>OY997262.1:270445645-275445645 GCA_963921465.1 Triticum timopheevii | reverse complement strand
CTTGATCGTATCGTTCATAGAGAGCTCAAACCATTGCATCCTTGCATCATCTTTCTTGGTTCTTGTTTGGTGTTTCTCTTTGTGAGTTTTAGAGCTGATGGTCATCTTAATGACAAGCTCGAGTTCATCGAAAACGGAGTTCACATGCATCTTCTATGATGTTTTTGATGTTGGAGGTTATGCCGGTTCTTCTCTGTTGGAGGGTTCACTCCTCTATATGTTTTGATGCTACTCCTCGTCTTCTATCCCACAAGCTTGAGTTTGCTCAATTCGGAGCTCATTTGCAGAAGTTGTGGCAGTTGTGGTTTTCCTTGTAGTATACTTGTTTTCGTGGAAGTGGCATAAGGGAGGCGCCAGCGATAGTACCACGGACCCAGAGCGGCGGTACCACTGAAAGCCATAAGCGGTAGTACCGCTGTTTCATAGTGGTAGTACCGCCCACGGTTATAGGCGGCAGTACGGCTCTGGTTCCGCGCTAGTACCGCCTCGACTCGAGACCTGCGTGTCATGTGTCGGGTTCAACGGCAGTAGGAGCGGTAGTACCGCTTGTAAGCGGTAGTACCGCCCCTACTACCGCTACTAGTGCCGCTTAACGGCCCTCCTCTCTATTCCTTCTCCATCAGGCATTGTGCGAGGTCCCAGCGGTAGTACCGCTAGGCCGAGCGGCAGTACCGCCCCCTTGAGCGGTAGTACCGCCCGCTTCGGGCTGAGAATAGGGATAATGATTGGATTTTTTTCCCCGCCAATAAAAGGGGGTCTTCTCCCCATTGGAACTTATCCCTTTAGCTCGTGTTCTTCCCCCATTGTTGACCTTCTTCGAGCTTGCTTTCTCTCAATCCCTCCATGGATTCTTGCTTGTGTTTGGGGAAAAGAGAGAGAGGAGATCTAGATCTACGTTTCTACCAATCACTTTCTCCTCTATGTGAGGGGAATCCTTTGGATCTGGATCTTGGAGTTCTTAATGTTCTCTTCGTCATTCTTCCTCTCTTTTTCCTCCATAGCTTTTGTTGCTTTGATGGGATTTGAGAGTGAGGGAATTGGGCACTCTGTGTGCCCTTTCCATTGCATTAGTTGCATCGGTTTGAGTTCTCCACGGTGATACGTGGAAGTGAAAAGTTGAGAAGCTTATTACTCTTGGGTGCTTGGTACCCTTGAGCTTGTTCCTCTTGGGTGCCTTGGTGCCCTAGACGGTTGGTCGTGTTCGAAGCTCAATCATTGTGGTGTAAAGCTCCGGGCAAGCGTCGGGGTCTCCAATTAGGTTGTGGAGATCGCCCCGAGCAATTTGACGGGTACCGGTGATCGCCCCCAAGGGTTGCCAAAGTGTACGGGTTCAGTGACCGCCCCCAAGTGTTGCCAAAGTGTACGGGTTCGGTGACCGCTCTCAAGGGTCCCTTAGTGGAATCACGACATCTTGCATTGTGCTAGGGGTGAGGAGATTAAGGTGGCCCTAGTGGCTTCTTGGGGTGCATTGTGCCTCCACACCACTTCAAACGGAGATTAGCATCCGCAAGGGTGTGAACTTCGGGATACATCGTCGTCTCCGCGTGCCACGGTTATCTCTTACTCGAGTCCTTTACATATGCACTTTACTTTGTGATAGCCATATTGTTTCCTGTCATATATCTTGCTATCACATAGTTGTTTACCTTGCTTAGCATAAGTTGTTAGTGCACATAGGTGAGCCTAGTTATTGTAAGTTTTGTGCTTGAAAAATTAACTGCTAGGTTTATTCCGCATTTGTTCAAGCCTAAACCATAATTATTTTAAGTGCCTATTCATCCCCCCAGGCGACATCCACGATCTTTCACAAGGAAAACTCAAGAATTTTGCTTGGAGGCTAGCCAGAAAATCTATCCCTACTAAAGCTCTGAGTCACCATTGTAATATGGCTGATAATGAGGTTTGTCCAGTATGCAATTCTGCTGCGGGCACTTGGAGACATGTGTTGATCGATTGCACTAAGGCTAAAAGTGTGTGGTCTCTTGTTGATGAAGAGCTGGTAGAACACATGATCGCCTGCAGACTTGATGATGCTAGACTCTTGTTAATCGAGTTGTAGGATTCATTAAACAATGAAGATCTTGTTAAAGTTCTCATGGCCCTTTGGTCTATTTGGTGGGTGCACCGAAAGGCTATACAGGAGGAGAGCTTCTAATCACCACTGTCGACATACTCCTTCATCACGAGTTACTTGGAGGACATTACTGAATCAACAACAAAAGTGCATCAAGGTCGGGTGCAATCTCATGAAGATGGCTCAAAGTGGAAAACTCCACCTCCGGGAGTTGTCAAGATATATGTTGATGCTGCTGTTGGACGCCATGAGGATAGAGGTGCGCTGTTGCTGCTGTGTACCGGGATGGAATAGGGAATTTCTTAGGTGCATCTATAGTTTCCATTCAAGACATGACTAAACCTGAAGTGTTGGAGGCAATGGCCAGCAATGAAGGGTTATCACTAGCGCTTGATCTTGCATGCAGTAATGTTGTCATTGCTACGGACTGCTCCGCCACTGTTAAACACATTAAGGAAGCTTATCTAGAACCCTCGGCCTCAATCATTTATGAGATTAAGAGGCGCGTCCAGATGTTTGATTCAGTTCAGGTGGTGCATGAAAATAGGAAGCTTATCTGGGACCCTCGACCTCAATCATTTATGAGATTAAGAGGCGTGTCCAGATGTTTGATCCAGTTCAGGTGTACTCATCGTGTTTGTATCCTCTTGATGCTTAATTTTGAGTAAATAAGATGCACCCTTTATCGAAAAAATGAAAATAGGAAAGTAAACAGTGAAGCTCATTCGTTGGCGAAGGCAGCGACTACTTTAGATCGTGGCAGGCATGTTTAGCTTCTTGGTAGACCAGATATGATTTGTATTCCTGAAAACATTTTGAGCTAAAGGTCTATCAATTCTCAAAAAAAGAGTTGCATTTTCATTGATATTCACAATCTTTTTTTGGTGAATAGTTCCCTGGCGCTCACACGCCGGAACGAGCCGGTCCATGTAGAAGGCGAGCACTCAATCGCATTTGACGGGTTTCCCCCTGGTTCGCTCGATCGCGTTTGACCAGTCAATCTTTGACTTTTGAAACTAGTACGATTGTTTTTCAAATAACAAAAAAATCTCAAAGAAAATTCATGAATTCAAAAATGGTCATGAGTTTGTCGAAAAAATCACAAACTTAAAAAATTCATCGATTTTGACAAATTCATCAAATTTGGAAAAAGATCATCGATTTGAAAAAATCTAATTGAGTTGGAAAAAAGCATCAAAATCGGAAAAAAAATAGTTATTGATCTTTAGATAACTTCATCAAATTTCAAAAAACATGGATTTTCAATGAATTCAAAAAAGTTTACCAATTTTGGAAAACAAATCACGAAGTCTGGAAAGGGATCGCCGGATTTTGAAAAAAAAACATCCATGAATTTGAGAAACATTCATTGATTTTGATAAAAAAATCAAGCATTTTGAAAAGGAAAAGAAAAAGAAAGAGTTACAAGAGGAAATAAATAAGATGGGAACAAAGAGAAAAGAGAAGAAAATGATAAAAATGATGTAACTAATCACATTGGAATGGGTGTCTGGTTGGCTACCGTAGCTAACACTAGACGAGGAGGTGTGGGTGTGTGCCAACTTGCCAAATACACTATAACGGATGCTTAAGTCGACGTATAGGAAATGTCGGGAGGGGGTGTGGAGCTTCATCGTCATGTGCAGCCTTTAAGGCTGCTGCCGCATAAGGAAGCCTATCTTGGAGAAGAGGGCCGTGTTTTCTGGGAGCCCCTATACCTTGCTGGCTGCGAGGTGTATGTAATGATCGCCTACAACGCCACCTCAAATGGGCAGGGCCCAGGTTTCCGTTACAGCACAACATTCGCACGATACAACACAGTGTGTATATTTTTTTGTGTATATTCCAAATACATATATATCACAGAACTTAATTTACTTAAAAATTCTAAAAACCACAAATTAAAATTATTATTGCAGTGTTGAAATTTTGTTAGCATTAAAAAAGTGGCATTTAAAATATATTCACACTTACAAAAAAACACATGACATTTAAAAAAATATTTATACAATGAAAAAAAATGGTTATATCATTTGAAAAATGTTCACGTATTTCAGAAAATGTTTGTGACACTAAGAAACCTATGCATTGTAAAACAATTCTTCATATAGTTTTTAAATATTTTGTAAAATGTTTCAACATGAAATTAATAATTTTTTAACACATATTCAAAAATATATATTTGAAAAAAATTAATTTGTATAACACAATGTTTCGGATGTATAGAAAAAAAATTATAACATGTATTGAAAAAAATAAAAGTTACAAAAAATAAAAGTAAAAGGCATAAAAAAACTAATAAGATAAACACATAGAAAAGTAATAAAATTGCACGGAAGCTTCTAAAGCTGGATCAAACCGGCCCACAAAAGCTTCCCAAAACCGCCATTGAGCACTATGGTACTGGGTCGGGCCACCAGCATTGCGCCCAAGGCGCAAGACCACACCTGGAATGTCAAGGAGTGAAGTCTATTTTTAAACCTTGAGGTTGTAGAGCTCGTTGCATGGCCCTGCCCATCTTGAGGTTGATGATGCAACACAAAGCTTTTGGTTGGCTTACGCTGCAGTTCAGCTGCATATTTGACTTCTAGGCAACGACGGGTCAGGAACGGACATGCATCTGGTTGCACCATGAGTCCATGATGCGTCGCATGCCACCTCCTGGCTCCGATCCAGTGCTCCTTCGTGTGGCCGACCCACTCGCCCGGTTCATGCACAAGAATCACGTATGTTGCCTTGTTGTTTGCATGGGCTCACGCCAAGAGAGAAGAGAAGAGGCGAGATAGATGAAGAAGATGGAGTTAGCAAGTAGGCCTGTGTTGTCAGTCAGAGAAACAAGTGATCCTGACTGGGGTTGTTCCTACAAACATGTTTAGGATTGGTTTAGGGTTGAAAATAACCGGGATTATAGAGGACAGGGTACAAATTTCAGGGATTTGGAGGTGAGTGTTTGTTTACGACGAGCTCTACAATCTCGAGCTTCAAATCAAACTTCACTCAATGTCAAGCAATTGGAGTAGATGAGCCTTTACTATAACTACAAATAAAGTGGAGAAGAGGGGCCTAGGCAAGACTTGGGTTACCTAAAAAAAGGAGAGGTTTAAAGATGTTCGAGGTGGAGGGGGGTGGGGGGGGGGGGTCTATACCTCGCTTGCTGTGAGGTGTATGAGACGTTCTCCTACAACACGACCTCAAATGAGTCGGCCCTGGTTTCCGCTACGACACAACATACATGTGGTACATACATGTTTTTCTCTTTCCAGTTTGTTCATATTTTCAAAATATTCTAAAATACATATATTCCATAAATTACTTCAATTCTTTTAAAACATGAATTTAAAAAACGTTAAGGTTGTGTGAAGTACTGTTACCGTAATTTCTTAAAAATGTTGATAGCGTTCAAAAAGTGGTGACATTTCAAAAATGTTCATGCGTTTCAAAAAAAAATGTATGTGGAACTTTATAAAAGTTTATGCAATGTAAAAAAATGTTCGTGTAATTCAATAAACATAATGTACCTTCCAAAAACAATGTTAAAAAAAGGTCAGGCATTTCAAAAATATGGCCATGACAATGTAAAAAAATGTTCATGTAATTTTAAAAAATGTCTCATGCCATTCCGGAAACTGTATGTTTTATTTTACAACGAAAAGTTTATGTGTTCCGAAAATATTCCCGTGACATGTTTGTAAAATGTTTGTACAATGTAAAAAAAAGATCAAATAGTTTAAAAAAATGTTTTGTCTCATCGAAACAAATCAGCGTATATGTGAAAGTTATTTAACACATATTCAAGCAATGTTCGAAACCTGTATTTCTAAAATTTTTGATCATGTATCTGAAAAAAATTAGAACGTATAAATAAATGTTTCAATGTCTATGAAAATTGTAGTACATATGTAGGAAAGAAAGAAAGAAAGAAAAATGACAAAACCCATGAAAACCAGTAAGAAAAACACATAGATTTATTTCTAAGAATTAACGGCATGGAAGCTTCGAATCGAACGGAACCGGCCCATAGAAGCTTTCCAAAACCGCTCCTAGCAGCTATAGTACTGGGCTGGCCCACTTACGTCATGCCAGAGGCGAGACTGAAGGATCTCTCAATACGGGCGACATATCGGGAGCAACTAATCAAGAGGTACCCCTTATGGGAGCATCGCAAGGGTCACTTTGGCGCGCTCTTAGCCGCCGCCACGTGTCACATGTTGGGCACTCCCTGAAGAATATTTTCTATATGCGTTTTTGGGTTTTAGTTGTTTTTTTTTTAATTTTGTCGGCTTTTCGGTTTTCCCTAGGTTTAGGACAAAAGAATGGTTTTTTCAAAAAAAACTTTGTATTTTTGCTTCCATGGGAGGCAAAGATTTGCTTTCACGAGATGCATAGCTTCGCATCTCAGAGAGGAAAAAAAATGCATTTTTATCTTCCACAAGAGGCACAAATTTGCTTCTCATAGAGGGACATATTTGTTCCACGAGAGGCACACCGCACACCTGTGCCTGTTAGAAAAAAAATGCATTCTTTTTGCTTCCACAGAAGACACAGATTTGCTTCTCATGGAGGTACAGATTTGCTTCCGCGAGAGACACAGTTGTGCCTTTCGGAAAAAGAAAAAAGTCTTTTCTTTTCTTCCATGGGAGACACAGATTTGCTCCCGTGAGAGGCACAACTCTGCCTCCCAGAAAGGGAAAATAGATTTTTTTTGCTTCCACGTGAGGCACAAATTTGCTTCTCACGCATGCACTGGTTAGCTTCCGCAAGAGGCACAATTGTGTCACTCAGAAAGGGAAAAAAGTGAAGAAGAAAAACGTGCTTCCGGCTCGTTTTTCTTTCTTCTTCTGATTTTTTTGGGGTTTTCCAAAGAAAAAAATTTGTCGAAACCTATTAACATGAGATCTAATTTTGAAGATTTCGACGCGAGAAATTCAATGATGAAAACGGTTCAAAATTTGAATGCATGGTTTAACAGATAAAATGATTTGAATAAACAAATCTAAAAAAGCTTCCAAGTTGGGACAAGTGGCGCACATGTAGTGCGCCACTTGTCAGCCCCGGAGATAGTGGGAGTGACATTTGCAAAAAGTACACCTTAATTAATGATCTCGCGATATATACCCCTCGCAGTTCGTGAGTGCTACGTATGTGTCGCCCATAGTAACGCTCGAGCGCTAGCGGGCAATCGCCTGCAGAAAGCAGTAATGGGCCGACTTGGTGTGGCTTGTTAGCATGTATTTATTTTTTATGTAATCAGTTTAATGATATGTTTTTTCCATGTTTTCAGTAAAAAGTGGCCAATTATTTATTTATTATATAATGAAATAAGTACTTGCAATTTTTAACAGTCTTTAGGCATTTAAAAGATATTCACATAATTAAAAAGTGTCCATTCATTTAAAGAAGGACCATGCTAAATAACATTGGTGTTTAAAGACATGTGCCTAATTTGAAAAGTATTCAGGTATTTTTAAAAAACATGTCCATGTAGTTTTCAGAAAGTGTCCATGACTTTAATCAAATGTTCACATAATTTCAAAATAGTACTCATGCATTTTTGGAAAAATTATGTAATATTAAAAAGTGTTCAAGTATTTTGTAACAACCAGCTAAAAAGAAAGTTCCATTAAAGAGTGTTTCACGTGGTATAACCTCCTCCGGGAATATAAGATTTTCATGAGGCTGATCGTACAACTTTTAATATTTTTTAATATATAAAAATAAAACTAAAAATAAAAATAGGAAAAACATAAAATAAAAAGAAGGAAAAGTAGGGAAAACTAGAAAGAAGAGGCAAAAAATCCAACAGAAAAGAGTCATTAACAAAGAAAACATCTACCTCACAAAAGACAATGATATGGAGGACAAAATTTGCAGTCGCTAGATTTTCATAAAAGAGGAAGGTGGACTTAGAAAAATCCCCGAACAACAAATGTTTTAGAGTTGCCTTGCATTTTCTCGGGCGATATCATGGACTCAAATTCCGGATATGAGGACCTTCACCTTTGCCTTACTCCCCGGAATGAGCTTGTTAGCCGCACCTCAATTAACATTGAGCACCTGCGAAGTTTTATCTGTCCACTAGATTGGGGTAGTGATGCGGAGCATCCCTCGACTACTCGCACCGACACTCCATCACCAACGCAAGCTCCAAGTGGACCAATGACACGAGCACGTGCACGCGCCATCGAGAACGAGGTTTATTCTCTCCTCTTCGAGTTTCGCTCGGTTTCACGTGAGAGTTGGATTCTACCGTCATCGGAAACATTGTGCATGCTTAGGTACCAAGGAGATGATAATGAGAAGGAGAAGACGGAGACTCAAGTGACCACGAAGCAAGGGAAAGAAGAGAAGGAAGGAGAGAACGAGAAGAAGGAAGAAGGAGGAGAAGGGGCAAAACCCCCTGGACATCCCGGGTGCCCGGCCATGGCAGCCCCGGGTGCCCGGCCTCTACCTGGGCCATGCCCCAGCCGGCCCCGGGTGCCCGGCCCCAAGGCCCCGGGTGCCCGGCCCCTCTCCTGGGCTCAGCACAGCCGGTCCCGGGTGCCCGGCCAACCGGCCCCGGGTGCCCGGCCCTTGCCTGGCCCTTGGCGCCCCGGGTGCCCGGCCCCTCGCCCGCATGCTCCTGTCCTGGCCGGGTGCCCGGCCCCTTCCCCTCCGGGTGCCCGGCCCCACCTGGGTGCAGCTCCCTGACCGGTCCGGGTGCCCGGCCAGTTCCACCCCGGGTACCCGGACCCTTCCCCGTGGCTATGCGTTTTTAGGGACTTTTTGGTCCTTTGTATCCCCTCTCCCTAATATTTCGTCCCTAGACTATATAAGTGGAACTCCTAGGTCATTTGTGAGCTAGCAAAGATTAGACTAAACATTGTGAGCCTTTGCTCCTTGTATCCCCTCCTCTTAGGAGCTCAAGCCCCCACCTTGGGAAGAATCCATAAGATTATCAAGGCCTCCTCTTGGAGAAGATCATCAAGACCTCACTTAGTGGGAAGAATTTACCAAGTGCTACTCTCCTTGTATTGATCTTGTAATCTTGTGGATCTTATGTGTGCTACTCTAGTGGATGTGATACTTGGGTTTGTTTGAGAGAATTGATCTTGGTGTTCTTGGTGTTCTTGAATTTTTCCTCCTTTTCCCCCTCCAATTGTGAAAAGATTCTTCCTAGGTTTTGACCCTACAACATCTTGGTATCATGAGCAAGGTTTATTCACATCTTGGAGTCCCATCCCCCCATTTGCTAGCTTGA
The DNA here is from genome assembly GCA_963921465.1 of Triticum timopheevii. Taxonomy (NCBI): domain Eukaryota; kingdom Viridiplantae; phylum Streptophyta; class Magnoliopsida; order Poales; family Poaceae; genus Triticum; species Triticum timopheevii. The sequence continues at coordinate 275,436,334 of OY997262.1, read as the reverse complement.
TTTTGTTGTTTTTCGTCCAAATCCGAAAATCCCCACAAAAATAGCCCCAAAATTTTTTTCTTGCAATTTGTTGGATCTTGTGAGATTTGGTTGTTTTGGTCCATGAATTTGATGTTTGGCAAGTGGATCTAGCCCCTCCCCAACAATCCCCACCCTTCCCACCACCAAATCCACCGAATTTGGCCTTTCCCCCAAAATTTCCGCCCAAATCGGCCCCCACCGGGTGCCCGCACCTCGAACCACCGGGCACCCGCACCGCGCCCAGCTACCCCCGAGCACCCGCACCTCACACCCCCGGGTGCCCGCACCCCCCGAAATCAGCCCACTACCAACACCATTTTGGCCATAACTTCCACCTCCCAAGCCCGTTTTTCGTGTTCTTTAGCTCGTTTAGAAGCCCTTGACATCCCCCATCCACTCATCCCACTACCAGCACCATTAACCCCCATCCAAAAAATCATCACAAATACACCCACCTTCCGCATTTGACCGATTTTGTGTTGCCTTTTGCGTTTCCTAAGGTGTTTCAGCTACTTAGGAGCATGTGACATCTTCGTCATCATCATCGACTCGGAGTCATCTTCATCGCTAACCGTAAGAAAGGATGGTAACCTCGATGACACTTACTCCTTACCTTGCTTTTGCATTGATAGCCCGAGCCACTTTGCGTTGCTTACCCATTGAGACTAGCAAGTTGAGAATTGCCGGGCCACGCTATTGTGCACCGTAGTGATCGTGTTATCATCTTAGTGCCATAAGTCTCTCCCGTGCATATCATACATACTTGTCTCATATCTTACTCGGCTCGAGCATCAAGCATAGAAAGAAAAAAAAGAGAAGAAAAGCTTTTAAGCAAAAGAGGAGCAACAAAGAGCTTGTAAGCAATAGAGTGAGCCATTTGCATACCTATATCATCTTGGTCATCGCATACATACCATAGTTGGGATTGAAGACGGCACGGTTCTCTCATATGTAGATGCACAAGCGTATCTTGCCCATTTAAGCAATCGAGCTAGTGTCTCTCGCGCATTCGCACAACAAGAGCATTTTCCGTGGTTGCACATTTTGAGCTCACCGCTTGGTTATGCGGATCCCATCTATCTTCCGTGCGTGTGTACCTAGTGATACCGTTGGGTTTGATCTATTTGCTTTACTTGCATTTTTGTGAACCTTCTCAACCTTATCGATATCTTGACTAACATTTGCTTGAAATTTTTGCCACCATCCTAACCGAGCTACTCCATAAGCCTCTTACTTGTAGGTGTGAGAAACAAACCCTGTTCCAATTCTGTTATTGTGGCATTACATTGAGTGACACTTGTTACATCTTCAATCCTCGGAGAAGGTAACTTTGGTATTGTTCTCTCACTTTCCTACTCACCCCACTTGGTTATGATGGATAGGCCAAGCGCGTCGTCGAACCCACTTTTCAAGGAGCAAGGTGATGATTCCGGACATGTCTCCAAGAACCACTTCTTCATCGCGCAACGAGCGCTTCATCAAGAAAACGTCGCATTGAGTCAATGCTTCGAACAACTCGCCTCCGACCTTCGTCAAAACATCGACGACAAATTCAACACACAAATGGAAGAGCTCCGCAACATGATCGTTCGACGCCCGTCTTCCTCATCGGCTTCTTCAAGATGGCACCACTCAAGTCACCATACAAGTCGGCAATCTTTGGACTACTCCTCTTATGATGCAAGTCCACCACGAGCTCGCCCTCCTCGACGTGATCATCATCAAGCTCACCAAGCTCAAGAAAATCCATTCCATGGCAATGGATTACAAGACCGAGTTCGAGCACGTGAACGGATGCGATACCAAGTCCCTCATGGAGAAATGGAGCAAGAGCAAATACCTCCACAAGTACCACTTCAAGCCCCTCAAGACGGTGATGCACTTCGACAAGCACAAGAGCAACATGAAGCATAAGCCCTCGACCGTGAAGCTCAAGCACTTGAAGCACAACAAGCTCTACGCGAGGCCACTAGAGCCGTTGAAGTCCGCAACCGCCAAGTGCGAGAACAAGAGGAAGCTCTTCGACGCGAGATACAAGAAGAAGCTGCCCGACGCGAAGAACAACAAGAAAGGCGCAACCAAGCGCACATTCCTTGCCCTCCTCCAAGACAAGAGCGACACCAAGAGGAACAAGTGCTTCAAGACCCTCCTCCACGCCAAGAGCGACATCATGAGGAACGAGCATTTGAGGACTTTCCAAGGCAAGAGCGATATCACAACCGCTTTCAAGATGAAGAACTCCGCTACGGCAAGCTAAAGTTCACCATGCCAAAGTTCTCCGGAAGCAATGATCCCGAAGAATATCTCTCTTGGGCATTGAAGGTGGACAAGATTTTTCGCCTCCACAACTACGATGAAGAAAAGAAGATAGCAACGGCCTCCCTCGAATTCCAAGACTAAGTCCTCATTTGGTGGGAACAAGTGATCGAGCGACGACATACAAGAGGCGAACCACCAATCACAACTTGGGAAGCCATGAAGGAAGTCATGAGAGCCCGCTTTGTGCCTACTCACTACACTCGAGATCTTTTCAAGAAGTTGCAACTCCTCAAGCAAGGCACCAAGACGGTGGAAGAATACTACCAAGAAATGGAGATTCCCATGATACGAGCCAATGTCAAGGAAGATGACGAGCAAACAATGGCACGCTTCTTGAACAGCCTCAACCACCCAATCAAGCGGATCGCCGACTTCCAACCATACTCCAACCTTCTTGAGCTAGTTCATCAAGCGACCAAGGCCGAGCGACAAGTGCAAGATGACTTCAAATACGCCAAGTACTCGGTCAAGACCTACGACTCCTACTCTCAAGCTCCCGCGACTTCGGCACCTCCTACATCAACTCGAGCATCACCAAGTACCGGCGACAAGTCAAGTTCCAAGCAAGTGGCACCTTCCTCGACTCGTCCTCCGGCAAGCACCTACAAATCCAAGACTCCTTCATCTTCGGCGCCTCCCAATGATCCCGTCAAGACAAGTTCAATCAAGTGCTTCACATGTGGCGGCCGAGGCCACAAGTCCTTCCAATGCACCAACAAGCGAACGATGATCTTCAACGATGACGGCACATATGACTCAATGAGTGAAGAAGAAATGGAAGCCATTGAGCACGTGGCCATGCACCGGTGCATGAATGAAGATGAAGATGACCAAGTATTTTGTGACAATGATTCAAGTCCCTCTCTTGTGGTCTCCAAGGTCTTGACGCTCCAACACCACCAAGAAGAAGACAACGGTGCCACATCTTCCACACCAAGGCCGGCATCAACGAAAGGTCCGTCAAGGTCATCATCGATGGAGGTAGTTGCCACAATTTGGCGAGCGAAGAACTATGCTCCAAGCTTCAATTGGTCAAGAGGAAGCATCCGCACCCTTACAAGGTTCAATGGATAAGTGACTCCGGCACTATCCGAGTTGAGCATACGGTCCAAGTCTCCTTCAAAATTGGTGCATATGAGGACACTTTGGAGTGTGATGTGGTCCCAATGACCGTTTGCCACCTCCTTCTTGGTCGACCATGGCAATTCGACCATGGTGTTATCCACAATGGGCGTACCAATCACTATAGCTTCAAGATGAAAGGGAAGGAATATGTGCTACGACCTATGTCTCCTAGTCAAGTGATAGCCGACAAGCAAGCCACCCACCATGGAGAAAAGAGTGAGAAAGTGAGCCACCCAAATGTGAGTGAGAGCCACAAGCCAAACTTGAGCGCCTTTTCGCCTAGAGAGAGAAACCTCATACTATTTGCCACAAAAAGTGAGATGAGAGAAGTGTGTGAGAACCCATCGAGTGTGATGCACTTTGTCCTTGTGTGCAAGGATGGAGAACCAAATACTAACACCGCTCACGAGCTACCTTTGGTGTTTCAATCTCTTTTGCAGGAATTTCAAGATGTTTTCCTCGATGAGCTACCTCCGGGTCTCCCTCCTCTTCGAGGCATTGAGCATCGAATCGACCTCATCCCCGGAGCTCCTCTTCCAAACAAGGCTCCCTACTGCATCAACTCCGAAGAGACAAAGGAGATTCAACGGTAAGTACAACAACTCATCGACAACTGTCATTCTTCTCTTCGTTTGCTCCTTTTGCAAGAGGCTCATGGAGGTGGACTCATGGGACACTTTGGACGCGACAAGACTTTCGCCACGCTCTCCAAGAACTATTATTGGCCCAAGATGTTTCGTGATGTTGCCCGCTTCACCAACCGGTGCTCTACATGTTGCAAAGCTAAGTCACACTCTCAATCCCATGGTTTACATATGCCTTTACCTATCCCGCATCAACCTTGGGAAGACATTAGCATGGATTTTGTGCTTGGATTACCTAGAACTAAAAATGGCAAGGATTCGGTTTTTGTTGTTGTGGACCGTTTCTCTAAAATGGCTCATTTTATCCCATGCAATAAGATAGACGATGCTTCACATGTTGCCAATCTCTTTTGTAGGGAAATCTTGAGGTTGCACGGCGTGACAAAGAAAATTGTGTCGGATCGAGACGTCAAGTTCTTAAGCTACTTTTGGAAGACACTATGCGCCAAGCTCGGGATCAAGCTACTATTCTCCACGGCATATCATCCTCAAACCGATGGCCAAACGGAAGTCACCAACCAGACGCTTGCGACTCTCCTACGTGTGTTGATCAAGAAGAACATCAAGGAGTGGGAGGAGTGCCTACCCATCACCGAGTAGGCCTACAATCGCGCAAGACACTCTACAACCGGCAAGTCCCCCTTCGAGGTCGTCTACGGTTTCAACCCTTTGTCGCCATTGGACATCCTTCCTCTACCGCTTCAAGAACGAGAAAACATGGACGCAAGTATAAGAGCCGCCTACCTCAAGAAGATGCATGAAGAAACACGTTCCACGATCGAGCGCCAAGTGCAATGGCTCTCCGCCAAGCTCAACCTCAACAAGTCGCCGATGGTGTTCCAACCGGGTGATCAAGTATGGATACATCTCCGCAAAGACCGCTTCCCCAACGAACGCAAGTCCAAGCTACTACCACGAGCCGACAGCCCATTCAAGGTGATCGCATGCTACAACAACAACGCCTACAAGGTCGACATCCCACGCGACAAGTACAACGTTAGCGACATCTTCAACGTCAAAGACTTGGCCAAGTACCATGGTGATGAAGAGCACGATCCGTGGACGGATCTCTCCCAAGGGGGGGGGGGGAGATGATGCGGAGCATCCGTCGACTACTCGCACCGACACTCCATCACCAACGCAAGCTCCAAGTGGACCAATGACACGAGCACGTGTACGCGCCATCGAGAACGAGGTTGATTCTCTCCTCTTCGAGTTTCGCTCGGTTTCACATGAGAGTTGGATTCTACCGTCATCGGAAACATTGTGCATGCTTAGGTACCAAGGAGATGATAATGAGAAGGAGAAGACGGAGACTCAAGTGACCATGAAGCAAGGGAAAGAAGAGAAGGAAGGAGAGAACGAGAAGAAGGAAGAAGGAGGAGAAGAGGCAAAACCCCCTGGACATCCCGGGTGCCCGGCCATGGCAGCCCCGGGTGCCCGGCCTCTACCTGGGCCATGCCCCAGCCAGCCCCGGGTGCCCGGCCCCTCTCCTGGGCTCAGCCCAGCCGGTCCCGGGTGCCCGGCCAACCGGCCCCGGGTGCCCAGCCCTTGCCCGGCCCTTGGCGCCCCGGGTGCCCGGCCCCTCGCCCGCATGCTCCTGTCCTGGCCGGGTGCCCGGCCCCTTCCCCTCCGGGTGCCCGGCCCCGCCTGGGCACAGCTCCCTGACCGGTCCGGATGCCCGGGCGGTTCCACCCCGGGTGCCTGGACCCTTCCCCGTGGCTACGCGTTTTTAGGGACTTTTTGGTCCTTTGTATCCCCTCTCCCTAATATTTCGTCCCTAGACTATATAAGTGGAACTCCTGGGTCATTTGTGAGCTAGCAAAGATTAGACTAAACATTGTGAGCCTTTGCTCCTTGTATCCCCTCCTTTTAGGAGCTCAAGCCCCCACCTTGGGAAGAATCCATAAGATTATCAAGGCCTCCTCTTGGAGAAGATCATCAAGACCTCACTTAGTGGGAAGAATTTACCAAGTGCTACTTTCCTTGTATTGATCTTGTAATCTTGTGGATCTTATGTGTGCTACTCTAGTGGATGTGATACTTGGGTTTGTTTGAGAGAATTGTTCTTGATGTTCTTGACTTTTCCTCCTTTTCCCCCCTCCAAGTGTGAAAAGATCCTTCCTAGGGTTTGACCCTACAACAGGTAGTGTACTAGTGTCCATAACCGCACATGAGAAAATTTCTTTAGTTTTTTCGCAGATTTTTACTGTCAGTGTTGAGGATATTGGTATCAGACTCTGTTTTCACATAACTACTCTTTTTTGCTTTCCCCTCGATCTTGAAGTATCAAGCCCTACTGTGTAGTTGTTTTTGTCATTTAGTACAATGGAGTTGACTGGACTGCATTTCTTGATTGTGACATGACATCTCGATTGACAGAGGTAAACGGAAAGTAACATGACTAGTGTTCCTACTCAAAAGAATAAGTATGCCTATAAATTTGGTGGCTAGTTTTTCTCCTCAATATTAAATGTTGAACTGCTTGAATTTGGTTTGTATAAATATCGGCCGGAAGCTACTCAAACTAATTTCATTTCCATACAGTACCGCACAAAGTAGCTAGTGACAGATTCATATATGACAGGCAGACATTTTCGTTAGATAGTACTCCCTCTGTAAACTAATATAAGAGTGTTTAGATCACTATTTTAGTATTCTAAACGCTCTTATATTAGTTTACGGAGGGAGTAATATTCACCGCAAATTTTTTTCCCTTTACGGACATTCAAATGGCACATTATTTCATTACTTGGCTATTCTTAATGGTCCACGACACGGTCAGCATCGATCTCATGGATAAAAAAACATTAACAAACGTTTCGATCGATGAAACAGAATATAGTTTGGACAGGATGCAAGCTACGGCAAGCTGTTTCACATAGGGTTCGATGCACAACCCGTCCATGGAAGAACGGACCGAATCAAATGGTCGGAGCCTCTTAATTGCACCCTGACACACCTCGCAAACGCACAACACTAACACTGTCATGGCTACTTACAATTTAAGAAAAACAGAGCATATGTTTAAGCTGCTGACGGGATAAACAAGTAGCAGCACGGATTGCAGCGCGTCAACGCTCACGGACGTCCCATCAAGGCTAGATGGCATGTTAGTGACCCTCTCTCTCACACACATGGGCGCATGTGTTGCGTTGAAAAGATGTTGCTTGGAGTGGGCTTCCTTTTCGAATGAGAAGCTCTGAGCACGAGGGAGAGCAGAGGGCGTGCGATCGACAGTAAAAATAACAAATGAGATCGCGGGTACAGACATCTTTCGCTAGCCGCCTGCATTGTCCAATGCCAAATTTAATGACCATTGCTTCTTGTCTAAGATTGAGATTCCATTTGTTGATGAAGCTGCCACGGCTGATCCTTTTTTGCATTTCGGCGTGTGCATTTTTTTTTTCCTTTTTGCGGTAGATTTGCACATTTTGAGATGAAGCAAATCCATCTCAGCATGGGCAGTTAATTTGCACATTTTCAATTTCTTTTCTCCGCAGGATCCTTGGGACGGCGGGGTTAGAGTTTCTCGTCATGCGTACGCGACGGTGAGATTTAGTGTCAGGTTCTTGATGTCGACTCAAGCTGTGATTTCGAGGGGCTGATCCTTTGAGGCACATGCACAAAACCTTGACTGTCATCTACAAAGTCAGGCCGACTCCGGTAGAAAAGCGTGGATAGCGGTGCGTCGATGACTCGTTATGGCAGTGGCAGTGGTAGTTTGGTGATCCAGGGATCTTAATGTAATTTTTATTATCTTTGAGTTGCTTTGTATTTCTGGTGAACTTCTATGGTAAATTTGGATTAATTTTTACAATTTTCCTTTGCATAGTTTCATTTGGACATTTCTTTCTTTCTTTTGTTTCTACCTTGTTGCTGCCAACTAATGGATTGCTTTATACTCCCTGCGTCCCATATTTTAGGTACATCCATTTGAATGACAATTAATATGGTATGGAAAGTTTGCAATATATACTTGTACCGCAAAAGTTTTTTGTTTTAGACAACACTTGATGAGTCACGCTTTTAAAATTTTGGCTACTAATAACTTTGCAAATACTTGGAATATATATGCTTACATATCAAACTCACGAGTTTTCCCAAAAGGTGTTTCCGCAATATCAAATATGTTTTAGATTTATCAATACATTGTAAATTGGTGGCATGCAAAACTCTAGCTTTATCTGTACCTACTAATAAACAGATGACTGTTTTTGCCCATCTGTCGCACATTTCGTAGAAAAACCCTTGCTTTTTCTGTGAATCAACCCACAATCTAGTTTTAACTCAGATTTTTTCTTTCATACAAAACCCCTGATATTACAAGTTATATTTTCAATTTTGCTGAAAACCCCTTGATATTTGGGTTAATCAACCTGCAGTCCATATCAAATGCATTTTAGAAATATCCATATCTTTTGAACCCTACCTCCAAATTTAACATATTAATATGGAATTTGTTTAGAAAAATGTTTAAAATCTGAATATGATGTCATTTTACCTGTTAACCATTTTGCAAAATTCAATTTAGGGTGCAACCTTAACCAATAGCGCATGATCTGTCTTTCTTTTGCACGGGTGCCGATTCGGATTGGAAATGAACACCTCAGCAAAACCAGATTGGACACAAAAGAAATCAGCTATAACCACGCATGCATGCCTCTTCAAAACATCGCATACAAACAGATTTATCATCTTATGCCAAGAGAGAGAAGCCATAGGATTGAACACAAACTAGTTGTGATTGTGTAAGCATTGAGGCGACCGTCGGCAAGGGTGGGAAGAAGGATAAGCGGAAACACATAGGGGTCTTCAGTGATGGTTATTGGGTTAGGGGCGTGTGGTTATTTTTTTCTCCGGTTGAAACAGACGACCGCTTTTTCTAGTATAGGACCAAAGGGAGTAGCTATGTAGGGCATGTTTGGAAGTTGGCTACCTTCCTGAATTCTCCAACTCCCGCTCTGCCAGCAAGGAAGCCAAATTCTCTATAGAGTGTTGATGCGTCCTGCAGCGCACAACCGCTCCTCTCTTCGGCTTAGGTTGGTAGCCCATGATCGTTGAGATGTTTTTTGGGCCATGTAGCTATGCGTTCGATGGAAGGCTTGACGAAGCATGTCACCTGCTTGCCGGCGGCGAGCAAAGGAGGGAGTTGAGCAGGTCGGGCATCCGAGTGTGATGAGGATGGGGCCATTGTAAGGGAACATGATATGTAAAATAATGTATTTTTTACCACACACAATCCAACCAAGATCACTATAGAGGTGCAGGTAACACATCAAAGATGTTAACTATGTCTAAGTAGCCCTATGACTCCCGCCACTAAGTTATACCTCCATCCTATCTAGCGTCGAAGGTTACAATGCCTCCAAGGTGTTCACGCATACCTAAATAAAAACACCTGGACCAACACAAAGAACAACGACGAAGAACTAGATCTAATCTCGAGAGAAAGAAAGGTGTCCAACTAGAGTTGACAGGGCACAACCAACAGGAGAGGCTTGACTAGAGGCTTCGGGGTTTCTCTCCTGGTGCACCCTGGTCCCATTATATAGGTGGCTAGGAGGAGGAGGGTCATTCGACACAGGAAGTGGACTCCTCCTAGGGTTTTCTTGCCCTCCAAGGCATGTTGTGTTCATATGACTTGGGCCCTATTGAGCTGCCTCCCCCCCCCCCAAGCAAGGGTACCGACCTAACATAAACCTTTCATAATTTTTGAACCTCCTGAGCCCATCCAAAAGCTTTCCAAATATCATTGGACATGTCAAGACCTTCCGAAATGTTTTCAAACCTTGTGAAATACTTTCAGAACCCTTTTCTTTCATTCTCCATTAGATTCTAGAATACCTTATGTGACAGCCTGGCTTTTGGCCCTTTTCTTTTCTTTTTTGCTTTATCTGGTTTTTGCTTTGATTTTCTTTTTGGAGTGGATTTGTGGCCTTGCAACCTGGGAAATCGACATTTCTTCTTCTCCCAAGTGGCTCAACATCCTCAAACTCATCCCAAGACCATGCCATTTCCATCCTAGCCCAAATCCCAATATTCTTTTTCTTGGGGAAAATTCCTTTTTCATTAAAGGAATAACCCTATTTGCCCTAGGTTGTGGAGCAACCTATATTTCTGTCACTCCCAAAATTCCCAAATAATTCTCATAATTTTTTTGAGTGATATCTCCCTCAAATGTGTCAAAACCCTTCCTTGCCTAGTTCAAAAATATTTTCCAAATAATTCTCATAAATTGTTTGGGTCATATCTCCCTCAAATGTGTCAAAACCCTTCCTTGCCTAGTTCAAAAATAATTCCCAAATAATTCTCACAAATTGTTTGGGTCATATCTCCCTCAAATGTGTCAAAACCCTTCCTTGCCTAGTTCAAAAATAATTCCCCAATATTCCTTTTCCTATTCTGCCTTGAATGACACTTTGTAAAGGAAGTGTCATTTATATTTTCCTAGTTGCTCCCAAACATTTTGGGCATGCTTCTACATCCAAAGCATTGCCTCATGAAAAAATTCAATTTCATTTGCCTAGCCAACTTCCCTCAGTGATTTTTCAAAGTTTCTGTCAAACAGAAGGCTATGTTAAGGAAGTACTAGCTAGGAATATCCAAATGAGTTGAAATTTTGCACACTCCTTCATGTGCTCATATTAACCCACTCATCCAATTTTAAACCTCATCCAATCATCTATGTGATCACAGGATCAAATCTTTGCTTCTGTCAATATTTTCAGGTTGTGAAGCAAGTATATTTTATATTGCTTCATTTTGGCTCAAAATTTACCAGAGCATTCTCATGACCATAAAACCTATCTACACCAATTTTGGGATCAATTCATCAAGCCAATATTTATCTAGAATTTTTTCAAGTTCCTGGACAGAGGGGATGTTTATGAAGGAAGTACCATTTTGGTGAATCCAATCGGTATGAAATTTTTACAGCATATCTATATGTCTAAATCATTATGCCTTGCAAAATTTCAGATCAAGTTGATACTTCAAGTGAGCGCATCATCACAATCCTTATTCTAGACCATTTTTGTCAGTTGCAAAGCAACTATAATATATATTGGTCCATTTCCTTCTAAATTTCATAGGATCACGGTCCCTCTTGTCCTACCCCCCCCCCAGACATCTTATTTGGCCCCAAGCTCATCGCTGTTGATCACTGTAACATGATTTAGTATGATACAACAAACTTTCAGTGAGTCCTCACATCTCTCCAGAGCTCCTTTTGTCGACCCATCACCTCTCCCAGCCTCAGTGATGCAAGGACTAGTCGCTAGACAACTCACTGCATCATATCTTGTCCTCTTCATGCCAGTGACCATGATGACTGCACCTCTGGCATGCAAATCCATGCGCTCTAGCTGCATCGAGTGCGCTCTACGCGTCGGGACTCTTCGGGCGGCTCCTCCCCAGCGGTTTTCACGCGTCCTAGCTTGCCGACCTAACTCCCCCTTCCTCTCCCGTCTCTCTCGTGTCTCTGCCCCCTCTCGAAACCTCCTCGCCGGAGCTAGCCAAAGCGCGGCCACGGGTGCATTGTGCCCTGCTTGACCCAGTCCTCGCTTCATCCGTTTCCTCTGCTCCCCGGGGTCGCCTTCTGCTCCGTGAACATCCTATGGCCTCTCCCATCTCGTCCGTTCCCTCCCGTGAGCTCTAGCTCTGCCGGAGTGTTGGCCAGACCCGAGCAGCGGCACTCGGCCATAGCCTCCCTCGGCCGCCTTTTTAAACCCCTCCCCGCGGCCTCCCAAGCTCCCCATCGCCTTTGCCTCACTCCTAGACCCCTCCCTAGGTTCTCATTCGAGCTCGAGGAGCTCTCACTAATCAGGTAGGCGGATATAAGACTTGTGTGCCCGTTGTTGTTGTACCCGGATTGTCCCCGTTTGGTACCGTTGAGTGTTTGCCACGACGGTGGTCGTTGATGCCTTTGGTAGGCACGGGGCCACCCACGACTTATCCCAGAGGGAAGTTGGTTGGAGTGGCCGGGAGAGTGTCATGGCAGTAGATTGGCTTTGTCGGAACACCGTTGGTCCACCCGAATGGGAGTGCGAGGCCATGGGTTCCGTGGTGTGGGTACAGTGTGCTACCTCTGCAGAGTGTGTGTTTGTTAAATCTATCGATAGTCGCATCCTCGGTCATGGGCACAAGTTCATACCAGGTCACACCATTCGAAAGCTGAAATCTCCACCATGCTTGCTAATTATTCTTTTAAGGATGGAGTACATAAAAAACTTGGAGATCCGGGAATACCAACTATACCTTGCTCCATCAAAAGAAACTATGTGAAAACTGCCTTATGTGATTTAGGAGCTGGTGTTAGTGTTATACCTTTCTCTTTATATAAAAGACTTGATTTGAATAAGCTCACACCTACCGAAATATCTTTGCAAATGGCTGACAAATCAACTGCCATACCTATCGGTATCTATGAGGATGTGCCCGTTGTTGTTGCAAATGTTACTATCTTGACTGACTTTGTTATACTTGACATGCCCTAGGACGACAACATGTCGATTTTCCTTGGTAGAACCTTCTTGAATACTACAGGGGCTGTTATTGATTGTACTAAAAGCAAGGCCACTTTTCATATTAAAGGTAATGAGCATACGGTGCACTTCCCAAGGAAACAATTCCAAGTGAATGGTACTAACGTTATTGAAAAATCTCCGACAATCACTATTGGGAGTTTTCATCTACCTTTACCTACTGCCAAAAAGAAATATGAAATACTTATTGTTGGGGACATTCATATCCCCATTGAGGTAACATCTGTTCTTCAGTTTCATGCTAATATGAGGTGGTTGTTAATAAGACTTGATCAACCTTATTAATGAATCATTTTTGAGAGGTATGAAGTTGATGAATTTAGTGAGCACTACCTTCTGCCCTTATCTTTTGTTTTCTATTTTTCTTAGTTAAATAAAATAAAATGCCATGTCTTGCCTGTTTTCTGAGTCTTCGTGCAATAAAAAATGACCCAAAAATAAAAGTTCTCAGAATACCTTGAAATTTTAATATGATTTTTTCTAAATATTTAAGAATTTTTAGTGCAAATAACATCAGAGGGAGGTGCTCCAAGTGGGCACAACCCACCTGGGCATGCCATCACCCCCAAGTGGGCCCCCTCACTCATCTCTTTATCCCATGTCACCACCTACCTCCAGGAAAAAAATCACCATTGCTCTCTCTCTCTCGCGCGCGTTCTTGCTCTCAAACCCGCGGATTTCATTCTCTTTGCTCGAAGCTCTGTTTTCGAAACTGTTTTGGGGGATTGCTAGTTGGAAAAAGATGAGTATCTTTAGGAAGTTTGCTTCCAAGAAGAACTCTAAGGGAGTTATTGGGGAGTCATTGGATAATGACCTCCGTACCCGGAGGATGGCGGAGCTGAGTGTGCGGATACATGATCATGCCCGAGGACATTGTCGCCTACCAGAACAACCAGACGGCAGCAGGAGAGGAGCCTCGGGAGTGGGACCCTTTGGTGCCCGCTCCCCAACACTTCAACATGGGACCTGATGGTTTTCTCGAGTGGTGATTACCAAGTTAGGCCAAAAGCCTAAGCTTGGGGGAGTACGTATTTCCACCGACATTACATTCATGTTCACACATTTCATTCCAGTTGTCGGTGCCCACACTTTCTCATTGTATTATCCATGTTAGATTTATTTTTTCTTGCTTTCTTCTTGTGTGTTTGAAATTTTTTGAGAAAATCCAAAAACATCTCTTGCTTGTTTTCTGTTTTTCTTTCTAGTTTAATTAGGTGTAGAATTGAAAGAAAACCCAAAAAGATTTCCTTATTCTTCTTTTACTTGTTGGGAGCTTTCCCATGTAAATAGTTTTTCTCGTTTTTGTTTTTTTCCTTTCCTTAGTTTGCTTTCTTCTAAAAAAACAAAAACTCCAAAAATATTTTAGCGTGTTTCTCTGAATTTCTTTTTCCATTTTTACTGAGTCATACCGAGGAGAAAACCACGATGAAAATGTTGAGTGGCTCTCATATGCATTATTGTTGATCTAATAAAGAGCTCAAATTGCTTTGTCTTCTTCTCTAGAATAAAGTGTTTGCAGATTCCAGCTTAGTCCACGACAGTCTTGCACCATTATCATTTTCATATCATTCGGTTGTGCAAGTGAAAGGCAATAATGACAATATCTGATGAACTGACCGTGGCAGAGAGAAACGGGTATGAACTCAACTTGTTCTATTTTTATAAATATGTTTAACCTAGTATCCATGATTCAGCCTATTAGGATTAAACATGTTTGTAATGACCCTTAAAGATTATAGTTTCTCATGCCATGCTTAAGTAGCTAGGAGTGGATAATGATTTATCTTGGATGTCAACATCAAGTTAAAATCATTGTGATATAGTATGATGATATGGTATCCTCCTCTGAATGTTCGAGTGGCTTGACTTGGTGCATGTTCATGCATGTAGTTGAATCAAAACCAACATAGCCTCTATGATATTTATGTTCATGGTGTTCATATCCTACTCATGCTAGTATCCTATGTTATTTACGCATAATGCATGTTCATGACCGTTTTCGTTCTCTAGTTGGCCACTTCTCAACCTATTTGTTAGCCTTCGCCTGTACTAAGTGGGAATACTGCTTGTGCATCAAAATCCTAAAACCCAAGTTATTCCAGATGAGTCTACTATACCTACCTATATGTGGTATTACTCTGCCGTCCTAAGTAAATTTGCATGTGCTACCTCTAAAAACTTCAAACAAATCCTTTTGTGTGCCTGGATTGTTCATAGAGTGACAGGAGGTAGTTAGTATCTTCCATGCTAAGCGGGTTATTCTCATGATGAGTGTTGATTCACTCGTCCTTGCACGAGAGGGGCGGTAATAGGGATTCCCAGTCGCGAATTCAAATTGCAAACAATTAAACAAAACTCCCCCAGGACTGTTGTTGGTATGGACGGTACCCGTTGTTTTGGATCAGCCATGGAGTGTGATTGTTGGTGGAGGGGGAGTAAACCTTTACTTTTATCACTTGGGAACCTCCACTAATGTGTTTAGCATGGAAGATACCGATAACTAATGGTCGCGAAGTAAACAATAAGGGTGCATTTATCAAAATTTCATTTACCTCTGTTTTAAAACTTGAGCTCTGGCACCTATGCAAATCACTGCTTCCCTCTGCGAAGGGACTATCTATTTACTTTTATGTTGTGTCATCACCTTCTCAAATAAGCGCCAGAACCTGAGAGCACTATTGTCATCCTCATGCATTGTGTGTAGCTAATGTTGGGTGCATCATGACTAGATCTTTTCTACCATGAATTACAATGTTTAGTCGCTGCTTGAACTTTGCAGGTGCTCTGCATTTATGTTTTGCGGTCTCAGAAAGGGCTAGCGAGATACACTATCGCCATATTATATCATGGTTGTTTTGACAAAGTGTTATCATTTGAGATATCTTATTATTATTCGCTAGTTGATTATGCCATTGATATGAGTTAATGTAATTTTTAAGAGTTATTGTTGACATGGTTAGTCATAATCTTTGCTGAAAACCTGGATGCTACTTAAGCTTATTTATGTAAACAAGAGCAAAAGAGTTCGTAAAAGTTTTTCTTTTTCACTTCCAGTTTCTCAACTGAATTGCTTGAGGACAAGCAAAGGTTTAAGCTTGGGGGAGTTGATACGTCTCCGTCGTATCTACTTTTCCTAATGCTTTTCCTCTTGTTTTGGACTCTAATTTGCATGATTTGAATGAAACTAACCTGGGCTGGCACTGTTTTCAGCAGAACTACCTTGGTGTTGTTTTGTGCAGAAATAAAAGTTCTCGGATTGAAACGAAACTTTGCGAGCAATTTTTATATAATAAAAGAGAATTTATGGAGCCAAGAACCACCGGAGGGTGGGCACCTGGGTTGGCACAACCCACCAGGGCGCGCCCAGGTGGGTTGTCCCCACCTGGTGGCCCCGCAGACTCCAACCCTGATACTATAAAAGCACATATTTGGAGAAAAAAAATCAAGGAGAAAGAATTATCACGTTTCACGAGACGGAGCCGCGACCACCTCCTATTCTTCATCGGGAGGCCAGATCTTGAGTTTGTTTGGGGCTCCGGAGAGGGGGATCTTCAATCTTCGTCATCACCAACCCTTCTCCATCGCCAATTCCATGATGCTCCCCACCAGGAGTGAGTAATTCCTTCGTAGGCTCATTGGTCGGTGAGGAGTTGGATGAGATTCATCATGTAATCGAGTTAGTTTTGTTAGGGCTTGATCCCTAGTACCCGTTATGTTCTGAGATTGATGTTGCTATGACTTTGACATGCTTAATGCTTGTCATTTTGGGCCTGGGTGCCATGATTTCAGATGTGAAACATTTATGTTATCACCATCATATCTATGTTCTAGATCTGATCTTGCAAGTTATAGTCACCTACTATGTGTTATGATCCGGAAACCCCGGAGTGACAGAAGTTGGGATACTTTTCGGTGATGACCCTAGTGTATTCACTATGTGTTAATACTTTGTTCCGGTTCTTTATTAAAAGGAGGCCTTAATATCCCTTAGTTTCCAATTGGACCCCGCTGCCACGGGAGGGTAGGACAAAAGATGTCATGCAAGTTCTTTCCATAAGCACAAATGACAAATTACGGAAAACATGCCTACATTATATTTATGAACTGGAGCTAGTGTCGTATCGCCCTAGGTTATGACTGTTATATGATGAATATCACCAACGAATTCACCGATCCAATGCCTACAAATTTCTCTTATATTGTTTCTGCTAAGTTACTACTGCTACTGTCACTATTGCACTTGCTACAAAATCATTGCTACTACTGCTACTGTTACTATTGCTAATGCTACTACTATGAAAACTATCATACTACTTTACTACTGATGACTTTGCTGCAGATAATTAATCTCCAAGTGTGGTTGAATTGACAACTCAGCTACTAATACTTGCAAATATTCTTTGGCTCCCCTTGTGTCGAATCTATAAATTTGGGTTGAATACTCTATCCTCGAAAACTGTTGCGATCCCCTATACTTGTGGGTTATCACACATCAATTAGGTTTTCCTTTGAATATCATATTCAAGAACTATTCTGAAGCTGAATTGAATTGGTCTAATTTAGGACTTTCCAATCTATTTTTATCTTACTTAATTCTATCTATGCCATGCAATTATAGCATAGAAAATAAAATTAATCATGAACATAGAAATAGAATATAAAAACTTTATTTATTGGCTTTTGGGCATATTTCCAATAGAGGTGGTACTCGAGGATGGGACGGCGAATACACCGGAGATGGGGTGGGGGACCTACTACGGTATCGTAAAGCACTAATGCCATGTCAGGCGGGGTGGCGATGGGGGCTCCTAGGTTTAGGAGCCGGTGAAGAAAGGGGACGAGGAAGAGAAGAAAGTAACCTTGTGAAGCTGGCTCTACGGAGTTGTGGTGTTCGGCCTCACTCCATGTGCGAAGCATGGAGAGCTCCCGAACGGCCCCTTATTTTTTGTGTTTCAGAGTGATGGGGGGGGGGGGGGGAGAGCTTCCCGACTGGTTTTCAAATGGTGTCATACTAAAATCACACAGGAAAAAACTTACACATAATAGTGCTGTAACACAAAAGATGACAACCATATTATAGCGTGTCACACTTGGGTGAATATACAGAGAAGCAACCTGAGCATATAGGCTATCGGAAAACTACAATGAAGAACATCAACCACACTAAACATAGGTGCAGAGGAAGAAGAGGAAATGCTAAGGTGTCAAGGCCCTACAAATCCTAAAGCAAGATGCTAGAACATCCTAATTTTTTTCAAAAGGCCACATTACCAAATTTGCACTAAAAATTAGGGTTTCAACATCTCGAGTCTTCATAAAATAAGTCGAGCTAGATATCTGATTGATTACCTTGTTGATGCCATCCACTTTCCTTCTGAAAATGGAAGCCCTAAAGGTGGGATATTCACTGGAAGAGAACCAAGAGATCCAAATAAGAATGAATCTTAGGTCTTGCCAACCCAACTTCCCAGCACAAACTAGACCACACCCATCAGCAACATCAAACATTCATGGAATGGATCCTAGTTTCACTAGTTATCAGCACCAAGATGCACAATAATCTAACTACATGATTGTTGCTCTTGTATAGTCTCTTTACTCATCCTCCAGGAGGGAAAAGCCCCAGAGTAAGGGAGACAACTGCAAGAGAACAAGGATCTTGATTTGTCGCTAACCCGGCTTCGAAGAAAAGTGTCAAGCAAATAAGATGAAAGGAAAGGAAAGGCAAATGGTCGAGAAAACACACTAGAGCACAACAAAAACATACAAGGAAGGAGTAAGGACGGGAAAGCATAATGTCAGTGGTAACAAAAGGAGCAAAACCAGTTTAGTATGCGACCGTCCCTCACACAACAAAGGACACACCAGTGTACCCCCATCAATTCACAAGAGTATATTAAAAGGAAGGGACAAGTATTCAGAGAACAAGGATGTGCCAAGTCTTGGAGTGAGAAGCAAGGAGAGGTTGTTGGCCAGTTCCTCGATGTTGGTGGTCTGTTTCTCGATGTTGGTAGCTGAAGGTGGGTGCACAATAGAGCAAGTACGAGGACAAGGGACAAGAAGAAAGAGGAACAGGGGCACAGGGCACCCACCGATAGCACACGACCTGAATGAAAACTGACAACAAAAGTTAATTTTTTGGTAAACTTGGGAATATGATACATTGCAACAAGGAGGGCATATCAATGAAGGGCCCCGTTTTGGAACCTCGATGCGAGAACCTTATCAAGGGAAATTCATACCACCTGATTCTCGTGTTGCGTGTACCATATTTTGGGCCATATATGTCCATATGTGCATAGGCCCAAGAGCCCACACTAGGGCGGCCGTCTTCCATGAGTCCGTGACCCCGAGTTTCCTGAAAGGGAGCCATAGACTTGCCAAACGTGAAGGTGTCCTGATCATGGAGCTCTAGGAATACCAAATGGAGGAGAAAGGAAACCGACCTACACCCATATATGGTGGTACCCGACGCCATGAGGAGGGGGAGAGAAGCTCTACCGAAGTTGTAGTTTAGCTCCCTTAACCAGACCGATAAAAACAACTCCACTAGAGTGCCCATCTAGAACTTGGTGAGTTACTCCTCAACCGCCAAGACCATCATTGTAACCTCCTTTTGAATTATATCTCAAGATAATCCCATATAAGCAGGAGTAGGCCTACTATTATCATTGGGGGGGGAGGGGGTTGGATAAAGCTTCTGTCTTGTGTTAAAAAAATGTATCCCTAAAAGCAAGAGATTCACTAGAAAAGAACCAAGAGATCCAATGAAGAGTGAATTTATGGTCTCACCAACCCAACTTCCAAGCACAAAGTGGACCACATCCATCAACACACGTCGAACATTCATGCCTTGGCTCCTAGTTTCACTAGTTATTTGCATCAAGATGGACAATGACCTAAGTCTATGGTTGTTCCCGTTTAATCTCTTCAAACGTCCCCGAGAGGCAATATCCCAGGAGGAAGGGAAACAACTACAAGAGAACAAGGATCTTGATGCCTCGCGAACCCGACTTTGAAGAAAAGTGTCAAGCAAATAAGATGAAATAGAATGAAGGAAAATGGTCAAGAAAGCACACTAGAGCACAATAAAAACAACATACAAAGAAGGAGTGCCCACCGATAATAAGGAGGAGGACAAGGGACAAGAAGAAAGAGGAGCAGGGGCATAGAGTGCCCACCGATAGCGCACATGACCCCAATGAAAACTGACAAGGAAATTAAATTGTTGGTAAACTTGAGAATATGATACCATTGCAACGAAGAGGGTACAACAACGAATGGGCCCGCGGGCCCATTTTGGAATATGGGTGCGAGAACATGGGTGTGTGTACCATGTTTTGGGCTATATATGCCCATATGTGCGTATCCCCGAGAGCCCACACTGGGGCAACCGTCTTCCATGAGTGTGTGACCCCTAGTTTCCTCGAAGGGAACAATATAGACTTGCCAAATGTGACGGAGTCCAGAATGTGGAGCAGTAGGAATACAAATGGAGGTGCAAGAAAACTGAGCTAGACCTGTATATAAGGTTAATTGATGACACGAGGAGGGGGGAGGGGGGGAGAAGATCTTCCAAAGTGGTAGTTTAGTCTCCTTTGCCAGATCGGTAAAAACATCTCCACTAGAATGCCCATCTAGAACTTGGTGAGTTACTCCTCAATCGCCGAGTGAGGTGAGGTACTGTCTCGTGTTCGTCTAATGACTTGAGGTGAGGTACTCAATGGAATACCTAACAAACCGCCTACGACACACAAAGTCTTTGAATTGGGCACACGATGCCTCGTCGGACTCTGCCATGAGAGACAGAGAGAGAGAAAGAGAGACAGAGAGAGAGAGAGAGATGGTAAATCATGATCGTAAGAGCAGAGGGTCCCCTCCTCCTGGTCGCCAATAGCCTAATAATAGGGCCTCTGAAGGAAAGCTAGTGTGAAGGGAGGGCGATGAGCGCTCTTCCATGCATCGACAAGTATCATGGGGAGACTCCACACCAGTACGCCAGTCTGACAGTAACATAATTGGTTACAACGGGTACTAGCAAACAAAAGACCCTCTATGTAGCAGTATACTATTTTCAGGAATGTTAAAAAACCAACGTCAGATTTTTAAGCATGACAAAACGAGCGATTTTCATGACAAATTATATTGTCGCGAGGATGGTAATTTCATGATTTATCATGCTAAAAGATCTGATGTTCGCTGGTTATCAAAGTCTATATTTTTGAGAAATTGTCATCCTCACAATAACATAACTTGTCAAAAAAGACGCTCGTTTTGCTATGCTTAAAAATCGGACGTTCGCTGGTTATCGAAATCTATATTTTTGCTTTGAGCGTTGCATGAGTAGAATATACAGCCTCAACTATATGTATTCGTATTTTGTCTTTACAAGAATTTGAGTAGTATAAAAACCAGAATTACTCTATGGCCTGCTACGATAGCGGCAGCAATTTGAATAATTTTGCACGCATGTACTCCATTCAACTCAAACCTAGCGACATGACTAGTGTCTTATATCGGAACTTGATGACCTGAGAGAGGCTAATAGAGAAGAGAGGAGAGAGGAGATCGGAGACGTAGTGCCCACGTGAATGTCTCCCAAACAAACATTCACGTCGAGCCTTCTCCTCTAGGGTTAGCTAGCGAGTGTTCCTCGATCGGCACCGTCAATTTTCGAACAGTCTCGATCGTTGTGTTCTCCATTATTATGTTTGGACACTTTCTCTCACTATCTGCTCGGAAGGCGCGTAAACAAATCACCCGATGGAATTGTGTCAGTTCTTGGTCAAAATGGCGACGTGAACAGCACACCATGCCAATCTAGCTACCGTAGGAATATTACCACAAGTCCAATGCACGCTTTCATGTAAATAAGACTACGGAAATGATAAATCACAAACGATTGGGATTCGACCATGGTAATGCAACGTTTTTTCTGACAATTTAAGTCGGCAAGTTTAGTTGATAAACACGGTAATTTTCTGGTAAAAAATAATTTGAGGACCGAATTGCCTACCAACTAAACTGGCCATGGTCAACAAATACAAATTGTCACAAAAAGGTTTGATTTGTCATGGTCAAATCCCGAACATTCAGGACTTATCGGCGTCCGAAAACTAAGAAAAAAAGCAAAATCACTATATCAGTGGGATTAAATACTAAGAATGCAACTAACGGCCAACAATTTCTTCTTAAGAATCAAGCTTTATCTAGAAGGGCAGCTTGAATAGGCAGGTGCGAAGTAACAAAAACGATGTTAGTTAGTCCAAATGAAGACGCCCAAACTGAAATAAAATTAGTTAACAACATACTTGATTAGACAGTATTTTGGGCTTCATCTTTCCGGCTGGCATACTTGATTAGTTGACAAAAATGCCCAAACCGGAATATTAACTCTCCTACGCAGTTTATGTATTTATGTATATAATGACTTCATTGATTACTGAAAAAGGCTTTCGCCCTGCTTTATAGATAAAGCAAACCGCCATAGAGCACCCATACAGAGTCAAGTCCACACACACACACCCAAGTCTCACAGCAAGATACAAAGGTTCTGCTGAGGGCACAACTCAACAAGCCCAAAAATAAAAAACTAGAAAAAAGATGGAAGACTCCATTGATTTATTCTTCTACGACACAATCAGGCTACGCAGATTCTAGGATGCACGATTAATTGTGTCAAAATTCGGAAACTTGTAAATGTGTTTAGGGATTAATTACTCCATGCATGTAGCTTTTCGTGCAGCTTTCGGCAGAGAGTGCATGGCCCATCCACCCCACCTCTCCCCTGCTTTTTCTTTTGACATCTAAATTTGAACTATTATATCTTTTGAACCGAAAGTCAAATCTATACTTTGTTTGCATATTCATGTTCCTTGTGACGAGGGATTTGAAACAATACCACTCTTGAACACATTTTGGCAAGTTATAAAATGTCACCAAGTTTCAACTTGTAAAACTTGATAGGAATGAGTGACAATTTCGCCAAGTTTCAAAAAGTAGAACTTAAACCATAAAACCTAAGCCCCAAACCCTAAAAGCAAATGAAACTTGGTAGAATTTGGTAAATACTTAATACTACGACTGCCAAGTTTTACTATTTGAAACTTAGCACAACTTTAGAAGTTGTCAAAATGTGTTCAAGAATGTACTTGTTCGAAAGTTCTCATCGGAATGGACACAAATATGAAAACAAAACTTAATTTGGACTTTCGGTTCTAAAGATATAATAGATTCAAATTTCGAGGTGAAATGAAAAAGTATGAGAGGTGGAGTGGGTGGAGAATGTACCAACATGGGTGATAACCTAGTCTTCGTATTTTGGCATTTTAAGCCTTCCAATGGTGTTAGAGTGCTTTTCTTGGTTTCATTTTTAGTGATTATAATTTTTTGGGCAAAACTTTTTGTAGTTTTATCATCTGAAGACATGGCAAAGAATCTATAAAAGCTTCAATTTGAAAAAAGATAAATCCTTTATATATGAATAAATTGTAACCAACACATGCATTGAGTTGGGACGACAAAGGATTAAGAACATAAAGCATACTATTGTGTGGATCTCGTGAGTTTAAATGGAGACTGTTGTGTGGAGCTTGGTGTTGATGATGGGGTGAAGTCAGTGGGAGATAGTGGTTGGACTCCACAATGGAACATGACTTCGGTGGAGTGCGGCCAACCTTGGTGGCCATGGAGAAATGAAGGAGGGAGCCAGGACATCTTCTTTGCCTTCAGAATCTACCAAGTGTAGAGTTCGACCACCAACTCCTAACCCCGTGGCATTGTCAAACTCAACAATTGGGTATCTAGCCTCACGGGTGTGGACTGTGGAGATACATAAGCATGGAGCTCGACTACCGCTTTTCTTTGCCTTTGGACTAACCAAAAGTGGAGAACTTGGCGGGATCATTGCGAGCTGGTTGTAGACGGAAAAAAAGCTTTGGCATGTTTTTTTTCCGTCCTGGACCACAACTATCTGGGATTATTATATTTATCCCTGGGAAATGGGACCTATAATTTAGGTTAATGTAGACAAAACTAATATGTGAAGTAAAAAAAAAGGAAGGAAGTAGTTGTCTTAAGTGAAGCAAGAACAAGTTATACTACATATTCACAAGAGTACTGTAACACAAGTCTTGACTCTTGGTTCAAACCTCAGTCCTATCTTAACTAAAAAAAATTGAGCTTCTCCTTGTTAATCTAATTTTTTATGCTACTGGCATTAAATATGCACGTATACTTATTTTTTTAAAGGAGGTTGTACCACGTAAATCAAATTATCTGGTTCAATTTTTTTGTTTCAATCTAGTCGTAAAATTATAATTCTAGGAAACTTTATGATGATTGCACCTCCGTTACAAAATGTAAGATGTTTTTTACCCTTTTTTTTTACCAAAAAGGTAAGATGTCTTTTATGCCCTATGCAACAGCAAAAAACGTAAAACATTTTGATGCAGAGGGAGTAACAAAAAGGAGGCATCCTTAAAAGACCAGACGGCTTCACTAGTATTACCAGGCAGCTTCACTACATAATGATCCACTTGGAATGAGTAAAAACTTACATGATTTAGTTTAATATAATAAATAGTTTTTGAAAACCCGTGCAAGTAAAATTCCCCCTCAATCCCTCAAATCTCCTTGGGGAGGGGATTAACATATGAGCCCTAAGGCAGATTAAGTGCTGCTTGAGTTGCAAAAGGGTATCAAGTTAACCCAGTGCCAGAACCAGATCTCAGCAGAGCAGAGTTAGCGCATCACTCAGCCAAAAATATTGCATATACATAGGTTGCAAGTTGTGCCAAACACTGCACGAGACGAAGCATCTGAGGATAGAAATAAAAACATCAATTTGCCGGGACCTAATCAGCCGAATCAGTGTTGTTAACATAGTAGTACTACTCCAGTGCCATTACTTACAACCTGGGTCTAACACAGGTCAGTTACCGGGGTGAGTAAATTAAGACTAAGCGTTCAAAGTACTCTTGCAAATCTGTAGTAGTATAACTCTTGCTTCACTTAAAACAACTTTTTATTTCACATATTAGTTTTGTCTATTAACCCAAATTATAGGTCCCAGTTGCCAGGGATACATATAAGAATCCCAGATAATTGTGGCCCGGGACGAAAAAAAACATGCCAGAATTTTTTGGGTCTACAACCATCTGGAATTGATCCTGCCGAGTTCCACACTTGTGGTTATTCCAAAAGGCGGAGCAAAGTGGTAATCGAGCTTCGTGCTTGTGTTTCTCCACAGTCGACACCCGTGAGGCCGGATTGCCCATTGTTGAGTTTGACAATTCTGCGTGGTTAGGACGGAGATGGTGGGTGAGCTCCGCACCTGGTAGATCCAGAAGGCAAAGCGGACGATATAGGCGCGGAAATCATCTCACTAAGGGTCCGAGCCACAGAACAACCATAGTCATAGGTCTTTAACATATAAATAACTATTGGCAAAACAAAAAGTCTACTCTCAAAAGCATAACCCCTTCATCGTTTTAATAGCTTCACAACTTAGGAGAAAATCATTTGTAACCGAAATTTTGATTAAAAAATAGGATCTCTTGTGGCCTTCTTAAAAGTTAGAACACTTAAAAGTTATATATAACTGGATTTTTTTTTGCGTGTGCACAAATGAATATAGTTTTGGATAAGCTTTTGTAGGTTCACACATGGTGACATAGCTGCATATATGAATTGTTTCATATTTCTAGAGGATGTATTTTTTAAGAAAGAATAACCCCTGACTTCTATAACTAGATGATGTACACAGCCATAAGTGATGAGTATTGGCAGATCGATAGTCACAAGAAATGACAATACATACGTACGAGTGAATCGTATGTCATCCTTCTAAAGCAGCGTTTTAAAATGAAGGTGCCGGATCCAACTTGTGAATACTAGATTAAGGATTTTCATTCATAAGGACGTGCTCTTCATGAAAAACAAACGGTTTTGCCTTGCTGAGCTGTACAAAGTCGGGTAGTTAATTCTTATTGTCAAAAAGAAGACGGTCATGGATTGGAGCCACAGCAGATGAAGGAAAAACATGGCCTCGAGACAAGGGAATTCCGGAAGATTCTTGCCTCAGCAACTAGGTGCACCGTTGGCTTCACGCGACGAAGGAGTAAGCTTCACACTGCTGGATGGATTCTTTGCTTCAGGTCCACGATCTCATCTCCTCACGTACGTACGTCGCTTGTATCCCTGATCGACAGTAAACATATACTCCCTCCGTTCCTAAATATAGGTCGTTGGAGAGATTTTACTATGAACCACATACGGATGTATGTAGATGCATTTTGGAGTGTAGATTCACTCATTTTGCTACGTATGTAGTCCATAGTGAAATCTCTATAAAGACTTATATTTAGGAACGGAGGAAGTATATACTACTAGTAGTATATCAAATTGCCTAAGCCACGTCCTGTACACACTGCACCGTTGGTTCATTTTAGGCCTTATCAATGTCGTACACGTTACTTACATGTATATATGCTATATATACAGCCTACAGCACGAGTAAATCCGGCCGTCTCACATGCACGCACGTAAATATGGTAATCACCCAAGCGACATGACATTCTGACAGAATTAATTGCATGGTTTGGGTTGTCCTGGCTAAGATTCCTTATTGGTAATTAACGGTGACTTTGATGCCCTCGTGTCCAATGGAAGCATCACCCTCTGCCACACTTCGCCTCCGTGAAAAATTATGTCTGTGCTGTCTAGATTAATTAAGCTACCCTTACCCTTTACTTTCTTCAAGTGATCAAGCTAGGTCAGAGGCAGGGCATCTCTTGAGAAACTAGCCAACAGCGCTGTACTAATTACCCTTGTCTCTCTCGGGCGTGGAGTCTCTCTCAACAGCACACACATGCGTCGTCGTCGTCGACCGATATAAATAACCGCTCGCTTCGCACACTCCGGTCGCCATCGATCTCCTTGTTGCTGAACTCGCTTCTCTAGCTCTAAGCCTCTAGCTGCCCAAGCTGGCAGGCCCAAGTGCTCTAGCTCCGCCTAACAGAAACTACACTAGAGATCTCCGGCCGGCCGCCGGCGGCGCTGATACACTGCAGGCACATACGACGGTCGCGTTCATGGCCGGCGGGTCGCCGTGCGCGTCGTGCAAGCTGCTCCGGCGGCGGTGCACCAAGGACTGCATCTTCGCCCCCTTCTTCCCAGCCGACGACCCCCACAAGTTCGCCATCGTCCACAAGGTCTTCGGCGCCAGCAACGTCAGCAAGATGCTCCTGGTACGTACATACTCCAACGTAGCTAGATGATATTTCATGCAATGACGCGCGGAGGCACGCAGACGCTAACATATGAGATGCCATTACTTGCAGGAGCTGCCGGTGCAGCAGCGCGGGGACGCGGTGAGCAGCCTGGTGTACGAGGCGAACGCGCGGGTGCGGGACCCGGTGTACGGCTGCGTGGGGGCCATCTCCTTCCTGCAGAACCAGGTGTCGCAGCTGCAGATGCAGCTCGCCGTCGCGCAGGCCGAGATCCTGTGCGTCCAGATGCAGCAGCGAGACGGCTGCCAGTCCCAGGACGACGCAGGACGAAGCGACGGCCACAGCCTGGCGGCCATGCAGCAGATGGTCGTCGACGACACCGCTGCGGCAGAGGCTTTCCTGATGCAGAACGGCGGCGGCGGCTTCCCGCCGCAGCTGATGAGCAGCTACGGCGGCGCGCCGGCCTCCAACGTGCATCACTACGGGCAGCAGGACCACCTCAAGAGGGAGTCCCTGTGGACGTAGCTGGCTAGTCAAAGTCAACTTGTGTAGAACTTTGCTTGTCGCTAGCTATGCACGTGTAGGGGTTTAGGTTAATTGCGTTATGATGACTCTGCTTCTCTTCTTTTTACATTTTGAACTCTCTCTCTGCGCCTCTCCCTGCTGGTGTTGTTGTCTTGTAGGTGTTTGATCCAGAATTAGTACGAGATCCATGCTTTTGTGATCATTGTCATGTTCTTATATCTAAAAAAAAGGCTCACGCCCTGTTTGATAGATAAAACAACGATCATATAATGCAAAGCATACAATTCTGACACCGCAACACACATCTGAGGCAGGATACAACAATGCATAAGAACAGCTATGACATCACCCCAACCCATTCCAAGCCCGTAACGACCGCTTGAAGATGTCGGAGTTCTCTACCATGACAAAGGTTTCACGAAGAGACGATGCTACGCCCGACGAACTGTGGACTCCAAGACATCACCTTCATAAAGGAAACGACACTAGAGCACCACCATTGCCCGATTCAAAAAAGATTAAGGTTTTTGCCCAGAGCAAACCGAAGGAGGAGAGTAGCCGCGACAATGCCTTCACAAAGAGAAGACGCCCATGGCCGCTGCCGCCATTGGCCTGGCCCAAGCTAGGCAAGGATTACCTTTGGCACGCACTTTTCGCCTCCGAGACCCACATTGATCGCAGAGCAATGGTCACCATGCCACCCACACAGCCATGGCCACCGGCCTGAGTTGCGAACCTCACTCATAGGGATCGTTACTGATGGGGAACGAAGCATGAAAATCAAAAAAATTCCTATGAAACACCCAAGATCCAATCCAGGAGACGCATAGCTACGAGAGAAGAGTGTGTCTACATACCCTTGTAGCCTGATAGCGTTAGCGTCGTAACGCAGTTGATATAGTCGTACTCTTCACGATCCAATCGCGATCCAATCCGATCTAGCGCGGAACGGACGGCACCTTCGAAGTTAGCACGCGTTTAACTCGATGGCGTCCTCTCCTTCTTGATCCAGCAAGTGACCGAGAGGAGTTAGATGAGATCTGAACCAACATGATGGCGTGGTGGTGGTGGCAGCAGAATTCCGACAGGGCTTCGCCAAGCGTGTACTGGTGAAATGTTGGAGGTGTTGGAGAGGTAACAGACAAGTGTCGAGGGTTGGCTGCCCCCAATGCCTCCCCACCTTTATATAGACGTGGAGGGGGCTGGTGGCTTGCCCTACAAGTCCCTAGTTTCGTTGGCCAAGGTGGGAGGAAGGAAATCCCTCCTTTCCTTCCCCACTGATCGCTATCCCCTTTTTAGGGATCCTGATCTTATCCTTTGGGACATGATACTATTCCTTTTGATGGGGGATCTTGGTGCGCCTAGACCAGGGGTGTGGGACCTTTCCCCACTACCCACGTTCATGTGGGTCCCCCATGCAGGTGGGCCCCACTCCGGAATGTTCTAGAACCTTCCCGGTACAATACAAAAAAATCTCAAACATTTTCCTGAACCCCGATAACAACTTGCCATATATGAATCTTTACCTATGAACCATTCTGGAGCTCCTCGTGATGTCCCGGATCCCATGTAGGACTCCGAACAACCTTCAAATTTTCCACTATTGCTATCTCAATACTACCCTAGCGCTACCGAACGTTAAGCGTGCGATCCTATAGGTTCGGAACATGCACACATGACTGAGAATCCTCTCTGGTCAATAACCAATAGCAGGACCTGGATGCCCATATTGATTCCTATATATTCGACGAAGATCTTTATCAGTTGACCATGATGTCAAGGATTCAGTCAATCCTGTATGCAATTCCCTTTGTCCGGTGATATGTTACTTGTCTGAGATTTGATCATCGGTATCTCCATATCTAGTTCAATCTTGTTACTGACAAGTCTCTTTACTCGTTCTGTAATACAAGATCACGTGACCAAACTCATTAGCCACATGAAGCTTCTTATGATGTTGTATTACCGAGAGGGCCTAGAGATATCTCTCCGTCACACGGAGCGACAAATTCCAGTCTCGATCCATGCAACCCAACAGACACCTTAGAAGATACATGTAGAGAACCTTTATGATCACCCAGTTACGAGGTGACGTTTGATAGCACACAAGGCATTCCTCTGGTATCTGGGAGTGGCATGATCTCATGGTCTAAGGAACTGATACTTGACATGAAGAAAGCTATAGCAAATAACTAAAAGGTCTGATGCTAAGCTTACGGTTGGGTCTGTCCATCACATCATTCTCCTAATGATGTGATCCTGTTATCAAATGACAACTCATGTCTACGGTTAGGAAACCATACCATCTTTGATAAACGAGCTAGTCTAGTAGAGATGTACTAGGGACACGATGTAGTTTATGCATTCATAGATGTATTTAAGTTTCCAGTCAATACAATTCTAGCATGAATAATAAACATTTATTGTGAACGGGAAATATGATAATAACCATTTTATTATTGCCTCTAGTGCATATTTCCAACAATTACTCCCACCACCAGGGTCGCCGCCCCAGCACACAAGACCACCCCTCCAATGCCACCAGACGTCGCCGACCGATGAAGGATATAAGCCCCCACTTCTACCCTCAAAGCAAACCCTTGTCGGGAAGGAGGGCGAGTCGGCCTGAACCAGGTAGGGGAGGGTTGTGGACAAGCTATATTTCTTTATGTGCTCCATGTGGGAGGGTTATCGACTAATTCATGTGCTCTCCGTGGGATTGATACTCTTACTTCAAAAATCCTACAACTAAACCCCCAGCACACACGACCACCCTTTCAGGAGCCACAGGGTTTAGTTGTAGCATTTTCGAAGTAAGATTATCGGTCCCATAGAGAGCACATGAATTAGTCTTTATCTCTTGTAGTGAATTGAATTATAGTAGCTACAAGTTAGTTGTGGTCCAGAGCAAAGCGGAAACATAAGTTTAAAATACTGAGTGATTGGTGCAAACAACAAAGTAAACTGTAGAAGTAAAATAAAGTAGCGCCCGACGTGTGTAATGGTTATGGGAATCGGTAGAACTAAAGCATTCCCAAGGAGTCCAGATTCCCCACTAGTAGGTATCTAACATGATTGTTGCCCAATGCTACTTCTTGAGCTTGTGTTGGTTTTTTCCTTGAAGAGGAAAGGGTGATGCAACAAAGTAGAGATAAGTATTTCCCTCAGTTAAGAACCAAGGTATCAATCCAGTAGGAGGAACACACAACTCTTCAATGATAGCATCTACACAAACAAACAAATACTTGCACCTAATGTGATAAAGGGGTTGTGAATCCCTTCACGGTTACTTGGTATAAAAGATAAATGAAAGTGCAGCATGGTATGTTTGGGTTTGGTTTTATAGATCTGAAAATAATATGATAACAATAGACCCCGGGGCCATAGTTTTCAATAGAGGCTTCTCTCTTGAAAGAACGCATATGGCGGGTAAACAAATTACAGTTGAGCAACTGATAGAAAAGTGAATAATTACGATGATATCTAAGGCAATGATCATGAATATAGGCATCACGTCCATGACAAGTAGACCGACTCCTGCTTGCATCTACTACTATTACTCCACACATCAACCGCTATCCACCATGCATCTAGTGTATTAAGTTAAAAAGAACGAAGTAACGCCTTAAGCAAGATGACATGATGTAGAGGGATAGATCCAATCAATATGAATAAACCCCATCTTTTTATCTTTAATGGCAACAATACAAATACGTGTCATGTCCCTTTGTGTCACTGGGATTGAGCACCGCAAGATTGAACCCATTACAAAGCACCTCTCTCATCTACTACCACTATAAAAGCATGAAGTGCGGAGATCCAAATTCATCCTATCCACACGTACAACAGATCCTATGCTCCACAATGCTCCAATCTTTTTCGCCGCTAATTGCATTTAGAGAGTCAACCCGCGTCGCACGCCCCACGCCTACCTCTCCTATCCCGTTCAGAAATTGTCCAGCACAAAAACCGCCCATCGCACGAGAGAAAACCGCCACTCCTCCATCAGCATTTCCTCCACACAAGAGGCAGCCCTTAGCGCCGCCCGCCACTGCTGACGCATGGCCCCGCTCCTTCATCTCAGCACTTCTGCCGTCGCCACCATCCCTCCTCCGTGCACTGCCACCTCTGCCGAAGCAGAGGTGCCCCGCAAAGAGGAAGTCCATCCAGGGTCAACACAAAGGGCGCGAACGGACGGCGCAGTCGGCGACCGCTGCGTAGGCGTCGATGAGGACATGGACGAGGGAGGTAGCCCTGTTGTGCGCAATGGGAAGGCAGATGCCGACGGTGCTGGCGAGGAGGATTGCAAGCAGGGAGCCTCTCTTGGACCGCCTCTCTGCAGCCACGTCGCGGCAGACCCCTCCACGCCTGGGTGATCTTCCCCGCTTCGACACCACAATCCCGGTTGAATCAGTGCCTTCCTCTGTCGTCGATTCACGGCCCCTTCACGCTTCATGCCCATGGTGTGCTCAACGCGCTGCCTCGACATGCTGCACTGATATATGTCCGACGGCACCATAAAAATTTCCCAATTTATCTGTGTAACTGGTTCATAGTAATATTCAGCTTCGTCCATGTTGCAATGAAAATTAACTGTACCGTATAATTCTTCCCGTGCTCAATACAGATGGATGCTATCTCCTTTTTATTTTGTGAAAGGACCTCAGATCAATTAAAGATCCAGCCAGAGATACGAGGCACCCCACACAGTGTGAGTGATTTACTCTAAGTTCTAAAGCTATCCAAGGCGTTTGATTTTTTTCCGTCCATGGTTCAGAATGAAAACTATACTGACATATAATTGCAAAGCTTACATCACAAAATGATATAAGTAAAAAATGATACTCAGTGTATTGGAACACTAATGTGGATTTTAGATATGGTCATATGGAGTAAGAAGTTTCCCAGGAAGAATCACTTTTCTGAACCTCTCACATTTTCTCACATTATGCCAATTAGAAGGAAGAGAGGTAAGAAAATTAACATATATCTATGGGGAATATCGTTATACTATGTCCAGTGATATACCATGTATACATATATAAAATGTTAAAAATGACAAATATCTAACAAAAGAAACCATGCCCAGGAGCGGGATAGATTTTGGTCAAATTGATTTTGAAGAAGGGAGTTGGAACTTTGCAATTGATTTTCTACATCGGTAGCCCGGAGATGCACAATGAGTATGCACAAGGAGGCAGAGGGGGGTTACTAAATTTACTATGTGTTACTCCCTCTATTCCTAAATATTTGTGTTTTCAGAGATTTTAAATGGACTACCACATACGGATGTATATAGACATATTTCAGAGTGAGGATTCACTCATTTTGCTCCGTATGTAGTGACTTCTTGAAATCTCTAGAAACACAAATATTTAGGAATGGATGGAGTAGTTGTTAAATATAAGAAACAGGTCCAAATATTGATGCTCCTGCTTTACAAGTCGTATGGAATGTTCTCTCAAATGTTTTATATGTTCAAAGAACCATGTCGATGTTTTTGTTTAGTTGCCTCTGAAGCGCATAATTTTATTTCATCATGCCTAGCTTTCTGATGGGATGTAGAAAGAGATGGGTGAATGATCCATAGGATTTATTAGCCCATGCCCCCTTGCTGTCTGCCCGCAACACAAGCTCATGCTCACTACAGGGAGGCTGCGTTCATACGAGAACATCATCAAGATCTGCAATCGGTGCAGGCGACTGATTGATGTTGCTGTTTGGATGGCTTGTAGTTCGAGTCATTCTGGGTTTTTACTGCTATACCTCGCATCAAGAAGATCTTCGTGTTAGAGTTGTGTCGAATATAGTGTACAAGATAGGTTACAGTTGGACTTGTAGTTGTATTGTGTTTAAATAGGATATGGCGTCGTGACCTAGTAGGACACTTGTATCCTAGGCCTCTCATATATAGTGGGGGTAGACACACGATGTAACCTATGCCAACATAATAGCACCAGAACGCAGGGGAAGCCGGAGGCATGTGCCGGTGTCCAGGGCGACCGGGTGCGGTATTGTAGCGGTGTCATGGGGAGGAGCGCCCATAGTCAGGCCCCGGGGATGTAGTCATATCGGTGAACCTTGTTAACAAATCTCAGTGTCATGCTCGTGTGATTGCTTCGTCCTCAGATGATCGACGGTATGCCTCGGATCTATTCTAACAAGTGGTACCATGAGCTAAGGTTACGAGAAGGCTGCAGATTATTGATCTAGAGGAAGTATCAAGTTTGAGATGCAGTCGGTTGCGGCGTGGTTCTCGACGAGATTGGAAGAAGCAATTAAAAGGAGCAGCTTTGTTGATAAATCGCAGTAGTGGTTCTCAACGGCGTCAGCGGGATCGGAGTCGCGAGCAGCGGTCGAATCGGAGCAGGCAGTCGATGGCAGCAGACGTGTGGCGGCGGCAGAACGGAAGCACAAGGGTTCTCTAGGGCGTCCTCAAGGGTTGGCCGACCCAGGCCAACGTGGATGCATGAGGCCCACGTGTAGGTGTGCCGCGTGCCTTGCGCAAGGAAGCTGCTAGGGCGAGATGCTGTTGCGTTGTGCTGCACCAAGGCAACACGAGATATTTGTTTTGAAGACAAAAAAAAGAGGACCGGGTCCTCGTGTAGGACACGGAAAGAGGCAACAGCAGAACGAATCGGCAATTCAGGTTCATTGGAAAATAGCAAGGCTGTGGCAAAGCAACTGTTCGCTAGCATTGGGAAGTTGAGCCAAGCGAGATCACGTGAAGGCCAAAGTTTTGGTTGGGATTGCTATTAGTACGCGAAGATTTTGTTCGTGTACTTGGGAAATCGTGTGGAAAGCTTGGATAATTTTTTTTCACAAGGTCAGTCATATGAAGAACCATGGCGCCAACAGGTACCAGATTTGAGGTGGAGAAGTTCACGAAACTGAAAACCTTGAGTTATGGCAGACAAGGGTGAAAGTTTTGATGGCACAACAGTGATGCTTGAAGGCGTTGCAGGAAGTCAGGTCAGCTAACATGGAATTATTATGTGATGGATGGAAATTCGCGGAAAACGATTTGGGAGCCTCGAGCGTGTCATGCAGTCAAACAAGTTCGGCTTGGTCGGACTAGTCAGTCCGACGGATCGACGTAAGTCGGTTGGTACAGAAGATGGTGGTGGGGTCGGCGACAACGACATAGGAGCGTGATGCTGATGGTGACCGACTTCTGGGGCGTGGAAACACGTGGCACAGGCCCGAGGGCTTGTGTGGATTCGACAAGACTATGGCGTGGGGTTGATTCAAGATGGCGTACGTGTTGGGGAACGTAGTAATTTCAAAAAATTTCCTACGCACATGCAAGATCATGGTGATGGTATAGCAACGAGAGGGGAGAGTATTCGTCCACGTACCCTTGTAGACCGTAAGCGGAAGCATTAGCACAACGCGGTTGATGTAGTCGTACGTCTTCACGATCCGACCGATCCAAGCACCGAACGTATGGAGCCTCCGAGTTCAGCACACGTTCAGCTCGATGACGATCTCCGGCCTCCGATCCAGCAAAGCTCCGGAGATGAGTTCCGTTAGCACGACGGCGTGGTGACGATGATGATGTTCTACCGGCGCAGGGCTTCGCCTAAACTCCGCGACGATATGACCGAGGTGGAATATGGTGGAGGGGGGCACCGCACACGGCTAAGGAACGATCCGTAGATCAACTTGTGTGCCTATGGGGTGCCCCCCGCCCCTGTATATAAAGGAGGGAGGGGGGAGGTGCGGCCGCCCCCCTAGGGGTGCACCTGGAGGAGTCCTACTCCCACCGGGAGTAGGACTCCCCTCTCTTGCCTTGGTGGAGAAGGAAAGGGGGGAGGGGAAAGAGGAAAGGGGGGCGCCGCCCCCCCTTCCTTGTCCTATTCGGACTAGGGGGGAGGTGGCGCGCGGCCTGCCCTGGCCGGCCCTCCTCTTCTCCCTCTTGGCCCACTAAGGCCCATTATCCCCCGGGAGGGTTCCGGTAACCCTCCGGTGTTCCGGTAACCCCCTGGTGTTCCGGTAAAATCCCGATTTCACCCGGAACCATTCCGATGTCCAAACATAGGCTTCCAATATATCAATCTTTATGTCTCGACCATTTCGAGACTCCTCGTCATGTCCGTGATCACATCTGGGACTCCGAACAAACTTCGGTACATCAAAACTTATAAACTCATAATAAAACTGTCATCGTAACGTTAAGCGTGCGGACCCTACGGGTTCGAGAACTATGTAGACATGACCTAGAACAATTCTCGGTCAATAACCAATAGCGGGACCTGGATGCCCATATTGGTTCCTACATATTCTACGAAGATCTTTATCGGTCAAACCGCATAACAACATACGTTGTTCCCTTTGTCATCGGTATGTTACTTGCCCGAGATTCGATCGTTGGTATCCAATACCTAGTTCAATCTCGTTACCGGCAAGTCTCTTTACTCGTTACGTAATACATCATTCCGTAACTAACTCATTAGCTACATTGCTTGCAAGGCTTATAGTGATGTGCATTACCGAGAGGGCCCAAAGATACCTCTCCGACAATCGGAGTGACAAAACCTAATCTCGAAATATGCCAACTCAACATGTACCTTCGGAGACACCTGTAGTACTCCTTTATAATCACCCAATTACGTTGTGACGTTTGGTAGTACCCAAAGTGTTCCTCCGGTAAACAGGAGTTGCATAATTCTCATAGTTACAGGAACATGTATAAGTCATGAAGAAAGCAATAGCAGTATACTAAACGATCAAGTGCTAGGCTAACGGAATGGGTCATGTCAATCACATCATTCTTCTAATGATGTGATCCCACTAATCAAATGACAACACATGTCTATGGTTAGGAAACATAACCATCTTTGATTAATGAGCTAGTCAAGTAGAGGCATACTAGTGACTATAGTTTTGTCTATGTATTCACACATGTATCATGTTTCCGGTTAATACAATTCTAGCATGAATAATAAACATTTATCATGATATGAGGAAATAAATAATAACTTTATTATTGCCTCTAGGGCATATTTCCTTCAGTCTCCCACTTGCACTAGAGTCAATAATCTAGATTACATAGTAATGATTCTAACACCCATGGAGTCTTGGTGCTGATCATGTTTTGCTCGTGAGAGAGGCTTAGTCAACGGGTCTGCAACATTCAGATCCGTATGTATCTTGCAAATCTCTATGTCTCCCACTTGGACTTGGTCCCAAATGGAATTGAAGCGTCTCTTGATGTGCTTGGTCCTCTTGTGAAATCTGGATTCCTTTGCCAAGGCAATTGCTCCAGTATTGTCACAGAAGATCTTCATTGGTCCCGATGCACTAGGTATGACACCTAGATCGGAAATGAACTCCTTCATCCAGACTCCTTCATTTGCTGCTTCAGAAGCAGCTATGTACTCCGCTTCACATGTAGATCCCGCCACGACGCTTTGTTTAGAACTGCACCAACTTACAGCTCCACCGTTTAATATAAACACGTATCCGGTTTGCGATTTAGAATCGTCCGGATCATTGTCAAAGCTTGCATCGACGTAACCATTTACGACTAGCTCTTTGTCACCTCCATATACGAGAAACATATCCTTAGTCCTTTTCAGGTATTTCAGGATGTTCTTGAACGCTGTCCAGTGATCCACTCCTGGATTACTTTGGTACCTTCCTGCCAAGCTTATTGCTAAGCATACGTCAGGTCTGGTACACAGCATTGCATACATGATAGAGCCTATGGCTGAAGCATAGGGAACATCTTTCATTTTCTCTCTATCTTCTACTGTGGTCGGGCATTGAGTTTGACTCAACTTCACACCTTGTAGCACAGGCAAGAATCCTTTCTTTGCCTGATCCATTTTGAACTTTTTCAAAATTTTGTCAAGGTATGTGCTTTGTGAAAGTCCTATTTAAGCGTCTTGATCTATCTCTATAGATCTTGATTCCCAATATGTAAGCAGCTTCACCGAGGTCTTTCATTGAACAACTTTTATTCAAGTATCCCTTTATGCTATCCAGAAATTCTATATCATTTCCAATTAATAATATGTCATCTACATATAAAATCAGAAATGCTACAGAGCTCCCACTCACTTTCTTGTAAATACAGGCTTCTCCAAAAGTCTGTATAAAACCATATGCTTTGATCACACTATCAAAATGTTTATTCCAACTCCGAGATGCTTGCACCAGTCCATAAATGGATCGCTGGAGCTTGCACACTTTGTTAGCAACTTTTGGATCAACAAAACCTTTTGGCTGCATCATATACAACTCTTCTTCTAGAAATCCATTCAAGAATGCAGTTTTGACATCCATTTGCCAAATTTCATAATCATGAAATGCAGCAATAGCTAACATGATTCGGACAGACTTAAGCATCGCTACGGGTGAGAAAGTCTCATCGTAGTCAACCCCTTGAACTTGTCGAAAACCTTTCGCAACAAGTCGAGCTTTATAGACAGTTATATTACCATCAGCGTCAGTCTTCTTCTTAAAGATCCATTTATTCTCAATGGCTTGCTGATCATCGGGCAAGTCAACCAAAGTCCAAACTTTGTTTTCATACATGGATCCCATCTCAAATTTCATGGCCTCTAGCCATTTCGCGGAATCTGGGCTCATCATCGCTTCCTTATAGTTCGTAGGTTCATCATGGTCAAGTAACATGACTTCCAGAATAGGATTGCCTTACCACTCTGGTGCGGATCTTACTCTGGTAGACCTACGAGGTTCAGTAGAAACTTGATCTGAAGTTTCATGATCAATATCATTAGCTTCCTCACTAATTGGTGTAGTTGTCACAGGAACCGGTTCTTGTGATGAACTACTTTCCAATAAGGGAGTAGATACAGTTATCTCATCAAGTTCTACTTTCCTCCCACTCACTTCTTTCGAGAGAAACTCCTTCTCTAGAAAGGATCCGATTTTAGCAACAAAAATTTTGCCCTTAGATCTGTGATAGAAGGTGTACCCAATAGTCTCCTTTGGGTATCCTATGAAGACACATTTCTACGATTTGGGTTCGAGCTTATCTAGTTGAAGTTTCTTCACATAAGCATCGCAGCCCCAAACTTTAAGAAACGACAACTTTGGTTTCTTGCCAAACCACAGTTCATAAGGCGTCGTCTCAACGGATTTTGATGGTGCCCTATTTAACATGAATGCGGCCGTCTCTAAAGCATAACCCCAAAACGATAGCGGTAAATCGGTAAGAGACATCATAGATCGCACCATATCAAGTAAAGTACGATTACGACGTTCGGACACACCATTTCGTTGTGGTGTTCCGGGTGGCGTGAGTTGTGAAACTATCCCGCATTGTTTCAAGTGTAGACCAAACTCGTAACTCAAATATTCTCCTCCACGATCAGATCGTAGAAACTTTATTTTCTTGTTACGATGATTTTCCACTTCACTCTGAAATTCTTTGAACTTTTCAAATGTTTCAGACTTGTGTTTCATTAAGTAGATATACCCATATCTGCTCAAATCATCTGTGAAGGTGAGAAAATAACGATACCTGCCGCGAGCCTCAACATTCATTGGACCACATACATCAGTATGTATGATTTCCAATAAATCAGTTGCTCGCTCCATAGTTCCGGAGAACGGCGTTTTAGTCATCTTGCCCATAAGGCAAGGTTCGCAAGTACCAAGTGATTCATAATCAAGTGATTCCAAAAGCCCATCAGTATGGAGTTTCTTCATGTGCTTTACACCGATATGACCTAAACGGCAGTGCCACAAATAAGTTGCACTATCGTTATCAACTCTGCATCTTTTGGTTTCAACACTATGAATATGTGTATCACTACTATCGAGATTCAATAAAAATAGACCATTCTTCAAGGGTGCATGACCATAAAAGATATTACTCATATAAATAGAACAACCATTATTCTCTGATTTAAATGAATAACCGTCTCGCGTCAAACAAGATCCAGATATAATGTTCATGCTCAACGCTGGCACCAAATAACAATTATTTAGGTCTAAAACTAATCTCGATGGTAGATGTAGAGGTAGCGTGCCGACCGCGATCACATCGACTTTGGAACCATTTCCCACGCGCATCGTCACCTCGTCCTTAGCCAATCTTCGCTTAATCCGTAGTCCCTGTTTCGAGTTGCAAATATTAGCAACAGAACCAGTATCAAATACCCAGGTGCTACTGCGAGCATTAGTAAGGTACACATCAATAACATGTATATTACATATACCTTTGTTCACTTTGCCATCCTTCTTATCCGCCAAATACTTGGGGCAGTTCCGCTTCCAGTGTCCAGTCTGCTTGCAGTAGAAGCACTCAGTTTCAGGCTTAGGTCCAGACTTGGGTTTATTCTCTTGAGCAGCAACTTGCTTGCCGTTCTTTTTGAAGTTCCCCTTCTTCTTCCCTTTGCCCTTCTTCTTGAATCTGGTGGTTTTGTTAACCATCAACACTTGATGCTCCTTCTTGATTTCTACCTCCGCAGCTTTCAACATTGCAAAGAGCTCGGGAATAGTCTTGTTCATCCCTTGCATATTATAGTTCATCACGAAGCTCTTGTAGCTTGGTGGCAGTGATTGGAGAATTCTGTCAATGACACTATCATCAGGAAGATTAACTCCCAGCTGAATCAAGTGATTATTATACCCAGACATTTTGAGTATGTGTTCACTGACAGAACTATTCTCCTCCATCTTGGAGCTATAGAACTTATTGGAGACTTCATATCTCTCAATCCGGGCATTTGCTTGAAATATTAACTTCAACTCCTAGAACATCTCATATGCTCCATGACGTTCAAAACATCGTTGAAGACCCGGTTCTAAGCTGTAAAGCATGGCACACTGAACTATCGAGTAGTCATCAGCTTTGCTCTGCCAGACGTTCTTAACGTCGTCAGTTGCGTCAGCAGCAGGCCTGGCACCCAGCGGTGCTTCCAGGACGTAACTTTTCTGTGCAGCAATGAGGATAATCCTCAGGTTACGGACCCAGTCTGTGTAATTGCTACCATCATCTTTCAACTTTGCTTTCTCAAGGAACGCATTAAAATTTAACGGAACAACAGCACGAGCCATCTATCTACAAAAAAACATAGACAAGCAAAATACTATCAGGTACTAAGTTCATGATAAATTTAAGTTCAATTAATCATATTACTAAAAAACTCCCACTTAGACAGACATCTCTCTAGTCATCTAAGTGATCACGTGATCCAAATCAACTAAACCATGTCCGATCATCACGTGAGATGGAGTAGTTTTAATGCGGTCTCCGTGTTGCCATATATGTATATGATAGGCTCGTCAAGTATAACCTGAGTATTCCGCGTGTGCAACTGTTTTGCACCCGTTGTATTTGAACGTAGAGCCTATCACACCCGATCATCACGTGGTGTCTCAGCACGAAGAACTTTCGCAATGGTGCATACTCAGGGAGAACACTTCTTGATAATTAGTGAGAGATCATCTTAAAATGCTACCGTCAATCAAAGCAAGATAAGATGCATAAAGGATAAACATCACATGCAATCAATATAAGTGATATGATATGGCCATCATCATCTTGTGCTTGTGATCTCCATCTTCGAAGCACCGTCATGATCACCATCGTCACCGGCGCGACATCTTGATCTCCATCGTAGCATCATTGTCGTTACGCCATCTATTGCTTCTACGACTATTGCTACCGCTTAGTGATAAAGTAAAGCAATTATAGGGCGTTTGCATTTCATACAATAAAGCGACAACCATATGGCTCCTGCCAGTTGCCGATAACTTCGGTTACAAAACATGATCATCTCATACAATAAAATATAGCATCACATCTTGACCATATCACATCACAACATGCCCTGCAAAAACAAGTTAGACGTCCTCTATTTTGTTGTTGCAAATTTTACGTGGCTGCTACGGGCTTAGCAAGAACCGTTCTTACCTACGCATCAAAAACCACAACGATAGTTCGTCAAGTTGGTGTTGTTTTAACCTTCGCAAGGACCGGGCGTAGCCACACTCGATTCAGCTAAAGTGAGAGAGACAGACACCTGCCAGCCACCTTTAAGCACGAGTGCTCGTAACGGTGAAACCAGTCTCGCGTAAGCGTACGCGTAATGTCGGTCCGGGCCGCTTCATCTCACAATACCGCCGAACCAAAGTATGACATGCTGGTAAGCAGTATGACTTGTATCGCCCACAACTCACTTGTGTTCTACTCGTGCATATAACATCAACGCATAAAACCTAGGCTCGGATGCCACTGTTGGGGAATGTAGTAATTTCAAAAAATTTCCTACGCACACGCAAGATCATGGTGATGGTATAGCAACGAGAGGGGAGAGTATTCGTCCACGTACACTCGTAGACCGTAAGTGGAAGCGTTAGCACAACGCGGTTGATGTAGTCGTACGTCTTCACGATCCGACCGATCCAAGCACCGAACGTATGGAGCCTCCGAGTTCAGCACACGTTCAGCTCGATGACGATCTCTGGCCTCCGATCCAGCAAAGCTCCGGAGATGAGTTTCGTCAGCACGACGGCATGGTGACGATGATGATGTTCTACCGGCGCAGGGCTTCGCCTAAACTCTGTGTCGATATGACCGAGGTGGAATATGGTGGAGGGGGGCACCGCACACGGCTAAGGAACGATCCGTAGATCAACTTGTGTGCCTATGGGGTGCCCCCGCCCCCGTATATAAAGGAGGGAGGGGGGAGGTGCGGCCGGCCCCCTAGGGGTGCACCTGGAGGAGTCCTACTCCCACCGGGAGTAGGACTCCCCTCTCTTGCCTTGGTGGAGAAGGAAAGGGGGGAGGGGAAAGAGGAAAGGGGGGCGGCGCCCCCCCTTCCTTGTCCTATTCGGACTAGGGGGAAGGGGGCGCGCGGCCTGCCCTGGCCGGCCCTCCTCTTCTCCCTCTTGGCCCACTAAGGCCCATTATCCCCCGGGAGGGTTCCGGTAACCCCCCAGTGTTCCGGTAAAATCCCGATTTCACCCGGAACCATTCCGATCTCCAAACATAGGCTTCCAATATATCAATCTTTATGTCTCGACCATTTCGAGACTCCTCGTCATGTCCGTGATCACATCCGGGACTCCAAACAAACTTCAGTACATCAAAACTTATAAACTCATAATAAAACTGTCATCGTAACGTTAAGCGTGCGGACCCTACGTGTTCGAGAACTATGTAGACATGACCTAGAACAATTCTCGGTCAATAACCAATAGCGGGACCTGGATGCCCATATTGGTTCCTACATATTCTACGAAGATCTTTATCGGTCAAATCGCATAACAACATACGTTGTTCCCTTTGTCATCGGTATGTTACTTGCCCGAGATTCGATCGTCGGTATCCAATACCTAGTTCAATCTCGTTACCGGCAAGTCTCTTTACTCGTTATGTAATACATCATTCCGTAACTAACTCATTAGCTACATTGCTTGCAAGGCTTATAGTGATGTGCATTACCGAGAGGGCCCAGAGATACCTCTCCGACAATCGGAGTGACAAAACCTAATCTCGAAATATGCCAACTCAACATGTACCTTAGGAGACACCTGTAGTACTCCTTTATAATCACCCAGTTACGTTGTGACGTTTGGTAGTACCCAAAGTGTTCCTCCGGTAAACAGGAGTTGCATAATTCTCATAGTTACAGGAACATGTATAAGTCATGAAGAAAGCAATAGCAGTATACTAAACGATCAAGTGCTAGGCTAACGGAATGGGTCATGTCAATCACATCATTCTTCTAATGATGTGATCCCACTAATCAAATGACAACACATGTCTATGGTTAGGAAACATAACCATCTTTGATTAATGAGCTAGTCAAGTAGAGGCATACTAGTGACTATAGTTTTGTCTATGTATTCACACATGTATCATGTTTCCGGTTAATACAATTCTAGCATGAATAATAAACATTTATCATGATATGAGGAAATAAATAATAACTTTATTATTGCCTCTAGGGCATATTTCCTTCAGTACGCATGTGATCTTGAAGTCGACGTGACGCGAGGGGTGGACTGATCATCTACCATGGAGTCTTGTTGAAGGTGGAGCTAGATTGAGGGGCTACAATGTAAGGATCCAGGGAATCAAAGCCTATTAAGCAAGGGGGAAAAGTGAGTGACATGAAGTTCAGACTGAAGCCCAGTGGTTTGATGGAAGCGTGAAACTCGTCATCAGTCGGCGATGATCGATGTTGCTCTGCAGTGGGGGTTAAGTGGTGTGGGCTCGCGACCCTTGAGACTCGACCGGGACTACGGAGACTCGACGCAGTAATAGCGGCGAGGCGTGCGGTATGCACGGGGCATGGAGATGGGCCAGGGCTCTGGTGGTCATACATGTGGTGAGACAACTGCGAATTTGACTCAGGATGACAACAAGCAACGGTGAAATTCCTTCAAGTTTCAGACAGATAGTCAACAAAGGAGCGGTAATGTTGAGTTCAGGTAACTCTTATGTGTGACACCCAATATGTGAGTTGTTCACTTTCACGCAGGTCAGTGATCAATGTGTGATGGCGTTGGACGGGTACTCTGGAAGTTGGGAGCACAACTAGAGTAACAAGGAACTTAATTTTGCTCGAGTGTTGACCGTGGTCAAGAAAAGAAAGGACTACAAGTTGCAGGTGGAGTTACGTGGAGTCTTTGGAGTAGCAGAGGTACTCATGGGATAAGCTCAAGTCCAATGTACATGGAAGTTTCACGCATGGACGAACTCAAG
Organism: Triticum timopheevii; assembly: GCA_963921465.1. Taxonomy (NCBI): domain Eukaryota; kingdom Viridiplantae; phylum Streptophyta; class Magnoliopsida; order Poales; family Poaceae; genus Triticum; species Triticum timopheevii. The sequence continues at coordinate 275,392,230 of OY997262.1, read as the reverse complement.
GTGGTGGAGAATATTTGCCAAGGTGGAGTTTGTTAGAGGTGTGTCGAATATAGTGTACAAGGTAGGTTACACTGGGACTTGTAGTTGTATTGTGTTTAGATAGGATATGGCATCATGTCCTAGTAGGACACTTGTATCCTAGGCCTCTCATATATAATGGGGGTAGACACATGATGTAACCTATGCCAACATAATAGCACCAGAACGCAGGGGAAGCCGACGGCATGTGCCGGTGTCCAGGGCGACCGGGTGCGGTATTGTAGCAGTGCCATGGGGAGGAGCGCCCATAGTCAGCCCCCAGGGATGTAGCCATATCGGTGAACCTCGTTAACAAATCTTGGTGTCGTGCTCGTGTGATTGCTTGGTCCTCAGATGATTGACGGTATGCCTCGGATTTATTCTAACAGGTTCCATAATCGTAAGCTCAACTATCATTATAAAAATTCAGTGCTATTACCATGCATGTGAATGTTTTGTTTGAAGGAAGTCAGAGTGTGTTAGTTATGTGACGCTTCCAAATTGAACAAGTAGAAGTGCACATCTGACATATATCTTGAATTAATGGTTCCAGAAATAGCGAGTTAACTTTATGAACACCGATGGGAAAAGGTTTTATCTTGATTTGATGATCCAGAGAGAGAGATCAACTTTCATTTTCACTGTCATTAATATTTATTACCATCCTGATAAGCACATGGTGAATGATGTACTAACTATTTATTTCTTGCATGTTATAAGCTCTCAGATCAATGCTGATGCTCCTGCTTCTCCTTCTATTTATCATATATTAGGAGCTACTGGAAAGATTTGTAGTTTACCATGTTTAACATTTTAGTTATTTCCCTTATTTAAATGCTGATGGAAAATAATAATCTAGATGCATCTATTCACTTTTTGGACTAGGGGAGTGTTCCCCGTTAAAGTGGGAGTATTGCTGATGAAGTGCATTTAAAATATCTGTAGGTTGTACCAACTTGAGGAAATATTCTGACTAAAAATATCTGTATAGGTTATACGGGCCAGAGTCTCCATTGTCGACGCCACCTTCGCAGTTGTACCCAGATCTGGGGCCAACCAAACCGTGTAGCTGTCTCCCATCCTCGAGGTCTCAAGACGAGCTTGTGCCTAAGAAGCTCTAGTGTCTAGATAGAATGGTAATTACATGCCTTTGCTTTATGAATTCCAACTTGCACATAAATGTGAGATTCTTGGAGGGAGTTTTTGACAGGAGCTCTGCCCATGACAATTGGATATCTCAAATCCAACGGCTCGTGAGGGCTCGTATCTCAGAAGCATTTCTCCCATATCACCTGATACTCGCCTATCCAGATATTTCTCTTTGTAGGAGACCTATACTCGATATATGATTTTTTTTAATGCATCTCGAGTATCTTGCCAAACCAAAGGGGATGTTTTGATTAAAATATATGCTTAAACAATAAAATTGATTTGTTCCTTCTAATAGGTATGTGGACATGCATTTCCAAGTATATGCACTACATGCTGCTATCAAATGACTCAGTTCTGATGCATTGCTTTTTAACTAAATATATGTTTGTTTATTGTACCTTTTTCCTTGGAAACTACTGTTCTCAAGTGGGGAGTGGAGACACTATTGTAAAGGCCACCCCTTGTAATCTCAAATGTAATAAGCAGATGTCTAGCTGATGTTGGCGTACATGGAAATTTGTCTTTGTCTTATATTGGTAAACTCCCAATAGGATACACCAATTTTTTTTGATTTTTCTTTTATACATCAACTATATGCTTGTCATTATATTTAATTAGCCACATTACTCAAGCGGCAGTTAGCTATGAAGCATGCATATCCATTCTATTACAACTTGCTTATGATGTACTGTACTCTTATAAATCCACATCAGAAAAGAAAAGGATAAAAGTTGGTTCGAACGAGCAGGCCAAGCAGTCCACGCCGCTTGCGGGTATTTCCTTGGGTGCTGTTTTAATGCTTCATCAAGATAGAGGCATCAGCATGAACTATGTCTATGTTATCTTTGCCAAGTCAGGCGCACATGAAGTCTCATCTTTTTTTCTTGAAACAATGTCTCATCTTGTTGATGCACGTGAATTTCACGTGCATGCTTACTAATTGCAAGAAAAATCAATCTAGCTGGCCAAACCAAATCAATAGATCAGAGAAATACAAAGCTATCTTAATCATGCATAAAAGAGTTTAGAGAAGACTCAAATAATATTTATAGATAATCTGATCATAAACCCACAATTCATTGGATCTCAACAAATGCACCGCAAAAGAAGATTACATCGAATAGATCTCCAAGAACATCCATGAGAACATTGTATTGAATATCAAAGAGAGATAAGAATCCATCTACCTACTAGCTATGGACCCGTAGGTCTGTGGTAAACTACTCACACATCATCGGAAGGGCGGCAAAGTTGATGTAGAGGCTCTCCGTGATCGAGTGCCTGGCAGAGTACTAGAACAGGTCTCCAGATGGGATCTCACGAGTATAGAAACTTGCGGCGGAGGAAAAGTATTTTTGGTGTGCCCTCTGGTATACGGGTAACATTCCGGTATTTATGGCGCAAAGATTAGGGTTAGAGGAGCCATAGGGGGCCCACATGCTCGGGAGGCGCCCCCTAGGGCGCGGCCTCCAAGCTTGTCATGGCCTCGTGGCTCTTTTGGCCTCCTCCGGAAGCTTCCTAGGTGTCTTCTGGTCCAAGAATAATTTTCAAAAAGTTTCATTCCATTTGGTATTGATTTTCTATAAAAGACAAAAACAAGGAAAAAACAACAGATGGCACTTGGCACTAGGTTAATAGTTAGTCCCAAAAAGATATAAAATAGCATAATAATGGATATAAAACATCCAAGATGGATAATATAATAGCATGGAACGATCAAAAATTATAGATACATTGGAGATGTATCAAGCATCCCCAAGCTTTTTTCCTGCTCGTCCTCGAGTAGGTAAATAATAAAAATAGAATTTTTGATGTGGAATGCTACTTAACATGTTTATCATGTAATCTTTCTTTATGTGGTATGAATATCCAGATCCATAAGATTCAAAACGAAAGTTTAGTATTGACATTAAAAACAATAATACTTCAAGCATACTAAAAAGCAATCATGTCTTCTCAAAATATCATGGCTGAAGAAAGATATCCCTACAAAGTCACATAATCAAAATCGAGAGAAAAAAAGTTGTCTTTTGGGCAAACAAAATTGGAAGTGCTCTATCTTCATAACGCAAAGTATTTATCATGCACAACCCCGATAACAAGCCAAAAAATTGGTTCATACTTTTAACGTTCTTAAGATTTTTCAACTTTCACGCAATACATGAGCGTGAGCCATGGATATATCACTATATGTGGAATAGAATATGATGGTGGAGGTTGTGTGGAGAAGATAAAAAATAAGAAAGTCTCACATCGACGAGGCTAATCAATGGGCTATGGAGATGCCCATCATTGGAATACACAAGCCAAGTTTTATAATAAAATATTCCCACTAGTAATATATGAAAGTGACAAAATAGGAGACTCTCTATCATGAAGAACATGGTGCTACTTTGAAGCACAAGTGTGGAAAAAGGATAGAAACATTGTCCCTTCTCTCCTTTTCTCTCATTTTTTCTTTTTTCTTTTTTTCCTTTGTTCTTTTTTATTCTTTATTCTTTTTCTTTTTGGGCACTTTCGCCTCTCTTTTTTATTTTGGGCTCTTTTGCCTCTTCTTATTTGTTTAAGTCCAGAGTCTCATCCTGACTTGTGTGGGAATCATAGTCTCCACCATCCTTTCCTCACATGGGACAATGCTATAATAATGATGATCATCGCACACAACTCAAGAATTACAACTCGATACTAGAATAAATATATGACTCTATATGAATGCCCCTAGCGGTGTACCGGGATGTGCAATGATCTAGCATGACATGTATAAAAATTATGAATGGTGGCCAAGCCACAAATACTATGCCAACTATATGAACATGCAAAGCAATATGACAATGATGGTATGTGTCATAATAAAATGAAATGGTAGAAGTAGCATGGCAATATATTCGGAATGATTAAGGAAATGCTATAATAGGTAGGCATGGTGGATGTCTTGAGGAAGATATAAGGTGGCTTATGTGTGAAAGAGTGTATCACATCACGGGACTTGGATGCACTGGCGAAGTTTGCACCAACTTTCAAGGTGAGACAGGGCAATGCACGGTACCGAAGAGGCTAGCAATGGTGAAACGGTGAGAGTGCATATAATCCATGGAATCAACATTAGTCACAAAGAACTCACACACTTATTGCAAAAGTTTATTAGCCCTCGAAAGAAAGTACTAATATGCATGCTCCTAGGGGGTATATTGGTAGGAAAAGACCATCGCTCGTCCCCGACCGCCACTCATAAGGAAGACAATAAAAAATAAATCATGCTCCAACTTCATCGCATAACGAGAGACCATACGTGCATGCTTCGCCAATCACAAACCTTAACACAAATATTCTTACTAAACCACAATTACTCACTAGCATGACTCTAATATTACCATCTTTATATCTCAAAACAAATGCAAGGAATCAAACTTCTCATGTGTTCAATGATCTTTATGAAAGTTTTTATTATATCCCTCTTGAATACCTTATCATATTAGGACTAATCATAACCCATGCAAATTGCCATTCTATTTATAAAGACTCTCAAAATAATATAAGTGAAGCATGAGAGTTCATCAATTTCTTCAAAATAAACCACCACCGTGCTCTAAAAAGACATAAGTGAAGCACTAGAGCAACTACCTAGCTCAAAAGATATAAGTGAAGCACATAGAGTATTCTAATAAATTCTAAATTAATGTGTGTACCTCTCAAAAGGTGTTTACATCAAGGATGATTGTGGCAAACTAAAAAGCAAAGATTCATATAATACAAGACGCTGCAAGCAAAAAACATGTGATGAATAAAAATATAGCCTCAAGTAATTTACCGATGGATGGTAGACAAAAGAGGGGATGCCATCCGGGGCATCCCCAAGCTTAGAAGCTTGGTTGTCCTTGAATATTACCTTGGGGTGCCTTGGGCATCTGATACGTCTCCAACGCATCTATAATTTTTTATTGTTCCATGCTGTTATATTATCATTCTTGGATGTTTTAAAATCATTTTATAGAAGCTTTATATCATTTTTTGGGACTAACCTATTGACATAGTGCCAGTGCTAGTTGTTGTTTTGTGCTTGTTTTTTACATCGTAGGAAATCAATATCAAACGGAGTCCAAACGCAGCAAAACATTTTGTGGATTTTTTTGGACCAGAAAACATCCAGTGGGCCAAAGAAGTGCCGAAGAGGGGGCCCGAGGTGAGTACAAGACACCAGGGCGCGCCTGGAGGCCCAGGTGCCCCCCTGATGGGTTGTGCCCACCTCGGTGACCTCCCGCACCGCCTCTTTGCTCTATGAATACCCCAAATATTCCAAAAACCCTAGGGGAGTCAACGAAAATCAATTCTAGCCACCGCAAGTTCTAGAACCACCAGATCCAATCTAAACTGCATCGCGAAGGGGTTCATCATCCTCATTGGTGCCTCTTTGATGATGTGTGAGTAGTTCATTGTAGACCTACGGGTCCGTAGTTAGTAGCTAGATGGCTTCCTCTCTCTCTCTTGATTCTCAATACAATTGTCAGCGTTCTGGATATGGGGGTATCCAGACCTGCGTGCCTGCGGCCCACCGCATGGCTCCTTTGATGACCTGGTACAGCCCAGCTTCAGCATCAACAACTCAAGACCCTCGCGAGGGGCCAAGCCTTGCGAGGTGGACGACATCAAGACCCCTGAGGGGATCGGCCTCCTTGGTCTGGCTCCCGAGGGGCGGAGAGTTCTATGCAAGGTGCACCTCACGAGGCTCAGCTGACATGAGCCATGACGACCAAGGCCAGGCGGGCGCCAGTGAGCGCAGAGCGCCAGTTTCCTCTATGGTGCAAGGGAGGCAAGCCGCAGGCACGGAGTCCCAAGGAATCAACCAAAGGTTTCCATTTTGGTGCGACAAGACCAACACTGCCAGGACGGCAGGACGGAGATCATCATCGAGCCCACCACAGCGTCACAACCAGAGACTTTTCGCAGGCGAAGACCAGTTTAGCCAGGATAAGATGTACTACTTGTCCCCTATCAAATCTGGCCGTTGTGGGATCCCTTCCTGCCAACATTTGTGAAGAGGACCAAGGCCACTATAAATAGGACTTAGCCACCACCATAGAGGGGATCGGATCCATTCTTACCCAACCACCTCACAAGCTGCTACTTGCGTTGGTTTTCCTTGAAGAGGAAAGGGTGATGCAACAATAGTAGCGTAAGTATTTCCCTCAGTTTTTGAGAACCAAGGTATCAATCCAGTAGGAGGCTCCTCAAAAGTCCCACGCACCTACACAAACAAACAAAGAACTCGCAACCAATGCAATAATGGGGTTTTCAATCCCTTCACGGCCACTTGCGGAAGTGAGATCTAATAAAGATAGTATGATAAGATAAATATATTTTTGGTATTTTATAATATAGATTGGAAAAGTAAAGATGCAAATAAAAGTAGATTGAAAGCTTATATGATAAAAGATAGACCCAGGGCCCATAGGTTTCATTAGTGGCTTCTCTCAAGATAGCACAAGTATTATGGTGGGTGCACAAATTACTGTCGAGCAATTGATAGAAAAGCGAATAATTATGAGATTATCTAGGCATGATCATGTATATAGGCATCACGTCTGCAACAAGTAGACCGACTCCTGCCTGCATCTACTACTAATTACTCCAAACATCGATCGCTATCCAGCATGCATCTAGAGTATTAAGTTCGTAAGAACAGAGTAACACATTAAGAAAGATGACATGATGTAGAGGGATAAACTCATGCAATATGATATAAACCCCATCTTTTTATCCTCGATGGCAACAATACAATACGTGCCTTGCAACCCCTGCTGCCACTGGGTAAGGATACCGCAAAATCAAACCCAAAGATAAGCACTTCTCCCATGGCAAGAAAGATCAATCTAGTAGGCCAAACCAAACTGATAATTCGAAGAGACTTGCAAAGATAACTCAATCATACATAAAAGAATTCAGAGGAGATTCAAATATTTCTCATAGATAAACTTGATCATAAACCCACAATTCATCGGATCTCGACAAACACACCGCAAAAAGAGTTACATTGAATAGATCTCCACAAGAGAGGGGAGAACATGGTATTGAGATCCAAAAAGAGAGAAGAATCCATCTAGGTAATAACTATGGACCCGAAGGTCTATGGTAAACTACTCACAACTCATCGAAGGGCCTATGGTGTTGATGTAGAAGCCCTCCATGGTCGATTCCCCCTCCGGTGGAGCGCCGATGAAGGCTCCAAGATGGGATCTCGTGGATACAGAAGGTTACAGCGGTGGAAATTGTTTTTTGTTGGCTTCCTGGATGGTTTCGAGGTACGTGGGTATATATAGGAGGAAGAAGTAGGTCGGTGGCCGCCCGAGGGGCCCACAAGACAGGGGGCGCGCCATGTAGGGGTGGGCGCGCCCTCCACCCTTCTGGCCGCCTCGGCTGCTTCTTGACTTGCACTCCAAGTCCTCTGGATCACGTTCGTTCCAAAAATCACGCTCCCGAAGGTTTCATTCCGTTTGGACTCCGTTTGATATTCCTTTTCTTCGAAATACTGAAATAGGCATAAAACAGCAATACGGGCTGGGCCTCCGGTTAGTAGGTTAGTCCCAAAAATGATATAAATGTGTAAAATAAAGCCCATAAACATCCAAAAGGGGTAATATAATAGCATGGAACAATAAAAAATTATAGATATGTTGGAGACGTATCAAGCATCTCCAAGCTTAATTCCTGCTCGTCCTCGAGTAGGTAAATGATAAAAAAAGAATTTTTGATGTGGAATGCTACCTAGCATAATTCTCAATGTAATTTTCTTTATTGTGGCATGAATGTTCAGATCCAAATGATTCAAAATGAAAGTTGATATTGACATAAGAAATAGTAATACTTCAAGCATACTAATCAAAGCAATCATGTCTTCTCAAAATAACATTGCTAAAGAAAGTTCATCCCTACAAAATCATATAGTTAGGCTATGTTTCATTTTCGTCACACAAAATACTCCCATCAAGAACAACCCCGGTTTCAGCCAAGCAATTGGTTCATACTTTTTAACGCGCTTCAGCCTTTTTCAACTCTCACGCAATACATGAGCGTGAGCCATGGATATAGCACTATGGGTGGAATAGAATATGATGATGGAGGTTGTGTGGAGAAGACAAAAAAGGAGAAAATCTCACATTGACGAGGATAATCAATGGGCTATGGAGATGCCCATCAATTGATGTCAACATGAGGAGTAGGGATTGCCAGGCAACGGATGCACTAGAGCTATAAATGTATGAAAGCTCAACAAAAGAAACTAAGTGGGTGTGCATCCAACTTGCTTGCTCACGAAGACCTAGGGCATTTGAGGAATCCCATCGCTGGAATATACAAGCCAAGTTCTATAATGAAAAATTCCCACTAGTATATGAAAGTGACAACATATGAGACTCGCTACATGAAGAACATGGTGCTACTTTGAAGCACAAAATATGAGACTCGCTATATGAAGGACATGGTGCTACTTTGAAGCACAAGTGTGGAAAAAGAGATAGTAACATTGCCCCCTTTTTATTTTTTTTCTTTTTTTTTCTTTTTCTTTTCTTTTTTTCTTTTTCCTTTTTTCCTTTTTTGGGCCTTTTTTTTCTTTTGGCATTTCTTTTTTCCTTTTTATTTTTTTTCCTTTTGGGGACAATGCTCTAATAATGATGATCATCGCACTTTTATTGATTTACAACATATGAATTACAACTCAAAACTAGAACAAGATATGACTCTATATGAATGCCTCCGGCGATGTACCGGGATGGTGCAATGAATCAAGAGTGACATGTATGAAAAATTATGCATGGTGGCCTTGCCACAAATACGATGTCAACTACATGATCATGCAATGGCAATATGACAATAGTAATGTGTGTCACGATGATAAACGGAACGGTGGAAAGTTGCATGGCAATATATCTCGGAATGGCTATGGAAATGCCATAATAGGTAGGTATGGTGGCTGTTTTGAGGAAGATATAAGGAGGTTTATGTGTGATAGAGCGTATCATATCACGGGGTTTGGATGCACCGGTGAAGTTTGCACCAACTCTCAAGGTGATAAAGGGGAATGCACGGTACCGAAGAGGCTAGCAATGATGGAAAGGTAAAAGTGGTATAATCCATGGACTCAACATTAGTCAAAAGAACTCATATACTTATTGCAAAAGTTTTATTAGCCCTCGAAGCAAAGTACTACTACGCATGCTCCTAGGGGGGAGGTTGGTAGGAGTTAACCATCGCGCGCCCCCGACCTCCACTCAGGGGAAGGCAATCAAAAGAGCACTCTATGCAATAAATTTGTTACACAACTTTCACCATATGTGCATGCTACGGGACTTGCTAACTTCAACACAAGCATTCTTTAAATTCATTATCACCCAACTAGCATGACTTTAATATCACTACCTCCATATCTCAAAACAATTATCAAGTATCAAATTGATCATAGCATCCAATTCACTTACTATGGTAGTTTTTATTATATCCAACTTGGATGCCTCCCATTCTAGGACCAATTTTATAACCATAGCAAATACCATGCTGTTCTAAAAGACTCTCAAAATAATATAAGTGAAGCATGAGAGTCTAGCAATTTCTACAAAATTGAGCCACCGCCGTGCTCTAAAAGATATAAGTGAAGCACTAGAGCAAAAACTATCTAGCTCAAAAGATATAAGTGAAGCACATAGAGTATTCTAATAAATTCAATCAAGTGGGCTTCTCCCAAAAGGTGTGTAAAGCAAGTATGATTGTGAAAAACTAAAAATAAAATACTAATATCATACACGACGCTCAAAGTAAAACACATATCATGTGGCGAATAAAAATATAGGTCCAAGTAAAGTTACCAATGAACGAAGACGAAAGAGGGGATGCCTTCCGGGGGCATCCCCAAGCTTAGGATTTTGGCTATTCTTGAATATATTGGGGTGCCATGGGCATCCCCAAGCGTAGGCTCTTGCCACTCCTTATTCCATAGTCCATCAAATCTTTACCCAAAACTTGAAAACTTCACAACAGAAAACTCAACAGGAAATCTCATAAGCTCCGTTAGTGAAAGAAAACAAAACCACCACATAAGGTACTGTAATGAACTCATTATTTATTTATTTTGGTGTTAAACCTACTGTATTCCAAGTTCTCTATGGTTCATACCACTTAATACTAGCCATAGATGCATCAAAATAAGCAAACAACACACGAAAAGCAGAATCTGTCAAAAATAGAACAGTCTGTAGAAATCTGTAACTAACGCAAACTTCTGGAACTTTAAAAGTCGTACAAAAATAGTAAGTCCTGTTAAATTTGTCTATTGATCAGCAGCAAAAAGAATCAACACAAAAGTATGTTTCTGTGATTTAACAAAACTAATTTTGTGCATGCAAAGTTTCTGTTTTTCAGCAGAATCAAATTAACTATCACCATAGGTTATCCTATAGGTTCTACTTGGCACAAACACTAGTTAAAACATAAAAACACATCTAAACAGAAGGTAGATGCAAAATTTATTCCTAAACAGAAGCAAAAACAAAAAACACAAATAAAATTGAGTTGCCTCCCAACTTGCACTATGGTTTAACGCCCCTAGCTAGGCATAAAAGCGAGGATAGATCTAAGTAGTGCCATCTTTGACACTAAATTCATAAGTAGCCCGCATGATAGATTCATAAGGTAATTTAACTTTCTTTCTTGGAAAGTGCTCCATGCCTTTCCTTAATGTAAATTGGAATCTAATATTCCCTTCCTTCATATCAATAATCGCGCCAATCGTTCTAAGGAAAGGTCTACCAAGAATAATAGGGCAAGAAAGATTGCAATCTATATCAAGAACGATAAAATATACGAGCACCAAATTTCTATTTACAACAATGAGAACATCATTGATCCTTCCCATTGGCTTTTTAATGGTGGAATCCACAAGGTGCAAATTTAAAGAGCAATCATCAAGATCATGGAAACCTAGAATATCACATAAAGTTTTTGGAATCGTTGAAACACTAGCACCCAAATCACACAAAGCAAAACACTCATGAACTTTAATTTTAATCTTTATAGTAGATTCCCACTCATCATTAAGTTTTCTAGGTATAGAAACTTCCAAATTAAGTTTTTCATCATAAGATTGCATCAAGGCATCAACGATATGTTTGGTAAAAGCTTTATTTTGACTATAAGCATGAGGAGAATTCACAACGGATTGCAACAAGGAAATACAACCTTCTAAAGAACAATTATCATAATCAAATTCCTTGAAATCCAAGATAGTGGGTTCAATGCTATTTAAAGTCATGACCTCTCCAATCCCACTTTTACCAAATTTAGCATCAAGATCTAAAAACTCCGAATTATTGGGACGCCTTCTAACTAAAGTTGACTAATCTCTAGTCCCATTATTATTAAGATTCATATTGCAAAACAAAGATCTAATAGGGGACACATCAATAACTTTAAGATCTTCATCATTATTTTCATTGAAACTAGAAGAACATGCCTTTACAAAGCAATCTTTCTTAGCACGCAATCTAGCGGTTCTTTCCTTGCACTCATCAATGGAAATTCTCATTGCTTTCAGAGACTCATTGATATCATGCTTAGGAGGAGTAGGTCTAAGTTTAAGAGAATCAACATCAAGCAAAAATCTATCAATGTTCCTAGCCAAATCATCAACTTTGAGCAATTTTTCTTCAAGCAAAGCATTAAAATTCTTTTGAGAAATCATAAATTCTTTCACACTATTCTCAAAATCAGAGGGAATCTTATTAAAATTACCATAAGAGTTATTGTAGGAATTTCCATAATTATTAGAGGAATTACTAGGGAACGGTCTAGGATTAAAGTTTCCTCTATAAGCATTGTTTCCAAAACTATTCCTACCAACAAAATTCACAGCCATAGATTCATTATTATTCTCAATCAAAGTATACAAAGGCATATCATTGGGATCAAGAGGAGTATTTTTAGTAGCAAACAACTTCATAAGTTCATCCAACTTTCCACTCAAAACATTAATTTCTTCTATAGCATGCACTTTTTTACTAGTAGATCTTTCGGTGTGCCATTGAGAATAATTAGCCATAATATTATCAAGAAGTTTTGTAGCATCTCCTAACGTGATTTCCATAAACGTGCCTCCCGCGGTCGAATCTAAAAGATTTCTAGAAGCAAAGTTCAAACCAGCATAAAATTTTTGTATGATCATCCATAAAATTCAAACCATGAGTAGGGCAATTGCGAATCATCAATTTCATTCTTTCCCAAGATTGGGCAACATGCTCATGATCAAGTTGTTTAAAATTCATAATATCGTTCCTAAGAGTGATAATCTTAGCGGGAGGAAAATATTTAGAGATAAAAACATCTTTGCACTTGTTCCAAGAATCAATACTATTTTTAGGCAAAGATGAAGACCAAACTTTAGCACAATCTCTAAGTGAAAACGGAAATAACTTCAATTTAACAATATCATTATCCGTATCTTTCTTCTTTTGCATATCACACAAAGCAACAAAATTGTTTAGATGGGTAGCGGCATCTTCACTAGGAAGGCCGGCGAATTGATCTTTCATAACAAGATTCAGCAAAGCAGTATTGATTTCACAAGACTCAACATCATTAAGAGGAGCAATCGGAGTACTAAGGAAATCATTATTATTTGTATTGGAGAAATCACACAATTTGGTATTATCTTGCGCCATGGCAACAAGTAATCCAATACACAAGCAAACAGAAAAAGGCAAGCGGAAAAAAGAGGAGAGATTGGGAAAAAGAGGGCGAATAAAATGGCAAGGGTGAAGTGGGGGAGAGGAAAGGGTGATGCAGCAATAGTAGCGTAAGTATTTCCCTCAGTTTTTGAGAACCAAGGTATCAATCCAGTAGGAGGCTCCTCAAAAGTCCCACACACCTACACAAACAAACAAAGAACTCGCAACCAACACAATAAAGGGGTTGTCAATCCCTTCATGGCCACTTGCGAAAGTGAGATCTGATACAGATAGTATGATAAGATAAATATATTTTTGGTATTTTATAATATAGATTGGAAAATTAAAGATGCAAATAAAAGTAGATTGAAAGCTTATATGATAAAAGATAGACCCGGGGGCCATAGGTTTCACTAGTGGCTTCTCTCAAGATAGCATAAGTATTACGGTGGGTGCACAAATTACTGTCGAGCAATTGATAGAAAAGCGAATAATTATGAGATTATCTAGGCATGATCATGTATATAGGCATCACGTGCGCAACAAGTAGACCGACTCCTGCCTGCATCTACTACTATTACTCCACACATCGACCGCTATCCAGCATGCATCTAGAGTATTAAGTTCATAAGAACAGAGTAACGCATCAAGAAAGATGACATGATGTAGAGGGATAAACTCATGCAATATGATATAAACCCCATCTTTTTATCCTCGATGGCAACAATACAATACGTGCCTTGCAACCCCTGTTGTCACTGGGTAAGGATACCGCAAAATTGAACCCAAAGCTAAGCACTTCTCCCATGGCAAGAAAGATCAATCTAGTAGGCCAAACCAAACTGATAATTCGAAGAGACTTGCAAAGATAACTCAATCATACATAAAAGAATTCAGAGGAGATTCAAATATTTCTCATAGATAAACTTGATCATAAACCCACAATTCATCGGATCTCGACAAACACACCGCAAAAAGAGTTACGTCGAATAGATCTCCACAAGAGAGGGGGAGAACATGGTATTGAGATCCAAAAAGAGAGAAGAAGCCATCTAGCTAATAACTATGGACCCGAAGGTCTATGGTAAACTACTCACAACTCATCGAAGGGGCTATGGTGTTGATGTAGAAGCCCTCTGTGGTCGATTCCCCCTGCGGCGGAGCGCCGGCGAAGGCTCCAAGATGGGATCTCGCGGATACAGAAGGTTACAGCGGTGGAAATTGTTTTTCGTTGGCTCCCTGGATGTTTTTGGGGTACGTGGGTATATATAGGAGGAAGAAGTAGGTCGGTGGCTGCCCAAGGGGCCCACGAGACAGGGGGCGCGCCCTGTAGGGGTGGGCGTGCCCTCCACCCTCGTGGCTGCCTCGGCTGCTTCTTGACTTGCACTCCAAGTCCTCTGGATCACGTTCGTTCCAAAAATCACGCTCCCGAAGGTTTCATTCCGTTTGGACTCCGTTTGATATTCCTTTTCTTCGATATACTGAAATAGGCAAAAAAACAGCAATACGGGCCGGGCCTCCGGTTAGTAGGTTAGTCCAAAAACTGATATAAATGTGTAAAATAAAGCCCATAAACATCCAAAATAGCTAATATAATAGCATGGAACAATCAAAAATTATAGATACGTTGGAGACGTATCACAAGCTCTCTTGAGCTTAGGAACACCTCACCTCCTGAGGCCAATTCATCCACTATACTATTTCATCCTCAGCCCTTCAAGGCAATCCACCAAAATGCTGCAGTTGGGTATTACACCGCAAAGTGGCCCGAACCAGGATAAACTGTTGTGTCTCTTTGTCTCTTTGAGCCCGACGCGCTAGGTTTAGGAGGATTGCGAGTAGGCAGGCTGGGTAGGTTGAGATTTCCACACACACCCCAGATTTCGAACCTTTCAAGGGTTTGCGGAATCCGTAATCCGACATTTGGCGTGCCAGGTAGGGGTGCGTCAGATCTTCTCTTCCGTCGACCGCTCCGCCGCCACTCCACCAACGCCATGGCCGACGCCCCGAGGGCCCACGTCAAGCAATGGGTTGTCCGAGCCTCCACGACAGCATCCGCCGACAAGGAGGATCTTCACTCTGCTCTGCTCGCGGCCCACGCTCCGCCTGGGGCAGCCAGCCGCGAGGGGCGTGGGGCGCCGCCCTCCCCTCTAGCGCCGCGCTGTAACCACGCCGCCACGCGATCTGCAAGTTGCGCCACAGCAACCGCACTGCACACGCGCAGGTAGCAAGCAAACATGCGGGCTGCGGTCATCGTGGCTCGAGAGCTATTGAGGTGCAGGCTACTAGAAAAGCATCCACGACGCCCTGCTGGAGCGGGTCGCTGAGCTGCTAGACGCGGCGTGCAGGGGCGCGACACCATTCTGCACCCTGCCCACGTTGCAAGCCATGGTGGGGGCGTGCGTTCGCCCTCGTCACAACCACGCGCCCCCTCCCAGCGCCCCTGAAGAGCCTCTCGGCATCGGCCAGCCTCACGGTGCAGCCCGCACCCCTCCAACAATGCCAGCTCGGGGCAGGGCTGCTCCGAGCAACATCCCCTGGGGCCGCGCTAGGGCGCCGGCCCCTATTCATCAGGGCCCGTGGACGACCGAAGAAGGCAGGAGCATGAGGCAGCCGGGCAGCGACTCCGGCGCAGCCAACCCAGAAGCCTACCTACCCGTCACTGTGGATCTGAGGCACGTGCAGGGAGAAGGCCCCAGCCGATCCCCCATGCCAGGCTGGGTGCAGGATGTACACGAAGCCGAAACCCTTTATGAGCTGTCGCCGAGCTCCGCCAACATCTCCAACAGCAACAACCACTGGGTACAGCTAACGCCATAGGGGCACGCTTACGTTGACCATGGATCGCAGGTGGACCAGGGCGCAGCTACCGCCAGGACTCTCAGGACGGCGTATCCGCCACAGGAGCGCGAAGGGCAATAGGAGCAGCATGGGGAGAGCCCGGGGCCCGATCCTTCCCCGCGCTGCTCGGTGCAGAATCCTGCTTGAAGGTAGGTTCCCCGTCGGGGAAGGTGCCGGCAAGCCATTCCCTCCGGCGGGGGGCCTATGATCGTCGAGGACGCGGCCAGCATCCCCCTTGCCCCTTGGTCTTGTCCTGGTTTCCGGTCTCCCCAATGGTGGTCGGGGCAGCGCAGGGTGATACATCTTTGTCGTATCTATAATTTTTGATTGTTCCATGCCAATATTATTCAACTTTCATATACTTTTGGCAACTTTTTATACTATTTTTGGGACTAACATATTGATCCAGTGCCGAGTGCCAGTTCCTGTTTGTTGCATGCTTTATGTTTCGTAGAAAACCCATATCAAACGGAGTCCAAACGGGATAAAAACAGACGGAGAATTATTTTGGGAAATTTATGATTTTTGGGAAGTAAAATCAACGCGAGATGGTGCCCGAGGGGGCCACGAGACAGGGGGAGCCAAGGACCAGAGGGGGAACCTTTCTCCCATCTAGGGAGGAGGTCAAGGAAGAAGTATAAGAAGGGAGGCCCTCTCCCCCTTGTTTCCGGTGGCACCTGAGCGCTGCCGGGGGCCATCATCATCACCGCGATCTTCACCAACACCTCCATCATCTTCACCAACATCTCCATCGCCTTCCCCCATCTATATCCAGCGGTCCACTCTCCCGCAACCCGTTGTACCCTCTACTTGAACATGGTGCTTTATGCTTAATATTATGATCCAATAATGTGTTTCCATCCTATGATGTCTGAGTAGATTTTCGTTGTCCTACCGGTGCTTGATGAATTGCTATGATTGGTTTGAATTGCATGTTTTATTATTAGTGCTACCCTATTGTGCCCTCCGTGTCGCGCAAGCGTGAGGGATTCCCGCTGTAGGGTTTGCAATATGTTCATGATTTGCTTATGGTGGGTGGCGTGAGTGACAGAAGCACAGACCCGAGTAAGTAGGTTGTTTGCGCATGGGACAAAGGGGACTTGATACTTTAATACTATGGTTGGGTTTTACCTTAATGATCTTTAGTAGTTGCAGATGCTTGCTAGAGTTCCAATCATAAGTGCATATGATCCAAGAAGAGAAAGTATGTTACCTTATGCCTCTCCCTCAAATAGAATTGCAATAGTGATTACCGGTCTAGTAACATAGTCAATTGCTTAGGGACAATTTCACAACTCCTACCACCACTTTTCCACACTCGCTATATTTACTTTATTACTTATTTATCTAAACAGCCCCTAGCTTTTATTTATGTGCTCTTTATTTTCTTGCAAACCTATCCAACAACACCCACAAAGTACTTTTAGTTTCATACTTGTTCTAGGTAAAGCGAACGTCAAGCGTGCGTAGAGTTGTATCAGTGGTCGATAGAACTTGAGGGAATATTTGTTCTACCTTTAGCTCCTCATTGGGTTTAACACTCTTACTTATCGAAAGAGGCTACAATTGATCCCCTATAATTGCCTTATACTTGTGGGTTATCAAGACCTTTTTCTGGCGCCGTTGCCGGGGAGTCATAGCATGGGGTGAATATTCTCGTGTGTGCTTGTTTGCTTTATCACTAAGTAATTTTTATTTGCTGTTCTTAGTTGTTTTCTATCTTTAGTTATGGGTAGGAAACGCAAAGTACCAAAAAAATTAGTTGTACCTACTACACCAATGGTTGAAGAACCACTCAAAATCTATCACACTCCTGAAGCTTTTTACTTGGATAATCTTTGATCCCTTTGTGCTCATGCTGAAACCCCAACTAGCTTAGTTGAGGGCAAATCTTTAGATGAGCATGCTTGTTATGTGCGACACCGTATATCTGAAAAGGGGAAACTTTTACTGGATCAAATTCATCGTTTGCAATGCTATGCTTGGAATTTATGTGAAATATATGATGTTACTTGTTGTTCTGAAAACCCTAAGAAACACCTTCCCTACCAATGTGAGTTTATTGATAATCGAATCGTATCTTCGTATGCCAAGGGTGTTTATAATTACTATGATGTTCAACAAATTGAAGAATTTGTTGCTTTTAAGGGTGCTTATGAAATTGCTTCTTTGATTGAAAAGTATGATGCTACTCTTTACAAATCTGAACTTTTTGCCATACTTGAATATTGTTATGATAATTATGCTTCTAATTCCTATGTTAAACCATATATTGAGGAATTCTCCGCTGTACAAGAAGAGACTAATATTTTGCAGGAGTCTATGGAAGAAGAAATTGATGAAACTGTGAGCTCATTGGATGAAAAAGATGGTGAGGAGAGCGAAGAACAAAAGGAGGAAGAGCGGATTAGCTACCCATTTCCACCTTCTAATGAGAGTAACTCTTCACCTCATACATTGTTAATTTCCCTTCGTGCTTACCGAAGGATGATTGCTATTATGATTGTTATGATCCCGTTGATTCTCTTGAAATATCCCTTTTTGATGATACTTGCTATGCTTGTGGCCAAGATACCAATATGAATTATGCTTATGGAGATGAACTTGCTATAGTTCCTTATATTAAACATGAAATTGTTGCTATTGCACCCACGCATGATAGTTCTATTATCTTTTTGAATTCTCCAAACTACACTATATCGGAGAAGTTTGTGCTTATTAGGGATTATATTGATGGGTTGCCTTTTACCGTTGCACATGATAATTTTGATGAATGTAATATGCATGTTCTTGCTGCTCCTACTTGCAATTATTATGAGAGAGGAACTATATCTCCACCTCTCTATGTTTCCATTATGATAAAATTGCAAGAAACTATTTATACTATGCATTGGCCTTTACTTGGTGTGCATGAATTGTTCTTTTATGACATGCTGATGCATAGGAAGAGAGTTAGACTTCATTGTTGCATGATATATGTTACTTTGTGCTCACTACTAAATTATAAATCATTGTTAATCAAAATTGGCTTTGATATACCTTGGGATCCGGTTAGATCCATTACTTGAGCACTATATGCCTAGCTTATTGGCTTTAAAGAAAGCGCTACCAGGGAGACAACCTGGAAGTTTTAGAGAGTCATTTATTTCTTTTGAGTGCTTTTATATAGTCTAAAAAAAGGAGGGGAACCCAAAACTTTTCAAAAAGGAAAGTGAAAGTGAGAGAGATAAGCATTGTTGAAGTGGGGGAGCTCCTTGAACTTTGTTCATGTTCACGGAAACTCTGTGAATCTTAATTACAGAAACTTTTCAACAAAAATAATTATCCCCTTGTACAATTCCATTGTATTATAAAAATAATGTGCCAAGGTTTGCCTTTAGGATGTTTACAATGCTTGTTGGTTTGTACGGTCCAGGATAGAAACTTTGGCTGTAGTGCGTGATTTTACATTTTTAACTGGTACGTCAAACGGTTTTGATTCTTTTTGCACTGTCTTTCTGTACAAATTTTTATTTTTCCTAATTTTGGTAGAATTTTTGGGGTACCAGAAGTATGGTGAATGTTCAGATTGCTACAGACTGTTCTGTTTTTGACAAATTCTGTTTTTGATGCATGGTTTGCTTGTTTTGATAAAACTATCAATTGCTATCAGTGGATTAAGCCATGAAAAAGGTATATTACAGTAGACACAATGCAAAAACAAAATATGAATTGGTTTGCTACAGTACTTAGAGTAGTGATTTGCTTTATTATACTAACGGATCTTACCGAGTTTCCTGTTGAAATTTTGTGTGGATGAAGTGTTTGATCGAGGAGGTCTCGATATGAGGAAAAGGAAGAGAGGCAAGAGCTCAAGCTTGGGGATGCCCGAGGCACCCCAAGTAAATATTCAAGGAGACTCAAGAGTCTAAGCTTGGGGATGCCCCGGAAGGCATCCCCTCTTTCTTCAACAAGTATCGGTATGTTTTCGTATTCGTTTCGTTCATGCGATATGTGCAAGTCTTGGAGCGTCTTTTGCATTTAGTTTTCATTTTTGTTTTATGCACCATGCTGGTATGAGATAGTCCTTGGTTGATGTATAGAATTCTCATTTCACTTCACTTCAATCTTTTGAGTACGTCTTTATAGAATGCTTCACGTGCTTCACTTATATCATTTGAAGTTTGGATTGCCTGTTTCTCTTCACATAGAAACCGCAATTTGTAGAATGCTCTTTTGCTTCACTTATAATTGTTAGAGCGCGGCCATATATTTTGTAGAAAGAATTGAACTCTCTTGCTTCACTTATATCTATTTAGAGAGATGATAGGAATTGGTCATTCACATGGTTAGTCCTAAAATCCTACATAAACTTATAGATCGCTGAATATGATATGTTTGATTCCTTGCAATAGTTTTGCGATATAAATACGGTGATATTAGAGTCATGCTAGTGGGTGGTTGTGGATTGTAGAGACACTTGTGTTGAGGTTTGCAAGTCCCGTAGCATGCACGTATGGTAACCGTTGTGTGACAAATTTGAAGCTTGGGGTGTTTCTTTGATTATTCTCCTTATGAGTGGCGGTCGGGGACGAGCTATGGTCTTTTCCTACCAATCTATCCCCCTAGGGGTATGCGTAGTAGTACTTTGCTTCGAGGGCTAATAAACTTTTGCAATAAGTATATGAGTTCTTTATGACTAATGTGAGTCCATGGATTATATGCACTTTTACCTTTCCATCATTGTTAGCCTCTTCGGTACCGTACATTGCTCTTTCTCACCTCGAGAATTGTTGCAAACTTCACCGGTGCATCCAAACCTCGTGATATGATACGCTCTATCACACATAAACCTCATTATATCTTCCTCAAAACAGCCACCATACCTACCTATTATGGCATTTCCATAGCCATACCGAGATATATTACCATGCAACTTCCATCATCATCATATACATGACTTGAGCATTCATTGTCATATTGCCTTGCATGACCGTAAGTTAGCTAGCATGATGTTTTCATGGCTTGTCCATTTTTTGATGTCATTGTATAGAGTCATATCTTTGTTCCAGTATCGAGTTGTAATATTGAGTTGTAAGTAAATAAAAGTGTGATGATCATTATTATAGAGCATTGCCCCATGAAAAAAAATTAAAAAAATGAAAGGCCAAAGAAGCCTAAATAAAAAAAGGGGGCCAAAGAAGCCCATTCAAAAAAAGAAGAAAGAAAAGGGGCAATGTTACTATCCTTTTACCACACTTGTGCTTCAGAGTAGCACCATGTTCTTCATATAGGGAGTCTCATATGTTACCACTTTCATATACTAGTGGGAATTTTTCATTATAGAACTTGGTATGTATATTCCAATGACGGGCTTCCTCAAATGCCCTAGGTCTTCATGAGCAAGTAAGTTGGATGCACACCCACTTAGTTTTCAGTCTGAGCTTTCATACACTTATAGCTCTAGTGCATCCGTTGCATGGCAATCCCTACTCCTCGCATTGACATCAATTGATGGGCATCTCCATAGCCCGTTGATTAGCCGCGTCGATGTGAGACTTTCTCCCTTTTTGTCTTCTGCACATAAACCTCCACCATTATATTCTATTCCACCTATAGTGCTATATCCATGGCTTGCACTCATGTATTGCGTGAGGGTTGAAAAAGCTGAAGCGCGTAAAAAGTATGAACAAATTTCTCGACTTGTCATTGGGGTTGTGCATGATGGGAGCATTTTGTGTGATGAAGATGAAGCATGGCCAAACTATATGATTTTGTAGGGATAAGCTTTCTTTGGCCATGTTGTTTTGAAAAGACATGATTGCTTTATTGGTACGCTCGAAGCATTATTGTTTTTATGTCAAATGATAGACTATTGCTTTGAATCACTCATTTCTTAATATTCATGCATTGATTAGACATATGATCAAGATTATGCTAGGTAGCATTCCACATCAAAAATTATCTTTTTTTATCATTTACCTACTTGAGGACGAGCAGGAATTAAGCTTGGGGATGCTGATACGTCTCCATCCTATCTATAATTTTTTATTGTTCCATATACTTTTGGCAACTTTTTATACTATTTTTGGGACTAACATATTGATCCAGTGCCTAGTGCCAGTTCCTGTTTGTTGCATGTTTTATGTTTCGCGGAAAACCCATATCAAACGGAGTCCAAACGGGATAAAAACGAACGGAGAATTATTTTGGAATATTTATGATTTTTGGGACGTAAAATCAACGCGAGACGGTGCCCGAGGGGGCCACGAGACAGGTGTTGGACCTTGAAGTATGTCTAGAGGGGGGGTGATTAGACTACTTGACCAATTAAAAACTTAACCTTTTCCCAATTTTAGAGTTTGGCAGATTTTAGCTATTTAGGCAAGTCAAGCAATCATCACACTATTCAAGCAAGCATGCAAAGAGTATATAGGCAGCGGAAATTAAAGCATGCAACTTGCAAGAAAGTAAAGGGAAGGGTTTGGAGGATTCAAACGCAATTGGAGACACGGATGTTTTTGGCGTGGTTCCGATAGGTGGTGCTATCGTACATCCACGTTGATGGAGACTTCAACCCACGAAGGGTAACGGTTGCGTGAGTCCATGGAGGGCTCCACCCTCAAAGGGTCCACGAAGAAGCAACCTTGTCTATCCCACCATGGCCGTCGCCCACGAAGGACTTGCCTCACTAGCGGTAGATCTTCACGAAGTAGGCGATCTCCTTGCCCTTACAAACTCCTTGGTTCAACTCCACAATCTTGTCGGAGGCTCCCAAGTGACACCTAGCCAATCTAGGAGACACCACTCTCCAAGAAGTAACAAATGGTGCGTTGATGATGAACTCCATGCTCTTGTGCTTCAAATGATAGTCTCCCCAACACTCAACTCTCTCTCATAGGTTTTGGATCTGGTGGAAAGAAGATTTGAGTGGAAAGCAACTTGGGGAAGGCTAGAGATCAAGATTCATATGGTAGGAATGGAATATCTTGGCCTCAACACATGAGTAGGTGGTTCTCTCTCAGAAATGGTAAGTTGGAAGTGTAGGTTTGTTCTGATGGCTCTCTCCATGAATGAAGAGGAGGTGGAGGGGTATATATAGCCTCCACACAAAATCTAACCGTTACACACAATTTACCAAACTCGGTGGGACCGATTCAACAGACTCGGTCGGACCGATTTAGTAAACCTAGTGACCGTTAGTGATTTTCGGTGGGACTGACATGCATCTCGGTGAGACCGATTCGGTTAGGGTTAGGGCATAACGTAATCTTGGTAAGACCGATTACACAAACTCGGTGAGACCGATTTGGTAATAAGCTTTCCAGAGAGTTGGTCAGGTAAACTCGGTGGGACCGATTTGCTCTTTTCGGTGAGACCGAAATGTTACAGAAGGGAAACAGAGAGTTTACATTGCAATCTCGGTGGGACCGATCGCTCACTTCGGTTAGACCGAAACGTTACAAAGGGAAACAGAGAGATTACAATCCCATCTCAGTGAGACCGAGATCCCTATCGGTAAGACCGATTTGCTTAGGGTTTGTGGCAGTGGCTATGACTTTAGAAATCGGTGGCGCCGGATAGGAAGAATCGGTGTGACCGATTTTGGCTTTAGGTTTAGGTCATTTGTGGATGTGAGAAAGTAGCTGAGGGTTTTGGAGCATATCACTAAGCACATTAAGCAAGAGGCTCATGAAGCAACACCTCATCCCTCCTTGATACTATTGGCTTTTCCTATAGACTCAATGTGATCTTGGATCACTAAAATATAAAATGAAGAGTCTTGAGCTTTTGAGCTTGAGCGAATCCTTTGTCCTTAGTATTTTGATGGATCCACTTTCATCATCCATGCCATGCCATTCATTGAGCTTTCCTAAAATAATAGTCTTGGAATAGCATTAGCTCAATGAGCTATATGTTGTTATGAATTACCAAAACCACCTAGGATAGTTGCACTTACAATCTCCCCCTTTTTGGTAATTGATGACAAGATATAGATCAAAGCTTCAACAAATGATAATAAGATTAACAACATCGTCGCTTTGAGAAGTATGTGATAAGCAAGAGCTCCCCCTAAATTTGTGCATAGTTTAAGATTTGCTTTGGACTGCAAATGCACAATGAATTAGGCTCATGGGTTACTCTTCCATGTCACATACATCTTTGTGGAGCGCTCAAAATGATAAAGATTGAATATATGCACTCATCACCAAGCAAAGTGAATGATCACATAGGATAGATAAGCTAATATCATCAAACATGCATAAGTGTAGCTTATGATCAAACACATGATCATCAATGTCTCACAAGCATAGTATCTCAAGCAATCAAAAGCAAACAAGTTTAACCACCAAATCAAAGTAAGAGAGAACAAAAGCAACACACTCTCTCTCTCTCGAAGCCTATGATCTATACATTTTTCTCCCCCTTTGGCAACAAGTTACCAAAAAGTTCATAGAAAATGCATAGTGCTAGATCGACTCTCAGGCTTGATCTTCAGGTGGTGGAGTCCGGATAACTCCAAGAACGAAGGCTTCAGTTGAAGTAGAGGGTGCTGGAGTTGATGCTGGAGCTGGTTGCACTGGAGCTGTAGGGGCTGTAGCTGGTGCAGATGATGTTGCTCTAGTGTCTATCACAGGCACTGCAACTGACCTCTGGGCTCTAGGCACTCTGGCAAACACATTTGTGGTAGTCTTGCCCTGCCTCTCCTGCATGTCATCCTGCAGCTGCTCCACAACTGACTGAATCTCAGTTACTTTGACATCAAGGTCATGGAATTTGAGTTCCATGATTCTTTCCAGGCTCTCCTGATTCTGAGTGAGGGTGGCCAATCCCTTCTCAATCCTCAGGGTTGATGCTATTAAGTAACCAAGTTGCTCCTGCTTGTTCTTCAAGAAATACTCAGATGCCTCCTCTTGAGTTGGCATCCTGGCAGCCTTCTCCTTCTTTGCCTTCTCCTTCTCTTGAGGTTGAACTGATGATGGATCATTCTCATTCATGACAACCTCATTGTCCTCAAAGTCTGGATAAAGTGGAAAATGTTCCTTGTCCAATTGATATTTCCCTGTGCCCATCTTTGAGTTAATCAACTCCTGAATCTGAGGTGCATATCCACAACTCCTCTTCTGATCTGCTGCAGTCCTCTTAATGGTTTCAATCATAAGGCTCATGACCTTAAACTTCTGTGGCACATCAAACACATGCAACATGTTGATTGCATGCCCTCTGATCATGTTATGGTCACCAGAGTTAGGCAACAAAGTATGCCATAGGATCCAATTGATAGTTGGCAGCCCTGACAGCAGAAAGTGGACTGATCCAAACTTATGTGTCTCAACAGCCTTGTCTGGGATCTCCTTGTACATGTGTTCCATGGAATTGTGTTCCATTTTCTTCTTTGCATAAATGTCCAAGTCATCATCATTTTCCTTTGGGGCATTTATCAGACTTGCCCATTCCTCAATAGTTGACTGGTACCTTGTACCTTCAGACATCCAAACAATCCTTCCATTTGGATAGAAGTGTGCTGTGGAGTAGAATTGCATGATAAGTTCATCATTCCAGTGGGTGAGCTTTTGCCCAACAAAATCAACAACTCCACAAGCAACAAATCTGTCTTGCACTCCAGGATAGTGCTCTTCATTTTCCTTGATGTAGGTCCAGTCGACCCATCTCATATCACATACTATGGGCTTCTTATCCAACAGAATTGTCTTATAGAAGTCCTGCTGTTCCTTTGTATGGAACCTGTAATCAACAATAGTTCTTCTCCTTGAAGCATATGGATCTTCCATCCTCCATATTCTCAACCCTGAGTCCTTCCTGATCCTCATGTCCTCAGCCACATGATGGGCATCATTGTGGTCTGGTATCTTGGGCTTGAGATTCCTTAGGACATGTCCTTCTTCATCTTCCTCATCAGCAACATTTGGCACTGGGGCCTTGTTCTTCTCAGCAGCTGGAATACTCCTGGTATTCCTCTTTGGTGCAAGCTTGGCCTTGGGGCTAGCTTTGGGTGCTTCCTTGGGCTTAGATGTTGTAGCCCCTGATCTAATAGCATCACCCATAAGCTTGGGTGCCTTGGGTGCTGGCGCAGCAACCTCTTCTTCCTCTTCAGAATCTCTTCTCATAGAGGGCTTTCCAAGAACCTGGGCAGTTGTGGTTCTTGCTCTCTTCTTATTCTTGTCCTGAGCACCTTCATCCTCTGATTCAATGGTAAACTTCATTGTTTCTCCAGTGGGAACTTTCTTGGGTTTGGAAGATGTGACTTTCTTTGTAGGTGCCTCTTTGGGTTTAGTCTGTTCTGGCACTTGAGTGGACCTTCTGACCTTGGGCATTGGTGTCCTCTTGGCAGGAACTTTCTTGTTCAGTCCAGGCTTTGTATTCTTTGCTGAGCCATAATCCTTTTTGAGCACTACTTTCTTGGAAGTAGCTTCATCTTCAGCTGCCACATAGTCCTCATCCTCTGAATCTGAGGTTCTCTTCCTCCTTTGCTTGGTAGCAGCCTTGGGCAGATTACTTGGAGTGCTTCTGCTCCCATCATCTGATGAACTTGAGGGACTAGTGCCCTTGCTCATGTCAATCTGCTCTTCTGACATGTTCTGACTGTCACTCTGGTCTGACATGCTGCAAAAGCTGACTGCTGACCCTGTGAAGAGTTATAGATGAGATAGAATAGATGAGCATCACAAAATGCAGAGATTTTTGCAAAAGAATGATTCAAAAATTCAGTTTTAGTTTTCCACAGAAAGCATTTCGGATCAACCGATTTTCAAACTCGGTGATACCGAAGCAGTTTTGGAACCTAAACTGATGATCTCGGTTGGACCGAGTCACAATTCGGTGGCACCGAGACTGCTAGGGTTTCACAAAGTCCTAAAATCGGTCTCACCGATTAGCAATTCTCGGTCAGACAGAGAGTCACTAGTGCAATGGCATAAGCCAAATCGGTGGGACTGAGTTTTTCAACTCGGTGGGTCCGAGATGGTTTCAGCGGAAACCTAACCCTAAAATTTTGAATCTCATCTAATCTACGGACTACATTGGCTGGATAGGAGTGTTTCAATCGTGGCAAGAATCAATAAGAACACAATGTGCTAGGAATCAGACGAGGATGGCACAGTGATCGAGTCCATACCCTAGCTTGGCGATGAACTCGCTACGATGGCAACGGCGGGGGCGAAATCCGTTGACGGCGGCGGAGACCAGCTACAGGAGGTGGCTGGTGACGGGGAGACGATCCGGAGACCTTCGATGGTAGAGCGAGCTATTGCGCGGGCGAAGGGATACGGAGGAATTTCCAAATTTTTTCCCGTGACTATATATAGCCCATCCCTGTCGGTGTGACCAAGTGGAGCAACTTGGTGGCGCCGAGATGCATAACTGTGTACAGTTAGAGCAACTCGGTGTGACCGAAATGTTCAAATCGGTTGCACCGAGATTGAAAACTTAGATCAACTTAATGATCTCGGTAGGACCGAAATGGAGGAATCGGTCAGACCGAGAATCAAAAAGAAGTTTTGGAAGTTTAAGTCTATGACGAATCGGGGACTCTGAGTGCTCCTCACACAGAGTGGTTCAAATCTGACTTGATGAAATTTTGTGATGTAGCATGAATAGAGTTTGAGACGAGAAAAGCATAGATAGCTAGAGAAGGTTCTTAGGCATTCTTGTCCATCCACTTGGCAAAAATAAAAGAAGCCAATCAATCAAAACAACAAGTGGATGTCCTTGAATGAGTAAAATATGTACCAACATGCTCACACAATAAGATGGCAAATGAAATATGTGGCAAAGCATGCACAACCAATTCTAGCATCTATCAAACAATTGGCGATGACTAGGTCATCTATATATGAGTATATTGACTTAGGAGTCAAATGAAAACATTTGATCATAGGTCATACTCATCGTTTAAGCTCAAGTGGGGTTACCACTTTTACATAATGCATTGATGTGTTCACACCATTAGAGTTGCTTTGACTCAATTCTTAGAGTTAAGCTCCCCCTAGATGTGAGATCCCCCCTTAGAGGGATGAACTAACCTTGGGTTTTGTCGATGATGACTTCATGTAGGTGTTAAAGATGTGGATGCTCAATGTTGATGTAGATCATTTGGAGCAATCCTTTGGAGTGAGTTGCACTTTCAACTTACCTGCATGGGTTAGTCCCACAAGGAACAAACAAGGATATCCATAGACATAAAGTGAAGCACACACAAGATGATGTCCATGAAATAATTAGGTTACCTTGTCCCTTGCCTTACCAACATGTGGGTTTGTGACTCCTTGAACTAGTGCAAGATGTGGAAGTTGATTGCACTTGTTCTTGCCATAATGATATGAGTGAAGAATGTTGGCGGAGTCACCCTCAAGAACTCTCTAGTTCTTCTTCTTTGGGATCCACATCATCTTGATGGGAATCCTTGGAGTTGTAGTTGTACTTGATGAAGTAGAACTTGATGTACTCTTGGGATCCCACTTGAACGAGGCCTTAGGTGCTTCTTCAAATGCATCAATCTCTTCTTGAAGCTTGTCCTTGCCTTTGTTCTTGTGGTCTTGTGGTGGAAGATCATCTTGAGCTTGTGTTCCCTTGAAGGAAGTAGGATCATACTTCTCTTGTTGAGGAACAAATTTCGCCTTGGGGTATTGATCTTCTTCCCACTCAACTCCATTGGCATTGAACTTTCGTTCAAAACCAACACCTTAATTCTTCCGGTGCCTTCCTTGCTTGCGTACAATTTCCTCGAATTGCTTACTCCCGGAAAGGCTCTTGTAAACACCTTTCTCTATAATTCCCTTCAATAAGCTATTTTCTTGCTCAAGTGTAACTTGGCTAAGAGAATCATTAGTGGAATCATGAGAACTACTAGAAGCAACAATATTGGATTTGACATTATTATTGTTACTACTAGAGGGAGTATCTTTCTTGTACTTGTTACTAGACTTGACTTGAGGCATGTAGGTAGATAAGAGTAAAAGCTTGGCAATTTAAGAAGAACTTTTCTTACGGAGATCATCATTGATTGCTTTTAAGAAATCATGCTCTTGCTCAAGATTGAGATTTTCAAAGCGTAACTTCTCATGAGCCCTTAAAAGTTCTCGATGATCTTCGAAGATAGTTTCATGAGCCAACTTAAGAGTGTTTAGTTCTTTAGTTAGAAGCTCAATCTTCTCCTTATCATTGTCATTCGTTTTATCTTGATTATCATGATTAATTGACGTTTCATCATAGTATTCATCACTAGAGTTGTCAACAAGTAAATCATCATCCACAAGCAAGTCATCTTCATCACTATTGAAATCAACATACTTAGGATGTGTTACCTTTGGACCTTTGGCCATGAAGCATCTTCCAATTCCTTCATTTGGTGATTCAAATATGTCGTAGGAGTTGCTTGACACAAGTGCTAGACCGGCAACACCTTCATCTTGAGTATATTCGGAGTCGGAGTGATAGCTTCTCTCAGAGTGATTGTAGGAGTCAGAGCCGGATACCCATTCACCAACATGAGCTTGATGTCTTCGCTTTGTGTAGCTCCTTGATGACTTGTCCTTCCTTTCCGAATCCTTGCTTCTCCGTGAGGGTCTTCGTTCATAACGATCATCTCTACTCCTCCTCTCTCTTGGTGGTGATTCTTATCTTTTGCTTCTTCTTTTTGGAGAATCTTCTCTTCTTTTGTAGGGTGCCATACACTCATTGGAGTAGTGTCCGGGTCTCCCACAATTGTAGCAATTGCGCTCTCGACTAGAAGATCTTTTGTCATTGTAAGACCTTGACTTGGAGCTTCTTTCTTTGCTTCTACTCTTGTGAAATTTGTTGAAGTTCTTCACCATTAAGCTCAATTCTTCATTGAAGGTTTGTTTCTCACTTGATGATGTGGGGGCTTCACTTGAGGCTTTGTAAGCACCACTTGACTTGTTGTGAAGTTCCTCCTTATCCTTGAGAGACATCTCATGAGCAACAATTCTTCCAATGACTTCCGTTGGCTTGAGATCTTTGTAGTTTGGCATCATTTGGATCAATGTGCACACGGTATCATACTTTCCATCCAATGCTCTTAGGATCTTCTTGATGACGAATTTGTCGGTCATCTCTTCTCTCCCTAAGCCGGCAATCTCATTTGTGATAAGAGCAAGCCTAGAGTACATTTCAGCGACACCTTCACCATCCTTCATTTTGAACTTGTCAAGCTGACTTTGGAGCACATTCAACTTGGATTCCTTGATGGATTCGGTACCTTCATGCATATCAATCAAAGTATCCCAAATTTCCTTTGCATTCTCAAGACGGCTGATTTTGTTGAATTCTTCGGGGCACAATCCGTTGAAGATGATATCACAAGCTTGAGCGTTCTATTGCAGCATCTCCAATTCTTCTGCATTAGCTTCACGTTTTGGTTCTCTCCCATCAAAGAATTCACCTTGCAAGCCAATACAAATAATTGCCCAAACGGCGGGGTTATGTCCAAGAATATGCATTTTCATCTTATGCTTCCAACTAGCAAAATTAGTACCATCAAAGTAAGGACCTCTACGGTGATAATTTCCCTCGCTAGACGCCATACTCTCCTAGGTTGTGAAACCAAGGCTATGACCACCAAAAGCTATGGAAATCAAAGCAAATGGAGACCAAAGCTCTGATACAACTTGTAGGACCTTGAAGTATGTCTAGAGGGGGGGTTATTAGACTACTTGACCAATTAAAAACTTAACCTTTTCCCAATTTTAGAGTTTGGCAGATTTTAGCTATTTAGGACAAGTCAAGCAATCATCACACTATTCAAGCAAGCACGCAAAGAGTATATAGGCAGCGGAAATTAAAGCATGCAACTTGCAAGAAAGTAAAGGGAAGGGTTTGGAGGATTCAAACGCAATTGGAGACATGGATGTTTTTGGCGTGGTCCCGATAGGTGGTGCTATCGTACATCCACGTTGATGGAGACTTCAACCCACGAAGGGTAACGGTTGCGCGAGTCC
Organism: Triticum timopheevii; assembly: GCA_963921465.1. NCBI lineage: Eukaryota > Viridiplantae > Streptophyta > Magnoliopsida > Poales > Poaceae > Triticum > Triticum timopheevii. The sequence goes on along the minus strand of OY997262.1, from coordinate 275,361,557 downwards.
ACGGAGGGCTCCACCCACGAAGGGTCCACGAAGAAGCAACCTTGTCTATCCCACCATGGCCGACGCCCACGAAGGACTTGCCTCACTAGCGGTAGATCTTCACGAAGTAGGCGATCTCCTTGCCCTTACAAACTCCTTGGTTCAACTCCACAATCTTGTCGGAGGCTCCCAAGTGACACCTAGCCAATCTAGGAGACACCACTCTCCAAGAAGTAACAAATGGTGCGTTGATGATGAACTCCTTGCTCTTGTGCTTCAAATGATAGTATCCCCAACACTCAACTCTCTCTCATAGGTTTTGGATCTGGTGGAAAGAAGATTTGAGTGGAAAGCAACTTGGGGAAGGCTAGAGATCAAGATTCATATGGTAGGAATGGAATATCTTGGCCTCAACACATGAGTAGGTGGTTCTCTCTCAGAAATGGTAAGTTGGAAGTGTAGGTTTGTTCAGATGGCTCTCTCCACGAATGAAGAGGAGGTGGACGGGTATATATAGCCTCCACACAAAATCTAACCGTTACACACAATTTACCAAACTAAGTGGGACCGATTCAACAGACTCGGTCGGACCGATTTAGTAAACCTAGTGACTGTTAGTGATTTTTGGTGGGACTGACATGCATCTCGGTGAGACCGATTCGGTTAGGGTTAGGGCATAACATAATCTCGGTAAGACCGATTACACAAACTCGGTGAGACCGATTTGGTAATAAGCTTTCCAGAGAGTTGGTCAGGTAAACTCGGTGGGACCGATTTGCTCTTTTCGGTGAGACCGAAATGTTACAAAAGGGAAACAGAGAGTTTACATTGCAATCTCGGTGGGACCGATCGCTCACTTCGGTTAGACCGAAACGTTACGAAGGGAAACAAAGAAATTACAATCCCATCTCGGTGAGACCGAGATCCCTATCGGTAAGACCGGTTTGCTTAGGGTTTGTGGCAGTGGCTATGACTTTGGAAAACGGTGGCGCCGGATAGGAAGAATCGGTGTGACCGATTTTGGCTTTAGGTTTAGGTCATTTGTGGATGTGAGAAAGTAGCTTAGGGTTTTGGAGCATATCACTAAGCACATGAAGCAAGAGGCTCATTAAGCAACACCTCATCCCTCCTTGATAGTATTGGCTTTTCCTATAGACTCAATGTGATCTTGGATCACTAAAATATAAAATGAAGAGTCTTGAGCTTTTGAGCTTGAGCGAATCCTTTGTCCTTAGTATTTTGAGGGATCCACTTTCATCATCCATGCCATGCCATTCATTGAGCTTTCCTGAAATAATAGTCTTGGAATAGCATTAGCTCAATGAGCTATATGTTGTTATGAATTACCAAAACCACCTAGGGATAGTTGCACTTTCAATAGGGGGGCGTGCCCTAGGGCAGGCGCGCCCTGGACTCTCTTGGGCACCCTATAAGGTGGTTGACGCTCTTCTTTTGCCGCAAGAAAGCTAATTTTATGAGAAAAATCCGGGCGAAAGATTCACCCCAATTGGAGTTACGGATCTCCAGATGTAAAAGAAACGGTGATGGGGAAGGATCAGGGAGCGCAGAAATAGAGAAAGACAGAGAGATAGATCCAATCTCAGAGGGGCTCTCACCCCTCCCACGCCATGGGAGCCAAGGACCAGAGGGGAAACCCTTCTCCCATCTAGGGAGAAGGTCAAGGAAGAAGAAGAAGAAGAAGGGGGGCCCTCTCCCCCTTGCTTCCGGTGGCGCCGGAGCGCTGCCGGGGGCCATCATCATCACTGCGATCTTCAGCAACACCTCCATCATCTTCACCAACATCCCCATCACCTTCCCCCGTCTATATCCAGCGGTCCACTCTCCCTCAATCCGCTGTACCCTCTACTTGAACATGGTGCTTTATGCTTCATATTATTATCCAATGATTGATGAATTGCTATGATTGGTTTGAATTGCATGTTTTATTATTGGTGCTGTCCTATTGTGCCCTCCGTGTCACGCAAGCGTGAGGGATTCCTGCTGTAGGGTTTGCAATATGTTCATGATTTGCTTATGGCGGGTGGCGTGAGTGACAGAAGCACAAACCCGAGTAAGTAGGTTGTTTGCGTATGGGATAAAGGGGACTTGATGCTTTAATGCTATGGTTGTGTTTTACCTTAATGATCTTTAGTAGTTGCGGATGCTTGCTAGAGTTCCAATCATAAGTGCATATGATCCAAGAAGAGAAAGTATGTTAGCTTATGCCTCTCCCTCAAATAGAATTGCAATAGTGATTACCGGTCTAGTAACGTAGTCAATTGCTTAGGGACAATTTCACAACTCCTACCACCACTTTTCCACACTTGCTATATTTACTTTATTGCTTCTTTATCTAAACAGCCCCTAGCTTTTATTTGCATGCTCTTTATTTTCTTGAAAACCTATCCAACAACACCTACAAAGTACTTCTAGTTTCATACTTGTTCTAGGTAAAGCGAACGTCAAGCGTGCGTAGAGTTGTATCGGTGGTTGTCGGTGTCAAAACCGGCGGATCTCGGGTAGGGGGTCCCGAACTGTGCGTCTAGGCAGATGGTAACAGGAGACAAGGGACACGATGTTTTTACCCAGGTTCGGGCCCTCTCGATGGAGGTAAAACCCTACTCCTGCTTGATTAATATTGATGATATGGGTAGTACAAGAGTGGATCTACCACGAGATCAAGGAGGCTAAACCCTAGAAGCTAGCCTATGGTATGATTGTTGTTGTGATTGTTGTCCTACGGACTAAAACCCTCCGGTTTATATAGACACCGGAGAGGGATAGGGTTACACAGAGTCGGTTACAATGGTAGGAGATCTACATATCCGTATTGCCAAGCTTGCCTTCCAGGCCAAGGAAAGTCCTATCCGGACACGGGACGAAGGCTTCAATCTTGTATCTTCATAGTCTTGGAGTCCGACCGACGATGATAGTCCAGCTATCTGGACACCCCCTAATCCAGGACTCCCTCAGTAGCCCCTGAACCAGGCTTCAATGACGACGAGTCCGGCGCACATATTGTCTTCGGCATTGCAGGCGGGTTCCTCCTCCGAATAATTCATAGAAGATTGTGAACACCAGGATAGTCTCCGGCTCTGCAAAATAAATTCCACATACCACCGTAGAGAGAATAATATTTACACAAGCCCAATCTGCTGACGTATTTTGTGGCATGACGTCACACCACTACCAAGCCTTTACTTGAATCGTTATTATTATACCACCTCAACGCGTTTAGTGAAGCGGTTTTCTTGGCACGTCTTGTCGAAGCAGAGATCGTGTTCCCCTTATTCCGGGATTCCCATCAATACGGACGTGGGTAACCCAACCGCGCCATTGATTGTGGCGCTTGGGAGATAAGCGAGTTTTACTAGGCTAGTAGGGACGCATAGTTTTCGTCCGCCCATATATAAGGGGATAAGGATCCACCTCCTTTACCTATGCCTTCTTCCTCCTTTGCTTATCCATCTGCGCGCACTCGAGCTCCAGTGCCCAAGTCCGCACATCTCACCTCAACCTTCTCCAGCCATGTTCGGAGCGGGAGGCAAGTGGATGGCCTCCTCCGTTACGGAGGGGCACATCGAGAAGCTGCGCGGCGCCGGATACCTATCCAACGACATCACGCACCGGCTGCCCGACGAGGGGCAGCTCATCCCCACCCCCAGGCCCCATGAGAGGGTCGTATTTCTTCCCCACTTCCTCCGCGGACTGGGCTTCCCACTTCACCCCTTTGTCCGGGGGCTCATGTACTACTACGGCCTGGACTTCCATGATCTGGCGCCAAACTTCATCCTCAACATCTCGGCGTTTATCGTCGTGTGCGAGGCCTTCCTCTGCATCCAGCCCCACTTCGGCTTGTGGCTAAAGACCTTCAATGTCAAGCCGAAGGTTGTGAAGGGCAGCCAAGCGGAGTGCGGAGGCGCCATGGTGGGCAAAATGCCCAACGTCACTTGGCTTGAGGGTGCCTTCGTGGAATCCATCAAAGGGTGGCAATCGGGGTGGTTCTACATCACCGAGCCGCATGACCCTAAATGGGCAGCGGCCCCCGAATTCAGATCTGGCATCCCCATGCAGCTCACCACCTGGAAAGAGAAGGGCTTGCTCTGGGGTAGTTCGGAGGAGCTGACCGGACTCCAGTCCTGTCTCCAGACCCTGGTGAACAAGAAGCTCAAGCTTGTCAATGTGATCCAGGTCATGCTCGTCCGCCGGATTCTCCCCTGCCAGCAACGGGCCTTCAATTTGTGGGAGTTTGATCCGGCACAGCACCGGACCTTGAGCGGGCTCTTCGACACAACGTACGAAGCTGCCTGGAGGGTGCTTTTCAAGGGCGGAGAAGCCCCCGCATCCGCAACTGAAGATCGCGGATTCAGCACGCAGCGCCCGACCGGCGAAGTAAGCTACGTTATCCTTTATGGGACACTCATTTCTTTCATAGTTTGACTCTATGTGAGATCTAAACTCCCAATGCCTTTAACAGGACTGGAAGAAGATGTCCGGACAGGTTAACTGTGCGGCTCCCCTTCCAGAAGACCCAGCAGACACCTGTTTGACGGGGCTGCTGGTCCCGGCACTTTACGTGGTGCCGGAGAAGAAGGCCAAGAAGAAGGCCACGGGAACCCGAAGGAGTTCCCGGCGTCAGGTGGTATCGGACTCATCGTTCGATGACTCCGAGGCGGACTCCTCCCCTGAGGACGAGGAGGAGAAGAAAGAAGACTCTCCCCTAGCGGGGGGAGAGAAGAAGAGGAAGGCCTCCCCAGCGAGGGAGGCCGAAGGGTCCAAGAAGGGAAGGACCCTTCCCCCGGACTATTCCTCCAACGTTGGCGATGGCAACGAGGAGTGGCCCTCAAGGGCCAAGCCCCTGGCAAGATCGTAAGTATCCGGACTCCTAGATAGTTTATAATTTTTCACTTTGCCACACGGTGTCTTTCTAATGCCGCATACAACCTGTAGTCCGGCCAAGGACGATCTTCCCGCTTCGTCCAGCAGGTCCTTAGACACGTCGGATATGGATTCCCTTCCGACTGCCTCAACTCCCTGTGACACTGACGACGCCGAGGTAGGATCCCGAGAAGGGACCCGCCAGGAGGAGGAGGCCCCGGAGGTGCCGCAAGGCAACCTCCCGGACTCTGCACCGGACTCCGCACCGGAACCTGCAGTGGTTCGGGAGTTCGGCGAGCGACCCCTTCGTAAGGAGGGCAAGACTGTGACGCCGGCGGCCTCTGTCCAACTAGAGGCGCCGGATAACTTGTTGGAGGTGCTCGACGGCGCTTCCATCGAAGAAGAAAACCGCACTATCATGAGTGCGGTGATTCAAAAGGTTCAGCTCGCCAAGAGCGGGCTGACCGAAGCCTGCAGCAGCCTTCTGACAGGCTTTGAGGTAAGAATTTTAAGATATGTAATATAATACCACATAGACAGTAGCCCCTGATGCTCGGTTCGGTGTTCGGATAGAAAAGCCGGACTGAGGATCTAAAAAGATATACGCAGGAGTTCTAAAAAATATGTCAATATGGGATTGCAGGCTGCACTGCTGACCTCTGCCGCACTGACTACGGAGGTCGATGCTTTGAAGCAGAACCTCGAGCGGTCCGAGAGCGAGCTCGGCCGTGCCAAGAAGCAGCTCGAGGACAAGGAAGGTGAGTAACACCGTATTAAATTTGTACCTTACAGAAAAGGATTTGGTTGCAAGAGAAATAACAAGGATAACATGGGTACTACAGGGGCCACGAATGAGGTGGCGACCCTGAAGGAGGCGTGTCTGCGGCCGAACGCAATGCGGCCGCAGAGCGAGCCGAGCGGGAGAAGCAGGAGGCGCGGGTGGCGGAGGTGCAGCAAGAGCTCCAGGCTCTCATGGAAAAACATGAGGGTTTGGAGCGTGACTCAAAGACTCGAGAGTTCGAGCTTGCATCGGCTCTTGAGAGCGCCAAAGCCGCTAAGGCCGAAGCCCACAAGGCCCTCCAGGAGATCGAGGATTTGAAGAAAATAGCAGCGGGTAAGGCATTTTTCATGCAAAGCAAGCATGTGAATGTGAATTACCTATTACTTACCCGAATTCGGAGCTCTCCAGGAGCGTTCGCGGATCTGCCCCGTAGTGTGTCAGATGCTGCCACTTTCTACCGGGCCGAGGAGGGGAGCTCGATGGAGAAGGTCTTCTAGTCTCAGTATGCTGAGGCCGGACATCCGGTGCCCCTTAGCGACCAGCTGAAGCAGCTGGTCGAGCTCCACAAGGTAGCTGAACAGGCCATGAAGGGCCTCATAGTTCGGCTGTGGCCCAAGGAGGCCATGCCTGGGAGCTACTTCGGCCTGGTACGGCGGCTGGTGGACGCGTGTCCCTGGGTTGAGGTCGTCAAGCACTCCACCTGCATTGAAGGTGCCCGTCGGGCCCTTGCCCGTGCAAAGGTGCACTGGGGCAGGATGGATGCTGAGAAGCTGCTGACGGACGCGCCGCCGGCGGGCAAGGAGTATCGTATGCCCGAAATGTATTATAAGAGTGTCCTGAAGGGTGCCCGCATGATTGCGGGTGAGTGCTCCAAAGATGTAATATTTGAGTAGACTCGCATTTTGTTATCCTATGCGCTGAAGACTTTGTTCATATGCGCTAAGCAACGCTTGTTAATTTAAAATATTACCTTCTGTGCGGCCGTTTATCAAATCTGAGAGATGGCAAGTCGTCGGCTTCAGCCCCCATGCCACTAGTGCTGGGGTGTTCGGGATAAACTTGAGCACTCTTGTTCCCATGTTTGGGTCCATCTAGGGAGGCGCTCAACACAACGAACGAGGCAACCGGACTTATAATGCTTGAACACTCTCACTTAGCCATAGAATTCTATAATTTTAAATTTCGGCGAAGCCCCTAGTGTTCGGAAGACCGAGTTCGAGGCGCTATCCACGCCTGGGCCGGACGGAGCCGGTTCCTCGCTCTAAGCGGCATAAGTCTTTAGGGACTCAAAAAAACCTCTCGAACAGCGACCAACTCTCGCCTTATCATGACGGTCAGTTTTAGCTTTCTCCACTGAGGCACTCGCCCAGCTCAACCGGGGCACAATCGCAGTGGTTCTCCCAGTGCTACCTTAGCCGATACAACGGAACGTAAGGTACCAAAACATGGGAGCTGGGCAAACCCAACTATTGACCCAAGACATGATTCGGAGCCGATGCATATAATGCTATAAGTTCGGGGTGCCGCACTTGTGAAAGTGTTCGGACTTATCACACCATAATGTGGGGAACTTAAGCCCCTGGTGTATTTAGCCGTACCGAAGTGTACGGATGCAACATGTCATAAATGAACATATATAAGAAAGAAATGCAATTATAAGCAAAAAAGCGATGCATTATTTATTCCAGAAATACTGCCATGAATGCAGAACGATACAAATAGTGCGGTAAGCAAGGGATTGGACTATTAAACATGTCCCCCTCCAGGGGTAGGCTGCGGAATGGTGTATTAAACAGATTTAATGCTCGTAATGGAGACCACCTGAGTGTTCGTCGTAGCCTTTCTCCTTCCCTGGCTGTTGCATCGTGAGTTCGGCAGGTCTACTACCGGATAGGGCCTCTGGTGAACAGAGTCCTGTGGGTAAAAAAAAAGAAAAAAGAAAAGGAGCGACACACTTGGGAGCCCCTGGTGTGGTTGAGCCGCACTCTGGGCCTGTCGTGGTCGTGCCCCTCCCCCTATGCCCATGGTATCTCCAGAGCGTAATGATGTACGCGAAGGACTAGTCTTGCAATTATGCAAGGGCTGGGGTTGGGGCCGCATTGCTACGCGTGCTCGGAACGTGCCAGGTGGTCTTTTTGTAGGTTACTCCGGGCGCGTTTGGCCGTGTCTGGTCGCTTAACAGCCGGAATCAAAAATTGCCTGAAGAGGCTGCTCTGTACTTCTGCCGCGAGAGCCGCTGTGTGTTCCTCCGTTCGGAGGGAGAGTTCAGTGTTTCCGTTGACCGTGATGACTCCTCGAGGGCCTGGCATCTTGAGCTTGAGGTATGCGTAGTGCGGCACCGCGTTGAACTTTGCAAACGCGGTTCGTCCGAGCAGAGCATGATAGCCGCTGCTGAACGGGACTATATCGAAGATTAACTCCTCGCTTCGGAAGTTATCCGGGGATCCGAAGACCACTTCCAGTGTAATCGAGCCTGTAAAATTGGCCTCTACACCTGGTATGATACCTTTGAAGGTCGTCTTTGTGGGTTTAATCCTTGAGGGGTCTATGCCCATCTTGCGCACTGTATCCTGATAAAGCAGGTTCAGGCTGCTGCCGCCGTCCATCAGGACTCTAGTGAGGTGAAATCCATCGATGATTGGGTCTAAAACCAATGCGGCAAATCCGCCATGGCGGATACTGGTGGGGTGGTCCCTTCGATCAAAAGTGATTGGGCAGGAGGACCATGGGTTGAACTTTGGGGCGACTGGCTCCATCACGTATACGTCCCTGAGTGCACGCTTCCGCTCCCTCTTGGGTATGTGAGTTGCGTATATCATGTTCACCGTCCGCACTTGTGGGGGGGAACCTTTGTGTCCTCTATTGTTCGGCGGCTGGGTCTCTTCCTCGTCATCGCTATGCAGCCCCTTGTCATTGTTTTCGGCAATTAACTTGCCTGCCTGCTTAAATACCCAACAATCCCTGTTGGTGTGATTAGCTGGCTTTTCGGGGGTGCCATGTATTTGGCAAGAGCGGTCGAGTATTCGGTCCAAATTGGACGGGCCCGGAGTAGTTCTTTTGAATGGCTTTTTCCGCTGACCGGGTTTAGAGCCTCTGAATCCGGCGTTGACTGCCGTATCCTCAGTGTTATCGCCGTTAATGCGGCGTTTGTTTTTTTTTCGACGCGACCTGCCATTGCGGTCCTTGGTATCCGGACTGCCAGAATTTTTGCTGAGGTTGTTACAGCGGGCTAGCCAGCTGTCCTCTCCCGCACAGAAGCAGGTCATGAGTGATGTGAGGGCTGCCATGGATTTCGGCTTTTCCTGTCCTAGGTGCCGGGCCAGCCACTCGTCGCGGATGTTATGTTTGAAGGCTGCGAGGGCCTCTGCATCTGGACAATCGATGATTTGGTTTTTCTTTGTTAAGAACCGTGTCCAGAACTGTCTGGCCGATTCGTCTGGCTTCTGAATTATGTGGCTTAGGTCATCGGCGTCTGGTGGTCGCACATATGTGCCCTGGAAGTAGTCAAGGAATGCGGCTTCCAGGTCTTCCCAACACCCAATTGATTCTGCTGGCAAGCTGTTAAGCCAATGCCGAGCTGGTCCTTTAAGCTTGAGTGGGAGATATTTGATGGCGTGAAGATCGTCACCGCGGGCCATATGGATATGAAGGAGATAGTCTTCGATCCAAACCGCGGGGTCTGTTGTGCCATCGTAGGATTCAATGTTCATGGGTTTAAACCCTTCGGGGATTTGATGCTCCATTACTTCATCTGTGAAGCATAGTGGGTGTGCGGCGCCTCTATATTGGGCTATATCACGACGTAGCTCAAACGAGCTTTGTCTACTATGTTCGGCCCAGCCAGACTTGCTGTGTCCGGCACGACGGTTGTCGTCGCGTGCCGTGGGGCACCCACGCAATCCGTAGATCGATCTTGATTGTCTTGCCTTATCCTCCAATATATCTCGCAAGTCCGGAGCGTTCCCCTGTGGCCTTGTGCTTTTCAAGCGATGCCAGGGTACGGTTCTGATGGAGGGCCTAAAGGCCTCTCTGTCGCGGCCACGAGGTGGTCGGTCAGCCGTATTGTGCTCTGATGATGCAGGTTTATATGCCTCCTCCTCTAATCAGGGGAGCAACTTGCGTTTGGGGTAGCTTTTGGAGGGGCGTTCGAGTTCATACTCTTCGGCCGCAAGGACTTCAGTCCATCTGTCGGCTAGCAGGTCTTGATCAGCTCTAAGTTGTTGCTTCTTTTTCTTTAGGCTGTTCGCCATGGCCATAAGCCTGCGTTTGAAACGCTCTTGTTCGACGGGATCCTCAGGCACGACGAATTCGTCGTTGTCGAGGCTTGCCTCGTCTCCAGAGGGAGGCACGTAATTGTCATCCTCTACCTCTTCGTCTGCCGCTCTCTCATGGGGGCTGGCTTCTCCGTCCTCCTGTGCTGAATCTTGCTGGAGGGGGTTGTCTTCGGCACTCTCTGGGGTGTTATTATCCCCGGTGCCGGGATCTCCATTCTTGCTGTGGCGGGATTTAGAGCGGCGCCGCTGACGCTGGCGCTTGGGCTGTTTCTTGGAGGAATCTGCCTTCGCTGCTTCTTCGCCATTCCCATCCTTTGGGATGTCCACCATGTATATGTTGTATGACGAGGTGGTCTTCCAGTGCCCCGTAGGCGCTGGTTCTTGGTCGTCTCCGGCATCGTCGTCCATACCGTCGATGTCTTCGGAGTCGTAGTCTAGCATGTCGGTTAGATCGTCGACAGTGGCTACAAAGTGGGTGGTGGGTGGGCTTTGAATTTCTTCGTCGTCCGCATCCCAACCATCCTGACCGCAATTCGGCCAGGGCTCTCCTGATAGCGAGAGATACTTTAGCGAATTCAGGATGTCGCCAAAAGGTGAGTGTTGAAAGATGTCCGTGGCGGTGAACTCCATGATCGGCGCCCAATCGGATTCGATTGGAGGGGGCGCAGGAGGTTCGGAGTCCGGCGAGGAGTCCGGCACCTCGGAGTCACGAGCGTCGCAAGGGACAAGGTCAGTATTCGGCTCCATTGCCGTAGAGGTTGCAGCCCCCGAGGCAGTGTCTAGCCACCCATCCTCGATCGGCGCGGTCGGCTCCGAATTAAGAATCAGAGCGGACTCATGTGCGGCCTCCAGGGCATTGTCCGGCAGCGGAGCTAGATCATGCCCATCGAGACAGTGCGGCACGCTCGGCTGTGGATCGAATCCATCGAAGATCAAGTCTCCGCGGATGTCAGCCGTGAAGTTTAGGCTTCCAAATCTGACCTGATGGCCAGGGGCGTAGCTTTCGATCTGCTCCAGATGGCCAAGCGAATTGGCCTGCAGTGCAAAGCCGCCGAACACGAGGATCTGTCTGGGGAGAAAAGTCTCACCCTGGACTGCGTCGTTGTTGATGATCGAAGGAGCCATCAAGCCTATCGGTGACGACACAGAGGAACTCTCAATGAAAGCACCAATTTCGGTGTCAAAACCGGCGGATCTCGGGTAGGGGGTCCCGAACTGTGCGTCTAGGCGGATGGTAACAGGAGACAAGGGACACGATGTTTTTACCCAGGTTCGGGCCCTCTCGATGGAGGTAAAACCCTACTCCTACTTGATTAATATTGATGATATGGGTAGTACAAGAGTGGATCTACCACGAGATCAAGGAGGCTAAACCCTAGAAGCTAGCCTATGGTATGATTGTTGTTGTGATTGTTGTCCTACGGACTAAAACCCTCCGGTTTATATAGACACCGGAGAGGGCTAGGGTTACACAGAGTCGGTTACAATGGTAGGAGATCTACATATCCGTATTGCCAAGCTTGCCTTCCATGCCAAGGAAAGTCCTATCCGGACACGGGACGAAGTCTTCAATCTTGTATCTTCATAGTCTTGGAGTCCGGCCGACGATGATAGTCCGGCTATCCGGACACCCCCTAATCCAGGACTCCCTCAGTGGTCGATAGAACTTGAGGGAATATTTATTCTACCTTTAGCTCCTCGTTGGGTTCGACACTTTTACTTATCGAAAGGGGCTACAATTGATCCCCTATACTTGTGGGTTATCACAGGGGGGGGGTCCTCGTCGGGCGACATGAAGCAAGGCTTCGGCCTATGAAGGTCTCCGCTCGTGAAACTCTCACATAATAATGAGTGGGGTTGTACATGCCCCGGAGTCTCCTAAGCGCCGCCATGGGGCCTCACGGGGGCTCCCACCCATGTCCTAGTGGAAGCACCAAGCTCCGTGGTGGCTGTCGACACTATCCCCCAATGACTATGCCCAGCTAGTGGAAGCACCTAGCTCCGCACTGGTGAGAAGACTTGAAGACTAGTGATAACCCGCAAGTATACGGGATAATTGTAGCCTCTTTAGAAAAGTAAGAGTGTCGAACCCAACGAGGAGCTAAAGGTAGAAGAAATACTCTCTCAAGTCCCCTCGGCCACTAAGGGAGTCCTGGACTAGGGGGTGTCCGGATAGCCGAACTATCATTATTGGCCGGACTCCAAGACTATGAAGATACAAGATTGAATACTTCGTCACGTGTCCGGATGGGACTTTCCTTGGCGTGGAAGGCAAGCTTGGCAATACAGATATGTAGATCTCCTACCATTGTAACCAACTCTGTGTAACCCTAGCCCTCTCTGGTGTCTATATAAACTGGAGGGTTTTAGTCCATAGGACGAACAACAATCATACCATAGGCTAGCTTCTAGGGTTTAGCCTCCTTGATCTCGTGGTAGATCCACTCTTGTACTACCCATATCATCAATATCAATCAAGCAGGAGTAGGGTTTTACCTCCGCCGCAAGGGCCCGAACCTGGGTAAAAACATCGTGTCCCTTGTCTCCTGTTACCATCCGCCTAGACGCACAGTTCGGGACCCCCTACCCGAGATCCGCCGGTTTTGACACCGACATTAGTGCTTTCATTGAGAGTTCCTCTGTGTCGGCGCTCATAGGCCCGATGGCTCCTTCGATCGGCAACAACGACGCAGTCCCAGGTGAGACCTTTCTCCCCGGACAGATCTTCGTATTCGGCGGCTTTACACTGCGGGCCAATTCGCTTGGCCATCTGGAGCAGATCGAAAGCTACGCCCCTGGCCATCAGGTCAGATTTGGAAGTTTGAATTATACGGCCGACATCCGCGGAGACTTGATCTTCGACGGATTCGAGCCACAGCCGAGCGCGCCAAACTGTCACAATGGGCATGATTTAGCTCTGCTGCCGGACAGTGCCCTCGAGGCCGCACAAGAGTCCGCTCCGACCCTTAACTCGGAGCCAACTGTGCCGATCGAGGATGGGTGGCTAGACACCGCCTCGGGGGCTGCTACCTCTACGGTGATGGAGCCGAATACCGACCCTGTCCCTTGTGAAGCTCGTTACTCCGAGGTGCTGGACTCCTCGCCGGACTCCGAACCTCCCGCGCCCCTTCCAATCGAATCCGATTGGGCGCCGATCATGGAGTTCACCGCTGCGGACATCTTTCAGCACTCGCCTTTTGGCGACATCCTGAATTTGCTAAAGTATCTCTCTTTATCAGGAGAGCCCTGGCCGGATCACAGTCAGGACGGTTGGGATGCGGACGACGAAGAAATTCAAAGCCCACCCACCACCCACTTCATAGCCACTGTCGATGACTTAACCGACATGCTAGACTTTGAATCCGAAGACATCGATGGTATGGACGACGATGCCGGAGACGAACAAGAACCAGCGCCTACGAGGCACTGGAAAGCCACCTCGTCATACGACATATACATGGTGGACATCCCAAAGGATGGGAATGGTGATGGAACAGCGGAGGAAGACCCCTCCAAGAAACATCCTAAGCGCCGGTGTCAGCGGCGCCGCTCTAAATCCCACCACAGCAAGAATGGAGATTCTGGCACCGGAGACAATAACACCCCGGATAGTGCCGAAGACAACCCCCTCCAGCAAGGTTCAGCACAGGAGGATGGAGAAGCCAGCCCTCAGGAGAGAGCGGCAGACAAAGAGGTAGAGCACGATAATTACATGCCTCCCTCCGGAGACGAGGCAAGCCTTGACGACGACGAATTTGTCGTACCTGAGGATCCCGTCGAACAAGAGCGTTTTAAACGCAGGCTCATGGCCACGGCAAGCAACCTCAAGAAAAAACAGCAACAACTTAAAGCTGACCAAGATTTGCTAGCCGACAGGTGGACTGAAGTCCTTGCGGCCGAAGAGTACGAACTCGAACGCCCCTCCAAAAGCTACCCCAAACGCAAGCTACTACCCCGATTAGAGGAGGAAGCATATAAACCTACATCACCAGCGCACAATACGGCCGACCGGCCACCTCGTGGCCGCGACAGGGAGGCCTCTAGGCCCTCCACTAAAGCCGCACCCCGGCATCGCTCGAAAAGTACAAAGCCACGGGGGAATGCACCGGACTTGCGAGACATATTGGAGGACAAGGAAAGACAATCAAGATCGATCTACGGATCGCGTGGGCGTCCCATGATACGCGGCGACAACCGTCGCGCCGGATACAGCAATTCCGGCTGGGCCGAACACAGTAGACAAAGCTCGCTTGAGCTATGTCGCGATATATCCCAATACAGAGGCGCCGCACACCCACTATGCTTAACAGATGAAGTAATGGATCATAAAATCCCCGAAGGGTTCAAACTCGTGAACATTGAATCCTACGATGGCACAACAGACCCCGCGGTTTGGATCGAGACTATCTCCTTCATATCCACATGGCCTGCGGTGATGATCTTCACGCCATCAAATACCTCCCACTCAAGCTTAAAGGACCAGCTCGGCATTGGCTTAACAGCTTGCCAGCAGAATCAATTGGGTGTTGGGAGGACCTGGAAGCCGCACTCCTTGATAACTTCCAGGGCAATTATGTGCGACCACCAGACGCTGATGACCTAAGCCACATATTTCAGCAGCCAGACGAATCGGCCAGACAATTCTGGACACGGTTCTTAACCAAGAAAAATCAAATCGTCGATTGTCCGGATGCAGAGGCCCTCGCAGCCTTCAAACATAAAATCTGCGACGAGTGGCTTGCCTGGCACCTATGACAGGAAAAGCCGAAATCCGTGGCAGCCCTCACATCACTCATGACCCACTTCTGCGCGGGAGAGGACAGCTGGCTAGCCCGCAGTAACAACCTCAACAAAAATTCTGGCAGTCCAGATACCAAGGGCAGCAATGGTATGTCGCGTCGCAACAAGCACAAACGCCGCATTAACGGCGATAATACTGAAGATAAGGCAGTCAACGCCGGATTCAGAGGCTCCAAACCCGGTCAGCGGAAAAAGCCATTCAAAAGAACTACTCCGGGTCCGACCAATTTGGACCCAATACTCGACCGCTCGTGCCAGATACAAGGCACCCCCAAAATGCCGGCTAATCACACCAACAGGGATTGTTGGGTATTCAAGCAGGCAGGCAAGTTAATTGCTGAAAACAATGACAAGGGGTTGCATAGCGATGACGAGGAAGAGACCCGGCCGCCGAACAATAGAGGACAGAAGGGTTTCCCCCCACAAGTGCGGACGGTGAACATGATATACGCAACCCACATACCCAAAAGGGAGCGGAAGCGTGCACTCAGGGACGTATACGCGATGGAGCCAGTCGCCCCAAAGTTCAATCCATGGTCCTCCTATCCGATCACTTTTGATAGAAGGGACCACCCCACCAGCATCCGCCATGGCGGATTCACCGCATTGGTTCTAGACCCAATCGTCGACGGATTTCACCTCACTAGAGTCCTGATGGACGACGGCAGCAGCCTGAACCTGCTTTATCAGGATACAGTGCGCAAGATGGGCATAGACCCCTCAAGGATTAAACCCACAAAGACGACCTTCAAAGGCGTCATACCAGGTGTAGAGGCCAATTGTACAGGCTCAGTTACACTGGAAGTGGTCTTCGGATCCCTGGACAACTTCCAAAGCGAGGAGTTAATCTTCGACATAGTTCTGTTCCGCAGCGGCTATCATGCACTGCTCGGACGAACCGCGTTTGCAAAGTTCAATGCGGTGCCGCACTACGCATACCTCAAGCTCAAGATGCCAGGCCCTCGAGGAGTCATCACGGTCAACGGAAACACTGAACGCTCTCTCCGAACGGAGGAGCATACAGCGGCTCTCGCGGCAGAACTGCAGAGCAGCCTCTTAAGGCAATTCTCGAGTCCGGCCGTTAAGCGACCGGACACCGCCAAGCGCGTCCGGAGTAACGTACAACAAGACCACCTGGCACGTTCCGAGCATGCGTAGCAATGCGGCCCCATCCCCAGCCCTCGCCAAATTACAAAACCAGTACTCCGTGTACATCACTACGCTCTGGAAATACCATGGGCAAAGGGGGAGGGGCACGACCACGGCAGGCCCAGAGTGCGGCTCAACCACACCAGGGGCTCCCAAATGGGTCTTCATCTTTCTTTTTCTTTTTTTTCCTCAGGACTCCGTTTACCAGAAGCCCTGTCTGGCAGTAGACCCGCCGAACCCACGATGCACCAGCCAGGGAAGAAGAAAAGCTACGACGAGTATCCAGGTGGTCTCCATTACGAGCATTATACCTGTTTTATACACCATTCTGCAGCCTACCCCTGGAGGGGGACATGCTAAATAGTCCCACCCCTTGCTTATCGCACTATTTGTATCATTCTGCATTCATGGCAGTGTTTTTTGAATAAACAATGCATCGCTTTTTGCCTACCACTGCATTCCTTTTTTATACATATGTTCATTTATGACATGTCGCATCCGTACACTTTGGTACGGCTAAATACAACAGGGGCTTAAGTTCCCCATATTATGGTGTGATAAGTCTGAACACTTTCACAAGTGCGGCACCCCGAACTTATAGCATTATATGCATCGACTCCGAATCATGTCTTGGGTCAATAGTTGGGTTTGCCTGGCTCCCATGTTTTGGTACCTTACGTTCTGTTATATCGGCTAAGGTAGCGCTGGGAGAACCACTGCGATTGTGCCCCAGTTGAGCTGGGCGAGCACCTCAATGGAGAAAGATAAAACTGACTGTCATGATGGGGCGAGAGCCGGTCACTGTTCGAGAGGTTTTTTCGAGTCCCTAAAGACTTATGCCGCTTAGAGCGAGGAACCGGCTTTGTCCGGCCCAGGCGTGGATAGCACCCCGAATTTGGCCTTCCGAACACTAGGGGCTTCGCCGAAATTTAAAATTATAGAATTCTATGGCTAAGTGAGAGTGTTCAAGCATTATAAGTCCGGTTGCCTTGTTCGTTGTGTTGAGCGCCTCCCTAGATGGACCCAAAAATGGGAACAAGAGCGCTCAAGTTTATCCTGAGCACCCCAGCACTCGTGGCATGGGGGCCGAAGCCAACGACTTGCCATCTCTCAGAATTGATAAACGGCCGCACAGAAAGTAATATTTTAAATTAACAAGCGTTGCTTAGCGCATATGAACGAAGTTTTCAGCGCACAGGATAACAAAATGCGAGTCTACTCAAAAATTACATCTTTGGAGCACTCACCCGCAATAATGCGGGCACCCTTCAGGACACCCTTATAATACATCTCGAGCATGCGATACTCCTTGCCCGGCGGTGGCGCGTCCGTCACAAGCTTCTCAGCGTCCATCCTGCCCCAGTGCACCTTAGCACGGGCAAGGGCCCGACGGGCACCTTCAATGAAGGCGGAGTGCTTGATGACTTCAACCCATGGACAATCATCCACCAGCCGCCGCACCAGGCCGAAGTAGCTCCCAGGCATGACCTCTTTGGGCCACAGCCGAACTATGAGGCCCTTCATGGCCTGTTCGGCCACCTTGTGGAGCTCGACTAGCTGCTTCAGCTGGTCACTAAGGGGCACCGGATGTCCGGCCTCAGCATACTGAGACCAGAACACCTTCACCGTCGAGCTCCCCTCCTCGGCTCTGTAGAAAGCGGCAGCATCAGACACGCTACAGGGTAGATCCGCGAACGCTCCTGGAGAGCTCCGAATTCAGATAAGTAACAGGTAATTCACTTTTACATGCTTGCTTTGCATGAAGAATGCCTTACTCGCTGCTATCTTCTTTACTGCCTCGATCTCCTGGAGGGCCTTTTGGGCTTCGGCCTTAGCGGCTTTGGCACTCAGAAGAGCCGACGCAAGCTCGGACTCTCGAGTCTTCGAGTCACGCTCCAAACTCTCGTGTTTTTCCACGAGAACCTGGAGCTCTTGCCGTACCTCCGCCACCCACGCCTCCTGCTTCTCTCGCTCGGCGCGTTCTGCGGCCGCATTGCGTTCGGCCGTGGACACCGCCTCCTTCAGGGTCGCCACCTTGTTCGTAGCCCCTGGAGTACCCACGTTATTGTTGTCTTTTTTTCTTGCAACCAAATCCTTTTCTATAAGGTACAACTTTATTTAGGTGTTACTCACCTTCCTTGTCCTCGAGCTGCTTCTTGGCACGGCCGAGCTCGATCTCGGACCGCTCGAGGCTCTGCTTCAAGGAATTGACCTTCGCAGTCAGTGCGGCAGAGGTCAGCAGCACAGCCTGCATTCCCACATTGACATATTTTTTAGAGTCATGCGTATATATTTTTTTAGATCCTCAGTCCGGCCTTTCTTTCCGAACACCGAACCGAGCATCAGGGGCTACTTTCTATGCGGTACCATTTTTCATATCTTAAAAACTCTTACCTCAAAGCCTGTTAGAAGGCTGGTGCAGGCTTCGGTTAGCCCGCTTTTGGCGAGGTGAACCTTCTGAACCACCGCACTCATGACAGTGCGCTGTTCCTCGTCGATGGAAGCGCTGTTAAGCGCCTCCAGTAAGTTATCCGGCGCATCCGGTTGGACGGAGGCTGCCGGCGTCACAGTCTTGCCCTTCCTACGAAGGGGCCGCCCGCCGGACTACGGAACCACCAAAGGTTCCGGTGCGGAGTCCGGTCCGAAGTCCGGGAGGTTGCCTTGCGGCACCTCCGGGGCCTCCTCCTCCTGGTGGGTCCCCTTCTGGGACCCCACCTCGGCGTCGTCTGTGTCACGGGGGGAGGAGGCGGTCGGAAGTGAAGTGCTATTCACATCCGACGAACCCAAGGACCCGCTCGATGAAGCGGGAAGATCGTCCTTGGGCAGACTACAGGGTTGTATGCGGCGTTAGAAGACACTATGCGACAGAAAGAAAAATTATGAGTTATTCAGGAGTCCGGACACTTACGATCTCGCCAAGGGCTTGGCCCTTGAGGGACATTCCTCGTCGCCGTTGTCGGTGTTGGTGGAGCAGTCCGGGGGAAGGGTCCTTCCCTTCTTGGACCCTTCGGCCTCCCCCGTTGGGGAAGCCTTCTTCTTCTTCTCTCCCCCTGCTGGGGGAGAGGCCTCTTTCTTCTCTTCCTCATCTTCGTGGGAGGAGTCCGCCTTGGAGTCATCGGACGATGAATTCGATAACACCTGGCGCCGGGAACTCCTCCGGGTTCCTGTGGCCTTCTTCTTGGCCTTCTTCTCCGGCACCACATAAGGCGCCGGGACCAGCAGCCCTGTCAAACGGGCATCCGCTGGATCTTCTGGAACGGGAGACAGTTAACCTGTCCGGACGTCTTCTGCCAGGCCTATTAAAGGTATTGGGAGTTTAGATCTCACATAGAGTCAAACTATGGAAATCAAGTGTCCCGTAAAGGATAATATAGCTTACCTCGCCAGCCGGACGCTGCAAGCTGAACCCGCGATCTTCGGTAGCGGATGCGAGCGCCCTTGAACAGCACCCTCCAGGCCTCTTCATACGTAGTGTCGAAGAGCCCGCTCAAGGTCTGGTGCTGTGCCGGATCGAACTCCCACAAATTGAAGTCCCGCTGTTGGTAGGGGAGAATCCGGCGGATGAGCATGACCTGGATTGCGTTGACAAGCTTGAGCTTCTTGTTCACCAGGGTTTGGAGACAGGATTGGAGTCCGGTCAGCTCTTCCGAATCACCCCACAGCAGACCCTTCTCTTTCCAGGAAGTGAGCCGCATGGGGATGCGAGATCTGAATTCGGGGGCCGCTGCCCATTCAGGGTGACGCGGCTCGGTGATGTAGAACCACCCCGATTGCCACCCTTTGATGGTTTCCACGAAGGCGCCCTCGAGCCAGGTGACGTTGGGCATCTTGCCCACCATGGCGCCTCCGCACTCCGCTTGGCTGCCCCTCACAACCTTCAGCTTGACATTAAAGGTCTTTAGCCATAAGCCGAAGTGGGGCTGGATGCAGAGGAAGGCCTCGCACACGACGATAAACGCCGAGATGTTGAGGATAAAATTCAGGGCCAGATCATGGAAATCCAGGCCGTAGTAGAACATGAGCCCCCGGACAAAGGGGTGGAGTGGGAAGCCCAGTCCGTGGAGGAAATGGGGAAGGAATACCACCCTCTCATGGGGCCCGGGGGTGGGGATGAGCTGCCCCTCATCGGGGAGCCGGTGCGCGATATCGTTGGACAAATATCCGGCATTGCGCAGCTTCTTGATGTGCCCCTCTGTAACGGAGGAGGCCATCCACTTGCCTCCCGCTCCAGACATTGTTGGAGAAGGTTGAGGTGAGATGTGCGGACTTGGGCGCTGGAGCTCGAGTGCGCGGAGATGGATAAGCAAAGGAGGAAGAAGGCGTAGGTAAAAAGGTGGATCCTCATCCCTTTATATATGGGCGGACGAAACTATGCATCCCCACCAGCCTGGTAAAACTCACTTATCTCCCAAGCGCCGCAATCAATGACGCGGTTGGGTTACCCACGTCCGTATTGATGAGAATCCCGGAATAAGGGGACACGATCTCTGCTTCGACAAGACGTGCCAAGGAAACCGCTTCGCTAAACGCGCTGAGGTGGTTTGACAAAAACGATTCGAGTAAAGGCTTGGCCGTGGTGTGACGTCACGCCATGAAATACGTCAGCAGATTGAACTTGTGTAAATATTATTCTCTATACGGTAGTATGTGGAATTTATTTTGCAGAGCCGGACACTATCCTGGTGTTCACGATCTTCTATGAATTATTCGGAGACCCGCCTTGCAATGCCGAAGATGATATGCGCGCCAGACTCGTCGTCATTGAAGCCTGGTTCAAGGGCTACTGAGGGAGTCCTGGACTAGGGGGTGTCCGGATAGCCGAACTATCATTATTGGCCGGACTCCAAGACTATGAAGATACAAGATTGAAGACTTCGTCCCGTGTCCGGATGGGACTTTCCTTGGTGTGGAAGGCAAGCTTGGCAATACGGATATGCAGATCTCCTACCATTGTAACCGACTCTGTGTAACCCTAGCCCTCTCTGGCGTCTATATAAACCGAAGGGTTTTAGTCCATAGGACGAACAACAATCATACCATAGGCTAGCTTCTAGGGTTTAGCCTCCTTGATCTCGTGGTAGATCCACTCTTGTACTACCCATATCATCAATATCAATCAAGCAGGAGTAGGGTTTTACCTCCGCCGCGAGGGCCCGAACCTGGGTAAAAACATCGTGTCCCTTGTCTCCTGTTACCATCCGCATAGACGCACAGTTCGGGACCCCCTACCCGAGATCCGCCGGTTTTGACACCGACAGCTATTGATACGACTCTACGCACGCTTGACGTTCGCTTTACCTAGAACAAGTATGAAACTAGAAGTACTTTGTAGGTGTGATAGGATAGGTTTGCAAGAAAGTAAAGAACGCGTAAACATAAACTAGGGGATGTTTAGATAAAGATGCAATAAAGTAAATATAGCGAGTGTGGAAAAGTGGTGGTAGGAGTTGTGGAATTGTCCCTAAGGAATTGACTATGTTACTAGACCAGTAATCACTATTGCAATTCTATTTGAGGGAGAGGCATAAGCTAACATACTTTCTCTACTTGGATCATATGCACTTATGATTGGAACTCTAGCAAGCATCCGCAAATACTAAAGATTCATTAAGGTAAAACCCAACTGTAGCATTAAAGTATCAAGCCCCCTTTATCCCATACGCAAACAACCTACTTACTCGGGTCTGTGCTTCTGTCACTCACGCCACCCACCATAAGCAAATCATAAACATATTGCAAACCCTACAGCGGGAATCCCTCATGCTTGCGCGACACGGAGGGCACCATAGGACAGCACCAATAATAAAACATGCAACACAAACCAATCATAGCAATTCATCAATCACCGATAGGACAACGGGAATCTACTCAGACATCATAGGATGGCAACACATCATTGGATAATAATATGTAGCATAAAGCGCCATGTTCAAGTAGAGGGTCTAGCGGGTTGCGGGAGAGTGGACCGCTGGATATAAATGGGGGAAGGTGATGGAGATGTTGGTGAAGATGACAGCGCTGTTGGTGAAGATCGCGGTGATGATGATGGCCCCTGGCGGCGTTCCGGCGCCACCAAAAGCAAGGGGGAGAGAGCCCCCTTCTTATCCTTCTTCCTTGACCTTCTCCCTAGATGGGAGAAGGGTTTCCCCTCTGTTCCTTGGCTCCCATGGCGTGTGAGGGGCGAGAGCCCCTCCGAGATTAGATCTATCTCGTTGTTTCTGCGTTCTCAGATTCTACCCCTTCACCGTTTCTTAAATATCCGGAGATCCGTAACTCCGATTGGGGTGAATCTTTCGCCTAGATTTTTCTCGTAAAATTAGCTTTCTTGCGCCAAAACAAGAGCATCAACCGCCTTACGGGTGGCCCACGAGAGCCCAAGCCGCGCCCAGGGGGAGGGTGCGCCCCCTGTCTCGTGGCCACCTCGGACACCGTTTCGCATTGATTTCACTTCCCAAAAATAATAAATATTCCAGAAAAAACTCCGTGCGTTTTTATCCCGGTTGGACTCCGTTTGATACTGGGTTTCTGCGAAACAAAAAATATGCAACAGACAGGAACTGGCACTGGGCACTGGATCAATATGTTACTCCCAAAAAATAGTATAAAAAGTTGCCAAAAGTATATAAAAAAGTTTTAGAATATTGGCATGGAACAATAAAAAATTATAGATACGACGGAGACGTATCAGCATCCCCAAGCTTAATTCCTGCTCGTCCTCGAGTAGGTCAATGATAAAAAAGATAATTTTTGATGTGGAATGCTACCTAGCATAATCTTGATCATATATCTAATCATGGCATGAATATTAAGACACGAGTGATTAAAAGCAATAGTCTATCATTTGGCATAAAAACAATAATACTTCGGGCATACCAATAAAGCAATCATGTCTTTTCAAAACAACAAGGCAAAAGCAAGCTTATCCCTACAAAATCATATAGTTTGGCCATGCTTCATTTTCGTCACACAAAATGCCCCCATCATGCACAACCCCGATGACAAGCCGAGCAATTGGTTCATACTTTTTAACGCACTTCAGCTTTTTCAACCCTCACGCAATACATGAGCGCAAGCCATGGATATAGCACTATAGGTGGAATAGAATTTGATGATGGAGGTTATGTGGAGAAGACAAAAAAGGAGAAAGTCTCACATCGACGCGGCTAATCAACGGGCTATGGAGATGCCCATCAATTGATGTCAATGCGAGGAGTAGGGATTGCCATGCAACGGATGCACTAAGAGCTATAAGTGTATGAAAGCTCAACAAAAGAAACTAAGTGGGTGTGCATCCAACTTGCTTGCTCATGAAGACCTAGGGCATTTGAGGAAGCCCATCGTTGGAATATACAAGCCAAGTTCTATAATGAAAATTCCCACTAGTATATGAAAGTGACAACATAGGGGACAATCTATATGAAGAACATGGTGCTACTTTGAAGCACAAGATATGAGACTCACTACATGAAGAACATGGTGCTACTTTGAAGCACAAGTGTGGAAAAAGAGATAGTAACGTTGCCCCTTTTATTTATTTTCTTTTTTTTCTTTTTTTCTTTGGCCTTTTTTTGGCCTTTCTTTTTTTGGGGGGGGGGGGACAATGCTCTAATAATGATGATCATCACACTTTTATTTACTTACAACTCGACATTACAACTCGATACTGGAACAAAGATATGACTCTATATGAATGCTTTCGGCGGTGTACCGGGATGATGCAATGAATCAAGAGTGACATGTATGAAAAATTATGCATGGTGGCTTTGCCACAAATACGATGTCAACTACATGATCATGCAATGGCAATATGACAAAAGTAATGTATATCATGATGTGGATGAACGGAACGGTGGAAAGTTGCATGGCAATATATCTCGGAATGGATATGGAAATGCCATGATATGTAGGTATGGTGGCTGTTTTGAGGAAGATATAAGGTGGCTTATGTGTGATAGAGCGTATCGTATCATGGGGTTTGGATGCACCGGCGAAGTTTGCACCAAATCTCAAGGTGAGAAAGAGCAATGCACGGTACCGAAGAGGTTAGCAATGTTGGAAAGGTAAAAGTGCGTATAATCCATGGACTCACATTAGTCATAAAGAACTCATATACTTATTGCAAAAGTTTATTAGCCCTTGAAGAAAAGTACTACTACGCATGCCCCTAGGGGGATAGATTGGTAGGAAAAGACCATCGCTCGTCCCCGACCGCCACTCATAAGGAAGACAATCAAAGAAACACCCCATGCTTCAAATTTGTCACACAACGGTTACCATATGTGCATGCTACGCGACTTGCAAACCTCAACACAAGTGTCTCTACAATCCACAACCACTCACTAGCATGACTCTAATATCACCGCCTTTATATCGCAAAACTATTGCAAGGAATCAAACATATCATATTCAGCGATCTACAAGTTTATGTAGGATTTTATGACTAACCATGTGAATGACCAATTCCTGTCATCTCTATAAAAAGATATAAGTGAAGCAAGAGAGTTTAATTCTTTCTACAAAAGATATGCCCACTCTCTAACAAATATAAGTGAAGAAAAAGAGCATTCTACAATGGCGGTTTTCTATGTGAAGAGAAACAGGCAATCCGGACTTCAAATGATATAAGTGAAGCACATGAAGCATTCTATAAAGCCATACTCAAAAGATTTAAGTGAAGTACAATGAGCATTCTATAAATCAACCAAGGACTATATCATACCAGCATGGTGCATAAAATAAAAATGAAAACTAAATGCAAAGACGCTCCAAGACTTGCACATAATGCATAAACGAAACGAATACGAAAACATACCGATACTTGTTGAAGAAAGAGGGGATGCCTTCCGGGGCATCCACAAGCTTAGACGCTTGAGTCTCCTTGAATATTTACTTGGGGTGCCTCGGGCATCCCAAGATTGAGCTCTTGCCTCTCTTCCTTTTCCTCATATCGAGACATCCTCGATTAGACACTACATCCACACAAAACTTCAACAGAAAACTCGGTAAGATCCGTTAGTATAATAAAGCAAATCACCACTCTAAGTACTGTTGCAAACCAATTCATATTTTGTTTTTGCATTGTGTCTGCTGTAATATAACTTTTCCATGGCTTAATCCACTAATATAAATTGATAGATTCATCAAAACAAGCAAACTATGCATCAAAAACAGAATCTGTCAAAAACAGAACAGTCTGTAGCAATCTAAACATCCACCATACTTATGGTATCCCAAAAATTCGACCAAAATTATGAAAAATAAAAAAGTTGTATAGCAAGACAGTGCAAAAGTAATCAGAACCAATTGACGTTCCAGTTAAAAATGTAAAATCGCGCACTACAGCCAAAGTTTCTGTCCAATACCGTACAAACCAACAAGCATTGTAAACATCCTAAAGGCAAACCTTGGCACATTATTTTTATAATACAATGGAATTGTAAAAGGGGATAATTATTTTTGATGAAAAGTTTCTGTAATCAAGATTCGCAAAGTTTCCGTGAGCATGAACAAGCTCAAGGCTAGCTCCCACTTCAACAATGCTTGTCTTTCTCACTTTCACTTTCCTTTTTGAAAAGTCTTAGGTTCCCCTCTTTATTTTTGTGTTTTTAAACTACATGAAAGTACTCAACAGAAATAAATGACTCTCTAAAACTTCCGGGTTGTCTCCCTGACAGCTCTTTCTTTAAAGCCATTAAGCTAGGCATTTAGTGCTCAAGTAATGGATCCACCTGGATCCCAAGGTATATCAAAGCCAATTTTAATTAACAATGATTTGTAATTTAGTAGTGAGCACAAAGTAACATATATCATGCAAAAACGAAGTCTAACTCTCTTCCTATGCATCGGCATGTCATAAGAGAACAATTCATGCACACATAGTAAAGGCTAATACATAGTATAAGCAGTTTCTTGCAATTTCATAGTATGGGAAACATAGATAGGAGCAGCAAGCACATGCATATTACATTCATCAAAATCATCATGTGCAATGGTAAAAGGCAACCCATCAATAAAATCCTTAGTAACACTACTGGAATCAGGGATTTTGCCGTCTGCCAGTTCTTTGCTGTCTGCTTGCGGACGACAAAGAAGGTCTTTGCTATCAGCTACCAAACAAAAGACGGCAAAGAACTGGCAGACGGCAAAGAAGGTCTTTGCCATCTGTCATTTCTTTGCCGTCTGCTGGCAGATGGCAAAGAATCTTTGCAATCTGTCAGTGGACGGCAAAGAGGTGCCACCAGATGCCAATATACTGCAACGGTCCAACCCCACTCTTTGCCATCTGCTGGCGGACGGCAAAGATTCTTTTGCCATCTATTGGCGGACGGCAAAGAGGGGGCTATCTTTTTTTGCGGGTAAAAAAAACCGTTGCCCCACCTCCTCTATCTCTATCCCCTCTCTCTCCGCCCCTATCTCTCTGCCCCACCCCTCTCTCTCTCCCGCTCGTCTCTCCCTCTCCCTCCCGCGAGAAGCTATGCCGGCCGAATCCGGCGAGCTCCGGCGGGATTCGACGATGCCCACCCCACAGCCAAGAGCCTCCCGACCCCGTGCCACTGCGCCACCTCGCCTCCGCCCGCCGGTGCGTGCTGCCACTTCACCGGACCCCAGGAGCCCCGCCGCCTCGCGCTGCCGCCTGCGCCGCATCGTGCGCCGCCACCTCCCCACAAGCTCGCCGCCCCGCCGCGGAAGCCTCGTCGCCGGTCGCCCCGACCTCGAGATCCGCCGCCGCCATGGGAGCCGAGCACCGAGCTCCTCTGCGCCCCGCCCGCCATGGGAGATATGAGGCCGGCCGAGAGGCTGGGATGGGGCGCTGGTGGGCCCTGGGGATCTGCGTGGTGGCGCTGCTCTGGCTCGCCGCGGCCGCAGCCGAAGATCTCGATCCCGATGAGCTCGAGCGCGCGTGAGTCCCGCTCCTCCGCCCTGCTTTTTCCGTGCCTGCTCGCTTGCTCTGTCTGTGGCTCAGTACTGTCGATTGCGTTGCCTGTGCTCCGCGGTTCCTGCAATGCTAATTCTGTTTGCAGTCTCGTTGTTCTTCAGTCCCCACCGTGTCTTGTATTTGGACGAGCTCATGCTAATATATGGTTGGTACACTACCTGGGCAAGGTCATTTTGATACTGATACTTGTGGGTAGCAGAGGGTTCAAAGCCTGACCATCTCATGGATCCGCTGATAATATCCCGGAAGTAAATATTGTTGCTTGCTTCATCTCTACTATTTTCTGTAACTGCTTAGTGTTAAGCTCATGATCAACCTGATTACTTATGCGGCAACCTTCTTACGTAGGTAGCGCGACAACAATTCTTCTTCCTCAAAGCATATATTTTCTCCAAGCGATCAACAAAGTGTTTGGTCCATTTGGAAGGTAAATAAGTTTCTGATGTTTCTGTATATTATGAGACAGAGGGAGTAGTTGTCAGATCTTCTTTTCGTTCAGTACTTGTTGAGGCTGTCATAATTTTCTTGGAAACTTGTAGGGCAGGGTCGGATGGGCGTGCGCGGCGGAGGTCGGGTGCGGGGCGTCGCTGTCGCCATCGATGACGCGGTTCGGGATCACCGCGTGCTTCAACGCCATGTCGCTGGCCGTCTCGAAGGCCGCCGCCACCAACGCCGCGTTGGGCATCGTCCACGCGGTGCCGCAGACCGAGCCTGTTGTGTCCGCCGAGTGGCTGCACGCCAACCTCAGGGACTCCAATGTGAAGTTATAGCACTTGCCGTTCTGCTGCGCCCGCCCTCTGAAATCTCAATGTCAGTTGCACAATTGGTGTAGTCTAGATTTAAGACAGGGTACTCATATGGCTGGGGTTCTGCTGCCGTGGCAATTTGGTCAGCGCTGCTACAAGTGATAAATCTGTTTTCTTAACTAGTGATGCTAGCTAGTATGTGAATTGGTATTTTAGCTGAAAGAGGATTTTGGTGGGCTTTGTTTTAGCACCAGCAGTAATCTCAAGTTTCTTAAAAACAAATGAAGTGTCTGTATTACAGTATGTGACTTAGGTCAACGCTCCTCGGATAAACCTATTTCCAAAAAGAAAATCTTGCTACTGAAATAATGCTACATTTTGGAGGCCTTTTCTTTCTGGACATTATTGGCATAGTCTCGGGCTCTCATCACTATGAATAATAGAACACATACTACTAGGAGGAATCACATTTAACTATGCTATTCATAGGGTAGTTTTCTTGCTGTTAAACATGTCCACCGGCATACATTGTATCTTATTGTGCTCTTAATTTTTTGTCTAGGTACTTGATGCCTCTTCGTCAGAAGATGATGGCGAGTTCCTCATTCCAATTGAGTTTATATTGTGTAGGTTTCTTCGTCATGATCTGGATTGCCGCAGTCATGTTCAAGTGCAATGATATCTTGCGCAAGCAGACCGCTCTCAAGGTTGGTTCTTCATAATAACTTGTCTATCAATGTGCTTCTTCTGCTTCTAGAGGTTAATTAATTGTTCTGCCAAGCAGACTGCTCTCAAGGGCTTGTGCTTATCTTGTGTATCAACGTTCTTGTTCTGCTTCTAGCACTGGGTCTGTCCCTTCTATTGAGGAAGCCGGCTGGCAGAATATTGCCGTCACTAAATCCCTAACCCTGGGGCCCGTGTTAACTCCATTTGATTGTCAAATTGCTTAGATAACTCAATTTGATTGTCCTCATAGTGTTCTAACATGCTTAGAAGAGTTGGAAACACTATAAATGTTTTGGTACGGATATGTGCTCTAGAATAGTGATTCTGGCATGCTATATTTTTCATTACGGTGAATGGTATTCTATTTTCCCACACAACATGATTTCCCCTTTTGGGGCCTCTCTGCTTCAAATTATTCCATATGATTGTAATATGCGGCCTTGAAAAACTCCTATGGTTTTCTATGATGCACTCAAACATCCTGTCGAACATATTGTATCAAGAGAGGGCATGACATTGCAACCCAGTGATTTCCCTATTTATGAGTTTTTAGGTCCTGTGAACCAATTAGGCCCTTGGTCATTTCTTGAACTCAATCAGTAACTCATTTGTGGAAAAAACTTGACAATGTGTGTACCTATGTGTTCTGTTCTGTTTTGAAGTGGATAACATTGCCCCGTGTTTCACTTGGAAATAACTTATGTTTGTTGAATAATAGGAATTTATGCACCATTTATATCTGTTCATAACTCTTAAACTAGCACTGCTCTCCTTAAAATTTCTAATCAGGCTGATTGTTGTTTTGTGCTCCACAGATACAACGGTCCGGCAAGCTGCTATGGTGGTCAAGTCTGTGTTGCCTAGGAAAATAGATATTTAGTTTTAGGTCATTTCTTGTAATTTCAGATATGGAGTGCTTGTCTTTAGTTTTTGTTTTTTACTTTGTGAAACTTGCTACCTATGGATGAAACTGTGTAATATTGATGAAACTATGTATATGTATGGATGAAACTTGCTACTATTGGTAACATGTGTTGGATATCCTATATTGGTCATATATATGTATGTATGTGTGTGTGTGTGTGTTTGATTTTCTATGAAAATGAATGGATATAAGAAGAAACAAAATTAATGCCAATTTGGTCTCTTTGCCATCTGCCAGCAGATGGCAAAGAGCCTGCAGTCTTTGCCGTCTGCCAGCAGATGGCAAAGAGCCATGCCCTTTGCCGTCAGCCACTGATGGCAAAGGCCCCTTTGCCGTCCTCTTCAGAAAGCAGACGGCAAAGTAGCTCTTTACCGGCTCTTTCTTTGCCGTCCACTTTTGCCGTCCGTGGCGGACGGCAAAGACCTTTGCCGTCCGCCATTCATGCCTTTGCTGTCCGCCGTGGCGGACGGCAAACTAGCTGATTCCTGTAGTGTAAGCGCAAACTTCTTTGATATAGTGTAGTCGGGAGAGTTCAAAAAGATAATAGGACTATCATGCGTGGGTGCAATAGCAACAATTTCATGTTTAACATAAGGAACTATAGCAAGTGCATCTCCATAAGCATAATTCATATTGGCATCTTGGCCACAAGCATAGCAAGCATCATCAAAAAAGGATATTCCAAACAAACTCAAGTGATCATAGCAATCATCCTTCGGTAAGCACGAAGGGAAATAAACAATGTATGAGTTGGAGGGTTACTCTCATTAGAAGGTGGGCACGGGTAGCTAATCCGCTCTTCCTCCTTTTGTTCTTCGCTCTCCTCATCATCTTTTTCATCCAATGAGCTCACAGTTTCATCAATTTCTTCTTCCATAGCTTCCTGCAAAATATTAGTCTCTTCTTGGATAGTGGAGAATTTCTCAATATATGGTTTAACATAGGCATTAGAAGCATAATTATCGTAACAATATTCAAGTACGGCAAAACTTTCAGATTTGTAAAGAGTAGCATCATACTTTTCAATCAAAGAAGCAATTTCAAAAGCACCCTTAAAAGCAACAAATTCTTCAATTTGTTAAACATGATAGTAATTATAAACACCCTTGGCATACGAAGATACGATACCATTATCAATAAACTCACATTGGCAGGGAAGGTGTTTCTTAGGGTTTTCAGAACAACAAGTAACATCATATACTTCACATAAATTCCAAGCATAGCATTGCAAACATTGAATTTGATCCCATAATAATTTCCCTTTTTCAGATATACGGTGTCGCACATAACAAGCATGCTCATCTAAAGATTTGCCCTCAACTAAGCTAGTTGGGGTTTCAGCACGAGCACATAGGGATCGAAGATGATCCAAGTAAAAAGCTTTAGTAGTGTGATAGATTTTGAGTGGTTCTTCAACCATTGGAGCAGTAGGTACAACTAATTTTTTTGGTATTTTGCGTTTCCTACCCATAGCTAAATATAGAAAACAACTAAGAACAGCAAATAAAAATTACTTAATGATAAAGCAAATAAGCACACACGAGAATATTCACCCCACGCTATGACTCCCCGGCAACGGCGCCAGAAAAAGGTCTTGATAACCCGCAAGTATACGGGATAGTTGTAGCCTCTTTCGATAAGTAAGAGTGTCGAACCCAACGAGGAGCTAAAGGTAGAACAAATACTCTCTCAAGTCCTATCGGCCACTGATACGACTCTACGGACGCTTGACGTTCGCTTTACCTAGAACAAGTATGAAACTAGAAGTACTTTGTAGGTGTGATAGGATAGGTTTGCAAGAAAGTAAAGAACGCGTAAATATAAACTAGGGGCTGTTTAGATAAAGATGCAATAAAGTAAATATAGCGAGTGTGGAAAAGTGGTGGTAGGAGTTGTGGAATTGTCCCTAAGCAATTGACTATGTTACTAGACCGGTAATCACTATTGCAATTCTATTTGAGGGAGAGGCATAAGCTAACATACTTTATCTACTTGGATCATATGCACTTATTATCGGAACTCTAGCAAGCATCTGCAAATACTAAAGATTCATTTAGGTAAAACCCAACCATAGCATTAAAGTATCAAGTCCCCTTTATCCCATACGCAAACAACCTACTTACTCGGGTCTGTGCTTCTGTCACTCACGCCACCCACCATAAGCAAATCATAAACATATAGCAAACCCTACAGCGGGAATCCCTCACGCTTGCGCGACACGGAGGGCACCATAGGACAGCACCAATAATAAAACATGCAACTCAAACCAATCATAGCAATTCATCAATCACTGATAGGACAATGGGAATCTAGTCAGACATCATAGGATGGCAACACATCATTGGATAATAATATGTAGCATAAAGCACCATGTTCAAGTAGAGGGTACAGCGGGTTGCAGGAGAGTGGACCGCTGGATATAAATGGGGGAAGGTGATGGAGATGTTGGTGAAGATGACGGCAGTGTTGGTGAAGATCGCGATGATGATGATGGCCCCCGGCGGCGTTCCGGCGCCACCAGTAGCAAGGGGGGGAGAGAGCCCCCCTTCTTCTTCTTCCTTGACCATTCTCCCTAGATGGGAGAAGGGTTTCCCCTATGGGCCTTGGCTCCCATGGCGTGGGAGGGGCGAGAGCCCCTCCGAGATTGGATCGATCTCTCTGTTTCTGCGTTCTCAGATTCTACCCCTTCACCGTTTCTTAAATATCCGAAGATCCATAACTCCGATTGGGGTGAATCTTTCTCCTAGATTTTTCTCATAAAATTAGCTTTCTTACACCAAAAGAAGAGCGTCAACCGCCTTACGGGTGGCCCACAAGAGCCCAAGCCGCGCCCAGGGGGGACGGCGCGCCCCCCTGTCTCGTGGCCACTGATACGTCCATTTTGCATCATGCTTTTATATCAATATTTATTGCATTATGGGCTGTTATTACACATTATATCTCAATACTTATGGCTATTCTCTCTTATTTTACAAGGTTTACCATGAAGAGGGGGAATGCCGACAGCTGGAATTCTAGCTGGAAAAGGAGCAAACGTTGGAAACATATTATGCACAACTCCAAAAATCCTGAAACTCCACGAAACAACTTTTTGGATTTTATAAGAATTTATGAGCAAAAGAAATAGGCCAGGGGTCCAACACCCTGTCCAGGAGACAGGGGGCGCGCCCCCCTGTAGGGCGCGACCCCCTATCTCCTGGGCCCCCTGGTGGGCCTCCGGCGTCCATATTCTGCTATATGAAGGGTTTTGTCCTGGAAAAAATCGTGGGCAAGCTTACGGGACGAAACTCCGCCGCCACGAGGCGAAACCTTGGCAGAATCAATCTAGGGCTCTAGCGGAGCTGTTCTGCCGGGGACACTTCCCTCCAGGGAGGGGGAAATCGTCACCAACGTCATCACCCACGATCCTCTCATCAAAAGGGGGTCAATCTCCATCAACATCTTCACCAGCACCATCTCCTATCAAAATCCTAGTTCATCTCTTGTATCCAATCTTGTATCAAAACCCCAAATTGGTACCTGGGGTTGCTAGTAGTGTTGATTACTCCTTGTAGTTGATGCTAATTGGTTTACTTGGTGGAAGATCATATGTTCAAATCCTTTATGCATATTATTACTCCTCTGATTATGAACATGAATATGCTTTTTGAGTAGTTACGTTTGTTCCTGAGGACTTGGGTGAAGTCTTGCTATTAGTAGTCATGTGAATTTGGTATTCGTTCGATATTTTGATGAGATGTATGTTGTCTTTCCTCTAGTGGTGTTATGTGAACGTCGACTACATGACTTCACCATTATTTGGGCCTAGAGGAAGGCATAGGGAAGTAATAAGTAGATGATGGGTTGCTAGAGTGACAGAAGCTTAAACCCTAGTTTATGTGTTGCTTCGTTAGGGGTCGATATGGACCCATATGTTTAATGTTGTGGTTAGGTTTACCTTAATACTCCTTTTTGTAGTTGCTGATGCTTGCAATAGGGGTTAATCATAAGTGGGATGCTTGTCCATGTTAGGGGCAGTACCCAAGTGCCGGTCCACCCACATATCAAATTATCAAAGTACCGAACGCGAATCTTACGAACGTGATGAAAACTAGCTTGATGATAATTCCCAATGTGTCCTCGGGAGCTCCTTCTTCATTATTAGAATTTGTCCAGGCTTATCCTTTGCTACATAAAGGATTGGGCCACCTTGCTGCACTTTAGTTACTTTATTTACTTTTTGCTCGTTACTATTTATCTTATCACAGAACTACCTATCACCTACTATTTCAGTGCTTGCAGAGAAAACCTTACTGAAAACCGCTTATCATTTCCTTCTGCTCCTCGTTGGGTTCGACTTACTTATTGAAAGAACTACGATAGATCCCCTATACTTGTGGGTCATCAAGACTCTTTTCTGGCGCCGTTGCCGGGGAGTGTAGCGCTTTTGGTTAGTGGAATTTTGTAAGGAAACATTTATATAGTGTGCTGAAATTTTCTGTTACTTGTCACTGTGGAAACTAATCCTTTGAGGGGCTTGTTTGGGGTATCTTCACCCTAACCAGAAGAGCAAAGAGATGCTCCTCAACCTACTGAACTTTATGAAAATATTCACTTTGAGATTCCTTCGGGTATGATAGAAAAACTGCTAGCTAATCCTTTTACAGGAGACGGAACATTGCATCCCGATTTACACCTTATCTTTGTGGATGAAGTTTGTGGATTATTTAAGCTTGCAGGTATTCCCGATGATGTTGTCAAAAGGAAGGTCTTCCCTTTATCTTTGAAGGGAGATGCAGTGACATGGTATAGGCTATGTGATGATACGAGATCTTGGAATTATAAGCGATTGAAGTTGGAATTTCACCAGAAGTTCTATCCTATGCATCTTGTTCATCGTGATTGTAATTACATATATAATTTCTGGCCTCGCGAAGGAGAAAGCATCACTCAAGCTTGGGGGAGGCTTAAGTCAATGTTATATCAATACCCCAATCATGAGCTCTCTCAGGAAATGATTATTCAGAATTTTTATGCTCAACTTTGTCTTGATAATCGCAACTTGCTCGATACTTCCTATGCTGGTTCCTATATGCTGAAGACTATTGATTTCAAATGGGACTTATTGGAGAGAATTAAACGCAACTTTGAAGATTGGGGTTCCGACGATGGTAAGGAGTCAGGTATGACACCTAAGTTTGATTGTGTTAAATCTTTTATGGATATCGATGCTTTCCGTGGATTTAGCTCTAAGTATGGACTTGACTCTGAGATAGTAGCTACTTTTTGTGAAACTTCTGCTACTCATGTTGATCTCCCTAAAGAGAAGTGGTTTAAATATAATCCTCCTGTTAAAGTGAAGGTAGTTGCACCTATTACAGTTGAAGAAAAGACTATTACATATAGTGATCCTATTATTCCTACTGCTTATTTTGAAAAACCTCCTTTTCCTGTTAGGATAAAAGATCATGCTAAAGCTTCGACTGTTGTTCGTAAGAGTAATACTAGGACCTATACACCTCCTGAGCAAATTAATGTTGAACCTGGTATTGCTATGATTAAAGACCTCTTCGATGAGGACTTAGATGGGCATGTTATCTCTTTCTTGGGTGAAACTGCTAATATTGCTAGACCCGATACTAAGACACGTAGACCTGTTGTAGGCACGCCTGTTATTTCTGTTAAAATAGGAGATCATTGTTATCATGGTTTATGTGATATGGGTGCTAGTGCTAGTGCGATACCTTATGACCTTTATAAAGAAATTATGCATGATATTGCACCTGTTGAATTAGAAGACATTGATGTTACTATTAAGCTTGCTAATAGGGACACCATGAAACCTATTGGGATTGTTAGAGATGTTGAAGTTTTGTGTGGGAAGATTAAATACCCTGCTGATTTTCTTGTTCTTGGTTCCCCACAAGATGATTTTTGTCCCATTGTTTTTGGTAGACCCTTCTTGAATACTGCTAGTGCTAAGATTGATTGTAAAAAGAAGGTTGTCACTGTTGGCATAGATGGTATGTCTTATGAGTTTAATTTTGCCAAGTTTAGTAGACAACCTCGTGAAAGGGAACCACCTAGTAAGGATGAAATTATTGGTCTTGCTTCCATTGTTGTTCCTCCAACTGATCCGTTAGAACAATATTTGTTAGACCATGAAAACGATATGTTTATGAAGGAAAGGGAAGAAATAGATGAAGTGTTCCTTAAACAAGAACCTATGCTGAAACATAACCTTCCCGTTGAAATTCTTGGGGATCCCCCTCCACCCAAGGGTGATCCCGTGTTTGAACTCAAACCCTTACCTGATAATCTTAAGTATGCGTATCTTGATGAAAAAGAAATATATCCTGTTATTATTAGTGCTAACCTTTCAGAGAAAGAAGAAGAAAGATTATTGAAAACTCTGAAGAAGCACCGAGCTGCTATTGGATATACTCTGGATGATCTTAAGGGCACTAGTCCCACATTATGTCAACACAAAATTTCAGTGGAGAAAGATGCCAAACCAGTTAGAGATCCTCAAAGACGATTAAATACCAAAATGAAGGAAGTGGTAAGAAAGGAGATACTAAAGCTCCTTGAGGCAGGTATTATTTATCCCGTTGCTGATAGTGAATGGGTAAGCCCTGTCCATTGTGTCCCTAAAAAGGGAGGTATTACCGTTGTTCCTAATGATAAAGATGAATTGATCCTGCAAAGAATTATTACAGGCTATAGGATGGTAATTGATTTTCGTAAGTTAAATAAAGCTACTAAGAAAGATCATAAACCTTTACCTTTCATTGATCAAATGCTAGAAAGGCTATCCAAACACACACATTTTTGCTTTCTAGATGGTTATCCTGGCTTCTCTCAAATACCTGTGTCCGCGTAGGATCAATCTAAAACTACTTTTACTTGCCCTTTTGGTACTTTTGCTTATAGATGTATGCCTTTTGGTTTATGTAATGCACCTGCTACCTTTCAAAGATGCATGATGGCTATATTTTCTGATTTTTGTGAAAAGATTTGTGAGATATTCATGGATGACTTCTCTGTCTATGGATCCTCTTTTGATGATTGTTTGAGCAACCTTGACCGAGTTTTGCAGAGATGCGAAGACACTAGTCTCGTCCTGAATTGGGAAAAGTGTCACTTTATGGTTAATGAAGGCATTGTCTTGGGGCACAAGATCTCTGAGAGAGGTATTGAAGTTGATAAAGCCAAAGTTGATGCTATTGAAAAGATGCCATGTCCCAAGGACATAAAAGATATAAGAAGTTTCCTTGGTCATGCCGGCTTTTATAGGAGGTTCATTAAGGACTTTTCTAAAATCTCTAGGCCTCTGACTAATTTATTGCAAAAAGATATTCCTTTTGTCTTTGATGATGATTGTGTAGAAGCATTTGAAACACTTAAGGAAGCTTTGATCACTGCACCTATTGTTCAGCCACCTGATTGGAATTTACCTTTTGAAATTATGTGCGATGCCAGCGATTATGCTGTAGGTGTTGTTTTAGGGCAAAGAGTCGATAAGAAATTGAATGTTATCTAGTATGCTAGTAAGACTCTTGATACTGCCCAGAGAAATTATGCTACTACTGAAAAAGAGTTCTTAGCAGTTGTGTTTGCATGTGATAGGCTTAGACCTTATATTGTTGATTCAAAAGTCACTATTCACACTGATCATGCTGCTATTAAATATCTTATGGAAAAGAAAGATGCTAAGCCTAGACTCATTAGATGGGTTCTCTTGCTCCAAGAATTTGACTTGCATATTATTGATAGAAAGGGAGCTGAGAACCCCGTTGCAGATAACTTGTCTAGGTTAGAGAATGTTCTTGATGACCCACTGCCTATTAATGATAGCTTTCCTGATGAACAATTAGTGGTCGTCAATACTTCTCGTACTGCTCCTTGGTATGCTGACTATGCTAATTACATTGTTGCTAAATATATACCGCCTAGTTTCACATACCAGCAAAAGAAAAAGTTCTTTTATGATTTAAGACATTACTTCTGGGATGATCCACACCTTTATAAAGAAGGAGTAGATGGTATTATTAGACGTTGTGTGCCTGAGCATGAACAGGAACAAATCCTACGCAAGTGTCACTCTGAATCCTATGGAGGACACCACGCTGGAGATAGAACTGCACACAAGGTACTGCAATCTGGTTTTTATTGGCCTACTCTTTTCAAAGATGCTCGTAAGTTTGTCTTATCTTGTGATGAGTGTCAAAGAATAGGTAACATTAGTAGACGTCAAGAAATGCCTATGAATTATTCTCTTGTTATTGAATCGTTTGAT
Organism: Triticum timopheevii; assembly: GCA_963921465.1. Classification (NCBI taxonomy): domain Eukaryota; kingdom Viridiplantae; phylum Streptophyta; class Magnoliopsida; order Poales; family Poaceae; genus Triticum; species Triticum timopheevii. The sequence continues at coordinate 275,324,085 of OY997262.1, read as the reverse complement.
GTTTGGGGCTTTGATTATATGGGACCTTTTCCTGCCTCCAATGGTTATACACATATTTTAGTTGATGTTGATTACGTTACTAAGTGGGTGGAAGCTATTCCAACTAGTAGCGCTGATCATAACACTTCTATTAAAATTCTTAAAGGAGTTATTTTTCCGAGGTTTGGTGTCCCTAGATATCTTATGACTGATAGTGGTTCACACTTTATTCATGGTGCTTTCCGTAAGATGCTTGCTAAGTATGATGCCAATCATACAATCGCATCTCCTTATCACCCGCAGTCTAGTGGTCAAGTAGAGTTGAGCAATAGAGAGCTCAAATTAATTTTGCAAAAGACTGTGAATAGATCTAGAAAGAATTGGTCCAAAAAACTTGATGATGCATTATGGGCCTATAGAACTGCATACAAAAAACCTATGGGTATGTCTCCATATAAGATGGTTTATGGAAAAGCATGTCATTTATCTCTTGAACTTGAACATAAAGCATATTGGTCTATTAAAGAGCTCAATTATGACTTCAAACTTGCCGTTGAGAAGAGGTTGTTTGATATTAGCTCACTTGATGAATGGAGAACCCAAGCATATGAGAATGCCAAGCTTTTCAAAGAAAAAGTCAAACGCTGGCATGATAAGAGGATACAAAAGCGTGAGTTTAACGTAGGAGATTATGTGTTATTATTCAACTCTCGTTTAAGATTTTTTGCAGGAAAACTTCTCTCAAAATGGGAAGGTCCCTACGTCATCGAGGAGGTCTATCGTTCTGGTGCTATAAAAATCAACAACTTCGAAGGCACAAATCCGAGGGTGGTAAACGGTCAAAGAATTAAACATTATATTTCAGGTAATCCTATCAATGTTGAAACTAATATTACTGAAACCATAACCTGGAGGAATATATAAGGGACACTTTCCAGAATGTTCCAGACTCCGAAGAGGCATAGGTACGTCGTACGATAAGTAAACCGACTCCAAAACAACTCTAATGGCAATTTTTATCAGTTTTGGATTATTTAAGAATTTTAGGAAGAAAGAAGTAGTCCGAAAGGGACACGAGGCTCCTACGAGAGAGGAGGCCGCGCCCCCCTGGAGGCCGCGCCCCCTGTCTCGTGGGCACCTCGTGTGCCTCCCGGACTCCATTTTCTTGTATGTTACGTATTTTGGTCGGCAAAAATTCATTATATATACTCCCGAAGGTTTTGACCAACGTATCATGCAAATATCCTCTGTTTTCGTTTCAAGCTGTTCCTGTTGCAGATTTAGAGCACCATGACTTCTCCCTCCTGCAACAATGAAGACAAGGATGCTTGGCTATTGAAGATAGAGTTGAAAAGAGAGGAACCAGAAGAGATCAACAAGGATGAAGGGATCAAGAAGGCCATGGAGGTTCAAGCTTCGGTGGTGAAAGAAGAAGACATCCCTCAACCTTTACCTAACCTTTTCACTCCAATAGAGATTGAAGCTTTCAAGATGATTGAGTTAGCCCGCATACAGAACAAGTATCTCACACAGGAGAATATTTTGTTGAATGATCATATTGCTGGGCTCAAGGGCATTATCCGCAAGTTGGAGGAGCTTTTACGCTCGATGTGCGATTACCCACCGTCATCATCACCACCTCCATCACCTCCGAGGAAATAATCACAGGGGTATGGGCACTCCCCTTGGCAACTGCCAAGCTTGGGGGAGGTGCCCCGGTATTGTATCACCATCACACTCCTATCTTTAGCGCTTTATTTAGTTCTCTCCTTTTAGTAGTATCTTGATCTATTAGTTCGAAGTTTTGATATCAAGTAGTTTGGATTTTTGCTTTGTGATCTCTTTATGTAATCGAGTCCCTGTGCTATCTATAATAAAGATTAGTGTTGAGTCAAGGGCTTTGCTATGTTGCTATGATCTTGAGAAAGTAGAAAGAACGAAAGAGTTCATATTGATCTTATGGATAGTGATAACTTCACACATAGAAAGTATGAGGCATAAAAATTGTTGAGAGTTGATGAACGTAGCCTTGGTCATCATTGCAATTAATAGGAAGTGATAAGGAAAGAGGGGTTCACATATAAATATATTATCTTGGACACATTTTATGATTGTGAAGCACTCATTAAGTATGACATGCTAAAAGAGTTGATGTTGGACAAGGAAGACAACGTAATGGTTTATGTTTTCTGACATCTCAGTTAAAGTATATTGTCATTGACCTTCCGAACATGCTGAGCTTGCCTTTCCCCCTCATGCTGGCCAAATTCCTTGCACCAAGTAGAGATACTACTTGTGCTTCCAAATATCCTTAAACCCAGTTTTGCCATGAGAGTCCACCATACCTACCTATGGATTGAGTAAGATCCTTCAAGTAAGTTGTCATCGGTGCAAGCAATAAAAATTGCTCTCTAAATATGTATGACTTATTAGTGCAGAGAAAGTAAACTTTGTACGAACTTGTTGTGGAAGTAATAAAAGCGACAGACTGCATAATAAAGGTCCACATACAAGGGGCAATATAAAGTGACGTTCTTTTGCACTAAGACTTTATGCATCAACCCTAAACGCGCATGACAACCTCTGCTTCCCTCTGCGAAGGGCCTATCTTTTACTTTATGTTTTTACTTTATGCTTGAGTCAAGGTGATCCTCACCTTTCCCTTTTTATTTACATCCTTTGGCAAGCTCTTCGTGTTTGAAAGATCATGATACATATATCCAATTGGATGTAAGTTGGCATAGGCTATTATTGTTGACATCACCTAAAGGTGAATACGTTGGGAGGCAACACAATAAGCCCCTATCTTTCTCAGTGTCCGGCTGAAACACTATAACCACACGTATTGCGTGAGTGTTAACAATTATAGGAGACTACGAGATAGTTGAGTATGTGAGCTTGCTCAAAAGCTCTATTATTGACTTTTTCTGATGTTACAATAAATTGCAATTGCTTCAATGACTGAGATTATAGTTTGTTAGTTCCCAATGAAGTTTTTGAACCATACTTGACATTGTGAATTGCTTATTACTTGAGCATAGGAAATCATATGACAAAATCTATATATATATATATATATATATATATATATATATATATATATATATATATATATATATATGTTACTGTTATTAGAACGATCATGATGCCCTCATGTCCGTATTTTATTTTTATGGACACCGCTATCTCTAAACATGTGGACATATTTTTCGATTTCGGCTTCCGCTTGAGGACAAGCGAGGTCTAAGCTTGGGGGAGTTGATACGTCCATTTTGCATCATGCTTTTATATCAATATTTATTGCATTATGAGCTGTTATTACACATTATATCTCAATACTTATGGCTATTCTCTCTTATTTTACAAGGTTTACCATGAAGAGGGGGAATGTCGGCAGCTGGAATTCTGGCTGGAAAAGGAGCAAACGTTGGAAACCTATTCTGCACAACTCCAAAAATCCTGAAACTCCGCGAAACAACTTTTTGGATTTTATAGGCATTTATGAGCAAAATAAATAGGCTAGGGAGCCCACACCCTGTCCAGGAGACAGGGGCGCCCCCCTGTAGGGCGCGGCCCCCTATCTCCTAGGCCCCCTGGTGGGCCTCCGGCGTCCATCTTCTGCTATATGAAGGGTTTTGTCCTGGAAAAAATCATGGGCAAGATTACAGGACGAAACTCGGCCGCCACGAGGCGGAACCTTAGCGGAATCAATCTAGGGCTCTGGCGGAGCTGTTCTGCCGGGGACACTTCCCTCCGGGAAGGGGAAATCATCACCAATGTCATCACCAACGATCCTCTCATCGATAGGGGGTCAATCTCCATCAACATATTCACCAGCACCATCTCCTCTCAAAACCCTAGTTCATCTCTTGTATCCAATCTTGTATCAAAACCACAAATTGGTACCTGTGGGTTGCTAGTAGTGTTGATTACTCCTTGTAGTTGATGCTAATTGGTTTACTTGGTGGAAGATCATATGTTCAGATCCTTTATACATATTATTACTCCTCTGATTATGAACATGAATATGCTTTGTGAGTAGTTACTTTTGTTCCTGAGGACATGGGTGAAGTCTTGCTATTAGTAGTCATGTGAATTTGGTATTCGTTCGATATTTTGATGAGATGTATGTTGTCTTTCCTCTAGTGGTGTTATGTGAACGTCGACTACGTGAAACTTCACCATTATTTGGGCCTAGAGGAAGGCATAGGGAAGTAATAAGTAGATGATGGGTTGCTAGAGTGACAGAAGCTTAAACCCTAGTTTATGTGTTGATTCGTTAGGGGTCAATATGGACCCATATGTTTAATGCTGTGGTTAGGTTTACCTTAATACTCCTTTTTGTAGTTGCGGATGCTTGCAATAGGGGTTAATCATAAGTGGGATGCTTGTCCATGTTAGGGCAGTACCCAAGTGCCGGTCCACCCACATATCAAATTATCAAAGTACCGAACGCGAATCTTACGAACGTGATGAAAACTAACTTGACGATAATTCCCAATGTGTCCTCGGGAGCTCCTTCTTCATTATTCGAATTTGTCCAGGATTATCCTTTGCTACATAAAGGATTGGGCCACCTTGCTGCACTTTAGTTACTTTATTTACTTTTTGCTCGTTACTATTTATCTTATCACAAAACTATCAATCACCTACTATTTTAGTGCTTGCAGAGAAAACCTTACTGAAAACCGCTTATCATTTCCTTCTGCTCCTTGTTGGGTTCGACACTCTTACTTATCAAAAGGACTACGATAGATCCCCTATACTTGTGGGTCATCAGCCACCCCGGACGCTGTTTCGCGTTGATTTCACTTCCCAAAAATCATAAATATTCCAAAAAAAATCTCCGTCCATTTTTATCCCGTTTGGACTCCGTTTGATATTGGGTTTCTGCGAAACAAAAAACATGCAACAGACAGGAACTGGCACTGGGCACTGGATCAATATGTTAGTCCCCAAAAATAGTATAAAAAGTTGCCAAAAGTATATAAAAGTTGTAGAATATTGGCATGGAACAATCAAAAATTATAGATACGACGGAGACGTATCAACTAGCTAGGCGCCGGACGCGGCCATTTGCTTTCGCCTCCTTTTTGTACTCATTCGCCGGCTTTTTGGAATGAACTTAGTTCTTTTGCATTTATAAAAATGGGGGGAGTTTTCCTTTATTGCGTCGCTCTCTCGCTTTGTGGTTTTGCGTTTTTCCTAGAGCTCGTGCCTACTGCCTTGCCCCCAAGTGCCTCGCGAGCGGGGGCTGGGGTGTGGCGCGCGCGCGTCAGGATTGATCGCTTTCCCCCCTCGGGGGCTCAAGTGTGCGGCCGCCATGCGCGCCCACCTCGCGGCGATCCGGCAGTTGGCTCCTCGTGAAGCACTCCAGGACATGTCAACAGGCTCCTCACAAGAGCCGGACCCTCACTAGCCCGCAGCGGGCACGCCTTGGGTGGACGAACAGTGTCGACAAATGTTCCTGCAGCGTCAGGGCTCGCTCGAGACCCACGGAGCCAAAGATAAGTCATAACCACCATTCCGCCTAAGGCTGCAGACCTGGGGGTCGCTCCATGGCATCATTTCAAGGCATTTCACAATTATATACATCACAAGGGGGCCCCTCTTTTCAAAATGCTTTCACAAGGGAGCTTTCAAGTTTGGTCATGCAGGTTAAAGCGAACAGGAGTATAGGTATAGCTGTGTGCACCCTCTTCGTCGCCTTCATCCGCGGTGCTTGTGCTGCCCGAGCCGTGGCGGCTATCCTCCTGATCACCACTACCCGTGCCACTCGCTCCGGCCATGAGCACGGCCGTGTCATCCTCAGAAGCCAGCTCCTCCACCAAGGCGTTCACATGGTCATCCACCCACCTAGCGAGCCTGTCCTGGGTAGTCGCGGGCACCGGGGCTAGCACATCACTGAAGTCAAAATAGGAATCGCGGTTCAGGAGGTTGCTGAAGACACGCAAGAGCATGCGCCCAAGGAGGCCCCGACTCCTCCCCTCAACAAGCTGGCGAGCCTTCGCGGCCAGATCCTCCAGGCGGGTCACAACATCGATGAAGAAGTTGAGATGGCTGGTGTAGTCACTCTCGTGCAGGTTAGGAGCACCCTCGTCGCAGATGGCGCCCAAGGCACGGTCAGCCCTGACGCGCAGATCCTGGAGCATAGAGCCGTGCTGGCGTTCCAGCATCAGGAGGCGACTCTTTTCATTTGCAGCCCTCTCTAGGTGGGATGCGGTATCCTTGACTTGCTGCTGGAGGGAGGATATCTCAGCGCGGGCAGAAGTCAAGGCAGATTCGAAAGAGGTCAGAGCTTCTTGGGTGGCATTCTCATGCCGCTCTGTGGATTTCAGCTTCGCCTTCAGGGCGGCGGTCCTACCCTCAAGCTCGGCCTTGAGCAGCTACAGATCCAGGCGGTGCCCCTCGTCCAGATCAGCATACGCCTTCGCCACCCTCTCCTCCACCTCCAACTGGACCTGGGCTTCTCGGACGGTGACGGCATCCTCGGCCGCCGCAGCCTGACGCTCCCTCACGTCCAACCTCTCCAACGCCATGTTGTGCTTGTCGGATTACGGGATCCGCAAACCCTTGAAAGGTTCAAACTCTGGGTGCGTGCGGAGATCTGAACCTACCCAACCTGCCTACTCGCGATCCTCGTAAGCCTAGCACATCGGGCTCGAAGAGACAAAGAGACACAACAGTTTATCCTCGTTCGGGCCACTTTGCGGTGTAATACCCTAATCCAGCGTTTTGGTTGATTGCCTTAAAGGGCTGAGGATGAACTAGTACAGTGGATGAACTGGCCTCAGGAGGTGAGGTGTTCTTGAGCTCAAGAGAGCTGGTGAGGTGGTCAGATGAGAATGGATCTGATCCCCTTCTATGGTGGTGCTAAGTCCTATTTATAGTGGCCTTGGTCCTCTTCCCAAATATTGGTGGGAAGGGATCCCACAATGGCCGGATTTGAAAGGGGACAAGTTGTACAGCTTATCCTGACAAAAATGGTCTTCGCCTATGAAAAGCCCCTAGTCGTGACACTACGTTGGGCTTGGTGATGACCTCTGTCCTGGCGGTCTTGGTCTTGTTGCACCAGAATGGAAACCTTTGGCTGATTCCTTGGGACTTGCTATGTCTGGAGCTTGCGTTGGTTTTCCTCGAAGAGGAGAGGGTGATGCAGCAAAGTGTAGCGTAAGTATTTCCCTCAGTTTTGAGAACCAAGGTATCAATCCAGTAGGAGGCTCCTCAAAAGTCCCACGCACCTACACAAACAAACTGAGAACTCACAACCAACTCAATAAAGGGGTTGTCAATCCCTTCACGGCCACTTGCGAAAGTGAGATCTAATAAAGATAGTATGATAAGATAAATATATTTTTGGTATTTTATGATATAGATGCAAAAAGTAAAGATGCAAATAAAGGTAGATTGAAAGCAAATATGATAAGAGAGAGACCCGGGGGCCATAGGTTTCACTAGAGGCTTCTCTCAAGATAGCATAAGTATTACGGTGGGTGAACAAATTACTGTCGAGGAATTGATAGAAAAGCGCATAGTTATGAGATTATCTAGGCATGATCATGTATATAGGCATCACGTCCATAACAAGTAGACCGACTCTTGCCTGCATCTACTACTATTACTCCACACATCGACCGACTCCTGCCTGCATCTAGAGTATTAAGTTCATAAGAACAGAGTAACGCATTAAGCAAGATGACATGATGTAGAGGGATAAACTCATGCAATATGATATAAACCCCATCTTATTATCCTCGATGGCAACAATACAATACGTGCCTTGCAACCCTTTCTGTCACTGGGTAAGGACACCGCAAGATTGAACCCAAAGCTAAGCACTTCTCCCATGGCAAGAACGACCAATCTAGTAGGCCAAACCAAATTGATAATTCGAAGAGACTTGCAAAGATAACTCAATCATACATAAAAGAATTCAGAGAAGATTCAAATATTATTCATAGATAAGCTTGATCATAAACCCACAATTCATCGGATCTCGACAAACAAACCGCAAAAAGAGTTTACATCGAATAGATCTCCACAAGAGAGGGGGAGAACATTGTATTGAGATCCAAAAAGAGAGAAGAAGCCATCTAGCTAATAACTATGGACCCGTAGGTCTGTGGTACACTACTCACAACTCATCGGAGGGGCAAGGATGCTGATGTAGAGGCCCTCCGTGGTTGATTCCCCCTCTGGCAGAGTGCTGACGAAGGCTCCAAGATGGGATCTTGCGGATACAGAAGGTTACGGCAGTGGAAATTGTGTTTTGTGGTGCTCCTGGATGTTTTCGGGGTACGTAGGTATATATAGGAGGAAAAAGTACGTCGGTGGCCGCCCGAGGGGCCCACGAGATAGGGGGCGCGCCCTACAGGGGGGGCTGGCGGCCCCCTATGTCGTGGGGCCCTCGGAAGCTTCTTGACTTGCACTCCAAGCTCTCCGGATCATGTTCGTTCCAAAAATCACGCTCCCGAAGGTTTCATTCCGTTTGGACTCCGTTTGATATTCCTTTTCTTTGAGATACTGAAATAGGCAAAAAACAGCAATATGGGCTGGGCCTCCGGTTAGTAGGTTAGTCCCGAAAATGATATAAATGTGTAAAATAAAGCCCATAAACATCCAAAAGGGGTTATATAATAGAATGGAACAATCAAAAATTATAGATACATTGGAGACGTATCAAGCATCCCCAATCTTAATTCCTGCTCGTCCTCGAGTAGGTAAATGATAAAAAAGAAATTTTTTATGTGAAATGCTACCTAGCATAATTCTTAATGCAATTTTCTTTATTGTGGCATGAATGTTCATATCCAAATGAATACAAAATAAAAGTTCATATCGACATAAGAAATAGTAATACTTCAAGCATACTAATCAAAGTAATCATGTCTTCTCAAAATAACATGGCTAAAGAAAGTTATCCCTACAAAATCATATAGTCTAGCTGTTTCTCTATCTTCATCACACAAAGTATTTAATCATGCACAACCCTGATGACAAGCCAAGCAATTGTTTCATACTTTAATAATCTCAAACTTTTTCAACTTTCACGCAATACATGAGTGTGAGCCATGGACATAGCACTATATGTGGAATAGAATGGTGGTTGTGGGAAGACAAAAGGAGAAGATAGTCTCACATCAACTAGGCGTATCAACGGGCTATGGAGATGGCCATTAATAGATATCAATGTGAGTGAGTAGGGATTGCCATGCAACGGATGCACTAGAGCTATAAATATATGAAAGCTCAACAAAAGAAACTAAGGGGGGTGCATCCAACTTGCTTGCTCACGAAGACCTAGGGCATTTTGAGGAAGCCCATCATTGGAATATACAAGCCAAGTTCTATAATGAAAAATTCCCACTAGTATATGAAAGTGACAACATATGAGACTCTCTATCATGAAGATCATGATGCTATTTCGAAGCTCAAGTGTGGAAAAAGAGATAGTAGCATTGTCCCTTCTCTCTTTTTGTCTCATTTTAATTTTCTTTTTCTTCCTTTTTTTCTTTTTTTTCTTTATTTTTTTTTCTTTGGCCTTCTTTTTTTCTTTTTGGCCTTTCTCTTTTTTTCTCTCTTTTTTTTCTTTTTGTAAAGTCCGAAGTCTTGTGGGGGAATCATAGTCTTCATCATCCTTTCCTCACTAGGACAATGCTCTAATAATGAACATCATCACACTTTTATGGATTTATAACTCAAAGCTAGAACAAGATATGACTCTATATGAATGCCTCCGGCCGTGTACCGGGATATGCAAGGAATCAAGAGCGACATGTATGAAAATTATGAAAGTGGCCTTGCCACAAATACAATGTCAACTACATGATCATGCAAGAAGCAATATGACAAAAGTAATGCGTGTCATATGAACGGAACGGTGGAAAGTTGCATGGCAATATATCTCAGAATGGCTATGGAAATGCCATAATAGGTAGGTATGGTGGCTGTTTTGAGGAAGGAGTATGGTGGGTGTATGGTACCGGCGAAAGTTGCACGATACAAGAGAGGCTAGCAATGGTGGAAGGGTGAAAGAGTGCGTATAATCCATGGACTCAACATTAATCAAAAGAACTCATATACTTGTTGCAAAAATTTAGAAGTCATCAAAAACCAAAGCACTACGCGCATGCTCCTAGGGGGATAGATTGGTAGGAAAAGACCATCGCTCGTCCCCGACTGCCACTCATAAGGAAGACAATCAATAAATAAAAGTGTGCTCCAACTTCATCACAAAGCGGTTCACCATACGTGCATGCTACGGGAATCACAAGCTTCAACTCAAGCATTCTTTAAATTCATAATCACCCAACTAGCATGACTTTAATATCACTACCTCCATATCTCAAAACAATTATCAAGTATCAAATTGATCATAGCATCCAATTCACTTTCTATGATAGCTTTTATTATACCCAACTTGGATGCTCATCATTCTAGGACCACCTTCATGATCATAGAAAATACCATTCTGTTCTAAAAGACTCTCAAAATAATATAAGTTAAGCATGAGAGACTAGCAATTTCTTCAAGATTAAGACACCACCGTGCTCTAAAAGATATAAGTGAAGCACTGAGCAAAAACTATTAAGCTCAAAAGATATAAGTGAAGCACATAGAGTATTCTAGCAAATTCTAATCAAATAGGATTCCCCAAAAAGGTGTGTAGAGCAAGGATTATTGTGGTAAACTAAAAAGCAAAGACTAATATAATACACGACGCTCCAAGCAAAACACATATCATGTAGCGAATAAAAATATAGCTCCAAGTAAAGTTACCAATGAACGAAGACGAAAGAGGGGATGCCTTCCCGGGGTATCCCCAAGCTTAGGCTTTTGGCTATTCTTGAATATCTTGGGGTTCCATGGGCATCCCCAAGCTTAGGCTCTTGCCACTCCTTATTCCATAGTCCATAAAAGCTTTACGCAAAACTTGAAAACTTCACAACATAAAACTCAACAGGAAATCTTATAAGCTCCGTTAGTGAAAGAAAACAAAACCACCACATAAGGTATTGCAATGAACTCATTATTTATTTATTTTGGTGTTAAACCTACTGTATTCCAACTTCCTTATGGTTCATAGACTGAATTACTAGCCATAAATGCATTGAAATAAGCAAACAACACACGAAAAACAGAATCTGTCAAAAACAGAACAGTCTGTAGCAATCTGTAACTAAAGCAAACTTCCGGAACTCTAAAAATCCTACCAAAATAGGAAGTCTTGGACAATTTGATTATTGAATAGCAGCAAGAAGAATCAACGCAAAATCACGTTCCTGTGATTTAACAAAATTATATTTGTGCGTGCAAAGTTCCTGTTTTTCAGCAGAATCAAGTCAACTATCATCGTAGGTTATCCTATAGGTTCTACTTGGCACAAACACTAATTAAAAGATAAAAACACATCTAACCAGAAGGTATATGCAAGATTTATTACTAAACAGGAGCAAAAACAAAAAACATAAAGAAAATTGGGTTTCCTCCCAACTAGCGCAATCGTTTAACGCCCCTAGCTAGGCATAAAAAGCAAAGATAGATCTAACGAGTGCCATCTTTGGCACTAAATTCATAAGTAGCACGCATGATAGATTCATAAGGTAATTTGACTTTCTTTCTTGGAAAGTGCTCCATGCCTTTCTTTAAGGGAAATAGGAATCTAATATTCCCTTCCTTCATATCAATAATCGCACCAATCGTTCTAAGGAAAGGTCTACCAAGAATAATACGGCAAGAAAGATTGCAATCTATATCAAGAACGATAAAATCTACGGGCCCCAAATTTCTATTTGCAACAATAAGAACATCCTTGATCCTTCCCATTGGCTTTTTAATGGTGGAATCCGCAAGGTGCAAATTTAAAGAGCAATCATCAAGATCATGGAAACCTAGAATATCACATAAAGTTTTCGGAATCGTGGAAACACTAGCACCCAAATCACACAAAGCAAAACACTCATAATCTTTAATTCTAATCTTTATAGTAGGTTTCCACTCATCATTAAGTTTTCTAGGTATAGAAACTTCCAAATTAAGTTTTTCATCATAAGATTGCATCAAGGCATCAACAATATGTTTGGTAAAAGCTTTGTTTTGACTATAAGCATGAGGAGAATTAACAACGGATTGCAACAAGGAAATACATCCTTTTAAAGAACAATTATCATAATCAAATTCCTTGAAATCCGAGATAGTAGGTTCAATATTATTGGAAGTTGAGGATTCTCCAATCTCACTTTTACCAAAGTTAGCATCAAGATCTAAAGACTTCGAATTCTTGGAACGCCTTCTAGGCAAGGTTGATTCATCATCACTCCCATAATCATCAAAATTCATATTGCGAAACATAGATCTAATCAGAGACGCATCAATAACTTTAAGATCCTCATCATTATTTTCATGGAAACTAGAAGAACACACTTTTATAAAGCTTTCTTTTTTAGCACGCAATCTAGCGGTTCTTTCCTTGCACTCGTCAATGGAAATTCTCATTACTTTGAGAGACTCATTGATATCATGCTTAGGAGGATAAGATCTAATTTTAATAGAATCAACATCAAGCGAAAGTCTATCAACGTTCCTAGCCAAATCATCAACTTTGAGCAATTTTTCTTCAAGCAAAGCATTAAAATTCTTTTGAGAAATCATAAATTCTTTCACACTATTCTCAGAATCAGAGGGCATCTTATTAAAATTACCATAAGAGTTATTGTAGGAATTTCCACAATTATTAAAGGAATTACTAGGGAATGGTCTAGCATTAAAATTTCCTCTATAAGCATTATTTCCAAAACTATTCCTACCAACAAAATTCACATCCATAGATTCATTATTATTCTCAATCAAGGAAGACAAAGGCATATCATTGTGATCACGAGGAGTATTTTTAGTAGCAAACATCTTCATAAGTTCATCCATCTTTCCACTCAAAACATTGATTTCTTCTATAGCATGCACTTTTTTACTAGAAGATCTTTCGGTGTGCCAATGAGAATAATTAGCCATAATATTATCAAGCAACTTTGTAGCATCTCCTAATGTGATTTCCATAAACGTGCCTCCCGCGGCCGAATCTAAGAGATTTCTAGAAGCAAAGTTCAAACCGGCATAAAATTTTTGTATGATCATCCATAAATTCAAACCATGAGTAGGGCAATTGTGAAGCATCAATTTCATTCTTTCCCAAGATTGGCCAACATGCTCATGATCAAGTTGTTTAAAATTCATAATATCGTTCCTAAGAGTGATGATCTTAGCGGGAGGAAAATAATTAGAGATAAAAGCATCTTTGCACTTGTTCCAAAATCAATACTATTTTTAGGCAAAGATGAAAACCAAAATTTATCACGATCTCTAAGTGAAAACGGAAATAACTTCAATTTGACAATATTGTTATCCGTATCTTTCTTATTTTGCATATCACACAAATCAACAAAATTGTTTAGATGAGTAGCGGCATCTTCACTAGGAAGGCCGGCGAATTGATCTTTCATAACAAGATTCTGCAAAGCGGTATTGATTTCACAAGACTCAACATCATTAAGAGAAGCAATCGGAGTACTAAGGAAATCATTATTATTAGTATTCGAAAAATCACACAATTTGGAATTATCTTGCGCCATGGCAATAAGTAATCCAACACACAAGCAAACAGAAAAAGGCAAGCGAAAAAGAGAGGAGGAGATTGGGAAAGAGAGGGCGAATAAAACGGCAAGGGTGTAGTGGGGGAGAGGAAAACGAGAGGCAAATGGCAAATAATGTAAATGCGAGGGAGATGGGTTTGTGATGGGTACTTGGTATGTCTTGACTTGAGCGAAGGCCTCCCCGGCAACGGCGCCAGAAATCCTTCTTGCTACATCTTGAGCTTGCGTTGGTTTTCCACGAAGAGGAGAGGGTGATGCAGCAAAGTGTAGCGTAAGTATTTCCCTCAGTTTTGAGAACCAAGGTATCAATCTAGTAGGAGGCTCCTCAAAAGTCCCACGGACCTACACAAACAAACTGAGAACTCGCAACCAACGCAATAAAGGGGTTGTCAATCCCTTCACGGCCACTTGCGAAAGTGAGATCTAATAAAGATAGTATGATAAGATAAATATATTTTTGGTATTTTATGATATAGATGCAAAAAGTAAAGATGCAAATAAAGGTAGATTTAAAGCAAATATGATAAGAGATAGACCCGGGGGCCATAGGTTTCACTAGAGGCTTCTCTCAAGATAGCATAAGTATTACAGTGGGTGAACAAATTACTGTCGAGCAATTGATAGAAAAGCCCATAGTTATGATATTATCTAGGCATGATCATGTATATAGGCATCACGTCCATAACAAGTAGATCGACTCCTGCCTGCATCTACTACTATTACTCCACACATCGACCGACTCCTGCCTGCATCTAGAGTATTAAGTTCATAAGAACAGAGTAACGCATTAAGCAAGATGACATGATGTAGAGGGATAAACTCATGCAATATGATATAAACCCCATCTTGTTATCCTCGATGGCAACAATACAATACGTGCCTTGCAACCCTTTCTGTCACTGGGTAAGGACACCGCAAGATTGAACCCAAAGCTAAGCACTTCTCCCATGACAAGAAAGACCAATCTAGTAGGCCAAACCAAACTGATAATTCGAAGAGACTTGCAAAGATAACTCAATTATACATAAAAGAATTCAGAGAAGATTCAAATATTATTCATAGATAAACTTGATCATAAACCCACAATTCATTGGATCTCGACAAACACACCGCAAAAAGTGTTTACATCGAATAGATCTCCACAAGAGAGGGGGAGAACATTGTATTGAGATCCAAAAAGGGAGAAGAAGCCATCTAGCTAATAACTATGGACCCGTAGGTCTGTGGTAAACTACTCACAACTCATCGGAGGGGCAAGGATGTTGATGTAGAGGCCCTTCATGGTTGATTCCCCCTCCGGCAGAGTGCCGGTGAAGGCTCCAAGATGGGATCTTGCGGATACAGAAGGTTACGACAGTGGAAATTGTGTTTCGTGGTGCTCCTGGATGTTTTCGTGGTACGTAGGTATATATAGTAGGAAAAAGTACGTCGGTGGCCGCCCGAGGGGCCCACGAGATAGGGGGCGCGCCCTACAGGGGGGCGGCCCCCTATCTCGTGGGGCCCTCGGAAGCTTCTTGACTTGCACTCCAAGCTCTACGGATCATGTTCGTTCCAAAAATCACGCTCCCGAAGGTTTCATTCCATTTGGACTCCGTTTGATATTCCTTTTCTTCGAAATACTGAAATAGGAAAAAAAAATAGCAATATGGGCTGGGCCTCCGGTTAGTAGGTTAGTCCCAAAAATGATATAAATGTGTAAAATAAAGCCCATAAACATCCAAAAGGGGTAATATAATAGCATGGAACAATCAAAAATTATAGATACGTTGGTGACGTATCAGGACTCCGCGCCCGCGTCTTGCCTCCCTTGCACCAAAGAGGAAACTGGCGCACTGCACCCACTGGTGCCCGCCCAGCCTTGGTCGTCATGGCTCACTTCAGCTGAGCCTCGTGAGGTGCACCTTGCATAGAACTCTCTGCCCCTCGGGAGCCAGCCTGAAGAGGCCGATCCCCTCAGGGATCTTGGCACCGTCCGCCTTGCGAGGCTTGGCCCCTCGCGAGGGTCTTGAGCTGCTGATGTCGAAGCTGGGCCGTACCAGGCCGTCGATGGAGTCACGTGGTGGGCCACAGGCAGGCAAGTCTAGATACCCCAATATCCAGAATGCCGACAATAGCCCCTGGACCCAAGGCACGCTCGGACTTGGCTTCCAGGCGAAGCCAAAGGGCAAGTGTAGAGCGCCATGGGCCCTAACCGTCTGCGCCCTCGATGACGCGTGGCGATTGATGGGACGTGGGCGTCTCCAGTTCCCCATGCCGCCTTGATATTTGCCAGGCCTAGTGGTCGCCCGCTGTCAGAGCAACTCGCCCTCTCAGATTGTTACGCTTGGCCTTCGTTTCCTCTTCCCCCAATCTTGTAGCTCCGTGCATAGATTCTGTGTCGGTGCCTCACCCCCTTTTCCGGCTTCCATCATGGACCCGTAGTCAAGGAAGAAGAAGGGGAAGCCGCATGCCCCGGCCATTTTGCCACCGGCTTTGGAGCCGCCTCTTGAGCGGTCGACGGTGATCAACCAGGAGGGGCTGAACAAGGTTCGCCATGCCCTCGCGGCCGATTCCAATGAGTGGAAGGCGACGGGCGTCCGTCCCGCGTCTTGGCGCGTGAGTGAGATGAGTGCCACCAAGAACCCCATCTATCTCCACGCTCTCCTTGCGGGTCTGATTCCCCCTTTCTCTCCCTTCTTCAACGCTGTAATCTCGCATTATCAGATCCACCTACTGCATTTGGACCCCCCTCTATTATCCTTCTCGCTGTCTTTGCCTTCCTTTGCGAGGCCATGGTCGGCATTACCCCTTCCGTGGCCCTGTTTCGCCATTTATTCTTGCTCCGGTTGGTCGATGCTCGCCAATGCTCTGGATGCATGACCTTTGAAGCAGTGGCCGCAACCGCCAGCTTGGGGATCGACTTCAAGCTTTCGCCTGCTGCGAAGGAGTTCCGGAAGCAGTGGGTGCTCATGGATGCCGGTACGTACAACCCCCTGCTCCTGACTCCTGGTGCGTCGGCCTTGCCTAGCTCCGGTTGGGGCCACGCGAAGCTTTCCGACCGACGCCTTACTTTCGTCTTGAAGAGGTTGGCGAGGTTGCAAGAGCTAGAGGTGACGGCACCAATGGTGGTGAAGGAGTTCGTCAGGCAGTGCATCGCTCCCCTCCAGTGCCATTCCCGCCCAATGTGGGACCTTGCTGGCGTCGAGGATCCCATGAGGCTGCAGAGGTCGTTACTGACTGCTAGGACCTTGAGCATGGTGCTTAAACTCCTCACGGGTGAGTCCAAGCCCGCCGACCTTCCTGGAGATGGATGCCTCCTCTATCAGTGCTCGAACAAGTCACCCTTCATGGGGCAAATGCTCTTATACGTCGAGTGGGGGTTACTCCCGAAAGGCCTTGAGGGGCCTCGCGAGAACCCCGTCTTCGTGGCTCCCCTGCTACTCGATCCTGCCGCGTGCGCCCCAAGTGTCAAAGCAGGAGGGCGCCCGTCGCCAGCAGCTGTTGAGGATTCCTCCGGAGGCCTGGCGCCGACGGGGGATCAGGAGATCGGGACTCCCGAGACCTATGCTTCTGAGGCAGAGGCCCCCGAAGCTCGGGTGAGGGCTTCGAGGCGGCCGCCGATGGCGAGGCATCCACCGATGGCCCCGGAGCCGCTGCTCATAAGACCCCGCTAGGCGTCGACGCCTCACCGAACACTCCTCCTCCCGGGGGTTGTCCGTCGGGGTCTAGTCGGCCCCTCCTGAGCCTTGAATCGCTTCTGAAGAGGAGGAGGTTTCCGTGCCGCAGCAACGGCACCCATCGACCGTTGAAGCTGAGGAGATATGTGACTGTCGACGAGTAAGTACCTTTGCTCTTGATTCCTTGCACGCCGCGCTCTCTCCTGACCAGGGCCTTGTAGGGCTCTCATGAAGACGAACCCCCGAGAGGCGAGCGCCTCCAAGGATCCCAGCTTGACGCCAGCACATAGCCCCCGGCGCCCTGGTCCTGCGCATGGCGTGGGGCTGACTCCGGCTGCCACGATGCCGCAAGGGGGCACCGGGCCCGAGCTTCCTGCTCCCTCTCTCCGCGGCTCATCCTGTGAGACGGGGGACGCAGTGGCGATCCTTCCTCTGGTCATTGCCGGTAGGCGGATGCCCATGGGGCGGCCTTCGTCTTTAGGTTGCAGGGCTACACCGGCCAGCCCCCAGCCGACAGTAGGTGAGACGCCTAGTGCCTCCTCGGCAACCTCCGGGGCCGAAGAAGGCATTGGTGATGCGTTGGCACTTGCACGCAGGAGAAGTGTTGTTTGCTTTGAGATCTTTGATGAGGCGATGTGTGTGATGATCCAGCTTGGCGGGGAGCTTGCTAATGTCGACACCAAGCTTGAGGCGGAAGGCCGTCACCTGGCGCATGAGTGGTAGCAGCTGAAGGTTGCCATCAACCTCGGGAGACTTCAGCGTGACGAGGCTGATGCGCTTGCGGCGGCTTCTCATGAGGCTTGCGCCCGCGCCATGGAGGAGGCCGAGGCCACCAACACCATCGCACGAGGGCCGAGGAGCGGGAGCGGGAGCTTCTGTCTTCTAATGTTGCCCTTGAGTGACAAGTTGAGGAGCGCCGCGCCCTCCTGGCCTCCTCACCAGACGAGGTGGCCTTTGCTGAAGTGGAGCTCCTGAGGCGCCACGATGACTTGACGTTGGAGGCCATGGAGCACAGCATGGCGTTGGAGAGGTTGGTGGTGAGGGAGCGCCAGGCTGCCACGGCTGAGGATGCCGTCGCCGCCCAAGAAGCCCAGGTTTGCGCGTCACTAAATGCGCCTGACACTAAATGCGAGCACGGCTCCATGCTCCAAAGTCTGCGCGTGAGAGCTAACCATGCCTTGGGTGCTATCTGTGACTAGAGCGCTCCTCACCCGCACGAGAGCGACTACACCAACCATCTCAACTTCTTCACTGATGTCGTGACCCGCCTGGAGGATTAGGCCATGAAGGCTCGCCAGCTTGTTGAGGACAGGAGCCGGGGCCTCCTCGGGCGTGCGCTGTCATGCATCTTCAGCAATCTCCTGAATCGTGATTCCCAATTCATATCAACACCGTGCTAGCTCCCGTGCCTGCGGCCACCCAAGACAAGCTCGCCAAGTGGGTGGATAACCATGTGGACGCATTGGTGAAGGAGCTGGCTCCCGAGGATGACACGGCCGTGCTCATGCCCGGAGCTTATGGCACGGGCAGTGGTGACGAGGAGGATGGCTATCGGGGCTCCAGCAGCACGAGCAGCGCGGACGGAGGCGACGAAGAGGGCGCGCTCGGCTAGACCTGCACTTGTGCTTGCTTTATCATGTATGATAAAACTTGGAAGTTCCCTCGTGAGAGCATTTTGAAAGGGGGGGCTTGTGATTGTGATGTACATAGTTATGGGATGCCTTGAAATGATGTCGCGGGGTGATCCCTTAGGTTAGTAGCCTTAGGTGAGATGGTGGTTGTGACTTATCTTTTGACTCTGCGAGTCCCGAGCGGGCCTTGACGCTATAGAAACATTTGTCCTCCCGAGGCATGCCTGCTGCAGGCTTGTGAGGGCCTGGCTTTCACGAGGGGCCCGTTGACCTGCTCTGGAGTGCGTTGCGAGGTACCAAATACCAGATCGTGGCGAGGTGGGCGCGCATGGCGGCCGCACCCTTGAGCCCCCGGGGGGAAAGCGGTCCATCCCTGTGCGCACACCGTACCCAGCTCCCGCTCGTGAGGCGCTTGAGGGCAGGGCGATAGTCACGAGCTCCAGAAAAATGCAAGAACAAAAAGCAAGAGAGCAACGCCAGATGAGAAAAAGTCCCCCCATTTTTATAAATGCACGAGAACCAAGTTACTCCAAAAAGTCGATGAACAAGTACAAAAAGGAGGCGAAAGCAAATGGCCGCGTCCGGCGCCTAGCTAATCTTCAAGTCTTCTCACCAGCGCGGAGTTAGGTGCTTCCACTGGCTGGGCACAGTCATTGGGGGACAGTGTCGACGGCCAGCACGGAGCATGGTGCTTCCACTAGGACGTGGGTGGGAGCCCCCGTGAGGCCCCAAGGCGGCGCTCAGGAGACTCCGGGGCGTGTACAACCCCACTCATTATTATGTGAGAGTGTCACGAGCGGAGACCTTCACAAGCCGGAGCCTTGCTTCATGTCGCCCGACAAGGACCCGCCCTGCGCCACCCCCGACCACCGTTGGGCAGACCGGAAACCCGAACAATATCAAGGGGCAAGGGGGACGCTAGCGGCATCCTCGGCGACCGTAGGCCCCCCACCAGGGGAAGGGCTTGCCGTCGCCTTCCCCGATAGGGAACCTAACTCTAGGCAGGGTCCTGCCCCACGCAGCGCGAGGAAGGCCCTACCGCTGGGCTCCCTCCGCGCTGCTCCCAACGCCCTTCACGCTCCTGTAGGGGATCCGCCGTCCTGAGAGTCCTGATGGTAGTTGCACCCTGGTTCACCTGCGATCCATGGTCAACGTAAGTGTGCCCCTGTGGCGTTAGCTATAACTAGAGGTTGTCGCTATTGGAGATGTTGGAGGGGCTCCGCGGCGGCTCGAAAGAGATCTCGGCTTCCTGTATATCCAGCGCCCAGCCTGACATGGGGGATCGGCTAGGGCCCTCTCCTTGCGCGTGCCTCTGGACCATCACGACGGGGACATAGGCTTCCGGGCTGGCCGCACCAAAACCACTGCCCGACTGGCTCACGTTCCCGTCTTCTTCGGTCGTCCTCTGGTCCTGTCGGCCAGGGACCGGCGCTCCGGCGCGGCCCCTGGTGATGTCGCTCGAAGCAGCCCCATGCTGAGGTGGCACGTTCGGAGGGGTGCGAGCTGCTCCATGAGACTGGCCGGCGCCGAGAGACTCTTCAGGGGCCCTGGGAGGGGGGGGGGGGAGGGCGCGGTTGTGTCGAGGACGGGTGCGCGTCCCTTTCACCGTCTGTGACATGGGCAGGGTGCAGAATGGCGCTGCATGCTGCATCCAATAGCTCGGTGACTCGTTCCAGCAGGGCGTCGCGGCCGCTTTCCAGCAGCCTGCACCTCAAGAGCTCTTGAGCCACGATGAGTGCAACCCGCATTTTTGCCCGTTCCCTACGCGTGTGCGGTGCGGTTGCCGTGGGGTAGCTTGCAGATCACACGGCGGCGTGGTTGTGGCGCGACACCAAAGGAGAAGGTTGCACCACGCGCGCCCCACGGTCGGCCACCCCAGGCGGAGTGTAGGCCGTGAGCATAGCAAATTCACTACAAAAAAGGAGACATCCGTGACATTTTGGGCCGAACGAATTTTTTTTCTGTCATACTTATGACACTTCTATGAAGATAATTGTGACAAAACTCGGTATCACCATATATATGGTGGGCTCCTACTTCTATGACAAAAATCATGACAGAAAATGGGCTTTTTTCCTGGGCGGGGCGGAGACGCAGCTGCATGACATTCTTTGGGCCGTCCATTACGGAAAAAACCATGGTAGAAGCGAGAGCGAGGAAAATTTCGGGGAGTTCCCGGTTATGGTGGGTGGTCGGGGGCCGAGCGATGCGCGTTTCTCTCGTACATGTACGTGCATGTGTGCGAGGCGTTGGCTCTAACTGAACCCGAGCGAGGCGTTGGGTTCTAACTGAACCCGAGCGATTGCACTGCAGGCTACGCGTTATTGAACCCAAGCGATCGATCGATGGCTGTTAACTGAACCCAATCGAGCGATTCCTTGGCTACTGCTACTAACTGAAGCTGATCGTTGGTGCCTCTGGATGAACAGTGAGAGTTGCGAGGGGGGTGTGGATGAACAGTGAGCCGTGGGGGTGGATGAACAGGACCCCGTGGTGTTGCCTCTGGATGAACATGACCCCGATCGATCAAGCCGGTTGGGGCTGGAAGAACAGGACCCCGTGGAGGGCTGGATGAACAGGACGATGATGTCTACTACACAACCTTCTTCTTGTAGACATTGTTGGGCCTTCAAGTGCACAGGTTTGTCGGATAGTAGCAAATTTCCCTCAAGTGGATGACCTAAGGTTTATCAATCCGTGGGAGGCGTAGGATGAAGATGGTCTCTCTCAAACAACCCTGCAACCAAATAACAAAGAGTCTCTTCTGTCCCCAACACACCCAATACAATGGTAGATTGTATAGGTGCACTAGTTCGGCGAAGAGATGGTGATACAAGTGCAATATGGATAGTAGATATAGGTTTTTGTAATCTGAAAATATAAATACAGCAAGGTAACTAATGATAAAAGTGAGCGTAAACGGTATTGCAATGGTAGGAAACAAGGCATAGGGTTCATACTTTCACTAGTGCAAGTTCTCTCAACAATAATAACATAATTAGATCATATAACAATCCCTCAACATGCAACAAAGAGTCACTCCAAAGCCACTAATAGCAGAGAACAAATGAAGAGATTATGGTAGGGTACGAAACCGCCTCAAAGTTATTCTTTCGGATCAATCTATTCAAGAGTTCATACTAGAATAACACCCTAAGACACAAATCAACCAAAACCCCAATGTCACCTAGATACTCCATTGTCACCTCAAGTATCCGTGGGCATGATTAAATGATATGCATCACACAATGTCAGATTCATCTATTCAACCAACACAAAGTACTTCAAAGAGTGCCACAAAGTTTCTACCGGAGAATCAAGACGAAAATGTGTGCCAACCCCTATGCATAGGTTCATGGGCGAAACCCGCAAGTTGATCACCAAAACATACATCAAGTGGATCACGTGAATATCCCATTGTCACCACAGATAAGCACGGCAAGACATACATAAAGTGTTCTCAAATCCTTAAAGACTCAATCCGACAAGACAACCTCAAAGGGAAAACTCAATTCATCACAAGAGAGTAGAGGGGGAGAAACATCATAAGATCCCACTATAATAGCAAAGCTCGCGATACATCAAGATCGTGCCATAGAGAGAACACGAGAGAGAGAGAGAGAGATCAAACACAAAGCTACTGGTACATACCCTCAGCCCCGAGGGTGAACTACTCCCTCCTCGTCATGGAGAGCGCCGGGATGATGAAGATGGCCACCGGTGAGGGATGCCCCCTCCGGCAGGGTGTCGGAACGGGCTCCCGAGAGGTTTTTGGTGGCTACAGAGGCTTGCGGCGGCGGAACTCCCGATCTATCTTCGTATTCGATGGTTTTAGGGTATAAGAGAATATATAGGCGAAAGAAGTCGGTCGGGGGGGGGGGGGGGGGCACGAGGGGCCCACGAGACAGGGGGCGCGCCCAGGGGGTGGGCGCGCCCTCCTATCTCCTGGCCTCCTTGAAGCTTCCCTGGCTTGTACTCCAAGTCTCCCGGATCATGTTCATTCCAAAAATCACGCTCCCGAAGGTTCCATTCCATTTGGACTGCGTTTGATATTCCATTTCTTTGAAATACTGAAACATGCAATAAAACAGCAATATGGGCTGGGCCTCCAGTTAGTAGGTTAGTCCCAAAAGTAATATAAAAGTGTATGATAAAGCCCGTAATCATTCAAAACAGAAAATAAAATAGCATGAATGCTTCATAAATTATAGATACGTTGGAGATGTATTAGACGACCACGTGGAGGGCTGGATGAATAGTAGACGATGGAGGGGTGGATGAACAGTAGCCCGTGGAGGGGTGGTTGAACAGGACCCCGTTGAGGGGTGGTTGAACAGTAGCCGGTGGAGTAGCGCGTGGTGGAGGCTGGATGAACAGGAGCCCGTGGAGGCTGGAGGAGGTCGACGGTGGATGAACAGTAGCCCGTGGAGGCTGGAGGAGGTCGACGGTGGAGATGAACAGTATCCCGTGGAGTCCTGTTTGCGGTACGCCACTATGAACATGACCCCAGATTCGACCGTAGCGCTCCAACACAAGTCTGTTTCGTCCGTTTTGCGGTACGCCACACCCCTCCCGATCAACAGGACCCCCGTTTCAACCATAGGAGGTCTGTTTCCTCTGTTTTGCGGTACGCCAGCCCCCTCCCGATGAACAGTATCCCGTTTCGAACATGGTCGGTCGAACACAAGGCTGTTTCCTCCGTTCTGCAGTATGCCAGGCCTCGTTTCCATCGCCTGTTCCGTACAAACCCTCCCGTTGAACACGACGACGCATTCCGTTCCAACCCAGCCGGTTGGCTCCCCATGAACACGATGACGACGTTGTTTCTCCGTTCCGACCCAGCCATGTACACGAGCCCTGTCCGAACGTATGCACGAGTAGGCGTTCGAGACCCCACCCGTATGTACACATACATGGCCATATTTGTCGGCGTTCTGGGAACGGGGGTCCCCAGACTTGCCTGCCTGCGGCCTGCGGCCTGGCTCAAACAGTGGTCCAGTACGGCCCATCTACATTAACCCAAGCTCAAGACCCTCACGAGGGGCCAAGCCTCGAGGGGTGGACAATGCAAGGCTTCCTCAGGGACAGCCTCACCAGGCAGACTCGCGAGGAGGCAGAGTGATCAAGGCAGGGGTACCTCGCGAGGTGCTCGTGACGCAAGCCATGACGATCGAGACCAGGCGGGAGCTAGCCTGCGCAGTGTCCTCGTTTCCTCTTTGGTACAAAGGGGGCAAGCGCAGGCGCGGAGTACCAAGGCGTCAAGCAAAGGTTACCATATCGGTGCAACAAGACCAAGACCAGCAGAGCGAAAGGATGGAGGTCACGGTGGAGCCCAAGACGGCGTCACCGCCAGTGCCTTTGGCAGTCAAAGACCAACTTTAGTCAGGATAACTTGTACTAGCTGTTCCCCTTCAAAATGGCCATTGTTGGCTCCCTTCCCGCTCAATATTTGGGAAGAGGACCAGGGCCTGTATAAATAGAGATAGCCACCACCACAGTAGGGGAGATGGGATCCAGAGCCTATCTCATCTAGAGGCAACCGAATCCACCCAAGTAGAACATCGCACCAGCTCAAGAACACCTCTCGCGAGGCTGTTCTTCCTCTGTACTGTTCATCATCAGCCCCTGAGGCAATCCACCACACCACAAACTAGAGTAGGGTATTACACCACAACGGTGGCCCGAACTAGTATAAACCTTGCGTCCCTTGTGTTGTTCATCATGTAGCTTAGATTCACGGCGAGGCGTTGGGACGTGGATCGGTAGGTGGAAGATCTTCGTGCGCACCCCAAAGTTTGAACCTTAAGGGTTTTTCCGGAACCCGATAACCGACATTTGGCGCGCCAGGTAGGGGTGCGCCGGAATCTCTCTTCCATTGTTCCGCGTTCCATCGTTCGTCGCATCCATGGCAGACGCTCGCCGAGCTCATGCCGAGTGTCGGGCTGCCCTCGCCGCCCATGTCGCCCAGATGGCTCCTGTCGGTGGGCCTCCCCGTCGTTCTTCATCA
The DNA here is from genome assembly GCA_963921465.1 of Triticum timopheevii. Lineage (NCBI taxonomy): Eukaryota > Viridiplantae > Streptophyta > Magnoliopsida > Poales > Poaceae > Triticum > Triticum timopheevii. The sequence continues at coordinate 275,299,166 of OY997262.1, read as the reverse complement.
CCTGCCGCCAACGCCGCCACCGGCCCGGCAGGGAATGAGCAGCAAGCATCATCACTGCATCCGTCGGTGCGGCAGGAAGGCCGCACCGCCACTCCATCGCTGACTCCAGCTGGTTCGTCGTCTCACGCCCGTCGCGCTCCCACGGACGTGCAGGCAGTGTTGCTCCTGGCACGTGAGCTCCTGCACTACTACCCCGTCGACGACCTATACGAGGAGTGGCTCGCTCGCATCACCGAGCTCGTCAGCGCTGCAGGGGGCTCCCCTGCGCCGTCCCTCTTGCTGCCTCGCCCTCTGTCCTGCGTGGGCGATGCAGCTCAGGAGGTGCCACCGCCACCTCCTCCCCAAGAAGGCGCCCTAGCTCCGAGGCGCGCGGCCCCTGGACGAGACCCACCGCGTCCAGCGCCCGCGCGACAAGAAAGGAGCTTCCAAGAGATCCCTCGGCCTCAAGAAGGCGCTCGCACGCTCCCCGCTCTGGCACGTCAAGACCGCATCCCTGCACTAGCACGTCAAGACCCCGCGCTGCCCCTAGAGGCGGTGCGCGGGAACCCCCAGGAGCAAGCCCCGCGTCTGCAAAGGGCTCCGGTGGCCACCGCAGGTTGTCGCGCCTTCACCACTGAGCTACGCAGTGTCGCCTGGCCGGGCAAGTTCAAGCCGGATCTGCCTCCTCGCTACAGCGGCACTGCCGACCCCGTGGAGTTCCTGCAGCTCTACGAGCTGGGCATCAAGGCAGCCAACGGAGACGAAAAGGTCATGGCGAATTAGTTTCCCATGGCGCTCAAAGATGGTGCCCGCACCTGGGTCCTGAACCTGCCTCCCGGCACGATCTCCTTTTGGGACGAGATGCGCACCCGCTTCATCGACAACTTCTAGGGCACTCATGACCGTCCTCCAGTCGTGGGTGACCTGCGCCGCATCAAGCAGCAACCTGGAGAGACCTTGCAGAAGTACATCTAGTGCTTCAACAGCGCTTGCCTCAAGATTCCCAAGGTGACCGAGGAGGCCATCATCTCAGCGTTCTCTGACAGCGTCCGCGACGTCAAGATGAAGGAGGAGCTGGCAATCCACGAGGATCCGTGCACATCTCTGGAGCTGTTCAACCTGGCGACCAAGTGCACAAGAGCTGAGGAGGGGCGCCTCTCCCTTCTCGAGCTTCCAGCTGCGGACCCAGAAGAGAAGAAAGCCAAGGCCAAGGACGTGAAGCGCAAAGGAGCAGCTGTGCTCACAGCAGAACCAGACACGAAGCACGGCAGGGACCAGCCATAGTCGTCCAAGGGCAGCCGATATTGCGCCTACCACAACCTCCACACCCACTATACTAACGAATGGCAAGTGCTTTGGGCCGTTCGAGAAGGACGCATCAGTCGACGCCCCGAGCGCAATGAACGGGGCTACGGCCGAGGAGGAGGAAGAGGTGGAGGACGATGGGATGACCAAGGCCCTCGCCAGGAGTGGCGTGACCGACCTCGCGAGGACTGCTGGTAGTACCAGCCTCGCGAGGGGCCGTGGAGGGATCAGCCTCGCCAGGATCGCCCATAGGGAAACGCAGACCTTCCTCCTCTGCCGCCACCACCAAGAAGGAATGACGACCACCACCAGGACGAGGGGGCTGGGGGCTTCCAGGAGCCACGTGCTATCGCTTGCATCTTGGGCGGTGCCCATGCCCCAGCCTCTCAGCGCATCTTCAAGTAGTTTGCTCGCGAGGTGAATGCAGTACTCCCCAAGCTCGAGGCCACACGCCCTCTCAGATGGTCCACGTGCGCTATCACGTTCAGCTCAACGGGTCAGCTCAAGTGTGCGGCTACAGCTGGCGTCCTCCCAATGCTTTGTTCCCCGGTCATCAGCAATGTGCAAGTTACCAGGACCCTCATCGATGGCGGTGCAGAACTGTTCCGTCCGTCGAGACGTTCAACAATCTCCAAGTGCCATATGATCAGCTTCAGCCAACCAAGCCTTTCTCGGGAGTCAATGACAGCTCCACCACCTCGATAGGGCAGGTTCGCCTCCCTGTCACCTTCGGGAAATGCAAGAATTACCGGACCAAGCTCATTGATTTCGACGTCGCCCACATTCGCCTGCCATACAATGCCATCCTCGGGTATCCAGCCCTTGCCAAGTTCATGGCGGTGACTCACCATGGTTACAATGTTCTCAAGATGCCGGGAAGTAGCGGAATCATCACAGTCCCATGCAAGGATAAGGATGCGGTGTGCTCCCTCGAGCGTGCCTTCCAAGCTGCATCAGACGAGGACCCAGGCAGCAAGAGCGGGAACCCTCCCGAGGTAGCTCCCAAGAAGAAGAAGACATCACCCAGCTCGAGGCCTCAGGAGGTTGGCGTCTCCGGAGGCACGGCGTTAGGATCTGCGCTCGCGCAAGGGACACCTCCCTCCATTGCATAGGAAGGCGTGCCCGGCGCCCTCCTCGGGCAAGGCTCGGGGGCTCTCTCCTTGAGGGCCTCAGGCTTTGCCAAGATCATGAGGGAGGCGCTTGGGCACCACTTGGAGGCATGCTTCGCGGCACGTTTCCCTCAGGAAGGCATGGGGCAAGGAGGGCCCAACCCTCAGGAGTTCATCACCAAGGTCACTCAGGAGCTGCAGCAATCAAGAGTCAAACGCGGCGATCGCCGCCTACCCGGTGTAGCTCCCCATCCAGGCGAGGATGGCGGGCTGCACGTCTATATCGACTATCCAGGGCTCAACCGAGTCGTGACTCAGGAGCGTTTCTGGCCTTCGCGCATGGCATGCTGCGAGGGTCCACCACACAGCTATGTTTGCATGCCTTTCGGCCTGCCAAATGCGGTTGCTTCTCACCAATGCCTTATGCGGAGCATTCTGGAAGCTCAAGAGGCCAGACACCACGCGGTCCTGGCAGAGGTGGAGATGGTCCTCGAGGAGCCGCCCGGACCCCCAGAGCCTCCTGAGGCTCAGGGCTCTGGTGGCTCATGAGGATCGGCCTCTTCGTCGCGTAGCATCAGCTACTTCAACACCCGCTCGGCAATGATATCAGGTGACATCTTTCGAGTTTCATTTCAGCTGGGAGCGCCCTCAGGGCTGCATTATTCCCAGGTCGCGTGGGTCTGTCCCTGCGGCATGTATCCTTTTTCTTATGTCTTTAGTTCACTTTGCTGGGGGCACCCCTCGGGCTGCATCGTCCCCAAGTCGCTCGGGCCTGCCCAAGTGGCATGTATCCTTCCTGGAGTTATCTAAGCCAATTTGCCTTTCATGCTTAACCTACATGTGATAATCGCCTACTTGATTGACACCTACCCTTGGAGCCGCTCGCACTGGTACGGCGCTTGTGCATGGGTCCCTCCTTGCAATGTCGACAAATCTGAGTGGTCGAGCTCTGGCCCGCGGCAGCCCCGCAAGCGTCACCTCACCAGGCCCTCGGTGCCCTCACCACTCTCTCGGAGCAACCAATGGCTGGCCGGCAATCGTAATGGCAACCCTTGCTTCTCTCGTGTTTGTTTACAGGGTCTACCTAAGGAATAATGTGGGGGCGTCGCGAGCTCTCTCTCTCTCCCTCACCTGTATGATCCGCTCGCATGTTAAAAGGGGGGCTCCTAAGCATTGTGACTCAGGAGCTCTTACTGGCTCTATAGCCCTCACCCCCTGGCCTTGTCCACAGCATCGCGACCTGTCATACCAGCGGCGGCTGAGCTCACCCGAGGGCCGGGACCTGAGGAAGTAGAGCACAAACGAGAGTGCGGGGAAGGGCGGAGAAGCTCACGAAGGCCTAACCCGGCTACATCCCAGCTGCCAACGCGCAAGTCCGGCACCTCGCGAAGGAACGGCTCCATGCTTTCGAAATAAGTCTCGCTCCTGGAATAGCTAATCAATGCGACACTGAACCCCCACTAAATGCGGCTCTGTGACGGCAACGTTGCCTTCCTTTCTCGCCTTTTGGCAGCTGCTTGAGCGCTAAAGGAGACCTCCTGAGCATCGCGCCTCAGGGGCTCTTACTGGACCTCGGGCCGCTCACCTCCTGGCCTTGACCACAGCATCGCGACCTGGCATACCAGCGACGGCTGAATCCTTCCTGGGTACCGGGACCTGTCAGCGTAGAGCACCAAGTCGTTGCGAGGTTAGAAAGGGGGAACCAAGCCGGAACAGGACAAGCATTTTCATCATTTCATAACAAGGATAATATCTACAAAGGCATTACAGACACTTTACACGCCCCCACGGGGTATTTCCTCGATTCCTCGCAGGGAACAAAAGACACAAACCCTAAGGAGCTATACACGCACCCTCATGGCCGACGCCATCATCAACAGTGGGCCTTGGGAGGTCGGCGCCAACCCCATCCAGATCAGTCGCGCCTGTGGCTTGATGCAGCTGCCTTGCTCTGGGCGCGACGCGAGCTCGGGGGCACGTAGTTGTCGTCGCTCATCTCCGGCATCGCGAAGAGCTTGGGAGAGTCGCGGGACTCCCAAGCATCTCCGCTGCTGCCAGAGGAGCCGCTGGGTAAGCGGGTGGCAGGCCTAGCCCTTGCCACATCGATGTCCTGGCCGCCTCCTCTGGGGCAGCACTCTAGCCGGTGTCCTTCCGTGTCGAAGACCTTGAAGAGCATCAAGGAGGTGCCATCGTATTCGAAATGAATCACGAGGGCGCCCCCTATTCGGCAGACTCGGGGGATCTCGCCCCAGCCCCGGTCATGTATGTTGGGGAACGTAGCAGAAATTCAAAAATTTTCCTACGTATTACCAAGATCTATCTATGGAGAGACTAGCAACGAGTAGAAAGAGAGTGCATCTACATACCCTTGTAGATCGCTAAGCGGAAGCATTCAAGAGAACGGGGTTGAAGGAGTCGTACTCGTCGTGATCCAAATCACCGGAGATCCTAGTGCCGAACGGACGGCACCTCCGCGTTCAACACACGTACAGCCCGGTGACGTCTCCCATGCCTTGATCCACCAAGGAGAGAGGGAGAGGTTGAGGAAGACTCCGTCCAGCAGCAACACAACGGCGTGGTGGTGGTGGAGGAGCGTGGCAATCCTGCAGGGCTTCGCCAAGCACCGCGAGAGAGGAGGAGCACATGGGAGAGGGAGGGCTGCGCCAGGGGCAAGGGTGAAGCTCCCATGCACCTCCCCACTATATATAGGGGTGGAGGGGGCTGGTTTCTTGCCCTCCAAGTCCATTGGGGCGTTGGCAAAGGTGGAGGAAAGAAATCCCATCATTTCCTTCCCCACCGATTGCTATCCCCCCTTTTTAGGGATCTTGATCTTATCCCTTCGGGATATGATCTTATTCCTTCTAAGGGGGAATCTTGGTGCGCCTTGACCAGGGGTGTGGGGCCTTTCCCGCACTACCCACGTTCATGTGGGTTCCCCCATGCAGGTGGGCCCCACTCCGGAACCTTCTAGAACCTTCCCGGTACAATACCGAAAAATCCCGAACATTTTCCGGTGGCCAAAATAGGACTTCCCATATATAAATCTGTACCTCCGGACCATTCCGGAACTCCTCATGACGTCCGGGATCTCATCCGGGACTCCGAACAACATTCGGTAACCACATACAAGCTTCCTAAATAACCCTAGCGTCATCGAACCTTAAGTGTGTAGACCCTACGGGTTCGGGAATCATGCAGACATGACCGAGACGTTCTCCGGTCAATAACCAACAGCGGGATCTGGATACCCATGATGGCTCCCACATGTTCCACGATGATCTCATCGGATGAACCACGATGTCAAGGACTTAATCAATCCCGTATGCAATTCCCTTTGTCTAGCGGTATTGTACTTGCCCGAGATTCGATCGTCGGTATCCTTGTACCTTGTTCAATATCGTTACCGGCAAGTCTCTTTACTCGTTCCGTAACACATCATCCCATGATCAACTCCTTGGTCACATTGCGCATATGATGATGTCCTACCGAGTGGGCCCAGAGATACCTCTCCGCTTACACGGAGTGACAAATCCCAGTCTCGATTCGTGCCAACCCAACAGATACTTTCGGAGATACCTGTAATGCACCTTTATAGCCACCCAGTTACGTTGTGACGTTTGGTACACCCAAAGCATTCCTACGGTATCCGGGAGTTGCACAATCTCATGGTCTAAGGAAGAGATACTTGACATTGGAAAAGCTCTAGCAAACGAACTACACGATCTTAGTGCTAGGCTTAGGATTGGGTCTTGTCCATCACATCATTCTCCTAATGATGTGATCCCGTTATCAACGACATCCAATGTCCATAGCCAGGAAACCATGACTATCTGTTGATCACAACGAGCTAGTCAACTAGAGGCTCACTAGGGACATATTGTGGTCTATGTATTCACACGTGTATTACGATTTCCGGATGAGAGAGGTTAACATCGATATGTGATTAACACTCAAGGTCACATCCCCATGTGACTAACACCCAAAGAGTTTAGGGTTTTATCATGTTATGCTTGTGAGAGAGGTTATAGTCAACGGGTCTGAACCTTTCAGATCCGTGTGTGCTTTACAAATCTCTATGTCATCTCCTAGATGCAGCTACCACGCTCTATTTGGAGCTATTCCAAATGACTGTTCTACTTGGAGCTATTCTAAATTGTTGCTCCATCATACGTATCCGGTATCTCTACTCAGAGCTATCCGGATAGGTGTTAAGCTTGCATCGACGTAACCCTTTACGACGAACTCTTTTACCACCTCCATAATCGAGAAAAATTCCTTAGTCCACTAGTTACTAAGGATAACTTTGACCGCTGTCCTGTGATCCATTCTTGGATCACTCTTGTACCCCTTGACTGACTCATGGCAAGGCACACTTCAGGTGCGGTACACAACATAGCATACTGTAGAGAGCCTATGATAAAAGCATAGGGGACGACCTTCGTCCTTTCTCTCTATTCTGCCGTGGTCGAGATTTTAAGTCTTAACTTCATACCTTACATCTCAGGCAAGAATTCCTTCTTTGACTGATCCATCTTGAACACCTTCAAGATCATGTCAAGGTACGTGCTCATTTGAAAGTACCATTAAGTGTTTTGATCTATCCTTATAGATCTTGATGCTCAATGTTCAAGTAGCTTGATCCAGGTTTTCTATTGAAAACACCTTTCAAATAACCCTATATGCTTTCTAGAAATTCTACATCATTTCTGATCAACAATATGTCAAGAACATATACTCATCAGAAATTCTATAGTGCTCCCACTCACTTCTTTGGAAATACAAGTTTCTCATAAACTTTGTACAAACCCAAAATCTTTGATCATCTCATCAAAGTGTACATTCCAACTCCGAGACGCTTACTCCAGTCCTTAGAAGGATTGCTGGTGCTAGCATACCTTTTAGCATCCTTAGGATCGACAAAAACTTTCTGATTGTATCGCATACAACCTTTCCTTACGACTGGCAAGGAAACTCGTTTTGACATCCATCTGCCAGATTTCATAAATGCAGCTTGTGCTAACGTGATTCCGACGGACTTTAAGCATCGCTACGGATGAGAAAATCTCATCATAGTCAACTCCTTGAACTTGTGAAAAACTCTTCGCCACAAGTCGAGCTTCATAGATGGTGACATTACCATCCACGTCCGTCTTCTTCTTAAAGATCCATTTATCTCAATGGCTTGCCGATCTTTGGGCAAGTCCACCAAAGTCCATGCTTTATTCTGATACATGGATCCTATCTCGGATTTCATGGCTTCTAACCATTTGTCGGAATTTGGGCCCACCATCACTTCTCCATAGCTCATAGGTTCATTGTTGTCTAGCAACATGACCTTCAAGACAGGATTACTGTACCACTCTGAAGTAGTACGTATCCTTGTCACCCTACGAGGTACGGCGGTGACTTGATCCGAAACTTCATGATCACTATCATAAGCTTCTACTTCAATTGGTGTAGGTGCCACGGGAACAACTTCCTATGCCCTGATACACACTGGTTGAAGTGATGGTTCAATAACCATATCAAGTCTCCACCATCCTCCCACTCAACTTTTCGAGACAAACCTTTTCTCGAGAAAGGACCCGATTCAAGAAACAATCCATATTGCTTTCGGATCTGAATTAGGAGGTATACCCAACTGTTTTGGGTGTCCTATGAAGATGCATTTTATCCGCTTTGGGTTCGAGCTTATCAATCCTGAAACTTTTTCACATAAGCATCGCAGCCCCAAACCTTTAAGAAACGACAACTTAGGTTTCTCTAAACCATAATTCATACGGTGTCATCTCAACGGAATTACGTGGTGCCCTATTTAAAGTGAATGTGGTTGTCTCTAATGCCTAACCCATGAACGATAGTGGTAACTCGATAAGAGACATCATGGTATGCATCATATCCAATAGGGTGCAGTTATGATGTTCGGACACACCATCAAACTATGGTGTTCCAGGCGGTATTAATTGTGAAACAATTTCCACAATGTCATAATTGTGTGCCAAAGCTTGTAACTCAGATACTCATCTCTATGATCATATCATAAACATTTCATCCTCTTGTCACGATGATCTTCTACTTCACTCTGAAATTACTTGAACCATTCAATAATTCAGACTTGTGTTTCATCAAGTAAATATTCTCAACATCTACTCGAATCATCTGTGAAGTAAGAACATAACGATATTCACTGCATTCCTCAGCACTCATTGGACTGCACACATCAAAATGTGTTACTTCCAACAAATTTCTATCTTGTTCCATTTTACTGAAACCGAGGATTTCAGTCATCTTGCCCATGTGGTATGATTTGCATGTCTCAAGTGATTCAAGATCAAGTGAGTTCAAACGGTCCATTTGCATGGAGTTTCTTCATGCATATACACCAATAGACATGGTTCGCATGTCTCAAACTTTTCAAAAACGAGTGAGCCCAAAGATCCATCAACATGGAGCTTCTTCATGCGTTTTATACCGATATGACTTACGTGGCAGTGCCACAAGTAGGTGGTACTATCATTACTATCTTTTGGCATGAACATGTGTATCACTACGATCGAGATTCAATAAACCATTCATTTTAGGTGCAAGACCATTCAAGGTATTATTCAAATAAACAGAGTAACCATTATTCTCCTTAAATGAATAACCGTATTGCGATAGACATAATCCAATCATGTCTATGCTCAACGCAAACACCAATCTCGATGGTAGAGGGAGCGTGCAATGCTTGATCATATCAACATTGGAAACACTTCCAACACATATCGTCAGCTCACCTTTAGCTAGTCTCCGTTTATTCCGTAGCTTTTATTTCGAGTTACTAACCCTTAGCAACCGAACCGGTATCCAACACCCTGGTGCTACTAGGAGTACTAGTGAAGTACACATTAACATAATGTATATCCAAGACCTTGCCAGCCTTCTCATCTACCAAGTATCTAGGGTAATGCTACTCCAGTGGCTGTTCCCCTTATTACAGAAGCACTTAGTCTCGGGTTTGGGTTCAACCTTGGGTTTCTTTATCAGAGCAGCAGCTGATTTGCTGTTTCATGAAGTATCCCTTCTTGCCCTTGCCCTTCTTGAAACTAGTGGTTTCATCAACAATTGATGCTCCTTATTGATTTCTACTTTCGCGGTGTCAAACATCGTGAATACCTCAAGGATCATCATATCTATCCCTGATATGTTATAGTTCATCACGAAGCTCTAGTAGCTTGGTGGCAATGATTTTGAAGAAACATCACTATCTCATCTGGAAGATCAACTCCCACTCGATTCAAGTGATTGTTGTACTCAGACAATCTGAGCACAAGCACAACAATTGAGCTTTTCTCCATTAGTTTGCAGGTTAAGAAAATCGTCGGAGGTCTTATACCTCTTGACGTGGGCACGAGCCTGAAATCTCAATTTCAGCCCTCAAAACATCTCATATGTTCCGCGACATTTCGAAAAACGTCTTTGGTGCCTCAACTCTAAACCGTTTCACTGAACTATCACATAGTTATCAAAACGTGTATGTCTGATGTTCGTAACATCCACAAATGACGTTTGGGGTTCAGCACACTGAGCGGTGCATTAAGGACATAAGCTTTCTACTGTCCGCATAATAGCTACTATCAACTTTCAAATATATTTTCTCTAGGAACATATCTAAACAGTAGAACTATAGCGTGAGCTACGACATAATTTGCAAAAGGTCTTTTTGACTATGTTCAGGATAATTAAGTTCATCTTATGAACTCCCACTCAGATAGACATCCCTCTGGTCATCTAAGTGATCACATGATCCGAGTCAAACTAGCCCGTGTCCGATCATCACGTGAGACGGACTAGTCATCATCGGTGAACATCTTCATGTTGATCGTATCTACTATACGACTCATGCTCGACCTTTCGGTCTCCGTGTTCCGAGGCCATGTCTGTACATGCTAGGCTCGTCAAGTTAACCCTAAGTGTTTTCGCGTGTGTAAATCTGTCTTACACCCATTGTATGTGAACGTAAGAATCCATCACACCCGATCATCACGTGGTGCTTAGAAGCGACGAACTGTAGCAACGGTGCACAGTTAGGGGAGAACACTTCTTGAAATTTTGTAAGGGATCATCTTATTTACTACCGTCGTCCTAAGTAAACAAGATGCATAAACATGATAAACATGACATGCAATCAAATAGTGACATGATATGGCCAATATCATTTTGCTCCTTTTGATCTCCATCTTTGGGGCTCCATGATCATCATCGTCACCGGCATGACACCATGATCTCCATCTCCATCATCGTGTCTCCATGAAGTTGTCTCGCCAACTTATTACTTCTACTACTATGGCTACCGGTTAGCAATAAAGTAAAGTAATTACATGGCGTTGTTCAATGACACGCAGGTCATACAATAAATTAAGACAACTCCTATGGCTCCTGCCGGTTGTCATACTCATCGACATGCAAGTCGTGAATCCTATTACAAGAACATGATCAATCTCATACATCACATATCATTCATCACATTCTTGTTGGCCATATCACATCACATAGCATACCCTGCAAAAACAAGTTAGACGTCCGATAATTGTTGTTTGCATGTTTTACGTGGCTGCTATGGGTTTCTAGCAAGAACGTTTCTTACCTACGCAAAACCACAACGTGATATGTCAATTGCTATTTACCCTTCATAAGGACCCTTTTCATCGAATCCGTTCCGACTAAAGTGGGAGAGACTGGTACCCGCTAGCCACCTTATGCACCAAGTGCATGTCAATCGGTGGAACCTGTCTCACGTAAGTGTACGTGTAAGGTCGGTCCGGGCCGCTTCATCCCACAATACCGTCGAAACAAGATTGGACTAGTAATGGTAAGCATATTGAACAACATCAACGCCCACAACTACTTTTTGTTCTACTCGTGCAAAGAATCTACGCAATAGACCTAGCTCATGATGCCACTGTTGGGGAACGTAGCAGAAATTCAAAAATTTTCCTACGTATCACCAAGATCTATCTATGGAGAGACCAGCAACGAGTAGAAAGAGAGTGCATCTACATAACCTTGTAGATCGCTAAGCGGAAGCGTTCAAGAGAACGGGGTTGAAGGAGTCGTACTCGTCGTGATCCAAATCACCGGAGATCCTAGTGCCGAACAGACGGCACCTCCGCGTTCAACACATGTACAGCCCGGTGACGTCTCCCATGCCTTGATCCAGCAAGGAGAGAGGGAGAGGTTGAGGAAGACTCCGTCCAGCAGCAACACAACGGCGTGGTGGTGGTGGAGGAGCGTGGCAATCCTGCAGGGCTTCGCCAAGCACCGCGAGAGAGGAGGAGCACTTGGGAGAGGGAGGGCTGCGCCAGGGGCAAGGGTGAAGCTCCCATGCACCTCCCCACTATATATAGGGGTGGAGGGGGCTGGTTTCTTGCCCTCCAAGTCCATTGGGGCGTTGGCAAAGGTGGAGGAAAGAAATCCCATCATTTCCTTCCCCACCGATTGCTATCCCCCCTTTTTAGGGATCTTGATCTTATCCCTTCGGGATATGATCTTATTCCTTCTAAGGGGGAATCTTGGTGCGCCTTGACCAGGGGTGTGGGGCCTTGCCCCCACTACCCACGTTCATGTGGGTCCCCCCATGCAGGTGGGCCCCACTCCGGAACCTTCTAGAACCTTCCCGGTACAATACCGAAAAATCCCGAACATTTTCCGGTGGCCAAAATAGGACTTCCCATATATAAATCTTTACCTCCGGACCATTCCGTCACTCCTCGTGACGTCCGGGATCTCATCCGGGACTCCGAACAACATTCGATAACCACATACAAGCTTCCTATATAACCCTAGCGTCATCGAACCTTAAGTGTGTAGACCCTACGGGTTCGGGAATCATGCAGACATGACCGAGACGTTCTCCGGTCAATAACCAACAGCGGGATCTGGATACCCATGATGGCTCCCACATGTTCCACGATGATCTCATCGGATGAACCACGATGTCAAGGACTTAATCAATCCCGTATGCAATTCCCTTTGTCTAGCGGTATTATACTTGCCCGAGATTCGATCGTCGGTATCCTTATACCTTGTTCAATCTCGTTACCGGCAAGTCTCTTTACTCGTTCCGTAACACATCATCCCGTGATCAACTCCTTGGTCACATTGCGCATATGATGATGTCCTACCGAGTGGGCCCAGAGATACCTCTCCGCTTACACGGAGTGACAAATCCCAGTCTCGATTCGTGCCAACCCAACAGATACTTTCAGAGATACCTGTAATGCACCTTTATAGCCACCCAATTACATTGTGACGTTTGGTACACCCAAAGCATTCCTACGGTATCCGGGAGTTGCACAATCTCATGGTCTAAGGAAGAGATACTTGACATTGGAAAAGCTCTAGCAAATGAACTACACGATCTTAGTGCTAGGCTTAGGATTGGGTCTTGTCCATCACATCATTCTCCTAATGATGTGATCCCGTTATCAACGACATCCAATGTCCATAGCCAGGAAACCATGACTATCTGTTGATCACAACGAGCTAGTCAACTAGAGGCTCACTAGGGACATATTGTGGTCTATGTATTCACACGTGTATTACGATTTCCGGATAATACAGTTATAGCATGAATAAAAGACAATTATCATGAACAAGGAAATATAATAATACTTTTATTATTGCCTCTAGGGCATATTTCCAACAATGTAGACCTTGCCCGGAGCGACGACTTCAACCTCCGCTCCGGTCGCCGGGGTACCACAGTCGGCGTGCTGCAACCAGAGCTCGAGGGGCCCTCGCGGCGGCATCTCGAAGGCGAATAAGGGTGGAAAGCGAATCCAGGAGCTTGGAGGCATGGCGGCGTGGAGTACGAGCTCGCGAGAGGAGTCCGCAGCGTGGACTCCGGGAGCGACGACACGCACCGCCGTGACTCGTCGTCGTCGCCGACGGCACGGTCGGCGCCGCTCGGCGTCTTCTTCTCTATGGCCCTCAGCCCGGGCGTACAGAGGTAGCGGAAACCCAGGAGGTGGTCGCTCGTATCAAGTTCTCGACATCTCTGGCTGAGCAACCTCGTCACGGTGGTCGGGGACCGGCCGTTTCTTCGGGAGGAGCGGATCGAGCCCCTCTCGAGGGGCCTTTCCTTTCTCCTTGGCTGAGAACCGACGGATCGGCGCCATTGCTAGCAAGATGGAGGAGGAGCAAGGAAGAAGAAGCGAGCGAAGCAAGAAGAGATGGACCGCGGGGGCTCACGCCTCTCCGTACTTATAGTCCAGAGGAGGCCAACCGTCGGCCTCCACAATCGCAGGTACTCATGACCCTTTTTGCATAAAGCAGGGACTCGTCAAATCGGGCAGTTGCCGAGGCAGCATGGGGAAGCGAAGATGCGCACGTCCAATCAACCGTCATGCGGCGACCAAGGCCGCATGCTGTTGGGGCCCGCGGCACTCTGCACTTGCACTTTGGCTTCGCTGCTAAGCCAAGTCCGAGCGCGCCTTGGCCCCGGGGGCTACTGTCGGCGTTCTGGGAATGGGTGTCCCCAGACTTGCCTGCCTGCGGCCTGCGGCGTGGCTCAAGCAGTGGCCCAGTATGGCCAGTCTACATCAACCCAAGCTCAAGACCCTCGCGAGGGGCCAAGCCTCGCGGGGCGGACAATGCAAGGCTTCCTCCGGGACGGCCTCACCAGGCAGACTCGCGAGGAGGCGGAGAGATCAAGGCAGGGGTACCTCGCGAGGTGCTCATGACGCAAGCCATGACGATTGAGACCAGGCGGGCGCCAGCCTGCGCAGTGTCCTCGTTTCCTCTTTGGTGCAAAGGGGGAAAGTGCAGGCGCAGAGTACCAAGGCATCAAGCAAAGGATAACATATCAGTGCAACGAGACCAAGACTAGCAGAGCGGTAGGATGGAGGTCACGGTGGAGCCCAAGATGGCGTCACCACCAGTGCCTTTGGCAGTCGAAGACCAACTTTAGTCAGGATAACTTGTACTAGCTGTTCCCCTTCAAAATGGCCATTGTTGGCTCCCTTCCCACTCAATACTTGGGAAGAGGACCAGGGCTTCTATAAATAGAGATAGCCACCACCACAGTAGGGGAGATGGGATCCAGAGCCTATCTCATCTAGAGGCGACTGAATCCACCCAAGTAGAACATCGCACCAGCTCAAGAACACCTCTCGCGAGGCTGTTCTTCCTCTGTACTATTCATCATCAGCCCCTGAGGCAATCCACCACACCACAAACTAGTGTAGGGTATTACACCACAACGGTAGCCCGAACTAGTATAAACCTTGCATCCCTTCTGTTGTTCATTGTGTAGCTTAGATTCACGGCGAGGCGTTGGGACGTGGATCGGTAGGGGGAAGATCTTCGTGCGCACCCCAAAGTTCGAACCTTAAGGGTTTTCCTGGAACCCGATATCCGACAGTATTTTCTTTCTTGCACACTGGCCGTTGTACGTACGTGTACATGCTGCGTGCGCGTCTCTACTATGACATGTGCGCGCCTCTACATCGACCAATATATATGTACATACACGTTCGCGACCAGAATGACAACGCTACGTACGCTTCGACCAGGTGGGTCCCGACTGTCAGGCACTTCCTTGCGTGCGAAGATGTAGCTGGTGGGTCCCAGCAGTCAGGGGCGAATCGTTTTTTTTGCCCGGACGCACTTCCTTGCGTGCGAAGGTGTAGCTGGTGGGTCCCAGCAGTCAGGGGGGAAACGTTTTTTGATGAAATATAGTGGCCCTGCCGGTGGGTCCCTGCTGTCAGGTGGAGGAGTAATTATTTTGCGCCTAATAAGGAGGCACTTCCTTGCGGCCGTCATGGACCCAGCTGTCAGCCTCTCCACGTACAGTACTCTTCCGATGGAAGTTGTTCCTTGACCATGTTGACCATGTCGTGCGGTTGCACCACGGCGGTGGACGACGGCGATGCCTAGGAAGGGGACAATGCGGAGCCGGGGAAGACGCGGCAGTGGAAGCCCGCGTGGAGAGGACTACGAGGGTTCACTGGTTTGGCTGCGGTGTGAGGCCGCTGTCGCTGCAAGGCCTGGCCAGTGGTGGGAATAGTAGGGGATGGTGAGGCCTCTGCGGCAGCACAGCCATCCACGGGAGGCAGGAGCATGCGGCACGACCGGTGCTGCTTTGGGCGGCTGGAGCAAGAAGACCAGAGGTTGAAGAAGCACTACAGCCGTTGGATGGACATCATACGGTCACTAGAGCTAGAATCATTTATATTTACTAAGTTAACAAAGTCCTCCGTCCCCGTCAACTTAGTAGGCCCACAAGTCAGCCTCCCACCAAGGTGGGTACCAGCTAGCCGGGGGAGTATTCATTTTTTTGTGCGTAATAAGGAGGCACTTCCGGTGGGTCCAAGCTGACAGCGGGGGGAACGTTTTTTCACGAAATACATTGGCCCGTTCGGTGGGTCCCAGAAGTCAGGGGGAAATGTTTTTTTTGCAAAATACTGGTGGCCCGTCCGGTGGGTCCCTGCTGTCAGGTGGAGGAATAATTATTTTCCGTGTAATAAGGAGGCACTTCCTTGCGGCTGCCATGGACCCAGCTGTCAGCCTCTCCACGTACAGTACTCTTCCGATGGAAGTCGGTCGTTGACCACATTGACCATGCCGCACCGAGAGCACCACAGCGGTGGACGACGACGAGGCCTAGGAAGGGGACGCCGCGGAGCCGAGGAAGACGTGACAGTGGATGCCCACGTGGAGAGGAGTACGAGGGTTCACTGGTTCGGCTGCGGTGTGAGGCTGCCGTCGCTGCAGAATAACAGGGGGTGTGGGTGAGTGGAGGGATGGCCTGGCCAGTGGTGGGAGTAGTATGGGGGCGGTGAGGCCTCCGCGGTAGCACAGCCGGCCACGGGAGGCAGGAGCAGGCGGCATGACCGGCGCTGCTTTGGGCGGCTGGAGCAAGAAGACCAGAGGTTAAAGAAGCACTATGGCTGTTGGATGGAAATCATACGGTCACTGGAGTATTGACTAAGTTGACAAAGCCCTCCGTCCCCATCGACTTAGTGGGCCCACAAGTCAGCCCAACAATATGGTGGGTCCTAGCTAGCAGGGGTATTCATTTTTTTGGCCGTAATAAGGAGGCACTTCCTTACGTGCGAAGATATAGCTGGTGGGTCCGACCTGTGAGCGGGGAGGGGGGGACATTTTTTTCACGAAATACAGAGGCCCTTCCTGTGGGTCCTAGCTGTCAGGTGGAGGAATCATTATTTTGCGCGTAATAAGGAGGCATTTCCTTGCGTGCGGCCGTGGACCCAGCTGTCAGCCTCTCCACGTACAGTCCACTTCCGATGGATGTCGTTCATTGACCATGTTGACCAGGCCGCGCTGAGAGCACCAGGGCGGTGGACGACGGTGAGGCCTAGGAAGGGAACGACATGGAGCCATGGAATACTCGGCAGTTGTTTCCCACGCGGAGGAGTACGAGGGTTTACTGATTCATCTGCCGTCCCCGGAGAATAACAGTAGGTGTGGGTGAGTAGAGGGATGGCTAGGCCAGCGATGGGAGTACGATGGGGCCGTGAGGCCTGCGCAGCAGCATACCCGGCCTCAGGAGGAGGGAGCAAGCAGTCCCGTCGGCGCTTGTTTGAGCGGCTAGAGCATTAAGAGTAGAGATTGAAGAAGCACGACAGCCGTTGGATGGACATCCAACAGTCACTGCTCTCGTGTGTTGACTAAGTTGACGGGGTGTTGCGTGTGCGTCAACCTTATTTTCATGAAAGCATACGCGTCAACCTGTAGTAGGCGCACAAGTCAGCCTCAAATCTGTGGAAAACAACATACAACCCATCTGCCATTATTTCTAATAATGTACAACCCATTTGCTAATTCTTAAGAATTTTTCTGGAGCCCACCTTCTTTTTGTTAGCATTAGACCCCATATTGTGGCCATGGTTAAAAGGTATACAAAATTTTGCATATTTCGATGCGGTCAACTGTTTTTAATCCAGAAATATCGATTCACATTCAAACTATTTTGAAAAATAATTTATATAAATATAAAATCCAAATAATTGTCCACATATAAAAATCAATGGAATTTAAAATCTTGTAATGAAAAAAATTGAAACAAATTCCCGGTTTGATGTGTTTTAAAAATGTACAACCCATTTCTGGGCAAACCGAATGAAACTCTCCTCGTCTTGAAAGATTTGCAGCCCAGCAGGGCCGATAAAGCAAGTAGGCCTTGTTTGGGTATTTCTTAAAAAAATAGAACTGGGCTAGCCATTTTCAGCAAGAAAAAAACACAACTGGGCTCATGATGTGGTAAACATAAATAAAACCCTGGCTAGACGGGCCACAGCCCCCGCACAGCCTCGTCGTTACCTTGATCCGTCGCTAAAACTAGTATAAATAACAACTGCTTGTTCCTAAAAAAACTGCGCGACCTGCTGGGTCCCTGGTGTCAGCCGCTCGTAGTGTAATTCTCTCATTTATTGACTACATTGACAATGGCGTGAGCCCCAGATGTCCAACCATTAGGAGGAACCATATTTTTGGGCTTGTAATATAGAGGCACTTGCTTGCGTACTACCATGACGCTGGTGGGTCCCTACTGTCTTCCTCTCCATGTACAGTCATCTCCTTGTTCCTCCCGGTTGTTGACGATGTTGACAATGCAAGAGGGCGGCACACTGTGCATGGCGAGCGAACCAAGGCCGCAAGGCGGAGGACGGCGGCGAGGCCTCGGACGAAACGAATAGAAGCCATGGAAGATGCACCGGTCCAGTCGCAGGTGGAGGGAAGTATGAGGGTTGACTGGTTCGGGCGCGGGTGCGTGTTGGGCTGAAATCGCCGGAGAATAACAGGACGTGTGGGGGAATAGAGGGAGGGACTGGCCAACATTGGAGGGTACATACGGTAGGGCGGCGGAGGCACAACCAGCCATGGGAGGCGGGAGCAGGCGGAGCCGACGGGGCGGTTTGGTTTGGGCGGCTGGAGGAAGAAGAATACAAGAGATAGAAGATACACGACAGATGTTGGATGTCAATCCAACAGTTGGTAGGCAGAATCGTTTGTTGACTGGCTAGTAAGTCGACACCACCTTGGATAGGCTATGTCCTCACGGGTCCCAAATGTCAGAATCCAAATCTGTCACGGTCATGCAGCCTTTCCTATGAAAATTTACAAGCCATTGATGTGCTAGTTCGAAATGAGTTTGTGGGTGCTGGTGGGGGCTAATCACTTGGCTTCTGTAATGTACAGTGTGCTCAAGCAGCCGGCGAGAGTGATGTTATTTCCCTTGGTTGGGATTTGTTACAATATTTCACTCTAAATTAAACAAATGGCAAGCCATTTGCCTTGTTTCAAAGAAAATATGACAGTCACAACCGAGTTGAAAAGGGGCAGGAACATCTAACTCTAGTTTACAAACTATACAAAAGCACGAGGGTTAATTGTTCATCAGGTTTACAAAAAAACCCAGGTTGAAAAGGGCAACAACATCTAACTCTAGCACTGTTTTCGGTAGTCACAGTGAAATGGATCGGTCAGGTCCATACAATGAACATCCTGGGTCATAAAATTTACTGGATTATGACCACAATATGTTGTAAATAGAAGCTCGGCACGTTCAGAAGCTCTTTTTCCCACCTGAAACTCCTTTTTTTGCTCTTCGACATACCCATCCGTCAAAACCATGCTGCTGATAAACTTAAGCCTGATGGACAATAGTAACCTCGCATTCAGCAGGAAGAATGTGACAAATCTAGTGTTTGCACGGTTGGCTACATATCGTTCTAGCGTTATTGTCTTCAATCGAATCTCATGAGAAGTGAGAAAATCCCGATGCTTATGAATCCACTGATTGGCTATAACTTTCTTACCCCGTCCTGTTGCCTAAATAGACATGAAGATGGAAAACAGTTAAGGTCTAAAAAAGGAGTGTCGAAAGAGCAACAGCTGAACGGTTAATTCTAGTACACTATATGCGGGCTTCCAATGTGCGTGAAATTATCACCTTTATATACAACTTCTCCAGACATGGAAAGCATTGCAGCAAGCCAATAATCTTGTTCAGATCAAATCTATTCATTTGGATATATAAGATCTTGATAGAATCCAGCACCATTGATAGGCCATCCATGGAGAAACTCTTCATTGAGCATAGAACATAATATTAGTACAAAATGTGTCCTCCAAGATGATATATAACTTATGCGCAGAAATTTAAAATGCAGCTTATGGTTACAAGTGTAGATGATAATATAAAGTACCTGAAGAACCGTGGAGCCAAACACCATATTGAAATGAGCACAGAGATCATGTATTACACCCAAGGTCTCCAGTTTAGGCGCAGAGAGGACAGTTATTTACAACGGTGAATAACAAGAATCAAGGATCAACCTTTGAAGTGAAGGGGCATCTTGGATGATGAGCTGCCTTCCGTCAAAAGAAATTCCAATTATTACAAGGTTAGGCGACTTTATTTGGAGACAACCGATTTTAACTATGAAAACAAGCACCAAGCACTCCAGGGCAGGGCAACTGGAGTGGATGATGTTGTGCAATGAGGCCTCCGATATACGAACCCGCACAAGTGAAAGTTTCTTGAGAAATGGGAGTCGAAAGTTTAGTACCAGATTGTCTGGTAGGTAGCACAGCGCAAAGGTGGCGGTGTGGAGAGAGGAGGAAAACCGCGAGATGGACATCGGTGCTGAGGGCACAAGTTCATGGCGTTAGATATATGGTATGTGATTTCCAGGGGAATAGTAGAACTCAAGCAGCTGTAGTTCTATGAATTCAGGGGATTTCAGCCAGGTGTCCACCGTGCAGGGCATGGTATGCTTGCTCAGGTAGCATGACGGGATGAGGAGGCTTTAAACAGAGCCCTGGTGGGAGGAGATGATGGCTCTGGGTATTTCAAAATCATTGAAGAGAGATAGCTGACAACATCGAGATTAAGGGGCACGATGCGCTATAGAGGGTGCCACCAAATTGAGAGGACTTGGGTGCGGCAGCAATCATTGGTGGGGAGAAGTGAGATGATCTCCCCAAGGACGGCGTCGGGGAGATCGCTGATGCGGTCCACCCGAGATTCTACGGGTTCCTGGGATCCGATGGGGGTGGGGTCGCCGCTTCTCCCTGCGCTGCCGGGTGCGAGATCTACAACAGGCGTCACCGCTGGTGGGAGCCTCATCTTCTTGGCGATGGGGTAAGCCGACTCCATTTTCCCCGAGGGAGTCGCATCGCGCTCACGGATTTGAGCAGAGTAACGAATGACGAGCCTAGTTGTAGTGCGAGTGAAGAAGAAGGGGAGCTGGGGGTTTTCTGTAGGAGTGAGGAAGAAGGGGAGCTGGGGTTTTCTATAGGAGTGAGGTGAGGAATTTGGGGGTACGAGTGGAACGAGCTGACGTGAGGTGGGTGGGAGCGAGGAGGAAGAAGAGCACCCAGGTTTTTTTGGGGGGGCGGTGTGCTGGGTGTGGGTAGCGCCTCTCATTCAGCAAATATATGGGCTTTTGAATTGATTTTACTATTTACTAGTGTGGATGGGCTATTTTGTCTTGGGCCCAGAGAAACAATTACTACTAGTACAGTGGAGACACTCTACAGCTACCCAGAAAAACAATTACTACTAGTACAGTGGAGACACTCTACCGCTTCTGGCTCCTCCTAGGTCATTGAAACGTCTCCCTCTACTGAATGCCATTATATTTTTGTTCACCGACATGCAGGCCATGCAGCACGCAGGCCCAAATGCCATCCACAAAATTAGAAGGTAGTATGCAAGCGAAGAGTCACCCCGATCGTAGCACGGCAGTAACGAGCCGTCGTATCACAAAACCCCACCTCCCCGCAGTCTATGTTTGACAGACGAAGCAACCATAGTTTCACTCTTCGCTGAATCCCCTTCTACCTCACCGTCTTCAAGAAAGGCAACACTCGCATCTGCCACTGTTCTTCTCTCCCAACGAAGGGAAGGTAAGCGGATCCGTGATGTTAGTATATTTTCATTTAGAGAAAAAAAGAACTTTTGCAAAGCAGTAACCGATCCTCACTCTCTTTTTTGTTTCATTGTCATTGCGATTGTGTTTTCCTTTCAGTGGTCTCCTAGTATTCGTCAGTTTCATGATGGACCAAGGAGAACCAGGCAAACATCTGCCGATATTGGAGCAGACGCGGGAGGCTGATCCCCACGAGACAGAGAGCTCCAAGAAGATGGAGGCAGCCATCGAGCCGACCCCAGATACGCTCACGACCACTACTGAGATGGTCAACGCCCCGTTTGAGGTTACAGCCCCCGTGGCACTGCAGGAGCAGTTTTCCCCCTTCAAGGATGTGCCCCCCCCTGCTAAGCTGCCCAAGGTGATTTTCTTCTTTGCCGATCTCGATTGTGGTTTTTCATCTAAGTATGTGGTGATTAATAATGCAAAATTTTATTAGCTTCGATGCCATGCTATACATAGTGGTTTAAATAACTTGTGTTTGTTATACTAAAAAGTAATTCAAAATTTGTTTCTATTTCAATTAGAGCCCTGATGCAGACAAGGATTGTGTGGTTGTACATGTTACTCGCTATGAGGCGGATGACCTGAATATACGCACTGGGAAAACAGAGTTCTTAGGCTGTTGGATCTTGGAAGCCATTTGCGGTTATACCAATGAAGAGTTATATTCCAGCCTCACTGTTGTCAGGCGTGTTGTCTAGGGTGTACTGAATCACAAGAAGTTCAAAGCTACTCCTTCATTTGTGAGGCATACTGTTCTTGTCAAGCTTACGTAGGAAGATGACGTGGCATGCCTCCACAAACAAGTTTATCAGTGGCAAGGCCACAAGGTTGTCTTCATGAAGGTTCACAGGATTGAGCTGTCGCGGGACGTCCTCGATGATGTTCATGGCAAGGTCCATCTTGTGTCCAGCCCAAATTAGATCGAGGCATGAGTTGCCCCAGCTAGTGTTTAATAGTAGTTTGGATTGTGTCTAATTATCCGAACTTTGCCTGTTATCAACCCCTTTGGGGCTAGTTCTCTGTTTGAATCCGTCTATGGGAACTGCTGCTACTTTTGTGTGCCCGTGAATCATGTGAGAACCATCGTAATTGTTGCCGAAACAGATGTGTCCTTGCTAGTTTTTTCATGAATATGGCATGGTAAGACATAAGTTGTCACGGTTTATCATACGAGCAGTGTGTGTTTTGATGTAGAGCACTCGTTCGAGAACTATGCACCGACGTATACATAAGTACTTGTAAACACTGTTGGTGCTACCCCACTTGTAAGCAGTTGTGCAAAACACGGCACATTGGCTCAGCTCGCTTCAACACTAGGCTATCGACCAGCTAACAATCAACAATCTGTTGTCTGACATATAAGCAACTATGTATCTTGTTACAGTGGTTCATGCACTGAGGCCACAATGTAAATTCCAAATGTTCACACGCTAGTCCAAGGCTCATGTGGAACACTCACATTAAACTCATCTTCATAAAAAACTTGAAAAGCATAATTTAAGCAATTTTATACATCTCAATGATTCATAGAACATAACAAACATATACTAGTTCACAGCAAAAGACAAAGTTGTGAGAAGGTTTACAAATCAGGAAAAAACAAGCAAGGCTTCTCTGAGCAAAGGGCCTCCCGGCAGGCTTAAATTTCCTGGAGTTCACTCTGGTTTTTTCTTGTTGCCACCATCCAGGGTTAGGTTCTCTCATTCCATAATAACCAATTATAATTGTGGTGTTAGCTAGAATGCTGAACTAAACCATGCAGTGTACTGACCAGGTGAAATTCTTGTGCATTCCACTAAATTTAAGCACCGCTATTTGCAGAAATAAGCAGACCACAATGCCTCTTGTCCGCGCACCTGTCCAAAAAACCGTCGTGCAGCCGTGCCAGCTAGTCCTCGGTCCATGGATGAACTGGTAGAAAGTGCATTTCGGACTAGGATGCAGTTGTTTTCGCTTTTCCCTGCACTGCAATCAGGAAGTAAAACATACGAATCAGCTTCTTTTAGATTGCGTTGGTCATTCTACCTTAGTTACTACCAATGTAGGAATACCTTGAAGACTGGAGGTTAGACGACAGCAACGAGGGATAGCCATCTCATTTTGCATAGTTGTACTAAAGCCGAGGTGTGTGCTTTTGATTGCGCGGATAGAAACGATACGGAGACAGACATCCCGAAACGATATGGAGGCAGACATCCCTGTTTGCGCTTACGAAATACAGTTATTTAAACAGTGATAGATATTTGCAGTGGCGTATGATTAACAGCAGCATCTATTGTGTTATAATTGGCACTAGATTGATAGTATGAAGAGTCCTTAAGTAAGTAGCATCACATCACATCAATAATGCCACTAGATTAACAGCAGAACAATAGCATTAGTATTACTGTTATGAGAGTAGCACATGGTCAGTAAATGTGCAATCAAATTTGTGCAGTTCCACTGGGATGAAGCAATGTTAGTGGTGTGAGATTTAAGTGTAACTGCAAAAACACAATTCATGGGAAATAAAGCAAGACAGAAGCACTTCATAAAATGGTGGTGGCATTGCTTCAATTTATCGACGGCACTAGACCATTACTTATAGTGACATTAGGTGGCATTGCTTAATGCTTCATGTGATTTTACATTAATGGCAGCGATGTGTGCGTAGGGACAGCAGGGGCATAAAGTGGTGAGGCAGATGTGGCTGCCGAGAGCAGCAAACACTCAGGCAGCATGTCTGCATTTGTCCCATTTTTAATCTCCTCGGCGACATTTTCCTATGTGAGAACAGGAAATCTAGACCTGCTCATTCTCATTTGCGTTGTCCCCCAACACCCGTCACTTTCTTTCCTTTCTCAACCAAGAGATAGGTCCACTTCCCCCCACCCTTCGCCATCCACCATGCTTTCTTCGTCTTTTCAACCAAGAGACCGGTTGGGTAGCCAGTATCTACTACTTTCCCCCATTTCCTCTTAGAACCAAGTCCTAGATTCATGCTACAGCTTCCCCACTTTCTTCCCCGTTTGAACCAACTCTTAGAGTCGACTGTATGAACTAGCTTTACCTCTAATAATAGTAAAAGTCTAGGTGGCTTTGGAACAGCAGACGGAAGTAGAAAAAGATCCACACGAAGGGAGCTGGGGCAGTAGAGCAAGGCATGTGTTCTGTTTTGAAGGAATATATACCTGAGGGTCGTCGGCATGTGGAAAAGACGGTGTTGGGAGGCCGCATCTTGGCCACAATACCGCAGGGAGGAAGAAGGGGTTGGAGGCCCTCCCGATCCGGCGCTCTCTCGAAGGGAACGGCACGACCGCCGATCGGGACGCGCGGGCAGCCGTTAGTCTCCTCCCTCTCCGCCGATGACAGCGTGAATGATGCACCTACACCCCTGCACCGGTCGAGGTTGTCCGGCCGGATTTGTGACCAGCCGTGAGCTGAGAGAGAGTGTGGCCACCTATGTCTTGCTTAGATCTGGAGATCATGAGAGAGTGAATGAGAGGAACCCTAGTAAAGCAGGCGCTAAGGCTCCTGCTTATATATATGGTGGAGTGATTTTGTTGTACCAGCTTCAAAAAAATGCGCTCCTACGTGTACCCGCGAGTGGGTGTGAGAGAACTAGTGCGTGCATGCACTGCTTCTCCTTGTGAGAGTACAATATACTATTCCCAAAGAACGTTCGCCGCAAGAGTAATAGTATAAGTGTGTGACGTGTGAGCTAAAATAAAATGTGCGGGACGTCTTTTGTTTTATAGAAGTTCTGAGGGTAGGGTGTGAAGAGCACATATGTGCGTGATATCTACCTGCAGATAGACGGTGGGTGCGATGTGCGAGTCTGCGAGAGGAATCGGGAGAGTCGTGACTCGTGAGGGTGCGTGTGCGTGAGAGAGAGGGGGCACATATCAATGCAATGCATGTGTCCATAAATCATTATCCGACAAACGTTCGCCACAAGCCTTTTCCCGACGAACGTTGTAAGAAGCATTAGATCAGCATCCGACACTGTCAGTTTTGCCATGTCATTTAATAGAACAACCACTCCTCCTACACACAAATCTTCCACGTGAGTGTTAGCAACTGTCATATGCTCCCTCCGTTCTGAAATGCAGTGCATATAGCTTTATTGAAAATTCGAACCTCGCAAACTTTTACCGAGTTTTCGTGTACCAAATTGTACATGTAGAATACCCTGTATATATCATTTCATTCATCTTCGAGAGGTAACTATAAAGATGGGGGAGGAGTCTACAAAGAAAGACCATCGTATCATCCACAGCATTTTCAACCATCCTTTAGAGCCAATTGGTTCATAGGAATAGATTCATATACTCCACATTTCAAAGGAAATAAACATGATATCATTTCTATAGCTTTAGAGCCACTTGCTTCATAGGAATGGATTCCTATAGTCCTTTAAATTCAAAGGAAAATAAACATTAGCGTATATTCAATAGAAAAGTTCCTATGATATGAACCAAATTACATCTCTTTTCTAATCCCTCCTCATAGGAATTGAGATACATGTCATCTCTAGATTCAATAGAAAAGTTCCTATGATGTGAACCAAATGACATCTCTTTTCCAATCCCTACTCATAGGAATTGAGATGCTCCATGTCATCTCTTTCCCTACAACTTCCATGGATACATCTTCTATTCCTAAATAGATAGTACAACCCACTAGTAGCTTTTTTCCAAAACATGCAACTATGGCACAAGAACTATATAGTGTGCCAATAAATTTGAAAGATGGTCGCTGGATGAAGCTAATTCAACAGTGTAGAGATGGAAAATCCGAGCACTACTAGCCATTGGATATCATCAACATTCCACCAGATCTGCCACATGTACAATTTAGAAGACTCCATGGTTGAACTTAAGCATAATGCACAAACCTCAAAACACAAGCACTTCTCCTTTGTTCTAGAATCTTCTGTATCATAATTGATTTTTTTAAATGAATTGCAATTATTTGTTTTTTATGCTTTACAATGCACAACCCCATGAATCTTAACATTTTTATAAAACTAATTGATTTTGAATGAGATGAACTATAAGAACTAAATGAACATCTACATCATGCATATATGACTCAAAGCTTTACATGCTATAGTGTGTATTTATTCATAATTTGGTTTCGAAATCTCATGCGTTCAATGCATGTGTACCTTACTAGTTTTGAGTAGAATAGCAAATTTCACGCGGCCCTGGGTATATCAAAATGCAGGGCCCATGCATCATTGCCTTTCGGTCGAACCTATGTCCACAATTTTTTGTACGTACTATATCTCCACTGGCCCCCAAACCCAAAATGCTGCCTCGTTCCCGTAAAGCCAAGCGGCCCACACATATTTAAGGCGTACACTCGTACCCGTTTACTATGACATGGCCCCGCACGCCGTAGTACTCCTACAAACCCTACGGCCGCACTCATCATCGGTTTTCTTCAAGAGGACGAGGGAGAAGCCGATTTGTAGTGGAGGCGCTTTCAAAAAAGGATCTGTAGTGGAGACCCCTACCCTAGGGTGCCCTAGGTAGCTACCGCACGCATCATTATTTTCTCTTTTCTTTATGCTCTTGCGCCCTAGAGTGAAATGATGGTTGCTTCGTCCGTCTAGCTTAATGCGGGAAAGGTGGGGCTTTGTGATTTGACCCCTCATCGCTCATTTTCTACTACTGCGGTGCTACGACCGGGGTGCCTCCAATTCCAACCGCTGCTCTGAACTGTAATTTGGTGCATCGCACGTGGAACAAGATGGTGGATGAGCCACATGTCAGCCAAAGGGGTCCTGTTAAGTGTGTCGCCATTTCGTGTGCGGACTGACCCTCTTTGAGTTGCTATGACAACACGACAGGAGCAGCCTACCACTTGGTTTTGCTCCTTGGTGAATCCTGACTATATTGATCTGAAAAGATATGTGTTGAACTACCCTGTCTGTCTCGGTTTTTTTATTTTTAGACGTCTCGGTTTATAGGGCGTGCTCGTAGTTCTAGGTCATCCATTTGACTAACTAAATATGAGTTACTATGTCACAAAAAGTATATCATTGGATTCTTAAGTGGATGTAGTTGTATTTAAAAGTCGAGGGCGGGCTTTTCCTGCGTGGTAGGCGGGGCAGTTCCGCCTAGTCGATTTGACAGAGACGCGAGAAGACGAGGGAGTAGGCTGCTGCAAATGTAGGGCTGTGTGATTTGACCGCGAGTTACTGCTGGACAGGTGGGGCCCCATGATTTGACTTGCCATTATCATTTTAACTGCGGCGCTACGACCGGCATGAGTCTCCCAATTCCTAACCACCTCCATACAGGTGCCTCTCCCAATGCTCCACCATGTAGTAGAGGTTGGCTCTTGCATGAGAGCCCACCTCTCCACTTTTTCCTTGCCTCTCTTTCCTCCACATATGCAAAAATGCCATGTAAAGTGCACTATTGTACTTACTTGCTCCTACAGGTGCTAAGCTTGCCACATAGGCATAAAGTCTGATGTGGCAAGTTAATCAAGAAGAGAGAGACTAGTTTGGTGACCCAAGGAAGAAACGGTGCTAAGCGCGTGTACCTAGGTGAAAAGACAATTTTGAGTCTATAGCTAATTAAATGAAGCAAACTTAGCAACAAAAAACTAATAAGCACACCATTTCATTGGAAGAGGTCACTCCTTGGAAAATGCAATAAATACTAGTACTCCCCGTGTCCCATAATATAAGAACGTTTTTGGCACTACACTAGTGTCAAAAACGTTCTTATATTATGAAACGGAGGGAGTACGAAGAAAGAGATAGAGAGAAGTAAAAAAATACACTTATAGCCGACCTTATAGCTAACCTTGTTGTAGTATGAGTGACTAAGTGATGACTATGTATGACATGCCAACATCAGATAGCCTAATGCACCGTGTTAAATCTCCAAGGGTGCGACCGCGCGAGCGACGCGACGGTCGTGGTAGGCGCGACCATGATATGGGCTGCAGGCAGCCCTTGGTCTAGCATAACCCTCCAGGATAGGATATTCACCCATAGGTCTAGAATCACGCCATGTAACCATTCGATCTCAGATCCAAGGGCTCTCGGAAGCCCGTATCATGGGAGAATGGAAAGCCACTACCCTGCCATTCGCACCCTGGCAGTTCGCTCCTACTCGTCCCTGGATGTCCTTTAATACTACGGTGGTTCGCTCCTAGTCGTCCCGTCCTTTCACATTAAGGCAGTTCCACTAATCCTAACCCTCCTACCAAATCCATGGCGTCCCAAATCTCCATGATCGACGGTGAGTACAAGGTTAGAACCATCACCGGCGATGAGTTCGACGTCATCTACACCCGTTCTTCCGCGACGGTGAAAGGATGCCTTTCTCGCTTCAAACACATGTTCGAAAACTCAGATGATGAGTGGGTCGCTGGGCTAGATGTTGAGTACACCATAGTCCTGGGATGAGAGAAGGATCTAAAGGACGAAGAGAGGAAGAAGCCCACCGTGATCCAGGTTTGCATGCATGACTTATGCTTGGTCTACCACATATGCCATGCCGACGTTGAATGCCTGGATTTTAAGAACTTCCTCGAGATCAACCCAGTCAAATTCATTATTGTAGACTTTACGAATGACAAAGAAGTCTTGGGTCGGATAGGCCTTGTTGTAGGCAACCCCTTCGACCTCTAGAAGAATCGGCTGCTGCCCTCTCGTCAGCCTTCAATGCTGACCCTGGCAGGAGCCATGGTTCATCCTTCATACCGTAAACTAGAGAAACCTCATTACACGTTTCATTGTCATGCATGGCAGCAGAATATACTAGATATAAACCACATCCACTACGCTGCAATGGATGGCTACCTTTGTTTCAATATCTACAAGGGTTGGATGAAGAGCAAGAGCCAAGTGTGTGGTTCAAGCAAAGAAGTATCAGCCAAGAGGAAGAGGGACAAGGACGAAGTCGAGGACGTGGACGAGGTCTCCGAGTGAGTAAGGTGTCAGTATCGTTGCTCATGGTGGTTATAATGCAGTGTCTACCAGATTAGTTGCATAGTTTAATTTCAGGTGTGCTTAGTTTAATTTGAGGGGTGTGTTGTGCTGAGCCCCCAGCAGAACTATGCTATGTTTCTTCTCGTTACTTTAACTCTTCAGTATGTACATACTACTAGTATTTCTTTAATAGAATTTAGCACCCAATTAAGCACGTACTAGCTCTTTTACTAGTACTATATGCATAATTTGGCGACGAGCGCTCTCTATATGTACCACCTTTTTTTTAATTTCAATCCATCGATACTACTACTGTACAAAAGTATACATTTTTTAAAAGGCTAGAGTACTGTTCATCACATATATGGCCAGTTAAATTCTCAACCTAGAACGACGTGCATGCCATGTAGTAAATCGATATGGAGGAAGTATAGTAAAAATGAGGTGATTTTACCGAGCGGTCGGCGGGGGATCATGGCCTGTCATGCGGTCCCACGTGTCATGATGTACCAAGGCGATGCGCATGTCCCTCTTTGAGGCAGAAGCAATACTACGTGGTTTCAGATGATGGCGAACTGAAGTGTGAAATAATGGTTGCTTCGTCCGTCTGAGAAGGTGCGGCATTGTGATTTGACGTCTCATTGCTCATTACTATTACTGGGCCGATACGAGTGGGGTGCGTCCCCCCTGCTATTCTGCACTGTTATTTGGTGCTTGACACGTCGACCCAGTTGCTATATGTCCCACATGTCAGCGACAGGAAGTATGGAATTCATGAAAGGGAGCATCGACGGAGGAGTATACTATAGAATTCATGAAAGGGAGCGACTTAGTTTTGGAAAAATCTGTTTTTACGGAGTACGTACCCACTAGGGTTTATAGGGCTCATCTAAAAACATTCGTTTTTCCGTTTGATAAGTCTCAATTCTACTACTAGTAGTAGTACCATTACAAGTTGGATTTTGAGGTGCGCTAGATCACCCAATGCAAGTAGTGTCAAGAGGAAACTAACCAATGCATGTAGAAGTTCATGGAAATTTAGTGGTCAGTCATGCTTTCGTTCTAATTAATGCCTCGGTAAACATAACTTCTTGAGAAAAACGAGTGTAACAATTACTTGTGCAAACTACGAAATTAATTCGACCACTCACCGTCTACCTTGGTTGGAGAGATTTTGAAATTGAGCCATAAACTGGAAAGGAGGGAGTAGTAACTTTTGTCTCGATTACTATTTGTGGCCTTGTATAGATGCAAAATGTATTTTTTATAGTGGCCTTGTATAAGTAAATGGAGGGAGTACTAAAGGACATATATATTCCAAACAATATGATAATCTCTCTAACCAAGGTACGTAGTAGGGACGAGGAGTAAACAGAGGGAGTAGTAAAATTTTCTCCTCATGCTGCGAGCCACCGCGCACGTGGGCGAGGGAGCGGACGTAAGGCGTACAGTACTACTACTACTACTACTACTACTACTACTACTACTCGTAAGCAAGCTTCACCTCATCCTGCGAGCCACCGCGCCCGTGGGCGGGGGAGATGGCGTACTAAGCAGGCTTCTCCTCGTTCTGCGAGTTGACGGGACACATCAAAAGTACTCCTGTGTATAGAGCCTTTCCTCTAAGGTAGGCCCTACATGGTTTGCCTCTTTTTTAACATAACACGTCAAATCGCCATTTGTTTGTTTTGTTCACCCGTGGTAGACGATCCTCCCTCTACCAAGTGGACAACCAGTACACGTGTCAAATTACCACATGGGCTGCCTTTTCGTACAGAAATGAGCTCCACCGTGTACCCGCGCGGGTGTGGTTGGGAAAGAGACGGGAGTACGTGTGCCGTGCGTGCACCTCTTCTCTTCGTGCACTTCCCCCACCTACGCGGGTGTGTGTGAGAGAGATACAAACCTAGACATAATGCGCCGTCCATCCCCATGCCTCCGCCCAGTCCGACCAGCAGTCACCACCACGCCCCACTCCTCCTCACCTTATCTCTCATCTTTCTCCCTCCATTTTTATATACAAGGGGTCACTATCAAAATTACAATTTGCAGATATACAAGGCCACTAACACTAATCAATGCAATATTAATGGTGTTTGCCTCGTGGTACTAGCAAAGGAGGACATTAATTATCCCTTGCATGAATGCGGGAGTTTGTAAAAAACTGCATCTTGATGTTTCGTGCAATGCACGGGCATCTTGCTAGTCCATGGAAAC
The DNA here is from genome assembly GCA_963921465.1 of Triticum timopheevii. NCBI lineage: Eukaryota > Viridiplantae > Streptophyta > Magnoliopsida > Poales > Poaceae > Triticum > Triticum timopheevii. Next base: position 275,267,673 of record OY997262.1, on the reverse strand, counting down.
AACACATGGCAAAATTCCACGGTGAACAAGGGATTTGAATTTGTTGGGAGGGGCTGTTTGGATCTTGCCTGGGGTAGCCAAAATATTGGCGACCCTTTTTTCCACCAATGCCTTTGCCACCGATGAACGAGGAATGGATCGGGTGCTCATGCTGTCATGCATCCTCCAGCGCGCACGTTGGAGGCGAGCTTGCACGAGCTATGTTTTTTTCCACAAAGCCGCCCGAGCCGCCCGTAGACCGACCGGCGACCCGCAAATTATGACATCCAACCGCAGCCACACACATTATGACAGCAACTCAACCAACCGGACAAAATTCACACAAACATGTAGACAAACAGATATTTCATATAAACAATGACAGAAATCATATAAAATACCGGATTTTCATACAAACACGATGGATTTCATTACATTCAAATGAACTACGCGGTGCTAGTTCTGGAAAGCATAGGTATATAATACCTGGCCTAAATGGTCGCCCACCGATCGTTTTGTGTTCCTCATGTCTGGTAGTACGATCACCGGACTGCCGGGAGCCTCGGAGGTATATGCTTCAGCACAAAGGACGGCTCTCTTCCCCACTGCCCAACGGATATCATTGGCTGATGCCGAAGATGATGGTGGCCGGCACCGGCTCGAGTTCATCCTAACATTCCCCTCTTCCGTTGAGCCCATGCAGGGTTGACAAAGGTCCTCACAACAAAAGGATCCGGCAAGACACCTGCTGTGTACGCCGGTGTCACCTCCGCGGTGGCCTTCATGGGACCCAAGCGGCGGCGGCCTCCTGTGTTCCTACTTCTCCTCGATGATGGCGGCGGACGCGGAGGCGCTGGCCACCGACTCGTCGCTCTCCGTGCACCTGGCTTCTGTCGCTGCTTGCATGGCGCGGCTGCCGGCATGGGAGTCTCGACCACAGAAATGGGAGACGCGGTACGAGGCGGCAGCATGGACGGCAGCAACCACGCCCGTGCGCCGCTCCTCGTCAAGCTGGCCTAGAGAGGCAAGTTGATGAACCGCACGCCGGCTTGGGGCGGCAACTGGCTCCGTCAGGGGAGGGAAGGGAGGTGGATCAGCATGCTACATAGCTCGTATCCGGCGGGCTACCTAGCCGGCTTGGATGCGGAATAACTACTCTTCATAAGCCATTGTAAGAGTGGACAAAATGGTGAAGGAGGAGATAGGGAAGCGGAGGAGGTGTGCGATTCTTGGCCGGTGTTTGGCCTCGTTTAAATAGGAGATTAAATAGACGGTGGACGGGAGGAGCTTGGCCGGCGTTGTGTTTAATGCCGGCCCGGTCATGAACGGACGTGTGTCCAGAGTGGGTTTCTCGGCTTCCACACGGGTGGGTTTCAAGGAGGCGTTTGAATGCGGCAAGGAGGCGTGTTCAGCCGGGCATGCAGCGAGTGGCGCCCTCGACTCTGACCTAGGACACCACACCATTCTTCCACTGACATGTGGGCTCTTTGGGTATATGGCCTGCATGTCAGTGACCCAACGCAGGCAGCACACAGCAGAGGAACCTTTGGTGGGCCAGGGCATTCAGAAGCGGGCGTTTCATAAACGGATGATTGTTCATTGAGTGTGACGTCATCTTTTTCATGTAGATAAGCCTACTATGTTGATAGCCCGCTTGATACATTGTGATTCATAAAGACCGCTGCAAACATCAATGTTCTGCTTATTATAGATAAGATTGATTAATACCCGTAACAATCCATGTCCTTGACAAAGGGTGCATGCACATATAGGTTGAGCGTGTGTCTTGCGTCGTCTGTTGTGTGCATACAGGCGTGCGTGTGTTGCGTGCGTGCAAGGGTATGTTTCAGTGTTGCATGCATGGGTGCGTACACGCGTGTGTTCGTGAGTGCATGTGTACGTGTCAGTGTTGCACGCCAGCATGCGTGTGTGTGTATGTTATGTGTACGTGTCAGTGTTGCACGCCTGCATGCGTGCGTGTCTTGCGTGCGTGCATGTGTATGTGCGGGGTGAGGCTACACGTCAGTCGACAGACTTTTTCATCTCTGGTCATTAGATTTTCCAGCCGTTGGATACGAAATCAAGGGCCTCCAGTTTATCAAACTCCACCCCCCTGAGCCACCAGCCACCACCGGCCGAACCGCCGGCCCACGCCGCCCCGCCCTCCCCGAAACCACTCCCCACTGCCGGTCCGCCACCACACCGGCCATCCCTCTAGCCCCCCCCCCCCCCGCCGAGCTTTTTCTCCGGTGATCCCCACCCCACCGCCCAATCAATGCCCCCCAACCGCCGGCAACTGCCAACCAAAGGTCTCACGACTTTGAATACCCACCGACCACTAATTTATTACCATTTCTGTCCTTCATATATGCGCTGACGGGTGGGCCCTATGGTAATGTGCACTGCTGAATGTGGACCGTTTGACTGGTCAATTGATCGTGTTATCAACATATTACGGAGTTGTATGGTGAGCCAATGACCGTATGATCACCCTAAAATGTACTCCTATTTTATTAACACAGTACAGACTCAAACTACCATTTCTTTCTTTCATATACGGGCTGACAGGTGGGGCCCACGGTTACGCGCCCCGATGGTGTAACACTAGTTGCGCCGCCTGGAACGTTTGACTAGTCAATTGATTGTGTCATCAACAAAATACGGAGTTGTACGGGTGAGACAGTGACCGTATAATCATGACATGTATTTGTTTAACACGGTACAGACGAAAGGGCTCATATATACGCGCAAGCACTCACCGCTATAAGCGCACACACGCGAACCCTACCCCTATGAGCACCTTAGAGAGAGTGGGCCAGCATATATGATCTTGAGATTTTATGAAGTCACCATAGGTGCCTCGTAGTTGAGTGGAACGTCTCCTCCCACTGAATGCACATTGCCGGAAAATTCTGAAATTAACACAAGATAAATGCGAGCACCGGGACTTTAACCTTGGTGGGCTCGAGAAACCACTGTCCTCCTAACCATCCAACCACATGTTGGTTGCACGACAAAATGTATGTGTTGACCGTGATGAGCTTATTCTGAAGTTCAGTTACCATATCGTGCTTTCACTTCAAATACAATGATCGTAAGTGTCGTCAACAAAATACGGAGCATGCATCAAATGCAAAGTCCGTCAGTGTCATCAACAAAATATGGAGACGTATCATGAGCTAGATACCGTTGTACTATTGTATATGCTTATTTTCTTTGTGGCCGATTGCGTGTGTGGTGTGGTGGGCACATCATTTCTAGTTGTGGTGGGTCAACATGAAGACTCATGGGTCGATTCCATCCTGCGCCACATATAGGTTGGACCGAGACGTGTTATACGAAGACCCATGTGGAGGACTCGGCGTACAACACGAAGCTACCAGAGTCGTGGAGGACTCTATCCCCACTGGTGATAAGCCGACTATATATGATTTGTATCCCTAGGCCCCCAGTATGTTATAGAAGCTTGGGGGCTAGTTTGTCGATAGTATACACACACGCACAATGCCTGGTATTCACGTGTACTTTGTACACACCCCTATCACTAATATACAGTACCAGGAGTAGGCTCTTTCTTCAACTGCAAGGGTCCGATCCGAACTAGGGTAAAACTGTGCCTCGTATTACCATCCAGCCTAACAGCCAGGGATATCCTACCGAATGTTATGATCAAATCATATCTGCCAACTACTAAGAGAGAGGTGTGCCTGGGGGGCAATGTGTGCGAGAGAGGCCTAAAGATAACGTGCATGCGGGAGATACGTAGGCACATATATGTGCGTATAGAGGGGTAGTAGAGACCGTGCGTGTGTATATATGCATGTGAGAGAAATAGTGTTTTCCAACTGAGATTAGTGAAAAGAGTGGTACATAGTAGTCAGAAAGAGAGAGAGAGAGAGAAACAGAGAGAGCATGTGCGTGAGACACCCTGACACCCTGAGAGAGATTGTGAGCATGTGTGAAAGAGAAATGCCGATGCATATAAAGTGTGTGCACTTATGCGTTAGATTGAGAGATATATAACGTGTTTGTGAGAACGGGCCGAGGCATAGTGCATCTACGTGTAAAAGGCGGTTCTATGCATTAAATTAAAATATAAATGGCATTATTATTTTTGGATGAGATCGTGAATTTTGCAAATTGTGTATGGACGAAAATCGGTCTATCAGACACCCATACTCTATTGAATTCTAGCATGTTCATGTGTTTATTTCATATTATTGATCCATAGAGTGAGAGCGGTTTGAAATACAGGCAATGGATGCTTTTGCAATTCATATATAAACATTAATTAGTGCACTCCATGTTGTTAGTGTGAAGCACTTTATACATTTTTCACTTGCATGGATACATTCCAAATTGCTAGCTACGAAATAGAATACATGTCGAATTCAACATAAAGGGGGTTTCGAAGATTCGAATTCATAGGAAGTGCATTCATCTATTTGAACCCGAGATAATGGAATTTGTAAATCAGATGTAAAAGGGGGCATCAATCTTTGTTGTGAGTTTGAACATGCTATATATATTCATACACATATCTAACTTTTTTTTGCAACAAAGGAGATTATATCTGGAACCATGCATGAACTGAGGTAAGTTGCATATTTTTAATATATACTCGTGTACAATGTATATTCAAATGTACCCCCTCCATTCCAAAATAATTGTAGCTTTAGGATTTTCAAGAGTAAAGATTTGTGAAGTTTGACAAATCCTGAAAGTTCAATTCAAGAGAAATGAAAACGTTAATGCTTCTGCTCCCAAATATTGAATGAAGCGCCAAATAGGCCTCTGGTCACCCGAAACCGCGCGAGACTAATGTTTGGTGGTAGGAAATTACTATCCTGACTCTGGCCCGTGTAGCCTATCGGCCCGATGTCCAAAGGTCTAAACCGGGGTGGGTTTGTAACTTCACCAAGACGCCAGTCTCAACCGTCTCTGAGAAGCATTCATACGCCGTGGGCGCCTAAACACCCATGCGCTCGGCTGAAATCTATCCCGCCCACATTTGGGACACCTGACATGACTTTCCTACCCCCAACCCGCAATATGTCCGAAATTTTAGATGGGGGCAAAGTTTTTAACTTTCCCCAAATTTCAAACAAGCGCGTCTCAAACCGAAACATTGTTCCCCCTTAGTTCCCCGCCTCCCTCCGTTTCCCCATTCATACTCTGTGGGCGCGAAAACGCCCTCTCCACCAGCCGCAAAACCCCAGCCTCCTCCGTCCTCCACCCCATAGCGGCCAATCCACCGCCGCTCTCCTCCATCACGCCGGAGCCGGTACTCCGACGTTGTCGTCCAACGCAACCGCAACCACAACACCCTCAAGGACTTAGCAGCTGAAGCCAAGGCAGAGCTGCCTCCACGATGCCAACACCGACATGCGCCGTACCAGAACCACTCCGACCACGCCGTCCTGCGCCTCACTGCTGCCGCTCCACTGTCGCAACCGTCCACCACACCGGAGCTGTTCCCGCTACACCATCGTTCACCGCCTCGAATCTGGTTCCCCGCCGCCGACAGATGGCCACCGCACCATACTCACCAACTTGGCCATGGGTTCGTCCAAGGCTCCACCGTCCTCCACAACTTCTCGTTTCCAGCGAACCACAAGAAGATCGTTGGAAAAAACAGAAGGAGGACACAGCACTGCCAGCAGAAAGAGGTACTCATCTTCCCTTATTCGTGCAAATCTTACGTCTATGCTCACACCATATTCATCCCACGAAAGAAACTAGTTGAGAGCTTCTTACTGCATCTTCTTTGTGATACTAAATGCACAAGGTTTCCTCCCTTTACTATTTCACCTTTGCTAGAGGTCAGTAGCCCGCCTGGATTTCAATTCAGGGTCAGTCGAACCGCAATTAAAAGAAGCAGCACCCGCTTAGGCATGCGGAGCACCTAGTCCGCCTATTCCCCGAGGAAGCGGCGCATCGGTGTCTATCATAGGGGTGTGGGGCGCAGGAGCTGCTTGCGCCCGATCTGGAGGTCGACGGGGCTTGAATGGATGGCCGGCGGGCGGTGCCAAGCATGGCGGTGCGGTGAGGTCGAGTTGAGGGCGTAGGCACTGGAGGAATACTGGGCCGGTGGTCGCTGGCGTTTCGAGGAAGATCGTCAACACTGAATGGCTGGAGGTAGATGAAGGCGATCTGCCCGTTCTTTGTACATCGGACGGTGTAGAAAAAATGGACTGACCTATTTGCTTTCAGTCGACTGTTATTTTCATAGAATCCTGTAGTAATTTAGTGTGCCATGCATGTTGTAGAGCTATCATATGTCTCCCATCATTTATTTCTCACTGACCTGCTATCTGCTACCTTTACACTGTACTAATTGTGCACACACTTCACCCATACTCACACTATTGTTTTTTATGCATGGGTATTTCAGACTCTGACGCAGTGTTGATGAATGCAGAAAAGAAAAGACAGAAGTCGCTCCAGTGTAATTCGAAGATAAGCACTAAGCGTTTCAGCGCTCTAATGGGTGCAGTGTTAGCAGTTGGAGATAGTAAACGTAGCTCTACAGTTGATGATCTCAATTGCCACACACAACCATCCCAGGTGCTTGCTTTAACTTCGTGCTATAAAATGTGGTTACATTTTGCATATGGTGTCTAGCTTGTATTGCTTCCAATTTGGTTAAATTGCATCTGCTTACTTTACACATTATACCTTTGATAATGACATGCCTTCCTGTTTTGGATACATACTACATATGTCTATTAACCATCTTCGTACATCAAACTAATGCTCTTTTGTATCCCTCGTCAATCACTTATGATGAGACAGTCAACCGAGTGGGTTACTGTGAGACACCCTACTCGTTTAAAGAGTGCAGTGCCATCCTCCCCACATGATTCTCAAGAAACAGCAAGGCTAAATGAAGATAGTCAATGTAGCTCTCTAGTTGATCACCGCAATTCCCCCACACCACCATCGCAGGTGCTTGCTCTTACTTGGCAGTTTGATATGTGGTTGCATGTTGCATATGGTGTCTACCTTGTAATGCTTCTAATTAGGGTAAAATGCATCTGCTTAGTTAACACATTATACCTGTGAATATGACATGCACTACAAAAAAAAAGACACATCCGTGACAATTTTGGGCCGAACGAAATTTTTTTCTATCATACATATGACACTTCTATGACGATAATTGTGACAAAACCCGGTATCATCATAGATGTGGTGGGCTCCTACTTCTATGACAAAAAATCATGACAGAAAATGGGCTTTTCGTCCTGGGCGGACCGGAGACGCAGCTGCATGACATTCTTTGGGCCGTCCATGACGGAAAAAACCGTGGTAGAAGCGAGCGGGAGGAAAATTTCGGGGAGTTGCCGGTTACGGTGGGAGGTCGGGGGCGGAGCGATGCGCGTTTCTCTCATACGTACGCGCGTGTGTGCGAGGCGTTGGCTCTAACTGAAGCCGAGCGAGGCGTTGGGCTCTAACTGAACCCGAGTGATTGCACTGCAGGCTACGCGTTACTGAACCCGAGCGATCGATCGATGGCTGTTAACTGAACCCGATGGAGCGATTCCTTCACTACTGCTGCTAACTGAAGCCGATCGATGCTACCTCTGGGATGAACAGTGAGCATTGCGGGAGGGGGGGGGGTTGGATGAACAATGAGCAGTGGCGTTGCCTCTAGATGAACAGGAACCCGTGGTGTGGAGGGCTGGATGAACGGTAGACGATGGAGGGGTGGCCGTGGAGGGGTGGTTGAACAGGACCCCATGGTGTGGATGGCTGGATGAACAGTAGACGGTGGAGGGGTGCCCGTGGAGGGGTGGTTGAATAGTAGCCGGTGGAGTAGCGCGCGGTGGAGGCTGGATGAACAGGAGCCCGTGGAGGCTGGAGGAGGTCGACAGTAGCCCGTGGAGGCTGGAGGAGGTCGACGGTGGAGATGAATAGTATCCCGTGGAGTCCCGTTTTGCGGCACGCCATACCCCTCCCCCCCCCCCCCCGTTTCGACCGTAGCGCTCCAACACAAGTCCGTTTCGTCCGTTTTGCGGTACGCCACACCCCTCCCGATGAACAGGACCCCCGTTTCGACCGTAGGAGGTCCATTTCAGCCGTTTTGCGGTACGCCACACCCCTTCCGATCAACAGGACCCCCGTTTCGACCGTAGGAGGTCCGTTTCCTCCGTTTTGCGGTACGCCAGGCCCCTCTCGATCAACAAGACCCCGTTTCGAACGTGGCCGGTCGAACACAAGGCTGTTTCCTCCGTTGTGCGGTACGCCAGGCCTCGTTTCCATTGCCTGTTCCGTCCAAGCCCTCCCGATGAACATGACCATGCATTCCGTTCCGACCCAGCCGGTTGGCTCCCCATGACCACGACGACGACGATGTTTCTCCGTTCCGACCCAGCCATGTACGTATGCGTGAATAGGTGTTCGAGACCCTGCCCGTATGTACGTACGTGGCCATATTTTCTTTCTTGCACCCTCGCCGCTGTACGTACGTGTACATGCTACATGCGCGCCTCTACTACGACACGTGCGCGCCTCTACATCGACCAGTATGTACGTACACGTTCGCGACCAGAATGACAACGCTACATACGCTTTGACCAGGTGGGTCCCGACTGTCAGGCACTTCCTTGCGTGCGAAGATGTAGCTAGTGGGTCCCAGCAGTCAGGGGGGCGAATCGTTTTTTTTTTGCCCGGACGCACTTCCTTGCGTGCGAAGGTGTAGCTGGTGGGTCCCAGCAGCTAGGGGGAAAACATTTTTTAGCGAAATATGGTGGCCCGTCGGGAGGGTCCCCGCTGTCAGGTGGAGGAATAATTATTTTGCGTGTAATAAGGAGACACTTCCTTGCTGCGGCCGTGGACCCAGCTGTTACCCTCTCCACGTACAGTCCATGTCCGATGGAAGCCGTTCCTTGACCACATTGAGCACGCCGCGCTGAGAGCACTAGGGCGGTGGATGATGGCGAGGCCTAGGAAGGGGACGACACGGAGCTGGGGAAGACGCGGCAGTGGATGCCCACGCGTAGAGGAGTACGAGGGTTCACTGGTTCACTGCGGTGTGAGGCTGCCATCGCCGTAGAATAACAGGGGGTGTGGGTGAGTAGAGGGATGGCCTGGCCAGCGGTGGGAGTAGTAGGGGGCAGTGAGGCAGGAGCACGAGGCACGACCAGCGCTGGTTTGGGCGGCTGGAGCAAGTAGACCAGAGGTTGAAGAAGTACTACGACCATTGGATGGACATTGTACGGTCACTTGAGCTAGAATGGTGCATATTGACTAAGTTGACAAAGCCCTTCGTCCCCGTCAACTTAGTAGGCCCACAAGTCAGCCTGCCACTATACTGGGTCCCAGCTAACAGGGGGAGTATTCATTTTTTTGTGCGTAATAAGGAGGCACTTCCTTGCATGTGAAGATATAGCTGGTGGGTCGGAGGTAACATTTTTTTTGTGAAATACTGAGTCCCTTTTGGTGGGTCCATGATGTTAGGTGGACGAATCATTATTTTGCGCGTAATAAGGAGGCATTTCCTTGCGTGAGGCCGTGGACCCAGCTGTCGGCCTCTCCATGTACAGTCCACTTCAGATGCATGTCGATCGTTGACCACGTTGACCAGGCCGCGCCGGGAGCACCAGGGCGGTGGACAACGGCGAGGCCTAGGAAGGGAACGACACGGAGGCAGGGAAGACTCAGCAGTTGTTTCCCATGCGGAGGGGAGTACGACTGAACGAGGGTTTACTGGTTTGTCTACCGTCGCCGGAGAATAACAGCAGGTGTGGGTGAGTAGAGGGATGGCTAGGCCAGCGATGGGAGTACGGTGGGGCGGTGAGGCCTGCGCGGCAGCATAGCCGGCCGTGGGGAGGAGGGAGTAGGCTGTCCCACCGGCGCTTGTTTGAGCGGCTGGAGCAGGAAGAGCTGAGATTGAAGAAGCACGACGGCCGTTGGATGGCCATCCAACAGTCACTGCTTGTGTGTCAACCCTTTTTTTAGGAAAGCCTCAAATCTGTGGAAAATAGCATACAGCCCATCTGCCATTATTTCTAATAATTTACAGCCCATTTGCTAATTCTTAAGGTTTTTTTGGAGCCCATATTCTTTTTGTTAGCATTACAGCCCATATTGTGGCCACGGTTAAAAAACTATACGAAATTTTGCATATTTCGGTGCGGTCCGAACTGTTTTTAATCCCGAAATTTCGACTCACATTCAAACTGATTTTAAAACTAAATGTATATCAATATAAAATCCAACAAATTCTCCACGCATAACAATTAATGTAATTTAAAATCTTGAAATGAAAAAAAAGATATTTGAAACTAATTGCCGCTTTGATGTGTTTTAAAAATGTACATCCCATTTCTCATTACTGATTGGACATTTTCTCGGCCAGCCGAATGAAAGCTTTCCTTGTCTTGAAAGATTTGCAGCCCAACAGGCCTGACAAAGCGACTTACTTGGCAAATCACAAAAAAACTAGGTTGTGGCCATGGACCCAACTGTGAGCCTCTCCACGTACAGTACTCTTCCGATGGAAGTCGTTCCTTGACCACGTTGACCACGCCGCGCGGAGAGCACCACGGCGGTGGACGACGGCGAGGCCTAGGAAGGGGACAACACAGAGCCGGGGAAGACGCGGCAGTGGAAGCCCGCGCTGAGAGGAGTACGAGGGTTCACTGGTTCGGCTGCGGTGTGAGGCTGCCGTCGCCGCAGGGCCTGGCCAGCGGTGGGAATAGAAGGGGGCGGTGAGTCCTCCGCGGCAGCACAGCCGGCCACGGGAGTGTAAGTGCATCTAGTGCCCCTTAGTGATTTTGGTGTATTGAAGACTTATAGGTTAAGGGACTAATGTGTTTATGAGTGTACACAGGTATATAAGTCTATGAGGAGTTTGATATTTACAGAGAAAGTCGACCCCTAAAAATGAATATCTTCGACTGAAGATTTTGGTATTCCTGAAGACTTTCATGAAGACTTTGAGAGTGAAGAAATTGGTGTGTCCATAAAGACTTGATATTCATGTGAGGAATATGAAGCTTGAAGACTTTCGTTTTCATAGTTTTGTTTTTCTCTTTCTTGAGTCATAGGAAACACCGTACTATTAAAGGGGGTCGACGAAATACTAAGGAAAAATTTCCATGTGATGCTCAACTCAAAATCCTACACTACCAATCCCTTCGAGTGAAGCCATTGGAAATCTCATACAGTTCACTCAATTTCTTCAGTGATAGAGACGAAGTTCTTCTGGTCGCTGGGGAATTTGTTCTGACTGAGGAGTTAGGAATTCGCCAGTGCAGATTGCCTACACAGTGAGGAACATGATAGCCCTGAGGAATTTGAGAATCAAATTTCCGACCGTTGCTGTGCTACACGCCAGCTGTCCCAAAATATCCTATCCACATAACGGTCATATCATTGAAGGGCATTTATGTCTTATCATGTCGGGCTGCTCCCTAGGCTATAAATAGCCGCCCCCTACAACCACTAGCTGGTTGGCTGCTCCGAGAGAAACTAACACTTGTCATTTGACAGCAACCCATCCTCCGAGGACTTTGAGTGAAAATCATCGAGTGAGGAAAATCCAAACCCAAACACCCACAAACCCAATGTGATTGAGCATCACTGAAGAGATTGATCCTGCGTGGATCCGACGCTTGTTACCTTTGAAGACTGTGCTTCTTCCAGACGGTTAGGCGTCATGGTCTAGAGCATCCAAGAGGAATTGTGGATCGCTGAGTGACCAAAGTCTGTGAAGGTTTGGAAGTCGCCTGAAGACTTACCACGAGTGATTGGACGAGGTCTGTGTGACCTTAGTTCAAGGAGAATACGGTGAGGACTTGGTGTCTTGAGCTACGTGCTCAGTGACTGGGTGTCCGGGACTGTGTGTCCTCGAGTTTAAATACTCAGCCGCTCCAACCAGACGTACAACTGAGACAGCAGTTGGAACTGGTCTACCAAATCATTGTCTTCACCAACCCTACTGGTTCTATTTCCTCAACTCATTCATTTCCTCATTACTGTGTTGAGTGTTTGTTCATATCTGTGTTTGAAGACTTTGACTGAAGACTTTCTCAATTTCCTTAGTTCAATTTCTTCAGTCTGTTTGTCTTCATCTTGTGTTATCATGTGTTTACGCTTTCTGTACTCCGTGTTTGTCTTCATTTCATCATGATGACTATGTATGTCTTCTGTCATGCTTACTTCTGAGTACTTATTCCGCTGCAAGTAGTTCTTCGCTAAGGAATTTCCTCACCAGCAAATTCCTCAGTGAAGAATTCATAACAATCACCTATTCACCCCCCTCTAGTCGATATAACGCACTTTCAATTGGTATCAGAGAAAGGTACTCTCTTGTTCTGTGTGATTTCGGTTTAACCGCCTGGAGTTTTAGTTATGTCGACCGCAGGTATGATCAAGGTCTCTGCTGGGTGTCCTACCTTCGATGGCACGGACTACCCCTACTGGAAGAATAAGATGCGAATGCATCTTGAAGCAATTGACAATGATCTCTGGTACATTGTGGAAAATGGTGTTCCCTCAGTCACACCTTCCCTGAATGCTGCTGATGTGAAGAGATTCAAGCAACTCGATTCTCAACTGAAGGATATCATACGTGGTCATCTGAGTAAAGGGCAGTATGGTAGAGTGAGTGCTTTGGAAACTGCTAAGCTTATCTGGGATAGGCTCTCCAAAGTAAACGAAGGAGTCTCAACTCAATGTGACGCTCGTGTTGACGTTCTTCGCAATCTCTTCAACCGCTTCAAAAGACTCGACAATGAAAATGTTCAGCAAACCTTCGATCGCCTCACTAATATCTCAAATGAGCTTCAAGCGATCGGTGCCACTGACATCACCGATCATGAGGTGGTGAAGAAATTGCTGAGATCACTCGATTCGTCATTTGATACTCTGGCACTGATGATTCAAGAGCGTGCTGATTACAAGTCACTAGATCCCGCTGATATCCTCGAGAGGCTAAATACTCATGAGTTCCAACTTGCTGAAAAGAGAGATCTCTATGGTTCAAGCTATGGCAAACCACGTGCCCTGAAGGCCAAGGCAGTGTATGAATCTGAGTGTGAAGATTCTGGTAGTAGCCTTGGTGACCCTAAAGAATTGAGCCAGGAGCTAGCGCTGCTCGTGAAGAAGTTCCAGAAATTCTCAAGACGTGGTCGCTTTGGAAAATCTTCAAGGAGCAGTGATTCCTCATCAAGTGACTATAAGAGAAGGCTATGCCACAAATGCAAGAAGCCTGGTCACTACATTCAAGATTGTCCTCAGTGGGACAAGGAACTAAAGAAGAAGAAATACAAGGATTACAGTTCTGATGATGCCAAGAAGAAGAAGAAATCTTCAAAGTCCTCATCATTAAAATCCTCGAAGTCTTCATCCCACAAGAAGAGCAGCTCCAAGAAGGCTCGGGCATTCATTGGCAAGGAAATGGATTCTGAGGCTGAATCTGAGGATAATGAGGAAGAAGAGGAATCCGAGGAGTCTGACTCAGGTGTGGCGAGTCTAGCTCTTGCTACTGCATTTGTCAGCAGGTCTATCTTCAACTCGGAAGAAAATGGCAACACCAACAACGCTGACGAAGGCAATGATGACTATGCCCCCACCTATTGCTTCATGGCAAAGGCTACTAAGGTAACTAAATACCCCTCCTTTGAATCTAGTGAGGATGAATCTGATGAAAATCTTAAGCCTAGCTACTCTAAACTTGCTAAGATTGTAGTGAAACAACAAAAGGCTATTGAAAAACTTCAAAACATGCTAGACAAAAGTGATGATATGTTGGGTGAAGAAATGGACCGCACTAAAGACTTAACTGAAAATCTTCAGAGACTTCAGTCTTAGTTTGACAACCTTCAGAGTCATCATAAAACACTCTTAACTGATCATGAGAAGCTCTCTTATGAATTTCTTCAAAGAAAGCAAGATCTTGAGAAGCTAAGAGTGAGTTATGAAGATCTTCAGAAGGAGCGCGATTCATTACTTGATCAATAAATCAGTGCCACTCAGGAAGAATTTGATCATCCATGTTTAAAGTGCATTGAACGTGAATCTGCTAATTCTTCACCTGAATGTTCAAATGCTTCAAATGTTACAAAGTCTTTGTCTACCTCTGCTATCACTAATTCCTCATCTGAGGACATTGCTAGTATCACTGACAATGCAGGGCTGAAGGAATTGTACATGACAGGCATGTATAAAAGCCTCAAAGGGCATCAGACTCTTTTTGATGTGCTTAAAAAGCAGATCCTCAACAGAAACCCTAGGAAAGAGGGTATTGCCTTTGAGAGGAAACTCAATGCTGATGGAACATATTGGAAGCCTGAGAAGTACCCCAAAACCTCATGGGTTGCTGCAAAGGGACCTCCAGTTGATCCATCTAACTTATCTGGCTTTATATGTGAATCTCCTCATTCTTCTGATGAGTCATTTGACTCCAACTATAAACTGTTCAAAAATCAGAATGGTGAAGTATTTGCTAGATATGTTGGCACTAACTGCAGGAACGGTTCCCCTATGAAGAAAATCTGGGTTCCCAAAAGTTATGTTGAAAGTCTTCAGGTGAATGTCCTCATGACACCACTAGTGAAGAACAGGAACCCCAGATCAAACTCTTCATATGGACCAAATTCCTCATATGGACAAATTCCTCACATGGATCAAATTCCTCAAAAGGATCAAAGTCCTCATATGAACATCATCGTGCTAACAACTCTGTTTCGCAGGGTAGAGCTAAGGGCTATGAATATGAGCATTATTCTTCAAATCATTATGTTCATAAGTCCTCGAAGAATTTCTCTGCTTATTCATATGCTTACCCTAACCCCTCTTATGTGAAACGAAATGGTTTGGCATCTTTGCCACCTTTCTCATATGGTGCTCGCAGAGTGATGAAATCTTTGCCACCCCTCCAGATGTGGGTGTTGAAGAAAAAGAACTAATCTCTTATGCAGGGTCAGGTCTCCAGATGTGCTTTAATGTCTGAAGTATTTGCTGGGGGGCCTGACAAAATGCCTGAATGGACGCAGGCTAATCATGATGAAATGAACCTTCATTTCACATGTCCTCAATACTGCTTATCTGTGCTATTTCTTGATGAAATTGAACTGATGATACTGATGTCATATTCTTCACTGATGAAGTATATGAGTTTGTAAGCTGCACTAATTCATCTGCAGGATGATCAACCCAAAGCAAATGAGTGGGTCCTCGACAGTGGTTGTACAAATCACATGACTGGTGACAAGAATCTATTGATGGATGCTCCATTAACACCGTCACATCTAAAGCATATCATCTTCACTGACAAAGGCAAAAGTCAGGTATTGGGTCTAGCTATGGTTGCGATCTCTAAGGATCAACACATGGACAAAGTCATGCTTGTCGAGTCCTTAGGATACAACCTCATGTCTTTCTCAATGCTTTCTGATCTTGATATGGTTGTTGTCTTTGGCAAGTATCATTGTGTTGTGATCATGGAAGCTAACAATTCCAAAGTCTTCGAAGGCTTTAGGAGAGGAGACTTGTACATTGTTGATTTCTCTACAGGACCACAACCTGTCGTGTGCTTACTTGCAAAAGCTTCAGAAGGCTGGCTATGGCATCGTTGACTTAGTCATGCTGGCATGAGGAATCTGCACACGCTCGCGAAGAAGAAGCATGTCATTGGCATTGAGAACGTCAAATTCCTCAAGGATCACCCGTGTGGTGCCTGTGAAGCTGGAAAAATGACCAAGGCCAAGCATCCAGCGAAGACTATCATGACCACCACTCGGCCATTTGAATTGCTTCACATGGATCTCATCGGTCCTAATCATTATTCTGCTGTGACTAATGATGCATCTCTATATGGCTTTGTTATTGTTGATGATTACTCTCGTTAACATGGGTACAAATTGCTACTTACAAACATGAAGTGCAGGAAGTCTTCAAATGATTTTCCTCGAGGGCTTCAACCAACTTTGGTGTGAAGATCAAGCACATCAGGAGTGACAATGGAACTGAGTTCAAGAATTCCGGTCTTGATGGCTATCTTGATGAACTTGGTATTACTCATGAATTATCTGCTCCTTATACTCCTCAGCAAAATGGCATCGTGGAGTGCAAGAACAGAACTCTTGTTGAGATGGCTTGCACTATGCTTGATGAATACAAAACACCTCATCGGTTTTGGATTGATGCAATTGATACCGCGTGCCACATCATCAACAGAGTATATCTTCACAAATTCTTCAAGAAGACTGCCTATGAATTTCTCATTGACAAGAAACCAAATGTGAGTTATTTCATAGTCTTCGATGCTAAATGTTGGATTAGAGATCCTCATCACAATGCTAAATTTGCACCAAAAGCACATGAAGGTTTTATGCTTGGTTACGGAAAGGACTCGCACACCTACAGAGTCTTCAACATCGCTCTTCACAAGATTGTTGAAACTGTAGATGTGCGGTTCGATGAAACTAATGGCTCGCAAAGAGAGCACCTACCTTCTGTGATAGATGATCCAGCACCTGAAGATTCTATCAAGTTCAAGCCTACTGAGGATGTTATTCCTACCGAAGAATCTACTGAAGAATTCATTCCCAAACGTGAAGACCGTCCAGCTGATGTACCTGAGGAAAATGCTGAAGAAAATGGTGCTGAAGAAAATGCTGATCATATTCCTCGATGTCAACCAGCTCATCCTCGCGTTGCAAAAGAAGTGCAAGTTGAAAAGATCATCAATGACATTGAAGCACCAGGTCCTGTCACACGCTCAAAAGTTTCACATTTATCTAACTTTTGTGGGAACTATGCTTTTGTCTCTATCACAGAGCCCACTAAGGTAGATGAAGCATTTCTGGAGCCTGAGTGGATTCAGGCTATGCAAGAAGAATTACATCAGTTCGAGCTCAATAATGTCTGGGAACTGGTCAAACGTCCAGATCCTTGCAAGCATAATATCATCAGCACAAAGTGGATCTACCGCAACAAGTAAGATGAAAATGGCCTTGTGGTGAGCAATAAGGCACGACTTGTAGCTCAAGGTACACACAGGTTGAAGGAATTGATTTCGATGAAACTTTTGCACCTGTTGCTAGACTTGAGGCTATTCGCATATTACTTGCTTATGCTAATCATCATAATATCACTTTATATCAAATGGATGTGAAAAGTTCATTCCTCAGTGGTAAGCTTGAGGAAGAAGTATATGTTGCTCAACCCCCAGGTTTTGAAGATCCTAAGAATCCTGACAAAGTCTTCAGACTAAACAAGGCCCTCTATGGCCTCAAGCAGGCCCCTCGGGCGTGGTATGACACTTTGAAGGAATTCTTCGTGAAGAATGGCTTCACACCCGGTTCACTCGATCCTACTCTCTTTACTAAATCTTATGATGGTGAACTGTTTGTGTGCCAAATATACGTTGATGATATTATCTTTGGCTGTACTGACCAACGTTATAGTGATGAATTTGCCTATATGATGAGTGAAGAATATCAAATGTCTATGATGGGAGAGTTGAAATTCTTCTTAGGTCTTCAAATTCGTCAACATCATAATGGCATATTCATATCTCAGGAGAAATACCTCAAGGATGTACTGAGGAAATTCGGCATGCAAGATTGCAAAGGAGTCAAAATTCCTATGCCCACAAATGGCCATCTATGCACTGATGGAAATGGTATTGACTTTGATCACAAGGTATACCGCTCCATGATTGGTTCTCTATTGTATTTATGTGCATCTAGGCCAGATATAATGCTTAGTGTTTGCATGTGTGCCCGATTTCAAGCTACACCAAAGGAATCACACCATAAGGCTGTGAAGCATATTCTTCGATATCTAGCTCACACACCAACACTAGGACTATGGTACCCCAAGGGCTCTACCTTTGATCTCATTGGATATTCTGACTCTGACTATGCTGGTGATCATGTGGACCGCAAGTCAACATCTGGTACTTGTCATTTCCTTGGACGATCTCTGGTCTGTTGGTCCTCGAAGAAACAGAACTGCGTATCACTGTCTACTGCTGAAGCTGAGTATATTGCTGCTGGTTCTTGCTGTGCTCAATTGCTCTGGATGAAGCAAACTCTCAAGGACTACGGCATCAACATGAAGAACGTGCCTCTCTACTGTGACAATGAGAGTGCCATCAAGATTGCTCATAACCCAGTTCAGCACTCGAAGACAAAGCACATTCAGATCCGTCATCATTTTCTTCGTGATCATGTGTTGAAGGGCGACATTGCTATTGAACATGTGAAGACTGAAGAACAGCTAGCCAATATCTTCACAAAGCCCTTGGATGAGAAGAGATTCAGCAAGTTGCGGTGTGAGCTAAATATCTTAGAATCTTCGAATGTTCTTTGAAAAGGACACACATCCTAACACTTATGCAAAATTGATGACTTAGATGTGCAACACATGAAGAAACGTTTTTCTTCAATCAATGAAGAATAACATATATATATATATATATATATATATATATATATATATATATATATATATATGGGTTTATGTCCTCTACAGCATTCACTTATGGCTATTTCTTCAAGTTGCATTTTCTGCTAAGTGAATGTGATCGGACCCTTCCCCCTCTATGCTATACTCAACCAAATCTATTCACAAATTCTTCATGTGCGTTCTATTTAAAACCCATTCAAAATCTTCACTGTGTCCTTGTCGGCTGAAGAAATTGCGAACGAAACTTTAAAACCTATCTTATCCCAAAAAATCGGTTTTGCCGCTCAAACCATCCCGTTTCCCACGATAGACTTATCTATTCACCCACGATCTAACACGATCTCCACTATTCAGTACATGGGTGACACATGTCAAGCAAATGAGAAGGGCCAGGGTCACGTTCGTCCTAAATCTTCGGGCGAACAGTTTTTCACTACGACTATAAATACCCCCTCACCCTTCCTCACTTCCTTTACTCCGCTCGACCGCTCTCTCTCTCGCTCGAGCTTCTCAAACCCTAGCGCCGCCGCTACTCCATCGTTGCTGGTGAGGAAGAGCATCACTGCCTCGACCTCATCGCCATCGTACTCACGCCGACCGCGGAAATCTTCACTCCGCCGCCGCCTTAGCTGTATTCCTCCGCCAAGTTAGGGCTTGGAAGATCTGAACTGACGAGCTTCAAATCTACACTTCTCAGTTTGTCGTGTTCTTCAATCAGGCATTCCTTGAAGAAAAGCTGCATACTTCTTCAGAGTGTTCAATTGTTCAAATTCCACATCTAAAGAATATGGCTGAAGGTAAGAAACCACAGAAAGGAGGAAAGAAGCCTGAGGTCATGACTGGTTTTGAGATCCCTGATGACATTTATAAGGACTATTGCACACCTGATGAGGCCAAGTTCGGCAAAGAGAACAAAAATCAGCGCAAGGTGCGCATACAGAGGATTGAAAGGAGATGGGCAAGAGAATGGAGGGAGCACAGATATGTAACTCCAAAGTATATGAAGAAATTTGCTCTAAATCCTCCATGCCCAAGAGCTCCATTGGCACCTGGTCAAGAAGCTGATCCCACCAGCATCAAGCGTGGTGAGGATTTTCCTAAAGAATGGGCGAGGCGCCAAGCCAAGTTGGCTAGACAAGCCAAAGAAGCAGTGAGGAAATTTAATGAAGACTCTGTTGCTGCTGCTGCCACAAAGGCCTCTGACAAGCCTAGGAAATCAATGGCAAAGAAGCCCGCTCACAAGCCAATTGCTTCAACAACTGTGCCCTCACGGCCAAGTTCCTCAGCAATGCCCTTACGGCCAGAATCTTCAAAGCCCTCACGGCCAATTTCTTCAAAGCCCTCACGGCCAATTCCTCACGCTGCTCCAGCTCCTCCAAAGTCCTCAGTTGCTCCGGCAAAGTCCTCAACACCTGTACATCTGGCCACATGCCAATGGACTGCAGGCATCTCTATTGCCTCTGGAGTCTCAGCAAGTTCCTCAGCTACACCAAATTCTTCATCAGGCCCCACTCTGCAGAAGACAAAGGCCACTGCTGGACGAGGTCCTCGGCCTAGTCCGAAGAAGAAACAAGTTGCCTTCCATGTGCCATCTGACGATGAAGCTGATGATGAAGAACTTGCAGATATCATCAGAGACAGGCAGGAAAGGGCCGCTAGAGCCAAAGGCACAAATGTGCCACTGCTTTTGGATCCTAAGGTGATCCTCGACTACATTGATCTCTGGCACAAGGAGCCAAACACTCCTATGCCTGATTTTCATCTGACACCTGGCCAAAGTCACATGCTGACCCACTTCATCAATGAACAAAAAATGGAAATTTGAGAAGGCCAGGCAGATCAAGAAGGCTCAGTTCAGGAAACAGAAGTTACTGAAGAACAATGTTGTCAAAATGACACCTGATGAACTCCTCAAGATCCAGTCTGAGATCAAAACCCTCAGCGATAATTTCAATTCCTATTATGCTGATTAGCAAGGAGCCAATGTCAGGTTTGTTAAACTGACTGAGAAGTTCACCAATGTTGCAGCCCCATCGCAACAAGAAAGTCCTCAAGCTGAAACCTCTGCTCAGCAAACTGAAGAACATGCCAGCACTGCTGATGATTTTCAGCCTGTTGAAGAAAATGATAGTTCCAGGGCTGATGACTCCATTCCAGCTGCTGAAGAAACTGCCAGGGCATCCACTAGTGGTGCGCCTGAAGAAAATGAAGAAGTCAGGGCAACTGCATCAGTTGCGCCTGAGGAAATTCAACCAGATTCCTTAGCTCCTCCTGCGCCTACACCAACTCCTACCCTTCCATCTACATCAGATGTGAGGAAGACCAAGGCTGCAGAGAAAACTGCAGTGGAAGAAAAGGAAAGCATCATTTGCTTCAGATTCTTCAGAAAAGGAAAGCATCATTCCGAAGAAAATGAAGACTATGACCAGCTCTTTTGAGAACTTTATTGATGTTGTTCCTATTTCCACCATGCCATCAAAGGAGCTTGTTCCTTATGGTGAAGAATATGTGATCCCTAGCAGATCTGATGAAGAACATCATTCTGCTGCTTCGTCAGAGCAGATTGATGAAGAAATTGAAGTGGATGAGATCCCTTCAACTCCTGCTGCTTCCTCGCCCATGCCTCAGTTCACAGCTGAAGATGTTGGTGTTGAAGAACTTGAAGATGAAGACGTGGACATTGGATGCACCATGCCTGTGATGAATGATGACTTTTGGGAAAGTCAGCATCCCAATTCTCCACACTTCACCCCACTACAGCAAATACCTCAGTCCCCTGCACCAACTGTTCAAATGGGCTCTGAAGAAACTCATCCCACCTCATCTGTGCATGAAGAAATTCCAGCCACTAGTGCTGAAGAAACTGCTGCTGCTGATACCTTGAACATGCAGACTGCCACTGAAGAGGAACCAGAAATTCCTCAGCCTAAAGAACCTAAGATTGTGATTCCTGAGGTTGTGATGCAACTCACTGACACTCATGTGCCCAAGCCAAAGGATCCATTCCCAAAGAAGCAAAAGTTCAAGGCTGCTGATTTCTTCAACGAGCATGTGTTCTTCACTGACTATAATCCATATGATTCTGCTCGCATAAGGAAGAGGCATTTCTGGACTGCTAGTCAAGCAAATTTCTATTCCTCTGTGCTATTCGACAAAGACAAAGTCTTCGAGCATGCACACATTCCTCACGTGGACATGGAATCTCTGCCATGCTTCGAGCCAGTCCTCAGTGTTCTTCACGATGCTGGATTATTGAATTTCAGCACTGACATCTGTGATTGGAATGAAGAACTCATTCTTCAATTCTATGCGACGCTACACATCACAGGAAATTCTAAAGATGTGAACACTTGGGTGCTGGACTGGATGTCTGAAAAAACTCACTACAAGGCACCAGCAACTGAATTGCTTCGTGTCCTCCCACTCAGTCCTCCCCTTGATGGTGCTCGTTGCATCTACAATGAACCTGAGCTTACAAATCATTACATGCAAGTGCTGATGAAGCCTTTGAAGCCAGGGCAGGCCCCACGAACCAAATTCCTCGTCAAGGAATTACGGTATGTGCCACGGACTGTCTATCGCATTCTGACGAAGACAATGAGTCCTATTAAAGGCCACGACTCAAATGATGAAGAAGTCGCTGGCATCATGAAGAATATGCTTTTCAATATCATTCATGGCGTTCCCATCAACTTCCATGATTTCTTCATGAGGACTCTGGCCAATATTGCTATGTCACCGTTTGAGCTGAAGCCTTATGCACCATGGATTATGAAATTCATCAGGACAAGGTCTTCACTCAACTATAAGGCTGATACTTTGAACCATGGCGGTTTCTTGCCTCCAATTGAAGTCCTCAAAAGGACATATTCCTCAGCTGATGTCAAAGGCAAGGCAACTGCTATCATAGATGAAGGCATTCGTCCATTGGATGGTCAATTTCGCAAGGCTACATCTTACTCCACCAATGATGATTCTGCCACACATGATTCTGCCGCCAACACCTCTGCCAAGCAAATTCCTCAAGCCACAACACCCAGGGTGATGACTGATCGTGAGTTACTCCTCAGTCTTCATCAGAAAGTTCATCGCAATCATAAATGGGTCAAGCGTCAGTTTGGTTCAATTCTTCACAACATGACCTCAACCCACAATGCAGTGAAGAAAAACCAATACTACCTCCATGAAACCTTCAACCGTACCTGGGCTGTTCTATCTCATATCTACAGCGCTGATGATCTGAAGAGCATGGGTCTCAAGAAAGAATTTGACAGGTCTACACCTCCACCAAAGAAATTCAAGAAGGTCAAGGTTCCTTCCTTGGAAGCCAGCACCTATTCTTCATCGCGCGCCACTTATGAAAATGAAGACTTGGACGACACTGCTGCAGGCCCTACTACGACAACCAACCCCGACAATGCTGGCGCTCCACCATCAACTTGATAATCTTCAGGGGCGTTAGTCCTCAGTTTCGATCCTTTTGGTCATTCGATGACAAAGGGGGAGAAATCTGAGTTAGTCTTCAAGCGGGTCTATTATATGGGCGTTTTTTTGTTAAGTTACAACTCTCGCTCTTTTGAAACTTTTATTGGATCAAGTTGTAATCTTAAACCCGATGGTGCTCTGATACTTTTGATGCACTGTGCTCTAATTTTGCATGCTTATTCCTCATTAATATTATTGCTCGCATGTTGAATCTCTTCAGGCACCATATTTTATCATGCATTTCAAATTCTTCATATTATATGTCAAATGCATGTATGAATTACAAGATATAGGGGGAGATCTCCATGATTCAACTCTTCAAGTGTGCATTGCTTCAAAGGCAAATTCCTCACTATGCACATCTTCAGGGGGAGTTATTCTATATCTTGCAATCAAATTCCTCAATATCAGTACTTACACTTCATATGTTTATCCCCGTTAAAAACTTAACCTATATTGTCATCAATCACTAAAAAGGGGGAGATTGTAAGTGCATCTAGTGCCCCTTAGTGATTTTGGTGTATTGAAGACTTATAGGTTAAGGACTAATGTGTTTATGAGTGTACACAGGTCTATAAGTCTATGAGGAGTTTGATATTTACAGAGAAAGTCGACCCCTAAAAATGAATATCTTCGACTGAAGATTTTGGTATTCCTGAAGACTTTCATGAAGACTTTGAAAGTGAAGAAATTGGTGTGTCCATGAAGACTTGATATTCATGTGAGGAATATGAAGCTTGAAGACTTTCGTTTTCATAGTTTTGTTTTTCTCTTTCTTGAGTCATAGGAAACACCATACTGTTAAAGGGGGTCGAGGAAATACTAAGGAAAATTTTCCATGTGATGCTCAACTCAAAGTCCTACACACAAACCCAAAGTGATTGAGCATCACTGAAGAGATTGATCCTGTGTGGATCCGACGCTTGTTACCTTTGAAGACTGTGCTTCTTCCAGACGGTTAGGCGTCATGGTCTAGAGCATCCAAGAGGAATTGTGGATCGCCGAGTGACCAAAGTCTGTGAAGGTTTGGAAGTCGCCTGAAGACTTACCACGAGTGATTGGACGAGGTCTGTGTGACCTTAGTTCAAGGAGAATACGGTGAGGACTTGGTGTCCTGAGCTGCGTGCTTAGTGACTGGGTGTCCGGGACTGTGTGTCCTAGAGTTTAAATACTCAGCCGCTCCAACCAGACGTACAACTGAGACAGCAGTTGGAACTGGTCTACCAAATCATTGTCTTCACCAACCCTACTGGTTCTATTTCCTCAACTCATTCATTTCCTCAGTACTGTGTTGAGTGTTTGTTCATATCTGTGTTTGAAGGCTTTAACTGAAGACTTTCTCAATTTCCTCAGTTCAATTTCTTCAGTCTGTTGTCTTCATCTTGTGTTATCCCGTGTTTACGCTTTCTGTACTCCGTGTTTGTCTTCATTTCATCATGATGACTATGTATGTCTTCTGTCATGCTTACTTCTGAGTACTTATTCCCCTGCAAGTATGTAACATCCCAAATTTCCAATTTGGTATGTTATACATAGATCATCCATGCATATCATATTTCATTACTTTTTCGGTTGCAATCCTCGAAATCCTAAGCAACTCACGGACCCTCGGAGAGAGTTGGGGATTTTCCGATTTTCATATTTGAGTTTTATCAAATAATGAAGACGAGGATTTTGATTTTGATTATTTTTCTCTCCGGAAAAATATTTCATTCAAATACATAAATGAGGGGAGATAATATGACTTCTCTAAAATAAATGAAATATCGGAGGAAAAATGTTAAAATCATTATTGGGTTTTTATTTGATTTTATTCGGAATTTTATTTGCCCTAGAAAAATTTGCATGTTTTAAAAATTGCATTATATGGGCCAAGAAAAGTTCATCTCTTTCTAAATATTCCATTTAGACGGCGAAAACTTGTTTTGGAATTTTTAGATTTTTATTTATTTTTCTAGGATTTTTCTAAGTCGGCGGAATGTTTTAAAAAAAGGAACTCGCGCCCGACCGGGCCAAGGGCCCAGCCAGGCCGGCCCGCATCGCCACCGCCTCGCCGCGTGCGCCGCCTTGCGCCGCACGGACGCCGAGGGGAGTCCGAGCCGGACTCCATCCCGGGCGCCCCCCTCCCCAAGCCGGAGCAGCCCCCCCCTTAAATATCGCCGCCGCCGCCCTCACCACCACTCGCCACCGCCGCCGAGCCGAGCCGAGCCGCCGCCGCCACCCCGCCCAATCCCGCCGCCCCTTGCCGAGCCCCGCCGGAGCTTCCTGCCTCGCCGGACGACCTCGCCGGTGGTAGCCACCCCACCGCCGGTTTTTTTAAATAAAACCCTTCAGGTTTTTTTGAGAAAACCCTAGTTCGTTTTTTTATAGATCGGTTTTATTTTTCGGTTTATTTACTAAGCGAGCGTTCGCCCGACCGTTCGTTTTAACGAACGTGTTCATCGTTTAGTTTCTGCTAACGAACGTTCGTTCGTTTAGCCGTTCGTCGTTTTTCTTTTTATCGGATTTATTCCGCGATTATTCTGATCGCGATTTCTGATCCGATGTTCGAACCTGTTTATCTTTTCGCTCGTTATCAAAATCAGGCGATTCAAGTGCCTGGAGTTTCAGCTCGAAACCCTCTTTCCGAATAATCAACTCTAACAAGTTTTTGTCTCTGTAAAATTTGACCCTAGTTCATATTAGTAAACGGATCTTATTTCTTCGCCGTTTGAGTTTCATTGCTCCGTTTGATTTGTTTCTTTTTGCAAACTGGAGTTCTTAAGTTGAACTCTCCAGTCAAACTCTTTTATTTGGAATTCTACTTGCGCATATTTGTTTGTTGCTTATGTATGTTATTGTTTGTTTGCGATAGAATTCCCGGAGTGCGAAGCGTGTTACTACGAGTCTCTAGGATTCACGGATCGTCAGCAAGGCAAGTTCACACTTTGATCATATCCCTTTCATACCCAGTTTTTATGCATTAGCTTCACCCTCAAACATTGCATGAGTAGGTTTGATAACATGTGGGTATGGGGAAGTAGTTGATGAGGTAGTAACCTATTGTCCTGCATTCAAACCTTGGGAGTTACTTTTACATTATGCTTATATTGCCATGCTATGCTCGTAGACGTGGATTGGGTTTGAGTGTATCCCATGACAGATGTGAGATTGTTTACTTAATGGTTCAACTTAAGGTGGCAACTTTAATACACATCTGGGTGGATTGAGGCACCTGGGGTATCCAGTGATTGCCTGTTTTATTTTTGGAGATCCCGGGGTTACCGTGTGATTTTCCTATGGACCGCCACCCAGGCTCAAAGGGATCTGAGATATTTTCATGCTAGAAACTTTCGTGTGCAGCCACAAGCTATTATGGCTCTAGCATAGTTGAGTAAGTTTCGTGAAGCTCTTGAAGAGGTGGATCAGCAGGTAGTGGGTTTTGTAGGTTTGGTATGGTCTACCCGGAGTAGAGAGTTAATGTTTTTGAAAGACTGTGTCTCGGTCATCCGTTTCTCAAACACCATGTAGTGCGAGAAATCCAACGGAGGCGATCGAGTCTTGTGGGAAAAAGTGCGCAAACCTCTGCAGAGTGTACAATCTAATCATGGTTAGCCGTGTCCCCGGTTATGGACAATTCTAAGTATCTTGTACTTGAGTATTCACATGTATCTCAACACTCTAAATTAATATTGCTGGGATGTTAACTATTTTAATTGGGATCATTGAGTTGGGGTTACCTTCTAAAATGATGTTTCAACCACCATGATAGTTAAATTAAAATTATATACCTTTGTTGTAGGGAAAAATTGGCTTTTCGCAAAAACTGTAACCATAGAGCTTTCCACCAGCCAAATATGCATGTAGTGGTAGTATTACTCTGTTATTGCTCTTTTGTGTTACATTGCCAGCATATTCCATGTGCTGACCCGTTCCCGGGCTGCAACGTATTATGTTGCAGACTTTTCAGACGAGGAGTAAGGTTCGATAGGTCGTTGTCGTGCAGCTCAGCCATGCCGTTGGAGTTGATGGACTCACTTTATCTTCCAAGCCTTCCGCTGTTATCGCATTAGATGGCCTTAAGCCATATTATTGTAATAAGTTCTCTTTTGAGACATTCGATGTAATAAGTGTGTGATTGCTACTCTGTTATAAATCCTTCGAGTACTGTGTGTGTCAGCATTGCCGATCCAGGGATGACATGGAAGCACAGAGACTTGACCATCTGAGGTCGGGTCGCTACAAGATGGTATCAGAGCACACGCTGAATGTAGGACACGACCACTAAGATTAACCATAGGTCACTCTTCTCTACTCATTTCTGACTCCTCCCCACTTTCCACTCTTTAGGATGAAGGAGATGAAGAACAAGTTTGCACAACCGGATGAAGACACGCCTTTTGGACGCCCCTTGAAGGAAGTCACTAGGTACTTGAATATTGGAATACCAAGCTTCACTGGGACGTACAACGCCACTTTACCAGAAGAAGAGCGCTGGATGATTCAAGTACGAGTTCCTGGAAGGACGTTCTCGCCAACTTCCAAACCCATATAGTTTTCTTTCGAAGCACCCACTTGGAGCCTTGGCAAGAGTATGGCAGCTCATATTACCATGGGACACATTGGAGAAATCTACAACAAGGAGCTTGAGGGCACCACCTATCAAATATGTGGGCGCCAAGATGAACTATGGGAGATGATCAGCACCAGGAAGGATAGATCTGTCGCAGCGTTTATCCAGGAGCAAAACCAGCACATTCGACGTCAGGAGAACCAGATGTGCGCAGACATGATGGAGTTGAACAAGGCGAAAACTAGGATCATCGAGCTGGAGGAAGAACTCAAGTTTACACGCGATGGATATGAGGAGGAAATCAAGACCCTAATGGAGAAGAATGATGACCTAGTCGAGAAGATCGGAATTTTCATGGGAGGACCAGTTCCGAGAGAAGAGGAAGGAGATCCCATTTGTACGGACAATTACATCATCATCGACGACACCGATTCAGATCCAAGTGATGATGACTACGAAGATGAAGCCGGAGCTGACATCATGGAGTCTTCCACCGATCAAAATTTCTAGAGGACCACTGAGGGAGTCCTAGACTAGGGGGTGTCCGGACAACCGGACTATCATCGTCCGCCGGACTCCAAGACTACGAAGATACAAGATTGAAGGCAAGCTTGGCGATACGGATATGTAGATCTCCTACCATTGTAACCGACTCTGTGTAACCCTAGCCTCCTCCGGTGTCTATATAAACCGGAGGGCTTTAGTCCGTAGGACACAACATACATTACAACAATCATACCACAGGCTAGCTTTAGGGTTTAGCCTCCTTGATCTCGTGGTAGATCCACTCTTGTACTACCCATATCATCAATACTAATCAAGCAGGACGTAGGGTTTTACCTCCATCGAGAGGGCCCGAACCTGGGTAAAACATCGTGTCCCTCGTCTCCTGTTACCGTCCGCCTAGACGCACAGTTCGGGACCCCCTACCCGAGATCCGCCGATTTTGACACCGACATTGGTGCTTTCATTGAGAGTTCCTCTGGGTCGTCACCGATAGGCTCGATGGCATCTTTAGTCAACAACGCTGTCCAGGGTGAGACTTTTCTCCCCGGACAGATCTTCGTATTCGGCGGCTTCGCACTGCGGGATAATTCCCTTGGCCATCTGGAGCAAATCGAAAGCTACGCCCCTGGCCGTCAGGTCAGATTCGGAAGCCTAAACTTCACGGCCGACATCCGCGGGGACTTGATCTTCGACGGGTTCGAGCCAAAGCCAAGCGCGCCGCACTGTTGCGACGGGCATGATCTAGCTCTGCCGCCGAACAGTGCCTTGGTGGCCGCACAACAATCCGCTTCGGCCTTCAGTCCGGAGCCGATCGCCCAGATCGAGGATCGGTGGATGGACACCACCTCGGGGGCTTCAACTTCCACGGCGATGGAGCCAAACGCCAATCTTGTCCCTCGCGAAACCTGTGATTCCGAGGCGCCGGACTCCCTGCCGGACTCCGGACCTCCCACGCCCCTGCCAATCGAATCAGATCGGGCGCCGGTTATGGAATTCACCGCCGCGGACATCTTCCAATACTCGCCCTTTGGCGACATCCTAAATTCGCTAAAGCATCTCTCGTTATCAGGAGAGTCCTGGCCGGACTATGGCCAGGATGGTTGGGATACGGACGACGAAGAAATTCAGCGCCCACCCACCACCCACTTTGTAGCCACTGTCGACGATCTAACCGACATGCTAGACTATGACTCCGAAGACGTCGACGGTATATACGACGACGCCGGAGACAAACAAGAAACAGCACCTACAGGGCATGGGAGGACCACCTCGTCATATGACGTATATATGGTGGATACCCCAAAAGAGAGCGATAACGAGGACCAACGGGCCGCGGCAGAAGATAACCCAGCCGACAAACAACCTAAACGGCGGCGAAGACGCCGCCCTAAGTCCCGCCTCGACAACAACAACGCTCCTAAGGACCCCGCAATACAGCAGGGCACACAAGTGGACGACGAACATGCAGATAAGCAACCATCCGAACAGGACGAGTCAGATAATCAGTCCAGGCCCGGCGAAAACGACAGTCCGGACGATCTCATGCCGGACACGCCGCCGGATAGTAAAAACCTTCGGAAAAGACTAGTCAACACTGCAAGAAGCTTGAAGAAGGAAAAATGGAAGCTCAAAACAGCGGAAGATACACTCAGGATGAGGTGGAGCAAAGTGCTCAAAACCGCGGATAAATACGGCAATAGCCACCAATCCAAGAGCTAACCGAAGTGCAAGCTGTTACCGGAATTTGACGAGGAGGCCATAGAGCCCCCATAGTCAAAACATGAAAAGGCTGCCTGGTTGGATAGACGGCCAGATGATAGGCCAAATTCTGAAAGCGGCGCCGCACATAAACCGACTAATGAACCTGGAAAGACAGATGGCCCAGCCAGGTCCATTTACGGGCCAAAGAAGAAGGCCCCAGGAAGCAAGGCAACACGTCAAGTGTCCGAAGATAGTGGCACACCCAAATACAGGGGCGCCGCACACCCACTATGTTTTTCCAACGAGGTGCTGGACCATGAATTCCCAGCAGGATTTAAACCCATAAACATAGAGGCCTACGATGGAACAACAGACCCTGGAGTCTGGATAGAAGATTATATACTACACATACACATGGCCAGAGGAGATGATCTCCACGCCATAAAATACCTACCCCTCAAGCTCAAAGGGCCAGCCCGTCATTGGCTTAAAAGCCTCCCAGAAAACACTGTTGGAAGTTGGGAAGAGCTCGAGGACGCGTTTAGAGCAAATTTTCAAGGGACTTATGTCCGCCCTCCGGATGCAGACGATCTAAGTCATATAACTCAACAGCCCGGAGAGTCAGCGTGCAAATTCTGGAACAGGTTCCTTACCAAAAAGAACCAAATAGTCGATTGTCCGGACGCCGAAGCCTTAGCAGCTTTTAAACATAGCGTCCGAGACGAATGGCTTGCCAGACACCTCGGCCAAGAGAAACCGAGGACAATGTCCGCGCTAACAAGCCTCATGACCCGCTTCTGTGCGGGAGAAGATAGTTGGTTAGCAAGATGAAGCACCAGCGACCCAAGTATATCCGAGATAAGAGATGGAAACGGAAAATCACGGCGCAGAAAAGAGCAGCGCCGGAATAAAGAGAAAAACCCAAAGAGCACGGCAGTCAACGCCGGATTCAAAAGCTCACGGCCAAACAACAAAACACTGCCTCTTAAGGATGACAGCGATGAGCTGTCCAACTTGAACAAGATTTTGGGTCGGATATGTCAAATCCACAGTACCCCCGGAAGGCCTGCAAACCACACCCATCGAGATTGTTGGGTTTTCAAGCAGTCTGGCCGATTAAACGCCGAACACAAGGGGCTCGACGCGTCAAGCGAAGACGATAAACCCCACCAACAGAGCTCCGGAAAGCAAAAGACTTTCCCACAAGAGGTCAAAGCAGTAAACTCACTTCATGTGATAATACGGAAAAATAGTGCGGCACCTTCTAAAAAGAGCCTCGCACGGTCCAACCCAGCAGACCATAGAGATTGGATATCAAAACCAATCACTTTAGACCACCTGGATTATTCCAGAAGCGTTCGAAACGCAGGACAGACTGCCCTGCTATTGGATCCCATAATCGACGGACTACAATTTACTACAATCCTGATGGACGGAGGCAGCGACTTAAACCTGCTGTATGCAAACACAATCCGCAAGATGGGGATAGACCCTACTAAAATTCGACACAGCCGCACTTCCTTCAAAGGAGCGACGCCAGGCCCTTACGCCAAGTGCACAGGCTCCCTGTTACTAGAAGTTGTGTTCGGATCACCGAACAACTTCCGACGCGAAAAACTAACTTTTCATATCGTCCCATTTAAAAGTGGATATCAAGCACTCTTGGGGCGAGAGGCTTTTGTCCGTTTCAACGCCATACCACATTACGCGTCTCTTACACTCAAAATGCCCGGTCCACGCGGCATCATTTCAGTGTGAGGGTCACCTAAAGACTCCGGACACGGATAGACGAGTCCGACATAAGTAGGCTAGGGGCTCCCTAGCCGCACACCCCTCCACAAGGGGCTGCGTGCACAAACAACAGCGAGTCCATACAGACCCTGCTTTACTTATTTATATTTCTTCTTTCACATATACCTTTTTTCGCACGAGTTCTTTTCAAACTAAGTTCCTCTCTTTTTACAGATGAATGATGTGCACACCCGTCCAGGATAACGGCACAACGGAGACACAGGCGCAGACGTGCAGTAGGGACCCGTTGCGAGGATTCTTTTCAAATTAAGATCCTGCGTAAACCTTTTTTACTGTCTCTTGTTGTTATTCTCCCTTGGTTTCTTCCTATAACCAAAGCGGAGCCTGATGTTTTGGCATCGGCCGCGTCAGAGGATCATGCCCGTACCTGGACACTAGGGGCTTAGGGCATTGTTCTGCCCATTATTATAAAGTCCGAACACCTTAGGGAGTGTTCGGTGTCTCGAGTTAGGCATTATATGCATCAGCTCCGAATCATGTCTTTGGTCAAATGTTGGGTTTGCCCGGCTCCTGTGTTTTGCTGCCTTACGTTCCGTATGATCGCCTAACGCAGCACCAGGAGAACTACTGCGATTGTGCCCCAGTTCGGCTGGGCGAGCACCTCAGTAGAGAAAGCCGAAAACTGACTGTCATGATATAGCGAGAGACTGGTCAACCACTCGATCGACTACCGGAATGTTTAGAATTCCCCGCTTTGACAGAGGACCGTTTCCCGGTCAGGCACGCACGCGCCCCGAACTCGGCGAAGCGCGGTGCCCCAAGGGGCTATACCGTAGCCCCACCCTCGAACTCCACTGGCTAAGTGAAAGTGATAAAGCATTATAGTCCGGATTGCCTCGTTTGCTACGCTACCACCTCCTTAACAGGACCGAGACGTCGGATTAAGTGTGAAAACGCGCTATTTTTGCGAACACTCCCGCACCTTGTGCGTGGGGGCTGAAGCCGAAGACTGCAATCTTTCATGTTATACAAATGTATACGTACACGGCCGCATAGGAGATATTTTACTACTTGGGACGCACAAGTATAAAAAACAGTCATAGCATAATCATTGTTCTACAAGCTAAAACGTTCATTTGAACGTGACATTTTTTTGAGCACTCCGACTCTATTACACGAGCGCCACGCATAACTTCCCCAAAATAGTGCTCGGCGGGTAACCGGCTTTCGTCCGAACCCTGGGCGGCAATAGCGGCGGCATCCATCTCTGTCCAATGTGTCTTCACACGGGCAAGAGCCATCCGCGCGCCTTCGATGCAGGCCGACCGCTTCATCTCCTTGATATGCGGCACCGCTCCAAGAAATTGCTGCAATAAGCCGAAATAGCTCGTCGCCTTGGGCCTCTCTGGCCAGACATGAGCCACGACGTCAGTCATGGCAAGTCCGGACAATCTATTTAGCTCGGCCCATTCGGCCAACCGATCAGTCAACGGCAGTGAACGATCCGGACTATGGAATTGAGACCAAAATAGCTCTTCCGTCTTGTGATCCTTCTGGCCCCGGAAGTGCTCAATGGCATCAGCCGCACTTGCCGCTAAGTCCATATACGGATCCTCCGGACCCCACAGCTGGCCAAGTTGAGCATACTTTTGATCCGTAAACCGGCGATGCAACTGAAAAGGCTTGCCAGCCACAACATCTCCGGCCTGGCGCAGCTCCTCCTTCATAGCCCGCATTACAGAACGGGTATCCTTGGCCTCGGCGGTGGCCTTCGCCAGGTCTTCCCGCTCTGATAAGCGCTCCTTTTCAAGAGCCTCATTGCGGTCGGCAGCATCTCTTAATTTTACGGCCAATTCGGCCACCTTTTCCCTGCTTAGGCAGTGTGCAGCCTTTTCGGCTTTCAACTCCTCGGCCGCCCTCGAGGCAGCCGCATCACTCCTTCGGGCTTGCTCCTTAGCTTGAGCAAGTTCGGCCCGAAGGCTCTCCACGGCAGCAGCACCGTCTGCATCACAGCATATAATTTATCAAAGGAGGGCTTTGACCCCATTGAATAAAGCAACTATGGAGAACTCATTTACCTTGCGACTCGTCAAGTCGCCGGTTGACAAGTGCGATGTCCGCATCCGCCACGTCAAGTTGCCGCATTAACTCGGCAACTCCACTAGTCCGGCTAGCCCTCGGACTATCCGCCACCTACATAGAAACGGCGACATTCATTACTTGCGATTTTGATCCTCGGCACGCTGTCGTTTTCGACAACCTACCGAGTCTTAGGGGCTACTATATATACAGGGCGCACTTTTATGTGCAAAACTGTCAAAAAAAAAGGGTGCGTCATTCTTGCATACCTCAAATCCCGCCAGCAAACTCTTAGCGACATTACGCAATCCGCTCTCGGCGGACGAAATCCTTCCAATCACCATACGCATCAGGGCACGGTGATCTTCTGAGATGGACGCCCTCTCAAGCAGATTCTTTAGTTCTCCCGGCCGGATACTAGTAGGCGCCGAACTCTCCGGCCCCTCCGGACTCTGGGATACCCTCTGTGACGATACTTCAGGCTCGTCTGCCCTATCTGACGGCGCAGCAGACGGAGGCGTTTCGCTCTCCATCATCTCCGGAAGAAGATCCCCCGAAGACGAACTCATCTGAGAAGGCTGCAAATCCGAACTGCAAGATAAAAATTTTGGTTATCCACAGAAGCACAAATGGAGGTATTTTCTTACTAATGAACTCCCCTTTTCCTACTCACGGCTCGCTGGAGGGCTGATCCTTTAGAGACGAGTGTGCGTCCGGGTTCTCCCCGGACGCCGGACCCCCCGGTGAAGATTTCTTCCCTCGTTTAGGGGCTTTAGCCTCCGGATCTTCGGAGGCGGTCCTCTTCTCCCCCAAGAAGGAGGGGTTTTTTATTCCCCTCTCTTGAGACGCCCCTTTGGGCGAAATAATAGCTCC
Organism: Triticum timopheevii; assembly: GCA_963921465.1. Classification (NCBI taxonomy): domain Eukaryota; kingdom Viridiplantae; phylum Streptophyta; class Magnoliopsida; order Poales; family Poaceae; genus Triticum; species Triticum timopheevii. Next base: position 275,233,319 of record OY997262.1, on the reverse strand, counting down.
TCTATTTCCCCATCGCTCCCTTCTACGGGCGCGACCTCCAACATTCTGACCAGCACGGGCTCCAGTGCGGTCTCTGGGAGGGGAGCCGGACACCTTATCAGCTTCGATCGCGCTACCCACTCCTGTGAAGAGTAATGGGTCAGGAGGCGAACTCTATAAAAGCAGATAAACAGAACGTCTGGGCTCTGAGCTATTTACCTGACTATCCGGGCGATTGCAGCTTAGGCCTGCGTCCTCGGTCAATTCCGGACACGCTACCTGTGGTTCGAAGAACAATTTGTACATCTCCACGGGTGTCGCACCCATGAAGTGTTGGAGAATTCGAGGTCCCTCTGGATTGAACTCCCATAGACGGAGAGGACGGCGTTTGCAGGGCAGAAGACGCCTGATTAGCATAACCTGCATCACCACAACCAGATTGATCTCCCTCGCCTGGAGGCCTCGAATCCGGCCCTGCAATGAGGGCACGTCTTCGGACGGCCCCCAATTGAGCCCTTGGTTGACCCACGACATCAGTTGGTGTGGAGGTCCCGGGCGGAATGAAGGCGGCGGCTTTTGCTTGCTGCCCTTCGGAGCGGTGATATAGAACCACTCCTGCTGCCACAATCCGAGTTCCTCTTGGAAGGAACCCTCGGGCCACGGGGCATCGGCCCTTCTGCTTATGGCCGCCCCGCCGCACTCCGCTTGACGCCCCCCGATCATCTTCGGTTCCACATTAAAGGTCTTCAGCCACAGGCCGAAGTGGGGAGTGACGCGGAGGAAGGCTTCGCAGACGATAATGAATGCGGAGATATGGAGGATGGACTCCGGAGCCAAGTCGTGAAAATCCAGCCCGTAGTAGAACATGAGCCCTCTCACGAAGGGGTCCGTCAGGAAGCCTAAACCCCGACGGAGGTGGGATACGAAGACAACGTACTCACCAGGCTTGGGGGCGGGCACGGCCTGCCCTTGAGCAGGCAACCTATGCAAAATCTCGTAGGACAAGTACTTGGCCTCACGAAGCTTTAGCACGTCCTCCTCCGTGACGGAGGAGGGCATCCACCGACCCTGGAGGTCAGAGCCGGACATTGTTGAGAATCCGAAGCGCTCGAATCTGGGGCTCTGGGTGTTGGAACTGGGAGCAAGGAGGAGATTCGATGCGAGATTGAAGAAAAGAAACGAGCCTTGGTCCTCTTATAAAGGGGGAAAATACCAAGAGTCGTCCCCGTGACCGTTCGGGATTCACCTTCGATAGAGGAGGCGTGGCGTCGGGCACGGTTGGGTTACCCATGCACGTATTGATGAGAATCCCAAAATAAGGGGAACACGATCTCTGCTTCGACAAGACGTGCCAAGGAAACCGCTTCGCTAAACGTGCTGAGGTGGTATAGTAAAAAACGATTCAAACAAAGGCTTGGTAGCGGTGTGATGTCACGCCGCATAATACGTCAGCAGATTGGACTGGTGTACATTTTATTCTCTCTACGGTGGGATGTGGAATTTATTTTACAGAGCCGGACACTATCCTGGTGTTCATGATCTTCTCTGGATTATTCAAGGGAGGAACCCGCCTTGCAATGCCGAACATTATGCATGCCGGACTTATCGTCATTGAAGCCTGGTTTAGGGGCTACTGAGGGAGTCCTGGACTAGGGGGTGTCCGGACAGCCGGACTATCATCGTCCGCCGGACTCCAAGACTACGAAGATACAAGATTGAAAACTCCGTTCCGTGTCCGGATGGGACTTTCCTTGGCATGGAAGGCAAGCTTGGCGATACGGATATGTAGATCTCTTACCATTGTAACCGACTCTGTGTAACCCTAGCCTCCTCCGGTGTCTATATAAACCAGAGGTCTTTAGTCCGTAGGACACAACATACATTACAACAATCATACCACAGGCTAGCTTTAGGGTTTAGCCTCCTTGATCTCGTGGTAGATCCACTCTTGTACTACCCATATCATCAATACTAATCAAGCAGGACGTAGGGTTTTACCTCCATCGAGAGGGCCCGAACCTGGGTAAAACATCGTGTCCCTCGTCTCCTGTTACCATCCGCGTAGACGCACAGTTCGGGACCCCCTACCCGAGATCCGCCGGTTTTGACACCGACAACCACCATATAATAGTAGTATTTCCCCATGTAACTAGTAGTAGTTGAGCACTTTTGCGATAGTCCGTTTTGTATGCCCTTGCTTGATTGATTGAATGAATGCTTGTGTTTGCCTCATATACATATGGGTAGTGTTTCTCCCCTAGATCTTTTTTCTATTCTAATCTCTTCCATCTAAACCCATCAGATGCCTCCGAGAAGAGACCCCGATTTTGTTTTTCCACCGGAGATCACCCAGTTGATCCAACAGCAGAATGCCTTGATGCAATTGCTAGTTCAGAACCAGGGAAAGCCAAAAACAACAATGCCAACAACAACCCACCGCCAGTGGATAACCTCGCCCGTTTCTTAAGATTACAGCCGCCGGTGTTCTCTAGTAGCATCGAGCCAATAGTTGCAGATGATTGGCTACACCGTATTGGAAGGGAGTTAACCACCGCAGGATGCACAGATGCTGAGAAGGTGCGTTTTGCCGCACACCAACTGGATGGACCTGCAGCAGCGTGGTGGGAGAATTTCACAGCCACCTATCCTATCAACACTGTCACATGGGCTCAGTTTCAGCAGGCTTTTCGTACTGCCCATGTCTCGACTGGAGGTATGCAGATGAAGAAGCGTGAGTTTCGCAATTTACGCCAGGGGAACCATACTTTTGGCCAGTACGTGGATGAGTTTAGCAAGTTATCACGCTATGCCCCTGATGCCGCGAAGCAGGAGAAGTTTATGGAAGGGCTAAATGATGAGATGAGAATGCAGTTGATGGTAGCAACCTTCAACAACTACCAGGAGTTGGTAGATAAGGCTCTAATGATTGAAGGAAAGCAGCAGCAAATTGAGAATCATAAGAGGAAGTATGGACAAGGGAACTACAACTCAGGAGCTCACCAGAAGCCTCGCTTAACCCCGAACTCGGGAGGACTTGTTCATAACCATGGAGGTCATAACCATACTGGAGGAGGATCGCATAACCATAATGGTGCAAAGAACAGGAATGGGAACGGAGCCAACAATAATCAGAATCGCTCTAACCCATCTACACCCGCAAAGAGGGACTTAAGTCAAGTCATTTGCTACAAGTGCAGGAAGACAAGGCACTATGCCAATGACTGCCCTGAAGGAAAGAATGGAAACGGAAATGGGAGCGCTGGGAAGAAGCCCAATCCATTCAACAAAGGACAAGTGAACCACGTTAACGTGGAGGAAGTTGAAGAGCAGCCGGACGCAGTAATAGGTAAGTTTTTGGTTCAGTCATTTACCGCTATTGTTCTTTTCGATACTGGTGCATCGCATTCATACATATCAAGGGGATTTGCGGAAAAGTTCAAGTTACCAACCCAAACCCTTAGGACCCCTCTTTTAGTGAGTTCGCCTGGAGCAGAGTACATGGCTAGCAGATGGTGCACCCAGATACCCTTAATCATTGGCACGCATGTTTTTCCGTCTAACCTAATCATCTTGGAGTCGCAAGGATTGGATATGATATTAGGTATGGACTGGATGTCAAAGTATGGAGGAAGTATTGACTGTGCTAGCAAGTCAATTTATCTTACCACCCCGGAGGGAGAAAGGATTAAGTATGTATCTAGGCATGTGCCTAGGAGGAGCCAAGTAAACACCCTCACGGGAGTTGTACAGGAGGAAGTACCGGTAGTGAAGGATTTTTTGGATGTTTTCCCCGAAGAGTTACCAGGTATGCCACCGGATAGAGACATCGAGTTTTTGATAGAGCTATTGCCAGGTACAGGGCCAATATCCAAGAGACCCTATCGGATGCCACCAAATGACCTGGAGGAAATTAAGAAGCAGATTAAAGAGTTATTGGAGAAAGGTTACATTCGTAGAAGTTCATCACCTTGGGGAGCCCCAGTACTTTTGGTGGAGAAGAAGGATAAATCCCTGAGGATGGTCGTTGATTACCGAGCTCTGAATGAAGTAACAAAAAGAACAAGTATCCCTTACCGATGATTAACGATCTGTTTGATCAGTTACAAGGAGCTAAGGTGTTTTCGAAGATTGATCTATGATCAGGATACCATCAGTTGAAGATCCGAGAGAAGGATATACCAAAGACAGCGTTTACCACACGGTATGGATTATATGAGTATACAGTCATGTCATTTGGACTGACTAACACCCCTGCCTATTTCATGAGTATGATGAACAAGGTGTTCATGGAGTATTTGGACAAGTTTGTTGTGGTATTTATCGATGATATTATGATATACTCAAAGAACAAAGAGGAGCACGCGGAACACTTGCATTTGGTTCTCGAGAAACTCAGGGAACACCAGTTATACGCCAAATTCAGCAAGTGCGAGTTTTGGTTGAAAGAAGTTGGATTTCTTGGGCATGTTATATCAGGAGAGGGTATAGCAGTAGATCCCAGTAAGGTTCAGTTGGTCACTGAATGGTTGGCACCCACTTCAGTTGGCGAGATCCGCAGTTTCCTTGGACTGTCAGGATATTATCGGAGATTCATTGAGAATTTTTCCAAGTTTGCTAAACTGATGACTGAATTGTTAAATAAGGATACTAAGTTCAAATGGACAGAGGATTGCGAGACAAGCTTTCAGAAGCTGAAGAAACAATTGACTACAGCCCCAGTGCTGACCTTGCCAGATATACATAAGGAGTTTCAAGTGTATTGTGACGCCTCTCGCTTGGGACTTGGATGTGTGCTTATGCAGGAAGGAAAAGTTGTTTCGTATGCCTCACGACAACTGAAGCCACATGAGTTGAACTATGCCACGCATGATCTGGAGTTAGCAGCCGTAGTGCATGCATTGAAGACCTGGAGACATTATCTTATTGGAAACCGTTGTGATGTGTACACGGATCATAAGAGCTTGAAGTACATTTTCACACAGAAGGAGTTGAACCTCAGACAGAGGAGATGTTTGGAACTTATAAAGGATTACGATATGAAGCTACACTATCATCCGGGAAAAGCCAACATCGTAGCAGACGCTTTGAGCCGGAAGAGTTATGCTAATATTCTTGAGAGCAAAGGATTGCCAAAGGAGTTAGCTGCGGAGATCATGGAACTTCGATTGGAGATTGTTCCAAGAGGTTTTCTTGCAGCAATGGAGGTTCAGTCGACGTTGTTGGACAAGATTCGAGAAGCACAGAAGGAGGACAAAGAGATTGCTGAGATAAGAGAGAAGATGGGCGAAGGTAAAGCCAAAGGTTTTCGTGAGGATGAGCACGATACCTTGTGGTTTGAGGACCGGATTTATGTGCCCAACAATTCGGAGATCAGGAAGTTGATACTTCAGGAGGCCCATGACTCACCATACTCGATTCACCCCGAGAACACCAAGATGTATTTGGACTTGAAGGAACGTTTCTGGTGGACTGGTATGAAGAAGGATACTACAGAGTATGTAGCCGTATGTGATGTATGTCAGAGAGTGAAGGCCGAGCATTAGAAGCCAGCAGGACTGTTACAGCCTATGCCAATACCCAAATGGAAGTGGGACAAACTTGGTATGGACTTTATTACCGGATTACCCAGAACCAAGGCAGGATATGATTCTATATGGGTAGTTGTGGATCGTTTGACCAAAGTAGCTCACTTCATCCCGGTGAAAACAACATATACAAGTGCAAAGTTGGCCAAGATATATATGTCCAGGATCGTATGTTTGCATGGAGTTCCAAGGAGCATCGTATCAGATAGAGGAACACAGTGTACTTCAAAGTTTTGGCATCAACTACACCAGACTTTTGGTACCCGATTGGAGTTCAGTACCGCTTTTCACCCGCAGACAGATGGACAGACAGAGAGAGTCAATCAGATTCTGGAGGACATGTTGAGAGCCTGTGCGCTAGATTATGGATCTAGTTGGGATGACAATTTGCTGTACGCGGAGTCTCTTATAACAACAGCTACCAAGCCAGTTTGAAGATGGCACCGTTTGAAGCTCTGTATGGACGCAGATGTAGAACGCCATTGATGTGGGATGAGGTAGGAGATTGTCAGTTGTTTGGACCAGATTTGATCAAGGAATCAGAGGAGAAGGTTAAACTGATCAGAGACAGACTAAAGATTGCTCAGTCCAGACAGAAGAGTTATGCAGATTCAAAACACAAGGAAGTAACCTATGAAATTGGAGACAGAGCTTATCTACGAGTATCACCCTTGAGGGGAGTAAAACGTTTTGGATTTAAGGGAAAGTTAGCCCCGAGATTTGTAGGACCATATCGTATTATGGAATGGATGGGAGAAGTTGCCTACAAGCTGGAGTTACCTGAAGGATTGTCAGGAGTTCACGATGTGTTTCACGTATCACAGCTGAAGAAGTTCCATGCTGAGATGGCCGATATACCGTTGAATGATACAATGCCTTTGGAGGCGATTCAGCTGGATAATAATCTGACCTATGAGGATAAGCCAGTAAAGATTCTTGATTTTGACAGTCGAGTCACTCGCAACAAAGTTATCAAGTTTTGCAAAGTTCAGTGGAGTCATCATACCGAGGAGGAAGCCACCTGGGAGCGCGAAGAGGATATTCGCAAGGACCATCCACACCTATTTTCTAACCAACCCGAATCTCGAGGGCGAGATTCATCTTAAGGGGGGTAGGTTTGTAACATCCCAAATTTCCAATTTGGTATGTTATACATAGATCATCCATGCATATCATATTTCATTGCTTTTTCGGTTGCAATCCTCGAAATCCTAAGCAACTCAAGGACCCTTGGAGAGAGTTGGGGATTTTCCGATTTTCATATTTGAGTTTTATCAAATAATGAAGACGAGGATTTTGATTTTGATTATTTTTCTCTCCGGAAAAATATTTCATTCAAATACATAAATGAGGGGAGATAATATGACTTCTCTAAAATAAATGAAATGTCGGAGGAAAATGTTAAAATCATTATTGTGTTTTTATTTGATTTTATTCGGAATTTTATTTGCCCTAGAAAAATTTGCATGTTTTAAAAATTGCATTTTAGGGGCCAAGAAAAGTTCATCTCTTTCTAAATATTCCATTTAGATGGAGAAAACTTGTTTTGGAATTTTTAGATTTTTATTTATTTTTCTAGGATTTTTCTAAGTTGGCGGAATGTTTTAAAAAAAGGAACTCGCGCCCGACCGGGCCAAGGGCCCAGCCAGGCCGGCCCGCATCGCCGCCGCCTCCCCGCGTGCACCGCCGTGCGCCGCACGGACGCCGAGGGGAGTCCGAGCTGGACTCCACCCCGGGCGCCCCTTCCCCAAGCCGGAGCAGCATCTCCTTAAATACCGCCGCCGCCGCCCTCACCACCACCCGCCACCACCCGCCACCGCCGCCGAGCCGAGCCGAGCCGCCGCCGCCGCGCCCCGCCCGAGCCGCCGCCGCCGTCTTCCGCGCCGCCGCCGCCCCGCCCGACCCCGCCGCCCCTTGCCGAGCCCCACCGGAGCCGCCCGCCTCGCCGGACGACCTCGCCCGAGGTAGCCACCCCGCCGCCGGTTTTTTTAATAAAACCCTTCGTTTTTTTTGAGAAAACCCTAGTTCATTTTTTTATAGATCGGTTTTACTTTTTGGTTTATTTACTTATCAAGCATTCGCTCGACCATTCGTTTTAACGAACGTGTTCATCATTTAGTTTCTGCTAACGAACGTTCGTTCGTTTAGCCGTTCGTTGTTTTTCTTTTTATCGGATTTATTCCGCGATTATTCTGATCGCGATTTCTGATCTGATGTTCGAACCTGTTTATCTTTTCGCTCGTTTATCGGAATCAGGCGATCCAAGCGCCTGGAGTTTCAGCTCGAAACCCTCTTTCCGAATAATCAACTCTAACAAGTTTTTGTCTCTGTAAAATTTGACCCTAGTTCAGATTAGTAAACGGATCTTATTTCTTCGCCGTTTGAGTTTCGTTGCTCCGTTTGATTTGTTTCTTTTTGCAAACCGGAGTTCTTAAGTTGAACTCTCCAGTCAAACTCTTTTATTTGGAATTCTACTTGTGCATCTTTGTTTGTTGCTTATGTATGTTATTGTTTGTTTGTGATAGAATTCCCGGAGTGCGAAGCATGTTACTACGAGTCTCTAGGATTCACGGATCGTTAGCAAGGCAGGTTCACACTTTAATCATATCCCTTTCATACCCAGTTTTTATGCATTAGCTTCACCCTCAAACATTGCATGAGTAGGTTTGATAACATGTGGGTATGGGGAAGTAGTTGATGAGGTAGGAACCTATTGTCCTGCATTCAAACCTTGGGAGTTACTTTTACGTTATGCTTATATTGCCATGCTATGCTCGTAGATGTGGATTGGGTTTGAGTGTATTCCATGACAGATGTGAGATTTTTTACTTAATGGTTCAACTTAAGGTGGCAACTTTAATACACATCTGGGTGGATTGAGGCACCTGGGGTATCCAGTGATTGCCTGTTTTATTTTTGGAGATCCCGGGGTTACCGTGTGATTTTCCTATGGACCGCCACCCAGGCTCAAAGGGATCTGAGATATTTTCATGCTAGAAACTTCCGTGTGTAGCCACAAGCTATTATGGGCTCTAGCATAGTTGAGTAAGTTACGTGAAGCTCTTGAAGAGGTGGATCAGCAGGTAGTGGGTTTTGTAGGTTTGGTATGGTCTACCCGGAGTAGAGAGTTAATGTTTCTGAAAGACTGTGTCTCGGTCATCCGTTTCTCAAACACCATGTAGTGCGAGAAATCCAACGGAGGCGATCGAGTCTTGTGGGGAAAAGTGCGCAAACCTCTGCAGAGTGTACAATCTAATCATGGTTAGCCGTGTCCCCGGTTATGGAAAATTCTGAGTATCTAGTACTTGAGTATTCACATGTATCTCAACACTCTAAATTAATATTGCTGGGATGTTAACTATTTTAATTGGGATCATTGAGTTGGGGTTACCTTCTCAAATGATGTTTCAACCACCATGATAGTTAAATTAAAATTATATTCCTTTGTTGTAGGGAAAAATTGGCTTTTCGCAAAAACTGTAACCATAGAGCTTTCCACTAGCCAAATATGCATGTAGTGGTAGTATTACTCTGTTATTGCTCTTTTGTGTTACATTGCCAGCATATTCCATGTGCTGACCCGTTCTCGGGCTGCAACGTATTATGTTGCAGACTTTTCAGACAAGGAGTAAGGTTCGATAGGTCGTTGCCGTGCAGCTCAGCCATGCCGTTGTAGTTGATGGACTCACTTTATCTTCCAAGCCTTTCGCTGTTATCGCATTAGATGGCCTTAAGCCATATTATTGTAATAAGTTCTCTTTTGAGACATTCGATGTAACAAGTGTGTGATTGCTACTCTGTTATAAATCCTTCGAGTACTGTGTGTGTCAGCATTACCGATCCAGGGATGACACGGAAGCACAGAGACTTGACCATCTGAGGTCGGGTCGCTACAAAGTAGTTCTTCGCTAAGGAATTTCCTCACCAGCAAATTCCTCAGTGAAGAATTCATAAAAATCGCCTATTCACCCCCCCCCCTCTAGTAGATACAATGCACTTTCAGGGAGGCAGGAGCATGAGGCACGACCGGCGCTGGTTTGGGCGGCTGGAGCAAGAAGACTAGAGGTTGAAGAAGCACTACGGCCGTTGGATGGACATCGTATGGTCACTAGAGCTAGAATCATTCATATTGAATAAGTTGACAAAGCCCTTCATCCCCGTCAACTTAGTAGGCCCACAAGTCAGCCTCCCACCAAGGTGGGTCCCAGCTAGCAGGGGGAGTATTCATTTTTTTGTGCATAATAAGGAAGCACTTCCGGTGGGTCCGAGCTGACAGCGGGGGGGGGGGGGACGTTTTTTTCGCAAAATATGGTGGACCGTCAGGTGGGTCCCAGCAGTCAGGGGGCAAACGTTTTTTTCGCAAAATACGATGGCCCGTCCAGTGGGTCCCTGCTGTCAGTTGGAGGAATCTTTATTTTCCGCGTAATAAGGAGGCACCTACTTGCTGCGGCCATGGACCCAGCTGAGACTCTCCACGTACAGTATACTTCCGAGGGAAGTCATTCCTTGACCACGTTGACCTCGCCACGTTCCGTTGCATGCATGCGTCCATGGGTGTGGTGCGTCCCCACTGTCAGCCTCTCACGTACAGTCATCTTCCGATGACTCTCGGTTGTTGACCACGTTAAGCACACCATGCCGAGCGCACCCAGACTGGAACGACCCGGAGATGGGGAAGACGAGGCAGTGGAGTCGCAGATGGAGAGGAGTGGGAAACTTCACTGGTTCGGGTGCGCGGCAGCACAGCCGCGGTGCCGCCCACGGGAGACAGGAGCAAGAACAGAGGTTGAAGAAGGAGCACGGCTGTTGGACTAACATCCAACGGTCCAGTTGCTAGAATCATTTGTTGATTAAGTTGACAAAGCCGTGCGTACACGTCCGCTTAGCAGGCCCACAAGTCAGTCACCAAATCTGACGGGTCCCAGCTGTCAACGGGATGAATAATTTTTTTTGCAAAACAAGGAGGCACTTCCTTCCATGCGAAGATATAGCCGGTGGATCCCAGCTGTCACGTGGAGGGAACATTTTTTTCAGCTTAATAAGGAGGAACTTTCCTTGCGTGTGACCATGGACCTCGTGGGTCCCAGCTGTCAGGCTCTCCACGTACAGTCCTCTTCCGATGACTCTTGTTTGTTGACCATGCTGCACCGAACACAGCGAGGCGATGGATGACGGCGAGGCCCCGGACGGGAACGACTCGGAGATGGGAAAACGCGGCAGTGGAGTCGCAGATTGAGAGGAGGAGAAGGGTTATAACTGGTTCTGTTGCAATTCATATCAAACTCAGGTTCACAGGACATGTTCATATTCATAGCCAACATTCACTATCAACAGCTCAAAAGATTCATATATACACAAGCTCAGCATATCTATGCATCCAAATGATTGATAGATCACACGACAATATTCATACATAATTCACAAAAAGATTCAGATATACACATGTTCAGTATGTTTATGCATCCAAATGATTGAGATCACAGCCAATATGATCCATGGACAAACTTTAATTACCTAGGGTACAGACTGGTAAATGGTGTTCAATCAGAGGTACTTCTTGCTAAAATTAGTTCTTGTACAAGTAAACTTTCGAGTACGTAAGAGGCAGCACAGACAATCTGAACTTTGCTTGTAGGTGTATCCTCAAATAGTGGCCTTGTGCCGATGGAGGTTTGAGCAAATTGTCCACTACTTTAATCCAACTAATTTACTGGCTCGTCTTGGTCCTGTATCTCGCCAAAATTCTACATTGCAGACGAGAAAGGAGGCGGTTGAGAAAATGAACCACCCAAATTTTTTGTGCAGTTCAACTGAAATGGAGCATTCTTGGCGTGCAGACTGATTAAGTCCCAGATGAATATACGTGTCAACCAACTTGTCTGGAATCTTTAGACTCCATGCCATATAGTTCGCTACCATATGTGCCGATAACCAAAAGGCACAAGTTGGGACCAAAGACTGGACTGCGTTTTTCTGGGCTATGCACCAAGCAATATTTTTGGCGTTCAGTCTCCTAATACTTGGAGTTTGACAATTAGTTGACGCCGGTTGATACTCGAATGAATATAGGCACTTCTTGTCAACATCGATGCTTGTCTGAGTGAACTATGGAGTACATAGCAGCAGCATAAGTACATGTCCATCTAATCATTTTGTGCCGTTCTACTGAAATCACCCGATGTGATGATTTGCCTACGAGTTCAGGCTCCAAATTACTCCTTTATGAAATCGGCAAATAGTAGCACAATACCAAATTACCAATACATATGATAGGCACAATAATCAGGATAAAGACCAGTACCAACCTGTGTGAGGTAGCATATCAATTACTATTTCCTTTGATTGGAAGCCGAGATAAGCCAAGCGACTGACAGCAAAGGAAGAAAGCAAGCGGAGATTAGCAACTGACAGGAAAGGACGGAAGCTGTCGAGGCAATGAAGCACCCAAAGTTTTTGTGCAGTTCCACCAAAATCGAGCATCCCTGTTGGCACATATATTGAGAGAGTGAGATTACTGTAATAGTGGGACTAGTTGATGAAACATACACTAACAAATAGAAGCACCCTCATTATCTTAATGGGTAAAGTTAGCAACATAGTAGTCTTGCTTAAAGAGAGGTATTAGTTTATTTAATCAGTGCCAATTAGCTCAACTCAACACTCAAAGCATTGCCATTTATCATAGGTTGCAAAACATAAAAGTGCAAAGATAAAGGAGTTTCTCATGACAGTAGCACGATACAAATAGAGATGACAGCAAACTAATATGGATGAAGGCCTTAGGCCCGTACCAACCTGAGAGAGAAAAAAAGCTTATTCATGTAGTCCCATAAGAGATGATAAAGCACTCACTAGAATCACACAATAGTATATATTTTTGTGCACTTCAAATGTATGGTTGAAATCACTCTCGTTTACCAGTGCTGAGATTATATCGAAAGATTATCAAGAACTTCCAGCAGAGTTAAAGCACTGGCTGGGATACAGTTCATTGTATTGTCTTGTGTAGTTCCACTAAAATGTATGATTGGCACAACATGATACCTGTTTGCACAAGTAGGAACAAGGTGAAACCTTCATTAGCTTAGTGAGAAAGGATAGGAAGACATTAGCATATTACTCAAACAGTAGCATCAAATTCATGATGGACAATACGCAAAACATTGCCTCATTGAACCAATGGCAAAAAATTGACATGCAAAACAATAGCACTATTATGTCAGGACACTAATAATATTCCCTCCCTTCTCCACCACATGATTCACCTCCATAGACAAACATTCACACGTACATGATTCAGCATAGGGTCCTACTAAAGATTTGTTTAACTCCAACAGGAAAATTAGGCAGTAATAAATTAGTGGTACTTAAGTGCTCCTAATTAATTGAGTGAGATAGCAGAAGTGGAAGGGCTCCTGGAGGATCATCTCACATGTAAGGTAGTCATTGCCGGAGCCCTTGAATAGCCTCGACTGAGGCCTCTGGCTTCAGGAAGATCGCCTTGGCACTGTTTATTCTTCTTCCTCCTCCTCTTCATGCTATGTTTCTCTTTCTCCTCACCAGTTGGTGAAACCAAGTACATGATTGGCCTTCTAATTCAGAATTGGTTTTGTTAGTGAGGAGTACAAGTGTACTAGTAAAAAATAGCATTATTTTCTCATGGCAGTCGAAAAATAGAGATGAACACATGCATTAAGTATCATTCTTACCTAAAGGAAGGTTATGGCGCCAATATGGATGATGAGGATTGGAACACAGATCTCCCTTTGTGCAGTTCCACCAAAATGAATCAACTGTTCCATCTGACATTCTAGTTAAACAGCACAAAAGTCACTTCTTTTAAGAAGAGTTTTGTGCAGTGCACCAAAAGGTCACAACAGCAACCAGGTGAATTGGATATCCCTGTTTGCACAAAAAGGCACGGAGGAAACCGTCAGAGTCTCAAACAATTACAGGCAAAAACATTTGGCTAAACTTGTCAGAGTCTCAAACAATTACAGGCAAAAACAGTGGCATGGTTTCATTTTTACCAGGGACATTATATTAAGAACGGCTAAGGCTGCGTTCAGTTCACAGGTTTGGTGCTAGATTTTCGTAGGAACACAATTCCTACCATATTCTTTCCCTTCCAACCGTTCGGAACACGAGAAAGGTGAATAGTGTTTCATAGGAAAGCTAGTCTGGTAGTACTGATTCCATCGGATTAGAAACATCCACGCGCTGCTCATTTTTTGGGCGGAAGCCCGAGGCAGGCGCTCGCTGCCATGCGTTAGACAGGTTGCTGTGCTGTGTTTGCCAGAATAAAAAAATCAACCTATGTGTGGTACGTGAGGTGAGGACAAGAGTAGTCACTATGCAGCTGAATAAACAAATAGCATCTCATACTGCCAAGCATGCTACTCTAAAAAAACAAATATGTACATTTCGTAGTCCATCCGAACACATTCTCTTGAGAGTTTCCTCCGGTTCGCTATTCCATAGTTTTATACCTACATTCCTTTCCTATTCCTCTATTTTCATCAAGACCTATGTTTTCTGCCCCTTTATTCCGACCGGAGCCTAAATATTTGGTATAAGGGCATTGGATAGTGGGTGCACCAGCAGTACAGCACCATGTACGTAAACAGGGGCATAAAGTGGTGATTCATAGTTTGTTGTCCCGAGAAACAAACATCCAAGAAACATATCTGGGTTGGTCCCATTTTTGATCACTCTAGCCACCGACTCCTATGTGTGGATAGCAAATCTAGTCCTGGTCATACCACTGTGTATAGCGTTACCCCTATATTTCCCTTTTCGACCAAGAGACCGGTTGGATGACCAGTCTGTACTACTTTCATCCCCTTTCCTTCCTGTTTGTACCAAGTTCGATGTACATACTAAATTCCCCCACCCCCACTTTATTTCAATGACAAGTATTTTCGGACGGAGGGAGTACAAGATTCGACTCCATGAAGTAGCTTTACCTCTAACAATAGAAAAAAAATAGGTGACGTTGGACCATCCGATCTAGAGGGGCTGAGAGGTAGAAAATGATGCACATGCAGCGACATAGCGAGCTGGGGAAGTAGAGCTAAGGCGGTTTCGAACGAAGATATACCTGAAGGTCATCGGGATGTGGATAGGTGGGCGGCGGGAGGCCGGATTCGCCCACAGGCAACGACGAAGGGATCGGAGGACCTCCCGCGCCGGCGCTCGGCCAGAGATAACGGTGCAGCCGGCAATGGGTCTCCTCCCTCGCTGTCGACGACGGCCTAAATGCTGCCCCTCCTCCCCATCACCGGCGGAGGGGGATACGTCTGGATCTGTAACCAGTGGTGAGGATAGAAAGCCAGTGTTTTTTGAAGGGAGAAAGACAGGGTTACTACCCCTATCTTGTTTAGATCTGGAGAGGATGAGAGTGTGTGAATAGAGCAGCCCTAGCAAGCAAGCGCGGAGGCTCCGGCCTATATATAAGTAGTGGGGTAGTTTTCCTTTTTCACTCCATCAAAACAATCGTTTAAAATTGTGTACTATACTACATGCCAGGTCGCGGTTTTTTTAGTTGTTGATTGTTTTTTGAGATAGATACCCGCTTGTTCCAAGTGGTGTTACGGTGTGCCAGGTCGCACTTTGTATCGTTCAAGTCCGGTAGTACTACAAGTCCCTCCATTAAATGAATAACCACCCCCTCGTAAAAATTGTGAACAAGCCCACGGCTAAAATTAGCGGAAACGTGGGTTTCCTCAACATGCATTATTATTTATATTTTCTGCTCCCTCCGTTCCTAAATATAAGTCTTTTTTATTAGCCACACCTAAGACAAGAATTTTTTTTATTAGCATTGAACCCCACATGTCATAGACACAAAAATTGTGGCAAGATTCCCTTAGGCAAGCCAAAGTGTGTCTAACAATTTGAGCAACTCAGGTTAGGCAAGTGTGGCAAGTGTGGGAAAAATAATGTGGCAATATAAGACAAACATAGTCACAATCCAAACAGCCCCGTGATTTTTTGTGACATGCATGAAAATTTGGTTAGTTAAATTTATAGTCAAAATTTGGCAAGGTGCATCAAATCAACACATGCAAGTATCAAAAGGAAAGTCACGGCATGCATGCATGCGTTGTACTCCCTCCGTTTCCAAATATAAGTCTTATTAGAGATTGCAACAAGTGACTACTCCCTCCGTTCCTAAATGTAAGTCTTTTTAGGGATTCCACTACAAACTACATACGGATGTATATAGACATATTTCAGAGTGTAGATTTACTCATTTTGCTTTGTATGTACTCCAGTTCATAGTGAAATCTCTAAAAAGACTTATATTTTGGAATGGAGGGAGTACATACGAAGCAGAATATGTCTACTCCTACATACGAAGTAGCCCATTTGAAATGTGTAAAAAGAGTTTTATCAAATGCAGTGCTTTGATGTGTCGCGTCAACTCATACAAGCCCGGGAAATTTGATTACTACGACGCCCTCTCCCTCGCGGACTGAGCTCCGGTGCCTTAACTGCACCTGCCTTTGGCTGCATGACAGGTGGGCCAACCACCTGTTGGGCCCACCTGTCATGGACGCAAAGGCAGGAGCAGTAAGTAGAAGCTTTCGCTACACGCTATCCCTCCCGCACGAGGTGGACGGACATGCAGCAGTGGATTCGATACTGTAGAAGTAGGAGTAACATCATTGTTCGTCTTCTCGAAGAGGCGAAGAGCCAAGTGCAAACCGAACGTGGCAATTGCAAACACTCGCGTGGTGCGGTTCCTTGGAGTACTAGCCAGGCTCTTGCATGAGACAAAATTGCTATTGTTTAACAATTAAACTCCATTATCCATTGGTTGATACTCATTCTGCATAGGTCCACGCGCTTAGCACCATTTCCTCCTGGGGTGACCAATGTTTATTTGCTAATTAATAGCATTCCATGCAATGAACTAGCCATTGCAAGTCATTAAAAGCATGCACACCTCTCATCTCTTATTGGTTGATACGTATGTCAAGAAACAAGAAACAAGGTAGAAGTTAATGCACCGCGCCTAAGTGTTTTGGGACTATTTGGTTTTCGTAAGATGACTTACACACCTAGACAGAGGGAGTAGTATAGACCTATAAAGCGGAAAGGAGTATTTGCTTTTCTAGAGATTTCAACAAGTGACTAGACTTCGGCTCAAAAAAACAAGTGACTAGACTACACCGTGTGCAGTACCCCCTCCCCTCCGGTTTATAGGGCTCAAATCTCAAATCTCATGAACCAAGGCATTTTGCGATTGGAGGAATGTATCTCGTACTTTACAAAACTACCCTAATTAAAGTCATGCATTAATTACGTAGTTCTCTCATTTTCCTCTCCGCCTTGGTCGCGGTGCACAATATTGAGGCTAGCCATAGTGGGAGTAACTTAGGTAGTAACTTAACACATCCCATGACAATTTTGCTTATGTGGCAAGTATTTAATGAGGAAAGAGGTGCTTGTGGTAACATAATATGTTACTGTAACATAGCGCTTTCCGAGGCAAAATGAGTCTATGAGATAATAAATGAAGCAATCTATGATACTACTACTATGTTACTTTGCACTATGGAGGTAGTAACTTACACTAGTGTCATATGCATGACACTAGTCTAAGTTACTCCCCACTATGACCAGCCTGAGAGAGTGCTTTGACACGTTTTAGTCTCATGACTAAAAGTAGTGGGACTAAAACTTGTTAGCCTCATCCATGCTTGGATCCAAATACTAAAGAGACTAAAATCAAGTTAATGACATTTCAAAGCATCCGGGCCTGCGTGCCATCCACCAAATCGCAGCGAGGTGCTACAGTCGAGATTCACCTGTCACCCCGGTGTGGCCGTCATGACCCGTCATATCACAAAACCCACACCTTTACCAGCAGTGGTAAGGTGGCCTCCAAGTTGGACTGGACGAAGCAACCATCATTTCATTGGAACGCTCGTTCAAGCCCTTTCTTCCCTTTCTTGAAGAAAACCTCACTCCAGGCTACTCACTTCTGCCATTTTTCTTCTCTACCGACGAAGGAAAGGTGGGCGAATGAGTTATGCTGCTATATTTTCATTCCAATAATCTTCTTTTTGCAAAGCACCGACCGATTCTCACATCCTATTCTTTTCCCGTTTTCATTGCGATTGTGGTTTCCTTTCGATTGCTTTTTGTTTGTCAGTTCATTGATGGATCCTGGAGCACTAGGCAAAGAGTTGCCTGCGGACAACCCACTGGAGACAGCGATCTCCAGGAAGCAAGCACCGACCAACGAGTTGACCATGTTGGCGGGCCAACCCATGGAGACGAAGAACTCCAAGAAACAAGCACTGGCCAAAGAGTTGAGGACGTTGGCAGACGAACTCCTCAAAGGAAGTTGGAAGAACAGCAAGGGCCCCACCGTGCCTACCCCAGGAGCTCTGATTGCCACCTATGTGAGGCTCAAGACCGAGTTTGAGGAGATAGTCGCCGTTGAGAAGCAGTATTCCCCTGGCAAGGTGATGGCCCCCATCGAGGACGAGGAGATGGCCCCCGGAGGGATGAGATCCCCCGGTGAGCTGCAGAAGGTAAAAAATAATGGCTTATTACCATAGTTGTGGTTTTTGATTATTTGCAATGTGCTTGCTTTTTGATTATTTGCAATGTGCTTGCTAATATGTTAGTGTTGTGCAGGTGCCGGTGGTTGTCCTTGATGATTCCGATGTCGTGGCCCGTCCTGTTGGCATTGCCCCGGAGATTGATTCCGATACCACTGTCCATCATGTGGACATCACCCCAGAGATCGATTCCGATGTCGCGGTCAGTCCTGTGGACATCGCCCCAGAAATCGATTCCCATGCTGCTGTCCGTGCTGTGGTCATTGCCCGAGAGATCGATGACAAGAAATAGTTGGACGCGCTAATCCTTCAGGGTAGTTTGCATTGCCCTGTGTTTAATTACTAGAACAATGTGTGTTATCAAACCATCTTAGGGCTAGTGCACTGTATTGTGTGGGCGGATCTTGCTACTTTTGTTTGATAGTGAATCATGCGATAAATCATGCGAACCCTCTCCGAGTTATGGAAATAGATGTATCCTCACTAGCTTTTGATGTAATATATGGCATGCTTAGATGTAACTTTGAACTGTTTATCATGTCAGCAGGGCTTGTTTGATGATTCTTGGTGTTAGTAGGCTAGCTACTGTGCAAGCTATAGTACTTGCAAAACACTCACCGAAGAGAAACATTGGAGCTGATGAGCTCGTGGTACGCTTATACTTATCCCTCGTCGATCGACCAATAGCCCTAGCTCCTAAAATTGTAGGCTTAGCGATCGATCAGACAATAGTCGACATACATTCAGGCCTTATTTGGTTCATAGGGTAGGAAAATCGTAGCA
This sequence comes from Triticum timopheevii, assembly GCA_963921465.1. Lineage (NCBI taxonomy): Eukaryota > Viridiplantae > Streptophyta > Magnoliopsida > Poales > Poaceae > Triticum > Triticum timopheevii. The sequence continues at coordinate 275,214,394 of OY997262.1, read as the reverse complement.
AAAGTACAGAGAACGTGCAACACAAAATCATAGCAGTGCAGAGACGTACTCCCTCCGTTCCAAAATAGATGACCTAGGCGGGCTAGTTTGGCCTAGTGGGTTTAGTGATATGACGTGGTACAGTGTCGTCCAGTCTTCGTGTGTGGTAGCAGTATTGCGGGTATAGTAAGTTTTCTTGAAGAAGCGAAATTCAACGAAGTCATGATGGTTCCTTCGTCCGAACAACTTACGGTGGGAAAGGTTGGGCCTGCGATATGACCGGGGTAGACCAGGATAATTTTGTGCATGGCAGGTGGACCAAGATGGTAAACGTCCCACATGTCGGCGAATGAAAGTATTCTTTCCGATATAGAGGACGAGCAACGAGTATTCATTGTTTATTTTTGATGAAAGCTATTGTCTCCACTGTTACTCCTTGACTTTGTCAATGCCTCTCTCTCCTCCACATAAGCGGGGACTACTTGCTATGCATGCAGCGGGCAGCTAGTGTCTTGAGGGGCCAGGGCGGTGAGAGCGGGCTCCGGAAGCGGTCCGGACTCCAGCATGGCCCACCTCACATTATCACCATATATTTCTTGGAGTCCGTGCGCGGCGGGTGGGCGATCTCTTCTCCCTCCCCCGTTTCTCTCTTCTCAGCCGACGCCCGCCGAGCGATTAGATTTCGGCTATCGACAGTTTATTCAATTATGGTCCCACATGTCAGTGAAATTGCAAGACAACGCGTGTCCCCTTTGGTGAACAGCGTGCGAGCCGGAATCTCAGGGTTGCGACTCGTACGAGTCATAAGTGTGCCGCCTTTTCCTTTAGAACTTGCGAAGCGTAACATTTTCGCGCGATCAATCGATAGAAATACAGAACAAAATGACGAGGGAGGTGCTTTCCCGCTCGTTAGGCGGGCTAGTTCGAGTGATATGACGTGCTACAGTGCCGTCCACTTGCTCCATTTTTATATAAGCAAGAGTTTACACTCGTATGCGGGAGGAGTGCGAAACACCGTGGATCTGATTTTGATCGAGGGATAATTGTTCCCTGCCAAATAATGGAGGATTGTTAGCGATTATAGCATGATAGTTAGGGCATCTCCAGCGCTGGCCCACAAATTTACACCAGCATCTGTCCGAGGACACTGATGGATGCCATCCGATGCTGCCCGCATACCTTTCGACAACTATATGAACTAACCGGACGAAATTCGTGCGAACAAAGCAAATTTCAAATTAACCGGATGAAATTCATTACATTTCAAAACTTTTCCTACAAACTAGACGAAATTCATTACATATTTCGCACAAACCGTACTAAACCTACTATAAACCTAATTTAAACGATCGCCGGCGCCCGACCACCAAGTCCGACCATGAACCCGAGAAAGCCGGCCATTGCCTTTGCCTCCTCCTCATCCGCCTCAATAACCTCCTCCTCCGGCCGGAGCACAAGGTTATGAAGATTTCTGCCTCCACGTCACTGTCAAGCGGCTAATCGGCCGCCGATGTTTACCCCACCAAGCTTGGCATCGACTGAGTGGAGTAGCGGTGGCCTTCCCGGGACCAGAGCGGCGGCGACCTACCGTGTACTACTCTTCCTCGCTGCCGGCTGTGCCCGCGCACGCGCGCTGGCTTCGTGGTCGTGGCGTCGGAGGGCGGCCCGGGGGGTGCCGGCGATCTCCTTCGTTTGCTCCTGCGACAGTACGTCAAAGAGAGCTTTGGAGCGCGCTCGGAGCAGAGCCGCCGATGTCCCTCGTCTGCTCTTGCGATAGTACATCCAAGAGAGATTCAGAGCGCCACGAGGCCATGGTTGAAGTGGTGCCGACAGAAGGAAGGGACCGGAGGAGAATAAGTGTGGGTCTTTGGCTATGGCTGGGAGCTGGGGCTCAAGTTAATATAGCGGGCGAATGGCAATGAACCACGGCAGACGGATGGACAACTGGCGCCGGAGTAGGTTTGTCGGGCATGAATGCGGATGCTGCTTCAGTGACTTAACTGCAGATGCGTTTGGGTGACTGACATGTGGGCCCAACGGGCGTCTGGCCCGCATGTCAATGACACACCAATTGCACCTGCAGTTAAGTCCAGTGAATGCGGCATTGACATTCTGGAGAGACGGTGACCGTTTCAGGCGCATGCGGATTTTTTGACTGGTCAACCACACAAATACGGAGCTATACACTGAGCCAACGACCGTATAATCACCATATCTCGTATACAATGATCAAAGTGAGCTATCAAGACAAGTTCGATGACCGCCAATGCATTTTACTCGGTAAGAAATGACCAGGATTGATGGGGAATCCTAATTTGCTTCGTCTTCTGTCCTTGAGCTCTTGACAAACCAATGCACTATATGGTTGTCCGGCCACTCCACCCCAGAGCTCTCACCAAGCATCTTTCATGCCACCGCGCTGCACACTAACCGGTAAGGCAGCAATGGCATCCCGCCGCGGCGAGGTTCATCGCTGCTCGTGACCTCACAACTATGTGGGAGGAATTTGAAGATGCCAAGGCTGAATGGGCGATAGAGCAAGAGGCGGCCAAAGCCGCACAGAGGGAGCGGAAAATTCAGAAAGCACTCAAGAAAAGAGAGGCTTGCCGCCGCAAGAAAGAAAAGGACGCACGCGCTGCTGGGGAGAGGTCGGCGGAGATCCAAGCACGGTGGGGTGTCGCCGACAAAGCCGGGAAGGAGAACGACGGCGTCTGGCCAGCATGTGAGAAGTAGTAGTACTAGTAGTTAGTGTGTGTATCTGTGTCTGAGTACGAGCATGCACCAGTACTACTAGTTGCTACTGTAGTTTTTAGAGCAAATTACCAGTACATTAGCCTAGACTAAGTGGAAAAATTCCTATCCTATGCATCAAATGGCATCTCTTTCTCTATAGGAATTGAGATGCATGTCATCTCACTTCCTATGATTTTCATATTCCTATCCTATGAACGAAAGGAGGCCTCTGTTGGAGTTAATACTGTAGCTAGCAGTACTGCTGGTACAGTAGTTTTCTTCAAGAAGCGGAATTCAACGAAGTCATGATGGTTCCTTCGTCCGAGCAACTTCAAAGTGGGAAGTGGGCCTGTGATTTGATGGCTCATTAGTCATTGTTACTGCAGCGCGACGACCTGGGTGACTCTCCCTTGGAGTTCTGCGTGCATGGCAAGTGGACCAGGATGGTCGACGTCCCACATGTTGGTGAACGGAAGTATTCTTTCCGATATCGAGGAGCAAGGAAACCGCGTGGTATAGTATCACTGCTGATTGGTTCGCAAAAAAATAGTATCACTGCCGATTTATAATTATTTTTTATTTCTGATGAATGCTAGCGTTTCAACTCTTACGACGAAGGGTGCCAAACACGGCACGTGCTGGACGTCCCACACGTCAGCGAAAGGAGTGGGACATGAATAGCGTGGTAGAGCCCAGCATAAAAAAACAGCATGGTAGAGCGTCTCCACTTCTTCCACTTCTGGGTCGGAGACCACACGTAGTAGTACTTAGCTGTATGAACAATACAAAGTGCGACCTGGAGAGAAAGACACGTCTAGTTGGAAGGTCTCGGGGCATACACGTAAACAAATATAAAAGTTAATATGTGCCTCCAACTAATATAGTAGTAGTAGAGTACTTAGACACGTACTCCATAACATCACCGTGCATTGCACGTACAACGTTTAGTGGTAGTACGTAGTAAGAGACAAATGCCGCCCAAGAGTTCCCTTCTCGACCTACTTTTGGGTGTTTGGTAGAGTGTATGGAGGGTGCATGAGTCCACACTAGTTTAGCACAAATACACTAGAAGCATGGATGAAGAGAGCATGCATGAAGAGGGGTGTTGAGTTGAGCATGCATGAAGAGGGAACAACTATGCTGAGACGAGAACGCAACCAAACACACCCTGTATGCCACACATGTTCATACCATTTGTGCCTTTCTACTTCACTTATTGCGCTACATTACTCAGGTTCGTACATCCACTCCTGGGTACATGTCTGTCTCGTAGTTCCAGTGCTACGTGTTCTTCATATAGATGGAACGATCGTTGCATAACACGTGCGCCTTGATGCTAGATGTCTCGTGTGTTGGCAAAAGGATGAACAAAGCTCACGTAAAAAAATAGAGTGGAAGAACATAGATTCCGGACGACCGAGAAGGAGCAAGGAACCTCGTGGTGGAGCGTCTACACTCATAATATTTAATATTATTCAGCGATATAAAATTAACCAATCATCTCCACAGTGGACTGGAAGAGTACGAAACACGGCAGCCCAGTGTAGTTACATCATACTAGTACATGGCTAACCCATGCTATCACCATATTTCTTGGCTTCCGTGCGACACCTATCTCTAGTAATCCAGCAGCCTGTATCGCTTCTCCCTCCTCGTCTCTATCAAAGTGCGGTGGGCTGGCGTTTCTGCCGTCTATTGAGGTCGGTTAACTATCACATGTTAGCGACATGCCAAGAGCATTCTAAAAAAAATTCCTTTCATGTTCCGTTTTCAAAAAGAAAAAAATCCTTTCACGTACGAATTTGCATGTATGCTTTGAGCAACTTGCATGTCCTATACTGCACCTGTTTGATACTCTAACTTAGCTAGAGGTTAGACTAACTCATGACTAACCCTGAACTAACTGTAGCCAAAGAGGTGTTTGGGTGATAGGGTTAGATTGACAATAAATGCACTTCATGGAGAGAGCAAACTGATTTTTCAGTGGTCCCAATGAGAACTATCTCCAGTTAGCACCTCTTGGGTGGGATAGTTTTTTTGGTGGGTTCGGTGCAACTTGCTCCAATTTAAACCCTCATGCTTGGATAATTTAGGGCTATTTGAGCCCCAACTAGCTCAAACTAACTCTAACCCATGGATCCAAACAGGGCCTATGGCCAGTCTCGATGCGGAGCAGTCGCGTGCACCGGGAAGCGGCGCTCTCTCGGCCGTCGTGCCACTTCAAAGCCGGCACTAGTGAGAGGTCGCCTCCGCTCTGGCCGGGCATTAATGCGGCACTGACGCTCCAGGCGACGCTGACTGTTTCACGCGGGAAGCGCGCGCTGGCAAGGGAGTATAGGTTTTGAACCGTTTAAGGTGTAGTAGTAATGGTAGTTTGCAAAACTACTCAATTGTTGCACTCAGTTTCCTAAGAAATTGTGGTAAAAAACGTTACTCCACAGCCCGCTTCCCTTCTCCTTCCTGCTCGTGATTTACGTGGCCATGTTAACGTGGTTGTGTCAAAAAAATGTCACTTCCAGCTCGTGATTTGCGTTATATAATTACAAGCAAGATTCTCGTGCATTGCACGGAACATCAATATGCTTTTTTTACAAAACACCTGTTGTGATTGACCCATGCAGGAGTAATCCCATGTGTAAAAACTAATGATATCTCGAGAATTTTATCGGAAAACTGGTATCTCGAGAATGTCATCGAAAAAATGAAAGATGAGAGATAAGGCGAGGAGGAGTGGAGCGTGGTGGTGACTGGTGGTTGGAATGGGCGGAGGCATGGGGATGGACGGCGCCGGCAGGCGGCAGCGGCCACCATGCATGCTAGATTGTTCCAGAGACTTACTCCTTTTTTAATTGCTGAGCAATGAGGTTGCGGGAGATAATAATGTGGAGAGAGGTGCGGGTATCTTTTGTAAAATTATCATAGTTTGATTCCTATCCGTCAGATATAGATCATACGGTCTGTATTACAAGATGGCGGGCACACCATCATCACCAACTCATTTTTTATAAGGGTATACAGATGATAAGTTTGCTGACTACTAAAGTAAAGTGGAATCTGTCCATGTTATGCAAGTAAATAGGTGATTGTTTATCATACAGGTAAGGTTGGATGAATGGTGGTACGAACAAATGCTCCACCTAGAGCATGTGTGTGTGAGATGGAGTCTTAGTGTGTGGTGTGTGTGTGTGTGAGAGAGAGAGAGAGAGAGAGATGGAGTCTTAGTTTGTGTGTGTGTGAGAGAGAGAGAGAGATGGAGTCTAAGTGTGTGGGTGGGTGTGTGTGTGTGTGTGTGTTTTGTGTGTGTGTGTGTGTGAGAGAGAGAGAGATGGAGTCTTAGTGTGTGTGTGGGGGGGTGCGTGCGTGCGTGCGTGTGTGTGTGTGTGTGTGTCCTGGGGTCCTCTGTGGCGGATGTAATTTAAGTGTGCATGGCTTCATCATAGAGAGGTGATGTGTATGGCAGAGGCCACCAACGATGGGGTGCAAGAGAGAAAATGCCCGTAGGAGGGAAGAGAAGGTGCGTGCGCGTGAGAGGAGTCGACATCGAGAAAACGTGTTTGTTCGAGAGACACCACGGAAGACTACTATATATCGATGGTGCATGTAGGCGGGAATTAAACAAAGGGATGGTCTTACTGGTTTCGGGGATATAGGGGAAGAGTGAGAGGCGCGCGGGGCGGGGGGGGGGGGGGTAGCTAGAAGGAGATTATTAAGTGTGAGTGTGTGTTTTGCCCATCCGGGCGGAAGTTATGTGCACAAAAGAGGAGAACGATTCGATGTGGCGTTAGGATTGAGGGTAATTAACTACGTATGGAGACATAGAGACCTTGAACATGGATGTGAGAGAGGTATACATGTATACGTGGGATGTGTGTGTGTGCGCGCGTGCATGATCGAGATAAAAGGAAGAAGACATAAGTCCTAAGATCAACGACATGGGAGAGACGGATCGGTATGACAATATGCATGCATGTGAGAATGCAGGGAAGAAGGCCCGACAATTGAGCATGTGTTTTTGTCTTTAAGAGATAGTGGCGTGGGCTGGAGCATACATCTATGGCGAGCAGAGGGGGTGAGGTGCAACGATTGTGCAAAAGAGATCAACCTATAAATGCATATGTATGGATAGACATATATAGTGTGGGTGATAGGAAGAAAGACTCCGTGCGAGATAGAAATGTTGACGGAGAAATTACAGATAGATACAGAGATGGAGATGCTAGCTAGAGAGACATCCGTTAGTTTGGGTGTCGGAGATGACCGTTGGGTGGTTCAAAGGGTGAAGTTATATATGTGTGTGAGAGGGCACTTGACTGCATGCATGTAGAGAGAAACATATGTAGTGTGCGTGATAGGAATCAAGAGTGAGGGCGAGAAAGAAGGTTGATGGAGAAACAGATAAATAGAAAGATAAAGATGCTAGCTAGTGTGCGCTAGAGATAGGATTCGAGTGGATCAGAAGGCTGGGTTATGTGTATGGGTGTGAGAGAGATAGAGAGAGGGTGCATGTGAGTCACATACAAACAAATATCAGAGAGAAATGAGATCCAGAGAGACGGAGTTTTGTGTCTGCGAGAGAGAAAGATATTTCACAACGAGAGTGATAGCTAGAGAGACATATGCAGGAACATAAGATATCTCTAGGGAGAGAGGGTGTGTTTGAGCGACATACAAGAGAACAATGGAGAAATATGAGACCCTGGGAGACAGAGTTTGTGTTTGTGTGTGAGAAAGAGATATTCAAGAGGAAGAATCGTAGGTTCTCATATCTAAGGAGCGAAAGACATCTCTGTATGAGGGGTGTGCGAGTGGCACACATGGGAATAGTTGAGAGAAATGAGACTCCGAGAGACAAAGTTTTGTGTTTGTGTGAGAGAAAGAGATTCCACATGGAGAATCATAGCTAGAGACACATAGCAGGGAGCGAGATATACTTAGAGAGAGATAGAGTGATGAAGGTCGATGGAGAGAGTACCGTCAGTGTGTTACGAAGATAAAAGATCATTATCGACATACAGGTAGCACGAGAGATGCCTGAGAGACGATGAACGCATATAGGTCCAGAGAGATAGTCCTATATAAGCATGAGTGATAGCTATATGAGACGAATATCTGGATTAAAGGGGATTCAAATATTTAAACTGGAGATCACGACATCGATAATATCATAACGCAAATTGGTGTATCAAACATGCATATTCATTTGAATTTGGGCACACGTGTAATGTTATATAGTTTATCAATATTGGTGATCCATCGATTCTTCAATTACAAACAATGCATGATTTATATGCAATTAGTGTCTAAACAGGATTACACTATATGTTGCGTGTGTGAAACACATTATACAAGTTTGAGAAGTTAAAAAAACCCGCATGAAACACACATTAATTGGAGACAGTTAGCGAGGAATGCATACATTGGATTTCAACATAAAGTGGTTTCAAATATTTGAAAATCCAAATTGATGGATACAACCTTATGAATCTGAGATCATGCCATTTGTAAACCATATTTATGTATAAATGGTGCTGTGCTTTTGAAAGTATATATGTAAAAAAATGATGTATATAGAATGTAATTCCAACTGAAAATGGATCCTGCCCGAAAAAAATAGTAGAATACAAACGGGATTCGAATTGAGTTGGCACGGTAAACGTGAACTGTGCAAAATTTGAACGAAGCGGGGAAAGTCGCAGTAACCGCCCGAAACCAAAATCTGCGAGATGGAAATCACTACAGCCTATCCCTGCCGTGCAAAGCCTATCTGCTGGATTGCTATAGGTTTCGATAGGGGTAGGTTTGTAATTTCACCCAAACGTGACGTAACCGCCTCTCACCCGGATTCATACACAGTGGGCGCCAAAACACAGTGTGCCCTCGGCCGAAATCGACTCCCTCCCCGATTCATATTCATACATGGTGGGCGCCAAAAACAAACTCTCGTCGGCAAATATTCGGTGTATGCGAGATTACCGTCCTATCCCCAACCGACTAATGTTGCTGTGATGTAGTAGAAATTTGAAACGGGGGCTAAGTTTGTAAATTTCCTCGCATTTGAGACAAGCGCGCCCTGACTACATGGTTCCCCCCCTTCATCTGTACCTCCCTTTTCCCCATTCGTACTCCGTGGGCGCCAAAACACCCTCTCCACCACACCCTCCTCCGTCCGCCGCCGTCCGCCACCACATCCACCGCCGTCCTCCTCCACCATGCCGGAGTTGATACCCCGACACCGCCGTCCATTACAAGAGATCGACCTCTCTCATCCACGGCTTCGGACCGGGATCCTTGCATCTCGTCCTCTCGCTTCATCCCCGCCGTCGTCCACCTTGCTGGCGCCGCTCCTACGACCGTCTCGTCCACCGTGCCCTGCCGCCACTGTCTACCCTCCTAGATCTGCTTCCACGCTGCCGACAGCCATCGTTACCGTAGCACCGTCAAATTCTCACCAGATGTATACACAGCGCCGCACCAGAGGCGGTACTCTTTCGTATCTGCTCAACTTATTTATCGCAGCAAGAAAATAGATCGACACTGCTTTACTCTGATTTCTTGTCTTGGTTCCGAAGTTGCCTTTGTCCGGTTTGCACCTTCAGATTCACCATGGCACGCTCAACACTATACTCCCAATGCTTATGGTTTTCCCCTTTTATATTCCACACTAGTTAAATCACAGTAGACTAAATTTCAAAATTGGGTCGGTCGATTTTTCAGAGCTCGCTGGAGTTCGCCGGTGCGATCCAAGGGGCTCGGGTGGTTGTGGGGCCTCGCCGAAAGAAGAAAACTCGACGCGGGTCGGGGGTGGGGGTGGCGGAGGAACACAGGTGGTGGGGGCCGGTGGTCCAGCCGGCGGCCCGTGCGGTGTTATGTATGGGAAGAATCACAGACGAGGAAGAAGAAGGGTTAGGAGATGTAGGATCTTCATCCAACCGCCTGAAATGGTCGAGAGACAGCTAGGAGTTGCATTCTTAATGCGCTCTGGTTCATCATGTGTGGGCACTGAGCAACCAACATTTTATTATCCAAAATCTGCTTGCTCTTCTTTACCATGTTCGATAGTGCTGGCCTGTACGCGATCAATAGGCTTTCAATTACTAGCGGCAATACAACACCGTATTTTCAAGCCAGTTCCACTTTCCCAATTTATATATCATGGTTATGGTGTACCCCTGTTATGTACACTATGATCTGCCTAGATGGTGTGTGCTCTTGTTATCATGGTTTGGCAATAAACTATCTATACAGTATATTATGAACCTATCATCTGCCAGCTATCCTTACTTCTGGAGCCTATTTTTTGTGTACTTGTGCCAGATTATATAAATGCACGCACGATATTACAGCACACATGAACTCTCTCATCAGAATCCAGTGATAGCACATAAGTGTTTACAGCACACATGAACTCTCTCACAACTATTTATGTTTTCATGGTTCTCAGATATTATACGCAATTACAGTGAATATCAGAATTCGTGCATCAGAAGAATATTGTGGAACACTGCAATGACTTACAAAATTGGCACCAAGGCATTGAGTGCCATTTTGGAAGAAATGAAACTCGTATGCTCCCCACCTGCTGATTCTTGTTCAGAATATCATTCTAATGACTATTCTAACCTCGAGGAGTCAAAGGCAGATGGCATGTCCTGTTCACCCATCAAGGTGCCTGTTCTAATTTGGCAAGGTTTTATTGATTGCATGTATCTTGCATATGTTGTCTTGCATTTCTTCTACTTTGTTGCACCACCATCTGCTTAGTTTACTCATCATATAACTCGAGATGCTATGCCCATCCATTATCAATACATATTCCATCTGTCGTCATACCATGTTTTTCCACTCAAATGTTGTTCTTGTGCATCAGACATCAAAAAGGAAGAGGGTGATTGCCGAACCTGAAGGAGCACCAGCAAAGTCCTTGAAAAACGTGGTGGTGCCGGAGAAATCAGACAGGCCCCACTTATATTGGCTGTAAAACCAGTGACACAAAACATAGGACCAACTCTAGCAGACTGTACCCATACTTCACTGGCCACACCACTAGCCCCACCACACAGGACCTGCACTCCATCAAAAGGTATACCGATTTCATTTGCCAAAGCACCAGCCGTACCACAGAAAAATCCCACTCCAGCAAAAAGTACAGCAAGTCCACCGGCCGAAGACCTATCCCAACTGCAGAGACGGCCAATTCCTGCAGATTGGAACCCCATTCCATTTATTCCCAGTTTAAAAGACAATGCTTTCAATGTTGTTAGGGACTACGTGCATATATTCCCATCATGGGAAGATTATAGTGAAGACAAACACCATTTTCACATCTTCCTGTCCAACTTACGTGTAAGTGCTATTATTCATGGTTATTATTTTCCTATTTTCTACTGATCGAACACATCAATGATTTACATTACATTGTTGTAACTAGGTGAGGGTCAATCTGGATAGTCATGACAAGCAAAGCTTGCTTGTGCTTTTCAAGGAAGCATTGCAGCAGTATCGGTGTTACCTGAGGAAATCACACTTTCATGGCAAGTCTATAAATGAATTTCCTGTGACGTCTCCTGTGCTAAATTTAGAAGACATTGAATGGAAAAACCTTGTTATGCACTGGTCTCGTTCCTAGGATGAGGTACTGTCTATGAAATCACATGACAATTTGAACTTCTACTTTTCCGCATGTGCCTTATGGATCTTTTTTGCAGGAAATCAGCTCGAAGAAGAATTCCGGTTTGAAAAGAACAACATGATATCACAAATATGTTGCCCGCTGCTTTGCTCTTGTTAGTACCTGTTGTCCTGTATCACTGTACTTGCATACATACCTGGTTCATTATGTGACAGCAGTATGCATGATAGCTTGCTTATCAATTGTTCGCTCCAAATTATCTGATCTGTATGAATGGTTACATTAGTGTAGAATATATCCAATGCCAATGATTTTTTTAGCTCTGCATTGTTCTTGTAAGTACATGTTGTCCTTTATAAGTGTACTTATATTGACAGGTAGTTGTTCATGTACCATCACTCTGCAGCTTATTTTCCTTTGCCTCCATTTTCTACACATCATATCTATATTTACTCTTACCATAAGGTTGGTACTGAAGAAGTTTAGCTGTGCATTGCTCTTGGTTGTGCCTTTTGCCTGTATCGCTGCACATACATTTATAGCTACTTGGTTATGTAGCATCACTCTTCATCTTATCTTAAATATTCTCCATTTTTTCGTATATTATCACATCTATATTTACTCTTAAAAAATGTAGAATAAAGGCAATGCTTATGAAGAACATTCTGTGCTAAACTTCTTGAATTGCCCCCCCCCCCTGGTCAGCATGGACAAGGGCTTTATTGAGCCTGTCTTCACCAGTAATGTAAGTTTGTCCTTCTCAAGCCTTCAAACTTTGTTGTGTATATTGGTTAGGCATGACTGTAACAGATGTTTATTTTTGGTGTTTGCATCAAATTGCATGTTTAAAGTTTATTATGTAGTTCATAAACAAAAGTTTGTCCTTCTCAATTTAAGTTTTCAGTTGTACAACCAAGTTCCTTCTTCATACCATGTAAATTAAACTATACAGAGCAAGTGATCTTCTTTTGCACTGCATGTATGCTTCTATTCTTCATCCGTAATCCAGTGGTGTGGTGAACCTACCCACTACAACACAATGTCATATTCTGCAATGTCTTAACTATGAACAATGTCATATCATTCTACTATTATTTAAAGGGTTAATTATCCTTTTGCCCTTAGTGGTGTCCATCTGCTCAGTTTTGCCCTCAGATGCAAATTGTGCTCAGTTTTGCCCCTAGTCCATGCGCAACAAATCATTATGTGAACTTTGGCGTTTGTGTCAGGTCAACGTTTTGACTCGGCCCTTATAGGTGGGACCAGGCGGCAGAGGCGGCCAATTTTATTCAGACCGTTGCACGCGTGGCTTGCGGGACCCAGTAGAGAGCCGTTGAGCATAGAGCCGTTGTGGGTGTGCTATATTAGCGGGCGACAGTGGAGGTGACCACGGCGATAGAGAGGACGGCGCTGACCATGGCGAGAGAGCGAGAGCACGACAGCGGTGGGAAGCTAGCTGTGGAGGGCGCGGCGGTGGGAAGCTAGCTGTGGAGGGCGCGGCAGCATTGAGATCCCGTTCGGCTCCGAGCTCCATGTCTTCCGCAAGCTCCCGCGCCACCTCGCGGATGCAGAGCCGGGCGCGTGTGGAGATGCCTATCTTCGTCAGTCCGCTGTGCCGGGCGAGCGTTGATCGGAGGGTTTCTCACACATCGAGGAACCACAATCGTCCGTTCTACGTATGCAGCGAGAATGGGGTAAGAATCAGGGCAATTGCACCATTTTCGTGGTCGGGATCTTTGAGCAATCGGTTGATCTGTTCTGTGTTCATGCAGGTGACATGCTTCTTTCTTTGGGTCGATGCTCTGGCCAAGACTCTGATAAATGAACTACAAGAAGAGCATGACGAACGGTTGCGGATGCTGCCCCAAACCGCAGTGGTCGCAGCACGAGCTCTGGAAGAAGAGATGGAGGGTGAAGCACGCACTGACAGAGAGCTAGCTGTTGATCTTAGGATGTTGAAGAAGAAGGTTAGGAAGCTTGAAGATCAAGCACTACTAATACCCATTTGCAAATACTTTTGGGCATTTGTAGGTATGGTAATCGCACTGGTTGTAATGTTGAAAATGTATGGAAAGGCATGAATTATGGAGGAATTTGTAATCTTGAAATTGTATGAGAAATTCACCTAGTTTAAATGATGTTCAAAGTTGTTTAAATGTTGAAAAAAAAGAAGTGACCAACATTTAAATATGTTGAAAAAAAGGAGAAGAAATGAAGAATTCAGAAACTTTTGATCAATGAAATGCAGCTAATGAATTATTCCAGAGCCAAACAATTAAGGTTAGAAATTTTTTGGAGTTGTTAAATATTTAATAGCAATTTAAGTAATCCAATTCAAATACACCATGATTTAAATCAAAGACCAAAATGTCATGGAAAATGTGCCTTAGCTCTGGTAGATGTTTACACCTAGTGCCAAAATAAATGAACATTTTTAAGGGCATTACATTGAGTAGAAACTAATTTGTCTAAAAAATGAAGGGTGGAAAATGCACAAAAAATTGGTGCGGCTGGGAACTCGTACCCAAGACCGTGTGGGTTTGTGGTGTTTAGGGCTACGCTGCTAACCGCTAGGACAGATGGCAAGAGTTTGACATGGGTAGGGAAGCAATGTATACATAGTGAGACTGTGAAATTTGTCAAAAAAATGAAGGGTGGAAAATGCACAAAAAATTGGTGCGGCTGGGGACTCGAACCCAAGACCGCGTGGGTTTGTGGTGTTTAGGGCTGTGCTGGTAACCGCTAGGACAGATGGCAAGAGTTTGACATGGGTAGGTAAGGAATGTATACATAGTGAGACTGTGAAATTTGTCAAAAAAATGTGAGACCGTGAATGTTTGCACACGCGTGAGAGTGGTTTTCCTTTGTTTTGCACTGAAATTTTGGAGGGTTGGAAGGTTGAAAACGTATGTTTGCACTGCCACGTGGTTTTGGTTAGAGTGGCACTTGGTTTAGTGTTAGAGTGGCACTTGGTTTAGGATTTAAACGGAATAAATTTGCATGTTAGTTCATGACTTATTTTTTTTGAATAAAACGGAGGGATTCTCACCCCCTCTTTTGAATGACAACCACAAGTTCTCGAGCTTCATGACTTGGTTTAGGGAAGAAATTATATGCTTGGGCATGGACATTTTTTAACACACATAATAAACCCTAATAAATAACTTAGATAAGATGCAACACAAGTACCATTACAATAATAAGTTCACAGACAGTTCACGGACACATGCCGAAACATGACACGACACGACACGACATAGAAAAGCAACAAATAAAAAACAAAACAGTCTTCATCTTGATCTCCTCCTTCCACTTTGGCCGCGCACGCCCCTTCAACACCGTCTTCATCTTCACACCTCCTCCTCGTCGTCGTAGGGAAGGGAGTGCATCCCGGCTGGAGTGGGGAAGATGTTCTCGTAGTTGGTGTAGATGTTGTAGACGGTGAAGAAGATGGCCTCGCAGCCGCACCAAAAGACTTCGCCAAGGAGCTCGCGCACGTCAAACAGGTTGGTGAAGGTGACCGTGAGCAGTAGGAGGATGCCGCCGCGGTCACAAACCTCGTTGAGGGTGAACATCCTCGGCGAGCCCCGTGGGAGGTGGGCATAGCCAGCTCTGAGGAAGGCGCGGGTGAGTTCGACGGAACCCCTCCACCTTGAAAAAGCCCACACATGGAGCTCCCTCTCCACGAGCACGCCTGGTGGGTAGCGCCGCTCCGGCACGACAGGCGGACGGCTGAAGGTCGGCCCGTTGAACTGGATGGTCTCGCTTGGGGAGGGCTCGGTCGATTGGGTGTTTGAAGTTGGAGAGAATGGATCGGATCTGGCTTATGGGTGGGAGAGGAAGATAGGCACCCCATTTATAGGCCTGTGGGTGGGAGAGGAAGAGAGAAAGGGTGAGAATGGTGCGTGTGTGAATCCGAACGCGTGTGTGTATCTGTGCATGCATGCTGCGCGTGCATGCATTTGAATCACTGCATAGCTCTTTGACTGGACGGTGCATCTAACTCGTTGAACCACCTAGCTGGCCTCACTAGCCTAGCGCGCCTAGCACGCCTCGCTCACCTCGTTCGCATGCATGCACGTCGCAGCCTCCCGCGCATGCAAACCCACGTCGCAGCCTATGCATGTCGCCGCCTACCATGCATGCATGCAAGGCCTGGAAAGGCTGAGACAGGCTATTTACTGCGGTCTCAGGCCCAGACAATGAGACGGCCCAACGGTCCATCCAGCACGCCTGATATTTGTTTAAAAAAAGAATCTCCCAGCCAATCAGATTGCATCTCGCGGATCGCCCCTCTCCTCCCCACAGATTCCTTCTAGAAGGGTTAGATCGACGGCCCTTGTTCAGCGCTAGGGTTAGATGAACGGTCCTGGTTCAGCGCTAGGGTTAGCGGCGTTTGGGAGGGGTTTGGAGCAGTCAAAGCTATGTTTGACCAGATTTCAAATGAGCATAATAAATTAAATAAAAATCAGAAAAATAAAAAAACATGCGCACATAGTCTTCTTATGTCATATACTAACGATTTAAGTTGATAAACAAGGTTTACATACATTTAAACAATAAGTTCATGTGTATTGTATGATATCTCGAGTATCTCAAACTCTTTTGTATGAAGTGAAGAGAAGTGTTTTGGGGAAATAAACATGAAAATTTCAAAAAACTCACCACAACTTCATTTTAGAGTGACTAAGAAGGATCCAGGCTTAGTTTTTCATTTTGATGTTTTACACTTATTTAAATCTTGGTCAAAGTTAAGTTTGACCAGAATTCAAATGAGCAAAACAAATTTTAAAAAAATCAAAAAATGGAAAAACCAGTGCACATAGTCTGTATATATAGAATATATAGAATATATGTTTAGGAAAGTTATTTGGCTGATTTAGACAAGGTCGAAAAAAACCTTGCTTAGAGATGAGGCCATTTACCCTACCTTTGGACCCTTATTTTAGCACATTTTTCATGAAAATTTCAAAAACCTCACCACAGCTTCATTTTAGAGTGACTAAGAAGGATCCAGGCTTAGTTTTTCATTTTGATGTTTTACACTTATTTAAATCTTGGTCAAAGTTAAGTTTGACCAGAATTCAAATGAGCAAAACAAATTTAAAAAAAATCAAAAAATGGAAAAACCAGCGCACATAGTCCATATATATAGAATATATAGAATATATGTTTAGGAAAGTTATTTGGCTGATTTAGACAAGGTCGAAAAAAACCTTGCTTAGAGATGAGTCCGTTTACCCTACCTTTGGACCCTCATTTTAGCACATTTTTCATGAAAATTTCAAAAACCTCACCACAGCTTCATTTTGGATTGACTAAGAAGGATCCAGGCTTAGTTCTTCATTTTGATGTTTTAGACTTGTTTAAATCTTGGTCAAAGTTAGGTTTGACTAGAATTCAAATGAGCAAAACAAAATTCAAAAAAATCGAAAAAAGGAAAAACCATGTGCTCATTCAAACATCATCCAACAGATTTAACCATCATGTCAAACAAGTTCTAACATCATCCAACAGAAATACAACATTACTCATAATGTTTCATAATTATTCACATATAGCGTTCGGGCTTCTGTTTGTTCCTTGAGCTTCTTGCCATCACTTTGCTCCTCGTGCACCTTGTGCTCATTGCTTCTTCTCTTCTCCTCTTGGTTGTCGGTACCTTGTGCGTCTTCTTCAAACCTATCATAGAGCTGTGCAAAACATAAAGGGTAATGAGATCATGTCAAGTGACCCATAAATGTACAGTAGTATTTGACCCTTGCAAGATTTACATACCTAGCAGAACTCACAACAACAGAAGGTTGGTCACCATTTAGAGCCTCACTTGGATCATCATTTGGAGCCTCACTTGGATCACCAAGATCATCATTTGGAGCCTCACTTGGATCACCATGATCATCATTTGGAGCCTCACTTGGATCACCATGATCACTATTTGGAGCCTCACTTGGATCACCATGATCACTATTTGGAGCCTCACTTGGATCATCGTCAAAATCATGCGGCTGTTGACCATCATCATTTCGAACCTCGTCAAAATCCTCATCTGATGCAATCGGCTGATGTCCATCATTTTCATCGAAGCCTTCATCGAAACTCTCTCTGAACATTGGATCTACTGTGTTATCACAATACTTACCAAAATGACCAGACCCACCACATCTTGTGCACTTATGCTTCCTCGCTCCAAGTCCAGCTCCTTCGCTGCGAGGTCTGATTCGACTCTTCCTTGGTCTACCTGTTTCTCTCTTCAGAACTGGAGTGCAAAGCTTGAATCCAGGGTCCACCATGTCCCATTTTTGTTTTCCCTCCATAGCAGGCAAGGCATAAGCATATGTGGCTTTGAACCTTGCAACAGAGTAGTAATCATGCACATACTACTGAATGTTCCTTGCTGCACCAGGGACAGAAGTGATGAAAAACAAGGCATGAATGCATGGCAACCCAATTATCTGTCATTGCCTACAACTCCAAGTTCTAGCTTCTAAATCCACTGGATATCTCCATTCCCTCTTCTCTTTATCCAAATATGATATCTCTGTTGTGGTACCCGAGCAAAGAGTCATGTTCATTTCCAAGCATGTTGTTTTTTGCATCAGTTCATTCATCACGGCAGGGATGATAATGTGGCCCATGAATTTTGCCTTGGCTATTCCTGCACGATAATGAAATTTCTGCATGTATTCTATCCTTATCCTGCCCAGCAAATCCACCACATAATGACCCTTTAGTTTCCAGATCGTTGAGTTGAAAGACTCTGCTAGATTATTGTGCACATAGTCAACTTTGCTCAGTTCACTGAATTGGCTTCTGGCCCATAACTTGGAGTGGTGTGTTTCCAAGTATTCTTTCACTTTGGGATTCATGTATAACTGCCTCAAGTGGTAGTTGTGCTTCTTCACACTTCAAGTCAAAGATGCTGACCATAAATTGTCGGTATACACCTTTCCTTTGAATTTCTTCATGAAATTTGCAGCAAGGTGACGCATGCATTCCCTATGCTCTACTCCAGGGAACACATTGTCCACGGCCACTTCTAAACCTTTGCAGGCATCTGTATGAATGACCAACCCATTGGGATGTGCAATAGCCCGGCGCAGATTATGCAAAAACCAAGTCCAGCTCTCCTCAGACACTGTCTCCAGCACACCGTAGGCAACTGGAAATACAAAATTGTGTGCATCCACTGCACAAGCAGCTACTGACTGTCCTTTAAACCTCCCTGTGAGAAAAGTGGCATCAATAGCAAATAAGGCCTGCAACCTACCAAAAAACCCCGGCAACAAGCCTCAAAGCAGACAAAGACCCTCCTAAAGCATTCCTTGGTCTTTGTCACTCCCCTAAATGTGTACTCCATGGTGTGGTGATCAATATCTACAATACTACCTGGGCTTGTCCTCTCCACTTCACCTTTGAATGAATACAACAATTGAAAACTTTCCTGCCAGTTACCATAAATAGAATCCATAGCCTGTTGTTTACCATTGAACAACCTCATGTATGGTAAATCTATCTTGAATTTATCTTTGATGTTCTTCTGCAATTACTTTGGACCCACTTGCTGGTTTTCTTTCACCCACTTCTTTACTTCTTCTGCCACCCATCTTGACTTGGCTCTACTGATTTTATCCTTTCTAAGGGTTGATTCATGGCATGTGTGCTTTAAAGGGTTCACTTTGACCTGAACATTAGTGCTATTTCGCATTTTATATGCGAGCAGCCTCCATGGACAACCCTCAGTCGAACAGTGCACTCTGTAACGTACTTGATCGCTCTTGTCAACTTTGAAAGTATGTTCTACCTTGATGCAGTATGTCACAAGTGCATTTCTACACTCATTCATGGATGCAAAAACTGTACCTTCTTCCAAATTAGGGATCAAAGGGTCCCATTCAATAGCTGCAAGGTCTTCGTCCTCACCCACCGCGTCATCATCCACACGGACTGCATTGTGAGCCTCATCTTGGTTATCAGCCGAGGTACCCATCGTAAATTCCAAATAACATCAGAATATAGCTTCTCTTCATCAACCCCAGAATTGTAGTCATCATGCTCCACTTCAAGGGGGGCCCTACTGCTGTTGCCCACACTTGTCGAGCCACCACGTCGCCGTGCACCAACTGAACTGTTCTGGCTAGAGATGCCATTACGACGACTTGGTTCTCCCTGAGATGTTGCACCCGTCATCCTAGGTCCAAATGCCTGCTCAAGCACATCAACTTGCAGCCTCACATGAAAATTATCTTTCTCTTTATGCCTAACAAACATGGTAGCTAGCTCTTCATCATTACTAACTGTCACCCATTTCTTTTCCCCATCATAGTATTTGTATACCACTTCATCAAGCAAACCCCAAGGATATTGGCTACAAATTACCTCCCCAAATTGTCTGAAACTCCAATTACTAGCCATTGGCAACCGATAATCAAAACCTCCTTGGTATTTCTTCTGATCCTTTGCATCAAACGTGTACCAGTCCCTTCTAATGTGCATCAAGAAAGCAAACCGCAACTCCATCCTAACCGGCAAAAAATAGAGACGCAATCAGCACACTAATTGGGCAAACCTACTCGAATCGAGTGTTCAAATGCACAACTAAGCTCAATCTAAACAGAAGGCGAGACTTACCCCTCGGGAAACCAGTCGTGGACGCGGCGGATCTCCGGCCCGATGCCTGCCTCGCCAAATACTCCGGGGTCACCGCTGCTCTCCATTTCGCCCTAGGGTTCTTCCTCCTAGTTCAAATAGCTCCAGCAGCCCCCCACCTTTGAGCGCTCCGGCCGGGCGCACGGAAGGAGGCCGCGCCGTTGGTCGAGCAGGTGGCGGGTGCCCCACCCGCGGCGTCGCAGGAAGGTGGCGGGCGTCGCAGGCAGCCGTGGAGCATAGGTGCAGAAAGGTAGCGGTGAAGTAGGCGTGCAGCTGGTGGCAGGGCAGGTCCTGGCCGCGGCGCAAGTGCCGGCGGCGGCGCAGGTCAGCCGGCCGGCGGGGAAGCGGATGGGTAGAGTGAGCTACGAATGATTTGGGGATTTAGTTGCATGGGCCTACATGTCAGCTCCGGACCCACGTCCACGCGGTCCCACGTGTAAGCTCCGGACCCACAACTTAACGCTGGCGGACGGAATGGACTCAAATATGGCCGTTTGGCCTCGTCATAGTAGTTGTGCATGGACTAGTGGCAAAACTGAGCACAATTTGCATCTGAGGGCAAAACTGAGCACAGAGACACCACTGAGGGCAAAAAGATAATTAACCCTTATTTAAACCGCCTCTTTATTTGCCAATCTGAAATGGGATAAATTGATAGCACACTAACCATTGATACTTATGAGTTCTTGATCTGTAATCCAGTGGTGTTGTGAAGCTGCCAACTCCTTCACAATGTCAATTCCTGTCATGTCTTGACCTGAACAATACCATATTGTGTTAATGCAATTTTAAACTGTGTCACTTTATTCGCCAGTAAGAAATGCGATGAATTGTTATCACTGATACTTTTATGTGCAAAACCTGTCATCTGTCTGCTTGTTTATCTTTCAGAGTGAGGAAGATATAAGTGTTGAACAAGCGCAGTCTCATCATCTTGCTCAGCTGCTTGCGCGGCAGCTCCCCAGTAGGGCTAACCTTTCTTGAACTCTATTGAAGTGCTGTCGGTTTTGTATATTATTTTGTCGGCGTGTTTATTTGCACTGGTGGCGATCTTTGATGCCTAGTGTATGTAATCTGCTGTCTGCTTGTGCTTTATTATCATAGTGGTGAACTTTGATGCCCAGTGGATGTAATATGCCATAATTTCTTTATTGTATAGTCTAGGTTTTTTCTATTCATGATGCTGCAGTTATTTTACTGTATATATATCCTGTCTTCGCAGTAAACCGGCCAAACCGTAAAATTACGGTGCATAATCGGACCGTCATGCAATCACGATGTATGATCCGCATCATGGGCCCCGTCAAACTGGCCCACTAGTAGATTCGGGCCTTTAATAGGCCGAGTAACCCCCGGCCCTCTTTTCGCTAGAAAACTCAATGGGCTTTTAGGAGGCTGAGAAGTAGGCTGGGCCTGAAACGTGCCGAATAGCTCACGGGCCGGCGGCAGCCCGAAATGGACCCCGGCCCATGATTGTGCGAATCAATTCACGGGCTTTTAACAGGCCAAAGTTGTCTCGGTCCTTGTTTGGCCCAATCAGATATCGGCTGCGAGCAGGCCGGATGCAAACCGGGCCGTAGTTAGGCCCAACTATATGACGGGCTTTTAACAGGCCGAAATTAATATAGGGCCGAAATGTTAAATGGGCCCTTAGCAGGCCGAAACTAATATCAGGCCGAATTACTAAATGGGCCTTTAGCAAGTGGGCCCAAAAGCTTAGCGTCCAGTCAACGGACCGAATCTGATATGGGCCATAATTGAGCCCAAAGCCTCTTAAAGGGTCGGACCTGATCTGGGCCGTGATTTGGCCCAGAAAGTGGGAGGCTATTAACGGGCCGGATCTTATATGGGCCATTACTAGGCCCGGAACGTGGCAGGCCATTAATGGACCAGATCAATTATGGGCCGGCATTTGGCCCAAAACATGGCAGCCAGTTAATGGGCCGGCCTACTAGGATCCTCAAAATCTTGTGGGCCTACAGCTGGGCCGGCCCATTAATGTCAGCGAAATCTCGTGGGCCTTTACCTGGGCCAGCCCATTATGGCACACAAAAATCATGTGGGCATTTACCTGGGCCGGCCTATTATGGCCCGCGAAATCTTATGGGCCTTTAGCTGGGCCAGCCCATTATAGTCCGCAAAATCTCATGGGCCTTTAACTGGGCCGGCCCATTATGGGCCGCAAAATCTTGTGGGCCTTTAGTTGGGCCGGCCCATTTAAACTTGATTGGCCGTGCCACGTGTCGATGTATCATAGGCGCCTTCTGTCCAATGAGTGGATGACATCTGTCCCAATGATGAGCCGACACGTGTTTCCTCCAGCCAATGATGATTTTACACGTGGAAAATCCCCATTAGTCGGGGCTGTTAACGGGTTATCGGATCCAAAACCCGACCCGATAGCTTAACGGCGTTCCGTTACGGTGGATGCCACGTGTCGGTCACCCTTGACGAAAGCACTTCTGTGATGCGTGATTTATCGTCATGGAAGTGGACACTTTCGTGATGATAATTTTGGTAATGTCATCGAACACTTCTACGACAGCACAGGTATGACTATCTTGATCCTGTCATAAATTTGTCATGGATGTACATGCATGACAAAAAACGCGACCTACTATGACAAACACGTATCATCACGGAAGTGTATTTTTTTGTAGTGATGCCTTCCTGTTTTTGGTACATACTACGTCTTTCTATTAACCATGTTCTTACATCAAACTACTTTTCTTGTGTATCCCTCATCAATCACTTCTGACGATACACCTTCAAGTTAACAGTGTAATATTGGTTGCATCTTGCATATCATTTCAAACATGTATTGCCTCTAATTTGTTGAAGTGCCACTTATAATGAGACACGTCTAACTTGGTAGAATGATTTTGGTTGGATCTTTCATATGGTTTCTAGATTGCATTGCTTCCAATTTGTTGAAATGCCTTCTGCTTAGCGTTTTTCATACATATTCCATCATCCTACAATGTGGTTGCCATACATAAAAGTTGTGTTCGTCAGTATCATGCATCAACGAATTTGGAAGTGTGAATTTCATTCCTTTTTCTTGTGTGTTTACTTGACAAGGCAAAATCTGAAAGGACGAAGGCACGAAATGATGGTGGTCCTCTGGAGCAACCGAAACAGATGATCTCTGCAGATTCTCCTACTACTCATACTGCAATGCTAGTTCCAAATCTCATCTCCCCTACTCCACAACCCAAGGTGCTTGCTCTAACATGGCAGTGTGATATCTGGTTGCATGTTGCATATGGTGCCTAGCTTGTATTGCTCCTAATTTGTTAAATTGCATCTCCTTAGCTTACACATTATACATGTGAATATGACACGCCTTCCTATTTTTGGTACATACTACATCTGCCTATCACACCATGTTCTTACATCAAACTACTGTTCTTGTGTATCCTGCATCTATCGCTTATGATGAGACAGTCATGCCCGTGGGTTAATATGAGACGCAATACTCTTATAAAGAATGAAATTTCATCCTCTCCACATGATTCTCAAGAAAAAGCAAGCCTAAATGAAGATATTGAACGTAGCTCTGTACTTGAAGACCGCATTTCCCCTACACCACCATCACAGGTGCTTGCTCTAACTTCGCAGTGTGATATGTGGTTGCATGTTGCATACGGTGTCTAGCTTGTAATGCTTCTAATTAGGGTAAATTGCATCTGCTTAGTTTACACACTATACCTGTGAATATGACATGCCTTCCTATTTTTGGTACACACTACATCTATGTGTTAACCTTGTTCTTACATGAAACTACCTCTCTTCTGTATCCTACATCAATCACATACGATGAGTCACCTTTATTTGTTGCATATTGCATATTATTTCTAGTCTGTTGCCATGTATTGCTTCTAATTTGGTCAAACACATTTGTTAGGGCACCCTTTTAATTTGGCAGAGTGATATTGGTTTCATCTTTCATATGGTTTCTAGCTTGCATTGATTCTAACAAGTTCAAGCACCTTGTGCTTAGTTTACACTTTATACATCATACATGTCAATATGTCACGCCGTCCTGTTTTTCATACATATTCCATCCTCCTATCATGCGGCTGCCTTACATGAAAGTAGTGTTCGTCTGTATCATGCATCAATGAGTTCTGAAGAGCAAATTTTATTCCTTTTTCTTGTGGGTTTGACTTGACAAGGCAAAATCAAGAAAGAGGAAGGAAAAGAGTAAGGAAGGCAATGATGGTGGTCCTCTGCAGCAACGTAAACAGGGCATCTGTACCGATTCTCCTTGTACTGATAGTGCATTACAAGGTCCAAGTCTCAGCTCCCCTACTCCACCATCCAAGGTGCTTTCTCTAACTTGGCAGTGTGATATCTGGTTGCATGTTGCATATGGTGTCTAGCTCGTATTGCTCCTAATTAGTGTAACCTGCATCTGCTTAGCTTACACATGATACATGTGAATATGACACGCTTTCCTGTTTTTGGTACATACTATATCTGTCTATCACACCATGTTCTTACATGAAACTACTATTCTTGTGTATCCTGCATCAGTCACTTATGATGGGACACCTTTAAGTTGGCAGTGTGATATTGGTTTGCGTCTTGAATATGATTTCTAGCATGTATTGCTTCTAGTTTGATGAACGCCACCTATGACGAGACAGTTTTAACTTGGCAGAGTGATATTGATTGCACCTTCCATATGGTGTCTAGTTTGCAGTGCTTCTAATTTGTTGAAGTGCCTTCTGCTTAGTTACCACATGATCGGTGTGAATATGTCAAACCATCAATTTTTTCGTACATATTCCATCCTCGTATCATGACTTTGCCTTTCATCAGAGTAGTGTTCGTCAGTATCATGCATGAATGAGTTCTGAAGAGCGAATTATATTCCTTTTTCTTGTCGGTATGACCTCACAATGCAAAATCAATAAAGCTGAAGGAAATTGGCAAGGCAATGGATGATGGTGGTCCTTCCGAGCAACTGAAATGGAGGTTCTCTACAGATTCTACTTCGCCATCCTCCCAACAAGATTCGCAAGAAAACGCAAGGCTAGACAGACAACGTAGCTGTGTAGATGATGAGCACATCTCCCCTACTCCACCATCACAGGTGCTTGCTCTAACTTGGCACTATTATATGTGGTTGCATGTTGCGTATGATGTCTAGCTTGTATTACTACTAACTTGAGTTGCATCTGCTTACTTTACACATAATGCATGTGAATATGGCACGTGTTCCTATTTCTAGAACATACGTGTACATGATGAGCACATCTACCCTACTCCACCATCACAGGTGCTTGCTCTTACTTGGAACTGTTATATGTGGTTGCGTTTTCCGTATGATGTCTAGTTTGTATTGCTTCTGATTATGTTGAATTGCATCTGCGTAGCTTATAGCTTATACCTGCAACGATCACTTACCCATAAGACACATTTAACTTGGGACCGTGATGTAGGTTGCATCTTTCATTGTCTTCTAGCTTGTACTGCTTCTAATGTCTTGAAATGGCACTTACGACGAGACACTTTTTACCTGATAGAGTGATATTGGTTGCATGTTTATATGGTGCCTACCTTTCATTTCTTCTAATTTTGTTGAAATGCCTTCCGCTTACTGTTTTTTCATACATATTCGATCCTCCTACCGTACGTGTGAATATGAATGCTGTCGTTTTTGTATATATTCCATCCTCCTATCCTGCACTTGCCTTACATCAAAGTAGTGTTCGTCTGTATCATGCATCAACCAGTTATGCAGAGCTAATTTTATTCATATTCTTGTGGTTTTGACTTCATAAGGCAATATCAGAAAATAGGAAGGAAAAGAGTAAGTTAGGGGATGTTGGTGGTCCTCCGCACCGATGCAAACAGAGACTCTCTAGATTTGCCACTGCTACTGCTAATGAAGTTGAAGTCCCAAGTCTACATGATGAGTTTATCTCCCGTACTCCACCATCGCAGGTGCTTGCTCTAAGTTGACAGTGTGATAATTGGTTTCATGTTACATATGTTGTCTAGCATGTATTTCTTCTATTTTGATTAAATTGCACCTGTTGAGTTTATACGTTATACATGTGCATATGACATGGCTTTCTATGTCTAGAATACACTGCATCTATCTATCAGACCATGTTCTTACATCAAAGTACTGCTATTGTGTATCCCGCATCAGTCACTCATGATTGGACGCTTTTAACATGGTAGTTTGATAGTGGTTGCATCTTGCATTGATTTCTACATTGTACTGCTTCTAATTTTTCGAATTGCCACTTATGACAAGACACTTTTAACTTGGCAGAGTAATATTGGTTGCATCTTTCATATGGTGTTTATCTTGCATTACTTCTATTTTATTGAAAATCCTTCTGCTTAGTTTGCACATCGTAACTGTGAATATGTCATGCCATTCTGTTTTTCTTACATATGCCATCCTCATACGGTTGTCTTACATCAAAGTATTGCTTGTCTGTATCATGCATCAATGAGTTCTAAAGAGCGATTTTATTCTTTTGTGTTGTGGGTACGGCTTGACATGGCAAAGTCAAAAAAGAGCAAGGAAAATAATATAGTAGGGAGTGCTGTTACTCGTCGGGTGAAACGGAAAAGGATCTGTCGTCGAGATTCTGCTGGTACTTATAGTGCAGTAGAAGGTCCAAGTCCACTGGCTAAATCTACAAGCACAGTATCACCTGCTCCACCAGCTGCAGCATCCGCTTAGACTGTACCAGCATCTCAACGAGTTACTCATTCGTTTTCTCCAGAACTGGCCAGTTCCCAAGCTGCCTTGACACCTAACACTACTTCCGAAGCACTGCTGACACAACAGGACTTGGCAAGATCAGATGAACCTCATGAGCATCAACACCAAGACGGTACCTGACCGAGTTAAGTTGCAGTTGCATGCTCCTTTATATGTACTCTCACAGTTTGATGTACACTAACACTATCCATATTCATTGTTGAACTAGCACCACGGTGCAAGCGGAAACAGACATCAGGGATAATGCTTGACAGATTAACAAAATCTAAAGGAGGAAGAATGGAGATTCATTTTGAGGCAGGTTTAAAAAGGCCATGTGATGCTACAGAGTCTGCCAAGTTAGTATCAGAGGCAGCCGTTGCCGTTAGGTGTCATGCACGTATCCTCCCAACGTGGATCCAGTACAGGAATGAGAAAGACAATACCCAGTTTAACACCTTCCTTGACCATTTATCCGTAAGTAATGTTATTCATCACAATTAGTAATATTGTCTTGCTCTGTCCCATACTTTCTAGCTTCTTCCTAATAAGACTCACATTCTTTTTTCAACAGATGAGGTTCAAGTTGGATCCGAAAGATGATGCAAGTAAACAAGCATGCACTCATGTTTTTCAGTCTACTCTGCGACAGTATCGGTACCACCTTAGAAAATCTCACTTTGAAGGCAAGGCTAATAATGAAATCGCCCAAACATCTCCAGTGGAATATATTACAGATGAAGACTGGACAGCCCTCGTTAAACACTGGTCTGATCCAAAGTATCATGTAGGCTATATATATTTGATCAGACCACATATTGAACTTGTATTTATGTATGTGCCTTACAAGTGTATCTTCTTATAGGCTAACTGTTTGAAGAACAAAACCAACCGTTCTAAAGTGAAATTCCAACAGACAACAGGATCTCGTAGCTATATTGCACACTACGAGGCTCTTGTAAATAGCTGCTACTTCCTTCTTTTTTTGTGCCATATTATCATATCAATATTGACTTGTTCCAAATACAGAGGAAAGCCCATGTGGACCAAAATGAACCGAATGCAGTGTAAATCTTCAAGGATTGCCACACCAGCAAGATGAAGGGCATGAGCACACCAGTTCAAGCCGCTGTTGTAAGTCCTTACTCCTCCTGCCTTGAACTGATTGGTACTGTGATGTGTTCATTTAACTACTTGGTTTGCAGCCAATGTCAGTTACTCTATTCACTTTTATACACAGTTGTCTTAACGTATCATTTCACCTTACATGGTTTAAAAGAGATGAAGGATATTCTTTTGGTCTTGATCTGTAATCTAGTTGTTATGTTCACGTGCGCACACAATGATAAAATAGCCTGTTTGTTTTATATCTGTTTGCCCACGATATGAATGATGTCATACTATGTTCATCCTACTTTAAACCATGTCTCTTTATCCTTAGATATCAACGAATGTGAGGAAATAGACAATACAGTAGGCATGCTACATGGTCATATGTTCCAAAAGTGATTTTATTATGTAGTTGGCACTACAATACATGCTAATGTATTACAGTAGTTCACCAAAATAAGTTATGTATAAACATTTAACCTACTTTGTTTGTTCTTGTCTCATTAGTAACTTATCTGGTACACTAATCTACAAGTTCAAACTTTCAGGAAGCTATGGAACAAATGATTGAACAGCCACAACCACCTGAAGGTGACGAGGCTACCACAGGCACAATGTCACCTCTTGCTGCAGTGCATCAGTATCTCTCCACTAGCAGTGCAAAAAGCACCTTCCTGCGTAATTTTGGGTTGGTTGTCAAGGTAACCTCGTCCAAATCACCTACTGAACAAAATCTTCCTACTAGATAGACTGATATATCTATGCTCCAGACACAAGTCCAATCCCTAATGGACGTCGTTTTGGAAATAAGAATAGTGGTTGACAAATGTTGTCAAATGGTTTTGAAACCAGACTATCAGACATTCGCTTCGTTGTTCAAGAGCAATGGCAGGAAAAAGGTGAAGATCGTGCTGCTCCATCAGATTCTACAGCCTGAAACATTAGCACTCAGGTCAAATGATATGTGCTTCTATACATCTGATGGTGCGTTTATCTAGAAGGACTATAAACTTTATGCCAATAGGCCTTTTGTTGTATGGTTGGAATTTATTTTGTTGTGATACAACATTTATGATGCTGCCACAGCCTGCAGTAATTGTGACGCTATTTTTGTATAGTGTAGGTTTATCTTAGTAATGTATTCGGACGAAAGCTTCATAGGAGCCCAACATGCCAACATTCGTCGGGCCCATTCCAATTGGGCTAAAAACGATTACGAGCCGAAATTGGCATGTAGCCCACTAAAAATATCTGGGCCTAAATCAGCATAAGCTTTCATAGTTTTCTGGTAGGCCTGTGCCCATAGTGGGCCTTTAACAGGCTTAAACATAATTTGGGCCCTCTGTAAAAATAGGTCGTTTACAGGTGTAAATATCTCGAGCCCATAAAAAACATGGGCCTTTAATAGACCGAAAGTGAGATTGGGCCCTGATTGTGCCAAATAACCCACTGGTCTTAGCAGGCCGAAATGGTGGCCCATTTACGATGCGGATCTTTGACAGGCCAAAATTCAGACGGGCCATAAATGCACCGACCTAATACACGGGCCTTTAACAAGCCGGAACTTCGGTTGGGCTAGTCTATCGTCATTTTTATATGGGCCGTTAATGGGCCCGATATGACGTTGGGACACATATGGCCCATGGTTTTTGTCCGGCGTTAACAGACCGAAAATGACAATAGGCCGAAAGTGGCCCAAATCTATAGTGGGCCTCTAACAGGCCGAATGTCGGACATGGCCGAATATGACCCAAATCCTTCACGGTCGTTTATGGGCTGAAAGTTTTGATGTCCTGTAAATGGGCCCAAATGAAGCAGGACCTATAACAGGCCAGAAATACACCAGGCCGTAATTCGGCCCAATTACTTAGCGGACTGTTAACGGGCCAGAAGTGACCATGGGCCGCATTGATGACAAGTTTAGGACAGGCCGTTGACGGGCCGATTTGACAGAGAATGTTGGGCCTTTAGCTGGGCCGGCCCATTATGGTCTGCAGAATCTTGTGGGCCTTTAGCTGGGCCGGCCCATTGTGGTCCGCAAAATCTTGTGGGCCTTTAGTTGGGCCGGCCCATTATGGTCTGCAAAATCGTGTGGGCCTTTAGCTGGGCCGGCCCATTATGGTCCACTAAATTTTGTGGGCCTTTAGCTGGGCTGGCCCATTATGGTCTGCAAAATTTTGTGGGCCTTTAGCTAGGCCGGCCCATTATGGTCCGCTAAATCTTATGGGCCTTCGGTTGGGCCGACCCATTTAAACTTTATGGGCCATTTTTGGGCCGGTCCACGTGTCAACATATCATAGGCCCATCTCGACCGTTGGATGAGTGACACCTGTGCCAACGCTGAGCTGACATGTGTTTCCTCCAGCCAATGATGATTTTACACGTCGAAAATTGGCATTGGTCATGGCTGTTAGCGGGTTATCGGATCCAAAAACTGGACCCGATAGGTTAACGGCGGTTAACGCCGTCCCGTTATGGTGGATGCCACGTGTCGGTCACCCTTGATGAAAGCACTTCTATGACGCGCGATTTATCGTCATGGAAGTGGACACTTCCGTGCTGATAATTTTGGCAATGTCATGGAACACTTCTACGACAGCACAGGTATGACTATCTTGATTCTGTCATAAAATCGTCATGGATGTACATGCATGACAGAAAACGCGACCTACTGTGACAAACATGTATCATCACGGAAGTGTATTTTTTTTTGTAGTGAGTGGAGGTCCTCCTCGTCGGCAGGCATCGTCGTGGAGGCCCGAACAACCCAGTGCTTGATATGCACCCTTGGGGCGTCGGCCATGGCGTTGGTGGAGCGGTGGATGACCGGTCGACGGAAGAGAAGATCCGACACACCCGTACCTGGCGCGCCAAATGTCGGATTACGGGATCCGCAAACCCTTGAAAGATTTGAACTCTAGGTGCGTGCGGAGATCTCAACCTACCCAGCCTGCCTACTCGCGATCCTCCTAAGCCTAGCACGTCGAGCTCGAAGAGACAAAGAGACACAGCAGTTTATCCTGGTTTGGGCCACCTTGTGGTGTAATACCCTACTGCAGCGTTTTGGTGGATTGCCTCAAAGGGCTGAGGATGAACTAGTACAGTGGATCAACTGGCCTCAGGAGGTGAGTTGTTCTTGAGCTTGAGAGAGCTGGTGAGGTGGTCGAATGAGAATGGATCCGATCCCCTTCTATGGTGGTGGCTAAGTCCTATTTATAGTGGCCTTGGTCCTCTTCCCAAATGTTGGCGGGAAGGGATCCCACAACGGCTGGATTTTAAAGGGTCAAGTAGTATAGCTTATCCTGACAAAAGTGGTCTTCGCCTGCGAAAAGCCCCTGGTCGTGATACTGCGATGGGCTCGGTGATGACCTTCGACCTGCCGTCCTGGCGGTCTTGGTCTTGTTGCACCAGAATAGAAACCTTTGGCTGATTCCTCGGGACTCCGCGCCTGCAGCTTGCCTCCCTGCACCAAAGAGGAAACTGGCGCTCTACTCCCGCTGGCGCCCGCCTGTCACCCGCCCGGCCTTGGTCATCTGGCTCATGTCAGCTGAGCCTCATGAGGTGCACCTTGCATATAACTCTCTACCCCTCGGGAGCCAGCCTGAAGAGGACGATCCCCTCGGCGGTCTTAGCATCGTCCGCCTCACGAGGCTTGGCCCCTCGGGAGCCAGCCTGAAGAGGTAGATCCCCTCGGGGGTCTTTGCGTTGTCTGCCACACGAGGCTTGGCCCCTGGCGAGGGTCTTGAGCTGCTAATGTCAAAGCTGGGCCGTACCAGGCCGTCGATGAAGCCATGTCGTGGGCCACAGGCAGGCAAGTCTGGATACCCCCTATATCCAGAACGCCGACAGTGCTCCATGGCCTCCAACACCAGGTCATCATGGCGCCTCAGGAGCTCCGCCTCAGCAAGGGTCGCTTCGCCCGATGAAGAGGCCAGGAGGGCGCGCCAGTCCTCAACTTCTCGCTCAAGGGCAGCATTTGAAGATAGTAGCTCCTGCTCCCGCTCCTTGGCCGCCTCGCGACGGCGGTTGGCGGCTTCGGCCTCCTCCATGGCGCGGACGCAAGCCTTGCGAGAAGTTGCAAGTGAGACCGCCGCAAGCGGGTCGGCTTGGTCGCGCTGAAGTTTCCCAAGGTTGATGGCAACCTTCAGCTGCTGCCACTCATGCGCCAAGTGGCGGCCCTCCGCCTGGAGCCTGGTATTGACATTAGCAAGCTCGCCACCAAGCTGGACCATCTCACGCATTGCCTCGCCGAAGAGCTCGAAACGGATGGCACTGCGCCCATGCGCAAGCGCCAGCGCATTGCCAAGACCTTCTTCAGCCCAGAGGCCGCCAAGGGGGTGTTGGACGTCTTGCCTGCCCCGGGCTGGGGGCTGGCCGGTGTAGCCCCGCAACTTGAAGTCTAAGGTCGCACAAGAGGTGCCTGATTGCCGGCAACGACCAGAGGAAGGATCGCTGGTGCGTCACCTGTCCTACAGGCCGGGCCGTGGAGAAAGGAAGCAGGAAGCTCGGGCCTGGGGCCCCTGGGGGCACCCCGACGGCCAGAATCGGCCCCGTGCCCTGGGCAGAGCCATGGCACGGGGGAACTGTGTGCTGAGATCAAGCCAGGATCCTTGGAAGCGCTCGCCTCCTGAGGTTTCGTCGTCACGGGAACCCTGCAAGGCCCTGTTCAGGAGAGAGCACGGCGCGCAAGGAATCAAAAACGAAGGTACTTACTCGTCTGCACCCACATATCTCCTCAGCTTTAGTGGTCGACGGGTGCCGCTGCTGCGGCACGGAGATCCCTTCCTCTTCAGGAGCGAATCAAGGCTCAGGCGGGGCCTCCCGGGCCACGATGAGACACCCTCTGGAGGTGGAGTGCTTGGCGAAGCACCCAGGGCGGAGGCCTCAGGAGGAGGAGCACCTGGCGGGGTCTTCTGGATGACGGCTCCAGAGCCGTCGATGGGCGCCTCACCATCAGCAGCCACCTCGAAGCCATCACCCCGAGCGTCAGGAGCCTCTTCCTCCGGAGTGCAGGGTTGCGCCAACCCCACGGCGGCCTCCTTCTGAGTCTCAGGAGTCCTAGTCTCCCGGGCCCCCAGTGGCGCCAGGTCTCCGGAGGAACCTTCAGCGGCTGCTGGCAGCGGGCGTCCCCCTGCTTCCACACTTGGGGCACGCGTAGCAGGATCAAGCAGCAGGGGAGTCACGAGGACGGGGTTCTCACGAGGCCCCTCGAGGCCCTCCGGGCATAACCCCCACTCGTCAAATAAGTGCATCTGTCCCACGAAGACCGTCTTGTTCAAGCACTGGTAGAGGAGGCATCCATCTCCTGGAAGATCGGCGGGCTTGGATTCGCCCGTCAGGAGCTCAAGCACCATGCTCAAGGTCTTAGAGGACAGTGATGGCCTCTGCAGCCTCATGGGATCCTCGACGCCCACAAGGTCCCACATCGGGCGAGAATGGCCACTACTAGGGAAAACCTTATACAAAAAATGTTACCAGTAGCGCTGTACAAAATCAAATGCTACTGCTACTTAGTAGCAGCGCACGTAAATAATCCGCGCTACTGCTATGACTTTAGCAGTAGCTGCTACCTCTTGAGCACTGCGTTGGATTTCCCCGAAGAGGAGAGGATGATGCAGCAAAGTAGCGTAAGTATTTCCCTCAGTTTTTGAGAACCAAGGTATCAATCCAGTAGGAGACCACGCACAAGTCCCTCGTACCTACACAAACCGATATCAACTCGCAACCAACGCGATTAGGGCTTGTCAATCCCTTCACGGTTACTTACGAAAGTGAGATCTGATAGAGATGATAAATAATATTTTTGGTATTTTTGATAGATAGATGCAAAGTGAAAAGTAAAAGGCAAAGTGAAAAGTAAAAGGCAAGTAAATAAAGTGATAGAGATTGATATGATGAGAATAGACCCGGGGGCCATAGGTTTCACTAGTGGCTTCTCTCAAGAGCATAAGTATTCTACGGTGGGTGAACAAATTACTGTTGAGCAATTGAAAGAATTGAGCATAGTTATGAGTATATCTAGGCAATGATCATGTATATAGGCATCACGTCCAAAACAAGTAGATCGAAACGATTCTGCATCTACTACTATTACTCCACTCATCAACCGCTATCCAGCATGCATCTAGAGTATTAAGTAAAAGTAGAGTAACACTTTAAGCAAGATGACATGATGTAGAGGGATAAATTCATGCAATATGATAAAACCCCATCTTGTTATCCTCGATGGCAACAATACAATACGTGCCTTGCAACCCTTTCTGTCACTGGGTAAGGACACCGCAAGATTGAACCCAAAGCTAAGCACTTCTCCCATTGCAAGAACTACCAATCTAGTTGGCCAAACCAAAAAGGATAATTCGAATAGACTTGCAAAGATAACTCAATCATACATAAAAGAATTCAGAGAAGAATCAAATATTTTCCATAGATAATACTGGATCATAAACCCACAATTCATCGGTCTCAACAAACACACCGCAAAAAGAAGATTACATCGAATAGATCTCCACAAGAGAGGGGGAGAACTTTGTATTGAGATCCAAAAAGAGAGAAGAAGCCATCTAGCTACTAGCTATGGACCCGAAGGTCTGAATTAAACTACTCACACTTCATTGGAGGGGCTATGGTGTTGATGTAGAAGCCCTCCATGGTGGATGCCCCCTCCGGCGGAGCTCCAGAACAGGCCCCAAGATGGGATCTCGTGGATACAGAAGGTTGCAACGGTGGAATTAGGTTTTTGGCTCCTGTTCTGATCGTTCGGGGATACGTAGGTATATATAGGAGGAAGGAGTACGTCGGTGGAGCTTCGAAGGGCCCACGAGGTAGGGGGCACGCCCAGGGGGGCGCACCCTCCACCCTCGTGACCGCCTCGTGGCTTTCTTGACGGAGGGTCCAAGTCTCCTGGGTCTTATCTGATGAGAAAATCATGTTCCCAAAGGTTTCATTCCGTTTGGACTCCGTTTGATATTCTGTTTCTTCGAAATACTGAAAAAGGCAAAAAACAGCAATTCTGGGTTGGCCCCCGGTTAATAGGTTAGTCCCAAAAATAATATAAAAGTGGAAACTGAAGCCCAATATAGTCCAAAACAGTAGATAAAGTAGCATGGAGCAATCAAAAATTATAGATACGTTGGAGACGTATCAGGCATCACCAAGCTTAATTCCTGCTCGTCCTCGAGTAGGTAAATGATAAAAAAGAATTTTTGATGCGGAGTGATACTTTGGCATAATTTCAATGTAAATCTTCTTCATTGTGATGTGAATATTCAGATCCAAAAGATTCAAGACAAAAGTTCATATTGACACAAAAATAATAATACTTCAAGCATACTAATCAAAGCAATCATGTCTTCTCAAAATAACATGGCAAAAGAAAGTTCATCCCTACAAAATCATATAGTTAGGCTATGCTTCATTTTCGTCACACAAAGATGTTCCCAACTTCTATACCCCCAATGACAAGCCAAGCAATTGTTTCATACTTAAATAATCTCAAACTTTTTCAACCTTCACGCAATACATGAGCATGGTCCATGGATATAGCACTATGGGTGGAATAGAATATGATGATGGGGATTGTGTGGAGAAGACAAAAAAGGAGAAAGTCTCACATTGACGAGGCTAATCAATGGGCTATGGAGATGCCCATCAATTGATGTCAACATGAGGAGTAGGGATTGCCATGCAACGGATGCACTAGAGCTATGAATGCTCAACAAAACAAAACTAGTGGGTGTGCATCCAACTTGCTTGCTCGTGAAGACCTAGGGCATTTGAGGAAGCCCATCGTAGGAATATACAATCCAAGTTCTATAATGAAAAATTCCCACTAGTATAAAAAGACAACTTATGAGACTCACTACATGAAGAACAAGGTGCTACTTTGAAGCACAATATATGAGACTCACTACATGAAGAACAAGGTGCTACTTTGAAGCACAAGTGTGGAAAAAGAGACATTAGCATTGCCCCTTTCTTTTCTTTTTTTTGGGCCTTTCTTTTTTTGGCCTTTCTTTTTTTGGGCAATGCTCTAATAATGATGATCATCACACTTCTATTGATTACAACATAAGGATTACAACTCGAAACTTAGAACAAGATATGACTCTATATGAATGCCTCCGGCGGTGTACCGGGATAGTGCAATGAATCAAGAGTGACATGTATGAAAAATAATGCATGGTGGCCTTGCCACAAATACGATGTCAACTACATGATCA
The DNA here is from genome assembly GCA_963921465.1 of Triticum timopheevii. Taxonomy (NCBI): domain Eukaryota; kingdom Viridiplantae; phylum Streptophyta; class Magnoliopsida; order Poales; family Poaceae; genus Triticum; species Triticum timopheevii. Next base: position 275,178,339 of record OY997262.1, on the reverse strand, counting down.
TGCAATGGCAATATGACAAAAGTAATGTATGTCATGATGATGATGGTGGAAGTTGCATGGCAATATATCTCGGAATGGCTATGGAAATGCCATAATAGGTAGGTATGGTGGCTGTTTTGAGGAAGATACAAGGAGGTTTATGTGTGATAGAGCGTATCGTATCATGGGGTTTGGATGCACCGGTGAAGTTTGCACCAACTCTCAAGGTGAGAAAGGGCAATGCACGGCACCGAAGAGGCTAGCAAAGGCGGAAAGGTGAGAGTGTGTATAATCCATGGACTCAACATTACTCAAAAGAACTCATATACTTATTGCAAAAATTTAGAAGTCATCAAAAATCAAGTACTATGTGCATGCTCCTAGGGGGGTAGATTGGTAGGAAAAGACCATCTCTCATCCCCGACCGCCACTCATAAGGATGCACAAGCCAGGTACACTTCATGTTTCAAATTTGTTACATAACTTTAACCATACGTGCATGCTACGGGATTTGCAAACTTCAACACAAGTATTTCTCAAATTCATAATCACCCAACTAGCACGACTTTGATATTATCACCTCCATATCTCAAAACAATTATCAAGCATCAAACTTATCTTAGTATTCAATTCACTCAAAAGAAAGGTTCACAAATCTTGAATACCAAGTATATTAACATTAAGCAAATTACCATGCTATTAACGACTCTCAAAATAATCTAAGTGAAGCATGAGAGATCAATAGTTTCTTTAAAAAAATCCACCACCATGCTCTAAAAGGTATAAGTGAAGCACTAGAGCAAAAATTATCACGGTCAAAAGATATAACTGAAGTACTATGAGCAAAACTATCAAGCTCAAAAGATATAAGTGAAGCACATAGAGTATTCTAACAAATTCCAAATCATGTATGGCTCTCTCAAAAGGTGTGTACAGCAAGGATGACTGTGGTAAACTAACAAGCAAAGACGCAAATAATACAAGACGCTCCAAGCAAAACACATATCATGTGGTGAATAAAATATAGCTCCAAGTAAATTACCGATGGAAGTGGACGAAAGAGGGGATGACTTCCGGGGCATCCCCAAGCTTTGACTTTTTGGTGTCCTTAGATTATCTTGGGGGTTCCATGGGCATCCCCAAGCTTAGGCTCTTGCCACTCATTGTTCCATAATCCATCAAAAGAATTCACCCAAAACTTGAAAACTTCACAACACAAAACTCAACAGAAATCTCGTGAGTTCCGTTAGAGAAAGAAAACAAAAGACTACTTCAAGGTACTGTAATGAACTCATTCATTATTTATTTTGGTGTTAAACCTACTGTATTCCAACTTCTATATGGATTATAAACTATTTTACTAGCCAAAGATTCATCAAAATAAGCAAACAACACACGTAAAATAGAATCTGTCAAAAACAGAACAGTCTGTAGCAATCTGTAACTAACGCAAACTTCTGGAACTCTAAAAATTCTACCAAAAGAGGAAGTCCTGTACAATTTGTTTATTGAACAGAATCAAAAAGAATCAACGCAAAATCACGTTCCTGTGATTTAACATAACTATATTCGTGCGCGCAAAGTTTCTGTTTTTCAGCAGAATCAAATCAACTATCATCGTAGGTTATCCTATAGGTTCTACTTGGCACAAACACTAATTAAAATATAAAACCACATCCAAACAGAAGCTATATGGATTATTTATTCCTAAACAGAAGCAAAAAAACAAAAAACACAAAATAAAATTGGGTTGCCTCCCAACAAGCGCTATCGTTTAACGCCCCTAGCTAGGCATAAAAGCGAGGACAGATCTAGGTATTGCCATCTTTGGTAGGCAATTCTTTAATGAGGCATCTACCTCCTTTAGAATTTTCTTTCTTCCTAGTAATTGTCAAATTTTCAGGCAAAAGATCGAAAAATTCATCTATAGCAAATGGTTCCTTAATGATGGTAAAAAGATTGGGATGAACACTTATAGATTTAAGATCCGCGGTTTTCTTACTAGATGATTCACCCTTATTCTTAGGAACATAAATAAGATTAGTATTTTTAGTAGAAGAACTTGGAGTGTTTTGAACAGAAGAAAAAGCGGTTCCCAAGTTGGTAATGATACCCTCAAGTTTATCGATTCTTGTAGAGTCTAGATTTATTTTTTCATTAACTATGGGTTCTTTTTCTTTAATATTTTTCAAAGTCATTCCTACCTTAGATCCATATTGGGTAATTTGATTGTGGATCTTTTTATCAAGATTTTCAATTGATTCAATGGTAGCAACTTTATTTTCAATAGCTTCAAGCCTTTGCATAGCATGCTCCAAAGTTAACGTAGTTCCATTAATCAAAAGGCGTGGTGAGCCAAATATATCTATTAAAGCATTATAAGAGTCAAAAGTATGGCTACCCAAAAAATTCCCTCTGGTAATGGTATCAAGGATATATCTATACCAAGGATTAGCACCTATGTAAAAATTGCGAAGAAGAACTGAAGTAGATTGCTACCTGGTAGATCTATTTTGAGCATTGCAAATTCTATACCAAGCATCTTTTAGATTTTCTCCCTCCCTTTGCTTAAAATTTAGAACTTCATTCTCGGGAGATAACGGAGAATATAAGAGACTAGTCATGATGACAAGCAAGCAAACTAGCACACGAGCAAACAGAAAGGCAACAGGAAAAAGGCAAACGAGAAAGAGAGGAGGAGATTGGGAAAGAGAGGGCGAATAAAACGGCAAGGGTGAAGTGGGGGAGAGGAAAACGAGAGGCAAATGGCAAATAATGTAATGCGAGAGATAGGGATTGCAGTGGGTACTTGGTATTGTTGACTTGCTTGCGTGAGCCTCCCAGGCAACGGCGCCAGAAATTCATCTTGCTACCTCTTGAGCATTGCGTTGGATTTCCCCGAAGAGGAGAGGATGATGCAGCAAAGTAGCATAAGTATTTCCCTCAGTTTTTGAGAACCAAGGTATCAATCCAGTAGGAGACCACGCACAAGTCCCTCGTACCTACACAAAATGATAGCAACTCGCAACCAACGCAATTAGGGGTTGTCAATCCCTTCAGGTTACTTACGAAAGTGAGATCTGATAGAGATGATAAATAATATTTTTGGTATTTTTGATAGATAGATGCAAAGTGAAAAGTAAAAGGCAAAGTAAAAGCAAAGCAAGTAAATAAAGTGATAGAGATTGATATGATGAGAATAGACCCGGGGGCCATAGGTTTCACTAGTGGCTTCTCTCAAGAGCATAAGTATTCTACGGTGGGTGAACAAATTACTATTGAGCAATTGACAGAATTGAGCATAGTTACGAGTATATCTAGGCAATGATAATGTATATAGGCATCACGTCCAAAACAAGTAGATCGAAACGATTCTGCATCTACTACTATTACTCCACTCATCAACCGCTATCCAGCATGCATCTAGAGTATTAAGTAAAAATAGAGTAAAGCTTTAAGCAAGATGACATGATGTAGAGGGATAAATTCATGCAATATGATAAAAACCCCATCTTGTTATCCTCGATGGCAACAATACAATACGTGCCTTGCAACCCTTTCTGTCACTGGGTAAGGACACCGCAAGATTGAACCCAAAGCTAAGCACTTCTCCCATTGCAAGAACTACCAATCTAGTTGGCCAAACCAAAAAGGATAATTCGAAGAGACTTGCAAAGATAACTCAATCATACATAAAAGAATTCAGAGAAGAATCAAATATTTTCCATAGATAATACTGGATCATAAACCCACAATTCATCGGTCTCAACAAACACACCGCAAAAAGAAGATTACATCGAATAGATCTCCACAAGAGAGGGGGAGAACTTTGTATTGAGATCCAAAAAGAGAGAAGAAGCCATCTAGCTACTAGCTATGGACCCGAAGGTCTGAAGTAAACTACTCACACTTCATCGGAGGGGCTATGGTGTTGATGCAGAAGCCCTCCATGGTGGATGCCCCCTCCGGCGGACCTCCGGAACAGGCCCCAAGATGGGATCTCGTGGATACAGAAGGTTGCAGTGGTGGAATTAGGTTTTTGGCTCCTGTTCTGATCGATCAGGGATACATAGGTATATATAGGAGGAAGGAGTATGTCGGTGGAGCTTCGAGGGGCCCACGAGGTAGGGGGCGCGCCCAGGGGGGCGCCCTCCACCCTCGTGACCGCCTCGTGGCTTTCTTGACGGAGGGTCCAAGTCTCCTGGGTCTTATCTGATGAGAAAATCACGTTCCCGAAGGTTTCATTCCGTTTGGACTCCGTTTGATATTCTGTTTCTTCGAAATACTGAAAAAGGCAAAAAACAGCAATTCTGGGCTAGGCCTCCGGTTAATAGGTTAGTCCCAAAAATAATATGAAAGTGGAAAATAAAGCCCAATATAGTCCAAAACAGTAGATAAAGTCGCATGGAGCAATCAAAAATTATAGATACGTTGGAGACGTATCAGTAGCGCGTACAAGCGAAAAACGCTGCTGCTATGTTTGAAGTGGGCGCACATGGCTAGCCCAACCTAGCAGTAGCGCGTATACTGGCCCAGCGCTACTGCTACTCTCCTTAGCTGTAGCGCGCTTACGTGTAAGGCGCTGCTGCTAACGGAAATAAAATAAAGTGAAAAACAAGTAGAAAAGTAAATGAAAATGAAAGAAATAGAAAAAGGGAAAAGGAAAAAAATAAAATGTAAAGAAAAGTAAAAGAAAAAAGGGAAAAAGGAGAAAGGAATAGCTATAGCGTGTTTCGGAAACGTGCTACCATTACGTTTCACTTAAACAGCGGTTTCCCCCCCCCCCTCGCCCCCCAGCCACCACACTTCTTTCCCAAATCCCTCGCCCTCGCTGCCGTCTCCTGCCGGCGTGGATGCCCGCAACCTCACCGTCTCCCCCCGAGGCCGCCGTCATCCTCACCGCCGCCGCCCGAGGCCGCCCTCAGCCTCACCGTCGCCGCCCGAGGCCGCCCTCGACATCACCGTCGACGCCCTCCACCTCACCGCCGCCCGAACCCGCCCAGGACCGCCGTTGCTCGTGCACGAGCCCGCCCTCTCCGCCCCTACCTCCGTCACCGAGCACCTCCCCGCCACCGTCTCTCCCCTCTTTGTAAGTCCCCCACCCCTTCCCCGACTCCTCTCTCTCTGCATTTTAGAGAAAAAATTAGTAGAGCAAAAGTTTGTTTATAGCAAAAAATTTAGTTTAGAGCAAAGGATGTTAAGTAGTAGATGTTAGAGCAAAAATTAGTTTAGAGCAAAAAAATTGGTTTACAACAAAAGTTAGTTAGGGCAGTAGGGTTTAATTAGGGTAGATGCTACTTGTATAGTATATAGTGATACCATTAGATGTTAATTAGGTTAGGGAAAGAGTGGTACTAGTAGATGTTAATTAGATGTTTTTCAGTTAAGGCACTAGAGTTTTGCTAGGTTAATTAGGTTGGTAGTGCTGCTAGTAGTAGTGGTACAGTAGGTTAATTAGGTGATGTTAAATGAATAACCTAAATGAATTTTGTTCTATTAGTAGTTAAATGAATTTTCTTCTACACTTTGTTTTTGAATTAGCTTGTGAAATTTGGACATGTGGTTGCTCGTGTATATTTGGACATGTGTTGCGGTGTCGAAGAGGGATATTTGAACACTGTTTCCAGGGAATGATGCTGAGTGGCCTATGTTTTGCCGGAATGTTGATTCATTTCTGTTTCGGCAAATTTCAGGTTCTCAATTTGTCCACTTTTTAGCAACGGTCATGCCGAAATTTTCCGTGAATTTCGGCATGACTTGTGCTACAAACTAGGACATATTGAGTGCCCGGGATTTGCCACACCAGGAAGGAGTCAACATTCCTACAAAACAATAGGCCTTTTTTATGTCATTATTCATTTTATTAGGTCTAGAATTAATTGACTAGATTTAATCATAGGAAACATGGCTAGCAACGATGAAGGACAGGGTTATGGTGATTGCGACGACGTCTACCGGGCGGCAGACAAATTTTTTAGCCTTACCGACGATCAACCAATGTTGTTGCTAGGCCCACCGATTGCATCGGCGACTGAGACCGACACGCAGACCGGTGCTGAGACTGAGACCGGCGCTGAGACTCAGACCGGCATCGAGACCGGCGCTGAGACTGAGACCGGTGCTGCCTCGGGGAGCGGAGCCGGTGTAGAACCGAAAGCAAAGAGGCAACGGCTTCCTAACAAACTCAGGACTACTAGACTGGTGGTCACGGAGGTGGAAGACGGAATTTTTAAGAGAAAGGCGCCCGAGGAAGCGCGTCGATGCTACGGAAATCAAATAGGCTGCATCGTACGGACAACCGCCACCATCAACGATGAGAAACTACAGAAGATAGAAAATATGAGGAGCTCCCTCCTAAAGAAGTTTCACCAGATATTCTTGTTCCCGGGCCGGAATGAGAAGGATTATGAAGATCCAGACGAGGACCCGGCAATGAAGAAGATAAACAAACACGCCATGACCAAGTTTAGCGACGCGTTGGCCGCCTGGAAAACTCGAGTGAAAGCAAGGATCATCGACAAGAAGGAACCCTACTCCGAGATTGTAAAGGATAATCCGACAATCACGGAAGAGCAGTTTCAAATATTCAATGAGGCTTGCGAGGCCGAAGCTGCCAAAAAAAAGTCTAAGTACATGAAGGGGCTTCAAGAGAGGAACATTGGGAGCCACCACCTCGGAAGCCATGGTTACGGCAGAAAGAGGTCCAAATGGGCCAAGGATGACGCGGAAGCTGCGAGTCTGGGCATCCCAGACCCCTTGGTTGATTTCATCGTCCCGCAGGAGCGTGACGTCCTGAGGGCCCAGCACCGTTGGGACCCAGTGAAGAAGGTTTACGAGACAACACCGGTCATTACGGAGTTCATGAGACTGTTGGTAATTTTAGTTTCTGATCAATTCGATTGCACACGTTAGTCATATTTGTAAACGATCCTTGTGCCTTTTGTAGAGAGAGCAGCATCGGATTGCGGCCGAAAGCGACTCGACCATCGTATGGACGCGTGCACAGTGTCGGAGACGGCGCCACGTGGAAGTACTACCGTGAGACCACAGAGGAGAGAAAGAAAAGGCAAAGGTTAACTAAAGAAAACATCGACAAGAAGGTTGAGATTGCGGTTGAGAAGAAATCATCTCAGACAGTCGCAACAGCGGTAGCTGCCGCAAAACAGGTGGTTGCAGATTTGTCTACTTCCTTGGTGACGGGTGTTTTCACTTGGACAAGGCAAAATCCAGAAAAAATGCAGAGGACTTTCCCCTTGCTGACTTCTTGGGAGCACCTGCTCTCGCACCGGCTCCCGCACCGGCCCCCGCACCGGACGTGCTCAGCGGTGCTTCGTCTTTGGCTGAGCTCGACGCCCTCATGATATCTGTCACACCGACCCCCTTCAATATAAATGTATAATCTCCCGTTTTCGTTGCCTTTCGGATGTCTCACGTCGCAGACTTTTCTTTGCAGGCCGACGAAACCCCGTGCACCATATTGTACACCATCGGTGACCAGAAGGTGGACGTGGGGAAGGCGACGATAATGGAGCCAAAGGAACCATTGTTCCACAGCCGGCTGATCCCCCTGAACGTCTTCAAGGTTTCCGTGGCCAGTGTCGAACCGGGCCACAAGAATATGCCTCCTCCAATACTACTGGTGGATGACGAGGAGACACCGCGGCGGCTTGGTGATTGTTGCAATGGCTGGGTCCTGTTGTGGCCAAAGAGTCTACTTTGTCTGGAGGCGGTCGGGAGCACACCCACGAGCACGCAGCCTCAGCAAGGTATGAACATCAACACCCCACCTACCCAATTAGCGTCGGGTGTCGGGTTGGGTGATAGCGGACTGGGTAAGGAGGAGGCTCCATTAGTCGCTGATGACATCGCCATGGATGAGGATGAGGACGACGGTGGCGCTGAACAGTATGTCTATACTGGCGCCTCCTCAGGGTTTGAGCGTCATGAGTCGGTGCCTGAATTGCCGTCTCAACGTATTATGGACGACCTTCCAGTAGTAAAGAAGTCTAGGAAGAGAGCGAGGAAAGGCAAAAAACTGATTCTATGATCCAGCCGCCTCAGCAGCCTCGGCTTCAGGACCGTATAGATATCCCCGATGCGGATAAATGGAATATCCCCGGTCAACCAATCCTACCTGCAACAGTGCTACAGGCCAGATTCGGCGATCTAAGGAGACTTCATGACGATGTGCTGCGGGTAGAGAAAGGCCTCATCGCCTCGACAGATCTAGGATACCCACTCTACGTGGTTAACGTTCCGCGACAAATGTCGTACGTCGACAGCTTCCCCGCGGATAAGTTCTTCCTCCGATTCGATTACATATTCGACATGTTTCACGTGAAGAAGCTAGATTTTACGTTTGTCCGCCTTTATGCCTTCACATGAACTACATCATCGGGTTTGAGCAGATATCTCATATCTGTGTCGCTGACCCGTACTACATGCACGAGGGCTTCTTGGGAGTCTGCGCAGAGCACCGTGTATACGCGAGGGAATACATCGTCAATTTCATGCTCGCCAATAAGGACAAGGGGGCGATTCTCGTGCCTTATCATCCCGTGTAAGTCATACGCGCTGCTATCCTTCCTTCGATTTCAATCATTCATTTGCACGGTGGAGGCTAAGTAATTTGAGGTGTACTTATTTTGCGCAGCGGCGGGCGCGCTATCCTCATCATCCTATACCCCCGATTCTCCCACGCTCTTTACTTGGACTCATCGAAGAACATTCACAAAAAGGATTACACCCACATCAAGGATGTTCTCGACAGTGCTATGTTTTACTACCAAGCAAGGGGTGGAGAGGTCAGGGACAAGAAGAGAAGGGGCGGCAGGGTCGCCTTCGGCCATAAGACCGACTTCTGCTGCATCCAGCAACCGAACGATTCTCTTAATGATGGATTCTATGTCCTACACCACATGCTGGAGTACAAACGGGATCACCAGAACCTTCGCATGTCACCTAGATCTGGCGATGCCCATATTCTGCAATGGTCAAAGAACGTAGGAGATATTGAGGATCATCGACTTCGAGCTGAGTTCTATCACATCCAGCGCGAACTTGCCCAAATCATCATGAAGGAGGTCGTCGAAAAAACAGGGATGTTCTATGAAGAAGGACAAATGTCGCGGGAAGACGTCCGAACATGGGTAGCCGCTCAGCGTCTCGACCTGAAGCCTTTCACTAGGCTCGGGGACTATCTCCCTGACATGGATGGATGGAACGACATGTTGGAGTGATTGTCGATATATGACAATGTGTCCGTTTAGTCCATACTTTCTGTATGACAAAACTTTGAGTTATGCACGGTGAAACTTTATTTGTGATGTAATTAAACCGTCCTCCTCCTCGACTAGCGAAAATCACTCTAGTTAGGGCATTTTGGGGTACGATGAACTTTGTTATTTATGCTTATGATATGTTGTTTCTATTTTTGCCAAGTCTGTCTCTTTCTGTTGCTCAACTATATATGTTGCATATCATTGACTCATGTGACGATGCAGGTGCATAGATCATCGATGGTGAATAAGTGCTACGCCAGGAGTATATATACAACAAGTGGCCGGAGTGTCAGGCCCAGGTGTACCGGTTTCCGGTTTCCGAGCGACAGGCAGTAGTTAGTTTAGGTTCACGCTAATGCGAGAGAGGGATACGAACTCATGTACTCAAAGTGATAGCTCTTCTCGCGTATACCATTGTTTAGATGGATGACGATGTATTTGCAAGTAATCGAGACTTGTATCGCTATTTTCGAGATGATGACGAGAGACCACTTTGTGTTGGATGATGATTATGATGATGACATGATTTGATGAGACTAATTGTATGTATATGCATTGATTACATTTGTATGTGTATGATATGCTAAAGATTATTGTATAAAGCCTATTCAAATACAAAAAAATACAAAAACAAATATGCAGGAAAAAAACTAATAAAACTAGTAGTAGCTAGGGGGGGGGGAATTTAGCAGTAGCGTTGCATTACCAGTAGCGCTTCCCGGTAAACATCGCTGCAGATAATATCAGCAGCGCCCTTTTCTAAACAACGCTACAGCTATTCATGTATAGCAGTAGCGTGGGACAACAGGCGCTACTGCTATACATTAGCTGTAGCGCCTTATTAGTAGTGCGTGTCCCCGCACTACTGAGAGGCCCAAAACCCGCGCTGCTGCTAGGCTTTTCCCTAGTAGTGGGCGCTGGAGAGGGGCGACGCGCTGCCTGACAAATTCCTTCACCACCATCGGCGCCGTCACCTTCGGCCTCTGCAGCCTCGCCAACCGCTTCCAGACACAAGTAAGGTGCCAGTCAGAGAGCTTCGCATGCCCCCAACCAGAGCTGGGCGTCAGGAGCAGAGGGCTGCATGTGTCGGCATCCATAAGCAGCCACTGCTTCCGGAACCCCTTTGCGGTGGGCGAAAGCTCGAAGTCGATCCCCGAGCTGGCGGCCGCGGCCACAGCTTCAAAGGTCACGCATCCAGAGCATTGGTGAGCATCGACCAGCCGGAGCAAGAAGAAATGGCGAAATAGGGCCACGGAAGGAGCAATGCCGGCCATGGCCTCACAAAGGAAGGCGAAGACGGCGAGGAGGATAATGGAGCGGGGACCCAGGTGAAGCAAGTGGATTTGGTAATTCAAAATTACAGCATTGAAAAAGGGAAAGATGGGAGGAATCGGACCCGCGAAGAGAGCATGGAGATAGATGGGGATCTCGGTGTTGGGGAACGTAGTAATTTCAAAAAAATTCCTACGCACACGCAAGATCATGGTGATGGCATAGCAACGAGAGGGGAGAGTATTGTCCACGTACCCTCGTAGACCGTAAGCGGAAGCGTTATGACAACGCAGTTGATGTAGTCGTACGTCTTCATGATCCGACCGATCCAAGTACCGAACGTACGGCACCTCCGAGTTCAGCACACGTTCAGCTCGATGACGATCCCCGGACTCCGATCCAGCAAAGTGTCGGGGATGAGTTCCGTCAGCACGACGGCGTGGTGACGATGATGATGTTCTACCGGCGCAGGGCTTCGCCTAAACTCCGCGATGATATGATCGAGGTGGAATATGGTGGAGGGGGGCACCGCACATGGCTAAGGAACGATCACGAAGATCAACTTGTGTGTCATGGGGTGCCCCCCTGCCCCCGTATATAAAGGAGCAAGGGGGAGGGGGCGGCCGGCCTAGGAGGAGGCGCGCCAAGGGGAGTCCTACTCCCACCGTGAGTAGGACTCCCTCCTTCCTTGTTGGAGTAGGAGAAGGGGGAAAGAGGGGGAGAGGAGGAAGGAAAAGGGGGCCGCACCCCTTGTCCAATTCGGACCAGAGGGGGGCTGCACGCCTCCTTCCTTTCGGCCTCTTTCCTCTATTCCCGTATGGCCCAATAAGGCCCATATACTCCCCGGCGAATTCCCGCAACTCTCCGGTACTCCGAAAAATACCCGAATCACTCGGAACCTTTCCGAACTCCGAATATAGTCGTCCAATATATTGATCTTTACATCTCGACCATTTCGAGACTCCTCGTCATGTCCCCGATCTCATCCGGGACCCTGAACTCCTTCGGTACATCAAAACTCATAAACTCATAATATAACTGTCATCGAAACCTTAAGCGTGCGGACCCTACGGGTTCGAGAACTATGTAGACATGCCCGAAACATGTTTCCGGGCAATAACCAATAGCGGGACCTGGATGCCCATATTGGCTCCCACATATTCTACGAAGATCTTTATCGGTCAAACCGCATAACAACATACGTTGTTCCCTTTGTCATCGGTATGTTACTTGCCCGAGATTCGATCGTCGGTATCTCAATACCTAGTTCAATCTCGTTACCGACAAGTCTCTTTACTCGTTCCGTAATACATCATCCCGCAACTAACTCATTAGTTACAATGCTTGCAAGGCTTAAGTGATGTGCATTACCGAGTGGGCCCAGAGATACCTCTCCGACAATCGGAGTGACAAAACCTAATCTCGAAATACGCCAACTCAACATGTACCTTCGGAGACACCTGTAGTACTCCTTTATAATCACCCAGTTATGTTGTGACGTTTGGTAGTACCCAAAGTGTTCCTCCGGTAAATGGGAGTTGCATAATTCTCATAGTTACAGGAACATGTATAAGTCATGAAGAAAGCAATAGCAATATACTAAACGATCAAGTGCTAGGCTAACGGAATGGGTCATGTCAATCACATCATTCTCCTAATGATGTGATCCCATTAATCAAATGACAACACATGTCTATGGTTAGGAAACATAACCATCTTTGATTAATGAGCTAGTCAAGTAGAGGCATACTAGTGACTATATGTTTGTCTATGTATTCACACATGTATCATGTTTCCGGTTAATACAATTCTAGCATGAATAACAAACATTTATCATGATATGAGGAAATAAATAATAACTTTATTATTGCCTCTAGGGCATATTTTCTTCACTCGGTGGCGCTCATGTCACCCGCGAGCCAAGATGCAGGGCGGACGGTCATCGCCTTCTACTCATTGGAATTGGATGCGAGGGCAGGGCGAACCTTGTCCAGCACTTCCTGATTGATTACCGTCGATCGCTCAAGAGCCGGCGGGGGCCCGACCGAGGCGCGTGACTTCCCTTTATTCTTCCTCTACTGCGGAGCCATGACAGAAGCTGGGAAGAGGGTGCGGCGCTGACGTCAGATCCGCGTGTGGAGCTACATGGCTGGGAGAAGAAGAAACAAAGGCCAAGCGCGACAACCTACAAGGGAGAACTGCTCTGGCAATGGGCAACCGATAGGCCTAGCGGATATCAAGGCGGCGTGGGGAAGTGGAGACGCCCACATCCCATCAATCGCCACGCATCCTCAAGGCCGCAGGCGGTTAGGGCCCACAGCGCTCCGCATTTGCCTTTGGCTTCGCCTGGAAGCCAAGTCTGAGCGCGCCTTGGGCCCGGGGGCTACTGTCGGCGTTCTGGATATGGGGGTATCCAGACTTGCCTGCCTGCGGCCCACCCTGTGGCTCCTTCGACGGCCTGGTACGGCCCAGCTTCAGCATCGATGACTCAAGACCCTCACGAGGCGGACGACACCAAGAACCCTGAGGGGATCGGCCTCCTTAGGCTGGCTCCCGTGGGGCGGAGAGTTCTATGCAAGGTGCACCTCACGAGGCTCAGCTGACGTGAGCCATGATGACAAAGGCCAGGCGGGCACCAAGCGGGCGCAGAGCGCCAGTTTCCTCTTTGGTGCAAGGGAGGCAAGCCGCAGGCACGAAGTCTCGAGGAATCAGCCAAAGGTTTCCATTTTGGTGTAACAAGACCAAGACCGCCAGGATGGCAGGACGGAGGTCATCACCGAGCCTACCGCAGCGTCACACCAGAAGCATCGATACGAGTGAGAAAGTCTCATTGTATTCAACACCTTGAACTTTGTCAAAAACCTTTTTTTCGACAAGTCTAGCTTTGTAGATAGTAACACTACTATCAGCGTCCGTCTTCCTCTTGAAGATCCATTTATTTTCTATGGCTTGCCGATCATCGGGCAAGTCCACCAAAGTCCACACTTTGTTCTCATACATGGATCCCATCTCAGATTTCATGGCCTCGAGCCATTTTGTGGAATCTGGGCTCATCATCGCTTCCTCATAGTTCGTAGGTTCATCATGGTCTAGTAACATGACTTCCAGAACAGGATTACCGTACCATTCTGGTGCGGATCGTACTCTGGAAGACCTACGAGGTTTTGTAGTAACTTGATCTAAAGTTTCATGATCAATATCATTAGCTTCCTCACTAATTGGTGTAGTTGTCACAGGAACCGGTTCTTGTGATGAACTACTTTCCAATAAGGGAGTAGATACAGTTATCTCATCAAGTTCTACTTTCCTCCCACTCACTTCTTTCGAGAGAAACTCCTTCTCTAGAAAGGATCCATTTTAAGCAACGAATATCTTGCCTTCGGATCTGTGATAGAAGGTGTACCCAACAGTTTCCTTTGGGTATTCTATGAAGACGCATTTCTCCGATTTAGGTTTGAGCTTATCAGGATGAAACTTTTTTCACATAAGCATCGTAGCCCCAAACTTTAAGAAACGACAACTTGGGTTTCTCGCTAAACCACAGTTCATATGGTGTCGTCTCAACGGATTTAGATGGTGCCCTTTTAACGTGAATGCAGCTGTCTCTAATGCATAACCCCAAAACAATAGTGATAAATCAGTAAGGGACATCATAGATCGCACCATATCCAATAAAGTGCGGTTACGACGTTCAGACACACCATAACGTTGTGGTGTTCCAGGTGGCGTGAGCTGTGAAACTGTTCCACATTGTTTTAATTGAAGACCAAACTCGTAACTCAAACATTCGTCTCCACGATCAGATCGTAGAAACTTTATTTTTCTTGTTACGATGATTTTCCACTTCACTCTGAAATTCTTTGAACCTTTCAACTATTTTAGACTTATGTTTCATCAAGTAGATATACCCATATCTGCTCAAATCATCTTGTGAAGGTCAGAAAATAATGATACTTGCCACGAGCATCAACACTCATTGGATCGCATACATTGGTATGTATTATTTCCAATAAGTCAGTCCATTGTTCCGGAGAACGGAGTTTTAGTCATCTTGCCCAAAAGGCACGGTTCGCAAGCATCAAATGATTCATAACCAAGTGATTCTGAAAATCCATCTTTATGGAGTTTCTTCATGCGCTTTACACCGATATGACCCAAACGGCAGTGCCACAAATAAGTTGCACTATCATTATTAACTTTGCATCTTTTGGCATCAATATTATGAATATGTGTATCACTACGATCGAGATCCAACAAACTATTTTTTTGACTATGTACTGCAAGGCAACAGCCTCACAGCCCTTTATTAAAAAACAATATGGGATCAGTACAAAATTACAAAGGGAAACAAAAAAGAAGAAAGACTACTTACAGGGAGTGATTAGTGTAAGGAAGCTATCCAAGCGGTTAGTCTATCTCTGTATTTACACTTGATTCTATGAGCTAAGAGAGAAATATCATGAATAAAATTCCTCCTCCAAGCTCTAAAAGTGGGCAACTCATTTCTGAAGATCCTTCCATTCCTTTGGGTCCAAATATTCCAAGTAGCCGTAAAGACTACCTCAGTGAAAAATGTCTGACCAAATTCCCTCCTGGCCGCACAAGCCATTTCAAAAGTAGTCTGGTTAGGTTGAACATCCCATGAGATGCCCAAATAATTCCAGACACGTTGGCTAAAGTTGCAAGCAAAGAAGAGATGAGCTCTATCTTCATGCAAACCTGAGAAGCAAATGGCACAAGTATCATCCTGGATAATCCAATGTCGTCGCTGCATCATATCCCTAGTGTTTAGACGGTCCATCAAAAGAAGCCAGCCAAACACCTTGAGCTTGAGAGTGCAAGAACATTTCCAGATACACCCAAAGAGAGGGTCAGCCACGACTTCGGAAAAACAAGACAAATAGTAGATCCTGGATTGATAATCCCCAGTTTTTGAAGGCCATTTCCAGACATCACTAACTCCCTCATGCAAATTTATCAGAGGCATTATAGCCTGAAGCTGATTGAATTCCTCAAAAGCTTCAACTGATAAAGGCAAGTGAAAATTGTCGGTCAGGTCATGCAGCTCCATCACATTCTTAATGGTAAGCGTGTCATCAATCACAAAAGAATGAAGCCTCGGGAAACGTTGTTGCATGATAACCACCTCGTTATTAAGTTGCCACCGATCCAGCCAGAAAACCACCGAGTCCCCGGAGCGCACATGAGGGACGGCCAACTTACAAAATTTGTCATAGAGCTTCATCACATCATGCCACCAAAAAGAACCACAACTTTGAGTTACTTGGGGCGGTGCAGCAGCATAATATGTGTCCCAGATAAGTGAAACCCAGGGCACATCCAACTTGTTATAAAATTTGAAGAGATGCTTGATCAACAAAGCATCATTTTGTTTGCCAAGGTCTAGAACCCCAAGTCCTCCCTGGTTCTTGGGCCGACATACTAACTCCCAAGCTGCCAATGATTGTCTTGGTGTATCAGAGTTGCCTCGCCACAAACATTGTCGCATGATGCGTTCAATCTGCCTCAAAATTCCTTGAGGTAATGAAAGAGTGCACAAGAAGTATATTGGCATGGAACATAAAACCGATTTCAAGAGCTGCAGCCGGCTGCCCTGGTTCAACAGACAGGATGAGGCAGACAATCTTCTCTCTATGCGGTCCACTAAGGGGAGCAAGTCATAAATTGTGGGCCGAGTAGTACCCATTGGCAATCCCAGGTAAGTAAATGGCATGGAGCCAACATCACATCCAAGCAAAGCCGCCACACGTTGACCCTCCTCATCAGACATATTCATTGGAATCAATGATGATTTACTAAAGTTAACCCGCAAACACGTTGACTTAGCAAAGGTTTCAAGCATCTCCTTGAAAGCAATGAGCTGGCCGTCCACTGCAGGAAGGACAATTAATGTGTCGTCAGCGTATTGCACAATCGGATAGTCCCGTGAAGAGGTTGGTATGGGCAGTGTGAGAATGTTCCTTGCACACATCTCATTAACCACGGACTGCAATAAATCCACAGCAATCACAAATAACAAAGGGGATAATGGGTCTCCTTGACGCACACCTGAATGGCAGACAAAGTGATTACCAGGCACACCATTTAAGAGGACCGAAGAGGATCCAGAGGACAAGATGCTATCAATCCAGCCTGTCCAACGATCATCAAAACCCTTGCATTTCAGGATCCTGAGAATCAGATCATGCTCGATGGTATCAAACGCCTTCGTGAAATCCAACTTGAGAAGGATTATAGGCCTTTTGGATGCCTTGCACTGATGTATATATTCAAAACACCATGCAAGACAATCTTGAATGGATCTACAGCGAAGAAACCCATATTGATTGCGATGAATACATTTTAGGATCACACTCTGTAAACGATTTGCCAACAGTTTAGTTAAAAACTTGAGACAAGTGTTTGTCAACGAGATGGGCCTAAAATCACCAATATACTCCGGGCTCAACTTCTTTGGAATGAGGGTAATGAGAGATGTATTCAGACATTCCAGGTTGCACTTTCCCTCATAAAACTCCCTGACCAGCTTCATAAAATCTGGCTTCAAAATATTCCAACATTTCTTGAGAAAAAGACCCGTAAACCCATCGGGGCCCGGAGCCCGGTCAGAAGGCATGTTCTTAATCACCGTATCCACCTCGGAATCCGTGAAAGGCAAGGATAAGTTCTCCAGACCATCAATACGAGCAATTAATGTGTCAAGGTCAAAACCCATTTGTATACCTTTTGCCTGGCCCATTCTACGATTGAAATCAGACCAAAACATCCCTGCTAACTGTTGATGATCAGAAACCACCTCCCCATCCACAGATTTGATCGAAGAAATAGTGTTTATCCTATACCTTTCAGTTGCCATAGCGTTGAAGAATTTTGAATTCTCCTCACCAACTTTGATATTTCTGATCATGCAACGTTGCTTCCAATAAATGAACTGCCAGTGCAGGATATCTTCGAGATGTAATTTGACAATCTTCCGAAAATTGAACTCCGGCCAACTCAAGGGCCTAAATTCCTCAATATTATCCAAAAAAAAGAATTACTTTGTTGCAATCAACAATGAGGGCCTTGACTGTGGATAGGTTAAGATGCCATTTCTTAAGAGCATAACGAAGAGATTTGAATTTAGCAGAAATGATTAAGGCAGTTGAAGATTTATCCACTGGTCTATTCCAAACCTCAGATACACAATCCATAAAACCAGGCAGATCAACCCAATAGTTTTCAAAGAGAAAAACTTTTGCCTTGGGGATACAAGTGGCAATTGAAACCACACATGGGACGTGATCAGAGGCAGTGCGCGCAAGCGGAATAACTATTGTGTTGGGGTGATCATGTGTCCAAGCCACAGATGTAAAAAACCAATCAATTTGTTCGAGCAGAGGTGTGGTTTGCATATTAGACCATGTGTACTGACGACCCTGGATTGGCAGTTCAACAAGACCCAAATGACCAATAATTTCATTAAACAAAAAGATATCATTCACATCACCACCTGGCTGATTTCGATTCTCAATCGAACGCATAAAGTTGAAATCACCTAAAAGCAACCAATTGTCCTCGAACTGAATATCCAGATTATATAACCACTGCACAAAATCATCACGCGCCGGTCCTTGACACGGACCATAAATTGAGACCAGAAACCAAGTCTCAGATGTATGTTTAGATTGAAACTTCACAATAATACCATATGGTTTAGCCTCAATTAAGTTGCCTATGAAGAAAGATGAATTCCATATGACCACCATACCAGCGGATGCCCCAACCGATGGTACATAAACAAAGTTATCAAAACGTCGTGGACAGAATTTTCTAATGAAGCGTTGATCAATATGCATGAATTTGGTTTCTTGGAGGCAAACAACAGAGCATCCACTTTCATCGATCTTTTGCCTAACCGCAAGCTGACGCGCTTCAGAATTCAGACCCCTAACATTCCAACAAAGTACTTTCCAGTCTCTCAACGAAGTTTGATTCATTACATACCAAAAGAGGACATATTTAAAAGTAAGCCACACAATGGCCTACAACCCACTAGACAGATGTAAACTGCAAGGTTCCAAACAGATAAGAAAAGATAAATGACGATTCTGGTACGCCATGGACCTAAACCCTGGATGACGAAACTAATCATCGGAACTTGCACTGTTGTTGGAGCGGGTAGGATTAGCTGCAAGCTTATCCGTCGTGATTTTCTCCGGTGCAATGCAAAGACGAGCACCAATTCGCTGAAGATCGACTATGGTCGTCAGAGGAGGCACTGCAGCATCGTCGTCAGGCTTGGAAGGTACAGTTTTGCGCTTCTTCACCGTGTGTGACTTCCTACGAGGTGTCCCAATAATTACCTGACGATATCCATCACGCATCGCACTAAGGCGAGCACTGCGCCTGACCTCAGATTCCACAATGACTCGAGAGGCCTTGGGCTTTCTTCCACGCTTCAGAGTAACTTTAGGAACAACCGTAAACTCAAATGTTTCAGCAACAGGCTCATCAATATCGTCAAAACAAAGAGCTCGAGCTACAGGCCTTTTAACAGGTGTCATTTCCTTAAACTGAGTCACAGAAACAGGTGCAGGCAGAAGCTGCAAATTTGGAGCTGGAGTGGTAAAAAGAGTCTCCCAAGACTGCTTGTTCAAAAGAGCACCGAGATCAGACCGAAAGACAAACTTTGGGATATCAGAGATCCCAATAATCGGCAACACCTTCTCAAATGAACGCTTCCATTGCATGACAGGGGGTAGGACAGGCCCAAAAACAGTTAGCACTTGTCCGATCATTAAAGGAGGTTGTTGCAATCCCATTGGGTGTTGGAGAACAGCAACTTCAGTAGCACCGTTGGCGTTGTTAACTGAATCCTCGGACAACTGAAGCACAATGGATTCCTGAGACTGAACTTCCTCAACATTATCCTGCTGCACAACTTCCTGAAATTGTGGGGGATCATTCTGTGGCTGTTCATTGGGTGCAGGCACATCGTTCCAACCCAGCTCCGGGAACTCAGGTAGGACCCAATTATGATTGTTGAACTGCATGTTGCCAGGGAGAGGGTGGGGATTGCCATTGAAGGGCATTGGATCCTCATCAGCAGGTAGGATATCAGCAAAGTCTGCAAATAGAATATAAACTGGAGCAGACCAAGAAATCTGAACCCCTCCAAAGTCTGCAAATTCTCTGTATGTCACTGATCTAGGGACCATAGACGGTGCAGGAAAAGACACATAGGCCAAAGATTGAACCATCATTGGATCATCCTGATGCCAATGGTGGAAGCGGCCAAATGTACTGATAACATCTGCAAGATATTGAGAGCGCCTATAATCCAAAGGAACTCCTAGCAGCATAACCCATCCCCTTCGAAAACCTTGAGCAGCTCTGTAGTTGATACCCTCGTCATGCGGAATAAACCTTACAAATCTATCGTTGCCCAAATTGAAAGGGGGATGATCAACTAATGCTTGGCGGGCCAGAGCACTGCGTAATCGAAACAAACCAACTCCTTGGATCCACGGCTGGGCATCCAACACAGCTCTCTACAGAGTATTGACGACAAAATCACAGACCAGATTCCTGAAGATGGCGACTTCTTCAGGTAGAGGAGCCGGCTCGACAATGGCGATGGCATACTCCTCATGCTGTCGATCCGGAGCCACCGCCGGCACAAAGAAAGTGCGAGGCAAGCGTAGCTCCCCTCCATCAATGATGTCGAAGCCATGCGGGAGGAAATCCATCGGGTCCAGCGGAAAGTTGGCCATTGCCGGAGCTGGGGAGGAGTGATCCAAAGCCGGAGGCGAGGTGATTGAGGGCGATGGTGAGGCGGGCGGCAGAGGCGTTGTGGGCAGTGGCTCAGCTGGCAATGGTGGGATGGACGGGGTGGCAGACTTGATAAGACTGAGCATAGACCCCTCCGGGCTAGCTATGGGAGAAATCGAGGAGTCCCGCTCCGAAAAACGAGCTGACCGGTTAGATACGGGGGATTTGGTCCGTGGGACCCACCTGTAAGAGGGAGATAGGCTAGAATCGGAACAGCCCTTTGCCCGGTGCCCCAACCGAAAGCATCTACGACACCTAACCCTGCTGGTGCATGCACTGGATAAATGCTTCATTGACAAACAATTTTGACATTTCCAAACTTTGAAAACCATGTCATCCACAAGATCATTAAATCCATCATAATCAACAGGTGATTCCAATGTCCCAGGATCAATAAACTCCTCATTTCCAATAACAGGTGGAGGTGCAGGTTGAGATTCGGATGCAGCTTGGGCCAAAGCAAACTGGACCGTGGAAACATCCTGGGGCTAAGAATTAAGCTGGGTTGAAGAAGACTCCTAGGCCGCCGCCGGACTAGCCCGTTCCTTCCCATGCACATGCAGATTCACGTCCGAAGTAGATGGATTAACCCCAGAAATCCCGGCCAAGGAAATAGCGTGGACATTGACTGTTTCGAAAATAATGGGTGGTTCTACCACCGTCCATCGGAGTTCAGTCGCCGGCGGCGGAGGCACGATGTCTCTCTCACGAGGCAGCACCGTGTACCCAGCATCTGAAACCGCATCTACAAGACCCGGCGAAGCAGGAAAAGAGTATCCCTTGCAAGCATCATACTGTTGGAAAGTGGCAAAAGAAATCTTCTTCGGAGGCCTAGAGCCCGTACGTAAGGCAGATTTGGAAGGAGGCTTATGCATAGCTAGTAAACCCATAGAAGCACGCCTCTTAGAAGGACTGATGATAATCCATTCAGCATCACACTCTTTCTTCCAAATAACAAACTCACGTTTCCAATTAGGGCCGCCATTACCCCACAAATGAAAGTAGCATTTGAATTGCGGACACGCGAAAGATCGCAAATGAAGAATAAAAATGCCAACACGTTTGCATGATACCATAAATGAGAATACCTTGTCCGCAATGAGTCGCACAGATAGATTAATTGCAGATCCTCCAGTTGCACATTCCAATGCCGCAACCACCGAATCCTCATCAAGACGGAATCTATGTCTGCTGAAAGACACGACCATAATAAAATGGCTCGTGTCATCCGAGGGATGAATGGTTTTCCCACAAGATCTAAAAACCTCCTCCGCAAAAGCCACACCTTTGGAGAAATCCAGATCCAAAGTTGATCCACCATGAGAACCCATGTGAGATGGGTATAGGGTGGTAGATCAGAGAACACCGGAGAAGTGAGTGGAGAGAAGACCAGATTTACTGGCTGAGGAGGAAGATCGCCGGAGAGCCTAGGGCACCGGTGGGAGGAGAGGTGGGACTCTCATTCCTCCTCGCCGACCTTTGTTTTCGACTCACATGCAAACACCAAATAACATTTATTTAGGTTTAACACTAATCCCGAAAGTATAGGGAGTGTGCGATGATGATCATATCAATCTTGGAACTACTTCCAACACTCATCGTCACTTCCCCTTCAACTAGTCTCTGTTTATTCTGTAACTCCTGTTTCGAGTTACTAATCTTAGCAACCGAACAAGTATCAAATACTCAGGGGCTACTATAAACACTAGTAAGGCACACATCAATAACCTGTATATCAAATATACCCTTGTTCACTTTGCCATCCTTCTTATCCACCAAATATTCGGGGCATTTCCGCTTCCAGTGACCATTTCCTTCGCAGTGTAAGCACTCAGTTTCAGGCTTTGGTCTAGCTTTGGGCTTCTTCGTGGGAGTGACAACTTGCTTGTCATTCTAGTTGAAGTTCCCTTTCTTTCCCTTTTCCCTTTTCTTGAAACTAGTGATCTTGTCAACCATCAACACTTGATGCTCTTTCTTGATTTCTACCTTCATCGATTTCAACATCACGAAGAGCTTGGGAATCATTTTCATCATCCCTTGCATACTATAGTTCATCACAAAGTTCTACTAACTTGGTGATGGTGACTAGAGAATTCTGTTAATCACTATCTTATCTGGAAGATTAACTCCCACTTGATTCAAGTGACTGTAGTACCCAGACAATCTGAGGACATGCTCACTAGTTGAGTGATTCTCCTCCAGCTTTTAGCCATAGAACTTGTTGGAGACTTCATATCTCTCAACTCGAGTATTTGCTGGAAATATTAACTTCAACTCCTGCAACATCTCATATGGTCCATGACGTTCAAAACGTCTTTGAAGTCCCGATTCTAAGCCGTTAAGCATGGTGCACTAAACTATTAAGTAGTCATCATTTTGAGCTAGCCAGACGTTCATAACTTCTGCATCTGCTCCTGCAATAGGTCTGTCACCTAGCGGTGCATTAAGGACATAATTCTTCTATGCAGCAATGAGGATAAACCTCAGATCACGGATCGAATCCGCATCATTGCTACTAACATTTTTCAACACAATTTTCTCTAGGAACATATCAAAATAAACATATGAAAGCAACAACGCGAGCTATTGATCTACAACATAATTTGCAAAATACTACCAGGACTAAGTTCATGATAAATTTAAGTTCAATTAATCATATTACTTAAGAACTCCCACTTAGACAGACATCTCTCTAGTCATCTAAGTGATCACGTGATCCAAATCAACTAAACCATGTCCGATCATCACGTGAGATGGAGTAGTTTTCAATGGTGAACATCACTATGTCGATCATATCTACTATATGATTCACGCTCGACCTTTCGGTCTCCGTGTTCCGAGGCCATATCTGTATATGCTAGGCTCTTACAACTATTGCTATCGCATAGCGATAATGTAAAGCAAATATTTGGCACTTGCATATTTATGCAACAAAGAGACAACCATAGGGCTTCTGCCAGTTTCCGATAACTTCAACAAAACATGATCATCTCATACAACAACTTATATCTCATCACGTCTTGACCATATCACATCACAACATGCCCTGCAAAAACAAGTTAGACGTCCTATACTTTGTTGTTGCAAATTTTACGTGGCTGCTACGAGCTGAGCAAGAACCGTTCTTACCTACGCATCAAAAACCACAACGATAGTTCATCAAGTTAGTGCTGTTTTAACCTTCGCAAGGACCGGGCGTAGCCACACTCGATTCAGCTAAAGTGAGAGAGACAGACACCCGCCAGCCACCTTTAAGCACGAGTGCTCGTAACGGTGAAATCAGTCTCGCGTAAGCGTACGCGTAATGTCAGTCCGGGCCGCTTCATCTCACAATACCGCCGAACCAAAGTATGACATGCTGGTAAGCAGTATGACTTGTATCGCCCACAACTCACTTGTGTTCTACTCGTGCATATGACATCTACGCATAAAACCAGGCTCGGATGCCAGTGTTGGGGAACGTAGTAATTTCAAAAAAAAATCTACGCACACGCAAGATCATGGTGATGGCATAGCAACGAGAGGGGAGAGTATTGTCCACGTACCCTCGTAGACCGTAAGCGGAAGCGTTATGATAACGCGGTTGATGTAGTCGTACGTCTTGACGATCCGACCGATCCAAGTACCGAACGTACGGCACCTCCGAGTTCAGCACACGTTCAGCTCGATGACGATCCCCGGACTCCGATCCAGCAAAGTGTCGGGGATGAGTTCCGTCAGCACGACGGCGTGGTGACGATGATGATGTTCTACCGGCGCAGGGCTTCACCTAAACTCCGCGATGATATGACCGAGGTGGAATATGGTGGAGGGGGGCACCGCACACGGCTAAGGAACGATCACGAAGATCAACTTGTGTGTCACGGGGTGCCCCCTGCCCCCGTATATAAAGGAGCAAGGGGGAGGGGGCGGCCGGCCTAGGAGGAGGCGCCAAGGGGAGTCCTACTCCCACCGGGAGTAGGACTCCCTCCTTCCTTGTTGGAGTAGGAGAAGGGGGAAAGAGGGGGTGAGGAGGAAGGAAAAGGGGGCCGCACCCCTTGTCCAATTCGGACCAGAGAGGGGCTGCGCGCCTCCTTCCTTTCGGCCTCTTTCCTCTATTCCCGTATAGCCCAATAAGGCCCATATACTCCCCGGCGACTTCCCGTAACTCTCCGGTACTCCGAGAAATACCCGAATCACTCTGAACCTTTTCGAACTCCGAATATAGTCGTCCAATATATCGATCTTTACGTCTCGACCATTTCGAGACTCCTCGTCATGTCCCCGATCTCATCCGGGACTCCGAACTCCTTCGGTACATCAAAACTCATTAACTCATAATATAACTGTCATCGAAACCTTAAGCGTGCGGACCCTACGGGTTCGAGAACTATGTAGACATGACCGAAACAGGTTTCCGGTCAATAACCAATAGCGGGACCTGGATGCCCATATTGGCTCCCACATATTCTACGAAGCTCTTTATCGGTCAAACCGCATAACAACATACATTGTTCCCTTTGTCATCGGTATGTTACTTGCCCGAGATTCGATCGTCGGTATCTCAATACCTAGTTCAATCTCGTTACTGGCAAGTCTCTTTACTCGTTCCGTAATACATCATCCCGCAACTAACTCACTAGTTACAATGCTTGCAAGGCTTAAGTGATGTGCATTACCGAGTGGGCCCAGAGATACCTCTCCGACAATCGGAGTGACAAAACCTAATCTCGAAATACGCCAACTCAACATGTACCTTCGGAGACACCTGTAGTACTCCTTTATAATCACCCAGTTATGTTGTGACGTTTGGTAGTACCCAAAGTGTTCCTCCGGTAAATGGGAGTTGCATAATTCTCATAGTTACAGGAACATGTATAAGTCATGAAGAAAGCAATAGCAATATACTAAACGATCAAGTGCTAGGCTAACGGAATGGGTCATGTCAATCACATCATTCTCCTAATGATGTGATCCCATTAATCAAATGACAACACATGTCTATGGTTAGGAAACATAACCATCTTTGATTAATGAGCTAGTCAAGTAGAGGCATACTAGTGACTATATGTTTGTCTATGTATTCACACATGTATCATGTTTCCGGTTAATACAATTCTAGCATGAATAACAAACATTTATCATGATATGAGGAAATAAATAATAACTTTATTATTGCCTCTAGGGCATATTTTCTTCACTCGGTGGCGCTCATGTCACCCGCGAGCCAAGATGCAGGGCGGACGGTCATCGCCTTCTACTCATTGGAATCGGATGCGAGGGCAGGGCGAACCTTGTCCAGCACTTCCTGATTGATTACCGTCGATCGCTCAAGAGCCGGCGGGGGCCCGACCGAGGCGCGCGACTTCCCTTTATTCTTCCTCTACTGCGGAGCCATGACAGAAGCTGGGAAGAGGGTGCGGCGCTGACGTCGGATCCGCGTGTGGAGCTACATGGCTGGGAGAAGAAGAAACAAAGGCCAAGCGCGACAACCTACAAGGGCGAGCTGCTCTGGCAATGGGCAACCGGTAGGCCTAGCGGATATCAAGGCGGCGTGGGGAAGTGGAGACGCCCACATCCCATCAATCGCCACGCATCCTCAAGGCCGCAGGCGGTTAGGGCCCACAGCGCTCCGCATTTGCCTTTGGCTTCGCCTGGAAGCCAAGTCTGAGCGCGCCTTGGGCCCGGGGGCTACTATCGGCGTTCTGGATATGGGGGTATCCAGACTTGCCTGCCTGCGGCCCACCCTGTGGCTCCTTCGACGGCCTGGTACGGCCCAGCTTCAGCATCAATGACTCAAGACCCTCACGAGGCGGACGACACCAAGAACCCTGAGGGGATCGGCCTCCTTAGGCTGGCTCCCGTGGGGCGGAGAGTTCTATGCAAGGTGCACCTCACGAGGCTCAGCTGACGTGAGCCATGATGACAAAGGCCAGGCGGGCACCAAGCGGGCGCAGAGCGCCAGTTTCCTCTTTGGTGCAAGGGAGGCAAGCCGCAGGCACGAAGTCTCGAGGAATCATCCAAAGGTTTCCATTTTGGTGTAACAAGACCAAGACCGCCAGGATGGCAGGACGGAGGTCATCACCGAGCCTACCGCAGCGTCACACCAGAGGCTTTTTGTAGGCGAAGACCTTTTTAGTCAGGATAAGATGTACTACTTGTTCCCTTTCAAATCTGACCGTTGTGGGATCCCTTCCCACCAACATTTGGGAAGAGGACCAAGGCCACTATAAATAGGACTTAGCCACCACCATAGAGGGGGATCGGATCCATTCTCACCCGACCACCTCACCAGCTCTCTTGAGCTCAAGAACACCTCACCTCCTGAGGCCAATTCATCCACTATACTAGTTCATCCTCAGCTCTTCGAGGCAATCCACCAAAACACTAGAGTAGGGTATTACACCGCAAGGTGGCCCAAACCAGGATAAACTGATGTGTCTCTTTGTCTCTTTGAGCCCGACGCGCTAGGCTTAGGAGGATTGCGAGTAGGCAGGCTGGGTAGGTTGAGATTTCCGCATACACCCCACAGTTCAAACCTTTCAAGGGTTTGTGGAACCCGTAATCCGACAACAATGGTCTCTTGGAGATCTATTTGATGTAACTCTTTTTGCGGTGTGTTTGTTGGGATCTGATGAACTTTGAGTCTATGATCAGATCTATGTTTTTAGACATGAAAGTTATTTGAGTCTTTTGATCTCTTGTATGCATGATTACTTATAGCCTCGTATTTCTTCTTCGAATCTTTGGTTTAGTTAGGCCAACTAGCTAGATCGATTTTTCTTGTCATGGGAAGAGGTGCTTTGTGATGGGTTCTATCTTACGGTGCTTGATCCCAGTGACAGAAGGGGAACCGACACGTATGTATCATTGCTATTAAGGATAACAAGATAGGGCCTATTTCTACATAAATAGATATTGTCTACATCAAGTCATCATTCTTATTGCATTACTCCGTTTCTCCATGAACTTAATACACTAGATGCATGCTGGATAGCAGTCGATGTGTGGAATAATAGTAGTAGATGCAGGCAGGAGTCGGTCTACTAATCTTGGATGTGATGCCTATATAATGATCATTGCCTGGATATCCTCATGATTATTGAAGTTCTATCAATTTCCCAACAGTAATTTGTTTACCCACTGTATGCTATTTTTCTCGAGAGAAGCCACTAGTGAAATCTATGGCCAGAGATCTATTTTTATTTGCTTTTATATTCAGATATATTAATCCAAAAATACCTTGCTGCAATTTTTAGTAATTTATTTTATCTCGCGTTCCCGCGAGATCTATTTATCCAATCTACTACAATTTTATCTATCTTTTTACCCGTGAGGGATTGACAACCCCTCTCTTACGTCGGGTTGCAAGTATTTGTTCTTTGTGTGCAGGAGCTATTTACGTGGTGTTGCATGGTTCTCCAACTGGTTCTATAACCTTGGTCTCATCACTAAGGGAAATACCTACCGTTGCTGTGCTGCATCATCCCTTCCTCTTTGGGGAAATACCGACGTAGTTCAAGCCAACATCAAAAGGAATTTCTGGCGCCATAGCCGGGGAGACATCATCAACATCTACCAAGTTCCTAATCACAAATCTCATCTCCTTGCAATTTACATTATTTTCCTCTTGTTTTCCTCTCCCCCACTTCACAAAAAATTGCCATTTTATTCGCCCTCTTTTTCGTTCGCCGTTTTCTCGTCAGATATGTTTTGGGTGCAATCTTGTTGACCACTTTTTGACGTTATGGATAGTTCTTCCTCTATTGCATGCACTCCCAAGAACGAGGTTCTCAACTTTAAACAAAGGGGAGGGGAGAATTTAAAGGATGCTTGGTCTAGGATTTGCAGTGCTCATAATAGATCTATTCGTAAGCAATCTACCGTTGTTCTTCTTTGCTATTTTTATGTGGGCATTACCACTTGGTATAGATTCATCCTTGATACGATTACCGGTGGAAATTTCTTGATGTGTACCTCTCTTGATGCTTTTAATGCCATGGGAAATTTAGTGGGTTCACCATCGCTTTTGATTAACGAAACAACTTTGACTCTCGATCATGTTATGGAAAGACTAGATGCTATTGAAAAGAAAATGCTTACCGAAGAACATTTTGAAAATTTGGATAAGAAGATGCATAATTTTGCTACCAAACTTGGGTCAAAAGCGGGAGAAGTTTTTAAGTTGTCAAAAGAAAAGGGGACCGTAATTCATGAAAGAATTGAAGAAAGCCCGTCTCAGATTAATAAACGGGAAGAAATTTTTAGTAATCTAAGTACGGCTTTTGCTTCCGCCAAAATTATCGAGAAAACTCCATTAAAATTGGCAAGATTACTCAAGCCACTAAAAATAAGGGTGCAACTTCCAATAGCAACAGAGAAGATCTTAAGATGATTAGTATTCGCCCTGATTTTGTTTCAGTTATAAGAGACCCTTTCTGCAAGAATGAGTTCTTTAAGTTTGTTCCTAGGAATATTTTCATTGAAAATTTGTATGCTAAATACTTGAGGAATTCCAAGTGTTTGATTGAAGGGTGGGAAAACAAAGATGACAATACTTAGATCCTTTGCATTATGCCTAGCTAGGGGCGTAAAACGATAGCGCTAGTTGGGAGGCAACCCAACTTGTATCTTTTTACTTTTTGGTTTTCTTGTTGTTTTCAATAAAATACCCAATTATGCCTCTGATTAGATGTGTTTTTGTGGTTTAAATTAGTGTTGGTGCCAAGCAAAGCCTTTGGGATGATTTGGGTGATAGTTGATTTGATCTTGCTGAAAAATAGAAACTTTTGCACTCAGAAAAAATTCCCATTTTTAACAGAAGAGTGCTTTGAGTTGATTCTTTTTGCAGAAGATTAATACACAAATTTCCCACGTGGTCCTAAGTTTAAAAAAATGGAGTTACAGAAGTATACGAAGTTCCCTGATTACTACAAACTATTCTGTTTTTGTCAGATTCTATTTTCGTTGTGTTATGTGCTTGTTTTGATGATTCTATGGTTTTATTTGAAGGGTTTTTGCCATGGAAAAGTTAATATACAATAGATATAATACAATAAAAAAATATTAATGGGTTTGCAACAGTACTTAAAGTGTTGATTTACTTTCTTATACTAACGGATCTCACGAAGGTTTTGTTGAGTTCTGTGTGATTGAAGTTTTCAGGTTTTGCGTGAGATTGCTATGGATGAAGGAACAAGGATTAGCAAAAGGCTAAGCTTGGGGATGCCCGAGGCACCCCAAGATAATATTCAAGAAGTATCAAGCAACTAAGCTTGGGGATTCCCTCGAGTGGCATCCCCTCTTTCTTCTAACGACCATCGGTATTTTACTTGGAGCTATATTTTTATTCGTCACATATTATGAGTTTTGCTTGGAGCGTCTTGTATTATATGAGTATTTGCTTGTTTTGCTTTGTGTTTTAAGTCATCTATCCTTGCTGGACACACCTAGTTGAGGGAGCCAAAATTATGCTACGATTGCTCTCTACGCTTCACTTAAATCTTTATGAGCTATGGAATTGCTCTAGTGCTTCACTTATATCTTTTTGAGCATGGTGTGCTTTACTATTTTTGAAGAAATTCTCTCTTGCTTCACTTAAATTATTTTTAAAGAAGAAAAAAATTATGCTCATGTTCTTCACTTAAATTTGTTTGAGCTATCAAAAGCAACATATGAAATTAGCCCCAAAGTGATAGATATTCAAGAGGGATATAATAAAAACACCCATGAAGATCATTGGACAAAATATACTTGATTCTTTGTAATAGTTTTGACATATGATGATAGTGATATGTGAGTCATGTTGATGAGTAATTATGCTTTAGTAAGAATATTGGTATTAAGGTTTGTGATTCACTATGCAAGCACGAAAGTCAATAGTTATGCAATGAAACTACATCCTACTTGTGGTACATTATTCGGTGTTAGTTATGCTTAATGCTCGCTTATGAGATTTTTTATTTCTTGGTTGGATGCTTCCCAATCTTTTGCTAGCCTTCATTTGCACTAAGTATGATCACTACTTGTGCATCCAAAATCCTTTAAACCAATTTTCGCCATATGAGTCCACTATACCTACCTATATGCGGTATTTTTGTGTCATTTAAGCAAATTTGTATGTGCCATCTCTAATTTTTCAAAATAAATTTCACTTTTGTGTGCTCGTATCGCTCATGAAACGATAGGGGGTGGTTGATATATTTCCATGCTAGATATGTTATTCTCAAGATGAGTGTTTATTCACTTGTCATTGTACGAGAGTACAGCAAAGGTATTAGGGATGCCCAGTCCCGAAATGAAAAATGAATTTACTTTATGTTGTCGAATAATAAATTCCTTAGAAAGTGTTGGTATGGAGGGCACCCGTGGATACGGTTAGCCATGGAAAGTGAAAGTATGGTGGAAAAAGGAATAAACTTTATTTTTTGTTTGGGAACCGCCTATGATATATCTAACATGGAAAGTATTGGGAACTACTCGATCGTTTTTGTTGACAGGAAAAACATGCCATCCAAAATGTCTTATCTCTATCTTTTCGCTTTGAGCTCCGGCACCTCTACAAACCCTACTTCCCTCTGTGAAGGGTCTTTATTTTACTTTATGCAATTTTTATTTTACTTGAGTCGCCATCTTCTCTTATAAAGCACCAACTAAGGGGCACTATGATCGTACTTGAGCATTGGTTGTAGCTAATATGCGAGTGTGTTTCATGACTGGATCAATGATTGAGCATAATGGGCTAGGGATAACTTGCTTTAGTGTTGATATTTTGAAAGACATGGTTGCTTGTTGATATGCTTGAGTATTAAAGTCTTCATGTCAAAACTAGACTATTTCTTTGAACCATACAAAAGTACAAATGTCCATTCTATAAAGAAAAGAATATGTGATGAACATGTTAGGTAGCATTCCACATCAAAAATTCTATTTTTATCATTTACCTACTCGAGGACGAGCATGAATTAAGCTTGGGGATGCTGATACATCTCCAATGTATCTATAATTTTTTTATTGTTTCATGTTGTTATATTATCATTCTTGGATGTTTTACAATCATCTTATAGCAACTTTATATCATTTTGGGGACTAACCTATTGACATAGTGCCCAGTGCCAGTTGCTGTTTTCTGCTTGTTTTGTATATCGCGGGAAATCAATATCAAACGGAGTCCAAACACAGTGAAACTTTTTGTAGATTTTTTTGGACCAGAAGACAACCAGTGGGCCAAAGAAGTACTGAAGAGGGAGCCCGAGGTGAGCACAAGACACCAGGGCGTGCTTGGAGGCCCAGGCACGCCTTGATGGGTTGTGCCCACCTCGGTGACCTCCCGCACCGCCTCTTTGCTCTATAAATACCCAATATTCCAGAAACCCTAGGGGAGTTGACAAAAATCAATTCCAGCCACCACAAGTTCTAGAACCACCAGATGCCATCTAAACACCATCACGGAGGGGTTCATCATCCTTATTGGTGCCTCTTCGATGATGCGTGAGTAGTTCATTGTAGACCTACGGGTCCGTATTTAGTAGCTAGATGGCTTCCTCTCTCTCTCTCTCCCTCTCTCTCTCTCTCTCTCTAGATTCTCAATACAATGGTGTCCTGGAGATCTACTTGATGTAACTCTTTTTCCGGTGTGTTTGTTGGGATCCGATGAACTTTGAGTCTATGATCAAATCTATGTTTTTATCCATGAAACTTATTTGAGTTTTTTGATCTCGTATATGCATGATTACTTATAGCCTTGTATTTCTTCTTCGAATCTTTGGTTTATTTATGCCAACTAGATCGATTTTCTTGCCATGGGAAGAGGTGCTTTGTGATACGGTGCTTGATCCCAGTGACAGAAGGGGAACCGACACGTATGTATTGTTGCTATTAAGGATAACAAGATAGGGTCTATTTCTACATAAATAGATCTTGTCTACATCATGTCATCGTTCTTATTGCATTACTCCGTTTCTCCATTAACTTAATACACTAGATGCATGCTGGATAGCGGTCGATGTGTGAAGTAATAGTAGTAGATGCAGGCAGGAGTCGGTCTACTAATCTTGGATGTGATGCCTATATAATGATCATTGCCTGGATATCATCATGATTATTAGAAGTTCTATCAATTGCCCAACAGTATTTTGTTTACCCAACATATGCTATTTTTCTCAAGAGAATCCACTAGTGAAATCTACGGCCCTCGCGTCTCTTCTTATCATATTTACCTTGGAGATCTATTTTTATTTGCTTTTATATTCAGATCTATTAATCCAAAAATACAAAAATACCTTGCTGCAATTTTTAGTAATTTATTTTATCTCGCGTTCCCGCGAGATCTATTATCCAATCTACTACAATATTATCTATCTTTTTACCCGTGAGGGATTGACAACCCCTCTCTTACGTCGGGTTGCAAGTATTTGTTCTTTCTGTGCAGGAGCTGTTTACGTGGTGTTGCGTGGTTCTCCTACTGGTTCGATAACCTTGGTCTCATCACCGAGGGAAATACCTACCGTTGCTGTGTTGCATCATCCCTTCCTCTTTGGGGAAATACCAACGTAGTTCAAGTCGTGGCCTCGTGGTTCTTCCGGCCTCCTCCGGAAGCTTCCTAGGTGTCTTTTGGTCCAAGAAAAATCGTCAAAAAGTTTCATTCTATACGTTGGCATATGAGATACGGGGTTGTTGCATGTATGCAAGTATTTGTACTTGGCTTCGCCCAGAAAGAGAAATATATAAAGTGGCGTAGTAACCTTGACTTAGACTTATGCTTAGGTGATACATCTCCAACGTATCTATAATTTTTTATTGTTCCATGCTATTATATTATCCATCTTGGACGTTTTATATGCTATTTATATCATTGTTTGGGACTAACCTATTAACCTAGTGCCAAGTGCCAGTTGCTATTTTTTCTTGGACCAAAAGACACCTAGGAAGCTTCGGGAGGAGGCCGGAAGAGCCATGAGGCCACGGCTTGAACTACGTCGGTATTTCCCCAAAGAGGAAGGGATGATGCAGCACAACAACGGTAGGTATTTCCCTTAGTGATGATACTAAGGTTATCGAACCAGTAGGAGAACCACGCAACACCACGTAAACAGCTCCTTCACACAAAGAACAAATACTTGCAACCCGACGTAAGAGAGGGGTTGTCAATCCCTCACAGGTAAATAGATAGGTAAAATTGTAGTAGATTGGATAAATAGATCTCGCGGGGACGCAAGATAAAATAAATTACTAAAAATTGCAGCAAGGCATTTTTGTATTTTTGGTTTAATAGATCTGAAAATAAAAGCAAATAAAAATAGATCGCGAAGGCAAATATATTAAAGAACAGACTCGGGGGCCGTAGGTTTCACTAATGGCTTCTCTCGAGGAAAATAGCAAATGGTAGGAAAACAATTACTATTGGGCAATTGATAAAACTTCTAATAATCATGACGATATCCAGGCAATGATCATTATATAGGCATCATGTCCAAGATTAGTAGGCCGACTCCTGCCTGCATCTACTACTATTACTCCACACATCGACCGCTATCCAGCATGCATCTAGTGTATTAAGTTCATGAAAAAACAGAGTAATGCAATAAGAACGATGACATGATGTAGACAAGATCTATTTATGTAGAAATAGACCCCATCTTGTTATCCTTAATAGCAATGATACATATGTGTCGTTTCCCCTTCTGTCACTGGGATCAAGCACGGTAAGATTGAACCATCACAAAGCACCTCTTCCCATTGCAAGATAAATAGATCAAGTTGGCCAAACAAAACCCAAATATCGGAGGCTATAATCAATCATGCATATAAGAGATCAAAAGAAGACTCAAATAACTTTCATGGATAAAAACATAGATCTGATCATAAACTCAAAGTTCATCGGATCCCAACATACACACCGCAAAATGAGTTACATCATATGGATCTCCAAGAGACCATTGTATTGAGAATCAAACGAGAGAGAGGAAGCCATTTAGCTACTAACTACGGACCCGTAGGTCTACAATGAACTACTCACGCATCATTGGAGAGGCACCAATGGACATGATGAACCCCTCTGTGATGGTGTCTAGATTGGATCTGGTGTTTCTAGAACATGCGGCGGTTGGAATTGATTTTCATCGACTCCCTTAGGGTTTCTGGAATATTGGGGTATTTATAGAGCAAAGAGGCGGTGCGGGAGGCCATCGAGGTGGGCATAACTCACCTGGGCACGCCCTGGTGGGTTGTGCCCCCCTCGGGGCACCCCTCTGGTACTTCTTCGGCCCATCTTGTGTCTTCTGGTCCAGAAAAAATCCACAAAAAGTTTCGCTGCGTTTGGACTCCGTTTGGTATTGATTTCCTATGATGTAAAAAGCCAGCAGAAAACAATAACTGGCACTGGGCACTATGTCAATAGGTTAGTACCAAAAATGATATAAAATTATTATAAAATGATTATAAAATGATTGTAAAACATCCAAGCATGATAATATAACAGCATGGAAAATCAAAAATTATAGATACGTTGGAGACATATCACTCGATATAATACAAAAGTGAATCCACATCGGTTAATGTATTACAGAAAGATGGAGATGGGATGGTGATGATGGAGACGGATGATGACGATGTCGCCTCGATTCTGCGTCGAAGTCCTTGGATCAATTCCCCTCCAGAATCCTTTCGGAGGTTAGGGTTCTTCGTTTCGGGCATGTTTCTGTATGCGCTCTGTCTCTCCCCCTTGATCTGATTGTACTGGGGTAGAGTAGTTGACCAGGTGGAGCCGGCGGCGGGTGGTATGACCGCTTGTACGAGCACATGCGCTCGTACCACACGTCGTCTTGCACTCTAGAGTCCCCTGCGTGAGTTGTTTCTTCACCCATTTGTTCAACCTTTTTATGGTAGTGTTTTATCACATTAATTAGCATCTTTCATTACCATAAATTGGCCTCCAAATAATTCTAGTGGATGATATCCTAGTGAAAACATAAAAAATGGGTGCACGAATGCGATAAAATCCAAAGAATCCTACACTATGCAAAACAATAAAATGGTGCAAATTGTCATAAACTGGACTCATCAACTCCCCTAAGCTTAGAGTTTCCTCGTCCTCGATCAAATGCCGCAACTTGTAAGAAAGAGGTCAAATGTATCTATAATTTTTGATTGTTTCATGCAATTATATTATCAATCTTGGATACTTCATATGGCTTTTTTATATTTTACATCATTTTTTGGGACTAACCAATTAACCCATTGCCTAGTGCCAGTTGTTGTTTTCTGCTTGTTTTTGGTTTTCCAGAAAATCAGTACCAAACGGAGTCCAAATGCTACGAAACATTTTGAAGATTTTTTCTGGACAAGAGAGACCCTAGAAGCTTTGGGAGGAGACCAGACGATGAACGAGTAGATGGCAAGGCAATAGGGTGCGCCCTGTTGCCTTGTGGGCCCCATGAGGCTCCGTCTGACCTAATTCCACTTCTATAAATTCTCAAATATTGGGGAACCAGCTGAGAGCGACCTGAAACCCTTTTTTCCGCCGCCGCAAGCTTCTATTCTTCCATGATCCCATCTAGAGGCCTTTTCCGGTACTCTATCGGAGGGGGAATCAATCACGGTGGGCTTCCACATCATCCTTACTGCCTTACGATGATGTGTGGGTAGTTCACCACAGACCTACGGGTCCATTGCTAGTAGCTAGATGGCTTCCTCTCTCTCTCTCTTTGATCTTCAATACCATGTTCTCCTCGATCTTCTTGGAGTTATATCCGATGTAACCTTCTATTGCGGTGTGTGTTTCTTGGGATCCGATGAATTGTGGGTTTATGATCAGATTATTCATTGAAATTAATTGAGTATTTTTTGAACTTTATTATGCATGATTATTATAGCTTTGTATTTTTCTGTGATCTATTTGTTTGGTTTGGCCAACAAGATTGATTTATGTTCAGTGGGAGAGGTGCCTTTTGATGGGTTTAATCTTGCGGTGCTCTATATCCCAGTTATAGAAGGGGACAAGGCACATATTTGTATTGTTGCCATTAAGGATAAAATGATATGGTCTATTCATATTGATTGGGTTTACTTTGTCTACATCATGTCATCTTGCTTAAGGCATTACTCCCTTTTTATGAACTTAATACCATAGATGCATGCTGGATAGCGGACGATTGGTAGAGTAATAGTAGTAGATGCAGGCAGGGATTGGTCTACTTGTCTCAGACGTGATGCCTATATACATGATCATTGTCGTGAATACGTCGTAACTATGTGCTTTTCTATCAATTGCTCAATAGTAATTTGTTCACCCACCACATGCTATGTGTTCGAGAGAAGCCTCTAGTGAAAACTATGGCCCCCGGGTCTAACTTTATCATATTATAAAATCCAAAATATCTTTCCTGCAATTTTATTACTTTTATTTTACTTTGCAATTTATCCATCTACCTATACAACATTTGATCCTTGCAAGTAACGAGTTCAAGGGGGTTGACAACCCTCTTGCCCGTGTTGGGTGCAAGTATTTGCTTTTGTGTGTGCAGGTTCTGTTCATGAGGCTTTGCACGATTCTCCTATTGGTTTGATAAACCTTGGTTCTCACTGGCGAAAATATTTATCTCTATTGTACTGCATCTCCCCTCCTCTTCGGGGAAAATCCCAACGCGGCTCACAAGTAGCAACACGCTGCAAAAACTACCATGCGGACGTGCCGATATTCCAGGCCGTCCGACCCCCATATATTCCCGCGGCCATTTACCTTAATCTCTTAAACCTTTCGATCTCGCCCCACAATACAATAAGCACACCCACGAGGACACATACAGAGAGGATATCTAGCGGCTCCAATGGCGCTCCCAGCGGTTAACGATGACGACGAGCGATAGTTCACCTTGCGTCTCCCAGTGGACACCGACATGATGTTGACGTACCTCTCAGTGGTGTACACCAACGAGCCTGTCTAGGTGGAGATCTCCATCAACACTATGGAGCAGTTGCTTCCTGAGGACAAGTACAAAGTGGTCGGCTTTGACCTCGAGTACACTAGCAGTCGTGTCGGGTATGATCAGAAGGTTATTGTCGCCCAGTCGTGTGTGTGCCATCACGCCCTCGTCTACCACTACTGCCTGGCCACAAGGCCTTGCGAGCATTTCGTCGGATTTGTCAACATCCACGACTACAGCTTCGCTATGGTGGAACCACCAACGATGTAAATGTGCTTAAGACTTCGGGCTTGGGTTGCTAGAATCTTGTCAACATTCAAGGCCAGTACAGGGTCTGGGGCAGCAAGAAGGAGAAGTACTCCCTAGTTGACCTCGTCGCAGCCATCATCGACCCCTACTATAGAAACATGAAGGATGACTGCAACAAGAACAAGCCTACCTCGCACAGGGCCTGGGTACATAGACTAGATGATGATCATGTCAAGTACGCACCCAAGGGCGCGTACACAAGCTACGAGATGTACAGGCTGATCGTTGACGAGTGGAAGTGCCTCAGTCCTGCCCGGGGCAAGGGATTGGACCGCCGCGGATCAGTGGCGGCAAGCGTCACAAGAAGTAGATGATTTGATGATCGTTTCTCCTAGTTTTTTATGCATATAATTGTTTATTGAGCTGTGCAAATGCTATGTGTAGTCAGTTATGTAATTGGATGTTTAATTTAGTTATGCAATCATATTTTTATAAATATATATGTTGTTGTTCTGTAGAAAAAGCATAGATGTTGTGTAGATAGAGCAAATCGCATCGCATATGATTAAACTACACATTGGTGATGATTTCAACAATCCTAGACAATTGTTTACCAGCAAGCATTTGCCCACAGCATACATAGCTTATTAGCAGGAATCGTCTGTGTTATTATTAGTCTTCTCACATAATTTTGGTTACTGGTTTGTTTGCCGAGTATTGCACACATCTTTTTACGCTGAATCATTTGTGTTCTTCTAGATCATCGCAAACAGTTCATCTGGGTTACCTATATGTCATCTGTCGCACACATCAGGATCTAGGCAACTGTTTGCATTATTTTGGCTGCTCGCAAACAGTCATATGAATTAACTGTATGCCATGTATCGCACACGCAACTCTTATATGAATCATGCTTGATAGATCAACCATCGCAAACAGTTCATTTTATTGGTAACGATTTTATTACCATACCGTTTGCGATTCATGCATCGCACACAGTTTGGTCTAATGGTCTCCGATACATGTGTCGTCTTAGGACTTTCCTGCTATAGTGGCAAATTCACTTTGTAAGAACTCCTTTAAAAAATGCAATCAAAGCTTCTCTCAAGAATCCAAAGGAACACTATCTCTGTCACAAGAATAGGAATTTGGTGAAAGAGATGATCTTGAGGAGTACAGATTCAAGAAAGGGCGGCTTCTTGTTTGTCAAAAAACAGGAAGTAAACCAAGGAATCACTCAACACTTCTTTACTTTTCTCTTGCCTTGGATCTATCTTCCTCTATGTGGTTGATGAGTTAAGTGGAGTGGAGTGGGATGTGTTGGAGTGGAGTGGTTGCAATGAGTGGAATGAGCTGTGAGGGTGTGGGATGGATGCTTTGATCCACAAAGGGGTATGGTAGTGAATATATAAAGGAGATCCAAAACCTAGTTGTCACACAAAAAATTAGCATAGAATCGAACGCACCAACAAAAACCTAGTGGAACTACCAAACCAGTTCAAATAAATTTGAGCGGCCAAGGTAGTGTACAGAAACCAGAAGAAATACATCACTAGGAAGTACTAATGGTGAATGAGAAGTGGTCATAAACACAAAAAGGAAGCACTTTCCTACTATGATAGAATGGATCGGAAGTACTAGTAAAATAGATTGCTCGGTAGTACCATAAAAAATAGAGTCACTGCGAGATTCGAGAAATCTACAGAAAAGCGCTAGCCATAGCTTGGATTGGACAAAAAAAGCGGAGGCATCAAACTTATACCGTGAGTAAAGAAAAGCAAATCAAGACAACTCAGAAGTGCCAACCAAAATAGGAGGTTTTTGTCAAAGTGGATTATAGGGGTCTACAGTTTCGAAACAACAAGATGGTGGTTCTAACAGTTGAGTATGGGTTTGATCCCTAAGTATGAATAACCCTAACTGGCTCGACAGTACTAGCAGAAAAACTTCAAAAGTACTAAGGCTTAGAGAATTAATTCAAAGATGGCTAGGGAGTGGATTTTGGGGTAGCTTTGGCTGAGGCTCTGTTCTTGGAATTCAAACTGATAGTCTTTGCTTGCACCCTCTTCGTAGTACGGTTGTCCTATACTCAATATGAATCTTGAATTTGCCAAATTACCTAGGAATTTCAAATGATGAGCTTGATGTGGACAACAACTAGAAAAGTTGTTTGTAGGGTCACAAATCATGCCCTACTTATAGGTTATAGCCATGGACCAGCATATGAAAATTAGTCCAAAATCTTGAAATAAACTCATTAAAATGATTAGTTCTCTCGTATGGTTTTGTCATTAAACATCAAAAGTAGAGTATTATTGAGATGCACTTTCAAGCGGGTGAAGAAGACGAGGGTAAGGTTCTATCGCAGAGCCGGGTGGGGGTCGTAGTAAATCAAGCACCCTAGCTGCAGAGCCGGGGAGACACTGCTGCAAGCGGCGGTCATGGTTCTGCGAGATCACCGATGAGGCAGGGGGTGTTGCGAACTTACCAACATGCGCTACAAGCATGATGATAGGGCAATGCGAGTGTGTAGCAGGGGTACTTCAAGCGAGCTAGCATGATGGTGGGTGTAGTGACAAGGCGATGTGAGTGGCGAACAAGGGCGTTGCGAGCAGGCAGCGTGTGCCAACCGTCAATACTGCAAGTGGCAACTGCGGGGTTGTGACAGGCAATGCGTTGTGCTACCAATGATGCAGCCAACGATGACGGTAGTGCTGCCATCAGCGACGCATGGTGCTGCCTATCCCCAAACCAATGATGTCATGACCTATGTTGCGGTGTTGCATCCATTAGTCGGCGATGCTACCACCACCGATGATGATGCTGCGAGTTGTGATCGATGACACGCAGGTTTTGCATGCTCGAGCCAGCGGAGCTATGGCCAGCGACACATGGCCGATGGCAATGCTACAAATGGAGCATTAAGTGCTAGGTGCGACCCCGGCGATGGTGTGACCCCCAGCCAACGATGCTGGAAACAGTCACCGACGATGCTGTAAAGCTCGACGTTAATCCAGCCGCCGCGATGGAGCAACACATGAGCCTTATGACTCCTTACATATTTGACAACGAGGCATGCGGGAGAGCATAAACGCGTGCAAAGTGAGAGTGGACCGAGCACCCGCTGATCCACATGTTGCATTTTTTTTAAAGGAGGATAACCCCCAGTCTCTACATCAGAACGATGCATGCAACCGTATATTATTAATAGTGCTAAATCTAGTAGCCGAACACCATCGACATGGAAATAAAGCGGAAAACAAACCCTAAGGCCGTATACCTCATGACAGTACCTCCTCCAGATAAACACTAATCCCTATGATACAAGACACAACATAAACAAAAACTACACAACTCCTAGGCTATGCCTTCAAGAAGGAATCTCCAAACTTGCGCTGATGATGGCGAGTCCACCACAAGGTTGAACTCTGGATTTCATCCCCAAAGCCAAGCTTCAATCCACCACCTTCAGCAAGGACACGACACAGGCGTGCGACGACGTAGTCTGATCAGAGATCTTGTGTTTCCATCGGGGTGCATAAACTCGTCGCTGAAGCCGTTTGTACCATCCGCCCTTATCCGTCTACCGACACCTCGATAGCCGGATACCTCTGGAGGAGACAACAGAAGACAAAGACGTACCATACCGCTTGCCTCTCGCTACTATTGCACCACCTTCGATCCGACAGCAACAAGCTAAACATGACACCTCCGCCAGAGCCACCGTGCATTATCTGCCGGTAGCAAGCATGACTTGTCGTCTCCTATCAGACGTCGTGCGTATCATCAGCCACTAGCACATCCACCGACGGCTTCACCTGCCAGCGACAGGCACTGCCCGACAACTCCAAAAGAGGCACATGTGTCACCTGACGAGCCGCATTGAACCCGGTCTGTTGATGGAAGGGACGTCCCATACCGCCACCAGCCTCAGAAGGCCGTCACCACCTCGAGATCCAGACTCCGAATCGCCCACACGATCCTGGAGTCCGTCGTCGTTGATGAAGAGGGGTTGCTGCCCCAATTCCGGGCACTATAGGGAGCACCCACTGTCGCGCCAGCCGCTGCCGTCGCCCATACAATGGCAACAACCATCGTGATCCCGCATCCAGCCGCATCGATGCCGGAGGAAGCTCCGGCCGCCACGGGCGTCCTACGACGTCCTCGGGAGTGGGATCCCAAGATCCGCCGCCACTTATGCCACCACGAGGACCCACCACCTGGCCCGTCATCCCCGGCGGAGGGGACGCCGCCACCGCAATCACCGAAGTCGTTGCTCCAGGGATCAAGCACCGCCACTCGGCTAAGTCCCCTCCCGACCCCCCCCCCCCCTACGAAGCCACTGGGGCAGCGCCGAACCGCCGGGACGATGAAGATCGAGGGCGATCTCGCGCTGCTAATCCCTCCAGATCGCGGGGCTGCAGCCCAGATCCCTGCCGTCCCCATCACTTGCGGCGTCCGGGCTTAGCTGGTGCACGTCTCCGAGGATGACGAGATGGAGGAGAGGAAGGGAGGGGGCGGCGGCTGGAGCGCCAGGCCTGGCCCCCGGATCGCCCTAGAGGGAGCAATGTGAGGGGCATGTTGCATGCCAGGCCAATCACTCGGCTGCCTCCCAAAGCGACCGATTCCTTGCTCGCGTCGGTTGACCAACACTTAGCTTCATCCTTAATAAACAAGGATTGGACAGCATAGCGTGCATTTGCATGTGACTAACAGATCATCACATGTGGTGATTAAACTGGGACAGTGCCTCAGTCTTTTGCTTCTCATACAAACAACTGTCCCCCATCACCCAAATCTCCAAATGATCGACTATTTTAGTTCTTCGTCAGTCTTCACCTCCACGCGTGGGATGCGTGCGTGTGTAGCAACTAGCAAGTGCTCAGTAACACAAATTGCTTTCATTTCATCGAAGGATTTAAATTGGAGGAGGGGAGGAGCTCATTTTTGGACTAAAATTACCATAAAATTCGTACTAGCTGCCAAGTCCAGGGGCTGAATTGCGTATTGACCGGCAATAACTTTTGGTGGGCAGACCATCGCCGTCCGCCGCCGGTTCATCGGCGGTGGAGCACATGCCCTTCTCCCTGCGCCGCCTCCTCCGTATCCTCCGCGACATCATGGCTCTTCCCGCCGCGGACGACGCCGCCGTCTCCGAAGGCGAGCGGCGTCAGTGGGAGCCGCCGTTCGACGCTTCCAGGCCGGCGCCGCCCATCTCCTATCCCATCACCGACCTCGCCGCGCTCGCCTCCCGCTCCTACCTCTCCGAGGACTCCAACTTCCACCTCCCCTTCAACCGCGCCTCCACGCCGCTCCCCTCCCCCGGGGCGCCGCTCCCGCCGCGGCGGCGCCTCCTCGTCTGCCATGACTTCCAGGGCGGCTACCGCGACGACGCGGCGCCGCAGGGCGGCGCTAACCCCGATGCCTACGCGCTCTGGCATTGGCACCTCGTCGACGTCTTCGTCTACTTCTCTCACTACCTCGTCACTCTCCCGCCGCCATGCTGGACCAACGCCGCGCACCTCCATGGCGTCAAGGTTCGTTTTCTTGCCTCCACGCATGGTCTTACCGGCCTTCTTCCTGCTTGCTTCTTGACTCCGCTCAAGTGGTCGTGTAATTTTGCTTTGCCGGTTTTTGAGCCAAGGTTTTGGGAACGTTCATCACAGAGTGGGATAAAGGTGCAGAAATCTGCAGGGAGATGTTTGCAACACAGGATTCAGCACAGATGTATGCCGAGAGGCTTGCAGAGCTGGCTGCTGCCTTAGGTTTTGATGGCTGGCTGGTAATCTTTACATGCTATGTATTTTAATTTGGGGTTCTGATTTCTGAAGCGATACAGTATTTGGTTAAAGAAACGATACATTTTCGCACAATATGATCCCCATGCAAATTGGATTTGAGGAACTTGATATAAATGAGAGAGTGAAATGTTCTCGTTTTGTGACTAAATTGGATCACTACGGAGTAATTTGTTCGTTTTATCTGGTCTATGCTGCCATTCTTGGAGATATGTCTGTTGCTGATGCTGAATTATCTTTCAGATCAACATTGAGGTTAAGCTCGACATTCAGTTCATCGATAACCTGAAAGAGTTTGTCAATCATCTAACCAAGAGAATGCATGCTGCTGTTCCTGGATCTTTAGTCATATGGTATTTCCTACTGTGCAATAAGCATGACTGGTCTTAGTTGTGAAACTTGTTTTATGAACTATTTGGCGTCTTTGACTTGGCCCTACTACAGGTATGATGCAATTACAGTGGGTGGCTATCTCGACTGGCAGGATAAGCTCAACGAGCATAACAAGCCATTCTTTGATTTGTGTGATGGCTTATTTGTTAATTATACATGGAAGGTAGCCCTCTTTTCCTTTTTCTGGTCCCCCGCAATATCTCCTTAGTGATTACCTGAAAATTTTGGGATGATTTTGGTAGGAAAAATATCCACGAGATTCAGCTGCAACTGCTGGTGACCGGAAGTATGATGTGTACATGGGTATTGATGTTTTCGGCCGAAATACTTTCGGTGGTGGGCAATGGAATGTACGTGAAATCTTCTCTCTTTTTTGTTCAACTCATGATTCTTGCTGCAGTGTATTGCATTCCTTCCTGTCTCTACTCTGCTTCGAAACTGGCAACTAAATTAGTAAGGTATTCTGAGTGTAACTCGCCCTGCATATTAAGTGTTAAATAGATGCATACTCCAATGCTGAATGTTCAAGTGTTATAAAACATGCTGGCTATACAACATTGACTGAATACTACAGTAATGTAGTAGATCAGCCTTTCTAACTATTTTGCCCAAATGCAAATGCATTCTATTAAACTGCCAATTGTCTATTTTGCTAGACAAATGTTGCCCTTGATCTACTTAAAAAAGATGATGTCTCAACTGCCATATTTGCTCCTGGATGGATATATGAAACTAAGCAACAGCCTGACTTTCAGAC
This sequence comes from Triticum timopheevii, assembly GCA_963921465.1. Classification (NCBI taxonomy): domain Eukaryota; kingdom Viridiplantae; phylum Streptophyta; class Magnoliopsida; order Poales; family Poaceae; genus Triticum; species Triticum timopheevii. The sequence continues at coordinate 275,133,875 of OY997262.1, read as the reverse complement.
TGCACAAAATCGGTAACGTATTGCTAACACTCTCCTAAGTTCTGACATACTTTTTGAAAGTATTCACCAAGTAATAGTGCAGCTGGTGGGACCTCGTTGAAAAATCATGGGATGTTCTTCGGAGCTATCCGAAACGATTACCCTTCTACTCAGATTTTGATCAGGTACATCTCCAGTGATTATTACTTAGCACTAATTAACAGAAAATTGTTATTAATTATACTGGGTGCAGAAGTCAGTACATAACCATACTCAGAATATAATTAATGATAGAATCTGCATCTTAGGCATTTCATATGATGTTGAAGCTGTTTACAGAACCTCTTAACCCCAGGAATGATGATACAGTGATTCTCGATGCTAACTTTTTGGAATGAACAGCTATTTAAACATTGCCATGTTCTAGTAGTAGTTCCTAAGTGACTTTATCACTTTAAGTATATATTTACAGTGTCAATATTAGCACAATGTGCAATGATTTGATATGCAACAATTGATACCTAACACTGAGTTTAATTAGTGGAATAGTATATGAGTTGCTTAATATTTTTTTCTTTCATACCATATATTCATAGTTGCAGTTTATCTATCCAACTGTCGAAATTTCTCCTTTTTATATTTTATATTAAATGGCTTTAAACTTTTGCTTTCCTCCAGGGTCATGGTTACCAGGTCTCCTCTGAAGGTCTACAAGTCTCAGGTGATCCATGGAACAACATTTCTTGCCAGAGTTTTCAGGTACTATACTGCCAACAGATCCTGATGGATCATGTCACACTCTACACCTTGACACAAAATGATTAAATTTAAAAGCACCTTATACATGCTGTGTTGCATGGTTTGAATTGAAATTTCCTACCTGACTGATACATTGATCATTTAGCACTTGTTTCTCTGCACCTCTATAAAATATGATATGTTACCAGAAAGGGTTTAAACTGCAGGGGTGAAACTATGTTCGAAAAATGCCATTGCCATGCCCGCCTCTAAAAATTGCTGCTTTCTTTAAGGAGTTCAAAGGTGACTTCTTTGTCAACCCATCCTGAACTAACCTGTCATGATGGCCCCTTCTTTACCAGCCTATGCTTAAGTACACTGGAGATGAAGTTCAACCACCAGTACGAACTTCTATCAAGTAAGCTCACCATTAAGTTTAGATATAAATATGTGTGCCTTGCATTCTTATTATTTTCCATTTCTTATGCTAGAACTAGAAAGGTGTACTTTGTTGGGCAAGCAGACTGGCTGTTTGTTACGGAGGGAGTATTTTGTTGTGCTAATTGAACTTGTGCTTCCTTTATGTGTCTATCACCGAGCACACAATTTTTATTTTCCTTTTATATACATGTCATACTATCGCTTCTACAGCCTTTTCCAATTTATGACCATATTTCGCTGGTTGATGCATAGTTTCAAGGATGAGCCGTACAATGGAGGGGATTGTGTGACAGTACAAGGAAGTCTGAAGCAGAATGCAATTTTCTCAGAGCAGCTTTTTAATGTAGGACTTTCCATGGAAGATGGATACGTACATCTCTTTTATTCGGTGAGAAAATATCTTCCAACTGATCATTGAGCGTAGTCACTTCATGCTCTGTGAAACCTTCACTTCATTCCCAATCACACTACACAAATGTTTCTTGTTATTTATTAGTACTAACATTGGCACGAGGTCCCTAACTGCCAAGGAAAAGTATGTCCATGCTAACACTACACGCACACCCTTACCTTACTGATCTGCTTTTTCAATAAGCTCTTTTCTTCTCAGCAAAATGACAAGAGTTCCTTCCTGATGATTGATTCAGGTCAACGCTGAAGCAAACTCTGACCTAGGATTGTCCCTGGACTTTTCATCCAGAAACAAGGAGAATACCTCAATTCTCATTGCAGAGGACATAGCGACATTCAGTAGAAAGAAACAGGATCGCTTGTACAGCTCATATGTACAATCTGATAAGGTAGAACCACATGCTCCAGATAACCAAAACTGGGTCATCTACCGAGCAACTGTCCAGTCCAGTGCCAGCTACACATTGATTGGAATCAACATTGTCTGCATACTGAAAACTAGTGGCAAAATCAATTCAGAAGCAGATGAAGATGAAAGCTCAGAGGAAGATGCAAATAGGTCGTGGCCTTACCATGCATCACTGGGCCACATAAGCATCCAGAACATGGACGAAAACACACAGTTCCCTTCAGCAGAATCATGGGTGACTGAAGGCAAGTACATCTCTTGGTCAAATAATTCCAACACATCTAAGCTTCTGAGTCTGAAAATTAGCTGGAAGCTGAAAACCAGCCATCAAGCATCATTCATGAAGTATAACATATATGTGGAGAAGTTGATTGCGGATTCAAATGCCAAGGTTTCCAGAAGCTTTCTTGGTGTCGCAACTGTTGAGGCCTTATATGTGTCAGACCTCCAAGTTCCCGACGAAGTCACCAGCCTGAAATTTATCATTCAAGCATGTGGGCGTGATGGCAGTCGCCAAGGACTCGAGGAATGTCCAAAGTTGTTTTTGGTGCCAGTTGAGTAGTTGAGACTGGTGTGTAACATGGATACAATTACAGTGTAACAATTTATTCCATTACAATATTACATTTTACCCTGAAGGAAGGAACAAAGAAATAAATTGATCGGGTTGGTGTGAGAAGCTGCTGTGAACTTGTGATCCTATTTACTTGAATTGTCTCTTGATACTACCAGTAAGCTGGTTGCTTATTATACAAACAGTGCTTATTTAGCTTGTGGAGAAAGCTGTGTTTAATGTTTAGAAAATGTGGAAGCTCTTTGGGATTCACTTCAGCTCCAGCGGGGTAGGTGTTGAGGGGATCCAGGAGCAAATGGGGTTGGTGGCGGGTCTGAAATCTTGAGCCCAGAACGACTCCCCGGCAGAAGCAGATGGTCAGAGAGGGATGCAGCCTGTGCTGGTTGAGAGAGGCTAGGTTTATAGCCTCCAGCTCCCTCCAAAGCCTGACGGCATCACTCCCATCCAATTTGCAGCGGTTTCAAATGGATCTGGAGACAGGAAGCATCTGTTTTCTTTAAGCGACCACACCTGTTTGATATCCATCCAAACAACATGTTTTAAAACGAGGCCGTTTCTAATTTTTCATGTTCATCAGAAACACAAAACTCAGCCACAGGTTCATAATCAATGCCCAGTGTAGAGCCAGAAAAGGATAATTTCCAAGATATTGTTAGTAGTAACTACACAATCCTTTTTTTCAGAAGAACAACTACACAATCAAAGAGCAGGTGATGGATGCACAGTTGAGTTTCTGAACAAAAGGCAAGATCAGGTTTCCTCTTTTCAGATTGCTCATGGTCATCATTTTGTTATGAGATACTATTACTTACTAGCCAGAGGAAAACCTCAACTTCTGAAGGGACTTGTATTTTTTATATGGAAGAAATAAAGGCTCGAGTCACTCCCTCTGTAAACTAATACTTCCTCCGTCCCAAAATAAGTGTCTCAACTTTGTACTAGCTCTAGTACAAATCTGTGCTAAGCTCAAGACACTTATTTTAGGAGGGAGGGAGTATAAGATCTTTTAGATCATTAAAGTAGTGATCTAAAAGATCTTATATTAGTTTACAGAGGGAGCTCTACAGAGCTGGTTCAGTAAACTCCGTTGTTGGTATATTGCCAGATCTTTCAGGGCAACCATGGCATTGGCCTGGTTAATGCTGGAAGCAATCTGCTCTAGCTCATACCAAAACTTCATCACAGCTGGGGTTAAATTCCTTCCAAAGTTAAGCATGAGAGTATGGCCATCCCACACTTCAGAATTCGTGGAGCGCTGTTGATTGCGAATGTGGTGAAGGGGCCAATGCTGAACAGCTAGGGGAACAGATGCCAAACCAGGTACTAATCAAAAGATTATTTCAGTTACTTTGTTGGAGAATCCAAAATTTGATAGTGGTGCATTGCAGTGATTTCAGATAAACTAATTTGTCAACATTCTGGAGAGGCTCTGGCATTTCTCAGTAGAGGTAACCATTTGCAAAAAAAAGGAAAGAAAAACTGCAGTATAACAGAAGGTTTTTTAAGATACCGAAACGAAAGTGAACTAGTACATTTAAAAGGAAAGAAAATAGCATCACATATAATGCTAAATTGCTAATACCCTTGATGCGGCCTGTAGAGAACAAGAGAATTGAACCACAGGCCAATGGATATATCCTTGCCACACAAACTGGAATAGGAGACAAATGTTTTTTTTTCTTTCATTTGGAGGATACAATCTTCATTATATATATCACAACACTGCACGTAAAAATATGATTACATGATCTTCCTATGTCTTACAGATGCATACTCCTAATATAATACAGTAAGTTCAAGAATCAAGAGACAACAGACAATTTAACTGTACAAATCATCTTCTTCAGCAGCCGTGGTAGAGGATGCGAAAGGATCTGTCGCAGCGGTAGTGCCTGCCGCCAGCTGATCAGCGAACCGGAACTCGGTGCCGAAACCACGGGACTGCTGCAGCGTCTGAGCAAAGGCCTGGTATTTGCGAATATCAGCATCGCTCACACTCCGGCGTGCATACCTCATGCTCTCCTCGAAGTGAGCAGCCTTGATCTCGTCCACCTCGTCTTCCTCCATGGCTTCAGGGTTTTCCTTCCGCCGCCTCTCCTTTTCCATGTCCTTCTCAATGTTCTCTCTGATGGCGTATTTGCACGCACGCTGGCAGATTTCCGTGATGTCCGCGCCGCTGAACCCTTGCGTGTATTTGGCAAGCGCATTCAGGTCGACGTCCTTGGCCACAGGAGACTTCCTGAGGCAGGCCCTGAAGATCTGGAGTCTGGATTCAACGTCAGGCAGAGGAATGTAGATAAGCTGGTCAAGGCGCCCCGGCCTCAGCAAGGCAGGGTCTATGATGTCTGGCCTGTTGGTGGCACCGATGATGAACACGGTTTTCTTGGCATTCATTCCGTCCATCTCGGTGAGAAGCTGATTCAGCACCCTATCAGCGGCGCCTCCGGCATCGCCGACACTGTTTCCTCTCTGGGTGGCAATCGAGTCGAGCTCATCGAAGAAGAGGACACATGGTGCCGACCCCCTGGCCTTGTCGAAGATCTCACGCACATTGGCCTCGCTCTCACCAAACCACATGGTAAGCAGCTCCGGTCCTTTGATACTGATAAAGTTAGCCTGGCACTCGTTAGCAATCGCCTTGGCCAACAAGGTCTTGCCGCAGCCCGGAGGGCCGTAGAACAGAACACCTTTGGAAGGAGACATGCCAAACTTCTCAAACTTCTCTGGGTACTCCACCGGATACTGGACGGTCTCCTGCAGCTCCCTTTTGACACCCTCCAGACCACCAACATCTTCCCAAGAGACATTTGGAACTTCCACGACAGTTTCACGAAGGGCGGAAGGGTTGCTTGTCCCCAGTGCAATCTTGAAATGGTCGTTGGTGACAGCCATAGAATTCAGTATCTCCGCATCAATGGTGTCATCCTCGAGGTCGATAACATCCATCTTCTCGCGAATGCACTGGAGAGCAGCCTCGGTACAAAGGGCGGCGAGATCAGCGCCGACATACCCATGAGTGTCCCTCGAGACATGCTCCAGTTCAACATCTTCAGCTAGCTTCATGTTTTTGGTGTGAATCCGGAGAACCTCAAGCCGCCCAACTTCATCGGGGACTCCGATGTCGATCTCCCGGTCAAACCTGCCAAACCTTCTGAGAGCAGGGTCGATGCTGTTCGGGCGGTTGGTAGCGCCCATGACAATAACATGAGCACGGGCTTTGAGGCCATCCATGAGAGTGAGCAGCTGCGAGACGATTCGCCTTTCGACCTCTCCGTTGGTCTTGTCTCTCTTTGGGGCTATGGAATCAATCTCATCGATGAAGATGATGGCCGGCGCATTCTTCTCGGCCTCTTCAAACGCCTTCCTGAGGTTGCTCTCGCTCTCTCCGGCCATCTTCGACATGATCTCCGGGCCATTGATCAGGAAGAAGAAGGCGCCTGTTTCATTAGCCACAGCTCTGGCAATGAGGGTCTTGCCGGTCCCAGGTGGCCCATACAGCAAGATGCCCTTTGGAGGCTTCACACCGATGCACTTGAACAGCTGAGGGTGGCGCAGTGGGAGCTCAACCAGCTCTCTGATCTGGGCCATCTGCTTCCTGACCCCGCCGACATCGTCGTAGCCGACGTCGTCGAGCCTCTCCTCATCCTCCCGCTTGACAGGCTCGCCGTCACAGAATATCTCCGTGTCAGACGCGACGATGCAGTACTCGGCAGGGTCGGTCTCCACAACCTTGAACTCCACGCTCGTCATGCCGCCCCTCACCAGGAACAGGTCTCCTTTCCTGAGGGGACGATAGGCCTCGAGGAAGTAGGGTCTCAGGAAGGCGTCGAACAGGTTTCCGGCGATCCCTTCGACGGTGTCGTCGACTGGGAGTACGTGGACGCGCTTCCCGTATTTGACGTCCGGGCACTGATGGACGGAGACGACGTCGCCGAGCCGGACCCTCAGGTTCTTCCTGACGACCTTGTTCATCCGGACCTTGGTCTTGTCGCACGTGTCGTCTGGGAGTAGAATGCAGACCGTGTCCTTCCGCTTCTTGCCCTTGAGCAGGACGGTGTCGCCGCGGAAGAGCTCGAGGCTGTCCATGGTGTCCGGGTGCAGGGCGACGGTGGAGTTCTCGTCGTTGGTCGCCTCGTCGACCACCAGCCGGTTCGGCGACTTCTTCCTCTCCAGGATCGCCGTGGAGTAGTCCTTCTTCCCGCTCGCGTCGCCCTGGCTCGCCATGGCAAACGTGTTTGTCTCGATTCGATTGGATTGTTTTCCTTGGGAAAGTGGGTAAACGATCCTTGGATCCTTGATCTCGTGGTGCGATGTGAGGAGGAAGTTGAGGGGATCGGCAGGCCTTTATAGTATCTTCCTCTCTGTTCCTGGAGTAGGGGGTTGGTGTCGGAGTTGTATAGTCCGAGTGGAGAAGGAGGAGGAATCCGGCGTCCCGGCGGAGTGGATCTTCTCTGGCCATGGAAGTGAACGAGAGTCCAGTCCAGGTAGGAGACGGTCGATCGAGGAGGACTCGGTGTCAGACTCACGACCCTGCTACTAATCTGAACCTGAAGATAACTGAAGAAATCGACAGCGACACGGACTGAAGAAACGGCGCAGGGAAGAGAACGATTCGATGGACGGCTACAATTGAAGCTCGCCAGATCAACGGCTCTCGTCGCCGCTCAGCTCCTCTGTTTACCGTCCGACAAATTTAACAGTTAGCTGAAGCCTGTTCACTGCGCTTCAGTTAACTGCCGTCACCTTTACCGTCGGTCATTGCCTGCCCTTACGTAGCTCTCGCATCGGATCGGGCATCATCTTTTTCTTCGAGTATTGTAACTAGCTCTGGAACCCTAGCTACTTGGTAGAATTAGATCGGTCCAAGAGAACTTGTATCCGTGACATAATTCGGGCTATTTGAACTCAATCACTCCTCTGCTTCCCCTGTTCTCTTGATTGTCTTGTGTGTTTGTGCTCGAGTTGATCTCAGTTCCTATCACTCGGGAGAAAGAGAAGCGGTGGCCTCGATCTGGCGTCACTACAGGTGATGGGTGGGTAGCAGGAGGCGGCGAAAAGAGAGGGGAGTATGTTCTAAGCAATATGCAAATCATAATGGTTGCGCGTCGGTGTGCATTTCGGCATTTTCCTGTTTGCAAGCTCTAGGTTTAGGCAGTTCATAGTACAACGACGACCAACTTTGAATTAACCAAAGTGATTGGACCCTTCCCCGAACCCTGCACAAGCGGGAGCTACATGCACCAAGCTGCCCTTTTTATCTACCGGGCCAAAAAGCAACAAACAAAACGGACAAGGATACAATGTGTTGTGCAAAGCATCAATCAGATAACAAGCAAAAAAAAAAAGATAACAAGCAAAAATGTAGACTAAAGCACAAGCACTGAGGCCGATGAAGCCCTCCGCTTGAAAACAAGCAAAAAAAACACACCCATAATCTATTTTTCTCCCCATTTCCTGCATTGCCACCTGCATCCAAACTTGATGGCGTTTACAGGCCACATCACACCCAAAGATCAAGAGGAATTCAAAACTAAAAACTGGATACAACATGGCGCCCTGGTCCGGTCACCCTTTCTGGTCTGGGGGAAGAATCAGGATGACAGCAAAACAAGCACCAAATTGTGGAGATATAGAAAAAGTCATGGATGGAGTTTTCAGCAACACAGTTGGTTAATAGGCCGATCCGATAGCACAACAGATTTCAATGTAGCATATCTAAGTAATTACATTGCACCTGTCAGCCCAGGTACAGGTATGCTCTAGAACTTGTCTATGATGATGCCATCTCTGACAACCTCATACGCATCGCGGCTGCGGGTCTTCTTCATGCCCGCAGTGAAATGGACCTTTGAGCCCTCGGTCTTGATAGAGGTCACCTTGGTCCATACAAGCACCTTGGTCTTCATGCCCTCGATGTCGGAAAGCTTTCCCTTCTCGAGGTAGCCGGTCACACAGGTGAAGAACCGCACCACCGATGAGTCCTTGTACCCGACGTCACAAGCTGACGGGATGTACACTGTCAGCTTCTTTGTCTCTTCATTGAACTCGTAATTAGTTGTGTCCCGTGGGAAGAGACCTGCTGGCATGTCATATTCTTTGAGAAGATCGGGTAATGCTTTCTGCAGCTTCCCTGCGATCAAGACACGTTGTACTCCGGTCAGCAAACGTTAGTGTTTTTGAAGAAAAAGATCAGTAAACATTGGAAATTTCAGCCTTTTCAACATGCAAAAGCTTTTGCCTTTTTTGCTTGCTTCAGAAGCAATTTTTGTTGCAAGACAATCAGACAGAGAAAGGAACAAAACAACAAGCGGCTAAGTCTATAAAAAAGATGGGAGACAGAGTAAGACCAGGAACATGACCCTCTCATGTAACGCCTTGCTCGCAATGCAGATGGACCCTTACTAGCATTACTTTACATAGATGTGACTCGTGGTTTCCAAAACTGACATTTGACCAATCAAAATATGTCACCTCAAATTGATGTTCATTTAAAACAAACAAAATAATACAACAACTAGGGTTGCCGATAAGGGCATAAACTCATCATGATAGTGCTTTGTTTCTAGTTAATACAATTAAACCCACATTTTGGTTATCACATAAAGGGAACCAGCATTAACTGGGTACTAGACCACAGGACATATGAAATATGAATGGATATTTTCCAGCAAGGCATTCACTCGTCAAAACCTTGTACAGCTCCAAAAACTAACAAATGATGCCCATTCCAGATTTACTCCGATAAAATGAACAATCTGATATTATTTTTTATCCCTAAAAAAGATGGTGCATAACTGGTAAGTGATATATTTTCAATTATCTGAGTATGTCTTGGTTTTCTCTCACTCCCTCCGTTTCAAAATAGACGTCCTTTTAGCCTCTCCAAGTTTTGTCAAAATAACTGTCCTTCCACACTTCCAAAATTCCAATGCAATTTTAGTCAATGCCTTCCTACTTGCCCTTACAAAAATGTCATAAAAGAGTGTGCTTACAAGGCCTTGCTTTGTGGAGGAAAAGGAGAACTTAATGACTTTGTGAGGAAAAAGAGATGGGCCATATAGACATGTCACCAACACTCTAAATTTGTGTGCCCAGCTCTAAAAAATACATCATTTTATTATTCTGAAACGGAGAGGAGCACGTTTTAGCGCCTTAAAATTATAGATGGCCATTGCTCAATATCACTAACGCACAGCTAACAGAAATATCGGAAATGTAAATAAACCAGACATAAATCACAATTTTAAGAAGTCCCATTTAGTTATGAAGTGTAAACAAGCATTGCTAGTTTCTACCAATACTAGATAGCGATGTGCATCAGCTAATGAGCATCATCAAAATTTATATACTAAGAAATATATTGTGCCATACTTATAATAGTTAACTTTCAAAAATACTGCTGGAGTGTTCTTGTACCAGCAGTATACCATATAGTATATCTTATGGATATTTGGCTATTTGCTACAACATAGTTTGCCATTAGAAAATACAGAATAGACATGGCATACCTTTGATCTTGTTCACCATCCATTTAGCTCCCCCGCCAATACTGGAAGAGACCGACTGGATTCAAAATGTACGTAATGTTATGTTAGAAGCTGGAAAAGCATATAGAGCTTTAACTTACCTATAAGCAGGGTCTGGAAATACAACGTAAATCATCAAAACAGTGGGAGATGCTTCACATAGTACATTCATATTGATACTGAAGAAACATTTAAGTAAGATATATTACAGGAAAATAAAAATCTTGCAATGCTACAAAGCTAACAGCAGAACATAACAGAGATAACTGGTATTATCACTCATGTCCATTGCTGTGGACATGTGTATTTGGTAGGACGCACCACACCAAAATAGCCTGACACGCCTTCAGAGGTGATGTTAGTACAGGTAGATAAAGTCATTTCTAACGACTCATTAGCTTAGATTCCAACAAACAAAATTTAATAGCATTGTTTTGCGTGTCTTTCATGGATTATTCCTCGAGTCAAAAGTTGTAGCAATCATGTCAGAGTTCCAGGAATCAGAATGTGAGGCTACCTAACCCAGTAGCATGAGCTGGAAACAATAATTACTTATTGGTTCTTTAGTTATACTTATGCTATAGGAAAGTGGTTAAGAATTTCCTCTGTTGTCAATCAGATTCGTAACTCTATGAAGGAAACCATGGACATCCTTCGTATCATAAATACTACCAAGTTTAAATACACATTTAGCAAAGAAACATCGAGCATTCGAGCTAAACATCTTTAGGCCTTGTTCGTTTAATCCCGTCCCCGCCGGTATTGGGCCAAAACCCGGCCGATCCGCGTGGGTTTAGCCCCGGCCTGGTTTGGATCCCGTTCTGTCTTATATGCGTCTTCGGTTGGACCCGGTCTGGGCCAAATCCCCCCGTAACCCCGTGGAAATCGCCGGGAAGTGACCCACGCGGTCCATCCCGTGGAAACAAACCCTGTCATGAAACATTACGCGACCCCTCTCTCTCGCCCCGACCTTCTCTCCCTCCCTCCTTTCGACGCCGGCGGCGCTGGAGACACATAGCGACGGCGCGGTTCCTCCTTCCCCTTCTTCTCCCCCTTTTTAACTGTCGGGACAACAGCGAAGCAGCACGAGCTCGGCGGCGACCCAGACAGCCATGGAGCCCGGCCGAAACCCTAGCTGGAGTTCGACCAATCTCCCCCGCCGCCTCACGCCGGAGAAGAGGAGGTCGCCGGCGACAAGAACTTCAGGTTGGCTCCCTCCCTCCCTCCCTCCCTCCCTCCCTCTCTCTCTCTCTCTCCCGTGTCTACTCTCCGTGCTCTCTCTATCTGCAGCAAGGGATTAACCGAATGCATTACAATTGACATGGATTGCATGGTGGAGATGTATGTGTTCCCCGAGGGGATTTGGTGCAGGGCGGGGGATCACCCAATCCTCTAGAGGATTAAATCCACCAGAGGATTAAACACTCCTGAACCGAACAAGGCCTTAGTATGGCCTAAAAGATAAAGTGGAGAGAGACCATGTGCACATTCAAGGACTTGCAAATACTATCATGCCTACATTGGTACTGGAAACATTAAATCGCATGAGATAGACCTAATAGGCGAATGCATATTCATGCACTAGTACAGCGTAACATAAATCACATCTTTAACCTGTAAACCCAATCTAGTTGAGTCAATTACCAAGGAACTTCATCACTGGTTGGCAAATTATGACACAATAAATACATTACCTAGATCTAGAAGCAATCGCCCAGCTGAAGGCCCTCGAAAGACAAAGATGGAATCCTATTTCCGCGGCTCAAGGAAACGAATTAATTCTAATACAATGCACAGATCGAAATTATCCGTCCTCCTGGACATCTCGGATCCCATGGCAAACCCAGGCGAATAATCCTCGATTTAGTCTAGCGCATCCTCGATTTAGCGGCTAGGCGTCGGCGCAGACGGCGGAGACCTTCCTAGTGTAAACGCAATGCAGGCCAGGGATCGGAGTGCGTACGTTGAGGTCGTCGCCGATGGAGTCGATCTCCTTGCTGGCCCTCTTGCTGAACCAGTAGCTCCCCACCTTGTTCAGCACCTGGTCCATCTCCCCCTCCTCTCCTCTTCCCGGCCCCGAATCCGAACCCCCAGTCCGCCTCGAATCGGCCGGATTCGGTTTGGATCGCCGGAATCGGAGGAAGCGATGGAGTAGAGAGCGCTGCCGCGACCTACCGGACTTTATCTAAAGCTTTCTTTACAGTGACGACGAGGCTAGTCGTGCGGCGGTGTCGCGGAGATATCGCGGCTGTGCACGCGGTGTATGGACTTGGGCGTATGCAAGCCGGACAATGATGCGTTGAGATTCGGGACCGTGGTGTGGTCTGTGGGCCGGGTCTTTCTGGTAACGACATTGTCTGTTTTTTCCTCTCGAAGTTGACGGCGTCAGGTTAGCATATGATTGTGGGTGGCACGTCATGGGATAGAGGAGGCCACCAAACGGACCGAGCTTCATCGACCCTGTTTGGATCACATAGTTCGAGTTAGTTTGGATTAGTTTGGACTTAACTAACCCAAAAATATCCAAATAGAAGGGTTAGTTTGGGTTAGATGCATCTAACCCTTTAAAAAAAACTAACACACCCAAAAGGTGCTTATTTGGGTTAGTTCCCCTCTAGATCATTAAAAAAACATTTTTTTCCCGCTCTCCCCGCAGTAGATCCCTCCCCACTTCCTCGAAACTTCTCGTCCTCTCCCTCCCTTCCTCTCACACCGCCCGTGAAGGCACCTCGCTGTATCCGCGCTCCCATCCGCCGCCGGTAAGCAGCCCCGCCCTATCCTCCCATTCCAATCCCCTCGTCTCCCTGTGGTCCGTCCGCCCGCCGATAAGCAGTCGCAGCTCCTTGTGCGGCCCGTCCCCGTCGGCCTCGGCCAGCACGGTTCCTTGCATAGGGACGGCGGATTCGGTCGGCGGGCTACGCGATAAGCCAGCGCGGCTCCTTGCCGGGCGCGTCCCCGTCTGCGGTCAGCGCAGCTCTCGGCCAGTGCTCGACCAAAGTAGCCAAATGATTGAGAAAGAATATTTATTGTCAATCTAACCGTGTCATCCAAACACCTCTTCGGTTAGAGTTAGTTCAGGGTTAGAATCTAACTCTAACCTCTAACCGAGTTAGAGTATCCAAACAGGGCCATCGACATAACTGCAGGTGCACAGTTGGTCACTGACATGGCGCATGTCAGTGACCCAACTGCACCTGCAGTTACCTCACTGAAGCAGTGTCCCACCAAACTGACGTGGTATCCTCCGAGGCTCCAACCTACCACGCCGGGTATATCAATGTTTCATCCATGCAACTCCAACGCAAGGACCTAAAAAAACAATTTTACTAAAGCACGTCTAAATATGCCTTAAAGTATGGGCAACGCTACATGTCGGCCGGTGGATAATTATAAAATATCCCCCGCCTTGGATAGGCACACTAATAATTGTTCGATTTACCCACGTAGGCAGTCGCCACTTTGCAACAAGAGGGTTGTTGCAGAAGGTCTTCTGCGACAGGATGCTTGTTGCAATCCCCTTGAAGCGTTTATTTTTCTTTTGGAAAATCTTTGCAACATAGATAACATTGCATACTGAGCTTCAACCATTGCCTCTTCGAATATGCTCCCCTGGGAATAGGCATCGAGTAATTGCATGTTGGTCGGATCTAAAGAGTTCTTTGGAATTCTTCAAGGTTTTCTATCCCGACGTTGCGTGTGGCAGCGATCGATTTTCTGTCCCGGCGTTGTGTGAGGCAGCGATCATTTTTTGTCCCGGTGTTGGCCTTGGCAACGATCGGTTATCCTTCCTGCAGTATTGTCTGACTCACCGGCGAGAGTTTTGCAGTCCATCTCTCCATCTAATTGGATTCTTGTGAGTAAGAGATTGGACGTACGACATGTTGGTCTGTTCGACTGGTGTCTGAAATGAAGCTGACCGGACGCCATGAAGATGATGAGTTGGAACTGTCGGGTATCTTAGGAGCCCTGACAATTCGCTCACTTCTGGACATCTAGAGGCGGCATGAACCGGATGCTATTTTTCTGTCGGTGTCGCATTTGGATAAGGATAAGGCAGAAATTCTGATGAAAAAGTTGTGCGTGGATTATATGATTGTAGCCCCAAGTTTGGATGGAAGAAAGGGTGGTTTGCTGCTAGTACGGAGGGAGGGGGTTAGCATCTACTCCTGGGCTACCACCTGTTCACACACGAAAACGTCACCCTGTACCCTCGGCATCGAGCGCGATATGCAAGATACGTCACCGAAGGAGGCTCACCGGAAGCGCGATACGCAAGACAGTCCGGCGAGCGCTTTTGAAGACCCGAAACCCCACGTGGCCGGGAGAGACCCAGTCTCGACGCACGGGCGGTGATGGGCTGCCCTAGATCGATTCACCCGCCCCCAGGACTTCATAGATCGAAGCTCTCCGAAGTGAAGAACACCGACAAATGAGAAGCAGAAAACTAGGGTAGGAGATAAAAGACTGTAGATGGGTTTTGCGATTGTGTGTTGTGTTTCCAATCGGCCGTCACCCCTCATGTATATAAGAGGAGGATGGACTTCCAGTGCAAGGAAAGGTTAGAATTCACGTTCAAACCCTAGTTTGGATCCAACTCGGAATCTGAACTTTCAAAAAATGTTCGGTTTATAACCTAGCTGCACCTTGCAGGTCACTTTTGAGGCAGTAAGCGACCTCCGAAGAAAATGCGCCCAAAAGCATATTTACTTGTTTCGATGAGATGAACAACTTTCGCGTTGAACGTTTTTTGATTCAAGGCCATCTTTAGGGCTAAATTGCTCGTGCAAAACAGGTAATTATTCATGCAACTCATCAGACATACTCACATGTGTGTCTGGTCCCGAGCGTCATATTTTGCTCACTGCAAGGTTGCGCTGTGCGGGCTGTAACTTTTGCATACAAGCTCGGATTGGGACAATTTTTATATCAAAATCAATCTCTTCGACGAGACAAAGACAATTCATGTAGGTCAGTTTTCCATATGAGGCCATCTTGGGGGCGTAATCAGCCGAACAGTGTTCTGAATAGAAAATATTAGTACTTCGAACACAACTTCGGCCTTATAGATGAGATCGGATGGCTATGGCCCAAATATCAAAGTTTCTCCTTTTGACGATACGGAACTTTCTCACTTTGAGCACTTTTCCATTTGAGAATTTCTTAATTATGTTTTAACCATGCCAAAATCTGGTGTCAACACATCCCCCCCCCCCCCGGTTTTTCGGCAAAACTTGCATGCCAAAAAATAATTTGTGGATCAAACCCACGCCCCCCGCGTCGCCCTCCCCTGGCGGCACGAGGGGAACCCTAGCCGCCGCAGCTAGCGGCCCCCTCCAGCGCACACTCCCACGTCGCCGCCGCCGGAGGGCCGGCCGGCGAAGCCGTGCCGGACCCTAGGAAGGTGGCGGCGGGGAGGATCTGACCTCTCACGCTCCCCGCCCCCGCTCGGCCTCACGGCTCCATCACCTCCCCCCTCCCTCCCCGGCGGCGACCCCTGGTCAGTCCGGCGCAGCTGCGGTGCCCAGGAGGTGCTGGGTGGCCGGATCCGGCCCTTCCCCGCTGTGTTGGGCTCGCCTTGGCTCCCCTGGCCGTCGAGGGCGCCACCTCCGCCTCCCCCCTCCCGTGCGACCCCGGGCCTCTTCCCCGGTGCTTTGTCGGTGTTCTCTCCAGCTGTTGTGTATGCTTGCCGGCCCGGCGCCTTGCCTTGTGGTCCTCCTCACCACCTGCGGCGACGCGGCCCAACCGCTGTTGGTGCTGCTGCCGGCCATGGGTGGGGTGTCGGACCTGCGGCTGGTTGCGGGGGTGCTCGCGGCCTGCGGCCTTCCTTATGCAGGCGCCCCCCCCCCTCATTTTCCGGCGGCACCTCCTCCTCCCGGGCCTCGGTGACGGCTTCTGGATCGAGTCGGTGATGCTTCTAGAGATGTGGCGGACACGGGCCCTCATGGCGGGTCCTTGCTGGCGTTGCTCCGGCCTCGACGGTCTCGGGCCCGCGTCTCTCCGGTGTCCCCTGCCCGTTGGTGCTCTGCCGGGCGGCTCCGGCCGTGGCAACCGGGTGGCTGCGTGCCTTCCGGCTCACCTGGTTCGCCCATGTTCCGATGGCAAGGCCACGACAGTTTTGGATCTGCGTGCCTCCAGTCCTTGCTTGCCGGCATTGCTGACATCGTCGTCCAGACCCCCCACGTGGTTGCTTCGCTGCCTGCCCTTCCCTATATGCCTCAAAGCCTCCTCCTTTTGTCAGATCCAATGCTCTAGGGCTCCGAGGCGGTGCCACCCTCCGACGGCAGGTGCAGCCCCACCAACCCAACTTCCGATGGTTCTGACCAACATTGGCTTCTTCATCTTCGATCCCCAATTCGTCGGCTTTGGGATTGCTCAGCTTCAGGCCAGGGAGAAATCCCTGCTCGGCTTGCCGGTGCTGGCAACAGCGGCATTTGCAGGGGTCGTTTCCTTCTTGGAGGCGTTGTCAAGGCCTTAAACTGCGCCCCTCTTCGAGCTCAGGTGAAACCCTAGGTCTAGTTCCTCCGGACCGGATGGCGACGGCGTCTCGGCGTCACTTTCCTTCTTGAAGGCGCTATTTTGTTCGCTCGCGGTGTCCGTCGTATTGGCTCAGGGATGTCGGAGTTCTGCCTGGTTCGGCTTGGCCAGTCTTGGTTTTAGGTTTGGTAGGTTTAGCTGTGTCGTATCCTCCACTCGGGCTGAGCATCCCTTCTCTCTGCTCCGGGCACCATGTTCATGCCTGCCTGCGTTCGTGTCATGTGTTGTATCCCTTGATGTAACTCATTCTACTCCTTCTATCAATGGAAAGATATGCAAGCTTTGCATATTCGCGAAAAAATAAAAATAATTTGCAATGTATTTGTTCTAAGAACGATGTCAACACTCCATCGTCCATTTATATTTCTTAGGCGATAATTATGTATCGGCCATGATTTATGTTAAGGACGATAGTTATTTATCGCCCATGTCTTTGTTTAGGACGATAGTTATATATCGGTCATTGCCTATCTAGGCTTCTTGCCACACATCTGAGTGATAATTCTTTTAATCTTTGCCATTGAGAGATCAAGGTAACAATGTCTCTTGTACGGACCATAGTTTCCAGGAACTACTCTTGTAATCTTAAAAGGATCTTCCCAAGTTGGAGACCACTTCTCGAATTTTCTGTCTTTCAAACCAATTGGTAGAATCACCTTCCACATGAGATCGCCAACTTGAAAACTCTTTAACTTGACTTTTTTTATTGTAAGCTCTTGCCACCCTCGACTTATCTCTCCATATGGCCTTTAGAGCAGCCAAACATTTATCGACGACTTCATCAATATTGTCCATCATCAAGTTATAAAAGTCCACAGCCGATAAATCATTTTGTTTGGCTATTCTCAAAGCGTTCAAATTCACTTACACTGGTAACGGCCTCTTGACCACATACGAACTCATATGGAGTTACCTTTGTAGCACCATGCCTTGAGATTTTGTGTGCCCACAAAGCTTTGGACAGTATCTCATGCCATCTCCTTGTATTATCCTCAATCTTCTTCTAGATGAGCTTGATTAATATTTTATTGCTAGACTCAGCTTGTTCATTGGCTTGGGCATAATATTGAGAGGAATTGAGCAACTTTGACTTATATGATTCGGCAAATTCTCTAACTTGATGTGACAGAAAGGATGAACCTTGGTCTGTAGTTAATGTTTGAGGAATGCCGAATCTATGAATAATGCGCTCAATTTATGAATTGAATTACCTCTGCATGCGTCATATTTTTGAGTGGTATTGCTTTAGACCATTTAGTGAAATAATCAGTTGCCACCAACACGAATCGATGCCCCTTAGAAGAAGAAGGATGAATCTCTCCAATAAAGTCTAATCCCCAACCTCCAAAAGGCCACGACTTGATAATAGGATGTAACATAGCAGCGGGAGCCAACTAACTATCACCAAACTTTTGACAAACTTCACATCCTTTATAATACCAGAAACAATCGTTAATCATCATCGACCAATAAAATCCAGCACTTCATAATAACCATTTCATCTTGGGAGGCGACTAATGAGTGCCACAAATACCTTCATGGACCTCTCCCATAGCAACTCTCGCTTGGTCCTCATCCAAGCACTTTAAAAGAACATCATCAACTGTTCGGCGATAGAGATCATCATGTCTCATTGTGTATTTGGAAGCCATACGCCGAACAATCATGTCCATTCGTTTACTAGGAACACACAAACAATCAATAATCGGTTTCCTCCAGCCTTGATCTTCTCCTGCATTAAATTTTTTGTAAGTGGCCAAAACGATGGGCTCCAGTTCGGCCTCCCCTATGTTGGCAAGACTAGACATCAGCCTTTGAGAAATATGAAACATGCCATGATCAACATGATAGCCGGATGCTTGTTGTGACAACTGGTTTGCTCTCCAATTGTCACGTATAAATATATGAGCAATGCTAAAATAATCAAAAGTAGAAATTATATCTAGACAATTGTCAAGATAAACATTAAGTGATTCCTCAAAACATTGAAAGACTTTGGATATTTGTTGCAATACTAATAACGAATCACCAAAAGCCTTAATATGTGTAGCACCTATCGCAAGAAACATCTCTAAGCCGAATAACAATGCTCCATATTCGACTTGATTACTTGTTGTGGAACCCCGGCTCAGAGCAACCGGTTTACCTTACATTGTCAGCCCAGAGATCTAGTATTTTGGCAACACACAACAACTTGGTAGAGAAAGCAACCACTTTATTGATGCTAGCGGAAACATAGGTTCGATATTACATCAGGTAGAGAGGCCAAGCGGCACACACGGTGCAGCTGAACAGTATGTACATTATTTAATGAACATGAAAGGGGCCTCGATCAAGACAACTACGCGGCAACAGAACGAGGACGAAGCGGAACTCCATAACACAGGGACACCAATGTGGACACGGCCTAGACGCAGGAAGCACTTTGATCCGATAAGTCTTTCCTGAAATTTGGCATGACACACCAGGTCTGTACATTGAATGTACTTGCAAGCTCACAACAAGTAAAAGCATAATGGCAAACAACAACATGATAATTAAGCAGGTTAAATGCAAGGCTATCACATACTACTCATGAAGTGATCATGCTTGTGCAACGAGTCCCTTGAACTCTCTTACCAAACGGGTTACCTCGTAACCAACATTATCAACATGGTGATCACTCTCGGATCACAAAACGAAACCAACTCCTTGGTTCCAACATCAACCATCTTCATGGTTTCAACATTATCATCACCTACTCGGTGCCATCTGGATAACCTTAGTGTGCAAAATTAGCTTAGTGATGTTGATCCATGGTGTGACTTACTTACGAGTTGTGTCCGTAACCGAGGACGTGGCTATCGATAGATTTAATAAACACTCTGCAGAGGTTACTGTACCCACACCACGGAATCCATGCCCTCTCATTCCTATTCGGGTGGACCAACGACATTCTGACAAAACCAAACCATTGCCATGACACTCTCCCGGCCATTCCGACCAACACCCCTCTGGGCTAAGTCATGGGTGGCCCCGATGTCAACCCGTGACATCCAACGCCACCGTCGTGGCCAAACATAAACGATCCCAAACAGGGATCCGGTACCAAAACAACAACAACAACAACAACGGTCACACAAGGTTATGTTTGCTTACCAGGCCAGGGTACTGCACGCCCATAACCTTCCCTTGTTGGAGGTACCGACCAGAGGCATGACAATGGACCTAATAAGGGCCTTCCCATAAAGGCAAATGTGGTTGCACTAGGAAGCTCGATTCGTTGGCATCATGACTCGATCAACATTATGTTCAAGTTGAATTAGCATCAGGTTTAACTTGAAATAAAATAACTCGAGCCATAGTATGCCATGAAAATGCAATCATATGACATGCAACTATATTCACATATTACTGAAAATGAAACAGACTAACCTCAAAGGATCATCATGCACTACTGAATATATTAAAGCACTGGTTAAACCTCATCATATTTAGTTATGACTTTAGCAAAGTGAGAATATGGATATAACCCATCATATGAAAATGATACCGATCATAATCAAACATAGTCATGTTACCAAAGTACTCCCTCCGTTTCTTTTTAGTCCACATATAAGGTTTGGTCAAAGTCAAGCATTATAGAGTTTGACTAACTTTATATTAAAAAATATAAACATTCACAATATGAAATCAATTTATTCAGATGCACCATGAAACATATTTTCATACTATATAGTTTTAGTACTGTAGATGTTCATAATTTTTTATGTAAATTTGGTCAAATTTTGTGTAGTTTGACTTTGACCAAATCTTATATGCGAAGTAAAAAGAAACGGAGGGAGTAACTCTACTTCACTAAACTAGTCCATGCACTCAAGTACCACAGCAAGTTAAACAATTCTAGCATGAAAAATGCAATAACTTAAGCAATACTATATAAATGATTTAATGCATGAAATAAATCATATTCAAGTTGGAAAAATCATAGTTATTGGAATGATACTATGCAAATATTTATGGTGGCTTGCCCTAGAACAGAGGAGGGTCACACTCCTCCTGGTTCTCCTCAAGGCAAGAATCTCCCTCCGGAAATAATTAAAAACAACAAAAGAAAATATCAAAACCCACTTGAAATTCACCAAAAAATCTAGAAGCAAAGAAAAATCTCAAATTTGGTGTGCTACTAGAGAATTCCAAGACAAAACCAATGCAAAAAGAATCAACTCATTTGGACTTATGGTTTAGGAGCCAGAGCTTGTCAAAGTTGCTGGTCAAAATTTGAATTAAGTTTGAATAAAAATAAAACTGGGGGGGTGACGTCGATGGCGCATTCCAGGAATACGCCTCCACTCGTACCGCTTCGGGCGCGAGTGGAGAGGCTGATAGTGGGCCCCTCCAATTAGTTTAGGAGAGAGGGGGAGAGGAAACAGGGGACAACGGCGATTCGCCAGAGCTCTCTCTGGTGAGGAGGGCTCGGTGGCTGTTCTGAGAGGGGGTGTGGGTGGAAGAGGCTCTGGCGCACCTGCCTGTACCCCGTGGCTTGGCGAGAGGTGGTCGGGGCTGCTCGGAAACGTCATCTCCAGCGGCGGCTGCGGACGGAGTTCATCGGAGATGAAGAAGACGACGATGCTAGTCGGTTCCTAGGGCTCCAACAGGGTTAGCGAGCACCAGAGGACCTCCAGGGAGTCGCTGTAGAAGCAGATGGGGCTCGAGGGGCATTGGAGAGGTGGGTAGCAGCAGAGGGGATCACCGGCAAGCTCGAGTTGGGGACGGCGGCCAGAGGCCTGCCCGGCCGGGCTGCGGCTTACCTACTGCATCATGGAGGTTGGATGGGTGGGTTGAGATGCTCGGAGAGGCCAGGGGCAAGCTCTATTTATAGGCGGAGGGTCGGAGTGCTCTGGAAGTGGCGCATGACGACGAGGAGCGCCAGAGGAGGTGGAGAAGAGGTCAGGGTTCACGCGGCCATTGTGGAAGCTCGAGGGCGAGCACCTGGCGCGAGTGAGGACGGGGACAGTGGCACGGGCGCACTGTGTGCTTGGCCGTGACATGCCCGTGCTCGCTGCGGCGGCTCTAGCGTCGGCGAGCTATAGGGAGGGGTCAAGGGTGATGGTGTTGGGGAACGCGGTAATTTCAAAAAATTCCTACGATCACGCAAGATCTATCTAGGTGATGCATAACAACAAGAGGGGAGATTATGTCCACGTACCCTCGTAGACCGAAAGCAGAAGCGTTTCAATAACGCGGTTGATGTAGTCGAACTTCTTCGTGATCCAACCGATCAAGTACCGAACGTACGACACCTCCGTGTTCAGCACACGTTCAGCTCGATGACGTACCTCGTGCTCTTGATCCAGTTGAGGACGAGGGTGAGTTCTGTCAGCACGACAGAGTGGCGACGGTGATGATGATGCTACTGGTGCAGGGCTTCACCTAAGCACTATGATGGTATGATCAAGGTGTGTAACTGTGGAGGGGGGCATCGCACACGGTTAAGAGAAAATTATGTGTTCTAGGGTGCCCCCTGCCCCCGTATATAAAGGAGGGGGGAGGCCGTCTGGCCCTATGGCGCCCCCCAAGAGGAGGAGTCCTACTAGGACTTCCTAGTCCTAGTAGGATTCCCCTCGAAGGAAGAGGGGGAAGGAAGGAGAAGGAGAGGGAGTAGGAAAGGAGCATTAGTGTACTCGAGGTCGAACCCGACCACCTTGTGAAAGTGCGTTACGTCGACTAGAGGATGGTGAATAGGCGATTTTTATGAATTCTTCAGTGAGGAATTTCAGGGTGACGAAATTCCTAAGTGAAGAACTACTTGCAGCGGAATAAGTACTAAGGTATAAGCATAACAGAGTAACATCATAGTCATCATGATGAAATGGAAGACAAACACAGAGTACAGAAAGCGTAAACACAGGATAAGCAGGATGAAGACAAAACAGACTGAAGGAACAGGATTGAGGAATTAGAGAAAGTCTTCAATCAATGTCTTCAAACAGTAATGATCAGGTTCATCAACACATAACTGAGGAAATGGAAGGGTTGAGGAAATATAACCAGTAGGCTTGGTGAAGACAATGATTTGGTAGACCAGTTCCAACTGCTGTGACAGTTGTATGTCTCGTTGGAGCGGCTGAGTATTTAAACTCGAGGACACACAGTCCCGGACACACAATCCTCACCGTATTCTCCTGAGCTAAGATCACACAGACCTCACCGAACAACAGTGGTAAGTCTTCACAGGTGACTTCCAAACCTTCATAGACTTGGTCACTCGGCAATCCACAATTCCTCTTGGATGCTCAGACCATGACGCCTAACTGTTTGGAGGATACACAGTCCTCAAAGGTAACAAACATCAGTTCCACACAGGAACGATCTCTTCAGTGATGCTCAATCACTTTGGGTTTTGTAGGTTTGGGTTTTGGATTTGGGTTTTCCTCACTTGATGGTTTTCGCTCAAAGTCCTCGGAGGATGGGATGCTCTCAAATGACAAGTGTCAGTTTCTCTCGGAGCAGCCAACCAGCTAGTGGTTGTAGGGGGCGGCTATTTATAGCCTCGGGAGCATCCCGACATGATAAGACATAAATGCCCTTGTCTGATAAGACCGTTAGGTGGTAGGATATTTTGGATAGCTGGCGCGTGGCACAACAACGATCAGATTTGAGGTTCGAATTCCTCAAGGCTATCATATTCCTCACTATGTTGGCAATTCGCACTGGCGAATTCCTAACTCCTCAGTCAGGACAAATTCCTCAGAGACCAGAAGATCTTCATCTCTATCACTGAAGAAATTGACTGAACTGATATGAGATTTCCAATGGCTTCACTCGAAGGATTGGGTAGGTGTAGGATTTTGAGATGAGCATCACTTGGAAATCAGTTTCCTTAGTATTACCTCGACCCCTTTAACAGTACGGTGTTTCCTATGACTCAAGAAGAAGAAAATGAAACTATGAAAACAAAAGTCTTCACGCTTCAGATTCCTCGCATGGATATCCAAGTCTTCACGGTCACACCAATTTCTTCACTTTCAAAGTCTTCAGTAGAATCAAAAACTTCAGTCGAAGACATTCATTTTTAGGGGTCGACTTTTACTGTAAAATCAAACTCCTCATCGACTTATAGAACCTATGTACACTCACAAACATATTAGTCCCTTAACCTATAAGTCTTCAATACACCAAAACCACTAAGGGGCACTAGATGCACTTACAATCTCCCCCTTTTTGGTGATTGATGACAATATAGGTTAAGTTTTCAACGGGAATAAACATATGAATTGAAAGTACTCGATATTGTTGAATTTGATTGCAAGATATAGAAGAACTCCCCCTGAGGATGTGCATAGTGAGGAATTTTCTTTTGAAGCAATGCACATTTGAAGAGTAGAATCATGGAGAACTCCCCCTATATCTTGTAATTCATACACGCATTTAACATATGAAATGAAGAATTTGAAATGCATGATGAAATATGGTGACTGATGTAATTCAGCATGCGTGCATAACATTAATGAGGAAATAGCATGCAGAAAAATAGAGCAAAAGTATCAGGTCACCATCGGACTTAAGTTTACAACTCATACAACAAAAGCTTCAGAAGAGCGAGAGTTGCAACTTAACAAAAAAAAATGCCCATATATATAGATCCGCTTGAAGACTAACTCTAATTTCTCCCTCTTTGTCATCAAATGACCAAAAGGGACGAAAAATGAGGACTAACGCCCCTGAAGAATTTCATCACGAAGTCGATGGAGGAGCGTCAGCGTTGTTGGGGTCATTAGTTGTACCCGGGCCTGCCGCAGTGTCGTCCAGATCTATATCTTGGGAGCCGACTAATGAGTGCCACAAATACCTTCATGGACCTCTCCCATAGCAACTCTCGCTTGGTCCTCGTCCAAGCACTTTAAAAGAACATCATCAACTGTTCGGCGATGGAGATCATCATGTATCATTGTGTATTTGGAAGCCATACGCCAAACAATCATGTCCATCCATTTACTAGGATCACACAAACAATCAATAATCGGTTTCCTCCAGCCTTGATTGTCGGATTTCGGGTTCCGGCAGACCCTTGAGGTTCGAACACTGGGGTGCGCGCGGAGATTTTGCCCTCTACCTACCTGCTCTTCGCCGAATCGCTAGGGTCTAAACTACGAACAGAACAACACAAGAGACACAGGGTTTATACTGGTTCAGGCCACCATTTGTGGTGTAATACCCTACTCCAGTGTGTGGTGTGGTGGATTGCCTCTTGGGATGATGATGAACAATACAAGGAAGAACAGCCTCGCGAGGGTCTGTTCTTGGCTGGTGCGATGAACTGCTAGGAGGAGTTCAATCGCTCTATCTACTAGTTTCTTGGTGAGGATCCAGATGCCTCTACCCTGGGGGTGGCTAGTCCTATTTATAGGCAAAGGCCCTGGGCCTCTTCCCAAATATTGAGCGGGAAGGGGGCCAACAATTGGCCATTTTAAAGGGGAACGTCTAGTACACTTATCCTGACTAAAGTCGGTCCTCGCCTGTCAAAGGCTCTGGTAGTGACGCCTGCTTGGGCTCCACAATGACTTCCTCCCTGCCGTTGGGCCGGTCTTGGTCTTGTTGCACCGAAATGGATGCCTTTGCTTGATGCTCTCGCCTGCGCTTGCTCCCTTTGCACCAAAGAGGAAAGGAGGACACTACGCGGGCTGGCGCCCGACTGGCGCCCTTGGTCGTCATGGCTTGCGTCATGGGCACCTCACGAGGTACCCCACCTTGAACTCTCCACCTTGTCGTGAGCCAGCCTGATGAGGCCGTGCCTGAGGAAACTCCTTGTCGTCCACCCTGCGAGGCTTGGCCCCTTGCGAGGGTCTTGAGCTTGTGCTAATGAAGATGGGCCGCTCTGGGCCCCCTTTGAGCCACGCCGCAGGCCGCAGGCAGGCAAGTCTGGGGTCCCCCGTTCCCAGAACATCGACAGTAGCCCCCGGGCCCATGGCACGCCCGGACTTGGCCGAGCAGGGAGGCGAAAGGGCAAGTGCGAAGCACCGCGGACCCTAACAGCCTGCGGCCTTGGGCACCGCGTGGCAGTTGATTGGGCGTGGGCGCCTCCGCTTCCCCATGATGCCTTGGTAACCGCACGGATTCGGCAGGTCCCTGCATGCAAAGTGGGTTATGATTACCTGCGACCATGGAGGTCGACGGTTGGCCTTCGCCGGCTATAAGTACGGAAAGGCGCGCGCCCTTCAAGTCTATCTCTCCTCGCTTCTCCTTCTTCCTGGTCCTTGCTCCGTCTTGCTGCAATGGCTTCGATCCGCCGGTTCTCCGCGGCAGAGAAGGGAAAGGCTCCCCAAGAGGATCCTGATCCGCTTCCACCGAAGAAACAGCTTTCCCTCTGCCATTGGGGTGAGGGAGCCCGCCAAGAAGTGCCGAGGCCCAGGTGTGAGCGGCCACCACCGGGGTTCCCACTTCCCTTGTACGCCCATATCGGGGGCTCTGAAGGAGTTGACGTCGAACGCCACGGGCAGCGCCGCCGTCGGCGCCAGCGGGTCACGAAGGTGTGCGTCTTTCCCCCTGGAGTCCACGCTGAAGGCTCCTCCCGAGAGTTCGTGCTTCACGCCGCCACGCCTCCTAAGTCTTGGATTCGCCTTCCCCCTTTCTTCGCCTCCGTCATCCCGCAGGGGGAACCCCTGGGGCTTTGGCTGCAACACGCCGGCTGCAGCACCCTCGCGACCGGGGCAGAGGTCGCGGTCGTTGCCCCGGGCGAGGTCTTCATGACTCGAGGCTGGGGCGAGGTTGCCCGGGTCTGCAGGACAAGGGGCGCCCTCGCGATCCATCTGGAGTACGACGGTGCTTCGGTGATGTCCTTCAAGGTCTTCGATGCGGAGGGTCGCCGGCTGGAGTGCTGCCCCGGAAGAGGCGGTCGGGACCCTGCGGCGGTGAGACAGAGACCGGCCAACCACTCCCTTGTCAGCTCCTCAGGCGATGGGAGCGCCGGAGGATCCAGCGACTCCGCCGAGCTCCTAGCGACTCCGGAGACGAGCGACGACAGCTACGAGCCCCCGAGCCTGCGCCGCTCCCGGAGCAGGGCGGGCTCGTCAGGCCGCCGCCCCTGATCTGGATGGGGTTGGCGCCGGTGCCGGACGACCCACTGTTGATGATGGCATCTGCCGCGATGGTCCCTGTAGTTAGGACTCCTTAGGATTCGCGTCTTTTGTTCCTGCGAGGAGCCAAGAATATACCCCGCGGGGGCTTGTAAGATGTTTGTAGCTCTGTTTGTCAATATGATCCTCATTGTGAAGCAGTGCGAGATGCTTATTCTGTCTTAGCTTAGTTTCTTCCTTTCAGACCTCGTGAGGGCTTGATGCTCTGCGCCGACAGGTCCCAGTCCCAAGGCGGCTTCAGCCGTCGCTGGTATGCCAGGTCGCGATGCCGTGGTCAAGGCCAGGAGGTGAGCGGCCCGAGGTCCGGTAAGAGCCCCTGAGTCGCGATGCTCAGGAGGCCCCCCTTAGCGCTCAAGCAGCCATCATTCGGTGAGAAAGGAGAGCAACGTTGCTAACACGGGATTGCATTAGGTGCGGGGATGGTGCTGCGATAACTAGTGTTTCCGGAGAGTGACTTATCTCGAGGGTTAGGAAACGCTTCCTGGTGCGGCGCTAGGTCCGTGC
The DNA here is from genome assembly GCA_963921465.1 of Triticum timopheevii. Taxonomy (NCBI): domain Eukaryota; kingdom Viridiplantae; phylum Streptophyta; class Magnoliopsida; order Poales; family Poaceae; genus Triticum; species Triticum timopheevii. The sequence goes on along the minus strand of OY997262.1, from coordinate 275,106,644 downwards.
CTTGGCCGGCGAGGGGTTGCTTGGCGAGGTCCTCGCGTGTTCCTCCCCTCTCACCTTCGCTCCCCTTTCTGCTCTACGTCCTCGGGTCCCGGCCCTCGAGCGAGTCTCAGCCGTTGTTGGTATGCCAGGTCGCGATGCCGTGGACAAGGCCAGAGGGTGAGGGCTGGAGAGCCAGTAGGAGCCCCGAGTCGCGATGCTCAGGTACCCCCCCTTTAACGTGCAAGCGGTTTGTGCGGACGAGAGTGAAGAAGACACCGTGAGGGCCTTACCTGACGATGCTCCTTGGAGGGGCCCTGCAGGCTCATCACAAAAGGAACGAGAGTTCACCGTGGCAATCGACAGTTAGCCATTAGTTGCTTTGGAGAGGCGACGAGGCACGAAAGGCCTGGCGAGGTGTATTGGGGCACCCGTGAGCTAGCACGGGACTCACGGGGCCCAACCCCAGGGCGGCTTGCGCCTAGCACTGGGCCTTATCTTGGAGTATGTTCCTGCAAATTTGGCTAGATGCCGGTGCTCTACGTCCTCGGGTCCCGGCTCTCGAGCTGGTCTCAGCCGTCGCTGGCATGCCAGGTCGCGATGCCATGGACAAGACCAGAGGGTGAGGGCTGGAGAGCCGGTAGGAGCCCCGAGTCGCGATGCTCAGGCACCCCCCCTTTAACGCGCAAGCTTCCGACATCCAGGAAGAAAAGGTGCCACGGACAGGCACCAAATAACAAGCATGATGGGTCGAAAGCATGGCCCTAAGATAAACGCAAGAAGGGTACACGCCACTGGGTCAGACCCGAGCGACTTGGGGATGATGCAGCCCGTGGGGTGCCCCCAATAAGGTAAGCTAAGAACATGAAATAAAAGGGATACGCGCCACAGGGACGGACCCACACGACCTGGGAATAATGCGGCCCTGAGGGCGCTCCCAGCTGGAAATGAAACTTGAAAGATGTCACCTGATGATGTTGGGGACGAAGGGGTGTTGGTGTAGCAGACTCGGTGGGCTGCGGGAGCCGATCCTCACGAGCCCCCAGGCCCAGGGGCCTCGGAAGGCTCCGGAGGTGCTGGTGGCTCCTCGCGGACCATCTCCATCTCCACCAGGGCTGCGGAACGCCTGACCTCTTGAGCCTCCAGGATGGCCCTCATGAGGCGCTGGTACGCGGCAGCCGCGTTTGGCAAGCCATAAGGCATGCGAACGTAGCTGTGGGGCGGACCCTCGCAGCGTCCCACTTGCGAGGGCCAGAGGCGCTCCTGAGACGCGGCGCGGTTGAGCCCTGGTATGTTGATGCAGACGCGCAACCCACCATCCTCGCCTGGATGGGGGGCCACAGCGGGTAAGCGGCGGCTACCTCTCATGACTCTTGACTCCTGTAGCTCCTGAATGGCCTTGCTGACGAACTCCTGAGGGTTTGGCCCTCCTTTCCTTGCTCCTTCTTGAGGGAAACGTGCTTCGAAACATGCCTCCACGTGGTGCCCAAGCGCCTCCCTCGTGACCTTGGCGAGGTCGGCGGCCCTCCAGGGAGAGCCCCCGAGCCCTGCCTGAGGAGGGCGCCGGGCACGCTTCCCTATGCGATGGAAGGAGGTTCCCCCTGAGCAGGTGTGGGCCCTGAGGGGCGTGCCTCCTGAGGGGCCGGGCCGGACGATGTCTTCTTCTTCTTGGGGGCGGCCTCGGGAAGCCTCCTGCTTCCGTGATCCGGGTCTTCTAGTGATGCGGCCTGAAAGGCTCGCTCCAGGGAGCACACTGCGTCTCTCTCCTTGCAGGGCACCGTGATGACCCCGCCACTTCCTGGCATCTTGAGGACATTGTAGCCGTGGTGGGTTATGGCCATGAACTTGGCCAGCGCCGGGTACCCGAGGATGGCGTTGTACGGCAGGAGAATGTGGGTGACGTCGAAGTCGATGAGCTCGGTGCGGTAGTTGTCGCGTGCCCCGAAGGTGACAGGGAGGCGGACCTTCCCAATCGGGACCGTGGAGCCGTCGGTGACTCCGGAGAAAGGCTTGGTTGGCTGAAGCTGACTGTAGGGCACTTGGAGATTGTTGAATGTTTCCACGGACAGGACGTTGAGCCCTGCCCCGCCGTCGATGAGGGTCCTGGTGACTAGCACGTTGCTGATGATTGGGGAACAAAGCATCGGGAGGATTCCGGCTGTGGCCGCGCACTTGAGCTGATCCGCTGAGCTGAACGTGATGGCGCATGCTGACCACCTGAGAGGGCGCGTGGCCTCGAGCTTGGGGAGGACTGCATTCACTTCGCGGGCGAACTGCTTGAAGATGCGCTGAGAGGTTGGGGCTTGAGCTCCGCCCAGGATGCAGGCAATTGCACGTGGTTCCTGGAAGCCCCCAGCCCCCTCGTACTGATGACGGTCTTCATTTCTCCTTGGTTGCGGCGGGAGCGGAGGGAGGCCTGCGTCCCCTTGCGGGCGATCCTTGCGAGGCTCATCCCTCCAGCCTCCCTCGCGAGGCGGGTCCTGCCAGCGATCCTCGTGAGGTTGGTCACGCCACTCTTGGCATGGGCCGCGGTCTTCCCAGCGTCCTGCGTTCCTTCCTCCTCCTCGGCCGTAGCCCCGGTCGCTGCGGTCGGGACGTCGGCCGACCCTTCCTTCATGCATGGCCCGGAGCTCTTGGCATTCATTGGTGTTGTGGGTGTGGAGGTCGTGGTACACGCAGTATCGACTACCCTTGGAGGATTTGGGCTGATGTCTGCCCAGCTTGGTGTTTGGCTCTGCCGCGAGCACGGCAGCCCCTTGCGCTTTACGTCCTTGGCCTTGGGCTTCTTCTCTTCTGGGTCTGCGACAGGCAGCTCGAGGAGGAAGAGGCGTCCTTCCTCAGCCCTGGCGCACTTGGTCGCCAAGTTGAACAGTTCCAAGGAGGTGCACAGGTCTTCATGCATCGCCAGCTCCTCCTTCATCTTGACGTCGCGCACGCCGTCGGAGAAGGCTGAGATGATGGCCTCCTTCGTTACCTTGGGGATCTTGAGGCGCGCATTGTTGAAGCGCTGGATGTACTTCTGCAGGGTTTCCCTTGGTTGCTGCTTGATACGGCGCATGTCGCTCACGGCGGGTGGCCGGTCGCGAGTACCCTGGAAGTTGGCGATGAAGCGGGTGCGCATCTCGTCCCAGGAGGAGATCGTGCCTGGAGCCAGATTTAGGAGCCAGGTGCGGGCCCCGTCCTTGAGCGCCATGGGAAACCAGTTTGCCATGTCCTTTTCGTCTCCGTTGGCAGCCTCGATGCCCAGCTCGTAGAGCTGGGGGAACTCTGCAGGGTCAGCCGTGCCGTTGTAGCGAGGAGGTAGGTCTGGCTTGAACTTGCCGGGCCACGCGACGCTGCGTAGCTCGGTGGTGAAGGCGCGGCAGCCCGCTGTGGCCACGGGAGGCCTTGGGTGACAAAGAGCATGGTCCTGCGGGTCCCCATGCGATGCAGCTGGGAGCAGCGCAGGGTCTTGACGTGCTGGAGCAGGGAGCGCTCGGGCAGCTTCTCGAGGGCGAGGGACTTCTTGGCAGCTCTGCTCTTGCCGTGCTGGCGCCTGATGGAGCGGGTTCCGCCCAGGGGCCGCGCGCCTTGGGGCCAAGGCGCCTTATTGAGGGGGAGGCGGCTTAGGCGCCCCAGGAGCTTCATTGCCCACGCAGGGCGGGGCACGGTGAAGCGTGAAGGACGGTGCGGGGGAGCCCCCTGCGGCGCGGACGAGCTCGGCGACTCGGTCGAGCCACTCTTCGTAGACGTCGTCGATTGGGCGGTAGCGCAGGAGCTCGTTTGCCGCGATGAGCACAGCTCGAGGCTCCATGGCCGCGCGGGGCGCGCGGGACGAAGAACCAGCGGGGGTGAGCGAGGGTGTGGTAGTGCAGCCGTCTCGCCTCATGGATGGATGCTGGGACGATGCTTGCTGCTTGTTCCCCACTGGGCCGGTGGCGGCGTTGACGGCAGGTGACGGGGAACGACGAGGGCGCCCACCGACGGGAGCCGTCTGGGCGACGCGGGAAGCGAGGGCGGCTCGGCGCTCGGCGCGAGCCCGACGAGCGTCAGACATGGATGCGATGGTCGGAGAAGAACAAGACGACGGAAGGCAAATTCCGGCGCACCCCTACCTAGCGCGCCAAATGTTGGATTTCGGGTTCCGGTAGACCCTTGAGGTTCGAACACTGGGGTGCGCGCGGAGATTTCACCCTCTACCTACCTGCTCCTCGCCGAATCGCCAGGGTCTAAACTATGAACAGAACAACACAAGAGACATAGGGTTTATACTGGTTCAGGCCACCATTGTGGTGTAATACCCTACTCCAGTGTGTGGTGTGGTGGATTGCCTCTTGGGCTGATGATGAATAATACAAGGAAGAACAGCCTCGCGAGGATCTGTTCTTGGCTGGTTCGATGAACTGCTAGGAGGAGTTCAATCGCTCTATCTACTGGTTTCTTGGTGAGGATCCAGATGCCTCTACCCTGGGGGTGGCTAGTCCTATTTATAGGCAAAGGCCCTGGCCCTCTTCCCAAATATTGAGCGGGAAGGGCGCCAACAATTGGCCATTTTAAAGGGGAAAGTCTAGTACACTTATCCTGACTAAAGTCGGTCCTCGCCTGTCAAAGGATCTGGTAGTGACGCCTGCTTGGGCTCCATAATGACTTCCTCCCTGCCGTTGGGCTGGTCTTGGTCTTGTTGCACCGAAATGGATGCCTTTGCTTGATGCTCTCGCCTGCGCTTGCTCCCTTTGCACCAAAGAGGAAAGGAGGACACTACGCGGGCTGGCGCCCGACTGGCGCCCTTGGTCGTCATGGCTTGCGTCATGGGCACCTCACGAGGTACCCCACCTTGAACTCTCCGCCTTATCGTGAGCCAGCCTGATGAGGCCGTGCCTGAGGAAACTCCTTGTCGTCCGCCCCACGAGGCTTGGCCCCTCGTGAGGGTCTTGAGCTTGTGTTGATGAAGATGGGCCGCGCTGGGCCCCCTTTGAGCCACGCCGCAGGCCGCAGGTAGGCAAGTCTGGGGATCCCCGTTCCAAGAACGCCGACATTGATCTTCTCCTGCATTAAATTTTTTGTTAGTGGCCAAAACGATGGGCTCCAGTTCGGCCTCCCTTATGTTGGCAAGACTAGACATTAGCCTTTGAGAAATATGAAACATGCCATGATCAACATGATAGCCGGATGCTTGTTGTGACAACTGGTTTGCTCTCCAATTGTCACGTATAAATATATGAGCAATGCTAAAATAATCAAAAGTAGAAATTATATCTAGACATTTGTCAAGATAAACATTAAGTGATTCCTCAAAACATTGAAAGACTTTGGATATTTGTTTTAACACTAATAACGAATCACCAAAAGCCTTAATATGTTTAGCACCTATGGCAAGCAACATCTTTAAGCCGAATAACAATGCTCCATATTCGGCTTGATTACTTGTTGTGGCACCCCGGCTCAGAGCAACCGGTTTACCTTACATTGTCAGCCTAGAGATCTAGTATTTTGGCAACACACAACAACTTGGTAGAGAAAGCAACCACTTTATTGATGCTAGCGGAAACATAGGTTCGATATTACATCAGGTAGAGAGGCCAAGCGGCATACACGGTGCAGCTGAACAGTATGTACATTATTTAATGAACATGAAAGGGGCCTTGATCAAGACAACTACGCGGCAACAGAACGAGGACGAAGCGGAACTCCATAACACAGGGACACCAATGTGGACACGACCTAGACGCAGGAAGCACTTCGATCCGATAAGTCTTTCCTGAAATTTGGCATGACACACCAGGTCTGTACATTGAATGTACTTGCAAGCTCACAACAAGTAAAAGCATAATGGCAAACAACAACATGATAATTAAGCAGGTTAAATGCAAGGCTATCACATACTACTCATGAAGTGATCATGCTTGTGCAACGAGTCCCTTGAACTCTCTTACCAAACGGGTTACCTCGTAACCAACATTATCAACATGGTGATCACTCTCGGATCACAAAACGAAACCAACTCATTGGTTCCAACATCAACCATCTTCATGGTTTCAACATTATCATCACCTACTCGGTGTCATCTGGATAACCTTAGTGTGCAAAATTAGCTTAGTGATGTTGATCCATGGTGTGACTTACTTACGAGTTGTGTCCGTAACCGAGGACGTGGCTATCGATAGATTTAATAAACACTCTGCAAAGGTTACTGTACCCACAACACGGAATCCATGCCCTCGCATTCCTATTCGGGTGGACCAACGACATTCTGACAAAACCAACCCATTGCCATGACACTCTCCCGGCCATTCCGACCAACACCCCTCTGGGCTAAGTCATGGGTTGCCTCGATGTCAACCCATGACATCCAACGCCACCGTCGTGGCCAAACATAAACGATCCCAAACAGGGATCCGGTACCAAAACAACAACAACAACAACAACGGGCACACAAGGTTATGTTTGCTTACCAGGCCAGGGTATTGCACGCCCATAACCTTCCCTTGTTGGAGGTACCGACGAGAGGCATGACAATGGACCTAATAAGGGCCTTCCCATAAAGGCAAATGTGGTTGCACTAGGAAGCTCGATTCGTTGGCATCATGACTCGATCAACATTATGTTCAAGTTGAATTAGCATCAGGTTTAACTTGAAATAAAATAATTCGAGCCATAGTATGCCATGAAAATGCAATCATATGACATGCAACTATATTCACATATTACTGAAAATGAAACAGACTAACCTCAAAGGATCATCATGCACTACTGAATATATTAAAGCACTGGTTAAACCTCATCATATTTAGTTATGACTTTAGCAAAGTGAGAATATGGATATAACCCATCATATGAAAATGATACTGATCATAATCAAACATAGTCATGTTACCAAAGTAATCTACTTCACTAAACTAGTCCATGCACTCAAGTACCACAGCAAGTTAAACAATTCTAGCATGAAAAATGCAATAACTTAAGAAATATTATATAAATGATTTAATGCATGAAATAAATCATATTCAAGTTGGAAAAATCATAGTTATTGGAATGATACTATGCAAATATTTATGGTGGCTTGCCCTAGAACAGAGGAGGGTCACACTCCTCCTGGTTCTCCTCAAGGCAAGAATCTCCCTCCGGAAATAATTAAAAACAGCAAAAGAAAATATCAAAACCCACTTAAAATTCACCAAAAAATCTAGATAGCAAAGAAAAATCTCAAATTTGGTGTGCAACTAGAGAATTCCAAGACAAAACCAATGCAAAAAGAATCAACTCATTTGGACTTATGGTTTAGGAGCCAGAGCTGGTCAAAGTTGCTGGTCAAAATTTGAATTAAGTTTGAATAAAAAGAAAACTGGGGGGTGACGTCGATGGCGCATTCCAGGAATACGCCTCCACTCGTACCGCTTCGGGCGTGAGTGGAGAGGCCGATAGTGGGCCCCTCCAGTTAGTTTAGGAGAGAGGGGGAGAGGAAACAGGGGACGACGGCGATTCACCGGAGCTCTCTCTGGTGAGGAGGGCTCGGCGGCTGTTCTGAGAGGGGGTGTGGGTAGAAGAGGCTCTGGCGCACCTGCCTGTACCCCGTGGCTTGGCGAGAGGTGGTCGGGGCTGCTCGGAAATGTCATCTCCAGTGGCGGCTGCGGACGGAGTTCTTCGGAGATGAAGAAGACGGCGATGCTAGTTGGTTCCTAGGGCTCCAACAGCGTTAGCGAGCACCAGAGGACCTCCAGGGAGTCGCTGTAGAAGCAGATGGGGCTCGAGGGGCACTGGAGAGGTGGGGAGCAGCAGAGGGGATCACCGGCAAGCTCAAGTTGGGGACGGCGGCCAGAGGCCTGCCCGGCCGGGCTGCGGCTTACCTACTGCATCATGGAGGTTGGATGGGTGGGTTGAGATGCTCGGAGAGGCCAGGGGCAAGCTCTATTTATAGGCGGAGGTCCGGAGTGCTCTGGAAGTGGCGCACGACAACGAGGAGCGCCATAGGAGGTGGAGAAGAGGTCAGGGTTCACGCGGCCATTGTGGAAGCTCGAGGGCGAGCACATGGCGCAAGTGAGGATGGGGACAGTGGCACGGGCGCACTGTGTGCTTGACCGTGACATGCCCGTGCTCGCTGCGGTGGCTCTAGCGTCGGCGAGCTATAGGGAGGGGTCAAGGGTGATGGTGTTGGGGAACGCAGTAATTTCAAAAAAATTCCTACGATCACGCAAGATCTATCTAGGTGATGCATAATAACAAGAGGGGAGATTGTGTCCACGTACCCTCGTAGACCGAAAGCAGAAGCGTTTCAATAACACGGTTGATGTAGTCGAACTTCTTCGTGATCCAACTGATCAAGTACCGAACGTACGACACCTCCGCGTTCAGCACACGTTCAGCTCGATGACGTCCCTCGTACTCTTGATCCAGTTGAGGACGAGGGTGAGTTCTGTCTGGTGTTGCATCTTGTTGCATCATGTTTAAATTTTATTTAAGTTGAAATGGGGATTGACAAACCCTAGCACCAAAATTAAATCAAATAGGGTCAACCATAAAATCTTTTCAATAAACCCAAAATGTCCCTAAGAAAAGTTCATGATTTCTGGTTAAGGTGGAAACCTCTGCCAAAAATGGTGAATATATTCTTAGATCATTTTTGGATTTTTAAATTAACTCATATTGTATTTGAAATAGGGCATTTAAATCCTATAAATATTTTAAATGCTCTAAAAATTCTGAAACTACTTGAGGGCTGTTGGGAATAATTTCACAAGTGCCCACAGTTATTCTCAGCATTTCATCAAATGGTTTGGTATATTTACTAAATTAAAACAGAGAAAATAATAGAATAACAGAAACAAAATTAGAAAGAGAGGAACCTTACCTGACTTACCAGCCGGCCCAACACTGTGCAGCCCAACCACCAGGGGCATGCCTGTCTTCTTCCCGTGCCAGCGCACGAAGCAGCTCGGTGGCGAGCACCGCCGTCGCGCTTGGCCACCTCCTGCCTGGTTGCCTCCCTGCTCGATCACCTGGACGACACCACGCACTCCCTCGACCCCTGCACCTCTCCCCTCTCTCGCTAGACCCCCTTTCCCTTCCCTGGCTCTCTCTTCCGCGTAGCCCGAGAGCGCGCCGTCGCCGTAGCCATGGCTACAGGCCACCACTCGCTCAACCAGCATGACCACGACCTCCGCCACGACGCCTTGGAGCTACACGCCGATCCACGCGACCGCGGATGCCCTGTAGCGTCGTCCTCAGGCTCGCCTTCCTCCTCCGACCGCCGGCTACCTCACCGTCGATTCGCGGCAACCAACGCGTCCCCGGCCCCGCCGTCTGCACCATCCTCCATGCCGTGAGCCTCTCTCTGTTTCCCTCCTGTTCCCCTCCTCGCGCTCAACCCCTAGCTTACCTCCCCGTCGCACCCGCAAGCTCCTTGCTGCCGGCGATGTCGCCGACGCGGCCAGGGCTCGTTCCCGTCGCATCTGGGTGCGTAGTCGAACTCCTGGAGTTCCCAGGAGCCTGTAGAGCACTTCTTCCGGCGTCCCCGTGTCTCGTAGCCTTGCCTGCCTCATCCCCGTGCTCCGGCCGCGGCGGATGAGCTCGCCGCTGGTGAACCAGGCCACCCCACGCCCAGCCGCGTGCTCCCCTGGATGCGGGTGAGCAAGGCCCCCCCCTGGTGCCCTCCGCCGCGCTTTTAGCCACCGGAGGAGCAACCCCGCAGCGCTTCGCCGCGTTTGCCGTCGCCGGCGTCAAGCCGCCAGTGGAGTTGACCCTTTTGACCGGGGGTTTGACCACCCCAGGTCGTCTGACATGTGGGCCCCGCCCCTGACTAGTTTAGATTAGGACTAATTACCCCCTGCTGACACTAACGGTGGGCCCAGTGCCTGCTAATTTGATTAGTTAAATTTAAATAATCCTGTAATATAACTGTGTCACTGACTTGTGGAACCCACATGTCAGGTTTGACCCAGACCAGCCCCTTTGACCTGCTGACGTCATGCTTACACATTGCTGACGCAGTAAAGGAATTTCTGTATTAAATCTAGTTCAAGAAATTCCAGAAAATGTTTAAAACTTGTAAAAATCATAGAAACTCAACCGTAACTCCAAATGAGATAAATTATATATGAAAAATGATCAGAAAAATCCAATCTATCCATCTGTACCATTTTCATGCATGTTAGAACAACTTATAGCTGCTGTTTAGCACAAATCATATAAATGGCATTTAAATATCCACATATGGAGTTTGAATTTGAATCTTGGATTCAAATCAACTTCATTTAATCTGTTTGGTAGTTGCATTATCTCAAACCACATCATATTGCCATGTCATGATCATGTATCATATTGTTGCATAGCATTGATTGTGTTCTTCCTTGTTTGCCGGTGTTTGTCCCCTCTCAGTAGACGACGTACCGACGATGAGTTGGATGACACCGATGAAGAAACTATATTATCTTCAGAAGTGCCAGGCAAGCAAAACCCCCTTGTTCATTCCGATACAATCCCACTTTCTCGCTCCTGCTCTATTTTACTGCATTAGGACAACAACGATACAACTCTTACTTGCAGCGGTAGTTGAACCCCTTTATCCTCTACATGACCTGTCATTGCCACAGTAAATAGATGAAACCCACTAGCATGAGTAGGAGTTGTTTGAGCCCTGATGTGCCTACTCATTCATGCTTGTTTGTCATGCCTGCTATTGCTTAGAGTTGTGTCAGGTCTGATTCATCGGGGATGAATTGGAATGTGGTGAACACGTCCTACTGTTGAGAGCTAAGTGTGTGAACACGATTTGGTAAACGTAGCGGTGAGAGGCCATGTAGGAGTACATGGTGGGTTGTCTCATTGCAGCCGTCCTCAGGAACTGAGTTCTATGTTTGTGATCCATGAACAGCTACTACCACACATTGGGATCCTTAATTGACTCTCTCGACTTATTAATCAACCTGATCTATGTCCAGGAGTTGCAACTAGTTTCTGGTGTTTGTAGGTTGTGTTAGTAGTCTACCAAGTGGTACCCGGTACAGGTGGGCTTGGGATAGACTAGGCACCGTGGCACGGTGTACCAAGCGTAGATCCATTCGTCGAGGTGGGCTTGGGAACCCTGCTCACATCGTTTGGGGCCGTGAGCGACACCCCGGCCGGATCTCCTTGCGTATGGAACCCGAATAGGCGATAAACCTGGGCGAGAGACTTGTGTGGTTAGTCAGGTCGTGGCCGACTCCCTCGCCCGGCTTCCGCTTGAAGGTTGCCGAGATACATGACGTGTACAGGGCGATAAGTGGCGAGAGCGTGTGTGAAGAAGTACACCCCTGCAGGGTTATCATTATCTATTCGAATAGCCGGATTCCTCGGATATGGAAACTTGGACCCCTTGCATAGTTCATAGACAACTGAAAGTGGATACTCTAAAATACGCAAGATAAGCGTGAGTGCTATGGATGGCGTTCTCGTAGGGAGACGGGAGCGGATCCATATTGGTGTATTGATATGGTGAATATGTGGACTCGTGTGCGCCACCTCAAAAGAGTTACATTACAGTCGTAGTTCAGGATAGCCACCGAGTCAAAGCTGGCTTGCTGCAGTCAAACTCCACCATCCCCTTTGTTGATAATGATGCATATGTAGTTAGTTCTGATGTAAGTCTTGCTGGGTAAATTTGTACTCACGTTTGCCTATTTTACGTTTTTGCAGAGAGACTTCAGTCTCGCTAGTAGTTCCGCGTGGACTTCGACGTTTAGCTTGTTACCTCAGCTACGATCCTGTGCCCTCGGCAGGATCTGGTAGATAGTCAGGCTTCTCAGCCTTTTCCATTTGTAGATGTCTGTACTCAGACATGTTAAGCTTCCGCTTGTGCTTTGACTTGTATGCTCTGAATGTTAGGTCATGAGACCCATGTTTGTAATATCTCGCTCCTCGGAGCCTATTGAATAAATACTTTGAGTCGTAGAGTTATGTTGTGATGCCATGTTGTGTTTGCACATATCGAGCATATTGTGTGTATGTTATTGAAATGCTTGGTATGTGTGGGATCTGACTATCTAGTTGTTTATCCTTAGTAGCCTCTCTTACCGGGAAATGTCTCCTAGTGTTTCCACTGAACCATGGTAGCTTGCTACTACTCCGGAACACTTAGGCTGGCCGGCATGTGTCCTTCTTCGTTCCTGTGTCTGTCCCCTCGGGGAAATGTCACGTGATGAATACCGGAGTCCTATTAGCCCGCTACAGCCCGGTTCACTGGAGTCCTGTTAGCCCAGTGCTACAGCCTGGATTCACTCGCTGATGACCGACACGTTCGATGCTGGGTCATGGATGCCTGTCCCTGTAAGTTTGTGCCACTTTGGGTTTACGACTAGCCATGTCAGCCCGGGCTCCTTATCATATGGATGCTAGCGACACTATCATATACGTGTGCCAAAAGGCGCAAACGGTCCCGGGCATAGGTAAGGCGACACCCGTGGGGATACCGTGCATGAGGCCGCAAAGTGATATGAGGTGTTACATGCTAGATCGATGTGGCATTGAGTCGGGGTCCTGACAGCTTTGGTATCAGAGCTTGACTGCCTGTAGGATTACCAAGCCAAACTGGTCGAAGTTGTGTCTAGAAATTCTTTAGTTATGTAGGGGAATTGATTGTGGGATGAAACGTAAGGCTCTTTTTACTCCTTATACCTCATGGCCTTCTGATCTGAGTCATCCTCTTCTCTTCCTACGGGGTTAAGGAACTAGGCCTTCTCATCTATCTATTAGGATGACGTGTTACTAATTTGTAGACCTATGGGATTGTTGGCTTCAAGCCTCAGTTAAGTTCCTACTACTTCGTATGTTAATTGTTGATCTCGAAACCTTGATATTGTGATGTTGAGTGGTTATGCCACCATTTGTAGGATATCATAAATCTTTTTGAGCATTTACAACCGTTATGCTGTCCGAGTCATCCCAGGTTTCTAAATAGTCTGATGCATTTGCAAAATCCTTTCCTCCCGTTCCTGATGTCCTTTTAGGCCAGGTTAATCACACTAATTGCTGAGTTGAGGTACTCTATTGCCTCGACATATATGTTGGAGTTATTATTATGACCCTAGGTGTCTTAGAGGATCATCTAGTAATTTAGCCATGTTTGTGTTCCCAGTGTGATGATTCTGGCCATCATTCTCGAAAGCATCCCGTGATGCCATTTAGTTAGTAGGCTTTCTATTCCTTGGGTTTTGAACCCGAGATTCACCCTACCTACCTCGTGTTGATAGTGTTTGCTAGTTCCTTTAGGATATTAGTAACCTTTGCGATAATCCTTGAGGTCCGTGGTATATCGTTCTTCCAAATACCACGAACCATTCTTGGCAGGAGTTCTCTTGAACCAAAAGATCACAACCAAAGTGCTCTTGATGAGTTCTCCATTCTACGTTGTGAATCTGCCAGTTCTACCTTCTGCATGGGTTATCCGGAAGAAATGTTGAGCTTTGCTCTACATACTAATCTATGCATCCACAACTCAGAAAGATATATGTTCCTTTGAGTTGTCCCTCTTCAGTCGTATTCCGATCTTCGTCTATCAATTGATAGTCAGGAGTAATTGTGCATTCGTGTTATCGATGCTTATTAATCTTCTGGTCCGTCAAGCCATTCTATTCAGGATGACTAGGAGAAACAAACTCCAATACCTCATCCATATCCAGGATTGGGTCAAAATAGTTATGCTCCGCATATCAAAATGCCAACCCAACTTTTGATTCTGTTCTACCCTGAAGTATTACCGTCTTTATGTCAAAATTTTCATGAGAATTGCACCGGCTCTTGTGAATTCTTGACATAGTGATACTTCTCGCCATCATTACTCATTCCTCGGTTCCGTGTTGTCGCAATCGGAATGCCGACAAGTGAATCGTGATGTGTGAAATCTATACTCCTAGCAACTCCGTTGCCCTAGCAACTCCGTTGCCCTAGCAACTCCGTTGCTTGGTAGTTAAATAGACAACGACCTCGTTCTTAGCGTGCTGATTATTGAATCATCATTCTAAGATAGATTGTGCTACCTAGTCCTTATTTCCGGTGCACTCCTCGATCAATGAGTTAGGATTGTGCCAGTCCTCTCGCTCTTGTGGTCATATCGTCTTGCCCTAAAAAGCAAGGTTGTTCTCGAGCTTAGTAACATATCGGTGGTTTGTGATTTTCCGAATATCTTCTCAGAAGTATTACCAGGTTGTCACCTGACCGCTATGTTGAGTTCGTGATCAAGTTGGTTCCTTGTAACCACCCCCTTCTCCAAGAATCTGTGTTGGATACCCCTGAGCTAGTTGGTTAAGCTAAACAACAACTTGGAGAGTTGGAAGATGAAAGCTTGTCCGACTTAGTTCATTCTAAGGGATATCTTGTATGTGTGTTGAAGAAAGGTGATATCTTCATTGATTGATCCTCGCGATCAATTGCTGGACCTATCGTCCTAAACAAAACTTTGATTTGAGTGTGGGCTATCCTCAAATCAAATCAGAACCAACGATGTTCGTAATGTTGTCTTACTCGTGGTTGATTCCTCGAGCATACACCATTATGTCTTTTGGGTCTGACCAATACAATCACCTTATTCACATAGTTAGGAATTTCATCTCCATGGGAATCTGGATGAACTGTTGTTGAGCCCATCGACAACATCCTTGTCTTCTCCATAAATTTTGTTGAACATTAAGCTAGTGTCGGAAACTTTTGAAAGCATTTCTTCATGCTAGATCATGAAGCATATGTTTGGATGAGAGCAGTGACTTCCTCTGATTCATGTGCATCTGATGCAAATTGCCGCCGTGAATTCAGGAAAGCTTGTTTTTGCCTCCTCCGGAATCATCCCAAGTTAGTCATGCACGAGCGAAGTGCTCTGTGGTTTGGTAGGTTGGCCGCCTCCATTCCATATGTGTTTCCCAGCACACCAAGCCACTGATTGACTTGTTCAAGGAGAAGAAGTTCCTTCATAATAGCTAATCCGGACTTATGCAAGGACTTTGATATCCTCGATGATGGTTCCCCACCTGAACTCGGTAGTGTTTTATTATAAGACTACTACGTGGTCATGCTTGTCTCGGACAACGTGTTCACATGTTGTAGCAGAACCAACTCATGTTTTGGAGCTTGCTATCGCAGTTCATTCCCCGAGAATCTCGCAACGCCCTCTCATCGATTTGTGTTGCAAACTCTCATTTTCCTTTCTAGACTTGATGGGTCTGGAATATCCTAACACCAACCAGATCTGAATCTTAGGCAGAGATGATGGTTGGAGCATTTTCCAAGAACTATAATATTGGTCTCTTGATAACCGGTGAAGTGGATGTCGTGGCCAACACACCCAGCCGGAAGACCTATTATTGTAGTATCTCGATTGAAGAAAGTTGGCCACCTCCGCATAAGGATTTCGTAGGATTCACTCCAAAAGTTGTTCCTTATGGATTTGGTGTTCCGAAGTCCGACCTTTTACTTGATGTTCTAGATATCAAACCATATCTATGAATGGATTATGCTAGCACATCAAGGAGAACATTAGAAGCGGAGTGCTAAATGTCTCTCGGTCGATCATCCAGATTTTGTTTCCTTGGCCTCGCTAAGGTGAAATCTGAGAAAGTGTTATCTTCCTTCGCATTTGCATCCTCCACTAATATTCAACATGGTAGTATGTTGTGTTGCCGGGATCCTTGTCACGGATGTTGGAAAGACCTTGATGGATATGGAAATGCTCAAGTTCTTGAGAGCATGCTCAGTCATTGGGTTATATCCTTGGTATCAATCCGAATGTGCTTTCCGTTTGCCGAGTGGTTCTATAGCCGTTGTTTCCTTTCCGATTTGGGTATGCCATTCTTTTAAACCTCTTCAAATGATCGTTTGTGAATCTCCTTAGGCTGGTATAGAGAGAGTTTCAATGATCTCAGAGTCAAAGGTAATTCTTGTTGCCACTTAAGGGATGATTCTATGAGTCACCTCCTCTAAGGTGCCCCGTTATGGGATCATGGCAACTATTTTCCTCGCTACTTGAAAACCCTCGTCAAATTGTTTCTTCCATCCCTCCCGAAGTGTGTTTGAACATCTCAGCTCGAGAGATGTTGCTATGTATCATTCCGTGAGTTAATCCTGAGTTGTTCGATCCTCAAGAAGATCGATCAAGATGTCGAGATCAAGATGATGCAATGAATCAACATCTTCAAGAAGGACAGTTGTATCTTGGAATTCATGTTATTAGTTTGTGTCCCCTTTGTCTTCTTACCTCACGTCTTGAATCTCGGGGCGAGATTCTTGTTTAGTGGGGGTGAGTTGTCACATCCCTAGCTTTTGGTACTGCCTGGTGTTGCATCTTGTTGCATCATGTTTAAATTTTATTTAAGTTGAAATGGGGATTGACAAACCCTAGCACCAAAATTAAATCAAATAGGGTCAACCATAAAATCTTTTCAATAAACCCAAAATGTCCCTAAGAAAAGTTCATGATTTCTGGTTAAGGTGGAAACCTCTGCCAAAAATGGTGAATATATTCTTAGATCATTTTTGGATTTTTAAATTAACTCATATTGTATTTGAATTAGGGCATTTAAATCCTATAAATATTTTAAATGCTCTAAAAATTCTGAAACTACTTGAGGGCTGCTGGGAATAATTTCACAAGTGCCCACAGTTATTCTCAGCATTTCATCAAATGGTTTGGTATATTTACTAAATTAAAACAGAGAAAATAATAGAATAACAGAAACAAAATTAGAAAGAGAGGAACCTTACCTGACTTACCAGCCGGCCCAACACTGTGCAGCCCAACCACCAGGGGCATGCCTGTCTTCTTCCCGTGCCAGCGCACGAAGCAGCTCGGTGGCGAGCACCGCCGTCGCGCTTGGCCACCTCCTGCCTGGTTGCCTCCCTCCTCGATCACCTGGACGACGCCACGCACTCCCTCGACCCCTGCACCTCTCCCCTCTCTCGCTAGACCCCCTTTCCCTTCCCTGGCTCTCTCTTCCGCGCAGCCCGAGAGCGCGCCGTCGCCGTAGCCATGGCTACAGGCCACCACTCGCTCAACCAGCATGACCACGACCTCTGCCACGACGCCTTGGAGCTACACGCCGATCCACGCGACCGCGGATGCCCTGTAGCGTCGTCATCGGGCTCGCCTTCCTCCTCCGACCGCCGGCTACCTCACCGTCGATTCGCGGCAACCAACGCGTCCCCGGCCCCGCCGTCTGCACCATCCTCCACGCTGTGAGCCTCTCTCTGTTTCCCCCCTGTTCCCCTCCTCGCGCTCAACCCCTAGCTTACCTCCCCGTCGCACCCGCAAGCTCCTTGCCGCCGGTGATGTCGCCGACGCGGCCAGGGCTCGTTCCCGTCGCATCTGGGTGCGTAGTCGAACTCCTGGAGTTCCCAGGAGCCTGTAGAGCACTTCTTCCGGCGTCCCCGTGTCTCGCAGCCTCGCCTGCCTCATCCCCGTGCTTCGGCCGCGGCGGATGAGCTCGCCGCCGGTGAACCAGGCCACCCCACGCCCAGCCGCGTGCTCCCTGGATGCGGGTGAGCAAGGGCCCCCCCTGGTGCCCTCCGCCGCACTTTTAGCCACCGGAGGAGCAACCCCGCAGCGCTTCGCCGCGTTTGCCGTCGCCGGCGTCAAGCCGCCGGTGGAGTTGACCCTTTTGACCGGGGGTTTGACCACCCCAGGTCGTCTGACATGTGGGCCCCGCCCCTGACTAGTTTAGATTAGGACTAATTACCCCCCTGCTGACACTATTGGTGGGCCCAGTGCCTGCTAATTTGATTAGTTAAATTTAAATAATCCTGTAATATAACTGTGTCACTGACTTGTGGACCCCACATGTCAGGTTTGAACCAGACCAGCCCCTTTGACCTGCTGACGTCATGCTTACACATTGCTGACGCAGTAAAGGAATTTCTGTATTAAATCTAGTTCAGGAAATTCCAGAAAATGTTTAAAACTTGTAAAAATCATAGAAATTCAACCGTAACTCCAAATGAGATAAATTATATATGAAAAATGATCAGAAAAATCCTATCTATCCATATGTACCATTTTCATGCATGTTAGAACAACTTATAGCTGCTGTTTAGCACAAATCATATAAATGGGATTTAAATATCCACATATCGAGTTTGAATTTGAATCTTGGATTCAAACCAACTTCATTTAATCTGTTTGGTAGTTGCATTAGCTCAAACCACATCATATTGCCATGTCATGATCATGCATCATATTGTTGCATAGCATTGATTGTGTTCTTCCTTGTTTGCCAGTGTTTGTCCCCTCTCAGTAGACGATGTACCGACGATGAGTTCGATGACACCGATGAAGAAACTATATTATCTTCAGAAGTGCCAGGCAAGCAAAACCCCCTTGTTCATTCCGATACAATCCCACTTTCTCGCTCCTGCTCTATTTTACTGCATTAGGACAACAACGGTACAACTGTTACTTGCAGCGGTAGTTGAACCCCTTTATCCTCTGCATGACCTGTCATTGCCACAGTAAATAGATGAAACCCACTAGCATGAGTAGGAGTTGTTTGAGCCCTGATGTGCCTACTCATTCATGCTTGTTTGTCATGCCTGCTATTGCTTAGAGTTGTGTCAGGTCTGATTCATCGGGGATGAATTGGAATGTGGTGAACACGTCCTACTGTTGAGAGCTAAGTGTGTGAACACGATTTGGTAAAGGTAGCGGTGAGAGGCCATGTAGGAGTACATGGTGGGTTGTCTCATTGCAACCGTCCTCAGGAACTGAGTTCTGTGTTTGTGATCCATGAACAACTACTACCACACATTGGGATCCTTAATTGACTCTCTCGACTTATTAATCAACCTGATCTCTTTCCAGGAGTTGCAACTAGTTTCTGGTGTTTGTAGGTTGTGTTAGTAGTCTACCAAGTGGTACCCGGTACAGGTGGGCTTGGGACAGACTAGGCACCGTGGCACGGTGTACCAAGCATAGATCCATCCGTCGAGGTGGGCTTGGGAACCCTGCTCACATTGTTTGGGGCCGTGAGCGACACCCCGGCCGGATCTCCTTGCGGATGGAACCCGAGTAGGCGATAAACCTGGACGAGAGACTTATGTGGTTAGTCAGGTCATGGCCGACTCCCTCGCCCGGCTTTCGCTTGAAGGTTGCCGAGATACATGACGTGTACAGGGCGATAAGTGGCGAGAGCGTGTGTGAAGAAGTACACCCCTGCAGGGTTATCATTATCTATTCGAATAGCCGGATTCCTCGGATATGGAAACTTGGACCCCTTGCATAGTTCATAGACAACTGAAAGTGGATACTCTAAAATACGCAAGATAAGCGTGAGTGCTATGGATGGCGTTCTCGTAGGGAGACGGGAGCGGATCCATAGTGGTGTATTGATATGGTGAATATGTGGACTCGTGTGCGCCACCTCAAAAGAGTTACATTGCAGTCGTAGTTCAGGATAGCCACTGAGTCAAAGCTGGCTTGCTGCAGTCAAACTCCACCATCCCCTTTGTTGATAATGATGCATATGTAGTTAGTTCTGATGTAAGTCTTGCTGGGTACATTTGTACTCACGTTTGCCTATTTTACGTTTTTGCATAGAGACTTCAGTCTCGCTAGTAGTTCCGCGTGGACTTCGACGTTTAGCTTGTTACCTCAGCTACGATCCTGTGCCCTCGGCAGGATCTGGTAGATAGTCAGGCTTCTCAGCCTTTTCCATTTGTAGATGTCTGTACTCAGACATGTTAAGCTTCCGCTTGTGCTTTGACTTTATGCTCTGAATGTTGGGTCATGAGACCCATGTTTGTAATATCTCGCTCCTCGGAGCCTATTGAATAAATACTTTGAGTCGTAGAGTTATGTTGTGATGCCATGTTGTGTTTGCACATATCGAGCATATTGTGTGTATGTTATTGAAATGCTTGGTATGTGTGGGATCTGACTATCTAGTTGTTTATCCTTAGTAGCCTCTCTTACCGGGAAATGTCTCCTAGTGTTTCCATTGAGCCATGGTAGCTTGCTACTGCTCCGGAACACTTAGGCTGGCCGGCATGTGTCCTTCTTCGTTCCTGTGTCTGTCCCCTCGGGGAAATGTCACGCGATGAATACCGGAGTCCTGTTAGCCCGCTACAGCCCGGTTCACCGGAGTCCTGTTAGCCCAGTGCTACAGCCTGGATTCACTCGCTGATGACCGACACGTTCGATGCTGGGTCATGGATGCCTATCCCTGTAAGTTTGTGCCACTTTGGGTTTACGACTAGCCTTGTCAGCCCGGGCTCCTTATCATATGGATGCTAGCGACACTATCATATACGTGTGCCAAAAGGCGCAAACGGTCCCGGGCATAGGTAAGGCGACACCCGTGGGGATACCGTGCGTGAGGCCGCAAAGTGATATGAGGTGTTACATGCTAGATCGATGTGGCATTGAGTCGGGGTCCTGACAAGGTCGAACCCGACCACCTTGTGAAAGTGCGTTACGTCGACTAGAGGAGGGTGAATAGGCGATTTTTATGAATTCTTCAGTGAGGAATTTCAGGTTGACGAAATTCCTAAGTGAAGAACTACTTGCAGCGGAATAAGTACTCAGGGATAAGCATAACAGAGTAACATCATAGTCATCATGATGAAATGGAAGACAAACACAGAGTACAGAAAGCGTAAACACAGGATAAGCAGGATGAAGACAAAACAGACTGAAGGAACAGGATTGAGGAATTAGAGCAAGTCTTCAGTCAAAGTCTTCAAACAGTAATGATCAGGTTCATCAACACATAACTGAGGAAATGGAAGGGTTGAGGAAATATAACCAGTAGGCTTGGTGAAGATAATGATTTGGTAGACCAGTTCCAACTGCTGTGACAGTTGTATGTCTGGTTGGAGCGGCTGAGTATTTAAACTCGAGGACACATAGTCCCGGACACACAATCCTCACCGTATTCTCTTGAGCTAAGATCACACAGACCTCACCGAACATCAGTGGTAAGTCTTCACAGGTGACTTCCAAACCTTCACAGACTTGGTCACTCGGCAATCCACAATTCCTCTTGGATACTTGGTCCTCAAAGGTAACAAGCATCGGTTCCACACAGGAACGATCTCTTCAGTGATGCTCAATCACTTTGGGTTTTGTAGGTTTGGATTTTGGATTTGGGTTTTCCTCACTTGATGATTTTCGTTCAAAGTCCTCGGAGGATGGGATGCTCTCAAATGACAAGTGTCAGTTTCTCTCGGAGCAGCCAACCAGCTAGTGGTTGTAGGGGGCGACTATTTATAGCCTAGGGAGCAGCCCGACATGATAAGACATAAATGCCCTTGTCTGATAAGACCGTTAGGTGGTAGGATATTTTGGATAGTTGGCGCGTGGCACAACAACGGTCGGATTTGAGGTTCGAATTCCTCAAGGCTATCATATTCCTCACTGTGTTGGCAATTCGCACTGGCGAATTCCTAACTCCTCAGTCAGGACAAATTCCTTAGAGACCAGAAGATCTTCATCTCTGTCACTGAAGAAATTGACTGAACTGATATGAGATTTCCAATGGCTTCACTCAAAGCATTGGGTAGATGTAGGATTTTGAGATGAGCATCACTTGGAAATCAGTTTCCTTAGTATTACCTCGACCCCTTTAACAGTACGGTGTTTCCTATGACTCAAGAAGAAGAAAATGAAACTATGAAAACAAAAGTCTTCACGCTTCAGATTCCTCGCATGGATATCCAAGTCTTCACGGTCACACCAATTTCTTCACTTTCAAAGTCTTCAGTAGAATCAAAAACTTCAGTTGAAGACATTCATTTCTAGGGGTCGAATTTTACTGTAAATATTAAACTCCTCATCGACTTATAGAACCTGTGTACACTCACAAACATATTAGTCCCTTAACCTATAAGTCTTCAATACACCAAAACCACTAAGGGGCACTAGATGCACTTACAATCTCCCCCTTTTTGGTGATGGATGACAATATAGGTTAAGTTTTCAACGGGAATAAACATATGAATTGAAAGTACTCGATATTCTTGAATTTGATTGCAAGATATAGAAGAACCCCCCCTGAGGATGTGCATAGTGAGGAATTTTCTTTTGAAGCAATGCACATTTGAAGAGTAGAATCATGGAGAACTCCCCCTATATCTTGTAATTCATACACACATTTAACATATGAAATGAAGAATTTGAAATGCATGATGAAATATGGTGACTGATGTAATTCAGCATGTGTGCATAACATTAATGAGGAAATAGCATGCAGAAAAATAGAGCAAAAGTATCAGGTCACCATCGGACTTAAGTTTACAACTCATACAACAAAAGCTTCAGAAGAGCGAGAGTTGCAACTTAACAAAAAAACGCCCATATATATAGATCCGCTTGAAGACTAACTCTAATTTCTCCCCCTTTGTCATCAAATGACCAAAAGGGACGAAAAATGAGGACTAACGCCCCTGAAGAATTTCATCACAAAGTCGATGGAGGAGCGTCAGCGTTGTTGGGGTCATTAGTTGTACCCGGGCCTGCCACAGTGTCGTCCAGATCTATATCTTGGGAGCCGACTAATGAGTGCCACAAATACCTCATGGACCTCTCCCATAGCAACTCTCGCTTGGTCCTCGTCCAAGCACTTTAAAAGAACATCATCAACTGTTCGGCGATAGAGATCATCATGTCTCATTGTGTATTTGGAAGCCATATGCAAACAATCATGTCCATCCGTTTACTAGGATCACACAAACAATCAATAATCGGTTTCCTCCAGCCTTGATTGTCGGATTTCGGGTTCCGGCAGACCCTTGAGGTTCGAACACTGGGGTGCGCGCGGAGATTTCGCCCTCTACCTACCTGCTCCTCGCCGAATCGCTAGGGTCTAAACTACGAACAGAACAACACAAGAGACACAGGGTTTATACTGGTTCAGGCCACCATTGTGGTGTAATACCCTACTCTAGTGTGTGGTGTGGTGGATTGCCTCTTGGGCTGATGATGAACAATACAAGGAAGAACAGCCTCGCGAGGGTCTGTTCTTGGCTGGTGCGATGAACTGCTAGGAGGAGTTCAATCGCTCTATCTACTAGTTTCTTGGTGAGGATCCAGATGCCTCTACCCTGGGGGTGGCTAGTCCTATTTATAGGCAAAGGCCCTGGGCCTCTTCCAAAATATGGAGCGGGAAGGGCGCCAACAATTGGCCATTTTGAAGGGGAACATCTAGTACACTTATCCTGACTAAAGTCGGTCCTCGCCTGTCAAAGGCTCTGGTAGTGATGCCTGCTTGGGCTCCACAATGACTTCCTCCCTGCTGTTGGGCTGGTCTTGGTCTTGTTGCACCGAAATGGATGCCTTTGCTTGATGCTCTCGCGTGCGCTTGCTCCCTTTGCACCAAAGAGGAAAGGAGGACACTGCGCGGGCTGGCGCCCGACTGGCGCCCTTGGTCGTCATGGCTTGCGTCATGGGCACCTCGCGAGGTACCCCACCTTGAACTCTCTGCCTCCTTGTGAGCCAGCCTGATGAGGCCGTGCCTGAGGAAACTCCTTGTCGTCCGCCCTGCGAGGCTTGGCACCTCGCGAGGGTCTTGAGCTTGTGTTGATGAAGATGGGCCGCGCTGGGCCCCCTTTGAGCCACGCCACAGGCCGCAGGCAGGCAAGTCTGGGGACCCCCATTCCCAGAACGCCGACAGTAGCCCCCGGGCCCACGGCGCGCCTGTACTTGGCCGAGCAGGGAGGCGAAAGGGCAAGTGCGAAGCGTCGCAGGCCCTAACAGCCTGCGGCCTTGGGCTTCGCGTGGCGGTTGATTGGGCGTGGGTGCCACCGCTTCCCCATGATGCCTTGGTAACCGCACAGATTCGGCAGGTCCCTGCATGCAAAGCGGGTTATGATTACCTGCGACCGTGGAGGTCGACGGTTGGCCTTCGCCGGCTATAAGTACGGAAAGGCGCGCGCCCTTCAAGCCTATCTCTCCTCGCTTCTCCTTCTTCCTGGTCCTTACTCTGTCTTGCTGCAATGGCTCCGATCCGCCGGTTCTCCGTGGCAGAGAAGGGAAAGGCTCCCCAAGAGGATCCTGACCCGCTTCCACCGAAGAAACGGCTTGCCCTCTGCCATTGGGGTGAGGGCGCCCGCCAGGAAGTGCCGAGGCCCTGGTGTGAGCGGCCACCACCGGGGTTCCCACTTCCCTTGTACGCCCATATCGGGGGCTCTGAAGGAGTCGACGCCGAACGCCACGGGCGGCGCCGCCGTCGGCGCCGGCAGGTCACGAAGGTGTGCGTCTTTCCCCCTGGAGTCCACACTGAAGGCTCCTCCCGAGAGTTCGTGCTTCACGCCGCCACGCCTCTTAAGTCTTGGATTCGCCTTCCCCCTTTCTTCGCCTCCGTCATCTCGCAGGGGGAATCCCTGGGGCTTTGGCTGCAGCACGCCGGCTGCAGCATCCTCGCGACCGGGGCAGAGGTTACGGTCGTTGCCCCAGGCAAGGTCTTCATGACTCGAGGCTGGGGCG
Organism: Triticum timopheevii; assembly: GCA_963921465.1. Taxonomy (NCBI): domain Eukaryota; kingdom Viridiplantae; phylum Streptophyta; class Magnoliopsida; order Poales; family Poaceae; genus Triticum; species Triticum timopheevii. The sequence continues at coordinate 275,082,262 of OY997262.1, read as the reverse complement.
AGGTCGCCCGGGTCTGCAGGACAAGGGGCGCCCTCGCAATCTATCTGGAGTACGATGGTGCTTCGGTGATGTCCTTCAAGGTCTTCGAAGCGGAGGGTCGCCGGCTGGAGTGCTGCCCCGGAAGAGGCGGTCGGGACCCTGCGGCGGTGAGACAGAGACCGGCCAACCACTCCCTTTGCAGCTCCTCAGGCGATGGGAGCGCCGGAGGATCCAGCGACTCCGCCGAGCTCCTCGCGACTCCGTAGACGAGCGACGACAGCTATGAGCCCCCGAGCCTGCGCCGCTCCTGGAGCAGGGCGGGCTCGTCAGGCCATCGCCGCCCCTGATCTGGATGGGGTTGGCGCAGGTGCCGGACGGCCCACTGTTGATGATGGCGTCTGCCGCGATGGTCCCTGTAGTTAGGACTCATTAGGATTCACATCTTTTGTTCCTGCGAGGAGCCAAGAATATACTCCGCAGGGGCTTGTAAGATGTTTGTAGCTCCGTTTGTCAATATGATCCTCATTGTGAAGCAGTGCGAGATGCTTATTCCGTCTTATCTTAGTTTCTTCCTTTCAGACCTCGTGAGGGCTTGATGCTCTGCGACGATAGGTCCCAGTCCCAAGGCGGCTTCAGTCTTCACTGGTATGCCAGGTCACGATGCCGTGGTCAAGGCCAGGAGGTGAGCGGCCCGAGGTCCGGTAAGAGCCCCTGAGTCGCGATGCTCAGGAGGTCCCCCTTAGCGCTCAAGCAGCTATCATTCGGTGAGAAAGGAGAGCGACATTGCTAACACGGGATTGCATTAGGTGCAGGGATGGTGCTGCGATAACTAGTGTTTCCGGAGAGTGACTTATCTCGAGGGTCAGGAAACGCTTCCTGGTGCGGCGCTAGGGCCATGCCTTGGCCGGCGAGGGGTTGCTTGGCGAGGTCCTCGCGTGCTCCTCCCCCTCGCCTTGCCGTTTGTTGCAAATATGCCCTAGAGGCAATAATAAATTAGTTATTATTATTATATTTCCTTGTTCATGATAATCGTTTATTATCCATGCTATAATTGTATTGATAGGAAACTCAGATACATGTGTGGATACATAGACAACACCATGTCCCTAGTAAGCCTCTAGTAGACTAGCTCGTTGATCAATAGATGGTTACGGTTTCCTGACCATGGACACTGGATGTCGTTGATAACGGGATCACATCATTAGGAGAATGATGTGATGGACAAGACCCAATCCTAAGCCTAGCACAATGATTAGTTCGTATGCTAAAGCTTTTCTAATGTCAAGTATCATATCCTTAGACAATGAGATTGTGCAACTCCCGGATACCGTAGGAATGCTTTGGGTGTACCAAATGTCACAACATAACTGGGTGGCTATAAAGGTGCACTATGGGTATCTCCTAAAGTGTCTGTTGGGTTGGCACGAATCGAGACTGGGATTTGTCACTCCGTGTGACGGAGAGGTATCTCTGGGCCCACTCGGTAGGACATAATCATAATGTGCACAATGTGACCAAGGGGTTGATCACGGGATAATGAGTTACGGAACGAGTAAAGAGACTTGCCGGTAACGAGATTGAACAAGGTATCGGGATACCGACGATCGAATCTCGGGCAAGTACAATACCGCTAGACAAAGGGAATTGTATACGGGATTGATTGAGTCCTTGACATCATGGTTTATCCGATGAGATCATCGTGGAACATGTGGGAGCCAACATGGGTATCCAGATCCCGCTGTTGGTTATTGACCGGAGAACGTCTCGGTCATGTCTGCATGGTTCCCGAACCCGTAGGGTCTACACACTTAAGGTTCGATAACGCTAGGGTTATATGGAATAGATGTACGTGGTTACCTAATGGTGTTCGGGGTCCCGGATGAGATCCCGGATGTCACGAGGAGTTCCAGAATGGTCCGGAGGTAAAGATTTATATATGGGAAGTCCTGTTTTGGTCACCGGAAAGGTTTCGGGTGTTATCGGTAATGTACGGGGACCACCGGGAGGGTCCCGGGGGTCCACCAAGTGGGGCCACCGGCCCCAGAGGGCTGCATGGGCCAAGTGTGGGAGGGGACCAGCCCCAGGTGGGCTGGTGTGCCCCCCCACAAGGGCCCAAGGCGCATAGGATTTGGGGAGGGGGCTCCTCCACCTTGCTTGGGGGGCAAGTTTCCCCCTCTCCCTCCTTGGCCACCACCCTAGATGGATTTGCGGCTGCCGCAACCCTTGGGGTGGAAACCCTAGAGGGGGCGCACCCCCTCCCTCTCCCCTATATATACTTGAGGTTCTGGGGCTGCCATACACAAGAGTTTCCACCTCTCCCTGGCGCAGCCCTACCTCTCTTTCTCCTCCACTCCCGCGGTGCTTGGCGAAGCCCTGCAGGATTGCCACGCTCCTCCATCACCACCACGCTGTTGTGCTGCTGCTGGATGGAGTCTTCCCCAACCTTTCCCTCTCTCCTTGCTGGATCAAGGCATGGGAGACGTCACCGGGCTGTACGTGTGTTGAACGTGGAGGTGCTGTCCGTTCGGCACTAGTATCTCCGGTGATTTGGATCACGACGAGTACGACTCCTTCAACCCCGTTCTCTTGAACGCTTTCGCTTAGCGATCTACAAGGGTATGTAGATGCACTCTCCTTCCCCTCGTTGGTAGTCTCTCCATAAATAGAAAGTGGCATCATGAGCTAGGTCTATGCGTAGTTACTATGCACAAGTAGAACACAAAGCAGTTGTGGGCGTAGATGTTGTTAATTTTCTTGCCACTACTAGTCTTATCTTGCTTCGGCGGCATCGTGGGATGAAGCGGCCCGAACCGACCTTACACGTACGCTTACGTGAGACAGGTTCCACCGACTGACATGCACTAGTTGCATAAGGTGGCTAGCGGGTGTCTGTCTCTCCCAGTTTAGTTGGAGCGGATTCGATGAAAAGGGTCCTTATGAAGGGTAAATAGAAATTGGCATATCACGTTGTGGTTTTACTTAGGTAAGAAACGTTCTTGCTAGAACACCTATAGAAGCCACGTAAAAAAACTTGCAACAACAATTAGAGGACGTCTAACTTGTTTTTGCAGCAAGTGTTTTGTGATGTGATATGGCCAAAGGATGTGATGAATGATATATGTGATGTATGAGATGATCATGTTCTTGTAATAGGAATCACGACTTGCATGTCGATGAGTATGACAACCGACAGGAGCCATAGGAGTTGTCTTTATTTTTGTATGACCTGCGTGTCATTGAAGAATGCCATGTAAATTACTTTACTTTATTGCTAAACGCGTTAGCCATAGAAGTAGAAGTAGTCGTTGGCGTGACAACTTCATGAAGACACGATGATGGAGATCATGATGATGGAGATCATGGTGTCATGCCGGTGACGATGATGATCATGGAGCCCCGAAGATGGAGATCAAAAGGAGCAAAATGATATTGGCCATATCATGTCACTTTTGATTGCATGTGATGTTTATCATGTTTTTGCATCTTATTTGATTAGAACGAAGGTAGCTTAAATAAGATGATCCCTCGAAATAATTTCAAGAAAAGTGTTCCCCCTAACTATGCACCATTGCGAAGGTTCGTTGTTTCGAAGCACCACGTGATGATCGGGTGTGATAGATCCTAACGTTCGAATACAATGGGTGTAAGCCATATTTACACACGCAATACACTTAGGTTGACTTGACGAGCCTAGCATGTACAGACATGGCCTCGGAACACGGAAGACTGAAAGGTCGAGCATGAGTCGTATAGAAGATACGATCAACATGAAGATGTTCACCGATGATTACTAGTCCGTCTCACGTGATGATCGGACACGGCCTAGTTGACTCGGATCATGTAATCACTTAGATGACTAGAGGGATGTCTATCTGAGTGGGAGTTCATAAGATGAACTCAATTATCCTGAACATAGTTAAAATGTCTTTGCAAATTATGTCGTAATGCTCGCGCTTTAGTTCTACTATTTCAGATATGTTCCTAGAGAAAAATTTAGTTGAAAGTTGATAGTAGCGATTATGCGGACTAGGTCCGTAAACTGAGGATTGTCCTTGTTGCTTCATAGAAGGCTTATGTCCTTAATGCACCACTCAGTGTGCTGAACCTCGAACGTCGTCTGTGGATGTTGCGAACATATGACATACACATTTTGATAACTACGTGATAGTTCAGTTAAACGGTTTAGAGTTGAGGCAGCAAAGACGATTTTGAAACGTCGGGGAACATATGAGATGTTTCGAGGGCTAAAATTGGGATTTCAGGCTCGTGCCCACGTCAAGAGGTATAAGACCTCCGACGATTTTCTTAGCTTGCAAACTAAGGGAGAAAAGCTCAATCGTTGAGCTTGTGCTCAGATTGTCTGAGTACAACAATCACTTGAATCAAGTGGGAGTTGATCTTCCAGATGAGATAGTGATGTTTCTCCAAAGTCATTGCCACCAAGCTGCTAGAGCTTCGTGATGAACTATAACATATCAGGGATAGATATGATGATCCTTGGATATTCGTGATGTATGACACCGAGAAAGTAGAAATCAAGAAGGAGCATCAATTGTTGATGGTTGGTGAAACCACTAGTTTCAAGAAGGGCAAGGGCAAGAAGGGATACTTCATGAAACGGGAAATTAGCTGCTGCTCTAGTGAAGAAACCCAAGGTTGAACCCAAACCCGAGACTAAGTGCTTCTGTAATAAGGGGAACAACCACTGGAGCAGAATTGCCCTAGATACTCGGTAGATGAGAAGGCTGGCAAGGTTGATAGAAGTATATTAGATATACATTATGTTAGTGTGTACTTTACTAGTACTCCTAGTAGAACCAGGGTATTAGATACCAGTTCAGTTGCTAAGTGTTAGTAACTCGAAATAAAAGGCTGCGGAGTAAACGGAGACTAGCTAAAGGTGAGCTGGCGATATGTGTTGGAAGTTTTTCCAAGGTTGATGTGATCAAGCCTCACACGCTCTCTCTACCATCGAGATTGGTGTTAAACCTAAATAATTGTTATTTGGTGTTTGCATTGAGCGTAGACATGATTGGATTATGTCTATCGCAAAACGGTTATTCATTTAAGGAGAATAATGGTTACTCTGTTTATTTGAATAATACCTTCAATGGTCTTGCACCTAAAATGAATGGTTTATTGAATCTCGATCGTAGTGATACACATGTTCATGCCAAAAGATATAAAGATAGTAATGATAGTACCACCTACTTGTGGCACTGCCATGTAAGTCATATTCGTATAAAACGCATGAAGAAGCTCCATGTTGATGGATCTTTGGACTCACTCGTTTTTGAAAAGTTTGAGACATGCGAACCATGTCTATTGGTGTATATGCATGAAGAAACTCCATGCAAATGGACCGTTTGGACTCACTTGATTTTGAATCACTTGAGACATGCAAATCATACCACATGGGCAAGATGACTGAAAGCCTTGTTTTGAGTAAAATGGAACAAGAAAGCAACTTGTTGGAAGTAATACATTTTGATGTGTGCAGTCCAATGAGTGCTGAGGCAAGCAGTGGATATCATTATGTTCTTACCTCACGGATGATTTGAGTAGATACTGAGTATATTTACTTGATGAAACACAAGTCTGAATTATTGAATGGTTCAAGTAATTTCAGAGTGAAGTTGAAGATCATCGTGACAAGAGGATAAAATGTCTATGATGTGATCATAGAGATGAGTATCTGAGTTACGAGCTTTGGCACGCAATTAAGACATTGTGGAAATTGTTTCACAATTAATATCGCCTGGAACACCATAGTGTGATGGTGTGTCTGAACATCATAGTTGCACCCTATTGGATATGGTGCATACCATGATGTCTCTTATCGAATTACCACTATTGTTCATGGGTTAGGCATTAGAGACAACCGCACTCACTTTAATAGGGCACCACGTAATTCCGTTGAGACGGCACCGTTTGAACTATGGTTTGGAGAAACCTAAGTTGTCGTTTCTTAAAAGTTTGGGGCTGCGACGCTTATGTGAAAAACTTTCAGGTTGATAAGCTCGAACCCAAAGCGGATAAAATGCATCTTCATAGGACACCCAAAACAGTTGGGTATACCTCCTAATTCAGATCCGAAAGCAATAGTGATTGTTTCTTTAATCGGGTCCTTTCTCGAGGAAAAGTTTTTCTCAAAAATTGAGTGGGAGGATGGTGGAGACTTGATGGGGTTATTGAACCACTACTTCAACTAGTGTGTAGCAGTGCGTAGGAAGTTGTTCCTGTGGCGCCTACACCAGTTGAAGTAGAAGCTTATGATAGTGATCATGAAGTTTTGGATCAAGTCACTGCCATACCTCGTAGGGTGACAAGGATGCGTACTACTTCAGAGTGGTACAGTAATCCTGTCTTGAAGGTCATGTTGCTAGACAACAATGAACCTACGAGCTATGGAGAAGCGATGGTGGGCCCATATTCCGACAAATGGTTATAAGCCATGAAATCCAAGATAGGATCCATGTATCGGAACAAAGCATGGACTTTGGTGGACTTGCCCGATGATTGGCAAGCCATTGAGATAAATGGATCTTTAAGAAGAAGACGGACGTGGACGGTAATGTCACCGTCTATGAAGCTCGACTTGTGCCGAAGAGTTTTTCACAAGTTCAAGGAGTTGACTACGATGAGATTTTTCTCATTCGTAGCGATGCTTAAGTCCGTCGGAATCATGTTAGCAATAGCTGCATTTATGAAATCTAGCAGATGGATGTCAAAACAAGTTTCGTTACCAGTTTTCATAAGGAAAGGTTGTTTGTGATACAATCAGAAAGGTTTTGTCGATCCTAAGGATGCTAAAAGGTATGCTAGCTCCAGTGGTCCTTCCATGGACTAGAGCAAGCATCTCAGAGTCAGAATATGTGCTTTGATGAGATGATCAAAGATTTTGGGTTTATACAAAGTTTATGAGAAACTTGTATCTCCAAAGAAGTGAGTGGGAGTACTATAGAATTTCTGATGAGTATATGTTGTTGACATATTGTGGATCAGAAATGATGTAGAATTTATGGAAAGCATATAGGGTTATTTGAAAAGTGTTTTTCAATAGAAAACCTGGATTAAGCTGCTTGAACATTGAGCATCAAGATCTATGAGGATAGATAAAAAACGCTTAATGGTACTTTCAAATGAGCACATACCTTGACATGATCTTGAAGGTGTTCAAGAAGGATCAGTCAAAGAAGGAGTTCTTGCCTGAGTTGTAAGGTATGAAGTTAAGACTTAAAGCTCGACCACGGCAGAATAGAGAGAAAGGATGAAGGTCGTCCCCTATGCTTAGTCGTAGGCTCCATAGTATGCTATGCTGTGTACCGCACCTGATGTGTGCCTTGGCACATGTCTGGCAAGAGGGTACAAAGGTGATCAAGGAGTGGATCACCAGATAGCGGTCAAAATTGTCCTTGGAGTAATAAGGACATGTTTCTCGACTATGGAGGTGATGAAGAGTTCGGCGTAAAGGGTTACGTCGATGCAAGCTTTAACACCTATCCGAATGACTCTGAGTAGCAGATACGTATAGTGGAGCAACCATTTGGAATAGCTCCAAGTGGAGCGTGGAAGCAGCATTTACAATATGACTTAGAGATTTGCGAAGTACATACAGATCTGAATGTTGCAGACCCGTTGACTAAAACCTCTCTCACAAGCAAAACATGATCAAACCCCAGAACTCATTGAGTCTTAATCACATGATGATGTGAACTAGTTTAGTGACACTAGTAAACTCTTTGGATGTTGGTCACATGGCGATGTGACCTGTGAGTGTTAATCACATGGCGATGTGAACTAGATTATTGACTCAAGTGCAAGTGGGAGACTGTTGGAAATATGCCCTAGAGGCAATAATAATTTAGTTATTATTATTATATTTCCTTGTTCATGATAATCGTTTATTATCCATGCTATAATTGTATTGATAGGAAACTCAGATACATGTGTGGATACATAGACAACACCATGTCCCTAGTAAGCCTCTAGTAGACTAGCTCGTTGATCAATAGATGGTTATGGTTTCCTGACCATGGACATTGGATGTCGTTGATAACGGGATCACATCATTAGGAGAATGATGTGATGGACAAGACCCAATCCTAAGCCTAGCACAAAGATCGTGTAGTTCGTATGCTAAAGCTTTTCTAATGTCAAGTATCATATCCTTAGACCATGAGATTGTGCAACTCCCGGATACCATAGGAATTCTTTGGGTGTACCAAATGTCACAACGTAACTGGGTGGCTATAAAGGTGCACTACGGGTATCTCCTAAAGTGTCTGTTGGGTTGGCACGAATCGAGACTGGGATTTGTCACTCCGTGTGACGGAGAGGTATCCCTGGGCCCACTCGGTAGGACATCATCATAATGTGCACAATGTGACCAAGGGGTTGATCACGGGATAATGTGTTACGGAACGAGTAAAGAGACTTGCCGGTAATGAGATTGAACAAGGTATCGGGATACCGACGATCGAATAAAGGGCAAGTACAATACCGCTAGACAAAGGGAATTGTATACGGGATTGATTGAGTCCTTGACATCGTGGTTCATCCGATGAGATCATCGTGGAACATGTGGGAGCCAACATGGGTATCCAGATCCCGTTGTTGGTTATTGACCGGAGAATGTCTCGGTCATGTCTGCATGGTTCCCGAACCCGTAGGGTCTACACACTTAAGGTTTGATGACACTAGGGTTATATGAAATAGATGTATGTGGTTACCGAATGGTGTTCGGAGTCCCAGATGAGATCCCGGACATCACAAGGAGTTCCGAAATGGTCCGAAAGTAAAGATTTATATATGGGAAGTCCTGTTTTGGTCACCGGAAAGGTTTCGGCTGTTATTGGTAATGTACGGGGACCACCGGGAGGGTCCCGGGGGTCCACCAAGTGGGGCCACCGGCCCCAGAGGGCTGCATGGGCCAAGTGTGGGAGGGGACCAGCCCCAGGTGGGCTGGTGCGCCCCCCCCCACAAGGGCCCAAGGCGCCTAGGGTTTGGGGAGGGGGCTCCTCCACCTTGCTTGGGGGGCAAGTTTCCCCCTCTCCCCCCTTGGCCGCCACCCTAGATGGGTTTGGGGCTGCCGCACCCCTTGGGGTGGAAACCCTAGAGGGGGCGCACCCCCTCCCTCTCCCCTATATATACTTGAGGTTCTGGGGCTGCCATACACAAGAGTTTCCACCTCTCCCTGGCGCAGCCCTACCTCTCTTTCTCCTCCACTCCCGCGGTGCTTGGCAAAGCCCTGCAGGATTGCCACGCTCCTCCATCACCACCACGCCGTTGTGCTGCTGCTGGACGGAGTCTTCCCCAACCTCTCCCTCTCTCCTTGATGGATCAAGGCATGGGAGACGTCACCGAGCTGTACGTGTGTTGAACGCGGAGGTGCTGTCCGTTCGGCACTAGGATCACCGGTGATTTGGATCACGACGAGTACGACTCCTTCAACCCCGTTCTCTTGAACGCTTCCGCTTAGCGATCTACAAGGGTATGTAGATGCACTCTCCTTCCCCTCGTTACTAGTCTCTCCATAGATAGATCTTGGTGACTCATAGAAATTTTTTGAATTTCTATTACGTTCCCCAACACCCTTCTCATCAGCCGAGGAAAATTTCCACTTGAGGACTTCAATTGGGGGCAAGTAGCTGCCATAGTTGAGTGTGTCAGCTTTGTAGTTGAGTGAAGACCTTGATCTAATGAATCTCATAATCCAAGGAGCATAAGGCTTCAATTCAAATGGGGACATTGCAATGTTTGCCAAAGTCCTCATGAAGAAATCATGGTAGTTCACGGGAATACCGTGCATGATGTTAAAAAGCAGATTCTTCATGATGCCAACGACTTCTTCATCATTAGAATCGTGGCCTTTGATTGGACTCAATGTCTTCGTCAGGATGCGGTAGACAGTCCTTGGCACATATTGCAATTCCTTCACAAGGAATTTTGTCCTTGAGGCTTGACCAGGCTTCAATGGCTTCATCAATACTTGCATGAAGTGATCAGATAGTTCAACTTTAGAATAGATCAGACGTGCACCTTCTGGGAAAGGACTGACAGGTATGGCATGAAGCAATTCAGTGGTAGGTGCCTTATAGTGAGTATTTTCGGTCATCCAGTCCAACATCCATGAGTTCACATCTTCAGCATTGCCAGTGATGTGCAGCGTCACATAGAATTGAAGAATGAGTTCTTCATTCCAATCACAGATGTCAGTGCAGAAGTTTAGCAGTCCAGCATCATTAATAGCAGGGAGGACTGGCGTGAAGCAAGGCAGTGATTCCATATCCAAGCGAGGAATATGCTCATGGTCGAAGACTTAATCCTTGTTGAAAAGCACTGAAGAATAGAAATTTGCTTGACTGGTTGTCCAGAAGCGCTTCCTCCTCAGATGAGCAGAATCATAGGGATTGTAATCAATGAAGAATACGTGTTCATTGAAGAAGGCATCAGCCTTGAACTTCGGAGTTTTGGAGAATGGATTCTTCGGCTGGGGCTGAGGAGTGTCAGTGATTTGCAATACAACCTCTAGAATCTCAATTTTTGTAGCCGCAGGCTGAGGAATTTTAGTTTCTGCTTCATTTGCAGCCTGGGCCTCCATTTCTTCAGCAACATTTTCATTAGCACTATGGCTGAAATTTCTTCATGAATGGAAGGGGCATTATGGATTTCTTCAGAGACCATCTCAACTTCTATTGGTGCTGGGGACTGGGGAATTTGCTGTAGTGGTGTGAACAGAGGAGAGATGGGGTGTTGACTATCCCAAAAACCATCGTTCATCACTGGAGTGGTGCAGCCAATGTCCACATCCTCATCCACTTCCATTTCTTCAACGCCGGCCTCTTCAGCAGTGAACTGAGGCGTTGGCGATGATACCTGAGGAGTTGAAGTGATAACATCAGCTTCAAATTCTTCATCCATCTGCTCTGTGGAAGCAGCAGAGGGATCTTCTTCATCAGATTCTTCTGGAATCTGATATTCTGCACCATAAGGAACAAGTTCCTTTGATGGCATGCTTGAAAGAGGAACATCATCAATGGGATTGTCAATAGAGCTTGTCAAAATCTTCGCCTTCTTGGGTGCAGAAGATTCTGAGGTAGCTGATGCTTTCCACTTCTTTAGAGCAGCTCGCTCTGCAGCTTTGGTCTTCTTCACTTCCAGAGCAGAAGGAAGAACTGGACTTGGTGTAGGTGCAGGAGGAGCAGAGGTATTTGGGGCAATTTCTTCAGGCACAACTGATGCAGTTGGCCTGTCTTAAGCAATTTCTTCAGGCGCAGCAACTGATGCTTCAGCTGGCCTGGCAGATTCTTCAGGTGCAACACTAGTGGTTGCCCTGGCAGTTTCTTCAGAGGCTGGAATTTTTTCAGCAGCCCTGGTACTTGCAGTTTCATCAATAGCCTGATTTTCATCAGCGGTGCTGGCATTTCCTTCAGTGGCTTGAGCAGATGCTTCAGCCGGAATGACTTCAATGTGCATAGGAGCAGCAACACTTGAAGTGAATTTCTTCGCCATCTTGACGAATCTGACCTTGGCTCCCAGCCATTCTGCCTTGTAGGCGTCAAATTCATCACTGAGCTTTTTTATTTTAGATTGAAGTCCAATGAGCTGCTCAGGTGAAAGACTAAGAACATTATCTTTCAGAAAGTGCTGCTTCTTATACTGAGCTTTCTTAGCCACTCTGGCTTGATCATATTTTCATTTTTCTTCAGCAATGAACGCTGTCACCATGTGACTTTGTCCAGGAGTGAGTCCCAACTCTAGCATTGGAGCATTGGGATCTTTGTGCTAGAGATCGATGAAATCCAGGATTTCTTCGGATCCAGTAGAAGGGGCACAACACTCCCTTTGGCTCTAGCGGCCCGCTGCTGTTTGTCCTTGATGATATTAGCTAATTCATCATCATCAGCCTCATCATTAGATGGAGTTTGGAAGACCACCTGCTTCTTGTGAGGACTTGGTCTAGTGCCTCGTCCAGCAGTGGCCTTGGTCTTCAACACTGTGGGACCGGTTGATGAAGGATGAGCTGAAGAACTTGCTGAAGCTCCTGAGGCAATTGATATGGCAGTGGTCCTTTGGCAAGTGGCGAGATGTATAGGTGCCGAGGATTTTGCCGGAGGAGCTGAGGGTTTTGAAGCCTGAGGAATTTGTGCAGTCTGAGGAACTGGGGCGGCTTGAGGAATCTGCCTCGGTGGCACAGAGGAGCTTGGCCGTGAGGGCATTGAAGAATAACTTGGTCGTGAGGGCATTGCTGAGGAACTTGGAGGTTTACGGGCAGGCTTCTTTGGAATAGCCTTCTTGCTTGAAGAAGCCTCGACAGCGGCAGCAGCAGAATCCTCATTGAACTTCTTCACTGCTTCTTTGGCCTTCTTGGCCAATTTAGCTTGCCGCCTGGCCTATTCATCAGCATAATCCTCACCAAGTTTAAGGCTTGTTGGATCAGCTCTTTGGCCAGGTGCCAGAGGAGGTCTTGAGCATGGAGGGTGAAGAGCGAATTTCTTCATGTATTTGGGAGTGACATATCTGTACTCCCACCATTCTCTTGCCCATCTTTCAATCCTCTGTATGCGCACTTGGCGTTCATTTTTAGTCTCCTTGCCGTGAGTTGCCTCATCAGGCGTGTAGTACCCTGCATAGATGTCATCAGGGATCTCAAAGGTAGTATTGACTTCAAGCTTCTTTCCTCCTTTCTTAGGTCGTTTACCATCTGCCATTTTCTTCAGCTGAGGAATTTGAACAATTGAGTTCTCTGAAGAAGTATGCAGCTTTTCTTTGAGTTAAGTTGATGAGAACCTAGTGATTCAGCAACAGACATGTGTACCAGTGAACAGAGTATAGTCGCGAAGAATTTGGAGAGGTCATATGCGTTCTCAAAAGTTTTTGTAAAACTGAACAAGTATGAGGAAATTGACCCGATGTGTCTTGAAGAATTTCACTAAGCGTTCTTTGACTTAGGTTCCAGAGTTGTGCGGATCGTGAGATTCACATAACTGAGGAATCATGAAGAAAAACGTCACTTAGAGAAACAGATCAAGAACTGAAGATTTGTGCTAGGTGTTTAGAGTGTGGAGGTTGAAAATAAACACCTTTTGAAGATTTGATGAAAATCATCAGTAGAATAAATGCAGTAAAAGTAACTTTTAGTTACCCTTAATGAAGAACACGACGAACAAAAGGTGTAGATTTGGAAGTTCATCGGCTCGGATCTTCCATGCCCTAACTTGGCGAAGGAAGACGTCTACGGCGGCGGCGGAGAGAAGATGTCCGCGGCGGGCGTGAGTACGATGGCTCGAGGTCGAGGCAGTGAAGCTATTCCTCACCGGCGATGATGAAAGTAGCCGCGACGCTAGGTTTTGAGAAGCTCGAGCGAGGGAGTGAGGTCGAGCGGAGTAAAAACGAAGTGAGGAGGGGAGGGGGTATTTATAGCTAAGGTGAAAAACCGTTCGTCCAAGGAAATTCGACGAACGTGCCCCTGACCCTTCTCATTCGCGCGACATGTGTCACCCATGTACTGAGAGATGGAGATCGTGTGAGATCGTGGGTGAATAGATAAGTATACCATGGAATGCGTAACGGTTTGAGCGGCAAAAGCCGAAAATTCAGATAAGAATATTTTAGAGTTTCGTTCGCAATTTCTTCAGCTGACAAGGACGCAGTGAAGAATTTGAAAGAGTTTCAAATAGAGCGCACGTGAAGAATTTGTGAAAAGACTGGGTTGAGTTTAGCATAGAGGTGGATAAGGGTCCGATCACATTTATAGTCAATGAAGAACAACGACGGAAAGAGTGAAGTCAATGCAAAGTTGAAAAATTTGAAAAAACTGAGGAATTTCAGAAATGAAGAAAAACTCAAATTGAAGATTTTCAACTTTGGTTGGTGGCGTAACCCATCATATAAGAAAGCTGATTTCAGACACCGCGTACAACTCTCGTAGGGTTCTGAGAATCAATTTCTTCATTAACTTCTTCACACTTAGAGGGTTAGTCTTCATTGATTGAAGAGAAACGTTACTTTGTGTGTTGCACACCTAAGTCATCAAGTCAGCATAAGTGTTAGGATGTGTGTCCTTTTCAAAGAACATTCGAAGATTCTAGGATATTTAGCTCACACTAAATCTTGCTAAATCTCTTCTCATCCAAGGGCTTAGTGAAGATATCGGCCAGTTGGTCTTCAGTATTTGCATGGTCGATGGAGATGTCGCCCTTCAACACATGGTCACGAAGAAAATGATGACGAATCTGGATGTGCTTTGTCTTCAAGTGCTGAACTGGGTTGTGAGCAATCTTGATAGCACTCTCATTGTCGCAGTAGAGTGGCACATTCTTCACATTGATGCCATAGTCCTTGAGTGTTTGCTTCATCCATAGTAATTGAGCACAGCAAGATCCAGCAGCAATGTACTCAGCTTCTGCAGTGGAGAGTGATACGTAGTTCTATTTCTTTGGGGACCAACATACCAAGGATCGTCCGAGGAAATGACATGTGCCTGACGTTGACTTGCGGTCCACCTGATCGCCAACATTGTCAGAGTCTGAATATCCAATGAGATCAAAGGAAGAGCCCTTGGGATACCATAATCCAAGTGTTGGTGTGTGAGCTAGATATCGAAGAATATGCTTCACAGCTTTATGGTGTGATTCCTTCGGTGTAGCTTGAAATCGGGCACACATGCAAACACTAAGCATAATATCCAGCCTAGATGCACATAGGTACAATAAAGATCCAATCATGGAGTGGTATACCTTTTGATCGAAGTCTTTACTATTTTCATCAGTGCATAGATGGCCATTTGTGGGCATAGGGATTTCGACGCCTTTGCAATCTTGCATGCCGAATTTCCTCAACACATCCTTGAGGTATTTCTCCTGAGATATGAATATGCCATTGTATTGTTGACGAATCTGAAGACCCAAGGAGAATTTCAATTTTCCCATCATAGACATTTGATATTCTTCACTCATCATATAGGCAAATTCATCACTGTAACGTTGGTTAGTACAACCAAAGATAATATCATCAACATATATTTGGACACGAATAATTCATCATCATATGTCTTGGTGAAAAGAGTTGGGTCAAGTGAACCGGGTTTGAAGCCTTTCTTCATGAGGAATTCCTTCAGTGTGTCATACCATGCCCGAGGTGCTTGCTTGAGGCCATAGAGGCCATAGAGGAACCTGTCTCACATAAGTGTATGTGTAAGGTCGGTCCGGGCCGCTTCATCCCACAATACCGTCGAAACAAGATTGGACTAGTAACGGTAAGCATATCGAACAAAGATCAACGCCCACAACAACTTGTGTTCTACTCGTGCATAGAAACTACGCATAGACCTAGCTCACGATGCCACTGTTGGGGAACGTAGCAGAAATTCAAAATTTTCTACGCATCACCAAGATCAATCTATGGAGTAATCTAGCAACGAGGGGAAGGAGAGTGCATCTACATACCCTTGTAGATCGCGAAGCAGAAGCGTTCAAGAGAACGGGGATGAAGGAGTCGTACTCGTCGTGATCCAAATCACCGGAGATCCTAGTGCCGAACGGACGGCACCTTCGCGTTCAACACACGTACAGCCCGGTGACGTCTCCCAAGCCTTGATCCAGCAAGGAGAGAGGGAGAGGTTGAGGAAGACTCCGTCCAGCAGCAGCACGACGGCGTGGTGGTGGTGGAGGAGCGTGGCAATCCTGCAGGGCTTCGCCAAGCACCGCGAGATATGAGGAGAAAGAGAGGTAGGGCTGCACCAACAGGAGAAGAACTTCGTGTGTTGGGCTGCTCCTTTGCCTCCACTACATATAGGGGGAGAGGGGGGGCTGCGCCCCACCTAGGGTTCCACCCTAGGGGCGGCGGCCAGCCCAAGATCCCATCTGAGGGGTGGCCAAGGGGGGGAGAGGGGAAACTTGCCCCCCAAGTTAGGTGGGTGCGCCCCCCTCCCAAACCCTAGGCGCCTTGGGCCCTTGTGGGGGGGCGCACCAGCCCACCTGGGGCTGGTCTCCTCCCAAACTTGGCCCATGCAGCCCTTCGGGGATGGTGGCCCCACTTGGTGGACCCCCGAGACCCTCTCGGTGGTCCCGGTACGTTACCGATAAAACCCGAAACTTTTCCGGTGACCAAAACAGGACTTCCCATATATAAATCTTTACCTCCGGACCATTCTGGAACTCCTCATGACGTCCGAGATCTCATCCGGGACTCCAAACAACATTCGGTAACCACATACAAACTTCCTTTATAACCCTAGCGTCATCGAACCTTAAGTGTGTAGACCCTACGGGTTCGGGAACCATGCAGACATGACCGAGACGTTCTCCGGTCAATGCCCAACAGCGGGATCTGGATACCCATGTTGGCTCCCACATGTTCCATGATGATCTCATCGGATGAACCACGATGTCAAGGACTCAATCAATCCCGTATACAATTCCCTTTGTCTAGCGGTATTGTACTTGCCCAAGATTCGATCATCGGTATGCCGATACCTTGTTCAATCTCGTTACCAGCAAGTCTCTTTACTTGTTCCGTAACACATCATCCCGTGATCAACCCCTTGGTCACATTGTGCACATTATGATGATGTCCTACCGAGTGGGCCTAGAGATACCTCTCCGTCATACAGAGTGACAAATCCCAGTCTCGATTCGTGCCAACCCAACAGACACTTTCGGAGATACCCGTAGTGCACCTTTATAGCCACCCAGTTACGTTGTGACGCTTGGTACACCCAAAGCATTCCTACGGTATCCGAGAGTTGCACAACCTCATGGTCTAAGTAAATGATAGTTGACATTAGAAAAGCTTTAGCATACGAACTACACGATCTTTGTGCTAGGCTTAGGATTGGGTATTGTCCATCACATCATTCTCCTAATGATGTGATCCCGTTATCAACGACATCCAATGTCCATGGTCAGGAAACCGTAACCATCTATTGATCAACGAGCTAGTCAACTAGAGGCTTACTAGGGACATGGTGTTGTCTATGTATCCACACATGTATCTGAGTTTCCTATTAATACAATTATAGCATGGATAATAAAAGATTATCATGAACAAGGAATATAATAATAATAACTAATTTATTATTGCCTCTAGGGCATATTTCCAACACTCTAATCCAGCATTTAGCACCGAAGACTTTGAAATAACTTACATTGGGTTTCTTGTCAGTGAGGAGTTCATATGAGGTCTTTTTGAAGAATTTGTGAAGATATACCCTGTTGATGATGTGGCACGTAGTATCAATTGCTTCAGGCTAGAAGCGCTGAGGTGTCTTGTATTCATCAAGCATGGTGCGAGCCATCTCAACAATGGTCCTGTTCTTGCGCTCCATGATGCCATTCTGCTGAGGAGTATAAGGAGCAGATAATTCGTGAGTAATACCAAGCATATCGAGATATTCATCGAGGCCATTGTTCTTGAACTCGGTTCCATTATCACTCCTGATATGCTTGATCTTCACACCGAAGTTAGTGGAAGCCCTTGAGGAAAATCGTCTGAAGACTTCCTGCACTTCATTTTTGTAAGTGATGATATGCACCCATGTGTAACGAGAATAGTCATCAAGTATGACAAAACCATATAATGATGCAGAACTAGAGAACGTGGCATAATGAGTAGGGCCGAAGAGATCCATATGAAGTAATTCAAAGGGACGAGAAGTGGTCATGATTGTATTCTAGGGATGCTTGGCTCTCGTGATCTTTCCAGCCTCACAAGCCCCACAAAGATGATCTTTGAGGAATTTGACACCCTCGATGCCAATAACATGCTTCTTCTTCGCGAGTGTATTCAAGTTCCTCATCCCAACATGACCAAGTCGTCGATGCCATAACCAGCATTCTAAAGCTTTAGCAAGTAGACAAGTGGCAGGTTGTGGTCCTGCAGAGAAATCAACAATATACAGGTCTCCTTTCCTAAAGCCTTCGAAGACTTTGGAGTTGTCATATTCCATTAGCACAGGGCAACGATATTTTCTGAAGATAACAACCATATCAAGATCACAAAGCATGGGACATACATAAGATTGAATCCTAAGGACTCGACAAACATGACTTTGTCCATGTGTTTATCCTTTGAGATTGCAACCTTACCTAGACCCAATACCTTGCTTTTGCCTTTGTCAGCGTAGGTGATATGCTTTAGATGAGCTGGTGACAAATCAGTGTCCATCAACAAGCTCTTGTCACCGGTCATGTGATTTGTACATCCACTATCGAGGACCCACTCAGTAGCTTTGGGTTGTTCATCCTGCAGATGAATTAGTGCAACTTATGAACCCATATACTTCACCAGTGAAGAATATGATATCAATTTCATCAACAGTAACAGATATAGCAATATGAGGATGTGAGAAATGAATGATTCATTTCTTCATCATTGGCTTGTGATGTCTACTACACAACCTTCTTCTTGTAGACATTGTTGGGCCTGCAAGTGCACAGGTTTGTAGGACAGTAGCAAATTTCCCTCAAGTGGATGACCTAAGGTTTATCAATCCGTAGAAGGCGTAGGATGAAAGTGGTCTCTCTCAAGCAACCCTTCAACCAAATAACTAGGAGTCTCTTGTGTCCCCAACACACCCAATACAATGGTAAATTGTATAGGTGCACTAGTTCGTCGAAGAGATGGTGATACAAGTGCAATATGGATGGTAGATATAGGTTTTTGTAATGTGAAATTATAAAACAGCAAGGTAACTAATGATAAAAGTAAGCGTAAATGGTATTGCAATGGTGGGGAACAAGGCCTAAGGTTCATACTTTCAATAATGCAAGTTCTCTCAACAATAATAACATAATTGGATCATATAACTATCCCTCAACATGCAACAAAGAGTCACTCCAAAGCCACTAATAGCGGAGAACAAACGAAGAGATTATGGTAGGGTACGAAACCACCTCAAAGTTATCCTTTCTGTTCTATCTACTCAAGAGTCCGTAGTAAAATAACATGAAGCTATTCTTTCCGTTCAATCTATCATAGAGTTCATACTAGAATAACACCTTAAGACACAAATCAACCAAAACCCTAATGTCACCTAGATACTCCATTGTCACCTCAAGTATCCGTGGGCATGGTTATACGATATGCATCACACAATCTCAGATTCATCTATTCAACCAACACAAAGTACTTCAAAGAGTGCCCCAAAGTTTCTACCGGAGAGTCAAGACGGAAACGTGTGCCAACCCTTATGCATAGGTTCATGGGCGGAACCCGCAAGTTGATCACCAAAACATACATCAAGTGGATCACGTGATATCCCATTGTCAGCACAGATAAGCACGGCAAGACATACATCAAGTGTTCTCAAATCCTTAAAGACTCAATCCGACAAGATAACTTCAAGAGGAAAACTCAATTCACCACAAGAGAGTAGAGGGGGAGAAACATCATAAGATCCAACTATAATAGCAAAGCTCGCGATACATCAAGATCGTGCCATAGAGAGAACACGAGAGAGAGAGAGATCAAACACATAGCTACTGGTACATACCCTCAGCCCTGAGGGTGAACTACTCCCTCCTCATCATGGATAGTGCCGGGATGACGAAGATGGCCACCGGTGAGGGATCCCTCCTTCGGCAGGGTGCCGGAACAAGCTCCCAAGAGGTTTTTGGTGACTACAGAGGCTTGCGGCGACGGAACTCCCGATCTATCTTCGTATTCGATGGTTTTAGGGTATATGGGAATATGGGAATATATAGGCGAAAGAAGTCGGTCGAGGGAGCCTCGAGGGGCCCACAAGATAGGGGGGCACACCCAGGGGGGTGGGCGCGCCCTCGTATCTCCTAGCTGAGGGAGTCCTAGATTAGGGGGTATCCGGACAGTCGGTCTATGTACATTGTTCGGACTATTGAAGCGTGAAGATACAAGACTCAAGACTCCTTCCCGTGTCCGGATGGGACTCTCCTTTGCGTGGAAGACAAGCTTGGTGATCCGGATATTATATTTCCTTCCTTCTAACCGACTCCATGTAAACCCTAGCCCTCTCCAGTGTCTATATAAATCGGAGAGGTTGGTCCTTAGAAGGCCGATCACAATTACAATCATAATCATCATAGGCTAGCTCCTAGGGTTTAGCCTCTACGATCTCGTGGTAGATCTACTCTTGTATTACCCATATCATCAATATTAATCAAGCAGGAAGTAGGATTTTACCTCCAACGAGAGGGCCCAAACCTGGGTAAACATTGTGTCCCTTGCTTCCTGTTACCATCAGCGTAAGACGCACAGATCGGGACCCCCTACCCGAGATCCGCCGGTTTTGACACCGACATTGGTGCTTTCATTGAGAGTTCCTCTGTGTCGTCGTTGCAGGGCTCGATGGCTCCTTCAATCATCGTCAACAACACGGTCCAGGGTGAGACTTTTCTCCCCGGACAGATCTTCGTGTTCGGCGGCTTCGCACTGCGGGCCAATTCACTTGGCCATCTGGAGCAGATCGACAGCTACGCCCCTGGCCACCAGATCAGGTTCAGAAACCTGAACTACACGGCTGATATCCGCGGAGACTTGATCTTCGACAGAATCGGGCCTCTGCCAGGAGTGCCGGGCAGTCACGACGAGCGCGGCCTAGACCTGCTATCGGACAGTGCTCGGGATATTACCCCTGCAGTAGTCCCGGACCTAAATCCGGAACAGACTGCGTGGCCCAAGGACGGGTGGATGGACCCCGCCACGGAGGCCGCACACTCATCGGCGCTAGAGCCAAACACAGGCCTCGCCTCTAAGGAAGCCTGTGACTCCGGACCCCCGGACTCGTATCCAGTTGTAGGTTCCAGTCCGCGCGCTCCCGAGCCCGCCAAGCCTGGTTGGGCTCCGGTAATGGAGTTTACCGCTGTGGATATCTTCCAGCACTCGCCCTTTGGCGACATGCTGAGCTCATTAAAGTCTCTCTCTTTGTCAGGAGGCTCTTGGCCGAACTATGTCCGGCTCGAGTGGAAAGCGGGCGACGAAGGAATTCGTTGCCTACCCACCACCCACTTCATTGTCACAGTCGACGATTTAACCGACGTGCTTGACTTCGACTCCGAAGACATTGACGGTATGGACGACGATGCCGAAGAAGTACATGAACCACCGCTCACAAGACGGTGGACAACCACCTCCTCATATGATATATATATGGTGGACACTCCGAAGGAAACCAATGGCGATGAGGCAATGGAGGATAACCCCTCAGGGAGAAAAACAAAGCATGGGCGTCGTCGACGCTGCTCCAAGCCCCACCATAGCAATACCGGCCCAGGAGACAAAAACAATCTGGATGGTGCCAAAGAGGAATACAACCCTGATCATCCCGCCTTCGAGCAGGCCGAGCAGGAAGATGAGCAGGCCAGCCCATACGAACAGGCGACGGACGGATATCCGGAGGAGGATAACTACATGCCCCCCTCCAAGATGAGATTAGCCTCGGCGGCGACAAGTTCGGCATGCCATAGGATCCCGTAGAGCAGGAGCGCTTCAAGCGTCGGCTTATGGCCACTGCGAGGAGCCTGAAAAAGAAGCAGCAGCAACTTCTAGCTGATCAAGACTTGCTCACAAATTGATGGACTGAAGTCCTGGCAGCTGAGGAATATGGACTCGAGCGCCACACGGCTGACCGGCCACCTCGTGGCCGGGATAAAACGGCGTATCAGCCCGAATACCAGCCCGCACCCCCACGCCAATACACTATGGCCCGGGGCAATAGGCAGGACCTGCAAGATATACTGGAAAACAAAGCAGGACAGCCAAGATTGATCTACGGATCACGGGGGCGCGCCCAAACATGCGACGACGACCGTCATGCCAGATACACTATCAACAAGTCCGGCTGGGCCGAACACAGCCACCCAGAGCAATTCGAACTGCATAGCCACATAGCCCGGCACAGAGGCACCGCGCACTCCCTCTGCTTCACTGACGAAGTGATGGACCATGAATTCCCAGAAGGGTTCAAACCCGTAAACATCGAATCATACGATGGCACAACAGACCCCGTAGTATGGATCAAAGATTTCCTTCTCCACATTCACATGGCCCGCGGAGACGATCTACATGCCATCAAGTATCTTCCCCTTAAGCTCAAAGGACCCGCCTGGCACTGGCTAAACAGCCTGCCAGCAAATTCCATTGGCAGTTGGGAAAACCTGGAAGACGCATTCCTCGACAACTTCCAGGGCACATATGTGTGACCACCGGACACCGATGACTTGAGCCACATTACTCAACAGCCCGGAGAGTCAGCCAGGAAATTCTGGACTTGGTTCCTAACTAAAAAGAACCAAATAGTCGACTGTCCGGACGTCGAAGCCCTGGCGGCTTTTAAGCATAATATCCGTGACGAGTGGCTCGCCCGACACCTCGGCCAGGAAAAACCCAAGTCCATGGCAGCTCTCACAACACTAGTGACCCGCTTTTGCGCGGGCGAGGACAGTGGGTTGGCTTGCAGCAGCACTACGCCACATTCTAGCACTTCAGATGTCCGCGACAATAATGGCAAGCCATGGCGCAACAGACATAAGCGACAGAACAACGGTGACAACACTGAAGACACGGCAGTCAACGCCGGATTCAGCGGATCCAAGTCCGATCAGCGGAAGAAGCCGTTCCAAAGAAACAATCAAGGACCGTCCAGTGTGGACCGTATACTGGAGCGCTCGTGCCAAATTCATGGCACCCCGGACAAGCCAGCCAACCACACCAACAGAGATTGCTGGGTGTTCAAACATGCCGGCAAAATAAACGCCGAACACAAGGACAAAGGGCTGCACAGCAACAACGACGAAGAGCCCCGGCTTCCGAACAGGGGGGACAGAAGAAATTTCCCCCCGGGTGAAAACGGTCAACATGATCTACGCCACTCACATTCCCAAGCGGGAACGGAAGCGGGCACTACGGGACGTCTATGCAATGGAGCCAGTCGCCCCCAAATTCAACCCATGGTCAGCTTGTCCGATCACCTTTGATCGTAGGGATCACCCCACTAGCATCCGTCACGGCGCCTCAGCCGCATTGGTCTTAGACCCAATCATCGACGGATTCCACCTCACGCGAGTCCTTATGGACGGCGGCAGCAGCCTGAACCTGCTTTATCAGGACACCATGCGCAAAATGGGCATCGACCCTTCAAGGATCAAGCCCTCCAACACCACCTTTAAAGGTGTAATTCCTGGAGTAGAGGCCCATTGTACGGGCTCTATAACTTTGGAAGTGGTCTTCGGGTCTCCGGATAACTTCCGAAGTGAAGAGTTAATCTTCGATATCGTCCCTTTCCATAGTGGTTACCACGCACTGCTCGGACGGACCGCATTCGCTAGATTCAATGCGGTACCACACTATGCATACCTCAAGCTCAAAATGCCAGGACCACGCGGGGTCATAACAATCAACGGAAACATGGACCGCTCTCTCCGAACAGAAGACCATACTGCAGCCCTCGCGGCGGAAGTACAATGCGGCCTCCTCCGACAAACCACCAATCCGGCGACAACAACTTCAAGCACCGTCAAGCGAGTCCGGAGCACCCCGCAACAGGATCATCAGGCACGCCAGGAGCGCGACTAGCAGTCCGGCCTGCACTCAAGCCCCATCAAAGCAGCATTCGTGCCACGCGTACACAATTACACACTCAAAATACCATGGGCATAGGCGGAGGTGCAGCAATGACTCAGTCAACAGTGCGGTACAACCGCTACATACCTTCATAACCCTCCCTTTTTATTTTTCAGGACATTGCTTTAGAGCAGCCTCTTCAGAAGAGCCGGATTGTCGGACTTACATAGGAGAGAAAACCAAGGAGGCAATATGCTTTGCGCACAAAAGGAAATACCCAGGTGGAATCTGTTCACGATCGTTATACCTGTTTTATATACGTACATGCAGCCTTCCCTTGGATAGGACATGTTAAATAGTCCTATTTACTTCTGCTTAAATGCTACCATTGTAAAGATACGCTTAAACGTATTATTCATCAATGGGAGATCATATATAGCATTAGCTTATTATTCCTATTTGCGCATTTTTTTCTTGCAAATATTTATTTAATATTGCATCCGTACACCTTGGTACGATTAGTTTGCCAGGGGCTTCATATGGTGCCTCATAATACGGCAAAACAAGTCGAACACTTTCAACAGTGCAGCACCCCGAACTTATAGCACTATATGCATCAGCTCCGAATCACGTCTTGGGTCAATAGTTGGGTTTGCCCGGCTCCCTTGTTTTGGTACCTTACATTCCGTTATATCGGCTAAGGTAGCGTAGGGAGAACTACTGCGATTGTGTCCCGGTTCTTCTGGACGAGCACCTCAGTAGAGAAAGCTGAAAACTGACCGGCATGATGTGGCGAGAGCTGGTCGCTGTTCGAGAGGTCTTAAAATCCTTAAAGATTTTTCCGCTTTAGGCGAGGAATCGGCTTCGTCCGATCTAGGCGTGTATAGCGCCCCAATTTGGCCTTCCGAATTCTAGGGGCTTCGCCGAAATTTAAAATTGTAGACTTCTATGGCTAAGTGAAAGTTATAAAGCCGCATAGTCCGATTGCCTCGTTCGCTGCGCCGGATACCTCCTTAAGGGACCAAAAATTTGGGTAAAGAGTATCCGGGATTTTCTTGGAACACCCCAGTGCTAGTTACGTGGGGGCGGAAGCCGATGACTGGCCTACTTTCAGAATTTTATAAACAGCTGCACATAAGGTAATATTTTAAATCAAACAGTGCTACATAGCACAAGTAACTTCGTCCTTATATTACAACAGCGACAGAGGTACATTTATTCAAAGATCTTGTCCTTGCTACATTCATCGGCCATGAGACGAGCGCCCTTCATAATGCCATCGTAATACTTCTCGGGATAGCGATGCGCCTTGCCCTCCGGCGGCCCGTCCTTCACCAGCTTCTCCGCATCCAGCTTGCCCCAATGCACTTTCGCACGGGCAAAGGCCCGGCGGGCACCCTCAATGCAAACGGATCGCTTGATAACTTCAAGCTGCGGACAGGCATCCACCATCCGCTTGATCAGGCCGAAGTAGCTAGTGGGCAGGGGCTCACCAGGCCACATTCGGACTATGAAATCTTTCATAGCCACTTCGGCCGCCCTGTGGAGTTTGACCAACTGCTTCAGTTGGTCACTCAGAGGCATTGGGTGTTCGGCCCCAGCATACTGGGACCAGAATAGCTTCTCTGTGGAGCTCCCCTCCTCGGCACGGTAGAACTCCGCGGCGTCTGAGACGCTGCATGGCAGATCTGCAAATGCCCCTGGAGAGCTCTGAATTCGGGTAAGAAAAAGAAACGCATCCTCCACATGTTTGCTTTGCATAAAGAATGCCTTACCCGCCGCTATCTTCTTGGCCGCCTGGATTTTCTATTGTGCCTTGTCGGCTTCGGCCTAGGCGTATTTCATACTCACAAGGGCCTTCGCAAGCTCGGCCTCTTTCATTTTAAGATCATGCTCCACGGACTCAAACTTCTTGCCGAGCTCCTGGAGCTCTTGCTGTACCTCGCCCACTCTAGCATCTTGCTTTTCATGCTCCTTGCATTCCAAGGCCGCCTTGTCTTCGTCCTCGGACATTGCTTTCTTCAGGGACGCCACTTCGGTGGTGGCCCCTGTTACACAGTCACGACGATTCGTCGTTAGACTAACCAATTTTATCTATCCTTCATTACGTGAGAGCGGGGAATCACTCACCTTTGTTCTCTTCGAGCTGCCTCTTCATGAGGTCGAGCTCCCCCTGCGCCTGCTCCAGGTCCCGCTTTAGTCCGGCGACCTTTGCTGTGCGGACAGCAGCGGCAAGCAGCACAGCCTGCTTATTCACATGCGTACTTATTATTAGACTCCTGCGGATTATAATTGACCCTCCGTTTGGCTTTTCTTTCTGAACACCAAACAGAGTATCAGGGACTACTACCTATCGGGTGGTAATTTGACACATTTTTACTACTTACCTCAAAGCCTGTTAGGAGGCTGGTTCATGCTTCGGTTAGTCTACTCTTGGCAGACAGAACCTTCTGAATCACCACACTCATAAGAGTACGATGCTCTTCGTCCATGGAAGCGCCGCGAAGCGCTTCCAGCAGATAATCCGACGCCTCGGGCGTCACGGAAGTCCTCGGCACGGACGGCTCGCCCTCCCTAACGAGGGGCTGCCCGCCTGAGTCCAGAACCGTTGGAGGTTCCAGAACAGTGTTTGGCTGAGAGCCCGGCTGAGGGAGTCCTGGACTAGGGGGTGTCCGGATAGCCGAACTATCATCATCGGCCGGACTCCAAGACTATGAAGATACAAGATTGAAGACTTCGTCCCGTGTCTGGATGGGACTTTCCTTGGCGTGGAAGGCAAGCTTGGTGATACGGATATGTAGATCTCCTACCATTGTAACCAACTCTGTGTAACCCTAGCCCTCTCTGGTGTCTATATAAACCGGAGGGTTTTAGTCCGTAGGACAGAACAACAATCATACCATAGGCTAGCTTCTAGGGTTTAGCCTCCTTGATCTCGTGGTAGATCCACTCTTGTACTACCCATATCATCAATATCAATCAAGCAGGAGTAGGGTTTTACCTCCATCGAGAGGGCCTGAACCTGGGTAAAAACATCGTGTCCCTTGTCTGCTGTTACCATCCGCCTAGACGCACAGTTCGGGACCCCCTACCCGAGATCCGCCAGTTTTGACACCGACATTGGTGCTTTCATTGAGAGTTCCTCTGTGCCGTCACAATCAGGAAGGATGCCTCTTCCCGTCTTTAAAGACGGTACCATTGCCAAAGGAGCTTTGGCCGCCGGCCAAACTATCCCGCTAGGTGGTTTTTATGACCGCCTGTTCGGCCGCCGCTTCAACGATGACCTCCCGGGTCATCAAAAGCGATCTTCACGTCAACTCGGAATTCACTGAGCAGCTGGATCCGATGGAGCTCTCTTCGGTAAACGAGCTCTTGGATCACATCGCCGCCCTGGGAGTCGCTACAGACTACGATCAGATTGGGCTTAAAACCGATTTGAGAGAGATTAACTCTCCCCAGGTTACCCACGACGTTGCGGTGGTAGAAGAACAACGCGGCGACTCTTCTTCTATATTAAAGACTAGTTATGTCCGGATTCCTGATCCCTCCATGCCGGATTCCCGCGGAGGGACGGACGTCAATAAAGTACTGAACCTAAAGTCAGGCAGCTGACCAGATTCGTTGGACAACATCCAGCGATCCAAGCTTCCAAATTCGGAAACTTTTCGGCCCTTGAGCCTCAAGTTGGGCAGGGTTCCGGACTTAATTCCACCCGCCCACCCAAACATAAGCGATTTATCTCAAATCCGGCAAGAGCCCACAGAAACAGTACATCATTACTGGGCCAGATTCCTCCTGGTTATGGACAGGATAAAGGACTGCCGTGAGGAAAGCACAATCTCAATTTTCTGCAACAATTGCACGGACAAGGGAATCATGAACGCCATAAGTCGCCGTGAAATTACACGCTTTGCCGACCTGGCGTCCATAGTACGAAAGTACTGTGCGATGGAGAGTACCTGGAAAACCGAAACTAAGTTTTGGGACAATCCAGCTCCGAACACAACCCTAGTCCGAAACGAAAGGGTGCATCATGCTCAGGAACCCGGGACAAAAACCAAAAAGCAAAAACCCCATAAAGGGCACAGAACCGTACTGGAGGGATGGCTCAGCGGAGCCTGTAAAATCCACAGTACAGAGGGCGTCACTCCAACACATAGCCTTCGAGCATGTTGGATACTACGGCAGGTGGCCAAAAGTGGCGAAGAGCTTCTAGCCCCGGAGAACCAACCCAGCAGTACCAGTACGGTATTAACAGTCTTAGAGACTTTCGCATCAAACAACATGCGGAAACGAACACTCTGTAGCCTTACCGAAGTCTACCAAGTAGCAACAATAAATCCATGGAGTGACACGGCCATCACCTTCAACGCCAGCGACGAACCTAAATTCCGAACAGCCCGAGCACCAGCCGCATTGGTCCTCAGTCCAATAGTGGATGGCTTTCGTCTTACCAAGGTACTCATGGATGGCGGCAGCGGATTAAACCTCATCTACGGGGAAACCCTTCAAAAAATGGAAATAGACTGGAGCCGCATTGAGTGAAGCAGCACAACCTTTAGAGGAATATTCCCTAGTCGCGAAGCACGCTGCATAGGAAAAATCACACTAGATGTGGTGTTCGGCTCGCCGGACAATTACAGGTCCGAGGAGGTCACGTTCCACGTGGCCCCGTTCAGCAGCGAATATCACGCCTTATTAGGATGAGAGGCATTCACAATTTTCCAAGCTATACCCCATTATGGGTACATGAAGCTTAAAATGCCCCGGCCCAATGGAATCATCACTCTTGTCAGTGATCCGGACATAGCACTCCGCTCTGAAAATAAGACAGCCGCACTAGCCCTAGAGGCACTATCCGAAGCCCTAGCAGCAGAGGAACTCACTGCGTTGCGCTCCATGGTGAATAGGGACAATGTGATACTCGATAAGAGATCTAAGTCCACCTCTTTTAAACCAGCAGACGAAATAATCAAATTCCAGGTCTATCCAACGGACCCCACAAAGACGGCCTCCATTGGGGCACAATTAAACCCTGATGTAGACGCCGCACTACGAGAATTCCTTCGGGAAAATTGGGACATTTTTGCCTGGCACCCTTCAGATATACCAGGAATCCCACGCAGGTTGGCAGAACACAGCCTAAACATCCTAAAAGGATTCAAGCCAGTCAAACAGGATCTTCGGCGATTTTCCGAACCCAAAAGACAGGCAATGGGAGAGGAGCTAGCCAAACTATTAGAATCCGGATTCATCAGAGATATAAAACATCCAGACTGGCTAGCGAACCTGGTAATGGTACCAAAAAAGGACAAATCCTGGCGCCTTTGTGTCGATTTTAAAGACCTTAACAAGGCCTGTCCAAAGGATCCTTTCCCCCTCCCCTGCATCGAACAAATCATCGATGCTACCGCAGGGCACGATTCATTGTGCTTCCTCGACGCATACTCCGGATACCATCAAATCAAGATGGCGGAAACAGACCAGGCCGCAACGGCATTCATTACTCCATACGGACCATTCTGCTTCAACACAATGCCCTTCGGACTCAAAAACGCCGGCGCAACATATCAGCACATGATTCAGACATGTCTGGCTACCCAGATCGGCAAAACAGTGGAGGCATATGTAGACGATGTGGTCGTCAAGACCAAACACGTCGAAACTCTAGTAGACGATTTGAGGCTTACATTCGACAACCTCCGAGCATATGACATTAAGCTCAACCCGGATAAATGCGTTTTCGGCGTACCAGTCGGAAAGCTCTTGGGCTTCATTGTATCCGGTAGAGGAATTGAAGCAAACCCAGCCAAGATCCAAGCTCTGTCACAATTGGATATCCCAAAAGACCTCAAACAAATACAAAAACTGACTGGATGCGTGGCGGCTCTAAGCCGCTTCATCTCCCGTTTGGGAGAAAAGACATTGCCCCTCTATCGCCTCCTCCGGCGCACCAAACACTTCGAATGGACGGATGCTGCCACGGCCGGACTCGAAGAAATAAAGGCCATATTGGCAACAAACGCCTAGAGGTGCGCGGGGATTCAAACCTCGCAATATCCCAAGTAAATGGAGACTTTGACGCCAAGGATCCGAAAATGGCAGCCTATCATAACACCGTCTTAAAAATGTCAGCTCGGTTCGAAGGACTCGAATTCCACCATGTAGCCCGGGATAATAACCAGGCAGCCGACGTGTTGGCACGCATCGGCGCAAAACGCGACGCCGTCCCTCCAAACATCTTCCTGGAGAGGCTCTTTAAGCCATCCGTATTATGGTAAGAGGAGTCCGGAAATAACAACCCGGAACCAACCGCACCACCCAACACGGAACATTCTGACACAATCGGTGGCTCAGCCAATGAAATAACACCTTCAGCCCACGAAATAATGGCAGTGATTGCCCCGTGGATGGAACCATTCCTATCCTACTTAATTAGGCAGGAACTTCCCGAAGACCAAAATGAGGCCCGCTGCATAGTTCGGCGATCTAAAGCCTACAAGGTCCATGAGGGAGAACTTTATAAGAAAAGCACAACCAGAGTCCTTCAAAGGTGCATCTCCGAAGAGGAAGGGCGAAATCTCCTGGCTGAAATTCACGCCGGACTCGGCGGGCACCACGCTGCAGCCCGGGCCCTTGTGGGCAAGGCCTTCCGTACAGGATTTTATTGGCCGTCTGCCCGGGCAGATGCTCAGGACTTAGTCCAACGATGCGTCGGTTGCCAACTCTTTGCTAATCAAAGCCACATGGCACCCACCGCCCTCAAAACTATACCCATCACCTGGCCGTTCGCGGTCTGGGGGCTTGACATGGTTGGACCCCTTAAAGGGGGAACCCACAAGCAAATGTACCTATTGGTCATGGTGGATAAATTCACCAAATGGATAGAGGCCAAGCCGGTTAAAACGGCCGAATCCGGACCTGTGATAGACTTCATATCTGGGGTAGTACACCGTTATGGCGTCCCCCACAGCATCATCACTGATAACGGCACGAACTTCACGGCCGTTAAACTCTGGTGCAAAAACATGGGCATCAAGCTCGACTATGCTTCAGTCTATCACCCCCAAACTAACGGTCAAGTCAAATGAGCAAATGGTCTAATCATGAGCGGCATTAAACCCAGGTTAGTGCGGTCCCTCACGGAATCTAACATGCACTGGGTGGAGGAGCTCGACTCCGTACTCTGGGGGCTGCGGACCACGCCAAATCATACTATCGGATTCACGCCATTCTTTATGGTATACGACGCAGAGGTAGTTTTGCCCTGCGATATAATTCATGACTCACCTCGAGTGCGCATGTACGAAGAAAGAGAAGCCGAGTTGGATCGGCAGGACAGTTTGGACACATTGGAGGAGGAGCGCGACGTGGCAAAGGCTCGTTCCGCATTCTATTAGCAGCAGGCTCGAAGATATCAAAGCAGAGAAGTACGGGCCAAAACTTACAATGTCGGCGAACTACTTCTACGTCTGCGGGACAAGAAAAAGGACAAACTCAAGCCCAAGTGGGAAGGTCCCTTCGTCATCGATCAAGTCCTGACCGGCGGAGCATACCGTCTACGAAACGCATCGAACAATCGACTCGAGCCGAACCCATGGAACGCAGCCCGCCTCCGAAGATTCTACGCCTAGCGCCGGACTCAGAGTTCGTCTCCTTCCTCCGTCCACATTTTAAACGTTAGCTGTCTTTTGTTTTTTCTCTTCCTTCCTCCCTTCTTTTCGTAAAGCCTTTGTGGGCTGACCTGCGCATTGTTCGCACACACTTGACGTGCTGCTCGCACTCATTATACCTGGGGGCTTCTTTAACAGAAGCTTATTTATACGGGCTTCATGCCCAACACATGCGTCACACTTCCGCATGTACCTTTTACTCACTATTATATGCATCGATATGACTTAAGTTTTGGCCAAGCTGGGTTGCCTGGCTCCTGTGCTTACCCCTACGTTTCCGATTGTTCGGCTAGGAGGTAAAGGGAGCACCTCTGCGATTGTTACTGCTGGGTTAGTCGGATGTGTACCTTAGACTGGGTGAAGCGGAAAGCTAGCGTTCTTAAGGGAATATTCGGTCGGTGACTTGAAAGATGATTTCTTATTTATTTATTTATCTGCCCCCAGATGCTTTTCTGCTCTTTTTGCAGTCCGAACATGCACTTTAGGGCATTGCCTCCCAGGGAAAGGAACCCCTAACGAAACTATTCTCCCTGGAAGATGTTTCTTAGTAACCATGTAATATAACATAACTAGTTGGGCACTTGTCTGATAAAGCACTAATGACCCCTACGCCTGTTCTCCATGCATGCCCCAGTTTTTTCATAACCGTGAGGGTATTCGGACACACTCCGGACTCTAGGGTCCCGAGGTTGAAGCGAAAAGGTCCGCAAAGACAAACGATCTACAATCCGGCTAGAAGGCATTTTACATGTCATTTTAGATTACATCGTCAAATTGACTGATTGTACTCCTCTTCAATCCCATCTAACAGGCTGTCTAGCTTACAGTCCCGTTGGGAATACTTAGCGGCCAACTCTACTTGGCCGTACATTAAGCTCACAGGAATCTCCTTCCCATCAGGCCCCACAGGTCCGACCTCGGCCATGTGGTTCGGATCAGCCTTCGTGTACCGCGTCTTCACCATGGCCCAGGCCTCCCGAGCGCCTTGACGGCAGGCCGATATCTTCCATAGACGGAAGCGCTGCCGTGCTCCCTGAAGCTTCTCCGCAAGCCCTCCAAGACCCTCGAGCACGGAGATGGACGGCCATAAGGCCTGGACGACGCCGCTCATTGCCTGCCGAACACGTTCGTGCAGCTGCAGCAGCTCGGGAAGCAGATCACCCGTTGAACCGGGCATTTTCTCCGCAGGACGACCCGTGAGCACACCTACAGACATATTTCTATCAATCGACTCCCTTGCCGAACTCTTCTTTTCAAAAGAGTTTGCTCAAGCACTTACTATAAATGCCGTGACGAAGCCGCTGATTCTCCTTCACGGAGCCAGACAGCTGGGCCCAAACACCTTTTAGCTCTTCGCCTAGCTGGGTGTGGGCATCTTGGAGTTTGTTCCTCTCCTGCTACACCTTCATAAGCACCCTCTCACCGGCCTTCAGCTGGCGCAGTAGCTTCTGCTTGTCCGGATCAAGTCCGGCAACATCTGCAATATTATTGTCAGACTTATACGCACGCCGCACTTCATAAACCGCTTATCTTTTTGAAATATGTGTTACCAGAGGGGGTCTCTGTGGCTCCTCCTGTGGCGGCTAGTGCGGCCTCAAGTTGGGCCTTGCACTCTTGAAGCTCCTGGGACAGGTGGGTATTCTTCTCCGAAAGATCCTGCATATCAAATGATCATTAAATCAGTTATTCTAACTACTTTAAGTCTCGGGGGCTACTGGCATATATAACTATTAAAATTCCTTACCCGTATGTCTTTCACATACTGCTCCGTGGCTCTGGTTAAACCATCTTGAGCAGCACGGAGGTGCGCCTCTCCCGCATTAAAGGCATTCAACGCCTCCGGGGAGAAACACGCGTCACAAAGAACTGTCCGGCGGCGCTTGTGATTCATGGCGCTCTCCACCTCAGACCTGGTGGTGGACAACCTGTCGGCATCCTCCGTTGGAGGAGCATCCGGTTCGCGCCTTGCGCTCGCCTCCCCCTCCAGACCAAGTGTTGGAGCCTGGCTGGCGGAGGCTTGGTTGGCAACCTCTCCGGGTACAGTCCGGTGAGCGCTCTTTCTCCTGGAAAAGTCATGAGCATTAATATACCTCCCAGGAATCTTTCTCTTAAAAACGGTGGTGTGCTATACCGTTGCGGCGATGTTTCGATTCGCACCGCACCCCTCTTTCGCCTGCTGGGCCGAACTGACCCTTGTCGGTCAGCCGCCGCGGGTTCGGCTTCCCGCCTCGAGGGCACCTCCTGCGAGACACCGTTGGTATACGGTGGTCAAAAATAAGCATGGATGAAGTAATGGTGTCAGGACTCCGGTCATAGTTACCTTGGAAGCCGGAGATAAACCGGGGTAGTCAGCCGTAATGGCGACTAGAGCATTGTCCATGCTAAGTTGGTGGAACACCCCGTCAATCAGCTCCACCTCTATGTCCGGATCCTCTCCGGAGGCCGGATCAAGGGATCTTCCCGGATCCTCGGGTTGTGGAGTCGGGCTGTGTATGCCCTCCACATCCCGGCGCAGTTCCTGCGTCGAAATCATAAAGTAACACACTTAACTTTGAAAGCACGGATCGGATAGATAAACGTCCGCTTACCCAGCTCCGAGGGTTATTCATGGAGAATCCATTCAATGGACTCGTGTGGAGGAAGTCCTCCTTCTCCCCCTTGTACAAGCCGGACAAGATCTTCACCAGATCGGCAGCCGATCCCGGCCCCTTGCGGCCATGACGGGTGGCGTCATTCTCCCCGTTGAAATCCCACATGGGGTGGCCCCTATATTGGAGCGGCTGCACCCCTCGCATAATGCACGTGGCCATGACTCCAATCATGGTCAATCCAGAATGGGCCAGTAACCTTATCCAGCCCATCAGATATTGGACGCTCCTATCATCTTCCCGTTGAGGGCTCCGCGGGTGCCAACTCAGGCGTTTCTTCAGAGGAGCGTTGCTGAACTCCGGGAGGCCGATCTGAACTAGGTCCGGCAACGGGGCGTCTTCCATATAAAACCATTCCGAAGGCCAGTCTTCGGATGCCTTCTTCAGGGTTCCGGATAGATATCCGGTCTCGGCAATGCGCCATAATTCGGCTCCGCCCACTTGATATATCGACCCCTCGTGAGAACGGGGTACGAGGCAAAACAATCTCTTCCACAACGCAAAATGGGGCTCGATGCCCAAGAACAGCTCGCAAAGAGCTACAAAACCTGCAATATGCAAAATGGAGGCGGGTGTAAGGTGATCAAGCTGGAGTCCGTAGAACTCTAGGACCCCCGAAGAAGGATGTATGGGAAATCCGAGCCCCCTTATTAAATAAGGGATGAAGCACACCCGCTCTCCTTTGGAGGGATTGGGGGTGTTCTCCGCCTGCTTTCCACCTTTGTAGGTGGCCAGTCCGGCTCGAACCGGGACCATGAAGGCCGGAGGAAGGTATCCCTCCGCTTGGAGCGTCACCAGCTTGCTGTGCGGGACTGAACATCTCCTCCAATCTCCTGGCTGAGGGCTGGGAGCGTGAGAGGAGGGGCCGCGTCGACTGTCCATGATGGAGTGGATTTTTGTCAGAGGCGCTTCGATGAGTACTCGCGGGAGGAGGATGGTGTGATTTGGATCTAGATCCTCGCCTCTCTTATAGGCAGCTTATTCGTGCAGCTTGGGGGTAAAACGTAAAAATACCCTGGCTTTTCGCATTCATACGACACGTGGAAGAGGGCCATTATTGGGCGTGGAAGCCAAGGAGCGCAACATTTATAAGGAAGCCGGACACTATTCGGCAAGCACATGGAATTTGGAGGAGAACCCGCCTTGCAACACCGAAGACAATATACGCGCCGGACTTGTCGTCATTGAAGCCTGGTTCGGGGGCTACTGAGGGAGTCCTGGACTAGGGGTGTCCGGATAGCCGAACTATCATCATCGGCTGGACTCCAAGACAATGAAGATACTAGATTGAAGACTTCGTCCCGTGTCCGGATGGGACTTTCCTTGGCGTGGAAGGCAAGCTTGGCGATACAGATATGTAGATCTCCTACCATTGTAACCGACTCTGTGTAACCCTAGCCCTCTCCGGTGTCTATATAAACCGGAGGGTTTTAGTCCATAGGACAGAACAACAATCATACCATAGGCTAGCTTCTAGGGTTTAGCCTCCTTGATCTCGTGGTAGATCCACTCTTGTACTACCCATATCATCAATATCAATCAAGCAGGAGTAGGGTTTTACCTCCATCGAGAGGGCCCGAACCTGGGTAAAAACATCGTGTC
Organism: Triticum timopheevii; assembly: GCA_963921465.1. Lineage (NCBI taxonomy): Eukaryota > Viridiplantae > Streptophyta > Magnoliopsida > Poales > Poaceae > Triticum > Triticum timopheevii. The sequence continues at coordinate 275,046,822 of OY997262.1, read as the reverse complement.
CCTTGTCTCCTGTTACCATCCACCTAGACACACAGTTCGGGACCCCCTACCCGAGATCCGCCGGTTTTGACACCGACACCGGCCTACTGCGGCTCTCATCGACACGATCCACGGGGATCTTGAACCCCGCGTGTCCGACATCTGGAATTCCGCCTTGGGGCATCTCCAAAGTCACCTCCCCCACTCTGGGAGCCTTCGGGACAACACTTCCGTGTCATCCGCGGGCTGAGGAGTAGTGGCCGTCGGGAGCGAGTTCATCGCCGAATCGCTCAAGGACCCGTCCGAAGATGATACCTCGGGATGAACCCTGGCCGGACTGCATATATGTTCGTCGTTATAAAAAGACTATGAAGTAAAATCATGATAGAGTGCGGATACTTACGATCGCGCTAGGGGCTTCCCCCTGGGCAGCCAACCCTCCTCGCTATGGGCGGTCGTGGCAGAGTAGTCCGGAAGGGACACCTTTCCCTTCTTGGACGTCCCAGCTTCCTCCTCCGGGGCGGCTTTCCTCTTTTTCTCCTCCCCAGTGCAGGGAGGTAGAGTTTCTTCTTGGTTCCCCCCGCCTCCATGGGAGGAATCTGCCTCGTCGTCGTTGGACGACGAGGGTATGATGGCCTTGCGCCGGGGGCCTTTCCCGGCCCCCTGGTCTGCCTTCTCAGGCTCCTCATCCTCTCCGGATGGGGTAGCCCCTTCTTCTTCTTCCTCCCCTTCGGGGGAGGAGTGTGCCTCGTCGTCTTCGGACGAGGCTTCTGGTACAACCTTACGCCGGAGACCCTTCCTGGTCCCCGGGGCCTTCTTTTCGGCCTTCTTTTCTGGTGCCTTGTAGGGCGCCGGGACTAGCATCTCCGTCAGGAGAGCGTCAGCTGGGCCTTCTGGCAGCGGAGCCGGACAGTCAATCTGCTCCGCTGTCTCCACATAATCCTGATCAAATATGCACAATTACTTAAGACTCCCCCATGAATATATTGGGAAGAACCGAATCCGATGGTAGTCAAAAAACTCACCGGACGGGGGGGGGGGGGGGGCATGAAGTCCGCGGTACTCGGATGTGGGGGGAGGTACTTTGGAGGCCTTGAACAGCGCCTTCCATGCGCCTTTGTGCCTCATGTCGTAGAGCTTTGGAAGCGTCTGGTGTTCGGTCAGGACGAACTCCCACAGATTGAATGCCCGCCTTTGGCACGGAAGAATCCAGCGAACGAGCATGACCTGGATCACGTTGACAAGCTTGATGTTCTTGTCCTTCATGCTCTTAATGCAGTTTTGGAGTTTGGTCAGCTCTGTAGGCTCGCCCCAGGCCAGTCCCTTCTTTTCCCAGGAGGTAAGCCGCATGGGGGTTCCGGATCGGAACTCGGGGCCAGCAGCCCAGTTGGCATCGCGCGGCTCGATGATGTAGAACCACACCGATTGCCACCCTTTCATGGTCTCCGCAAAGGAGCCGTCAAGCCAGGTGACATTAGGCATCTTGCCCACCATGGCCCCTCCGCACTCCGCTTGCTGGCCGCTCACGATCTTCGGCTTCACGCAGAAGATTTGCAGCCACAGGCCGAAGTGAGGCTTAATGCGGAGGAAGGCCTCGCATACGACGATGAACGCCGAGATGTTGAGGACAAAATTTGGGGCTAGATCATGGAAATCCAGCCCGTAGTAGAACATGAGCCCGCGGACGAAGGGATGAAGTGGAAATCCCAGTCCACAGACGAAGTGGGCGACAAACACGACCCTCTCATGAGGTTCTGGAGTTGGAATGATCTGCCCGGCGTCCGGTAGCCGGTGCGCGATGTCTGCGGCCAAGTATCCGGCCGCCCGAAGCTTCGTGATATGCTTCTCCTTCACGGTGGAGGCCACCCATTTGCCTCCTGCTCCGGACATGTTTAGTTGTGCGAAGAAGACTTGGGCTTGGGCGCTGGAGCTCGAGGGGGCAAGAGTGGGCAAAGGAGGAAGAAGGCGTGGGTAAAAATGAGGAACTCGTATCCCTTTATAGAGGCGACGAAAGCGGTGCGCCTCGCCACTTGCCCGTTGAGAATCGCTTACTTCCCAAGCGTCACGATTGATGGCGCGATGGGATTACCCATACCCGTATTGATGAGAATCCCGTGATAAGGGGACACGATCTCTGCTTTGACAAGACATGTCAAGGAAACTGCCTCGCAATATGTGCTATGGCTGGTTGTGGGAAAACGGTTCGAATAATGACCCGACCGTAATGACGCGTCACGTTATCTAAAAAGTTGTCAGCAGATTGCATTTGTGAAATATCATTCTCTCTACGATGGTATGTGAAGATCATTCTGCGGATCCGGACACGGTTTAAGTGTTCGATAATTACTTTGGAGTATTCGGAGATGGAACCCGCCTTGCAATGCCAAAGACAAGACTGCGCGCCGGACTCATCGTCATTGAAGCCTGGTTCAGGGGCTACTGAGGGAGTCCTGGGTTAGGGGGTATCCGGACAGCCGGACTATGTACATCGTCCGGACTATTGAAGCGTGAAGATACAAGACTCAAGACTCCGTCCCGTGTCCGGATGGGACTCTCCTTTGCGTGGAAGACAAGCTTAGCGATCCGGATATTATATTTCCTTCCTTGTAACCGACTCCATGTAAACCCTAGCCCTCTCCGGTGTCTATATAAACTAGAGAGGTTGGTCCTTAGAAGGCCGATCACAATTACAATCATAATCATCATAGGCTAGCTCCTAGGGTTTAGCCTCTACAATCTCGTGGTAGATCTACTCCTGTATTACCCATATCATCAATATTAATCAAGCAGGAAGTAGGGTTTTACCTCCATCGAGAGGGCACGAACCTGGGTAAACATCGCGTCCCTTGCTTCCTGTTACCATCAGCCTAAGATGCACGGAACCCCCTACCCGAGATCCGCCGGTTTTGACACCGACACTAGCCTCCTCGAACCTTCCCTAGCTTGTACTCCAAGTCTCCCGGATCATATCGTTTCCAAAAATCACGCTCCTGAAGGTTTCATTCTGTTTGGACTCTGTTTGATATTCCTTTTCTTCGAAATACTGAAACATGCAATAAAACAGCAATATGGGTTGGGCCTCCGGTTAGTAGGTTAGTCCCAAAAGTAATATAAAAGTGTATAATAAAGCCCGTAATCATTCAAAACAGATAATAAAATGGCATGAATGCTTCATAAATTATAGATACATTGGAGACGTATCAGCATCCCCAAGCTTAATTCCTGCTCGTCCTCGAGTAGGTAAATGATAAAAGAAAGAATTTATGAAATGTGAATGCTAGAAGGTGCACAAATTTGATCAATGATAATTTCAATCACCTTTTCTAGCATGATTATATGTCATAACAGTAGTTCATCTCATAAAACTTCTCAAGATCAAGTAACAAGCTATTCACATGTTAAATCATAGACCATAAACTTTTTTGAAAACTAGCAAACTTCATTCTCAGTCATCAAACAATTACAATTCATCTTATTTTCAGGAAGGGTCTACGTCAGAGCTTTGAGTTTGCAAACTCCACATACTCAACTATCATATAGTCTTCTACAATTGCTAACACTCACGCAATAGTAATGGTTATGGAGTTTTAATCGGACACTGAGAAAGATAGGGGCTTATAGTGTTGCCTCCCAACGTATTCACCTTTTTGTGATGTCAACAATAATAGTTCATGCTAACTTACATCCAATTGGATATATATATATCAGGATCTTTCCAACACGAGGTGCTTGCCAAAGGATAAAATGAAAAAGGGGAAGGTGAAGATCACCTTGACTCTTGCATAAAGTAAAAGACATAAAGTAAAAGATAGGCCCTTCGCAGAGGGAAGCAGAGGTTGTCATGCGCTTTTATGGTTGGATGCACAAAATCTTAATGCAAAAGAACGTCACCTTATATTGCCACTTGTATATGGACCTTTATTATGCAGTACGTCGCTTTTATTGCTTCCATAACAAGATCGTATAAAGCTTATTTTCTTCACACTAATAGATCATACATATTTAGAGAGCAATTTTTGTTGCTTGCACCGATGGCAACTTACTTGAAGGATCTTACTCAATCCATAGGTAGGTATGGTGGACTCTCATGGCAAAACAGGGTTTAAGGATATTTAGAAGCACAAGTAGTATCTCTACTTGGTGCAAGGAATTTGGCTAGCATGAGGGGGAAAGGCAAGCTCAACATGTTTGAATGATCCATGACAATATACTTTAACTGAGATGTGAGAAAACATAACCCATTACATTGTCTTCCTTGTCCAACATCAACTCTTTAGCATGTCATACTTAACGAGTGCTCACAATTATAAAAGATGTATAGGATAGTGTATTTATATGTGAAATCTCTCTTCCTTCAATATTCTTTCATGAATTGTTCAAATGACCAATACAATGCTTGCTAATCTTCAATAAATTTACAACCTCTACTTCTTAGATGTGAAGTCATTACTCCCCATGGGATAAGAAAATGAAACATGTATAAATTCAGATTTATGACATTCAACTCAATCAACCATTTACTCATAGGATACAAGTGAAGCACACGAGTAAATGACAAACTACTCCAAAAAGATATAAGTGAAGATCAATAAGTAGCTAAATAATTATGTAATATGTGAAGACTCTCTCTCATTAAAGAATTTCAGATCTTGGTATTGTATTCAAACAGCAAGAAAAGCAAAATAAAATGACATTGCAAGGATAGCACAACTCATGTGAAGAAGCAAAAACTTAGGCTCAACTGATACTAACCAATAGTTATTGAGGAAGAAAGGTGGGATGCCTACCGGGGCATCCCCAAACTTAGATGCTTGAGACTTCTTGAAATATTATCTTGGGGTGCCTTGGGCATCCCCAAGCTTGAACTTTTGTGTCTCCTTAATTTCTCTCATATCATGGTTTCTCTTTTTATCAAAAGCTTCATCCACAACAAACTCAACAAGAACTCGTGAGATAGGTTAGTATAAATCAATGCAAAAACCTTATCAACCTCTACTGTAGAAAATCACAAAAATAATTATTCAACATTGCATACTAAATGCCTCTGTATATTTAATACTCCTATCCTCAAATAGAATCATTAAACAAGCAAACATATGCAAACAATGCAAACATAACAGCAATCTGCCAAAACAGTACAGTCTGTAAAGAATGCAAGAGTATCATTACTTCCCTAACTCCAAAAATTATGAGAAAAATACTAAGCTGTAGAAGATTTATAATAGCTCAATATGCAAAAAGTTTCAACATTACATCATTCTCTGACTTTTCTAGGGAATTTTTGCAACAACGGTAAACTTTCTGTTTTCAAACAGCAACATGTATACTAGCAAAATAAGCATGGCAAAGGCTATCCTTGACATTTTTATTGAAAATAAAGATGCAAAACATTATTCTAAATAACAGCAAGCAAATACTAACAAAAATAAAATGACGCTCCAAGCAAAACACATATCATGTGGTGAATAAAAATATAGCTCCAAGTAAAGTTACCGATGGATGAAGACGAAAGAGGGGATGCCATCCGGGGCATCCCCAAGCTTAGGCTCTTGGTTGTCCTTGAATATTACCTTGGGGTGCCTTGGTCATCCCCAAGCTTAGGCTCTTGCCACTCCGTATTCCATAGTCCATCGAATCTTTACCCAAAACTTGAAAACTCCACAACACAAAACTCAACAGAAAACTCGTAAGCTCCGTTAGTATAAGAAAATAAAACCACCACTTAGGTACTGTAATGAACTCATTATAAATTCATATTGGTGTAATATATACTGTATTCCAACTTATTTATGGTTCATTCCCTCTGATACTACTCATAGATTCATCAAAATAAGCAAACAATACATAGAAAACAGAATCTGTCAAAAACATAACAGTCTGTAGTAATCTGTATCAAACGTATACTTCTAGAACTCCAAAAATCCTACCAAATTAGGAAGACCTGAGAAATTTATGTATAAATCCAGAACAAAAATAATCAGATCATAAGCACGTTTCTGTGAATTAACAAAACTAATTTACTGGGTGCAAAAGTTTCTGATTTTCAGCAGGATCAACACAACTATCACTGTAAGCTATCCTAAAGGTCTTACTTGGCACTTTATTGAAACAAAAGCTATAAAACATGATTACTACAGTAGAATAATCATGTGAACACATAAAAACAGTAAAGGTAAATATTGGGTTGTCTCCCAACAAGCACTTTTCTTTAATGCCTTTTTAGCTAGGCATGATGATGACAATGATGCTCACATAAAAGATAAGAATTGAAACATAACGGGAGCATCATGAAGCATATGACTAGCACATTTAAGGCTAACCCACTTCCTATGCATAGGGATGTCGTGAGCAAAAAACTTATGGGAATAATAATCAACTAGCATAGGAAGGTAAAACAAGCATAGCTTCAAGATTTTCAACACATAGGGAGGAAACTTGATATTATTGCAATTCCTACAAGCATATGTTCCTCCCTCATAATAATTTTCAGTAGCATCATGAATGAATTCAACAATATAACCAGCACCTAAAGCATTCTTTTCATGATCTACAAGCATAGAATTTTTACTACTCTCCACATAAGCAAATTTCTTCTCATTCGGAATAGTGGGAGTATCATAAGAGACTTGAATACTAAAAAATGTTTCCACATTAAAAGAGTAATGTTCAGAAAAAGGGTAATCATAATCATGACAAGTTTTATAAATATAATCATCACCACTTTTTATAGCATAAGTTTTATCACAATAATCATCATAAGTAGCAACTTCGTTCTCATCATAATCGATTGAAACCTCTTCCAAGATAGTGGAATCATCACTAAATAAAGTTGACACTCTTCCAAATCCACTTTCGTATTCATCACAATAAAATTCAACATCCTCCAAAATAGTGGGATCACTACTTCCTAAAGTTGACACTCTTCCAAACCCACTTTCATCAATATAATCATCATAGGTAAGAGGCATGCTATCATCATAACAACTTTGCATATCAAAACTTGGGATGCTAAAAATATCATCTTCATTAAACGTAGCATCCCTAAGCTTGGGACAAACATTAATTTCAGCAAATATATTCTCAAATATTTCATCCTTATCAAACATAGCTTCCCCAAGCTTGGGCCTTTTCATATCATAAGCATAATCACTCTCATCATTAAAAATATGGATAGCACCAATAGTATAGCAATTATCATCATCACAATGAGTAGTAGGGGCAACATCATTTGGCAGGGATACCTTTTTACCTTTGTTGCTCCTTCTTTTCTTTTTCTTCATCACATTATGTGTGGGTTCAACCTTCTTCTTTGAGCTCCTTATTGATGAGATTGGTTGAATAGAAAGCTCCTCCTCGTTACCTGATTCATCATAAGAAATAATAGGAGGATATTGGGAAGTCCCTTCCCTTGCATTATTATTCTCTTCATCTTCTATTTGCTTTCTTTTCTTTATGTAATTGGCAATATAAGGATTTTCAATTCAATTCACCGCACAATACATATAAATCTTTTCTAGAACAAAATCAAGAAATCTATCAAGACTAACTTTTGGAATAACCTCAGTTATATGTTTCATTTCTTCATACCCCAAAAGAAGACTAAGCTCTTTATGATGCTCAAGGTAATCAAGTTATCACAATTTTTGGACATGGTTCGATCATGAAACAATTTGCATTGGAGATTTAAATGACCACATTCATTGCAAAGTTCACAAGGAGCGCGAAAAATATTGAATTTTTCAGCACAAACATCAAGACTTTCTTGCAACCCTTTAGTTTCTAAATACTTATACCTCTTGCAATATCTATTTTCCCTATTTGGTGTGTACTTGCAAACCCAATCTACTCCACAAAAATCGACATGCTTATAAGAGATATTTTCATCATAACTAGTGCAATCATCATTAGTACTATGGATATTCAAAGAGTTCATACTAACAACATTGCAATCATGCTCATCATTCAAAGATTTAGTACCAATCATTTTAATGCATTCTTATTCTAGCACTTGAGCACATTTTTTTCCATCAAACTCACGAAAGATATTAAAAAGATGTAGCGTATGAGACAAGCTTAACTCCATTTTTTTGTAGTTTTTCTTTTATAAACTAAACTAGTGATAAAAAAAGAAACAAAAAGATTTGATTGCAAGATCTAAAGATATACTTCAAGCACTCACCTTCCCGGCAACGGCGCCAGAAAAGAGCTTGATGTCTACTACACAACCTTCTTCTTGTAGACGTTGTTGGGCCTGCAAGTGCACAGGTTTGTAGGACAGTAGCAAATTTCACTCAAGTGGATGACCTAAGGTTTTATCAATCCGTAGGAGGCGTAGGATGAATATGGTCTCTCTCAAGCAACCCTGCAACCAAATAACAAAGAGTCTCTTGTGTCCCCAACACACCCAATACAATGGTAAATTGTATAGGTGCACTAGTTCGACGAAGAGATGGTGATACAAGTGCAATATGGATGGCAGATATAGGTTTTTGTAATCTGAAATTATAAAAACAGCAAGGTAACTAATGATAAAAGTAAGCGTAAATGGTATTGCAATGGTAGGGAACAAGGCCTAAGGTTCATACTTTCACTAATGCAAGTCCTCTCAACAATAATAACATAATTGGATCATATAACTATCCCTCAACATGCAACAAAGAGTCACTCCAAAGCCACTAATAACGGAGAACAAACGAAGAGATTATGGTAGGGTACGAAACCACCTCAAAGTTATCCTTTCTGTTCTATCTACTCAAGAGTCCATAGTAAAATAACATGAAGCTATTCTTTCCGTTTAATCTATCATAGAGTTCATACTAGAATAACACCTTAGGACATAAATCAACCAAAACCCTAATGTCACCTAGATACTCCATTGTCACCTCAAGTATCCGTGGGCATGATTATACGATATGCATCACACAATCTCAGATTCGTCTATTCAACCAACACAAAGTACTTCAAAGAGTGCCCCAAAGTTTCACCGGAGAGTCAAGACGAAAACGTGTGCCAACCCTTATGCATAGGTTCATGGGCGGAACCCGCAAGTTGATCACCAAAACATACATCAAGTGGATCACGTAATATCCCATTGTCGCCACAGATAAGCACGACAAGACATACATCAAGTGTTCTCAAATCCTTAAAGACTCAATCCGACAAGATAACTTCAAGAGGAAAACTCGATTCATCACAAGAGAGTAGAGGGGGAGAAACATCATAAGATCCAACTATAATAGCAAAGCTCGCGATACATCAAGATCGTGCCATAGAGAGAACACGAGAGAGAGAGAGAGATCAAACACGTAGCTACTGGTACATACCCTCAGCCCCGAGGGTGAACTACTCCCTCCTCGTCATGGATAGCGCCGGGATGATGAAGATGGCCACAGGGGAGGGATCCCCCCTCCGGCAGGGTGCCGGAACAAGCTCCCGAGAGGTTTTTGGTGGCTACAGAGGCTTGCGGCGGCGGAACTCCCGATCTATCTTCGTATTCGATGGTTTTAGGGTATATGGGAATATATAGGCGAAAGAAGTTGGTCGGGGGAGCCTCGTGTTGGGTAACGTAGTAATTTCAAAAGAAATCCTATGCACACGCAAGATCATGGTGATGCATAGCAACGAGAGGGGAGAGTGTTGTCCACGTACCCTCGTAGACCGAAAGCGGAAGCGTTAGCACAACGCGGTTGATGTAGTCGTGCGTCTTCACGATCCGACCGATCAAGTACTGAACGCATGGCACGTCCGAGTTCAGCACACGTTCAGCTCGATGACGTCCCTCGAACTCCGATCCAGTCGAGCTTTGAGGGAGAGTTCTGTCAGCACGACGGCGTGGTGACGATGATGATGTTCTACCGACACAGGGCTTTGCCTAAGCACCGCTACGATATTATCGAGGTGGATTATGGTGGAGGGGGCGCCGCACACGGCTAATAGATCTCAAGGATTAATTGTTGTGTCTAGAGGTGCCCCCCTTCCCCCGTATATAAAGGAGCAAGGGGGAGGCGGCCAGCCTAGGAGGAGGGCATGCCAAGGGGGAAGTCCTACTCCCACCGGGAGTAGGACTCCTCCTTTCCTTGTTGGAGTAGGAGAAGGGAAGGGAGAAGGAGAAAGAAGGAAGGGGGCGCCCCCCTCCCTAGTCCAATTCGGACTAGTCCATGGGGAGGGGTGAGGCCACCCTTTGGGGCCTTTCTCTCCTTTCCCGTATGGCCCATTAAGGCCCAATACGAATTCCCGTAACTCTCGGGTACTCCAAAAAATACCCGAATCATTCGGAACCTTTCCGATGTCCGAATATAGTCATCCAATATATCGATCTTTACATCTCGACCATTTTGAGACTCCTCGTCATGTCCCCGATCTCATTCGGGACTCCGAACTCCTTCGGTACATCAAAACACATAAACTCATAATATAACCGTCATCGAACTTTAAGCATGCGGACCCTACGGGTTCGAGAACTATGTAGACATGACCGAGACACATCTCAGGTCAATAACCAATAGCGGAACCTGGATGCTCATATTGGCTCCCACATATTCTAAGAAGATCTTTATCGGTCAAACCGCATAACAACATACGTTGTTCCCTTTGTCATCGGTATGTTACTTGCCCGATATTTGATCGTCGGTATCTCAATACCTAGTTCAATCTCGTTACCGGCAAGTCTCTTTACTCGTTATGTAATGCATCATCCCGCAACTAACTCATTAGCTACATTGCTTGCAAGTCTTATAGTGATGTGCATTACCGAGAGAGCCTAGAGGTACCTCTCTGACAATCGGAGTGACAAATCCCAATGTCAAAATACGCCAACTCAACATGTACCTTCGGAGACACCTGTAGAGCTCCTTTATAATCACCCAGTTACGTTGTGACATTTGGTAGCACACAAAGTGTTCCTCCGGTAAACGGGAGTTGCATAATCTCATAGTCATAGGAACATGTATAAGTCATGAAGAAAGCAATAGCAACATACTAAACGATCAAGTGCTAAGCTAACGGAATGGGTCAAGTCAATCACATCATTCTCCTAATGATGTGATCCCGTTAATCAAATGACAACTCATGTCTATGGTTAGGAAACTTAACCATCTTTGATTACTGAGCTAGTCAAGTAGAGGCATACTAGTGACACTATGTTTGTCTATGTATTCACACATGTATTATGTTTCCGGTTAATACAATTCTAGCATGAATAATAAACATTTATCATGAAATAAGGAAATAAATAATAACTTTATTATTGCCTCTAGGGAATATTTCCTTCAGTCTCCCACTTGCACTAGAGTCAATAATCTAGTTCACATCACCATGTGATTTAACACCAATATTCACATCTGTATGTGATTAATACCCATAGTTCACATTGTCATGTGATCAACACTCAAAGGGTTTACTAGAGTCGATAATCTAGTTCACATTGCTATGTGATTAACACCCAAAGAGTACTAAGATATGATCATGTTTTGCTCGTGAGAGAAGTTTAGTCAACGGGCCTGTCACATTTAGACCCGTATGTATTATATTCTATGTCTACAATGCTCCGCACGGAGCTACTCTAGCTAATTGCTCCCACTTTCAATATGTATCCAGATTGAGACTTAAAGCCATCTGGATCGGTGTAAAAGCTTGCACCGATGTAACTCTTTACGACGAACTCTTTTATCACCTCCATAATCAAGAAACATTTCCTTAGTCCTCACTAAGGATATTCTTGACCACTGTCCAGTGATCTACTCCTAGATCAAAATTGTACTCCCTTACCAAACTCAGAGCAAGGTATACAATAGGTCTGGTACACAGCATAGCATACTTTATAGAACCTATGACTGAGGCATAGGGAATGACTTTTCATTCTTTTCTACTTTCTACCATGGTCGGGTTTTTGAGTCTTACTCAAATTCACACCTTGCAACATAGGCAAGAACTCCTTCTTTGACTGTTCCATTTTGAATTACTTCAAAATCTTATCAAGGTATGTACTCTTTGAAATTTTTTATCAAGCGTCTTGATCTATTTCTATAGATCTTGATGCTCAATGTGTAAGCAGCTTCACCGAGGCCTTTCTTTGAAAAACTCCTTTCAAATACTCATTTATGCTTTCCAGAAAATTCTACATCATTTCCGATCAACAATATGTTATTCACATATAATTAGCAGAAATGTTGTAGTGCTCCCACTCACTTTCTTGTAAATACAGGCTTCACCGCAAGTCTGTATAAAACTATATGCTTTGATCAACTCATCAAAGCGTATATTCCAACTCCGAGATGCTTGCACTAGTCCATAGATGGATCACTAGAGCTTGCACATTTTGTTAGCACCTTTAGGGTTGACAAAACCTTCTGGTTGCATCATATACAACTCTTCTTTAATAAATCCATTAAGGGATGCAGTTTTGACATCCATTTGCCAGATTTCATAAAATGTGGCAATTGCTAACATGATTCGGACAGACTTAAGCATCGATACGACTGAGAAAATCTCATCGTATTCAACACCTTGAACTTGTCGAAAAACCTTTTGCGACAAGTCGAGCTTTGTAGATAGTAACACTACTATCAGTGACCGTCTTCCTCTTGAAGATCCATTTATTTTCTATGGCTTGCCGATCATCGGGCAAGTCCACCAAAGTCCACACTTTATTCTCATATATGGATCCAATCTCAGATTTCGTGGCCTCAAGCCATTTCGCGGAATCTGGGCTCATCATCGCTTCCTCATAGTTCATAGGTTCGCCATGGTCAAGTAACATGACCTCCAGAATAGGATTACCATACCACTCTAGTGCGGATCTTACTCTGGAAGACCTACGAGGTTCTGTAGTAACTTAATCTGAAGTTTCGTGATCATCATTATTAACTTCCTCACTAATTGGTGTAGGAATCACTGGAACTGATTTCTGTGATGAACTACTTTCCAATTCTTGAGAAGGTACAATTACCTTATCAAGTTCTACTTTCCTCCCACTCACTTCTTTCAAGAGAAACTCCTTCTCTAGAAAGGATCCATTTTAGCAACGAATATCTTGCCTTCGGATATGTGATAGAAGGTGTACCCAACAGTTTCCTTTGGGTATTCTATGAAGACGCACTTCTCCGATTTGGGTTCGAGCTTATCAGGTTAAAACTTTTTTCACATAAGCATCGCAACTCCAAACTTTAAGAAACGACAGCTTAGGTTTACTGCTAAACCATAGTTCATACGGTGTCGTCTCAACGGATTTAGATGGTGCCCTATTTTAATGTGAATACAGCTATCTCTAATGCATAACCCCAAAATGATATTGGTAAATTGGTAAGATACATCATTGATCACACCATATCAAATAAAGTGCGGTTATGACGTTCAGACACACCGTTATGCTGTGGTGTTCCAAGTGGCATGAGTTTGTGAAACTATTCCACATTATTATAACTGAAGGCCAAACTCGTAACTCAAATATTCACCTCCACGATTAGATCGTAGAAACTTTATTTTCTTGTTATGATGATTCTCCACTTCACTCTGAAATTCTTTGAACTTTTCAAATGTTTCATACTTGTGTTTCATTAAGTAGATATACCCATATCTGCTCAAATCATCTGTGAAGGTTAGAAAATAACGATACCCGCCACGAGCCTTAATACTCATTGGTCTGCATACATCAGTATGTATTATTTCCAACAAGTCAGTTGCTCGTTCCATCGTTCCGGAGAATGGAGTTTTTATTCATCTTGCCCAAAAGGCACGGTTCGCAAGCATCAAATGATTCATAACCAAGTGATTCTGAAAAATCCATCTTTATGGACTTTCTTCATGCGCTTTACACCGATATGACCCAAACGGTAGTGCCACAAATAAGTTGCACTATCATTATCAACTTTGCATCTTTTGGCATCAATATTATGTATATGTGTATCACTACGATCGAGATCCAACAAACTATTTTCATTGGGTGTATTACCATCGAAGGTTTTATTCATGTAAACAGAACAACAATTATTCTCCGTCTTTAAATGAATAACCGTATTGCAATAAACATGATCAAATCATATTCATGCTCAACGCAAACGCCAAATAATATTTATTTAGGTTTAACACTAATCTCGAAAACATAGGGAGTGTGCGATGATGATCATATCAATCTTGGAACCACTTCCAACACACATCATCACTTCACCCTCAACTAGTTTCTATTTATTCTGTAACTCCTGTTTCGAGTTACTAATCTTAGAAACTGGACAAGTATCAAATACCCAGGGGTTACTATAAACACTAGTAAGGTACACATCAATAACCTGTATATCAAATATACCCTTGTTCACTTTGCCATCCTTCTTATCTACCAAATATTCAGGGCATTTCCACTTCCAGTGACCATTTCCTTTGCAGTAGAAGCACTCAGTTTCAAGCTTTGGTCCAGCTTTGGGCTTCTTCGCGGGAGTCACAACTTGCTTGCCATTCTACTTGAAGGTCCCTTTCTTTCCCTTTGCCCTTTTCTTGAAACTAGTGGTCTTGTCAATCATCAACAGTTGATGCTCTTTCTTGATTTCTACCTTTGTCGATTTCAACATCACGAAGAGCTCGGGAATCGTTTTCGTCATCCCTTGCATACTATAGTTCATCACGAAGTTCTAGTAACATGGTGATGGTGACTAGAGAACTCTGTCAATCACTATCTTATCTGGAAGATTAACTCCCACTTGATTCAAGCGATTGTAGTACCCAGACAATATGAGCACATGCTCACTAGTTGAGCGATTCTCCTCCATCTTTTAGCTATAGAACTTGTTGGAGACTTCATATCTCTCAACTCGGGTATTTGCTTGAAATATTAACTTCAACTCCTGGAACATCTCATATGGTCCATGACGTTCAAAACGTCTTTGAAGTCCCGTGTCGGGGGAGGCTGACCCACGGACACCTATGGGACCGGTGGACCGAGCCCCTTTTGGTTCGGTGGGGGGCGGAGGTCGCACGAAGAGCAGATCGAGGCAAAGCACACGAGCGGTTTACCCAGCTTCGGAGCTCTCCGGAGAGATAATACTCCTACTGCTGCATGTCTGAGTGTATTAAGTTCTTGCTCGGGAGCGCTGAGTGCTACAGTACACGCTAGCTGCTAACGAGACCGAGCGTGAGTGTTTTCTGGCTTCGAACCCCCCTCTACGTTGCGCATGGGCCTCCTTTTATATGTTCAAGGGGTCACCGACAGGTGGCAACGTAGGTAAGGGTAAAAATGGAAAGGAATTGCGGTTGGTACAACTACTTGTACAGTGTATCGTACCTAACCCTGACGGCAGGGGACAAAGGCATTAAATGCCCGTCTGCGTCGCCCAAACAGTACAAACAGGGACCGTCAGGGACGCCACCGCTTGCCACGATGGCAATCTTGTCAGCGTCGCTTGCCACCTCGCACCGCTGGCTGCACAGCCTCTTGCCACGCGCACCTGGAAAGGTCCCAGGGCGACACGTTGGTGGATGTGCTGGAGCGCGGGTACAGAGTGGTAGCTTGCCGCGGTCGTTGTCTTGTCGCGTCCGGAATCTTGTCGCTCACTGGGTCTTGCCGGGATGCGTGGCGCGTCGCGACAAGTTCCTTGAGATGCCTCGGTCGGCCTTCCCGGCAAGCTCCTCTTGCCGGGGCCTTGTCTCCTAGGCTTGAATACTTTGTTCTTGAATGGCTCCAAAAGGAACCACGGAGGACCTTGGCGGTCACCCGGCAAGCCTTGCCGCGGGGTACTGCGACTGCCCGTGCACAAGTTCGGGATACTAGGGTACCCCTACTCTAGTACACCGACAGGAGCCCCCGGGCCTGGGCCACACACGGTGCCGAGCGCTGTTGGGCCAGGCCCAAAACAGGGCACGGGTACGCGCGGCCTGGGTTACGCCGTATCTTACTCCGTATCCACCGCGCCCTCCCCGAACGGCACGCGTTGAATGCGGCGTCATGGGAGAGATCGTGGGTGGCTTCTTTATTCGGAAAAACGGAACGTCCGCCCCCCTCTTTATAAGCAGGGGAAACAGGGGCAGTTCCTCCATCTCGCCGGTTTGCTATTGCAATCTCGGAAAACCTCCGCCGCTCCCCCCTTCTTCCCAAAGCTGAAAGAGAGCAGCGCTCCGCCCCCCATCGCCACCAGCACCACCAGCGCCGTCGATCTCCCCCACCACCTCTGCCATGGCTCCGAAAGCCGGCAAGGGGAAGGGCGTGAAGTCGACCGAGGCGCAGCGGCTCGTGGCGCTGCGAAAGGAGCGGACAACCTTCCCCCCCAAGCTCGCCGCGAAGGAGCTGAGGGAGTACTACTACCTCTTCTGGTCGACGGAGACGCGAGCGCATCCGCACATGAAGGTACTCTCCACCACCGCTTCGGAACGGGCTCCGTATGGATATCCCTTCTTCGCATTGTTCTTCTACTGTGGGCTCTGCCCGCCTTTCTCTGAATTCTTCTGCAACATCATGAACACCTACGGGTTCCACCTCCTTGCCTTCACCCCCAATGCCGTTCTGACCATGGCAGTTTTTGCACATCTCTGCGAAAACTTTGTCAGAGTCCATCCAAATGTAGCCCTTTTCCGCCACTTCTTTATGCCCCGCGTTGAGAGAGGAGAGCCTTTATCCGGCGGAATCGCCTGGATCTCGAGAGCCGGCAAGAAGGAAGCTTATCTGGAGGGAGAGCTCCGCGGAAAGTGGGAGGAATGGAGAGCAGACTGGTGCTGGATTGTCGAAGAGAACCCGCAGCCATTTACCGCCCAGCGCCAAGCCCCAATAGTGCGCGGCAATGATTGGAGCAGCGTGGCCCCGGAAGACGATAGGCTGAAGATTGCCGTCACCCGGATCCTGCGCCTCAGGCTTGCCGGGCTCACTATAGGCGCCGTTGGCGCAGATTTTCTTCGCCGCCGCATCGCCCCCCTGCAGGAGAGGAGGAGACCCGCCTGGGAGTTCGGGGGTGCGGCTGACATCATGAGGCTGCGCCCGGGCCTCAACTTCAACTTCACCGTCCTAGAACTGGACGCGATGCTCAAGGAATTGTTCAAGCACGACCCTCAACATCCTGAATGGTTCAGGTTGCCGAAGGGTGTCGTTCCGCTGTGCAACAACTCCTTGCTCGACCGCATCCGTGCAATGATGCCACTGTGCGATTCGCAAGGAATTGTCCCAACTTGGCAAGAGCCTGCGGACGATGTCGTGCAGGAGTTCTTTGATGGCTTGGTAGAAGTGCTGGTCCGCTCCGATGAGCAGAAAAGCCTCACCCGCGACACCACTGATGCGGAGATGCAGCGCATCGCCACTAGGGCGGAAGAGGCGGCAGCAGCCGCTGCCGCGGGCGAGTTTGGATTCACTGTGGAGGAGGCAAAGGCAGCAGAGGCAGCAAGCCTTGCCGACCGAGATGAGCTTGCCGGCGAGGGAGAGCTTGCCGAGCCTGAAGCCGCATCGAGCGAGCCCGCCGAGGGCGCGAGCGGCTCGTCGAAGACCGACTCCTCTTCCTCCTCGTCTTCGGATAGCCCTCCGCAAGTAGAGCCCCCAGCTCCACCAAGAAGGCGTATCCGCAAGGCCGGGGACGTAGCGGGGCGGCAAACAAGTCAACAACCGCCGCGCCGCGCGACACGCTCCACCGCGACAAGCACTATTGCCGTGGGAGCATCCCACGCCGCTGCGACAACTGGAGCGGGGTCCTCCCGGACCACCGCTACTGCTCCTGCCGCTGCCCCCGCCAAGCGGTCAAGGGAAACTACTCCTCCGCCTCGTCGCGCCGAAGGTGGGCCGGACTTCGACCTCTCCGCGCTCAGCTCCGACGAGGAAGAAGAAGAGTAAGATTCTTTGCTGTACTTGTAGTTCTTCAATTCTTGCTGTTTTGTCTTGTATCTGATTTGCTTTACTCCGGATCCATTCCTTTTCAGGACTCTGGCCCAGAGAGCGGCAAAGAGAGCCAAGATCCCAGTGATTGTTATCGAGGATGAACCCAGCGCGACAGCAGGGGGTGCGCCCGAGACCACCTTGTCAGACCCGACAACTACTCCCCGAAGTAGCCCCCAGCGCAGCCCCCAGCGTAAGTATATGGTTGACTTCCCGTTGTTAGGCGCGCATGGGTGTTCTTTCTTTTGCTGACATCTGACTGTTGATTTGTGTAGGAGCAGAGCAGCCTCACCAGGAGCGCCCGGAAGCCGCCCCCGACATGCCGTCTGCTTCGACTACACCGCCAAGGGAGGATTCCCCGGCAAGGGAGCGTTCTCCGGCAAGGGAGAAGTCTCCGAAAAGGGATAGCACAAGCGATCCCCCGGTGGCGGAGCCCATGACTGTAGAACCCAGTGCAGGTAATACTCTTGCTTGAAAACTTCCCTTGTGTTCTTCTTCTTCTGATTTTCCTTTTGGATATTTGCTTGACTTTTCTCCCTTTTACGGCCTTCAGATCCATCTTCCATGGAGCCGATGGAGACTGAGGTCACCGGCAAGGAGAACGCGCGCGGCAATACTGATGACGCCGCCGCCACCGAAGAAGAAGCCGGCGCTGAAGATCCCGCCGGCGAAGAGGCCGCCAAACCTGCCGTCGCGGAAACTGGCGAAGGGTCCGGCGATCGCACTGACGGCCCCGAGGCAGCAGGAGCGTCAGGCGCTATGCCGACCGCCGATCCCTCCGTTGCTGCCGCAGCGTCAGGCTCCGAAGAGCCCCAACCCGGCGCCTATTTGAAGGCCGGCGAGGGCGTCTTCATCAAGCTCCCCTGGGAGTCAAGCTCTAGGGCGCCAGTCGAAGGAGAAACCTTTGATGGAGAGGTGCTCGCCTCCGCTGGGCTGACGCTGGTTGATGCGCCGAGCAGCAGCAGCGGCGAGTCTGAGGAGGAGCGGCTGCTGCGGAAGCTGGTGTCGCTCTACCGTGCTCGGCAGGCCAAGCTGGAATCCCGAGAAGCGCTTGTCGCGAGGGCGGGAGTGGACATCGAGAAGCACACGGAGGAGCTCCGAGGCCGTAACCAGGAAGCTGTCCGGTCCCTTGCAGAGGAGCGGGAGCAACTCGCCGAGGCGCGGAAAGCCTTCCTCCTCGAGAAGGCCGAGGTTGAAGAGCAACAGCGGCTTGCCGCCGAGGAGCTGTTTGCGCGGGAAGGCGAGTTGGCGCAGCGGAAGGTCAATCTTGACAGCCACGAGGAGGAGCTTGCTGCGCGCGAGCAAACATTTGGCGGGGCTCTCAAGGAAGCAGAAGACGCTGCCGCAGCTGCCGAGGCCACCAAGAAGGAGCTGGAGACGAAGGTGGCGCAGCTGGAGGCCGATCTCAAGGCGAGCGGTGAAGAGCTTGCCGCACTCAAGCGTGAGCGCGAGAAGGACGCCTACACCCTTGGTGAGCTGCAAGGTAGTCTCGCCGAGAAGGGCAAGGAGCTTAGCGCCGCTAAGGACTCCAACACAGATCTTGAGTTGAAGCTGGCTACTTTGACCAAGACGCTGGACAACACCAGGGAGCGGGAGGTGGCCCTGAAGAAGCAGATCAAGGCCGACGAGGCGCTGCTGGCGAGTGCTGCCGTCACCCAGAATACCTTTAGGGAGAATGTGGAGCACTGGACGGAGGGTCTCGTGGATGTTGCCGCAGCCATCGATATGGAGCTGGCGCAACTGGGGATGGAGGATTTCAGGTACTCCTCCGACGAGAACCTCCAACCCAGCGCCAAGCTCACCTTGTTCTTCAAAGGCATGGCGACGGCCCTCCAGCGACTCCGGGAGAGGATCCCAAAGCAGCTGGCCGACGAGTCGCGCAGGATCTGCGTAGGAGCACTTCAAAAGGTGTTGGTGAAGGTGGCCTTCCGCAACCCAGGCCTC
Organism: Triticum timopheevii; assembly: GCA_963921465.1. Taxonomy (NCBI): domain Eukaryota; kingdom Viridiplantae; phylum Streptophyta; class Magnoliopsida; order Poales; family Poaceae; genus Triticum; species Triticum timopheevii. Next base: position 275,027,066 of record OY997262.1, on the reverse strand, counting down.
AACCTCACCAACGTCCTCAAGACCTTGCCGCCAGAAGCTGATCTGGAAGCGCTCAAGGCCCTTGTCGCACCCATTGTGGACAAGGTGAGTGAGATCAAGAGGGTTGATGGCGATCGCGTAGATTAGGCCGCCCGTTTTTTTCCTTTTCTTGTCGCTGTTGATCATGTTACGGGAACAATCTATTAGAGCTGCGACAAGCTATCTTGTAATATAACTTTATTTTGGGTATCGGTTGCTATGTTATTTCCTTTACTTGATTCCTTCCTTTGTATGTTTTTGCCCTACGCTTTTAGGGAACTTGCCGGTGCAGGCACCTTAGCCGCGAGCGCTGAGTGCGGGACGTCAGCAGCCTGCTGGCGGTGCCGCTACCGACAAGAAACCTTGTCGCAACTAGTTGCAGCTCACTTAAGTTGTTGAGCGGACTCGAAACAAAGTAAGGGCGCAACTAGCTACGAGTTGGTTCCTCCGCGCACAGGTTTTCCATACAAAGCACGGTCGTTCGAGGAAGATAACTTTAAAAAATTTAAAATTGATTGCTCAAACTTTGGCAACTTAGCTTTTCTGTTATTTGCTTCCCGGTAAGGCGAAACTTTCTTGAACGACGCCTGGTCCACACCATTATCTTCTCCTTTCCCCCCAGCAAACTTGTGGGCGTGGGAACCTTCCTTTCTTTGAGGAAAAGAAAGAAGAGAAAATAAAGATATGGAGCCTTACGGCTCGTCATTGCTTACCGGGGTTAGGCGCTGCACAAAGTGTCAGATAACACATGCAAAAAATAGAAAGCATGAAATTGACAAGATGTGCGGAGCACATGAACTTTACTTATGCACGGGGTCTGCGCCCGGCTTTGTACAAAGGATTACATGCAACAGCAGCAAGACTTGTACAAAAGGTGGTTGCCGGAACAGGTTCCGGCAACCGCGCCCTACGGGTAAAACTTACGAAGATGCTCACTGTTCCAGGAGTTGCTCACCGGAGTGCCATCTTCGGTCTCAAGGCGGACAGTGCCAGGCCTAGTGACTCGTTTCACCCAGTAAGGGCCTTCCCACTTCGGTGTCAACTTGTTAGAATTCTTGGCGGACTGAACGCGCCGAAGAACAAGGTCGCCTTCCTCGAGACTTCTGGCATTAACTTTGCGGCTATGGTAGCGGCGCAAAGCTTGATGGTATCGAGCAGCTCGTACAGCGGCCTGAAGACGGTCTTCCTCAAGGAGCAGCGCGTCATCCTGTCGCAGCTGCTCTTGCTCAAGCTCATCATAAGCGAGCACTCGAGGCGACCCGTATACGAGTTCCGTGGGGAGAACTGCCTCTGCTCCATAGACTAGAGGGAAAGGTGTCTGGCCAGTGGCTCGCTTTGGCGTCGTCCTGAGCGACCAAAGAACCACCGGTAGCTCCTCAATCCAGTTCTTTCCGCACTTGTGTAGCCTGTCGAAAGTCCTGGTCTTGAGCCCGCGCAGCACTTCAACATTTGCCCTCTCCGCTTGACCGTTGCTTCTCGGATGAGCAACAGAAGCGAAGCAGACCTTGGCGCCAAGATCTTGGACGTACTGCATGAAGGTGCGGCTCGTGAATTGCGTGCCGTTGTCAGTGATGATCCTGTTAGGGATCCCGAAGCAGCAAACAATCGACCTGAAGAACTTGACTGTTGACTGTGCTATCACCTTCCTCACTGCTTCCACTTCCGGCCACTTTGTGAACTTGTCGATTGCAACGTACAAGTACTCAAAGCCCCCGACAGCTCGGGGAAAAGGGCCAAGGATGTCGAGCCCCCAGACCGAAAATGGCCAGGATAAAGGGATCGTCTGGAGAGCTTGAGCTGGCTGGTGTATCTGCTTGGAATGGAACTGGCACGCTTCACACTTGGTTACTTGTGCAGTTGCATCCTGGAGGGCTGTCAGCCAAAAGAAACCTTGCCGGAATGCTTTGCCGGCAAGTACTCTTGCGCCAATGTGGTGACCGCATATGCCTCCGTGTATCTCTGCCAACAGCTTTTGTCCATCTTCCCGGTGAATACACTTCAATTTCACACCGTTGAGTCTTCTTCTGTACAGTGTGTTGTCGACAAACTGGTACATACTTGACTGCCGGGCTACTCTTTCCGCTTCTTCTTGCTCTTCGGGAAGTTCTCCTGTCTGAAGGAAACGGACAATCTGCTGTGCCCACGCTGGAGCTTGCGGCTCGACAACAAGGACTAAAGGCACATCTGCCGCTGCGGGAACATCCGCTTCTACGGCGAGAACCTGCGGCTCAGCCAGAGCTTGATGTTCCCCGGCAAGCTTGCCGGAGCAAAACGTGTCGGGAGCGTCTGCTTCAACGGAACAAACCCTAGGGCTTGCCGGAGCAGACTGCTCCTCAGCACCCTCGGTGTTGATCTCGGGGACCTTCTTGGCGGCGGCTTCGGGGAGCTCTGCCGGAAAATAGTCACCAGAAATCAACTTCCTCTTCTTGCTCTGTCCAGTTGATGGTGTTACAGACGGTTGAGTCAGCTTGAGCACAAAGATCCCTGGTTCCACAGGTAACTTAAGTGCGGCGCACTTCGACAGGCCATCGGAAATGTCGTTCTGAGCTCTTGGAACATGTTCCATCTGTAGGCCGTCAAAGTGCTCTTCTAGCTTTCTCACTTCATCAACGTAAGCTTCCATCAACGGACTCTGATAATTCTTGTTCACTTGGCGGACGACAAGCTGTGAGTCACCCCTGACAATGAGCTTCTTGATCCCAAGGTCTGCTGCGATCCTGAGACCGGCAAGCAAACCTTCATACTCTGCGGTATTGTTTGTTGCTTGCTCCTTGGGAAAGTGCATCTGGACTACGTACTTGAGGTGCTCTCCGGTGGGTGCGACAAGTAGCACGCCCGCACCAGTGCCTTGTAGCGAGAAGGCACCATCAAAGTACATCAGCCACTCTTTGCTTGCTTCCTTGACGGGGATGCTCATTTCTGGAGTTTCTTCATCTGGTGTTGGCGTCCACTCTGCTATGAACTCTGCCAATGCTCTGCTTTGGATAGTTGAAGTGCTCTCAAACTTGAGGCCAAAGCTTGACAGTTCCAGTGCCCACTCGACAATCCTGCCTATTGCTTCTGGATTCTGCAGTATCCTCTTCAGCGGAAAACGAGTGAAAACTGTGATCTCATGTGCTTGGAAGTAATGGCGCAGCTTTCTCGAGGCCATGAGAAGGCCGAAAAGCAATTTCTGCACACTAGAGTACCTTGACCTAGCCCCCTGTAGAAGGGAACTGACAAAGTAAACTGGGCGTTGCACCATTTTCTTCTGTATCTCCTCATGCGCCTGCACAGATCCATCTTTGTCGGGACCAGAGCTTGTCGGTGAAGCCCCCTGCTTGTGGCTGGATGCATCTGCCGTGGTTGCTGGCTCATCATCCGCCTCCCTCTCTGCTACTAACGCGGCACTAACCACTTGATTGGTTGCCGCTATATACAGCAGCAACTTCTCTTGTGGCTTTGGTGCGACAAGTGTTGGAGTGGAGGACAGGTATCTCTTTAAGTCCTGCAGCGCAGCCTCCGCTTCCGGAGTCCATTTCGTTGGACCTGCCTTTTTCAATATTTTGAAAAATGGTAGGGCACGCTCAGCAGACCTAGAGATAAACCTGCTGAGAGCAGCCACGCAACCGGCAAGTCTTCGTACATCCTTGATGCGCTTTGGTGCTTTAATCTGCTCAATGGCCCTGATCTTGTCGGCATTGGCTTCAATTCCCTGTTGAGACACGAAGAACCCGAGAAGCTTGCCGGAGGGGACTCCAAACACACACTTCTCGGGGTTAAGTTTGAGATTGATCTTGCGCAGATTTGCAAAGGTTTCATCTAAATCCTGAATCAGAGTTGCCTTGTCCTTGCTCTTAACCACTATGTCATCCATGTAGGCTTCCACATTTCTGTGCATTTGTGGCTCAAAAGCGTCATGGACTACCCTTGCAAATGTTGAACCAGCATTCTTTAAACCGAAAGGCATCCGTATGAAACAGTATGTGCCACATGGAGTGATGAATGCGGTCTTCTCCTCATCCTCTTCTACCATGAAGATCTGATGGTATCCTGAATATGCGTCAAGAAATGAAAGCAAGTCACATCCGGCCGTGGAGTCAACAATCTGGTCAATGCGCAGCAAGGGAAATGGGTCTTTGGGACAAGCTTTATTAACATCGGTAAAGTCGATACAAAGCCTCCATTTCCCGTTTGCCTTGCGCACGACTACAGGATTGGCCAACCACGTAGGATGGAGCACTCCTCTGACAAGGCCTGCTGGTTCCAATTTCTTGATTTCTTCTGCGATGAATTCTTGGCGCTCCACTGCTTGTTTCCTGACTTTATGCTTGACGGGCCGCGCATGAGGACAGACGGCGATGGTGCTCGATTACTTTCCTGGGAACACCGGGGATGTCAGATGGTTGCCATGCAAACACGTCGACGTTCGCCCGCAGGAAAGCAACGAGCGCGCTTTCCTATTTAGGGTCAAGAGTGGCACTGATGGTGAAGGTAACACCAGTGCCGTCCTCCTTGGCGGACACCTTCTTGGTCTCTGGTGGAGCTGCCATTGTCTTCTTACGCTTGCCGGTGGAGCTCGATGGTGCGTCCTCAACGGTAGCGCAGCACTCCGAAGAGGTGCGCTTGCCGGAGTGGGCATCAGAACTCTTGCCGGACTTGGTCTTCTTCTTCCCCCCGGGAGCTTCAACGGCAAGTGACTTGCGTTCTGTTGCGGCTGCCGCTTCCCGGTAGATCTTGTCGGCGCAGATAAGAGCATCCTTCTTGTCGCCAGGGACAGAGATGACACTTATCGGGCCTGGCATCTTCAGCATGTTGTATGCATAGTGAAAGGCTGCCATGAATTTGGCGAGCGCTGGACGGCCGAGTATCCCATTGTAAGGCAATAGAAAGTCAGCAATGTCAAAAGTGACCCTCTCAGTCCTGAAGTTCAACTCGCTGCTAAATGTCACCGGCAATGTGATCTTTCCCTTTGGCTTGCTCCTTCCCGGATTGATTCCTTGGAATGTGCCGGTCTCTTCGAGCTCGCTGTCAGGGATCTGGAGTTTCTGGAGTACTGCGGAGGAGATCAGGTTCAAGCCGGCCCCGCCGTCAACTAGCATCTTAGTGACCTTGAGGTTGCGGATGGTTTGTGAAACCAACATCGGCAAGCACCCGACCGCAGTTATGTGATCAGGGTGGTCCTCAATATCAAAGATGATAGGCGTGCTGGACCATTTCAGAGGCTTGCGTGACTCGACGGGTGGTTCTGCCGCATTGACTTCCCGCACCCACTGCTTGAGCTGGCGGTGTGAAGTATGCAGAGAAGCACCGCCGTCAACGCACAGGACCTCTGTGGCTTTCCGGAACTCCTGCTCGCCGGTCTCGTCATCATCCATATCTTCATCGTCGTCGTCGTCTTCATCCTTGTCGCGGCCGCGGGGAGGTCTGTCTCCTTGCCGCTGCTTGGCCTTGTCGCGGCGTCCTCCTCGGCCGGGACGTTTCTTGCCGGATCCCCCAGTACCTTCTTGGGCCTTCTCCTTGTCGCGTCGCTCGTATTCAGCCTTTTGCTGCTCGACAAGCTGCTCGACCTTCTTGCAACTCTGGAGATCATGGCCCTTGGTGCGGTGGATCTTGCAGTACTGCTTATCGGCGCCGTCCTGCTTGTCGGCGACCGCCATAGCTTCGGCTTTCTTGGTGTCACCTCCGTTGCCGGACTGCTCAACGACTAGCACATCTTTGCCTTTCTTCTTCCTGTTGTTCCGCCACCGGTTTTTCTTTGCCGGGGCAGCATCCTCGCTATCAGATCCTCCAGTTCCTGTATTCTCTCCGGGGAGTTTCCTCCCATCCTCAGCACGTGCACACTTGTCGGCCAGGGCATATAGCTCACTGACGTCTCTGATCTTGCACATCGCCATCTCCTCCCGCATCCTGCGGTTTCATACGTTCTGATGGAACGCGCTGATGACCGCGGCAGGGTGGACATCTGGAATGTTGTGCTGTACACGGCTGAATCTCTGAATGTACTTGCGCAGGGGTTCTCCTTCCTTCTGGGCGAGCAGATGCAGGTCGCTCTCTTGGCCATGAGGTTTGTGGCCGCCTGTGAAGGCGCCGACAAACTGATGGCATAGGTCTGCCCAGGAAGATATGGAGTTGTCCGGCAAGTGCATGAGCCAGGACCTGACATTGGGCTTGAGCACCAGCGGGAAGTAGTTGGCAAGGATCTTGTCGTCCCGCCCCCCGGCAGCTTGCACCGCGATGGTGTAGATGCTGAGGAACTCCGACGGATGTGACTTGCCGTCGTACTTCTCTGGTACGTATGGCTTGAAATTCTTCGTGCTGGGCCACTAGACTTGCCGCAGCTCATGAGTGAACGCAGGGCAACCTACCGCGTACGGCAAGTCGCCTGGTTCCCCTGGCGCATGCATGTCGACAGTGGGCCCAGCGCGCTGGTCCGACTGACGCCGCGCTTCTCTTTGATGCTCGATGCGAGTACGAGCGTCTTCTTGCTGTCGTTTGTGAAGAACTTGGCGCTGATCACGACGAGCTCGTGGATATGATGATGCGGTGGAGTCGCTGTCGAGGTGGATCCGGCGAGTCGGCGATCTTGGCCTTCGGGGTGGAGAGTGCACGGTGGTTGCACCCCCACCGGTTTTGTCGCCACTGGCTCGTGCCTGGCAATCTTGCCGCGGCTGCGATGTACTCGGCTGCCGTGGAGTGTCGCCGTTGGCGAAGCCGATGAGACTCTGAATGGTGGCCCTCCATTCGTCGATCTTGTCCGCCGTTGGAGGGTAATCCAGGAGCAGTTGAGCTCGCGCTAAAGCTTCTGCTGGAGTAGTGGGTGGCAGTGGCGAACGGTGCGAGGAGCGGGATATGCTCGGACTTCTAACTATGTTAGAAGGAGCAGTACCCGTCCAGGCGACCGTGTCCTGCTCGTGCCAGCATGTTGGCGTGCATGCTGGTCTTGAGCACCCTGAGATCCACCAGCTTGGCCTTGGTCCAACGAACGTATGGTACCGCGAGTACCATGACATTGTCGGTCGCGCGCCTGTTGAGATGGGCGCTGTCGGTGTCAAAACCGGCGGATCTCGGGTAGGGGGTCCCGAACTGTGCGTCTAGGCGGATGGTAACAGGAGATGAGGGACACGATGTTTTACCCAGGTTCGGGCCCTCTCGATGGAGGTAAAACCCTACATCCTGCTTGATTAATATTGATGATATGGGTAGTACAAGAGTGGATCTACCACAAGATCAAGGAGGCTAAACCCTAAAGCTAGCCTATGGTATGATTGTTGTAATGTATGTTGTCTCCTACCGACTAAAGCCCTCCAGTTTATATAGACACCGGAGGAGGCTAGGGTTACACAGAGTCGGTTACAATGGTAGGAGATCTACATATCCGTATCGCCAAGCTTGCCTTCCACGCCAAGGAAAGTCCCATCCAGACACGGGACGGAGTCTTCAATCTTGTATCTTCATAGTCTTGGAGTCCTGCGGACGATGATAGTCCGGCTATCCGGACACACCCTAGTCCAGGACTCCCTCAGTAGCCCCCGGACCAGGCTTCAATGACGATAAGTCCAGCGCGTATATAGTCTTCATCCTTCAAGTTCCATGTACCTGCCGAACAGTGTCCGGCTTCATCATAAATACTGTGTTTCTCGGCTTCTACGCCCAATAATGGCCTTTTTCCACGCGTCGCACGAATGCGAAAAGCCAGGGTGTCTTTTACGTTTCACCCCCTAGTCGTGCGAGTCGTCCGCCTACAAAAGAGGCAAAAATCCAGATCCAAACCACACCATCTTCCTCCTGCGAATACTTCATCGGAGCGCCTTTGACCTAAAAATCCATTCCATCATGGACCGTCGACGCGGCTCCTCTTCTCGCGCTCCCAGCCCACCGCTAGGGGATTGGAGGAGGTGCTATGTTCCGCACAACGAGATAGTGAAGCTCCAAGCGGGGGTGAGGGAGTCCTGGACTAGGGGGTGTTCGGACAGCCGGACTATCATCGTCCGCCGGACTCCAAGACTACGAAGATACAAGATTGAAGACTCCGTCCCGTGTCCGGATGGGACTTTCCTTGGCGTGGAAGGCAAGCTTGGCGATACGGATATGTAGATCTCCTACCATTGTAACCGACTCTGTGTAACCCTAGCCTCCTCCGGTGTCTATATAAACCGGAGGGCTTTAGTCCGTAGGACAACATACATTACAACAATCATGCCATAGGCTAGCTTCTAGGGTTTAGCCTCCTTGATCTCGTGGTAGATCCACTCTTGTACTACCCATATCATCAATTTTAATCAAGCAGGACGTAGGGTTTTACCTCCATCGAGAGGGCCCGAACCTGGGTAAAACATCGTGTCCCTCGTCTCCTGTTACCATCCGCCTAGACACACAGTTTGGGACCCCCTACCCGAGATCCGCCGGTTTTGACACCGACATTGGTGCTTTCATTGAGAGTTCCTCTGTGTCGTCACCGATAGGAAGGATGCCTCCACCCGTCTTCAAAGATGGTGTTTTCGCCGAAGGGGCCTTGGCCGCCGGCCAAACTATCCGGCTAGGTGGTTTTCTTATGACCGCCTGTCCGGCCGCCGCTTCGACAATGACTTCTCAAGTCGTCAGAAGCAATCTTCACGTCAGCCCTAAAGCTGCCGAACAGTTGGATCCAATAGAGCTCTTGTCTGTTAACGAGCTCTTGGATCGCATCGCCGCCCTGGGAGTCGCTACGGACTACAACCAGATTGGGCTTAAAACCGATCTGAGAGAGATTAACTCTCCCTAGGCCACCCACCATGTCGCAGTGGTAGAGGAGCAATACGGCAACTCTTCGCCTGTATTGAAAACTATTCATGTCCAAATTCCCGAACCCTCCACGCTGGATTTCCGCGGAGGAACGGACTTCGATCGAGCATTCAACTTAAAATCATGCGTCGCTCCGAACTCGCTGGATTGTGTCCAGCAAACCAAGCTTCCAAATTCGGAAGCTCTTCGGCCTTTAAGCCCCAAGATGGGCAGGGATCCGGATTTTAGTCCACCCACCCGCCCAGACATATGCGATCTATCTCTAATACGGCAAGAGCCCGCTGAAACAGTACATCACTACTGGGCCAGATTCCTCTTGGTTATGGACAGGATAAAGGACTGCCGAGAGGAAAACGCAATCTCAATCTTCTGCAATAACTGCACGGACAAGGGAATACTAAACGCCATTGATCGTTGCAAAATTACGCGCTTCACCGATCTGGCATCCATAGTACGAAAGTACTGTGCGATGGAGAGTTTCCGGAAAACCGAAAACCAATTTTGGGATAATCCGGCCCCAAACCCAGTCCGCAGCAAAAGGGCGCCTTACACTCAGGCTCCAGATGCAAAAACGAAAAAGCAAAAACCGAATAAGGGGCACGGAACCGTACTGGAAGGATGACTCAATGGACCCTGTAAGCTTCATAGTACAGAGGGAGCCGTCCCAACACATAGCCTTCGAGCATGTTGGATATTACGGCAGGTGGCCAAAAGTGGTCAGGAGCTTCTAGCCCCAGAAAACCACTCCAACAATACCAGTACAGTATCAACAGTCTTCGAGACCTTCGCATCAAACAATATGCGAAAGCGAACAATCCGCGGACTCGCCAAAGTCTACCAAATAGCGACAGCAAATCCATGGAGTGACATAGCTACCGCCTTCGGTGCCAGCGACGAACCTAAATTCTGAACAGCCAGAGCACCGGCCGCACTGGTGCTTAGTCCCATAGTGGACGACTTTCGACTAACACAAGTCCTCATGGATGGCGGCAGCGGATTAAACCTCATCTATGAGGAAACTCTGTGGAAAATGGAAATCGATTGGAGCCGTATTGAGCGAAGCAGCACAACCTTCAGAGGAATAATCCCTAGCCGGGAGGCACGCTGCACCGGACAAATCACACTCGATGTGGTGTTCGGCTCGCCAGACAATTACAGATCCGAAGAAGTCACGTTCCAAGTGGCCCCCATTCAACAGCGGATATCACGCTATATTAGGACGAGAGGCATTCACAATTTTTCAAGCAGTACCTCATTACGGGTACATGAAGCTCAAAATGCCTGGGCCCGGCGGAATAATCACCCTCGCTAGTGATCCGGACATAGCACTCCGTGCAGAAAATAAAACAGCTGCACTAGCCCTGGAGGCACTATCCGAAGCCTTAGCAGTAGAGGAACTCACCGCGCTGCGCTCTACGGTGAACAGGGACGATGTGATACTCGATAAAAGATCCAAGTCCACCTCCTTCAAACCAGCAGATGAAATAATAAAATTCCAGGTCCATCCAACGGACCCAACAAAGACGGCCTCCATTGGGGCACAATTGAACCCCGAAGTAGACGCCGCACTGCGTGAATTCCTTCGGGAAAATTGGGACATCTTCGCCTGGCATCCTTCGGATATGCCCGAAATCCCACGCAGGTTGGCAGAACACAGCCTAAACATCCTAAAAGGATTTAAGCCAGTCAAACAGGCTCTTCGACGATTTCCCGAACCCAAAAGACAGGCAATGGGGGAAGAGCTAGCCAAACTATTGGAAGCCGGATTCATTAGAGATATCAAACATCCGGACTGGCTAGCAAATCTGGTGATGGTACCAAAGAAGGATAAATCCTGGCGCCTCCGTGTCGATTCTAAAGACCTCAATAAGGCTTGCCCAAAGGATCCCTTCCCTCTCCCCCTCATCGACCAAATTATCGATGCTACCGCAGGGCACAATTCGTTGTGCTTCCTGGACGCATACTCTGGCTATCATCAAATCAAGATGGCGGAAGCAGACCAAGCCGCAACGGCATTCATCACTCCATACAGACCATTCTGCTTCAACACGATGCCCTTCGGACTTAAAAATGCCGGCGCAACATATCAGCGCATGATTCAAACATGTCTGGCCACCCAGATCGGCAAAACAGTCGAGGCATACGTAGACGACGTAGTCGTCAAAACAAAACACGTCGAAACTCTAGTAGACGATTTGAGCCTCACATTCGACAACCTCAGAGCATATGACATCAACCTGAATCCGGAAAAATGCGTTTTCGGCGTACCAGCCGGAAAGCTGCTGGGCTTCACTGTATCCGGTAGAGGAATTGAAGCAAACCCGGCTAAAATCCGAGCTCAGTCATAGTTGGATATTCCAAAAGACCTCAAACAAATACAAAAATTAACAGGATGCGTGGCAGCCTTAAGCCGCTTTATCTCCCGTCTAGGAGAAAAGGCGTTGCCCCTCTATCGCCTCCTCAGGCGCACCGAACACTTCGAGTGGATGGATGCTGCCACTGCCGGACTCGAAGAAATAAAGGCCATATTGGCAACAAATCCGGTCCTGGCTGCGCCCACTCTGGGCGAACCAATGTTGTTATACATCGCAGCAGCGCATCAAGTTGTAAGCGCGGTCCTCGTCGTCGAACGAGCGACAGAAGGGCATAAATTCCCTCTTCAAAAACCAGTGTATTATGTATCCACTGTGTTAACCCCCTGCAAATCCCGTTACCCGCATTATCAGAAGATAGCATATGCGGTGTTCATGGCGTCCCAGAAGCTCCGACACTACTTTCAAGAGTGTTCGATAACAGTGGCCTCTGAAGTACCACTCAATGACATTATAAATAACCGCGACGCAACGGGCAGGATTGCAAAATGGGCCATTGAGCTCTTGCCATTCGATATAACTTACAAACCTCGGCGAGCTATAAAGTCACAAGTTTTAGCTGACTTCGTCGCCGAATGGACCGAAGCCGAACTCCCTAAAGAGTACGGCGCATACTCCAATTGGGTTATGCATTTCGACAGTTCTAAAATGTTGGCCGGACTGGGGGCTAGCGTCGTATTGACGTCCCCAACCGGGGATACAGTCCAGTACGTACTTGAAATAATGTACACGGACTCCAACAACGCAGCCGAATACGAGGCCCTATTACATGGTCTCCGGATGGCAGTCTCCATGGGTATTCAACGCCTAGAGGTGCGCGGGGACTCAAACCTTGCAATATCCCAAATAAATGGAGACTTTGACGCCAAGGATCCGAAAATGGCAGCATATCGCAACGCCATTCTGAAAATGTCAGCTCGGTTTGAAGGACTCGAATTCCATCACATAGCCCGAGATAATAACCAAGCAGCCGATGTACTGGCACGCATCGGTGCGAAACGTGATGCTGTCCCTCCAAATATTTTCCTGGAACGGCTCTTCAAGCCATCTGTACTATGGGAAGAGGAGCCCGGAAGTGACAAACCGGAAAAAACCGAGCCAATCGGCGATTCAGCCGACGACATAACACCGTCAGCCCACGACATAATGGCAGTAATCGCCCCGTGGACAGAACCATTCCTAGCCTACTTGCTTAGGCAGGAACTCCCCGAAGACCAAAACGAGGCCCGCTGCATAGTCCGGCGATCGAAAGCCTACAAGGTCCATGAGGGAGAACTTTATAAGAAAAGCACAACCGGAGTCCTTCAAAGTTGTATCTCCGAAGAGGAAGGGCGAAACCTCCTGGCTGAAATTCATGCCGGACTAGGCGGACACCACGCAGCAGCCCGGGCCCTTGTAGGAAAGGCATTCCGTACAGGATTTTATTGGCCAACGGCCCGGGCAGATGCCCAGGACTTAGTCCAGAGATGCGTTGGTTGTCAGCTCTTTGCTAATCAGAGCCATATGCCGCCTACCGCCCTCAAAACTATACCCATTACCTGGCCGTTCGCGGTCTGGGGGCTTGATATGGTTGGACCCCTTAAAGGGGGAACCCACAAGCAACGGTACCTATTGGTCATGGTGTATAAATTCACCAAATGGATAGAGGCCAAGACGGTCAAAACGTCAGAGTCCGGACCAGTGATAGACTTTATATCCGGGGTAGTACACCGTTATGGAGTCCCCCACAGCATCATCACCGACAACGGCACAAACTTCACAGCCGACGAGGTTAAGTCATGGTGCAAGAATATGGGCATCAAGCTCGATTACGCTTCAGTCTATCACCCTCAAACCAACGGTCAAGTGGAACAAGCAAATGGTCTAATAATGAGCGGCATTAAACCCAGACTAGTGCGGTCACTTACTAAATCTGACACGCACTAGGTCGAGGAGCTCGACTCCGTACTCTGGGGGCTGCGGACAACGCCTAACCGTACTAACTGATTCACACCATTTTTTATGGTATACGGCGCAGAGGCAGTCCTGCCCTGCGACATTATTCATGACTCACCTCAAGTGCGCATGTACGAGGAAAGAGAGGCCGAGCTGGATCGGCAGGACAGCTTGGACACATTGGAGGAAGAACTCGACATCGCCAAAGCTCGTTCCGCATTCTATCAGCAGCAGGCTCGAAGATATCAAAGCAGAGAAGTACGGGCCAAGACTTACAATGTTGGCGAACTAGTTCTACGCCTGCCGGACAAGAAAAAGGACAAGCTCAAGCCCAAATGGGAGGGCCCCTTCATTATCGATCAAGTCCTGACCGGCGGAGCATACCGTCTACGAAATGCGTCGGATAACCGACTCGAGCCGAACCCATGGAACGCAGCCCGACTACGATGATTCTACGCCTAGCGCCGGACTAAGAGTTTGTCCCCTTCCCCCGTCCAAACTTTTACACTTCGGCTGTCTTTTGTTTCTCTTTTCATGTCTTTTTATTCCAAAGCCCTCGTGGGCCTATTTTTGCATTTTTCACATACGCATGATGTGCCATCCGCACTCATTATTCCTGGGGGCTTCTTTTACAGAAGCTCAATTATACGGGTTTCATACCCAGCACATGTGTCAAGATTCCACATGTACCTTTTACTCGCCATTATATGCATCGATATGACTTAAGTTTTGGCCAAGCTGGGTTGCCTGGCTCCTGTGCTTACCCCTACATTCCCGATTGTTCGGCTAGGAGGTAAAGGGAGCACCTCTGCGATTGTTACTGCCGGGTCAGCCGGATGTGTACCTCAGACTGGGTGAAGCCGAAAGCTAGCGTTTTTAAGGGAATATTCGGTCGGTGACTTAAAAGATGAATTTTTACTCATTTATTTATCTGCCCCCAGATGTTTTACTGCTTTTTTTGCAGTCCGGACATGCACTTTAGGGCATGCCTCCCAGCGAAAGGAACCCTTAACGGAACTATTCTCCCTGGAAGATGTTTCTTACTAACCATGTAATATAACATAACTAGTTGGGCACTTGTCTGATAAAGCACTAATGACCCCTACGCCTGGTCTCCATGCATACCACGGTTGTTTCTTAACCAAAAAGGTATTCGGACACACTCCGGACTCTAGGGTCCCGAGGTTGAAGCGAAAAGGTCGGCAAAGACAAACGATCTACAATCCGGCTAGAAGGCATTTCACATGTCACTTCAAAGGAAAACATACATTGTCAAATTTATTGATTGTATTCCTCCTCAATCCCGTCTAACAGGCTGTCTAACTTACAGTCCCGTTGGGAAAACTTAGCAGCTAACTCTACTTGGCTGTATACTAAACTCACAGGGATCTCCTTCCCATCGGGCACCACCGGTCCAACTTCGGCCATGTGGTTGGGATCCGCCTTCTTATACCGCGTCTTCACCATGGCCCAGGCCTCCCTGGCACCTTGACGGCAAGCCGAAATCTTCCACAAATGGAAGCATTGCCGCTCTCCCTGAAGCTTCTCCGCAAGCTCCCCAAGGCCCTCGGGTAGGGAGAGGGCTGGCCATAAAGCCCGGACGATGCCGGTCATTGCCTGCCGAACTCGTTCGAGCAGTTGCAACAGTTCGGGAAGCTGATCACCCGTTGATATGGGCATCTCCTCTGCAGGACGACCTGTGAGTATACCTACAAGACATATCATGTCAAAATACTTCCTCGCCGAACTCTTCTTTTCAAAGGAGTCCGCTCAAGCACTTACTATAAATGCCGCGACGAAGCCGCTGATTCTCCTTAACGGAGCCGGACAGCTCGGCTCGAGCGCCTTTTAGCTCTTCTCCGAGCTTGGAGTTGGCATCCTGGAGCTTGTTCCTTTCTTGCTGAACCCTATTCAGCACACTCTCGCCGGCCTTTAGCTGGCGCAGCAATGCTTGCCTGTCCGGATCTTGTCCGGCGGCACCTGCAATGTCATTATTAGACTCGCGCGCACGCCGCATAGTGCTTATATTTATTAATAAAAATGTGTTACCAGGAGGGGTCTCTGCGTCTCCTCCTGCGGCAGCAAGTGCGGCCTCAAGTTGGGCCTTGCAATCTTGCAGCTCCCGAGACAGTTGAGCATTCTTCTCGGTAAGAGCCTGCGTTTTCAAATGATCCTTAAATCAGTTAACATAACTACTTTAAGTCTCGGGGGCTACTGGTATATACAACCATTAAAATTCCCTTACCCGTATGTCTTTCACATACTACTCTGTGGCTCTGGTAAAACCATCTTGAGCAGCACGGAGATGCGCGTCCCCTGCGTTAAAGGCATCCAATGCCTCAGGAGAAAAGCACGCTTCACGAAATACTGTCCGGCGGCGCCTATGGTTCATGGCGCTCTCCACCTCAGACTCGGTGGCGGACAGTCTGTCGGTGTCCTCCGTTGGAGAAGGATCCGGCCCGCGTCTTGCGCTTGCCTCCCCCTCCAGGCCGGGTGCTGGAGCCTGGCCGGTATAGGTTGGATCGGCAACTTCTGCGCCCGCAGTCCGGTGAGCGCTTTTTCTCCTGCAAAAGATCATGAGCACTCAGGCGTTTCCTAGGAACGTCGCTCTGAAAATTCAAATACGAGCTATACCTTTGCGGCGACATTTCCGTCCGCACCGCGCTCCTTTTCCGCCTGCTGGTCCAAACTGACCTCTGTTGGTCAGCCGCCGCAGGCTCGGCTTCCTGCCGTAAAGGCGCTTCCTGCAAAATACCATCGTTCGCGAAGGTTAGAAATGGGCAGGGAAGAGATGATGGTGTCCGGACTTCGGTCGCGGTCACCTGGGAAGCCGGACACAGTCCGGGGTAATCCGCCGTAATGGCAACCAAAGCATTGTCTATGCTGAGCTGGTGAAACACCCCGTCGATCAGCTCCACCTCGATGTCCGGGTCCTCTTTGAAGGCCGGATCCAAGGATCTTTCTGGATCCTCGGGTTGCGGAGCAGGACTCACCATGTCCTCCACAGTCCGGTGTAGATCCTGCGCCGAAGACATAATGTAAGAAGCTTAAACTTCGAAAGCATGGGTTGAGCCCTTAAAGGTGTTCACTTACCCATCCTCTAGGGTTGATCATGGAAAACCCATTCAAAGGGTTCATTCGAAGGAAGTGCTCCTTCTCCCCCTTGTACAGGCTGGACAGGATCTCCACCAGATCCTCGGTCGAATCCGGCCCTTTGCGGCCATGGCGGGTGGCATCGTCTTCCCCGTTGAAATCCCACATGGGGTGGCCTCTGTATTTCAATGGCTGTACCCCCCGCATGATGCATGTCGCCATGACTCCGATCATGGTCAATCCAGAATGGGCCATTAATCTTATTCGGCCCATCAAGTAATGGACGCTCTTGTCTTCCTCCAATCGGGGGCTCCGTGGGCGCCAGCTGAGGTGTTTCTTCAAAGGAGCAGCACTAAACTCCGGGAGGTCGATCCGGACTGGGTCCGGTAGCGGAGCGTCTCCTATATAAAACCACTCTGAAGGCCAGTCTTCGGACGCCTTCTTGGGAGTGCCGGATGGGTATCCAGTCCCGGCAATGCGCCATATTTCGGCGCCACCCACTTGATATATGGACCCCTCGTGAGAACGGGGTACGAGGCAGAACAGCCTCTTCCACAAAGCGAAATGGGGCTCAATGCCCAGGAATAGCTCACAAAGAGCTACGTAGCCCGCGATATGCAGGACAGAGGCGGGCGTGAGGTGGTGGAGCTGGAGTCCGTAGAACTCCAGGAGCCCGCGGAGGAACGGGTGTATTGGGAATCCGAGTCCCCTTACCAGATAGGGGACGAAGCATACTCGCTCCCCCTTATTGGGGCTTGGGGTAGCCTCCACTTGCCTCCCACCTTGATAAGTAACCAGTCCGGCCCGGACTGGGACCATGAAGGCCGGAGGGAGAAATCCCCCCGTTTGGAGCTTCACTAGCTCGTTGTGCGAAACAGAGCACCTCCTCCAATTCCCCGGCGGTGGGCTCGGAGTGCGTGAAGAAGAGCCGCGTCGACGGTCCATGATGGAATGGATTTTTAGGTCAAAGGCGCTCCAATGAAGTATTCGCGGGAGGAGGATGGTGTGGTTTGGATCTGGATTTTTGCCTCTTTTATAGGCGGATGACTCGCACGACTAGGGGGTGAAATGTAAAAGACACCCTGGCTTTTCACATTCGTGCGACGCATGGAAAAATACCATTATTAGGCGCAGAAGCCGAGAAACACAGTATTTATGCTGAAGCCGGACACTGTTCGGCAGGTACATGGAACTTGAAGGGAGAACCCGCCTTGCAACGCCGAAGACTGTATACGCGCTGGACTAATCGTCATTGAAGCCTGGTTCGGGGGCTACTGAGGGAGTCCTGGACTAGGGGGTGTCCGGACAGCCGGACTATCATCGTCCGCCGGACTCCAAGACTACGAAGATACAAGATTGAAGACTCCGTCCTGTGTCCGGATGGGACTTTCCTTGGCGTGGAAGGCAAGCTTGGCGATACGGATATGTAGATCTCCTACCATTGTAACCGACTCTGTGTAACCCTAGCCTCCTCCGGTGTCTATATAAACCGGAGGGCTTTAGTCTGTAGGATAACATACATTACAACAATCATACCATAGGCTAGCTTCTAGGGTTTAGCCTCCTTGATCTCGTGGTAGATCCACTCTTGTACTACCCATATCATCAATATTAATCAAGCAGGACGTAGGGTTTTACCTCCATCGAGAGGGCCCGAACCTGGGTAAAACATCGTGGCCCTCGTCTCCTGTTACGATCCGCCTAGACGCACAGTTCGGGACCCCCTACGCCAGTTTTCACACTGATAGGGGGGATATCTCCCTCCGGCCTTCATGGTCCCGGTTCGAGCCGGGCTGGTCACTTATCAAGGTGGGAGGCAAGCGGAGGCCACCCCAAGCCCCAATAAAGGGGAGCGAGTGTGCTTCGTCCCTTATTTGATAAGGGGACTCGGATTCCCGATATATCCGTTCCTCCGCGGGCTCCTGGAGTTCTACGGACTCCAGCTCCACCACCTCATGCCCGCCTCTGTCCTGCATATCGCAGGCTACGTAGCTCTTTGCGAGCTATTCCTAGGCATTGAGCCCCATTTTGCATTGTGGAAGAGGCTGTTCTGCCTCGTACCCCATTCTCATGAGTGGTCCATATATCAAGTGGGCGGCGCCGAAATATGGCGCATCGCCGGGACCGGATACCCATCCGGTACTCCCAAGAAGGCGTCCGAAGACTGGCCTTCAGAGTGGTTTTACATAGGAGACGCTCCGCTGCCGGACCCAGTCCGGATTGGCCTCCCGGAGTTTAGTGCTGCTCCTCTGAAGAAACGCCTCAGCTGGCGCCCACGGAGCCCCCGATTGGAGGAAGACAAGAGCGTCCATTACTTGATGGGCTGAATAATATTAGTGGCCCATTCCGGGTTGACCATGATTGGAGTCATGGTGATATGCATCATGCGGGAGGTACAGCCATTGCAATACAGAGGCCACCCCATGTGGGATTTCAACGGGGAAGACGATGCTACCCGTCATGGCCGCAAAGGGCCGGATTCGACCGAGGACCTGGTGAAGATCCTGTCCAGCCTGTACAAGGGGGAGAAGGAGGACTTCCTTCAAACGAGCCCTTTGAATGGGTTTTCCATGAACAACCCTAGAGGCTGGGTAAGCAAACACTTTTAAGGGCTCAATCCATGCTTTCGAAGTTTAAGCTTCTTACATTATGTCTTCGGCGCAGGATCTACGCTGGACTGTGGAGGACATGGTAAGTCCTGCTCCACAACCCAAGGATCCAGGAAGATCCCTGGATCCGGCCTCCGAAGAGGATTCGGACATCAAGGTGGAGCTGATCGACGGGGTGTTTCACCAGCTCAGCATGGATAATGCTTTGGTCGCCATTACGGCGGACTACCCCGGACTGTATCCGGCTTCCCAGGTGACTGTGACCGAGGTCCGAACACCATTATCTCTTCCTTGCCCATTTCTGACCTTCGCGAACGATGGTGTTTTACAGGAAGCGCCTTCAGGGCGGGAAGCCGAGCCCGCGGCGGCTGACCAACAAAGGTCAGTCCGGACCAGTAGGCGAAAGAGGAGCGCGGCACGAACTGAAACGTCGCCGCAAAGGTATAGCTCGTATTTGTATTTTCAGAGCAACGTTCCTAGGAAGCGTCTGAGTGCTCATGATCTTTATAGGAGAAAAAGCACTCGCCGGACTGTGGGCGCGGAAGTTGCCGATCCAACCTATACCAGCCAGGCTCCAGCGCCCAGCCTGGAGGGGAAGGCAAGCGCAAGACGCGGGCCGGATCCTCCTCCAACGGAGGACACCGACAGACTGTCCGCCACCAAGTCTGAGGTGGAGAGCGCCATGAACCATAGGCGCCGCCGGACAGTGTTTCGTGAAGTGTGCTTCTCCCCTGAGGCATTGGACGCCTTTAACGCAGGGGACGCGCACCTCCGTGCCGCTCAAGATGGTTTTACCAGAGCCACGGAGCAGTATGTGAAAGACATATGGGCAAGGGAATTTTAATGGTTATATATACCAGTAGCCCTCGAGACTTAAAGTAGTTATGTTAACTGATTTAAGGATCATTTGAAACGCAGGCTCTTACTGAGAAGAATGCCCAGCTGTCTCAGGAGCTGCAAGAATGCAAGGCCCAACTTGAGGCCGCACTTGCTGCCGCAGGGGGAGACGCAGAGACCCCTCCTGGTAACACATTTTTATTAATAAATATAAGCGCTGTGCGGCGTGCGCGCAAGTCTAATAGTGACATTGCAGGTGCCGCCGGACAAGATCCGGACAGGCGAGAATTACTGCGCCAGCTAAAGGCCGGCGAGAGGGTGCTGAATAGGGTGCAGCAAGAAAGGAACAAGCTCCAGGATGCCAACGCCAAGCTCGGAGAAGAGCTGAAAGGCGCTCGAGCCGGGCTGTCCAGCTCCATTAAGGAGAATCAGCGGCTTCGTCGCGGCATTTATAGTAAGTGCTTGAGCAGACTCTTTTGAAAAGAAGAGTTCGGCGAGGAAGTAAATTGACATAATATGTCTTGTAGGTATACTCACAAGTCGCCCTGCGGAGGAGATGCCCATATCAACGGGTGATCAACTTCCTGAGCTGTTGCAACTGCTCGAACGAGTTCGGCAGGCGATGAGCGGCGTCTTCCAGGCTTTATGGCCAGCCCTCTCCCTACCCGAGGGCCTTGGGGAGCTTGCAGAGAAGCTTCAGGGAGTGCGGCAGCGCTTCCGTTTGTGGAAGATTTCGGCCTGCCATCAAGGTGCCCGGGAGGCTTGGGCCATGGTGAAGACGCGTTACAAGAAGGCGGATCCCAACCACATGGCCGAAGTTGGACCGGTGGGGCCCGATGGGAAGGAGATCCCTGTGAGTTTAGTATACAGCCAAGTTGAGTTGGCTGCTAAATTTTCCCAACGGGACTGTAAGTTAGACAGCCTGGTAGACGGGATTGAGGAGGAATACAATCAGTAAATTTGACAATGTATGTTTTCCTTTAAAGTGACATGTGAAATGCCTTCTAGCCGGATTGTAGATCGTTTGTCTCTGCCGACCTTTTCGCTTCAACCTCGGGACCCTAGAGTCCGGAGTGTGTCCGAATACCTTTTTGGTTAAGAAACAACCGTGGTATGCATGGAGACCAGGCGTAGGGGTCATTAGTGCTTTATCAGACAAGTGCCCAACTAGTTATGTTATATTACATGGTTAGTAAGAAACATCTTCCAGGGAGAATAGTTCCGTTAAGGATTCCTTTCCCTGGGAGGCATGCCCTAAAGTGCATGTCCAGACTGCGAAGAGAGCAGAAAAACATCTGGGGGCGGATAAAGGAGTAGGTAAAAAATCATCTTTTAAGTCACCGACCGAATATTCCCTTAAGAACGCTAGCTTTCGGCTTCACCCAGTCTGAGGTACACATCCGGCTGACCCGGCAGTAACAATCGCAGAGGTGCTCCCTTTACCTCCTAGCCGAACAATCAGGAACGTAGGGGTAAGCACAGGAGCCAGGCAACCCAGCTTGGCCAAAACTTGAGTCATATCGATGCATATAATGGTGAGTAAAAGGTACATGTGGAAGCTTGACACATGTGCTGGGCATGAAACCCTTATAATTGAGCTTCTATAAAAGAAGCCCCCAGGTATAATGAGTGCGGATGGCACATCAAGTGTATGCGAGAAATGCAAAAGTGGGCCCTTAGGGGCTTTTTAATAAAAAGGTTATGAAAAGAGAAACAAAAGACAGCCGAAGTATAAAAATTTGGACGGAGGAAGGGGACGAACTCTTAGTCCGGCGCTAGGCATAGAATCTTCGGAGGCGGGCTGCGTTCCATGGGTTCGGCTCGAGTCGGTTATCCGACGCATTTCGTAGACGGTATGCTCCGCCGGTCAGGACTTGATCGATAATGAAAGGGCCCTCCCATTTGGGCTTGAGCTTGTCCTTTTTCTTGTTCGGCAGGCGTAGAACTAGTTCACCAACGTTGTAAGTCTTGGCCCGTACTTCTCTGCTTTGATATCTTCGGGCCTGCTGCTGATAAAATGCGGAACGAGCCTTGGCGACGTTGCGTTCTTCCTCCAATGTGTCCAAGCTGTCCTGCCGATCCAGCTCGGCCTCTCTTTCTTCATACATGCGCACTCGAGGTGAGTCATGAATAATGTCGCAGGGCAGGACTGCCTCTGCGCCGTAGACCATAAAGAATGGTGTGAATCCGGTAGTGCGGTTAGGCGTTGTCCGCAGCCCCCAGAGTACGGAGTCGAGCTCCTCGACCCATTGCGTGTCAGATTTAGTAAGTGACCGCACTAGTCTGGGTTTAATGCCGCTCATTATTAGACCATTTGCTCGTTCCACTTGACCATTGGTTTGAGGGTGATAGACTGAAGCGTAGTCGAGCTTGATGCCCATATTTTTGCACCATGACTTAACCTCGTCGGCTGTGAAGTTAGTGCCGTTGTCGATGATGATGCTGTGGGGGACTCCGTAATGGTGTACTACCCCAGATATAAAGTCTATCACTGGTCCGGACTCTGCCGTTTTGACCGGTTTAGCCTCTATCCATTTGGTGAATTTATCCACCATGACCAATAGGTACCTTTGCTTGTGGGTTCCCCCTTTAAGGGGTCCAACCATATCAAGCCCCCAGACCGCGAACGGCCAGGTAATGGGTATAGTTTTGAGGGCGCTGGGCGGCATATGGCTCTGATTAGCTAAGAGCTGACAACCAACGCATTTCTAGACTAAGTCCTGGGCATCTGCCCGGGCCGTCGGCCAATAAAATCCTGTACGGAATGCCTTTCCTACAAGGGCCCGGGCTGCTGCGTGGTGTCCGCCTAGTCCGGCATGAATTTCAGCCAGGAGGTTTTGCCCTTCCTCTTCGGAGATACACCTTTGAAGGACTCCGGTTGTACTTTTCTTATAAAGTTCTCCCTCATGGACCTTGTAGGCTTTCGATTGCCGGACTATGCAGCGGGCCTCGTTTTGGTCTTCGGGAAGTTCCTGCCTAAGCAAGTAGGCTAGGAATGGTTCTGTCCACGGGGCCATTACCGCCATTATGTCGTGGGCTGAAGGTGTTATGTCATCAGCTGAATCGCCGATTGGCGCGGTTTTTTCCGGTTTGTCACTTCAGGGCTCCTCTTCCCATAGTACGGATGGCTTGAAGAGCCGTTCCAGGAAGATATTTGGAGGGACAGCATCACGTTTCGCACTGATGTGTGCCAGTACGTCGGTCGCTTGGTTATTATCTCGGGCTATGTGATGGAATTCGAGTCCTTCAAACCGAGCTGACATTTTTAGGACAGCGTTGCGATATGCTGCCATTTTTGGATCCTTGGCGTCAAAGTCTCCATTTATTTGAGATATTGCAAGGTTTGAATCCCCGCGCACCTCTAGGTGTTGAATACCCATGGAGACTGCCATCCGGAGACCATGTAACAGGGCCTCGTATTCGGCTGCGTTGTTGGAGTCCGTGTACATTATTTGAAGTACGTACTGGACTGTGTCCCCGGTTGGGGACGTCAATACGACGCCAGCCCCCAGTCCGGCCAACATTTTAGAGCCGTCAAAATGCATAACCCAATTGGAGTATGCGCCATACTCTTTAGGGAGTTCGGCTTCGGTCCATTCAGCGATGAAGTCAGCCAAAACTTGTGACTTTATAGCTCGCCGAGGTTTGTAAGTTATATCGAATGGTAAGAGCTCGATGGCCCATTTTGCAATCCTGCCCATTGCATCATGGTTATTTATGATGTCATTGAGTGGTACTTCGGAGGCCACTGTTATCGAACACTCTTGAAAGTAGTGTCGAAGCTTTCGGGATGCCATGAACACCGCATACGCTATCTTCTGATAGTGTGGGTAACGGGATTTACAGGGGGTTAACACAGTGGATACATAATACACTGGTTTTTGAAGAGGGAATTGATACCCTTTTGTCTCTCGTTCGACGACGAGTACCGCGCTTACGACTTGATGCGTTGCTGCGATGTATAATAACATTGGTTCGCCTAGATTGGGCGCAGCCAGGACCGGATTTGTTGCCAGTATGGCCTTTATTTCTTCGAGTCCGGCAGTGGCAGCATCCGTCCACTTGAAGTGTTCGGTGCGCCTGAGGAGGCGATAGAGGGGCAATGCCTTTTCTCCTAGACGGGAGATAAAGCGGCTTAAAGCTGCCACGCATCCTGTTAATTTTTGTATCTGTTTGAGGTCTTTTGGAATATCCAACTGTGATAGAGCTCGGATTTTAGCCGGGTTTGCTTCAATTCCTCTACCGGATACAATGAAGCCCAGTAGCTTTCCGGCTGGTACGCCGAAAACGCATTTTTCCGGATTCAGCTTGATGTCATATTCTCTGAGGTTGTCGAATGTGAGCCTCAAATCGTCTACTAGAGTTTCGACGTGTTTTGTTTTGACGACTACGTCGTCTACGTATGCCTCGACTGTTTTGCCGATCTGGGTGGCCAGACATGTTTGAATCATGCGCTAATATGTTGCGCCAGCATTTTTAAGTCCGAAGGGCATTGTGTTGAAGCAGAATGGTCCGTATGGAGTGATAAATGCCGTTGCGGCTTGGTCTGCCTCCGCCATCTTGATTTGATGGTAGCCAGAGTATGCGTCGAGAAAGCACAACGAATCGTGCCCTGCGGTAGCATCGATAATTTGGTCGATGCGGGGGAGAGGGAAGGGATCCTTTGGGCAAGCCTTATTGAGGTCTTTAAAATCGACACAGAGGCGCCAGGATTTGTCCTTCTTTGGTACCATTACCAGATTTGCTAGCCAATCCGGATGTTTGATATCTCTGATGAATCCGGCTTCCAATAGTTTGGCTAGCTCTTCTCCCATTGCCTGTCTTTTGGGTTCGGAAAATCGTCGAAGAGCCTGTTTGACTGGCTTAAATCCTTTTAGGATGTTTAGGCTGTCTTCTGCCAACCTGCGTGGGATTCCGGGCATATCTGAAGGGTGCCAGGCGAAAATGTCCCAATTTTCCCGAAGGAATTCGCGCAGTGCGGCGTCTACTTCGGGGTTCAATTGTGCCCCGATGGAGGCCGTCTTTGTTGGGTCCGTTGGGTGGACCTGGAATTTTATTATTTCATCTGCTGGTTTGAAGGAGGTGGACTTGGATCTTTTATCGAGTATCACATCGTCCCTGTTCACCGTAGAGCGCAACGCGGTGAGTTCTTCTGCTGCTAAGGCTTCGGATAGTGCCTCCAGGGCTAGTGCGGCTGTCTTGTTTTCGGCGCGGAGTGCTATGTCCGGATCACTAGCGGGAGTGATTATTCCGCTGGGCCCAGGCATTTTGAGCTTCATCTACCCGTAATGAGGTACTGCTTGAAAAATTGTGAATGCCTCTCGTCCTAATATAGCGTGATATCCGTTGTTGAACGGGGCCACTTGGAACGTGACTTCTTCGGATCTGTAATTGTCCGGCGAGCCGAACACCACATCGAGTGTGATTTTTCCGGTGCAGCGCGCTTCCCGGCTAGGGATTATTCCTCTGAAGGTTGTGCTGCTTCGCTCAATACGGCTCCAGTCTATTTCCATTTTTTGAAGAGTTTCCTCGTAGATGAGGTTTAATCCGCTGCCGCCATCCATGAGGACCTTTGTAAGTCGAAAGCCGTCCACTATGGGGCTAAGCACCAGTGCGGTTGGTGGTCGGGCTGTTCGGAATTTAGGTTCGTCGCTGGCGTTGAAGGTAATAGCTGTGTCGCTCCATGGATTTGCTGTTGCTACTTGGTAGACTTCGGCGAGGCCGCGGATTGTTTGTTTTCGCATATTATTTGATGCGAAGGTCTCGAAGACTGTTGATACCGTACCGGTATTGTTGGAGTGGTTTTCCGGGGCTAGAAGCTCCTCGCCACTTTTGGCCACCTGCCATAGTATCCAACATGCTCGAAGGCTATGAGTTGGGACGGCGCCCTCTGTACTATGAAGCTTACAGGGTCCATTGAGCCATCCTTCCAGTACGGTTCCATGCCCTTTAAGGGGTTTTTGCTTTTTGGTTTTTACCTCTAGTGCCTCAGTATGATGCATCCTTTTGTTGCGGACTAGGGTTGTATTTGGAGCCGGATTGTCCCAAAACTGATTTTCGGTTTTCTGGAAACTTTCCATCACACAGTATTTTTGTACTATGGACGCCAGATCGGTGAAGCGTGTAATCTTACGATGGCCGATGGCGTTCAATATTCCCTTGTCCATGCAATTATTGCAAAAGATTGAGATTGCGTTTTCCTCTCGGCAGTCCTTTATCCTGTCCATAACCAGGAGGAATCTGGCCCAGTAGTGATGTACTGTTTCGGTGGGTTCTTGCCGTATTAGAGATAGATCGCATATGTCTGGGCGGGTGGGTGGACTAAAATCCGGATCCCTGCCCGTATTGGGGCTTAAAGGCCGAGGGGTTTCCGAATTCGGAAGCTTGGGTTGCTGGACACGATCCAGCGAATCCGGAACAATGCATGATTTTAAGTTCAATGCTCGATCGAAGTCCATCCCTCCGCGGAAATCCGGCATGGAGGGTTCGGGAATCCGGACGTGACTAGTTTTCAATATGGGCGAAGAGTCGCCGCATTGTTCCTCTACCACTGCAACGTGGTGGGTGGCCTGGGGAGAGTTAATCTCTCTCAGATCGGTTTTAAGCCCAATCTGATTGTAGTCTGTAGCGACTCCTAGAGCTGCGATGCGGTCCAAGAGCTCGTTGACAGACGAGAGCTCCATTGGATCTAGCCGCTCGGCAAATGCCGAGCCGACGCGGAGATTGCTTTTGACGACTTGGGAAGTCATTGTCGAAGCAGTGGCCGGACTGGCGGTTATAAGAAAACCGCCTAGCCGGATAGTTTGGCCGGTGGCCAAGGCCCCTTTGGCGAAAATACCGTCTTTGAAGACGGGTGGAGGCATCCTTACTATCGGTGACGACACAGAGGAACTCTCAATGAAAGCACCAATGTCGGTGTCAAAACCGGCGGATCTCGGTAGGGGGTCCCGAACTGTGCGTCTAGGCGGATGGTAACAGGAGACGAGGGACACGATGTTTTACCCAGGTTCGGGCCCTCTCGATGGAGGTAAAACCCTACGTCCTGCTTGATTAATATTGATGATATGGGTAGTACAAGAGTGGATCTACCACGAGATCAAGGAGGCTAAACCCTAAAGCTAGCCTATGGTATGATTGTTGTAATGTATGTTGTCTCCTACGGACTAAAGCCCTCCGGTTTATATAGACACCGGAGGAGGCTAGGGTTACACAGAGTCGGTTACAATGGTAGGAGATCTACATATCCGTATCGCCAAGCTTGCCTTCCACGCCAAGGAAAGTCCCATCCGGACACGGGACGAAGTCTTCAATCTTGTATCTTCATAGTCTTGGTGTCCGGCGGACGATGATAGTCCGGCTATCCGGACACCCCCTAGTCCAGGACTCCCTCAGGCGCGGTGCATGTACGGACGCCGAGGTCTGCGCAGCCTTGTCCTTGGACTTGGAAACACCGTGAGCTCCCTCCTCGACGCCCATTCTTCCGCCGGCGTCTACCCCACCACTTGTTTGCTCCGGTGGTGGTGGGTTCGACGCGGACGGAGCAGCCACCTCCGAAGCCTTCTTCTTCGGTGGCATGTCGATGAAGAAGATGAAGATCTAGCTCGTGCGAACGCCGGATCAGGTTCACACGGCCTCGACGCCCCCTACCTGGCGCGCCAAAGATGTCGGGGGAGGCTGACCCACGGACACCTATGGGACCGGCGGACCGAGCCCCTTTCGGTTTGGCGGGGGGCGGAGGTCGCACGAAGAGCGGATCGAGGCGAAGCACACGAGCGGTTTACCCAGCTTCGGAGCTCTCCGGAGAGATAATACTCCTACTGCTGCATGTCTGAGTGTATTGAGTTCTTGCTCGGGAGCGCTGAGTGCTACAGTACACGCTAGCTGCTAACGAGACCGAGCG
The DNA here is from genome assembly GCA_963921465.1 of Triticum timopheevii. NCBI lineage: Eukaryota > Viridiplantae > Streptophyta > Magnoliopsida > Poales > Poaceae > Triticum > Triticum timopheevii. Next base: position 274,999,539 of record OY997262.1, on the reverse strand, counting down.
TGAGTGTTTTCTGGCTTCGAACCCCCCCTCTACGTTGCGCATGGGCCTCCTTTTATATGTACAAGGGGTCACCGACAGGTGGCAACGTAGGTAAGGGTAAAAATGGAAAGGAATTGCGATTGGTATAACTACTTGTACAGTGTATCGTACCTAACCCTGACGGCAGGGGACAAAGGCATTAAATGCCCGTCTGCGTCGCCCAAACAGTGCAAACAGGGACCGTCAGGGACGCCACCGCTTGCCACAATGGCAATCTTGTCAGCGTCGCTTGCCACCTCGTACCACTGGCTGCACAGCCTCTTGCCACGCGCACCTGGAAAGGTCCCAGGGCGACACGTTGGTGGATGTGCTAGAGCGCGGGTACAGAGTGGTAGCTTGCCGCGGCAAGTGCCTTGCCGCGGTCGTTGTCTTGTCGCGTCCAGAAGCTTGTCGCTCACCGGGTCTTGCCGGGATGCGTGGCGCGTCGCGGCAAGTTCCTTGAGATGCCTCGGTCGGCCTTCCCGGCAAACTCCTCTTGCCGGGGCCTTGTCTCCTAGGCTTGAATACTTTGTTCTTGAATGGCTCCAAAAGGAACCACGGAGGACCTTGGCGGTCACCCGGCAAGCCTTGCCGCGGGGTGCTGCGACTGCCCGTGCACAAGTTCGGGATACTAGGGTACCCCTACTCTAGTACACCGACATCCCGATTCTAAGCCGTTAAGCCTGGTGCACTAAACTATCAAGTAGTCATCATATTGAGCTAGCCAAACGTTCATAACATCTGCATCTGCTCCTGCAATAGGTCTGTCACCTAGCGGTGCACCAAGGACATAATTCTTCTATGCAGCAATGAGGATAAACCTTAGATCACGGATCTAATCCGCATCATTGCTACTAATATCTTTCAACATAGTTTTTCTCTAGGAACATATCAAAAATAAACATAGGGAAGCAACAACGCGAGCTATTGATCTACAACATAATTTGCAAAATACTATCAGGACTAAGTTCATGATAAATTAAAGTTCGATTAATCATATTACTTAAGAGCTCCCACTTAGATAGACATCCCTCTAATCATCTAAGTGATCACGTGATCCAAATCAACTAAACCATGTCCGATCATCACGTGAGATGGAGTAGTTTTCAATGGTGAACATCACTATGTTGATCATATCTACTATATGATTCACGCTCGACCTTTCGGTCTCAGTGTTCCGAGGCCATATCTGTATATGCTAGGCTCGTCAAGTTTAACCTGAGTATTCCGCGTGTGCAACTGTTTTGCACCCGTTGTATTTGAACGTAGAGCCTATCACACCCGATCATCACGTGGTATCTCACCACGAAGAACTTTCGCAACGGTGCATACTCAGGGAGAACACTTATACCTTAAAATTTAGTGAGAGATCATCTTATAAAGCTATCGTCGAACTAAGCAAAATAAGATGTATAAAAGAGAAACATCATATGCAATCAAAATATGTGACATGATATGGCCATGATCACCTTGCGCCTTTGATCTCCATCTCCAAAGTACTGTCATGATCTCTATCGTCACAGGCACGACACCATGATCTCCATCATCTTGATCTATTTCAATGTGTTGTCACATGGTCATCTCGCCAATTATTACTCTTGCAACTATTGCTATCGCATAGCGATAAAGTAAAGCAATTATTTGGCGCTTGCATCTTATCCAATAAAGAGACAACCATAAGGCTTCTGCCAGTTGCCGATAACTTCAACAAAACATGATCATCTCATACAACAACTTATATCTCATCACATCTTGACCATATCACATCACAACATGCCCTGCAAAAACAAGTTAGACGTCCTCTACTTTGTTGTTGCAAGTTTTACGTGGCTGCTATGGGCTGAGCAAGAACCGTTCTTACCTACGCATCAAAACCACAACGATAGTTCGTCAAGTTAATGTTGTTTTAACCTTCTCAAGGACCGGGCGTAGCCACACTCGTTCAACTAAAGTTGGAGAAACTGACACCCGCCAGCCACCTGCGTGCAAAGCACGTCGGTAGAACCAGTCTCGCGTAAGTGTACGCATAATGTTGGTCCGGGCTGCTTCATCCAACAATACTGCCGAACCAAAGTATGACATGCTGGTAAGCAGTATGACTTGTATCGCCCACAACTCACTTGTGTTCTACTCATGCATATAACATCTACACATAAAACCTGGCTCGGATGCCACAGTTGGGTAACGTAGTAATGTCAAAAAAATTCCTACGCACACGCAAGATCATGGTGATGCATAGCAACGAGAGGGGAGAGTGTTGTCCACGTACCCTCGTAGACCAAAAGCGGTTGATGTAGTCATACGTCTTCACGATCCGACCGATCAAGTACCGAACGCACGGCACCTCCGAGTTCAACACATGTTCAGCTCGATGATGTCCCTCGAACTCTGATCCAGCCGAGCTTTGAGGGAGAGTTCCGTCAGCACAACGGCGTGGTGATGACGATGATGTTCTACCTATGCAGGGCTTCGCCTAAGCACCGCTACGATATTATCGAGGTGGATTATGGTGGAGGGGGGCACCGCACACGGCTAATAAATCTCAAGGATCAATTGTTGTGTCTAGAGGTGCCCCCCTGCCCCCGTATATAAAGGAGCAAGGGGGAGGCGGCTGGCCTTGGAGGAGGGCGCGCCAAGGGGGGAGTCCTACTCCCACCAGGAGTAGGACTCCTCCTTTCCTTGTTGGAGTAGGAGAAGGGAAGGGAGAAGGAGAAAGAAGGAAGGGGGCGCCCCCCCTCCCTAGTCCAATTGGGACTAGTCAATGGGGAGGGGTGCGGCCACCCTTTGGGGCCTTTCTCTCCTTTCCCGTATGGCCCATTAAGGCCCAATACGAATTCCCGTAACTCTCCGGTACTCCGAAAAATACCCGAATCACTCGGAACCTTTCCGATGTCCAAATATAGTCGTCCAATATATCGATCTTTACGTCGCGACCATTTCGAGACTCCTCGTCATGTCCCCAATCTCATCCGGGACTCCGAACTCCTTTGGTACATCAAAACACATAAACTCATAATATAACCATCATCGAACTTTAAGCGTGCGGACCCTACGGGTTCGAGAACTATGTAGACATGACCGAGGCACATCTCAGGTCAATAACCAATAGCGGAACCTGGATGCTCATATTGGCTCCCACATATTCTACGGAGATCTTTATCGGTCAAACCGCATAACAACATACGTTGTTCCCTTTGTCATCGGTATGTTATTTGCCCGAGAATCGATCGTCGGTATCTCAATACCTAGTTCAATCTCGTTACCGACAAGTCTCTTTACTCGTTATGTAATACATCATCCCGCAACTAACTCATTAGCTACATTGCTTGCAAGGCTTATAGTGATGTGCATTACCGAGAGGGCCCAGAGATACCTCTCCGACAATCGGAGTGACAAATCCCAATGTCGAAATACGCCAACTCAATATGTACCTTCGGAGACACCTGTAGAGCTCCTTTATAATCACCCAGTTACGTTGTGACATTTGGTAGCACACAAATTGTTCCTCCGATAAACGGGAGTTGCATAATCTCATAGTCATAGGAACATGTATAAGTCATGAAGAAAGCAATAGCAACATACTAAACGATCAAGTGCTAAGCTAACAGAATGGGTCAAGTCAATCACATCATTCTCCTAATGATGTGATCCCGTTAATCAAATGACAACTCGTGTCTATGGTTAGGAAACTTAACCATCTTTGATTAACGAGCTAGTCAAGTAGAGGCATACTAGTGACACTATGTTTGTCTATGTATTCACACATATATTATGTTTCCGGTTAATACAATTCTAGCATGAATAATAAACATTTATCATGAAATAAGGAAATAAATAATAACTTTATTATTGCCTCTAGGGCATATTTCCTTCACCTCGAGGGGCCCACGAGACAGGGGGCGCGCCCAGGGGGTGGGCGCGCCCTCCTATCTCCTGGCCTCCTCGAACCTTCCCTGGCTTGTACTCCAAGTCTCCCGGATCATATCCTTTCCAAAAATCACGCTCCCGAAGGTTTCATTCCGTTTGGACTCCGTTTGATATTCCTTTTCTTCAAAATACTGAAACAAGCAATAAAACAACAATATGGGTTGGGCCTACGGTTAGTTGGTTAGTCCGAAAAGTAATATAAAAGTGTATAATAAAGCCCGTAATCATTCAAAACAGATAATAAAATAGCATGAATGCTTCATAAATTATAGATACGTTGGAGATGTATCAGCTTGCGTCCTTTCAAGCGCATTCAGGTCTCCATCAAATTCTTCAGACGATTAAGTTCGTCTGGAGACCTGAACCTGCATAAGAGATTAGTTCTTTTTCTTCACCACCCACATCTGGAGGGGTGGCAAAGAGTTCATCATTTTGCGAGCTCCATAAGAAAAGGATGGCATAGAAGCCAGTGCACTTTGTTTCACAGAAGATTGGTTAGGATAAGCATATGAATAAGCAGAGAAATTCTTCGAGGACTTATGAACATAGTGGTTTGAAGAATAATGCACATATTCATAGCCTTTAGAATTTCCCTGCGAAACAGAAGTGTTAGCATGATGATGTTCATATGAGGATTTTGATCCATGTGAGGAATTTGATCCATATGAAGAATTTGGTCTATATGAGGACTTGGATCCATATGAAGATTTTGATCTGGGGTTCCTATTCTTCACTAGTGGTGCCATGATGACATTCACCTAAAGATTTTCAAGGCACCTTTTAGGAACCCAGATTTTCTTCATAGTGGAACCGTTCCTGCAGTTAGTTCCAACATATCGAGCAAATACTTCACCATTCTGATTCTTAAACAGTTTATAGTTGGAATCAAATGACTCATCAGAGGAATATGAAGAATCAGAGGTAAAGCCAGATAAAATGCATGGATCTACAGGTGGTCATTTTGCAGCAACCCATGAGGTTTTGGGATACTGCTCAGGTTTCCAGTAGGTCCCATCAGCATTGAGTTTCCTCTCAAAGACAATACCCTGTTTCCTAGGGTTCTTGTTCAAGATCTGCTTTTTGAGCACATCACATAGAGTCTGATTCCCTTTGAGGCTTTTGTAAATGCCTGTCACATACAATTCCTTCAGCCCTACATTATCGTTAGTGATACATGTGGTATCCTCAGATGAGGAATTTGTGACCACAGAGATAATTGAAGAATTTGCAGCAATAGAAGCATTTGAACATTCAGGTGATGAATTAGCAGATTCACGCTCAATGCATTTCAGACATGGTGGAATAAATTCTTCCTGACCGGAACTGATCTGTTGGGCAAGCACTGTCACACCCTGATTTTCATGCCACAACACTTAAGTCAATAAATCATGCTAAAATGTGGTTTGACAAAAACTTTTGAGTGTTTTGTCTTTGCTTTGATTGAATGTTTGTCTGCTGTTTGCAAGTGCTATAAAAATCAAATAAATTCTCCAACCCTTATACTCCTTCCCCTTGATCCAAAAACCTTGACCAATGATCATACCATGTGTATAGGACATAAAAATAATTTCTTACAAAAATAATTTGGCCAAATAGTATTTTCAAAAATTAGTTTTTCAAAAAACCCTGAATTGAGGTTGCACTGCAAGTACTTAATTAAGGGCAGTAAAAATCTTTCCAAAAATATATTTGACTCCTATTAGATATAGGATACCCAGAAACCACAAAAATATAAATTTAAAAGTTATTTTACTATTTTATTTAAAAGCTTTTTCTTAAGGCCAGAAATGGTCTTTAATAGGGAAAAATTATTTTATTGTTTTAAAAATATTTGAAAAAAATCAGGGAAACTCAGTGCACATATAGTGTCCATATATAAGAGTTTCAACACATGGTCATGTTCAAAATATTGGTCAAATCCCTCAAAAACCCTTTCTGAATATTTCAAGCTTTTGAAATATTTACAAAGGAAATACTCTCCAAAAATTCCAAGAAAATTCTAGCATGTCACATATGACATGTTTGATGATCTTGACAAGTATCATGTCATGGAGAATAGTAACCATGAAATCCCCTCAAAACCAGTTCTGTCCATTTTGAAGTTTGAGCAACTTTACATTGCCAAACATGTCCAAATGTTCTCAAACCTTGTGAACATGCTCAAATGGTCTAATAATTAATCTAGACCAAATGGCACAAGTTGGAGAACAAGTTAACTTGATCAAAGTGCCCCAAAACCCTTCCTATCCAGAACCAAATTTGAACAACTCTACATTGGCAACTTTCTCCTTTTGATCTCAACTTTTGTGGACATGTTCAGAGCCTCTAATGATGACACTACACCAAGTGGTGCATCAAGGAGAATAGATTTGAGTGACCAAATCTTGGAAAATCCATTTCTGTTCATTTCTAGGGTTCACAAAAGTTGCATTGTCAACTTTGCCCAAATGGACTCAATATTGGTGGAACCTATTATTTTATCATACCATATGACCCTGTCAATCCTCATGACAAATGGAAATCATCTACTTGCCCAAACCATTATCAAACACCTTCTGACACTTTACCAAAATGCCATTTTTGATCTCTTCCACTCATCTCCATGAGCTGAACTTCTTCCCACAACCTCTCCTAGTCCCCCTCTACCTGTGGTGTGCTTCCCTGCCCAAGAGGCAATGATGAAGGGGGGCATGGATCCACTTTCCTTCTCTGGACAGCAGCATTTTAACTCTCTCTCCACCCCTCCTCTCCTCTACTAGCTCCCCAAGGCATCCAATGCCCTTGCCACATTTTTTACTCCCCCCTGCAGCCACTAGACACAAGTGGACGCGCGAGTGCGCGCGGAAAAGCCGCGCATGCCGGCCAAAGACGCGCTCTGGAGCACGCTACCATGCTCCCGACCGTTGACACGGCGCTCCCGTCCACCTCGAGCCTCCCCCTCGCGCCAGTCGAGGTGCCTCGACGTCCGCAACACGCCACCGAGCTGGCCCCCTTCTCTCTCTTCCTCCTGCTGCCTCCTCTCGCACGCGCACCGGCCGCTCGAGGGCTCCAATGGGCAGCCTCACACGCGCGATGCCTCTGACCCGTCCCCGCTCCTTCTCTCTCTTCCTGGCGCCCTACTCCACCCCCACTAACGCCGCAGAAAAGTCCTTGCCCTCTCTCCTGGCCTCCCGAGCCGTTGCCGCGGCCACCTGCGCGCCGCGTCCATGGTGAGCCACGGCTCGGCTATTTAAGGCCACCCCCGAGCCCCATCTCTACTCCTTTGGCCCTCTCTTCCTCCCGTGCATCCCCTGGACCAACCCACTCCCCTCCTCGCGCTCGCCAACCACCCCCAAGGCCGGAGCCATGCCGTCGGCCTCTGCCAAAATTCGCATCCACAACCACTCTCTCTCCCCTCTGGGATGCACTAGAGCATCTCCAGCACCACCGCGGGCCCTCCCGCTCTTCTCCCTCTCCTCCCCGTGGTCGTGCCGTTGAGTTCCATCGTCACCGTCAGCCTCGTCCGCCGCGGCCGACACCCTGCTCAACCCGGTGCCCCTGGGCAACCGTGCCACCCACGGTTGGACGCATCCGGGCCCCCTAAGCACGCCGGTGGCCAGATCACCGGAAACGGTGGCCGGTAGCGCCGACAGTTGCCGTCGACGTCCCTCTGCCTCGCCTCACCTGGTTTGGGCGGGAGGTTGAGGACGATGCCACGTCAGCACGCCGGCCCCGCCTGTCGGCGGCAGCGGCAACCCAGCCGGCCCCGCAGGTCGGGTTAAGTGGAGGCAGGACCAGGGAAGCCGCCTGCCCCGCAGGGACGCGTACTTGGCCAGTGCCCCTTCAGCGTGGCCCTTCTTAGCCGCGTGGCTGTGCAGCTGGGCCGGCCCAGTACGCTGCGGCGCTAAACTGCGCCCTGCGCACAGTTTAGGTATAACACAAATCCTTTTCTTTTTCTTTTCCAGTGAACTTCAAAAATCCACAAACTATTCAAATTAACTCCAAATTTGATGATTCAAATTTCTAGTGACTCTATAAATCATGCTCTACCTGCTGGTGCAACATGCACATTTTTCCAGAAAACCTTCCTTCACACAAATTAAATAAAATCCCATTTTTCCATTTCTGTGATGAACTTTAGAATATTATAGAGAGCTCATATTTGATCCAAATGCAATGATTCAAATTCCTAGATGCTTCTAAGTTCAAAACTTAGTTTATGAACATTTTTATTAATACTTTCTGTGCCACACAATATTATGAGCCATTTCTTCATATTTGTCAACTCTGCATATTCATAGGAAATTCATTTGAACTCCAAATCCAGTGAAACCAACTCCTAGATGCTTCTAAAATCATCCTTTGTTAAATGGTTATATTTGCTCATTTTTCAAAAATATATTTTTGTACACTTCTTGCAAATCCACAAATCCCTTGATTCCATCATATTGAAATGTTCAGAGATATCCATTCATCAAATCCCAATGAAACCACTTTGGTCACTCCTCATATGACCAGAGCTATCCTAGAAAAGTCCAACTCACATTTTTAGAGCACTTTTACTTTTGCCTTGTTGTGTTGCTTATTGTGTTTGTTTCCGACGTTAGTTGACGAAGTAGACGGAGTACTTGGAGAAGGACCAGAAGATTTCAAGACTCTGATGTACCAGGCAAGCAGCCCTTTGACCATGTCTATGAAACCCTTTTTATGCATGTCATATAGCACCATATTGTTGTTGCAACGGAATCATGATGAGGTGGTATCCACTTTGATGGTTTGCCACCGTACTTCCTTGTTGATACTTGCATTGTGCATGACCCTACCTTCTTATGAGGGTTATGACGGTGGGAGTAGATAGGATGCTAAAGTAGTGCTACGCAAAAAGGGACGGGTTTAAGCATGGTGAAGGAGGCAAAGCATTTTCAAAAGACTTTTTGAAAACCCTGTCGGGTGCCACTTATGCCCGAGGGAGATGATGAGATGGGTAACCACTTGATGACGAAGTGGTGTACCGAGGCAAGTGTGTGTGTTGTTTTCAAAAACGGATTAGATTTAAGATTTGATGACTGTCCCAACCTTACATGCGCAACCACTCTACCCTTATATGGGAAAGGGCATTATTGATTACCTAGACCGATACTAGCTTGGAGCCCGCATTACTAGTGACGGGAGAGTTGTTGGTGCACTCTCTCGGGACGGGGTCGTGCCAGGTAGGGTGGCCAAGAACATTTTTATGGGGCACCGGACACACCGTTGGTACCCCGTGCTTGTGATTTGTGATGATTATGGAGCGTGGCCCCACAAAAATGTTATGTGATAATGTTGGGCACGGGGGTTACTACCAATCGAGTGGACTCCATGTTAGTTTCGTCTAGGGAAAGGTAGTGATCGGGTGCTTACCCCGGGTACTTGAGGTACCGCGGGTCATGGCTGACAGGGAAGTTCCCCGGATCTTGTGGGTACAGTGGCAACCTCTGCAGAGTGTAAAACTATTCGAATAGCCGTGTCCACGGTCAAGGACGGTTGGGCGGTGCTGCTTAAACTATGTCCAGAGCTTACAAACCAGTGTGTGTGTTCGGGTAACTAGTTGGGTCAAGTCAAAGGACTTGACGTGATTGAGGTGGGTTGGTGCCCACTTTATTTATGATTGATATCTGTAACATGTCCTCATGGTTACTTGATTTCTCTTGATGCATGTCTTACAAGTTGTTGAGCATGTCATTGCACTCAAAACTAGCTTTCTGCAAAAATTTACCTATATCATGCATTGTTGTATCTTGAACCAAAACATGGTTGCTTGCGAGTACATTCAAAGTACTCATTGGCTTGCCACTGGTTATTTTATTGACCAGGCATGAAAGAACATGATATGATGAAGAATACTTCGATGACGAACATGCGAGCTAGGACGCTTCCCCGTCAGAATGCCTGTAGGGTTAAGGCAGATGGCATGGGTCCAAGTTATCGACGAAGATTTCCGCTGCGATGATATACTCAAGACTTGACCATAATGGTCCTACTTGTGTAAAACGGTATGTATGGATGTAAGACTCTTGTTATTCAGCTTTTGTTTGTTCAGTGAGCATTGATCTCTAGGATCACTGTACACGTGCATTCGGTGATCACGACTTAGGAGTCGGGGTCCCCACATAATGAATCGTTTTCCTTCTGAAGATCTTCATAACTCGCTTTTAACTTCTCAAGATCTTGCTTTCTCTGAAGAAATTCATAAGAAAGCTTTTCATGGTCAGTTAAGAGAGTGTTATGATGATTTTGAAGGTGGTCAAACCGAGTTTGAAGTCTCTGAAGATTATCTGTCAGAATCTTAGTTCGATTCAATTCCTCACCCAACAGGTCATCGCTTCTGTCTAGTTGATTTTGAATCTTTTCTAAAGCCTTCTATTGTTTAATGGCAAGGGAAGCAAGTTTGACATAGCTGGGGCCAAATTCATCACCCGATTTATCATCACTAGATTCGAAAAGGTAGCATTCAGTTACCTTGGCACCCTTTGCCATAAGGCCTGGTGTGGTGGATGATGATTCAGTTGCGAAAGTCATCTCCTTGAGTGATTCCTTGAAATCCTCAAACCAAGGATCATGACGAGTACGATGACTTTCATAGACCTCAGAGAGTCGGTCCCAGATAAGCTTCGCATGGTTGAGATGCATGATGTTCTTGAACTGGTTTTGGGACAAACAGGAGTAGATGACATCCTTCGTCGTGAGGTTGAGATCGGTGAGACGAATCTCAGTGATGGTCCACAGTTCGATGTTCATCGCCATGAGTCGCTTATTCATCATGGCCTTCCACTTGGGATACTCATGACCGTCAAAAATGGGGCATGTCACTTTCTTCATTCCTGCAGTCAACATAACTAAAACTCCACGCGGTTAAACCAAAATCACACACAACAAGGGAGTACCTTGCTTTGATACCAATTGAAAGTGCGTTACGTCGGCTAGAGGGGGGGTAAATAGGCGATTTTTATGAATTCTTCAGTGAGGAATTTCGGGGTGAGGAAATTCCTAAGTGAAGAACTACTTGCAGCGGAATAAGTACTCAGGTATAAGCATAATAGAGTAACAGCATAGTCATCATGATGAAATGGAAGACAAACACAGAGTACAGAAAGCGTAAACACAGGATAAGCAGGATGAAGACAAAACAGACTGAAGAAATAGGATTGAGGAATTAGGGAAAGTCTTCAGTCAAAGTCTTCAAACAGTAATGATCAGGTTCATCAACACATAACTGAGGAAATGAAAGGGTTGAGGAAATAGAACCAGTAGGCTTGGTGAAGACAATCATTTGGTAGACCAGTTCCAACTGCTGTGACAGTTGTATGTCTGGTTGGAGCGGCTGAGCATTTAAACTCGAGGACACACAGTCCCGGACACACAGTCCACACTGTATTCTCCTTGAGCTCAGATCACACAAACCTTGCCCAACAGTAGTGGTAAGTCTTCACAGGTGACTTCCAAACCTTCACAGACTTGGTCACTCGGCAATCCACAATTCCTCTTGGATGCTCAGACCGACACCTAAACGGCTGGAGGATACACAGTCCTCGAAGGTAACAAGCGTCGGTTCCACACAGGAACTGTCTCTTCAGTGATGCTCAATCACTTTGGGTTTTGTAGGTTTGGGTTTGGGATTTGGGTTTTCCTCACTTGATGATTTTCGTTCAAAGTCCTCGGAGGATGGGATGCTCTCAAATGACAAGTGTTAGTTTCTCTCGGAGCAGCCAACCAGCTTGTGGTTGTAGGGGCGGCTATTTATAGCCTAGGGAGTAGCCCGACATGATAAGACATAAATGCCCCTTGTTTGATATGACCGTTAGGTGGTAGGATATTTTGGACAGCTGGCGCGTGGCACAACAACGGTCGGATTTGAGGTTCGAATTCCTCAGGGCTATCATGTTCCTCACTGTGTAGGCAATTTGCACTGGCAAATTCCTAACTCCTTAGTCAGGACAAATTCCTTAGAGACCAAAAGATCTTCGTCTCTGTCACTGAAGAAACTGACTGAACTGATATGAGATTTCCAGTGGCTTCACTCAAAGGATTGGGTAGGTGTAGGATTTTGAGATGAGCATCACTTGGAAATCAGTTTCCTTAGTATTACCTCGACCCCCTTTAACAGTACGGTGTTTCCTATGACTCAAGAAGAAGAAAATGAAACTACGAAAACAAAAGTCTTCATGATTTAGATTCCTCGCATGGATATCCAAGTCTTCACGGTCACACCAATTTCTTCACTTTCAAAGACTTCAATAGAATCAAAAACTTCAGCCGAAGACATTCATTTTTAGGGGTCGACTTTCACTGTAAATATCAAACTCCTCATCGACTTATAGAACCTGTGTACACTCACAAACATATTAGTCCCTTAACCTATAAGTCTTCAATACACCAAAACCACTAAGGGGCACTAGATGCACTTACACCTTGTACTTCTCCTCGGAAAGCAACAGCTCCATGATGTGGATGGAGTGCTCCACCCAGAACGGGTTGTTGGTGTACACCACCGAGAGCTCCGTGAACCTTCAATGGGTGTCCACCACGGCATGCATGCTGAACTGCTGCTCGTCGTCGGCAGCCGCTCGGAGCGCCATTGGAACCGCGCAGGATACCCTCTAAGAACTAGTCGTGGTGGGTGACGGTGTCCTGGACTAGGGGGTACTCACCACGTCGTCTTCCGATCAGTTGGATTGGGCCGAGGACCCCATGGCCGTATACTCGTAGGCCAGTTCGGACAACCCTTGCCACATACAAGGAAGACTCCACAAGACTTGGCGCCTAAGGCGAGGACTCTCCCAAACCCTAGGCCTCCGGCGTGTTATATAAACCGAGGCCAGGCTAGTCAATAGACAATCTCATATTCATTACTATCATCTCGTGGTAGATACATGTACTCTGTACTATACCCCATATGAATACGATCGAAAGCAGGACGTAGGGTTTTACCTCCATCAAGAGGGCCCGTACCTGGGTAAAATCTGTGTCCATGTTACCATCGCTCCAAGACGCCTAGCTTAGGACCCCTACTACGAGATACCCCGGATATTGAACCAACATTGTTGCTTTCATTGAGAGCCTGCTGGGCGATCGCCGCGGTTCGATGGGATGATCAGGTGATGTCTTTCCGATTAGATCTATCCATCATCACTTAATTTCTTTAAGGATTACTTTTTCTGATTTTACGTTGTCGTGTTCATGGATTTATGCATGGACACCAATGATCTGTATGATCCGCACTCCTTGGTGGGCGACGGCAGGGTTCCACATGCGGAGGACTTTATCCGTACTAGTAAACAGATCAGATGTCCAACCCTGACGCGTCCCCATGATTTAACTATCCGGACTAGTGTCAAAGTACTCCTGCAATTAGTACTAGATGCAACACAAATCCTAAGGCCTTACATCGGCCGACCAAGCCACCTTTTGAGGCACCCAAGCACACGGGGAGCAAGATTGCATGCACCAGGGAGGCTCCTTTCTCTCTCTCTCTCCCCCTTTTTTAAATCCAGTACTTGGGCTGCAGCTTGTCCTCTACTAGTATTACCTTTTGCTGATAAGTGCATAGACTGAAAGTACTGCTAATCTTAATTCAATTGCTAGTACTGCTATTTCACATATTGGTGAATCCTCCTGAATAGATCAAGGCTAAAGTGATCTGATTATTGATCCAAATCATTTTTTTATCTACTTCGGTCTGCTGTGGTCATCACGGTCAGATTTTATTTGTTGGCTAATTTCTTAGCACGTAAAATTACAGCACACAGATTGTTTTCTGTCGTTTTGTACTACATTATTTTATGTAGAGATACTTTGCCGACGCTTGTACATGTTTTTTCCGTCTGCATCGATCTGGCCGGACGACGTACGCGTCGGACCCTTCATCAAATCGGCCTCTGTGTTTGGATCGGCAGTTCCATATATTGTCCGTCCCGGTGCAATCCGGCCAGGACGTCTCTCGTCCATTGTTGTCTCATCCGCTAGCAAGTTTCCACATTGTCGGATAAGTCGACAGGTGCAATTGTTTTAATTATTCGTGTTGCACATATTAATAATATTTCAAAGAGTATTTTCTGCTTGTTAGCGATTTCTGGCACTGCAGGTTTTGCAGCCTGGTCCACTTTAAGGCCGTCATTTTAGGGCGACCCGATATGTCGTCACTGTCCCGCACCCATTGTGTCTACAACTTGGGCGACCCTGCGAATTCAGATTCTTTCACCTTGGCGTGCCAACGCCCTGTGTCGACATCGTCCTCGCACTAGGCCAAATCTCTTTTAACAATTTATTTTGCAGTAATCGACTTCGACCGCGTCACACGGTCAATTCGGCAAGCCGACGTCGTCATCCCAATCGGCATAAATTGGCTCGCGTGATCACCTTGTTGGTCGCATTGCCATACCTACATGTTCGGTTGCCTCGGGGACTTTGGCATCGCCGAGAAAGCTCTACCTCGTCGAGTGTTCGGCACCCGGGCGTTATCTCTTTTATTATTTACTTCGCATAAGTTATTAATTATGCAACTTTTTTTAATTTATTATTATTACTATTATCTCCGGCTTGCACTATTTTCCATGCATAGATAAATGATCCGGGTCCGGCAGCGCTATCACCTCGGCGTACCGATGTACCACGTCACCTCGGCTGGACCGGGGCTTTGTCATCACATCATTATCCCACGCTGGGGACTTCGGCATTACCTCGCCGACCTGCTCCATCACATCGGCTAGACTGGGGGCTCCACCTCTTCGGATGGCCGAGCTCTTCGCTCGGCCACCTCGGGACCGGCTTGGGGGCTGGAACCTCGTCCCGTCGTAAGCTCGGGCCACATCATCTACACCGAACACATTAACCAGCTAAGTTGCTTTTATGCCCAGTTTTTTCAACTTTTTACTCTTGTTCGGTTCGACCAAGCATTATACTTTTTTGGCAAAAAGTTGTTTGCGAAAAAATTCCTTGTCATAACTTTGTTTGTGGCACACAAATTCAAATACCCCATTTACTTGGGGGCTCCCTTGCTGGAGCTTTTCCTCTTGCATATGATTATACTTGTACGGCTTCGTTCCTTGTTCGTGTATTACGCCACAATATGCACCATATTGACCTAAGTGATTTGCAAGCTGGGTTGCCTTTCTCCTGTGTTTACCCCTACGTTCCTGATTGTTCGGCTTGGGAGTAAAGGGAGCACCTCTGCGATTGTCACGATCGGGTCACCCGAGCCGGACCTCAGACTGGGTGAAGCCGAAAGCTAGTGCTCTTACTATTTTCAATAATGGTCGGCACACAACGGAACTCATGAGTACAAAAAATCTATTGCACAAGTCTCATAGTGAGCAACCGAAGAAAGGTATCGGTGGGGGTACTATTTTCTTCGAAGATGCTGATTACACTTCGTCGGTAATATAGCATAAGTTCCCTGAGCGCGCTTTTTCTATTCCAGCCTTATGGCCTGATTGCCTGGTTATCGGAAACACCGTCGATATTCTCGACAGGGGGAGTACATAACACTTTTCGGTCCTTGACCGAAGAGGGAGAAGCCGACGGTCGGTTAAGACGCGTATAAAGGTCGGGTGAACACAGATATGATATAAGTACTTCGGTACATGCAATCATTATACATAAAATTATTTTACCAAAGTCACTCGGGGGCTCTTAAATTTATGTGAGCTATTTTTAATAAGTGTTCTTCTTAGTCGTTGCAAAGTCTTTTTTCTATCACTCCTTTTTTCAACGCGAGTGTGCGGTCAATAGCCAGGGAGCCTAATTTCTCTCTCAAAGCCGCTAAAGTTTACTAAACTGGCCTAACGAGAAGTACTCCCCCTTCGGTATAGAAGGTTGAAGCCATAGGCTGACCCACTTGAAGTCTTGAGATAGGATGTGTCATGTTAAAGCACGACAGAAGCACAATTTTTTTCTCTAAGACCAATTTTCTGATTGGCACCGAACAATTGATCTAGTTCGGAGGTCAAGTTTTTCCTGACGTATTTTGGTTTTCCAATCCTGCGTCACTTTTCAACTATTTGTGTGTTTTTCACATAAGTCTCGTCGTGCAACGCCGGACACCTTTAGAGATTCGGCAAAAATTCTCGGATATTGCTATATATGCATCAGTTTCGAATTGTGTCTTCGATCAATAGTTGGGTTGCCCGGCTCCTGTGCTTGCCTCCTATGCTCCGCTTTGTTCGGCTAGGTGTGCAAAGGGAGAACCACTGCGATTGTGCTTCCAGCTCGCATGGTTAAGCACCTCAGTGGAGAAAGCCGAAAACTGACTGTCACAATAAGCGTAAACTCGTTAGTGGTCCGATGACTGTATTAAATGATGGGCCATTCATAACATTGGCCGACGTGTTTACGGCTTGACCTCGGCTATCGTCGAACACTAACCGGGGGGCTACTTGCTGGCCTCCCAACTTTAAGCTCCTATGACTAAGTGAAAGTTATAAAGCCCGCATATCTGATTGCCTCGTTTCCGCTAACACAACCGCCTTCGGGCACCGAGACGTCGGCTAAGGGTTGTTTTGTTATTGCGGAAACACCCTATGTAGCATCTACAAGGGGGTAGAAGCCAACGATGGGCCACTTTCAGATTATAAACGGTCGCAATGGAGGTAAAAATTTGGGTTCGTTTAGACCATAGAGTTTGGAAGCTTTCCCCGAACTAAATCCTCAGTAGTTTCCTCCCACATTGATCGAAGCTGAGGTTTCATGATCATGCTTAGCATGACAACCCAAAGAAAGGAACCGATAGCGGGACTATTTTCTTTGGACGATGTTTCTTATGTTAAACAATAATATAACATGTCTCTCTACGTACCTTTGTTTATAAAACTGTATGGCCGGATTGCCTTGTTTGCCATAAATCTTTGCCCTCATAAAGGCTTTATAATGTAGGACAAACACTTCTCGGCTGCTGGCCGAGGAGGTTGAAGCCGATGGTCGGTCAAACAAAGTTTTGTACAGTGCAGATCCGAGCATTAATGACGTAAAGTACTTTGGTACATAGAGTCATTTTACTATGGATATCGATCCTTAATTCGGCCTCCCGTGCCCGCATTAATGCTCGGGGGCTACTGGGCTTCGGGCTTATTATTTACAAATATTAAAGGGGTACATCGATCCCCTGATCTGGTGTTGCCACTCGACCAGTGTCTCGGGGGCTACTGCATTGACAATCCAATGCAGAAAATTTAAAGCGTAATATAGTTCTTGGGGAGATTATTATCCTCAGGTTGGTCGGCCGCACCCAACCTGAGTCTCGAGGACTTTGCACACCGCGTTTCTATTCCTAAGTATGCTGCCGAGCTGGGAATTGATCCTCAGGCTGATTTTATGAATCGACCTGAGTCTCAGGGGCTACTAGGGTCAGCAGTTTGATTTTTTCCTTCCGGTGCATCCCGAATATTAGGCCAACACGCACCATGAGGGCTACTAGCTATACATCTCGGCAGAGATTACATTGCGTAATTCGGAATTAAATTCATAAAATTCAGCCCATGGCCGAGGTGGTGCACCACCTCGGACACAGTCCGGCATTGGTGCTCCACTACAATAGACACCCCGGAAGTAGTCCGTCATAAAGCTCAGACGCTAGTGGCTGGCTCTGTAGAGGGCATTTCCGGCATTAAGCCCGGCTAAACTCCTTCAACTTTTTTGAACCAAGGTGACCTATGACACCTTTGATATAGTCCGGCATTGGAGCTTGGACATAGTCCGGCGTTGGAGCTTGGACATAGCCCAGCGTTGGAGCTCGGATAGATTCCGGCGTTGGAGCATGGACATAGTCCGGCGTTGGAGCTTGGACATAGTCCGACGTTGGAGCTCGGATACAGTCCGGCGTTGGAGCTTGGACATAGTCCGGCGTTGGAGCTTGGACATAGTCCGGCGTTGGAGCTCGGATACATTCTGGCGTTGGAGCTCAGAAGCGGTCCGGCGTTGGTGCTCGGCTGCTAAAGATACCTCGAATCTAGTCCGACGTTGGAGCTCGGACGCAAGAGGATGTTGCCGCTCGGGAACAACTTCAAACCCGAGGTATGGCATAAAAATAATAAGGCATTGATAAACGCCGGAAACTTAAAGGGGCTCCTCGGATACCCGACGTGTAAACTCTTCGGAGTCACCTCAGCGATCCTCAAGATCGAAGATGAGAAGATTTGTTGAACCAGTTTTCAAGACCAATGACCGAAGGTGAAGAACACTTCAGAAGAATTGAGGAGCATCCCCAACTTGAAGACCGGTTTCGGGGGCTACTAGCGGTGTCCTGGACTAGGGGGTACTCACCACGTCGTCTCCCGATCAGTTGGATTGGGCCGAGGACCCCCATGGCCGTATACTCGTGGGCCAGTTCGGACAACCCTTGCCGCATACAAGGAAGACTCCACAAGACTTGGCGCCTAAGGCGAGGACTCTCCCAAACCCCAGGCCTCCGGCGTGTTTTATAAACCGACGCCAGGCTAGTCAATAGACAATCTCATATTCGTTACTATCATCTTGTGGTAGATACATGTACTCTGTAATATACCCCATATGAATACAATCAAAAGCAGGACGTAGGGTTTTACCTCCATCAAGAGGGCCCGAACCTGGGTAAAATCCGTGTCCATGTTACCATCGCTCCAAGACGCCTAGCTTAGGACCCCTACTATGAGATACGCCGGATATTGAACCAACAGTGGGTGTGCTTCTTGCAATGGTGGGGAATGATCGAATGGTTGAAGAGACACAAGAGGCGTAAATGGCCGCTGTAACAAATGGGGGCCAGCCGGCTTGTAATCGTCACGTCTTGTCACGACGTTCGTAGCGGAGGATTCCAGTGCACGCTTGACAATACCGCACCGCAGTTTGACCACGCATGGGCTCGAAGAGCTGCCAAATGTATCGTCAGTGAGCCTGTTCCCGCGCTAGCTTCCCGCCCAGCTTGGTTTGCCACATGTCGGCTAGAAGAGGGACAAATCATGGGCGTTTATTGACAAAAAGCTTTGTAAAAACAAAGTGTGTGGAATGACTTTGGTCATAAGTTTACCCATGGGTGATGAGGTCAAAGTTACACAGAAGGGTGATGATAGACACTCGAGTGCGATAATTAATTCTGCGCTCTACAGGGCACACGATGGAAGAAACCAACTGTGTGCAATAATGTCGAACATCGCAGTCGAGTTAGCTATACAGATCGTGTGCTGTGAGATCGACAAGGTAAACAGATTCAAGAATGGTTAATAAAATCAAATCTAAGACCATTGCATATTAAGGTCAAAATAGTGCTACCAATATACGAGTTGCCATTTCAACGGTTGTACCACAGAAGCTCAAAATATTACAAGGTTCAAATTCCAGAGTTATACGGCTCAAATTCAAAGATTACAAGGTTCAAACAGATATTAGAAATGAAATTCAGCTCATCAGCTGCAAACGCTCGCGCTGATCCACTGAACATTGATATCAGAGAGGTTCGAAGTGGTAATATTAGTTTGAACCTCTCTGATATCAATGTTCAGTGGATCAGCACGAGCCTTTGCAGCTGATGAGCTGAATTTCATTTCTAATATCAGTTTGAACCTTGTAATCTTCGAATTTGAGTCGCATAACTCTGGAATTTGAACCTTGTAATATTTTGAGCTTCTGTGGTACAATCGTTGAAATGGCATCGTATGAGACTCGTATATTGGTAGCACTATTTTGACCTTAATATGCAATGGTCTTAGATTTGATTTTATTAACCATTCTAGAATCTGTTTACCTTGTCGATCTCACAGCACACGATCTGTATAGCTAACCTGACTGCGATCTTCGACATTATTGCACACAGTTGGTTTCTTCCATCGTGTGCCCTGTAGAGCGCAGAATTAATTATCGCACTCAAGTGTCCATCATCACCCTTCTATGTAACTTTGACCTCATCACCCACGGGTAAACTTATGACCAAAGTCATTCCACATATGTGCGTGCGCAACCACGTCCTCACCTACCACTACTTCCTGGCCACAAGGCCTTGCAAGCATTTCACCAGGTTTTTCAATAGCCCCCACTACATGTTCGCTATGGTGGACATCACCAACGATGTCATGGTGCTCAAGAATTAGGGCATCGCCTGCCAGAATCTTGTTGACATCCAGGGCCAATACAAGATCTGGGGTAGCAAGGAGCATGAGAAGGACTCACTGGTTCACCTCTCCGAGGCCATCATCGACCTCTACTACAGAGACATGAAGGATTCCTGCAACAAGGACAAGTGTTCCTGGCACTCGGCCTGGATGGAGAAACTCGACAAAGCTTGCGTCGTGTACACGGCCAAGGAGGCATACACGTGCTATGACATGTACAGGCAGATCGTTGACATGAGGAAGTGCCTCCTTTCCCAAAACGGCCAGGGATCTAGCCGGAAGCAGAGCAATGGCAAGCGTCGTCGCAACAAGTAGTAGATGATTAGATCCTCGTTTCTCCTAGTTTAGTATGCATGTAATTGCTTACTTTGGTGTGTGAAAATGTTATGTGTGTAGTCAATTGTGTAGTGTATGCTTAATTTGGTTATGCAATGTTGTCTTTTTAAGTATATATATATATATATATATATATATATATATATATATATATATATATGTGTGTGTGTGTGTGTGTGTGTGTGTGTGTGTGTGTGTGTGTGTGTGTGTGTTGATTCTCTATAGAGAAAGCAAATCACATCGCACACAGACTAAACAATGGAACCCATCGGTGATGATTTCATCAATCACTGACAATTGTATACCAGCAATCATTTGCTCACAACATACACGGCTTGTTAACAGGAACCGTTTATGTTGTTATCGGTCTTCACACACATTTCCGATTACAGACTTGTTTGCCGTGTATCACACACATCCTGTTAAGTTGAATTGTTTATGTTCACTTGGCTCAACACAAACATTTCATCCGAATGAACTATATACTTGAATACACCTTCATCTGGCTGCCCCTTTCTGTTGTTCCGCCTCATCACAAACAGTTCATCCGAGTGAACCGTATGCTCTACATTGCACTGGCAGCCCGTTTCTTTTGTTCATCCTCATTGCAAACAATTAATTGAACTGAACCGTATGTCCTAAATCGCACACACAACAAAAATCTAAAGTGTGTTTGATGCATCCGCCATCGCAAACGTTTTGCACCTTTTTGATAGTTTTTTACACCACCGATTTGCGATTATTGCATCGCACACAGTTTCGTCAAAGCGTCTCTAATCGTAGTGTCGCGTTAGCAGCATCCTACAATAATGGGTCGTTCTGTGTTGGTCGCATATAAGCCTTCTAGGTTATCCTGCAATACAAGTAGAAAAAACTCTGAGCAACAGACCACCACATATACTTTGCCAGACCATGCAACTCTGCTAATTATAGTAACTGCAAAAGAGCAAGCAATTCCTATTTCGTCAACGGACTAGAGATCTAACACAGCATAGTAGCAACTTGACTCTTGAGCTGAATTTAGGAACTAATAATTCCTTAATATAAGCAGATCTTTCATCTAGTTGACATATGCACTCTAGTTAGGTACCTAAGACCTCTCTGTTCATCCATTGTCCATTTAGTTACTACATGCTCTCAGTTCGTCTATAGCCAAGTTCAAAGCATATGCTCATTTAAAACTTGGGCATGATCGTCTATTGTAGTACTGCTACAAAAGAAAATTGCACACTTATGGTCGATTGTACCACTCATGTTATTTGAAAAAACATACACGCAAAACAATCACAAAGAGAGAAGCAACACACAAGTACTAAGAGTGGTATAATTAACATTAGCACAAGCAAGAAGAGTAAATAAACTTTTCTATGCATGGTCACTTTTTCTTATCAGTAAACAAAGATATATATTAACCCACGCAAAAAGATATATATTAAAACGAAAGCAAAAATAAAACATATGTACTCTAAGGTAGAATGAATGAAGGGCGTTGCTATCATCCAAAGGTAGAAATAAAACTTAAAGCTATTGATAAAAAACTTGAACACGTTGTGTAGAACTTGCATTGTTTAACAATATGCAAGAACAAGTATACAACAATGTAATTTTCAGACAATGATATGATTTGGAAGCACACCGTTCGATCAATTTAACTGCAGATCTCCTTATAAAATCTCTTTTTTCCTTAAGCCCTCTACATGAGTCGTGCAGCTCCAGCATTGCCATTTGCACGTATGGTTTTTGTCTGCATTCAGGATGACAAGCAAGAGTGGTACAATAAACATGGTGATGCTGACAAGAGTAATACATGAACTCTCCGATGACGACAACCATGACTTGCTGCATGGTTGGATCTATATAAATAACCATTCATTAGTATCAGGTCATAGTTTACACTGGAACAGGAAGATGAATAAAAATATATTTTACCCTATCGAGTAATCTGTATGTTAATTACCCATACTACATGTGACCACTTTATCCCTCGAGTGCAGAAAAGCCCCATACGATGTACGCCCAGCCCATGAGTCATGTGAATAATTCCAAACAGGCAAATCATACTCCTCTAGCAAATACACCTTGATTCATGCAAGTACTAGACTACTAGTGCATCAGAATGGAAAGTAATTAACATATGGCTCACACTGCGCTTAATTAGATCTATTTTCAATACAATAGTTATCAAATGAAAGATGCTCAGTTTTGGTAGTATATCATGATTTAGAGGCATCAGAATATTGATCAGTACATATTCTTAAAAAAAATATTGATTAGTGCATAAAATTTTACTACAGTATGTTACAGAGCAAATAACAATTGGCTACGAGGCTGTTCGTGGCATGCTCCATCTATTGATGATGCACATGGACTTTGGTTTCTGGGTTAACCAAACTGATAAATTCTAGTAAATAAGATTTGGTTTTTATTTGTGTTAGGATAATCTCAGTTCTCATTTAACCACAAACAAAAATTCAAAAAACTCGAATAAACCGATCCAAATTGAAAACCATATAAACCGAATGCCCACCCCTAGTTGTACCCAGGCTCATCCGTCCACCTTATGTCCGTATTTCACACATATATATGTAATTATGTATTAGTTCCATCCACCGATTGACCAAAGATGGGAGCATGTTGTTTCACTTAAATAAATGTATAGACACATTTTTTTGTGAGCTCAGTAGGCAAAAGGATAGGCAACATACATGCCCATGAAGCTACAATGCCAGCGATTTGTTATGAAATCAATGACAGCTGAGATAAGGTTCCTGAAATTGATGATATGATATGAGATCATCTAGAGTAACAGGCAACCACACCATAACCGAAATTATCAGCAAGCAAAAGCCAGATTTATGCTTTGAAGTAAGCAGACAAAATCTGTGAATAAATATGACAGCTTAGACATAAACTTGTTGAACCTAGATAGATCTAATGGGCGATCACACTTTTGGACGGAAAAATGGAATAAATCTTACTTCCAACAGCCAAATCTCAAAACAAGGTAGGACAGAGAGGGTGGAGACGTTCTCGGTGGTGGAAGAGGGATAGCAGAGAGTCTCTCCGCTGTAGCCTGATAGAAATTGGTGGGCCACGTCTAAGAAACGCCGACACGCTTTCTGTCCAGACGAACTGCCGGCACATAATGTATCACTATAGGTGGTATATGCTGACACATTTTACGTCGGTGAGGAGCCATCCCCGACAGATAATGTATCAAAGCCTGCATAACACTGATAGTCGATGTGTCGGTATAGTTGGACATAAAAAGAGTGTCGGCCTTCTGTACTTATGCCAACAGATGCATGCCGCTAGTGTGGTGTCGTGGTGTAGTGGAACCAAGGTATCAATCCAGTAGGAGGTACACGCAAGTCTCCAATCTATGCACCTGCACAAACAATCAAACAGTTGCACCCAATGCGATAAAGGGGTTGTCAATCCCTTCACGGTCACTTGCAAGGATGAGATCTGATAGAGATAGATAAAAAATATTACTAAACATAAAACGAATAAAAAGTAAATAAAACTCAACGAGGTATTTTTGGTTTTTTGGTTTATAGATCTGAAAATATATGATGGAAAATAGACCCGGGGGCCATAGGTTCCACTAGAGGGTTCTCTATTGAAAGAAAATAATACGGTGGGTGAACAAATTACTGTTGAGCAATTGATAGAAAAGCACAAAATTAATATGATATCCAAGGCAATGATTATGAATATAGGCATCACGTCCGTGTCAAGTAGACCGAAACAATTATACATCTACTACTATTACTCCACACATCGACCGACTCCTGCCTGCATCTAGAGTATTAAGTTCAAGAGAACAGAGTAACGCTTTAAGTAAGATGACATGATGTAGAGGGATAAAGTCAAGCAATATGATGAAAACCCCATCTTTTTACCCTTGATGGCAACAATACGATACGTGCCTCGCTACCCTTACTTTGTCACTAGGTGAGGACACCACAGGATTGAACCCAAAACTAAGCACCTCTCCCATTGCAAGAAGAATCAATCTAGTTGGCCAAATCAAACCGATAATTTGAAGACAAATACAAAGATATCAAATCATGAATATAAGAATTGAGAAAAGATTCAAATAATATTCATAGATAATCTGATCATAAATCCACAATTCATCGGATCTCGACAAACACACCGCAACAGAATATTACATTACATAGATCTTCAAGCACATCGAGGAGAATAATTGAAGATAAAAGAGAGAGAAGAAGCCATCTAGCTACTAGCTATGGACCCGTAGGTCTGTGGTAAACTACTCATGCTTCATCGGAAGGGCAATAAAGTTGATGTAGAAGCCCTCCATGATCGAATCCCCCACCAGCAGGGTGCTGGAAAAGGTTCCAAGATGGGATCTCACGGGAATAGAGGCTTGCGGCAGCGAAAAAGTATTTTTGTGGACGCCTCCGTTGGTTTGGGAATATTTGTGAATTTATAGGCCAAGGAACGAGGTTAGGGGTCCTCGAGGGGGGCATAAGACCAGCCCCCCTAGGGCGCGCCCCTATGGCTTGTCGCCTCCTCGGGGATCATCTCACTTGGACTCCAAGTCCTCTGGAACTCTTCTCGTCCAAGAAAAATCATCACAAAAGTTTTATTCTGTTTGGACTCCATTTGATATTACTTTTCTGCAAAACTCAAAAATAAGGAAAAACTGAAAGTGACACTAGGCTCTAGGTCAATAAGTTAGTCCCAAAAATAATATAAATAGCATATTAATGCATATAAAACATCCAAAACAGATAATATAATAGCATGGAACAATAAAAATTTATGGATAAACTGGAGACATAATCAAGCATCCCTAAGCTTAATTCCTGCTCGTCCTCGAGTAGGTAAATGATAAAAGCAGAATTTTTGATGTGGAATGCTACCTAACATGTTTATCCATATAATTTTCTTTATTGTGGCATGAATATTCAGATCCATAAAATTCAAAATAAAAGTTTAATATTGACATAAAAACAATAATACTTCAAGCATACTAATAAAGCAATCATGTCTTCTCAAAATAACATGGCCAAAGAAATTTATCCCTACAATATCATATAGTCTGGCTATGCTCCATCTTCATCACACAAAGTATTAAATCATGCACAAGCCCGGTCTTAGTCAAGCAATTGTTTAATACTTTAGTATTCTCAAACTTTTTCAACTTTCACGCAATTCATGAGCGTGAGCCATGGATATAGCACTATAAGTGGAATAGAATATGGTAGTTGTGGAGAAGACAAAAAGAAGGAGATAGTCTCACATCAACTAGGCATATTAATGGGCTATGGAGATGCCCATCAATAGATATCAATGTGAGTGAGTAGGGATTGCCATGCAACATATGCACTAGAGCTATAAGTGTATGAAAGCTCAAAAACAAACTAAGTGGGTGTGCATCCAACTCGCTTGCTCACGAAGACCTAGGGAAATTTGAGGAAGCCCATCACTGGAATATACAAGCCAAGTTCTATAATGGAAAATTCCCACTAGTATATGAAAGTGACAACATAGGAGACTCTCTATCATGAAGATCATGGTGCTATTTTGAAGCACAAATGTGGTAAAAGGATAGTCGCATTGCCCCTTCTCTCTTTTCTCTCATTTTTCCTTTTTTTGTGGGCTTGTTTTGGCCTCTCTTTTTTTATTTGGGCTTCTTTGGCCTCTTTTATTTTTTTGTAAAGTCTGGAGACTCATCCCAACTTGTCAGGGAATCATAGCTTCCATCATCCTTTCCTCGCATGGGACAATGCTCTAATAATGATGATCATCACACTTTTATTTACTTACAACTCAAGAATTACAACTCAATTCTATAACAAATTATGACTCTATAGGAATGCCTCATGCATATGAGAACAATATGACAATGATCGTGCATGTCATAATAAACGGAATAGTGGAAGTTGCATGGCAATATATCTCGGAATGGCGATGGAAATGCCATAATAGGTAGATATGGTGGCTGTTTTGAGGAAGGCATATGGTGGGTTTAATGCACCAGCGATAATCGCGCGGTACTAGAGAGGCTAGCAATGGTGGAAGGGTGAGAGCGCGTATAATCCATGAACTCAACATCAGTCATAAAGAACTCATATACTTATTGCAAAAGTCTATTAGTTATCAAAACAAAGTACTACACACATGCTCCTAGGGGAAGGGTTGGTAGGAGTTAACCATCGCGCGATCTCGACCTCCACACAAAGGAAGACAATCAATAAATCAATCATGCTCCAACTTCATCACATAACGGTACACCATATGTTCATGCTACGGGAATCACAAACTTTCACAGAAGTATTTCTACCAATCCACAATTGCTCACTAGCATGACTCTAATATTACCATCTTTATATCTCAAAACAAATGCAAGGAATATCTCACAGTTTTCAATGCTCTTTATATGAAAGTTTTTATTATATCTCTCTTGGATGCCCATCATATTAGGACTAAATTTCATATCCTAAGAAAATTACCATGCTGTTTAGAGACTCTCAAAATAATATAAGTGAAGCATGAGACTTCATCAATTTCTATAAAATAAAGCCACCGCCGTGCTCTAAAAAGATATAAGTGAAGTACTAGAGCAAAAACTGCCTAGCTCAAAAGATATAAGTGAAGCACATATAGTATTCTAATAAATCACGATT
Organism: Triticum timopheevii; assembly: GCA_963921465.1. Lineage (NCBI taxonomy): Eukaryota > Viridiplantae > Streptophyta > Magnoliopsida > Poales > Poaceae > Triticum > Triticum timopheevii. The sequence goes on along the minus strand of OY997262.1, from coordinate 274,972,505 downwards.
CATGTGTGTCCCTCTCAAAAGGTGTGTACAACAAGGATGATTGTGGCAAACTAAAAGGCAAAGACTCATATCATACAAGATGCTCCAAGCAAAACACATATCATGTGGTGAATAAAATATAGCCTCAAGTAAATTTATCGATGGATTGAAGACGAAAGAGGGGATGCCATCCGGGGCATCCCCAAGCTTAGATGCTTGGTTGTCCTTGAATATTACCTTGGGGTGCCTTAGGCATCCCCAAGCTTAGGATCTTGCCACTCCTTATTCCATAGTCCATCAAATATATACCCAAAACTTGAAAACATCACAACGCAAAACTCAACAGAAAACTCATGAGATCCGTTAGTATAAGAAAGTAAATCACCACTTTTTGGTACTGTTGTGGAATCACTCTTTATTTAATATGGTGTTAAATATATTGTATTCCAACTTCTCCATGGTTCATACCCCCCCCCCCCCCCGATACTACCCATAGATTCATCAAAATAAGCAAATAACACAATAAAACAGAATCTGTCTAAAATAAAATAGTTTGTAGTAATCAGGAAACTTCATATACTTATGTAACTCCAAAGTTCTGAAAAATTAGGACAACCGGTCACGTTCATGTGAATTATCAAAATTGTTTTACCTGATGTAAAAGTTTCTATTTTTCAGCAAAATCAAATCAACAATCTTCCAAACTATCCCAAAGGTCTTACTTGGCACAAACACTAAATTAAAACTTGAAAACACATCTAACCAGAGGCTAGATGATATATTTATTCAAGAACAGGAACAAAAATGTAAGAACAAAAGTTGGGTTGCCTCTCAACTAGCACTATTGTTTAACGCCCCTAGCTAGGCATTGCAATTTCAATTATGCTCATACGAAAGACAAGAATTGAAGCACAGAGAGAGCATCATAAAACACGTGACAAACACATCTAAGTCTAACATACTTCCTATGTATAGGCATTTTATGAGCAAACAAATTATCAAGGCAAGCAAAAACTAGCATATGCAAGGAAGAAGAATAAAACATAGACAATCTCAACATGAAGAGAGGTAATTTAGTGACATGACAATTTCTACAACCATATTTTCCTCTCTCATAATAATTGCATGTGGGATCATATTCAAATTCAACAATATAGCTATTACATAACATATTCTCTACACAATCCTCATGCATGCAAAGTTGACACTCTTCCGAAATAGTGGGATTGTCATCAAATAAAGTTATGATTTTTCCTAACTTTTATCAAAAGTTTCATAAGATTGATCAATCTCCAAAGTAGTGGGATCAAAAGTTGACAATCTTCCAAACCCACTTTCAGTATTATTGCAAACATTATTATCTATCTCATATTCATCATGGGGCTTAAATAAATTTTCAAGATCATAAGAAGAATTACCCCAATCATGATCATTGCAACAAGTAGTAGACATAGCAAATTAGCATCCCCAAGCTTAGGGTTTTGCATATCGTTAACACAATTGACATTAATAGAAATTATAATAACATCATTGCAATCATGCTTTTCATTCAAGGAGCTATCGTGAATCACTTTATAATTTTCTTCTTTAAACACTTCATCGCAAATTTCAGATTCACGAATTTCAAGCAAAACCTCATAAAGATAATCTAGTGCACCCAACTCACTAGCAATTGGTTTGACATAACTGGATCTTTTAAAAAGATTAGCAAGTGGATGAGGATCCATAAAAACCTATTCATCTGATTTCCAACAAATACACCTTTCTGGCAAGCAAACGAGCAAACAAACCAAGTAAGACATAAAGGCAAACGGAAAGAAGGCAAATAAAAGGGAAAATATTTTTGTGTTTTTTCTGAAATCATTTTAGAAGTGGGGGAGAGGAAAACGAGAGACAAATGGGAAATAATGTAATGCAAGAGACGAGAGTTTATGGTGGGCACTTGGTAGGCTTGATGCAGAACCTCCCCGGCAACGGCGCCAGAAATTTTTCCAGCTACTTCTTGAGCTTGCGTTTGTTTTTCCCTTGAAGAGGAAAGGGTGATGAAGCAAGTAGAGATAAGAATTTCCCTCAGTTTGAGAACCAAGGTATCAATCCAGTAGGAGGTACACGCAAGTCTCCAATCTATGCACCTGCACAAACAATCAAACAGTTGCACCCAACGCGATAAATGGGTTGTCAATCCCTTCACGGCCACTTGCAAGGATGAGATCTGATAGACATAGATATAAAAGATTACTAAAACATAAAACAAAATAAAAGTAAATAAAACTCAGCGAGGTATTTTTGGGTTTTTTTGGTTTATAGATCAGAAAATATATGATGGAAAATAGACCCGGGGGGCATAACTTTCACAAGAGGCTTCTCTCTTGAATGAAAATAATACGGTGGGTGAACAAATTACTGTCGAGCAATTGATAGAAAAGTCCAAAGTTATGACGATATCCAAGGCAATGATTATGAATATAGGCATCACATCCGTGCCAAGTAGACTAAAACAATTATGCATCTACTACTATTACTCCACACATCGACCGACTGTTGCCTGCATCTAGAGTATTAAGTTCAAGAGAACAGAGTAATGATTTAAGTAAGATGACATGATGTAGAGGGATAAAGTCAAGCAATATGATGAAAACCCCATCTTTTTACCTTTGATGGCAACAATACGATACGTGCCTCGCTACCCCTACTTTGTCACTGGGTGAGGAGACCGCAAGATTGAAACCAAAACTAAGCACCCCTCCCATTGCAAGAAGAACCAATCCAGTTGGCCAAACAAAACTGATAATTCAAAGAGAAATACAAAGATATCAAATCATGCATATAAGAATTCAGAAAAGATTCAAATAATATCATAGATATTCTGATCATAATTCCACAATTCATCGGATCTCGACAAACACACCACAAAAGAATATTACATCGGATAGATCTCCAAGAACATCAAGGAGAACATTGTATTGAATATTATAGAGAGAGAAGAAGCCATCTAGCTACTAGCTATGGACCCGTGGGTTTGTAGTAAACTACTCATGCTTCATCGGAAGGACAATAGAGTTGATGTAGAAGCCCTCCATGATCGAATCCCCCTCCGGCAGGGTGCCAAAAAAGGTCCCAAGATGGGATCTCATGAGGTCAGAGGCTTGCGGCGATGGAAAAGTATTTTGGTGGATGCCTCCGTTGGTCTAGGAATATTTGTGAATTTATAGGCCAAGGAACTGTTGGGAAACATAGCATGCAATTTCAAAAAAATTCCTACGCTCACGCAAGATCTATCTAGGTGATGCATAACAACGAGAGGGGGAGAGTGTGTCCACGTACCCTCGTATACCAAAAGTGGAAGCGTTTGCTCCATGCGGTTGATGTAGTCGAACGTCTTCTTGTTCCAACCGATCGAGTACCGAACGTACGGCACCTCCGAGTTCTGCACATGTTCAGCGCGATAACATCCCTCAAGCTCTTGATCTAGCAGAGGGTCAAAGGAGTAGATGAGTTCCATCTGCACGAAGGCGTGGTGATGATGATGGTGATGTGATCCGCACAGGGCTTCGCCTAAGCACCGCGAGAATATGACCGGAGGCGTAAACTATGTAGGGGGCGCCGCACACGGCTTGGAGCAATTGATGTGTGTCATAGGGGCGCTTCCCCCCGTATATAAAGGAGGGAGGGAGAGGAGGCCGGCCTAGGCACGCCCCTAGTGGGTAGGAGTCCCACTTGGACTCCTAGTCCATCACATCATTCCACTAATGATGTGATCCCATTCATCAAATGACAACACATGTCCATGGCTAGGAAACTTAACCATCTTTGGTCAATGAGCTAGTCTAGTAGAGGAATACTAGGGACATGGTGTTTTGTCTATGTATTCACACATGTATCAAGTTTCCAGTTAATACAATTCTAGCATGAATAATAAACATTTATCATGAATAAGGAAATATAAAATAACAACTTTATTATTGCCTCTAGGGCATATTTCCTTCAGTCTCCCACTTGCACTAGAGTCAGTAATCTAGATTACATTGTAATTAATCTAACACCCATGGAGTCTTGGTGTTGATCATGTTTTGCTCGTGGAAGAGGCTTAGTCAACGGGTCTGCCACATTCAGATCTGTATGTATTTTGCAAATCTCCATGTCTCCCTCCTTGACCAAATCTCGGATGGAGTTGAAGTGGATCTTGATGTGTTTGGTCTTTTTGTGAAATCTGGATTCCTTTGCCAAGGCAATTGCTCCAGTATTATCACAAAAGATTTTCATTGGACCTGATGCACTAGGTATTACACCTAGATCGGATATTAACTCCTTCATCCAGACTCCTTCATTTGCTACTTCCGAAGCATCTATGTACTCTGCTTCACACATAGATCCCACCATGACGATCTTCTTGGAACTGCACCAAGTGATAGCTCCACCATTCAATAAAAGTACATATCCAGTTTGAGACTTAGAGTCATCCGGATCAGTGTTAAAGCTAGCATCGACGTAACCACTTACGACAAGCTCTTTGTCACCTCCATAAACGAGAAACATATCCCTAGTCCTTTTCAAGTACTTCAGGATGTTCTTGACCGCTGTCCAGTGGTCCACTCCTGGATTACTTTGGTGCCTCCCTGCTAAACTTATAGCAAGGCACACATCAGGTCTGGTACACAGCATATCATACATGATAGAACCTATGGCCGAGGCATAGGGAATGACTTTCATTTTCTTTCTATCTTCTGCAGTGGTCGGGCATTGAGTCTAACTCAACTTCACACCTTATAAGACAGGCAAGAACCGTTTCTTTGACTGATCCATTTTGAACTTCTTCAAAACTTTATCAAGGTATGTGCTTTGTGAAAGTCCAATCAAGCGTCTTGATCTATCTCTATAGATCTTGATGCCCAATATATAAGCAGCTTCACTGAGGTCTTTCATTGAAAAACTCTTATTCAAGTATCCTTTTATGCTATCCAGAAATTCTACATCATTTCCAATCAACAATATGTCATCCACATATAATATTAGAAATGTTATAGCGCTCAGACTCACTTTCTTCTAAATACAGGCTTCTCCAAAAGTCTGTATAAAACCATATGCTTTGACCACCTCATCAAAGTGTATGTTCCAACTCCGAGATGCTTGCACCAGTCCATAAATGGATCGTTGGAGCTTGCACAATTTGTTAGCACCTTTAGGATCGACAAAACCTTCTGGTTGCATCATATACAACTCTTCTTTAAGAAACCCATTAAGGAATGCAATTTTGGCATCCATTTGCCAGATTTCATAATCATAAAATGCGGCAATTACTAACAAGATTCGGACAGACTTAAGCATCGCTACGGGTGAGAAAGTCTCATCGTAGTCAAGTCCTTGAACTTGTTGAAAACCTTTTGCGACAAGTCGAGATTTATAGATAGTAACATTACCATCAGCGTCAGTCTTCTTCTTGAAGATTCATTTATTCTCTATGGGTCGCCGTTTATTGGGCAGATCCACCAAAGTCCACACTTTTTTCTCATACATGTATCCTATCTCAGATTTCATGGGCTCAAGCCATTTATCAAAATCTGGGCTCATCATAGCTTCTTCATAGTTCATAGGTTCATCATGGTCAAGTAACATGACCTCCAGAATAGGATTACCGTACCACTCTGGTGCGGATCATGCTCTGTTTGACCTATGAGGTTCTGTAGCAACTTAATCTGAAGTTTCATGATCTTTATCATTAGCTTCCTCTCTAGTTGGTGTAGGCATCACGGGAACAGATTTCTTGGATGAGCTACTTTCCAAGTTGAGAGTAGGTAGAATTACCTCATCAAGTTCTACTTTACTCCCACTCACTTCTTTTGAGAGAAACTCCTTCTCTAGAAAGGTTTCGTTCTTAGCAACAAAGATCTTGCCTTCGGATCTGTGGTAGGTGGTGTACCCAATTGTTTCCTTAGGGTATCCTATGTAGATGCACTTCTCTGACTTAGGTTCGAGCTTATTAGGCTAAAGCCTTTTGAAATAAGCATTGCGTCCCCAAACTTTAAGAAACGACAGCTTAGGTTTATTGCCAAACCATAGTTCATACGGTGTCGTCTCAACGGATTTTGATGGTGCCCTGTTTAACGTGAATGTAGTTGTCTCTAATGCATAACCCCAAAACGATAGTGGTAAATTGGTAAGAGACATCATAGATCGCACCATATCTAATAAAGTGCGGTTACGACGTTTGGACACACCATTGCACTGTGCTGTTCAATGTCGCGTGAGCTGTGAAACTATTCCACATTGTTTTAAATGAAGGACAAACTCATAACTCAAATATTCACCTCCATGATCAGATCGTAGAAACTTTATTTTCTTGTTATGATGATTCTCCACTTCACTCTGAAATTCTTTGAACTTTTCAAATGTTTCAGACTTGTGTTTCATTAAGTAGATATACCCATATCTGCTCAAATCATCTGTGAAGGTCAGAAAATAATGACCCGCCATGAGCCTCAACACTCATCGAACCGCATACATCGGTATGTATTATTTCCAATAAGTCATTAGCTCATACCATTGTTCTGGAGAACGGAGTTTTAGTCATCTTGCCCATAAGGCACGGTTCGCAAGTATCAAATGATCCATAATGAAGTGATTCCAAAATCCCACCCTTATGGAGTTTCTTCATGCGCTTTGCACCGATATGACCCAAACGGCAGTGCCACAAATAAGTTGCACTATCATTATCAACTTTGCATATTTTGGCATCAATATTATGAATATGTGTATCATCATGATCAAGATTCAATGGAAATAGACCACTCTTCAAGGGTGCATGACCATAAAAGATATTACTCATATAAATAGAACAACCAGTATTCTCTGATTTAAATGAATAACCGTCTTGCACTAAAAAAGATCCATATATAATATTCATGCTCAACTCTAGCACCAAAGAACAATTATTCAGGTCTAAAACTAATCCCGAAGGTAGATGTAGAGGTAGCGTGCCGACGACGATCACATCGACCTTGGAACCATTCCTGACACGCATCGTCACCTCATCCTTAGCCAATCTTCATTTAATCCATAGTCCCTGTTTCGAGTTACAAATATGAGCAACCGAACCGGTATCAAATACCCAGGCACTACTACCAGAAATAGTAAGGTACACATCAATAACATGTATATCAAATATACCTTTGTTCACTTTGCCAACCTTCTTATCCGCCGGGCAGTTCCGCATTCCAGTGACCAGTCCCTTTGTAGTAGAAGCACTCTGTTTCAAGCTTGGGTCCAGCTTTGGGTTTCTTCTCGGGAGTGACAACTTGCTTGTCATTCTTCTTGAAGTTCCCCTTCTTTTTACCCTTGCCCTTCTTCTTGAAACTAGTGGTCTTGTTAACCATTAACACTTGATGCTCCTTGATTTCTACCTCCGCAGCATTTAGCATTGCGAAGAGCTCGGGAATAGTCTTTTCCATCCCTTGCATATTATAGTTTATCAAGAAGCCTTTGTAGCTTGGAGGCAGTGATTGAAGAACTCTGTCAATGACACAATCATCTAGAAGATTAACTCCCAACCGAGTCAAGTGATTATGGTACCCAGAAATTCTGAGTCTGTGCTCACTAACAGAACTATTCTCCTCCATCTTGCAGCTATAGAACTTGTTGGAGACTTGTAACATCCCTATTTTCAATTTGGATGTTATACATAAATCATCATATGCATATCATAATTTTATTGCATTTTGGTTGTGATCCTAGAAATCTTAAGCAACTCAAGGACCCAAGGAGAGAGTTGCAGGTTTCACAAAATTTTCATATTTGAATTTAGTTCAAATTTGAAAAGAGGATCAATTTGATTTTAATATTTTCCCTCCAATTATTTCCCATAATAAAATAAAGGAGAGAAGATAATATGACTTCTTCAACAGAGGAGAAATATTGGAAAAAAGAAATGTTGAAATCAAACTATTATTTATTTGCATTTTATTGGCTATTTTATTTGAATTAGAGAAAAACTTACATTTTTGAAAATTGCATTTAGTCCAAAAAATGTTCATCTTGTCCTAAATATTAGGTTTGGACGGTGAAAATTGTTTCTGGAATTTTTTAGAATTTTTTTATATATTATTAGGATTTTTCTTTGTGGCGAAAGTATTTAAAAAAAAGTTCTCGACTGAACTAGGCCGAAGGCCCAATCGAGCGCCGCCGCCTCCCACTCAAGAGTCCCGACCGCCGCCGCCATGGAGTCCGGCTAGGACTCCACGATGTCGCCGCCTCCTCCCGCAAGCAAGGCCCCCCCCCCCCCGGCCCCTTTATAAGGCGTGCCACCCCGCCGCCTCCTCCTCATCGCCTCACCGCCGCCGCAGCGCACCACCGCCGCCGCAGCACCACACCCCGCCGCCCGCTCGCCCCACCGCTGCTGCTGCTCTTGCTAGGAGCCACTATCGCTGCTCCACATTGCCGCACGCCAATGCCGCCGCCCGATCGGTCCGCCGCCGTTCAACCCAGGTTAGCCGGTAAAGAACCACCCCGGTCTTTTCGGGTTTTTTCGGTTTTGTTTCGGTTTAGGTTTAGATCGGTTTTTTGTTTTTTAGTTTAATTAGTAAACGTTCACCGGTTAGTTCTTATTAACAAACAAATTCGTTCATTTAGTTCTGTTAGCGAACATTCGTTCGGTAGATTTTTCTTTTAGTTTTATTTTCTATCAGGGACCTGTCTGCGAATAAGTTTTATCACGATTTAGCCCCTGATCTTAAAACTAGTGTAATTTTTAGCTCGTTTGTCCAAATTAGATGAAACCAATGCCTAAATCTTCGTAACGATCTCTTCTTTCGAGTTAACAAACTTGAACATGATTTTGACAATTTAAAATTTGAGTTTAGACAGATTAGTAAATGATCTTGTTTCGTTTGTATCTTGAGTTTTGTAACTCCTTTTGAGTTGTTTCTTTTTGCAAATCATAGCTAATCACATGTACCTACTGTTAAGATCTAATCCACTTGAAAATAATGCTATTAGGTTTTGTTTTTTGTTTAGTTTAGACGTTTGCTTGTTTCAAGTTTGATTTGGATCTTTTCTCGATTTCTCTTTGTTTCGTTTGAGTGATTGCTTATGTATGCTACTGTTTGTCTATGCTAGATTACCTGGAGTGCGAAGCTTGTTACTACGAATCTCTAGAGTTTGCAGATCGGCAGCAAGGCAAGTTACACTTTGATCATACTTTTCTATACCCAGTTTTTACTATGCATTAGTATTGCCCCTCAAATATTTGCATGAGTAGGATTGGGAACATGTGGTTTGGTTGTAGTATTATGAGGTAGGAACCTAATACCTTTGATCACCCCGGGAATATACGTTATGCTCTTCTATTGCTTAGCCATGCTCGTAGACGGGGTTTGGATCGTGATTCACATGCAAGTTATGAGAGTTACTAATTTTGGATAACATTAAGGTGGCAAATTTAATACACATCTGGGTGGATTGGTTGGGGCACCTGGAGAATCTAGTGTTTGTCCATTTAGGAAATCCCGGTGTACCCGTGTGATTTTTTCTCGGTTCGCCACCCAAGCTCAAAGGGATCATATGATATTTCATGCCTAGAAACTTCCGTGTGCAGCCACAAGCCATTATGGGCTCTGGCATAGTTAAGTAAGTTGTATGAGCTCTTGAAGAGGTGGACTAGCAGATGTAGGGGGAAATAGGTCTACCGGTCTGCCTGGAGTAGAGAGTAAATGCTTCTAAAGACTATATCTCGATCTTTCGATCATGGATGCGGTCGAGTCTTGTGGGGAAAAGTGCGCAACCTATATAGAGTGTATAAACTAATCATGGTTAGCCATGTCCCCGGTTATGGACATCTTGAGTATCTGGAATTGGATATTATTGTTGATCTCATCACTCTTTAATTAATTAATTGGGTTTAATGATGATACATTTAATTGGGTTTTGAGTTGGAGGAACCTTCTCAAATATTGGTACAACTTGGGAGTAGTTTAAATAAATTTATTACTTTGTTGTAGGGAAAAACTAGCTTTATGCAAAATCATAAACTTTGAGCCTCCACCAGCCAAATATTGCATGTAGATATAGTTCTTGCATTCATTGCTTTACAGTGTAACTCTACCAACATATTCAATGTGCTGACCTACACGGCTACAACGTCTCATGTTGCAGACTACTCAGACGACGAATAAGGTGTGATAGTTCGTTTTCTTCCACTCAGCTATGCCGTTGGAGTTGATGGACTCATTTACCTTCAAAGCTTCCACAGTTATTTAGTTTAGATGGCCTTGAGAAATACTATTTTTGTGTAATCATACTCTTTATGAGGACTCGATGTAATAAGTATGTGATTGAACTCTGTTATAATTCCTCAAGTACTGTGTGTGTCAACATTACCGATCCAGGGATGACACTTAAGCACAGAGACTTCGGTCCATTGGGATCGTGGTTGCTACACGATGATATCAGAGCACATGCTGACTGTAGGACGCGATGACTAGAATAAGCCACATGATTTCTCTTCTTTGCTCATTTCTAATTCTCCTCTATTTCTACTCTATAGATGGCGGACCCCAGGAACAAGTTCGCTCAGCCGGATGACGACACCCCTTTCGGACGACACTTGAAGGAAGTCACTAAGTACTTGAACATTAGACTACCAAGCTTCACTTGGACTTTCTCTGCAACTTTACCGGAAGAGGAGCGCTGGAAGATCAAATTTTGGGTATCTGGGAGGACATTTGCGCCAACAACGGAGCCTATTGATTCCTACCTGGATGCACCAAGCTGGAGTTCGGGAAAGAACATGGCAGCCCACATCACTTTTGGAGGCATATGTGAAGTATATCACAAGGAGCTTGAAAACACCATATATCAAATATGTGGACGACGAGACGAAGAATGGGAGATGATTCATACCAGGAAGGATGGATCAATTGCAGCTTACATTCAGGAGATGGGTGATAACATTCATCGACAAGAGAATCAACTATGCTTCAACATGAAAAAGATCAAGAAGCTGATAAAGAAGAATATCGAGCTAGTAGAGGAACTCAAGTTACATGCGATGGATATGAGGAAGAAATTATCGTACTACTAGAGAAGCAAGAAGATTTGAAGAGGAAGCTAGGACTATCCGTGCAGAACCATAAGCGAGAACCTGCAAAGGAGATCCGTTCGGAGGACTACATCATCTTGGATGACACCGATAGGACAGTGATGCAAATGATGACAATGATGACGACTACGTTGATGAAGCTGGAGCAGATATTATGGAGTCTTCCTTTGATAAAAATTTCTAGACGACCACCATGTTACTAGTAGTATTCTTCCAAGTAGTTAGCAACGATCGAGTTTGTAATCATAGTTTAGATCGTTTGAGTGAACCTTGTTTGTTATTGAATGAAGTGAATTGATTGTGTTTGTCTCATGTGCATATGGGAAGTGAATCTCTCTTAGACCTTATTCTATTCTATTTTCTCACCCCTTCTAACCCATCAGATGCCTCCGAGACGGGATAATGGATTCGTGTTCCCACCGGAGCTCACCCAGTTGATCCAACAGCAGAATGCCTTGATGCAGATGCTAGTTCAGAACCAGAACCAAGGCAACAACAACAACAACAACAACAACAACAACAACAACAACAACAACAACAACAACAACAACAACAACAACAACAACAACAACAACAACAACAACAACAACAACAACAACAACAACAACAACAACAACAACAACAACAACAACAACAACAACAACAACAACAACAACAACAACCCACCTCCACCACCCCATCTTGACAACCTAACCCGTTTTTTGAGGTTGAATCCGCCGGTGTTCTCTAGCAGCACCGAGTCGATTGTTGCAGATGATTGGCTCCAAGATTGGAAGAGAGTTGACTACTGCAGTATGCACTGATGCGGAGAGAGTGTGTTTTGCCGCACATCAGCTTGATGGACCTGCATCATCTTGGTGGGAGAACTTCACAACCACTTACCCCATTGATACAGTTACATGGGATCAGTTTCAGCATGCTTTCCGCACCGCCCATGTTTTAGCAGGAGCTATGTGCATGAAGAAGCGCGAGTTTCACAACTTGCGCCAAGGAGCTCATACAGTGGGACAGTATGTGGATGAGTTTAGTAAGTTAGCACGCTATGCCCCAGATGATGTGGCCACAGATGCCGCAAAATAGGAGAAGTTTCTTGAGGGACTCAATGATGAGTTAAGCATGCAGTTGATGGTGGCAACCTTAAAAAACTACCAGGAGTTGGTAGACAGGGCCCTCATGATTGAAGGCAAGTAGCAACAGATTGATAATCGCAAGAGGAAGTATGGACAGGGGAGGTACACTTCTGGAGCTCAGCAGAAGCCCCGCTATTCCCCGTACGCGGGAGTGTTGAGGAACGTTGTGGAAATAAAAAAATTCCTACGGTTTCACCAAGATCCATCTATGAGTTCATCTAGCAACGAGTGATAGGAGTGCATCTACATACCTTTGTAGATCGCGAGCGGAAGCATTCAAGAGAACGGGATTGAGGGAGTCGTACTCGTCGTGATCCAAATCACCGATGACCAAGTGCCGAACGGACAGCACCTCCGTGTTCAACACACGTATGGAGCGGATGACGTCTCCTCCTTCTTGATCCAGCAAGGGGGAAGGAGAGGTTGATGAAGATCCAGCAGCACGACGGCGTGGTGGTGGATGCAGCAGAGTTCCGGCAGAGCTTCGCCGAGCTTCTGCGAGAGGGAGAGGTGTAGCAGGGGAGAGGGAGGCGCCAAGACTTCAGGGTGAGGCTGCCCTCCCTCCCCCCCTCCTTTATATAGGCCCCCAGGGGGGCGTCGGCCCTAGAGATGGGATCTCTAGGGGGCGGCGGCCAAGGGGGGTGGAGTGCCCCCCCAAGGCAAGTGGAGGCGCCCCCTCCCCTAGGGTTCCCAACCCTAGGCGCAGAGGGGGGCCCAGGGGGGCGCACCAGCCCACCAGGGGCTGGTCCCCTCCCCACTTCAGCCCACGGGGCCCTCCGGGATAGGTGGCCCCACCCGGTGGACCCTCGGGACCCTTCCAGTGGTCCCTGTACAATACCGGTGACCCCCGAAACTCTCCCGATGGCCGAAACTGCACTTCCTATATATTATTATTTACCTCTGGACCATTCCGGAACTCCTTGTGACGTCCGGGATCTCATCCGGGACTCCGAACAACTTTCGGTTTGCTACATACTCATATTCATACAACCCTAGCATCACCGAACCTTAAGTGTGTAGATCCTACGGGTTCGGGAGACATGAAGACATGACCGAGACGGCTCTCCGGTCAATAACCAACAGCGGGATCTGGATACCCATGTTGGCTCCCTCATGCTCCTCGATGATCTCATCGGATGAACCACGATGTCGAGGATTCAATCAACCCCGTATACAATTCCCTTTGTCAATCGGTACGTTACTTGACCGAGACTCGATCGTCGGTATCCCAATACCTCGTTCAGTCTTGTTACCGGCAAGTCACTTTACTCGTACCGTAATGCATGATCCCGTGACCAGACACTTGGTCACTTTGAGCTCATTATGATGATGCATTACCGAGTGGGCCCAGAGATACCTCTCCGTCATACGGAGTGACAAATCCCAGTCTCGATCCGTGTCAACTCAACAGACACTTTTGGAGATACCTTTAGTGCACCTTTATAGTCACCCAGTTACATTGTGAAGTTTGGTATACCCAAAGCACTCCTACGGTATCCAGGAGTTACACGATCTCATGGTCTAAGGAAAAGATACTTGACATTGGAAAAGCTCTAACAAAACGAACTACACGATCTTGTGCTATGCTTAGGATTGGGTCTTGTCCATCACATCATTCTCCTAATGATGTGATCCCGTTATCAACAACATCTAATGTCCATAGTCAGGAAACCATGACTATCTGTTGATCAACGAGCTAGTCAACTAGAGGCTTACTAGGGACATATTATGGTCTATGTATTCACACGTGTATTACGATTTCCGGATAATACAATTATAGCATGAATAAAGAAAATTACCATGAACAAGGAAATATAATAATAATCCTTTTATTATTGCCTCTAGGGCATATTTCCAGCAGTCTCCCACTTGCACTAGAGTCAATAATCTAGTTACATTGTGATGAATCGAACACCCATAGAGTTCTGGTGTTGATCATGTTTTGCTCGCGAAAGAGGTTTAGTCAACGGATCTGCGACATTCAGATCCGTATGTACTTTGCAAATATCTATGTCTCCATCTTGAACATTTTCACGGATGGAGTTGAAATGACGCTTGATGTGCCTGGTCTTCTTGTGAAACCTGGGCTCATTGGCAAGGGCAATAGCTCCAGTGTTGTCACAGAAGAGTTTGATCGGCCCCGACGCCTTGGGTATGACTCCTAGATCGGTGATGAACTCCTTCACCCAAATTGCTTCATGTGCTGCCTCCAAGGCTGCCATGTACTCCGCTTCACATGTAGATCCCGCCACGACGCTCTGCTTGCAGCTGCACCAGCTTACTGCTCCACCATTCAACATATACACGTATCCGGTTTGTGACTTAGAGTCATCCAGATCTGTGTCGAAGCTAGCGTCGACGTAACCCTTTACCACGAGCTCTTCGTCACCTCCATAAACGAGAAACATGTCCTTTGTCCTTTTCAGGTACTTCAGGATATTCTTGACCATTGTCCAGTGTTCCTTGCCGGGATTACTTTGGTACCTTCCTACCAAACTTACGGCAAGGTTTACATCAGGTCTGGTACACAGCATGGCATACATAATAGATCCTATGGCTGAAGCATAGGGGATGACACTCATCTCTTCTTTATCTTTTGCCGTGGTCGGGCATTGAGCCGAGCTCAATCTCACACCTTGCAATACAGGCAAGAACACTTTCTTAGACTGATCCATTTTGAACTTCTTCAAAATCTTATCAAGGTATGTGCTTTGTGAAAGACCTATGAGGTGTCTCGATCTATCCCTATAGATCTTGATGCCTAATATGTAAGCAGCTTCTCCAAGGTCCTTCATTGGAAAACACTTATTCAAGTAGGCCTTAATGCTGTCCAAAAGTTCTATATCATTTCCCATCAAGAGTATGTCATCTACATATAATATGAGAAATGCTACAGAGCTCCCACTCACTTTCTTGTAAACGCGGGCTTCTCCATAAGTCTTCATAAACCCAAATGCTTTGATCATCTCATCAAAGCGAATGTTCCAACTCCGAGATGCTTGCACCAGCCCATAAATGGATCGCTGGAGCTTGCATACTTTGTTAGCATTCTTAGGATCGACAAAACCTTCTGGCTGCATCATATACAGTTCTTCCTTAAGATGTCCGTTAAGGAATGCCGTTTTGACGTCCATCTGCCATATCTCATAATCATAGTATGCGGCAATTGCTAACATGATTCGGACGAACTTCAGCTTCGCTACGGGAGAGAATGTCTCATCGTAGTCAACCCCTTGAACTTGTCGATAACCCTTAGCGACAAGTCGAGCTTTATAGATGGTAACATTACCATCTGCGTCCGTCTTCTTCTTAAAGATCCATTTGTTTTCTATCGCTCGCCGATCATCGGGCAAGTCTGTCAAAGTCCATACTTTGTTTTCGTACATGGATTCTATCTCGGATTGCATGGCTTCAAGCCATTTGTTGGAATCTGGGCCCGCCATCGCTTCTTCATAGTTTGAAGGTTCACCGTTGTCTAGCAACATGATTTCCAGGACAGGGTTGCCATACCACTCTGGTGTGGAACGTGTCCTTGTGGACCTACGAAGTTCAGTAGCAACCTGATCTGAAGTACCTTGATCATTACCATTAATTTCCTCTTCAGTTGGTGTAGGCACCACAGGAACAATTTCCTGAGCTGTACTACTTTCCGGTTCAAGAGGTAGTACTTCATTGAGTTCTACTTTCCTCCCACTTACTTCTTTCGAGAGAAACTCTTTTTCCAGAAAGGATCCGTTCTTGGCAACAAAGATCTTGCCCTCGGATCTTAAGTAGAAGGTATACCCAATGGTTTCCTTAGGGTATCCTATGAACACGCATTTTTCCGACTTGGGTTCGAGCTTTTCAGGTTGAAGTTTCTTAACATAAGCATCGCATCCCCGAACTTTTAGAAACGACATCTTAGGTTTCTTCCCAAACCATAATTCATACGGTGTCGTCTCAACGGATTTAGACGGAGCCCTATTTAAAGTGAATGTAGTTGTCTCTAGAGCGTATCCCCAAAATGATAGCGGTAAATCAATAAGAGACATCATAGACCGCACCATATCCAATAGAGTGCGATTACGACGTTCGGACACACCGTTACGCTGAGATGTTCCAAGCGGCGTGAGTTGTGAAACGATTCCACATTTCCTTAAGTGCGTACCAAATTCGTGACTTAAATATTCTCCTCCATGATCTGATCGTAGGAACTTTATCTTTCGGTCACGTTGATTCTCTACCTCATTCTGAAATTCCTTGAACTTTTCAAAGGTCTCAGACTTGTGTTTCATTAAGTAGACATACCCATATCTACTCAAGTCATCAGTGAGAGTGAGAACATAATGATATCCTCCGTGAGCCTCAACGCTCATTGGACCGCACACATCGGTATGTATGATTTCCAATAAGTTGGTTGCTCGCTCCATTGTTCCGGAGAATGGAGTCTTGGTCATTTTGCCCATGAGGCATGGTTCGCATGTGTCAAATGATTCATAATCGAGAGACTCTAAAAGTCCATCAGCATGGAGCTTCTTCATGCGCTTGACACCAATGTGACCAAGGCGGCAGTGCCACAAGTATGTGGGACTATCTTTATCAACTTTACATCTTTTGGTATTCACACTATGAATATGTGTAACATTACGCTCGAGATTCATTAAGAATAAACCATTGACCATCAGGGCATGACCATAAAACATATCTCTCATATAAATAGAACAACCATTATTCTCGGATTTAAATGAGTAGCCATCTCGTATCAGACGAGATCCAGATACAATGTTCATTCTCAAACTTGGCACAAAATAACAATTATTGAGGTTTAAAACTAATCCCGTAGGTAAATGTAGAGGTAGCGTGCCGACGGCGATCACATCGACCTTGGAACCATTCCCGACGCGCATCGTCACCTCGTCCTTTGCCAGTCTCCGCTTATTCCGCAGCTCCTGCTGTGAGTTACAAATATGAGCAACGGCACCGGTATCAAATACCCAGGAGTTACTATGAGTACTGGTAAGGTACACATAAATTACATGTATATCATATATACCTTTAGTGTTGCCGGCCTTCTTGTCTGCTAAGTATTTGGGGCAGTTCCGCTTCCAGTGACCCTTCCCTTTGCAATAAAAGCACTCAGTCTCAGGCTTGGGTCCATTCTTTGACTTCTTCCCAGCAACTGGCTTACCGGGCGTGGCAACATCCTTGTCGTCCTTCTTGAAGTTCTTCTTACCCTTGCCCTTCTTGAACTTGGTGGTTTTATTGACCATCAACACTTGATGTTCTTTCTTGATTTCTACCTCTGCCGACTTCAGCATTGAAAATACTTCAGGAATGGTTTTCACCATCCCCTGCATATTGTAGTTCATCACAAAGCTCTTGTAGCTCGGTGGGAGCGACAAAAGGATTCTGTCAATGACCGCCTCGTCCGGGAGGTTAATGTCCAGCTGGGACAGGCGGTTGTGCAACCCAGACATTTTGAGTATGTGCTCACTGACTGAACTATTTTCCTCCATCTTACAACTGTAGAACTTGTCGGAGACTTCATATCTCTCAACCCGGGCATGAGCTTGGAAAACCATTTTCAGCTCCTCGAACATCTCATATGCTCCGTGTTGCTCAAAATGCTTTTGGAGCCCCGGTTCTAAGCTGTAAAGCATGCCGCACTGAACGAGGGAGTAATCATCAGCACGTGACTGTCAAGCATTCATAACGTCTTGGTTCTCTGGGATGGGTGCTTCACCTAGCGGTCCTTCTAGGACATATGCTTTCTTGGCAGCTATGAGGATGATCCTTAGGTTCCGGACCCAGTCCGTATAGTTGCTGCCATCATCTTTCAGCTTGGTTTTCTCTAGGAACGCGTTGAAGTTCATGTTGACATGAGCGTTGGCCATTTGATCTACAAGACATATTTGCAAAGGTTTTAGACTAAGTTCATGATAATTAAGTTCATATAATCAATTATTTAATGAACTCCCACTCAGATTAGACATCCCTCTTGTCATCTAAGTGTTACACGATCCGAGTCGACTAGGCCGTGTTCGATCATCACGTGAGACGGACTAGTCATCATCGGTGAACATCTCCATGTTGATCGTATCTTCCATACGACTCATGTTCGACCTTTCGGTCTCTGTGTTCCGAGGCCATGTCTGTACATGCTAGGCTCGTCAAGTTAACCCTAAGTGTTTTTGCATGTGTAAAACTGTCTTACACCCGTTGTATGTGAACGTAAGAATCTATCACACCCGATCATCACGTGGTGCTTCGAAACGACGAACTTTAGCAACGGCGAACAGTTAGGGGAGAACACTTTCTTGAAATTATTATAAGGGATCATCTTATTTACTACCGTCGTTCTATGTAAACAAGATGCATAAACATAATAAACATCACATGCAATTATATAGTAGTGACATGATATGGCCAATATCATATAGCTCCTTTGATCTCCATCTTCGGGGCTCCATGATCATCTTCGTCACCGGCATGACACCATGAT
Source organism: Triticum timopheevii (assembly GCA_963921465.1). Classification (NCBI taxonomy): domain Eukaryota; kingdom Viridiplantae; phylum Streptophyta; class Magnoliopsida; order Poales; family Poaceae; genus Triticum; species Triticum timopheevii. Next base: position 274,953,826 of record OY997262.1, on the reverse strand, counting down.
CTCCATCATCGTGTCTCCATGAAGTTGCTCGCCAACTATTACTTCTACTACTATGGCTAACGTTTTAGCAATAAAGTAAAGTAATTACATGGCGTTAAATCATTGACACGTAGGTCATACAATAATTAAGACAACTCCTATGGCTCCTGCCGGTTGTCATACTCATCGACATGCAAGTCGTGATTCCTATTACAAGAACATGATCTCATACATCATAATATATCATTCATCATTCATCACAACTTTTGGCCATGTCACATCACAAGGCAATTGCTGCAAAAACAAGTTAGACGTCCTCTAATTGTTATTGCATCTTTTACGTGGCTGCAATAGGGTTCTAGCAAGAACATTTTCTTACCTACGAAAAAGCCACAACGTGATTTGTCAACTTCTATTTACCCTTCATAAGGACCCTTTTCATCGAATCCGCTCCAACTAAAGTGGGAGAGATAGACACCCGCTAGCCACCTTATGCAACTAGTGCATGTCAGTCGGTGGAACCTGTCTCACGTAAGCGTACGTGTAAGGTCGGTCCGGGCCGCTTCATCGCACAATACCGCTGAAGCAAAATAAGACTAGTAGCGGCAAGAAAGTTGACAACATCTACGCCCACAACAAATTTGTGTTCTACTCGTGCAATAGAGAACTACGCATAGACCTAGCTCATGATGCCACTGTTGGGGAACGTTGTGGAAATAAAAAAATTCCTACGGTTTCACCAAGATCCATCTATGAGTTCGTCTAGAAACGAGTGATAGGAGTGCATCTACATACCTTTGTAGATCGCGAGCGGAAGCGTTCAAGAGAACGGGGTTGAGGGAGTCGTACTCGTCGTGATCCAAATCACCGATGACCAAGTGCCGAACGGACAGCACCTCCGCATTCAACACACGTACGGAGCGGATGACGTCTCCTCCTTCTTGATACAGCAAGGGGGAAGGAGAGGTTGATGAAGATCCAGCAGCACGCCGGCGTGGTGGTGGATGCAGCAGAGTTCCGGTAGAGCTTCGCCGAGCTTCTGCGAGAGGGAGAGGTGTAGCAGGGGAGAGGAAGGGGCCAAGACTTCAGGGTGCGGCTGCCCTCCCTCCCCCCCTCCTTTATATAGGCCCCAGGGGGGCGCCGGCCCTAGAGATGGGATCTCTAGGGGGCGGCGGCCAAGGGGGGTGGAGTGCCCCCCAAGGCAAGTGGAGGCGCCCCCTCCCCTAGGGTTCCCAACCCTAGGCGCAGAGGGGGCCCAGGGGGGGCGCACCAGCCCACCAGGGGCTGGTCCCCTCCCCACTTCAGCCCACGGGGCCCTCTGGGATAGGTGGCCCCACCCGGTGGACCCCTGGGACCCTTTCGGTGGTCCCGGTACAATACCGGTGACCCCTGAAACTCTCCCGATGGCCGAAACTGCACTTCCTATATATTATTCTGTACCTCCGGACCATTCCGGAACTCCTCGTGACATCCGGGATCTCATCCGGGACTCCGAACAACTTTCGGTTTGCTGCATACTCATATTCATACAACCCTAGCGTCACCGAACCTTAAGTGTGTAGACCCTACGGGTTCGGGAGACATGAAGACATGACCGAGACGGCTCTCCGGTCAATAACCAACAGCGGGATCCGGATACCCATGTTGTCTCCCTCGTGCTCCTCGATGATCTCATCGGATGAACCACGATGTCGAGGATTCAATCAACCCCGTATACAATTCCCTTTGTCAATCGGTACGTTACTTGCCCAAGACTCGATCGTCGGTATCCCAATACCTCGTTCAGTCTCGTTACCGGCAAGTCACTTTACTCGTACCGTAATGCATGATCCCGTGACCAGACACTTGGTCACTTTGAGCTCATTATGATGATGCATTACCGAGTGGGCCCAGAGATACCTCTCCGTCATACGGAGTGACAAATCCCAGTCTCGATCCGTGTCAACCCAACAGACACTTTAGGAGATACCTATAGTGCACCTTTATAGTCACCCAGTTACATTGTGACGTTTGGTACACCCAAAGCACTCCTACGGTATCCGGGAGTTACACGATCTCATGGTCTAAGGAAAAGATACTTGACATTGGAAAAGCTCTAGCAAAACGAACTACACGATCTTGTGCTATGCTTAGGATTGGGTCTTGTCCATCACATCATTCTCCTAATGATGTGATCCCGTTATCAACGACATCTAATGTCCATAGTCAGGAAACCATGACTATCTGTTGATCAACGAGCTAGTCAACTAGAGGCTTACTAGGGACATATTATGGTCTATGTATTCACACGTGTATTACGATTTCCGGATAATACAATTATAGCATGACTAAAGACAATTATCATGAATAAGGAAATATAATAATAATCCTTTTATTATTGCCTCTAGGGCATATTTCCAACAGGGAGGACATACTCATAACCATAGAGGTCATAACCATGGAGGACACACGCACAATGGAGGAAGTTTGCACAACCACAATGGTTCTAAGAATGGCAATGGGAATGGAGGAAGCAACAGCCAGAACCGTTCCAACCCCGCAACACCAGCCAAGAGGGGTCTGAGCCACATTACTTGTTTCAAGTGCGGGAACACCGGACATTATGCCACTGAATGTCCTGAAGCCAATAATGGAAATGGCAATGGAAGTTCTGCAAAGAAGCCCAACCCCTTCACCAAAGGTCAGGTGAACCACGTCAGTGTGGAGGAGATTGAGGATCAACCCGACGCAGTTGTCGGTAAGTTTTTGATTAATGCATTGACAACACTTGTTCTTTTCGATACTGGTGCATTTCGTTCATTCATATCAAGGGGTATTGTGGATAAGTATAAGTTGCATATAGTATCCCTTAAGTCACCTATGTTAGTAAGTTCCCCAGGAGCAGAGTATATGGCTAGTAGGGGATGTTATCAGCTGCCAATAACCATAGGTAGACATGTTTTCCCTACCGACCTAATTGTCCTAGAGTCACAAGGATTGGATGTGATACTAGGCATGGATTGGCTATCGAAGTATGAGGGAAACATCGATTGTGCCAGTAAATCAATTCTTCTCACCACCCCGGAAGGAAAGAGGATCAAGTATGTGTCTAGGCATGCGCCGAAGAGGACTCGGGTGAATTCCTTATCAGGAGTTGTTCGGGAGGAAGTACTAGTGGTGAAGGATTATCCTGATGTATTTCTGGATGAGTTACCAGGCATGCCACCGGATCGAGACGTTGAGTTTTTCATTGAGTTATTGCCAAGCACCGGACCAATATCCAAGAGACTGTATCGGATGCCCGCAAATGATCTGGAGGAAATTAAGAAGCAGATCAAGGAGTTACTGTAGAAAGGTTACATTCAACAAAGTTCATCACCTTGGGGAGCCCCAATGCTTCTAGTTGAGAAGAAGGATGGATCTTTGAGGATGGTTGTTGATTATCATGCGCTGAATGAGGTGACGATCAAGAACAAATACCCTCTGCCGATGATCAATGATTTGTTTGACCAGCTGCAAGTGAAAGTGCGTTATATCGACTAGAGGGGGGGTGAATAGGCGATTTTTATGAATTCTTCACTGAGGAATTTGCGGGTGAGGAAATTCCTTACTGAAGAACTACTAGCAGTGGAATAAGTACTCAAAAGTAAGCATAACAGGATACAAGCATGGTCATCATGATGAAATGAAGACTAGCACAGAGTACAGAAAGCGTAAACACAGGATAACAAGATGAAGACAAACAGACTGAAGAAATTGAACTGAGGGATTTGTGAAAGTCTTCAGTCAAAGTCTTCAAGCACAGATATGAACAAACATTCAACACAGTAATGAGGAAATGAAAGGGTTGAGGAGATAGAACCAGTTAGTTGGTGAAGACAATGATTTGGTAAACCAGTTCCAACTGTTGTCTCAGTTGTACGTCTGGTTGGAGCGGCTGAGTATTTAAACTCGAGGACACGCAGTCCCGGACACCCAGTCTCTGAGCCGCAACTCAGGACACCCAGTCCTCACCGTATTCTCCTAGAACTAAGACCACGAAGGTCTCGTCCAATCACTCGTGGTAAGTCTTCAGGTGACTTCCAAACCTTCACAGACTTGGTCACTCGGCAATCCACAATTCCTCTTGGATGCTCTAGACCTTGACGCCTAACCGTCTGGAAGAAGCACAGTCTTCAAAGGTAACAAGCGTCGGATCCACGCAGGATCAACTTCTTCAGTGATGCTCAATCACTTTGGGTTTGTGGGGGTTTGGTTTTGGGATTTTCCTCACTTGATGATTTTCGCTCAAAGTCCTCGGAGGATGGGTTGCTCTCAGATGACAAGTGTCAAGTTCTCTCGGAGCAGCCAACCAGCTAGTGGTTGTAGGGGGCGGCTATTTATAGCCTAGGGAGCAGCCCGACATGATAAGACATAAATGCCCTTCAATGATATGACCGTTAGGTGGATAAGATATTTTGGACAGCCGGCGCGCAGCACAGCAACGGTCGGAAATTTGACTCTCACATTCCTCGGGGCTATCATGTTCCTCACTGTGTAGGCAATTCGCACTGGCGAATTCCTAACTCCTTAGTTAGAGCAAAGTCCTCAGTGACCAGAAGAACTGCGTCTCTGTCACTGAAGAATTTGACTAAACTGTATGAGATTTCCAATGGCTTCACTCGAAGGGATTGGTAGGTGTAGGATTTTATGTTGAGCATCACATGGAAATTTTTCCTTAGTATTTCCTCGACCCCCTTTAACAGTACGGTGTTTCCTATGACTCAAGAAAGAGAAAATGAAACTACGAAAACAAAAGTCTTCACGCTTCATGTTCCTCAAGTGAATATCAAGTCTTCAAGGTCACACCATTTTCTTCACTTTCAAAGTCTTCAGAAAGTCTTCAGAATATCAAAGTCTTCAGTCGAAGAACTTCATTTTTAGGGGTCGACTTTCTCTGTAAGTATCAAACTCCTCATAGACTTATAGACCTGTGTACACTCACAAACGCATCGGTCCCTTAACCTATAAGTCTTCAATACACCAAAATCACTAAGGGGCACTAGATGCACTTACAATCTCCCCCTTTTTGGTGATTGATGACAACATAGGTTAAGTTTTCAACGGGGATAACCATATGAAGTGTAAATACTGATATTGAGGAATTTGATTGCAAGATATAGAAGAACTCCCCCTGAATATGTGCATAGTGAAGAATTTGCTTTTGAGGCAATGCACATTTGAAGAATTGAATCATGGAGATCTCCCCCTATATCTTGTAATTCATACACGCATTTGATATATAATATGAAGAATTTGAAATGCATGATGAAATACAGTGCCTGATTAGATCCAGCATGCGTGCAACAATATTAACGAGGAATAAGCATGCAGAATAACACATCAAAAGTATCAGAGCACAGTGCATCAATAAGAGCACTATGCACTATCCAAAAGTATCAGGGCACCATCGGGTTTAAGATTACAACTCGATCCAGTAAAAAGTTTCGGAAGAATGAGAGTTGTAACTTAACAAAACGCCCATAATATAGACCCGCTTGAAGACTAACTCAAATTTCTCCCCCTTTGTCATCAAATGACCAAAAGGATCGAAACTGAGGACTAACGCCCCTGAAGAATTTCAAGTTGATGAAGGAGTGCCAGCATTGTCGGGGTTGTTTGTTGAAGTAGGGACTGCCGCAGTGTCGTCCAAATCTTCATGCTCATCAGTTGCATGTGATGAAGAATAAGAGCTGGCCACCAGATCAGGAACTTTGACCCTCTTGAATTTCTTCAGAGGTGGTGCAGACCAGTCAAATGCTTCCTGGAGACCCATAGTCTTCAGTTCTTCCATGCTATATACATGAGTGAGAACAGCCCAGGTGCGGTTGAGGGTTTCGTGAAGGTGATAATGGTTTTTCTTCACTTCATTATGTGTTGAGGTCATGGTGTGAAGAACGGCAGCAAACTGACGTTTTACCCATTTATGATGGCGATCAACCTTCTGATGAAGACTGAGGAGTAACTCACGATCAGTCATTACCCTGGGTGCTGTGGCTTGAGGATTTTGCTTAGCTGAGGTATTTGCGGCAGTGTCATGTGTAGCAGAGTCGTCATTGGTGGAGTAAGATGTAGCCAGACGAAATTGACCATCCAATGGACGAGTGCCTTCATCAATCACAGCAGCTGCCTTGCCTTTATCATCAGATGATGAAACTGGCCTCTTGAGGACTTCAATGGGAGGCAAGTAGCTACCATGGTTCAGAGTGTCAGCTTTGTAATTCAGTGAAGATCTTGCCCTTATGAATCTCATAATCCAAGGCGCATAGGGCTTCAGCTCGAAAGGTGACATAGCAACATTTGCCAGAGTCCTCATGGAGAAATCATGGAAGTTGACGGGAACGCCATGAATGATGTTGAAAAGCATGTTCTTCATGATGCCAACGACATCTTCATCATTTGAGTCATGGCCTTTGATTGGACTCATTGTCTTCGTCAGGATGCGATAGACAGTCCGAGGCACATAGAGCAATTCCTTGACGAGGAATTTGGTTCGAGGGGCCTGCCCTGGTTTCAAAGGCTTCATGAGCACTTGCATATAATGATTTGTCAGTTCAGGGTCATTGTAGATGCAACGTGCACTGTCATGGGGAGGATCAAGAGGAAGGACACGAAGCAGTTCAGTTCCTGGTGCCTTATAATGAGTGTTTTCAGTCATCCAATCCAGCACCCATGAATTGACATCTTCAGCATCTCCGGTGATATGCAGTGTGGCGTAGAACTGAAGAATGAGTTCTTCATTCCAATCACAGATGTCATTGCAGAAATTGAGCAATCCTGCATCGTGAAGAACACTGAGGACTAGCTCGAAGCACGGCAGAGATTCCATATCCACATGAGGAATATGTTCATGATCGAAGATTTTGTCCTTGTCAAAGAGCACTGAGGAATAGAAGTTGGCTTGACTAGCAGTCCAAAAACGCCTCTTCCTTATGCGAGCAGAGTCATATGGATTATAATCAGTGAAGAACACATGCTCAGAAAAGAAGTCTTCAGCCTTGAATTTTTGCTTGCTTGAGAACGGATTCTTCGGCTTGGGCAGAGGTGTGTCAGTGATTTGCAGCACAACCTCAGGAATCGCGAGCTCAGGTACTTCAGGCTGAGGAATTTCTTGTTCCTCTTCTTGTGCAACTTGAGGATCAATAGCAGCAGGTTCTTCAGCACTAGCGGCTGGAATTTCTTCATGAACAGAAGGAGTGGGACGTGTTTCTTCAGAGCCCATCTGAACTGTGGTTGCCGGGGATTGAGGAATTTGTTGGAGCGGTGTGAATGGAGGAGTATTGGGATGCTGACTTTCCCAAAAGTCATCATTCATCACTGGTGTTGTGCATCCAATATCCACATCTTCATCTTCAATTTCCTCAACACCAGCCTCTTCAGCTATGAACTGAGGCATAGGTGAGGAAATGACGGGCGTTGAAGGGAATGCTTCCACTTCAATTTCTTCATCAAGCTGCTCTGACGTAGCAGCAGAATGATTTTCTTCATCAGATCCGCTTGGGATCTTGTAGTCTTCTCCATAAGGAACAATTTCCTTTGATGACATGGAGGAAATCGGAACGGCATCAATAGGATTTTCAAGAGAGCTGGTCATTGACTTCATTTTCTTTGCAGCCGAAGAATTTGATGCAGCTGATGCCTTCCTTTTCTTCACTGCAGCTCGCTCTGCAGCCTTGGTCTTCTTCACTTCATAGGCAGAAGGAAGAATAGGAGTTGGTGTAGGCGCGGGAGGAGCTGAGGATTTTGGTTGATTTTCTTCAGGTGCAACTGATGCAGTTGCCCTGATCTCTTTAGTTTCTTCAGGCGCACCACTAGTGGATGCCCTGGCAATTTCTTCAGCGGCTAGAATGGAGTCATCAGCCCTGGAACTTACATTTTCATCAGCTGGCTGAAAGTCATCAGCGGTGCTGGCATGTTCTTCAGCAGGCTGAGCAGAGTCTGCAGCCTGAGGATTTTCTTGTTGCGATGGGGCTGCAACAGTTGACATTTTCTTCATCAGGTTGACGAATCTCACTTTGGCTCCTTGCCAATCAGCATTGTATGCATCGAAGTCTTTGCTGAGGGCTTGGATTTCAGATTGAGCCTTGAGAAGTTCTTCAGGTGTCAATCTGACCACATTCTTCTTCAGAAGCTTCTCCTTTCTAGATTGAGCTCTCTTTATCTCTCTTGCCTTCTCATATTTCCATTTCTCCTGAGTGATGAAATGGGTCAGCATGTGACTTTGACCGGGAGTCAGAGGCAGATCAGGCATTGGAGTGTTTGGATCCTTGTGCCAGAGATCAATGTAATCGAGGATCTTCTTTGGATCCAAAAGCAGTGGCACAGATGTGCCTTTGGCTCTAGCGGCCTTTGCTTGTCTGTCTCTGATGATTTCTTCAAGTTCTTCATCAGAAGCTTCATCATCAGAGGGCACTTGGAATGCAACCTGTTTCTTCCTTGGACTTGGACGAGGACCGCGTCCAGCTGTTGCTTTAGTCTTCAACAGAGTGGGGTCTGATGAGGACATTGGTGTAGCTAAGGAACTTGCTGAGACACCAGAAGCAATTGAAAAACCCTGAGTCCTTTGACATGTAGCCAGATGCACAGGAGTTGAGGACTTTGAGGGAGCTGTTGAGGACTTTGGTGGAGCAGTAGCAGTCTGAGGAATTTTCCGTGAGGGCATAGCTGAGGAACTTGGCCGTGAGGGCGCTGTTGGTGAAGCACTTGGCTTACGAGCAGGCTTCTTTGGCATTGATTTCCTCGGTTTGACCGAGGTCTCAGCAGCAGCAGCAGCAGCGGCAGAATCCTCATTGAATTTCCTCACTGCCTCCTTGGCTTGTCTTTCCAATTTTGCTTGACTCCTAGACCATTCTTCAGGAAAGTCCTCACCACACTTGATGCTGTTGGGATCAGCTACTTGGCCAGGTGCCAATGGAGCTCTTGGGCATGGAGGATTTAAGGCGAATTTCTTCATGTACTTTGGAGTAACATATCGATATTCCCTCCATTCTCGTGCCCATCTTCATTCAATCCTCTGAATGCGCACTTTGCGCTGATTTTTGTTCTCTTTGCCAAACTTGGCTTCATCAGGTGTGCAATAATCCTTGTATATTTCATCAGGGATTTCGAAAGCCGTCATGACCTTCGGTTTCTTTCCTCCTTTCTGCGATCTCTTTCCTTCAGACATATTCTTCAGATGAGGAATTTGAACAATTGAACACTCTGAAGAAGTATGCAATTTTTCTTCGAGGAACGCTGCAAATGAGTTAAGTTGATGAGAACCTAGTGATTCAGCAGCGGACATGAGTACCTGTGAACAGAGTGTAGGTGCGAGGAATTTGGAGAGGTTATATGCGTTCTCAGAAGGTTTTTTGAAAAGACAAGTTTTGAGGAATTTGACCGTTTGAGTCTTGAGGAATTTCACTAAGCGTTCTTGTCTTAGGTTCCAGAGTTGTACAGATCGAAAATCCGCACAATTGAGGAATCTTGAAGAAATGAGTGCTTAGAGAAATGGATCAAGAGCATACAGTAAGTGAGGTGTTCAGATGTGTGAAGATTTGAAGAATAAAACACCTTTGAAGATTTTCAGGAACATAAAAGTAACTTTTAATTACCCGAACTGAAGAACACGACGAACTGAGATGAATAGCGGTGAAGTTCATCAAGTTAGATCTCCCACGCCCTAACTTGGCATAGGGAGACAGCTACGGCGGCGGCGGAGTGAAGATTTCTGCAGCCGGCGCGAGTACGACGGCGACGAGGTCGAGGCAGTGAAGCTCTTCCTCACCGGCGGCGATGGAGTAGCGGCGGCGCTAGGGTTTGAGGAGCTCGAGCGAGAGACAGCGACCGAGCGGAGTAAATGAAGTGAGGAAGGGGAGTAGGGTATTTATAGCCAGGGTAAAAACTGTTCGCCCGAAGATTTTGGGACGAACATGCCCCTGCCTTTTCTCCTTCACGCGACATGTGTCACACACGTACTGTGCAGATGAGATCGTGTAAGATCGTGGGTGATTATAATAATGCATCGTGGGATGCAGAACGGTTTGAGCGGTAAAACCGAAAATCTGGATAAGATTTGTTTTAAAGTTTCGTTCGCAATTTCTTCAGCTGACAAGGACACAGTGAAGACTTTGAACGAGTTTCAAATAGAACGCACATGAAGAATTTGTGAATAGATTGGGTTGAGTATAGCATAGAGGGGGAAGGGTCCGATCACATTCACTTAGCAGAAAACACAACTTGACGAAATAGCCATAAGTGAATGCTGTAGAGGACATAAACTCATATATATATATAGCCAATGAAGAAAAACGACGGAAACGGTGAAGATTTTGCAAAGTTGAAGAATTTAAAAAAAAACTGAAGAATTTCAAAACTGAGGAAAAACTCAAATTGAAGATTTTCAACTTTTTGTGGTGGCGTAACCCACCGTATAAGAATGATGATTTCAGACACCGCGTACAATTGTCGTAGGGTTCTGAGAATCAAATTCTTCATTAATTTCTTCACACTTAGAGTGTTATTCTTCATTGATTAAAGAGAAACGTTTCTTCATGTGTTGCACATCTAAGTCATCAATTTTGCATAAGTGTTAGGATGTGTGTCCTTTTCAAAGAACATTCGAAGACTCTAAGATATTTAGCTCACACCGCAACTTGCTAAATCTCTTCTCATCCAAGGGCTTGGTGAAGATATCAGCTAGCTGTTTGTCAGTCTTCACATGCTCGATGGAGATGTCGCCCTTCAACACATGATCATGAAGAAAATGATGATGAATCTGAATGTGCTTTGTCTTCGAGTGCTGAACTGGGTTGTGAGCAATTTTGATGGCACTCTCATTGTCGCAGAGGAGAGGCACATTTTTCACATTGACGCCATAGTCCTTGAGGGTTTGCTTCATCCGAAGCAGTTGAGCACAGCATGAGCCAGCAGCAATGTATACAGCTTCAGCAGTAGACAGTGATACGCAGTTCTGTTTCTTCAAGGACCAACAGACCAAAGATCGTCCGAGGAAATGACAAGTACCAGATGTTGACTTGCGGCCCACACGATCACCAGCATAGTCAGAGTCAGAATATCCAATGAGATCAAAAGCAGAGCCCTTGGGGTACCATAATCCTAGTGTTGGTGTGTGAGCTAGATGTCGAAGAGTATGCTTCACAGCCTTATGGTGCGATTCCTTCGGTGCAGCTTGAAATCGGGCACACATGCAAACACTAAGCATTATATCTGGCCTAGATGCACATAAGTACAATAAAGAACCAATCATGGAGCGGTATACCTTATGATCGAAGTCAATACCATTTTCATCAGTGCATAGATGGCCATTTGTGGGCATAGGAATTTTGACGCCTTTGCAATCTTGCATGCCGAATTTCCTCAGTACATCTTTGAGGTATTTCTCCTGAGATATGAATATGCCATTGCACTGCTGACGGATTTGAAAACCTAAGAAGAATTTCAACTCTCCCATCATAGACATTTGATATTCTTCACTCATCATATAGGCAAATTCATCACTATAACGTTGGTCAGTACAGCCAAAGATAATATCATCAACATATATTTGGCACACAAACAGTTCACCATCATAAGATTTAGTAAAGAGAGTAGGGTCGAGTGAACCGGGTGTGAAGCCATTCTTCACGAAGAATTCATTCAATGTATCATACCACGCCCGAGGGGCTTGCTTGAGGCCATAGAGGGCCTTATTGAGTCTGAAAACTTTGTCAGGATTCTTTGGATCTTCAAAACCTGGGGGTTGAGCAACATATACTTCTTCCTCAAGCTTACCATTGAGGAATGCACTTTTCACATCCATTTGATATAAGATGATATCATGATGGTTAGCGTAAGCAAGTAATATGCGAATAGCCTCAAGTCTAGCAATAGGTGCAAAAGTTTCATTGAAATCAATTCCTTCAACCTGTGTGTAGCCTTGAGCTACTAGTCGTGCCTTATTCCTCACCACAAGGCCATTTTCATCTTGCTTGTTGCGGTAGATCCACTTTGTGCCAATGATATTATGCTTGCGAGGATCTAGGCGATTGACCAATTCCTAGACATTGTTAAGCTCGAACTGATGTAATTCTTCTTGCATAGCCTGAATCCACTCCGGCTCCAGAAATGCTTCATCTACCTTAGTGGGCTCTGTGATAGAGGCAAAAGCATAATGCCCACAAAAGTTAGATAAATGTGAAGCTTTTGAGCGTGTGAGAGGACCTGGTGCGCTAATGTCATTGATGATCTTCTCCACTTGTACTTCTTTTGCTACGTGAGGATGAGCTGGTTGTCACTGAGGATTTTGATCAGCATTTTCTTCAGCACCATTTTCCTCATCATGTTCTTCAGGTGCATCAGCTCGACGTTCTTCATGAACAGGAATGAATTCTTCAGCAGATTCTTCAGTAAGAATGGCATCCTCAGTTGCCTCGAGCTTGATAGCATCTTCAGGTGCTGGTTCATCTAACACAGAAGGTAGGTGCTCTCTTCGCGAGCCATTAGTTTCATCGAACCGCACATCTACAGTGTCAACAATCTTGTGAAGAACAGTGTTGAAGACTCTGTAGGTGTGCGAGTCCTTTCCGTAACCAAGCATAAAACCTTCATGTGCTTTCGGTGCAAATTTAGAGTTGTGGTGAGGATCTCTAATCCAGCATTTAGCACCGAAGACTTTGAAATAACTCACATTGGGTTTCTTGTCAGTGTGGAGTTCATAGGCAGTCTTCTTGAAGAATTTGTGAAGATATACTCTGTTGATGATGTGGCATGCAGTATCAATTGCATCAATCTAAAAACGCTGAGGCGTTTTGTATTCATCAAGCATAGTGCGAGCCATCTCAACAAGAGTTCTGTTCTTGCGCTCCACGACGCCATTTTGCTGAGGAGTATAAGGAGCAGATAACTCATGAGTAATACCAAGTTCATCAAGATAGGCATCAAGACCGGAATTCTTGAACTCAGTTCCATTGTCACTTCTGATGTGCTTGATCTTCACACCAAAGTTGGTTGAAGCCCTCGAGGAAAATCGTTTGAAGACTTCCTGCACTTCATGTTTGTAAGTAACAATGTGTACCCATGTATATCGAGAATAATCATCAACAATGACAAAACCATATAGAGATGCATCATTAGTGACTGCTGAGTAGTGATTTGGTCCGAAGAGGTCCATGTGAAGCAATTCGAATGGATGGGCAGTGGTCATGATAGTCTTCGCTGGATGCTTGGCCTTGGTCATTTTTCCAGCTTCACAGGCTCCGCACAAGTGATCCTTGAGGAATTTGACATTCTCAATGCCAATGACATGCTTCTTCTTCGCAAGCGTGTGCAAATTCCTCATGCCTGCGTGACCAAGTCGTCGATGCCATAGCCAGCCTTCTGAAGCTTTTGCAAGTGGACACACGGCTGGTTGTGGTCCTGTAGAGAAATCAACAATATACAAATCTCCTCTCCTAAAGCCTTCGAAGACTTTGGAATTGTCAGCTTCCATAATCACAACACAGCGATACTTGCCAAAGACAACAACCATATCAAGATCACAAAGCATTGAGACTGACGTGATATTGTATCCTAAGGACTCAACAAGCATGACTTTTTCCATGTGTTTATCCTTAGAGATTGCAACCTTACCAAGACCCAATACCTGACTTTTGCCTTTGTCAGCAAAGATGATATGCTTCAGAGGTGACGGTGATAAAGGAGCATCCATCAATAGATTCTTGTCACCAGTCATGTGATTCGTACATCCACTATCGAGGACCCATTCAGTAGTTTTGGGTTGATCATCCTACAGATGAATTAGTGTAGCTTACAATCTCATATGCTTCATCAGTGAAGAATATGATATCAAGTTCATCAGATGAATTTCATCAAGCAGTAAATAGATATAGCAATATGAGGACATGTGAAATGAAAGTTCATTTCATCATGATTCGCCTGCGTCCTTTCAGGCATTTTCGTCAGGTCCCCAGCAAATTCTTCAGACGTTAAAGCACGTCTGGAGACCTGACCCTGCAGAAGAGATTAGTTCTTTTTCTTCACCACCCAGATCTGGAGGGGTGGCAAAGAATTCATCACTCTGCGAGCACCATATGAGAAAGGTGGCAAAGATGCCAAACCGTTTCGTTTCACATAAGAGGGGTTAGGGTAAGCATATGAATAAGCAGAGTAATTCTTCGAGGACTTATGAACATAATGGTTTGAAGAATAATGCACATATTCATAGCCCTTAGCTCTACCCTGCGAGACAGAGTTGTTAGCACGATGATAATCATATGAGGACTTTGATCCTTTTGAGGAATTTGATCCATGTGAAGAGTTTGGTCCATATGAAGACTTGGATCCATATGAAGAGTTTGGTCCATATGAAGAATTTGATCTGGGGTTCCTGTTCTTCACAGGTGGTGTCATGAGGACATTCACCTGAAGACTTTCAAGGCACTTCTTTGGAACCCAGATTTTCTTCATAGGGGAACCGTTCCTGCAGTTAGTGCCAACATATCTAGCAAATACTTCACCATTCTGATTTTTGAACAGTTTATAGTTGGAGTCAATTGACTCATCAGAAGAATGAGGAGATTCACATGTAAAGCCAGATAAGTTAGATGGATCAACTGGAGGTCCTTTTGCAGCAACCCATGAGGTTTTGGGGTACTGCTCAGGCTTCCAATATGTTCCATCAGCATTGAGTTTCCTCTCAAAGGCAATACCCTCTTTCCTAGGGTTTCTGTTGAGGATCTGCTTTTTAAGCACATCACAAAGAGTCTGATGCCCTTTGAGGCTTTTGTACATGCCTGTCATGTACAATTCCTTCAGCCCTGCATTGTCAGTGATACTAGCAATGTCCTCAGATGAGGAATTAGTGATAGCAGAGGCAGATGAAGAATTTGTAACAGTTGAAGCATTTGAACATTCAGGTGAAGAATTAGCAGATTCACGTTCAATGCACTTTAAGCATGGAGGAACAAATTCTTCCTGAGAAGCGCTGATTTGTTGAGCTAGTAATGAATCGCGCTCCTTTTGAAGATCTTCATAACACACTCTTAGCTTTTCAAGATCTTCCTTTCTTTGAAGAGATTCAAGAGAAAGCTTCTCGTGATCAGTCAAGAGGGTATTATGTTGATCTTGAAGGGCGTCAAACTTGGAGTGAACTCTCTGAAGACATTCACCCAATGCTTTTGACTGATCCATTTCTTTGCACAACATATCATCACTTTTGTCTAGCCTGTCTTGAACTTGTTCTAATGCCGTTTGTTGTTTAGTGGCAATGCAAACAAGTTTGGTATAGCAAGATTCAATATCATCATCAGATTCATCGTTATCAGATTCATCGTCACAAGACTCGGATGAGGAGCATTCGGTTACCTCAGCACCGTCTGCCATGAGACATGATGCAGAAGATGATGATTCTGGCTCGAAAGTCATCGTTTTAAGAGATTCCTTGAAGTCCTCAAACCAGGGATCATGACGAGTTCGATGACCTTCATAGACATCAGAGATTCGGTCCCAGATAAGCTTCAAATTGCCAAGATGCATAATGCGCCCGAATTGATCTGTGGATAGGCAGGAGCAGATGATATCCTTCGCCATGAGGTCAAGTCGAGTGTACTTGCGAATATCATCAGCATCCGCCATCTTGCATAGATCAGTAAGACCAATCTCAGTGACGGTCCACAGCTCGCTGTTCCTTGCCATGAGGCGCTTCCTCATCATGGCCTTCCACTTGGGATAGTCATGACCGTCAAAGATAGGGCATGTCACTTTCTTCATACCTGCGGTCGACATAACTAAAACTCTAGGCGGTTAAACCAAAATCACATAGAACAAGGGAGTACCTTGCTCTGATACCAATTGAAAGTGTGTTATATCGACTAGAGGGGGGTGAATAGGCGATTTTTATGAATTCTTCACTGAGGAATTTGCCGGTGAGGAAATTCCTTACTGAAGAACTACTAGCAGCGGAATAAGTACTCAAAAGTAAGCATAACAGGATACAAGCATGGTCATCATGATGAAATGAAGACTAGCACAGAGTACAGAAAGCGTAAACATAGGATAACAAGATGAAGACAAACAGAATGAAGAAATTGAACCGAGGGATTTGTGAAAGTCTTCAGTCAAAGTCTTCAAGCACAGATATGAACAAACATTCAACACAGTAATGAGGAAATGAAAGGGTTGAGGAGATAGAACCAGTTAGTTGGTGAAGACAATGATTTGGTAAACCAGTTTCAACTGTTGTCTCAGTTGTACGTCTGGTTGGAGCGGCTGAGTATTTAAACTCAAGGACACGCAGTCCCGGACACCCAGTCTCTGAGCCGCAACTCAAGACACCCAGTCCTCACCGTGTTCTCCTTGAACTAAGACCACGCAGGTCTCGTCCAATCACTCGTGGTAAGTCTTCAGGTGACTTCCAAACCTTCACAGACTTGGTCACTCGGCAATCCACAATTCCTCTTGGATGCTCTAGACCTTGATGCCTAACCATCTGGAAGAAGCACAGTCTTCAAAGGTAACAAGCGTCGGATCCACGCAGGATCAACTTCTTCAGTGATGCTCAATCACTTTGGGTTTGTGGGGGTTTGGTTTTGGGATTTCCCTCACTTGATGATTTTCGCTCAAAGTCCTTGGAGGATGGGTTGCTCTCAGATGACAAGTGTCAAGTTCTCTCGGAGCAGCCAACCAGCTAGTGGTTGTAGGGGGCGGCTATTTATAGCCTAGGGAGCAGCCCGACATGATAAGACATAAATGCCCTTCAATGATATGACCGTTAGGTGGATAAGATATTTTGGACAGCCGGCGCGCAGCACAGCAATGGTCAGAAATTTGACTCTCACATTCCTCGGGGCTATCATGTTCCTCACTGTGTAGGCAATTCGCACTGGCGAATTCCTAACTCCTCAGTCAGAGCAAAGTCCTCAGTGACCAGAAGAACTGCGTCTCTGTCACTGAAGAATTTGACTGAACTGTATGAGATTTCCAATGGCTTCACTCGAAGGGATTGGTAGGTGTAGGATTTTGAGTTGAGCATCACATGGAAATTTTTCCTTAGTATTTCCTCGACCCCCTTTAACAGTACAGTGTTTCCTATGACTCAAGAAAGAGAAAATGAAACTACGAAAACAAAAGTCTTCGCGCTTCATGTTCCTCAAGTGAATATCAAGTCTTCAAGGTCACACCATTTTCTTCACTTTCAAAGTCTTCAGTCGAAGAACTTCATTTTTAGGGGTCGACTTTCTCTGTAAGTATCAAACTCCTCATAGACTTATAGACCTGTGTACACTCACAAACGCATCAGTCCCTTAACCTATAAGTCTTCAATACACCAAAATCACTAAGGGGCACTAGATGCACTTACAGCAAGGAGCTAAAGTTTTCTCCAAGATTGATCTTCGATGAGGTTATCACCAGTTGATGATCCAAGAGCAGGATATACCTAAGACAGCTTTTACCACAAGGTATGGGCTATATGAGTATACAGTTATGTCATTTGGTTTGACTAACGCCCCTGCCTATTTCATGAGTATGATGAACAAGGTGTTCAAGGAGTTTTTGGATAAATTCGTCGTGGTGTTCATTGATGACATATTGGTCTACTCGAAGAATGAACAGGAGCATAAGGAACATTTGCGTTTGGTTCTCAAGAAGCTCAGGGAACATCAGTTGTATGCAAAGTTCAGCAAATCTGAGTTTTGGTTGAAGGAAGTTGGATTTCTCAGACATGTTATATCCGGAGAAGGAATAGCAGTAGACCCTACCAAGGTTGCTTCAACCACTAACTGGTTGGCACCCACTTCAGTGGGAGAGATCAAAAGTTTTCTTGGACTCATAGGTTATTATCGGAGATTTATTGAGAATTTTTCCAAGATTGCGACGCCCATGACGGAGTTATTGAAGAAGGACACCAAGTTTATGTGGACTGAGGATTGTGAGGCCAGTTTTCAGGAGTTGAAGAAACGTTTGGTTACAGCCCCAGTGCTGATTCTCCCAAATATACGCAAGGATTTCCAAGTGTATTGCGACGCTTCACGTTGAGGACTTGGAGGAGTGCTTATGCAAGATGGAAGAGTTGTTTCGTATGCCACACGACAACTTCGACCTCATGAGTTGAATTATGCTACGCATGTTTTTGAGTTAGCAGCCGTAGTGTATGCACTCAAGACATGGCGACATTTTCTTATTGGAAACCGTTGTGATATTTACATGGATCACAAGAGTTTGAAGTACATCTTCACGCAGAAGGAGTTAAACCTCATGCAAAGGAGATGGTTGGAGCATATAAATGATTATGACATGAGATTACATTATCATCCAGGAAAGGCAAATGTAGTAGCAGATGCGTTGAGCCTCAAGAGTTATGTTAATACGCACATAACCGGAGGATTACCTAAGGAGCTAGCACATGACCTTCGAGAGCTATGCTTGGAGATAGTTCTGAGAGGTTATGTTGCAACATTGGAAATTCAGTCTACTTTGTTGGGTAAGATCAGAGAAGCCTAGAAGACGGACAAGGAGATTGTTGAGATAAAGGAAAGGATGAGTAAAGGAAAGGCTAAAGGATTTCGTGAGGATGAGGACGACACCTTATGGTTTGAGGATCGTATATATGTGCCTAATGACCCTGAGATCAGAAAGTTGATTCTTCAGGAGGCTCATGATTCGCCTTACTCGATTCACCCAGGCAACACTAAGATGTATCTGGATTTGAAGGGAAGTTTCTGGTGGACAGGAATGAAGAAGGATATTGCCGAGTATGTAGCAGTATGCGATGTATGTCAGAGAGTTAAGTCAGAGTATCAGAAACCAGCAGGATTGCTACAATCGTTGCAGATACCCGAATGGAAGTGGGATAGACTTGGCATGGATTTTATCACTGGATTACCCTGGACTCGTTCAGGCTATGACTCGATTTGGGTTGTAGTTGATTGCTTGACAAAAGTAGCTCATTTCATCCCGGTGAAGACAACTTATACGAGTGCTAAGTTGGCGAAGATATACATGACCAGGATCGTATGTCTGCATGGAGTTCTGAGGACCATTGTATCAGATAGAGGAACATAGTTTACTTCAAAGTTTTGGAATCAGTTGCATGAAACTTTGGGTACCAGGCTAGAGTTCAGTACAACCTTTCATCCACAGATAAATGGACAAACTGAGAGAGTCAATCAGATTCTAGAGGACATGTTGATAGCTTGTGCGCTAGATTATGGATCTAGTTGGGATGACAATTTGCCCTATGCATAGTTCTCCTATAACAACAATTATCAAGCTAGTTTGAAGATGTCCCCTTTCGAAGCTTTGTACGGAAGGAGGTGAAGGACACCATTATCATGGGATGAAGTTGGGGATCGACAGTTGTTCGAACCAGACTTAATAAGAGATTCTAAGGAGAAGGTTAAGTTAATTCAAGACAGATTCCAGGTAGCCCAATCAGGCAGAAGAGTTATGCGGATACTAAACGCAAGGAGGTAGCTTACGAAGTCGGAGACAGAACATATCTTCGTGTGTCCCCACTTCGAGATGTTAAACATTTCGGAGTCAAGGGAAAGCTAGCACCACGTTTTGTGGGACCATATAGAGTTTTGGAACGCATGGGAGAAGTTGCGTACAAGTTGGAATTGCCCGAAGGATTGTCAGAAGTTCATGATGTGTTTCACGATTCCCAGTTGAAGAAGTGCCACGCTGAGATGGCCGATATTCCCCTGAGAGATACAGTGCCACTGGAAGCAATTCAGTTGGATAGTGATCTGACCTATGAAGAGAAGCCAGTCAAGATTCTCAAGTTTTCTAGTCGAGTTACTCGCAGCAAGGTTATCGAGTTTTGCAAAGTTCAGTGGAGCCGCCATACCGAGGAGGAAGCCACCTGGGAGCGAGAAGAAGATCTTCGCAAGGACCACCCAAACCTTTTTGCTGACCAACCCGAATCTCGAGGACGAGATTCATCTTAAGGGGGGTAGGTATGTAACATCCCAATTTTCAATTTGGATGTTATACATAGATCATCATGTGCATGTCATAATTTTATTGCATTTTGATTGTGATCCTAGAAATCTTAAGCAACTCAAGGACCCAAGGAGAGAGTTGGAGGTTTCACAAAATTTTCATATTTAAATTTAGTTCAAATTTGAAAAGAGGATCAATTTGATTTTAATATTTTCCCTCCAATTATTTCCCACAATAAAATAAAGGAGAGAAGATAATATGACTTCTTCAACAGAGGAGAAGTATTGGAAAAAAGAAATGTTGAAATCAAATTATTATTTCATTTGCATTTTATTGGCTATTTTATTTGAATTACAAAAAAACTTACATTTTTGAAAATTGCATTTAGTCCAAAAAAATGTTCATCTTGTCCTAAATATTAGGTTTGGAGGGTCAAAATTGTTTCTGGAATTTTTTAGATTTTTTTATATTTTATTAGGATTTTTCTTCGCGGCGGAAATATTTAAAAAAAAGTTCTCGGACCGAACTGGGCCGAAGGCCCAGCTGAGCGCCACCGTCTCCCGCTCGGGAGTCCCGGCCGCTGCAGCCATGGAGTCCGGCTCGGACTCCACGATGTTGCCGCCTCCTCTCGCAAGCAAGGCCCCCTCGGCCCCTTTATAAGGCACGCCACCCCGCCGCCTCCTCCTCATCGCCTCGCCGCCACCGCAGCGCACCGCCGCCGCCGTAGCACCGCACCCCGCCGTCCGAGCCGCCGCAGCCGCCCGCTCGTCCCGCCGCTGTTGCTGCTGCTAGGAGCCACTGTCGCCGCTCCGCAACGCCGCCGCCGACCCCGCACCAAGTCACCGCTGCCACACGCCGATGCTGCCGCCCGATCCGATCCGCCGCCGGTCAACCCCAGTTAGCCGGTAAAAAATCGCCCCGGTCTTTTCGGTTTTGTTTCGGTTTAGGTTTAGATCGGTTTTTCGTTTTTGTTTTAGTTTAATTTGTAAACGTTCACCAGTTAGTTCTTATTAATGAACGAATTCGTTCATTTAGTTCTGGTAGCGAACATTCATTCGGTAGATTTTTCTTTCTAGTTTTATTTTCGGCCAGGGACCTATCCACGAATAAGTTTTATCGCGATTTAGCCCCTGATCTTAAAACTAGCATAACTTTTAGCTCGTTTGTCCAAATTAGATGAAACCAACGTCTAAATATTCGTAACGATCTCTTCTTTCGAGTTAACCAACTTGAACATGATTTTGACAATTTAAAATTTGATTTTAGTACAGATTAGTAAACGATCTTGTTTCGTTTGTATCTTGAGTTTCATAACTCCGTTTGAGTTGTTTCTTTTTGCGAATCGTAGCTAATCACATGTACCTACTGTTAAGATCTAATCCACTTGAAAATAATATTATTAGGTTTTGTTTTCTGTTTAGTTTAGAAGTTTGCTTGTTTCGAGTTTGATTTGGATCTTTTTCTCGATTTCTCTTTGTTTCGTTCGAGTGATTACTTATGTATGCTACTGTTTGTCTATGCTAGATTAAGCGGAGTGCGAAGCTTGTTACTACTAAACTCTAGAGTTTGCAGATCGATAGTAAGGCAAGTTACACTTTGATCATACTTTTCTATACCCAGTTTTTACTATGCATTAGTATTGCCCCTCAAATATTTGCATGAGTAGGATTGGGAACATGTGGTTTGGTTGTAGTATTATGAGGTGGGAACCTAATACCTTTGATCACCCCTGGAATATACATTGTGCTCTATTATTGCTTAGCCATGCTCGTAGACGGGTTTTGGATCGTGATTCACATGGAAGTCATGAGAGTTATTAATTTTGGATAACATTAAGGTGGCAACTTTAATACACATCTGGGTGGATTGGTTGGGGCACCTGGAGAATCCAGTGTTTGTCCATTTGGGGAGTCCCAGAGTACCCGTGTGATTTTTCCTTGGTTCGCCACTCAGGCTCAAAGGGATCATATGATATTTCATGCCTAGAAAGTTCCATGTGCAGCCACAAGCCATTATGGGCTCTGGCATAGTTGAGTAAGTTGTATGAGCTCTCGAAGAGGTGGACAAGCAGATGTAGGGGAAAGTAGGTGTACCGGTCTGCCCAGAGTAGAGAGTAAATGCTTCTGAAATACTATGTCTCGATCTTCCGATCATGGATGCGGTCGATTCTTGTGGGGAAAAGTGCGCAACCTCTGCAGATTGTATAAACTAATCATGGTTAGCAGTGTCCCCGGTTATGGACATCACTCTTTAATTAATTGAATTGGGTTTAATGATGATACTTTTAATTGGGTTTTGAGTTGGAGGAACCTTCTCAAATATTGGTACAACTTGGGAGTAGTTTAAATAAATTTATTCCTTTGTTGTAGGGAAAAACTAGCTTTATGCAAAATCATAAACTTAGAGCCTCCACTAGCTAAATATTGCATGTATATATAGTTCTTGCATTCATTGCTTTACAGTGTAACTCCGCCAGCATATTCAATGTGCTGACCTACACGGCTACAGCGCCTTATGTTGCAGACTACTCAGACGAGGAATAAGGTGTGATAGGTTGTTGTCTTGCACTCAGCTATGCCGTTGGAGTTGATGGACTCATTTACCTTCGAAGCTTCTGCAGTTATTTAGTTTAGATGGCCTTCAACCATACTATTTTTGTGTAATCATACTCTTTATGAGGACTCAATGTAATAAGTATGTGATGAACTCTTTTATAATTCCTTGAGTACTGTGTGTGTTAGCATTACCAATCCAGGGATGACACTTAAGCACAGAGACTTCGGTCCATTGGGATCATGGTCGCTACAAGACTTCATATCTCTCAACTCGGGCATTTGCTTGAAATATTAACTTCAACTCCTGGAACATCTCATATGGTCCATGACATTCAAAACGTCTTTGAAGTCCTGATTCTAAGTCGTAAAGCATGGCACACTGAACTAACGAGTAGTCATCAACATGTGTCTGCCAGACATTCACAATGTCTGCAGTTGCTGGGGCGGGTGGTACACCTATCGGTGCATCAAGGACATAATTCTTCTATGCAGCAATGAGGATAATCGTCAAGTTACGAACCCAGTCTATGTAGTTGCTACCATCATATTTCAACTTAGCTTTCTCTAGGAACGCATTAAAAATCATGGGAACAGTAGCACGGGCCATTGATCTACAACATAGATATGCAAAAACTATCAGTACTAAGTTCATGATAAATTAAGTTCAATTAATCATATTACTTAAGAACTCCCACTTAGATAGACATCCCTCAAGTCATCTAAATGATACGTGATCCAAATCAACTAAACCATGTCTGATCATAACGTGAGATGGAGTAGTCATCAATGGTGAACAACTCTATATTGATTATATCCACTATATGTTTCACGTTCCACCTTTCGGTCTCCAGTGTTCCGAGGCCATATCTGTATATGCTAGGCTCGTCAAGTTTAACCCGAGAATTCTACATGTGCAAAACTGGTTTGCACCCGTTGCATTTGAACGTAGAGCTTATCTCACCCTATCATCACGTGGTGTCTCAGCACGAAGAACTTTCGCAATGGTGCATACTCGGGGAGAACACTTATACTTTGAAATTTAGTTAAGGGATCATCTTATAATGCTACCACCGTACTAAGCAAAATAAGATGCATAAAGATAAACATCACATGCAATCAAAATATGTGACATGATATGGCCATCATCATCTTGTGCTTTTGATCTCCACCACCAAAGCAATGTCATGATCTCCATCGTCACTGGCTTGACACCTTGATCCCCATCATAGCATCGTGGTCGTCACGCCAACTATTGCTTCTACGACTACCGCTACCGTTTAGTGATAAAGTAAAGCAATTACATGGCGTTTATATTTCATACAATAAAGCGACAACCATAAGGCTCCTGCCAGTTGCCGATAACTTTTACAAAACATGATAGTCTCATACAACAACGTATATCACATCATGTCTTGACCATATCACATCACAACATGCCCTGCAAAAACAAGCTAGACGTCCTCTACTTTGTTGTTGCAAGTTTTACGTGGCTGCTACGGGCTTCTAGCAAGAACCGTACTTACCTATGGCACAAAAACCACAATGGTGATTTATCAAGTTTGCTTTTTTAACCTTCACAAGGACCAACCGTGGTCAAATTCGATTCAACTAAAGTTGGAGAAGCAGACACCCGCGAGACACCTTTATGCAAAACTAGTTGCATGTCTGCCGGTGGAACCTGTCTCATGAACGCGGTCATGTAAGGTTGGTTCGGGCCGCTTCATCCAGCAATACCGCCGAATCAAAATAAGACATTGTACGATCACCGCCCACAACTCTTTGTGTTCTACTCGTGCATATCATCTACGCATAGACCTGGCTCTGATGACACTGTTGGGTAACGCAGCATGCAATTTCAAAAAATTCCTACGCTCATGCAAGATCTATCTAGGAGATGCATAGCAACGAGAGGGGGAGAGTGTGTCCATGTACCCTCGTAGACCGAAGGCGGAAATGTTTGCTCCATGCAGTTGATGTAGTCAAACGTCTTCTCGTTCCGACCAATCGAGTACCGAACGTATGGCACCTTCGAGTTCTGCACACGTTCAGTGCGATGACGTCCCTCGAGCTCTTGATCCAGTATAGGGTCAAAGGAGTAGATGAGTTCCGTCAGCATGACGGCGTGGTGATGGTGATGGTGGTGTGATCCGCGTAGGGCTTCGCCTAAGCACCGCGAGAATATGACCTGAGGCGTAAACTGTGGAGGGGGGCGCCGCACACGCTTGGAGCAATTGATGTGTGTCATAGGGGCGCTCCCCCCTGTATATAAATGAGGGAGGAAGATGAGGCCGACCTAGGTGTGCCCCAAGTGGGGAAGAGTCCCACTTGTACTCCTAGTCCAATTCGCGCCCTTCCTTTTACCAAAGGGGGAAAGGGGGAAGGAGAGGGAGTAGGAGAAGGAAAGGGCGGCACCGCCCGCACCCCTTGTCCTATTTGGTTTCCCCCTGGTGGGGGCGTGCCAACCCCTTTTGGGATGGTGTGCCTCCCTCCTATGGCCCATATCTTCCACCGGGGGTTCCGATAACCCCTCATGTACTCCGACATGTACCCGATACACTCCGGAACCCTTCTGGTGTCCGAATACCACCTTCCAATATATCAATCTTTACCTCTCGACCATTTCGAGACTCCTCGTCATGTCCGTGATCTCATCTAGGACACCGAACAGTCTTCGGTCACCAAAACACATAACCCATATAATCCATACCGTCATCGAACGTTAAGCGTGCGGACTCTATGGGTTCAAGAACTATATAGACATGACCGAGACACCTCTCCGGTCAATAACCAATAGCGGAACCTGGATGCTCATATTGGTTCCCATATATTCTATGAAGATCTTTATCGGTCGAACCGCTATGTCAACATACGTCATTCCCTTTGTCATCGGTATGTTACTTGCCCGACAATCGATCGTCGGTATCTTCATACCTAGCTCAATCTTGTTACCGACAAGTCTCTTTACTCGTTAAGTAATGCATCATCCCGCAACTAAATCATTAATCAAATTGCTTGCAAGGCTTCATATGATGTGCATTACCGAGAGGGCCCAGAGATACCTCTCCGATACTCAGAGTGACAAATCCTAATCTCGATCTATGCCAACCCAACAAACACCTTCAAAGATACCTGTAGGGCATCTTTATAATCACCCAGTTACGTTGTGACGTTTGATAGCACACAAGGCATCCCTCCAGTGTTCGGGAGTTGCATAATTTCATAGTAGGAGGAATATATATTTGACATGAAGAAAGTAGTAGCAATAAAACTGAACGATCATTATGTTAAGCTAACGGATGGGTCTTGTCCATCACATCATTCCACTAATGATGTGATCCCATTCATCAAATGACAACACGTGTCCATGGCTAGGAAACTTAACCATCTTTGATCAATGAGCTAGTCTAGTAGAGGCATAGTAGGGACATGGTGTTTTGTCTATGTATTCACACATGTATCAAGTTTCCGGTTAATACAATTCTAGCATGAATAATAAACATTTATCATGAATAAGGAAATATAAAATAACAACTTTATTATTGTCTCTAGGGCATATTTCCTTCAGGAACGAAGTCAGGCGGTCCTCGAGGGGACCACAAGCCCAGGGGGTGCGCCCCCCTGGGCTTGTCGCGTCCTCGAGGATTTTCTGACTTGGACTCCATGTCCTCTGGATGTCTTCTAGTCCAAGAAAAATCATTGCGAAAGTTTTATTCTGTTTGGACTCCGTTTGATATTCCTTTTCAGTAAAACTCAAAAACAAGGAAAAAACAGAAACCGGCACTGGGCTCTAGGTCAATAAGTTAGTCCCAAAAAAATATAAAATAGCATATTAATGCATATAAAACATCCAAAACAGATAATATAATAACATGGACCAATCAAAAATTATAGATACGTTGCAGACATATCAATGAGCGCGGTCGCGCGCACCGCCGCAGCAGCGAGCGGGAGCAGGGCTACGGGGACCGCGGCGGGCAGCAAGTGAGGTGGGGCCAAGCGTGGTTGACGCGGTAAGGCCGACAAGTGGGCAAGCGACGAGAGGAAGCGGTGCCAGTGCGGTTGTGGCGGTGACAGGGGAGAGAGAAAGGGGAAGCTCACGGCCGGGGCAGGGGCACGGGGCCGTCGAGGGAGAGGCGGGGACGCGAGGCGGTGAAGGTGGGGCGGCCTGGCTCCGGGGCGGTGGTCGGTGATACGTCTCCGTCGTATCTACAATTTTTTATTGTTCCATGCCAATATTATTCAACTTTTATATACTTTTGGCAACTTTTTATACTATTTTTTGGGACTAACATATTAATCCAGTGCCCAGTGCCAGTTCCTGTCTGTTGCATGTTTTATGTTTCGCAGAAACTCCATATCAAACAGAGTCCAAACGGGAAAAAATGGACAGAGAATTATTTTGGAATATTTATGATTTTCGGGAAGTAAAATCAACGCGATACGATGCCCGAGGGAGCCAGGAGATAGGGGGCGCGCCCCAGAGAGGTAGGCGCGCCCTGGAATCTCCTGCCCCCCCCCCCCCCCGTAAGGCGGTTGATGCTCTTCTTTTGCTGCAAGAAAGCTAATTTTACAAGAAAAATCTGGGCGAAAGATTCACCCCAATCGGAGTTACGGATCTCCGCATATTCAAGAAACGGTGAAGGGGTAGAATCTGAAAACGCAGAAACAGAGAGATAGATCCAATCTCGGAGGGGCTCTCCCCCCTCCCACGCCATGGGAGCCAAGGACCAGAGGGGAAACCCTTCTCCCATCTAGGGAGGAGGTCAAGGAAGAAGAATAAGAAGAAGGGGGCCTCTCTCCCCCTTGCTTCTGGTGGCGCCGGAGCGCTGCCGGGAGCCATCATCATCACCGCAATCTTCACCAACACCTCCATCATCTTCACCAACATCTCCATCACCTTCCCCCATCTATATTCAGCGGTCCACTCTCCCGCATCCCGCTGTACCCTCTACTTGAACATGGTGCTTTATGCTTCATATTATTTACCAATGATGTGTTGCCATCCTATGATGTCTGAGTAGATTTTCGTTGTCCTATCAGTGATTGATGAATTGCTATGATTGGTTTGAGTTGCATGTTTTATTATTGGTGTTGTCCTATTGTGCCCTCTGTGTCGCACAAGCGTGAGGGATTCCTGCTGCAGGGTTTGCAATATGTTTATGATTTGCTTATAGTGGGTGGCGTGAGTGACAGAAGCACAGACCCGAGTAAGTAGGTTGTTTGCGTATGGGATAAACGGGACTTGATACTTTAATGCTATGGTTGGGTTTTACCTTAATGAATCTTTAGTATTTGCGGATGCTTGCTAGAGTTCCAATCATAAGTGCATATGATCCAAGTAGAGAAAGTATGTTAGCTTATGCCTCTCCCTCAAATAGAATTGCAATAGTGATTACCGGTCTAGTAACATAGTCAATTGCTTAGGGACAATTTCACAACTCCTACCACCACTTTTCCACACTCGCTATATTTACATTATTGCATCTTTATCTAAACAGCCCCTAGTTTTTATTTATGTGTTCTTTATTATCTTGCAAAACTATCCTATCACACCTACAAAGTACTTCTAGTTTCATACTTGTTCTAGGTAAAGCGAATGTCAAGCGTGCGTAGAGTCGTATCAGTGGCATATAGGACTTGAGAGAGTATTTGTTCTACCTTTAGCTGATCGTTGGGTTCGACACTCTTACTTATCGAAAGAGGCTACAACTATCCCGTATACTTGCGGGTTATCAAGACCTTTTTCTGGCGCCATTGCCGGGGAGTCATAGCGTGGGGTGAATATTCTCGTGTGTGCTTGTTTGCTTTATCACTAAGTAATTTTTATTTGTTGTTCTTAGTTGTTCTTTATCATTAGTTATGGATATGGAACACGAAATACCAAAAAAAATAGGTGTAGTTGCTACTCATGGAGATGGGGAACCTCCTAAAACCCTCGATGCTCGTTATGTTCGAGATATTATGTACTACTTTAATAATCTTGAGAAAACCCCATTCAATTATGTTATGGGAGACACGTAGGATCAACGTGAATACTTTAGGGATTATCGCTTGACACAAAAAGGGAAACTATTATGGGATCAAATTCAAATATTGAAGTGGTATGCCCGGGATCTATGCTTGAGATATGATATTATTTGTTGCTCTAGGATGAAGGCTCCACACCTTCCCTTTTCACGCAAATTTAATGATAATGAAACCTTAGCTTCTTATGCTAATGGTATATATGATTACTATGATGTTGAACAAATAGAAGAATTTGTTGCTTTTAAGGTTGCTTATGAAATTGAATCTTTGTTTGAAAAGTATGAAGCTTTTGATGATGATGGTGTTTATAGGCCTGAAAATCTTGCTATACTTAGATATTGCTATGAAAATTATGAATACAATTACAATATTAATGCATTTATTAAGGAAGTATCCGTTGTCCAAGAAGAGACTAATATTTTGCAGGAAGCTATGGAAGAAGAAATTGATGAAACTGTGAGCTCATTGGATGAAAAAGATGATGAGGAGAGCGAAGAACAAAAGGAGGAAGAGCGGATTGATCACCCGTGCCCACCTTCTAATGAGAGTAACTCTTCAACTCATACATTGTTTAATTCCCCTTCATGCTTACCGAAGGATGATTGCTATGATCCCGTTGATTCTCTTGAAATATCCCTTTTTGATGATGCTTGCTATGCTTGTGGCCAAGATGCCAATATGAATTATGATTATGGAGATGAACTTGCTATAGTTCCTTATGTTAAACATGAAATTGTTGATATTGCACCCACGCATGACAGTCCTATTATCTTTTTGAATTCTCCCTACTACACTATATCGGAGAAGTTTGCGCTTAGTAAGGATTATATTGATGGGTTGCCTTTTACCGTTGCACATGATGATTTTGATAGATATAATATGCATGTGCTTGCTGCTCCTACTTGCAATTATTATGAGATAGGAACTATGTCTCCACCTCTCTATGTTTCCAACACGATAGAATTGCAAGAAACTGCTTATACTATGCATTGGCCTTTACTTGGTGTGCATGAATTGTTCTTTTATGACATGCCGATGCATAGGAAGAGAGTTAGACTTCGTCATTACATGATATATGTTACTTTGTGCTCACTACTAAATTACAAATCATTGTTAATTAAAATTGGCTTTGATATACCTTGGAATCCGGGTGGATTCATTACTTGAACACTATATGCCTAGCTTAATGGCTTTAAAGAAAGCGCTGCCAGGGAGACAACCCGGAAGTTTTAGAGAGTCATTTATTTCTGTTGAGTGCTTTCATATAGTTTAAAAACAAAAAATAAAGAGGGGAACCTAAAAACTTTTCAAAAAGGAAAGTGAAAGTGAGAAAGACAGGCATTGTTGAAGTGGGAGAGCTCCTTGAACTTTGTTCATGCTCACGGAAACTTTATGAATCTTAATTACAGAAACTTTTCATCAAAAATAATTATCCCCTTGTACAATTCCATTGTATTATAAAAATAATGTGCTAAGGTTTGCCTTTAGGATGTTTACAATGCTTGTTGGTTTGTACGGTGCAGGACAGAAACTTTGGCTGTAGTGCGCGATTTCACATTTTTAACTGGAACGTCAATTGGTTCTGATTCCTTTTGCAATGTCTTTATATACAACTTGTTTATCTTTCCTAATTTTGGTAGAATTTTTGGGGTACATAAGTATGGTGGATGTTCAGATTTATACAGACTGTTCTGTTTTTGACAGATTCTGTTTTTTGATGCATAGTTTGCTTGTTTTGATGAATCTATCAATTTATATTAGTGGATTAAGCCATGGAAAAGTTATATTACAGTAGACACAATGAAAAAAAATATGAATTGGTTTGCAACAGTACTTAGAGTGGTGATTTGCTTTATTATACTAACGGATCTTACCGAGTTTTCTGTTGAAGTTTTGTGTGGATGAAGTGTCTAAACGAGGAGGTCTCGATATGAGGAAAAGGAAGAGAGGCAAGAGCTCAAGCTTGGGGATGCCTGAGGCACCCCAAGTAAATATTCAAGGAGGTTCAACCATCTAAGCTTGGGGATGCCCCGGAAGGCATCCCCTCTTTCTTCAACAAGTATCGGTATGTTTTTGTATTGGTTTCGTTTATGCATTATGTGCAAGTCTTGGAGCGTCTTTTGCATTTAGTTTTCATTCTTATTTTATGCACCATGCTGATATGAGATAGTCCTTGGTTGATTTATAGAACGCTCATTGCACTTCACTTAAATATTTTGAGTATGGCTTTATAGAATGCTTCATGTGCTTCACTTATATCATTTGAAGTCTGGATTCCCTGTTTCTCTTCACATAGAAAACCACCATTTGTAGATTGATATTTTGATTCACTTATATTTGTTAGAGCGTGGGCATATCTTTTGTAGAAAGAATTAAACTCTCTGGCTTCACTTATATCTATTTAGAGAGATGACAGGAATTGGTCATTCACATGGTTAGTCATAAAATCCTACATAAAACTTGTAGATCGCTGAATATGATATGTTTGATTCCTTGCAATAGTTTTGTGATATAAAGATGGTGATATTAGAGTCATGATAGTGGATGGTTGTGGATTTTAGAGACACTTGTGTTGAGGTTTGCAAGTCCCGTAGCATGCACGTATGGTAACCGTTGCGTGACAAATTTGAAGCATGGGGTGTTTCTTTGATTGTCTTCCTTATGAGTGGCGGTCGGGGACGAGCGGTGGTCTTTTCCTACCAATCTATACCCCCTAGGGGCATGTGTAGTAGTACTTTGCTTCGAGGGCTAATAAACTTTTATAATAAGTATATGAGTTCTTTATGACTAATGTGAGTCCATGGCTTATACGCACTTTTAGCTTTCCATCATTGCTAGCCTCTTCGGTACCGTGCATTGCCATTTCTCACCTCGAGAGTTGGTGCAAACTTCGTCGGTGCATCCAAACCTCGTGATATGATACGCTCTATCCACATAAGCTGTCGGTGGGAAGCGACACCTATGGGATCACTAGAATCCCTTCTATGGTTGCAGGGCAGGGGGATCGTGAGAAGAGCGGGACTAACAGATGGCACAAGGGGGATTTACCCAGGTTCGGGCTGCAAAGGTGCGTAAAACCCTACGATCCTACTTTGGTGGATGTATTAGTGTTCTTCAGCTCTTGAACTAGCTCTGGGTGTTGAGGGGTTCAAAAGAGCCGAATCCTCTCTCCGTGTGCCATGGGCCTCCTTTTATAGGCGAAAGGGGCTGCCACAGTGGCACACAGGACGTGGAAAGTGCTACAGTATTGTGAGTTTATTGCTAGCATCATAGGGGGGCCGGACACCTTATCAGCCTTGATCGCGCCACCCATTCCTGTAAAGAACAAAGGGTCAGAAGGCGAACTCTAGAAAGGCACATAAACAGAATGTCCGGACTCTGAGCTACTTACCTGAGTATCCGGGCGATCGCGGCTTAGACCTGCATCCTCGGCTAAATCCGGACACGCCACCCGCGGTCCGAAGAACAACTTGTACATCTCCACGGGTGTCGCACCCATGAAGTGTTGGAGAATCCGAGGTCCCTCCGGGTTGAATTCCCATAGATGGAGAGGACGGCGTTTGCAGGGCAGAAGATGCCTGATTAGCATGACCTGCATCACCTTGATAAGGTCGATCTCCCTCGCTTGGAGATCTCGAATCCGGCCCTACAGTGAAGGCACGTCTTCGGACGGCCCCCAATTGAGCCCTTGGTTGACCCACGACATCAGTTGGCGTGGAGGTCCCGGGCGGAATGAGGGCGGCGGCTTTTGCTTGCTGCCCCTTGGAGCGGTGATATAGAACCACTCCTGCTGCCACAATCCAAGTTCCTCTTGGAAGGAACCCTCGAGCCATGGGGCATCGACCTTTTTGCTTATGGTCGCATCGCCGCACTCCGCTTGACGCCCCCCGATCATCTTCGGCTCCACCTTGAAGGTCTTCAGCCATAAGCCGAAGTGGGCAATGACGCGGAGGAAGGCCTCGCATATGATAATGAATGCGGAGATATGGAGGATGGACTCCGGAGCCAAGTCGTGAAAGTCCAGCCCGTAGTAGAACAGGAGCCCTCTCACGAAGGGATCCGTCGGGAAGCCTAAACCCCGACGGAGGTGGGATACGAAAATGACGTATTCACCGGGCTCGGGGGCTGGCACAGCCTGCCCTTGGGCAGGCAACCTGTGCGAAACCTCGTAGGCCAGGTACTTGGCCTCACGCAGCTTCAATATGTCTTCCTCCGTGACGGAGGAGGGAATCCACCGGCCCTGGAGGTCGGAGCCGGACATGATTAAGGATCCGAAGCGCTCGAATCTGAGGCTTTGGGTGTTGGAACCGGGAGCGGGGAAGAGATTCGATGCGAGATTGAAGAACAATGGCGAGCCTTGGTCCTCTTATAAAGGGGAAAAAATACCAAGGGCCGTCTCCGTGACCGTTTGGGATTCCCCTTCGATAGAGGAGGCGTGGCGACGGGAGCAGTTGGGTTACCCACGCACGTATTGATGAGAATCCCGGAATAAGGGGAACACGATCTCTGCTTTGACAAGACGTGCCAAGGAAACCGCTTCGCTAAACATGCTGAGGTGGTATAGTAATTCAAACAAAGGCCTGGTGGCGGTGTGATGTCACGCCGCATAATACGTCAGCAGATTGAACTAAGTGTACATTTTATTCTCTCTACAGTGGAATGTGGAATTTATTTTGCAGAGCCGGACACTATCCTGGTGTTCATTATCTTCTCTGGATTATTCAAGGGAGGAACCCGCCTTGCAATGCCGAACATTATGCACGCTGGACTTATCGTCATTGAAGACTGGTTCAGGGGCTACTGAGGGAGTCCTGGACTAGGGGGTGTTCGGACAGCCGGACTATCAATGTCCGCCGGACTCTAAGACTACGAAGATACAAGATTGAAGACTCCGGCTCGTGTCCGAAAGGTACTTTACTTGGCGTGGAAGGCAAGCCTGGCGATACGGATACGTAGATCTCCTACCATTGTAACCGACTCTGTGTAACCCTAGCCCTCTCCGGTATCTATATAAACCGGGGGGCTTTAGTCCGTAGGACAACATACACAACATACAATCATACCATAGGCTAGCTTCTAGGGTTTAGCCTCCTTGATCTCGTGGTAGATCTACTCTTGTACTACCCATATCATCAATATCAATCAAGCAGGAGTAGGGTTTTACCTCCATCGAGAGGGCCCGAACCTGGGTAAAAAACATCGTGTCCCTTGTCTCCTGTTACTATCCGCCTAGACGCACAGTTCGGGACCCCCTACCCGAGATCCGCCGGTTTTGACACCTGCCTTTTCATCGTCCAAGCGCGTCCGGACGCCATCGCCTCCCCCTCGCCGGCAAACATTGGCATGGGGATTGGGGGTGACTTGTTCGATTTCGAGCCTCTCAACCTGGAGAGAGAGCCCGGGCCTCTCAGCCCGGTGCGGAAGAGGAAGACAGCAGAGGAGGAGGAGGAAGAGAACGAAGAGTAAGCCTTTGCTTTTTCTCCCTCATTCCTCACACTCCTCCCCGATGGCGTTGCTTACTTGTCTTCATCTTGTAGGGATGTGGAGACGCTGGCCCAGAGGATCAAGAGGGACAGGACTTCGGCGAGCGGCCAGCCCCCAGCAGGCACCTCCAATACGCCACTGGTGGTGTCGAGCAGTCCGGACAGCAGCCCCCAGCCCAGCCCCCAGCGTAAGTCCATCATCCGCTCTCTATCAACGTGCGACATGGTCGATGCTTCGGTGCTAACCATGCCGTGGATGCAGGAGAAGAGCAGCACCAAAGGGAGCCACAGGGGGCCTCTCCGATCGTGCCGCCTCCATCAACCACACCGCCCCAAGGGGCGTCCCTGTCAAGGACACCAAGCACCGAGGTCGTGCACACGGAGGAGGGGGAGGAGAACGCAGGCACCAGCGGCTTTGCCTCAACGCCAGACCTTGGTGGAGAAGGGGCTTCCGCCTCTCGGCCTCGGACGGGTAGGCTACTCACCCTTCTTTTCTGTTTGCATCCTTCTTTTCCTCTTTTCCTCATCGGCTTTAGACCTTGGCTTTGCCCTGTCTCTTCCTTGGCATCCAGGCCCCTCTTCGGAGGACGTCGATACCACCATCAAGGACGTCGCCGCGGAGGCCACGGCAGAGGTGGAGAAGATTGCCGCTGAGGAGGACGCCAGGGGTGCCGCCGAGGACGCCGCCAAGGGGTCCGCCGAAGAGCCCGGCAAGGGGCCTACCGGGGATGCCGGCAAGGCCACTGCCGAGGAGGGGGCATTCGACGATCTGCCCTCCTCCTTCGCCACCTTTGGCTCCGGCAGGTACCTAAGGGTCAGCGACGACCTCTTCGTCCACCTTCTTGGCGCGTCGAGCACCAGGGCTCCCTTCGAGGGAGAGGTGTTTGACGAGGAGGCGCTTGCCACCGCCGAGCTCGAGGTTGTTGATGAGCCGGGCGTTGGTGGCGCCGGCTCCCAGGAGGAGCAGCTGCTCCAAGCCATGGGCGCCAGCTTCCAGAAGCTCCAGGTGCTCCACCGCGCCCGCCTAGACAAGGCCAAGTCCAGGATGGCGGTGGTGGAGAAGATGGAGGAGGACTTTGGGGGGCGCGTCACCGAGGCACAGGACTGGTTCCACCAGGCTCAGGACGAGCTGAAGGCCGCCCAGGGTGAGCTGGCCAACCGTGAGGTGGAGCTCGCCCTGAAGCTGGCCGACATCAAGAAGGCCCAGGAGACGGCAAAGAAGTTGGCCGACGAAGCCGAGGCCGTCCGATCCTAGCACGAGGCCGCCCTGAAGACCCAGGAAGAGGACCTTGCCGAGCGCGAGGAGAAACTTGCGCCACTCCGCGGCAAGGACGAAGAGGTGGACAAGCTCGTCCTGCAGCGGACCCAAGAGCTGGAGCGGAGGCATCAGGAGGCACTCAACACTCTGGCTCAGGCCCATGCCGGCAAGGTGAAGGAGCTGGCCTTGAAGCTGGCCCAGGAGAAGGATACGCTCAACAGCGCTCTAACGGTGGCGCAGGGCGAGATCATCAGCAAGTCTGGAGAGCTCTCCGAAGCCAATTCCTCCATCAAAGATCTCAAGCGGAAGCTGGGAGAGCTCGAGGAGACGCTGTCGAGAGCCTTGACCCGAGAGGGGCTCCTGACAAAGGAGCTGGAGACAAAGAAGCAGCTACTGAGGAACGAGAGCGCCAACCTCAAGGATTACAAGGCGGGCAAGAAATGCCGGCTCGGTCACCTTGTCGCCATTGCAAACTCGGCCGCCGATCAGCTGGCCACTATGGGGATGCCGGAGATGGCGTATGCCCCAAAAGCGAGCCTGAGCCCCAACGCCAACCTGACCATATACTTCGAGAAGGTCGTCGGCGCGCTGGAGCGGCTTCACTCCAACCGGGCGGCGTCCCTGGCCGAGGAATCCTGGATACTCTGTCGGAGGACCATGACCAGGGTGCTCACCAAGATCGTGCACTAGCACCCTGACCTCGACTTTGGAGTTGTGCTGAAGAGCTTGCCGGAGGATGTCGACACCGCGGCGCTCAATGAGCGTATCCAGCCCATCCTCAGTCGCATCGACAAAATCAAGAGGGTGGAAGGCCAGCGCCGGGACTAGGCGTCCCATTCTTCGTCGCCGCTGCGGGTTCATGACCAAGACAAAGCTATCTTTAGTTAGAACCGCGGCGGCAATTTATGTAATATAACTCTGTGATGCCCCTGAAACTATGTATGTTATTTTCCTTTTCAATTTTCCTTTGTATGTCCACCCCATGTCAACTGGGTAAGCTTGCCGGCACGTAAACCCAGGGTGGCGTTTTGAGGACGGATCCTCATTGGCATGTCGGGTGTGCTTGTTGCCGGACAAAGCACCTTGCCGCCCTTGGCGCGGCCGCTCGACCTGTCGAGTTTGACTCGAGTCAGAACTGAGAGCGTTGTGAATGGCGAAAAACTACCCTGCCGCTCTTGACGCGGCCGCTTGAGCTGTTGAGCGGACTCGAAACAGAACAAGGGCATTGCCGATCGCAGGAGGGCCCCTCTGCGTACAGGCTTCCCATACATAGGCCAGACCGTCATGGATAATAACCTTGTATCTAAGGAAACAGACTCAAAGTCAGCATGACTTAGCTTTCTCGTCGCCGCCTCGGCGTCCTTCGTGCCAACGGGCGGTGTCGCCTTCTGGGTCGCCTTCTCCGCAGGAGCCGTGGCAATGGAGAACAGCTAGGTCGACTTGCTAGGCCAGATTCTCACAATAGCGCCGCCTACCTGGCGCGCCAAAGATGTCGGTGGGAAGCGACACCTATGGGATCACTAGAATCCCTTCTATGGTTGCAGGGCACGGGGATCGTGAGAAGAGCGGGACTAACAGATGGCACAAGGGGGATTTACCCAGGTTCGGGCTGCAAAGGTGCGTAAAACCCTACGATCCTGCTTTGGTGGATGTATTAGTGTTCTTGAGCTCTTGAACTAGCTCTGGGTGCTGAGGGGTTCAAAAGAGCCAAATCCTCTCTCTGTGTGCCATGGGCCTCCTTTTATAGGCAAAAGGGGCTGCCACAGTGGCACACAGGAGGTGGAAAGTGCTACAGTATTGTGAGTTTATTGCTAGCATTACAGGAAAAGATGCATTTAGTGCGGGGCTTAGGTGTCCCTTCGCTTTATCAGGGACGGGAGCGAGGCCCGTCCCGTCCGTTGCCGCTCCTTCATGCTTTGACACGCGCCCTGGCCGGCGATGCACGCGGTGCCATGTAGGCAGGTAGGCAGCTGAGGTGGCGCGGTGGTGGAGCCTCCACGAAGGATCGCATGCTGCCACGCAGGTGCCTGCCCAGCTAGTTGAGTTGGCAGCTACATGCGAACGGCAGTGAAGACTCGGTTGGCGCGGGCCTGGCGGTGGCCCTGCCGGTGCGTTTGGCGAGGGCTTCATCGGGTGGCCCGGCAAGGGTCTTGCCGGGTAGCCCGGCAAGGGTCTTGCCGCGGCGCGCTAGTTTCCCCGGCAAGGTACCTTGCCGGGGGTCTCGTGGGTTTCTTCGGTGGGGATGGTTGCCTTCCTATCCTCATTTGGTCTTGTCTCTTCCTTGTCTTCACAAAGATTTGCATGCCACCACAGAGGTGCCTCCCGAGCCTCGCCCCAACGTGTTTGTCGAACGTTGGTGGGCTCAAGGGTGGCTCACTTTGGCTGGCGCGGGCGAGCTGCCCCGGCAAGGGTCTTGCCGGGGTTGCTGAGGCTGCCCCGGCAAGGGTCCTTGCCGGGGGAACCTGCTACGCCCATCTGATCTTTGTGGTCTTGGTCCTTGTTGTTGCTTCGTTTGCCTTGTGGCCTCGGCTTCTCTCCGACTTCCCTTCCTGCCGTGTCTGTGTGTGGCCGTGGTGGGAGGCTCTGACTGCCCGTGCACAAGTAAAGGGGTCAAAAGGAGAACCCCTACTTTTGTACACCGACATAAGCCTCCTTATATCTTCCTCAAAACAGCCACCATACCTACCTATCCTGGCATTTCCATAGCCATTCCGAGATATATTGCCATGCAACTTTTATCATCATCATCATATACATGACTTGAGCATTCATTGTCATATTGCTTTGCATGATCGTAAGATAGCTAGCATGATGTTTTCATGTCCGGTTTTTTATGTCATTGCTATGCTAGATCATTGCACATCCCAGTACACCGCCGGAAGCATTCATATAGAGTCATATCTTTGTTCTAGTATCGAGTTGTAATATTGAGTTGTAAGTAAATAAAAGTGTGATGATCATCATTATAGAGCATTGCCCCATGAAAAAAAGGAAAAAAGGAAAGGCCAAAGAAGCCTAAATAAAAAAGGGGGCCAAAGAAGCCCACCGAAAAAAGAAAAGAAAAAAAGAAGGAAAAGAAAATGGGCAACGTTACTGAGAAGTCCATCGCTGCACGCAGCGCATCCACGGGTGCGGAAGAGTCGCGATTAGTACTTGCCGGAAGTGCTACTTCGAGTATAGAGCATCGCCGACGTGCGTAATGGTTCATATTCGGTGTATTAGATGTACTATCCACTGACAGCGAGACTGACTCGCTTGACGCAAGCTCTGCACATGTACAGACGGGAGGACACAATATTACCGTTGCATGGACACTTTATAACGTAAACTTTGCACACACCTGCATGTATTTAAGGCCCATGCACCGGCCGGCTCAGGACAGTGCATATTGTTTTGCACTGTCTGCTTCAAACACGCACGCAAGCATCCCGAGTTGCCTCGTTTCATCGTTGTCACCGTGCTGCCATGTCCCAGAGCTCATCTTCCTCTCGTCGTCTCCGAGCACCCCCGCCACCCCTGCCATTGATCCTGTGCCCGAGGTGTGCTGGGACGAGGACTAGATGGTTTGTCTCCAGCACAGACCGGAACCCCGGCATCCGTTTTTACAAGTGCCCGAACCAGGGAGTAAGTCTGTGAACTGTACACCCATCCACTAGATGTTGCAGTTTACGCTGATTGCTTTGGGTTTTCGAAATCATCATTCAGTTCTGAATCTGACGCAGGACGGAGGGATGTGCGATTTCTGGTTGTGGGAGGACCAGTACGCGTTCTTCATCACCGGCGTCGGCATCAACCTTCTCATCGAGGCGGCCGGAGGTGGGAGCAACGTGATGTTTGGTATTGGACGTGCCATGGAATATGTTCGCATCGCAGCTAGGAACACCATGATGATTTGCTTGTTCATGCTACTGCTGCTGCTTGCCAAGGCAGTCGGCGGCCAGTAACGCGCCGCGGCAGTCAGTTTCCACTCACGACGGACTTTAAATTAATGAATTTTTAGCAACACCGTCTGCATTAGTAGGCACGTACGATCAGTATTGGTGCACCACAATATCATGTAATGATCAAGCTACGGCATAATCATCAATTAGGTGTACTAAATCGGCAACTGTGTTATAAATCAGTTTCCACCATAATATCTGTGTGCGCGTGCGGAAGGCATGTGTGGCAGCGGCCAGACGGTCAACAAAAAAACGCGGCATGGGCATGTCAGAGGATAGGACGACATGCATGGTCGAACCTAACCCTGTTGGAAATATGCCCTAGAGCAATGATAAATTAGTTATTATTATTATATTTCCTTGTTCATGATAATCGTTTATTATCCATGCTATAATTGTATTGATAGGAAACTCAGATACATGTGTGGATACATAGACAACACCATGTCCCTAGTAAGCCTCTAGTAGACTAGCTCGTTGATCCATAGATGGTTACGGTTTCCTGACCATGGACATTGGATGTCGTTGATAATGGGATCACATCATTAGGAGAATGATGTGATGGACAAGACCCAATCCTAAGCCTAGCACAAAGATCGTAGTTCGTATGCTAAAGCTTTTCTAATGTCAAGTATCATTTCCTTAGACCATGAGATTGTGCAAATCCTGAATACCGTAGGAATGCTTTGGGTGTACCAAACGTCACAACGTAACTGGGTGTCTATAAAGGTGCACTACAGGTATCTCCGAAAGTGTCTGTTGGGTTGGCACGAATCGAGATTGGGATTTGTCACTCCGTGTAAACGGAGAGGTATCTCTGGGCCCACTCGGTAGGACATCATCATAATGTGCACAATGTGACCAAGGGGTTGATCACGGGATGATGTGTTATGGAACGAGTAAAGAGACTTGCCGGTAACGAGATTGAACAAGGTATCGGTATACCGACGATCGAATCTCGGGCAAGTACAATACCGTTAGACAAAGGGAATTGTATACGGGATCGATTGAGTCCTTGACATCGTGGTTCATCCGATGAGATCATCGTGGAACATGTGGGAGCCAACATGGGTATCCAGATCCCGCTGTTGGTTATTGACCGGAGAACGTCTCGGTCATGTCTACATGTCTCCCGAACTCGTAGGGTCTACACACTTAAGGTTCGATGACGCTAGGGTTATAAGGGAATTTTGTATGTGGTTACCGAATGTTGTTCGGAGTCTCGGATGAGATCCCGGACGTCACGAGGAGTTTCAGAATGGTCCGGAGGTAAAGATTTATATATGGGAAGTCCTGTTTTGGTCACCGGAAAAGTTTCGGGTTTTATCGGTAACGTACCAGGACCACCGGGAGGGTCCCGGGGGTCCACCAAGTGGGGCCACCAACCCCGGAGGACTACATGGGCCAAGTGTGGGAGGGGGCCAGCCCCAGGTGGGCTGGTGAGCCCCCCCACAAAGGCCCAAGGCACCTAGGGTTTGGGGAGGGGGTGCTTCCACCTAACTTGGGGGCCAAGTTTCCCCTCTTCCCCCCCTTGGCCGCCACCCTTAGATGGGATTGGGGCTGCCGCACCCCTTGGGGTGGAAACCCTAAAGGGGGCGCACCCCCCTACCTATCCCCTATATATAGTTGAGGTCTTGAGGGCTGCCAACACATGAGTTTTGACCTCTCCCTGGCGCAGCCCTACCTCTCTCCCTTCTCCTCTCCCGCGGTGCTTGGCGAAGCCCTGCAGGATTGCCACGCTCCTCCACCACCACAACGCCATTGTGCTGCTGCTGGATGGAGTCTTCCTCAACCTCTTCCTCTCTCCTTGCTGGATCAAGGCATGGGAGACGTCACCGGGCTGTACGTGTGTTGAACGTGGAGGTGCCGTCCGTTCGGCACTAGGATCTCTGGTGATTTGGATCACGACGAGTACGACTCCTTCAAACCCGTTCTCTTGAACGCTTCCGCTTAGAGATCTACAAGGGTATGTAGATGCACTCTCCTTCCTCTTGTTGCTAGAATCTCCATAGATTGATCTTGGTGACTCGTAGGAAATTTTTTGAATTTCTGCTACGTGCCCCAACAGTGGCATCATGAGCTAGGTCTATTGCATAGATTCTTTGCACGAGTAGAACACAAAGTAGTTGTGGGCGTTGATGTTGTTCAATATGCTTACCGTTACTAGTCCAATCTTGTTTCGACGGTATTGTGGGATGAAGCGGCCCGGACCGACCTTACACGTACTCTTACGTGAGACAGGTTCCACCGACTGAAGTGCACTTGTTGCATAAGGTGGCTAGCGGGTGCCAGTCTCTCCCACTTTAGTCAGATCGGATTCAATGAAAAGGGTCCTTATGAAGGGTAAATAGCAATTGGCATATCACGTTGTGGCTTTTGCGTAGGTAAGAAACGTTCTTGCTAGAAACCCATAGCAGCCACGTAAAACATGCAAACAACAATTAGAGGACGTCTAACTTGTTTTTTCAGGGTATGCTATGTGATGTGATATGGCCAAGAAGAATGTGATGAATGATATGTGATGTATGAGATTGATCATGTTCTTGTAATAGGAATCACGACTTGCATGTCGATGAGTATGACAACCGGCAGGAGCCATAGGAGTTGTCTTTATTTATTGTACAACCTGCGTGTCATTGAACAATGCCATGTAATTACTTTACTTTATTGCTAACCGGTAGCCATAGTAGTAGAAGTAATAAGTTGGCAAGACAACTTCATGGAGACACGATGATGGAGATCATGGTGTCATGCCGGTGACGATGATGATCATGGAGCCCCGAAGATGGAGATCAAAAAGAGCAATATGATATTGGCCATATCATGTCATTTTTTTGATTGCATGTGATGTTTATCATGTTTATGCATCTTATTTGCTTAGAACGACAGTAGTAAATAAGATGATCCCTCATTAAAATTTCAAGAAAGTGTTCCCCCTAACTGTGCACTATTGTGAAAGTTCGTTGTTTCGAAGCACCACGTGATGATCGGGTGTGATAGATTCTTACGTTCACATACAACGGGTGTAAGCCAGATTTACACACGTGAAACACTTAGGTTGACTTGACGAGCCTAGCATGTACAGACATGGCCTCGGAACACAAGAGACCGAAAGGTCGAGCATCAGTCGTATAGTAGATACGATCAACATGAAGATGTTCACCGATGATGACTAGTCCGTCTCACGTGATGATCGGACACGGCCTAGTTGACTCAGATCATGTAATCACTTAGATGACTAGAGTGATGTCTATCTGAGTGGGAGTTCATAAGATGAACTTAATTATCCTGAACATAGTCAAAAGATCTTTGCAAATTATGTCGTAAGCTCGCGCTTTAGTTCCACTGTTTAGATATGTTCCTAGAGAAAATATAGTTGAAAGTTGACAGTAGAGATTATGCGGACAGTAGAAAGCTTATGTCCTTAATGCACCGCTCAGTGTGCTGACCCCTAACGTCGTTTGTGGATGTTGCGAACATTGGACATACACGTTTTGATAACTACGTGATAGTTCAGTTAAACAGTTTAGAGTTGAGGCACCAAAGACGTTTTCGAAACGTCGCGGAACATATGAGATGTTTTCGAGGGCTGAAATTGGGATTTCAGGCTCGTGCCCACGTCAAGAGGTATAAGACCTCCGACAATTTTCTTAGCCTGCAAACTAAGGGAGAAAAGCTCAATCGTTGAGCTTATGCTCAGATTGTCTGAGTGCAACAATCACTTGAATCGAGTGGGAGTTGATCTTCCAGATGAGATAGTGATGTTTCTCCAAAGTCATTGCCACCAAGCTGCTAGAGCTTCGTGATGAACTATAACATATCAGGGATAGATATGATGATCCTTGAGGTATCCATGATGTTTGACACCGCGAAAGTAGAAATCAAGAAGGAGCATCAATTGTTGATGGTTGGTGAAACCACTAGTTTCAAGAAGGGCAAGGGCAAGAAGGGATACTTCATGAAACGACAAATCGGCTGCTGCTCTAGTGAAGAAAGCCAAGGTTGAACCCAAACCCGAGACTAAGTGCTTCTGTGATAAGGGGAATAGTCACTAGAGCGGAATTACCCTAGATACTTGGTAGATGAGAAGGCTGGCAAGGTCGATAGAAGTATATTGGATATACATTATGTTAATGTGTACTTTACTAGTACTCCTAGTAGCACCAGGGTATTAGATACCGGTTCGGTTGCTAAGTGTTAGTAACTCGAAATAAAAGAGCTATGGAATAAACTGAGACTAGCTAAAGGGGAGCTGACGATATGTGTTGGAAGTGTTTCCAAGTTTGATGTGATCAAACATCACACACTCCCTCTACCATCAAGATTAGTATTAAACCTGAATAATTGTCATTTGGTGTTTGCGTTGAGCATAGACATGATTGGATTATGTCTATCGCAATACGGTTATTCATTTAAGGAGAATAATGGTTACTCTGTTTATTTGAATAATACCTTCAATGGTCTTGCACCTGAAACGAATGGTTTATTGAATCTCGATCATAGTGATACACATTTTCATGCCAAAAGATATAAGATAGTAATGATAGTGCCACTTACTTGTGGCACTGCCATGTAAGTCATATTGGTATAAAACGCATGAAGAAGCTCCATGTTGATGGATCTTTGGACTCACTCGTTTTTGAAAAGTTTGAGACATACGAACCATGTCTATTGATATGTACGCATGAAGAAACTCCATGCAGATGGATCGTTTGGACTCACTTGATTTTGAATCACTTGAGATATGCAAATCATACCACATGGGCAAGATGACTAAAAAGCCTCGTTTTTCAGTAAAATGGAACAAGATAGCAACTTGTTGGAAGTAAACACATTTTGATGTGTGCAGTCCAATGAGTGCTGAGGCATGCAGTGAATATCGTTAT
This sequence comes from Triticum timopheevii, assembly GCA_963921465.1. Classification (NCBI taxonomy): domain Eukaryota; kingdom Viridiplantae; phylum Streptophyta; class Magnoliopsida; order Poales; family Poaceae; genus Triticum; species Triticum timopheevii. The sequence goes on along the minus strand of OY997262.1, from coordinate 274,909,759 downwards.
GTTCTTACTTCACAGATGATTCGAGTAGATGTTGAGTATATTTACTTGATGAAACACAAGTCTGAATTATTGAATGGTTCAAGTAATTTCAGAGTGAAGTTGAAGATCATCCTGACAAGAGGATAAAATGTCTATGATATGATCATAGAGATGAGTATCTGAGTTACTAGCTTTGGCACGCAATTAAGACATTGTGGAAATTGTTTCACAATTAATACCGCCTGGAACACAATAGTGTGAGGGTGTGTCCGAACATCATAGTTGCACCCTATTGGATATGGTGCGTACCATGATGTCTCTTATCAAATTACCACTATCGTTCATGGGTTAGGCATTAGAGACAACCGCACTCACTTTAATAGGGCACCACGTAATTCCGTTGAGACGACACCGTTTGAACTACGGTTTGGAGAAACCTAAGTTGTCGTTTCTTAAAAGTTTGGGACTGTGAAGCTTATATGAAAAAGTTTCAGGTTGATAAGCTTGAACCCAAAGCGGATAAAATGCATCTTCATAGGACACCCAAACAGTTGGGTATACCTCCAGTCTCAGTTCCGGAAGCAAAAGCGATTGTTTCTAGAATCAGGTCCTTTCTCGAGGAAAAGTTTCTCTCAAAAGAATTGTGTGGGAGGATGGTGGAGACTTGATGAGGTTATTGAACCGTCACTTCAACTAGTGTGTAGCAGGGAACAGGAAGTTGTTCCTATGGCGCCCACACCAATTGAAGTAAAACTTATGATAGTGATCATGAAGTTTTGGATCAAGTCACTACCGTACCTCGTAGGGTGACAAGGATGCGTACTACTTCGGAGTGGTACGCAATCCTGTCTTAGAGGTCATGTTGCTAGACAACAATGAACCTACGAGCTATGCAGAAGCAATGGTGGGCCCAAATTCTGACAAATGGTTAGAAGCCATGAAATCCGAGATAGGATCCATGTATCAGAACAAAGCATGGACTTTGGTGGACTCGCCCGATGATCGGCAAGCCATTGAGATAAATGGATCTTTAAGAAGAAGACGGATGTGGACGGTAATGTCACCGTCTATGAAGCTCGACTTGTGGCGAAGAGTTTTTTTTCACAAGTTCAAGGAAGTTGACTATGATGAGATTTTCTCATCCGTAGCGATACTTAAGTCCGTCGGAATATGTTAGCATTAGCTGCATTTATGGAATCTAGCAGATGGACGTCAAAACGAGTTTCCTTACCAGTTTTCGTAGGGAAAGGTTGTATGCGATACAATCAGAAAGGTTTTGTCGATCCTAAGGATGCTAAAAGGCATGCTAGCTCCAGCGATCCTTCCTTGGACTAGAGCAAGCATCTCGGAGTTAGAATATACACTTTGATGAGATGATCAAAGATTTTGGGATTTTACAAAGTTTATGAGAAACCTGTATTTCCAAAGAAGTGAGTGGGAGCACTATAGAGTTTCCGATGAGTATATGTTGTTGACATATTGTGGATCAGAAATGATGTAGAATTTATGGAAAGCATATAGGGTTATTTGAAAAGTGTTTTTCAATAGAAAACCTGGATTAAGCTGCTTGAACATTGAGCATCAAGATCTATGAGGATAGATCAAAAACGCTTAATGGTACTTTCAAATGAGCACATACCTTGACATGATCTTGAAGGTGTTCAAGATGGATCAGTCAAAGAAGGAGTTCTTGCCTGAGTTGTAAGGTATGAAGTTAAGACTTAAAGCTCGACCACGGCAGAAGAAAGAGAAAGGACGAATGTTGTCCCCTATGCCTTAGCCATAGGCTCTATACATATGCTATGCTAAGTACCGCACCTGATGTGTGCCTTGCCACGTGTCTGGCAAGGGGGTATAAGAGTGATCCAGGAATGGATCATTGGACAGCGGTCAAAATTGTCCTTGGAGTAATAAGGACATGTTTCTCAATTATGGAGGTGATAAAGAGTTTGGCGTAAAGGGTTACGTCGATGCAAGCTTTAACACCTATCTGAATGACTCTGAGTAGCAAACCGGATACATATAATGGAGCAACCATTTGGAATAGCTCCAAGTGGAGTGTGGAAGCAGCATTTACAATATGACCTAGAGATTTGCGAAGTACATACGGATCTGAATGTTGCAGACCCATTGACTAAAACCTCTCTCACAAGCAAAACATGATCAAACCCCAGAACTCATTGAGTCTTAATCACATGATGATGTGAACTAGTTTGGTGACACTAGTAAACTCTTTGGATGTTGGTCACATGGCGATGTGACCTGTGAGTGTTAATCACATGGCGATGTGAACTAGATTATTGACTCTAGTGCAAGTGGGAGACTGTTGGAAATATGCCCTAGAGGCAATGATAAATTAGTTATTATTATTATATTTCCTTGTTCATGATAATCGTTTATTATCCATGCTATAATTGTATTGATAGGAAACTCAGATACATGTGTGGATACATAGACAACACCATGTCCCTAGTAAGCCTCTAGTAGACTAGCTCGTTGATCAATAGATGGTTACAGTTTCCTGACCATGGACATTGGATGTCGTTGATAATAGGATCACATCATTAGGAGAATGATGTGATGGACAAGACCCAATCCTAAGCCTAGCACAAAGATCGTAGTTCGTATGCTAAAGCTTTTCTAATGTCAAGTATCATTTCCTTAGACCATGAGATTGTGCAACTCCCGGATACCGTAGGAATGCTTTCGGTGTACCAAACGTCACAACGTAACTGGGTGGCTATAAAGGTGCACTATAGGTATCTCCGAAAGTGTCTGTTGGGTTGGCACGAATCGAGATTGGGATTTGTCACTCCGTGTAAACGGAGAGGTATCTCTGGGCCCACTCGGTAGGACATCATAATAATGTGCACAATGTGACCAAGGGGTTGATCACGGGATGATGTGTTACGGAATGAGTAAAGAGACTTGCCGGTAACGAGATTGAACAAGGTATTGGTATACCGACGATCGAATCTCGGGCAAGTACAATACCGTTAGACAAAGGGAATTGTATACGGGATCGATTGAGTCCTTGACATCGTGGTTCATCCGATGAGATCATCGTGGAACATGTGGGAGCCAACATGGGTATCCAGATCCCGCTGTTGGTTATTGACCGGAGAACGTCTCGGTCATGTCTACATGTCTCCCGAACCCGTAGGGTCTACACACTTAAGGTTCGATGACGCTAGGGTTATAAGGGAAGTTTGTATGTGGTTACCGAATGTTTTTCAGAGTCCCGGATGAGATCCCGGACGTCACGAGGAGTTCCAGAATGGTCTGGAGGTAAAGATTTATATATGGGAAGTCCTATTTTGGTCACCGGAAAAGTTTCGGGTTTTATCGGTAACGTACCGGGACCACCGGGAGGGTCCCGGGGGTCCACCAAGTGGGGCCACCAACCCCGGAGGACTACATGGGCCAAGTGTGGGAGGGGACCAGCCCCAGGTGGGCTGGTGCGCTCCCCCACAAAGGCCCAAGGCACCTAGGGTTTGGGGAGGGGGTGCTTCCACCTAACTTGGGGGGCAAGTTTCCCCTCTTCCCCCCCCCCCCTTGGCCGCCACCCTTAGATGGGATTGGGGCTGCCGCACCCCTTGGGGTGGAAACCCTAAAGGGGGCGCACCCTCCTCCCTCTCCCCTATATACAGTTGAGGTCTTGAGGGCTGCCAACACATGAGTTTTGACCTCTCCCTGGCGCAGCCCTACCTCTCTCCCTTCTCCTCTCCCGCGGTGCTTGGCGAAGCCCTGCAGGATTGCCACGCTCCTCCACCACCACCATGCCGTTGTGCTGCTGCTGGATGGAGTCTTCCTCAACCTCTCCCTCTCTCCTTGCTGGATCAAGGCATGGGAGACGTCACCGGGCTGTACGTGTGTTGAACGTGGAGGTGTCGTCCGTTCGGCACTAGGATCTCCGGTGATTTGGATCACGACGAGTACGACTCCTTCAACCCTGTTCTCTTGAATGCTTCCGCTTAGTGATCTACAAGGGTATGTAGATGCACTCTCCTTCCTCTTGTTGCTAGAATCTCCATAGATTGATCTTGGTGACTCGTAGGAAATTTTTTGAATTTCTGCTACGTTCCCCAACAAACCCACCCCCCAACCACGCATCTCCTGCAATTAATTGAATGAAACGCCACCCCCTCCCCTACTTCTAGCACTGTACGCTGCGAGCTTCGCCCATCTGCAAAACAGAGCACCGGAGAAGCGCCTGCACTCCATGGGCAATGCGTCACGCGGCGGCTCCGCCGCGCACCGAGGTACGGTCTGAACTCCAGCCCCCGGCGCTTGCCTTAGCCTATCCATGACTAAACTAACCCCCGTGATGCATCTCCCCTCCTCCCCCATCTGCCCCTTGTAGATTTGTCAATGGGAGAAGAACATCTTCTCAGAGAGAAGATCCAAACTCCGGCCACCATGAATAGAGAGGGAGAAGCAGCATCCCTAGTTGGATCATCAAGCAGGTCCACATCACACACATCTAGAATAGCTATTCAGAAAGTAGTTGAGGTGGTAGGTGCTTTATCCGATTACAAAAGATTTCTTATTGAGGAGATTGGATTTGAGGGCGTACTGCGCACCCCCATGATACCAAAAATCAACCTGAAGTTTAGCAAGTTCCTCATGACCAAGGTGGATGTCAAAGACCATTGTGTCATCTTCAGAGACGGGGGGACGCCAATTCCATTCTACCCAGAGGATTTCCACAAAGTTTTTGGCATCCCATGCGGGCAACGAGATATACATGGAACAGACGCACACATCACAAATGAGGCAATTGATTTCATCAGGAACTCCATAGGATGGACAAACAAATCTGATCGCAGTTTAAGCTCGCTTGAAGCGTTCATTTCCAAGGAAATAAACGAACTCTCTAGCCGTTTAGAGGAGGATTGCTTCAAGATGGCGTTCGTCGTGTTCGTGATGGGCAATCTGTTCGCCCCATGCACCAAGCATGACTACTCAACCATTGACTACTGGGGTGCCATCAAGGACGCTGACAATATCTCACTCTTCAATTGGTGCAAATATTCGTTTGAAGGTTTACTGGAAGCAGTTCAGAAACTGAAGATGGAAATAGATGCAGACATAACTCCGAACCACCTCTCTAGGTGTCATCTTTTTCTTGAGGTAAATGCCCAAGAAAATCACCAATTCTTCACATACATGGTTGGTTCTGTGAAAGCTGTAAATAGATCAAATGTACTTTTTTTTGCGCACAGGTTTTCGTACTAGATAATGTGGAGCTGGGCATTATGAACTTAAAGCAAACCACCATGCCACGGATACAACTATTCGATGGGCAGACACTGAAATGGGTGATCCTCGTGTGCTCAGCAAGAAAGCTAGGGAAAACAATCTTCATTGTGCCGGAGGTAAATTACCACACCGTTATATGTTTATACACAATGATGAGAATCATGATCTGGGCTAACTAGGTGCAAGCTCACGCAGGCAAGACACTGGAATGCCATGTGCTACACTTGGCACAACTACAAAAATGAGATGCACATGCAGAAGAAGGCAATAGAGACCAAGGCCGAAGGTTCAGCAAATCAGTACGCACTTGTCAGACACAACCCAGCCGTAACACAAAAGGAGTACATCAACGCGGACATAGCCGTACGTCACCTTGCACAGACACCAAGCAGCAGCGTAGACTTCAGCCCTGACTACTATGCTCACTGGATTCAGATGCAAGACCCACAACTGGTGAGTCACTCTATATAAATTAACCACTAAGATCCAAAGCCCATCACAGCATTTGGTTTTGCACGCGCGTTGATGGACAGCTCATTTTCATTTTCACCTATATTGTTTGGAATAACATGGCATATTTTCTACATGGCAGTCTGCGTCTCCCTTAGGATGGGAACTGAAAGAGCACAACACAAAGTGTGTGCACATTGCAAACGAAATGAGAAGGAACATTGCAAATGAGAACATTCGGTTCACGAAAAAGCTGCTTAAAGTTTATTCAGCCAAACCAAAAATGGAAACACCCACACCCAAACCATCTTGTCGAGTCGGCCACCCAATCAGACCCTTCGGTGGTGTAGGTAATGTCGCCCGCTACCACCCCACCACCAGCATGTAGTAATACTAAAATCAGTCAAACTGGACTTCTGCATGTCTTAAGACGTTTTATATGTCTTTGTGCAGACCCACACAACGAATTGGCGCCGCCCAGACTTGCCGCCAGCATAGTCGGAAGAAGGTTGGAGTCGTCATCTCCATCCACAACGCCCATTCAATGGGACAACTTGATGTCATGCCCGCTGCCGATCAGCTATCCACCACACCGACAAAGGGGCAAAAGCGATCAAGGATGGACGACATGGCTGGAAAGAGCTCTGACCATTGTCCCACATCTCTTCTTCATTGTTAGTCGTGTTCCATTGGTGCAATAAAAAAACTATGTTCACAGATGCACCACCATTCGAACTCGACATAGACGGCGAAAATGAAGCCAGCACGCCTATCAAGAAGGATGGAAAGGCCAACAAGCTTTCACCAACATCTGCAACAAAGGCATACTCTGACAACCTAGTAGGACAGCTAATGATGTTAAATGATGAGATCAGGGACACCGAGGGCCACATTGTTTTTGGGCAAGTGAACGACATGTGTATAACCAAAATCATGGTTGCTCATACTAGTTTCACCAAAGACCCATGGTCCACTAACCGGACGATGCGCACACATGGAGAAGTTGTCCGAAAAGCTATCAGAGGTTGGATGCGGTCAAGAACACCATTCCACCTATCAAGGTAACCAAAAGCAAAAGCCCCATACTTTCTGACCTGTCAAAATGGTAGCCGCCTTGCCCTCACAAGGCACTGAAATCCGCCAACGCAACTAACATTCCTCTTGTTCTTATGTCATTGGGATTGGGTTGCACACCCCGCCCCGCGGTTTATTGTCGTAAGTGGCAATGCCATCAAGTCTCAAATATGCGACGGTGCTGAAATTGACCATGAGCTCGGCTCGTTGATCATACGTCAGATTGCACAGATGGAGTCACACGCTCACCGTGCTACCCCTGACGAACAATACCGCTTGCTTCTCAAGCCCGACTTCTCGGTACGGATTGCCAAATACAGCTGATGCAAGTTTTCATGCCATAGCTTGATGGTTTTTGACGGACTATTCTTTTTTTCCCGGGTGTTCGGGAGCAGTGTCATGCCATTGCAGGAGAAAACACCACCAGAATCATGTCAATACAAAGACAATTCACTGGAATAGACATCAAATTCAACATCGCAAACTGTAGGATGGTAATCCTCCAAAATTGTTTTCATTTAGTTATTCCGATTTAGCACTGGCCATGACTGCATTAGAAACAGCCACCTCACTGCTTCTCTTATTCCATTTTACCATTTGTACCAGGTTACAATCCCCGCAGTCATGCCACATGGTTGGTGTAGCTTCAACTGGGACATGATGGACCAGGTGATAACCATAATGGATCCAATGGCATACCAGACAGAGGACGCGGACCAAAAAACATGTCTTATGTACGCGGCCGACAAGCTCCACAATGCTCTTTTCTATTGTATTGACGAATTCTTCACTGAGTGGCACTGCAGCCGGCTGAACTGGACGAAGAAGAACCCTCTTCTATCAACCACAACATTTAACAGGTACACACACTTTGGCACTCAGTGCAACATTTATGTTCATATTCTTTCCGCCAGGCAGATGCTTTCTTTCTTTTATTTGGCTAACCATTTTTTATAATCGAAAACACGCCCCCCCCCCCCACACACACACACACAGGCCTGAGAGTGCCATGTGTGTCGTCCACCTACTTCGGCATTTCAAAGGAAACTCCTTGGCAAAACCACTCACCAGGGTCAGTACACGAGATGTAATACAGAAAAAAGGCACAAGAAACTAGTACAATTAAACTAATTTCTGATTGGCAATATACACAGGCAGCTATTGCCAACGATACATGGAAGGAAACACCGCCACCCTCCATCTGGAAGGTCTTGACACTGTCGCCAATGCCCTAAACGAGACAATGGCAGACTCAGTGGTCTAGTTCTAATGTAGGCAGGAAGTAAAATGAAATAAATAGAAGCCCCCCTGTCGGTGTCAAAACCGGCGGATCTCGGGTAGGGGGTCCCGAACTGTGCGTCTAGGCGGATGGTAACAGGAGACAAGGGACACGATGTTTTTACCCAGGTTCGGGCCCTCTCGGTGGAGGTAAAACCCTACTCCTGCTTGATTAATATTGATGATATGGGTACTACAAGAGTAGATCTACCACGAGATCAAAGAGGCTAAACCCTAGAAGCTAGCCTATGGTATGATTGTTGTTCGCCCTACGGACTAAAACCCTCCGGTTTATATAGACACCGGAGAGGGCTAGGGTTACACAGAGTCGGTTACAATGGTAGGAGATCTACATATCCGTATCGCCAAGCTTGCCTTCCACGCCAAGGAAAGTCCCATCCGGACACGGGACGAAGTCTTCAATCTTGTATCTTCATAGTCCAGGAGTCCGGCCAAAGATGATAGTTCGGCTATCCGGACACCCCCTAATCCAGGACTCCCTCAGTAGCCCCCGAACCAGGCTTCAATGATGATGAGTCCGGCGTGTTGATTGTCTTCGGCATTGCAAGGCGGGTTCTTCTCCAAATCCTATGTTGAATAGTGTCCGGCTTCTCGTAAATATCGCGCTCCTCGGCTTCCACGCCCAATAATGGCCATCTTCCATGTTTTGAATGAATGTGAAAAACCAGGGTATTTTTTCATTTACCCCCCTAGCTGCGCAAATGAGCCGCCTATAAAAGAGACAGGGATCTAGATCCGAATCACACCATCCTCCCCCCCGCAAGCATTCATCGGAGAGCCTCTGACAAAAATCCATTCCATCATGGACAGTCGACGCGGCTCCTCCTCTCGTGCTCCCAGCCCTTAGCCTGGAGATTTGGAGAGATGCTCGGTCCCGCACAGCGAGCTAGTGACGCTCCAAACCAAGGGATTTCTTCCCCCAGCCTTCATGGTTCTGGTTTGAGACGGACTCGCCACCTACAAGGGCGGAAAACAGGCGGAGAGTGTTCCTGATCCCTCCAAAGGAGAGCGGGTATGCTTCGTCTCTTATCTGATAAGAGGAATCGGATTTCCAATACATCCGTTTCTCCGAGGGCTCCTGGAGTTCTACAGCCTCCAGCTGCACCATCTTACGCCTGCCTCCATTCTGCACATCGCGGGCTTCGTGGCCCTTTGCGAACTATTCTTGGGCGTCGAGGCTCATTTTGCACTGTGGAAGAGATTATTCTGCCTCATACCCCGTTCTCATGAGGGGTCAATATATCAAGTGGGCGGAGCCGAGCTATGGCGCATCGCCGGGACCGGATACCTATCCGGAACCCCGAGGAAGGCGTCCGAAGACTGGCCTTCGGAATAGTTCTACATGGAAGATGTCCCGCTGCCGGATCTAGTTCGGATTGGCCTCCCGGAGTTCAGTAATGCTCCTCTGAAAAAACGCCTAAGTTGGCGTCCGCGGAGCCCTCAACGGGAGAATGACAGGGACGTCCTTTACCTGATGAGCCGAATAAGATTATTGGCTCATCCCGAATTGACCATGATCGGGGTCATGGCCACATGCATTATGCGGGGGTTGCAGCCACTCCAGTATAGGGGCCACCCCATGTGGGACTTCAACGGGGAGGATGATGCCACCCGTCATGGCCGTAAGGGGCCGAGATCGATCGCCGATCTGGTGAAGATCTTGTCCGCCCTGTACAAAGGGGAAAAGGAGGATTTTCTCCATGTCAGTCCACTGAACGGGTTTTCTATGAACAATCTGTTGGGGAACGTTGCAGAAAATTAAAATTTTTCCTACGGCTTCACCAAGATCCATCTATGAGTTCATCTAAGCAACGAGTCATGGGAGAGAGTTTGCATCTACATACCACTTGTAGATCGCGTGCGGAAGCTTGCAAGGTGATGATGTAGTCGTACTCGAACGTGATTCAGATCACCGATGCCAAGTGCTGAACGGACAGCACCTCCGTGTTCAACACACGTACGGGACGAGCGACGTCTCCTCCTTCTTGATCCAGCAAGGGAGAAGGAGAGGTTGAGGAAGACAGCTCCACCGGCAGCACGACGGCGTGATGATGGTGGAGAAGCAGTACTCCGACAGGGCTTCGCCGAGCGCACAACGAAGGAGGAGAGGTGTTGGGGAGGGAGAAGGAGGCAACCAAAGGCCAAGGACTCAAGGTATGAAGTCCCTCCTCTCCCCCACTATATATAGGAGGGCCAAGGGGGGGGTGGCCGGCCCTAGGAGATCCAATCTCCTAGGGGGGCGGCGGCCAAGGGGGGTTTTCCTCCCCCCCAAGGCACCTAGGAGGTGCCTTCCCCTCCTAGGACTCTTGCCCCCTTGAACCCTAGGCGCATGGGCCTATGTGGGGCTGGTGCCCTTGGCCCATGCAGGCCAAGGCGCACCCCCTACAGCCCATGTGGCCCCCCGGGGCAGGTGGCCCCACCCGGTGGGCCCCCGGGACCCCTCCGGTGGTCCCGGTACAATACCGATAACCCCGAAACTTGTCCCGATGCCCGAAACAGGACTTCCCATATATAAATCTTTACCTCCGGACCATTCCGGAACTCCTCGTGACGTCCGGGATCTCATCCGGGACTCCGAACATCATTCGGTAGTCACATACTTGACTTCCTACTAACCCTAGCGTCACCGAACCTTAAGTGTGTAGACCCCACGGGTTCGGGAGACACGCAGACATGACCGAGACGACTCTCGGGCAATAACCAACAGCGGGGTCTGGATATCCATGTTGGCTCCCACATGCTCCTCGATGATTTCATCGGTTGAACCACGATGTCGAGGATTCGATCAAACCCTGTATACAATTCCCTTTGTCAATCGGTACGTTACTTGCCCGAGACTCGATCGTCGGTATCCCAATACCTTGTTCAGTCTCGTTACCCGGCAAGTCACTTTACTCGTACCGTAATGCATGATCCCGTGGCCAACACCTTGGTCACATTGAGCTCATTATGATGATGCATTACCGAGTGGGCCCAGAGATACCTCTCCGTTATACGGAGTGACAAATCCCAGTCTCGATCCGTGTCAACCCAACAGATACTTTCGGAGATACCTGTAATGCACCTTTATAGTCACCCAGTTACGTTGTGACGTTTGATACACCCAAGGCACTCCTACGGTAACCGGGAGTTACACGATCTCATGGTCGAAGGAATAGATACTTGACATTGGCAAAGCTTCTAGCAAACGAACTATACGATCTTTTATGCTATGCTTATGATTGGGTCTTGTCCATCACATCATTCTCCTAATGATGTGATCCCGTTATCAACGACATCCTATGTCCATAGTCAGGAAACCATGACTATCTATTGATCATAACGAGCTAGTCAACTAGAGGCTCACCAGGGACTCATTGGGTCTAAGTGTTCACACGTGTATTACGATTTCCGGATAATACAGTTATAGCATGAACAAAAGACAATTATCATGAACATTGAAATATAATAATCCTTTTATTATTGCCTCTAGGGCATATTTCCAACAGTCTCCCACTTGCACTAGAGTCACCAATCTAGTTACATTGTGATGAATCGAACACCCATAGAGTTCTGGTGTTGATCATGTTTTGCACGCGAGAGAGGTTTAGTCAACGGATCTGCGACATTCAGATCCGTGTGCACTTTGCAAATCTCTATGTCTCCATCTTGAACATTTTCACGGATGGAGTTGAAACGACGCTTGATGTGCCTGGTCTTCTTGTGAAACCTGGGCTCCTTGGCAAGGGCAATAGCTCCAGTGTTGTCACAGAAGAGTTTGATCGGCCCCGACGCATTGGGTATGACTCCTAGGTCGGTGATGAACTCCTTCATCCAAATCGCTTCATGCGCTGCCTCCGAGGCTGCCATGTACTCCGCTTCACATGTAGATCCCGCCACGACGCTCTGCTTGCAGCTGCACCAGCTTACTGCTCCACCATTCAACATATACACGTATCCGGTTTGTGACTTAGAGTCATCCAGATCTGAGTCGAAGCTAGCGTCGACGTAACCCTTTACGACGAGCTCTTCATCTCCTCCATAAACGAGAAACATGTCCTTTGTCCTTTTCAGGTACTTCAGGATATTCTTGACCGCTGTCCAGTGTTCCTTGCCGGGGTTACTTTGGTATCTTGCAACCAAACTTACGGCAAGGTTTACATCGGGTCTGGTACACAGCATGGCATACATAATAGATCCTATGGCTGAAGCATAGGGGATGACACTCATCTCTTCTTTATCTTTTGCCGTGGTCGGTGACTGAGCCAAGCTCAATCTCACACCTTGTAACATAGGCAAGAACCCCTTCTTGGACTGATCCATTTTGAACCTCTTCAAAATCTTATCAAGGTATGTGCTTTGTGAAAGACCTATGAGGCGTCTCGATCTATCTCTATAGATCTTGATGCCTAATATATAAGCAGCTTCTCCAAGGTCCTTCATTGAAAAACACTTGTTCAAGTAGGCCTTAATGCTGTCCAGGAGTTTCGTATCATTTCCCATCAAGAGTATGTCATCTACATATAATAGGAGAAATGCTACAGAGCTCCCACTCACTTTCTTGTAAACGCAGGCTTCTCCATAAGTCTGCGTAAACCCAAACGCTTTGATCATCTCATCAAAGCGAATGTTCCAACTCCGAGATGCTTGCACCAGTCCATAAATGGATCGCTGGAGCTTGCATACTTTGTTAGCGTTCTGAGGAACGACAAAACCTTCCGGCTGCATCATATACAGCTCTTCCTTAAGATGTCCATTAAGGAATGCCGTTTTGACGTCCATCTGCCATATCTCATAATCATAGTATGCGGCAATTGCTAACATGATTCGGACGGACTTAAGCTTCGCCACGGGAGAGAATGTCTCGTCGTAGTCAATCCCTTGAACTTGTCGATAACCCTTAGCGACAAGTCGAGCTTTATAGATGGTAACATTACCATCCGCGTCCGTCTTCTTCTTAAAAATCCATTTATTTTCTATCGCTCGCCGATCATCGGGCAAGTCTGTCAAAGTCCATACTTTGTTTTCATACATGGATCCTATCTCGGATTTCATGGCCTCAAGCCATTTGTTGGAATCCGGGCCCGCCATTGCTTCTTCATAGTTCGAAGGTTCATTGTTGTCCAGCAACATGATTTCCATGACAGGGTTGCCGTACCACTCTGGTGCAGAACATGTCCTTGTGGACCTTCGAAATTCAGTAGCAACTAGATCTGAAGTACCTTGATCATCATCAACATTTTCCTCTTCAGTTGGTGTGGGCATTACAGGAATGGTTTCCTGCGCTGCACCACTTTCCCGTTCGAGAGGTAGTACTTCATCGAGTTCTACTTTCCTCCCACTTACTTCTTTCGAGAGAAACTCTTTCTCCAGAAAGCATCCGTTCTTGGCAACAAAGATCTTGCCTTCGGATCTTAAGTAGAAGGTATACCCGACAGTTTCCTTAGGGTATCCTATGAATACGCATTTTTCCGACTTGGGTTCGAGCTTTTCAGGTTGAAGTTTCTTGACATAAGCATCGCATCCCCAAACTTTTAGAAACGACAGCTTAGGTTTCTTCCCAAACCATAATTCATACGGTGTCGTCTCAACGGATTTAGACGGTGCCCTATTTAAAGTGAATGTAGCTGTCTCTAGAGCGTATCCCCAAAATGATAGCGGTAAATCGGTAAGAGACATCATAGACCGCACCATATCCAATAGAGTGCGATTACGACGTTCGGACACACCGTTTCGCTGAGGTGTTCCAGGCGGCGTGAGTTGTGAAACGATTCCACATTTTCTTAAGTGTGTACCAAATTCGTGACTTAAGTATTCGCCCCCACGATCTGATCGTAGGAACTTTATCTTACGGTCATGTTGATTCTCTACCTCACTCTGAAATTCCTTGAACTTTTCAAAAGGTCTCAGACTTGTGTTTCATTAAGTAGACATACCCATATCTACTCAAGTCGTCAGTGAGAGTGAGAACATAACGATATCCTCCGCGAGCCTCAACGCTCATTGGACCGCACACATCGGTATGTATGATTTCCAACAAGTTGGTTGCTCGCTCCATTGTTCCGGAGAACGGAGTCTTGGTCATTTTGCCTAAGAGGCAAGGTTCGCATGTGTCAAATGATTCATAATCAAGAGACTCTAAAAGTCCATCAGCATGGAGCTTCTTCATGCGCTTGACACCAATGTGACCAAGGCGGCAGTGCCACAAGTATGTGGGACTATCGTTATCAACTTTACATCTTTTGGCATCCACACTATGAACATGTGTAATATTACGCTCGAGATTCATCAAGAATAAACCATTGACCATCGGAGCATGACCATAAAACATATCTCTCATATAAATCGAACAACCATTATTCTCAGACTTAAATGAGTAGCCATCTCGTATTAAACGAGATCCAGATACAATGTTCATGCTCAAACTTGGCACTAAACAACAATTATTGAGGTTTAAAACTAATCCCGTAGGTAAATGTAGAGGCAGCGTGCCGACGGCGATCACATCGACCCTGGAACCATTCCCGACGCGCATCGTCACCTCGTCCTTCGCCAGTCTCCGTTTATTCCGCAGCTCCTGCTGTGAGTTACATATGTGAGCAACGGCACCGGTATCAAATACCCAGGAGTTACTTCGAGTACTGGTAAGGTACACATCAATTACATGTATATCAAATATACCTTTGGTGTTGCCGGCCTTCTTATCCGCTAAGTATTTGGGGCAGTTCCGCTTCCAGTGCCCCTTCCCCTTGCAATAAAAGCACTCAGTCTCAGGCTTGGGTCCATTCTTTGACTTCTTCCCGGCAACAGGCTTACCGGGCGCGGCAACATCTTTGCCGTCCTTCTTGAAGTTCTTCTTACCCTTGCCCTTCTTGAACTTAGTGGTCTTATTGACCATCAACACTTGATGTTCTTTCTTGATTTCAGCCTCTGCTGACTTCAGCATCGAGAACACTTCAGGAATGGTCTTTACCATCCCCTGCATGTTGTAGTTCATCACAAAGCTCTTGTAGCTTGGTGGGAGCGACTGGAGGATTCTGTCAATGACCGCCTCATCTGGGAGGTTAATGTTCAACTGGGTCATACGTGCGTGCAACCCAGACATCTTCAGGATGTGTTCACTGACAGAACTGTTCTCCTCCATCTTACAACTGTAGAACTTGTCGGAGACATCATATCTCTCGACCCGGGCATGAGCTTGGAAAACTAGTTTCAGCTCTTCGAACATCTCATATGCTCCGTGATGCTCAAAACGCTTTTGGAGCCCCGGTTCTAAGCTGTAAAGCATGCCGCACTGAACGAGGGAGTAATCATCAGCACGAGTTTGCCAAGCGTTCATAACGTCTTGGTTCTCTGGGACGGGAGCGGCACCTAGCGGTCCTTCTAGGACATATTGTTTCCTGGCAGCTATGAGGATGATCCTCAGGTTTCGGACCCAGTCCGTATAGTTGCTGCCATCATCTTTCAGCTTGGTTTTCTCTAGGAACGCGTTGAAGTTCATGTTGACATGAGCGTTGGCCATTGATCTACAATACATATTTGCAAAGGTTTTAGACTAAGTTCATGATAATAAAGTTCTTAATCAAAATTATGAACTCCCACTTAGATTAGACATCCCTCTAGTCATCTAAGTGTTACACGATCCGAGTCGACTAGCCCGTGTCCGATCATCACGTGAGACGGACTAGTCATCGTCGGTGAACATCTTTATGTTGATCGTATCTTCCATACGACTCGTGTTCGACCTTTCGGTCTCCGTGTTCCGAGGCCATGTCTGCACATGCTAGGCTCGTCAAGTTAACCCTAAGTGTTTTCGCTGTGTAAAACTGTCTTACACCCGTTGTATGTGAACGTAAGGATCCATCACACCCGATCATCACGTGGTGCTTAGAAACGACGAACTGTAGCAACGGTGCACAGTTAGGGGAGAACACTTCTTGAAATTTTGTAAGGGATCATCTTATTTACTACCGTCGTCCTAAGTAAACAAGATGCATAAACATAATAAACATCACATGCAATTATATGGTTGTGACATGATATGGCCAATATCATCAAGCTCCATTGATCTCCATCTTCGGGGCTCCATGATCATCTTGTCACCGGCTTGACACCATGATCTCCATCATCATGATCTCCATCATCGTGTCTTCATGAAGTTGTCACGCCAACGACTACTTCTACTTCTATGACTAACGCGTTTAGTAATGAAGTAAAGTAGTTTACATGGCGTTCTTCAATGACACGCAGGTCATACAAAAAAATAAAGACAACTCCTATGGCTCCTGCCGGTTGTCATACTCATCGACATGCAAGTCGTGAATCCTATTACAAGAACATGATCTCATACATCACAATTCAACATTCATCACAACTTCTGGCCATATCACATCACATGATCAATCGCTGCAAAAACAAGTTAGACGTTCTCTAGTTGTTGTTGCATCTTTTACGTGGCTGCGATTGGGTTCTAGCAAGAACGTTTTCTTACCTACGAATCACCACAACGTGATTTTGTCAACTTCTATTTACCCTTCATAAGGGCCTTGTTCATCGATTCCGCTCCAACTAAAGTGGGAGAGACAGACACCCGCCAGCCACCTTATGCAACTAGTGCATGTCAGTCGGTGGAACCGGTCTCACGTAAGCGTACGTGTAAGGTTGGTCCGGGCCGCTTCATCCCACAATACCGTTGAGCAAGAAAAGACTAGTAGAGGCAAGTAAGATGACAAGATCAACGCCCACAACAAATTGTGTTCTACTCGTGCATTAGAGAACTACGCATAGACCTAGCTCATGATGCCACTGTTGGGGAACGTTGCAGAAAATTAAAATTTTTCCTACGGCTTCACCAAGATCCATCTATGAGTTCATCTAAGCAACGAGTCATGGGAGAGAGTTTGCATCTACATACCACTTGTAGATCGCGTGCGGAAGCTTGCAAGGTGATGATGTAGTCGTACTCGAACGTGATTCAGATCACCGATGCCAAGTGCTGAACGGACAGCACCTCCGTGTTCAACACACGTACGGGACGAGCGACGTCTCCTCCTTCTTGATCCAGCAAGGGAGAAGGAGAGGTTGAGGAAGACAGCTCCACCGGCAGCACGACGGCGTGATGATGGTGGAGAAGCAGTACTCCGACAGGGCTTCGCCGAGCGCACAACGAAGGAGGAGAGGTGTTGGGGAGGGAGAAGGAGGCAACCAAAGGCCAAGGACTCAAGGTATGAAGTCCCTCCTCTCCCCCACTATATATAGGAGGGCCAAGGGGGGGGTGGCCGGCCCTAGGAGATCCAATCTCCTAGGGGGGCGGCGGCCAAGGGGGGTTTTCCTCCCCCCCAAGGCACCTAGGAGGTGCCTTCCCCTCCTAGGACTCTTGCCCCCTTGAACCCTAGGCGCATGGGCCTATGTGGGGCTGGTGCCCTTGGCCCATGCAGGCCAAGGCGCACCCCCTACAGCCCATGTGGCCCCCCGGGGCAGGTGGCCCCACCCGGTGGGCCCCCGGGACCCCTCCGGTGGTCCCGGTACAATACCGATAACCCCGAAACTTGTCCCGATGCCCGAAACAGGACTTCCCATATATAAATCTTTACCTCCGGACCATTCCGGAACTCCTCGTGACGTCCGGGATCTCATCCGGG
The DNA here is from genome assembly GCA_963921465.1 of Triticum timopheevii. NCBI lineage: Eukaryota > Viridiplantae > Streptophyta > Magnoliopsida > Poales > Poaceae > Triticum > Triticum timopheevii. The sequence continues at coordinate 274,892,075 of OY997262.1, read as the reverse complement.
ACTCCGAACATCATTCGGTAGTCACATACTTGACTTCCTACTAACCCTAGCGTCACCGAACCTTAAGTGTGTAGACCCTACGGGTTCGGGAGACACGCAGACATGACCGAGACGACTCTCGGGCAATAACCAACAGCGGGGTCTGGATATCCATGTTGGCTCCCACATGCTCCTCGATGATTTCATCGGTTGAACCACGATGTCGAGGATTCGATCAAACCCTGTATACAATTCCCTTTGTCAATCGGTACGTTACTTGCCCGAGACTCGATCGTCGGTATCCCAATACCTTGTTCAGTCTCGTTACCCGGCAAGTCACTTTACTCGTACCGTAATGCATGATCCCGTGGCCAACACCTTGGTCACATTGAGCTCATTATGATGATGCATTACCGAGTGGGCCCAGAGATACCTCTCCGTTATACGGAGTGACAAATCCCAGTCTCGATCCGTGTCAACCCAACAGATACTTTCGGAGATACCTGTAATGCACCTTTATAGTCACCCAGTTACGTTGTGACGTTTGATACACCCAAGGCACTCCTACGGTAACCGGGAGTTACACGATCTCATGGTCGAAGGAATAGATACTTGACATTGGCAAAGCTTCTAGCAAACGAACTATACGATCTTTTATGCTATGCTTATGATTGGGTCTTGTCCATCACATCATTCTCCTAATGATGTGATCCCGTTATCAACGACATCCTATGTCCATAGTCAGGAAACCATGACTATCTATTGATCATAACGAGCTAGTCAACTAGAGGCTCACCAGGGACTCATTGGGTCTAAGTGTTCACACGTGTATTACGATTTCCGGATAATACAGTTATAGCATGAACAAAAGACAATTATCATGAACATTGAAATATAATAATCCTTTTATTATTGCCTCTAGGGCATATTTCCAACACAATCCTCGAAGCTGGGTAAGCGGACATTTCTTTTTGCCTATCCGATCCACATTCCCATTGTTAAGTATCTCATTTTGTGATATCGACGCAGGAACTGCGCCGGACCGTAGAAGATATACACAGCCCGCCTCCACAACCCGAGGATCTAGAACGGTCCCTCGATCCGGCCTCCGAAGAGGATCCGGACATAAAGGTGGAGCTGATCGATAGGGTGTTCCACCAACTTAGCATCGACAATGCTTTGGTCGCCATTACGGCCGACTACCCCGGAATATTTCCAGCCTCCCAGGTAACTGTGACCGAAGTCCTGATACCACGACCCATCTGTGCTTATTTCTGATCACCGTATACCAATGGTGTTTCGCAGGGGGTGCCTTCGAGGCGGGAAGCCGAGCCCGCGGCGACTGGCTAACAAGGGGCAGCTCGGCCCAGCAGGCAGAAAAGAAGTGCGGTACGGATTGAGACGTCACCGCAACGGTATGGCGCACCACCGTGTTTCAAGAAAGATTCCTGGAAGGCATGCTAACGCTCGTGATCTTTTCAGGAAAAAGAGCACTCGCCGGACTGTGTCCGGAGAGGTTGCCAAACGAGCCTCCGCCAGCCAGGCTCCAAAGCCAGGTCCGGAGGGGGAGGCGAATACAAGGCGCGCGTCGGATGCTCCTCCAATGGAGGATGCCGACAGATTGTCCGCCACCAAATCCGAGGTGGAGAGTGCCATGAATCATAGGCGCCGTCGGACAGTTCTTCGTGACGCATGTTTCTCCCAAGAGGCATTGAATGCCTTTAATTCGGGAGATGCGCACCTCTGTGCCGCTCAAGATGGTCTAGCCAGAGCCACGGAGCAGTATGTGAAAGACATACGGGTGAGGAATTTTGATAGTTATATATGCCAGTAGCCCCCGAGACTTAAAATAGTTAGAATAACTGATTTAAGGATCATTTGTTATGCAGGATCTTACAGAAAAGAATACCCAACTGTCCCAGGAGCTTCAAGAGTGCAAGGCCCAACTTGAGGCCGCCCTAGCCGTGACAGGGGAAGCCACAGAGACCCCCTCTGGTAATATATGCTTCGAAAGAGAAGTAATTTGCTAAATGCGGCATGTGTATAAGTCTGACAATAATATTGCAGATGGCGCCGGACTAGATCCGGACAGGCAACAGCTATTGTGCCGATTAAAGGCTGGCGAGAATGTTCTTACAAGGGTGAGGCAAGAGAAAAATAATCTCCAAGATGCCAACACCCAGCTGGGTGAGGAACTGGAGGATGTTCGAGCCCAGCTGTTTGACTCTGTTAAGGAGAATCGACGGCTTCGTCGTGGCATTTATAGTAAGTGCTTGAGCGAACTTTTGAAAAGAAGAGTTCGGCGAGGAAGTCGATTAATAGAAATATATCTGTAGGTATGCTCACAGGTCGTCCTGCAGAGGAAATGCCCAGTTCAACGGGTGACCTACTTCCTGAGCTGCTGCAACTGCACGAACGAGTTCGGCAGGTGATGAGAGGCGTCGCCCAGGCCTTGTGGCCATCCATCTCCCTACCCGAAGGCCTTGGAGAGCTTGCAGAGAAGCTTCAGGGAGCACGGCGGCGCTTCCGGCTATGGAAGCTATCGGCCTGCCATCAAGGCGCCAGGGAGGCCTGGGCCATGGTGAAGACGCGGTACACGAAGGCTGACCCAAACCACATGGCCGAGGTCGGACCTATGGGGCCCGATGGGAAGGAGATCCCTGTGAGCTTAGTGTACGGCCAAGTAGAGTTGGCCGCAAAGTATTCCCAGCGAGACTGTAAACTAGACAGCCTATTAGATGGTATTGAAGAGGAATACAATCAATCAATTTGACTATGTAATTTAAAATGACATGTAAAATGCCTTCTAGCCGGATTGTAGATCGTTTGTCGTAGCGGACCTTTTCGCTTCAACCTTGGGACCCGACAGTCTGGAGTGTGTCCGAATACCCTCGCGGTTATGTAAGAACCGGGGCATGCGTGGAGACCAGGCGTAGGGGTCATAAGTGCTTTATCAGACAAGTGCCCAACTAGTTATGTTATATTACATGGTTAGTAAGAAACATCTTCCAGGGAGAATAGTTCCATTAGGGGTTCCTTTCCCTGGGAGGCATGCCCTAAAGTGCATGTCCGGACTGCGAAAAAAGCAAAAAAACATCTAGGGGCAGATAAATGAATAAGTAAGAATTCGTCTTTTAGTTCACCGACCGAATATTCCCTTAAGAACGCTAGCTTTCGGCTTCACCCAGTCTGAGGTACACGTCCGGCTGACCCGGCGGTAACAATCGCAGAGGTGCTCCCTTTACCACCTAGCCGAACAATCGGGAACGCAGGGGTAAGCACAGGAGCCAGGCAACCCAGCTTGGCCAAAACTTAAGTCATATCGATGCATATAATGGTGAATAAAAGGTACATGCGGAAGTGTGACACATGTGTTGGGCATAAAGCCCGTATAAATAAGCTTCTGTTAAAGAAGCCCCCAGGTATACTAAGCGCGGATAACGCATCAAGTGTGTGCGAACAGTGCGCAAATGAGCCTTCAACGGCTTCAGAAAAAAGGAGGGAGAAGGAGAGAAATAAAAGACAGTTAAAGTATAAAATATAGACGGAGGAAGGAGACGAACTCAGAGTCCGGCGCTAGGCGTAGAATCTTCGGAGACGGGCTGCGTTCCATGGGTTCGGCTCAAGTCGGTTATCCGATGTGTTCCGCAGACGGTATGCTCCGCCGGTCAGGACTAGGTCAATGATGAAGGGACCCTCCCATTTGGGCTTGAGTTTGTCCTTTTTCTTGTCCGGCAGGCGTAGAACTAATTCGCCAACATTGTAAGCTTTGGCCCGTACTTCTCTGCTTTGGTATCTTCGAGCCTGCTGTTGATAGAATGCAGAACGGGCTTTTGCCACGTCGCACTCCTCCTCCAAGGCGTCCAAACTTTCCTGCCGATCGAGCTCGGCTTCTCTTTCTTCGTACATGCACACATGAGGTGAGTCATGAATTATGTCACAGGGCAAAACTGCCTTCACCGTACACCATAAAAAATGGTGTGAATCCGGTAGTGCGATTTGGCGTGGTCCGCAGCCCCCAGAGTACGGAGTCGAGCTCCTCTACCCAGTGCGTATTAGATTCCTTGAGGGATCGCACTAGTCTGGGTTTAATGCCGCTCATGATTAGACCATTTGCTCGCTCGACTTGACCGTTAGTTTGAGGGTGATAGACTGAAGCGTAGTCGAGCTTGATGCCCATGTTTTTGCACCACAGTTTGACCTCGTCGGCCGTGAAGTTCGTGCCATTATCAGTGATGATGCTATGGGGGACGCTATAACTGTGTACTACCCCTGATATGAAGTCTATCACCGGTCCGGATTCGGCTGTCTTAACAGGCTTTGCCTCTATCCATTTGGTGAATTTATCCACCATGACCAATAGGTATTTTTGCTTGTGGGTTCCTCCTTTAATGGGTCCAACCATATCAAGCCCCCAGACCGCGAACGGCCAGGTGATGGGTATAGTTTTGAGGGCGGTAGGTGGCATGTAGCTTTGATTAGCAAAGAGCTGGCATCCGACGCATTGTTGGACCAAGTCCTGAGCATCTGCCCGGGCTGTCGGCCAATAAAATCTTGTACGGAAGGCCTTGCCTACAAGGGCCCGGGCTACGGCGTGGTGCCCGCCGAGTCCGGCATGAATTTCAGCTAGGAGATTCCGCCCTTCCTCTTTGGAGATACACCTTTGAAGGACTCCGGTTGTGCTTTTCTTATAAAGCTCTCCCTCATGAACCTTATAGGCTTTAGATTGCCGCACTATGCAGCGGGCCTCGTTTTGGTCCTCGGGGAGTTCCTGCCTAGTTAGGTAGGCTAGGAATGGTTCGGTCCACGGGGAAATGACTGCCATTATTGTGTAGGCTGACAGTGTTATTTCGTTGGCAGAACCACCAACTATGTCAGAATATTCGGTGTGGGGTAGTGTGGTTGGGTCCGGGATGTTATTTCCGGACTCTCCCTCCCATAATACGGATGGCTTGAAAAGCCTTTCTAGGAAAATGTTGGGAGGGACGGCATCGCGCTTTGCGCTAATGCGTGCCAACATGTCTGCTGCCTGGTTGTTCTCCCGGGCTATATGGTGAAATTTGAGCCCCTCAAACCGAGCTGACATTTTTAGGACGGCGTTGCGATAAGCTGCCATTTTCGGATCCTTGGCATCAAAGTCTCCATTTATTTGGGATATCGCGAGGTTTGAATCCCCGCAGACCTCTGGGCGCTGAATGCCCATGGAGACTGCCATCCGGAGACCATGTAAAAGGGCTTCGTATTCAGCTGCATTGTTGGAGTCCGTGTACATTATCTGAAGTACGTATTGGACTGTATCTCCAGTTGGGGACGTCAGAACGACACCAGCCCCCAGGCCAGCCAACATTTTGGAGCCGTCGAAGTGCATGATCCAGTTGGAATATGTGTCGTACTCTTTAGGGAGTTCGGCTTCAGTCCATTCGGCGACGAAGTCGGCCAAAACTTGCGACTTAATAGCTCGCCGTGGCTTGTAGGTTATGTCGAACGGGAGGAGCTCGATGGCCCATTTGGCAATCTGGCCCGTTGCGTCGCGATTGTTTATAATGTCATTAAGAGGTACTTCGGAGGCTACTGTTATCGATCACTCTTGGAAGTAGTGTCGCAGCTTCCGGGATGCCATGAACACCGCGTATGCTATCTTTTGATAGTGCAGGTACCGTGACTTGCATGGAGTTAGGACAGTGGACACGTAGTAAACTGGTTTTTGGAGAGGGAACTTGTATCCGTCCGTTTCTCGTTCAACAACGAGCACCGCGCTTACAACTTGATGGGTTGCCGCGATGTATAATAGAATTGGTTCGCCCATGTTGGGCGTGGCCAGGACCGGATTTGTTGCCAATATGGCTTTGATTTCTTCGAGTCCGACCGTGGCGGCATCCGTCCACTCGAAGTGTTCGGTGCGCCGCAGGAGGCAATAAAGGGGTAATGCCTTTTCTCCTAAGTGGGAGATAAAGCGGCTTAGAGCCGCCACGCATCCAGTCAATTTTTGTATTTGTTTGAGGTCTTTTGGGATATCCAATTGTGACAGAGCTCGGATCTTGGCTGGGTTTGCTTCAATTCATCTACCGGATACAATGAAGCCCAAGAGCTTTCCGGCTGGTACACCGAAAACGCATTTTTCCGGGTTGAGATTAATGTCATATGCTCGGAGATTGTCGAATGTGAGCCTCAAGTCGTCTACTAGAGTTTCGACGTGTTTGGACTTGACGACCACATCGTCTATGTATGCCTCCACTGTTTTGCCGATCTGGTTTTCCAGACATGTCTGAATCATGCGCTGATATGTTGCGCCGGCGTTTTTGAGCCCGAAGGGCATTGTGTTGAAGCAGAATGGTCCGTATGGAGTAATGAATGCCGTTGCAGCTTGGTCTGGCTCCGCCATCTTGATTTGATGGTAGCCGGAGTATGCGTCAAGGAAGCACAATGAATCGTGCCCTACGGTAGCGTCGATAATTTGATCGATGCAGGGAAGGGGGAAGTGATCCTTTGGACAAGCCTTGTTAAGGTCCTTGAAATCGATGCACAGGCGCCAGGATTTGTCCTTCTTTGGTACCATTACTAGGTTTGCTAGCCAGCCCGGATGTTTTATATCTCTGATGAATCCGGCTTCTAATAGTTTGGCTAGCTCCTCTCCCATTGCCTGTCTTTTGGGTTCGGAAAATCGCCGAAGAGCATGTTTGACTGGCTTGAATCCTTTTAGGATATTTAGGTTGTGCTCTGCCAGCCGGCGTGGGATTCCTGGTATGTCTGAAGGGTGCCAGGCAAAAATGTCCCAATTTTCCCGTAGGAATTCTCGTAGTGCGGCGTCTACATCAGGGTTTAATTGTGCCCCAATGGAGGCCGTCTTTGTAGGGTCCATTGGATGGACTTGGAATTTGACTATTTCGTCCGCTGGCTTAAAAGAGGTGGACTTGGATCTTTTGTCAAGTATCACGTCGTCCCTGTTCACCGTGGAGCGCAGCGCTGTGAGTTCCTAGGGCTTCGGATAGTGCCTCAAGGGCAAGTGCGGCTGTTTTATTTTCGGCGCGGAGTGCTATGTCTGGGTCACTAGCAAGAGTGATGATTTCATTGGGTCCGGGCATTTTGAGCTTCATGTACCCTTAATGGGGTATAGCTTGAAAAATTGTGAATGCCTCTCGCCCTAATAGAGCGTGGTATCCGCTGCTGAACGGGGCCACTTGGAACGTGACCTCCTCGGACCTGTAATTGTCCGGCGAGCCAAACACCACATCCAGTGTGATTTTTCCTGTACAGCATGCTTCCCGACTAGGGATTATTCCTCTAAAGGTTGTGCTGCTTCGCTCAATGCGGCTCCAGTCTATTTCCATTTTTCGGAGGGTTTCCTCATAAATGAGGTTCAATCCGTTGCCGCCGTCCATGAGTAACTTAGTAAGGCGAAAGCCGTCCACAATTGGACTGAGGACCAATGCGGCTGGTGCTCGGGCTGTTCTAAATTTAGGTTCGTCGCTGGCATTAAAGGTAATAGTCGTGTCACTCCATGGATTTATTGCTGCTACCTGGTAGACTTCGGCATGGCTGCGGAATGTTCGTTTTCGCATATTATTTGATGCAAAAGTCTCGAAGACTGTTAATACCGTACTGGTATTGCTGGGCTGGTGCTCTGGAGCTAGGAGCTCTTCGCCACTTTTGGCCACCTGCCGTAGTATCCAACATGCTCTAAGGCTATGAGTTGGAGTGGCGCCTTCCGTACTATGAATTTTACAGGGTCCATTGAGCCATCCCTCCAGTACGGTTCCATGCCCTTTAGGGTTTTTTTGCTTTTTGGTATTTAACCCAGGTGCCTGGTGATGATGCACCCTTTTATTTCGGACTAGGGTTGTATTTGGGGCCGGATTATCCCAAAATTTGGTTTCGGTCTTCCAGGCGCTCTCCATCGCACAGTACTTTCGTACTATGGATGTCAAGTCGGCAAAGCGTATAATTTCGCGACGACTTATGGCGTTTAGGATTCCCTTATCCGTGCAATTATTGCAGAAAAGTGAAATTGCGTCTTCCTCGCGGCAGTCCTTTATCCTGTCCATAACCAGGAGGAATCTGGCCCAGAAAGGGTGTACCGTTTCAGCGGGTTGTTGCCGAATTTGGGATAGATCGCTTATGTTTGGGTGGGCGGGTGGAATTAAATTCGGAACCCCGTCCAATCTAAGACTCAGGGGCCGAAAGGTTTCCGAACTTGGAAGCTTGGGTTTTTGGATATCGTCCAATGAATCCAGCCCGCTACCTGACTTTAGGTTCAGGACTTGATGACGTCCGCCCCTCCGTAGAAATCCGGCATGGAGGGGTCAGGAATTCGGACATAACTAGTCCTTCAGATAGAAGAAGGGTCTCCGTACTGTTCCTCCACCACAGCAACGTGGTGGGTAGCCTGGGGAGAGTTGATCTCTCTCAGATCGGTTTTAGGCCCAATCTGATCATAGTCTGTAGCAACTCCCAGGGCAGCGATGTGATCCAAGAGCTCGTTTAAGGAAGAGAGCTCCATCGGATCTAGCTGCTCGGCAAGTTCCGAGTTAACGTGAAGATTGCTTTCGATGACCCGAGAAGTCATCGTCGGCGCGGCGGCCGAACAGGCGGTCATAAGAAAACCGCCTAGCCGTAGAGTCTGGCCGGTGGCCAAAGCTCCTTTAGCAATGGTGCCGTCTTTAAAGACGGGATGAGGCATCCTTCCTGACGGCGACAGCATAGAGGAACTCTCAATGAAAGCACCAATGTCGGTGTCAAAACCGGCGGATCTCGGGTAGGGGGTCCTGAACTGTGCGTCTAGGCGGATGGTAACAGGAGATAAGGGACACGATGTTTTTACCCAGGTTCGGGCCCTCTCGGTGGAGGTAAAACCCTACTCCTGCTTGATTAATATTGATGATATGGGTAGTACAAGAGTAGATCTACCACGAGATCAAAGAGGCTAAACCCTAGAAGCTAGCCTATGGTATGATTGTTGTTCATCCTACAGACTAAAACCCTCCGGTTTATATAGACACCGGAGAGGGCTAGGGTTACATAGAGTCGGTTACAATGGTAGGAGATCTACATATCCGTATTGCCAAGCTTGCCTTCCACGCCAAGGAAAGTCCCATCCGGACACGGGACGAAGTCTTCAATCTTGTATCTTCATAGTCCAGGAGTCCGGCCAAAGATGATAGTTCGGCTATCCGGACACCCCCTAATCCGGGACTCCCTCACCCCCCCCCCCCCCTTGTGTCCTATGTGTTTCTATGCCCATTAGTGGTGCAATATGTAATGAACTTGGATGTTTACACTATGCACCAAATGAACCTAATTTCATTAAACCTCGTTAGTGTATTCGGGGGGGTGCCAAAGCTGGTTGCATTTGTAATGTAGACAGCCTTATAACACCTGAATTTTAGTTTTAGATCAAATGGCCACATAACGCCCACCGCGCCCCCCTGCACCTGCTGCTAGGCAGCAGTAGTAGCGGTGTGCAACTACTGTAGCTCGTCCGACAAGCACAATAATGTGCTGCAAACATACCTGATATCGAGAAGTAAAACAAAAACAACCAATACAAAAAAGCACACACTCATTGTAGGATTTTCCATCGCCTGGTGATAACAAATACCTTTGTTATTTTTGTTTGCTGATCATTAGCAGGAGAAATTGCCCCAAAATTACACATAAAATCATTGCCAAGGCATTTACTCCCGAAATTTAGAAAGCTGGGGGGACGGGGGCACCGCGTGTACTGCACCCCTGGAATTCTGTAACTGGCTACCACCCTTCAAGGGGAATCGTCACAAATGTACTCCCAGAACCAAACAAAAATACTATAGACAGCAGACAAACATAGCAGCAAGCTAACCATCTATGGATTCATTGATTATCATCCGAACATATAATAGCCTCCCAAATACTGCAAGTCAACAACCCCACCTGGAGCAGGGCGGTGGCTAATACGGATAATATTACAATAACATATGTCTGCCATACCACTAGCAAATATGGTGCTGATATGATATGTCCCATACACCTGACATACGACGAGCCAATCAAGACAAGCTCCCTCTCACTTCGCGTGAGTTACTTAGCCACGACGAAACCAAAATCATCATACTTGCAACATATGCAAGTGCCTGGCCTTCTTGTTGGGGCTAACCAGGCTTTCGAGAAGGCACTCATGCTTCAACACGACGAGGCAGACTCCCACCGTTCCCCACCATCGTGAGGACAGCCCGAGGGAGCTTCTTCTTCATAGCAACCGAAGCTGACTGCAAACACATCAAGATGATTTAGTGGAACATCATATGTAAACATTCATAATGCCGCCGTAAGAAAAAAATGCAGGCACGCACCTCAGTCAAGTTCAGCGGGTGCTGCCCAGGCACAAAGTTGATGATGTGGTGGACTACCTGCATTGTTGTGTCCGTACTGCTGCCAGGTCAAAAATACTTGAACTTTAGGATACACGCAGAAAAGAACAATGCTTTTTTATCTGCAAGAAGCAAAACGCACCTCTCATAGGTAGATGTAGCATGGAAACAATAAGTCCACCCATTATGCGGCACCTTTCCCTGACCCTAGAAAGTGTCACCACACTTCACGAATGCATCAAGCAGCTCCCCCGAATTCCGCAAGTGTTTTGCCTTCATCCAGCTTTCCCCAGGCTTGCAGATGTTCGGGTCAATGATATGGAGAACCCTACACAGAATGTCAAAGGTGTAGAGGCTCCATCCCTGATCCAGGTACACGACAACCAGCCCCTGTTTTTTAATAGAGTTATTCATACAAAGCCAAAAATTTAGTTTAAGCACACAATAGATTGCTGATGTAACCACACATGGATTATTGTAAGATCATAAACAAAGCACTAACCAGAACGCATGCCTCCCCAATCGGTAGCCGATTAAACATTGCGCGTACATCCTCCCTCATTCAGTACGAATTAGTGTATGCAACTTTGAACTACAAACAGAATACAGTATCCATGTGTGAAGACCAGTTGTACCCGACGATGCAAGGAAAAAATGTAAAATCAGGCCAGAAGTACACTTACCGCCCAATCTGGTCCAATGATAAGCCTCCCTGATCCCGGCGGGCAGATCCCCAAACGCAGTATTGATTCCAGTCCTTGTTTTGCTAGTGTATTTTCTATGCGGAACTCTTCCACCACTTCCTCACTAGTCATTTGAATGAGGTATGGCCGCGGGTGCTTGAACCACATTTTGCACATGGTCACGCAGGCAAAGTTCATCATTGCTGAGGAAGCCAACGGTATACGTATATAAAAAATCACCACATTCGGAGAGAAACAGCGGCAACGAGCCCACATACCTAGATAAATCATTAAAGGATGAATCCATGGCCCTGGCGTAGAAACGGTCATCTCTTCTCATCCCCTCCATCTCAGAGACTGCCACTCCAATCGTGTTTGCAATGGAGTAGTCAGTCATCATCCTTGTGTGCTTACTTGGCGGGGCCACAGAGAACCACCCAAGTAAGCTGCTTTGCGCTAGCGCTGGACATACACAAAAGCAGGTCAAAATAGGGGATACCAAGATATGAAGCGATGGAAACAATGCTATGGTTCCCAATAAACGATCCAATGTGACACAACACATCAAAACTATAGAAATAGAGACGCAATGTGAGTAGTGGGAGGGGGCACGTATGGCAGGAAAGCAAATCACCAGTAGGCGCCCTGGCTGCCGACGGACCAATTGTTAGGTTCGTGTCGACCCCAGCACGGTTCATTGTCCCAACATACGGTGTCCCGTCTATGAATTCCCTCACATCATTCGACAAGTTCAGATCAAGATGCCTAACCACATTACCTACAAAGAAACAGCAACCAGAATAGACCGCAAATTAGTTACCATCGACCGGACATTTGCACAACCTTATTGCACAAAATCTCACAAAAATTTACACATCTAAACATTACCAATTTACGTGCTAGCGGAACCAGCCTCCCTCAATGAGGTGCGGCGATTCAAGTCAAGGCTCTCTGGGCTGGGGAACGGCCCAAAAAGTTTTCTTGCATCATGTATAATATCAATGTGCTCCCCAGACCCGAACCCCTCAATACCTGTGTGCGCGAAACCTACAACACAAACCGAAAAATTAGTTCATCTCCGAAAGCAATACATCTCCCTCTCCCGATGATCAACATCTGATGCAGAAACTAAGACACTAACCTGAGGCAGCCCCAACGGTGGCCATTACATTCATGCCAAGCCGCTTCCTTATATTCGGATTCACGAGCCTAGCAGCCGATCGTACTATGAGAAGGAACAAATCAGATCATTATACGCCTATAAAGGAAGTACCCAACCACCCCCCCCCCCCCCCCCCCCCCACATCCCAATGTATAAGACAAACATTAACATACCTGCCGATACAAGTACATCGACTTTCCCTTTACCATCATGTGGAACACCAACATTAGTTTCTAAAAGAAAATCATTAGAAAAGCCACTTCTCCAATGCAAAGGAAACAAAATGCATATACGGTTTCATGTGTTTGTATGTCAAAGCTCATCATGAGTATTAAGGAAGCTAATATCGTCACCCAACATTTTCAGCTTGAAATCACCAACTTTTGAAATCGCACAGCCCAGCATCTCATTCACTGAATTGACATTGCTCTCATTACGACTGTCGATCATTGCGAGCACACTAGTCATGCAAGACTCCACATGGTTCCTCAGATTCATATTTTCCTCACAAACAGAGGACATGTGTGCGTGCATGACCGCGCTCAAATACTTGACCACTTGCATGAAAAAGCTCACACCTCACTACATGATCTTGATAGGAGAATGTAAATGAACACTGAAAGGAATTACAGATGGTTCTAAGATGTTCGGCAAACATTTCACACCTCTGTCTGCCACCCGGAAATACCAGACAGCACAACGACCCTTTCATTCTGCACGGCACCCGCGTCAATACCAGTATTCATAGCAGATCTCACATCCTGGGTCGTTGGGTTCCCAGCACTGCCCACCTCACCATCAGGCCTAATCTGGAAAGACGGAAACAAAATGCACATGGGTGTAATGATTACAAAATATCAATCACTCCCTAAAACAGGAGCAAATCAGTGCTCAGTTTGCTCTAAAGATGTGCTTACCCTAGCTTTGCCGTATAACCTGTGACCACCGACGCTTATACGATCAGAATCCAGAGCAGCAAGCAGGCGGAAGTCCTCGGCGTCATACACTGACATTCGAGGATGCCCGGGTTGCAAGCCCCGTCCAGCAACCATGGCATCAAATGCAATGACCTAGGATAAATTAAGAGACAAAGAAACTTATAACAATTGGCAGCGGCGAATAACCAAAACCACACCAGCGATGAGGACACATCACAGGTTAGGAAATAAAGCAACAAATCACAAAGGTTTATTACCTGAGGGACCATCAGAAACCCCTGCAAGTAAACTGTTGTTGCACCAGCATTCAGATCTTCCAGCATTTTGCTCACACCAGCCATGATTACAGCTTTTATGTACCCACACCAATCAAACTCAAACATCTTTAATGGATCACGCACAGCAACAAAGACCTCAGGGCTAATAGGGTCGTCCTTCCCACTTGCTCTAGGGTTGAACAAACAGGCAATACAGAGAAGAGGTAACGCAGCACACTACCTGTTGCACTCAAAATCAACACTTAGATCCCTTGGAGAAGCAAGCACAGACTCTAGCATTTTCAAGGTGATCCTATCTACCGATCCGTCCATGCCCAATCCGAGACACATGTCCCTCAATATATCACGGTCGACACAGCTGGGCTCATGCGGGAAAGGGATCTCCCTGTCGCCCGTACCCAGCCCGACAACATCCCTTATAGCATTAGCCATCACTGGCCGGAAACTGCCATCACCCATATGAACGATTTTCCTAGTCGGATCTATCCTGGTTGCGTTCCAGAAACTGTATTAACGGTCTACATTGAGCAGCCCCGGAAGGGAAAGCATGGCTCCAAAACCCCTCTCAACGAAAAGCCTCTTCTGCAAATTAGTGAAACGAGCAACGACCTCACTGACTACCTTGGGGGATAGATAGTTCATAACCCGGATCTTGCCGCAGTTTGCATCAGAGTCGCCGCTCGCGTCGTCGTCTCCGGCCAACGGGGGCTGGGGTGCTATAGTCGTCGTTGCACTAGGCACGAAGCTCGAGCTGCTGCCCGTCGCGGTGTCGTTCGAGCGCGTTGCAAGACGCGCCATCATAGGAAGAACTGCAAGTCCACACGAGCGGTTTTCAGAATCGCTCAAAACTCACTAAAAGTGAGCAAGAACTCCAGGAGAACAACTAGATGAAGAAGAAACCAAAAGAGAGTCGGCCAGACGGAGATGATACCTCGCGTTGAGATCCTTGCAGGGGGGTGGGATGAACTAGGATCTTGTCGCCAACCAGGTGAGGGGGAGGGGGAGAGCGTTGCAGACCCGAAGGAAGAGAGGAGAGGGATTGAGTTGCAGCATCGAGAGGGAGTGTTTAATCGTTCATCTGCTCTTGCAGAGCACGTGTTATCGAGGTGGTGGAGAAGAGACGAGAAAGAGAGAGGCAGAGATGGGGCATAGGCTTCCACATGCACGCTAGCACTCAGCACATTACCGCCGCTGCCCAACCACACCAATGTGACATTAATCCCTTTTTACTATGTTTCTTTTTCAGGATCAGGAATGCATTTTCAGCAAATACAAGACGGTGGAGCTGGCAGCATTCAAACGTTGAAGCCAACACACACCATTGACAGACAGCCGCTGGTAGTCGACGCACAAAAAATTGCGATGTAGATAGACGTCCATCCGAGAGAAAATGCAACGACTGAACCTGCATTACTTCGCTTGTGGAGGTGCATCTGCACGCAAGGACGTAGCCGGGCCCAAAACGTCTAATCAACACTAGGGGTCGCGTAGTATGCGTCGTAGCTGTGGTGTAGCTGCTACAGGGAGCAGAACAGATGCCGTAAAGAGTGATGATCGTGCGCATGCAGCAGCGTCTTGTAACGCATCACCCGACAGAGAGAGGTTTCTGGTTAACGCGCGCACACACACACACACACACGGGTGGATTCAGCTCCCATTCATTTGAGGATAGCGAAAACAAAAATACATTGTTCCAAAGTAGAATATTTATACATTTGTGGATAAAACAGACTGACAACGGAACTGCAACACCACACGCACGCATGCAAACAAGCATTTTTTTCTACCATAATTTTATTGACCATTTCTCGCCATGTCACCACAATACTAATTGCGAGCACGCAAGCCAGAGCTGCTCGCCTCGTCCGAATCTTGCTCATCTGCAGTGAATCCTTCGTACGTGCTAGAGGAGGCGTCCCCCACATGCGAGCACGACACACACATGGAGCCGCAAGTGTTGGCCAATGGGTCGTGGTCCCCCACCTGCTCGCATGCAAAACCTGTCGCCGCGCCCTGGGTGACCGAAAATTCGGAAATTTACTTATCAGTACCGGAAAGAAAACTTAAAACATCGTTTGCTTTGGCTGAAAAAATGTACACCGTAACTGACCCCGAAAAAACATCTGTTCAAACCATTGCTTTCTACACGCGAAAGAAGTAATAATCAGGGAGATAGCCACACTAGCAGGCGCCGTTGCATTCTTACGCTGGTACTTGAACAAATAACAGGCTCTCACAGCCATCGCCCTCCTTTGGAACCTGACGTGTGGGCGAAGCAGGGAGGCAAAACCAACTAAAGAGGAGGAAGCTGCAGGGGGCACCATGCAGGAGTGGCCTAGCGACGATGAACAAACAAGAGGAGCAAGCAAGTGTTTAAATAGCCCACGGGAGATTTACCACAACCACCCCCCACCCTTCCCCAACCACCAAAGTCCTGCAACAATTCAAATGTTCGAAAACCCGAAGGCAATCCAGTCCAAACTCACAGTACATGCAGCTGCACATCACGGACTCATCATTTAGCCTGATATGGCCGTACGGCATGAGAGTGGCTCCCATCGCCACTTGATGAGGAAAGTAGGACGTATCATAATTTTCACTGACAAAAAGGTTCCACCAATATAAAAGTGACGCAACCACACAACGA
Source organism: Triticum timopheevii (assembly GCA_963921465.1). Classification (NCBI taxonomy): domain Eukaryota; kingdom Viridiplantae; phylum Streptophyta; class Magnoliopsida; order Poales; family Poaceae; genus Triticum; species Triticum timopheevii. The sequence continues at coordinate 274,876,045 of OY997262.1, read as the reverse complement.
GAAAGCACATCAAACATTTTTGAAATCTTATGGAGGCACGTCAAAGCACGAAATATAGTAATAACATCACTAAGTCAATTCGACAGTCCAATAAAGTTGTGACATCCCTTATTGCAAAACGAAAATCACACGCCAAGGCTAAGAGTAATAGCATGAATTCAGATTACAGTGCCATCCAGCAAGGCACAAAGCTTATTGGGAAAACAGATCACAATCTCAAAGTAAGCATAAATGCAGGAAATCAAACTACTCTGGATTGAATTTTTGGTTTCAACAACCTGCTTCAAGCGTTGAACCGAACATCACTCTACTGGCCGGTCGCGAGGCCGCTTCAAAAATGGCAAGACCGGGTTGAAGCAACTGGTTTTTTTGTGCCCAGCTACACCGCAATTGCCGCAGGTAGGGATTTTGCGAGGTTTCTTCGAAAGATCACCCCTGCGGGGGCACGTCGTGCTCTTGTGCCCTTTCTCCCTGCAAACCATACAAAACCTCGATCGCGCGTCCTTGACCTCATATCCAGGTTTGTCCCTCGCTGTGGTTGGCCTACCCTTCTGCTTCTTCCTATCAGGCGGCAGCAACGTCGACAGTGAGATACTGGAGCCGGTTTCACGAGAAACAGAACTAAGCCCACACTCGGTGGAGATGAACATCTGAGAACACATGTCGTCTGGTTGCGAAGAACTTGCGCCCATCCCCTGAGTGGGATTGGCTGATTGCCCAATTTGAGTTTGATCTACCAAACTTTTGCCATCCTTGACCGCCGCCAAAACAGTCAGCTCTGCCTTGCCTGCAATCAAGATGTCCATTGCTCTATCGAATGCATCGACATTGCTATCACCAAGCTGGACAAACTCAAGCGCAGTCAGGTGTAGTGTTGTATGCCTGTAGGAGGATAACCGCGGAGGCCCTTGATCCTTTTGGTAATGGAGAAGGTGAAGTGGCAAATTGTCGCGGGCATCTACTGTCCACCTTTTCATGACATGGAATCTGGGTATTTTCCTCACTCCCAAATGAATTAGAACCTGCTTACAAGGAAGGGGAAGAAATAACATTACAACCTGAAGATGGAAACCTGGATAAATCATTCTGAATAAAATGTTTATAGCTAATCCGCTAGAATCGGTCGATGGTAAGTTAGGAACAACCTTGATAGCATGGCAACAAAGCATCCCCATGTGCTCGAACAGCCCACATTCGCATGTGTACCTAGCACCGCCATCATGGACACTGACCACATCCATTTCACGGCACCACTTCTCTCGCTTCTCAGCTTCAACATGTCGCACGTGGTAGGTGATGCCCCGCTCAACTTCCTCAACATCATACCTACCAGAGCGATACAAAGCCTGGCCAAACATCTCGTACATTGTCCGGGTATAGACTTTACTTGCATGCTCCTCCAAAGGGTAATTGTATCGGAGAACTATCCCGCCCTGTTAAAACACACAAACAAATCTGTTAACGAGGATGCAAAACAGAAAATAGATGATTTATCTAGTTGCGGTAAGTTTTTCTTCAACACACACCAGCCTCGTTCTCTTCTCTTGGAATCCTTCCTCAGCTTCACGGTCGAACTGCAATTTGCTATATTGCTTCACAAAAAGGTTCATGGGGCATGCAGGCGGGATGTAGCATTTCAACAAATGGTTTGCACTCTCGCTTCTTTGTGTACTGGTTTGCTTTGCACAGAACTTGCCACTAAAATAAGGCTTCGCCCACTTGTGACGAACCTCAAAAATTTGTATGAGGAACGTGTTGTTGTGAAGCTTGTATTTGTCAAGCAGGGAAGCCCAAGCAGCTTCGAACTCGTCCACAGTGAGCATTTCATTGACCACCTTGTGCAACACAGCCCTAAAATCACTGCTTTTTGTGTAATGCGGCTCGAGGTGCTCCTTCGCCTTCCGTAGAACATGCCACTTGCACCACCTGTGTGTGGTATCCGGCATCGTTTGTTCTATAGCAATCTCCATTGCGCGCGCTTGATCTGCAGGCACAGAACGACGATCAGTGATGTAACTTGCAATCAAAAAAAGGAGAACCAGCTATCATGTGTGGTAAATGGGTGGCAAAACAGGAAATCGATGGGCAGGAAACAAACCTGTAAGTATTGTTTTCGGTTGCTTGCCTCCCATCATCCTAATGAACTCCGTGAACACCCATTTGAAACTCTCAATCGTTTCTTCTCTCATCATGACTCCTCCCATGATTATACTCTGGAAGTGATTGTTCACCCCAACGAATATCCCAAAAGGCATGTCATACAGATATGTCTTGTAAGTAGTGTCGAACGTTATCACATCCCTGAAATTGTGGTATTGCATCTTAATTCTACCATTAGTCCACATCAGTGTTTTTATCTTGCTTTCTTTATCAACCTCAACAACATAAGAAAACTCCGGATCATTTGATCCCAGCTCAGAGAATGCATCCATAGTCTTCCGCACATCATCATCCGCCTGCTCCTTACTAAGATTTCCACAGAAAGTTCTAAGGCACCTCTTTGTGAACGGGACGTTCTCCATCCGACCAAACAGGCTGCCGATGATGCTGTAGACCTTCCCCAGGTTAACATTGTTCTGGCGCAACTGTTTCACAAGATCCCTTGTGTATGTGTCAATGTGCCGGTGTGATGGCCAATGCAGCTTCTCAGCACAGGTCCGTAGCATTTCATGGTTGTGGGCTGCACGATTTTCAGATACATACCACTCCCCATCATCTGTCCGGTGCAAACGAAGCATGGCGGTGCAATTGCTCCTCATTGACGAGCTATTTTCCCTCTCCGGTTTCCCCTGTAATTTTGTTACAAAGCAAAAAATAGGCAAACGATGCCAGCTTATTGTAGCATAAAGTAATGCATCGACGTCATACAACCGCAAAAAATGAAAACAAATAGTGTCTTACAGCGTAGCCGCACACAATCTTTGCATACATTTCGTGCCACTGACATTTTGCCTGCTCTTGCCGTATTGAATCCCAAATCCAACCTCCCAGGAATAGAGATTATAGAATTCATAGCCTCTACCAGCGAATCAAAAATTGTGCCAAGCACCGGGTTGACGACCACCTCAGTCCCCCTATCAGCGAATCCTCTAATTGCAGCTTCAAGCGGCGGCACACGATCAACTACTACAGATCTCTCGTCTGGCGCACGAGGACCTCTTGGCCTGCAGTTAGATTAGCACAGTCCACATAGTTAAGGGAGGAGAAATAATTGTCACAAAGAGCAGAATAAAAAAGACAGCCAATAATTCTAACAAATTGGGTTAGACTACATCTAGTCACGATCTCCCCGCATTTAAATTTGTAACTATCCCAACACAAGATAAACTGGGTCAACTTACACTTGCATACCATACCACATTAGCAAATCACAATATACATTCAGACCAGAGAGTGGTATTAGTAGCAGACCACGTTTTCCGTGTCGATGAAATTTAACCAGGCTATAGAATGCCAGGGCACACGTATAATCGTAACAGAACACACAGTCATGATTAAGAAAATGTGCAAGGACCATTTTTATGACTAGCCTGATTCAGTCTATATTGTCTCACGCACTCTACATTCAGTCTGCTGCACGGAATGGATTCCACCAAAGTATACAATTCCCTTTGCAATGTTTGAACACTAAAAAAGGTCACCATCCCAACAAATAATCAGCGACGAGTACAACATTGGTCAGAAAGAACTTAATTACGCAAGTACGATTCTTCTTATTACTAGCAGTTCAAGCTCTTTTTGGCACTGAAAATTAACCAAGGACATACTACGGCAGTGCCATGTTTTTTTTTCTGACCAAGCACTTGTTAGGGCTGAAGCAAAACATCTAAGAACTTGTTGGGAAAGGTTGATTCAGATCTTTGTTGTTTCCTTCTATCTTTACCCAGAGCCATAACCAAATTCACAAGCCTAATGAACATTTCAGTAGCTGCTCGCATGACTGAGAACAGGAAAATGCACAGTTGTCTTAAATGACAGAAAATCAGTAGCTACCTGCGCTTCCAGCCAACGCGGATGGTGGTGTTCCCAACCCGGCCCGTTTTGGGCTAAGGACTGCACGGCCGAGCTCGAGACGACGGCCGACGTATCATCGGAGTCTCGCGCTGATGGCTGGTACATGCCCCCGGAACTGAATGTCGTGCAGGAACCCGATGCGGCACTGCGGCGGCTGGACTCGGCGGATGTATGCAACACAACGGCAGGAGTCGCGCACCCGGGGTTTGCGGATGCTAGATCTCAGCCACCAGCACTGAAGCTCTTGCAGGAATCACCGGAGGACTGGACATCAACCAAGTCCACCACTTGATCCAACAGATGAATGTCCGGCGAGGGCGCTTCGACGTCCGAATCCGGCGAGAGTACGACCAAATCGGGCAAAGCGTCACCGCCCTCGCCCAAAACGAACGGCGGCTCGCACGCCTCTGGAACCGTTGCCGCTGAGATCGTTCGGCAGCACCGGCGACCGGAACGAGCGCGTTAGATCTATATTTCAACAAAGAATAAACAAAGACGAGGGGGATCACTCACCCAGAGTCCAACCCCGCCTCCGCCGTCGGTCCAAAATCGGCATGAGCAGCGACAGCCGGAATAGGAAGCAGCCCGGCGCCGGTGCTGTTCTCGCAACTCACCTTGCTCTTCGCCCACCAAGACGGGGAAAGGAATTCGTGCGAGATGCACCAAATGCGACTAACCACAAGGCCCAGACCCGTACATAGCTTTCCAGGCAGACGATCGGGGGTGGCCCACTCTGCACGATGCGCGGGGCACGTCTCTTGTCAGCGCCAGACAAGTACCACGGACCGAGCCCACTGCACGGACCTGATGCAGTGTATCTCTCTGTATTACACTATGTATCACCGCTTTAGCGCTTTTGCAAATCAAACCGCACGCATCACCGCGCGAATCGGGTGCGGCAGGATAGCTGCGTGCAGCTGCCGCTGCGTGCAGCTGCCGCTGCGTGCAGGACATCCACTCTCCAATGTTACTATCCTTTTTTCACACTTGTGCTTCAGAGTAGCACCATGTTCTTCATATAGAGAGTCTCCTATGTTATCACTTTCATATACTAGTGGGAATTTTCATTATAGAACTTGGCTTGTATATTCCAACGATGGGTTTCCTCAAATACCCTAGGTCTTCATGAGCAAGCAACACACCCACTTAGTTTCTTTTGTTGAGCTTTCATACACTTATAGCTCTTAGTGCATCCGTTGCATGGCAATTCCTACTCCTCGCATTGACATCAATTGATGGGCATCTCCATAGCCCGTTGATTAGCCGCATCGATGTGAGACTTTCTCCCTTTTTGTCTTCTCCACATAACCTTCATCATTATATTCTATTCCACCTATAGTGCTATATCCATGGCTTGTGCTTATGTATTGTGTGAGGGTTGAAAAAGCTGAAGCGCGTTAAAAAGTATGAACCAATTGCTCGGCTTGTCATCGGGGTTGTGCATGATGGGGGCATTTTGTGTGACGAAAATGAAGCATGGCCAAACTATATGATTTTGTAGGGATAAGCTTGCTTTGGCCTTGTTGTTTTGAAAAGACATGATTGCTTTATTGGTACGCTCGAAGTATTAATGTTTTTATGTCAAATGATAGACTATTACTTTGAATCACTCGTGTCTTAATATTCATGCCATGATTAGACATATGATCAAGATTATGCTATGTAGCATTCCACATCAAAAATTATCTTTTTTTATCATTTACCTACTCGAGGACGAGCAGGAATTAAGCTTGGGGATGCTGATACGTCTCCGTCGTATCTATAATTTTTGATTGTTCCATGCCAATATTATTCAACTTTTATATACTTTTGGCAACTTTTTATATTTTTTGGGACTAACATATTGATCCAGTGCCCAGTGCCAGTTCCTGGCTGTTGCATGTTTTATGTTTCGCAGAAACCTCATATCAAACGGAGTCCAAACGGGATAAAAACGGATGGAGAATTATTTTGAAATATTTATGATTTTTGGGAAGTAAAATCAACACGAGACGGTGCCCAAGGGAGCCAGGAGATAGGGGGCGCGCCCCAGGGAGGCAGGCGCGCCCTGGACTCTCCTGGGCCCCTCGTAAGGCGGTTGATGCTCTTCTTTTGCCGCAAGAAATCTAATTTTACGAGAAAAATCTGGGCAAAAGATTCACCCCAATCGGAGTTACGGATCTCCGGATATTAAAGAAATGGTGAAGGGGTAGAATCTGAAAACGCAGAAACAGAGAGATAGATCCAATCTCGGAGGGGCTCTCGCCCCTCCCACGCCATGGGAGCCAAGGACCAGAGGGGAAACCCTTCTCCCATCTAGGGAGGAGGTCAAGGAAGAAGAAGAATAAGGGGGCCTCTCTCTCCCTTGCTTTTGGTGGCGCCGGAGCGCTGCCGGTGGCCATCATCATCACCGCGATCTTCACCAACACCTCCATCATCTTCACCAACATCTCCATCACCTTCCCTTATCTATATTCAGCGGTCCACTCTCCCGCATCCCGCTGTACCCTCTACTTGAACATGGTGCTTTATGCTTCATATTATTTTCCAATGATGTGTTACCATCCTATGATGTCTGAGTAGATTTTCGTTGTCCTATCGGTGATTGATGAATTGCTATGATTGGTTTGAGTTGCATATTTTATTATTGGTGCTGTCCTATTGTGCCCTCCATGTCGCGCAAGCGTGAGGGATTCCCGCTGTAGGGTTTGCAATATGTTTATGATTTGCTTATGGTGGGTGGCGTGAGTGACAGAAGCACAGACCCGAGTAAGTAGGTTGTTTGCGTATGGGATAAAGGGGACTTGATACTTTAATGCTATGGTTGGGTTTTACCTTAATGAATCTTTAGTATTTGCGGATGCTTGCTAGAGTTCCAATCATAAGTGCATATGATCCAAGTAGAGAAAGTATGTTAGCTTATGCCTCTCCCTCAAATAGAATTGCAATAGTGATTACCGGTCTAGTAACGTAGTCAATTGCTTAGGGACAATTTCACAACTCCTACCACCACTTTTCCACACTCGCTATATTTACTTTATTGCATCTTTATCTAAACAGTCCCTAGTTTTTATTTACGTGTTCTTTATTATCTTGCAAAACTATCCTATCACACCTACAAAGTACTTCTAGTTTCATACTTGTTCTAGGTAAAGCGAACATCAAACGTGCATAGAGTCGTATCAGTGGCAGATAGGACTTGAGAGAGTATTTGTTCTATCTTTAGCTCCTCGTTGAGTTCGACACTCTTACTTATTGAAAGAGGCTACAACTATCCCGTATACTTGCGGGTTATCAGTCGGCGACACGTCGGCTCTAGGGCGGCGGCTGCGAGGTCGTTGCCCCCCGATCTAGATCGGGGGGGAGGGGGGCAGAGGGAGGAGAGGGGTGACGAGGGAGACATGGGGGGCGAGTGGGGGTAGTGGGCGCTAGGGTTCGATCGTCCAAGGGGTTGTAGGGGTTAGGTGGGCCGGGGAAGGAACTGGGCCGTGGCCCAGTTGGCCAAGGGGTTCCCTTGTTGTTTTTTCTTCTGTTTTTTCTTTTTATTTATTTCTATTTATTACTCCCTCCGTTCGGAATTACTCGTCCAAGAAATGAATGTATCTAGATGTATTTTAGTTGTAGATACATCTATTTTTGTGACAAGTGATTCCGAACGGAGGGAGTAGTTTTCTATTTTATCTCCTATTTATTTTAGTTTCATAAATTGTAAAACCAACTCCTAAATTAGTGTTATCACCTAGCCCACCGCCACAAAAAAATTAGTGCAAAAATAAAATACTTTGCATATTCTTAGTATTTTAAAGGCAGTTAAATAATTGTTTAAGGCGTTGTTTATTTAATTTAGCGCATTTAAACCTTTTTCAAAAATGTGGTTTCTTCACCAATATTTTTAACAGATTATTTGACACATTTAGAACAATTTAGTCTTGACATTTTGAAAATGTTACTTTTTGACTTTAACTTAAATTTGAATTTGAACTGATTTTGAATCTAAGTGAGATTAGCAACAGTAACAGTGGTGGCATGACATCATTAGCAGATGATTACAGTAGCTTAATTATCCGGACGTTACAGTTGTGGCGGACGAGGCGGTCTACGCGGCGACGACGACACCTCCTTGATCAGGGAGGAGCTTGTTGGGATTGCCGATTCGGCAGGACAGAAATTTACGAACTACCGGACTGATGAATTTTTGGATTCGGACATATAAAAATTAAGCATATTTGCCTCTCTTTTTTTTTTTGATCGGGGATGCGACTCGACGCGGATGTGATCCATCGCGTTGTGTCAATCATCATATATTTGAATTTAAATTTACTGGCGGACGTATACAAGATACAATTTAGTGGCAGCCTTCTGCATCCGTATTTGCAGACTGGTCCCTCCGTCTGCGATGGAATGCGGAAGAAAATTTGCGGGTTGCTCGCACCATTAAAAGAAATCTCATGGTCCACTGTGTCATCGCGACTGCCCGCGTGTCGCCTCCCATATGGACTCAGCCCCAAGCCACTGGCCACACGTAGACCTACACGTGGAACCCACCCAAGAGCAGCACGTCCAATCCATCCAAAAAAGAAGCACTAGCAGTACTGGAAAGCGTAAAGGAGAAGCCGAGTTTCCTTCGGCACCAAGTCTCGGGAAGTTTCCCCGCACCACGGCACTGCTGACGTCACGCGCCCGCAGCCTCACCCCCACGCACCAGGCCCACGTGGACCGCGTCGCTTACATCCGGGCCCCACGCGCCAACCCCCGCACGCGAGTGACCTAGATATTTCCGTGAGTCCGGAGCACGGAGCACGGAGCACCCCGACCCGGGCTATAAATAGGCGCCCCGGCGTGAGCCCCTGGGGTTTCCGACTTTTCTTTCTCTCCTCCTCCACGCCTCTCCCAGCCTCTCTAGCGAAGTCGACGCGGCGAAGAAACCAGGCGACAAGATTGCGAACACTAGATATCTGGACCCGATCCGGATCGGGCCAGCCATGACGGTAGATCGGAAAGACGCCGAGGCGGCGGCGGCGGCCCCCTTCGAGATCCCGGCGCTCCAGCCTGGAAGGTGAGATCTTCTGTCCGGCGCCTTCTTCTTGTTATGGTTTGCTCTGGGGATTCGAAATCGGTGGGGGGATACGGTCCCGGGAGTGTTTTATTTTCTGGTGGCTGGTCGATTTAGGTGCTTGGAGTTGGGAATTGTGTGGTTCGGTGGTCGACTTGGCCGGTCTTGGTGCCTGTGTTGTAGGAATTTGGGGATTAGGGTTTCAGGTTAGGGTTGTATTGGCAATTGGGAGTTACTTTCTACTTCCAATTTGGCGACGAGCCCCCCGATTTGGGCGAATTGGTGCCATCTATGTCCTTTGGATTGGATGCTATCGGGAGTGATGTGTGAAATCAGAATAAATCATGGAAATTGTTGGTGCTTTTAGTATTAGGTTGACACTAGCTCACCTTCTGATACTTTAGACACAACATATTCTGTCAAGATTTCAGAAAATATGTGCAATTTTAGTTTTACATAACTACTATACCAGACGAGGTATTGTTTCTTGTAGCTAGAAGAGAAGTTGTTAACTGTAATCAGTACCATCTCCACAGAAACAATTGTACCAGTTGTTCTGCTCATAGGACCAGGTTCCTTTACTGGATTGGGAGTGATTTTTATGGCGCCTAGCATAAAATTTGTTAAATTCATTCAGTACCATCTCCACAGAATGTTTGTATGAGCATGGGACCAGGTGTATGTCTCCCTAGGATAAAAAAGTTGTTAACTTCAGTCAATACCATCAATTTGTTGGTATCCTACCCTTGGGGTCTGTTTGTTTCCTGGATTAGGAGTGATGTTTATGTTGCCTAGCATAGAAGTTGGTAACTTTAGTCAGTGGTTAATTTGACTTGTTCTGTTGTTGCATCCTGTTGTCAAATTGTTGTCTTGTTTGTCAGTTTTGTTAGTTTATCCACTCCAGTCTCTGATATGTCTTGTTTGTCTGTTTTCTTCGTTTATCCAGTCTCTGATATGTCTTGTTTGTCAGTTTTGTTAGTTCATCCAGTCTCTGATATGTGTTGTCCTGTTTGTCTTTTCTTTTCGGTAACTAGAACTTGTGGAGCAGAGGAAAGTACCCGGAGTCATGTTCTCGTCAAACCAATAGGTATGCTGCTTTGATCACTCCTGTAAACAAAAGCATGAACTATGACTGAGATGGGTACCTCGCGTTTGACTCTGGAGAAGTCAGCAGAAATTACTGTTTGTGTTTCAGCAGGAAGCAGTAATCTTCCCTGTAATGAATATGCACTCTTGGCGCGGCAAAACCCCAAGGGAGATGCGCCGCCAGTGGCATCTATTCTGCGGTGTGTTTAACCGTTCTATGTCTGGCTGCTCTATCTATTATAGAGCATGTGAGCTATGACTATGAGTTCCAGCCAACCTATTGGCTGTTTTGCCTTACCATTCTAATAGTTGGTTTCATAGTGGCTGCTATTGAACCATTGTCTTGCTGTTGGTTGATGGTATCACTCTCTGTGGATGTGATCTCATTTAAACTGACTCGGTGTTGTTGAACAGTTTTGTACTAAGAGTTCCAGCCAACCTTTGACCATTTTGCCTTGTCATTCTAATAGTTGGTTTCTTAGTGGCTGCTATTGAACCATTGTCTTGCTGTTGGTTGATGGTACCACTCTCTGTGGATGTGATCGCACCTAGACTGACTCTAGGTGGTGTTAAACAGTTTTGTAGTGGCTAATTTTTTCGATGTCCTTTCTGAGTTATCAATCTTAAAGTGTCAGGGTCTAGAAGTCAGGTCTCATCTTGTTTATTTTATTTTTGTCATATCTTGTTAACTCATTTAGGGTTAGGAGCCGATTAGTACGATTTAACATGGTATTGTTTTCTGTGGAGATGGTACTTCCGCAAGGAAGTTTATATGTCCCTGTTCTTGTACATCTGTTCCTGTGGGGATGGTCTGTTTGTGTACATTTAGTAACAGTTTAGTCGTTTTACAAATGTTTCTGTGGAGATTGTCTGTTTAAGTGCTTAAATTGTTTTGCATTTTTTCTTGATTGTACCTTGTGCTTATATTGGGTGAAAAAAATCTGAAGAGAATATGAGGTACTAACTGCTGCTCTGCTCTTTGTTCTACAGGAAAAAGCGACCTCGGAGATCACGTGATGGGCCTAATTCAGTCTCCGAAACGATCAGGCGATGGAAAGAAGTGAACCAACAACTGGAGCATGATCCACAGGGTGCAAAGAGGGCGAGGAAGCCACCTGCAAAGGGTTCAAAGAAGGGCTGTATGCAGGGGAAAGGAGGACCTGAGAATACACAATGTGGATTCCGTGGTGTAAGGCAACGTACTTGGGGGAAGTGGGTTGCTGAAATTCGGGAGCCAAATCGGGTGAGCAGGCTCTGGTTGGGAACATTCCCCACTGCTGAGGATGCTGCCCGTGCTTATGACGAGGCAGCCAGAGCAATGTATGGCGCCCTGGCTCGTACCAACTTCCCTGTGCATCCGGCACAAGCTCCTGTTGTGGCTGTACCAGCGGCAATTGAAGGTGTTGTACGTGGTGCTTCAGCATCATGCGAGTCTACTACAACATCCACCAACCACTCAGATGTTGCTTCTTCCTTGCAGAAACAAGCTCAAGCTCCTGAGATTTACTCCCAGCCAGATGTGCTCGAGTCCACCGAATCAGTTGTACTTACTCCTGTTGATCATTACAGCCATCAAGACAGTGTTCCTGATGCTGGCTCAAGCATTGCAAGGAGCACATCCGAAGAGGATGTGTTTGAGCCATTGGAGCCTATTTCCAGTTTGCCGGATGAGGAAGCAGACGGTTTTGATATAGAAGAATTATTAAGATTGATGGAAGCCGACCCAATTGAAGTTGAGCCGGTCACCGGGGGCTCCTGGAATGGTGGAGCCAACACTGGCGTGGAGATTGGCCAGCAGGAACCTCTCTACCTGGATGGCTTGGACCAAGGCATGCTGGAGGGCATGCTGCAGTCTGATTATCCTTACCCGATGTGGATATCAGAGGATCGCGCCATGCACAACCCTGCCTTCCATGATGCTGAGATGAGCGAGTTCTTCGAAGGGTTGTGATCCCCCATCCGGCGGCCAAACCACGTCTATGGTGTTTGGTCGGCTTGCCCTTCGGTGTCCGCTGCTGCGCTCCAATGAAGATCAAATGGTGGACCGGATTGGATTCCTCTGCAGAACTAATAAGCTCCTAAGCTAGTTTTTTGTGCTTCGTTTGTAGTTCTGTTAGGCATGGGAACTCTTCTCTGTTTCGATGTTTCTTGTGATAAGAAACCTTGATTGTACATCACGATCTTTGGAAGGTGGAAAAAGAAAATGTGAAAATGCATTTCCCTGGCCATGTTTTCTTAAGTTTTATTTTTTCACTGTCTTTAAAATACTATCTGGCTACACTTACTGCACTTGTGTGTTCCTTCCCGTCGCTGGAAGGCTGCTGACACCAAATTTTCTATCAATAGATTAAAGATATAATATCGATAAAATCCAACCAATCAAATAAATGGCCGACGGCCCCATACATAATCGTATCGCCAATTTACAAATTGCATGAAAAACATTTAAGAAAGAAGTCACATCTAATATCGGCAATTTACATATCTCATGGAGAACACCTAAAACGCGTCTATACATATTAGATTTAAAGAAGTTGCAACATCTAATAATTCAGGAACAAAGGGAGCATAAATAAAATAATAAAATTCACATAGGTTTACAGAAGGTGCGTCACCTCTTTCTGGGATTTCCCCTGGCGCCTCCAAGTCTATGGAGATCGCTTCCAATCTTTTGAGGCATTCCGTTCACCCATCCGATAATTTTTCAACCTATATGGATGCTTGTGCATCAGTTTCACCTGATGAGTAAACTGAGGATAACATCGTTCGAAAACACACGTCCGATGGACACTCGGGGCCTTTGCTTACATGGCATAAATTTTGGGTATGGTTCTTAAATGGTTTAGATAGCTTGGACCATGGTTTAGATAGCTTGGACCACCGATTTTTATCAATAATTTTGGACCTCAATAAGTCCCGAACGTTTGAAATTTAAGCATGTCATCCCGAACATTTTTTGATGGCAACTTCAGTTGCTGCGAGGTGGCAACTTTAGTTGTTAACACATGACAACTTTGTTTCAGTTCGATTTTTTTGTCAAAACATTGCCATGTTTGTCAACAACGCCTTGACTAAAGTTGTCATGAAAGAGTTCGGATTAGCATGCTTAAAAATAGAACATTCGGAATTTATCTATTCCGATAATTTTTGGGTATGATTCTTTGCTTAATTGGTGATTCAAGATAGGATATGGACCACGCATAGGTTGATCAAATGTAGGTATCCAAATTGTAGACTTCATCCCCTTTGTAAGCGAAACAAGAGTCTGGGATACATCCGTTTCTTCAAGCTCCATCTCAAGCATATTGCTTTCACTTGGCATTTGAAGGAGCCCTTTCACTTGGCATTTGAAGGAGCCCTTTCACTTGGCATTTGGTGGGCTAATAGAACCGTCACGGACACTCAATAGGAAGGCAACGTTCAGGTCTTCCACCACAAATGCACCCCACAGCCGATCTTGCTCAACGCCAACGGAAAACTTTGGATCAACACCAACGGAAAACTTTCGATCACCGTAGGAGCCAAAAATCTAGGGACGATTATATTTGTGAGAGTAACCATTCACATTTTGATTGAAGATCATTTGTAAGACTCTATTCTCTCCTTAACTAATATCCTTAATATTAAGATGAGGCAAATCTTATGCCTCCATTTCAAAAAGGAAAAAAAAAAAGATGTGAACCTGGAGACGCAACGGAGACAGAGCAATCGATGGGTACATTCCAGACAATGGCAAAGCGATGCAACAGATAACCGAAAAACAAATTGAATTTAGGTTCATCTTTCCTCTATTCGGCACGCATCCTAAATTACATTGTACATACATGTACCCCGACAAAACACAGGCTAATATGTTGCGTCAGTCGATGATCTTCGCGCATATCCGCTAGTCTCCTCCGCCACTGTCTCCCAACCGTCGACGATCTTCTCTGCATATGAAGCCTGTGTACATGCCAAGCAGATGTTTTATGTCAACGACAGGTAACAAAATGAACGATACGCGGGGTAACCACTGGACAAAATACGCACAGACGCAGCCAGAGTTGGCTGGAAACAACCAGATGGAGCAAATGACAGCAAAATAGAGATGTTTCTGGAGAAACGATTTATGTGCAACTTGATGTGATATTCAGTTGCACAAAACCTCATTTAAATAGCATAGCATGCACGTTCGAATGTTAGTAATCTGTTGACGGCGAATCCTGAATTCAACATCTAAACTGCTTAGGGTCATATGTTCGCTGCTCTGAAATGGCGGAGCACCTGGATCAGCATGTGAGTAGTAGTGTTGGACAAGGATATGTATCTGTCGTCTCCTCGCCATGGATAAGAAACAACCATCTGTGCAATGTGCAAAGTTATCTTTGGAGAAGGACTGGTGCGACCATGCTGGGACTTTGGTGCACAACCCACGGGAGTAGCAAACATGCACGCAGCAGCGGCATACAGAAAATGAGGTGGCACATGGTTTAGTTAAATTTGACTGATAGTTCCAGTGTGTTTTCATGGTATAATGATTCTGTCAGACTACTGGTGAATGAATAAAGGCCAAGGCTTCTCGCAAAATTAGTTCCATGTAATAATCAATTATCTAATCACTGAGGATGATACAGAGCAATGTCATGTAATAGACTCTTAAAAGGTTTTGTAACTGCGATTGTTGGCATTAAGTGTGTTAGTACCTGGCTTGTAACATATCCTTTCAGCATCTCCAGGAAATCTTCTCTCCTTTCTCTGTCTAATCTGCTGAGTTCAATTTTGTTATTTTCCTGCATAAAGAGTAACCACGACGTAAGATATCTGCCACAAATTTGAAATATCCATACGTCACTGCACCAAAGCAAGTGCTCCTCTAGAAGTGAAATTGCAGAACAATAAAGAAAGACACTGCTTTACAACAAGCTTATTGGGGCAATTTTTAGTGAAGCAGAGCTAGTGCGGCACTATTTAATATTTTCCACCTACACACCAAGTAGTAGCCTCTGCTTGGAACAAGATAATTTTCCACACTTCTGTGTATATTCCAGTGAATTTCCTGGTCCCAAATGGATCTTCGAGGGAACTATTGCAATAATTGAGGATTAGGATTCATGCAAACAGGTACTACCTCCTTTCCGTTTTATTAGGCCTGAGCAAGTCCCTAGATTGATAATTTGACCAACATAAGATGAGTTGTATATTCCAAAAATTATACCATTAGAAAGTATACATTTTGAAGTTTCTAATGATATATTTTTTGTGATATATAACTTGTGTTACGTTGGTTTACTTGTCCACCTAGAGGCACGCGCTGGCCTAATAAACCGGAAAGAAGGTAGTAAATAAGATTATTCATTGTGTGCTCACAAATATTAGAAAGAATTCTACAGAGTAGAATATCAAACATTGTGGAGTAAATCCCGCAGGTACCAAACATGAGCAAAATTTTGGCACGCCAGGTTAGAGTTAATGAGGGCAGGCCTGGCACAGTGGTGAAGTCCTCCCCACTTGTGCCAACAGGTCCTGGGTTTGAACCAGCCTCTCTGCATTGCACTTCGCAGGGGTAAGACTAGGTTCCTATAATCCCTCCCCAGACCCCACCTTGTGTGGGTGCTTCTATGCACTGGGTCTGTCCTTTTTTAAGGTTAGATTTAATGTGTTAACTGATCTATAGAAAAAGCACAGGAAACACCATAAAATGGTTTTACAGCAGAGAGACTAGTAGTTTACTACCAATATAAAACATCGCTGGAGTGCAATGTTGATAGCAAAAGTGAACTAGCAACTAGAAACTTCGACACAAACTAGTAGAATGTATCTATTTCAAAGCTGAGCTAACCATTGCAGGAGAATAATTCCTTATGAAGCAAAGAAACTAATGATATCTCATATCATCACACTTTTATGAGCTAAAGGTGGTGGTGCTTGCACATCCATTGGACATGACATGCTCATTGCTAGTTATGAAAGAATCCAATCAGTTTTTCGTTAAGCAAAGTACATGTCAGTTACCTTGATTCTCTCATATTCCCTTAACGCGCAGCACTTAGCATCTTCAGTAGCTCTTATTGTTTCTCTCAGCTCGTGAACTTTCCTTAGCCTAGTTCTATCACCACCAAATACTTTCGATGATGCAGCTTCAAGTTTCTCAATCCTTGATTGTAATGATGCAAGGTCTGACATAAGCGTTTGAACAGTCAATAATGCACTAGCCCGATCAGAAAATGCAGTATGGACAGACAGCATTATCCCCAAATGTTCATGCAAAGTATCCTGCAAAAAAGAAACGAGACATGTAACATGATTACTAAATAGCCAGGAGAGACTATAAAAACACAATTTGAGGGTTTGAAATAGTACCAGGTATTTAACAGTTTGTGTATTCAGATCTCGACATGTCCTGCTAGCTTTGACAGCTGCCGTGGCTATACGTTTGCTGTCAACAGCTCTTGTCCTCTGAGATTCATACAATGCCTCCTCAGTCTCAAACTTTGTAAGTTTGACGAATGCCAATCCAAGAGCACCCATTGTGTCACCCATATCTTGCTGAGCCTTGACAAGTGCTTCCGCCTATGGAGAAGAAGCAAACAAAATCAACTCATAAATAACGGTTAAAACTACCTTCAAACATACCATGTGCATACTACCAAAGTACTCCCTCCGTTTCTTTTTACTCCGCATATAAAATTTGGTCAAAGTCAAACTACACAAAGTTTGATCAAATTTATATAACAAAATATGAACATCTACAATACTAAAACTATATAGTATGAAAATACGTTTCATGGTGCATCTGATATTATTAGTTTCATATTGTGAATGTTTATATTTTTTAATATAAAGTTAGTCAAACTCTACAAAGCTTGACTTTGACCAAACCTTATATGCGGACTAAAAAGAAACGGAGGGAGTACCAATACTTGCTCAAGACTCAAGAGCACCCACCAAAACATTTCGCGCACATTTTAGCATGACTTGACTTCTTATTTTTATGTTCAATCCCACACCAATTATTTGCCTCATGCTATCAGGTACACCACAATCTTATGACTACCGGAAGTGGGGTTCTGGGTTCAACTGACATGATCATTCCTCTCCAGTGTCTAAACATTAGTGCATATCTCGAAATGGGGAAATTTCCCCTAAAACCAGAAACTATACCATTCCAATAGGACTCTTGACGCACAGCAACCAGAAACCAAAAGAATCTTGGAAATCCACACAATAAACCATAAATGGCCATTACAGAAAGAAGGAAAAGAATTGAATAGGTCACTTTAGAACCATATTAGTACAAGTTGACTGCAGTGAAATGACTCTAAACCAGGATTTCATTACCTCGCCCTTGGCACTTCTCTATTTTATACGTAAAGTGTCAGATCCAGCATTTGAACTAACACCAGCGTCACAGCTTTCATATGAAACCCTATCAATCTCATCCTCCATACAATTATTGTGCTACAGCGCTACATGCATATATGGGTCATGATTTAATTAGTAAGCAGGTAGTATTTGAAGCAACATATTATAACAAGGATCAAAGTAGGACCACAATGTTACCGAAAAATGGATCCCAACCATAATGGTCGTTTGAGTGGTGTATATCGCTTACACTCGCTAATTCTAGAAGAACACGGTGCTGTGCTCTCATTTTCACTGACGGGTCGCAAAGGAAAGAAAGCGAACATTTTTCTAGTCAACTAAACCAGCTTTGTGATATGCAACTAATTACACATTAAATAAAGTCATAAATGCGTAAAAGCATTGAACTTTTTTTTATAGAATTGGACATTTTGCATAGAACGAACAATATGCAAGCTGACACGCCACTCTTATGCACACTCATGTCTGGCTGGCAAGAACTATAAAACAAGTACTCCCTCTGGCTGGCTGGCACTCACTAAAGTAGTGATCTAAACGCTCTTATATCTCTTTACAGAGGGAGTAGTTCATAAGATGGCAGACATCTGTGGCTAATTGATTGCCCGGGCATAAGGCACAAATGAGACTAGAACTTGCAGGCCGTCACTTCTGTATACTCAAGCATGGAGGCCAAGACGCAGAGGGACCTTATTTTCACACACAAAAGTTGCACTTCATTACCACCAATAGCTATCCGAATGTGTGATAATTATTGCCCTGTTGTGGTGTGACCAATTTTGCACCTAAGATGTGTTTCTTCTTCCAGTTCCATATCTTCTTCGCCCATCAGCTCCCATAACTTAGTGCTAAACTGACCTTACTAACACGACAAACCCACATCTTACATTAAATGATTCCGTACAGTAGTCCACCTCGCCTGCTTCCAAAATCATCCCAGCTCAGCTTTTGGATGAGGTGGAGGAGGGCAAGTTAGCTTTTATCTTGCATTAGATACAAGATATCGAGCAAACAACAAGTCGAAGTGGAGGAGTCTTGTATCGATCTTTGTGGCCCAAATATCTCCTGCTCCCAGTGATAAGCTGACTGAGAAACCCAAGAATTGAGAAACAACCTAAGGATAAAACCTTATTGTAGAGGTCGTTCCATTAGATGACCTGAGCATTACACCTCACCTAGATACACTAGATACACACCATTCAGTTGCTCCAAGTGGTACATGGCATTCTGGTTCTTGACAAAGTGACCAAGCACGACACTGCTTAAGATGTACTGTATTGATTACACAGTGTTTGAAGAGGAAAAACATTTACAGGAGCAATGTTACAACGGGGCGGAAGGTTGCAACTTTTGTCTTCAAAACGTACAATGACTTGCAATGTCAAACACAAGTAGAAGCAGCGTGTATAACAACTTATAATGTGTTGGTAGTGTATGATCGAGAACATGAAGTTCGGCAGCGTGCTTCATATACTTAAATAAGAAAGATGGCCAAAAAATTACCTGCTGCGATGCGCTACTGAGCTGCTGCTCCCAATCCTGCATCTTCTGCTTCTTCTCCAGGAACTCCTTGTCCTCCTCCACCAGTGGTGGCCTCACGCCACCCCAATCCGTGACCATCGACTGCTTCAGCTCCTTAAATATCCGGAGCAGGTCCCTCCCTCCCTTGGCCGGCTGAACCACGTCCTGCGGCGGGGCCACCGCCTCCTCCCCAAGCAGCTGCCTTGGCAGCCGCGCTGCGCCATCGAGCATCCGCGAGGCAACGTCAGTGCTGGTCGGCAGCGGCATCTTGCCCTCGGCCTGCAGGAACACGCGCAGCTCGTCGCTGGTCCCGGTGGCGGGGTGCTCAGCGAGCCGCCACAGGTACCTCTCAAGAGCCGCGCGGCGCTGGGCCACGAACTCGTCGCGCTGCATGACCTGGCTCTCGACGGTGTTCTTGTCTGGGCGCGGGGGCACGAAGTGGCCGCGGAAGGACTCCGCGAGGCGGTCGGCGAGGGTGACGAAGTCGCGGAAGCGGCGGCGGACGGAGTGGCGGCGGTGGTCGCCGCGACGGGCGCTGGTGACGAGGTAGGAGATGTAGGTGGGGGCGGATCCGGGGACGAGGGAGGTGGCGGCGGCCTCGGCCTCGGTCTCCGGGTCGGAGACGGCGATGTAGGAGTAGTCGGACGTGGCGGATCTCGGGGAGGAGGAGGAGGAGGCCGAGGCGGAGCGCGGGGAGGAGGCGGCGACGTCGGCGTAGGAGGGAGGGTCGACGAAGGAGGAGGAGGCGCGGGAGAGGGGGGAGGCGGCGGGGGCGGGAGGGGAGGGGGGAGAGGAGGAGGAGAGGAGGGGGTCGAAGGTGGAGGCGACGGAGGCGTAGTCGGAGGCGGCGGCGAGGGGCAGCGTCTCCATGTCGCCGTCGCCGTCGGCGGCGCCGGCGGGCGGCGACGAAGACATCATGGCAAGGGTTACGGCGAGGCGAGGCGAGCGTGCGGGTGCCGGAGAGTGGAGGGTGTGGGGATGGGTACGGCGAAGACGAAGACCAAGGTTCCGGCGGTTTGTTGCGGTGGGGTTACCGCGTGGTTGGGTTGGGATACGGGATACGGGACACGCTCACGTGGCCCGTCGTGCCGGGTGCCAACTACGAGCTGGGGTTGCCGTGCACGGAAGCAAAAGCAAAACAGATTCGCATTGAATTTCAAAATATTGTTACTACTAAAATTCCACTTGGTATTTAAGCTAATTTATCATAGTACCTCCTTCGTCCCAAAATTCTTGTCTTACATTTGTCTAGATACGGATATATCTAATACTAAAACTTGACTTGATACATGGCAGAAATCACATATTTGACCTGAGGCCTAAATCAATTCACAAACTGACCTGCTTTCAAAAAAAATTCACTCCGCTGACCCTTTGGTGTGGCGCCTGACAGCTGGGCGCCGCATCCTACTGTGCAGCGCCCATCACTTAGGCGTCACACATCCTGCCAGCGTGGCAGCCCTGGTCCAGTTGCGGCCCCACACGCACCTGTGCAGCGCCTAAGGCATAGGCGTCAAACTGTGACGTGCAGCGCCTATACCTTAGGCGCTGCACAGTGACTTAAGCGCGGCCGCCCTAGCCCGACCAGGCAGTTTCTTCATCTCTCCGCTCTCTGGACAGAGAGCAGCGGCGGCGCCCCCATCTAATCCCCCCCCCCCCCTCATCCCTCTCCGATCTGAAGATTTGATCTGTGGATTCGATCCCCAATCCATCCTACTAGGTAAACTCTTCCGTTCTCTTTCTTTTGCTCTGTAAATTTGTTGCCATTTTAGAGATTTGTCCAAGATTTGATGGAACCCTTGATTTGTTTGATTTGCTCGATTTAGGATGTGTATTCATATTGGTAGTACCGTAGTGTTATTTATTTGTTAGTGAAACCCTAGATTGTTTAGTTTTTTTAGATATATATGAGATGCCTATTTTTATAGATAACTATGAGATGTTGATTTTTGTAGACATATATGAGATGTTTGTTTAGATATATATTAGATGTTGAGTTCATTTGAAATATTAGATGTTTAGTTTATTTGAAATATTAGATGTTTAGTTTATTTGAACACATATGACATATCCATAGTGTGAGAAGGAGATGTTGAGATTCTTTTAATTGAACACATGTTATATGTTTAGTGTATATTTGAGATGAAGATGAACTCATGTATGTTTATTGTTTGAAATTGTAAGGATGGTTTGGCTTCTGGACGATGTCTACGACGTGCAACACCGGTCCTACATGATGCGCGAGAAGGATAAGGTAATAATGAGTAATCTAAATCTTTTGCAAATTTGCATTTAGTTGAAATTTACATGCCCTAAGATTTATCATTACTTGTTTTTTGCAGAAGCTTGAACCTCTGAAGATTCGGTATCACGGGGTCTCTGGTCCTGCCATGCCTTACGACGAGAGGTACACACCGTACATCAAGCAGGCAGGACTACTCCCATGGATTCTGTTGGTCAGCCGGTCCACGCCGAATCTGAACGCTCCACTGGTGTTTGCTCTTGTTGATCGATGGAGGCCGGAGACGCACAGTTTCCATGTTCGGACTGGGGAGATGACTGTGACGCTCGAGGATGTCGCGTTGATCACCGGTCTTGCTATCGACGGGAGGCCTCTCTGTATGAGCACCGATTCTGATGGGTGGCGCGAGCAGATGATTGCTCTAATCGGTATGGCTCCTACCGAGGCCGAGGTTGATGTAGAGGAGGGAGAAGAGAAGAAGAAGAGGGAAAGGAAAGCAGTTGGAGCTGCTTTCACGTGGATTCAAAATAACTTTGCGACGTGCCCTCCGGATGCCACTGATGATGTGATCCAGACACATGCTCGTGTGTATATGTGGTACGTTGTGTTGAGGACTTTGTTTCCTGACTCCACTGGCAAGAACGCTCCATGGATGTGGCTGAAGGCGTTGACCGCCTTTGATAGCAAATGGAGCTGGGGTTCAGCGACTCTTGCCTACTTGTACCGACAGGTAGTTGGTCTGTTTTGTGATCAACTCATTTCTTCATTAGCAATGCAAGCTTGCTGTCAAGTTAACATTGTTTTTTTCTTTCATATGTAGCTGGACGATGCATGTTGCAGGATCACAGATAGTGCAGGCATTGGTGGTAATCTGCTTCTACTTTCTGTATGGAGCTGGGAGCGTCTGCCTGTTGGACGCCCGAAGAGCGTCAGGTTTGATCCTTGGTATGCAGATGAACATGACGAATTACGGCGCCCCACGTGGGCTTACAAGTGGGATATCATTTCCGAGATGACAAACGATGTCAATCTCATGTACCAAAAGTACATTGCCGAGTTGGACACGATTACGCCTGAGCAGGTAAGGAGGTCATTACTTCAGTCCTCAAATTTGCATTGTCCTTTCTCATGCTTGCTTGAAACATAGTCATCAAATTTGCACTGTTGCCCTGTTTCATAGGTGGAATGGCAGCCATATGGCGCGGGTGAGAGCTTGGGGTACACCGAGGAGTTCCGCCTCAACCCGATGTGCTTGCGGGATAAGGATCTCTGGCTTATGCGGTGCCCATTGATATGCAACTGGGCGGTTGAGTTTCATTTGCCGCATCGCGTTTATCGTCAGTTTGGTCTGTTCCAACCTCACCCGCCGGACTGGGTGGACACGGACAAAGCACTTCATAGGTAAGAGAGCATGTCTGCGTATTGTCTAAGCATCGGGACTCCTTTTATTGTGCTAATGCTTGGTTTTATACCACGCAGGTTGGACAGGAGAAGGCAACGGAAGATAAAGGACTGGGCCAAGCATCATGCTTCGTATGTTACCCGCTTCCAGCTTTCTGTGGAGCAAGCTCGTAGCACTGCACGCGCCCCGCTTCGTGAGCACAACCAAAAGCTTTTGATAACTACGTACGATGGTTTATTGGAACTACTCGAGTTGAGATATTGCCGCCGGCATATAATGAGGATATTCTTGAAGAACCAGTAAACTATGAGGATCTAGCAAAGGGGAAGTACAACAGAGATGTCAGGAAAGGGCAAGGAGTGCCTGCTGTTCCGGTGATTAACTATGTGGTAAAGTGTTCCGTTCTTTACTTTCCCGTTGACCGTATTACACATGTTTGAATGGCTAACACATTCATTCTTTCTCATCCTTAGCGCACCGAGATCAAGAAAGCAGCTGATGAGAGCCAGTCTATTCTGGAGAAGACACCGGTTGGAACTGGCAATGATGATGGTTCACTACGAGCATTCCTCAAGGTACATATCGCATTCACTATGAGAGCCAGTCTATGTTGCGAAGTTTGATATGTTACACACTTGTTCATGTTACAGCGTCAGGCCAAGAAGTTAAGGCGGTTATCGAACTTACTCGGTTGCCGTGATCCTGAATATGAATCACCATCTGCCTCTAGGTCTGGTACACCATCAGACCCCGCATCTCACCATGAGGGGGGCGATGTGAGTTCCTCCTATGCTTATATGGATGATGAGGGTGCGCTCACCCAAGAGGTATGACTAAGCCTTTAGATGTGATTCTCACTTGATTACGACACCGGCCTTGACCATATTGTTTCGTTCTGTGATAGGGCGATGAGCTTGATGATGACATGTTATTGGCGGACGCTCAAGCTCGGTCCGCATATGTGTTCAAGCCTAGGCAGCCCAGACGCTGGTACACGCCCAACGACTATGACAACAAAGGCAACCCAAAGGTGGTCGTAGGGACCTCGCGGATGGCTAGCTTGGATGATGAGGCGGAGGAGGAGGCGGAGGCGGAGCCGCAGGCGGAGGAGGAAGTGCACGAAGAGGAGCCTCGTGCTCCTAAGAAGAAGAAGATTACCTGCAGGCGTGGCACCAGGAACACGCGTGGAAGGCATTAGTGCTTTGTGTTAGGTTGATGAACTTGTGAGGTTATGTTATATGATGAACTTGTGAACTTGTGAGGTTGATTAACTTGTGAGGTTATGTTATGGTATTTGTGTTTGCAAACTTGAAGCAAACTTGAATTGTCTTAAATGATGTGATGTTCAAGTTATTAGTTCTCTTTGCTTATAGCATCACTGCACCCCACCCAAAATGGCATCTGTTTCTGCAGTTTTGCTTATAGCAATACTGCAGCGCCCAACGTTTAGGTGCTGCACTGTACTGTGTGGCGCCCAACGTTTAGGCGCTGCACTGTACTGTGTGGCACCCTACCCTTAGGCGCTGCATTACTGCCATGGCTATCCAAAAAGCCAACAGTTACTCCCATGGCTACTCCTACTACATCCATAATACTTACAATGACTACAACATCACAGCAATATGAACAAACACAAATTTTATGCCGACGATGTTCATAACTTAAGATAATTCAAACATTAGTACGACATGGTTCACGACACATTCATTACAAATGACAAATGGCAGCTTGCCCTAGAAGATAGTTCACCAACATCTCACATGCCCTCACAACTTCACGACACATTCATTAGAAGATAGTTGACAAGGAGTGCACCGAAGCGAAGTCCCTACTGAGTAGAGCGAGGCCATTTCCCCTTCTTGTCACGTGCCGAGTCCTCCTCTTGCGCCTCGCGAGCCTTTGCAAGCTTTCTTGCCCTCTCCTCCTCACGAGCAAGTTTCGCTTGGCGTGCCCTCTCCTCCTCTCGTTTCTTCCGCTCCATCCTCTCCTTCTGACGACGCTCTTCCTCCAAGCCCCTTCGAAACGATTCTTCGAACCTCCGTTGCCGCCTAAGACAATCTGCGTATTGGTCCTCTTTCACATCTTCTGGCACTTCAAGATCTATCCCCGTGAAGTACTTGCATAGAGGAGGCGGTGACTGCATAAAAGTTTGTTGTTAGTGTTGACACACATTTCAGAGTAACATTTTACTTCTCAAGCTTACCGGTGGTTGGTCATAGGCGTTAGTTGGAAGTGCACGATCATAAGCATAGTTCGGGCATACAAAATATCTCCGCCCTTCCGTCCATGCTTTCTTTCGGTCGGTGGACACCTTCACCTTGCAAACATCTGCACACCAACATTGCAGGATGTTGACATCTTTCTCCTTCACCTTGTTCAAAGATGCGTCCTCCCACTTGTTCGGCATGTCTTCTTGGTTAGCACACGGTGGCCTCGTCATGGAACCGGATGAAGCCATGCCTACAAAATAGAGAATTATTGGTCAACCCTAACCCCCACTTAACAATGAACACAACCCTAAGACCAACATAACCCTAACACCAACATCAAACACACATAACCCTAACCCTAGCATACTATGAAAGCCTAACCATACCAAATTAGCAAAGAAACAAAAATTTCCAAATCCTATCAAAAACTAGGGTTTCCCCCACACTAGCAAGATCTGAGCAAATGTGACAATTCCTATGGATGAAAACGAGGGGATCAGAGGAGATTACCTTAAGGGAGGGGATTGGCTTCGAAATCCACGGTCAAATACTCCGGATCTGAGAAGGATTTGAGAGGGGGAGAGAGGAGGGCAGAGGGGAGGCACTGAGCTTCGGGTTTGTGTTGAGGGTGGGGGTGTGTGGGGTGAGGATGGGTGGGAGGGAGTTGAATAAATGTCCAGATGTGCAGCGCCCAAGGGAAAGGCGCCACACTACACAGTGCAGCGCCTTGCCCTTAGGCGTTGCACACCTGGACATGCCAGTCCAGAGAGCACCAGGAGCGTTCCAGTAGCTTTACCACCCCGAAAACTGCTAAGTCATTGTGCAGCGCCCAAAGGCTAGGCGCTGCACTGTGTAGTGTGGCGCCCAACGCCAAGGCGCTGCACTGTGTAGTGTGGCGCCCTGACCTTCGGCGCTGCACACGGACTTAGCAGCTTTTGGGGGTGCAAAACCACTGGAATGGTCCTGATGCTCTCTGGACTGGCATGTCCATGTGTGCAGCGCCTAAGGGCAAGGCGCTGCATTGTGTAGTGTGGCGCCTTGGCCTTAGGCGCTGCACGCCTGGACATGCCAGTCCAGAGAGCACCAGGAGCGTTCCAGTACCTTTTCCACCCTAAAAACTGCTAAGTCCGTGTGCAGCGCCTACCCGTTGGGCGCCACACTACACAGTGCAGCGCCTTGCCCTTCGGCGCTGCACTAACTGATGTTTTCAAATACCTACTGTTTTTTTTGTTTTGTGATTCATAAAGATGCCACATAATCACATCCAAAACACAGAAATACTAGTCCAAATCACATACTCATACACACATAGCACATATACTTGTCCAAATCACATAGGGTCTCACATAGTCATACACGGAAATATTAGTCCCCTCACATAGTCATACACACATAGTCATACACACATAGGGTCTCCATGTAGTTTCTTCTTCTTCCTCTCTTCTTCTTCTTATTCTTCTCCCTCCTCGCACCACCAAGGGGTCTCACCTTCCCCCTCCGTGTCCTCCACCCCCTTCATTGTTTCCATACCTACGAAAATGGCAATATAATAGTTAGTCACACAATACAAAATGACAACACAAGCATTGAGCCAAAAGAACAAGATCATAGTAAGACACATACGGCAATGGTCCATTGAGCCAAGAGAACATTCCTCCACTACGGCGGCCGCCAAGGCCAAGATCACCACCACGGCCTCCACCAGCACCGCGGCCTACACCACCACCACCGCGGCCTCTACCACCACCACCACGGCCTCTACCACCACCACCACCACGGCCTCTACCAGCACCACGGCCAAGACCATCACCACGACCTCTACCACCACCACGGCCAGAACCATCACCACGGCCAAGACCTTCACCACGGCCAAGACCTTCACCACGGCCTCTACCACCACCACGACCTCTTCTAAGACCAAGTTGACTCCCTCTTTGTTGCCTAGTTCCTCGTTAACTTGTTTGATTTGAGTGGTTTGGCACTCCACCACTTGTTTGACTTGGTTGGCTACCCCTTGGTTCACTTGGTTGGCTATCATTTGCTTGGCTTGTGCTTGAACCATTTTTCTTTGATCTCTTTCTTGGTTTGGGACAAGTTCTTGTGTTGTGTCCCCCATTACTGCAGCCCCCACAACGGGATTCCTCACGAGGCTCTTGGAATTGGCCGGTGCCGTATTCTCCACCGCCACCACGGCCCCATCCGTCCATGTCACCTCTAAGACGCTTAGTCTTACGTCTTCCCCGGCTAACGACCTTCAATTCCGGGTCCGGCCATAGTTGAACTCCATGATACTCCGGCCATTGTGATTGGTCCAAGTATGGCTGGAACCGTGGAGTCCATGTCTTCTTTACCGTCATGATTGAGAACTCGGACTCCCTCACAGTTAGAGGGTGATTGACGTCCACATTCCTAACCCGGGATGCGTTTAACAAGTGCGAGCATGGGAGATGAAGCAAAGACGGCCTCATGCAGCTGCAATCACACCGTGTTAGGGAGACCTTGAAAGCCCGGCCTCCGTGTTGGCGGCCATCATTTGTGGTTCCTCCGGGCTCTTTCACCTCATACTTCCACTCGTTGTCGTCATATAGAATAGCTTCTTCGGAGTCTGCCTTTCGTGATTGAAATTCCAACCATTCTTCAACCTTTGGTGGGAAATTGTACTTGTGCTTATCCTTGTTCTCACCAGCAATCTGCTTATCAGTCTCCATTGAGTGCTTCAAAAAGTATTCATTCATCTTGTCAAATGTGTATTGAACTATTGTCGTCACGGGTAATGCACGCACACCCTTGAGCACCTTATTGAAGCATTCTGCCATATTGCTTGTCATTTGACCGTACCTCCGGCCATCTTCATCGAAAGCACGTGCCCACATATTCCTTTCGGCAATGTTCTTATTGAGAAACTCCTGACCGCCGGGGTCAAGTTTCTTGTGTCTGAGCAATGCATTGAACAATGTGGAAAACCGCTTGTTGGTGAAAGCGAGACAACAATCCTGAAGATCATCTGCCAACTCCTTGATACCACATGCCCTATAGAAGTTTGCACAAAAGTGCCTCATGCACCATCGATGATGCAACTTTCTATGTCCGGGAATGTCAATCACCACCGCATTTAGAATTCCAGCATGGCGATCCGATATGACACAAATTTCCCTTTCAGCCGGTAATACCCTTGTTCTTAGTTGACGCAAGAACCACTCCCAGTTATCATTGTTCTCCACCTCAACCAAAGCGAAAGCCAAAGGCAACACCCGGTTATTGGCATCACTTGCTATTGCAACCAATAAAGTGCCCTTGTATTGTCCGATCAAGAACGTGCCATCAATGGCGATGACGGGCCGACAATGCTCAAAAGCCCTCACGCATTGCTCAAAGGCCCAAAATGCACGGCCAAATACTCGGACTGTCCTCCCGTTATGAATCAAAGTTTGGTGCCCATGAGGCTCAACCACGTGAACCATGCCTGGGTTTGTGGCGGCCA
This sequence comes from Triticum timopheevii, assembly GCA_963921465.1. Classification (NCBI taxonomy): domain Eukaryota; kingdom Viridiplantae; phylum Streptophyta; class Magnoliopsida; order Poales; family Poaceae; genus Triticum; species Triticum timopheevii. The sequence continues at coordinate 274,847,698 of OY997262.1, read as the reverse complement.
TAGCTAACAACAACCTAGGGAGTCGGTTGTATGCTTCCTCCCAATTGCCATACAACATCTTGAATGCGGCTTGCTTCGCCTTCCATGCCTTGCCGTACTTCACCTTGTAATGAAAGATGGCTTTCACAAGGTCAATGACACTCTTGATGCTCATTATTGGAAGTGTGGATATTTGGTTGGACAGCCTGTAAGCAATGAACTCGGACGTGAGTTGTCTGTGTTGTTGGTGCACAAGCTTGCCATCCGCATTCTTGTGCCGGCACATGTGAGTTGGTAGACAACTCACTATGCGCCAAGTGGGACCTCCTTTCCATGGCCTTGCACGCACAATCCATGGACATGTTGGCACTTCACATTTGACCGTGTAACGCACATTAACATCCGAGTTGGCCACTTTATGTGGACGATAATGTGTTGTCGAGCCACATCTTCAATTCCAAGAAGGATTGAAACTCACAACCGGGATATATCCCGTTCTTGCCGTCTTCCAAATCACGGTGAGAACTTGGCCTAGCTCCAAGAGATATGCATTTGCCACCATCCACAACGGCTTCATCCGCGAGACTAAGATCCTTGAACAATGGTGTCTTGTGATCCCGCCCGAATACCTTCTTGAATGCTTCGGCCTCCTTCGGCGTGAACCCCTCCTCATCAACTTCTTCATCGGGACCATCGTCATCCGAGTCCGATGCATATGCACGGTAAAAAGGGATGGATTGGTCCATTGTCTCTTGCACATGATATTGGTCGAGATCACCCACATTGTTGTCATGGAGGTCAACTTCGTTGTCATCCTCCTCGTACTCATCATTCTCCTCTTCAAAACCTTCATTTTGGTTGTTTGGAGTCGGGCTCAATGTTGGCCAATCTTGTTGCGTGAATTGAGGTTCACTCATTTGATCTTGGTTCATGGGTGGGGGAGTGCTAGCAACCAACGGGGAGGGGTTCCGGTTTAAGTCTAAATTCAAAGTAGACTCAACCTTCTTGGAGACAAATAACTCAAGAGCCTTGTCTAGAGATTCGGCAACCGTCTCCTTGTATGCAACCCAACGTTGCTCGGAGTTCACACGCATTGTCTTCCAACGGATGTGCATTCCAAAACCAACATTATGCCTTCCCTCGAACTCAACAACGTCACTTGGGTCCATCCAATTCAAATCTTTCCTCACTTGTTCCAAAAGCTCCGCATAGCTAGGACTACTCTCAAACACCATGTCAAGCTCATTCGGGTCGGTCTCAACATTGCCTTTCAAAAAGGCCTCTCTATCCACATGATGAACATAAACACATGTTCTCCCCATCCCTACAATAATCAAAAACACACATATATCAAGTAAATACTTAAGAAAAATATTTGCACACATATGCCCTAACATATAAAACAACCATAACCATAGCATAACCCTAACACCAACATCAAACACACATAACCCTAACCCTAGCATACTATGGAAGCTTAACCAACCCAAGTTAGCAAAGAAACATAACATCATTCAACACAAATTTGCAAATCCAAGTCAAAACTAGGGTTTCCCCCAAACTAGCAAGATTTGAGCAAATGTGACAATTCCTATGGATGAAAACGAGGGGATGGGAGGAGATTACCTTAAGGGAGGGGTTGGCTTCGAAATCCACGGTCAAATACTCCGGATTTGCAAGATTTGAGAAGGATTTGAGAGGGGGGGAGAGGGGAAGAGAGGAGGGCCGCAAGCCTTAGGGTTTGGGTGGGGTGGGGGTGTGTGGGGTGGGGGTGGGAGGGGAGAGAGGGTGGGGCCAGCCCAAGTGGAACACAGACTGTGCAGCGCCCACGAGCTAGGCGCTGCACATTACATGTGTAGCGCCTAAGACTTCGGCGCTGCACAGGTGCGTGTGGGGCCGCAGCTGGACCAGGGCTGCCACGCTGGCAGGATGTGCAACGCCTAAGTGATGGGCGCTGCACAGTAGGGTGCGGCGCCCAGCTGTCGGGCGCCACACGAAAGGGTCAGCAGAGTGAATTTTTTTTGAAAGCAGGTCAGTTTGTGAATTGATTTAGGCCTCGGGTCAAATATGTGATTTCTGCCTTGATACATCTGTATTTGGACAAATCTAAGATAAGAATTTTGGGACGGATGGAGTATGTTCTACGGATTATATCTATCCCATTATTTCTATCGGACGGTTCACAATCTATAGAGGGGGTAATTTGAACGGTTGGAAAATAGTTAGAGATGCATCATTCGTTCCACTTCCCGACTTCCCGTCGTGATATGCATGTGCATGGAATATGGCTTTCTCCGGATCTTCGCTACCTCTCTACACCGATATTTAAACGCAATATTGAATAAAGGGTGGTTACCATAATTGAAACATTTGTTATTCCTTGTCATCATTTTATCATCTCTTGTTTATTTTATTCATAGAACCGTGAGTGTTTTGAGTTGTATAGTGCGCTATTACCGATAATCTATTATGCTTCGGGTGTAATAAAATCACATGTGCGTGACAGTAAGGTTGTTAGAAAAAAAAAGATATGCACAAGAAATACATGATAGACTAAGTAAGATCTACACAAGAAATGCCGCGGTGCTACGTGGATGGTGATAAGGTGTTAAAAGGTGTTGACCTGTAAGGCGGCCATAGAGGTGACAGTTATGTCAATAGCCTCTCCCCTTGAGGCTAACCAATGATGGGATGGGTAACCCTAAGGTCTCTCCACGTATGACATTGAGTGAACTGACCCAAACACCATCATGGCCTCGACTTGCACATGCATGCATCATGAATGTCCCTCCTTTATCTCATCGTCTTTATCTCATCGTCTTCATCTATCCTCTGTACCCTCCACGCATCCTCTCTCGAGTGCTAACTCGTCGCCTTCCCCTTCCTTGATTTCTCCTCTCCTATTCCCACAATATCATCGTGCCACAGTTATCCAAATACACATCCAATCATCGAGTCATAAAACTCCTAAATCGAGTCTTGATTTATATCATGGGAGGCGGAGCGTATATGGAGTATTATCTCCAAGCCGCCTAAAAAATAGTTGTCCCATTTGTCATTCATTGTCCGGTTAATGTCTCATCCTTCATGTGCACTTGCACCAGCCTCAATCTTCAAACTAAATAATTATAGACATTGATTGCTTTTCAGTCATTCGAAGAACAACAAAGGTGTAATAGTCATTCCCGGTTGCATGAGACACCATAACAACAGCATAAGAAGAAACACAAATTTAAAATTCCGTTAAAAAGAATATGAGATCATGAGTACGCTTAAAAACAGTTAAAATAGGATGGTTTGCCGTAACAAATTTGATAGAGAACTCATAGCACTATATAGAGGCACACACGCATACCACCACCACATGGACACATTCACACATGGCCTAGAAGACCGAAGTGATCTCTTGTTAGTTGGGGTACAATCACCCTCCTAACTATCACCGCCACATTTTAGTTCTCGTGCCTTAACATTGTTTGTGTTTCTATTAGATTGCCATGTTTGTTATTTATTTAGGGTTTGCTATTGCCCCATCCAGTGAGAAATATGTAGTCGTTGGATTATGCGCGAAGATTTGTACTACTTCTCCCTCTATATAATTTTTCAATATAGATCCTTATTTATATTTCTCCTCATGCATTTGCATTCGATAGCTTGCTGCTAACCGCTTACTCGCTCTTCGGACAAGGGGAGATGCATTGTGGTGTTCCACAAGAATAAAATTATGTAAGGTCATTTCATAATTTAGGCCTGGCTTTCATCGTTGATTTGACCAACAATCCATATATATACAAAAAGAAAATAATATACTACTCCCTCCTGCCCAAAGTAAGTTTCGTGGTTTGTTGAAATTTAGTTCAAATTTCAACTAAAACCACGACACTTATTTTGGAACAGAGGAAGTACAATATTAGAAACTTCTTCAAATACGAACCCAAGGATACTTTTGTGGCATATCATAGGCGTGCGCACTACAATCTCGAGCTACGGGGTAGATGATTAAAATTAAACCCAAATAACAGAGTGATTTGTGTTATATGTAATATGTAAAGCGCGAGTATACACAATACGGGTGAATTTGAGAAACGCGTCTCACTTTCAGTCCCCAGGCCTAGACGAAGGCCGAGGCAGTTCGATGCGGTAAGCCCACCGGGCGGTGTGGGCAAGGGCGCCGGAACCCCGCGGCGTAACGAATGGTGCACCTAGCCTGTGGAAAACAGCGGCGATGCGTCGGATCAGACGGCCGCGACGGGTCCGGCGCATACTCTGGTTCTTCGCGGGAGGCTCGCGATTCGTGGGGCCCGGCAGATTCGTCCTGTGGTGGAGGATGCCCCGTCGCTCCTCGCGTGCTCCGCCAGCCCGAGGACGAGGAGGGCGATGCACTCCGTTGCTGCACGGCGGGGCCCTCGCCGTGACGGGCCCACCTGATGGCCGCTCTGGAGCTATCGCCGCCGTTCGCCAAGATAGCGAGCACCAAAGCAGACGTGTTTCACGCTCCCCCCTTACATGGGCCTCGTCCATCGAGCGGACCAGCCTTGTTCACGAATAGGCCTTCTTAACTTTTAAAAAATGTTTGCCAATTCAAGAAACGATGAATTTGAAAAGTGATCATGCAGTTAAAGAATGTTCACAATTTTATTAAAAATATGCAACTTTGAAAAATTTATTCATGAATTTTAAAAAAATGTTTGAAAATTCAGATATATTCATGAATTTTTAATATAAACCAAGAATTCGAAATTTGTTCACAAATTTATATACATGAATATGGATTTTAAAAATCCATTCATGATTTTAAAAAATGTTCATTAATTTTATAAAATTCATATTTTTAATAACACGAATTAGAAAAATGATTATGATTAAAAAAGCGGGAAAACCCAGTTAAAAACAAAGAAACAACACAAAAGAAATACGGAAAACCTATCTCTATATACTACTTAAAAAATGAGTACCGTTCCTTTTCCTACAAACGCTTCGTCAACCGATTCTCCCCTTTCCCACCAAGTCCCTCCAATGGTTTATCTTTTCAGACAGTTTAGTAGTCCCCCCCCACACTCTTTTTTTTGCACCTTTCCCGTATGCTATTAAATCACCTTAATTTACTTACCTTATACATTAATTTCACCTTAATTCGCTTACCAAACTTCTCATCAAACTATAAGGTAAATCACAGGCAGGATTTGCCAAAAATTTATTTACACAATCACATTAATATGAGCAGGTAAATCATAAGCTAACTTACTAAAAAAAATATATCTCATTGCAATGCACGAGCACTGTCCTAGTGAAAAGAAAAGAAAACAACCAAAGGTTCCAAACCAGCCTGGAACCTTCTCAAAATTGGCCCCCAGTTGATGGTCCTGAGCGCTTCGGTTCCTAATGGTCGACCCATGTTTCATCACTATTCGACGATCGCAATGATATGTATTGTTATAAGGGACGGGTGCTTCTTTTCTCTCATAGCACAACGCATATCACGTAATTGCGCAAAAAACACTATTTAGTGGGTTAGCTCACTCCGTCGCTTTGTATTAATTCAGGTACAAGGGGATGGCCGATCTGTTGCGAGTCTGGGTTTTTCCATAAACCAGGTGAAACAATAGACCTTCTAAAAAATGTCTAAGAATGTTAAAAAATGCCCACAGTTTTAGAAAATTCTTAAAATCATGTTAAAAATATGTATTTATTTTACTAGAAAATTTAAAATTACTACCCTATTTTTTTAAAGGTGTTTGCATAATTTCAAATGTATACAATTTTTTTTAAAAAAGGTTCACAGATTTATTAAATATTCCTCAGATTTAAATAAATATTAGCGAGCTTTGAATATGTTCATGACTTAAAAATATATGTTTCGATTTCACAAAAATTCATCAATTCAAATGATGTTCCCAAAATTTCAAAATATACTCGATTTCAAAAAAATGTTCCTTAGTTTTAAAATAAAAATACAAAAACAAAAATAAAATACCAAAATATAAAATCCAAAGATAGCCGAAAGAAAAACATAGGAAAAAGAGAACAAAAACCGGTTGAAGGTTTTGGAACCTTCCCAAAACCGGTGGATGGGGGAAGCATGGGCCGGGCCAAATAGCGTGCGGGGTCTACTGACGGGTGCGCATTGTGTGTCTATCTGCCGCGTCATGCAGTAAATAGGAATTGCTTTGTACGTGCTGGTCGCCGGCTTGCAGCAGCAGGTAGCGGTGGTCTGGGCATGCAGGAAGGTGAGGTGCACATGGAGAAGACGAGTGGAGGAGAAAATGCGTTCGAGGGGATGAGGCTGGGTGGAGGAAGGAGGGCGGTCCGTGAGCCCAATGAATGCGTGGTGTGGGACGAGAGCAACTGATCGGGGCTGCGATCGGTCACTCGATCTATATCATTTGCAACAACAAAAACAGGTTCTTGTCTTTTGGCAGGAAATGGGTTCTTACCATTTGGCCATCCAACAAAACCTTCCATCCAGTTAAGCAACATGACAACCTGTCCTAAAGAAAAGTTACAGTTCTTCTAGAAAGGGCGAGGATGGTACTCCCTTCGGTCTTTTTTACTCCACATATTAGATTTATGTAAGTCAAACTTTACAAAGTTTGACCAAATTTATATTAAAAAATATCAACATCTAAAATATCAAATATACTCCCTGCGTTCCTAAACATTTGTCTTTCTAGAGATTTCAACAAGCGACTACATACGGAGCAAAATAAGTGAATCTACACTCTAAAATATGTCTATATACATCCGTTTGTGGTAGTCCATTTGAAATATCTAAAAAGACGGTTGGTTAGTCAACGAGATGGCTTGCGACGTACGTTGGCTAGTCTCCTATGCGGTGGACCTCACGTCGGCGCGTACGCTCTCCTTCGTCGATGGCGAGATCCAGCTTCGACATGACGCTCTCCGGATTGTCCCGATTGACGAGAGGGGGGTGACGGGTCGACGCGCGTTATCTCCGTGACGGGGAACGGATTGACGTCGGCCAGGCCGTATCCTTCCCCTGCCACATAGCCAGGGTGCGGGACCGGATTCTAGTGAGACACACAGTGGCGCCGCGACAGACACGTTCGGAGGCAGATGGTGTAGACGGTGCACCGCGGTACACCGCGAGGGCGTGGCGGCGGGGCCAGGGCATCCTTGGGCCACATGCAGATGGGACCGAGGCGCCCGCCATGGATGTGCGACATGTGGACGTGGATCACGGTTGCCATGGCGGGGAGACGAGTCGCGCGACAGGTACAAAAGCCTACCCTGCTCCCACTCGTGACCTAGACACTGCTTTCTCTCATTTTTGGGAGGCGCCGCAAAACCCTAGATCCAGAATTCTTTCCTCTTTTTTGTGGTGGGAGAGGGAAGTTGGGGGGGACTGTAGATATTTCGCTGCGGTGGTGGCTTCCTAGTCGAGCGCTCCGATGACGATGGAGGACCGCGGCGGCCTCATCTTCCACGGGAACCGGCGAGAAGGCTTCGGATCTGGGCGATTCGGGCGTGGAGCCGGTCGTTTCGTTTAAGGCCATGGTCGGGGTCGCTTCTCGTGGTCCAGGGAGGCGGACGACGACGACTTCTCCACGAACAATCAGGCAGCATCGGCCTCGGACGACACCACTCGTTGGGACGATGTGGCGAAGCGGGCCAAGCGGGCAAGATCCGGGGGGATGTGGGTGGATAAGCACCCTAACCCTAACCCCTCTGGACTTGACATCAACAACACATCCAAGAATAAGCAGATCCCGGACTCCATTCAACGGGCTGAGTCGTCTACCCAGGTGCTCCCAGCCAAAGCTTCCGATCCATGTTTGATTTGCAAAGCTACTAGTCATACTCCTGCTAGTTGCCTGCAAGCCTTTTGTGAGAGATGCAGTAAGATGGGGCATCTGGCTTCGATCTGTACTACCTTTTTGCCATGGGAGAGTGTAGCCCCTATGTGTGCTTTTTAGGCCAAGGGCCAGGGATTTTTCTATATCCCAGATTCTTGCGCTGCTAAACAGCTCAAGGAAAGATTCACTAGTGTTGTCATTACTGTCACTGAGGGAGAGGCTAGTGTTAAGGAGTTAGAAGATGCGTTTTCTGATTATAATGGGACCAAATGGCACTGCACTGCTCGCCCTATAGGTCCTAATACTTATGTCATGTGTTTTCCTAATCAGTGAGATGTCAAAAAAGCTTGCTATAACAACAGAATGACTCTCAAATCTTGTGGAGTGGTGGTCAAGATTGTTCCTTGGTCTGCCAATATAGGGGCAAAAGGGGTGATGGAGGTTGCTTGGGTTAAAGTGGCCAATGTTCCTCTGGAACGAAGAAGCGAAAGAACCTGGCATATGTTTCATCTTTGGTTGGTGTTCCACTAGAAATTGACATGGCCACCCTGCATAAACCTGAGTATGTACGGGTCCGGCTGGGATGTCACAATGTGGATGAACTACCTAGTGCTGGGAAACGTAGCATGCAATTTCAAAAAAATTCCTACGCTCACGCAAGATCTATCTAGGAGATGCATAGCAACGAGAGGGGGAGAGAGTGTCCATGTACCCTCGTAGACCGTAAGCGGAAGCGTTAGATTAACGCGATTGATGTAGTCGAACGTCTTCTCGATTCAACCGGTCAAGCATCGAACGTACGGTACCTCCGAGTTCTGCACACGTTCAGCGCGATGACGTCCCACGAACTCTTGATCCAGCAGAGTGTGAAAGGAGTAGATGAGTTCCATCAACACGATGGCATGGTGGCGGTGATGGTGATGTGATCCGCGTAGGGCTTCGCCTAAGCACTATGACAATATGACCGGAGGAGTAAACGGTGGAGGGAGGCACCACACACAGCTAAGAACAATTGATGTGCCTAGAGGTGCCCCCCGCCCCCGTATATAGGGGAAGAGGGGAGGAGGTCGGCCTAGGGCGTGCCCCATGGGGGGGTGTCGGTGTCAAAACCGGCGGATCTCGGGTAGGGGGTCCCGAACTGTGCGTCTAGGCGGATGGTAACAGGAGACAAGGGACACGATGTTTTTACCTAGGTTCGGGCCCTCTCGATGGAGGTAAAACCCTACTCCTACTTGATTGATATTGATGATATGGGTAGTACAAGAGTAGATCTACCACGAGATCAGAGAGGCTAAACCCTAGAATCTAGCCTATGGTATAATTGTTGTTCGTCCTACGGACTAAAACCCTCTGGTTTATATGGGCACCGAAGAGGGTTAGGGTTACACAGAGTCGGTTACAATGGTAGGAGATCTACATATCCGTATCGCCAAGCTTGCCTTCCACGCCAAGGAAAGTCCCATCCGGACGCGGGACGGAGTCTTCAATCTTGTATCTTCATAGTCCAGGAGTCCGGCCGAAGATGATAGTTCGGCTATCCGGACACCCCCTAGTCCAGGACTCCCTCAGTAGCCCCTGAACCAGGCTTCAATGACGACGAGTACAACGCGCATATTGTCTTCGACATTGCAAGGAGGGTTCTTCCTCCGAATACTTCATAGAAGATTTTGAACACAAGGATAGTGTCCGGCTCTGCAAAATAAGTTCCACATACCACCGTAGAGAGAATAATAATATTTACACAAATTCAATCTGCTGACGTATTCCGTGGCGTGACATCACACCACGGCCAAGCCTTTATTTGAATCGTTTTTATTGTTCCACCTCAGCGCGTTTAGCGAGGCGGTTTCCTTGGCACGTCTTGTCAAAGCAGAGATCGTGTCCCCTTATTACAGGATTCTCATCAATACGGGCGTGGGTAACCCAACTGCGCCATTGATTACGGCGCTTGGGAGATAAGCGAGTTTTACCAGGCTGGTGGGGACGCATAGTTTCCTCCGTCCATATAAGGGGATAAGGATCCACCTTTTTACCTACGCCTTCTTCCTCCTTTGCTTATCCATTTCAGCACACTCGAGCTCCAGCGCCCAAGTCCACACATCTCGCCTCAACCTCCCCCAGCCATGTCCGGAGCGGAGGCAAGTGTATGGCCTCCTCCGTCACGGAGGGGCACATCAAGAGGCTGCGGAAGGCCAGATACTTGTCCAGCGACATCGCGCATCGGCTCCCCGACAAGGGGCAGCTCATCCCCACCCCGGGCCCCATGAGAGGGTGGTGTTCCTCACCCATTTCCTCCGCGGACTAGGTTTTCCACTTCACCCATTTGTCCGGGGGCTCATGTTCTACTATGGCCTGGATTTCCACGATCTGGCCCCGAACTTCATCCTCAACATCTCGACGTTTATCATCGTGTGCGAGGCCTTCCTCCGCATCAAGCCCCACTTCGGCTTATGGCTGAAGACCTTCAATGTCAAGCCGAAGGTAGTGGGGGGCCAGCAGGCGGAGTGCGGAGGCGCCATGGTGGGCAAGATGCCCAACATTATATGGCTCGAGGGCTCCTTCGTGGAAACCATAAAAGGGTGGCAATCGGGGTGGTTCTACATCACCGAGCCGCGTGACCCTGAATGGGCAGCGGCCCCTGAATTCCGATCCGGCATCCCCACACGACTCACCTCCTGGAAAGAGAAGGGCCTGACATGGGGTAATTCAGAGGAGCTAATCGGACTCCAAACATGCGTCCAAAACCTTGTGAATAAGAAGATCAAGCTTGTCAACGCAGTCCAGGTCATGCTCATCCGCCGGATCCTCCCGTGCCAACAACGGGCCTCTAGCTTGTGGGAGTTTGATCCGGCACAGCACCAAACCTTGAGCAGGCTCTTCGACACTACGTACGAAGATGCCTGGAAGGTGCAGTTCAAGGGCGCCGAAGCTCCTGCATCCGCTACCGAAGATCGCGGATTCAGCTCGCAGCGTCAAGCCGGCGAGGTAAGCTATTTTACCCTTTACAGGACACTCATTTTCCATAGTTTGACTCTATGTGGGACCTAAACTCCCCTACCTTTGACAGGCCTGGCAGAAGAAGTCCGAGCAGGTTAACTGTCCGGCTCCCTTGCCCGAAGACCCAGTGGACGCCCAATTAACGGGGCTGCTGGCTCTGGCGCCTTATGTGGTGCCGGAGAAGAAGGCCAAGAAGAAGGCCACGGGAACCTGAAAGAGTTCCCGACGTCAGGTGTTATCGGACTCATCGCCCGATGACTCCGAGGCGGACTCCTCCCGCGAAGACGAGGAGGAGAAAAAAGAGACCTCTCCCCCAGCGGGGGGGGGGGGGGGGAGAGAAGAAAAGGAAGGCCTCCCCAACTGGGAAGGCCGGAGGGTCCAAGAAGGGAAGGACCCTTCACCCGGACTACTCCACCAACGCCGACGACAGCGAAGAGGAGTGGCCACCAAGGGCTAAGCCCCTGGTGACGTCGTAAGTGTCCGGATACCAGAATAACTCATGGCGTTTCGTTTGTCGCATAGAATCTCTTAACGCCGAATATAACCTGCAGCCCGCCCAAGGACGGGCTCGACACTTCAACGAGCGGCTCCCTGGCGCCATCGGACGTGGATAGCACTTCACTTCCGGCCGTCTCCTCCCCTCGCGCCGCGGATGACGCTGAGGTGGGGTCCCAAAAGGGGGCTAGCCAGGAGGAGGAGGTCCCTGAGGCGCCGCAAGGCAACCTCCCGGACTCTGGGCACAAGGGGGATCAAACCCCAAAGGGCTCTAAGTCCGGCCCTGGGCCGGACTCCGCACCGGAACCTTCAGTGGTTCCGGAGTCCGGCGGGCGGCCCCTTAGTAAGAAGGGCAAGACTACGACACCGGTGACCTCCGTCCAACCGGAGGCACCAGATAATTTGCTGGAGGCGCTTAACAGCGCCTCCATCGACGAGGAGCACCACACTATTATGAGTGTGGTGATCCAGAAAGTTCAGTCCGCCAAGAGCGGGCTGACTGAAGCCTGCGCCAGCCTTCTAACAGGCTTTGAGGTATGTATTTAAGATATGTAAAAATATTACCGCATAGACAGTAGCCCCTGATGCTTAGTTTGGTGTTCAGAAAGAAAAGCCGAATTGAGGATCTTAAAAAAAAGATGTACGCAGGAGTCTAACATAAGTATGTCAATATGGGAATGCAGGCTGCGCTGCTGACCTCTGCCGCACTGACTGCGAAGGTTAATGCATTGAAGTAGAGCCTCGAGCGGTCCGAGAACGAGCTCGGCCTTGCCAAGAAGCAGCTCGAGGACAAGGAAGGTAAGTAATACCTTATGGGAGTATATAAAAAATGTGGTTGCAAAAAAGAACAGGAATAACGTAAAAATTGCAGGGGCCACGAACGAGGTGGCGACCCTGAAGGAAGCGGTGTCCAGGGCCGAAAGCGATGCGGCCGCGGAATGCACCGAGTGAGAGAAGCAGGAGGCGCGGGTGGCGGAGGTGCGGCAAGAGCTCCAGGCTCTCGTGGAAAAACACGAGGGTTTGGAGCGTGACTCAAAGACTCGAGAGTCCGAGCTCGCCTCGGCTCTTGAGAGCGCCAAAGCCGCTAAGGCCGAAGCCCAAAAAGCCCTCCAGGAAATTGAGGCAATAAAGAAGATAGCGGCGGGTAAGGCATTCTTCATGCAAACAAGCACGTGAAAGTGAATTACTTGTTACTTACCCGAATCCGGAGCTCTCCAGGAGCATTCGCAGATCTGCCCCGTAGTGTGTCCGACGCCGCCGCATTCTACCGGGCCGAGGAAGGGAGCTCGACGGAGAAGGTGTTCTGGTCTCAGTATGCTGAGGCCGGACACCCGGTGCCCTTGAGCGACCAGCTGAAGTAGCTGGTCGAGCTCCATAAGGTGGCCGAACAGGCCATGAAGGGCCTCATAGTTCGGCTATGGCACGAGGAAACCGTGCCTGGGAGCTACTTCGGGCTGGTGAGGCGGCTGGTGGACGCCTGTCCATGGATTGAAGTCGTCAAGCGCTCCGTCTGCATCGAAGATGCACGTAGGGCCCTTGCCCGTGCTAAAGTGCACTGGGGCAAGATGGACACTGAGAAGCTTGTGACGGACGCTCCGCCGCCGGGCAGGGAGTATCGCAAGCCCGAGATGTATTATGAGAACGTCCTGAAGGGTGCCCGCCTTATAGCGGGTGAATGCTCCAAAGATGTAATTTTTGAGTAAACTCGCATTTCTTATCCTGTACGCTTGAAAACTTGTTCATATGCGCTAAGCAACGCTTCTGAATTTAAAATATTACCTTCTGTGCGGCCGTTTACTAAATTTGAGAGATGGCGAGTCGTCGGCTTCTGCCCCCATGCCACGAGTGCTGGGGTGTTTGAGATAAACTTGAGCGCTCTTTTTCCCATTCTTGGGTCCTTCAAGGGAGGCGCTCAACGCAACGAACAAGGCAACCGGACTATAATGCTTGAACACTCTCACTTAGCCATAGAATTCTATAATTATAAATTTCGGCGAAGCCCCTAGTATTCGGAAGACCGAGTTCGGGGCGCTATCCACGCCTGGGTCGGACAAAGCCGACTCCTCGCTCTAAGCGGCATGAGTCTTTAGGGACTCGAAGAGACCTCTCGAACAGCGACCGGCTCTCGCCCTATCATGACGGTCAGTTTTAGCTTTCTCCACTGAGGTGCTCAACCCAGCTCAACCGGGGCACAATCGTAGTGGTTCTCCCAGCGCTACCTTAGCCGATATAACGGAATGTAAGGTACCAAAACATGGGAGCCGGGCAAACCCAACTATTGACCCAAGACATGATTCAGAGCCGATGCATATAATGCTATAAGTTCGGGGTGCCGCACTTGTGAAAGTGTTCGAACTTATCACACCATATGTTGGGGTACTTAAGCCCCTAGTGTATTTGGCCGTACCAAATCGTACGGATGCAACATGTCATAAGTGAACATATATAGATAAGAAAAAGGAATGCAATAATAGGCAAAAGTTGTGCATTGTTTATTAAAAAAGCTGCGGTAAAAGCAGAACGATACAAATAGTGCGATAAGCAAGGGACGGGACTATTTGACATGTCCCCCCTCCAGGAGCGAGCTGCGAGATGATATGCAAAACAAGTATACTGCTCGTTATAGAGACCACCTATACACTCGACGTAGCTTTTTGCATCCCTGGCTGTTGCATCGTGTGTTCAGTAATTCTACTGCCGGACAGGACTTCTTAAAAAAGGAGTCCTGAAAGTAAGAGGAAAAAAGAAGAATGACACAATTGGGAGCCCTTGGTGCGGTTGAGCCGCCCTTCTGGGCTTGCCGTGGTCGTGCCCCCCCCCCTATGCCCATGGAATTTCCAGAGCGTAATTATGTACGCGTAGTACTGGTTTCGCGATTTCGCGAGGGTTGGGGTTGCGGCCGCATTGCTACGCGTGCTCGGAACGCGCCAGGCGGTCTTGTTGTTGGTTACTCCGGGCGCGCTTGACGGTGTCCGGCCGTTTAATAACCGGACTCGAGAATTGCCTTAAGAGGCTGCTTTGTACTTCTACCGCGAGGGCCGCCGTATGATCCTCCATTTGGAGAGAGCGTTCGGTGTTTCCGTTGACCGTAATGAATCCTCGAGGGCCTGACATCTTGAGCTTGAGGTATGCGTAGTGCGGCACCGCATTGAACTTTGCAAATGCGGTTCGTCCGAGCAGTGCGTGATAGCCGCTGCGGAATGGGACTATGTAAAAGATTAATTCCTCGCTTCGGAAGTTATCCGGTGATCGAAGACCACTTCAAGTGTAACTGAGCCTGTACCATTGGCCTCCACACCTGGTATGACGCCTTTAAAGGTCGTCTTTGTGGGTTTAATCCTTGATGGGTCTATGCCCATCTTGCGCACTGTATCCTGATAAAGCAGGTTCAGGCTGCTGTCGCCGTCCATCAGGACTCTAGTGAGGTGAAATCCGTCAACGATTGGGTCTAGAACCAATGCGGCGAAGCCGCCATGGCGGATGCTAGTGGGGTGGTCCCTTCGATCAAAAGTGATCGGGCAGGAGGACCACAGATTGAACTTTGGGGCGACTGGATCCATCGCATATATGTCCCTTAGTGCACGCTTCCACTCCCGTTTGGGTATGTGGGTTGCGTATATCATGTTCACCGTCCGCACTTGTGGGGGAAAGCCCTTATGTCCTCTATTGTTCGGCGGCCGGGGCTCCTCCTCGTCATCGCTATGCAGCCCCTTGTCATTGTTTTCGGCAGTTAGCTTGCCTGCCTGCTTGAACACCCAACAATCCCTGTTGGTGTGATTGGCTGGCTTTTCGGGGGTGCCGTGTATCTGACACGAGCGATCGAGTATTCGTTCCAAATTGGACGGGCCCAGAGTATTTCTTTTGAATGGCTTTTTCCGCTGACCGAGTTTAGAGCCTCTGAATCCGGCATTGACTGTCGTATCCTCGGTATTATCGCCATTGATGCGGCGCTTGTGCTTGTTGCGACGCGACCTGCCGTTGTTGTCCTTGGTATCCGAATTACTAGGGCTCTTGGTCATGTTGTTACTACGAGCTAGCCAGCTATCCTCTCCCGCGCAGAAGCGGGTCATGAGTGTTGTGAGGGCTGCCATGGATTTCGGCTTTTCCTGTCCTAGGTGCCGGGCAAGCCACTCGTCGCGGATGTTATGTTTGAAGGCTGCAAGGGCCTCTGCATCCGGATAGTCGACGATTTGATTTTTCTTGGTTAGGAACCGTGTCCAGAATTGTCTGGCCGATTCTTCTGGCTGCTGAATTATGTGGCTTAGGTCATCGGCGTCTGGTGGTCGCACATAGGTGCCCTGGAAGTTATCGAGGAATGCGGCTTCCAGATCTTCCCAACAACCAATTGACTCCGCTGGCAAGCTGTTAAGCCAATGCCGAGCTGGTCCTTTAAGCTTGAGTGGGAGGTATTTGATGGCGTGTAGATCATTACCGTGGGCCATGTGGATATGGAGGAGATAGTCCTTGATCCAGACCGCAGGATCTGTTGTGCCGTCGTATGATTCAATGTTTACGGGTTTGAAACCCTCAGGGATTTGATGATCCATCACTTCGTCTGTGAAGCATAGTGGGTGTGCGGCACCTCTGTATTGGGCTATATCACGATGCAACCCAATGAGCTTTGTCTACTGTGTTCGGCCCGACCGGAATTGCCATATCCGGCGTGACGGTTATCATCACGTATCGTGGGGCGCCCACGCGATCCGTAGATCGATCTTGTTTGCCTTGCCTTGTACTCCAGTATATCCCGCAGGTCTGGCGCATTCTCCCGCGTCTTGGTGTTTTTCGAGCGGTGCTAGGGTGCGGCTTGAGTGGAGGGCCGAGATGCCTCTCTGTCGCGGCCACGAGGTGGCCGGTCGGCCGTACTATGCGCTGGTGATGTAGGTTTAGGTGCTTCCTCCTCTAATCGGGGTAGCAGCCTGCGTTTTGGGTAGCTCTTGGAGGGGCGTTCGAGTTCATACTCTTCGGCCGCAAGGACTTCAGTCCATCTGTCGGCTAGCAAGTCTTGGTCAGCTCTAAGCTGTTGCTGCTTTTTCTTGAGGCTGTTTGCTATGGCCATAAGCCTGCGTTTGAAATGCTCTTGTTCGACGGGATCCTCAGGCACGACAAATTCGTCGTCGTCGAGGCTTGCCTCGTCTTGAGAGGGAGGCATGTAATTATCGTCCTCTACCTCTCTGCCTGTCGCTCTCTCATGAGGCGCTTATCCATCCTCCCGCACTGAATCCTGCTGGAGGGAGTTGTCTTCGGCACTGTCCGGGGTGTTATTGTCTCCCGTGCTGGAATTGCCGCTTTTGCTGTGGCAGGATTTAGAGCGGCGCCGCTGACGCCGGCGCTTAGGCTGTTTCTTGGAGGGGTCATCTGATGGAGTCATGTACCTAGGGTAGGGTCATAGACCTGATCTAAGTACCCTGCCCAAGGACACCCTTAGAAGAGATCACCTTCCAGTCGACCTACGAGGAACTCACTCGACTGACTTGAAGGACTCGACCACGAAGACTCACTCGACCACCAGAAGGTCAAGAAGCACTCTGCACTGCAACGGTCTGTAATTAAGTAGACTTTATGATAGTTAAGACACTTTATGTGGGGCGTTACCAGTAACGCCCCGGACTTAATGTACCTTAAACCCTTCATTACGTGGGTTGGCTGGGGTCCTGGTGCACTCTATATAAGCCACCCCCCTCCACAGGTAGAAGGGTTCGCACTCCTGTAACTCATATACACATAATCCACTCGACCGCCTCCGGTCTCCGAGACGTAGGGCTTTTACTTCCTCCGAGAAGGGCCTGAACTCGTACATCCCTTGTGTTTACAACCTCTCCATAGTTAGGACCTTGCCTCTCCATACCTACCCCCACTCTACTGTCAGACTTAGAACCACGACAGTTGGCACCCACCGTGGGGCAGGTGTTTTAGCGATTTTGTGGAGAAGTTGCGATTCTTCCGAGTACTTTCATCATGGTGGCTGCTGGAGTTTTGGTCGAGGGTCGCGAGATCCGTCTCGGTGCTCTCACCTTCGTCGCCGACGACTCTGCCTGGCTCTAGGAGGCTCCACTCGACGTCGATGCGCTCCCCGTCCGCGGTGCGACGCATTTTCGCGCATGTGTCCGCGGCGTTCTGCTGCGACAACCGTCGACCCCGTATCGGTCGACTCCCCTATCGACCACCCTCCCGGTCTCCCGCCAGCGCAAGTGCTCTGGTCGGTCGAGGCTTCAGCGGTGGGTGAGACACGCGGTGGCTCGCCAGACGGCCACCACCCAAGTTGCGGCAATCGAGCCCGACGAATCTCTCTACGGCCTGTTCGATCTGTCGACTGGTTCCGTAGAGACTGCATCAGAATGCGATAGCAGTGATCCAGCGGCGGAAATCCTGATGGTCAACGGGCCTCGCAGTCCCCCTGGCTTCGCCCATGATGGTGGGGAAGGCGGCGGGGACGACCCCGCACGAGACCACGAAGAGTACCAGCCCGAGCCACTCGACTCTCTGCAAAGAGAGGAACTTCGCCGCAGGAACATGGATGCCCTGCATACTCCCATCGCAGGAGAAACCCCCGAGGCTCGCGCCTTGGAGGAGGCACGTTTGGCCAATTTGGCCGAACGCGTTCGCTTGGAGAATCTTCAGCGAGCACTCGACGAGCGCGCGCGGCAACGAGTTCCCGACGCCAATCGACGTCAACTCTTCCCGCCGAATCAGGTATATCGAACCCCAATCCAGAAATTAGCAGCTGCGACCCGTATATCAGAGTCCATCCAGCCCTCTCAGTCGGAAGCTGGCAGAGGCTTGATGCAGATCAGGGATTTGCTCCGGGCAGCAGGAGATCAGAATTCAGCCGTGTCGCAGTCGAGCAACAGAATTCACAGTCGATCCGTCGCTGCGAATACGGTTCAGTCAGCTCACAGTCCCAGATCGCCTCCGCGGCGTGAAGGGCGTGAGAATCGGCGAGACCACTATGGAGACCGACACGACCGAGATGATAGGCGTCGAGTGCCCACTTCCCCTCCGAGGGGTGGGTCTTACGCTCCTCGGCAGCAAGATGACAGGCGTCAGCTCAGTGTGGGGCGAAGAGCTCCAGTCGACCCCAGAGAACCAGGCTTCGACGCGCGATCCATTATCGTGCAAGGCTTGGTCGACCGGAACAGAGCCCATCGGGGTGGACCCGACAGAGATGCACCCACAAGCAGTCGAGTGCATGTTTCTGGTCCAGAATGTTTCAGCAGAGCTATCAGAGCTGCAGTGATCCCTCCCAATTTCAGGTTGGCAATAGGAGTCAGCAAGTTCACCGGTGAGTCTAAGCCTGAAACTTGGCTTGAGGACTACCGAGTGGCGGTTCAGATTGGTGGTGGGAATGACGAGGTGGCCATGAAGCATTTGCCCCTCATGTTGGAAGGTTCTGCCAGAGCGTGGTTGAATCAGTTACCTCCTAGCAGCATTTACACTTGGGAAGATCTGTCCCGAGTGTTCGTCAAAACGTTTGAAGGAACTTGCAAGCGACCGGCTGGATTGACGGAGCTGCAAGTCTGCGTGCAGAAGACCAATGAGACTCTCAGGGAGTATATTCAGAGATGGATCACTTTGCACCATACTGTGGAGAATGTGTCTGATCATCAGGCAGTCTGGCCTTCAAGGATGGCGTCAAGAACAGAGAATTGAGTTTGAAATTTGGTCGAACCGGAGACATGACCCTGAGTCGGATGATGGAGATTGCTACCAAGTACGCCAACGGCGAAGAAGAAGACCGACTCCGAAGCGGCAAGTACAAGCCGAGCCAGTCGGAGAAGGGAAACACCAGTCGGAAACAGAAGCGGAAGGCTGAACCGGCAGCTCCTAGAGAGGCTCTGGCCGTGACTCAGGGAAAGTTTAAAGGGAAACCAAAAGGATCCTGGAACCCTAAGAAGGTAAAGGATAAAGAAGGGAACGACGTGATGGATATGCCGTGTCACATCCACACGAAGAAAGACGAAGAGGGCAATATCATTTACCCAAAGCATACCACTCGCCAATGTCGACTCCTGATCCAGCAGTTTCAAGGAAAACAGTCTAAAGACAAGGAAAAGGAGTCGGACAAGGCCGAAGACAAGGAGGACAGTGAGGAAGGATATCCGCATGTCAACTCCACTCTGATGATCTTTGCAGATGTGGAAAGCAAGAGTCGACTGAAAGTCATTAACCGTGAGGTGAACATGGTTGCCCCAGCAAAAGCAAGTTATCTGAGATGGTCCCAAACACCCATCACATTCGACCAATCTGATCACCCGACTCATATTGCCACCCTTGGGAGGCAAGCTTTGGTGGTCGATCCAGTTGTCGAAGGCACTCGACTGACAAAAGTGCTGATGGACGGTGGTAGTGGGCTGAATTTGTTGTATGCAGACGCACTGAAAGGAATGGGCATTCCGATGTCCCGACTGAGCACCAGTAACATGAGCTTTCATGGAGTTATACCAGGGAAGAAAGCCGAGTCACTCAGCCAAATCACTCTGGACGTGGTGTTTGGTGATTCGAAACATTTTCGCAAAGAGAAGTTGACGTTTGAGGTCGTGGATTTTCAGAGTGCGTATCATGCCATTTTGGGGAGACCAGCTTATGCACGGTTCATGGCTCGACCATGTTACGTGTACCTCAAACTGAAGATGCCCGGCCCCAAAGGAGTGATCACTGTCACCGGTGATCGGAAAAAGGCAGAAGAGTGCTTTCAGAAGGGCTCAAAGATTGCCGATTCCCAGGTGACAGCGGTCGAGTTTGAAGAATACAAGCAAAACGTAGATCTGAGTGATTTGCAGCGATCCAAGAAACCCGCCACAGAATCTGCATTTCAGTCGTCCGGTGAGACGAAGCCTGTTCACATTCACCCGACCGACCCCAATGCAGGCCCGACCCACATCTCCACAACACTCGACCCGAAATAGGAAGAAGCGCTCATCCAGTTCCTCCGTGAGAACTGGGACATTTTTGCATGGAAGCCCGCTGACATGCTAGGTGTTCCCAGGGGACTGGCTGAGCATCGCCTAAGAGTCGACTCATCAGCAAAACCAGTCAAAGAGCATCTTCGGTGGTCCGCCGTCCAGAAGAGAAAAGCCATTGGTGAGGAAGTGGCTCGACTGTTGGCGGCAGGATTTATCCGAGAGATATACCACTCCGAGTGGCTCGCTAATGTCGTCATGGTTCCTAAGAAGGACAAATCGCTCCGAATGTGCATTGATTTCAAGCACATCAACCGGGCCTGCCCGAAACATCATTTTCCTCTCCCTCGCATAGATCAAATTGTTGACTCGACTGCGGGATGCGAGAGATTGTCTTTTCTAGACGCCTATTCTGGGTACCACCAGATCCGCCTGTACGGACCCGATGAGATAAAAATAGCTTTCATCACTCCATTCGGGTGCTTCTGCTATATCACCATGCCATTCGGCCTCAAGAATGCCGGAGCCACATTCATGCGAATGATTCAGAAGTGTCTGCTCACTCAAATCAGTCGGAATGTGGAAGCGTATATGGATGATATCGTCGTCAAGTCACGAAAAGGTTCCGACCTGCTCGCTGACCTCGCCGAAACATTTGCCAACCTCAGAAGGTATGATATCAAGCTCAATCCATCAAAGTGCACATTCAGAGTTCCTGGTGGCAAGTTACTCGGTTTTCTCGTTTCCGAGCGAGGGATCGATGCTAATCCAGAAAAGATTGGCACTATTCTCCGAATGAAACGCCCTGTGCGAGTGCACGATGTCCAAAAGCTTACTGGATGCTTGGCCGCATTAAGTCAATTCATCTCATGACTCGGTGAAAAGGCATTGCCTCTTTACCGACTGATGAAGAAGGCAGACAAGTTCAAGTGGACTCCAGAAGCTGATGCAGCATTTGCCGAGCTAAAAGCTCTGCTCTCCACCCAGCCGGTGCTTGCTGCTCCAATCAGCAAAGAGCCTCTGTTGCTTTATATCGCAGCCACAGGACAAGTCGTCAGTACAGTGCTTACGGTCGAGCGGGAAGAAGAAGGAAAAGCCTTCAAAGTTCAGCGCCCAGTGTATTATTTGTCTGAAGTCTTGACTCCATCCAAGCAGAGATATCCTCATTATCAGAAGCTTGTGTATGGAATATATATGACCACGAAGAAGGTTGCTCATTATTTCTCTGATCATTCCATCACAGTTGTCAGCGACGCTCCACTATCAGAGATTTTGCACAACAGAGATGCAACTGGTCGAGTGGCGAAATGGGCGATTGAACTTCTTCCCCTTGATATCAAGTTTGAGGCAAAGAAAGCCATTAAGTCCCAGGCAATAGCAGATTTCCTCGCCGAGTGGATTGAACAGCAGCAGCCGACTGAAGTTCACTCGGAGCATTGGACCATGTTCTTTGATGGCTCTAAGATGTTGAATGGTTCCGGTGCTGGGGTTGTCCTGGTTTCCCCCAGAGGAGATAAGCTCAGATATGTGCTCCAGATTCACTTTGATTCCTCCAACAATGAGGCAGAGTATGAGGCCCTCTTATACGGATTGCGCATGGCCATTTCACTTGGCGTCCGTCGCCTGATGGTCTATGGCGATTCAGATTTAGTGGTCAACCAAGTGATGAAGGAGTGGGACGTGAGAAGCCCAGCCATGACTGGATACTGCAATGCAGTGAGGAAGCTAGAAAAGAAGTTCGAGGGGTTAGAGCTCCATCATATACCCCGACTGAAAAATCAAGCAGCTGATGATCTAGCAAAGATAGGTTCCAAGAGAGAAGCCATTCTGAGTGGTGTGTTCTTGGAGCATATACACACTCCGTCAGTCAAAGAAGATCCTTTCACCGAAGAAGCTCCACAGTCAAAGAGTGCCACAGATCCGACTGAGGTTGAAGTCCCAGCAGTGGTCGACTTGGTCATGGAGGTCTTAGTGGTCATTCCCGACTGGACAGTTCCATATATCGCGTATATCCTGAGAAAAGAGCTTCCGGAGGATGAGGAAGAGGCTCGACAGATCGTCCGTCGATCCAAAGCCTTTACCGTAATCAAAGGACAGTTATACAGAGAAAGTGCGACTGGAGTTGGTCAGAAGTGCATAACGCCAGAAGAAGGTCGAATCATCCTTAATGATATCCACTCGGGGACCTGTGGTCATCATGCGTCCTCTCGGACCATCGTGGCCAAAGCATACCGAGCTGGATTTTACTGGCCAAAGGAGAATGAGATGGCAAAGGAAATAGTGGACAAGTGCGAAGGATGTCAGTTCTACTCGAATATGTCACACAAGCCTGCATTAGCTCTGAAGACCATTCCACTCGTCTGGCCTTTCGTAGTATGGGGGTTGGACATGGTCGGTCCTTTGAGAACAGGTCGAAGTGGCTTCACGCATGTACTGGTGGCAGTCGACAAGTTCACCAAGTGGATTGAGGCTAAACCAATCAAGAACCTTGACGCCGGTACTATTGTTAGCTTCATCAGGGAACTGATATTCAGATATGGAGTCCCGCACAGCATCATTATGGATAATGGGTCGAACTTTGACTCGGAGGAATTCAGGGATTTCTGCAACTCTCAAGGCACACGAGTCGACTACGCTTCAGTCGCCCATCCGCAGTCGAATGGACAAGCAGAGCGAGCCAATGGCCTGATTCTCAAGGGATTGAAACCCCGACTGATGCGTGATCTCAAGCATGCGGCTGGAGCGTGGGTCGACGAACTTCCTTCGGTGCTTTGGGGACTACGGACCACACCTAATCGGTCGACCGGAAGAACTCCATTCTTCTTGGTCTACGGAGCTAAAGCAGTCTTGCCGAGTGATCTTCTCCACAATGCTCCTCGAGTTGAACTCTACAACGAAGCAAAAGCTGAACAAGCGCGGCAGGATGCAGTCGACCTTTTAGAGGAAGAAAGGGAGATGGCTCTGATCCGATCGACCATCTACCAACAAGACTTGCGTCGTTTCCACGCCAGAAATGTGAGGGGTCGAGCCTTCCAGGAAGGGGATTTAGTTCTCCGAGTGGATCAGAAGAAACAACACAAGCTTGCTCCTTCTTGGGAAGGACCCTTCATCGTCACCAAAGTTCTCCACAATGGGGCGTACCGTCTTTACAACGTCGAACATAATATCGACGAGCCCCGAGCTTGGAACGCGGAACTACTCCACCCATTTTACACTTAAGTTTATCACTCGGATGAGTTGTAATAAAGTACTTCTGTAGTTCATGGATTTCAAAATAATAGTGTCATAATTCCTCCATAATTTTTGTCACTTTTTATTTGTCCAATAAAATTTTCCCCTCAGTGGGTGACTTAGCCGCGAATCCGTTTCGCCTAAGTTTGTAAAAATCCTTACCGAGTGGTGAGCAAGACTCCCACTTGGGGACTTGGCCGCGAATCCGTTTCGCCTAAGTTTGTAAAAATCCTTACCGAGTGGTGAGCAAGACTCCCACTCGGGGGCTTAGCCGCGAATCCGTTTCGCCTAAGTTTGTAAAAATCCTTACCGAGTGGTGAGCCAGACTCCCACTTGGAGGCTTAGCTGCGAACCCGTTTAGCCTAAGATTAAATAAAATCCTACCGAGTGTAAGCCAGACTTCCACTCGGAGGCTTAGCTGCAGTCCAAGTACTCGCCTAAGTTATAAAAATCCTACCGAGTGGTAAGCCAGACTTCCACTCGGGGGCTTAGCTGCAGTCCAAGTACTCGCCTAAGTTATATAAATCCTACCGAGTGGTGAGCCAGACTCCCACTCGGGAGGCTTAGCTGCAGTTTAAACACTCGCCTAAGTACAATGTACGCTCGAAAGGAGGACGAGGTGCAGGTCGACTGCGACCCTCTCCTCTGAGCTACGCCATAAGTACAATGTGCGCTCGTAAGGAGGACGAGGTGCAGGTCGACTGCGACCCTCTCCTCTGAGCTACGCCACAAATACAACGTACGCTCGAAAGGAGGACGAGGTGCAGGTCGACTGCGACCCTCTCCTCTGAGCTACGCCATAAGTACAATGTGCGCTCGCAAAGAGGACGAGGTGCAGGTCGACTGCGACCCTCTCCTCTGAGCTACGCCACAAATACAATGTACGCTCGAAAGGAGGACGAGGTGCAGGTCGACTGCGACCCTCTCCTCTGAGCTTCGCCACAAGTACAACGTGAAAATCCTACCGAGTGAAGAGCAAACCTCTCACTCGGGGGCTTAGCCGCAGCCCAGTGCTCGCCTAAGATATGAAAATCCTACCGAGTGAAGAGCAAACCTCCCACTCGGGGGCTTAGCTGCAGCCCAGTGCTTGCCTAAGATATAACAATCCTACCGAGTGAAGAGCAAACCTCTCACTCGGGGGCTTAGCTGCAGCCCAGTGCTCGCCTAAGATATGAAAATCCTGCCGAGTAAAGAGCAAACCTCTCACTCGGGGGCTTAGCTGCAGTACAGTGCTCGCCTAAGATATAAAAATCCTACCGAGTGAAGAGCAAACCTCTCACTCGGAGGCTTAGCTGCAGCCCAGTGCTCGCCTAAGTTACAGAAATCCTGCCGAGTGAAGGACAAACCTCTCACTCGGGGGCTTAGCCGCAGCCCAGCGCTCGCCTAAGGGAATTAAGGAACAAGTCGACTGCAGTGAGCGTCTTGCTTTGAACCTGCAAAAGACATTTCGAGCCAAACGCAATCATATTCAAACATCAAATCCAAGTTCAGATCGATACCTAAAGGAACCGAAAGTGCTCAGGCGCTAAGCCTGTTAAGGTTTATCGGTTACAACTCCACTCGGCATACCGAGGCAAATTTAAAGTGTCGAGCTTAAAAGAAGTTTTTTACCCCTCCTGTGGAGGGCTGGAAGGAGCAACGAACTCATCAAGATCAATTCCATCTGCGATCCGAGTGGCAGCAGCAATGAAGGTTTCCATGAAGGACCTGAAGTCGTGTTTCTTGGTGTTGGCCACCCGGAGAGCCGCCAGCTTGTCTTCTCGCGCATCTTTGTAGTGGACTCGGGCCAGACACAGAGCAACATCTGCACCGCACCGAGCCGAGGACTTTTTCCACTCCTGGACTCGACCAGGGACCGTGTTCAGGCGATCCATCAGCAACTCGAGGTCGTTCTGGAGTGTCTCCCTGGGCCAGAGCATTGAGTCAATGCGAGATGTGGCGACCTTCAGCCTTGCAAGATAGTCCATGATAGCTGCAACACGGGACTCCAGTCGGAAAACATTCATGGCAACTTCATCATTCACCGGAGAATTGACGGGGTCAAGGTTTGGTTCCAGCCGGCTAGTCTCTTCTTCAAAGTTTTGACAAAACTCTACAAGGACAATCACTGAGTCAAGGCAATGGTCGAATGGAAAAATCACAGTTGAAAATGATTGACGAGCGTAAAGGGTTACCTTCAAGCATAAGGAACAACTTCTTGGCAAGTCCACTCAGGAAGGCCTCCAGATCATATTTCTTCCCAGTCAACTGGTTGACTTTGTCGGTCAGGGCAGCTTTGTCAGTTTTCAGTCGACTGACTTCCTTGTTGGCGATCCCAAGAGCAGCTTTCAGATTGGTATTTTCTTGTTCAAGATTGGTAACTGAAGCTAACTTCTCGTCAGCAAGCTTGATCTTCTCAGCTAGTTCAAGGTCTTTTTTCTGTTGGGCCTCCTTCACCTTACCTGCAAGTTACAGCAAGATCAGATTTTGAAACAAATGAAGGGAAAAAGCAATCGTCGAGGTCTCACCAAACATACCTTTGGTCTCCTCCTTTGCCTTCGTCAGATTCTCCTGAACCAGCTTCAAATCCAGCTCCAGCTGAATGTGCTTGTTTTCCAGCTCGGTGTAGCGAGCCGCAAGGTCACAGGATTTTTGCGAAGAACCAATCGACTAAATGTCAAAGATAATTCACTTCCGAGTGGAAAAGGAAAAATCATGTGTTTCTAAAGACTACAGCCGAATACAAGCATTCAACCGTAGTCTCGGGGACTACACCCAGTGGGTGCACTCAGCGTGCCCCCACTAATCCTATTGAAGACAGAGTCGACCAGTCGACCTCAAAAAAAAAACAAGACGTATTCTTTAAGACTGTAATCGACTGCAAGCAGTCGACCACAGTCTCGGGGACTACACCCAGTGGGTGCACTCAGCGTGCCCCCACCGGTTTGCGAGATCCATTCGCCATAGTCGAATGACGGAAAGACTGAACTTATAAAGCCTAAGGCCGACTGCCAGCAGTCGACCTTAGCCTTGGGGACTACACCCAGCGGGTGCACTCAGCATGCCCCCGCTAACACGGAGTTTAAATCGACACACCCAGTGGGTGACGGAAAGAAAAGTTTTTGATAGCATATCCTAGCAGAACAAGCGATGGTCGACTGACCTGAACATTGCTTTGAAGGGCGGAAGTGGCGTTGTAAGCTGCCTGGCTCGCATCCCGGATGGTCTTCACCTGTTCCATCATGATCCCTGCCTGGCGTATCGCCTCCTTCGCGGCGCCAGCTTGGTCCTTTGGGACGTGGTGCGTCGTGAAGAGGGAGGGCTGTGCGGCACTCGACGAAGCAGGGAGAGCACTCGTCAGTGGATCTGCGAAGGACACAGTGTGTCGAGTGGTGTTCTCCTCCTCCGGACCAGAGTCTCGGGCGCCGTCACATCCTGGGGCACCCTGCCGGCAGACGCTTTCCTACTCCTTCTGTGCTTCAGCGGTTCCTCATCTTCATCATCATCAGGGAGAGTGATAACAACATTGGATGGAGCTACAGAAAAGAATCAGAATTAGAGATCATGAGTTAGTCGACTAAAAACGGTATTAAGAGTATAGTACCAGGATTTGAGGTTGCTGCGTCCTCCATCTCATGGTCGTCAGCCCTGGCTGAGGTCTCAGAAGTAGCAGCACTGCAACTCCAAAGAATCAGTCGACTAACTCAAGCGTCAACCAGAGATAAAGTTCGCACAAAACAAGAAGACTTAAGCAGCATGATTACCCTGATATGGTGGGGATGGACACCTTCATCTTCGGCAGGAGCTTGGTCGGCTTTGACGGGGCCGCCCTGGGCTGCTTCGACGCCTTTTCAGTCGGCGCCGGAGAAGTGGTCCGAGGGCGCTTGGTCGACTGTGCAACAGTCGCGACCCCCTTGCCACGTTCAGTCGCAGGGTCATGGACAAGCTTCGACCGCCTTTCCGAGCGCGGTGGTGCGACCTCCTCCTCCTCCTCTTCTTCGTCCTCCTCATCGTCATCATCATCATCATCATCCTCAGCGGCATCCGAGTCCCACTCCTCCTGGATCTCGCCCCCGCTCGCTTCTCCCTCCTCAGTCGGAGCCTGTGCTCCATTGGGCATCGAGTACAGCTCAGTGAGGGCCTGATAGACATCAAGACAAAGATCAATCGACCGATTGGCAGAGAAAACAGAAATAAATATGACAAGAATACAATGGGAAGTGGAGCAGACATACCTTGTTTGGAACACTGCGGTGGTCGAGTGGAGGAATCCTTATGGCTCCACGAGGGTTATCCTTGTTCCCAGTAACAGCGGCCATCCACCTTTCCAGAGTGGCATCGTCGACTGCTTCTGGATTGATCTGAGTCTCATCTTCAGTCCCGTGGTACAACCACATGCAATGGCTCCGGAACTGAAGAGGCTGGATACGACGCCTAAGAAAAACCTCCAGGAGATCCATACCTGTCACTCCCTCCCGAACCAACTGAACTACGCGCTCCATCAGCATCTTCACGTCAGCTTTCTCCTCCGGAATCACCTTCAGAGAGGAGGGCTTGTTCACTCGGTCCATGGTGAACTGAGGGAGTCCACTCGACTGCCCCGGCGTCGGCTGATCCTGGCAGTAGAACCAGGTCGACTGCCAGCCTCTGACTGACTCGGGAAATGTCATGGCTGGGAAGGTGCTCTTGTTCCTCACCTGGATCCCCAGACCCCCACACATTTGGACAACTTGGGTTTTTTCATCGCCTGGGCTCGCCTTCTTCAGGGTCTAAGAGTGACACGTGAATATGTGCTTGAACAAGCCCCAATGCGGTCGACAACCCAGAAAATTCTCACACATGGACACAAACGCGACAAGATAGGCGATAGAATTCGGGGTGAAGTGGTGGAGTTGCGCTCCAAAGAAGTTCAAGAAACCACGGAAGAAAACGCTCGGCGGCAAAGAAAATCCGCGGTGGACATGGGTAGCCAGAAGCACGCACTCACCCTCTTCCGTCTGGGGCTGCCACTCTTTCCCCGGAAGCCTTGCAGCTCCATGGGGGATCAGGCCATCGTTGGCCATGTCGAGGAGATCCGTCTCCGTGATGGTCGACCGGATCCAATCTCCCTGGACCTAGCCTTTCGGCAGGCGAGATCTAGACGAAGACCCGCCGTGACTGGTGGATCTCCCCTTCGCCTTCTCCGTCGCCGACGCCTTCTTCGCGCGTTCCAGCGCCGCCGTCCTCTCCTTGACCATGGCTGCCAGCGAGACGCGCGAGGAGTAGTTGTGCGGAGGCGAGAGCGAGTGCGTTGGGCGGAGACGAAGGGAGCAGAGAGAGAATGCTGAGGCACTGTTCAAAAAACCCTCGCCGGGCGCATTTATAAGATCCCTTCCGAGTGGATGACAGGTGGGCCCGGTCGATCTAATCATATCCCGAAACAGTTGCGCGGACGTGATACGTGGCAAAAAAAGCGGCGCGGGGATCAAGGTGTCTATGCCCTATCCCATCCGAGCGCCGCGGTCCGCCCCGCTTCGCACACTTCCCCAAATTTCGTATCCCGCGAAATCCGCGAACGGTAGATCGGTCTGTCAGACGCGGGATTTCCTGCGATCCGTCGCTCAGAAATCGGCGAAGTCCAAAAGATCACTCGACGAAAGAAAAGAATGGATCGAGTCGACTGAAGAAAAGTTGCTCACTATCAACAAAGAGATTTTTTGGTTCAAAACAACGCACGACCAGTATGCGAAGGCCAATCGGAAACAACATCAACTCCTTCATCACTCAAGCCTCAATCCATTCGGGGGCTAATGATGGAGTCATGTACCTAGGGTAGGTTCATAGACCTGATCTAAGTACCCTGCCCAAGGACACCCTTAGAAGAGATCACCTTCCAGTCGACCTACGAGGAACTCACTCGACTGACTTGAAGGACTCGACCACGAAGACTCACTCGACCGCCAGAAGGTCAAGAAGCACTCTGCACTGCAACGGTCTGTAATTAAGTGGACTTTATGATAGTTAAGACACTTTATGTGGGGCGTTACCAGTAACGCCCCGGACTTAATGTACCTTAAACCCTTCATTACGTGGGTTGGCTGGGGTCCTGGCGCACTCTATATAAGCCACCCCCCTCCACAGGCAGAAGGGTTCGCACTCCTGTAACTCATATACACATAATCCACTCGACTGCCTCTGGGCTTCGAGACGTAGGGCTTTTACTTCCTCCGAGAAGGGCCTAAACTCGTACATCCCTTGTGTTTACAACCTCTCCATAGCTAGGACCTTGCCTCTCCATACCTACCCTCCACTCTACTGTCAGACTTAGAACCACGACATCATGTAAACTGGCGCCATTCCCATCTTTTGGGATATCCACCATGTAAATGTCATATGACGAGGTGGCCTTCCAGTGCCCTGTAGGCGCTGGTTCTTGGTCGTCTCCTGCATCGTCGTCCATACCGTCGATGTCTTCGGAGTCGAAGTCGAGCATGTCGGTTAGATCATCGACAGTGGCTACTAAGTGGTTGGTGGGTGTGTTGGGGATATTACCACTAGGCGTAAACCGGCTTACTTGGGCCGGGTTAGCTTCATTAGTGGTATAAACAGATGAAGGCCCAAGGCCTGTAGTTGATTTAGAACCTATAGCCGTAAACCGGCCTAATGTATAACTTGTGTTGTAAGTTAGGAATAGAGAGGAACCAACCGGGATACGAGTATGAACCGGTTGGGACTCTATGGACCGATGGGCGTCACCCGTGTATATAAGGGGACGACCCGGCGGCGGTTCAGGACAGACAACCACAACTCGAGCCTAGGCGAAGCTTGTTTGCTCCCTAGCCATCGAGATCACATCAATTCCATCACAACTAGACGTAGGATTTTACCTTCATCGAAGGGGCCGAACTAGTATAAACCCTCGTGTCTTTGTGTCCGCTTTAACCCCTTCAAGTAAACCCGTGGCGATGGCTCCATGACTAAGTCCTTTCACTAGGACATCTGCCGTGACAAATCCACGACAGTTGGCGCCCACTGTGGGGCTATCGCACGATGGTTTGACGATCTTGGAGGGCAAGCTCAAAGGACTCGAAGGCTATGCTGTGGGCCGGATGACCAAGAGTCGTCGTGGCAAGATCTACACCGACGACGCAGGATGGGGTCCCGAGGCCGAATCGATCGAGTACGGGTACCGGGTCCCCTTTGGTGGCATACACGTTTTCATGCCCAAGATCGGTGAACCTGGGCCTGAGCCGGACATCTGCACCGACCTCGTCGAGACGGCTCAGCGTGCGAGATCTACCCAGGCTAAACTGGCCGTGAAGCGTGCCTTCGTTGGAGTCATCCACGGAGGAGAGCGTGAGGACGAGTCAGAACACGGTAGCGAGACCGTCGTCTATTCCGGCGACGAGTCCTCGACCGGAGAGACCGAGTCACTATACCAGTTGCAAGACGACCAGGTTAGGGGCTGTTCCGATGGCGACAGTATTCCGGACCCCCCGGGCCAGGTCAACCGGGTTGGAATATTCATGGCTGGCACCCAGGCGGCGAACCACTCTTCGACCGCCGCAGCCATGCTCTCCGGATCAGTAGCGGCAGCGGCAGCAGGGGCAGGAGGCCTTGTGCGCCCGCCGGTTCAAGTTCTATCTGATCTGTTTGATGCACTAGCCGTGCTCATGGCAGAGGCCAATCCGGCGGATCAGGAGGCCCATGATGCAGAGATTGCAAAGGTGAGGGAGCAGATCGTGCAAGCCAAAGCGGATCTGGCAGCAGAAAAAGACAGGATGGCTGCAGAGCGGGCCGCTTTGGACGCCCAGGCCTATAAGCTCATGCTTGACCAGAACGCATCACAGGAGGTCTTGAAGCGGAAGCACAGATCACGCCTGCCGTTAGGGTTTGACCCCCGAAATCTCTTTCACACTCCAGGAGCTGGAACCAGTAATCCGCCGTAGTACCTGGAGACAAACCGGACTGAGGCACCAGGACCAGGGGCGACGGTCCAACCTCGCCTGATGGAACCTCCTCAACAGAACATTATGGTTCGTCCGCCGGTCCAGACGCCCCCGGGTCATTATTCTAATCCTATGGACAACCTTGTTGCAGCCGCCGCGCGATTAGAGGCTATCCCAGTCGAAGGGGACTCTCCGCAAGCGATAGAGACGCGCCGGGTTAAGGAGCTCCTCCGGACCGCGCTAATTCAGCAGGAAGCATATTCGTATAGCCGTGATCGGATTCACTCCACGCCCCGTCCAAGCCGGAGCTATAGCAGGTGCATGGATGAACCGGCCATATCGAGCAATGCGCGAGGCCGTGAAGCGGCCCGTGGCAATAACCCCGCAGGTGGAGTTCGCGATGCTCAGGATGTGGTGGACCGGGCCCGGGCACGAAGGGAGGCCGAGTTAGCAGCACAGAATGATGCGGGTCAACTTACACCGGTTCATCCTACCACCTCCGCCGGACCAGGGGTCACATCCGCTTTGGGAGTGCCTTGTTTAATCCCCGCTTTACGCAATGTACGCCTGCCCAAAGATTTCAAGGGTCCGTGCAAGGTGCCGAATTACACCGCTGATTTATCTCCCGAAGCGTGGGTAGAGAGTTATGAGATGGCCATGGAGATGCTAGATGTGGATGAGACCGCGTGTGCAAAATACTTCACCATGATGCTTGAAGGCACGGCTCGTACTTGGTTGAAGAGCCTGCCGCCCAATTCTATCAGCTCATGGGCCCAGTTGCGGGCCCGGTTTATCCAGAATTTCAAGGATACATGTAAGCAGCCCAAGTCCATAGTAGATCTGGCGGCTTGTGTCCAGGAGGACGGAGAATCAACGACCCATTGAGTGCGCCGCATTTCAGAAGTTTTGCACTCGTCTGACAGGATCAATGCTGACTCTGCGATCTTAACACTAGAAGGCAACTGCCGGTTTAAGCCTTTAAAATTGAAGTTGGGACGCATGAAGCGGTTCTGTAATGACATGGGAACTCTCATGGCCGCTTTAGTGAAGTATGCTGATTCGGACAGTACCAAGGATCCCGAGACTGATGATGATGAAGCAGGGAAGGGAAAGAAGAATAGCAACTCCAAGCAGCAGCAGTACAAACCGGCGGGTTATGGAAACAGAGGCAAGCGAAAGGCGGATGGAAGCATAGATTTTGTGGCTAACACTAATGCACAGGACAGGGGCAGCGGCGCAGAGGTAAAGCGGCAAATCGTAATGGGGCTCCCAATCCTAACGCAGATCGTTTGAATTATTTGTTGAACCAGCCTTGCCCAAAGCACGAGACGAAGGAGGCGCCGGCTAACCACCTTTGGAAGGATTATTATATTATGCAGGAGTTTAAAAACTCTAATGCCTTCCGGTATGACCGCGGGTCAGGTGGCGGTTCAGGATCCGGTTTCCACGGGCCGGGCCACGATGGAGCTTCCGGTTTAGGTCTCAATCAGGGCGGTCACAACAACCAGAATAATCAGAACGGCCAGCAGCAGCAGCAGTCGAGTTATCAGAGCCAGCCAAAACAGTTGAACAATGGGCAATATCATGTTTTCACAACTAGCTTGGATAAACGCGACCGAAAGCTCCACAAGCGAGCGGTGAATTCTGTTGAACCGGCCTTACCACGTTACTTACGCTGGTCAGAGCAGCCTATCGTGTGGAGCAGAGAGGATCACCCGCCCCGGGTTGATAATCCGGGCCAGCTAGCATTAGTGGTAGACCCTCAGGTGGGGGGTTATAAATTCACCAAGGTACTCATGGATGGAGGAAGCAGTATTAACATACTATACTATGAGACATTCCACCGCATGGGTCTAACGGACAAGGATCTCAGACCGTCTAATACGGTGTTCCATGGTGTGGTGCCTGGCAAATCTGCATATCCTGTTGGTAAGATAGCCCTGGATGTGGCTTTTGGGGACGAACACGATTCCCGGTCTGAAAAACTAACCTTTGAGGTAGTGAAGATCCGGAGCCCGTATCACGCCTTGTTTGGGCGGCCGGCTTATGCCAAGTTCATGGCGCGGCCTTGTTATATCTACTTGCAGCTCAAGATGCCGGGTTACAAGGGGACAATAACGGTTCATGGGAGCCGTAAGGTCGCTTTGGAATGTGAGGAAGGTGATGCGGCTTATGCAGAGTCGGTCTGTGCCACAGAGGAGTTGAAATACTATAAGGACAATGTTGATCCGGCGGATATGACTCCTTTGAAGAAGCCAACTATAGAGCATGATTCGGATCTGAAGTTCAAATCAGCAGCTGAGACCAAGCTTGTTGACTTCGTGCTCGGCGATTCATCCAAGCAGTTCACTGTCAGTGCCAATCTGGATCCCAAATAGGAAAGCGCGCTCATCGAGTTCATCCGTGAGAATCGGGACATTTTTGCATGGAAACCGTCCGACATGCCAGGTGTACCGAGGGAACTCGCTGAGCACACTCTTAATGTGGATCCTAAGTATAAACCGGTGAAACAATTCCTCCGCCGGTTTAACGAAGAAAGGCGCAAAGCCATTGGAGAGGAAGTGGCCAGGCTTTTAGCAGCTGGCTTTATCATTGAGGTGTTCCATCCAGAGTGGCTTGCTAATCCGGTGCTGGTTCTTAAGAAAAACGGCACTTGGCGTATGTGTGTGGATTACACAGATCTTAACAGGGCTTGTCCAGCCGATCCTTTTGCCCTCCCCCGCATTGACCAGATCATTGATGCCACGACGGGTTGTGAGCGTTTGAGTTTTTTGGATGCATACTCTGGATATCATCAGATCAAAATGGCGGTTAAGGACCAGGAGAAAACAGCGTTTATTACTCCCTTTGGAGCCTTCTGCTATGTATCTGTGCCCTTCGGGCTCAAGAGTGCCCAAGCCACCTATCAACAGTGTGTACAGAATTGCCTGCATAAACAGATCGACCGCAATGTGCACGCCTATGTGGATGATATTGTAGTGAAGTCAAGGCAGAAGGAGACGCTGGTGGATGATTTGAAGGAAACCTTTGACAACTTGCGAGTTTACAAGATGATGCTTAATCCAGCCAAGTGTGTCTTTGGTGTTCCGGCAGGCAAGTTACTGGGTTTCCTGGTGTCTAACAGAGGAATTGAGGCTAATCCGGAGAAGATTACGGCTATTACCTCCCTGGCTAAACCGAAGTGTATCAACGATGTTCAATGTTTGGCGGGCCGAATCGCCGCACTGAGCCGGTTTATCAGCCGCCTCGGAGAGAAGGCCATCCCTTTGTACCAAATGCTGAGGAAGACAGACAATTTCGTCTGGAGTCCGGCTGCTGATGAAGCATTTGAGGACTTGAAGCGGCAATTAGCCAATCCGCCTGTTCTTGCAGCTCCGGTTGACAAGGAGCCACTATTATTATACGTAGCAGCCAATGCTCGGGCAGTTAGCGTGGCTATTGTGGTGGAACACAAGGAGGCAGGCAAGGAATATCCGGTTCAGTGGCCGGTTTATTATATCAGCGAGGTGCTTATTGAATCCAAGCAAAGGTATCCGCATTGGCAGAAGCTGGTCTATGGTGTCTTCATGGCCAGCCGGAAGTTGAAGCAGTATTTTCAAGGGCACCCCATCACAGTGTCCAGTTCAGCTCCCTTGGATGATATCATATAGAACCGGGAGGCGACTGGCCGGATTGCCAAGTGGGCTATAGAGCTTGGGCCACACGGACTGAAGTATGTACCTCGGACGGCGGTGAAGTCTCAAGCACTTGTTGATTTCATTAATGACTGGACGGAGTTACAAGCACCAGAGGAGAAGCCGGATCACACATATTGGACTATTCATTTTGATGGATCCAGGCAATTGGAAGGCTCGGGGGCTGGAGTCGTATTAACTTCGCCACGAGGTGATAAGTTTTGTTATGTTCTCCGCTTAATGTTCCCTTGTACTAATAATGCAGCTGAGTACGAAGCCTTGCTCCATGGTCTCTGGATGGCTAAAGAGATGCACTTAAGCCGGGTTAAGTGCTTCGGTGACTCGGACCTCGTGGCTCAACAGGTGTCTGGCACTTGGGATTCTAAGGACCCGCTCATGGCTGCATATCGTCGGGAAGTGGATAATATTGCGGGTTGCTTCAAGGGTTATCAAGTGGATCATGTGGACCGTCGGAAGAATGAAGCGGCGGACGCTTTAAGCCGGTTGGGTTCTCAGCGCAAACCGGTCCCGCCTAATGTCTTTCTGGACGTGTTGCACAACCCGTCAGTCCAGCTCCCAGGTGAAGCGGATTTGGCTATTCCTGATCCGGAGGCTCAATTGGTGGCAGCCCTGCATGTTATTCCGGATTGGACAATTCCTTATCTTGCGTACATGAACCGGGGGGAGTTACCAGAGGATGAGATTCTAGCCAGGCAGATAGTCCGGCGATCCAAGTCTATGACGATTGTCAATGGTGAATTGCATCATTGCAGTGTATCAGGGGCGTTTCAACGTTGTGTTTCTCCTGAGGAAGGCTGTGAAATCTTAAGAGAAATCCATGAAGGGGATTGTGGACACCACGCCGGTTCAAAGTCTCTAGTGGCAAAGGCATTTCGTCACGGGTTTTACTGGTTGACAGCGCATGCTGATGCGGAGGACTTGGTTAAACGGTGTGATGGATGTCAGCAATTTTCAAGGCGTGCTCTTGTGCCGGCTCAAGAATTGAGGATGATCCCAATAACGTGGCCGTTTGCAACTTGGGGGCTGGATATGGTCGGACCTTTTAAAAGATCCAAGGATAAGAAAACCCACCTTTTGGTGGCAGTTGACAAATTTACCAAGTGGGTTGAAGCGGAGCCTATCAGCAAGTGTGATGCAGCAACAGCGGTGCAGTTCATCAAAAAGGTGATTTTCCGGTTTGGCTTTCCACACAGTATCATTACTGACAATGGTACCAATTTATCCAAGGGCGCTATGAAGGAGTTTTGTGAACGTGAGCACATCCGACTTGACATGTCGTCAGTAGCACACCCACAGTCCAATGGACAGGCAGAACGAGCTAATCAAGAGATCTTGCGAGGCATCAAACCTCGGCTTATGGTCCCCTTGCAAAGAACACCAGGATGTTGGGTTGAAGAACTACCATCTGTGTTATGGAGTATCAATACTACGCCAAACTGATCCATAGGATACACACCATTTTTCATGGTCTACGGAGTAGAGGCCGTCCTCCCTAGTGATATCCGGCACGATTCGCCTCGTGTGGAAGCTTATGTTGAAGCGGACAATGAGACAGCACGGCAAGACGCTTTGGACCTATTGGACGAGGAGCGTGATATAGCGGCTGCCCGGTCGGCGATTTACCAACAAGATCTTCGTCGCTATCACAGTCGCCGGGTTAGAACCAGAACTTTTCAAGAAGGAGATTTGGTGCTTCGACTCATCCAAGACCAGACAGATATGCACAAGTTATCCCCACCTTGGGAGGGACCTTTCGTAGTCAGCAAGAATCTGCACAACGGGTCGTACTATCTGATTGATATTTGAGAGCATAAAGACTCACGCACATCAGAGGAGGAGACCAACAGGCCGTGGAACATAGCTCATCTTCGGCCTTACTACACTTGAGCCATCGGCTCTATCCATGTACATATCATAACAGTGTATATATTATCTTCGATATAATAAAACCGGAGCCTCAGCTAAAGCGGGGTCTCTGTCTTTTCTTATCATGCGTGGTTACATGGAGTGGTTCTGTTTTTAAAGCGGTCTCCGGTTTACCCCTTGACATTTGCTTTTTATATATCACTTGGGGCCTTGGTCGTGTCCGAACCAACGCGACACCTTTTGATAGGCGACAGCCACCAGATCACTTGGGGACATGGTCAAGTCTGAACCAGTCACGCCTCTTGATCGGCCTAAGGCCACAAAATCACTTGGGGGCTTGGTCGAACCCGAACCATTGCCACGCCTCTTGATTGGCATATATGCCACGGTTTCATTTGGGGACCTGGCTGACTTGAATCAT
This sequence comes from Triticum timopheevii, assembly GCA_963921465.1. Classification (NCBI taxonomy): domain Eukaryota; kingdom Viridiplantae; phylum Streptophyta; class Magnoliopsida; order Poales; family Poaceae; genus Triticum; species Triticum timopheevii. The sequence continues at coordinate 274,810,393 of OY997262.1, read as the reverse complement.
TGTCACTCCTATTGGGGGCTTGGTCCTGTCCGACCATGGTAACACCATCTGATCAGCTCAGTATAGCATATTTTTGCAAACGGTCTTTATCATTGCCTTTGCTTCCATGTTATTTTCATGGCCTGTTTTTTCTTGGTTTTGTTGTATTTCTTTTATGTCAACAACACCTTTTTTCTGGTTCAGCCGATGGGTTTGATTCCCCTTTAATCCGGAGATATATGCCCGGTTTACCTTTTCCTGTTAACATCATGGAGTAACCAGGGGGTTCATATTGACTCAGTACGGTTTATACGGGAGCTGTTTTCTCCCCCCTATTTGACGGTAATGGTTTATAAAACCTCCGCTTCAAGCTTGGCTAAGCCAGCTTCATGCCCAGACATGGCAGGTATTTTGTATCACCTATTTGTTACATTATTGATACACATATCAAGATCATAAACCGGCTGGCGGTATAACCGCCACCGAAGTTCAAATTTTTTCTGATTGCAGGAAATATGAATTGAAGTTTTTCGAACAAAAGCTTCAGTACTTATGCACGAAGGCATATTCAAGGTAGAAGTATTAACTATCCTATTACAAGGCAACACGGTGCCCAAATAAGATCATTGCTATTTTGGAAAGATGCCAAAGACAGCTATCCAAACCGGCTTCCGGTTCAAGCCTGCTCCTCATCGTCCGCCGCTTCAGCTTCCGCGTCTCTATCCATTGGCTGGAAATCAACAGTGGTCCAGTCGATTCCCATTAAAGCTTGGAAAACAGCTTCTTCATGGATCAGGGAAGACGGTTCAATATCAGGAGCGTAAGTATGCTTACGGATTGGAGGAATCAGATTCTCCACTTCAAGAGTTGGGGCAGGCACTCGTTTGTTTTGGTTGTTGTATTGCGCCTGATAATGCGTCAAGTCTGCCTCTTCAGCTAATTGGCAAGCCAGAGGGCGCACTGCACGGTTTATTACCCTCAAATCATCTTCGTTGAATTCAGAGCCATCTTCCTTCAGGCTGGGATAGCCTTGAGCTGCCTCCACAGGGTCGAAATCTGGCACCCATGCCTTTGCCCGGATCAAGGCGTTAATAGCTCCGGTTCGAGCAGCAGATTTTTTCAGCTCCTCAATCCGGGCTAGAAGCATTGACAACCTGTTAAGAGTGTCCTGGATTAAAGAGGGTGCCGGGTTGTTATGAGAGGCTGTGGTGATGATCCGCTGGGCTCCGGTATACAGTTGTTCGACTAAGGTGTAGGCAGCCTTCAGTTTCTTCCGCACATCGGATCCTAAGTGCCCGATGCGTGTACCTGCAACGATACAGGGACGGTCTCAAACCGGATTTATGCTACAGCAGGTTCAAGTTATCACAGAAGTTAAAAGGAGCTTACCAAAGATCGCAGCGGTCATGGAGTGTATTTGCCGCTTTACGGCCGTAAGTTCATCCACCACCGGTTTAAGGGCAGCTTCAGCGTTTTCAGCCCTTTTGGTTAAAGCGATTTTCTCAATGGCCCAATCGGCCCGCTCTTTCTTGAAGCCTTCCTTCAGCTGTTCAGCGATGCTCAAGGCGCTGGTTAATTCTTCCCTTGCCTTGTCTGTTTCAGCCTGTTGGGTTTTCAAGATCTCCTGCAAATCGGCAATCCGGTCCTCGATTCTCACCTCAGCCTGCATACAGACAACATTTAGCTTTAAACAAGCGGTCCAAGAAATTGAAGTATCAACCACATAACAAAGTTATACGCCTGATACTTGGGGGCTAATGCACCTTCAATTTTTATATATTACTAGATTGCAAAGTCCCAAGCTCAATACAGGTATTCAACTTGGCACTTGGGGGCTAATGGCTATTTGATCAAATAATGTTCTAAGTTTTCTATCGAAGCCCCGGTTTAATTATGCTAAGTTAAGCCGGCCCTTGGGGGCTATACTGATGGATTTCAAAGTGTTGAGGATTGTGTTTAAGTCCCGGTTTGACGAAGGTTACAAACCGACCCTTGGGGGCTAGGAGGATTGATACAATGGCAGTAAGTAAAGAAGTAAGTTACCTCAAATTTATCCCTCATCATCTTTACCAGACCAGCTTCACAGTCACGGCTAGTATAAAGCCGGTTTAAATAGCCGGAATGAAGATCTTGGGCACTCAGAGCAGCATATGTCTCCAGTTCAACATCCCATTTTCCTTTGTTCAGAGCGGAAAAATCCTCTTTTACGGTATGCTTGGTTAAGGTGACAGGATTCCAGGGTTCAAAGCGGCCTACACCGGTAATCACAACATCATCATCTTTGGACTCGCCGGTTTGTGTTGGTGCGGTTAGTTTGTCAGCAGGACTGTGGGATTTCTCAATCCGGGCGGAGCTGGCAGGCGGGTCAGCAGAGACTGAAGTGTTAATAGGCCTCTCTTCAAGAATAGCATCATCTTGCAAAGGAGGATCATTGGGAATATCTTCAGGGGCAAACTCTTCAAGATCTGGCGCTTTGTCATGTTCTGGGGCTACATCTTCTTCAGCCGCTTTATCCAGGCGGGTCTTCTTGCTTGGTTTCGGTTTGGCCCTGAAAGAAAAACAAAGAGTCAAGGAAAAGCATAAGCCATTACACAGTATACTGGAAGCATATGTTCAGTTTAGCTTACCCAAGAATTTTCAATGGTGGCAGCTGAGTGGCCGACGATTCACCAGAAGATGAATGAGAAGTAACCTGATAATCGGAGTCGGATGGATTAAGAGGTTGACGGAAGAAACCCGCTTTAGGATTTAAATCAATAAAAAGGTCGGAGACCTCGGAGCGGCGTTTTCGAACCGGACTGTTTGGTAAACCGGCGGAGGTAACTACCTGGCCACTGTGCCGGGTTGTGCGGCGAGCTTCATGTTGCTGAGTCTTCATAAGAAATTTGGGATCCAAATAAGCAAGAGGATGAGAAAATTTAACTTTCTGGTTTGCCTGGCGAAATTTTGGCAAAGTCAAGATTTCTGAATCGGAAGAGAGAATAATTACCTCAGCAAATTCCGCATTGCTGGCTTCGGCGTCGTCCTGACAAGCATCATCATCAATAAGGCGTGTAAAAAGTAAGCCAAGTGAATCAAGTTCTACCTCAAGGTCCGGGTTACCCACATCATCATCAATAGCTGGATCAGATGAAGCGGTGGTTTTTCTCTTGTGAGCTGGCTTCTTGATAACCTTGGTCTTGAGCCGGGTTGACTGCCCCGCCTTCTCCGTTTTGTCTTGTGGAAGCTTCTTGCTCCAAAACGGATTATCGCCCTGGATCAGCAGTAATCAAATATCAGACGGATAAAGCGGTAACATGTTCAACAATAAGAGCAATTAAAATCTTACCGCTGGCGGTTTGTTGGTGGTGCAGTAAGGAAGCAGACCGGTTTGAGCACAGAGGTGCTCCGGTTCATTCAACATTTTCTTTACAGAATCTGTGACTTCATCGTTGGAGAGTTGGATTTTGGTGTGTCGGAGTGGGTCATCGACGCTATCAGTATATTTGCACATAAACTGGGGCGCCGGCTCAGAGGCAGTATGCTCCATGATATCCAACAGCGTGCAAGGTCTATTCCCGTTAAACCGTTGGCCATAAAGGCTCGGAGCTTGGACAGTTGCGGAGCATATTTAATTCTCTCTTTGGAGTTTAGTCTTTGTGGAAAAGGGTGAGTGTTGCTGAGCCGTTCCGGACGGAAGCCAAGCAAGGGATTTTCATTATCAGGGGAGGTATCCTTGCAATAAAACCAAGTTGCATTCCACTCCTTGGGGTGAGTATGGAGTTTGACGTGGGGATAAGTGATCTCCTTCCTCTTCTGAATGGCCATGCCGCCCAATTCAGTATTGGGGCCGTCGGTAAATTCAGTGCGACGGTTTAAATGGAAGCAATCTCTAAACAAATCGACTGAAGGCTCCTCTTGAAGGTATACCTCGGAGAGCACTTGAAAGTGACATAGATTGGTAACAGAATTGGGGCCAATATCCTGTGGACGGAGCTGAAAGTTGGCTAACACATCCCGGTAAAATTTTGAACCGGGCGTTTTGAAGCCCCGGGCCAAGTGATCTGCAAAGACCACAACCTCTCTCTCCTGAGGTGCGGGAGGACATTCATTTCTAGGAACCCTCCAGTGGACCGTATCTTTATTGTCTAAAGCGCCGATCAGGACTAGATCATCCAACTGAGATTCTGTGACGCGAGAGGGAACCCAATTGCACTCATATACTTGTTTGGCCATGGTGAGATCTACAAGAAATAGGCGATCCGGTTCAAGAATATGTTGGCCAAAAGAAGGTGTTGATCTAAACAATGATAAACCGGAGGCAATACCTATAAACCGGTCTTCTACAATACAGCATCACATGGATTCTGGCGGTTCAACCAGGGGACTAATGGTATATACCGGTTTAGTAACTTTTTTCTATGGTAAGTTAAACCGCCTGACCTAAGCATCGGAAGCAATTGAAGTTGTGGACAGCTAGGTATGCAGAAACAGGTTTCACAAGATCCTATTACAGCTGCGGATCTACGGCAAGCTCGCAAAAATAGAAAATATTCCGAAGAGTAAGGCAGAATGGAAGTGAACCATTGAGCGGGTATGTGCGTGAGATCTATGGACTTAGATGAGAAATTACAGGCGGATGCTTAAAGACTACTACTAAACACAGCAGGGATTCACAGATTCATTCAAGAGTCAAAGAGCAAGTACGAGCAAGCGGCGAACACAGCGCGAACATGAAACCCTAAGAACAGATCTAGGTCAAGAAGAGGAGAAAGCTTACTGGAAACGGAGAAGATGCGGAAGGATACCGCAATGCTCTGGTGCGTTCAGGCTGATGCAGCGGCCCAAGACGAAGCAGAGGTCGACGGCGGTGGCGGAGCTCCAAGGCCGGCGACATGAGGAAGACGAAGAAGAAGGGACGAAGGGAAAGGAAAAGAAATGACCCTTCGGTCTTATTTATAAGGCAACAGAGTTAGGTCAAGCGCGCGGATCCAGGAGCTATTGTTAAAGGAGGGTGTTATAAATGACAAATTTCATGATGACGTCATGCCGGTTTACAGCAACCAGAAATGATGACGACATGGCGGTTTACCAATTACCAGAAGATGTCCAAGACACAATATTTTGTGAAGGATTGACATGAACCAGTTCAAATCAATCTGGGGCCTAATGTTGGGGATATTACCACTAGGCGTAAACCGGCTTACTTGAGTCGGGTTAGCTTCATTAGTGGTATAAACAGATGAAGGCCCAAGGCCTGTAGTTGATTTAGAACCTGTAGCCGTAAACCGGCCTAATGTATAACTTGTGTTGTAAGTTAGGAATAGAGAGGAACCAACCGGGATACGAGTATGAACCGGTTGGGACTCTATGGACCGACGGGCGTCACCCGTGTATATAAGGGGACGACCCGGCGGCGGTTCAGGACAGACAACCACAACTCGAGCCTAGGCGAAGCTTGTTTGCTCCCTAGCCATCGATATCACATCAATTCCATCACAACTAGACGTAGGATTTTACCTTCATCGAAGGGGCCGAACTAGTATAAACCCTCGTGTCTTTGTGTCCGCTTTAACCCCTTCAAGTAAACCCGTAGCGATGGCTCCACGACTAAGTCCTTTCACTAGGACATCTGCCGTGACAAATCCACGACAGGGTGGGTTTTGAATTTCTTCGTCATCCGCATCCCAACCTTCCTGACCGTAATCCGGCCAGGGCTCTTCTGATAAAGAGAGAGACTTTAGTGAATTCAGGATGTCGCCAAAGGGCGAGTGCTGAAAGATGTCCGCGGCGGTGAACTCCATAACCGGCGCCCAGTCGGATTCGATTGGCAGGGGCGCAGGGGGTTCGGAGTCCGGAGAGGAGTCCGGCACCTTGGAGTCACGAGCTTCGCAAAGGACAGAGTTGGTGTTCGGCTCAATCGCCGTAGAGATTGCAGCCCCTGAGGCGGTGTCCAGCCATCCATCCTCGATCGGCGCAGTCGGCTCCGAGCTAAGGGTCGGAGCGGACACTGGTGCGGCCTCCAGGGCACTGTCCGGCGGCAGAGCTAGATCATGCCCTTTGTGATAGTGCGGCGGGCTTGGCTGTGGCTCGAACCCGTCGAAGATCAAGTCTCCGCGGACGTCAACCGTGTAGTTCAAACTTCCAAATCTGACCTGATGGCCAGGGGCGTAGCTTTCGATCTGCTCCAGATGGCCAAGCGAATTGGCCCGCAGTGCAAAGCCGCTGAATACGAAGATCTGTCTGGGGAGAAAAGTCTCACCCTGGACTGCATCGTTGTTGATCATCGGAGGAGTCATCGGGCCTAAAGATGACGACACAGAGGAACTCTCAATGAAAGCACCAATGTAAGTGTCAAAACCGGCGGATCTCGGGTAGGGGGTCCCGAACTGTGCGTTTAGGCGGATGGTAACAGGAGACAAGGGAAACGATGTTTTTACCCAGGTTCGGGCCCTCTCGATGGAGGTAAAACCCTACTCCTGCTTGATTGATATTGATGATATGGGTAGTACAAGAGTAGATCTACCACGAGATCAGAGAGGCTAAACCCTAGAAGCTAGCCTATGGTATGATTGTTGTTCGTCCTACAGACTAAAACCCTCCGGTTTATATAGGCACCAAAGAGGGTTAGGGTTACACAGAGTCGGTTACAACGGTAGGAGATCTACATATCCGTATCGCCAAGCTTGCCTTCCACGCCAAGGAAAGTCCCATCCGGACACGGGACAGAGTCTTCAATCTTGTATCTTCATAGTCCAGGAGTCCGGCCGAAGATGATAGTTTGGCTATCTGGACACCCCCTAGTCCAGGACTCCCTCAGGGGGAGTCCTACTAGGACTCCTAGTCCTAGTCGCCCCTGAGGGAGTCCTGGATTAGGGGGTCCTCGGACAGTTGGACTATTGGACTATGAAGATACAAGATTGAAGACTTCGTCCTGTGTCTGGGTGGGACTCTCCTTTGCGTGGAAGGCAAGCTTGGCAATTCGGATATGTAGACTTCCTTCTCTGTAACCGACTCTGTGTAACCCTAGCCCCCTCTGATGTCTATATAAACCGGAGGGCTTAGTCCGTAGGACAAGAACAATCATAATCATAGGCTAGCTTCTAGGGTTTAGCCTCTACGATCTCATGGTAGATCAACTCTTGTAATACTCATATCATCAAGATCAATCAAGCAGGAAGTAGGGTATTACCTCCATAGAGAGGGCCCGAACCTGGGTAAACATTGTGTCTCCCGCCTCCTGTTACCATTAGCCTTAGACGCACAGTTCGGGACCCCCTATGCGAGATCCGTCGATTTTGACACCGACATTTGTGCTTTCATTGAGAGTTCCACTGTAACGTCACGTTAAGGCTTAATGGCTCCTTCAATCGTCTACAATGATGCGATCCTGGGTGAGGGTTTCCCCCGAGACAGATCTTCGTATTCGGCAGCTTCGCACTGCGGGACAACTTGCTTGGCCACCTGGAGCAGATCGATAGCTATGCCCCTGGCTGCCAGTCAGGTTCGGAAGCCTGAATTACACTATCTACATCCATGGAGACTTGATCTTCGACAGATTCGAGCCCATCACAAGTGCGCCCTACAGTCGCGATGAGCATGACCTAGATCTGTCATCGAACGGTGTTCAGGAGATCGCACCTGCAGCAGCCCCGGCTCTAAATCCGGAGCAGATCGTGCCATCCGAGGATGGGCGGATGGACCCCGCCACGGAGGCCGCACACTCAGCGGCGATAGAGCCGAACATAGACTTCGCCTCCAATGAGGTCTGTGTCTTCGGACCCCCAGACTCGTCTCCGACCAGGGGCTCCAAACCGCGAGCATCCGTGCCCGTCGGATCTGACTGGGCATCGATCATGGAGTTTAGCTCCACGGATATCTTTCAGCACTCGCCCTCAGGCGACGTGCTAAACTCGTTAAAATCTCTCTCCCTGTCAGGAGACTCTTGGCCGAACTATGTCCGGCTTGAGTGGGAAGCGGATGACGAAGAAATTCGTTACCCACCCACCACCCACCTAATAGCCACTGTCGATGACTTAACCAACATGCTTGATTTCGACTCCGAAGACATCGACGGTATGGACGATGATGATTCCGGAGAAAAACGGGAACCACCGCCCCCAGGGCACCGGACAACCACCTCATCATATGATATATATATATATGGTGGACATACCCAAAGAAAGCAATGGCGATGATGCAATGGAGGATAATCCCCTTGAGAAGCAAACGAAGCGCCGACGTCAGCGGCGCCGCTCTAAAGCCCGCCACAGCAAAAAACAGCGATACTGGCACAAGAAAGAATAATACCCCTAAAGACGCTAAACATAACGACGACCCCGTAGACCCAACGATGAAGCAGGATGAGCCAGGGGATGGTGAACACAGTCCGGGGCCGCTGTCTGATCACAGCGATGCCAAAGACAAAACCTATAAACCTGTCTCCGGAGAGGAGAACAGTCCGGACGATGATGCACTCATCATCCCGGAAAAGCACTTGGAACAAGAGAACCTCCACAAAAGGCTTATCGGCACTGCGAGGAGCTTGAAGAAGCAGAAGCAAAGGCTTAAGGCCGTGCAGGATACGCTCAATCACAGATGGAACAAAGTGCTTGACACTGACGAAAAATATGGTGGCGATCGCCACACAAAGAGCTACCCAAAGCGCAAGCTGCTGCCCGAATTCGACGACGAGGCTATAGAGCCCATCCCGCCGAAAAACAATACGGCCGATCTGCCGGACCGACCACCCCGTGGCCGAGACAGAGCGGCTAATGATGTCGCGCATAAGTCAGCACACGATCTACGTGAACACCTGGACAAAAGAGCTGGTATGGCTAGGTCCATCTATGGATCTAGGAAACGTGCTCCTACGCAAGATCACGGCCACCAAACTGTCTACACTGATCAACTACTAGCTCGGAATCAACACCGAACACTATAGCCGTCGGACCCACGCCACGACACAACCAAATACGGGGGCGCCGCACACCCCCTGTGCTTCACCGATGAGGTGCTGGATCATGAATTTCCAGAGGGGTTTAAACCCGTAAACATCGAGGCATACGACGGAACGACAGACCCTGCAGTCTGGATCGAGGACTTTATTCTTCACATCCATATGGCTCGCGGAGACGATCTCCACGCCATCAAATACCTGGCCCTCAAGTTGAAAGGACTAGCTCGACACTGGTTGAAAAGCCTCCCCGAAAACTCAATTGGAAGTTGGGAGGAACTTGAGGATGCTTTCAGGGCTAATTTTCAAGGGACCTATGTCCGACCTCCGGGTGCAGACGATTTAAGTCACATAATCCAACAGCCCGGAGAGTCAGCCCGTAAGCTTTGGAACAGATTTCTCACCAAGAAGAACCAAATCGTCGACTGTCCAGACGCTGAAGCCCTAGCAACTTTTAAACACAGTATTCGGGACGAATGGATTGCCAGACACCTTGGCCAGGAAAAGCCAAGGACAATGGCAGCCCTAACAACTCTCATGACCCGCTTTTGTGTGAGCGAGGACAGTTGGTTGACCCACAGCGGCACCAGCGACCCAGGCACATCCGAAATCAGGGATGGCAATGGGAAGCCGCGACACAATAAAAACAAGTGTCGAAATAATGAAGACAACCCAAACAACATGGCGGTAAACGCCGAATTCAGGGGCTCTCGACCCGGTCAACGGAAAAAGCCATTTAAAGGCAACAGAGATGGACCGCCCAACCTAAACAAAATTCTAGACAAATCATGTCAGATTCATGGCACCCCCGAGAAACCTGCGAATCACACCAACAGAGAATGCTGGGTCTTCAAGCAGGCCGGCAAGCTAAACGCTGAACACAAGGGGAGGGAGCCGCCAAGTGAAGACGAGGACGAACCTCGCCAGCAGAACACTGGGGGACAGAAAAAATTTCCACCAGAGGTCAAAACAGTGAACATGATTTATGCAACCCACGTACCAAAGAGGAAGCGCAAACACGCACTCCGAGGCGTATACGCTGTGGAACCCGTCGCCCCCAAATTTAACCCATGGTTGGCCTGCCCGATCACTTTCGATCGTAGGGATCATCCGACTAGTATCCGACATGGAGGTTCGGCTGCCTTGGTGCTCGACCCAATAATTAACGGATACCATCTCACCCGAGTCCTCATGGACGGCGGCAGTAGTCTTAACTTGATATATCAGGACACTGTCTGCAAGATGGGGATACACCCGTCAAGAATCAGTCAAAGCAATACTACCTTTAAAGGAGTAATACCAGGAATAGAGGCCCGCTGCACGGGCTCTCTAACACTAGAGGTTGTATTCGGTTCTCCCGACAACTTCAGAAGCGAAGAACTCATCTTCGACATCGCTCCATTCCGAAGCGGCTACCATGCACTACTCGGAAGAATGGCCTTTGCTCGTTTCAATGCAGTTCCACATTACGCTTATCTTAAACTTAAGATGCCCGGTCCACGTGGCGTCATCACAATTAGCGGAAATACAGAGCGTTCCCTGCGTGCGGAAGAATATGTGGCGGCTCTAGCAGCCGAACGACTGACCGACCTCTCCAACCCAAGTAACTAATCGGTCGTCGAGACCACGGACACGGCTAGACGTGTTCGGCGCACCACTATTTGTAGCAACCCAGATAAACCTGAGCTTGACTAACGGCTATGCCCCATATGTGGTGCTAGGGGCTGCCCGCACGAAAATAATCCATTGTCCGCCTGGATCATATTTACACTCAAGAAATTGAATTTTCACGGTTCATTAAGTTTAACCAACATTACGCACGGTCACAAAAGATTATTTCACCTAAGTTTTTCTTTCTTTTTACACATGACTAACGGCTATACCCTTCCAGGGTACGGCACAACGGAGACAAAGGCGCAGACATGTAGCAGGGACCCGTTCCAAGGTTTCTTTTTTAGATTAAGACCCTCTGTAAACCTTTTTTATTGTCTCTTGTTGGCTCACACCCTCCTGGTACTTAAAACGACCAAGAGGGATACCGACATTATTGGCAAACTTATTATTCGCCGATCTAAAATGGAGGTTACAAGGGCAGCATCCAATGTGTTTTTGGGATTTATGCCCTTACCACAGCTGCTCTTTCGTCACGCTGAATTTATGCACGTACCCGAAAATTCAAGGATCATTATCGAGGGCGGTACTCAGCCCAGTATATGTTGTAAAGTCCAAATACCTTCGGGAGTGTTTGGCGTCACGAGTTTGGCCTTATATGCATCAGCTCCGAATCATGTCTTTGGTCAATAGTTGGGTTTGCCCGGCTCCCGTGTTTTGCTACCTTACGTTCCGCTCTATCGGCTAAGGTGGCACCGGGATAACTACTGCGATTGTGCCCTAGTTCATCTGGATGAGCACCTCAGTAGAGAAAGCCGAAAACTGACTGTCATGATAAAGCGAGAGACTGGTCAACCACTCGATGACCCAGCGGAATCTTCGTGATTCCTCCTCATTAACGAAGGACCGGTTTCCCGGTCACGTATGTACACGCACCGTATCCGGATGAGGCGGACATACCAGGGGCTATATAGTATCCCCACCATCAAACTCCTATGGCTAAGTGAAAGTGTTAAAGCTATGTAGTCTGATTGCCTTGTTCGCCGCGCTATCACCTCCTTAGCGGACCAAGACGTTGGATCAAGTGTGATTACGCGCTTTGTTGAACACTTTGCATTATATGCGTGGGGGCTGAAGCAGACGACTGCAAACTTTCAAGTTATATACATACATACATAAACAGCCGCACAGGAGGCACTACAATACTTTACGGGCAAAAGTATAAATATAGCCTTTATTATCAAAAGCATTGTTTTTACAATCAAGATACATGTCACTGGAACATGGTATTCTTCGAGCACTGAGCCTCTATTAAATGGGCACCTTCTAGGACTTCTTCAAAATAGTGCTCGGGTGAGTCCTGACCCCCGGACCGACCCTAGGTTGCAATATCGGTGGCCTCCATCTTCGCCCAATATGTCTTAACACGAGCAAGAGCCATCTGCGCACCCTCTATGCACGCCGACCTCTTGACAGCATCGTTATGCGGCACAACATGAAGAAATCGTTGCACCAAACCAAAATAACTACCCGGGATCGGCTCCTTCGGCCACAGATGATCCACGACAGCCTTCATGGCAAGCCCGAACAACCTATGGAGCTCGGCCCACTCGGCCATTTGCTCATTCAACAGCAGCGGACGCTTTGGAGCACTGAACTACGACCAGAACAATCTTTCCACCTCATGATCTTTCCGATCTTTGAAATACTCCATCGCATCAGCATCACTCTTTGCTAAATCCAAGTATGCGTCTGCAGAACTCCACAATTGATCAAGAGGGGCATATTTCGGATCGCCGAACTTCGTTCACAATAAAAAGGGCCTCCCAGCTGCGATATCACCGGCTTGCCGAAGCTCCTCCCGCGCCGCTCTAATTTCAGAGCGAGTTTCCTTTGCTGCTTGCAAGGCCTTCTCTAGGTCAGCCATTTTCTTTTGGTCTTCCCTTTCGAGAAGCTCATATCGGCTGGCGGCATTATGTAGCTTAATAGCCATGTTGGCTATTTTATCCTCACTTTGGTGATGAGCAGCCTTTTCGGCTTTTAGTTCTTCGGCTGCCTTCAGGGCAGCCACATCACTTCTCCGGGCTTGCTCCTTGGCTCGGGCAAGTTCTGCCCGAAGGGTCTCCACGGCGGCAGCTCCATCCGCAGTCAAAGCATACTATAAATACTAGCATCATGCTCTTCTTAATATTTGTTGACCACCCGAATATACATACCCTGTGCCTCGTCAAGCCGCTTGTTCACAAGCGTGATGTCCGCATCCGCCACGTCAAGTTGCCGCCTCAATTCAGCATATTCAGCAGTCCAGTCAGCCGTCGGATCTGCAGCCGCCTGCGCACGAAAGCAGCGCTATCATTACCTGAGACTATGATCCTCTGCTCGCCTCGTATGGACGGCAACCAGAGTCTCAGGGGCTACTATCTATACAAAGCACACCTTGCGTGCGTGGTACAGTCAAAAAAATATATATCACTTTGCGTACCTCAAAGCCTCTTAGCAGGCTCGTAAAAGCTTCACTCAACCTACTTTTTGCGGATTAAATCCTCTCAACCACCGTACCCATTAAGGTACGACGTGCCTCTGAGATAGCCGCTTGCTCCAGAAGACCCATCAATGTGTCCGGTTGTACACCAGACAATCCCAGGCTTTTCCTATTGGTCTCCTTAGGAGCCGAGAACTCCGGACTTCGGGCGGCCGAAGAGTTACCCTCTGGCCTTTGCGGATCAGGAGAGATCCTCCGGGATGACACCTCAGGGTTGTCCGCCTCATGAGGCAGGAAAGCAGGGGGGGCCGTTTCGTTCTCCATCATCTCCGGAAGAAGATCCCTCGAGGACGAACATTGTTGAGAAGGGCTATGAGCCGGACTGCAAAACATATGTCTCGGTTGTTATTCTCAGGAAAAGAGCAGGGCATGCTTACTAAAGTGCCATTGTTCACTTACGGCTCGGTTGACGGCTGGCCCCCTTGTGGGTGCTATGCGGTAAGGGTGCCCTCCGGGGCGGGGCCCCCTAGGGAAGGTCTCTTCCCTCGTTTGGAAACCTCCATTTCCAAGTCTTCAGGGGCGGTCCTATTCTTCCCGTGGGGAGAGGGGGTTCTAGATTCTCCTCCCCAATCATCCTCAAACTCGGGGGCACTAATTCCCCTGGTTAGAATGCGTAATGTACCTCCAGCATGAAGCCCGCTTTTTTGCTTCCCTATTCCTCCCCTCGTTCTCCCACGATGGCACTTGATAAGGTGCGCGACCCAGCATCCTGGTTAGTACAGGATCCGGCGAGCCCTCAGGAAGAGGGGCCGAACACCTGATCCTCTCTGCCTTTCTTATCCAATCCTGGCCAAGGGTGATTTTTCAGAATAATGTTGTGACAAATATAATGACAGCATGTTCGGTCGTGGAGTTACTTACTTGGGTATCTGGACGGTTGCAGTCGAGACCCGCATCCTCTGTTGTGTCCGGACACTTTACTCGTGATCCGAACAATAATCGATACATCCCTTCGAGCATCACGCCGAAGAAGTGTTGAATGGTTCGCGGTCCTTCCGGGTTGAACTCCCACATACAGAGAGATCGACGTTGGCATGGCAGGACCCGACGAACTAATATTACTTGAATTACTTTGACGACACTGATATCCCTCTTGAGGAGATCACGGATGCGGCTTTGCAATGTCAGCACGTCATTAACTGGTCCCTAGTCCAGCCCCTTGTTGACCCATGATGCCAGTTGTGGCGGAGGGGCAGAGCGGAAGGCTGGGGCAGCTGCCCACTTTGTACCTCAGGGTGCTGTGATGTAAAACCACTCCCATTTCCATAGGTCGGACACCTCCGGGAAGGAACCCTTTGGGCATAAGGCGTCGGCACCTTTGCTTATTATAGTGCCTCCGCACTCCGCATGTCACCCATCGATCATCTTTGGCTTCACATTGAAGGTCTTGAACCATAAGCCGAAGTGTGGGGTAATACGGAGGAAGGCCTCACACACGACGATAAACGAAGAGATGTGAAGGAAGGAATCTAGAGCTAGATCATGAAAATCTAGCCCGTAATAGAACATGAGCCCTCTAATGAAGGGATCAAGACTAAAGCCTAGCCCTCGGAGGAAGTGGGAGATGAATACGACACTCTTGTTGGGTTCGGGAGTGGGGATAACCTGCCCTTGAGTAGGTAACCTGTGAAGGATTTCGGCGGTCAGATACCTAGCCTCCCTAAGCTTCTTGATGTCCTCCTCTATGACGGAAGAGGCCATCCACCGGCCTTGAAGGTTGGATCCGGACATGGTTGAAGGTCCGGAGCGCTTAGACTGAACCTTGGGTGTTGGAACTCGAGGTAGGGGAAGGGAAGGATCGGGCGTGGAAAGAAAAGGACAAGTCTTGACCTCTTTATAAAGAGGGTGAATATCAAGCATCCTCCGCGTGGCCGTTTGGAACTTGCCTAAACCGAGGAGTCATACTAACGGCACGGTTGGGTTACCCACGCCCGTATTTATGAGAATCCCATGCTAAGGGGAACACGATCTCTACTTCGACAAGACGTGCCAATAAAACCGCCTCACGAGACGTGCAATAGCAGGTTGAGAAAAACGGTTCGTATAATGACCGGGCCGTGGCGTGATGTCACACTATGAAAAGTTGTCAGCAGATTAGATTTGTGGAATATTGTGCTCTCTACAATGGTACGTGGAATTTGTTTTGCAGAGCCGGACACGATTCATGTTTCAAAATCTAGCTTGGAGTATTCGGAGAAGGAACTCGCCTTGCAATGCTGAAGACATTCTGCGCCAGACTCATCATCATTGAAGCCTGGTTCAGGGGCTACTGAGGGAGTCCTAGATTAGGGGGTCCTCGGACAGCCGGACTATGTACTTATGCCGGACTATTGGACTATGAAGATACAAGATTGAAGACTTCATCCCATGTCCGGGTGGGACTCTCCTTTGCATGGAAGGCAAGCTTGGCAATTCGGATATGTAGACTTCCTTCTCTATAACCGACTCTGTGTAACCCTAGCCCCCTCCGATGTCTATATAAACCGGAGGGCTTATTCCATAGGACAAGAACAACCATAATCATAGGCTAGCTTCTAGGGTTTAGCCTCTACGATCTCGTGGTAGATCAACTCTTGTAATACTCATATCATCAAGATCAATCAAGCAGGAAGTAGGGTATTACCTCCATAGAGAGGGCCCAAACCTGGGTAAACATTGTGTCCCCCGCCTCCTATTACCATTAGCCTTAGACGCACAGTTCGGGACCCCCTACCCAAGATCCACCGGTTTTGACACCGACAGCCCCCCTTCCTTCTAACGGAGGGGGGAAGGGGGAAGGAGAGGGAGAGGGAGAAGGAAAGGGGGCCCGCGCCCCCTCCCCTTGTCCAATTCGGAATCCCCATGAGGGGAGGGCGTGCCACCCCTTGCGGGCTGCCTTGCCTCTCCCCTATGGCCCATGTGGCACATTACTTCCCCCTGGGGGTTCCGGTAACCCCTCGGTACTCCGATAAATTTCCGAAACACTCCGAAACCATTCCGGTGTCAAATACTACCTCCCAATATATCAATATTTACCTCTCGACCATCTTGAGACTCCTCGTCATGTCTGCGATCTCATCCGGGACTCCGAACAACCTTCGGTCACCAAAACACATAACTCATATAATACATATCGTTATCGAATGTTAAGCGTGCGGACCCTACGGGATCAAGAACTATGTAGACGTGACCGAGACACCTCTCCGGTCAATAAACAATAGCGGAACCTGGATGCTCATATTGGTTCCCACATATTCTACGAAGATCTTTATCGGTTGAACCGCAATGTCAACATATGTTATTCCCTTTGTCATCGGTATGTTACTTGCTCGAGATTTGATCGTCGGTATCTTCATACCTAGTTTGATCTCGTTACCTGTAAGTCTCTTTACTCGTTCTATAATGCATCATACCGCAACTAACTCAGTAGTCACATTGCTTGCAAGGCTTCATATGATGTGCATTACCGAGAGGGCCCAGAGATACCTCTCCGATACTCAGAGTGAAAAATCCTAATCTCTATCTATGCCAACCCAACAAACACCTTTGGAGATACCTATAGAGCATCTTTATAATCACCCAGTTATGTTGTGATGTTTGATAGCACATAAGGCATTCTTCCGGTGTCTGGGAGTTGCATAATATCATAGTCGGAGGAATATGTATTTGACATGAAGAAAGCAGGAGCAATAAGACTGAACGATCATTATGCTAAGCTAACGGATGGGTCTTGTCCATCACATCATTCCACTAATGATATGACCGCGTTCATCAAATGACAACTCATGTCCATGGCTAGGAAACTTAACCATCTTTGATCAATGAGCTAGTCTAATAGAGGCATACTAGGGACACCGTCTTTTGTCTATGTATTCACACATGTATCAAGTTTCTGGTTAATACAATTCTAGCATGAATAATAAACATTTATCATGAATAAGGAAATATAAGATAACAACTTTATTATTGCCTCCATGGCATATTTCCTTGAGTCTCCCACTTGCACTAGATTTAATAATCTAGATTACATTGTAATGAATCTAACACCCATGGAGTCATGGTGCTGACCATGTTTTGCTCGTGGAAGAGGCTTAGTCAATGGGTCTGCCACATTTAGATCCGTATGTATTTTTCAAATCTCTATGTCTCCCTCCTTGACCAAATCTCGAATAGAGTTGAAGCATCTCTTGATGTGTTTGGTCTTTTTGTGAAATCTGGATTCCTTCGCCAAGGCAGTTGCTCCAGTATTGTCACAAAAGATTTTCATTGGACTCGATGCATTAGGTATTACACCTAGATCGGATATGAACTCCTCCATCTAGACTCCTTCATTTGCTGCTTTCAAAGCAGCTATGTACTCCTCTTCACACGTAGATCCCGCCACGACGCTCTACTTGGAACTGCACCAACTGACAGCTCCACCATTCAATAAGAATGCATATCTGGTTTGTGACTTGGAGTCATCCGGATCAGTGTCAAAGCTAGCGTCGACGTCACCATTTACGACAAGCTCTTTGTCACCTCCATAAATGAGAAACATATCCCTAGTCCTTTTCATGTACTTTAGGATGTTCTTGACCGCTGTCCAGTGATCCACTCCTAGATTACTTGGTACCTCCTTGCTAAACTTATAGCAAGGCACACATTAGGTCTGGTACACAACATAGCATACATGATAGAACCTATGGCTGAGGCATAGGGAAAGACTTTCATTTTTTCTCTATCTTCTGAAGTGGTCGGGCATTGAGTCTGACTCAACTTCACACCTTGTAACACAGGAAAGAACCCTTTCTTTGACTGATCCATTTTGAACTTCTTCAAAACTTTATCAACGTATGTGCTTTGTGAAAGTCCTATCAAGCGTCTTGATCTATCTCTATAGATCTTGATGCCCAATATATAAGCAACTTCACCGAGGTATTTCATTGAAAAACTCTTATTCAAGTATCCTTTATGCTAACTGTCATGGAATTGTCACGTCAGATGTCCTAGTGAAAGGACTTAGTCGTGGAGCCATCGCAACTAGGAAGCTTAAAGGGGTTAATCGGGACAAAGGACACTGGGTTTATACTGGTTCGGCCCCTTACGGTGAAGGTAGAAGCCTACAATCCAGTTTTGAGTGGGATTGCTTATGTCTCAATTACCAAGGAGTGAAATCGCTTGACCTAGCTCTCGATCTGATGTTACTTGCCCTAAACCGCCGCCGGGTCGTCCCTTTATGCACAGAGGTCGACGCCCAGCGGCTCATAGAGTCCCGGCCGGCTCATAAACAGTGTCCGGCTTGGTCCCTTAACTATTCTTGCCTTACAATACAAGTTATGTACATATGGCGGTTTATCTCTACGGGCCTTAAGTCGCTTCTGGGCTTTGGGCCCTTAACTGAACCGCCATCTTCAAGCTTGGTCTTGGGCTTCAAGAGTACGCATAGGTATAACCCGACCCCTCCTGGGCGGGTCATACCTAATAGTTATATCCCCAACATTAGGCCCCAGATTGATTTGAACTGGTTCATGTCAATCTTCGACACTTAAGAAAAATCTTCTGCTCTTTGCTTATGAAATTTTTGTAACCCGCCATGATGTCATCCTTTGGATTTGTGGTAACCCGCCATGACGTCACCTGCCATAAATGCATGTTTTGTCCAACATATCTCAACGGATCTTTATCTTAATGACCATCACGAGAATCGAGGCATCCTTGTAGTTGGATAACCATGTTTTCGACCTCCTCCCTTCTTCGTGCCCACTTATCAGTCTTCCCTTATAAATAGGCAAGACTAGGTCTCTTTCCATTCTCCCCTTTCCTCATCTTCTTCCTCCCGCAACCCTACTGCCGCTCGAGCTCCGCCGCCGCCGCAGCACACCCTGTCTTCCTCGACCTTGGCCGCTGCAGCTGTAAGTCTTCGTCTTTCCGCAGCTTAGATCTACATTAGGGTTTGTGAGTTCATCTGTATTCTTCGCTGTTCATCACGGGTTCTTCGTAGTTTCTCCACCGCAGCCTCCTTTGATCCAAAAGAAGTATGAAACTTATGCAGTAGCTGTTTCGGGTCCATTTCAGATACTAGCAGATCCCTTTTTCTTGTAAAGAAGCCTCATTAGAACTCATGAACTCATCTGTACCATGTTTTTAGGTCTAGAATATTTTCTTTTGAACAACCGTTTGATCCAAAATAATGGCTGCAACCTGTGAAACTTGTTTATGCAACACTTAGGCAAGAAACTGCATTTGTTTGATCCACCTAGCCATGGCGACTCTTATCACCGGCTTAAAAACAATCTCAAATTGATACTCTTGACCACCCATGGCGGTTTAGATAACTTAACTGCTTGTAGCGCTCATGGCGGCTTAAATAACCTGACATAGTTAGCCTTATACCATTAGGCCCCTTTATAAGCCGCCATCTTGAATATGCATTGTAATGTTTTTCTCCGGCTTAAATTTGAACCGGAAATTTTTACTCTTTCTTAGGATTTCATCACAATGGCACCCAAGCCACCCACTTCATGCAACTGGGTCAAATCCATCGTCACAGTTAGTATGCTTGACGATTTTGTGAAGACCGGCTATCTGCCGAAGAAGGAAGTTATGTCCTATCGTGCTCCTGTCCCGGCGGAGGAAATTCCCCAGCCCAAAGCGGGGGAGGTCATCGTTTTCACTGATCACATGAACCGGGATTTTTCACCACCCAACTCAAAATTCTTTAGAGACGTCCTGCACTTCTTTGACCTCCATCCTCAAGACATTGGACCCAATTCCGTGTCTAACATTTGCAATTTTCAAGTGTTCAGCGAGGTATATCTTGGAGAAGAACCCAGCTTGCTACTCTTTAGAGAGTTATTCTACTTGAACCACCAAAATGAGTGCACTAACGGACAAAGCTTGGAGCTTGGCGGTGTCTCAATCCAATGTCGGAGAGACGTAATTTTTCCTTATGCCAACCCACCAAGTCATCCCAAAGACTAGAACCAGACATGGTTCTATTGTCAAGACACTTCTCCGGCTGACGAAAATCCTCTGCCCGACTTTCGTGCTCTGCGTCTGGAGTCCAAACATCCACTTCCCGATAAGATAACAACCACCGAACGCAAGACGCCCGCCCACGCCCTGGCTAAAATCAAGGCTCTTCTGGGGAACGGGCTAAATGGCATCGATTTAGTCCGGGTTTGGCTCTCCTGGCGGGTCATCCCATTGAGCCGCCGCCCCGGCCTGATGTGCACCTACACAGGCAAGAAAGATGACCCTCTGCGACACAGTTCTGACGATTTACCTGACCACGTCATCAACGACATGACCAAGTCTCTCCTAAATGAAAGCTTAGCAGACTGTGGTAAAGTGGGCTTAAGCCCTTTCTGTGAAGCTAACCCGGCTCCAGCGGTAAGCCGCCCATCTGAATAAATTACCTTCATCCTTTGATTTTTTATCTGTACTCAACTTTTGCTGATTTTTCACAAGCTGGTGATAAATTTTGGAAGGCCAAATATGATCATGAGGCTGCAAAGAAGGCCAGGAAGGCCAAGTGAGCTGCCAGGAAAGAGGCTGCCAAGAAGAAGGGCAAGAAGGCCACCGCCTCTGACTTGCTTCGGCTAGAAGATATTTCTGAGTCAGAGGTAGCCCTTGACTCTCTTGGCTCCTTTTTTAACCACCTTATTGACACTGATTATCAGCAGGAGGACACAGGAACAAGTCATGGAAAGGATGAAGAGGTAACTATCATTTCCTCCGACTCCGAGCCTTTGCCAAGACCGAAAATCCAAAGAGGTAACCCGGAAAGTAAGATTTTCACATCCCTTAGCTTATCAAGATCCTCAATTTCTTTTGAAGTGACAGATTCACGAGAGCCAGAGGCAGACCCGGACCAGCAAGGATGTGGAACTCTCCTCCGGCTTACTGAATACACTACAAAAAATATACTTCCGTGATGATACGTGTTTGTCACAGTAGGTCGCGTTTTCTGCATGCATGTACATCCATGACGATTTTATGACAGGATCAAAATAGTCATACCTGTGCTGTCGTAGAAGTGTTCCATGACATTACCAAAATTATCATCACGGAAGTGTCCACTTCCATGACGATAAATCGCGTGTCACAGAAGTGCTTTCGTCAAGGGTGACCGACACGTGGCATCCACCGTAACGGAACGCCGTTAAGCTATCGGGTCGGATTTTGGATCCGATAACCCGTTAACAGACACAACCAATGCCGATTTTCCACGTGTAAAATTCTCATTGGCTGACGGACCCACGCGTCAGCTTCGCGTTGGCACAAGTGTCACTCATCCAACGGTCGAGATGGGCCTATGATATGTTGACACGTGGACTGGCCCAAAAGTGGCCCACAAAGTTTAAATGGGCTGGCCCAACCGAAGGCCCATAAGATTTAGTGGACCATAATGGGCCGGCCCAGCTAAAGGCCCACAAAATTTAGCGGACCATAATGGGCTGACCTAGCTAAAGGCCCACACGATTTTGCAGACCATAATGGGCCGGCCCAGCTAAAGGCCCACAAGATTTTGCAGACCACAATGGGCCGGCCCAGCTAAAGGCCCACAAGATTCTGCAGACCATAATGGGCCGACCCAGCTAAAGGCCCAACATTCTCTGTCAAATTGGCCCGTCAATGGCCTGTCCTAAACTTGTCATCAATGCGGCCCATGGTCACTTCTGCCCCGTTAACAGTCCGCTAAGTAATTGGGCCGAATTATGACCCGGTGTATTTCGGGCCTGTTAAAGGTCCGGATTCATTTGTGCCCATTTACAGGCCATCAAAACTTCCGGCCCATAAACGACCGTGAAGGATTTGGGTCATATTCGGCCATGTCTAACAATCGGCCTGTTAGAGGCCCACTATAGATTTGGGCCACTTTCGGCCTGTTGTCATTTTCGGCCTGTTAACGCCGGACGTAAACCATGGGCCATATGTGGCCCAACGTCATATCGGGCCCATTAACGGCCCATATAAAAATGACGATAATCTAGCCCGACCGAAGTTCCGGCCTGTTAAAGGCCCGTGTATTAGGTCGGCGCATTTACGGCCCGTCCGAATTTCGGCTTGTTAAATATCCGCATCCTAAATGGGCCACCATTTCGGCCTGCTAAGTCCAGTGGGTTATTTGGCACAATCAGGGCCCAATCTCACTTTCGGTCTATTAAAGGCCCATGTTTTTATGGGCTCGAGATATTTACACCCGTAAACGACCTATTTTTACTGAGGGCCCAAATTATGTTTAGCCCTGTTAAAGGCCCACTATGGGCACAGGCCTACCAGAAAAATATGAAAGTTTATGCTGATTTAGGCCCAGATATTTTTAGTGGGCTACATTCCAATTTCGACCCATAATCGTTTTTAGCCCAATTGGAATGGGCCTGACGAATGTTGGCATGTTGGGATCCTACGAAGCTTTCGGCCGAATACATTACTAAGATAAACCTACACTATACAAAAATAGCGTCGTAATTACTGCAGCCTGTGGCAGCATCATAAATGTTGTATCACAACAAAATAAATTCCAACCATACAAAAAAAGGCCTATTGGCATAAAGTTTACAGTCCTTCCAGATAAAAGCACCATCAGATGTATAGAAGCACAGATCATTTGACCCGAGTGCTAATGTTTCAGGCTGTAGAATCTGATGGAGCAGCACGATCTCCACCTCTTTTCCGCCATTGCTCTTGAACAATGAAGCGAATGTCTGATAGTCTGGTTTCAAAACCATTCATATCTTGACGACATTTCTCAACCACTATTCTTGTTTCCGAAACAGCGGCCATTAGGGATTGGACTTGTGTCTGGAGCACAGATATATCACTCTGTCTAGCAGGAAGATTTTGTTCATTAGGCGATTTGGACGAGGTTACCTTGACAACCAACCCAGAATTACGCAGGAAGGTGCTTTTTGCACTGTTAGTGGAGAGATACTGATGCACTACAGCAAGAGGTGACATTGTGCCTGTAGTAGCCTCGTCACCTTTAGGTGCTTGTGGCTGTTCAATCATTTGTTCCATAGCTTCCTGAAAGTTTGAACTTGTAGATTAGTGTACCAGATAAGTTAGTAATGAGACAAAAACAAACAAAGTAGGTTAAATGTTTATACATAACTTATTTTGGTGAACTACTGTAATACATTAGCATGTATTGTAGTGCCAACTACATAATAAAATCACTTTCGGAACATATGTCCATGTAGCATGCCTACTGTATTGTCTATTTCCTCACATTCTTTGACATCTAAGGATAAAGAGACATGGTTTAAAGTAGGATGAACATAGTATGACATGATTCATATCATGGGCAAACAGATATAAAACAAACATGCTATTTTATCATTGTGTGCGCACGTGAACATAACAACTAGATTACAGATCAAGACCAAAAGAATATCCTTCATCTCTTTTAAACCATGTAAGGTGAAATGATACGTTAAGACAACTGTGTATAAAAGTGAACAGAGTAACTGACATTAGCTGCGAACCAAGTAGTTAAATGAACACATCATAGTACCAATCAGTTCAAGGCAGGAGGAGTAAGGACTTACAACAGCGGCTTGAACTGGTGTGCTCATGCCCTTCATCTTGCTGGTATGGCAATCCTTGAAGATTTGCACTGCATTCGGTTCAGGTTCTTTTTGGTCCGCGCGGGATTTCCTCTGTATTTGGAACAAGTCAATATAGATACGATAATATGGCACAAAAAAGAAGGAAGTAGCAGCTATTTACAAGAGCCTCGCAGTGTGCAATATAGCTACGAGATCCTGTTGTCTGTTGGAATTTCACTTTAGAACGGTTGGTTTTGTTCTTCAAACAGTTAGCCTAGAACAAGATACACTTGTAAGGCACATACATAAATATAAGTTCAATATGTGGTCTGATCAAATACATATAGCCTACCTGATACTTTGGATCAGACCAGTGTTTAACGAGGGCTGTCCAGTCTTCAACTGTAATATATTCCACTGGATATGTTTGGGCGATTTCATTGTTAGCCTTGCCTTCAAAGTGAGATTTTCTAAGGTGGTACCGATACTGTCGCAGAGCAGACTGAAAAACATGAGTGCATGCTTGTTTAGTTGCATCATCTTTCGGATCCAACTTGAACCTCATATGTTGAAAAAAGAATGTGAGTCTTATTAGGAGGAAGCTAGAAAGTATGGGACAGAGCAAGACAATATTACTAATTGCGATGAATAACATTACTTACGGATAAATGGTCAAGGAAGGTGTTAAACTGGGTATTGTCTTTCTCATTCCTGTACTGGATCCACGTTGGGCGGATACGTGCATGACACCTAACGACAACGGCTGCCTCTGATACTAACTTGGCTGACTCTGTAGCATCACGTGGCCTTTTTAAACCTGCCTCAAAATGGATCTCCATTCTTCCTCCTTTAGATTTTGTTAATCTGTCAAGCATTATCCCTGACGTCTGTTTCCGCTTGCGCCGTGGTGCTAGTTCAACAACGAATATGGAAAGTGTTAGTGTACATCAATCTGTGTGAGTACATATAAAGGAGCATGTAACTGCAACTTGACTCGGTCAGGTACCGTCTTGGTGTTGATGCTCATGAGGTTCATCTGATCTTGCCAAGTCCTGTTGTGTTAGCAATGCTTCGGAAGTAGTGTTAGGTGTGAAGGCAGCTTGGGAACTGGCCAGTTCAGGAGCAAACGAACGAGTAACTGGTTGAGATGCTGGTACAGTTGAAGCGGATGCTACAGCTGGTGGAGCAGGTGATACTGTGTTTGTAGATTTAGCCGGTGGACTTGGACCTTCTACTGCACTATAAGTACCAGCAGAATCTCGACGGCAGAACCTTTTCCGTTTCACCCGACGAGTAACAACACTCCCTACTATATTATTTTCCTTGCTCTTTTTTGACTTTGCCATGTCAAGCTGTACCCACAACACAAAAGAATAAAATCACTCTTCAGAACTCATTGATGCATGATACAGACAAGCAATACTTTGATGTAAGACAACCGTATGAGGATGGAATATGTAAGAAAAACAGGACGGCATGACATATTCACAGCTACGATGTGCAAACTAAGCAGAAGGATTTTCAAGAAAATAGAAGTAATGCAAGCTAGACACCATATGAAAGATGCAACCAATATTACTCTGCCAAGTTAAAAGTGTCTTGTCATAAGTGACAATTCGAAAAATTAGAAGCAGTACAACGTAGAAATCAATGCAAGATGCAACCACTATCAAACTGCCATGTTAAAAGCGTCCAATCATGAGTGACTGATGCGGGATACACAACATCAGTACTTTGGTGTAAGAACATGGTATGATAGATAGATGCAGTGTATTCTAAACACAGAAAGCCATGTCATATGCACATGTATAACGTAAACTCAGCAGGTGCAATTTAATCAAAATAGAAGAAATACAAGCTAGACAACATATGCAACATGAAACCAATCATCACACTGTCAACTTAGAGCAAGCACCTGCGATGGTGGAGTACGGGAGATGAACTCATCATGTAGACTTGGGACTTCAACTTCATTAGCAGTAGCAGTGGAAAATCTAGAGAGTCTCTGTTTGCGTCGGTGCGGAGGACCACCAACATCCCCTAACTTACTCTTTTCCTTCCTACTTTCTGATATTGCCTTATGAAGTCAAAACCACAAGAAGATGAATAAAATTAGCTCTGCATAACTGGTTAATGCATGATACAGACGAACACTACTTTGATGTAAGGCAAGTGCAGGATAGGAGGATGGAATATATACAAAAAAAGACAACATTTCATATTCACACGTATGATAGGAGGATGGAATATGTATGAAAAAACAGTAAGCGGAAGGCATTTCAACAAAATTAGAAGAAATGAAAGCTAGGCACCATATGAACATGCAACCAATATCACTCTATCAGGTAAAAAGTGTCTCGTCGTAAGTGCCATTTCAAGAAATTAGAAGCAGTACAAGCTAGAAGACAATGCAAGATGCAACCTACATCACAGTCCCAAGTTAAATGTGTCTTATGGGTAAGTGATCATTGTAGGTATAAGTTGTAAGCTACGCAGATGCAATTCAACATAATCAGAAGCAATACAAACTAGACATCATACGGAAAACGCAACCACGTATAACAGTTCCAAGTAAGAGCAAGCACCTGTGATAGTGGAGTAGGGGAGATGTGCTCATCATGTACACGTATATTCTAGAAACAGGAACACATGTCATATTCACAGGCATTATGTGTAAAGTAAGCAGATGCAATTCAAGTTAGAAGCAATACAAGCTAGACATCATACACAACATGCAACCACATATGATAGTGTCAAGTTAGAGCAAGCACCTGTGATGGTGGAGTAGGGGAGATGTGCTCATCATCTACACAGCTACGTTGACTGTCCAACCTTGTGTTGTCTTACGAATCTTGTTAGGAGGATGGCGGAGTAGAATCTGTAGAGACCCCCTGTTTGAGTTGCTCCGAAGGACCACCATCATCCACTGTCGTACTAATTTCCTTCAGCTGTAATGATTTTTCATTGTGAAGTTATGACGCCCGGATAGTTAAGCTACAATAACCTTTGCTAATTATGCCACGTCACCTCGGTAACTGTAGATGAACTCACGTTGATTCGAAACCGATTCTAATTCAATTTCAAAACCAAGGCAAACAACAAAAGTTCTTAAATATCAAAACAAAAATGTTTAGGGCGTGACATATTTAAGTTTACTAAGTTAGGTGCAACCTATGTATTTTCCAATACTAAAATGTTTAGGAAATGTGAGAAAATAGAAAAGAAAATAAAGAAAAAGGGAAAAGAATAAAAATAGAAAAACAAAACTAACAAAGAAAACACACACAACCCCCTGGCCAAATGGGCCAAAAGGCCCAGCTGGCAATCCCACTGGCCTGACCGGCCCGTCCCCACTCCCTTATCCCCTGGTGCCGAAACCCTAACCCCCACCCGATCCCCACTCGCTCCCACTCCTCCCCACATTAGCCTCCTCCTCCCCGATCCAGATCAGGATCGGGGGAACGGAACCAAGGCGCGCCAGAGCCCGACGCGCTCCCGCCACACGACGTTGGCGCCGGCCCCGCCCCTCCTGGACTCCTTCGCACCCCCTCCTCTCCCTCGAGCGGCGCTGCCTGAAGCCGCGGCCTCGCCTCGTCACCAACCCAACGCCGTCGCTCGTCGTCACCAGCGCCCGACCGCGTCGCCGGAGCAACCTCGCTGGACTGCCTCCTCCTCCCCGCCGGACTGTCTCCTCCACAACGCCGTCGTCCCCATCGACCTTCCCGCACCCCACTGCCTTTTCCCTACGGCCCTCGTGAGCCTCCGCCTCCCCTCTCCTCCTCCTGTCTTCCTCACACACGCGCTCACGACCACGACCTCTTCTGCGCGCCGCGCCTGGACGGCGCCTCGCGCGTGACCCGCGCCATCCAGCCGCAGCCACGGCGCCCGTCGTCCCCTGCTGCCTGCGTCCGTCGCCTGCTCGCCCGCACCGTGCACTCGCCATGGCCACACCACCCCCCGCTGATGGCATGCGCGCCATGCGCCTCGCCTTGGTGCTCCCGTGTAGTCGCAACCGTCGCCGCCGCTGCTGCTTCATCTCTGCGGCGCTGCCGCCGCCGACTGCTCCACCGCGCCGCTCTGGTCTCCCCACGCGACTGGCTCCACTCCCCTGCTGCCCGCTACCTCCCCCAGCTGCGCCCGGTACTCCCTGGCCGGTGCTCTCCTCTGCCCCGACCGGTGCCCGGGGTCAACCGAGGGATCGCCCGTACCCATTAGCCCGTTACGGGGCGCCCAACAGTGGCGTGTGTCACTGACCACTCGGCCCAGGCCCCTTTTTAGAACGAAAAAGAAAAGAAGAAAAGGAATAAAATAAATAAATAATAACAAGATAATAATAATTAATTAGTTAATTAGCTTAATTAATCTAGTTTAATTAATCCTGCTTAATTAATCCCTAATTAACATGTTAGTCTATGACAGGTGGGTCCCACTGGACCCACAGGCCAGGTTTGACTCTGGTTAGCTGGGTTTGACCTGCTGATGTCATGGTGATGTCATGCTGACATCACCTTTTACTGTTCTGGATAATGTTTGAGTTAATTAATTAAATAAATTTAAAAAATGCATAAAACTTTGATAAATCATAGAAAATAATCCGTAACTCGGATGAAAATACTTTCTACATGAAAGTTGCTCAGAAAGACGATACGAATTCGGATACGCAGCCCGTTCGCCCGCCACACATCCCTAACATATCGAACACACAACTTTCCTCCTCTGGATCACCTGTCCGAAAGCGCGAAACACCGGGGATACTTTCCCGGATGTTTCCCCCTTTCGCCGGTATCACCAACTACCGCGTTAGGGCACACCTAACACCGCTCATTGTCATGTCATGCATCGTCATGCTTATGTTTGCATTGTATTTACTGTTTCTTCCCCCTCTTCTCTCCGGTAGACTACGAGACCGACGCTACTGCTGCCCAGTTCGACTACGGTGTTGACGACCCCTCCTTCTTGCCAGAGCAACCAGGCAAGCCCCCCTTGATCACCATATATCACCTATTCTTCTCTATACTACTTGCATTAGAGTAGTGTAGCATGTTACTGTTTGGTTACTCTTATTCTATTGCATAGCCTGTCATTGTTGCTACAGTCGTTGATGCCTTACCTGCAATCCTAAATTCTTAGTATAGGATGCTAGTTTATCATCATTGGCCCTACATTCTTGTCAGTCTACCTTGCTATACTATCGGGCCGTGATCACTTGGGAGGTGATCACGGGTATATACTATACATATATACAAACTATACAGATGGTGACTAAAGTCGGGTTGGCTCGTTCAGTACCCGCAAGTGATTCCGATGTGGGGGCTGAAAGGACAGGTGGCTCCATCCCGGTAGAGGTGGGCCTGGGTTCCCGACGGCCCCCGACTATTACTATGTGGCGGAGCGACATGGCAGGTTGAGACCACCTAGGCGAGAGATGGGCCTGGCCCTGGTCGGCGTCCGTGGTTACTTTATAATAACACGCTTAACGAGATCTTGGTATTTGATCTGAGTCTGGCCACTGGCCTATACGCACTAACCAACTGCGCGGGAAAGATATGGGCACCCAACGTCGTGGTATCAGCCGAAGCCTTCTTGACGTCAGCGATGGAGCGGCGCGCGCCGGGTTGGACTGCGTAACGCAACTTCCTTTATAATGGAGGTTGCTAGGTCTGCTTCCGGCCGCCCTCACAATGTGCAGGTGTGCAATGGGCGATGGGCCCAGACCCCTGCACGCATAGGATTTAGACCGCGTGCTGACCTCTTTGTTGTGCCTAGGTGGGGCTGCGACGTGTTGATCTTCTGAGGCCGGGCATGACCCAAGAAAGTGTGTCCGGCCAAATGGGATCGAGCGTGTTGGGTTATGTGGTGCTCCCCTGCAGGGAAGTTCATCTATTCGAATAGCCGTGTCCCTCTATAAAAGGACGACCCAGAGTTGTACCTTGACCTTATGACAACAAGAACTGGATACTTAATAAAACACACCCAGACAAGTTCCACAGACAACCCGGTGAACGCTTTTCCACAGGGCGACGAGGGGAGGATCGCCGGGTAGGATTATGCTATGAGATGCTACTTGGAGGACTTCAATCTACTCTCTTCTACATGCTGCAAGACGGAGGCCACCAGAAGCGTAGTCTTTGATAGGACTAGCTATCCCCCTCTTATTCTGGCATTCTGCAGTTCAGTCCACCGATATTGCCTCTTTACACATATACCCATGCATATGTAGTGTAGATCCTTGCTTGCGAGTACTTTGGATGAGTACTCACGATTGCTTTTCTCCCCCTTTTCCCCCCTTTCCTTTCTACCTGGTTGTCGCAACCAGATGCTGGAGCCAGACGCCACCGTCGACGATGATTCCTACTACACTGGAGGTGCCTACTACTACATGTAGGCCGCTGACGACGACCAGGAGTAGTTTAGGAGGATTCCAGGCAGGAGGCCTTGCCTTTTCGATCGTTGTTGCTTTTGTGCTAGCCTTCTTAAGGTAAACTTGTCTAACTTATGTCTGTACTCAGATATTATTGCTTCCGTTGACTCTTGTATATTCGAGTTTATGTATTCGAGCCCTCGAGGCCCCTAGCTTGTAATATAAAGCTTGTATTATTTTAATTTGTGTCTAGAGTTGTGTTGTGATATCTTCCTGTGAGTCCCTGATCTTGATCGTACACATTTGCGTGCATGATTAGTGTACGATTGAATCGGGGGCGGCACAAGTTGGTATCAGAGCCGATTGCCTGTAGGAATCCCCTTACCAACTCTTTGGCCAAAGTTGAGTCTAGTCGATGAAAATTGTTTTACTAACTTGGCTGTGGGGCCCATGGGCCCACGTCGCCAATTGGGTGGTATTAGGATCTTTTATTCCTCATCTATACTCTGGGATTTTGATCTCTCTTCTATTCGGGTTAAATGATTTTACTAACACCGACTCTAGGTTCTCGTAACTACTTCCTCCCGGAGAGTCCCTTCAGTCCAGATGATCGCCAACTACACCAGAAGATTCGGAAGATACTCTCTAGTGTTCACTCGAGACCTTGTTCCCGTTGCTTTTGCAATTCCCTACAACCGTTATCCCTATGGAGAATTACATGCACCTGTCGTCTTACTTTCATTCCTAGTTGCTCTTGTTATTACAAGATGCATCGCATTATTCTCCAAAGTTTTTAAGAATCCTTGAGCTTACTGCCTTGCAGTTCTTTGCCACATGAATACCCCCTACGGATAACTCCTCACACTTACCGAGTATCTGTTCTTCCCTCATTGTTCATATGTTTCACAAGATACATTGAGAGGTTATCTGATCTTTTGGAAATCCTATGCCCGCTAATGCTTTGTAATTGTGTGCTTGCATTTTGGTTGCGATCCCTAAGACCAACTATGTTCATTTAGTATCCTTTGTCACTATTATTTTGAGTACATTAATTCGATATGTTTGCGAATGCTCGCAATCATCAAGCAACATAATTCTTCCCTTCAGCTCAGACGTCATTCCGGACATGAGTTGGTTCTTGGCAATTCAAACCTTTATTGATTGTCCAACTAAGTGTTTTCAACTTATCATCCTTGATCAGAGCGTCTGCTTTTGATCCTTCATTTTGGAAACCATAATTTCTTTCTATTTAAGCATCAGGCTAATCAGGTGATTCTTGAATCTGATGTCTCTGCATTCTTTATTCCTCTGAGTGAGTACCGATACTCACATCAGCTCCGTTGTGGATCGCCCAATCCATTGTTAGATTCTATCCGGCAGTGTCCTTCATATTCAATCACCTTGTGAGTTCTTCCCCTGATACATAATGCCCTTGGTAAATTGTGTCCTCTGCTTGGCCAACCATGCTCTGCTTTCGAGCTTGTGTATTTACTATTGAAATTTGTGGTATATGTTCCTAAGATGCCCCGATGGGTTGAACCAACTCCTTCCCTATTCTGTTTGAACCCATAATATTTCACGGGTCATACTTATCTGGTATTGCACCAGGTAAAACTTTCAACAACTAATGTCATTTTTGAAACATGAGAAGTGAATGGAAGGTTATGCATTGAAGAACTGGGAGTCGACCTTGAACTTAGTGTTCATGCCCATGGACCCAATGTGGAACTTATCATGGAAGCTTCTTGCAAAACTTTTAATCAGTTGGATAATTCTTTCGATGTCTTTGAATTGGATCCCTTGCAACTATGGTTTCGGCCATATGGATATTCCTTGATTCCTTCTCTCGGACAAGTTAAAGTACTTGTCTTTTGCAGATCAATACGCTTGTCAACCCTCTATTTTGCTCCACCTCCGAGTAATACCCTCTGGTATCTTGATGATATCACCGAACCATGTTGCTTCTTATGAGCCTTCATCAAGTATTATTCCTCATCGATTCCAAAGTTTCCTGGTTCCGAGTTGTTAGTCACTCGAGGACACCGATAACTAAATCAGCTCCGCACCATGATTAAACAACTCTTAGAAATCTCCTGTACTCATGAGTTTGTACTCGACCATGTCATTCTTGGCTTGCTCGGCTATATCATTATCAATTTATCATGCCGATTTTAACTGTGCTACATGTCCCTTACTCCCGGAGCACAACTTTTGGCGATGAGCTAAGTTTACGTCGATTTCCCCGTCTTATCGTTTTACCTCGAACAACAAACTTGATTCCGAGTTTGTACCGTATTTGTGGTTCCAATAATCTTTCATTGCATCAGTCCTTTGCTCGACGCAGTCATTGTTCGATTGCTTCTTCGTGTAGCCTCTCGACAAAATTTGTCGTGATCATCATCAACATTTAGACTCCTTCGAAGATATCAATCGAATTCATGATTATAAGTGTCATCCTTGTCCCTTGGTAATTTGAGTTACCATCGGCAACGACCTTACCTTCCTTTTATCACCAACTTGTTTATGTTATGGATGCGACATGCCTTCCAGCTTGTATTATGTTCTACCTTGAAGTAATACTGTCTGTTATGTCAAGGATGTGGTGAGGATTGCTCCACTTCTTAAGAGTTCCTGGTATAGTGATACTTCTCATCATCACCATTAATTCTTGGACCCCGTGTCGATTCTAACCGGGACACCAACAAGTGAACGGTACTGTTTGGATTCTGCCCTTCTAGCAACCCTATTGCTTTGAAGTTAATGGTCGATAGTTTCATTATAAGTCTACTGATTATTGAATCATCATTCAAACATTGATCATGCCACCTAGTCCATATTTCCGGGTGCACCCTTCTATCATTGTTAAGTTGTGTATAATTTCCTCGAGCATACATCATTATATCATTGATCTGACTAATGTTATCTCGTTGTTCACATAATTATGGAAATCCATCTTTTTGGAAATCTCGAGGAATTGTCGCTGAGTCCATCAGCCACCCCCTCATCCTCTCCTTGGTTTACTGATGAACTCTTGTTTCGGAACTCACTTCCATAGTTCATTCCCGAGAATCTTACAATGTCATCACGTCAATTTGTGTTGCACCTTTTATTCTCAGACATCCTGAGTCTGAGGTATCCTGACACCAATCAGATCTGAATCTCGGTCAGATATGATGGTTGGAACATATTTCCAGGAGTTATAAACATCTTTACATGATCCGGTAAGGTGATGTCATGCCTAGCACACCTGGCCGGAGGCCCTATTATTATAGGTTCCTTTTCTGCAAGGTTATCCATTCTTCCATGAGGAAATTGTAAGACTTATTCTACAAGTTTTTCCTGATGGATCCTTCCTTTATCCAAAGTCTGACCTTTGCTTGAAGACCATGTCAATGCTATCTCGAAGCATGTCTGTGGTAATCCGATTTTCAATAAGAGCATTTGAAGCACAATGCTAAATTTTCTTTATCATTTATCCTAACACCGTTGAATGGGCAATATCATGAGATGCCCCCCCTTACCTAAATGGTTTTCTACTTTCTATCCTGTCATGGATATCATGCTCCGCTTGTCCTTGGGAAGGATATACCCCCGAAACATGTGTGTGTACACATTTTCCCTTCCACTGTTCTGTTTAAACCTGATAAACACTTTTCCTTTCCATTGGTTTGTTTAGACCTTCTTGTGATGTATATTATATAAGCAGTAATATTCTCCTGCTTATGTAAACACCTCGGTGTACAATTCTGTCAGCAAGACCCTGTTACTATTGTTTATGACATTCCGGTAACCACCAATGGACGAGAACCTTGCCTATTGGTCTGCCTCATTCAATGAGAAGGAAGATGGTTCTCTTCGTCCCTCGCCCTTGGTACTGATGTTGTTGCCGACATAACCGACAAACAATCCTCTGACATGCCTTGCTTACATGATCATACAAGACGTCACTGCCCTTCCTGCTTTTTACCCACATTGTGGGCCCATAACCCACAGTTCCACAGGATCAGAACCTGACTCCACAATAAACCCCCTGTTCCCAAGGTTGTTCCTCGCGCGTGGCCTCGTAAGTAATTCATGAGCCACCTGCCTAGTGATATATTCTGGTATCAGACGCAATACTTATTCCCGTTGCTCTGAACCCCTTTCATGCACTATTTCAGGCAACAACGATTGTCTATCCGCCTGGAACTTCTTATTCTACCTTCTTACTTGCTCTCGATGTGTTTCATTTGTTCAACATGAGAGATACTCATGTGTTCATTCATGGGATAACCCTAGATGATTACCCCTTATAACATTCTAGCATTGCCGAGCTGCCCCTTTTACCTATTCGTAAGTATGTTGGAATTCCCGGAAAAAGGATGACGACTTCATCTTGATGACCTGAAGCAAAGAAATGAAGACATCAACATAAAAGGATCTACTCCTTCGAGCAGAGCAACCAAGACCGAGAAGATTCGTTAGAATTTCGTAACCAGACCTTTCCCCCTTAGTCCCCTCCTTAAATCTCGGGACGAGATTTCTTGTAGTGGAGGAGAATTGTGACGCCCGGATAGTTAAGCTACAGTAACCCTCTACTAATTATGCCATGTCACCTCGGTAACTGTAGATGAACTCGCGTTGATTCGAAACCGATTCTAATTCAATTTCAAAACCAAGGCAAACAACAAAAGTTTTTAAATATCAAAACAAAAATGTTCAGGACGTGACATATTTAAGTTTACTAAGTTAGGTGCAACCTATGTATTTTCCAAAACTAAAATGTTTAGGAAATGTGAGAAAATAGAAAAGAAAATAAAGAAAAAGGGAAAAGAATAAAAACAGAAAAACAAAACTAACAAAAAAAAACACAACCCCCTGGCCAAATGGGCCAAAAGGCCCAGCTGGCAAGCCCACTGGCCTGACCGGCCCATCCCCACTCCCTTATCCTGGTACCGAAATCCTAACCCCCCACCCAATCCCCACTCGCTCCCACTCCTCCCCACGTTCGCCTCCTCCTCCCTGATCCAGATCGGGATCAGGGGAACGGAACCACGGGCGCGCCCGAGCCCGACGCGCTCCCGCCGCACGACGCCGGCGCCGGCCCCGCCCCTCCTGGACTCCTTTGCACCCCCTCCTCTCCCTCGAGTGGCGCTGCCTGAAGCCGCGGCCTCGCCTCGTCACCAACCCAACGCCATCGCTCGTTGTCGCTAGCGCCCGACCACGTCGCCGGAGCAACCTCTGATACTAACTTGGCTGACTCTGTAGCATCACGTGGCCTTTTTAAACCTGCCTCAAAATGGATCTCCATTCTTCCTCCTTTAGATTTTGTTAATCTGTCAAGCATTATCCCTGACGTCTGTTTCCGCTTGCGCCGTGGTGCTAGTTCAACAACGAATATGGAAAGTGTTAGTGTACATCAATCTGTGTGAGTACATATAAAGGAGCATGTAACTGCAACTTGACTCGGTCAGGTACCGTCTTGGTGTTGATGCTCATGAGGTTCATCTGATCTTGCCAAGTCCTGTTGTGTTAGCAATGCTTCGGAAGTAGTGTTAGGTGTGAAGGCAGCTTGGGAACTGGCCAGTTCAGGAGCAAACGAACGAGTAACTGGTTGAGATGCTGGTACAGTTGAAGCGGATGCTACAGCTGGTGGAGCAGGTGATACTGTGTTTGTAGATTTAGCCGGTGGACTTGGACCTTCTACTGCACTATAAGTACCAGCAGAATCTCGACGGCAGAACCTTTTCCGTTTCACCCGACGAGTAACAACACTCCCTACTATATTATTTTCCTTGCTCTTTTTTGACTTTGCCATGTCAAGCTGTACCCACAACACAAAAGAATAAAATCACTCTTCAGAACTCATTGATGCATGATACAGACAAGCAATACTTTGATGTAAGACAACCGTATGAGGATGGAATATGTAAGAAAAACAGGACGGCATGACATATTCACAGCTACGATGTGCAAACTAAGCAGAAGGATTTTCAAGAAAATAGAAGTAATGCAAGCTAGACACCATATGAAAGATGCAACCAATATTACTCTGCCAAGTTAAAAGTGTCTTGTCATAAGTGACAATTCGAAAAATTAGAAGCAGTACAACGTAGAAATCAATGCAAGATGCAACCACTATCAAACTGCCATGTTAAAAGCGTCCAATCATGAGTGACTGATGCGGGATACACAACATCAGTACTTTGGTGTAAGAACATGGTATGATAGATAGATGCAGTGTATTCTAAACACAGAAAGCCATGTCATATGCACATGTATAACGTAAACTCAGCAGGTGCAATTTAATCAAAATAGAAGAAATACAAGCTAGACAACATATGCAACATGAAACCAATCATCACACTGTCAACTTAGAGCAAGCACCTGCGATGGTGGAGTACGGGAGATGAACTCATCATGTAGACTTGGGACTTCAACTTCATTAGCAGTAGCAGTGGAAAATCTAGAGAGTCTCTGTTTGCGTCGGTGCGGAGGACCACCAACATCCCCTAACTTACTCTTTTCCTTCCTACTTTCTGATATTGCCTTATGAAGTCAAAACCACAAGAAGATGAATAAAATTAGCTCTGCATAACTGGTTAATGCATGATACAGACGAACACTACTTTGATGTAAGGCAAGTGCAGGATAGGAGGATGGAATATATACAAAAAAAGACAACATTTCATATTCACACGTATGATAGGAGGATGGAATATGTATGAAAAAACAGTAAGCGGAAGGCATTTCAACAAAATTAGAAGAAATGAAAGCTAGGCACCATATGAACATGCAACCAATATCACTCTATCAGGTAAAAAGTGTCTCGTCGTAAGTGCCATTTCAAGAAATTAGAAGCAGTACAAGCTAGAAGACAATGCAAGATGCAACCTACATCACAGTCCCAAGTTAAATGTGTCTTATGGGTAAGTGATCATTGTAGGTATAAGTTGTAAGCTACGCAGATGCAATTCAACATAATCAGAAGCAATACAAACTAGACATCATACGGAAAACGCAACCACGTATAACAGTTCCAAGTAAGAGCAAGCACCTGTGATAGTGGAGTAGGGGAGATGTGCTCATCATGTACACGTATATTCTAGAAACAGGAACACATGTCATATTCACAGGCATTATGTGTAAAGTAAGCAGATGCAATTCAAGTTAGAAGCAATACAAGCTAGACATCATACACAACATGCAACCACATATGATAGTGTCAAGTTAGAGCAAGCACCTGTGATGGTGGAGTAGGGGAGATGTGCTCATCATCTACACAGCTACGTTGACTGTCCAACCTTGTGTTGTCTTACGAATCTTGTTAGGAGGATGGCGGAGTAGAATCTGTAGAGACCCCCTGTTTGAGTTGCTCCGAAGGACCACCATCATCCACTGTCGTACTAATTTCCTTCAGCTGTAATGATTTTTCATTGTGAAGTTGTGACGCCCGGATAGTTAAGCTACAATAACCTTTGCTAATTATGCCACGTCACCTCGGTAACTGTAGATGAACTCACGTTGATTCGAAACCGATTCTAATTCAATTTCAAAACCAAGGCAAACAACAAAAGTTCTTAAATATCAAAACAAAAATGTTTAGGGCGTGACATATTTAAGTTTACTAAGTTAGGTGCAACCTATGTATTTTCCAATACTAAAATGTTTAGGAAATGTGAGAAAATAGAAAAGAAAATAAAGAAAAAGGGAAAAGAATAAAAATAGAAAAACAAAACTAACAAAGAAAACACACACAACCCCCTGGCCAAATGGGCCAAAAGGCCCAGCTGGCAATCCCACTGGCCTGACCGGCCCGTCCCCACTCCCTTATCCCCTGGTGCCGAAACCCTAACCCCCACCCGATCCCCACTCGCTCCCACTCCTCCCCACATTAGCCTCCTCCTCCCCGATCCAGATCAGGATCGGGGGAACGGAACCAAGGCGCGCCAGAGCCCGACGCGCTCCCGCCACACGACGTTGGCGCCGGCCCCGCCCCTCCTGGACTCCTTCGCACCCCCTCCTCTCCCTCGAGCGGCGCTGCCTGAAGCCGCGGCCTCGCCTCGTCACCAACCCAACGCCGTCGCTCGTCGTCACCAGCGCCCGACCGCGTCGCCGGAGCAACCTCGCTGGACTGCCTCCTCCTCCCCGCCGGACTGTCTCCTCCACAACGCCGTCGTCCCCATCGACCTTCCCGCACCCCACTGCCTTTTCCCTACGGCCCTCGTGAGCCTCCGCCTCCCCTCTCCTCCTCCTGTCTTCCTCACACACGCGCTCACGACCACGACCTCTTCTGCGCGCCGCGCCTGGACGGCGCCTCGCGCGTGACCCGCGCCATCCAGCCGCAGCCACGGCGCCCGTCGTCCCCTGCTGCCTGCGTCCGTCGCCTGCTCGCCCGCACCGTGCACTCGCCATGGCCACACCACCCCCCGCTGATGGCATGCGCGCCATGCGCCTCGCCTTGGTGCTCCCGTGTAGTCGCAACCGTCGCCGCCGCTGCTGCTTCATCTCTGCGGCGCTGCCGCCGCCGACTGCTCCACCGCGCCGCTCTGGTCTCCCCACGCGACTGGCTCCACTCCCCTGCTGCCCGCTACCTCCCCCAGCTGCGCCCGGTACTCCCTGGCCGGTGCTCTCCTCTGCCCCGACCGGTGCCCGGGGTCAACCGAGGGATCGCCCGTACCCATTAGCCCGTTACGGGGCGCCCAACAGTGGCGTGTGTCACTGACCACTCGGCCCAGGCCCCTTTTTAGAACGAAAAAGAAAAGAAGAAAAGGAATAAAATAAATAAA
Organism: Triticum timopheevii; assembly: GCA_963921465.1. Classification (NCBI taxonomy): domain Eukaryota; kingdom Viridiplantae; phylum Streptophyta; class Magnoliopsida; order Poales; family Poaceae; genus Triticum; species Triticum timopheevii. The sequence goes on along the minus strand of OY997262.1, from coordinate 274,771,683 downwards.
TAATAACAAGATAATAATAATTAATTAGTTAATTAGCTTAATTAATCTAGTTTAATTAATCCTGCTTAATTAATCCCTAATTAACATGTTAGTCTATGACAGGTGGGTCCCACTGGACCCACAGGCCAGGTTTGACTCTGGTTAGCTGGGTTTGACCTGCTGATGTCATGGTGATGTCATGCTGACATCACCTTTTACTGTTCTGGATAATGTTTGAGTTAATTAATTAAATAAATTTAAAAAATGCATAAAACTTTGATAAATCATAGAAAATAATCCGTAACTCGGATGAAAATACTTTCTACATGAAAGTTGCTCAGAAAGACGATACGAATTCGGATACGCAGCCCGTTCGCCCGCCACACATCCCTAACATATCGAACACACAACTTTCCTCCTCTGGATCACCTGTCCGAAAGCGCGAAACACCGGGGATACTTTCCCGGATGTTTCCCCCTTTCGCCGGTATCACCAACTACCGCGTTAGGGCACACCTAACACCGCTCATTGTCATGTCATGCATCGTCATGCTTATGTTTGCATTGTATTTACTGTTTCTTCCCCCTCTTCTCTCCGGTAGACTACGAGACCGACGCTACTGCTGCCCAGTTCGACTACGGTGTTGACGACCCCTCCTTCTTGCCAGAGCAACCAGGCAAGCCCCCCTTGATCACCATATATCACCTATTCTTCTCTATACTACTTGCATTAGAGTAGTGTAGCATGTTACTGTTTGGTTACTCTTATTCTATTGCATAGCCTGTCATTGTTGCTACAGTCGTTGATGCCTTACCTGCAATCCTAAATTCTTAGTATAGGATGCTAGTTTATCATCATTGGCCCTACATTCTTGTCAGTCTACCTTGCTATACTATCGGGCCGTGATCACTTGGGAGGTGATCACGGGTATATACTATACATATATACAAACTATACAGATGGTGACTAAAGTCGGGTTGGCTCGTTCAGTACCCGCAAGTGATTCCGATGTGGGGGCTGAAAGGACAGGTGGCTCCATCCCGGTAGAGGTGGGCCTGGGTTCCCGACGGCCCCCGACTATTACTATGTGGCGGAGCGACATGGCAGGTTGAGACCACCTAGGCGAGAGATGGGCCTGGCCCTGGTCGGCGTCCGTGGTTACTTTATAATAACACGCTTAACGAGATCTTGGTATTTGATCTGAGTCTGGCCACTGGCCTATACGCACTAACCAACTACGCGGGAAAGATATGGGCACCCAACGTCGTGGTATCAGCCGAAGCCTTCTTGACGTCAGCGATGGAGCGGCGCGCGCCGGGTTGGACTGCGTAACGCAACTTCCTTTATAATGGAGGTTGCTAGGTCTGCTTCCGGCCGCCCTCACAACGTGCAGGTGTGCAATGGGCGATGGGCCCAGACCCCTGCACGCATAGGATTTAGACCGCGTGCTGACCTCTCTGTTGTGCCTAGGTGGGGCTGCGACGTGTTGATCTTCTGAGGCCGGGCATGACCCAAGAAAGTGTGTCCGGCCAAATGGGATCGAGCGTGTTGGGTTATGTGGTGCTCCCCTGCAGGGAAGTTCATCTATTCGAATAGCCGTGTCCCTCTATAAAAGGACGACCCAGAGTTGTACCTTGACCTTATGACAACAAGAACTGGATACTTAATAAAACACACCCAGACAAGTTCCACAGACAACCCGGTGAACGCTTTTCCACAGGGCGACGAGGGGAGGATCGCCGGGTAGGATTATGCTATGAGATGCTACTTGGAGGACTTCAATCTACTCTCTTCTACATGCTGCAAGACGGAGGCCACCAGAAGCGTAGTCTTTGATAGGACTAGCTATCCCCCTCTTATTCTGGCATTCTGCAGTTCAGTCCACCGATATTGCCTCTTTACACATATACCCATGCATATGTAGTGTAGATCCTTGCTTGCGAGTACTTTGGATGAGTACTCACGATTGCTTTTCTCCCCCTTTCCCCCCCTTTCCTTTCTACCTGGTTGTCGCAACCAGATGCTGGAGCCAGACGCCACCGTCGACGATGATTCCTACTACACTGGAGGTGCCTACTACTACATGTAGGCCGCTGACGACGACCAGGAGTAGTTTAGGAGGATTCCAGGCAGGAGGCCTTGCCTTTTCGATCGTTGTTGCTTTTGTGCTAGCCTTCTTAAGGTAAACTTGTCTAACTTATGTCTGTACTCAGATATTATTGCTTCCGTTGACTCTTGTATATTCGAGTTTATGTATTCGAGCCCTCGAGGCCCCTAGCTTGTAATATAAAGCTTGTATTATTTTAATTTGTGTCTAGAGTTGTGTTGTGATATCTTCCTGTGAGTCCCTGATCTTGATCGTACACATTTGCGTGCATGATTAGTGTACGATTGAATCGGGGGCGGCACAAGTTGGTATCAGAGCCGAGTGCCTGTAGGAATCCCCTTACCAACTCTTTGGCCAAAGTTGAGTCTAGTCGATGAAAATTGTTTTACTAACTTGGCTGTGGGGCCCATGGGCCCACGTCGCCAATTGGGTGGTATTAGGATCTTTTATTCCTCATCTATACTCTGGGATTTTGATCTCTCTTCTATTCGGGTTAAATGATTTTACTAACACCGACTCTAGGTTCTCGTAACTACTTCCTCCCGGAGAGTCCCTTCAGTCCAGATGATCGCCAACTACACCAGAAGATTCGGAAGATACTCTCTAGTGTTCACTCGAGACCTTGTTCCCGTTGCTTTTGCAATTCCCTACAACCGTTATCCCTATGGAGAATTACATGCACCTGTCGTCTTACTTTCATTCCTAGTTGCTCTTGTTATTACAAGATGCATCGCATTATTCTCCAAAGTTTTTAAGAATCCTTGAGCTTACTGCCTTGCAGTTCTTTGCCACATGAATACCCCCTACGGATAACTCCTCACACTTACCGAGTATCTGTTCTTCCCTCATTGTTCATATGTTTCACAAGATACATTGAGAGGTTATCTGATCTTTTGGAAATCCTATGCCCGCTAATGCTTTGTAATTGTGTGCTTGCATTTTGGTTGCGATCCCTAAGACCAACTATGTTCATTTAGTATCCTTTGTCACTATTATTTTGAGTACATTAATTCGATATGTTTGCGAATGCTCGCAATCATCAAGCAACATAATTCTTCCCTTCAGCTCAGACGTCATTCCGGACATGAGTTGGTTCTTGGCAATTCAAACCTTTATTGATTGTCCAACTAAGTGTTTTCAACTTATCATCCTTGATCAGAGCGTCTGCTTTTGATCCTTCATTTTGGAAACCATAATTTCTTTCTATTTAAGCATCAGGCTAATCAGGTGATTCTTGAATCTGATGTCTCTGCATTCTTTATTCCTCTGAGTGAGTACCGATACTCACATCAGCTCCGTTGTGGATCGCCCAATCCATTGTTAGATTCTATCCGGCAGTGTCCTTCATATTCAATCACCTTGTGAGTTCTTCCCCTGATACATAATGCCCTTGGTAAATTGTGTCCTCTGCTTGGCCAACCATGCTCTGCTTTCGAGCTTGTGTATTTACTATTGAAATTTGTGGTATATGTTCCTAAGATGCCCCGATGGGTTGAACCAACTCCTTCCCTATTCTGTTTGAACCCATAATATTTCACGGGTCATACTTATCTGGTATTGCACCAGGTAAAACTTTCAACAACTAATGTCATTTTTGAAACATGAGAAGTGAATGGAAGGTTATGCATTGAAGAACTGGGAGTCGACCTTGAACTTAGTGTTCATGCCCATGGACCCAATGTGGAACTTATCATGGAAGCTTCTTGCAAAACTTTTAATCAGTTGGATAATTCTTTCGATGTCTTTGAATTGGATCCCTTGCAACTATGGTTTCGGCCATATGGATATTCCTTGATTCCTTCTCTCGGACAAGTTAAAGTACTTGTCTTTTGCAGATCAATACGCTTGTCAACCCTCTATTTTGCTCCACCTCCGAGTAATACCCTCTGGTATCTTGATGATATCACCGAACCATGTTGCTTCTTATGAGCCTTCATCAAGTATTATTCCTCATCGATTCCAAAGTTTCCTGGTTCCGAGTTGTTAGTCACTCGAGGACACCGATAACTAAATCAGCTCCGCACCATGATTAAACAACTCTTAGAAATCTCCTGTACTCATGAGTTTGTACTCGACCATGTCATTCTTGGCTTGCTCGGCTATATCATTATCAATTTATCATGCCGATTTTAACTGTGCTACATGTCCCTTACTCCCGGAGCACAACTTTTGGCGATGAGCTAAGTTTACGTCGATTTCCCCGTCTTATCGTTTTACCTCGAACAACAAACTTGATTCCGAGTTTGTACCGTATTTGTGGTTCCAATAATCTTTCGTTGCATCAGTCCTTTGCTCGACGCAGTCATTGTTCGATTGCTTCTTCGTGTAGCCTCTCGACAAAATTTGTCGTGATCATCATCAACATTTAGACTCCTTCGAAGATATCAATCGAATTCATGATTATAAGTGTCATCCTTGTCCCTTGGTAATTTGAGTTACCATCGGCAACGACCTTACCTTCCTTTTATCACCAACTTGTTTATGTTATGGATGCGACATGCCTTCCAGCTTGTATTATGTTCTACCTTGAAGTAATACTGTCTGTTATGTCAAGGATGTGGTGAGGATTGCTCCACTTCTTAAGAGTTCCTGGTATAGTGATACTTCTCATCATCACCATTAATTCTTGGACCCCGTGTCGATTCTAACCGGGACACCAACAAGTGAACGGTACTGTTTGGATTCTGCCCTTCTAGCAACCCTATTGCTTTGAAGTTAATGGTCGATAGTTTCATTATAAGTCTACTGATTATTGAATCATCATTCAAACATTGATCATGCCACCTAGTCCATATTTCCGGGTGCACCCTTCTATCATTGTTAAGTTGTGTATAATTTCCTCGAGCATACATCATTATATCATTGATCTGACTAATGTTATCTCGTTGTTCACATAATTATGGAAATCCATCTTTTTGGAAATCTCGAGGAATTGTCGCTGAGTCCATCAGCCACCCCCTCATCCTCTCCTTGGTTTACTGATGAACTCTTGTTTCGGAACTCACTTCCATAGTTCATTCCCGAGAATCTTACAATGTCATCACGTCAATTTGTGTTGCACCTTTTATTCTCAGACATCCTGAGTCTGAGGTATCCTGACACCAATCAGATCTGAATCTCGGTCAGATATGATGGTTGGAACATATTTCCAGGAGTTATAAACATCTTTACATGATCCGGTAAGGTGATGTCATGCCTAGCACACCTGGCCGGAGGCCCTATTATTATAGGTTCCTTTTCTGCAAGGTTATCCATTCTTCCATGAGGAAATTGTAAGACTTATTCTACAAGTTTTTCCTGATGGATCCTTCCTTTATCCAAAGTCTGACCTTTGCTTGAAGACCATGTCAATGCTATCTCGAAGCATGTCTGTGGTAATCCGATTTTCAATAAGAGCATTTGAAGCACAATGCTAAATTTTCTTTATCATTTATCCTAACACCGTTGAATGGGCAATATCATGAGATGCCCCCCCTTACCTAAATGGTTTTCTACTTTCTATCCTGTCATGGATATCATGCTCCGCTTGTCCTTGGGAAGGATATACCCCCGAAACATGTGTGTGTACACATTTTCCCTTCCACTGTTCTGTTTAAACCTGATAAACACTTTTCCTTTCCATTGGTTTGTTTAGACCTTCTTGTGATGTATATTATATAAGCAGTAATATTCTCCTGCTTATGTAAACACCTCGGTGTACAATTCTGTCAGCAAGACCCTGTTACTATTGTTTATGACATTCCGGTAACCACCAATGGACGAGAACCTTGCCTATTGGTCTGCCTCATTCAATGAGAAGGAAGATGGTTCTCTTCGTCCCTCGCCCTTGGTACTGATGTTGTTGCCGACATAACCGACAAACAATCCTCTGACATGCCTTGCTTACATGATCATACAAGACGTCACTGCCCTTCCTGCTTTTTACCCACATTGTGGGCCCATAACCCACAGTTCCACAGGATCAGAACCTGACTCCACAATAAACCCCCTATTCCCAAGGTTGTTCCTCGCGCGTGGCCTCGTAAGTAATTCATGAGCCACCTGCCTAGTGATATATTCTGGTATCAGACGCAATACTTATTCCCGTTGCTCTGAACCCCTTTCATGCACTATTTCAGGCAACAACGATTGTCTATCCGCCTGGAACTTCTTATTCTACCTTCTTACTTGCTCTCGATGTGTTTCATTTGTTCAACATGAGAGATACTCATGTGTTCATTCATGGGATAACCCTAGATGATTACCCCTTATAACATTCTAGCATTGCCGAGCTGCCCCTTTTACCTATTCGTAAGTATGTTGGAATTCCCGGAAAAAGGATGACGACTTCATCTTGATGACCTGAAGCAAAGAAATGAAGACATCAACATAAAAGGATCTACTCCTTCGAGCAGAGCAACCAAGACCGAGAAGATTCGTTAGAATTTCGTAACCAGACCTTTCCCCCTTAGTCCCCTCCTTAAATCTCGGGACGAGATTTCTTGTAGTGGAGGAGAATTGTGACGCCCGGATAGTTAAGCTACAGTAACCCTCTACTAATTATGCCATGTCACCTCGGTAACTGTAGATGAACTCGCGTTGATTCGAAACCGATTCTAATTCAATTTCAAAACCAAGGCAAACAACAAAAGTTTTTAAATATCAAAACAAAAATGTTCAGGACGTGACATATTTAAGTTTACTAAGTTAGGTGCAACCTATGTATTTTCCAAAACTAAAATGTTTAGGAAATGTGAGAAAATAGAAAAGAAAATAAAGAAAAAGGGAAAAGAATAAAAACAGAAAAACAAAACTAACAAAAAAAAACACAACCCCCTGGCCAAATGGGCCAAAAGGCCCAGCTGGCAAGCCCACTGGCCTGACCGGCCCATCCCCACTCCCTTATCCTGGTACCGAAATCCTAACCCCCCACCCAATCCCCACTCGCTCCCACTCCTCCCCACGTTCGCCTCCTCCTCCCTGATCCAGATCGGGATCAGGGGAACGGAACCACGGGCGCGCCCGAGCCCGACGCGCTCCCGCCGCACGACGCCGGCGCCGGCCCCGCCCCTCCTGGACTCCTTTGCACCCCCTCCTCTCCCTCGAGTGGCGCTGCCTGAAGCCGCGGCCTCGCCTCGTCACCAACCCAACGCCATCGCTCGTTGTCGCTAGCGCCCGACCACGTCGCCGGAGCAACCTCTGATACTAACTTGGCTGACTCTGTAGCATCACGTGGCCTTTTTAAACCTGCCTCAAAATGGATCTCCATTCTTCCTCCTTTAGATTTTGTTAATCTGTCAAGCATTATCCCTAACGTCTGTTTCCGCTTGCGCCGTGGTGCTAGTTCAACAACGAATATGGAAAGTGTTAGTGTACATCAATCTGTGTGAGTACATATAAAGGAGCATGTAACTGCAACTTGACTCGGTCAGGTACCGTCTTGGTGTTGATGCTCATGAGGTTCATCTGATCTTGCCAAGTCCTGTTGTGTTAGCAATGCTTCGGAAGTAGTGTTAGGTGTGAAGGCAGCTTGGGAACTGGCCAGTTCAGGAGCAAACGAACGAGTAACTGGTTGAGATGCTGGTACAGTTGAAGCGGATGCTACAGCTGGTGGAGCAGGTGATACTGTGTTTGTAGATTTAGCCGGTGGACTTGGACCTTCTACTGCACTATAAGTACCAGCAGAATCTCGACGGCAGAACCTTTTCCGTTTCACCCGACGAGTAACAACACTCCCTACTATATTATTTTCCTTGCTCTTTTTTGACTTTGCCATGTCAAGCTGTACCCACAACACAAAAGAATAAAATCACTCTTCAGAACTCATTGATGCATGATACAGACAAGCAATACTTTGATGTAAGACAACCGTATGAGGATGGAATATGTAAGAAAAACAGGACGGCATGACATATTCACAGCTACGATGTGCAAACTAAGCAGAAGGATTTTCAAGAAAATAGAAGTAATGCAAGCTAGACACCATATGAAAGATGCAACCAATATTACTCTGCCAAGTTAAAAGTGTCTTGTCATAAGTGACAATTCGAAAAATTAGAAGCAGTACAACGTAGAAATCAATGCAAGATGCAACCACTATCAAACTGCCATGTTAAAAGCGTCCAATCATGAGTGACTGATGCGGGATACACAACATCAGTACTTTGGTGTAAGAACATGGTATGATAGATAGATGCAGTGTATTCTAAACACAGAAAGCCATGTCATATGCACATGTATAACGTAAACTCAGCAGGTGCAATTTAATCAAAATAGAAGAAATACAAGCTAGACAACATATGCAACATGAAACCAATCATCACACTGTCAACTTAGAGCAAGCACCTGCGATGGTGGAGTACGGGAGATGAACTCATCATGTAGACTTGGGACTTCAACTTCATTAGCAGTAGCAGTGGAAAATCTAGAGAGTCTCTGTTTGCGTCGGTGCGGAGGACCACCAACATCCCCTAACTTACTCTTTTCCTTCCTACTTTCTGATATTGCCTTATGAAGTCAAAACCACAAGAAGATGAATAAAATTAGCTCTGCATAACTGGTTAATGCATGATACAGACGAACACTACTTTGATGTAAGGCAAGTGCAGGATAGGAGGATGGAATATATACAAAAAAAGACAACATTTCATATTCACACGTATGATAGGAGGATGGAATATGTATGAAAAAACAGTAAGCGGAAGGCATTTCAACAAAATTAGAAGAAATGAAAGCTAGGCACCATATGAACATGCAACCAATATCACTCTATCAGGTAAAAAGTGTCTCGTCGTAAGTGCCATTTCAAGAAATTAGAAGCAGTACAAGCTAGAAGACAATGCAAGATGCAACCTACATCACAGTCCCAAGTTAAATGTGTCTTATGGGTAAGTGATCATTGTAGGTATAAGTTGTAAGCTACGCAGATGCAATTCAACATAATCAGAAGCAATACAAACTAGACATCATACGGAAAACGCAACCACGTATAACAGTTCCAAGTAAGAGCAAGCACCTGTGATAGTGGAGTAGGGGAGATGTGCTCATCATGTACACGTATATTCTAGAAACAGGAACACATGTCATATTCACAGGCATTATGTGTAAAGTAAGCAGATGCAATTCAAGTTAGAAGCAATACAAGCTAGACATCATACACAACATGCAACCACATATGATAGTGTCAAGTTAGAGCAAGCACCTGTGATGGTGGAGTAGGGGAGATGTGCTCATCATCTACACAGCTACGTTGACTGTCCAACCTTGTGTTGTCTTACGAATCTTGTTAGGAGGATGGCGGAGTAGAATCTGTAGAGACCCCCTGTTTGAGTTGCTCCGAAGGACCACCATCATCCACTGTCGTACTAATTTCCTTCAGCTGTAATGATTTTTCATTGTGAAGTTGTGACGCCCGGATAGTTAAGCTACAATAACCTTTGCTAATTATGCCACGTCACCTCGGTAACTGTAGATGAACTCACGTTGATTCGAAACCGATTCTAATTCAATTTCAAAACTAAAATGTTTAGGAAATGTGAGAAAATAGAAAAGAAAATAAAGAAAAAGGGAAAAGAATAAAAACAGAAAAACAAAACTAACAAAAAAAAACACAACCCCCTGGCCAAATGGGCCAAAAGGCCCAGCTGGCAAGCCCACTGGCCTGACCGGCCCATCCCCACTCCCTTATCCTGGTACCGAAATCCTAACCCCCCACCCAATCCCCACTCGCTCCCACTCCTCCCCACGTTCGCCTCCTCCTCCCTGATCCAGATCGGGATCAGGGGAACGGAACCACGGGCGCGCCCGAGCCCGACGCGCTCCCGCCGCACGACGCCGGCGCCGGCCCCGCCCCTCCTGGACTCCTTTGCACCCCCTCCTCTCCCTCGAGTGGCGCTGCCTGAAGCCGCGGCCTCGCCTCGTCACCAACCCAACGCCATCGCTCGTTGTCGCTAGCGCCCGACCGCGTCGCCGGAGCAACCTCGCCGGACTGCCTCCTCCTCCCCGCCGGACTGCCTCCTCCACAACACCGTCGTCCCCATCGACCTCCCCGCGCCCCGCTGCCTTTTCCCTATGGCCGTCGTGAGCCTCCGCCTCCCCTCTCCTCCTCCTATCTTCCTCACACACGCACTCACGACCACGGCCTCCTCCGCGCGCTGCGCCTGGACCGACGCCTCGCGCGTGACCCGCGCCATCCAGCTGCAGCCACGGCGCCCGTCGTCCCCCGCTGCCTGCGTCCGTCGCCTGCTCGCCCGCACCGTGCACTCGCCACGGCCACACCGCCCCCCGCTGATGGCCTGCGCGCCATGCGCCTCGCCTTGGCGCTCCCGTGCAGTCGCAACCGTCGCCGCTGCTGCTGCTTCATCTCTGCGGCGCTGCCGCCGCCGACTGCTCCACCGCGCCGCTCTGGTCTCCCCAAGCGACTGGCTCCACTCCCCCCTGCTGCCCGCTACCTCCCCTAGCTATGCCCGACACTCCCTGGCTGGCGCTCTCCTCCGCCCCGACCGGTGCCCGGGGCCAACCGGGGGATCGCCCGCACCGATTAGCCCGTTACGGGGCGCCCAACAGTGGCGTGTGTCACTGACCACTGGGCCCTGGCCCCTTTTTAGAACGAAAAAGAAAAGAAGAAAAGGAATAAAAAAATAAATAATAATAAGATAATAATAATGAATTAGTTAATTAACTTAATTAATCTAGTTTAATTAATCCCGCTTAATTAAACCCTAATTAACATGTTAATCTATGACAGGTGGGTCCCACTGGACCCATAGGCCAGGTTTGACTCTGGTCAGCTGGGTTTGACCTGTTGATGTCATGGTGATGTCATGCTGACATCACCTTTTACTGTTCTGGATAATGTTCGAGTTAATTAATTAAATAAATTTCAAAAATGCATAAAACTTTGATAAATCATAGAAAATAATCCGTAACTCGGATGAAAATACTTTCTACATGAAAGTTGCTCAGAACGACGATACGAATCTGGATACGCAGCCCGTTCGCCCGCCACACATCCCTAACATATCGAACACGCAACTTTCCTCCTCTGGATCACCTGTCCGAAAATGCGAAACACCGGGGATACTTTCCCGGATGTTTCCCCCTTTCGCCGGTATCACCTACTACCGCGTTAGGGCACACCTAACACCGCTCATTGTCATGTCGTGCATCGTCATGCTTATGTTTGCATTGTATTTACTGTTTCTTCCCCCTCTTCTCTCCGGTAGACTACAAGACCGACGCTACTGCTGCCCAGTTCGACTACGGTGTTGACGACCCCTCCTTCTTGCCAGAGCAACCAGGCAAGCCCCCCCCCCCTTGATCACCAGATATCACCTATTCTTCTCTATACTGCTTGCATTCGAGTAGTGTAGCATGTTATTGTTCGGTTACTCCTATTCTGTTGCATAGCCTGTCATTGTTGCTACAGTCGTTGATACCTTACCCACAATCCTAAATGCTTAGTATAGGATGCTAGTTTATCATCATTGGCCCTATATTCTTGTTAGTCTGCCTTGCTATACTATCGGGCCGTGATCACTTGGGAGGTGATCACGGGTATATACTATACATATATACATACTATACAGATGGTGACTAAAGTCGGGTTGGCTCGTTGAGTACCCGCAAGTGATTCCGATGTGGGGGCTGAAAGGACAGGTGGCTCCATCCCGGTAGAGGTGGGCCTGGGTTCCCGACGGCCCCCGACTGTTACTATGTGGCGGAGCGACAGGGCAGGTTGAGACCACCTAGGCGAGAGGTGGGCCTGGCCCTGGTCGACGTCCGCGGTTACTTCATAATAACACGCTTAACGAGATCTTGGTATTTGATCCGAGTCTGGCCACTGGCCTATATGCACTAACCAACTACGCGGGAAAGATATGGGCACTCGATGTCGTGGTATCAGCCGAAGCCTTCTTGATGTCAGCGATGGAGCGGCGCACGCCGGGTTGGACTGCGAAACACAACTTCCTTTGTAATGGAGGTTGCTAGGTCTGCTTCTGGCCACCCTCGCAACGTGCAGGTGTGCAATGAGCGATGGGCCCAGACCCCTGCGCGCATAGGATTTAGACCGGCGTGCTGACCTCTCGGTTGTGCCTAGGTGGGGCTGCGACATGTTGATCTTCCGAGGCCGGGCATGACCCAAGAAAGTGTGTCCGGCCAAATGGGATCGAGCATGTTGGGTTATGTGGTGCACCCCTGCAGGGAAGTTTATATATTCGAATAGCCGTGTCCCTCGGTAAAAGGACGACCCGGAGTTGTACCTTGACCTTATGACAACTAGAACTGGATACTTAATAAAACACACCTAGACAAGTTCCACAGGCAACCCGGTGATCACTTTTCCATAGGGCGACGAGGGGAGGATCGCCGGGTAGGATTATGCTATGCGATGCTACTTGGAGGACTTCAATCTACTCTCTTCTACATGCTGCAAGACGGAGGCAGCCAGAAGCGTAGTCTTCGATAGGACTAGCTATCCCCCTCTTATTCTGGCATTCTGTAGTTCAATCCACCGATATTTCCTCTTTACACATATACCCATGCATATGTAGTGTAGATCCTTGCTTGCCAGTACTTTGGATGAGTACTCACGGTTGCTTTTCTCCCCCTTTTCCCCCCTTTCCTTTCTACCTATTTGTCCCAACCAGATGCTGGAGCCTTGGAGCCAGACGCCACCGTCGATGATGATTCCTACTACACTGGAGGTGCCTACTACTACATGTAGGCCGCTGACAACGACCAGGAGTAGTTTAGGAGGATCCCAGGCAGGAGGCCTTGCCTTTTCGATCGTTGTTTCTTTTGTGCTAGCCTTCTTAAGACAAACTTGTCTAACTTATGTCTGTACTCAGATATTATTGCTTCCGCTGACTCTTGTGTATTCAAGCTTATGTATTCGAGCCCTCAAGGCCCCTGGCTTGTAATATAAATCTTGTATTATTTTATTTTGTGTCTAGAGTTGTGTTGTGATATCTTCCCGTGAGTCCCTGATCTTGATCGTACACATTTGCGTGCATGATTAGTGTATGATTGAATCGGGGGCGTCACAGAAGTCAAACCAATAAGAAAAATGAATAAAATTTGCTCTTCAGAACTCATTCATGCATGATACTGACGAACACTACTCGGATGAAAGGCAAACACATGATGCGAGGATGGAATATGTATGAAAAACAGGATGGTGTGACATATTCACACCTATGATGTGGTAACTAAGTAGAAGGCATTTCAACAAATTAGAAGCACTGCAAGATATACACCATATGAAAGATGCAACCAATATCACTCTGCCAAGTTCAAACTGCATGGCGTTTCAACAAATTAGAAGCAGTACATGCTAGAAATCATATGCAAGACACAACCAATATCACAGTGGCGACTTAAAGGTGCCTTATCGTAAGTGACTGATGCGGGATATGCAAGAATAGTAGTCTGATGTAGAAACAGGAACACATGTCATATTCACAGGCATTATGTGTAAAGTAAGTAGATGCAATTCAAAAAAGTTAGAAGCAATACAAGCTAGACATCATACGCAACATGCAACCACATATAATAGTGCCAAGTTAGAGCAAGCACCTATGATGGTGGAGTAGGGGAGATGTGCTCATCATCTACACAACTACGTTGACTGTCTAGCCTTGCGTTGTCTTGCGAATCTTGTTGGGAGGATGGCGGAGTAGAATCTATAGAGAACCTCCGCTTCAGTTGCTCAGAAGGACCACCATCATCCAATGCCTTGCCAATTTCCTTCAGCTTTATTGATTTTGCATTGTGAGGTCATACCGACAAGAAAAAGGAATATCATTCACTCTTCAGAACTCATTCATGCATGATACTGACGAACACTACTCTAATGAAAGGCAAAGTCATGATACGAGGATGGAATATGTACGAAAAATGGACGGCTTGACATATTCACACCTATGATGTGGTAACTAAGCAGAAGGCACTTCAACAAATTAGAAACACTGCAAGACACCATATGGAAGGTGCAATCAATATCACTCTGCCAAGTTAAAACTGTCTCGTCATAGGTGGCGTTCATCAAACTAGAAGCAATACATGCTAAAATCATATTCAAGATGCAAACCAATATCACACTACCAACTTAAAGGTGTCCCATCATAAGTGACTGATGTAGGATACACAAGAAGAGTAGTTTCATGTAAGAACATGGTGTGATAGACAGATATAGTATGTACCAAAAATAGGAAAGCGTGTCATATTCACATGTATCATGTGTAAGCTAAGCAGATGCAGTTTACACTAATTAGGAGCAATACGAGCTAGACACCATATGCAACATGCAACCAGATGTCACACTGCAAAATTAGAGCAAGCACCTTGGATGGTGGAGTAGGGGAGCGGAGACTTGGACCTTGTAATGCACTATCAGTACAAGGAGAATTGGTACAGATGCTCCGTTTACGTTGCTGCAGAGGACCACCATCATTGCCTTCCTTACTCTTTTCCTTCCTCTTTCTTGATTTTGCCTTGTCAAGTCAAACCAACAAGAAAAAGGAATAAAATTTGCTCTTCAGAACTCATTGATGCATGATACTGACAAACACTACTTTGTATGAAAAACAGGACGGCGTGACATATTGACATGTATGATGTATAAAGTGTAAACTAAGCACAAGGTGCTTGAACTTGTTAGAATCGATGCAAGCTAGAAACTATATGAAAGATGAAACCAATATCACTCTGCCAAATTAAAAGGGTGCCCTAACAAATGTATTTGACCAAATTAGAAGCAATACATGGCAACAGGCTAGAAATAATATGCAATATAAAACGAATAAATGTGACTCATCGTAAGTGATTGATGCAGGATACAGAAGAGATGTAGTTTCATGTAAGAACAAGGTTAACACATAGATGTAGTGTGTACCAAAAATAGGAAGGCATGTCATATTCACAGGTATAGTGTGTAAACTAAGCAGATGCAATTTACCCTAATTAGAAGCATTACAAGCTAGACACCGTATGCAACATGTAACCACATATCACACTGCGAAGTTGGAGCAAGCACCTGTGATGGTGGTGTAGGGGGAGTGCGGTCTTCAGGTACAGGGCAACGTTCAATATCTTCATTTAGGCTTGCTGTTTCTTGAGAATCATGTGGAGAGGATGAAATTGCATTCTTTATAAGAGTATTGCGTCTCATATTAACCCACGCGCGTGAGTGTCTCATCATAAGCGATAGATGCATGATACACAAGAATAGTAGTTTGATGTAAGAACATGGTGTGATAGGCAGATGTAGTATGTACAAAAAACAGGAAGGCGTGTCATATTCACATGTATAATGTGTAAGCTAAGCAGATGCAATTTAACAAATTAGGAGCATTGATGAGGGATACACAAGAAAAGTAGTTTGATGTAAGAACATGGTTAATAGAAAGACGTAGTATGTACCAAAAACAGGAAGGCATGTCATATTCACAGGTATAATGTGTTAACTAAGCAGATGCAATTTACCCTAATTAGAAGCATCACAAGGTAGACACCATATGCAACATGCAACCACATATCACACTGCCAGGTAAGAGCAAGCACCTGCGATGGTGGTGTGGGGGAATTGCGGTGATCAAGTAGAGAGCTACGTTGACTATCTTCATTTAGCCTTGTTGTTTCTTGAGAATCATGTGGGGAGGATGACACTCACTCTTTAAACGAGTAGGGCGTCTCACAGTAACCCACTCGGGTGACTGTATCATCAAGTGATTGACGAGGGATACAAAAGAGCAATAGTTTGATGTACGAACATGGTTAATAGACATATGTAGTATGTATCAAAAGCAGGAAGGCATGTCATTATCAAAGGTATAATGTGTAAAGTAAGCAGATGCAACTTAACCAAATTGGAAGCAATACAAGCTAGACACCATATGCAACATGCAACCACATTTGACAGCACGAAGTTAAAGCAAGCACCTGGGATGGTTGTGTGTGGCAATTGAGATCATCAACTGCAGAGCTACGTTTACTGTCTCCAACTGCTGACACTGCACCCATTAGAGCGCTGATATCTTTGAATTACACTGGAGCGACTTCTGTCTTTTATTTTTTGCATTCATCAACACTACGTCAGAGTTTGAAATACACATGCATAAAAAACAATAGTGTGAGTATGGGTGAAGTGTGTGCACAATTAGTACAGTGTAAAGGTAGCAGATAGCAGGTCGGTGAGAAATAAATGACGGGAGACATATGATAGCTCTACAACATGCATGGCACACTAAATTACTACAGGATTCTATGAAAATAACAGTCGATTGAAAGAAAATAGCTCAGTCCATTTTTTCTGCACCGTCCGATGTACAAAGAACGGGCAGATCGCCTTCATCTACCTCCAGCCAGTCAGTGTTGACGATCTTCCTCGAAATGCCAGTGACCATCGGCCCAGTATTCCTCCCCTGCCTGCGCCCTCCCCTCGACCTCACCGCACCGCCATGCTTGGCACCGACCCCCCGGCCATCCATTCAAGCCCCACCGACCTCCAGATCGGGCGCAAGCAGCTCCTGCGCCCCACACCCCTATGATAGACACTGATGCGCCGCTTCCCCGGGGAACAGGTAGACTAGGTGCTCCGCGCACCTAAGCGGGTGCTACTTCTTTCAATTGCGGTTCGACTGACCCTGAATTGAAATCCAGGCGGGCTACTGACCTCTAGCAAAGGTGAAATAGTAAAAGGGAGGAAACCTTGTGCATTTAGTATCACGAAGAAGATGCAGTAAGAAGCGCTCAACTAGTTTCTTTTGTGGGATGAATACGGTGTGAGCGGAGACGTAAGATTTGCACGAATAAGGGAAGAGGAGAACCTCTTTCTACAGGCAGTGCTGTGTCCTCCTTCTGTTTTTCCGACGATCTTCTTGTTGTTCGTCGGAAACCAGAAGTTGTGGAGGACGGTGCAGCCTTGGACGAACCCATGGCCAAGTTATTGAGTGTGGTGCGGTGGCCGTCTGTCGGCAGCGGGGAAGCAAATCCGAGGTGGCGAACAATGGCGTAGCGGGAGCAGCTCCGGTGCGGTGGACGGTTGCGACAGTGGAGCCGCAACAGTGAGGCGCAGGATGGCGTGGTCGGAGTGGTTCTGGTACGGCGCATGTCGGCGTCGGTGTTGTGGAGGCAGCTGTGCCTCAGCTTCAGCTGCTAAGTCCTTGAGGGCGTTGTGGTTGTGGTTGCGTTGGACGAGGATGTTGGGGTACCAGCTCCGGCGTGATGGAGGAGGGCGACGATGGATTGGCTGCTATGGGGTGGAGGACGGAGGAGGCTGGGGTTTCCCGGCTGGTGGAGAGGGCATTTTCGTGCCCACGGAGTATGAATGGGGAAACAGAGGGAGGCGGGGAACTAAGGGGGAACAATGTTTCGGTTTGAGATGCGCTTGTTTGAAATTTGGGGAAAGTTTCAAACTTTGCCCCCATCTAAAATTTCGGACATATTGCGGGTTGGGGGTAGGACAGTCATGTTAGGTGTCCCAAATGTGGGCGGGATAGATTTCCGCCGAGCACATGGGTGTTTAGGCGCCCATGGCGTATGAATGCTTCTTGGAGGCGGTTGAGACTGGCGTCTTGGTGAAGTTACAAACCTACCCCAGTTTAGACCTTTGGACATCGGGCCGATAGGCTACACGGGAAAGAGTCACGACAGTAATTTCCTACCACCAAAACATTAGTCTCACGCGGTTTCGGGTGACCAGAGGCCTATATGGCGCTCGTTCAATATTTGGGAGCAGAAGCATTAACGTTTTCGGTTCTCTTGAATTGAACTTTCAGGATTTGTCAAACTTCACAAATCTTTACTCTTGAAAATCCTAAAGCTACGATTATTTTGGAATGGAGGGGGTACATTTGAATATACATTGTACACGGGTATATATTAAAAAATATGCAACTTACCTCAGTTCATGCATGGTTCCAGATATAATCTCCTTGGTTGCAAAAAAAGTTAGATATGCGTATGAATATATATAGCATGTTCAAACTCACAACAAAGATTGATGCCCCCTTTTACATCTGATTTACAAATGCCATTATCTCGGGTTCAAATAGATGAATGCACTTCCTATGAATTCGAATCTTTGAAACCCCCTTTATGTTGAATTCGACATGTATTCTATTTCGGAGCTAGCAATTTGGAATGTATCCATGCAAGTGATAAATGTATAAAGTGCTTCACACTAACAACATGGAGTGCACTAATTAATGTTTATATATGAATTTCAAAAGCATCCATTGCCTGTATTTCAAACCGCTCTCACTCTATGGATCGATAATATGAAATAAACACATGCACATGCTAGAATTTAATAGAGTATGGGTGTCTGATAGACCGATTTTCATCCATACGTAATTTTGCAAAATTCATGATCTCATCCAAAAATAATAATGCCATTTATATTTTAATTTAATGCATAGAACCGCCTTTTACATGTAGATGCACTATGCCTCGCCCCGTTCTCACAGACGTGTTATATATCTCTCTATCTAATGCATAAGTGCACACACTTTATATGCATCGGCATTTCTCTTTCACACATGCTCACAATCTCTCTCAGGGTGTCGGGGTGTCTCACGCACATGCTCTCTCTGTTTCTCTCTCTCTCTTTCTGACTACTATGTACCACTCTTTTCACTAATCTCAGTTGGAAAACACTATTTCTCTCACATGCATATATACACATGCACGGTCTCTACTAGCCCTCTATACGCACATATGTGTGCCTACGTGTCTCCCGCACGCACATTATCTTTAGGCCTCTCTCGCACACATTGCCCCCCTGACACACCTCTCTCTTAGTAGTTGGCACATATGATTTCATCATATCATTCGGTAGGATATCCTTGGCTGTTAGGCTGGATGGTAATACAAGGCAAAGTTTTACCCTAGTTCGGATCGGACCCTTGCAGTTGAAGAAAGAGCCTACTCCTGGTACTGTATATTAGTGATAGGGGTGTGTACAAAGTACACGTGAATACCAGGCATTGTGTGTGTGTGTATAATATCGACGAACTAGCCCCCAAGCTTGTATAACACACTAAGGGCCTAGGGTTACAAATCATGTATAGTCGGCTTATTACCAGTGGGGATAGAGTCCTCCGCGACTCTGGTAGCTTCGTGTTGTACGCCGAGTCCTACACATGGGTCTTCATATAACACGTCTCAGTCCAACCTATATGTGGCGCAGGATGGAACCGAACCATGAGTCTTCATGTTGACCCACCACAACTAGAAATGATGTGCCCACCACACCACACACGCAATCAGCCACTAAGAAAATAATCATATACAATAGTACAATGGTATCTAGCTCACGATACGTCTCCATATTTTGTTGACGACACTGACGGACTTTGCATTTGATGCATGCTCCGTATTTTGTTGACGACACTTACGGTCATTGTATTTGAAGCGAAAGCACGATATGGTCACTGGACTTCAAAATAAGCTCATCACGGTCACCACATACATTTTGTCGTGCTAACCAACATGTGGTTGGATGGTTAGAGGACAGTGGTTTCTCGAGCCCACCAAGGTTAAAGTCCCGGTGCTCGGATTTATCTTGTGTTAATTTCAGTATTTTCTGGCGATGTACGTTCAGTGGGAGGAGATGTTCCACTCGACTACGAGGCACCTATGGTGGCTTCGTAAAATCTCAAGATCATATATGCTGGCCCACTCTCTCGAAGGTGCTCATAGGGGTAGGGTTCGCGTGTGTGCGCTTATAGCGGTGAGTGCTTGCGCGTATATATGAGCCCTTGCTTCTGTACCGTGTTAAACAAATACATGTCATGATTATACGGTCACTGGCTCACCCGTACAACTCCGTATTTTGTTGATGACACAATCAATTGACCCGTCAAACGTTCCACGCGACGCAACTAGTGTTGCACCATCGGGGCGCGTAACCATGGGGCCCACTTGTTAGCCCGTATATGAAAGAAAGAAATGGTAGTTTGAGTCTATACTGTGTTAATAAAATAGGAGTACATTTTAGGCTGATCATACGGTCACTGGCTCACCATACAGCTCCGTAATTTCTTGATAACACGATCAATTGACCAGTCAAACGGTCCACATTCAGCAGCGCACATTACCATAGGGCCCACCCGTCAGCGTGTATATGGAGGACAGAAATGGTAATAAACTAGTGGTCGGTGGGTATTCGAAGTCGTGAGACCTCTGGTTGGCAGTCACCGACGGTTGGGGGGGGGGGGCGTTCATTGGGCGGTGGGGTGAGGGCGGGGCGGCAGCGGGCGGCGGGGGCTGGCGGTTCGGCCGGTGGTGGCTGGCGGCTCAGGGGGTGGAGTTTGATGATAAACTGGAGGCCCTTGATTTCGTATCCAACGGCTGGAAAATCTACTGACCAGAGATGAAAAAGTCAGTCGACTGACATGTAGCCTCACCCCGCACGTACACATGCACACACGCAAGACACACACGCATGTAGGCGTGCAACACTGACACGTACACATAACGTACACACGCACACATGCTGGCGTGCAACACTGACACGTACACATGCACTCATGAACACACGCATGTACGCACCCATGCATGCAACACTGAAATGCACCCTTGCATGCACACAACACTCGCATGCCTGCATGCACACAACACACAACACAAGACACACGCTCAACCTATACGTGCATGCACCCTTTGTTAAGGACATGGATTGTTACGGGTATTAATCAATCTTATCTGTGATAAGCAGAACATTGATGTTTGCAGCGGTCTTTATGAATCACAACGTATCGAACAGGCTATCAACATAGTAGGCTTATCTACATGAAAAAGATGACGTCACACTCAATGAACAATCATCGGTTTATGAAATGCCCGCTTCTGACCGCCCTGGCCCACCAAAGGTTCCTCTGCTATGCGCTGCCTGTGTTGGGTCACTGACATGCAAGCCATGTACCCAAAGAGCCCACACGTCAGTGGAAGAACAGCGTGGTGTCCTAGGTTAGATCGAGGGTGCCACTTGCGGCACGCCCGGCTGAACACGCCTCCGTGCCGCATTCAAACGCCTCCATGAAACCCGCCCGTGTGAAAGCCGAGAAACCCACTCTCGACACACGTCTGTTCATGACCGGGCCGGCATTAAACGCAACGCCGGCCGAGCTCCTCCCGTCCGCCGTCTATTTAATCTCCTATTTAAACGAGGCCAAACGCCGGCCAAGAATCGCACACCTCCGCCGCTCCCCTATCTCCTCCACCATTTTGTCCACTCTTACAATGGCTTATGAAGAGTAGTTATTCCGCATCCAAGCCGGCTGGGTAGCCCGACGGATACGAGCTATGCAGCTCGCTGATCCACCTCCCTCCACTCGCCCCATGGAGCCAGTTGCCGCCCCAAGCCGGGGCGCGGTTCAGCAACTCGCCGCTCCAGGCCAGCTCGACGAGGAGCGGCGCACAGGCGTCATTGCTGCCGTCCACGCGACCACCACGTACCGCGTCTCCCGTTTCTGTGGTCGAGACTCCCATGCCGGTGGCCGCGCCATGCAAGCAGCGACAGAAGCCGGGTGTGCAGAGAGCGACGAGTCGGTGGCCAGCGCCTCCGCATCCGCAGCCATCATCGAGGAGAAGTAGAACACGGGAGGCCGCCGCCGCTTGGGTCCCATGAAGGCCACCGCGGAGGCGACGCCGGCGTACACAGCAGGTGTCTTGCTGGATCCTTTTGTTGCGAGGACCTTCGTCGACCCCGCATGGGCTCCACGGAAGAGAGGAATGTTAGGATGAACTCGAGCCGGTGCCGGCCATGGCGAAGTAGTGGCCGGTGATGAACTCAAACTGGTGCCGGCCACCATCATCTTCGGCACCAGCCAATGATATCAGTTGGGCAATGGGGAAGCGAGCCGTCCTTTGCGCTGAAGCATATACCTCCGGGGCTCCCGGCAGTCCGGTGATCATGCTACCGGACATGAGGAACACAAATCGATCGGCGGGCAACCATTTAGGCCAGGTATTATATACCTGTGCTGTCCAGAACTAGCACGGCGTAGTTCATTTGAATGTAATGAAATCCGTCATGTTTGTGTGAAAATCCGGTATTTTATATGATTTCCGTCGTTGTTTATATGAAATACTCCCTCCATTCCTAAATATAGGGTGTATAGTTTTTAGCACGAAAATTAAAGAACGCATATGGAGGGAAAATTTCACAAGTTTTGGGTGAGATTACACCTAACTAATTGACATGAGTAAATAGAGGAGCTTGCCTGATATAAGGAAATGTAATCAAATTTCCAAAAAGAAAATTCAAACGAGTGGTGCAACTCAATGCACCTTATATTTCGGATTTTTTCTCAAAAACCTATACACCTTATATCAAGGATCGGAGGGAGTATCAGTTTGTCTACGTGTTTGCGTGAATTTCGTCCGGTTGGTTGAGTTGCTGTCATAATGTGTGCGGCTACGGTTGGATGGCGTAATTTGCGGGTCGCCGGTCGGTTTGCGGGTGGCTCGGGCGGTGTTGTGGGACAAAAAAACACAGCTCGTGCAAGCTCGTCTCCAACGTGCGCGCTGGAGGATGCATGACAGCATGAGCACCCGAGCCATTCCTCGTTCATCGGTGGCAAAGGCACCGGTGGACAACAGGGTCACCAATATTTTGGCTACCCCGGGCAAGATCCAAACAGCCCCTCCCAACAGATTCCAATCCCTCGTTCGCCGTGGAATTTTGCCATGTGTTGTTTTCATGGACTAGCAAGATGCCCGTGCATTGCATGAAACATCAAGATGCATTTTTTTACAAACTCCCGCATGCATGCAAGGGGTAATTAATGTCCTCCTTTGCTAGTACCACGAGGCAAACACCATTAATATTGCATCGATTAGTGTTAGTGGCCTTGTATATCTGCAAATTGTAATTTTGATAGTGGCCCCTTGTATATAAAAATGGAGGGAGAAATATGAGAGATAAGGTGAAGAGGGGTGGGGCGTGGTGGTGACTGGTGGTCGGACTGGGCGGAGGCATGGGGATGGATGGCGCATTATGTCTAGGTTTGTATCTCTCTCACACACACCCATGTAGGTGGGGGACATGCACGAAGAGAAGAGGTGCACGCACGGCGCACGTACCCATCTCTTTCTCAATCACACCCGCGCGGGTACACGGTGGAGCTCATTTCTGTACGAAAAAGGCAACCCACGTGGTAATTTGGCACGTGTACTGGTTGTCCACTTGGTGGAGGGAGGATCCTCTACCATGGGTGAACAAACAAATTGCGACTTGCCGCGTTTTGTTAAATTAAAAAAAAGAGGCAAACCATGTGGGGCCTACCTTAGAGGCAAGGCTCTATACACTGGAGTACTTTTGATGTGTCCCGTCAACTCGCAGAACGAGGAGAAGCTTGCTTAGTACGCCGTCTCCCCCGCCCACGGGCGCGGTGGCTCATAGGATGAGGTGAAGCTTACTACTACTGTACGCCTTTACGCCTGCTCCCTCGCCCACGCGCGCGGTGGCTCACAGACGAGGAGAAAATTTTACTACTCCCTCCATTTACTCCTTGCCCCTACTACGTACTTTGGTTAGTACTCCCTCCATTTACTTATACAAGGCCACTACAAAAAATACATTTTGCATCTATACAAGGCCACAAATAGTAATCGAGACAAAAGTTACTACTCCCTCCTTTCCAGTTTATGGCTCAATTTCAAAATCTCTCCAACCAAGGTAGACGGTGAGTGGTCGAATTAATTTCGTAGTTTGCACAAGTAATTAGTACGCTCGTTTTTCTCAACAAGTTATGTTTACCGAGGCATTAATTAGAACAAATGCATGAATGACCACTAAATTTCCATGAACTTGTACATGCATTGGTTAGTTTCCTCTTGACACTGCTTGCGTCGGGTGATCTAATGCACCTCGAAATCCAACATGTAATGGTACTACTACTAGTATAGTAGAATTGAGACTTATCAAACGGAAAAACCAATGTTTTTTAGATGAGCCCTATAAACCCTAGTGGATACGTACTCCATAAAAACAGATTTTTCCAAAACTAAGTCGCTTCCTTTCATGAATTCTGTAGTATACTCCTCCGTCGATGCTCCCTTTCATGAATTCTGTACTTGCTGTCGCCGACATGTGGGACATATAGCAACCGGGTCGACGTGTCAAGCACCAAATAAGAGTGCAGAATAGCAGGGGGGACGCACCCCACTCGTACCAGCCCAGTAGTAGTAATGAGCAATGAGACGTCAAATCACAATGCCGCACCTTCCCAGACGAACGAAGCAACCATTATTTCACACTTCGGTTGGCCATCATCTCAAACCACGTACTAGTATTGCTTCTGCCTCAAGAGGGACAAGTGCATCGCCTTGGTACATCATGACACATGGGACCACATGACAGGCCATGCTCCCCCGCCGATCGCTTGGTAAAATCACCTCATTTTTACTATACTTCCTCCGTATCGGTTTACTACATGGCATGGACGTTGTTCTAGATTGAGAATTTAACTGGCTATATATGTGATGAACAGTACTCTAGCCTTTTAAAAAATGTATACGTTTGTACAGTAGTACTATCGATGGATTGCGCCATGGAGCAAAAATTGAAATTTTAAAAAAGGTGGTACATATAGAGAGCGCTCGTCGCCAAATTATGCATATAGTACTATTAAAAAAGCTAGTACGTGCTTAATTGGGGTGCTAAATTCTATTAAAGAAATACTAGTAGTATGTACATACTGAAGAGTTAAAGTAACAAGAAGAAACATAACATAGTTCTGCTAGGGGCTCAGCACAACACACCCCTCAAATTAAACTAAGCACACCTAAAATTAAACTATGCAACTAATCCGGTAGACACTGCATTAGAAGTTTAGAACCACCATGAGCAACGACACTGCCACCTTACTCGAAGTCCTCGTCCACGTCCTCGACTTCGTCCTTGTCCCTCTTCCTCTTGGCCTATACTTCTTTGCTTGAACCGCACACTTGGTTGTTGCTCTTCATCCAACCCTTGTAGATGTTGAAACAAAGGTAGCCATCCATTGCAGCATAGTGGATGTGGTCTATATCTAGTACATTCCGCTGCCATGCATGACGATGAAACGTGTAATGAGGTTTCTCCAGTTTATGGTACGAAGGATGAACCATGGCTCCTGCCAGGGTCAGCATTGAAGGCTGACGAGAGGGCACTAGCCCATTCTTCTGGAGGTCGAAGGGGTTGCCTACAGTGAGGCCTATCCGACCCAGGACTTCTTTGTCGTTCTTAAAGTCTACAGTAACGAATTTCACTATTTTGTCCTTGAGGAAGTTCTTAAAATCCTAGCACTCAACGTCGGCATGGCATATGTGGTAGACCAAGCAAACGTTATGTACGCAAACCTGGATCACGGCGGGCTTCTTCCTCTCTTCGTCCTTTAGGTCCTTCTCTCGTCCCAGGACTGTGGTGTACTCAACATCTAGCCCAGCGACACACTCATCATCTGAGTTTTCGAACATGCGTCTGAAGCGAGAAAGGCATCCTTTCACCGTAACGGAAGAACGGGTGTAGATGACGTCAAACTCATCGCCGGTGATGGTTATAACCTTGTACTCACCACCGATTAGGGAGATTTGGGACGCCATGGATTTGGGAGGAGGGTTAGGATTAGTGGAACTGCCGTAATGTGAATGGACGGGACGACTAGGAGCAAACTGCCATAGTATTGAAGGACGTGCAGGGACGAGTAGGAGTGAACTGCCAGCGTGTGAACGGCAGGGTAGTGGCTTTCCATTCTCCCATGGTACGGGCTTCTGAGAGCCCTTGGATCTGAGATCGAACGGTTGCATGGCGTGATTCTAGACCTATGGGTGAATATCCTATCCTGGAGGGTTATTCTGCAAATTTTCAGCAACTTAGCATGCGACCGTTTGATCTTAGATCCAAGGGCTGCCAACAGCCCGTATCATGGTCGCGCCTACCACGACCATCGTGTCGCTCGCGTGGTCGCGCCCTTGGAGATTTAACATGATGCGTTAGGCTATCTGATGTTGGCATGTCATACATAGTCATCACTTAGTCACTCATACTACAACAAGGTTGGCTATAAGTGTATTTTTTTACTCCTCTCTATCTCTTTCTTTGTACTCCCTCCGTCCCATAATATAAGAACGTTTTTGACACTAGTGTAGTGCCAAAAATGTTCTTATATTATGGGACACAGGGAGTACTAGTATTTATTGCATTTGCCAAGGAGTGACCTCTTCCAATGAAATGGTGTTGCTAAGTTTGCTTCATTTAATTAGCTATAGACTCAAAATTGTCTTTTCACCTAGGTACACGCGCTTAGCACCATTTCTTCCTTGGGTCACCAAACTAGTCTCTCTCTTCTTGATTAACTTGCCACATCAGACTTTATGCCTATGTGGCAAGCTTAAGCACCTGTAGGAGCAAGTAAGTACAATAGTGCGCTTTACATGGCATTTTTGCATATGTGGAGGAAAGAGAGGCAAGGAAAAAGTGGAGAAGTGGGCTCTCATGCAAGAGCCAGCCTCTACTACATGGTGGAGCATTGGGAGAGGCACCTGTATGGAGGTGGTCAGGAATTGGGAGACTCACGTCGGTCGTAGCGCTACAGTTAAAATGATAATGGCAAGTAAAATCATGGGGCACCACCTGTCCAGCAGTAACTCGCTGTCAAATCACACAACCCTACGTTTGCAGCAGCCTACTCCCACGTCTTATCGCATCTCTGTTGAACCGACTAGGCGGAACTGCCCCGCCTACCGCGCAGGAAAAGCCCCGCCCTCGACTTTTAAATACCACTACTCCCTCCGTCTTGGTGAGTAAGTCATCTTACGAAAACCAAATAATCCCAAAATACTAAGGCGCGGTGCATTAACTTCTACCTCATTTCTTGTTTCTTCACACATCAACCAATAAGAATCCAATGATATACTTTTTGTGACATAGTAACTCATATTTAGTTAGTCAAATGGATGACCTAGAACTACTTGCAGGCCCTATAAACCGAGACACCTAAAAATAAAAAACCGAGACGGAGAGGGTAGTTCAGCATGTATCTTATTAGATCAATATAGTCGGGATTCACCAAGGAGCAAAACCAAGTGGTAGGCTGCTCCTGTCGTGTTGGCGTAGCAACTCAAGCAGGGTCAGTCCGCACACGAAATGGCGACACACTTAACAGGACCCCTTTGGCCGACATGTGGCTCATCACCGTCTTGTTCCACGTGCGATGCACCAAATTACAGTTCGAAGTAGCGGTTGGAATTGGAGGCACCCCGGTCGTAGCGCCGCAGTAGTAGAAAATGAGCGATGAGGGGTCAAATCACAAAGCCCCATGACGGAGTCCTGGACTAGGGGGTGTCCGGATAGCCGGACTATCATCATCGGCCGGACTCCAAGATTATGAAAATACAAGATTGAAGACTTCGTCCCGTGTCCGGATGGGACTTTCCTTGGCGTGGACGGCAAGCTTGGCGATACGGCTATGTAGATCTCCTACCATTGTAACCGACTCTGTGTAACCCTAGCCCTCTCCGGTGTCTATATAAACCGGAGGGTTTAGTCCGTAGGACAGACAACCATTGCAACAATCATACCATAGGCTAGCTTCTAGGGTTTAGCCTCCTTGATCTCGTGGTAGATCCACTCTTGTACTACCCATATCATCAATATCAATCAAGCAGGAGTAGGGTTTTACCTCCATCGAGAGGGCCCGAACCTGGGTAAAAACATCGTGTCCCTTGTCTCGTGTTACCATCCGCCTAGACGCACAGTTCGGGACCCCCTACCTGAGATCCGCCGGTTTTGACACCGACATTGGTGCTTTCATTGAGAGTTCCTCTGTGTTGTCACCGATAGGCTTGATGGCTTCTTCAATCAACAACAACGCCGTCCAGGGTGAGACTTTCCTCCCCGGATAGATCTTCGTGTTCGGCGGCTTTGCACTGCGGACCAATTCACTTGGCCATCTGGAGTAGATCGAAAGCTACGCCCCTGGCCATCAGATCAGGTTTGGAAGCCTAAACTTCACAGCTAACATCCACGGAGACTTGATCTTCGACGGAGTCGAGCCACAGCCGAGCGTGCCACACTGTCACGATGGGCATGATCTTGCTCTGCCGCCGGACAGTACCCTGGAGGCCGCACATGAGTCCGCTCTGACCCATAGTTCGGAGCCGACCATGCAGATCGAGGACAGGTGGCTGGACACCGCCTCGGGGGCTGCGACTTCTACGGCGATAGAGCCGAATACCGACCTTGTCCCTCGCAAAGCTTGTGACTCCGAGGTGCCGGACTCCTTGCCGGACTCCGAGCCTCCGGCGCCCCTGCCAATCAAATCCGATTGGGCACCGATCATGGAGTTCACCGCTACGAACATCTTTCAGCACTCACCCTTTGGCGACATCCTGAATTCGCTAAAGTATCTCTCGTTATCAGGAGAGCCCTGGCCAGACTGCGGTCAGGGTGGTTGGGATGCGTACGACAAAGAAATTCGAAACCCACCCACCACCCACTTTGTAGCCACTGTCGATGATTTAACCGACATGCTAGATTATGACTTCGAAGACTTCGATGGTATGGACGACGATGCCGGAGATGATCAAAAACCAGCGCCTATAGGGCACTGGAAGACCACCTCTTCATACGACATATACATGGTGGACACCCCAAAGGATGGGGACGGCGAAGAAGTAGCGGAGGCAGATTCCTTTAAGAAACAGCCCAAGCGCCGACGTCAGCGGCGCCGCTCTAAATCCCACCACAGCAAGAATGGAGATTCCGGCACCCGAGATAATAACACCCCAGAGAGTGCCGAAGACAACCCCCTCCAGCATGATTCAGCACAGGAGGACGGAGTAGCCAGCCCTCAGGAGAGAGCGGCAGACGAAGAGGACGAAAATTACATGCCTCCCTCCGGAGACAAGGCAAGCCTCAATGACGACGAATTCGTCGTGCCCGAGGATCCCGTCGAACAAGAGCGTTTTAAATGCAGGCTAATGGCCACAGCGAACAGCCTAAAGAAAAAGCAGCAACAGCTTCAAGATGATCAAGACATGCTGGCCGACAGATGGACCGAGGTCCTCGCGGCCGAAGAGCATGAACTCGAACGCCCCTCCAAAAGCTACCCAAAACGCAAGTTGCTCCCCCGACTAGAGGAGGAAGCATACAAACCTTCATCAACAGCGCATAATATGGCAGACCGACCACCTCGAGGCCGCGACAGAGAGGCATCCAGGCCCTCCGCCAGAGCCATACCTCGGCACCGCTTGAAAAGCACGAAGCCATGGGGTAATGCGCCGGACTTGCGGGATATATTGGAGGATAAGGCAAGACAATCAAGATCTATCTACGGATCAAGCAGGCGCCCCACGACCCACGATGACTACCGTCGCGCCAGATACAACAACTCCGGCCGGGCCGAACACAGCAGACAAAGCTCTCTTGAGCTACGTCGTGATATTGCTCAATATAGAGGCGCCGCACACCCACTATGCTTCACAGATGAAGTAATGGATCATCAAATCCCTAAAGGGTTTAAACCCGTGAACATTGAATCCTACGATGGCACAACAGACCCCGCGGTTTGGATCAAAGATTATCTCCTTCATATCCATATGGCCCGCGGTGACGATCTCCACGCCATCAAGTATCTCCCACTCAAGCTTAAAGGACCAGCTCGGCATTGGCTTAACAGCTTGCCGGCAGAGTCAATTGGGTGTTGGGAGGACCTGGAAGCCGCATTCCTTGACAACTTCCAGGGCACATATGTGCGACCACCAGACGCCGATGACCTAAGCCACATAATTCAGCAGCCAGACGAATCGGCCAGACAATTTTTGACACGGTTCCTAACAAAGAAAAATCAAATCGTCGACTGTCCGGATGCAGAGGCCCTCGCAGCCTTCAAACATAACATCCGCGATGAGTGGTTGGCCCGGCACCTAGGACAGGAAAAGCCGAAATCCATGGCAGCCCTCACATCACTCATGACCCGCTTCTGTGCGGGAGAGGACAGCTGGCTAGCTCGCAGTAACAACCTCAGCAAAAATTCTGGCAGTCCGGACAACAAGGACCGCAATGGCAGGTCGCGTCGCAGCAAAAACAAACGCCGCGTTAACGGTGATAACATTGAGGATACGGCAGTCAACGCCGGATTCAGAGGCTCTAAACCCGGTCAGCGGAAGAAGCCATTCAAAAGAACCACTATGGGTCCGTCCAATTTGGACCGAATACTCGACTGCTCTTGCCAGATACATGGCACCCCCGAAAAGCCAGCTAATCACACCAACAGAGATTGTTGGGTATTCAAGCAGGCAGGCAAGCTAATTGCCGAAAACAATGACAAGGGGCTGCATAGCGACGACGAGGAAGAGACCCGGCCGCCGAACAGTAGAGGGCAGAAGGGTTTCCCCCCACAAGTGCGGACGGTAAACATGATATACGCAACCCACATACCCAAGAGGGAGCGGAAGCGTGCACTTCGGGACATATATGCGATGGAGCCAGTCGCCCCGAAGTTCAATCCATGGTCCTCTTGCCCGATCTCTTTCGATCGAAGGGACCACCCCACCAGTATCCGCCATGGCGGATTCGCCGCATTGGTCTTAGAACCAATCGTCGATGGATTTCACCTCACTAGAGTCCTGATGGATGGCGGCAACAGCCTGAACCTGCTTTATCAGGATACAGTGCGCAAGATGGGCATAGACCCCTCAAAGATTAAACCTACAAAGACGACCTTCAAAGGCGTCATACCAGGTGTCGAGGCCAATTGTACAGGCTCGGTCACACTGGAAGTGGTCTTCGGATCCCCGGATAATTTCCGAAGCGAGGAGTTAATCTTCGACATAGTCTCGTTCCGCAGTGGCTATCACGCCCTGCTCGGACGAACCGCGTTTGCAAAGTTCAGCGCGGTGCCGCATTATGCATACCTCAAGCTCAAGATGCTAGGCCCTTGTGGAGTCATCACGGTCAATGGAAACACTGAATGCTCCCTCCGAACGAAGGAACACACAGCGGCTCTCGCGGCAGAAGTACAGAGCAGCCTCTTAAGGAAATTTTCGAGTCCGGCCGTTAAAAGACCGGACATGACTAAGCGCGCCCGGAGCAATATACATCAAGACCACCTGGCACGTTCCGAGCACGCGTAGCAATGCGGCCTTAACCCCAGCCCTCGCATGATTGCAAGACAAGCTCTCCGCGTACATCATTACGCTCTGGAGATACCTTGGGCACAGGGGGAGGGGCACGACCACGACAGGCCCAGAGTGCAGCTCAACCACACCAGGGGCTCCCAAGTGTGTCGCTCTTTTTCTTTCCCTTTTTATTTTTTATCCACAGGACTCCATTTACCAGAGGCCCTGTCCGGCAGTAGATCTGCCGAACTCACGATGCAACAGCTAGGGAGGAACAATGGCTACGACGAACACTCAGGTGGTCTCCATTACGAGCATTAAATCTGTTTATTATACCATTCCGCAGCCTACCCCTGGAGGGGGACATGTCTAATAGTCAAAACCCTTGCTTACCGTACTATTTGTATCGTTCTGCACTCATAGCAGAATTCCTTGAATAAACAATCGTGTCCCTTGTCTCTTGTTACCATCCGCCTAGACGCACAGTTTTACCTCCATCGAGAGGGCCCGAACCTGGGTAAAAACATCGTGTCCCTTGTCTCTTGTTACCATCCGCCTAGACGCACAGTTCGGGATCCCTACCCGAGATCCGCCGGTTTTGACACCGACACCCCACCTTTCCCGCATTAAGCTGGACGGACGAAGCAACCATCATTTCACTCTAGGGCGCAAGAGCATAAAGAAAAGAGAAAACAATGATGCGTGCGACAGCTACCTCGGGCACCCTAGGGTAGGGGTCTCCACTACAGATCCTTTTTTTTGAA
Source organism: Triticum timopheevii (assembly GCA_963921465.1). Taxonomy (NCBI): domain Eukaryota; kingdom Viridiplantae; phylum Streptophyta; class Magnoliopsida; order Poales; family Poaceae; genus Triticum; species Triticum timopheevii. Next base: position 274,739,745 of record OY997262.1, on the reverse strand, counting down.
AGCGCCTCCACTACAAATCGGCTTCTCCCTCGTCCTCTTGAAGAAAACCGATGATGAGTGCGGCGGTAGGGTTTGTAGGAGTACTACGGCGTGCAGGGCCACGTCGTAGTAAACGGCTTCGAGTCGACGCCTTAAATATGTGTGGGCCGCTTGGTTCAGGAATGAGGCAGCATTTTGGGTTCGGGGACAAGTGGAGATATAGTACGTACAAAAAATTGTGGACGTAGGTTCGACCGAAAGGCAATGATGCATGGGCCCTGCATTTTGATATACCCCAGGCCACGTGAAATTTGCTACTCTACTCAAAACTAGTAAGGTACACATGTATTGAACGCATGAGATTTGGAAACCAAATTAGGAATAAATACACACTATAGCATGTAAAGCTTTGAGTCATATATGCATGATGTAGATGTTCATTTAGTTCTTATAGTTCATATCATTCAAAAACAATTAGTTTTATAAAAATGTTAAGATTCATGGGGTTGTGCATTGTAAATCATAAAGTAAAAAACAAATAGTGGCAATTCATTTAGAAAAATAATGAATTATGATACAGAAGATTCTAGAACAAAGGAGAAGTGCTTGTGTTTTGAGGTTTGTGCATTATGCTTAAGTTCAACCATGGAGTCTTCTAAATTGTACATGTGGCAGATCTGGTGGAATGTTGATGATATCGAACGGCCAGTAGTGCTCGGATTTGCCTATCTCTACACTGTCGGGTTAGCTTCATCCAGCGACCATCTTTCAATGTTATTGGCACACTATATAGTTCTTGTGCCATAGTTGCATGTTTTGGAAAAAAGCTACTAGTGGGTTGTACTATCTATTTAGGAATAGAAGATGTATACATGGAAGTTGTAGGGAAAGAGATGACATGGAGCATCTCAATTCCTATGAGTAGGGATTGGAAAAGAGATGTCATTTGGTTCACATCATATGAACTTTTCTATTGAATCTAGAGATGACATGTATCTCAATTCCTATGAGGAGGGATTAGAAAAGAGATGTAATTTGGTTCATATCGTAGGAACTTTTCTATTGAATATACGCTAATGTTTATTTTCCTTTGAAATTAAGGAAGTATAGGAATCCATTCATATGAACCAAGTGGCTCTAAAGCTATAGAAATGATATCATGTTTATTTCCTTTGAAATGTGGAGTATATGAATCTATTCTATGAACCAATTGGCTCTAAAGGAAAAAATCCTATAAAAATCATATCATATAGAGTTCCTATGATATTCCTCGACACTAAAGGATGGTTGAAATTTCTGCGGATGATACGATGGTCTTTCTTTGTAGACTCCTCACCCATCTTTATAGTTACCTCTCGAAGATGAATGAAATGATATTTACAGGGTATTCTACATGTGCGATTTGGTACACGAAAACTCGGTAAAAGTTTGCAAGGTTCGAAATTTCAATATAGCTATATGCACTGCATTTCGGAATGGAGGGAGCATACGGCAGTTGCTAACACTCACGTGGAAGATTTGTGTGTAGGAGGAGTGGCTGTTCTGTTAAATGACATGGCGAAACTGACACTGTCGGATGCCGATCTAACGGTTCTTACGGCGTTCGTCAGGAAAAGGCTTGTGGCGAACATTTGTCGGATAATTACGGACAAATGCATTGCATTGGTACGTGCCCCCCTCTCTCTCATGCGCACACACCCTCACGAGTCACGACTCTCCCGAGTCCTCTCGCAGACTCGCACATCGCACCCACCGTCTATCTGCAGGTAGACGTCACGCACATATGTGCTCTTCACACCCTACCCTCAGAACTTCTAAAAAACAAAAGATGGCGCGCACATTTTATTTTAGCTCACACGTCACACACTTGTACTATTACTCTTGCGGCGAACGTTCTTTGGGCATACTATATTGTACTCTCATGAAGAGAAGCGTTGCATGCACACACTAGTTCTCTCACACCCACTCGCGGGTACACGTAGGAGCGCATTTTTTGAAGCTAGCACAACAAAATAACTCCACTATATATAAAAGCAGGAGCCTTAGCGCTTGCTTTACTATGGTTCCTCTCGTTCACTCTCTCATGCTCTCTAGATCTAAGCAAGACATAGGTGGCCACACTCTCTCTCTCTCAGCTCACGGCTGGTCACAAATCCGGCCGGACAACCTCGACTGGGGCAGGGGTGTAGGTGCATTGTTCACGCTATCGTCAGCGGCGAGGGAGGAGACCAACGGTTGCCTGCGCGTCCCGATCGGCAGCCGTGCCATTCTCTCCGAGAGAGCGCCGACTCAGGAGGGCCTCCGACCCCTTCTTCCTCCCTGCGGTATTGTGGCCAAGATGCGGCCTCCCGACGCCGTCTTTGCCACATGCCGACGACCCTCAGGTATATATTCCTTCGAAACCTGCCTTGCTCTACTACCCCAGCTCTTCCCCCTTCGTGTGGATCCTTTTCTACTTCCGTTCGTTGTTCCAAAGCCACCTAGACTTCTACTATTATTATAATAAGTAAAGCTAGTACATACAGTCAACTCAAAGCGTTGGTTCAAACAGGGAAGAAAGTGGGAAAGCTGTAGCATGAAGGACTTGGTTCTAAGAGGAAACGGGGGAAAGTAGTAATATCTATCACTGTTTAGATAACCGTATTTTGTATTTGCATAAACAGGGATGTCTGTCTCCATATCGTTTCGGGATGTCTGTCTCCGTATCGTTTCTATCCGCGCAATCAAAAGCACACACCTCAGTTTTAGTACAACTGCGCAAAATGAGATGGCTATCCCTCGTTGCCGTCGCCTGACCTCCTATCTTCAAGGTATCCCTACATTGGTAGTAACTAAGGTAGAATGACCAACACAATCTAAAAGAAGCTGATTCATACGTTTTACTTCCTGATTGCAGTGCAGGGACGAGCGAAAACAACTGCATCCTAGTCCGGAATGCACTTTCTACCAGTTCATCCATGGACCGAGGACTAGCTGGCACGGCTGCACGGCGGTTTTTTGGACAGGTGCGCGGACAAGAGGCATTGTGGTCTGCTTATTTCTACAAATAGCGGTGCTTAAATTTAGTGGAATGCACAAGAATTTCACCTAGTCAGTACACTGCATGGTTCAGTTCAGCATTCCAGCTGAGACCACAATTATAATTGGTTATTCTGGAATGAGAGAACCTAACCCTGAATGGTGGCAACAAGAAAAAACCAGAGTGAACTCCAGGAAATTTAAGCCTGCCGGGAGGCCCTTTGCTCAGAGAAGCCTTGCTTGTTTTTTCCTGATTTGTAAACCTTCTCACAACTTTGTCTTTTGCTGTGAACTACCAGTATATGTTTGTTATGTTCTATGAATCATTGAGATGTACTCCCTTAGTTTGGAATTACTTGCCGCATAAATGGATGTATCTAGACGTATTTTAGTTCTAGATATATCCATTTTTGAGACAAGTAATTCTGAACGGAGGGAGTATAAAATTGCTTAACTTATGCTTTTGAAGTTTTTTATGAAGACGAGTTTAATGTGAGTGTTTCACATGAGCGCTGGACTAGCGTGTGAACGTTTGGAGTTTATTACATTGTGGCCTCAATTAACTGCATGAACCACTGTAACAAGATACATAGTTGCTTATATGTCAGACAGCAGATTGTTGATTGTTAGCTGGTCGATAGCCTAGTGTTGAAGCGAGCTGAGCCAATGTGCCGTGTTTTGCACAACTACTTACAAGTGGGGTAGCACCAATAGTGTTTACAAGTACTTATGTATACGTCGTCGCACAGTCCTTGAACGAGTGCTGTATTTCATCAAAACACATACTACTCGTATGATAAACCGTGACAACTTATGTCTTACCATGCCATATTCATAAAAGAACTAGTGTGGACGCATCTGTTTCGGTAACAATTACGATGGTTCTCACATGATTCATGGGCACACAAAAGTAGCAGCAGTTCCCATAGACGGATTTAAACAGAGTACTAGCCCCAGAGGGGTCGATAACAGGCAAGGTTCGGATAATTAGACACAATCCAAACTACTATTAAACACTAGCTGGGGCAACTATTTCATGCCTCGATCTAATTTGGGCTGGACACAAGACGGACCTTGCCATGAACATCATCGAGGACGTCCCGTAGCAGCTCAATCCTGTGAACCTTCATGAAGACAACCTTGTGGCCTTGCCACTGATAAACTTGTTTGTGGTGGCATGCCACGTCATCTTCCTGCGTAAGCTTGACAAGAACAGTATGCCTCACAAACGAAGGAGTAGCTTTGAACTTCTTATGCTTCAGTACACCCTGGACAACACGCCTGACAACAGTGAGGCTGGAATACAACTCTTCATTGGTATAACCGCAAATGGCTTCCAGGATCCAACAGCCTAAGAACTCTGTTTTCCCAGTGCATATATTCAGGTCGTCCGCCTCATAGCGAGTGACATGTACAACCACACAATCCTTGTTTGCATCAGGGCTCTAACTGAAACAGAAACAAATTCTGAATTACTTTTCAGTATAAGAAACACAAGTTATTTAAACCACTATGTATAGCATGGCATCGAAGCTAATAAAATTTTGCATTATTAATCACCTCATACTTACTCTTCTAAAAAAATCACCACATACTTAGATGAAAAACCACAACTGAGATCAGCAAAGAAGGCAATCACCTTGGGCAGCTCAGCGGGGGGGGGGGGGGGGGGCACATACTCGAAGGGGGAAAACTGCTCCTGCAGTGCCACGGGGGCTGTAACCTCAAACGGGGCATTGACCATCTCAGTAGTGGTCGTGAGCGTATCTGGGGTTGGCTCGGTGGTTGCCTCCATCTTCTTGGAGCTCTCTGTCTCGTGGGGATCAGCCTCCCACGTCTGCTCCAATATCAGCAGATCTTTGCCTGGTTCTCCTTGGTCCATCATGAAACTGATGAATACTAGGAGACCACTGAAAGCAAAACACAATCGCAATGACAATGAAACAAAAAAGAGAGTGAGGATCGATTACTGCTTTGCAAAAGTTCTTTTTTTTCTCTGAACGAAAATATACCAACATCACAGATCCGCTTACCTTCCCTTCGTTGGGAGAGAAGAACAGTGGCAGATGCGAGTGTTGCCTTTCTTGAAGACGGTGAGGGAGAAGGGGAATCAGCAAAGAGTGAAATGATGGTTGCTTCGTCCGTCAAACTTAGACTGCGGGGAGGTGGGGTTTTGTGATACGACGGCTCGTTACTGCCGCGCTACGACCGGGGTGACTCTCCACCTGCATATTACCTTCTAATTTGGTGGATGGCATTTGGGCCCGCGCGCTGCATGGCCCGCATGTCGGTGAACAAAAGTATAACGGCATTCAGTAGAGGGAGACGTTTCAATGACCTAGGAGGAGCCAGAAGCGGTAGAGTGTCTCCACTGTACTAGTAGTAATTGTTTTTCTGAGTAGCTGTAGAGTGTCTCCACTGTACTAGTAGTAATTGTTTCTCTGGGCCCAAGACAAAACAGCCCATCCACACTAGTAAATAGTAAAATCAATTCAAAAGCCCATATATTTACTGAATGAGAGGCGCTACCCACACCCAGCACCCCCCCCAAAAAACCTGGGTTCTCTTCTTCCTCCTCGCTCCCACCCACCTCACATCAGCTTGCTCCACTCGTACCCCCAAATTCCTCACCTCACTCCTACAGAACACCCCAGCTCCCCTTCTTCCTCACTCCTACAGAAAACCCCCAGCTCCCCTTCTTCTTTGCTCGCACTACAACTAGGCTCGTCATTCGTTACTCTGCTCAAATCCGTGAGCGCGACGCGACGCCCTCGAGGAAAATGGAGTCGGCTAACCCCAGCGCCAAGAAGATGAGGCTCCCGCCAGCAGCGACGCCTGTTGTAGATCCCGCACCCGGCAGCGCGGGGAGAAGCGGCGACCCCGCCCCCACCGGATCCCAGGAACCCATAGAATCTCGGGTGGACCGCATCAGCGATCTCCCAGACGCCGTCCTTGGGGAGATCATCTCGCTTCTCCCCACCAAGGATTGCTGCCGCACCCAAGTCCTCTCAATTCGGGGGCGCCCTCTATGGCGCGCCGTGCCCCTTAATCTCGACTTTCGTCAACTATCTCTCTTCAATGATTTTGAAATCCCCAGAGCCATCATCTCCTCCCACCAGGGCTCCATTCAAAGCCTCTGCATCCCATCATGCTACCTGAGCAAGCATACCATGCCCTGCACGGTGGACGCCTGGCTGAAATCCCCTGAATTCATAGAACTATAGCTGCTTGAATTCTACTATTCCCCTGGAAATCACATACCACATACCGAACGCCATGAACTTGTGCCCTCAACACTGATGTCCATCTCGCGGTTTTCCTCCTCTCTCCACACCGCCACCGTTGCGCTGTGCTACCTACCAGACAATCTGGTACTAAACCTTCGACTCCCATTTCTCAAGAAACTTTCACTTGTGCGGGTTCGTATATTGGAGGCCTCATTGCACAACATCATCCACTCCAGTTGCCCTGCGCTGGAGTGCTTGGTGCTTATTTTCACAGTTAGAATCAGTTGTCTCCAAATAAAGTCGCCTAACCTTGTAAGAATTGGAATTTCTTTTGACGGAAGGCAGATCATCATCGAAGATGCCCCTTCACTTCAAAGGTTGATCCTTGATTCTAGTTATTCACCGTTGCAAATAACCGTCCTCTTTGCGCCTAAACTGGAGACCTTGGGTGTAATACATGATCTCTGTGCTCATTTCAATATGGTGTTTGGCTCCACAGTTCTTCAGGTACTTTATATTACCATCTACACTTGTAACCATAAGCTACATTTTAAATTTCTGTGCATAATTTATATATCATCTTGGAGTACACATTTTGTACTAATATTATGTTCTATGCTCAATGAAGAGTTTCTCCATGGATGGCCTATCAATGGTGCTGGATTCTATCAAGATCTTTTATATCCAAATGAATAGTTTTGATCTGAACAAGATTATTGGCTTGTTGCAATGCTTTCCATGTCTGGAGAAGTTGTATATAAAGGTGATAATTTCACGCACATTGGAAGCCCGCATATAGTGTACTAGAATTAACCGTTCAGCTGTTGCTCTTTCGACACTCTTCTTTTAGACCTTAACTATTTTCAATATTCATGTGTATTTAGGTAACAGGACGGGGTAAGAAAGTTATAATCAATCGGTGGATTCGTAAGCATCGGGATTTTCTCACTTCTCATGAGATTTGACTGAAGACAATAACGTTAGAACGATATGTAGCCAACCATGCAAACACAAGATTTGTCACATTCTTCCTGCTGAATGCGAGGTTACTATTGTCCATCGGGCTTAAGTTTATCAGCAGCATGGTTTTGATGGATGGGTATGTCGAAGAGCAAAAAAGGGAGTTTCAGGTGGGCAAAAGAGCTTCTGAACGTGTCGGGCTTCTATTTACAACATATTGTGGTCATAATCCAGTAAATTTTACGACCCAGGGTGTTCATTCTATGGACCTGACCGATCCATTTGACTGTGACTACCGAAAACAATGCTGGATTTAGATGTTGTTGCTCTTTTCAATCTGGGTTTTTTTGTAAACCTGATGAACAATTAACCCTCGTGCTTTTGTACAGTTTGTAAGCTGGAGTTAGATGTTCCTGCCCTTTTCAACTCGGCTGTGACTGTCATATTTTCTTTGAAACAAGGCAAATGGCTTGCCATTCGTTTAATTTAGAGTGAAATATTGTAACAAATCCCAACCAAGGGAAATAACATCACTCTCGCCGGCTGCTTGAGCTCATTGTGCATTACAGAAGCCAAGTGATTAGCCCCCACCAGCACCCACAAACTTATTTCGAACTAGCACATCAAATGGGCTGTAAATTTTCATAGGAAAGGCTGCATGACCGTGACAGATTTGGATTCTGACATTTGGGACCTGCGAGGAAATAGCCTATCCAAGGTGGTGTCGAGTTACTAGCCAGTCAACAAACGATTCTGCCTACCAGCCGTTGGATTGACATCCAACATCTGTCGTGTATCTTCTATCTCTTGTCTTCTTCTTCCTCTAGCCGCCCAAACCAAACCACCTCGTGGGCTCCGCCTGCTCCCGCCTCCCATGGCTGGCTGCGCCTCTGCCGCCCTATCGTATGTACCCTCCAACGTTGGCCAGTCCCTCCCTCTATTCCCCCACACGTCCTGTTATTCTCCGGTGACGTCAACCCCAACACGCACCCGCGCCCGAACCAGTCAACTCTCGTAGTCCCCTCTGCCTGCGACTGGACCGGCGCATCTTCAACGGCTCCTGTTCGTTCCGTCTGAGGCCTCGCTCCGCCTTGCAGCCTTGGTTCGCTCGCCGTGCATGGTGCGCCGCCCTCTTGCGTTGTTAACGTCGTCAACAACCGAGAGGAACAAGGAGATAACTGTACGTGGAGAGGATGACAGTAGGGACCCACCAACGTCATGGCAGTATGCAAGCAAGTGCCTCTATAGTACAGCCCAAAAATATGGTTCCTCCTAATGGTTGGACATCTGGGGCTCACGCCATTGTCAACGTAGTCAATAAACGAGAGAATTACACTACGAGCGGCTGACACCAGGGACCCAGCAAGTCGCACAATTTTTTTTGAGGAACAAGCAGTTGTTATTTATACTAGTATTAGCGACGGATCAGGGTAACAACGGGGCTGTGGCCCGTCTAGCCATGGTTTTATTTATGTTTACCACATCATGAGCCTACCTGTGTTTTTTTCTTGCTGAAAATGGCTAGCCCAGTTCTATTTTCTTAAAGAAATACCCAAACAAGGCCTACTTGCTTTATCGGCCCTGCTGGGCTGCAAATCTTTCAAGGCGAGGAGAGTTTCATTCGGTTTGCCCAGAAATGGGCTGTACATTTTTAAAACACATCAAACCGGGAATTAGTTTCAATTTTTTTCATTACAAGATCTCAAATTCCATTGATTTTTATGCGTGGACAATTATTTGGATTTTATATTTATATAAATTATTTTTCAAAATAGTTTGAATGTGAATCGATGTTTCTGGATTAAAAATAGTTGATCGCACCGAAAGATTCCGTATACTTTTTAACCGTGGCCACAATATGGGGTGTAATGCTAACAAAAAGAAGATGAGATCCAAAAAAATTCTTAAGAATTAGCAAATGGGTTGTACATATTAGAAATAATGGCAGATGGGCTGTATGCTGTTTTCCACAGATTTGAGGCTGACTTGTGCGCCTACTACAGGTTGATGCGTATGCTTTCATAAAAAAAGGTTGACGCACACGCAACACCCTATCAACTTAGTCAACACACGAGAGCAGTGACTGTTGGATGTCCATCCAATGGCTGTCGTGCTTCTCCAATCTCTGCTCTTCATGCTCTAGCCGCTCAAACAAGCGCCGGCGGGACTGCCTGCTCCCTCCTCCCGCGGCCGGCTATGCTGCCGCGCAGGCCTCACAGCCCCACCATACTCCCATCACTGGCCTAGCCATCCCTCTACTCACCCACACATGTTGTTATTCTCCGGCGATGGTAGACGAACCAGTAAACCCTCGTACTCCTCCACGTGGGAAACAACTGCCGAGTATTCCCTGGCTCCGTGTCGTTCCCTTCCTAGGCCTTGACGTCGTCCACCGCCCTGGTGCTCTCGGCGCGGCCGGGTCAACATGGTCAATGAACGACATCCATCGGAAGTGGACTATACGTGTAGAGGCTGACAGCTGGGTCCACGGCCGCACGCAAGGAAATGCATCCTTATTACGCGCAAAATAATGATTCCTCCACCTGACAACTATGACCCACAGGAAGGGCCTCTGTATTTCGTGAAAAAAAATGTTCCCCCCGCTGACAGGTCGGACCCACCAGCTATATCTTCGCATGCAAGGAAGTGCCTCCTTATTACGCCCAAAAAAATGAATACCCCCTGCTAGCTGGGACCCACCATATTGTTGGGCTAACTTGTGGGCCTACTAAGTTGACGGGGACGGAGGGCTTTGTCAACTTAGTCAATACTCCAGTGACCGTATGATGTCCATCCAACGGCCATAGTGCTTCTTCAACCTCTGGTCTTCTTGCTCCAGCCGCCCAAAGCAGCGCCGGTCGTGCCGCCTGCTCCTGTCTCCCGTGGCCGGCTGTGCTACCGCGGAGGCCTCACCACCCCCATACTACTCCCACCACTGGCCAGGCCATCCCTCCACTCACCCACACCCCCTGTTATTCTGCGGCGACGGCAGCCTCACACCACAGACGAACCAGTGAACGCTCGTACTCCTCTCCGCGTGGGCATCCACTCCCACGTCTTGCCCGGATCCGCGTCATCCCCTTCCTAGTCCTCGCCGTCGTCCACCGCCGTGGTGCTCTCGGCGCGACGTGTTCAATGTGGTCAACGACCGACTTCCATCGGAAGAGTACTGTACATGGAGAGGCTGACAGCTGGGTCCACGGCAGCCGCAAGGAAGTGCCTCCTTATTACGCGGAAAATAATTATTCCTCCACCTGACAGCGGGGACCCACCGGACGGGCCACCAGTATTTTGCGAAAAAAATCGTTTCCCCTTGACTGCTGGGACCCACTGGACGGGCCACCGTATCTTGCGAAAAAACATTCCCCCCGTTGTCAGCTCGGACCCATCGAAAGTGCCTCCTTATTACGCACAAAAAAATGAATACTCCCCCGGCTAGCTGGGACCCACCTTGGTGGGAGGCTGACTTGTGGGCCTACTAAGTTGACGGGGACGAAGGACTTTTTCAACTTAGTCAATATGAACGACTCTAGCTCCAGTGACCGTATGATGTCCATCCAACGGTCGTAGTGCTTCTTCAACCTCTGGTCTTCTTGCTCCAGCCGCCCAAAGTAGCACCGGTCGTGCCGCATGCTCCTTCCTCCCATGGCCGGCTATGCTGCCGCAAAGGCCTCACCACCCCTACTATTCCCACCACTGGCCAGGCCCTGCGGCGACGGCAGCCTCACACCGCAGCCGAACCAGTGAACCCTCGTACTCCTCTCCGCGCGGGTTTCCACTGCCGCGTCTTCCCCGGCTCCGCGTCGTCCCCTTCCTAGGCCTCGCCGTCGTCCACCATCGTGGTGCTCTCCGTGCGGCGTGGTCAACGTGTCCAAGGAATGACTTCCATCGGAAGAGTACTATACATGGAGAGGCTGACAGCTGGGTCCACGGCCACAACTCAGTTTTTTGTGATTTGCCAAGTAAGTCGCTTTGTCAGACTTGTTGGGCTGCAAATCTTTCAAGATGAGGAGAGCTTTCATTCGGTTGGCCGAGAAAATGGCCCATCAGTAATGAGAAATGGGTTGTACATTTTTAAAACACATCAAACCGGCAATTAGTTTCAAATATCTTTTTTTTCATTTCAAGATTTTAAATTACATTAATTTTTATGCATGGAGAATTTGTTGGATTTTATATTGATATACATTTATTTTTAAAATCAGTTTGAATGTGAGTCGAAATTTCGGGATTAAAAATAGTTCGGACCGCACCGAAATATGCAAAATTTCGTATAATTTTTTAACTGTGGCCACAATATGGGCTATAATGCTAACAAAAAGACTATGGGCTCCAAAAAACCTTAAGAATTAGCAAATGGGCTGTAAATTATTAGAAATAATGGCAGATGGGTTGTATGCTGTTCTCCACAGATTTGAGGCTTTCCTAAAAAAAGGTTGACACACAAGCAGTGACTGTTGGATGTCCATCCAACAGCTGTCGTGCTTCTCCAATCTCTGATCTTCCTGCTCCAGCCGCTCAAACAAGCGCCGGCGGGTGCCTGCTCCCTCCTCCCCGCGGCCGACTATGCTGCCGCGCAGGCCTCACCGCCCCACCGTACTCCCATCGCTGGCCTAGCCATCCATCTACTCACCCACACCTGCTGTTATTCTCCGGCGACGGCAGACGAACCAGTAAACCCTCGTACAGTCGTACTCCCCTCCGAATCAGAAACAACTGCCGAGTCTTCCCTGCCTTCGTGTCATCCCCTTCCTAGGCCTCGCCGTCGTCCACCGCCGTGGTGCTCTCGGCGCGGCGTGGTCAATGTGGTCAACGACCGACTTCCATCGGAAGAGTACTGTGCGTGGAGACGCTAACAGCTGGGTCCATGGCCGCAGCAAGGAAGTGCCTCCTTATTACGTGCAAAATAATTATTCCTCCACCTAACAGCGGGGACCCACCAGACAGGCCACAGTATTTCGCAAAAAAACGTTTCCCCCCTGACTACTGGGACCCACCAGCTACACCTTCGCATGCAAGGAAGTGCGTCCGGGCAAAAAAAAATGATTCACCCCCCTGACTACTGGGACCCACCAGCTACATCTTCGCACGCAAGGAAGTGCGTCCGGGCAAAAAAAATGATTCGCCCCCCTGACTGCTGGGACCCACCAGCTACATCTTCGCACGCAAGGAAGTGCCTGACAGTCGGGACCCACCTGGTGGAAGCGTACGTAGCGTTGTCATTCTGGTCACGAACGTGTACATACATATATACTGGTGGATGTAGAGGCGCGCACGTGTAGTAGTAGAAGCGCGCACGTAGCATGTACACGTACGCACAGCGGACAGGGTGCAAGAAAGAAAATACGGCCACGTACGTACATACGGGCAGGGTCTCGAACGCCTACTCGCACATACGTACGGTGAGGGCTCGTGTACATGGCTGGGTTGAAACGGAGAAACAGCGTTGTCGTCATGTTCATGGGGAGGCAACAGAATGCGTCGTGTTCATGGGGAGGCAACGAAATGCGTCGTGTTCATCGGGAGGCAATGGAACGTGTGGGAGCCAACCAGCTGGGTCGGAACGGAATGCGTGGTCATGTTCATCGGGAGGGCTTGGACGGAACAGGCGATGGAAACGAGGCCTGGCGTACCGCACAACGGAGGAAACGGCCTTGTGTTCGACTGGCCACGGTTGAAACGGGGGTCCTGCTGATCCGGAGGGGTGTGGCGTAACGCAAAACGGAGGAAACGGACCTCCTACGGTGGAAACGGGGGTCCTGTTGATCGGGAGGGGTGTGGCGTATTGCGGAACGGAGGAAACGGACCTCCTACGGTCGAAACGGGGGTCCTGTTGATCGGGAGGGGTGTGGAGTACCGCAAAACGGACGAAACGGACTTGTGTTGGAGCGCTACGGTCGCAACGGGGGTCCTGTTCATCGGGAGGGGTGTGGCGTACCGCAAAACGGGACTCCACGGGATACTGTTCATCTCCACTGTCGACCTCCTCCAGCCTCCACGGGCTACCGTCGACCTCCTCCAGCCTCCATGGGCTCTTGTTCATCCAGCCTCCACCACGCGCTACTCCATCGGCTACTGTTCAACCACCCCTCCACCATCTACTGTTCATCCAGCCCTCCACACCATGGGGTCCTGTTCAACCACCCCTCCACTATCTACTGTTCATCCAGCCCTCCACACCACGGGGTCCTGTTCATCCAGAGGCAACGCCACCGCTCACTGTTCATCCAACCCCCCCGCAACGATCACTGTTCATCCAATCGATCGGCTTCAGTTAGCAGTAGTAGCGAAGGAATCGCTCGATCGGGTTCAGTTAACAGCCATCGATTGATCGCTCGGGTTCAGTAACGCGTAGCCTGCAGTGCAATTGCTCGGGTTCAGTTAGAGCCCAACCCCTCGCTCGGGTTCAGTTAGAGCCAACGCCTCGCACACACATGCGTACCTGTACGAGAGAAACGCGCATCGCTCGGCCCCCGACCTCCCACCGTAACCGGGAACTCCCCGAAATTTTCCTCGCCCTCGCTTCTACCACGGTTTTTTTCGTCATGGACAGCCCAAAGAATGTCATGCAGCTGCGTCTCCGGCCCGCCCAGGATGAAAAGCCCATTTTCTGTCATGTTTTTTTGTCATAGAAGTAGGAGCCCACCACATCTATGATGATACCGGGTTTTGTCACAATTATCATCATAGAAGTGTCATATGTATGACAGAAAAAAATTTCGTTCGGCCCAAAATGTCACGGATGTGTCTTTTTTTTGTAGTGATACACCACGGAAGCGTCGGAACGAGGTCACCTCTGATTTAACTTCTTTTTATCCTTTGGCGGGTCTCACTCGCCAACCACTCAATTCTTTTGACTCAAATTATCAGAAAACTTCACCTTCCTCCGGCGACTCAATGCAGTCCAATTTGCCGGCTTTCAAGACCGCTCCAGGGTAATGATAACCTGCTTCTCCTATGTTTGTCTCAATTCGTTGTATTTGTGCTGACCTTTTGATCTTATGCAGTGGAAAAGCAAAGCCCAACAAAAAGGTGAAGAAGAATAAGCCGGCCAAAGAGACGATCTTCAAAGAGCCGGAACTTGGAACGGCCGCACCTGAAACCTCAACTCATGAGCCGCCACCTGAGCCAGCTCATGACACGCCAACGCTAGTTGCTGACCCGCCTGCCAAGCGAGCAGCTGATGGCTCTAAAAACCCGGAAGTCCCTAGCCTGGCCAGGACGGATGATCCTCAAGACCCTGATGTTGAGATCACCAAGACCGACTATGTTGAGCCGGGGAGACCAACTGTGTCAGCCAAATGTTCCTCCAAGGAAGAGCTTCTGGAACGCTGCAGGGTCAAGCTTGATGTTGCTGATTATACTCATATGAGTATTGGGGAGGTTTTTTCTGGTTATCTGAGCCAAGTACACAGCAGGCGTGACGTTGAAATTAATATGGTGAAGCAAATGCACCAGAAGTTTGAGGTACAATCCCTTCTCTGCACTAATTTATCCTTATTATGCCAGCCCCCAAGTCCATTGCTTATGATGAATATGCTGTAGACTTAGAAACAAGCTTAATAACATTAGTGATATATTTGGATAACATATAAGAAATCCAGCTTACGCCGTCGCCCCCCCAAGGGCCGGCTTAAGCAGCATGTTTAAGCCGGTCCTTGACATGCTTGAATATAATAAAATACTTGTAAAATGTTTAACAGCAATATGCATTAGCCCCCAAGTGTCAAGTGCTCTTGCTTGCAAAGTACTTGGGACTTACTCTCATGAAACGCCACCTAAATAAAATTCTTCGATAGACATTAGCCCCCAAGTGCCAAGTGTTATTGCTTGCAAAAGGCTTGGAACTTTAATATTATATGCTAACAGTCATGAGTTTAACCCGGTATTTGTACAGGCCACCACCAGTCAACTTGAATCAGAAGTATCTGACTTGAAGAACCGCCTGGAAGCACAAGAGACGGAAACCCAAAGAGCCAACTCCAGGGTTGAATTCAGTATATCTGAACAAGAGAAACTGAAAAAAGACTTTGAAATGGAGAAAAAGGCCTGGGCTGATGAAAAAATTGCTTTGATCAATCGAGCTGAGAAGGCAGAGGCGGCTCTTGAAGAGGCGACCGTCGAATTATCTGGCTGAAAACACCATGTCTCTCAGATGGTCTCAGCAATCTTTGGTAAGTCGCCCTGCAAGTGTCAAATATTTGAATCTTTCTAATGATCATATAAATTGTGATTAACTCACCTGACATTACTATGCAGGCCCCATGAGTTCAAATCTTAACCAAGACATGTTGATAAAACTGAAGGCGGTTTACACGCTGGTGGAACAACTCTACACCGGGTCTCAGCACGCCTTAGCCACAGTGGCCCTGTCAACTGAAGTGCCCACACTCCTGGCGGATGTGCTAAGGAAACTCTCTATGCTGCCCCAGCGATTCACTGAACTAAGGCAATCGTCTGCAAGAGTCGGAGCTGTGGCTGCCTTAAGTCGGGCCAAAGCTTGGCTACCGGAGTTAGATTCGGCCGACATTGCCATTGGTTATCCAAGCCTTAAGGAGGATGGCACTCCCTTTGAACAGGAAGACTTCGCCACTTGTGTGAAAGAGATACGCCCTGTGGCTACCCTGATAGTTGATGAAGCGGATCTCACCAAGTACCAGTCGGGTTATGACGCGGAAAACCAAAGAATTCTGACGCCACATTACAAAGTGACCAGCCTGATTCCCCCAATCCGTAAGCATACCTTCGCCCCTGAAGTTGACCCGGTTGGAAAGTCGATGATGAAGCTGAATTTGAAGCTTTGAATGGCATTGACTGGTCATCATCAACCTTCCAGGAAAGGGAACAGGGCAAAGAAGTGGAGAGGACTGACCCGGACGCTTCAGGTCAACACGAGAATTAACCCGCCAGGCGGTTCATACCTGTGATCTGTTGAAAAATAGTATGAATCATTTGGACTCGGGGAGTCATGTAATAGCGTAGAAATAACTTTGTTTTGCCGTGCCATCGTGCAGGTTTTTAGTGCTCAACACTGTTAAGCCGCCATCTTATGTTCACCCGTATTATACTTATCATCTGTTGTCCTTATGCTTGTGCAAGTCTCTGAACTGTCCTGCACTCAGAAATAGATCACAAGGTCCCTTGGTGGCTTACCGCAGGGAGGGTCATAATATCTTTACATATAACCATGAATATGGAAAAAGATTCACAGATAAATCTGCTGTGAAATATAATTTTGAAACACAACGATAATATCATACCTGCGAACTTTGGATTTGCACTGCCGGTTTATGTGACCCGAACAGTAAGGGTGATAACCCAATCTTTGGAAACTAACACTTCCAGAGATACGATGATTCTCATATGTTGGTGATTTATCATCCAAGATCAAGCCGGGTTAAATTTAAACCACACTTACACTTAGATCTTTGAACGAAAAAGTCTCAAATCAAAACAAAGGCTGATTTCAAATAAAACTTAAACCAAATAGAAAGAAACAATTCAAGGCTTCTGATTCGAATACGATGAGTAAGCCGTTCCAAAGGGGTTAAGCTAGGATTCGAATACGATCATGCAGCCCCCAGTGGCTTTGGCGTTGCACCGATCAAGAGGGTACCGATAGCTATGTTATCTTTGGTTTGAATACGACCTATGTTTGAACAGGAAGCCCCCTAATGACCTTGAGAGTTTTTTAACGACTCTGATTCGAATACGGTCAAAGTCGGACCCAAAAGGGGTTAAGCTATGATTCGAATACGATCAAGAAGCCCCCTAGTGAGCTTGGTAGTGTGTCGATCAAGAGGGTACCGACAACTATGTTCTCTTTGGTTCGAATACGACCTATGTTTGAACAGGAAGCCCCCTAGTGATCATGAGATTTAACGGCTAGATTTGAATACGATCATGATCCGTACCAAGAGGGTGAAGCTAGATTCGAATACGATCAGCCCCCAAGTGATCATTTGAAATGACAATGACGAAGACATATTACCTTTGAGGATAAAAAGGACAAAGGTCCTGCTTTATTACTTATCATAATATATACATCGTCAAAATATGTACATCATGAGAGCCGATGGCTCAAGTGTAGTAAGGCCGAAGATGAGCGATATTCCACGGCCGGCGGGTCTCCTCCTCCGACTTACGTGAGTCTTTATGCTCTCGAACATCGATAAGGTAATATGACCCGTTGTTCAAGTTCTTGCTGACCACAAAGGGCCCTTCCCAAGGTGGGATAATTTTTGTGCATCAATTTGATCCTGGATGAGCTAGAGCACTAAGTCACCTTCTTGAAAGGTTCTGGACTTACCCGGCGGCTGTGATAGCGGCGCAGGTCCTGTTGGTAAATCGCCGAGCGAGTTGCTGCCAAGTCACGCTTTTCATCTAATAGGTCAAGTGCATCCTGACGTGCTTGTTCATTGTCTGCCTCCACATAAGCCACCACGCAGGGCGAGTCATGACGGATGTCACTAGGGAGAACCGCCTTGGCTCCGTAAACCATGAAAAAGGCGTATAACCTGTAGACCTATTAGGAGTATTATTGATGCTCCATATCACAGAGGGTAACTCCTCAACCCAACAACCCGGCGTCCGTTGCAAAGGAACCAAAAGCCGGGGCTTGATGCCTTTCAAGATTTCCTGATTGGCTCTTTCAGCTTGACCATTGGATTGGGGGTGAGGTATTGATGAAACATCAAGCCGAATATGCTCACGTTGACAAAACTCTTCCATGGCGCCTTTAGACAAATTAGTACCATTGTCAGTTATAATGCTATGTGTAAAGCCAAAGCGAAATATCACCTTCTTCATGAATTGAACCGTCGTGGCTGCATCACACTTACTAACTAGCTCTGCCTCAACCCACTTTGTAAACTTGTCAACCGCCACCAAGAGGTGGGTCTTTTTATCTTTGGACCTTTTGAAAGGCCCAACCATGTCGAGCCCCCAGACTGCAAACGACCAAGTAATTGGAATCATCCTCAACTCTTGAGCCGGCACGTGAGCATGTCTTGAGAACTTCTGACAACCATCACATTTACTAACCAGATCCTCCGCATCAACATGAGCCGTCGGCCAATAAAATTCATGACGGAAAGCCTTAGCTACGAGGGACTTTGACCCGACATGATGGCCACAATCTCCTTCATGAATCTCACAAAGAATTTCTTGACCTTCCTCAGGAGAAACACAATGTTGAAGCGCCCCAGTGACACCGCGATGATGCAACTCGCCATTGGCAATTGTCATTGACTTAGACCGCTGGGATATCTGCCTGGCCAAGGTTTCATCCTCAGGCAACTCGCTCCGGGTCATGTAAGCCAAGTATGGCATTGTCCAATCTGGGATGACATGAAGAGCCGCCACCAATTGTGCTTCCGGGTCAGGAACAGCCAAGTCTTCCTCTGTAGGTAACTTGACAGAAGGGTTATGCAGAATATCCAAGAAAGTATTAGGCGGCACCGGCTTACGCTGAGAGCCCAGCCGGCTTAAGGCATCAGTCGCCTCGTTCTTTCTACGGTCATTGTGCTCCACTTGGTAACCCTTGAAATGTCCAGCAATGGCATGAACTTCATGGTGATAAGACGCCATGAGAGGATCCTTGGAATCCCACTTGCCTGATACTTGTTGAGCCACCAAATCTGAGTCGCCAAAGCACCTTACCCGGCTTAAGCACATCTCCTTAGCCATCCGAAGACCATGGAGTAAGGCTTCATACTTAGCTGCATTGTTAGTATAGGGAGACATCAACCGTAGCACATAACAAAATTTGTCACCTCGAGGGGAAGCTAAAGCAACTCCAGCCCCGAGCCCTCCAATTGCCTGGACCCATCAAAGTGAATAGTCCAATACATGTTGTCTGGCTTCTCTTCAGGCATATGTAGTTCTGTCCAGTCGTTGATGAAGTCCACCAGCGCTTGAGACTTGATAGCAGTGCGTGGCACATACTTTAAACCATGAGGCCCAAGTTCAATGGCCCACTTGACGACTCGTCCTGTGGCCTCTCTATTTTGGATGATATCTCCTAAAGGAGCAGAACTGACAACAGTGATGGGATGACCCATAAAATATTGCTTAAGCTTCCGGCTTGCCATAAACACCCCATAAACGAGCTTCTGCCAATGTGGATACCTTTGCTTGGATTCAATAAGTACCTCACTAATGTAGTAAACCGATCGTTGAACCGGATGCTCCTTGCCAGCCTCCTTGCGTTCCACCACAATGGCTACACTGACGGCACATGTGCTAGCAGCCACATATAACAATAGTGGCTCCTTATCAATGGGAGCAGCAAGGAATGGCGGCTCAGCTAGCTGTCTCTTCAAATCTTCAAAGGCAGCATTAGCAGCATCACTCCAGACGAAGTGGTCTGTCTTCTTCATCATCTTAAAGCAGCAATACGACTGCCAGACGCTGAACGTCATTGATACACGCTGGTTTAGCCAAAGAGGCGATTGCCTTGATCTTCTCCGGGTTAGCCTCAATGCCTCTGTTAGAAACTAGAAAACCCAAAAGCTTGCCTGTAGGTACACCAAAAAATGCACTTCGCCGGGTGAAGCATCATCTTGTAGACCCGGAGGTTATCAAAGGTATCCTTCAGATCATCTATCAAGGTCTCCTTCTCTCTGCACTTCACCACAATATCGCCCACATAAGCATGAACATTGCGCCCAATCTGATTGTGAAGACAGTTCTGCACACATTGCTGATAAGTCGCCTGGGCACTCTTAAGCCTAAAAGGCATAGACACATAGCAGAAGGCTCCAAATGGAGTAATAAAAGCCGTCTTCTCCTTGTCCTTAACTGCCATTTTGATCTGATGATAACCAGAATAAGCATCCAAAAAACTCAAACGCTCACAACCCGCCGTAGCATCAATGATTTGATCAATACGAGGGAGAGCAAAGGGATCAGCCGGACAAGCTTTGTTTAAGTCCGTGTAATCCACACACATACGCTAAGTGACGTTCTTCTTAAGCACCAGCACCGGGTTAGCCAACCATTCCGGATTAAAGATTTCAATAATGAACCCGGCCGCCAAGAGCCGGGCCACTTCCTCACCAATGGCCATACGCCTCTCTTCACTGAACGGCCGAAGAAACTGCTTAACCGGCTTAAATTTTGGATCAATATTGAGAGTGTGCTCAGCGAGTTCTCTCGGTACACCCGACATGTCAGAAGGTTTCCATGCATAGATGTCCCGGTTCTCACGGATGAACTTGATGAGCGCGCTTTCCTATTTGGGATCCAGATTGGCATTGATACTGAACTGCTTAGATGAATCGCCTGGAACAAAATCAACCAGCTTGGTATCATCGGACGACTTAAACTTCATTACCGGCTCATGCTCTGTGGTCGGTTTCTTAAAAGATGTCATGTCCGCCGGGTCAACATTATCCTTGTAGAACTTCAACTCCTTTGTTGCATAAACAGATTCAGCGTAAGCAGCATCGCCTTCCTCACATTCCAAGGCTATTTTCCGATTCCCATGCATTGTGATGGTGCCCTTATGACCCGACATCTTGAGCTGTAGATAAACATAACACAGCCGTGCCATGAACTTGGCATAAGCCGGCCACCCAGATAGGGCGTGATACGGGCTCTTGATTTTGACCACCTCAAAAGTTAGCTTCTCAGCCCTAGAATCATGCTCATCTCCAAAGGCCACTCCTAGCTCAATCTTACCCACTGGGTACACCGATTTACCAGGGACCACTCCGTGAAAAATAGTGTTAGAAGTCTTAAGATTTTTATCAGTCAAACCCATGCGACGAAAAGTCTCATAATAGAGGATGTTGATGCTACTGCCTCCATCCATGAGCACCTTAGTGAATTTATATCCACCAACCTGAGGTGCCATCACCAAGGCCAAGTGACCCAGATTGTCAACCCGGGGAGGATGATCTTCCCTACTCCACAGAATAGGCTGCTCAGACCATCTTAAATAACGAGGAACTGACAGCTCGACAACGTTCACGGCCCTCTTATGAAGCTTCTAGTCCCGTTTGCCCAAACTGGTGGTAAAAACATGATAGTGTCCACTATTCAGCTACTTTGGATGGCTCTGGTATCCACCCTGCTTCTGCTGCTGACCTCCCTGGCCCGATTGCTGATTATAACCACCTTGATTATCTTGAGAGTTTTGAAAATTGGAATTTGAACCATCGCCCGGGCCATGAAAACCGCCACCACCTGAGCCGCCGCCCTGCCCATGATTACCATCGAACATGTTGGAATTTTTGAAAGCCTTCATGATCGTACAGTCCTTCCATAAGTGAGTGGCTGGCTTCTGCGGAGTGTCATGCCTTGGGCAGGGCTCATTCAATAACTGCTCAAGCGTGGGGCTTGACCCGCCGGATCGAGGAGGTGGTCTCCCCTTGCGTCGTTGATTGTTGCCCTGCGCATTGGCGTTAGCCACAAAATCCAAGCTACCATCAGCCTTACGTTTATTATTGCCTCCTTGATTTGTCGGGTTATGCTGAGGACCCTTGGCGTTGCCGTTCTTTTTTCCCTTCCCTGTCTTCTCATCATCAGACTCGGGATCCTTGGAACTATCAGAGTCGGCGTACTTGACTAGAGCCACCATCAGCTGGCCCATGTCATTACAATCGCGCTTGAGCCGCCCCAGCTTCATCTTCAGAGGCGCAAAACGGCAATTTTTCTCCAACATTAAGACTGCAGAGCCGGCATCCATCTTATCAGACGAATGTATTATGGCCTTGACCCGGCGCACCCAATGGGTCGTGAACTCACCCTCCTCTTGCTTGCAATTAGTCAAATCCACAATTGACATGGGCTGCTTGCATGTATCTTTGAAGTTCTGAATGAACCAGGCTTTTAACTCTGCCCATGAACCAATGGAATTAGGCGGCAGCCCCTTCGACCAAGTACGGGCAGTCCCATCCAACATCATGGTGAATTATTTGGCCATCGCAGCATCACTGACTTCCAATAGCTCCATAGCCATGTCATAGCTTTAAATCCACGCCCTAGGCTATAAGTCAGTCGTGCAATTAGGCACCTTTCGAGGCCCCTTGAAATCCTTGGGCAAGCGCTCGTGATGCAGAGCCGGTACCAGACAAGGGACACATCCGGTCCTAGTGGTCATGCCTACCTCAATAGAAGTCGTTGGATAAACCGGAAAAGGCTGGTAAGCCGCCCGCTGAGCCACCTGCTGAGCCGCCTGCTGAGCCGCCCGCTCAGCCTCCTGACGTATTCTGTCCTAGTCAACCAAGTTAAGAGCTCCATCACGCACCGGGTCATGCCCGCATGGCTGGTCACGGTGCCGAGCATTGCTTGAAACGACCGGTGAGTCCATGTGCCTGCTATAACTCGGGCTCCGGCTTGGACGAGGGGTTGAATGAATCCTATCTCGGCTATATGAGTATGCCTCCTACTGCGCTAAAGCCATCTGAAGAAGCTCTCTGATCCGACGAGTTTCAACCGCCGTCGGAGAGTCGCCCTCCACTGGGAGAGTGGCCAATCATGTCGCCGCAGCAATCATGTTCTCCAAAGGGTTAGAATAATGACTCGGTGGCGTTGGTACATACTGAGGCGGAGCAGTATTCATTCAGGGAGGCTCCATCGTACGTGCCTGAACCGGTGTCCCAGCCTCGGGTGTTGCAACCCGGTTTACCTCCGACGGGTTACTGGGCCCTGCCCCTGGTGTTCGGAAGAGGTTTCGAGGATCATATATCGGAGGCAGACGGGACTGACTCTTCTGGTACCTTATCCTCATGACCTTGTTCGATGCGTTCTGATACATTATGAGTTGGAAAGCTTGCGACTGAATCTGCTGAGCGTGAGCGTCCAGAGCCACACGCTCTGCAGTCATCCTGACATCTTCCGCCGCCAGGTCTTCCTTAGCCTGCACTATATCCTGTTTTAACTGTGCCACTTCCGCATCATGTTGAGCTTGATGCGCCAGGTTGACTGTGGCGGTTAACAGAGCTGTCATCTTATCCATGAGATCCATCAGTACCTGAGCCGGCGGGCGCACAGGGCCTCCTGCCCCGGCGGCCGCTGACCCGGAGGTTATCGCTGCCAGCCATGAAGATCCCAACTCTGCTTGGCGGCTCAAGGAGGTCCGGAATACTACTGCCATTGGAACAGCCCCCAAGCCCGCCATCTTGCAATTGATATAACGAATCCATCTCACCCATGGACGACTCACCATCAGAGTAGATGGTCGTCTCACCGGCTGACTCAGATCCTTCAGAAAGTCCCCCTCCGTGGATGCATCCCATGAAGGCACGCTTCACAGCAGGTTGAGTCCGGGCGGGTCTCACATGTTGAGCCGTCTCGACGAGATCGGTGCAGATGTCCGGCTCAGGGCCCGGCTCGCCGATCTTGCCGATGAAGACATGGATTCCCTCAAAGGGGACCCGGTACCCGTACTCAATTGAGCCGGCCGCGACGACTCTTGGTCATCCAACCCACAGCGTATCCCTTGAGCCCTTCGGAGCTACCCTTCAAGAACTCAAATCAGCCGTGCGTTGGCCCCTCGGTGGGCGCCAACTGTCATGGAATTGTCACGTCAGATGTCCTAGTGAAAGGACTTAGTCGTGGAGCCATTGCAACTAGGAAGCTTAAAGGGGTTAATCAGGACAAAGGGCACGGGGTTTATACTGGTTCGACCCCTTACGGTGAATGTAAAAGCCTATGATCCAGTTTTGAGTGGGATTGCTTATGTATCAATTACCAAGGAGCAGAATCGCTTGACCTAGCTCTTGATCTGATGTTACTTGCCCTGAACCGCCACCGGGTCATCCCTTTATATACAGAGGTCGACGCCCAGCGGCTCACAGAGTCCCGGCCGGCTAATAAACAGTGTCCGACTCGGTTTCTTAACTATTCTTCCCTTACAATACAAGTTATGTACATATGGCGGTTTATCTCTACGGGCCTTAAGTCGCCTCTGGGCTTTGGGCCCTTTGTAGGATCGAAAGTATGTCTAGAGGGGGGGGGGTGATTAGACTACTTGACCAAATAAAATCTAGCCTTTTCCCAATTTTAGTTCTTGGCAGATTTTAGCAACTTAGCACAAGTCAAGCAATCAACCTACACATGCAATTCTAAGAGTATAGCAGCAGAATGTAAAACAATTGCATAAGAAGGTAAATGGAGGAGTTTGAGGAAGCAAACGCAATGTTGACATGGAGATTTTTTATCCGCGGTTCCGATAGGTGGTGCTATCGTACATCCACGTTGATGGAGACTTCAACCCATGAAGGGTAACGGTTGCGCGAGTCCACAGAGGGCTCCACCCACGAAGGGTCCACGAAGAAGCAACCTTGTCTATCCCACCATGGCCGTTGCCCACGAAGGACTTGCCTCACTCGGGTAGATCTTCACGAAGTAGACGATCTCCTTGCCCTTACAAACTCCTTGGTTCAACTCCACAATCTTGACAGAGGCTCCCAAGTGACACCTAGCCAATCTAGGAGACACCACTCTCCAAGAAGTAACAAATGGTGTGTTGATGATGAACTCCTTGCTCTTGTGCTTCAAATGATAGTCTCCCAAGACTCAGCTCTCTCTCACAGGATTTGGATTTGGTGGAAAGAAGATTTGAGCGGAAAGCAACTTGGGGAAGGCTAGAGATCAAGATTTATGTGGTAGGAATGGAATACCTTGACCTCAACACAAGTGTAGGTGGTTCTCTCTCAGAAAATGTATGTTGGAAGTGTAGGCATGTTCTGATGGCTCTCTCTACGAATTAAGAGTGGGTGGAGGGGTATATATAGCCTCCACACAAAATCTAACCATTACACACAACTTACCAAACTCGGTGGGACCGAATCGTGAAACTCGGTCAGACCGATTTAGTTCATAATGTGACTGTCAGGCATTTCGGTGGTACCGACATGTCAACTCGGTGGGACCAATATGGTTAGGGTTAGGGCATAACGTATCTTGGTGAGACCGATTACACGAACTCGGTGAGACCGATTTTGGTAATAGACACACAGAGAGTTGGTCAGCCAAACTCGGTAGGACCGATTCGCTCATCTCGGTTTGACCGAAACGTTACGAAAGGGAAACAAAGAGTTTGCATTGCAATCTCGGTGGGACCAATCGCTCATCTTGGTTTGACTGAAACGTTACGAAGGGAAACAGATAGATTATAATCCCATCTCGGTGAGACCGAGATCCCTATCAGTGAGACCGAAAAGACTAGGGTTTCTGGCAGTGGCTATGTCAACTGAACTCGGTAGTGCCGGATAGAAAGTTTCGGTGCGGCCGAGTTTGACTTTTGGTTTGGGACATGTGTGGATGTGAGAAAGTAGTTGAGGGTTTTGGAGCATATCACTAAGCACTTTGAGCAAGAAACTCATTAAGCAACACCTCACCCCCTCTTGATAGTATTGGCTTTTCCTATGGACTCAATGTGATCTTGGATCACTAAAATGAAAAATGTAGAGTCTTGTGCTTTGAGCTTGAGCCAATCCTTTTGTCCTTAGCATTTTGAGGGGTCCACGTTTCTCATCCATGCCATGCCAAACATTGAGCTTTTCCTGAAATATTTATCTTGAAATAGCATTATCTCAATGAGCTATATGTTGTTAGGAATTACCAAAACCACCCAGGGATAGTTGCACTTTCACCCTTAACTGAACCGCCATCTTCAAGCTTGGTCTTGGGCTTCAAGAGTACGCATAGGTATAACCCGGCCCCTCCTGTGCGGGTCATACCTAATAGTTATATCCCCAACACTATCCAGAAATTCTACATCATTTCCAATTAACAATATGTCATCCACATATAATATTAGAAATGCTATAGAGCTCCCACTCACTTTCTTGTAAATACAGGCTTCTCCAAAAGTCTGTATAAAACCATATGCTTTGATCACCTCATCAAAGCGTATATTCCAACTCCGAGATGCTTGCACCAGTCCATAAATGGACCGCCGGAGCTTGCACACTTTGTTAACACCTTTAGGATCGACAAAACCTTCTGGTTGCACCATATACAACTCTTCTTTAAGAAATCCATTAAGGAATGCAGTTTTGACATCCATTTGCCAGATTTCATAATCATAAAATGCAGTGATTGCTAACATGATTCAGACAGACTTAAGCATCGCTACGGGTGAGAAAGTCTCATTGTAGCCAACTCCTTGAACTTGTTAAAAACCTTTTGTGACAAGTCAAGCTTTATAGACAATAACATTACCATCAACGTCAGTCTTCTTCTTGAAGATCCATTTATTCTCTATGGGTCGCCGATCATCGGGCAGACCCACCAAAGTCCACACTTTGTTCTCATACATGGATCCTATCTCAGATTTCATGGACTCAAGCCATTTATCAGAATTTGGGCTCATTGTAGCTTCTTCATAGTTCATAGGTTCGTCATGGTCAAGTAACATGACCTCAAGAATAGGATTACCGTACAACTCTGGTGCGGATCGTGCTCTGTTTGACCTACGAGGTTCTGTAGCAACTTGATCTGAAGTTTCATGATCTTTATCATTAGCTTCCTCTCCAGTTGGTGTAGGCATCACATGAACTGATTTCTCGGATGAGCTGCTTTCCAAATTGAGAAAAGGTATAACTATCTCATCAAGTTCTACTTTCCTCCCACTCACTTCTTTCGTGAGAAACTCCTTCTCTAGAAAGGTTCCGTTCTTAGCAACAAATGTTTTGCCTTCGAACTTGTGGTAGAAGGTATACCCAATTGTTTCCTTAGGGTATCCAATGAAGACGCACTTCTCTGATTTGAGTTCGAGCTTATCAAGCTGAAGCCTTTTGAGATAAGCATCGCATCCCCAAACTTTAAGAAACGACAGCTTAGGTTTGTTGCCAAACCACAGTTCATACGGTGTCGTCTCAACAGACTTTAACGGTGCCCTGTTTAACATGAATACAGTTGTCTCTAATGCATAACCCCAAAACAATAATGGTAAATCAGTAAGAGACATCATAGATCGCACCATATCTAATAAAGTGCGGCTACGATGTTCAAACACACCATTACGCTATGGTGTTCGAGGTGGCATGAGCTATGAAACTATTCCACATTGTTTTAAATGAAGGCCAAACTCGTAACTCAAATATTCTCCTCCATGATCAGATCATAGAAACTTTATTTTCTTGTTACGATGATTCTCCACTTCACTCTGAAATTCTTTGAACTTTTCAAATGTTTCAGACTTGTGTTTCATTAAGTAGATATACCCATATCTGCTCAAATCATTTGTGAAGGTCAGAAAATAACGATACCCACCACGAGCATCAACACTCATTGGATCGCATACATCGGTATGTATTAATTCCATTAAGTCATTAGCTCGTTCCATTGTTCCGGAGAATGGAGTTTTAGTCATCTTGCCCATAAGGCACGGTTCGCAAGTATCAAGTGATTCCAAAAGTCCATCTTTATGGAGTTTCTTCATGCGCTTTACATCGATATGACCCAAACGACAGTGCCACAAATAAGTTGCACTATCATTATCAACTTTGCATCTTTTGGCATCAATATTATGAATATGTGTATCACCACGATCAAGATTCAACAGAAATAGACCACTCTTCAAGGGTGCATCACCATAAAATATATTACTCATATAAATAGAACAACCATTATTCTCTGATTTAAATGAATAACCGTCTCACACTAAACAAGATCCAGATATAATGTTCATGCTCAACGCTGTCACCAAATAACAATTATTCAGGTCTAAAACTAATCCCTAAGGTAGATGTAGAGGTAGCGTGCCAACGGCGATCACATCGACCTTGGAACCATTCCCAACGTGCATCGTCACCTTGTCCTTAGCAAATATTTGTTTGATCTGTAGTCCCTGATTCGAGTTACAAATTTGAGCAACCGAACCGATATCAAATACCCAGGCACTACTACGAGAATTAGTAAGGTACACATCAATAACATGTATATAAAATATACCTTTGTTCACTTTGACATCCTTCTTATCCGCCAAATACTTGGGGCAGTTCCGCTTCCTGTGACCAATCCCTTTGCAGTAGAAGCACTCAGTTTAAAGCTTGGGTCCAACTTTGGGTTTCTTACCGGGAGTGACAACTTGCTTGTCATTCTTCTTGAAGTTCCCCTTCTTACCCTTGCCCTTCTTCTGGAAACTAGTGGTTTTGTTAACCATCAACACTTGATGCTCCTTCTTGATTTCTACCTCCGCAGCCTTTAGCATTGCGAAGAGCTCGGGAATAGTCTTTTCCATCCCTTGCATATTGTAGTTCATCACGAAATCTTTGTAGCTTGGTGGCAGTGAAATTGAAGAACTCTGTCAATGACACAATTATCTAGAAGATTAACTCCCAGCTGAGTCAAGTGATTATGGTACCCAGACATTCTGAGTATGTGCTCAATAACAGAATTGTTCTCCTCCATCTTGCAGCTATAGAACTTGTTGGAGACTTCATATCTCTCAACTCGGGCATTTTTCTTCAAATATTAACTTCAACTCCTGGACCATCTCATATGGTCCATGACGTTCAAAACATCTTTGAAGTCCCGATTCTAAGCCGTAAAGCATGGCACACTGAACTAACGAGTAGTCATCAACACGCGACTGCCAGACATTCACAATGTCTGCAGTTGTTGGGGCAGGCGGTACACCTAGCAGTGCATCAAGGACATAATTCTTCGGTGCAGCAATGAGGATAATCCTCAAGTTACGGACCCAATCCGTGTAGTTGCTACCATCATCTTTCAACTTAGCTTTCTCTAGGAACGCATTAAAATTCAAGGGAACGGTAGCACGGTCCATTGATCTACTACATAGATATGCAAAAAACTATGAGGACTAAGTTCATGATAAATTAAGTTCAATTAATCATATTACTTAAGAACTCCCACTTAGATAGACATCCCTCAAGTCATCTAAATGATATGTGATCCAAATCAACTAAACCATGTCCGATCATCACGTGAGATGGAGTAGTCATCCATGGTGAACATCTCTATGTTGATCATCCACTATATGATTCACGTTCGACCTTTCGGTCTCCAGTGTTCCGAGGCCATATTTGTATATGCTAGGCTCGTCAAGTTTAACCCAAGTATTCCGCATGTGCAAAACTGGCTTGCACATGTTGTATTTGAACGTAGAGCTTATCACACCCGATCATCACGTGGTGTCTCAGCACGAAGAACTTTCACAACGGTGCATACTCAGGGAGAGAACTTATACCTTGAAATTTTAGTAAGGGATCATCATATAATGCTACCGCCTTACTAAGCAAAATAAGATGCATAAAGATAAACATCACATGCAATCAAAATATGTGACATGATATGGCCGTCATAATATTGTGCTTTTGATCTCCATCACCAAAGCAACATCGTGATCTCCATCGTCACCGGCTTGACACCTTGATCTCCATCGTAGCGTCGTGGTCGTCTCGCCAACTATTGCTTCTACGACTATCGCTACCTCTTAGTGATAAAGTAAAGCAATTACATGGTGTTTGTATTTCATGCAATAAATCGACAACCATATGGCTCCTGCCAGTTGCCGATAACTTTTACAAAACATGATCATCTCATACAACAACATATATCACATCATGTCTTTGACCATATCACATCACAACAAGCCCTGAAAAACAAGTTAGACGTCCTCTACTTTGTTGTTGCAAGTTTTACGTGGCTGCTAAGGGCTTCTAGCATGAACCGTACTTATCTACGGCACAAAAACCACAATGGTGATTTATCAAGTTTGTTGTTTTAACCTTCACAAGGACCGGCCACATTCAAATTCGATTCAACTAAATTTGGAGAAACAGACACCCGCCAGCCACCTTTATGCAAAACTAGTTGCATGTCTGTCGGTGGAACCAGCCTCATGAACGCGGTCATGTAAGGTTGGTCCAGGCCGCTTCATCCAATAATCTCGCCGAATCAAAATAAGACATTGGTGGTAAGAAGTATGACGATCACCACCCACAACCCTTTGTGTTCTACTCGTGCATATCATCTACGCATAGAACTGGCTCGGATGCAACTGTTGGGAAACATAGCATGCAATTTCAAAAAAATTCCTACACTCACGCAAGATCTATCTAGGAGATGCATAGCAACGAGAGGGGGAGAGTGTGTCCACATACCCTCGTAGACCGTAAGTGGAAGTGTTAGCTTAACATAGTTGATGTAGTTGAACGTCTTCTCGATTCAACCGATCAAACACCGAACATACGGTAACTCCGAGTTCTGCACATGTTCAACATGATGACGTCCCTCAAGCTCTTGTTCCAGCAGAGTGTCGAAGGAGTAGATGAGTTCCATCCACACGACGGCATGGTGACGGTGATGTGATCCGCACAGGGCTTCGCCTAAGCACTACAACAATATGACCGGAGGAGTAAACGGTGGAGGGGGCACCACGCACGGCTAAGAACACTTGACATGCCTAGAGGTGCCCCCTGCCCCCATATATA
This sequence comes from Triticum timopheevii, assembly GCA_963921465.1. Lineage (NCBI taxonomy): Eukaryota > Viridiplantae > Streptophyta > Magnoliopsida > Poales > Poaceae > Triticum > Triticum timopheevii. The sequence goes on along the minus strand of OY997262.1, from coordinate 274,709,144 downwards.
GAGGGATAGGGGAGGAGGACGGCCTAGGGTGCGCCCCATGGGGGAGTCCTACTAGGACTCCTAGTCCTAGTCGCCCCTTCCTTCTAACGGAGGGGGAAAGGGGGGAGGAGAGGGAGAGGGAGAAGGAAAGGGGGGCCGTGCCCCCTCCCCTTGTCCAATTCGGACTCCCCATGGGGGGCATGTGCCACCCCCTTGCGGGCTGCCTTGCCTCTCCCCTATGGCTCATGTGGCCCATTACTTCCCCCGGGGGATTCCGGTAACCCCTCGGTACTCCAATAAATTCCCGAAACACTCTGGACCATTCCGGTGTCCAAATACTACCTTCCAATATATCAATCTTTACCTCTCGACCATTTCGAGACTCCTTGTCATGTCCGTGATCTCATTTGGGACTCCGAAAAATCTTCGGTCGCCAAAACACATAACTCATATTATACATATCGTCATCGAATGTTAAGCGTGCGGACCCTACGGGTTCGAGAACTATGTAGACATGACCGAGACACCTCTCCAGTCAATAACCAATAGCGGAACCAGGATGCTCATATTGGTTCCCACATATTCTACGAAGATCTTTATCGGTCGAACCGCAATGTCAACATATGTTATTCCCTTTGTCATCGGTATGTTACTTGCCCGAGATTCGGTCGTTAGTATCTCCATACCTAGTTCAATCTCGTTACCGGCAAATCTCTTTACTCGTTCTGTAATGTATCATCCCGCAACTAACTCATTAGTCACATTGCTTTCAAGGCTTCATATGATGTGCATTACTGAGAGGGCCCAAAGATACCTCTCCGATACTCGGAGTGACAAATCCTAATCTCGATCGATGCCAACCCAACAAACACCTTCGGAGATACCTGTAGAGCATATTTATAATCACCGAGTTACGTTGTGACATTTGATAGCACACAAGGCATTCTTACGGTGTCTGGGAGTTGCATAATCTCATAGTCGGAGGAATATGTATTTGACATGAAGAAAGCAGTAGCAATAAAACTGAACGATCATTATGCTAAGCTAACGGATGGGTCTTGTCGATCAATGATGTGACCCCGTTCATTAAATGACAACTCATGTCCATGGCTAGGAAACTTAACCATATTTGATCAACGAGCTAGTCTAGTAGAGGCATACTAGGGACACCGTATTTTGTCTATGTATTCACACATTTATCAAGTTTCCGGTTAATACAATTCTAGCATGAATAATAAACATTTATCATGAATAAGGAAATATAAAATAATAACTTTATTATTGCCTCTAGGGCATATTTCCTTCACCTAGTGTGGCGGAGGCTGTCCTGGGCACTCACTTTTTTGATTTCTTTTATGAAATTGAGAAGATCATGGCCAGAGATCCTGAGAGAATGAGCAATGTGACCCAGGTTGAGTCAACTAAAAAAACTCATCCCATGGGAAAGAGCAGTTTGCTCAGGCTGATCCAAAGAAAATTGAAAAGGAGAGAGATATGGGGGCTTACAAGGGCAATTCCATTGGAAAAAATGCCCCTAATGACATTGCTGAGGAGGTTTAGGAGGAGTCAGAGGACTCAGAGGACAATACCCTCTTGATTGATACTATTACTAAAGAGGCTTGTGAGAGAGAAAGATTGGGTGGGTCTCAAGCAATGCTTATTGTTGATAACAACAAGCAAAATGCTGATGAGATTTAGGTAGAGAATATGATATCTTAGTCTATTGCTAATGATATATATGATATTTGTACCTCTCACTTGGAGAATCATGAAAAATGTGCCCAGGTTGAAGAGCTGGTGGATGATGATCACAACAAGGAAGGGGTGCACTATGAGTACATGGTACAATATCCTGTCTCTTCTGATGATGTAGAGGAAGTGATTCCTACTCCTCCCCTAAGATCTGAGGACACACTGAGATTCAGTACAAGGAATGTGCAGAACATGGGAGACAAGATTCAAGACAGAGCTATGGCTATATCAAAAAAGAGGAACTTGGAAGGTAATCCCAATCATAACTCCTTTGATGTGCTATATGATAATGATCTTATGCTTAGAGCATCCAAAATGGGGGTGGTTATTCCTGATAATAACTTTTCTAGTAGTGATATTTTGAGAGAATTGGAGAGGGTCAGGAATAATGATACAAAAATAGCTTTAAGTCCGATATTCCACTAGAGGAAAAAGTGATGTACATTACCAATGGGAAAGGGGATAAAACAACTACCAGTTTTGATTGGGCTGATAGTGAGGAGGATTTGGAGGAGAATTTTACCGTAGTTAGTTCTAGGAGGAAGAGAAGCCCAAGAATTCAAGTGGCCATCTCCAGACCTTCGTCTAAGAGTTAAAACCCTAATTTGGTGATGAAAAAAAGGAAAAGCTAGCAACCTGCTTATCATACCAGGGCCACCAGGGGGTTAGGAAAAATAAACCTGGTTAACATGATAGGTCTTTTCTGGAATTGTAGGGGGGCAGGAAAAAAGGAACGGGTTCCTTCCTTTCCTATATCATTAAAGATCATTCCCTTGATTTCATTGGTTTGCAAGAAACTCATAAGAAGAATTTTCATGATAGTTACTTTAGGAAAATTGATTCCTACAATGCCTTTGAGTGGGAGTGGATCCCATCAGCGGGGAGGTCTGGAGGCATCTTGTGCGGTGTCAGAAAAGAGAGGTTTGAGGTAGTTGCATGGAGGAAAGGCAAGTTTATTCTCTAGGTTTCTGTCTATGACATCAAAATAAAGAAAATGTGGACTCTATGCACTGTTTTAAAATATGGTGCAACTCATGACTATGACAAACATGATTTTGTTATTGAGTTGGCTGATTTTTGCACAAATGTGCAAACTCCTTTGCTCATAGGGGGTGATTTTAATATCCTAAGGCATGTGGGAGAAAAAAACAAAAACTGGCACCATTCTCTTTACACAGATATGTTTAATTCTGTGATAAATACTATGTGCCTGAGTGAAATTCACATGAGTGGGGGATTGTACACTTGGACTAACAACCAGTCCCACCCAACTCTAGAAAATTTAGATAGGGTGCTTATGAGCAATGATTGGGAGGATTTATTCCCACAAGTTAATATAAAAAAGATAGTCAGGGATGTTTCAGACCATATTGCTCTATTACTATCCTCTGACAACCATGTTGTTAGAGTCCCACAACAAAGAGAGTTTAGGTTTGAACTTAGCTGGCTCAAATCTGAGGATTTACTCCCTTTGGTTGATAAAATTTGGAATCAGTATGTTAAGGCAACATACCCTATTGATGGTTTAAACATCAAGTTGAACGTTTTAAAAAGTTTTTTAAAGGATGGGGGTCTAGCAAATTTGGTCTTGAGAAAATTAAAAAGAATAAAATTAGGGAGGAGCTGACTCATATTGAAGAGATGGAGGAGAAAGGGATTTTAGAACCACAGATGTATTGTAGGAAAACTGAACTACTTGTGGAGCTGAATGAAATTTTGGCCAATGAGGAGCTCTTTTTGTTACAACAATCTAAAGAAAGGTGGTTGCTTAAAGAAGATAGTAACATTGCTTATTATCATAAGATTGCAAATGGTAATAAGAGGGAAAACACCATTCACTCCTTGAATGTGGGTGATTTAATCATAGAGGGGACTGATAACCTTCTAAACCATGCCACTGAATTCTATAAAAATCTATTAGGGCCTGCACCTTGTAATATGTTACAACTTGATCCTAATATTTGGGGAGAAGAGCAAAAGTTGGATGATGAGGATAATGTGGTATTATGTAGGCCTTTCTCTGAGGAGGAGGTCAAGAATGCTTTGTTCAATATGAACAATAATAGAGCTCCTGGTCCTGATAATATACAAGCAGAGTTTTATCAACACTGTTGGGATATAGTGAAAAATGATATAATGAGGCTCTTTACTGCATTATACGAAGGAACTCTTGATGTACATAGGTTGAACTATGGGTTTATCACTTTGCTCCCTAAGATCAATGGTGCAAACAAAATTCAGTAGTTTAGGCCTATCTGTTTGCTCAGATGTCCTTATAAGTAGATTACAAAAGTTTTAGGCAATAGAGTGACCCCTTATGCTGATATTTTGTTCAGTAAACATCAAAATGCTTTTAGCAAACATAGGAACATTACGGATGGGGTGCTGGCCCTACATGAGGTCCTTCACCATGCCCATGTTAAGAAAAAAGTAGGAATTGTTATTAAACTTGATTTCAAAAAGGCCTATGACAAGGTTAATTGGGACTTCCTGCTAAAGTGCCTTGAGATTAGAGGGTTTGGAAAGACATGGTGAAAGTGCTAGTATCGACTAAAGGGGGGGGGTGAATAGGCAATTTTTATGAAAGTCTTCAAAACTTAGAAGTTTCGGAGACAAACAATAGAAATGACCTAGTTGATATGCAGCGGAAGATAAACTACCATAAGCAAGCCATAGTCAAGTATGCAATGATGTGAAAGTACAAGACTAATAGCAGCTAAGTAGTAAGGATCAGGATGGAAGATAGTACGAAGCCAATCAACAGTAGTAGTCAAGCAATGAAGTCAAATAGATACACAGATAGGCAATGACTTCACGAAGACAAACTTAAGTAAAGGATGGAAAGGGATAGAACCAGTTGCTTGTTGAAGACACAGGATTTGTTGGACCAGTTCCAGTTGCTGTGACAACTGTACGTCTGGTTAGGGAGGCTGAGATTTAACTCAGAAGACCGTGTCTTCACCTTATTCCCCTTGAGCTAAGGACACCCAGTCCTCGCCCAATCACTCTGGTAAGTCTTCAAGGTAGACTTCCAAACCTTCACAGACTTCGTTCACCGGCAATCCACAATGACTCTTGGATGCTCAGAACGCGACGCCTAACCGGCTGGAGGATTCACAGTCCTCAAGTGTAATAAGTCTTCAGGTCACACAGATAGAAAGACTTTAGTGATGCCTAACACTCTTTGGCTCTGGGTGTTTGGGCTTTGTCCTTGCAAGGATTTCTCTCTCTCTCAAATGCTTCGAGGTGGGTTGCTCTCAAACGACAAAAGCCGTGCAAACTCTGAGCAGCCACCAATTTATGGTGTAGGGGGTGGGCTATTTATAGCCACAAGGCAACCCGACCTGATTTGTCCAAAATGACCCTGGGTCACTAAGGAACTGACATGTGTTCCAACGGTCAGATTTCAAACACACGCGGCAACTTTACTTGGGCTACAAGCAAAGTTGACTCATCCAGCTCTAGATACGATTTGCTCTCATTGTCTTCGCTCGAAGACATAGGATTTGGGTTGAGCATCACTTCAGCCACGCTGACTTAGTTCACTTGGACCCCACTTAACAGTACGGTGGTTCCTATGACTCTTCAAAGAAGAAAAGGAAACAACGAAACCACACAGTCTTCACGTTCCATAGTCTTCACGTAATGTCTTCTCATGTCATAGTCTTCAATATGAATATCTTCTCATACCACCATTGTCTTCAATGTCTTCATACATTTTTAGGGGTCATCTCCGGTAGGTAAACCGAATCAATGAGGGACACAACCTGCGTTATCCTGCAATTCTCACAAACGCATTAGTCCCTCAACCAACTTTGTCGTCAATACTCCAAAACCAAATAGGGGTGGCACTAGATGCACTTACAATCTCCCCCTTTTTGGTGATTGATGACAAACTGGTTGAAGTTTTCAACGGGGATAAAGTATGTGAAATTGTAAGGATAGGGAATTGTCTTCATAAGTAGCAAGGGCTCCCCCTGAAGATGTGCATATAAGTAATTTGCTTTTGGAATGCAATGCACATGGCAGGTTGTACTTGTGGAGATCCTCTTCAACTTATGAAGATAATCATCATGCATGAAATGATATAGCAAGTAGAATGACATGCATAATGAAAAATGGACGTCTGCAGAATGATCTAAGTGCGGAAGTTATCATCGCACATGCGGAATTTATCATCGCATCACAGTAAAGCAAATAAGTAGCAGACGACCATCAAGTTTAGGCATTACAACTCAAAGAACCAAATGTTTCAAAAGCAAGAGTTGTAAGCACGAGGCAAAATATAATGCAACCGCCCATATGAACCCGCTTGAAGACTATCAACTCATACACTTCTCCCCCTTTTGTTAGTAAGGACCAAAAAGGTTTGAAGACATAGAGCATCTACTCGTCCTCATGAGTAGGTGAAGCAGTAGGGTTGTCGTCGTTGGTTGGCGGTGCAGACGAACTTGGTGCAGTGTCGATGCGTGCAGTAGTAGGAGGTGGTGAAGTAGCATCATCTTCATCATCGATCACTCTGGCATTTACCGTTGCCGCGGAGGAAGAATATTCAGAGTCTTCAAGAGATGGAGTGCGACGTAGGACAGCAGTCCGTGGAGGAGTGGAGTCAAACTGGAATCTTTCATTGAAGCCATCGTCTTGAAGATCTGCTTCAGCACTAAGCAGGGTCAAACTCTTCCATGATCGCCGGCAAGTCTCATGAGCGACAAAGGCGTTCTTGGTGGCAAGGTTACGAATGCGATTGACATCCACCAAGAGGCTTTGCATCTGTCTCTTGAGCCAAAAGTGATGCTTATCCTGTTTCTGATGAAGGGCCACAAGAAGTTCTCAGTCATTGAGAACGCGAGAACGCTTCCGAGGCCTTTGTGCAATGGTGCTTTCAGTGGCTTCAGTAGGTGCTCAATGAGGCAGATGAGTATTTCCAGCCAATGGATAGATTCGTGTTGCTGCTTGAACACCTTCAATGGGTTGAGTGAAGCTTTGGTGCTCGGCATTCTGAAGACAAAGAGGCTTCTTGGCAGGGTCAGAGTATATGGCTTCAACTGACATATCAACCTCTGGCAAAAAGATCAGATGATTGCGAGTAGAGGGCTGATAGTTGACAGATGAGTGTCTCTTGATGAGGCCCATGACCCATGGAGCATAAAACTTCAGACCAAATAGGTCAGACCCAGAAGCAGCAAGTTGCCTGATGAAGAATTCTTGAGTATTGAAGCTGATGCCATTGAGAATGTAGAAGACCAAAGTCTTCATAGCTCCTTCAAGCTTGGCCGTTGATGAATGTCCTTTGATAGGCCATAGAGTTCGCCTGATGATATGATATATGGTTCGAGGCAGATACTCAAGGTCTTCAACAAAGAACTTTGTTGGATATAGCTCTCCTAGAGTGGCTAGCCCTGTAAGCTCGATGATGTCAAGAGCTTTGGCTTCATGATGAACATTTCCGGTCATCCACTCGAGAACCCATGTCTTGATATCTCTATAGTAGCCGTGAATGTGTAGAGTAGCATAGAATTGAAGCAATAGCTCTTCATTCCAGTGTTCTTTGTCTGTCACAAAGTTGAGCAGACCAGCATCACGAAAGCAATCAAGTGCTTCTTCTAAGCACGGCAGTCCAGCAATGGCTTCAGTGTCAAGGCGCATATGAGGGAAAATGCGCCCTTGATCATATAGAACGCAGGAGTAATAGCTTCTCTGCTGATAGCTCCAGAACCGATCTGATGATATCCTTGGCTTGGAGTAGGGGTTCTTGGCGCTGTCAAAGAAGGTATTGTGGCTTTTGAAGCCATTAGCATTGAAGGACCCTGGTGAGTTTGCAGTACCTGGAAACCTTGGCAGTCTTGGCTTGGGCTTCTGGACCTGAGGCCTATGCTCAACATGATAATCAAATTGAGGTCCAGAGGCAGTAGGCGGAGGTACCAGAATGGGCCATCAGACAGTGGTTAGCTGACCATGACTGTATGCTTGCTCAATTGTATGGGGCCTTGGTGGCGGAACAGGAGCAGGGGCAACAGCTGAGGCTTCAGGCTGCACAACAGGTGCTTCAGGAGCAGTTGTCTCATTAGCTTCAGCTGCAGTGGCCTCATTGGCTTCAGGCTCAGTGGCCACATTGGCTTCAGGCACACTGGTAGGTGCAGGCTCCACATTAGCGTCAGCCATGACTACGTCATCGGCTTCATTGGCGTTGGTGGTGGTAGCTTCAACATTTTCAACCTCCTCTTGATGAACAGGAGGGTCGGGCACTGGCACGTTCACATCAGGAACATCTTCTTCTGTTCGAGGCATATAGCTCTCCTAGAGTGGCTAGCCCTGTAAGATCGATGATGTCAAGAGCTTTGGCTTCATGATGAACATTTCCGGTCATCCACTCGAGAACCCATGTCTTAATATCTCTATAGTAGCCGTGAATGTGTAGAGTAGCATAGAATTGAAGCAATAGCTCTTCATTCCAGTGTTCTTTGTCTGTCACAAAGTTGAGCAGACCAGCATCACGAAAGCAATCAAGTGCTTCTTCTAAGCACGGCAGTCCAGCAATGGCTTCAGTGTCAAGGCGCATATGAGGGAAAATGCGCCCTTGATCATATAGAACGCAGGAGTAATAGCTTCTCTGCTGATAGCTCCAGAACCGATCTGATGATATCCTTGGCTTGGAGTAGGGGTTCTTGGCGCTGTCAAAGAAGGTATTGTGGCTTTTGAAGCCATTAGCATTGAAGGACCCTGGTGAGTTTGCAGTACCTGGAAACCTTGGCAGTCTTGGCTTGGGCTTCTGGACCTGAGGCCTATGCTCAACATGATAATCAAATTGAGGTCCAGAGGCAGTAGGCGGAGGTACCAGAATGGGCCATCAGACAGTGGTTAGCTGACCATGACTGTATGCTTGCTCAATTGTATGGGGCCTTGGTGGCGGAACAGGAGCAGGGGCAACAGCTGAGGCTTCAGGCTGCACAACAGGTGCTTCAGGAGCAGTTGTCTCATTAGCTTCAGCTGCAGTGGCCTCATTGGCTTCAGGCTCAGTGGCCACATTGGCTTCAGGCACACTGGTAGGTGCAGGCTCCACATTAGCGTCAGCCATGACTACGTCATCGGCTTCATTGGCGTTGGTGGTGGTAGCTTCAACATTTTCAACCTCCTCTTGATGAACAGGAGGGTCGGGCACTGGCACGTTCACATCAGGAACATCTTCTTCAATCACTGGGGGAGTAGGGAAACATTCGTCTTCTTGATTTTCCTCGGCTGATGCAGCCGGAATGTCTTGAGCAGCTTGGGCTTCAGACTCGGAGATATTCACAGTAGGAGTGGGTTCAGAAAATACTTTACGTGCAACAGGTGGACATTGCACTTCTCCTTCTGGAATGCTCGATAGAGGGACTTGAGGCCTTTGTCCTTTGCGAAGCCTGCGAAATGCTGGCAACGCCTTAGGAGATGGAGTTGGGTGGGCCTCAAAGTCTTCATCTTCTTCTTGCACGGGAGGTGTAGCTTGTTGTTGTTGTTGGGGAGTACTGGGGGAGTCTTGTTGCTGTGGGTGATCAGCCCACGATGCATCCTGAGCAATTGGCGTCAGAGGACGACCAATGCTGATGAGTTCGTTGTTCGTAAGAACAGGCGATGATACCACATTGTGTTCAATCTGAGGAAGAACTTCATCATCTTCAACATTGTCATCTTGACCAATGTCTTCAGCAGCGGTGGGTTCAGCTGCTGGAATATCTTCAGCTTCATGAGCCTCTGTGGAAGCAGGCTCATGGACTATCATCCTTCTTTCTTGATGTTCTGACGCAGGGTGAACCACTGAAATGGGTTCAACAACTAAGGGCTCTGTGGGAGCAGCCCTAGTCTTATTGCTCTTGCGCTTCTTCTTGGAGGGAGCGGCATCAGAGGCTTCAGTATTCTTCCTCTTTCTGGCTTCAGCCTCAGTAGCCCTCGTCTTCTTCTGTTCTGAAGCGGTTGTGGTGACCTTTGGCTTCGAGCCAGTCATGTTGCTTGGGAAGATAATGCGAGGGGCTTCTTGGCTTGAAGGTGTAGGCTGGTCAGCAGGAAGCTTCTTCTTTTTCTTTGCAGCCATCCTGGGGTCAATGCCAGGACGGCCAAGTGACTTGCGCTTCTTAGCCTCATTGTAGGCAAGCACACACTTATCAGCCAAACTCTTCATGCGCTCTTGAGAGCCCTGAGCTTCTTCACGCTTCTTCAGAAAAGCTTCTTTAAGCTCATGTAGCATGACCTTGAAGTTTCTGACGTCTTGAACACTTAGCTTGGACACATGCTTCTTGAACTGAGCCTTCTCATAATCAATATTGTTCTTCAGCTCAACAATGCGCTGAGCGAGAGCTAGCTCGGAAGCAATGGCGCCGTTAAAAGAGATCTGAGGCCAATGGGAAGCTGTAAATCTTCAAAGCTGAGATTGGGGGTGTCGAACCACTCATCAATGAAGTTGTGGATGATTGCCACATCAAAGAGAGGCAATTTGTTGAAGATTTCTGCTTCTTCCTTGCTCTTTATCAGCTGCTCAAGGGCATCATCAGCAAGATCTTCATCACTGGACAGATCAACGGGTTCTTCGCGCAGAATGGCGGCAGGAGTCAAGGCTTGATCAGTATGCCTGACAATTTGCTTTTTCTTCTCCGTTCTCTTGGAGACACGGGATTGATCTTCAGACTGCACACTGTCTTCAGGAGGTGCAGTGGCCAGTGGCTTCGCACGAGAAGTTTTTGGAGGTGCTGATTTAGAAGCCTTTAGCTTCTTTTGCTTCTGCGGCTTTGGAGGAGGAGCTGGGGCTTCATCGGAGTCAGCATCATTATCAGAATGATCAACTCTGGCTCCCTGGACCAAGATGTAGGTGATGAGGCCGTCAAGATTGGAGAAGGGGCCGATGACATTGGGTTCTGCATCACGTGAGCCGTCGGCACGGGGAGCAGAGGGACCTGGGTTGAAGTCCAATCCCAATGACTTCTTGTTTTTCTTGGCCGAAGCCATAGCGAACTGGAAGTTGCACTTGAAGAGAGAATCGTCACGACACCAGAGTAATGAAGTGGGATCGGTGTTCTCAGGCCGAGGTCCACGGACCATGCAAGGATAGAAGCCTTGCTCAATAGCTTTAGCTCTGTTCTTGGGTTGAAGGCCTCGATAGAGAATATCACCCCAAGGTCTCTTGATAGCATTCTTCTCTGCATATTCCTTGGTTACATACTTGTACTTGAACCATTCTTCAGCCCAATAGCGTCGAATCCATTGGATTCATGTCTTGCGCTGGTGATAAGTTTCTTCAGGGTCTGTCTTGTAGAGCTCTGCTAGATCATCAGGCAGATCTTTGGATGTTCCCTCTCGGCGCTGTCTGCCACCCTTCCTTGCTGATTTTTCTGCAGCCATGAACTTCAAACTGAATGGCTTCAATACGTTCAAAGGCTTCAGAGACTTATGCTTGCTGGTCAAGCAGGAACTGGCTTCAGGAGAATTGATATGATGCTGTAAGTATTCTGCAAACGAATGCAGACTATGAGAACCAAGGGATTCTCCCACGGACATGTACCTGTGACTGTAAGTGCATCTAGTGCCACCCCTAGTTGGTTTTGGAGTATTGACGACAAAGTTGGTTGAGGGACTAATGCGTTTGTGAGAATTGCAGGATAACGCAGGTAGTGTCCCTCATTGATTCAGTTTACCTACCGGAGATGACCCCTAAAAATGTATGAAGACATTGAAGACAATGGTGGTATGAGAAGATATTCATATTGAAGACTATGACTCGAGAAGACATTGCGTGAAGACTTTGAAGCGTGAAGACTGTGTGTTTTCGTTGTTTCCGTTTCATCTTTGTTGAGTCATAGGAACCACCGTACTATTAAGTGGGGTCCAAGTGAACTAAGTCAGAGTGACTGAAGTGATGCTCAACCCAAATCCTATGTCTTCGAACGAAGACAATGAGAGCAAATCTTATCCAAAGCTGGATGAGTTAGCTTTGCTTGTAGCCCAAGTAAAGTTGCCGCGTGTGTTTGAAATCTGACCATTGGAACACGTGTCAGTTCCTTAGTGACCCAGGGTCATTTTGGACAAATCAGGTCGGGTTGCCTAGTGGCTATAAATAGCCCACCCCCTACACCATAAATTGGTGGCTGCTCAGAGTTTGTGCACGGCTTTTGTCGTTTGAGAGCAACCCACCTCGAAGCATTTGAGAGAGAGAAATCCTTGCGAGGACAAAGCCCAAACACCCAGAGCCAAAGAGTGTTAGGCATCACTGAAGTCTTTCTGTCTGTGTGACCTGAAGACTTATTACACTTGAGGACTGTGAATCCTCCAGCCAGTTAGGCGTCGCGTTCTGAGCATCCAAGAGTCATTGTGGATTGCCGGTGAACAAAGTCTGTGAAGGTTTGGAAGTCTCCCTTGAAGACTTACCAGAGTGATTGGGCGAGGACTGGGTGTCCTTAGCTCAAGGGGAATAAGGTGAAGACACGGTCTTCTGAGTTAAATCTCAGCCTCCCTAACTAGACGTACAGTTGTCACAGCAACTGGAACTGGTCCAACAAATCCTGTGTCTTCAACAAGCAACTGGTTCTATCCCTTCCAACCTTACTTAAGTTTGTCTTCATGAAGCCATTTCTTATCTGTTCATCTGTTTAACTTCATTGCTTGACTACTGTTGATTGATTGGCTCCATACTATCTTCCAACTTGATCCTTACTGCCCAACTGCTATTAGTCCTGTACTCTCACATCATTACATACTTGACTATGGCTTGTTTAGATTAGTTTATCTTCTGCTGCATATCAATTAAGTTGTTTCTGGTGTTTGTCTTCGAAACTTCCCAGTTTTGAAGACTTCCATAAAAATCGCCTATTCACCCCCCCCCTCTAGTCGATACTAGCGCTTTCAATTGGTATCAGAGCAAGGTACTCCCTTGTTCTGTGTGATTCGGTTTAACCACCTGGAGTTTCAGCTATGTCGACTGTAGGACTGAGGAACATATCTTGTCCCACCTTTGACGGTCATGAGTATCCCCGATGGAAAGCCATGATGAAGAGGCTGCTCATGTCCAAGGATAGCGAACTGTGGACCATCACTGAGATTGGACTCACTGATCTATGCAAAATGGCAGAGGCTACTGACATTCGCAAGTATACGCTACTGAACCTCACAGCGAAGGATGTCATCTGCTGTCATTTGTCCAGAAATCAGTTCAGGAATGTTATGCACCTCAATCACGCGAAGCTAATCTGGGACCGGCTATCTGATGTATACGAAGGTCATCGCACTCGTCATGATCAGCCGTTCGAAGACTACAAGGAATCTCTCAAGAAAATGACCTTTTCACCTGAACCATCATCATCCTCATCATGCCACATGGCAAGGGGTGATAAGGTAACTGAATGCTATCTCTCTGAATCAAGTGATGATGGATCAGGTGATGAATTTGGGCCCGGTTATGATAAGCTCGCTTCCCTTGCCACTAAACAATAACGAATTTTAGAAAAGGTTCAAGACATGCTTAGTAAGAGCGATGATATGTTGGGTGCTGAAATGGATCAGTCAAAAGCTTTGGCTGATAGTCTTCAGAGACTCCATGCTAAGTTTGATGCCCTTCAAGATCAACATAATGCTCTCTTATCTGATCATGAGAAGCTTTCTTCTGAATGTCTTCAAAGAAAGTTAGACCTTGAAAAGATAAGAGTGGATTATGAAGATCTTCAGAAGGAGCGAACTTCGCGCTCCACAGATCAGTTCTGCTCAGGAAGGATTTGAACCACCATGTCTAAAATGCATTGAGCGTGATAACGCTACATCTGTTGCTGAATGTTCCACTGCTGCTACTGTTTCATTGTCTTCACCTACTGATGTGGTCACTAACCCCTCTAAGGAGGATACCACTTCTGTTGCTGATGAAAATGCTATGTTGAAGACATTGCTTGAAACAGGGATGTACAAAAGTTTGAAGGGACATCAGACTCTCTGCGATGTCCTCAAAAAGCAGATTCTGAACCGAAACCCTAGGAAAGAGGGTGTTGGGTTCGAGAGGAAAATGAACGTTGATGGCTCATACTGGAAGCCTGAGCAGTACCCCAAAACCACATGGGTTGCTGCAAAGGAACCTTCAGTAGATCCATCTACCTTATCTGGCTTTACCTGTGCTAATCCTATTATCATTGATGAATCCTTTGATGCAAACTATAAGCTGTTCAAAAATCAGAATGGTGAAGTGTTTGCCAGGTACATTGGCACTAACTGCAGGAATGGACCACCTATGAAGAAGATCTGGGTACCTAAGCAGTACATTGAGAATCTTCCTGTGAATGTCATCATGACACCACCTAGGAAGAAGACAAACCCCAGACCTGTGGCTTCATATGGCCCAAAGGCTTCATACAGATACAGGACTCACATGAGTCACCCTAACGCCAATGTTTTGCAGGGAAATCATGCTCAGACTTATGAATATGAGCGTGTATCTTCAAACCACTATGTTCATAGGACTAAGAACTTTTCTGCTTATTCATATGAGTATCATTCATCTCCTGCAAGGCTATTTGCTAGGGCTTCAAAGCCAAAATTCTCAGATGCTGCACTTAGACTCATCGCTTCTAAGCCCCCACTGAAAATGTGGGTGGCAAAGAAGAATTAACTCTCTTTTGCAGAAAATGGTCTCCAGCCAGCAATCAATGGCGTCCGATACTATTGCTGGGGACCTAAAACTCACTGAGGACGCACATTGACATGTCATTCTATATGCTTCACATCTGAATTTTTCATCAGTCTATGTCCTAACTTTGATATAAGCTGTGACTGTCCCTATATGTATCAAATGCATATGCTTCACAACACTTGTGTGAAGCCTATCCTCCTAACTGCACTGTAGGGTACATCACCAAAAGCTTCAGAATGGATTATGGACAGTGGATGCACAAATCATATGACTGGTGATCGAAGTCTTCTCATGGACTCAACCTTACGTCCATCCGACAAGAGTCACATCACATTTGCTGACACTGGTAAAAGCAAAGTATTGGGTCTAGGTAGAGTTGCAATCTTAAAGGATCAACACATGGATAAAGTGATGCTCATTGAATCCCTTGGTTTCAACTTAATGTCTGTCTCAATGCTTTGTGACTTGAACATGATTGTGATATTTGGCAAATATCGTTGCCTTGTACTAATGGAATCTGACAAATCTCTAGCCTTTGAAGGGTATCGAAAAGATGATCCACAGCTTGTCCACAGCTTGCCGCTTGTCTTCTCACAAAAGCTTCAGAATGCTGGCTCTGGCATCGAAGGCTGGGACATTCTGGCATGAGAAACTTACACTCACTCGTCAAGAAGAAGCATGTCATTGGCATCAAAGATGTCAAGTTCAAGAAGGATCATCTGTGTGGTGCCTGTGAAGCTGGAAAGATGACAAGGGCAAAGCACCCATCGAAGACAATCATGACAACATCTCAACCCTTCGAGCTGTTACACATGGACTTATTTGGACCTACTCACTACTCCACCCTTACAACAACTGCCTGTCTCTATGGTTTCATCATTGTTGATGACTACTCAAGATACACATGGGTCCATATAATTCTTTACAAGACTGAAGTGCAAGATGTCTTCAGGCGCTTCGCAACTCGAGCAATGAACAACTATGGTGTGAAGATCAAGCACATTAGAAGTGACAATGGCACTGAATTCAAGAACACTGGACTTGATCTGTATCTGGATACAATGGGAATCACTCATGAGTTCTCTGCTCCATACACACCTCAGCAAAATGGCATCGTTGAGCGCAAGAACAGAACCCTCATTGAGATGGCTCAAACAATGCTAGATGAGTACAAGACACCAAGAAAGTTCTGGCCCGAAGCAATTGATACAGCATGTCACATCATCAACCGTGTGTACGTTCATAAGCTTCTGAACAAAACATCATATGAGCTACTTACTGGTAAGAGGCCAAATGTCAGTTACTTTAGAGTATTTGGAGCAAGATGCTGGATAAAGGATCCCCATCACAAGTCAAAATTTGCACCTAAGGCTCACGAAGGCTTCATGCTTGGCTATGGAAAGGATTCACACTCCTACAGAATCTTCAACCTTTATCTCTACAAGATCGTTGAAACTGTGGATGTGAAATTTGATGAAACAAATGGTTCACGGAGAGAGATCCTGCCAAGTACACTGGATGAAGCTCCTTCAAATGAAGCAATCAAGCTGATGGGAACTGGTGAAATCATGCCCTCTGAAGCACAGCCTGAAGAGGAACTTATCATCTCCTCACCAAATCAACCTGAAGACAATGCTCAGTCTGAAGACAATCCTACCAATGATGACAATGATCAGCCAGAGCAAAATCTTCGACCTGTCCATCCTCGTGTTGCAAATGAAGTTCAAATAGAGAAGATAATTGACAGCATCAATGCACCTGGTCCACTCACTCGTTCAAGAGCAACACAGCTAGCAAACTTCTATGGGCACTTTTCATTTGTGTCAATATCAGAACCCAAGAAAGTTGCTGAAGCTTTTATGGACCTGAATGGATTCAAGCCATCCAAGAAGAACTTCAACAGTTCAAACTGAATAATGTATGGGAACTTGTCAAGCGACCTGATCCTCGCAAGCATAACATTATTGGAACAAAATGGATATATCGAAACAAGCAAGATGAGCATGGTCAAGTCGTCAGAAACAAAGCATGTCTTGTGGCTCAAGGATATACCCAAGTGGAAGGAATTGACTTTGATGAAACATTCGCTCCTGTAGCTAGGCTTGAAGCTATTCGCATACTGCTAGCCTACGCAAATCATCACAATATCTTGCTATATCAAATGGATGTGAAGAGTGCATTTCTCAATGGCAAGATTGAAGAAGAAGTATATGCCGCACAACCACCTGGCTTCGAAGATCCAAAACATCCTGATATGGTGTACAAGCTAAACAAGGCACTGTATGGCCTCAAACAAGCCCCTCGCGCCTGGTATGATACAATCAAAGACTTCCTGAGGAGCAAAGGCTTCAAACCTGGATCCCTCGATCCCACTCTCTTCACGAAGACATATGATGGTGAACTGTTTGTGTGCCAAATATATGTGGATGACATAATCTTCGGATGCACCAACCAGAAGTACAGTGATGAGTTTGGGTATATGATGCAAGAGCAATATCAAATGTCCATGATGGGTGAGCTGAACTTCTTCCTTGGTCTTCAAATTCATCAGCAGAGGAATGGGATCTTCATATCTCAAGAGAAATACCTCAAAGATTGTCTGAAGAAGTTTGGAATGGAAGACTGCAAAGGCTACACGACGCCAATGCCAGCCAAGCACCATCTTGGTCCCGACAACAATGGTAAAGAGTTCGATCAAAAGGTATACCGCTCCATGATTGGTTCTTTGCTTTATTTATGTGCATCTAGGCCAGATATTATGCTTAGTGTTTGCATGTGTGCTCGGTACCAAGCGGCACCAAAGGAATCGCATCACTTAGCTGTGAAGTGAATTCTTAGATATTTGGCTTACACCCCAACACTCGGATTATGGTATCCCAAGGGCTCAAGATTCGATTTGGTTGGATTCTCGGATGCTGATTATGCTGGTGACAAGGTGGATCGCAAGTCTACATCTGGCACATGCCATTTTTTTGGTCGATCACTTGTCTGTTGGTCTTCGAAGAAGCAAAACTGCGTATCACTCTCAACTGCTGAATCTGAATACATTGCTGCTGGATCCTGTTGTGGTCAGCTTCTATTGATGAAGCAAACTCTCAAGGATTATGGCATCAACCTGACACAAGTACCTCTCTTCTGCGACAACGAGAGTGCCATCAAGATAGCCAACAATCCAGTTCAACACTCGAAGACAAAGCACATTGAAATTCGTCATCACTTTCTCAGAGATCATGTTATGAAGAAAGATATCGATATCATTCACGTCAACACTGATGAGCAACTGGCAGATATCTTCACTAAGCCCTTGGATGAGAAAAGGTTTTGCAAGTTACGGTGTGAGCTAAATATCTTGGAATCCTCTAATGTCCTATGATCAGGCACACATCCTAACACTTATGCATGTTGATGACTTAGATGTGCAACACACAAAGTAATGTATATCTTCTATCAATGAAGATTTACACTCTGAGTGTGAATACATTAACATGGAATTTGACTTCAGAGCGCCACGATAATTGTGCGTCGTGTCTGGGTCTAATATTTCCTATACGGTGGGTAACGCCACCACCAACTTTTCTTGTTTGAAGTGTTTCACTCAAGGCGTTATATTGCAATAACTTCGCATTTGGTTTGTCTTCAGTTTCAATTTGTCTTCATGACTTTCTGCACTATGATGATTTGATTGCTTTTTGATATATATATATATATATATATACTAGTGTTCTGTCCTCTACAGCATTCACCTATAGCTATGTCTTCAAGATTGGATCTTTTGAACTAAGTGAATGTGATCGGACCCTAACCTCTCTATGCTTACTATCTCAAATCTATCTGTCCAAATCATATGCATTCTGTTGAAACTATCGAATGTCTTCTCTGCGTCCTAGTCAGCAGAAGGCAAAGAGACAAACATTAAATCTGTTTTTAATGACTTATCTTTACTGTTGAAATCCGGAGAAGCCGGAACAACTCTCCGACATGCCTGGCGGGCGTGGGAACGTGGGACAACCCTGGGTGTGTTGCATGCTTGCCACGTACCCCTCAGATATGAACCGGCAGGGGCACCAGTGTAATTGCGCTGTCTCTCTCACCTACTTATAAATACCTATCCCCCTGCGGTAAAGAAATACTTCTTCCACCTCTCCACCTCCGTCAAAACCCTAGCGCCACCGCTAGCTCGAGACGACGCCGGCGACGAAGCGCTTAGCTACCGCGACTTCTCCAACGCCGTCCTCACGCCGGCCGTGGACATCGTCCTCTCCGCCGTCGCCGTAGGTGTCCTCCGTCGCCAAGTTAGGGCAGGGTGGGCTGAACTGCTCGGTCTCCTATTCTTCTCCATCTAGCAGTTCTTCGTGCGGTAAATATAACTCTATTTTTACCACCTTTTTGATCTTCAAGATTCATCCTGTTTACCGAAAGTTGTTTCTGTCTATTCAAAGCTAGATCCATTCCGTCTGCATCTCATACTGCTTAGTCGATTCACTTAGATTTCTACTAGTTTGATTCCTCACTTGTACTTATTTACGGATTGGTACAAATCTTGAACCAACTCATCTATATAAGTGAATGTCTTCGCAACATGAGGTCAATGTCTTCAAACTGATTTATCTTCAAAATCTTCTGAGAATGCATATGACATCTTCCCCTTCCCTCGCATCTCTAATGCTGTCACAGGTACATGTCTGTGGGAGAATCCCTTGGTTCTCATAGTCTGCATTTGTTTGCAGAATACTTACAGCATCAGTTGAATTCTCCTGAAGCCAGTTACTGCTTGACCAGCAAGCGCAAATCTCTGAAGCCATTGAACGTACTGAAGCCTTTCAGCTTGAAGTTCATGGGAACAAAGAAATTAGCAAGGAAGGGTGGTAGACAGCGCAGAGGAGGTACATCAAAGGATCTGCCTGATGATTTAGCAGAACTGTACAAGACAGATCCGGAGGAGAACTATCATCAGAGAAAGACACGAATCCAATGGATTCGACGCTATTGGGCTGAGGAGTGGTTCAAGTACAAGTTTGTCACAAAGGAATATGCAGAGAAGAATGCCATCAAGAAACCTTGGGGTGATATCCTCTATCGAGGGCTTCAACCCAAGAGTCGAGCTGAAGCCATTGAACAAGGCTTCTATCCATGCATGGTCCATGGGCCACAGCCAGCGAACGCAGATCCCACTTCACTACTATGGTGTCGTGATGATTCGCTCTTCAAGCGCAACTATCAGTTTGCTGTGGCTTCGGCCAAAGAGAACAAGAAGACCTTGGGTTTGGACTTCAATCCAGGCCCCTCTGCTCCACGTGCTGATGGCTCCCGAGAAGCTAATCCCAATGTCATTGGCCCCTATGCCAACCTTGATGGCCTCATCACCTATATCATGGTCCAAGGCGCCAGAGTAGATCATTCTGACGATGGTGCTGACTCTGATGAAGCCCCTTGTCACGCCCAATATGCGACCCTATCCAAAAGGAACTCGAAGGTCCCACCAAGGATAGACCCGCATATTGGAACGCTTTTGCAAGGTGGATATCATTACATCAACATTACATAATAGTGGGGATACAACTAAGACATACAATGCCACATGAATACAACAATACATCATATACAAGATCAACATCCGACTACGGATGAAACATAAACAGAAACTCAAACAATATCCACCCTGCTAGCCCAGGCTGCCGACCTGGAACCTATCCCCTGATCGAAGAAGCAGAAGAAGAACTCAAAGCAAGCAAGCATCGCTCTCGCGTCATGATCATCGCATAACCTGTACCTGCAACTGTTGTTGTAGTAATCTATGAGCCACGAGGACTCAGCAATCCCATTACCATGGGTATCAAGACTAGCAAAGCTTAATGGGTAAGGAATGGATAAGTGGTGAGGTTGCAGCAGCGACTAAGCAAGTATGGTGGCTAACCAACGCAAATGAGAGCGAGAAGAGAAACAAGCGGAACGGTCGTCAACTAGTAATGATCAAGAGGTGATCCTGAACACCTACTTACGTCAATCATAACCCAGAAACTGTGTTCACTTCCCGGACTCCGCCGAGAAGAGACCATCACGGCTACACACTCGGTTGATGCGTTTTAATTCGGATCTGGTGTCAAGTTATCTACAACCGGACATTAACAAATTCCCATCTGCCACATAACCGCGGGCACGGCTCTCGAAAGTTTATACCCTGCAGGGGTGTCCCAACTTAGCCCATGACAAGCTCTCGCGATCAACGAAGGAATAGACCTTCTCCCAGGAAGACCCGATCAGTCTCGGAATCCCGGTTTACAAGACATTTCGACAATGGTAAAACAAGACCAGCAAGACCTCCCGGCGTGCCGACATCCTGATAGTAGCCGCGCGTATCTCGTCTCAGGCCACGACCGGATGAACACTACGTACGGCAACCGACGATACCCCAAGTTGCCTAGGGGCGGCACCGCAAGTGGCTCTGGTTTGGACCAACACTTAGACAAGCATTGGCCCGGGGGGGCTAAATAAAGATGACCCTTGGGTTAATTACTCCCAAGGGAAATATAGGTGGTGGTGAGGCAAATGGTAAAACCAATGTTGGGCCTTGCTGGAGGAGTTTTATTCAAAGCGAACTGTCAGGGGGGTCCCATAAATCACCCGACCGCGTAAGGAACGCAAAATCCGGGAACATAATACCGGTATGATGGAAACTAGGGCGGCAAGAGTGGAACAAAACACCGGGCATAAGGCCGAGCCTTCCACCCTTTACCAAGTATATAGATGCATTAATAATATAAGAGATATTGTGATATCCCAACATAACCCTGTCCACCATGGAGAAATCTTCAACTTCACCTGCAACTAGCAACGCTATAAGAGGGGCTGAGCAAAAGCGGTAACATAGCCAAACAACGGTTTGCATAGGAAAGGTGTCAAAGGTTAGAGGTTCATGGCAATATGGGATGGCTTGATAAACAGGTAATAGGTAGCGCAGCATAGCGATAGAACGAAGCAACTAGCATAGCAATGATAGTAGTGAGATCCAGGGTAGCGGTCATCTTGCCTGAAATCCCGCTAGGAAGAAGAACGAGTCCATGAAGAAGACGAACGGGAGTAGCCGAACCAACCGTAGATGAACGAATCCTCACGATCGCAACGAAACAGCAACTAACAAGAAGAAGCACACAACATGGTAAACACACCACACATAGACAAGACATGATGCACAACAAGCATGATGCATGACAAGGCTACATGAAGCTACTCATGGCAAGAGATGATGCAAACAAGAACAACACATCAAGGCAAGTTTAAATGAGGCCGGAAACAACATATAACAATTCCGGTAAGTCCTCATATGCATATTTCGAAATTGGTCCAGAACTGAATAAACATTATGTTCAAGTTGTTAAACAGCAAGTTAAGATGCACCAAGATGATCTACACGAAATTCTAGTCAAGTTACATATAAAGTTCATTAGATTCGGAGCTACGGCCTAGAAGATATGAGCAAAACAAGTTAAACATGGCATTGATGCAAAATGCATACAAACATCAAGCAAACACCTCAAAACAAGGATGCAACATTATAATATGAAACTACATGCAAAATCAAGCAAGTTTCATATAGAGCACACTCAAAACGGAGCAACGGTGCAACACATACACTCTATACAAGTCATAGCAACAATCTGTCCATAACAGCAACTAGGCATCTTACAAGCATCAAAACAACAAGCTACAGCACCCCAACATAATAACAAAAGGCATGGGCATGAAGTACAGGTAAAGCATAACAAAACATGAACACTGAGCTATCTCCAGAAAAGACTAGAACATGCTCAAAAAGACATGGGAAGATTGCAAATATTAACAGTTTCAGACTTTGCAGAAATAACATCAGGTTACAATGTTTAGAGCTATCAAACAACATGTTACAAGAACTTATCATGGCAAACAACGGTATGGCATGAATCTACTAAGTGCATAGATCAAAAGTCCCTTACTGACCATAAGCCAAAAAGGAACCGAAGATAGGATGGCACCCATGTAAACATGGCAAGTTATATTACAGATTCAAACATGGCAGAAACAACAATAAGTAGGCATGTTGGTGAGCTTGAACCACTCACCACAGAGCAATACATGGCATGGCAAGGCAACCAACAGCAAGAAGACATGTTTATGAAGCTAAGCATGACAAGAGCAAGTTCATAGGGTGCATGGATCACTAGGAAAACACATGGGAACAAGTGAACTAAATGTAAACAGGCTGACAGCAACATTATCAAGCAACTTTGGAGCAAGATTACAACATGTTCCAGCAGGCTATAATTGCAACCAAGGGCATGAATGGATAGAGCATGACATGTAGATCAAAACATGTTTATAGGACATCTCCAGATTATGCATAGAATGATTAGTAGAAGCATGTTAACATAGCAACAAAATATAACAGAATCTGTCAGGAAAACAGCAACAGCAACTACCCTACTTAGCAAGCTTGATACACTCAGCACACAACTCACAAAAATACATGGTTGGCACCACTGGAAAGATGGCATGGCATAGATCAACATACATGTAGACATCAACCTCATAGGATGCACACATCAATCATGGAAAAAATGACAAATGAGCAAGTTATAACAGTTTCAGCAGATTAACATCAACATGCACTCTTCCAACAGCATTTCGGGCATCAAGATTAGCTCAAATGAAAATGATGCAATGAAATGAAATGAAGTACTCGTCGAGACGAACAATTTGACATATTACACGCACGAAACGGACCTACGGATGCAGAGATGTGATGTGATGAACATGGCATGTTAATGCAAAAATCTGGGGACTTAGGATATTTCGGGGTCAACCTTTGCGCTCGCACGGAAATCGAGGCACAGCGGGCTCGCCGGAGACGGCGCCGGAGAGGGCGAGGGAGAGGCACCGGTGGGTCGGGGTCGACGGGCCCCGCCGGATCTGGCCGGATCCGGCGAGCGGCGGCAGCGGAGGAGGCCGGCGGCGGCGGACGGCGTGCCGGCGCGGCCGGAGCGACGCGGGGCGAGGCCGCGCCGGCGAGGAGGCGCGGCGAGCTCGCCCGGGGCAGCGCGGCTCCCGCGGGGAGCGGCTGCGGCGGCGTTCCAGGGGCGGCGGCGAGCGGACGCCAGCGCGGAGGCGGAGGGGCCGAGGCGGCGGGGTTGGCGACGGCGGGGAGCGCGCGGCGGTGGCCGTCGGCGAGGCGAGGCGGAGCGGAGGCGCTCGGGCCCGGTGCGGCTCGGGCGGGCCGGCCTCGGGCCTCGCGGGCGCGCGGCATCGCTTGCCACGCGGCGGCCCGGGAGAGGCTGGGAGCGGCGGCGTGGGGACGGGCGGACACGTCTGGACGGGTCGGACGTGTCCGGCAGCGCGGGGAGGATTTGCTAGGGTTTCAACCGGGATTTGGACGGGGATGGACACATATTTATAGGTAGAGGGAGCTAGCAGAGTCCAAATGAGGAGCGGTTTTCGGCCACGCGATCGTGATCGAACGACCGAGAGCATGGAAGGGAGTTTGCTGGGTTTTGGGCCACTTTGGAAGGGGTGTTGGGCTGCAAACAAAAGAGGCTTTTACGGTTCCCCGGTTAACCGTTGGAGTACCAAACGACCTCCAAATGACACGAAACTTGACAGGCGGTCTACCGGTGCTATACCAAGGCCGCTTGGCAAACCTCGGTCCATTCCGAGAACGTTTAATACTCGCACAAGAGAAGAGGTCAAAAAGGGACCGCCGGATGACATAGGAGTGCCGGATTGCAAAACGGACAACGGGGAAAATGCTCGGATGCATGAAACAAACATGTATGCAAAATGAGATGCACATGATGACATGACATGAAATGCAGATGATGACATGGCAAAATGCAACACGCAAGCAAATGACAAGGCAACGACGGTGAATAACTGGCGGACACCTGGCGCAACGAATCCGGGGCGTTACACCCCTGCTCCTCCTCCTCCTAAGCTGCAGATGCAAAAGAAGTCAAAGGCTTCAACCTTAGCTGCAAAGCCGCCTCCGAAGACTTTGCGTGCGAAGCCACTGGCCACTGCACCTCCTGAAGCCAGTGTGCAATCTAAAGATCTGTCCCGTGTCTCTAGCAGAACGGACAAGAAAAAGTAGCTTATTAGAACAACTGATCAACGAGCCTTGACTCCTGCTGCCATTCTGCATGAAGAACCCATTGATCTATCAAGTGATGAAGATCTTGCTGATGATGCCCTTGAGCAGCTGATCAAGAGCAAAGAAGAAGCAAAAATCTTCAGCAATCTGCCTCTCTTTGATGTGGCCATCATTCACAATTTCATTGATGAGTGGTTCGACACCCCCAACGTCAGTTTTGAAGATTTACAGCTCCCAATTAGCCTCAGTGTCGCCTTCAATGGCGCCATTGCTTCTAAGCTAGCTCTTGCTCAGTGCATCGTTGAGCTCAAAAACAAGATTGATTTTGAGAAGGCTCAATTCAAGAAGCATGTGGCTAATCTGAGTGTTCAAGACGTCCGCAACTTCAAGGTCATGCTCCATGAGCTCAAGGAAGCTTTTCTGCAGAAACGCCAAGAAGCTCAGGGCTCTCGAGAACGCATGAAGCTTTTGGCTGATAAGTGTGTGCTTGCCTACAATGAGGCTGAGAAGCGCAAGTCCCTTGGCCGTCCAGGCATTGACCCCAGGATGGCTGCAAAGCGGAAGAAGAAGCACCCTGCTGAACAGCCTGAACCGTCATGCCAAGAAGCCCCTCGCATTATCTTCCCGAGCAGCATGACTGGCTCGAAGCCTAAGGTCACCACAACCGCTTCAGAACAAAAGAAGACAAAGGCTGCCGAGGCTGATGCGAGAAAGAGAAAGCATGCTGAAGCCTCTGATGCCGCTCCCTCCAAGAAGAAGCGCAAGACCAAGAAGACTAGGGCTGCTTCCACAGAGCCCTTAGTCGTTGAACCCATTTCCGTTGTTCGCCCTATATCAGTACATCAAGAAAGAAGGATGGTCGTCCATGAGCCTGCTACCACAGAGGCTCCTGAGACTAAAGATATTCCAGCAGCTGAACCCAACACTGCTGAAGACATTGGTCAAGATGACAATGTGAATGATGATGAAGTTCTTCCTCAAATTGAACATCAAGTGGTATCATCGCCTGTTCGTACGAACAGCGAAACCATTAACATTGGTCGTCCATTGACGCCAATTGCTCAGGACGCTTCGTGGGCTGATCACCCACAACAACACCAAGACTCCCCCAGTACTCCCCAACAACAACAACAACGAGCTACACCCCCAGTGCAAGAAGAGGATGAAGACTTCCAGGCTCAGCCAAGTCCATCTCCTAACTTGAAGCCAGCGCTTCGCAGGCTTCGAAGAGGACAAAGGCCGGAAGTCCCTCTGTCGAGCGTTCCTGAAGGAGATGTGCAACGTTCACCTGTTGCACGGCAAGTATTCTCTGAACCAGCTCCTATAGTGAACATCTCCATGTCTGAAGCACATGCTGCTGAAGACATTCCGGCTACATCAGCAGAAGAAAAAGAAGAAGAAGTACGTGTATCAACTCCCCCTGCAATTGAAGAAGAAGAAGTTCGTGTACCAACACCCCCTGTGATTGAAGAAGAAGCCGTTCATGATCTGAATGTGCCTGTGCCTGACCCTCCTGCTCGTCAAGAGGAGGTTGAAAATGTTGAGGCTGCCACTACCAATACCAATGAAGCCAATGACGTGGTCATGGCTGACGCCCATGTGGAGCCTGCACCAACTAGTGTGCCTGAAGCAAGTGTGGGCACAGAACTTGAAACCAATGAGGTTGCTGCCCCTGAAGCAAATGAAGAGGCTGCACCTGATGCCAATGAGGAGGCTGCACCTGACGCAAATATGACAATTGCTCCTAAAGCACCAGTTGTGCAGCCTGAACCCTCTGATGTTGCCCTTGCTCCTGTTCCGCCTCCAAGGCCTCACACTATTGAGCAAGCATACGATCACGGTCAGCTTGTCACTGTCCGATGGCCTATTCTGGTGCCTCCGACTGCTGTCTCTGGCCCCCAATTTGACTATCATGTTGAGCATCGGCCTCAGGTCCAGAAGCCAAAGCCCAGGTTACCAAGGTTTCTAGGTACTGCCAACTCCCCCAGGTCTTTCAATGCAAATGGCTTCAAGAGCGACAATACCATCTTTAACAGCGCCAAGAACCCCTACTCCAAGCCAAGGATTTCATCAGATCAGTTCTGGAGCTATCAGCAGAGAAGCTATTACTCATGCGTGCTGTATGATCAAGGGCGCATTTTCCCTCACATGCGTCTTGACACTGAAGCCATTGCTCGACTGCCGTGCTTGGAAGAAGCACTTGACTGCTTTCGCGATGGTGGTCTGCTTTATTTTGTGACAGACAAGGAACATTGGAATGAAGAGCTATTGCTTCAATTCTATGCCACTCTGCACATTTGCGGCTACAACAGAGACATCAAGACTTGGGTTCTCGAGTGGATGACTGGCAATGTTCATCATGAAGCCAAAGCTATGGACATCATCGAGCTTACTGGGCTAGCCACTCCTGGAGAACTGTATGAGCCTAACTGTCTGCTACACCGCAATGTTGTGGAGAGCATCTTTCATAAGCCAGAACCCAACATGAGCCAGATGCTGAGTATGATGAAACCCTTGCCATCTGATGCTGAGTACCCCACACATTTCTTTGTTGAAGACCTTGAGTATCTGCCTCGCACTATATATCATATCATCAGGCGAACTCTATGGCCAGTCAAGGGACACTCATCATCGGCCAAGCTTGAAGGAGCCATGAAGACTTTGGTCTTCTATATTCTTAATGGCATCAGCTTCAACACTCAGGAATTCTTCATCAGGCAACTTGCTGCTTCTGGCTCTGACCTGTTTGGTCTGAAGTTTTATGCTCCCTGGGTCATGCGCCTCATCAAGCGACACTCATCTGTTAATTATCAGCCCTCTGCTCGCAATCACATAATATTCCTGCCCGAGGTTGATATGTCAGTTGATGCTGTATACTCTGACCCTGCCAAGACGCCACTTTGTATTCAGAACATTGAGCACCAAAGCTTCACTCAGCCTATTGAAGGTGTTCATGCAGCAACAAGATTCTATCCACTTGCTGGTAACACCCATCTGCCTCACAGAGCGCCAACTGAAGCTACTGAAAGCACAATTGCGCAAAGGCCTCTGAAGCGTTCTCGTGTTCTTCTTGTGGCTCTTCATCAGAAGCAGGATAAGCATCATTTCTGGCTCAAGTGCCAAATGCAAAGCCTCTTGGTGGATGTCAATCGCATTCGCAACCTTGCCACCAAGAATGCCTTTGTTGCTCATGAAACTTGCCGAAGATCATGGAAGAGTCTGACCCTGCTCAGTGCTGAAGCTGATCTTCAAGATGATGGCTTCAATGAAAGATTCCAGTTCGACTCCACTCCTCCAAGGACTGCTACCCTGCGTCGAACTCCATCTCTTGAAGACTCTGAACATTCCTCTACCGCGGCAACAGTTAATGCCAGAGTGATCGATGATGAAGATGACGCTACTTCACCACCTCCAACTACTACTACGCGCATCGACACTGCACCAAGCTCGTCTGCACCGCCAGCCAACGATGACAACCCTGCTGCTTCACCTACTCATGATGACGAGTAGATACTCTATGTCTTCAAACCTTTTTGGTCATTACTGACAAAAGGGGGAGAAGCGTATGAGTTGATAGTCTTCAAGCGGGTTCATATGGGCGGTTGCATTACATTTTGCTGCGTGCTTACAACTCTTGCATTTTGAAACATTTGGTTCTTTGAGTTTTAACACCTAAACTTGATGGTCGTCTGCTACTTCTGCTACTTATTTGCTTTGCGATGATAAATTCCGCTTGTGCGATGATAACTTCCGCACTTAGATCATTCTGCAGACGTCCATTTTTCATTATGCATGTCATTATTATTGCTATATCATTTCATGCATGATAAATTATCTTCATAAGTTGAAGTGGATCTCCACAAGTACAACCTGCCATGTGCATTTGCATTCCAAAAGCAAATTACTTATGTGCACATCTTCAGGGGGAGCCCTTGCAACTTATGAAGACAAAATTCCTACCCTTACAATTTCACATACTTTATCCCCGTTGAAAACTTCAACCAGTTTGTCATCAATCACCAAAAAGGGGGAGATTGTAAGTGCATCTAGTGCCACCCTAGTTGGTTTTGGAGTATTGACGACAAAGTTGGTTGAGGGACTAATGCGTTTGTGAGAATTGCAGGATAACGCAGGTAGTGTCCCTCATTGATTCGGTTTACCTATCGGAGATGACCCCTAAAAATGTATGAAGACATTGAAGACAATGGTGGTATGAGAAGATATTCATATTGAAGACTATGACTCGAGAAGACATTGCGTGAAGACTTTGAAGCGCGAAGACTGTGTGTTTTTGTTGTTTCCGTTTCTTCTTTGTTGAGTCATAGGAACCACCATACTGTTAAGCGGGGTCCAAGTGAACTAAGTCAGAGTGACTGAAGTGATGCTCAACCCAAATCCTATGTCTTCGAGCGAAGACAATGAGAGCAGATCTTATCCAGAGCTGGATGAGTCAGCTTTGCTTGTAGCCCAAGTAAAGTTGCCGCGTGTGTTTGAAATCTGACCGTTGGAACACGTGTCAGTTCCTTAGTGACCCAGGGTCATTTTGGACAAATCAGGTCGGGTTGCCTAGTGGCTATAAAGAGCCCACCCCCTACACCATAAATTGGTGGCTGCTCAGAGTTTGTGCACGGCTTTTGTCGTTTGAGAGCAACCCACCTCGAAGCATTTGAGAGAGAGAAATCCTTGCGAGGATAAAGCCCAAACACCCAGAGCCAAAGAGTGTTAGGCATCACTGAAGTCTTTCTGTCTGTGTGACCTGAAGACTTATTACACTTGAGTACTGTGAATCCTCCAGCCGGTTAGGCGTCGCGTTCTGAGCATCCAAGAGTCATTGTGGATTGCCGGTGAACGAAGTCTGTGAAGGTTTGGAAGTCTCCCTTGAAGACTTACCAGAGTGATTGGGCGAGGACTGGGTGTCCTTAGCTCAAGGGGAATAAGGTGAAGACACGGTCTTCTGAGTTAAATCTCAGCCTCCGTAACCAGACGTACAGTTGTCACAGCAACTGGAACTGGTCCAACAAATCCTGTGTCTTCAACAAGCAACTGGTTCTATCCCTTCCAACCTTACATAAGTTTGTCTTCATGAAGTCATTGCTTATCTGTTCATCTGTTTGACTTCATTGCTTGACTATTGTTGATTGATTGGCTTCATACTATCTTCCAACTTGATCCTTACTGCCCCAACTGCTATTAGTCCTGTACTCTCACATCATTACATACTTGACTATGGCTTGTTTAGGTTAGTTTATCTTCCGTTGCATATCAATTAAGTTGTTTCTGGTGTTTGTCTTTGAAACTTCCCACTTTTGAAGAGTTCCATAAAAATCGCCTATTCACCCCCCCCCCCCCTCTAGTCGATACTA
The DNA here is from genome assembly GCA_963921465.1 of Triticum timopheevii. Lineage (NCBI taxonomy): Eukaryota > Viridiplantae > Streptophyta > Magnoliopsida > Poales > Poaceae > Triticum > Triticum timopheevii. Next base: position 274,679,302 of record OY997262.1, on the reverse strand, counting down.
GCACTTTCAGTGACAGCATTAGAGATGCGAGGGAAGGGGGAGAGGTCATATGCATTCTCGGAAGATTTTGAAGATAAATCAGTTTGAAGACATTGAACTCATGATGCGAAGACATTCACTTATATTGGTGAGTTGGTTCCAGATTTGTACCAATCCATGAATAAGTACAAGTGAGGAATCAAACTAGACAGGAAATCTATGTGAATTGACTAGGCAGTATGAGATGCAGACAGAATAGATCTAACATTGAATAGGCAGAAACCACTTTTGGTAAACATGATGAATCTTGAAGATCAAAAAGGTGGTAAAAATAGAGTTATAATTACCGCACGAAGAACTGCTAGATGGGATGAATAGGAGACCGAGCTGTTCAGCCCACCGTGCCCTAACTTGGCGATGGAGGACACCTACGGCGACAGTGGAGAGGACGATGTCCGCGGTCGTCGTGAGGACGGCGTCGGAGAAGTCACGGCAGCTAAGCGCTTCGTCGCCGGCGTTGTCGAGAGCTAGCGGTGGCGCTAGGGTTTTGACGGAGGTGGAGAGGTGGAAGAAGGGTTTCTTTACCGCAGGGGACAAGTATTTATAAGTAGGTGAGCGGCACAGCACAATTACGCTGGTGCCCCTAGCGGTTCACATCTGAGGGGCACGTGGCAAGCAAGCAACATACTCAAAGTTGTCCCACGTTCCCACGCCCGCCAGGAATGTCGGAGAGTTGTTCCGACTTCTCCGGATTTCAACAATAAAGATAAGTCATTTTAAACAGATTTAATGTTTGCCTCTTTGCCTTCTGCTGACTAGGACGCAGAGAAGACATTTGACAGTTTCAATAGAATGCATATGATTTGGACAGATAGAGTTTGAGATAGGAAGCATAGAGAGGTTAGGGTCCGATCACATTCACTTAGTTCAAAAGATCCAATCTTGAAGACATAGCTATAAGTGAATGTTGTAGAGGACAGAACACTAGTATATATATATATATATATATATATATATATATATATATATATATATCAGAAAGCAATCAAATCATCATAGTGTAGAAAATCATGAAGATAAATTGAAACTGCACACAAACCAAATGCAAAGTCATTGCAATATAACGCCATGAGTGAAACACTTCAAACAGAGAAATTTGGTGGTGGCGTTACCCACCGTATAGGAAGTATTAGACCCAGACACGGCGCACAATTATCGTGGCGCTCCGAAGTCAAATTCCATGTTAATGTATTCACACTCAGAGTGTAAATCTTCATTGATTGAAGATATACATTACTTTGTGTGTTGCACATCTAAGTCATCAACATGCATAAGTGTTAGGATGTGTGCCTGATCACAGGACATTAGAGGATTCCAAGATATTTAGCTCACACCGTAACATGCAAAACCTTTTCTCATCCAAGGGCTTTGTGAAGATATCTGCCAGTTGCTCTTCAGTGTTGACGTGAATGATATCAATATCTTTCTTCATCACATGATCTCTGAGAAAGTGATGACGAATTTCAATGTGCTTTGTCTTTGAGTGCTGGACTGGATTGTTGGCTATCTTGATGGCACTTTCGTTATCGCAGAAGAGAAGTACTTGTTTCAGCTTGATGCCATAGTCCTTGAGAGCTTGCTTCATCCATAGAAGCTGAGCACAACAGGATCCAGCAGCAATGTATTCAGATTCAGCAGTTGAGAGTGATACACAATTCTGCTTCTTTGAAGACCAATAGACAAGTGATCGACCTAGAAAATGACATGTGCCTGATGTAGACTTGCGATCCACTTTGTCACCAGCATAATCAGCATCCAAGAATCCAACCAAATCAAATTTTGAGCCCTTGGGATACCATAATCCGAGTGTTGGGGTGTAAGCCAAATATCGAAGAATTCACTTCATAGCTAAGTGATGCGATTCCTTTGGTGCCGCTTGGAATCGAGCACACATGCAAACACTAAGCATAATATCTGGCCTAGATGCACATAGATAAAGTAAAGAACCAATCATGGAGCGATATACCTTTTGATCGAACTCTTTACCATTGTCGTCGGGACCAAGATGGTGTTTGGCTGGCATTGGCGTCGTGTAGCCTTTGCAGTCTTCCATTCCAGACTTCTTCAGACAATCTTTGAGGTATTTTTCTTGAGATATGAAGATGCCATTTCTTTGCTGACGAATTTGAAGACCAAGGAAGAACTTCAGCCAACCCATCATGGACATCTGATACTGCTCTTGCATCATGTACCCAAACTCATCACTATACTTCTGGTTGGTGCAGCCGAAGATTATGTCATCCACATATATTTGGCACACAAACAGTTCACCATCATATGTCTTCGTGAAGAGTGTGGGATCGAGGGATCCTGGTTTGAAGCCTTTGCTCTTCAGGAAGTCTTTGATCGTATCATACCATGCACGAGGAGCTTGTTTGAGGCCATACAGTGCTTTGTTTAGCTTGTACACCATATCAGGATGTTTTGGATCTTCAAAGCCAGGTGGTTGAGCGACATATACTTCTTCTTCAATCTTGCCATTGAGAAATGCACTCTTCACATCCATTTGATATAGCAAGATGTTGTGATGATTAGCGTAGGCTAGCAGTATGCGAATAGCTTCAAGCCTAGCAACAGGAGCAAATGTTTCATCGAAGTTAATTCCTTCAACTTGAGTATATCCTTGAGCCACAAGACGTGCTTTGTTTCTGACGACTTGACCATGCTCATCTTGCTTGTTTTGATATATCCATTTTGTTCCAATAATGTTATGCTTGCGAGGGTCAGGTCGCTTGACAAGTTCCCAAACATTATTCAGCTTGAACTGTTGAAGTTCTTCTTGCATGGCTTGAATCCATTCAGGTTCCATAAAAGCTTCAGCAACTTTCTTGGGTTCTGATATTGACACAAATGAAAAGTGCCCACAGAAGTTTGCTAGTTGTGTTGCTCTTGACCGAGTGAGTGGACCAGGCGCATTGATGCTATCAATTATCTTCTCTATTTGAACTTCATTTGCAACACGAGGATGAACAGGATGAAGACTTTGCTCTTGCTGATCATTGTCATCATTCGGAGGATTGTCTTCGGTCTGAGCATTGTCTTCAGGTTGGTTTGGTGCTGAGATGATAAGTCCCTCTTCAGGCCATGCTTCAGAAGGCATGATTTCACCAGTTCCCATTAGCTTGATAGATTCACTTGGAGAAGCTTCATCTAGTGTACTTGGCAGGAGTTCTCTTTGTGAACCATTGGTTTCATCAAATTTCACATCCACAGTTTCGACGATTTTGTAGAGATAGAGATTGAAGACTCTGTAGGAGTGTGAATCCTTTCCATAGCCAAGCATGAAGCCTTCGTGAGCCTTAGGTGCAAATTTTGACTTGTGATGGGGATCCTTGATCCAGCATCTAGCTCCAAATACTCTGAAGTAACTGACGTTTGGCTTCTTGCCAGTAAGGAGCTCATAAGATGTTTTGTTCAGAAGCTTATGGATGTACACACGGTTGATGATGTGACAGGCTGTATCAATAGCTTCAGGCCAGAACTTTCTTGGTGTCTTGTATTCATCTAGCATTGTTCGAGCCATCTCAATGAGGGTTCTGTTTTTGCGCTCCATGATGCCATTTTGCTGAGGTGTGTATGGAGCAGAGAACTCATGAGTGATTCCCATTGTATCCAGATACAGATCAAGTCCTGTGTTCTTGAATTCAGTGCCATTGTCACTTCTGATATGCTTGATCTGTTGGGGAACGTAGCAGAAATTCAAAAATTTTCCTACGTGTCACCAAGATCTATCTATGGAGAAACCAGCAACGAGGGGAAGGAGAGTGCATCTACATACCCTTGTAGATCGCTAAGCGGAAGCGTTCAAGAGAACGGGGTTGAAGGAGTCGTACTCGTCGTGATCCAAATCACCGGAGATCCTAGTGCCGAAAGGATGGCACCTCCGCGTTCAACACTCGTACAGCCCAGTGATGTCTCCCATGCCTTGATCCAGCAAGGAGAGAGGGAGAGGTTGAGGAAGACTTCGTCCAACAGCAGCAGCACAACAGCGTGGTGGTGATGGAGGAGTGTGGCAATCCTGCAGGGCTTCGCCAAGCACCGCGGGAGAGGAGAAGGGAGAGAGGTAGGGCTGCGCCAGGGAGAGGTCAAAACTCATGTGTTGGCAGCCCTCAAGACCTCAACTATATATAGGGGAGAGGGAGGGGGTGCGCCCCCTTTAGGGTTTCCACCCCAAGGGGTGCGGCAGCCCCAATCCCATCTAAGGGTGGCGGCCAAGGGGGGAAAGAGGGGAAACTTGCCCCCCAAGTTAGCTGGAAGCACCCCCTCCCCAAACCCTAGGCGCCTTGGGCCCTTGTGGGGGAGGGCGCACCAGCCCACCTAGGGCTGGTCCCCTCCAACACTTGGACCATGTTGTCCTCCGGGGTTGGTGGCCCCACTTGGTGGACCCCCGGGACCCTCCCGGTGGTCCCGGTACGTTACCGATAAAACCCGAAACTTTTCTGATGACCAAAATAGGACTTCCCATATATAAATCTTTACCTCCAGACCATTCCGGAACTCCTCGTGGCGTCCGGGATCTCATCCGGGACTCCGAACAACATTCGGTAACCACATACAAACTTCCTTTGTAACCCTAGCGTCATCGAACCTTAAGTGTGTAGACCCTACGGGTTCGGGAGACATGTAGACATGACCGAGACGTTCTCCGCTCAATAACCAACAGTGGGATCTGGATACCCATGTTGGATCCCACATGTTCCACGATGATCTCATCGGATGAACCACGATGTCAAGGACTCAATCGATCCCGTATACAATTCCCTTTGTCTAACGGTATTGTACTTGCCCGAGATTCGATCGTCGGTATACCGATACCTTGTTCAATCTCGTTACCGGCAAGTCTCTTTACTCGTTCTGTAACACATCATCCCGTGATCAACCCCTTGGTCACATTGTGCACATTATGATGATGTCCTACCGAGTGGGCCCAGAGATACTTCTCCGTTTACACGGAGTGACAGATCCCAGTCTCGATTCGTGCCAACCCAACAGATACTTTCGGAGATACCTGTAGTGCACCTTTATAGCCACCCAGTTACGTTGTGACGTTTGGTACACCCAAAGCATTCCTACGGTATCCGGGAGTTGCACAATCTCATGGTCTAAGGAAATGATACTTGACATTAGAAAAGCTTTAGCATACGAACTACGATCTTTGTGCTAGGCTTAGGATTGGGTCTTGTCCATCACATCATTCTGCTAATGATGTGATCCCGTTATCAACGACATCTAATGTCCATGGTCAGGAAACAGTAACCATCTGTTGATCAACGAGCTAGTCAACTAGAGGCTTACTAGGGACATGGTGTTGTTGTACCCACACATGTATCTGAGTTTCCCATCAATACAATTATAGCATGGATAATAAACGATTATCATGAACAAGGAAATATAATAATAACTAATTTATTATTGCCTCTAGGGCATATTTCCAACAGTCTCCCACTTGCACTAGAGTCAATAATCTAGTTCACATCGCCATGTGATTAACACTCATAGGTCACATCGTCATGTGACCAACACCCAAGAGTTTACTAGTGTCACTAAACTAGTTCACATCATCATGTGATTAAGACTCAATGAGTTCTGGGGTTTGATCATGTTTTGCTTGTAAGAGAGGTTTTAGTCAACGGGTCTGCAACATTCAGATCCGTATGTACTTCGCAAATCTCTAGGTCATATTGTAAATGCTGCTTTCACGCTCCACTTGGAGCTATTCAAATGGTTGCTCCACTATACGTATCCGGTTTGCTACTCAGAGTCACTCGAATAGGTGTTAAAGCTTGCATCGACGTAACCCTTTACGCCGAACTCTTTATCACCTCCATAATCGAGAAACATGTCCTTATTTACTCCAAGGACATTTTTGACCGCTGTCTAATGATCCATTCCTGGATCATTCTTGTACCCCTTGACTGACTCATGGCAAGGCACACTTCCGGTGCAGTACACAGCATAGCATACTGTAGAGCCTACGTCTAAAGAATAGGGGACGACCTTCGTCCTTTCTCTCTTTTCTGCCATGGTCGAGCTTTAAGTCTTAACTTCATACCTTACAACTCAGGCAAGAACTCCTTCTTTGACTGATCCATCTTGAACACCTTCAAGATCATGTCCAGGTATGTGCTCATTTGAAAGTACTATTAAGCATTTTGATCTATCTTATAGATCTTGATGCTTATTGTTCAAGTAGCCTAATCCAGGTTTTCCATTGAAAAACACTTTTCGAATAACCCTATATGCTTTCCAGAAATTCTACATCATTTCTGATCAACAATATGTCAATAACATATACTCATCAGAAATTCTATAGTGCTCCCACTCACTTCTTTGGAAATACAAGTTTATCATAAACTTTGTATAAACCCAAAATGTTTGATCATCAAAGCGCACATTCCAACTCCGAGATGCTTACTCTAGTCCTTAGAAGGATCGCTGGAGCCAGCATACCTTTTAGCATCCTTAGGATCGACAAAAACTTTCTGATTGTATCACATACAACCTTTCCTTACGAAGACTGGTAAGGAAACTCATTTTGACATCCATCTGCCAGATTTCATAAATGCAGCTAATGCTAACATGATTCCGACGGACTTAAGCATCGCTACGGATGAGAAAATCTCATCGTAGTCAACTCCTTGATCTTGTGAAAAACTCTTCACCACAAGTCGAGCTTCATAGATGGTGACATTACCATCCACGTCCGTCTTCTTCTTAAAGATCCATTTATCTCAATGGCTTGCCGATCATCGGGCAAGTCCACCAAAGTCCATGCTTTGTTCTGATACATGGATCCTATCTCGGATTTCATGGCTTCTAACCATTTGTTGGAATTTGGGCCCACCATTGCTTCTCCATAGCTCGTAGGTTCATTGTTGTCTAGTAACATGACCTTCAAGACATGATTACTGTACCACTCTGAAGTAGTACGCATCCTTGTCACCCTACGAGGTACGTTAGTGACTTGATCCGAAGTTTCATGATCACTATCATAAGCTTCTACTTCAATTGGTGTAGGTGCCACAGGAACAACTTCCCATGCCCTACTACACAGTAGTTGTAGTGATGGTTCAATAACCATATCAAGTCTCCACCATCCTCCCACTCAATTCTCGAGACAAACTTTTCCTCGAGAAAGGACCCGATTCAAGAAACAATCCCTATTGCTTTCGGATCTGAATTAGGAGGTATACCCAACTGTTTTTGGGTGTCCTATGAAGATGCATTTTATCCGCTTTGGGTTCGAGCTTATCAACCTGAAACTTTTTCACATAAGCGTCGCAGCCCCAAACCTTTAAGAAATGACAGCTTAGGTTTCTCTAAACCATAGTTCATACGGTGTCATCTCAACGGAATTACGTGGTGCCCTATTTAAAGTGAATGTGGTTGTCTCTAATGCCTAACCCATAAACGATAGTGGTCATTCGATAAGAGACATCATGGTACGCACCATATCCAATAGGGTGCAACTATGATGTTCGGACACACCATCAAACTATGGTGTTCCAGGTGGTATTAATTGTGAAACAATTTCCACAATGTCTTAATTGCGTGCCAAAGCTCGTAACTCAAATACTCATCTCTATGATCATATCATAGACATTTTATCCTCTTATCACGATGATCTTCAACTTCACTCTAAAATTACTTGAACCATTCAATAATTCAGACTTGTGTTTCATCAAGTAAATATACTCAACATCTACTTGAATCATCTGTGAAGTAAGAACATAACGATATTCACTGCATGCCTCAGCAAACATTGGACTGCACACATCAAAATGTGTTACTTCCAACAAGTTGCTATCTTGTTCCATCTTACTGAAAACGACGCTTTTCAGTCATCTTGCCCATGTGGTATGATTTGCATATCTCAAGTGATTCAAAATCAAGTGAGTCCAAACGATCCATCTGCATGGAGTTTCTTCATGCGTATACACCAATAGACATGGTTCTCATGTCTCAAACTTTTCAAAAACGAGTGAGTCCAAAGATCCATCAATATGGAGCTTCTTCATGCGTTTTATACCAATATGACTTACATGGCAGTGCCACAAGTAAGTGGTACTATCATTACTATCTTATATCTTTTGGCATGAAAATGTATATCACTACGATCGAGATTCAATAAACCATTCCTTTAGGTGCAAGACCATTGAAGGTATTATTCAAATAAATAGTGTAACCATTATTCTCCTTAAATGAATAACCGTATTGTGATAGACATAATCCAATCATGTCTATGCTCAACGCAAACAACAAATGACAATTATTCAGGTTTAATACTAATCTTGATGGTAGAGGGAGCGTGCGATGTTTGATCACATCAAACTTGGAAACACTTCCAACACATATCGTCAGCTCCCCTTTAGCTAGTCTCCGTTTATTCCGTAGCTCTTTAATTTCGAGTTACTAACACTTAGTAACCGAACCGGTATCTTAATACCCTGGTGCTACTAGGAGTACTAGTAAAGTACACATTAACATAATGTATATCTAATATACTTCTATCGACCTTGCCAACCTTCTCATCTACCAAGTATCTAGGGTAATTCTGCTCTAGTGACTATTCCCCTTATCACAGAAGCACTTAGTCTCGGGTTTGGGTTCAACCTTGGGTTTCTTCACTGGAGCAGCAGCTGATTTGCTGTTTCATGAAGTATCCCTTCTTGCCCTTGCCCTTCTTGAAACTAGTGGTTTCACCAACCATCAACAATTGATGCTCCTTCTTGATTTCTACTTTCGCGGTGTCAAACATCGTGAATACCTCAAGGATCATCATATCTATCCCTGATATGTTATAGTTCATCACGAAGCTCTAGCAGCTTGGTGGCAATGACTTTGGAGAAACATCACTTTCTCATCTGGAAGATCAACTCCCACTCGATTCAAGTGATTGTTGCACTCAGACAATCTGAGCACAAGCTCAACGATTGAGCTTTTCTCCCTTATTTTGCAGACTAAGAAAATTGTCGGAGGTCTTATACCTCTTGACGTGGGCACGAGCCTGAAATCCCAATTTCAGCCCTTGAAAACATCTCATATGTTCCGCGATGTTTCGAAAACGTCTTTGGTGCCTCAACTCTAAACCGTTTAACTGAACTATCACGTAGTTATCAAAACGTGTATGTCCGATGTTCGCAACATCCACAAACGATGTTTGGGGTTCAGCACACTGAGCGGTGCATTAAGGACATAAGCTTTCTACTGTTCGCATAATCGCTACTGTCAACTTTCAACTATATTTTCTTTAGGAACATATCTAAACAGTGGAACTAAAGCGCGAGCTTACGACATAATTTGCAAAGATCTTTTGACTATGTTCAGGATAAATAAGTTCATCTTATGAACGCCCACTCAGGTAGACATCCCTCTAGTCATCTAAGTGATTACATGATCCGAGTCAACTAGGCCGTGTCCGATCATCACGTGAGATGGACTAGTCATCATCGGTGAACATCTTCATGTTGATCGTATCTACTATACGACTCATGCTCGACCTTTCGGTGTCTTGTGTTCCGAGGCCATGTTTGTACATGCTAGGCTCGTCAAGTCAACCTAAGTGTTTCGCGTGTGTAAATCTGGCTTACACCCGTTGTATGTGAACGTAGGAATCTATCACACCCAATCATCACGTGGTGCTTTGAAACGACGAACTTTCGCAATGGTGCACAGTTAGGGGGAACACTTTCTTGAAATTTTAATGAGGGATCATCTTATTTACTACCGTCATTCTAAGCAAATAAGATGCATAAACATGATAAACATCACATGCAATCAACAAGTGACATGATATGGCCAATATCATTTTGCTCCTTTTGATCTCCATCTTCGGGGCTCCACGATCATCATCGTCACCGGCATGACACCATGATCTCCATCATCATGATCTCCATCATCGTGTCTCCATGAAGTTGTCTTGCCAACTTTTACTTCTACTACTATGGCTACTGGTTAGCAATAAAGTAAAGTAATTACATGGCGTTGTTCAATGACACGCAGGTCATACAATAAATAAAGACAACTCCTATGGCTCCTGTCAGTTGTCATACTCATCGACATGCAAGTCGTGATTCCTATTACAAGAACATGATCAATCTCATACATCACATATCATTCATCACATTCTTTTGGTCATATCACATCACATAGCATACCCTGCAAAAACAAGTTAGACGTCCTCTAATTGTTGTTTGCATGTTTTATGTGGCTGCTATGGGTTTCTAGCAAGAACGTTTCTTACCTACGCAAAAACCACAACGTGATATGTCAATTGCTATTTACCCTTCGTAAGGACCCTTTTCATCGAATCCGATCCAACTAAAGTGGGAGAGACTGGCACCCGCTAGCCACCTTATGCAACAAGTGCATGTCAGTCAGTGGAACCTGTCTCACGTAAGTGTACGTGTAAGGTCGGTCCGGCCGCTTCATACCACAATGCCGCCGAATCAAGATTGGACTAGTAACGGTAAGCATATTGAACAAAATCAACGCCCACAACTACTTTGTGTTCTACTCGTGCAAAGAATCTACGCAATAGACCTAGCTCATGATGCCACTGTTGGGGAACGTAGCAGAAATTCAAAAATTTTCCTACATGTCACCAAGATCTATCTATGGAGAAACCAGCAACGAGGGGAAGGAGAGTGCATCTACATACCCTTGTAGATCGCTAAGCGGAAGCGTTCAAGAGAACGGGGTTGAAGGAGTCGTACTCGTCGTGATCCAAATCACCGGAGATCCTAGTGCCGAACGGACGGCACCTCCGCGTTCAACACACGTACAGCCCGGTGACGTCTCCCATGCCTTGATCCAGCAAGGAGAGAGGGAGAGGTTGAGGAAGACTCCGTCCAGCAGCAACACAATGGCGTGGTGGTGATGGAGGAGCGTGGCAATCCTGCAGGGCTTCGCCAAGCACCGCGGGAGAGGAGAAGGGAGAGAGGTAGGGCTGCGCCAGGGAGAGGTCAAAACTCATGTGTTGGCAGCCCTCAAGATCTCAACTATATATAGGGGAGAGGGAGGGGGGTGTGCCCCCTTTAGGGTTTCCACCCCAAGGGGTGCGGCAGCCCCAATCCCATCTAAGGGTGGCGGCCAAGGGGGGAAAGAGGGGAAACTTGCCCCCCAAGTTAGGTGGAAGCACCCCCTCCCCAAACCCTAGGCGCCTTGGGCCCTTGTGGGGGGGCGCACCAGCCCACCTGGGGCTGGTCCCCTCCCACACTTGGCCCATGTAGTCCTCCGGGGTGGGTGGCCCCACTTGGTGGACCCCCGGGACCCTCCTGGTGGTCCCGGTACGTTACCGATAAAACCCGAAACTTTTCCGGTGACCAAAACAGGACTTCCCATATATAAATCTTTACCTCCGGACCATTTCGGAACTCCTCGTGGCGTCCGGGATCTCATCCGGGACTCCGAACAACATTCGGTAACCACATACAAACTTCCTTTATAACCCTAGCATCATCGAACCTTAAGTGTGTAGACCCTACGGGTTCGGGAAACATGTAGACATGACCGAGACGTTCTCCGCTCAATAACCAACAGCGGGATCTGGATACCCATGTTGGCTCCCACATGTTCCACGATGATCTCATCGGATGAACCACGATGTCAAGGACTCAATCAATCCCGTATACAATTCCCTTTGTCTAAAGGTATTGTACTTGCCCGAGATTCGATCGTCGGTATACCGATACCTTGTTCAATCTCGTTATCGGCAAGTCTCTTTACTCGTTCCGTAACACATCATCCCGTGATCAACCCCTTGGTCACATTGTGCACATTATGATGATGTCCTACCGAGTGGGCCCAGAGATACTTCTCCGTTTACACGGAGTGACAAATCCCAGTCTCGATTCGTGCCAACCCAACAGATACTTTCGGAGATACCTGTAGTGCACCTTTATAGCCACCCAGTTACGTTGTGACGTTTGGTACACCCAAAGCATTCCTACGGTATCCGGGAGTTGCACAATCTCATGGTCTAAGGAAATGATACTTGACATTAGAAAAGCTTTAGCATACGAACTACGATCTTTGTGCTAGGCTTAGGATTGGGTCTTGTCCATCACATCATTCTGCTAATGATGTGATCCCGTTATCAACAACATCTAATGTCCATGGTCAGGAAACCGTAACCATCTGTTGATCAACGAGCTAGTCAACTAGAGGCTTACTAGGGACATGGTGTTGTCTATGTACCCGCACATGTATCTGAGTTTCCCATCAATACAATTATAGCATGGATAATAAACGATTATCATGAACAAGGAAATATAATAATAATAACTAATTTATTATTTCCTCTAGGGCATATTTCCAACATGATCTTCACGCCATAATTGTTCATTGCTCGATTGGCGAAGCGCCTGAAGACATCTTGCACTTCAGTCTTGTAATGAATTATATGGACCCATGTGTATCTTGAGTAGTCATCAACAATGACGAAGCCATAGAGACAGGCAGTTGTTGTGAGGGTGGAGTAGTGAGTGGGTCCAAATAAGTCCATGTGTAACAGCTCGAAGGGTTGAGATGTTGTCATGATTGTCTTCGAGGGGTGCTTTGCCCTTGCCATCTTTCCAGCTTCACAGGCACCACATAGATGATCCTTCTTGAACTTGACATCCTCAATGTCAATGACATGCTTCTTCTTGACGAGTGAGTGTAAGTTCCTCATGCCATCATGTCCTAGACTTCGATGCCAGAGCCAGCATTCTGAAGCTTTTGTGAGAAGACATACAGCAAGTTGTGGACCTTGCTTTTACCAGTGTCAACAAATGTGATGTGACTCTTGTCGGATGGACGTAAGGTTGAGTCCATGAGAAGACTTCGATCACCAGTCATATGATTAGTGCATCCACTGTCCATTATCCATTCTGAAGCTTTTGGTGACCTACCCTACAGTGCAGTTAGGAGGATAAGCTTCACAAGAGTGTTGTGAAGCATAAGCATTTGACACATATAGGGACTGTCACAGCTTATATCAAAGTTAGGACATATAGTATGACTGATAAGTGATTCAAATGTGAAGTATATAGAATGAAATTTTATCATGCGTCCTAAATGTGTTTTAGGTCCCCAGCAATAGTATCAGACGCCATTGATTGCTGGCCGGAGACCGTATTCTGCAAAAGAGAGTATGTTCTTCTTTGCTACCCACATCTTCAGGGGTGGCTTAGAAGCAATGAGTCTAAGTGCAGCATCTGAGAATTTTGGCTTTGGAGCCCTAGCAAATAGCCTTGCAGGAGATGAATGATACTCATATGAATAAGCAGAAAAGTTCTTAGTCCTATGAACATAGCGGTTCGAAGATACATGCTCATATTCATAAGTCTGAGCATGATTTCCCTGCAAAACATTGGCGTTAGGGTGACTCAGGTGAGTCCTGTATCTGTATGAAGCCTTTGGGCCATATGAAGCTATAAGTCTGGGGTTTGTCTTCTTCCTTGGTGGTGTCATGACGACATTCACAGGAAGATTCTCAATGTACTGCTTAGGTACCCAGATCTTCTTCATAGGTGGTCCATTCCTGCAGTTAGTACCAATGTACCTGGCAAACACTTCACCATTCTGATTTTTGAACAGCTTATAGTTTGCATCAAAGGATTCATCAATGACAATAGGATTAGCATAGGTAAAGCCAGATAAAGTGGATGGATCTACTGAAGGTTCCTTTGCAGCAACCCATGTGGTTTTGGGGTACTACTCAGGCTTCCAGTACGAGCCATCAACGTCCATTTTCCTCTCGAACCCAACACCCTCTTTCCTAGGGTTTCGGTTCAGAATCTGCTTTTTGAGGACATCGCAGAGTGTCTGATGTCCCTTCAAACTTTTGTACATCCCTGTTTCAAGCAATGTCTTCAACATAGCATTTTCATCAGCAATAGCAGTTGTATCCTCCGCAGAGGGGTTAGTAACCACATCAGTAGGTGAAGACAATGAAACAGTAGCAGCAGTGGAACATTCAGCAACAAATGTACCGTTATCACGCTCAATGCATTTTAGACATGGTGGTTCAAATCCATCCTGTGTAACGCTGATTTGTTGAGCAAGTAATGAATCACGCTCCTTCTGAAGATCTTCATAATCCACTCTTATCTTTTCAAGGTCTAGCTTTCTTTGAAGACATTGAGAAGAAAGCTTCTCATGATCAGACAAGAGAGCATTATGTTGATCTTGAAGGGCGTCAAACTTGGCATGAAGTCTCTGAAGACTATCAGCCAAAGCTTTGACTGATCCATTTCTTCACCCAACATATCATCGCTCTTACTAAGCATGTCTTGAACCTTTTCCAAGATTCTTTGCTGTTTAGTGGCAAGGGAAGCAAGCTTGTCATAACTGGGGCCAAATTCATCACCTGATTCATCATCGCTAGATTCAGATAGGTAGCATTCAGTTACCTTATCACCCCTTGCCATGTGGCATGATGAGGATGATGATAATTCAGGTGCAAAGGTCATCTCCTTGAGAGACTCCTTGTAGTCCTCAAACCACAAATCATGACGAGTGCGATGACCTTCATAGACCTCAGAAAGCCGGTCCCAGATTAGCTTCGCGTGATTGAGGTGCATAACATTCCTGAACTGATTTCGGGACAGATGAGAGCAGATGACATCCTTCGCCGTAAGGTTCAATAGAGTGTACTTGCGAATGTCATCGGCCTCCGCCATCTTGCATAGATCAGTGAGGCCAATGGTCCACAGTTCGCTGTCCATGGACATGAGTTGCTTCTTCATCATGGCCTTCCATCGGGGATACTCATGACCGTCAAAGGTGGGACAAGATATGTTCCTCAATCCTGCAGTCGACATAGCTGAAACTCCAGGTGGTTAAACCGAATCACACAGAACAAGGGAGTACCTTGCTCTGATACCAATTGAAAGTGCTAGTATCGACTAAAGGGGGGGTGAATAGGCGATTTTTATGAAAGTCCTCAAAACTTAGAAGTTTCAGAGACAAACAATAGAAATGACCTAGTTGATATGCAGCGGAAGATAAACTACCATAAGCAAGCCATAGTCAAGTATGCAATGATGTGAAAGTACAGGACTAATAGCAGCTAAGTAGTAAGGATCAGGATGGAAGATAGTACGAAGCTAATCAACAGTAGTAGTCAAGCAATGAAGTCAAACAGATACACAGATAGGCAATGACTTCACGAAGACAAACTTAAGTAAAGGATGGAAAGGGATAGAACCAGTTGCTTGTTAAAGACACAGGATTTGTTGGACCAGTTCCAGTTGCTGTGACAACTGTACGTCTGGTTATGGAGGCTGAGATTTAACTCAGAAGACCATGTCTTCACCTTATTCCCCTTGAGCTAAGGACACCCAGTCCTCGCCCAATCACTCTGGTAAGTCTTTAAGGTAGACTTCCAAACCTTCACAGACTTCGTTCACCGGCAATCCACAATGACTCTTGGATGCTCAGAATGCGACGCCTAACCGGCTGGAGGATTCACAGTCCTCAAGTGTAATAAGTCTTCAGGTCACACAGACAGAAAGACTTCAGTGATGCCTAACACTCTTAGGCTCTTGGTGTTTGGGCTTTGTCCTCGCAAGGATTTCTCTCTCTCTCTCAAATGCTTCGAGGTGGGTTGCTCTCAAACGACAAAAGCCATGCACAAACTATGAGCAGCCATCAATTTATGGTGTAGGGGGTGGGCTATTTATAGCCACAAGGCAACCCGACCTGATTTGTCCAAAATGACCCTAGGTCACTAAGGAACTGACACGTGTTCCAACGGTCAGATTTCAAACACACGCGGCAACTTTACTTGGGCTACAAGCAAAGTTGACTCATCCAGCTCTGGATAAGATTTGCTCTCATTGTCTTCGCTCGAAGACATAGGATTTGGGTTGAGCATCACTTCAGTCACTCTGACTTAGTTCACTTGGACCCCACTTAACAGTACAGTGGTTCCTATGACTCAACAAAGAAGAAAAGGAAACAACGAAACCACATAGTCTTCGCGTTCCATAGTCTTCACGTAATGTCTTCTCATGTCATAGTCTTCAATATGAATATCTTCTCATACCACCATTGTCTTCAATGTCTTCATACATTTTTAGGGGTCATCTCCGGTAGGTAAACCGAATCAATGAGGGACACAACCTGCGTTATCCTGCAATTCTCACAAACGCATTAGTCCCTCAACCAACTTTGTCGTCAATACTCCAAAACCAACTAGGGGTGGCACTAGATGCACTTACACATGGTGCAGCTAGATGAAAAAGATTCTCCAGAATGGCACTGTGAGTGTGAAATTGAACAATACCTCAGGGCCTTACTTTCAGAGTTACAAAGGGGTTAGGCAGGGGGACCCAATGTCCCCTTTCTTATTCAATATTGCTGCTGAATGCTTGTGTAAGATGGTGCTACAGGCGCAAAGCAATGGCTTGATTGATGGGTTATCGTCCGATTTGGTGGAAAATGGAGTGGCCATACTGCAATATGCAGATGATACTGTGTTATGCGTGGAGCATAACCCTGAGAAAGCCCTCAAATTGAAACTTTTGCTTTATATGTTCGAACTCATATCTGATTTGAAAATTAATTTCCAGAAAAGTGAGATTCTTTGTGTTGGAGGAGATGATAATATGCTGAAAGAATATGCTGACATTTCCGGATGTCAAATAGGGCATTTTTCGATGAAATATCTCGGGGTTCCTGTTAGCTACTCCTCCCTGAGAGGGGTGGACTGGGATTTCCTAGAGGCTAAATATATTAAGAGATGCGAGCCCGGTCTTGGGAGTTATGCTTCCTCGGGGAGTAGATTAACTCTGCTGAATGCCAACATTACCAGCATTGCTTATTATTACATGTCCATGTTCCTGCTGTCTAAGACTATCATAGAGAGACTGGACAAGCATAGAAGGAGATTCTTTTGGCAAGTTATGAAAAGAAGGAAGTGAAATTATTTGGTTAGGTGGTCCAGGATCTGTATATCCAAGGAAAAAGGGGGCTTGGGGGTTAAAGACCTTCACAGGCAGAATATATGCCTTCTTGTTAAATGGTGGTGGAAACTTGAGACGAAAAAGGGTCTCTCGCAAGATATTATCAAGGCTAAGTACTTCAGCTGGGAGACTGTAGCTTACGTCAAAGGAAAAAATAAGTGATTTTCCCTGCTGGAAGGCCATT
This sequence comes from Triticum timopheevii, assembly GCA_963921465.1. Taxonomy (NCBI): domain Eukaryota; kingdom Viridiplantae; phylum Streptophyta; class Magnoliopsida; order Poales; family Poaceae; genus Triticum; species Triticum timopheevii. The sequence continues at coordinate 274,662,127 of OY997262.1, read as the reverse complement.
ATGAAAGTGAAAGACCTATATATGGCTGGCAGGAGGGTGGTCGTTCAATCTGGCGACATAGCAAGGTTATGGTCAGATCCTATAGGTGACCAAGCACCATTTGCTGAACAATTCCCACGGTTATTTGCCATTTGCAACTATCCTAATTGTGTTGTGAAAGATTATCCGGAGGCTGATCCTATATCCTTCTTTCGAAGGAGATTGAACTTTGAGCTCAATGAACAATGGCAAGAAATGGTCTCGATTGTTAAAAAAGCCCGTGTCTCCATGAAGAGTGATAGTGTTAAATGGGGTCTGGGCTCTAAACCCTATTTACAACCAAAGCAATGTATTCCTATCTAGAAAGGAACATCTCTGGTTGTAACTATCTGTGGATATGGAAAGCTCGTATCCCTTTGAAAATTCAGATTTTCATGTGGCAACTATCGCAGGATGCGATGCTGACCAGGGAGGTGATGAAGTACCGTGGGTGGAAAGGAGAACCCAGGTGTTCATTTTGTGGGAAAAGGAGACATCTCAGCATCTTTTTTTCGCATGTCCTGTTGCTAGGGTGACCTGGAGAGTTGTGGGGTGCATGTTTGGCACTGAGTTATGCCCTGACAATTTGTGGCAGGCATATGTGTGGTGCTATACTTTTTCCCCGGTGGAGAGATCGTTTATACAGCCGACATTGCGGCTATCTGTTGGGCAATATGGACTTGTCATAACAAAGTCACTTTTGAACATATTCCACTCAAATCTCCTTTTGAATGCATATTTCTGCATGTGCTCTTCTATGTCACTGGGCAGGTATGATGAAGCAGGAGTATGCGGTGGCCCTAAGGTCTGGAGGGACTCTACTGAAGGACAACGCGTCTGCATACCAAGATGAGGGGGCCCGCTGATGGAGTAGGATTTAATACTTGAAGGCTTCGATCTTTTGGGGGTAGATGCCTCCTGCGTGAGGATGATTGTGGCATGTTGCTATGCTTTGAGCAGTGTTCTAGCGATCTGGCTTTAGACAGTCGTTTGTTTTTTGGTCATGGATTTATAGTGTCGTCGGGTTTTCGCCCCAGAGTGAGTAATCTCGATGGCGAGTACTCATGGTGGGTTTCCAACGATGCTTGAACTCGCTTTCCTCTTTCCCGTTTCATTCCCTGGACATGGTTGTATTCCTGTTATGTCGCAGTAATGGAAAGGGGTAATGCCCGGTTTAAAAAGACAAATATTTAGGAACGGATGGAGTATATACTATGAAACTACATTTTATAATGAATTCAACAATATTGATTTGGCATAATGAACGTTGATATTTTTTTCTATAAACTTGATCAAAGTAGAGATATTTTTACTTCGGACAAAATTTGAATGCAGAATAAAAAGGACCACAGGGAGTAGATTGATAACCCGCCAACAACTTCTGATCATTTTCGTCCAGGAAGAGGTCGATGATCTGACAGTTTTCTTCTAGAAAAGCGTGCAAGTAGTGAGATCGTGCCTGGCAAACGAACGGCACTTCTCTCCCGTGGGCCGTAGCGTCGCACTACTAGGTACGTAGGTCGCACGTCCCCCGGCCACGCCACCGATAAAAACGCCGCCGCCCACCGTCATGGCGGACGACATATCTGCACTTCCACTTCTACTTGGCCTCGGCAAATGAGGCTCGCCCGACGTGATTCCATCAAATCGCTATTGCTGCTTTGAAAAAACTGGCTCGTTTCTCAACTGTACAGCCACAAATGGCAAACCGGAGAACAGATCACAAGTTCTCAGATTTGTAACAACGACATATGTTCCTGGCTTCAGCAACAGGCCCGTCTTCCTCCAGTTTCCGTCGTCGACTAGTTTTGTCCGAAACGTTAGAGCAGAATTTTCTACGGTCTTTCCGAAAACTTCTCCATCGAACACGAAATTTCGCACAAAAACGATAGGTGCATCACTGAATTTCCCTCCTCCGCGTGTGACATTAGAGAAGCAAGTGGCATGTTTCTAGAAAAAAATAGGACCCCTACTCTAAGCAAGTCTTGAGCTGCACGAAAGCAGGAGAGTGAGCGAGCACACAAACAAGGGGTTTGCCGGGCACACGGCTCGTCCTGCATTTCGTTGCAATTGCATCGCAGGAGGCCGAACTGAGCTAAGCACGACTGTTCCATACCATATTTACAGTATCTCCACTTACATAAAATCACCGTTCCCAAATGGACCTCACAATTTTTGCATAATGACTTGACAAAAATTTGGCTACCAAGAAAAACTATCTACCTAGTACTGTGTACTACAAGTACGGATCAGAAGTTGAGAACACCATGGATGTCAGACGCTGCACTGCTTCAGCCCCTTGGGTGTCTGGTGGCCTCCTTTCAGCCGTACCTGCATTCACAAATGAAAATGGCTCTTTTTTCAGATGCTGGTTCAGTAATAATCAGAAAATAAAAGCGCTCTGCTTTTCTCATCCGGTGCAGAGTGCCGGAAGCGTCCGATCCATTTTTATAGATGACTTCCTTTCCTTTTGGCTTAAACATATCGGCAGCTACGCGCTAATGACTTGGCGAGGGAATCGTATTTGGTTCCTCGACCCTCTTTCTCACCGAAAGCACGGACGACAGCCCAGCCTAATGCCTGGATTGTTCTCAGGAATCACGCCGTCGGCTCGGCGGGATAGTAGTAGAGTATTATCTTTCGTCACCCAAACGTGAAATTTTCAGCAATGGATGACGGTGCAATTTACGGAGAAGTAAAGGCGAGGGGGCGAGGGTACTCACGGCCTCCACGTCGATCCGGTAGACGAGCAGGCGGCGGCGCTCGCGGCAGCTGGTCCGGTACGCGACGGCGAGGTGCGCGGCCGCGAGCGACAGGGACAGCAACAGCATCGGCTCCGGCCCGGCGGCGCCCTTCCCCTGCGGCCCGGCCCCGCGCGGCAGCAAGGCGGCGGCCTTGGCCAGCACGTACGACACGGACGCCGCGGCGCTCGCCGCCACCACCCACAGGTACGCGCCTCCTCCTCCCCCGCACACCGTGTACGCGCCTGTCGCCGCCGTCATAAGAAAAAACTCAGCTGGTCAGCTCAGCCGTGGCCAAGAAGGAAGGAAACCGAGGTTGCAATGCCAAGAAGAACACGATCTGGGTACTCTACTCACAGAGGATGAGCAGGGCGCGCGCGGCGGAGACGGCGGGCAGGTCGACGAGGGAGGACCGGAAGTCGAACGCCCGCGCCTGGTCGAGCACGGCCGGGAGGAAGGAGCGGTGCGGGGGGTCGGCGCCGGCGCGGAGGTGCGCGGAGAGGAGCATGGGCGGGAGGGCGAGGTCGAGGAGCACGACGAGCAGGGGCGGCGCGCAGACGAGCAGCAGCGAGGCGAGCATGGCGACGAGGAAGAAGGCCGTCTTGGCCCACCGCCACGGCCGCGCCCACGCGGGCTCTCCGGCGCCGTGCTTCTGCGCCAGCGCCAGCGCCAGCGGCAGCTTCTTCTCCATGCCCCACGCGCCGTCGGAACCTGCACGCCAAGACAGACAGCAGTCGATGGTCGTGCGCAGTGCGTCGGGTTGCGGTGGATGGAGCTGTGGTGTGGTGTGGTGTGGTGGTGATCGCCTGATCGGGCGGCGGGGTTGGTTGGCCGGATTGTTTTAAGGTCGGGGCGGGGCGGCAGGGCGAGGGAGTGGATAGATGGAGGCAGCTGCGAGCGAGCGTCGAGCCGGCGAGGTGGTTTTTAGTTTGCTTCGCCGCGTGGAGTCCGACGGTTGATGGGGACGGGGCGTGGTGACTTGCGAGTTTGACCCACCCTGACGGACGGACGCGGCAGCAACCGCCTTGTTCACGCCGGGTTCCGCGAGGGTGAAACTGCACGCGGAGGCCACGATTCCCACCGTGTCACGATGGATGCATGTGAACCGGAACCTGCTCCTACTTGTCTTGAACTCGACAATGGTCGTGGGTCTTGGGAAACCTGACTCGTGACGGGTGAGAAAAAATGTTCTGCCCCGTCAACAAGGGTGTCACGATGGATGTAACAAAAATGGGCATTGACAGCATCGTGTAGGTGAAGACCGAGGTATCGCTACGACCCTTTTCTTGCACGTATGTCTCAATGTGGGAACCCACGTGTACAGTTTTTTCTCTTCTTCGGGCATGATTACTACTCCCTCCATTCCCTTATACAAGGCCACTATGAAAAATACAATTTGCATCTATATAAGGCCACTAACAGTAATCGAGGCAAAAATTAATGATGTTTTCTCGTACTACCAACGTATTTAATACTTGCATGCATGCAGTCATAGTGACACTGTGCTACTTCCTTCCCATGACTTCTTTGCATGCATGCGGGCGTATTAATGATCCCGGTTAACGAAAAAAATAATTGACTTACGAAGCAGTCATTAAATTTTACGTTGGTACCTGTAATTTGAGTTTGTGGCCTTGTATAAGGGAATGGAGGGAGTACAAAAAATTGCCAAGTGATTAAAGAAGGCCGGTGCAATCGCGCGGAAACACATGGCGTCCTTACATCACGCATACGTTAGGGCATCTCCAGCCATTGGCCCCCCCGGGGGCGTCTAAAAGCGCCACCTGGGGGTGAGCCGGCGCAAAAAATGGCCCTGGGGGCGAGTCGGCCCCCAGGGCCGCCCCCAGGCGCGTATTAAAAAAAATAGAAGGGCCGTTCGGCGAAGTTATGATAAAAACTAGTTAAATTTCGGCTAAACATGGCGAATTTCGGCGAAATTCGCGCATTTTCATTACATTAACCTAATCTAAAAAAGAAAGGGGCTGAAGTCGTCGTCGCCGTCGCCGCCGTCGGCGTTCTCCTCCTTGACGTGGGCGCCCCTGCTGGACCCGGCGTCGCCATGGCGGACTGGCGGCGGCGCGTCGTCGTCGTCGTCGTCGCTGTCGCATAGGACGACAACCCCGTCTTCATCGCGGCCGCATCGGCGCTCCTCGAAGCGGCGCAGGGCGGCGCGCTGGCGCTCCTTCACCTTCTCCCGGCGCGCCTTCTCCATCGCAATGGAGTCCTGGCGCGCCCATTCTAGAGCTGCATCGTCGTCGTCGAACTCCGCCTTCACCGGCGCCAGCCCCGGCTCCGTCTTCACCGGCGCCAGCCCCGGCTCAGTCTTTGGCTTGATGAAGCGCGGAGGAGCCGACGAGGAGGAGGTGCGCCGGCCGAGCGGCGACTCCGCCGCGGGCTCGGCCTTGACGCCGAGTAGGGCCGGAGTGCCGGAGGAGTGCGGCGAGGATCGGGAGGAGGAAGAGGAGGAGGAGGACCCAAACCTCCTTGGCGCCCATGGCCCGACGCGTCGGTGCTGCGCCGGGGGGTATGCCAGTGGCGGGTCGTTGCCGCCCTCGAGGTACGTGAGCACGCCCTCGAGTGTGCGGCCGGTGACGCCCCACCAGAGGCGGCGCCCCTCGCTGTTCTGCCGGCCGCCGACCACCGGCGCGCCGTTGGTGGACGCCAATCGCTGCTGCTGGCGGCGCTCGAAATACGTCGCCCAGGCCGCGTGGTTGTCGGCGGCGTACTGGGGAGGGATAGTTGGGCGTCGGTGAGGGACGCGCGCACGATCTCAACCTCCTCGGCGAAGTACTTCGGCTTTGCCACGGCGTCGGGCAACGGGGGAATGGGCACTCCCCCGGCGCTGAGTCTCCACCCTGTTGGCCCGGCGCGCATGTCCGGCGGCGCCGGGATGTTCGCCTGGAACAGGAGTCAGGACTCCTGTTCGCGGAGCAAACGGCGGCCGAAGCTGTTGGCCGCCGCCTCGTCTCCGGGGAAGCGTTCTGCCATGGCGACGGCGGGGCTGGGTGGGCTCGGGAGAGGTAGAGGGAGGGGCTGGACGGCGGCGAGGGGCGGGGCTGGTGTGGGCACAGGCAAGTGGAGGCCGCCGGCTTTTATAGCCGGGCCGCGCCCGTGTGTACGCGTGCGAGGGAGGGGAGGCGTCGGCGCGCCGTCCCGTGAAGCGCCGCCCGTGAGAGGAATCAATGGCAAGGCTGACCGGCGGCAGCCTTGCCATTGATTCCGATTCCCCGCGGGAACCGAGGCCGTTGGGGGAAGACGAGGCGCCGAGTCGCTGACGCGCTGGCCCGCGGCTTTTCCGCGCCAAAACAGCTCGCCCCGGCGCCCCCCCAGCGCGCCGGGTTCGGGCTGGGTCCGCCGGCGCTGTCCGGCGCTGTTTTCGGCCCAAGCCGGCGAAAATCGGGCTCTTGGGGGCGCGACTGGACCGTTTTTTCGGCGCCGGCGCGAAAAAATCGCCTGGGGAGGCCTTCCTGAGGGCGCGGCTGGAGATGCCCTTACGTGCGGCGCCGCGAGAGGCAGAGCCAGGCCACGACATCCAGGGACGAGACTTGCCTGCTCCCTTCCCGTGCTCCCATCCGTGCTCCCGCGTACGTGGCTTGATTTGATTGGAAGAAAATAAGGCTCGGCCCCACCCCCTGAAAATCAGGAGGGGAGATGATTAGATTAGAAAAGAAAAAGAAAAAATGACAGCCGTAGGATGAAGTGGGAGCACGGGAAGGGAGCAGGCAAGCCGGATCCCGACATCCAGGAGGGGACGGACACGTCTGTTACCATACGTAGGCGAACAAGATGCCAATCGGGCAGTCTCACACGCGCCGCCCAGCCACCGAGCTGAAGCTTAAACTGGCACGGCGGGCGCCGTCCAGGTCCAGTCACGATCCGGCCGCCCTGCCCCGCCAGCTCTTCTGGAACCGGAAGAGTCGTCCGCCGGTACGCGCCGTCGTCAGCGCCCATGTGGAGGCGCCCCGATAACCGCCAGCAGCTCCTTCCCAGTTTAATAATACTACTATTGAGCCGAGCCGCCCAACGGCGATCATCGGCATTTGTAGGGCCCCGGCAACGCCGAAGAATCGACGGGAGAAATAAAGAAGGAAGGGAGAGAAGAACCTGACGAACTCGTCTCCCTCCGATCCGCCGGTATCTGTCGTACCCGATCTGATGCCAACCGTTAGTCGTGAGGTTTCTTAATTCGGCTCTTCTAGTGCGTGACGGCTCGGGCCTTGGAGTTGGAGATGGAGCCGGGGTCGCCTTTGGATGTTTGGGAGGGCTGCTGATTATTATATTATAACAAAAGAAAAACTGATCCAACTGGCGATGCGTCTTGTGCATTGTGGACGTCCTTTGTGTACTTAATTGCTTCCGATTCCGAATGAAGGTCGCTAGGTGGATAGAGCTGGCGCGCGTACGGACGAGAAGACGACGTTTTCGTGGGTTTCTTGTCTCGTTTAGCCACAAAAAAAGGACCAGGTCAGATAGAGCCCTTCGGTATCATAGAGCCAAAACTGTTTCTAGTGGACCAGCTCAGGAACAGCCGGGGATCATACTATGATGATTATGATGAAACAAGACTGAATACGTACGGAAGCACAATTGGAGCAGGGCATCTGTAGCAGACTGGCCAACGGAACTGCAAGCAACTCAAAAACAAAGGGTTTTTTTTTTCGCAAACACGTAAGGTCGAGTATCTTTTCATTGACAGACCAAGAGTTATATCATGTGATTACATAAACTCATTTAGCCATGTGCCCTAGAGGCAGGGTAGCGAGTGTTGGAGCAAACAAAAAAAGAGGTTGCTCATCCCCTAAAACGTCAAAAGGTAACTCGGTCTCGGGAATGATGTTCTTTATCCCGGTGACGCCGGCCTTGGCCCATAAGCGCACCTCGTCTTTGTTGGTGGCGGTGAGGTGAGAAACCGATGGCCGATCACTGTTGAAGATGCGTCCGTACAAACACAAAGAAGGGACAATATCCAACCAAGAACTACTATTTACAAACACATTTTGTGCAGCAACATGTTAAAAACTCTATCCTAGATATCTATCAATGTTTACCTGATGTGGGTATTTGAGTTTTTCTTCATATGAATGAAAAGAGATAGGGGTCCCCAAAGGATCCCGACTGCATTACATATTTCTAGAAAAATATTTTCACACATTACATAAGGACCCTCAAAGAAAACAAGTTTATATTCCAGTCCTTGCATCTTGCAGAGGGAGGACCCCGTCATAGAAAAGGAAATTCAAATCTGGTCGTGCTAAGCACAATAAACCAAAGATCAAAGCCACTGTCGCTGGGGACGAAGCACTAGGGGGTGGCAACTTTGATGCGTCGTACTCATCAATTTGCCGCCAGAAGAAACCACTGCATAAGCCTGGTTGGTGTTGGACTGCCTCCCCTTTGGTGTCATCGCGCTAGGAGAACAAGGCCAATGACAAGGCTCCTGCAGGTCGCCATTTGACTAGAAGAAGCCGAGCGGCGACCGAGCCCGGCAAGCGATTACCACATCCCCATCCCCGAGGGGAAAGGATCAACGATGTGTGTCGTAGGTCCGCCACAGGCACACTTGATGACAAGCTCTATGATCAAATTGTTGCTGCAGCCCGAATGGACAGGGATCTAGTCCCTGATGTTTACTACACAACTTATTTTTATAGACCCGTGTTGGGCCTCCAAGCGCAGAGTTTGTAGGATAGTAATGATACGCCCCCAACGTATCTATAATTTTTAATTATTTCATGCTGTTATATTATCATTCTTGGATGTTTTACAATCATTTTATAGCCATTTTATATCATTTTTTGATACTAACCTATTGACATAGTGCCAAGTGTCAGTTGCTGTTTTCTGCATGTTTTTTACATCGCAGGAAATCAATATCAGACGGAGTTCAAATGCCACGCCAATTTACGATGATTTTTTATGGACCAAAAGAAAGAAGTTGGGCCCTGGTTGCACCCGGGGGGAGTCCCGAGGAGGGGACAACCCACCAGGGCGCGCCCTGGTGGGTTGTGCCCACCTCGGGTGCCCCCTGGACCGCCTACTTGCTCTATAAATACCCCAATATTCCAGAAGACCTAGGGGAGTCGACGAAATATTCATCCAGTCACCGCAGAGTCTAGAACCACCAGATCTAATCTAGACACCATCACGGAGGGTTCACCACTTCCATTGGTGCCTCTCCGATGATGCGTGAGTAGTTCTTTGTAGACCTACGAGTCCGTAGTTAGTAGCTAGATGGCTTCCTTTCTCTCTCTCTTGATTATCAATACAATGGTCTCTTGGAGATCCATATGATGTAAGTCTTTTAGCAGTGTGTTTGTTAGGATTCGATGAACTTTGAGTTTATGATCAGATCTATGTTTTTATCCATGAAAGTTATTTGAGTCTTCTTTGATCTCTTATATGCATGATTGCTTATAGCCTCGTATTTCTTCTCCGATATTTGAGTTTTGTTTGGCCAACTCGATCTATTATCTTGCAATGGGAAGAGGTGCTTTGTAGTGGGTTCGATCTTACGGTGCTTGATCCCAGTGACAGAAGGGGAACCGACACGTATGTATCGTTGCTACTAAGGATCAAAAGATGGGATCCATATCTGTCGCAATAGGTAAACGGATCTTGTCTACATCATGTCATCGTTCTTATTGCATTACTCCGTTTTCTCATGAACTTAATACACTAGATGCATGCTGGATAGCGGTCGATGTGTGAAGTAATAGTAGTAGATGCAGGCAGGAGTCGGTCTACTAATCTTGGACGTGATGCCTATGTAATGATCATTGCCTGGATATCGTCATGATTATTTGAAGTTCTATCAATTGCCCAACAGTAATTGTTTTCCCACCACTTGCTATTTTTCTCGAGAGAGGCCACTAGTGAAACCTACGCCCCCCCCCCCCCCCCGGTCTCTTTTTCACCACATTTGCCTTTGCAATCTATTTTCTCTTGCATTTATTTTAAGATCTATTAAACCAAAAATACAAAAATACCTTGCTGCAATTTATTTGTTCCGCGATCTATTTATCCTATCCACAAATTTACCTCACATCCTTTGCCTATCTTGAGGCGTCGTACCCCGAAAGGGATTGACAACCCCTTTAACACGTCGGGTTGCGAGGAGTTGTTCTTTGTGTGCAGGGGCTGTCTACATTGTGTTGCTTGGTTCTCCTACTGGTTCGATAACCTTGGTTTCATATCTGAGGGAAATACCTACCGCCGCTGTGCTGTGATACGTCTCCAACGTATCTATAATTTTTGATTGCTCTATGCTATTATATTACCCGTTTGGATGTTTATGGTCTTTACTTTACACTTTTATACCATTTTTGGGACTAACCTACTAACCAGAGGCCCAGCCCAAATTGCTGTTTTTTTTGCCTATTTCAGTGTTTCGAAGAAAAGGAATATCAAACGGAGTCCAAACGGAATGAAACCTTCGGGAGCGATCTTTTTGGAGCAAACGCAATCCAGGAGACTTGGAGTGGACGTTAAGAAGCAGCCGAGGCGGCCACGAGGCAGGAGGGCGCGCCCTAGGGGGGTGGGCGCGCCCCCACCCTCGTGAGCCCCTCGTGGCTCCCCGGACCGACCTCCTTCGCCTATATATATTCTCGTACCCTCAAAACATCGGGGGGCACCACAAAAACCTAATTACACCGCCACAAGATTCTGTACCCGTGAGATCCCATCTTGGAGCCTTTTCCGGCGCTCCGCCGGAGGGGGAATCGATCACGGAGGGCTTCTACATCATCGCCAAGGCCTCTCCGATGAGTTGTGAGTAGTTTACCACAGACCTTCGGATCCATAGTTATTAGCTAGATGGCTTCTTCTCTCTCTTTGAATCTCAATACAAAGTTCTTCTTGATCTTCTTGGAGATCTATTCGATGTAACTCTTTTTGCAGTGTGTTTGTCGAGATCAGATGAATTGTGGGTTTATGATCAAGTTTATCTATAAGAAATATTTGAATCTCCTCTGAATTCTTTTATGTGTGATTGGTTATCTTTGCAAGTATCTTCGAATTATCAGTTTGGTTTGGCCTACTAGATTGATCTTTCTTGCAATGGGAGAAGTGCTTAGCTTTAGGTTCAATCTTGCGGTGTCCTTTCCTAGTGACAGCAGGGGCAGCAAGGCACGTATTGTATTGTTGCCATCGAGGATAAAAAGATGGGGTTTATATCATATTGCTTGAGCTTATCCCTCTACATCATGTCATCTTGCCTAATGCGTTACTTTGTTCTTATGAACTTAATACTCTAGATGCATGCTGGATAGCGGTCGATGTTGGAGGAAATATGCCCTAGAGGCAATAATAAAGTTATTATTTATTTCCTCATATCATGATAAATGTTTATTATTCATGCTAGAATTGTATTAACAGGAAACATGATACATGTGTGAATACATAGACAAACATAGTGTCACTAGTATGCCTCTACTTGAACTAGCTCATTGATCAAAGATGGTTATGTTTCCTAACCATAGGCATGTGTTGTCATTTGATTAATGGGATCACATCATTAGGAGAATGATGTGATTGACTTGACCCATTATGTTAGCTTAGCACTTGATCGTTTAGTATGTTGCTATTGTTTTTTTCATGACTTATACAAAGTTCCTGCAACTATGAGATTGTGCAACTCCCGTTTACCGGAGGAACACTTTGTGTGCTACCAAACGTCACAACGTAACTGGGTGATTATAAAGGTGCTCTACAGGTGTCTCCAAAGGTACATGTTGAGTTGGCATAATTCGAGATTAGGTTTTGTCACTCCGATTGTCGGAGAGGTATCTCTGGGCCCTCTCGGTAATACTCATCACCTAAGCCTTGCAAGCATTGTAACTAATGAGTTAGTTATGAGATGATGTATTACGGAACGAGTAAAGAGACTTGCCAGTAACGAGATTGAACTAGGTATTGAATACCGACGATCGAATCTCGGGCAAGTAACATACCGATGACAAAGGGAACAACGTATGTTGTTATGCGGTTTGACCGATAAAGATCTTCGTAGAATATGTGGGAACCAATATGAACATCCAGGTTCCGCTATTGGTTATTGACCGAGAATAGTTCTAGGTCATGTCTACATAGTTCTCGAACCCATAGGGTCCGCACGCTTAACGTTACGATGACAGTTTTATTATGAGTTTATAAGTTTTGATGTACCGAAGGTTGTTCGGAGTCCCGGATGTGACCACGGACATGACGAGAAGTCTCGAAATGGTGGAGACATAAAGATTGATATATTGGATGACTATATTCGGACACCGGAAGTGTTCCGGGTGTTTTCCGAGAAAAACCGGAGTACCGGAGGTTACCGAAACCCCCCGGGAAGTAATGGGCCTTGATGGGCCCTATAGGAGAGAGAGAGGGGCCGGCCAGGGCAAGTGGCGCGCCCCCTCCCCTTGAGTCCGAATAGGACAAGGAAGGGAGGGGCGGCGCGCCCCTTGCCTTCCCCCTCTCCCATTCCTTCCTTCCCCCTCCTTCTTGGAATAGGAAAGGAAGGGGGGAAACCTACTTGGAGTAGGTTTCCCCCTCCTAGGGCGCGCCTCCCCTTAGGCTGGCCCCCTCCTCCTCTCCCCCTTTATATACGGGGGCGGGGGGCACCCCATAGACACACAAGTTGATCTTCGTGATCGTTCCTTAGTCGTGTGCGGTGCCCTCCTCCACTATATTCCACCTTGGTCATATCGTTGCGGTGCTTAGGCGAAGCCCTGCGTCGGTAGAACATCATCATCGTCACCACGCCGTCGTGCTGACGGAACTCATCCCCGACACCCTGCTGGATCGGAGTCCGGGGATCATCATCGAGCTGAACGTGTGCAGAACTCGAAGGTGCCGTACGTTCGGTGCTTGGATCGATCGGATCGTGAAGACGTACGACTACATCAACCGCGTTGTCATAACGCTTCCGCTTACGGTCTACGAGGGTACGTAGACAACAGTCTCCCCTCTCATTGCTATGCCATCACCATGATCTTGCGTGTGCGTAGGAATTTTTTTGAAATTACTACGTTCCCCAACAGTGGCATCAGAGCCTAGGTTTTATGCGTTGATGTTATATGCACGAGTAGAACACAAGTGAGTTATGGGCGATACAAGTCATACTGCTTACCAGCATGTCATACTTTGGTTCGGCAGTATTGTTGGATGAAGCAGCCCGGACCGACATTACGCGTACGCTTACGCGAGACTGGTTCTACCGACGTGCTTTGCACACAGGTGGCTGGCGGGTGTCAGTTTCTCCAACTTTAGTTGAACCGAGTGTGGCTACGCCCGGTCCTTGCGAAGGTTAAAACAGCACTAACTTGACGAACTATCGTTGTGGTTTTGATGCGTAGGTAAGAACGGTTCTTGCTCAGCCCGTAGCAGCCACGTAAAATTTGCAACAACAAAGTAGAGGACGTCTAACTTGTTTTTGCAGGGCATGTTGTGATGTGATATGGTCAAGACGTGATAAGATATAAGTTGTTGTATGAGATGATCATGTTTTGTTGAAGTTATCGGCAACTGGCAGAAGCCCTATGGATGTCTCTTTGTTGCATAAGATGCAAGTGCCAAATAATTGCTTTACTTTATCGTTATACGATAGCAATAGTTGCAAGAGCAATAGTTGGTGAGACAACCATGTGATGACACATTGATATAGATCAAGATGATGAAGATCATGGTGTCATGCCGGTGACGATAGAGATCATGACAGTACTTTGGAGATGGAGATCAAAGGCGCAAGATGATCATGGCCATATCATGTCACATATTTTGATTGCATATGATGTTTATCTATTATACATCTTATTCTTGCTTTGATTGACGGTAGCATTTTAAGATGATCTCTCACTAATTATCAAGAAGTGTTCTCCGTGAGTATGCACCGTTGCCAAAGTTCGTCGTGCCCAGACACCACATGATGATCGGGTGTGATAAGCTCTACGTCCATCTACAACGGGTGCAAGCCAGTTTTGCACACGCAGAATACTCAGGTTAAACTTGACGAGCCTAGCATATGCAGATATGGCCTTGGAGCACGGAGACCAAAAGGTCGAGCGTGAATCATATAGTAGATATGATCACCATAGTGATGTTCACCATTGAAAACTACTCCATCTCACGTGATGATCGGTTATGGTTTAGTTGATTTGGATCACGTGATCACTTAGATGACTAGAGAGATGTCTGTCTAAGTGGGAGTTCTTAAGTAATATGATTAATTGAACTTAAATTTATCATGAACTTAGTCCTGGTAGTATTTTGCAAATTATGTTGTAAGATCAATAGCTTGCATTGTTGCTTTCATATGTTTATTTTGATATGTTCCTAGAGAAAAATGTATTGAAAGATGTTAGTAGCAATGATGCGGATTGGATCCGTGATCTGAGGTTTATCCTCATTGCTGCACAGAAGTATTATGTCCTTAATGCACCGCTAGGTGACAAACCTATTGCAGGAGCAGATGCAGACGTTATGAACGTTTGGCTAGCTCAATATGATGACTACTTGATAGTTTAGTGCACCATGCTTAACGGCTTAGAATCGGGACTTCAAAGACGTTTTGAACGTCATGGACCATATGAGATGTTCAAGGAGTTGAAGTTAATATTTCCAGCAAATACCCGAGTTGAGAGATATGAAGTCTCCAACAAGTTCTATAGCTAAAAGATGGAGGAGAATCGCTCAACTAGTGAGCATGTGTTCAGATTGTCTGGGTACTTCAATCGCTTGAATCAGGTGGGAGTTAATCTTCCAGATAAGATAGTGATTGACAGAATTCTCTAGTCACCATCACCAAGTTAGTAGAACTTCGTGATGAACTATTATATGCAAGGGATGACAAAAACGATTCTCGAGCTCTTCGTGATGTTGAAATCGATGAAGGTAGAAATCAAGAAAGAGCATCAAGTGTTGATGATTGACAAGACCACTAGTTTCAAGAAAAGGGCAAAGGGAAAGAAAGGGAAACTTCAAGTAGAATGGCAAACAAGTTGTCACTCCCGTGAAGAAGACCAAAGCTGGACCAAAGCTTGAAACTGAGTACTTGCACTGCAAAGGAAATGGTCACTGGAAGCGGAAATGCCCTGAATATTTGGTGGATAAGAAGGATGGCAAAGTGAACAAGGGTATACTTGATATACAGGTTATTGATGTGTGCCTTACTAGTGTTTATAGTAGCCCCTGAGTATTTGATACTTGTTCGGTTGCTAAGATTAGTAACTCGAAACAAGAGTTACAGAATAAACAGAGACTAGTTGAAGGGGAAGTGACGATGAGTGTTGGAAGTAGTTCCAAGATTGATATGATCATCATCGCACACTCCCTATACTTTCGGGATTAGTGTGTTAAACCTAAATAAATGTTATTTGGCGTTTGCGTTGAGCATGAATATGATTTGATCATGTTTATTGCGATACAGTTATTCATTTAAAATCAGAGAATAATTGTTGTTCTATTTACATGAATAAAACCTTCAATGGTCATACACCCAATGAAAATAGTTTGTTGGATCTCGATCGTAGTGATACACATATTCATAATATTGATGCCAAAAGATGCAAAGTTAATAATGATAGTGCAACCTATTTGTGGCACTGCCGTTTGGGTCATATCGGTGTAAAGCGCATGAAGAAACTCCATAAAGATGGATTTTCGGAATCACTTGGTTATGAATCATTTGATGCTTGCGAACCGTGCCTTTTGGGCAAGATGACTAAAACTCCGTTCTCCAGAACAATGGAACGAGCTACTGACTTATTGGAAATAATACATACCGATGTATGCGATCCAATGAGTGTTGATGCTCGTGGCAAGTATCGTTATTTTCTGACCTTCACAAGATGATTTGAGCAGATATGGGTATATCTACTTGATGAAACATAAGTCTAAAATAGTTGAAAGGTTCAAAGAATTTCAGAGTGAAGTGGAAAAATCATCGTAACAAGAAAATAAAATTTCTGCGATCTGATCGCGGAGACGAATATTTGAGTTACGAGTTTGGTCTTCAATTAAAACAATGTGGAATAGTTTCACAGCTCACGCCACCTGGAACACCACAACGTTATGGTGTGTCCGAACATCGTAACCGCACTTTATTGGATATAGTACGATCTATGATGTCTCTTACTGATTTACCACTATTGTTTTTGGGTTATGCATTAGAGACAGCTGCATTCACGTTAAAAGGGCACCATCTAAATCCGTTGAGACGACACCATATGAACTGTGGTTTAGCAAGAAACCCAAGTTGTCGTTTCTTAAAGTTTGGAGCTGCGATGCTTATGTGAAAAAGTTTCATCCTAATAAGCTCGAACCCAAATCGGAGAAGTGCGTCTTCATAGAATACCCAAAGGAAATTGTTGGGTACACCTTCTATCACAGATCCGAAGGCAAGATATTCGTTGCTAAAAATGGATCCTTTCTAGAGAAGGAGTTTCTCTCGAAAGAAGTGAGTGGGAGGAAAGTAGAACTTGATGAGGTAACTGTACCTTCTCCCAAATTGGAAAATTGTTCATCACTGAAATCAGTTCCAGTGATTTCTACACCAATTAGTGAGGAAGCTAATGATGATGATCATGAAACTTCAGATCAAGTTACTACAGAACCTCGTAGGTCTTCCAGAGTACGGTCTGCACCAGAGTGGTACAGTAATCCTGTTCTGGAAGTCATGTTACTAGACCATGATGAACCTACGAACTATGAGGAAGCGATGATGAGCCCAGATTCCGCAGAATGGCTTAAGGCCATGAAATCTGAGATGGGATCCATGTATGAGAACAAAGTGTGGACTTTGGTGGAGTTGCCCGATGATCGGCAAGCCATATTGTATAAATGGATCTTCAAGAGGAAGACGAACTTTGATAGTAGTGTTACTATCTACAAAGCTTGACTTGTCGCAAAAAGGTTTTTGACAAGTTCAAGGTGTTGACTACAATGAGATTTTCTCAACTGTAGCGATGCTTAAGTCTGTCCGAATCATGTTAGCAATTGCCACAATTTATGAAATCTGGCAAATGGATGTCAAAACTGCATTCCTTAATGGTTTTCTCAAAGAAGAGTTGTATATGATGCAACCAGAAGGTTTTGTCAATCCTAAAGGTACTAACAAAATGTGCATGCTCCAGCGATCCATCTATGGACTGGTGCAAGCATCTCGGAGTTGGAATATACGCTTTGATGAGTTGATCAAAGCATATAGTTTTGTACAGACTTACGGTGAAGCCTGTATTTACAAGAAAGTGAGTGGGAGCACTACAACATTTCTGATAAGTATATGTGAATGACATATTGTTGATCGGAAATAATGTAGAATTATTCTGCAAAGTATAAAGGAGTGTTTGAAAGGAGTTTTTTCAAAGAAAGACCTCATCAAAGCTACTTACATATTGAGCATCAAGATCTATTGAGATAGATCAAGACGCTTGATAAGATTTTCAATGAGTACATACCTTGACAAGATTTTGAAGTAGTTCAAAATGGAACAGCCAAAGAAAGAAGTTCTTGCATGTGTTGCAAAGGTGTGAAGTTGAGTAAGACTCAAAACCCGACTATGGCAGAAAATAGAAAGATAATGAAAAGGCATTCCCTATGCCTTAGTCGTAGGTTCTATAAAGTATGCTATGCTGTGTACCAGACCTATTGTATACCTTGCTCTGAGTTTTGCAAAGGAATACAATTTTGATCTAAGAGTAGATCACTGGACAGCGGTCAAGAATATCCTTAGTGAGGACTAAGGAGATGTTTCTCGATTATGGAGGTGATAAAAGAGTTCGTCCTAAAGAGTTACATCGATGTAAGCTTTTACACCGATCCAGATGACTCTAAGTCTCAATCTGGATACATATTGAAAGTGGGAGCAATTAGCTAGAGTAGCCCCGAGCAGTAGACATAGAATATTTGCAAAATACATACGGCTCTGAATGTGACAGACCCGTTGACTAAATTTCTCTCACGAACAAAACATGATCATACCTTTGTACTCTTTGGGTGTTAATCACATAGCGATGTGAGCTAGAT
The DNA here is from genome assembly GCA_963921465.1 of Triticum timopheevii. Classification (NCBI taxonomy): domain Eukaryota; kingdom Viridiplantae; phylum Streptophyta; class Magnoliopsida; order Poales; family Poaceae; genus Triticum; species Triticum timopheevii. The sequence goes on along the minus strand of OY997262.1, from coordinate 274,644,365 downwards.
TATTGACTCTAGTAAACCCTTCGAGTGTTGATCACATGAAGATGTGAACTATGGGTATTAATCACATATAGATGTGAATATTGGTGTTAAATCACATGGCGATGTGAACTAGATTATTGACTCTAGTGCAAGTGGGAGACTGAAGGAAATATGCCCTAGAGGCAATAATAAAGTTATTATTTATTTCCTCATATCATGATAAATGTTTATTATTCATGCTAGAATTGTATTAACCGGAAACATGATACATGTGTGAATACATAGACAAACATAGTGTCACTAGTATGCCTCTACTTGAACTAGCTCATTGATCAAAGATGGTTATGTTTCCTAACCATAGGCATGTGTTGTCATTTGATTAATGGGATCACATCATTAGGAGAATGATGTGATTGACTTGACCCATTATGTTAGCTTAGCACTTGATTGTTTAGTATGTTGCTATTGTTTTTTTTCATGACTTATACAAAGTTCCTGCAACTATGAGATTGTGCAACTCCCGTTTACCGGAGGAACACTTTGTGTGCTACCAAATGTCACAACGTAACTGGGTGATTATAAAGGTGCTCTACAGGTGTCTCCGAAGGTACATGTTGAGTTGGCATAATTCGAGATTAGATTTTGTCACTCCGATTGTCGGAGAGGTATCTCTGGGCCCTCTCGGTAATACTCATCACCTAAGCCTTGCAAGCATTGTAACTAATGAGTTAGTTATGAGATGATGTATTACGGAACGAGTAAAGAGACTTGCCAGTAACGAGATTGAACTAGGTATTGAATACCGACGATCGAATCTCGGGCAAGTAACATACCGATGACAAAGGGAACAACGTATGTTGTTATGCGGTTTGACCGATAAAGATCTTCGTAGAATATGTGGGAACCAATATGAACATCCAGGTTCCGCTATTGGTTATTGACCGAGAATAGTTCTAGGTCATGTCTACATAGTTCTCGAACCCGTAGGGTCCGCACGCTTAACGTTACGATGACAGTTTTATTATGAGTTTATAAGTTTTGATGTACCGAAGGTTGTTCGGAGTCTCGGATGTGATCACGGACATGACGAGAAGTCTCGAAATGGTCGAGACATAAAGATTGATATATTGGATGACTATATTCGGACACCAGAAGTGTTCCGAGTGTTTTCGGAGAAAAACCGGAGTACCGGAGGGTTACCGGACCCCCCCGGGAAGTAATGGGCCTTGATGGGCCCTATAGGAGAGAGAGAGGGGCCGGCCAGGGCAAGTGGCGCGCCCCCTCCCCTTGAGTCCGAATAGGACAAGGAAGGAGGGGGGGGGGGCGGCGCCCCCTTGCCTTTCCCCTCTCCCACTCCTTCCTTCCCTCTCCTTCTTGGAATAGGAAAGGAAGGGGGGAAACCTACTTGGAGTAGGTTTCCCCCTCCTAGGGCGCGCCTCCCCTTAGGCCGGCCCCCTCCTCCTCTCCCCCTTTATATACGGGGGCGGGGGGCACCCCATAGACACACAAGTTGATCTTCGTGATTGTTCCTTAGCCGTGTGCGGTGCCCCCCTCCACTATATTCCACCTCGGTCATATCGTTGCGGTGCTTAGGCGAACCCCTGCGTCGGTAGAACATCATCATCGCCACCACGCCGTCATGCTGACGGAACTCATCCCCGACACCCTGCTGGATCGGAGTCCGGGGATCGTCATCGAGCTGAACGTGTGCAGAACTCGGAGGTGCCGTATGTTCGGTGCTTGGATCGGTCGGATCGTGAAGACGTATGACTACATCAACCGCGTTGTCATAACGCTTCCGCTTACGGTCTACGAGGGTACGTAGACAACACTCTCCCCTCTTGTTGTTATGCCATCACCATGATGTTGCGTGTGCGTAGGAATTTTTTTGAAATTACTACGTTCCCCAACAGATGTGTGGAGTAATAGTAGTAGATGCAGAATCGTTTCGGTCTACTTGTTGCAGACGTGATGCATATATACACGATCATGCCTAGATAATCTCATAACTATGCATTTTTCTATCAATTGCTCGACAGTAATTTGTTCACCCACCATAATACTTATACTATCTTGAGAGAAGCCACTAGTGAAACCTATGGCCCCCGGGTCTATCTTTTATCATATAAGTTTCCAATCTACTTTATTTTGCAATTTCAATCTATGTCATAAAAATACCAAAAATATTTATCTTCTCTTATTATCTCTATCAGATCTCACTTTCGCAAGTGGTCGTGAAGGGATTGGCAACCCCTTTATCGCATTGGGTGCGAGGTTCTTGTTTATTTGTGCATGTACGAGGGATTTGCTTGTAGCCTCCTACTGGATTGATACCTTGGTTCTCAAAAACCGAGGGAAATACTTACGCTACTTTGCTGCATCACCCTTTCCTCTTCAAGGGAAAACCAACGCAATGCTCAAGAGGTAGCATGCTGCATCATCCCTTCCTCTTTGGGGAAATACCGACGTAGCTTCAAGCGACATCAAGTAACAATTTTTCCTTAAGTGGATGACCTAAGGTTTATCAATCTATGGGAGGCATAGGATGAAAATGGTCTGTCTCAAACAACCCTGCAATCAAATACAAGAAATCTCTTGTGTCCCCAACACACCCAATACAATGGCAAATTATATAGGTGCACTACTTCGGCGGAGAGATGGTATACAAGTGTAGTATGGATAGTAGATATAGGTTTTTGTAATCTGAATAAATGAAATAAGCAAGGTAACAAGTGACAGAAGTGAGCACAAACAGTATTGAAATGCTGGGAAACGAGGCCTAGGGTTCATACTTTCACTAGTGCAATCTCTCGACAATGCTAACATAAATGAATCATATAACAATCCTTCAAAATGCGACAAAGAATCACTCCAAAGTTCTTCTCTAGCGAGAACATAAGATGAAATTGTTGCATGGTACGAAACCACCTCAAAGATATCTTTTCCAATCAATCTATTGAGCCATTCCTATAAGTGTCACAAACAACTCTAGAGTACGTACTAAAATAACGCAATATGATACGCATCAACCAACTAAAATGTGAACATAGATACTCCAATGTCACCACAAGTATCCGTGAGTTGATTATTCGATGGGCATCAAACAACTTCAGATTCATAATATTCAATCCAACACAAAGAACTTCAAAGAGTGCCCGAAGGTTTCTATCAGAGAAAGTAGGACGAAAACATGTATCAACCCCTATGCATAGATTACCTCAATGTCAAATCAAGTACCATCCAAACCATCCCAAAGTCTTTACTTGGCACAAACAATAACTAAAACACAAAAACACAACCATAACAGTAGCATAATTTTGCGCACGCTCAAAAACCAGAAAAGATAACTATTTGGTTGTCTCCCAACAAGCTCTTTCCTTATAGCCATTAAGATAGGCTTGAGATTTCAACGATGCTCACATGAAAGATTAAAATTAAAACACAAAGAGAGAATCATAAAATATGTGACAAACACACTTAATTCTAACATACTTCCTATGCATAGGCATTTTATAAGCAAACAAATTAGCAAGACAAGAAATATCTAGCATATGCAAGTAGAAGAATAAACAATTGGCAATCTCAACATAACGTGAGGTAAACTAATAGCATGAAAATTCCTATAATCATATTTTCCTATCTCATAATAATTACATGTAGAATCATAATCAAATTCAACAATATAGCTATCATATAAAAATTTCTCTTCATGATCCATATGCATAAAAGTTTTATAATTTTCCAAGATAGTGGGATTAACATCAACTAAATTTATGACCTCTCCAAACCCACTTTTATCAAAAAAAAATTTGTAAGATTGAACACTCTCCAAATATGTGGGATTGTTTTTACCTAAAGTTGACACTCTTTCAAACCCACCTTCATTTCACACATTATTACCGATGACATATTTATCATGAGGCTTAAATTAATTTTCAAGATCATAAGAAGCAATATCACCCCAATCATGATCATTGCAATAAGTAATGGACATAGCAAAATCATCATCACCAAACTTGTAGTTTTGCATATCATTAACACAACAGACATTAATATAATTTATACTAACATCATTGCAATTATGTTTTTATTCAGGGAGCTATTATGAATCACTTTATAAATTTCTTCTTCTAACACTTCATCACAATCTCCAGATTCATGATTTTCAAGCAAAACTTCATAAAGATAATGTGGGGACCCCGACTCATAAGTCGAGATCACCGAATGCACGTGTACAGTGATCCCAGAGATCAATGCTCACTGAACACACAGAAGCTGAATAACAAGAGTCTTACATCCATACATACCGTTTTACACAAATTATGACCATTACGGTCAAGTCTTATATTGATAAAGCCTTAAGGGCTGAACATCAAATGAAACACAAGCAGCGGAAATCTTCGTCGATAAGTAGAACCCATGCCATCTGCCTTAACCCTACAGGCATTCTGACTGGGAAATGTCCTAGTTCGCATGTTCGTCTCCAAAGAACTCTTCTTCGAACTCCGGTTCTTCCATGCCTGGTCAATTAAATAACCAGTGGCAAGCCAATGAGTACTTTGAATGTACTCGCAAGCAACCCATGTTTTGGTTCAAGGTACAACAATGCATGATATGGGTATATTTTTGCGGAAAGCTAGTTTTGAGTGCAATGTCATGTGCAACAACTTGTAAGACATGCATCAAGTAACCATGAGAACATGCTACAGATATCAACATAAAAAGAGTGGGCACCAACCCAACTCAATCATGTCAAGTCCTTTGACTTGACCCAAGTAGTTTTATCAACACACACACACGGTTGTGAAACTCTGGACGTAGTTTAAGCAGCACCGCCCAACCGTCCTTGACCGTGGACACGGCTATTCAAATAGTTTTACACTCTGCAGAGGTTGCACACTGTACCCACAAGATCCGGGGAACTTCCGTGTCATCCACGACCCGCGGTACCTCAAGTACCCGGGGTAAGCACCCAATCACTACCTTTCCCTAGATGACACTAACATGGAGTCCACTCGATTGGTAGTAACCCCCGTGCCCAACATTTCACATCTTAAAATTGTGGAGCATCGCTCCGATATTCATCACATACTAGCACGGGGTACCAACGGTGTGTCCGGTGCCCCATAAAAATGTTCTTTGCCGCCCTACCTGGCACGACCCCGTCCCGAGAGAGCGCACCAACAACTCTCCCGTCACTAGTAATGCGGGCTCCAAGCTAGTATCGGTCTAGGTAATCAATAATGCCCTTTCCCATATAAGGGTAGAGTGGTTGCGCATGTAAGGTTGGGACAGTCGACAAATCTTAAATCTAATCCGTTTTCGAAAACAACACACACACTTGCCTCGGTACACCACTTCGTCATCAAGTGGTTACCCATTTCATCATCTCCCTCGGGCATAAGTGGCACCCGACGGGGTTTTCGAAAAAGTCTTTTGAAAATACTTTGCCTCCTTCACCATGCATATACCCGTCCCTTTTTGCGTAGCACTACCTTAGCATCCTATCTACTCCCACCGGCATAACCCTCATAGGAAGGTAGGGTCATGCACAATGCAAGTATCAACGAGGAAGTATGGTGGCAACCATCGAAGTGGTTATCACCCCATCATGATTCCGTTGCAACAACGATAAGGTACTATATGACATGCATAAAAAGGTTTCATAGACATGGTCAAAGGGCTGCTTGCCTGTTTTAACAAAGTCTTCGAGGTCTTCAAATATCTCTGGTCCAACTCCGAGCATTTCGTCTACTTCGTCAACTATTGTCGAAAGCAACCATAATAAGCAACACAACAAGGCAAAAATAAAAGTGCTCTAAAATGTGAGTTGGACTTTTCTAGGATACCTCTGGTCATATGAGGAATGACCAAGGTGATTTCATTGGAAGTGGATCAATGGATATTTCTAAACATTTCGATATGATGGAATCAAGGGGTTTATGGATTTGCAAGAAGTGTACAGAAATATATTTTTGAAAAATGAGCAAAGGCACCCATTTAACAAAGGATGATTTTAGAAGCATCTAGGAATTGGTTTCACTGGATTTGGGGTTCAAATGAATTTCCTATGAATTTGCAAAGTTGATAAATATGAAGAAATGGCTCAATAATTTATGTGGTACAGAAAATATCAAGAAAAATGTTCATAAACTAGGTTATGAACTTAGATTCATCTAGGAATTGGAATCATAGCATTTGGAGCAAGTTTGAGCCTTCTGTGATTTTCTAAAGTTTATGACAGAAATGGAAATATGGGATTTGATAATTGTTTGTGAAGAAAATCTTTATGGAAAAATGTGCAAATTGCACCATGTGATAGATCAGGAATTTATGAACTTACAGAAATTAGAATCATCAAATTTGGACTAGATTTGATTTATTTGTGGAATTTTGAAGTTGACTGGAAAAAGAAAAAGACCAAGGTTTTACCGAAACGGGCTGGATCTGGGCGGCGGCGGCGCGCTCTGGGCGAGGGATAGCTGTCGGGCCGGCCCAGCTGCGTAGCCGCGCGGGAGAAGAGGCCACGTCGAAGGCGTACTAGCTCCATGGCGTCTTCGCGCAGGGGAGGCAGATCCAGCCGAGGCCGTTTCCACTTAAACGGCGGGGCCCGCCCACCGGTCGCTGACGAGCGGGGCCCACTTGTCGGGTTCGTCCCCAACCTCCCGCTCGAACAGAGCAGGGGCAGGGGCCGGCGTCGACGGCGGCTTGCCGGTGCCACAGGCCACCATTTCCGGTGAGCTGGCCACCGGCGTGCTCAGGGGGTCCGGCTGCGTCCAACCGTGGGTGGCACGGTCGCCCAGGGGCACCGGGTCGAGCAGGGCGTCGGCCGCGGTGGGCGAGGCCGATGGCGATGGTGGCTTTGGTGCTACGGGGTACCGGAGCAGAGGAAGAAGAGGGGGAAGGTTCCTCCGTGGCCTGGGGGGTTCCTGATGAAGAAGGGAGGGGAGGAGGAGGCCTCATTCGCGAGAATTTGAGAGGAGGCCGGCGGCTCGGCTTCGGCCATGGAGGAGCAAGGAGGGCTCGGGGGGACGAATGGGTAGGCCTGGGGAGCGTACGGGAGGGAAGGAGAGCCAAAGGAGTCGAGAGGGGGCTCGAGGTGGCTTTAAATAGGAGGGGGCGAGGTGCACCGTGGCTCGTGCGCCGGCGAGCTCCTAGCCGTTGCTGGAGGCCACGGGGGCGCGCGTGGGCGTGTCTGGGGTGTTCGTGCGGTTGGTCTAGGGCGAGAGGAGGGGAGAGAAGGAGCGGGGAAGGGCCAGGGTGCCGCGCGTGTGAGCCGCACCATTGGCATGCTCGGGCGGCCTCTGTTTGCTAGCGCGGAGGCGCGTGAAGGAGGAGAGAGGAGGAGGCCGACCGCGTAGTGTGTTGCGGACGCCGAGGCACCTCGACTGGCGTGAGGGGGAGGCTCGAGGTGGTCGGGTGGCTTGGGCAGAGAGCAGCTACAGTGCATGGGAGCACTGTAGCACGCTCTGGAGCACGCCTTTGGCATGCCATGGCATAAAAAGGGGAAAGTGGGCGCGGCCACTTGTGTAAAGAAAGGGGAGGAAGCATTGGATGCCATGGAGGGCCAATGGAACGAGGAGGGCCACTGGAACGAGGAGGGTGGTGAGAAAGGAGAAGAATGCTGCTGTCCAAAAGGGTAAATGGGGGGTGTTTCACCCCTTAATCATTGAGCTGAGGCCAGGGAAGAGTTACTGGAGATAGGAGAAGACTAGGAGGAGATGTGGTAAAAAGTTGAGCTCAAGGAGAATAGTGCAAGTGGTCAAAATGGTGATTCTTGAAAAGTGACAGAAGGTGTTTGATGCAAATTTGGGCAAGCAAATTAACTCCACTTGACATGAAGATTAACAGGATCAAGTGTCATATATAAATGGGGTTGATCACCAAGTTGGAGCACATTTGGAGGAATTTGCCAATGTAGAGTTGTTCAAATTTGGTCCTGGACAAGAATGGTTTTGGGGCACTTTGATCAAGTTAAATTGTTCTCCAACTTGTGCCACTTGGTCTAGATGAATAATTAGGACATTTGAGCATGTTCACAAGGTTTGAGAACATTTGGACATGTTTGGCAATGTAAAGTTGCTCAAACTTCAAAATGGACAGAAATGGTTTTGAGGGGATTTGATGATGTTATCTTGTTCTCCAAGTCATGAGACTTGGCAAGATCACCTAATGTGTCATATTTGACATGATAGAATTTTCTTGGAATTTTTGGAGAATATTACCTTTGTAAATATTTCAAAAGCTTGAAATATCCAGAAAGGGTTTTTGAGGGATTTGACCAATATTTTGAACATGACCATGTGTTGAAACTCTTATATATGGACAATATATGTCCACTGAGTTTCCCTGATTTTTGTCAAATATTCTTAAAACAATAAAATATTTTTTCCCTAATAAAGACCATTTCTGGCCTTAAGAAAAAGCTTTTAAATAAAATAGTAAAATAACTTTTAAAATTATACTTTTGTGGTTTATGGGTATCCTATATCTAATAGGAGTCAAATATATTTTTGGAAATCTTTTTACTGCCCTTAATTAAGTACTTGCAGTGCAAATCTCAATTCAGGGGTTTTTGGAAAACTAATTTTTGAAAATACTGGCCAAATTATTTTTTTAAGAAATTAATTTTATGTCCTATACACATGGCATGATCATTGGTTCAAGAGTTTGGAGCAAGGAGATGGAGTATAGGAGTTGGAGGATTTTATTTGATTCTTAGAGCACTTGCAAACAGCAGACAAACATTCAATCAAAGCAAAGACAAAACACTCAGAAGTTTTTGTCAAACCACATTTTAGCATGATTTATTGACTTAAGTGTTGTGGCATGAAAATAGGGTGTGACAGATAATCTACTGCACTCAACTCAGTAGCAATTGGTTCATCATAATTGGATCTTTTGACAATATTAGCAAGTGGATGAGGATCCATATGTATTATGTCTCTTTTCTGTTTTTGGTGTGTTGACATGAAGGCAATAAAAGCAAGCAAGCAAGCAAAAAGGCACATGGAAAATATTTTTGTGTTTTTGTGAAAACGTTTTAGAAGTGGTGAAGATGAAAACAAGAGGCAAAAGAAAAATAAAGTAAATGCAAGGAGATGAAAGTGTATGCATAGGTACTTGATAGATGTTAGTGATGTCTTCCCGGCAACGACGCTAGACATTCTTCCTGCTACTTGTGAGCTGCGTTGGGATTTCCCGAAAGAGGAGAAGATGATGCAGTACAATAGAGATAAGTATTTCCCTCGGTTAGAAACCAAGGTTATCAATCTAGTAGGGAACCAAGCAACAACTCGTTAACAGGACCTACACAAAATAACAAATACTTGCACCCAATACAAACAAGGGGTTGTGAATCCCTTGGCTGTTAATTGCAAGAATTAAATCTCATAGTGATAAATAGATAAATAAAAACACAAAATAAAATAAAGTAAATAAAATTGCAGCAAGTTATTTTTGGATTTTAATATACGATTTAGATAGACCCACGAGCCATAGTTTTCACTAGAGGCTTCTCTCTTGAAAATAGCATACGGTGAGAAAACAAATTACTATTGGCAATTGATAAAAAAGTGAATAATCATGACGATATCAAGGCAATGATCATGTATGACAAGTAGACTGACTCTTGCCTGCATCTACTACTATTACTCCACACATCGACCACTATCCATCATGCATCTAAAGTATTAAGTTCATAAAGAACGGAGTAACGCCTTAAGAAAGATGACATGATGTAGACAAAGTAAACTCAATCAATATGAATAAATCCCATCTTTTTATCCTTAATGGAAACGATACAGATACGTGTCATGTCACTTTCTATCACTGGGATTGAGCACTGCAAGATCGAACCCATGACAAAGCACCTCTCCCATTACAAGAAAAATCAATCTAGTTGGCCAAAATAAATCAATAGATCGGAGAGAAATACAAAGCTATAATAATCATGCATAAAAGAGTTCAGAGAAGACTCAAATAATATTCATAGATAATCTGATCATAAACTCATAATTCATAGGATCCCAACAAACACACGCCAAAAAGTGATTACATCGAATATGTCTCCAAGAACATCGAGGAGAACATTATATTAAAATTCAAAGAGAGAGAAATCATCGAGCTACTAGCTATGGACCCGTAGGTCTGTGGTAAACTACCCACACATCATCAAAAGGGCAGCAAGGATGATGTAGAACCCCTCCATGATCGATTCCCCCTCTGGCAGGGTGCCGTCGAAAGCCTCCAGATAGGATCTCTGATGGCGAAATTTGCGGCGGCGAAAAAAGTATTTCAGGTGGCTCTCTGATGTAAGAGGAATATTTGAGAATTTATAGCGCTGAAATTAGATCAAGAGGTGCCACGTGGGGCCCACAAGCCTGCCCCCCTCCCTCCCCCCGGGGGGCGCCTGGCAGGCTTGTTGCCGCCTCGTGGCTCTTCAGGTCTTCTCCCGAAGCTTCTAGGGTCTCCTCTGATCGAGAAAAAATTAGTACAAAGTTTTTTCTCTGTTTGAACTCTTTTTTATATTAATTTCATAAAAAGCCAAAAACATGCAATAACAGCAACTGGCAATGCACACTAGGTTAATAGGTTAGTCCCAACTAAATATCCAATATTGATACTATAATAGTGTAGAACAATAAAAAATTATAGATACGCTGGATACATATTAGAGGGTCAATGGTCGTCTCATCCAGCCATACGATAAGACAACCTCCCACAACGGGAAGGCGTGGCTACAGTGCGGTTGTACCCGCTGACCCGGGCAACTGATGTCAGCGCGGCCCGCCATTGTAGCCCCACGACACAATAACACCAGGGCCCCGCACCCATGTATCTTTACCGTTGAATACCTGGGGTCGGTCTATAAGACCCCAGGTGCCCTCCATGCAGGGCAAGCCCGATAGATCACACACCACACACACACACGCTCACGAGAGGCAAGAATGGAGATCTAGCTTCTTCGTCCTTCATTGCGCATATCGTACCATTTCGGCAGGACTTAGGGTGTTACCTTCCCCAGAGGGCCCCGAACATGGGTACGCCTTGTGTCTCACACTCGCGCGTGCCAACCTCGCCTCCAGAGCCCACAGCGTCCTCATGCAGCCCCCTACTTGGTCTCATGCATCTGCTGTTTACCACGACAGAAGTGTTTCTCTTCTTGTATAGACAGTCAAACGACGACAGCGTGATGTAACTGTACATAATATATTCACCAAAAAATTGGAACTCTACTGTTTGACTTGAGGACTATGCTTTCACTACAGAGAACTGACATTGCATCATATGTTTCTACCGTGACACTTCACTCTGAAGTGGCAAAACGCTTTCAGCTCCAGCTTCTTTTGCCCCAGCGGTTCTCTCTGTGACGGCCTTTGACATCGCAAACAATTTCTTAACAGTGTTTGTTAAGCATGTCCTGTGTTCGTCCATGGAGGCATGAATAAACTCTTGGAAGTGATCCCTCAGTTGCGTGACAAAAGAGGTGTTGACGGAGTTCTTCTTTCGGCACGAAGTTGAGGCGGGCTTTGCAGGAGTTGAAGATGGCTGGGGGACTTCAGACTTGATACCAACAGGCATTGTGGATAATACTGCATATAATGGAAACTAAAGTGAGACCAAATGGACAAAGTCTGCAATTCAATACATCATGATGGAACACTAACAGAAAAGTAGCAGCCCACTCAAAAAGAAGAGAAAAATAGCAGCCTATTTGAAAGAGAAAAACTAATTTTACATTTGAGTTTCACAGAGAATATGTACAACAAAAGAAATCAAACATCTTTTTCAATGTATATACTAGTCAATGGTAAAAATGATGAATCCAATTCCTAAGCATTAGAATACTTCCAGCTACTATAAACAAAAAAATGCATATAACCTCTAATCAAACACCACATCATTCCAGTTTTATATGTATGAAGGGACAGGCACCAATATTGTAGTCTATAGGGCAACATGTGATTTCCTGGACTAATTGTTTGTGTGTGGCTCAAAAGATGAGCCACCATGTGTTAGCATAAGGTTGTTAAAGGAAGGGGACATGATATGGTTATACAGAGAGAAGACTCTCCACTCAGCAATTGCACACCAGTTTTGTAAAACAAATCTAGATGGTACAAACTTCCTAACAAACTAGCAGGCAATCCACAATCAAATACTGGTACTCTAAAGACATAAACACCAAAGCACAAGCACAAACATCAGTTAAGGTGGAACATACTGCTCAGAAGTCAGAAGATACATTTCTTATCTTGCTGATTGCTTCACTAACACGTTAACCAATATGTACACCGACAGGAGTACATTAAGGTGACCACCGATTATTGGTTGCAATAAAAAAAGAAGCAACAAAGTGCAACACATATATGCACAATGGTTCCTAATTCCTAAAGACCCTAAACCAACTTGCCACCAAACAAAAACTTGCAAGCGCAATTGTGTGATCAAAGAAGGAAGCATGTGAAAGAGGAATTCCTCCAATTGACACAACTAAACAAGTTAATGCAGGTGAGCTTATTGACCATTCACACAAAGATTGCTGCCATGGTGGCTCAAGTGTATATAACTCGCTAATTAGCCACCGAGCCTAGATTGGCTTGAGACTGCATTAACATGAGAAGGATTGCATAGGGTTGTTCCACAAAAGGAATGTCATATAATTCCTTGTATTCGGAGATAACCCTGCACTTGGCAATGGCAAGCCAATTCTATAAACTGAATTGCAATGCAACAATACTTTCCAGTATTATATATCATTGGATAACTAATTTTGCTGACTGTTTCACTAACTCCTTATACATCGAAGCGTTAAAAGAAACTTGTACACAGAAGACAAACTGAGAGAATCATGTCTAGGTAAACACCTAATAAATGTCAGCCAAAAGTACTTCCAAAATTTAGCTTATTTTGCAGCAGTATAAGAAATTTAACTTTGTTGTGAGGAAACTAGTGTTTTAGCTCATCAATGTGTGAGTTGATGAATCAAAGAAGGAATCACGTAGAAGAGTCATTCTTCCAATTGACACAACAAATCGAATAAATGTAGGTGAGCTTACTGACCATTCACACAGAGATTGCTGCCACACATGGTGGCTGCAGTGTGTGACTGGCTAATTAGCCACCGAGCCGAGGAATGCAAGAACAGGACCACATTACCACAAGAAGGTTCAAATGGGGAAAAAATAGCAAATCCACATTACCACTATTGTGAGGATTTTAGAGCAAGTCCAATGAACTCCGCAAATTTGACTCCCTACATCATCGATTGGAGAGGCTCACCAAAAATTATCTATTTCTCTAAATTCCTCAAATCCCACTCTCTAATTCCACAACCTGTACTTTATTAATTTGTTGTAACTACCAGACATGTCTTAACAACTGTATTTTTGAACGGTTATATCTTCAGAAACCATATATCTACCCAATTCGACATTACTTTTCTCCATAATTAAAACAAAAACATTCTTAATTATTGAGCACAAGCAGACAGTAGTAGCTAGCAAGCGGAAGCAGGCAGCAGCAGATAGGAAGACGCAGGTAGCAAGCCAGCAGCACATAGCAAATCAACCAGCAATAGCTAGCAAGCAGTAGCACATAGCAATCAATCAGCAGCAGGAGCAAAAACATCCTCATTCTCTCGACACCACTAAAAACTGAACAAAACGCCGCCACAGTAACACACCACCGTCGCTCTCGGTGCTCCCCATTGTCCTCAACCCAGCGGCACGGATCTGGGCTGCGGGGCAGGGTGGAGGGAGACGGCAAGGCGGCGCAGCAGCAGGTCGGCAAGGAGAACAGCACGTGGAGGAGCACGGCCACGCTGCAGCGACGAGAAGGACTTGGGGGCGGCGACAACTTCGGGAAGTGCAGCGGCGGGGGCAGGTGGGGGATGCCGAGCGCCTGTCGAGTCGACAGAGGGCTGTCTTCAGACTTGCTTTCACAAATTTAGGGTTTACCGTGACTCCACCGCGAAGAGGAAAGAGGGAGCGGAGAGGGTACCTTTGGTGGCGCGGACGGCGACCGCGATCAATACGTCGAGACCAGATGGGAGGTTGAAGAAGAATAGTTTTGGGTTTGCGACGGTGCTAGGGTTCCCTATTTCTTCTCCTTTCTATATAGGGTTCAATTCAATTATTCTTTGATCCGACTAGTATCTGGGACGGCAGACTGACTATTCCAGACAGGCGGTCGAAAAAGCAACCTTTTTTATTCATTTTATATGAAAAAACATGAAAATTAATTTTTTGAAAATACGAACATCTTCTAAAAATTATTTTTTTAAACCTGGACGGTTTTTTTAAAAAAGAGAACATTTTCTAAAAACCCGATGATTTTTTCGAAAAAATACGTTAACAGTTTAAAAATTGTGAAAAACTGAACTTTTTTTAAAAAGCATGAACATTTCTAAATTTTGATCTTCTTTTGAAATTGGGAACAGTTACTGTAAACATGAACATTTAAAAAAAATCATGAACATTTTTTCTAATTTATAAACGCATATTGAAAATGAAAACAATTTTCAAATTTTAAACCTTTATGAACGCAGGAACATCTTTTGGATATTTGAACAATTTCAAAAAAGGCTATATCTTGAATTTTCGAACAAATGTTTGAAAACATGAACACATTTTTAATAAACCCAAATATTTTTTAAAATTCGAAACAAATCTTGATTTTTCGATTTTTTTCAAAAAGGGACTTTAAAACTAAAAAACAAAGAAATTGGGTACAAGAAACGTGAGAAGAAAAAGAAAAATGAAAAATACTAAAACAGAATCGAACCTTCCTGAAAGATTCCAGAACCGGACAACTAAATGGGTTGGCCTAACTGGCTGGCTTTTGTAGGGAAATATCTAGTGCACCGAGTGCTTGTGGTGTTATCGGTGCACCTGACCTCCATAATACATTTTAAAATGTTCCAAAGATGTGAAGAAAAAAAGTTGGGCATACTCACACAATATCAATGCTTGTTGTCACAAAAATTCAAAACATTGCTCAAGATATCTAACACTAAATAATATGTAATATAACTCGACCTTTAGATTATGCCCATTATCACATTGATATCAAATTTATCATTTTTCCAATATATCAAATTTTGCTATGAAATTTTACGACAACAAACATTGATATTGCGTAAATGTGCTGATTTTTTTCATATTTTTGGAGGTTTTTGAAATGTGCTAGCAGGTCCGATGCACCAGTAGCACCACAAGCACCGTTGCATATGATATGTTCCCCGTTTATGTTAGAAGCCCCAATAATTTGTCACAAAGCGCATCGCATAGGGATTTTCTGTATTTCCTATTTGCTGCACGTTACAGCAAACAACCGCCGAACAAAGCAAGTGGGCTAGCTCATTTTAGGGGGTAGGCAAAAAGGGTCCTGCTTTCGGTTTTGGAAAATTCTAGATAATTCTTGTTTTCCTATTGTTTCGTCTTTTCGGTTTTCATCGGTTTTTTCTTTTTCGAAAAATGTTCTGAATTCTAAAAAATGACCTTGTTTTATAAACAGGTTCACAAATTCAAAAAATGTTAGGGTTGTTTGATAAATATTTGGAATATCAAACAAAGCTCCCTTTAGAAAAATAAAAAAAATTCTTGTTTTCTAACATTTTTTTGAAATTTTAGAAAACATTCCTGTTTCTCCAAATTTGTTCACAAGTTCAAAAAATGCCCATATTTTTTGAAAGGTTTTGGACATTCATTTTTTGTGTTTTTCATGAAATATTCAAAATTTCAAAAGAAATTTCCATTTTCAAAATTTATGCACAATTATAAAATACGTTCACGTTCGAAAAAAATGTTCCCCACAGTGGTGTTAGAGGGAAGCCCGAGTTGATATATGGAAACCTGGGTCTCTACAGTATCAAAACCAAGGCGCTACAGGCGAGCGCTTCTATGTGGCAAGTGGTATGGCCCAGGCAAACGCCTTATGCGTGTTTGCTCGGCATTCTACCACAAACATGCGGCGTATACACTCCCGCACTTTTTCTGTGTCGCTCGTTGCGCAGCGTCATTCACGTCGCAAGTGTCAGGGCTGGCCCAGGAAGCTCCCGCACGTCGGTCGTTCAGCTTGCTCGGCCCGCCAGTGCTATATCTCGCTTATTACGACACAGAGCACTATATCGCCTCAAGCGTTTGTTTTGATGGGCTGGCACAATATCGTTGGTTTTGGAAGTTCTTACATAAAGTGCCTGCCTCCTCTAAAAACGTGCAGTGTCTACGAGACAGGTTTTCGAACCTTTGGTCATTTCAGGAAGGTTGTGATTGATTTTTTTTCCTTTTTGTTGTGAGTTCCTTTACTGATTTTATTATTTCCTTCCAGTTTGTATTTTTTTCTACCTCTAAAATATATTTAATTTTTTAATATACGTTGCACGTTTTTATGGATAGATTAAACATTTTGTACATACACGCTAAAATATATTTGCAAATACATCTTCAACATTTTTCTGTTGAACATCTCTTAAATGCACATTTTTAGTACATGTCAAACATTTTCTAAACCCAACATTTGAAAAAAAAATCTAATGAACATTTTCAAACATGTAAATATTTTTTATGTGTTATGAACACTTATTGAAATAAATGGTCAACAGTTTCAAAGCACACGCTAAACATCCTTTAAATACACGGTGGGCAATTATTAAATTCACAGTTATCATGCTCGCTGGCCTGCGGTAACTCCACGCCTCGTTTCCCCGTGAGTCACATTCATGGGCTTCCTCGCACGCATGGAGGCACCCCCCGTGTGGGGTTACCCTCCAATTAATTTGTTCCTCCTTGTTTCTTTTTGTCTTGCACTTTAATTCTGCCGGGGGAGTGGGTGGCGGGGGGTGGGTGGGGTTGGGTGGGTGGGGGGGCTATAAGTTTATTTAGTTCTACAAATGTCAGTGGAAATGTTCAAAGGAGTTATAAAATGTTCGTAATTCTAGCAAACTTCATTAATTTTTGATCGAAAATAAAGAAATTGTTCACGAATTTGTAAAAGGTGTTTATAATATCAAAATAGTTTGAGAATTCATGAATGTTCATCAAATCAATAAAATACCGAATATGGAAATATGTTTGTGATTTTTTAAAATGTTCACAAACTTTTATAAATATTTTGAATTTAAAATTTTCCATCAATGTTAAAAAATGTGCATGAATATTTACGAATTTCAAAAAATGTTTGGAATTTCGGAAAATATTAAGAAATTTAAATAATAATTTGTGATTTAATGTTTCTTTACGAATTTAACAATTCTCACTATTTTTAGTAATATTTGTCAATTTATCCAAGGTTCCGATTTTGGAACATGTTCATGAATTTTAAAAATTATGATGAATTTAAAATTGTTCATTAGTTTGAAAAATTATTTATATAATATCGATGATGTTAAAACAAATGTAAAAATAAAAATAATAAGAAAAATAGAAAGAAAAAAAGGAACAAACTGTTGAATAGAGAGAGAGAGAGAGAGAGAGAGAGAAACTTTTGGAAACTCCTAGAAAATGGAAGCAAGGTTCTAGAAGCTTCCCAGAACCGCTACTATGGGCAGGACAACTTCAATTGTTTTCTAGGTGACTGCTACCGTAAAAGTTGCAATGGTCGATATATATTGTGATTTGCAGGCTTTGAATGGTGACCAAGTCCTTTTTCATCCGAAAGTAAAAAATCATAATTTCTACTCATTACAGCAAAGTGATTCACAAACACAAAGTAGCCCTAACAAGCAATTGGGCCAGCCAACTAGCATACTAGACTGTTTTTTGTTTTTCGGAAGGTCTTGAGTCCGGTTTCTTTCTTAGGTCTGGTTTTAAGAAGTTACTCGTCAAGCTTTATTTGTTCTTTGTTATTGTCTCTCTACCGGTTTTTCTCAGGTTTTTTTAGTTCCTTCATTTTTCTTTTATCTCTTCTTCTTCTTTTTTTCTTTTATAAAAATGTTCACAATTTTTGACACATGTTTCTAAAGTTTTGAAAATGTTCACAATTTCTCCAAAAATGTGATCATTTTCCAAAAGTGATAATTTTCTTGGAAAATTTTCATAATTTTAAATTCACATTTTTGAAAATATTCTTAAAAATCGAAAATATCTGATTTGCAATAAATGTTCAAATAATGTTTTGACAAACCACGTACTTGACCTTACAATTTCTAAACCCTTTTCCAGAAACCGCTGTTGGACATGAAAAAGTATGTTTAGGCCCCTTGCGAAATTTAGGCATTTTGACGGGAGCAACTATCCAAGGGTTACCCCTTACGAGGCTCTACTTCCTCACTCATAAGAGTAGTTGGGTAACCCCAAGTCTAATGGTGAAGTAACCTAACAATAATGACTTCGCTGGTTTGAGATACAAGATTTATTGACCAAGTAGGAATTTCTTCTGCGGCCTAAATCCTAGGTACCTACACCACAAAATAATCTTGCCCCCAACGTATGAAGAAGGTTGACAAACTTCTTGTTCTGCTAGTTACAAGGATAAATTGTATGCTAGGTAGGAATTGATAGATCGAACAAAATAATAAAACAGACAACGAGAAAAGTAAATTATAACGATGTTTGCAATTAAAGAAAATAGACCCGGTGGCCATAGATTCGCTAGTCTCTCCAACGTATCTATAATTTTTTATTGTTCCATGCTGTTATATTATCATTTTTGGATGTTTTACAATCATTTATAACAACTTTATATCATTTTTTTAGGACTAATCTATTGACATAGTGCCCAGTGCGAGTTGCTGTTTTTTTTTTGTTTTTTACTTCGCGGAAAATCAATACCAAACGGAGTCCAAATGCAATGAAAATTTTTGGTGATTTTTTCTGGACCAGAAGACACCAGTTGGGCCAAAGAAGTACCATAGGGGGGCTCCGGGGGGAGCACAACCCACTTGGGCGTGCCTGGGCCTTATTTCAAAAACCCTAGGGGAGTTAACGAAAAATAATTCCAGCCGCCGCAAGTTCCAAAAACAAAAAGTCCAATCTAGACACCATCACGGAGGGGATCATCATCCTCATTGGTGCCTCTCCGATGATGCATGAGTAGTTCATTGTAGACCTACGGGTCCATAGTTAGTAGCTAGATGGCTCCCTCTCTCTTTTGATTCTCAATACAATGGTCTCTTGGAGATCTATTTGATGTAACCGTTTTTGCGGTGTGTTTGTTGGGATCCGATGAACTTTGAGTTTATGATCAGATCTATGTTTTTATCCATGAAAGTTATTTGAGTCTTTTGATCTCTTATATGCATGATTTCTTATAGCCTCCTATTTCTTCTTCGAATCTTTGGTTTAGTTAGGCCGACTAGATCAATTTTTCTTGCCATGGGAAGAGGTGCTTTGTGATGGGTTCGATCTTACGGTGCTCAATCTCAGTGACAAAAGGGAAAATGACACGTATGTATTGTTGCTATTAAGGATAACAAGATAGGTTCTATTACTACATGGCTAGATCTCATCTGCATCATGTCATCGTTCTTATTGCATTACTTTCTTCATGAACTTAATACACTAGATGCATGCCGGATAGCAGTCGATGTGTGCAGTAATAATAGTAGATGCATGCAGGAGTCGGTCTACTAATCTTGGACGTGATGCCTATATAATGATCATTGCCTGAATATCGTCATAATTATTTGAAGTTCTATCAATTGTCCAATAGTAATTTGTTTACCCACTGTATGTTGTTTTTCTCAAGAGAAGCCACTAGTGAAATCTACGGCCCTCGGGTCTCTTCTTTATTATATTTGAAGGAAATATGCCCTGGAGGCAATAATAAAGTTATTATTTATTTCCTTAATTCATGATAAATGTTTATTATTCATGCTAGAATTGTATTAACTTGAAATTTAGTACATGTGTGAATACATAGACAAAACATATAGTCCCTAGTATGTCTCTACTAGACTAGCTCGTTAATCAAAGATGGTTATGTTTCCTAACCATAGACATGTGTTGTCATTTGATGAATGGGATCACATCATTAGGAGAATGATGTGATGGACATGACCCATCCGTTAGCTTAGCATCATGATCGTGTTAGTTTCATTGCTACTACTTTCTTCATGACTTATACAAGTTCCTCGGACTATGAGATTATGCAACTCCCGAATACCGGAGGAACACTTTGTGTGCTACCAAACATCACAACGTAAAAGAGTGATTATAAAGGTGCTCTACAGGTGTCTCCAAAGGTGTTTGTTGGGTTGGCATAGATCGAGATTAGGATTTGTCACTCCGTGTTTCGGAGAGTTATCTCTGGGCCCTCTCGGTAATACTCATCACTATAAGTGAGGCAGTCCTGGAATAGGGGGTGTCCGGATAGCCGAACTATCATCATCGGCCGGACTCCAAGACTATGAAGATACAAGATTGAAGACTTCGTCCCGTGTCCGGATGGGACTTTCCTTGGCGTGGAAGGCAAGCTTGGCGATACGGATATGTAGATCTCCTACCATTGTAACCGACTCTGTGTAACCCTAGCCCTCTCCGGTGTCTATATAAATCGGAGGGTTTTAGTCCATAGGACAACAACAATCATACCATATGCTAGCTTCTAGGGTTTAGCCTCCTTGATCTCGTGGTAGATCCACTCTTGTACTACCCATATCATCAATATCAATCAAGCAGGAGTAGGGTTTTACCTCCTCGAGAGGGCCCGAATCTGGGTAAAAACATCGTGTCCCTTGTCTCCTGCTACCATCCGCCTAGACGCACAGTTCGGGACCGCCTACCCGAGATCCGCCAGTTTTGACACCGACATTGGTGCTTTCATTGAGAGTTCCTCTGTGTCGTCACCGATAGGCTCGATGGCTCCTTCGATCATCAACAACAGCGACGCAGTCCAGGGTGAGACTTTTCTCCCTGGACAGATCTTCGTATTCGGCGGCTTTGCACTGCGGGCCAATTCGCTTGGCCATCTGGAGCAGATCGAAAGCTACGCCCCTGGCCGTTAGGTCAGATTTGGAAGTCTGAACTTCATGGCTGACATCCGCGGAGACTTGATCTTCGATGGATTCGAGCCACAGTCGAGCGCGCCGCACTGTCACGATGGGCATGATTTAGCTCTGCTGCCGGACAGTGCCCTGGAGGCCGCACATGAGTCCGCTCCGACCCTTAATTCGGAGCCGGCTGTGCAGATCGAGGACGGGTGGCTAGACACCGCCTCGGGGGCTGCAACCTCTACGGCGATGGAGCCGAATACTGACCTTGTCCCTTGCGAAGCTCGTGACTCCGAGGTGCCGAACTCCGAACCTCCCGCGCCACCTCCAATCGAATCCGATTGGGCGCTGATCATGGAGTTCACCGCTGCGGACATCTTTCAACACTCACCTTTCGGCGACATCCTGAACTCGCTAAAGTATCTCTCGTTATCTGGAGAGCCCTAGCCGGACTGCGGTCAGGACGGTTGGGATGCGGACGACGAAGAAATTCAAATCCCACCAACCACCCACTTAGTAGCCACTGTCGATGATCTAATCGACATGCTAGACTTCGACTCCGAAGACATCGACGGTATGGACGACGATGCCGGAGACGACCAAGAACCAGCGCCCACTGGGCACTGGAAAGCCACCTCGTCATATGACATATACATGGTGGATATCCCAAAGGATGGGAATGGCGAGGAAACAGCGGAGGAAGACCCCTCCAAGAAACAGCCCAAGTGCCGGCGTCAGCGGCCCCGCTCTAAACCCCACCACAGCAAGAATGGAGATTCCGGCACCGGAGATAATAACACCCCAGACAGTGCCGAAGACAACCCCCTCCAGCAAGATTCAGCATAGGAGGACGGAGAAGCCAACCCTCATGAGAGAGCGGCAGACGAAGAGGTAGAGGATGATAATTACATGCCTCCCTTCGGAGACGAGGCAAGCCTCGACGACGACGAATTCGTCATGCCTGAGGATCCCATCGAACAAGAGCGTTTTAAACGCAGGCTCATGGCCACGGCAAGCAGCCTCAAGAAAAAGCAGCAACAGCTTAGAGCTGATCAAGATCTGCTAGCTGACAGATGGACTGAAGTCCTTACGGCCGAAGAGCATGAACTCGAACGCCCCTCCAAAAGCTACCCCAAACGCAAGCTGCTCCCCCGATTAGAGGAGGAGGCATATAAACCTGCATCACCAGCGCACAATACGGCTGACCGACCACCCCGTGGCCGCGACAGAGAGGCCTCTAGGCCCTCCACTAAAACCGTACCCCGGCATCGCTCGAAAAGCACAAAGCCACAGGGGAACGCTCCGGACTTGCGAGATATATTGGAGGATAAGGCAAGACAATCAAGATCGATCTATGGATCGCGTGGGCGCCCCATGATACGCGACGACAACCGTCGCGCCGGACACATCAAGTCCGGCCGGGCCGAACACAGTAGACAAAGCTCGTTAGAGCTACGTCGTGATATAGCCCAATACAGAGGCGCCGCACACCCACTATGCTTCACAGATGAAGTAATGGATCATCAAATCCCCGAAGGGTTTAAACCCGTGAATATTGAATCCTACGTTGGCACAATGGACCCCGCGGTTTGGATCGAAGACTATCTCCTTCATATCCACATGGCCTGCGGTGATGATCTTCACGCCATCAAATACCTCCCACTCAAGCTTAAAGGACCAACTCGGCATTGGCTTAACAGCTTGCCAGCAGAATCAATTGGGTGTTGGGAGGACCTGGAAGCCGCATTCCTTGATAACTTCCAGGGCACGTATGTGCGACCACTAGACGCTGACGACCTAAGCCATATAATTCAACAGCCAGACAAATCGGCCAGACAATTCTGGACACGGTTCTTAACTAAGAAAAATCAAATCGTCGACTGTCCGGATGCGGAGGCCATCGCGGCCTTCAAACATAACATCCGCGATGAGTGGCTTGCCCGGCACCTGGGACAGGAAAAGCCGAAATCCATGGCAGCCCTCACATCACTCATGACCCGCTTTTGCGCGGGAGAGGACAGCTGGCTTTCCCGCAGCAACAACCTCAGCAAAAATTCTGGCAGTCCGGATACCAAGGACCACAACGGCAGGTCGCGTCGCAACAAGCACAAACGCCGCATTAACGGTGACAACACTGAGGATACGACAGTCAATGCCGGATTCAGTGGCTCCAAACCCGGTCAGCGGAAAAAGCCATTCAAAAGAACTACTCCGGGTCCATCCAATTTGGACCGAATACTCGACCGCTTGTGCCAGATACACGACACCCCCGAAAAGCCAGCTAATCACACCAACAGGGACTATTGGGTATTCAAGCAGGCAGGCAAGCTAATTGCCCAAAACAATGACAAGGGGCTGCATAGCGATGACGAGGAAGAGACCCGACCGTCGAACAATAGAGGACAGAAGGGTTTCCCCCCACAAGTGCGGACGGTGAACATGATATACGCAACCCACATACCCAAGAGGGAGCGGAAGCGTGCACTCAGGGACGTATACGCGATGGAGCCAGTCGCCCCGAAGTTCAACCCATGGTCCTCCTGCCCGATCACTTTTGATCGGAGGGACCACCCCACCAGCATCCGACACGATGGATTCACCGCATTGGTTTTAGACCCAATTGTCGATGGATTTCACCTCACCAGAGTCCTGATGGACGGCGGCAGCAGCCTGAACCTGCTTTATCAGGATACAGTGCACAAGATGGGCATAGACCCCTCAAGGATTAAACCCACAAAGACGACCTTCAAAGGCATCATACCAGGTGTAGAGGCCAATTGTACAGGCTCAGTTACACTGGAAGTGGTCTTTGGATCCCCGGATAACTTCCGAAGCGAGGAGTTAATCTTCGACATAGTTCCATTCTGCAGCGGCCATCATGCTCTGCCCGGACGGACCGCGTTTGCAAAGTTCAACGCGGTGCCGCACTACGCATACCTCAAGCTCAAGATGCCAGGCCCTCGAGGAGTCATCACGGTCAACGAAAACACTGAACGCTCTCTCCGAACGGAGGAACATACAGCGGCTCTCGTGGCAGAAGTACAGTGCAGCCTCTTAAGGCAATTCTCGAGTCCGGCCGTTAAGTGACCGGACACGGCTAAATGCGCCCGGAGTAACCTACAACAAGACCACCTGGCACGTTCCGAGCACGCGTAGCAATGCGGCCCCAACCCCAGCCCTTGCAAAATTGCAAGACTGATCCTTCCCATACATCATTACGTTCTGGAGATACCATGGGCATAGGGGGAGGGGCACGACCACGACAGGCCCAGAATGCGGCTTAACCACACCAGGGGCTCCCAAGTGTGTCATCCTTTTTTTCCTTTTCCTTTTTTCCTCTTATCCACAAGACTCCGTTCACAAGAGGCCCTGTCCGGCAGTAGACCTGCCGAACTCACGATGCAACAGCCAGGGAAGGAGAAAGGCTACGATGAATATTCAGGTGGTCTCCATTACAAGCATTAAATCTGTTTTATACACCATTCCGCAGCCTACCCCTGGAGGGGGACATGTTTAATAGTCCCATCCCTTGCTTACCGCACTATTTGTATCATTCTGCATTCATGGCAGTATTTCTTGAATAAACAATGCATCGCTTTTTAGCTTACAATTGCATTCCTTTCTTATACATATGTTCATTTATGACATGTTGCATCTGTACACTTTGGTACGGCTAAATACACGAGGGGCTTAAGTTCCCCACATTATGGTGTGATAAGTCCGAACACTTTCACAAGTGCGGCACCCCGAACTTATAGCATTATATGCATCGGCTCCAAATCATGTCTTGGGTCAATAGTTGGGTTTGCCCGGCTCCCATGTTTTTGGTACCTTACATTCCGTTATATCGGCTAAGGTAGCGCTGGGAGAACCACTGGGATTGTGCCCCAGTTGAGCTGGGCGAGCACCTTAGTGGAGAAAGCTAAAACTGACCGTCATGATGAGGCGAGAGCTGATCGCTGTTCGAGAGGTTTTTTTCGAGTCCCTAAAGACTTATGCCGCTTAGAGCGAGGAACCGGCTTTGTCCGGCCAAGGCATGGATAGCGCCCCGAATTCGGCCTTCCGAACACTAGGGGCTTCGCTGAAATTTAAAATTATAGAATTCTATGGCTAAGTGAGAGTGTTCAAGCATTATAAGTCCGGTTGCCTCGTTCGTTGTGTTGAGCGCCTCCCTAGATGGACCCAAAAATGGGAACAAGAGTGCTCAAGTTTATCCCGAACACCCCAGCACTCGTGGCATGGGGGCTGAAACCGACAACTTGCCATCTCTCAGATTTGATAAACGGCCGCACAGAAGGTAATATTTTAAATTAATAAGCGTTGCTTAGCACACATGAACAAAGTTTTCAGCGCACAGGATAACAAAATGCGAGTCTACTCAAATATTACATCTTTGGAGCACTCACTCGCAATCATGCGGGCACCCTTCAGGACACCCTTATAATACATCTCGGGCGTACGATACTCCTTGCCTGTCGGTGGCGCGTCCGTCACAAGCTTCTCAGCGTCCATCCTGCCCCAGTGCACCATTGCACGGGCAAGGGCCCGACGGGCACCTTCAATGAAGGCGGAGTGCTTGATGACTTCAACCCATGGACAAGCATCCATCAGCCGCCGCACCAGGCCGAAGTAGCTCCCAGGCATGGCCTCCTTGGGCCACAACCGAACTATGAGGCCCTTCATGGCCTGTTCGGCCACCTTGTGGAGCTCGACCAGCTGCTTCAGCTGGTCGCTAAGGGGCACCGGATGTCCGGCCCCAGCATACTGAGACCAAAAGACCTTCTTCGTCGAGCTCCCCTCCTCGGCCCTGTAGAAAGCGGCAGCATCGGACACGGTGCGGGGCAGATCTACGAACGCTCCTGGAGAGCTCCGAATTCGGGTAAGTAATGGGTAATTCACATTCACATGCTTGCTTTGCATGAAAAATGCCTTACCCGCCGCTATTTTCTTCAACGCCTCGATTTCCTAGAGGGCCTTGTGGGCTTCGGCCTTAGCGGCTTTGGCACTCTCAAGAGCCGATCCAAGCTCGGACTCTCGAGTCTTTGAGTCGCGCTCCAAACTCTCATGTTTTTCCACGAGAGCCTGGAGCTCTTGCTGTACCTCCGCCACCTGCGCCTCCTGCTTCTCTCGCCCAGCACGCTCCGCGGCCGCATTACGTTCGGCCGCGGACACCGCCTCCTTCAGGGTCGCCACCTTGTTCGTGGCCCCTGGTGTACCCACGTTATCCTTGTCATTCCTCTTGCAACCAAATCCTTTTCTGTAAGGTACAACTTTAATAAGGAGTTACTCACCTTCCTTGTACTCGAGCTGCTTCTTGGCATGGCCGAGCTCGTTCTCGGACCGCTCGAGGCTTTGCTTCAAAGCATTGACCTCCGCAGTGAGTGCGGCACAGGTCAGCAGCGCAGCCTGCATTCCCATATTGACATATTTTTTAAGACTCCTGCGTATATCTTTTTAGATCCTCCGTCCGGTTTTTCTTTCCGAACACCGAACCGAGCATCAGGGGCTACTGTCTATGCGGTACTATTTTACATATATTAAAAACTCTTACCTCAAAGCCTGTTAGAAGGCTGCTGCAAGCCTCGGTCAGCCCGCTTTTGGCAAGCTGAACCTTCTGAATCACTGCACTCATGACAATGCGGTGTTCCTCTTTGATGGAAGCGCCGTCGAGCGCCTCTAGCAAGTTGTCTGGTGCCTCCGGTTGGACGGAGTCCGCTGGCGTCACAGTCTTGCCCTTCTTACGAAGGGGCCGCCCGCTGGACTCCGGAACCATTGCAGGTTCCGGTGCGGAGTCCGGTACGAAGTCCGGGAGGTTGCCCTGTGGCACCTCCGGGGCCTCCTCCTCCGGGTGGGTCCCTCTCTGGGATCCCACCTCGGCGTCGTCGGCGTCACGGGGGGTGGAGGCGGTCGGGAGTGAAGTACTATCGACATCCGACGTACCCAAGGACCCGCTCGACGAAGCGGGAAGATCGTCCTTGGGCGGACTGCAGGGTTGTATACGGCATTAGAAAGACACCATGTGGCGAAAAGAAAAATCATGAAGTTATTCGGGAGTCCGGATACTTACAATCTCGCCAGGGGCTTGGCCCTTGAGGGCCACTCCTCGTCGCCGTCATCGATGTTGGCGGAATAGTCCGGGGGAAGGGTCCTTCCCTTCTTGGACCCTTCGGCCTCCCTTGTTGGGGAGGCCTTCCTCTTCTTCTCTCCCCCCGCTGGGGGAGAGGCCTCTTTCTTCTCCTCCTCGTCCTCGTGGGAGGAGTCCGCCTCGGAGTCATCGGACGATGAGTCCGATACCACCTGACGCCGGGAACTCCTTCGGGTTCCCGTGGCCTTCTTCTTGGCCTTCTTCTCCGGCACTACGTAAAGTGCCGGGACCAGCAGCCCTGTCAAACGGGCATCCGCTGGGTCTTCTGGAAGGGGAGTCGGATAGTTAACCTGTCCGGACGTCGCCTGCCAGGCCTGTTAAAGGTATTGGGAGTTTAGATCCCGCACAAAGTTAAAACATGAAAAGCAAGTGTCCCATAAAGGATAACATGGCTTACCTCGCCAGCCGGACGCTGCGAGCTGAATCCGCGATCTTCGGTAGCGGATGCAGGAGCTTCGGCGCCCTTGAACAGCACCCTCCAAGCATCTTCGTACGTAGTGTCGAAGAGCCCGCTCATGGTCCGGTGCTGTGCCGGATCAAACTCCCACAAATTGAAGTCCCGTTGTTGGCAGGGGAGAATCCGGCGGACGAGCATAACCTGGATCACGTTTACAAGCTTGAGCTTCTTGTTCACCAGGGTTTGGAGATAGGACTGGAGTCTGGTCAGCTCTTCTGAACTACCCCATAGCAGGCCCTTCTCTTTCCAGGAGGTGAGCCGCATGGGGATGCCATATCTGAATTCGAGCGCCGCTGCCCATTTAGGGTCACGCGGCTCGGTGATGTAGAACCACCCCGATTGCCACCCCTTGATGGTTTCCACGAAGGCGCCCTCGAGCCAAGTGACGTTGGGCATTTTGCCCACCATGGCGCCTCCGCACTCCGCTTGGCTGCCCTTCACAACCTTCGGCTTGACATTGAAGGTCTTTAGCCACAAGACGAAGTGGGGCTAGATGCAGAGGAAGGCCTCGCACACGACGATAAACGCCGAGATATTGAGGATGAAATTCGGGGCCAGATCGTGGAAATCCAGGCCGTAGTAGAACATGAGCCCCCGGACAAAGGGGTGGAGTGGGAAGCCCAGTCCGCGGAGGAAATGGGGAAGGAATACCACCCTCTCATAGGGCCCGGGGGTGGGGATGAGCTACCCCTCGTCGGGGAGCCGGTGCGCGATGTCGCTGGACAGATATCCGGTGCTGCGCAGCTTCTTGATGTGCCCCTCTGTAACGGAGGAGGCCATCCACTTGCCTACCGCTCCGGACATGATTGGAGAAGGTTGAGGTGAGATGTGCGGACTTGGGCGCTGGAGCTCGAGTGCGCGGAGATGGATAAGCAAAGGAGGAAGAAGGCGTAGGTAAAAAGGTGGATCCTTATCCCCTTATATATGGGCGGACGAAACTATGTGTCCCCACCAGCCTGGTAAAACTCGCTTATCTCCCAAGCACCACAATCAATGGTGCAGTTGGGTTACCCACATCCGTATTTATGGGAATCCCGGAATAAGGGGAACACGATCTCTGCTTCGACAAGACGTGCCAAGGAAACCGCTTCGCTAAACGCACTGAGGTGGTATAATAAAAATGATTCGAGTAAAGGCTTGGTTGTGGTGTGACGTCACGCCACAAAATACGTCAGCAGATTGAACTTGTGTAAATATTATTCTCTCTACGGTGGTATGTGGAATTTACTTTACAGAGCCGGACACTATCCTGGTGTTCACAATCTTCTATAAATTATTCGGAGAAGGAACCCGCCTTGCAATGTCGAAGACAATATGCGCGCCGGACTCATCATCATTGAAGCCTGGTTTAGGGGCCACTGAGGGAGTCCTGGACCAGGGGGTGTCCGGATAGCCGAACTATCATCATCGGCCGGACTCCAAGACTATGAAGATACAACATTGAAGACTTCGTCCCGTGTCCGGATGGGACTTTCCTTGGCGTGGAAGGCAAGCTTGGCGATACAGATATGTAGATCTCCTACCATTGTAACCGACTCTGTGTAACCCTAGACCTCTCCGTTGTCTATATAAACCGGAGGGTTTTAGTCCATAGGATAACAACAATCATACCATAGGCTAGCTTCTAGGGATTAGCCTCCTTGATCTCGTGGTAGATCCACTCTTGTACTACCCATATCATCAATATCAATCAAGCAGGACTAGGGTTTTACCTCCGTCGAGAGGGCCCGAACCTGGGTAAAAACATCGTGTCCCTTGTCTCCTGTTACCATCCGCCTAGACGCACAGTTCGGGACCCCCTACCCGAGATCCGCCGGTTTTGACACCGACAATATGCCTTGCAAGCATTGTGACTAATGAGTTAGTTGCAGGATGATGTATTACAGAACGAGTAAAGAGACTTGCCGGTAACGAGATTGAACTAGGTATTGACATACCGATGATTGAATCTCGGGCAAGTAACATACCGATGACAAAGGGAACAACGTATGTTGTTATGCGGTTTGACCGATAAAGATCTTCGTAGAATATGTAGGAACCAATATGAGCATCCAGGTTCCGCTATTGGTTATTGAATGGAGACATGTCTTGGTCATGTCTACATAGTTCTCGAACTCGTAGGATCCGCACGCTTAACGTTCGATGACGATTATATTATGAGTTTATGTGATATGTTGTACCGAAGATTGTTCGGAGTCCCGGATGTGATCACAGACATGACGAGGAGTCTCGAAATGGTCGAGACATGAAGATCGATATACTGGACGACTATGTTTGGACATTGGAATGGTTCCGGATGAGTTCGGGCATTTACCGGAGTACCGGGGGGTTACCGGAACTCCCCGGGGAGTGTATGGACCTTATTGGGCCTTAGTGGGAGAGAGGAGGAGGCACCCAAGGAGGGGCGCGACCCCCAAGCCCAATACAAATTGGGTGTGGGGACGGACCCCCTTTCCATCCTCCCTCTCTCCTCCTTCCTTCCTCTCCTACTCCAACTAGGGAAAAGGGGGAATCCTACTCCCGGTGGGAGTAGGACTCCCCTAGGGCGTGCCATAGAGAGGGCCGACCCCTCCCTCTCCACTCCTTTATATACGGGGGAGGGGGGCACCCCATAGACACAAGTTGACATTGTTTAGCTGTGTGCGGTGCCCCCTCCATAGTTACACACCTCGGTCATATCGTCGTAGTGGTTAGGCGAAGCCTTGTGCTGGTAACTTCATCATCACCGTCACCATGCCGTTGTGCTGACGAAACTCTCCCTCGGCCTCAAATGGATCAAGAGTACGAGGGACGTCTCTGAGCTAAAAGTGTGTTGAATGCGGAGGTGCCATACGTTCGGTGCTTGGATCGGTTGGATCGCGAAGACGTTCGACTACATCAATCGCGTTAACTAAACGCTTCCGCTTTCGGTCTACGAGGGTACATGGACTCACTCTCCCCTCTTGTTGCTATGCATCACCTAGATAGATCTTGCGTGATCGTAGGATTTTTTTTCAAAATTACCGTGTTCCCCAACAGTGGCATCCGAGCCAGGTCTATGCGTAGATGTTATATGCACGAGTAGAACACAAAGAGTTGTGGGCGATAATAGTCATACTGCTTACCAGCATGTCATACTTGGATTCGGCGGTATTGTTGGATGAAGCGGCTCAGACTGACATTACGCGTACGCTTACGTGAGACTGGTTCTACCGACGTGCTTCGCACACAGGTGGCTAGTGAGTGTCTGTTTTTCCAACTTTAGTTGAATCGTTGTGGTTTTGATGCGTAGGTAAGAACGGTTCTTGCTAGAAGCCCGTAGCAGCCACGTAAAACTTGCAACAACAAAGTAGAGGACGTCTAACTTGTTTTTGCAGGGCTTGCTGTGATGTGATATGGTCAAGGCATGATGTGATATAAATTGTTGTATGAGATGATCATGTTTTTTGTTAAAGTTATCGGCAACTGGCAGGAGCCTTATGGTTGTCTCTTTATTGCATAAGATGCAAGCGCCATATAATTGCTTTACTTTATTGCTATGCGATAGCAAATAGTTGCAAAAGCAATAGTTGGCGAGACGACCATGTGATGACATGTTTATAAAGATCAAGATGATGGAGATCATGGTGTCATGCAGGTGATGATGGAGATCATGATGGTACTTTGGAGATGGAGATCAAAGGCACAATATGATGATGGCCATATCATGTCACATATTTTGATTACATGTGATGTTTATCTTTTATGCCTCTTATTTTGCTTAGTTTGGCGGTAGCATTATAAGATGACCCCTTACTAAAATTTCAACGTATAAGTGTTCTCCTTGAGTATGCACCATTGCGACAGTTCTTCGTGCTGAGACACCACGTGATGATCGGGTGTGATAGGCTCTACGTTCACATACAATGGGTGCAAGCCAGTTTTGCACACGCAGAATACTCGGGTTAAACTTGACGAGCCTAGCATATGCAGATATGGCCTCGGAACACTGGAGACCGAAAGGTCGAGCGTGAATCATATAGTAGATATGATCAACATAGTGATGTTCAACATTGGAAACTACTCCATCTCACGTGATGATCGGATATGGTTTAGTTGATTTGGATCACGTGATCATTTAGATGACTAGAGGGATGTCTATCTAAGTGGGAGTTCTTAAGTAATATGATTAATTGAACTTAATTTATCATGAACTTAGTCCTGATAGTATTTTGCAAATTATGTTGTAGATCAATAGCTCGTGTTGTAGCTTCCCTATGTTTTTGATATGTTCCTAGAGAAAACTAAGTTGAAAGATGATAGTAGCAATGATGCGGGCTGGGTCCGTGATCTGAGATTTATCCTCATTGGTGCATAGAAGAATTATGTCCTTGATGCACCGCTAGGTGATAGACCTATTGCAGGAGCAGATGCAGACGTTATGAACGTTTGGCTAGCTCAATATGATGACTAATTGATAGTTTAGTGCACCATGCTTAACGGCTTAGAATCAGGACTTCAAAGATGTTTTGAACATCATGGACCATATGAGATGTTCTAGGAGTTGAAGTTAATATTTCAAGCAAATACCTGAGTTGAGAGATATGAAGTCTCCAACAAGTTCTATAGCTAAAAGATGGAGGAGAATAGCTCAAGCAGTGAGCATGTGCTCAGGTTGCCTAGGTACTACAATCGCTTGAATCAAGTGGGAGTTAATCTTCCAGATAAGATAGTGATTGACAGAGTTCTCTAGTCACCATTACCAAGTTACTGGAACTTCGTGATGAACTATAGTATGCAAGGGATGACAAAAACGATTCCCGAGCTCTTCGTGATGCTGAAATCAATGAAGGTAGAAATCAAGAAAAAGCATCAAGTGTTGATGACTGACAAGACCACTAGTTCCAAGAAAAGGGCAAAGGGAAAGAAAGGGAACTTCAAGTAGAATGGCAAGCAAGTTGTCACTCCCGTGAAGAAGCCCAAAGCTAGACCAAAGCCTGAAACTGAGTGCTTCTACTTCAAAGGAAATGGTCACTGGAAGCGGAAATGCCCTGAATATTTGGTGGATAAGAAGGATGGCAAAGTGAACAAAGGTATATTTGATATACAGGTTATTGATGTGTACCTTACTAGTGCTTATAGTAGCCCCTGGGTATTTGATACTTGTTCTGTTGCTAAGATTATTAACTCGAAACAGGAGTTACAGAATAAACAGAGACTAGTTGAGGGTGAAGTGACGATGTGTGTTGGAAGTGGTTCTAAGATTGACATGATCATCATCGCAAACTCCCTATACTTTCGAGATTAGTGATGAACCTAAATAAATGTTATTTGGTGTTTGCGTTGAGCATAAATATGATTAGATCATGTTTATTGCGATACAATTATTCATCTAAGACAGAGAATAAATTGTTATTCTACTTACATGAATAAAACCTTCTATGGTCATACACCCAATGTTGATGGTTTATTGAATCTTGATCATAGTGATACACATATTCATAATATTGATGCCAAAAGATGCAAAGTTGATAATGATAGTGCAACATATCTGTGGCACTGTCGTTTGGGTCATATTGGTGTAAAGCGCATGAAGAAACTCCATAAAGATTGACTTTTGGAATCACTTGATTATGAATCATTTGATGCTTGCGAACTGTGCCTTATGGGCAAGATGACTAAAATTCCGTTCTCTAGAACAATAGAACGAGCTAGTGACTTATTGGAAATAATACATACCGATGTATGCGGTCCAATGAGTGTTGATGCTCGTGGCGGGTATCGTTGTTTTCTGACCTTCATAGATGATTTGAGCAGATATGGGTATATCTACTTAATGAAACACAAGTCTGAACATTTGAAAAGTTCAAAGAATTTCAGAGTGAAGTGGAGAATCATTGTAACAAGAAAATAAAGTTTCTACGATCTGATCGCAGAGGAGAATATTTGAGTTATGAGTTTGGCCTTCATGTAAAACAATGTGGAATAGTTTCATAGCTCACCCCACATGGAACACCACAGCGTAATGGTGTGTCCGAATGTCGTAACCGCACTTTATTGGATATGGTGCAATCTATGATGTCTCTTACTGATTTACCGCTATCGTTTTGGGGTTATGCTTTAGAGACGGTTGCATTCACTTTAAATAGGGCACCATCGAAATCCGTTGAGACGACGCCTTATGGAACTATGGTTTGGCAAGAAACCAAAGTTGTCGTTTCTTAAAGTTTGGGGCTGCGATGCTTATGTGAAAAAGCTTCAACCTGATAAGCTCGAACCCAAATCAGAGAAGTGCGTCTTCATAGGATACCCAAAGGAAATTGTTGGGTACACCTTCTATCACAGATCCGAAGGCAAAATATTTGTTGCTAAGAATGGATCCTTTCTAGAGAAGGAGTTTCTCTCGAAAGAAGTGAGTGGGAGGAAAGTAGAACTTGATGAGGTAACTGTACGTTCTCACTTATTGGAAAGTAGTTCATCACAGAAATCAGTTCCCGTGATTCCTACACCAATTAGTGTGGAAGCTAATGATGATGATCATGAAGCTTCAGATCAAGTTACTACTGAACCTCGTAGGTCTTCCAGAGTAAGATCCGCACCAGAGTGGTATGGTAATCGTGTTTTGGAAGTCTTGTTACTAGACCATGATGAACCTACGAACTATGAGGAAGCGATGATGAGCCTAGATTCCACGAAATGGCTTGAGGCCATTAAATCTGAGATGGGATCCATGTATGAGAACAAAGTGTGGACTTTGGTGGACTTGCCCGATGATCGGCAAGCCATATTAAATAAATGGATCTTCAAGAGGAAGACGGACACTGATAGTAGTGTTACTGTCTACAAAGCTTGATTTGTCGCAAAAGGTTTTCGACAAGTTCAAGGTGTTGACTACAATGAGATTTTCTCAACTGTAGCGATGCTTAAATCCGTCCAAATCATGTTAGCAATTGCCATATTTTATGAAATCTGGCATATGGATGTCAAAATTGCTTTCCTGAATAGATTTTTGGAAGAAGAGTTGTATATGATACAACAGAAGGTTTTGTCGATCCAAAGGGTGCTAACAAATTGTGCAAGCTCCAGCGATCCATTTATGGACTGGTGCGATCCTCTCGGAGTTGGAATAAACGTTTTGATAGTGTGATCAAAGCATTATGGTTTTATACAGACTTCTGGAGAAGCTTGTATTTACAAGAAAGGAGTAGGAGCTCTGTAGCATTTCTAATATTATATGTGGATGCCATATTGTTGATTGGAAATAATATGGAATTTCTGGATAGCATAAAGGGGTACTTGAATAAGAGTTTTTCAAAGAAAGACCTTGGTGAAGCTGCTTATATATTGGGCATCAAGATCTATAAAGATAGATCAAAACGCTTGATAAGATTTTTCAATGAGTATATACCTTGACAAGTTTTTGAAAGAGTTCAAACTGGATCAGTCAAAGAAGGAGTTCTTGTCTGTATTACAAGTTGTAAAATTGAGTTAGACTCAAAGCCCGACCACGACAGAATATAGTAAAAGAATTAAAGTCATTCCCTATGCTTCAGCCATAGGTTTTATAAAGTATGTTGTGCTGTGTACCAGACCTATTGTGTACCCTGCTCTGAGATTGGCAATGGAGTACAATTTTGATCTAGGAGTAGATCACTGGACAACGGTCAAGATTATCCTTAGTGAGGACTGTCGGTGTCAAAACCGGCGGATCTCGGGTAGGGGGTCCCGATCTGTGCGTCAAGGCCAATGGTAACAAGAAGTAAGGGACATAGATGTTTACCCAGGTTCGGGCCCTCTCGATGGAGGTAAAACCCTACTTCCTGCTTGATTAATATTGATGATATGGGTAGTACAAGGGTAGATCTACCACGAGATCGTAGAGGCTAAACCCTAGAAGCTAGCCTATGATGGTATGATTGCAATTGTGATTGGCATTCTAAGGACCAACCTCTCCGGTTTATATAGACACCAGAGAGGGCTAGGGTTTACATGGAGTCCATTACAAGGCAGGAAATATAATATCGGGATCGCCAAGCTTGCCTTCCACGCCAAGGAAAGTCCCATCCGGACATGGGCCGAAGTCTTGAGTCTTGTATCTTCACGCTTCAATAGTCCGGACGTTGTACACAGTCCGGCTGTCCGGATACCCCCTTATCCAGGACTCCCTCAGTAGCCCCTGAACCAGGCTTCAATGACGATGAGTCCGACGTGCTGTCCTCGGCATTGCAAGGTGGGTTCCTCCTTCGAATACTCCCAAGTGGTCTATCGAACACGTAGACCGTGTCCGGATCTGCAAGATGATCTTCGTATGGTACAGATCTGATTTGCTGGCAATCTTCGTGCATCGTGCCCTTGCATCATGGCTCGGTCCAACGTGAACTAAAGTTTCCTACCCCACAACGACTCATGTTACGAGGCGGTTTTATTGGCACGTCTGAAAGTGCAACTATCTCTAGGTGGTTTTGGTAATTCATAACAACATATAGCTCATTGAGCTAATGCTATTCCAAGACTATTATTTCAGGAAAGCTCAATTAATGGCATGGCATGGATGATGAAAGTGGATCCCTCAAAATACTAAGGACAAAGGATTGGCTCAAGCTCAAAAGCTCAAGACTCTTCATTTTATATTTTAGTGATCCAAGATCACATTGAGTCTATAGGAAAAGCCAATACTATCAAGGAGGGATGAGGTGTTGCTTAATGAGCCTCTTGCTTCATGTGCTTAGTGATATGCTCCAAAACCCTCAGCTACTTTCCCACATCCACAAATGACTTAAACCTAAAGCCAAAATCGGTCACACCGATTCTTCCTATCCGGCGCCAAAAGTCATAGCCACTGCCACAAACCCTAAGCAAATCGGTCTTACCGATAGGGATCTCGGTCTCACCGAGATGGGATTGTAATCTCTCTGTTTCCCTTCGTAACGTTTCGGTCTAACCGAAGTGAGCGATCGGTCCCACCGAGATTGCAATGTAAACTCTCTGTTTCCTTTTTGTAACATTTCGATCTCACCGAAAAGAGCAAATCGGTCCCACCGAGTTTACCTGACTAACTCTCTGGAAAGCTTATTACCAAATCGGTCTCACCGAGTTTGTGTAATCGGTCTTACTGAGATTACGTTATGCCCTAACCCTAACCGAATCGGTCTCACCGTGATGCATGTCAGTCCCACCGAAAATCACTATCGGTCACTAGGTTTACTAAATCGGTCTGACCGAGTTTAACGATTCGGTCCCACCAAGTTTGGTAAATTGTGTGTAACGGTTAGATTTTGTGTGGAGACTATATATACCCCTCCACCTCCTCTGCATTCGTGGAGAGAGCCATCAGAACAAACCTACACTTCCAACTTACCATTTCTGAGAGAGAACCACCTACTCATGTGTTGAGACCAAGATATTCCATTCCTACCATATGAATCTTGATCTCTAGCCTTCCCCAAGTTGCTTTCCACTCAAATCTTCTTTCCACTAGATCCAAAACCTATGAGAGAGAGTTGAGTGTTGGGGAGATCCAAAACCTATGAGAGAGAGTTGAGTGTTGGGGATACTATCATTTGAAGCACAAGAGCAAGGAGTTCATCATCAACGCACCATTTGTTACTTCTTGGAGAGTGGTGTCTCCTAGATTGGCTAGGTGTCACTTGGGAGCCTCCGACAAGATTGTGGAGTTGAACCAAGGAGTTTGTAAGGGCAAGTAGATCGCCTACTTCGTGAAGATCTACCGCTAGTGAGGCAAGTCCTTCGTGGGCGACGGCCATGGTGGGATAGACAAGGTTGCTTCTTCGTGGACCCTTCATGGGTGGAGCCCTCCGTGGACTCGCGCAGCCGTTACCCTTCGTGGGTTGAAGTCTCCATCAACGTGGATGTACGATAGCACCACCTATCGGAACCACGCCAAAAACATCCGTGTCTCCAATTGCATTTGAATCCTCCAAACCCTTCCCTTTACTTTCTTGCAAGTTGCATGCTTTAATTTCCGCTGCCTATATACTCTTTGCATGCTTGCTTGAATAGTGTGATGATTGCTTGACTTGTCCTAAAGTAGCTAAAATCTGCCAAACTCTAAAATTGGGAAAAGGTTAAGTTTTTATTGGTCAAGTAGTCTAATCACCCCCCTCTAGACATACTTCAAGGTCCTACAAGTGGTATCAGAGCTTTGGTATCCATTTTCTTTGATTTCCATAGCTTTTGGTGGTCATAGCCTTGGTTTCGCAACCTAGGAGAGTATGGCGTCTAGCGAGGGAAATTATCACCATAGAGGTCCTTACTTTGATGGTACTAATTTTGCTAGTTGGAAGCATAAGATGAAAATGCATATTCTTGGACATAACCCCACTGTTTGGGCAATTATTTGTATTGGCTTGCAAGGTGAATTTTTCGATGGGAGAGAACCGAACCGTGAAGCTAATGCGGAAGAATTGAAGATGCTGCAATACAACGCTCAAGCTTGCGATATCATCTTCAACGGATTGTGCCCCGAAGAATTCAACAAAATCAGCCGTCTTGAGAATGCAAAGGAAATTTGGGATACTTTGATTGATATGCATGAAGGTACCGAGTTCGTTAAGGAATCCAAGTTGGATGTGCTCCAAAGTCAGCTTGACAAGTTCAAAATGAAGGATGGTGAAGGTGTCGCTGAAATGTACTCCAGGCTTGCTCTTATCACAAATGAGATTGCCGGCTTAGGGAGTGAAGAGATGACCGACAAATTCATCATCAAGAAGATCCCAAGAGCATTGGATGGAAAGTATGATACCGTGTGCACATTGATTCAAATGATGCCAAACTACAAAGATCTCAAGCCAACGGAAGTCATTGGAAGAATTGTTGCTCATGAGATGTCACTCAAGGATAAGGAGGAACTTCACAACAAGTCAAGTGGTGCTTACAAAGCCTCAAGTGAATCCCCCACACCATCAAGTGAGAAACAAACCTTCAATGAAGAATTGAGCTTAATGGTGAAGAACTTCAACAAATTCTACAAGAGTAGAAGCAAAGAAAGAAGCTCCAAGTCAAGGTCTTACAATGACAAAAGATCTTCTAGTCGAGAGCGCAATTGCTACAATTGTGGGAGACCCGGACACTATTCCAATGAGTGTACGACACCCTACAAAAGAAGAGAAGATTCTCCAAGAAGAAGAAGCAAAAGAGAAGAATCACCACCAAGAGAGAGGAGGAGGAGAGATGATCGTTATGAACGAAGACCCTCACGGAGAAGCAAGGATTCAGAAAGGAAGGACAAGTCATCAAGGAGCTACACAAAACGAAGACATCAAGCTTATGTTGGTGAATGGGTATCCGGCTCCGACTCCGGCAATCACTCCGAGAGAAGCTATCACTCCGACTCCGAATATACTCAAGATGAAGGTGTTGCCAGTCTAGCACTTGTGTCAACCAACTCCTACGACATATTTGATTCACCAAATGAAGGTGTTGGAAGTTGCTTCATGGCCAAAGGTCCAAAGGTAACACATCCTGAGTATGTTGATTTCAATAGTGATGAAGATAACTTGCTTGTGGATGATGATTTACTTGTTGACAACTCTAGTGATGAATACTATGATGAAATGTCAATTAATCATGCTAATCAAGATCAAACGAATGACAATGATAAGGAGAAGATCGAGCTTCTAACGAAAGAACTAAACACTCTTAAGTTGGCTCATGAAACTATCTTCGAAGATCATCGAGAACTTTTAAGGGCTCATGAGAAGTTACGCTTTGAAAAGATCAATCTTGAGAAAGAGCATGAGTTCTTAAAAGCAATCTGCCGGGGAAAACTGATCCACGGACACCTATGGGGCCGGCGGACCGACCCCCTTTCGGTTCGGTGGGGGGCGGAGGCCGCGCGAAGAGCGGATCGAGGCGAAGCACACGAGCGGTTTACCCAGCTTCGGAGCTCTCCGGAAAGAAATACTCCTACTGCTGCATGTCTGAGTGTATTGAGTTCTTGCTCGGGAGCGCTGAATGCTACAGTACACACTAGCTGCTAACGAGACCGAGCGTGTGTGTTTTTCTGCCTTCGCCCCCCCTACGTTGCGCATGGGCCTCCTTTTATATGCTCAAGGGGTCACCGACAGGTGGCAACGTAGACAAGGGTAAAAACGGAAAGGTGTTGCGGTTGGTACAACTACCTGTACAGTGTATCATACCTAACCCTGACGGCAGGGGACAAAGGCATTAAATGCCCATCTGCGTCGCCCAAATAGTGTGAAAAGGGACCGTCAGGGACGCCACCGCTTACCATGATGGCAATCTTGTCAGCGTCGCTTGCCACCGCGCACCGCTGGCTGCACAGCCTCTTGCCACGCGCGCCTGGAAAGGTCCCAGGGCGACACGTTGGTGGATGTGCTGGAGCGCAGGTACAGAGTGGTAGCTTGCCGCGGCAAGCGCCTTGCCGCGGTTGTTGTCTTGTCGCGTCCGGAAGCTTGTCGCTCATCGGGCCTCGCCGGGACGCGTGGCGCGTCGCGGCAAGTTCCTTGAGATGCCTCGGTTGGCCTTCCCGGCAAGCTCCTCTTGCCGGGGCCTTGTCTCCTTGGCTTGAATACTTTGTTCTTGAATGGCTCCAAAGGAACCACGGAGGACCTTGGTGGTCACCCGGCAAGCCTTGCCGTGGGGTGCTGCTAAAGGAAATATGCCCTAGAGGCAATAATAAAGTTATTATTTATTTCCTTATTTCATGATAAATGTTTATTATTCATGCTAGAATTGTATTAACCAGAAACATAATACATGTGTGAATACATAGACAAACATAGTGTCACTAGTATGCCTCTACTTGAATAGCTCGTTTATCAGAGATGGTTATGTTTCCTAGCCATGGACAAAAGAGTTGTCATTTGATTAACGGGATCACATCATTAGGAGAATGATGTGATTGACTTGACCCATTCCGTTAGCTTAGCACTTGATCGTTTAGTATGTTGCTATTTCTTTCTTCATGACTTATACATGTTCCTGTAACTATGAGATTATGCAACTCCCGTTTACCGGAGGAACACTTTGGGTACTACCAAACGTCACAACGTAACTGGGTGATTATAAAGGAGTACTACAGGTGTCTCCGAAGGTACATGTTGAGTTGGCGTATTTCGAGATTAGGTTTTGTCACTCCGATTGTCGGA
Source organism: Triticum timopheevii (assembly GCA_963921465.1). NCBI lineage: Eukaryota > Viridiplantae > Streptophyta > Magnoliopsida > Poales > Poaceae > Triticum > Triticum timopheevii. The sequence continues at coordinate 274,603,764 of OY997262.1, read as the reverse complement.
GAGGTATCTCTGGGCCCTCTCGGTAATGCACATCATTATAAGCCTTGCAAGCAATGTGACCAATGAGTTGGTTACGGGATGATGCATTACAGAACGAGTAAAGAGACTTGCCGGTGACGAGATTGAACTAGGTATTGGATACCGACGATCGAATCTCGGGCAAGTAACATACCCATGACAAAAGGGAACAACGTATGTTGTTATGCGGTTTGACCGATAAAGATCTTCGTAGAATATGTAGGAGCCAATATGGGCATCCAGGTCCTGCTATTGGTTATTGACCGAGAATAGTTCTAGGTCATGTCTACATAGTTCTCGAACCCGTAGGGTCCGCACGCTTAAGGTTTCAATGACAGTTATATTATGAGTTTATGAGTTTTGATGTACCGAAGGAGTTCGGAGTCCCGGATGAGATCGGGGACATGACGAGGAGTCTCGAAATGGTCGAGACGTAAAGATCGATATATTGGACGACTATATTCAGAGTTCGAAAAGGTTCCGAATGATTTGGGTATTTTTCGGAGTACCGGAGAGTTACAGGAATTCGCCGGGGAGAAGTATTGGGCCTTATTGGGCCCTGCGGGAAAGAGAGAGGGGCTGCCTAGGGCAGGCCGCGCGCCCCCCATGGCCTAGTCCGAATTGGACTAGGGGGAGGGGCCGCACCCCCTCCTTCCTTCCCTTCTCTCTTCCCCTTCCTTGTCTCCTACTCCTAATACATGGAAGGACTCCTAGTTGGACTAGGAAAGGGGGAATCCTACTCCCGGTGGGAGTAGGACTCCCCATGGCGCGCCCCTCCTAGGGCCGGCCTCCTCCTCCCTCCCTCCTTTATATATGGGGGCAGGGGGCACCCCATGGACACACAAGTTGATCTACGGATCGTTCCTTAGCCGTGTGCGGTGCCCCCCTCCACCATATTCCACCTCGGTCATATCGTCGCGGAGTTTAGGCGAAGCCCTGCGCCGGTAGAACATCATCATCGTCACCACGCCGTCGTGCTGACGGAACTCATCTCCGGAGCTCGGCTGGATCGAAGGCCGGAGATCGTCATCGAGCTGAACGTGTGCTGAACTCGGAGGTGCCGTACGTTCGGTACTTGGATCGGTCGGATCATGAAGACGTACGACTACATCAACCGTGTTACCATAACGCTTCCACTTTCGGTCTACGAGGGTACGTAGAAAACACTCTCCCCTCTCGTTGCTATGCATCACCATGATCTTGCGTGTGGGTAGGAAATTTTTTGAAATTACTACGTTCCCCAACAGTGGCATCCGAGCCTAGGTTTTATGCGTTGATGTTATATGCACGAGTAGAACACAAGTGAGTTGTGGACGATATAAGTCATACTGCCTACCAGCATGTCATACTTTGGTTCAGCGGTATTGTGAGATGAAGCGGCCCGGACCGACATTACGCGTACGCTTACGCGAGACTGGTTTCACCGTTACGAGCACTTGTGCTTAAAGGTGGCTGGCGGGTGTCCGTCTCTCTCACTTTAGTTGAACCGAGTGTGGCTACGCCCGGTCCTTGTGAAGGTTAAAACGGAGTCTATTTGACAAACTATCGTTGTGGTTTTGATGCGTAGGTAAGAACGGTTCTTGCTAAGCCCGTAGCAGCCACGTAAAATTTGCGCAACAAAGTAGAGGACGTCTAACTTGTTTTTGCAGGGCATGTTGTGATGTGATATGGTCAAGACGTGATGCTATATTTTATTGTATGAGATGATCATGTTTTGTATCCGAAGTTATCGGCAACTGGCAGGAGCCATATGGTTGTCGCTTTATTGTATGAAATGCAAACGCCCTGTAATTGCTTTACTTTGTCACTAAGCAGTAGCGATAGTCGTAGAAGCAATAGATGGCGTAAACGACAACGATGCTACGATGGAGATCAAGGTGTCGCGCCGGTGACGATGGTGATCACGACGGTGCTTCGGAGATGGAGATCACAAGCACAAGATGATGATGGCCATATCATATCACTTATATTGATTGCATGTGATGTTTATCCTTTATGCATCTTATCTTGCTGTGACTGACGGTAGCATTTTAAGATGATCTCTCACTAATTATCAAGAAGTGTTCTCCCTGAGTATGTACCGTTGCCAAAGTTCGTCGTGCCCAGACACCACGTGATGATCGGGTGTGATAAGCTCTACATCCATCTACAACGGGTGCAAGCCAGTTTTGCACACGCGGAATACTCAGGTTAAACTTGACGAGCCTAGCATATGCAGATATGGCCTCGGAGCACGGAGACCGAAAGGTCGAGCATGAATCATATAGTAGATATGATCAACATAGTGATGTTCACCATTGAAAACTACTCCATCTCACGTGATGATCGGTCATGGTTTAGTTGATTTGGATCACGTGATCACTTAGATGACTAGAGAGATGTCTGTCTAAGTGGGAGTTCTTAAGTAATATGATTAATTGAACTTAAATTTATCATGAACTTAGTCCTGGTAGTATTTTGCAAATTATGTTGTAGACCAATAGCTCGCGTTGTTGCTTTCATATGTTTATATTGATATGTTCCTAAGAGAAAATTGTGTTGAAAGATGTTAGTAGCAATGATACGGATTGGATCCGTGATCTGAGGTTTATCCTCATTGCTGCACAGAAGAATTATGTCCTTAATGCACCGCTAGGTGACAAACCTATTGCAGGAGCAGATGCAGACGTTATGAACGTTTGGCTAGCTCAAAAGGATGACTACTTGATAGTTTAGTGCACCATGCTTAAACGGCTTAGAATCGGGACTTCAAAGACGTTTTGAACGTCATGGACCATATGAGATGTTCCAGGAGTTGAAGTTAATATTTCCAGCAAATACCCGAGTTGAGAGATATGAAGTCTCCAACAAGTTCTAAAGCTAAAAGATGGAGGAGAATCGCTCAACTAGTGAGCATGTGCTCAGATTGTTTGGGTACTTCAATCGCTTGAATCAAGCGGGAGTTAATCTTCCAGATAAGATAGTGATTGACAGAATTCTCTAGTCACCATCACTAAGTTACTAGAACTTCGTGATGAACTATAGTATGCAAGGGATGACGAAAACGATTCCCGAGCTCTTCGTGATGTTGAAATCGACGAAAGTAGAAATCAAGAAAAGACCATCAAGTGTTGATGATTGACAAGACCACTAGTTTCAAGAGAAGGGCAAAGGGAAAGAAAGGGAACTTCAAGTGGAAAGACAAGCAAGTTGTCACTCCTGCGAAGAAGCCCAAAGCTGGACCATAGCCTGAAACTGAGTGTTTACACTGCAAAGGAAATGGTCACTGGAAGCGGAAATGCCCCAAGTATTTGGCGGATAAGAAGGATGGCAAAGTGAACAAAAGTATATATGATATACATATTATTGATGTGTTCTTTACTAGTGTTTATAGCAACCCCTTAGTATTTGATACTGGTTCAGTTGCTAAGAGTAGTAACTTGAAACAGGAGTTGCAGAATAAACAGAGACTAGTTAAGGGTGAAGTGACGATGTGTGTTGGAAGTAGTTCCAAGATTGATATGATCATCATCGCACACTCCCCTATACTTTCGGGATTAGTGTTGAACCTAAATAAATGTTGTTTGGTTTTTGCGTTGAGCATGAATATGATTTGATCATGTTTATTGCAATACGGATATTCATTAAAGTCAGAGAATAATCGTTGTTCTGTTTACATGAATAAAACCTTCGATGGTCATACACCCAATGAAACAAGTTCGTTGGATCTCGATCGTAGTGATACACATATTCATAATACTGAAACCAAAAGATGCAAAGTTAATAATGATAGTGCAACTTATTTGTGGCACTGCCGTTTGGGTCATATCGGTGTAAAGCGCATGAAGAAACTCCATAAAGATGGATTTTCGGAATCACTTGGTTATGAATCATTTGATGCTTGCGAACCGTGCCTTTTGGGCAAGATGACTAAAACTCCGTTCTTCGGAACAATGGAACGAGCTACCGACTTATTGGAAATAATACATACTGATGTATGCAGACCAATGAGTATAAAGGCTCATGGCAAGTATCGTTATTTTCTGACCTTCACAAGATGATTTGAGCAGATATGGGTATATCTACTTGATGAAACAAAAGTCTGAAATAGTTGAAAGGTTCAAAGAATTTTAGAGTGAAGTGGAAAATCATCGTAACAAGAAAATAAAGTTTCTGCGATCTGATCGCGGAGAGGAATATTTGAGTTACGAGTTTGGTCTTCAATTAAAACAATGTGGAATAGTTTCACAGCTCACGCCACCTGGAACACCACAACGTTATGGTGTGTCCGAACGTCGTAACCGCACTTTATTTGATACGGGGCGATCTATGATGTCTCTTACCAATTTACCACTATCATTTTGGGGTTATGCATTAGAGACAACTGCATTCACTTTAAATAGGGCACCATCAAAATCCGTTGAGACGACGCCTTATGAACTGTGGTTTGGCGAGAAACAAAAAGTTGTCGTTTCTTAAAGTTTGGGGCTGCGATGCTTATGTGAAAAAGTTTCAACCTGATAAGCTCGAACCCAAATCGGAGAAGTGCGTCTTCATAGAATACCCAAAGGTAACTATTGGGTACACCTTCTATCACAGATCCGAAGGCAAGTTATTCGTTGCTAAGATGGATCCTTTCTAGAGAAGAAGTTTCTCTCGAAAGAAGTGAGTGGGAGGAAAGTAGAGCTTGATAAGGTAATTGTACCTTCTCCCGAATTGGAAAGTAGTTCATCACAGAAATCAGTTCCAGTGATTGCTACACCAATTAGTGAGGAAGCTAATGATGATGATCATGAAACTTTAGATCAAGTTACTACAGAACCTCGTAGGTCTTCCAGAGTAAGATCCGCACCAGAATGGTGTAGTAATCATGTTCTGGAAGTCATGTTACTAGACCATGATGAACCTACGAACTATGAGGAAGCGATGATGAGCCCAGATTCCGCGAAATGGCTTGAGGCCATAAAATCTGAGATATGATCCATGTATGAGAACAAAGTATGGACTTTGATTGACTTGCTCGATGATCAACAAGCCATGTTAAATGAATGGACCTTCAAGAGGAAGACGGACACTGATAGTAGTATTACTATCTACCAAGCTCGACTTGTTGCGAAAGGTTTTCAACAAGTTCAAGATGTTGAATACGATGAGATTTTCTCACTCATGTCAATGCTTAAGTCTGTCTGAATCATGTTACCAATTGCCACATTTTATGAAATCTGGCAAATGGATGTCAAAATTGCATTCCTTAATGGATTTATTAAAGAAGAGTTGCATATGATGCAACCAGAAGGTTTTGTCAATCCTAAAGGTGCTAACAAAATGTGCAAGCTCCAGCGATCCATCTATGGACTGGTGCAAGCATCTCGGAGTTGGAATATATGCTTTGATAAGTTGATCAAAGCATATAGTTTTATATGGACTTACGATGAAGCCTGTATTTACAATAAAGTGAGTGGGAGCACTACAGCCTTTCTGATTAGTATATGTGAGTGACATATTGTTGATCAGAAATGATGTAGAATTTTTCTGCAAAGCATAAAGGAGTGTTTTAAAGGAGTTCTTTAAAAGAAAAAAACCTCAGTAAAAGCTACTTACATATTGAGCATCAAGATCTATTGAGATAGATCAAGACGCTTGATAAGATTTTCAATGAGTACATACCTTGGCAAGATTTTGAAATAGTTCAAAATGGAATAGTCAAAGAAAGAGTTCTTGCCTGTGTTGCAAAGGTATGAAATTGAGTAAGACTCAAATCCCGACCACAGCAGAAAATAGAAAGAGAATGAAAAGTCATTCCCTATGCCTCAGTCATAGGTTCTATAAAGTATGCTATGCTATGTACCAGACCTATTGTATACCTTGCTCTGAATTTGGCAAGGGAGTACAATAGTGATCTAGGAGTAGATCACTGGACATTGGTCAAGAATATCCTTAGTAAGGACTAAGGAGATGTTTCTCGATTATGGAGGTGATAAAAGAGTTTGTTGTAAAAGTTACATCAGTGCAAACTTTTACACTGATCCAGATGACTCTAAGTCTCAACCTGGATACATATTGAAAGTGGGAGCAATTAGCTAGAGTAGCTCCGTGCAGAGCATTGTGGACATAAAATATTTGCAAAATACATACGGCTCTGAATGTGACAGACCCGTTGACTAAGCTTCTCTCACGAGCAAAACATGATCACACCTTAATACTCTTTGGGCGTTAATCACATAGCGATGTGAACTAGATTAATTGACTCTAGTAAACCCTTTGGATGTTGGTCACATGATGATGTGAACTATGGGTGTTAATCATATACAGATATGAATATTGGTGTTAAATCACATGGCGATGTGAACTAGATTATTGACTCTAGTGCAAGTGGGAGACTGAAGGAAATATGCCCTAGAGGCAATAATAAAGTTATTATTTATTTCCTTATTTCATGATAAATGTTTATTATTCATGCTAGAATTGTATTAACCGGAAACATAATACATGTGTGAATACATAGACAAACATAGTGTCACTAGTATGCCTCTACTTGACTAGCTCGTTTATCAGAGATGGTTATGTTTCCTAGCCATGGACAAAAGAGTTGTCATTTGATTAACGGGATCACATCATTAGGAGAATGATGTGATTGACTTGACCCATTCCGTTAGCTTAGCACTTGATCGTTTAGTATGTTGCTATTGCTTTCTTCATGACTTATACATGTTCCTGTAACTATGAGATTATGCAACTCCCGTTTACCAGAGGAACACTTTGGGTACTACCAAACGTCACAACGTAACTGGGTGATTATAAAGGAGTACTACAGGTGTCTCCGAAGGTACATGTTGAGTTGGCGTATTTCGAGATTAGGTTTTGTCACTCCGATTGTCGGAGAGGTATCTCTGGGCCCTCTCGGTAATGCACATCATTATAAGCCTTGCAAGCAATGTGACCAATGAGTTGGTTACGGGATGATGCATTACAGAACGAGTAAAGAGACTTGCCGGTTACGAGATTGAACTAGGTATTGGATACCGACGATCGAATCTCGGGCAAGTAACATACCGATGACAAAAGGGAACAACGTATGTTGTTATGCGGTTTGACCGATAAAGATCTTAGTAGAATATGTAGGAGCCAATATGGGCATCCAGGTCCCGCTATTGGTTATTGACCGAGAATAGTTCTAGGTCATGTCTACATAGTTCTCGAACCCGTAGGGTCCGCACGCTTAAGGTTTCAATGACAGTTATATTATGAGTTTATGAGTTTTGATGTACCGAAGGAGTTCGGAGTCCCGGATGAGATCGGGGACATGACGAGGAGTCTCAAAATGGTCGAGACGTAAAGATCGATATATTGGACGACTATATTCGGAGTTCGGAAAGGTTCCGAATGATTCGGGTATTTTTCGGAGTACCGGAGAGTTACAGGAATTCGCCGGGGAGAAGTATTGGGCCTTATTGGGCCCTGCGGGAAAGAGAGAGGGGCTGCCTAGGGCAGGCCGCGCACCCCCCCATGGCCTAGTCCGATTTGGACTAGGGGGAGGGGCCGCACCCCCTCCTTCCTTCCCTTCTCTCTTCCCCTTCCTTGTCTCCTACTCCTAATACATGGAAGGACTCCTAGTTGGACTAGGAAAGGGGGAATCCTACTCCCAGTGGGAGTAGGACTCCCCATGGCGCGCCCCTCCTAGGGCCGGCCTCCTCCTCCCTCCCTCCTTTATATACGGGGGCAGGGGGCACCCCATGGACACACAAGTTGATCTACGGATCGTTCCTTAGCTGTGTGCGGTGCCCCCCTCCACCATATTCCACCTCGGTCATATCGTCGCGGAGTTTAGGCGAAGCCCTGCGCTGGTAGAACATCATCATCGTCACCACGCCGTTGTGCTGACGGAACTCATCTCCGGAGCTCGGCTGGATCGGAGGCCGGGGATCGTCATCGAGCTGAACGTGTGCTGAACTCGGCGGTGCCGTACGTTCGGTACTTGGATCGGTCAGATCGTGAAGACGTACGACTACATCAACCGCGTTGTCATAACGCTTCCGCTTTCGGTCTACGAGGGTACGTAGACGACACTCTCCCCTCTCGTTGCTATGCATCACCATGATCTTGCGTGTGCGTAGGAAATTTTTTGAAATTACTACGTTCCCCAACAGCTGCGACTGCCCGTGCACAAGTTCGGGATACTAGGGTACCCCTACTCTAGTACACCGACAGGAGCCCCCGGGCCTGGGCCACACATGGTGCCGAGCGCTGTTGGGCCAGGCCCAAAACAGGGCACGGGCACGCACGGCCTGGGTTACGCCGTATCTTACTCCGTATCCACTGCGCCCTCCCCGAACGGCACGCGTCGAATGCGGCGTCGTGGGAGAGATCGTGGGTGGTTTCTTTATTCGAAAAGACGGAACGTCCGCCCCCTCCCTCTTTATAAGTAGGGGAAACAGGGGCAGTTCATCCATCTCGGCGGTTGCTGTTCCAATCTGAAAAATTTCCGCCGCCCCTCCCTTTCTTCCCAAAGCTGAAAGAGAGCAGCGCTCCGCCCCCTATCGCCACCAGCACCACCAACGCCGTCGATCTCCCCCACCACCTCCGCTATGGCTCCGAAAGCCGGCAAGGGGAAGGCCGTGAAGTCGACCGAGGCGCAGCGGCTCGCGGCGCTGCGAAAGGAGCGGACAACCTCCCCCCCCTCCCAAGCTCGCTGCGAAGGAGCTGAGGGAGTACTACTACCTCTTCTGGTTGATGGAGACGCGAGCGCATCCGCGCACGAAGGTACTCTCCGCCGCCGCTTCGGAACGGGCTCTGAATGGATATCCCTTCTTCGCGTTGTTCTTCTACTGCGGGCTCTGCCCGCCTTTCTCTGAATTTTTCTGCGACATTATGAACACCTACGGGTTCCACCTCCTTGACTTCACCCCCAATGCCGTTTTGACCATGGCAGTTTTCGCACATCTCTGCGAAAACTTTGTCGGAGTCCATCCAAATGTAGCTCTCTTTCGCCACTTCTTTATGCCCCGAGTTGAGAGAGGGGAGCCTTTATCCGGCGGAATCGCTTGGATCTCGAGAGCTGGCAAGAAGGAAGCTTATCTGGAGGGAGAGCTCCGCGGCAAGTGGGAGGAATGGAGAGCAGATTGGTGCTGGATTGTCGAGGAGAACCCGCAGCCATTTACCGCCCAGCGCCAAGCCCCAGTAGCGCGCGGCAACGATTGGAGCAACGTGGCCCCGGAAGACGATAGGCTGAAGATTGCCATCACACGGATCCTACGCCTCAGGCTTGCCGGGCTCACTGTAGGCGCTGTTGGCGCAGATTTTCTTCGCCGCCGCATCGCCCCCCTGCAGGAGAGGAGGAGACCCGCCTGGGAGTTCCAGAATGCGGCGGACATCATGAGGCTGCGCCCAGGCCTCAACTTCAACTTCACTGTTCTGGAACTGGAGGCGATGCTCCAGGAACTGTTCAAGTACGACCGTCAACATCCCGAAGTGTTCAGGTTGCCGAAGGGTGTCGTTCCGCTGTGCAACAATTCCTTGCTCGACCGCATCCGTGCAATGATGCCGCTGTGCGATTTGCATGGGATTGTCCCAACTTGGCAAGAGCCTGCAGACGACGTCGTGCAGGAGTTCTTCGACGGCTTGGTAGAAGTGGTGGTCCGCGCCGATGAACAAAAAAGCCTCACCCGCGACACCACTGATGCGGAGATGCAGCGCGTCGCCACTAGGCTGGAAGAGGCGGCGGCAGCCGCTGCTGCGGGTGAGTTTGGATTCACCGTGGAGGAGGCAGAGGCAGCAGAGGTGGCAAGCCTTGCTGAGCGAGCCGGCGAGGAAGGGCTTGCCGGGCCTGATGTCGAGTCGAGCGAGCCCGCCGAGGGTGCGAGCGGCTCGTTGGAGACCAACTCCTCTTCCTCCTCATCTTCAGATAGCTCGCCGCAAGTAGAGCCCCCAGCTCCACCAAGAAGGCGTCTCCGCAAGGCCGGGGACGTAGCAAGGCGACAGACGAGTCAACAGCCGCCGCGCCGCGCGACACGCTCCACCGTGGCAAGCACTGTTGCCGCGGGAGCACCTCACGCTGCTGCGGCAACTGGAGCGGGGTCCTCCCGGACCGCCGCTTCTACTCCTGCCGCTGCCCCCGCCAAGCGGTTAAGGGAACCCACTCCTCCGCCTCGTTGCGCCGAAGGTGGGCCAGACTTTGACCTCTCCGCGCTCAGCTCCGATGAGGAAGAAGAAGAGTAAGATTCTTTGCTGTACTTGTAGTTCTTCAATTCTTGCTGTTTTGTCTTGTATCTGATTTGCTTTACTCCGAACCCATTCCTTTTCAGGACTCTGGCCCAGAGAGCGGCGAAGAGAGCCAAGGTCCCAGTGATTGTCATCGAGGACGAACCCGCCGCGACAGAGGGGGTGTGTGTCCGAGACCACCTTGCCGGACCCGACAACTATTCCCCAAAGCAGCCCCCAGCGCAACCCCCAGCGTAAGTATATGGTTTACTTCCCGCTGTTAGGCGCGCATGGGTGCTCTTTTTCTTTGCTGACATCTGACTATTGGTTCGTGTAGGAGCGGAGCAGCCTCACCAGGAGCGCCCGGAAGCCGCCCCCGACATGCTATCTGCTTCGACTACACCGCCAAGGAAGGTTTCCCCGGCAAGGGAGCGTTCTCCGGCAAGGGAGAATTCTCCGGCAAGGGACAATTCTTCGGCAAGGGACAGCATTAGCGACCCCCCGGTGGCGGAGACCACAACTATAGAACCCAGTGCAGGTAATCCTTTTGCTTGAAAACTCCCCTTGGGTTCTTCTTCTTCTGATTCTCTTTTTGGATATTTGCTTGACTTTTCTCCCTTTTCCGGTCGTCAGATCCATCTGCCACGGAGCCGATGGAGACCGAGGTCACCGGCAAGGAGAACGCGTCGGCAAAAGCGACGATGCTGCTGCCACCGAAGAAGCAGTTGACGCTGATGATCCCGCCGACGAAGAGGCCGCCAAAGTTGCCGCCGTAGAAGCCGGCGAGGGGTCTGGCAATCGCACTGACGGCCCCGAGGCCGCAGGAGCGCCAGGCGCTACGCTGACCGCCGATCCCTCCGCCGCTGCTGCAGCGTTAGGCTCCGAAGAGCCCCAGCCCGGCGCCTATTTGAAGGCCGGCGATGGTGTCTTCATCAAGCTCCCCTGGGCGTCAAGCTCCAGGGCGCCGGTCGAAGGAGAAACCTTGGATAGAGAGGTGCTCGCCTCCGCTGGGCTGACGCTGGTTGACGCGCCGAGCAGCAGCAGCGACGAGTCTGAGGAGGAGCAACTGCTACGGAAGCTGGTGTCGCTTTACCGCGCTCGGCAGGCCAAGGTGGAATCCCGAGAAGCGCTTGTCGCGAAGGCGGGAGTGGACATCGAGAAGCACGCGGAGGAGCTCCGGGGTCGCAACCAGGAAGCTCTCCGGTCCCTGGCAGAGAAACGGGGGCAACTCGCCGAGGAGCGGAAAGCTTTCCTCCTCAAGAAGGCTGAAGCTGAAGAGCAACAGCGGCTTGCCGCCGAGGAGCTGTTTGTGTGGGAGGGCGAGTTGGCGCAGCGGAAGGTCAACCTTGACAGCCACGAGGAGGAGCTTGCTGCGCGTGAGCAAACATTCGGCGGGGCTCTCAAGGAAGCAGAGGATGCTGCCGCAGCTGCCGAGGCCGCCAAGAAGGAGCTGGAGACGAAGGTGGCGCAGCTGGAGGCCGATCTCAAGGCGAGCGGTGAAGAGCTTGCCATGCTCAAGCGTGAGCGCGAGAAGGACGCCTACACTCTTGGTGAGCTGCAGGGTTATCTCGCCGAGAAGGGCAAGGAGCTTAGCGCCGCCAAGGACTCCAACGCAGATCTTGAGTTGAAGCTGACTACTTTGACCAAGACGCTGGACGGCGCCAAGGAGCAGGAGGTGGCCTTGAAGAAGCAGATCAAGGCCGACGAGGCGCTGCTGGCGAGTGCTGCTGCCACCCAGAACACTTTTAGGGAGAATGTGGAGCACTGGACGGAGGGTCTCGTGGATGTTTCCGCAGCCATCTACAAGGAGCTGGCGTAGCTGGGGATGGAGGATTTCGGATATCCCTCCGATGAGAACCTCCAGCCGAGCGCCAAGCTCAGCTTGTTCTTCAAAGGCGTGGCGACGGCCCTCCAGCGACTCCGGGAGAAGATCCCAAAGCAGCTGGCCGACGAGTCGCGCAAGATCTGCGCGGGAGCTCTTCAAAAGGTGTTGGTGAAGGTGGCCTTCCGCAACCCAGGCCTCAACCTCACCAACGTCCTCAAGACCTTGCCGGCGGATACTGATCTGGAAGCGCTCAAGACCCTTGTCGCACCCATTGTGGACAAGGTGAGCGAGATCAAGAGGGTTGAGGGCGATCGCGTAGATTAGGCCGCCCGTTTTCTCCTTTTCTTGTCGCTGCTGGTCATGTTATGAAAACAATCTGTTAGAGCTGCGACAAGCTATCTTGTAATATAACTCTATTTTGGGTATCGATCGCTATGTTATTTCCTTTACTTGATTCCTTCCTTTGTATGTTTTTGCCCTAAGCTTTTAGCGAACTTGTCGGCGCAGGCACCTTAGCCGCGAGCGCTGAGTGCTGGACGTCAGCAGCCTACTGGTGGTGCCGCTACTGACAAGAAACCTTGTCGCAACTAGTCGCAGCTCACTTAAGTTGTTGAGCGGACTCGAAACAAAGTAAGGGCGCAACTAGCTACGAGTTGGTTCCTCCGCGCACAGGTTTTCCATACAAAGCATGGTCGTTCGAGGAAGATAACTTAAAATTTTTTAAAACTGATTGCTCAAACTTTGGCAACTTAGCTTTTCTGTCGTTTGCGTCCCGGTAAGGCGAAACTTTCTTGAACGACGTCTGGTCCACACCATTATCTTCTCCTTTCCCCTCGGCAAACTTGTGGGCGAGGGAACCTTCCTTTCTTTGAGAAAGAGAAAGAAGAGAAAATAAAGATATGGAGCCTTATGGCTCGTTATTGCTTACCGGGGGTAGGCGCTGCACAAGGTGTCAGATAACACATGCAAAAAATAGAAAGCATGAAATTGACACGATATGCGGAGCACATGAGCTTTAATTATGCACGGGGTCTGCGCCCGGCTTTGTACAAAGGATTACATGCAACATCGGCAAGACTTGTACAAAAGGTGGTTGCCGGAACAGGTTCCGGCAACCGTGCCTTATGGGTAAAACTTACGAAGATGCTCAATGTTCCAGGAGTTGCTCATCGGAGTGCCATCTTCGGTCTCAAGGCGGACAGCGCCAGGCCTAGTGACTAGGTTTCACCCGGTAAGGGACTTCCCACTTCGGCGTCAACTTGTTGGAATTCTTGGCGGACTGAACGCGCCAAAGAACAAGGTCGCCTTCCTCGAGACTTCTAGCATTAACTTTGCGGCTATGGTAGCGGCGCAAAGCTTGCTGGTATCGAGCAGCTCGTACAGCGGCCTGAAGACGGTCCTCCTCAAGGAGCAGCGCGTCATCTTGTCGCAGCTGCTCTTGCTCAAGCTCATCATAAGCGAGCACTCGAGGTGACCCGATACGAGTTCTGTGGGGAGAACTGCCTCTGCTCCATAGACTAGAGCGAAAGGTGTCTGGCCAGTGGCTCGATTTGGCGTCGTCCTGATCGACCAAAGAACCACCGGCAGCTCCTCAATCCAGTTCTTTCCGCACTTGCGCAGCCTGTTGAAAGTCCTGGTCTTGAGCCCACGCAGCACTTCAGCATTTGCCCTCTCCGCTTGACCGTTGCTTCTCGGATGAGCAACAGAAGCGAAGCAGACCTTAGCGCCAAGATCTTGGACGTACTGCATGAAGGTGCGGCTCGTGAATTGCGTGCCATTGTCGGTGATGATCCTGTTAGGAATCCCGAAGCGGCAAACAATCGAACTGAAGAACTTGACTGCTGACTGTGCTGTCACCTTCCTCACTGCTTCCACTTCCGGCCACTTTGTGAACTTGTCGATTGCAACGTACAAGTACTCAAAGCCCCCGATAGCTCGGGGAAAGGGGCCGAGGATGTCGAGCCCCCAGACCGAAAATGGCCAGGATAAAGGGATCGTCTGGAGAGCTTGAGCTGGCTGGTGTATCTGCTTGGAATGGAACTGGCACGCTTCACACTTGGTTACTTGTGCAGTTGCGTCCTGGAGGGCTGTCGGACAAAAGTAACCTTGCCGAAATGCTTTGCCGGCAAGCGCTCTTGCGCCAATGTGGTGACCACATATGCCTCCATGTATCTCTGCCAACAGCTTTTGTCCATCTTCCCGGTGAATACACTTCAATTTCACACCGTTGAGTCTTCTTCTGTACAGTGTGTTGTCGATAAACTAGTACATACTTGACTGCCGGGCTACTCTTTCCGCTTCTTCTTGCTCTTCGGGAAGTTCTCCTGTCTGAAGGAAACGGACAATCTGCTGTGCCCATGCTGGAGCTTGCGGCTCGACAACAAGGACTAAAGGCACATCTGCTGCTGCGGGAACATCCGCTTCTACGGCGAGAACCTGCGGCTCAGCCGGAGCTTGACGTTCCCCGGCAAGCTTGCCGGAGCAAAACTTGTCGGGAGCGTCTGCTTCAACGGAACAAACCCTAGGGCTTGCCGGAGCCGACTGCTCCTCAGCACCCTTGGTGTTGATCTTGGGGACCTTCTTGGCGGCGGCTTCGGGGAGCTCTGCCGGAAAATAGTCACCAGAAATCAACTTCCTCTTCTTGCTATGTCCAGTTGGTGGTGTTACAGACGGTTGAGTCAGTTTGAGCACAAAGATCCCTGGTTCCACAGGTAACTTAAGTGCGGCGCACTTCGACAGGCCATCAGCAATGTCGTTCTGAGCTCTTGGAACATGTTCCATCTGTAGGCCGTCAAAGTGCTCTTCTAACTTTCTCACTTCATCAACGTAAGCTTCCATCAACGGACTCTGATAATTCTTGTTCATTTGGCGGACGACAAGCTGCGAGTCACCCCTGACAATGAGCTTCTTGATCCCAAGGTCTGCTGCGATCCTGAGACCGGCAAGCAACCCTTCATACTCTGCGGTATTGTTTGTTGCTTGCTCCTTGGGAAAGTGCATCTGGACTACGTACTTGAGGTGCTCTCCGGTGGGCGCAACAAGTAGCACGCCCACACCGGCGCCTTGCAGCGAGAAGGCACCATCAAAGTACATCAGCCACTCTTTGCTTGCTTCCTTGACGGGGATGCTTGTTTATGGAATTTCTTCATCTGGTGTTGGCGTCCATTCTGCTATGAATTCTGCCAATGCTCTGCTCTGGATAGTTGAAGTGCTCTCAAACTTGAGGCCAAAGCTTGACAGTTCCAGTGCCCACTCGACAATCCTGTCTGTTGCTTCCGGATTCCGCAGTATCCTCTTTAGCGGAAAACGAGTGACAACTATGATCTCATGTGCTTGGAAGTAATGGCGCAGCTTTCTCGAGGCCATGAGAAGGCCGAAAAGCAATTTCTGCACACCAGAATACCTTGACCTAGCCCCCTGCAGAAGGGAACTGACAAAGTAAACTGGGCGCTGCACCATTCTCTTTTGTATCTCCTCACGCGCCCGCGCAGATCCATCTTTGTCGGGACCAGAGCTTGTCGGTGAAGCGCCCTGCTTGTCGCTGGATGCATCTGCCGTGGTTGCTGGCTCATCATCCGCCTCCCTCTCCGCTACTAACGCAACACTAACCACTTGATTGGTTGCCGCTATATACAGCAGCAACTTCTCTTGTGGCTTAGGTGCGACAAGTGTTGGAGTGGAGGACAGGTATCTCTTTAAGTCCTGCAGCACAGCCTCCGCTTCCGGAGTCCATTTCATTGGACCTGCCTTTTTCAATATTTTGAAAAACGGCAGGGCGCACTCAGCAGACCTAGAGATAAACCTGCTGAGAGCAGCCACGCAACCGGCAAGTCTTCGTACATCCTTGACGCGCTTTGGTGCTTCAATCTGCTCAATGGCCTTGATCTTGTCGGGATTGGCTTCAATTCCCCGCTAAGACACGAAGAACCCGAGAAGCTTGCTGGAGGGGACTCCAAACACACACTTCTCGGGGTTAAGCTTGAGGTTGATCTTGCGCAGATTTGCAAAGGTTTTGTCTAAATCCTGAATCAGAGTTGCCTTGTCCTTGCTCTTGACCACTATGTCATCCATGTAGGCTTCCACATTTTTGTGCATTTGTGGCTCAAAAGCGTCATGGACTACCCTTGCAAATGTTGAACCAGCATTCTTTAAACCGAAAGGCATTCGTATGAAACAGTATGTGCCACATGGAGTGATGAATGCGGTCTTCTCCTCATCCTCTTCTGCCATGAAGATCTGATGGTATCCTGAGTTTGCGTCAAGAAATGAAAGCAAGTCACATCCGGCCGTGGAGTCAACAATCTGGTCAATGCGCGGCAAGGGAAATGGGTCTTTGGGACAAGCTTTATTGACATCGGTAAAGTCGATACAAAGCCTCCATTTCCCGTTTGCCTTGCGCACGACTACAGGATTGGCCAACCACGTAGGATGGAGCACTCCTCTGACAAGGCCTGCTGCTTCCAACTTCCTGATTTCTTCTGCGATGAATTCTTGGCGCTCCACTGCTTGTTTCCTGACCTTCTGCTTGACGGGCCGCGCATGAGGACAGACGGCAAGATGGTGCGTGATTACTTTCCTGGGAACACCGGGGATGTCAGACGGTTGCCACGCAAACACGTCGACGTTCGCCCTCAGGAAAGCAACGAGCGCGCTTTCCTATTTAGGGTCGAGAGTGGCACTGATGGTGAAGGTACCACCAGTGCCGTCCTCCTTGGCGGACACCTTCTTGGTCTCTGGCGGAGCTGCCATTGTCTTCTCACACTTGCCGGTGGAGCTCGATGGTGCGTCCTCGACGGTAGCGCAGCACTCCGAAGAGGTGCGCTTGCCGGAGTGGGCATCAGAACTCTTGCCGGACATGGTCTTCTTCTTCCCCCCGGGAGCTTCAACGGCAAGTGACTTGCGATCTGCTGCGGCTGCTGCTTCCCGGTAGATCTTATCAGCGCAGATAAGAGCATCCTTCTTGTCACCAGGGATAGAGATCACACTTATCGGGCCTGGCATCTTCAACATGTTGTATGCATAGTGAGAGGCTGCCATGAATTTGGCGAGTGCTGGACGACCAAGTATCCCATTGTAAGGCAATGGGAAGTCAGCAACGTTAAAAGTGACTCTCTCAGTCCTGAAGTTCAACTCGCTGCCAAATGTCACCGACAACATGATCTTTCCCTTCGGCTTGCTCCTTCCCAGATTGATTCCTTGGAATGTGCCGGTCTCTTCGAGCTCGCTATCAGGGATCTGGAGTTTCTGGAGTACCGCGGAGGAGATCAGGTTCAAGCCGGCCCCGCCGTCAACTAGCATCTTAGTGACCTTGAGGTTGTAGATAGTTGGTGAAACCAACATCGGCAAGCACCCGACCGCAGTTATGCGATCAGGGTGGTCCTCAATATCAAAGATGATAGGCGTGCTGGACCATTTCAGAGGCTTGCGTGACTCGATGGGTGGTTCTACCGCATTAACTTCCCGCACCCACTGCTTGAGCTGGCGGTGTGAAGTATGCAGAGAAGCACCGCCGTCAACGCACAAGACCTCTGTGGCTTTCTGGAACTCCTGCTCACCGGTCTCGTCATCATCCATATCTTCATCATCGTCGTCATCTTCATCCTTGTCGCGGCCGCGGGGAGGTCTGTCTCCTTGCCGCTGCTTGGCCTTGCCGCGGTGTCCTCCTCGGCCGGGGCGTTTCTTGCCGGATCCTCCAGTACCTTCTTGGGCCTTCTCCTTGTCGCGTCGCTCGTATTCAGCCTTTTGCTGCTCGACAAGCTGCTCGACCTTCTTGCAGCTCTGGAGGTCATGGCCCTTGGTGCGGTCGATCTTGCAGTACTGCTTGTTGGTGCCGTCCTGCTTGTCGGCGACCGCCATAGCCCTAGCTGTGCCACCTTCGTTGCCGGACTGCTCAACGACTAGCACATCTTTGCCTTTCTTCTTCCTGTTGTTCCACTGCCGGTTTTTCTTTGCCGGGGCAGCATCCTCGCTGTTAGATCCTCCTGCTCCTGTATTCTCTTCGGGGAGTTTCCTCCCTTCCTCAGCACGTGCACACTTGTCGGCCAGGGCATATAGCTCACTGACGTCTTTGATCTTGCACATCGCCATCTCCTCCCGCATCCTGCGGTTTCGCACGTTCTGATGGAACACGCTGATGACCGCGGCAGGGTGGACATCTGGGATGTTGTGTTGTACACGGCTGAATCTCCGAATGTACTTGCACAGGGGCTCTCCTTCCTTCTGGGCGAGCAGATGAAGGTCGCTCTCTTGGCCATGAGGCTTGTGGCCGCCTGTAAAGGCGCCGACAAACTGATGGCATAGATCTGCCCAGGAGGATATGGAGTTATCCGGCAAGTGCATGAGCCAGGACCTGACATTGGGTTTGAGCACCAGCGGGAAGTAGTTGGCAAGGATCTTGTCGTCCCGCCCCCTAGCAGCTTGCACCGCGATGGTGTAGATGCTGAGGAACTCCGACGGATGCGACTTGCCGTCGTACTTCTCTGGTACGTCTGGCTTGAAATTCTTCGTGCTGGGCCACTGGACTTGCCGCAGCTCACGAGTGAACGCAGGGCAACCTACCGCATACGGCAAGTCGCCTGGTTCCCCTGGCGCATGCATGT
The DNA here is from genome assembly GCA_963921465.1 of Triticum timopheevii. Lineage (NCBI taxonomy): Eukaryota > Viridiplantae > Streptophyta > Magnoliopsida > Poales > Poaceae > Triticum > Triticum timopheevii. The sequence goes on along the minus strand of OY997262.1, from coordinate 274,585,146 downwards.
CGACAAAGGGCCCCGCGCGCTGGTCCGATTGACGCCGCGCTTCTCTTCGGCGCTCGATGCGAGTACGAGCGTCTTCTTGCTGTCGTTCGTGAAGAACTTGGCGCTGATCGCGACGAGCTCGTGGATCTGATGATGCGGTGGAGTCGTTGTCGAGGTAGATCCGGCGAGTCGGCGATCTTGGCCTTCGGGGTGGAGAGTGCACAGTGGTTGCACCCCCACCGGTTTTGTCGCCATCGGCTCGTGCCTGGCAGTCTTGCCCCGGCTGCGATGTACTCGGCTGCCGTGGGGTGTCGCCGTTGGCAAAGCCGATGAGACTCTGAATGGTGGCCCTCCATTCGTCGATCTTGTCTGCCGTTGGAGGGTAATCCAGGAGCAGTTGAGCTCACGCCAAAGCTTCTGCTGGAGTGGTGGGTGGCAGTGGCGAATGGTGCGAGGAGCGGGATATGCTCGGACTTCTAACTATGTTAGAAGGAGCAGTATCTCGTCCAGGCGACCGTGCCACACTCGTGCCAGCATGTTGGCGTGCATGCTGGTCTTGAGCATCCCGAGATCCACCAGCTCGATCTTGGTCCAACGAACGTATGGCACCACGGGTACCATGACGCTGTCAGTCCCGTGCCTCCTGAGATGGGCGCGGTGCATGTACGGACGCCAAGGTCTGCGCAGCCTTGTCCTTGGACCTGGCAGCACCGTGAGCTCCCTCGTCGACGCCCGTTCTTCCGCCGGCTTCTACCCCACCACCCGTTTGCTCCGGTGGTGGTGGGATCGACGCGGACGGAGCAGCCACCTCCGAAGCCTTCTTCTTCGGTGGCATGTCGATGAAGAAGATGAAGATCTAGCTCGTGTGAACGTCGGATTAGGTTCACACAACCTCGATGCCCCCTACCTGGCGCGCCAAAGATGCCGGGGAAAACTGATCCACGGACACCTATGGGACCGGCGGACCGAGCCCCTTTCGGTTCGGAGGGGGGCGGAGGCCGCGTGAAGAGCGGATCGAGGCGAAGCACACGAGCGGTTTACCTAGCTTCGGAGCTCTCCGGAGAGATAATACTCCTACTGCTGCATGTCTGAGTGTATTGAGTTCTTGCTCGGGAGCGCTGAATGCTACAGTACACACTAGCTGCTAACGAGACCGAGCGTGTGTGTTTTTCTGCCTTCGCCCCCCCCTACGTTGCGCATGGGCCTCCTTTTATTTTCTCAAGGGCTCACCGACAGGTGGCAACATAGACAAGGGTAAAAACGGAAAGGTGTTGCGGTTGGTACAACTACCTGTATAGTGTATCATACCTAACCCTGACGGCAGGGGACAAAGGCATTAAATGCCCGTCTGCGTCGCCCAAATAGTGTGAAAAGGGACCGTCAGGGACGCCACCGCTTGCCATGATGGCAATCTTGTCAGCGTCGCTTGCCACCGCGCACCGCTGGCTGCACAGCCTCTTGCCACGCGCGCCTGGAAAGGTCCCAGGGCGACACGTTGGTGGATGTGCTGGAGCGCAGGTACAGAGTGGTAGCTTGCCGCGGCAAGCGCCTTGCCGCGGTTGTTGTCTTGTCGCGTCCGGAAGCTTGTCGCTCATCGGGCCTCGCCGGGACGCGTGGCGCGTCGCAGCAAGTTCCTTGAGATGCCTCGGTTGGCCTTCCCGGCAAGCTCCTCTTGCCGGGGCCTTGTCTCCTTGGCTTGAATACTTTGTTCTTGAATGGCTCCAAAGGAACCACGGAGGACCTTGGCGGTCACCCGGCAAGCCTTGCCGCGGGGTGCTGCGACTGCCCGTGCACAAGTTCAGGATACTAGGGTACCCCTACTCTAGTACACCGACACAATCAATGATGATCTCCGCAAGAAAAGTTCTTCTTACATTGCCAAGCGTTTACTCTTATCTACTTACATGCCTCAAGTCAAGTCTAGTAACAAGTACAAGAAAGATACTTCCTCTAGTAGTAACAATAATAATGTCAAATCCAATATTGTTGCTTCTAGTAGTTCTCTTGATTCCACTAATGATTCTCTTAGCCAAGTTACACTTGAGCAAGAAAATAGCTTATTGAAGGGAATCATAGAGAAAGATGTTTACAAGAGCCTTGCCGGGGGTAAGCAATTCGAGGAAATTATATGCAAGCAAGGAAGGCATCGGAAGAATCAAGGTGTTGGTTTTGAACGAAAGTTCAATGCCAATGGAGTTGAGTGGGAAGAAGATCAATACCCCAAGATGAAGTTTGTTCCTCAACAAGAGAAGTATGATCCTACTTCCTTCAAGGGAACACAAGCTCAAGATGATCTTCCACCACAAGACCACAAGAACAAATGCAAAGACAAGCTTCAAGAAGAGATTGATGCATTTGAAGAAGCACCTAAAGCCTCGTTCAAGTGGGTTCCCAAGACTACGTCAAGTTCTACTTCATCAAGTACAACTACAACTCCAAGGATTCCCATCAAGATGATGTGGATCCCGAAGAAGAAGAACTAGAGTGTTCTTGAGGGTGACTCCGCCAACATTCTTCACTCATATCATTATGGCGAGAACAAGTGCAATCAACTTCCACATCTTGCACTAGTTCAAGGAGTCACAAACCCTCATGTTGGTAAGGCAAGGGACAAGGTAACCTAATGATTTCATGGACATCATCTTGTGTGTGCATCACTCTATGTCTATGGATATTCTTGTTTGTTCCTTGTGGGACTAACCCATGTAGGTAAGTTGAAAGTGCAACTCACTCCAAAGGATTGCTGCAAATGATCTACATCAACATTGAGCATCCACATCTTTGACACCTACATGAAGTCATCATCGACAAAACCCAAGGTTAGTTCATCCCTCTAAGGGGGGATCTCACATCTAGGGGGAGCTTAACTCTAAGAATTGAGTCAAAGCAACTCTAATGGTGTGAACATATCAATGCATTATGTAAAAGTGGTAACCCCACTTGAGCTTAAACGATGAGTATGACCTATGATCAAATGTTCTCATTTGACTCCTAAGTCAATATACTTATATATAGATGACCTAGTCATCGCCCATTGCTTGATAGATGCTAGAATTGGTTGTGCATGCTTTGCCACATATTTCATTTTCCATTTTATTGTGTGAGCATGTTGGTGCATATTTTGCTCATTCAAGGACATCCACTTGTTGTTTTGATTGTTTGGTTTCTTTTCTTTTTAACAAGTGGATGAACAAGAATGCCTAAGAACTTTCTCTAGCTATCTATGCTTTTATTGTCTCAAACTCTATTCATGCTACATCACAAAATTTGATCAAGTCAAATTCGAACCACTCTGTGTGAGGAGCACTCGGAGTCCCCGATTCGTCATGGACTTCAACTTCCAAAACTTCTTTGTGACTCTCGGTCTGACCGATTCCTCCATTTCAGTCCTACCGAGATCATTAAGTTGATCTGAGTTTTCAATCTCGGTGCAACCGATTTGAACTTTTCGGTCACACCGATTTGCTGTAACTGTACACAGTTATGCATCTCGGTGCCACCGAGTTGTTCCACTCGGTCACACCGACAGGGTCGGGCTATATATAGTCACGGGAATTTTTTTGGAAATTTCTCCGAAACCCTTCGCCCGCGCAATAGCTCGCTCTGCCATTGAAGGTCTCCGGATCGTCTCCTCGTCGCCAGCTGCCTCCTGTCGCTGGTCTCCGCCGCCGTCAACGGATTTCGTCCCCGCCGTTGCCGCCGTAGCGAGTCCACCGCCAAGCTAGGGTATGGACTCGATCTTTGTGCTATCCACATCTGATTCCTAGCACATTGTATTCTTATTGAATCTTGCCACGATTGAAACAATCCTATCCACTCAATATAGTCCGTAGATTAGATGGGATTCAAATTTTTAGGGTTAGGTTTTCGCCGAAACCATCTCGGACCCACCGAGTTGAAAAACTCGGTCTCACCGATTTGGCTTATGCCATTACACTAGTGACTCTCGGTCTGACCGAGAATTACTAATCGGTGCGACCGATTTGAGGACTTTGTGAAACCCTAGCAGTCTTGGTGTCACCGAACTGTGACTCGGTCCAACCGAGATCATCAGTTTAGGTTCCAAAACTGCTTCGGTATCACCGAGTTTGAAAATCGGTTGATCCGAAATGCTTTCTATGGAAAACTAAAACTGATTTTTTGAATCGTTCTTTTGCAAAAATCTCTGCATTTTGTGATGCTCGTCCATTCTATCTCATCTACAACTCTTCACAGGGTCAGCAGTCAGCTTTTGCAGCATGTCAGACCAGAGTGACAGCCAGAACAGGTCAGAAGAGCAGATGGACTTGAGTGAAGGCACTAGTCCCTCAACTACAGATGAAGGGAGCAGAAGCACTCCAAGCAATTTGCCTAAGGCTGCTACCAGGCAAAGGAGGAAGAGAACTTCAGACTCAGAGGATGAGGACTACAAAGCTGAAGAAGATGAGGCTACTTCCAAGAAAGTAGTGCTCAAGAAGGAATATGGCTCAGCAAAGAATACCAAGCCAGGCCTCAACAAGAAAGTTCCTGCCAAGAGAACACCAATGCCCAAAGTCAGGAAGTCCACTCAAGTGCCAGCACAGACAGAACCCAAAGAGGCACCTGAGAAGAAAGTCACTTCTTCCAAATCTCAGAAACTTCCCACTGGAGAGACAATGAAGTTCACAATTGAATCAGAGGATGAAGGTGCTCAGGACAAGAAAAAGAAGAGAGCAAGAACCACAACTGCCAAGGTCCTTGGAAAGCCCTCTATGAGAAGGGATGTTGAAGAGGAAGAAGAGGTTGCTACACCAGCACCTAAGGCACCCAAGCTTATGGGTGATGCTATAAGATCAGGGGCTGCAACATCTAAGCCCAAGGAAGCACCCAAAGCTGCCTCCAAGGCCAAGCAACTACCAAAGAGGAATACTAGGAGTATTCCAGCTGCTGAGAAGAACAAGGCCCCAGTGCCAAATGTTGCTGATGAAGAAGATGAAGAAGGTCAAATCCTAAGGAAGCTCAAGCCCAAGATACCAGACCACAATGATGCCCATCCTGTGGCTGAGGACATGAGGGTCAGGAAGGATTCAGGGCTGAGGCTGTGGAGGTTGGAAGATCCATATGCTTCAAGGAGAAGGACTGCTGTTGACTACAGGTTCCATACAAAGGAACAGTAGGACTTCTATGAGACAATTCTGTTGGACAAGAAGCCCATAGTTTGTGAAATGAGGTGGGTCGACTGGACCTACATCAAGGACAATGAAGAGCACTATCCTGGAGTGCAAGAAAGCTTTGTTGCTTGTGGAGTTGCTGATTTTGTTGGACAAAAGTTCACCCACTGGAATGATGAGCTTATCATGCAGTTCTACTCCACAGCACACTTTTACCCAGATGGAAGAATTGTTTGGATGTCCGAAGGTACAGGGTACCAATCCACTGTTGAAGAATGGGCAAGTCTGATAAATGCCCCTAAGGAAAATGAGGATGACCTGGATATCTATGCAAATAAGAAGATGGATCACAATTCCATGGCTCACATGTACAAGGAGATCCCAGACAAGGCAATTGAGACTCACAAGTTTGGATCAGTTCATTTTCTGTTGTCAGGGTTGCCAACCATCAATTGGATTCTGAGGCATACTCTGTTGCCCAAGTCTGGTGACCATAACATGATCAGAGGGCATGCCATCAACATGTTGCATGTGTTTGATGTGCCCCAAAAGTTTAAAGTCATGAGCCTAATGATTGAAACCATTAAGAGGACTGCAGCAGATCAGAAGAGGAGCTGTGGATATGCCCCTCAGATTCAGGAGTTGATAAACTCAAAGATGGGCACAGGGAAATATCAGTTGGATAAGGAACACTTTCCACTTTAACTAGATTTTGAGGACAATGAGGTTGTCATGAATGAGAATGATCCAACATCAGTTCAAGCTCAAGATAAGAAGGAGAAGGCTGCCAGGATGCCAACTCAAGAGGAGGCATCTGAATATTTCTTGAAGAACAAGCAGAAGCAGCTTGGTTACTTGATAGCATCTACACTGAGGATTGAGAAGGGACTGGCCACCCTCACTCAGAATTAGGAGAGCCTGGAGAGAATCATGGAACTCAAATTCCATGACCTTGATGCCAAAGTAACTGAGATACAGTCAGTTGTGGAGCAACTGCAGGATGATATGCAGGAGAGGCAGGGCAAGACTACAACTAATGTGTTTGCCAGAGTGCCCAGAGCCCAGAGGTTAGTTGCAGTGCCAGTGACAGACACTAGAGCAACAACTTCAGCACCAGCTACTGCCCCTTCAGTTCCAGTGCAACCAGCTCCAGCATCCACTCCAGCACCCTCTACTTCAACTGAAGCCTTCGTCCTTGGAGTTATCAGAACACCACCACCAGAAGATCAAGCCTAAGAGTCGGTCTAGCACTATGCAATTTCTATGAACTTTTTGGTAACTTGTTGCCAAAGGGGGAGAAAAATGTATAGATCATAGGCTTCGAGAGAGAGAGAGCATTGCTTTTGTTCTCTCTTGCTTTATTTGGTGGCTTAAACTTGTTTGCTTTTGATTGGTTGAGATACTATGCTTGTGAGACATTGATGATCATGTGTTTGATCATAAGCTACACTTATGCATGTTTGATGATATTATCTTATCAATTCTATGTGATCATTCACTTTGCTTGGTGATGAGTGCATGTATTCAATGTTTATTATTTTGAGCGCTCCACCAAGATGTATGTGACATGGAAGAGTAACCCATGAGCCTAATTCATTGTGCATTTGCAGTCCAAAGCAAATCTTAAACTATGAACAAATTTAGGGGGAGCTCTTGCTTATCACATACTTCTCAAAGCGACGATGTTATTCAATATTATTATCATTTGTCGAAGCTTTGATCTACATGTTGTCATCAATTACCAAAAAGGGGGAGATTGAAATTGCAACTATCTCTAGGTGGTTTTGGTAATTCATAACAACATATAGCTCATTGAGCTAATGCTATTCCAAGACTATTATTTCATGAAAGCTCAATTAATGGCATGGCATGGATGATGAAAGTGGATCCCTCAAAATACTAAGGACAAAGGATTGGCTCAAGCTCAAAAGCTCAAGACTCTTCATTTTATATTTTAGTGATCCAAGATCACATTGAGTCTATAGGAAAAGCCAATACTATCAAGGAGGGATGAGGTGTTGCTTAATGAGCCTCTTGCTTCATGTGCTTAGTGATATGCTCCAAAACCCTCAGCTACTTTCCCACATCCACAAATGACTTGAACCTAAAGCCAAAATCGGTCACACCGATTCTTCCTATCCGGCACCACCGATTCCAAAAGTCATAGCCACTGCCACAAACCCTAAGCAAATCGGTCTTACCGATAGGGATCTCGGTCTCATCGAGATGGGATTGTAATCTCTCTGTTTCCCTTCGTAACGTTTTGGTCTAACCGAAGTGAGCGATCGGTCCCACCGAGATTGCAACATAAACTCTCTATTTCCTTTTTGTAACATTTCGGTCTCACCGAAAAGAGCAAATCGGTCCCACCGAGTTTACCTGACCAACTCTCTGGAAAGCTTATTACCAAATCGGTCTCATCGAGTTTGTGTAATCGGTCTTACCGAATTACGTTATGCCCTAACCCTAACCGAATCGGTCTCACCGAGATGCATGTCAGTCCCACCGAAAATCACTAACGGTTACTAGGTTTACTAAATCGGTCTGACTGAGTTTAACGATTCGGTCCCATCGAGTTTGGTAAATTGTGTGTAACGGTTAGATTTTGTGTGGAGGCTATATATACCCCTCCACCTCCTCTTCATTCGTGGAGAGAGCCATCAGAACAAACCTACACTTCCAACTTACCATTTCTGAGAGAGAACCACCTACTCATGTGTTGAGACCAAGATATTCCATTCCTACCATATGAATCTTGATCTCTAGCCTTCCCCAAGTTGCTTTCCACTCAAATCTTCTTTCCACCAGATCCAAAACCTATGAGAGAGAGTTGAGTGTTGGGGAGACTATCATTTGAAGCACAAGAGCAAGGAGTTCATCATCAACGCACCATTTGTTACTTCTTGGAGAGTGGTGTCTCCTAGATTGGCTAGGTGTCACTTGGGAGCCTCCGACAAGATTGTGGAGTTGAACCAAGGAGTTTGTAAGTGCAAGGAGATCGCCTACTTCGTGAAGATCTACCGCTAGTGAGGCAAGTCCTTCGTGGGCGACGGCCATGGTGGGATAGACAAGGTTGCTTCTTCGTGGACCCTTCATGGGTGGAGCCCTCCGTGGACTCGCGCAGCCGTTACCCTTCGTGGGTTGAAGTCTCCATCAACGTGGATGTACGATAGCACTACCTATCGGAACCACGCCAAAAACATCCATGTCTCATATTGCGTTTGAATCCTCCAAACCCTTCCCTTTACTTTCTTGCAAGTTGCATGCTTTAATTTCCGCTGCCTATATACTCTTTGCATGCTTGCTTGAATAGTGTGATGATTGCTTGACTTGTCCTGAAGTAGCTAAAATCTGCCAAACTCTATAATTGGGAAAAGGTTAAGTTTTTATTGGTTAAGTAGTCTAATCACCCCCCCTCTAGACATACTTCAAGGTCCTATAATGTCCCATCGAGGCAGAGATCGTGTCCCTTTTATTATGGGATTTTCCATCAATATGAGTATGTGTGACCCCACGACGGCTGTTGGTATTACCCCGTGTGTTTTTAAATAAGCCTCAAACGGTCACACCGGGGACTCTTGATATTCACCCTCTATATAAAGGGGTCGAGACCTATGCCTCTTTTTTCACCTTCATCGCGCCTTCTCGCACCTCGAGTTCTAACACCCAAAACCTAAGCTCCACCCCCCGGAATCCTCCAGTATGTCCGGATCTGATCCTCAAGGCCGGTGGGTCGCCTCCTCCATTGAGGAGAAGGACATTGCAAAGCTTAGGGAGGTCGGATACCTAACAGTAGATATCCAGCACAGGCTTCCTGCTCCGGGGCAAGTCATCCCCACGCCGAAGCCCAACGAGTGTGTTGTTTTTGTCCCATACTTCCTCCGCAGTTTGGGTTTCACCCTCGATCCTTTCGTGAGGGGGCTCATGTTCTATTATGAGTTGAATTTTCATGATCTGGCTCCGGACGCTATCCTCCATATCTCGTCGTTCATTATCGTGTGCGAGGCTTTTCTCCACATCACCCCGCACTTCGTCTTATGGCTCAAGACCTTTAATGTGAAGCCGAAGATGATCGGGGGGCGACATGTGGAGTGCAGAGGTGTCGTAATAAGCAGAAACGCCGACGCCCCATGGCCGGAGGGTTCTTTTCCAGAAGTATCCGATGTATGGCAGCGGAGGTGGTTTCATGTCACGGCTCCCAAAGGCACAAAGTGGGCGGCTGCCCCCGAGTTTTGCTCGGGACCTCCGTCACAGTTGGCGTCTTGGACAGACGCATGGCGGAATTGGGGACCCGCTGGTGATATACCAGTACTGCAGAATCGCATCCGGGAGCTTCTTGTAAGGGACGTTAATCTCGTCAGCATAATGCAAGTGATGTTGATCCGACGGATGTTGTCGCGCCAACGTCGACCTCTCCGGATGTGGGAGTTCAATCCGGAGGGTCCGCGGACCGTCAAGCACTTCTTTGGCCTGAAGCTTGAAGAGATGTGCAAATTATTCTTCGGACGGGAAGTAATGTGTTCGGACATCACCGAGGATGCGGGCCTAAGCTGCAATCGCCTAGACACTCGAGTAAGTAGCCTTGATACCGGACACCCCGTTTTGTATTTATCATGATTGTTTATTCTGAAAATCATCCACGCCCAGGAGTGGCTCAGCAAGGCGGAGAGAATCAGGTGTCCGGCGCCACTTCCCGAAGGCTCGCCCGCTCCCACCATGGCCAAGATGCTTGACCGAGTACTCAGCAGGATGCCCTCGGGGAAAGGCGAGGGGAGGGATGAAAGATCCGAGCCCCACACGCTACGCATCCGAACCAGGGGAGTTGCTACCTCCCCCAAGGAGGATAGTCGGGGAGGAGAGGTCGAGGCCTCCTCCCCGCGCGGGAAGAAGAGGGCGCCTCCGAAGATTTGGAGGCAGAGATGCCCAAATTGGGGGGAAAGGCATCCCCAGGGGGCCTTGCCCCGACAGGCACCCTCACCGCACCATGCCCTCCATCGGGCCAGCCCTCCACCGAGCTGTAAGTCAATCTACAATCCGAAGGTGCTGCGTTTCTCCTCGGTCAGTAACCAGGATTCAAATTTTTGCAGTCCGGTCAGCAGCTCCTCTCAACAGGGTGTTGGGGAACGTAGCAGAAATTCAAAATTTTCCTACGTGTCACCAAGATCTATCTATGGAGAAACCAGCAACGAGGGGAAGGAGAGTGCATCTACATACCCTTGTAGATCGCTAAGTGGAAGCGTTCAAGAGAACGGGGTTGAAGGAGTCGTACTCGTCGTGATCCAAATCGCCGGAGATCCTAGTGCCGAACGGACGGCACCTCCGCGTTCAACGCACGTACAGCCCGGTGACGTCTCCCATGCCTTGATCCAGAAAGGAGAGAGGGAGAGGTTGGGGAAGACTCCGTCCAGCAACAGCACAACGGCGTGGTGGTGGTGGAGCGTGGCAATCCTGCAGGGCTTCGCCAAGCACCGTGAGATATGAGGAGAAAGAGAGGTAGGGCTGCGCCAACAGGAGAAGAACTTCATGTGTTGGGCTGCTCCTATGCCTCCACTATATATAGGGGAAGAAGGGGGCTGCGCCCCCACCTAGGTTTCCACCCCCTAGGGGCGGCGGCCAGCCCTAGATCCCATCTAGGGGGGCGGCCAAGGGGGAAAGAGGGGGAAACTTGCCCCCCAAGCAAGGTGGGGCGCCCCCTCCCCAAACCCTAGGTGCCTTGGGCCCTTGTGGGGGGGGGGGCACACCAGACCACCAGGGGCTGGTCCCCTCCCACACTTGGCCCATGCTGCCCTCCGGGGATGGTGGCCCCACTTGGTGGACCCCCAGGACCCTCCCGGTGGTCCCGGTACATTACCGATAAAACCCGAAACTTTTCCGGTGACCAAAACAGGACTTCCCATATATAAATCATTACCTCCAGACCATTCTGGAACTCCTCGTGACGTCCGGGATCTCATCCGGGACTCTGAACAACATTCGGTAACCACATACAAACTTCCTTTATAACCCTAGCATTATTGAACCTTAAGTGTCTAGACCCTACGGGTTCGGGAACCATGCAGACATGACCGAGACGTTCTCCGGTCAACAACCAACAGCGGGATCTGGATACCCATGTTGGCTCCCACATGTTCCACGATGATCTCATCGGATGAACCACGATGTCAAGGACTCAATCGATCCCGTATACAATTCCCTTTGTCTAACAGTATCGTACTTGCCCGAGATTCGATCGTCGGTATACCGATACCTTGTTCAATCTCGTTACCGGCAAGTCTCTTTACTCGTTCCGTAACACATCATCCCGCGATCAACTCTTTGATCACATTGTGCACATTATGATGATGTCCTACCGAGTGGGCCTAGAGATACCTCTCCGTTTACACGGAGTGACAAATCCCAGTCTCGATTCGTGCCAACCCAACAGACACTTTCGGAGATACCTGTAGTGCACCTTTATAGCCACCCAGTTATGTTGTGATGTTTGGTACACCCAAAGCATTCCTACGGTATCCGGGAGTTGCACAATCTCATGGTCTAAGGAAATGATACTTGACATTAGAAAAGCTTTAGCATACGAACTACAATCTTTGTGCTAGGCTTAGGATTGGGTCTTGTCCATCACATCATTCTCCTAATGATGTGATCCCGTTATCAACAACATCTAATGTCCATGGTCAGGAAACCGTAACCATCTGTTGATCAACGAGCTAGTCAACTAGAGGCTTACTAGGGACATGGTGTTGTCTATGTACCCACACATGTATCTGAGTTTCCTATCAATACAATTATAGCATGGATAATAAACGATTATCATGAACAAGGAAATATAATAATAACTAATTTATTATTGTCTCTAGGGCATATTTCCAACAGTCTCCCACTTTCACTAGAGTCAATAATCTAGTTCACATCGTCATGTGATTAACATTCACACGTCACATCGCTATGTGACCAACATCCAAAGAGTTTACTAGTGTCATTAAACTAGTTCACATCATCATGTGATTAAGACTCAATGAGTTCTGGGGTTTGATCATGTTTTGCTTGTGAGAGAGGTTTTAGTCAACGGGTCTGCAACTTTCAGATCCGTATGCACTTCACAAATCTCTAGATCATTCTGTAAATGCTGCTTCCACGCTCCACTTGGAGCTATTCCAAATGGTTGCTCCACTATACGTATTTGGTTTGCTACTCAGAGTCACTCGGATAGGTGTTAAAGCTTGCATCGACGTAACCCTTTATGTCGAACTCTTTATCACCTCCATAATCAAGAAACTTATCCTTATTCCTCTAAGGATAATTTTGACCGCTATCTGGTGATCCACTCCTTGATCACCTTTGTACCCTCTTGCCAGATATGTAGCAAGGCACACATCAGGTGCGGTACACAGCATAGCATACTGTAGAGCCTACGTCCAAAGCATAGGGGACGACCTTCGTCCTTTCTCTCTTTTCTGCCGTGGTCGAGCTTTAAGTCTTAACTTCATACCTTACAACTCAGGCAAGAACTCCTTCTTTGACTGATCCATCTTGAACACCTTCAAGATCATGTCAAGGTATGTGCTCATTTTGAAAGTACAATTAAGCGTTTTTGATCTATCATTATATATCTTGATGCTCAATGTTCAAGTAGCTTAATCCAGGTTTTCCATTGAAAAACACTTTTCAAATAACCCTATATGCTTTCCAGAAATTCTACATCATTTCTGATCAACAATATGTCAATAACATATACTCATCAGAAATTCTATAGTGCTCCCACTCACTTCTTTGGAAATACAAGTTTATCATAAACTTTGTATAAACCCAAAATCTTTGATCATCTCATCAAAATGCACATTCCAACTCCGAGATGCTTACTCCAGTCCTTAGAAGGATCGCTGGAGCCAGCATACCTTTTAGCATCCTTAGGGTCGACAAAACTTTCTGATTGTATCACATACAGCCTTTCCTTACGAAGACTGGTAAGGAAACTCGTTTTTACATCCATCTGCCAGATTTCATAAATGCAGCTAATGCTAACATGATTCCGACGGACTTAAGCATCGCTACGGATGAGAAAATCTCATCGTAGTCAACTCCTTGAACTTGTGAAAAACTCTTCACCACAAGTCGAGCTTCATAGATGGTGACATTACCATCCACGTCTGTCTTCTTCTTAAAGATCCATTTATCTCAATGGCTTGCCGATCATCGGGCAAGTCCACCAAAGTCCATGCTTTGTTCTGATACATGGATCCTATCTCGGATTTCATGGCTTCTAACCATTTGTCGGAATATGGGCCCACCATTGCTTCTCCATAGCTCGTAGGTTCATTGTTGTCTAGCAACATGACCTTCAAGACAGGATTACTGTACCACTCTGAAGTAGTACGCATCCTTGTCACCCTACGAGGTACGACAGTGACTTGATCCGAAACTTCATGATCACTATCATAAGCTTCTACTTCAATTGGTGTAGACGCCACAGGAACAACTTCCTGTGCCCTGCTACACACTAGTTGAAGTGACGGTTCAATAACCTCATCAAGTCTCCACCATGCTCCCACTCAACTTTCCGAGACAAACTTTTCCTCGAGAAAGGACCCGATTCAAGAAACAATCCCTATTGCTTTCGGATCTGAATTAGGAGGTATACCCAACTGTTTTTGGGTGTCCTATGAAGATGCATTTTATCCGCTTTGGGTTCGAGCTTATCAACCTGAAACTTTTTCACATAAGCGTCGCAGCCCCAAACCTTTAAGAAATGACAGCTTAGGTTTCTCTAAACCATAGTTCATATGGTGTCATCTCAACGGAATTACGTGGTGCCCTATTTAAAGTAAATGTGGTTGTCTCTAATGCCTAACCCATAAACGATAGTGGTCATTCGATAAGAGACATCATGGTACACACCATATCCAATAGGGTGCAACTATGATGCTCGGACACACCATCAAACTATGGTGTTCCAGGTGGTATTAATTGTGAAACAATTTCCACAATGTCTTAACTGCGTGCCAAAGCTCGTAACTCAGATACTCATCTCTATGATCATATCATAGACATTTCATCCTCTTGTCACGATGATCTTCAACTTCAGTCTGAAATTACTTGAACCATTCAATAATTCAAACTTGTGTTTCATCAAGTAAATATACTCAACATCTACTCGAATCATCTGTGAAGTAAGAACATAACGATATTCACTGCATGCCTCAGCACTCATTGGACTGCACACATCAAAATGTGTTACTTCCAACAAGTTGCTATCTTGTTCCATCTTACTGAAAACGAGGTTTTTCAGTCATCTTGCCCATGTGGTATGATTTGCATATCTCAAGTGATTCAAAATCAAGTGAGTCCAAACGATCCATCTGCATGGAGTTTCTTCATGCGTATACACCAATAGACATGGTTCGCATGTCTCAAACTTTTGAAAACGAGTGAGTCCAAAGATCCATCAACATGGAGCTTCATGCGTTTTATACCAATATGACTTACATGGCAGTGCCACAAGTAAGTGGTACTATCATTACTATCTTATATCTTTTGGCATGAAAATGTGTATCACTACGATCGAGATTCAATAAACCATTCCTTTAGGTGCAAGACCATTGAAGGTATTATTCAAATAAATAGAGTAACCATTATTCTCCTTAAATGAATAACCGTATTGTGATAGACATAATCCAATCATGTCTATGCTTCAACGCAAACACCAAATGACAATTATTCAGGTTTAATACTAATCTTGATGGTAGAGGGAGCGTGCGATGTTTGATCACATCAAACTTGGAAACACTTCCAACACATATCGTCAGCTCACCTTTAGCTAGTCTCCGTTTATTCCGTAGCTCTTTTATTTCGAGTTACTAACACTTAGAAACCGAACCGGTATCTTAATACCCTGGTGCTACTAGGAGTACTAGTAAAGTACACATTAACATAATATATATCCAATATACTTCTATCGACCTTGCCAGCCTTCTCATCTACCAAGTATCTAGGGTAATCCTGCTCCAGTGGCTGTTCCCCTTATTACAGAAGCACTTAGTCTTGGGTTTAGGTTCAACCTTGGGTTTCTTCATTAGAGCAGCAGCTGATTTGCTATTTCATGAAGTATCCCTTCTTGCCCTTGCCCTTCTTGAAACTAGTGGTTTCACCAACCATCAACAATTGATGCTCCTTCTTGATTCCTACCTTCGCGGTGTCAAACATCGCGAGTACTTCAAGCATCATCATATCTATCCCTGATATGGTATAGTTCATCACGAAGCTCTAGCAGCTTGGTGGAAATGACTTTGGAGAAACATCACTATCTCATCTGGAAGATCAACTCCCACTCGATTAAAGTGATTGTTGTACTCAGACAATCTGAGCACAAGCTCAACGATTGAGCTTTTCTCCCTTAATTTGCAAGCTAAGATAATCGTCGGAGGTCTTATACCTCTTGACGTAGGCATGAGCCTGAAATCCCAATTTCAACCCTCAAAACATCTCATATGTTCCGCGACATTTCAAAAAAATGTCTTTGGTGCCTCAACTCTAAACCATTTAACATTACCGAACTATCATGTAGTCATCAAAACGTGTATGTCAGATGTTCGCAACATCCATAGACCACGTTCGAGGTCCAGCACACTGAGCGGTGCATCAAGGACATAAGCCTTCTACTGTCCGCATAATTGCTACTATCAACTTTTGACTATATTTTCTCTAGGAACATATCTAAAACAGTAGAACTAAAGCGCGAGCTATGACATAATTTCCAAAGGGCTTTTGACTATGTTCAGGATAATTAACTTCATCTAATGAACTCCCACTTAGATAGACACCCCTCTAGTCATCTAAGTGATTACATGATCCGAGTCAACTAGGCCGTGTCCGATCATCACGTGAGACGGACTAGTCATCATTGGTGAACATCTTCATGTTGATCGTATCTACTATACGACTCATGCTCGACCTTTCGGTCTCTTGTGTTCTGAGGCCATGTCTGTACATGCTAGGCTCGTCAAGTCAACCTAAGTGTTTCGCGTGTGTAAATCTGGCTTACACCCGTTGTATGTGAACGTAAGAATCTATCACACCCGATCATCACGTGGTGCTTCGAAACGACGAACTTTCGCAACGGTGCACAGTTAGGGGGAACACTTTCTTGAAATTTTAATGAGGGATCATCTTATTTACTACCGTCGTTCTAAGCAAATAAGATGTATAAACATGATAAACATCACATGCAATCAAATAGTGACATGATATGGCCAATATCATTTTGCTCCTTTTGATCTCCATCTTCGGGGCTCCATGATCATCATCGTCACCGGCATGACACCATGATCTCCATCATCATGATCTCCATCATCGTGTCTCCATGAAGTTGTCTCGCCAACTTATTACTTCTACTACTATGGCTACCGGTTAGCAATAAAGTAAAGTAGTTACATGGCGTTGTTCAATGACACGCAGGTCATACAATAAATTAAGACAACTCCTATGGCTCCTGCCGGTTGTCATACTCATCAACATGCAAGTCGTGATTCCTATTACAAGAACATGATCAATCTCATACATCACACATATTATTCATCACAATCTTTTGGCCATATCACATCACATAGCATACCCTGCAAAAACAAGTTAGACGTCCTCGAATTGTTGTTTGCATGTTTTACGTGGCTGCTATGGGTTTCTAGCAAGAACGTTTCTTACCTACGCAAAACCACAACGTGATATGCCAATTGCTATTTACCCTTCATAAGGACCCTTTTCATCGAATCTGTTCCGACTAAAGTGGGAGAGACTGGCACCCGCTAGCCACCTTATGCACCAAGTGCATGTCAGTCGGTGGAACCTGTCTCACGTAAGAGTACGTGTAAGGTCGGTCCGGGCCGCTTCATCCCACAATACCATCGAAACAAGATTGGACTAGTAACGGTAAACATATTGAACAAAATCAACGCCCACAACTACTTTGTCTTCTACTCGTCCAAAGAATCTACGCAATAGACCTAGCTGATGATGCCACTGTTGGAGAACGTAGCAGAAATTCAAAATTTTCCTACGTGTCACCAAGATCTATCTATGGAGAAACCAACAATGAGGGGAAGGAGAGTGCATCTACATACCCTTGTAGATCGCTAAGTGGAAGCGTTCAAGAGAACGGGGTTGAAGGAGTCGTACTCGTCGTGATCCAAATCACCGGAGATCCTAGTGCCGAACGGACGGCACCTCCGCGTTCAACACACGTACAGCCCGGTGACGTCTCCCATGCCTTGATCTAGCAAGGAGATAGGGAGAGGTTGGGGAAGACTCCGTCCAGCAGCAGCACAACGGCGTGGTGGTGGTGGAGGAGCGTGGCAATCCTGCAGGGCTTTGCCAAGCACCGCGAGATATGAGGAGAAAGAGAGGTAGGGCTGCGCCAACAGGAGAAGAACTTCGTGTGTTGGGCTGCTCCTATGCCTCCACTATATATAGGGGAAGAGGGGGCTGCGCCCCCACCTAGGTTTCCACCCCCTAGGGGCGGCGGCCAGCCCTAGATCCCATCTAGGGGGCGGCCAAGGGGGGAGAGGGGGAAACTTGCCCCCCAAGCAAGGTGGGGCGCCCCCTCCCCAAACCCTAGGTGCCTTGGGCCCTTGTGGGGGGGGGGGCGCACCAGCCCACCAGGGGCTGGTCCCCTCCCACACTTGGCCCATGCTGCCCTCCGGGGATGGTGGCCCCACTTGGTGGACCCCCGGGACCCTCCCGGTGGTCCCGGTACATTACCGATAAAACCCGAAACTTTTCCGGTGACCAAAACAGGACTTCCCATATATAAATCTTTACCTCCGGACCATTCTGGAACTCCTCGTGATGTCTGGGATCTCATCCGGGACTCCAAACAACATTCAGTAACCACATACAAACTTCCTTTATAACCCTAGCATCATCAAACCTTAAGTGTGTAGACCCTACGGGTTCGGGAACCATGCAGACATGACCGAGATGTTCTCCGGTCAATAACCAACAGCGGGATCTGGATACCCATGTTGGCTCCCACATGTTCCACGATGATCTCATCGGATGAACCACGATGTCAAGGACTCAATCGATCCCGTATACAATTCCCTTTGTCTAACGGTATTGTACTTGCCCGAGATTCGATCGTCGGTATACCGATACCTTGTTCAATCTCGTTACCGGCAAGTCTCTTTACTCGTTCCGTAACACATCATCCCGCGATCAACTCTTTGATCATATTGAACACATTATGATGATGTCCTACCGAGTGGGCCCAGAGATACCTCTCCGTTTACACGGAGTGACAAATCCCAGTCTCGATTCGTGCCAACCCAACAGACACTTTCGGAGATACCTGTAGTGCACCTTTATAGCCACCCAGTTACGTTGTGACGTTTGGTACACCCAAAGCATTCCTTCGGTATCCGGGAGTTGCACAATCTCATGGTCTAAGGAAATGATACTTGACATTAGAAAAGCTTTAGCATACGAACTACGATCTTTGTGCTAGGCTTAGGATTGGGTCTTGTCCATCACATCATTCTGCTAATGATGTGATCCCGTTATCAACGACATCTAATGTCCATGGTCAGGAAACTGTAACCATCTATTGATCAACGAGCTAGTCAACTAGAGGCTTACTAGGGACATGGTGTTGTCTATGTACCCAGACATGTATCTGAGTTTCCTATCAATACAATTATAGCATGGATAATAAACGATTATCATGAACAAGGAAATATAATAATAACTAATTTATTATTGTCTCTAGGGCACATTTCCAACACAGGGTTCGTCTTCAGGGGACCTTCCTCCAGAGATGATGGAGAGCGAGACCCCACCCCCTTCTCCGACTCATGAAGCGGGCGACACCAAGGTGTCGTCACGGAGGAGTCCGGGTCTGCCGAATCCGGCAGTCAATTCGTCAGCCGCCCTGCGCCCGGAGCACTTGGCTACAACGGAGGGCGATGGGAGGAGTCCGGTGCAGTTTGATGTCCGGCCGGATGTACTAACGGGCTTGCTGGAGCAAGCTGCGCTCTCGGAGGAGCACCGCTCATTAATGAGCGTGGTGCTTAAGAAGATTTCATCCGCTACGAGCGGTTTGAATGAAGCATTCACAAGCCTGCTCAGAGGCTTTGAGGTATGTAATGGAGAATCCACCATTTCTCAAATTGTGAGGCACGCGCTAGGTGTGCTCCATATAGACTCTAGCCCCTGAGACTCTGCTTGCCCGCCTTAGGCGGCAAACGGGGGATCATAAACCAAAGATTTATGTTGTAAATATGTGCAGGTACCCGTGGGTCTGGCCGCCGGCGCGTCCATTGAAGTGGCCGAACTGACGAGGCAAATTGGTTCGGTTGATGCCGATATCACTCTGATGAATGAGCGGCTCGATAAATCGCAAGGTATGTGTCCTGTCTTTCCTGCATAGGAAAATATTTAAGGTGGCATATAGTAAAGTAATATGTTCGGACTGCAGATGGTGCTGCTGCCGTCGAGGTCCTGAGGGCAGAACTTGCTCTAGCCAAGGAACAGGCTCGGGTGAGCCATGCGGCTGCCCTAAAGGCGGCCGAGGAATTGAGAGCTGAATAGGCTGCTCATCACCGAAGCGAGGAAAAGGTAGCCGAAATGGCTATCGAGTTAAAAAATGCCGCTGACCGGTATGAGCTCCTGAAAAAGGAGCACGAGGATAAATCGGCTGACCTGAGCAAGGCACTTAATGCCGCCAAGGAAATACGGACCGAGCTCAGAAGTGTGCGGGAGGAGCTTCAACAGGCCGGTAAGATCGCGGCTGGAGGCTCTTATTTGCTGCGGACGAAGTTCTTCGATCTGAAGTATGCTCCCCTGGATGGACGCTGGAGCTCGCCAAACACGTATGCGGACCTGGCGAAGAGTACGGCTGATGCTGTGGAGTTCTTAAAAGATCAGGGTGAGAAGGAGGTGGAGAAGCTTTTCTGGTCGCAGTTCAATGCTCCCACTCGCCCGCTGCCGTTAAGTGATAGGATGGCTGCTGTAGCGGAGCTTCACATGCTGTCCGGTCTTGCAATGCGGTCTGTAATAGACCATCTTTGGCCGAAGGGGCCTAAGCCGGACACTTATTTTGGTTTGGTGCAACAGTTCCTTGGGGCCGTGCCTCGGATCGATGCCATGAGGAGGTCAGCATGCATAGAGGGTGCGCGGATGGCCCTTGCTCGCGTTAAAGCATATTGGACGGATATGGATGCCACTATGGTAGCGTCTTAGGATCCGGTGGGGGTCCAATATCCGGCCGGGCACTACTTGGCGCAGGTCACGGAGGGTGCCCACCTGATAGAGGCGCAGTGCCCGAAGAATCTCCTCTTCGAGTGATGATTCAAATCATTGTAAAAACATTTTGACTAGAAGGTTATATTTGTAAAATATGATTGTGTCCCCTGTGCGGCCGTTTATATATATATATATATATATATATATATATATATATATATATATATATATATCTGTGTGTGTGTGTGTGTGGGGGGGGGGGGGTAATCCGAAAGATAGCAGTCGTTGGCTTCAGCCCCCACGCATACAATGCGGGGGTGTTTGCGAAAAAATGTGCTTAATCACTCTTTATCCAACGTCTTGGTCCGGCAAGGAGGTGATCGCACGTCGAACTTGGCAACCGGACTATATAGCTGTAACATTTTCGCTTAGCCGCGGGATTCTAACGTTGGGCTACTATGTAGCCCCTAGTACCTTTGCGTGCATCCAAATACGGGCGCGTATGTACCTGGCCGGGAAATGGCCCTTCGTTAATGCGGAGGAATCCTAAAGATTCCGGTGAGTCGTCGAGTGGTTGACCAGTCTCTCGCTGTATCATGACGGTCAGTTTTCGGCTTTCTCTACTGAGGTGCTCATCCAGAATAACCAGGGCACAATCGCAGTAGTTCTCCTTTGGCCACCTTAGCCGATTATAACGGAACGTAAGGCGGCAAACCCAACATTTGACCAAAGACATGATTCAGAGCTGATGCATATAAGGCCAAACTCGCGACGCCGAACACTCCTGAAGGTATTCGGACTTTATAACAGATGATGGGCTCAAGAATGCCCATTCATTATAAACCCTGTATTTCCAGGTACGTGCATTAATCTGTCGTGGCGAAATGCCATAAACGGCAGTATCCTCTGTGGGTATGGAACCCATGGGATGATGAAACAACAAGAGGCAATAGAAAAGGTTTACACCGGGGCTTAATCTAAAAAGAAACCTGTTGAACGGGGCCCTGTTGCACGTCTGCGCCTTTGTCTTCGTTGTGCCGCATCCTGGAAGGGTATCACGCGAACGTTCTCTTGTATCTTCACGCTTCAATAGTCCAGACGTTGCACACAGTCCAGCTGTCCGGATACCCCCTTATCCAGGACTCCCTCAAGGACTAAGGAAATATTTCTCGATTATGCAGGTGATAAAAGAGCACATCGTAAAGAGTTACGTCGATGAAAGTTTTTACACCGGTACAGATGACTCTAAGTCTCAATCTGGATACATATTGAAAGTGGGAGCAATTAGCTAGAGTAGCTCCGTGCAGAGCATTGTAGACATAGAATATTTGCAAAATACATACGGCTCTGAATATGACAGACCAGTTGACTAAACTTCTCTCACAAGCAAAACATGATCACACCTTAGTACTCTTTGGGTGTTAATCGCATAGAGATGTGAACTAGATTATTGACTCTAGTAAACCCTTTGGGTGTTGGTCACATGACGATATGAACTATGAGTGTTAATCACATACAGATGTGAATATTGGTGTTAGAACACATGGTGATATGAACTAGATTATTGACTCTAGTGCAAGTGGGAGACTGAAGGAAATATGTCCTAGAGTCAATAATAAAGTTATTATGTATTTCCTTAATTCATGATAAATGTTTATTATTCATGCTAGAATTGTATTAACCGGAAACTTAGTACATGTGTGAATACATAGACAAAACATATAGTCCCTCGTTAACCAAAGATGGTTCCTAACCATAGACATGTGTTGTCATTTGATGAACGGGATCGCATCATTAGGAGAATGATGTGATGGACATGACCCATCTATTATCTTAGCATTATGATCTGTTAGTTTCATTGCTACTGCTTTCTTCATGACTTATAATGGTTCCTCAGACTATGAGATTATGCAACTCCCGAATACCGGAGGAACACTTTGTGTGCTACCAAACATCACAACATAAAAGGGTGATTGTAAAGGTGATCTACAGGTGTCTCGAAAGGTGTTTTTTGGGTTGGCATAGATCGAGATTACGATTTGTCACTCTGTGTTTCGGAGAGGTATCTTTGGGCCCTCTCGGTAATACTCATCACTATAAGCCTTGCAAGCATTATGATTAATGAGTTAGTTGTGGGATGATGTATTACGGAACAAGTAAAGAGACTTTCCGGTAACGAGACTGAACTAGGTATTGAGATACCGATGATCGAATCTCGGGCAAGTAACATACCGATGACAAAGGTGTTGGGGAACGTAGTAATTTCAAAAAAATCCTACGCACACGCAAGATCATGGTGATGCATAGCAACGAGAGGGGAGAGTGTTGTCTATGTACCCTCGTAGACCGTGAGCGGAAGCGTTAGCACAATGCGGATGATGTAGTCGTACATCTTCACGGCCCGACCGATCAAGCACCGAAAGCACGGCACCTCCGAGTTCTTGCACACGTTCAGCTCGATAACGTCCCTCGAACTCCGATCCAGCCGAGTGTCGAGGGAGAGTTCCGTCAGCACGATGGCGTGGTGACGATGATGATGTTCTACCATCGGAGGGCTTCACCTAAGCACCGCTATGATATTATCGAGGAGGACTATGGTGGAGGGGGGCACCGCACACGGCTAAGAGATCAATGATCAATTGTTGTGTCTCTAAGGGGTGCCCCCTCCCCATATATAAAGGAGTGGAGGAGCGGGAGGGCCGACCCTCTCTATGGCGCGCCCTAGGGGTGTCCTACTCCCACTGGGAGTAGGATTCCCCCTTTCCTAGTAGAACTAGGAGCCCTTCCAAGTAGTAGGAGT
This sequence comes from Triticum timopheevii, assembly GCA_963921465.1. NCBI lineage: Eukaryota > Viridiplantae > Streptophyta > Magnoliopsida > Poales > Poaceae > Triticum > Triticum timopheevii. The sequence continues at coordinate 274,562,010 of OY997262.1, read as the reverse complement.
AGGAGAGAAGGAAAGGGAAAAGAGAAGAGAAGGAAGGAGGGGGCGCCGCCCCTCCCCCTAGTCCAATTGGGACTAAGCTTTGGGGGGGGGGGCGCAGCTCCCCTCTCTCTTTCCCCTCAAGCCCAATAAGGCCCATATACTCCCGGCGAATTCCCGTAACTCTCCGGTACTCCGAAAATATCAGAATCACTTGGAACCTTTCCGATGTCTGAATATAGTCGTCCAATATATCGATCTTTACGTCTCGACCATTTCGAGACTCCTCGTCATGTCCCCGATCTCATCCGAGACTCCGAACTACCTTCGGTACATCAAAACACATAAACTCATAATATAACCATCATCTAACTTTAAGCGTGCGGACCCTACGGGTTCGAGAACTATGTAGACATGACCGTGACACGTCTCTGGTCAATAACCAATAGCGGAACCTGGATGCTCATATTGGCTCCTACATATTCTACGAAGATCTTTATCGGTCAAACCGCATAACAACATACATTGTTCCCCTTGTCATCGGTATGTTACTTTCCCGAGATTCAATTGTCGGTATCTCAATACCTAGTTCAATCTCGTTACCGGCAAGTCTCTTTACTCGTTCTGTAATACATCATCCTGCAACTAACTCATTAGTTGCAATGCTTGCAAGGCTTAAGTGATGTGCATTACCGAGTGGGCCCAGAGATACCTCTCCGACAATCGGAGTGACAAATCCTAATCTTGAAATACGCCAACCCAACAAGTACCTTCGGAGACACCTGTAGAGCACCTTTATAATCACCCAGTTACGTTGTGACGTTTGGTAGCACAAAGTGTTCCTCCGATAAACGGGAGTTGCATAATCTCATAGTCATAGGAACATGTATAAGTCATGAAGAAAGCAATAGCAACATACTAAACCATCAAGTGCTAAGCTAACGGAATGGGTCAAGTCAATCACATCATTCTCCTAATGATGTGATCCCGTTAATCAAATGACAACTCTTTGTCTATGGCTAGGAAACATAATCATCTTTGATTAATGAGCTAGTCAAGTAGAGGCATACTAGTGACACTTTGTTTGTCTATGTATTCACACATGTATCATGTTTCCGGTTAATACAATTCTAGCATGAATAATAAACATTTATCATGATATAAGGAAATAAATAATAACTTTATTTTTGCCTCTAGGGCATATTTCCTTCAAAAGGGAACAACGTATGTTGTTATGCGGTTTGACCGATAAAGATCTTCGTAGAATATGTAGGAACCAATATAAGCATCCAGGTTCCGCTACTGGTTATTGACCGGAGACATGTCTCAGTCATGTCTACATAGTTCATGAACCCGTAGGGTCCGCACGCTTAACGTTCGATGACGAGTGTATTATGGGTTTATGTGATATGTTGCACCGAAGATTGTTCAGAGTCCCGGATGTGATCACGGACATGACAAGGAGTCTCAAAATGGTCGACACATGAAGATTGATATATTGGGCGACTATGTTTGGACATCAGAATGGTTCCGGATGAGTTCGGGCATTTACCGGAGTACCGGGGGGGGGGGGGGGGGGGGGTTACCGCAACTCCCCGGGGAGTGTATGGGCCTTATTGGGCCTTAGTGGGAGACAGGAGGAGGCGGCCAAGGAGGGGGTGCCCCCCCCCAAGCCCAATCCGAATTGGGTGGGGGGCTGGCTCCCCTTTCCTTCCTCCGTCTCTCCTCCTTCCTTCCTCTCCTACTCCAACTAGGGAAAAGGGGGAATCCTACTCCCGGTGGGAGTAGGACTCCCCTAGGCCACGCCATAGAGAGGGCCGGCCCCTCCCTCCTCCACTCCTTTATATACGGGGGAGGGGGGCACCCCATAGACACAAGTTGACATTGTTTAGCTGTGCGCGGTGCCCCCCCTCCGTAGTTACACACCTCGGTCATATCGTCGTAGTGCTTAGGCGAAGCCCCGCGCCGTAACTTTATCATCACCGTCACCATGTGAAAGGATCGATATGGTTGACTAGAGGGGGGGTGAATAGGCACTAACAATTTTTAAGCTTTTCTTTACCAAATTAAACTTTGCAACAAAATAGGTTGTCTAGATATGCAACTATGTGAGCAACCTATATGATGCAATAACAACTAACACATAAGCAAGCAAGGGATACAACACAAGTAGGCTTGCAAGTGTAAAGGCACGAAATAACCAAGAGTGGAGCCGTTGGAGACGAGGATGTGTTACCGAAGTTCCTTCCTTTTAAGGGGAAGTACGTCTCCGTTAGAGCGTTGTGGAGGCACAATGCTCCCCAAGAAGCCACTAGGGCCACCGTATTCTCCTCACGCCCTCACACAATGCGAGATGCCATGATTCCACTATTGGTGCCCTTGAAGGCGGCAACCGGACCTTTACAAACAAGGTTGGGGCAATCTCCACAACAATTGGAGGCTCCCAATGAAACCATGAAGCTTCACCACAATGGAGTATGGCTTCGAGGTGACCTCAACCGTCTAGGGTGCTCAAGCACCCAAGAGTAACAAAATCCACACTAGAAAGTATGGGGGAAGCAAATATCCTTTGGTGGAAGTGTAGATCTAGGTCTCCTCCTTCAATCCCTACCAAATCAACAAGTTTGAGTGGCTAGAGAGAGAGATCGGGCAAGAGAGCTCAAGAGCATTAATGGTGGAGTGAGAGAGGTAAAAGGTGGGCGCGGTAGGTGGAAGAACCACCTTATATAGCAACCCTAGAAAATCCAACCGTTACTGCGTTTACGGCACTACAGCGGTACAACCGCTCCTTGTCCCGGTACAACCGGGACTCACGATGTAACGGCAGAACCCTACTAGGCGGTACAACCGGGCCACCGGGCGGTAGTATCGGTCATTAGAAAATAACCGGACCAACCGCCCAGCCACCGCACAACTACCGCACCGAAACAAAATGGAGTCACCCTTGAGGGTGGTAGTTGGGCGGTGCCGGGCCGGTGCAACCGCTTGGCCTTGAGCGCTTGAGTGGCTAAGGTATGAGCTGAAGAACCGCTTGAACCTCTGGTTGTACCGGTTGATGAGGAACAACCGGACCAACCGGGCCACCACCGCCCAGCCACCGCATCAAAACAGAAGCCTGACCGGTACATCGGCGGTGCATGGCCGGAACAACCGCTGCTGGTCTTTGCAGAGCCTGGTGGCGGTACCACCGCCCAGAGGCAGCGGTACCACCGCTCGAAAAAGACTGGGAAGCGCCAAGAGCCAGCGGTACAACCGCTCGGACGAGCGGTACAACCGATGGGAAAACACAGCAGAGATTAAATCAAAAAGGGAGGCACTCTCTCGACAAAAGAGGGGTGATGGAGGTGTACGTGAATGGATTCCCCTATTCTTTCCAAAGTGGATTCCCTCTTGATAGTACGGGTACCCTACGACCAAAGAGATAAAAAACGTAGAGAATCCCGTCTTCAAACGTTTCCTTCGAGAGAGAACCACTAACCAATGTAAGCCTAATCATCGAGAACCTGAAACATTTAGCACAGGATTAGACCAACAAAGGGTTGTCATCATCATCCAAAACATAAGGTAGGGAAATGCCCTTTCAATCTCCCCATTTTTGGTGGATGATGACAACCACACGATTTAAGATAGAAGTCTATAGAATCTAGTCGGAGCTCCCCCTAGATGTGTGCCCCAAGTTGAACTAGCTGTTAGAGAGCATGGGCATACTTCAAGGTCGAGACTCCCCCTAGATTTTATAGGCTCGCCACTTTAAGCACATAACATGAAGGTAGCCAACATAATGAAACAAGAGCAATATTACCAATAATGACCAACAAGCATAAAGATAAGATAGCAGGAGTGGCACAGAATCCACACAAAGCAAACCGAGAACGAACAAAGTTCAACTGGAGAAGTTCAACACGAAACACACACTACGCAACCACCCATGCAACTCCCGAGTCCTAACACACACTCTCCCCCCCTTTGGCATCAGGACACCAAAAAGGAAGAGAGCGAAGCTATTGCCCCAGGCTCAGTCGTCCTCCTCTGACTCCTCGGTAGCATCTGGATCTTCATCATTGTCAGAATCTTCACCATTATCAGAAACTTCATCATCGTCCCGATCTGAGTCCTCCAAGATATCATCAGCAACAGTAAAGGTGGTGGAGGGCTGAGGAGGGGCTTCATCATCAGTCCAGGTGCTGTGGGAAGATATCCAATGCTCCTCCGGTTGTGATGCTCTTCTCAGAACCACTCTGGACCGACATGTTGAGGTGTCTCATCATAGCAATTTGACGATGCCGGCCATGCTTCTCATTGACATGTGCCTCATACATCCTCTTCTGGATGTCAGACTGAAGGCAGAAAGTCTTCTTCACCTTGGCAGCGAGCTTGTCCACCCACGAGGGCTTGGCCCCTGGTTCCAACTCAAAATCCTCATCATCAGAAGTGGCATAGACATCCTCAGGAGCATCAGCAGGGAAACGTGGCTCGGCGTGCTTCTTCTTCTTAAGGAGCTTGACTTCATGAATGGTAAGATTGTCAGGAGAGGCGAGGGGCTCTCCAGGACGGCGAACTTCCCACACAGAGTTCAGAAAGCTCATGACAAACGGAGCATAAATGGGGACCTTCCTATAGATGACCATGTTGTACATCTCGTCCCACAGCCAGTTGGACACATCAAACGTCTCCCCAGTTCCCATCTTGGTCTTCATAGCAACCATCAAGTCAACAAGATAGCCATGGATTTCATCTTGATTCCCCACTTTGGGCAGAAGCACATAGCGAAATACGCAATGCATGATGTCATAGACCTTCACCAAATCCTTAGATTCACCAATAATACCCCGGCCCTGAATGTACAGAGGGGCAAGCTTCTCCTTAGGCATGGAGTCAGGATGATCATGGGGGCAAATGCCACCCCTTCCTTCCAGACAGGTATCATCGTACCCAATAGCATTGCAAAAGGTCCTCCAGGGAACTTGAAAGAGCTCATCACGGCACATGAAAGTGAGGGTGCGCGCGTCATCTTCTCCAAAGTGAACGGTGGCATAGAACTGACGGATGAGTTGAACATCAAAGTCACAGTTGATGGACATGAGCTTGACAAGATCAAACTCCTCACAAAGAGCCAAAGCCTCACCAAAATACTCCAGGTTGTTCCTCCAATGATCAAGATCGATGGTCCACTGCTTGGCATATCTGTTCTTGTTGTGCTCAAAGAGTTCATGAACAATCCGTACTTGCATCTCATTCTGAAACTGAACAGTGGTCCACCGAGGAGCTACGGGAACCACATAAGGATTCTTTGAGCGGAAGGCGTCCCAATCCTTGGCTTTCCAACGGTGGAGTGGCATTACCACACGTTGCTTTGCAGCGGCAGACTTTTCACGGCGAGTGGGCTTGGTGGGAATCACAACTTCCTCTTCATTAGCAGACACAGCCGGGCGCGGAGTCCTTCGAGCCCTCTTCTTGGTCTTGCGAGGAGCAGAGCGAGAACTAGAGCCACCTAAACACACACATGAAGGGAACACACGAAAACAGCAAGAATGAGAGGAAAGCACACGAAAAATGCAACAACATAGAAGCCAGAACAGTGTTGTGTGGTTCATACATTCCGGTTGAACCAGATCTCCCACCGGTAGAACCGCCCCATCGGTTGTACCACCCGTATGGGCGGTAGAACCACTAACGGTGGCACTACCAGGGTAGTTAGATCTAATCAAGACATGCGAATCACACAGGCAATATTCAGATTTCTAGGTCCTGCATAGACAGAAGAAAAACAACGATCTCTCCCAACCAAAGAACAAACACTAAACTAGGAGGATAAAGTAATGCCCTAAAAACGAAGAAACTCTAGAACTGAGAACGAAGAACAAGGGCATTACCACCATCCATGAGAGAAGATCGGAAGGCCTCCACGGAGAGAATCCATGGAGAGCCCACGGATTCGAAGCGCGGGGTGCACTCCGGGGCGGGGCAGAGGTGACCGGCGGCTAGGGCAAGGAGAAGGCGAATGGGGATGAAGGGGAAAAGAAGAAAACCGTTCGCCCTGTCGGATATAAATAGGCCCATAGCCGCGCGGCGGTAGAACCGCTCCAAGGACCGGTTGTACCGCAAGTAAGGTACTGACTGATTGTTGTGGGCGGTACTTCCGTTTCCTGAAGGGCACCGGAAGTACCGCCCAGAGACAACCGGTAGTACCGGATGGAGGAGGCCCAGTGAAAATGGGCGGTAAAACCGCCCAAGCACCGAATGCAACTCTCCTGGGGCAGCACAACCAGGTATCAGCGGTAGAACCGCCCGTGACACCGGTTGTACCGCCCGACCACCAAAACGCAGACTCAAAAGAAGGGAACAAGACAAACGTGAAAACAACTAAGAGAAACCAAACACTAAGAATAGAGAAAAGAACGAAGGGAAAAACAAACAACCGCACAAAAGCTGGGCGAGCTCAGACCTCTCTCTTAAGAGAGGGCGGTGGCCGAAGCCACCTATGTTTGAGTCAATTGGTATGGCACCGCGAAGAATTATCCTTGGGCCCAAGACCAAAACTCGTCTTTGAAGCACAAGTACCATCAAAAATGGCTAATGTGAAAGAGTTGATTGATTTATGCATAATGGGGGGAGGGAGAGTTCATTGAGAGAACAACACTCCCCCTATGTCCATGCCTACACGTAAACTAGACAACAAGTTGAGTGTGGTGGGGGGTGCAAGGGTTCAAGTCACATTGCTCGAATCAATGATATTTAGCTCATGCCTTAACTCGCGAAATCTTGCTTCATCCAAGGGCTTCGTGAAAATATCTGCAAGGTTATCATGAGTGTTGACATACTTGAGCTCGATCTCCCCTCGCCTAATGTGATCTCGGATGAAATGATACCTAATCTCAATATGCTTCGTCTTGAAGTGTTGCACCGGGTTGAGAGAAATCTTGATAGCACTTTCGTTGTCACACCAAAGAGGCACTTTGTCACAAATGACACCATATTCCTTTAAAGTTTGCCTCATCCATAGGAGTTGTGCACAACAACTATCGGCTGCCACATATTCCGCTTCGGTGGACGAGAGAGACACACAACTTTGCTTCTTGGAAGACCAACTCACCAAAGAGCACCCAAGAAATTGGCACCCTCCGGAAGTGGACTTCTTATCCACTTTGTCTCCCGCCCAATCGGAATCCGTAAAACCTTCAAGCTTGAAGTTTGCTCCTCTTGGGTACCATAAGCCAAAGTTTGGGGTACGAGCCAAATATAGAAGATTCGCTTGACCGCCACATAGTGACTTTCCTTCGGTGTGTCTTGAAACCGTGCACACATCCCCACACTCAACATGATATCCGATCTAGATGCACAAAGGTAAAGCAAGGAGCCAATCATGGAGAGATATACCTTTTGATCCACCACTTTACCATTGGGATCAATGTCAAGTTGGCACTTGGTAGGCATGGGTGTAGTAGCCGGCTTGACATCACTTAGCTTGAATCTTTTAAGCATGTCTTGAGTGTATTTGGCTTGGTTGATGAAGGTTCCTTCTCTTCTTTGTTTCATGTCAAAACCAAGGAAGAACTTCAACTCTCCCATCGAAGACATCTTGAACTTGGAGGTCATGAGAGCGGCAAATTCCTCATTGAAAGCTTTGTTAGGAGAACCAAAGATAATATCATCAACATATAGTTGGCATACAAACAACTCCCCTTTGACCTTCTTAGTAAAAAGAGTGGGATCGATTAACCCCACCTCAAATCCACGATCTTGTAGCAACTCGGTAAGGTGGTCATACCACACACGTGGGGCTTGTTTAAGGCCATAGAGTGCCTTATCGAGTTGATACACATGATCCGGGAAGTAGGGATCCTCGAACCCAGGGGGGTTGCTTGACATAGACCAACTCATTAATAGGACCATTAAGAAAAGCACTTTTCACATCCATTTGTTGCAACTTAAAGTTCTGATGGGAAGCATAAGCAATCAACAAGCGTATGGATTCAAGACGAGCAACGGGAGCAAAGGTTTCACCGTATTCGATACCCTCGACTTGGGAGTAGCCTTGTGCTACCAATCTTGCCTTGTTGCGAACAATGTTCCCATGAGCATCTTGTTTGTTCATGAAGATCCACTTGGTTCCAATGACGTTGTGGTCCCCCGATGGCCTTGGCACCAATATCCATACTTTGTTGTACTCGAAGTTGTTGAGTTCTTCATGCATGGCATTGAGCCAATACGAGTCTTCGAGCGCCTCATAGACCTTTTGGGGTTCAACACAAGAGACAAACGCGTGATGTTCACAATAGTTTGCCAATTGTCTACGAGTGCTTACCCCCTTTTAGGCTTCCAACCACGTTTTCCATGAGATGGCCTTGGGTGGTGAGCTTGGAAGCAATCTTCGCGGCACGACGCTCTAATTCCTCCTCGGGTGAGGAAGGAGGAGGGTTAACTTGATCATCTTGAGCGCCGTCTTGAGCTTGTTCTTGATCTTGAGCTTGCTCATGATCTTGAACTTGCTCGAAGGGGAGAACTTGACCTTGGGCATCATTTAGAGGTTCACCACCATCTTGAGGTTGATCTTGCCCTTGGTCTTGTTCACGAGGATGAGGGCCTTCACTTTGTTCTTCGAAAGCGTGTGTGTCTTGGGGAGGTGATGGCTCCACTTGACTGGAGCATTGTTCTTCTCCTTCGGCCACAAGGGGTTCCTCAATGGGTAGAATTTGACTAATACCCATTCTTCTTATGGCTTGGGGAGGAATTTCATCACCTATATCACAAGTACCACTTTGCTCCACTTGGGAGCCGTTATTTTCGTCAAACTCCATGTTACACGTCTCCTCAATGAGTCCGGTGGACTTGTTGAGAACACGGTAAGCATGAGAGTTTGTAGCATAACCAACAAATATGCCCTCATGAGCTCTAGCCTCAAATTTAGACAAACGGACACCTTTCTTGAGAATGAAACACTTACAACCGAACACCCGGAAGTACTTGAGGTTGGGCTTGTTTCCGGTGAGTATCTCATAAGGAGTCTTGTTCAAGCCTTTGCGGAGATAGAGCCGATTGGATGCATGACATGCGGTGTTGATGGCTTCGGCCCAAAAGTTGTATGGAGACTTGAACTCCGCCATCATGGTCCTAGCCGCATCCATCAACGTCCGGTTCTTCCTCTCTGCAACACCATTTTGTTGAGGGGTATATGGAGCAGCATATTGGTGCTTGATCCCCTCATCACTAAGAAACTCATCCAAGGTGTAGTTCTTGAACTCGGTGCCGTTGTCACTTCTGATTGTCAAGATCTTTGCATTATGTTGACGTTGAGCTTCATTTGCAAAGTCGATGACGGTTTGTTGAGTCTCACTCTTCCTCTTGAAGAAGTATACCCAAGTGTATCTTGAATAATCATCCACAATTACCAAGCAATACTTTCTACATCCAAGACTATCAAAAGATGGAGGCCCAAAGAGATCCATGTGAAGGAGCTCCAAGGGTCTCTTCGAGTAGATGATGGTTGAGGGAGGGTGAGCCTTCTCATGAAGCTTTCCTTCAATACAAGCACTGCAAGCACGATCTTTGGCAAAGCTAACATTTGTTAGTCCACGGACATGGTCCCCCTTGAGAAGACTTTGCAAACATCTCATATTGATGTGGGCCAAACGGCGATGCCAAAGCCATCCCACGTCAACTTTAGCCATTAGGCATGTCGCGGTCTTAGTGGGTCGCTCCGAAAAGTTAATCACATCGAGACCGTTCTTGACATGCCCAACAAAGGCTACTTTAAGAGTCTTGCTCCACAAGAGGGCCACGGTATCAATATCAAAGAAGGTAGCAAAACCCATGAGTGCAAGTTGACAAACGGAAAGCAAATTGTATGCAAGGGACTCAACAAGCATGACTTTCTCGATCGTTAGATCATGAGAAATGACAACCTTGCCAAGACCCAATACCTTAGAATGTGAAGCATCACCCCACTCAACATTGGTGGGCATAGATGGAATCTTTTGCACGTCCACCACCAAGTCCTTGCTCCCGGTCATATGATTTGTTGCTCCACTATCGAGCAACCATGATCCCCCACCGAAAGCAAACACCTACAAGAGATCAATGCTTGGTTTTAGGTACCCATTTAGTAATGGGTCCTTTGATGTTAGTAACAAGGGTCTTGGGAACCCAAATAGACCATTCAATGTACTCATAAGGAGAACCAACAAATTTAGCATAAACATGTCCATCACTAGCACGACACAACACATATGATGGGTTAAAGTCGCCGGCTTTGTTTGAGGAAATGCTTTTGCCTTTTTGGACATCAACTCCCTTCACTTTTTCCTTATTCTCATTAGGAGCACCCTCTCCCTCTTTCACAGAAGTTTGCTTGAGAGGAGGAGGACGTTTGGTCTTATTGTTCTTCTTCTTCTTGCTCTTGGACTTGGGTGTAAACCCAATTCCTTCCTTGGCCACAACTTCCTTTTGATTGCTCAAAAGGTCGTTGAGGTTCTTCTCACCTTGAATGCATGTCACAAGGCCTTTCTCAAGTTGATCCTTCAACTTGGCATTCTCTTCCACAAGATGCACATGCTCACAACACGGGTTAGTAGCACATGCATTATCAATTAATACCATATGAGGAAAGGTGGCCTTTTCCTTGGTTAGATTAACTTGGAGTTGAGCATGAAACTCCTTGAGGTTAGCGTGAGCACCCTTCAAGACCTTGTGGGCCTTGTCAAGTATGTCAAACTCCTCTTTGAGTCTAGCATGATCAACCCCAAGTTTAGCCTTCTCGGAAGTTAGCACGCGAGACACGACAAGAGCATGATCAAGATCTTTCTTTAACTTAACACGGTCATCATTGTGTGACTCCTCAAAAGTCAAACGATGCACACACTCTTCCTCAAGAGCATTAGAGAGATCCGATATCTCATCGGCATAGTCACGACTATGACCTTCCATCTTAGAGATGGTTTCTTCGTGAGCCTCGATAATGTCATTGGCCTCACCAAGTTGTTCCAAGAGAGCAACAAAATGCTTCTTGGACTTGCCCTTGAGCTTACTCATAAAAGACTCAAATTCATTCACTTCTTCATTAGACCCATCATGCTCATCAATGCAATCCTCCACGGAGGGATTAGTATTGATGGTGGTTTTAATGTTGGGGGTTACCTTGTTTGAAGCTTTAGCCATGAGGCACTTAGCGGTGATGTTCTCGTTGGGTGAATCAAAGAGAGACACCCGGGGAGTAGTAGCAATGGCAACGGATGCCATGGAAATCGCTTCTTCATTTTCATCATCATCATCCTCTTGGTATTCTTCTTGAACAACCAATCCACGAGTGGGAGTCTTCTTGGCGAAGTTTTTCTTGTTGGGGAAGGACTTGGCTTTGTCTTTTTGGATGAACTTGCCACCATTGTCTTCCCGCTTCTCGTAAGGAAAATCCACAACGAAATGGCTCACATTGCCATAGTTGAAGCAAGTTCTAACTCGTTGCTTGCCCTTGACGCCACTTGAGTTGTTCTTGTTCAAGTTGGGTCTTGTATTCTTCTTGCTCCAACATTGTCTTGAAGCAAGGGCCATGTGCTCATGATAATCATATTTGGTGTCTTCGGGGTTGCTCTCCTCATCTTCTACTTCTTCCTCTTCTTCCATAATCACCTTGGCCTTCAAAGCAAGGTTGGGCTTCTTTGCCCTTTGAGAGCGGAGCACCGCATTGTCGGCGGTCTTGTCCAAGATGCTCATTGCAATGAGCTCATCCAACACTTCAATTGAGGTCATGGAGTGGAAGTCCGGTCTTTGACGAATGACGGAAGACATGGCCTGGTTGTATGGCATCATGGCCTTGAGGAACTTGCGCTTGATCCAATTGTCATCCGTGTCCTTGCTTCCATGATCTCGGAGTGAGACCACGAGTTTGGTCACTCTTCGAAAGAGATCACGAGGTTCTTCATATTCTTTCATTGCAAACTCATCGGCTTCATCTTGCACCACTTCATAGTTGGAGCGTTGAATGCTAGCACTTCCTCGATAGAGAGACTCAACACATTTCCATGCTTCTTTAGCCATGGCATGAGGTCGAAGATGAGGAAGATCTTCGGGAAGGATTGCATCTTGGATGATGAAGAGAGCACTCTTATTGAATTGATTGTCTACGGCTTCTCGAGGGGTGAAGTTGCTTGCGTCATGAGGATAGAAACCTTCTTCAATGATTCTCCAAAGGTTAGTGTTCACATGTTTTAAATGACGCTTGAAGCGATAAACCCAAGAATCAAAATCTTCATGTTTCTCATATTTAGGAGGAGGACCGGCATGATTCAAATGAGTGGAGGGGATCGGCCCTCCATAAATTGGGGGTTCCACATGGGCAAAGATGCCGGTGCCATTTCTACCACTAGACAAAGGAGCTTTCTCACTAGTAGCTTCCCCCTTTTCGGGGTTAGCATCCTTCACCGTGTTAGCGGGATCACCCACTTTCATGGGTGCGGTGGAAAGTTTAAGCCCTTCTAAGAATTCCTTAAACATGTCCTTGACCTCGGTCGTCATGGAGGTTTTCAATGTGTCCAACGCCACATTGAATTCCTCACGTGAGATCAAGTTACCCCCATCTCCCGTAGATGATATCGGATTCACACCGGAGTGCTCTCCCACATCATCTATGACGTCAACCATACTCTTCGGACGGTAAAGTCCTTAAAAAGAGACGAGGCTCTGATACCAATTGAAAGGATCGATATGGTTGACTAGAGGGGGGGTGAATAGGCAACTAACAACTTTTAAGCTTTTCTTTACCAAATTAAACTTTGCAACAAAATAGGTTGTCTAGATATGCAACTATGTGAGCAACCTATATGATGCAATAACAACTAACACATAAGCAAGCAAGGGATACAACACAAGTAGGCTTGCAAGAGTAAAGGCACCAAATAACCAAGAGTGGAGCCGTTGGAGACGAGGATGTGTTACCGAAGTTCCTTCCTTTTAAGGGGAAGTATGTCTCCATGAGAGCGGTGTGGAGGCACAATGCTCCCCAAGAAGCCACTAGGGCCACCGTATTCTCCTCACACCCTCACACAATGCGAGATGCCGTGATTCCACTATTGGTGCCCTTGAAGGCGGCAACCGGACCTTTACAAACAAGGTTGGGGCAATCTCCACAACAATTGGAGGCTCCCAACGAAACCACGAAGCTTCACCACAATGGAATATGGCTTCGAGGTGACCTCAACCGTCTAGGGTGCTCAAGCACCCAAGAGTAACAAAATCCACACTAGAAAGTATGGGGGAAGCAAATATCCTTTGGTGGAAGTGTAGATCTAGGTCTCCTCCTTCAATCCCTAGCAAATCAACAAGTTTGAGTGGCTAGAGAGAGAGATCGGGCAAGAGAGCTTGAGAGCATTAATGGTGGAGTGAGAGAGGTAAAAGGTGGGCGCGGTAGGTGGAAGAACCACCTTATATAGCAACCCTAGAAAATCCAACCGTTACTGCGTTTACAGCACTGCAGCGGTACAACCGCTCCTTGTATCGGTACAACCGGGACTCACGATGTAACGGCAGAACCCTACCAGGTGGTACAACCGGGCCACCGGGCGGTAGTACCGGTCATTAGAAAATAACCGGACCAACTGCCCAGCCACCGCACAACTACCGCACCGAAACAGAACGGAGTCACCCTTGAGGGCGGTAGTTGGGCGGTGCCGGGCCGGTGCAACCGCTTGGCCTTGAGCGCTTGAGCGGCTAAGGTATGAGCGGAAGAACCGCTTGAACCTCCGGTTGTACCGGTTGATGAGGAACAACCAGACCAACCGGGCCACCACCGCCCAGCCACCGCATCAAAATAGAAGCCTGACCGGTACATCGGCGGTGCATGGTCGGAACAACCGATGCTGGTCTTTGCAGAGCCTGGTGGCGGTACCACCGCCCGGAGACAGCGGTACCACCGCTCGACAAAGACTGGGAAGCGCCAAGAGCCAGCGGTACAACCGCTCGGACGAGCGGTACAACCGTTGGGAAAACACAGCAGAGATTAAATCAAAAAGGGAGGCACTCTCTCGACAAAAGAGGGGTGATGGAGGTGTACGTGAATGGATTCCCCTATTCTTTCCAAAGTGGATTCCCTCTTGATAGTACGGGTACCCTACGACCAAAGAGATAAAAAAGCATAGAGAATCCCGTCTTCAAACGTTTCCTTCGAGAGAGAACCACTAACCAATGTAAGCCTAATCATCGAGAACCTGAAACATTTAGCACAGGATTAGACCAACAAAGGGTTGTCATCATCATCCAAAACATAAGGTAGGGAAATGCCCTTTCACCATGCCGTCGTGATGAGAAAAATCTCCCTCAGCCTTAACTGGATCAAGAGTACGAGGGACGTCTCCGAGCTGAACGTGTGCTGAACGTGGAGGTGTCGTACGTTCGGTGCTTGGATCGGTTGGATCGCGAAGACGTTCGACTACATCAACCGCGTTAACTAAATGCTTCCGCTTTCGGTATACGAGGGTACGTGGACACACTCTCCCCTCTCGTTGCTATGCATCACCTAGATAGATCTTGCGTGATCGTAGGAATTTTTTTGAGATTACCGCGTTCCCCATTAATATTTGCCTTCGAGAACTATTTTTATTCGCTTTTATTTTTAGATCTATATTATCAAAAATCCAAAAATACCTCACTGTATTTTATTTGGTTTTATTTGTATCTATCAATCTATTACAACTTTCTCCCCTCCACGTGCCAATTTTTGGCGCCGTTACCCGGAAGAGATTGACAACCCCTTTAACATGTCGGGTTGCAAGTGTTTGTTCTTTGTGTGCAGGTACCATTTATGTAGTGTTGCTTGGTTCTTCTACTGGTTCGATAACCTTGGTCTTATCACCGAGGAAAATACCTACCGTAGCTGTGCTGCATCATCCCTTCCTCTTTGGGGAAATATTGGCGTAGTTCAAGCCGCATCAAAAGGAATTTCTGGTGTCGTTGCCGGGGAGACATCATCAACATCTATCAGGTTCCTAATCATAAATCTTTTCTCCTTGCAATTTACATTCTTTGCCATTTGCCTCTCATTTTCCTCTCCCCCAATTCACAAAAAATTTCCTTTTATTCGCCCTCTTTTTCGTCCATCGTTCTCGTCAGATCTGCTTTTGAGTGCAATCTTGTTGCGTAGTCACGATGACTCAAGAGAACACCAAGTTGTGTGATTTCTCCAACACCAACAACAATGATTTTATTAGCACTCCGATTGCTCCTCCCGCCACTAGTGCGGAATCTTGTGATATTAATGCCGCTTTGTTGAATCTTATTATGAAAGATCAATTTTCTGGTACTCCTAGTGAGGATGCCGCATCCCATCTTAACACATTCGTAGAATTATGCGATATGCAAAAGAAAAAAGATGTGTACAATGATATTGTGAAGTTGAAATTATTCCCATTTTCTTTGCGAGATCGTGCAAAAATTTGGTTTTCTTCTTTGCCTGGCAATAGTATCGATTCTTGGAATAAGGACAAAGATTCTTCTATTACTAAGTATTTTCCACCCACGAAAATTATTTCCCTTACGAAACAAATCATGAATTTTAAACAACTTGAGCATGAACATGTTGCGCAATCTTGGGAAAAAATGAAATTGATGCTAAAAAATTGTCCTACTCATGGTTTAATTTTTTGGATGATTGTACAAAAAATTTATGCGGGATTGAATTTTGTTTCTAGAAATATTTTAGATTCCACCGTGGGACGTACTTTTATGGAAATTACTTTGGGTGAAGCTACTAAATTGCTAGACAATATTATGGCAAATTATTCACAATGGCATGCCGAAAGAGCTCATACTAGTATAAAAAATAACTCGATTGAAGAAATTTCTTCTTTCAGTGAAAAAGTTGATGCTCTTATGAAATTGGTTGCTAATAAAAGTGCTCCTATTGATTTCAATGATGTACCTTTGTCTACCTTTATTGAGCAAAATAGTGATGTCGTAGATGTGAATTTTATCTCGCGAAACAATTTCAATAAAAATGCTTATAGAGGTAACTTTAATCCTAGGCCTTTTCCTAATAATTTCTCTAATAATTATGGTAATTCCTATGGTAATCCTTCTTACAATAATAATAGGAACACCTTTGATCTTGAGAATAATATTAAAGAATTTAGCAATACTCAAAAAGTTTTCAATGCTATATTAGAAGAAAAGTTGAATAAGATTGATGATATGTCTAGAAGTATTGATAGAATTTCTCATGATGTAGAAAATCTCAAGATGAAAATTTTTGTCCCAAAGTTGAGGAATCAATTAAAGTTTTATATGTTTCTATGGATGAGAGTAATAAAAAAAGCATCCCCTTCAAATCGGCCTTTGTCAAGGGCAGGTTCATCTTAGACGACTTCTTATGCTTGCATGAAATAGTTCATGACCTTCGGGTCCGTGGCACTAGAGCGGTGATTCTTAATCTTGATTTTGAGAAAGCCTATGATTCGGTCAGTTGGTCCTTTCTTCGCCAGGTGCTTCTGGCAAAAGGTTTCGAAGGGGCCGTGGTGCACCGGCTCATGCAGCTGGTCACGGGTGGCCATACAACGGTGTCAGTTAATGGGGATACCAGTAATTTATTCACCAATGGAAGGGGCCTGAGGTGGGGTGGCCCGGCTTCCGCCCTCCTCTTTAACTTTGTGGATGATTCTCTCTCCCACATCGTGACGAGGGCTGCGGCTGCTGGCCACATTACCCTGGTCAGCTCCCATCTTGCTCCTAATGGCATATCTCATCTTCAGTATGCGGATGATACCATCATTTTGGTGGAACTTAACGACGATAGCATGGTCCACTTGAAATTCCTTCTCCTATGCTTCGAGGCTTTGTCTGGGCTAAAAATTAATTTTGTCAAGAGTGAAGTAATTGTTACTGGGGTCTCAGAGGATGAGGCTCTTAGAGTGGCACATCTTTTAAACTGTTCCTTGGGCTCTTTCCCTTTCAAATACCTAGGCCTCCCGATTTCCCCCCATAGACTGGTTTCCAAAGATTTTGCTCTGACTGTTTTGAAAGTGGGAAATCGGGTGTTGCCTCGGAGAGGCCGTTACAACACCCAATCTGGCAAGGTGGCCTTAATCAACGCTTGTCTCTCCTCTCTCCCATGTTCTTCATGGGCTTCTACCTCCTCTTGGGAGGGACACATGCTGGTTTTCACAAGCACAGGGGTGCTTTCTTCTTGAATGCAACGGATAACAAGCGTAAATATAGACTGATGAAATGGAAGCTCATTTGTAGATCCAAGAACTTGGGGGGCGCTGGGCATTATTAACACCGCGGTCATGAACAAATGTATCATCATCAAGTGGTGGCGGAAGATCATGACCACCATGAACGACCCGCCGTGGCTTAGCATTCTCAGAGCTAAATACTTTCCTATTTCCAGCCCCATGTTCGCTCTGGCCTCTGGCGGCTCTCACTTCTGGCGTGACCTTGACAGAGTCCGCCCGTCTTTTCAGTCTCTAGTCAAATTTGTTGTCAGAAACGGCAAGTCTACGCGCTTTTGGTTAGATTGGTGGTGTGGGGAGGCCACCTTGCCGGTGACATTCCCGGTCCTATTTTCTTATTGTCCTGATTTAGAGATCTCTATCTCCGAGCTCTTGGTGAATGATGACCCACAAGTATAGGGAATCTGTCGTAGTCCTTTCGATAAGTAAGAGTGTCGAACCCAACGAGGAGCAGAAGGAAATGACAAGCGGTTTTCAGTAAGGTATTCTCTGCAAGCACTGAAATTGTAGGTAACAGATAGTTTTGTGATAAGATAATTTGTAACAGGTAGCAAGCAATGAAAGTAAATAAGGTGCAGCAAGGTGGCCCAATCCTTTTTGTAGCAAAGGACAAGCCTGAACAATTTCTTATAATGAGAAAAGTGCTCCCGAGGACACATGGGAATTATCGTCAAGCTAGTTTTCATCACGCTCATATGATTCGCATTCGGTACTTTGATAATTTGATATGTGGGTGGACCGGTGCTTGGGTACTGCCCTTTCTTGGACAAGCATCCCACTTATGATTAACCCCTATTGCAAGCATCTGCAACTACAAAATAAGTATTAAGGTAAACCTAACCATAGCATGAAACTAGTGGATCCAAATCAGCCCCTTACGAAGCAACGCATAAACTAGTGTTTAAGCTTCTGTCACTCTAGCAACCCATCATATACTTATTACTTCCCAATGCCTTCCTATAGGCCCAAATAATGGTGAAGTGTCATGTAGTCGACGTTCACATAACACCACTAGAGGAGAGACAACATACATATCATCAAAATATCGAACGAATACCAAATTCACATGACTACTAATAGCAAGGCTTCACCCATGTCCTCAGGAACAAACGTAACTACTCACAAAGCATATTCATGTTCATGATCAGAGGAGTATTAATATGCATTAAGGATCTGAACATATGATCTTCCACCAAGTAAACCAATTAGCATCAACTACAAGGAGTAATCAACACTACTAGCAACCCACAGGTACCAATCTGAGGTTTTGGTACAAAGATTGGATACAAGAGATGAACTAGGGTTTGAGAGGAGATGGTGCTGGTGAAGATATTGATGGATATTGACCCCCTCCCAATGAGAGGATCGTTGGTGATGACGATGGTGATGATTTCCCCTCCCGGAGGGAGGTTTCCCCGGCAGAACAGCTCCGCCGGAGCCCTAGATTGGTTCCGCCAAGGTTCCGCCTTGTGGCGGTGGAGTTTCGTCCCGTAAGCTTGCTTCTTATTTTTTTCAGGGTAAAAGCCTTCTTATAGCAGAAGAAGGGCACCGGAGGGCCACCAGGGGGCCCAGGAGACAGGGGCGCGCCCAGTTGGGGGGGGGGCGCCCCCACCCTCCTGGCCAGGGTGTAGGCCCCCTCTGGTACTTTCTTTGCTCATAAATTCTTATTAATTCCAAAAATGACTTCCGTGGAGTTTTAGGATTTTTGCAGCTGTGCAGAATAGGTTTCAAATATTTGCTCCTTTTCTAGCCAGAATTCCCGCTGCCGGCATTCTCCCTCTTCATGATAAACCTTGTAAAATAAGAGAGAATAGCCATAAGTATTGTGACATAACGTGAAATAACAGCCCATAATGTAATAAACATCGATATAAAAGCACGATGCAAAATGGACGTATCAACTCCCCCAAGCTTAGACCTCGCTTGTCCTCAAGCGGAAGCCGATATCTAAAAATATGTCCACATGTTTGGAGATAGAGGTGTCGATAAAAATAAAATATGAACATGAGGGCATCATGATCATTCTTATAACAGCAACATACATAGATTTTGTCATATGATTTCTAATGCTCAAGTAACAATTTATTCACAATGTCAAGTATGGTTCAAAAACTCCATTGAGAACTAACAAACTATAATCTCAGTCATTGAAGCAATTGCAATTTATCATAACATCAGAAAGAGTCAAGAATAGAGCTTTTCAGCAAGTCCACATACTCAACTATCATATAGTCTTCTACAATTGCTAACACTCACGCAATACTTATGGTTATGGAGTTTTAATCGGACACTAAGAAAGATAGGGGCTTATAATTTCGCCTCCCAACGTATTCACCTTTGGGTGATGTCAACAATAATAGTTCATGCTAACTTACATCCAATTGGATATATATATCAGGATCTTTCCAACACGAGGTGCTTGCCAAAGGATAAAATGAAAAAGGGAAAGGTGAGGATCACCTTGACTCTTGCATAAAGTAAAAGACATAAAGTAAAAGATAGGCCCTTCGCAGAGGGAAGCAGAGGTTGTCATGTGCTTTTAGGGTTGTATGCAAAAAATCTTAATGCAAAAGAACGTCACTTTATATTGCCACTTGTGATATGAACCTTTATTATGCAGTTCGTTGCTTTTATTACTTCCATATCACACGATCGTATAAAGCTTATTTTCTCCGCACTAACAAGTCATACATATTTAGAGAGCAAATTTTATTGCTTGCAACACGACAACTTACTTGAAGGATCTTACTCAATCCATAGGTAGGTATGGTGGACTCTCATGGCAAAACTGGGTTTAAGGATATTTGGAAGTACAAAAAGTATCTCTACTTGGTGCAAGGAGTTTTTGGCTAGCATGAGGGGGAAAGGCAAGCTCAACATGTTCAGAAGATCCATGACAATATACTTTAACTGAGATGTGAGAAAACATAAATCATTACGTTGTCTTCCTTGTCCAACATCAACTCTTTAGCATGTCATACTTAATGAGTACTCACAATCATAAAAGATGTTTAAGATAGTTATTTATATGTGAAAACCTCTCTTTCTTTATTACTTCCTATTAATTGCAATGATGACCAAAACTATGTTTGTCAACTCTCAACAACTTTTATGTCTCATACTCTTTATATGTGAAGTCATTACTATCCATAAGATCAATATGAACTCTTTTATTTCTTTTTATTCTTTCTATTTTCTCAAGATCATAGCCAGAAAGCAAAGCCCTTGACTCAACACTAATCTTTATTATAAAGCTCACGAACTCGATTACATAAAGAGATCACAAAGCAAAACTCAAAACTAATTCATACCAAAACTTCAATCTACTGGATCAAGATATTACTAAAAGGATCGAACTAAGTAAAATGGTAAAGATAGGAGTGTGATGGTGATACGATACCGGGGCACCTCCCCTAAGCTTGGCAGTTGCCAAGGGGAGTGCCCATACCCATGTGATTATGTCCTCGGAGGTGGTGAAGAAGGAGTTGTTGATGATGTAGACTTCTTCCTCAATTTACGCTTGAGGATAGTATTTTGCTCCTTTAGATCATCGATCTCATGCTCAAGGCTTAATATTCTTTTGCATAATTCCTGTTTTTTTCCTGCAAGAGACGAGAAGGGATAAACTCGATCTTTGGCTTCTTTGCTCTATCAGGGAGGCTTGACTTTTTAAACTCCACATGCATGTCCCCAGGTTAAGGTAATGGGGTTTCGTCTTCGTCTGAGCTCGTCTCCTCCTTTCCCTTGGGCTCATAGTCTTCCTCTTCCTCAGTGGTCCAGCCACCATGCTCTAAGCCCCCCTAGACCTTAGGGTCTGCAAGGAAATCAGCAACATAGCTTTCTCCCTCTGAATCCTGGGACGACATATTGCTCTAATTCTACAACAGGAACAACTCGAAACGAAAACAGAGGATTTTTGCGTGATACAGTGGTCAAAACCTTCGGGAGATTATATAATGAATTTTTACAGACCAAGAGAAGTAACGTGTAAGAAAACAGATTCCGGGAGGCACACGAGGTGCCCACGAGACAGGGGCGCGCCCAGTAAGGGTGGGCGCGCCCTCCACCCTTGTGGAGGCCTCGTGTCCTTCCCGGATTACTTCTTGCTTTACAAAATTCTTAAATATTCTAAAACAGAGAAAAATTGCTATTAGAGTTGTTTTGGAGTTGGTTTACTTACCGTACCACATACCTATTCCTTTTCAGAGTATGAAATGTTCTGGAAAGTGTCCCTTATGTATTCCTTCGGGGTTGCGGTTTCAATAATATTAGTTTCAACATTGATAGGATTGCTTGAGATATAATGTTTAATTCTTTGACCGTTCACCACCCTCGGACTTGTGCCTTCGAAGTTGTTGATTTTTATGGCACCAAAACGGTAGACCTACTCGATAACGTAAGGACCTTACCACTTAGAGAGAAGTTTTCCTACAAAAAATCTTAAATGAGAGTTGAATAGCAACACATAATCACCTATATTAAACTCACGCTTTTGTATTCTTTTGTCATGCCATCTTTTAACATTTTCTTTGAACAGCTTGGCATTCTCATATGCCTGGGTTCTCCATTCATTGAGTGAGCTAATATCAAATAACCTCTCCTCGTCGGCAAGTTTGAAATCATAGTTGAGCTCTTTAATAGCCCAATATGCCTTATGTTCAAGTTCAAGAGGTAAGTGACATGCTTTTCCATATACCATCTTATACGGAGACATGCCCATAGGATTTTTACATGCAGTTCTATAGGCCCATAATGCATCATCAAGTTTCTTGGACCAATTATTTCTAGATCTATTGACAGTCTTCTGCAAAATTAATTTGAGCTCTCTATTACTCAACTCTACTTGACCACTAGACTGCAGGTGATAAGGAGATGCAATTCTATGATTAACATCATACTTAGCAAGCATTTTATGAAAAACACCATGAATGAAATGTGAACCACCATCAGCCATAAGATATCTAGGGACTCCAAACCTCAGAAAAATAACTTCTTTAAGCATCTTAATAGAGGTGTTATGATCAGCGCTACTAGTTGGAATAGCTTCTACCCACTTAGTAACGTAATCAACAACAACTAAAATATGTGTATATCCATTGGAGGCAGGAAAAGGTCCCATATAATCAAAGCCCCAAACATCAAATGGTTCAATAACAAGAGAATAATTCATAGGCATTTCTTGACGTCTACTAATATTGCCAATTCTTTGACATTCATCACAAGACAAGACAAACTTACGAGCATCTTTGAAGAGAGTAAGCCAATAAAAACCGGATTGCAATACCTTGTGTGCAGTTCTATCTCTAGCGTGGTGTCCTCCATATGGTTCAGAGTGACACTTGCGTAGGAGTTGTTCCTATTCATGCTCAGGTACACAACGTCTAATAACATCATCTACTCCTTCTTTATAAAGGTGTGGGTCATCCAGAAAGTAATGTCTTAAATCATAAAAGAACTTTTTCTTTTGCTGGTATGTGAAGCTAGGTGGTATAAATTTAGCAACAATGTAATTAGCATAATCAGCATACCATGGAGCAGTACGAGAAGCATTAGTGACCGCTAAATGTTTATCAGGAAAGTTATCATCAATAGGTAGTGGGTCATCAAGAACATTCTCTAATCTCGACAAGTTGTCCGCAACAGGGTTCTCAGCTCCCTTTCTATCAATAATATGTAAATCAAATTCTTGGAGCAAGAGAACCCATCTAATAAGTCTAGGTTTAGCATCTTTCTTTTCCATAAGATATTTAATAGCAGCATGATCAATGTGAATAGTAACTTTTGAATCAACAATATAAGGTCTGAACTTATCACAACAAAATACAACTGCTAAGAATTCTTTTTCAGTAGTAGCATAATTTCTCTGGGCAGTATCGAGAGTTTTACTAGCATACTGGATAACATTTAATTTCTTATCAACTCTTTGCCCTAGAACAACACCTATAGCATAATCACTAGCATCACACATAATTTCAAAGGGTAAATTCCAATCAGGTGGCTGAACAATAGGTGCAGTGATCAAAGCTTTATTAAGTATTTCAAATGCTTCTAAACAATCATCATCAAAGACAAAAGGAATATCTTTTTGCAATAAATTAGTCAGAGGCCTAGAGATTTTAGAAAAGTCCTTAATGAACCTCCTATAAAAACCGGCATGACCAAGGAAACTCCTTATACCTTTTATGTCCTTGGGACATGGCATCTTTTCAATAGCATCAACTTTAGCTTTATCAACTTCAATACCTCTTTCAGAAATTTTATGCCCCAAAACAATGCCTTCATTAACCATAAAGTGGCACTTTTCCCAATTCAAGACGAGACTAGTGTCTTCACATCTCTGCAAAACTCGATCAAGGTTGCTCAAGCAATCATCAAAAGAGGATCCATAAACGGAGAAATCATCCATGAATACCTCACAAATCTTTTCAAAAAAGTCAGAGAATATAGCCATCATACATCTTTGAAAGGTAGCAGGTGCATTGCATAAACCAAAAGGCATACGTCTATAAGCAAAAGTACCGAAAGGGCAAGTAAAAGTAGTTTTTGATTGATCCTCCGCTGACACAGGTATTTGAGAGAACCCAGAATAACCATCTAGAAAATAGAAATGTGTGTGTTTGGAAAGACTTTCTAGCATTTTCTCAATAAAAGGTAAAGGGTAATGATCTTTCTTAGTAGCTTTATTTAATTTACGGAAATCAATTACCATCGTATAACCTGTAATAATTATTTGCGGGATCAATTCATCTTTATCATTAGGAACAACAGTAATACCTCCCTTCTTAGGAACGCAATGGACAGGACTTACCCAATCACTATCAGCAACGGGATAAATTATACCTGCCTCAAGGAGCTTTAGTATCTCCTTTCTTACCACTTCTTTCATCTTAGTATTTAACCGTCATTGAGGATCTCTAACTGGTTTGGCATCTTTCTCCACTTTTATTTTGTGTTGGCATAGAGTGGGACTAATGCCCTTAAGATCATCCAGAGTATATCCAATAGCAGCACGGTGCTTCTTCAGAGTTTTCAATAATCTTTCCTCTTCCTGCTCTGAAAGGTTAGCACTAATAATAACAGGATATATCTTCTTTTCATCAAGATAAGCATATTTAAGATTATTAGATAAGGGTTTGAGCTCAAACACGGGATCACCCTTGGGTGGAGGAGGATCCCCTAGGATTTCAACAGGTAAGTTGTGTTTCAGAATAGGACCCTATTGAAGAAATACTTCATCTATTTCCCTTCTTTCATTCATAAACATATCATTTTCATGGTCTAGCAAATATTATTCTAACGGATCAGTAGGAGGCACGACAATAGAAGCAAGGCCAATAATTTCATCCTTACTAGGCAAATCTTTATCACGAGGTTGTCTACGAAACTTAGCAAAATTAAACTCATGTTTCATATCCCCCAAGCCAATTGTGACAACATCCTTTTCACAATCAATCTTAGCATTAACAGTATTCAAGAAGGGCCTACCAAATATAATGGGACAAAAGCTATCTTGTGGGGAACCTAGAACAAGAAAATCAGTAGGATATTTAACTTTCCCACACAAGACTTTGACATCTCTAACAATCCCAAATGGCTTAATAGTATCTCTATTGGCAAGCTTAATTGTAACATCAATATCTTCTAACTCAGCAGGTGCAATATCATGCATAATTTCTTCATATAAGGAAAAAGGTATTGCACTAGCACTAGCACCCATATCACATAAGCCATGATAACAATGATCTCCTATTTTAACAGAAATAACAGGCATGCCTACAACAGGTCTATGTATCTTAGCATCTGGTCTAGCAATATTAGCAGTTTCACCATAGAAGTAAATAACATGCCCATCTATATTATCATCCAAGAGATCTTTAACCATAGCAATACTAGGTTCAACATTAATTTGCTTAGGAGGTGTATATGTTCTAATATTACTCTTACGAACCACAGTTGAAGCTTTAGCATGATCCTTTATTCTAACAGGAAAAGGTGGTTTCTCAACATAAGTAGTATGAACAATAGGATCATTATAAGTGATAGTCTTTTTTTCAACTGTGATAGGTGCAACTACTTTTACTTCAGTGGGAGGATTATATTTAAACCACTTCTCCTTAGGGAGATCAACGTGAGTAGCAAAAGATTCATAGAAAGAAGCTACTATCTCAGAGTCAAGTCCATACTTAGCGTTAAATCCATGAAAAGCATCGGTATCCATAAAAGATTTAACACAATCAAACTTAGGTGTCATACCTGACTCCTTACCACCGTCGGAACCCCAATCTTCAAAGTTGCGTTTAATTCTTTCCAATAAGTCACACTTGAATTCAATAGTCTTCAGCATATAAGAACCAGCACAGGAAGTATCAAGCATGGTGCGATCATTGAGAGAAAGCCGAGCATAAATTTTTTGAATAATCATTTCTCTTGTAAGCTAATGATTGGGGCATGAATATAACATTGACTTAAGCCTCCCCCAAGCTTGAGGGATGCTTTCTCCTTCGTGAGGCCAGAAATTATATATGTAATTACGATCACGATGAACAAGATGCATAGGATAGAACTTTTGGTGAAATTCCAACTTCAATCGTTTATAGTTCCAAGATCCCGTATCATCACATAGCCTATACCATGTCAATGCGTCTCCCTTCAAAGATAAAGGGAAGACCTTCCTCTTAACAACATTATTGGGAATACCTGCAAGCCTAAATAATCCACAAACTTCATCCACAAAGATAAGGTGTAAATCGGGATGCAATGTTCCATCTCCTGCAAAGGGATTAGCTAGTAGTTTCTCTATCATACCCAAAGGAATATCAAAGTAAACATTTTCAGTAGGTTCAGTAGGTCGAGGAGCAACTCTTTGCTCTACTGGTCGGGGCGAAGATGCCCCGAACAAGCCCCTCAAAGGATTAGTTTCCATAATAACAAGTGACAGAAAATTTCAGCACATTATATAAATGTTTCCTTACCAAGTTCCACTCACCAAAGGCGCTTCACTCTCCGGCAACGGCGCCAGAAAAGTGTCTTGATAACCCACAAGTATAAGGGATCTATCGTAGTCCTTTCGATAAGTAAGAGTGTCGAACCCAACGAGGAGCAGAAGGAAATGACAAGCGGTTTTCAGTAAGGTATTCTCTGCAAGCACTGAAATTGTAGGTAACAGATAGTTCTATGATAAGATAATTTGTAATGGGTTACAAGCAATGAAAGTAAATAAGGTGCATCAAGGTGGCCCAATCCTTTTTGTAGTAAAGGACAAGCCTGAACAATTTCTTATAATGAGAAAAGCGCTCCCGAGGACACATGGGAATTATCGTCAAGCTAGTTTTCATCACGCTCATATGATTCACGTTCGGTACTTTGATAATTTGATATGTGGGTGGACCGGTGCTTGGGTACTGCCCTTTCTTGGACAAGCATCCCACTTATGATTAACCCCTATTGCAAGCATCCGCAACTACAAAAGAAGTATTAAGGTAAACCTAACCATAGCATGAAACTAGTGGATCCAAATCAGCCCCTTACGGAGCAACGCATAAACTAGGGTTTAAGCTTCTGTCACTCTAGCAACCCATCATCTACTTATTACTTCCCAATGCCTTCCTCTAGGCCCAAATAATGGTGAAGTGTCATGTAGTCGACGTTCACATAACACCACTAGAGGTGAGACAACATACATCTCATCAAAATATCGAACGAATACCAAATTCACATGACTACTAATAGCAAGACTTCACCCATGTCCTCAGGAACAAACGTAACTACTCACAAAGCATATTCATGTTCATGATCAGAGGAGTATTAATATGCATTAAGGATCTGAACATATGATCTTCCACCAAGTAAACCAATTAGCATCAACTACAAGGAGTAATCAACACTACTAGCAACCCACAGGTACCAATCTGAGGTTTTGGTACAAAGATTGGATACAAGAGATGAACTAGGGTTTGAGAGGAGATGGTGCTGGTGAAGATATTGATGGAGATTGACCCCCTCCCGATGATAGGATCGTTGGTGATGACGATGGTGATGATTTCCCCCTCCCGGAGGGAAGTTTCCCCGGCAGAACAGCTCCGCCGGAGCCCTAGATTGGTTCCGCCAAGGTTCCGCCTCGTGGCGGCGGAGTTTCGTCCTGTAAGCTTGCTTCTGATTTTTTTCAGGGTAAAAGCCTTCATATAGCAGAAGATGGGCATCGGAGGGCCACCAGGGGGCCCAGGAGACAGGGGGCGCACCCAGTTGGGGGACACGTCCCCCACCCTCCTGGCCAGGGTGTGGGCCCCCTCTGGTACTTTCTTTGCTCATAAATTCTTATTAATTCCAAAATTGATTTCCGTGGAGTTTCAGGATTTTTGGAGCTGTGCAGAATAGGTTTCCAATATTTGCTCCTTTTCCAGCCAGAATTCCCGCTGCCGACATTCTCCCTCTTCATGATAAACCTTGTAAAATAAGAGAGAATAGCCATAAGTATTGTGACATAATGTGAAATAACAGCCCATAATGCAATAAACATCGATATAAAAGCATGATGCAAAATGGACGTATCAGTGAATAATTGGGACTTGGGCCTCCATAGGACGTTTTCTCCTGAAGAGTTGGAAGATTGGCATCATCTTACTTCTTGCTTCCCTTTGCTCTCAGAGGATGAGGACTCAGTGGTCTGGCCCCATTCTACTTCTGGTCGCTTTTCGGTTAAGTCCCTGTACGCTAAAATGATCTCGGGCTCTCCTACTTCCAAGTTCAAATGCATTTGGAGTGCCCGCATTCCCCCTAAGGTCAAAGTTTTCTTGTGGCAAGCTTTCCGTGAAGCTTCCTGTAGCTGATCAAATTAAGAGAAGGAACGGGCCGGGTTCGGATAGATGCGCCTTATGTGGGGACCTCGAAAACACGGATCACATTTTCTTTCGGTGCTCCTTGGCTAAGTTTGTTTGGTGCTGTATCCGCTCCTGGCTTTAGGTCATGTGGGAACCCTCGTATTTCGAGGATCTTAGGGCTCTAGCCAAAGGTTTAGCTGGGATCTCTAAGAGGATTTTCTGGATTGGGTTTGCAGCGATCTGTTGGTCTCTGTGGACCACTAGGAACAAGTTTACCAACGAGCGCATCTTCCCTGCTAATCCTGCTGATTGCTTATTTAAATCTGGAATGTTCTTGCAGTAGTGGAGATCATTGACTAGGGATGCTGATCACGAGGCCTTCGATGCTATGGTGTCCAAGATTCAGGCTACGGCTTCGTTCCTCACACACAGGAAACGCAAAGTTTCTTAATCCCTCGCGTCTTTTGTTTAGTCTTTTGGTTGGCCTGCGTGCCTGATCTGGCTGGTTAGCCTTGTACCTGAACTTCTGTCTTGGTTCT
Organism: Triticum timopheevii; assembly: GCA_963921465.1. Taxonomy (NCBI): domain Eukaryota; kingdom Viridiplantae; phylum Streptophyta; class Magnoliopsida; order Poales; family Poaceae; genus Triticum; species Triticum timopheevii. The sequence continues at coordinate 274,533,465 of OY997262.1, read as the reverse complement.
TTGGTTGTCTGGATGTTGGTTGTTTGACTTGTTACTCTGCCTGGTGGCTTTATATATAAAGTCGGGCGCATGCCTTTGATCTAAAAAATAAATAAAAGAACCGCTATGCTTAGAGCTAAAAGAGAATTTTTAGAAAAAGCCTTTTCTAGTGATTGCTTTCATAAAAATGATGAAGATCTTAAAGTGGTTGGTGTTTCTTCTATTGATTCTTTGTTTAGTAAAATTAAGATTGAATAAAGGGACTGGAGAAGAGTCAACTGTAGCTAGAAGGCGTCCCGATAATTTGGAGGGTGAAAATCTTGTCGAGAAAATTGATAAAAGTGGGTTTAGAGAGGTCAAAACTTTAGCTAGTGATGTGCCCACTCTTTTGGATTACAAAGCCTTTAATTGTGATAATTCTCTTTGATTGATTGTATTTCTTTGTTGCAATCCATGATAAATTCACCCCATGCTTATGAACAAGATAAAGCTTTTACTAAACATATAGTTATTGCTATGATGAAAGCTTTAGAAAAAAAGTTGGAGTTAGAGATTTCACTTCCTAGAAAATTACATGATGAATTGGAACCTACTATCAAAGTTAAGATTAAAAACTATGAGTGTTTTGCTTTATGTGACTTGGGTGCTAGTGTTTCTACAATTCCAAAATATTTATGTGATGTGCTTGGTATTACCGATATTGAAGAATGTTCTCTAAATTTGCACTTAGCGGATTCTACTATTAAAAAGCCTATGGGAAGAATTTAATGATGTTCTTATTCTTACAAATAGGAATTATGTGCCCATAGATTTTACTGTTCTTGATATTGATTGCAATCCGTCTTGTCCAATTATTCTTGGTAGACCGTTTTTACGTACTATCGGTGCCGTGATTGATATGAAAGAAGGCAATATTAAATTTCAATTTCCACTAAGGAAGGGTATGGAACACTTCCCTAGAACTAGAATTAAGTCACCATATTAATCAATCAAGAGGGCATCATATGGATCTAGAAATAAGATGACAATACTTAGATCTTTGCATTATGCCTAGCTAGGGGCATAAAACGATAGCGCTTGTTGGGAGGCAACCCAATGGATAAATTTTATTTTTGTCTTTTTCTTTCTGTTATTGAGTGTTTGCACAATTATGCCTCTGTTATGATTGTGTCTTCTTTGTTTTAATTAGTGTTTGTGCCAAGCAAAGCCTTTGGGATCATGTTGGGTGATAGTTGCTTTGATCTTGTTGAAAAACAAAAACTTTTGCACTCAGAAAAATAATTTTCATAAATCATAGAAACGTGATTTTCTATGAATTTTTTACACAAGATTTATATACAAATTTCCCAAGTTGTCCTAATTTTTTAGAATGTTTGGAGTTACAAAAGTATATGAAGTATTCAGATTACTATAAACTGTTCTATTTTTGTCAGATTCTGTTTTCTTTACATTGTGTGCTTATTTTGATGAATCTATGGTTTGTATTGGAGGGTATAAGCTATAGTAAAGTTGGAATGCAGTATATATAGTGCAAAAATAAAATATTAATGGGTTTGCAATAGTACTTAGAGTAGTGATTTGCTTTGTTATACTAACGAATCTCACCAAAGTTTTGTTGAGTTTTGTGTGATTGAAGTTTTCAAGTTTTGGGTGAGATCATGATGGATGAAGGAATAAGGAGTAAGAAGAACCTACGCTTGGGGATGCCCATGGCATCCCAAGCTATTATCTAAAAGAGAAGCAAGCAACTAAGCTTGGAGATGTCCGAGTGGCATCCCCTCTTTCTTCTAATGACCATCGGTATTTTACTTGGAGCTATATTTTTATTCGTCACATATCATAAGTTTGCTTGGAGCGTCTTGTATGATATGAGTCTTTGCTTGTTTTACTTTTTATTTTGTGTCATCTATCCTTGCTGGACACACCTATTTGAGAGTGCCAAAGTTATGTTGTGACTTGTTAGAATTGCTCTCTATGCTTCACTCAAATCTTTATGAGCTATGGAATTGCTCTAGTGCTTCACTTATATCTTTTTGAGCACGGTGTGCTTTAGTATTTTTGAACAAATGCTCTCATGCTTCACTTACATTTATTTGAGAGTTAGTAGATTTTTAAGAAATTCTCTCTTACTTCACTTAAATTATTTTAAGATAAGAAAAATTTTATGCTCGTGTTCTTCACTTAGATTTGTTTGAGCTTTCAAAAGAAACATATGAAATTAGTCCCAAAGTGATAGATATTCAAGAGTGATATAATAAAAACTTTCATGAAGATCATTGGACAAAATAAACTTGATTCTTTGTAATAGTTTTGCAATATGATGATATAATATGTGAGTCATGTTGATGAGTAATTCTTGCATTAGTAAGAATATTGATGTTAAGGTTTGTGATTCCCTACGCAAGCATGAAAGTCAATAGTTATGCAATGAAATTACATCTTACTTGTGGTGCATTATTCGGTGTTAGTTATACCTAATGCTCGCTTATGAGATTTTTTTGTTTCTTGGCTGGATGCTTCTCAATCTTTTGCTAGCCTTCACTTGCACTAAGTATGCTCACTACTTGTGCATCCAAACTCCTTAAACCTAGTATTTCCATATGAGTCAACTATACCTACCTATATGCGGTATTCTTTTGTCGTTCTAAGCAAATTTGTATGTGCCATCTCTAAATTTAAAAATAAATTTCTCTTTTGTGTGCTCGTACCACTCATGAAACGGTAGGGGGTGGCTAGTATTTTTCCATGCTAGATGTGTTATTCTCAAGATGAGTGTTTATTCACTTGTCATTGCACGAGAGTACGGCAAAGGTATTAGGGATGCTCAGTCTCGAGATGAAAAATGAATTTACTATATGTTGTCAAATAATAAATTCCTTGGAAACTGTTGGTATGGACGGCACCCATGGACTCGGTTAGCCGTGGAATGTGAAAGTATGGTGGAAAAAGGAATAAAATTTATTTTCTGTTTGGGAACCGCCTATGATATATCTAGCATGAAAAGTATTGGGAACTACTCAATCGTTTTCGTTGACAGGAAAAGCATGCCACCCAAAATGTTTTATCTCTATCTTTTTGCTTTGAACTCTGGCACCTCTACAAATCCCTACTTCCCTCTACGAAGGGCCTTTCTATTTACTTTCTGAATTTTTTTATTTTTATTTGAGTCTCCATCTTCTCTTATAAAGCACCAACTAAGGGGCACTATGATCGTACTTGAGCATTGGATGTAGCTAATATGCGAGTGTGTTTCATGAATGGATCAATGATTGAGCATAATGGGCTAGGGATAACTTGCTTTAGTATTGATATTTTGAAAGACATGGTTGCTTGTTGATATGCTTGAGTATTGAAATCTCATGTCAAAACTAGACTATTGCTTTGAATCATATAAAAGTCCAAATGTCCATGCTACCAAAAAAATAATATGTGATGAACATGTTAGGCAGCATTCCACATCAAACATTCTGTTTTTATCATTTACCTACTCAAGGACGAGCGGGAATTAAGCTTGGGGATGCTGATACGTCTCCAACGTATCTATAATTTTTTATTGTTCCATGCTGTTATATTGTTATTCTTGGATGTTTTACAATCATTTTATAGCAACTTTATATCATTTTTTTGGGACTAACCTATCGACATAGTGCCTAGTACCAGCTGCTATTTTTTGCTTGTTTTGTACTTCGCAGAAAACCAATACCAAACAGAGTCCAAACGCAACGAAACTTTTTGGTGATTTTTTCTGGACCAGAAGACACCTGTTGGGCCAAAGAAGTACCAGAGGGAGCCCTGATAGGTTGTGCCCATCTCGGTCGCCTCCCATGCCGCCTCTTTGCTCTCTAAATATCCCAATATTCCAGAAACCCTAGGGTAGTCGACGAAAAACAATTCAAACGCCACAAGTTCCAGAAACAACAGATCCAATCCAGACACCATCACAGAGGGGTTCATCATCCTCATTGGTGCCTCTCCAATGATGCATGAGTAGTTCATTGTAGACCTACTAGTTCGTAATTAGTAGCTAGATGGCTTCATCTCTCTCTTTTGAATCTCAATACAATGGTCTCTTGGAGATCTATTTGATGTAACTATTTTTGCGGTGTGTTTGTTGGGATCTGATGAACTTTGAGTTTATGATCATATCTATGTTTTTATACATGAAAGTTATTTGGGTCTTTTGATTCTTATATGCATGATTACTTATAGCCTCGTATTTCTTCTTCGAATCTTTGGTTTAGTTAGGCCGACTAGATCGATTTTTCTTGCCATGGGAAGAGGTGCTTTGTCATGGGTTCGATCTTACGGTGCTCAATCTCAGTGACAGAAGGGGAAATAACACGCATGTATCGTTGCTATTAAGGATAACAAGATGGGGTCTATTCCTACATGAATAGATCTTGTCTACATCATGTCATCGTTCTTATTGCATTACTCCGCTTCTCCATAAATTTAGTACACTAGATGCATGCTGGATAGCGGTCGATGTGTCGAGTAATAGTAGTAGATGCAGGCAGGAGTCGGTCTACCAATCTTGGACGTGATGCCTATATAATGATCATTGCCTGAATATCGTCATAATTATTTGGAGTTCTATCAATTGCCCAACAGTAACTTGTTACCCACCGTATGTTGTTTTTGTCGAGAGAAGCCACTAGTGAAATCTACGGCCCCGGGTCTCTTCTTTATCATATTTGCCTTCGAGATCTATTTTTATTTGCTTTTATTTTGAGATCTATATTATCAAAAACCCAAAAAATCTTGCTGAATTTTATTTGCATCTACCAATTTGTTACAACTTTCTCCCGTCCACGTGCCAATTTCTGGCGCCGTTACCCGAAAGGGATTGACAACCCCTTTAACATGTCGGGTTGCAAGTATTTGTTCTTTGTGTGCAGGTACCATTTATGTAGTGTTGCTTGGTTCTCCTACTGGTTCAATAACCTTGGTCTCATCACTGAGGGAAATACCTACCGTAGCTGTGCTGCATCATCCCTTCCTCTTTGGGGAAATACCGACGTAGTTCAAACCGCATCAGAGGTATCTCTCGAAGCAAGATAAAAGTATTATGGTGAACAAATTACACTTGGGAAACAATTAAATTGTAAATATTTATATTTATGACTATAATCATTCGTCTCATAATCTTATATCGACATTTTGTTCATGATATGTAGACCGTTATGCAATTTCATCTTCAACTAATACTCCACCTAAAGCCCCCTATCCAGTATGCATCTCGAGGTATTAAGTTCATACAAATAGAGTACTATAATAAGCAAGATGTTATACTGTAGACAATAAAACTATAATCCAAATGTGATAAAGAAACTATTGTTTGATCCTTAGTAGCAACAATACAATACGTGTTCGTTCACTTTTTTCGCTGGGATCAGTCACCGCAAGATTAAACCCACTATCATACACAACTCTCTCTAAAGATCTACGCATCAAACTTTGCCAAAGAAGACAAATAGACTGAAGAGCATATATTACTACTTAATTATGTAGCAAAGAAATTTTGAAAGATTCAATATAATTCAACGAACAATGTGATCATAAAGTGACAACCCGTCTTATCTCAATAGACACAACACCGAATTATACCATATGGATCCCGACCATGTAAGGCAACTCATAGGAACTTTGTATTGAATGACAAGGGAGAGGGGATGTCATCTAGCTACTGCTATGGACCCAAGGTCGTAAGGCAACAAGGTTGATGAATATGGCCCCGGTGATGGATTCCCCTCCGGCAGGGTGCCCGAATAGGCCTTCAGGTTGTATCTCCACGAAACAGAACCTGCGGGAAAAAAATATCCCGAAAAATGGTATTGAAGGTCTCCGGAAATATGAGATTCTATTGGCAAAGATGGTCATAAGGAGGTGCCTAGGGGCCCCAGACGGCTGGCCTACGCATGTGCCCCCCTAGCCGCGCTACCTCGCCGTCTGGGGCGGGGGGGCTAGATGGCCCTCTCGCATCTTTGGTGCTTTCTGGATTCTTCTCTCGATTTCTTTTTCAAAAATCCCCACGGTATTGTGAGCTCTGTAAATATTGATTTTCTATGAAACCAAAAACATGCACTAAACAAGAACTAGCTCTGCCACTATTAATAGGTTAGTCTGGAAAAATAATATAAATTGCTATAAAAAGTAATCAAAATTGAAACTATAATAGCATGCAATAATTTTAAAATTATAAATACGTTTGAGACGTATCAGGCTCCCGCAAGTGTCACTTTCTTGGCATGCAAGCGCGCCAAGTGGTGCGTCCAGCCACCGCCACGTGTTGGACGCTCCCTCTAGATTTTTTTTTTCTAATTTTTCTGTAAGTGTTTTCGGGTTTAGATGAGTTTTTTTCTTTTCACTTTCATCATGGTTTCCCTATGTTTTGGAGCAACTTTTTTTATGAAGCGCAACTGTGGTTATTGGAAATGAAGAAATAATTGTGCTTCTTCGCACATATTGCTTCTCGTGGAAGCACATATTCGCTTTCGTGAGAAGCATATCTGTCTTCTTCAAAAGGGAAAAAATTATGTTCCACAATAAGCACATATTTGCTTGTCGTGGATTCACGAGTGCTTCTCGAAAAATAACATGTGCTTTCACGAAAAGCACAATTTTGCTTCTTGTGGAAGCATATTTTTTGTCCTGCGAGAAGCTCTTGGAAAGGGAAACAATATGTGCTTTCGGAGAAGAATTGCTTCTGTGAGTTCTCGAGAAAAAAATGGTGCTTCTTGAAAAGGAAAAATGTGAAAAATCACAACCATGCTTCCGGGCTCCAATTTTCCCTAGCATTTTTGTTGTTATTCATTTTTCCCGGTTGCCATTTTTCTCTGTTTTCATTTTTAACGGATTTCATTTTTTTGTTTTTTCTTTTCGGTTATTTCCTGGTTCCTTTTTTTGTTTTTTCTCATGAAAATAGTTATCAAAACCTATTAACTTGAGATCTAGTTTCAAAGGTCTCAACACAAGAAATCCAACGGTGAACATAGTTCGGAATTTGGATGCACAGTTCATGAAATATAATGCTTTTTAATAAATGAATTTATGAACAGAAGAGAAAATACACAGGTTACGACAAGTGACGGTGCAGGAGGAGTTGGGGGTGATCTTTTCAAGGAGTACTTCTTAACCTGTAATTTCGCATTTTGACGCAAAGAACGCCCAGTAAAAGCTATCTAAAAGTATGTCGCACAAATTGATGTCAAACGTTATAACTCGCATTGAACGAGCTATAGCACGCTCTCGCCTATAGACGAGCCAGCTTGGGCCATCCCGGAAGGCTCCAGCGTGCTGGGTTGGTTCCTTTTGAGGCGGTTCTCTTTGCTTATGCTTGGTTTTTGTTGTTTTCTTTGTGTTTCTTCCATTTTATTTTTGTGTTTTTATTCTTTATTTTTCTGTTTCTCACTCTATTCTTTTTTTTCTTTTTTTTCTTGATATTTTTTGTTTTGATTTTTCTCTATTCATTTGTGCAAAATACAAAAAATTAATTTATAGATACATGAACACTTTTGTTTGAACATGCATACATTTTTTAGCAAAACATATGAAATTTGTTAAGTTTCCATTTATATTTGATTTTTATGGATTTTAAATTATTTTCATTTTCATTTTTGTGGCTTCCTAGTTTTATTTTATTTATTTATTCTTATTACCGTTGGTTTCCTTTTTCTTACAAGATTTTTTACCTTTTTCGTTTTATCTTTATTCTGTGGGGTAAATAAAGGATTCTGCAGGGCTACATGAACGATTTTATTACACATGCAATTCTTTTTCTAAAAGTTCAGACTTATATTTATTCAACGACAATGACTTTTTTTTTAAAGTATGGGACATGCTACTGTTGATTTTTCCACCCTGTGTCGTGTTATGAAGGCGCTGGAGACTACAACATGCAAGGTCCGTTTCTCCACCCTCAGGCCCATTCCCTTTCTTCGTGCCTCGAGTATGATTCTGAAACTGTCGATCTATTCATATTCAATCATGACAATACAACGAACACAAGAAAATAATACAAATTACATCCAGATTCATAGACCATCTAATGATGAGTACAAGCACTGAAACGAGCCGAGGATGCACCTTCGTTATCGGCCCTCCCTCGCCGGAGCCGGGCATAACTTGTTGTAGCATATAGTCGAGAAATCGCCGTGCTAAGGTCTCACAGGACCAATGCATCAGAACAACAACTGCCACCAATGAAGAGAAGTTTAGATCGAAAGGATCTAGCCTAAAGACACGTGAACAAAGATGAACAAAGACCAGATCCGAGCGGATCCACCAAAAACAACCATCGTCCGAATCCCGCAAGATCCACGGGAGACACACCTCCATACGCCCTCTGACGATGTTAAGACACACCATCGGGACGGGGCTAACATTCTATGAGCACCTTTAAGAGACTGAGCCGGCATATCATATTAAGGTTGACGAAGTCATCACAAGTGCCTCGTAGTCGACAGGGACATCTCCTTTCACTAAACGCGCATAGCTGAAAATAGTGAAATAAATTCAGCAATACCGCGAGCACCAGGACTTGAACTACGATGGGCTGAGGATACCACTCTCATCCTAACCATTCAATCACATATTGGTTCACTACAGCTCACGTTGTTGGGCAGTCACGGCTGATGATATGAGATTACGTCTACACGCAAAAGGAAAACTCATACTATGTCATGCAAACTGTACGACTGTGAACAAAAAAAATGGCAATAAATGGTTGGCTTGCTCTCAAATCATCAGCTCTAATCTCGATTCCCTGTCAAAGGAACAGTTCCTTAATTGATTTGCACTCGACGAGCATTGTCGCGCGCTAGTGAACCTTTAGCTAGCTATGCGCGCGTGTGAAGGAAGCATGCATTTCAACTCGATTGATGATGTCCACTGCTAGCTTCTATCCAAACTTGTACGAATGGGGAGCCTGTTACGTACATGACAGTTCGCTGTTAGTCTGTTACAAAAGACATTTGAGCATATATAGAAAGACAATAAGTATGCAACAATGTGTGTGCATATTGCACCAGCAACCCAACATTGTTCAGAAACAGCATGTCATCACTGTGCAATTGTATATGCAAAGCCTATTTCCCTTAGATTACAATGTTGCAGGCTCAGGGAACCACACTAACATCTATATCTATACCCATATAAAAAGGATGAAAGGTGCAAATTCAACTAATCTCGGTCATCAAGCCAGGTCAATCAAACGACTGAGGCTGCTCTAACGGTGAGGGTTCAACATGTTTGACGTGCAGTTAATATCATACCAAATATCAATGCCAACACTAATCACATAATTAACACGTAAAATAATATCATACCTAATATGTGTGTGCAATTAATATACTGCCTAATATCAGCGCTAGTCATCACAAACATCCTAACTCGAGACAGCCTAGATCTAAAGCAGAGTGGCTCTAGATCTATAGCCTTAAGAATTGTGTGGCACATGATATACCCTTTTTTTAACACAATACAATCGAAGTCGCTCACATACACGAGCATACACTCATCCCTATGGACGCACACACGCACACTCTACCCCTATGAGCACCTCCGAGACACTAAATTGTCATGGCATCTTGAGATTTTACGACTTGATATAGCATTCCGAGGGTTGGGAGGTCACGCACTATATATTTTTCACCCCAAAAGAAGATTAAACCACTCACTTCTGCATCATTGTCATGTACACAACTGTTTTATTAATTATTAATCAAATTACATGACAAAGGCAACCATGGGCCGAACCATGTACAAGTCAACTTCTTTCACAAGAATGCCTTCAGAAAGAATAGGCGCCCTCATGCCACCCTCTTCACGCCCGACTGAAGACAACCAAGACAATGATTTTCATCCTTGTTGATGAGACCCACCACCAAAGGGAAGTAAATTAGCAAGGACACAACGCCTTTAACAAGTTAAGGACGCAACCTTGTCACTGCTGAGCTCAGTCGGTAAAGGCTGGAAGAGGAGTTTTCACCCTAGACATGACATAGTGTTCCAATCACCAAGTTGAAGACAAATCTTTTACCAAAGTGGCCCAGGACAGAACCGACATAGGGGTCATCAGCCCGGCCCACCATGCCAGGAACTGTCAGGGCGAGAGGCCCCTTATCCGGGACACCGTCACGGAGGAGGCGCCAAAAGTTCGTTGGCGGTCGCCGAACGCGACCGGCCACCGACGGGTACTAATTTTTTCATTGTGTAGAGTCGCAATGCCACCACAACATCACGCACCACTCTCACCTACCACACACAACTGCCTGAGTTACCTTGGTGCACAACCCGTTCACACAATGTCCTGATCCCAACCTCCACGCATCAGCCATCTGTTAAACTGTATTCTGGTAGTATCTAGGGTTTGTTAGCGGCTAGGGTTTTGAGTTTATCTTCTGTAACAAACCTCTGTAATTATCCTCCTAGCCGCATGCCCTAGAGGCGTATATATATGACCCGGAGACCACCGTATTGGGTGCGTCAATCCAATCTACATCTTCTTTGTTTCACATGGTATCAGGCCCTCTCGCGTAATTGCTCGATGGGTTCCTCCTTCTGCCGGCGCCATGACCTCCTCTGCCATGACCTACCTTGCTTTGCCGGCCTCTCTCTTGGCGCCGTCCTCCTCGTCTGTTCCACCTCCTTCTGCTAGCCTTATCACGGCCAAGCTCACCACCTCCAACTACCTCCTCTGGAAGGCCCAGATTCTTCCTCCCATTCGCATTGCCAACGCCACAGGCTATGTTGATGGCACAACTCCCACTCCTTCTCGCCTCCTTCCACCCGATGACAAGGGGGAATGGGTGCCCAATCCGGAGTATGCGATCTGGTACCGGCAGGACCAGATTGTTCTTAGCTACCTGCTCGCCTCTCTCACCGATGATGTTCTTCAGCAGGTCATCCGTTTTGATACTTCTCGTGCCATTTGGGCGCATCTTGAGGAGATGTACTCCGCCCATTGCTGTGCCAGTGCTGTTCAGATCAAGCTTGACATGGCCAACTTCCGCAAGGGCAACCTCTTCATGGTGGACTACTTCGCCAAGATCCGCGCCTTCGCCGATCAACTAGCGGCGGCTGGCCGTCCCATGCGGGATGACGACATCATCACCGTTGTCATCACCGGGCTCGACAGTGACTACGACCCCCTCATCACCGCTGTTACGACTCGGATTGATGAGATTACCCTTGGGGAAATTCACTCTCACGCTCTCTCTTTTGAGCATCGCCACGAGTACCATGCTGCTCGTCTTCATCTCCATGCCGGTGGCTCTTCTATCAACTACGTCGCCCGCGGCAAGACCGGCAACAACAACAACAACAACAACACTCACGGTAGGGGCAACTACCGTGGCAAGGGCTATGTGTCACGCACAATATGCGACCCTATCCAAAAGGAACTCGAAGGTCCCACCAAGGATAGACCCGCATATTGGAACGCTTTTGCAAGGTGGATATCATTACATCAACGTTACATAACAGTGGGGATACATACATAAGGCATACAATGCCACATGAGTACAACAATACAACATACAAGAACAACATCCGACTACAGATGAAACATAAACAGAAACTCAAACAATATCCACCCTGCTAGCCCAGGCTGCCGACCTGGAACCTATCCCCTGATCGAAGAAGCAGAAGAAGAAACTCAACGCAAGCAAGCATCACTCTCGCGTCATGATCATCGCATAACCTGTACCTGCAACTGTTGTTGTAGTAATCTATGAGTCACGAGGACTCAGCAATCCCATTACCATGGGTATCAAGACTAGCAAAGCTTAATAGGAAAGGAAGGGGTAAAGTGGTGAGGTTGCAGCAGCGACTAAGCAAGTATGGTGGCTAACCAACGCAAAAGAGAGCGAGAAGAGAAACAAAGGAACGGTCGTCAACTAGCAATGATCAAGAGGTGATCCTGAACACCTACTTACGTCAAACATAACCCAGAAACCGTGTTCACTTCCCGGACTCCGCCGAGAAGAGACCATCACGGCTACACACGCGGTTGATGCGTTTTAATTCAGATCTGGTGTCGAGTTATCTACAACCGGACATTAACAAATTCCCATCTGCCACATAACCGCGGGCACGGCTCTCGAAAGTTTATACCCTGCAGGGGTGTCCCAACTTAGCCCATGACAAGCTCTCGCGATCAACGAAGGAATAGACCTTCTCCCAGGAAGGCCCGATCAGTCTCGGAATCCCGGTTTACAAGATATTTCGACAATGGTAAAACAAGACCAGCAAGACCGCCCGATGCGCCGACAATCCCGATAGGAGCTGCACATATCTCGTTCTCAGGTCAACACCGGATAAGCTAAGCGTACAGGTACCGACGTAACCCAAGTTGCCAAGGGATGGTCCCGCACGATGCTCTAGTTTGGACCAACACTTAGACAAGCATTGGCCCGGGGGGGCTATAATAAAGATGACCCTCGAGAGAGCGACTCCCAAGGAAAAAGTAGGTGGTGGGGAGGCAAATGTTAAAACCAAGGTTGGGCCTTGCTGGACAAGTTTTATTCAAAGCGAACTGTCAGGGGGGGTCCCATAAATCACCCGACCGCGTTAGGAACGCAAAATCCGGGAACATAACACCGGTATGACGGAAACTAGGGCGGCAAGAGTGGAACAAAACACCATGCATAAGGCCGAGCCTTCCACCTTTACCAAGTATATAGGTGCATTAACAATATAAGAGATATTGTGATATCCCAACCAAAATCCTGTCCACCATGGAGAAATCTTCAACTTCACCTGCAACTAGCAACGCTATAAGAGGGGCTGAGCAAAGCGGTAACATAGCCAAACAACGGTTTGCATAGGAAAGGTGTCAAAGGTTAGAGGTTCATGGCAATATGGGATGGCTTGATGAGCAATAGATAGGTAACGCAGCATAGCGATAGATCGAAGCAACTAGCATAGCAATGATAGTAGTGAGATCCAGGGTAGCGGTCATCTTGCCTGAAATCCCGCAAGGAAGAAAAACGAGTCCATGAAGAAGATGAAGCCACGAAGACGAACCACACGTAGACGAACGAATCCTCACAATCGCAACGAAATGGGAACTATCGAAAAGAAGCACACAACATGGTAAACACACCACACATAGACAAGACATGATGCACAACAAGCATGATGCATGACAAAGCTACATGAAGCTACTCATGGCAAGAGATGATGCAAACAAGAACAACACATCAAGGCAAGTTTAAATGAGGCCGGGAACAACATATAACAATTCCGGTAAGTCCTCATATGCATATTTTGAAATTGGTCCAGAACTGAATAAACCTTATGTTCAAGTGGCTAAACAGCAAGTTAAGATGCATCAAGATGATCTACACGAAATTCTAGTCAAGTTACATATAAAGTTCATTAGATTCGGAGCTACGGGCTAGAAGATATGAGCAAAACAAGTTAAGCATGACATTGATGCAAAATGCACCCAAACATCAAGCAAACACACCAAAACAAGGATGCAACATGGTAATATGAAGCTACATGCAAAAACAAGTAAGTTTCATATAGATCACACTCAAAACGGAGCAACGGTTCAACACATGCACACTATACAAGTCATAACAACAATCTGTCCATAACAGCAACTAGGCATATTGCAAGCATCAAAACAATATGCTACAGCACCCCAACATAATAACAAAAGGCATGGGCATGAAGTACTGGTAAAGCATAACAAAACATGAACACTGAGCTATCTCCAGAAAACACTAGAACATGCTCCAAAACACATGGTAAGATTGCAAATAATAGCAGTTTCAGACTTGGCAGAAATAACATCAGGTTGCAATGTTTAGAGCAAGCAAACAACATGTTACAGGAACATAACATGGCAAACAAAGGCATGGCATGAATCTACTAATAGCATAGATCAAAAGTCCCTTACTGACCATGAGCCAAAAAGGAACCAAAGATATGATGGCACCCATGTAAACATAGCAAGTTATATGACAGATTCATACATGGCAGGAACAACAATAAGTAGGCATGTTGGTGAGCTTGAACCACTCACCACAGAGCAATAGATGGCATGGCAAGGCAACCAACAGTAAAAAAACATGTTTATGAAGCTAAGCATGGCAATAGCAGGGTCATAGGGTGCATGGAACACTAGCAAAACATATGGAACAAATGAACTTAATGTTAACAGGCTGATAGCAACATTATCAAGCAACTTTGGAGCAAGATAACAACATGTTCCAGCAGGCTATAATTGCAACCAAGGGCATGAATGGATAGAGCATGACATGTAGATCAAAACATGTTTATAGGACATCTCCAGATTATGCATAGAATGATTAGTAGAAGCATGTTAACATGGCAACAAAATATAACAGAATCTGTCAGGAAAACAGCAACAGCAAGTACACTACTTAACAAGCTTGATACACTCAGCACACAACTCACAAAAATACATGGTATACACCCCTGGAAAGATGGCATGGCATAGATCAAAACACATGTAGACATCAACCTCATAGGATGCACACATCAGTCATGGCAAAAATGATAAATGAGCAAGTTATAACAGTTTCAGCAGATTAACATCAACTAGCACTCTTCCAACAGCATTTTAGGCATCAAGATGAGCTCAAATGAAAATGATGCAATGGAACGGAATGAAGTACTCGTCGAGGCGAACAATTTGACATATTACACGCACGAAACGGAGCTACGGATGCAGAGATAAAATGAGATGAACATGGCATGTTTATGCAATAATCCTGATGACTTAGACGAAAATATCACCTCCGAAACAGATCTGGGGTTTCGGGCACTCGGGTCGAGGTTCGTCGGAGGCGGCCGGAGTTCTCGCCGGAGATGACGTGGCCGGGGCCGGGGAGGAGCGGGGACGGCGGATCCGGCGGGGCACGGGGCCGGGAGGCGATGGCGACGGGGCGCCGGCGCGAAGGGCGGCGGCCGGAGGCGGGACGGCGGCGGAGGAGAGCGGCGCCGGAGCTCGGGGCAGCGCGGCCAGGCGCGGCGCGGCCGTCGGTGAGGCGGCGGGGCGGAGTCGTGGCGGCGCAGAGGCTCGGGCGGCCGCGCGGGAGGCGAGGGACCGGGCGGCGGCGGTGCTCCGGCGGCCGTCGAGGCGCGCGGAGGCGTACGGCGAGGCGGCGGCGGGCGCCGGCGGGCAGAGGCGGCGGGGCGCGGGCGGCTCCGGCGGGGCAGCGCCCGCAGCGGCGGCGGCGCGCGGGTTGGGCCCTGCGGGCCCGATCCGGGCCCGGCGGGCCTGGCGCGGTGGAGGGGAGCCGACGGGTGAGGTGGCGGCGCCTGGTTGGCTAGCGGCGGCGGCGGGGTGACGTGGCGGGCGCTGATTGGTCGGAGTGAGGTGGAGGCTGGACGTGTCCGGCCGTCGGCGGACATGTCCGGCGGCGCGGGGAGGAGAGGGCTAGGGTTTGGACTGCGGGAATTTCGGGGGAGGCCACATATTTATAGGTAGAGGGAGCTAGGGGAGTCCAAATGAGGAGCGGTTTTCGGCCACGCGATCGTGATCGAACGACCGAGAGCATAGAGGGGAGTTAGATGGGTTTTGGGCCACTTTGAAAGGGGTGTTGGGCTGCAACACAAAGAGGGCTTTTACGGTTACTCGGTTAACCGTTGGAGTATCAAACGACCTCCAAATGGCACGAAACTTGACAGGCGGTCTACCGGTGCTATACGAAGGCCGCTTGGCAAACCTCGGGCCATTCCGAGAAAGTTTAACACCCGCACATGAAAAGAGTCAAGAAGGGGACGCTGGAGGGCATAGGAGTGCCGGATTGCAAAACGGACAACGGGGAAAAGGCTCGGATGCATGAGACGAACACGAATGCGAAATGAAATGCACATGATGACATGACAAAGTGCAACACGCAAGCAAATGACAAGGCAACAACGGCGAATAACTGGCAGACACCTGGCGCATCGGATCCGGGGCGTTACACTACGGTAATCAAGGTGATCGCAGTGACTACAACAATAGCATCCGCGGTGGCAATCGCGGTGATCGTGGCGGCAATCGTCAATAGGGTGACTACTCCTTGTGCATGTCTGCCACCAGAAGTGGTGGGCCCCAGTGCTGGGCTGGTTTCCTCGCGACGGGCTGCAGCCCACGTGGCCTCTGCTGCGGGGCCACCTATTGCGTCCACCTGCGGCTCCCGATCCCAGGAGGATTTGTCGGACGCCCCTAGACGTGATGATGGCTCAGTGTCCCAGATGGATTTGCCAGCCCGATCGGCTGCATGCATTCCCTCTAGATCTTCTGTGCCGCCTGGATCCACTGCTCCGTCGCCTCACACCATGGTCACATGCACCCACGACAACACTCGCAAATTGCTCCAACGGAACGATGGCACAGTCATGTATGATCCGTCTCGTCGTGCTTTCCTGGCCTCGCAGAGCCCGTTGGTCATCGAGAGGTTGTTTCCTCTCTGGAGTGGCGGCGGGCCATGCAACTGGAGCTCGATGCTCTTCATCACAAATGGCACTTGGACTCTGGTTTCTCCTCCACCTCATGTCAATTTCATTGATTGCAAGTGGGTCTTCAAGATCAAGCACAAATCAGATGGTTCCATTGATCGTCACAAGGCTCGCTTAGTTGCCAAGGGATTTGAACAACGATATGGCTTGGACTATGATGACACATTTAGCCATGTGGTTAAGCCTGTCACTGTTCGCCTGGTTATCTCCATTGCAGTATCTCGTGGTTGGTGCTTACGCCAGTTGGATGTTCATAATGCCTTTCTTCATGGCGTTCTTCAGGAGGATGTGTACATGAGGCAACCCCCCGGTTTTGTGGATCCTTCTGCTCCTCGTCACTTGTGTAAACTACACAAGGCCATCTGTGGCCTCAAACAGGCTCCTCGTGCTTGGTATTCTCGGTTGAGTACTCGACTTGAGCAACTTGGTTTTTTGGCATCCAAAGCTGGCACTTCTATTTTTGTCTACAATCATGGTGGTGTTACCATTTTTATGCTTGTCTATGTTGATGACATTATTGTAGCCAGCTCGTCTTCGGCAGCCACAACCAAGTTACTTGCTGATTTACAGGCCTCATTTGCTCTCAAAGATCTTGGCCCCTTGCATTTCTTCCTTGGTGTGCATGTTCAGCCTTCGCCAGGGGGGCTGATTCTGTCTCAACAAAAATACATTGGCGATATCCTTCATCGTGCCAACATGAAAAACTGCAAGATCTCAACCACTCAAATGTCTTCAAGTGAGAAAATTCACAAGGACAGTGGATCACCACTTTCTCAGGAACATAGCACCAAATATCGCAGCCTTGTTGAAACACTTCAATACTTGACCCTCATGAGACCAGATATTTCGTTTGCTGTGAATCGTGTTTGTCAGTTCCTTCATGCTCCCACAATTGTGCACTTCTCGGCAGCTATCACACCCTAGCTAGTTCATGCATTAGAGTGTTTGCATCATGATTATTTTTCATCAGAAACTTGAAATGGGGATGACAGAACCCCAGCACCCCCTGAAATCAACTAGGGTTTACTAAAAATATTTTCAATGAACCTGAAATGCCCTTCTAAAATGTTCATCACCTCCGCCTTGGTCTTAAACCACTGCCAAAAGTGATGCACAAATTTCTAGGTCATCCTAAGGTCACTGGATTATATCATTAGTTATTTGAGTTTGGGCTTTTAAATAATATAAAATATTTCAAATGCTCAAATAATCCCAAACTAAAATGTTCCATGTTGGATGTATTCCAAATAGTGGCCAAGTGCAGTTTGGTGATTTTTGGAGATGCCTAAGTATTTTTAGAAATGCAACAAACTTACAGAAACAAAATAAAACAGAAACAAATTCGAAAAGGGACTTACCTGGCCAAACCCACGCCCCGGTCCACCTGCCGGCCCAGCACTGTGCTGGCCCGCGCCAGCCAGCTGCTTCGTCCTCGCCAGGCAGGCACAGAGGTGACGCCGACGAGCGCGAGCTCGCCACGGCGCCACCTGCTTGCCGCTTCACCCGTGGACGAGCTGGACGACCTCCACGTAGCGCCCCCGACCCCCTGGACACATCCATTCGCCCCCGTCGCCTCTCCCTCGCTCCCCTCTGCCATGGCCAACGCAGCCGCTGCCACCTCGCCGTCGTCGTCGTAGCCACCGCCGTCTCTGCACCGCCCGACCGTGTCCAGCAGCTCCGCCGTTGTCTTCTCCGTCGAGCAGGCCGAGCCTCGAGCGCTCGCGTGCCCTGAAGCCACCACATCAACCTCGCCCGACTCCGCCACCGCTGGAGATCCCCTTCGCCGTCACCATCGCAATAGTTCGTCCATGACCGCGCCGCCTAGCTCATCGTCTTCGCCGTGAGCTTCTGTCCCTTCCCCTCCCTCTCATTCGTGTTGCCGCTCTCTGCTTCGACTGCAACGAGCAGCACTGCACGCGCCGCCGCCTGAGCTCGTCGCCGACGATGCTCCGGCCAACTAACAGCCACGCCACCATGTCCAACGAGTTCACCTCGTCACGTAGATCATGTAGGAGCTGGCCTTGAGCCTCCAAGAGCACCACAACGACGGGTTCGACCTCACCCGAACTCCAGCAGCCGCACAGCTCGTCGCCGGCGTCGTTTCGGGCGACCTAGAGCTCCACCACCACCACCACCACCACTCGACGCGGCTCACTCCCACACTACTAGGAAAAGGGCTATAGATGAAATTGACACTAATGGCGCACCAGAGAAGTGGTGCGCCACTACTATATACTAATGGCGCACCATGTGGTGATGCGCCACTAGTAACATTTTTTTCATTTTTCCAAACATACTAATGGCGCACCAGCCACAGAGTGCGCCAGTATTGTATTTTTTTTATTCTTTTTTTTGCAAAACTATTAATGGCGCACCGTGGCACGCCATTAATATATATATATAGGACAAATCTTTCCGTGCTACCGGGTGTAGTTACACCCACTTTTGTTTCGTACGTTCTAGGTAGTATCTATCACATCGAAGAGTATGTACGTGTAGTATGTAGTATATAAGAATGTTTAGATAGTATACATACTACTTTTTTGGTAGTATGTACCATATTTTGTGCATACTCCATTTTGCGTACAAATATGTACGTATTTCACAAATACAATAAAACTATGGGCTCACTTGCAATTTTTCCATATAATTCACTTTGGAGTATCTTACATATAGTATATAAACATACTAAAAATAATAAAATAGATTATATACTACCACATGGTAGTATATAAGAAATGGGTGTAACTACACCCGGTAGTAGGATGCATTTTCCCTATATATATATATATATATATATATATATATATATATATATATATATTGCAAAACTACTAATGGCGCACAGCTGTGTGGTGCGCCATTAGTATGTTGTGTTACTAATGGCGCATGTGTGTGCGGTGCGCCATTAGTAACCTGGGACCAGCTAGATATTTTGGACAGCCACACCTACACACTCACTTTCCCCACTTTATTTCCTCCACCTCCTTCTCCAAGCTTGTCGGCTGCCTCCTCCTCCTCACCTCATTTGCACCATAGATTCATCAAAATTAAGTGGTGAAATTACCTTTTTTGATAGATAAGTAAGGGGAAAGCTATCTTCATGTTGTAGATCTACTTTTTTTCTCCCTAGCTCGCTCTAACAACGTGCACATGCATTTTTTGTGGCCCAGCTAGATCTATGTATGTTTGTGGTGTTGCATATGTTTGTGGTGTTGCATATATGTTTGTGTTTGCAGGTACCGGTATTTGAAATGCGATAGTTGCCAATATTTTGCCGGAATGTTGATTCATTTCCGTTTTGGCGAGAATTTTGGCACTATGCATTCTTTTTGGTCCTATTTTTAGGGAAAGTCATGCCAAAATTTTTCTTGGTTCTAAAATATCGTTTTGCTCTACCCCGCAGGCGACCATGGTCCACACGATGACCAAAGGCATCGTGAATAGGTTTTTGAGCTCCACGAAGGCTGAGTTGCTTCAAAAGAACGAGACGGAGATAAGATGTCCGTGTCGAAGATGCAAGCTGAAGAGCCTTATTGTGGACCCGGATTCCGGGCAGGTGCGGGACCACCTGCTCTTGCGTGGTTTCATGGATGGTTATCGGTGGCAAGGTGATGAAGATGACTATGAAGTCGTCCATGGGGGCCGGGAAAGAAATGAGGAAGGGTGAGAAGATGAAGAATCTCCAAGACATGATAACAACGATGATGTTGTACACAGTCATCATGTAGAAGATGTCGGACATGATGATGAGGAAGATCAAGACAAAGGGCATGATCATGAAGATGAAGATGCCGTAGCAGACGACGATGGAGGCTGGGTGCAGGACCCTCGTATTCAAGAGCTGCCTCTCAAGCAGACGGATAACACAAGAGCTGCCGCCCGAGAGAAAGCCAAGCTGGATCAACTGGAGATAGACGCGGTTACTCCATTGTATGAAGGATGCAGGCCCGAGGATACCCGCCTGAAAGTAACGCTCATGGCTCTGTAGATGAAGGTAAAACACAAAATGACCGACGCATGCTTCGACGAGAACATGTCATTCTGGCACGAACGTCTTCCCAAGGGGAAAAAGTGCCCGACCAGTTTCGAGGAGGCGAAGAAAATCGTGTGTCCTCTGGATTTACCGCACGTGAAATACCATGTGTGCATGAACAATTGCATCATTTATCGGGACGAGCACGCGGAGTCTACCATATGTCCGGTGTGCGGCATCACTCGATACAAGAAGAGGAAGAAATCTCCTTGAAAATTGGTGTGGTACTTTCCGATCACTCCTCGTTTGCAGCGCTATTTTGCGGACCCTAAGGTAGCAAAGCTCCTGCGTTGGCACGCGGATAGGGAGGAGAAGAAGTGGGAAGATGACGGAAATGATCCGGAGATAAATAAAAAGGACAAGATGCTGAGTCACCCTAAGGATGCGAGCCAGTGGCAAGCATTGAACTTCGAAGACCCAGAATTTGGGAAGGATCCAAGGAACATCGTGCTGGGCGCGAGCATCGATGGAGTCAATCCGTTTGGCAGCCAGAGAAACACACATAGCACCTGGCCTGTGTTTGTGTGGATGTACAACCTTCCCCCCTGGTTGTGCATGAAGCGGAAGTACATTCACATGAGTATACTAATTGAAGGGCCAAAACAACCAGGGAACAACATCAATCTGTATCTGGGGCTGCTGAAATAGGATCTAGACACGCTGTGGAAAATGTCAGCCAATACGTGGGACGCCGCAGAGAAATAATATTTCCCTATGAGAGCTGCACTGCTCACGACGGTGCACGACTATCTCGGTTACGGATATCTCGCGGGGCAGGTGGTCCACGGATTTTCTGGATGCGTAAGGTGCATGGATGACACAACGTATCGCCAGCTAGATAGAGATCCCGGGTCTTCGAAAACTGTGTTCATGGGACATCGAAGGTGGCTTCGCGACGATGACCCGTGGAGGAAACGCAAGGATCTGTTCGATGGTGAAACCGAACCCCGAAGGCGCCCACGTACGAGGAGCGGCGAGGAAATAGACGAGCTGTTGAAAAATTGGAAAGATTGCCCACTGTCGGGAAAGAAGCAAAAGGCGCCAGAGCCGGGAAAGAAGCGAAAGGCGCCAGAGCCGCTTCTGAAGGTATGGAAAACGAGGTCTATTTTCTGGGACTTGCCGTACTAGAAGATCCACCGTGTGCCTCACAGCCTTGATGCCATGCATATCATGAAGAACGTGTGTGAGAGTCTGCTTGGTACCCTGCTCAACATGCCAGAGAGGACAAAAGATGGGCCGAAAGCAAGGGCAGACTTGAAATCAATGGGCATCAGGCAGGAGCTTCACGCTAATGATGATGATGATGATGATGAGGCGAAGCAGGACACAGAAAGTCGTCGCAAAGGCAAAAAGGCCAAGAAGACCGGAAATGACTACCCTCCCGCGTGCTTCACTCTAAGTCAGGAGGAGATCGAGCAGTTTTTCACCTGCCTCGTAGGAGTAAAACTTCCTTACGGTTACGCGGGGAAGATAAGCAGATACCTAGAACCAGCGAAGCAGAAGTTCAGCGGGATGAAGTCTCATGACTGTCACGTGCTGATGACGCAGATACTTCCAGTTGCAATCCGTGGGATCATGGACGCACACGTTCGTGAAACGCTATTTGGCCTATGCAACTTTTTCGACGCCATCTCTCGGAAGTCGGTTGGCGTGAGGCAACTCAGAAGGCTACAGGAAGAGATTGTGGTGATACTATGCGAACTTGAGATGTACTTCCCGCCCGCATTCTTTAACGTTATGGTGCATCTGCTGGTCCATATCGTGGAGGATATCATCCAACTCGGGCCGACGTTCCTGCACAGCATGATGCCATTCGAAAGGATGAATGGTGTCATCAAAGGATACGTTCGCAATATGTCACGTCCAGAGGGAAGTATAGCCAGGGGCTTTCTGACCGAAGAGTGCATCTCCTACTGCACGAATTATCTAGGCATCGAGAACCCTGTTGGTATGCCCGTTAACAGGCACCTCGGCAGGCTCGCTGGATGGGGTCACCGTGAGGGTTGCCGCGAAATGCATGTCGACTTTGAGGGTCGACTCGCCGACTTTGAAAGAGCAAACCTAGTCGCGCTACAACACATAGATGTGGTCGATCCTTGGGTGGTAGATCACAAAACCTTTATTGAGAAGACGTACAATGACCGAGGCCAACAGAGGACGGACAGAGATATAATCAAAGAGCACAACTCATGTTTCACGCGTTGGTTCAAGCAGAAGCTTCTGTCGTACCCTTTACATGAGGATTCTTCCGCGGAAGAACAACTCATATTCGCCTTGTCACAGGGCACCGAGCACAACCTGATGACCTATGAGGCGTACGATATCAATGGCTACACATTCTACACCGAGGACAAGGACATGAAGAGCGATGGTTATCAGAACTCCGGGGTAAGGATGGAATCCTACACCGGTAACAACAAGGACATATACTACGGAAGGATCGAGGAGATCTGGGAGCTGAGCTACGCTGGAGACAAGGTCCCGATGTTCTGTGTCAGATGGGCCAAGAGCGTCCTAAAAGAAGACGGGTATTTCACCACCATGGTTATACCCGAAGCCAAATCCAAGACCGCGGGTGCAAACGTCACCGCGAAAAATGAGCCATGGGTACTGGCTTCCCAAGTGGACCAATGCTTCTTCATTACCGACCCGCCAAAGCCCAGTCATGTTGTCGTGAGGAGAGGCAAAAGGAAGATCATCGGAATGGATGGAGTAGCCAATGAGCAAGACTTCGGCAAGTACGGCGACCCGAAGATCGAACATGACGACGACGATGAAGTAGCAGCATACACCACAAGAAGAAGCAGGACCACCCTACCTAAAGGACGTCCGTTCCACAGAAGAACTCCATTTGCGAAAAAGAAGGGCAAGAAGATTGTGAATAGATAGCTAGCTAAGATCGATTGTATTTAAATCGTAGTCTTCATTTCTCGGGCACTTTTTGATATCATTAATATTTTTAAATTTCATGGGCACTTTTTGAATTCATGAATATTTTTTCAAATTTGATGATATTTTTTCATATTGAATATTGAATATTCATGAGGACACTCGATCTCGACCGTCGAGATCACTATGTAAGTAGAATATGAAAAAATATTGAATATTTATGAGGATACGACCCACCGCACCCTCCCCCGCTCCACCGGCCGCCGCCGCCGACCCCCCGCCCGCACCCTCCCCCACTCCACCGTCGCCGATGACCCACCGCACCCTCCCCCGCTCCACCGGTCGCCGCCGCCGACCCCCGGCCCGCACCCTCCCCCACTCCACCGCTGCCGACGACCCCCCGCACCCTCTCCCCCGCACCCTCCCCGGCCCGCTCCATTGCCACAAATGAATGCAACTAAAATTGCAAAAAAAAACAAATTTGATTATATTTTCAAATAACAAATTTGATGATATTTTCAAATAATAAATTTGATGATATTTTTTCATATTCATAAATATTTTCAAATAACAAATTTGATGATATTTAAAAAAAAATTATTACTGTTTTTATAAAAAAAATATTACTGTTATGATTTAAACAAGTTTGAACATATTTAAACACAAATAAATATCAAACAGCATTTTAAATGCATAAAAACAAAAATTGGGGAGCCTAGGAATCGAACCCAAGACCTCCTAGTGTGTGTGCTGCGTGCTGACCAGTCAGGCGAGTGGGCGTGTTCTAATGGAGATAGGGTTAGGTGGAATATAACCTGACCAGTCGGGCTAGTAATTAAAACAAAATTCTAATGGCGCACCAGGGGGAGGTCCGCCATTAGAATCGTCGTACTTATGGCGCACTAGGGGAAGGTGCGCCATTGCTAACCCTCCCCCCACTCCACCTATTCCCCTCGCACTGTGGCCTCCCTCCCTCCCTCGCCAGATCCCCCACTCGACGCCAACCGTACGCCGCCACCCCCTTGCTCCGCCCCCTCCGTCCACCGCGCTTGCACGCCGTCGGCGACGCCGCCGCCGCTGTGGTCTTGCGCTGCCCCGACACCGCCGCCCCAACCCCCGCGGGACTCCACCCCTGCCGCCCCCACGCCCCCCGAACAGGATCGGCCGAGCGCGCGCCGCCCGCTCCTCTCCTCTCCTCCTCCCTCCGACAAGCGAGGGCCTCTTCCGGCCCCTGCAGCAGCCGGCGAGCGCGGCACCGATGCGCGCACCCCGCCTGCCCCTGTCGTCCTCCGCCACCGGCCCCTGCTCTCCTTCGACCGCGGCGAGCGAGGACCCGGACGAGCTCGGACCCCGACCCCGACCCCTTCGCCGACCCCGACCCCTTCGGCGACCAGGTACCTCTCCTCCTTCCTCCTTCCTCCCTCTCTCCACCATTCCCCATTCCCTCCCTCCCTTCCCTCGACCGTGGCAGTGTAGGTCATCTAACAGGGTAGTCCGTGGATTCAAACTAGCTAAAGGAGATTCAAACTGCCGAACCTTTAGGTCAACAACTCAACACAAACCAACCCTGAAAGCAAAAACTCAACACAAACCAAGTGCATTATTTTTGTGACTGTTTTCATGTTTGCAGAACCAATATTTTTGTGCCAACAATCAGTTTACTCCCTCATGCCAACAACCACTCATTTTTCAGTTAACTCCTTACAGTTCAGATCATATTTTGATTGTCAACAAGTGGACTTTTAAGGCTTTTTTAGAGGCAATACTAGTGGATATTAGGCCTTTTTACAGGCAATAATAGTGGAATTTTAGGCTTTTTTTCTAGGAGTGTGTTTCATGCTGGCCTATAGTGATGAATTAGTCAGAATTGTGTATGATTGTGCCTAAAGTAGATAATCTAAAGATACAGACAAAATAATTAGGGGAGCATGTGTGAATCTAAAGTATATTGTCAACTTCCAACATTTGCTCTGTTGTCCATGTGGTTGAAGCAATGAAGTTGAGTGTGTCATTCTTGCTATGGTCATGTAAGAGAAATGCTCTGCCTTGCTAATTTTACCATGAGATTTGGGGTAATCAGCTAGTTCTGGTCAAAGCAAGTGGTTTTCCTGAGCTATGCCTTGGTTAGAAAATGATGCATGATGGTTTGTTCAGAAGAGGAATAATCCCAGGATAGCATGTATCATGGGGTCAAACCTGGGACCCCTATTGTAATTTGATTTTGATTATTAATTTTTCTGTGAGCAGATGAATTACAGTGTTTGTGTTGTAATGAAACTTGAGCTGAAATAGAACTTGACAGCCTGTACAGTGAATATATGCAGTGAACAGAAATTGACAGGTTTTCTTGACTGAATTCAGTCCTGTACAGTGAATATATGCGGTCAATATACAGTCATTGTAATTTTTGGGAGTAATTTTTGGTGTCAAATCACTCAAGCAGTAACTGGATTTTCAAACTGAACTTGACACAATACTATTCAGTTAATTTGCTTGGACAGTAGTATGTATGCTCGTCACTTTATGTATGGTGTTATGCCCTGTTATCTCTGTTCAGTTGACTAATGAAGCACTAGGCTCATCCATGGTACAAGTTCACCTGTGAACACTTGAAATTAGTCAGGACATCCCGTACTGATAGATGTAAATTGTGTCCAGTAGGCTTTGAAGCACCGGTTTTTCCTGTTTCTAACTCTGAATCTGATATAAACCATACTGTTGGCATAAGTGGTCTTTTGTATATGTGCTGATGCTTTGTTAATATAAAGCTATAGATGATGTTGTACTTGTGATGATGTTACTTGTGATCTTCTGAAATGACCCATTGGCGACTTCATTACGCAGGGATAATGATATTGTAGGTACCCCTAGAGGCCCTTGAGTTTGCCGGAATGTCAATTAACTGCAGTTCCAGCAAATTCGGGTACTCCATATATCCTATTTTCAGCAAAGGTCATGCTGAAATTTTCCGTGAATTTTAGCATGACTTTGCTAAAAATAGGACATATGGGGTACTTGCGACTAATGCATGGGCCGAGGTATCTTAGTACTTAGTTAAGTAGGATCAACTGCACCGCCATTCTTGCTGCATAGGTGGCAATAGAGCCAAGTGATTAGTGCCAAGTGATTAGGCCCAACCTAGGGTGCCTCGGCATCGATAAACCCTAAATGATGAAAACTTAACTTAGCATTTAGGGTGCCTCGGCGTCGACAAACCCTAAATGATGAAACCTTGGCTTCTATAGGGTGCCTCGGTGTCGATGAGAACCTAAATGATGTACACTTAGGCTTTTAGGGTGCCTCGGCATCGACAAACTATAAATGATAAAAGCTTAGCTTTTAGGATGCCTCGGTGTCGACAAACCCTAAATGATGAGACCATGATCTTGTTCCTTGACAATAACCAACTTTTTGACCAAACTTTTTTCCTATTTAGAGCGAAACATGGCCCACAACGATGAGGCCGGCGGTTCGGGCGGCAAGCAATTCTGGGAGCTGTCCCAGGAGTTGGAGGAAGAACATCACCGCTATGAGGACGCCACGGAAGACACCGATCCTGACTACACAACCCCTAGTGGCGTCGAGGATGACACCACTGATGGCGCCGCCGAGGATGCCACCACTGATGATGGCGGCGCACGCACAGATGGCAGCCAACCGAAGAGGCAACGGAAGGACCGGCGCCCGAGCGTGCTCGGCACCGTCAGGGAGGAATTTACTGAAGTGGACTCTGACGGGAATCCGACGGCGCCCAAACAAGTAGTCAAGGGGTACTCGGTTCAGCTCGGGTGCATTCTCCGGAGCACCGTATCGATCAAAACCGAGAACCTAAGGCATAAGGACCGAGGGAATTTGCGCAGCCTCCTCTTCACGAAGCTGCACGAACGATACAAGTTCCCCACTGAGTTTGCAAATACACGCCTCTCGGGGAATAAAGTGAACAGTGCCGCCCTCACGAGGATGAGCACGGCCCTGTCTACTTGGAGAAGCACGGTGAAGGCAATGATTAAGAAAGGTGATAGTTATGACAAGATCAAGGAGAAATATCCTTTGATGAGCGAAGATGACTACAAGGAGTTCAAGATCAAGTGCGAGAGCAGCGCAACCTCCGAATCAAGCCAGTGGGGGAAAGAAATGCAGCAGTTGAACTTAGGGGTCCACCAACTCGGTCCCGGCGGTTACAGAGTGGCGGAGCCTATATGGGACTAGGAGGACGCAGAGCGTGCCGAGCAAGGCCTACCGCCCTGCTTTGCGAAATACCATGACAAGCAGACCAGGAACTTTCTCAGGGCCCGGTACAAGGAGGACCCGGTAACAAAGGAGCTTACCACTGATCCGAAGATCAGGGCGCTCGAGCTTGTTCTGGTAAGGAATACACCCCCGCGTAATTAGCTCCATGTGGTTGCATTCTAATTAATCCCCAATATTTCTAAATGGTTCATGTTCCTTCCGCAGGACACTGAAAGCAGTAGCGTGGGGTCGTCTCAGAGCTCCCCTTTCGACACCCCTTTAAATAGGGCGTTGAACGTAATGAAAAACAAGGATAAGCTCAGTAAGCCGACGTCAGCTGGTCATGTGGCCGGCAAAGGCTTGTCCACAAAATGGTCGTCATACTATACCGCTGGTGGGTGAAAGGAGAAAAAGATCAGCTCGGAAAGCCAGTCGCACGAGGTTGAAGCACTCAAGGCACAAGTGGCGCGGATTCCGGAGCTTGTCCAAGAGCAAGTGGACCAACAACTGGGAACGAAGCTCAACACCATGGTGTCTACGTTGATTCATGGGCTGACGACGTGGATTGCGGGCGGCCAACAGGGGCCTCCCCCGGTTCCCAGCTTCACGGCCAGCAACTCGCACAGCTCGTAGGCGGCGCCATTAGTGTCTTCGGTGGAGGCGGTATTCGTGTCTCCGGCGCCGGCACGGGCATTGGAGCTTAATGCACCCGGGTGTACGCCGGCCGGCACCTCGCCAGCAAGCGGCCCCTCTGTCAGTTGCACGCTCGCCATTGGCGGTGCCTCAACATTAGCCGAGCTCGACGGCATCACGGTAACTAAGCCTCTCGGCCGATGACTTCATCTCCATGCCTTTGACTGGGCATCCCTGACGCCCTACATGTTTTCGCAGGGCACCGTCGACGTTCCTTGCACTCTTCTGCACTTCGTGGGCGGCGAGTTGGTCGATGTCGCCAAGGGCAGAATCGTTCAACCGGGCAACCCCGTGTTCCACGGTAATCCGATGCCACCCATAGTGTATAGGGTTGAAGTGGTTCGGGTGCTGCCAGGCTGCGACGAGCCGTTACCTCCGATTCGACCCGCTGGGGCCGACGAAGAAGATGAGATGACCCTCAGCGCCTACGTAAGCTGGCCCCTGCTTTGGACGAAGAGCCAGATTCGTTTGGGGGTGGGGGACACCATCCCACAGACAAGACCGCCAGTCGTGCCGGCGCCAAGCCATGGCAAGAACGCCACAATGCTACCGGACCTGCCGGACATCCCTATGGCACAGGATCTGGACATGCATATGGCACAGGATCCGGACGACGACGACAATGACGATGGTACATTTACCAACATCGATAAGTACTTTGACGAACATGGATACGCTGACGAGTTCTGCGGGCCTCTTTCTCAAGAACCCAACCAAGACGACCGCAATCTAGCTGGTATGGCGGAGAAATCCAATTGCAACAGGCGTCGTCTGGCGTTCAGTTCTCAGGAGACGCCTCCAGCTCCCGCCTTCACCGAGCCTCAAATAGCTGAGGTGCGAAATATTATCAGCCCCAACACGCTCAAGAAGGCGGTCTATGAGTAGAACTCGGTCCCATTACAGCAGATCAAGAAGAAGGGACGGAAACGAAAGACTAACAAAGGCGCCGGTGCGAGCCAGCTGGCACCGAGTACGATCCGTGCTCAGGACGGACCACCTTCACCTAAGGATATCTCGAGGAGGGTGCATGTGGCGGGTAGGGCGATGCTACTGACAAATATGCTCAATGCTGCAACCGGTGCTATGCGGAGTCTGCACGACAGTGTTCTTTCTTTGGAGAAGCGGCGTCTCAGAGAGAATGATGTGGCATACCCGGTATTCATGGCCAATGTGTCAGAGGGCAAGGGCTTGGTGGATGGCGACATCGAGGGTATGATCGTCCTGCGGTTTGATGACATCTTTGCTATGTTTAACCTTCATCCGCTGCACTACACCTTCGTTCGGCTGTTTTCGCTGAGTATGGAGATGTGAATCATTAGAGACAAGACCCCGGACATCGTGATAGTCGACCCCTTCTACATGCGTACCAAGCTCTTGAGCAGCGTTGGGGACCGCCAAGTCGCGAGTTCACACCTCGAAGGCGTCATTCTGGAAAACCCAGATAAGGATAACTTCCTTGTGGCTTACTTTCCCGAGTAAGTCATCCCTTAACCGCCCCGTAACATATGATTTCTTAGATTTCAATCGTTCTTTTTTTTCTAACATTCTGTGTTCTGTGCAGTGACACACATTGCACACTCATCCTCTTAAGCCCAAAATATTCCATGGCCACGTATTTCGACCCGAACCGTGACTCCAAGATAGACTACACAAATATCAAGAAAGTTCTTGATGATGTTCTCCCCGGCTACGCCAAATATGGAGGCACCTTCACCAGGGCAGTTCGTAAGTATGGCAAGCACATGTTCACCCACAATACGAAGTTCTGCTGTGTCAAGCAGCCGCCTGGCGGTCAGAAGGATGCCTACTACGCCCTCCATCACATGCGGGCGATCGTAAGGGACCATCATCACCTTCTGCTACCAGATAATCTCAAAGATTGGTCCGCGAGCTTGTCGGCAATCCAGGACGCGGACATCAGACAAGAATTCTTTCGCATCCAGTCGGAGTTTGCGGACATCATCCATCAAGACGTCCTTCATACCTCGGGGAAATTCTTCCTCAGATATCAACCGTCCAACAGTGAGATAGACGGAACGCTACAAATGCAGGCTGACAACGACCGCGATTTCATGACCATCACGACAGACGGTGGCTTCATCCACGCTCCTGTCTCATGAGTCGAGTCGAAAGTAGTGATGTGTAGTTCTGAAACATTGATTGGCTCATGTTGTAATTAGACTTTAATGAATTGTATGTCTCTTTGGTTTGGACAGTCGTTCAACTTAGATGTAATCGATGCTATTTATTAGTAGAACCATGAATTGTGCTATTAATGTCTTGCTTTTCTCTTCCGATCCTTTTGTTGCATACTTATATATTTCTTATGTATTGTATGTTGTTTGGCTTGTGCATAGAGATGTCGTCGTATGTCGTGTACAAGGGTAAGGTTCCCGGAGTCTACGACGACTGGGAGGAGTGTCGGAGACAGGTTCACCGATTCAGCGGTAACAGTTACAAAGGGTACACCACTAGGGCGGAGGCGGAATCTAGATACGCCTGCTATCTAGCGGGAGAGAGGAGGGAGCGTTGGAGGAACCGGATGAAGACCAGTTTCATCGCGATGATGCTCATCGTGATGACTGCAGCTCTCTTCTATGTGATGGTAGTTTAGATGATCGATATCGACTTGTAATGTGAAGACAAACTCGATACTCGCGGTCTCGAGACTTGTGATGTTTTATCTTTGTTCGGTATTTTGAATTCGGAGACTAATATGATGAATTGTATTCGGAGACTAATCTTCTATTGTATTCGATGAATATGCTGTTGCTGTGTGCTGCTGTCTATATTCTGTCCAATAATATATTTTGTAACCTGTGCAAAAATCAGAAAAGTAAAAAGAAACTAATATTCATACTAATGGCGCATCACCTCAAGGTGCGCCATTAGTATGCCAAAGGATACTAATGGTGCATCATCTCACAGTGTGCCATTAGTATGACAAAGCACATGGTTACATATGGCCCCCTGGGAGGCATACTAATGGCGCATGGTGTTCTATACTAATGGCGCACTGCGTGGTACACAATTAGTATACCAGATACTAATGGTGCACCAGTGGTGCACCATTAGTAAAAAATACTAGTGGTGTGATACTAATGACGCACCAGTAGTGCGCCATTAGTAGGCAAAACTGGTGCGCCATTAGTAGGCCTTTTCCTAGTAGTGCTAGCTACCCGTAGATGGTCTCTGCCGCCCTTTTGGTCGCCAGAGGGCAAATCCTGCAGCCTCCGCCGCGTCTGGACGTCGCCGGCGGCTAAACGTCGGCGAGTCAACGTGGTTTGACCACGTGTTTGACTCCCCAGAGTCACTAACATGTGGGCCCTACCATCTGGTCAAACCTGGGTTAGTTTTAAACTAATCCTAATTAACTTAATTAACTAACAGAGACACTGATCAGTGGGTCCTACTGGTCAGGTTTGACCTGGGCGCCCCTGTTGACCTGCTGACGCAGTAATCCCTTTTTCTGGATTTAATCTTATTCAGGAAATTCCAGAAAATAGTGCAAACTTCAAAAATTCATAGAAATTAATCGGTAACTCCAAATGCAAAGTGTTATATATGAAAAATGATCAGAAAAATCCAATCTATCCATCTGCACTTATTTCATGCATGTTTAAACAAGTTAACTTGCTGCTTAGTGCAAAAACATGATAAAGCACTATTTAAGATCATATATGGGTTTGCAATTTGAATCTTTGGTTCAAAATGACTCAAACTTATCTGGTCATAGTTGCATTAGCCCAATACACTCATTTTGCCATGTCTCATGCATGCATCATATTGTTGCACATTGTTTGGTGTTGATTGTATATCGGTGCTCTCTGGGGCAGGTTCTGCCCCCGAAGAGTATCACGAGTATCCAAACAAGGAGCAATACCAGTCTACGGACCCGCAAGGCAAGCAACCAACCATTTGATCATATCGATACAATCCCAAGTTCTCACTCCTACTCTCTTTTACTGCATTTAAGACAACGCGTTTCAAACTGTTGTGTGCTATGGTAGCTGAACCTATTTCCTCTATATGACCTGTCATTGCCACAGTAACTAGATGAAACCCACTAGCATGTGTAGGAGTTGATTGAGCCATGTGTATGTGTTTCCTACCTTGCTATGCCTGCTATGCTTAGAGTTGTGTCAGGTCTGGTTCATCTGGGTGATGGGCTAGAGTGAAATGATCATGTCGGTAATGAGAGTGATGTGTTGAACACAATTTGGTAAAGGTATTGATGAGAGGCCATGTAGGAGTACATGGTGGTTGTTTCATTGGAACCGTCCTTAAGCACTGAGATCTGTATGTGTGATTTAAGAATCAGCTACTACCATACATTGGGATCCTTAATTGACTCGCTCGACTTCTTATCCACCTTAGTCCTCTGTCCAGGAGTTGCACGTAGTTTCTGGTGTTTGTAGTATACTGGAGGTCGTGGGCAGCGC
Source organism: Triticum timopheevii (assembly GCA_963921465.1). Classification (NCBI taxonomy): domain Eukaryota; kingdom Viridiplantae; phylum Streptophyta; class Magnoliopsida; order Poales; family Poaceae; genus Triticum; species Triticum timopheevii. The sequence goes on along the minus strand of OY997262.1, from coordinate 274,500,711 downwards.
TGACCCTCGAGGTGGGCTGTGATGCGGTAGGTACGTGGCCGGGCATGCCGGGCACCCGTTAGGTGTCTCGGAACCCTATACACATCGTTTGGGGCCGCATGTGGAAACCTCGGCTGGACTCCCTGTGGATGGAACCTGAATAGGCGATAAACCTAGACTAGAGACTTACGTGTTTAGGTAGGTCGTGGTCTACACCCACGTCGGCTTTCAATTGAAGTCTGCCAAGCACATGCCGTATGCTGACACTAAGTGGTGGAAACATGTATGAAGAATTACACCCCTGCAGGGTTAACCTCATCTATTCGAATAGCCGCGTCCGTGGTAAAGGACTACTTGGCTGCCTATACAGTTCATAGAGAAGTAAATGGATACTACTAAAAGCCTCAAGATAAGCGTGAGTGCCGAGGATGGCTCTTCCGTAGGATGACGGAGGTGGATCCTCGGTAGTGTATTGAAGTGGTGTGTAGTGGACTCAAGTGCGCAAAACCATTACAAAGTTGCTGTCTCGTAAGATAGCTTAGCCAAGAGTCAAAGCTGGCTTGCTACAATAACCCCACCAACCCTTCTTGATAATGTGCATGTATGTAGGATCTGATGTAAGTCTTGCTGAGTACCTTTGTACTCATGTTTGCTTAATTTACGTTTTACAGACGATGCTGCAACCCCTTCTGATGGGTTCTCCGTAGAGGTCGATGTCGACGAGTAGGCTGAAGCCCAGGTGGTGATCCTGAGCTCGCGATGGACCGTGTAGTATTGTCAGGCTTCCTCAAGACTCTTTTACTTTCTAGTTATTTGTACTTAGACATGTTACTTCCGTTGTTGGCTTGTATGTTTGTATGACTTGAATGCTGGGTCGTGTGACCCGTACTTGTGTGTATGATATGTATGGCTCTCTAAGCCTTTAAATAAAGTACTTGAGTTGTAGAGTCATGTTGTGATGCCATGTTGTATTTGCACATATCGAGCATATTGTGCGTATGATTGAAATGCTTGGTATGTGTGGGATCTGACTATCTAGTTGTTTATCCTTGGTAGCCTCTCTTACCGGGAAATGTCTCCTAGTGCTTCCAGTGAGCCCTGGTAGCTTGCTACTGCTCCGGAACACCTAGGCTGGCAGGCATGTGTCCTTCTTCGTTCCTGTGTCTGTCCCTACGGGGAAATCTCACGCGATGACTACCGGAGTCCTGTTAGCCTGCTATAGCCCGATTTACCGGAGTCCTGCTAGCCCGGTTGCTACAGCCCGGATTCACTCGTTGATGACCGACACGTTCGTTGCTGGGTCATGTATGCTTGTCCCTGTAAGTTAGTGCCACTTTGGGTTCACGACTAGCCATGTCAGCCCGGACTCCTTGTCATATGGATGCTAGCGACACTCTCATATACGTGTGCCAAAAGGCGCAAACGGTCCCGGGCAAGGTAAGGCGACACCCGTGGGAATACCGTGTGTGAGGCCGCAAAGAGATATGAAGTGTTACATGCTAGATCGGTGTGGCATTGAGTCGGGGTCCTGACAGCAGCCAAGAGAATTCTACGGTATCTGAAGTACACACGAAGCATGTGTCTCTCTATAAGAAAGTCTCCATCAATGCTACTCAGTTGTTTTTCAGATGCAGACTGGGCTGGATGTAGTGATGATCGCAGGTCAACATGAGGTTTTGCCATCTTTGTTGGTTCCAAGCTTGTTTCCTAGAGCTCAAGAAAGCAAGCTATGATGTCTCGGTCAAGTAAGGAGTCAGAATACAAGTCTCTTGCCAATGGAACAGCTGAGCTGATCTAGATACAGTCAATGCTTGGTGAACTTGGTGTTTTCCTGCCTCGTTCTCCTGTCTTGTGGTGTGACAACTTAGGAGCCACTTATCTCTCTGCAAATCCGGTGTTTCATGCCAGAACCAAACACATAGAAGTGGATTTCCACTTTGTTCGAGAACAAGTGGCGGCCAAAGCACTTGATGTTCGTTTCATCTCCTCCAAGGATCAAGTGGTGGACATCTTCACAAAGCCATTGGCTGAGATGTTGTTTGTTCCTAATAGACACAACCTGAATCTTCTTGAAGGAAGATCAGTTTGAGGGGGATGTTAAACTGTATTCTGTTAGTATCTAGGGTTTGTTAGCTAGGGTTTTGAGTTTATCTTCTGTAAAAAACCTCTGTAATTATCCTCGTAGTCGCATGCCCTAGAGGCGTATATACATGACCCGGAGACCACCGTATTGGGTGCGTCAATCCAATCTACATCTTCTTTGTTTCACACCATCCGCCAACAGAGATGGCCACCATGGAAAATGTGGTAGATGACCGGATGCCAGCTCAGACTACTTAATAGTCGCCGTGTCACATGCCCATGTAGCCGTCCCCGCGAGTGGGGAAGTCATGGTCGATGTGCCCTAGTTGACGGAGTCCCCCATAGCCAGGTTTGCCATGAGCTCCATAGAGATGCACACCACCATGACCAGTCACACCGACCAACATACCATGGGATGAGTGTTTATTTGCCCTCGACTGCCACAATAGTCTGCACATCCACCCCCCCCACCGCCATGAAAGACCGGCACACGACCTCAGTTTCTTCATCCTCGGTTCTACTAATGCCGACTTGGCATGCACCTTACTTTGGAACCTGTCGGCCTCCATGCACCACCCCTCCTCCTTGGCCCTTTCAGCGTGGCCGGCGACATCCAAGGCGTACGGTGAAGTGCAGTAGAGCACAAGTGACATGCCATCTAAACTGCACCAGGAGGAGGAGAGAAAGGATGGGGTAATGCCTAAAAAATTATTAAGAAACTAATTTTCATCCAGTACACCCCGGCCTTCTTAATTCCAACCCTGAGCACTAAGGGCGTGTTTGGTTGCCCGCATTAGGCTCGACCTGGCCTGCGCAGGAAGAAAGTGGCCCGTTTGGTTGCCTGCCTTCACTGTGCGGCCCGCATCGCATGGAACTTAAAGTACGTCGAGGCCAGGCCCAGGGGAAACACCCGAATCGGAAGTAGCTCGCGAGCCTGGCTCGGGTGAGGCAGGGGAGGGCAATGCGCTTCTCCCCTCAGCCGAGCAGGGGAGATGGCGCGAGCTCGCCCGCGTCGCCAAAAAATCGGCGGGAGGATTTCGGCTCACCTCCCGCCGAGTCCACCCCTATTTAGCCCCTCCCTCACCGCCCCAACTCCCGCCACCATTCTTCCTCCATTCGAGCTTTCCCGCTGACGCGCATCGGCAGCGACGAGCAGGTAAGTGGCGCATCTTCATCGGCCGGCGGTCCACGGCGTTGGCGCTCCTTCACCGGCCGATGTTCATCTTCCACGACCATCCCCCCCTCGCCCTCAAGCTGCAGTCATGGCCTTTGTGAGTTCAATCCACCTTTCTCTCTGTTCCTTCTAGCTAGATCTGAGCTGCAGCTAGGGTTTGATCTAGATGCATGGTTGATTAGTGGTCTAATCTGTGAGCTGATATGGTTGGTTGCTATGCTGCATTGCAATTTGTGGTAGGGCTAGATTTTCAAGCATGTGGTAGGCTAGATTAGTAGTAGAGTTTGAAGTTGAACCTTGTGCTTGTGTTAAATCATGCTTAGATATGTTATTTCTAGCTATTGGTGGTCCATTTGTAGCATGTTGTTTGTTGTAGATGTATGTTCCTACACATAGATTGTCCGATATGCTTGGTATGATAGCGATGAAGCATGTGCTTACTATGATAGTGATGAACGATGTACATGTATGCTTCTACTTTCATGGATTGTCCGGTATGTTGTGTGATATGCTTACTATCAATGCGTGCTACGATTGTAGGACATGACCACGCACACGCAAGATCTTAGTCAGGCCCTTATCGTGTCCGACAACCAGTTTGCTCCATCGTTTGTCAAGGACTCGCAGCCTATGTCCGAGATGGCACCTGATTCAGAGGTGTTCAAGTCTGATTCCCTCTATGTGCCAGTAGTGCTCGTTGAGCCAACTCCTGTTGCTGCTGCTGCCGCTGAAATCAAGCTAGCAACAGCAAAGGCAAAGAAGGATGGTAGGTCGAATAACATGAAGTGGCAGCCGTTCATGTCCACGTTCGTGTTGAACAAGATGTGTGAGCTCATCTCTAGTGGAGTTAGGACTGACAAGGGCTTCAAGGAGGTGCACTTGAACACCATTGTGAAGCAGGTGTTCGAGTTCTGTGGGCAAGAGGTGTCTGCCACCCAGGTGTAACCACCTGAGAAAGTGGAGAAGTCGATGGATCCAAGTGTCCAAGCTGAGAGACCTTAGCGGCGCCTCATGGGATGAGAACACTTGCTCCATAGTTTTGGAGGCAGAGCACTACGCAGGCCAAGCCGCGGTTAGCTCAAAGCCCTCTTCCTTTTCATACTGTCCACCATTGCCTACTCCTAATCGCAACTAACAACACTTGTGTTTCATTCTTAGGACCATCCAAGGGACGCTGAGTTCCTCAACACACCCATCCAGAACTACAGCTAGATGCAACACATCTTCTCCTTCGGGCTGGCAACTGGGAAGCATGCCACGGGCTCGAGTGAGCCTCTTGGTTCTCCCATGCCAGACTTCCCTAGGACACCGGACGTCGAGGTCCTTGATGACCCCACTGTGAAGCCCTTCGACAAGCCATTTGACCCTGTCCATGATAGGAAGAGGAAGAGAGGAGGCCTGATGGAGGAGGAGATCAATGTCTTTTGCAGCATGACTGAGGCGGTGAAGGAGGTGGCAACAACCATCAGGGAGTGCAAGCCCCTCGACATCCACCCTGACCTGTATGGCGCTGTCATGACCCAGGGTGGCTTCAGCGATGAGGCTCTCATGGCATCTCTCAGCCACCTGCTTGACAACAAGGCCCAGGGTGGTGGGTTCGTTGCCATGGTCGACGCTCACAGGGTGTTGTGGCTCAGGAGCTGGCTGGGCAAGCACTACTACTAGAGTAGTGCTATCTATGAGCGTGCATGATCCCCGATGGCGATGGTGGTGGCGACGACGACGACGATGACGATGACGACATACATTTTGTGTAGCTAGGGCTCAAAAACTATTTGATGGTCTGTATATTTTGGTGAGGTGGTATATACTAACCCCTCACGCTGATGGTGAACTTGCGGTGGTAGGACGACACCCTCTTTTGGATGTGGTGGTAGGTTAACACCAAGGTAGTGCTAGGTTGAACTTGCTATGTTGTATGATCATGCATGCTTTACTTCTCTTCTGCTCCATTGTTGTTTGTGTGCTACTTTGCTTGCTACTTGTGTGCTCCATTGATTTGCTGCTTCAACTCTTGCTCTTGTGCATTGCTAGGGCAAGTGGTATGCCGTGTTCATAGGTGCGGCTCCAGGGGTTTATAGTTCATGGGAAGAAGCCAATGCACAAGTGGCATCGTATAGCAACAACAACTATAGAGGGTTCAAGACTAGGCAGGCAGCAGAACAAGCTTACTCCGCCTGGGTGCGAAAGCATGGAGGCAACAGCGTTGACAGTGGCCAGGTTGAAGGTGTCAAAGTGGAAGGTGCTAAGGTGGATCGTCAATTTGGGCTAAAGCTGAAGAACTTCATCATCTTCGCCCAGTTCATCGTCATTGCTGTGTTGTGGTGTTGGTGTGCTAGGTGTGATCATTGTGGGTAAGCTCAGCAACTAGGGTACAAGGTAAGCACAACATGTACGCCGTATGCAACCAAAAGTCGTGTTCATGTGCTGCTAGGGCCAATGCAGCCAACCAAACAAAGTGCACTTGCGTATTACCTAATGCAGGGACACTAGATGCATGCAACCAAACAACTTGCAGATGGCGTATTAGGGTCTATTTTTGCTCAACCAGGCTAGGTTGAGAAGTATATGCGATGCAGAAACTGTTTACAGCGGCAACCAAACACGCCCTAAGAAATCCAGGGATCAAAACAACTTGCATAAATGTATGAACACTACAAAACCAACCATATGTCCGTATTGTCATTTCACTAAAGTAAATCGCTATTCACTTGTTCAGAAAGTACATAGGCATCAATAAGCAAACAGGATTATGCGTGAGCCCTTAATTCAACCTCTTAACCGGAGTAGGCCACACCACCTTAATAGTGTGCAGCAAACCAACGCGGGCGCCAAAAGAGGTACTGGTCTCTAGCTGGGAACGCAGGCAGGGAAAAGTCATGACGCATGATGCAAGCAATTCTACTCTCACGATCATGCATGTGCAGGTGCAGTATAGTGTGTGTGTGTGTGTGTGTGTCACGGTAGAGTACTTGCACGCCAAAATTAATTAATTTCCCTTTACCTACACGATAAACCCTTGCATTAAAGCTAGGTTCGCCCAACGAAAAGCTCACTTTGGCAGCTTTTCCATGGAAAGCAAAGCAGTTGTGCAACCAGCCGGCCGGCCTAGCATAAGTACTAGCATCTGGTTCTCGGAAAGTGGTAACTAATCAAACCGGACATGTGTAGCCATGTTCTTTCCCACCACAATATGTGTAGTTACTGTATCTTTCTGGCTTGGACAATTCATTTTAACACTAATTTACCCCCTCTGCCTAGAATCAGAAGCAAGAGATGGAGACATATGAACATAAATATTTTGGAAGTCTTTAAAAAAGGATGGATGTACATGTCGAGAAAAAAGAGAGGAGGAAATAGATGCCGCAGAAAAGCATAAGCATGGGCTCGGGCCTACGAGCACAAGTGCAACATACAACTCAGCCGGCCTAAAGGAAACACGATGAAAGATCCATTGAATGCATCCAGCCACCTTGAAAGCTACCGGCCACATTTAAAGGCAAAACTGTTTCTCGTGTCACACACGAATTACCTCGATGTACATGGCAATCGTGGAGTAGTATATATCCAAATTTACCCCACGATCCAGCTAGCTATACGTGGGCAGCCAGAAAGAGAGAAATTACTGGTCGTGTTCACTTGCAGCCTAGAGAGATCAGCCGGTTTAACACGCGAAGGTAGGTCGCGAAGTTGGGCGCGCACAAAAGCTATGGTGAAACAGGGCAAAAACGAGGACCAGGCACGTCGTCCCGTTCCGTCCACTGGAGGCTGTCTCGGCGGGGTGCTACCCACGTGACGGCGTGGTCCGCGTGAGAGAGTAGAGTAGATAGCCAGCCCCGCTCCGACGCTGCTGCCCTGTAGTGGTAGTAATTAATTAGGTCCACAGGCTAGGCTAGCGGTTTCCCGTCCAAGAATCATTGAAGCCCAGCACCCAGCAGCTGCTACACGCCCACGCAAATATCTCATTTACTACAGTGATCGGAACACGCCGGTAGCCAGTGGTGAACTGCGATCTGTGTGAGAACGAATGGATCTTCTCACAGCTTGCTGTGGTGGCCTTCATTTGCTGGACGGGCCATAAAATTCACAGAGCTCTCCGTAGCTGCTCCTGCACCTAGCGGAACAGATTGCGCTTAGGGCAAGGCCGACGCTTCAGGATGGACCGGTGCCCCAGCTGCCAAGTCGGCTTGGATAGTTGAACCTGAGAAAAAGATGCTGCTTGCAGCGCTAGACGGGATCCTGCCGAGGAGGCTGGTTCTCCCGTGAAAAAAGTGCAAGGCAGCCAATGGAAAAGTGTTGGAAAACACCATTGCTGAGCTCAACAGTACCTTGCTACCTTTTTGTACAGAGAAAAAGCTACCAAACCTGAGAACACTACTACTGCTTCCGTTGGATGAAGGTAGAACTAAACAGTAGCTTCAGTTACCTTTTATCTAGGTGGAGCATGGGGCACCAGCATAGTGATGCCACCATTGTACATGCCCTTAGTTGGTGGCGGGAGTGATGACGCGCCTGGCGTCGGCAGGGCGGGAGTGTGGCCCGACACGTGGCAGGGGGTACGGCAGGGGCCCTGCGAAAGCAACCGCCACGTGATGCCCAGCAGGCGGGTGTCAGAGCCCCGAAAGAGACGCGCTCCCTTTCTCCCACCCTTCCCCATCATCATCATCATCACCATCGTCGCCTCGTCCACCACTCCCCCAACCAACCAAACACCACCATGCAGTGCACCTTCGCACGCGACGGGACGCGCGCCTTCGAAGTTTCCAGCCGACACAGCAGGGCGCCCGTCTCACGCGACGCCGTGTCAGGCGGGGTCGCCGCCACAGCGAACTAGGCTGGCGCTGTTTCGGGAGCCGCTCGGGTCGTCGACGGGATCAGTTAACTAATCCATCGGGCGCGGTGATCGGATGATCGGGTACGGGTACGTCGAGGCGGTGGAGAGTCGACTCACGTGGGCGGAGGCGGAGAACTGCGCGAGCACGAGTAGCCACGTGCCGCGCGGATTCCGGCGACCCCACGTGTACGTACGCCCACCCAACACCAACAGCAGCCCGCCCTCGCCTCGGGATCCTCGTCGCCCTCACGTGATTCGATGCCCAACTGCTGGCTCTACTTGCGGCCTCTCGCCCGCCCGCACCCAAAAGAACTCCCACCGGCTACTCCCTCCTTCCATCTATATAGGGCCTAATGCGTTTTTCGAGGCTAACTTTGATCAAATATTAGAGCAATAATATATGACATGCAACTTACACAAAGCACACCGTTAAATTCGTGTGTGAAAGGAGCTTTAAATGATATATTTTTTACATTGTGCATGTCATGTACTATTAATCTTGTCAATAGTCAAAGGCGGTCTTAAAAAACGCATTAGGCCCTATATAGATGGAAGGAGGGAGTAGGTGTTTCCGTGCGCGCTCAGGGCATCTCCAGCCGCGTCCCCAAGAGGGCCTCCCCAAGCGTTTTTTTTGGCGTCGGCGCCGAAAAAAGGGCCTAGTCGCGTCTTCAGGAGCCCGATTTTCGTCGGCTTGGGCCGAAAACAGCGCCGGCGGACCCAGCCCGAACCCGGCGTGCTGGGGGCGCTCGGGGGCGCCGGGCGAACTTTTTTGGCGCGAAGAAACCGCGGGCCCGACGCGTCAGCGACACGGCTTTCTTCTCGGTCCTTTGTCGTCCTCATCGCCTCGTTTCCCGCGGCGAATCAATGCCAAAGCTGCCGCGCTGCCGCGCCGGTCAGCCTGCGCCATTGATGCCTCACGGGCGGCGCATTGAAGGCCGGACGACGCGCGTCCCTCGCCCTCGCCTCGCCCGCCACGCGTACGCAAGGTGCCACGCGTGTGGGCGGCGCCTCGGCCTATATATGCCGCCCCGGCGCACTCGGCGTCTCACACTTCCTCGCCCGCCGTCGTTCCTCCCTCTCCTCTCCTCCCTTTCGTCGTCTCTAGTTCAAAACCAATGGCCGAGCGCTTCCCAGGCGACGGCGCGGCGGCGAACGGTTTCGGCCGCCGCCATCTTCATGAAGACGAGGCTCGCCTCCTTTACGAGGCCGAGTACCCGATCCCGCCGGACATGCGGGTCCCTGGGGCGTGGAGGATCAGCGCGGGCGGCGTGCCGGTGCCCCCGATACCCACCGGCGCGGTGCGGCGTGCGGAGATCGCACGCATCCGCTCGAACCTGCCGCGTGCGGCGAGGGAGGGGCCACGGTACGTCCCCGACAGCCCGCTCTGGGAACCGTACTTCCGCCGCCGTCACGCCCAACAGCTCGAGGCCACCAACGGCGTCGTGCCCTCCGGCAGGCTCAACTCCGCCGGCCGGCGTCGGTGGTGGGCGTGCCAGGGCGCACGTTGGAGGCCGTCCTCGAGTACATCGAGGGCGGCAACACGCGGCGCTTCGACTACCCCGCTCCCCCTTCCTTCTCACGCCGCCGGGGAAGCTCCTGGACCCCGAGGCGCATGGAGACCGGGGGGTCCTCCTTCTCATCCGGCGGCTCGCCCTGCCTCCGCCCCGTCAAGCCGGAGCCCCAGGACACGCCGGTCGCCACGCGCACCCACAGCTCCGGCGTCCGTATCGGCGCCAACGCGTCGCCACCCATCGGCCGTTTCATCCTCGTCGAGCCCAAGCCGGAGCCCGGCCTCCCCGCGGAGTACGAGGAGATAGCCCGGCGCGGCTTCTCCGACGAGGACGCCATGCAGTGGGCGCGGGACGACTACCTCCGCGGCGAGACGGTCCGGCAGTGCCGGGCCCTGGAGGAGATCGCCGCCCGCAAGCGTGGGTGCGAGGACGAGCACGGCGTCGTGATCCTCGACAGCGACGACGACGACGCCCCCGGACCTTCCAACCCGCCGTGCCAACCGGGGGAGGGGTGCAGCAGGGACGGCGGAGGTTAGGCGGGGGCGGCGGCGGCGACGACGACGACGACGGCGGCGGCGACTACACGCGGTTCTACAACCTCCTCGGCATGTAGAACCGCGTGGGCGGGCGGCGAGGCGGGCGGCGAGGGAGACGGCGGGGGTAGCCCGCTGTAGTTTTTTTTTTAAATATGTTTAAGTTTGAACGAACTCGCCGTGTTTGCATTAAATTTGAGTCGTTTTGCGCCGTGTTTGCCTTTTTTGCTCGAACCGTGGGCGCCGCGACTGGGGGGCATCACGCCTCCAGTGCGCGGTTTAGCGCCGTTGCGCCCCAGGGGCGATTTTTTGCCCCTCTTGGGGAGCCAACGGCTGAAGATGCCCTCACAGGCGCATATCGCATCGGCGCATGGAGGAGCGGCCGGCGCTGCGCCTGCCCGTGCGTGCGTGCGTGCGTGCGTGCACGCACGTTGGCATCGGACAGACGGGCCAACTGTTGATGCATCGCAAGTGGTGACCAACTCCGGGGCGTTGGCTCTTCGCGACATGGATTGATGGATGGATGCCATGCATTATTGGTGGTAACTGGTAATTTACTTGTACCACCTCACCACATTAACGCTGGCTACTGTCAGACATTTCGCTGGCAAGCATGGAACATTAGGTCGCGCGAGAGCCGTACAATATTGCGTAGGCGCCAAAGCTTTATCCACTAATTGGTCCCGAGATGGGAGATGGGAGCAATACAATACCACCACGCACAGGACGGTACAATGTGAAGCCAAAAGCAGCAAGCAAGGTTAACGGCATCGGAGCCCACCAGCTGCGGCCCTGCCTGTCAGTTCACTTGTGACATGCAGTTGTTGGCACACAGTGTATGTACACAGTGTAGGTGGTGGGTGCAGGGCCAGGGTGCACGCAAGAGGCCCGCCGCTACGTACGGTGGTCCTCCGGCCGGACGGACACAAGTGAACGGGCCGGGGTGCACAGCTAGCGAACCATCTCGTACATTTCCACGTCCATGACGAATTAACGAGACACAACAGTACCCCTGCGCACCGGTGGTCCTTCACGTGGTCGCGAAATGGCAACCATCCCGTCGCCCGCCATGCACACACCGTCTCTTGGCATATGATTTCATGCTTTGGGCCCTAATATATATTGGCCGATCATTGGAGGAAGTTCTTATTGGTTTCCTGTGTATATCTCGCGCGCGCGCGCTCTCATCATGACGGTCGAGAAAAATAGGAAATGCTTTTGGAAATTTGCAGAGTTATTAGTCTGGACAGGATCAATCAACTCGATCCGGCCATCATTATTGGTAACCATCACGGTGGTCCTTTGATACGTACAGCCTAGTCGAGAAGAAGATATCCGACATGTCACCCGTACCATAAGTGCCCGGCGGTTCTCCTCACCTGTCGCCACTTAAAATTGAGGCCGATAGTTTCATTAGCTATACATACAAACACAGCTTACGACAATACAACTGTTGATCGCGCTAAATGACAATGCCTAATTATTTCCCTTGGATGCCCCTAATCCGCTGATTGATCGATCGAGAACTTTTGGGGCGATGTTAATGCGCTAATAAGATGTGCGTGCGTGCATGCATGCATGCAATATACATGCGGCTGAAGCTCTGCCAGGGAGATTATAATTAGCTAGTAGCGCCTAAGATCAAGGAGCGTACGGAACGGAGAGGTGACGGCAGGCGAGGAGGCGCACGTCCACGTCGCGAATGGGCAGCAGCAGCGTACGCGTAGGGGACATGGTTACGGTGGCGCCGGCTTTTTTCTCGAGCTGAGAGGGAGAGGACGGGGCGCGTTTACGTACGCATGGGGAAGAGAGGAGGAGGAATTTTCCACCGTTTGCGGCTAGCCGCTGCCACGCACGTCGGGTACGGTCATTACGTACCGAAAGATCGACCGAGCTCCGTCCGTCACCGCTCGCATTACGTGCACGTCCTTCTCTTTTACTGTACTCCTACTAGCAGTAGTACTACAAGGGAGTGCCCGCGCGGGGGTGCCGTGCCGGTCCCTGGCCGGCGGTGAAAGAGAGGGAACAGCAAGGGCGCTGGGCATGTGTCGCTCGTAGTACTGCCACTGTTACCGCCACTTCACCATGTGCGTGTGGATAACGTGCATGCCCCGGCCGGGCCTCCTCCTCTCTCCCTTTCATCCAGCCAGCTGCGGTGGATAGCTGGCTACGCACTGCCATTGGTGGAGCGGTGGATAGGGAAGAGAAAGAGAGAGAATAACGAAGGTGGGCACGCACTGCAGTGGCACCGGCAATGGACAACGGTGGACGGTTAAAAAACGGAGACGGCGGAGGAAAGTAAACGAGAGGAGGGTGGAGCCGCCGGAGTGCGACGCGGGAGAGGTCCCCGTCAGCGCCGACACTCCACGTTGCCCTGACGTCAACCCGGGCGTTCCTTTACCTGCGGTAACTACCGCCGCAACCCGTACGCGCGTACTGCCCCACCATCCAAACCCAACGATGCACCAAACTGCATGCACGCAATGACCCCGCTCGTCTTTGACAATTCTCTGCAGCGTCTCGCGCCGCCCGCCTCGCCTCATGATTGATCCATTGCTGCGGGAGGAGAGAGGGCGAGGTGATTGAGTAGACGCCGCGCAATTTTGGGGCGAGAGGGCGATTGGCTGCCTAGCCCGGTGTAGCTAGTTTCTTATCTGGTTTTGTGTTTTTTTGTGTGTGTGATGAGAACTAAGGGTCTGTTTGGTTGGAGACTAGTGTGGCCAAGCCAAAGCGTGGCTAGCCACACAAGTATTGCAAGCCACACAAGTGTGGCTGAAAAATTGGACGCCAAACTTTGGCAAAAGTAAGTCGCCATTTGATTTTAAGCTAAGATTCGTGTGGTTTTTTTTATTAACCCAATGACGGGGGAGTTAGATGAGACTTTGTTATTTCTCATCTAGATGAAAATTAGCAAATACGTTTTTATGTAGTCTTTCTATGCATCAAGGTGGTTTTATTATCACCATTAACTCGAACCCGGTGACGACCGCCTAGCCCGTTAGTGTAGATGGTCAAGTGCCCGTTAGTGAAAACATATTCTGGAGTAGCAAGATCATGAAGTGCTCATGTGCATCATAGTATATATATAGCAGGACGTAGGGGGCTTTAGAGCATCTTGAACAGCCACGTTAAACTAGCGCCGTGCCGCAAATTAGGCCGTTTTAGCGCGCGCGCAATGCGGCGGGTGGCTCCAGCGGGCGCGCAAAAACCGCGCGCGCGCTATAACGAGTTGGACGCGCTGTCGGATACGCTATCCCGCGCGGTGTATTTAGGGCGCCCGCTTCCGCGCGCGGCACACTCGAGCGCTCGCGCCGCACTCTCTCCTCTCCCACTTCCACCCCCATCCCGCCGCCGCCCTCCGGCGACCGTTCCGGCGCTTCCCCCGCCTATCCCCGCGCCGCTGCGCTTCCATCCCCCCCCCCCTCCTAGTCCCGCCGGCCCTCACGCGCGCCCGTCGCCCGAGGAACAGCGCCCGAGCGCTCGCTGCCGTGCCGCGCCCGCAAGGTGTTCGGCAAAACGCCTACAAGGTATGTATTGCTCAAACTTCATGAATTTGGTGCATGTTTTTAATTGTAGTTTTTATAGTATAATATTGAACATTGTAGATGAGTTCGTCGTATGATTCTTCCGAAGAAGAATTTGATATGGAAGAGGAGGAGGATATTGCAATGATCCTAGCTATGCATATCAACAAAAACCGAAGCACGGTGGTTCGGTTATGGGTCGGGAGAAAATTTGGAGAGATAGGATTGATGCCCATAACAGATTGATGAGGAACTATTTCGTGGAGAATTCCACTACCTGGAGTCGTATTTTCGTCGCCGGTTTAGGTTGAGCACCGACTTGTTCAGGCGCATTGCAGAAAAACTAGCGAGCCATGACCGGTTTTTTCAGCAAAGGAGGAATACCGCCGGAGAGCTCGGGCATAGCACCTTTCTGAAGGTGACAGCCGCTTTGCGTATGTTGGTATACGGTATCCCGGCTGATCTAGTTGATGATCACTTGGCTATGGGTGAGAGCCAAGCCATCATGTGTGTCAAGCGCTTTGCAATGGGAATTGTGCAAGTGTTTGGCGAGGAGTATTTGAGATCTCCCAATGCTGAAGACGTCGCAAGGCTATTGGCGATGAACAAAGCTCGCGGCTTTCCTGGCATGCTTGGCTCAATAGATTGCATGCATTGGAGTTGGAAGAATTGTCCAAAGGTATGGCATGGGCAATTGCACGGCCAAAAAAAGAGGTCCACTATAATCCTTGAAGCGGTGACTTTATTATCACCATTAACTCGACCCCGGTGACGACCGCCTAACCCGTTAGTGTAGATGGTCAAGTGCCCGTTAGTGGAAACATATTGTGGAGTAGCAAGATCATGAAGGGCTCATGTGCATCATAGTATATGTAGTAGGACGTAGGAGGCTTTAGGCTTTAGCTAAACTGGCCAAGCTAGCTATAGCTCCCTTTTGACCAGACCCTTGAGTGCCTGTTAAGCTAGCTGTGGTCAAGCGGAGACAGCTCACTTCAAGCTTGCTACGTAGCTTCATGTGACGCGACCGGACTAATGCATAATTCCTGTACGAGTTAATTTGCATATTTTATGCGCCTCGTCGCTTTTAGCATGTGATTCCGGTGCGATCGCACGTAGTGCGGCCACGCACCATTTCGTTCTTCTCGGCGAATATATATATCTCGCCCACGCACAAGTGCCCAGTACAGCTAATGCAAGTTTGACTTGCATAAATATCTATAAATCACTTCGAAATTTTAACCGCCCGCGCTCCAAGAAGAGAATGTTAGTTATTAGCGGGCGCACATGTGTACATGAGTACTATACTCCCTTCGTTCGAAATTTCTTGTCACAAAAATGAATAAAGATGTATGTATCTTGCAGCGATCAGCTCGATTTTCGGAGGAACAAAGTTCAGTTCTCCCATAGTACGTAGTTCTGAACTGAAACCAAGTTACTCCATGTAAGACAATAAGTTTTGGGGGAACCAGCACAACCCTCTAGGGGTGGCTTATCTCATTATATATAATGAATGTGTTACAATACGTATAATATACGTACATAAGTACAGAAGCTATACATAGTCTAACACCCTCTCTCAATCTTAGCCACTTTCTAAAGAACTGAGAAGGGTAAGATTGCGCCTACAAGCCTCAAACTGTGGCAGAGGTAAAGGCTTAGTGAAGATGTCTGCAAGTTGATCCTTAGATGAGATAAACTTGATCTGGAGTTGCTTCTGTGATACACGTTCCCGTACAAAGTGATAGTCAACTTCAATGTGTTTCGTTCGGGCATGAAATACCGGATTTGCAGAAAGGTATGTAGCACCGATGTTATCACACCAAAGAATAGGAGGCTGTGGTTGAGACAAACCCAACTCCTGAAGCAACGACTGCACCCAAATAATCTCTGCAGTAGCATTAGCCACAGCCTTGTACTCAGCTTCAGTACTGCTACGTGACACAGTAGCCTGTTTTCGAGCACTCCAGGCGATCAAATTAGAGCCAAAGAATACTGCATAACCCCCCGTGGATCGCCTGTCATCTGGGCTACCAGCCCAATCTGCATCAGAGAAAGCCGAAAGGACCCGAGAGGAAGTCGGCCGAATATGCATACCAAATGTCAGGGTGAACTGAACATAACGAAGAATGCGTTTAACAGCAGCCCAATGAGTATCTCTGGGAGCCTGAAGATACTGACAAACCCTGTTAACAGCATAAGAGATATCTGGTCTCGTGATCGTCAAGTACTGAAGTCCACCAACAATGCTCCTGTACTCTGTGGCATCCGCAGGAGACAAAAGCTCACCATCAACAGCTGTAATCTTGTCGGTAGACGACATGGGTGTGGTGGTTGGTTTGCACTTCAGCATGCCAGCTCTTTGTAACAAATCCAAGGAGTACTTCTTCCGCGTAAGGACAAGACCAGTAGCACGAGAAGTGACCTCAACTCCAAGAAAGTAGTGAAGCTTCCCAAGATCTTTGACCGCAAAATCAGCACCAAGAGAGCAGATAAGAGCATCAGCAGCATACTGAGAAGAGCTGACAAGGATAATATCATCGACCTATACCAAAAGATACATAGTGACTTCTGGCTTCTGTAGAAGAAATAATGAAGTGTCAGCAGTGGACGGCACAAACCCATGAGCACGAAGGGCAGAGGCAAGGCGGGCATGCCAGGCACGAGGAGCTTGCTTCAAACCATATAGTGCTTTGGTGAGACGACAGATATAGTCAGGACGATCAGGATCAGGAAAACCAGGCGGCTGTTTCATATAAACCTCTTCCTCCAAGAATCCATGTAGAAAGGCATTCTGCACATCAAGTTGACGAAGTGACCAACCACGAGAAAGAGCAATGGAAAGAAGAAGCCGAATAGTGGTAGGCTTGACGACAGGACTGAAGGTGTCCTCATAGTCAAGACCATGGCACTGCCAAAAACCGCGAGCAACAAGTCGTGCTTTGTAACGCTCAATAGATCCATCCGAATGCTTCTTCACTTTGAATACCCATTTTGAGTCAATAACATTTACCCGTGGTGGTGGAGGAACGAGAGTCCATGTCTTGTTACGAAGGAGAGCATGAAACTCCTGCTCCATAGCCTCTCGCCAATGTGGAATGCGCAGGGCAGCCTGATATGAGCGAGGCTCAGAAGATGGATCCACAACAGCAACAGCCAAACAAGCAGCCAACCAAGCAACCTACCATCCTTACGTTCCTTGGGTTTGAAAATGCCACTGCGACTGCGTGTATGTGGTCGGGACACAGGAACCACCGAGGTCGATGGAGCAGCCTGCAACGGGCTGGAGGACGGCGACGTTGACGAGTCAGCCGGTGACGAGGAGCCAGACGCGGTAGCCTCGGGCTCGGTCGGCAAAGAAGGCCGGCCCACAGGCGAACCCGGCGGAGCAAACGGAGCAGCTGGCGATGCCGGCGTCACGGACCGGGCCGATGGCGAGCCCGGCATAGTGGGCCGTGGCGAGGCCGGTGTCGCGGGCCGAGCCGCGGATGAAGGCGACGCGAGGGGCCGAGCCGCAGATGAAGGCGACGTGAGGACCCGAGCCGCAGGCGAAGACGGCGTGACGGGCCGAGCCGCGGGCGAAGACCGCGTGACAGGCCGAGCCGCTGAAGACTCGGCGGCCGCTGGCGAAGAGGGCCGAGCCGCTGGAGACTCGGCGGTCGCTGGCGTAGCGGACCGAGCAGTGGAGATGCTCGGCGCGACGGGCTCTTCGGGTGACCATGCATGGGCACGCGAATCGATGCCATGCAACATAGGGCGATCGACGTGCCCATCAGAAGGCGGCGATGATGATGGTGAATCCTCCAACAGCTCCAAACGAGCCCCACGTCCGGTTCCTGCACCATGGTTAGGTAACAGCAAAGGAGAGTATGCAACATCATCAAATTGGTCAGAAGCAACAGAGGATGAATGCAGAGATGGTGGTTCGACAGTGGACACATGAAGTTTGGTAAAGGGAAAAACATGCTCATCAAACACGACGTCCCGAGATATATAGACACGATTAGTGGGAACATGAAGACAATTGTAACCTTTATGAAGAGAGCTATAGCCAAGAAAAACACACTTCTTAGAACGAAACTCAAGCTTGCGCTTATTATATGGACGAAGATGCGGCCAGCAAGCACACCCAAAGACCTTGAAAAAGGTATAATCAGGTTGTTCATTAAGGAAAACCTCAATGGGAGTCTTCATGTTTAAAACACGAGTGGGAGTACGGTTGATGAGAAAGCATGCAGTGGTGAAAGCATCACTCCAAAACCGAAACGGAACAGATGCATGGGCCAAAAGAGTAAGACCAGCTTCAACAATATGACGATGCTTACGTTCTACTGAACCATTCTGCTGATGTGTATGTGGACATGCTAAACGATGAGCTATCCCAAGCGACTGAAAGAAGGAGTTGAGGTTGCGATACTCGCCCCCCCCCCCCCCCCAGTCCGACTGGACATGAACAATTTTGTGCTTGAGAAGACGTTCAACATGTTTTTGAAACTGAACAAAAATATCAAACACATCAGATTTGCGTTTAATAAGATAAAGCCAGGTAAAGCGACTATAAGCATCAATGAAACTGATATAGTAATTATGACCACTGACAGAAGTCTGAGCAGGAACCCATACATCTGAAAACACAAGTTCTAAAGGATGTTTCACCTCACGACTGGACTCCGAAAAAGGAAGTTGATGACTCTTCCCCTGCTGACAAGCATCACACACTGCTACATCTTTATTACTAGACAAACTAGGAAGCTCATGACGACGCAAAATATGACGGACAATAGGTGTGGCCGGGTGACCAAGACGAGCATGCCACTGTGACGGAGAGACCCGAACTCCACTGAAAACGTGGGCGACGCCAGGATGCTCCAGACGGTAGGGGCCCTGGCACAACCGCCCACTAAGAAGAATGTCCCTCGTGCCCCGATCCTTAATAAAAAGATCAAAAGGGTGAAATTCACAAAGCACATTATTATCACGTGTGAGTTTAGGAACTGAAAGAAGATTACGTGTCACAGATGGAACTCGAAGAACATTGCGAAGCTGAAGACTCCTATTGGCATGTCTAGTGAGAAGGGATGCTTGACCAATATGAGAGATGTGCATACCTGCTCCATTGGCGGTGTGGATCTTGTAGGAGCCATGATAGGGTTCACGAGTGTGAAGCTTCCCCATCTCGCTGGTCAGATGCTCTGTCGCCCCAGAGTCCATGTACCAGTGTGGATCGATGGAGTAGGACCGAGTGTGTCCCTGTTGCTTCTGCGGCGCGGGACGATCAGCCATGGCGACCTGACGGGCATTGTTGCGTGTATCTTTGCCGTCATCGCCAAGACCAAGGAAGCTTCGCTGGAAGCGCTTGTGACACTTGGAGGCCCAGTGCCCGTCGCGGCCACAAAGCTGACACACACGTGGACCGCCAGCCCCCGGTAAGGTCGCAGTAGGTGGGGGGGCCGAGGCGGGCGACGGTGGCAGCCCCAAGGGAGCCCGGGGTGATGAAGAAGAGCGGCCACCCTTGGTGGCGGCGTTGGCCGAGAGGGAGCCAGTGCCCCTGGAGCGGCGTGTCTCGACCCGTTGCTCAGTGAGAAGGAGACGAGAGAAAACCTCGTGTGCCAGCATGGGTGTCGAGTTGCCCCGCTCGTTGATGATCTCGACTAAGGCATCATACTCCTCATCAAGACCATTGACAATAAACGAGTTGAACTCGGAGTCGGTGAGGGGCTGTCCAATGGAGGCCAATGTGTCGGCGAGGCCCTTGACCTTGTTGTAGAACTCAGTGGCAGTGGAGTCAAGCTTCTGACACTCTCCAAGCTGACGACGGAGTGCAGAGACACGAGCCTGGGACTGCGCTGCAAAGGTGCGCTCAAGGATGGTCCAGGCCTCATGAGACGTCTTCGCGAAGACAACAAGTCCGGCAACTGCCGGCGAGAGCGACCCCTGGATGGAGGAGAGGTTCGCCTGGTCCTGCCCCGTCCAGACGCGATGGGCCGGATTGTAGACCGGACCGTGCACGCTGTCTACCAGTGCGGGTGGGCAGGGAAGCGATCCGTCGACGTAGCCTAGCAGGTAGTGACTCCCCAAGAGCGGGAGAACCTGCGCACGCCAGAAGATGTAGTTGTCGGCGGAGATCTTGATGGTGATGAGATGACCGAAGTGAAACGGCGGCGGTGAAGACGATCCCATCGAGGGGGCTGCCTGGGGTGCAAGCACCATGGAGGCAGCCGGAGGCAGCGAAGCCGATGCGGGAGGAGGCGGGACCGCAGCCAGGGCGGACGCCGCAAAGCCCGCGGCCGGGGCGGACGCCGCCAACCCCGCCAGCGGGGCGGTGTGATCCGCTGCCGGCAGGAGCGGCGGGACGACGCCCGCGGAGTCAGCAGCGGACGGCGGCGCCGTGGTGTGGACCACGAGGTCGCGCCCAAGCGAGGGCGCCGGCGGCGTGGAGTAGACGGAGCCAAGGCTCCTAGTCCCGATCGGAGCCGGAACGGCGACGACATCGAGCGGGAGGTTGAGCAGAGCCGCAAGAGAGGCCGGGAGGAACCCGCGGCAGTGGAACCGGTGGTGGCGGCGCCCGACATGGCGGCGGCGCGATCGGTGGCGCGGCGGCGGCGGTGCGGGTATTAGGGTTTGGAAGCGGAAGCGATCTTAACCTAGCGTGATACCATGTAAGACAATAAGTTTTGGGGAACCAGCACAACCCTCTAAGGGTGGCTTATCTCATTATATATAATGAATGTGTTACAATATGTATAATATACGTACATAAGTACGGAAGCTATACATAGTCTAACACTCCATATATACTGCAAATTATAGTTACGAGAAAGGCCAGCAGACAGTGAGTTCTACAGCTTCGTGGCACCGGTCCGTTACTGCAGCTCTCCTGATTAAAGCCGACCAGTTACTGCTGTGACCTAAAGGTTTACGTGAGGGAGGACGCGTAAAACGACAGCTTGGCATCATTAGTTCACGTATCAATATTCCGTGTGTCAGGCGCACCATGTGTAACATGTCCGCTGTCGGGCCTAGCATACCCTACTTCGGAATGGGCCTTTTTCCTTTCTACTCCTTCCAGCTTACTACCCTGCGGGCAAGTAAACACAGCTTGTTCCACAAACTTCACCGTACCCGCGTATATATACATGCATGCGTACGTACGTGCGCCTGATCTGTGTCTTGGCGCGCTTAAGTTAAGCACTACATACATGTGTACGTACGTACGTGCGCTGCAAGGCCGAAGAAACACTGATACTTGACTGGAATATGGCAGCATTTTTGTCCAATTTATATGCTCCGTAGCAGGAAAGAACTTTGCTGTGATACGAGATATGATACGTACGTACCAGTACAACATTACTACGTGAGTTGGGTGCGTAGAAGGAGGCAGTGCATGCTGTTACTACTCCCAGCGTAGAAGGAGTACTAACTAGGATGGCGAAATTATGGGCTCCCAGCACAGTACATGCACGCACTTATGGAACCCAAGCAAAGGTGTGATGGGTCGGGGAAGCTCCTTTACGTTACTACTCCGGCACGCTGGCCGTCTGAGCCTGCACGTCCTCGATCGCCGGCCGGAGTCGGCCACCCGATGAACCGAAACTTTATAGACTGGGGAGTTTGGTTAGCCAAAAAAAAGGTAGTACTAGCAGTGAAGAGCAATTGCGTGAAGCGAGCAAGCATTGCTGCATGCCACAGGTGCTTTTATTGCATGCCGAGACCGGCAGGGAACGAGCACCAGCTGCCATGGCCAACGCCAAGGTTCTGGGCTCTGGGGCGGGATGGCGATCAAAGAAGGAAACGCTCGGAGACCTCCCCGGAATGGAATTATTTTTTGACCGGGGTGACCATTCTGGGCGTCAGACCTCCTGCCTGGCTAGCGGTACGAAATGCCCCGCGCGAGGCAGCATTCATTTCGCGTCAGGCAGGATGATGCGTTGCATAATGCATATGCTTCCCTTTCCCTTGCGCGTCGTCGTCCACTTCTCCCTCCCGTCCGTCTATGGCGGGGAGTGGGGGACTGGGGCGACACTCGCCGCAGGCTACAGCTCACGGGGTCACGTGCCGCGTCGTGTGCTGATGCACTCGCCCTCACTGCGTTAGGGTTGAAGGAGTAACATGCACGGCAGGTTCCTCTCCTTTCCTTACCGAAATTAAAATACACGGCCGGCGGGGCGTGATGTTTCTCAGCTCGACCTCATTTCAAATGAGCTCGAGCGAACAGTAAATGCCAAAAGAAAAAAAAACTATTTCTTTTCATGGCAAATATTGACGAATGTTTTAGGTGCTTGTATAATTTTATCATGAAAAGACGTGTGTGGAAGCCGTAGCAAAAAAGAAAAACAATGCTCAAATAGTGCTATTTTCAAAAGTACTTTCGAGTGCTGATTTTGTTGTTTTTGTACAGCTTCAACGGATGTCATTCCATGGTGAAATTTTGCAAACACTCAAAACATTTGCTAAAGTTCGACACACACAAAATTCAGATCTTTTTGAAATTGATTCATTTTTTTTTGAAATTTACTGTTCGTCACGAGCTCATTTGACCTTGAGGGTTAGAAGAGAACTTTCTCAACGGTGGAGTATGCTGAGGCGAGGGGGGAGGGAAAATTCTAAAGAAAAATTTATTTGAAATGCCTATATGAGGGAATAATTAGGCTTTTGCACCCTCAGATCTTTGTCATTTATGTTTCACCTCCGAATGGTTTTTGTAGATGCTCTTAGGGCGACTCTAACCGATCCCCTAAAAGTGAAAAGGGAATCCGACGGAGTAAAGTTAGAGGAGTAAATTTATCCTCCTCTATAGGTGATCGCACCTAGCCGAGCCCTAAACATTAGTGGAGTAAAAAAATGTATAGATTTTATGTTTTAGCCGCATGAACTTTAAGCATTTCACAATATATATCATAAAACCATTGAATTAAAACATGCATAACATAACCGTCATAACATATAGTTTCATTATCACGGTTTTCAAATAAAAACATGCATAATTCACCCAAAATGCATCACTTCAAACACAATGTTTGAACCAAAATTACCATGAATGTAACATGTATATGTTGTGGATCAAGCCAACCAATGTCATGTAGGAACTCAAATTAAATGAGGTGGTCGCCGAAGAAAACATCACCGCCACTACCACCACCATCCTCACAACCACCACCATCTTCTAGGCCGGTACCACCACCACCACCCCCTCGGCCATCACCACCATTTCGAAGAGAGGCTTTCACTTGGGTCGAGATCTCCCCATGGGTGAGCCTCATTACTTTCTTACGATTTCATCCATTGTGTTTGGACTCATTACTTTCTTGCAATTTTGTTCCCTTCCGGTCTATTGTTGGCCTTTCATCAAACTCATCGTCCACCATCACCTCCACAACCTCCTTCTCATTGGCCTCCTCCTCTTCTTGGGCCACCTCCTTTTGTTCCATGTCTTCGGCTACCTCCTCTTCTTCGGCCGCCTCCAAATGATGCCAAATTGAGTCATAGTGGAGCTCATCAATCCCCATCATTGCCGAGGAATCCAAAGACGCCAAGAATCCGCTCGTGTTCATCTCTGCAATATGACAACAAAACAACCAAAATACATCACCATCGGCAACCAACAATCACCATCGGCCAAAATGTTGGAGATGTTTTTATTTACCTTGTTGGCATTTTTTCTAGCACTTGGCGGCCGCGACCTTTCTCGGCGGCTGCTGATACGTCTCCAAGGTATCTATAATTTATGAAGCATTCATGCTATTATATTATCTGTTTTGGATGTTTACGGGCTTTACTAATCACTTTTATATTATTTTTGGGACTAACCTATTAACCGGAGGCCCAGCCCATATTGTTGTTTTCTTGCCTATTTCAGTGTTTCGAAGAAAAAGAATATCAAACGGAGTCCAAACGGAATGAAACCTTCAGGAAAGTTATTTTTGAAACGGAAGCAATCCAGGGGACTTGGAGTGCACGTAAGGGAAGCTTCGAGGTGGCCACGAGGCAGGGAGGCGCGCCCACCTCCCTTGGGCGTGCCCCCACCCTCGTGGGCCCCTCGTGGCTCCCCTGACTGACTTCTTTCGCCTATATATCTCCATATACCCTAAAAACATCGAGGAGCTAAATAGATCGGGAGTTCCGCTGCCGCGAGCCTCTGTAGCCACCAAAAACCTCCCGGGAGCCCGTTCCGGCACCCTGCCGGAGGGGGAATCCATCATCGGTGGCCATCTTCATCATCCCGGCGCTCTCCATGACTAGGAGGGAGTAGTTCACCCTCGGGGCTGAGGGTATGTACCAGTAGCTATGTGTTTGATCTCTCTCTCTCTTGTGTTTTCTCTGTGATACGATGTTGATGTATCGCGAGCTTTGTTATTATAGTTGGATCTTATGATGTTTCTCCCCCTCTACTCTCTTGTAATGGATTGAGTTTTCCCTTTGAAATTATCTTCAGACTGAGTCTTTAAGGATTTGAGAACACTTGATGTATGTCTTGCCGTGCTTATCTGTGGTGACAATGGGATATTCACGTGATCTTCTTGATGTATGTTTTGGTGATCAACTTGCGGGTTCAATGAACTTATGCATAGGGGTTGGCACACGTTTTCGTCTTGACTCTCCGGTAGAAACTTTGGGGCACTCTTTGAAGTACTTTGTGTTGGTTGAATAGATGAATCTGAGATTGTGTGATGCATATCGTATAATCATGCCCATGGATACTTGAGGTGACAATGGAGTATCTAGGTGCCATTAGGGTTTTGGTTGATTTGTGTCTTAAGGTGTTATTCTAGTACGAACTCTATGATAGATCGAACGGAAAGAATAGCTTCGTGTTATTTTACTATGGACTCTTGAATAGATCGAGCAGAAAGGATAACTTTGAGGTGGTTTCGTACCCTATCATAATCTCTTCGTTTGTTCTCCGCTATTAGTGACTTTAGAGTGACTCTTTGTTGCATGTTGAGGGATAGTTATATGATCTAGTTATGTTATTATTGTTGAGTGAACTTGCACTAGTGAAAGTATGAACCCTAGGCCTTATTTTCTAGCATTGCAATACTGTTTACGCTCACTTTTAGCACTTGATACCTTGCTGTTTTTATATTTTCAGATTACAAATACCTATATCTACCATCCACATTGCACTTGTATCACCATCTCTTTGTCGAACTAGTGCACCTATACAATTTACCATTGTATTGGGTGTGTTGGGGACACAAGAGACTCTTTGTTATTTGGTTGCAGGGTTGTTTGAGAGAGACCATCTTCATCCTACGCCTCCCACGGATTGATAAACCTTAGGTCATCCACTTGAGGAAATTTGCTACTGTCCTACAAACCTCTGCACTTGGAGGCCCAACAACGTCTACAAGAAGAAGGTTGTGTAGTACACATCAAGCTCTTTTCTGGCGCCGTTCCCGGGAGGTGAGTGCTTGAAGGTATATCTTTAGGTCTTGCATTCGAATCTTTTTGTTTCTTGTTTTATCACTAGTTTAGTCTATAAAAGAAAACTACAAAAAAATGGAATTGAGTTTGCCTCATACGCTTCATCTTTTTAATATCTTTCGTGAAAATGATGGAAAGGAAAATTTTGCTAAATTGCTAGAAGAAGAATGCATTAAAATGTTTGGTACTAGATCTTTGTATGATGAGCATGATTGCAATGTTGTTAGTATGAATTCTTTGAATACCCATGATGCTAATGATACGCAAAGCCACAAGTTTGGGGATGCTATGTTTGATGAAGATGATATGTTTAGTCCCCCAAGTTTTGATGAGAATATTTATTATGATGAAAGCATGCCTCCTATTTATGATGATTATATTGATGAAAGTGGGTTTGGAAAAGTGTCAACTTTAGGAAGTAATGATCCCACTATTTTGGAAGATGTTGAATATTATTGTGATAATTATGAAAGTGGATTTGGAGAGGTCATCACTTTATTTAGTGATGAATCCACTATTTCGGAAGAGGTTCCAATTGATTATGAGAACAAAGTTGCTATCTATGATGATTATTGTGATGACTTTTATGCTATTAAAAATAATGATAACCATGAAACTTGTCATCATGATTTTAGTTTTCAATTGGATTATGCTTCACATGATAGTTATTTTGTTGGTTTGCTCCCACTATTATTCATGAGAAGAAATTTGCTTATGTGGAGAGTAACAAAAATTCTATGCTTGTAGATCATGAAAAGAATGCTTTATGTGATGGTTATATTATTGAATTCATTCATGATGCTACTGAAAATTATTATAAGGGAGGAACATATGCTTGTAGGAATTGCAATAATGTCAAGTTTCCTCTCTATGTGTTGAAAATCTTGAAGCTATGCTTGTTTTGCCTTCCTATGCTAGTTGATTATTGTTCCCATAAGTTGTTTGCTCACAAAATCCCTATACATAGGAAGTGGGTTAGGCTTAAATGTGCTAGTCATATGCTTCATGATGCTCCCGTTATGTTTCAATTCTTATCTTTTATGTGAGCATCATTGTCATCATCATGCCTAGCTAGAAAGACATTAAAGAAAAGCGCTTGTTGGGAGACAACCCAATATTTAACCTTAATATTTCTGTGTGTCCACGTGATTATGCTACTGTAGTAGTCATGTTTTAAAGCTTTTGTTTCAATAAAGTGCCAAGTAAGACCTTTAGGATAGCTTACGGTGATAGTTGTGTTGATCCTGCTGAAAATCAGAAACTTTTGCACCCAGTAAATTAGTTTTAATAATTCACAGAAATGTGCTTTTGATCTGGATTGGTACACAAATTGCTTAGGACTTCCTAATTTGGTAGGATTTTTGGAGTTCCAGAAGTATACGTTTGATACAGATTACTACAGACTGTTCTGTTTTTGAAAGATTCTGTTTCCTATGTGTTGTTTGCTTATTTTGATGAATCAATGAGTAGTAACGGAGGGTATGAAACATAGAGAAGTTGGAATACAGTAGATATTACACCAATATGAATTTAGAATGAGTTCACAACAGTACTTAAGTGGTGATTTATTTTCTTGTACTAACGGAGCTTACGAGTTTTCTGTTAAGTTTTGTGTTGTGAAGTTTTCAAGTTTTGGGTAAAGATTCGATGGACTATGGAATAAGGAGTGGAAAGAGCCTAAGCTTGGGGATGCTCAAGGCACCCCAAGGTAATATTCAAGGTAAACCAAGAGCCTAAGCTTGGGGGTGCCCCGGAAGGCATCCCCTCTTTAGTTTTCATTCATCGGTAACTTTACTTGGAGCTATATTTTTATTCATCACATGATATGTGTTTTGCTTGGAGCGTCATTTTCTTTTGTTAGTATTTGCTTACTGTTATTTAGAATAATGTTTTGCATCTATATTTTCAATAAAAATGTCAAGGATAGCCTTTATCATGCTTATTTTGCAAGTATACATGTTGCTGTTTGAAAACAGAAAGTTTATCGATGTTGCAAAAATTCCCTAGAAACGTCAGAGAATGATAGTTGAAACTTTTTGCATATTGAGCTCTGATAAATCTTCTACGGCGTGGTATGTTTCTCATAATTTTTGGAGTTAGGGAAGTATGATGAATCTTGCATTCTTTACAGACTGTACTGTTTTGGTAGATTGCTGTTATGTTTGCATTGTTTGCATATGTTTGCTTGTTTAATGATTCTATTTGAGGATAGGAGTATTAAATATGCAGAGACATTTAGTACGCAATGTTGAATAATAATTTTAATGATTTGATACAGTAGAAAATGATAAGGTTTTGCATTGGTTTATACTAACTTATCTCATGAGTTCTTGTTGAGTTTTATGTGATGAAGTTTTTGAGAAATAGAGAAACCATGATATGAGAGGAATTAAGGAGAAACAAAATTTCAAGCTTGGGGATGCCCAAGGCACCCTAAGATAATATTTCAAGAATTCTCAAGCATCTAAGCTTGGGGATGCCCCGTTAGGCATCCCACCTTTCTTCTTCAACAACTATCGGTTAGTATCGGTTGAACCTAAGTTTTTGCTTCTTCACAAGAGTTGTGCTATCTTTGCAATGTCATTTTATTTTGCTTTGATTGCTGTTTGAATAAAATACTAATATCTAAAATTCTTAAATGAGAGAGAGTCTTCACATAGTTACATAATTATTTAACTACTCATTGATCTTCACTTATATCTTTTTGGAGTTGTTTGTCATTTACTCGTGTGCTTCACTTATATCCTATGAGTAAATGGTTGAATGAGTTAAATCTCATAAATCTGAAATTATATATGTTCCATATGCTTACCCCGTTGGGAGTAATGACTTCACATCTAAGAAGTAGAGGTAGTAAATTTATTGAAGGTTAGCAAGCATTGTATTGGTCACTGCACAATTCATGAAAGAATATTGAAGGAAGAGAAATTTCACATATAAATATACTATCTTAGACATCTTCAATGATTGTGAGCCCCATTAAATATCTTCAAACCTGAGCAAATTAGTTGAAGTTGGACAAGGAAGACAACGTAATGAGTTATGCTTGGGTGTATTTGTATAGAAGTTATATTGTTATAGATCCTCCAACATGTGGTGCTTGCTTTTTAGAATCCTTTGCTAGTCAA
Organism: Triticum timopheevii; assembly: GCA_963921465.1. Classification (NCBI taxonomy): domain Eukaryota; kingdom Viridiplantae; phylum Streptophyta; class Magnoliopsida; order Poales; family Poaceae; genus Triticum; species Triticum timopheevii. The sequence continues at coordinate 274,472,525 of OY997262.1, read as the reverse complement.
AATATCTGTACTAAGCGGGAATACTGCTTGTGCATCCAAATCCCTTGAACCAAGTGTCTTCCATGAATGTCCACCATACCTACCTATATGCGGTATTTACCTGTCGTTCCAAGTAAATTTGCATGTGCCAAACTCTAAACCTTCAAATAATAATCTGTTTTGTATGCCCGAATCGCTCATGTAGCGTCTAGGGGCTGTCAGTATCTTCCATGCTAGGTGGGTTATTCTGACGATGAGTGGACTCCGCTCATCATTCACGAGAAAAATGGCTGGTAACTGGGATGGCCAGTCCCATGACCAAAAGATCAAAATCAAATCAAAAATAATTGCAAACAAAACTCCCCCAGGATTGATGTTAGTTGGAGGCACCCATTGTTTCGGGCAAGCCATGGATTGATGATTGTTGGTGGAGGGGGAGTAAAAACTTTACCATTCTGTTTTAGAACCGCCTATAATGTATGTAGTATGGAAGATATTGGGAACTCTTGGTTGTTTTGTTGACAATGAAAGCATACCTCTCAAAATTATTTTCATCTCTATTTCAAAATCGAGCTCTGGCACCTCTGCAAATCCCTGCTTCCCTCTGCGTAGGGCCTATCTTTTACTTTTATGCAAGAGTCAGTAGTATTCCTTCTCATTCCTACCCACTCTTTAGTTGGCAAGCATTGTGTGTTGGGGAAAGATCTAAGCATATATGGCCATGCAAATATATTTGATCATGAATTATTATTGTTGACAATTATCTATATGATAAGTGAGTTGGGAGGCGAAACACTAAGCCCCTATTTGTTCTAAGGATATGCTTTGAGTGGTAGCAATCATGGAAGACTATATGATAGTTGAGTATGTGGAGTTTGCTAAATCAAAGCTCCGACATAGACCCTTCCTGAAAATAAGATGAATTGTAATTGTTTGATGACTGAGAATGAAGTTTGCTAGTTTTCAAGAAAGTTTATGGTCTATGATTTAACATGTGAATAGCGTGTTACTTGATCTTGAGAAGTTTTATGAGATGAACTACTGTTATGACATATAATCATGCTAGAAAAGGTGATTGAAATTATCATTGATCAAACTTGTGCACCTGCTAGCACTCACACTTCATAAATTCTTTCTTTTATCATTTAGCTACTTGAGGATGAGTAGGAATTAAGCTTGGGGATGCTGATATGTCTCCAATGTATCTATAATTTATGAAGCATTCATGCTATTATATTATCTGTTTTGGATGTTTATGGGCTTTACTAAGCACTTTTATATTATTTTTGGGACTAACCTATTAACCAGAGGCCCAGCCCATATTGATGTTTTCTTGCCTATTTCAGTGTTTCGAAGAAAAGGAATATGAAACGGAGTCCAAACGGAATGAAACCTTCGGGAAAGTTATTTTTGGAACGGAAGCAATCCAGGGGATTTGGAATGCACATAAGAGAAGCTTCGAGGTGGCCACGAGGCAGGGAGGCGCGCCCACCTCCCATGGGCGTGCCCCCCACCCTCATGGGCCCCTCGTGGCTCCCCTGATCGACTTCTTTCGCCTATATATCTCCATATACCCTAAAAACATCGGGGAGCAGAATAGATCGGGAGTTCCGCCGCCGCAAGCCTCTGTAGCCATCAAAAACCTCTCGGGAGCCTGTTCCGGCACCCTGTCAGAGGGCGAATTCATCACCGGTGGCCATCTTCATCATCCCGGCGCTCTTCATGACGAGGAGGGAGTAGTTCACCCTCGGGGCTGAGGGTATGTACCAGTAGCTTTGTGTTTGATCTCTCTCTCTCTCTCTCTCGTGTTCTCTCTGTGATACGATCTTGATATATCGTGAGCTTTGCTATTATAGTTGGATCTTATGATGTTTTCCCCCTCTACTCTCTTGTAATGGATTGAGTTTCCCTTTGAAGTTATCTTATCGGATTGAGTCTTTAAGGATTTGAGAACACTTGATGTATGTCTTGCCGTGCTTATCTGTGGAGACAATGGGATATTCACGTGATCTACTTGATGTATTTTTGATGATCAACTGGCGGGTTCAATGAACTTATGCATAGGGGTTGGCACACGTTTTCGTCTTGACTCTCCGGTAGAAACTTTGGGGCACTCTTTGAAGTACTTTGTGTTGGTTGAATAGTTGAATCTGAGATTGTGTGATGCATATCGTATAATCATGACCATGGATAGTTGAGGTGACAATGGAGTATCTAGGTGACATTAGGGTTTTGGTTGATTTGTGTCTTAAGGTGTTATTCTAGTACGAACTCTATGATAGATCGAACGGAAAGAATAGCTTCGTGTTATTTTATTACGGACTCTTGAATAGATCTAGCACAAAGAATAACTTTGAGGTGGTTTCGTACCCTACCATAATCTCTTCGTTTGTTCTCCGCTATTAGTGACTTTGGAGCGACTCTTTGTTGCATGTTGAGGGATAGTTATATGATCCAATTATGTTATTATTGTTGAGAGAACTTGCACTAGTGAAAGTATGAACCCTAGGCCTTATTTCCTCGCATTGCAATACTGTTTACGCTCACTTTTACCACTTGATACCTTGCTGTTTTTGTATTTTCAGATTACAAATACCTATATCTACCATCCATATTGCACTTGTATCACCATCTCTTCGCCGAACTAGTGCACCTATACAATTTACCATTGTATTGGGTGTGTTGGAGACACAAGAGACTCCTTGTTATTTGGTTGCAGGGTTGTTTGAGAGAGAGACCATCTTCATCCTACACCTCCCACAGATTGATAAATCTCAGGTCATCCACTTGAGGGAAATTTGCTACTTTCCTACAAACCTCTGCACTTGGAGGACCAACAACGTCTACAAGAAGAAGGTTGTGTAGTAGACATCAGCTGCCGCCACTGGACGTGCCAAAGCATTGGCCGTAGGTGTCGCTGGAGATGCTGCACGAGGCGCCGACCATGGAGGGGGCGCCATTGTGGCCTTTTTGTTCTTCTCTGCGGCCTCCTCGGCGAGGGGCGATGCTGCCGCCGTTGGTTTTCAAGCTCTTCTGGCTTCGTTGGGAGGGTGGCGGGCCGCCGCCACCCCGGCGGCCTTTGTCACGATTGGAGCCGAAGCTTGAACCTGGTGGACTTTTTTATCCCCAAGCTTATCTTCGGCGCGGGGTTCGTTTCCAACAGCGACAAGCCGGTTGGGTGGCTGAAGGGTCCGGGCTATCCATTCCGGCAGGAGGGGCGGTCATTGGTGGCGGCTGTAGCGGGATGGAGCCGGCGCAATGGCGGGAGAGAGGGGGCACTCCTTTTACTTAGCCGCGGGCACGGTGAGGACATCTCAAGGGGGTTTTCAGTGAGGAGGATAAATTATCCTGTTCTATTCGGTTTAAGGGGTCAGTTAGGTGCGACACAAAGGAGGATAACCGAATTTATCCTTTTTACGGGCGGATAAGGGATCGGTTAGAATTGGCCTTAAAGGGTTGCTATGCCGAGAATGAAAGGGTGAGTGTATACCCGGCCATCCGTCAGGCAGGGCCAGGCTTCGGGCCGGGCCTGACCAAGCCCGAGGTAGAATACTCAGTCCCGAGCCCGGCCCGGCCCGGCAGTCGGGCCTACTTTTCAGGCCCAAACCCGGCCCGCCACTACAAAAGCCCGTCGGGTCTCTTCGGTAAAGCGCAAAAAGAGCAGGCCCAGGCCCTGCCCGGTCTTCGGGCTCAAAACCTAGGCCCAGGCCCGACCCGGGCGCAGCGTCAGGTTGGACCGGGAGTTTTCGGGCCGGGTCGAGCCAGGCCGGGCTACCCATGGCCAGAACTAGATGAGAGAGAGACGCATGTGGTCTGGCGCGCAGGGAAAATATCCAGTGCTACGGTGCCTCCCATGATACCATGCTCCAATGCCTCATGGTGCATTGGATCTGTGTGTAGGGATAGGATCAACTCACTTATTTTTTACATACACCCCTGGTATATTTGCGTCTTGCCCCTCATCAGGCCTTGCAAAATAACAACTAATCTCAACGTTTCAACAACAGATTCCATACTAAAAGAAGATTATGTACTGATTCTCAGAAGAAAAAAAAGATTATGTACTGAACTGGGCATCCTGGTGGGTTCGGTTTGCTCCTTGCCAACATCCTAAAGGGCCAGATTAAGCTAATTTACACTAGATTATTAGGGGGGCACTGCAAGTTCATGTACAGAATTTGTTTTCTGCAACACATTCATTCACTGGAATGCAAAGAAGAGATTTGAGTGCTGACATGCTAATCCCTTTTCCAGAAGAGAAAAATATGTATTTCGTCCCTCAAGTTTCCAAAAAGTGACTTGGTTCCATAAATTTATTTGGTATATATTTGGCCCCTCAAGTCTCAAAACCGGATAAGTTTGGTCATAAACCAGATTTCGAGCACGTTCACCGGGTTTGACCGCCACCAAACCGCATAATGAACAGTAAATTTGATAAAAAAAATTCAAAATAGCTCCAAAAAATCTGAAATTTTTTGGGGTCCAATATGCTTACATGTGCAAAGTGCGACCAAATTTTTGTTGTCTTTCAACACTTGAGGAGCTCGTGGCAAAAAAGCAAAAATATCTACGTTCAATGAACAATAAATTTGAAAAAAAATCAATCTGATATGCTTACATGCGTAAGGTGCGACCAAAATTTCATGGTCTTTCTACACTCGAGGAGCTCGTGGCAAAAAACAAACAAATTTTTGCTCAGAAAAATATAGCCAAAATTTGTTTTTTTGCTAGCCCGTCCACTGTCATTTCATGACAAAAGTTTGGTCGCACCTTGCACATGTAAGCATATTGGATGCTACAAATTTCCAGATTTTTCTTATTTTTTGAATTTTTTGAATTTACTATTCATCGTGCATTTTTTGTCACGAGCTCCTCGAGTGTCGAAAGACCACGGAAATGGTCGCACCTTGCGCATGTAAGCATACTGGACCCCAAAAAATTTCTGATTTTTTTAAGTTCTTTTTTTTCAGTTTACTATTCATCGGGCGGTTTGTGGAAGTCAAACCCGGTCAACATGCTCAAAATCTGGTTTAGGATTAAACTTATCCCTTTTTGAGACTTGAGGGATCAAATGTATACAAAAAAATCTTGAGGAACCAAGTCTATACTTTTTTGAGAACTTTTTTAGGGAAACCGTGTATCATTATTGGACAATATACCTGGTACAAATACAAACATACACGAAAACTACAAAAGAGATCAAAAAAAGACCATAGCCCTGGAAACTATGCAAAAGGAACCCCAATAAAAGGATTAAAAACAAAAGGTTCATTTAAAGTCCATGCAAACAATCGATTATGTAGCCGCCACCAACTCCCAGCGTCGCTGTGACTCACGTCGGAAATTGAGGCAAGCCTCCAACAGCCCCAAATCCAGGCCACCACCATCTCCAACGAGCCTTTGCAAGCCGATGAACAGGCCCGATGCTTGCAACGAGGCACTTGACGATGTGGCATGTCGGCCGGGGATTGTCCCCATGATGACCCAGATCTGGCTCTGCCGCTTCCCACCGCCGGAGAAGGGGAAGAACACCAGAACCACCACACACGGACCAACAGTCTTGCTCCAGAACCACCATCTCTTCCCCATTGACTTCGTTGTTTGGTAAAAGAACAACTATCAGCCACAAGGAAAAAAATAAAGCTCACCGCCCTGATTGGGTGGCAAGCAAACGAGACCACTGGCCCATCGACGTCGCCTTGGAGAGCATCGTCGTGGTGAAGACAGGACCGGTGACAATTTATTCGACGCGGTGTCGTCCTCACCGCTCCGGCGCCACTAGACGAAAACCTTAGCCCTACCTAATTGAACAGACTAGGAGAGGAAAGAGAACACCCCCCCCCCTCCATTCACCGCCGGAGCAGCAGACAGAGAGGGGTGGAAACTGCAGCCTTGCCGGCGTTCACCAAGGATAAGCAACCGTCGCCGTTTCTCCTGGGAGAAGAAAGCGAAGACCAAGTTCTCGTTTACTTTTTGGGAACTTGAAGGACCAAAAAATACTTTTCTCTTTCCAAAATAAGGTGCTCAATAATTTTTTCGAGACCGGAGGGGAAGAATCCCTCGGTTTACTTTTATAGAAGAATTAGGTGAGTACGCGCTGGTATTGCGAGCACGGAGGCTCGAACCCAGGCGGGCAGGCATGCATCAGCCCATGCCTACCATCCCGGCTATGCCGTGGTTCTCAGAGGTGCTCAATAATTATAAACAAAAGAGAATGTATTCACATATATTTGCCTTTTCCAGAATAAGGAGCCCAATAATTATAAACAAAGAAAAATGTATTCACATCTGTTTGCCTTGCTCACTGTCCTGAAGACTTTAGCAAGACAAAGCTAATACAACAATCATGAGTACTATCTGATCACAAGGCAAGTACGGGGAATACATTCATATCATCAAAAGATTACTGGAAACAAAAGCACTTCACAAAATAAAGGTGCTCCACCTGTTGATATCTTTGTCTTGTAATCCACAAATTCACAAGAGTACAACATGGTGGGCGGCAGCGTTGGGGCATGCTCAATGTGTTCGGCGCCCGCCGGGGGGGGGGGGGGGGGGGGGGCAATCCTTCTCTGACGCAAAAAAAGAAAAAAGAAAAGAGAAACAGTAGCAGCGAAGAGTCGCACAGGATGGAACAGGTATGTACTTGTCCATGAATTGCTGAATGACCAAGGGTGTCGCTGTACATTTTTGAGAAGGACGTGAGCCTGCTTCATCTGTTCCTACAGTCTAGATCGGACGCACGAACGTGATCTGGAGCACGGGAGCATTTTCTGGGCCGTATCACCAGATATCCTCCCCTGGCGCGCACATGAGTGTGCATACAGAGAGAGTTTGGGTGGGCGAGTTGGCCCTGCCCCTGTGCTGGGGTACGCTGTAGCAGACCAGCTTCCGCTCCCCTCCGCACGCTAATCCTCTACTCCCCCTAATCGCACCACCTTAAACTCTCGGGACTCTCTCTCTCTCTCTTCTGTCCTTCTCTCCATTAAATTATCTCGCAACTGCCCTTCCTGCTACTGGCGACTGATTGCAGCTCGCTCTTCAAAACCCAGCGCGCACTATTTTCTTCCCCACCCAGCTCACCTCCTCTCTCGTTCGCATCACTTTATAAACCTTCTCGCACACTCACACTCCTCACTGCTAGGTGTTCTTTAAGTACGCAGTACACAAGCTTGTAGCTCTCCTGGGGGCTGGAATGGCGTCGGAGTGGGAAATGGCCATGGGCGTGGAGCTCGGCATGGGAATGGGCTCGTACCACAACGCCTCCAACGTCCACGCCGCGCCGATGGGCCACCAGGCCGGCGGCTACTCCGCGGCCGCTCACCATTTCTACGGGATGCAGCCCATGCGCGACGCCAACATGCGCGTGGATGAGCTTCTGGACTTCCCCACCGCGGGCGCCCACGACTTCTTCCCCGCCGCGCCGGACAACGGACTCCACCACCATCACCACCTCGGCGCCGGCGTGGGCGAGCTGTCGGCCACCACCCCGTCCGCCACGTCGTCCGATCACCAGACGTCCATGCTCTCCTTCGCCGACGAGTTCTACATACCCGTAAGCACCGCATAATTGACGAACGCGTGGCCCTTACAGATGAAATTGTGCATACATGCACGCATGATCGTTAAATCGTGTGCATTCTGACACTCGTGGTCATCGAACTGCTGACCTTACCTTAATGTATATGTATGTGTGCGTTTCAGAGCGAGGAAGCCGCGGAGCTCGAATGGCTATCCAAGTTCGTGGACGACTCCTACTCGGACATGCCGAATTACTCATCGGCCGCGCATGCGGCAATGGCGGCGGCTAAAGCGGTGAACAACGGCGGTGGCAGCACGGCTGGCCAAGACAGCTGCGTCGCAGCGGTGCCAGGCCGCGGAGCGCGAAGCAAGCGGTCGCGCGCGAGCGCCGCGGCCGCCGCCGCATGGCACTCCCTCATGCCGCGCCCGCCTTCGCAGCCATCGCCCTCGTCCTCGTGTTCCTCGTCCGACTTCCCGTCCTCAACGACGGCACGACCTAGCGGCTCCAACTGCGGCAGTCGCGGCAAGAAGCAGGGACCCGTTGCCGGCGGGGAGGTGGGCCTGGTGGAGGGCGGCGTGCGGCGCTGCACGCACTGCGCGTCGGAGAAGACGCCGCAGTGGCGAACGGGGCCCCTGGGGCCCAAGACGCTGTGCAACGCGTGCGGCGTGCGGTTCAAGTCAGGACGGCTGGTGCCGGAGTACCGGCCGGCGGCAAGCCCCACGTTCCTGCTGACGCAGCACTCCAACTCTCACCGCAAGGTGATGGAGCTGCGCCGCCAGAAGGAGCTCGTTCTCATCCGCGGCAGCCACCGTCTGGACGCGTCGGCGGCGGCTGGCCCCGGCCCCGGGGTGACGGTGAAGCCGGAGCTCATGTTCCATGACTACAGCATATGTTGATCGCTTGAGCCGGCCGTACGGATGTACTCCTGGCTAGTTAGCCGTGCACCATCGCGCGCCTGCACGCAGCCTAGCTAGCTAGCTTAGATCCCTTTGCAAAATTTTCAGGCCTCCTTTTCTTCACTTTTCGCCTTCTTTTTTTTCTCTCCATATATTTGCATCTTTTTGTTAATTAATTTGTTGGTATCTACCTCCCTTCCAAGTTCTACTACGAGTGATGAATGTCAAGTTCTGTTGGTACAATTGCCATCTCGTGGCCAATCCAACGCTGAATTGTGGTATAATTTCTCAAGAACTTCATAAATAACGCTAAATTGTTAATCGAACGAACGGCCAAAATCTACCAGAGTTTCACGGATTATTCTTCAAGTGTCAGGATTTGTCTCTGGTTCCTACAAAAATCATCAAATCGACTGCTTTTTTCCTTGGCAAAATCTGAGTGGTGTTACTGCCGGTCATGCAAAGAAGCTCGAGTGCCACTAGCTACAGTACTGAGAGCCTGCGCGTTCGGTCTGTTCGTTCTCGTTAGCACCAGCCAGTGTCTTGGCTCATTGGGTTGCTGCGGCAGCTTTTCTCCATGGTTACTGCCCTGCTACTCCACGGACTTTATTTCTCACCGGTAGGTCAAGCTTTTTAATGGCGAGAAAAAGAAAGACGAGTGTGAGAGCCGGGAATGGTGGGTGGCTCGGCACGTGACTCGGGCCCATCGTGGAGCTTTCCGGCAGTGGAAAGAGTGGGCAACGTTCCGGTCACGTGATGTGCCCCCCTTCATTACGCTTCTCTTCTCTCTTCACTTATTAGCAGGAGTGGCAGGGGTGTTGCTTTTTTTCCTTTGCCGTTTAGCTTCTCCGTGGGGCTGCGCAGGACGGCAGGATAGGTAAAGATGGCTTGGGGCGGAGCCCCGTTGCAGCCATGGAGTGCGGATGTGTGCAATGCAGCCTGCCGACCTCCATGTGCGTCTTCCTTTGGGTGCACGTCCGCATGTTGCGCCGACTTTTTTTGGAACTGCACAAGTGCTGCTCGACAGCCATGTGACGTCTGCTCGGGAAGTTAGAGTAATAATCAATGGGAGTGCCTAATTAGCGGATATAATGTTTTTCTTTCCTTTTTTGCTTTACCCTGTCTTTGAACAAACTTTTCTCTTTCTATCACAAACAAAATAATTTTCTACTCCCTCTGTAAACTAATATAAGAGCGTTTAAATCACTACTTTTGTGATCTAAACGCTCTTATATTAGTCTACAGAAGGAGTATTTCTCTCAGATGCACGGAGCTCCTCCCGTATTTTGGAAACAAAAAATATGTGCCAAGTTCAACACCCCACAAACGCGAGAGCTATGTTTCGCTTGCCAGATCATATTTGAAGCTCGCGAGCGTCAAAAGGACGTGGCTTAGCTGAAGCTAGGCTGCCGACGCCGCAGTTTGGGACGGCCGACAGTTGCTCTACCTTTTCTTCTCTTCTCTATTTCTTCCTTTTTATTTTGTTTCTATGTTTATTTCTTTTCTTTTACTTTTATGTTTTTCTGTTTTCCTTTTTTTGCGCATATATTATAATAATTTCGTTGCGCGATTATATACAAAAAAGTTCACTGTATATTCAAGGAAATGTTCACTCTATATTAAGAAAATGGTGTACATAATTTAAAAAACACTCGTTATAAATTTTTGAATTGTTCACATATATCATAAAAATGTTCAATGTGTATTCAAATATTGTTCAGCGTATATCCTAAATTATTCATCGTGTATTTTTAAATTGTTCAGCATATATCACAAAATGCTCAATGCGTATTTAATTATTGTTTCAGCATATATAACCAAAATTTTCAATGTATTAGTAAGCCAATATTAGAAAAGTGTTCAGTGTGTTTAAGAAAATTGTTCTGTTTATATTAAAAAATTTGTTCAATGTATACTTAAAAAATATTCAAGTTTTAAAATTTAGTTTGCATTTAGAAATTTGTTCACTACTCTGAACATTATTTGCAATTTATACAAAAAATACATGTTCATAATTTTTTCAACAAATGGCTGGGTTTTTCTGATTTTTTTAATCTGCCGCTGCATTTAGTTTTCAAACTTTAGCTCTGCCTAAAAATTGCTTACACCCGTCAACTCAAGTGGTGAGGAACACAAAGTCTTTTGTGTGTGGTTCTGAGCATGATTCCTACTAGCATAGTTTTTCTTTTAAGATTTTCTGATCGCAAATGGCCCCACTTAATGGGCCGACTCATTAGGATTGCCCCTGCGCGAAAGCTCTGGTGTTTGACGTTCGCGGACGTCGTATATGGAGGGAACACTTCTGGGCCGGCCCATGTGCGGCCGGCATACCGCCTGTTTTTTTTTCATCTTTTCCTTCGCGTGTTTTTCTTTTTTTTTCAATAATTCAGGATATCAACAGCTTCTAAATGTCAGTAAAAGTTGCTAATTTGAAAAAATAAACAATCATGATTTTGAAAAAAATCATTGTTTCAAAAGATACTCGGGAATTCAAAAAATGTTCACGAATTTGAAAAAAATGTTCACGAATTTTAAAAAAGGTTCATGATTTCAAAAAAAAGTTCATGCATTCACGAAATGTTCACGGATTTGTAAAAAATGTTCATGATTAGAAAAACTGTTCATAAATTTTAAAATATTCACCAATTCTAAAAAAATGTTCATGATTTCAAAAAAAGTTATTACATTCGCGAAATGTTCCCGAATTAGCATAAAATAGTTCATGATTATAGAAAATTGTCTTGAATTTAGATAATGTTCATGGTTCAAAAAAATGCTCGTGAATTCGAAAAATGTCCACATATTTGTAAAAAATGTTCATGATTCCAAAGGAATGATCTTTTTTTGAATTTGGTGCACATATTTTAAACACCGATGAACAAATTTGGCATTTGATGAACATTTTTTAATTTCAAGAACAAAATTTGTGTTAGAGAAAATTATGAACATAATTTGCATTCTATGAACATTTTTTTTGAAAAAATTATGAACAAAATTTTAATTCAGTAAACAAATTTTGAATGTGATCAACATTTTTTGAACCTGATGAACAAAAAGTTCAATTAAAAATAAAATAAAATGATGAACATTTTTTTAGTTTGATGAACAACTTTTGAATTTTTATGAACATTTTTTAAGTCTGATAAACAAAAAGTTGAATTCGATGAACATTTTTTTGCATGGTTGAACATTTTTTGAATTCAATGAACAAAAAAGGTTGTTAACAAATTTGAAATAAGAAAATGCCAAAATAATCAAAAAGTGAAGAAGAAGAAAATAGGAAAAAAGGGAAAAACCAAAAAGAAAAAGAAAAACGATTTCTTTTGAAAAGAAGAGTAAAACGAAAGAAAACTAGTATAGAAAACATAAAAAAAACTGGCGGAACCAGAGGAAGGGAAGTGAACTGGGCTGGCTCGATAACGGAAGGAAACGCGGGGCGTACGCGCTACGGTGCTACGCGGCGACCTACGCCCCATATAGGAACCGTGGTATATGGATCCCATCCTGCCTACTGCGAGACACCCGAATCCGATTTGGCGCTTTATGCACCAATTAACGTGCAAGCGTTGAAGGAGCTCCGACTTCAGCCGGCCCAGCCAAGGGCAACGTGAGAGAGTTCTTCACAGTTATTTTTTTTTCATTTTTTCAATTTGATTGTTTAGGACCGTTTCTATTTGGTTTTTTCTTTCTACTTATTTTTATTTTCTTTTTCTTCTTTCTATTCTCTTCTTTACCTTTTTTTAAAACACACAAATGTTTTAGAGTTGATTATTTGGTTTTCAAAATTTATGAGTTTTGTCAAATTTATGAACATTTCTAAAGAATTGATAAGCTTTTTCTAAATGTGCTTAAATTTTTCAAATTTATTAACCTTTAAAAAATTGATAACTTGTTTCAAATTCGGAAAAAAATAAATTCATTTAAAATTTTGAATTAGTGAACGTTTTAAAAAAAATCATTTTCTGAATTTCTTTTTTTTTTTCTGAGGAAAAGTAGACCACGGCCACACAATAATGAAACCGATCTAATGGAACCAGGCACATCGTGAGCGATCTGGTACCCTTTGTTGTTGCGCCGGCCAATGGACAGACGCCGGTGCCGTCTATTCCTCGCGTTCGGCAAAAAAAAACAAGGTCGAACCGTCGCGTCGGGTTGCCCTAGATGGGCCGGCCCAGCTGTGCGTGACGCCATGTTTTTTTTCTTTTCTCTTTTTTGATATAGTTTTGAACTTTTCTTTATACTGTAAAATATTCTACACAAATAAGTTTTCGAAATATATTGAACTAGTATTCGAAAAATATTTAATAAGTATTAAAAATGTTTAACGAGTATTTGAAAATGTTGAATAATTGTTAAGTAAATATTTTAAAAATACGGAATAGATATTCAAAACTGTTTAACAAGTATTGAAAAATATTGAATAAGTATTATGAATGTTGAACAAGTATTTGAAAAATATTGAATATATTTTAGAAAATGTTTAATGATTATTTGTAAGTATTGAATAATTATTTAAAATGTTGAAAATTATTTCAAAATGTTAAATAACTATTAAAAATGTTTAACTGGTATTTGAAAAATGTTGAACGAGCATTTGAATTTTTATGAATAAGTATTAAAAGTGTGAATATGCGTTAAAAATGTTGAATGGGTATTTGATAAATGTTGAATGAGTATTTAAAAATTTTTGGAATAAGTATTAAAATGTTGGACAAGTATTTCAAATATGTTGAATAAGTGTTCGGATAATGTTGAACGTGTAAACGGAAAATGTGATCGCTTATGTAAAAATATATTTTTTGACATATACGAAAATGTAGAGTGAAAACAAAAACAAACATAAAAAATGGAGATGAAAAAAGTAAACAAAGAATGTAGGACAAAAAAACCATGAAAAAAACAAAGCGATTCCAAAAGAAAAACGAATTACAGTAACAAAAAAAGGAAGGCCAGAGAAAAATAAGAAAACAAAACAAAAAGGAAGAAAAGAAAAAAAGAAAAGAAACAGAGAAATGAAAAAAACCTCCGGTATTTAACCTCAAGTAGAGTGCGACTCTTGTATGAACACAAATCCGCGTAGTGGCAAGCATCTCTATACATTATTTGAGACAACACGGGTCCGAATAACCTCGCGTCCTCATTTTGTTCTACCTTTTCTATTTCTCTACGCACTAGTGGGTTGGCCTGATTAGTCGAATGCTTCAGCGAAAGAAACTGTCGAGCTCGCTTCATACGATAAATAGCTATCGCGCAAGACGCCGAGCAGTAGGCGAGCAAGAGATGGCCCATACGATAAATAGCTGTCGCGAAAGAAACTGCGCGATTTTTTCTCCTTTTGTTTTCTTTTGATTTTTTTGTTCTTTTGTTGGCTTTCTTTTTTTGATTGGTCTTCTTAATTTATGTTTTTTCTTTGGTTTCTTTGTTCTTTTATAGGTTTTCCTTGTTTCTTTTTGGTTTCGTCTGTTCATTTTTTTCCATTTTTACTTTTCTTCCAACACATGTCTACCTTTTTTCATGCACCATGTACATTTTCTTCGACACAAGGATATTTTCTTTTATACATGTTTAGTATTTTTTTCAATATATATGTTTTAGTGTCTACTTTTTTCATATACGTTGTACATTTTTTATGCATTAGGATATTTTTTATAGGTATTTATATTATTTTTCAGAGTATAGATCCAATCCTCATAGTTTTCACCATTTCCAGCTAACTTTTCTTTCTCAAACAGAGGAGCTAAGTTAAAAACATTGTGATTCATAGACTACAACGATAAACACAAAATTCACTTTAGACATCGATCGTAATTAAGATGCGTTAGTGTTTAAGCAAATCCTATGGTGGATCGGTCTGACCGAGATGCATTAAGAGGTTTTGGAAGTTTAAACCCTTGACGGATCGGTGGCTCCGAGTGCTCCTCACCCGGAGGGCCCGAATTCGACTTGTTCAAGCTTTGTGATGTAGCATGAATAGAGTTTAAGAAGAGAAAAGCATAGATAGCTAGAGGGAGTACTTAGGCATTCTTGTTCATCCATTTGGCAAAACAAAAATCCAAACAATCAAAGCAACAAATGAAGAAAATTATGCAACCAACATGCTCACACAATAAGATAGCAAATGAAATATGTGGCAAAGCATGCACAAACACTCTAGCATCTATCAAGCAATTGGCGATGACTAGGTCATCTATATATGAGTATATTAACTTAGGAGTCAAATGAGAAAATTTGATCATAGGTCATACTCATCGTTTAAGCACAAGTAGGTTACCACTTTTACATAAAGCATTGTTGTATTCACACCATTAGAGTTGCTTAGCTCAATTCTTAGAGTAAAGCTCCCCTAGATGTGATATCCCCCCTTAGAGGGATGAACTAACCTTGGGTTTTGTTGACGATGACTTCATGCAGATGTTGAACATGTGGATGCTCAATGTTGATGTAGATCATTTGGAGCAATCCATTAGAGTGAGTTGCACTTTCAATACCTACATGGGTTAGTCCCACAAGGAACAAACAAGGATATCCATAGACATAGAATGATGTACACATATGATGATGTCCATGGAAGCATTTGGTTACCTTGTCTCTTGACTTACCAACAAGAGGGTTTGTGACTCCTTGAACTAGTGCAAGATATGGAAGTTGATTGCACTTGTCCTTGCTAAAATGAATATAGGTGAAGTATGTTGGCGGAGTCACCCTCAAGAACTCTCTAGTTCTTCTTCTTTGGGATCCCTATCAACTTGATGGGAATCCTTGGAGTTGTAGTCGTACTTGATGAAGTAGAACTTGATGTAGTCTTGGGAACCCACTTGACCAAGGCCTTAGGAGCTTCTTCAAATGCATCAATCTCCTCTTGAAGCTTGTCCTTGCCTTTTAGCTTATGGTCTTGTGGTGGAAGATCATCTTGAGCTTGTGTTCCCTTGAAGGAAGTAGGGTCGTACTTCTTTTGTTGAGGAACAAACTTCGTCTTAGGTTATTCATCTTCTTTCCACTCAACTCCATTGGCATTGAACTTTCGTTCAAAACCAACACCTCGATTCTTTCGGTGCCTTCCTTGCTTGCATAGAATTTCCTCAAATTGCTTACTTCCGGCAAGGCTCTTGTAAACAACTTTTTCTATAATTCCCTTCAATAAGCTATTTTCTTGCTCAAGTGTAACTTGGCTAAGAGAATCATTAGTGGAATCAAGAGAACTACTAGAAGCAACAATATTGGATTTAGCATGATTATTCTTACTACTAGAAGAAGAAACTTTCTTACTCTTGTTGCTAGATTTTACTTATGGCATGTAAGTAGACAAGAATAAACGCTTGGCAATGCAAGAAGAACTTTTCTTCCGAAGATCATCATTGATTGCTTTTAAGAACCCATGCTCTTGTTATAAATCGAGCTTTTCAAAGCATAGCTTCTCATGAGTTTTTAAAAGCTCTTGATGATCCTACAAACTAGTTTCATGAGCTAACTTAAGAGTGTTTAGTTCTTTAGTTAGACGCTCAATCTCCTTCTTATCATTGCCATTCGTTTCATCTTGATTAGCATGATTAATGGCAATTTCATCACAGTTTTCATCACTAGTATTGTCAACAAGCAAACCATCATCACCTAGCAAATCATCTTCATCACTATTGAAATCAATATACTCGGGTGTGATACCTTAGGGACTTTAGCCATGAAGCATCTTCCAATTCCTTCATTTGGTGAGTCAAATGTGTCGTAGGAGTTGGATGACACAAGTGCAAGTCCGGCAACACCTTCATCTTGAGTATATTCGAAGTTGGAGTGATAAATTCCCTCGAAGTAGTTGTCGGAGTCGGAACCGGATATCCATTCACCAACATGAGCTTGATGTCTTCGTCTTGTGTAGCTCTTTGATGACTTGTCCTTCCTTTCCGAATCCTTGCTTCTACGAGAGGGTCTTCGTTCATAATGATCATCTATACTCCTTCTCTCTCTTGGAGGTGATTCATCTCTTTTACTTCTCCTTTTAGGTGAGTATTCTCTTGTTTTGTTGGGAGCCGTACACTCATTGGAGTAGTGTTCCACAATTGTAGCAATTACGATCATGACTAGAAGATCTTTTATCATTGTAGGACCTTGACTTGGGGCTTCTCTTTGCTTCTACTTGTAGAACTTGTTGAAGTTCTTCACCATTAAGCTCAATTCTTCATTGAAGACTTGTTTCTCACTTGATGTGGTAGGAGCATCACATGAAGCTTTATAAGCACCACTAGACTTGTTGTGAAGCTCTTCCTTATCCTTGAGTGACATCTCATGACAAACAATTATACCAATGACTTTTGTTGGATTGAGATCTTTGTAGTTGGGCATCATTTGGATCAAGGTGCACACGGTATCATATTTTCCATCCAAGGCTCTTAGGATCTTCTTAATGATGAATTTGTCGGTCATCTCTTCGCTTCCTAAGCCGACAATCTCATTTGTGATGAGAGCAAGCCTAGAGTACATTTCAGCGACTCCTTCACCATCCTTCATTTTGAACTTGTCAAGTTGACTTTGAAGCACATCCAATTGGGATTCCTTGACGGACTTGGTACCTTCGTGCATATCAACCAAAGTATCCCAAATTTCCTTTGCATTCTCAAGACGGCCGATTTTGTTGAATTCTTCGAGGCACAATCCATTGAAGAGGATATCGCAAGCTTGTGCATTGTATTGCAACATCTTCAATTCTTCCACAGTTGCTTCATGATTCGGTTCTCTTCCATCCTCAAAGTATTCACCTTGCAAACCAATACTTGAAATTTTATAGCAAATCTTTTTTGATCTTTTGGGGACATGTTTGCTCCTAAAGGAAACACTCACTTAGTGATACTTATCTCATACATGTCATCCCAATCTTGGTTCCCTTGTTTGTCTTATGTCCTATCTTGGAGAAATTATCTTGTGTTATCTAACCTTGTTTTCTCAAGCTTATTCTCCTCACGAACTAACCTCAAGGTAAGTATATGCATCAGACTCATGTGCATGATGATCTCTTGCTTGTTGCACATATTGTTTGCAATAAGGAATCATGGACATGAAGTTATATCTTTCATCATGTTGCTCTGATGCGCATGGACAAGATACATGTAACTCATTATTCATTCCTTCATGTTGTGCACTCATATTTCATGAGCTTCTATCAGTTACATGATTTCACACTTGTCGGGGGGGGGGGGGGGGCATATGCATGTTACATGTTCTTTCAAAGCTTTTATATACTTTCTGCTATACTCTTACTTGAAGATTTGATCTATGTTGCAATCAATTACCAAAAAGGGGAGACTAAAAGCACATTTTCTCCCTGGGTGGTTTTGATAATTAATGTCAACATACATGTTGTTGTACTAACACTTTTGTCTAGTACATTTCAAATAAGTTCAATAGTGGCATGGCAAGGACATGAGGATGTGTAATGCTAAGGACAAAGATTGTCAAAGCTCCAAGACTCTACATTTTTGGTTAAGTGATCCAAGGTCACATTGAGTCCATAGGAAAATCCAATACTATTAAAAGGGGATGAGGTTTTTACCATGACCCAATTCCTCAAGTGCTTAGTCATATTGCTCCAAAATCCTCAACTACTTATCGACTTCATACCTATCCAGAACCCTAAAGTCCATCTCGGTCCCACCGAAAGGATCCCATCTTGACTCACCGAGATGATCCATATACTATCACATGCCAAACCCTGACACTATGGTACAGCCGGAATGGATTTTGATCTCACCGAGATGGCCTGGCCGTGTTTCTGTGATGAAGTCACTTCACTTCGTAATCACCGGGATGAACCGGTCGGAATTTCCGAAATGAGGTTTTGCCCTGGCCATTGCACTTCGGTCTGACCGGAAAGCCTAACGGTCAAATCTTTTACACTAGTTGGTCTCGGCAAGATTTTCATGTCAGTGTCACCGAGTTGGGTCAAAGGCTTGTAATGGTTGGATTTTTGGTGCTACCTATATTTTCCCCTCCACCACCACTTACTCTCTAAGAGAGCCATCAGAACAAAACACAACTTCCACTACTCATTTTCTGAGAAGAGAACCACCTACTCATGTGTTGAGATCAAGAGATTACAATCCAACCATTTTAACCTTGATTTCTAGCCTTCCCCAAGTTGCTTTCCATTCAATCCCCTCTCCTATCAAAGCCAAATATGTGAGAGAGTGTTTGAGTGTTGGGGAGACTATCATTTGAAGCACAGGAGCAAGAAGTTCATCATCAACAACACCTTACCTTTTGGAGAGTGGTGCCTCCTAGATTGATTAAGTGTCACTTGAGAGCCCCAAGGTTATGGACTTGAACCAAGGAGTTTGTATGGGAAAGGAGGTCTCCTACTTCATGAAGATCTACTCGAGTGAGGCTAGCTCATGGATGTAAGCCATGATGGCATAGACAAGGTTGCTTCTGCATGGACCCTTCGTGGGTGGAGCCCTCCGTGGACTCGCGCAACCATTACCCTTCGTGGGTTGAAGTCTCCATCAACGTGGACGTACGATAGCACCACCTATCGGAACCATGCCAAAAATGATTGTGTTTTCATTGTGTTTGAATTTCCATCCATACCCCCTTACTTTTCGCACAATTGCATGCTTTACTATTTCCGCTGCTCTGTCTCTAGATATGCATCTGTATGAAGTCTTAGTGATATCTTAACTAGTGCCAAAATCTACTTAAATTTAAAGAGAACTAAAAACTGCACCTTCGATTGGTTAAGAGTCTATTCACCCCCTCTCTAGACCTATCTTCTCTGATCCTACACCCTCGAACTGTCCACGGACGATCCATTGAATGAAAGACCGAAAGCACGACCTCTCCATAGTTTACAAGCATATTGTCTTCACGATTCAGTAGCGCTTTGTTGTCCAAAGCTAATCGTCACCGGAGATTTAGTGGGAGGATATTAGAACCACACTGGCTTCTAATTATGAGGATTATAGAGGATGTGATCTATCTCTAATTGGATCAACTAGAACTAGATAACTAGAGGAGGCTCTAAAACTTGTACCTACAAGGGCCAAAGCCTCAAGTATATATAGGTTGGAGGGAGGAGAGGGCGCGCCACACAAGGGGGAAGGTTTCCCTTCCCCATTGTACCGGTCAGGAGGGGGAAACCCCCTCCAATTCGGCCTCCCCTTCCTTCTCTAAGAAGAAAAGGGGGTGCCACCTCCTATTGGGCCCAAGTGGCCCAATATCCTTTCCACCACTTGGCCTTTTAAGGCCGGTTGATATTTAATTAAATATAAGAGCCTCCTAACAATTATTAGAGCCTTTTATTATTAATTTAACATCTCCAGATACATTTTCCACCTATAAATTATTTATTGGTTTTAACCACTACTACCCGGTGAATTGCGAAACCCTTCTGATGACTCTGAAACACTTCCAATTCCTCTCAAAACTATTTCAAATATTAGAAATTATTTCCTCATTACTCATGTCCTAGTAATGCTCAGCAAATCTTGATTACCTTAAGTTTGTGACCCTGTAGTTTTGGTTAAACATAGACATGAAAAAAACTCCTTTCGTTCAATGACCGATAGCGGAACCGTGGACGTCCAATCGATCCCTATGAGTACACGGATGATATTCGAGTGAACCTTTAGTTATCATGTGTTAGTCCCTTTGCTTCGTGATACTTTACAAAACCCGAGGTGAGATGAGTTGGCATCCTCTTGAGCCATTCTCATGCTCACTATACCGGTCTCCTTGTTACCGGTTTTGTTCTTCTTTCTCGTTGACATGTTCCAGCATCCTCGTGACCTAGTCACATGTGTTTGGCCAGACGATGATGATGCCGTCACACCGAGAGTGCCATAAGAATATCTCTCCATCATCGGAGGATCAAATCCCAATCTTGAGCTATCTAGTCCCTTATTAGACTTTCTAATAAACTTGTAAGTTATCATTATGATCATCGTGTTACCGTTGACATTTGAGCAACCACAAAGTTCATCATACTATAAGAACTGACTATGATACTCTCATGGTGTGAGGAACTAAAGCATATGTTAACTCTCCATGTTATAACAATTTACTTGTGACGATTGCATAGTATCACAAGCAAGTTTGGATCAATTCAATATGATCGTTCTTCCAACATCATGTACTCAAAGTTTTTTTAGGACTATAGTTACACTTAATGATATCCTAAGATCTGGAAAACAAGATCACTAACAACACTTGAGTTAGTATTAGAGGCGAGACTAAGAATCCGATTTTATCGTTTATTGTTCCACACATGCATATGAGTTTTCCACTGAACCGCACATTCTAGGATCATAGCAGTTATGAAAGAACATGCGGTGCCCCCAGGTTTGGTTTTGGTAATTGATGACATTCTCTATGGACTAATGGTTGCCTTGAGTTATATTCGTAGGATTTGTCCATAGGCATTTCTTGAAGTCCATTTGTTGGTTTCAAGGAGTTTATGTGGTGACCAAGGTACTATTCAAGGATTTATCCAAAGATTGGTCACACGAGAGTTGAGCCTATTGCAAGCATGTCTGGAAGAAGAAGGTCGTGCAAACATTCATGTTTACCTTCAAGACATCATCTTAATGAAGAGAGTTGGAGAGATTCAAGGTTGATCAATACTAAGTACAAAGAGTGATTCAAGTTGATCAACACACATAGCATAGAAGATGTACCAAGCGGGATCAAGTGATTTCATGGTATGGTAAGCATTGTCCATTATGCTTTGTCTACTAACTCGTGGTCTATGTGAGAGTTGTTTGTCGGGTTAGATATGTTTCCATGGCCGTTCATTAAAAGCAAGATATCATATAACCCATGGAGGATGACATCAAGTGGTGATCTTCATCAAGGTTGCGGTGTGCAAGTTCAAGAGGAGCATCATGAAGAGATCACATGCATGAATCTTACCGTCCATTGTGGTGATAATGGACATGTGAAGATGTGTCGAAGAGATCTCACCCATAGTGGAGTATGGGGGAGAAATCTACTAGTCTTCATCGAGCCGGTGCAATCAAGAAAGGTTTGACCTTGATAGATTTTCTATTTTACTGATCTCATGATTAGTTGGGAGACCGGGTCATAGGATTGATAGCCGTACTATTAAGGGGGGATCTCAAGTGAGTAGCTTGATCGTATCATTCGTAGAGAGCTCAAACCATTGCATTCTTGGCATCATATTTCTTGGTTCTTGCTTGGAATTTTTGCTTTGAGAGTCTTTGAGCTTATGGTCACCTTCATGACAAGCTCAAGTTCATCAAGAACGGTTTCCGTTTGCTTCATCTAGTATGTTTTTGATGTTCGAGAGTTTGCAAGTTCATATTGTAGGAAGGTCCTCTTCCTTATCCTATTGTCATTTCTTCACCTTCATGGCAATCTCAAGCTCAAGGTCGTTGTTGGATATTACTCGTTGTCATCTACCCAACGAGATTGAGTTTGCTAAATTCGGAGTTGGTTTGTAGTAGTTATCACGGTTTCGATCTTCCTGACTGCATCTGTTCTTCTTGGGCAGTTTTCAGCTCCCAAGCGGTAGTACTGCTCTGCTCCATGGTAGTACCACTCATATGGTACTCCTCTATGAGCTACCACACTCTCTTCTGCTTGTTTTTGTGCTCCTGTAAATGGGCTGTAGTACCACGGTAGTTGGGGGCGGTACTACCGTAAGTCTACTGTCGTTGCCACTACAGGTTATTTTTGGGTTCTGGTAGTCTTTTCTGCTCTCGTGGTACTAGGGCGGTAGTACCGCTCCATGCGGTACTGCCGCCCTGCCGCCTCCTAGTATCGTCGTTTCTCTGTACTAATTGGCATGTAGCGGTAGTACTGCTTGTGCATGGCATGTGTACATAACAGTTGGATTTGGGGTGCCTATAAAAGGGGGTCTTCTTCCCCAATGAACCTTATCTCAGAGCTCGTGTTCTTCCCCCATTGTTGACCTTCTTCGAGCTTGTTATCTCTCAATCCCTCCATGAATTCTTGCTAGTTTTTTTGGGGGGGGGGTGTTGGTGTCAAAATGGGCGAATCTCAGGCAGGGGGTCCCGAGCTGTGGATCTTGGATCAACGGGGAACAAGGGACGAAGGAGACAATGTTTACCCAGGTTCGGGCCCTCTTGAAGAGGTAGAACCCTATGCCCTGTTTGATTATATGGAAGTGTATATGATGGTTACATAGTCGATCTACCACGAGATCAAAAGAACTAAACCCTAGGTGAGTAGGATGATGGTTCTTCTTCTAGCCTCTACGGACTAAACCCTCTGGTTTATATAGACACCAGGGTACTATGGTTACACGTGGTCGGTTGCAACAAGGGAATAAACATGCTGATTCTTCCATCTTGACTTGCAGGACACACCAAGGCTTTGAAGGTTCCCTTGCCCGAATACAGAGTCGCCTTATAGCTCGGCCTTATAGTAGTTGCAGGGCAGCTCACTTGTCCGGCCCATAAGAGATAGGCCGGCAGCCCGAGGACCCCCTAGTAAAGGACTCCCTCAGTAGCCCCTGAACTAGTCTCCAACATTGGGGTTCATAATTTCTGGTAGCTCGGCACGCCCGAAATCTCTGGCTTGCGAGATGAGTTCTTCACCCCTTCAATGTTCGGATTGGAAATAGTTGGATGTCGATGACCTCCCGATCTGTCGAAGTGCCATTGCACCCACAACACCAATTCTTCGTTCAGGGTTAATTACACCCCTCGATTTTCATGCGCCAGGAGGAGGCGGACAGTCATGTAATCTTTTATAGAAACGCCCCTCATGAGACAGGGAGGAGGCCCCTATTAAACAAGCCAGGAGCATGACGGGTAGTACATTCCATCCCCAAATAAATATGCCGAGAGATGAAGGAGCTTTGGAAAAAAATGGCTAGCACCCCAAGCTCCTCCTCACGCCCCCATGGCCCTCTCCCAGGCGACCGGGCAAGCTGCTCAGTCTCCCATCTTCACCTAAGCAGACTCGAGATGCAAGGATATCTTCCTACTTCAGATCTCGCACCCACTCGCCCTGGATTAACTTCCGTGAATGGCGAAGCCCTTGCAGAAAATTTCCCTGCTCCAAGCAAGGAAGAGAGGGTATGTTTTGTGCCCCTCCTTTTACGAGGCTTGGCCTTTCCCATTCATCCTTTCCTGAGGGGTCTGCTAGAGTTTTACGGGGTCCAACTCCATCACCTCACCCCCGGAGCTATTCTGCATATCTTGGGCTTTGTCGCCCTTTGCGAGATGTTCCTAGGCTGTGAGGCCCATATTGAATTATGGAGAAAGTATTTCTACCTCACCCCCTGATAACCCACAAGTATAGGGGATCATTTGTAGCCTTCTTCGATAGATAAGAGTGTCGAACCCAACGAGGAGCTAAAGGCAGAACAAATATTTCCTCAAGTTCTATCGACCACCGATACAACTCTACGCACACTTGATGTTTGCTTTATCTAACAAGTATGAAACTATTTTGCAAGAATAAAACTACGAGTACTTTGCGAGAATAAAGCTACAAACAAAATGCAAGGTAGTAAAAGTAGATAGCTTTTGTCAATGAGAAAGTCATTTGTCCCTAGGCAATCGATAACAAGTACCGGTGTAAGTGCATCTAGTGCCACCCCTAGTTGGTTTTGGAGTATTGACGACAAACTTGGTTGAGGGACTAATGTGTTTGCGAGAATTGCAGGATAACACAGGTAGTAGTCCCATATTGATTCGGTTTAACTACCAGAGATGACCCCTAAAAATGTGTGAAGACATTGAAGACAATGGTGGTCTGTGGAGACATTCACATTGAAGACTATGACAGGAGAAGACATATCATGAAGACTATGGAGTGCGAAGACATAGTTGTTTTGTAGTTTCCTTTTCTTCTTTGTTGAGTCATAGGAACCACCGCATTGTTAAGTGGGGTCCAAGTGAACAAAGTCAGAGTGACTGATGTGATGCTCAACCAAATCCTAGTCTTCGAGCGAAGACAATGAGAGCAAATCTTATCCAGAGCTGGATGAGTCTGCTTTACTTGTAGCCCAAGTCAAGCTGCCGCATGTGTTTGAAACCTGAATGTTGGACACGTGTCAGTTCCTTAGTGACCCAGGGTCATTTTGGACAAATCAGGTCGGGTTGCCTCCTGGCTATAAATAGCCCACCCCCTACACCATAAATTGGTGGCTGCTCAGAGTTAGTGCACGACTTTTGTCGTTTGAGAGCAACCCACCTCCGAACCCTTTGAGAGAGAATCCTTGCAAGGAAAGTGTTAGGCATCACTGAAGTCTTTCTGTCCGTGTGATCTGAAGACTTATTACACTTGAGGACTGTGAATCCTCCAGCCGGTTAGGCATCGCGTTCTGAGCATCCAAGAGTCATTGTGGATTGCTGGTGAACGAAGTTTGTGAAGGTTTGGAAGTCTCCCTTGAAGACTTACCGGAGTGATTGGGCGAGGACTAAGTGTTCTTAGCTCAAGGGGAATAATGTGAAGACACAGTCTTCTGAGTTGAATCTCAGCCTCCCTAACCAGACGTACAGTTGTCACAGCAACTGGAACTGGTCCACCAAACCCCTTGTCCTCTTTGAGCAACTGGTTCTATCCTACCTCTCTTGCCTTACTTACAATTTGTCTTCCTGAAGTCTTTGCCTACATGCCTTATCTGTTTGACTTCACTGTGTGAAGACTGTTGTCTGTTTGGCTTCATACTATCTTCCATCCTGATCCAATCTACCTAGCTGCTTATAGTCTTCATGCTTTCACTTCATTGCTTACTTGACTATGGCTTGTCTAGTGTAGTCTACCTCCACTGCATATCAATAGGGTCATTTCTATCGTTTGTCTTCGAGACACCCATGTTTTGAAGACTTCCGTAAAAATCGCCTATTCACCCCCCTCTAGTCGAATACTAGCACTTTCAACCGGTAATCATTCTTGTAATTTTATATGAGGGAGAGGCATGAGCCGACATACTTTCTCTACTTGGATCATATGCACTTATGATTGGAACTCTAGCAAGCATCCGCAACTACTAAAGATCATTAAGGTCGTGAAACCCAACCATAGCATTAAGTATCAAGTCCTCTTTATTCCCATACGCCATGACCCACTTATCCTCGTTTAGGCTGCTGTCATAGCCCACAACACTGACAATAAGCGAACCATGAACATATTGCAACACCCTACAGCAGGGGCCCCTCACGTTTGCGCGAGACGGAGGGAACCGTAGGGCAACACCAAAAATAAAATATATAATCATACCAACCAAGATAACGATTAACACATAGGACAAAATGGATCTACTCAAACATCATAGGATAACCATAGATCATTGGGAAATAATATATGGAGTTGAGTACCATGTTTAAGTAGAGATTACAGCGGGGGGAAGAAGTGTTACACCTCTGCATAGAGGGGGAGAGAGTTGGTGTTGACGGTAGCAAGGTTGTTGATGTAGATCGCCGTCACGATCCTAGCCCCGGCGGCACTCCGACGCCACCGGGAGAGAGGGGGAGAGCCCCCTCCTCCTTCTTCTTCCTTGGCCTCCCCCCTAGATGGGAGGAGAGTTCCCCCTCTGGTCCATGGCCTCCATGGCGGCGGAGGGGCAGGAGCCCCTCCGAGATTGGATCTCCCTCTCTGTTCTCTTCTGTTTCGGGCTCCCGAGATCTGGCCTTTCACGATTTCCTAAATTCCTGGATATCCGTAACTCCGATTGCGCTGAGATTTTTACACGACTTTTTCTGGATATAAGCTTCCTTGCGCCCGAAGTAGAGCTCCAACCAATGTTCAAGGAGGGCACGATACACCAGGGCGCGCCTGGGCCCTGGTCGGTTGTGGTGGCCTCGGGCCTCCGTTTACGTTGATTCCACCTTCTAAAATTCACAAATATTCCAAACTAATTCTATGTAGATTTTTATTGCATTTGGAATTTGTCTGATATGGATTTTCTGTGAAACAAAAACATGCAACAAACAGGAACTGGCACTGGGCACTGGATAAGTAAGTTGGTCCAAATAAATCATATAAAAAGTTGCCAAAAGTATGTAAAAGTTGAATAATATTGGCATGAAACAATCAAAATTTAAAGATACGACGGAGACGTATGAGCACCCCCAAGCTTAATTCCTGCTCGTACTCGAGTAGGTAAATGATAAAAAAGATAATTTTTGATGTGGAATGCTACCTAGCATAAACTTGATCATATATCCAGTCATGGCATGAATATTAAGACATAAGTGATTCAAAGCAATAGTCTATATTTGACATAAAGACAACAATACTCAGGCTTCCCAATAAACAATCATGTCTTTCAAAATATCAGCGCTAAATAACATTATCCCTACAAAATCATATAGTCATGTCATGTTGTGTCTTTCTAACACAAAGTATAAATCATGTACTATCCCGGTGTCAGCCAAGCAATTGGTTCATACTTTTTAACGCGCTTTAGCTTTTTCAACCCTCCCGCAATACATGAGCGCAAGCCATGGATATAACACTAGAGGTGGAATAGAGTATGATGATAGGGGTAAATATAAAGAAGACAAAAAAGTAAGAAAGTCTCTCATCAACGCGGCTAACCAACGGGCTATGGAGATGCCCATCAATTGATATCAATGCGAGGAGTAGGGATTTCCATGCAACGAATGTACTAAGAGCTATAAGTGTATGAAATCTCCATATGAAAACTAAGTGGGTGTGCATCTAATCCTATAATGAAATATTCCCACTAGTATATGAAAGTGACAACATATGAGACTCTCCATATGAAAAACATGGTGCTACTTTGAAGCACAAGTGTGGTAAAGGATACTAACAATGCCCCTTCTCTCTTTGTTTATTTTTTATTTTTTGTTCTTTTTTTTCCTTTTTTCCTTTTCCTTTTTTCCTTTTTCTCCTTTTTTTCCTCTCATTGTTCAGAGTCCCATCCCGACTTGTGGGGGAATCATAGTCTCCATCATCCTTTCCTCACTGGGGCACTGCTCTAAAAATGATGATCATCACACTTCTATTTACTTATAACTCAAAAGGAATAAAAATTACAATTTGATACCTATAACAAAATATGACTCTATATGAATGCTTCTGGTAGTGTACCAGGAGGTGCAATGATCTAGCGTAACATGTATGAAAAATGATGAATGGTGGCTGAGCCACAACAACTATGTCAGCTATATGATCATGCAAAGCAATATGACAATGAATGATCAAGTCATCAAACGCAAGTGGTGGAAGTTGGGTGGCAATATATCTCGGAATGGCCATGGAAAAGCCATAATAGGTAGGTATGGTGGCTGTTTTGAGGAAGATATAATAAGGCTTATGTGTGATAGAGTGTATCATGTCACGGGGTTTGGATGCACCGGTGAAGTTTGCACCGACTCTCGAGGTGAGAAAGGGCAATGCACGATGTCGGTGTCAAAACCAGCGGATCTCAGGTAGGGGGTCCCGATCTGTGCGTCAAGGCTGATGGTAACAGGAAGCAAGGGACACAGATGTTTACCCAGGTTTGGGCCCTCTCGATGGAGGTAAAACCCTACTTCCTGCTTGACTAATATTGAAGATATGGATAGTACAAGAGTAGATCTACCACGAGATCGTAGAGGCTAAACCCTAAGAGCTAGCCTATGATGGTATGATTGTAATTGTGATCGGCCTTCTAAGGACCAACCTCTCCGGTTTATATAGACACCAAAGAGGGCTAGGGTTTACATGGAGTCGGTTACAAGGAAGGAAACACAACATCCGGATCGCCAAGCTTGCCTTCCACGCAAAGGAGAGTCCCATCCGGACACATCGGCCGAAGTCTTGAGTCTTGTATCTTCACGCTTCAATAGTACGGACGTTGTACACAGTCTGGCAGTCCGGATACCCCCTAATCCAGGACTCCCTCAGTTTCCCCTGAACCAGGCTTCAATGACGATGAGTCCGGCGCGCAGTATTGTCTTCGGCATTGCAAGACGGGTTCCATCTCCGAATACTCCAAAGTGCCTGTTATGATGAATAGCGTCCGGCCTCCAATCAATGTTGTGCTCCTCGGCTTCAGTGCCTCAATAATGACCATCTCCACGTGTCGAGCGAATGCGAGGAGTCGAGGCATTTTTGCATTTGACACCCTCAATTCTTCGGGCTGACCGCCTATTTGAAGGGACAGGGATTCTCAAATCCAAACCTCACTCTCCCTCCCCGAGCTAGCATCCAATAGAGAGCTCCGCGAAAAACCATTCCAACATGGCCGGCCGTCGCAGCTCTTCTGCTCTCCCTCCTTGTTCCAAGTCGGGGAATTGGGGAGAGTGTTCAGTCCCTCATAACCGTTTGATAGAGTTACAAACCCAAGGGCTTCTCTCATCGGTGTTCATGGTCCCTGTCCGAGCCGGAATAGCTACTTATGATGGAGGGGAACAAGCGGAGGGATCTCCAAATCCATCTCTAGAGGAGCGTATATGCCTCATCCCGCATCTGCTAAGGGGCGTCGGGTTTCCCATCCACCCGTTTCTTCGCGGGCTCCTAGAGTTCTACGGCCTCCAGTTGCATAATCTTACCCCGGCCTCCATTCTGCATATAGCGGGGTATGTCGCCCTTTGCAAGCTGTTTTTAGGCTGCGAACCTCACTTCGGATTATGGAGGAAGTTGTTCTGCCTTGTCCCCCTTACCTAGGGAGAATCCCTATGTCAAGTGGGCGGGGCCGAAGTATGGCGCATTGCCGAGACCGGATACCTGTCCGACACTCCTAAGAAGGCACCAGAAAACTGGCCTTCAGAGTGGTTTTACATTGATGATGTTTGAGGGAGTCCTGGACTAGGGGGTGTCCGGACAGCCGGACTATCATCGTCCGCCGGACTCCAAGACTACGAAGATACAAGATTGAAGACTCCGTCCCATGTCCGGATGGGACTTTCCTTGGCGTGGAAGGCAAGCTTGGCGATACGGATATGTAGATCTTCTACCATTGTAACCGACTCTGTGTAACCCTAGCCCTCTCCGGTGTCTATATAAACCGGAGGGCTTTAGTCCGTAGGACACAACATACATTACAACAATCATACCATAGGCTAGCTTCTAGGGTTTAGCCTCCTTGATCTCGTGGTAGATCCACTCTTCTACTACCCATATCATCAATATTAATCGAGCAGGACGTAGGGTTTTACCTCCATCAAGAGGGCCCGAACCTGGGTAAAACATCGTGTCCCTTGTCTCCTGTTACCATCCGCCTAGACACACAGTTCAGGACCCCCTACCCGAGATCCGCCGGTTTTGACACCGACATTGGTGCTTTCATTGAGAGTTCCTCTGTGTCGTCACCGATAGGCTCGATGGCTTCTTCAATCGACAACACTGTCCAGGGTGAGACTTTTCTCCCCGGACAGATCTTCGTATTCGGCGGCTTCGCACTGCGGGCTAATTCACTTGGCCATCTGGAGCAGATCGAAAGCTACGCCCCTGGCCGTCAGGTTAGGTTCGGAAGCCTAAACTTCACGGCCGACATCCGCGGGGACTTGATCTTCAACGGGCTCGAGCCACAGCCGAGCGTGCCGCACTGTCACGATGGGCATGATCTAGCTCTGCCGCTGAACAGTGCCTTGGTGGCCGCACAAGAATCCGCTCTGGCCCTTAGTCCGGAGCCGATCGCCCAGATCGAGGACCGGTGGCTGGACACCGCCTCGGGGGCTGCAACTCCCACGGCGATGGAGCCGAACACTAACCTTGTCCCTTGCAAAGCTCATGACTCCGAGGTGCCGGACTCCCTGCCGGACTCCGAACCTCCCGCGCCCCTGCCAATCGAATCTGATTGGGGGCCGGTCATGGAGTTCACCGCCGCGGACATCTTCCAACACTCGCCCTTTGGCGACATCCTAAATTCGCTAAAACATCTCTCGCTATCCGGAGAGACCTGGACGGATTATGGCCAGGACGGTTGGGATACGGACGACGAAGAAATTCAAAGCCCACCCACCACCCACTTTGTAGCCACTATCGACGATCTAACAGACATGCTAGACTACGACTCCGAGGACATCGACGGCATGGACGACGATGCCGGAGACAAACAA
This sequence comes from Triticum timopheevii, assembly GCA_963921465.1. Taxonomy (NCBI): domain Eukaryota; kingdom Viridiplantae; phylum Streptophyta; class Magnoliopsida; order Poales; family Poaceae; genus Triticum; species Triticum timopheevii. Next base: position 274,442,142 of record OY997262.1, on the reverse strand, counting down.
GAACCAGCGCCTACAGGGCACTGGAAGACCACCTCATCATATGACATATACATGGTGGACACCCCAAAAGAGGGGGACGACGAAGAAGTAGCGGAGGCAGATTCCTTAAAGAAACAGCCCAAGCGCCGACGTCAGCGGCGCCGCTCTAAATCCCGCCACAGCAAGAATGGAGATTCAGGCACAGGAGATAATAATACCCCAGAAAGTGCCGAAGACAATCCCCTCCAGCAAGATTCAGCGCAGGAGGAGGCAGAAGCAAGCCCTCATGAGAGAGCGGCAGATGAAGAGGTCGAGGATGATAATTACATACCTCCCTCCGAAGACGAGGCAAGCCTCAACGACGACGAATTCGTCGTGCCCGAGGATCCCGTCGAACAAGAGCGTTTTAAACGCAGGCTTATCGCCACGGCAAATAGCCTAAAGAAAAAGCAGCAGCAGCTTCAAGCTGATCAGGAATTGCTGGCCGATCGATGGACCGAGGTCCTCGCGGCCGAAGAGTACGAACTCGAGCGCCCCTCCAAAAGCTACCCAAAACGCAAGTTGCTCCCCCAATTAGAGGTGGAAGCATACATACCTTCATCACCAGCGCACAATACGGCCGACCGACCACCTCGTGGTCGCGACAGAGAGGCATCTAGGCCCTCCACCAAGACCGTACCCCGGCATCGCTCCAAGAGTACGAAGCCAAGAGGGAACGCGCCGGACTTGCGAGACATATTGGAGGAGAAAGCAAGGCAATCCAGATCAATATACGGATCACGTGGGTGCCCCACGACCCACGATGAATACCGTCGCGCTGGATACAATAACTCCGGCCGGGCCGAACACAGCAGACAACGCTCACTCGAGCTACGTTGTGATATTGCTCAATATAGAGGCGCCGCACACCCGCTATGCTTCACTGACGAAGTAATGGATCATCATATCCCTGAAGGGTTTAAACCCATAAACATTGAATCCTACGATGGCACAACAGACCCCGCGGTTTGGATCGAAGATTATCTCCTTCACATCCATATGGCCCGCGGCGATGATCTCCACGCCATCAAGTATCTCCCACTCAAGCTTAAAGGACCAGCTCGGCATTGGCTTAACAGCTTGCCCGCAGAGTCAATTGGGTGTTGGGAAGACCTGGAAGCCGCATTCCTCGACAACTTCCAGGGCACATACATGCGACCACCAGACGCCGATGACCTAAGCCACATAATTCAACAGCCAGACGAATCGGCCAGACAATTCTGGACACGGTTCCTCACAAAGAAAAATCAAATCGTCGAATGTCCGGATGCAGAGGCCCTCGCAGCCTTCAAGCATAACATCCGCGACGAGTGGCTAGCCCGACACCTAGGACAGGAAAAGCCGAAATCCATGGCAGCCCTCACATAATTAATGACCCGCTTCTGTGCGGGAGAGGATAGCTGGCTAGCTCGCAGCAACAACCTCAGTAAAAATTCTGGCAGTCTGGATACCAAGGACCACAATGGCAGGTCGTGTCGAAGCAAAAATAAACGCCGCATTAACGGCGATGACAAGGAGGATACGACAGTCAACGCCGGATTCCGAGGCTCTAAACCCGGTCAGCGGAAGAAGCCATTCAAAAGAACCACTCCGGGTCCGTCCAATTTGGACCGAATACTCGACCGCTTATGCCAGATACATGGCACCCCTGAAAAGCCAGCTAATCACACCAACAGAGATTGTTGGGTATTCAAGCAGGCAGGCAAGTTAATTGCTGAAAACAATGACAAGGGGCTGCACAGCGACGACGAGGAAGAGACCCGACCGCCGAACAATAGAGGACAGAAGGGTTCCCCCCCACAAGTGCGGATGGTGAACATGATATACGCAACCCATATACCCAAGAGGGAGTGAAAGCGTGCACTAAGGGACGTATATGCGATGCAGCCAGTCGCCCCTAAGTTCAATCCATGGTCCTCTTGCCCGATCACTTTCGATCGAAGAGATCATCCGACCAGTATCCGCCATGGCGGATTCGCCGCATTGGTTTTAGACCCAATCGTCGATGGATTTCACCTCACGAGAGTCCTGATGGACGGCGGCAGTAGCCTGAACCTGCTTTATCAGGATACAATGTGCAAGATGGGCATAGACCCCTCAAGGATTAAACCTACAAAGACGACCTTCAAAGGCGTCATACCAGGTGTTGAGGCCAATTGTACAGGCTCAGTCACACTGGAAGTGGTCTTCGGATCCCCGGACAATTTCCGGAGCGAGGAGTTAATCTTCGACATAGTCCCATTCCGCAGCGGCTATCACGCCCTGCTCGGACGAACCGCGTTTGCAAAGTTCAACGCGTTGCCGCATTACGCATACCTCAAGCTCAAGATGCCAGGCCCTCGTGGAGTCATCACGGTCAATGGAAATACGGAACGCTCCCTCCGAACGGAGGAACACACAGCGGCTCTCGCGGCAGAAGTACAGAGCAGCCTTTTAAGGCAATTTTCGAGTCCGGCCGTTAAACGGCCGGATACGGCCAAACGCGCCCGGAGCAACATCAACCAAGACCACCTGACACGTTCCGAGCACGCGTAGCAATGCGGCCCCAACCCCAGCCCTTGCATAATTGCAAGACCAACCCTCCGCGTACATCATTACGCTCTGGAGATACCATGGGCCTAGGGGAAGGGGCATGACCACAACAGACCCAGAGTGCGGCTCGACCACACCAGGGGCTCACAAGTGTGTCACTCCTTTTTGTTATTATTTTCTTTCTTTGTGTACACAGGACTCCGTTCACCAGAGGCCCTGTCCGGCGGTGAACCCGTCGAATTCACGATGCAACAGCCAGGGAAGAAAGAAGACTGCGATAAACACTCAGGTGGTCTCCATTACGAGCATTAAATTTGATTATATCCACCAGTCCGCAGCCCATCCCAGGAGGGGGACATGTTTGATTAGTCCAATCCCTTGCTTACCGCACTATTTGTATCATTCCGCACTCATAGCAGAATTCTTTAAATAAATAATGCAGCATTTTTTGCCTGTTATTGCATTACTTTACACATATGTTCATCAATGACATCTCGCACCCGTATATTTTGGTACGGCCGAATACACCAGGGGCTTATGTTCCGCGCATTATGGTGTGATAAGTCCGAACACTTTCACAAGTGCGGCACCCCGAACTTATAGCATTATATGAATTGGCTCTGAATCATGTCTTGGGTCAATAGTTGGGTTTGCCCGGCTCCCACGTTTTGGTGCCTTACGTTCCGTTCTGTCGGCTAAGGTGGCACTGGGAGAACCACTGCGATTGCGCCCCGGTTGAGCTGGGCGAGCGCCTCAGTGGAGAAAGCTAAAACTGACTGGCATGATAAGGTGAGAGACTGGTCGCTGTTCGAGAGGTCTTTTCGGGTCCCTAAAGACCTATGCCGCTTCGAGCGAAGTACCGGACTATGTCCGACGAAGGCGTGGATAGCGCCCCGAGTTCGGTCTTCCGAATACTAGGGGCTTCACCGAAATTTAAAATTATAGAATTCTATGGCTAAGTGAGAGTGTTCAAGCATTATAAGTCCGGTCGCCTTGTTCGTTGTGTTGAGCGCCTCCCTAGATGGACCCAAAAATGGGAACAAGAGTGCTCAAGTTTATCCCGAACACCCCAGCACTCGTGGCTTGGGGACTGAAGCCAACGACTTGCCATCTCTCAGATTTTATAAACGGCCGCACAGAAGGTAATATTTTAAATTAAACAAGCGTTGCTTAGCGCATATGAACAATGTCTTCAGTGCACAGGATAATACATAGCAAGTTTACTCAAGAATTACATCTCTGGGGCACTCATCCGCAATATTGCGGGCACCCTTCAGGATAGTCTTATAGTACATTTCGGGCGTACGATACTCCTTGCCCGCCGGCGGCGGGTCAGTAAGAAGCCTCTCCACATCCAGCCTGCCCTAGTGCACCTTTGCGCGGGCAAGGGCCCGACGAGCACCTTCAATACAGGCGGAGCGCTTGATGACATCCACCCAGGGGCACGCATCCACCAGACGCCGCACGAGGCCAAAGTAGCTCCCAGGCATGGCCTGTCCAGGCCACAGCCGGACTATAAGGCCCTTCATGGCCTCCTCAGCTACCTTGTGGAGTTCGACCAGCTGCTTTAGCTGGTCGCTAGGGGGCACCGGATGGCCGGCCTCAGCGTACTGAGTCCAGAAGACCTTCTCCGTTGAGCTCCCCTCCTCGCCACGGTAGAATGCGGCAGCATCGGATACACTACGAGGCAGATCTGCAAACGCCCCTAGAGAGCTCCGAATTCGGGTAAGTGTCAGGTAGTTTACATTAACATGCTTGCTTTGCATGAAAAATGCCTTACCCGCCGCTAATTTCTTCATATCCTCAACTTCCTGAACGGCCTTACGGGCCTCGGCCTTGGTGGACTTGGCACTTTCGAGAGCCGAGGCGAGCTCGGACTCTCGAGTCTTTGAGTCGCGCTCCAAACTCTCATGCTTCTCCATGAGAGCCTGGAGCTCTTGCCGCACCTCCGCCACCCGTGCCTCCTGCTTTTCTCGCTCTGCCCGTTCCGCGGCCGCATTGCGTTCGGCCGCGGACACAGCCTCCTTCAGGGCTGCCACCTCGTTTGTGGCCCCTACAGTACCCATATTATCCTTGTTAATTTTATTGCAACCGAAATCCTTTTCTGTAAGGTAAAAATTCAAAGTGGTGCTACTCACCTTCTTTGTCCTCGATCTGCCTCTTAGCATGGCCGAGCTCTCGCTCGGACCGCTCGAGATCTTGCTTTAATGCACCAACCTCCGCAGTCAGTGCGGCAGAGGTCAGCAGCACAGCCTACAAACCCATATTGACATAATTTATTAGCAACCCCGCGTATATCTTTTTAGATCCTCAGTCCGGCTTTTCTTTCCGAACACCAAACCGAGCATCAAGGGCTACTGTCTATGCGGTATTACATTACATAATTTTAACTTCTTACCTCAAAGCCTGTTAGAAGGTTACTGCAGGCTTCGGTCAGCCTGCTCTTGGTGAGCTGAACCTTCTGAATCACCGCACTCATAACAGTGCGATGTTCTTCCTCGTTGGAAGCACCTTTGAGCGCCTCCAGCAAGTTGTCCGGTGCTTCCGGTTGGACGGAGGCCGCCGGCATCACGGTCTTGCCCTTCTTGCAAAGGGGCCGCTTGCCGGACTCCGGAACCGCCGCAGGTTCCGGCGTGGAGTCCGGTGCAAAGTCCGGGAGGCTGCCTTGCGGCGCCTCCGGAGCCTCCTCCTGATGGGTCCCTTTCTGGGATCCCACCTCGGCGTCCTCATCAGCGCGGGGGGTGGAGGCAGTCGGAAGGGAATCCACATCCGACGGAGCCAACGACCCGCTCAATGAAGCGGGGAGATCATCATCGGCCGGACTGCGGGCAATATGCGGCATTAGTAGGACACTATGTGAAACAAAAGAAATTGCAGATCATTCAGGGATACGGATACTTACGATCTCGCCGGAGGCCTGGCCCTTGAAGGCCACTCTTCTCCGCCAACGTTGGTGTTGGCAGAGCTGTCCGGGGGAATAGTTCTCCCCCTCTTGGACCCTTCGGCCTCCCCTATTGGGGAAGCCTTGCTCTTCCTCTCTCCCCCTCTGGGAGAGAGTATTCTTCCTCCTCCTCATATTCGGGGGAGGAGTCCGCCTCATAGTTGTCGGACACCTGAAAATGGGAACTCTTTCGAGTGCCCGTGGCCACCTTCTTGGCCTTCTTCTCCGGCACCACGTGCGGTGCCGGAACCAGTAGCCCCGCTAGACGGGCGTCCACTGGGTCTTCTGGCATGGGAGCCGGGCAGATGAGCTGCTAGGCCTTCTTCATCCATTCCTGTCAAAGGAAAAGGGAGATTAAAACCCGCTTGGAATCAATCTATTAACAATAAGTGTCCTGTAAAGGGGTAGAATCACTTACCTCGTCAACTGGACGCTGCGAGTGAAATCCGCGATCTTCCGTCGCGGATGCGGGGGCTTCGGCGCCCTTAAACAGCACCCTCCAGGCACCTTCGTACGTCGTGTCGAAGAGCCCGCTCAACGCCTGGTGCTGTTCCGGATTGAACTCCCACAGATTAAATGCCCGTTCTTGGCATGGGAGAATCCGGCGAACGAGCATGACCTGGACCATGTTAACCAGCCTGAGCTTTTTGTTCACCAGCTTCTGGATATAGGCTTGGAGTCTCGTCAGCTCCTTCGAATTACCCCATAGCAAGCCCTTCTCTTTCTAGGAGGTGAGTTGCGTAGGGATTCCAGATCTGAACTCGGGGGCCGCCGCCCACGTAGGGTTGCGCGGCTCGGTGATATAGAACCACCCCGACTGCCACCCCTTGACGGATTCCACGAAGGCCCCTTCGAACCAAAGGATGTTGGGCATCTTGCCCAACATGGCTCCTCCGCACTCCGCTTGAGTGCCCTTCACTACCTTCGGCTTGACATTGAAGGTCTTGAGCCACAAGCCGAAGTGGGGCTGGATGTAGAGGAAGGCCTCGCACACGACGATAAACGCCGAGATGTCGAGGATGAAGTTCGGCGCCAGATCATGGAAATCCAGGCCGTAGTAGAACATCAGCCCCCGGACAAAGGGGTGAAGTGGAAAGCCCAGTCCACGGAGGAAGTGGGGAAGGAAAACGACCCTCTCATGGGGCCCGGGGGTGGGGATGAGTTGCCCCTCGTCGGGCAGCCGGTGCGCGACGTCGCCGGAAAGGTACCCGGCGCTGCGCAACCTTGTGATATGCTCCTCCTTAACGGTGGAGGCCAGCCATTTGCCTCCCGCTCCGGACATGGTCGGAGAAGGTCGAGGCGAGATGCGCGAACTTGGGCGTTGGAGCTCGAGTGCGCGGAGATGGATAAGCAAAGGAGGAAGAAGGCGTAGGTGAAAAGGTGAATCCTTATCCCTTATATATAGGCGGGCGAAGACTATATATCCCCCACCAACCTGGTAAAACTCGCTTATCTCCCAAGCGCCACCATCAATGGCGCGGTTAGGTTACCCACGTCCGTATTGATGAGAATCCCGGAATAAGGGGAACACGAACTCTGCTTTGACAAGACGTGCCAAGGAAACCGCTTCGCTAAACGTGCTGAGGTGGTATAATAAAAAACGATTCAAGTAAAGGCTTGGTAGTGGCGTGACATCATGCCGCAAAATACGTCAGCAGATTGAACTTGTGTACATTTTATTCTCTCTACGGTGGAATGTGGAATTTGTTTTGCAGAGCCGGACACTATCCTGGTGTTCATGATCTTCTCTGGATTATTCAAAGGAGGAACCCGCCTTGCAATGCCGAACATTATGCACGCCGGACTCATCGTCATTGAAGCCAGGTTCAGGGGATACTGAGGGAGTCCTGGACTAGGGGGTGTCCGGATAGCCGGACTATCATCGTCCGCCGGACTCCAAGACTACGAAGATACAAGATTGAAGACTCCGTCCCATGTCCGGATGGGACTTTCCTTGGCGTGGAAGGCAAGCTTGGCGATACGGATATGTAGATCTCCTACCATTGTAACCGACTCTGTGTAACCCTAGCCCTCTCCGGTGTCTATATAAACCGGAGGGCTTTAGTCCGTAGGACACAACATACATTACAACAATCATACCATAGGCTAGCTTCTAGGGTTTAGCCTCCTTGATCTCATGGTAGATCCACTCTTCTACTACCCATATCATCAATATTAATCGAGCAGGACGTAGGGTTTTACCTCCATCAAGAGGGCCCGAACCTGGGTAAAACATCGTGTCCCTTGTCTCCTGTTACCATCCGCCTAGACGCACAGTTCGGGACCCCCTACCCGAGATCCGCCGGTTTTGACACCGACAACGTTCCCCTTCCGGATCCAGTCCGGATAGGCCTCCCCAAGTTCAGTAACGCCCCGCCAAGGGCACACCTAAGCTGGCGCCCCCGGGGCCCTCAAGAAGAGGATACGAGGGAAATACACTTCCTGATGAGTAGGATAAAGTTACTAGCCAAATCCGGACTGACGATAGTCGAGGTCATGGCAATATTCATAATGCGGGGAGTGCAACTGCTTCAATATCGGGGGAAGCCCATGTGGCATTTCAACGGGGAAGACGACGCCACCCGCTGCGGCCGTAAGGGTCCGGACTCTGCCACTGCTCTGGCAAGGATATTATCCGATTTATACAAAGGGGAAGAGGAGGAATTCCTTCGCATTAAACCGTGGGACGGATTCTCCATGTATAACCCCCAGAGTGGGTTATTCGTCATTCCTTTCCCTATTTTTACTTACTTTAGCGTTCTTCCGATAAGTTTACCCGCATCGATGTTTCTGAGCAGGAACTGAGGAGGGCCGTAGAAGGAATGTTCAGCCCCTCCCCGCAGCCAGAGCACCCCGAAAGGGCCCTAGATCCAGGACTCAAAGAAGATCCGGATATTACCGTGGAGCTTGTTGTCGGTGTCAAAACCGGCGGATCTCGGGTAGGGGGTCCCGAACTGTGCGTCTAGGCGGATGGTAACAGGAGACAAGGGACACGATGTTTTACCCAGGTTCGGGCCCTCCCGATGGAGGTAAAACCCTACGCCCTGCTTGATTAATATTGATGATATGGGTAGTACAAGAGTGGATCTACCACGAGATCAAGGAGGCTAAACCCTAGAAGCTAGCCTATGGTATGATTGTTGTAATGTATGTTGTGTCCTACGGACTAAAACCCTCCGGTTTATATAGACACCGGAGAGGGCTAGGGTTACACAGAGTCGGTTACAATGGTAGGAGATCTACATATCCGTATCGCCAAGCTTGCCTTCCACGCCAAGGAAAGTCCCATCCGGACACGGGACGGAGTCTTCAATCTTGTATCTTCGTAGTCTTGGAGTCCGGCGGACGATGATAGTCCGGCTGTTCGGACACCCCCTAGTCCAGGACTCCCTCAGTAGCCCCCGAACCAGGCTTCAATGACGATAAGTCCAGCGTGTATATAGTCTTCGGCGTTGCAAGGCGGGTTCTCCCTTTAAGTTCCATGTACCTGCCGAACAGTGTCCGGCTTCCTCATAAATGCTGTGCTTCTTGGCTTCTACGCCCAATAATGGCCTTCTTCCACGCGTCGCACAAATGCGAAAAGCCAGGGTATCTTTTATATTTCACCCCCTAGTCGTGCAAGTAATGCGCCTATAAAAGAGGCAAAAATCCAGATCCAAATCACACCATCTTCCTTCCGCGAATACTCATCGGAGCGCCCTTGACCCAAAATCCATTACATCATGGACCGTCGGCGCGGCTCCTCTTCTCGCGCTCCCAGCCCACTGCCAGTAGATTGGAGGAGATGCTCTGTTCCACACAACGAGCTAGTGAAGCTCCAAGCGGGGGGATATCTCCCTCCGGCCTTCATGGTTCCGGTTCGAGCCGGGCTGGCCACCTACCAAGGTGGGAAGCAAGCGGAGGCTACCCCAAGTCCCAACAAAGGGGAGCGGGTATGCTTCGTCCCCTATCTGATAAGGGGACTCGGATTTCCTATACATCCGTTCCTCCGCGGGCTCCTGGAGTTCTACGGACTCCAGCTCCATCACCTTACACCCGCCTCTATCCTGCATATCGCGGGTTACGTAGCTCTTTGCGAGCTATTCCTGGGCATCGAGCCCCATTTTGCACTATGGAATAGGTTGTTCTGCCTCGTACCCTGTTCTCACGAGGGATCTATATATCAAGTGGGTGGCGCCGAAGTATGGCGCATTGCCGGGACCGGATATCCATCCGGAACCCCCAAGAAGGCGTCCGAAGACTGGCCTTTGGATTGGTTTTACGTAGAAGATGCTCCGCCGCCGGACCCAGTCCGGGTCGGCCTCCCGGAGTTCAGTACTGCTCCTCTGAAGAAACGCCTTAGTTGGCGCCCGCGGAGCCCCCAACTGGAGGAAGACAAGAGCGTCCATCACCTGATGGGCCGAATAAGATTACTAGCCCATTCTGGGTTGACCATGATTGGAGTCATGGCAACATGCATCATGCGGGGGGTACAGCCATTGCAATACAGGGGCCACCCCGTGTGGGATTTCAACGGGGAAGACGATGCCACCCGCCATGGCCGCAAAGGGCTGGATTCGACCGAGGATCTGGTGTAGATCCTGTCCGGCCTGTACAAGAGGGAGAAGGAGGACTTTCTTCGGACGAACCCCTTGAATGGGTTTTCCATGAATAACCCTCGGCGCTGGGTAAGCAAACACTTTTAAGGGCTCAACCCATGCTTTCAAAGTTTAAGCTTCTTACATTATGTCTTCGATGCAGGAACTGCGCTGGATTGTGGAGGACATGGTAAGTCCAGCTCCGCAACCCGAGGAACCGAAGAGATCCCAGGATCCGGCCTCCGAAGAGGATCCGGATATCAAGGTGGAGCTAATTGACGGGGTGTTCCACCAGCTCAGCATGGATAATGCTTTAGTCGCCATTACGGCGGACTACCCCGGATTATATCTGGCTTTCCAGGTGATTGTGACCGAGGTTCGGACACCATTATCTCTTCCTTGCCCATTTCTGACCTTCGCGTACGATGGTGTTTTGCAGGAAGCGCCTTCAAGGCGGGAAGCTGAGCCCGCGGCGGCTGACCAACAAAGGCCAGTCCGGACCAGCAGGCGGAAAAGAAGCGCGGCACGGACTGAAATGTCGCCGCAAAGGTATAGCTCGTATTTAATTATTCAGAGCAACGTTCCTAGGAAGAGTTTGAGTGCTCATGATCTTTGTAGGAGAAAAAGCGCCCGCCGGACTGCGGGCGTAGAGGTTGCCGATCCGACCTATACCAGCCAGGCTCCAGCGCCCGGTCTGGAGGGGGAGGCAAGCGCAAGGCGCGGGCCGGATACTCCTCCAACGGAGGATGCCGACAGACTGTCCGCCACCAAGTCTGAGGTGGAGAGCGCCATGAACCACAGGCGCCGCCGGACAGTATTTCGTGAAGCGTGCTTGTCCCCTGAGGCGTTGAACGCCTTTAACGCGGGGGACGCGCACCTCCGTGCTGCTCAAGATGGTTTTACCAGAGCCACGGAGCAGTATGTAAAAGACATACGGGTAAGGGAATTTAATGGTTATATATGCCAGTAGCCCCCGAGACTTAAAGTAGTTATGTCGACTAATTTAAGGATCATTTGAAATGCAGGATCTTACCGAGAAGAATACCCAACTGTCTCAGGAGCTGCAAGAGTGCAAGGCCCAACTTGAGGCTGCACTTGCTGCCGCAGGAGGAAATACAGAGGCCCCTCCTGGTAACACATTTGTTTTTTAAATATAAGCGCTGTGCGGCGTGCGCGCAAGTCTAATAATGACATTGCAGGTGCTGTCGGACAAGATCCGGACAGGCAGGAACTGCTGCGCCAGCTGAAGGACGGTGAGAGGGTGCTAAATAGAGTGCAGCAGGAAAGGAACAAGCTCCAAGATGCCCACGCCCAGCTTGGAGAAGAGCTGAAAGGCGTTCGGGTCGAGCTGTCCGGCTCCGTTAAGGAGAATCAGCGGCTTCGTTGCGGCATCTATAGTAAGTGCTTGAGCGAACTCCTTTGAAAAGAAGAGTTTGGCGAGGAAGTCAATTGACAAAATATGTCTTCTAGGTATACTCACAGGTCGCCCTGCGGAGGAGATGCCCGTATCAACGGGTGATCAACTTCCCGAGCTGTTGCAACTACTCGAACGAGTTCGGCAGGCGATGAGCGGCGTCGTCCAGGATTTATGGCCAGCCTTCTCCCTACCCGAGGGCCTTGGGGAGCTTGCGGAGAAGCTTCAGGGAGTGCGGCAGTGCTTCCGTTTATGGAAGATTTCGGCCTGCCGCCAAGGTGCCAGGGAGGCTTGGGCCATGGTGAAGACGCGGTACAACAAGGCGGATCCCAACCACATGGCCGAGGTCGGACCGGTGGGGCCCGATGGGAAGGAGATCCCTGTGAGTTTAGTATACAGCCAAGTAGAGTTGGCTGCTAAATTTTCCCAACGGGACTGTAAGTTAGACAGCCTGTTAGATGGGATTGAGGAGGAATACAATCAGTAAATTTGACAATGTATTTTAAAATGACATGTGAAATGCCTTCTAGCCGGATTGTAGATCGTTTGTCTTTGCCGACCTTTTCGCTTCGACCTCGGGACCCTAGAGTCTGGAGTGTGTCCGAATACCTTTTCGGTTAAGAAACAACCGGGGTATGCATGGAGACCAGGCGTAGGGGTCATTAGTGCTTTATCAGACAAGTGCCCAACTAGTTATGTTATATTACATGGTTAGTAAGAAACATCTTCCAGGGAGAATAGTTCCGTTAAGGGTTCCTTTCCCTGGGAGGCATGCCCTAAAGTGCATGTACGGACTACGAAAAAAGCAAAAAAACATCTAGGGGCAGATAAATAGGTAGGTAGAAAATCATCTTTCAAGTCACCGACCGAATATTCCCTTAAGAACGCTAGCTTTCGGCTTCACCCAGTCTGAGGTACACATCCGGCTGACCCGGCAATAACAATCGCAGAGGTGCTCCCTTTACCTCCTAGCCGAACAATCGGGAACGTAGGGGTAAGCACAGGAGCCAGGCAAACCAGCTTGGCCAAAACTTAAGTCATATCGATGCATATAATGGTGAGTAAAAGGTACATGTGGAAGCTTGACACATGTGCTAGGCATGAAGCCCTTACAATTGAGCTTCTTGAAAAGAAGCCCCCAGGTATAATGAGTGCGGATGGCATATCAAGTATGTGCGAACAATGCGCAAGTAGGCCCTTAAGGGCTTATTGTGAAAAAGGGTTAAGAGAAGAAAGAGAAACAAAGTGCAGCTGAAGTGTAAAAATTTCGACGGGGGAAGGGGACGAACTCTTAGTCCGGCGCTAGGCATAGAATCTTCGGAGGCGGGCTGCGTTCCATGGGTTCGGCTCGAGTCGGTTGTCCGATGCATTTCGTAGACGGTACGCCCCGCCGGTCAGGACTTGGTCGATAATGAAGGGGCCCTCCCATTTGGGCTTGAGCTTGTCCTTTTTCTTGTCCGGCAGGCGTAGAACTAGTTCGCCAACGTTGTAAGTCTTGACCCGTACTTCTCTGCTTTGATATCTTCGAGCCTGCTGCTGATAAAATGCGGAACGAGCCTTGGTGACGTCGCGTTCTTCCTCCAATGCGTCCAAGCTGTCCTGCCGATCCAGCTCGGCTTCTCGTTCTTCGTACATGCGCACTCGAGGTGAGTCATGAATGATGTCGCAGGGCAAAACTGCCTCTGCGCCGTATACCATAAAAAATGGTGTGAATCCGGTAGTACGGTTGGGTGTTGTCCGCAGCCCCCAGAGTACGGAGTCGAGCTCCTCTACCCAGTGCGTGTCAGATTTCGTAAGTGACCGCACTAGTCTGGGTTTAATGCCGCTCATTATTAGACCATTTGCTCGTTCCACTTTACCGTTGGTTTGAGGATGATAGACTGAAGCATAATCGAGCTTAATGCCCATGTTTTTACACCATGACTTAACCTCGTCGGCCGTGAAGTTTGTGCCATTGTCGGTGATGATGCTGTGGGGGACACCGTAACGGTGTACAACCCCGGATATAAAGTCTATCACTGGTCCGGACTCTGCCGTTTTGACTGGTTTGGCCTCTATCCATTTGGTGAATTTATCCACCATGACCAATAGGTACCTTTGCTTGTGGGTTCCCCCTTTAAGGGGTCCAACCATATCAAGCCCCCAGACCACGAACGGCCAGGTAATGGGTATAGTTTTGAGGGCGGTGGGTGGCATATGGCTCTGATTAGCAAAGAGCTGACAACCGATGCATCTCTGGACTAAGTCCTGCGCATCTGCCTGGGCCGTCGGCCAATAAAATCCTGTACGGAATGCCTTTCCTACAAGGGCCCGGGTTGCTGCGTGGTGTCCGCCTAGTCCGGCATGAATTTCAGCCAGGAGGCTTCGCCCTTCCTCTTCGGAGATACACCTTTGAAGGACTCCGGTTGTACTTTTCTTATAAAGTTCTCCCTCATGGACCTTGTAGGCTTTCGATCGCCGGACTATGCAGCGGGCCTCATTTTGGTCTTCGGGAAGTTCCTGCCTAAGCAAGTAGGCTAGGAATGGTTCTGTCCACGGGGCGATTACTGCCATTATGTCGTGGGCTGAAGGTGTTATGTCATCGGCTAAATCGCCGGTTGGCGCGGTTGTTTCCGATTTGTCGTTTCCGGACTCCCCTTCCCATAGTACGGATGGCTTGAAGAGCCGTTCCAGGAAGATATTTGGAGGGACAGCGTCACATTTTGCGCCGATGCGTGCCAGTACATCGGCTGCTTGGTTATTGTCTCGGGCTACGTGATGGAATTCAAGTCCTTCAAACCGAGCTGACATTTTTAGGACAGCGTTGCGATATGCTGCCATTTTCGGATCCTTGGCGTCAAAGTCTCTGTTTATTTGGGATATTGCAAGGTTTGAATCCCCGCGCACCTCTAGGCGTTGAATGCCCATGGAGATTGCCATCCAGAGACCATGTAGAAGGGCCTCGTATTCGGCTGTGTTGTTGGAGTCCGTGTACATTATTGGAAGTACGTATTGGACTGTGTCCCCGGTCGGGGACGTCAATATGACGCCAGCCCCCAGTCCGGCCAACATTTTGGAGCCGTCGAAGTGCATAGTCCAATTGGAGTATGCGCCGTACTCTTTAGGGAGTTCTGTTTCGGTCCATTCAGCGACAAAGTCAGCCAAAACTTGTGACTTTATAGCTCGCCGAGGTTTGTAGGTTATATTGAATGGTAGGAGCTCAATGGCCCATTTTGCAATCCTGCTCGTTGCGTCGCGGTTGTTTATAATGTCATTGAGTGGTACTTCGGAGGCCACCGTTATCGAACACTCTTGAAAGTAGTGTCGGAGCTTCCGGGATTCCATGAACACCGCATACGCTATCTTTTGATAGTGCGGGTAACGGGACTTGCAGGGGGTTAAAACAGTGGATACGTAGTACACTGGTTTTTGAAGAGGGAATTTATGCCCTTCTGTCTCTCGTTCGACGACGAGTACCGCGCTTACAACTTGATGTGTTGCTGTGATGTATAACAACATTGGTTCGCCCAGGTTGGGCGCAGCTAGGACCGGATTTGTTGCCAATATGGCCTTTATTTCTTCGAGTCCGGCAGTGGCAGCATCCATCCACTCGAAGTGTTCGGTGCGCCTAAGGAGGCGAAAAAGGGGCAGTGCCTTTTCTCCCAAGCAGGAGATAAAGCGGCTTAGAGCTGCCACGCATCCGGTCAATTTTTGTATCTATTTGAGGTCTTTTGGAATATCCAACTGTGACAGAGCTCGGATCTTGGCCGGGTTTGCTTCAATTCCTCTACCGGATACAATGAAGCCCAGCAGCTTTCCGGCTGGTACGCCGAAAACGCATTTATCCGGATTTAGCTTGATGTCATATGCTCTGAGGTTGTCGAACGTGAGCCTCAAATCGTCTACTAGAGTTTCGACGTGTTTGGTTTTGACGACTACGTCATCTACGTATGCCTCAACTGTTTTGCCGATCTGGGTGGCCAGACATGTTTGAATCATGCGCTGATAAGTTGCGCCGGCGTTTTTAAGTCCGAAGGGCATCGTGTTGGAGCAGAATGGTCCGTATGGAGTGATGAATGCCGTTGCGGCTTGGTCTGCTTCCGCCATCTTGATTTGATGGTAGCCAGAGTATGTGTCGAGGAAGCACAATGAATCGTGCCCTGCGGTAGCATCAATTATTTGGTCGATGCGGGGGAGGGGGAAGGGATCCTTTGGGCAAGCCTCATTGAGGTCTTTAAAATCGACACATAGGCGCCAGGATTTGTCCTTCTTTGGTACCATCACCAGATTTGATAGCCAATCCGGATGTTTGATATCTCTGATGAATCCGGCTTCCAATAGTTTGGCTAGCTCTTCTCCCATTGCCTGTCTTTTGGGTTCGGAAAATCGTCGAAGAGCCTGTTTGACTGGCTTGAATCCTTTTAGGATGTTTAGGCTGTGTTCTGCCAATCTGCGTGGGATTTCGGGCATATCCGAGGGGTGCCAGGTGAAAATGTCCCAATTTTCCCGAAGGAATTCTCGCAGTGCGGCGTCTACATCAGGGTTCAATTGTGCCCCGATGGAGGCCATCTTTGTTGGGTCCATTGGATGGACCTAGAATTTTACTATTTCATCTGCTGGTTTGAAGGAGGTGGACTTGGATCTTTTATCGAGTATCACATCGTCCCTATTCACCGTAGAGCGCAGCGCGGTGAGTTCTTCTGCCGCTAGGGCTTCGGATAGTGCCTCTAGGGCTAGTGCGGCTGTCTTGTTTTCGGCGCGGAGTGCTATGTCCGGATCACTAACGAGAGTGACTATTCCGCCGGGCCTAGGCATTTTGAGCTTCATGTACCCGTAATGGGGTACGGCTTGAAAAATTGTGAATGCCTCTCGTCCTAATATAGCGTGATATCCGCTGTTGAACGGGGCCACTTGGAACGTGACTTCTTCGGATCTGTAATTGTCCGGCGAGCCGAACACCACATCGAGTGTGATTTTTCCGGTGCAGCGTGCTTCTCGGCTAGGGATTATTCCTCTGAAGGTTGTGCTGCTTCGCTCAATACGGCTCCAGTCTATTTCCATTTTTTGAAGAGTTTCCTCGTAGATGAGGTTTAGTCCGCTGCCGCCATCCATGAGGACCTTTGTAAGCCGAAAGCCGTCCACTATGGGACTAAGCACCAGTGCGGCTGGTGCTCGGGCTGTTCGGAATTTTGGTTCGTCGCTGGCGTTGAAGGTGATGGCTATGTCGCTCCATGGATTTGCTGTTGCTACTTGGTAGATTTCGGCGAGGCCGCGGATTGTTCGTTTTCGCATATTATTTGATGCGAAGGTCTCGAAGACTGTTGATACCGTACCGGTATTGTTGGAGTGGTTTTCCGGGGCTAGAAGCTCCTCGCCACTTTTGGCCACCTGCCGTAATATCCAACATGCTCGAAGGCTATGTGTTGGGACGACGCCCTCTGTACTATGAAGTTTACAGGGTCCGCTGAGCCATCCCTCCAGTACGGTTCCGTGCCCTCTATGGGGTTTTTGCTTTTTGGTTTTTGTATCTGGGGTCTGAGTGTGATGCACCCTTTTGTTGCGGACTAGGGTTGTATTCGGGGCCGGATTGTCCCAAAACTGGTTTTCGGTTTTCCGGAAACTCTCCATCGCACAGTACTTTCGTACTATGGACGCCAGATCGGCGAAGCGTGTAATTTTACGACGGCTGATGGCGTTCAATATTCCCTTGTCCGTGCAATTATTGCAAAAGATTGAGATTGCGTTTTCCTCTCGGCAGTCCTTTATCCTGTCCATAACCAGGAGGAATCTAGCCCAGTAGTGATGTACTATTTCAGCGGGCTCTTGTCGTATTAGAGATAGATCGCATATGTCTGGGCGGGTGGGTGGAATAAAATCCGGAACCCTACCCATCTCAGGGCTTAAAGGCCGTGAAGTTTCCAAATTTGGAAGCTTGGATTGCTGGACGTTGTCCAACGAGTCCGGTCCGATGCCTGACTTTAAGTTCAGTGCTTGACCGAAGTCCGTCCCTCCGCGGAAATACGGCATGGAGGGTTCGGGAGCCCGGACATGACTAGTTTTCAATACAGGAGAAGAGTCGCCGCATTGTTCCTCTACCACTACGACGTGGTGGGTGACCTGGGGAGAGTTAATCTCTCTCAGATCGGTTTTAAGCCCAATCTGATTGTAGTCCATAGCGACTCCCAGGGCGGCGATGCGATCCAAGAGCTCATTGACAGACGAGAGCTCTATTGGATCCAGCCGCTCGACAAATTCCGAGCTGATGTGAAGATTGCTTTTGACGACTTGAGAAGTCATTGTCGAAGCAGTAGCCGGACAGGCGGTCATAAGAAAACCACCTAGCCGGATAGTTTGGCCGGCGGCCAAGGCCCCTTTGGAGAAAATACCGTCCTTGAAGATGGGTGGAGGCATCCTTCCTATCGGCGACGGCACAGAGGAACTCTCAATGAAAGCACCAATGTCGGTGTCAAAACCAGCGGATCTCGGGTAGGGGGTCCCGAACTGTGCGTCTAGGCGGATGGTAACAGGAGACAAGGGACACGATGTTTTACCCAGGTTCGGGCCCTCTCGATGGAGGTAAAACCCTACGTCCTGCTTGATTAATATTGATGATATGGGTAGTACAAGAGTGGATCTACCACGAGATCAAGGAGGCTAAACCCTAGAAGCTAGCCTATGGTATGATTGTTGTAATGTATGTTGTGTCCTACGGACTAAAGCCCTCCGGTTTATATAGACACCAGAGAGGGCTAGGGTTACACAGAGTCGGTTACAATGGTAGGAGATCTACATATCCGTATCGCCAAGCTTGCCTTCCACGCCAAGGAAAGTCCCATCCGGACACGGGACGGAGTCTTCAATCTTGTATCTTCGTAGTCTTGGAGTCCGGCGGACGATCATAGTCCGACTGTCTAGACACCCCTAGTCCAGGACTCCCTCACTTGTCAACGGGGTATTTTATCAAGCGAGCTGGGATGGTGCCTCAGTGGCCATTATGGCCGACTATCCCGGACTGCTCCCTGTGTCGCGTGTAAGCCGAACTAAAAAAACCTATCCTCCGAAGAGGACTCCCCTCAGGCATTATGCTTTACCCTTAAGGCGTCGTGCTGTTTGCAGAGACAACGGTCGAAGCGCGGGGCCGAGCCCCTAGGCACTTGTCAACCATGGGCGTCCGGATCGGGCAGGCTCAAGAGGAAGGCGGTGAGGGTCGACACACCGCTGCAGAGGTAAAGTAATAACCTGTCCTGTGATTATAGTGTTTGAAATATAACAGCACCCTTTGTGTCTGGCAGGAAGAGAAGCAGCCAGACTATATCCGGGGATCCCGCCAATCACGCCTCCACCAGCCAGGTTCCAGAACCAGCTTCGAGGGTGGAGGCGGACAGGGGCCAGTTCTGCATAGTTCTCCGACAGAGGAAGCAGATATGTTTTCAGCCACAAACTCCGAAGTGGAGAGCGCCATGAATCACCGGCGCCGAAGGGCCGTGCTTCGGAACAACATCTTTTCCGAAGAGGCCTTCAATTCGGCCGACCATACATCCGAGCTGCTCAAGGCGGGCTTGCCGGAGCGACGAACCAGTATACCAAAGATATACGGGTAAGAAGCTTTTATAAGTATGTACCCTGAGACTTAAAATAGTTGGAACAACTGTTTGAAGGATCCATTTATGCACAGGTCCTTGTAGAGAAGAATGAACAATTGGCTCGGGAGCTGGAGGAATGCAAGGCCCAGCTGAGGGACACGGCTGCCAAGTTAGAGCAATCCCAGAAGGCCTCATCTGGTAACATTTGTCTCAATTGTACGAAGATGCACCAGTTCGTAAATGGCTGGTATGACTAGTCTAACAGAAAATTCTGCAGACAATCCCGGGGTGAATCCAGGGGGCGTAACAGAAGGCGATTCGCGTCTTAAAAGGCAGCTAAAGGCTGGCGAGCGCATCCTTACGCAAGTTAAGCAAGAGAAGAAGAATCTTCAAGATGTCAATATTCAGCTGGACGTGGAATTAAAAGACGTCCGCGCTCAACTGGCAGATTCCGTGAAGGAGAATAAAAGGCTTCAACGCGGCATTTATGGTGAGTGCCCAGACGAACTATATGATAGTTCGGCGAGGAAGTATGTTAAAAGAATTTTGCTTGCAGGAATGCTAACAGGTCGCCCTGAAGAGGAGATGCCCTCATCTGCAAGTGATTTACTGCAAGACCTCTCGCAACTGCACGAGCGAGCTTGGCAAGTGATGCGGGGTGTTGCTCAGGCCTTGTGGCCATCAAGCTTATTGCCGAACGGCATGGAGGAGCTTGTGGATATGCTTCAAGGAGCACGGCGGCGCTTCCGATTGTGGAAGATGTCAGCCTGCCGGCAAGGTGCAAGAGAAGCCTGGGCAATGGTGAAGACGCGCTACACCAAGCTGGACCCGAACCATATGGCCGAAGTAGGACCGGCCGGGCCCGATGGGAAAGAAATTCCCGTGAGCCTGGTATATGACCAGGTAGCATTAGCCGCCAAGTATTCTCAATGGGATTGTAAGCTAGATAGCCTGTTGGATGGTATAGAGGAAGAATATAGTCAGTCCAAGTGACCATGTAATTTAATGGACATAATTAGTCCCTAGCCGGATTAAAATCATTTGTCATGGCGGACCTTTTCGCTTCAGCCCCTGGATCCTATAGTCTGGGGTGTGTCCAAATACCCGCTCAGCTATACAAGACCGAGGTATGCGTGGAGACAAGGCGTAGGGGTCATAGGTGCTTGAACAGACAAGTACCCAACTAGTTATGTTATATTACATGGATAGTAAGAAACATCTTCCAGGGAGAACAGTTCCATTAGGGGTTCCTTTCCCAGGGTACGCATGCGACAATGCACATGTCCGGACTGTGAACGATGACGCGGGATATAAGACTTCTGGGTATTTACGTTGTAATAAACGAATACATCTTTTGTTCATCGATCAAATATTCTCTTAAGGAAACTAGCTTTCAGCTTCACCCAGTCTGAGGTACACATCCGGCTGAACTGGCAGTAACAATCGCAGTGGTGCTCCCCTTATGCCCTAGCCAAATTAACGGGAACATAGGGCATAAACACAAGAGCCAGGCAACCCAGCTTGGCCACATCTTAAGTCATATCGATGCATATAATGGTGAAGAAAAGGCACATATGAAAAAACAACGCATATGTGATGGGCAAAAAGCCATTTAAAGTAATTATGTTTAGCTTCCGAATAGGAAGCCCCCAGGTATAGCTTACACACATAGTATGGCCGGAGTAATCCGGGAGTCTGCACTATATTAAATACTTTGTGTGAAGAGAAAAAAAGGGGTCGAGAAAGGAAAAAAGGGGTGGAGCATAATTAAAAAGGAAGGGGTAAGGAGACGAACACTGGGTTCGGCGTTAGGCATAGAATCTCTGGAGTCTGGCCGCGTTCCATGGGTTCGGCTCGAGTCTGTTATCGGATGCATTACATAAGTGGTACGCTCCTCCGGTGAGAACTTTGTCAATGATGAAGGGACCCTCCCACTTGGGTTTGAGCTTGTCCTTCTTCTTCTCCGGTAGGCGTAGAACGAGCTCGCCAATATTGTAAGTTTTGGCCCGCACTTCTTTGCTTTGATATCGTCGAGCCTGCTGCTGATAAAATGCGGAGCGGGCTTTTGCGACGTCACGCTCCTCCTCCAGGGCATCCAAGTTATCCTGCCAATCTAACTTGGCTTCCTTCTCTTCGTATATGCGTACGCGTCGCGAATCATGTATTATGTCACAGGGTAGTACTGCCTCCGCGCCGTATACCATAAAAATGGTGTATATCCGGTAGCGAGATTCGGCGTGGTCCACAGCCCCCAGAGTACAGAGTCGAGCTCTTCAACCCAGTGCGTATCCGACTCTGTCAAGGATTGCACTAGTCTGGGTTTGATGCCACTCATGATGAGACCATTTGCCCGCTCTACCTGGCCATTTGTTTGCGGATGATAGACGGAAGCGTAATCAAGCTTAATGCCCATTTTCCGCACCAAGTTTTCACTTCATCGGCTGTGAAATTTGAGCCATTATCAGTGATGATGCTGTGGGGGACACCAAGCAGTGTACGACCCCGGATATGAAGTCTATTACTGGTCCAGATTCGGCTGTTTTGACTGGTTTGGCTTCTATCCATTTGGTGAACTTGTCCACCATGACCAATAAGTATTTTTTTCTTATGGCTTCCCCCTTTAAGAGGTCCGATCATATCCAGCCCCTAGACCGCGAAGGGCCAAGTAATGGGGATTGTTTGGAGAGCGGTAGGGGGCATATGACTCTGATTGGCGAAGAGCTGGCAACCGACGCAATGTTGGACAAGGTCCTGTGCGTATGCTCAGGCCGTCGGCCAATAGAAGCCTGTACGGAAGGCCTTGCTGACTAGTGCTCGAGCTGCAGCGTGGTGCCCACCCAGTCCAGCATGGATTTCAGCCAAGACCTGCCGCCCTTCCTCTTCGGAGATGCATCTTTGGAGCACTCCGGTAGCACTTTTCTTGTAGAGTTCCCCTTCGTGGACTTTGTAAGCTTTAGAATGCCGGACTATGCAACGTGCTTCATTTTGGTCTTCGGGGAGCTCCTGCCTATTTAGGTAGGCCAAGAAAGGCTCAGTCCATGGGGCGATTACGACCATGATTTCATGGGCCGAAGATGTTATTTCGGTGGCAAAGCCTCCGATTGTGTCTGATGGTTCGGGATCTGGGGGTGTGTTCGGATCCAGGCTAGTATTGCCGGACTCCCCTTCCCATACCACGGATTTCTTGAACAACCTTTCCAGGAATATGTTAGGTGGGACAGGGTCGCGTTTGGCGCCGATGCGGGCGAGGACATCCGCCACTTGATTGTTCTCTCGAGCCACATGGTGGAATTCGAGCCCCTCGAACCGAGCTGACATTTTGAGGACGGCGTTACGATAGGCCGCCATTTTCGGATCCTTGGCATCAAAGTCTCTGTTTATTTGTGATATTGTGAGGTTCTAATCCTTGCACACTTCCAGGCGTTGGATGCCCATAGAGACTGCCATCCGAAGACTATGCAAGAGCGCCTCGTATCCGGCTGCATTATTGGAGTCTGTGTATAATATTTGAAGGACGTACTGGGCCATGTCTCCGGTGGGAGATGTCAGGACTACACCTGCTCCCAATCCGGCCATCGTTTTAGAGCCGTCGAAGTGCATGATCCAATTTGAGTATGTGTCGTACTCTTTAGGAGTTCGGCTTCTATCCATTCGGTGATAAAGTCGGCCAGTACTTGCGACTTAATGGCTCGTCGTGCTTTGTATATTATGTCGAACGGAAGGAGCTCGATAGCCCATTTAGCAATCCGACCCGTAGCGTCGCGGTTATTTATTATGTCATTGAGTGGTACTTCGGAGGCCACCGTAATTGAACACTCTTGAAAGTAGTGTCGCAGCTTCCGGGATGCCATGAAGACCGCTTATGCTATTTTTTGATAGTGTGGGTATCGGGATTTGCATGGGGTGAGGACCATGGATACGTAATAAACCGGCTTTTGAAGCGGGAATTTGTATCCGTCCACCTCTCGTTCGACGACGAGCACCGCACTTACCACTTGATGTGTTGCAGCTATGTACAGTAGCATAGGCTCGCCGACATTTGGCTCTGTTAGGACTGGATTACTGGCTAGTAAGGTCTTTATTTCATCGAGTACGGCCGGGCTGCATCCGTCCATACGAAGTGTTCGGTGTGCCGAAGGAGGCGGTAAAGAGGCAATGCCTTTTCTCCTAACCTGGAGATAAAGCGGCTCAAAGCGGCCACGCATCCAGCTAGTTTCTGGATGTGCTTGAGGTCTGTTGGTATAGCCAACTGCGACAAAGCCCGGATTTTTGCCGGATTCGCTTCAATTCCTCTATTGGAAACAATGAAGCCCAGCAGTTTCCCCGAGGGGACGCCGAATACGCATTTTTCCGGATTCAAGTTGATGTCGTATGTCCGGAGGTTATCGAATGTAAGCCTCAAGTCATCTATTAGGGTTTCGACGTGTCTTGTTTTTATGACCACGTCGTCCACGTATGCCTCCACTGTTTTGCCGATTTGTTTTTCCAGACATGTTTGAATCATGCGTTGATAGGTTGCGCCGGCGTTCTTAAGCCCGAAAGGCATAGTGTTGAAGCAAAAAGGGCCATATGGCGTTATGAAAGCTGTTGCAGCTTGGTCAGACTCTGCCATCTTAATTTGATGGTATCCAGAGTATGCATCGAGAAAACACAGCGAGTTGTGTCCAGTTGTGGCATCGATTATTTGATTGATGCGAGGGAGGGGAAAGGGATCCTTGGGGCAAGCCTTGTTGAGGTCTTTAAAGTCGACACACAGGCACCAGGATTTGTCCTTCTTTGGTACCATTACTAGGTTTGCCAGCCAATCCGGATGCTTGATATCTCTGATGAATCCGGCCTCGAGTAGTTTGGCTAGCTCTTCCCCCATGGCTTGCCTCTTGGGCTCTGAAAACCGTCTTAGAGTCTGCTTGACCGGTTTGTATCCTTTTAGAATATTGAGGCTATGTTCGGCCAATCTGCATGGGATGCCCGGTATGTCCGATGGGTGCTAGGTAAAAATGTCCCAATTCTCGCGTAAGAAATCTCGCAGTGCGGCATCCATCGCGGGGCTCAACTGTGTCCCAATGGAAGCTGTCTTCGCGGGGTCCGTTGGATGGACTTGGAATTTGACTATCTCGTCTGCAGGTTTAAATGAGGTGGACTTGGGTCGCTTGTCGAGTATCACGTCGTCCCTGTCCATGGTGGCCCACAGTGTTATTAACTCTTCGGCTGCTAGGGCTTCAGATAATGCTTCCAGGGCTAGTGCTGCGGTTTTATTTTCGGCGCGAAGTGCGACGTCCGGGTCATTGGCTAGAGTGATGATTCCATTGGGTACGGGCATTTTAAGCTTCATCTACCCGTAATGGGGTACAACTTGAAAGCTTGTAAACGCGTCTCGCCCTAGAAGGGCGTGGTATCCGCTGCTAAAGGGAGCCACTTGGAATGTGATTTCTTCGGACCTATAATTCTCCGGGGTGCCGAATACCACATCGAGTGTGATTTTTCCCGCACACTACGCTTCCCGAGTAGGGATAATTCCCCTGAAGGTTGTGCCACTTTGTTCAATGCGGCTTTTATCAATTTCCATCTTGCTGAGTGTTTCTTCATAGATCAGATTTAATCTGCTTCCGCTGCCCATGAGTACTTTAGTGAGCCGAAAGTCATCTACGATCGGGCTAAGGACCAGAGCGGCTGGTGCCCGGACAGTCTGGAATCGAGGTTCATCACTGGCATTAAAAGTTATAGCAGTGTCGTTCCAGGGGTTTATTTTTGCCACATGGCAAATTTCAGTGGAGCTTCGATGAGCTCGCTTGCGCCTATTATTCGAGGAAAAAGTCTCGAAGACTGTTAGTACCGTATTGTGTTCGTTGGCGGGATGTTGCTCTACTTTATGGGTTGCAAGAAGATCCTCGCCACTTTTGCAACCTGCCGGAGTATCCAACATGCTCTAAGGCTATGAGTTGGTGTTATGTCCGGAGTGCTGTGAAGCTTACATGGTCCATTGAGCCATTCTTCCAATACGGTTCCCCGCCCTGGGGTGTGCTTTGGTTCTTGGGAACCGGATCGACCGACTTACGAGAGTTCGCCCGTTTAGTTTGAACAAAGGTATTGGTGAGAGCCGTACTGTCCCAAAATTCTGTTTGGGTTTTCCAGGCGCTTTCCATCGCACAGTACTTCTGTACTATGATTGCCAGGTCCGCGAAGTGTACTATGTCACGGCGGCTTATAGCATTAAGGAATCCTTTGTTCGTGTAGAGCTCCATCGGATCCATCTGTTCGGCGAGTTCCGAACTGACGCGAAGGTTATGATTGATGACCCGAGAGGCCATCGTCGGTGCTACCGCCGATGGGGCGGCCATGATAAAGCCGCCGAGTCGGAGAGTCTGGTCTACAGCCAGAGCTCCCTCCGAGGTAATGTCGTCCTTGACGATGAGACGAGCCATCGAGCCTTGCGGTGACGTCACAGAGGAACTCCCAATGAAAGCACCAATGTCGGTGTCAAAACCGACGGATCTCGGGTAGGGGGTCCCGATCTGTGCGTCAAGGCTGATGGTAACAGGAAGCAAGGGACACAGATGTTTACCCAGGTTCAGGCCCTCTCGATGGAGGTAAAACCCTACTTCCTGCTTGATTAATATTGAAGATATGGGTAGTACAAGAGTAGATCTACCACGAGATCATGGAGACTAAACCCTAAGAGCTAGCCTATGATGGTATGATTGTAATTGTGATTGGCCTTCTAAGGACCAACATCTCCGGTTTCTATAGACACCGGAGAGGGCTAGGGTTTACATGGAGTCGGTTACAAGGAAGGAAACACAATATCCGGATCGCCAAGCTTGCCTTCCACGCAAAGGAGGGTCCCATCCGGACACAGTGGCCGAAGTCTTGAGTCTTGTATCTTCACGCTTCAATAGTCCGGACGTTGTACACAGTTCGGCAGTCCGGATACCCCCTAATCCAGGACTCCCTCACACGGTACCATAGAGGCTAGCAAAATGCGGAAAGGTAAGAGTGCATATAATCCATGGACTCACATTAGTCTTAAAGAACTCATATACTTATTGCAAAAGTTTATTAGCCCTTCAAGCAAAGTAATACTACGCATGCCCCTAGGGGGGAGGTTGGTAGGAGTTAACCATCGCGCGCCCCCGACCTTCACACAAAGATAGACAATCAAGGATAAATTGTGCTCCAACTTCCCGGCATAACGAGAGAGTATACGTGCATGCTTCGGGAATCACAAACCTTAACACCAATATTCTTACTAACCACAACCGTTTACTAGTACTTCCCACATATTCCATCTCTATATCGCAAAACTATTCCAAGGAATCAAACATATCATATTCAGTGATCCATAAGTATTATGTAGGATTTTATGATTAACCATGCAATTGACCAATTCCATTTGTCTCTCTAAGTAGATATAAGTGAAGCATGAGAGTTTAATTCTTTCTACAAAAGATCATGCTCTAACAAATATAAGTGAAGCAAAAGAGCATTCTACGAACATCGGTTTTCTATGTGAAGAGAAACATGCAATCCAAACTTCAAATGATATAAGTGAAGCACATGAAGAATTCTATAAAGCCATACTCAAAAGATATAAGTGGGTAATTTGCTTGGGTTGTAAAACTAGTCCTAATATGATGGGCATCCAAGAGGGATATAATAAAAACTTTCATATAAAGTGCATTGAATACTATGACAAGTTTGATTCTTTATGATTGTTTTGAGATATGAAGATGGTGATATTAGAGTCATGCTAGTGGAGTAATTGTGAATTTGAGAAATACTTGTGTTGAGGTTTGTGAGTCCCATAGCATGCACGTATGGTAACCTTTGTGTAACAAATTTGAAGCATCAGGTATCTCTTTGATTTTCATCCTTGTGTGGAGGTCATGATCACGCGATGGTTAACTCCTACCAACCCTTCCCCTAGAAGCATGCGCGTAGTGCTTGGTTTTGATGACTTGTAGATTTTTGCAATAAGTATATGAGTTCTTTATGACTAATGTTGAGTCCATGGATTATACGCATTCTCACCCTTCCACCATTGTTAGCCTCTCTTGTGCCGCGCAACTTCCGCCAGTACCATACACCAACCATTTACCTTCCTCAAAACAGCCACCATACCTACCTATTATGGCATTTTCACAGCCATTCCAAGATATATTGCCACACAACTTTCCATCGTTCCGTTTATTATGACACGCTTCATCATTGTCATATTGCGTTGCATGATCATGTAGTTGACATCGTATTTGTGGCAAGGCCACCTTTCATAACTCTTTCATACATATCACTCTTGATTCATTGCACATCTCGGTACACCGCCGGAGGCATTCACATAGTCATATTTTGTTCTAAGCATTGAGTTGTAATTTTTCGAGTTGTAAGTAAATAGAAGTGTGATGATCATCATTATTAGAGCATTGTCCCATGTGAGCCAATAAAAAAGAGAGGCCAAAGAAGCCAATCAAAAAAAGAGAGAAAAGGAGAGAAGGGGCAATGTTACTATCCTTTTTCCACACTTGTGCTTCGAAGTACCACCATGATCTTCATGTTAGAGAGTCTCTTATTTTGTCACTTTCATATACTAGTGGGAATTTTCATTATAGAACTTGGCTTGTATATTCGAATGATGGGCTTCATCCAATGTATTTATAATTTTTTATCGTTCCATGCTATTAATTATATGTTTTGGATGTTTAATAGGCATTTATATGCTATTTTATATTATTTTTGGGACTAACCTATTAACCGAGAGCCCAGTGCCAGTTTTTGTTATTTTGCCTATTTTAGAGTTTCGCAGAAAAGTAATACCAAACAGAGTCCAAATGGAATAAAACTTTTGCGATGATCTTTCTTGGACCAGAAGGAAACCAGAGGACTTGGAGATGAAGTCGGAGATGCAACGAGGCGGCCACGAGGCAGGAGGGCGCGCCCCAGGGGGTAGGGCGCTCCCCCTACCTCGTGGGTCTCCTGACCTAGCTCCTTCGCCTATATATACTCTTATACCCTAAAAACATCCAGGAGAGCCACGAAACCACTTTTCCACCGCCGCAACCTTCTGCCAGAGGGGGATTCGATCACAGAGGGCTTCTTCATCAACACCATTGCCTCAATGATGCGTGAGTAGTTTACCACAGACCTACGGGTCCATAGCTAGTAGCTAGATGGCTTCTTCTCTCTCTTTGATTCTCAATATCATGTTCTCCTCGATGTTCTTGGAGATCTATTCGTTGTAACACTCTTTTGCGGTGTGTTTGCCGAGATCCAATGAATTGTGGATTTATGATCAGATTATCTATGAATATTATTTGGTTCTTCTCTGAATTCTTATATGCATGATTTGATATCTTTGCAAGTCTATTCGAATTATCGGTTTAGTTTGGCCTACTAGATTGATATTTCTTACAATTGGAGAAGTGCTTAGCTTTGGGTTCAATCTTGCGGCGTCCTTTCCCGGTGACAGTAGGGGCAACAAGGCACGTATTGTATTGTTGCCATCGAGGATAAAAAGATGGGGTTTTCATCATATTGGTTGAGTTAATTCCTCTACATCATGTCATCTTACTTAATGCGTTACTCTGTTCTTTATGAAATTAATACTCTAGATGCAGGCAGGAGTCGGTCGATGTGTGGAGTAATAGTAGTAGATGCAGAATCATTTCAGTCTACTTGACACGGACGTGATGCCTATGTTCATGATCATTGCCTTAGATATCGTCATAACTTTGTGCTTTTCTATCAATTGCTCGGCAGTAATTTGTTCACCCACCATAATATTTGCAATCTTGAGAGAAGCCACTAGTGAAACCTATGGCCCCCGGGTCTGTTTTCTATTATATTGAATCTCTTTTACATCTTACTAGTTTCCGATCAACTATTTTGCAATCTTTTACTTTCCGATCTACAAACCAAAAATACCAAAAATATTTACTTTACTGTTTATCTATCTCTATCAGATCTCACTTTTGCAAGTGACCGTGAAGGGACTGACAACCCCTTTATCGCGTTGGGTGCAAGTTGTTGATTGTTTGTGCAGGTATTCGGTAGCTTATGCATTATCTCCTACTGGATTGATACCTTGGTTCTCAAACTGAGGGGAATACTTACGCTACTTTGCTACATCACCCTTTCCTCTTCAAGGGAAAAACCAATGCAAGCTCAAGAGGTAGCACACCTCCACGTCCAAAGGGGCTTCTTGGAGCCACGCCGAATCATCGGTGACAAATATAAGAGTGCCAAGACGGATCTCGCGACCAGGAACAGTCCGACGCCGGAAACCATGATGAAGGAGTTCGAAGAACGCAACCTCGCCGGAAGTCACTTAGACGCCTGCCCCATGGTGGGCGCCAACTGTCATAGGAACGTATTTGACATTAGAAGTTTGGGTACGTAGGAGAGGGCAGAGCTTAGCTACGACAAGGTTGTACACTCGGATTTACGAGTTCAGGCCCCTCTCGGAGGAGGTAATTAATGACCCTACATCTCGGTGCTGTGGGAGCTTGTTGTATGGAGTGTTGAGTTAGAGGGGATGCAAACCCTTGTGCAGGATTAGAGGGGCTTCTTATATAGAGTCCGCCGGACCCTCATGAATGCCTCGTTACCCAAGGGTTCAATGGTGAAATAAAGGAGCAAACATTACTGGGAACGCCTACACTTAATGATCTTTATAGTGACGGAGTGATTGCCTGACCGTTGCCATCCTGGAGTGGCTCTAGGTCTTCTGTCTTTGAGTGAAGTCTGGTATTCCGAGTGAATAAGGATTACCGAGTGACGGAGGAGCAACCGAGTGGATCTTGTGTCGAGTGACTTGCACACCGCGGTCATTCCAGTCGGTGTCTCTTTGCTAACTTGGCAGGCCTCGGATTCCTATATGTAATGCCCTAGGGTAGGGTATGTAGGTCAAGCCTAGGACCCTACCCTAGGGACATGTCCTTGTTAGTAAGCACATGAGCTAGGCAACCTAGCTTGGCCAAAATCTTAAGTCAAATTTGGTGCATATTTATGGCTTTATAATGATGATTACAGAAGGCAGCGCTTGTATACTGAATACAAACGCTCATGATATATGTTTATTTTGACTCCATTCGACCATTTATCATTTGAAAGTGGCCCAAAATCGGCTTCCACCCCTTTGTAGATGCCATGCAGGGTGTTTCTGCAGTAACAAGACAACCCTTAGCCGACTTCTCGGTGCTTGGAGGCGGTCGGGTTTGCAGAAACGAGGCAATTAGATATGTGGGCTTTATAACTTTCACTTAGTCATAGGAGCTTAAAGTTGGGTGGCTAGTTACTAGCCCCCAGTTAGTGTTTGGTCAGCTCAGGTCAAGCCATTAACACTTCGGCCAATTTTTATGAAAGACACAGCATTTAACACGGGGTAACCTCTATCGATCTATAGTTTGACACAGTCATCGGATTGCTGACCAGTTTACGCCATTGTGACAGTCAGTTTTCAGCTTTCTCCACTAAGGCGCTTAACCATTCGATGGAAGCAAAATCGCAGTGGTTCTCCCTTTGCACACCTAGCCGAACAAAGGAAAAATTAGGAGGCAATCACAGGAGCCCCAACTATTAACCGAAGACACAATTCGAAACTGATGCATATAAAGCAATATCCTAGAACATTTTGCCGAGGATTCCATGGAGTACCTTGTTTTTGGTGGGTTCAGCGCTAGTTGCAGCCCCCAGTTGATATTGCCAATGCTTTAAAGGAGTCCGACATTGTACTACGAGACTTATGCTAGAGACACACAAATATGTTAAAAGTGCCATAAGCTCATAGAACCAAAAAACTCACACAAAAACTTTACGTGTAAAGTAAATCAAGTTTTTGGGTGCCAATCCAAAATTGGTCTTTAAAATTTTTTGTGCTTCTGTCGTGCTTTAACATGACACATCCAATCTCTAAACTTCAAGTAGGTTGATGACCCACAAGTATAGGGGATCTATCATAGTCCTTTTGACAAGTAAGAGTGTCGAACCCAACGAGGAGCAGAAGGAAATGACAAGCGGTTCTCAGCAAGGTATGCTATGCAAGCACTAAAATTAATCGGTAACAGATAGTTTTGTGATAAGATAATTCATAATGGGTAACAAGTAACAAAAGTAACTAATGTGAAGCAAGGTGGCCCAATCCTTTTTGTAGCAAAGGACAAGCCTGGAAGAACTCTTATATAAAGCAAAGCGCTCCCGAGGACACATGGGAATTACTGTCAAGCTAGTTTTCATCATGCTCATATGATTCATGTTCGTTACTTTGATAATTTGATATGTGGGTGGACCGGTGCTTGGGTGCTGCCCTTCCTTGGACAAGCCTCCCACTTATGATTAACCCCTCTCACAAGCATCCGCAACTACAAAAGAATAATTAAGGTAAACCTAACCATAGCATGAAACATATGGATCCAAATCAGCCCTTTACGAAGCAACACATAAACTAGGGTTTAAGCTTCTGTCATTCTAGCAACCCATCACCTGCTTATTACTTCACAATGCCTTCCCCTAGGAACAAATCATGGTGAAGTGTCATCTAGTCGAAGTTCACATAACACCACTAGAGGAAATACAACATACATCTCATCAAAATATCAAACGAATACCAAATTCACATGATTACTTATAACATGACCTCTCCCATGTCCTCAGGAACAAACGTAGCTACTCACAAAGCACATTAGTGTTCATAATCAGAGGAGTATTAATTATCATTAAGGATCTGAACATATGATCTTCCACCGAATAAACCAACTAGCATTAACTACAAGGAGTAATCAACACTACTAGCAACCCACAGGTACCAATATGAGGTTTTGAGACAAAGATCGGATACAAGAGATGAACTAGGATATGAGAGGAGATGGTGTTGATGAAGATGTTGATGGAGATTGACCCCCTCTCGATGAGAGGGTCAATGGTGATGATGATGGCGATGATTTACCCCTCCTGGAGGGATGTTTCCCCAGCAGAATAGCTCCACCGGAGCCCTAGATTGGTTCTGACCAGGTTCCGCCTCAAGATGGCAGCACTTCGTCCCAAAAGCTTCCTTCTGATTTTTTCTAGGTCAAAAAACACCATATAGCAGAAGATGGGCGTCGGGGGCCTACCAGGGGGCCCACAAGACTAGAGGGCGCGCCCAGGGGATAGGGTGCGCCCTCCATCCTTGTGGATGGCAGGTGGCCCCCCTTTGGTGCTTTCTTTGCCCAATATTTTTTATATTTTCCAAAAATATTCTCCATGAAGTTTCAGGACTTTTGGAGTTGTGCAGAATAGGTCTCTATATTTGCTCCTTTTCCAGTTCAGAATTCCAGCTGCCGGCATTCTCCCTCTTCACGTAAACCTTATAAAATAAGAGATAAAAGGCATAAGTATTGTGCTACAATGTATAAGAACAACCCATAATGCAATATATATCGATATAAAAGCATGATGCAAAATGGACGTATCATAGGTCAGCCTTCGACTTCAACCTCATTATCCCGAAGGCGGAGTGCTTCTCCGAGGCTAGTTTAGCGAGCTAAAGTTGAGCGGTTTTAGGGAGAAGCCAGGCTATGCGACTATTGACCATAAGCTCGAGTCAAGAAAGGAGTGGCAGAAAAAGACTTTGCAATGACTAAGAAGAAAACTTTTATTATAAAATGTCTAAAGCAAATTTAAGAGCCCCTAGTTGACTTGGGAAAAAGGAGTGTTTTGACAAACAACATTTTTGACAAACTAAGTTTTTAACAAACAACTTTTTGTTTAACACAAATTGACAAATATAATGTTTGGTCGAACCGAACAAGAATTGAAAACAAATTGAGCATAGAAGCTACTTAGTTGGTTAATGTGCTCAGTGTTGTTGACGAGGTCCGAGCTCATGGTGGGACGAAGACGTAGTCCTCGTCCTGGCTGAGGTCCCAGCTGCCAAGCCTGAGGTGATCAAGCGGGGAGTTCGGCCTGATGAAGTGGTGACACAACACGGTTGATGTGGCGGGGCGAAGCCCCCGGTCTAGCTAATCGTGACAAAGCTGGTCGGCTGGTGATGCCGAAGTAGGTCGATGAATCAATGATGAAGCCCTCGGTCTGGCTGAGGAGTCGAAGCATGTTGGCAAGGGGGTGTGGATCCCTGATGTCTGCTCGCAATCTGTGGGCGCTAGTTTGCTTCGATTATCCAAACCCTTGGTCGGCTGGCCGAGATGGCGACATAGCTCGGTCATTTTTTATTTATCTACAGACATAAGACAGTGCAAAAACAAAGCAAAGATCTCTTTAGAAATTAACTTAAGCGAAGTAAATATAGCCTATGCATTGACGTCGGATCAGCAGCGCGGAGGCGCCGACATAGGTCGGAGTTTGAGGGACGACGGTTTCGAGTCGTTACGCCGATGTCGTGATGAAGTTTCAATATACGGCATAGACTATGTCGCGCCAGCAGTGTCCGTCTATCTGCTGATAAGAATCCAGGCTCCAAATTGTAAAATAATTAGCACACTTTTGATCATACACATGCTAGTGCGTAAGAGGGATAGGCCATTAATTATGATACATGAAAAGTAGATGAAAAAAACCACTAGTCCAAAGTGCAGACTACCTCCATGTATAATTAAATACTGAAAAAAAGAAAGGATAGCATCTCCCTGTACTGCAACAAAGCTGAATCTTTGTTTGTTATGGGAGCCTTGCGTGAACAATATGCATCCATGCTTGTTCTCCTTGGCTGGATCGCTGCTACCTCTTGAACACTGTGTTGGATTTCCCCGAAGAGCAGAGGATGGTGCAGCAAAGTAGCGTAAGTATTTCCCTCAGTTTTTGAGAATCAAGGTATCAATCCAGTAGGAGACCACACACAAGTCCCTCGTACCTACACAAAACTATAGCAACTCGCAACCAATGCTTAGGGGTTGCCAATCCCTTCACGGTCACTAACGAGAGTGAGATCTGATAGAGATAATATTTTTGGTATTTTTGATAGATAGATGCAAAGTAAAACGTAAAGGCAAAGTATAAACAAAGCAAGTAAATAAAGTGACAGAGATTGATATGATGAGAATAGACCCGGGGGCCATAGGTTTCACTAGTGGCTTCTCTCAAGAGCATAAGTATTCTACGGTGGGTGAACAAATTACTGTTGAGCAATTGACAGAATTGAGCATAGTTATGAGTATATCTAGGCAATGATCATGTATATAGGCATCACGTCCAAAACAAGTAGATCGAAATGATTCTGCATCTACTACTATTACTCCACTCATCGACCGCTATCCTGCATGCATCTAGAGTATTAAGTTAAAAACAGAGTAACGCCTTAAGCAAGATGACATGATGTAGAGGGATAATTTCAAGCAATATGATAGAAACCCCGTCTTGTTATCCTCGATGGCAACAATAAAATACGTGCCTTGCAACTCCTTCTGTCACTGAGTAAGGACACCGCAAGATTAAACCCAAAGCTAAGCACTTCTCCCATTGCAAGAACTACCAATCTAGTTGGCCAAACCAAAAAGGATAATTCGAAGAGACTTGCAAAGATAACTCAATCATGCATAAAAGAATTCAGAGAAGAATCAAATATTTTCGATAGATAATACTTGTCATAAACCCACAATTCATTGGTCTCAACAAACACACCGCAAAAAGAAGATTACATCGAATAGATCTCCACGAGAGAGGGGGAGAACATTGTATTGAGATCCAAAAAGAGAGAAGAAGCCATCTAGCTACTAGCTATGGACCCGAAGGTCTGAAGTAAACTACTCACACTTCATCGGAGGGGCTATGGTGATGATGTAGAAGCCCTCCGTGGTGGATGCCCCCTCGAGCGGAGCTCCGGAACAGGACCCAAGATGGGATCTCGTGGATACAGAAGGTTGCGGCGGTGGAATTAGGTTTTTGGCTCCTGTTCTGATCGTTCGGGGATACGTAGGTATATATAGGAGGAAGGAGTACGTCGGTGGAGCGTCAGGGGGCCCAACGAGGTAGGGGGCGCGCCCCGGGAGGGGGGGGGGCGCCCTCCACCCTCGTGACCGCCTCTGGCACTTCTTGGAGTAGGGTCCAAGTCTCCTGGATCATGTTCGGTTGGAAAATCGCGATCCCGAAGGTTTCATTCCGTTTGGACTCCGTTTGATATTCCGTTTCTTCGAAACACTGAAATAGGCAAAAAACAGCAATTCTGGGCTGGGCCTCCGGTTAATAGGTTAGTCCCAAAAGTAATATAAAAGTGGAAAATAAAGCCCAATATAGTCCAAAACAGTAGATAAAGTAGCATGGAGCAATCAAAAATTATAGATACGTTGGAGACGTATCAGGCAACCCCAAGCTTAATTCCTGCTCGTCCTCGAGTAGGTAAATGATAAAAAAAGAATTTTTGATGCGGAGTGATACTTTGGCATAATTTCAATGTAAATCTTCTTAATTGTGATATGAATATTCAGATCCGAAAGATTCAAGACAAAAGTTCATATTGACACAAAAATAATAATACTTCAAGCATACTAATCAAAGTAATTATGTCTTCTCAAAATAACATGGCAAAAGAAAGTTCATCCCTACAAAATCATATAGTTAGGCTATGCTTCATTTTCGTCACACAAAGATGTTCCCAACTTCTATACCCCCGATGACAAGCCAAGCAATTGTTTCATACTTAAATAATCTCAAAAAATTTCAACCTTCACGCAATACATGAGCGTGAGCCATGGATATAGCACTATGGGTGGAATAGAATATGATGATGGGGATTGTGTGGAGAAGACAAAAAGGAGAAAGTCTCACATTGACGAGGCTAATCAACGGGCTATGGAGATGCCCATCAATTGATGTCAACATGAGGAGTAGGGATTGCCATGCAACAGATGCACAAGAGCTATGAATGCTCAACAAAATAAAACTAGTGGGTGTGCATCCAACTTGCTTGCTCACGAAGACCTAGGGCATTTGAGGAAGCCCATCGTAGGAATATACAAGCCAAGTTCTATAATGAAAAATTCTCACTAGTATAAAAAGACAACTTATGAGACTCACTACATGAGGAACAAGGTGCTACTTTGAAGCACAATATGTGAGACTCACTACATGAAGAACAAGGTGCTACTTTGAAGCACAATATATGAGACTTACTACATGAAGAACAAGGTGCTACTTTGAAGCACAAGTGTGGAAAAAGAGATAGTAGCATTGCCCCCTTTTTTTCTTTTGGCCTTTCTCTTTTTTTATTTGGGCAATGCTCTAATGATGATGATCATCACACTTCTATTGATTACAACATAAAGATTACAACTCGAGACTTAGAACAAGATATGACTCTATATGAATGCCTCCGATGGTGTACCGGGATAGTGCAATGAATCAAGAGTGACATGTATGGAAAATAATGAATGGTGGCTTTGCCACAAATACGATGTCAACTACATGATCATGCAATGGCAATATGACAAAAGTAATGTATGTCATGATGGTGGTGGTGGAAGTTGCATGGCAATATATCTCGGAATGGCTATGGAAATGCCATAATAGGTAGGTATGGTGTCTGTTTTGAGGAAGATACAAGGAGGTTTATGTGTGATAGAGCATATCGTATCACGGGGTTTGGATGCACCGGCGAAGTTTGCACCAACTCTCAAGGTGAGAAAGGGCAATGAACGGTACCGAAGAGGCTAGCAAAGGTGGAAAGGTGAGAGTGTGTATAATCCATGGACTCAACATTAGTCAAAAGAACTCATATACTTATCGCAAAAATTTAGAAGTCATCAAAAATCAAGTACTACGCGCATGCTCCTAGGGGGATAGATTGGTAGGAAAAGACCATCGCTCGTCCCCGACTGCCACTCATAAGGATGCACAAGCCAAGTACACTTCATGTTTCAAATTTGTTATACAACTTTAACCATACGTGCATGCTACGGGACTTGCAAACTTCAACACAAGTATTTCTCAAATTCACAATTGTCAACTAGTACGACTTTGATATTATCACCTCCATATCTCAAAACAATTATCAAGCATCAAACTTATCTTAGTATTCAATTCACTCAAAAGAAAGTTTCACATATTTTGAATACCAAGTATATTAACATTAAGCAAATTACCATGCTATTAATGACTCTCAAAATAATCTAAGTGAAGCATGAGATATCAATAGTTTCTTTAAAACAAATCCACCACCGTGCTCTAAAAGATATAAGTGAAGCACTAGAGCAAAAATTATCACGCTCAAAAGATATAAGTGAAGTACTATGAGCAAAAACTATCAAGCTCAAAAGATATAAGTGAAGCACATAGAGTATTCTAACAAATTCCAATTCATATATGGCTCTCTCAAAAGATGTGTACAGCAAGGATGATTGTGGTAGACTAACAAGCAAAGACACAAATAATACAAGATGCTCCAAGCAAAACACATATCATGTTGGTGAATAAAAATATAGCTCCAAGTAAATTACCGATGGAAGTGGACGAAAGAGGGGATGCCTTCCGGGGCATCCCCAAGCTTTGACTTTTTGGTGTCCTTGGATTATCTTGGGGTGCCATGGGCATCCCCAAGCTTAGGCTCTTGCCACTCCTTGTTCCATAATCCATCAAACGAATTCACCCAAAACTTGAAAACTTCACAACACAAAACTCAACAGAAATCTCGTGAACTCCGTTAGAGAAAGAAAACAAAAGACTACTTCAAAGTACTGTAATGAACTCATTCTTTATTTATATTGGTGTTAAACCTACTGTATTCCAACTTCTCTATGGTTTATAAACTATTTAACTAGCCATAGATTCATCAAAATAAGCAAACAACACACGAAAAACAGAATCTGTGAAAAACAGAACAGTCTGTAGCAATCTGTAACTAACGCAAACTTCTGGAACTCTAAAACTTCTACCAAAATAGGAATTCCTGTACAATTTATTTATTGATCAGAAGCAAAAATAATCAACGCAAAAGCACGATCCTGTGATTTAACAAAATTATATTCGTGCGCGCAAAGTTTCTGTTTTTCAGCAGAATCAAATCAACTATCATCGTAGGTTATCCTATAGGTTCTACTTGGCACAAACACTAATTAAAACATAAAACCACATCTAAACAGAAGGTAGATGGATTATTTATTCCTAAACAGAAGCAAAAACAAAAAACACAAAATAAAATTGGGTTGCCTCCCAACAAGCGCTATCGTTTAACGCCCCTAGCTAGGCATAAAAGCAAGGATAGATCTAGGTATTGCCATCTTTGTTAGGCAATCCATAAGTGGCTCTCATGATAGATTCATATGGTAATTTTATTTTCTTTCTAGGGAAGTGTTCCATACCCTTCTTTAAGGTAAATTGGAATCTAATATTCCCTTCCTTCATATCAATAATTGCACCAATCGTTCTAAGGAAAGGTCTACCAAGAATAATAGGACATGAAGGATTGCAATCTATATCAAGAACGATAAAATCTACAGGCACATAATTCCTATTTGCAACAATAAGAACATCATTAATTCTTCCCATAGGCTTTTTAATAGTGGAATCCGCAAGATGCAAGTTTAGAGAGCAATTATCAAAATCACGGAAATCTAGCAAATCACATAGAGTTTTGGGAATAGTAGAGACACTAGCACCCAAATCACACAAAGCATGAAACTCAAAATCTTTAATTTTAATTTTAATAGTAGGTTCCCACTCATCATAGAGTTTTCTAGGGATAGAAACTTTCAACTCAAGGTTTTCTTCATAAGATTGCATCAAAGCATCAATAATGTGTTTGGTAAAGGCCTTATTTTGACTATAATCATGAGGAGAATCTAGCACGGATTGCAACAAGGAAATACAACCAATCAAAGAGCAATTCTCATAATTAAATTCCTTGAGATCCAAAATAGTGGGTTTAGCAACATCACGGTTTTTATTTCTTTCAATCCCACTTTAATCAAGTTCATCATCAAGATCTAGAAACTCCGAATTCTTAGAACGCCTTCTAGGTAAAGGAAGATCATATTCAGATTCATAAAGATTCATATTGCAAAACAAAGATTTAATGGGGGACACATCAATAACTTTTAGATCTTCATCTTGATTTTCATAGGAATTCGGTTTAGCGGCCATCTTATTGACTAAGGTAGCTTGCATATCTGAAATTTCAGCGGTCATCTTTTCAAGACGAGCAATTTGGGCCCTTATACCATCAAATTCTTTAGACATATCATCGAGTTCTTTATTCATATAGCTCATAAAACTTTTTTGTTCCTTAAGTTCGTTTCTAAGGAAATTATTGTGCTCAAATTGCAAAACCATAAACTTTCTGACATTGCTTTCGATCTCCTCTAGCCTTTTAAGGTGAAGGTCATCAAATCTAGGTAGAGCCATCGCGACAAATAAGCAAACTAACACATGACAAAACAAAAAGGCAAACGGGAAAGAGAGGAGGAGATTGGGAAAGAGAGGGCAAATAAAATGGCAAGGGTGAAGTGGGGGAGAGGAAAACGAGAGGCAAATGGCAAATAATGTAATGCGAGAGATAGGGATTGCGATGGGTACTTGGTATGGTTGACTTGCTTGCATGAGCCTCCCCGACAGCGGCGCCAGAAATTCTTCTTGCTACCTCTTGAGCACTGCGTTGGATTTCCCCGAAGAGGAGAGGATGATGCAGCAAAGTAGCGTAAGTATTTCCCTCAGTTTTTGAGAACCAAGGTATCAATCCAGTAGGAGACCACGCACAAGTCCCTCGTACCTACACAAAACGATAGCAACTCGCAACCAACGCTTAGGGGTTGTCAATCCCTTCACGATCACTTACGAGAGTGAGATCTGATAGAGATAATATTATTGGTATTTTTGATAGATAGATGCAAAGTAAAAAGTAAAGGCAAAGTAAAAAAAAAGAAAGTAAATAAAGTGATAGAGATTGATATGATGAGAATAGACCCGGGGGCCATAGGTTTCACTAGTGGCTTCTCTCAAGAGCATAAGTATTCTACGGTGGGTGAACAAATTACTGTTGAGCAATTGACAGAACTGAGCATAGTTATGAGTATATCTAGGCAATGATCATGTATATAGGCATCACGTCCAAAACAAGTAGATCGAAACGATTCTGCATCTACTACTATTACTCCACTCATCGACCGCTATCCAGCATGCATCTAGAGTATTAAGTTAAAAACAGAGTAACGCCTTAAGAAAGATGACATGATGTAGAGGGATAATTTCAAGCAATATGATAGAAACCCCGTCTTGTTATCCTCGATGGCAACAATACAATACGTGCCTTGCAACTCCTTCTGTCACTGAGTAAGGACACCGCAAGATTGAACCCAAAGCTAAGCACTTCTCCCATTGCAAGAACTACCAATCTAGTTGGCCAAACCAAAAAGGATAATTCGAAGAGACTTGCAAAGATAACTCAATCATGCATAAAATAATTCAGAGAAGAATCAAATATTTTTGATAGATAATACTTGTCATAAACCCACAATTCATTGGTCTCAACAAACACACCGCAAAAAGAAGATTACATCGAATAGATCTCCATGAGAGAGGGGGAGAACATTGTATTGAGATCCAAAAAGAGAGAATAAGCCATCTAGCTACTAGCTATGGACCCGAAGGTCTGAAGTAAACTACTCACACTTCATTGGAGGGGCTATGGTGATGATGTAGAAGCCCTTCGTGGTGGATGCCCCCTCCGACGGAGCTCCGGAACAGGCCCCAAGATGGGATCTCGTGGATACAGAAGGTTGCAGTGGTGGAATTAGGTTTTTGGCTCCTGTTCTAATCGTCCGGGGATACGTAGGTATATATAGGAGGAAGGAGTACGTCGGTGGAGCGTCAGGGGGCCCACGAGGTAGGGGGGCGCGCCTCGGGGGGGCGCCCTCCACCCTCGTGACCGCCTCTGGCACTTCTTGGAGTAGGGTCCAAGTCTCCTGGATCACGTTCGGTTGGAAAATCACGATCCCGAAGGTTTCATTCCGTTTGGACTCCGTTTGATATTCCGTTTCTTCGAAACACTGAAATAGGCAAAAAAACAACAATTCTGGACTGGGCCTCCGGTTAATAGGTTAGTCCCAAAAGTAATATAAAAGTGGAAAATAAAGCCCAATATAGTCCAAAACAGTAGATAAAGTAGCATGGAGCAATCAAAAATTATAGATACGTTGGAGACGTATCAATCGCCACAGGCGGATTTGCGTTTTAAGTTGACCTACACCACGGCCATCTGCATGCACACGCCACTCCAGGACTTTTCGTGGCATGCAAGGTAGCACATATTCACTCGTCTGGCTAGTTATCTGCGGTAGGCCTTGAATCCGACATACTACAGTGTGTGGCCGCCACTCAGGTTTTTCTCGGCCCGATCTGATTAGCTTGGGCAGCTTTATGAGTTAGGATCGGTTTTGACCACCATGGAATCTATCCACACGTGGGTTTCCTTTTCATCAGGTTGGGTGCTGCCCTAGTACTTGTTCCCATGGACATATTTTTGGAGCGGTGCGCTCGCTGCCGCCGCGGTGTAGCTCGACTGCGGCCTGCCATCCATCCCTGCTGTTTTTGCTGTTAATTGTTCGAGGAGCCAGCCGTGATGTCAAATCAGATCTAGCAAACCAAATTATATTGGCTCCATTGTTACCGTCAATTTTTTTGCTGATTATGATCTCATCTATAGACAAAACAAGAGTGACGCAACAGAATTTCGTCGCAAATAAACAAACTTATGCAAAACCAATCTAGTTGAAGAAATAGCACCTGATTATCATATCGATCCATGATGATCACTCAACAGGCTCTCAATGAAAGCACCAATGTCGGTGTCAAATCCGGCATATCTCGTAGTAGGGGTCCTAAGCTAAGTTTCTTGGAGCGATGGTAACATGGACACATGATTTTACCTAGGTTCGGGCTCTCTTGAAGAGATATTACCCTACGTCTTGCTTCTGAGTATTCAAATGGGGGATAGTACAGAGTACATGTATCTACCATGAGATTGTTCTAATGAATATCCCATCCTGTCTTGACTAGCCTAACCTCGGCTTCTATAATACACCGGAGGCCTAGGGTTTAGGAGATTCCGCGGATTGGGCATCGAGTCTTGTGGAGTCTTCCCTGTATTCCTCATGGGCTGCCCGAAGTGGCCCATTAGTGAACCTTCATGGGGGTCCTCAGCCTGATCCACCTGGTCGGGAGACAACATGGTGAGTACCCCCAAGTCTAGGACACCGTCAACGTGGGAGAGGTAGGGGCGGCCATTGGAGGAGCTTGGCAGGGGCAGCTGTATGTGATGGTCGTGCTCATGTGGGTTGGCCATGGGTAGCTCGGTGTGGATTTCCACCGGTTGTTGGTGCTCGGATTGACAGGAGCTCACTAGAGAAGCACGCATGAAAGGTATAACCCCACATTTATGTTTAATGTCTTTTTTAGGCTTAATGAGCTTCATATTTTAGCTAGTGTAGCAATAATTGCAATTAGTGTGCATAATGTAAATGATGATTGTTTAGTTCGTTAGATCGGTTATTTACTTAGTGGTAGTCATGTATATGTGGTAGACATTTCAGTTAGTGTAGAAAAATTATTTGGTACATAGTGGTTGATGGGAATATGAATTTTAATTGCAGGAGACATGTCTGAAATTT
Organism: Triticum timopheevii; assembly: GCA_963921465.1. NCBI lineage: Eukaryota > Viridiplantae > Streptophyta > Magnoliopsida > Poales > Poaceae > Triticum > Triticum timopheevii. The sequence continues at coordinate 274,399,522 of OY997262.1, read as the reverse complement.
TAGTTCATTTGATCGGTTGTTTGCTTAGTGGTAGTCATGTATATTTGGTAGACATTCCGGTTGGTGTATTAAAAATTGTGTGGTACTTAGTGGTTTACGGGAATATGAATTTTTATGGCAGGAGACATGTCCAAGTCAGTCAAATGTGTTGTTTACTATGGTCCTAGTAATGTCCGATCAAACGAGAGTGGGGTTGATTTGACTGAGTTTGCATATTTGGAGTTGCAACAGAACGATCCAGAAAAAAGTGAACATTAGTTAGTTGAAACACTGGTTGACAACAAATTTCTCGCTTGATCCCAATGTGTGCACCATCAGTATTCAGTCAGTGTGGACGAAATCATGTACAATCTTTTTTGGGAATTGGTTCCGATAGATAGGACACATAATTGGGTGACCCTGTTAGAACCCTGCAAACGCAGGAGGACTCACCCCATTGCCTTAGTGCTCCCCATCCCCATGGATGATCCTCTTGTATAAGGCGGCGGTGGTTACGAGCCTATCCAAGTTAGTCAGCTGATTGATGAGATGGATGTAGCTGGGTCAGAACACATGGATGGTACTGAACTCGAGGGTCAGGCGGATTATGTGTCACATGTTGGAGGGGATTGCGATGTAGGGGAGAGTAGTCAGAACATAGGAGATCCTAATAGTGGCGAGGCTGATGGGGATGAGTAAGGATCAAAAATGCAGAACCTGATGGAAGAGTAAGATGAGGATGGATTGGTGGAGGATCTTGATTCCGAGAACTCAAATGAAGAAGATGGTGAAGAGAACAATGAGGAGGTACTGATTCTTGCTTCATGGAATCAGAACCTCTCGAACGGCATGACCGTGAACGATGGTCATGAATCTTCCTGACTATCATTAGAACAAAGTCAAAATAGGGGGTATGTATGCCACAAAGAAAAATCTCAAGGCAGCCCTGGCAGAGTGGGCAATGTGCATGGAAAGGATTTTTCAAATAGATGTATCAACAAAAAAAATACTTGACTTTGTCATGTATTATGAATAGTTGTCACGCAAGGGTGCACGCCCACATTACAAAGTAGGACGTGAATTGGGTCGTGTGATGAAATATCCACTGGTGGATCATCCAAACCTTAATTCAAATCTCATTGCGGAACCCATGTTCAGTTTGTTAGTGAACAATAAAGACATGGAAGCGATTCAGAATGCAATTAAGAGCAGATATAGTTATGAAATCTGCAAGATGCAAATTTAAAGATGTCGCGGGAAACCACGGCCACCTATGGGACCAGGATGGCCCCTTGCTGGTTCAGCAGGGGGGAGTCTCATTGCACAAAGAGCATACCAACGCAAGGCAGCACGGCATGGATCACACAGGCAGTTTTACCTAGGTTTGGGCCGTCGCGAGGCGTAAAACCCTACTCATGCTTTGGTGGATTGATTGGGGAAAAGGTGGTGGTGGTGTGTAGTACACTTGCCCGGCAGGGTCGCTTCATGGCAGTATCAACTATGCGCGTACGGGGGTATGGGTGATCTAAGCTTCCAACCCCTCTACTCGTTGCCATGGGCCTCCTTTTATAGTCCAAGGGGTCACAACAGCGGCAAATTGGTCATTAGACACTGATATGATAGCAAACAGTGCTATCATACCTAACTCTGCAGGCTGACAACATGCATTTAATGCGACACTTAGCGTCACATTGTTGGTTGCCCGGCAAGGCTTGCCGGGCTAATCTACCAGCTCCACGCCTACTTGCCTGACACGTCACTGGACGAGTGTCATTTGCGGGTTCATTTCGTAGGAAGTGGCCGCCATGTGGCAAATGGTTGCCACTTAATCATCCTACGTCTTGACACCGCACTGATCCATGACATGGGTTGTGGTGGACCGGTTGGTGGGGTGATATGGTCTCCGCGAGTTCCAGCAGGCCCTGCCGGGATGCCTTGGTCCTCTTCTTCTAAGGGTGGCCTCGCCCCTTGCCGGGCTCGCCCGCCCTGCAAGGGAGGCCTCTTCCTTCGGTATATTTGACCCTTCTGTCTTGGTCTTGGTTCCCTCTGATCTGTTAGTTAGTTCTTCGAGTCTCTTGGTATCTTGTTCTGGTGCTCCACTCACTATAAAAAATACACTTCCGTGATGATACGTGTTTGTCACAGTAGGTCATGTTTTCTGTCAAGCATGTGCATCCATGACAATTTTATGACAGAACCAAGATAGTCATACATGTGCTGTCGTAGAAGTGTTCCATAACATTACCAAAATTATCATCACGGAAGTGTCCACTTCCATGACGATAAATCGCGCGTCATAGAAGTGCTTTCCTCAAGGGTGACCGACACATGGCATCCACTGTAATGGCTCACCGTTAAGCTATCAGGTCCGGTTTTGGATCCGATAACCCGTTAACAACCCTGACCAATGGGGATTTTCCACGTGTAAAATCATCATTGGCTCGAGGAAACACGTGTCGGCTCATGGGACAGATGTCATCCACCGAAAGCGCCTATGATACGTTAACACGTGGCACGGCCCAACAAAGGCCCATTCCTGTGAAAGGCCGGCCCGTTTGACTTGGTCAAAAGGTGGCGGGCCGGCCCGTTTGACTTGGTCAAAAGGTGGCGGGCCGGCCCATGAAAATCCCGTTAATGGCATGTTCGCATATAGCCCATTTACAGCCCGCTAACCCAGGGCCCGTTACGACCTATCCAAATTAGGCTTAGTAGCGTCATCTGGGCCGTCCAATATGATTCCAGCCCGTTTTAACTTCCGGCCCATGTATGGCCCATGATGTCTTTCGGCCCATATGAGGCCCTTTGTAACTCTTGGCCCATTAACGTCCCGTGGTGAAACTGGCCCGTAATGAACAGTGTATCACTTTATACCCATTAACGACCCATTATTCCATTGGGCCATTTCTAGCCCATGTTATCTTTCGACCTTCTCAAGGCCCATTTATTCTTGGGCTCATTTCCATCATTCGGTTACTTACGGCTCATTATTGTAATTTTCTGCTTGTGGGCCAAATTCAGCCTGTGGTTACAGTCAGCCCGTTTGTCGCCCGTTAATATGTTTGGTCGTTTTCATAGTGTCATCAAATACGGCTGATTAACGACGGCCCATTATGGTCGGCCCATGAACGTATGATTCCAACTCTAGCCTGTTTACGACCATAATGTGGTGTGTTATTGGCCCATGTTTGGCAAATCGATCATACGGCCCGTAGAAGGCCCATTGTGTCTACGACCCGTGGAAGGCCCATTGTTTCTATGGCCCGTAGGAGGCCCAGTGTCACTACAGTAAATATGTAGCCCATGGTTATTGTGGCCTAGTTTTAAAAAATAGGTTATTGCGGCCACTAGCAAACCGCGGAACAAGAACTGCACTGACTACAAGCAAACAAATAAACAAGACAACAAGGAAATAAATAAGCAAGCAACTTACACTAGGCTATCACGGCTATTACACATATTACATCCACTGGGCATCAAAGTTCGCCACCAGTGCAAATATAGGGAACAAAGCAGCATATCATATACACTGGTTGTCAAAGTTGGCGACCACTGCAAATAAACGCCACAGCAAAACAAGTCCAGAACTGAAACCACTTCAGAAGATCTCAAGAAACAATATCCTGGGTACCCATAATGCTGGCAAGATGCTTAGCAAGCCTATTAACTTTCTCTTGTTTGGCACTTAAATCCTCCAGCGCTTGCTATTGCACCAGAAAGTATGCATCTAAATTCTGCAGGGACTTCCTTAGTCCTTCAGCTTCCTGTTACAGCACATCTGATCGATGTCTTTCAACTTGAAGTTGAGACTCAAGAAGACGAATTGATTCAGGCAGCGAGTTTGAAGATCTTGTGCCAGCAGTAGTGGCCAGTAACTCGAATACTACATCAAGACAGGACTTTTGGGTTCTCTCACTGTTGTCAAGATAGTTTTTATCAGCTTTTTTGGAGACCAACATGGATGTCTCACTATCTTGAACCTTATCTACATTACTTTACCATTGCATAACGGGGTACTGTTCTCCAATATTTTGTCTGCATTCTAAAATAAAAAGCAGACACATCACAGGTTTACCATGTTGTATATGAAACTCATTTTGGTAAATTAGTTCAGTAGTAAAGTGGACAGGATAACAACGTGAAACTGTTGGGGAACGTTGCAGAAAATAAAAAATTTTCCTACGGTTTCACCAAGATCCATCTATGAGTTCATCTAAGCAACGAGTCAAGGGAGTGAGTTTGCATCTACATACCACTTGCAGATTGCGTGCGGAAGCGTTCAAGGGAAGGGTGATGATGGAGTCGTACTCGCCGTGATTCAGATCACCGATGACCAAGTGCTGAACGGATAGCACCTCCGCATTCAACACACGTACGGAACGGACGACGTCTCCTCCGTCTTGATCCAGCAAGGAGGAAGGAGAGGTTGAGGAAGATTGCTCCAACGGCAGCACAACGGCGTGGTGGTGTTGGTGCAGCAGTACTCCGACAGAGCTTCGCCAAGCACGTGACGGAGGAGGAGAGGTGTTGGGGAGGGGAGGGGCTGCGCCTTGGGATGTGTACAGCAGCCCTCCCCTCACCCCTCTATTTATAGGGGAAGGGGCAAGGGGGGCCGACCCGTCTAGATGGGATCTAGGGGGGGCGGCGGCCAGGGAGGGGGGACTTGCCCCCCAAGCAAGGGGGACGCCCCCCTTAGGGTTTCCCCCCCCCCCAACCCTAGGCGCATGGGCCCAAGGTGGGGGGTGCGCCCAGCCCTCCAGGGGCTGGCTCCCTGCCCCTTGCGGCCCATGTGGCCCTCCGGGAGGGGAGGGGTGGCCCCTCCCGGTGGACCCCCGGAACCTCTCCGGTGGCCCCGGTACAATACCGATACGCCCCCGAAACTTTCCGGTATCCGTATGACAACTTCCCATATATAAAACTTCACCTCCGGACCATTCCGGAACTCCTCGTGACGTCCGGGATCTCATCCGGGACTCCGAACAACATTCGGTAATCACATACAAGTATTCCTAATAACCCTAGCGTCACCGAACCTTAAGTGTGTAGACCCTACGGGTTCGGGAGATATGCAGACATGACCGAGACGACTCTCCGGTCAATAACCAACAACGGGATCTGGATACCCATGTTGGCTCCCACATTTTCCACGATGATTTCATTGGTTTAACCACGATGTCGAGGATTCGATCAAACCCCGTATACAATTCCCTTTGTCAATCGGTACGTTACTTGCCCGAGACTCGATCGTCGGTATCCCAATACCTTGTTCAGTCTCGTTACCAGCAAGTCACTTTACTCGTACCGTAATGCATGATCCCGTGACCAACCACTTGGTCACTTTGAGCTCATTATGATGATGCATTACCGAGTGGGCCCAGAGATACCTCTCCGTCATACGGAGTGACAAATCCCAGTCTCGATCCGTGTCAACCCAACAGACACTTTCGTAGATACCTGTAGTGCACCTTTATATTCACCCAGTTATGTTGTGACGTTTGATACACCCAAAGCACTCCTACGGTATCCGGGAGTTACACGATCTCATGGTCTAAGGAAGAGATACTTGACATTGGAAAAGCTCTAGCAAACGAACTACACGATCTGTGCTATGCTTAGGATTGGGTCTTGTCCATCACATCATTCTCCTAATAATGTGATCCCGTTATCAACGACATCCAATGTCCATAGCCAGGAAACCATGACTATCTGTTGATCAACGAGCTAGTCAACTAGAGGCTCACTAGGGACATATTGTGGTCTATGTATTCACACGTGTATTACGATTTCCGGATAATACAGTTATAGCATGAATAAAAGACAATTATCATGAACAAGGAAATATAATAATACTTTTATTATTGCCTCTAGGGCATATTTCCAACAGAAACAAACATATATATATGTACCATGGTCACTTTATGGTCTATATCATTCTAGTTTTTGTTGCCAAATCAAGATAGAGACACAGTTCAAATAATATTTGTTCAAGACAATGCAGAATAGATAGAATATAACTGTGGGAAATTATAGAGCAATAACAACACTTATAATGTGCATGGCATGAGAACATAACTGTTTATTCAATTGAAACTGAAATCAACATAGAGCAAGTTACAACAGCAAACCAATTAATGAAACAGGTTTAAAACATACCTGTTGCGCCATTGGAGTTTCAATTCCATCCTTCAAATTTGAAAATAGTTGGTATGAGTAAATACAGTGATGTAAGAGAAAAGGAGTATGAACCATAGCTACAGAACCTGACCTGAGAACAAATCTTCTTCTCCTTTAAGCGTTGAGTTGGGATTCGGAGTGGTGGTCCTCGTGCTTTGGGCACTGCAGTTCCCTTACTAACTGCTCGTGTTTGGGTGCTCTGTGGTGGAGACAATGTTGTGTCAACTGGAACTGGGTTACTATCTGTTGGGGTTGGGATTAGAAGGGGTGTAGCTGGTTCTCTGTCCAACTGGGTAGGGGTACAATCTGCGAGAGTCTGGGTTATGTGTGGTGGGGCTGGTTCTTGGGCAAGTACAGCCGTGGTTCTATCTGCATCAACTGGTAGCATTATCTTTTCTGAAGACTGTGTTGTTACTCCCTTAGATACTGCCATCACCCTCTCCAATTCAAATGGCTGATAAACAAGAAAAGTAATTGAAAGTACAGACATGTATGGTAGACAGGTGCAATGGATAGTGGGGAATATAAGAGGGCATGAAATAATTCACATTTATGTTGTATAACCAAACAAGATAGCATGACACTATTTCACATATATGATGGCTAACTAAACAGGATAGCATGACACAATTTCACATTATGATGGCTAACTAAAAAAGATGGAAAGACATAGTTCAAAATATGATGACTATGTAAACAGGATGACATGATATAACTATATAATGTGTTTATTAAATAGGTTGGCATGCCATAATTCACATACATGCCGCTTATGGAAACATGATAACACGATATATTCACGAATAGAATGACATAATTCAAAATATGATGACTGTAAACACTAAACAGGATGAGATGATATAACTATATGATGTCTTTATTAAATGGGTTGCCATGCCATAATTCAGAGAGATGTTGTGTATGTAAACATGATGGCATGATATAATTCAAATATATGATTTATACAGTAAGCAAGTAAGGAGATGGCAATCCATATGTGATGTAAAAACTAAGCAATGCAAGACAACATGCATGATATGGGGAAATAGGACTAGTCATCATTCTTTGAATCCTCCTCTGAGGAGCTCTCTATAACCAGCAAGATGTCTGCTTCAGCAGGTAGCATTGTCTGCTCTGAATACCTTTTTTCACTCTAGATACTACCATCACTGCTCCAAATGGCTGATGCATAGGAAGATTAGTTGAATATACAAACTTCTCAACAAACGGAACATGTAATACAAAAAATGATAGCATGATATAATTTACATACATGATGATTGGCTAAATAGCATGGCATTGCATAATTCACATATATAATGCCTTTGCAACAAGATAGCATTGCATAATCCACATATATAATGTCTTGCAACAAGATGGCAATGCATAATTCACATATATGGTAATTAGACACTAAACAGGTGGCATTCACACAAAGCATGTCTAAACTAATCAAATGACATAGCAATGCAAGACACCATACGCACGATATGAGCAACATAACCCTGCCAAGTTAGAGCATACACCTCGGGGGGAAATAGGACTGGTCATTTGTCTCTGAATCCTCCTCTGAGGAGCTATCTGTAACCAACGAGATATGTGCTTCGTTAGATAGCATAGTCTACTCTGAAGACCTTGTTTTCACTCCAGAATTTTCCATCACCGTGTCAAATGGCTGATGCACACGAAGAGTAGTTGAATGTACTAACATTGTTGACAAATGTAATACATAATGAAAAAAAGGATGGCCTGATATAATTCACATATAAAATGACTGGCTAAGCAGGATGGCATTGCAAAATTCACATATATGATGCCCGGCTAAACAAGATGGCGTTGCATAATACACATAAACGGTGAATAAACTAAACAGATGGCATTCACACAAAGCATGTCTAAACTAAGCAGATGACATATTTGATGTGTAAAGTAAGCAATGCAAGGCACCATATGCATGACATAACCAACATCAGCATGCCAAGTTAGAGCGAAGACCTCAGGGGGTAAATAGGAGTGGTCTTCTCCTTCTGAATCCCCCTCAGAACATATATCTTCCTCTCGATTACAATCCAAAATGGGTGGAGGGGGATGCCTTTGCGCCTACCATGGAGCGACGTCTGCATGAAATTTTATTGCCACTCAAGGCTTGTATCTTTTGCTCTACATGTTCAGTTCCATTGTGTACAATAACTGACATGCATAGGAATAAAACATAGTGAGATTATGTAAGGAGTGCATGCAGAAATCCAAAGTGATGGTAGCAACCTGTGGACCCAAAACCAATGATAGCAGGCAAATAATGGCTTCAGTTAAAGAATACAGATAATGGCTTCTTTACTGTTTGTTTCCCACCCAACATGAAACTCATAGTAGACACCAGAGCTTAACCAGATAGTAGATAGATACTATTGATTGTGGCCCCGATATGTACCCCACAACCATTTAAAACTCAAGTTTGACCATTAGTTTGGAGATGACTCAGAGTCTAATCGGTGAACAGGACGATAAAGTAGCATGTAATACTAAGTGATGCATAACGTAAGCAGACACGAAAGAGTGTGACCTCTCTTGCGAACCCATATAGTCCTCGAGGTCATCTGCTCGATTTATGATGGTAATGCAATTTTCATGGCTGCCGACGGCGGGGAAGAAGATCTGAGGCGGCGAAAGACAGTCTAGAGGCCGGATCCCTACTGTGCTGGACCCTTCTGTCGTTGGAGCAGCTGAGCTGGGGTGGACGATGGCGCAGCAGGAGTGGGACAAACCACACAAAGTTTTCTTTGACAACTATCTGTAAGAGAAGTAATTCTGTAAGGGCTCGTTTGAATTGGAGGATTCTAACAACGCGTGGATAGGAAATACACAGTAATAGAATAAGAATGCACGTGCAAAACAGAGAATTTAAAAAACACAAGATTTCTGCCAATCTGGCTGTTTGGTTCACAAGAATTGGAAGACCATAGGATGCAAAGAAGCATGGTGAGATTAAGTCAAACCACAAGAAAATGTACGGTTATAATGCTATTATGCTACTATCTCTTAGTCTTGTACTTCATGAATAGGAATTTGAAAATGAGGACAAGTGGATATTAAAATTCCTATGGTTTTTCTTTCAAGGAGGCACTAAAGGAACAAATCCTACAGTTTTCCTTTGCTCCATTCCTTTGAACCAAATGCATGAATAGTAGTACCATAGAAAACTTTCCAATTCCTATGTTTTTCCTTCACTTTTCCTTTCAAGCACTGGCAATTCTAGTAGGCAGGCTTGAGCAAGGAAAAGCCTACACTCAAAAAATGTTTTTGTGCTACTTCTACTACTTTGGACGTAGGACACTGCCCTACTAGCTCAACTCCCAGGCCCATCGACAAATGCACAGCTCAAACGCGCAGAAATAAATAATGATGGCATTCAAGAGAGTCCATAACAGATAGCTAAGTTGCCTGGTACCTCATTGCTTGTCATATAGTAGGAGAAACGAATTGTATTTCATGTTACTACATGTGCTTAGTGACAATATATATAACATGTAGAGTAAAAAAGAGATGCAACAAGTGTACAACCTCTTTGGTGAAGCCATGTTGATCTCAGCGTGATTTGGTTGGTCGGTGAGGATGATCCGGCTGAGTTGGCTGTCAGAGGAGGGGAAGAAGATCTTAGGTATCTTGAGATGAAGCCTGGGGTACTGCTCCGCTGTGATGGAGGGTTTCGTCGTTGCAGCAGCTCCGGTGAGTTGTACGACGCCGAGGCAGAAGAAGGACATGAGAGACAACGTTAACCAGAGTGGAATTCTAATAGCATCTCCAATAGATGACGTAAAATACATAACCACAAAGTGCTAGATGTAAAATACATCAGCCGCTCATCTCTGAACTTAACTGTCGAAACTGAATTTAACTATCGAAACTGAACTTAACTGTCGAAACTGAATTTTGCTGTCGAAACGGAATTTTACTGTCAAAACTGAACGTGCTAGAGGTGAGGCTACACATTAGTCGTCTGACTTTTTCATCTCTGGTCAGTCAATTTTCCAGCCATTGGATACAAAATCAAGGGCCTGCAGTTCATCTTCAACCTCCACCCCCCTGAGCCACCAGCCACCATGGGCCAAACATTCGGCCCACGCCGCCCGCGGCCGGTGGTGCGCCGCCCCGCCTACCCCGAAACCACTCCCCACCAACGGTCCGCCACCGCCCCAGCCATCCTTCTAGCCCCCCCCTGTGTCGAGCTTTTTCTCCGGCGATCCCGACGCCACCACCCCACCACCACCGGTGACCACCGCCCCCACCCTGAACCCTAAGATAGATAGTGGGGTACCTCTCCGGCGAGCCACCATCCCCGCTGCGGATGGTTCTTCCTTAACTCCAGTGAGCCCCCCGCCCCCTAAAAATCGACTGACCCAAAAGTCGATTCAGTCGACTGAAGTGTAGCTAAATCGGAGCAGCATTGCAAGCAAGAGCAAGAGCGAGAGCAGCAGCGTGAGCAAGAGAAAGAGCAGACCAGGCAAGGGACCGAGAGCAAGAGCAGAGCAGCAGCATGAGCGAGAGCTAAAGCAGAAGCAGCTCCTACTGATGTGGACATCGCCGCAGAGGGAGCGACGCCGTGGAGGAAGTGGCCGGCGATGCCGCCGTGGATGGAGCCGCGCCGTGTCGGCTCAGGACCGAGCGCCAGCAGCATCGTGAGATCCAATCAAGAAGAAAATGTGGCGATTAGTGTACAACCTCTTTGGTGGCACCGATTAGGCCGCAGCTTCATCCGAGGAAACGGTGATGATGTTGCTCTTCATCTGGTGCAGGTGAAGACGGTGGTGTAGGAATGGAGGTGGTGCGAAAGACGAGGGGAACGTTGGGGTAGCTCCTTGGAGGTGGAGGACGGGGTGGCTGAACCGGAGGGACGACGAGATCTATGACTGATCCTCATCTGGTACGATGGATGAGGGACGTCGAGGTGTTGCTATGGACGACGTCATCGGGGAAGAGGCTCCGGCTGGGTGGAGGACGGAGGAGAGTGTGGGGCTTCGCGGGTTTTCGCGGCCTCGGTGTACGAATCGGTGGGCGGATGGGATGGGAGTGGGGAACCATAGCTTAGGGACGCGCTTGTCCAAAATGTGGGGTACGTTATGAAAGTACCCCCAACGATTCGAGGCGGTTCTTTCAGTTCAGGGGTATCACGGGCATTTCACGTGTCGGGATTTCACAGGAGGTGGGAGGTTTCGCGCGTTGTAATTTTGGAATAGCAACGCGCGGGTTGAGATGGAGGGAGTTGTCGGAGCACAACGAGACAAAGTTATATCTTAAATATTTCGGGGTAACAAGGCGCGGGTTGAAATTTCCGGAAAAGCCTAACGTGTACTGTACCAAATCAATTCACACTTCCATCGACGAAAAAACAAAAAGAAATCAATTCGCAGCACACAAGAGAGTCTAGTCCCGTGTATGGTACCAAATCAATTCGCACTACAAAATGTCATTCAAAACTTTGAATTCATGTTATGTTCAATTAAAATATTTCGCTACGAGTATAATGCATGCAACCTACTACTCAAATGAACGTTTTAGTGCATTCCAAACGTATATACTACTGCTTCAATATGAACTAAATTTGAATCATTTCTCTATTTGAATAAGATCTACAGTAATGATTGTTGTGAAGTCAAACCATTTGAATTCGTTTCTATATTTTAATAAGATCTACAATCATCATTATTGTCAAGTTAAACCATCATTTGTGTATTATCTTCACAGCACACCACATGATTTCCCTCGAGTTAGATATGAACTATGTGTAATATATGAACTCAAACTCGATTTTTTGAATCCACTTTATGTTGATTTCAAATCATAGTACATTTCAAGCTCTAGCTAGATCTTCATAATCTAAACCATGTCTCATATGTATAATGTGTTTATCACATAATGTATGGTGCCCGGCCCCCTACGCCTACAAGTATTTAGATGTGAGTTGCAAACACCACACAATACCACAAATTCAAATAAAATGTGAGATTATTCGATATATAGTATTGTTTAGATTGTTCGATATTTAGTTATAAGCTGCAAACACCACACATTATCACAAATTCAAATAAAATATGAGATTGTTCGATGTATAGTATGGTTTAGATTGTTCGACATTTAGCTGTGAGTTGCAAACGCTATGCATTATCACACTATGGTATAACATGTGCAAAACCATAGCACGCGTATCACCGCTATCATGCATGCATATGATTATAACACTATGATCTCCTATTCAAATATATGAATCCACTTTCATATCAAATTATGATCTTTGTTAGTCTCTTACACCCACACAATCCTCTAACCTTTGTAGCTAGCACTAACTTTCTCTCGTGCATGCACACGCCCTCCTCGCCCTCCCCCTCCCTCAGCATTCTATCCATGGTGCACATTCATTTTTTTTATTTAGGTCGTTCTCGCACAGTCTCCACAACTCCTTTCCGACACACACCAATCGATAAACCTCTCCAGCGATGTCTGCCTACAACATACACACACACCTTCCATCTCCTCCTTTTTGTGTCCATGCCTCGTGTCTCTCATACGGTCCCACACACGTGGAAACTCTCGCCCCTCTTTTCATCGATCTCACAACCGCACACTCCTCCCCCTATCTAGCTAGTAGCTCAGCCTCTCACACCAACTCCTAGATCCATTCTCTCTGTCTATCCATCTTGCTGGGCCTTATTTGCCTCTAACAAATGGATGTACACCGACCGATCTCCCGCTATGCATATAGCTAACTAGGTCCTTATAACTCATTTTTCCCCACGCGTCGATCGATCTACTTAGTTATGTCTCTTCCTTCCTCCAACAAACAACAATTGATCTAGTTAGGTTTGCTTACCAAACACATGGTTCCCCTTCATCATCCATGCATGCGTCCCGACAGATCTATCACGCACAGGCACACATAGAAACACATCCCCACTCTTATTGATAATATTGAAGTTCTACCCTCAGTTTGTCTAGTAGGCCTCTCCCTCCATCTTCGAGAAGCAACTCCATCACCCATCCAGCACTCTACCCCTCTCCCTCCCTCTCTCTCTATCCTCTCTCTCTCTCTCTCTCTCTCTCTCTGTGTGTGTGTGTGTCCCATCCTATTTCCCGTCCTTCAGTTATGTATGGATGTCGACCGATCTCCCTCAAGACATAGCTGGGTCTCTCCTTCTCAACACATATACGAGTCTTTCTACATCTCTAGTTAGGCCTCTGCCTCTGCCTCCCCCCCCCCCCCACCCCCCACACACACTGATACATCGAGTGCTCTAGTCATGTCTCCCTGCCACACACAAACTTGACCTGTGCCCTCTGACGTTTCGGTAGGTCAGTCGCCCTATATCTTTGACTTGCACACACACAATTTCGATGGCCCTCTTCATCGATCTCGCACCCACCCACTTGATCCTCTCTTTGACTCTATCGATATCTATGACCCCTCCCTCTCTTCTCGTGGATCGCCCAGCCCTCTATATAGGATATGGATAGGCCTCCATTTCACACACATTGCATGCAAAATTTTGCTTCGGATGTCATCAACACATATTCCCACAAATACATTCATGAAATCACACCCCCAAACAAAAAACACTCACGAACGCACACGCCATCTGTCTAGGTTTGTATCTCTCTCTCTCACACACACACACGTATGTGGGGGACATGCACGGAGAGAAGAGGTGCACGCACGGCGCACGTACTCCCGTCTCTTTCCCAACCACACCCGTGCAGGTACACGGTGGAGCTCATTTCTGTACGAAAAGGCAGCCCACGTGGTAATTTGACACATGTACTGGTTGTCCACTTGATGGAGGATCGTCTACCACGGGTGAACAAACAAATTGCGACTTGACGTGTTATGTTAAAAAAGAGGCAAACCATGTGGCGCCTACCTTAGAGGCAAGGCTCTATGCACTGGAGTACTTTTGATGTGTCTCGTCAACTTGCAGAACGAGGAGAAGCTTGCTTAGTACGCCGTCTCCCCCTCCCACGGGCACGGTGGCTCGCAGGATGAGGTGAAGCTTGCTTACTAGTATGCCTTACGCTGGCTCCCTCGCCCACACACGCAGTGGCTCGCAGGACGAGGAGAAAATTTTACTACTCCCTCCATTTACTCCTCGTCCCTACCTTGGTTAGAGAGATTATCATATTGTTTGGAATATATCTCCTTTAGTAGATTTCAATATGAACTACTAGTACATACTCCAAACACTGAAGTATATAGACGTATTTTAGAGTGTAGATTCACTCATTTTGCTCTGTATGTAGTCCATATTGAAACGGACATAATAGTACGCACTCTCCCTTGCCCCTCGACCCTCGCCCACGTGGTGGACGTGCATCAATTCATTCGGTCTCATATAGCCATAACGATATATACTGCGGTACCATTATTGCTCGACTTCCCAAAGAGGCGAAGAGCCAATCGCAACGTTAATATTTTGGAGATGCCAAGCGCAATTTTTATAGGAGAACGAGTAGTAGGTGCCATGTCATTTATAAATATATATTTTTTCTTCAGTGGAACATATGCAATATAAATAGGTTCATATGGAGAGAAAAGGAAACCGCTCCACTATATATATATAGTCAGGACGAGCCTACACGGTTGCTTGATGGGGTTGCTCTCTTCACACTCTCTCGCACAAAACGACTGTGGCCACATCTCTAACATCATGTGGATCACATCCGCCCGGGGAAGGGATGGATGCTTACTGTAGATGCGGTTGCCGTCGCCGACGGCAAAAACCCACTATCAACCCGTCCAGATCAGGGGTCCCCGTCGTTCTCTCTCACAAAGCCGGTGAGGTTGCCTTTGTCCCTTGCTCACTGCTGCGACATGGGCAGTTGCCTCCTCCCACCGCCCTCCTCTAGGTTGAGCTATATCCCGACATCCCTCAGGTACAACTCCCTTTACATCCGGCTTGCACCACTGCTCCAGCTGCCCACATCACTCCATGTGGATATTTCTCTACTTCTTTGCCTCGCACATACCTCTACAGGCTTCTACGTACTATATTTGTGATGGGTTTATGTCTCATCAACTAGTCCCCGTAATCTTATTCTAATCACGCTTCTTCAATTTCTTTGCCACAGGGATGCTCATCCCGATTTTGGTGAAACTGCACAAAATGATCCGATGGTCAAAAGGTTGCAAACTTCGTATCTTCGAAAGCTCCAACATTGCCAGCAAATTAAAGCCTGGTTAGGGTTTACGGTTCAAGGGCTAGGGACTGCATGGATCGTTTTTCTTTAGCTGTCTCTATTCCAAAGTAAGCGTCAACTTTAGAAGTACTACAACTTTGTACTAAAGTTTGCATAAAGTTGAGACACTTATTTTGGAACGGAGGGAGTACATATTGGCTATGATCTGTCAATCATTGAGATGCAATAGCATGCATGTTAGTCTCCTTTGTATTTGATGAAATGTTGCAACGGGCAACCTTGGACGCAAGATACATGAAACAGAAGCTCGAAGCTTCATAGCATTGTAGAAAATTATCTCGCTGATAATTTACAGTATGTACTATACTAGTACTATGTAAAGAGTTAGGTGTCACACGGTGATACGTCTCAACCGTATCTACTTTTCCAAACACTTTTGCCCTTGTTTTGGACTCTAACTTGCATGATTTGAATGAAACTAACCCAGACTAATGATGTTTTCAGCAGAACTGCCATGGTGTTGTTTAATGTGCAGAAAACAAAAGTTCTCGGAATGACCTGAAAATCCACGGAGATAACTTTTGGAAAATATAAAAAATACTGGCGAAAGAATCAAGGCTAGGGGGCCCACACCCTGTCCACGAGGGTGGGGGGCGCACCCCCTGTCTCATGGGCCCCTAATGCTCCACCGACCTCAACTCCAACTCTATATATTCTGTTTCACGGAGAGAAAATTCAGAGAGAAAGTTTCAATGTGTTTTACGATACGGAGCCGCCGCCAAGCCCTAATCTCTCTCGGGAGGGCTGATCTATAGTCCGTTCGGGGCTCCGGAGAGGAGGATTCGTCGCCGTTGTCATCATCAACCATCCTCCATCACCAATTCCATGATGCTCACCGCCGTACGTGAGTAATTCCATCGTAGGCTTGCTGGACGGTGATGGGTTGGATGAGATTTACCATGTAAGCAAGTTAGTTTTGTTAGGGTTTGATCCCTGGTATCCACTATGTTCTGAGATTGATGTTGCTATGACTTTGCTATGCTTAATGCTTGTCACTAAGGCCCGAGTGCCATGATTTCAGATCTGAACCTATTATGTTTTCATGAATATATGTGAGTTCTTGATCCTATCTTGCAAGTCTATAGTCACCTATTACGTGTTATGATCCGACAACCCCGAAGTGACAATAATCGGGATACTTCTCGGTGATGACGTAGTTTGAGGAGTTCATGTATTCACTAAGTGCTAATGCTTTGTTTCGGTTCTCTATTAAAAGGAGGCCTTAATATCCCTTAGTTTCCATTAGGACCCCGCTGCCACGGGAGGGTAGGACAAAAGATGTCATGCAAGTTCTTTTCCATAAGCACGTATGACTATATTCGAAATACATGCCTACATTACATTGATGAACTGGAGCTAGTTCTGTGTCACCCTATGTTAGAACTATTACATGAGGATTCGCATCCGATATAATTATTCATCACTGATCCAATGCCTACGAGCTTTTAACATATTGTGCTTTGCTTATTTACTTTTCCGTTGCTACTGGTACAACTACTACAAAACTGCTATATTTACTTTTGCCACTGTTACCATTACTATCATACTACTTTGCTACTAAATACTTTGCTGCAGATACTAAGTTATCCAGGTGTGGTTGAATTTACAACTCAACTGCTAATACTTGAGAATATTCTTTGGCTCCCCTTGTGTCGAATCAATAAATTTGGGTTGAATACTCTACCCTCAAAAGCTGTTGCGATCCCCTATACTTGTGGGTTATCAAGACTAATTTCTGGCACCTTTGCCGGGGAGCATAGCTCTATTCTTTGAGTCACTTGGGATTTATATCTGCTGATCACTATGAAGAACTTGAAAGATGCGAGAACTAAGATTTTTCCCACAACTACGAGGGGAGGTAAGGAACTGCCATCTAGCTCTGCACTAGATTCTCCTTCTGTTTTGAGTAAGCTTGCGACACCTAAACCTGCTACTGCTATGAATTCTGATATGTCGCATGTTATTGATGATGCCACTTCTACTATGCATGATACTTATGATGAAACTGCTTCTGTGCTTGATACTACTTTGCCATTAGGTGAATTTCTAGATGAACAACTTGCTAGGGTTAGAGAGAATGAAATTATAGATGATGAAATTATTGATGATAGTGATGATGAAGGTTCTCCCCCTAAGTATGAATTGCTTGTTGTTCCTGAGGGTTATGTTATGGATGAAGAAACTGCTAGAGATCTTTTTGCTTGCAATGATAGATCTGATCTTAAGAAATTACTAGCTAAACTTAAACAAAAAACTCTAAATGCTAGAATGAAATACGACCCTGCTTTTGCTACTTCACCTATCTTTGTTACTGATAAGGATTATGAATTCTCTGTTGATCCTGAAATTATTACTTTGGTTGAATTTGATCCTTTTTATGGCAATGAATCTGAAACTGTTGTGGCACATCTTACCAAGTTGAATGATATAGCCACCCTATTCACTAATGATGAGAAGTCTTGCTATTATTATATCCTTAAGATATTTCCATTCTCATTAAAGGGTGATGCTAAAACTTGGTTTAATTCTCTTGATCCTGGTTGTGAGCGTAGTCCCCAGGATATGATTTATTACTTCTCTGCTAAATATTTCCCTGCTCATAAGAAACAAGCTGCCTTGCGAGAAATATATAATTTTGTGCAAATCAAAGAAGAGAGTCTCCCACAAGCTTGGGGGAGGCTTCTCCGATTACTTAATGCTTTGCCTGACCATCCTCTTAAGAAAAATGAAATACTTGATATCTTTTATAATGGACTAACCGATGCTTCCAAGGACCACTTGGATAGTTCTGTTGGTTGTGTTTTCAGGGAAAGAACAGTCGACCAAGTTGAATTGTTATGGAATAATATGTTGACTAATGAAAATAATTGGACTCTTCCTGAACCAATTGAGCCAACTCCTGAGCCTATTCCTAAACCAACTCCGAAGAAGAGAGGAGTTCTATTTCTCAGTCCTGAAGATATGCAAGAGTCAAAGAAATCTATGAAAGAAAAAGGTATTAAAGCTGAAGATGTTAAGAATTTACCTCCTATTGAAGAAATACATGGTCATAATATACCGCCTGTCGAAGAAACACCTTGTCTTGATAACCCGACACAGGTAGTAAAGGTAAATTCTCTCTATAGATATGATAAAGTTGAAATCTCGTCTACTAAATTCCATAGCCCATGCTTAGATGAATTTGATGACTTTATGGCTAGACAAGAAAGTTTTAATGCTTATGTTGGTAGAGAGTTAAAGAATAATGCTTTCATGATAGGACGCTTGAGTGATTATATGGCTAGGGTTAAAGGTGAACTTAAACTCATTAGCAAATATGCTTATATGGTTACCACCCAAGCTGAGCAAGTACTTAAAGCTCAAAGTGATTTGCTTTATGAATTAAATAATAAACATGACTCTGCTGTTAGAGTGGCTACTAGAACTGGTAGAATGACTCAGGAACCTTTGTATCCTGAAGGCCACCCTAAGAGAATCGAGCAAGATTCTCAGAGAAATAATTTAGATGCACCTAGTCCTTCTAGAAAGAAGAAAAAGAAAAACGATACGACTTTGCATGCCTCTAGTGAACCTATTGTAGACACACCTGAAAATCCCAATGATATTTCTATTTCTGATGCTGAAACACTATCAAGTGATGAACTAGTGATAAGGTTAATGATAATGTTCATGTTGATGCTCAACCTAGCAATAATAACGATGTAGAGATTGAACCTGTTGTTGATCTTGATAACCCACAATCAAAGAATCAACGTTATGATAAGAGAGATTTTGTTGCTAGGAAGCACGGTAAAGAAAGAGAACCATGGGTTCAGAAACCCATGCCCTTTCCTCCTAAACCATCCAAGACAAAGGATGATGAGGATTTTGAGCGCTTTGCTGAAATGATTAGACCTATTTTCTTACGTATGCGCTTAACTGATATGCTTAAAGTAAATCTTTATGCTAAATATATGAAGGATATCATTACGAATAAAAGAAAGATACCGGAAGCTGAAATTTCCACCATGCTTGCTAATTATACTTTTAAGGGTGGAATACCAAAGAAACTTGGAGATCCGGGAGTGCCAACTATACCATGCTCCATTAAAAGAAATTATGTTAAAACTGCTTTATGTGATCTTGGAGCCGGTGTTAGTGTTATGCCTCTCTCTTTATATCGTAGACTTGAATTGAATAAGTTGACACCTATTGAAATATCTTTGCAAATGGCCGATAAATGAACTACTATACCTGTTGGTATTTGTGAGGATGTGTCTGTTGTCGTTGCAAATGTCACTATCTTAACGGACTTTGTTATTCTTGATATTCCCGAGGATGATAGTATGTCGATTTTCCTTGGTAGACCCTTTTTGAATACTGCTGGGGCTGTTATTGATTGCAACAAAGGCAATGTCACTTTTCATTTTAATGATAATGAGCATACAGTACACTTTCCGAGAAAGCAACCTCAAGTTAATAGCATCAATTATATTGGAAAAGTTCCAACTATTATTATTGGAGGTTTTGAATTTCCTCTTCCTACTGTCCAGAAAAAGTATGATATTCTCATTGTTGGGGATGTTCATATCCCCGTTGAGATAACCTAGTGTTATTCGAAATTTCTCCGGTTCCATGTTACTCGGAATGAGTTTGTTAACAAGACTTGATCAACCTTGTTAGTGGATTCATTTTGATGATCATGAGATGGATGAAACTAGAAGGCACAACCTTCTGTACCCTCTTTTTACTTTCTGTTATTTAGAATAAATAAAGCAAAAATAGTATTATCTGTCTATTTTCTGAATTATCCATGCATTGAAAAAAATATCTTGAAAATAAAAGTTCTCCAAATGCCCTGCAAATTTAGTATGATTTTTTTTGGAATATTTGAGGATTTTAGGCACTGAGAACACAGCAGGGGGGGCAAGCACCTGGCCACGAGGGTGGAGGGCGCGCCCCCTGTCTCGTGGGCCCATGGTGGCCCCCCTCCACTTATTTCTGCATCCACACACTCCATCTTTTTCCCAAAAAAATCCCCATCCAGCTGAAGGACGAGTTCTAGCTCATTTTGCTGCGATTTTCGATCTCCTCGCTCAAAGCTCCATTCACAAAACTGCTTTGGGAGATTGTTGCTTGGTATGTGACTCCTCCAATGATCCAATTAGTTTTTGTTCTAGTGCTTTATTCATTGCAAATTTTTGCTGCCTAGGTGACCCGGTTCTTGAGCTTGCATGTCAAATTTATGAGGTCCCAAGTAATTCTAATGCATGATATAGGCTCTAGGCACTTGGGGGCAATAGTTGCACGTAGGTTGCATAATAATGGTATTTCTGGAGATTTATTTGGAGGAATTTATGCAACCCGTGTTGCTAATTATCTTGGTATATCTCCATGTGAGGGTGATATTGAGTTGCCCGCTGCTTATTTAGATTTTGACGCTATGGTCAGGCACCATTTTCTTGTGAGGAATGAACAATTCCTCCAGTATCCACTAATCTTTTACAGACTTCGCGCTACCCATGTTACTCTCCCTGATCCTTCCCTTTTTGATTGCCAGGCAAAACGATGATATGTTGTCACCAGGGAGGAGGCAGCTGAACATGAGAGGAGAGCGGAGGCGGCTCGCCAACATGCCGCAGCTCAGGGGGCATTGGCTGCTGCATCTCAGTACGACCCTAGTTATAACTTCAAATATCAGCCAGGCTATCCTTGGCATTAGACCAACTTAGGCCAAAAGCCTAAGCTTGGGGGAGTACGTATTTCTCACCGACTTTACATTCATGTTCACACACTAATTCTAGTTGTCGGTGCTCATACTCCTTCATTGTATTATCCATGCTAGTTCAATTTCTTTTTCTAGCTTTCTTCTTATGTGTTCGATAAACCTTAGAAAAAAACCAAAAAAAAATAGTTAGTATAATTTCCATGCTTGTAGTAGTAATTAAAAAGAAAACCCAAAAAGATTTCTCGTTCTTCTTTTTTGCTTATTGGGAGCTTTCCCGTGTAAATAGTTTTATTTTATTTCTTTCCTTTGGGGGTAGAGAGGAGAAGACCATAATGAAATTGTTTAGTGGCTCTCATATGCATGATTGTTGATTTAATTTAGAGCCCATATTACTTTGTCTTCTCCCTTTAATTGAATGCTTGCAGATTCCAGCTTAGTCCAATGCACTTTCACTATTATTATTATACACACCGTTCGGTCGTGCAAGTGAAAGGCAATAATGACGATAAATGATGTACTGATTGAGATGAGAGAAGCTAGTATGAACTCGACCTCTCTTGTTTTTGTAAATATGATTAGTTCATTGTTCCTGATTCATCCTATTATGAATAAACATGTTTGCAATGACATTTAGAGATTATAGTTGCTTATGCCATGCTTAATTAGCTAGGAGCTTATAATGGTTTACCTTGCGTGCCAACATGCTATTAAAATGGTTGTGATGTGGTATGATGGGATGGTATCCTCCTTTGAATAATTCGAGTGACTTGACTTGGCACATGTTCATGCATGTAGTTGAAACAAATCAACATAGCCTTCATGATATTTATGTTCATGGTGGATTATATCCTACTCATGCTTGCACTCAGTGTTGATTAATTTTAATGCATGTTCATGACTGTTGTTGCTCTCTCAGTTGGTAGCTTCCCAGTCTTTTGCTAGCCTTCACCTGTACTAAGCGGGAATACTGCTTGTGCATCCAAACTCCATAAACCCCAAAGTTATTCCATATGAGTCCACCATACCTTCCTATATGCGGTATTTACCTGCCGTTCCATGTAAATTTGTATGTGCCAAACTCCAAACCTTCAAATAAAATTCTGTTTTGTATGCTCGAGCAGCTCATGTATCAACTAGGGATGTCTGTATCTTCCATGCTAGGTGGGTTATTCTCAAGAGGAGTGGACTCCGCTCCTCATTCACGAGAAAATGGCTGGTAACTGGGATGCCCAATATCATGATCAAAAAGATCAAAGCAAATCAAAATAATCAAACAAAACTCCACAAGGACTGTTGTTGGTATGGATGGTACCCCGTTGTTTCGGATGGCCGTGGAGTGTGCTTGTTGGTGGTGGGGGAGTATAAACTTCACTATTCTATTTGGGAACCGCCTATAATGTGTGTAGCATGGAAGATATCGCCATCTCATAGTTGTTGCGTTGATAGTGAAAGTATACCGCTCAAAATGTTATTCATCTCTATTTTAAAATCGAGCTCTGGCACCTCTACAAATCCCTGCCTCCCTCTGCGAAGGGCCTATCTATTTACTTTTATGTTGAGTCATCACCCCCTTATTAAGAAGCACCCGCTGGAGAGCACACTGTCATTTGCATTCATTACTATTAGTTTATATTGGGTATGACTTGACTGGATATCTTTTACCATGAATTACAATGTTTAGTCAGTCCTTGATCTTTAAAGGTGCTCTGCATTTATGTTTTGTGGTCTCAGAAAGGGCTAGTGAGATACCATCTTGTTATATCATATTATGATTGTTTTGAGAAAGTGTTGTCATCCGAGATTTATTATTATTGCTCGCTAGTTGATTATGTCATTGATATGAGTAAACATGAGACTTAAGTGTTACTGTGAATATGGTTAGTTCATAATCTTTGCTGAAAACTTGAATGCTGGCTTTACATATTTACAACAACAAGGGCAAACAGAGTTTGTAAAATTTTTTCTTTATCACTTTCAGTTTATCAACTGAATTGCTTGAGGACAAGCAAAGGTTTAAGCTTGGGGAACTTGATATGTCTCCAACGTATCTACTTTTCCAAACACTTTTGCCCTTGTTTTGGACTCTAACTTGCATGATTTGAATGAAACTAACCCGGACTGACGCGGTTTTCAGTAGAACTACCTAGGTGTTGTTTATTGTGTAGAAAACAGAAGTTCTCAGAATGACCTGAAAATCCACAGAGATAACTTTTGGAAAATATAATAATACTAGCGAAAGAATCAAGGCCAGGGGGCCCACACCCTGTCCACAAGGGTGGGGGCGCGCTCCCTCCCCCTGGGCGCACCCCCTGTCTCGTGGGCTCCCTGATGCTCCAGCGACCTCAACTCCAACTCTATATATTCAGTTTCGCAGAGAAAAAACCCAGAGAGAAAGTTTCATCGCGTTTTACGATATGGAGCCGCCGCCAAGCCCTAATCTCTCTCGGGAGGGCTGATCTGGAGTCCGTTCGGGGCTCCAGAGAGGGGGATTCGTCGCCGTCGTCATCATCAACCATCCTCCATCACCAATTTCATGATGCTCACCGCCGTGCGTGAGTAATTCCATCGTAGGCTTGCTGGACGCTGATGGGTTGGATGAGATTTACCATGTAATCAAGTTAGTTTTGTTAGGGTTTGATCCCTAGTATCCACTATGTTCTGAGATTGATGTTGCTATGACTTTGCTATGATTAATGCTTGTCACTAGGGCCAGAGTGCCATGATTTCAGATCTGAACCTATTATGTTTTCATGAATATATGTGAGTTCTTGATCCTATCTTGCAAGTCTATAGTCACCTATTATGTGTTATGATCCGACAACCCCTAAGTCAATAATCGGGATACTTCACGGTGATGACCGTAGTTTGAGGAGTTCATGTATTCACTAAGTGCTAATGCTTTTTTCCGGTTCTCTATTAAAAGGAGGCCTTAATATCCCTTAGTTTCCATTAGGACCCCGCTGCCACGGGAGGGTAGGACAAAATATGTCATGCAAGTTCTTTTCCATAAGCATGTATGACTATATTCGGAATACATGCCTGCATTACATTGATGAACTGGAGCTAGTTCTGTGTCACCCTATGTTATAACTATTACATGAGGAATCGCATCCGACATAATTATCCATCACTGATCCAATGCCTACGAGCTTTTCACATATTGTGCTTTGCTTATTTACTTTTCTGTTGCTATTGTTACAACTACTACAAAACTGCTATCTTTACTTTTACCACTGTTACCATTACTATCATACTACTTTGCTACTAAATACTTTGCTGCAGATACTAAGTTATCCAGGTGTGGTTGAATTGACAACTCAACTGCTAATACTTGAGAATATTCTTTGGCTCCCCTTGTGTCGAATCAATAAATCTGGGTTGAATACTCTACCCTCGAAAGCTGTTGCGATCCCCTATACTTGTGGGTTATCACGCGGTGTCCAGAAAATGTGGTGATAGTGTGAGGTGGGCCATGTAATCACTGAGCCTGCATGTTTTCACTGCTCTCGCACTCCTCCGCTGTAAGAATGGAGAAAATTGTAATCTAGTAGTACCTCCTTTCGCCGAAAGCGTGGGATAACTAGTAGTCCTACCACCTCAGTAATAATGACCAATGAGCCATCAAATCACATAGACCCAACAGTAAGTTGGACGGGTGAAGCAACCATCACTCTTGAATCCGCTTATCCCTTCAACGCAGGCATCAGTGAGAGGGCACGTCCGCTCTGCTCCGGCATGAATGCGGCACCGATTCTTTGGAGCGGTGTTGACCATTTCAGGCGGGAAGCGCGCGCGGGCGATGGAGGGGCTTTGGGTGGGCCAGGCTGGTCAGGAGCGGGCGTGGCAGCTGTCCGCCTGTCCCGACCGGACGCCCGGAAATGAGAGGATGCACCGACTCTCGCGGTTAAATCGTACACTACACACCATCTCTCTATAGGAGTAGGTCAATGTGTCGCTCTCTCTAA
This sequence comes from Triticum timopheevii, assembly GCA_963921465.1. Classification (NCBI taxonomy): domain Eukaryota; kingdom Viridiplantae; phylum Streptophyta; class Magnoliopsida; order Poales; family Poaceae; genus Triticum; species Triticum timopheevii. The sequence continues at coordinate 274,374,457 of OY997262.1, read as the reverse complement.
CACACACACATGTTGTTACATACACACACACACACACACGCACACACACAGGTTCATAGAATAGGAATATCGTGCGAGTGCGAAGCCACAGGAACTGAGATATAAATGGAGTACATACAAGAAGAGAAGAGGTGACGAATATTCCATCAAACCTGGACTGAGGAGTAGTACTTACGTCTAGGTGTTAAGTCATCTTACGGGAATCATATATTCCCAAAATGTTTAGGCGTCGTCCATTTACTCCGCATCTCAATCCCCTCCTGGGCTCGTTGCTAGCGAGTGTTGTTACTTAGGGAGCAATTGGATCCTTAGCAGGAACAGCTTATAGCCTAGTCGGGCAAGGTTAGGCGTTTGGAACTATTAAAATATGTTAGCTTTTGTGGGCCAACTAACTTGGGTGGCTAGAAAAACCTTGCTAGCTCAGGAGAGCCAGATCGGCTCGCTTCCGACGGCAAACTTCGCGTATTAGTAACATAGACTAGTAACATATGCATGTTACTAGTCCAAGTTACTCACCACTATGACTAGCCTAAGCAATGTAACCAAACACTCCTTACGCTGCCTTGTTATCTCCCTCGGAAACCCAATGCATGGAGCGCAACTACGCGTTGATCAGTCAAGAAATCAAAGTCGGCTTGCATGCGAGTTAATACGTGGCCCTGCATGGTAGCTAAAATGACATCTCTTAGTTGTTTGGATTAATTGTTGCGTTTAGAGACAGAAATCAGGGCTTTGATTGGAGGAAGGACCGGTCAAGTTTCTCCTTCTCCTCCAATCTTCTTGCACCTTGGTCCCGCTGCACCTTCTAACGTGACTTATTACACCTAGACGGAGGGAGTAGTACGAGATACGGTGGCACACTGACTTAGGTTGAATACAAGTGCCCAAAATTGTGTGCATGTTATAATAAGGATTCACTTAAAATAGTACGTGAGCAAACTAATGGATCAATTGGATAGTGTTCACGAGCAGCAGCGAGATGTGTGAGGTAAGATATACTACTGGCGCTTTTAATTTTTCTTATTAATTTGTTTGTTTCACCCTCTAACTAGTGGGACCCAACGTACTACGTGGAGAGAGGTAAGGTGACTAAGGCTGTATTATTTCTGTACTACCAACACTGCTTTAAATCCCAAAAGACCTTACACTAGTCACAATGGATAGTAACTTAGACTAGTAACATGCATATGTTACTAGTCTATGTTACTACCTCTATAGTGGGGAGTAACATTGTGTGGTATCATGCAACACTTCATTTATTAGATTGTAGACTCATTTTGTCTTGGTATGTGTGATGTTACAGTAACTAGATATGTTACCACATGCCTCTCTTTCCCCATTAATTACTCGCCACATCATCTATTTTGCGTAAAGATGTGTGATGTTACCACCTATGTTACTCCCACTGTGGATAGTCTTACCACCAAAGCCACATGACACGATTATGATTTAAATCCCAATGGCTCCCACGCAAAAAAAAAACACGGCATGCTTGTCACACGAATGCAGGAATGTATAAAAGGTTATTTTCTCCTCGTTGAACATAACGGGAGGGTCGTGTAGCTGGTTATCCTGTTTGCTCATCAAACTTGAGGTCTCGGGTTCGATAACTACACTTGAGCATAATTTTGTTTTTATTCGACTTCTTTCTTCCACCCAATGACAGGTAGGCCCCGCATGACAGAGAGAGAAAGTGATCTGAGGCGGTGCTAGCAGTATTCTTTGACTAGTCAAAATGGATGGATACGGAGCTATACGATCTCATAGTGACCGTATAATCACCTCATCACGTATACGCTGCAGCCTCGGCGCTTGTTTTCTAGGGTTTGCACTCTTCACACTCTCTCTCCAGTATATATATACACGCTAGAGTCTCAGTGCTTGTAGTTGCTCTCTTCACACTCTCTCACCCTCTCCAGATCTAAACAAGACTCCGTTGGCCTCTCTCTCTCTCCCCTCACTTCTGGTCAAAGAGCCAGTAGGATCCGTCCGCCGAGAGGGGAAGGAGGCTTAACGCTGTCGCCATCAGCGAGGGAGGGAATCCACTATTGACGCAGCTGTTCTCTTTCACCCTGCGGCGGCACGGGAGGGCCTCCGACCCCTTCTTCTTCGCCGCCGTACATGGTGTGGGCCGAACGGCCTCCGGTCGCCCACAGAACCACACCCCAAGAACCTTAAGGTACAATTTACTTATTCCACATGCATTGCGCTAGCTGCATGTGGGCTTTTTCTATTTCTGCACTCGAATCTAAGTGTTGGATCAAATAGGAAAGTAGTGGGGAAAGTTGTATAGCATGAATCTAGGACATGGTTCGAAGAGGAAAGGAATGGGGGAAAGTAGTGGGGAAAGTTGTATAGCATGAATCTAGGACGTGGTTCAAAAAGGAAAGGAAGGGGGGAAGTAGTGGGGAAAGTTGTATAGAATGAATCTAAGACGTGGTTCAAAGAGGAAAAGAATGGGGGGAAGTAGTGGGGAAAGTTGTATAGCATGAATCTAGGACGTGGTTCAAAGAGGAAAGGAAGGGGGGAAAGTACTAGTACAGACTGGCTATCCAGCACCTACATTGGTCGAAAAGGGAAAACAATGACAAACGCAGTAAGCACTTATGTAATGAACTGATCTTTTGCTTTGGGGGACAAGGCTGTAGAGTCTGAGCAGGACTAGATTTGCTGCGTACACATAGGTAAAGGTGTCTAAAGATAACAAAAGTGGGACCAACACAAATATGCTCCTTGGTTGTTTGTTCTTTGTTGCAACAGACTGTGCACCACCCCTTCATACATCGGTAGATGCACATGGTGCTAGGGCGTCCATTGTCCCGTGCAACTCTTTAGTTGTTGTTAATCTAAGGCCCTGTTTGGTTAAAAACTCCCTAGTCCCTACCTGCTTAGTTCTAGGGACTAAACATGGACTAGAGGCTATTAAATGACATGCTAAAAGACCGTGTTACCCCTAGTAATGAACTAATAGAGACAAGGAGCGATGCGGGGCAGGGGCAACTGTTGGAAAAAGTCCCAAAAGGACTCTCGCTCGAGGTCTTCTTTCTTTACTCCCAAATGCCCACTTTTAGTCCTAAAAGTCCCTCCTGTTTGGTTTAGATGGGACTGACATGGAGTTTTTTAGTCCCTACACCAAAATGTCCCTATAAACAAACACCCTCTAATAATGCCACTGGAAAATTAATGTAATGCCATAATTAAAAGCAAATTACATGTTTAACGAATTTTATTCTTAATATAGTCTCTCTGTTAATATTAATCAATGCCACCGTTTGAGAAATGCTACTGTCTTGCTTTCTTTCCCATTTAGATAAGTTAGATGCTTCTTTTTGTTGGCTTATGTGGTCATCCACCGTTACTGACCACTAGTTGTTTCCTTTGCACCTCTGTGTAAACATGGTTATCTACTTCACCTCATTGCTATTGTGACCTTTTGTTGCACTACACAAAACACTTTTGTTTTAAGAGTGTTTTGTGCAGTTCAACCAAAATGTCACACCGACAATGTTGCTTGATTGCTTGATCTTAGTGGAACTACACAAGAGGAGATCTTACTTCATATCCGTGTTGGCAAATTTGGTTCAGATCTTCTTCTTGTGAGTTGTTTGAATTCCGCGTCATGAGAGGTCAATACTAGCCTTATTTCACATGATTGTGCAGTGTGCTTGCATATGTTGTGCTACTTGTACAGTAATGTTTCTTGATTTTAGTGAACTGCACAAATGGAGACAAGACTTCCAATCTGTATGTGCACCGCAATATCCCATTGAGGTAAGATAAGGATATTTCACAACTGTTGGCCTGTATTTTGTCACTTTCATTAGAAAATTAATGTCGTTGTTTAGTGCTATACATGTGGTCCCTAATTGACATGCCAAATCTTACATTGAAGGCGAAGCTTGTCTGTTATTGAACCAAGTGATGAAGGGGAAGAACAAGCGGAAGAAAAACAAAAATCAACTCCCTGTGTTGTAATGAAGCACTGGAACTGTGATGACACAAGTAATGATATAGTCTTGCATTTTAATTTATTGCTATGGCTGGAATGAGCAATTGTTTTGACACTGATTTGATGCCACTCTTAATGTAATATGTAATTATCTCTACTTGTGCAAACAGGGATCTTCTTTGAAGATACCATATATTTTAGTGGAACTGCACAAGAAGATGTTGGAAACATTAAACTAATTGAGGAGTATATAGTAAGCATGACAACCACAGTAGATAGCAACAGATGGTTCCGGAGAAGTGCTTGATCTTTATGCTCTACACAATAAGCCTCCTGACAAAGGTTGGTACTCGCCCATGGATTTCATCCATATGATTGAGCTTTGTCATCTCTATTGGTGTTGTGCTACTGTTTAGATACTGTCATGAGAAAGTGGTATTGTCCTTGAGAAGTGATTCATCTGTGTTGTTTTAAATATTTCCTTTCCTTTTTTTTCAAGCAAACAGGGATGCTAGCATTTAGTTGTCCTCTTGTCTTTGCACAACAGGATCATCCTCCTCTGAAGAAGAATATGGAGTACGTGAAGTGACTAGTTCTGACTATGCTAGGATGAAGAAGCCCTGTCTATCTTCTCATCAGAAGGGGCAGTTGAAGGATGGTTACATCACTCCCCACAAGACCAAACTAACTTTAGCTCAGAAGGAGTGACAAATCTCCATTTTGTTGCTACGATGCACAAGTACAATGTTGTTCTAGGATTCTTTCTGGTGAGTTCCATTTTATTAAAAGTGTGCTCTACATGGACCATGTAGGTGCATGTTTAAACTGTCAATTCATAGTACAGTTTGCTTTATACTAATCACTTTTTTGTATTTGTGCAAATAGGGGTGCTCAGCTTGATTTCAATGGGAACTGCACAAAATGTTCATGAATACGTCGAATCATTCATTTCCACCACAAGAAAGGAGGTACCGATAAGTTCAAGGCGTTGCAACATATAAGGGCGAAATCATACAAGCTACGCGCGAATTTGGTTGATTTTGGTGAAACTACACCAAAGGAACAACTGGTTTCTTTAGCACGAGGTGCCATGTCAATGTCCGAACTGATGGCAAACCCTGCCCATTTCATAATCATAGGCATTTGATATTTTGGAATGGGAAAACCTTGTCAAAGTTTGCTCACTGATGTACGCAAAACAACAAGCATTTGACATTTTGGAATGGGACAACCTTGTCAAATTTTGCTCAGCAAAAAGACATGCGTTTGATATTTTCGAATGGGACGCCCTTTGCTATCAACATCGTCGATCGATTTTTCTTTATTGTTTAGTTGTGAACTAAATATTGGCTCTGGCATGTGAATCTTTGAGATGCATAATAATCGATTGTTTTGAATGTTCTCTATGAATTGCCAGGCCTGTGTATTTGATTGCAATGTATAGGAACGCTAAAAAGCTGCACAAACTCTTTGTACTCCCCTTGTTCCTTTTTAGTTCGCACATTGTGAAAGTTCATACTTTTTTCTATAAGATTGGCCAAAGTAGAGATACTTTGGCTGCAGACAGAACTTGTATGCAGACTAAAAAGGACCGGAGGGAGTACATGTGAAACTGCTGCAAACGAGGTGATCACCCTGGGAATAATGCTAGTACGTACTGTTTTGCATGTTCATCCAATGCCAGTGATATAAGAATTCAAACTAATCAAACAAAATTCATTCATACACAGTCGGATTTCATATAAACATGCCAGATTTCATTACATTTCATACATTCTTCATCTAAAAAGGGGTGCGCTGGAGGTATAATTAATTAACCGAAGCTACCCACCTGTGTCCGGCTGAGCCAAACAGAAGCTTCTTCTCCAGCGGACTGAGCTTCAGTGACTTAACTGCAGGTGCAGTTGCATAACTGACATGTGGCCCAGATGCCTGTTGGGCCCACGTGTCAGTCAGCTAACTGCACTAGCAGTTACGTAGAAGCAGTGTCCTTCTCCAACATAGCTCTCCGACTTCACGTTGCCGCCAAGAAGCTAATCGGTCGTCAATGGTCAACCCGCCTAGCTTGGCTTCAACCGGAGGGTAGCAGCGGTGGCCTTACTTGGACCCGAGCAGCGGCGACCTACCGTGTTCTACTCTTCCTCGTTTTTTGTGTGGTGCAGCCTCAGTGGCAGCGGGGCGGCCTCGACAGAGCCGTCGATGTCCTCTTTCTCGTTGCCAGCAGGGCGGTGCCTCAGTGGAGCGGGGGAAATCCTCCCCCTCGTTGCCGGCAGGGTGGGGCCTCGGCTGAGCCGACGATGTCCTCTGCCTTGTTGTTGGCGGGGCGGGGCCTCAGCGGAGTAGGGCCTCTGCTCGGCACCGGCGGGGCGGGGCCTCGGCGGAGCCGGCGGTGTCGTCTGCCTTGTTGTTGGTGCCGTGGGGCCTCGGTGGAGCAGGGCCTCGTCGACGCCAGTGGAGTGGGGACTCGTCGGAGCCGGCATTGTCTTCTGCCTCGTCCTCAGTCTCGCCAAACAACGCCTCACCCGCTTCATGGCCCTCTTTTTAGGAGGCTGCAACCTCTACCACCCGCATGCGGTACATCCAGCGCTCGAGGAGGCCCTCGCGGGCGGAGCGGTACGAGTCGAGCAGCGCCTCCTGCTCCGCCCGCTCCGTGGCGATCTGCTCCTCTGCATGCAGGTGCTCCTGGAGGAGATGGTGGTTGTAGGCGGTGTCGGCCTGCGCCTCCTGGAACTGCTCCTAATGCTTCTACCTCACCGTGTCCATGTATTGGGCACGGACCTCGCCGATGGTCATAGTGCAATGCACCGGCGAGGATGGCACGGAGGAGGGGATTGGCACCACCATTGGGACGTCGTCGTCCTCCGGCTGCCTGACGGCCAGCCAGTCGGAAGCAATGGATGCCATCTCCTTGTGGTCCGTCGTCCGCCCGTCCTGAAGAGCGCTGGAGCGCGAGGAAGCCATGGTGGGCAGTAGTAGTGTGGACAGGAGAAAGGGAACGGAGGCGGATGAATGCGGCTATGGCCAGCGTAGTAGTTTAGATATCAATGGTGGGCGGCGAAGGGACGGATGTGTGGCGCCAGAGTAGCCGCCTCGACAACCGCGTCTCATTAATGTGGGCGGCAGATGGACAGACGGACGACACTTGTGTCGTTTGAAGGCGGAGCAATCGCCTGAACCGGGAAGCGGGGTGGGCGGCGCTGACCGTTTCATGTGGAAAGCGCGTGCGAGCGAGCGAGGCGGTCTGGTTGGGCCAGGGCAGTTAGACTTGTACTTGGCAGCGGGTCGGTCCAGCAGCCGAACATGCTGGCTCGCCAGCGAGCTCGCCGAGCTGAGCGACGACAATCAGACGATGGACGTAGCTTCCGACTAGGAGTCGGCGCCACTGTCCAAGCCGGTTCATGTCGTGTTCACCATAGAGCAGGTGCGGTCGCACTTCGACGCCCTAATGGCGGAAGAGCTACCAGCACCGGAGGACATGTGCTGCAACCTCCGTATCCTCAACGAGCACCGGTGAACAAGCGAACGACAATGCCGTCACGGACATGTGGCCCTATGATCCTGGCTTCCCGAATGAGCAGTGGGTGTTGTATCAGACCATCCATAGGGCCCGCGAGGACCTCTGTGTCATCCTTCGAGTTGTTGCACTCGCCGTGGCGCCGTCGTCGCGTTGTCAACATGGTCAACAGACATGAGGAATGAGGAGATGACTTTACTTGGAGACGATGGCAGTGGGGACCCACCAGGGCCATAGCCGCACGTACGCAAGTGCCTCCTTATTATATACAACTGTAATTTTTTTTTGCTTCCTCCTGGTTTCCTGACATCACGGTCCCACACCATTGTCAACCTATGTAGTCAATAAACGAGAGAATTGCACAAGGACCGTCCGACAGCTGGGTCTAAGCAGCTCGAGCAGTATTGTGTTTTTGCAGTGTGAGCATTGCAGAGTTTTTCTTGAGCGATGTTTTCGTTGTTTTTTAGAGGAGAGCAGGGCATTAACTGGGCGGGTTATGGCCCGTCTAGCCTAGGCCAGATATCCAGCTCAGATATAAAAAAAAATTCAAGCTGAAAATGGCTAGCCCAGCTATAATTTTTTTGAGGAATACCCAGGCAAGGTCAACTTGTTATTCTACACCTCGCTGGGCTGCAAATCTTTTCTAGGAGGGATGCATTAGGCTTAACAAGAAAATGGGCTTTAAGAAATAATAAACGGGATGTAATTGTAAAAAAACTGGGCAGTAACTATAAAAAATGCACCAAACACGTAATTACTTTATAAAATACTATTTTTGGATTTTGAAATTTTTAATTTCATTAATTGTTGCGTGCGCAATGTTTCTTTGGATTTTTACGTAATACAAATTTATATTGAATATGTATTTAATCTGACTAGAAATTTCAGGATAAAAATATTTTGGATCCCATCAAAATGTGGGAAATTTTATTGAATTCTGTTTTGAATGGTTGGTTGAAATTATTAATCGTTGTCCTAGCTAGAAAATGATTTTTACTTTTAACAAATTGTAAATGGGTTGTAGTAAATTCCATTAGAATTCAAAAATGGGCTGTACATTCTTACAAATCTCAAATGGGCTATAAGTTCTCTTCACACACTTGTGGGACTACTAAGTTGGCGCGTCCCTTCAAAAAAAAAATAAGTTGACACGTATGCAAGGCTTTGTCAACTTATAGTCAACACACGGTTCTAGCAGCAGTGGCCGTTGAATGTCCATCCAACGGATGTCGTGCTTGTTCTTCAATCTCGGATATTCTAGCTTCACCCACCCAAAAAATGATTCCTCCCCCTGACATCTGGGGCGCACCATTTCGGAAGCTGACCAGTGGGCCTACTAAGTTGATGCGTACCAAGGGCTTTGTCAACTTAGTCAATATAAAGAATTCTAGCTGCAGTGACCGTACAATGTCCATCCAACGGCCGGCGTGCTTCTTCAACCTCTAGTCTTCTTGCTCCAACCGCCCAAAGCAGCGCTGGTCGTGCCACTTGCTCCTGCCTCTCGTGGCCGGCTGTGCTGCCGCGGAGGCCTCATCGCCCCCTACTACTCCCACCGCTGGCCAGGCCATCCCTCCACTCACCCACATCCCCTGTTATTCTGCGGCGACGGCAGCCTCAGACCGCAGTCGAACCAGTGAACCCTCTTACTCCTCTCCGCGTGGGCATCCATTGCCGCGTCTTCCCTGGCTCCGTGTCGTCCCCTTCCTAGGCCTCGACGTCGTCCACCGCCTTGGTGCTCTCGGCGCGGTGTGGTCAATGTGGTTAACGACCGACTTCCATCGGAAGAGTACTGTACATGGAGAGGCTGATAGCTGGGTCCATAGCCGCAGCAAGGAAGTGCCTCCTTATTACGCGGAAAATAATGATTCCTCAACCTGACAGTAGGGACCCATCGAACAGGCCACCGTATTTCGTGGAAAACGTTTCCCCCTGACTACTGGTACCTACCAGCTACATCTTCGCACGCAAAGAAGTGTGTCCGTATTATGGGCAGAAAAAATAATTCACCCCTAACTGCTGGGACCCACCAGCTACATCTTTGCACGCAAGGAAGTGCCTGACAGTCGGGACCCACCTGGTCGAAGCATACGTAGTGTTTTCATTCTGTCGTGAACGTGTACGTACATACGGTCGGTCGGTCTGCAGGCTGCAGCGATGAACCTTGGCCGTGTAAGGAAGGGCACGTGTCATAGTAGAGGCTCACACGTGTCGTAGTAGAGGCACGCACATAGCATGTACACGTACGTACAACGGCCAGGGTGCAAGAAAGAAAATACGGCCACGTACGTACATATGGGCGGGGTCTCGAGCGCGTACTCGCGCATATATATATGGATGGCCAGGGCTTGTGTACAAGGAGAGGCAACAGACGGCAGCAACGGCGTCCTGTTCATCGGGCAACGAACCGACTGGGTCGGAACGGAGAAACAACGTCTTGTTCATCGGGAGGCAACCGACTGGGCTGGAATACGTCGTGTTCATCGGGAGCCAACTGGCTTGGACAGAACAGCCGATGGAAACGAGGCCTGGCATACCACAGAATGGAGGAAACGGCCTTGTTTTCGACGGGCCACGGTCAAAACGGGATCATGTTCATCGGGAGGAGTCTGGCATACCGCAAAATGGAGGAAATGGATTTCTCTTGGACCTCCTATGGTCGAAACGGGGTCTTGTTGATCGGGAGGGGTGTGGCGTACCGCAAAACGGAGAAAAAAGACTTGTGTTGGAGCGCTACGGTCAAAAGGGGGGTTGTGTTCATCGGGAGGGGTGTAGCGTACCGCAAAACGGGACTCCACGAGATACTGTTCATCTCCACCGTCGACCTCCTCCAGCCTCCACAGGCTACTGTTCATCCACCGTCGACCTCCTCCAGCCTCCACCTGCGACTGTTCATCCATGGGCTCCTGTTCATCCAGCCTCCACCGTGCGCTCCTCCACCGGCTATTGTTCAACCAGCCCTCTCCACTAGGTCCTGTTCAACCACCCCTCCACGGGCTATTGTTCATCCAGCCCTCCACCGGCTAATGTTCAACCAGCCCTCCACCGGCTACTGTTCAACCTTCCCTCCATGGGGTCCTGTTCGTTCAGCCCTCCACGGGGTCCTGTTCATCCACGCCCAATCGGCTCGATCGATCGGGGTCCTGTTCATCCAGTGGCAACACCACAGGTCCTGTTCATCCAACCCCCACCGAGAACTGTTCATCCAACCCCCCCCCCCCCCCCCAACAACGCTCACTGTTCATCCAGAGGCAGCATCGATCAGTTTCAGTTAGCAGCAGTAGCGAAGGAATCGCTCGATCAGGTTCAGTTAACAGCCATCGTCGATCTCTCGGATTCAATAACGCGTAGTCTGCAGTGCAATCGCTCGGGTTCAGTTAGAGCCCAACACCTCGCACCCACCGCGCGTATGTGTACGAGAGAAACGCGCATCGCTCGGCCCCTGACCACCAATCGTAACCAGCAACTCCCTGATATTTTCCTCGCCCTCGCTTCTACCATGGTTTTTTCTGTCATGCACGGCCCAAAGAATGTCATGCAGCTGCGTATCCAACCCACCCAGGACGAAAAGCCCATTTTCTGTCATAGAATTAGGAGCCCACCACATCTATGATGATACAGGGTTTTGTCACAATTATCGTCATAGAAGTGTCATAAGTACGACAGAAAAAAATCATTCGGCCCAAAATGTCACGGATCTGTCTTTTTTTTGTAGTGACTCTTGATCTTGTGTCTGTGCATAGTTAGGTCAACAGGCCCTGGGTTTGTTGCACCGACAGAAGCCCCTGCGCCTGCCCTGAACACGCTATCGAGCGTTGTCGGGGTAGGGCCTAAAAAGTGCACAGGCAGTGCTGCTAAAGAAGCTGGTCTCTTGAGATCTTCTTTGCTTCTTCATTAGTCTTGATTCCAGGCCAGTTTCCGGTTTTTCCTCACGTCGAGCAGAGCCGATGGTGGTGGGACCGCTCCAGTAATGGACCGTGAATGACTTTAACACGTAGGATAGAAACTTCCAATTTACTCTTCCCATAGCGCCCTTATCCTTAGCCATGTATGCCGCATGCATCGTGCGGGGTAGGTGACGGAGGCGCGAGGCGTGGGAAAGCATGATGGCGAGGGCCCGACTCTCTTGAACTAGCGGAGGAGGGCGATGGTCGCTCGCCATGGATCCAGCCCCAGCCCCCCCCCCCCCTCGTCTGCCTATAAAAAGGGAGAGCGGGGGTGGAACTGAGGCATCCAACATCATCCACTTCTTCTTCTGTCTTGCTCCATCTTGAGAATGCTGGAAAGGGGAGCCTGGGGCTGACCTCCAGGCTTTAGCTTCGAGTCGGAAATGCTGAGTGAAGATGCTAGAGCTCAGGGAGTGAGCTTGGGCCAAGCCCAAGGGGAGGGTCTAGGGATCATTGGAAATCCTAGTACAGCCCCTCTCCTTGGAGCTGGAGTTCATGTCAATGAGGGGCGCGCCTTCCTGCCCGCCAAGGAGGGGAACGGTGCACTTCTAGCCCCTTGGCCGCCTTGGTCGTTCGCTGTCTCTTCGGAGGGGGCGCCAGACTGTGGTCTTGGCGCTCCTCAGGCATGGAGATGATGGAGAAAAAACGAGGGAAGGCGGAGGTGGTGAGCGGGGGGATCCAGGTCGGAGTACGATGTCATGGATGCCTTCGCCTCCGACCGGCGACCTGCCGCCTCGTCTTCCGTCCTTCCCTTCCCTCCCCGGCACCATCGTCACCAGCCTCTTTGGGATATAGCCGGGGAGGGGGATCTCCTCGATGCCTCCTCCTTTCTTCCATTGGTCTCCCGACCGAGTCCCCAAGGATGGCTTCGCCAGGGCTCGAGTCGGGTCTTCTCACTGGTGGGGGTGGCCAGGGGTGCTCTGCCCCGTTCCTACGCTTCTCTTCCACACCTTCGCCGACCCCGGTCTCGTTCGGCAGCTCCCGAACGGGCCCCTGCCGGGTTCTTTTCTCGTAATTTCCTCCTGCTACACCTTGAGCTTGCGTTGGTTTTCCTTGAAGAGGAGAGGGTGATGCAGCAATAGTAGCGTATGTATTTCCCTCGGTTTTTGAGAACCAAGGTATCAATCCAGTAGGAGGCTCCTCAAAAGTTCCACGCACCTACACAAACAAACTGAGAACTCGCAACCAACGCAATAAAGGGGTTGTCAATCCCTTCACGGCCACTTGCGAAAGTGAGATCTGATAGAGATAATATGATAAGATAAATATATTTTTGGTATTTTATGATATATATTGGAAAAGTAAAGATGCAAATAAAAGTAGATTGAAAGCTTATATGATAAGAGATAGACCCGGGGGCCATAGGTTTCACTAGTGGCTTCTCTCAAGATAGCATAAGTATTACGGTGCGTGAACAAATTACTGTCGAGTAATTGATAGAAAAGCGAATGATTATGAGATAATCTAGGCATGATCATGTATATAGGCATCACGTCCGTGACAAGTAGACCGACTCCTGCCTGCATCTACTACTATTACTCCACACATCGACTGCTATCCAGCATGAATCTAGAGTATTAACTTCATAAAGAACAGAGTAACGCATTAAGAAAGATGACATGATGTAGAGGGATAAACTCATGCAATATGATATAAACCCCATCTTTTTATCCTCGATGGCAACAATACAATACGTGCCTTGCTGCCCCTGCTGTCACTGGGAAAGGACACCGCAAGATTGAACCCAAAGCTAAGCACTTCTCCCATTGCAAGAAAGATCAATCTACTAGGCCAAACCAAACTGATAATTCGAAGAGACTTGCAAAGATAACTTAATCACACATAAAAGAATTCAGAGGAGGTTCAAATATTTCACATAGATAAACTTGATCATAAACCCACAATTCATCGGATCTCGACAAACACACCGCAAAAAGAGTTACATCGAATAGATCTCCAAGAAGATCGAGGAGAACTTTGTATTGAGATTCAAAGAGAGAGAAGAAGCCATCTAGCTAATAACTATGGACCCGAAAGTATGTGGTAAACTACTCACAACTCGTCGGAAAGGCCTTGGAGATGATGTAGAGGCCCTCCATGGTCGATTCCCCCTCCGGCGGAGCACCGACGAAGGCTCCAAGATGGGATCTCGCGGATACAGAAGGTTACGGCGGTGGAAATAGTTTTTCGTGGTCGCTTCTGATGTTTTTGGGGTACATGGGTATATATAGGAGGAAGAAGTAGGTCGGTGGACGCCCGAGGGGCCCATGAGGGTGGGGGGCGCGCCCACCTGTAGGAGGCGCGCCGGGCACCCTCGTGGCCGCCTCCTTTGTTTCTTGACTTCCACTCCAAGACCTCTGGATCACGTTTGTTCCAAAAAGATAGCTCCCGAAGGTTTCATTCCGTTTGGACTCCGTTTGATATTCCTTTTCTCCGAAACACTGAAATAGGCAAAAAAACATCAATTCGGGTTGGGCCTCCGGTTAGTAGGTTAGTCCCAAAAATGATATAAAAGTGTAAAGTAAAGCCCATAAACATCCAAAACGGGTAATATAATAGCATGGAACAATAAAAAATTATAGATACGTAGGAGACGTATCAAGCATCCCCAAGCTTAATTCCTGCTCGTCCTCGAGTAGGTAAATGATAAAAACAGGATTTTTGATGTGGAATGCTACCTAGCATAATTCTCAATCAAATTTTCTTTATTGTGGCATGAATGTTCAGATCCAAATGATTCAAAATAAAAGTTCATATTGACATAAGAAATAGTAATACTTCAAGCATACTAATCAAATCAATCATGTATTCTCAAAATAACATGGCTAAATAAAGTTCATCCCTACAAAATCATATAGTTAGGCTATGCTTCATTTTCGTCACACAAAAATGCTCCCATCTTGTACACCCCCGATGACAAGCCAAGCAAGTGTTTCATACTTAAATAATCTCAAACTTTTTCAACTTTCACGCAATACATGAGCGTGAGCCATGGATATAGCACTATGGGTGGAACAGAATATGATGATGGAGGTTGTGTGTAGAAGACAAAAAAGAAGAAAGTCTCATATTGACGAGGATAATCAATGGGCTATGGAGATGCCCATCAATTGATGTCAACATGAGGAGTAGGGATTGTCATGCAACAGATGCACTAGAGCTATAAATATATGAAAGCTCAACAAAAGAAACTAGTAGGTGTGCATCCAACTTGCTTACTCAAGAAGACCAAGGGCATTTTGAGGAAGCCCATCGTAGGAATATACAAGCCAAGTTCTATAATGAAAAAATCCCACTAGTATATGAAAGTGACAACATGAAAGACTTTCTAAATGAAGAACATGGTGCTACTTTGAAGCACAAGTGTGGAAAAGGATAGTAACATTGCCCCCTCTTTTATTTTCTTTTTCTTTTTTTCTTTTTTTTCTTTTTGGGACTTTTTTACCTTTCTTTTTTTTCTTTTTTTCTTTGGCCTTTCTTTTTTCTTCTTATTTATTTATTTATTTAGGGACAATGCTCTAATAATGATGATCATCACACTTGTATTTATTTACAACTCAAAACTAGAACAAGATATGACTCTATATGAATGCCTCCGGCGGTGTACCGGGAATGAATCAAGAGTGACATGTATGAAAAATAATGCATGGTGGCTTTGCCACAAATACGATGTCAACTACATGATCATGCAAGCCAATATGACAATGATGATGTGTGTCATGATGATGAACGGAATGGTGGAAAGTTGCATGGCAATATATGTCGGAATGGCTATGGAAATGCCATAATAGGTAGGTATGGTGGCTATTTTGAGGAAGATATAAGGAGGTTTATGTGTGATAGAGCGTATCGTATCACGGGGTTTGGATGCACCGGCGAAGTTTGCACCAACTCTCAAGGTGGGAAAGGGCAATGCATGGTACCGAAGAGGCTAGCAATGATGGAAGGGTGAGAGTGCGTATAATCCATGAACTCAACATTAGTCATAAAGAACTCATATACTTATTGCAAAAATCTACAAGTCATCAAAAACCAAGCACTACGCGCATGCTCCTAGGGGGATAGATTGGTAGGAAAAGACCATCGCTCGTCCCCGACCGCCACTCATAAGGATGCACAATCTAAGAACACCTCATGTTTCAAATTTGTTACACAACTTTTACCATATGTGCATGCTACGGGACTTGCCAACTTCAACACAAGCATTCTTTAAATTCATAATCACCCAACTAGCATGACTCTAATATAACTACCTCCATATCTCAAAACAATTATCAAGTATCAAATTGATCATATCATCCAATTCACTTTCTGTGATAGTCTTTATTATACTCAACTTGGATGCCCATCATTCTAGGACCAATTTTATAACCATAGCAAATACCATGCGGTTCTAAGAGACTCTCAAAATAATATAAGTGAAGCATGAGAGATTAACAATTTCTACAAAATAAAGCCACCGCCGTGCTCTAAAAGATATAAGTGAAGCACTAGAGCAAAATTTGTCTAGCTCAAAAGATATAAGTGAAGCACATAGAGTATTCTAATAAATTCCAATCAAGTGGGTTTCTCCCAAAAGGTGTGTACATCAAGGATGATTGTGGTAAACTAAAAGCAAAGACTAATATCATACACACGCTCCAAGCAAAACACATATCATGTGGTGAATAAAAATATAGCTCCAAGTAAAGTTACCGATAGACGAAGACGAAAGAGGGGATGCCTTCCGGGGCATCCCCAAGCTTAGGCTTTTGGTTATCCTTGAATATCTTGGGGTGCCATGGGAATCGCCAAGCTTAGGCTCTTGCCACTCCTTATTCCATAATCCATCAAATCTTTACTCAAAACCTGAAAACTTCACAACACAAAACTCAACAGGAAATCTCATAAGCTCCGTTAGTGCAAGAAAGAAAAACCACCACATAAGGTACTATAATGAAATCATTCTTTATTTATATTGTTGTTAAACCTACTATATTCCAACTTCTCTATGGTTCATACCACTTAATACAGGCCATAGATGCATCAAAATAAGCAAACAACACACGAAAAACAGAATCTGTCAAAAACAGAACAGTCTGTAGCAATCTGTAACTATCAAATACTTATGGAACTCTAAAACTCATACCAAAATAGGAAGTACTGGGAAATTTGTCTATTGATCTACATCAAAAAGAATCAACGCAAAATCATGTTTCTTTGAATTACTAAAATTATTTTCGTGCGTGCAAAGTTTCTATTTTTCAGCAGAATCAAATTAACTATCACCATAGGTTATCCTATAGGTTCTACTTGGCACAAACACTAATTAAAACATAAAAACACATCTAAACAGAAGGTAGATTAAAAATTTATTACTAAACAGAAGCAAAAAAAATTGGGTTGCCTCCCAACTAGCGCTATCGTTTAACGCCCCTAGCTAGGCATAAAAGCGAGGATAGATCTAAGTAGTGCCATCTTTGGCACTTGGAAAGAAAAGAGCGAATTTCCTTTCTATGGCATTCATCCTTCTATTTTGGGAAAGCACATCGCCATTAATGGAGGAAGTAAGATTAAGCATGTTACGGAAATTTGCATCTAAGCTAGCCTTCATCTCTTTGATAATTTCGTTTTGATAAAAGCATAAGAGGGTGGTAGATTCAACCTTATCATTCATGGGGTGCCCAAATATAGTTTTCATTCTTTCATAGGTATCTATAGCATCCCATTCAAGAAAACCTCCTTCAAAAATAGAATCTAGAACTTGCTTGAAAGAAGCGGGTAGGCCAACATAAAAACTTTTTAAGTATATCTCAATTTGATATTGTGGCACATAGCTAGCCTGAATCCTTAATAACCTATCCCAAGCATCTTTTAAAGACTCATCAAGTAAATAACAAAAAATTCTGGAGTCATCTTCATCAAAATCATTCAAACTCTCATTGGTGACACCGGTAGGTCTTTCCATAGCATCATTATTTATGAGCTTAGAGAGGATAGGGGGACTATCCAAGGTACTAAAACCCTAGAAAGGACCCTTAGTTCTTTTTGATTTGGTCATGGCAACGGGAAGGCAAATGGTAAAGAGAGGGAAGATTGGGAAAGAGAGGGCGAATAAAACGGCAAGGGTGAAGTGGGGGAGAGGAAAACGAGAGTCAAATGGCAAATAATGTAATGCGAGGGAGATGAGTTTGTGATGGGTACTTGGTATGTCTTGACTTGGGCAAAGACCTCCCCGGCAACGGCGTCAGAAATCCTTCTTGCTACGTCTTGAGCTTGCGTTGGTTTTCCTTGAAGAGGAAAGGGTGATGCAGCAATAGTAGCGTAAGTATTTCCCTCAGTTTTTGAGAAACAAGGTATCTATCCAGTAGGAGGCTCCTCAAAAGTCCCATGCACCTACAGAAACAAACAAGAACTCGCAACCAACGCAATAAAGGGGTTGTCAATCCCTTCAAGGCCACTTGCGAAAGTGAGATCTGATAGAGATAATATGATAACACAAATATATTTTTGGTATTTTATGATATATATTGGAAAAGTAAAGATGCAAATAAAAGTAGATTGAAAGCTTATATGATAAGAGATAGACCCGGGGGCCATAGGTTTCACTACTGGCTTCTCTCAAGATAGCATAAGTATTACGGTGGGTGAACAAATTATTGTCGAGCAATAGATAGAAAAGCGAATAATTATGAGATTATCTAGGCATGATCATGTATATAGGCATCACGTCCGTGACAAGTAGACCGACTCCTGCCTGCATCTACTACTATTACTCCACACATCGACCGCTATCCAGCATGCATCTAGAGTATTAAGTTCATAAAGAACAGAGTAACGCATTAAGAAACATGACATGATGTAGAGGTATAAACTCATGCAATATGATATAAACCCCATCTTTTTATCCTCGATGGCAACAATACAATATGTGCCTTGCTGCCCCTGCAGTCACTAGGAAAGGACACCACAAGATTGAACCCAAAGCTAAGCACTTCTCCCATTGCAAGAAAGATCAATCTAGTAGGCCAAACCAAACTGATAATTCAAAGAGACTTGCAAAGATAACTTAATCACACATAAAAGAATTCAGAGGAGATTCAAATATTTCTCATAGATAAACTTGATCATAAAACCACAATTCATCGGATCTCGACAAACACACCGCAAAAAGAGTTACATTGAATAGATCTCCAAGAAGAACGAGGAGAACTTTGTATTGAGATTCAAAGAGAGAGAAGAAGCCATCTGGCTAATAACTATGGACCTGAAGGTCTGTGGTAAACTACTCACAACTCATCGGAAAGGCCTTGGAGATGATGTAGAGGCCCTCTGTGGTTGATTCCCCCTCCGGCGGAGCACCGGCGAAGGCTCCAAGATGGGATCTCATGGATACAAAAGGTTACGGTGGTAGAAATAGTTTTTCGTGGTCGCTTCTAATGTTTTCGGGGTACATGGGTATATGTAGGAGGAAGAAGTAGGTCGGTGGACGCCCGAGGGGCCCACGAGGGTGGGGGGCACGCCCACCTGTAGGGGGACGTGCCAGGCACCCTCGTGGCCGCCTCCTTTGTTTCTTGACTTCCACTCCAAGTCCTCTGGATCATGTTTGTTCCAAAAAGATTGCTCCCGAAGGTTTCATTCCGTTTGGACTCCGTTTGATATTCCTTTTCTTCGAAACACTGAAATAGGCAAAAAAAACAGCAATTCGGGTTGGGCCTCCGGTTAGTAGGTTAGTCCCAAAAATGGTATAAAAGTGTAAAGTAAAGCCCATAAACATCCAAAACGGGTAATATAATAGCATGGAACAATAAAAAATTATAGATATGTTGGAGACATATCACCTCCTTCCATCGCGGTGCCTGGGGGAGGGAAAACGAAAAGAGGAGATACCTGTTACTTATCTTTTTTCAATCTTAAACTTGTAGGAATTTGCCAAACTTTAATTCAAATAATGTAATCTCTCAAGTCTAGGTTTGTGTTCTGTAATGCTTGTACTTGTATCAGCATATTAATGAAAAAGATGAACCTTGCTGAGGACTCGTGCATGTATATGTCCATGCAGAGGTGAGATGCCTCTTTAGTGTAAATAATCGAGTTTGCCTCGGCAAGCTATCATGTCGGCCCTCTTTTTGTCTGCCGGAGAACCTTATCCGCCGGGTTACAAACAGAAGGACCAGCCCCCCGCCAACTTCCCTTTACCAAATGCAACTACGACCATCCTAACTGAAACAACGTTCAGGCCTGGAATGGGAGCACCTAAATCTAAAAGGAGTGGCAAGGTTTTCTAATGCATAAGTTATAGCTTACAGAACACGAATGGACAAAAGGTAGAACTTATTTGTTTGGCTTGCCGGGATCGCGGTGCCAGGCCATCTTCTCACCCTCTTATCGAAGCCAAGTCCATGGTAAGAACCTACAGCTTCATCCAAATGAGAATTAATGCAGGATGCGATCCTATCTATATGCATATACAGTTTCTCATGAAAATGCTTACGTAGTGATCTGGAATGCTCATGCATGCATGCAATCTAGGTTGTGGGGGGGGGGGCTACAGCGCTTCTTTATTTTCTCTTGCACGGGGTCATTGCCTCGGGTTTGTACAAGGGGTTACATGCAACTGAGGCAAGTCATGTACAAATGGGTGGCTGCCGGGCAGGGCCTGACAGCCTCGCGCCTTACGGGTAGAACTTGTGGATATGCTCAATATTCTATGAGTTTTGCAACAGAGTGCCATCTCCTGTCTCCAGCCGGGCTGCGCCAGGTCTGGTGACTCGTGCTACCTGGTAACGGCCTTCCCACTTCGGTGACAACTTGTGTGTACCCTTGGTGGACTGAACATGCCGAAGGACAAGGTCACCTTCCTCAAAACACCGGGCATGAACCCTGCGACTATGATAGCGACGCAGGGCTTGCTGATAGCATGCAACAACTATAGCAGCCCAGAGACGGTTCTCCTCGAGTAGCACAGTGTTGTCACGCCGATGCCAAGCCCATGATGAGAACCTGTAACTTCATGCAGATGAGAACAAATGCAGGATGCAATCTATCTATATGCATATGCAGATGCTCATGAAATGCTTATGCAGTAATCTGAAATGCTCATGCATGCATGCAATCTAGGTTGGGGCCCCTCTACAGTGCTTCTTTATTCTCGCACGGGTTCATCGCCTTAGATTTGTATAAGGGGTTACATGCAACTGAGGCAAGGCCTGTACAAATGGGTAGCTGCCTGGCAGGGCCCGGCGGCCTCGCGCCTTACAGGTAGAACTTGCAGAGATGCTCAATATTCCATGAGTTTTGCAACAGAGTGCCATCTCCGGTCTCCAGACGGACTACGCCAGGTTTGGTGACTCGTACTACCCGGTAAGGACCTTCCCACTTTGGTGACAGCTTTTGTGTACCCTTGGCGGACTGAACGCGCCTAAGGACAAGGTCACCTTCCTCAAAACACCGGGCGTGAACCCTGCGGCTATGATAGCGACGTAGGGCTTGCTGATAGCGTGCAACATGCATAGCAGCCCAGAGACGGTTCTCCTCCAGTAGCACGGCGTCGTCACACCGGTGCTGATCTTGCACGATCTCGTCGTAAGCAAGTACTCGAGGCGACCCGTAAATGAGTTCCGTGGGGATAACCACTTCTGCCCCGTAGATCAGGGAGCAGAGAGTCTGCTCGATAGCTCGTTTTGGTGTCGTTCTGAGGGACCAGAGAACTACCAACAGCTCCTTGATCCACCGTCTGTCATGCTTCTGCAGCATATCAAAGGTTCTTGTCTTGAGTCCGTGTAGCACTTCAGCATTTGCCCTCTCAGCTTGTTCATTGCTCCGGGGGTGTGCCCTAGAGGTGAATGAGATCTTGCATCCAGGGGCATGAGCATATTGCATGAAGGCGCGGCTTGTGAACTGGGTGCCGTTGTCTATGATGATCCTTGCCGGAACTCCAAAACGACACACCAGATCTTTCAAGAACTTGATAGCTGACTGAGCAGTCACCTTCCTCACGACAGTCACTTGCTGCCACTTTGTAAACTTGTCGATGGCCAAGAACAAGAATTCAAAGCCCCCGATTGCTCGGGGGAAGGGGCCGAGGATATCGAGCCCCCAGACCTGATAAAGGGATTCTCTGAAGCCCTTGCGCAGGCAGGTGGGTTTTCTTGGAATGGAACTGGCAAGCTCCACACTTAGTGACTAGCTCGAATGCATCCTGGAGGGCTGTGGGCCAATAGAATCCTTGCCTGAATGCTTTCCCAACTAGTGCCCTTGATCCAATGTGGGAGCCGCACATTCCTTTCTGTATCTCTGCCAGCAGTTCCTTTCCTTCTTCCCGGCAGACACACTTCAATTTCACACCAATGAGCCTCCTTCTGTACAGAGTGTCATCGACAAACTGATACATACTAGCCCTCCGGGCTACTCTTTCAGCTTCGTCTTGATTGTTGGTAAGCTCTCCGGTTTTGGAGGAAGCGGACAATGTGCCTTGCCCAAGTGGGATCCTGTGGCTCGGCAACGAGGACTGGCGGCACCTCCTGTGCTGCGGGAGCACTGGCCTCGTGCACAGGGTCCGTGGACCCGATAGGAGGGGGTGGTCCGGCTGGCTGTGAGGAGTTGTTTCCAGCAGGGTCTCTGCCGGGAGCGGACGGCTCGACCAGGAGAGGCTTTCCGGTGTCCAACTTTCTCCTCTTCCGGTCCATTGTTGCTCGGGATATGGAGGGTTGAGTAAGACGGAGAACAAAAGTCCCTGGTTCCACAGGAAGCTTCTGCGCAGCACACTAAGAATATTGATCTTACCTTTAGCTCCTTGTGGGTTCGATATTCCATACTTATCACTTCCACCTTTGAAAATTGCTATGATGATTCCCTGCACATGGGGATTATCAAGCTCTTTTCTGGCGCCGTTGTCGGGGAGCAATAGCGTGGGGTTGAATTTTCGTGTATGCTTGTTTGCTTTCTTCACTAAGTAGATTTTGTTTTCCCTTTTGTTTCTGTTTAGTTGTGGGTGAAACGTAAAAATAAATTAAAAGAATGAAAATACAAAAAGATTCACTTGCCTCACATACCTAAAAAGTTTTTCAAAAAGAGAAGTGATTGGAAAGTTATGCATTGGAGAAGTGAGGGTCGACCTTGAACACTTGTGTTCACGCTCAGGGAAACAATGTAGAATTTTTCATGGAAGTTTCTCAGAAATAATTATCCCCTTGAATATATCCATTGTATTATAAAAATAATGTGCGAAGCTTTGGTTTTAGGATGATTAGAGTGCTTGTTTACTATGTGCAGTGCAAAAACAGAAACTTTGGCTGTAGCGCGTGAATTTACATTTTTTACTGGAAAGTCAAACAGGTCTGAAACTTTTTGCACAGTACTTCTATACAATTTTTTATATTTTCCTGTTTTTTTAGAATTTTCATAGTTACATAAGTATACGAAATTTCCAGATTACTACAGACTGTCCTGTTTTTGACAGATTCTGTTTTCTATGTGTTATTCGCTTATTCTGATGAATTCATGGGTAGTATCGGGGGGTATGAACCATGGTGAAGTTGTAATACAGTAGATATAATGCTAATATGAAATTGGAATGAGTTTACAACAGTACCTAAAGGTAGTGATTTGCTTTATTATACTAACGGATCTCACAAAGTTTTTGTTAAGTTTTGTGTGGATGAAGTGTTCGGAGAACAAGGAGTTACCAACGTGAGAAGAATAAAGAGAGGCAAGAGTTCAAGCTTGGGGATGCCCAAGGCACCCCAAGTAAATATTTCAAGGATACTCAAGCATCTAAGCTTGGGGATGCCCCGGTTGGCATCCCATCTTTCTTCTTCGACAATTATAGGTATACCTCGGTTTTTGTTTTGTTCACATGATTTGTGTCCTTTGTGTTTTTATTTTTCTGTAAGAACCATGCTAATAAGAGATAACCCTTCATGGGTTTTATAGAATGCTTCGTGTGCTTCACTTATATATTTTGAGCCTGGATATTGGCTAATCTATATTAATTGTAGAATGCTCCATGAACTTCACTTATATCTTTTGGAGTATGAATAAGACTATCATCGAAAGTGGGTTTGGAAGAGTGTAAACTTTAGGAAGTAATTATCCCACTATTTTGGAGGGCGTTGAATCTTAGTATGATATTTATAAAAGTGGATTTGGAGAGGTCTTGACTTTATTTAGTAATCATTCCACTATTTCGGAAGAGGTTCCAATTGATTATGAGAACAAAGTTTCTATTTATGATGATTATTGTGATGACATGTATACTATGAAGATTAATGTTAACCATGAAACTTGTCATCATGATTTTAATTTTTAATTGGATTATGCCTCACATGATAGTTATTTTGTTGAGTTTGCTCCCACTATTCCGAATGAGAACAATTTTGCTCATGTGGAGAGTAGTAAAATTTCTATGCTTGTAGATCATGAAAAGAATGCTTTATGTGGTGGTTATGTTGTTGAATTCATTCATGATGCTACTAAGAAGTATTATGAGGGAGGAATATATGCTTGTTGGAATTGCAATAATATCAAGTTTCCCCTCTATGTGCTTAAGGTTTTGAAGTTATGCTTATTTTGCCTTCCTATGCTAGTTGATTCTTTTTCCCATAAATTGTATGCTCACAAAATCCCTAGGTATAGGAAGTGTGTTAGACTTAAATGTGCTAGTCATATTCTTCATGATGCTCTCTTTATGTCTTAATTCTTATCTTTTATGTGAGTATCATTGAAATCATCATGCCTAACTAAAATGCATTAAAGAAAAGCGCTTGTTGGGAGACATCCCAATATTTACACTTACATTTTTTGTGTATCCACATGATTAAGATACTATAGTAATCATGTTTTATAGCTTTTGTTTTAATAAAGTGCCAAGTTAAACCTTTAGGATAGCTTACGGTGATAGTTGTGTTGATCTTGCAGAAAATCAGAAACTTTTGCACCCAGTAAATTAGTTTTGATAATTCACAGAAACGTAATTTTGATCTGATTATTTTTGCTATGCATTGGTACACAAATTTCTCAGGTTTTCCTAATTTTTCTGGATTTCTGGAGTAGCAGAAGTATGGTTGTTGTTCAGATCATTACAGATTGTTCTGTTTCTGGCAGTTTCTGTTTTCAATGCATAGTTTGCTTGTTTTCTAGTTTCTATGGCTTATATTTCTCAATATAAATTGTAGAAATGATATGGTAGAGTAGGCATTATGTGAGAACAATTATGAATCTTGTCTTTTACAGTACCAAAGTGAATGGTTTACTCTTTACCATACTAACCCATCTCACGAAGTTCCGTTAAGTTTTGTGTGATTGAAGTTTTCAAGTTTTGGGTGAGATATCGATATGAGGAGAATAAGGAGTGGAAAGACCCTAAGATTGGGGATGCCCAAGGCACCCCAAGGTAATGTTCAAGAAAGACTCAAGCACCTAAGCTTGGGGATGCCCCGGAAGGCATCCCCTATTTCGTCTTCAAAACCACCGGTATACCTTACTCAGAGCTATATTTTTATTCGCCGCATGATATGTGTTTTGCTTGGAGCGTATTTTCATTTTTACTTGCTGTTTGAATAAACCTTTGGATCTAAAATCTTTAATAATAAATCATTGGATCTGAAATATTGAATGAGAGAGAGTCCTCCCATGGCTAGTTAATTATTTGACTACTCAGTGTTCTTCACTTATATCTTTTTGGAGTAGTTTGTCATTTACTCACGTGCTTACTATGAGTAAATGGTTGAATGAATTGAATATCATAAATCTAAATTTATATATGTCTCATATGCTTATACAATGGGGAGTAATGACTTCACTCATAATAAGTATAGGTGGTAAATTTACTGAAAGTTAGCAAACACAGAATTGGTCACTTGAACAATTCATCAAAGAATATTGAAGGAAGAGAGATTTCACATAAAAATATACTATCTTGGACATATTTTGTAATGTGAGCACTCGTTAAAATATGACGTGCTAAAAGTTGATGTTGGACAAGGAAGACAACTTAATGGGTTATGTTTTCCTATATCCGAATAGACGTTATATTGTCTTGGATCACCCAACATGTTGAGCTTTCATTTCCCTCTCATGCTAGCCAAATTATTTGCACCATGTAGAAATACTACTTGTTCTTCCAAACACCCCTTAAACCAGCTTTGCCATGAGATTCCACCATACCTACCTACGGATTGAGTAAGATCCTTCAAGTAAGTTGTCATTGATGCATGCAATAAAAATTGCTCTCTAAATATGTATGATCTATTAGTGTGAAGAAAATAAGCTTTATACGAACTTGTGATATAGAAGAAATAAAAGCGACAGACGGCATAATAAAGGTCTTTATCACAAGCAGCAATATAAAGTGACGTTCTTTTGCATTAAGATTTTATGCATCCAACCATAAAAGGCATGACAACCTCTGCTTCCCTCTGCGAAGGGCCTATCTTTTACTTTTACCTTCTACCCGTATACAAGAGTCATGGTGATCATCACCTTTCCTTTTTACACTTTTTCCTTTGGCAAGCACTTTGTGTTGGAGCGATCCGGATATATATATCCACTTGGATGTAGGTTTTCATAAAGTATTATTGTTGACATTACCCTTGAGGTAAAAGGTTGGGAGGCGAAACTATAAGCCCTTATCTTTCTTTGTGTCCAATTAAAACTTTGAACCCATCAATATCACGTGAGTGTTAGCAATTGTGAAAGATTAAATGATAGCTGAGTATGTGGAGTTTGCTAAATCAGAGCTCTTACATAGACCCTTACTGAAAATAAGATGAATTGCAATTGTTTGATGACTGAGAACATAGTTTGTTAGGTTTCAAGAAATTTTATGATCTATACTTTAACATGTGAATAGCTTGTTACTTGATCATGAGAAGTTTTATGAGTTGAGCTACTGTTATGATATATAATGATGCTAGAAAAGGTGACTGAAATTATTATTGATCAAACATGTGCACTTGCTAGCATTCACACTTCATAAATTATTTCTTTTATCATTTACCTACTCAAGGACGAGTAGGAATTAAGCTTGGGGATGATGATACGTTTCCAACGTATCTATAATTTACGAAGTATTCATGCCATGTTTCTAATTTTTTTACATGATTTTGGTATGATTTGGTTAGAACTAACCTGGACTCACGCTGTTTTCAGTAGAACTACCGTGGTGTTGTTTTTGTGCAGAAATAAAATTTCTCAGAATGCGCTGAAAATCAATGGAGAATATTTTTGGAAAATATAAAAAGTACTAGAATGAAAAGCTATCGGAGGGGAGTCCCGAGGCCACCACGAGGGTGGAGGGCGCGCCCCCTGCCTCGTGGACTCCCTATGGGGCCCCCTGACGTGAAACCAACGCCAACCCCTCCTATAAATCTAGAAAACACCATACCAGAAGGGAGATCGGAAGTTCCGCCGCCGCAAGCCTCTATAGCCATGAGAAATCAATCTAGGCCCTCTCCGGCACCCTGCCGGAGGGGGCCATCATCACCGGAGGCCATGGGGGAGGATCTCGGAGGGGCCATCATCACCATGAAGGCCAAGGACCAGAGGGAGAACCTCTCCCCATCCAGGGGGGCGGCCATGGAGGAGGAAGCACAAGGGGGAGAATCTCTCCTCCTCTCTCTCGGTGGCGCCAGAGTGCCATCGGGAGGGGAATCATCGCTGCGTGATGGTCTTCATCAACATCACCATCCTCATCTCTTTTACGCGGTCCACTCTCCTGCACCCCGTTGTAATCCCTACTTGAACATGGTGCATTATGCTACATATTATGGTCCAATGATGTGTTGCCATCCTATGATGTTTTGAGTACATATCCTTTGTCTCTGGGTTGATTGATGATCCAGATTGGTATGAGTTGTATGTTTTATTTTGATGCTATCCTATTGTGCCTTCCGTGTTGCACACACGTGAGGGATTCCCGCTGTAGGGTGTTGCAATACGTTCATGATTCGCTTTTAGTGGGTTGCTAGAGTGACAGAAGCTTAAACCCGAGTAAGGGGTTGTTGCGTATGGGATAAAGGGGACTTGATATGTTAAGGCTATGGTTGGGTTTTACCTTAATGATCTTTAGTAGTTGTGGATGCTTGCTAGAGTTCCAATCATAAGTGCATATGATCCAAGTAGAGAAAGTATGTTAGCTTATGCCTCTCCCTCATATGAAATTGCAATAGTGATTACTTGTCTTGTTAACAATTGCCTAGGACAATTCCGCACACCGACCCATCATTATTCCACACTCGCTATTTATATACTTAAGTAATATATTCTAACTTTATGATAACAACACCTACTTTTATATTTTAGCTCTCCAATACCATGCAAAGTTATCCCCTTCATACCCACAACATAGTTTTATTTCTCGTTTCTAGTTGGAAGCAAACGTTCGGTGTACGTAGAGTCATATCAGTGGCAGATAGGACTTAAGAGAATGTTGATCTTACCTTTAGCTCCTTGTGGGTTCGACATTCCATATTTATCACTTCCACCTTTGAAAATTGCTACAATGATTCCCTGCACTTGGGGATTATCAAAATGCCACCATGAATTTTATCCTTAGTCCTATTAGTGTGCAGGAAGCATGCAATGATAGCTCCAAGGCTATAAGTGTTGTCACTAAAAAGTGCACAACATAAAATGGCAAGGTCTGGGGGCACTGAGCGTACCACCTTCCTCCCTAGCAATCAAACATTTCCCTATGAATAAAGCAAAGTAGTGAACAGCAAGAAAATGCTAACTAGTAGATCGGGCTTTCGACACGCCCCTTTCCTCTGCCATAGTTATGGTGTGGAGGAATCCCTCAAACTCCTTCGGTCTAGGCTCTCTTAATTCCCCATTAGAGGGAATTAAACATATCTCAGGAAATACAGTAAGTGGTATCTCATGATGTTAAACATATAAATCAAAACGCACCATGGGGGGTTTGAGCCTATTCAAGAAATGGAAAATTTGCACAAAGAAAATTTTAAGGATGTGGTACTGGTCACAATCATCTGAGAAGAAGTCGGTCAACCCACATTTGCAACAAATTGTGCAAACTCTTGGTGGAATCCGGCTTCGTTCATGAAGGCATCGTGTGTCCATTCACACGGCCGTACCTCCGTCCTATGCGGAATGTTGAGGTCACGGTCCAAGGCGTCCCCAGTGACTCCCTTGGCACTCCGTCTCGAGGAACCTCTCCAAAAGAAGTTCATTTCCCTAAGAACAAATTTCTAAAAAAATTGGTCCACAAAATGATGTCAATAAAACTTCACAATTGATAGCTACTACTCATATGAATGTCTAGAAGCTATATCAAGCATTCAAACTACTTGGAACTTTTCAAAGCTTTTAGATGTTGCATGTGAAACTTGGTACTATTGTGTAATGTGGTAGCTAGCTATATGCCTATATGGTGTAACTGAGTGCTGAAGCTATATGATATTGTACTCTAATGTATTTCAATTATGAAATCCTGGTTTTGTAATAAGAAAAATGAAATATATTGTGTGTTTAATATGAAATTTCAATTTGATTTCTAAATGCATTAAAAATAATAGGCCAATTAGCCTATTTATTGGGTTTTTCTATTGCAAACGGTTATTGAGACAGCACCGCGGGCGATGACCTTAGACAACCCACATAGTTTCTCGGAAGTAAATGTGTTGGATCAATGAACAATCACATATGAATTCCTCTGGACAACTGTTTGTGCTAGGCCACCTTGCACAGATGTTTTCCACATAAAAAGTGTGTGTGATGGACAGCCTATGCCACACAGTTTCTTCCAGGCACCGTGCGTGATGCAGTCAATTACACAAACGATAAAATTAATAATGTCGTCTGCAATGGCAACGCTATCATAGACAATGTGACGGGGAAAATTGTGTGTGATGTATGTACGAACGGAAACGTTTGTCTGGGATTCACTGTGTGGGATATATATACAAACAGAAACGCGTGTCTTGGATTCACTGTGTGGGATGTACATATGAATGAAATGATTTTGCATGTATAATTGTCTGTGATTGCTCACTCGGTTGCACATGAGCTCTTTTTGCCCTACGTGTGTGACCGGAGGACCTATCGCCGACGGTTTGTAGGTCCTGTGGGATGGACCCCCCTATCGCACACACAGGCAAGGGGACGGTTTAAAACTCCGTAGTGGAAAGGGGGTAAAATCCGTTTGTATAACAGTTGCTTGCACTAGTGATAATCTCGATGTTGTTTTAGGATCATCGTTACACTAAACGATATCCTAAGATCTGGAAAACGTTATCACCAACAACAATTGAGCTACTCTGAGCGACAAGACTAGGAACCTTTTACTTTACCAGTTTATCATTCACATATGCATATATGAGTTTTCCACTGAATCGCATATTCCATGATCATAACAGTTACAGCATAGAATGTAAACTCTTTAATTATGATATGGAATTACAATAATACAAATATTATTGCCTTTAGGGCATATTTCCAATAGGCAGACCAGTTGACTAAACCTCTTCCACGATCAAAACATGATCAGCACCAGGACTCCATGGGTGTTAGAGTCATTACAATGTAAAATAGGTTATTGACTCTAGTGCAAGTGGGAGGCTGTTGGAAATATGCCATAGAGGCAATATTAATTGGTTATTATCATATTTCCTTGTTCAAGATAAATGTTTATTATTCATGCTAGAATTATATTGACCATAAACTTAAATATATGTGTGGATACATAAACAACACCATGTCCCTAGTGAACCTCTACTAGACTAGCTCATTGATCAAAGATGGTTAAGGTTTCCTAACCATAGATATGAGTTGTCATTTGATAATGGGATCACATCATTAGGAGAATGATGTGATGGACAAACCCAATCATAAGCTTAGCATATGATCGTGTCACTAAGTTCACTTTGCCATAGTTTTCATAATGTCAAGTATCTGTTCCTTAGACCATGAGATGATGCCACTCCCGGATACTGGAGGAATACTTTGTGTGCTATCAGACGTCACTTCGTAATTGGGTGATCATAAATGTGCTCTATAGGTATCTGCAAAGGTATTTGTTGGGTAGCATGGATCGAGACAGGGATTTGTCACTCCATGTGACGGAGAGATATTTCTGGGCCCTCTCAGGAATACAACATCACAAAAAGCTTGCAAGCATGTGACTAATGGGTTCAGTCATGGGATCTTGTATTACGAAACGAGTAAAAGACTTGCCGGTAACAAGATTGAACTAGGTATGGAGATACCAATGATCAAATCTCGGGCAAGTAACATATCGCTGGACAAAGGGAATTGCATACAGGATCAACTGAATCCTTGAGATCGTGGTTCAACCGATAAAGATCTTCCTGGAATATGTAGGAACCAATATGGGCATCCAGGTCTGGCTATTGGTTATTGACCGGAGAGGGGTCTCGGTCATGTCTACTTGATTACCGAACCCGTAGGGTCGCACGCTTAACGTTCGGTAGCGCTAGGATAGTAATGAGATATTAATAGTGGAACGTTTGAAGGTTGTTCGGAGTCCCAGATGGGATCCGGGATATCACGAGGAGCTCTGGATTGGTCCGGAGGTAACGAAAAAGTTCAGGGCATGTTGTATTGTACCGGAGGCACCGAAGGGGTTTCAGGGGTCCACCAGGGGGGTCCACCATCCCCGAGGACCCAAATGGGCTGTAAGGGCCACACGCACCAGCGCTCCCCCAAATGGACCATGCGCCAAAGGATCGAAACCCTAGGGGTAGGAGGCGCCCCCCTTGGCTTGGGAGGCAAGCGTCCCCCTAGGCCGCCGCACCCTCCCTTGGAGGAGTGTTTAGGGTCGGCGCCCCATCCCTCACCCCTATATATAGTGGGGAGGCGCAAGGGGGCTGCACCCTTCCACCCTTGCCCTCCGTCTCTCCCGACTCCTCCCACCTTTCTCCTATACGCGCTTGGCGAAGCCCTGCCAGAATTCTGCTGCCACCACCACCACCTCGCCGTTGGGCTAGTCCTGATCTCATTTACTTCCTCTCCCTCGATTGCTGGATCAAGAAGGAGAGGACGCCATCGAGCTGAACGTGTGCTAATCTCGGATATGTCGTCCGTTCTACACTATATCAGATTGGATTGTGATTGGATTGCGAAGAGTACACCTACATCAGCGGAGTTATATACGCTAACACTTTCAGTCTACAAGAGTACGTAGACACACTCCCCTCTCGTTGATATGCATCTCATAGATTAGATCTTGGGTGTTTCGTAGGATTTTTTATTTTCATGCAACGTTCCCCATCAATAACGGATTCAACCCATCTCATATGAAAACCCAGCTTAAGCGTTATTTTCTCCAAGAAACTCCACTCCACCCGATCATATGCCTTTAGTATATCGAATTTCATATCACAAAAATCATTATTCTTGCTCCTGCTACCCTTCATGTAATGCAAACACTCGAAAGTTGTGATAACATTGTTAGCGATAGGACGTCCAAGGAGAAAGGTTGATTGCTCCTCATAATGGATCTCCAGTAGAATTGATTTCAATCTATTTGCGAGTACCTTCGAGACAATCTTATATATCACAGTGCACAAGCTAATAGGATGGAACCGAGTCAAAAGAATATGGTTTTTGTACCTTAAGGCACGATGAATATTTTGTTTAATTCTTCCGGTGACTCCTTTCCATTATGGATTCTTAGCACAACTCTAGTAACCTCGTCATGGCAAAGCTCCCAGTTTCTCTGAACGTTTGTTTGACCTTGCTCGTGTTTGGCTTTATTAATTTAGGACGTTGATAACGCCCACGCGTGTGGAATATTAGATATCCGCCCACATGTCATGTGTGGCGTAAGCAGGAGGCAGCCCACACGGGCCATATGTGGGCGAAATTAGAATTGCCCATATGTGTGCGCGCAGCTACTTCGTGCCACACGCCTAACAGACTACTCTCATACTCACCCCGCGTGTGTGGCATGAAGCAAATCTGCCCACACGTCCTGGCGCACCCGCGGAATGACACTTTAGTTACCTCGAGGTATGTCAACTTCAGTCACCCAGAATGGCAAATGTAGTTGCCATGTCTAAGTAACGGTAGTTGTCGCATGTATTCGTACCATAGTTGCCATGTGTGATAAACTACTTGTCCTACGTGGTGAAACAATAGTTTCCATGTATGATTAACTAGTTGCCACGTGTGGTCCATCCATAGTTGTCGTGTATGGTTAATCATAGTTGCCATGTGTGTTTACCTAGTTGCCACGTACGCACAACTGCAGTTGCCATCTAGCCACAAATCATAATTGCCATGTGCATGTACGCGCAACTGCAGTTGCCATCTAACAATGTATGAGCATTGTGTGTAGGGCTAGACACGAGCCGAGCCGAGCCGAGCTTGATCCGAGCCTGCCTTTGACTCGCCATGAACGAGCTAAGCTCGGCTCGGCTCGCTAGTTGAACGAGCCTGCTTTTGAAGGCTCGGCTCGTCTTGCATCTGGCTCGGTTCAGACCGAGCGGCTCGTGGGTGCCCTGCTGTATGTGTGCGCGCCGATGCAGTGTGCCAGTGCTGCAGTGCATGCGTGCGTGAGTCAGCTAGTGCTAGTGCATGCGTGAAGTGTGCGTGCTAGCTGTCGGTGTGAGTGCGTGCGCGCCGCCGGAGGGAGCCATCGAAGTCATACCTGCTTGTGCTTGGGGCGAAGGACACTAGGGACTGCGGCGAGCTTGGCCATGAACCTCGGGAGCGACGAACGGCGGCGTCCGACGCGGCGCCGAACGGGCGCGTCTGCCGGCGGTGCCGAGAGAGAGAGATCCGTCCAACATCGGGCGTGGCGAGGAGGACGACGACTTCGTCAGGTCATGGCGAGAGCGGCGGCGTGGCGGGGGAAGTCAGGGGTGCCTGTATCTCGTGCACGCACTCGCTAGGGTTAGTCAGGGGGTGCTTCGTAGTGGGCTTGGGTTGTTCCGTAGGCTGCTTAGTGTATACACTGGGCTGCAAATTTTCAAAAAAAAAACAACTGGGCCGCGAAACGGGCCACCGAGCTGGACCGAGCGGAAACCAGCTCGGCTCGGTCGCCGAACGAGTCGAATATTCACAGCTCGGCTCGGCCTATTTCCATGTCAGGCCGAGCTGAGTCGGGCCGAGCTGGAGCGAGTTTCGGGCCGAGCTAAAAAGCTCGCTCGAGCGTCCAGCCCTAATTGTGTGGGCGAAGAGCAGTTTGCCCACACACGCGTGGACTAGGTGGTGACCTTGTGAGCAAAAACTGGTTCGCCCACATGGGGCAGCCGGCAACCGCGTGTTGCGGGTCATGTGGACGAACTCTCCAACGCTCACACACACGATGATGCCCACGTGGCACTAAAAATCTAACAGATTTCTTTAGGATTCGTGCACAACAGAATCAACCTGTATCAACACGTGTGGACGAAGTGCAAACATGACACACGTCTGAGCGTTATCATTTGGGTTAATTTATTGTAGGGCTCCACTTGAGCCTTTCGTCTAAGAAAAAGAAAGGGAGCGTTCAAGCCAAAGAATGGGGAGTTGGGTGCTTGACTCGTGGGCCTAACCGGACACCTAAAACCCACTCCTCAAAACCACGAGAAAAGAGCACGCCAAAATAGAACAAAAAAAGTGTTGTGAGAGCATCTCCAACGCGGATTGTCAAATTTGACGCCCTATTTTTTGCGCGGGCACGTACGTATTTGTTCACGGACAGGACTAGATGTGCTCGCAGACAAGGGTTGGACATCCCCTAAATGTGTGCTTCTCTAGCCGCCCCCCCTAAAACCCACTCCTCAAAACCATACTACTCATGCAACGCAGATCATCACAGATCATAGTACATCATCACAAATGCACAACATATGCAAAACATCATACTAGATAAGTAATTCATCATAATATGTTCATCAGAAGACATGGACTAGATAATTAAACATAGGGGATTGGGTTCATCTAAATATACACACGGACAGTAGACATGCAGGACAGCAAAAGACACGAACAGACTGGAGCTCACTGTGGCGCCTTGTGCTTCCTCTTGGCATCTCCTGCGGGGTGGTAGCAATGTTCGGAGATGGCATACAGATAGAAGGAGGAGCCAGAGGTGTTTTCGTCGCTGGAGGGATGCCGATCTACCAGGAGCTTGACAGCGCGGGCCTAGGTGTTGGTGAGGTAGACTGCAACTTGCTTCTTCACCGCCTCCCTCTCCAACTCCAACAGGGCGATGGCCTCTGCCAACGCCTTGGTGTTCTTGCGGCGCCGGCTACGAGTGTCTGTCTCCGCGGAGGTCATGGACTTGTCCACGACAAGTCTCCATTCGGGCCCATCCAGCGCCGGCCTCCAACCAGGGGGGGGGGGGGGGGGGGGGGGCTTGCACCACCGCCGTCGATGAGGGCGCCAATCTGTGCGGCGCCGGCGCGCACCTCTGATGGGGCACTGATCTGCACGGCGCCGGCGGGCCCTGGCTAACCGCCGACGCCAAGTTAGAACCCCTCGTGTCAGTCAGCGACCGCTAGAGGGCCACGTGAAGGCGAGGTCCTCGCCGTCTAGGCGATGGGGAGCTCGATCCTGCCGGAGCCACCGCATCTGAATCCTCCACGGAGAGGCCATCCAAGTCGAAGTTGTAGTCGCCGGCCATTGGAGGGGTCAGGGAGTGAAGGGGACGAGGAGGGGAGCGAAGGGGACGGGGAGCAGACTTGATTGTGGGAGTTAGACCGAGCTGATTTGACTGAGCTAGGGTTTTGTCCAGTAGTAGGGACAGTGTGTGGTATATGTGGGGACGGACTGGCCCTACTAGGTGGCGGACGCGTTCGAGCGTGTCCAGACCGTCTCATATCCGCCCCACATTTTAAAAAAATAACACATGGGACGACATGCACAGAAATCTGATTCATGTAAGTTCAAATTTGCGTGGTTGCATGGGTAGTGTACGAGTGTACCGTTTGTGTGTTTCTACACGAGAGAGCTGAGTGTGTGTGGGTGTGTATCCCAGCGATAGGACCTGCTTTTCATTCAAAGACCCGCTTTTGACTGATAGATAAGAGTCCTTCCCTGTCTCGTGCCCGAAATAGCTGTCTGGGTTCGCCTCTTTCCCTCTTACGCGATCGATCGGAGAGTCTTTTCCCTCATACCCTCTCCCCCCCAATACACACCGGACCGGCCGCCACCATTTCCACTTTCTCTCCTTCCTACTACGCCGCCCACCACCCCAACCGGAGTCATGCCGTCCAAGGAGACGAGTCTGGCGCTTCACATCGTCGGCTACATCTTCGCGCTCGGGGAAGCCGTCGCTCCAGCGTAAGCACTCCATTGCCTCCATACGTACATCACTTCCGTCCTTGCACGTACATGTATGCCTAGCTAGAACCTAGATGCGCGCATGAGTCGCCACCGGCAGGTTGCTGGAGACAAGCGCCCAGCCAGAGCCATGGCCACGTGGAGGGGTCGGTGGGCGCCAGCCCGGCCGGGCAATCGCCGGCGAGTTTTAGAGCAAAGGTGGCCTTTTTATTCTGAAAGTAATCTGTTCAAGACGCGTCCTTTGGATCGATTTCGTGCTGGTGGATGGGCTCATCGGTGGGCTGAGCCCATTTGCACCACCGGCAGGCGGCAGCGAGCGAAGGGGGGCTGGGTTGAGGAGTTGCCCTTGCGCCGCCTGGCCGACGAGTCCCTTGCGGGGGGTGGGGTTCGGGGGGCATCTGGGAACGGCGGCGAGGATGTCTCCATCGCGGTTCTTTTCTCTGTATCGGTTTCGTCGCCGGAGCTCAGGCAGCAGTGGTTCAGGCGACACGTCCCTTTATCAAACTGATGATGCTCTGTTTTAACATCTGCATCGTGATATGTACATTGGGTTCCTGTTTTTTGTTCCCCATAAGTCTCTGCATTGCCTTGATTTAATTTTTCAAATTTATTATGCATCAATGCTTGCTTGTGCTTGAAAGACCTCTTTTTTCCTTTTGCAGTTTCTCCACATTCCCTCGTGTTATCAATCAACAGACGGTTGGCCCCAATACATGTTTCCCATATGAGCTAATTTGGCTCAATGGCGTAGTGCAGCTAGCCTACTCGCTGCCCTCGCACAATTGGTGGGAAGTGGCGGTATACGGTATTGTTGTGTCCGTTACAGCAGTGTACTGTATGATCTACCTCCGCTACTCCAACAATGTGTACTTCTGCCTTGCCCTGTGGATGTTGCTGCTAAAGGCTCTCATCGTCGTCGCACTGGTAACAATCGAGCTCACGGTCTTCCGCCATGGCCACTCGGAACTGCGAGATAAAGTGAATGGCATTCTTGTGGTCATAACCACCGGGCTGATGTCGATTTCCCCGGCAAAGGAAGTGGTGAGTATGCAACTCTTCAGCTATTTGTCGAGAAGATGCAATTTTTCAGCTTGAACTCTGTCTTTATGTTTTGTGATTCAATTGTGATGCAGTACGACGCATTCAGGACACATGAGGTGGGGGGAGTTGATATCTGGCTGGTTGCGGGGTTTCTGGGCAACGCCGTCGTCGCTACCGTATCTGCCTGTCTCCCGTTTAACACATTTGAGATCGTAAGTATTACAGTACTTGTACATGTGCTGATATGTGTATGCAGTTATGCACCCTTATGCTAATTCATCACCTTCCTTGCAGATTTGCGGTGTGCTGGGGATTGCTTGCTCGGCCGGCCAATGCTTCGTCTGGCTGAGGTGCCACTACCACAACCACAACGGCCAAGGCGCCCAGGGAGGGCACCGCATGGCCCAGCTTCTCGAGCTGATGGGCTGGGGCTAAACTCCATACAGTTTTGAAAAGTTTCAATCTTAGCAGCATGTATCGAACTTATTTTCTTATGGTAGGAAGAGTCATCTTTAGACAATGAACTGGAGCAGTTTTGTGCTAAACTCACCTTGTGAGAAACATGTATCATACTTATTTGTTTATGCTAGGAAGAGTCATCTTGAGACAATGAACTGGAGTTGTTTTTGTGCTAAACTCACCTCCATGAGATTTCTATACGCACAATCTTATGAGCATGTATGGACAATGGAATTATCAGTAGTATGTTAGGGTGGTATTTTTCAGCCAGCTTAACTAGCTCTTAGTGTGGGGTTCCCATTCAAGTGTTGTATGGTCGGCCATCTGAATTTACAGGACCAAACAAGCAAACGCACCTTCAGGAAAGACTTCTTTTATCCAAGTACAACATCACCAGGGAGATGGCAACCGTGTGTATGACGAAACTACACGAATTGCTCAATGGTTGCTACATAGGTTGAGCATGGTTGCTACACGAATTTGGTCGATGAATCGGCAACCATGTGAAGCATTTTTTTCCAAAACGGAGGCATAAAATTTGCCTCATCCATTAAATAAGGAGAGAATAGAGTTTTGAGTTTTACGTAACACCCCACGCAAAGGCATGACAATTACTCAAACAAAATTACAGTCCCAAGTTTCGTTGGACTAGCAGTAACCCATAACTTTGCTTCTTCAAGAATGGATTTAAGGAGATGTGTGAAGCATTTTCACTGAAGCAGAACAACTCGAGAGTCACAAGCTAAACATCTCAAAGAAAAATGATACGTGCACGTTGCCATTTTAGCAGGGGGTGAGACAAAGGTTTGGCAGGGGGGTGAGGGAGATATATTCACCGGAGGTCGCTAGACTCGTCCCCAAATTTTACTTTGGTCATTAGACTTAGGAATACATAAATACGGTCATGAAAGTTACACCAGAGAACCACCACAAATGTTTTGGCTCCGTATTCTGCCTACATGGCTTATTGGTTGACCGATTGATCGTCCACGTATGTAGCAATAGCGGAGTGAAATTCATCGACCAAATTCACTTTGGTCACTGTATTAAAAAATAAATCAAGTGCGCATGGGTCACTTGCATGAGTTTTCGTTTTTGCAAATACGTCGTGTACTATATTATGTGGTGAAAATTCTCAACACCCCCTCCCCCTCCCTCCAAATCCCTAGCTCCTTATCCCATCGTTTGTCGACCACCTCCCAAATCGCCTCCCCTTCCTCACCCTTCGTTATCATTGCTCGAGGGAGGCGCTCAAGGCGAGCATGGCGCACGTCACTGCCAATGGTCACCGGAGCCATCGAGTCCGTGGGAGCCAGCTCTCTTTTTCGTATCCCGCCGAGAGGCGGCGGCACCATTTTTTCCCACATCGTTGGTGCCTAAATCCAAAAAATCGACAAGCTCGTGTACGAGAAATGCAACGCAATCCCACGGTGATGATCTTAGTTGTCTGCCTACGAGAGCCCTCATGGAAGCCTTGTCGGCATTGTCGCCGCAGCCAACACCGCCCGGGGCCTTTGGAGACACCAGTACGACATAATTCTCTCTGCCAACGTCGGCTCCATGTTCACTACAAGCCACCTTTGCTAACCGCTAGCGAGGACCCCTAGGGGCAGCTCTGGTCCATGCCCCACGACGACCCTACTGAAGTCGGGTTGCACGCATGAGCACGAAGACTAGTACGTGGGCTGCCACGTGGGAATCATGTGGGGCCAGTGCGAACATTACCAACATACTTGTACTCTCCCTGCAACGCTAGTGCATGGTCGACTAGCAACTGATGCAGCAGTGCTCGTGGTGGACTCCAGCGACCGCCCACACGCACATGCATTGCGGTGGGCACACGGCTTTCTCCTTGTTGGTCATCTATAGGCTTGCGTCCACCTCGAATTGAAAGTGCCTCCGTCGCTCGTTGCCGCTTTGCTCGTGCAGCGACAGCGCGACTCGGTGCGGTACATACTCATCATCCCAATTGGTCGGGGAGAGATCGTACTCCATGGCTATTGTTGTTGCAAGTTTGGCTTCACGGGTCACGGAAGACGAGGCATCTCCCTCGGAGCCACCTAAGCCTTCTTGACAGTGACCATGCAGTGGAGGTGCACTAACTAAGAGTGCCAGCTGTGAAGGGAACACACGGACCTTGCCTTGTGTTGCTATAGTACCTAAGCTTGCCGATCTCGTGGATTTAGGCACTAGTGATGTGGGAAAACATGGTGATGTCGCCTGGACTCCCGTGCCTCCTCCCCTCGGCGGGATACGAGAATGGTAGTTGCCTCCCTTAGACTTGATGGCTCCGGTTGGTGACTAGCCCGCCTTGAGTCCCAGTGGGTTGCACATCCCTCGGGCGACGAAGGATGGTGACAGAGAAGCGATTTGGGGTGCTTGACGAACGATGGGGACAAGGGGCTAAGGATTTGGCACACATACCTATTTGAGGACAATCCAATGATCGTTGATGAATTTCACTCAGCTGTGGACGGTCAATCGGTCAAACAGTATGCCACACAGGTTAAATAACCGTCAGTGTCCATTGATGTGGCTTTCACGATCGTACTTAAGGACGAGCTTAGTGACCTCCAATGAAATTATCTCATAGTGAGAAGACCGCATGGCAGAGGATGGAGAGTCACTGTTTGTCGATAGTGCATCTTGCGTCCATTTTCTTATGAGAGAATGCGCGTTTTCTAGTAAAGACCGGAAATTCAAAGGGGTGCTTGTCCTCGCATGATGCTGGTATCTATGGCTGTTCGTTTCTTTCATGATCAGAGCAGGAGGGTGTATTGGTCGGGGGTATGCGTCCCGTATAGGGAGTACAATAAACCCACGTTGGGCCCACCAGGCAACCACGTAGCGCCGTGCCATTTGAAACCAAACAGAGCGCCATGACCTGCGGTCATGTACCCGCTGCACAATAAGGGCCCTGTTTGGATTTTCGTTTTTTCTTTAAATACACTTGTAAATAATACACATCCCGGCCCGTCCTTTCATTTCCAGGCGTAAATTGCTCAGCGGCCGGTAAGATACGGGTGTAAGTTAAACACCTACATATCGAAATACATTGATTCCAAGCGCGCCCTTAGTCGTCTCCGTCACGGGCCGAACCACTCCTGTTACGGGATTCAAAATTGGGATAACGCAGACTCCCCGCCCGCGTAAACCCGGTGATGCCAGGTTGTATCAGAGAGGTGCAATGTGGGCCCACACTCAGTCCACGCCATCTCCATGCAAAGCGGGGTTTACCTGAAGGGCGACGTTCAGTCACAATGGGAATGCAGAGAACAGACAATGCCTCACTTTTGACAGTCGTAAGGTACAGAAAACACCATGCAAATCGTCTGGTTAGTTGCCTACATGTTTGGTACTGGCAATACACTCACAAGACAGTCTCCTAGAATGTACACAGTTTTACGAAAATCATTGAGGCATGAGCAGAAACGCTCCAAACACAGTGGAGGCATCCGTGGCACAAACAACCTTCTACATCCATATGACTCACTTTCACAAGCGCCAATTAGAAGATCCTAATCGTTTGCCTAGCTGCCTCCTTATTTGTAATGAAATTAAACACACGCCTCAGCTATCTAAGATGCTTGCACGATTTGGGACATTCGTTGATAAATGAGCAGAAATGCTACAAACACTCCGCGTGCAAAAAGAACAAAGAAAAGAAAAGAAAGCCACAAACCTACCGAATGCACACATATACCAACAACTGCCTACAGTACCGTCCCCTCCAACCGGATTCTGTGTCAGCAGGAAGGCACCAAAGAAGAACCATTTTTGGGTTACCACAGGTGGTTCGACGGTGCCCACCTGCACCACAAATGGTGCATTTAGGCCAACCCCCCCCAACGCATGACCCCAAATGATTCGTTCGCGTTTGTTTGGAGATGGACGGACACAAAACGCAGCCCAACGCACAGAAGCAAATAGAAAATGTTCGTTTTCCGTCCACTTTCTACCCATTGCCGACACAAATTTGGACCGCATTTGCGTCGAAAATGACAGCACGCGGACAGGCGGGACGCGGTCCTTGTCCTTCCCTGACCCGTCCGTTGATGACATACCGCGCCCACTTTCCCACCCATCCCACAACCCTCTCGCGCTCCACCTGCCCTCCCTCCTCCATGGCCAGCGCCCCGGCCGCCACCGAGCTCGCCGCGAGGAAGAAGAACGGTATGAAGAAATCGGGGTCGGAGCTCACGCCGGCGGAGCTCGCGTGGCTCAACGGGGAATCGGGCAAGAAGAGGGCCCGGCAGACAAGGGAGGCGGAGAAGAAAGATGCTGCCAAATTCGCCGCCGAGACCGTAGCCTTACAGCAGGTCGCGCAGCACAAGGCCGCCGTCGACCAGAACAATGCCATCCTCGCCAAGGCCACACAGGCAGCGACGACGCATGCCCTCATCGTGCTAGGGTTGTGCCTCTTAGGAAATGTAGCAGAAAACAAAAAAATCGCACCTACACACACCCAAGATCAATATGAAGATGCATCCCCCCCGCAGTTGTAGCGATAGCGTTGCGAACAACAGGAGCGTCGCGGACGGTCAGACTGGAGGGAATAGCAACAGACGGGCTGACATCCCTCCGCAGTAGCAGCAGGAGCGTCGTGGACTTGGGAACTTCTTTCATGGGAGCACCATAGAACAGTGGCTCAGGGATGGTGTCAGGTGTTTTCCACACACAGTACAAGAAAAATCAGTCAAAGGATCCATCCAATTTTTGCAGATCCATCAAGCACTGGCTAAACCTAATCAAAGAATCCATCCATAGTTGCAGATCCTCAACCCTAAATCCCAAATCGAATGAAACCTAACCCTAACCCTAAGGAATGGCAGAGGGAGAGGATGATACTTACAAAGTACTCCATGTCCATCAGGTTGCCACCCATGCTGTCGTCGTCGGAGCTCTCTCATCCCCCCATCACTCCAAGAAGGCATCCTTGCCGGCGACGAGGAAGAGAGGTGGTTGGCGTCGACGGCGAGCTCAGGCAAGGGAGAACAGAGCGAGGGAGAGAGTGGAAGTGAGTGCAAGCGAGTGAGAGAGAGTGAGCCGGCTCGGTCACTTTGACCTTGGTCGGAACGTCGCGCCCTAACGGTCGTCAGCACGCGCGTCGTCACCCTCTGGCCGACAGAACCCTGACGGGTTGGCCCTACCTGTCATAATCGCGCTTAAAATCTAACCATTCAGCGACTAGGGTTTTTTGGAACAGGGAACCAAAAAAGTGGTAGATTTTTATAAAACATAAAAAGGTTAATGGTTTTTCATTGACCTAGCATGTAATGTGGTACTCCCTCCGTCCCATAATATAAGAACGTTTTTAACGCTTGTGTAGTGTAAAAACATTCTTATACTATGAAACAGAGGGAGTAGTTTTTTGCTAAATAAGGCGTCGAATATAAGATGCGCGGATACAGAGTGACAATATGAGGGGTGTTCGGTCAATGCCCGCAGACACGCCCGGACGCGTTTGAGAGAACGGATTTGCCAAGTGCAGCCGTAGATGCTCTAACCTCTCCATCAACTATTCGGACGCATGAAAGGGTTCGTTCGCTGGGGTGAGTGTGGAGCATCCGAGAGATTTGTACGCAAGGTGGCTGCTCGGGGACCAAAAAAGAATGGCCAACCTATCCAATATGGCGAAATCAATCGGTACGATTGGACAGGATACTGGTGACACGGGTTTATGTAACCTTAAATTTGAGAACAATTAAAACAAAACACAATGCAAATGCTGCTCACTCATTGACCAGGGTATACAATAAAAAAAACACAAGACTTGGATACATATATATACCGGGGCGACAATAGCGGAATTTAACCTATATAATCTGCCGTATATTGTGCTACGAAACACAGAGTGAGCGACAAAGGAATTCCAACACTAACACCAATGCAAGCCACAACAAGGTTCTCTGTGTTTTCGATCCCGTATGCGGCATCACGTATGTAGGGGATGATGGATCCAAGGGAAAGCAGGAAGATGATGGCGGTGCAGACGTACACCACGTTACTGGGGCAGCCACAGTGAAACTGGGCAGTCTCCCCTGCCGCGACAGTGCCGGCGGCACCGAAAACGTTAGGGGTCATGATCTTGGCGTCGCAACCAGCGCCTTTGGGATTTCTGAACGTGTTCCGGTTGGGTTCCGCCGCGACGCAATCCTCGGGATCGGGGTTCTCGATGTCGGCCATTGCTTCTCTTTCGATCTCTAGGGGCTCGATTTTGTTTGTCTCGTCGGGGCTCGATTCTGCGCGCGTGATCTCGAAGGTAGTTGCAGCGCACGTACTTGCGTTGCGAGTATATATATTGCAGCAAGACACGCAGGCCGGCCGAGAGGCCTCCTCCTATCTCTACCTTTAGCACGTACGCGTACGTAGGTCGGTCGGTCGGTCTCTCTCCGATTCTATTGATTTTGATTAAATTATTATTAAATGACCACGTTCAAAAAAAAATTAAAGGACCCGAACCGCCTTTGATTCTTCCAACTACGTAGGGTACAGCGAAAAAAAATGACCGGCTCAACCTCTAACATAATAAGGGCATCTCCAACGCGCCCCCAAATTTTATCCCGCATATGTATGAGTATACGAATGCGGAAGACTGCCATCCAACGTTGTCCGCATACATTTTAATAATTATTGAAATTAAACGGACGAAATTCATGCAAACCGGATGAATTTCATTCAAGTTCAGATATAGTTTACATCGAACAATTTTTCGACCGTTTTACTAAAAACTATTATAAAAACTAAACCCTATATCGGACGACCACCTCGTAAGCGTGGCCGCCCTGTCCTGCCGCACCATCGTCGTCGTCGTCGTCCCTTTAACGGCACAAGGATGCCGGAGGGCCGCGGCAGCCTTGTCTAACGGAGGAGCCGCTCCGCCTCCTATTGCGCAGTGTGGAGGGCCGCCTTGGCCACTGTCGACGGCGTTAGCGGAACCCTGGCGGCAGTCTTGCCCCTGCTGGCGTTGGCGGAGCAGTCGCTAAGTGACCACTCCTCGCCGGTCTTGGTGAACTCGCCGTCAAGGCGGTGGCGACACTTGGTGGCAGTCTCCGCGGTGGTGATGGAGCGATCGAGCGCCCACGCGGCGGCGAGGTCCGGTTCGTTGCGGACCCATTCTGGCGCCACGTCTGTCTTGGCGCACGTGGAGCGGCGACCGCATTGCGTTGGTCGTAACTCGCCTGCTGCCTCGCCGCGCGCTTCGCCTTGGATTCCACGGACCGAGAGTCAGAGGCACCGACTTAACTGCCTCCTCAAAGGTAGTGGAGGATGCAGCCACGCGCCTTGGTGATCGCGGACGACAGCTCCTCCTTTATCGGGCGATGGTGGCGTCGTGGTGGCGACGAGGGCCCCTCGATCCACGTATAGCGGTTGTGCAGTGGGGGAGACGCTGGCATCTCCTTCACGCGACGGAGGCGCTGGGGGGGGAGGGCTCCTGCTTCACGCGACCGCCAATGTGGCGGACGCGGTTGCGCGGCGGGATCGCCGGTCATTCTTCACCTGCCGGAGTGGGCATGCTGACACCCGCTTCCCGCAAATGCACGGCGGGGACGGTGGCTCCTCCTTCACGCGTGCCGGCGATGTTGATACCGGACCCATCTAACAGACGAATGTTTCTTCTGTCAGAGCGGCCTCCGAGCGAAGACGGGGCTGCTTCTACTGCCGGTCCTCCTCATCGGCGGAGAAGACGACTATCTCCTCCTTGCCAGAGGAGCATACCACTGCGGATGCAGATGGTCCTAGAGA
This sequence comes from Triticum timopheevii, assembly GCA_963921465.1. Lineage (NCBI taxonomy): Eukaryota > Viridiplantae > Streptophyta > Magnoliopsida > Poales > Poaceae > Triticum > Triticum timopheevii. Next base: position 274,329,576 of record OY997262.1, on the reverse strand, counting down.
GCAAGGGCGGCGACATCGGCATTTGGTGATGAGGAGGCAGAGGATGGTGCTGATGGGGACCGAAGCATGAAAATCAAAAAAATTCCTATGAACACCCAAGATCTATCTAGGACAATCATAGCAACGAGAGGGCAGAGTGTGTCTACGTACCCTCGTAGACTGAAAGCAGAAGCGTATATAACGCAGTTGATTGATGACCCACAAGTATAGGGGATCTATCATAGTCCTTTCGATAAGTAAAAGTGTCAAACCCAACCAGGAGCAGAAGGAAATGACAAGCGGTTTTCAGTAAGGTATTCTCTGCAAGCACTGAAATTATCGGTAACAGATAGTTTTGTGATAAAGTAATTTGTAACGGGTAACAAGTAATAAAAGCAAACACGTTGCAGCAAGGTGGCTCAATCCTTTTTGTAGCAAAGGACAAGCCTGGACAAACTCTTATATAAAGGAAAACGCTCCCGAGGACACATGCGAATTATCGTCAAACTAATTTTATCACGCTCATATGATTCGCGTTCGTTATTTTGATAATTTGATATGTGGCCGGACTGGTGCTTGGGTACTGCCCTTCCTTGGACAAGAATCCCACTTATGATTAACCTCTATTGCAAGCATCCGCAACTACAAAAGAAGTATTAAGGTAAACCTAACCATAGCATGGAACATATGGATCCAAATCAGCCCCTTACAAAGCAACACATAAATTAGGGTTTAAGCTTCTGTCACTCTAACAACCCATCATCTACTTATTACTTCCCAATGCCTTCCTCTAGGCCCAAATAATGGTGAAGTGTCATGTAGTCGACGTTCACATAACACCACTAGAGGAGAGACAACATACATCTCATCAAAATATCGAACGAATATCAAATTCACATGACTACTCATAGCAAGACTTCTCCCATGTCCTCAGGAACAAACGTAACTACTCACAAATCATATTCATGTTCATAATCAGAGGGGTATTAATATGCATAAAGGATCTGAACATATGATCTTTCACCAAATAAACCAACTAGCATCAACTACAAGGAGTAATCAACACTACTAGCAACCCACAGGTACCAATCTGAGGTTTTGAGACAAAGATTGGATACATGAGATGAACTAGGGTTTGAGAGGAGATGGTGCTGGTGAAGATGTTGATGGAGATTGACCCCCTCTCGATGAGAGGATTGATGGTGACGACGATGGTGATGATTTCCCCCTCCCGGAGGGATGTTTCCCTGACAGAACAGCTCCGCCGGAGCTCTAGATTGGTTTCGCCAGGTTCCGCCTCGAGATGGCGGCGCTTCGTCCCGAAAGCTTCCTTCTTATTTTTTTTAGGACGAAAGACTTCATATAGCAAAAGATGGGCACCGGAGGCCTGCCAGGGGGCCCACGAGACAGGGGGGCGCGCCCCCACCCTGTGAGCCCCCTCTGGTTGATCATTTCGCCAGTATTTTTTACTAAATCCAAAACGTGCCTCCGTGAAGTTTCAGGACTATGAGATTATGCAACTCCCACATACCAGAGGAATGCCTTGTGTGCTATCAAACGTCACAACGTAACTGTGTGATTATAAAGATGCTCTACAGGTATTTCCGAAGGTGTTTTGTTGGGTTGGCATAGATCGAGATTAGGATTTGTCACTCCGATTATCAGAGAGGTATCTCTGGGCCCTCTCGGTAATGCACATCACAATAAGCCTTGCAAGAAATGTGACTAATGAGTTAGTTGCGGGATGTTGTATTACGGAACGAGTAAAGAGACTTGCCGGTAACGAGATTGAACTTGGTATGGAGATACCGACGATCGAATCTCGGGCAAGTAACATACCGATGACAAAGGGAATAACGTATGTTGTCATAACGGTTCGTTCAATAAAAATCTTCGTAGAATATGTGGGAGCCAATATGAGCATCCAGGTTCCGCTATTGGTTATTGACCGGAGAGGTGTCTTGGTCATGTTTACATAGTTCTCGAACCCGTAGGGTCCGCACGCTTAACGTTCGATGATGATTTGTATTATATGAGTTATGTGATTTGGTGACCGAATGTTGTTCGGAGTCCCAGATGTGATCACGGACATGACGAGGAGTCTTGAAATGGTTGAGAGGTAAAGATTCATATATTGGATGATAGTATTTGGACAGCGGAAGTGTTCTGAAATGTATTGGGTACATACCAGAGTACCGGGGGGTTACCAGAACCCCTCGGGGGAAGATATGGGCCACATGGGCCATAGGAGGGAGGCACACCAGCCCACAAAGGGGTGGCGCGCCCCCCACAGGGAAGGAGGCCGAATTGGACTAGGAGAGGGGCGGCGCCCCCCTTTCCTTCTCCCCCCTCTCTCTCTTTCCCCCTTACCCCCTCCGATATAAGGAAGGGGGGCGAATCCTACTAGGAGACCAAGTAGGACTCCTCCTACTTGGGGCGCGCCTAGGGCCGACCTCCTCCCCCTCCCTCCTTTATATACGTGGGGAGGGGGCGCCTACAAGACACATCAATTGTTCCAAGCCGTGTGCGGTGCCCCCTCCACAGTTTACACCTCAAGTCATATTCTCGCAGTGCTTAGGTGAAGCCCTGTGCGGATCACATCACCATCACCGTCACCGCGCCGTCGCGTTGACGGAACTCGTCTACTTCCTCGACACTCTGCTGGATCCCGTCGTGCTGACGGAACTTGTCTACTTCCTCGACACTCTACTGGATCAAGAGCTCAAGGGATGTCATCGCGTTGAACGTGTGCAGAACTCGGAGGTGTCGTATGTTCGGTACTTGATCGGTCGGAGTGAGAAGACGTTCGACTACATCAACTGCGTTAAGCAAACACTTTTGCTTTTGGCCTACGAGGGTACGTGGACACATTCTCCCCTTCTCATTGCTATGCATCTCCTAGATAGATCTTGCGTGAGCGTATGATTTTTTGAAATTGCATGCTACGTTTCCCAACTCTATAATGTTCAATAAACCAATCGCATGAAAATATAGCTCACATTGTGCTAATAACAATTAAGAAACTCAGAAATCATCCTAGCAAGATACTTCAGTCAAGAAACATATGGTGCAACTGTAAAACCATATTTGAGATTTTTTAAGATATGTACTCACAATGGAATAAGAGCATCTATAGAAGACCCCGTAAAAGCCGGACCCAAAAAACGCATTTACAGTTCGCTGCAGTTCAGATTTGCGGGGCGAATTCATGCGCTGCAGATCAGACCCCGTATATGAAACTGTAAAATTTGAAAAAAAACATTCGTGGGAGAAACTTGCAACGAAATTCATCATACATAGTTGATTATCATACTACATCATAGATAGTTGTTCATCATACTACATCATAGTACTACATAGTGGGGGGGGGGGGGATCTGCGGGGCGTGCAGCGTACCCGAGCCTAGGCTACCAAAATCAACGGGTGCGGCGGCGACGACGCGACGGAGGAGCCAGAGGAGATCAGTCCTCGTCAGAGTTTAGGTCGATCCAAACCTTGGCCTGCTCGGCCTTCATGACACACATGTCCGCCTCCTTGGACGCGTGCGCATGCGACATCGCGACACCTTGCTCAAGGAAGATCTCCTCAATCTCGAGCTCGCGACAGCAATGTGCGTTGGCCTCCTCCTCCTCCCTTGCCGAGCGCTCCATGATGGCACGCTCGAGGTGGTCCTCTTGCCCCGGGAAGGAGGGGAGGCAGTCTTCGGGGCCGATGACGCCTCAATGCAGCGGGTCCGCGTCGGCCTCGAGCTTGACGGCAAGCGGCCCGAGCTCCTCCGGCTCACTCTTGACCAGAGTGAGCCGCGAGCCCGAGGCACCCTCGGACGAGCTCCCCACGGCAGAGAAGCCGGAGCAGGCACGGCGGCGGACCGCGAGCTTGCGCTCGTACTCGTCGAGCTCATGGCGTTCAAACGCCGGCGGTGGCCGGCTCCCATAGTGGAGCCACATTCGCACCCCCCGCTTCTGCGGCGTCGGAGATGCAGCGGCGATAGTGCTCCGCGTCATCGCCACCACTTCCGTAGCCGTCCATGGGTTGGGAAGGGTCGCTAGGGCTTTTTTATGCTCGATGGCAGCAAGAAATTGGGGCAGAGGGGGAGGTGAATCGCAGCGAAGCGGCGGTGAAGGCGGATAGGGTTTAACCCGTATCCGAGCGGTGAAACCACATAAATAGCGGTGGAGAGGGTCTTTTTTGGGCCACGGTAAACTTCTTACGGGTCGGGCCTGGGATACGGAGTCTATTCTGGCAAGAAAAACGGGCCGAACCCATATACTCACCGGAATTATACGGATTTTTCGGCCGTTCTAAGGGCATCTTCAGCGCTGACCCGTTAATTTGCTCTGACATTCGTCCGCGGACAGGGGAAGGGGCAGTCCCTGGACACGGATGCCAGAGGCGGTCATCCAAAGTTGCCTGCATCCATTTCAAACACCTTTTCAACTAATCGGACGAAATTCATGCAAACAGGGCGGATTTTCATATAAACCGAACAACATTCATGCAAACATAGTGGATTTTCATTACATTGCAAACATTTAGAACAAAAAAAGCGTTTTGACCCTAAACCTATCCTATGGCGATGGTCTTTGCCCACTTACTTTGTATTCTGCATCGGTGATCACGTCCTCCATTTGCCGTCTCCATGGACGGCGACGAGGTTCAAGACGCGTGAAATGGAAGTGCGGTCTCCAAAGAGGAAGTGTAAAACATGGAAGACAGACCGACCCACTTGGGAGACAATGCACTGCCACCTCCCATGCTCTACTCATCCTCGAAGGAGTCTGCAACCTGTCCATCGCCGGTGCCAGTGGATGTGAGGTCGATTCAATAATGTTCATGAATTTGAAAACATCTTTGCGAATTCTAAAAAAGACCATGATTTTTTAGAAGTGTTAGAAGAATTAAAAAATATTCACGAATTTCTAAATATGGTTATGAAATTTCAAAAAAAAAGAACTCATAGATTCAATAATATTTTCAGATTCAAGGAAATGTTTATGAATTTAAAAAAATGTTCACAGTTTCAAAAAATATTCATGAATATATAAACAAATGTTCATGATTTCAAAACATCTTCACGAATTTGAATTTTGTTGACGATATCAAAAAACTATTCACGAATTTGAAACATGATCATGATTCCCAAAAAACACTTTTTGAAAAATGTTCACAGTATAAAAAAGAAAAGGAAAAAAGAAAGAGAAAACATAAAAATAAGAAGAAGAGAAAGATGAAAAAAAAACTGAAAAAAATGAAAAACCCGAATGAAAAAACCCGGTTTGGGAAGGTCCAAACCTTCCCTAAACCGAAAATGAGCTAGTTGGGCCAGCCAATTGTACATAGCGAGAAGCAGGGGTGCACACCCGGTCGCTAACCAATGACCCACGTGCCAAGTAGTAACCTTGCTAGGGATGGCACCCGCAGGATTTGGGTACGGGTGGAGCCACCCCATACCCTTACCCGTCCCGTTTAAGCTTACCAATCATCTGTACCCATATCCGCTAGTGGGGTACATATTTTTCTCATACTCGTCACCCGACAGGGTAAATGGGTACCCGCAGGTAAAAATACTCATGTTTGCATAACATCAATTTAAGCGACACATAATCATAAACAACAAGATCCAATCATATTTTTTTAACAACCACATATAATAACATCGATACATACATATAAAGAATAACACATCATAAACACACCACATTTTATTAACATCAACACTTTCTTGTAAACAACAACAGATAGTCATACATTTACAAACTCACGACAAAGGGAAAGGCTAGAGGTAATTTTTTCGTACTTGTTAGATTTTATAAGGGTACATGGGTATGCAGGTATGGGTTATATGATCTCATACCCGTACCAGCTCTATCCAATGGGTTTAAGATTTTCATGTTTACATACCCATGGTTAACTTTTTATCGCATACCCTTACCTTAATATGGGTTTTACCCGCAGGGTACATGGTAATGGGTATCCATTGCCACTGGCCATATGGAATAGTCCCAGCGGAAAATGCCAATGGTGCATGGGCACCGTGGTGCTTGTTTCCAAACAAAAAGGAATTCTATAGCATGAAAAAGTTTTTTTTAACACTCACACATATGTAGCACATACTTCCTCCGTAAAGAAATATAAGGGTGTTTAGATCCCTAAAATAGTGATCCAAATGCTCTTATACTCCGTCTGTTCCTAAATATAAGTCTTTTTAGAGATTTCAATACATACTACATACAGAGCAAAATGAGTGAATCTACACTCCGGCTTCCCTTTTTCCTTTTTTTTTGTTTGGGCTTGTTGAGCCGTGCCCTCAGCAGAACTTTTTTTGTATGTGTACTCCTTGGTGGTTTGCTTTATTTATAAAGCGGAGCGAAAGCCTTGGCGGTTTGCTTTATTTATAAAGCGGGGCGAAAGCCTTCTTCGTATATACATCCGTATGTAGTCCATATTGAAATCTCTAAAAAGACTTATATTTAGGAAAGGATGGTTTTTTTTGGCATGGAAGGAGGGGTATTTGTTTACAGAGGGTATATGTAAAATTTCATAAAAGTATACCTTCACATGTGGGGCACATAAAAAAGACAAATACGTATTTCCAAATGGGCAGGTTTTTTTGGTTGTTGGGATGCTTTTTTTTTTTGTACAGCAAACCTAAATCTGTGAAAGCAAGTCTAAAGTCCAGAGGCGCTCGGCGTCGCCCACCTGGCCCCGCCGCTGCCCTTGCCGAAGTTGTCGCCGCCCTCGAGCCCTTCTCGTCGCTGCAGCGTGGGCGTGCTCCTCCCCGTGCCCTTCTCCTTGCCGACCTGCTACTGCGCCGCCTTGCCGTCTCCCTCCACCCTGGCCCGCAACCCAGATCCGCGCCGCTGGGTTGAGGACAATGGGGAGCACCGAGAGCGACGGTGGTGTGTTGCTGTGGCGGCGCTTTGTTCAGTTTTTTGCTCCTGCTGCTGATTGATTGCTATGTGTTTCTGCTTGCTAACTATTGCTGGTTGATTTTTCATGTGCTGCTTGCTTGCTACCTGTGTCTTTCTATCTGCTGCTGCTTGTTAGCTACTGCCGGCGTTTGCTCAATAAATAAGAATGTTTTTGTTTTGATTATGCAGAAACGTACTCCCTCTGTTCCTAAACATAATTCTTTTTAGAGATTCCATTATAGAGGCTACATTCGGATGTATATAAAAGCCTTGTAGAGTATAGATTCACTCATTTTGCTCCGTATAGTCTATAGTGGAATCATTTAGAAGACTTATATTTAGGAACGGAGGAAGTAATTTCGAATTGGGTAGATATATGGTTTTTGAAGATAAAACCGTTCAAATACAGTTGTTGGACATATCTGGTAGTTACAGAAAATTAATAAAGTACAGGTTGGTGGAATTAGAGAGTGGGATTTGAGGAATTCAGAGAAATGGATTAAAAAATTGCGAGCCTCTCCAAATGACGCTGTAGGGAGTCAAATTTGCGGAGTTCATTGGACTTGCTCTAAATCCACACAATAGTGGTAATGTGGACTTGCTACTTTTAACCATTTGAACCTTCTTGTGGCAATGCACTCGGAATCTTTGCATTCCCCGGCTCGGTGGCTAATTAGCCAGTCACACACTGCAGCCACCATGTGTGGCAGCGATCTCTGCGTGAATGGTCAGTAAGCTCACCTATATTTACTCGATTTGTTGTGTCAATTGGAGGAATGACTCTTCCACGTGATTCCTTCTTTGATTCATCAACTCACACATCGATGAGCTAAAACTTTAGTTTCCTCACAACAAAGTTAGATTTCTAATACTGCTACAAAATAAGCTAAGTTTTGGAAGTACTTTTGGTCGACATTCATTAATTAGGTGTTTACCTAGACATGGTTATCTCGATTTGTATTCTGTGTACAGGTTTATTTTAACGCTTCTGTATAAGGAGTTATTGAAACAGTCAGCTGTCCAATGTATAGTACTGGAAAGTGTGCAATTCAGTTTATAGAATTGACCTGCCATTGCCAAGTGCAGAGTAATCTCCGATTACAAGGAATTATGCAACTCTTCTCATGTTAATGCGGTCTGAAGCCAGTCTAGGCTCGGTGGCTAATTAGCCTGTTATACACTTGAGCCACCATGGCAGCAATCTTTGTGTGAACGGTCAATAAGCTCACCTGCATTAACTTGTTTATTATAGTTGTGTCAATTGGAGGAGTTCATCTTTCACGTGCTTCCTTCTTTGATACATCAGCTCACACAATTGTACTTCCAATTTTATTGTTTCGTGGCAAGTTTGTTTAGGTCTTCAGGAATTAGGAACCATTGTGCATATATGTCTTGCACTTTGATGCTTCTTTTTTTATTGCAACCAATAATCGGTGGTCACTTTAATGTACTCCTGTCTGTGTACATATTGGTTAACGTATTAGTGAAGCAATCAGCAAGATACGAAATGTATCTTCTGAGCAGTATGTTCCACCTTAACTGATGTTTGTGCTTGAGCTTTGGTGTTTATGTCTTTTAGAGTACCAAGTATTTGACTGTCGCTTGCCTGCTAGTTTGTTAAGAAGTTTGTACTGTCTAGATTTGTTTTACAAAACTGGTGTGCAATTGCTGAGTGGAGAGTCTTCTGTCTGTATAATCATATCACGGCCCTTCCTGAAACAACCTTATATTAACACATGGGGGCTCATCTTTTGCTCTATAGACTACAATATTGGTGCTTATCCCTTAATAAAACTAGATTCATGTGGTGTTTGTTTAGAAGTTATACGCATTTTTTTTTGTTTATAGTAGCTGGAAGTATTCTAATGCTTAGGATTTGGATTCATCATTTTTACCATTGACTATTATATACATTGAAAAGGATGATTGATTTCTTTTGTTGTACATATTCTCTGTGAAACTCAAATGTAAAATTAGTTTTTCTTCTCTTTTCAAATAGGCTGCTATTTTTCTGTTAGTGCTCATCATGATGGATTGAGTTGCAGACTTTTGTCCATTTTGGCTCACTTTAGTTTCAAATATATGCAGTATCATCCAGAATGTCTGGCGATGTCCAATCTGAAGTCCCCCAGCCATCTTCATCTCCTGTGAAGCCTGCCTCAACTTCGTGCCGAAAGACGAACTCCGTCAACACCTCTTTTGTCACGCAACTAAGAGATCACTTCCACGAGTTTATTCATGCCTCCATGGACGAGCACAGGACATGCTTAACAAACACTGTCAAGAAATTCTTTGCAATGTCAAAGGCCGTCGCAGAGAGAACCGCTGGGGCAAAAGAAGCTGGAGCTGAAAGCGTTTTGCCACTTCAGAGTGAAGTGTCACGGTAGAAACATATGGTGCAATGTTAGTTCTCTGTAGTGAAAGTTTGTCGCTGTCACTGAGCATAATCCAAAGTCAAACAGTAGAGTTTCAAATTTTTGGTGAATATATTATGTACAGTTACATCATGCTGTCGTCTTTTGACTGTCTATGCAAGAAGAGAAACACTTCTTTCTCTTCTATCTATGGATAGAATCAGGCTACCCAACACTTGTTTTTTCTGCATTCTGATCTTTTGCCTATAAAAACGATGTCTTAGTCTATCTACAAGTGCGTCACAAGTATGACCAGGACCGCACAAACAACTAACCCAGCCGAGGAAGCAGCCCAACTGCTCCCCGCCGGCGTGCCGGAGGTGTCCGTCGCGTCGTAGAGGGAGCTGAGCCTGAAATCCGGGTTGGACCCGTACAGCAGCTGCACGCCTTCGACGTCGTCGACGGTGAGGTCGGCCTTCTTCTCCAGCGGCTTGATGCTCGGGTACATGACGGCCTGCGGCGAAGTCGAGTGTCCGAGCCCGAGGACGTGGCCGATCTCGTGAGTTGCCACGGACTCCAGGTCGATGGCCGCCGAGGCTTTTGTTTCGCCGGCAAAGTCCACCGCCCACCGCTCAGCGGCGTCGAGGTGGAGCCGCCCGTTCTTGGGAGAGAAGGCGTGGCCGAGCACGCCGAGCGGCCCGTCGAAGGGCACCCCGTCGCCGTGGCTGCCCTCGTAGAACCCCACCTTGATCTCGGCCTCGTCGTAGTCTTCCGTCTCGACGAACGCCACGGGGATGACCCGCGCCCACCGCTCGAACGCGCGCCGGAACACGGCCCTCACGTCGTCGGCCGGCAGGTAGCCGACGGTGGCCGTCGGCAACACGGCGTACGTGAGCGTGACAGGGTCCGGGTCCGACCGTCGCGTCCACCGCGGCTTGCCCTTGAAGAACGTGAACCGGCTGACCGCGCCGCCGTGCTCTGGCGAGACGGACGCGCCATGGTCGTCCTGGACGCCGCAGCGCGGGGACATCATCTGGTCGAGCGTCACGACGTCGAGCCGGCCGGTGACCGGCAGGCTGAGCCGGGACTGGTACCGTTTGACGGCGGCCTCGAGGTGCTCGTCGAAGGCGTCCGTCGGGTCACCGCCGTGCTCCGCCCCGGCATGCTTGGGCATGTAGCCGAACATGGCCAGGTAGCGCTTCAGGTCGCCGAGCCCCGTCACACGGGTCCCCCGCTGCGCGTCGAGCAGCCGCTTGAACGAGTGCCACCCTTGGCCATGGTGCCGGCCGTGCACCGGCGCCGGCGCCGGCGCAGGCCTCGCGGCGGCGCACGAGAGGAGGCAAAGTATCAGCACCAGCGGGAGACACGCAGCTGCCCGAGCGGGGCGACAATGAACCATCAGAGCCAGGCGCGCTGGCCGTTATTCTCGTTACAGGTCTCCGCGCGGCAAAGAATCTTATGCGAGAAACGAAACAGAAGAGAACAAAAAGGTTCGGATAGGGGGGCCGATGGGTCTTTGGTTGGCCACCGGCTGACTCCGTCGCCGCCCCGTCGTCGTCTCCCCGGGCGCCCTTCTCCGTCACGCAATAGATCGAGCTCTGCGTCATACGCGAAGACCAAAGGCTTTTTTTTCCCTTTTCTTCTGCGAGCCGATTCAAACGCATATACTCCTAGATTATATAGACATATCTCTGTATTTGATATTTGGTATAATATGATTTGTACTCCATCTTCTACCTTATACGTATATCTCTAGAAGAGGCTTGTTATACTCCAAGTGCTGATGTCAGATTTTTAGTGATTCCGTATTAATAGGGAGCTAATCCGAGCGGTGTTACACCCGGGCTCGGCACACGTATTAGGAACTGCAGTAGGAGCCACCTAGCTGTTCGCGATTCAGCTTCGGACCCGCCTCAGTCTGGCCTGGAAGGAGGTAGGAACGCGCCTTCAGGGTGGCCTCTGTCAGGAGACAAGAACTTTACGACCGGACGGCTCGTGCAAATTGACCAAGGATGATGATTAATAAGTTGACAAGTTAATGGTTTAGGTTGATTGGGCTGAGGTAATCGTATGATGGGCAAAGAGTAGAGATTGATCATGGATGCCTCTGTCAAATGGCGCTTTCAACGCCCTCAGCGCATACGGCAAGTTGGAAAACGACGTAGCGGGCCGTTTTCTCGGCCTTGGCCTTAGCGGGCGGCTTACGTTTGTTGTGCTAGAAAGAGAAATTGCTCTAGCCTGTTGCAGCTTCGGTGGAGAGAATTCTCCTCCTTTTCCTAGTCCCAGCACCATAGCCAGAAAAATACCACATCGATTCAAATGTTCAAACCCTGCACAAGAAAAACAGAGCCAATAGTTTCGATCATACTAGTTCTTGGCCTGTGTTGCCCATTCGTGCGCCAACGCAACACAGTCGCGTCACGATCAGATGGCGATCTCCTGTCCTGCCTGTGCGAGGTGTTCGACCGCAGTATCTTGCATCGTTCCCAGCCTTGAGTGTTGTGGAGACCGTGACCATCTGACCGCGACCCGCGCGCGCTGCACCAGAGAAGGCCGCCCTGCCTGGCCCCATGGGCGCATTCTTCTGAATGGTCCTGCAGCTTCTCCACAAAATGTTCACATCTTGGGACGCGTTGGCAGCGTCTGTTACTTCAACTAATGCATTGTCAACACTCTTATTCTGTACTTGAACAGTCCCGCACTTGAGTGCTTTTGATTAATCTTACATTTTGAGATAATAAACTCCCTGGCCTCCCGCTACTTGTAACTTTCATGCGTGGCCATTGAAAACCCAACATTGGTAGTGCGCTGAATGGTCGTCTGAGACTGTCTTATATTGCATCTGCCCAATTCGCATCAAGCTTGGTGTGCCTTTCGGCTTTTATCTGTTGGGTTTAGGCCAACCCTTCTATCCCTACACCTTATCGGTGATGCCACTTGTTGGGGAACACGGTAATTTCAAAAAATTTCTTACGATCATGCAAGATCTATCTAGGTGATGCATAGCAATGAGAGGGAGAGTGTGTCCACGTACCCTCGTAGACCGAAAGCGGAAGCGTTTCAATAACGCGGTTGATGTAGTCGAACTTCTTCGCAATCCAACCGATCAAGTACCGAACGCACGGCACCTCCGCGTTCAGCACACGTTCAGCTCGATGACGTCCTTCGTGCTCTTGATCCAGTTGAGGACGAGGGTGAGTTCCGCCAGCACGACGGCGTGGCGACGGTGATGATGATGTTACCAGGGCAGGGCTTCGCCTAAGCACTACGATGGTATGATCGAGGTGTGTAACTGTGGAGGGGGACACCGCACACGGTTGGGAGAGAAAACTTGTGTGTCCTAGGGTGCCCCTCCTGCCCACGTATATAAAGGAGCAAGGGGGAGGCCGGACGACCCTCCTAGGGCGCGCCCCACAAGGGGAGTCCTACTAGGACTACTAGTCCTAGTAGGATTCCACCAATAGGGAGAGAGGGGGAAGGAAGGAGAGGGAGAGGGAGAAGGAAAGGGGGTCGCCCCCCCTTCCCTAGTCCAATTCGGACCCAATGGGGAGGGACCACGCGGCCTGCCCTGGCCATCCCTCTCTCTCTCTCTCCACTAAGGCCCAATGTGGCCCATTAGTTCCCCCGAGGGGTTCCGGTAACCCTACGACACTCCGGTTTTATCCGAAATTTTCCGGAACACTTCCGGTATCCGAATATAGCCGTCCAATATATCAATCTTTATGTCTCGACCATTTCGAGACTCCTCGTCACGTCCATGATCTCATCCAGGACTCCGAACAAACTTCGGTCATCAAAAACACATAACTCATAATACATATCGTCATCGAACGTTAAGCGTGCGGACCCTACGGGTTTGAGAACTATGTAGACAAGAGCGAGACACATCTCCGGTCAGTAACCAATAGCGGAACCTGGATGCTCATATTGGCTCCTACATATTCTACAGAGATCTTTATCGGTCAAACCGCATACAACATACGTTGTTCCCTTTGTCATCGATATGTTACTTGCCCGAGATTCGATCGTCGGTATCATCATACCTAGTTTAATCTCGTTACCGGCAAGTCTCTTTACTCGTTCCGTAATACTTCATCCCGCAACTAACTCATTAGTTACAATACTTGCAAGGCTTATAGTGATGAGCATTACCGAGAGGGCCTAGAGATACCTCTCCGAAACACGGAGTGACAAATCCTAATCTCGATCTATGCCAACCCAACAAACACCTTCGGAGACACCTGTAGAGCACCTTTATAATCACCCATTTACATTGTGACATTTGGTAGCACACAAAGTGTTCCTCTGCTATTCGGGAGTTGCATAATCTCATAGTCTGAGGAACATGTATAAGTCATGAAGAAAACAGTATCAATGAAACTGTAACGATCATAATGCTAAGCTAACGGATGGGTCATGTCCATCACATCATTTTCCTAATGATGTGATCCCGTTCATTAAATGACAACACATGTCTATGGTTAGGAAACATAACCATCTTTGATTAACGAGCTAGTCAAGTAGAGGCATACTACGGACAATATGTTGTGTCTATGTATTCACACATGTACTAAGTTTCCGGTTAATTGTATAGGTGCAGATAACAAAGAGTCTCTTGTGTCCCCAACACACCCAATACAATGGTGAATTGTATAGGTGCACTAGTTCAGGAAGAGATGGTGATACAAGTGCAATATGGATGGTAGATATAGGTTTTTATAATCTGAAAATATAAAAACAGCAAGGTAACTAATGATAAAAGTGAGCATAAACGGTATTGCAATGCTTTGAAACAAGGCCTACGGTTCATACTTTCACTAGTGCAAGTTCTCTCAACAATGATAACATAATTAGATCATATAACAATCCCTCAACATGCAACAAAGAGTCACTCCAAAGTCACCAATAGCGGAAAACAAACGAAGAGATTATTGTAGGGTACAAAACCACCTCAAAGTTATTCTTTCTGATCGATCTATTCAAGAGTCTGTAGTAAAATAACGCGAAGCTATTCTTTCCATTCGATCTATCCTAGAGTTTGTACTAGAATAACACCTTAAGACACACATCAACCAAAACCCTAATGTCACCTAGATACTCCATTGTCACCTCAAGTATCCATGGACACGATTATACGATATGCATCACACAATCTCAGATTCATCTATTAAACCAACACAAAGAACTTCAAAGAGTGCCCCAAAGTTTCTATCAGAGAGTCAAGACGAAAACATGTGCCAACCCCTGTGCATAGATTCCCAAGGTCACGGAACCCACAAGTTGATCACCAAAACATACATCAAGTGAATCAATAGAATACCCCATTGTCACCACGGGTATCCCACGCAAGACATACATCAAGTGTTCTCAAATCCTTAAAGACTCAATCCGATAAGATAACTTCAAAGAGAAAACTCAATCCATTACAAGAAGGTAGAGGGGGAGAAACATCATAAGATCCAACTATAGTAGCAAAGTTTGCGGTACATCAAGATCGTGCCAAATCAAGAACACGAGAGAGAGAGAGAGATCAAACACATAGCTACTGGTACATACCCTCAGCCCCGAGGGTGAACTACTCCCTCCTCGTCATGGAGAGCGCCGGGATGATGAAGATGGCCACCGGTGATGGCTCCCCCCTCCGGCAGGGTGCCAAAACAGGGTCTCGATTGGTTTTTGGTGGCTACAGAGGCTTGCGGCGGCGGAACTCCCGATCTAGGTTTCTTTCTGGGGGTTTCTGTATTTATAGGAATTTTTGGCGTCAGTCTCACGTCAGGGGGGTCTCCGAGTCGTCCACGAGATAGGGGGCACACCCAGGTGGGTAGGGTGCGCCCTCCACTCTCATGGACGGCTCGGGACTTTTGGCCCAACTCTTTTACTTCGGGGGCTTCTTTTGGTCCATAAAAAATCATCAAAAATTGGCACGTCAATTGGACTCTGTTTGGTATTCCGGTTCTGTAAAACTCAAAAACAAGGAAAAAACAGAAACTGGCATTGGGCTCTAGGTTAATAGGTTAGTCCCAAAAAATCATATAAAATAGCATATAAATGCATATAAAACATCCAAGATGGATAATATAATAGCATGAATACTTCATAAATTATAGATACGTTGGAGACGTATCAGCATCCCCAAGCTTGATTCCTGTTCGTCCTCGAGTAGGTAAATGATAAAAGAAATAATTTATGAAGTGTGAATGCTAGCAGGTGCACAAGTTTGATCAATGATATTTTAAATCACCTTTTCTAGCATCATTATATGTCATAACAGTAGCTCATCTCATAAAACTTCTCATGATCAAGTAACAAGCTATTCACATGTTAAAGCATAGACCATAAACTTTCTTGAAAACTTACAAACTATGTTCTCAATCATCAAACAATTGCAATTCATCTTATTTTTAGGAAGGATCTATGTAAGAGCTTTGATTTAGCAAATCCCACATACTCAACTATCATATAGTCTTCCATGATTGTGTTGGAAATATGCCCTAGAGGCAATAATAAAAGGGTTATTATTATATTTCCTTGTTCATGATAATTGTCTATTATTCATGCTATAATTGTGTTATCCGGAAATCGTAATACATGTGTGAATATATAGACCACAACACGTCCCTAGTGAGCCTCTAGTTGACTAGCTCGTTGATCAACAGATAGTCATGGTTTCCTGACTATGGACATTGGATGTCATTGATAACGGGATCACATCATTAGGAGAATGATGTGATGGACAAGACCCAATCCTAAGCATAGCACAAGATTGTGTAGTTCGTTTCGCTAGAGCTTTTCCAAATGTCAAGTATCATTTCCTTAGACCATGAGATTGTGCAACTCCCGGATACCGTAGGAGTGCTTTGGGTGTGCCAAACGTCACAACGTAACTGGGTGACTATAAAGGTGCACTACGGGTATCTCTGAAAGTGTCTGTTGGGTTGGCACAAATCGAGACTGGGATTTGTCACTCCGTATGATGGAGAGGTATCTTTGGGCCCACTCGGTAATGCATCATCATAATGAGCTCAATGTGACCAA
Source organism: Triticum timopheevii (assembly GCA_963921465.1). Lineage (NCBI taxonomy): Eukaryota > Viridiplantae > Streptophyta > Magnoliopsida > Poales > Poaceae > Triticum > Triticum timopheevii. The sequence goes on along the minus strand of OY997262.1, from coordinate 274,313,297 downwards.
GTGTCTGGTCACGGGATCATGCATTACGGTACGAGTAAAGTGACTTGCCGGTAACGAGATTAAACGAGGTATTGGGATACCGACGATCGATTCTCGGGCAAGTAACGTACCGATTGACAAAGGGAACTGTATATGGGATTGATTGAATCCTCGACATCGTGGTTCATCCGATGAGATCATCGAGGAGCATGTGGGAGCCAACATGGATATCCATATCCCGTTGTTGGTTATTGACCGGAGAGGCATCTCAGTCATGTCTGCATGTCTCCCGAACCCGTAGGGTCTACACACTTAAGGTTCGGTGACGCTAGGGTTGTTGAGACATTAGAATGCAGTAACCCGAAAGTTGTTCGGAGTCCTGGATGAGATCCCGGACGTTACGAGGAGTTCCAGAATGGTCCGGAAGTGAAGATTTATATATAGGAAGTTTAGTTTCGGCCATCGGGAAAGTTTCGGGGGTCACCGGTATTGTATCGGGACCACCGGAAGGGTCCCGGGGGTCCACCGGGTAGGGCCACCTATCCCGGAGGGCCCCATGGGCTGAAGTGGGAGGGCAACCAGCCCCTGGTGGGCTGGTGCGCCCCCCTTGCCCCCCTTCACCTAGGGTTGGAAACCCTAGGGGTGGGGGGTGCCTCACTTGCCTTGGGGGGCAAGCCACCCCCTTGGCCGCCGCCCCCCTTGGAGATTGGATCTCCTAGGGCCGCCCCCCCTATGGGCCCTATATATAGTAGGGGGAGGGAGGGCAGCCACACCCTAGCCCCAGGCGCCTCCCTCTCCCTCTTGCAACACCTCTCCCTCTCGTAAGTGCTTGGCGAAGCCCTGCCGAGATCGCTGCTGCATCCACCACCACGCCATCGTGCTGCTGGATCTCCATCAACCTCTCCTTCCCCCTTGCTGGATCAAGAAGGAGGAGACGTCTTCCCAACCGTACGTGTGTTGAATGCGGAGGTGCCGTCCGTTCGACGCTAGGATCTCCGGTGATTTGGATCACGACGAGTACGACTCCCTCAACCCCGTTCTCTTGAACGCTTCCGCGCGCGATCTACAAGGGTATGTAGATGCACTCCTCTCTCTCGTTGCTAGATGACTCCATAGATTGATCTTGGTGAAGCATAGAAATTTTTTATTTTCTGCAACGTTCCCCAACAGTGGCATCATGAGCTAGGTCTATGCGTAGTTACTATGCACGAGTAGAACACAAACTTGTTGTGGGCGTAGATGTTGTCAATTTTCTTGCCACTACTAGTCTTATCTTACTTCAGCGGCATCGTGGGATGAAGCGGCCCGGACCGACCTTACACGTACGCTTATGTGAGACAGGTTCCACCGACTGACATGCACTAGTTGCATAAGGTGGCTAGCGGGTGTCTGTCTCTCCCACTTTAGTTGGAGCGGATTCGATGAAAAGGGTCCTTATGAAGGGTAAATAGAAATTGGCATATCACGTTGTGGTTTTACGTAGGTAAGAAACGTTCTTGCTAGAAACCTATAGAAGCCACGTAAAAACCTGCAACAACAATTAGAGGACGTCTAACTTGTTTTTGCAGCATATGCCTTGTGATGTGATATGGCCAAAAGGATGTGATGAAAGATATATCTGATGTATGAGATTGATCATGTTTTTGTAATAGGAATCACGACTTGCATGTCGATGAGTATGACAACCAGCAGGAGCCATAGGAGTTGTCTTTATTTTTTTGTATGACCTGCGTGTCATTGAATAACGCCATGTAAATTACTTTACTTTATTGCTAAACGCGTTAGCCTTAGAAGTATAAGTAATCGTTGGCGTGACAACTTCATGAAGACACGATGATGGAGATCATGATGATGGAGATCATGGTGTCATGTCGGTGACGAAGATGATCATGGCGCCCCGAAGATGGAGATCAAAGGAGCAATATGATATTGGCCATATCATGTCACTATTTGATTGCATGTGATGTTTATCATGTTTTACATCTTATTTGCTTAGAACGACGGTAGCTTAAATAAGATGATCCCTCGCAATAATTTCAAGAAAGTGTTCCCCCTAACTGTGCACCATTGCGAAGGTTCGTTGTTTCGAAGCACCATGTGATGATCGGGTGTGATAGATCCTAATGTTCGAATACAACGGGTGTAAGCCAGATTTACACACGCAATACACTTAGGTTGACTTGACGAGCCTAGCATGTACAAACATGGCCTCGGAACACGGAAGACCGAAAGGTCGAGCATGAGTCGTATAGAAGATACGATCAACATGAAGATGTTCACCGATGATGACTAGTCCGTCTCACATGATGATCAGACACGGCCTAGTTGACTCGGATCATGTTTCACTTAGATGACTAGAGGGATGTCTGTCTGAGTGGGAGTTCATTGAATAATTTGATTAGATGAACTTAATTATCATGAACTTAGTCTAAAATCTTTACAATATGTCTTCTAGATCAAATGGCCCACCCTAATGTTGCCCTCAACTTCAACGCGTTCCTAGAGAAAACCAAGTTGAAAGATGATGGCAGCAACTATACGGACTGGGTCCGGAACCTGAGGATCATCCTCATAGCTGCAAAGAAAGATTATGTCCTAGAAGCACCGCTAGGTGAAGCACCCATCCCAGAGAACCAAGACGTTATGAACGCTTGGCAGTCTCGTACTGATGATTACACCCTCGTTCAGTGCGGCATGCTTTACAGCTTAGAACCGGGGCTCCAAAAACGTCTTGAGCAACACAGAGCATATGAGATGTTCGAAGAGCTGAAAATGGTTTTCCAAGCTCATGCCCGGGTCAAGAGATATGAAGTCTCCGACAAGTTCTTCAGTTGTAAGATGGAGGAAAATAGTTCTGTCAGTGAGCACATACTCAAAATGTCTGGGTTGCACAACCACTTGACTCAGCTGGGAGTTAATCTCCCGGATGACGCGGTTATTGACAGAATCCTTCAGTCGCTTCCACCGAGCTACAAGAGCTTTGTGAGGAACTTCAATATGCAGGGGATGGAAAAGACCATTCTTGAGGTATATTCAATGTTGAAATCAGCCGAGGTAGAGATCAAAAAGGAACATCAAGTGTTGATGGTGAATAAAACCATTAAGTTCAAGAAAGGCAAGGGTAAGAAGAACTTCAAGAAGGACGGTAAGGGAGTTGCCGCGCCCGGTAAGCCAGTTGCCAGGAAGAAGTCAAAGAATGGACCCAAGCCTAAGACTGAGTGCTTTTATTGCAAGGGAAGTGGTCACTGGAAGCGAAACTGCCAAAATACTTAGCGGACAAGAAGGCCGGCAACACCAAAGGTATATGTGATATACATGTTATTGATGTGTACCTTACCAGCACTCGTAGTAGCTCCTAGGTATTTGATACCGGTGCGGTTGCTCATATTTGTAACTCAAAGCAGGAGCTGCGGAATAAGCGGAGGCTGGCGAAGGACGAGGTGACGATGCGCGTCGCGAATGGTTCCAAGGTCGATGTGATCGCCGTCGGCACGCTACCTCTACATTTACCTACGGGATTAGTTTTAAACCTTAATAATTGTTATTTAGTGCCAGCTTTGAGCATGAACATTGTATCTGGATCTCGTTTAATGCGAGATGGCTACTCATTTAAATCCGAGAATAATGGTTGTTCTATTTATATGAGAGATATGTTTTATGGTCATGCCCCGCTGGTCAATGGTTTATTCTTAATGAATCTCGAATGTGATGTTACACATATTCATAGTGTGAATACCAAAAGATGGAAGGTTGATAACAATAGTCCCACATACTTGTGGCACTGCCGCCTTGGTCACATTGGTGTCAAGCGCATGAAGAAGCTCCATGCTGATGGACTTTTAGAGTCTCTAGATTATGAATCGTTTGACACATGCGAACCATGCCTCATGGGCAAAATGACCAAGACTTCATTCTCCGGAACAATGGAGCGAGCAACCAACTTATTGGAAATCATACATACTGACGTGTGCGGTCCAATGAGCATTGAGGCTCGCGGAGGCTATCGTTATGTTCTCACTCTCACTGATGACTTGAGTAGATATGGGTATGTCTACTTGATGAAACACAAGTCTGAGACCTTTGAAAAGTTCAAGGAATTTCAGAATGAGGTAGAGAATCAACGTGACCGAAAGATAAAGTTCTTATGATCAGATCATGGGGGAGAATATTTAAGTCACGAATTTGGTATGCACTTAAGGAAATGTGGAATCGTTTCACAACTCACGCCGCCTGGAACACCTCAGCGTAACGGTGTGTCCGAACGTCGCAATCGCACTCTATTGGATATGGTGCGATCTATGATGTCACTTACCGATTTACCGCTATCATTTTGGGGATACGCTCTAGAGACAACTACATTCACTTTAAATAGGGCACCATCTAAATCCGTTGAGACGACACCGTGTGAATTATGGTTTGGGAAGAAACCTAAGCTGTCGTTTCTAAAAGTTTGGGGATGCGATGCTTATGTCAAGAAACTTCAACCTGAAAAGCTCGAACCCAAGTCAGAAAAATGCGTCTTCATAGGATACCCTAAGGAAACCATTGGGTATACCTTCTACCTAAGATCTGAGGGCAAGATCTTTGTTGCTAAGAACGGGTCCTTTCTGGAGAAAGAGTTTCTCTCGAAAGAAGTAAGTGGGAGTAAAGTGGAACTTGATGAAGTACTACCTCTTGAACCGGTAAGTAGCGCAGCTCAGGAAGATGTTCCTGTGGTGCCTGCACCGACTAGAGAGGAAATTAATGATGATGATCAAGGTACTTCGGATCAAGTCACTACTGAACTTCGTAGGTCCACGAGGACACGTTCCACACCAGAGTGGTATGGCAACCCTGTCCTGGAAATCATGTTGTTAGACAATGGTGAACCTTCGAACTATGAAGAAGCAATGGTGGGCCCAGATTCCAACAAATGGCTTGAAGCCATGCAATCCGAGATAGGATCCATGTATGAAAACAAAGTATGGACTTTGAAAGACTTGCCCGATGATCGACGAGCAATAGAAAACAAATGGATCTTTAAGAAGAAGACGGACGCAGATGGTAATGTTACCATCTGTAAAGCTCGACTTGTCGCTAAGGGTTATCAACAAGTTCAAGGGGTTGACTACGATGAGACTTTCTCTCCCGTAGCGAAGCTGAAGTCCGTTCGAATCATGTTAGCAATTGCCGCATACTATGACTATGAGATATGGCAAATGGACGTCAAAACGACATTCCTTAACGGCCATCTTAAGGAAGAACTGTATATGATGCAGCCAGAGGGTTTTGTCGATCCTGAGAATGCTAACAAGGTATGCAAGCTCCAGCGCTCCATCTATGGGCTGGAACATTCGCTTTAATGAAATGATCAAAGCGTTTGGGTTTAGCAGACTTATGGAGAAGCCTGCGTTTACAAGAAAGTGAGTGGGAGCTCTGTAGCATTTCTCATATTATATGTGAATGACATACTTTTGATGGGAAATGATATAGAACTTTTGGACAGCATTAAGGCCTACTTGAATAAGTGTTTTTCAATGAAGGACCTTGGAGAAGCTGCTTACATATAAGGCATCAAGATCTATAGAGATAGATCGAGACGCCTCATTGGTCTTTCACAAAGCACATACCTTGATAAGATATTGAAGAAGTTCAATATGGATCAGTCCAAGAAGGGGTTCTTGCCTGTGTTGCAAGGTGTGAAATTGAGCTCGGCTCAATGTCCGACCACAGCAGAAGATAGAGAAAAGATGAGTGTCATCCCCTATGCCTCAGCCATAGGGTCTATCATGTATGCCATGACCTGTACCAGACCTGATATAAACCTTGCCGTACGTTTGGTAGGAAGGTACCAAAGTAATCCCGGCATGGAACACTGGACAGCGGTCAAGAACATCCTAAAGTACCTGAAAAGGACTAAGGATATGTTTCTCGTATATGGAGGTGACGAAGAGCTCATCGTAAAGGATTACGTCGACGCTAGCTTCGACACAGATCTGGATGACTCTAAGTCACAAACCATATACGTGTATATTTTGAATGGTGGGGCAGTAAGCTGGTGCAGTTGCAAGCAAAGCATCGTGGCGGGATCTACATGTGAAGCGGAGTACATGGCAGCCTCGGAGGCAGCGCATGAAGCAATCTGGGTGAAGGAGTTCATCACTGACCTAGGAGTCATACCCAATGCGTCGGGGCCGATCACACTCTTCTGTGACAACACTGGAGCTATTGCACTTGCCAAGGAGCCCAGGTTTCACAAGAAGACAAGGCACATCAAGCGTCGCTTCAACTCCATTCGTGAAAATGTTCAAGATGGAGACATAGATATTTGTAAAGTACATACGGACCTGAATGTAGCAGATCCATTGACTAAACCTCTCCCTAGAGCAAAACATGATCAACACCAGAACGCTATGGGTGTTCGATTCATCACAATGTAACTAGATTATTGACTCTAGTGCAAGTGGGAGACTGTTGGAAATATGCCCTAGAGGCAATAATAAAAGGGTTATTATTATATTTCCTTGTTCATGATAATTGTCTATTATTCATGCTATAATTGTGTTATCCGGAAATCATAATACATGTGTGAATATATAGACCACAACACGTCCCTAGTGAGCCTCTAGTTGACTAGCTCATTGATCAACAGATAGTCATGGTTTCCTGACTATGGACATTGGATGTCATTGATAACGGGATCACATCATTAGGAGAATGATGTGATGGACAAGACCCAATCCTAAGCATAGCACAAGATCATGTAGTTCGTTTCGCTAGAGCTTTTCCAAATGTCAAGTATCATTTCCTTAGACCATGAGATTGTGCAACTCCCGGATACCGTAGGAGTGCTTTGGGTGTGCCAAACGTCACAACGTAACTGGGTGACTATAAAGGTGCACTACGGGTATCTCTGAAAGTGTCTGTTGGGTTGGCACGAATCGAGACTGGGATTTGTCACTCCGTATGATGGAGAGGTATCTCTGTGCCCACTTGGTAATGCATCATCATAATGAGCTCAATGTGACCAATTTCTGGTCACAGGATCATGCATTATGGTACGAGTAAAGTGACTTGCTGGTAACGAGATTAAACGAGGTATTGGGATACCGACGATCGAATCTCGGGCAAGTAACGTACCGATTGACAAAGGGAACTGTATACAGGATTGATTGAATCCTCGACATCGTGGTTCATCCGATGAGATCATCGAGGAGCATGTGGGAGCCAACATGGGTATCCAGATCCCACTGTTGGTTATTGACCGGAGAGGCGTCTCGGTCATGTCTGCATGTCTCCCGAACCCGTAGGGTCTACACACTTAAGGTTCGGTGACACTAGGGTTGTTGAGACATTAGTATGCAGTAACCCGAAAGTTGTTCGGAGTCCTGGATGAGATCTCGAACGTCACGAGGAGTTCTGGAATGGTCCGGAGGTGAAGATTTATATATAGGAAGTTTAGTTTCGGCCATCGGGAAAGTTTCGGGGGTCACCGGTATTGTACCGGGACCACCGGAAGGGTCCCGGGGGTCCACCGGGTAGGGCCACCTATCCCGGAGGGCCCCATGGGCTGAAGTGGGAGGGGAACCAGCCCCTGGTGGGCTGGTGCGCCCCCCCTTGGCCCCCCTGCGCCTAGGGTTGGAAACCCTAGGGGTGGGGGGCGCCTCACTTGCCTTGGGGGGCAAGCCACCCCCTTGGCCGCCGCCCCCCTTGGAGATTGAATCTCCTAGGGCCGGCGCCCCCCTAGGGGCCCTATATATAGTGGGGGGGGGGGGAGGGAGGGAAGCCGCACCCTAGCCCCTGGCGCCTCCCTCTCCCTCTTGCAACACCTCTCCCCCTCGTAAGTGCTTGGCGAAGCCCTGCCGAGATCGCTGCTGCATCCACCACCACACCGTCTTGCTGCTGGATCTCCATCAACCTCTCCTTCCCCCTTGCTGTATCAAGAAGGAGGAGATGTCTTCCCAACCGTACGTGTGTTGAACGCGGAGGTGCCGTCCGTTCGGCGCTAGGATCTCCGGTGATTTGGATCACGACGAGTACGACTCCCTCAACCCCGTTCTCTTGAACGCTTCGGCGCGCGATCTACAAGGGGATGTAGATGCACTCCTCTCTCTCGTTGCTAGATGACTCCATAGATTGATCTTGGTGAAGCGTAGAATTTTTTTATTTTCTGCAACGTTCCCCAACAGATTGCTACCACTCAAAGCATATTTTTAGAACAAATAGCATCCAATGAACACAGAGAAAGATAGGGGCTTAATGTTTCGCCTCCCAACTTACTTACCATATAGATAATTGTCAACAATAATAATTCATGATCAAATATATTTGAATGGCCATGTATGCTTAGATCTTTCTGAAGGAAATATGCCCTAAAGGCAATAATAAAGTTATTATTTATTTCCTTATTTCATGATAAATGTTTATTATTCATGCTAGAATTGTATTAACCGGAAGCATAATACATGTGTGAATACATAGACAAACATGGTGTCACTAGTATGCCTCTACTAGACTAGCTCGTTAATCAAAGATGGTTAAGGTTTCCTAACCATAGAGACGAGTTGTCATTTGATAAATGGGATCACATCATTGGGAGAATGATGTGATTGACTTGACCCATTCCGTTATCTTAGCACTTGATCATTTTAGTTTACTGCTATTGCTTTCTTCATGACTTATACATGTTCCTATGACTATGAATTATGCAACTCCCGATTACCGGAGGAACACTTTGTGTGCTACCAAACGTCGCAACATAATTGGGTGATTTTAAAGGTGCTCTACAGGTGTCTCCGATGGTACTTGTTGAGTTGGCATAGATCGAGATTAGGATTTGTCACTCCGATTGTCGGAGAGGTATCTCTGGGCCCTCTCGGTAATGCACATCACTATAAGCCTTGCAAGCAATGTGATTAATGAGTTAGTTGTGGGATGATGCATTACGGAACGAGTAAAGAGACTTGCTGGTAATGAGATTGAGCTAGGTATTGAGATACCGACGATCGAATCTCGGGCAAGTAACATACTGATGACAAAGGGAACAATGTATGTTGTTATGCGGTTTGACCGATAAAGATCTTCGTAGAATATGTAGGAGCCAATATGAGCATCCAGGTTCCGCTATTGGTTATTGACCGGAGACGTGTCTCGGTCATGTCTACATAGTTCTTGAACCCGTAGGGTCCGCACACTTAACGTTTGGTGACGATCGGTATTATGAGTTTATGTGTTTTGATCTACCGAAGGTAGTTCGGAGTCCTAGATATGATCACGGACATGACGATGAGTATCGAAATGGTTGAGACATAAAGATCGATATACTGGATGACTATGTTTGGACTTCGGAAGTGTTCCGGGCAAGTTCGGACATATACCGGAGTACCGGGGGGGGGGGGGGGGGGGTTACCGGAACCCCCCGGGGAGTATAATGGGCCTACTGGGCCTTAGTAGAGAAGAGGAGGGGCAGCCAAGGAAGGGTCACGCGCCCCCTCCCCCTCTAGTCCAAATTGGACAAGGAGGGGGGCGCCCCCTTTCCTTCTCCCCTCTCTCCTCCTTCGCCCTTCTCCTACTCCTACTAGGAAAGGAGGAGTCCTACTCCCGGTGGGAGTAGGACTCCCCCTTGGCGCGCCCTCCTCCTGGCCGGCCGCCTCCCCCTAGCTCCTTTATATACGGGGGCGGGGCGGGGGGGGGGGCACCCCAAGACACACAAGTTGATCTTTGATCTTTAGCCGTGTGCGGTGCCCCCCTCCACCATAATCCACCTCGGTCATACCGTAGCGGTGCTTAGGTGAAGCCCTGCGTTGGTAGCTTCATCAACATCGTCATCACGCCGTCGTGCTGATGGAACTCTCCCTTGAAGCTCTACTAGATCGTGAGTTCGTGGGACATCACCGAGCTGAACGTGTGCAGATCATGGAGGTGTCGTACGTTCGGTGCTAGGATCGGTCGATCGTGAAGATGTACGACTACATCAACCGCGTTGTCATAACGCTTCCAATTACGGTCTACGAGGGTACGTGGACGACACTCTCCCCTCTCGTTTCTATGCATCACCATGATCTTGCGTGTGTGTAGGAATTTTTTTTGAAATTATTGCGTTCCCAACAGTGGCATCCGAGCCAGGTTTATGCGTAGATGTTATATGCACGAGTAGAACACAAGTGAGTTATGGGAGATACTAGTCATACTACTTACCAACATGTCATACTTTGATTCGGCGGTATTGTTGGATGAAGCGGCCCGAACTGACATTACGTGTACGCTTACGCGAGGCTGGTTCTACCGACGTGCTTTGCACACAGGTGGCTGGCGGGTGTCAGTTTCTCCAACTTTAGTTGAATCGAGTGTGGCTACGCCCGGTCCTTGTTGAAGGTTAAAACAACACTAACTTGATGAAATATCTTTGTGGTTTTGACGCGTAGGTAAGAACGGTTCTTGCTCAGCCCGTAGCATCCACGTAAAACTTGCAACAACAAAGTGGAGGACGTCTAACCTTTTTTGCAGGGCATGTTGTGATGTGATATGGTCAAGACATGATGCTAAATTTTATTGTATGAGATGATCATGTTTTGTAACGGAGTTATCAGCAACTAGCAGGAGCCATATGGTTGTCGCTTTATTGTATGCAATGCAATCGCCATGTAATTGCTTTACTTTATCACTAAGCGGTAGCGATAGTCATAGAAGCAATAGTTGGCGAGACGACAACAATGCTATGATGGAGGTCAAGGTGTCTGATACGTCTCCAACGTATCTACTTTTCCAAATACTTTTGCCCTTGTTTTGGACTCTAACTTGCATGATTTGAGTGAAACTAACCCAGACTGACGCTGTTTTCAATAGAACTTCCATGTTGTTGTTTTATGTGTAGAAAAGAAAAGTTCTCGAAATGTCCTGAAAATCCACGGAGGCACTCACTACAAAAAAAGACACATCCGTGACATTTTGGGCCGAACGAATTTTTTCTGTCATACATATGACACTTCTATGACGATAATTGTGACAAAACCCGGTATCATCATAGATGTGGTGGGCTCCTACTTCTATGACAAAAAATCATGACAGAAAATGGGTTTTTCGTCCTGGGCAGGCCGCAGACGCAGCTACATGACATTCTTTGGGCCGTCCATGACGGAAAAAACCGTGGTAGAAGCGAGGGGGAGGAAAATTTTGGGGTGTTGTCGGTTATGGTGGGAGAGCGATGCGCGTTTCTCTCGTACAGGTACGCGCGTGTGTGCAAGGCGTTGGCTCTAACTGAAGCCGAGCGAGGCATTGGACTCTAACTGAACCCGAGCGATTGCACTGCAGGCTACACGTTACCGAACCCGAGTGATCGATCGATGTCCGTTAACTGAACCCGATGGAGCGATTCCTTCGCTACTGCTGCTAACTGAAGCCAATCGATTGGATGAACAGTGAGCGTTGCGGGGGGGGGGGGGGGGTTGGATGAACAGTGAGCGGTGGCGTTGCCTTTGGATGAACAGGAACCCGTGGTGTGGAGGGCTGGATGAATAGTAGATGGTGGAGGGGTGGCCGTGGAGGGGTGGTTGAACAGGACCCCGTGGTGTGGAGGGCTGGATGAACAGTAGACAGTGGAGGGGTGCCCGTGGAGGGGTGGTTGAACAGTAGCCGGGGAGTAGCGCGCGGTGGAGGCTGGATGAACAGGAGCCCGTGGAGGCTGGAGGAGGTCGATGGTAGCCCGTGGAGGCTGGAGGAGGTCGACGGTGGAGATGAACAGTATCCCGTCGAGTCCAATTTTGCGGTACGCCACACCCCTCCCCCCCGTTTCGACCGAAGCGCTCCAACACAAGTCCGTTTCGTCCGTTTTGCGGTACGCCACACCCCTCTCGATCAACAGGACCCCCGTTTCGACCGTAGCACTCCAACACAAGTCCGTTTCGTCCGTTTTGCGGTACGCCACACCCCTCCCGATCAACAGGACCCCCGTTTCGACCGTAGGAGGTCTGTTTCCTCCGTTCTGCGGTACGCCACACCCCTGCCGATCAACAGGACCCCCGTTTCGACCGTAGGAGGTCCGTTTCCTCCGTTCTGCGGTACGCCAGGCCTCGTTTCCATTGCCTGTTCCGTCCAAGCCGGTTGGCTCCCACGCGTTCCGTTGCCTCCCGATGAACACGACGCATTCCGTTGCCTCCCCATGAACACGACGCTTTCCGTTGCCTCCCCATGAACACGACGCATTCCGTTGCCTCCCCATGAACACGACGCATTCCATTGCCTGCCCATGAACACGAGCCCTCGCCGTACGTATGCACGACTAGGCATTTGAGACCCCGCCCGTATGTACACATACGTGGCCGTATTTTCTTTCTTGCACCCTGGCCGCTGTACGTACGTGTACATGCTACATGCGCGCCTCTACTACGACACGTGCGCGCCTCTACAACGACCATTATGTACGTACACGTTCGCGACCAGAATGAAAACGCTACGTACACTTCGACCAGGTGGGTCCCGACTGTCAGGCAGTTCCTTGCGTGCGATAATGTAGCTGGTGGGTCCTAGCAGTCAGAGGGGCGAATCGTTTTTTTTGCCCGGACGCACTTCCTTTGCGTGCGAAGATGTAGCTGGTGGGTCCCAGCGGTCAGGGGGCGAATTGTTTTTTTTGCCCGGACGCACTTCCTTGCGTGCGAAGATGTAGCTGGTGGGTCCCAGCAGTCAGGGGAGCGAATCGTTTTGTTTTTTTGCCCGGATGCACTTCCTTGTGTGCGAAGGTGTAGCTGGTGGGTCCCAGCAGTCAGGGAGGAAACGTTTTTTTCGCTAAATATGGTGGCCCGTCCGGTGGGTCCCCGCTGTCAGGTGGAGGAATAATTATTTTGCGCGTAATAAGGAGGCTCTTCCTTGCTGCGGCCGTGGACCCAGCTGTCAGCCTCTCCACGTACAGTCCACGTCCGATGGAAGCCGTTCCTTGACCACGTTGACCACGCCGTGCCGAGAGCACCGGGGCGGTGGACGACGGCGAGGCCTAGGAAGGGGACGACGCGGAGCCGGGGAAGACGCGGCAGTGGATGCCCACGCGTAGAGGAGTACGATGGTTCACTGGTTCGCTGCGGTGTGAGGCTGCCGTCGCCGCAGAATAACAGGGGGTGTGGGTGAGTAGAGGGATGGCCTGGCCAGCGGTGGGAGTAGTAGGGGGCGGTGAGGCCTCCTCCGCATCGCAGCCGACCACGGGAGGCAGGAGCACGAGGCACGACCGGTGCTGCTTTGGGAGGCTGGAGAAAGAAGACCAGAGGTTGAAGAAGCACTACGGCCGTTGGATGGACATCGTACGTTCACTGGAGCTAGAATCGTGCATATTGACTAAGTTGACAAAGCCCTCTGTCCCCGTCAACTTAGTAGGCCCACAAGTCAGCCTGCCACTATACTGGGTCCCTGCTAACAGGGGGAGTATTCATTTTTTTGTGCATAATAAGGAGGCACTTCCTTGCGTACGAAGATATAACTGGTGGGTCCGAGCTGTCAGAGCCGGCCGCAGGGAGGAGGGAGCAGGCAGTCCCGCCGGCACTTGTTTGAGCGGCTGGAGCAGGAAGAGCAGAGATTGAAGAAGCACGACGGCCGTTGGATGGTCATCCAACAGTCACTGCTTGTGCGTCAACCTTTTTTAGGAAAGCCTCAAATCTGTGGAAAACCGCATACATCCCATCTGCCATTATTTTTAATAATTTACAGCCCATTTGCTAATTCTTAAGGTTTTTTTTAGCCCATATTCTTTTTGTTAGCATTACAGCCCATATTGTGGCCACGGTTAAAAACTTATACGAAATTTTGCATATTTCGGTGTGGTCCGAACTGTTTTTAATCCCGAAATTTTGACTCACATTCAAACTGATTTTAAAAATAAGTGTATATCAATATAAAATCCAACAAATTCTCCACGCATAAAAATTAATGTAATTTAAAATCTCGAAATGAAAAAAAGATATTTGAAACTAACTGCCGGTTTGATGTGTTTTAAAAATGTATAACCCATTTCTCATTACTGATGGGCCATTTTCTCGGCCAGCCGAATGAAAGCTCTCCTCGTCTTGAAAGATTTGCAGCCCAACAGGCCTGACAAAGAGACTTACTTGGCAAATCACAAAAAAACTAGGCTATGGCCGTGGACCCAGCTGTCAGCCTCTACACGTACAGTACTCACCCGATGGAATGTCGTTGACCACATTGACCATGCCGCGCCGAGAGCACCAAGGCGGTGGACGACGGCGAGGCCTAGGAAGGGGACGACGCGGAGCCGGGGAAGACGCGGCAGTGGATGCCCACGCGGAGAGGAGTACCAGGGTTCACTGGTTTGGCTGCGGTGTGAGGCTGCCGTCGCCGCAGGGCCTGGCTAGCAGTGGGAGTAGTAGGGGGCGATGAGGCCTCAACGGCAGCACAGCCGGCCACTGGAGGCAGGAGCAGGCAGTCTCCTCGGCGCTGGTTTGGGCGGCTGGTGCAAGAAGAGCAGCGATTGAAGAAGCAGCAGGACCATTCGATTCAAATCCAACGGTTACTGCTGCTAGAATCGTTTGTTGACTAAGTTGACAAGCCCTGCGTACACGTCAATGTAGTAGGCCCACAGGTCAGCCTCCCAACCAGTGCGCCCCAGATGTCAGTGGGAGGAATCATTTTTTTTCGCATAATAAGGAGGCAGTTGATTGCGTGCGGCCAGGCCAGCGGAGGGAGTAGGGTGGGCCGGGGAAGCCTGTGCGGCATCACAGCGGGCCACAAGAGAAGGGACCAGGCAGTCCCGCCGGCGCTAGTTTAGGCAGTTGGAGCAGGAAGATCAGAGATTGAAGAAGCACGGCGGCTAGAATCGTGTGTTCACTGACAAAGCCTTGCGTAAACAAGTCAGCCTCGAAATCTGTGGCGTGTACAACCCATTTGCTATTATTTTTATAATTTCTACTCATTTTCTAATTCATATGAAATTTATTGGAGCCCGTTTTCCATTTTTAGAATTGCCGGCCATTTTCTGGTCAGTACGAGGGTCAAAAAATTAACTAAATATGTGGGAAATTTTTGCTGGGGAACGAAATATTCTTAATCCAAAAATTAATAGCCATACTAAAACAAATTTAAAAATAAGTTAGTACTATGTCATGTTAAATCCAATGAAATACGTATAAGATATCAGTGAAGAACAAAATTAAAAAAAAAACTAATATCCCATTTGCTCGTCTTAAAAGATTTGCAGCCCAGTAATTCGGAGAAAACAAATAGGCCTAGCTTGGGTATTCTTCAAAAAGAAATACTGGGCTACCTATTTTCCCAAAGAACTGGTGCATGAGCATTTAGCTTTATTTATTTATTTACTTATTTATGTTTAGGGGACCATGAGTATGTACCTGGGCCGGATTCATGTGAGAGCGTCCCTTCTAGTTAATTATGGGCTTCTCTATTAGGTCTTCATCAGTGTGCTGCATGTTATCAACAAGTGGAAAATGTGTTCCGTACGAAAAATAGTATGAGCTACGTACGGTACGGGGCACTAAAGGATCGAACCGTGCAACGACTTTCAAAACATTGTGTTTGTCGTTCTAACAACACATTTATATTCAACCAACAGACGAAATATACTACTGATTGTATATTGAAAACAGCAGCAGCAGCAACCAGGGCTAGGGGTGCAACAGAAGCCGTAAGCAGGCCAGAAGAGTGAAGACACAGCTCTCTCTTCCAAACCAAACATCAGCCATCATTACAAAAGGGCTACCAAAAAAGAACAAGTGTATGCATCAAACTAAATAAAGATCCTACTACACCAAGTGTACGCATCTAACTAACTGGCTCAGTTAGACGTTACTATTTATTAAGCTGTGGAGATTGGCTGACGGCTTGAACCAGATGGGTGCCTGACGGGGGAAACTCCAGCCAGTAGGTCGAAGTCTGATACTTGCGACCCTCTCTCCTACTTTGGGCTGCAGAGCGTGGCAGCACATATCAGGGTATGGTGCATGCAGAGACGCATGGTACGCTGTGTACACACAATTTTGCCTGATGAACGAAACCGCGCTGCCATCATGATCCTTGTCGTCGGTTATCTCCTGGTTAATCGGATAATTCAGTCCGACAAACAGAGAGCGTGTGCCAAGGCTACTTTCCAGCCTCCAGTCAAAAATTCCTGAAAGCCCAGAGAAGCTGGGATCCTGCTCAAAGACCTTGCAGTGACTGTGATTGTATTCCGCGAAACAACACGTCTGGTACGTGCGAACGATCATCAATCTTTTGTTGTCGTCTCATCGAGCCAGGAACCACCTGCAACTGCCATGCCGCTTTTCTTTCAAAGGTTCTGGGATTAGGAAGGGTAGGGACACCAGGCGGCCTACAACATCATATCAAGTTGGAGTCAAATAAAAAAGGGCTCTTGATTTAGTCAATCTTAAGAACAGCATGTTATGAGCATGACTATTTTTTTTAGTAAATGTTGATAGTAATATAAGAAAGCCATCATGATATCATAGGAAAGTAACATACTGCTGTAACAGCCGTTTGTAGCGATGACTGGAGTAGGCCAGCAATACGTCCAGCCATAGAAGGAGTCGTCAGCATAAATGAAGCCCTTGTGTTCAATGGCATCAAAGAACCATGGATGATGTATGATCCTGTGATGGACGTGCAGATTTATCCACTTACCGCAGTGACCTGTCAAATAGGCGAGACCGTGGTTGAAGAACGCAATTAGCCTGAAATCTTTATAATTCCCAGATCTTGTGGGCACTTGGCAGATTACAACCTTGAGCAAATCAAACTTGGTATCATGTTGGCTACTGTAAGATTCCGAGTATTCTGGGCCGCGGTGCCAAAGCAGTGCAGTGTTAATCGAAGGAAGGGGGATCAATCGCCGGGTGTAGACCTCCACGAGCATCCAGCTGCCGCGACCGTCGACGAGCACCATCCAAGACGTGTTCATGCCGACCCAGTACATACCGTTAATGTAGCTGAGGCTGACGGGGATCGGGTCGCAGTGAAGGGGGTTGATGCTCGCCACCCTACGATCGTTATGCTGCGTGACACACCGTTTCTTAAGATCAGGCGGCATCAGCAAGCAAGGAGCTGGCTTAAAAAGCTCCGGCCTGAGGGCTTTGAGTAAACGGTACAGCCCCGACGAGCACGCGGCGAGCGGCATGGTACTGAGATTGTCCACACACGAAACAATGAGCTTGATTACTTTGTGGGGAGCGAATTCCAGCCACTATTTCAGCGGACGCTGCTCGGTTCTGCCATTGTTAGTGCTTGCGTTTCGGACGAGGGGGGAGGCACCTTCGCGGGGCTGGAAGCTTGGACGAGATTATGTGCGGATAAAGACGGAGAAGCGAATATGTGATGCGGGAAGTGGACAGGTGATGATGACTACAACACGCCGCTTGACTTACGAGACACATACCAGCAGCGTAGGGTCATAACGATGCCAGACAACTTGCTTGAGTGATCACAGTACTGGTACTCTCTACAGTACCTACTACAGTACTATGCCCTACCTTGCTAGAGTAGAGTAGTAGAGTAGGACTCTGCTCTACTACTAGCACCGGAGGAGTAGTATATTCTAATCTAAAATAGGTACAAACTTCGATGCCCGATCATGGGACGACTACGAACCGTGCTCAAAGACCGTGTCTACATGGTGTTTGGACTTATATGCAAAAAAATAGCAAGATGCCCGTGCATTGCACGGCACACCATCATCACCAACTCGGTTTTTTCTCTACTCCTACTCCTATAAAAGACTCAGTTGGTGATGATGGAGGCGAGGAGGCGTGTTCAGCCGGGCGTGCAGCGGACGGCACAACACTATTCGATTTGTTATAAAAAAAGTACTTGTAGAGATAGAGACATAGGGAGGAGCACGAGGTAAGGCCTTATCTGTAAATGTGGAGAGAGGTGCGGGTATCTTTTGTAAAATTGTCATAGTTGGCTTTATATCCGTCAGATATAGATCGGATGGTCTATATTACAAGATGGCAGGCAAACCATCATCACCAACTCGGTTTTCTATAAGAGTAGATATATATATATATATATATATATATATATATAGATAGAGACTAGGGAGTACTAGTAAGGACACCATCTACTGCTTCGTGTGCTACTCCTGCGCTCCATTCGGCGGCTGCAACGTCCTCTACAGCCACTCCCTCCCGCGCTCCATTCGGTGGGCGCTATTGAAATCTGGGGAGCGCACTCTCGCGACTGCTGGCAGCCACGACTTCACCGACGACGACTTTTTCCCCAACCTCGGCAACCTCTTCCTCAACGACATGGGCGACAACCTCAACGCCAACGGTGCTGCTCCCGTTGCACCATATGTGTTTCTGTCCTTCCTGTTCGAAATCGTGGTAGAATTCATGTTTCTACTCTGTATCCTACTACTATGCTAGTCCACATGATTAGTTTCATCTCTGTTATTGCCGTCATGATTTATTTTGGGCTTATTCGGATTAAATCTCGTAGTAACTTGCTCACATATTCAACTGGCGCAACGTCCCCTACAACCACTCCCGTTTCATGGATGGCCTGGTCAATGCCTCCAAGGAGCCCTTCGTCCACTGCTATGAGTGCCCGATGCCGTTTTGTGGCTCGCCGGCGGACATGGTGCATCACCTCATGGATGTGTGCAGCGGTCACTGCTGGCCCTTGGCGGATAACATCAAGTATGACACGTGCTACCGGTTCACCATGCCGGAGTCGCTGGAGGATCACCACCGCCTGCTAGTCTCAGAGGAGGACGGCAGCATCTTCCTCTTGATCGTGGGCACCGACGAGGCCCGCGCAGGCCGCCGCCCCGTCTTTGTAGCGTGCGTCAGGGGCGTCGCCGCTGACGCTGACACTAACACGAGGCAGATGTACGCGTGCAAGGTCAATGTTACTACCCCTCTGGGTCACGTGGGCGGCGAAACCGGCCTCATCGGACAGACTTGGAATCTGAGGAGCTGGGACTATCCCGCCAATGTGGACTTGGAAAACCCATGGCATCCATTCTATCCTTTACCCACCGACTCGGTGCACAGGGACTCCAAGGAGGTTCACCTGGACATACGCATTATCAAGTGCACTTAGAAAACATGTAGTGTGTGTGTGTGGGCGCTTATGGCCCGTGTCTTTGCTGCTTTTGATTCTATAAGCTTGTCGTTAAACTTGAGTGGCTTTTGCCGCAGTCCTTCCTTTGAACTGCTCCTCTCAGTGAGCTGATGTAAGACACTTTGGGTTTCATTTGATAATGGAACCGGGGAGGAGCCTCCCTGTTCTTCTAAAAAAATACGCATTATCAAGTTAAATGTTGATCATTAGTCTTCGCTCAATGTAATCCGCTGTCTAAGCATGTGGAGACTTCCATGCAGGATCTTGCTCTATTGGAGTATCGCGCATGAATAAAAGTGTATCCGTTTATGGTTTAGTCTAGAATCTTCCATGTATGAATTTTTACTACAGTACTGGTGAAAGACTTACGATGAACCATTTCTTACATCTCCTCTGCCCCCTTGCAAGTCATCCTGATTTAATCCCTCCGTCTAGGTGTATAAGGGCATGGTTAATATTACTTAATAGTATAGCCAACTGTTGACTATAAGAAAGTGCCATGTCATCTGTAGCCAACATGTATAACAATCGATACTCAAAAACTAATTCTTAAAGATCATTTCTTGCAAAGCACAATAAGGTTATTTCTTCACAAGTTTTGGATGCAGGTTGAACAGTTGAACGCTTTTGTTTGCAAAAGATACCTTCTTATCTATTTCACCCGGATGTTTGTGAGCTCTAGAGATGAGATAATATCCGAAGAAACCTATCGATACCCGTTACACATGAGATGACCCCCACATCCTTTGTTAAAATAAACGACTCCCCGATCAATGCATTTCACTCTTCGGTGCAACGCACGGGCACCTTACTACTATAGATTAGTACGACCAAAAATTGAACTAACATTATATATAGTACGATAAATACTGATGCATGTCACCTAAAATTATATCATTCAAAACTATGTTCAAATACGAATCCAACGATATAGTTTTTGTTGACATGCACTAACATTTTGTCAGTTAAATCTTCAGTCAAATTCAATGGGGGACTAATAAACCACGACCGATGTAGTACAAGTGTAGAGGGCGGCGCTGCATGGGAGTCTCACCTCTCACCCCGCTCGTGGCGCGACAGTAAAGCCATCATATCACAAAACTCAACCACTCCCAGTAATAAATGGCCTGGTAAAATAAACGGACAAGCAACCATCACATCCCTCCGTCTTTTTTGCATTTCATCTCTCTGCATTTACTTTCTCCGGTTCATCTCCCACGCTCGATCCCTAGCTACTACTCCTCGGGCCAGTTCTTTTGGTGGCTTCCCTAGCTTTTCCCACAAGACTAGTCACAGTGGAGAGTAACAATAAGGCACCTCACTCATTTATTTGGGCTTCTAAACTACTACTCCGTCTTGGTTTATTCCTCACCATTGTAATTTGTGCTAAATTTTGACCAAAGATTTAACTGATAAAATGTTACTCAAAACACTTAGGCACGGTGCATCTAGGTGTGTAAGTCATCTTACGAAAACCAAATAATCCAAAAACACTTAGGCGCGGTGCATTAACTTCTACCTCGTTTCTTGTTTCTTAACATATCAACCAATAAGATATAAAGAGTGCGCATGCTTTTAATGACTTGAGATATCAAACACGACATGCAGTGGTTAGTTCATTGCATGCAATACTATTAATTAGCAAATAAACATTAACGTTTCTTGTTTTCTCCTCCTCCTTGGTCACGGTGCACAGAGAAATAACCACAGAGAAGGAAGGTAAAAGTAAACAATCAAACGAGCATTTTTGCATTTGTTTTGCATTGAATCATTTCACAAGCTTGACTAGTGCTGTTTTTCCACTTTTACAAAAACCGCATCGTAATGTTCAAACGTGCATTTGCACGTACATAAGTAATAGTAGTACTCCCTTCGTCTAGGTGTACAAGTCTTCCCTCCTTGGTCACCGTGCACAACCAAAAATGACTTATTGACCTGGACGGAGGGAGTAGCACAGTCTGCAAGCATATATCGAGAGAGACATGTAGTCCGATAGTATATAGTAAAGTTTGTGCTATATGCACGTACTTGCAAAATGCGTAATAATACACAACATTTCCAAACTTTCCCTTTTACATACTTAATTAAGGATGCTAAAAATTCTTGAACGTTCGGGATTTATCATTTGCGTCCCAAAACTAATGAGATCGCCTTACGAAACAAAGATTATACTCCTCCTAAAAGCCATGGCACTCGCAGGAGCGCTTGCGGCGCGCCACGAGTGCCCTGGTGCGCGGCCGTTTCCCAGCGCGCCGACACAACACCTCTTCCTCAGCCTCGCAACTCGCGAGGTGATGATTGGCGGCTTGCCGGCCGGCGAGCGCGATCTCACCGGTGTGGTGATCCGACGCCAACAGGTATCCTCCTGGCTGGAAGCGTGCACCCGGTCCACATACCGCCAAGCGTAGATGAGGTGCTTGGGCCCGACTGCACTCAGGTCGTTGGCACGGGCGTCCTCCGCCACCCTCACGGCCCTCGCATGAGCCTTCTGCCAAAGAAATAATTTCTTGACTCTCTCGGACGCGACATAGATCTCCCAGAAAGCTTGTTGTGCGGTGCGCTTCTCTTCCTCGGCCTTCTTCTCCGCCTCTATTTTGGCGCGCTCTGCTGGAGGCAAAGCCTCCCACAAGGCGACATCCATTTCTTTCCAAAGCTCCTCAAGGCTAGGGGGCTCGGTGGGCGGCGCGGCGCTCTCCTCGTAGCGGGGAGCCGACGTGTCCTTCGACGCACGTGCTGGCAAGATTGAGAACGCCGACGCGTCCACCTCGATGCGTCGCGGCGAGGAGCGGAACGCCGAATCCTCCTCGACTAGTGGCGGCGAGGAACGGAACGACGACGTGTCGCATCACGGTGAGGAGCGGAACGCCGACGCGTTCTCCTCGACTAGTGGCGGCGAGGAACGGAATGGCGACGCGTCCTCCTCGACTAGTGGCGGCGAGGAATGGAAAGGCGACGCGTGACAGTCCGCATGCTGCAGCGAGGGGCTCCTAGGGCTTGGGAGGGGAGATGCCATGGTGGTCGACGTGAGAGGGAGGGGGAGGAGATAGCGATGAACGTGAACGTGAGGGGGAGGAGATAGCGATGTTGTGGGAGGCGCAGTATTTACAGCGAGCAATGGCACACCTACGTAAGATATGGACTGAGCTGCACTGACTTAACTGCAGGTCCAGTTGCGTCACTGACATGTGGGCTAGTACCATGCTGGGCCCGTATGTTAGTGACCCAATGCACCTGAAGTTAAGTAAAAGCTACGTGGGCATATTTGTTGGAGTAAATTACGGGGGAGCGAAGGGGTGGAAATATTGCTGGTCACAATGGATTGGACGAGCGTGGGGGGAGGAGAGTCATGCATGCAGATTTTTTCACACGGGGTGGAGTGGTGGGACCGCCGGAGGGAGAAGGAGAGTTTGGCAGGCATATTGTTTCCACACATGGACAGGAAAAGATTTGGAGATGAACGGGCTTCCTGCAGGTATGGGGAACGGTGCATAATAAGTCATCTTGCATGCCGGGCTAGGTATAGTCTCAAGTCATTAAAAACATACACGCCCCACACATGTTCATATTTCAAGGTGAACTAAATTATTGCATGCGATGATTAAGGCTGGTCATCATGGTGGTATCTTAGCTGGTACACGGGAATAGCAAACATGCTGATGTGGCAAAGAATTAAAGAAGAGATGGGGGGTTAGACTAACTAGTGTTCATGCATGCATTGGTAAACACATTTTTTTGTGAAGAACGACATCATTAGTTGAATACTTTTGCAGACTTCAAAAACTATTCCACCGCCTCTACTATCTTGCTAAGAGTAGGTGAAATTCTTGAGTCGAGCCCTTTAAACTAGAAGGGAGGTAGTGGTACTCTAATAGCTAGGTGTGTAAGTCATCTTACGAAAACCAAATAATCCCAAAACACGTAGGCGCGGTGCATTAACTTCTACCTCGTTTCTTGTTTCTTGACATATCAACCAATAAGAGATGAGGGTGTGCATGCTTTTAATGACCTGAGACTATCAAACATGACATGCAGTGGTTAGTTCATTGCATGCAATACTATTTAATTAGCAAATAAACATTAATGTATCTCGTTTTCTCCTCCTCCTTGGTCACGGTGCACAGCCTAAGATGATTTACTCACCTAGACGGAGGGAGTATCAACATTCACAATGTCAAATCAATATTTTTACACTCATTATAAAACGTAGTTCTTATACTCATTATAATCAGTATTGTAGATATTGATATTTTTAGTATAAATTTGGTCGTGGGATTTCATTGATGCCTGTCAAAGCATGGAGGAAGCGGAGCTTAGGGATTGCATTGCCGGTCTCTACATAGGTATTTCTCTTCATAATCCTGTAATTTTAGAGACTGATTGCACTTTTGTGGTAGCATCTCTTGCATCGGGGGACTATGACAAGTCTGCTATGCGTGACCTGAAGATGAGAGCGTTGAGCATCTCAAAGTTGATCAACAATCTTCAATTGTCAAAGATTAGCCGTTCGGCCAATAAGGTGGCACACTTAATCGCTAAGTATAGCTTTGACAATAGATTAGATGGTATTCTTGTAAATAACGTACCACCCTGTGTGGTGAATATTGTATCGAATGAGTGTACTGGTGTGGCTGGTTAATTAATATAAGGTGGTGTTTAAAAAAGTATATATTTGGTCAAACACTTTGCAAACGGTTGACGGGAGTAAAAAGGACCAGAGGGAGTATCATGCATGCGGAGTAGGCAAATTTTTTTTCTCATTTTTAGCCGGTCGAAGTCTCAAAGGGCGCGATCGCGCGAGGGAGGCGAAGGTCGTGGGAGGTGCGACGGTTGACAGAATTAAGTGAAGTTACATCCACGCGCCGGCATGGCGTGCGAACAGGCAGAAGCTATACCGTCAGGCCTACGATATGGGTCTAGTAGACATGACATCTAGTGGGTCCCGCATAGTTCTCGAGAACTCTTTGGGGGCTTGCAGCCGTTTATCCACTGGGCAAGCCAGCAACCCCACGCCGTTCGCATGCCCTACTCGTCCCCGTCTTCTACCTCACAACAGTTCGCTCCCAGTTGTCCCGTCCTTTCACATTAGTTCGCTCCCAGTTTTTGCGGGGTACAACAGTTCAAATTCTCCTAACCCTCCTCCAAAATCCATGGCCTCCCAAATCTCCATGGTCGCCGCTGAGTACCAGGTTAGAGCCATCACCGGCGATCAGTTCATCGTCATGTACACACGTGGATCCGCGACGGTGAAAGCATGGCTTGCCCGCTTCCTACGCATGTTCAACAGTTCAACAGATGAGTGGGTTGCTGGGTTAGATGTTGAGTACACCACAGTCCTGGGACGAGAGAAGGATCTAAAGGACGAAGAGAGGAAGAAGCCCGCCGTGATCCAGGTTTGTGTACATAATGTTTGCTTGGTCTACCACATATGCCATGCCGACGTTGAGTGCCAGGATTTTAAGAACTTCCTCAAGGACAAAAGAGTGAAATTCGTTACTGTAGGCTTTAAGAACGACAAAGAAGTCCTGCGTCGGATAGGTGTCGTTGTAGGCCAGCCCTTCGATCTCCTGAAGGCAAGCCTGGTGTCCTCCTCTCAACCTTCAATGCTGACCCTGGTAGCAGCCATGATTGATCCTTCGTACGCTAAACTGAAGAAACCTCATCACGAGTTTCAACATGCATGGGAGTCGAAGACATTAGATGAAGATCACATCCTGTACGCAGCAATGGATGCCTACCTTTGTTTAAATATCTACATGGGTTGGATGAAGAAGCAGAGCCCAGTGTCCGGTTCAAGCAAAGAAGCGTTGACGAAGAGGAAGAGGAAGAGGGACGAGGACGAAGTCGAGGACGTGGACTCGGACTCCGAGTAGGTGGCAGTGCCGTCGCTCATGATGGTTCTACTGCAGTGTCAAGCTGACTAGTTGCTTAGTTTATTTTCAAGGGTGTGTTGTGCTGAGGCCCCAGCAGAACTATGTTTATGTTCTTTCTCGTTATTTGAACTGTTTAGTACGTAGAGTAGTACTAGTACTATGTCTTACTACTGTTCTTCTTGCAGTTGGTACTACAACTCATACCTTCGTGTTCCCACTGTACTTAATACGTTCGTACTAGTAGTATAATTTGGGTCAGTCGGTTTGTGAAAGAAGTTTGACGGAGCGAAGGAAGAAGACGGCAGAAGAGGTGGAAGAAGCCCTTCTAGCCATCCATGTTGCATCAAATGGCTCACATGAGTCGACTGACCCAAATTGCTCCTTCAGATTGCAGGATCCACATGGCATTCAAGGTCTCGAAGGTAGATTCCACGTCCGCACTCGGTTTGCGGGCTCGACGCGCACGCGACCGGCTTCCGCCGCGACAGCCACCATGTGCGCCTCCTCTGCGCGGGCGGAGACGACAATGACATGCTAGTTCCTCCTCGCCGGCGTGCTGGAGCACGCGCTCTTCCTCCTCTTCGTACGCTGCGTGCATAGATGCGGCTCCACCAGCTGCTCGCGTGCTTGGCAGCACGGCGGCATGGCGAGGAGGGACTGCAAACGACGTGAGCGGGCGAGCCTTCGGCTTCATGGCACAGGGATGGCAGCGACACGGCGGTGATGGGCGAGAAATTGTTGGTCGGAGCAGGCGGGCGCCGGCATGCACAACGGCAGCGGCGGCATATTGATGAGTGCGTGTATGGGAGCTTACTTTAGTTTTATATGAGGTTGGTCAAACTTAAAAGAAAACCGTACTAGTACACGTAAACATTATACTTAGGAAGCGCTTTTATTATTTATTATTTTTGAAGTTAGTACCACAGCCACGATACGGAATCCTATGTAAGCGCGTGAACTGCGGCTGCGCGGTCGATCAAACGGTGCGTCACCGTGTCGCGCTCGAAGGACATCCGCCGAACCTTTTTGTGTGTGAGAACAATCCTCGAATATTACTCAACTTTTTTTTTCCTGGGAAAGTTCTTGACGCTGCAATATTTCCATATATTTGAATTTAGCTCTAGTTTGTGTTTATTTGGATTTGGACGTTTTAAGTGCGCCCTAGTTTTTTTTAATACTTATTTTGTGTGTGTGACTGAGAGAGAATGTGTGTATGTGTCCATATGTGTGTTGTGGCGGAAGGGCAATGTGGAGACAGTGTGCGTGTGATACAGACATAGAGAGGTGTGAATGTGCAAACGATCATGCATGAGTGAGACATAGACAGATGCTGATACGTTGTGTATACATGAGAGAACGGTCTTCTAGTTTACTTGCGCGCGCGTGTGTGTGTGTGCATGAGAGAGAGAGAGAGGGAGATAGAGAGAGGAGCATCCGTAACACAACAACCATCTCTCTCAACTCGTCCATCCCTTGCACGATCGCATGCAACATATGCATCAACGCGCACATTTTGACACCCTCACTCGGCCCCTGCCCACCTCAAGGCCCGCGCAATCTCTTCGTGAATACCCATTTCTCTCCTTAGGTTTGTTTTCGCTCAATATCTGACAGACACACACACACACACACACACGCACACGCACACGCACACACACGCATGCAGCACAACACACACACACACACTCCCCCGAGCACACAATTCATCCCCATCCAAGGTTATACGGCGACCACTCTCGCTTGTGCTTCTTTGCACCCCAACATGCACAACACCTCAATCTTCAAAGAGGGCATCGAGCAGATCAAAGACGGCGACCACACCGCGCTAGAGAATGTGGGGTCATTTGGAAGCAGGGTGATGTGACGACGGTTGACTGACTCCTCCCCCCACCCTCTCTCTCTTGCATAAAATTACCAATCCCTCTCTCCCCCGCACAAAATGGTCAATCCCTCAACCCATGAGATCCTTCCCCTCTCGTCCATGTTTTTCCAGCTCTCTCATCAAACATGTTGTCTCTTCTCCTTCCATGTATACAGAATCACGTATATTACATGTCTCCATCTTTCTCACAGACCTTACTTCTTCCTCTCTCTTTCTCTCTTTCTCTCTCTCTCTATGTGTGTCTTGTTAGGTTTGTCTCCTACTCTCTCGTCCACATACATACAATCTTTCCCGCCCTATCTGCTCCATGTTCAAAAGCTCTCTCTGCACGTTTCATTCACACAATGGGATATGTCAAAATGTTGCTTCTATAATGGCTGATGTAGAGTTTTGGTTGTTTTTGTTGCATCCTACAAAGTAATAACTATGAAATGCATTTAGATTCTCATTTGACTGGGATTATGTGAGTTTGAGCATGTTGTGAAGTACTATAGACCTTGTATACATCTTGGGATTCGACAATGATTGTAACTATTGAATTGTATAGACCATTACATTCGAAGTCAATAGCCTAATATATTTATTTCACAATTTCAACAAATGATTAGTTCACTACAAACTAAGAAAACAAATGTGTACTCCCTCCGTTTTTATTTAAGTCCACGTATTAGCATTGGTCAAAGTTAAGTTTTGTAAGCTCTTAGAAAGCTTATAACAAAAAATATTAACATATACAGTAACAAATAAATACCATTAGATTCATTATTGAATGTACTTCCACATCATACATATTTGTATGGTAAATGTTTATATTTTTATATAAACTTGGTCAAACTTTAGGAAGTTTGACTTCGGTCAAACCTAATATGCAGAGTTTACTACTACTACTCGCTAGTTGCTTAGCCGAATAACTCAACACGCCACACGGGGAGTCCAGTGTCACAAAATTTTGAGTTCGGCGGGAAAATCTCCCGCGACCCTGATTCGAGCAGTGGGAAGTTACCATCATAGCCTTCAGAACAGGCCTACGTACGACGCTTGGTAGGGGGCTATTTTCGTAACTTCAGGTTCACCCTACCCAGCCAGCCCCACCCCGGCACCCAGAGTAGTACACCTGAATACTCCCCATTTTCTATCCCCACCGCAAAATAGACTTCTCCACTACACCGCAGCCTTCATGCTCCTCCCCTTTACATCGGCGCACTCGTCCACCGCAGCGCATCTGCCTCATCGACGACCTCGTTCGCCGCACTAGAGCGGGTCCACCATCGTCGTCGTAGATGGAGCCTCTTCCCCGGCATCGTCTTCCACGGTCTCGGATCTGCTTCCCGGAAGCCGACGCCAAGCGCAGAAGTACCACCGTCGTGGACAATGAACTGACTCCCGTTGCCGACCATGACTCACAGAGGCCGCCGCGACCATCGTTCTCCTCCTCGATTGGTAATGTGTGTATTGAATCACTTAGCAGTACATGTGCAGTTCCAATTTTGTTCATACCTACCCTTCAATTTTCCTGGGTGCTATTGTTCCCGTAAAAGTAATTGGTTATAGCCTCCATTGTCCAACAGAATATCAGCTTGTAATTGTGCATCGCTCCTGTATCGCGCTGTGCTTGGGTAGGTTTTTCATCTGCAACCAGTAGTGTGGCAAATGATGGAAAGGTTTTTAGAACTAGCAAAATGCCCATGCGTTGCACGCATCAAGATGCATTTGTATGAGTAGTTTATCTTGTGGGAGAAAAGGATGAACGAGGGAAGGCCTTATTTGCAAATCTGGAGAGGGGTATGGGTATCTTTTTGCAAAATTCCCATTTGTTTCCTTCCTATCTGTCAGATATAAATCGGACGGCCTATATTGCAAGAAAAAAAAGTGTAGAGGAAAAAAAGTAGACAGTAAAGGAAGTAGAGATAAATATTAAATATTAAATATAAAATAAATAAAACTGTAGAGAAGAGTGTAGAGATAGCAGAGACGTCGGGAAAGGATCGCGCATGCGTGGGAAAAGCGGCCGGGCGTGCGCTAGTTTTGGCGCGCGGCGTCCGGCGTGCTTTATAAAATCCAACGCCCTCCCACCGCTCTGTTCCTTGCCACCACTCTGTGCCTCGCCACCGATCTCTCCCCGCTCTTTTTTGCCTCGCTGCTGCCCCGCCACCATGCCGCCGCGTCGCCGGGAAACTTGGGGATACCGCGGCGTCCGCGCGCGCCCCTCCGGCGGCTTCTCCGCCGAGATCCTGTTCCGCGGGATGCGCCTCGGCCTCAGCAATTTCGACACCGCCACCGAGGCCGCCCGCGCGTACGGCGCGGCGGCGTGGCGCCTCCGGTGGCCTCATAGAACATTGAACTTCCCCAACGTGCCGACGCGGGAGCGGGCGCAGGAGCTCGTGCCTCTGCCGCGGCTTAGCACCGACAAGGATCGTCGCGACAACCGGAGGCGGGAGCACCGTATCGGCATCGCCGAGATGGACGAGGAAGCCATTGCACTGTGGCGCCAACACTTCCCGCAGGACATTATCAACGAGCGTGAGTTCTACGCGCAAAGGAGGTCAGAAAGGGATAAGAGGAGGGCGGAGCGAGCCGCCTATCGCGAGGACAAGCGTAGGCGAAAAGCGGACGCTTAGTTCAACATGAGGCTAGGAGCAGCGTCGTCCTGGGAATCCGACGACGATCGATATCTTCACGCCTACAGTCAGACGTCGGAGGAGGACATCACCGAGGAGCAGTCGGACGACGAGGAGTAGTTGAATTATCTTTTTTGTATCTATCTATGCTGAGAACTATCCTCTACTCTTTAGTAATCTACTTCTCAATCTCAGCACTGTAAACGCTTTTTTAAAGCGCCACGCGTTGCGATTCTGTTGGAGATTCTCTAACATGGCAGACGAGTGTTTTAATGTTGCCCACAAGATGCGCGAGTATTACTAGTAGTGTTTTTCTTGCCATGTTGAGATTTTGAAACCACAAGTGTGAACATGCAGAGGAGCAATGAAGACCAAACACAGGATATTCGGGACATCTTCAAGGAGCGTGGCAAGTTAAAGAGGAGCTGCACCGAACCTGTAAAACGAGCTTTAGTAAGTAACACCCTTTCAATTACTTTCGTTTAGCCTCGTGTTCTTCGATGTGTATACGTTGTAGTTTCTGTTTCTCTTAAGCGTGGTGTTCTTCGATGTGTAATAAGAAGAGTCTTAATCGTCCTAATGCTTTTGTTTTTAACTTGATGTAGGAAGTGGGTGTTCTCACCATGTAGTCTGTTTTTATATTTCTTTTCCTTTTGACTTCACTTCTTCGAGTTCCGTTTATCTGGCTTCTACTAAATGGATCTAGGTTTCTCTGATTATTGATCTAAAAAAGTAGTAACTTCATGTCAGGATGCAGTTCCTGCGAGGAGGGAAGTATGGTCAACCTCGAGATCATGTTTCCAAGATGAGGCTGGATTACACACAAGGTGCCAGTTCCCTAATGATGCTGGATTAGACACAAGGTGCAAATTCCCAGATGATGCTGGATTACACACAAGCCAGGTGGAGTCGTCAGCTATTCGTGTCCTCGTGGCATTAGTAAAGGCTAAAAGAAAGCATGCAACAGCCCTTAAGAATGTAGCTGAGTTCCTGAAGAAGCGAAAAGAGCAATCAGATGCTCTCTTCACCCAAGCCAAAGAAGAGATGGAAGAAGCCAGAAATAAGCTAGTAGAGGCAGAGCAGGCTAGGCGTCTCCTGCTATCTAAAACTGTTGTCAATACAAAATTTCCTTCATAATAGCTAGGTTCAAATGTTTATCCAGTCAGCATGCCTGTTGTGATGTCTGTGCATCTATTGATGTGCCACAAAATGTTTTTTTGGGTCATGTAATAACAGCAATTACTTTCCAAACAATAACACACGAAGCATTGGACATGGTATAGTTCACGCGCAAGCCCGACATTCCAAGCCCAACTTCCACATCAAACTCATGTTCACAGATATCTGCACATTCATACATAATGTCGACAACCATGATTCACTTCAAAGCCAAAAAAATGTGAGGAGAGTTATAAATAAAGAAAAACCTCTACTAGTTCCTGCTACCAGTGCGAGCACAACAAGTCAAGACCATGCGTAAATTAATTATATTTTAGTCATTTTTGTGTTCTAAAATGCCCGCCGGCTCGCGGAAGGACGTGTTGCCGGCACAAGCGCGGATTCAATGAAGGCAGGCGGGGCAGTCTTAAGCTGGTTGCACGCGGCGAGTGCGGCCCTCTTGTCCGGTGCACCGGTTCAATGCCTGCGCTATGAGAGGTCGCATCCGTGTCAGAGCAATCACTCCCTCCAGTCCTTTTTTGTTTGGGTATAACAAAATCTCGTTTTCCATTCACATTTTACAAGTAAAATTCGTGGACAAACTTTGACCCAAAGTACGATGGGGACTAGTAAACCAGAATGGAGGTAGTCGTTTTTTTAATCAAAGAAGGGTTTCCCCTTCCGATTACTGAAAGCTAGCATCTAAATCTAAACCATAGTATTTGCCCTAGAACTACCAGGTTCAACATCTCGTAACGTAAACCCATACAACCATACACCAAGGAGGTACGTAGTACTATGAATTCCATTTTCTCTCCATACCAATCGTTCTAAAAACTACTTACTACTTATAACGTACCATTTAAAATCAGAACTCTTAACCCCACTAAAAAACGATATTTTAAACGTGGCTACTCGGTCTATGGCAACTGACGAGCCACCGCGCTCCAAGTAGTTCACCTGTGGTCCCGACCATCAACTCCTACAAAGGTGCTCCACCACGTACCCGGTACCCGCGAATGCAGCAATCATGCACCTAGGGTTTTAGGGTTTATTTGTTAACATCGCCTTTATGTAACACTCATGTGTGCGAGATAGCGAGAGGCCGACTACGTGCGTGCGCCTCTTCTCTTCGTATATGTACTCCACCGTTTGTCTGGTGTCCAAAAAATTATAATAACTACTAGCAATGTGCCAATGCGTTGCCACACGACCAAAGTAGATTAATACATATTCACCGATTTGATGGAAAAAAAGTCTAGTTTTGAAATACATATATCACTAAAAATATGTTATGTTTCACTCAAAATATATTCCTTTGGCGGTTTTGATGAGATAAGGGAGGCATGTTGTTGGTTTCAAGATTTGAGAAGTGGTACATGTCTAATTTCTACTCTTACTAGCAACGTGCCGGTGCGTTGCACGGAACATCAAAATCTCATGGGAGAAAAGGATGAACGAGGGAAGGCCTTATCTACAAATGTGGTGAAGAGTGTGGGTAAATTGCCATATTTTCCTTCCTACCCGTCAGATATAAATCGGACGACCTACATTGCAGGATGGCAGGCCCACCATCATCACCAACTCTATTTTTTATCCCTACTCTTATAAAAAGCATTGTCGGTGATGATCGTGTGCCTGCCATCCTGCAATATAGGCCGTCCGATCTATATCTGACGGATAGGAAGGAAACTATGGCAATTTTGCAAAAATATACCCACACCCCTCTCCACATTTGCAAATAAGGTCTTCCCTAGTTTATCCTTTTCCCCAACAAGATAAACTACTCATACAAATGCATCTTGATGTTCCGTGCAACGCATGGCATCTTGCTAGTTGTTGCAAAAAGCCCATGTGTGTGTGAGAGAGAGGGAGAGTGGAGGAGGACGGAGTGCATGTGTGACAAAGACACAAGTAGTGTGTGTGCGATAGGTATCAGCTTAAAATGAGGCGATAGTGTGTGTGTGCACGATCGAGAGGGCGTGTCTCAAGAAGAGAAGGAAAAGCTACATAGATACAAGGAGCGAGCGAGAGTCATGTATGCGATGGTGGAAGCATGAGTGTGCGGGTGTATAAACCTATCTAGAGGCTAGCTAGTCGATAAATGCTTGTGAGAGAAATACGAGTCGGGGTGCGAAAGCGAGAGTTTTGTGTGTGTGTGAGAGAGACGATAGTCTGGAAGGGGGGTGGAAGCAGGAGTTGTGTGTGTGTATCTGTGAGAGAGAGAGAGAGAGAGGAGACGGTAGTCGGGGTTGTCTGATCGGTGTTAGTCTGGGATGGAGACGAAAAGGAGACCGCAACAAATGTTGTGTCTACAGGAGAGAGAGAGAGAGTAATTTTAGTGGTATGAGTCATATGTAGAGACATATAGGGTGTGTGAGAGAATCCCATAGAGAGAAAGACAAAGTGAAAGACGAGTGGAGACTGTGTGTGTGGCGGTGAAAAAGAAAGCTTAGGTACCGAGTGATACCAGAGAACAGTAGAGACGTGAGAGATAATGAAAACCGTGTAATGTATAATGATAGGGAGAGTGTGACACTTCTCAAGGGAGACGTCGAGAGACCATGTTTGCGAGGATAGGAGAAACATGAAGTGAGCATGCGGGTGAGCTAGAGAAAAGAGAGTGATGGCTACCTGAAGGAGCATGCATGCGAGAGAGATGGGCGTGAAAGGAGTGAACAAAAAAGGGATTCAAATATTTGAATTCGAGATGATGATACATGTAATCCATACTCGAACCAAAATTGATCTATCAAACATGCATACTCATATGAATTCACGCACATCTATGTTATTTAATATGTAGATATTACTGATCCATACATTTTAGTAGAACATAATTTGGTTAAATTTTTTTGAATTCAACCTTAAGATTTCGAGATCGTTGTATTTGTAAATCATATTATACATATAAAGGAGCAGAATTCTTTGTTGTGCTTTTGAAAGTATATATGTAAAAAAATGATGTATATAGAATGTAATTCCAATTGAAAATGGATCCCGCCCGAAAATAAATAGTAGAATACAAACGAGATTCGAATTGAGTTGGCACGGTAAATGTGCACTGTGCAAAATTTGAACGAAGCGGGGAAAGTCGCAGTAACCGCCCAAAACCAAAATCTGCGAGATGGAAATCACTACTGCCTATCCCTGCCGCGCAAAGCCTATCTGCTGGATTTCTATAGGTTTCAATAGGGGTAGGTTTGTAATTTCACCCAAACGTGATGTAACCGCCTCTCACCCGGATTCATACACGGTGGGCGTCAAAACACAGTGTGCCCTCGGCCGAAATCGATTCCCTCCCCGATTCATATTCATACACGGTGGGCGCCAAAAACAAACTCTCGTCGGCAAATATTCGGTGTATGCGAGATTACCGTCCTATCCCCAACCGACTAATGTTGTTGTGATGTAGTAGAAATTTGAAACGGGGGCTAAGTTTGTAAATTTCCTTGCATTTGAGACAAGCGCGCCCTGACTACATGGTTCCCCCCTTCCTCTCTACCTCCCTTTCCCCCATTCGTACTCCGTGGGCGCCAAAACACCCTCTCCACCCTACCCTCCTCCGTCTGCCACCCCATCCACCGCCGTCCTCCTCCACCATGCCGGAGCTGATACCCCGACGCCACCGTCCATTACAAGAGATCGACCTCTCTCATCCACGCCTTCGGACCGGGATCCTTGCATCCCGTCCTCTCGCTTCATCCCCGCCGTCGTCCACCTTGCCGGCGCCGCTCCTACGATCGTCTCGTCCACTGCGCCCCACCGCCACCGTCTACCCTCCTAGATCTGCTTCCACGCCACCGACAGCCATCGCTACCGCAGCACCGTCAAATTCTCACTAGATGTGTACACGGCGCCGCACCAGAGGTGGTACTCTTTCGTATCTATTCAACTTATTTATCGCAGCAAGAAAATAGATCACCACTGCTTTACTCTGATTTCTTGTCTTGGTTGCGAAGTTGCCTTTGTCCGGTTTGCACCTTCAGATCCGCCATGGCATGCTCAACACTATACTCCCAATGCTTATGGTTTCCCCTTTTATATTCCACACTAGTTAAATCACAGTAGACTAAATTTCAAAATTGGGTCAGTCGATTTTTCAGAGCTCGCCGGAGTTCGCCGGTGCGATCCAAGGGGCTCGGGTGGTTGTGGGTCCTCGTCGAACAAAGAAAACTCGACGCGGGTGGGGGGTGGGGGTGGCTGAGGAACACAGGCGGTGGGGGCCGGTGGTCCAGCTGGCGGCCCGTGCGGTGTTCTGTATGGGAAGAATCACAAACGAGGAAGAAGAAGGGTTAGGAGACGTAGGATCTTCATCCAACCGCCTGCAATGGTCGAGAGACAGCTGGGAGTTGCATTCTTAATGCGCTCTGGTTCATCATGTGTGGGCACTGCGCAACCAACATTTTATTATCCAAAATCTGCTTGCTCTTCTTTACCATGTTCGATAGAGCTGTGACACAAAACGTAGGACCGACTCCAGCAGACTGTACCCATACTTCACTGGCCACACCACTAGCCCACCACACAGTACCTGCACTCCAGCAAAAGGTATACTGATTTCATTTGCCATAGCACCAGCTGTACCATAGAAAAATACCACTCCAGCAAAAAGTACAGCAAGTCCACCGGCCGAAGACCTATCCCAACTGCAGAGACAGCCAATTCCTGCAGATTGGAACCCCATTCCATTTATTCCCAGTTTAAAAGACAATGCTTTCAATGTTGTTAGGGACTACGTGCATATATTCCCATCATGGGAAGATTATTGTGAAGACAAACACCATTTTCACATCTTCCGGTCCAACTTACGTGTAAGTGCTATTATTCATAGTTATTATTTTCCTGTTTTCTGCTGATTGAACACATCAATGATTTACATTACATTGTTGTAACTAGGCGAGGGTCAATCTGGATAGTCATGACGAGGAAAGCTTGCTTGTGCTTTTCAAGGAAGCATTGCAGCAGTATCAGTGTTACCTGAGGAAATCACACTTTGGTGGCAAATCTATAAACGAATTTCCGGTGAAGTCTCCTATGCTAAATTTAGAAGACATCGAATGGAAAAACATTGTTATGCACTGGTCTCGTTCCCAGGATGAGGTACTGTCTATGAAATCACATGACAATTTGAACTTCTACTTTTCCGCATGTGCCTTATGCATCTTGTTTGCAGGAAATCTGCTCGAAGAAGAATTCCAGTTTGAAAAGAACGACAGGATATCGCAAATATGCTGCCCGCTGCTTTGCTCTTGTTAGTACCTGTTGTCCTGTATCACTGTACTTGCATACATACCTGGTTCATTATGTGACAGCAGTATGCATGATAGCTTGCTTATCAATTGTTCGCTCCAAATTCTTCAGTATCCAATGCCAATGTTTTTTAGCTCTGCATTGTTCTTGTAAGTACATGCTGTCCTTTATCAGTGTACTTATAATGACAGGTAGTTGTTCATGTACCATCACTCTGCAGCTTATTTTCCTTTGCCCTCCATTTTCTACACATCAGATCTATATTTACTCTTACCATAAGGTTGGTACTGAAGAAGTTTAGCCGTGCATTGCTCTTGGCTGTACCTTTTGCCTGTATTGCTGCACTTACATTTATAGCTACTTGGTTATGTAGCATCACTCTTCATCTTATCTTAAATATTCTCCATTTTTTCGTATATTATCACATCTATATTTACTCTTAACAAAATGTAGAAGAAAGGCAATGCTTATGAAGAAGATTCTGTGGTAAACTTCTTGAATTGCCCCCCCCATCAGCATGGACAAGGCCTTTATAGAGCCTGTCTTCACCAATAATGTAAGTTTGTCCATCTCAAGCCTTCAAACTTTGTTGTATATATTTGGTTAGGCATGACTGCAATAGCTGTTTATTTTTGGTGTTTGCATCAAATTGCATGTTTAAAGTTTATTATGTAGTAGTTCACAAACAAAAGTTTGTCCTTTCTCAATTTAAGTTTTCAGTTGTACAACCAAGTTCCTTATTCATACCATGTAAATTAAAATATACAGAGCAAGTGATCTTCTTTTGCACTGCATGTATGCTTCTGTTCTTCATCCATAATCCAATGGTGTGGTGAACCTACCCACTACAGCACAATGTCATATTCTGCAATGTCTTAACTATGAACAATGGCATATCATTCTACTACTCCCTCCGTCTGAAAATACTTGTCATTGAAATGGATGTATCTAGATGTATTTTAGTTCTAGACACATCCATTTTGATGACAAGTAATTCTGGACGGAGGGAGTATTATTTAAACCGTCTCTTTATTTGCCAATCTGAAATGGGATAAATTGACAGCACACTAACCATTGATACTTATGAGTTCTTGATCTGTAATTCAGTGGTGTCGTGAAGCTGCCAACTCCTTCACAATGTCATTTCCTACCATGTCTTGACCTGAACAATACATATTGTGTTAATTCAATTTTAAACTGTGTCACTTTATTCGTCAGCAAGAAATGTGATGAATTGTCAGCACTGATACTTTTATGTGCAAACCCTGTCATCTGTCTGCTTGTTTATCTTTCAGAGTGAGGAAGATTTAAGTGTTGAACAAGCGCAGTCTCATCATATTGCTCAGCTGCTTGCGCTGCAGCTCCCCATCAGGGCTAACCTTTCTTGAACTCTATTGAAGTGTTGTCGGTTTTGTATATTATTTTGTCGGCGTGTTTATTTGCACTGGTGGCGATCTTTGATGCCCAGTGTATGTAATCTGCTGTCTGCTTCTGCTTTATTATCATAGTGGCGAACTTTGATGCCCAGTGGATGTAATATGCTGTAATTTCTTTATTGTATAGTCTAGGTTTTTTCTTATTCACGATGCTGCAGTTATTTTACTGTCTTCGTAGTAAACCGGCCAAACCGTAAAATTACGGTACATAATCGGGCCATCATGCAATCATGATGTAGGTTGGGCCTGAAATGTGCCAAATAGCTAACGGGCCGGCAGCAGCCCGAAATGAACGCCGACCCATGATTGTGCGAATCAAATCACGGGCTTTTAACAGGCCAAAATTGTCTCGGTCCTTCTTTGGCCCAATCAGATATCGGCTACGAGCAGGCCAGATGCAAACTGGGCTGTAGTTAGGCCCAACTATATGACGGGCATTTAACAGGCCAAAATTAATATAGGTCTGAAATGTTAAACGGGTCCTTAAGAGGCCAAAACTAATGTCAGGCCGAATTACTAAGTGGGCCTCCAGCAAGTGGGCCCAAAAGCATAGTGTCCAGCTGACGGGCCGAATCTGATATGGGCCATAATTGAGCCCATAGCCTCTTAAAGGGCCGTACCTGATCTGGGCCATAATTTGGCCCAGAACGTGGTAGGCTTTTAACGGGCCGGATCTCATATGGGACACTATTAGGCCCAGAACGTGGCAGGCCATTAATGGACCGGATCAAATATGGGCCGGCATTTGGCCCAAAACATGGCATCCAGTTAATGGGCCGGCCTACTAGGGCCCTCAAATTCTTGTGGGCCTACAGCTGGGCCGGCCCATTAATGTCGGCGAAATCTCGTGGGCCTTTAGCCGGGCGGGCCCATTATGATCCGCAAGAATCTTGTGGGCCTTTACCTGGGCCGGCCCATTATGGCAAACAAAAATCTTGTGGGCCGTTACCTGGGTCGGCCCATTATGGCCCGCAAAATCTTGTGGGGAGTTAGCTGGGCCAGCCCATTATGGCTCGCAAAATCTCGTGGGCCTTTAGCTGGGCCGGCCCATTATGGTCTGCAAAATCTTGTGGGACTTTAGTTGGGCCGGCCCATTTAAACTTGATGGGCCGGTCCACGTGTCAACATATCATAGGCGCGTCTCGCCCATTGGATGAGTGACACATGTGCCAGCGCGGACCTGACACGTGTCTCCTCCAGCCAATGATGATTTTACATGTGGAAAATCCCCATTGGTCGGGGCTGTTAACGGGTTATCGGATCCAAAACCCGACCTGATAGCTTAACGGCGTTCCGTTACGGTGGATGCCACGTGTCGGTCACCCTTGACGAAAGCACTTCTGTGACACGCGATTTATCGTCATGGAAGTGGACACTTCCGTGATGATAATTTTGGTAATGTCATGGAACACTTCTATGAAAGCACAGGTATGACTATCTTGATTCTGTCATAAATTTGTCATGGATGTACATGCATGACAAAAAACGCGACCTACTGTGACAAACACGTATCATCACGGAAGTGTATTTTTTTGTAGTGACTCTTTGGAAAATATAAAAATACTGGCGAAAGAATTAAGACCAGGGGCCCACACCCTGTCCACGAGGGTGGGGGGCGCACCCCCTCCCCCTGGGCGCGCCCCCCTGTCTCATGGGCCCCCTGGACCTCCACCAACCTCAACTCCAACTCCATATATTCACGTTCAGGGAGAAAAAAATCAGGGAGAAAGTTTCATCATGTTTTACGATACGGAGCCGCCGCCAAGCCCTAATCTCTCTTGGGAGGGCTGATCTGGAGTCGGTTCGGGGCTCCGGAGAGGGGGATTCGTCGCCGTCGTCATCATCAACCATCCTCCATCACCAATTTCATGATGCTCACCGCCGTGCGTGAGTAATTCCATCGTAGGCTTGCTGGACGGTGATGGGTTGGATGAGATTTACCATGTAATCAAGTTAGTTTTGTTAGGGTTTGATCCCTAGTGTCCACTATGTTCTGAGATTGATGTTGCTGTGACTTTGCTATGCTTAATGCTTGTCACTAGGGCCCGAGTGCCATGCTTTCAGATCTGCACCTATTATGTTTTGATGAATATATGTGTGTTCTTGATCCTATCTTGCAAGTCTATAGTCACCTTTTATGTGTTATGATCCGACAACCCCGAAGTGACAATAATCGGGATACTTCTCGGTGATGACCGTAGTTTGAGGAGTTCATGCATTCACTATGTGCTAATGCTTTGTTCCGGTTCTCTATTAAAAGGAGGCCTTAATATCCCTTAGTTTCCGCTAGGACCCCGCTGCCATGGGAGGGTAGGACAAAAGATGTCATGCAAGTTCTTTTCCATAAGCACGTATGACTATTTACGGAATACGTGCCTACATTACATTGATGAACTGGAGTTAGTTCTGTGTCACCCTATGTTATAGCTATTACACGAGGAATCGCATCCGGCATAATTATCTATCACTGATCCATTGCCTACGAGCTTTTCATATATTGTTCTTCGCTTATTTACTTTTTCAGTTGCTATTGTTACAATCACTACAAAACCCAAAAACATTACTTTTGTTACCGTTACCTTTATTATCATACCACTTTTGCTACTAAATACTTTGCTGCAGATACTAAGTTATCCAGGTGTGGTTGAATTGACAACTCAACTGCTAATACTCAAGAATATTCTTTGGCTCCCCTTGTGTCGAATCAATAAATTTGGGTTGAATAGTTTACCCTCGAAAGCTGTTGCGATCCCCTACACTTGTGGGTTATCAAGACTAATTTCTGGCGCCGTTGCCGGGGAGCATAGCTCTATTTTCTGAGTCACTTGGGATTCATATCTGTTGATCACCATGAAGAACTTGAAAGACGACCCAACCAAGATTTTGCCCTCAACTACGAGGGGAGGTAAGGAACTGCCATCTAGCTCTGCACTAGATTCTCCTTCTGTTATTAGTAAACTTGCGACACCTAAACCTGCTACTGCTGTGAATTCTGATATGTCGCATGTTATTGATGATGCCACTTCTGCTTTGCATGATACTTATGATGAAACTACTTCCGTGCGTGATACTACTTTGCCATTAGGTGAATTTCTTGATGAACAACTTGCTAGAGTTAGGGGGAATGAAATTATTGAAGATGCTATTATTGGTGATAGTGATGATGAAAATTCTCCCAATGATTATGAATTGCATGTTGTTCCTGAGGGTTATGTTATGAATGAAGAAGCTGCTAGAGCTATATTTGCTTGCAATGATAGATATGATCTTAAGAAATTATTAGCTAAATGGAAGCAGCAGTCTCTTAATGCTAGAATGAAACCTGACCCTGCTTTTGCTACTTCACCTATTTGTGTTACTGATAAGGATTATGAATTCTCTGTTGATCCTGAGATTATTAATTTAGTTGAATCTAATCCTTTTTATGGCCTTGAATCTGAAACTGTTGTGGCACATCTTACCAAGTTAATTGATATAGCTACCCTGTTTACTAATGATGAGAAGTCTCGCAATTATTATATCCTTAAGATATTTCCGTTCTAATTAAAGGGTGATGCTAAGACTTGGTTTAATTCTCTTGCTCCTGGTTGTGTGCGTAGTCCCCAGGATATGATTTATTACTTCTCTGCTAAATATTTCCCTGCTCATAAGAAACAAGCTGCCTTGCGGGAAATATATAATTTTGTGCAAATCAAAGAAGAGAGTCTCCCACAAGCTTGGGGGAGGCTTCTCCGATTTCTTAATGCTTTGCTTGATCATCCTCTTAAGAAAAATGAAATACTTGATATCTTTTATAATGGACTAACCGATGCTTCCAAGGACTACTTGCATAGTTGTGTTGGTTGTGTTTCCAGGGAAAGAATAGTCGACGAAGCTGAATTACTATTGAATAATATGTTGACTAATGAAAATAATTGGACTCTTCCCGAGCCAATTCCCGAGGCAATTCCTGAACCAATTGAGCCAATTCCTGAGCTTATTCCTAAACCCACTCCGAAGAAGATAGGTGTTTTATTTCTCAGTCCCGAAGATATGCAAGAGGCAAAGAAATCAATGAAAGAAAAAGGTATTAAAGCTGAAGATGTTAAGAATTTACCACCTATTGAAGAAATACATGGCCTTAATATACCGCCTGTTGGAGAACCACATTGTCTTGATAACCCAACACAGGTAGTAAAAGTAAATTCTCTCTATAGATATGATAAAGTTGAAATCCCCTCTACTAAATTTCATAGCCCATGCTTAGATGAATTTGATGACTTTATGGCTAGACAAGAAAGTTTTAATTCTTATGTTGGTAGAGAGTTAAAGAATAATGCTTTCGAGATAGGACGCGTGAGCGATAATATGGCTATAGTTAAAGGTGAACTCAAACTTATTAGCAAATATGCTTCTATGGTTGCTACTCAAGCTGAGCAAGTACTTAAGGCTCAAAATGATTTGCTTGATGAGTTAAATAATGAAAATGATTTTGCGGTTAGAGTGGCTACTAGAACTGGTAGAATGACTCAGGAACCTTTGTATCCTGAAGGTCACCCTAAGAGAATCGAGCAAGATTCTTAGAGAAGCAATTTAGAGGCACCTAGTTCTTCTAAAAAGAAGAAAAAGAAAAACGATAGGACTTTGCATGTTTCTAGTGAGCCTACTGTAGACACACCTGAGAATCCCAATGATATTTCTATTTTTGATGCTGAAACTCAATCAGGTGACGAACATGAACCTAGAGATAATGTTAATGATAATGTTCATGTTGATGCTCAACCTAGCAAAAACAATGAAGTAGAGATTGAACCTGCTGTTGATCTTGATAGCCCACAATCAAAGAATCAACGTTATGATAAGAGAGATTTTGTTGCTAGGAAGCACGGTAGAGAAAGAGAACCATGGGTTCATAAACCCATGCCCTTTCCTCCTAAACCATCCAAGACAAAGGATGATCAGGATTTTG
This sequence comes from Triticum timopheevii, assembly GCA_963921465.1. Classification (NCBI taxonomy): domain Eukaryota; kingdom Viridiplantae; phylum Streptophyta; class Magnoliopsida; order Poales; family Poaceae; genus Triticum; species Triticum timopheevii. The sequence goes on along the minus strand of OY997262.1, from coordinate 274,271,100 downwards.
AGCGTTTTTCTGAAATGATTAGACCTATTTTCTTACGTATGCGCTTAACTGATATGCTGAAAGTAAATCCTTATGCTAAGTATATGAAGGATATCATTACAAACAAAAGAAAGATACCGGAAGCTGAAATTTCCACCATGCTTGCTAATTACACTTTTAAGGGTGGAATACCAAAGAAACTTGGAGATCTGGGTGTTCCAACTATACCATGCTCCATTAAAAGAAATTATGTTAGAACTGCTTTATGTGATCTTGGAGCTGGTGTTAGTGTTATGCCTCTCTCTTTATATCGTAGACTTGAATTGAATAAGTTGACACCTACTGAAATATCTTTGCAAATGGCTGATAAATCAATTGCTATACCTGTCGGTATTTGTGAGGATGTGCCTGTTGTGGTTGCAAATGTCACTATCTTAACGGACTTTGTTATTCTTGATATTCCCGAGGACGATAGTATGTCGATTATCCTTGGTAGACCTTTTCTTAATACTGCAGGGGCTGTTATTGATTGCAACAAAGGCAATGTCACTTTTCATGTTAATGGTAATAGCATACGGTACTCTTTCCGAGGAAACAATCTCAAGTTCATAGCATCAATTCTATTGGAAAAGTTCCAACTATTATTATTGGAGGTTTTGAATTTCCTCTCCCTACTGTCAAGAAAAAGAATGATATTCTTATTGTTGGGGATTTCCATATCCCCGTTGAGGTAACTTAGTGTTATTCGAAATTTCTTCGGTTCCGTGTTATTCGGAATGAGTTTGTTAACAAGACTTGATCAACCTTGTTAGTGGATTCATTTTGATGATCACGAGATGGATGAAACTAGAAGGCACAACCTTCTGTACCCACTTTTTACTTTCTATTGTTTAGAATAAATAAAGCAAAAATAGTATTATCTGTCTGTTTTCTAAATTATCCGTGCATTAAAAAATATCCCGAAAATGAAAGTGCTCCAAAGGCCCTGCAAATTTAGTATGATTTTTTACGGAATATTCGTGGATTTTAGGCACTGAAATCACTGCAGGAGGGGCAAGCACCAGGCCACGAGAGTGGAGGGCACGCCCACCCCACCTGGGCGCGCCCCCTGTCTCGTGGGCCCTTGGGCCCCCCTCCACTTATGCCAGCACCCACACACTCCATCTTCTACCCAAAAAAATCCCCATCCAGCTCAAGCACGAGTTCTATCTCATTTTGCTGCGATTTTCGATCTCCTTGCTCAAAGCTCCATTCACAAAACTGCTTTGGGAGATTGTTGCTTGGTATGTGACTCCTCCATTGGTCCAATTAGTTTTTGTTCTAGTGCTTTATTCATTGTAAATTTTTGCTGCATAGGTGACCATGTTCTTGAGCTTGCATGTTAAATTTATGAGGTCCCAAGCAATTCCAATGCATGATAAAGGCTCTAGGCACTTCTAGGAGTTGTTGCTATCAATCTTGTTTAGTTTTATTCACTTTTATTTTGAAGTTACTAAAATTTCAGAAATTTTTCAGAAAAAGAATTATGTCTAGGAGAATGTACCAAGGTAGTTCTTCGGTGAAGAAAGGGCCCAGGATTGCTATACGTGAGCAAGATGTTGAATTACCGAGGGACGCGGATGTACGAGCTTGTGAGTGGCCATCCGATGATTTTATGGTTGAAGCAGGCTTCAAGGAGGAATTTGACGCGTATGTGCATAATGCTGAATTGGAGGACTTCTTACAAGATAAGTGTCCTCAGTACTATCAATTGACTGATTCCTTTGTGCGGAGGTTTAAATATAACTATACGCGTAATCCTCCTAGTGTCCTATTTGATATTTATGATACATCTTATACCATGGACTTAGAGGATTTTACAACTGCTTGTAAACTTCCACAGTGGGGCAATATTAATGATCCTCACAAATCTGAATTTAGAGACTTTCTTGCTAATATTACTATGGGAGAATCTAGGGACATAGCACAAGCTACCATAGGGAGCATCCATTTTCCTGCTATACACTATTTTGCTCTTTTCATTGGTAGATGCATTAACGGTAAAGATGAAGCATGTCACATGTGTGTCCCTGATCTATGTGTCCTCAAGAGCGCTGTGTTAGAATATGAAGGTTATAACTTGGGGGCAATAGTTGCACGTAGGTTGCAGAATAATAGTAGAAAGGGAAATTTATTTGGAGGAATTTATGCAACCCGTGTGGCTAATTATCTTGGTATAGCCCCACGAGAGGGAGATATGATAATACCTCCTGTTTATTTGGATTCTGAAGCTATGGTCAATCATCAATTTCTTATGAGGAATGAACAATTCCTCCAATATCGACTAATCTATGACAGACGCAACATCGTCCATGTTACACTTCCTGCTCCCAACCTTTTTGATTATCAGGAAAAAGGAAGATATGTTGTTACCAGGGAGGAAGCAGCCAAACACGAGGGGAGAGCGGAGGCATCTCGCCAACACACCGCAGCTTAGGAGGCGGTTGCCGCTGCATCTCAGTATGACCCCAGCTACAATTACGGATATCAGCCAGGCGGTCCTTGGTACTAGACCAACTTAGGCCAAAAGCCTAAGCTTGGGGGAGTACGTATTTCTCACTGACTTTACATTCATGTTCACACACAAGTCGTCGGTGCTCATACTCTTTCATTGTATTATCCATGCTAGTTTCATTTTCTTTTTCGCTTTCTTCTTGTGTGTTTGTTAAACCTTAAGAAAAACCAAAAAAATTAGTTAGTTTAATTTCTTTGCCTATAGTAGAAATTAAAATGAAAACACAAAAAGATTTCTAGTTCTTCTTCTTACTTGTTGGGAGCTTTCCCGTGTAAATATTTTTATTTTCTTTTCTTTCTTTTGGGGGTCGAGAAGACCATATTGAAAATGCTTAGTGGCTCTCTTATGCATGATTGTTTATTTTACCTAGAGCCCATATTACCCTGTCTTCTCTTTTGAGTTGAATGCTTGCAGATTCCAGCTTAGTCCAATGCACGTGCACTCTTATTATTATACACATCGTTCGGTCGTGCAAGTGAAAGGCAATAATGACGATATATGATGGACTTATTGAGACGAGAAAAGCTGGTATGAACTCGACCTTGATGACCCACAAGTATAGGGGATCTATCATAGTCCTTTCGATAAGTAAGAGTGTCGAACCCAATGAGGAGCAGAAGGAAATGATAAGTGGTTTTCAGTAAGGTTTTCTATGCAAGCACTGAAATAGTAGGTGATAGATAGTTTTGTGATAAGATAAATAGAAATGAGCAAAAAGTAAATAAAGTAAATAAAGTGCAGCAAGGTGGCCCAATCCTTTATGTAGCAAAGGATAAGCCTGGACAAATTCTAATAATGAAGAAGGAGCTCCCGAGGACACATTGGGAATTATCGTCAAGCTAGTTTTCATCACGTTCGTCAGATTCGCGTTCGGTACTTTGATGATTTGATATGTGGGTGGACCGGCACTTGGGTACTGCCCTAACTTGGACAAGCATCCCACTTATGATTAACCCCTATTGCAAGCATCCGCAACTACAAAAAGGAGTATTAAGGTTAACCTAACCACAACATTAAACATATGGGTCCATATCAACCCCTAACAAAGCAACGCATAAACTAGGGTTTAAGCTTCTATCACTCTAGCAACCCATCATCTACTTATTACTTCCCTATGCCTTCCTCTAGGCCCAAATAATGATGAAGTGTCATGTAGTCTACGTTCACATAACACCACTAGAGGAAAGACAACATACATCTCATCAAAATATCGAACGAATACCAAATTCACATGACTACTAATAGCAAGACTTCACCCATGTCCTCAGGAACAAACGTAACTACTCACAAAGCATATTCATGTTCAAAATCAGAGGAGTAATAATATGCATAAAGGATCTGAACATAGGATCTTCCACCAAGTAAACCAATTAGCATCAACTACAATGAGTAATCAACACTACTAGCAACCCACATGTACCAATTTGTGGTTTTGATACAAGATTGGATACAAGAGATGAACTAGGGTTTTGAGAGGAGATGGTGCTGGTGAAGATGTTGATGGAGATTGACCCCCTCTCGATGAGAGGATCGTTGGTGATGACGTTGGTGATGATTTCCCCCTCCCGGAGGGAAGTGTCCCCGGCAGAACAGCTCCGCCAGAGCCCTAGATTGATTCTGCCAAGGTTCCGCCTCGTGGCGGCGGAGTTTCGTCCCATAAGCTTGCCCACCATTTTTTTCCAGGGTAAATGTGATGATATAGCAGAAGATGGACGCCGGAGGCCCACCAGGGTGCCCAGGAGATAGGAGGCCGCGCCCTACAGGGGGGGTGCGCCCCCTGTCTCCTGGACAGGGTGTGGGCCCCCTGGCTTATTTCTTTCTCTCATAAATTCTTATTAAATCCAAAAAGTTGTTTCGTGGAGTTTCAGGACTTTTGGAGTTGTGCAGAATAGGTTTCCAATGTTTGCTCCTTTTCCAGCCAGAATTCCAGCTGCCGGCATTCCCCCTCTTCATGGTAAACCTTGTAAAATAAGAGAGAATAGCCATAAGTATTGAGATATAATGTGTAATAACAGCCCATAATGCAATAAATATTGATATAAAAGCATGATGCAAAATGGATGTATCAACTCCCACAAGCTTAGACCTCGCTTGTCCTCAAGCGGAAACCGAAATCGAAAAATATGTCCACATGTTTAGAGATAGAGGTGTCGATAAAAATAAAATACGGACATGAGGGCATCATGGTAATTCTAATAACAGCAACATATATAGATTTTGTCATATGATTTCCTATGCTCAAGTAATAAGTAATTCACAATGTCAAGTATGGTTCAAAAACTTCATTGGGAACTAACAAACTATAATCTCAGTCATTGAAGCAATTGCAATTTATCGTAACATCAGAAAGAGTCAATAATAGAGTTTTTCAACAAGCTCACATACTCAACTATCTCGTAGTCTCCCGTAATTGCTAACACTCACGCAATACTTGTGGTTCTAAAGTTTTAGCCGGACACTGAGAAAGATAGGGGCTTATTGTGTTGCCTCCCAACATATTCACCTTTAGGTGATGTCAACAATAATAGCCTATGCCAACTTACATCCAATTGGATATATGTACCATGATCTTTCAAACACGAGGAGCTTGCCAAAGGATAAAACGAAAAAGGGAAAGGTGAGCATCACCTTGACTCAAGCATAAAGTAAAACATAAAGTAAAAGATAGGCCCTTCGCAGAGGGAAGCAGAGGTTGTCATGCGCGTTTAGGGTTGATGCATAAAGTCTTAGTGCAAAAGAACGTCACTTTATATTGCCCCTTGTATGTGGACCTTTATTATGCAGTCCGTCGCTTTTATTGCTACCACAACAAGTTCGTACAAAGTTTATTTTCTCTGCACTAATAAGTCATACATATTTAGAGAGCAATTTTTATTGCTTGCACCGATGACAACTTACTTGAAGGATCTTACTCAATCCATAGGTAGGTATGGTGGACTCTCATGGCAAAACTGGGTTTGAGGGTATTTGGAAGCACAAGTAGTATCTCTACTTGGTGCAAGGAATTTGGCTAGCAAGAGGGGGAAAGGCAAGCTCAACATGTTTGGAAGGTCAATGACAATATACTTTAACTGAGATGTCAGAAAACATAAACCATTACGTTGTCTTCCTTGTCCAACATCAACTCTTTTAGCATGTCATACTTAATGAGTGCTTCACAATCATAAAAGATGTCCAAGATAATATATTTATATGTGAACCCCTCTTTCCTTATCACTTCCTATTAATTGCAATGTTGACCAAGGCTACGTTCATCAACTCTCAACAATTTTTATGCCTCATACTTTTCTATGTGTTAAGTTATCACTATCCATAAGATCAATATGAACTCTTTTATTCTTTCTACTTTCTCAAGATCATAGCAATCATAGCAAAGCCCTTGACTCAACACTAATCTTTATTATAGATAGCACACAGACTTGATTACATAAAGAGATCACAATGCAAAACTCAAAACTACTTGATATCAAAAACTTCAAACTACTAGATCAAGATACTACTAAAAGGATCGAACTAAATAAAGCGGTAAAAATAGGAGTGTGATGGTGATACGATACCGGGGCACCTCCCCCAATCTTGGCAGTTGCCAAGGGGAGTGCCCATACCCATGTGATTATTTCCTTGGAGGTGGTGATGATGACGGTGGATAATCGCACATCAAGCGTAAAAGCTCCTCCAACTTGCGGATAATGCCCTTGAGCCCAGCAATATGATCCTTCAACAAAATATTCTCCTGTGTGAGATACTTGTTCTGTATGCGGGCTAACTCAATCATCTTGAAAGCTTCAATCTCTGTTGGAGTGAAAAGGTTAGGTAAAGGTTGAGGGATGTCTTCTTCTTTCACCACCGGAGCTTGAACCTCCATGGCCTTCTTGATCCCTTCATCCTTGTTGATCTCTTCTGGTTCCTCTCTTTTCAACTCTATCTTCAATAGCCAAGCATCCTTGTCTTCGTTGTTGGAGGAGGGAGAAGTCATGGTGCTCTAAATCTGCAACGGAAACAGCTCGAAACGAAAAGAGAGGATATTTGCGTGATACGGTGGTCAAAACCTTCGAGAGTATATATAATGAATTTTTACCGACCAAAATACGTAACATACAAGAAAACGGAGTCCAGGAGGCACACGAGGTGCCCACGAGATAGGGGGCGCACCTTACCAGGGGGGGGGGCGGCTCCTCTCTCGTGGTAGCCTCGTGTCCCTTTCGGACTACTTCTTTCTTCCTAAAATTCTTAAATAATCCAAAACTGATAAAAATTGCCATTAGAGTTGTTTTGGAGTCGGTTTACTTACCGTACCACCTACCTATGCCTTTTCGGAGTCTGGAACGTTCTGGAAAGTGTCTCTTATGTATTCCTTAGGGGTTATGGTTTCAATAACATTAGTTTCAACATTGATAGGATTACCTGAAATATAATGTTTAATTCTTTGACCATTTACCACCCTCGGATTTGTGCCTTCGAAGTTGTTGATTTTTATAGCACCAGAACGATAAACCCCCTTGATAACGTAGGGACCTTCCCATTTTGAGAGAAGTTTTCCTGCAAAAAATCTTAAACGAGAGTTGAATAATAACACATAATCTCCTACGTTAAACTCGCGCTTTTGTATCCTCTTATCATGCCAGCGTTTGACTTTTTCTTTGAAAAGCTTGGCATTCTCATATGCTTGGGTTCTCCATTCATCAAGTGAGCTAATATCAAACAACCTTTTCTTACCGGCAAGTTTGAAGTCATAATTGAGCTCTTTAATAGCCCAATATGCCTTATGTTCAAGTTCAAGAGGTAAATGACATGCTTTTCCATAAACCATCTTATAAGGAGACATACCCATAGGATTTTTGTATGCAGTTCTATAGGCCATAATGCATCATCAAGTTTTTTGGACCAATTCTTTCTAGATCTATTCACAGTCCTTTGCAAAATTAATTTGAGTTCTCTATTGCTCAACTCTACTTGACCACTGGACTGCGGGTGATAAGGAGATGTGATTCTATGATTGACATCATACTTAGCGAGCATCTTACGGAAAGCACCATGAATAAAGTGTGAACCACCATCAGTCATAAGATATCTAGGGACTCCAAACCTCGGAAAAATGACTTCTTTAAGCATTTTAATAGAAGTGTTATGATCAGCACTACTAGTTGGAATAGCTTCTACCCACTTAGTAACGTAATCAACAGCAACTAGAATATGTGTATAACCATTGGAGGCAGGAAAAGGTCCCATATAATCAAAACCCCAAACATCAAACGGCTCAATAATAAGAGAATAATTCATAGGAATTTCTTGACGTCTACTAATGTTACCTATTCTTTGACATTCATCACAAGACAAGACAAACTTACGAGCATCTTTGAAGAGAGTAGGCCAATAAAAACCAGATTGTAGTACCTTGTGTGCAGTTCTATCTCCAGCGTGGTGTCCTCCATAGGATTCAGAGTGACACTTGCGTAGGATTTGTTCCTGTTCATGCTCAGGCACACAACGTCTAATAATACCATCTACTCCTTCTTTATAAAGGTGTGGATCATCCCAGAAGTAATGTCTTAAATCATAAAAGAACTTTTTCTTTTGCTGGTATGTGAAACTAGGCGGTATATATTTAGCAACAATGTAATTAGCATAATCAGCATACCAAGGAGCAGTACGAGAAGCATTGACAACCGCTAATTATTCATCAGGAAAACTATCATTAATAGGCAGTGGGTCATCAAGAACATTCTCTAACCTAGACAAGTTGTCTGCAACGGGGTTCTCAGCTCCCTTTCTATCAATAATATGCAAGTCAAATTCTTGGAGCAAGAGAACCCATCTAATGAGTCTAGGCTTAGCATCTTTCTTTTCCATAAGATATTTAATAGCAGCATGATCAGTGTGAATAATAACTTTGGAATCGACAATATAAGGTCTAAACTTATCACATGCAAACACAACTGCTAAGAACTCTTTTTTAGTAGTAGCATAGTTTCTCTAGGCAGTATCAAGAGTCTTACTAGCATACTAGATAACATTCAATTTCTTATCGACTCTTTGCCCTAAAACAGCACCTACAGCATAATCACTAGCATCACACATAATTTCAAAAGGTAAATTCCAATCAGGTGGTTGAACAATAGGTGCAGTGATCAAAGCTTTCTTGAGTGTTTCAAATGCTTCTACACAATCATCATCAAAGACAAAAGGAATATCTTTTTGCAATAAATTAGTCAGAGGCCTAGAGATTTTAGAAAAGTCCTTAATGAACCTCCTATAAAAGCCGGCATGACCAAGGAAACTTCTTATACCTTTTATGTCCTTGGTACATGGCATCTTTTCAATAGCATCAAGTTTGGCTTTATAAACTTCAATACCTCTCTCGGAGATCTTGTGCCCCAAGATAATGCCTTCATTAACGATAAAGTGACACTTTCCCAATTCAGGACGAGACTAGAGTCTTCGCATCTCTGCAAAACTCGATCAAGGTTGCTCAAACAATCATCAAAAGAGGATCCATAGACGGAGAATTCATCCATGAATACCTCACAAATCTTTTCACAAAAATCAGAAAATATAGCCATCATGCATCTTTGAAAGGTAGCAGGTGCATTACATAGACCAAAGGGCATACGTCTGTAAGCAAAAGTACCAAAAGGGCAAGTAAAAGTAGTTTTATATTGATCCTTCGCTGACACAGGTATTTGAGAGAAACCAGAATAACCATCTAGAAAGCAAAAATGTGTGTGTTTGGATAGCCTTTCTAGCATTTGATCAATAAAAGGTAAAGGGTAATGATCTTTCTTAGTAGCTTTATTTAACTTACGGAAATCAATTACCATCCTATAGCCTATAATAATTCTTTGCGGGATCAATTCATCTTTATCATTAGGAACAACGGTAATACCTCCCTTTTTAGGGACACAATGGATAGGGCTTACCCATTCACTATCAGCAACAGGATAAATAATACCTGCCTCAAGGAGCTTTAGAATCTCCTTTCTTACCACTTCCTTCATTTTGGGATTTAATCATCTTTGAGGATCTCTAACTGGTTTGGCATCTTTCTCCACTGAAATTTTGTGTTGACATAATGTGGGACTAATGTCCTTAAGATCATCCAGAGTATATCCAATAGCAGCTCGGTGCTTCTTTAGAGTTTTCAATAATCTTTCTTCTTCTTTGTCTGAAAGGTTAGCACTAATAATAACATGATATATTTCTTTTTCATCAAGATAAGCATACTTGAGATTATCAGGTAAGGGTTTGAGTTCAAACACGGGATCACCCTTGGGTGGAGGGGGATCCCCAAGAATTTCAATGGGAAGGTTATGTTTCAGCATAGGTTCTTGTTTAAGGAACACTTCATCTATTTCTTCCCTTTCCTTCATAAACATATCGTTTTCATGGTCTAACAAATAATGTTCTAACGGATCAGTTGGAGGAACAGCAATGGAAGCAAGACCAATAATCTCATCCTTACTAGGTGGTTCCCTTTCACGAGGTTGTCTACTAAACTTAGCAAAATTGAACTCTGAGACATACCATCTATGCCAACAGTGACGACCTTCCTTTTACAATTAATCTTGGCACTAGCAGTATTCAAGAAGGGTCTACCAAAAATAATGGGACAAAAATCATCTTGTGGGGAAGCAAGAGCAAGAAAATCGGCAGGGTATTTAATCTTCCCACACAAGACTTCAACATCTCTAACAATCCCAACAGGTTTAATGATGTCCCTATTAGCAAGCTTAATAGTAACATCAATGTCTTCTAATTCAACAGGTGCAATATCGTGCATAATTTCTTTATAAAGATCATAAGGTATCGCACTAGCACTAGCACCCATATCACATAAGCCATGATAACAATGATCTCCTATTTTAACAGAAATAACAGGCGTGCCTACAACAGGTCTACATGTCTTAGTATCGGGTCTAGCAATATTAGCAGTTTCACCCAAGAAAGAGATAACATGCCCATCTAAGTCCTCATCCAAGAGATCTTTAATCATAGCAATACCAGGTTCAACATTAATTTGCTCAGGAGGTGTATAGGTCCTAGTATTACTCTTACGAACAACAGTCGAAGCTTTAGCATGATATTTTATCCTAATAGGAAAAGGAGGTTTTTCATCATAAGCAAGTAGGAATAATAGGATCACTATATGTAATAGTCTTTTCTTCGACTGTAATAGGTGCAACTACTTTCACTTCAACAGGAGGATTATATTTAAACCACTTCTCTTTAGGGAGATCAACGTGAGTAGCAAAAGTTTCACAAAAAGTAGCTACTATCTCAGAGTCAAGTCCATACTTAGAGCTAAATCCACGGAAAGCATCGGTATCCATAAAAGATTTAACACAATTGAACTTAGGTGTCATACCTGACTCCTTACTATCGTCGGAACCCCAATCTTCAGAGTTGCATTTAATTCTTTCCAATAAGTCCCATTTAAAATCAATAGTCTTCAGCATATAGGAACCAGAATAGGAAGTATCGAGCAAGTTGCGATTATCAAGAGAAAGCCGAGCATAAAAATTCTGAATAATCATTTCCCGAGAGAGCTCATGATTGGGGCACGAATACAACATTGACTTAAGCCTCCCCCAAGCTTGAGCAATGCTTTCTCCTTCGCGAGGCCAGAAATTATATATGTAATTACGATCGCGGTGAACAACATGCATAGGATAGAACTTCTGGTGAAATTCCAACTTCAATCGCTTATAATTCCAAGATCTCGTATCATCACATAGCCTATACCATGTCATTGCATCTCCCTTCAAAGATAAAGGGAATACCTTCCTTTTGACAACATCATCGAGGATACCTGCAAGCTTAAATAATCCACAAACTTCATCCACAAAGATAAGGTGTAAATCGGGATGCAATGTTCTGTCTCCTGCAAAAGGATTAGCTAGCAGTTTTTCCATCATACCCGAAGGAATCTCAAAGTGAATATTTTCATAAAGTTCAGTAGGTTGAGGAGCATCTCTTTGCTCTTCTGGTTGGGGTGAAGATACCCCAAACAAGCCCCTCAAGGGATTAGTTTCCATAGTGACAAGTAACAGAAAATTTCAGCACACTATATAAATGTTTCCTTACCAAGTTCCACTCACCAAAAGCGCTACACTCCCCGGCAACGGCGCCAGAAAAGAGTCTTGATGACCCACAAGTATAGGGGATCTATCGTAGTCCTCTCGATAAGTAAGAGTGTCGAACCCAACGAGGAGCAGAAGGAAATGATAAGCGGTTTTCAGTAAGGTTTTCTCTGCAAGCACTGAAATAGTAAGTGATAGATAGTTTTGTGATAAGATAAATAGTAACGAGCAAAAAGTAAATAAAGTAAATATAGTGCAGCAAGGTGGCCCAACCCTTTGTGTAGCAAAGGATAAGCCTAGACAAATTCTAATAATGAAGAAGGAGCTCCCGAGGACACATTGGGAATTATCGTCAAGCTAGTTTTCATCACGTTCATAAGATTCGCGTTCGGTACTTTGATGATTTCATATGTGGGTGGACTGGCACTTGGGTACTGCCCTAACTTGGACAAGCATCCCACTTATGATTAACCCCTATTGCAAGCATCCGCAACTACAAAATGGAGTATTAAGGTAAACCTAACCACAACATTAAACATATGGGTCCATATCAACCCCTAACGAAGCAACGCATAAACTAGGGTTAAAGCTTCTATCACTCTAGCAACCCATCATCTACTTACTACTTCCCTATGCCTTCCTCTAGGCCCAAATAATGGTGAAGTGTCATGTAGTCGATGTTCACATAACACCACTAGAGGAAAGACAACATACATCTCATCAAAATATCGAACGAATACCAAATTCACATGACTACTAATAGCAAGACTTCACCCATGTCCTCAGGAACAAACGTAACTACTCACAAAGCATATTCATGTTCAAAATCAGAGGAGTAATAATATGCATAAAGGATCTGAACATAGGATCTTCCACCAAGTAAACCAATTAGCATCAACTACAATGAGTAATCAACACTACTAGCAACCCACAGGTACCAATTTGTGGTTTTGATACAAGATTGGATACAAGAGATGAACTAGGGTTTTGAGAGGAGATGGTGCTGGTGAAGATGTTGATGGAGATTGACCCCCTCTGGATGAGAGGACCGTTGGTGATGATGTTGGTGATGATTTCTGCTACGTCTCGAGCTTGCGTTGGTTTTCCCCGAAGAGGAGAGGATGATGCAGCACAGTAGCGTAAGTATTTCCCTCAGTTTTTGAGAACCAAGGTATCAATCCAGTAGGAGGTCACGTGCAAGTCCCTCGTACCTGCACAAAACGATAGCTACTCGCAACCAACGCGATTAAGGGTTGTCAATCCCTTCACGGTCACTTACGAGAGTGAGATCTGATAGAGATAATATTTTTGGTATTTTTGGTATAAAGATGCAAAGTAGAAAGTAAAGGCAAAGCAAATAAATAAAGTGATGGAGATTAATATGATGAGAATAGACCCGGGGGCCATAGGTTTCACTAGTGGCTTCTCTCAAGAGCATAAGTATTCTACGGTGGGTGAACAAATTACTGTTGAGCAATTGACAGAATTGAGCATAGTTATGAGGTTATCTAGGTATGATCTTGTATATAGGCATCACGTCCGAGACAAGTAGACCAAAATGATTCTGCACCTACTACTATTACTCCACTCATCGACCGCTATCCAGCATGCATCTAGAGTATTAAGTTAAAAACAAAGTAACGCCTTAAGCAAGATGACATGATGTAGAGGAATAAATTCATGCAATATGATAAATACCCCATCTTGTTATCCTCGATGGCAACAATACAATACGTGCCTTGCAACCCTTTCTGTCACTGGGTAAGGACACCGCAAGATTGAACCCAAAGCCATGCACTTCTCCCATTGAAAGAACTACCAATCTAGTTGGCCAAACCAAACGGATAATTCGAAGAGACTTGCAAAGATAACTCAATCATATGTAAAAGAATTCAGAGAAGATTCAAATATTATTCATAGATAAACTGGATCATAAACCCACAATTCATCGGTCTCAACAAACATACCGCAAAAAGAAGATTACATCGAATAGATCTCCACGAGAGAGGGGGAGAACATTGTATTGAGATCCAAAAAGAGAGAAGAAGCCATCTAGCTACTAGCTATGGACCCGAAGGTCTGAAGTAAACTACTCACACTTCATCAGAGGGGCTATGGTGTTGATGTAGAAGCCCTCCGGGATGGATGCCCCCTCCGGCGAAGCTCCGGAACAGGCCCCAAGATGGGATCTCGTGTATACAGAAGGTTGCGGCGGTGGAATTAGGTTTTTGGCTCCTGTTCTGATCGTTCGGGGATACGTAGGTATATATAGGAGGAAGGAGCACGTCGGTGGAGCTCCGAGGGGCCCACGAGGTAGGGGGCGCGCCCAGGGGGCGCCCTCCACCCACGTGACTGCCTCTAGCGCTTCTTGGAGTAGGGTCCAAGTCTCCTGGGTCACGTTCGGTTGGAAAATCACGATCCCGAAGGTTTCATTCCGTTTGGACTCCGTTTAATATTCTGTTTCTTCGAAATACTGAAAAAGGCAAAAAACAGCAATTCTGGTCTGGGCCTTCGGTTAATATGTTAGTCCCAAAATTAATATAAAAGTGAAAAATAAAGCCCAATATAGTCCAAAACAGTAGATAAAGTAGCATGGAGCAATCAAAAATTATAGATACGTTGGAGACGTATCAGGCATCCCCAAGCTTAATTCCTACTCGTCCTCGAGTAGGTAAATGATAAAAAGAGAATTTTTGATGCGGAGTGATACTTTGGCATAATTTCAATGTAAATCTTCTTAATCATGGTATGAATATTCAGATCTGAAAGATTCAAGATAAAAGTTCATATTGACATAAAAATAATAATACTTCAAGCATACTAACAAAGCAATTATGTCTTCTCAAAATAACATGGCCAAAGAAAGTTATCCCTACAAAATCATATAGTCTGGCTATGCTCCATCTTCCTCACACAAAGTATTTAAATCATGCACAACCTCGCTGACAAGCGAAGCAATTGTTTCATACTTTAACATTTTCAAAACTTTTTCAATCTTCACGCAATACATGAGCGTGAGCCATGGATATAGCACTATATGTGGAATAGAACAGTGGTTGTGGAGAAGACAAAAAGAGGGAAGATAGTCTCACATCAACTAGGCGTATCAATGGGCTATGGAGATGCCCATCAATAGATATCAATGTGAGTGAGTAGGGATTGCCATGCAACGGATGCACCAGAGCTATAAGTATATGAAAGCTCAACAAAAGAAACTAAGTGGGTGTGCATCCAACTCGCTTGCCCACGAAGACCTAGGGCATTTTGAGGAAGCCCATCACTGGAATATACAAGCCAAGTTCTATAATGAAAAATTCCCACTAGTATATGAAACTGACGAAATGAGAGACTCTCTATCATGAAGATCATGGTGCTACTTTGAAGCACAAGTGTGGTAAAAGGATAGTAGCATTGTCCCTTCTCTCTTTTTCTCTCATTTTTTTTATTTGGGCCTTTTCTCTTTTTTTATGGCCTCTTTTTTTTCGTCCGGAGTCTCATCCCGACTTGTGGGGGAATCATAGACTCCATCATCCTTTCCTCACTTGGGACAATGCTCTAATAATGATGATCATCACACTTTTATTTTTCTTACAACTCAACAATTACAACTCGATGCTTAGAACAAAATATGACTCTATACGAATGCCTCCGGCGGTGTACCGGGATATGCAATGAAGCATGAGTGACATGTATGGAAGAATTATGAAAGGTGGCTTTTGCCACAAATACAATGTCAACTACATGATCCGCTAGCAATATGACAATGATGGAGCGTGTCATAGTAAACGGAACGGTGGAAAGTTGCATGGCAATATATCTCGGAATGGCTATGGAAATGCCATGATAGGTAGGTATGGTGGCTGTTTTGAGGAAGGTTTATGGTGGGTGTATGATACCGGCGAAAGGTGCGCGGTATTAGAGAGGCTAGCAATGGTGGAAGGATGGGAAAAATGCGTATAATCCATGGACTCAACATTAGTCATAAAGAACTCATATACTTATTGCAAAAATCTAGAAGTTATCAAAGCAAAGTATTATGCGCATGCTCCTAGGGGGATAGATTGGTAGGAAAAGACCATCGCTCATCCCCGACCGCCACTCATAAGGAAGACAATCAATAAATAAATCATGCTCTGAGTTCATCACATAACGGTTCACCATACGTGCATGCTACGAGAATCACAAACTTCAACACAAGTATTCTTTAAATTCACAACTACTCAACTAGCATGACTCTAATATTATCACCTTCATATCTCAAAACAATTATCAAGCATCAAACTTATCTTAGTATTCAACACACTCAAAAGGAAGTTTCACATATCTTGAATACCAAGTATATTAACATTAAGCAAATTACCATGCTATTAACAACTCTTAAAATAATCTAAGTGAAGCATGAGAGATCAAGTTTCTTTAAAACATATCCACCACCGTGCTCTAAAAGATCTAAGTGAAGCACTAGAGCAAAAATTATCACGTTCAAAAGATATAAGTGAAGCACTATGAGCGAACTATCAAGATCAAAAGATATAAGTGAAGCTCATAGAGTATTCTAACAAATTTCAATTCATGTATGGCTCTCTCAAAAGGTGTGTATAGCAAGGATGATTGTGGTAAACTAGCAAGCAAAGACGCAAATAATACAAGACGCTCCAAGCAAAACACATATCATGTTGGTGAATAAAAATATAGCTCCAAGTAAATTACCGATGGAAGTGGACGAAAGAGGGGAAGCCTTCCGGGGCATCCCCAAGCTTAGGCTCTTGCCACTCCTTGTTCCATAATCCATCAAAAGAATTCACCCAAAACTTGAAAACTTCACAACACAAAACTCAACAGAAATCTCGTGAGCTCCGTTAGAGAAAGAAAACAAAAGACTACTTCAGGGTACTTGTCGTGGGAACGAACACCTATGGGGCAGGGCCCCTTTTCGGTCTGGCGGGGGGCAGAGGCCGCATGAAGAGCGGATCGAGGCGAAGCACACGAACGATTTTACCCACCTTCGGAGCTCTCCGGAGAGATAATACTCCTACTGCTGCTTGTCGGATTATATTGTGTTCTTGCTCGGGAGCGTTGAGAACTACAAGACCGAGCGTGAGTGTTTTCTGGTTTCGAACCCCTTCTACGTTGCGCATGGGCCTCCTTTTATACGCTCAAGGGGTCACCAACAGGTGGCAACGCATGCAAGGGTAAAAGTGTAAAAGAACTGCGGTAGGTATACCTACTTGCACAGTGTATCATACCTAACCCTGACGGCAGGGGACAAAGGCATTAAATGCCCGTCTGTGTCGCCCAAACAGTGCAGGAAAGTGACCGTTAGGGGCGCCACCGCTTGCCACAATGGCGATCTTGTCATCTCCGCTTGCCACCTCACACCGCTTGGCTGCACAGCCTCTCGCCACGTGCACCTGGAACGGTCCCAGGGTGACACGTTGACGGATGCGCTGGAGCGTAGGTACAAAGTGGTGGCTTTTCCGCGGCAAGCGCCTTGCCGCGGTCGTTGTCTTGTCGCGTCCGGAAGCTTGTCGCTCGCCGGGTCTTGCCGGGACGCGTAGCGCGCCGCGGCAAGTTTGTTGAGATGCCTTGGCTGGCCTTCCCGGCAAGCTCCTCTTGCCGGGGCCTTGTCCTTCCCGGCAAGCTCCTCTTGCCGGGGCCTTGTCTCCTTGGCTTAAACACTTTGTTCTTGAATGGCTCCAAAGGAACCACGGAGGACCTGGCGGGCACCCGGCAAGCCTTGCCGCGGGGCGCTGCGACTGCCCGTGCACAAGTTCGGGATACTAAGGTACCCCTACTTTAGTACACCAACAGGAGCCCCCGGGCCTGGGCCACACACGGTGCCGAGCGCTGTTGGGCCAGGCCCAAAATAGGGCACGGGCACACGCGGCCTGGGTCCACGCCGTATCTTACTCCGTATCCACCGCGCTCTCCCCTAATGGCACGCGTCGAATGCGGCGTCGTGGGAGAGATCGTGGGTGGTTCTTTATTCGGAAAAGGCGTAACGTTCGCCTTGTCCCTCTTTATAAGCAGGGGAAATAGGGGCAGTTTCCCCACCTTCGCCATTTGCCGTTCCTATCTCCGAAATCTCCGCCGCTCCCCTCCGCCTCCAAAGCCGAAAGAGAGCAGCGCTCCGCCCCCATCGCCGCCGTCGCCGCCAACGCCTTCGATCTTCCACACCACCTCCGCCATGGCTCCGAAAACCGGGAAGGGCGCGAAGTCGGCCGAGGTGCTGCAGCTTGAGGCGCTGCGGAAGGAGCGGGCAACTTTCCCCTCTGAGCTCGCCGCGGCGGAGCTGAGGGAGTGGTACTACCTCTTCTGGTCGACGGAGACGCGAGCGCATCCGCGCACGAAGGTACTCTCCACCGTCGCTTCGAAACGGGTTCCAAACGGATACCCCTTCTTCGTACTATTCTTCTACTGCGGGCTCTGCCCGCCTTTCTCCGAGTTCTTGTGTGACATCATGAACACCTACGGGTTCCACCTCCTTGATTTCACCCCCAATGCTGTCCTGACCATGGCGGTTTTCGCACATCTCTGTGAAAACTTTGTCGGAGTCCACCCAAACGTAGCCCTTTTCCGCCACTACTTCATGCCCCGGGTCGAGAGAGGAGAGCCCTTATCCGGCGGGATCGCCTGGATCTCGAGAACCGGCAAGAAGGAGGCTTATCTGGAAGGGGAGCTCCGCAGCAAATGGGAGGAGTGGAGAGCGGAATGGTGCTGGATTGTCGAGGAGAACCCGCAGCCATTTACTGCCCTGCGCCAAACCCCAGCAGTGCGCGGCAATGATTGGAGCGCCCTGGCTGCGGACGATGCTAAGCTGAAGATCGCCACCACCCGGATCTTGCGACTCAGGCTTGCCGGGCTCACCGTAGGCGCTGTTGGCACGGACTTTCTTCGCCACCGCATCGCCCCTCTGCAGGAGAGGGGGAGACCCGCCAGGTTGTTCGGGGGTCCGGCGGACATCATGAGGCTACGCCCAGGCCTCAACTTCAATTTCACTGTCTTGGAGCTGGATGCGATGCTCAAGGAGCTGTTCAAGCACGACCCCAATCATCCCAAGTGGTTCAGATTGCCGGCGGGTGTCGTTCCGCTGTGCAACAACTCTTCGCTTGACCGCATCCACGCAATGATGCCGCAGTGCGACTCGCATGGAATCGTTCCCACTTGGCAGGAGCCTGCAGACGATGTTGTGCAGCAGTTTTTTGATGGTTTGGTGGAGGTGGCGGTCCGCCCCAATGAGCAGAAGAGCCTCACCCGCGACACCACCGACGAGGAGATGCAGCGCATCGCCACCAGAGCGGAAGAGGCGGCTGCAGCCGCCGCTGCGGGTGAATTTGGGTTCACCGTGGAGGAAGCAGAGGCAGCAGAGGCGGCAAGCCTTGCCGAGCGAGAGTGGCTTGACGGCGAGGAAGCGCTTGCCGAATCTGAAGCCGAGTTGAGCAAACCCGCCGAGGGTGCGAGCGGCCCGCCGTCTCCAGGTAACTTGCTGCAAGCGGAGCCTCCCGCGCAGCCCCCAGCTCCACTAAGAAGGCGTCTCCGCAAGGCCGGGGATGTAGTAGGGCGGCAGACGAGCCAGCAGCCGATGCGCTGTGCGACGCGCTCCGCCGCGACAAGCAATGTTGCCGCGGGAGCGCCTCGCACCGCGGCGGCGACTGGAGCGGGGTCGTCTCGGACTACCGCCGCTGCCCCCGCCAAGGGGCCAAGGGTGCCTACTCCTCCGCCTCGTCGCGCCGAAGGTGGGCCTGACTTCGACCTCTCCGCACTCAGCTTCGACGAGGAAGAAGAGGAGTAAGCCTCTTTGTTGTATTTGTAGTTCTTCGATTTCTTGCTGTCTTTGTCCTGTATCTGATCTGCTTTACTCTGAACTGTTTCCTTTTCAGGACTCTGGCCCAGAGAGCGGCGAAGAGAGCCAAGGTCCCCGTGGTTGTCATCGAGGATGAACCCGCTGCGACAACGGAGGGTGCGTCCGAGACCACCTTGTCGGACCCAGCAACTACTCCCCGAAGCAGCCCCCAGCGTAAGTATATAGTTTTACTTCCCGCTGTTAGGCGCGCATGGGTGTTCTTTCTTTGCTGACATCTGACTGTTGGTTTGCTTGTGTAGGAGCAGAACAGGCTCACCAAGAGCCTCCTGAAGCCGCCCCTGAGATACTATCTGCTTCAACTACACCGCCAAGGGAGGATTCCCCGGCAAGGGAGCATTCTCCGGCAAGGGAGAAGTCCCCGGCAAGGGAGGAGTCTCCGGCAAGGGGCAGCACCAGCGACCCCCCGGTGGTGGAGCTCATGACCGTGGATCCCAGTACTGGTAACCCTCCTTGCTTGAAACTTCCCTTGGGTTCTTCTTCTGATTGTCTTTTTGGATATTTGCTTGACTCTTCTCCCTCTTCCGTCTGCCAGATCCACCTTCCACGGAGCCGATGGAGACCGAGGCCACCGGCGAGGAGAGCGCACGCGGCAATACTGTCGACGCCGCCGCCACCAAAGAAGAGGTCGGCGCTGATGATCCCGCCAGCGAAGAGGCCGCCTAGGCTGCTGGCGCAGGAGCTGGCAAGGGGTCCAGCGTTCGCACTGACGACCCTGAGGCCGCAGGAGCGCAAGGCGCTATGCCGACCGCCGATCCCTCCGCCGCTGACGCAGCGCCAGGCTCCGAAGAGCCCCAGCCCGGCGCCTACTTGAAGGCCGGCGACGGTATCTTCATCAGGCTCCCCTGGGCTTCCAGCTCCAGGGCGCCAGTCGAAGGAGAAGTTTTTGACGGAGAAGTGCTCGCCTCTGCTGGGTTGACACTAGTCGACGCGCCAAGCAGCAGCAGCGGCGAGCCTGAGGAGGAATAGCTGCTGCGGAGGCTGCTGTCGCTCTACCGCGCCCGACAAGCCAAACTGGAGTCTCGGGAAGCGCTTGTCGCGCAGGCGGGAGTAGATATTGAGAAGCATGCAGAGGAGCTCCAGAGTCGCAACCAGGAAGCCCTCCGATCTATTGCAGAGGAGAGGGCGCAACTCGTTGAGGCGCGGAAGGCCTTCCTCCTCGAGAAGGCTGAAGCCGAAGAGAAACAGCGACTTGCCGCCAAGGAGCTGTCCATGCGGGAAGGTGAGTTGACGCAGCGGAAAGTCAACCTTGACAGCCACGAGGAGGAACTTGCTGCACGGGAGCGAACACTTGGCGGGGTCCTCAAGGAGGCGAAAGATGCTGCCGCAGCTGCTGAGGCCGCCAAGAAGGAGCTGGAGACGAAGGTGACGCAGCTAGAGGCCGATCTCAAGGCGAGGGACGAAGAGCTTGCTGCGCTTCAGCGTGAGCGAGAGAAGGACGCCCTTGCCCACGGCGAGCTGCAGGGCCGCCTCGTCAAGAAGGGCAAGGAGCTGAGCGCCGCCAAGGACTCCAAGGCTGATCTGGAGTTGAAGCTGGCTACGTTGACCCAGACGCTGGACAACGCCAAGGAGCAGGAGGTGACCCTGAGAGAAGAGATCAAGGCCAACGAAGCGCTGCTGACGAGGGCTGCCGAAACCCAGAACACTTTTAGGGAGACGGTGGAGCTCTGGACAGAGGGCCTCGTGAACATCGCTGCAATCATCGACGAGGAGCTGGTGCAGCTGGGGGTGGAGGGTCTCGGGTACTCCTCCGATGAGAACCTCCAGCCCAGCACCAAGCTCACTTTGTTCTTCAAGGGCGTGGCGACGGCCCTCCAGCAACTCCGGGAAAGGATCCCAAAGTAGCTGGCCGACGAGTCGCGCACGATCTGCGCCAGAGTTCTGGAGAAGGTGTTAGTGAAGGTGGCCTTCCGCAACCCAGGCCTCAACCTCACCAACGTCCTCAAGAAGCTGCCAGCAGATGCTGATCTGGAAGCGCTCAAGGCCCTTGTCGCACCCATTGTGGACAAGGTGAATGAGGTCAAGAGGGTCGATGGTGGCCGCGTAGATTAGGCCGCCCGTTTTCTTCCTTTTCTTGCCGCTGCTAGTCATGTTACGGGAACAATCTATTAGAGCGCGACAAGTTATCTTGTAATATAACTTTATTTTGGGCATCGACTGCTATGTTATTTCCTTTACTTGATTCCTTCCTTTGTATGTTTTTACCCTACGCTTTCAGGGAACTTGCCGGCGCAGTCACCCTTGCCGCGAGCGCTGAGTGTGGAACATCAGCAGCTTGCTGGCGGTGCTGCTTCCGGCAAGAAACCTTGTCGCAACTAGTCGCAGCACACTTAAGTTGTTGAGCGGACTCGAAACAAAGTAAGGGTGCAACTAGCTACGAGTTGGTTCCTCCGCGCACAGGTTTTCCATACAAAGCACGGTCGTTCGAGGAAGATAACTTAAAATTTTTTAAAACTGATTGCTCAAACTTTGGCAACTTAGCTTTTCTGTCATTTGCGTCCCGGCAAGGCGAAACTTTCTTGAACAATGCCCGATCCACACCATTATCTTCTCCTCCCCCCCCCCCCCCCCCGGTGAACTTGTGGGTGAGGGAACCTTCCTTTTTGTTGAGAAAAAAGAAAGAAGAGAAAATAAAGATATGGAGCTTTAAGGCTCGTTATTGCTTACCGGGGGAAGGTGCTGCACAAAGTGTCAGATAACGCATGCAAAAAATAGAAAGCATGAAATCGACAAGATGTGCAGAGCACATGAGCTTTATTTATGCACGGGATCGGCGCCCGACTTTGTACAAAGGGTTACATGCAACAACGGCAAGGCTTGTACAAAAGGTGGTTGCCGGAACAGGTTCCGGCAACCGCGCCTTACGGGTAAAACTTACGAAGATGCTCAATGTTCCAGGAGTTTCTCACCGGAAAGCCATCTTCGGTCTCAAGGCAGACAGCGCCAGGCCTAGTGACTCGTTTCACCTGATAAGGGCCTTCCCACTTTGGCGTCAACTTGTTGGAATTCTTGGCAGACTGAACGCGCCGAAGAACAAGGTCGCCTTCCTCGAGACTTCTGGCGTTGACTTTGCGGCTGTGGTAGCGACGCAAAGCTTGCTGGTATCGAGCAGCTCGTACAGCAGCCTGAAGACGATCCTCCTCAAGGAGTAGCGCGTCATCTTGTCGCAGCTGCTCTTGCTCAAGCTCATCATAAGCGAGCACTCGAGGCGACCCGTATACGAGTTCCGTGGGGAGAACTGCCTCTGCCCCATAGACTAGGGCGAAAGGTGTCTGGCCAGTGGCTCGATTTGGCGTCGTCCTGATCGACCAAAGAACCACCGGCAGCTTGTCAATCCAGTTCTTTCCGCACTTTTGCAGCCTGTCGAAAGTTCTGGTCTTGAGCCCGCGCAGCACTTCAGCATTCGCCCTCTCCGCTTGACCGTTGCTTCTCGGATGAGCAACATAAGCGAAGCAGACCTTGGCGCCAAGATCTTGGACGTACTGCATGAAGGTGCGGCTCGTGAATTGCGTGCCGTTGTCGGTGATGATCCTGTTAGGGACCCCGAAACGGCAAACAATCGACTTGAAGAACTTGACTGCTCACTATGCTGTCACCTTTCTCACCGCTTCCACTTCCGGCCACTTTGTGAACTTGTCGATTGCAACGTACAAGTACTCAAAGCCCCCGACAGCTCGGGGAAAGGGGCCGAGAATATTGAGCCCCCAGACCGAAAATGGCCAGGATAAAGGGATCGTTTGGAGAGCTTGAGCTGGTTGGTGTATCTGCTTGGAATGGAACTGGCATGCTTCACACTTGGTTACTTGTGCAGTTGCATCCTGGAGGGCTGTCGGCCAAAAGAAACCTTGCCGGAATGCTTTGCCGGCAAGTGCTCTTGCGCCAATGTGGTGACCACATATGCCTCCATGTATCTCCGCCAACAGCTTTTTTCCGTCTTCCCGGGGAATACACTTCAATTTCACACCGTTGAATCTTCTTCTGTATAGTGTGTCGTCGACAAACTGGTACATACTTGATTGCCAGGCTACTCTCTCCGCTTCTTCTTGCTCTTTGGGAAGTTCTCCTGTCTGAAGGAAACGGACAATCTGCTGCGCCCATGCTGGAGCTTGCGGCTCGACAACAAGGACTAAAGGCACATATGCTGCTGCGGGAACATCCGCTTCTACGGCAAGAACCTGCAGCTCAGCTGGAGCTTGATGTTCCCCGGCAAGCTTGCCGGAGCAGAACTTGTCGGGAGCGTCTGCTTCAACGGAACAAACCCTAGGGCTTGTCGTAGCAGACTGCTCCTCAGCACCCTTGGTGTTGATCTTGGGGACCTTCTTGGCGGCGGCTTCGGGGAGCTCTGCCGGAAAGTAGTCACCAGAAACCAACTTCCTCTTTTTGCTCTATCCAGTTGATGGTGTCACTATAGGTTGAGTCAGTTTGAGCACAAAGATTCCTGGTTCCACAGGTAACTTCAGTGCAGCGCACTTTGACAGGCCATCTACAATGTCGTTCTGAGCTCTCGGAACATGTTCCATCTGTAGGCCGTCAAAGTGCTCTTCCAACTTTCTCACTTCGTCAATGTAAGCTTCCATCAATGGACTCTGATAATCTTTGTTCACTTGGCGGATGACAAGCTGCGAGTCACCCCTGACAATGAGCTTCTTGATCCCAAGGTCTGCAGCGATCCTAAGTCCGGCAAGCAAACCTTCATACTTTGCAGTATTGTTTGTTGCTTGCTCCTTGGGAAAGTGCATCTGGACTACGTACTTGAGGTGCTCTCCGGTGGGTGCTACAAGCAGCACGCCCGCACCGGCGCCTTGCAGCGAGAAGGCACCATCAAAGTACATCAGCCACTCTTTGCTTGCCTCCTTGACGGGGATGCTCGTCTCTGGAATTTCTTCATCCGGTGTTGGCGTCCACTCTGCTATGAACTCTGCCAATGCTCTGCTTTGGATAGTTGAAGTGCTCTCAAACTTAAGGCCAAAGCTTGACAGTTCCAGTGCCCACTCGACAATCCTGCCTGTTGCTTCTGGATTCTGCAGTATCCTCTTCAGCGGAAAGCGAGTGACAACTGCGATCTCATGTGCCTGGAAGTAATGGCGCAGCTTTCTCGAGGCCATGAGAAGGCTGAAAAGCAATTTCTGCACGCCAGAGTACCTTGATCTAGCCCCTTGCAGAAGGGAACTGACAAAGTAAACTGGGCGCTGCACCATTTTCTTCTGCACCTCCTCATGTGCCTGCGCAGATCCATCCTTGTCGGGACTAGAGCTTGTCGGCGAAGCCCCCTGCTTGTCGTTGGATGCGCTTGTCGTGGTTGCTGGCTCATCATCCACCTCCCTCTCCGCTACTAACGCAGCACTAACCACTTGATTGGTTGCCGCTAGATATAGCAGCAACTTCTCTTGTGGCTTAGGTGCGACAAGTATTGGAGTGGAGGACAGGTATCTCTTCAAGTCCTGCAGCGCAGCCTCCGCTTCCGAAGTCCATTTCATTGGACCTGCCTTTTTCAATATTTTGAAAAATGGCAGGGCGCGCTCAGCAGACTTAGAGATAAACCTGCTGAGAGCAGCCACGCAGCCGGCAAGCCTTCGTACATCTTTGACGCGCTTTGGTGCTTCAATCTGCTCAATGGCCTTGATCTTGTCGGGATTGGCTTCAATTCCCCGCTGAGACACAAAGAACCTGAGAAGCTTGCCGGAGGGGACTCCAAACACACGCTTCTCGGGGTTGAGCTTGAGGTTGATCTTGCGCAGATTTGTAAAGGTTTCATCCAAATCCTGAATCAGAGTTGCTCTGTCCTTGCTCTTGACCACTATGTCATCCATGTAGGCTTCCACATTTCTGTGTAATTGTGGCTCAAAAGCATGATAGACTATTCTTGCAAATGTTGAGCCAGCATTGTTCAAACCGAAGGGCATCCGTATGAAACAGTATGTGCCACACGGGGTGATGAATGCGGTCTTCTCCTCATCCTCTTCTGCCATGAAGATCTGATGGTATCCTGAGTATGCATCAAGAAATGAAAGCAAATCACATCCGGCCGTGGAGTCAACAATCTGGTCAATGCGCGGCAAGGGAAATGGGTCTTTGGGACAAGCTTTATTAACATCGGTAAAGTCAATACAAAGCCTCCATTTCCCGTTTGCCTTGCGCACGACTACAGGATTGGCCAACCACGTAGGATGGAGCACTCCTCTGACAAGGTCTGCTGCTTCCAACTTCTTGATCTCTTCTGCAATGAATTCTTGGCGCTCCACTGCTTGTTTCCTGACTTTCTGCTTGATGGGCCGCGCGTGAGGACAGACGGCAAGATGGTGCTCAATTACTTTCCTGGGAACACCGGGGATGTCAGACGGTTGCCATGCAAACACGTCGACGTTCGCCCGCAGGAAAGCAACGAGCGCGCTTTCCTATTTAGGGTCAAGCGTGGCACTGATGGTGAAGGTACCACCAGCGCCGTCCTCCTTGGCGGACACCTTCTTGGTCTCTGGCGGAGCTGCCTTTGTCTTCTTACACTTGCCGGTGGAGCTCGATGGTGCGTCCTCGTCGGTAGCGCAGCACTCCGAAGAGGTGCGCTTGCCGGAGTGGGCATCAGAGCTCTTGCCAGACTTGGTCTTCTTCTTCCCCCTGGGAGCTTCAGCGGCAAGTGGCTTACGATCCGCTGCGGCTGCTGCTTCCCAGTAAATCTTGTCGGTACAGATAAGAGCATCTTTCTTGTCACCAGGGAGAGAGATGACACTTATCGGACCTGGCACCTTGAGCACGTTGTAGGCATAGTGAGAGGCTGCCATGAACTTGGCGAGCGCTGGACGGCCGAGTATCCCATTGTAGGGTAATGGGAAATCAGCGATGTCAAAAGTGACCCTCTCAGTCTTGAAATTCAATTCGCTGCCAAATGTCACCGGCAACGTGATCTTCCCCTTCGGCTTGCTCCTTCCCGGGTTAATTCCTTGGAATGTGCCGGTCTCCTCGAGCTCGCTGTCGGGGATCTGGAGTTTCTGGAGTACCACGGAGGAGATCAGATTCAAGCCGGCCCCGCCGTCAACTAGCATCTTTGTGACTTTGAGGTTGCGGATAGTTGGTGAAACCAACATCCGCAAGCACCCGACCGCAGTTATGCGATCAGGGTGGTTCTCAATATCAAAGACGATAGGCGTGCTGGACCACTTCAGAGGCTTGCGTGACTCAACTGGTGGTTCTGCTGCATTAACTTCCTGCACCCACTGTTTGAGCTGGCGGTGCAATGTATGCAGAGAAGCACCGCCGTCAACGCACAGAACCTCTGTGGCTTTCTGAAACTCCTGCTCGTCGGCCTCATCTTCATCCATCTCTTCATCGTCGTCTTCATCTTCGTCCTTGTCGCGGCCGCGGGGAGGTCTGTCTCCTTGCCGCTGATTGGCCTTGCCGCGGCGTCCTCCCCGGCCGGGGCGCTTCTTGCCGGATCCTCCAGTACCTTCCTGGGCCTTCTCCTTGTCGCGTCGCTCGTACTCAGCTTTCTGCTGCTCGACAAGCTGCTCGACCTTCTTGCAGCTTTGGAGATCATGGCCCTTGGTGCGGTGGATCTTGCAATACTGCTTGTCGGAGCCGCCCTGCTTGTCGGCGGCCACCACAAGTTCGGCTTCCTTGGCGCCACCTCCGTTGCCGGACTGCTCAACGACTAGCTCGTCTTTTCCCTTTTTCTTCCTGTTGTTCCACCGACGGTTTTTCCTTGCCGGGGCAGCATCATCGCTGTCAGATCCTCCTGCTCCTGTGTTCTCTCCGGGGAGTTTCCTCCCCTCCTCAGCACGTGCACACTTGTCGGCCAGGGCGTATAGCTCACTGACGTCTCTGATCTTGCACATCGCCATCTCCTCCCGCATCCTGCGGTTACGCACGTTCTGATGGAACGTGCTGATGACCGCGGCAGGGTGGACATCTGGGATGTTGCATTACACCTGGCTGAATCTCTGAATATACTTGTGCAGGGGCTCTCCTTCCTTCTGGGCGAGCAGATGCAGATCGCTCTCCTGGCCGTGAGGCTTGTGGCCGCCTGTAAAGGCGCCGACAAACTGAAGGCACAGATCCGCCCATGAGGATATGGAGTTGTCCGGCAAGTGCATGAGCCAGGATCTGACATTGGGCTTGAGCACCAGTGGGAAGTAGTTGGCAAGGATCTTGTCGTCGCGCCCCCCGGTAGCTTGCACCGCGATGGTGTAGATGCCGAGGAACTCCGACGGATGCAACCTGCCATCGTACTTCTCTGGTACATCTGGCTTGAAGTTCTTTGTGCTGGGCCACTGGACTTGCCGCAGCTCACGAGTGAACGCAGGGCAACCTACCGCGTACAACAAGTCGCCTGGTTCCCCTGGCGCATGCATATCGACAGTGGGCCCAGCGCGCTGGTCTGATTGACGCCACGCTTCTCTTCGACGCTCGATACGAGTACGAGCATCTTCTTGCTGTCGTTCTTGAAGAACTTGGCGCTGATTGCGATGAGCTCGTGGGTCTGATGACGCTGTGGAGTCAGTGTCGAGGTTGACCTGGCGAGTCGGCAATCTTGGCCTTCGGGGCGGGGAGTGCACGGTGGTTGCACCCCCACCGGTCTTGTCGCCATCGGCTCGCGTCCGACAATCTTGCCGCGGCTGCGACGCATTCGACTGCCGTGGAGTGTCGCCGTTGGCGAAGCCGGTGAGACTCTGAATGGTGGCCCTCCAATCGTCGATCTTGTCCGCCGTTGGAGGGTAATCCAGGAGCAGTTGGGCTCGGGCCAACGCTTCTTCTGGAGTCTTCGGTGGCGGTGGTGAACGGTGCGAGGAGCGGGATATGCTCGGACTTCTAACTATGTTAGAAGGAGCAGGATCCCGTCCAGGCGACCGTGTCTTGCTCGTGCCAGCAGGTTGGCGTGCATGCTGGTCTTGAGCACCCTGAGATCCACCAGCTCGATTTTGGTCCAACGAGCGTATGGTACCGCGAGTACCATGACGCTGTTGGCCCCGCACCTCCTGAGATGGGCGTGGTGCATGTACGGACGCCGAGGTTTGCGCAGCCTTGTCCTTGGACCTGGCGGCAGCGTGAGCTCCCTCGTCGACGCCCGTTCCTCCGCCGACGTCTACCCCACCACCCGTTTGCTCCGGTGTCGGTGGGATCGACGTGGACGGAGCTGCCTCCTCCGAAGCCTTCTTCTTCGGTGGCATGTCGATGAAGATGATGAAGAAGATGAAGATCTGGCACGCGTGAACGCCGGATCGGGTTCACACAAGCTCGACGCCCCCTACCTGGCGTGCCAAAGATGTCGTGGGAACGAACACCTATGGGGCAGGGCCCCTTTTCGGTCTGGCGGGGGGCGGAGGCCGCACGAAGAGCAGATTGAGGCGAAGCACACGAGCGATTTTACCCAGCTTCGGAGCTCTCCGGAGAGATAATACTCCTACTGCTGCTTGTCGGATTATATTGTGTTCTTGCTCGGGAGCGTTGAGAGCTACAAGACCGAGCGTGAGTGTTTTCTGGTTTCGAACCCCTTCTACGTTGCGCATGGGCCTCCTTTTATACGCTCAAGGGGTAACCAACAGGTGGCAACGCATGCAAGGGTAAAAGTGTAAAAGAACTGCGGTAGGTATACCTACTTGCACAGTGTATCATACCTAACCCTGACGGCAGGGGACAAAGGCATTAAATGCCTGTCTGTGTCGCCCAAACAGTGCAGGAAAGTGACCGTTAGGGGCGCCACCGCTTGCCACGATGGCGATCTTGTCATCTCCGCTTGCCACCTCACACCGCTTGGCTGCACAGCCTGTCGCCACGTGCACCTAGAACGGTCCCAGGGCGACACGTTGACGGATGCGCTGGAGCATAGGTACAAAGTGGTGGCTTTGCCGCGGCAAGCGCCTTGCCGCGGTCGTTGTCTTGTTGCGTCCGGAAGCTTGTTGCTCGCCGGGTCTTGCCGGGACGCGTAGCGCGCCGCGGCAAGTTTCTTGAGATGCCTTGGCTGGCCTTCCCGGCAAGCTCCTCTTGCCGGGGCCTTGTCTCCTTGGCTTAAACACTTTGTTCTTGAATGGCTCCAAAGGAACCATGGAGGACCTTGGCGGGCACCCGACAAGCCTTGCCGCGGGGCGCTGCGACTGCCCGTGCACAAGTTCGGGATACTAAGGTACCCCTACTTTAGTACACCGATAGTACTGTAATGAACTCATTCTTTATTTATATTGGTGTTAAACCTACTGTATTCCAACTTCTCTATGGTTTATAAACTATTTTACTAGCCATAGATTCATCACAATAAGCAAACAACACACAAAAAAATAGAATCTGTCAAAAACAGAACAGTCTGTAGTAATCTGTAACTAACGCAAACTTCTGGAACTCTAAAAATTCTACCAACATAGGAAGTCATGGAAAATTTATTGATCAGAAGCAAAAAGAATCAACGCAAAATCACGTTCCTGTAATTTATCATAACTAAATTTGTGCGCGCAAAGTTTCTGTTTTGCAGCAGAATCAAATCAACTATCATCGCAGGTTATCCTATAGGTCCTACTTGGCACAAACACTAATTAAAACATAAAACCACATCAAAACAGAAGGTAGATGGATTATTTATTCCTAAACAGAAGCAAAAACAAAAAACACAAAATAAAATTGGGTTGCCTCCCAACAAGCGCTATCGTTTAACGCCCTTAGCTAGGCATAAAAGCAAGGATAGATCTAGGTATTGCCATCTTTGGTAGGCAATCCATAAGTGGCTCTCATGATAGATTCATATGGTAATTTTATTTTCTTTCTAGGGAAGTGTTCCATGCCCTTCTTTAAGGGAAATTGGAATCTAATATTCCCTTCCTTCATATCAATAATTGCACCAATCGTTCTAAGGAAAGGTCTACCAAGAATAATAGGACAGGAAGGATTGCAAACTATATCAAGAACGATAAAATCTACGGGCACATAATTCCTATTTGCAACAATGAGCACATCATTAATTCTTCCCATAGGTTTTTTAATAGTGGAATCCGCAAGATGCAAGTTTAGAGAGCAATCATCAAAATCACGGAAATCTAGCAAATCACATAAAGTTTTGGGAATAGTAGAGACACTAGCACCCAAATCACATAAAGCATGAAACTCAAAGTTTTTAATTTTAATTTTAATATTAGGTTCCCACTCATCATAGAGTTTTCTAGGGATAGAAACTTTCAACTCAAGTTTTTCTTCATAAGATTGCATCAAGGCATCAATAATGTGTTCGGTAAAGGCTTTATTTTGACTATAAGCATGAGGAGATTCTAGCACGGATTGCAACAAGGAAATACAACCAATCAAAGAGCAATTTTCATAATTAAATTCCTTGAGATCCAACATAGTGGGTTTAGCAACATCACGGTTTTTATTTATTTCAATCCCACTTTCATCAATTTCATCATCGAGATCTAGAAACTCCGAATTCTTAGAACGCCTTCTAGGTAAAGGAAGATAATCTTCAGATTCATCAAGATTCATATTGCAAAACAAAGATTTAATGGGGGACACATCAATAACTTTTAGATCTTCATCTTGATTTTCACAAGAATTGGAAGAACACGCTTTAATAAAGGCATCTTTGGAAGCATGCATCCTAGCGGTTCTTTCCTTGCACTCATCAATGGAAATTCTCATGGCTTTGAGAGACTCATTGATATCATGCTTAGGAGGAATAGATCTAAGCTTTAAAGAATCAATTTCAAGAGAAATTCTATCAAAGTTCCTAGCCAAATCATCAACTTTAAGCAATTTCTCTTCAAGCAAAGCATTAAAATTCTTTTGTGAATTCATAAACTCTTTAACACTACTCTCAAATTCAGAGGGCATCTTATTAAAATTTCCATAAGAGTTGTAGGAATTTCCATAATTATTAGAAGGATTACTAGGATAAGGCCTAGAATTAAAATTCCCTCTATACGCGTTGTTACCAAAACTATTCCTACTAATAAAATTCACATCCATAGGTTCATTATTATTCTCAAGCAAAGTAGATAAAGGCTTATTATTGGGATCGGAAGAAACACTCTTAGCAAATAAATTCCTAAGTTCATCCATCTTTTCACTCAAAACATTGATTTCTTTTATAGCATGCACCTTTTTATTAGTAGATCTTTTAGTATGCCATTGAGAATAATTAACCATAATATTATCTAGGAGTTTAGTAGCATCTCCTAAAGTGATTTCCATAAAAGTGCCTCCTGCGGCCGAATCTAAAAGATTTCTAGAAGCAAAATTCAATCCAGCATACATTTTTTGTATAACCATCCACAAGTTCAAACCATGAGTAGGACAATTACGTAGCATTAATTTCATTCTCTCCCAAGCTTGTGCAACATGTTCATGATCAAGTTGCTTGAAATTCATGATATCGTTCCTAAGAGAGATAATCTTAGCGGGAGGAAAATACTTAGAGATAAAAGCATCTTTGCACTTGTTCCAAGAATCAATACTATTTTTAGGCAAAGATGAAAACCACGCTTTAGCACGATCTCTAAGCGAAAAAGGAAATAGCTTCAATTTAACGACATCATTATCGACATCTTTTTTATTTTGCATATCACATAAATCAACGAACCTATTCAGATGAGTAGCGGCATCTTCACTAGGAAGGACGGCGAATTGATCTTTCATAACAATGTTCAACAAAGCAGTATTGATTTCACAAGATTTAGTATTGGCAAGAGGACCAATCGGAGTGCTAAGGAAATCATTATTATTGGTATTGTTGAAGTCACACAATTTGGTAGCATCTTGAGCCATCACGACAAGCAAGCAAACTAACACACGAGCAAACAAAAGGACGAGGAAAAGGAAACGGAAAGAGAGGAGGAGATTGGGAAAGAGAGGGCGAATAAAACGGCAATGGTGAAGTGGGGGAGAGGAAAACGAGAGGCAAATGGCAAATAATGTAATGCGAGAGATAGGGATTGTGATGGGTACTTGGTATGTTGACTTTTGCGTAAGCCTCCTCGGCAATGGCGCCGAAATCCTTCTTGCTACGTCTCGAGCTTGCGTTGGTTTTCCCCGAAGAGGAGAGGATGATGCAACACAGTAGCGTAAGTATTTCCCTCAGTTTTTGAGAACCAAGGTATCAATCCAGTAGGAGGTCACGTGCAAGTCCCTCGTACCTGCATAAAATGATAGCTACTCGCAACCAACGCGATTAGGGGTTGTCAATCCCTTCACGGTCACTTACGAGAGTGAGATCTGATAGAGATAATGTTTTTGGTATTTTTGGTATAAAGATGCAAATTAGAAAGTAAAGGCAAAGCAAATAAATAAAGTGATGGAGATTAATATGATGAGAATAGACCCGGGGGCCATAGGTTTCACTAGTGGCTTCTCTCAAGAGCATAAGTATTCTACGGTGGGTGAACAAATTACTGTTGAGCAATTGACAGAATTGAGCATAGTTATGAGGTTATATAGGTATGATCATGTATATAGGCATCACGTCCGAGACAAGTAGACCAAAACGATTCTGCATCTACTACTATTACTCCACTCATCGACCGCTATCCAGCATGCATCTAGAGTATTAAGTTAAAAACAAAGTAACGCCTTAAGCAAGATGACATGATGTAGAGGAATAAATTCATGCAATATGATAAATACCCCATCTCGTTATCCTCGATGGCAACAATACAATACGTGCCTTGCAACCCTTTCTGTCACTGGGTAAGGACACCGCAAGATTGAACCCAAAGCCATGCACTTCTCCCATTGCAAGAACTACCAATATAGTTGGTCAAACCAAACGGATAATTCGAAGAGACTTGCAAAGATAACTCAATCATATATAAAAGAATTCAGAGAAGATTCAAATATTATTCATAAATAAACAGGATCATAAACCCACAATTCATCGGTCTCAACAAACACATCGCAAAAAGAAGATTACATCGAATAGATCTCCACGAGAGAGGGGGAGAACATTGTATTGAGATCCAAAAAGAGAGAAGAAGCCATCTAGCTACTAGCTATGGACCCGAAGGTCTGAAGTAAACTACTCACACTTCATCAGAGGGGCTATGGTGTTGATGTAGAAGCCCTCCGTGATGGATGCCCCCTCCGGCGGAGCTCCAACAGGCCCCAAGATGGGATCTCGTGGATACAGAAGGTTGCGGCGGTGGAATTAGTTTTTTGGCTCCTGTTCTGATCGTTCGGGGATACGTAGGTATATATAGGAGGAAGGAGTACGTCGGTGGAGCTCCGAGGGGCCCAAGAGGTAGGGGGCGCGCCGTCCACCCTCGTGACCGCCTCTGGCGCTTCTTGGAGTAGGTTCCAAGTCTCTTGGGTCACGTTCGGTTGGAAAATCACGATCCCGAAGGTTTCATTCCGTTTGGACTCCGTTTGATATTCTGTTTCTTCGAAATACTGAAAAAGGTAAAAAACAGCAATTCTGGGTTGGGCCTCCGGTTAATAGGTTAGTCCCAAAAGTAATATAAAAGTGAAAAATAAACGCCCAATATAGTCCAAAACAGTAGATAAAGTAGCATGGAGCAATCAAAAATTATAGATACATTGGAGACGTATCAATTTCCCCCTCCCGGGGGGAAGTGTCCCTGGCCGAACAGCTCCGCCAGAGCCCTAGATTGATTCCGCCAAGGTTCCGCCTCGTGGCGGCGGAGTTTCATCCCGTAAGCTTGCCTACCATTTTTTTTCCAGGGTAAAAGTGATGATATGGCAGATGATGGACGCCGGAGGCCCACCAGGGGGCCCAGGAGATAGGAGGCCGCGCCCTACAGGGGGGCGCCCCCTGTCTCCTGGACAGGGTGTGGGCCCCCTGGCCTATTTCTTTCTATCATAAATTCTTATTTAAATCCAAAAAGTTGTTTCGTGGAGTTTCAGGACTTTTGGAGTTGTGCAAAATAGGTTTCCAATGTTTGCTCCTTTTCCAGCCAGAATTCCAGCTGCCGGCATTCCCCCTCTTCATGGTAAACCTTGTAAAATAAGAGAGAATAGCCATAAGTATTGATATATAATGTGTAATAACATCCCATAATGCAATAAATATTGATATAAAAGCATGATGCAAAATGGACGTATCATATCTCTCTTGTTTTTGTAAATATGATGAGTTCATCATTTCTGATTCAGCTTATTATGAAGTAAACATATTTGCAATGACATCTAGAGATTATAGTTGCTTGTGCCATGCTTGATCAGCTATGAGTTATAATGGTTCACCTTGTGTGCCAACATGCTATTAGAATGATTATGATGTGGTATGATGGGATGGTATCCTCCTTTGAATGAATTGAGTGACTCGACTTGGCACATGTTCATGCATGTAGTTGAAACAAGTCAACATAGCCTTCATGATATTTATGTTCATGGTGGATTATATCCTACTCATGCTTGTATTCGGTGTGAATTAATTTTAATGCATGTTTATGACTGTTGTCGCTTTCTCAGTTGGTCGCTTCCCAGTATTTTGCTAGCCTTCACCTGTACTAAGCGAGAATACTGCCTGTGCATCCAAACTCCTTAAACCCCAAAGTTATTCCATATGAGTCCACCATACCTACCTATATGCGGTATTTACCTGCCGTTCCAAGTAATTTTGTATGTGACAAACTCCAAACCTTCAAATGAAATTCTGTTTTGTATGCTCGAGCAGCTCATGTTACAACTAGGGCTGCCTATATCTTCCATGCTAGGTGGGTTATTCTCCAGAGGAGTGGACTCCGCTCCTCATTCACGAGAAAGGGTCGGTAATCGGGATGCCCAGTCCCATGACCCAAAAAGATCAAAGAAAATCAAAATAATTAAACCAAACTCCCCCAGGGCTGTTGTTAGTTGGCGACACTCGTTGTTTCGAGCAAGCCATGGGTTGATGCTTGTCGGTGGTTGGGGAAGTATGAACCTTTACCATTCTTTTTGGGAACTGCCTATAATGCATGTAGTATGGAAGATACAGCCATCTCATAGTTGTTGCGTTGACAACAAAAGTATGCCGCTCAAAATGTTATTCCTCTCTATTTTAAAATCGAGCTCTGGCACCTCTACAAATCCCTGCTTCCCTCTGCGAAGGGCCTATCTATTTACTTTTTTGTTGAGTCATCATCTCTCTTATTAAAAAGCACCCGCTGGAGAGCACACTGTCATTTGCATTCATTACTATTGGTTTATATTGGGTATGACTTGACTGGATCTCTTTTACCATGAATTACAATGTTTAGTCAGTCCTTGATCTTTAAAGGTGCTCTGCATTTATGTTTTGCGGTCTCAGAAAGGGCTAGCGAGATACCATTTTGTTATATCATGTTATGATTGTTTTGAGGAAGTGTTGTCATCCGAGTTTTATTATTATGGCTCGCTAGCTGATTATGCTATTGATATGAGTAATTGTGAGACCTAAGTGTTATTGTGAGTATGGTTAGTTCATAATATTTGATGAAACCTGAATGATGGCTTTGCATGTTTACAACAACAAGAGCAAACAGAGTTTGTAAAAGTTTTTCTTTATCACTTTATGTTTATCAACTGAATTGCTTGAGGACAAGCAAAGGTTTAAGCTTGGGGGAGTTGATACTTCTCCAACGTATCTAATTTTCCAAACACTTTTGCCCTAGTTTTGGACTCTAACTTGCATGATTTGAGTGAAACTAACCCGGACTGACGCTGTTTTCAGTAGAACTGCCATGATGTTGTTTTATGTGTAGAAAAGAAAAGTTCTCGTAATGTCCTGAAAATCCACGGAGGCACTTTTTGGAAAATATAAAAAATACTGGCGAAAGAATCAAGACCAGGGGGCCCACACCCGGTCCACGAGGGTGGGAGGCGCGCCCCCTCCCCCTGGGCGCGCCCCCTCTCTCGTGGGCCCCCTGGACCTCCACCGACCTCAACTCCAACTCCATATATTCACGTTCAGGGAGAAAAAAATCAGGGAGAAAGTTTCATCATGTTTTACGATACGGAGCCGCCGCCAAGCCCTAATCTCTCTTGGGAGGACTGATCTGGAGCCCGTTCGGGGCTACGGAGAGGGTGATTCATTGCCGTAGTCATCATCAACCATCCTTCATCACCAATTTCATGATGCTCACCGCCGTGCGTGAGTAATTCCATCGTAGGCTTGCTGGACGGTGATGGGTTGGATGAGATTTACCATGTAATCAAGTTAGTTTTGTTAGGGTTTGATCCCTAGTATCCACTATGTTCTGAGATTGATGTTGCTATGACTTTGTTATGCTTAATGCTTGTCACTAGGGCCCGAATGCCATGATTTCAGATCTGAACATATTATGTTTTCATGAATATATGTGTGTTCTTGATCCTATCTTGCAAGTCTATAGTCACCTATTATGTGTTATGATCCGACAACCCCGAAGTGACAATAATCGGGATACTTCTCGGTGATGACCGTAGTTTGAGGAGTTCATGTATTCACTATGTGCTAATGCTTTGTTCCGGTTCTCTATTAAAAGGAGGCCTTAATATCCCTTAGTTTCCGCTAGGACCCCGCTGCCACGGGAGGGTAGGACAAAAGATGTCATGCAAGTTCTTTTCCATAAGCACGTATGACTATTTACGGAATGCATGCCTACATTACATTGATGAACTGGAGCTAGTTCTGTGTCACCCTATGTTATAGCTATTACATGAGGAATCGCATCCGGCATAATTATCCATCACTGATCCATTGCCTACGAGCTTTCATATATTGTTCTTCGCTTATTTACTTTTCCGTTGCTATTGTTACAATCATTACAAAACCGAAAAACATTACTTTTGCTACCGTTACCTTTATTATCATACCACTTTTGCTACTAAATACTTTGCTGCAGATACTAAGTTATCCAGGTGTGGTTGAATTGACAACTCAACTTCTAATACTCAATAATATTCTTTGGCTCCCCTTGTGTCGAATCAATAAATTTGGGTTGAATACTTTACCCTCGAAAGCTGTTGCGATCCCCTACACTTGTGGGTTATCAGTGTCGTGCCGGCGACGATGGTGATCATGACGGTGCTTTCGAGATGGAGATCAAAGGCACAAGATGATGATTGCCATATCATATCACTTATATTGATTGCATGTGATGTTTATCTTTTATGCATCTTTGTCGGTGTCAAAACCGGCGGATCTCGGGTAGGGGGTCCCGAACTGTGCGTCTAGGCGGATGGTAACAGGAGACAAGGGACACGATGTTTTTACCCAGGTTCGGGCCCTCTCGATGGAGGTAAAACCCTACTCCTGCTTGATTGATACTGATGATATGGGTAGTACAAGAGTGGATCTACCACGAGATCAAGGAGGCTAAACCCTAGAAGCTAGCCTATGGTATGATTGTTGTTATTGTTGTTGTGTCCTACGGACTAAAACCCTCCGGTTTATATAGACACCGGAGAGGGCTAGGGTTACACAGAGTCGGTTACAATGGTAGGAGATCTATATATCCGTATTGCCAAGCTTGCCTTCCACGCCAAGGAAAGTCCCATCCGGACACGGGACAAAGTCTTCAATCTTGTATCTTCATAGTCTTGGAGTCCGGCCGATGATGATAGTTCGGCTATCCGGACACCCCCTAGTCCAGGACTCCCTCAATCTTATTTTGCTTTGATTGACGGTAGCATTATAAGATGATCTGTCACTAAATTTCAAGGTATAAGTGTTCTCCCTGACGATGCACCGTTGCCAAACTTCGTCGTGCCGAGACACCACGTGATGATCGGGTGTGATAAGCTCTACGTTCACATACAACGGGTGCAAGCCAGTTTTGCACACGCAGAAATACTCGGGTTAAACTTGACGAGCCTAGCATATGCAGATATGGTCTCGGAACACTGAGACCGAAAGGTCGAGCGTGAATCATATAGTAGATATGATCAACATAGTGATGTTCACCAATGAAAACTACTCCATTTCACGTGACGATCGGAACTGGTTTAGTTGATTTGGATCACGTGATCACTTAGATGATTAGAGGGATGTCTGTCTAAGTGGGGGTTCTTAAGTAATTTGATTAATTGAACTTTAATTTATCATGAAATTAGTACCTGATAGTATTTTTCTTGTCTATGTTGTTGTAGATAGATGGCCCGTGTTGTTGTTCCGTTGAATTTTAATGCGTTCCTTGAGAAAGCTAAGTTGAAAGATGATGGTAGCAATTACACGGACTGGGTCCATAACTTGAGGATTATCCTCATTGCTACACAGAAGAATTACGTCCTGGAAGCACCGCTAGGTGCAAGACCCGCTGCAGGAGCAACGCAGGCCGTTGTGAACGTCTGGGAGAGCAAAGCTGATGACTACTCAATAGTTCAGTGTACCATGCTTTACGGCTCAGAACCGGGACTTCAACGACGTTTTGAACGTCATGGAGCATATGAGATGTTTTAGGAGTTAAAGTTAATATTTCAAACAAATGCCCGGATTGAGAGACATGAAGTCTCGAATAAGTTCTATAGCTGCAAGATGGAGGAGAATAGTTCTGTCAGTGAACATATACTCAAAATGTCTGGGGTATAATAATCACTTGATTCAACTGGGAGTTAATCTTCCTGATGATAGTGTCATTTACAGAATTCTTCAATCACTCTCACCAAGCTACAAGAGCTTCGTGATGAACTATAATATGCAAGTGATGGAAAAGACAATTCCCAAGCTCTTTGCGATGCTAAAGGTTGCGGAGGTAGAAATCAAGAAGGAGCATCAAGTGTTGATGGTCAACAAGACCACCAGTTTCAATAAAAAGGGTAAAGGAAAGAAGATGGGGAACTTCAAGAAGAACGGCAAACAAGTTGTTGCTCAGGAGAAGAAACCAAGCCTGAGACTGAGTGCTTCTACTGCAAAGGGACTGGTCACTGGAAGCGGAACTGCCCCAAGTATTTGGCGGATAAGAAGGGTGGCTAGGTGAACAAAGGTATATGTGATATACATGTTATTGATGTGTACCTTACTAAAGCTCACAGTAGCACCTGGGTATTTGATACTGGTTCTGTTGCTAACATTTGCAACTCGAAACAGTGACTACGGATTAAACGAAGATTGGCTAAGGGCGAGGTGAGGATGCGCGTGGGAAATGGTTCCAAAGTCGATGTGATCGCGATCGGCATGCTAACTCTACATCTACCTTCAGGATTAGTTTTAGACCTGAATAATTGTTATTTGGTGCCAGCGTCGAGCATGAACATTATATCTGGATCTTGTTTGATGTGAGACAGTTATTCATTTAAATCTGAGAATAATGGTTGTTCTTTTTTTATGAGTAATATCTTTTATGGTCATGCACCCTTGAAGAGTGGTCTATTTTTGTTGAATCTCGATTATAGTGATACACATATTCATAATGTTGAAACCAAAAGATGAAGAGTTGATAATGATAGTGTAAATTATTTGTGGCACTGCCGTTTAGGTCATATTGGTGTAAAGCGCATGAAGAAACTCCATACTGATGGACTTTTGGAATCACTTGATTATGAATCACTTGGTACTTGCGAACCGTGCCTCATGGGCAGGATGACCAAAACGCCGTTCTCCGGAACAATGGAGCGAGCAATAGATTTCTTGGAAATCATACATACCGATGTATGTGGTCCGATGAATATTGAGGCTCGCGGCGGGTATCATTATTTTCTCACCTTCACAGATGATTTGAGCAGATATGGGTATATCTACTTAATGAAACATAAGTCTGAAACATTTGAAAAGTTCAAAGAATTTCAGAGTGAAGTAGAAAATCATCGTAACAAGAAAATAAAGTTTCTATGATCCGATCATGGAGGAGAATATTTGAGTTACGAGTTTGGTCTTCATTTGAAACAATGCAGAATAGTATCGCAACTCACGCCACCCGGAACACCACAGCGTAATGGTGTGTTGGAACGTTGTAACTGCACTGTGCGATCTATGATGTCTCTTACTGATTTACCGCTATCATTCTGGGGTTATGCTTTAGAGACAACTACATTCACGTTAAATAGGGCACCATCTAAATCCGTTGAGACGACACTTATGAACTGTGGTTTGGCAAGAAACCAAAGTTGTCGTTTCTTAAAGTTTGGGGCTGCGATGCTTATGTGAAAAAGCTTCAACCTGATAAGCTCGAACCCAAATCGGAGAAATGTCTCTTCATAGGATACCCAAATGAGACTGTTGGGTACACCTTCTATCACAGATCCGAAGGCAAGACATTTGTTGCTAAAAATGGATCCTTTCTAGAGAAGGAGTTTCTCTCGAAAGAAGTGAGTGGGAGGAAAGTAGAACTTGATGAGGTAACTGTACCTACTCCCTTATTGGAAAGTAGTTCATCACCGAAATAGGTTCCTGTGATACCTACACCAATTAGTGAGGAAGCTAATGATATTGATCAAGAAACTTCAGATCAAGTTACTACCGAACCTCATAGGTCAAATAGAGTAAGATCCGCACCAGAGTGGTACGGTAATCCTATTCTGGAGGTCATGTTACTTGACCATGGCGAACCTACGAACTATGAGGAAGCGATGATGAGCCCAGATTCCGCAAAATGGCTTGAGGCCATGAAATCTGAGATGGGATCCATGTATGAGAACAAAATGTGGACTTTGGTTGACTTGCCCGATGATCGGCAAGCCATCGAGAATAAATGGATCTTCAAGAAGAAGACCGACGCTGACGATAATGTTACTGTCTACAAAGCTCGACTTGTTGCGAAAGGTTTTCGACAAGTTCAAGGAGTTGACTAAGATGAGACTTTCTCACCCGTACCGATGCATAAGTCTGTCCGAATTATGTTAGCAATTGCCACATTTTATGATTATGAAATTTGGCAAATGGATGTCAAAACTGCATTCCTGGATGGATTTTCTGGAAGAAGAGTTGTATATGATGCAACCAGAAGGTTTTGTCGATCCAAAAGGTGCTAACAAAGTGTGCAAGCTCCAGCGATCCATTTATGGACTGGTACAAGCCTCTCAGAGTTGGAATAAACGTTTTGATAGGGTGATCAAAGCATATGGTTTTATACAGACTTTTGGAGAAGCCTGTATTTACAAGAAAGTGAGTGGGAGCTCTGTAGCATTTCTAATACTATATGTAGATGACATATTATTGATTGGAAATGATATAGAATTTCTAGATAGCATAAAAGGATACTTGAATAAAAGTTTTTCAATGAAAGACCTCGGTGAAGCTGCTTATATATTAGGCATCAAGATCTATAGAGATAGATCAAGACGCTTAATTGGACTTTCACAAAGCACATACCTTGATAAAGTTTTGAAAAAGTTCAAAATGGATCAAGCAAAGAAAGGGTTCTTGCTTGTGTTACAAGGTGTGAAGTTGAGTCAGACTCAATGCCCGACCACTGTCGAAGATAGAGAGAAAATGGAAAATGTTCCCTATGCTTCAGCCGTAGGCTCTATCATGTATGCAATGCTGTGTACCAGACCTGATGTGTGCCTTGCTATTAGTTTTGCAGGGAGGTACCAAAGTAATCCAGGAGTGGATCACTGGACAGCGGTCAAGAACATCCTGAAATACCTAAAAAGGACTAAGGATATGTTTCTCGTTTATGGAGGTGACAAAGAGCTCGTTGTAAATGGTTACTTCGATGCAAGATTTGACACTGATCCGGACGATTCTAAATCGCAGACCGGATACGTGTTTATATTAAACGGTGGAGCTGTCAGTTGGTGCAGTTCTAAACAAAGCATCATGGCGGATCTACGTGTGAAGCGGAGTACACGGCTGCTTCAGAAGCATCAAATGAAGGAGTCTGGATGAAGGAGTTCATATCCGATCTAGGTGGCATACCTAGTGCATCGGGTCCAATGAAAATCTTTTGTGACAACACTGGTGCAATTGCCTTGGCAAAGGAATCCAGATTTCACAAGAGAACCAAGCACATCAAGAGACGCTTCAATTCCATCCGTGACCAAGTCCAGGTGGGAGACATAGAGATTTGCAAGATACATACAGATCTAAATGTTGTAGACCCATTGACTAAGCCTCTCTCACGAGCAAAACATGATCAGCACCAAGACTCCATGGGTGTTAGAATCATTACTGTGTAATCTTGATTATTGACTCTGGTGCTAGTGGGAGACTGAAGGAAATATGCCCTGGAGGAAATAATAAAGTTATTATTTATTTCCTTATTTCATGATAAATGTTTATTATTCATGCTAGAATTGTATTAACCGGAAACATAATACATGTGTGAATACATAGACAAACATAGTGTCACTAGTATGCCTCTACTAGACTAGCTCGGTGATCAAAGATGGTTAAGGTTTACTAACCATAGACATGAGTTGTCATTTGATAAACGGGATCACATCATTGGGAGAATGATGTGATTGACTTGACCCACTCCGTTAGTTTAGCACTTGATCGTTTTAGTTTACTGCTATTGCTTTCTTCATGACTTATACATGTTCCTATGACTATGAGATTATGCAACTCCCGATTACTGGAGGAACACTTTGTGTGCTACCAAACGTCACAACGTAACTGGGTGATTATAAAGGTGCTCTACAGGTGTCTCTGATGGTACTTGTTGAGTTGGCATAGATCAAGATTAGGATTTGGCACTCCGATTGTCGGAGAGGTATCTCTGGGCCCTCTTGGTAATGCACATCACTATAAGCCTTGCAAGTAATGTGACTAATGAGTTAGTTGCGGGATGATGCATTACAGAGCGAGTAAAGAGACTTGCCGGTAATGAGATTGAGCTAGGTATTGAGACACCGACGATCGAATCTCGGGCAAGTAACATACCGATGACAAAGGGAACAACGTATTTTGTTATGCGGTTTGACCGATAAAGATCTTCGTAGAATATGTAGGAGCCAATATGAGCATCCAGGTCCCGCTATTGGTTATTGACCGGAGACGTGTCTCGGTCATGTCTACATAGTTCTCGAACCCATAGGGTCCGCACGATTAACATTCGGTGACGATCGGTATTATAAGTTTATGTGTTTTGATGTACCGAGGGTAGTTCGGAGTCCCGGATATGATCACGGACATGACGAGGAGTCTCAAAATGGTCAAGACATAAAGATCGATATACTGGATGACTATGTTTGGACTTCGGAAGTGTTCCGGGCAAGTTCGGACATATACTGGAGTACAGGGGGGTTATCGGAACCCCCTTGGGAGTATAATGGGCTTATTGGGCCTTAGTGGAGAAGAGGAGGGGAGGCCAAGGCAGGGCCGCACGCCTCCTCCCGCTCTAGTCTGAATTGGACAAGGAGGGGGGTGAGGGAGTCCTGGATTAGGGGGTATCCGGACAGCCGGACTGTATACTTTGTCCGGACTGATGGAGCATGAAGATACAAGACTCAAGACTCTGTA
Organism: Triticum timopheevii; assembly: GCA_963921465.1. Taxonomy (NCBI): domain Eukaryota; kingdom Viridiplantae; phylum Streptophyta; class Magnoliopsida; order Poales; family Poaceae; genus Triticum; species Triticum timopheevii. Next base: position 274,227,367 of record OY997262.1, on the reverse strand, counting down.
CCGTGTCCGTATGGGACTCTCCTTTGCGTGGAAGACAAGCTTGGCAATCCGGATATTATATTTCCTTCCTTGTAACCGACTCCATGTAAACCCTAGTCCTCTCCGATGTCTATATAAACCGGAGAGGTTGGTCCTTAGAAGGCCGATCACAATTACAATCATAATCATCATAGGCTAGTTCCTAGGGTTTACCCTCTACGATCTCGTGGTAGATCTACTCTTGTACTACTCATATCATCAATATTAATCAAGCAGGAAGTAGGGTTTTACCTCCATCGAGAGGGCCCGAACCTGGGTAAACATTGCGTCCCTTGCTTCCTGTTACCATCAGCCTAAGACGCACAGATTGGGACCCCCTACCCGAGATCTGCCGGTTTTGACACTGACATTGGTGCTTTCATTGAGAGTTCCTTTGTGACGTCGCTGCAAGGCTTGATGGCCCCTTCAATCATCAACAACATGGTCCAGGGTGAGAGTTTTCTCCCCGGGCAGATCTTCATGTTCGGCGGCTTCGCACTGCGGGCCAATTCGCTTGGCCATCTGGAGCAGATCGACAGCTACGCCCCTGGCCACCAGGTCAGGTTCGGAAACCTGAACTACATGGCCGATATCCGCGGAGACTTGATCTTCGACGGAATCGGGCCTGTGCCGGGAGCGCTGGACAGTCACGATGAGCACGGCTTAGACCTGCTGTCGGACAATGCTCGGGATATCACCCCTGCAGCAGCCCCGGACCTAAATTCGGAGCAGACTGCGTGGCCTGAGGACGGGTGGATGGACCCCGCCCCGCCGGCCGCACACTCATCGGTGGTAGAGCCGAACAAAGGCCTCACCTCTAAGGAAGCCTGTGACTCCGGACCCCCAGACTCGTATCCGGTTGTAGGTTCCAGTTAGCGTGCTCCCGAGCCCGCCGAGCCTGGTTGGGCTCCGGTAATGGAGTTTTCCGCTGCGGATATCTTCCAGCACTCGCCCTTTGGTGACATGCTGAACTCGTTAAAGTCTCTCTCTTTGTTAGGAGGCTCTTGGCCGAACTATGTCCGGCTCGAGTGGGAAGCAGGCAACGAAGGAATTTGTTGCCCACCCACCACCCACTTCATTGCCACGGTCGATGATCTAACCGACGTGCTTGACTTCGACTCCGAAGACATTGACGGTATGGACGACGATGCAGGAGAAGTATAGGAACCACCACTCACGGGGGCGGTGGACAACCACCTCTCATACGATATATATATGGTGGACACTCCGAAGGAAACCAATGGCGATGAGGCAATGGAGGATAACCCCTCAGGGAGAAAAGCAAAGCATGGGCATCGTCGGCGCCGCTCCAAGCCCCGCCATGGCAATACCGGCCCAGGAGATGAAAACAATCCGAATGGTGCCGAAGAGGAATACAACCCTGATCAGCCTGCCTTCGAGTAGGCCGAGCAGGAAGACGGGCAGGCAGCCCAGACGAACAGGCGACGGGCAGATATCCGAAGGAGGATAACTACATGCCCCCCTCCGAAGACGAGATTAGCCTCGGCGACGACGAGTTCGGCGTGCCTGAGGATCCCGTGGAGCAAGAGCGCTTCAAGCGCCGGCTTATGGCCACTGCGAGGAGCCTGAAAGAGAAGCAACATCAACTCCAAGCTGATCAAGACCTGCTCACAGATAGATGGACTAAAGTCCTGGCAGCTGAGGAATACGGACTCGAGCGCCACACGGCAGACCGGCCACCCCGTGGCCGGGATAAAACGGCATATCAGCCCGAATACCGGCCCGCACCCCCATGCCAATACACTACGGCCCAGGGCAATAGGCAGGACCTGCAAGATATACTGGAAAACAAAGCAGCACAGCCAAGATCGATCTACGGATCGCGGGGGCGCGCCCCAGCACGCGACGATGACCGTCACGCCGGATACACTATCAACAAGTCCGGCCGGGCCAAACACAGCCACTCAGACCAATTCGAACAGCGTAGCCACATAGCCCGGCATAGAGGCGCCGTGCACCCCCTCCGCTTCATTGACGAAGTGATGGATCATGAATTCCCAGAAGGGTTCAAACCCGTAAACATCGAATCATACAATGGCACAACAGACCCCGCAGTATGGATCAAAGATTTCCTTCTCCACATTCACATGGCCCACGGAGATGATCTACACTCCATCAAGTATCTTCCCCTTAAGCTCAAAGGACCCGCCCGGCACTGGTTAAACAGCCTGTCCGCAAATTCCATTGGCAGTTGGGAAAACCTAGAAGACGCGTTCCTCGACAAATTCCAGGGCACATATGTGCGACCACCGGACGCCGATGACTTGAGCCACATTACTCAACAGCCCGGAGAGTCAGCCAGGAAATTCTGGACTCGGTTCCTAACTAAAAAGAACCAAATAGTCGACTATCTAGACGCCGAAGCCCTGGCGGCTTTTAAGCATAATATCCGTGACGAGTGGATCGCCCGACACCTCAGCCAGGAAAAACCAAAGTCCATGGCAGCTCTCACGACACTATTGACCCGCTTTTGCGCGGGCGAGGACAGCTGGTTAGCTCGCAGCAGCACTACGCCACATTCTGGCACTTCGGATTTCCATGACAACAATGGCAAGCCACGGCGCAACAGACATAAGCGAAGGAACAACGACGAAAACACTGAAGACACGGCAGTCAACGTCGGATTCAGCGGATCTAAATCCGGTCAGCGGAAGAAGCTGTTCAGAAGAAACAATCAGGGACCATCCAGTCTGGACCTCATACTTGAACGCTCGTGCCAAATTCACGGCACCCCGGACAAGCCAGCCAACCACACCAATAGAGACTGTAGGGTGTTCAAACATGCCGGTAAAATAAACGCCGACAACAAGGACAAGGGGCTGCACAGCGACGATGACGAGGAGCCCCGACATCCGAACATGAGGGGACAGAAGAAATTTCCTCCCCAGGTGAAAACGGTCAACATGATCTACGCCACCCACATTCCCAAGCGGGAACGGAAGCGAGCACTACGGGACGTCTATGCGATCGAGCCAGTCGCCCCCAAATTCAACCCATGGTCAGCTTGTCCGATCACCTTTGATCGTAGGGATCACCCTACCAGCATCCATCACGGCGGCTCAGCCGCATTGGTCCTAGACCCAATCATCGACGGTTTCGACCTCACGCGAGTCCTTATGGACGGCGGCAGCAGCCTGAACCTGCTTTATCAGGACACGGTGCGAAAAATGGGCATCGACCCTTCAAGGATCAAGCCCACCAAAACCACCTTTAAAGGTGTAATTCCTGGAGTAGAGGCCCGTTGCACGGGCTCTATAACATTGGAAGTGGTCTTCGGATCTCCGGATAACTTCCGAAGCGAAGAGTTAATCTTCGATATCGTCCCTTTCCGTAGTGGTTACCACGCACTGCTTGGACGAACCGCATTCGCTAGATTCAATGCGGTATCCCACTATGCATACCTCAAGCTCAAGATGCCAGGACCGCACGGGGTCATAACAGTAAACGGAAACATGGACCGCTCTCTCCGTATAGAAGAGCATACTGCATCCCTCGCGGTGGAAGTACAATGCAGCCTCGTCCGACAAACCACCAATCCGGCGACGACAACCTCGAACACCGTCAAACGAGTCCGGAGCACCCCGCAGCAGGATCACCAGGCACGCCAAGAGCGCGACTAGCAGTCCGGCCTCCGCTCAAGCCCCATCAAAGCATCATACGTGCCATGCGTACACAATTACGCACTCGAAATACCATGGGCATCGGCGGAGGCGCAGCATCGACTCAGTCAATAGTGCGGCATCACCGCAACTTATCTTCAGAAGAGCCGGATTGTCGGACTTCCATAGGAGAGAAAACCAAGGAGGCAACAGGCTTTGCGCACAAAAGGAAATACCCAGGTGGAATCTGTTCACGATCGTTACACCTGTTTTACATACCTACATGCAGCCTGCCCTTGGATAGGACATGTTAAATAGTCCTATTTACTTCTGCTTAAACGCAACCATTGTACACATACGCTTAAACGTATTATTCATCAATGGGAGACAATATATAGCGTCAGCTTATTATTCCTATTTGCACATTTTTTCTTGCAAATGTTTATTTAATATTGCATCCGTACACCTTGTTATGATTAGTTTGCTAGGGGCTTCATATGGCGCCTCATAATACGGTAAAAACAAGTCCGAACACTTTCAACAGTGCGGCACCCCGAACTTATAGCACTATATGCATCAGCTCCGAATCACGTCTTGGGTCAATAGTTGGGTTTGCCCGGCTCCCTTGTTTTGGTACCTTACGTTCTGTTATATCGGCTAAGGTAGCGCAGGGAGAACTACTGCGATTGTGTCCCGGTTCTTCCGGACGAGCACCTCAGTAGAGAAAGCCGAAAACTGACCGGCATGATGAGGCGAGAGCTGGTCGCTGTTCGAGAGGTCTTAAAATCCTTAAAGGTTTTTTCCGCTTTAGGCAATGAATCGGCCTCGTCTGATTTAGGCGTATATAGCGCCCCAATTCGGCCCTCCGAATTCTAGGGGCTTTGCCGAAATTTAAAATTGTAGACTTCTATGGCTAAGTGAAAGTTATAAAGCCATATAGTCTGATTGCCTTGTTCGTTGTACCAGATACCTCCTTAAGGGACCAAAAATTCGGATAAAGAGTATCCGGGTTTTTCCAGGAACACCCCGGTACTAGTTACATGTGGGCGGAAGCCGACGACTGGCCTACTTTTAGAATTTTATAAACAGCCACACAGAAGGTAATATTTTAAATCAAACAGCGCTGCATAGCGCACGTAACTTCATCTTTATATTACAACAACGACAGAGGTACATTTACTCAAGGATTGTGTCCTTGTTTACATTCATCGGCCACGAGACGAGCGCCCTTCATAATGCCATTTTAATATTTTTCGGGATAGCGATGCGCCTTGCCCTCCGGCGGCCCGTCCTTCACTAGCTTCTCCGCATCCAGCTTGCCCCAATGCACCTTCGCGCGGGCAAAGGCCCGGCGGGCACCCTCAATGCAAACGGATCGCTTGATAACTTCAAGCCGTGGACAGGCATTCACCATCCGCTTGATCAGGCCGAAGTAGCTAGTGGGCAGGGGCTCACTAGGCCACATCCAGACTATGAAATCCGTCATAGCCACTCCGGCCGCCCTGTGGAGTTCAACCAACTGCTTCAGTTGGTCACTCAGAGGCATTGGGTGTTCGGCCGCAGCATATTGGGACCAGAACAGCCCCTCCGTTGAGTTCCCCTCCTTGGCGCAGTAGAACTCCGCGGCATCTGATACGCTGCGTGGCAGATCTGCGAATGCCCCTGGAGAGCTCCGAATTCGGGTAAGTCAAAGAAACGCCTCCTCCACATGTTTGCTTTGCATAAATAATGTCTTACCCACCGCTATCTTCGGGGCCGCCTGGATTTCTTGCTGTGCCTTTTCGGCTTCGGCCTTGTCGTCTTTCACACTCACAAGGGCCTTCGTAAGCTCGGCCTCTTTCGTCTTAAGATCATGCTCCAAGGACTCTAACTTTTTGCCGAGCTCCTGGAGCTCTTGCTGTACCTCGCCCACTCTAGCATCTTGCTTCTCGCGCTCTTTGCGCTCCTGAGCAGCCTTGTCCTTGGCCTCGGACATCGCTTTCTTCAGAGATGCCACTTCGGTGGTGGCCCCTGTCACAAAGCCACAATGCTTTGTCGTTAGAATAACCAATTTTGCCTATTCTTCATTATATGAGAGCGGGGATCACTCACCTTTGTTCTCTTCGAGCTGCCTCTTTGTGAGGTCGAGCTCTCCCTCGCCTGCTCCAGGTCCCGTTTTAGTTCGGCGACCTCGGCTGTGCGGACAGCAGCGGCAAGCAGCACAGCCTGCTTATTCACATGCACACTTATTATTAGCCTCATGCGGATTATAATTGACCCTCCGTTTGGCTTTTCTTTCTAAACACCAAATAGAGTATCAGGGGCTACTACATATCGGGTGATAATTTCACACATTTTTATTACTTACCTCAAAGCCTGTCAGGAGGCTGGTGCAAGCTTCGGTTAGTCTGCTCTTTGTGGACAAAACCTTCAGAATCACCGCACTCATAAGAGTACGGTGCTCTTCATCCATGGAAGCGCCGCGAAGCGCTTCCAGCAGACAATCCGATGCCTCGGGCGTAACGGAAGTCCTCGGCACAGATGGCTCGCCCTCCCTAACGAGGGGCTTCCCGCCTGAGTCCGGAACCATTGGAGGTTCCGGAACAGTATTCGGCTGAGAGCCCGGCTTACAACGGCTCCCATCAACACGATCCACGGGGATCATGAACCCCGCGTGTCCGACGTCTGGAATTCCACCTTGGGGAGCCTCCGGAGTCAACCCCCCGCTCTGGGAGCCTTTGGGACAACACCTCCGTGTCATCTACAGGCTGAGGAGTAGTGGCTGTCGGGAGCGAGTTCATCGCTAAATCGCTCAAGGACCCATCCGAAGACGATACCTCGGGATGGACCCTGGCCGGACTGTATACATGTTCGGTGCTATAACAAGACTATGAAGCAAAATCACAATAGAGTGCGGATACTTACGATCGTGCTAGGGGCTTCCCCCTGGGCAGCCACCCCTCCTCATTATCGGCGGCCGTGGTGGAGTAGTCCGGAAGGGATGGCTTTCCCTTCTTGGATGTCCCAGCCTCCCCCTCTGGGGCGGCTTTCCTCTTTTTCTCCCCCCAGTGCGAGGAGGCAGAGTTTCTTCTTGTTTCCCCCGCCTCCGCAGGAGGAATCTGCCTCATCGTCGTCAGACGACGAGGGTATGACGGCCTTGCGCCGCGGGCCTTTCTCGGCCCCCTGGTCTGCCTTCTCAGGCCCCCCATCCCTTCCGGATGGGGCGAACCCTTATTCTTCTTCCTCCCCTTCGGGGGAGGAGTGTGCCTCGTCGTCTTCGGACGAGGCTTCCGGTACAACCTTATGCCAGAGACCCTTCCGGGTCCTCGGGGCCTTCTTTTCGGCCTTCTTCTCCGGTGCCTTGTAGGGCGCCTGGACTAGCATCTCCGTCATGAGAGCATCAGCTGGGCCTTCTGGCAGCGGAGCCGAACAGTCAATCCGCGCCGCTGTCTCCACATAATCCTGATCAAATATGCACAATTACTTAAGACTCCCTGAGGGAGTCCTGGACTAGGGGGTGTCCGGATAGCGGGACTATCATCATCGGCCGGACTCCAAGACTATGAAGATACAAGATTGAAGACTTCGTCCCGTGCCCGAATGGGGCTTTCCTTGGCGTGGAAGGCAAGCTTGGCGATACGGATATGTAGATCTCCTACCATTGTAACCGACTCTATGTAACCCTAGCCCTCTCCGGTGTCTATATAAACCGGAGGGTTTTAGTCCGTAGGACGAACAACCATTACAACAATCATACCATAGGCTAGCTTCTAGGGTTTAGCCTCCTTGATCTCGTGGTAGATCCACTCTTGTACTACCCATATCATCAATATCAATCAAGCAGGAGTAGGGTTTTACCTCCATCGAGAGGGCCCGAACCTGGGTAAAAACATCATGTCCCTTGTCTCCTGTTACCATCCGCCTAGACGCACAGTTCGGGACCCCCTACCCGAGATCCGCCGGTTTTGACACCGACATTGGTGCTTTCATTGAGAGTTCCTCTGTGTCGTCACCGATAGGCTTGATGGCTTCTTCAATCAACAACATCGCAGTCCAGGGCGAGACTTTTCTCCCCGGACGGATCTTCGTGTTCGGCGGCTTTGCACTGCAGGCCAATTCACTTGGCCATCTGGAGCAGATCGAAAGCAACGCCCCTGGCCATCAGGTCAGATTTGGAAGCCTAAACTTCACGGCTGACATCCGTGGAGACTTGATCTTCGGTGGATTCAAGCCACAGCCGAGCGTGCCGCACTGTCACGATGGGCATGATTTAGCTCTGCCGCCGGATAGTACCCTGGAGGCTGCACATGAATCCGCTCCGACCCATAGTTCGGAGCTGACCACGCAGATCGAGGACAGGTGGCTGGACACCGCCTCGGGGGCTGCAACTTCTACGGCGATGGAGCCGAAGACCGACCTTGTCCCTTGCAAAGCTCGTGACTCCGAGGCGCCAGACTCCTTGCCGGACTCCGAACCTCCTGCGCCCCTGCCAATCGAATCCGATTGGGCGCCAATCATGGAGTTCACCGCTGCGGACATCTTTCAGCACTCACCCTTTGGCGACATCCTGAATTCGCTAAAGTATCTCTCATTATCAGGAGAGCCCTAGCCGGACTGCGGTCAGGATGGTTGGGATGCGGGCGACAAAGAAATTCAAAGCCCACCCACCACCCACTTCATAGCCACTGTCGACGATCTAACCGACATGCTAGACTACGACTCCCAAGACATCGACGGTATGGACGACGATGCCGGAGACGATCAAGAACCAGCGCCTATGGGGCACTGGAAGACCACCTCAACTCACGATGTATATATGGTGGACACCCCAAAAGGGAGCGATAACGAGGAACAACGGGACGAGACAAAGGATAATTCCCCCGAAAAACAACCAAAACGGCGACGCAAGCGCCGCCCCAAGTCCCGCCTCGATAACAACAGCGCCCATAATGACCCAGCCATAGAGCAGGGCCAACCAGTGGGCGGCGAACATACAACCAAGAAACCATCCGAACAGGATGAATCGGATAATCAACTCATCCTCGGCGAAAACAACAGTCCAGACGATCTCACACCGGACACACCACCGGAGCATAAGACCCTTCGAAAAAGGCTTGTCGCTACTGCAAGAAGCTTGAAGAAGGAGAAATGGAAGCTCAAAACAGCGAAAGACATACTCAGAATGAGGTGGAGCAAAGTATTCAAGACCGCGGACAAATATGGCAATAGCCACCAAACAAAGAGCTACCCGAAGCGCAAGCTGCTGCCAGAATTCGACGAGGAGGCCGTAGAGCCCCCACAATCAAAAAGCAAAGAGGCCGCCTGGCCGGATAGGTGACCAGATGACAGGCCAAGAGCGGCAAGCGGCGCCGCACATAAGCCGGCACATGATATGCATAAAGATCCTCGCAAAACGGATGGCCCGGTCAGGTCCATTTATGGACCAAAGAAGAGGGCCCCAGGAAGGAACACAACACGCCGAGTGTTTGAAGATAACGGCACACCTAAATACAGGGGCGCCGCACACCCACTATGTTTCACCGATGAGGTGCTGGATCATGAATTCCCAGCAGGGTTCAAGCCCGTAAACATAGAGGCATACGATGGAACAACAGACCCCAGAGTCTGGATTGAGGATTACATCCTGTACATACACATGGCTAGAGGAGATGATCTCCACGCCATAAAATATCTACCCCTCAAGCTCAAAGGGCCAGCTCGGCATTGGCTCAAAAGCCTCCCAGAAAATACCATTGGAAGTTGGGAAGAGCTCGAGGACGCGTTTAGAGCAAATTTTCAGGGGACTTATGTCCGCCCTCCGGATGCAGACGATTTAAGTCACATAACTCAACAGCCCGGAGAGTCAGCGCGCAAATTCTGGAATAGGTTCCTTACAAAAAAGAACCAAATAGTCGACTGTCCGGACGCCGAAGCCTTAGCAGCTTTCAAACATAATGTCCGAGACGAATGGCTCACCAGACACCTCGGCCAAGAGAAGCCGAGAACAATGGCCGCGCTAACAAGCCTCATGACCCGCTTTTGCGTGGGGGAAGACAGCTGGCTAGCAAGATGCAACACCAGCGACCCGAGTACATCCGAGATCAGAGATGGAAACAGAAAATCACGGCGCAGAAAGGACCAGCGCCGAAATAAAGAAAAAAGCTCAAAGAACACGGCGGTCAACGCCGGATTCAAAAGCTCGCGGCCGAATAGTAAAACACTGCCTCTTAAGGACAACAGTGACGAGCTATCCAACCTAAACAAAATTTTGGATTGGATATGTCAAATCCACAGTACCTCCCGGAAGCCTGCAAACCACACCCACCGGGATTGTTGGGTCTTCAAATAGTCCGGCCGACTCAACGCCGAACACAAGGGGCTCGACGCGCCAAGAGAGGATGACGACGAACCCCACCAGCAGAGCGCCGGAAAACAAAAGACTTTCCCGCAGGAAGTCAAAACAGTAAACTCACTTCAGGTGATAATACGGAACAATAGTGCGGCACCCGCCAAAGTAGGTGTCGCACGGTCCACCCCAGCGGAACCTCGAGATTGGATGTCAAAACCAATTACTTTTGACCACCTGGACTATTCCAGAAGTATTCGAAACACAGGATGGACTGCTCTAATATTGGATCCTATAATCGACGGACTACAATTTACACAAGTCCTAATGGATGGCGGCAGCGATTTAAACCTGCTATATCCGGACACAATCCGCAAGTTGGAGATAGACCTTACTAAAATTCGCCATAGCCGCACTTCCTTCAAAGGAGTGATGCCAGGCCCTTACGCCAAGTGCACGGGCTCCTTACTATTAGAAGTTGTGTTCGGGTCACCCGGCAACTTCCGACGCGAAAAGCTAATCTTTCATGTCATCCCATTCAAAAGTAGCCATCAAGCACTATTGGGACGTGAAGCTTTTGTCCGCTTTAACGCAATACCGCACTACGCGTCTCTGACACTTAAAATGCCCGGTCCATGCGGCATCATCTCATTAAAAGGTCGTTCAAGACCCCGGACATGGCTAGACGAGTCCGGCATAAATAAACTAGGGGCTCCCTAGCCGCACACCCCTTCACAAGGGGCTGTGCGTATGAGCAATAAGGAGCCAATAAAAGCTCAACTTTATTCATTTATTCATGCTCTATTTTAAATACATTTTTCACACGATTTCTTTTCAAACTAAGTTCCTCTCTTTTACAGATGAACAGCGTGTTACACCCGTCCAGGATACAGCACAACGGAGACACAGGCGTAGACGTGCAGTAAGGACCCGTTACAAGGATTCTTTTCAGATTAAGACCCTGCGTAAACCTTTTTTACTGTCTCTTGTTGCTATACATCCCCTGGTTGCTCATCATAACCAGAGAGGAGGCTGACGTTTTGGCATCGGCCGTGTCAGAGGACCTTGCGTGTACCTGGACGCTAGGGGCTTAGGGCATTGATATGCCCGTCATCATAAAGACCGAACACCTCAGGGAGTGTTCAGCGTCTCGAGTTAGGCCTTATATGCATCAGCTCTGAATCATGTATTTGGTCAAATGTTGGGTTTGCCCAGCTCCTGTGTTTTGCTGCCTTATGTTCCGTATCATTGGCTAATGCGGCACCAGGAGAACTACTGCGATTGTGCCCCGGTTCGGCCGGTGAGCACCTCAGTAGAGAAAGCCGAAAACTGACTGTCATGATGTAGCGAGAGACTAGTCAACCACTCGATCGACCTCCGGAATGTTTAGAATTCCTCCGCTTTGACGAAGGACCGCTTCCCGGTCAGGCACACACGCGCCCCAAATCCAGAGAGCGCGGTGCCCGTAGGGGCTATATCGTAGCCCCACCTTCGAACTCCTATGGCTAAGTGAAAGTGATAAAGCATTATAGTCCGGTTGCCTCGTTTGCTACGCTACCACCTCCTTCACAGGACCAAGACGTTGGATTAAGTGTGAAAATGCGCTATTTCGCAAACACCCCCGCACCATGTGCGTGGGGGCTGAAGCCGAAGACTGCCATCGTTCAGGTTATACACAAGTATACATTAACGGCCGCACAGGAGATATTTCAATACTTGAACGCACAAGTACAAAAAGCGCTTATATTATAAACATCGTTTTACAAACCATAAAGTTCATTTGAACATGACATTTTTTGAGCACTGCGACTCTATTACACGAGCACCACGCAGAACTTCCCCAAAATAGTGCTCGGCGGGTAACCGGCTCTCGTCCGAACCCTGGGTCGCAACATCGGTGGCATCCATATCCATCCAGTATGTCTTCACACGGGCGAGGGCCATCTGTGCACCCTCTATGCAGGCCGACCGCTTCATCGCCTTGATATGCGGCACTGCCCCAAGGAATTGCTGCAATAAGCCAAAATAACTCTTCGGCTTGGGCCTATCCGGCCAGACATGAGTCACGATATCCGTCATGGCAAGTCCGGACAATCTATTCAGCTCAGCCCACTCAGCCAACCGATCGGTCAGCGGAAGTGAATGCTCCGGACTATGGAATTGAGACCAAAAAAGCTCTTCCGTCTCGTGATCCTTTTGACTTCGGAAGTGCACAACAGCATCTGCCGCACTCGCCGCTAAGTCCATATAAGGATCCTCCGGACCCCACAGCTGGCCAAGTTGAGCGTACTTCGGATCTGTAAACCTCCTGCGCAGCAGAAAGGGCTTGCTAGCCACAATATCTCCGGCCTGGCGCAGCTCCTCCTTTATAGCCGTCATTGCAAAACGGGCATCCTTGGCTTCGGCGGTGGCCTTCCTCAGGCCTTCTTGCTCCGCTCGGCGTTCTTTCTCAAGAACCTCATAGCGGCCGGTAACATCTTTCAACTTCACGGCCATTTCGGCCATCTCCTCCCTGCTTCAGCAGTGAGCAGCCCTTTCAGCTTCTAGCTCTTCAGCCACCCTCGAGGCAGCCGCATCACTCCTTCTGGCCTACTCCTTGTCTCGAGCAAGTTCTGCCTGAAGGCTCTCCACAGCAGCGGCACCATCTGCATTGAGCACACATGTTGTAAGGAGTGGGCTTCGGCTCCCTTACTAGGTGACCACGGAGAAAAAACCTACCTTGTGACTCGTCAAGTCGCTTATTGACCAGCGCGATGTCCGCATCCGCAACGTCGAGTTGCCGCTTTAGTTCGGCAACTCCATCAGTCCGGCTGGCCACCGGACTATCCGCCACCTACATAGGAAAGGCAAAAATCAATACCTGCGATTTTGATCCTCAGCATGCTGTCGCTCTCGACAACCTACCGAGTCCCAGGGGCTACTATCTATACAGGGCGCACTTTATGTGTAAAACTGTCAGAAGGTATGTCATTTTTACGTACCTCAAACCCCGCCAGCAAGCTTCTGACGGCATCATGCAACCCGCCTTCGGCGGACGAAATTCTTCCAATCACCATACTCATCAATGTACGGTGACCTTCTGAGATAGACGCCCTCTCAAGCAGATCCTTTAGCTCCCCCGGCCACACACCAGCTGGTGCTGAACTCTCCGGCCCCGCCGGACTCGGGGATACCCTCCGCGATGACACCTCAGGTTCGTCGGCCCTGCCTGATGGTGCGGCGGACGGAGGCGTCTCACTCTCCACCATCTCCGGACGAAGGTCCCCCGAAGACGAGCTCATCTGAGAAGGACGGAGATCCGAACTACAAGGTAAAAACTTCGGTTATCCTCAGAAGCAAACATAGGGATGTCTCTTATTATAGAACCCCCCTTTTTCCTACTTACGGCTCGCTGGAGGGCTGATTCTTTAGGGGAGATAGTGCGGCTGGGGCCTCCCCGGACGCAGAACCCTCTGGTGAAGATCTCTTCCCCCGCTTCAAGGCCTTGGCCTCCGGGTTTTCGGAAGCGGTCCTCTTCTCCCCTTGGAAGGAGGGATTCTCGATTCCCCCTTTCTCCAAAGCCTCCTTGGTAGAGGCGGTAGTGTCCCTGTTCTCCCCTTCGCCTTTCTCTGAAGGCGCAACCTTCAGCATCCTAACTAGCACGGGATCCGGCGTGGTCTCCGGGAGGGGGGCCGGACACCGTATCAGCTTCGCTTGCGCTATCCACTCCTATTCGAGAGACGATGGGTTAAAAGGCAAATTCAAGAAGGCGCAAACAAACGGTGTGTCCGGACGCAGGGCCACTTGCCTGAGCATCCGGGCGATTGCAGCTTAGGCCGGAATCCTCGGTCAATTCCGGACACATCTCTTGTGATCCGAAGAACAATTTAAACATCTCCACGGGTGTCGTACCCATGAAGTGTTGGAGAGCTCGCGGCCCTTCTTGATTGAATTCCCACAGGCGGAGGGGGCGGCGCTTGCAGGGTAGAAGACGCCGAATCAGCATAACCTGCATCACTACGACCAGATTGATCTCCCTCTCTTGGAGGTCTTGAATCTGGCCCTGCAATAGGGGTACGTCCTTTGACGGCCCCCAGTTGAGCCCTTGGCCGACCCATGACATCAGCCGCTGTGGAGGGCCCGAGCGGAAGATGGGCGGCGGCTTCTGCCTGCTGCCCTTGGGAGCGGTTATGTAGAACCACTCCTGTTGCCACAAGCCGAGCTCCTCCTGGAAAGAGCCCTCGGGCCATGGAGCATCGGCCCTCCTGCTTACAACCGCCCCGCCGCACTCTGCTTGACGCCCCTCAATCATCTTCGGCTCCACGTTAAAGGTTTTAAGCCACAAGCCGAAGTGGGGGGTAGTGCAGAGGAAGGCTTCGCAGACGACGATGAATGATGAGATATGGAGGATGGACTCCGGAGCCAAGTCATAGAATTCCAACCCATAGTAAAACATGAGCCCTCTCACAAAAGGATCCATCAGGAAGCCTAAACCCCGACGGAGGTGGGACACAAACACGACGCTTTCGCCGGGCTCGGGAGTGGGAATGACTTGCCCTTTGGCGGGCAACCTATGCGAAATCTCATAAGTCAGGTACTTGGCCTCTCTCAGCTTTTGCACGTCCTCTTCCGTAATGGAGGAGGGCATCCACCGGCCCTGTAGGTCGGAGCCGGACATCGTTGAAGGTCCAAGGCGCTCGAATCTGAGGCTCTGGGTGTTGGAACTCGGGGCGAGGGGCAGATTCGATTGAGGATTGAAGAAAAGAAACGAGCCTTGGTCCCATTATAAAGAGGGAGAATACCAAGAGCCGTCCCCGTGACCGTTTGGGACTCGCCTCCGATAGAGGAGGCATGGCAATGGGCACGGTTGGGTTACCCACGTCCGTATTGATGGGAATCCCGGAATAAGGGGAACACGATCTCTGCTTCGACAAGACGTGCCAAGGAAACCGCTTCGCTAAACGTGCTGAGGTGGTATAATAAAAATGATTCAAGTAAAGGCTTGGTAGTGGCGTGATGTCATGCCACGAAATACGTCGGCAGATTGAACTTGTGTACATATTATTCTCTCAACGGTGGTATGTGGAATTTATTTTGCAGAGCCGGACACTATCCTAGTGTTCACAATCTTCTATGATTAATTCGGAGGAGGAACCCTCCTTGCAATGCCGAACAATATGCGCGTCGGACTCATCGTCATTGAAGCCTGGTTCAGGGGCTACTGAGGGAGTCCTGGACTAGGGGGTGTCCGGATAGCCGGACTATCATCATCGGCCGGACTCCAAGACTATGAAGATACAAGATTGAAGACTTCGTCCCGTGTCCGGATGGGGCTTTCCTTGGCGTGGAAGGCAAGATTGGCGATACAGATATGTAGATCTCCTACCATTGTAACCGACTCTGTGTAACTCTAGCCCTCTCCGGTGTCTATATAAACCGGAGGGTTTTAGTCCGTAGGACGAACAACCATTACAACAATCATACCATAGGCTAGCTTCTAGGGTTTAGCCTCCTTGATCTCGTGGTAGATCCACTCTTGTACTACCCATATCATCAATATCAATCAAGCAGGAGTAGGGTTTTACCTCCATCGCGAGGGCCCAAACCTGGGTAAAAACATCGTGTCCCTTGTCTCATGTTACCATCCGCCTAGACGCATAGTTCGGGACCCCCTACCCGAGATCCGCCGGTTTTGACACCGACACTCCCCCATGAATATATTGGGAAGAACTGAATCCGGTGGTAGTCAGAAAA
Organism: Triticum timopheevii; assembly: GCA_963921465.1. Taxonomy (NCBI): domain Eukaryota; kingdom Viridiplantae; phylum Streptophyta; class Magnoliopsida; order Poales; family Poaceae; genus Triticum; species Triticum timopheevii. Next base: position 274,211,671 of record OY997262.1, on the reverse strand, counting down.
CTCACCGGACGACGAGGCCGCGCGGCATGAAGTCCGCGGTCCTCGGATGTGGGAGGAGGTACTTCGGGGGCCTTGAACAGTGCCTTCCATGCGTCTTTATGCGTCATGCCATAGAGCTTCCGAAGCGTCTGGTGTTCAGCTGGGACGAACTCCTAGAGATTAAATACCCGCCTTTGGCACGGAAGAATCCGGCAAATGAGCATGACATGGATAACATTGACAAGCTTGATGTTCTTGTCCTTCATATTCTTGATGTAGTTTTGGAGTCCAGTCAGCTCTGCAGGTTCGCCCCAGGCCAGGCCCTTCCTTTCCCAGGAGGTGAGCCACAAGGGGTTTCGGATGTGAATTCAGGGGCCACCGCCCAGTTGGCGTCGCACGGCTCGGTGATGTAGAACCACCCCGATTGCCACCCGTTCACGTTCTCCGCGAAGGAGCCGTCAAGCCAGGTGACGTTAGGCATTTTGCCCACCATGGCCCCTCCGCACTCCGCTTGCTGGCCGCTCACGATCTTCGGCTTCACGCAGAAGATTTGTAGCCACAAGCCAAAGTGAGGCTTGATGCGGAGGAAGGCCTCGCACACGATGATAAACGCTAAGATATTGAGGACAAAATTCGGGGCTAGATCATGGAAATCTAGCCCGTAATAGAACATGAGCCCGCGGACGAAAGGATGAAGTGGAAACCCCAGTCCACGGACAAAGTGGGCGAGGAACACGACCCTCTCGTGGGGTTCCGGGGTTGGAATGGCCTGCCCTTCGTTCGGTAGCTGGTGCGCGATGTCCGCGGCCAAGTATCGGGCCGCCCGAAGATTCGCGATATGCTTCTCCTTCACACTGGAAGCCACCCACTTGCCTCCTGCTCCGGACATGTTTAGTTGTGCGAAGAAAGGCTTGAACTAGGGCGCTGGAGCTCGAGGAGGCAAGGACAAGCAAGAAAGGAAGAAGGCGTGGGTGAAAATGGGGAACCCTTATCCCTTTATAGAGGCTACGAAAGCGGTGCGCCTCCCCACTTGCCCGTTGAGAATCGCTTACTTCCCAAGCGCCACGATTGATGGCGCGGTGGGATTACCCATACCCGTATTGATGAGAATCCCGTGATAAGGGGACACGATCTCTGCTTTGACAAGACGTGTCAAGGAAACCGCCTCGCAATGTGCGCTGTGACTGGTTGTGGGAAAACGGTTCGAATAATGACCCGACCGTATTGACATATCGCGTCGTCTAAAAAGTTGTCAGCAAAAATATCATTCTCTCTACGGTGGTACGTGAAGATCATTTTGCAGATCCGGACACGGTCTACGTGTTTGATAAATTACTTTGGAGTATTCGGAGATGGAACCCGCCTTGCAATGCCGAAGACAAGACTGCACGCCGGACTCATCATCATTGAAGCCTGGTTCAGGGGCTACTGAGGGAGTCTTGGATTAGGGGGTATCCGGACAGCCGGACTGTATACTTTGTCCGGACTGATGGAGCGTGAAGACACAAGACTGAAGAATCCGTCCCATGTCCGGATGGGACTCTCCTTTGCGTGGAAGACAAGCTTGGTGATCCGGATATTATATTTCCTTCCTTGTAACCGACTCCATGTAAACCCTAGCCCTCTCCGATGTCTATATGAACCGGAGAGGTTGGTCCTTAGAAGGCCGATCGCAATCACAATCATAATCATCATAGGCTAGTTCCTAGGGTATAGCCTCTATGATCTCGTGGTAGATATACTCTTGTACTACTCATATCATCAATATTAATCAAGCAGGAAGTAGGGTTTTACCTCCATCGAGAGGGCCCGAACCTAGGTAAACATTGTGTCCCTTGCTTCCTGTTACCATCAGCCTAAGATGCACAAATCGGGACCCCCTACCCGAGATCCGCCGGTTTTGACACCGACAGGGGGCGGCGCCCCCCTTTCCTTCCCCGCTCTCTCCTCCTTCCCCCTTCTCCTACTCCTACTAGGAAAGGAGTCCTACTCCCCGTGGGAGTAGGACTCCCTCCTTGGCGTGCCCTCCTCCTGGCCGGCCGCCTCCCCCCTAGCTCCTTTATATACGGGGGGGGGGGGGGCACCCCAAGACACACAAGTTGATCATTGATCTTTAGCCGTGTGTGGTGCCCCCCTCCACCATAATCCACCTCGGTCATATCGCAGCGGTTCTTAGGCGAAGCCCTGCGTCGGTAGCTTCATCAACACCGTCATCACGCCGTCGTGCTGACGGAACTCTCCCTCAAAGCTTTACTGGATCGTGAGTTCGTGGGACGGCACTGAAATGAACGTGTGCAGATCACGGAGGTGCCGTACGTTCGGTACTAGGATCAGTCGATCATGAAGACGTACGACTACATCAACCGCGTTGTCATAACGCTTCTGCCTACGGTCTATGAGGGTACGTGGATGACACTCTCCCCTCTCGTTGCTATGCCTTACCATGATCTTGCATGTGCGTAGGAATTTTTTTGAAATTACTACGTTCCCCAACACTTTCCCCATCACATTATGCTTGCCAACTAAAGAGTAGGTTGGAATGAGAAGAAATACTACTGACTCTTGCATAAAAGTAAAAGATAGGCCCTTCGCAGAGGGAAGCAGGGATTTGCAAAAGTGCCAGAGCTCGAAGCTTTAAAACAGAGATGAAAATAATTTTGAGAGGTATGCTTTCATTGTCAACATAACGATCAAGAGTTCCCAATATCTTCCAAACTAGATACATTATAGGCGGTTCACAAACAGAAAGGTAAAGTTTTTACTCCCCCTCCACCAACAATCACACTCCATGGCTTGTCCAAAACAACGGGTGCCATCCAACTATCAACAATCCTAGGGGAGTTTTGTTTAAATTATTTGTGATTTTGTTTTTGATCCATTGATCATAGGACTGGGCATCCTAGTTACCAGCCATTTTCTCGTGAATGATGAGCGGAGTGCACTCATCGTGAGAATAACCCACCTGGCATGGAAGATACTGACAGCCCCTAGTCGCTACATGAGCGATTTGGGCATACAAAACATATTATTATTTGAAGGTTCGGAGTTTGGCACATGCAAATTTACTTGGAACGGCAGGTAAATACCGCATATAGATAAATATGCTGGACACTCATGGAAGAAACTTGGTTCAAGGATTTTGGATGCACGAGCAGTATTCCTACAGAGATTTTGGCTAGCAAAAGATTCTAAAAAGCAATCACCACATGTTGGAGGATCTATAGCAATACAACTTCCATACAAATATACCCAAACATAACTCATTAAGTTGTCTTCCTTGTCCAACTTCAACTAATTTGATCAAGTTTGAAAATTTTAATGGGGCTCACAATCATAGAAGATGTCCAAGATAGTATATTATATGTGAAACCTATCTTCCTTCATGTGAAGTCATTACTCCCCATGGTATTATCAAATGAAACATATATAATTTCAGATTTATGATATTCAATTCATTCAACCATTTACTCATGGGATATATAAGTGAAGCACGTGAGTACATGACAAACTACTCCAAAAGATATAAGTGAAGATCAATGAGTAGCCAAATAATTATGTAGCTATGTGAAGACTCTCTCTCATTTAATAATTTCAGATATAATGTATTTTATTCAAGCAGCAAGCAAAACAATATAAAACAAAATGAATCTCCAAGCAAAACACATATCATGTGGTGAATAAAAATATAGCTCCAAGTAAAGTTACCGATGAACAAAGACGAAAGAGGGGATGCCCCGGAGCTTAGGATTTTGGTTTTCCTTGAATTTTACCTTGGGGTGCCTTGGGCATACCCAAGCTTAGGCTCTTGCCACTCCTTATTCCATAGTCCATCGAATCTTTACCCAAAACTTGAAAACTTCACAACACAAAACTTAACAGAAAACTCGTAAGCTCCGTTAGTATAAGAAAATAAATCACCACTTAGGTACTGTTGTTAACTCATTCTAAATTCATATTGGTGTAATATCTACTGTATTTCAACTTCTCTATGATTCATACCCTCCTATACTACTCATAGATTCATCAAAATAAGCAAACAACACATAGAAAACAGAATCTGTCAAAAACAGAATAGTCTGTAGTAATCTGTAACTCTTGAACACTTCTGTAACTATAAAAATTATGAAGTAAATTTTTGGACGTTAGGAATTTGTCTATTAATCTTATGCAAAAATAATCAACTTAAAATCACTCTTCTGTAAAAAGTTACAACTAATCTCGTGAGCGCAAAGTTTCTGTTTTTACAGCAAGATCGCATTAACTTTCACCCAAGTCTTCCCAAAGGTTCTACTTGGCACAAACACTAATTAAAACACAAAACAAAATCTAACCAGAGGCTAGTTTAATTATTTATTACTAAACAGGAGCAAAAATCAAAGAACAAAAATAAAAATGGGTTGCCTCTCAACAAGCGCTTACGTTTAACGCCCGTAGCTAGGCATGATGATTTCAATGATGCTCACATAAAGGATAAGAATTGAAACATAAAGAGAGCATCATTAAGAATATGACTAACACATTTAAGTCTAACCCACTTCATATGCATAGGTATTTTGTGAGCAAACAACTTGTGGGAACAATAATCAACTAGCATAGGAAGGCAAAACAAGCATAACTTCAAGATTTTCAACACATAGAGAGGAAACTTGATATTATTGCAATTCCTACAAGCATATATTCCTCCCTCATAATAATTTTCAGTATAATCATGAATGAATTCAATGATATAACCATCACATAAAGCATTATTTTCATGATGCACAAGCATAGAAATTTTACTACTCTCCCCATAAGCAAATTTCTTCTCATTAGGAATAGTGGGAGTATCATAAGACATTCGAATACTATAAATTGTTTCCACATTAAAAGGGTAATGTTCAGAAAAAGGGTAATCATAATCATGGAAAGTTTTATAAATATAATCATCCCTACTTTTTATAGCCAAGTGTCATCACAATAATCATCATAAGTAGCAACTTTGTTCTCATCATAATCAATTGAAACCTCTTCGAAGATAGTGGAATCATCACTAAATAAAGTCATGACCTCTCCAAATCCACTTTCATAATTGTCACAATAAGATTCAACACCCTCCAAAATAGTGGGATCATTACTTACTAAAGTTGACACTCTTCCAAACCCACTTTCATCAATATAATCATCATAAATAGGAGACATGCTATCATCATAATAAATTTGCATATCAAAACTTGGGAGGTTAAAAATATCATCTTCATAAAACATAGCATCCCCAAGCTTGGGACAAACATTAATTGCAGCAAATAAGTTCTCAAACATGTCATTCTCATCAAACATAGCATCCCCAAGCTTGGGCCTTTTCATATCATAAGCATAATCACTCTCATCATTAATAGTATGGATAGCACCAATAGTATATCAATTATCATCATCACAATGAGTAATAGGAGCAACATCATTTGGGAGGGATACCTTTTTACCTTTGCTTCTTCGTCTTTTCTTTTTCTTCTTCACATTATGTGTGGGTTTAATCCTCTTTCGGAGCTCCTTATTGATGAGATTTGTTGAATAGAAGGCTCCTCCTTGTTACCTGATTCATCATAAGAAATAATAGGAGGATATTGGGAAGTCTCTTCCCTTTCATTAGTATTCTATTCATCTTCTATTTGTTTTCTTGTCTTTATGTAATTGGCAATATAAGGATTTTCAATGCAATTCACTGCACAATACATATAAATTTCCTCTAGATCAAAATCAAGATTTATCAAGGGCAAATTCTGGAATATCCTTAGTTATACATTTCATTTCTTCATAACCCAGAAGCAAACTAAGTTCATTATGATGCGCAAGGGAAATCAAGTCATCACAATTTTTGGACACGATTTGATCATGAAGCAATTTGCATTGGATATTTAAATGACCATGTTCATTGCAAAGTTCACAAGGATGGCCAAGAAAATTTAAATTTTTAGCACAAACATCTAGCCTTTCTTGCAACCATTTAGTTTCTAAATACTTATGCCTCTTGCAAAATCTGTCTTCCCTATTTGGTGTGTACTTGCAAACTCTATGCACTCCACAAAAGTTAACATTCTTATAAGAGACATTTTCATCATTACTAGTGCAATCATCATTAGTACTATGGATATTCAAAGAGTTCATACTAACAACATTGCAATCATGCTCATCATTCAAAGATTTAGTGCCAAACATTCTAATGCATTCTTCTTCTAGCACTTGAGCACAATTATCGGAATCCTTATTTTCATGAAAGATATTAAAAAGATGAAGCATATGAGGCATCCTCAATTCCATTTTTTTGTAGTTTTCTTTTATAGACTAAACTAGTGATAAAACAAGAAACAAAAAGATTCGATTGCAAGATCTAAATATATACCTTCAAGCACTAACCTCCCCGGCAACGGCGCCAGAAAAGAGCTTAGTTGATGGGGTGTTAGTGCCGCTTACCTCGCCTCCCCGGCAATGGCGCCAGAAAAGATCTCGATGTCTACTATGCGACCTTCTTCTTGTAGATGTTGTTGGGCCTCCAAGTGCAGAGGTTTGTAGGACAGTAGCAAATTTCCCTCAAGTGGATGACCTAAGGTTTATCAATCCGTGGGAGGCATAGGATGAACATTATCTCTCTCAAGCAACCCTGCAACCAAATAACAAAGAGTCTCTTGTGTCCCCAACACACCCAATACAATGGTGAATTGTATAGGTGCACTAGTTCGGCAAAGAGATGGTGATACAAGTGCAATATGGATGGTAGATATAGGTTTTTGTAATCTGAAAATATAAAAACAGCAAGGTATCAAGTGGTAAAAGTGAGCACAAACGGTATTGCAATGCTTCGAAACAAGGCCTACGGTTCATACTTTCACTAGTTCAAGTTCTCTCAACAATGATAACATAATTAGATCATATAAAAATCCCTCAACATGCAACAAAGAGTCACCCCAAAGTCACTAATAGCGGAAAACAAACGAAGAGATTATTGTAGAGTACGAAACCACCTCAAAGTTATTCTTTCTAATCGATCTATTCAAGAGTCCGTAGTAAAATAACACGAAGCTATTCTTTCCGCTCAATCTATCCTAGAGTTCGTACTAGAATAACACCTTAAGACACACATCAACCAAAACCCTAATGTCACCTAGATACTCCATTGTCACCTCAAGTATCCGTGGGCATGATTATACGATATGCATCACACAATCTCAGATTCATCTATTAAACCAACACAAAGAACTTCAAAGAGTGCCCCAAAGTTTCTATCAGAGAGTCAAGACGAAAACGTGTGCCAACCCCTATGCATAGATTCCCAAGGTCACGGAACCCGCAAGTTGATCACCAAAATATACATCAAGTGAATCAATAGAATACCCCATTGCCACCACGGGTATACCACACAAGACATACATCAAGTGTTCTCAAATCCTTAAAGACTCAATCCGATAAGATAACTTCAAAGGGAAAACTCAATCAATTACAAGAAGGTAGAGGGGGAGAAACATCATAAGATTCAACTATAGTAGCAAAGCTCGCGGTACATCAAGATCGTGCCAAATCAAGAACACGAGAGAGATAGAGAGAGATCAAACACATAGCTACTGGTACATATCCTCAACCCCGAGGGTGAACTACTCCCTCCTCGTCATGGAGAGCGCCGGGATGATGAAGATGGCCACCGGTGATGGATCCCCCCTCCGGCAGGGTGCCGGAACAGGGCCCCGATTGGGTTTTGGTGGCTACAGAGGCTTGCGGCGGCGGAACTCCCGATCTAGGTTTCTTTCTGGGGGTTTCTGTATTTATAGGAATTTTTAGCGTCAGTCTCACATCAGGGGGGTCTTCGAGTCGTCCACGAGATAGGGGGCGTGCCTAGGGGGGTAGGGCGCGCCCTCCACCCTCGTGGATGGCTCGGGACTCTTCTGGCCCAACTCTTTTACTTTGGGGGCTTCTTTTGGTCCATAAAAGTTCATCAAAATTTGGCACGTCAATTGGACTCCGTTTGGTATTCCTTTTCTGTAAAACTCAAAAACAAGGAAAAAACAAAAACTGGCACTGGGGTCTAGGTTAATAGGTTAGTCCCAAAAAAATATAAAATAACATATAAATGCATATAAAACATCCAAGATGGATAATATAATAGCATGAATACTTCATAAATTAAAGATACGTTGGAGACGTATCACTCCGCTTCACACGTAGATCCCGCCATGACGCTCTGCTTGGAACTGCAACAACTGATAGTTCCTCCATTTGTGACTTAGAGTCATCCGGATTAGTGTCAAAGCTTGCATCGACGTAACCATTTACGACGAGATCTTTGTCACCTCCATAAACGAGAAACATATCCTTAGTCCTTTTCAGGTATTTCAGGATGTTCTTGACCGCTGTCCAGTGCACCACTCCGGGATAACTTTGGTACCTCCCTGCTATGCTTATAGCAAGGCACACATCAAGTCTGGTACACAGCATTGCATACATGATAGAACCTATGGCTTACGCATAGGGAATGACTTTCATTTTCTCTCTAACTTCTGCAGTGGTCGGGCATTGAGTCCGACTCAACTTCACACCTTGTAACACAAGCAAGAACCCTTTCTTTGACTGATCCATTTTGAACTTCTTCAAAACTTTATCAAGGTATGTGCTTTGTGAAAGTCCAGCTAAGCGTCTTGATCTATCTCTATAGATCTTGATGCCCAATATGTAAGCAGCTTCACCGAGGTGTTTCATCGAAAAACTCTTATTCAATTATCCTTTTATGCTATCCAGAAATTCTATATCATTTCCAATTAACAATATGTCATCCACATATAATATTAGAAATGCTACAAAGCTCTCACTCACTTTCTTGTAAATACAGGCTTCTCCAAAAGTCTGTATAAAACCATATGCTTTGATCACACTATCGAAGCATTTATTCCAACTCCGAGAGGCTTGCACGAGTCCATAAATGGATCGCTGGAGCTATTGGGGAACGTAGCAAGAATTCAAAATATTTCCTATGTTTCACCAAGATCAATCTAGGAGATGGTAGCAATGAGAGAGAGGGAGTGCATCTTCATACCTCTTGAAGATCGCGAAACGAAAGCGTTACAAGAACACGGATGATGGAGTCGTACTCGCGGCGATTCAAATCGTGGAAGATCTGATCTAGCGCCGAACGGACGGTGCCTCCGCATTCAATAGACGTACAGCCCGGGGACGTCTCCTCCTTCTTGATCCAGCAAGGGGAGAGGAGAAGTTGAGGGAGAGCTACGGCAGCACGACGGCGTGGTGCTGGAGCTTGTGGTATTTCTGCAGGGCTTCGCCAAGCTCTACGGAGGAGGAGGAGGTGTTGGGGACGAAGGGGCTGCGCCAGGGGAAGGGTGCGGCAGCCTTCCCACCCCTACTATTTATAGGGGCAAGGGAGAGGGGGCTGGCCCCCTCTAGATGCATCTAGAGGGGGGGGCGGCGGCCAAGGGGGAGGCTTGCCCCCCAGGCTAGGTGGGGCGCCCCCCCCCCTAGGGGTTCCCCCAACCCTAGGCGCATGGGCCCTGGGGGGAGTTGGCGCTCAGCCCACCTAGGGGCTGGTTCCCCTCCATATTCAGCCCATAGGGCCCTTCGGGGCAGGTGGACCCTCCCGGTGGACACCCGGAACCCCTTCGGTGGTCCCGGTACAATACAGGTAACCCCCCGAACACTTCCGGTGACCGAATAAGGACTTCCCATATATAAATCTTCATCTCCGGAGCATTCCGGAACTCCTCATAACGTCCGGGATCTCATCCGGGACTCCAAACAACCTTCGGTAACCACATACTATTTCCCATAACAACTCTAGCGTCACCGAACCTTAAGTGTGTAGACCCTATGGGTTCGGGAACCATGCAGACATGACCGAGACATCTCTTCAGCCAATAACCATCAGCAGGATCTAGATACCCATGTTGGCTCCCACATGTTCCACGATGATCTCATCGTTGGTATCCCAGTACCTCGTTCAATCTCGTTACCGGCAAATCTCTTTACTCGTTCCGTAACGCATGATCCTGTGACCAACTCCTTAGTCACATCGAGCTCATTATGATGATGCATTACCGAGTGGGCCCAGAGATACCTCTCTGTAATACAGAGTGACAAATTTCAGTCTCGATTCATGCCAACCCAACAGATACTTTTGGAGATACCTGTAGTGCACCTTTATAGCCACCCAGTTACGTTGTGACGTTTGGTACACCCAAAGCATTCCTACAGTATCTGGGAGTTGCACAATCTCATGGTCTAAGGAAATGATACTTGACATTAGAAAAGCTCTTAGCAAACGAACTACACGATCTTGTGCTATGCTTAGGATTGGGTCTTGTCCGTCACATCATTCTCCTAATGATATGATCCCGTTATCAATGACATCCAATGTCCATGGTCAGGAAACCACAACCATCTATTGATCAACGAGCTAGTCAACTAAAGGCTTTCTAGGGACATATTACAGTCTATGTATTCACACATGTATTACGGTTTCCGGTTAATACAATTATAGCATGAACAATAGACAATTATCATGAACAAGGAAATATAATAATAACCATTTTATTATTGCCTCTAGGGCATATTTCCAACAGTCTCCCACTTGCACTAGAGTCAATAATCTAGTTACATTGTGATGAATCGTACACCCATAGAGTTCTGGTGTTGATCATGTTTTGCTCGCGGAAGAGGTTTAGTCAACGGATCTGCGACATTCAGATCTGTATGCACTTTACAAATATCTATGTCTCCATCTTGAACATTTTCACGAATGGAGTTGAAGCGAAGCTTGATATGCCTGGTCTTCTTATGAAACTTGGGCTCCTTGGCAAGGGCAATAGCTCCAGTGTGGTCACAGAAGAGAGTCATTGGGCCCGACGCATTGGGAATAACTCCTAGGTCGGTGATGAACTCCTTCATCCAGATTGCTTCATGTGCTGCCTCCGAGGCTGCCATGTACTCCGCTTCACATGTAGATCCCGCCACGACGCTTTGCTTGCAACTGCACCAGCTGACTGCCCCACCATTCAAAATGTACATGTATCCTGTTTGTGACTTGGAGTCATCCAGATCTGTGTCGAAGCTAGCATCGACGTAACCCTTTATGACGAGCTCTTCGTCACCTCCATAAATGGGAAACATATCCTTAGTCCTTTTCAGGTACTTCAGGATATTCTTGACCGTTGTCCAATGTTTCATGCCGGGATTACTTTGGTACCTACCTACCAAACTTATGGTAAGGTTCACATCAGGTCTGGTACACAGCATGGCATACATAATAGACCCTATGGATGAGGCATAGGGGATGACAACTCATCTTTTCTCTATCTTCTGCCGAGCTCGGGCATTGAGCCGTGCTCAATTTCACACCTTGCAATATAGGCAAGAACCCCTTCTTGGACCGATCCATATTGAACTTCTTCAATATCTTATCAAGGTATGTGCTTTGTGAAAGACCGATGAGGCGTCTCGATCTATCTCTATATATTTTGATGCCTAATATGTAAGTAGCTTCTCCAAGGTCATTCATTGAAAAACACTTATTCAAGTAGGCCTTTATGCTTTCCAAAAGTTCTATATCATTTCCCATCAATAGTATGTCATCCACATATAATATGAGAAATGCTATAGAGCTCCCACTCACTTTCTTGTAAACACAGGCTTCTCCATAAGTCTACATAAACCCAAACGCTTTGATCATTTCATTAAAGCGAATGTTCCAACTCTGAGATGCTTGCACCAACCCATAGATGGAGCGCTGGAGCTTGCACACCTTGTCAGCATTCTTAGGATCGACAAAACCTTCCGGCTGCATCATATAAAATTCTTTCTTAAGGAAACCGTTAAGGAATGTCGTTTTGACGTCCATTTGCCATATCTCATAATCATAGAATGCGGCAACTACTAACATGATTCGGACAGACTTCAGCTTCGCTACGGGTGAGAAGGTCTCATCATAGTCAACCCCTTGAACTCGTCGATAACCCTTAGCGACAAGCCGAGCCTTATAGACGGTCACATTACCATCCGCGTCAGTCTTCTTCTTAAAGATCCACTTATTTTCTATGGCTTGCCGATCATCGGGCAAGTCTATCAAAGTACATACTTTGTTTTCATACATGGATCCTATCTCGGATTTCATGGCTTGCCATTTGTTGAAATTCGGGCCCGCCATCGCTTCTTCATAGTTCGAAGGTTCACCGTTGTCTAACAACATGATTTCCAGGACATGGTTGCCATACCACTCTGGTGCGGAACGTGCCCTTGTGGACCTACGAAGTTCAGTAGCAACTTGATCCGAAGTTCCATGATCATCATCATCAACTTCCTCTCTACTCGGTGCAGGCACCACAGAAACATCTTCCTGAGCTGCGCTACTTTCCGGTTGAAGAGGGGTTACCTCATCAAGTTTTACTTTCCTCCCACATACTTCTTTCGAGAGAAACTCTTCCTCTAGAAAGGATCCATTCTTGGCAACAAACATCTTGCCTTCGGATCTGAGGTAGAAGGTATACCCAATGGTTTCCTTAGGGAATCCTATGAAGACGCATTTTTCTGACTTGAGTTCGAGCTTTTCAGGTTGAAGTTTCTTGACATAAGCATCGCATCCCCAAACTTTTAGAAACGATAGCTTAGGTTTCTTCCCAAACCATATTTCATACGGTGTCGTCTCAAAGGATTTAGATGGTGCCCTATTTAAAGTGAATGTGGCTGCCTCTAAAGCATAACCTCAAAATGACAGTAGTAAATCGGTAAGAGACATCATAGATCGCACCATATCCAATAGAGTGCGATTACGACGTTTGGACACACCATTACACTGAGGTATTCCAGGCGGTGTGAGTTGTGAAACAATTCCACATTTCCTTAAGTGCGTACCAAATTCGTGACTCAAATATTCTCCTCCACGGTCTGATCGTAAGAACTTTATTTTCCTGTCACGTTGATTCTCTACCTCACTCTAAAATTCCTTGAACTTTTCAAAGGTCTCAGACTTGTGTTTCATTAAGTATACATACCCATATCTACTTAAGTCATCAGCGAGGGTGAGAACATAACGATAGCCACCACGAGCCTCCACACTCATTGGACCGCACACATCAGTATGTATTATTTCCAACAAGTTGGTTGCTCGCTCCATCGTACCCGGAGAACGGAGTCTTGGTCATTTTGCACATGAGGCATGGTTCGCACGTGTCAAATGATTCATAATCAAGAGACTCCAAAAGTCCATCTGCATGGAGTTTCTTCATGCGTTTGACACCAATGTGACCAAGGCGGCAGTGCCACAAGTATGTGGGACTATCATTATCAACCTTACATCTTTTGGTATTCACACTATGAATATGTGTAACATCATGTTCGAGATTCAGTAAAAATAAACCATTGACCAGCGGGGAATGACCATAAAACATATCTCTCATATGAATGGAACAACCATTATTGTCGGATTTAAATGAGTATCCATCTCGCATTAAACGAGATCTAGATACAATGTTCATGCTCAAAGCTGGCACTAAATAACAACTATTGAGGTTTAAAACTAATCCCGTAGGTAAACATAGAGGTAGCATGCCGACGGCGATCACATTGACCTTGGAACCATTCCCGACGCGCATCGTCACCTCGTCCTTCGCCAGTCTCCGCTTATTCCACAGCTCCTGTTTTGAGTTAAATATGAGCAACCGCACTGTTATCAAATACCCAGGAGCTACTACAAGTACTGGTAAGGTACACATCAATAACATGTATATCACATATACCTTTGGTGTTGCTGGCCTTCTTATCCGCTAAGTACTTGGGGCAGTTCCGCTTCCAGTGACCATTTCCCTTGCAATAAAAGCACCGAGTCTCGGGCTTGGGTCCATTGTTTGGCATCTTCCTGGCAACTAATTTACCGGGCACGGCAACTCCCTTGCCGTCCTTCTTGAAGTTCTTTTTACCCTTGCCTTTCTTGAAACTAGTGGTCTTATTCACCATCAACACTTGATGTTCCTTTTTGATTTCCACCTTCGCCGATTTCAGCATTGAATATAACTCAGGAATGGACTTCTCCATCCCTTGCATATTGTAGTTCATCTCAAAGCTCTTGTAGCTAGGTGGGAGCGACTGGAAGATCTTGTCAACGACCGAGTCATCTGGAAGATTAACTTCCAGCTGAGACAAGTGGTTGTGCAACCTGAACATTTTGAGTATATGCTCGCTGACAGAACTGTTTTCCTCCATCTTACAACTGTAGAACTTGTCGGAGACTTCATACTCTCGACCCGGGCATGAGCTTGGAAAACCATTTTCAGCTCTTGGAACATCTCATATGCTCCGTGCTGCTCAAAACGCTTTTGGAGCCCCGGTTCTAAGCTGTAAAGCATGCCGCACTGAACCAGGGAGTAATCATCACTACGCGACTGCCAGCCGTTCATAACGTCTTGAGTTGCTGGGAAAATGGGTGCGTCACCTAGCGGTGCTTCAAGGACATATGCTTTCTTGGCAGCTATGAGGATGATCCTCAAGTTTCAGACCCAATCTGTATAGTTGCTACCATCGTCTTTCAGCTTGGTTTTCTCTAGGAATGCATTGAAGTTGAGGGCCACATTAGCGTGGGCCATTTGATCTACAAGACATATTGTAAAGATGTTTTAGACTATGTTCATGATAATCAAGTTCATCTAATCAAATTATTTAATGAACTCCCACTCAGATAGACATGCCTCTAGTCATCTAAGTGATACATGATCCGAGTCAACTAGGCCGTGTCTGATCATCACGTGAGATGGACTAGTCATCATCAGTGAACATCTCCATGTTAATCGTATCTACTATACAACTCATGTTCGACCTTTCGGTATCTTGTGTTCCAAGGCCATGTCTGTACATGCTTGGCTCGTCAAGTCAACCTAAGTGTTTTGCATGTGTAAATATGGCTTACACCCGTTGTATGCGAATGTTAAAATCTATCACACCCGATCATCACGTGGTGCTTGGAAACAACGAACTTTCGCAATGGTGCACAGTTAGGGGGAACACTTTCTTGAAATTTTTAGTGAGGGATCATCTTATTTATGCTACCGTCGTTCTAAGTAAGTAAGATGTAAACATGACAAACATCATATGCAAATCATAAAGTGACATGATATGGCCAATATCATCTTGCACCTTTGATCTCCATCTTTGAGGCGCGACATGATCACCTTCGTCACCAGCATGACACCATGATCTCCATCATCATGTCTTCATGAAGTTGTCTCGCCAACTATTACTTCTACTTATATGGCTAATGGTTAGCAATAAAGTAAAGTAATTACGTGGCGTTTTCAATGACACGCATGTCATACAATAAATTAAGACAACTCCTATGGCTCCTGCCGGTTGTCATACTCATCGACATGCAAGTCGTGATTCCTATTACAAGAACATGATCAATCTCATACATCACATATATCATTCATCACACTCTTTTGGCCATATAACATCACATAGCATACCCTGCAAAAACAAGTTAGACGTCCTCAAATTGTTGTTGCATGTTTTTACGTGGCTGCTATGGGTTTCTAGCAAGAATGTTTCTTACCTATGCAAAAGCCACAACGGTGATATGCCAATTGCCATTTACCCTTCGTAAGGACCCTTTTCATCGAATCTGATCCGACTAAAGTGGGAGAGACAGACACCAGCTAGCCACCTTATGCAACAAGTGCATGTCAGTCGGTGGAACCTGTCTCGCATAAGCGTACGTGTAAGGTCGGTCCGGGCCGCTTCATCCCACAATGTCGCCGAACCAAGATAGGACTAGTAACGGTAAGCAAATTGAACAAACCAACGCCCACAACTACTTGTGTTCTACTCGTGCATAGAATCTACGCATAGACCTAGCTCATGATGCCACTGTTGGGGAACGAAGCAAGAATTTAAAAAAATCCTACGTTTCACCAAGATCAATCTAGGAGATGCTAGCAACAAGAGAGAGGGAGTGCATCTTCATACCTCATGAAGATCGCGAAACGGAAGCGTTACAAGAACGCGGATGATGGAGTCGTACTCGCGGCGATTCAAATCGCGGAAGATCCGATCTAGCGACGAACGGACGGTGCCTCCACATTCAACACACGTACAGACCGGGGACGCTCCTCGTTCTTGATCCAGCAAAGGGAGAGGAAAAGTTGAGGGAGAGCTCCGGCAGCATGACAGCGTGGTGGTGGAGCTTGTGGTATTTCTGCAGGGCTTCGCCAAGCTCTACGGAGGAGGAGGAGGTGTTGGAGAGGGAGGGGCTGCGCTAGGGGAAGGGTGCGGTAGCCCTCCCCCCCCCCCACTATTCATAGGGGCAAGGGAGAGGGGGCCGGCCCCTTCTAGATGCATCTAGAGGGGGGCGGCAGCCAAGGGGGAAGCTTGCCCCCCAAGCTAGGTGGGGCGCCCCCCCTAGGGTTTCCCCCAACCCTAGGCGCATGGGCCCTAGAGGGGAGTTGGAACCAGTCCATCTAGGGGCTGGTTCCCCTCCATATTCATCCCATAGGGCCCTCCGGGGCCGGTGGACCCCCGGAACCCCTTCGGTGCTCCCGGTACAATACCGCTAACCCCCGAACACTTCCAGCGATCGAATAAGGACTTCCCATATATAAATCTTCATCTCCGGACCATTCCTGAACTCCTCGTAAGGTCCGGGATCTCATCCAGGACTCTGAAAAACCTTCGTTAACCACATACTGTTTCCCATAACAACTCTAGCGTCACCGAAACGTAAGTGTGTAGACCCTACAGGTTCGGGAACCATGCAGACATGACCGAGGCATCTCTCCGGCCAATAACCAACAGCGGGATCCGGATACCCATGTTGGTTCCCACATGTTCCACGATGATCTCATCGGATGAACCACGATGTTGGGGATTCAATCAATCCCGTATACAATTCCCTTTGTCCATCGGTATGTTACTGATACGTCTCCAACGTATCTATAATTTTTTATTGTTCCATGCTATTATATTACCCCTTTTGGATGTTTATGGGCTTTATTTTACACATTTATATCATTTTTGGGACTAACCTACTAACCGGAGGCCCAGCCCATTTTGTTGTTTTTTGCCTATTTCAGTATTTCGAAGAAAAGGAATATCAAACGGAGTCCAAACGGAATGAAACCTTTGGGAGCGTGATTTTTGGAACGAACATGATCCGGAGAGCTTGGAGTGCAAGTCAAGAAGCTCCTGAGGGCCCCACGAGATAGGTGGCCGCCCCCCCCTGTAGGGCGCGCCCCCTGTCTCGTGGGCCCCTCAGGCGGCCACCGACGTACTTCTTCCTCCTATATATACCTACGTACCCCGAAAACATCCAGGAGCACCACGAAACACAATTTCCACCGCCGTAACCTTCTGTATCCGCGAGATCCCATCTTGGAGCCTTCGCTGGCACTCTGCCGGAGGGGGAATCAACCACGGAGGGCCTCTACATCAAAATCCTAGCCCCTCCTATGAGTTGTGAGTAGTTTACCACAGACCTATGGGTCCATAGTTATTAGCTAGATGGCTTCTTCTCTCTTTTTGGATCTCAATACAATGTTCTCCCCCTCTCTTGTGGAGATCTATTCGATGTAAACTCTTTTTGCGGTGTGTTTGTCGAGATCCGATGAATTGTGGGTTTATGATCAAGTTTATCTATCAATAATATTTGAATCTTCTCTGAATTCTTTTATGTATGATTGAGTTACCTTTGCAAGTCTCTTCGAATTATCAGTTTGGTTTGGCCTACTAGATTGGTCTTTCTTGCCATGGGAGAAGTGCTTAGCTTTGGGTTCAATCTTGCGGTGTTCTTACCCAGTGACAGAAAGGGTTGCAAGACACATATTGTATTATTGCCATCGAGGATAACAAGATGGGGTTTATATCATATTGCATGTGTTTATCCCTCTACATCATGTCATCTTGCTTAATGTGTTACTCTGTTCTTATGAACTTAATACTCTAGATGCCGGCAGGAGTCGGTCGATGTGTGGAGTAATAGTAGTAGATGCAGGCAGGAGTCAGTCTACTTGTTATGGACGTGATGCCTATATACATGATCATGCCTAGATAATCTCATAACTATGAGCCTTTCTCTCAATTGCTCGACAGTAATTTGTTCACCCACCGTAATACTTATGCTATCTTGAGAGAAGCCTCTAGTGAAACCTATGGCCCCTGGGTCTATCTCTTATCATATTTGCTTTCAATCTACCTTTATTTGCATCTTTACTTTTTGCATCTATATTACAAAATACCAAAAATATATTTATCTTATCATACTATCTTTATTAGATCTCACTTTCGCAAGTGGCCGTGAAGGGATTGACAACCCCTTTATTGCGTTGGTTGCGAGTTCTCAGTTTGTTTGTGTAGGTGCATGGGACTTTTGAGGAGCCTCCTACTGGATTGATACCTTGGTTCTCAAAACTGAGGGAAATACTTACGCTACACTTTGCTGCATCAGCCTCTCCTCTTCGAGGAAAACCAACGCAAGCTCAATAAGTAGCAGTTACTTGCCCGAGACTCGATCGTTGGTATCCCAATACCTCGTTCAATCTCGTTACCGGCAAGTCTCTGTACGCGTTCCGTAAGGTATGATCCCATGATCAACTCCTTAGTCACATTGAGCTCATTATTATGATGCATTACCGAGTGGACCTAGAGATACCTCTCCGTCATACGGAGTGACAAATCCCAGTCTCCATTCGTGCCAACCCAACAGATACTTTCGTAGATACCTGTAGTGCACCTTTATAGCCACCCAGTTACGTTGACGTTTGGTACACCCAAAGCATTCCTACGGTATCCAGGAGTTGCACAATCTCATGGTTTAAGGAAATGATACTTGACATTAGAAAAGCTCTTAGCAAACAAACTACACGATCTTGTGCTATGCTTAGGATTGGGTCTTGTCCATCACATCATTCTCCTAATGATGTGATCCCGTTATCAATGACATCCAATGTCCATGGTCAGGAAACCACAACCATCTATTGATCAACGAGCTAGTCAACTAGAGGCTTACTAGGGACATATACGGTCTATGTATTCACACATGTATTATAGTTTCCGGTTAATACAATTATAGCATGAACAACAGACAATTATCATGAACAAGGAAATATAATAATAACCATTTTATTATTGCCTCTAGGGCATATTTCCAACAGGAGCTTGCACACTTTGTTAGCACCCTTTGGATCGACAAAACCTTCTGGTTGCATCATATACAACTCTTCTTCCATAAATCCATTCAGGAATGCAGTTTTGACATCCATCTGCCAAATTTCATAATCATAAAATGCGGAAATTGCTAACATGATTCGGACAGACTTAAGCATCGCTACGGGTGAGAAAGTCTCATCGTAGTCAACTCCTTGAACTTGTCGAAAACCTTTCGCAACAAGTCGAGCTTTATAGACAGTAACATTACCGTCAGCGTCTGTCTTCTTCTTGAAGATCCATTTATTTTCTATGGCTTACCGATTATCGGGCAACTCCACTAAAGTCCACACTTTATTCTCATACATGGATCCCATCTCAGATTTCATGGCCTCAAGCCATTTTGCGAAATCTAGGCTCATCATCGCTTCCTCATAGTTCGTAGGTTCACCATGGTCTAGTAACATGACTTCCAGAACAGGATTACCGTACCACTCTGGTGCGGATCTCACTCTAGAAGACCTACGAGGTTTGGTAGTAACTTGATCTGAAGTTTTATGATCATCATCATTAGCTTCCTCACTAATTGGTGTAGGAATCACTGGAACTGATTTCTGTGATGAACTACTTTCCAATTCAGGAGAAGGTACAATTACCTCATCAAGTTCTACTTTTCTCCCACTCACTTCTTTCGAGAGAAACTACTTCTCTAGAAAGGATCCATTCTTAGTAACAAAGATTTTTCCTTTGGATCTGTGATAGAAGGTGTACCCAACATTTTCCTTTGGGTATCCTATGAAGACGCACTTCTCCGATTTGGGTTCGAGCTTATCAAGTAGAAGCTTTTTCACATAAGCATCGCAGCCCCAAACTTTAAGAACTGACAATTTTGGTTTCTTGCCAAACCATAGTTCATAAGGCGTCATCTCAATGGATTTTGATGGTGCCCTATTTAAAGTGAATGCAACCGTCTACTTTTCTCCCACTCACTTCTTTTGAGAGAAACTACTTCTCTAGAAAGGATCCATTCTTAGTAACAAAGATTTTTCCTTTGGATCTGTGATAGAAGGTGTACCCAACATTTTCCTTTGGGTATCCTATGAAGACGCACTTCTCCGATTTGGGTTCGAGCTTATCAGGTAGAAGCTTTTTCACATAAGCATCGCAGCCCCAAACTTTAAGAAACGACAATTTTGGTTTCTTGCCAAACCATAGTTCATAAGGCGTCATCTCAATGGATTTTGATGGTGCCCTATTTAAAGTGAATGCAACCGTCTCTAAAGCATAACTCGAAAACGATAGCGGTAATTCAGTAAGAGACATCATAGATTGCATCATATCCAATAAAGTGCGGTTATGATGTTTAGACACACCATTTCACTGTGGTGTTCCAGGTGGCGTTAACTATCAAACTATCTCATGTTGTTTCAAATGAAGACCAAACTCGTAACTCAAATATTCTCCTCCACGATCAGATCGTAGAAACTTTATTTTCTTGTTACGATGATTTTCCACTTCACTCTGAAATTCTTTGAACTTTTCAAATGTTTCAGACTTATGTTTCATTAAGTAGATATAACCATATCTACTCAAATCCTGTGTGAAGGTAAGAAAATAATGATACCCGCCATGAGCCTCAACACTCATTGGACCGCATACATCGGTATGTATTATTTCCAATAAGTCAGTAGCTCATTCCATTGTTCCAGAGAACGGAGTTTTAGTCATCTTGCCCATAAGGCACGGTTTGCAAGCACCAAGTGATTCATAATCAAGTGATTCCAAAAGTCCATCAGCATGGAGTTTCTTCATGCGCTTTACACCGATATGACCCAAACGGCGGTGCCACAAATAAGTTGCACTATCTTTATCAACTTTGCATCTTTTGGCTTCAATATTATGAATATGTGTATCATCACTATCGAGATTCAACGAAAATGGACCATAAAAGATGCGAAGTTGAATCTCGATAGTGATGACAAATTAAACTTCAATTAATCATATTACTTCAATTTAACCCGAGTATCTTTTATGGTATATTTTATCAAAATACTTCAATTAATTCATCACTATCGAGATTCAACAAAAATAGACCATAAAAATAGACTCATATAAATAGAACAACCATTATTCCCTGATTTAAATGAATAACCGTCTCGCATCAAACAAGATCCAGGTATAATGTTCATGCTCAACACTGGCACCAAATAATAATTATTCAGGTCTAAAACTAATCTCGAAGATAGATGTAGAGGTAGCATGCCGACGGCGATCACATCGACCTTGGAACCATTTCCCACGCGCATCGTCACCCCGTCCTTAGCCAATCTTTGTTTAATACATAGCCCCTGTTTCGAGTTGCAAATATGAGCAACAGAACCAGTATCAAATACCCAAACGCTACTACAAGCATTAGTAAGGTACACATCAATAACATGTATATCAAATATACATGTCACTTTGCCATCTTTCTTATCCGCCAAATACTTCGGGCAGTTCCGCTTCCAGTGACCAGTCCCTTTGCAGTAGAAGCACTTAGTTTCAGGCTTAGGTCCAGACTTGGGTTTCTTCTCTTGAGCATCAACCTTTTTGCCATTCTTCTTGAAGTTCCCCTTCTTCCCTTTGCCCTTTTTCTTGAAACTAGTGGTCTTGTTGACCATCAACACTTGATGTTCCTTCTTGATTTCTACCTTTGCATCTTCTAGCATCGCGAAGAGCTCGGGAATAGTCTTGTTCATCCCTTGCATATTATAGTTCATCACGAAGCATTTATAGGTTGGTGGCAGTGATTGAAGAACTCTATCAATGACACTATCATCAGGAAGATTAACTCACAGCTGAGTCAAGTGGTTATGATACCCAGACATTCTGAGTATGTGTTCACTGACAGAACTATTCTCCTCCATTTTGCAGCTGTAGAACTTGTTGGAGACTTCATATCTCTCAACTCGGGCATTTGCTTGGAATATTAACTTCAACTCTGGGAACATCTCATATGCTCCATGAAGTTCAAAATGTCTTTGAGGTCCCGATTCTAAGCCGTAAAGCATTGCACACTGAACTATCGAGTAGTCATCAACACGCGTCTGCCAGGCATTCACAATGTCTGTAGTTGCTAGCGCGGGTGGTACACCTAATGGTGCTTTCAGGACGTAATTCTTCTGTGCAGCAATGAGGATAATTATCAAGTTACGGACCCAGTCCGTGTAGTTGCTGCCATCATCTTTCAACTTAGCTTTCTCTAGGAATGCATTAAAATTCAAAGGAACGGTAGCACGGGCCATTGATCTACAATAACATAGACATGCAAAATAACTATCAGGAGTAAGTTCATGATAAATTAGACTTAAATTAATGATATTACTTAAGAACTCCCACTTAGATAGACATCCCTCTAGTCTAAATGATCACGTGATCCAAATCAACTAAACCATTCCCGGTCATCACGTGAGATGGAGTAGTTTTCAATGGTGAACATCACTATGTTGATCATATCTACTATATGATTCACATTTGACCTTTCAGTCTTAGTGTTTCGAGGCCATATCTGCATATGCTAGGCTCGTCAAGTTTAACCCGAGTATTCTGCATGTGCAAAACTGGCTTGCACCTGTTGTATGTGAACGTAGAGCTTATCACACACGATCACCACGTGGTGTCTCGGCACGATAAACTGCAGCAACGGTGCATACTCAGGGAGAACACTTATACCTAGAAATTTAGTAGGGGATCATCTTATAATGCTACCGCCGTACTAAGCAAAATAAGATGCACAAAAGATAAACATAAAATGCAATCAAAATATGTGACATGATATGGCCATCATCATCTTGTGCTCATGATCTCCATCACCGAAGCATTGTCATGATCTCCATCGTCACCGGCGCGACACCTTAATCTCCATCGTAGCATCGTTGTTGTCTCGCCAACTATTGTTACTATGACTATCGCTACCGCTTAGTGATAAAGTAAAACAATTACATGGCGATTGCATTACATACAATACAATGACAACCATATGGCTCTTGCCAGTTGTCGATAACTTTGTTACAAAACATGATCATCTCATACAACAATTTATATCACATCATGCCTTGACCATATCACATCACAACAAGCCCTGCAAAAACAAGTTAGACGTCTTCTACTTTGTTGTTGCAAGTTTTACGTGGCTGCTACGGGCTTCTAGCAAGAACCGTTCTTACCTACACATCAAAACCACAATGATTTTGTGTCAAGTGTGTTGTTTTAACCTTCAACAAGGACCGGCCGTAGTCAAACTCGATTCAACTAAAGTTGGAGAAACAGACACCCGCCAGCCACCTATGTCCAAAAGCACGTCGGTAGAACTAGTTGATGAAGCCATGTACCTAGGGTAGGGTCATGGACCTGTCCAAGATACCCTCCCCAAGGACATCTCTAGAAGAAACCACTTGGCAGTCGACCTGGAAGGATTCCACTCGACGGACTTGAAGACACTCGACCATGACGCCAACCACTCGACCGCCAGGAGATCTAAAGTCAGTCTGCACACAAACGGTCGGTCATTAAGTAGCTTTTATGGTCATCATAGCACTTTATGTGGGAAGTTACCAGTAACTCCCAATCTTAATGTACTTTAAACCCTACATAACTGAGGGCCGGAGGGGTCTGGCGAACTCTATATAAGCCACCCCCTCCTCAGTGTCAAGGGTTCGCACCCCTGTAACTCATACGCACATAATCCAGTCGACCGCCTCTGGGCTCCAAGACGTAGGGCTGTTACTTCCTCCGAGAAGGGCCTGAACTCGTAAACATCTTGCGTGTACAACTACTCCATAGCTAGGATCTTGCCTCTCCATTCCTACCCCCCCCCCTATTCTACTGTCAGACTTAGAACCACGACAGTTGGCGCCCACCTTGGGGCAGGTGTCTTAGCGACTTATTGGAGAAGTTGCAATTGTTCCGATCTCCTTCATCATGGTTTCAGGTGGAGTTTTGGTTGAGGGCAGCGAGATCCGTCTTGGCACGCTCACGTTCATCACCGACGACTCTGCTAGGCTTCAGGAGGCTCCACTCGACATTGATTCGCTCCCCGTCCGCGGGGCGACGCACTTCCGCGCGTGCGTCTGCGGCGTCCTCCCGCGGCAACCGTTGACCCAGTATTGGTCGACCCCTGTGTCGTCCTCCCTCCCTGTCTCCTGCCGGTGCAAGCGCTCCGGTTGGTCGAGGCTTCAGCGGTGGGTGAGGCACGCGGTGGCTCGCCGGTCGACCACCCCCCAAGTCGCGGCGATCGAGCCCGACGAATCTCTCTACGGCCTGTTTGACTGGCTCCGTAGAGACTGCATCCGAGTGCGACAGCAGTGATCCGGCGGTGGAGGTTCTGATGGTCAATGGACCATGCAGTCCTCCCGGTTTTCCCCGCACCGACGGAGTCGATGGCGGAGGCAATCCGGCGCACGCCCATGAAGAATATCAGCCCGAGCCCCTCACGTCGCTACAAAGGGAAGATCTTTGCCGCCGGAACATGGATGCGCTGCATACTCCTATCGTTGGAGAAACCCCCGAGGCTCATGACTTAGAGGACGCACGTTTGGCCAACTTGGCTGAGCGCACTCGACTGGAGAACCTCCAGTGAGCACTTGACGAGTGTGCGCGGCAACGGGTCCTACACTCCAGTCGACGTCAACTCTTTCCACCACCGACTCAGGTATATCGAACTCCGATTTAGAATCTAGCAGCTGCAGCCCGTATAGCAGAGTCGATTCAGCCCTCCCAGTCAGAGGTTGGCAGAGGCTTGCTACAGATCAGAGATTTACTCCGGGCAGTAGGAGATCAAAATTCAGCTGTATCACAGTCGCGAAATAGGATTCACAGCAGATCCGTCGCTGTGAATATAGTCTAGTCGGCCCATAGCCCAAGATCGCCCCCGAGGCGTGAGGGACGTGGAGGCCGGCATGATCAGTATCATGACCGATTCGATCGCGATGATCGACGTCGAGTGACCACTCCTCCCCCAAGGGGTGGGTCGTACGCTCCTCGACAGCAAGATGACAGACGCCAGCATAGTGTTGGGCGAAGGCACTACAAAAAAAAGACACATCCGTGACATTTTGGGCCGAACGAAAAAAAATTCTGTCATACATATGACACTTCTATGACAATAATTGTGACAAAACCCGGTATCATCATAGATGTGGTGGGATCCTACTTCTATGACAAAAAATCATGACAGAAAATGGGCTTTTCATCCTGGGCGGGCCGGAGACGCAGCTGCATGACATTCTTTGGACCGTCCATGACGAAAAAAACCATAGCCAGGGGGAGGAAAATTTCGGGGAGTTGCCAGTTACGGTGGGAGGTCGGGGGCGGAGCGATGCGCGTTTCTCTCGTACGTACGCGTGTGTGTGCGAGGCGTTGGCTCTAACTGAACCCGAGCGAGGCGTTGGGCTCTAACTGAACCCGAGCGATTGCACTGCAGGCTACGCGTGACTGAACCCGAGGGATCGATCGATGGCTGTTAACTGAACCTGATTAAGCGATTCCTTCGCTACTGCTGCTAACTGAAGCCGATCAATGCTGCCTCTGGGTTGAACAGTGAGTGTTGCGGGGGGGGGGGGGGTGGATGAACAGTGAGAGGTGGCGTTGCCTCTGGATGAATAGGAACCCATGGTGTGGAGGGCTGGATGAATAGTAGATGGTGGAGGGGTGGCCGTGGAGGGGTGGTTGAACAGGACCCCGTGGTGTGGAGGGCTGGATGAACAGTAGAAGGTGGAGGGGTGCCCATGGAGGGGTGGTCGAACAGCAGCCGGTGGAGTAGCGTGCGGTGGAGGCTGGATGAACAGGAGCCCGTGGAGGCTGGAGGAGGTCGACAGTAGCCCGTGGAGACTGGAGGAGGTCGACGGTGGAGATGAACAGTATCCCGTGGAGTCCTGTTTTGCGCTATGCCACACCCCTCCCCCCCCTCCCGTTTCGACCGTAGCGCTCCAACACAAGTCCGTTTCGTCCGTTTTGCGGTACGCCACACCCCTCCCGATCAACAGGACCCCCGTTTCGACCGTAGCGCTCCAACACAAGTCCGTTTTGCGGTACGCCACACCCTTCCCGATCAACAGGACCCTCGTTTCGACCGTAGGAGGTCCGTTTCGTCCATTTTGCGGTACGCCACACCCCTCATGATCAATAGGACCCCCGTTTTGACCGTAGGAGGTCCGTTTCCTCCGTTTTGCGGTACGCCCGGCCCCTCCCGATCAACATGACCCCGTTTCGAATGTGGCTGGTCGAACACAAGGTCGTTTCCTCTATTGTGCGGTACGCTAGGCCTCATTTCCATCGCCTGTTCCATCCAAGCCCTCCCGATGAACACGACCACGCATTCCGTTCCGACCCAGCCGGTTGGCTCCCCATGAACACAACGACGACGCCGTTTCTCCGTTCCGACCCAGCCATGTACGTATGCGCGATAGGCGTTAGAGACCCTGCCCGTATGTACGTACGTGGCCATATTTTCTTTCTTGCACCATCGCCGTTGTACGTACGTGTACATGCTACGTGCGCCCCTCTACTACGACACGTGCGCGCCTCTACATCGACCAGTATGTACGTACACGTTCGCGACCAGGATGACAACGCTACGTACACTTCGACCAGGTGGGTCCCGACTATCAGGCACTTCCTTGCCTGCGAAGATGTAGCTGGTGGGTCCCAGCAGTCAGGGGGCGAATCATTTTTTTTCCCGGACACACTTCCTTGCGTGCGAAGGTGTAGCTGCTGGGTCCCAGCAGTCAGGGGGGCGAATCATTTTTTTGCCCGGACGCACTTCCTTGCGTGCGAAGGTGTAGCTGCTGGGTCCCAGCAGTCAGGGGGGCGGATCTTTTTTTTTTGCCCGGACGCACATCCTTATGTGCGAAGGTGTAGCTGGTGGGTCCCAGCAGTCAGGGGGCGAATCGTTTTCTTTCTGACGCACTTCCTTGCGTGCGAAGATGTAGCTGGTGGGACCCAGCAGTCATGGGGGCAAATCGTTTTCTTCGGACGCACTTCCTTGCGTGCGAAGATGTAGCTCGTGGGTCCCAGCAGTCAGGGGGCGAATCATTTTTTCGCGAAATACGGTGGCCCATCCGGTGGGTCCCCACTGTCAGGTGGAGGAATAATTATTTTGCGCGTAATAAGGAGGCACTTCCTTGCGGCTACCGTGGACCCAACTGTCAGCCTCTTCACGTACAGTCCACATCCGATGGAAGTCGTTCCATGACCACGTTAACCACACCGCGCCGAGAGCACCACAGCGGTGGACGACGGCGAGGCCTAGGAAGGGGACGACGCGGAGCCGGGGAAGACGCGGCAGTGGATGCACACGCGGAGAGGAGTACGAGGGTTCACTGGTTCGGCTGCGCTGCCGTCGCCGCAGAATAACAGGGGGTCTGGGTCAGTGGGTGACTGGAGGTATGGCCTGGCCAACGGTGGGAGTAGTAGGGGGTGGTGAGGCCTCCGCGGCAGCACAGCCGGCCACGGGAGGCAGGAGTAGGCGGCATGACCGACGCTGCTTTGGGCGGCTGGAGCAAGAAGACCAGAGGTTGAAGAAGCACGACGGCCATTGGATGGACATCGTACGGTCACTGCAGCTAGAATCGTTTATATATTGACTAAGTTGACAAAGCCCTTGGTACGTCAACTTAGTAGGCCCACAGGTCAGCTTCCGAAACGGTGCGCCCCAGATGTCAGGGGGATGAATCATTTTTTGGACGGGTGAAGCTAGAATATCCGAGATTGAAGAAGAAGCACGGCATCCGTTGGATGGACATCCAACGGCCACTGCTGCTAGAACCGTGTGTTGACTATAAGTTGACAAAGCCTTGCATACCCGTCAACTCTGTTTTTTTAGGGGACGCGTCAACTTAGTAAGGCCAGAAGTGTGTGGCAGAGAACTTATAGCCCATTTGAGATTTGTAAGAATGTGTAGCCCATTTTTGAATTCTAATGGAATTTACTACAGCCCATTTACAGTTTGTTAAAAGTACAACCCATTTCAACCAACCGTTCAAAACAGAATTCAATAAAAATTTCCCACATTTTGATGGGATCCGAATATTTTTATCTCGAAATTTTAGTCAGATTAAATACAATTTCAATATAAATTTATATTGCGTAAAAATCAAACGAAACATTCCACTCGCAACAAATAATGAAATTAAAATTTTCAATATTCCAAAAATCATATTTTATAAAGTAATCACTGTTTGGTGCATTTTTTATAGTTACTACCCAGTTTTTATAATTACATCCCATTTATTATTTATTAAAGCCCATTTTCTTGTTAAGCCTAATGCATCCCTCCTAGGAAAGATTTGCAGCCCAGCGGGGCGGAGAATAACAACTTGACCTTGCCTGGGTATTTGTAGGACCTTGAGAAGAGGTGTCTAGAGGGGGGTGATTAGAAACTAAGTACCAAAGTTGCAGTTTTTAAGATCTTTAAGTTTAAGTGGAGTTTAGGCACAAGTTTAATATTCACAATACATAACAAGAAAGCATGCAAAGAGTATATGAGCAGCGGAAAGTAAAGCATGCAACTTGCAAGAATGTAAAGGGAAGGGTTTTGGAGGATTCAAACGCAAGTGGAGACACGGATGTTTTTGTCGTGGTTCCCATAGGTGGTGCTATCGTACATCCACGTTGATGGAGACTTCAACTCACGAAGCGTAACGGTTGCGCGAGTCCACGGAGGGCTCCACCCACGAAGGGTCCACGAAGAAGCAACCTTGTCTATTCCACCATGGTCGTCGCCCACGAAGGACTTGCCTCACTAGCGGTAGATCTTCACGAAGTAGGCGATCTCCTTGCCCTTACAAACTCCTTGGTTCAACTCCACAATCTTGTCGGAGGCTCCCAAGTGACACCTAGCTAATCTAGGAGACACCACTCTCCAAGAAGTGACAAATGGTGCATTGATGATGAACTCCTTGCTCTTGTGCTTCAAATGATAGTCTCCCCAACACTCAACTCTCTCTCATAGGATTTGGATCTGGTGGAAAGAAGATTTGAGTGGAAAGCAACTTGGGAAAGGCTAGAGATCAAGATTCATATGGTAGGAATGGAATATCTTGGCCTCAACACATGAGTAGGTAGTTCTCTCTCAGAAAATGTATGCTGGAAGTGTAGGTTCAGTCTGATGGCTCTCTCCACGAATGAAGAGGAGGTGGAGGGGTATATATAGCCTCCACACAAAATCTAACCGTTACACACAACTTGCCAAACTCGGTGGGACCGAATTGATAAACTCGGTTGGACCAATTCAGCAAATCTAGTGACCGTTAGGATTTTCGATGGGACCAATATGCAACTCGGTAAGACCGATATGGTTAGGGTTAGGGCATAATGTAATCTCGGTGAGGACCGATTACAGAAACTCGGTGAGACCGATTTTGGTAATAAGCTTTCCAAAGAGTTGGTCAGGCAAACTCGGTTGAACCGATTACACAAACTCGGTGGGACTGATTTTGGTAATGAGTTAACCAGGAAGTTTGCATTGTAATCTCGGTAGTACCGATTGCTCAAACTCGGTGAAACCGATTTTGGTAATGGACATACACAGAGAGATTACAATCCCATCTCGGTGAGACCAAGATCCCTATCGGTGAGACCGATTTGCCTAGGGTTTGTGGCAGTGGCTATGACATCTGAACTCGGTGGCGCCGGATAGAAAGAATCGGTATGGCCGAGTTTGACTTTAGGTTTAGGTCATATGTGTGGAAGTGGGAAAGTAGTTGAGGGTTTTGGAGCATATCAGTAAGCACTGTGGAGCAAGAAACTCATTAAGCAACACCTCATCCCTTCTTGATAGTATTGGCTTTTCCTATAGACTCAATGTGATCTTGGATCACTAAAATATAAAATGAAGAGTCTTGAGCTTGAAGCTTGAGCCAATCCTTTGTCCTTAGCATCTTGAAGGAGTTCCCACATCCTTTAGTCCATGCCACTCCATTGTTGAACTTATCTGAAACATACTAGATAAAAGTGTTAGTCCAACAAGAGATATGTTGACATTAATTACCAAAACCACCTAGGGAGCACTTGTGTTTTCAATCTTCCCCTTTTTGGTAATTGATGACAACATACATCAAAGCTTTAGTTAAAGATATAAAGAATAGCAAGTAAAGCTTTGGAAGGACATGTAACAAGCATAGGCTCCCCCTACATGTATGCAATCATGTAAATATGGAATATAGAAGCATGTGAGAGCATAACCATGATAGAGCAGGCAATGTGTTACATGTATCTTGGCCATATGCATCAGAGCAAAGAATGCTAAAGAGAATACCTTCATGCCCATGAGTCCTTCTTGCAAACAGTATGCACATCCGCAAGAATTCCTCATACACATGATTGTGATGCATATACTTACCTTGTAGTCTTGAGTTGGCTTAGGATGGAATGAACCTGCGCAAACAAGGTTAGATAACACAGGTACATCTACTAGCCAGAGCAAACAGAAGAAACCACAGGAATACCAAGACTGGGATGACATGTAGAGAGTGAGTACTAAGTACCACATTGGATTAGACATGCCCCCAAGAGTAAAGATATGCAATGAATTTAAATGATTTCTTTCCCTTAGATGTCTTGCTCCCCCTAAATCTAGCATGGGATACTGGGAGAAGATAGGGAACAGAAAATCAGAGCTGAAAGATATAAATGAACAGAGCTAATGCAAGATAATGCAAATAAGCACATATGAACATGTCTTTCCCCTCAAGAAGACATGTGGCATCTCTACTCTTGAACACCAACCATCTGGGATCCTTGAGAAATACTTTTTACTTGAGTATTCTCTCCCCCTGGAGATCTCTTTCTCCCCCTGAGGAGGTGATATTCTGATGTGATCTCTCTAAGTGATAAGCTTTGATGTGATCTCTCTCTCCCCCTTGACATCAATTTCCAAGAAGGGTTTGATCATTGAGACACAGTTCAAGGCATTTATAAAAATGTGATGCTTGTAGAGGACAAGATTCATTGAGTGTTGCTAGATCAGAAGAAACACAGAATAAGTGGCAAACTGTTTTTCCCGTTGTGAAATCGGTGGCACCGAGTGGTATGCTTCGGTTGTACCGGAAACAACAAATCAGTGAAACCGAGTTCATCGCAGAGAAAACACTTGTCACCTCAGCTCACTAGACTAGTAAGATCTCACAAAGATTTGCAAGGAATTTACTGAATGATATGCAATGAATTTGATGCAGAAGATGCAGAGCAAACAGAAAGAAATCTAGATGAAGTTTTTTTTTGAAAGGGGAAACAAATATGCATGAGACAAATGCAAAAACACAGAAAAGAACACAAGAGAACTTCATCTAGAGATGGTCGGCGACAAAGTCACCTATGTTAGAGTATATTGACTTAGGAGTCAAGTGAGATCACTTGATCATAGGTCATACTCATCGTTTAAGCTCAAAATGGGATTGCCATTTTTTGTTTAAGCATCTTGATGTGTTCACATCTTGCCGAGTTGCTTTAGCTCATGACTTGGAGTAAAGCTTCTCTAAGATGGAATAACATACCTTGGTTGGTGGTGGTGTCCATGTAGTTGAACTTGAGTGGGTTGCTCAAGGTTCATGTAGTTCATCAATAGTTGGGAGCACCACTTGGAATTTGAGCCCATCTACCTACATGGGTTAGTTCTTGCAAGGAAGAGCACTTGTGTATCCAAAAATGGCAATCATGAAGCTCAACATAGAATTTGTCAAAGGATATGTTTGAATGGTTCCATGCTTCCTTGTCTTCAACTACCATAGTGTAGAAACTTGGTGATGTAGAGATTGCTCAAGATGTGAGTAGGTTGCAATCTCATGGAATTTGATTCAACCGAGTACCTACATGGGTTATATAACATGCAAGATGCAAATATATCCAAGACATAAGGTTTTCATCATAAGAGAAATATCAAGGATTAGTCATAAGCTCATGTCTTGCATGTATCCAATGGAGTTTCTACTCCAAGTTTGAAGCATCAATGATGTTCAATTCTCCTCTTAACCTGCAAAATACTTTCTCATCAAGAGGTTTAGTGAATATATCCGCTAATTGCTTTTTGGTGCGAACATGCTTAAGATTAATGTCACCCTTAGCAACATGATCTCGAATGAAATGATGACGAACTTCAATATGCTTAGTTCGAGAATATTGTACGGGATTATGACCAATTTTGATAGCACTTTCATTGTCACAAAGCAATGGAACATGTTTCACATATATCCCATAATCTTTAAGAGTTTGAGTCATCCAAAGTAATTGAGCACAACATGAACCAGCGGCAATGTATTCCGCTTCGGCGGTGGATAAGGATACCGAGTTTTGTTTCTTGGAGGACCAAGACACAAGAGATCTACCAAGAAATTGACAAGTACCCGAAGTGGACTTTCTATCAACCTTGTCTCCGGCATAGTCCGAGTCGGAGTAGCCAACAAGATCGAAAGAGGCCCTCTTAGGATACCAAATGCCAAAATTTGGTGTATGGATTAAGTATCTCACTATCCTTTTTCACAGCCTTAAGATGACATTCTTTAGGAGCAGCTTGATATCATGCACACATGCACACACTTAGCATGATATCGGGACGTGAAGCACATAGATATAATAATGAACCAATCATAGAGCGATAAACCTTTTGATCAACCGGTTTACCATCTTTGGTCAAGTCAAGATGTCCATTAGTAGGCATGGGTGTAGACATACCTTTGCATTCTTGCATATTGAACTTCTTGAATAAGTCCTTGGTGTACTTCGTTTGAGAAACCAAAGTACCTTCCTTAGTTTGCTTGATTTGCAACCCAAGAAAGAATTTGAGTTCACTCATCATAGACATCTCAAACTTCTCCGACATTAGCTTCCCAAACTTTTCACTAAAATGAGGGTTAGTTGAACCAAATATGATATCATCAACATAGATTTGGCACACAAATAGTTCTCCGTTAACCCTTTTAGTAAAAAGTGTGGAATCAATTTTCCCAATTTCAAAGCCTTTTTCAGTAAGGAACTTGGTCAAGCATTTATACCATGCTCTAGGAGCTTGTTTAAGACCATAAAGAGCTTTGTGAAGTTTGTAAACATGATTTGGTTTCTTAGGATTAACAAAGCTGGGAGGTTGCTTAACATAAACTTCCTCCTCTACTTCACCATTTAGAAAAGCACTTTTAATGTCCATTTGGTACAAGGTGATACCATGATGATTAGCATAGGCAAGTAAGATGCGAATGGACTCAAGTCTAGCAACGGGGGCATAAGTCTCACCATAGTCCATACCTTCAACTTGTGTGTAGCCTTGGGCGACGAGACGTGCTTTGTTGCGAACTACTTGTCTATCTTCATCTTGCTTGTTGCGAAACACCCATTTGGTACCGATGATGTTGTGGTTGTTGTGGGGCTTCTCAACCAATGTCCAAACTTGGTTCCTCTCAAAGTTGTGTAGCTCTTCATCCATAGCATTTATCCAATCCAGATCTTCCAATGCTTCTTCAACCTTCATAGGTTCAATGCTAGAGATGAAAGAATAGTTTTCACAAAAGTTAGCTAAACGAGTTTTAGAGCGAGTGATTCTCCCGGTTTGAATATCATTGTAGATTTGCTCGACGGGATGGTCTTTAGCAATTCTTGCTCGAACTCATGAAAGCTTTTGCTTGGTTCTTGGTGAACTTCTTCTTCATCTTGTTCTTCTTCTGGGCCTTCTTCATTGTTGGCATTGTCGTTCTCTTGTCGTTGTGGAGAAGGAGGTTGTTGAAGTTCATCTTGATGCACTTCCTCGTTTTCTTCATCTTGGTGTGTCCCACTTGTGGATGCTTCCGTATCAACTCTTGGTTCACCTTGTCGCAAAGTAGAAGCTTCCACTTGGACGGACGAGGTACTCTCCTTCACCTCCGTTGGACGAACCTTCCCAATAGACAAGTCTTGGATTGCTTCCGAAGGATCTTTGTCTCCTACATCAATTGGCAATTGCTCTACTTGCGAGCCATTAGATTCATCAAACTTCACATCTACCGTCTCTTCAACCTTTCGGGTGAAATTGTTGTAGACATGGTAAGTGTGAGAGTTTGAGCCATAACCTGGTAGGAAACCTTCATGAGACTTAGGAGCAAATTTAGAACGACGATGCTTATCAAGAATGTAGCACTTTGAGCCGAATACTCGAAAGTATCCAACTTGGGGTTTGTTACCGGTGAGGAGCTCGTATGCCGTCTTTCCAAGTAGCTTGTGAAGATACCAGCGATTTGTTGCATGACAAGCTGTCTCAACCGCTTCTGCCCAAAAGTGCTTCGGTGTCTTGTATTCATCAAGCATCGTTCTCGCCATTTCGATGAGCGTCCGATTCTTCCTCTCAACAACTCCATTTTGTTGAGGTGTGTACGTAGCCGAGAACTCGTGTGAAATCCCTTCTTCGTCAAGAAAGGTGTCCACATTTGCGTTCTTGAACTCCGTTCCATTGTCGCTGCGAACCTTCTTGATCTTCACTTCAAATTGATTTTGGGCCTTCCTAGCGAAGTTTTTGAAGATCTTTTGGACCTGCGATTTATCATCGAGAAAGAACACCCACGTAAATCTTGAAAAATCATCAACTATAACTAGACCAAAAGAATTTCCACCGAGACTCTTGTAGGAGTTGGGACCAAAGAGATCCATGTGAAGTAGCTCGAGTGGCCTCCTTGTGGTCATGATGTTCTTCACGGGATGCCTTCCTCCAACCTGTTTACCTGCCTGACAAGCGCTGCAAAGTCTATCCTTATCAAATATGACATCGTTAACACCAAGGATATGATTTCCTTTAATAAGCTTGTCAAGGTTTCTCATACCAACGTGACCTAATCGTCTATGCCATAACCAACCTTTTGAGGATTTAGCGATGAAGCAAGTTTTAGGTTGAGCCTTTTTAGTGAAATCAACAATGTATAGATCACCTCTACGCACACCGGTAAAGACCATTTTATGATTATCTCGACAAAACACTTGGCAATCTACTTCAGTAAATAGGACATTGAAACCGAAATCAGCAAGTCTAGATACTGAAAGTAAGTTGTATCCAAGAGATTCAACGAGCATGACACTTTGTATGGAGCTATCATGTGCTATGGCCACCTTACCGAGGCCAACCACCTTACCCTTTGAGTTGTCACCGAAAGTGACATACTTTCGAGGACTATCATTTTCAGCAAGCTCACGAAACATGTCCTTATCTCCGGTCATGTGATCGGTACATCCACTATCAAGAACCCATTCCTTTCCTCCTGACATATATCCCTGAAGATTTGCCATAAGACCAAAGTGTCTCATTGCATCATCAAGATCAAACTCATTATCATCATCCTCATCATAGTATCCATGTTCAACATCATCATGTGGTGGATCAAATCCTAGAGAGGGTGATTTTTTAGAGTGAGTTTGACAATGATCTTGCTTATGAATTTTTATAGCTTCGGAAATAATATCACTAATAATTCCAACATCTCCTTTGGCATGCATAAGGTTTGTAAGCTCAAATAGACGATCACCAAACATAGGATCACTAGTATTCATCTTACTCAAAGCAATAGACTTATGGAGAATTTCATCTAGATTTTTCAAGGAATAATCTGGAAAGCGTTCCTCAAGGAATTTACATATAGTGTAGGCACAATTAAGAGTAGGCAAGCATCCAATCAAGTTTCTAGGCAATCCTCTAATGATAAGTTCGGCAGTTCTAAGATTCCTAATCATATCAATAGACTCATCAAGGGTAGGATGCATAGGATTAACATGAGGTGCACAAGGGCTAGCAATGTACTTGTTCAAATGATATTGATTGAAAATTACAAGCATCTCATTTTTTCACTCATGAAAATACTCTCCATCACGAATAGGCACTCTATGTCTAAGACTCCCCAAAGTAGACTCATCCATCTTCCTCCAATGGTGATTAAACCAAGGCAATGGAGACCAAAGCTCTGATACCACTTGTAGGACCTTGAGAAGAGGTGTCTAGAGGGGGGGTGATTAGACACTAAGTAGCAAAGTTGCAGTTTTTAAGATCTTTAAGTTTAAGTGGAGTTTAGGCACAAGTTTAAAATTCACAATACATAACAAGCAAGCATGCAAAGAGTATATGAGCAGCGGAAAGTAAAGCATGCAACTTGCAAGAATGTAAAGGGAAGGGTTTTGGAGGATTCAAAAGCAATTGGAGACACGGATGTTTTTGTCGTGGTTCCGATAGGTGGTGCTATCGTACATCCACGTTGATGGAGACTTCAACCCACGAAGGGTAACGGTTGCGCGAGTCCACGGAGGGCTCCATCCACGAAGGGTCCACGAAGAAGCAACCTTGTCTATTCCACCATGGACGTCGCCCATGAAGGACTTGCCTCACTAGCGGTAGATCTTCATGAAGTACGCGATCTCCTTGCCCTTACAAACTCCTTGATTCAACTCCACAATCTTGTCGGAGGCTCCCAAGTGACACCTAGCCAATCTAGGAGACACCACTCTCCAAGAAGTAACAAATGGTGCGTTGATGATGAACTCCTTGCTCTTGTGCTTCAAATGATAGTCTCCCCAATACTCAACTCTCTCTCATAGGATTTGGATCTGGTGGAAAGAAGATTTGAGTGGA
Organism: Triticum timopheevii; assembly: GCA_963921465.1. Taxonomy (NCBI): domain Eukaryota; kingdom Viridiplantae; phylum Streptophyta; class Magnoliopsida; order Poales; family Poaceae; genus Triticum; species Triticum timopheevii. The sequence goes on along the minus strand of OY997262.1, from coordinate 274,174,941 downwards.
AAGCAACTTGGGAAAGGCTAGAGATCAAGATTCATATGGTAGCAATGGAATATCTTGGCCTCAACACATGCGTAGGTAGTTCTCTCTCAGAAAATGTATGCTGGAAGTGTAGGTTCAGTCTGATGGCTCTCTCCACGAATGAAGAGGAGGTGGAGGGGTATATATATTCTCCACACAAAATCTAACCGTTACACACAACTTGCCAAACTCGGTGGTACCGAATTGATAAACTCGGTCGGACCGATTCAGCAAATCTAGTGACCGTTAGGATTTTCGGTGGGACCGATATGCAACTCGGTAGGACCGATATGGTTAGGGCTAGGGCATAACGTAATCTCGGTGAGACCGATTACACAAACTCGGTGAGACCGATTTTGGTAATAAGCTTTCCAGAGAGTTGGTCAGGCAAACTCGGTTGAACCAATTACACAAACTCGGTGGGACTGATTTTGGTAATGAGTTAACCAGGAAGTTTGCATTGTAATCTCGGTAGTACCGATTGCTCAAACTCGGTGAAACCGATTTTGGTAATGGACATACACAGAGAGATTACAATCCCATCTCGGTGAGACCGAGATCCCTATCGGTGAGACCGATTTGCCTAGGGTTTGTGGCAGTGGCTATGACATCTGAACTCGGTGGCGCCAAATAGAAAGAATCGGTATGGCCGAGTTTGACTTTAGGTTTAGGTCATATGTGTGGAAGTGGGAAAGTAGTTGAGGGTTTTGGAGCATATCACTAAGCACTGTGGAGCAAGAAACTTGTTAAGCAACACCTCATCCCTTCTTGATAATATTGGCTTTTCCTATAGACTCAATGTGATCTTGGATCACTAAAATATAAAATGAAGAGTCTTGAGCTTGAAGCTTGAGCCAATCCTTTGTCCTTAGCATCTTGAAGGAGTTCCCACATCCTTTAGTCCATGCCACTCCATTGTTGAACTTATCTGAAACATACTAGATAAAAGTGTTAGTCCAGCAAGAGATATGTTGACATTAATTACCAAAACCACCTAGGGAGCACTTGTGCTTTCAGTATTCCTAAAAAAGTATAGCTGGGCTAGCCATTTTTAGCTTGAAAAAAATTAATATTTGGGCTTGATATCTAGCCTGGGCTAGACGGGCCACAGAACGCCCAGTTAATACCTGTAGTGATGTTTTCGTTGTTGTTCAGTGGAGAAAAATTAATATCTTGGGTAAACATCGAAAAACTCTGGAGTGCTCACACCTCAAAAACATAAATACTGCTGTAGCTGCTTGGTCCCAGCTGTCGGCCGCTTCTTGTGCAATTCTCTCATTTATTGACTACTCCCTCCTTTCCAGTTTATAATGCTCAATTCAAAAATCTCATCGCCCGCACGTGAGGCTAACCAGGAGGAAGCCAGGAGGAAGCAAAATAAATTATAGTTATATATATATAATAAGGAGTCACTTGCGTACGTGAGGCTATGGACCTGGTGGGTTCCCACTGTCATCCTATCCAACTAATGTGATCTCCTCGCCCGCACACGCTTTCCGCCCGAAACAGTCAGCACCGGCCGCCCCGCTTCCCGGTGCAGGCGATTGCTCCACCTTCAAACGACACAAGTGTTGTCCGTCCGTCCATCTGCTGCACACATTAATGATACGCGGTTGCCAAGGCGGCCACTCCGGCGTCACACGTCCGTCCCTCCGCCCGCCCACCATTGCTATATAAACTGCTGCGCCGGCCATAGCCGCAGCCATCCGCATCCGTTGCCTTTCTCCTGTCCACACCACTACTGCCCACCATGGCTTCCTCGCGCTCCAGCGCTCTTCGGGACGGGGGGACGAAGGACCACAAGGAGATAGCAGCCATTGCTGCCGACCGGCTGGCCGGCAGGCAGTCGAAGGACGACGACGTCCCAATGGAGAACATGGTAGTTGACGATCCGGCGCCAACCCCCTCCTCCGCGCCATCCTCGCCGGTGCATTGCACCATGACCATCGGCGAGGCCCGTGCCCAATATATGGACAGGGTGAGGCAAATGCGTGAGGAGCAGTTCCGGGAGGCGCAGGCCGACGCCGCCTACAACCACCATCTCCTCCAGGAACACCTGCAGGCGAAGGAGCAGATCGCCGCGGAGTGGGTGGAGCAGGAGGCGCTACTCGACTCGTACTGCTCCGCCCGCAAGGGCCGCCTCAAGCGCTGGCGGTACCGCATGCGGGTGGCGGAGGCTGCGGCCGCCTACAAAGAGGCTAGCAAAGAGGGCGATGAAGCGGGCGAGGCGCTGTTTGGCGAGACCGAGGACGAGGCAGAGGACAATGCCGGCTCCGACGAGTCCCCGCTCCGCTGGCGTCGACGACGCCTTGCTCCGCTGACGCCCCGCGGCGCCAACAACGAGGCACAGGACAGCGCCGGCTCCGATGAGTCCCCGCTCCGCTAGCGTCGATGACGCCCTGCTCCGCCGATGCCCTGCGGCGCCAACAACGAGGCAGAGGACACCGCCGGCTCCGCCGAGGCCCCGCGGCGCCAACAACGAGGCAGAGGACACCGCCGGCTCCGCCGAGGCCCCGCCCCGCCAACAACGAGGCAGAGGACATCGCCGGCTTAGTCGAGGCCCCACCGTGCCGGCAACGTGGGGGAGGATTTCCACCGCTCCGCTGAGGCGTCGCCCGCCAGCAACGACACAGAAGCATCGCCGGCACCGCCGAGGCCCCGCCCCGCTGCCAACGAGGCCGCGCCACATAGAAAATGAGGAAGAGTAGAACACGGTAGGTCGCCGCCGCTCGGGTCCAAGTAAGGCCACCGCTGCTACCCTCCGGTTGAAGCCAATCTAGGCAGGTTGACCATTGACGGCCGGTTAGCTTCTTGGTGGCGACGTGGAGTCGGAGAGCTGCGCTGGAGAAGAACGCTGCTTCTACTTAACTGCTGGTGCAGTTGGCTGACTGACACGTGGGCCCAACAGGCCACATGTCAGTTAGGCAACTGCACCTGCAGTTAAATCACTGAAGCTTCTGTTCGGCTCAGCGGGACACAGGTGGGTAGCTTCGGTTAATTAATTATACCTCCAGCGCACCCCTTTTTAGTTTTTTCTTTGAAAAGGAGGATGACCCCGGCCTCTGCATCTAGGAGATGCATGCGGCCACAAACACCCCTTTTTAGTTGAAGAATGTATGAAATGTGATGAAATCCGGCATGTTTATATGAAATCTGACCATGTGTGAATGAATTTATTTCGATTAGTTCGAATTCCTGTATCACTGGCATTGGATGAACATGCAAAACAATACGTACTAGCATTATTCCCAGGGTGATCACCACGTTTGCAGCAGTTTCACATGTACTCCCTCCGGTCCTTTCTAGTCTGCATACAAGTTTTGTCTGCAGTCAAAGTATCTCTACTTTGACCAATCTTATACAAAAAAGTATGCACTTACACAATGTGCGAAGTAAAAAGAAACAGAAGGAGTACAAAGAGTTTGAGCAGCTTTTTAGCATTTATGTACATTGCAATCAAACACACAGACCTGGCAATTCATAGAGAACATTCAAAACAATCGATGATTATGCATCTCAGCGACTCACATGTCAGAGGCAATATTTACTTCACAACTAAAGAATAAAGAAAAAATTGATCGCCGCTGCTGACAGCAAAGGGCGTCCCATTCGAAAATATCAAACGCATATCTTGCTAAAATCAATGAGCAAAATTTGACAAGGTTATCCCATTCCAAAGTATCAAATGCCTACGATTGTGGAATGGGCCGGGTTTGCCATCAGTTCGGACATTGACATGGCAACTCGTGCTAAATAAACTAGCTGTTCTTTTTGTGCAGTTCCACCAAAATCAACCAAATTCGCGCGTAGCTTGTATGATTTCACCCTTATATGTTGCAACGCCTTGAACTTATGGGCACCTCCTTTCTTGTGGTGGAAATGAATGATTCGATGTATTCATGAACATTTTGTGCAGTTCCCGTTGAAATCGAGCTGAGCACCCCTGTTTGCACAAATACAAAAAAGTGATTAGTATAAAGCAAACTGTACTATGAATTGACAGTTTCAACAGGCACATACATGGTCCATGTAGAGCACACTTTGAGAAAAATGGAACTCACCAGAAAGAATCCTAGAACAACATTGTACTCGTGCATCACAGCAAAAAAATGGAGATTTGTCAGTCCTTCTGAGCTGAAGTTAGTTTGGTCTTGTGGGGAGTAATGTAACCATCCTTCAACTGCTCCTTCTGATGAGAAGATAGACATTGCTTCTTCATCCTGGCATAATCGGAACTAGTCACTTCACGTACTCCATATTCTTCTTCAGAGGAAGATGATCCGGTTGTGCAAAGACAAGAGGACTACTAAATGCTAGCATCCATGTTTGCTCGAAAAAAAAGGAAAGGAAATATTTAAAACAGCACAGATGAAGCACTTCCCAAGGACAATACCACTTTGTCATGACAGTATCTAAACAGTAGCACAACACCAATAGAGATGAAAAAGCTCAATCATATGGATGAAATCAGTGGGCGAATACCAACCTTTGTCAGGAGGCTGATTGTGTAGAGCATACAGATGAAGCACTTCTCGGGAACCATTTGTTGCTATCTATGGGGGTGGCCATGCTTACCATATACTCCTCGATTAGTTTAATGTTTCCAACATCTTCTTGTGCAGTTCCACTAAAATATATGGTATCTTCAAAGAAGATCCCTGTTTGCACAAGTAGAGATAATTACGTATGGCATCAAATCAGTGGCAAAACAATTGCTCGTTCCAGCCATAGCAATAAATTAAGATGCAAAACTATATCATTACTTGTGTCATCACAGTTCCAGTGCTTCACTACAGCACCGGGAGTTGATTTTTGTTTTTCTTCCGCTTGTTCTTCCCCATCATCACTTGGTTCAATAACAGACAAGCTTCGCCTTCAATGTAAGATTTGGCATGTCAATTAGGGAGCACAAGTATAGTACTAAACTTAATTTTCTGATGTAAGTGGCAAAATACAGGCCAGCAGTTGTGAAATATCCTTATCTTACCTCAGTGGGATATTATGGTGCACATACAGATTGGAAGTCTTGTCTCCATTTGTGCAGTTCACTAAAATCAAGCAACATTGTCGTACAAGTAGCACAACATATGAAAGCACACTGCAGAATCATGTGAAAGAAGGCTAGTACTAACCTCTCATGATGCGGAATTCAAACAACTCACAAGAAGAAGATCTGAACCAAATTCACCTTAACGGATAGGAAGTAAGATCTCCTCTTATGCAGTTCCACTAAGATCAAGCAATCAAGCAACGTTGTCGGTGTGACATTTTGGTTGAACTGCACAAAACACTCTTAAAACAAAAGTGTTTTGTGCAGTGCAACAAAAAGTCACAATGGCAACAAGGTGAAGTAGATAACCCTGTTTACACAGAGGTGCAAAGGAAACAATTAGTGGTCAATAACGGTGGATGACACAGAAGCCAACAAAAAGAAGCATCTACCTTATCTAAATGGGAAAGAAAGCAAGACAGTAGCATTTCTCAAACGGTGGCATTGATTAATATTAACATAGAGATTATGTTAACAATAAAATTCGTTAAACATGTAATTTTCTTTTAACTGTGGCATTGCATCAATTTTCCAGCGGCATTATTAGAGGGTGTTTGTTTACAGGGACATTTTGATGTAGGGACTAAAAAAACTCCGTGTCAGTCACATCTAAACCAAACAGGAGGGACTTTTCGGGACTAAAAGTGGGAATTTGGGACTAAAGAAAGAAGACCCTGAGGGAGTCTTTTTGGGACTTTTTCCAACAGTTGCCCCTACCATGCATCGCACCTTGTTTCTATTAGTTCATTACTAGGGGTAACATGGTCTTTTATCATGTCATTTAATAACCTCTAGTCCATGTTTAGTCCCTGGAACCAAGCAGGTAGGGACTAGGGAGTTTTTAACCAAACAGGGCCATAGATTAACAACAGCTAATGAGTTGCACGGGACAGTGGATGCACCAGCACCATGTGCATCTACCTATGTACTATGGTCATGCATAGTCTGTTGCAACAAAGAACAAACAACCAAGGAGCATATTTGTGTTGGTCCCAGTTTTGTTATCTTTAGACACCTTTCCCTATGTGAGCGCAGCAAATCTGGTCCTGCTCAAACTCTACAGCCTTGTCCCTTCCTTTCCTTTTTGAACTAGTACTTTCGCCCCTTCCTTTCCTCTTTGAACCACGTCCTAGATTTATGCGATACAACTTTCCCCACTACTTTCCCCCATTCCTTTCCTCTTTGAACCACGTCCTAGATTCATGCTATACAACTTTCCCCCTTCATTTCCTCTTTGAACCACGTCCTAGATTCATGCTATATACGACTTTTCCCACTACTTTCTCCCACTCCTTTCATCTTTGAACCACGTCCTAGATTCATGGTATACATGCAGCTAGAGCAATGCATGTGGAGTAAGTAAAATATACCTTAAGGTTCTTGGGGCGTGGTTCGGTGGGCGACGGGACGGCGGCGAAGAAGAAGGGTCGGAGGCCCTCCCGTACCGCCGCTGGGTGAAAGTGAACAGCAGCGCCGGTAGTGGATTCCCTCCCTCAACGACGGCGACAGCGTTAAGCCTCCTTCCCTTCCTGGCGGATGGATCCTACCGGCTCTTTGAGCAACTGTGAGGGGAGAGAGAGGCCAACGAAGTCTTGTTTAGATCTGGAGAGGGCGAGAGAGTGTGAAGAGAGCAACTACAAGCGCTGAGGCTCCAGCGGGAGAGGGTGAGAGAGTGTGAAGAGAGCAAATACAAGCGCTGAGGCTCCAGCGTGTATATATATACTGGAGAGAGAGTGTGAAGCGTGCAAACCCTAGAAAACATTTTGACCAGTCAAAGAATCCTCCTGGCAAAAATTATGCTCAAGTGTAGTTATCGAACCCGAGACAGCAAGTTTGATGAGCGAACAGGCTAACCAGCTACACAACCCTCCCGTTATGTTCAACGAGAGGAAAATAACCTTTTATACATTCCTGCATTCGTATGACAGGCATGCCATGTTTTTTGTGTGTGTGTGTGTGGGAGTCATTAGGATTTCAATCATAATCATGTCATGTGGCTTTGGTGGTAAGACTATCCAAAGTGGTACAGAAATAATGCAGCCTTAGTCACCTTACCTCTCTCCACGTAGTAGGTTGGGTCCCACCAGTCAGAGGGTGAAACAAACAAATTAATAAGAAAAATTAAAAGCGCCAGCGGTGTATCTTACTACCTCACACATCTCGCTACTACTCGGGAACACTGTCCAATTGATCCCTCTGTTCGCTCACGTACTATTTTAAGTGAATCCTTATTATAACATGCACACAAATTTTGGGCACTTGTATTCGACTTAAGTCAGTGTGCCACGTATCTCGTATACTTACTACTCCCTCCGTCTAGGTGTAATAACTCACGTTAGAAGGTGCAACGGGACAAGGTGTGTGTGTGTGTGTGTGTGTTTAACAGCATGTGTGTGTTAGAGAGTGCGACAGATCGACCTACTCCTATAGAGATATGGTGTGTAGTGTACAATTTTAGCCGCGAGAGTCGGTGCATCCTCTCGTTTCCGGGCGTGTCCAGTAGGGACATGCGGACAGCTGCCACGCCCGCTCCTGACCAGCCTGGCCCACACAAAGCCCCTCCACCGCCCGCGCGCGCTTCCTGCCCAAAACGGTCAGCGCCGCTCCAAAGAATCGGTGTCGCATTCATGCCCGGGCAGAGCGGACGCGACCTCTCACTAGTGCAAGAGTGATGGTTGCTTCGTCCGTCCAACTTACTGCTGGGTCTATGTGATTTGACAGCTCATTGGTCTTTATTACTGAGGTGGTAGGACTGCTGGATGTCCCACGCTTTCGGCGAAAGGAGGTAGTAGATTACAATTTTCTCCATTCTTACAGCAGAGGAGTGCAAGAGCAGTGAAAACACGCAGGCTCAGTGATTACATGGCCCACCTCACACTATCACCGTGCGACACCTAACTCTTTACATAGTACTCCCTCCGTTCCTAAATATTACTAGATGAGTCCTCGCTCGTTGCCGCGGAACAGCGGTATATCTCTCTGCGCAAAATTATCGATTTCACAGAACTAAAAAAATATATAACCGCATGACAAATGTGGTAGCCAAACTAAATAAACTCCCATCATCATTTAGATCATCCCACATAAGGAAAAAAGATCAGCCAACTCCTACTGCATAATGGGATTATATTTTTCTTTTTGACATGTTAATGGGACTTAAAAGCTCACTTACATGCATGCTACCGGTGCATGCTTGCATGCAGACATGTTGATGTGATTTAAAACCCACTCACATGCATGTGCCACGGTATTTCTGCATGCTTGCATGTGGTTTAGTGCAAAGCCTCTCAACGTCTAGATCAAACGGCTATTATGACTGATTTACTTCATCTAACGGCTACGTCAATTTTGATGATGTGGCTCAAGGAGAGGATAGAGAATTCCTAGTAGTGGGGGCTAGCTATTACTAGTAGATAAGTCTTTGTAGAGATTCCACTAGGTGAACTACATACGAAACAAAATGAATGAATCTACACTTAAAATGCATCTATATACATCCGCATGTGGTTAATGGTGAAATCTCTACAAAGACTTATATTTAGGAACGGAGGAAGTACTAGTACATACTGTAATTTATCAGCGAGATAAATTTGTACAATGCTATGAAGCTTCCAGCTCCTGTTACATGTATCTTGCGTCCAAGGTTGCCCGTTGCAACATTTCATCAAATACAAAGGAGACTAACATGCATGCTATTGCATCTCAATGATTGACAGATCATAGCAAATATGTACTCCCTCCGTTCCAAAATAAGTGTCTCAACTTTGTGCAAACTTTAGTACAAAGTTGTACTACTACTAAAGTTGACACTTATTTTGGAACAAAGGCAGCTAAAGAAAAAAATGGTCCATGCAGTCCCTAGCCCTTGAACCGTGAACCCTGACCAGGCTTCAATTTGCTGGCAACGTTCGAGCTTCCTAATAAATGAAGTTTGCAACCTTTTGACCATCGGATCATTTTGTGCAGTTTCACCAAAATCGAGATGAGCATCCCTGTGGTAAAGAAATTGAAGAAGCGTGATTAGAATAAGATTACTAGGACTAGTTGATGAGACATAAACTCATCACAAATACAGTACGTAGAAGCCAGTAGAGGTATCAGGTATGTGCGGGGCAAAGAAGTAGAGAAATATCCACAGGGAGTGATGTGGGCAGCTGGAGCAGTGGTGCAAGCCGGCTGTAAAGGGAGTTGTACCTGAGGGACGTAGCTCGACCTTGAGGAGGGCGGCAGGAGGCGGCAACTGCCCACGTCGCGGCAGTGAGCAAGGGACGAAGGCAACCTCACCGGCTTTGTGAGAGAGAACAGCAGGGACCCCTGATTGGGACGTGCTGACAGTGGGTTTTCACCGTCGGCGACGAACACCGCATCTACACTAAGCATCCACCCCTTCCCCAAGCGGACGTGATCCGCCGGGATGTTAGAGATGTGGCCACAGTCTTTTGTGCGAGAGAGTGTGAAGAGAGTAACCCCAGCAAGCAACCATGTAGGCTGGCCCGTCCTAACTATGTATATAGTGGAGCGGTTTCCTTTTCTCTCCATATGAACCTATCATATTGCGTACGTGCCACCAAAGAAAAAAAAATATTTATAAATGACGCGGCACCTACTACTCGTTCTCCTATAACCTTGCGCTTGGCATCTCCAAAATATTAACTTTGTGATTGGCTCTTCGCCTCTTCGGGAAATCGAGCAATAATGGTAGTGCAGTATATATCGTTCTGGCTATATGAGACCGAATGAATTGTTGCACGTCCACCACATGGGCGAGGGTCGAGGGGCGAGGGAGAGTGCTACTACATACGGAGCAAAATGAGTGAATGTACACTCTAAAATACGTCTATATACATCAGTGTTTGGAGTATGTACTGGTAGTTCATATTGAAATCTACTAAGGACATATATATTCCAAACAATATGATATAATCTCTATAACCAAGGTAGTAGGGACGAGGAGTAAATGAAGGGAGTAGTAAATTTTTCTCCTCGTCCTGCGAGCCACCGCGCGCATGGGCGAGGGAGGAGCAAGCTTCACCTCATCCTGCGAGCCACCGCGCCCGTGGGCGAGGGAGACGGCGTACTAAGCAAGCTTCTCCTTGTTCTGCGAGTTGACGGGACACATCAAAAGTACTCTAGTGTATAGAGCCTTGCCTCTAAGGTAGGCCCCACATGGTTTGTCTCTTTTTTAATTTAACATAACGCGTCAAGTTGAAATTTGTTTGTTCACCCGTGGTAGACGATCCTCCCTCCACCAAGTGGACAACCAGTACACGTGCCAAATTACCACGTGGGCTGCCTTTTTCGTACAGAAATGAGCTCCACTGTGTACCCGGGCGGGTGTGGTTGGGAAAGAGACGGGAGTACGTGCGCCGTGCGTGCACCTCTTCTCTTCGTGCACGTCCCCCACCTACGTGGGTGTGTGTGAGAGATACAAACCGCGTTCGTGAGTGTTTTTTGTTTTATGGTGGGGGGTGGGGGTGGGGTGGGGGGTTGATTTCGTGAATTATTTGTGGGAATATGTGTCGATGACATCTCAAACAAAATTTTGCATGCAATGTGTGTGAAATGGAGGCCTATCCATATCATACATAGAGGGTCAGGCAATCCACGAGAAGAGAGGGAGGGGTCATAGCTATCGATAGAGTCGAAGAGAGGATCAAGTACGGGTGGGTGTGAGATCGATGAAGAGAGCCATCGAAATTGCGTGTGTGTGCAAGTCAAAGATATAGGGCGAGTGGCCTACCGGAACGTTAGAGGGCACATGTCAAGTTTGTGTGTGGCAGGGAGACATGACTAGAGCGCTTGATATATCAATGTGTGTGGGGTGGAGGGGTAGGCAGAGGCCTAACTATAGAGGTAGAACGACTCATATATGTGTTGAGAAGGATAGACCCAGCTATGTCATGAGGGAGATCGGTCAACATCCATACATAACTGAAGGACGGGAAATATGATGGGACAGAGAGAAAGAGGTGAGAGAGAGGGAGGGAGAGGGAGGGAGAGGGGTAGAGTGTTGTATGGGTGATGGAGTTGCTTCTCAGAGATGTTGGGAGAGGCCTACTAGACAAACTGAGGGTGGAACTGCAATGTTATCAATAAGAGTGGGGATGTGTTTCTATGTGTGCCTGTGCGTGATAGATCTGTCGGGACGCATCCCTGGATGATGAAGGGGAACCATGTGTTTGGTAAGCAAACCAAACTAGATCGGTAGATCAATTGTTGTTTGTCGGAGGAAGGGAGAGACACAACTAATGAGGTAGATCGATTGATGTGTGGGTAAAAACAAGTTATAAGGACCTGGCTGGCTATATGTATAGCGAGAGATCGGTCGATGTACGTCCATTTGTTAGAGGCAAATAAGGCCCAGCGAGACGGATAAACAGAGAGAATGGAGCTAGGAGGTGGTGCGAGAGGCCCAACTACTAGCTGGATAGGGAGAGGAGTGTGCGGTTGTGAGATCGATTAAAAGAGGGGTGAGAGTTTACACGTGTGTCTGACCATATGAGAGACACGAGGCAAGGACACATAAAGGAGGAGATTGAAGCTGTGTGTGTATGCTGTAGGCAGGCATCGCTGGAGAGGTTTATCGATCGGTGTGTGTCAGAAAGGAGTTGTGGAGACTCTGGGAGAACGACCTAAAGGAAAAAATGAATGTGCCCGGTGGATAGAATGCCGAGGGAGGGGGAGGGAGAGGAGGGCGTGTGCATGCACGAGAGAAAGTTAGTGGTAGCTACAAAGGTTAGAGGACTGTGTGGGTGTAAGAGACTAACAAAGATCATAATTTGATATGAAAGCGGATTCATATATTTGAATAGGAGATCATAGTGTTTTAAACATTGCATGCATGAATATAGCGGTGATACACGTGTTGTGCACATGTTATACCATAATGTGATAATGCATGGCGTTTGCAACTCACAGCTAAATGACGAACAATCTAAACCATACTATACATCAAACAATCCCACATTTTATTTGAATTTGTGATAATGTGCGGCGTTTGCAGCTTACAACTAAATATCGAGCAATCTAAACAATACTATATATCGAACATTCTCACATTTTATTTGAATTTGTGGTAATGTGTGGTGTTTGCAACTCACATCTAAATACTTGTAGGCGTAGGGGGCGGGGCACCATACATAATGTGATAAACACATTATACATATGAGACATGGTTTAGATTATGAAGATCTAGCTAGAGCTAGAAATGTAATGTGATTTGAAATCAAAATAAAGTGGATTCAAAAAATCTAGTTCGAGTTCATATAGTACACATAGTTCATATGTAACTCGATACTGATCATGTGGTGTGCTGTGAAGATAATAAACAAACGATGGTTTAACTTGACAATAATGATGATTGTAGATCTTATTAAAACAGAGAAACGAATTCAAATGCTTTGACTTCACAACAATCATTACTGTAGATCTTATTCAAATTTAGTTCATATTTAAGCGGTAGTATATACGTTTGGAATGCACTAAAACGTTCATTTGAGTAGTAGGTTGCATGCATTATACACGTAGCAAAATATTTTAATTGAACATAACATGAATTCAAAGTTTTGAATGACATTTGTAGTGCGCATTGATTTGGTATAGTACATGTTAGGCTTGTCCGGAAATTTCAACCCGCGCCTTGTTAGCCCGAAATATTTAAGATATATCTTTGTCTCGTTGTGCTCCGACAACTCCCTCCATCTCAACCCGCGCCTTGCTATTCCGAAATTACAACGCGCGCGAAAACTCCCACCTCCTGTGAAATCCCGACACGCGAAATGCCCGTGGTACCCCTGAACCGAAAGAACCGCCTCAAATCAGTGGGGGGTACTTTCGTAACTTACCCCACATTTCGGACAAGCGCGTCACTAAGCCATGGTTCCCCACTGCCATCCCATCCGCCCACCCATTCGTACACCGAGGCCGCGAAAACCCGCGACGAAACCCCCCACCCTGCTCCGTCCGCCACCCAGCTGGAGCTTCTTCCCCGATGACGTCGTCCACAGCAACACCTCGACGTCCCTCATCCACCGTACCAGATGAGGATCCGTTGTCGATCTCATCGTCCTGCCGGTTCAGCCACCCCGTCCTCCACCTCCAAGGAGCTGCCCCGATGTTCCCCTCGTCTTTCGCGCCACCTCCATTCTCACACCGCTGTCTTCACCTGCACCACCGGAAGAGAATCATCATCACTGTTTCCTCGGATGAAGCTGCGGCCTAATCGGCGCCACCAAAGAGGTTGTACACTAATCGATGCATTTTCTTCTAGATTCGATCTCACGGTGCTGCCGGCGCTCGGTCCCGAGCCGACACGGCGCGGCTCCATCCATGACGGCGTCGCCGGCCACTTCCTCCACGACATCGCTCCCTCGGCGGCGACGTCCACATTAGTAGGAGCTGCTGCTGCTTTAGCTCTCGCTCGCGCTGCTGCTCTGCTCTTGCTCTCGGTCCCCTAACTGGTCTGCTCTTGCTATTGCTCTTGCTCGCGCTACTGCTCTCGCTCTTGCTCTTGCTTGCGATGCTGCTCCAATTTGGCTACACTTTAGTCGACTGAATCGACTTTTGGGTCAGTCGATTTCCAAGGGGTGGGCTCGCCGGGGTGAAGGAAGAACCAGCCGCAGCGGGGAGGGGGGCTCGCCGGAGAGGTACCCCACTATCTATCTTAGGGTTCAGGATGGAGGCGGTGGTCGCTGGCGGTGGCGGGGCGTTGGCGGGGCGGTGTGAAAGTGCAACTATCCCTAGGTGGTTTTGGTAATTCATAACAACATATAGCTCATTGAGCTAATGCTATTCCAAGACTATTATTTCAGGAAAGCTCAATGAATGGCATGGCATGGATGATGAAAGTGGATCCCTCAAAATACTAAGGACAAAGGATTGGCTCAAGCTCAAAAGCTCAAGACTCTTCATTTTATATTTTAGTGATCCAAGATCACATTGAGTCTATAGGAAAAGCCAATACTATCAAGGAGGGATGAGGTGTTGCTTAATGAGCCTCTTGCTTCATGTGCTTAGTGATATGCTCCAATACCCTCAACTACTTTCCCACATCCACAAATGACCTAAACCCAAAGCCAAAATCGGTCACACTGATTCTTCCTATCCAGTGCCACCGATTCAAAAAATCATAGCCACTGCCACAAACCCTAAGCAAATTGGTCTTACCGATAGGGATCTCGGTCTCACCAAGATGGGATTGTAATCTCTCTGTTTCCCTTCGTAACGTTTCGGTCTAACCGAAGTGAGCGATCGGTCCCACCGTGATTGCAATGTAAACTCTCTGTTTCCTTTTTGTAACATTTCGGTCTCACCGAAAAGAGCAAATTGGTCCCACCGAGTTTACCTGACCAACTCTCTGGAAAGCTTATTACCAAATCGGTCTCACCGAGTTTGTGTAATCGGTCTTACCGAGATTACGTTATGCCCTAACCCTAACTGAATCGGTCTCATCGAGATGCATGTCGGTCCCACCGAAAATCACTAACGGTCACTAGGTTTACTAAATTGGTCCAACCGAGCCTGTTGAATCGGTCCCACCGAGTTTGGTAAATTGTGTGTAACGGTTATATTTTGTGTGGAGGCTATATATACCCCTCCACCTCCTCTTCATTCATGGAGAGAGACATCAGAACGAACCTACACTTCCAACTGACCATTTCTGAGAGAGAACCACCTACTCATGTGTTGAGGCCAAGATATTCCATTCCTACCATATGAATCTTGATCTCTAGCCTTCCCCAAGTTGCTTTCCACTCAAATCTTCTTTCCACCAGATCCAAAACCTATGAGAGAGAGTTGAGTGTTGGGGAGACTATCATTTGAAGCACAAGAGCAAGGAGTTCATCATCAATGCACCATTTGTTACTTCTTGGAGAGTGGTGTCTCCTAGATTGGCTAGGTGTCACTTGGGAGCCTCCGACAAGATTGTGGAGTTGAACCAAGGAGTTTGTAAGGGCAAGGAGATCGTCTACTTCGTGAATATCTACCGCTAGTGAGGCAAGTCCTTCGTGTGCGACGGCCATGGTGGGATAGACAAGGTTGCTTATTCGTGGACCCTTCGTGGGTGGAGCCCTCCGTGGACTCGCGCAACCATTACCCTTCGTGGGTTGAAGTCTCCATCAACGTGGATGTAAGATAGCACCACCTATCGGAACCACGCCATAAACATCCGTTTCTCCAATTGCGTTTGAATCCTCCAAACCCTTCCCTTTACTTTCTTGCAAGTTGCATGCCTTAATTTCCGCTGCCTATATACTCTTTGCATGCTTGCTTGAATAGTGTGATGATTGCTTGACTTGTCCTAAAATAGTTAAAATCTGCCAAACTCCAAAATGGGGAAAAGGTTAAGTTTTTATTGGTCAAGTAGTCTAATCACCCCCCCCCCTCTAGACATACTTCAAGGTCCTACAAGTGGTATCAGAGCTTTGGTCTCCATTTGCTTTGATTTCCATAGCTTTTGGTGGTCATAGCCTTGGTTTCACAACCTAGGAGAGTATGGCGTCTAGCGAGGGAAATTATCACCGTAGAGGTCCTTACTTTGATGGTACTAATTTTGCTAGTTGGAAGCATAAGATGAAAATGCATATTCTTGGACATAACCCCGCCGTTTGGGTAATTATTTGTATTGGCTTGCAAGGTGAATTCTTTGATGGGAGAGAACCGAACCGTGAAGCTAATGCGGAAGAATTGAAGATGATGTAATACAACGCTCAAGCTTGCGATATCATCTTCAACGGATTGTGCCCCAAAGAATTCAACAAAATCAGCCGTCTTGAGAATGCAAAGGAAATTTGGGATACTTTGATTGATATGCATGAAGGTACCGAGTCCGTCAAGGAATCCAAGTTGGATGTGCTCCAAAGTCAGCTTGACAAGTTCAAAATGAAGGATGGTGAAGGTGTCGCTGAAATGTACTCTAGGCTTGCTCTTATCACAAATGAGATTGCCGGCTTAGGGAGTGAAGAGATGACCGACAAATTCATCATCAAGAAGATCCTAAGAGCATTGGATGGAAAGTATGATATCGTGTGCACATTGATTCAAATGATGCCAAACTACAAAGATCTCAAGCCAACGGAAGTCATTGGAAGAATTGTTGCTCATGAGATGTCACTCAAGGATAAGGAGGAACTTCACAACAAGTCAAGTGGTGCTTACAAAGCCTCAAGTGAATCCCCCACATCATCAAGTGAGAAACAAACCTTCAATGAAGAATTGAGCTTAATGGTGGAGAACTTCAACAAATTCTACAAGAGTAGAAACAAAGAAAGAAGCTCCAAGTCAAGGTCTTACAATGACGAAAGATCTTCTAGTCGAGAGCGCAATTGCTACAATTGTGGGAGACTCGGACACTATTCCAATGAGTGTACGGCACCCTACAAAAGAAGAGAAGATTCTCCAAGAAGAAGGAGCAAAAGAGAAGAATCACCGCCAAGAGAGAGGAGGAGTAGAGATGATCGTTATGAACGAAGACCCTCACGGAGAAGCAAGGATTTGGAAAGGAAGGACAAGTCATCAAGGAGCTACACAAAATGAAGACATCAAGCTCATGTTGGTGAATGGGTATCCGGCTCTGACTCCGACAATCACTCCGAGAGAAGCTATCACTCCGACTCCGAATATACTCAAGATGAAGGTGTTGCCGGTCTAGCACTTGTGTCAACCAACTCCTACGACATATTTGATTCACCAAATGAAGGTGTTGGAAGATGCTTCATGGCCAAAGGTCCAAAGGTAACACATCCCGAGTATGTTGATTTCAATAGTGATGATGATGACTTGCTTGTGGATGATGATTTACTTGTTGACAACTCTAGTGATGAATACTATGATGAAACGTCAATTAATCATGCTAATCAAGATAAAACGAATGACAATGATAAGGAGAAGAATGAGCTTCTAACTAAAGAACTAAGCACACTTAAGTTAGCTCATGAAACTATCTACGAAGATCATCGAGAACTTTTAAGGGCTCATGAGAAGTTACGCTTTGAAAAGCTCAATATTGAGCAAGAGCATGAGTTCTTAAAAGCAATCAATGATGATCTTCGCAAGAAAAGTTCTTCTTACATTGCCAAGCGTTTACTCTTATCTACTTACATGCCTCAAGTCAAGTCTAGTAAGTACAAGAAAGATACTTCCTCTAGTAGTAACAATAATAATGTCAAATCTAATATTGTTGCTTCTAGTAGTTCTCTTGATTCCACTAATGATTCTCTTAGCCAAGTTACACTTGAGCAAGAAAATAGCTTATTGAAGGGAATTATAGAGAAAGTGTTTACAAGAGCCTTGCCGGGAGTAAGCAATTCGAGGAAATTGTATGCAAGCAAGGAAGGCACCGGAAGAATCAAGGTGTTGGTTTCGAATGGAAGTTCAATGCCAATGGAGTTGAGTGGGAAGAAGATCAATACCCCAAGACGAAGTTTGTTCCTCAACAAGAGAAGTATGATCCTACTTCCTTCAAGGGAACACAAGCTCAAGATGATCTTCCACCACAAGACCACAAGAACAAAGGCAAGGACAAGCTTCAAGAAGAGATTGATGCATTTGAAGAAGCACCTAAAGCCTCGTTCAAGTGGGTTCCCAAGACTACGTCAAGTTATACTTCATCAAGTACAACTACAACTCCAAGGATTCCCATCAAGATGATGTGGATCCCGAAGAAGAAGAACTAGAGAGTTCTTGAGGGTGACTCCGCCAACATTCTTCACTCATATCATTTTGTCAAGAACAAGTGCAATCAACTTCCACATCTTGCACTAGTTCAAGGAGTCACAAACCCTCATGTTGGTAAGGCAAGGGACAAGGTAACCTAATGATTTCATGGACATCATCTTGTATGTGCATCACTCTATGTCTATGGATATTCTTGTTTGTTCCTTGTGGGACTAACCCATGTAGGTAAGTTGAAAGTGCAACTTACTCCAAAGGATTGCTCCAAACAATCTACATCAACATTGATAATCCACATCTTCAACACCTACATGAAGTCATCATCGACAAAACCCAAGGTTAGTTCATCCCTCTAAGGGGGGATCTCACATGTAGGAGGAGCTTAACTCTAAGAATTGAGTCAAAGCAACTCTAATGGTGTGAACACATCAATGCATTATGTAAAAGTGGTAACCCCACTTGAGCTTAAACCATGAGTATGACCTATGATCAAATGTTCTCATTTGACTCCTAAGTCAATATACTCATATACCAATGACCTAGTCATCGCCAATTGTTTGATAGATGCTAGAATTGGTTGTGCATGCTTTGCCACATATTTCATTTGCCATCTTATTGTGTGAGCATGTTGGAGCGTATTTTATTCATTCAAGGACATCCACTTGTTGTTTTGATTGTTTGGGTTCTTTTCTTTTTGCCAAGTGGATGGACAAGAATGCCTAAGAACCTTCTTTAGCTATCTATGCTTTTCTCGTCTCAAACTCTATTCATGCTACATCACAAAATTTGATCAAGTCAGATTCGAACCACTCTGTGTGAGGAGCACTCGGAGTCCCCGATTCTTCATAGACTTAAACTTCCAAAACCTCTTTGTGACTCCCGGTCTGACCGATTCCTCCATTTCGGTCCTACCGAGACCATTAAGTTGATCTGAGTTTTCAATCTCGGTGCAACCGATTTGAACTTTTCGGTCACACCGATTTGCTGTAACTGTACACAGTTATGCATCTCGGTGCCACCGAGTCGTTCCACTCGGTCACACCGACAGGGTCGGGCTATATATAGTCACGGGAAAAATTTTGGAAATTTCTCCGAAACCCTTCGCCCGCGCAATAACTCGCTCTGCCATCAAAGGTCTCCAGATCGTCTCCTCGTTGCCAGCAGCCTCCAGTAGCTGGTCTCCGCCGCCGTCAATGGATTTCGCCCCCGCCGTTGCCGTCGTAGCGAGTCCACCGCCAAGTTAGGGTATGGACTCAATCTTTGTGCTATCCACGTCTGATTCCAAGCACATTGTATTCTTATGGATTCTTGCCACGATTGAAACACTCTTATCCAGCCAAAGTAATCCATAGAGTAGATTAGATTCAAAATTTTAGGGTTAGGTTTCCGCCGAAACCATGTCGGACCCACCGAGTTGAAAAACTCGGTCTCACCGATTTGGCTTATGCCATTGCACTAGTGACTCTCGGTCTGACCGAGAATTACTAATCGGTGCGACCGATTTGAGGATTCTGTGAAACCCTAGCAGTCTCGGTGCCACCGAACTGTGACTCGGTCCAACCTAGTTCATCAGTTTAGGTTCCAAAACTGCTTCGGTATCACCGAGTTTGAAAATCGGTTGATCCGAAATGCTTTCTGTGGAAAACTAAAACTGAATTTTTGAATCATTCTTTTTGCAAAAATCTCTGCATTTTGTGATGCTCATCTATTATATCTCATCTATAACTCTTCACAGGGTTAGCAGTCAGCTTTTTGCAGCATGTCAGACCAGAGTGACAGCCAGAACAGGTCAGAAGAGCAGATGGACTTGAGTGAGGGAACTAGTCCCTCAACTACAGATGAAGGGAGCAGAAGCACTCCTAGCAACCTGCCCAAGGCTGCTACCAGGCAGAGAAGGAAAAGAACATCAGACTCAGAGGATGAAGATTACAAAGCCGAGGAAGATGAGGCTACTTCCAAGAAAGTAGTGCTCAAGAAGGAATATGGCTCTGCACATAGCACTAAGCCTGGACTGAAGAAGAAATTTCCTTCCAAGAGGACACCAATGCCTAAAGCCAGAAAGTCCACTCAAGTGCCAGCTCAGACAGAACCCAAAGAGGCACCTGAGAAGAAAGTCACTTCATCCAAGCCTCAGAAAGTTACTACTGGAGAGACAATGAAGTTCACAATTGAATTAGAGGATGAAGGTGCTCAGGACAAGAAAAAGAAGAGAGCAAGAACCACAACTGCCAAGGTCCTTGGAAAGCCCTCAATGAGAAGAGATTCTGAAGAAGAGGAAGAGGTTGCTGCACCAGCACCTAAGGCAACCAAGCTTATGGGAGATGCAATCAGATCAGGGGCTGCAACATCTAAGCCCAAGGAAGCACCCAAAGTTGCCTCCAAGGCCAAGCAAGTTCCAAAGAGGAATACTAGAAGTATTCCAGCTGCTGAGAAGAACAAGGCCCCAGTGCCCAATGTTGCTGAAGAAGAAGATGAAGAAGGTCAAGTCCTAAGAAAGCTCAAGCCCAAGATACCAGACCATAATGATGCCCATCCTGTGGCTAAGGACATGAGGATCAGGAAGGATTCAGGGCTGAGACTGTGGAGGATGGAAGATCCATATGCATCAAGGAGAAGAACTGATGTTGACTACAGGTTCCACACAAAGGAACAACAGGACTTCTATGAGACAATTCTGTTGGATAAGAAGCCCATAGTTTGTGACATGAGGTGGGTTGACTGGACCAACATCAAGGACAATGAAGAGCACTATCCTGGAGTGCAAGAAATCTTTGTTGCTTGTGGAGTTGCTGATTTTGTTGGAGAAAAGTTCACTCACTGGAATGATGAACTTATCATGCAATTCTACTCCACAGCACACTTTTACCCAGATGGAAGAAATGTTTGGATGTCTGAAGGTACAAGGTACCAGTCAACTGTTGAAGAATGGGCAAGTCTGATAAATGCCCCCAAGGAAAATGAGGATGACCTGGGTATCTATGCAAAGAAGAAGATGGATCACAATTCCATGGCTCACATGTACAAGGAGATTCCAGACAAGGCAGATGAGACTCACAAGTTTGGATCAGTTCACTTTCTGCTGTCAGGGTTGCCAACCATCAATTGGATTCTGAGGCATACTCTGTTGCCCAAGTCTGGTGACCATAACATGATCAGAGGGCATGCCATCAACATGTTGCATGTGTTTGATGTGCCACAAAAGTTTAAAGTCATGAGCCTGATGATTGAAACAATTAAGAGGACTGCAGCAGATCAGAAGAGGAGCTGTGGATATGCACCTCAGATTCAGGAATTGATCAACTCAAAGATGGGCACAGGGAAATATCAGTTGGATAAGGAACATTTTCCACTTTATCCAAACTTTGAGGACAATGAGGTTGTCATGAATGAGAATGATCCACAATCAGTTCAAGCTCAAGAGAAGAAGGAGAAGGCAAAGAAGGAGAAGGCTACCAAGATGCCAACTCAAGAGGAGGCATCTGAATATTTCTTGAAGACCAAACAGGAGCAGCTTGGTTACTTGATAGCATCTACACTGAGGATTGAGAAGGGACTGGCCACCCTCACTAAGAATCAGGAGAGCCTTGAGAGAATCATGGAACTCAAATTCCATGACCTTGATGTCAAAGTAACTGAGATTCAGTCAGTTGTGGAGCAGTTGCAGGAGGACATGCAGGAGAAGCAGGGCAAGACTACAACTAATGTGTTTGCCAGAGTGCCCAGAGCCCAGAGGTCAGTTGCAGTGCCAGTGACAGACACTAGAGCAACAACTTCAGCACCAGCTACTGCCCCTTCAGTTCCAGTGCAACCAGCTAAAGCATCCACTCCAGCACCCTCTACTTCAACTGAAGCCTTCGTCCTTGGAGTCATCAGGACACCACCACCAAAAGATCAAGCCTGAGAGTCGATCTAGCACTACGCATTTTCTATGAACTTTTTGGTAACTTGTTGCCAAAGGGGGAGAAAAATGTATAGATCATAGGCTTCGAGAGAGAGTGTGTTGCTTTTGTTCTCTCTTGCTTTATTTGGTGGTTTTAAACTTGTTTGCTTTGATTGGTTGAGATACTATGCTTGTGAGACATTGATGATCATGTGTTTGATCATAAGCTACACTTATGCATGCTTGATATTATCCTATGTATCTTATGTGATCATTCACTTTGCTTGGTGATGAGTGCATGTATTCAATGTTTATTATTTTGAGCGCTCCACCAAGATGTATGCGACATGGAAGAGTAACCCATGAGCCTAATTCATTGTGCATTTGCAGTCCAAAGCAAATCTTAAACTATGCACAAATTTAGGGGGAGCTCTTACTTATCACATACTTCTCAAAGCGACGATGTTATTCAATCTTATTATCATTTGTCGAAGCTTTGATCTATATGTTGTCATCAATTACCAAAAAGGGGGAGATTGAAAGTGCAACTATCCCTAGGTGGTTTTGGTAATTCATAACAACATATAGCTCATTGAGCTAATGCTATTCCAAGACTATTATTTCAGGAAAGCTCAATGAATGGCATGGCATGGATAATGAAAGTGGATCCCTCAAAATACTAAGGACAAAGGATTGGCTCAAGCTCAAAAGCTCAAGACTCTTCATTTTATATTTTAGTGATCCAAGATCACATTGAGTCTATAGGAAAAGCCAATACTATCAAGGAGGGATGAGGTGTTCTTAATGAGCCTCTTGCTTCATGTGCTTAGTGATATGCTCCAATACCCTCAACTACTTTCACACATCCACAAATGACCTAAACCCAAAGCCAAAATCGGTCACACCAATTCTTCCTATCCGGCGCCACTGATTCAAAAAATCATAGCCACTGCCACAAACCCTAAGCAAATCGGTCTTACCGATAGGGATCTCGGTCTCACCGAGATGGGATTGTAATCTCTCTGTTTCCCTTCGTAACGTTTCGGTCTAACCGAAGTGAGCGATCGGTCCCACCGAGATTGCAATGTAAACTCTCTGTTTCCTTTTTGTAAAATTTCGGTCTCACCGAAAAGAGCAAATTGGTCCCACCGAGTTTACCTGACCGACTCTCTGGAAAGCTTATTACCAAATCGGTCTCACCGAGTTTGTGTAATCGGTCTTACCGACATGCCCTAACCCTAACCGAATCAGTCTCACCGAGATGCATGTCGGTCCCACCGAAAATCACTAACGGTCACTAGGTTTACTAAATCGGTCCGACCGAGCCTGTTGAATCGGTCCCACCGAGTTTGGTAAATTGTGTGTAACGGTTAGATTTTGTGTGGAGGCTATATATACCCCTCCACCTCCTCTTCATTTGTGGAGAGAGCCATCAGAACAAACCTACACTTCCAACTTACCATTTCTGAGAGAGAACCACCTACTCATGTGTTGAGGCCAAGATATTCCATTCCTACCATATGAATCTTGATCTCTAGCCTTCCCCAAGTTGCTTTCCACTCAAATCTTCTTTCCACCAGATCCAAAACCTATGAGAGAGAATTGAGTGTTGGGGAGACTATCATTTGAAGCACAAGAGCAAGGAGTTCATCATCAACGCACCATTTGTTACTTCTTGGAGAGTGGTGTCTCCTAGATTGGCTAGGTGTCACTTGGGAGCCTCCGACAAGATTGTGGAGTTGAACCAAGGAGTTTGTAAGGGCAAGGAGATCGCCTACTTCGTGAAGATCTACCGCTAGTGAGGCAAGTCCTTCGTGGGCGACGGCCATGGTGGGATAGACAAGGTTGCTTCTTCGTGGACCCTTCGTGGGTGGAGCCCTCCGTGGACTCGCGCAACCGTTACCCTTCGTGGGTTGAAGTCTCCATCAACGTGGATGTACGATAGCACCACCTATCGGAACCACGCCAAAAACATCCATATCTCCAATTGCATTTGAATCCTTCAAACCCTTCCCTTTACTTTCTTGCAAGTTGCATGCCTTAATTTCCGCTGCCTATATACTCTTTGCATGCTTGCTTGAATAGTGTGATGATTGCTTGACTTGTCCTAAAATAGTTAAAATCTGTCAAACTCTAAAATTGGGAAAAGGTTAAGTTTTTATTGGTCAAGTAGTCTAATCACCCCCCCCCCCCTCTAGACATACTTCAAGGTCCTACACGGTGGCGTGGGGATCGCCGGAGAAAAAGCTCGGCACGGGGGGGCCTAGAGGGATGGCCGGGGCGGCGGCGGACCGGCGGTGGGAAGTGTTTTCGGGGCGGGCGGGGCGGCGCACCGCCGGCCGCGGGCGGAGGGGGGCTGCTGTTTGGCCGGTGGTGGCTGGCGGCTCAGGGGGGGTGGAGGTTGAAGATGAACCGCAGGCCCTTGATTTCGTATCCAACGGCTGCAAAATCGACTGACCAGAGATGAAAAAGTCAGTCGACCGACGTGTAGCCTCACCTTGCTAGTGCGTTCAGTTTCGACAGCAAAATTCAGTTTCGACAGTTAGGTTCAGTTTCGACAGTTAAGTTCAGTTTCGACAGTTAAGTTCAGAGATGAACGGCTGATGTATTTTACATCTAGCACTTTGTGGTTATGTATTTTACGTCATGTATTGGAGATGTTATTAGAATTCCACTCAGGTTAACGTTGTTCGCTGTCTCTCTTGTCCTGCTTCAGCCTCGGCGTCGTACAACTCACCGGAGCTGGTCCAACGATGAAACCCTCCATCACAGGGAAGCAGTACCTCGGGCTCCATCTCTAGACGCCTAAGATCTTCTTCCCCTCCTCCGACAGCAAAGTCAGCCGGAGCATCCTCACCGGCCAACCCAATCACGCTGAGATCGACATGGCTTCGCCAAAGAGGTTGTACACTTGTTGCATCTCTTTTTTACTCTACATGTTATATATATTGTCCACTTAGCACACGGATTTGTTCCTTTAGTGTCTCCTTGAAAGAAAAAACGTAGGAATTTTAATTTTCACTTGTCCTCCTTTTCAAATTCCTATTCATGAAGCACAAGACTAAGAGATAGTAGCATAATAGCATTATAACCGTACATTTTCTTGTGGTTTGACTTAATCTCACCATGCTTCTTTGCATCTTGTGATCTTCCAATTGTTGTGAATCAAACACCCAGATTGGCAGAAATCATGTGTTTTTAAATTCTCTGTTTTGCACGTGCATTCCTATCCTATTCCTGTCTATTTCCTATCCCTGCATTGTTGCAATCCTCCAATTCAAACGAGCCCTTACAGAATTACTTCTCTTACAGGCAGTTGTCAAAGAAAACCGTGTGTGGTTTGTCCCGGTCCTGCTGCGCCGTCGTCCACCCCAGCTCAGCTGCTCCAATGACAGAAGGGTCCAGCAGAGCAGGGATCCGGCCTCCAGACTGTCTTTCGCCGCCTCAGATCTTCTTCCCCGCCGCTGGAAGCCATGAAAACTGCATTACCATCATCAACCGAGCAGATGACCTCGAGGACTACACGGGTCCGCAAGAGAGGTCGCACTCTTTCGTGTCTGCTTACGTTATGCATCGCTTAATATTACATGCTACTTTATCGTCCTGTTCACCGATTAGACTCTGAGTCAGCTCCAAACTAATGGTCAAACTTGAGTTTTTAAATGGTTGTGGGGTACATATCGGGGCCGCTATCAATAGTATCTATCTACTATCTGGTTAATCTCCGGTGTCTACTATGAGTTTCATGTTGGGTGGGAAACAGACAGTAAAGAAGCCATTATCTGTATTTATTAACTGAAGCCATTATCTGCCTGCTATTATTGGTTTTGGGTCTATCCACAGGTTGCTACCATCACTCTGGATTTCTGCATGCACTCCTTACATAATCTCACTATGTTTTATTCCTATGCATGATAGTTACTATAAACAATGGAACTGAACATGTAGAGCAAAAGAGACGAGCCTTGCGTGGCAATATAATTTCATGCAGACGTTGCTCCATGGTAGGTGCAAAGGCAGCCTCCCCTCCCCTCCACGCATTTCGGATTGTAATCGAGAGGAAGAAATCTGTTCTGAGGGGGATTCAGAAGGAGAAGATAACTCCTATTTACCCCCTGAGGTCTTCGCTCTAACTTGGCATGTTGATGTTGGTTATATCATGCATATGGTGTCTTGCATTGCTTACTTTATACATCAAATATGTCATCTGCTTAGTTTAGACATCCTTTGTGTGAATGCCATCTGTTTAGTTTATTCATCGTTTATGTGAATTATGCAACGCCACCTTGTTTAGCCAGGCATCATATATGTGAATTTTGCAATGCCATCCTGCTTAGCCAGTCATCTTATATGTAAATTATATCAGGCCATCTTTTTTTTGTTACATATTACATTTGTCAACAATGTTAGTACATTCAACTGCTCTTCGTGTGCATCAGCCATTTGACACGGTGATGGCAAATTCTGGAGTGAAAACAAGGTCTTCTGAGCAGACTATGCTATCTAACGAAGCGCATATCTCGCTGGTTACGGATAGCTCCTCAGAGGAGGATTCAGAGACAGATGACCAGTCCTATTCCCCCCCCTCCCCGAGGTGTA
Source organism: Triticum timopheevii (assembly GCA_963921465.1). Taxonomy (NCBI): domain Eukaryota; kingdom Viridiplantae; phylum Streptophyta; class Magnoliopsida; order Poales; family Poaceae; genus Triticum; species Triticum timopheevii. Next base: position 274,148,722 of record OY997262.1, on the reverse strand, counting down.
TGCTCTAACTTGGCAGGGTTATGTTGCTCATATCGTGCGTATGGTGTCTCGCATTGCTATGCCATTTGATTAGTTTAGACATGCTTTGTGTGAATGCCACCTGTTCAGTGTCTAATTACCATATATGTGAATTATGCATTGCCATCTTGTTGCAAGACATTATATGTGAATTATACAATGCTATCTTGTTGCAAAGGCATTATATATGTGAATTATGCAATGCCATGGTGTTTAGCCAATCATCATGTATGTGAATTATATCATGCTATCATTTTTTTGTATTACGTGTTCCATTTGTCGACAATGTTTGTATATTCAACTACTCTTCCTGTGCATCAGCCATTTGAAGCGGTGATGGAAGTATCTGGAGTGAAAACAAGGTATTCAGAGCAGACAATGCTACCTGCTGAAGCAGACATCTTGTTGGCTATAGAGAGCTCCTTAGAGGAGGATTCAGAGACTGATGATCAGTCCTATTTCCCCCCTGAGGTATATGCTCAAACTTGGCAGGGTTATATTACCCATGTCATGCATGTTATCTTGCATTGCTTAGTTTTTACATCATATATAGATTGCCATCTGCTTACTTGCTTACTATATAAATCATATATTTGAATTATATCATGCCATCATGTTTACATAGTACATACACATCATCTATCTGAATTATGGCATGGCAACCCATTTAATAAAGACATCATATAGTTATATCATCTCATCCTGTTTAGTGTTTACAGTCATCATATTTAGAATTATGGCATTCTATCCATGAATGTATGTGAATTATGGCATGCCAACCTATTTAATAAACACATTATATAGTTATGTCATGTCATCCTGTTTACATAGTCTCATATTTTGAACTATGTCTTTCCATATTTTTTATTTAGCCATCATAATGTGAAATTGTGGCATGCTATCCTGTTTAGTTAGCCATCATATATGTGAAATTGTGTCATGCTATCCTGTTTGGTTAGACAACATAAATATGAATTATTTCATGCCCTCTTTTATTCCCCACTATCCATTGCACCTGTCTATCATACAATGTCTATACTTTCAATTACTTTTCTTGTTTATCAGCCATTTGAATTGGAGAGCATGATGGCAGTATCTAAGGGAGTAACAGCACGGTCTTCAGAAAAGATAGTGCTACCAGTTGATGCAGATAGAACCACGGTTGTACTTGCCCAAGGACCAGATCCACCACACATAACCCAGACTCTCGCAGATTGTACCCCTACCCAGTTGGACAGAGAACCAGCTACACCCCTTTTAACCCCAACCCCGGCAGATAGTAACACAGTTCCAGTTGACACAGCACCGTATCCACCACAGAGCACCCAAACACGAGCGGTTAGTAAGGGAACTGCAGTGCCCAAAGCACGAGGACCACCACTCTGAATCCCAACTCAACGCTTAAAGGAGAAGAAGATTTGTTCTCAGGTCAGGTTCTGTAGCTACGGTTCATACTCCTTTGCTCTTGCATTACTGTATTTACTCATACCAACTATTTTCAAATTTGAAGGATGGAATTGAAACTCCAATGGCGCAACAGGTATGTTTTAAACCTGTTTCTTTAACTGGTTTGCTGTTGTAACCTGCTCTATGTTGATTTCAGTTTCAATTGAATAAACAGTTATGTTCTCATGTCATGCACATTACAAGTGTTGTTATTGCTCTATAGTTACCCACACTTATATTCTGTCTATTCTGCTTTGTCTTGAACAAATATTATCTGAACTGTGTCTCTACCTTGATTTGGCAACAAAAACTAGAATGATATAGACCATAAAGTGACCATGGCACATAGATATATGTTTGTTTCATGTTGTTATCATGTCCACTTTACTACTGAACTCATTTACCAAAATGAGTTTCATATACAACATGGTAAACATGTGATGTGTCTGCTTGTTTCGCTTTTAGAATGCGGACAAAATATTGGAGAACAGTACCGCGTTATCCAATGGTAAAGGAAGTAATGCAGATAAGGTTCAAGATAGTGAGACATCCCTGTTGGTCTCCAAGAAAGCTGATAAAAACTATCTTGACGACAGTGAGGGAACCCAAAAGTCCTGTCTTGATGTAGTGTTTGAGTTACTGGCCACTACTGCTGGCACAAGCTCTTCGAACTCGCTGCCTGAATCAGTTCGTCTTCTTGAGTCTCAACTTCAAGTTGAAAGACATCAATCAAATGTGCTGCGACAGGAAGGTGAAGGACTGAGGAAGTCCCTGCAGAATTCAGATGCATATTTTCTGGTGCAACAGCAAGCGCTGGAGGATTTAAGCGCCAAACAAGAGAAAGTTAATAAGCTTGCTAAGCATCTTGCCAGCATTATGGGTACCCAGGATATTGTTTCTTGAGATCTTCTGGAGTGGTTTCAGTTCTAGATTTGTCTTGCTGTGGCGTTTATTTGCACTGGTCGCCAACTTTGACAACCAGTGTATATGATATGCTACTTTGTTCCCTATATTTGCACTGGTGGCAAACTTTGATGCCCAGTGGATGTAATATGTGTAACAGCCATGATAGCCTAGCATAAGTTGCTTGCTTATTTATTTCCTTGTTGTCTTGTTTATTTGTTTGCTTGTAGTCAGTGCAGTTCTTTTTAAAACTAGGCCACAATAACCATGGGCTAATATTTACTGTAGTGACACTGGGCCTCCTACGGGCCGTAGAAACAGTGGGCCTTCTACGGGCCGTAGAAATAGTAGGCCTTCTACGGGCCGTAGAAACAATGGGCCTTCTACGGGCCATAGAAACAATGGGCCATCTACGGGCCATAGAAACAATGGGCCTTCTACGGGCCGTAGAAACAATGGGCCTTCTATGGGCCATATCATCAATGGGCCTTATACGGGCCGTATGACCATAACGGGCCATCGTTAATAGGCCGTATTTGATGACGCTATGGAAACGGCCCAACGTATTAACGGACCACAAACGGGCCGATGTAACCATGGGCTTAATTTGGCCCACAAGCAGAAAATGACAGTAACGGGCCGTAAGTAAACGAACGCTGGAAATGAGCCGAAGAATAAATGGGCTCTGAGAAGGCCGAAAGATAACATTTGCTGGAAACGGCCCAACTGAATAACGGGCCCTTAATGGGTATAAAGTGATATACTGTTCATTACGGGCCAGTTTCGCCATGGGCCGTTAGTGGGTGTAAAGTGATACACTGTTCATTGCGGGCTAGTTTCCCCACGGGCCGTTAATAGGCCAAGAGTTACATAGGGCCTCATATGGGCCGAAAGACGTCATGGGCCATACATGGGCCAGAAGTGAAAACGGGCTGGAATCATATTGGATGGCCTAGATGACGCTACTGGGCCTAATTCGGATAGGGCGTAACGGGCCTTGGGTTAGCGGGCTGTAAATGGGCTATATGCGAACAGGCCGTTAACATGCTTTCCATGGGCCGGCCCGCCACCAAGTCAAACGGGACGGCCTTTTCACTGGAATGGGCCTCTGTTGGGCCGTGCCACGTGTCGATGTATCATAGGCGCCTTCTGTCCAATGAGTGGATGACATCTGTCCCAACGGTGAGCCGACACGTGTTTCCTCCAGCCAATGATGATTTTACACGTGGAAAATCCCCATTGGTCGGGGCTGTTAACGGGTTATCGGATCCAAAACCCGACCCGATAGCTTAACGGCGTTCCGTTACGGTGGATGCCACGTGTCGGTCACCCTTGAGGAAAGCAGTTCTGTGATGCGCAATTTATCGTCATGGAAGTGGACACTTCCGTGATGATAATTTTGGTAATGTCATCGAACACTTCTACGACAGCACAGGTATGACTACCTTGATTCTGTCATAAATTTGTCATGGATGTACATGCATGACAAAAAACGCGACCTACTGTGACAAACATGTATCATCACGGAAGTGTATTTTTTTGTAGTGAGGGTTCCAGTCGACCCCAGAGAACCAGGCTTTGATGCGAGATTCATTATCGTTCAAGGTTTGGTCGACCGGAACAGAGCTCACCGAGAAGGCCATGACAGAGATGTTCCCACCACCAGCAGAGTTCACATCTCAGGACCAGAGTGTTTTAGCAGAGCCATCAGGGCCGCGTGGATTCCTCCTAACTTCAGGTTGGCGACTGGAGTCAGTAAGTTCACTAGTGAGTCCAAGCCCGATACTTGGCTTGAGGACTACCGAGTGGCTATTCAGATTGGCAGCGGCAATGATGAGGTGGCCATGAAACACCTACCTCTTATGTTGGAGGGCTCGGCCAGAGCATGGCTGAATCAGTTGGCACCTAGCAGCATTTACACTTGGGAAGATCTTGCCCAAGTGTTTGTCAGGACATTTGAAGGAACTTACAAGCGACCAGCAGGGTTGACAGAGCTGCAGTCTTGTGTGCAAAAGTCGAATGAAACTCTAAGAGATTACATCCAGAGATGGATCACACTGCATCACACGGTAGAGAATGTATCTGATCACCAGGCAGTCTGTGCCTTCAAGGAAGGAGTTAAGAACAGAGAGCTAAGTTTGAAATTCGGTCGGACCGGAGACATGGCTCTGAGTCGAATGATGGAGATTGCCACCAAGTATGCCAATGGTGAAGAAGAGGATCGGCTCCGGAGTGGCAAGTACAAGTTAGCTGCCCATGAAACCGGGGGAGGGAACTCCAGTCGGAAGCAGAAGCGGAAAGCCAAGCCAGCTGCTCCTGGAGAAGCCTTGGCCGTGACTCAAGGAAAATTTAAAGGGAAGCCCAAAGGGTCTTGGAACCCTAAGGAGGTGAAGGACAAGGAAGGGAATGACGTAATGGATTTGCCGTGCCACATCCACACGAAGAAGGATGAGGAGGGTAAATTCATTTATCCGAAACATACCACTCGACAGTTTCGGCACTTGATCCAGCAATTCCAAGGGAAACAGCCCAAAGATAAGGAAAAGGAGTCGGGCAAAGTTGAAGACAAAGAAGATAGTGATGATGGATATCCCCAAGTCAATTCCACCCTGATGATTTTTGCTGATGTTGAAAGCAAAAGTCGATTGAAAGTTATCAACCAAGAGGTGAATATGTGAAAGATCGAGGATGTCGCCTAGAGGGGGGTGAATAGGCATTTTAAAATAATTACGGTTTAGGCTTGAACAAATGCGGAATAAACCTAACGGTTAATTTGTCAAGCACAAAACCTAAAACAACTAGGCTCACCTCTGTGCACCAACAACTTATGCTAAGCAAGATAAGCAACTATGTGATAGCAAGATATATGACAAAGAACAATATGGCTATCACAAAGTAAGGTGCATAAGTAAAGGGCTCGGGTAAGAGATAACCGAGGCACGCGGAGACGACGATGTATCCCAAAGTTCACACCCTTGCGGATGCTAATCTCTGTTTGGAGCGGTGTGGAGGCACAATGCTCCCCAAGAAGCCACTAGGGCCACCGTAATCTCCTCACGCCCTCGCACAATGCAAGATGCCGTGATTCCACTAAGGGACCCTTGAGGGCGGTCACCAAACCCGTACAAATGGCAACCCTTGGGGGCAGTCACCGAACCCGTACACTTTGGCAACCCTTGGGGGCGGTCACCGGTACCCGTCAAATTGCTCGGGGCGATCTCCACAACCTAATTGGAGACCCCGACGCTTGCTCGGAGCTTTACACCACAATGATTGAGCTCCGAACACCACCAACCGTCTAGGGCGCCCAAGCACCCAAGAGGAACAAGCTCAAGGGCACTAAGCACCCAAGAGTAATAAGCTTCTCAAACTTCACTTCCACGTATCACCGTGGAGAACTCAAACCGATGCACCAAATGCAATGGCAAGGGCACACGGAGTGCCCAAGTCCTTCTCTCCCAAATCCCACCAAAGCAACTAATGCTAGGGAGGAAAATGAGAGGAAGAACGAAAGAAGAACACGAAGAACTCCAAGATCTAGATCCAAAGGGTTCCCCTCACAAAAAGGAGAAAGTGATTGGTGGAAATGTGAATCTAGATCTCCTCTCTCTTTTCCCTCAAAAACTAGCAAGAATCCATGGAGGGATTGAGAGTTAGCAAGCTCGAAGAAGGTCAACAATGGGGGAAGAACACGAGCTCAAAGGATAAGGTTCATTGGGGAAGAGGACACCTTTATATAGTGGGGGAACCAATCCAACCATTACCCCACTGTACATCCCCGCGCAGAGTGGTACTACCGCTTGGGCAGGGCGGTACTACCGCTGAGTGCGGTACAACTGCTCCCACCCAGCGGTACTACCACGCTGACGAGGAAGACAGGGTCCTGGCCCCAGAGCGGTACTACCGCGGGAGTAAGAGCGGTACTACCGCTTGGAGCGGTACTACCGCCACTACTACCGCTCCTAGTACCGCAAGACCCGACACGAAAAACATCGTTCTCGAATCGAGGCAGTAGTAGCCCGGAACCACTGCGGTACTACGGCCGAAGCCCACAAGCAGTACTACCGCTCTTGGAGCGGTACTACCGCTTGAGAGCTTCGGCGGTACTACCGCTGAGGACCGCGGTACTACCGCTGGCGCCACCCTTAAGCCACTACCACGAAAACAAAGTATACTCCAAGGAAAACCAGAACTGCCATAACTTCTTCAAATGAGATCCGAATTGAGCAAACTCAAGCTTGTTGGATAGAGGAAGACGAGTAGCATCAAAACAGGGGAGGTATGCTTAGCAAACAAAGGAGTGAAACCTCCAACAGAGAAGAACCGGCATACCCTCCAACATCGAAAACATCATAGAAGATGCATGTGAACTCCGTTTTTGATGAACTCGAGCTTGTCATAAAAATGACCATAAGCTCCAAAACTCACAAGGAGAAGAACCAAACAAGAACTAATAAAGATGATGCAAGGATGCAATGGTTTGAGCTCTCTGCGAACGATACGATCAAGCAACTCATCGAGAGCCCCCCTTGATAGTACGACAATCGATCCTATAACCCAGTCTCCCACTACCATGAGACCGGTAAAATAGAAAACCTATCAGGGGCAAACCTTTGCCTTGCACATGATCCAGTTGAGCTAGATGATGGCGATCTTGACTCCCTCAAGTTGGACCACCTTTCTTGATTGCGTTGGCTCGATGAAGACTAGTTGATTGCTCCCCCATACTCCACTATGGGTGAGCCTCTCTTCCGCACATCTTCACAAGTCCATTGTCACCACAATGGACGACAAGCTTCAAGCATTTGATCTCTTCATGATGCTTCACTTGAACTTGCACACCACAACCTAACCCCACAAAGAACTCTCATGAAGATCATGGGTTAGTACACAAAGCGTAACTGACAATGCTTACCATACCATGGGATCGCTTGATCCCTCTCGGTACATCTTCTATGCTTTGTGTGTTGATCAACTTGATTCACTCTTGACTTAGTCTTGATCAACCTTGAATCTTTCCAACTCTCTTCATTTGGATGATGTCTTGAAGGTAAACATGAATTATCACACAATCTTCTTCTTCAAGACATGCTTGCTATAAGCACAATATGACCAACCTCTGGATAATTCCTTAATATCACCGTGGTCATCACAAACTCTCCTTGAAACCAACAAATGGACACCAAGAAAAGCCTATGGACAAACCCTTCAAACATAACTCAAGGTGACCATTAGTCCATAGAGATTGTCATCAATTACCAAAACCAAACATGGGGGCACCGCATGTTCTTTCAATATGGTTGCTCCGTTGACACCCAGTTATCTGAAGTAGTCTCAGACCGCCATCACATTCGACCAGTCCGATCATCCGACACACATAGCCACCCCTGGGAGGCAAGCTTTGGTGGTCGACCCAGTCGTCAAAGGCACTCGACTGACTAAAGTCTTGATGGATGGTGGCAGTGGCCTGAATGTATTGTATGCAGAAACATTGAAAGGGATGGGCATTCTGATGTCCAGACTCAGTACCAGCAACATGAGTTTCCATGGAGTCATTCCTGGGAAGAAGGCTGAGTCACTCGGCCAAATTGCTCTTGATGTGGTTTTCGGTGATTCCAAGAATTACCGCAAAGAAAAGTTGACATTTGAAGTGGTGGATTTCCAGAGTGCTTATCACGCTATTTTGGGCAGGCCAGCTTATGCACGTTTCATGGCTCGACCATGCTATGTGTACCTCAAAATGAAGATGCCTGGTCCCAAAGGTGTGATCACTATTACTGGCAATCGGAATAAGGCGGAAGAGTGCTGTCGGTGTCAAAACCGGCGGATCTCGGGTAGGGGGTCCTAAACTGTGCGTCTAGGCGGATGGTAACAGGAGACAAGGGACACGATGTTTTACCCAGGTTCGGGCCCTCTTGATGGAGGTAAAACCCTACGTCCTGCTTGATTAATATTGATGATGTGTATTACAAGAGTGGATCTACCACGAGATCAAGGAGGCTAAACCCTAGAAGCTAGCCTATGGTATGATTGTTGTAATGGAGGTTATGTCCTACGGACTAAAGCCCTCCGGTTTATATAGACACCGGAGAGGGCTAGGGTTACACAGAGTCGGTTACAATGGTAGGAGATCTACATATCCGTATTGCCAAGCTTGCCTTCTACGCCAAGGAAAGTCCCATCCGGACACGGGACGGAGTCTTCAATCTTGTATCTTTGTAGTCTTGGAGTCCGGCGGACGATGATAGTCCGGCTGTCCGGACACCCCCTAGTCCAGGACTCCCTCAGTAGCCCCTGAACCTGGCTTCAATGACAATGAGTCCGGCGCGCATAATGTTCGGCATTGCAAGGCGGGTTCCTCCTTTGAATAATCCAGAGAAGATTGCGAACACCAGGATAGTGTCCGGCTCTGCAAAATAAATTCCACATTCCACCGTAGAGAGAACAATATATACACAAGTTCAATCTGCTGACATTTTTTGTGGCATGACGTCACACCACTACCAAGCCTTTACTTGAATCGTTTTTTATTATACCACCTTGGCGCGTTTAGCGAAGCGGTTTCCTTGGCACGTCTTGTCGAAGCAGAGATCGTGTTCCCCTTATTCCGGGATTCTCATCAATACGGACGTGGGTAACCCAACCGCGCCATTGATGGTGGCGCTTGGGAGATAAGCGAGTTTTACCAGGCTAGGGAGGGACGCATAGTCTTTGTCCGCCTATATATAAGGGATAAGGATTCACCTTTTCACCCACGCCTTCTTCCTCCTTTGCTTATCCATCTCCGTGCACTCGAGCTCCAGCACCCAAGTTCGCACATCTTGCCTCGACCTTCTCCGACCATGTCCGGAGCGGGAGGTAAATGGCTAGCCTCCACCGTTAAGGAGGAGCACATCACAAAGCTGCGCAGCGCCGGATACCTTTCCGGCGACGTTGCGCACCGGCTGCCCGACGAGGGGCAGCTCATCCCCACCCCCGGGCCCCATGAGAGGGTCGTTTTCCTCCCCCACTTCCTTCGCGGACTGGGCTTTCCACTTCACCCCTTTGTCCGGGGGCTCATGTTCTACTATGGCCTGGATTTCCATGATCTGGCGCCGAATTTCATCCTCAACATCTCGGCGTTTATCGTCGTGTGCGAGGCTTTCCTCTGCATCCAGCCCCACTTCGGCTTGTGGCTCAAGACCTTCAATGTCAAGCCGAAGGTAGTGAAGGGCACTCAAGCGGAGTGTGGAGGCGCCATGTTGGGCAAGATGCCCAACGTCCTTTGGTTCGAAGGGGCCTTCGTGGAATCCGTCAAGGGGTGGCAATCGGAATGGTTCTACATCACCGAGCCGCGTGACCCTACGTGGGCGGCGGCCCTCGAGTTCAGATCTGGTATCCCCATGTAGCTCACCTCCTGGAAAGAGAAGGGCTTGCTGTGGGGCAATTCGAAGGAGCTGACGGGACTCCAAGCCTGTATCCAGAAGCTGGTGAACAAGAAGCTCAGGCTGGTTAACGTGGTCCAAGTCATGCTCGTCCGCCGGATTCTCCCATGCCAAGAACGGGCATTCAATCTGTGGGAGTTTGATCCGGAACAGCACCAGGCGCTGAGCGGGCTCTTCGACACGACGTACGAAGGCGCCTGGAGGGTGCTGTTTAAGGGCGCCGAAGCCCCCACATCCACGACGGAAGATCGCGGATTCCACTCGCAGCGTCCAGCTGACGAGGCAAGTGATTCTACCCCTTTACGGGACACTTGTTGTTAATAATTTGACCCTAAGCGGGTTTTTTAATCTCCCTTCTCCTTTGACAGGAATGGATGAAGAAGGCCGAGCAGCTCGTCTGCCCGGCTCCCATGCCAGAAGACCCAGTGGACGCCCGTCTGGCGGGGCTGTTGGTTCTGGCACCGCACGTGGTGCCGGAGAAGAAGGCCAAGAAGGTGGCCACGGGCACTCGAAAGAGTTCCCGTTTTCAGGTGTCCGACGACTCCGAGGCGGATTCCTCCCCCGAAGATGAGGAGGAGGAAGAAGACTCTCTCCCAGAGGGGGAGAGAGAAAGAGGAAGGCCTCCCCAACAGGGGAGGCCGAAGGGTCCAAGAGGGGAAGAACTATTCCCCCGGACAGCTCCGCCAACACCAACGTTGGTGAAGAAGAGTGGCCCTCGAGGGCCAGGCCTCAGGCGAGATCATAAGTATCCGGATCCCTGAATGATCTGCAATTTCTTTTTGTCACATAGTGTCCTTCTAACGCCGCATACTGTCTGCAGTCCGGCCGACGATGATCTCCCTGCTTCGTCGAGCGGGTCGTTGGCTGCATCGGACATGGAATCCGTTCCAACTGCCTCCACCCCTCGCGCCGCTGAGGACGCCGAGGTGGGATCCCGGGAAGGGACCCATCAGGAGGAGGCTCTGGAGGCGCCGCAAGGCAGCCTCCCGGACTTTGCGCCGGACTCTACGCCGGAACCCGCAGTGGTTCCAGAGTCCCGCAGGCGGCCCCTTCGCAAGAAGGGCAAGACCGTTACACCGGCGGCCCCCGTCCAACCGGAGGCGCCGGACAACTTGTTGGAGGCGCTCAAAGGCGCTTCCATCGAGGAAGAACACCGCACTATTATGAGTGCGGTGATTCAGAAGGTTCAGCTCTCCAAGAGCGGGCTGACCGAAGCCTGCAGCAGCCTTCTAACAGGCTTTGAGGTAAGAAGTTAAAATTATGTAATGTAATACCGCATAGACAATAGCCCCTGATGCTCAGTTCGGCGTTCGGAAAGAAAAGCCGGACTAGGGATCTAAAAAGATATACGCAGGATTGCTTAAAAAATATGTCAATATGGGTTTCTAGGCTGCGCTGCTGACCTCTGCCGCACTGACTGCGGAGGTCGGTGCATTGAAGCAGGATCTCGAGCGGTCCGAGCAAGAGTTCGGCCATGCCAAGAAGCAGCTCGAGGACAAAGAAGGTCAGTAACACCACTTTAAAGATTTACCTTACAGAAAAGGATTTAGGTTGCAATAAAAATGACAAGGATAACGTGGGTACTGCAGGGGCCACTAACGAGGTGGCAACCCTGAAGGAGGTTGTGTCCGCGGCCGAACGCAATGCGGCCGCGGAACGGGCAGAGCGAGAGAAGCAGGAGGCGCGGGTGGTGGAAGTGCGGCAAGAGCTCCAGGCTCTCATGGAGAAGCATGAGAGTTTGGAGCGCGACTCAAAGACTCGAGAGTCCGAGCTCGCCTCGGCTCTCGAAAGTGCCAAGTCCGCCAAGGCCGAGGCCCATAAGGCCCTTCAGGAGGTTGAAGATGTGAAGAAGATAGCGGCGGGTAAGGCATTTTTCATGCAAAGCAAGCATGTTAATGTAATCTACCTGACACTTACCCGCATTCGGAGCTCTCCAGGGGCGTTTGCATATCTGCCGCGCAGTGTATCCGATGCCGCCGCATTCTACCGTGGCCAAGAGGGGAGCTCGACAAAGAAGGTCTTCTGGTCTCAGTATGTTGAGGCCGGCCATCCGATGCCCCCTAGCGACCAGCTGAAACAGCTGGTCGAGCTCCACAAGGCGGCTGAGGAGGCCATGAAGGGCCTCATAGTCCGGCTGTGGCCTGCACAGGCCATGCCTGGGAGCTATTTCGGCCTCGTGCGGCGGCTGGTGGATGCGTGCCCTTGGGTGGAGGTCATCAAGCGCTCCGCCTGTATTGAAGGTGCTCGTCGGGCCCTTGCCCTCACAAAGGTGCACTAGGGCAGGCTGGATGCGGAGAAGCTTCTTACTGACCCGCCGCCAGCGGGCAAGGAGTATCGTACGCCCGAAATGTGCTATAAGACTGTCCTGAAGGGTGCCCGCAATATTGCGGATGAGTTCCCCAGAGATGTAATTTTTGAGTAAACTCGCAATGTATTATCCTGTGCGCTGAAAACTTTGTTCATATGCACTAAGCAACACTTGTTTAATTTAAAATATTACCTTATGTGTGGCCGTTTATAAGATCTGAGAGATGGCAAGTCGTTGGCTTCAGCCCCCAAGCCGCGAGTGCTGGGGTGTTCGGGATAAACTTGAGCACTCTTGTTCCCATTTTTGGGTCCATCGAGGGAGGCACTCAACACAACGAACAAGGCAACCGGACTTATAATGCTTGAACACTCTCACTTAGCCATAGAATTCTATAATTTTAAATTTCGGCGAAGCCCCGAGTATTCGGAAGACCGAATTCGGGGCGCTATCCACGCCTTCGTCGGACATTATCCGGTACTTCGCTCGAAGCGGCATAAGTCTTTAAGGACCCGAAAAGACCTCTCGAACAGCGACCGGTCTCTTGCCTTATCATGCCAGTCAGTTTTAGCTTTCTCCACTGAGGCGCTCGCCCAGCTCAACCGGGACGCAATCGCAGTGGTTCTCCCAGTGCCACCTTAGCCGACAGAACGGAACGTAAGGCACCAAAACGTGGGAGCCGGGCAAACCCAACTATTGACCCAAGACATGATTCGGAGCCGATTCATATAATGCTATAAGTTCGGGGTGCCGCACTTGTGAAAGTGTTCGGACTTATCACACCATAATGCGGGGAACGTAAGCCCCTGGTGTATTCGGCCGTACCAAAATATACGGGTGCAAGATGTCATTAATGAACATATGTGTAAAGTAATGCAATAACAGGCAAAAGATGCTGCATTATTTATTCAAGGAGTTCTGCTATGAGTGCGGAAGGATACAAATAGTGCGGTAAGCAAGGGATTGGACTAAATAAACATGTCCCCCTCCAGGGGTGGGCTGCAGACTGGTGTATATAATCGAATTTAATGCTCGTAATGGAGACCACCTGAGTGTTTGTCGCAGCCTTCTTCTCTCCCTGGCTGTTGCATCGTGAGTTCGGCGGGTTCGCCGCCGGACAGAACCTCTGGTGAACGGAGTCCTGTGTATAAAAAAGGAAAATAATAAAAGGTGACACACTTGTGAGCCCCTGGTGTGGTCAAGCCGCACTCTGGGGCTATTGTGGTCGTGCCCCTCCCCCAGGCCCATGGTATCTCCAGAGCGTAATGATGTACGCAGAGGGTTGGTTTTGCAATCATGCGAGGGCTGGGGTCGGGGCCGCATTGCTACGCGTGCTCGGATCGTGCCAGGTGGTCTTGGTTGATGTTGCTCCGGGCGCGTTTGGCCGTATCCGGCCGTTTAACAGCCGGACTTGAAAATTGCCTTAAAAGGCTGCTCTGTACTTCTGCCGCGAGAGCTGCTGTATGTTCCTCCGTTCGGAGGGAGCGTTCCGTATTTCCATTGACCGTGATGACTCCACGAGGGCCTGGCATCTTGAGCTTGAGGTATGCATAATGCGGCACTGCGTTGAACTTTGCAAACGCGGTTTGTCCGAGCAGAGCGTGATAGCCGCTGTGGAACGGGACTATGTTGAAGATTAACTCCTCGCTCCGTAAATTGTCTGGGGATCCAAAGACCACTTCCAGTGTGACTGAGCCTGTACAATTGGCTTCAATACCTGGTATGACGCCTTTAAAGGTCGCCTTTGTAGGTTTAATCCTTGAGGGGTCTATGCCCATCTTGCGCACTGTATCCTGATAAAGCAGGTTCAGGCTACTGCCGCCGTCCATCAGGACTCTCGTGAGGTGAAATCCATCGACGATTGGGTCTAAAACCAATGCGGCGAATCCGCCATGGCGGATACTGGTCGGATGGTCTCTTCGATCGAAAGTGATCGGGCAAGAGGACCATGGATTGAACTTAGGGGCGACTGGCTCCATCGCATATACGTCCCTTAGTGCACGCTTCCGCTCCCTCTTGGGTATATGGGTTGCGTATATCAAGTTCACCGTCCGCGCTTGTGGGGGGAAACCCTTCTGTCCTCTACTGTTCGGAGGCCGGGTTTCTTCCTCGTCATCGCTATGCAGCCCCTTGTCATTGTTTTCGGCAATTAACTTGCCTGCCTGCTTGAATACCCAACAGTCTCTGTTGGTGTGGTTAGCTGGCTTTTCGGGGGTGCCATGTATCTGGCATAAGCGGTCGAGGATTCGGTCCAAATTGGACGGACCCGGAGTGGTTCTTTTGAATGGCTTCTTCTGCTGACCGGGTTTGGAGCCTCGGAATCCGGCGTTGACCGCCGTATCCTCTTTGTCGTCGCCGTTAATACGGCATTTATTTTTGCTTCGACGCGACCTGCCATTGTGGTCCTTAGTATCTGGACTGCCCGAATTTTTACTGAGGTTGTTGCTGCGAGCTAGCCAGCTATCCTCTCCCGCACAAAAGCGGGTCATTAATGATGTGAGGGCTGCCATGGATTTCGGCTTTTCCTGTCCTAGGTGCCGGGCTAGCCACTCGTCGCGGATGTTATGTTTGAAGGCTGCGAGGGCCTCTGCATCCGGACAGTCGACGATTTGGTTTTTCTTTGTCAAGAACCGTGTCCAGAACTGTCTGGCCGATTCGTCTGGCTGCTGAATTATGTGGCTTAGGTCATCGGCGTCTGGTGGTCGCACATATGTGCCCTGGAAGTTGTCGAGGAATGCGGCTTCCAGGTCTTCCCAACACCCAATTGACTCTGCGGGCAAGCTGCTAAGCCAATGCCGAGCTGGTCCTTTAAGCTTGAGTGGGAGGTATTTGATGGCGTGGAGATCGTCGCCACGGGCCATATGGATGTGAAGGAGATAATCTTCAATCCAAACTGCAGGGTCTGTTGTGCCATCGTAGGATTCAATGTTTACGGGTTTAAACCCTTCAGGGATTTGATGATCCATTACTTCATCAGTGAAGCATAGCGGGTGTGCGGCGCCTCTGTATTGAGCAATATCACGACGTAGCTCGAGTGAGCGTTGTCTGCTGTGTTCGGCCCGGCCGGAGTTGTTGTATCCGGTGCGACGGTATTCGTCGTGGGTCATGGGGCGCCCACGTGATCCATAGATGGATCTGGATTGCCTTGCTTTGTCCTCCAATATATCTCGCAAGTCCGGCGCGTTCCCTCTTGGCTTCGTACTCTTGGAGCGATGCCGGGGTACGGTCTTGGTGGAGGGCCTGGATGCCTCTCTGTCGCGACCACGGGGTGGTCGGTCGGCCGTATTGTGCGCTGGTGATGAAGGTATGTATGCTTCCTCCTCTAATCGGGGGAGCAACTTGCATTTTGGGTACCTCTTGGAGGGGCGTTCGAGTTCATACTCTTCGGCCGCGAGGACCTCGGTCCATCGATCGGCCAGCAGGTCTTGATCAGCTTGAAGCTGCTGCTGCTTTTTCTTTAGGCTATTTGCCGTGGCCATTAGCCTGCGTTTAAAACGCTCTTGTTCGACGGGATCCTTGGGCACGACGAATTCGTCGTCGCCGAGGCTTGCTTCGTCTCCGGAGGGAGGCATGTAATTATTATCCTCGACCTCTTCGTCTGCCACTCTCTCGCGAGGGCTTGCTTCTGCACCCTCCTGCGCTGAATCTTGCTGGAGGGGATTGTCTTCGGCACTGTCTGGAGTGTTATTATCTCCTGTGCCAGAATCTCCATTCTTGCTGTGGCGGGATTTAGAGCGGCGCCGCTGACGCTGGCGCTTGGGCTGTTTCTTTAAGGAATCTGCCTCTGCTGCTTCTTCGCCGTCCCCATCTTTTTGGGGTGTCCACCATGTATATGTCATATGATGAGGTGGTCTTCCAGTGCCCTGTAGGCGCTGGTTCCTGTTCGTCTCCGGCATCGTCGTCCATACCGTCGATGTCTTCAGAGTCGTAGTCTAGCATGTCGGTTAGATCGTCGACAGTGGCTACAAAGTGGGTGGTGGGTGGGCTCTGAATTTCTTCGTCGTCCGCATCCCAACCATCCTGGTCATAGTCCGGCCAGGTCTCTCCGGATAGCGAGAGACGCTTTAGTGAATTTAGGATGTCGCCAAAAGGCGAGTGCTGAAAGATGTCCGCCGCGGTGAACTCCATGATCGGCGCCCAATCGGATTCAATTGGCAGAGGCGCCGGAGGTTCGGAGTCCGGCAGGGAGTCCGGCACCTCGAAGTCACGAGCTTTATGGGGGACAAGGTCAGAGTTTGGCTCCATCGCCGCGGAAGTTGCAGCCCCCGAGGCGGTGTCCAGCCACCGGTCCTCGATCTGGGTGATCGGCTCCGGACTGAAGGCCGGAGCGGATTCGTGTGCGGCCACCAAGGCACTATCCGGCGGCAGAGCTAAATCATGCCCATCGTGACAGCACGGCACGCTCGGCTGGGGCTCGAGTCCATCGAAGATCAAGTCCCCGCGGATGTTGGCCGTGAAGTTTAGGCTTCCGAACCTGACCTGATGGCCAGGGGCGTAGCTTTCGATCTGCTCCAGATGGCCAAGTGAGTTGGCCCGCAGTGCGAAGCCGCCGAATACGAAGATCTGTCCGGGGAGAAAAGTCTCACCCTGGATGGCGTTGCTGATTGAAGAAGCCATCGAGCCTATCGGTGACGACACAGAGGAACTCTCAATGAAAGCACCAATGTCGGTGTCAAAATTGGCGGATCTCGGGTAGGGGGTCCCGAACTGTGCGTCTAGGCGGATGGTAACAGGAGACAAGGGACACGATGTTTTACACAGGTTTGGGCCCTCTTGATGGAGGTAAAACCCTATGTCCTGCTTGATTAATATTGATGATGTGTATTACAAGAGTGGATCTACCACGAGATCAAGGAGGCTAAACCCTAGAAGCTAGCCTATGGTATGATTGTTGTAATGGAGGTTATGTCCTACGGACTAAAGCCCTCCGGTTTATATAGACACCGGAGAGGGCTAGGGTTACACAGAGTCGGTTACAATGGTAGGAGATCTACATATCCGTATTGCCAAGCTTGCCTTCCACGCCAAGGAAAGTCCCATCCGGACACGGGATGGAGTCTTCAATCTTGTATCTTCGTAGTCTTGGAGTCCGGCGGACGATGATAGTCCAGCTGTCCGGACACCCCCTAGTCCAGGACTACCTCAAGTGCTTTCAGAAAGGCTCAAAGATCGCCGATGCTCAGATGGCAGTGGTAGAGCTGCAGGAATACCAGAAAACTGCAGATCCAAGTGATTTGTTACGAGCCAAGAAGCCCGCTACAGAGTCAGTGTTTCAGTCGTCCGGTGAGACAAAGCCGGTTCACATTCACCCAGCCGACCCCAGTGCTGCTCTGACTCATATCTCCACAACACTCGACTCCAAATAGGAAGAAGCGCTCATCCAGTTCCTCCATGAGAACTGGGACATCTTCGCATGGAAGCCTGCTGACATGCCGGGTGTTCCCAGGGGGCTGGCTGAGCATCGTCTACGAGTCGACTCAAAGGTGAAACCTGTCAAAGAACATCTTCGACGGTCCGTCATCCAGAAGAGAAAGGCCATTGGTGAAGAGGTGGCTCGGCTCTTAGCAGCAGAATTTATCCGAGAGATTTACCACTCCAAGTGGCTCGCCAATGTTGTCATGGTCCCCAAGAAGGACAAGTCACTTCGCATGTGCATTGATTTCAAACATATCAATCGGGCCTGCCCGAAAGATCATTTTCCTCTCCCCCGCATCGACCAAATAGTCGACTTGACTGCGGGATGTGAGCGCCTGCCTTTTTTAGATGCTTACTCCGGTTACCATCAGATCCGTCTGTATGGACCCGATGAGATCAAAACAGCTTTCATCACTCCATTCGGCTGCTTCTGCTATGTCACCATGCCATTCGGCCTCAAGAATGCCGGAGCCACGTTCATGCTGATGATTCAGAAGTGTTTGCTCACTCAAATCAGTCGGAATGTGGAAGCATACATGGATGATATTGTGGTCAAATCATGGAAAGGTTTCGACCTGTTGACTGACCTTGCTAAAACATTTGCCAACCTCAGGAGGTATGATATCAAGCTTAATCCATCAAAGTGCACATTCGGAGTTCCCGGCGGAAAGTTACTCGGTTTTCTCGTTTCCGAACGAGGAATCGACGCCAACCCAGAAAAAGTTGGCACTATACTCCGAATGAAACGCCCTGTGCGTGTGCACGATGTCCAGAAGCTTACTGGATGCTTGGCCGCTTTAAGTCGATTCATCTCTCGCCTCGGTGAAAAGGCATTGCCTCTTTACCGACTGATGAAGAAGTCAGACAAGTTCGAGTGGACTCCCGAAGCTGATGCAGCGTTTGCAGAGCTAAAAGCTCTGCTCTCCACCCAGCCGGTGCTTGCTGCCCCAATCAGCAAAGAGCCTTTGCTGCTTTACATTGCAGCCACAGGACAAGCCGTCAGTACAGTACTTATGGTCGAGCGGGAAGAAGAAGGAAAAGCCTTCAAAGTTCAGCGCCTAGTATATTATCTTTCTGAAGTGTTGACCCCATCAAAGCAAAGATACCCTCATTATCAGAAGCTTGTATATGGGATTTATATGACCACAAAGAAGGTTGCTCATTACTTCTCTAACCATTCCATCACAGTCGTCAGCGACGCCCCATTGTCAGAGATTCTGCAACAAAGATGCAACTGGTCGAGTGGAGAAATGGGCGATTGAACTCCTTCCCCTTGATATCAAATTTGAGGCAAAGAAAGCCATCAAGTCCCAAGCAGTAGCAGATTTCATCGCCGAGTGGATTGAACATCAACTACCGACTCAAGTTCACTCGGAGCACTGGACCATGTTCTTTGATGGTTCTAAGATGTTGAATGGTTCCAGTGCTGGGGTAGTGTTGGTTTCCCCCCGAGGAGATAAGCTCAGATATGTGCTCTAGATCCACTTTAATTCCTCCAACAATGAAGCAGAATACGAAGCACTTTTGTATGGGTTGCGTATGGCCATTTCACTCGGCGTCCGTCGCCTCATGGTCTATGGCGACTCAAATTTGGTGGTTAATCAGGTGATGAAGGAGTGGGACGTCAGAAGTCCAGCCATGACTGGTTACTGCAATGCAGTGAGAAAGCTAGAGAAGAAATTTGAGGGGTTAGAGCTCCATCATATACCCCGACTGAAAAATCAAGCGGCTGATGATTTGGCAAAGATAGGTTCCAAAAGAGAAGCCATTCCCAGTAATGTGTTTTTGGAACACATCCATACACCATCAGTTCAAGAGGATCCTTTCACCGAAGAAGCTCCACAGCCAAAAAGTGTCATGGATCCGAATGAAGTTGAAGTTCCAGCTGTGGTCGACCTGATCATGGAAGTTTTGGTCATCACTCCCGACTGGACAGAGCCGTACATCGCATATATCCTAAGGAAAGAGCTCCCAGAGAATGAAGAAGAGGCTCGACAGATCGTCCGTCGATCCAAAGCCTTTACCGTGATAAAGGGACAGTTGTACAGGGAAAGCGCGACTCGAGTCGGTCATAAATGTATAACACCAGAAGAAGGTTGGATAATCCTTGACGATATCCACCCGGGGACCCGTGGTCATCATGCGTTCTCTCGGACCATTGTGTTTAAAGCATACCGAGCGGGATTTTACTGGCCAAGAGCAAATGAAATGGCAAAGGAAATAGTCGACAAGTATGAAGGGTGTCAGTTCTATTCCAATCTATCGCACAAACCCGCCTCAACCTTGAAGACCATTCCACTCGTCTGGCCCTTCGCTGTTTGGGGGTTAGATATGGTTGGACCACTGAGAACTGGCAGGAGCGGCTTCACCCACTTGCTAGTAGCAGTCGACAAGTTTACTAAATGGATCGTAGCTAAGCCTATCAAGAATCTTGATGCTGGTACTACTATCAGTTTCATCAGAGAGTTGACATTCAGATATGGAGTTCCGCACAGAATCATCACTGATAACGGATCAAACTTTGATTCCGACGAATTCAAAGCTTTTTGCGCCTCTCAAGGCACAAGAGTAGACTACGCTTCAGTCGCTCACCCCCAGTCGAATGGACAAGCTGAATGGGCAAATGGTCTAATTCTCAAAGGATTGAAACCCCGACTGATGCGCGATCTCAAGCACGCAGCAGACGCATGGGTTGACGAACTTTCGTCAATTCTTTGGGGATTGAGGACCACTCCTAATCGGTCGACTGGAAGAACTCCATTTTTCCTGGTCTATGGAGCTGAAGCAGTCTTGCCGAGTGACCTGCTTCACAATGCACCCCAAGTCGAGCTCTACACTGAAGATGAAGCAGAACAAGCCCGGTAGGACGCAGTCGACCTTCTAGAAGAAGAAAGAGAGATGGCCATGATCCGATCGACTATCTATCAGCAGGACTTGCGTCGATTCCATGCCAGGAACGTGAAGAGTCGAGCCTTCCAAGAAGGAGATTTGGTTCTCCGAGTGGATCAACAGAAGCCACACAAGCTTTCTCCTACTTGGGAAGGCCCCTTCATCGTCACCAAAGTCCTCCACAATGGAGTGTACCGTCTTTACAATGTCGATCGCCAGATTGACGAACCACGAGCTTGGAACGTGGAGCTGCTCTGCCCCTTTTCTACTTAAGTATTCACTCGAATGAGATGTAATAAAAGTACTTCTGTAGTTTGTTTTTCAAAGACAAGAGTGTTATAATTTTCCCAGTGATTGTTGTTACTTTTGTTTACGTGAGAAATCCCCCAGTGGGTGGCTTCGCTGCAAATCTGTTTCGCCTAAGTTTGTAAAAAAAATCCCTGCCAAGTGGTGAGCCAGCCTCCCACTCGGGGGCTTAGCTGCGAATCCGTTTCGCCTAAGTTTAAGAAAAAATCCTACCGAGTGGCGAGCCAGCCTCCCACTCGGAGGCTTAGCTGCAGTCCAAGTACTCACCTAAGTGTTTAAAATCCTACCGAGTGGTGAGCCAGCCTCCCACTCGGAGGCTTAGCTGCAGTCCAAGTACTCGCCTAAGTGTTTAAAATCCTACCGAGTGGTGAGCCAGCCTCCCACTCGGAGGCTTAGCTGCAGTCCAAGTACTCGCCTAAGTGTTTGAAATCCTACCGAGTGGTGAGCCAGTCTCTCACTCGGAGGCTTAGCTGCAGTCCAGTACTCACCTAAGTATTTAATACAATGTGCACTCTGCAAGGACGGCAAGGCGCAGGTCGACTGCTACCTTCTCCTTCCGAGCTGCGCCACAAATACAATGTGCGCTCTGCAAGGATGACGAGGTGCAGGTCGACTGCTACCTTCTCCTTTCGAGCTACGCCACAAGTACAATGTGCGCTCTTCAAGGACGACGAGGTGCAGGTCGACTACTACCTTCTCCTTCCGAGCTATGCCACAAATAAAACGTGCGCTCTGCAAGGACGATGAGGTGCAGGTCGACTGCTACCTTCTCCTTCGGAGCTACGCCACAAAAAATCCTACCGAGTGGAGAGCAAACCTCCCACTCGGGGGCTTAGCTGCAGTCCAGTACTCGCCTAAGTATCTGAAAATCCTACCGAGTGGAGTGCAAACCTCCCACTCGGGGGGCTTAGCTGCAGTCCAGTACTCGCCTAAGTATCTGAAAACCCTACCGAGTGGAGAGAAAACCTCCCACTCGGGGGCTTAGCTGCAGTCCAGTACTCGCCTAAGTATCTGAAAATCCTACCGAGTGGAGAGCAAACCTCCCGCTCGGAGGCTTAGCTGCAGTCCAGTGCTCGCCTAAGTATTTGAAAATCCCACCGAGTGGAGAGCAATCCTCACACTCGGGGGCTTAGCTGCAGCCCAGTGCTCGCCTAAGTACTTAATCTATTCCGCTCTGCAAGGATGACGAGGTGCAGGTCGACTGCTACCTTCTCCTTCTGAGCTACGCCACAAATACAACATGCGCTCTGCAAGGATGACGAGGCGCAGGTCGACTGCTACCTTCTCCCTCTGAGCTACGCCACAAATACAATGTGCACTCCATCCTGATCCACAAGGACGCAGGTCGACTGCCATCTGTGCTCCATCTCTACCTGCAAAAGCGGTGAAGTGCAGGTCAACTGGATTTTCCACCTCAGAGCTGCATCTCAAGCGTTGAAGTGTATTCCGAGTGAAAGACAAAGTTCGCTCGAAGGCAAGTGCAAGCATATTTAATGATAAGCCAAGTCCAGATAACATCCTACGGATTCGGAAGTGCTCAGGCGTCAAGCCTATAAAAGTTTATCGGTTACAAAGCCACTCGGGATTCCGAGGCAAATTTAAGATAAAGCATAGAAGTTTTTTACTCCTCAGGTGGAGGACTGGAGGGCGTGACGAACTGGTCCAGGTCGATTCCGTCAGCAATCCGAGTGGCAGCAGCAATGAAGGTCTCCATGAAAGATTGGAAGTCATGCTTCTTGGTATTGGCCACCCTGATGGACGCCAGCTTGTCCTCTCCCGCATCCTTGCAGTGAACACGTACCAGGGACAGAGCAACATCAGCACCACACCTGGCGGAAGACTTCTTCCATTCCTGCACTCGACCTGGAATGTCATTCAGTCGAGTCATTAAAGACTCGAGGTCATTTTGAAGCGTCTCTCTTGGCCAGAGTGTCGTGTTGATCCGCGACACCGCAACCTTCAGTCGAGCGAGGTAGTCCACCACACCAGCAATGCGAGACTCCAGTCGGAACACGTTCATAGCAGCCTCGTCCTTCACAGGAGAGTTAATGGGGTCCAAGTTTGTGTTGGAAATATGCCCTAGAGGCAATAATAAAAGTATTATTATTATATTTCCTTGTTCATGATAATTGTCTTTTATTCATGCTATAACTGTATTATCCAGAAATCGTAATACACGTGTGAATACATAGACCACAATCTGTCCCTGGTGAGCCTCTAGTTGACTAGCTCGTTGTGATCAACAGATAGTCATGGTTTCCTGGCTATGGACATTGGATGTCGTTGATAACGGGATCACATCATTAGGAGAATGATGTGATGGACAAGACCCAATCCTAAGCCTAGCACAAAGATCGTGTATTTCGTATGCTAAAGCTTTTCTAATGTCAAGTATCTTTTCCTTAGACCATGAGATTGTGCAACTCCCGGATACCGTAGGAATGCTTTGGGTGTACCAAACGTCACAACGTAACTGGGTGGCTATAAAGGTGCATTACAGGTATCTCCGAAAGTGTCTGTTGGGTTGGCACGAATCGAGACTGGGATTTGTCACTCCGTGTAAACGGAGAGGTATCTCTGGGCCCACTCGGTAGGACATCATCATAATGTGCACAATGTGATCAAGGAGTTGATCACGGGATGATGTGTTACGGAACGAGTAAAGAGACTTGCCGGTAACGAGATTGAACAAGGTATCGGGATACCGACGATCGAATCTCGGGCAAGTATCGTACCGATAGACAAAGGGAATTGTATACGGGATTGATTAAGTCCTTGACATCGTGGTTCATCCGATGAGATCATCGTGGAACATGTGGGAGCCAATATGGGTATCCAGATCCCGCTGTTGGTTATTGACCGGAGAGTCATCTCGGTCATGTCTACATGTCTCCCGAACCCGTAGGGTCTACACACTTAAGGTTCGGTGACGCTAGGGTTATAGAGATATTAGTATGCGGTAACCCAAAAGTTGTTCGGAGTCCCGGATGAGATCCCGGACGTCACAAGGAGTTCCAGAATGGTCCGGAGGTAAAT
Organism: Triticum timopheevii; assembly: GCA_963921465.1. Lineage (NCBI taxonomy): Eukaryota > Viridiplantae > Streptophyta > Magnoliopsida > Poales > Poaceae > Triticum > Triticum timopheevii. Next base: position 274,124,980 of record OY997262.1, on the reverse strand, counting down.
AATTATATATATGAAGTGCTATTTCGGCCATCGGGACAAGTTTCGGGGTCATCGGTATTGTACCGGGACCACCGGAAGGGTCCCGGGGGTCCACCGGGTGGGTCCACCTGCCCCGGGGGCCACATGGGCTGTAGGGGGTGCGCCTTGGCCTACATGGGCCAAGGGAACCAGCCCCAAGAGGCCCATGCGCCAAGAGAAGAGAAAAAGGGGAGAGTCCTAAAGGGGGAAGGCACCTCCGAGGTGCCTTGGGGAGGATGGACTCCTCCCCACCCTTGGCCGCACCCTTCCTTGGAGGAAGGGGCAAGGCTGCGCCCTCCCCCTCTCCCTTGGCCCTATATATAGTGGGGAAAAGGAGGAGCAATCATACCTAAGGCCTGGCGCCTCCCTCTCCCTCCCGTGACACATCTCCCTCTTCCCGCAGCGCTTAGCGAAGCCCTGTTGGAATCCCGCTACTTCCACCACGCCGTCGTGCTGCTGGATCTCCATCAACCTCTCCCTCCTCCTTGCTGGATCAAGGCATGGGAGACGTCTCCGTTCCATACGTGTGTTGAACGCGGAGGTGCCGTCCGTTCGGCGCTAGGATCATCGGTGATTTGAATCACGACGAGTACGACTCCATCAACCCCGTTCTTTTGAACGCTTCCGCTTAGCGATCTACAAGGGTATGTAGATGCACTCTCCTTCCCCTCGTTGCTGGTTTCTCCATAGATAGATCTTGGTGACACGTAGGAAAATTTTGAATTTCTGCTACGTTCCCCAACAGTGGCATCATGAGCTAGGTTTATGCGTAGTTACTATGCACGAGTAGAACACAAAGTAGTTGTGGGCGTCGATATTGTTCAATATGCTTGCCGTTACTAGTCTTATCTTGATTCGGCGGCATCGTGGGATGAAGCGGCCCGGACCAACCTTACACGTACGCTTACGTGAGACCGGTTCCACCGACAAATATGCACTAGTTGCATAAGGTGGCTGGCGGGTGTCTGTCTCTCCCACTTTAGTCGGATCGGATTTGATGAAAAGGGTCCTTATGAAGGGTAAATAGCAATTGGCATATCACGTTGTGGTTCTTGCGTAGGTAAGAAACGTTCTTGCTAGAAACCCATAGCAGCCACGTAAAACATGCAAACAACAATTAGAGGACGTCTAACTTGTTTTTGCAGGGTATGCTATGTGATGTGATATGGCCAAAAAGGATGTGATGAATGATATATGTGATGTATGAGATTGATCATGTTCTTGTAATAGGAATCACGACTTGCATGTCGATGAGTATGACAACCAGCAGGAGCCATAGGAGTTGTCTTAATTTATTTATGACCTGCGTGTCAACATAAACGTCATGTAATTACTTTACTTTATTGCTAACCGTTAGCTGTAGTAGTAGAAGTAATAAATGACGTGACAACTTCATGGAGACACGATGATGGAGATCATGATGATGGAGATCATGGTGTCATGCTGGTGACGATGATGATCATGGAGCCCCGAAGATGGAGATCAAAAGGAGCAAAATGATATTGGCCATATCATGTCACTATTTGATTGCATGTGATGTTTATCATGTTTATGCATCTTGTTTACTTAGAACGACGGTAGTAAATAAGATGATCCCTTACAACAATTTCAAGAAGTGTTCTCCCCTAACTGTGCACCGTTGCTACAGTTCGTCGTTTCGAAGCACCACGTGATGATCGGGTGTGATAGATCCTTACGTTCACATACAACGGGTGTAAGACAGATTTACACATGCAATACACTTAGGGTTAACTTGACGAGCCTAGCATGTACAGACATGGCCTCGGAACACGGAGACCGAAAGGTCGAGCATGAGTCATATAGTAGATACGATCAACATGAAGATGTTCACCGATGATGACTAGTCCGTCTCACGTGATGATCGGACACGGCCTAGTTTGACTCGGATCATGTGATCACTTAGATGACCAGAGGGATGTCTATCTGAGTGGGAGTTCATAAGATGAACTTAATTATCCTGAACATAGTCAAAAGGATTTTGCAAATTATATCGTAGCTCACGCTATAGTTCTACTGTTTAGATATGTTCCTAGAGAAAATATAGTTGAAAGTTGATAGTAGCGATTATGCGGACAGTAGAAAGCTTATGTCCTTAATGCACCGCTCAGTGTGCTGAACCCCAAACGTCGTCTGTGGATGTTGCGAACATCAGACATACACATTTTGATAACTACGTGATAGTTCAGTTAAACGGTTTGGAATTGAGGCACCAAAGACGTTTTTGAAACGTCGCGAAACATATGAGATGTTTTGAGGGCTGAAATTGGGATTTCTGGCTCGTGCCCACGTCAAGAGGTATAAGACCTCCGACGATTTTCTTAACCTACAAACTAAGGGAGAAAAGCTCAATTGTTGAGCCTGTGCTCAGATTGTCTGAGTACAACAATCATTTGAATCGAGTGGGAGTTGATCTTCCAGATGAGATAGTGATGTTTCTCCGAAAGTCATTGCCACCAAGCTGCTAGAGCTTCGTGATGAACTATAATATATCAGGGACATATATGATGATCCTTGAGATATTCGCGATGTTTGACACCACAAAAGTAGAAATCAAGAAGGAGCATCAATTGTTGATGGTTGGTGAAACCACTAGTTTCAAGAAGGGCAAGGGCAAGAAGGGATACTTCATGAAACGGCAAATCAGCTGCTGCTCTAGTGAAGAAACCCAAGGTTAAACCCAAACCCGAGACTAAGTGCTTCTGTAATAAGGGGAACAACCACTGGAGCAGAATTACCCTAGATACTTGGTAGATGAGAAGGCTGGCAAGGTCGATAGAAGTATATTGGATATACATTGTGTTAATGTGTACTTTACTAGTACTCCTAGTAGCACCAGGGTATTAGATACCGGTTCGGTTGCTAAGTGTTAGTAACTCGAAACAAAAGGCTACGGAATAAACGGAGACTAGCTAAAGGTGAGCTGACGATATGTGTTGGAAGTTTTTCCAAGCTTGATATGATCAAGCATCGCACGCTCCCTCTACCAAAGAGATTGGTGTTAAACCTAAATAATTGTTATTTGGTGTTTGCGTTGAACATAGACATGATTGGATTATGTCTATCGCAATACGGTTATTCATTTAAGGAGAATAACGGTTACTCTGTTTATTTGAATAATACCTTCAATGGTCTTGCACCTAAATTGAATGGTTTATTGAATCTCGATCGTAGTGATACACATGTTCATGCCAAAAGATAGTAATGATAGTACCACCTACTTGTGGCACTGCCACGTAAGTCATATTGGTATAAAACGCATGAAGAAGCTCCATGTTGATGGATCTTTGGGCTCACTCGTTTTTGAAAGGTTTGAGACATGCGAACCATGTCTATTGGTGTATATGCATGAAGAAACTCCATGCAGATGGACCGTTTGAACTCACTTGATTTTGAATCACTTGAGACATGCAAATCATACCACCTGGGCAAGATGACTGAAAGCCTCGGTTTCAGTAAAATGGAACCAGAAAGCAACTTGTTGGAAGTAATACATTTTGATGTGTGCAGTCCAATGAGTGCTGAGGCATGTAGTGGATATCGTTATGTTCTTACTTCACAGATGATTTGGGTAGATGTTGAGTACATTTACTTGATAAATCACGAGTCTAAATTATTGAAAGGTTCAAGTAATTTTAGGGTGAAGTTGAAAGATCGTCGTGACAAGAGGATAAAAGATCTATGATATGATCATAGAGATGAATATCTGAATTACGAGTTTGGCACAGAATTAAGACATTGTGGAAATTGTTTCACAACTAATACAGCCTGGAACACCATAGTGGGATGGTGTGTCCGAACATCATAGTTGCACCCTATTGGATATGGTGCGTACCTTGATGTCTCTTATCAAATTACCACTATCGTTCATGGGTTAGGCATTAGAGACAACCGCACTCACTTTAATAGGGCACCACGAAACTCCGTTGAGACGACACCGTATGAACTATGGTTTGGAGAAACCTAAGCTGTTGTTCCTTAAAAGTTTGGGACTGCGACGCTTATGTGAAAAAGTTTCAGGCTGATAAGCTCGAACCCAAAGCGGATAAATGCATCTTCATAGGACACCCAAAACAGTTGGGTATACCTCCTGTCTCAGATCCGAAAGCAATAAGGGATTGTTTCTAGAATCGGGTCCTTTCTCGAGGAAAAGTTTCTCTCGAAAGAATTGAGTGGGAGGATGGTGGAGGCTTGATGAGGTTATTGAACCGTCTCTTCAACTAGTGTATGGCAAGGCACAGGGAGTTGTTCCTGTGGCACCTACACCAATTGAAGTGGAAGCTTATGATATTGATCATGAGACTTCGGATCAAGTCACTACCAAACCTCGTGGGATGACAAGGATGCATACTACTTCAAAGGGGTACGTGATCCTGTCTTGGAAGTCATGTTGCTAGACAACAATGAACCTACGAGGTATGGAGAAACGATGGTGGGCCCGGATTCCGACGAATGGCTCAAAGCCATATAATCCGAGAAATGATCCATATATGAAAACAAAGTGTAGACTTTGGCAGAACAGCTCGATGGTCGTAAGGCTGTTGAGTGCAGATGGATTTTAAGAAGAAGACGGACGTGGATGGTAATGTCACCATCTATGAAGCTCGACTTGTGGCGAAGAGTTTTTCACAAGTTCAAGGAGTTGACTATGATGAGATTTTTCTCATCCGTAGCGATGCTTAAGTCCGTCAGAATCATGTTAGCATTAGCTGCATTTATGAAATCTGGCAGATGGATGTCAAAACGAGTTTCCTTACCAGTTTCGTAAGGAAAGGTTGTATGTGATACAGTCAGAAAGGTTTTTTCGATCCTAAGGATGCTAAAAGGTATGCTAGCTCCAGCGATCCTTCTAAGGACTGGAGTAAGCATCTCGGAGTTGGAATATGTACTTTGATAAGATGATCAAAGATTTTGGGTTTATACAAATTTATGAGAAACTTGTATTTCCAAAGATGTGAGTGGGAGCACTATAGAATTTCTGATGAGTATATGTTGTTGACATATTAATGATCAGAAATGATGTAGAATTTCTAGAAAGCATATAGGGTTATTTGAAAGGTGTTTTTCAATAGAAAGCCTGGATTAAGCTACTTGAACATTGAGCATCAAGATCTATAAGGATAGATCAAAACGCTTAATGGTACTTTCAAATGAGCACATACCTTGACATGATCTTGAAGGTGTTCAAGATGGATCAGTCAAAGAAGGAGTTCTTGCTTGAGTTGTAAGGTATGAAGTTAAGACTTAAAGCTCGACCACGGCAGAATAGAGAGAAAGGACAAAGGTCGTCCCCTATGCTTAAGACATAGGCTCTACAGTATGCTATGCTGTGTACCGCACCTGAAGTGTGCCTTGCCATGAGTCAGTCAAGGGGTACAAGAGTGATCCAAGAATGGATCACAGGACAGCGGTCAAAGTTATCCTTAGTAACTAGTGGACTAAGGAATTTTCTCGATTATGGAGGTGGTAAAAGAGTTCGTCGTAAAGGGTTACGTCGATGCAAGCTTAACACCTATCCGGATAGCTCTGAGTAGAGATACCGGATACGTATAATGGAGCAACAATTTAGAATAGCTCCAAGTAGAACAGTTATTTGGAATAGCTCCAAATAGAATGTGGTAGCTACATCTAGGAGATGGCATAGAGATTTGTAAAGCACACACGGATCTGAAAGGTTCAGACCCGTTGACTATAACATCTCTCACAAGCATAACATGATCAAACCCAGAACTCATCGAGTGTTAATCACATGGTAATGTGAACTAGATTATTGACTCTAGTAAACTCTTTGGGTGTTAGTCACATGGGGATGTGACCTTGAGTGTTAATCACATATCGATGTGAACTAGATTATTGACTCTAGTGCAAGTGGGAGACTGTTGGAAATATGCCCTAGAGGCAATAATAAAAGTATTATTATTATATTTCCTTGTTCATGATAATTGTCTTTTATTCATGCTATAACTGTATTATCCGGAAATCGTAATACACGTGTGAATACATAGACCACAATCTGTCCCTGGTGAGCCTCTAGTTGACTAGCTCATTGTGATCAACAGATAGTCATGGTTTCCTGGCTATGGACATTGGATGTCGTTGATAACGGGATCACATCATTAGCAGAATGATGTGATGGACAAGACCAATCCTAAGCCTAGCACAAAGATCGTGTAGTTCGTATGCTAAAGCTTTTCTAATGTCAAGTATCTTTTCCTTAGACCATGAGATTGTGCAACTCCCGGATACCGTAGGAATGCTTTGGGTGTACCAAACGTCACAACGTAACTGGGTGGCTATAAAGGTGCATTACAGGTATCTCCGAAAGTGTCTGTTGGGTTGGCACGAATCGAGACTGGGATTTGTCACTCCGTGTAAACGGAGAGGTATCTCTGGGCCCACTCGGTAGGACATCATCATAATGTGCACAATGTGATCAAGGAGTTGATCACGGGATGATGCGTTACGGAACGAGTAAAGAGACTTGCCGGTAACGAGATTGAACAAGGTATCGGGATACCGACGATCGAATCTCGGGCAAGTATCGTACCGATAGACAAAGGGAATTGTATATGGGATTGATTAAGTCCTTGACATCATGGTTCATCCGATGAGATCATCGTGGAACATGTGGGAGCCAACATGGGTATCCAGATCCCGCTGTTGGTTATTGACCAGAGAGTCATCTCGGTCATGTCTGCATGTCTCCCGAACCCGTAGGGTCTACACACTTAAGGTTCGGTGACGCTAGGGTTATAGAGATATTAGTATGCGGTAACCCGAAAGTTGTTCGGATTCCCGGATGAGATCCCGGACGTCACGAGGAGTTCCGGAATGGTCCGGAGGTAAATAATTATATATAGGAAGTGCTATTTCGGCCATCGGGACAAGTTTCGGGGTCATCGGTATTGTACCGGGACCACCGAAAGGGTCCCGGGGGTCCACCGGGTGGGTCCACCTGCCCCGGGGGCCACATGGGCTGTAGGGGGTGCGCCTTGGCCTACATGGGCCAAGGGAACCAGCCCCAAGAGGCCCATGCGCCAAGAGAAGAGAAAAAGGGGAGAGTCCTAAAGGGGGAAGGCACCTCCGAGGTGCCTTGGGGAGGATGGACTCCTCCCCACCCTTGGCCGCACCCTTCCTTGGAGGAAGGGGCAAGGCTGCGCCCTCCCCCTCTCCCTTGGCCCTATATATAGTGGGGAAAAGGAGGAGCAATCATACCTAAGGCCTGGCGCCTCCCTCTCCCTCCCGTGACACATCTCCCTCTTCCCGCAGCGCTTAGCGAAGCCCTGTTGGAATCCCGCTACTTCCACCACGCCGTCGTGCTGCTGGATCTCCATCAACCTCTCCCTCCTCCTTGCTGGATCAAGGCATGGGAGACGTCTCCGTTCCGTACGTGTGTTGAACGCGGAGGTGTCGTCCGTTCGGCGCTAGGATCATCGGTGATTTGAATCACGACGAGTACGACTCCATCAACCCCGTTCTTTTGAACGCTTCCGCTTAGCGATCTACAAGGGTATGTAGATGCACTCTCCTTCCCCTCATTGCTGGTTTCTCCATAGATAGATCTTGGTGACACGTAGGAAAATTTTGAATTTCTGCTATGTTCCCCAACAGTTTGTCTCCAGTCGACTGGTCTCCTCCTCGAAGTTTTGACAGAATTCTGTAAGCACAGTTGGAAGTTAAGCCAACAGTTCTACGATGAGTCGATGATAACGAGTCAGTCGGATAAAAGATATTACCTTCAAGCATGAGGAATAACTTCTTGGCGATCCCTTCCAGATAAGCCTCCAGATCGTTCTTCTTCCCCATCAGTTTGCTAGCCTTGTCACTCAGAGCTATCTTGTCATACTTCAGACGGCTGACCTCCTTGTTGGCCGCGTCGAGAGTAGCTTTCAGATTGGTATTCTCCTCTTCAAGTTTACCGACTGAAGCCAGCTTTTCTTCTGCGAGCTTCGTCTTGTCCGAAGCCGCTTTCTGCGCCTCGGCGAGGTCAAGGTCCTTCTTCTTCAGAGCCTCCTTCAGTTTATCTGCGAAGTGACAATGAGATCAAAATCAGGAATGGACAAAAAAATAAAGGCAGTCGTCAAGATTCTCACCAAACATACCTTTTGCTTCCTCCTTCGCCTTCGTGAAGTTCACCTGGACAAGCTTCAAGTCAAGTTCGAGCTGGATATGTTTGTTCTCCAATTCAGTATAGCGAGCCACAAGCTCGCAAGATTTCTGCGAAAGGTCAGTCGACAGACATCAAAGATAGGTCACTTCCGAGTGACTAAGAGAAAAAATTGTAGCATTTCTAAGACTACAGTCGAATCAAAATATTCAACAGCAGTCTCGGGGACTACACCCAATGGGTGCACTTAGTGTGCCCCCACTGGTTCTACCGACTTGGTTCGATCAGTCGACCGAAAGAGACAAAAAGGTTATGATCCTAAACCATAGCTAACCGCCACCAGTCAGCCACAATATCATCACAATCGAGAAAAAAAAGATGTTCTTCAGACCTTAGTCGACTGCCAGCAGTCGACCATGGTCTCGAGGACTACACCCAGTGCATGCACTCAGCGTGCCCCCACTGGTTCCAAGATTCCATTCAACCATACCGAGTGGAGAAGTTAGAGAGAACAAATTCAAAGTATAAAGACTACAGTCGACTGCCAGCAGTCCACCATAGTCTCAGAGACTACACCCAGTGGGTGCACTCAGCGTGCCCCCACCAATCCAAAAAATCAATCGACACACCCAGTGGGTGTACAGATACAAAGATCTTCAGAAAGAAGAGTTTTCAGATACCATGTCCTAACAGAATAAGCGGTGACCAACTAACCTGGACGTTGCTCTAAAGAGCTGAGCTTGCATCGTAAGCCGCTTGGCTGGCGTCCCGGGTCGCCTTCACCTGCTCCATCATAACCCCCGCCTGGCGTATAGCCTCCTTAGCAGCACCCGCTTGGTCCTCTGGGATGTGGTGTGTGGCGAAAAGGGAAGGCGGATCGGCAGTCGACAATGAAGGTCGAGCACTCGTCAGCGGCACAGCGAAGGACACGGAAGTCCGAGTGATGTTACCACCCTCCTGAACCAGCGTCTCAGGTGCTGATGCAACCTGAGCAGTCTTGCCAGCAGGCGCCTTTTTATTCCTCCTCGGCCTCAGCGGCGCCTCATCGTCATCATCAGGGAGATCAATGACATGAGGTGGGGCTACGGGAAAGATTCAAAGTTAAAAATGAAGATCCAATCGACCAAAAGCGAAACTACAGAGATCATACCAAGGTTGGAGGTGGCAGCATCTTCCATTTCTTGGTCTTCGTTCCTGGCTGAGGTCTCGGAGGTAGCAGCACTGCAGATTTCATAAATCAGTCGGTTAGCCAACGAGTCGACCAAGAGATTATCCATGCTAGACAAGAAAACACAAGTTCGGCCGTTACCCGAAAATGGTGGGAATCGCCATCCTCATCTTGGGCAGGGCCTTCGTCGGCTTTGATGACGTCGCTCGGGGTTGCTTCGGCGCTTTTTCAGTCGGCGCCGGAGAGGTCGTCCGAGGGCGTTTCATCGACTGCCCGACAGGCGTAGTAGCCTTGCCACGCTCAACCCCGGGCTCATGGGCGAGCCTGGATCGCCTTTCTGTGCGAGGAGGATCGACTTCTTCCTCCTCTTAGTCCTCCTCCTCTTCACCGGAGCCGTCGTCATCTTCATCCCCTTCACCATCAGATTGCCACTCCTCCTGACTTTCACCTCCGCTCGCCTCCTCTTCCTCGACCTGTTCTTGCGCCCCGTTGGGCATCGAGTACATCTCAGTCGTGACCTAGAAGACAACAAACAAGACAAAAGTCAGTCGACTGATTTTAAGCAAAGCAGAGTGAAGAAAACAGGATCACAGTCAGAGATGCAGAATTGGACCTTGTCTACTTCGTATGATTGGTCGAGTGGAGGGTCCTCCTGGCTCCTCGGGTGTCGTGGAATTAACACGTCAGATGTCCTTAGTGTCAGGACTTAGTCGCGAGGCCAACGCATCTATGTGGTAGCTTGAGAGGGGTTGAGCGGAATCGAGAGACGCGACACACAAGACGAGGATTTATACACTTTTGGGCCCCGGGAAACATCATCCGGTAAAAACCCTACATGCTATTTGAGGCTAGGTCTCATTATCATCATGAGGGAGTCGCCGTAGCCCGGCTCTCCTCTTTGTGTCTAGCCCTAAGATTGTTTCTTCTTGCTTGTAACTTGTCCCTCTTTGGGGAGCCCTACTGAAAGTGCGTTATATCGACTAGAGGGGGGGTGAATAGGCGATTTTTATGAATTCTTCACTGAGGAATTTACTGGTGAGGAAATTCCTTAGCGAAGAACTACTTGCAGCGGAATAAGTACTCAGAAGTATGCATAACAGAATACAAGCATGGTCATCATGATGGAATGAAGACTAGCACAAAGTACAGAAAGCGTAATCACAGGATAACACAAGATGAAGACAAACAGACTGAAGAAATTGAACTGAGGAAATTGAGAAAGTCTTCAGTCAAAGTCTTCAAACACAGATATGAACAACATTCAACACAGTAATGAGGAAATGAAAGGGTTGAGGAGATAGAACCAGTTAGTTGGTGAAGACAATGATTTGGTAGACCAGTTCCAACTGCTGTCTTAGTTGTACGTCTGGTTGGAGCGGCTGAGTATTTAAACTCGAGGACACGCAGTCCTGGACACCCAGTCACTGAGCCGCAACTCAGGACACCCAGTCCTCACCGTATTATCCTTGAACTAAGACCACGCAGGCCTCGTCCAATCACTCGTGGTAAGTCTTCAGGTGACTTCCAAACCTTCACAGACTTGGTCACTCGGCGATCCACAATTCCTCTTGGATGCTCTAGACCTTGACGCCTAACCGTCTGGAAGAAGCACAGTCTTCAAAGGTAACAAGCGTCGAATCCATGCAGGATCAATTTCTTCAGTGATGCTCAATCACTTTGGGTTTGTGGGGGTTTGGTTTTGGGATTTTCCTCACTTGATGATTTTCGCTCAAAGTCCTCGGAGGATGGGTTGCTCTCAAATGACAAGTGTCAAGTTCTCTCGGAGCAGCCAACCAACTAGTGGTTGTAGGGGGCGGCTATTTATAGCCTAGGGAGCAGCCCGACATGATAAGACATAAATGCCCTTCAATGATATGACTGTTAGGTGGATAAGATATTTTGGGGCAGCCGGCGCGCAGCACAGCAACGGTCGGAAATTTGACTCTCAAATTCCTCAGGGCTATCATGTTCCTCACTGTGTAGGCAATTCGCACTGGCGAATTCCTAACTCCTCAGTCAGAGCAAAGTCCTCAGTGACTAGAAGAACTGTGTCTCTGTCACTGAAGAAATTGACTGAACTGTATGAGATTTCCAATGGCTTCACTCGAAGGGATTGGTAGGTGTAGGATTTTGAGATGAGCATCACATGGAAATTTTTCCTTAGTATTTCCTCGACCCCCTTTAATAGTATGGTGTTTTCTATGACTCAAGAAAGAGAAAATGAAACTACGAAAACAAAAGTCTTCACGCTTCATGTTCCTCAAATGAATATCAAGTCTTCAAGGTCACACCAATTTCTTCACTTTCAAAGTCTTCAGAAAGTCTTCAGAATATCAAAGTCTTCAGTCGAAGAACTTCATTTTTAGGGGTCGACTTTCTCTGTAAATATCAAACTCCTCATAGACTTATAGACCTGTGTACACTCACAAACGCATCAGTCCCTTAACCTATAAGTCTTCAATACACCAAATTCACTAAGGGGCACTAGATGCACTTACATCTCCCCCTTTTTGGTGATTGATGACAACATAGGTTAAGTTTTCAACGGGGATAAACATATGAAGTGTAAATACTGATATTGAGGAATTTGATTGCAAGATATAGAAGAACTCCCCCTGAAGATGTGCATAGTGAGGAATTTGCTTTTGAGGCAATGCACATTTGAAGAGTTGAGTCATGGAGATCTCCCCCTATATCTTGTAATTCATACACACATTTGATATATAATATGAAGAATTTGAAATGCATGATGAAATATGGTGCCTGATGAGATTCAGCATGCGTGCAATAATATTAACGAGGAATAAGCATGCAGAATAGCACATCAAAAGTATCAGAGCTCAGTGCATCAAAAGCATCAGAGCACCATTCAAAAGTATCAAGGCACCATCAGGTTTAAGATTACAACTCGATCCAATAAAAGTTTCGTAAGAACGAGAGTTGTAACTTTAAAAAAAACGCCCTTAGTATAGACCCGCTTGAAGACTAACTCAGATTTCTCCCCCTTTGTCATTAAATGACCAAAAGGATCGAAACTGAGGACTAACGCCCCTGAAGAATTTCAAGTCAATGGAGGAGCGCCAGCGTTGTCGGGGTTGCTTGTTGTAGTAGGGCCTGCCGCAGTGTCATCCAAATCTTCATACTCATCAGTATCATGCGATGAAGAATAAGAGCTGGCCACCAGTGGAGGAACTTTGACCCTCTTGAATTTCTTCGGAGGAGGTGCAGACCAGTCAAATTCATCCTTGAGACCCATTGTCTTCAGTTCTTCAGCACTATAAACATGAGTGAGAACAGCCTAGGTGCGGTTGAGGGTTTCATGAAGGTAGTAGTGGTTCTTCTTCACTGCATTATGTCTTGAGGTCATGTTGTGAAGAATTGCACCAAACTGACGCTTCACCCATTTGTGATTGCGATCAACCTTCTGATGAAGACTAAGGAGTAACTCACGATCAGTCATCACCCTAGGAGCTGTGGCTTGAGGATTTTGCTTAGCTGAGGTATTTGCGGCAGTGTCATGTGTGGCAGAATTGTCATTGGTAGAGTAAGATGTAGCCAGACGAAATTGACCATCCAATGGACGAGTGCCTTCATCGATCACAGCAGCGGCCTTGCCTTTATCATCAGATGATGAAACGGGCCGTTTGAGGACTTCAATGGGAGGCAAGTAGCTACCGTGGTTCAGAGTGTCAGATTTGTAATTGAGTGAAGATCTTGCCCTTATGAATCTCATAATCCAAGGCGCATAGGGCTTCAGCTTGAATGGTGACATAGCAACGTTTGCCAGAGTCCACATGAAGAAATCATGGAAGTTGACGGGAACGCCATGAATGATGTTGAAAAGCATATTCTTCATGATGCCAACGACTTCTTCATCATTTGAATCGTGGCCTTTGATAGGACTCATTGTCTTCGTCAGAATGCGATAGACAGTCCAAGGCACATAGAGCAATTCCTTGACGAGGAATTTGGTTCGTGGGGCCTGCCCTGGCTTCAAAGGCTTCATGAGCACTTGCATATAGTGATTTGTCAGTTCAGGGTCATTGTAGATGCAACGTGCACTGTCATGGGGAGGATCAAGAGGAAGGACATGAAGCAATTCAGTTGCCGGTGCCTTGTAGTGAGTGTTTTCGGTCATCCAATCCAACACCCATTAATTGACATCTTCAGCATCTCCGGTGATATGCAGTGTGGCGTAGAATTGAAGAATGAGTTCTTCATTCCAATCGCAAATGTCAGTGCAGAAGTTCAGTAGTCCTGCATCATGAATAACACTGAGGACTGGCTCGAAGCATGGCAGAGATTCCATATCCACGTGAGGAATATGTTCATGATCGAAGATTTTGTCCTTGTCAAACAGCACTGAGGAATAGAAGTTGGCTTGACTAGCAGTCCAGAAACGTCTCTTCCTTATGCGAGCCGAGTCATATGGATTATAGTCAGTGAAGAACACATGCTCCGAAAAGAAGTCTTCAGCCTTGAAATTTTGCTTGCTTGAGAACGGATTCTTGGGCTTGGGCAGAGGAGTGTCAGTGATTTGCAGCACAACCTCAGGAATCGCGAGCTCAGATTCTTCAGGCTGAGGAATTTCTGGTTCCTCTTCTTGTGCAATCTGTGGATCAGCAGCAGCAGGTTCTTCAGCACTAGCGGCTGGAATATCTTCAGGAACAGAAGGAGTGGGATGAGTTTCTTCAGAGCCCATCTGAACTGTGGTTGCCGGGGACTGAGGAATTTGTTGGATAGGTGTGAATGGAGGAGTATTGGGATGCTGACTTTCCCAAAAGTCATCATTCATCACTGGTGTGGTGCATCCAATATCCACATCTTCATCTTCGATTTCCTCAACACCAGCCTCTTCAGCTGTGAACTGATGCGGAGGTGAGCAAATGACTGGCGTTGAAGGGATTGCGTCCACTTCAATTTCATCATCAAGCTGCTCTGACGTAGCAGCAGAATGATTTTCTTCATCAGATCCGCTTGGGATCTTGTAGTCTTCTCCATAAGGAACAATTTCCTTTGATGACATGGACGAAATTGGAACAGCATCAATAGGATTTTCAAGAGAGCTGGTCATTGGCTTCATTTTCTTCGCAGCCGAAGAATTTGACGCAGCTGATGCCTTCCTTTTCTTCACTGCAGCTCGCTCTGCAGCCTTGGTCTTCTTCACTTCATAGACAGAAGGAAGAATTGGAGTTGGTGTAGGCGTGGGAGGAGCTGAGGAATCTGGTTGATTTTCTTCAGGCGCAACTGGTGCAGTTGCCCTGAACTCTTCAATTTCTTCAGGCGCACCACTAGTGGATGCCCTGGCAATTTCTTCAGCGGCTGGAATGAAGTCATCAGCCCTGGAACTTGTGTTTTCTTCAGCAGGCTGAAAGTCATCAGCGGTGCTGGCATGTTCTTCAGCAGGATGAGCAGAGTCTGCAGCCTGAGGGTTTTCTTGTTGCGATGGGGTTGCCACAGTTGTCATTTTCTTCATCAGGTTGACGAATCTCACTTTGGCTCCTTGCCAATCAGCATTGTATGCATCGAAGTCTTTGCTGAGGGCTTGGATTTCAGACTGAGCCTGGAGAAGTTCCTCAGGTGTCATTCTGACAACATTTTTCTTCAGGAGCTTCTCCTTCCTGTATTGAGCCTTCTTGATCTCTCTTGCCTTCTCAAATTACCATTTCTCTTGAGTGATGAAATGGGTCAGCATATGACTTTGACCGGGAATCAGAGGCAGATCAGGCATTGGAGTGTTTGGATCCTTATGCCAGAGATCAATGTAATCGAGGATCTTCTTCGGATCCAAAAGTAGTGGCACAGATGTGCCTTTGGCTCTAGCGGCCTTCACTTGTCTGTTTCTGATGATTTCTGCAAGTTCATCATCAGAAGCTTCATCATCAGATGGCACATGGAATGCAACCTGTTTCTTCCTTGGACTTGGCCGAGGACCGCGTCCAGCTGTTGCTTTAGTCTTCAACTGTGTGGGGCCTGAGGAGGACATTGGTGCAGCAGAGGAACTTGCTGAGACACCAGAAGCAATTGAAAAACCAGTAGTCCTTTGGCATGTAGCCAGATGCACAGGAGTTGAGGACTTTGGTGGAGCAGTAGCAGTCTGAGGAATTTGCCGTGAGGGCATAGCTGAGGAACTTGGCCGTGAGGGCGCTGTCGGTGAAGCACTTGGCTTGCGAGCAGGCTTCTTTGGCATTGATTTCCTCGGCTTGACCGAGGCCTCAGTAGTAGCAGCAGCAGCAGAATCCTCATTGAATTTCCTCACTGCCTCCTTGGCTTGTCTTGCCAATTTAGCTTGGCGCCTAGCCCATTCTTCAGGAAAGTCCTCACCACGCTTGATGCTGGTGGGATCAGCTACTTGGCCAGGTGCCAATGGAGCTCTTGGGCATGGAGGATTGAGGGCGAATTTCTTCATGTACTTAGGAGTAACATATCGATATTCCCTCCATTCTCTTGCCCATCTCCGTTCAATCATCTGAATGTGCACCTTGCGCTGATTTTTGTTCTCTTTGCCAAATTTGGCTTCATCAGGTGTGCAATAGTCCTTGTAGATGTCATCGGGGATCTCGAAAGCAGTCATGACCTCAGGTTTCTTTCCTCCTTTCTACGGTCTCTTTCCTTCAGCCATATTCTTTAGATGAGGAATTTGAACAATTGAACACTCTGAAGAAGTATGCAGTTTTTCTTCGAGGAACGCTGCAAATGAGTTAAGTTGATGAGAACCTAGTGATTCAGCAGCGGACATGAGTACCTGTGAACAGAGTGTAGGTGCGAGGAATTTGGAGAGGTCATATGCGTTCTCAGAAGGTTTTTCGAAAAAACAAGTTATGAGGAATTTGACCAGTTGAGCCTTGAGGAATTTCACTAAGCGTTCTTGTCTTAGGTTCCAGAGTTGTACAGATCAAAGATCCACACAATTGAGGAGTCTTGAAGAAAACGAGTGCTTAGAGAAATGAATCAAGAGCATACAGTGTGTGAGGTGTTCATATGTGTGAAGATTTGAAGAATAAAACACCTTTGAAGATTTTCAGGAAAGTTTGAGAATCAAAGTGAGTAATAAAAGTAACTTTTAATTACCCGAACTAAAGAACACGACAAACTGAGATGAACTGACGTGAAGTTCGTCAGGTTAGATCTCCCACGCCCTAACTTGGCAGAGGGAGACAGCTACGGCGGCGGAGGAGTGAAGATTTCCGCAACCGGCGCGAGTACGATGGTGACGAGGTCGAGAGAGCGAAGCTCTTCCTCACCGGCGACGATGGAGTAGCGGCGGCGCTAGGGTTTGAGGAGCTCGAGCGAGAGACAGCGACCGAGCGGAGTAAATGAAGTGAGGAAGGGGAGAGGGGTATTTATAGCCACGGTGAAAAACTGTTCGCCCGGAGATTTTGGGACGAACATGCCCCTGCCCTTTCTCCTTCACGCGACATGTGTCACCCACGTACTGTGCAGATGAGATCGTGTAAGATCGTGGGTGAATAAAATAATGCATCGTGGGATGCGGAACGGTTTGAGCGGTAAACTCGAAATTTGGATAAGATTTTTTTTAAAAGTTTCGTTCGCAATTTCTTCAGCTGTCAAGGACACAGTGAAGACTTTGAACGAGTTTCAAATAGAACGCACATGAAGAATTTGTGAATAGATTGGGTTGAGTATAGCATAGAGGGGGAAGGGTCCGATCACATTCACTTAGTAGAAAACGCAACTTGAAGAAATAGCCATAAGTGAATGCTGTAGAGGACATAAACTCATATATATGTACATAGCCAATGAAGAAAAACGACGGAACCAGTGAAGATTTTGCAAAGTTGAAGAATTTGAAAAACTGAAGAATTTCAAAAACTGAGGAAAAACTCAAATTGAAGATTTTCAACTTTTGTGGTGGCGTGTCCCACTGTATAAGAATGATGATTTCAGACACCGCGTACAATTGTCGTAGGGTTTTGAGAATCAAATTCTTCATTAATTTCTTCACACTTAGAGTGTTATTCTTCATTGATTGAAGAAAAACGTTTCTTCATGTGTTGCACATCTAAGTCATCAATTCTGCATAAGGGTTAGGATGTGTGTTCTTTTTCAAAGAACATTCGAAGATTCTAAGATATTTAGCTCACACCGCAACTTGCTAAATCTCTTCTCATCCAAGGGCTTAGTGAAGATATCAGCTAGCTGTTCTTCAGTCTTCACGTGCTCGATGGAGATGTCGCCCTTCAACACATGATTACGAAGAAAATGATTACGAATCTGGATGTGCTTTGTCTTCGAGTGCTGAACTGGGTTGTGAGCAATCTTGATGGCACTCTCATTGTCACAGAGGAGAGGCACATTCTTCACGTTGATGCCATAGTCCTTGAGGGTTTGCTTCATCCAAAGCAGTTGAGTACAGCATGAGCCAGCAGCAATGTATTCAGCTTCAGCAGTAGACAGTGATACGCAGTTCTGTTTCTTCGAGGACCAACAGACCAAAGATCGTCCGAGGAAATGACAAGTACCAGATGTTGACTTGCGGTCCACACGATCACCAGCATAGACAGAGTCAGAATATCCAATGAGATCAAAAGCAGAGCCCTTGGGTACCATAATCCTAGTGTTGGTGTGTGAGCTAGATATCGAAGAATATGCTTCACAGCCTTATGGTGTGATTCCTTCGGTGCAGCTTGAAATCGGGCACACATGCAAACACTAAGCATTATATCTGGCCTAGATGCACATAAGTACAATAAAGAACCAATCATGGAGTGGTATACCTTGTGATCGAAGTCAATACCATTTTCATCAGTGCATAGATGGCCATTTGTGGGCATAGGAATTTTGACGCCTTTGCAATCTTGCATGCCGAATTTCCTCAGAACATCCTTGAGGTATTTCTCCTGAGATATGAATATGCCATTGCGCTGCTGACGAATTTGAAGACCTAAGAAGAATTTCAACTCTCCCATCATAGACATTTGATATTCTTCACTCATCATATAGGCAAATTCATCACTATAACGTTGGTCAGTACAGCCAAAAATAATATCATCAATAGATTCTTGTCACCAGTCATGTGATTTGTACATCCACTATCGAGGACTCATTCAGTAGTTTTAGGTTGATCATCCTGCAGATGAATTAGTGTAGCTTACAATCTCATATGCTTCATCAGTGAAGAATATGATATCAACTTCATCAGATGAATTTCATCAAGCAGTAAACAGATACAGCAGTATGAGGACGTGTGAAATGAAAGTTCATTTCATCATGATTCGCCTGCGTCCTTTCAGGCATTTTCGTCAGGTCCCCAGCAAATTCTTCAGACGTTAAAGCACGTCTGGAGACCTGACCCTGCAGAAGAGATTAGTTCTTTTTCTTCACCACCCACATCTGAAGGGGTGGCAAAGAGTTCATCACTCTGCGAGCACCATAAGAGAATGGTGGCAAAGATGCCAAACCATTTCGTTTCACATAAGAGGGGTTAGGGTAAGCATATGAATAAGCAGAGAAATTCTTCGAGGACTTATGAACATAATGATTTGAAGAATAATGCACATATTCATAGCCCTTAGCTCTACCCTACGAGACAGAGTTGTTAGCACGATGATAATCATATTAGGATCTTGATCCTTTTGAGGAATTTGATCCATGTGAGGAATTTGGTCCGTATGAGGACTTGGATCCGTATGAAGAATTTGGTTCATATGAAGAATTTGATCTGGGGTTCCTGTTCTTCACAGGTGGTGTCATGAGGACATTCACCTGAAGACTTTCAACATAACTTTTGGGAACCCAGATTTTCTTCATAAGGGAACCGTTCCTGCAGTTAGTGCCAACATATCTAGCAAATACTTCACCATTCTGATTTTTGAACAGTTTATAGTTGGAGTCAAATGACTCATCAGAAGAATGAGGAGATTCACATGTAAAGCCAGATAGGTTAGATGGATCAACTGGAGGTCCCTTTGCAGCAACCCATGAGGTTTTGGGGTACTGCTCAGGCTTCCAATATGTTCCATCAGCATTGAGTTTCCTCTCAAAGGCAATACCCTCTTTCCTAGGGTTTCTGTTGAGGATCTGCTTTTTAAGCACATCACATAGAGTCTGATGCCCTTTGAGGCTTTTGTACATGCCTGTCATGTACAATTCCTTCAGCCCTGCATTATTAGTGATACTAGCAATGTCCTCAGATGAGGAATTAGTGATAGCAGAGGCTGATGAGGAATTTGTAACAGTTGAAGCATTTGAACATTCAGGTGAAGAATTAGCAGATTCACGTTCAATGCACTTTAAGCATGGAGGAACAAATTCTTCCTGAGAAGCGCTGATTTGTTGAGCTAGTAATGAATCGCGCTCCTTCTGAAGATCTTCATAACACACTCTTAGCTTTTCAAGATCTTCCTTTCTTTGAAGAGATTCAGAGGAAAGCTTCTCGTGATCTTGCTTTTCTTGAAGAAATTCATAAGAAAGTTTCTCATGATCAGATAAGAGAGTGTTATGATGACTTTGAAGGTTATCAAACCTAGACTGAAGTCTCTGAAGATTTTCAGTCAGGGCTTTAGTGCGATCCATTTCTTCACCCAACATATCATCACTTTTGTCTAGCATGTTTTGAACCTTTTCAAAAGCCCGTTGTTGTTTTACAGCAATCTTAGCAAGTTTAGAGTAGTTGGGCTTGAGATCCTCATCAAATTCATTTTCACTAGATTCAGAGGAGTTGTATTTGAGTACCTTGGCACCTTTCACCATGAAGCAATAGGTGGGAGCGTAGCCATCATTATCTTCATCAGGCTTGTTGGTGGGGTCAGTTTCTTCAGCGTTGAAGATAGACTTGCTGACGAAAGCAGTAGCGACGGCCAGACTCGCCACACCAGATTCAGATTCTTCAGACGCCTCCTCTTCATCATTTTCCTTAGATTCAGCTTCAGAGTCCATTTCCGTGCCAATGAATGCCCGAGCCTTCTTGGAGCTGTTCTTCTTGTGAGATGAAGACTTCGAAGATTTTGATGACGAAGATTTTGACGATTTCTTCTTCTTCTTCGCATCATCAGAACTGTAATCCTTGTATTTCTTCTTCTTCATTTCCTTTTCCCACTGAGGACAATCTTGAATATAGTGACCAGGTTTCTTGCATTTGTGGAACAACCTTCTCTTATAGTCACTGGATGAGGAATCACTGCTTCTTGAGGATTTTCCAAAGCGACCACGTCTTGAGAACTTCTGGAATTTCTTCACGAGCAGTGCAAGCTCCTGGCTCAATTCTTCAGGATCACCAAGGCTACTACCAGAATCCTCACATTCAGAGTCAGACACAGCCTTGGCCTTCAGGGCACGTGGTTTGCCATAGCTTGAACCATAGAGATCTCTCTTTTCAGCAAGCTGGAACTCGTGAGTATTTAGCCTTTCGAGGATATCGGCAGGATCAAGAGACTTGTAGTCAACACGTTCTTGTATCATCAGTCCCAGAGTATCAAATGAGGAATCAAGCGATCTCAACAGTTTCTTCACCACTTCATGATCAGTGATGTCAGTGGCACCGAGGGCTTGAAGCTCATTTCATATGTCAGTGAGGCGATCAAAGGTTTGTTGGACATTTTCATTGTTGAGTCTTTTGAACCGGTTGAAGAGATTCCGAAGAACATCAACTCAAGAGTCACGCTGAGTTGACACTCCTTCATTCACTTTGGGTAGCCTATCCCAGATAAGCTTAGCAGTTTCCAAAGCACTCACTCTTCCATACTGTCCTTTACTCAGATGGCCACATATGATATTCTTCGCTTGAGAATCGAGTTGCTTGAATCTCTTCACATCGGTAGCATTGAGTGAGGGTGTGACAGAGGGGACACCATTTTCCACAACATACCAGAGATCATTGTCAATTGCCTCAAGATGCATTTGCATCTTGTTCTTCCAGTAAGGGTAGTCCATCCCATCAAAGGTAGGACACCCAGCCGAGACCTTGATCATACCTGCGGTCGACATAACTAAAACTCCAGGCGGTTAAACCAAAATCACACAGAACAAGGGAGTACCTTGCTCTGATACCAATTGAAAGTGCGTTATATCGACTAGAGGGGGGTGAATAGGCGATTTTTATGAATTCTTCACTGAGGAATTTGCTGGTGAGGAAATTCCTTAGCGAAGAACTACTTGCAGCGGAATAAGTACTCAGAAGTATGCATAACAGAATACAAGCATGGTCATCATGATGGAATGAAGACTAGCACAGAGTACAGAAAGCGTAATCACAGGATAACACAAGATGAAGACAAACAGACTGAAGAAATTGAACTGAGGAAATTGAGAAAGTCTTCAGTCAAAGTCTTCAAACACAGATATGAACAACATTCAACATAGTAATGAGGAAATGGAAGGGTTGAGGAGATAGAACCAGTTAGTTGGTGAAGACAATGATTTGGTAGACCAGTTCCAACTGCTATCTCAGTTGTACGTCTGGTTGGAGCGGCTGAGTATTTAAACTCGAGGACACGCAGTCCCGGACACCCAGTCACTGAGCCGCAACTCAGGACACCCAGTCCTCACTGTATTCTCCTTGAACTAAGACCACGCAGGCCTCATCCAATCACTCGTGGTAAGTCTTCAGGTGACTTCCAAACCTTCACAGACTTGGTCACTCGGCGATCCACAATTCCTCTTGGATGCTCTAGACCTTGACGCCTAACCGTCTGGAAAAAGCACAGTCTTCAAAGGTAACAAGCGTCGGATCCACGCAGGATCAATTTCTTCAGTGATGCTCAATCACTTTGGGTTTGTGGGGGTTTGGTTTTGGGATTTTCCTCACTTGATGATTTTCGCTCAAAGTCCTCGGAGGATGGGTTGCTCTCAAATGACAAGTGTCAAGTTCTCTCGTAGCATCCAACCAACTAGTGGTTGTAGGGGGCGGCTATTTATAGCCTAGGGAGCAGCCCGACATGATAAGACATAAATGCCCTTCAATGATATGACCGTTAGGTGGATAAGATATTTTGGGGCAGCCGGCGCGCAGCACAGCAACGGTCGGAAATTTGACTCTCAAATTCCTCAGGGCTATCATGTTCCTCACTGTGTAGGCAATTCGCACTGGCGAATTCCTAACTCCTCAGTCAGAGCAAAGTCCTCAGTGACCAGAAGAACTGCGTCTCTGTCACTGAAGAAATTGACTGAACTGTATGAGATTTCCAATGGCTTCACTCGAAGGGATTGGTAGGTGTAGGATTTTGAGTTGAGCATCACATGGAAATTTTTCCTTAGTATTTCCTCGACCCCCTTTAATAGTACGGTGTTTCCTATGACTCTAGAAAGAGAAAATGAAACTACGAAAACAAAAGTCTTCACGCTTCATGTTCCTCAAATGAATATCAAGTCTTCAAGGTCACACCAATTTCTTCACTTTCAAAGTCTTCAGAAAGTATTCAGAATATCAAAGTCTTCAGTCGAAGAACTTCATTTTTAGGGGTCGACTTTCTCTGTAAATATCAAACTCCTCATAGACTTATAGACCTGTGTACACTCACAAACGCATCAGTCCCTTAACCTATAAGTCTTCAATACACCAAATTCACTAAGGGGCACTAGATGCACTTACACCTACCCCTCCTTATATATGTTGAAGAGGCGGGTTACATGTAGAGTCCAACTCGGACTTAAGACTTAACTATTCTAACTTATCGCCATGGGCTTCTTAACATCTTGGGCTTCATAACGTCTTGGGCTTCATAACCCCGGGCAACCCAGTTATCACTGTTTGCCGGTTTAACATTGTCTGCCGGTTTAACATTGTCAGCCGGTTTAACATTGTCTACCGGTTTAACATTGTCTGCCGGTTTAACATTGTCTACCGGTTTAACATTGTCTGACTTAACCCCTGCCGATTTACCACCTGCCGGTTTACCGTCTGTCATAGCCATCTATCTTAACTGTCCGTCTTAACTGTCCGCCGGTTTAACATCCGCCGGTTTACCAAGTCCCAGCCGGTTTACAACTCCGGCCGGGTCATACCGCGGGGTATATCCCCGACATTAGCCCCTAGTTTAATTTGGATTTATCCATGTTAAACTGATCCTGATCCTCTCTAATCCTTGTCATTTCCTTCCAGAAAATCCGGGTCAATAGGCCAGCTTCATAATTAATTTGCTGACATTGGTTTGTCCCAGAGAAATATTGTGAAGAATAACTCCTTTAACTCAGCTCCCAATGACTTAACAACAATATTGGTCCTTGAAATACTCATCTGATCTTCAGCCGGTTTAAGAATGTAAAATTTGCCGGTTTAAGAATGTAGAACTTTGCCGGTTTACAAATATTGATGGCACCGGATCATAACTGTTTGTTAACATCAAGCTTGAAAATATACCTCCTTTGTATGCATATCACTTGTAGCCCCCAAGTCTTAAGAAGGGAGCGTAGTAAATGCTTTAAGACTTGCTTCAATATGAATGTCACAAGCTTGAAGAAAACCAGGTTGTTCATCTCAATCACTAGTCAGAACTGAGTATTCCACATATGTAGCCCCCAAGTGCCGGGTTGTAATGCTTGCGGCAACCTGGGACTTGTAATTTCCTGATGCTCATAAAAAACTTCAACCAGTGTAGCCCCCAAGGGCCGGGTCATTATGCAATAATGAGCAGGGACTTTGTAAATATAATCATGTAATCTTTGAACAGCAATGGTGTAGCCCCCAAGGGCCGGCTCAGTAAGATAATATTGAGCTGGGACTTTATATATACTTCATTGAGAATAACATTATATTATGTAACTCCCATCATGGGGCGTGAACCAACATCCACAAGGTTGAGAGCTTTGTGCTTTACCAACTGAGCAGTGGATCCTTCAATAATAGATGGAAATTTGTGTACCTTGAATTGTTGACAGGAGCAATTGGTAGCCCCCAAGGGCCGGCTCATTATGATGTGATGAGTTGGGTCTTCAATAAGACTAATAAAACTGACTTTGCATTAGCCCCCAAGTGTCATGGTGCATGCTTGCAGCGACATGAGACTTGTATATTTGATATAATCTTAAGTTGAATAATGTAGCCCCCAAGTGCCGGGTTGTAAGCCTGTAGCGACTTGGGTCTATTCCTTCAATTGTAAAATAAATCATATCCATTGACAATATAATAGCCATTGCGCTAAAGTGACTTTGAAAACCTTAATCATAATACTGGTTACTGATTACCATAATAAAATCCAGCCATGTTGGCTATTTGAAGATTTGAATAATATAATCCAATGATTTATGAGCACATGATTCCAATGGCGCAATCCAAATATATGCTCGCGACTTATAGTCGAAACCAGACCGGCTGATAGTCTCCGGATTATGATTTAATCGTGTTCCGTCAATCTGTAACTGACAGTTGAACCGGATTTAATAATGTTGGTTGAAAACGCAACAGAAAAAATATTTTATCAAAAGAGAAAAGAAAAAAAACAGAAGCAAAGGTAAAGATAAAACCATTGCAAATGAGGCTTTGAGCCGATCAAGTGGCATTACCATGGTCGGACAAGACCATGCCCCCAAAAAGGCGTAGCTATGGTTCGAGTCAGCCAGGTCCCCAAATGATGCATTGGCATTACGCCGATCAAGAGGTGTAGCAATGGTTCGGGTTCGACCAAAGCCCCCAAGTGATGCTGTGGCACTAGGCCGATCAAGAGGCGTGACTATGGTTCAGACGTGACCACAAGTCCCCAAGTGATGTATTGGCATTATACCGATCAAGAGGGGTGACGATGGTTCGGGTTCGACCAAAGCCCCCAAGTGATTCTGTGGCCTTAGGCCGACCAAGAGGCGTGACTGGTTCAGACTTGACCATGTCCCCAAATGATCTGGTGGCTTTCGCCTATCAAAAGGTGTTGCATTGGTTCGGATACGACCAAGCCCCCAAGTGATATTATGGCATTGCGCCGATCAAGAGGTGTAGCTATGGTTCAGATACGACCAAGCCCCCAAGTGATCAATAATATGATAAGCCAATAAGGCATGATACCCATGTTTGAACTGCGCATCATGGCAATAGGTCCTCTTAGGCATCCTTTAACTTTTTGCAAGAGATAAAATCTTTCTTGAACCGGGATTTTTAACCGGATATTGAGCGCTTCAAAGCTTTGTGGGAGACATCTTTCCCTTGAACCAGATATTAAACCGGAATCCTTCATTTTTAAGCCGGAAATTTTCTGACGGCCTTTAAATTTGCACCAATACGGCAGTTTAGGGTCCTGCATTAGACAACATGGTGAAGCTGAAATTAATCACGGCCGAGTCGGCCACGGCGTTGTAAACCGGTGTGGACGAGCGAGTCAATCGCAGGTGCAATCCCGGCTAGTTGATGTAGACCAGGTCGCGATAGATGGACGTCAAAGACGACTGCAGCTTCAGAGACGGCACAGACAGATGAGTCGGCCGCGACGTTGTAAGTCGGCGCGGGCGGGAGAATCGGCCGCGGGGGCGAACGACGAGTCAGTCCTCTGTGTTGATGAAGCGGGGGGCGGCGACTTGCTCACATATCCGTCCAGTATTATGGCACGGAGGAATGCCAGTGCAAAATTATGCCGGCGCACGCTCCATATCCGCAGTATAACAATATCTTTGTCATGAATAATTATGCTGCATCAAAATATTGCAGGACAAAGTAATTGTTTTTCGGATAAATTAATATATGTGATGAAAAACATTGAAAAAATAGCACCTGATTTTTTGTTGGATGCACGTGGACATGTAGCCTTATCTCACATGGAACAGCAGTAATGGCCAGCTCACAGTGATGCCACGGTAATGACAGTAACACGTCCCCTTTGCTTTCCTCTTTTCTTCAGCCAGTACCCCCTGTCTTTTCCTTCAGCCAACAGGGGAGCACATAGGGGCAGAAACCAGGGCCTGTACCCTCAGCGGCGTCTTTGTGCAAGGAGATGGAGCCACTTGTCAAGCGAAGTGCATGCGGGAGCAGCTCAAAGCGAGGTGAAGCCAAGCACGCTGCAGGCGGCTTGCGGCCGGCTTGTCGTAGACCAGCAATGGAAGCGGGGTGACCCGACGACGGCGGGCCATGGCGGATCCGGCGAAGGCGTTCCGCGATTTAATGGGGTGGCTTGGATATCTGCATCAGAGGCGGAGGCGACGGCTCATGAAACTTCTCCATCCCCAGCGATACAGGTCATGGCAGAGGTGGCTCACACCGCAACGGCGGGTTGATGTGTGGTATTTCAAGACAACAGCAGTAGCGGTCGGCGTAGGCAGATGATACCCCGGCATTGTGGCGGTTCAGAAGTGGAGGGACGTGCGAGCACGATGGCCCGACAGTGACTCATAGGGGCGGCCGACGTCCGTAGGTGAAACGGGAGCTACGGCGTGGGAGAGAGGACTCGGTGCGGGGCCGCGCTTGAAGCGAGACCGGTGAAAGGTAACCCGGCGGCTGGGTCGGGCGACTTGGCAGCTCGAGGCTGGCGATTCAACATTGGAGAAGGGAAACCCAACTCAACGCACGCAGTCAAAGCGCGAGGCTGGTTCAAGGTCGCGATGAAGTGGCGAGGTGAACCGGAAGTGACGCGGCCTGACCACGGCAGCTCTGCTTCGTCCGTGGGTGCAAGGCGAGTCACTCTGTGGTGATTCCTGCCGGGGCGGGAGTTAGCCAGGAGGCGGGGAGGCCGTGCAGCAGCGGCGGAATGCTCGGAGACGGCGTCGCGCGGAGGCCGGGATGGTGGGGGCGGCGACCCGGAGCCGACATGGGCCGGGTGCGACGTGACGGAGCGGGATGACCCCGGCACTGCTTTTGCTGTTGCGGCGAGGGCCTCGGTCACTGCTCAAGAGTGGCCGGGATGCAGGTGATAGCCGGGATGCGGGGACCCGGCGCGGCGGCGGTTTGTAGCGGAGACCGGCCGGTTTGGTGCTGGTAACCCGGACATCATCCATGGCCGCAACGGTGACGCCAGGGCGATTTGACGAGGAACAGCAGCAGAGGCAGGGGCGACTCGGAGTCGGTTCGGGGCCGCGACCACACGCAGCAAAAGCGGAGGCTGCCATTTGGAACGGAGGTACAGTAATGGATGTGGCAGAGAGCCGGCCACGGCGGTTTGCAAGCTCGGTTTGTAGGTGCTGGTTCGGAGTCGTGGCTGCGGATGCAGGCCCTGACGGCTGCTCACGGACATCAAAGCAGGATCGCAGGGGCGATTTAAGCCTGTCGATGAGGGCGGTTTGCAAGTATGGTCGTTTTGACCCGGTGCAACAGCAGAATCACGCAGGGGAATAATAAACCGACGTGAGGCAGGTGTTGCAGCGGCTTAAAGGCAAGGCGCAGAGCCAGTCCAGGTGAAATTGGGTGCGGCGACTTGGCGGCAGAACTGGTTAGCAGAACTGAGCGGGAGCCGGCCAGCGGGTACGGGCACCTGCGGGAGCCAACCCGGCGGGCGCGGGAGCAGGGGCCACAGCCACGCACGGAGGCGCACGGGCGAGCAACGCAGAGGTGCAGGCCCGCATTAGAGGCAGATTACGCCGCAACGGCGGATTACTGTCTTGTTGATGAAGTGATCCAGCAAGGTGGAGGTGCGATAGCAAATCTGAGCGGTGCGAGGGTGAGGTCGTGAAGGCTGGGAGCGTCGGCATCTGTGGTTGAATCGCCGGCGGCTCTCAATAGCGTCTCGACGGTTCAGCGGCTTCAGCAATGGTTGATGCGCAGCAGTAGCGAGGCCGGGTCATGGAGTGGAACTCTGGCCGGTTTAGCGCGGCAGGGAGGCGCCCGCGAGTTGAGGCCGCAGTGGCTGAGGCAGAGCACTGCGGACGAAGGCGTGGCCACGGCATGAAACGGATTGAGCGCAGCGGTAGCTTGCAGGCAGAGAGGCGCATCCAGGACGGCCCGGCGCATCCAGGACGGTCCGGCGCCGGCTCATTGGCGGCGAGATGATCAGGGCCGGCTTGCGGGGCTCGGGAGCCGGGTCGCCTGAGTGGAGGCGTGGCGCAGAGGGCCGCGGCGATTTGAGCGTCGAGGCGGCCGGTCGCAACACACGCATAGTGGAGGAGCAACCAAGCGCGACGGTCGGCGGCTTAGACTGAAGGATCTTCAATAACGGCGGCCCTAGCTGAGAGGCGCCGGCGACTTAGTGCATGGCGGCTCTCTGCAGAGACGACGGTGACCCCGGGCAACACGCGGAGATGAGGCCGGGCGTGGCTCGGTGTTGACCCTGAGCGAGGGACGGCCTGAGGAGTGGCGATTTGGGGAGGCTCGAGTCTGTGGCCAAGTCCGTTTCCGAGTTTGACAATGA
This sequence comes from Triticum timopheevii, assembly GCA_963921465.1. Classification (NCBI taxonomy): domain Eukaryota; kingdom Viridiplantae; phylum Streptophyta; class Magnoliopsida; order Poales; family Poaceae; genus Triticum; species Triticum timopheevii. The sequence goes on along the minus strand of OY997262.1, from coordinate 274,096,455 downwards.
TTTGAGAGATCAATTATGACCCGACCACGTACTAGAAGTATAGTACTACTAGTAGACCAAATAGTAGTAACCCTGATTTTTATATGGGATGTTCCCAGTCCATCAAATCTAGAATAACAGCAAAAACTGCAGCTTCCCCGGGCATGCGGCTTCCATCAGGTGGAGGTGAATCACGCGTGGAGTTGCTGTAGACCGAGCATGCGCAATGCGGCGTACAGTACGTGAACGAAAAAAGTTGTACGTAGAACAGATAGCCTTGGGACTTGAGCGCCGGGTCCGGAGAAAAAATTTCAGCAGCCGCCAAGTATACCGACATACCAACCGGATTGATGCAATTGCTGGGATTCCTGTCAGTCGCGGCGACGCACTGCAACACTCCAAAAGTCGATCTAGTTTTGGATTGATGGGTTGCTCCATTGATTTTGGCGATTCTTCGGCGGTTCAGCGGAAATTAATCCGGTTTTGACGACTCACTCGGCCGTGGTGACGCATAACACACAATCCTTCGTCTTCTTGGATCCGACTTGCAAAAACGGTGGCTCACGGCGCAGCCCTAAATTTTTGTTTAACCTTTAAACCCCACCGATCATAATCTGGTCCGACGAACTTGAAGCTAACGTAAATCCCTTCAAACCGGCTCTTCTTCATCTGAAAAATTGTGAACTCTCGATCCCTAGGAAAGATCCCTTCAAGAACTTAACACCACCGGGCACGAGCCCCACGGTGGGCGCCAACTGTCGTGGAATTAACACGTCAGATGACCTTAGTGTCAGGACTTAGTCGCGAGGCCAACGCGTCTATGTGGTAGCTTGAGAGGGGTTGAGCGGAATCGAGAGACGCGACACACAAGACGAGGATTTATACAGTTTTGGGCCCCGGGAAACATCATCCGGTAAAAACCCTGCATGTTGTTTGAGGCTAGGTCTCATTATCATCATGAGGGAGTCGCCGTAAACCGGCTCTCCTCTTTGTGTCTATCCCTAAGATTGTTTCTTCTTGCTTGTAACTTGTCCCTCTTTGGGGAGCCCTACCCCTCCTTATATATGTTGAAGAGGCGGGTTACATGTAGAGTCCAACTCGGACTTAAGACTTAACTATTCTAACTTATCGCCATGGGCTTCTTAACATCTTGGGCTTCATAAAGTCTTGGGCTTCATAACCCCGGGCAACCCAGTTATCACTGTTTGCCGGTTTAACATTGTCTGCCGGTTTAACATTGTCTGTCGGTTTAACATTGTCTGCCGGTTTAACATTGTCTACCGGTTTAACATTGTCTGACTTAACCCCTGCCGGTTTACCACCTGCCGGTTTACCGTCTGTCATAGCCATCTATCTTAACTGTCCGTCTTAACTGTCCGCCGGTTTAACATCCGCCGGTTTACCAAGTCCCAGCCGGTTTACAACTCTGGCCGGGTCATACCGCGGGGTATATCCCCGACATCGGGGGTTGTCCTTGTTCCCTGTGATAGCAGTCATCCACCTCTCTAGCGTGGCATCCTCGACCTCCTCTGGGTGGATCCGAGTGGTGTCTTCAGTGCCAAAATACATCCACATCGGATGGTCTCGATATTGAAGCGGCTGGATGCATCGTCGGAGGAAGACCTCCAAGAGATCCATGTCGGTCACCCCGTCACGGATAAGTTGGACTACACGCTCGACCAGCACCTTAACATGCGCCTTCTCCTTCGGGACCACCTTCAAAGAGGACGGCTTCCTCACTCGGTCCATGGAAAAAGGAAGGAGTCCAGTCGACTGCCCTGGCGTCGGCTGGTCTTGGCAGTAGAACCAGGTCGACTGCCACCCACGGACCGACTCGGGAAGGACCATGGCCGGAAAGGCACTTTTTCCCCTCATTTGAACCCCAAGACCCCCACACATCTGAATCACTTGGGTTTTCTCGTCACTCGGATTGGCCTTTTTCACCGTCTGGGAGCGACAGGTGAAACTGTGTTTGAAAAGGCCCCAATGAGGCCGACAACCCAAGAAATTCTCACACAAGGACACGAAAGTAGCGAGATACACGATGGAGTTGGGTGTGAAGTGGTGGAGTTGTGCCCCAAAGAAGTTCAGAAATCCCCGAAAGAAAGGGTGAGGAGGCAAAGAAAACCCGCGGTCAACATGGATGGCCAAGAGGACACACTCACCCTCCTGAGGCTGCAGCTCCAACTCCTTCCCCGGGAGCCGCGCTAATCCATGGGGGATCAGCCCTTCATTGGCCAGGTCGTCAAGATCTTTCTAACGGATCGTCGAGCGGATCCAGTCGCCCTGGATCCAGCCCTGCGGTAGGCCGGCCCTTGACGAGGATCCGCCCCGACTGGTCGCCCTTCCCTTCGCCTTCGTCGTCGCCTTCTTCGCCCGCTCCAAAGCCGTCGTTTTCTCCTTCACCATCGTTGCCGGCGAAGCGCGCACGGAGCAGCAGCGCTGGAATGGAGGTGAACGCGGCGGATGAGTCTGAGGAAGAGGGAGAGGGAAATGAGGGTGCACTATTCAAAAACCCCCGTCCGGCGCCTTATATGAGGTTGCTTCCGAGTGACTGACTTGTAGGCCCGGACGATCCTGTCAAATCCCGCAACAGTCGCGCGCGCGATACGTGGCGAAAAAGGTGGCGCGGAGATCGAGGCATTCCTGCCTTATCCCATCCGAGTACCGCGGCCTCCTCCGCCTCGCGCGCTTCCCGAAATTCGGATCCCGCTAAATCTGCAAACTTCAGAGCAACTTGTCAGACGGGAGATTTCCTCCGCTCTGTCGTTCGGAGATCTCCAAGTACAGAAAATTCACTCGACGAATACAAAGAATGGATCAAGGCGACTGAAAAAGAAGTCGGTGCTGTCACCTAAGTTCATTGATCCAGAACAAGACATACTCATAGCACGAAAAATGGGTCGGAAGAGTTCTCAACTCCTTCCCCACTCAAACCTCGATCCATTCGGGGGCTAATGATGAAGCCATGTACCTAGGGTATGGTCATGGACCTGTCCAAGATACCCTCCCCAAGGACATCTCTAGAAGACACCACTTGTCAGTCGACCTGGAAGGATTCCAGTCGACGGACTTGAAGACACTCGACCATGAAGCCAACCACTCGACCGCCAGGAGATCTAAAGTCAGTCTTCACACAAACGGTCGGTCATTAAGTAGCTTTTATGGTCATCATAGCACTTTATGTGGGACGTTACTAGTAACTCCCTATCTTAATGTACTTTAGACCCTACATAACTGAGGGCCGGAGGGGTCTGGCGAACTCTATATAAGCCACCCCCCTCCTCAGTGTCAAGGGTTCGCACCCCTGTAACTCATACGCACATAATCCAGTCGACCGCCTCCGGGCTCCGAGACGTAGGGCTGTTACTTCTTCCGAGAAGGGCCTGAACTCGTAAACATCTTGCGTATACAACTACTCCATAGCTAGGATCTTGCCTCTCCATTCCTACCCCCCTATTCTACTGTCAGACTTAGAACCACGACACCAGTCTCATGAACGCGGTCATGTAATGTCGGTTCGGGCCGCTTCATCCAACAATACCGTAGAATCAAAGTAAGATGTTGGTGGTAAGTAGTATGACTATTATCGCCCAAAACTCTTTGTGTTCTACTCGTGCATATAACATCTATGCATAGACCTGGCTCGGATGCCATTGTTGGGGAACGCGGTAATTTCAAAAAAAATCCTACGATCACGCAAGATCTATCTAGGTGATGCATAGCAACGAGAGGGGAGAGTGTGTCCATGTACCCTCGTAGACCGAAAGCGGAAGCGTTTCAATAACGCGGTTGATGTAGTCGAACTTCTCCGCGATCCAACCGATCACCGAACCCACGGCACCTCCGCGTTCAGCACACGTTCAGCTCGATGACGTCCCTTGTGCTCTTGATCCAGTTGAGGACGAGGGTGAGTTCCATCAGCACGACGGCGTGGCGATGGTGATGATGATGTTATCGATGCAGGGCTTCGCCTAAGCACTATGATTGTATGATCGAGGTGTGTAACTGTGGAGGGGGGCACCGCACACGGTTGAGACAGAAAACTTGTGTGTCCTAGGGTGCCCCCTTCCCCCATATATAAAGGAGCAAGGGGGAGGCCGGCCGGCCCTCCTAGGGCGCGCCCCACAAGGGGAGTCCTACTAGGACTACTAGTCCTAGTAGGATTCCACCAAGAGGGAGAGAGGGGGAAGGAAGGAGAGGGAGAGGGAGAAGGAAAGGGGGGCGCAGCCCCCCTTCCCTAGTCCAATAAGGACCCAAGGGGGAGGGGCGCGCGACCTGCCCTGGCCGCCCCTCTCTCTCTCCACTAAGGCCCAATGTGGCCCATTAGTTCCCCCGGGGGGTTCCGGTAACCCTCCGGCACTCCAGTTTTATTCGAAACTTTCCGGAACACTTCCGGTGTCCAAATATAGCCGTCCAATATATCAATCTTTATGTCTCGACCATTTCGAGACTCCTCGTCATGTCCTTGATCTCATCCGGGACTCTGAACAAACTTCGGTCATCAAAAACACATAACTCATAATACATATCGTCATCGAACGTTAAGCGTGCGGACCCTACGGGTTCGAGAACTATGTAGACATGACCGAGACACATCTCTGGTCAATAACCAATAGCAAAACCTGGGTGCTCATATTGGCTCCTACATATTCTACGAAGATCTTTATCGGTCAAACCGCATAACAACATACGTTGTTCCCTTTGTCATCTGTATGTTACTTGCCCGAGATTCGATCGTCGGTATCATCATACTAGTTCAATCTCGTTACCGGCAAGTCTCTTTACTCGTTCCGCAATACTTCATCCCGCAACTAACTCATTAGTTACAATACTTGCAAGGCTTATAGTGATGAGCATTACCGAGAGGGCCGAGAGATACCTCTCCGAAACACGGAGTGACAAATCCTAATCTCGATCTATGCCAACCCAACAAACACCTTCGGAGACACCTGTAGAGCATCTTTATAATCACTCATTTACGTTGTGACGTTTGGTAGCACACAAAGTGTTCCTCCGGTATTCGGGAGTTGCATAATCTCATAGTCTGAGGAACATGTATAAGTCATGAAGAAAACAGTATCAATGAAACTGTAACGATCATAATGCTAAGCTAAGGGATGGATCATGTCCATCACATCATTCTCCTAATGATGTGATCTCGTTCATCAAATGACAACACATGTCTATGGTTAGGAAACATAACCATCTTTGATTATCGAGCTAGTCAAGTAGAGGCATACTAGGGATAATATGTTTTGTCTATGTATTCACACATGTGCTAAGTTTCCGGTTAATACAATTCTAGCATGAATCATAAACATTTATCATGAAATAAGTAAATAAATAATAACTTTATTATTGCCTCTAGGGCATATTTCCTTCACCACTCACAATGTGATTCGAGAAGGGTGGGACCTACTTGTACTGCTAATTCTAGAGTCCTGGTCTGTATGCAGATAAGCTTCCAAGTTGAAACTAACTTGTTTCCAAATAGAGTCCAGAAGCGATAACAACCACAATATAATCCACTTTAATTGAACACTAGTTTGTTACATCCCAGGACACACACATGCGAGTTAGATTAATTATGTAGATCATAGTCAAGGTTGTATTTGACCATCGATCTAGTTCCCTTCCAATTAATATTGTTCTCGGGCAATATTTTCAGTATATAATAAACATGTATACTGTGTTCCAATATTAATTGACCAGCTTCCTCAAGCAAACGCCTAAGTGTATAATCTAGCAAGAATTAATTTCAACCCTTATCTTAACAATGTCGACTAGCTTATAGACATTAATTCCATCAATAAGCAATTCCATCTATCAAAGATGATAATTCCATGCTTACACAAAGCATGTTTCCACAATGAGATTCATGAATAATTAACCAGCAATATTTGAATATAGTTGAAGGACACAAATTCTTACACCTCCCACTCGTTCATCCAGATCACCTTACCAATCAACATGAGTGAAATCCTGCAGTTGTAGATTGTCTCTGTTAAAATATAGACATAAATCCAAAGTAGCCTTAACACATCTCAAAACATGCTTCATTTGATTCCAATGTGCAACACCAGGGTTCTTTTGATATCTGCTTCAAATTCCTACTGCATAGCATATATCTGGACATGTAAACAATAGTGCATACATCACGGACCCCAAAGTAGAAGCATAAGGAATAGTTTCCATTTTCTTCCTTTCCCCAGGAGTTGTAGGATACGTTCCCTCGCTGAGTTTAGTCCCTGCTACTAAAGGTACAACTGCAGGTTTGCATGTTTCCATAGAGTTGTTTATGTACAGTTTTCTAATATGACTTTTGAGATAAACCCAAAATTCTTTTTTTTCCGATCTCTAAGTATTTCCACTCCTAGAACATAAGAAGCATTACGCATGTCTTTAATATCAAAAGTAGAAGATAACCATGACTTAACTGTTGTTAGCATTTCCTTATTGTTAGAAGCAATAAGTATATCATCAACATATAGTGATAAGAGTGTGAAATTTCCTCCTCTTAAAATAAATGCAATGGTCTCCTTCCATCATAGAAAAACCATATGATGCGATAGCATCATCAGATAATATATTCCATCGGAGTGAGGCTTGCCTTAAACCATAAAGTGACCTTTTCAGCCTACATACCTTTCCCTGATTTCCTTCTTCAATAAAACCACCATGTTGAGACATGTAAATATCTTCCTCCAAATTTCCATTCAAGAATGAAATTTTGACATCCATTTGGTGGATTTTCATATCAAAGTAAGTAGTTAAAGCACTAATAATTCAAAGAGAAGTAAACTTTGCAACAGGAGAAAATGTTTCCGCAAAGTCAATTCCCTCCCTTTGTGTGTAACCTTTGGCAACAAGTCTGGCTTTGTACTTTTCCACACAACCAAATGCATTTAACATCCTTTTAAATATCCACTTTGATCCTATAGGCTTTCTATCATTTGGTAGGTCCACTAATACCAAACCTTATTATGTTCCACGGATTACAATTCCTCTTGCATGCCAGCCATCCAAAGATTGGATTCTGTGCTAGACATAGCTTCCCTAAAAGATTTAGGTTCGTTCTTTGAGTGATGTTTTGGAATAATCTTCCCCCAGTAATACATAATAATCATCAAGATATGCAGGGGTATTTATATTCCTCCCACTTCTCCTAGGTTCACTAGTAGCAGGAGTTCCAGCAAAGGGATCATTAACAGTATGATTTCCTTATTAGAAGCATCAGTTTCAGCATTATCCATGTTAACATCTTGATCAGGAATTAATAATTCCACCCTATGACGTTTTGCCCTACGAGGTGTGTCCTGATCTAGAAAAACAACGCCCCCTGCTTTCCAGTAATTTCCTTTTCTCAATATCATAAAACATGTAGTCATTAGACCCAGTAGAATAACCATAAAAATTCCAGGTTGGCTCTTAGGTTGTAGTTAATTCTATGTTGAGAAGGCACTCTTATCTGTACATTGCAGACCCAAACAACTAAATATCTTATAGTGGGTTTCCTCCCCTTCCATAATTCATAGGGAGTTACAGGAACCGATTTTGATGGAGAGTGATTCAATAAATAAACAGTTCTGTGTAGTGCTTCTCCCCACCCCCAAAAAAACTCAATGGTAAATCAGAATAAGCCATCACTGATCAAACCATGTCTAAAAAAGCTCTATTCCTCCTCTCGTCAATGTCGTTTTGTTTATCCACCATATGCTATGTTCAAGAGAAGCCTCTAGTAAAAATTATGGCCGCCGGGTCTATCTTTATCATATATCTATATCTATATCTATATCTATATCTATACCTACTATTAAAGGGAATAGGTATTCTTGGTTTGGTTCCGCTTTGTTTCGTTCCGTTTTGGTGATTTTTACGTACACTATTTTTTGGTCTGCTCCGTTTTGACCAACATATGACATACGTGCAAAGGAAACTATGAACCTAGCTGAAAACGTATGTGCAAAGGATACCGGGACAGCCGGCCCACATGCAGAGGAAACAAAAAACTAAGCAATGAGGACGTACTTGAAGGGCAAGCGAGACGGCCGGCCCATACGTGTATTTTAGTTGCCAGCCCATGTTACACTAAGGACGCTCCGTCGCTCAGCTGAGGTGAGAAAGCACGGTGTACGACCTGCGTACGGCACCGCTGCCTCTGCTTCTTCCAGCGCCGTGTCCGTTTTGGATTGAATCCGTGTAGGAGAACTACTCCAATGCAGAGCCATCGATGCCCCGATCCGGATTCCACAAAGAATTCCCGCAATAAAAAGAAAGGCTGGACTAGAAATCAAGCTAAATTGCATCACAAATTTTCAAGCCTGTAAGTATCTCGCCCCTGTCGACTTCGCCGGAAATTCGCCCAATGTTACCTCCACCGACTTCACCAGAAAACAAGACACGGTCCAACGGAATCTATTCAATGACACCTGCAAGTATCTCGCCTCCGTCGACTTTGCCGGAAAATCGCCCAATATCACCTCCACCGACTTCACGAGAAAACAAGAATCTATTCAATGTCGGCTCCGCCTACTTCGCTAGAAGACCGCCCAATGTCACCTCATTAGAGATACATTCTTGTATATGACTGACAGTTACATTAGCAACTGTTGTATGTTGTTTTTTCTAGGGAATCAAGAATTCTGCAAGAGTTGCTTCCTACAGTTTATCCCTCTGGATTTAATATATAACTTACATTTTTTCCTAAGGGGAAAATGAGTTCAAATAAAACCGTACTCATGACATGCTTGTACCCTCGGTAGATGCATTATCCGCATACATTCATTTTTTCGAAAAGGGCCGCTTTATTACTTAAATGATTTAAGCATTACACCCAGCCTCCTCATACATTCATGGTTGATGTACAGGCCTAATAGTATATTTTACATTGGTGGAGAGAACATGCAATACCTTACGGTGATGTAGATTGGTGAGCAGAACACGGTATTGCAGCATATATCTTAATTTTGTATTTGGTTAGCACACACTATGCTACCAAGTAGCCAAAGTTCCAAACTCACATCTGTATAGTTGGTGATCATGTAGATGCTTGTCGGTATGCTATGTGACTACTCATGAGTGCTTGCAAGAGTGGATGAATTAGTGCAGATCTTTGATACAAGCAGTTTTTGGAGGCACAGGTTTTACATGTCACTAACGTCCTAATTTAGAAGTAGTCTGTACAATTAATTTATTTCTCATGTGCTTCATGAAGCTTTTGGTACTCACTCCGTTCCTAAATATTTGTCTTTCTAGAGATTTCAACAAGTGACTACATACGGAGCAAAATGAGGAAATCTACACTCTAAAATATGTCTATATACATCCGTATGTGGTATTCCATTTGAAATCTCAAAAAAGACAAATATTTATGAATGGAGGGAGTAGTTCACAGTATCATGAGCACATAGTATTTGACATGCATTGTGGATCATCTCACCCCTAAGCAGTGAACGAGTCAGAGGTATTTGAGGAAAATACTTGAGTTGTTGTTTGATAATTTAGTTCTCAATTCTCATTTTGTTTCCATCTAAATCCTGAGGCATACACTATGAGAATTCATCAATAGTATTTCATTGGTGACAAACTTAGCAGTATTGTTGAGAGAGTAATGCTCCTTTGTGAATCTAGCTGCAGCAAGTAGCAATTTGAATTGATGCAAGCAAGCAGTGACGAAGAACAAGATGCTCCTGATTTTGTTGTATATGTCGTATAGTACACTTCTATTTTTACAGCAGTATCACAATACTGCCTTCTTCATATTTTTTTATGTTAACGTGACATAGATAGTTTGATCAGACTAGCTTGCTGGTTACTAACATATATACATAGTTCTCTACCCGTATCTTGCTGGAAAATCCAAAAATCCAGTACTCCCTCCGATCGAGTGCTAGATACATCTGTTTGAGCGTAAAGTGATATGGATTGGATGGAGTAGCTCTTTTTAATTGAGAGTTGAGCGGAAAAAGGGACTAACCAGTCAAAAATTGCACGCTGTTGTGGACGACTAACTCCAGGTGTCTAGGCGTTTTTTTAGATAGGTCCAGGTGTTATCTTTTTCTAAGAGCGTATGTGTTGTGTAGGCCAAGTCCTTATATCTGGGCCAAGCCCAAATAGTGCATTTTTTTCAAATGAAATATAATTTTCAAAATCAAACATGTTATATTCATTAACAAAATGATTTAAAATTTTCAAATAATGTTCTAAAAATTTACAAAAAATACCTTTTAAAAAACACGTGTTATTCTGGACAACAACAAACACTATTCCATGCATCACTACTTTATCATAGGATGAAAGTGCGGAGCTGGAATACATCCTTCATGGACTGAAAAGCCATACTTAGCGTTACCTTATTTCTGGCGTTCGTCAAAAATTGGATATAAGAAGTATTGAGAAATGACACGCGGAGCAGGTTCTATTAATTTTATCGCCCGTTGCAACGCACGGGCATTCGTACTAGTTAAAATCCAAAATACTTTGCTGCAATTTATTTACCGTTATTTTATTTTGTGTTTTTGTTTATCTATCCATCACTACGAGATTTGATCCTTTAATTAACCGCCAAGTGATTGACAACCCCTTGTTTGCATTGGGCGCAAGTATTTGTTATTTTGTGTGTAGGTGATGTTCACGAGGTCTTGTGTGGTTCTCCTACTCGATTGATAACCTTGGTTCTTAACTGAGGGGAATATTTATATCTACTGTACTGCATCATCCTCTCCTTTTGAGGAAAACCTCAATGTAGCTCACAAGTAGCAACCGACATATTAATCAAGTGCCAAGTGTGAGTTGATGTGTTTTGTGCAATAAAATATATCTGGGAAAAATTTCTAGAAATATCACTATAGCGAAAGATAAACTAATTCATTTTAACTTCAAATCTTACAAACTTTATATCCAAATCGACTAGGAAACTGCAGAGAATCCAACTAGAGCATTCTCATGCATGTTTAAACACTATAAACCTAATGTCTTGCAGTAAATCCATTTTAACTTAAATTATGCATGTGAAGTTCTTTCAAAAAAAACAACTGTTTTATGTTTTCCGACTTCACATAAATTGGAGGCTAGTTGTAGCTTTATTTCCATAACATTAAAATGGCATGCATCATTTGCTTGTGCATTGCGCTATTACCTATGTTTGTTCTGTTTCTTGCCGGATTTGCTCCTGGGTTTCAAAAACGACGCTTCTTACGTGCACGCTTGTGATCCATCTCACAGCAATGTTCCAAGGATACGTTGCAATACCAGGCTGTTGCAAACGAAGGCAAGCAACCCCCCTTAATCATGCCTTACCCATGCTTTATCTCCCTTTCTTGCACTAGGGTCTTACGGTGCTTTAGTGTTGATCGATACCTCAAAAGAAACTTTATATAGATTTATGCTCTTGACAACCTCCCAGACCGAGGCTATGATCCAAGCAGCTATGGGACAAGCGCTCACTTCCTACGGGCGTGAGGAACGTTTTCTTATGAAAAAAGAAAAGTTCACAGTACAACCCTAAACTAGCGAGACGGTTTAAAACTCAACCCTGAACTGCAACAACGGTAAACATACACCCCCAAACTAACCACACGGTCCAAAAATCAACCCTCATCTCTATTTTGACTCCCACAAGTGGTTTTGACCACATTACCGCTGACTAGGCAGTGCCAACTCGGCAGCCCCAGCCAACTAATTTTGTGTTTTTTTAGAAAACCAAAATAAAAAAACAAAACAAAAAACAAGAGGAAAGGAGAAAAACCTGAAAACGAAAAAGAAACGTTATTCCATAGCCGGGACAACTGCGGTCCACCACAACTGCCTTGTACTCCCTCGATTACTTTTTACTCCATGTATAAGATTTGTGTCAGGTCAAACTTTCAAAAAATTAAGATTCATGGGCAGTTCATCCCAGAGAAGAGTTGTCGGCACTAGTTTTTTTAGCTATGAGCATCTTCGAGAGATTGAGCTGGCATATTATTTTGAGATTGACGAAGTCACCATAGATGTCTCATAATCGAATACAGGCGGGAGCGTCTTCTCCCACTGGACGCGCATCGCCGGAAACATCAGGACTTAAACCCTGATGGAAGGATACTCTTGTCTTGCTAACCATGCAACCACATGCTAGTTCACAGGTAAGTATTCATTAGTCATACTTTTCCGCATTCCCGCAAAAAAGTACTCCCTCCTTCCATCTATATAGGGCCTAATGCGCTTTTCGAGGCTAACTTTGACCAAATATTAGAGCAATAATATATAACATGCAACTTACACAAAGCACACCGTTAAATTCGTGTGTGAAAGGAGCTTTCAATGATATAATTTTCACATTGTGCATGTCATGTACTATTAATATTGTCAATAGTCAAAGACGGTCTTAAAAAACGCATTAGGCCCTATATAGATGGAAGGAGGGAGTAGTTTTTTTAGAAAAATAGTTGTACTTTTCCGTAGTTTTATATTGGGCCACTCTAATCCAGCCGATAGAACTCCTGCGCCTGCTCAACGCCGGACGCACTTTCCTTGCGGACGGACGTGGCGACCGTTTCCTTCCGAAAACAAGAACCGGCGGCCGCCGCCCGAGCTCGAACTCGACAGCCATGGCCTCCCAACTAGGGCCGCCGACGGCGAGATATGCCCCACCTGCTCCCAGCACCATCACTTCTATAGGCGACGACCTTCTCCGCGAGATCTTCCTCCATCTCCCCTCCCTCCCGAGCCTCGTCCGCGCCGCCCTCGCCTGCCGCACCTTCCTCCAAGCTGTCCGTTCGTCCCCCGTCTTCCGCCGCGGATTGCGGTCGCTCCATCCATCCCCATTCCTTGGCCTCTTTATCGAGTCCTACAGTTGTTCCCTCCCTTCTTTCGTCCCCCTCCGCCGCCGGTCCGACCCAGACCTCGCCGCGGCGATACGCGGCGCCGATCTCTTCCTCACCCGACTCCCGGAAGACAACGACGACCCCTCTCCCGGATGGGAGATCCAGGGCTGCCAAGACGGCTACGTCGTCCTGCTCAACCGGAGCACCGAGCAGATTGCCGCTTACAACCCCCTCACACTGGCTCTGGATTTCCTCCCTCCACTGCCCCAAGAGATGTCCCGCTCCCGCTCCCTCGAGATCCACGTCGTCTTCTCCCAAGAGGACCAGGGGTCGTTCCGTGCGGTCTGTGTCCGCCACGGCAGGTCCCCGCGGCGGGCGCGGGCGCGCATCGCCGTCTTGTCATCGGACGACAGGGGCAAGGGGTGGCTGGTTATGCCGGCGGTGGATACCGCGACGCCACAGCCTGAGGATGGTGGAGTTGACAAGCCCATGTTTCACACTGGTACCCTGGTGAATGGATTCATCTATTGGAAGCGCAAGACCCAAGCCTGCATGCTTGTGCTCAACACTGCGACATTGCAGTTCTCTCAAATGGATTTGCCGCAGCCCCTAAAAGGGAAGCACTACTCAAACTTCAGGCTTGGTCAGACCAAGGACGGCGAGCTCTGTATCGTTTGCGCCGACGATTCCCATGCAAAGGAGTGGACGCTTGCTGTTTGGTTCTGGAGAGCCAACGGTGATGGTGTCAAGAGATGGATGGAGAAGAGGTTTCCGTTGCGCAAGTTTGTTGAGTTCACCGAGTGTTCATTAGAAGATCATATCGTGGTCAACAGTGTGGCAGTTGTCGACGGCTTTGTGTACCTGTCTAGTTACTGTCACGCAAGTACTGAATCTCCTGAGTGGTTTCTATCCTTCTGCCTTGAAACAGTGGAGCTCATCAAACTCTTCCGGGGTACATTTGACAGCCCTCTCCATCCCTACATCATGGCCTGGCCACCTTCTTTGGTATGCAACAAGGTGAGCCTGAACTTGAATCCTCCTACATCTGGTCCCTGGATTATAGTAGTATACAGTTAAGTTACTTAACAGCATTTGGGTGCCCATTGTTGTGAAAATCTGTTATCGACTCTTCACATTTTGCTATTCTGGTCAGCTGTGGTTCATGCTGTTACTGAGGGATGAATTGATTCTCAGTCTAAATATAGCAACATGTCTGGTTTGCGTATCTCATAGTACATGAGTTCAATTGCAGACTATATATATGTTAGTACGAGGAGGCAATATTTAACTTTTTAGCACAAGAATTTCGGTAGGATATATGATAGCACACAGATATAGAGTGCCACATTGACAATATTTGAGGCTGGAAGTTTCTTTTCAGTGAAGTGCAGAAAATGCTGTCTAGACGATATTTTTGTAATGTTAACCACTATGAGATGGCAATGGTGCGACTGTGTGACATATGATGCTACATTCATTGCCTCTGTGCATGCTAAATAAATCCATCATGTAATATTGGAATCTATAACCTCTTACAATTTGTATATACATACATGTCAATCCTTACTTACAGTGAAACCCTTTTTTATGTCTCAGGAGGGTTCAGAGACCAAAGTAACCGGAGCCAATGTTGTAGAAGATGGCTTGTAAGCACAGAAAAATTTCCCTCTGTTCTTGTCACAGTGTTACCAGTCATGCAAAGAAGCTTTGATTAGCGATGATGGGGCAAAAGTCACGGAGAATAGAGGCCTTTTTCCTTTCGGGGGTGAGAAGAAGTCTGAGCAAAATGGCTGCTCTACATACAGAATTGACAACTGCGAGGAGTCACATCTTGAGGATAGGTGCTCTTGGATAGCTATAGGGAATAGACAAAGAAGACAGAGAGCTGATGATCATGTACAAGGAGAGGCCGTGGAGAGCCTGTGACCACTTATTTGCCAGTTGAACAAGCCTCTCTGGGGTGGTCACGGCGTATTTCTTCTATTGAGATGAGCTTTAATTCAAGTCCTGGGTACTTCAGTTTTTCTAAATGAGTGTAACAACCATCAGCGTGGCTAGCTCCCAAGAGACCAAACCGTGAGCTTTTATCTTGATCTTAATGGAGGCTTCTGCGTTGTGTCTATGATTGAGTTTGGTATTGCACTTGATCATCTTACAGTACACTTTGTGTCCACCCTATTAATTTGGTTTAAACAATTATTCTCAGTTGCTGATTTCGTATTCTTCTGCACTTAACCCATTATACTGTGGATCTTTATTGTTTCCAAAAGAAAATCACGAGACCGTGGATACTGGTCTCTCCTAGTCCTGGGTCGATGGAACATATATACTTTAGGGGGGAAATGAAAAGAATGTTCACAAATTGTTGCTTATCTAGAGGCAGTATTTACACCTAGTAATACATTAAGTTCACAAAATATTATGTTCTTCAAAAATTGTCCACAAAACATTCTGTTCTTTAAAGAAAAGTTCACAAAATCATTCTGAAGATTGCACATAACATCCATGCTGAGACATAGGGGAGCAATAGGAGTAGTATTAAACCAAGTGAATTAATCATAACACTCACCACTGTGACCAGTGACCACCATATGATGCCTATAGCTTCAAACTCTCCAGGTACCTCCTGCCTTCCAGCTTGGCGGCGAAGTATCCCTTGGTGAAGTCAAGGCCATCGACCGTCTTGTAGCGTGCGTCGCCCAGCTCCTGAAACGGGCCGATCGTGCAGGGAAGGTTGACGCTGTGGAACGCCGCAATGGTGATCCTCTCCTTGTCGGGGTTAACCACCGCCCGGTGCTCGATGCTCCTGTACTTGCCATTGCTGAGGATCTGTTTGAAACCAGTGGCAGTTTCTCAGTGTTTTATCTCAGCAAGCTTAATAGACGGGCAGCTGATGACTTGAAGTGGTCATACTATCTCTTTGCAGATTATACAGATCAGATACTAAGTAATGTATACTCCCTCCGTCTGGAAATACTTGTCCTAGAAATGCATAAAATGGATGTATCTATAACTAAAATAAGTCCAGGTACAACCACTACTAGGACAAGTATTTCCGGACGGAGGGAGTACTTGGCTAGGAACACACCTCGAGGACGTCGCCGATGTTGACGACGAGAGCTCCGGGCAGGGCGTGCACGGAGAACCATTCCCCATCCTTCCTGATCTGCAGCCCTTGCACGTCGTTCGCGTGGAGGAGCAGCGTCATGCCGACGCCGTCGGTGTGCGGCGAGAGGCCCAGCACCTTACCGGCCTGACGGCAGGGAGGGTAGTAGTTGATCCTCACGCACTGGGGCAGGCCCTTGAAGGTGCCGAGGAGCGCCTCCTGGTCAACTCCCAGGTCCTTGGCCATGAACCTGAACAGTTGCTCGGCCACACTTGCTAGCGCCGTCGTGTACTTGTCAAGCGTGTCCCTGGGGATCAGGATATGAGCACAGCAGCAGGGATCAAAAAAATGCTTGAAACATTCAGGTTCATGTCACCTGAAGGTGAAGGGAGGGATCTAGTTGACGAAAGAGAAAACCATTTTTCCACCTGAAGGTGGAGGGCTTGGTGGGCCAGAAGTCCAAGCTCCGCTCCTGGGCGGGCCGGGTGGCGAGGAACAGCAGGTCCACCCAGTCCAGCTTCTGCTCCTTGGAGAAGACGAAGTGGTGGCCGAAGCCCTGCATGCCGTTGGGCGGTATCGCCACGGCCGACTTCTCCTCCAGGGGAAGGCCGAAGAACTCGGCGACGTCGGCCTTCGTCTGCCCCACCAGCCCCCCGTCCACGCCATGGTTCACGAGCTGCAGGGGAAGAAATAAAACATCAAACGTCTCCAGAGATTTCTCTGCTTGCTGTCTGATGGCATGACATGAATCGTGGAAGGAATGGAATGATGTTGTTACAGACCTGGAAGAAGCCCCAGTGCTCGCAGGCGGATCCGAGCTTAGCGGACTCCTCCGCCGAGAACGCGGGGTCGAGCAGCCTGGACATGTCGATCGTGGGCAGAGCATGCCCCCCCGCATCGGCGGCGGGGGGATCGGCGTCGATCTCCGGCCTGATGTACCTCTCGGGGACCTCGCCGGAGTCGTGGACGGTCGCTGCGAGGGCCTGCACGCTCTCTTCATGGCCCGTGAACTCTACCTTCATCTTGTCGAAGGACTCTGCCATCCTTCCGTTGGTCCAACCTGCTTTGCTCGTGATCAATGGCTATGAGCGGCTGATAGCTGAGATGTGGAGTATGTATCTAGGCAGGCGAAGGCGATTCAGACAAGCCATTCCTCATCACGAAAGTCAACGTTCCCCTCCAATTGCATACTCAAGAAATTGTGTTTTTTGTTTTCGAAGAGCGCAACTTGATATAACATACTTATGCAGCACGAAAGCTCATTATTAGGTAACAGAAAGTCAAGCCCCGGAAAACAGATTTTACCAGCCGCCATTAGCATATATTATTAGTGTCCAAATATAGTTTAAGATGCAATATAAGAGCAACTCCAACGGGCCGACACAAACGGACGGCGATATCGTCCGCTTTTTGTCCGTTTGGGTCGGCCGCCCGCCCGGCGTCCGCCCTGTTTTTCATATGGGTCGGCAGCGCGGCCCAAGACCCATATGTGCAGGCCGCCCAATTTTGCATTGCATTCAACATATTGTGAAATAAAAATTTAATAAACAAAATAGTCCGCCCAAATAAATAGTATAGTTTTACAGGCCAAATAAAAATAAAAATGTTTCACATAGTTTTACGAACGAATAAAAGTAGATACATCTATTGGTTGCCAACATGAGTCCACATATTCTCAACCAAATTATTTTACAGTTGCACGTGAGTTTCCCAATCACGCATGTCTTCAAAAAACTGAGTGAACTGCTCAAATGTTGCCGCTACTCCATGCTCAGGCATAACATTCTCACCCTGAAACTAAAAGCCTTGATCGTACAGACGTTCCGGGCGCTCGTCTTCTACGATCATATTGTGCATGATCACACAAGCAGTCATCACCTCCCATAGTTTCTGCGTGCTCCAAGTATTAGCAGGATACCGAACGATGCCCCATCGAGATTGCAAAACACTAAAGGCAGGCTCGACATCCTTTCTAGCACTCTCTTGCTCTTTGGCAAATCTTTTCCTTTTCTCTCCAACAGGGTCGGTATTGTCTTTACAATAGTGGTCCACTAAGGATAGATACCGTCACCCAAATAGTATCCTTTGTCGTAGTTGTGGCCGTTGACAGTAAAGTTCACCGGTGGGCTGTTGCCTTCGGCAAGCCTAGCAAACACCGGCGAGCGCTGAAGCACGTTGATATCATTGTGTGATCCAACCATGCCAAAAAAAGAGTGACAGATCCAGAGATCTTGAGACGCCACGGCCTCTGGTATGACAGTGCAAGCCCTGACATGTCCCTTATACTGCCCTTGCCAAGCAGAAGGGCAGTTCTTCCACTCCCAATGCATGCAGTCTATACTGCCAAGCATCCCCGGGAAGCCCCTGCTAGCATTCATCGCCGATAAACGGGTTGTATCTGCAGCTGTCGGCTCTCTCAAGTACTCAGGGCCAAACACAGTAATCACAGCCTTGCAGAACTTATACAGGGACTCTAGGCATGTAGACTCGCTCATACGGACGTACTCGTCAATGAGATCACCGGGCACTCCGTATGCAAGCATTCGGATGGCGGCAGTGCATTTCTGATAAGAGGAGAAACCAATCTTGCCGACAGCATCCTCTTTGCACTCGAAGTAGTCATCATAGCCTACCACTCCCTCTCTAATACGGTTGAAAACATGCCTACTCATATGGAACCGGCGGTGGAATTTGTGATGTTTGAACAACGGGTTTGTTGTATCAAAGTAGTCCTTCCAGAGAAGGAAATGCCCGCTCTCTCGGTTACGATTCAACGCCGGAAGGTGGCCCGAAATGGAGCCACGGAACAACGGCCGCTGGTTGTTGAGGTGGTGATGGACCAACACGGCAGCCAATATCTCCTCCTCGTCGTCAGACGACGAATCGTCGGAGTCGCAAATGAAATTGTGGAAAAAAGAACCCGTCGGCGGAGTCCATTTTCGTACCTTGGCAAACTGTTGAACAACTTGCGGACGTCGAAGAAGGAGACGGCCGGCGAGGGGAGACGCGGCGCCCACAGACCAACTAGCTGCCCGGCCGGCGTCCGACGAGTGTGATGGCGTCCGACGAGCGTGCCGGTCGTATGTGGCGGGGGCGGCGAGGCGTCTTCTTGGTCGCGGGAGGCTGTGCAGCGGGGGAAGTGGCGGCGGGAACTAGTTTGCTCCTCGGCGGCGACGGGCGACTGGGGACAGGGGTGGCGTTGCTGGGCGAATGTGGAGGCGGCGGCAGCTGGAAGAGTCGCCGCAAAAATGGGCGGCGGCGTCGATGACGGAGGAGGCGGGGGGCGAGGGTTGCTTGTTGGCCGGGGGAAGGGAGACCAATGTGCCACAGACCAGCGGGCCCGAGGACAGGAGTAGGCAACCGGCGCGCGCGTTCGTCGCGTGTCCTCGCCGACGCGTGTCCTCGCCGACACAAATCAGGCTCAAAAATGGGTCGGGAATAGGTCGCCCGCGGACGAAAAACGGACGCGCGTCCGTTTTGGTCGGCGCGTTGGGCCGCCTTTTCTCTCCGCGCCGACCCAAACGGACGGCCGCGGACGAAATGGGCCGGCCATTGGAGTTGCTCTAAAGAGCTGTTCATGTCTACAACATCTACTGCCGAAGGAATGGTTGATCTATTGCTGTCAACGATGAGTAGGTTCCCTAAAAAGAAAAGAAAAACGATGAGCAGCTAGTTTTTTTCTCCTGAAAAAATCAGCCGGCAATTTGTTGCTTCAAGCTTCACTGATTTCCTATACGATTCTTGGCAATAAAGGTCAACAATCACCATATGACATATATGGTAAGCAATCCAAACAATTCAAAAAAAATAAAAAATAAGATCAAAAATCACATAAAGCTTGCACCTTCATGATTCACTGATTTCATTGTATGTTTGGTGTACGTTCGTTCCTTGGCATCAAAGTTTGACTGATCGAAGTGAAACACTGTGCCATATGTTAAAACCAACAAAGCGTAAGCATGAAAAACGCATGTCTGTCTACAGATATGGTGTAACGGCCGCGAAAACGCACCAGTGCACACATAAGACAGACAGAACCAAAAAAAAAAGGACGGGTGCCACATCAAGATCAAAGCATTCACTGGAACCAAGAAGCACCAATCGATCATTCCAACATGGGGCTGGTACTCGAGAGAAGGTAAAGTACAACCGTTGATGAGTAAGTTTAAGCCAGACCCCGTCGTTCTTCTCCTTGGCACTGTATCCATACAGATTAAACGGAGGGTTTGGGGGTGATTAATGGCTAATCCTACGACACAATAATACTGTCCAGTGCAATAGAGAGAGAAAAGACACTAACTTAAGCTAGTTTTATAGTACATCACACACACCAGCTCCAAAAGCCTTCACTCAAATCCTATCCCCTTTTGCTTCCATACTCGGCAAGCTACCGATATGTACAAACACGCCATGGTTGTCTCGGCAAAACAGCGATTGTCTTGAATTAGCCATGGGCTTTTCCTGTTTCCACAAGGTTCCCGAAACGGATTGACAAGCACAGGATCAGAAATGACACCAATAAATGAAGTTCCGGAAACAACCAAAAGAGAAGAGAGTTACCTCTTGAGGCAGAAGTAGCACTCCTGAAATTAGTCCTAGGGACTTTTTCGCCAGTAATTTTGGAGGCTATAAGAGAACTCTGCAGGCCCTCGAGCAACTGAATTACAGAAAACAGCAAGACTAAGTTAGCAGATGTATCAAGCTCCATAAAACAAGTGTACTGACAAAAGCCTAGAATGACTACAACGATACAGAAAGGCTCAAAAGTACTCCCTCCGTAAAGAAATATAAGAGCGTTTAGATCACTGCCTTAGTGATCTAAACGCTCTTATATTTCTTTACTAAGCTATAGCTATATTATGCACCGCCAAGGAGGTATTACCAATATTCAGCGACGGAAAATAGTACAACTACAGTATAAATTTAGTGCCAACTTAAGGACGGTTCCAGTAGTTACCCGTGAGGTTGGTTGAATCCGGCGGTTTGACCTTCGGGGCTCAGCAGAATCTGAGCTAGTCTTGGCTGAAACGTCAGGAGTTTTCAGCACCCTCCTGTTCACATTACTATCAGCAGAAGGAACGAATTTCCTTTTAGCTCGATTAGCAGCGGTTGAATTCTTCTTGATAGCAGGAATGGTTGGTGTGGCTTGTAAACGTGATTCCAGAATAGAAGCATCTTCAGTTCTAAGATCAGTGGCATGAGCCAAATTATTCTTTTCAACAGTAGGGTTAACAGGGTTGGAAGAGCTTGTCGTACTTGCCACAAAAGCAAAAGTACTTTCAAGAGCACTAGAGCTTGGGATAGGAGTGGATAAAGGATCCTCGCCAGGAACACTGTTAGTTGATGTTGTCTGAGGCTTGGCAGATTTAAGTCCTCTGGATCGCATGTCACTTGCCCTCTTGGCTCTCTGGTCAAGTTTTAGGGTGCTTTCCCGTGGTCTGGGCACCTGTGGCACTGGATGTTTTGCATATCTTGTGGATGCACTACCCTCAGAAATCCTATCGGCTTGATCGCCAACATAATGTTTGCTTACATCCATAAACTTCTTCTTCTTTCCAGGTTTTGGAACACCGAAGACCTTTGTTCCTTCCTTTTGTAGTCCAGGTCGCCTGGTGGTTTTAATCTCAGTTGCACCTTTTCCAATGTTAAAAAGCACGTCCCTATCAGATAAAGCCAGTGGCCTTGGCTCATCTGGTTTTACTACAGTGTTAGTGCTCTTCTTGTCTTTGGTAGGGGGACGTGCTTCTCCAACAGTAGGCACAGGATCATTCACTACAGTGTTGGTGCTCTTCTTGTCTTTGGTAGGGGGACGTGCTTCTCCAGCAGTAGGCACATGATCGCTCACTACAGTGTTTGTGCTCTTCTTGTCTTTAGAAGGGGGGCGTGCTTCTCCAGCAGTAGGCACATGATCGCTCACTACAGTGTTAGTGCTCTTCTTGTCTTTAGAAGGGGGGCGTGCTTCTCCAGCAGTAGGCACAGGATCGCTCACTGCTGTCCGCTGGCGTTTCTCATATGGAGAATCACCCTGTACCCAAAAGTATTGTTATTCAAATATATTGTGCAGAAGTAACATTCAGCGCATTCCATACAAATAAAAATGTACTCCATCCAATGCAGAACGAGGTGTGGCGTATTTGACTGTCCAAATATAAGTTCTAACCTTAAATTGTGTATTTCTTTAGTAGTTAAAAGATGAGATCATAAGAACTTTTGGAGACGAATCCAGTAGTATCAAATTTGAGTAAAAATGTCAGTATTAAAAAAAAACTGGATTAATTCCTGGACAAAGCTTAAATTTTCCGAGCAAGTGTAGAATATAGAAGGAACCTTATTTGATTTATCTTTCCTCTCTCGTGCACGGGACCACTCTGTCCATTTCCCATCCTGCCAAACAAGTGATGGACGAAGATTCCAAGCATCAAGGACTAAGGAATCACCAGCTGAAAATACATGATCAAGACAATAAGGGTGGTTAAAGAATCATCTATTGAAGAACTTTTCCCACTAATAAATGAAAATCCACAGGTCAGACTGGAAACCTAAAGCCAAAGATCAATGGTAGGTTAGCAACAATCAAATTATGATGACATCAATTTCAGTTCAGATATGTTGTGGCAGCTCCACTTAGTTGATTGCAAGCATTCATTATGTACAAATTATGGTAGTAGTAAATTATTACTAACTTGAAACATGCACTTGGCAGCAAAATTCAGAATAAGAACAATGCCATAAAGGATGAGAGATGGACAGTCATGCTAATGTTACCTGAAAATTGCACAACGAACTTTGTGTCACCAAATTCACCATTTTGAGAAATGATTCCCTCCCGCCAACTGTGGAAAGAAACAGGCTCCAGATCAATAAGTGATATAAAAAAGAGAATACTAGTATCTCAGTCAACCTACTATCAGAACACTGCTGGCACCAGAATGAACCTATAAAAGAAAATAAGACAGTCTAGAATTGCTCTAAAATCCACTTTTAGATGTATACTTATGAAATACTGCTTCTGCGCATAGCCTTCAAGTCCAAAATACTGAATAGGGCTACTCACTACAGCATTGAGCAGAAACACCATCAGTCGATATGCAAATCTACAGCCTATATGCTGCTATCTTCCGGCTTCCGGCTTCCGGCATTTACCCATGAAAGAGCAGCATGTAAGAACACTGAATGGCATACCTGTTTTTTATCCATGCATCCACGTGATCACCAATAGCCCAAGAATAATTTCCTGCTGTGTCCCTACGGCGCTTTCTAGTACCCTTCAAATTAGATATAGTAGCAGGATGGGCAAGACGTATGTGAGGTGCCTTCTCCCCATCCTGCTTCAGTGACACCCATTCTTTGGAAAGACCAGTTCCTAAAAAAGATAAGCCAATCCCACAGCCTGATTAGCATAACAACCAACACTTACTTTGGTGTAGCTTGAGGATAATCAAAGAATGGGAAGAATGGATGCATAATGGAAAATGGAGGTGCAGATATGAATAGAACAATCGGTACTAACCTTCACCGTGGGCTTCATAGCTGATGCATGCACTATCTTCATTTATATCAAGGACCTTCGCAGAAAACCAAGCTGCTCTAGAACCACCCTCAGCAGCGAAAACCTGACACAAAAATAAAATAAGACAATATAAGGTTTTAAAAGCAAAGCTGACAAACAAATATATATTTAATACCAAACATGAAAAAAGAACTAGAGAACATCGCAGTCGTTAGCCGCTTAATCCCATGAAAAATATTAATAGATTAGTCACAAGTACTCACTCTGTTCCAAATTAAGTTATAACTTTGTCCTAGGATTAACATCTTAAGTTTGACCAAGTCTACAGAAAGATATACCACCATCTACAACACCAAATTTTGAGTACTATAGATATTAGCACATTTTTCTATAGACTTGGTCAAATAGAAAAAAAAATACTTGGATGAAGCTAGACCTTCAAATAATTTGGAATAGAGGGAGTACTTATTATTATTATTAACAAATGTCATTAGGAAAAAAAGGTGTATATTAAAATTCATAAATAGATGGAGTCATGGAGAATAGATGCATCGCAAGGAATAATGGAAGGTACTCGCTTCGTTCCAAAATATAAGGTGCATAAATTTTCGTACAAGTCAATCATTTCTACATTTGACCAAAATTTTAAAATAAAATATCAACATCTACAATGACAAATAAATCAAATATGAAAATAGTTTTCATGATGGAACTAATTATGCAAATAATTTTCTGTAAAAACTTGGTCAAACATGCATAAGTTTGAGAAAACTAATACACCTTATATTTTGGAATGGAGGGAGTATTTTTTAGCTTCAAAAATGTCCACAGAGCAGACTATCATCTTAGTCATGTCAAAAGGGGGAAATATATCCGGACAAAAAGAAGCAACTGACCTCAACAAGAGATCCTTTTCCAATGCCATTCCAAATTATGCTTGGTGCTGTATCATTTGTGTTGCCATTGAGTGGGGCAGCAGTGGGATTATCTTCAATTCCATTCCCTACATGAGCCAAACAAACAAAAATCAGCTGGAGGTGAACATCGATCACAACATACCAAAAGGTAATTGTAGCTTTACCTGAGGGCGTCTTATCTGGCTGCGAATTTTTGACACTGGAAGATGGCTCCAAGTTCTGTATTGCTTGATCGTATTTAGCTTTGCTATCATGCTTCTTGCCAGATTTATTAGTAGGTATCTCCAATTCTTCTGTTACCGCATTCTCACTGGTGTTACCAGCCTTCGTATTCTTCACTCTATCAGACTTCCAGTAGCCATCGGAACCAGCCTCCAACAGCTCACTTAGAGTAAAAGGCAGAGGCTCACCCATCCCTATGATTGTTCCTGCTTTGAACACAGCCTCTGCA
Organism: Triticum timopheevii; assembly: GCA_963921465.1. Classification (NCBI taxonomy): domain Eukaryota; kingdom Viridiplantae; phylum Streptophyta; class Magnoliopsida; order Poales; family Poaceae; genus Triticum; species Triticum timopheevii. The sequence goes on along the minus strand of OY997262.1, from coordinate 274,071,686 downwards.
GCAAGCTCTGCAGCTTTAAGTATAGCATCTAAGTTTTCTGCACGTTTTGCAGCTGCAGATGCCTCTTCAACCCTTTTTCTAGCAACCTCCCGTGCCACCGAAATGGTGGAACCTGGGGCGTTAGTGCTGTCCTTTATTTTCCATGATGATTTGGGTGTCAAACTTGACACACTTGCCATATTATTTACATCAACTTCGCCAGTGTCACGCCTCTGCAAGGAATTAGCAGATGTCGTAGAGCCAAGGGCTTCATCTGCCATCATTTTTGCCTGCAATGCAGCCACCGACGCCATTTTAGCAGCTTCTGCAGCAGCCTTCGCAACAGAAACTGCTGCAGAAGCAGCAGCAGCTGCTGAAGTAAGCTTTTGTTCTACTTCTGCAGGTAATTTGCTCCTTGAGTTTGTGGATAAGTGGTTCCACACACCTTCACTGTGCCTAAGTGCCTCCTCGGAGTACATGCTTGCACCTTTGGCTTGGTCCATAGATTGGTCCACTGCACCACTGATCTGTTCTGAAAAGATTATTCTTTGCTCAGCACCCTTACCGCCCAGGTAGTTAGGCACAGATGTGATCAAACTTGCGTTAGGAACAAGCCGGCTACCCAGAACATTACTTGGAGAACGAGTAGATAAGGTGAAGCCTGGTGTCTGCTCACTGGCAGGAATAACAGATGCAATGTCTGTTCTGAGCTGGGATGATGCAATGTCCGTTTTGAGCTGAGAGGAAGCAATGTCAGGTTGCTGTTCTTGACTTGCTGAAGCTTTCTTTCTTTTTCTTGGCTTTGGTGATGCAGCTCCAGCTCTATTACGCTTAGAAGCCGGTGTCTTCTGTTTCTCCTCCTGTACAACTGCTAATGGAGAAGCAACAGTAGAAGACTGACTGGGAAGAAACAGACCAGGCGTAATAGCTTGTGAAATGGATATAGTTTTACTAGATCCTTTTGCAGATTCACTTGAAGGCACAGTTGGTTGCATTGATGAATCAAATATTAAATTTTGTGGTGGAGCCAGCCAAGGTGCAGCACGTGGACCAGGGCTCTGAGGGAACCAGGATGCAACAGCAGAAGTAGGCTGCCCTGTCTGTGAATTATATGCGAATACTGGTGATACAGCCTGACTAAAATCCAGATGGGAACCTCGTTGCAGGTTCAATGTAGAACTACCAAGAGGTGACATGTTGAAAGTTGGTGAGTGCAGAGTTACAGCAGTATGTGCTGGCAACACAGTTTTGCCACCTTTTTTGCTAGCTGGTGAAGTTTTACCTGCTGTACCCTTACTGGCTTTTTCAGCCACATGGCTGCCTGCAGATTCATGTGCTCAGGAATTTAAAAATATATGTATGTATAATATATAGTGTAATCATCGTATCGCATAGTTACCTATACGTGAGCTTGTAGGAGTTTCCAAGCCAGCTACGGGTGACTTCTGATTCTGAAATATCTTAACAGCAACTCGCCAGACTGCCTCCCAGGCAGGCTTGCCGCCACCTACTGTATGGTAATGCGAAAATTTATGAGGCAATGCAAACAAGGAAAAATCCGCAAAAAAGAAGGAAAAATAGAGGACTTCCATCTATGAAACAACACACACCAGGTTCTCCAAAAGCTGACACCATGTAGGCCTCTGCTGGTGGTATTGCTTGACTGCAGAAAGAAAATTAAGTTCCATAATCCATACATTTCCAATTACACAAGTAAACAACACATATGTAAGAGAGTTCTAACTTACATAAGAGCACCATAAACAAATATTTGTGCACGCAGCTGCACATGTTGTAAATCTGTGAAAGGTTGGGGCGCTAGAGCTGCACAAGAAATTGATGTATTCAAGACAGGTAATAGAGATATCTGAACTGTCTGAATATAGGAGATTTGCCTACCACTGCTCTCAGGAGTTGGATGCTGTTGTGGCTGCTCTAGCGGTGCACTTTTAGTTTCAGTACTATGACCAATATGCGAGCTGCTAGAGAGCACCCCAACACTTTCAACCACTTTGTTCCCTGATTGTTGTTCTTTGCCGGTCTCCAGAACAGACGTTTTCTTAGTCACTTCACTGGTGTGCTTCAACACATTTCCAGGAGTCCCAGGTTTGGGGATTTCTGAGTCTACCTAAAAATTAGGAAATAGTAAACAAATTACGATAATAAATCACGCCAATATCACAGCTAAGGTGTGATGTTTAAGCTTCAAACAGTTTGTCCTAGCACATGTAAGTCCAATGTGTGGTATGTAAGCATCAAGCTCATGCACAAAGAGCAAGAGAGAGAGAGAGAGAGAGACCTCGGTACTTAGAGCAGCTTTAGATCTAGGGAAAGGGCTCCAAGCAGGACGATGAACTTTCTCAGACACTTTTGGTGGATCTCCGACCTCAAATGAGAAACTTCGATCATCTCCTGTTGTATTTGCCTCCTCAGAAGTAAGAGTATGTTTTATATTTTTGGCAGAGCAATCTTCTGAACTAGGGGAAGCGCCAGCTGAGGCTGTAGGGTCTTTTTTATCCTCGGATTGTTCAGTTAGGTTGCTATGAAGCACAGCGATACCCTCCTGTCCACCTTCTTGGAGACAGGGTTCTGTGCAACTAATCACTGTAGGGGAACCGCATGTAGCATCATTACAGCTTCCTTCGTTATCTGTAGCAAATAGAATGTCACTTTGCATCCATTTGAATTTTTCAGCTGCCTATGTTAGAACGTGCATACTATTCATAACAGAATGAAGACAACCAAGTGCACTTAATCACCTATAGTGGAGCTTAAATTTGTAAAACGTATCGAAGTCCAAGTGCAAGGATTAAATTTAAAGAATGCTCCAAAGTTCCATGCAATATGCATGTCTTTCAGAAATACATTATGGATCTGGAACGTAACGGAGCAAGAATTAAATGTGCAAACTTGAGGGGGGGAAACAATTTGCACTTCAACTTTAAGGGAAAAGTATAAAGGATGCTTAGAAATATTTGCTTTGTAGAAAGGATGTTTCTTCTAAAAGAAGCACTGACACACTGCTCTTCTTGAGGAAAACTGCATCGCTAGTATTATGCTAGCACAAACAACTAACCTTTTATATGCACATTTAAATCATCATTTGCATTTAGAGGAGTTTCTATGATGATTTTTGCACCCTTGCCAGATGAGACATCCAAGGAGGAAGCAGTAGCTAAATTTCCTTGATGCCCAGACTGTACAGAAGATCCACCAATATGACATTCCTGTGGATGAGAAATTTCTTGGTCTTCAGATTGTAATGAAGGTCTGTCAACCTGGCAATTCTCTGTATGAGCATCTGGATGATCACCTGAATGAATCCCAACCTTGTCAGTTTCAAAAGAAAACCTGCTTAAGTGGAATACATATTGCTAATAGATACATGGCTGGTAGAAGGAAAGAAAAATACGAGTCACCTGACTTATCCTGACTTTGATTCGTGGTCAAACTACCCAAAGAAGTAGCCAGCCCTTCGCACTGTGGATTTTTTGCGACAGGATCGGTACCACTGCTACAAATAGAATTGATGTCAGAGTTCACCGACATTGCTGACTTCTTCACTGATGACTCAGAAACAGGTGCTACAACTTCTGAAGAAGAATTAGCAACTCTATCAACTGAATCCACATGATTTATTGAGGAAATCGTCGAATCATTTCCTTCAAGCACACCAACAGGAGAACCATCGGATGGAACACCTCCTGAACAGTCAAGTTTATCCATTGATTTATTGGATGTATCAGCAACCGTAGTAGAAATTATATCGCTGCTTAAATTGTTTAGAGGTGCTATCTCTTTTTCTTGAGGCCCAGAATTAGTTCCAGGCTCGTCTTCTAAAACAGGCGTACCATCTTCCTTGACTGGCCCCTCATGATTTACTGAGGAAACGTTTGGACCATTTTCATCAAATAAACCAGCTGAAGAATTGTCAGGTGCAACATGCCCTGATGATTCAAACTCATCTTTTGATGTACCAGTAAGACCTCCATCGTTTCCGTCATGACCAGCTTCTACCAAGCATTCAAGATCCCCTGAAACCGCTGAGATTTCCTCCCTACCTGATTGTTCTTCTGAAACAACACTTCGTAGATTATCAACAGAATCTTGATGCTGCTCAAGCACTCCAAGCTTTGAGTCGACGTCATTGTTGATGTTTGTATCATCCATAACAACATTTTTTAGATTATCAACAGATTCTTGATGCTGCTCCGGCACTCCATGTTTTGAGACATCAACAACTGTATCTTCCACTCCATCACTTTCCGTTTCTTCTGGAGCTCCAGTGACATGGGCAGGCTGCTTTCCATCTGGAGACTGAATCAACTCACTACTTTCGGTTGACAAGGGAGTGATGGGATGAGGATTAGAATTATTCAGATCTGACTGGTTTTGACAAGATTTAGCAGAACTGGGTTCTTCGCCAACGCCAAACTTCTCAATGACAAGCTTTTTGTGCGCGTCCACTGAAATTTTATGGCCTTCTGCCCCACGCTCTACTTGTGAAAGGGATGGTTGAAGTGAATCACTGGCACTCTTGCAAGTGCCATCATTCATTTGCAGCATCTTAACCGGATTTGTGATGGCCTCCAATAATCCATCAGAGCTTTCTGTCAATTTCTGCAATTCATGCATTCCTCCTTCAAGTTTATTTGAATGCATATGATTGCCTTGCTCAAAGTGATATGAGCCAGTGGAGTATATGTTCTGAATTCGAGCTAACTCCGAGAAGGCTTCGTTGCTCAACTTATCGGAATCAACTCCAGCTGAGTGTATGTTGAGATTGTCCAAAGAATCACCATCATGAACCACCTTAAAATAGTTGTCAACAGCTGGACAGGCTTCTGGTGTGTTCTGAGAAGCGGACGACAGCTTCTCACTCACAATGCACTTCTCAGAAACAGAATCCAACATATAGTTTGACTTCCTGCCTGACAAAGTTGAAGACACGGCATGTTCAGCTTTCTCAACCATTGGGAAAGGTGCAATATCTTCAAATTGAGGTTGACTTGTCAAAGGATCTTCTGGCATTCTAGAATGAGTGCCCTGGGACTGGTCATTCTCAGTCAGCATCACAATGCTATCTGATGGAGAGTCACTAGAGTTAGGTTGCATGTTGGATGGACCAATTTGACTGTCCATGCCACTTAACTGCTGATGCACATTATCATTCATGTTACCAGTCATCTCATTTTCTCCCACTGACTTCAACAACATTTCCACACACTCAGTGGATGTTGCCTCTGACCAGACATAGTTACTCCTAGATATGGAACAAGATTCAGCTGCGCTAGAACTAAAACCAACAACACTACTTCCAGTGGACAGCACCTCAATCCAACTATTATCGTGCCCTCCTACACTGAAAAATCCTTCAGAGTCTGTTAAATTGCCAAATCTGAGATGGCCCTGTAGTTGGTCGTCAGTATCAAGTTTCGGCAGTGCAAATGGCCGCAAACTTGATGGGGATTTACTGTTGTCTTCACCAGCTAGTTGAAAATTTCGGCTCTGGAAATCAGTATCATCATAATCCATGGGTGTTTATCTGCAAGATAAACAAACTTAAAATTTATATAGAAATGGAAGTTCCAACATGTCAATGATGAAAGTAAAGTGTGAGCAGGAAACGTTGGAGCAAGCTAGGCATTTGGTAGATGGTTTACACATGTCTCCAGTTCATACATAAGCATAATAACTACATAAATCATCAGTCTTCAGATGGGTGATCAAACATTACAGGCCTAATAACCTGCTTAATAGGAGCGAAAGGCCATAATCTTAGCCAATTATAGGAGGCCACAACCCCTTGCCTCCCCATGAGTCTCGCATACAACTGCTGGACAGCTAATCGTGTTTTTCATCCCACTCCCTCTATCAAAATAAGTAAATGTGCATAAAGGAAATTAACTTATGGGCATCAGCCCGTTCCTAAGCTCCACATAATAAAGCACGCGAAATGGACCAAATACTAATTCTGCATGACATGTGCCGTACCAGCAAATCATCCTCTGCTGGCTAAAAGCCTAAAATCGAATCGCTAGTGCAGGAACTCAAAGCCGCAGTTGGCCACAGCTGGACATAGTAAACCCGACACTCACGGACTGCCACTGGATGCTGCTCCAAAACCCTAATTTCCGAGACCTGGAAACGAACTTGAAACCAGCCCGCCAAAAGCATCCAAAATAGGAAGCGTCCCAGTTCAAGCACCACCCAAAACCCTAGCTCGCCGGGGCAGGCGCTACCCCGGAGCAATTCCCGACGCGAGCACACTGCACCCATCAGCCACACGCGGTAAATGGAAGGGGGGGAGGGGGAGATACCGAGGTGATGTCGCTGGAGCTTCTAGCACCCGCCATACGTGAGTGGGGTGGTCGGAACCCTAGATCCTGCGGGGCGGCGGCTGCTGCTCATACCCCGGCGGCCGGCGCCGGAAGAACCGTACCTCCTGCTTCGGCGGCGGCACCTCACGGGGGGGAAGGCGGCTGCGGGGGCGGTCGGCGGCGGGGGGAGGGCGGCGGAGGAGGCGATGAGGCGGGGGTGGAGTGGGGTTTGTAGCTTTGTGGTTTGGCTGCGCGGAGCACCACGCCAGTCGCGAACCAGGCACAAGCCAGTCAGTCGGCCACCGCAGACTGAGGGGAGGAGGGAAGAGGGGTGCGGGCTGGGGTTGGATCGGGTTAGGGGTCTTGTTGCGGCGTTTGGGTTTGGTTTGTGACCAGACTTTCGCCTGTCGCGACGTCTGGTTCGGTTGGATAGTGGGGAGTGCCAGAGTAGGAGCGGGGGCGCCACCATGGACTTGGCCCATGCACCACCTGTGACTCTGTTGGTGGTAGACTACTAGTGGTAGAGGTGTCGATGCGTAGTGGGTCATGTGTGAAAGCCTTCTCTTGTGGTGGGTAGGTTTTCATCACATCTAAAAATTGTGATTTTTACGATGGAAGTGTAAAATGTTGAAATAAAATAGAATAATCTATTCACACGGTGACCGTAGTCTGAATTACACCAATGTGATGCATCCATGGGTCCATGGCATATAATCAGTATCATAAGAGCATCTACAACTGCGGACACCAAATCTGCCCCTCGATCGCCCGCGGATACAGTCGGGCACGTCTGTGGGCAGTGACCGATCACATATCATACTTTCTCCAGTGCATCTGAATACCTCATATTTCATCCCTCCCTTAATTCAATAAAGAACATGCAAACGAAATCCTACGTACTACCAAATCACACTATCCTAACTACTCTTCGTCGTCAGATATGTCCACGATCTCCGTGTCGGACGCCGGGTAGATTGACACATAGGAGGGCTCAGGCTCCTCATTATCATCCATATAGGCAAGATCTCGTCGATGTTCACTTCCTGCTCCGACTGGAGGATACGGCGGTTGGCCTCCGCATCCGCCTCCGACTAAAAAGAATCGAGGATTGTCTCCTGCTCCGCGATCTGTGTCGACCCGCGTCCACCTCGTCCTCCTCATGCTCCTTGTCCTGCTCTGCATCCTCCTCGTCTTCCTCCTGCTCCGCGTCCTTCTCCTCCTCCTCCTCTGAGTCCTCATCCGGATCCACCGCGTCGGGAGGTAGCTCTGCGGCGATCTGGGCTTCGCCTTGCCCGGATCTGCTCAAGGCACTGCAGTCGGTGCTCTGGCATAAGATAAGGGTAGCTCCTGGCCTGTCGGCGTATTGGCATGGCTACTTGATTGTGGTGGCGGCCGGTGAGCAGCCGGTGAGTGAAATGTGGAGGTGGGAGGGGATTGGAAAGTGGCGGCGGCGGACGGGATGGAATGAAATATGGATGGATAGGATTTCGTTGCCGGCGTCCGCCTTAAATAGCCGAGCTAGGGGCCTTGCGTGGCGCGCCAGAGCGCCGCCATGTGTCACCATCGGTCTGTTGGAGGACGAGTTTCAGACCGCTGGGTTTCAGAGTGTTTTCAATGGGGACTCGTATGTCAGTCCGACGTGCGGATGCGCCCGGGCCTCCCCATATCCGCCTCAAATTTGGGCTGGATATGAGGGCTGCCAGTTAGCCCGGACGTTTGAGGTCGGTTTGAGGTGTCCGTCTGGATCGCCTTTTTTGACCGATCAGTGACAGGGCCGTCCGCCCGGTCATTTGAGGCGCTCGGCTGTAGATGCTCTAAGATCATGCAAAATTGTGATTTCATTGATGGACATTATTGTTATTTGCAATAGTAGTTTAGCAGGGTCTATAGAAAATGGGTTTGGGAAAGGATGTGTCGTGCATGTTCCCACATGTTATTCACTGCGACAACTCATTTACGCGTTTTTCTTTGTCATTGTTCCTATTGCCAACTAAATGTGCGGTGCACCCTTGTCTTTGCCACATCCCAACACTCGTCAACCTATTGCACCATACTCCCCCTATCCCCTAAATGCGTGTGAACAATATGAGTTGTGTCATAAGTTCATAACCAACGAATCATATGGGGAGGGCTCGTCATGTTCCCTTTTGTAAAAGTGTGTCAATGTATCATTACTTATTTTTCATCTGACTCTATTATAATTTATATGATCAAATTTTAAAATCTAATCATCAGTGATAAATTTGTTGTGACAACAACTCATGGTTTACATTATTTATAAGTTGAATGTGCATACTTGTATGCTCCCATCACCACCTAGCTGATCTTCTTGTAATGTGACATAGCCATCGAGACTAATCACCGTGTGAGTACAATTTGATCTATTTCAAAGTTGAGTTTGGGAGAGGGTGCATTGATATTCACCGTGACAGCTCACTTACGTGATAGTATTATTTGTCGTTGTTCTAACTACCTACACCATTGCCTTTGCCGCACCCCGGCGTCCGCCAGCTTGTTGCACGATAGTGCCCCCCCCTCCCCCTTCTAAATGTGCATGAGCAGTGTGAACCATGACGTAGTCACCCAGCCATATCATTTTGAAGTGTTCCCTTCCATAAAAAAATTGTGCAAATTGGATCCTTAGCATGCGTCGTCGGCTATCTCTTACAAGATCAAATTTAAACACTATTTGTCAGATGTGAAATGTCTTTTGACAAATGCTCAGGATTTTACATCGCTTATAATTCAAAAAATGCATCGCCCCGCTATGGCTATGACAATTCACATCCAAAACGGATCATGGCATTTGATGTCACATGACTATATTTTTTATTTTTGTTGAGGCTAAAGACTGCGCTGTTTTAGGGAATGCGTAACTAGAATGTTCACGCCAGAAATTCACTCTTTAATACTCCCTCCATCCCATAATGTAAGACATTTTTTGACACTAGCGTAGTGTCAAAAAACGTCTTACATTATGAGACGGAGGGAGTAGTATCTATAAAAAATGTTATTTTATGCTTGTTTTTGTAGAGAGGCTATATTTTATGCTAGTACTCTCTTCAATCCATAATAATTGTGTTGATTTAGTATATCCATATTAATTGTCATTGATTTAGTACAATTAATGTACGAATAGGAGGTGGAAACTGGAAAACAGCGATGCTACACACACGATGATATTGGACGATCACCGAACGATGCTACACATCGAACCATCCATGCGTTAGAGCAAACGTAGCTAATGGTGTGCGCTGAGCGGGAGCGGGCTTTGTAAAGTGCGAAGGCGCGGGGTCAGCGTGCCTGCCATCCCGCGAGTGATTTTTAGAAAAATAAAATTGCCATCCTGTGAGTGACGCCTCCGTTCAAAATGAATTGTGTCGGTCTCGGTAATGACCCACCCGCGCGTGCCGTGAGGTATGGCGGGGGGAGCGGAAGAGACGAACGGCACCCGCTTTGCCTCGTTATCCACACATTCACAGAATCAACCGATCTCGATTGGGACCTGACAAGAAAAGGAGTCCACGGATTTCGGAACCTAAACCGAGAACAACTCATTTAAAAAAAATCGAGAACAGCTCAACTTTTGCAGGAGTTTCGAAGAAATTTCCAAAGGGCTTGTGCAACGTTCCACACCCCTGGAATCTGGGACGACATTTTTCTATACCTTTTTTTTGACAATGCTATACTTTTTTTTTGACATCAAACACTTTTCTATACCATTAAGGCTATTCATAGTGGGACTATCATATACTAGTATCATGCATATGATACTAGTCTAGATACCACATGTGCATACTATCATAGATGATCTTATTTTATTATCATGCATGTCCCGAATACTACCTATGTTACTTTAACCCTCTCTCTTCTTTAATTATCTGCGCGTATTTGCTAGTCTCGAGTGCATGATACCAACTAAGATACCACCACTATAGCCAGCTTAAGGGCATCTCCAACGACGACCGGCCAATTTCCTCCTGCATTCGTGTCCGCGGACTGCCACGGACGGGGAGACCAGTCCGCGGACATGGATGCGGAGGCCGCCATCCAATGTTATCATGTATACGTTCGCGAGTAAATTCAAATTCAAATGTATCCCGATCCACACAGTGCGCCGATCGCATACCCGATCAGAACCAAATAGAGGCAAATATGCTTAGCTTTTTGCATGCCCGAATCTAAAAGAATATCAGTCTATGCATTTCTGCCCTACCGGACCGACAATCCCAGCCGTCAGCTCCCCGATCAAGGTGGTGTCGTCGCCGCCGCGTAGGCAGCCTATGCCTCTGCTTCCGCGTAAGCCTCCGTCGCGTCCTCATTCTCCACCGTCGCCAACTGATCTTTCCGACGCCGCAACATCTGGTACCGAACGGTTTGCACGATGATTATTGCATCGGCATCCAAAGAGTCCACATTCAAGGTCAGCATCTTGGCGTCCTCCGCATTGGCGGCGATCTTCAACTTCTCTTCCTCAAGCACGTCCCTCCTCTCTTCGATCATGGTCCTCCTCTCTTCGAGCTTGAGCTTCTTGTCCATCGCCTCCATCAATAGTTTGAACCTCTACGCCTTCACGCATGCCTCCTCCTTGATGTCCGAGCACTTCACGCATGCCTCCTCCTTCTTTGCCAAAATGTCCTCGAACCTCTCCGTGAGCTTGGCCGCCGCACCTTCTCGCTTCGCCATCTCCTCCTCCAACTTCTTCCCCGTGAATTTCTTATAACCTTCTTCGACGGTTGTTGGGTTGGGTTGATAGGGTCATCGGTTTCTTCCCCGATGGCTTGGGCGGCGGTCTTGGCTATGAAAAGGTTCCACTTCGGTTGCCCATTTAACTTCAACCAACAATGCATGACAGTGAAGGACTTCTTCTCCAACTTCTTGTACACCACGCAAGCACGAGTATGCTACAAAGTGAAACATTGCCGACAATGCATAGCCGTCTAGTGAGCAACAAAACAATACATGTCCGGCTGGTGATCAACAAAATTAAGCACATCCGGCTAGTGATCAACTTACTTGCTTGGTGATTTGTGCACCACTAGGCCACCATGCAATGAGATGCTTCAAGTGATGGTGTACCATCAATGGTTGAGGGACTTCCATTCACGGTTCCCTGCTCACCTGTCGCGTGGCTCAAAAGCTCTGTGAGCGCTGAACAACCGCGCCACATGTGGGTGAGGCGATAGCTTGCTGTCGAAGGCTTGTTGTGTGCGGACTAGCTGGGTGTGGTTGTTGCGGGGTGAGGTCGTTCTCGGGTGCTGGCCTACGGGGGTCGTTGCCGTAGGTTCCGTTCCCGGGTCTTGTAGTCTTGATACTTCTAATCGGGAGGAGGGAAGCTCGTGGTCCATGCGTATTCGATCTTGTGAATCAACTATTCATGGTACCGACAGGAGCCATGATGGACATGGCCCATTCTTCGATTGTTTGGAGGTCGTTGGCCTGGCCCACAACTGGCAGGCTGATATAGCTAGCACCCCCTAGTCTAGAAAACCGTCAATATCCCCTGAACTAGTCTTCAAGACGATGACATTGATCGACTGCTCGGAGTTGCGGCTTCATCTTGAGTCTTCGGCTTTGTAGGCGAGTTCAACAAACTTGATGCTTCTATGCCGATTTTTGTCTGAGGACACCTCTGGATCCAAAGTCCTTGCCAATCCTTTTTTGGCTTACGTGCTTCAATCCAAGAAGTGACATTCTTTGGATATCTGAGGAGTTTTAACAGCACCCTCTTCAAAATGTTCGCATCAGTTCCGAAGACCAATCCAGACCTTGGTAGATTAACGACAAAGTTTGTAGTGTTGGAATAGTGGGTCGATCGGGTCGTGTCCTATTAACTTTGTCCGAAAACTGAACTGCCACCACGTAATGTAGAACTGAAAGGTTCCATCAGTGGTCATTATGTTGTGTTTATCATGGCTCGAGGCCGTTACCATTGGCACATCCTTAAGGAAATATGCCCTAGAGGCAATAATAAAGTTGTTATTTTATATTTCCTTATTCATGATAAAGATTTATCATTCATGCTACAATTGTATTGATCGGAAACCTTAATACATGTGTGAATACATAAACAAACACCGTGTCCCTAGTGAGCCTCTACTAGACTAGCTCATTGATCAAAGATGGTTAAGGTTTCCTAACCATGGACATGGGTTGTCATTTGATAACGGGATCACATCATTAGGAGAATGATGTGATGGACAAGACCCATCCGTTAGCTTAGCATAATGATCGTTCAGTTTTATTGTTATTGCTTTCTTCATGTCAAATACATATTCCTTCGACTATGAGATTATGCAACTCCCGTATACCGGAGGAATGCCTTGTGTATTATCAAACGTCACAACATAACTTGGTGATTATAAAGATGATCTATAGGTATCTCCGGAGGTGTCTGTTGAGTTGGCATGGTTCAAGATTCGGATTTGTCACTCTGAGTATCGGAGAGGTATCTCTGGGCCCTCTCGATAATACACATCATAAGCTTGCAAGCAAACGACTAAGGAGATACTCATGAGATGAGTTATTACGGAACGAGTAAGGAGACTTACCGGTAATGAGATTGAACTAGGTATGAAGATATCGACGATCGAATCTCAGGTAAGTAACATATCGATGGACAAAGCGAATTACGTATGTTGACATAACGGTTCGACCGATAAAGATCTTCATAGAATATGTAGGAGCCAATATGAGCATCCAGGTTCAGCTATTGGTTATTGATCGAAGAGGTGTCTTGGTCATGTCTACATAGTTCTCGAACCCGTAGGGCCCGCACGCTTAAAGTTCGATGACGACATTGTATTGTATGAGTTATGTGATTTGGTGACTGAATGTTGTTCGGAGTCCCGGATGAGATCACGGACATGACTAGGAGTCTTGAAATGGTCGAGAGGTAAAGATTTATATATAGGACGATGGTATTTGGACATCGGAAGTGTTCCGGGGGGTACCGGGTACATACCTGACCACCGGAAGGGGTTCTGGGCACCCCTGACAAAAGATATGGGCCTTATAGGCCAAGAGGGGAAACGCGCCAGCCACAAGGGGCTGGTGCGCCCCCCATTTGGTCCGGCCAAAGGTGTAGAAGGAAAGGGGAAGGAGGAATGGCAAGTGTGGAATAGGATTCCTACTTCCTTCTATCTCCCCCCCTCTTTCCTTCCCCCTCCCACATATATGGCAGGGGGGCGTGTGGCTTGGGAGGAGCCCAAGTAGGATTCGGTCCTAATTGGGGCGCCTCCTGGCCTATCTCCTCCCGCTCCCACCTATATATATGTGTGTGGGGGCGCCCCTAGCACACACGAGATAGTTGCCTAGTCGTGTGCGGCGCCCCCCTCCACAGTTTACACCCCGGTCATATTCTTACGATGCTTAGGTGAAGCCCTGCAAGGATCACTTCACCATCACCATCACCATGCCGTCGTGCTGACGGAACTCATCTCCTGCGTCTTGCTGGATCAAGAAGACGAGGGACGTCACTGAGCTGAACATGTGCAGAACTCGGAGGTGCCGTACGTTCTGTACTCGATCGGTGGAGCACGTAGAAAGTTCGACTACATCAACTGCGTTGTGAAACGCTTCCGCTTATGTTCTACGATGGTATGTACACACACTTCCCCCCTCGTTGCTATGCATCTCCATGGATAGATTATTGCGTGTGCGTAGAATTTATTTTGTTTTCCATGCAATGTTTCCCAAAAGTGGCATCATAAGCCAGGTCTATCCGTAGATTGTTGGAAATATGCCCTAGGGGCAATAATAAAATGGTTATTATTATATTTCCTTGTTCATGATAATTGTCTGTTGTTCATACTATAATTGTATTAACCGGAAACCATAATACATGTGTGAATACATAGACCACAACATGTCCCTAGTGAGCCTCTAGTTGACTAGCTCGTTGATCAATAGATGGTTGCGGTTTCCTGACCATGGACATTGGATGTCATTGATAACGGGATCACATCATTAGGAGAATGATGTGATGGACAAGACCCAATCCTAAGCATAGCACAAGAATCGTGTAGTTCATTTGCTAAGAGCTTTTCTAATGTCAAGTATCATTTCCTTAGACCATGATATTGTGCAACTCCCGGATACCGTAGGAATGCTTTGGGTGTACCAAACGTCACAACATAACTGGGTGGCTATAAAGGTGCACTACAGGTATCTCCAAAAGTGTCGTTGAGTTGGCACGAATCGAGACTGGGATTTGTCACTCTGTATGACGGAGAGGTACCTCTGGGCCCACTCGGTAATGCATCATCATAATGAGCTCAATGTGACTAAGGAGTTAGTCACGGGATCATGCATTACAGAACGAGTAAAGAGACTTGCCGGTAACGAGATTGAACAAGGTATATGGATACCGATGATCTAATCTCGGGCAAGTAACATACCGATAGACAAAAGGAATTGTATACGGGATTGATTGAATCCCCGACATCGTGGTTCATCCGATGAGATCATCGTGGAACATGTGGGAGCCAATATGGGTATCCAGATCCCACTATTGGTTATTGGCCGAGAGGTGTCTCTCTCATGTCTACATTGTTCCCGAACCTGTAGGGTCTACATACTTAAGGTTCGGCGACGCTATAGTTGTTAGTATGTGGTTACCGAAGGTTGTTCAGAGTCTGATAACCCACAAGTATAGGGGATCGCAACAGTTTTCGAGGGTAGAGTATTCAACCCAAATTTGTTGATTCGACACAAGGGGAGCCAAAGAATATTCTCAAGTATCAGCAGCTGAGTTGTCAATTCAACCACACCTGGAAACTTAATATCTGCAGCAAAGTGTTTAGTAGCAAAGTAATATGATAGTGGCGGTAACGGTAACAAAGTAAAGACAGCAAAAGTAATGTTTTGGGTATTTTTGTAGTGATTGTAACAGTAGCAACGGAAAAGTAAATAAGCGTAAACCAGTATATGGAAAACTCGTAGGCACCGGATCAGTGATGGATAATTATGCCGGATGCGGTTCATCATGTAACAGTCATAACATAGGGTGACACAGAACTAGCTCCAATTCATCAATGTAATGTAGGCATGTATTCCGTATATAGTCATACGTGCTTATGGAAAAGAACTTGCATGACATCTTTTGTCCTACCCTCCCGTGGCAGCGGGGTCCTATTGGAAACTAAGGGATATTAAGGCCTCCTTTTAATAGAGAACCGGAACAAAGCATTAGCACATAGTGAATGCATGAACTCCTCAAACTATGGTCATCACCGGGAGTGGTCCCGATTATTGTCACTTCGGGGTTGCCGGATCATAACACATAGTAGGTGACTATAGACTTGCAAGATAGGATCTAGAACACACATATATTCATGAAAACATAATAGGTTCAGATCTGAAATCATGGCACTCAGGCCCTAGTGACAAGCATTAAGCATAGCAAAGTCATAGCAACATCAATCTTAGAACATAATGGATACTAGGGATCAAGCCCTAACAAAACTAACTCGATTACATGATAAATCTCATTCAACTCATCACCGTCCAGCAAGCCTACGATGCAATTACTCACGCACGGCGGTGAGCATCATGAAATTAGTGATGGAGGATGGTTGATGATGACGACGACGACGAATCCCCCTCTCTAGAGCCCCGAATGGACTCCAGATCAGCCCTCCCAAGAGAGATTAGGGCTTGGCGGCGGCTCCGTATCGTAAAACGCGATGATTTCTTCTCTCTGATTTTTTTCTCCCCGAAAGCCAATATATGGAGTTGGAGTTGGCGTCGGAGGGCCACCAGGGGGCCCACGAGGTAGGGGGGCGCGCCCAAGGGGGAGGGGCGCGCCCCCCACCCTCGTGAACAGGGTGTGGGCCCCCTGGTCTTCATCTTTGGCGAGGATTTTTTGTTATTTATTCTAAGATATTCCGTGGAGTTTCAGGTCATTCCGAGAACTTTTGTTTTCTGCACATAAAACAACACCATGGCAATTCTGCTGAAAACAGCGTCAGTCCGGGTTAGTTCCATTCAAATCATACAAGTTAGAGTCCAAACAAGGGCAAAAGTGTTTGGAAAAGTAGATATGATGGAGACGTATCAACTCCCCCAAGCTTAAACCCTTGCTTGTCCTCAAGCAATTCAGTTGACAAACTGAAAGAGAAAAAGAAAAACTTTTACAAACTCTGTTTGCTCTTGTTGTTGTAAACATGAAAAGCCAGCATTCAAGTTTCAACAATTATTATGAACTAACCATACTCACAATAACACGTAGGTCTCATAATTACTCATATCAATAGCATAATCAGCTAGCGAGCCATAATAATAAAACTCGAATGACAACACTTTCTCAAAATAATCATAACATGATATAACAAAATGGTATCTCGCTAGCCCTTTCTGAGACCGCAAAACATAAATGCAGAGCACCTTTAAAGATCAAGGACTGACTAAACATTGTAATTCATGGTAAAAGAGATCCAGTCAAGTCATACCCAATATAAACCAATCATAATGAATGCAAACGACAGTGTGCTCTCCAGCGGGTGCTTTTTAATAAGAAGGGTGATGACTCAACATAAAAGTAAATAGATAGGCCCTTCGCAGAGGGAAGCAGGGATTTGTAGAGGTGCCAGAGTTCGATTTTGAAATAGAGATAAATTATATTTTGAGCGGCATACTTTTACTGTCAACGCAACAACTATGAGATTGCTGTATCTTCCATACTACATGCATTATAGGCAGTTCCCAAACAGAATGGTAAAGGTTTATACCCCCCTCCTCCACAAGCATCAATCCATGGTTTGCTCGAAACAACGAGTGCCTCCAACATTCAACGGGTCCCAGGGGGAGTTTTGTTTAATTATTTTGATTTTCTTTGATCTTTTTGGATCATGGGACTGGGCATCCCGGTTACCGACCCTTTCTCGTGAATGAGGAGCGGAGTCCACTCCTCTTGAGAATAACCCACCTAGCATGGAAGATACAGGCAGCCCTAGTTGCACATGAGCTGCTCGAGTATACAAAACAGAATTTCATTTGAAGGTTTGGAGTTTGGCACATACAAATTTACTTGGAACGGCAGGTAGATACCGCATACATGACGGTATGGTGGACTCATATGGAACAACTTTGGGGTTTAAGGAGTTTGGATGCACAAGCAGTATTCCCGCTTAGTACAGGTGAAAGCTAGCAAAAGACTAGGAAGCGACCAACTGAGAGAGCGACAACAGTCGTAAACATGCATTAAAATTAATTTACACCGAATATAAGCATGAGTAGGATATAATCCACCATGAACATAAATATTATGAAGGCTATGTTGATTTGAATTCAACTACATGCGTGAACATGTGCCAAGTCGAGTCACTCAATTCATTTAAAGGAGGATACCATCCTATCATACCACATCATAATCATCTCAATAGCATGTTGGCACGCAAGGTAAACCATTATAACTCATAGCTAATCAAGCATGGCACAAGCAACTATAATCTCTAAATGTCATTGCAAATATGTTTACTTCATAATAGCTTAATCAAGAACGAGGAATCATCATATTTACAAAAACAAGAGAGGTCGAGTTCATACCAGCTTTTCTCTTCCCAATAAGTCCATCATATATCATCATTATTGCCTTTCACTTGCACGACCGAGCGGTGTGTATAATAATAAGAGTGCACGTGCATTGGACTAAGCTGGAATCTGCAAGCATTCAACTCAAGAGAGAAGACAAGTAATATGGGCTCTAGGTTAAATAAACAATCATGCATATAAGAGCCACTAAACATTTTCAATATGGTCTTCTCGACCCCCAAAGAAAGGAAAAGAAATAAAAACTATTTACACGGGAAAGCTCCCAACAAGTTAAAGAAGAACGGGAAATATTTTTGGGTTTTCTCTTTTTAATTCTACTACAAGCATGGAAAGTAGACTAACTATTTTTTTGTTTTTTCTTAAGGTTTATCAAACACACAAGAAGAAAGCAGGAAAAAGAAATTCAAACTAACATGGATAATAAAGTGAAAGAGTATGAGCACCGACATCTAGCAATGAGTGTGTGTGTGTGAACATGAATGTAATGTCAGTGGGAAATACATACTCCCCCAAGCTTAGGCTTTTGGCCTAAGTTGGTCTATTGCCAGGGATAGCCTGGCGGATACCCGTAGGTGAAGCTGGGGTCGTACTGTGATGAAGAAGACTCCGGCTGCCACTGGCTGGCAGCCTCCTCTGGATCCCAAGAATAAACAGATAGTCGTGGAGGCTCATCTTGTGGTTCCGGCTTCGGGGCTGGTGCAGGGTTCCGATAGGCTTGAACAGCCAACCACGGAACAATGTGAGGCTCTGCATACAAGTTAAACAAAGAAGGAGCAGGCAAAGTAATAGTTTCAGGGTGATGTTTATGAAAGTATAATTTATATTTGAGCTCCCCATCGCGACTCTTAACAAGAAAATCATGTGCTATCATACTCTTGTAATCTAAATAAGCACGGGGTAGCGCTGTTTCTTCTTTCTCCTCATGCCTAATAGGTATTTCAAAATATTCAGCTAGACGGGAAGCATAAATGACTCCAAAGACGGGGCCCTTAGTACGGTTCAGACTTAACCGTCTAGCAACAATTCCACCCATACTAACAGAGTTATTGCGGTATAAACCATGGAACAAAATGATAATATCAGGAATACTAAGGTTCCCACAGTTCCCGCGACCAATCAAGCAACGACTAGCAAATAAGGCAAAGTAGCGTAAAACAGGAAAATGTATGCTAGTAATTCTTGCATCAGAAACCTTCCTGGTTTCTCCCACAGTGTTAATAAAAGCTTCCACTTCATTACGGTGTGGTTCATCTAAAGAACCCTCGAAAGGTATTTTACAAACCTCGCAAAATGCAGCTAATGTCATCTCCTTAACAACATCATATAAATGGAACTCTACTATTGGAGACGATTTCTTAGGGAAAAAGTAGAAGTTCTGCACAAAAGCATTTGTGAGTAAGAGATACTGATGACGTTGGTCGTGGAGGAAGTTGGTGAGGCCGGCGTTCTCAATCAATAAATAGAAATCATCATAAATCCCGGCTCTCCTCAAGAAGTCATCGAAGGGCCATTCACACGGCCGGACCTCCGCGGTGCGAGGCAAATTAAATTTGGGCTTCTCCTCTTCTTCCTTTTGTTTTTCCTTAGAGCTTTGGCTCGAAGAGCCCCTCAAAAGTCTCTTCATTATTTCTGAAATAATGTGAAATTTTTAGTAACCTCAAATAAAAGTGAACCAACTTCAATAAAATTGATAGCAACAACTCCCACAAGTGCCTAGGGCCTATATAAAGCATTGGAACTACTTGGAACCATATAAATTTGACATGCAAGCTCAAGAACATGGTCACCTATGCAGCACAAATTTGCAATGAATAAAGCACTAGAACAAAAACTAATTGAACCAATGGAGGAGTCACATACCAAGGAACAATCTCCCCAAGCAGTTTTGCGAGAGGTGCTTTGAGCAAGGAGATCGAAAATCACAGCAACGGGGGATGGAACTCGTGCTTGAGTTGGTTTTTCGTGTTTGTGTGAGACAGAGGAAGAAGATGGGTGCAGGAATAAGTGGAGGAGGGCCACCGTGGGCCCACGAGGCAGGGGGCGCGCCCAGGGGGGTAGGGCGCGCCCTCCACCCTCGTGGCCAGGTGGCAGCCCCCCTGGTAATTTTTGCACAGTAAGTTCTTAAATATTCCCGAAAAAATCATATTAAATTGGCATGGCATTCTGAGGACTTTTATTTTCGGGATATTTTTATATTGCACGGATAAGTCAGGAGACAGATAGAAAAATATTATTTTACTTTATTTCTACTAAATAACAAAAAATATAAAAAGGGTACAAAAAGTTGTGCTTCTAGTTTCATCCATCTCGTGATCATCAAAATGAACCCACTAACAAGGTTAATCAAGTCTTGTTAACAAACTCATTCCGAATAATCCTGGAACCGGAGAAATTTCGAATAACACTAAGTTACCTCAACGGGGATATGAAAATCCCCAACAATAAGAATATCATACTTTTTCTTGACAGTAGGGAGAGGAAATTCAAAACCTCCAAATATAATCGATGGAACTTTTCCAATAGAGTTGATACTATAAACTTGAGGTTGTTTCCTCGAAAAATGTACCGTGTGCTCATTGCCATTAACATGAAAAGTGACATTGCCTTTGGTGCAATCAATAACAGCCCCTGCAGTATTAAGGAAAGGTCTTCCAAGAATAATAGACATACTATCATCCTCGGGAATATCAAGAATAACAAAGTCCGTTAAAATAGTAACGTTTGCAACCACAACAGGCACATCCTCACAAATACCAACAGGTATAGCAGTTGATTTATCAGCCATTTGCAAAGATATTTCAGTAGGTGTCAACTTATTCAAGTCAAGTCTACGATATAAAGAGAGAGGCATAACACTAACACCGGCTCCAAGATCACATAAAGCAGTTTTAACATAACTTCTTTTAATGGAGCATGGTATAGTAGGCACTCCGGGATCTCCAAGTTTCTTTGGTATTCCACCCTTAAAAGTGTAATTAGCAAGCATGGTGGAAATTTCAGCTTCAGGTATCTTTCTTTTATTAGTAATAATATCCTTCATATACTTAGCATAAGGATTTGTTTTGAGCACATCAGTTAATCACATACGCAAAAAGATGGGTCTAATCATTTCAGCAAAGCGCTCAAAATCCTCATCATCCTTTTTTTGGATGGTTTCAGAGGAAAAGGCATGGGTTTCTGAACCCATGGTTCCCTTTCTTTACCATGTTTCCTAGCAATGAAGTCTCTTTTATCATAACGTTGATTCCTTGATTGTGGGTTATCAAGATCAACAGCAGGTTCAACTTCTACATCATTATCATTACTAGGTTGAGCATCAACATGAACATTATCATTAACATTATCACTAGGTTCATGTTCATCACCTGATTGTGTTTCAGCATCAGAAACAGAGATGTCATTTGGATTCTAAGGTGGTTCAGCAATAGGTTCACTAGAAGTTTGCAAAGTCCTATCATTTTTCTTTTTCTTCCTCTTGAAAGAACTAGGCATATCAATATTATTTCTCTGAGAATCTTGCTCGATTATCTTAGGGTGTCCTTCAGGATACAAAGGTTCCTGAGTCATTCTACCAGTTCTAGTAGCCACTCTAACAGCATAATCATTTTTCTTACTATTCATTTCATCAAGCACTTCTTTCTGAGCTTTAAGTACTTGTTCTACTTGAGTGGTAACCATAGAAGCATGTTTGCTAACAAGTTTAAGTTCACCTCTAATATCAGCCATATAATCACTCAAGCGTTTAATCATAAAGGTATTCTATTTTAATTGTCTACCAAAATAAGCATTAAAGTCATCTTGCTTAAACATAAAGTCATCAAACTCATCCAAGCACTGACTAGCAATTTTAGTAGGAGGGACTTTAGCTTTATCATACCTATAGAGAGAGTTTACCTTTACTACCTGTGTCGGGATATCGGGAGGTTCTTCAGTAAATAAGTAATTGAGATCATATACTTCTTCAACATGCGGTAAATTAAGACCATGTATTTCTTCAATAGGAGGTAAATTCTTAACATCTTCAGCTTTAATACCTTTTTCTTTCATAGATTTCTTTGCCTCTTGCATATCTTCGGGACTGAGAAATAGAACACCTCTCTTCTTCGGAGTGGGTTTAGGAATAGGCTCAGTAATTGGCTTAGGAGCTGGCTTGGGAGGTGCCCAATTATTTTCATTTGCCAACATATTATTCAATAGAATTTCAGCGTCATCCGGTGTTCTTTCCCTGAAAAGAGAACCAGCACAACTATCCAGGTAATCTCTGGAAGCATCGGTTAGTCCATTATAAAAGATATCAAGTATTTCAGGTTTCTTAAGAGGATGATCAAGCAAAGCATTAAGTAGCTTGAGAAGCCTCCCCCAAGCTTGTGGGAGACTTTCTTCTTCAATTTGCACAAAATTATATATATCCCTCAAAGCAGCTTGTTTCTTATGAGCAGGGAAATATTTAGCAGAGAAGTAATAAATCATATCCTGGGGGCTTTGCACACAACCAGGATCAAGAGAATTAAACCATTTCTTAGCATCACCCTTTAATGAGAACGGAAATATTTTGAGTAAATAAAGGTAGCGCGATCTCTCATTATTTGTAAACAGGGTAGCTATATCATCTAACTTACGAAGATGTGCAACAATAGTTCCAGATTCATAGCCATAAAAAGGATCAGATTCAACCAAAGTAATTATATCTGGATCAACAGAAAAATCATAATAATCCTGATCAGGAACACAGATAGGTGAAGTAGCAAAAGCAGGGTCGGGTCTCATCCTATCTCTAAAAGATTCTTTACTCCACTTAACTAGCAACCTCTTACGTTCAAGACTATCCTGGCAAGCAAGAACAGCTTCAATAGATTCAACATTAAAAAGATAACCCTCAGGAATAGCAGGCATATTTTCATCATCACTAACATCATCGTGTTCAGTTTCAATAATTTCTCTTTCTCTAGACCTAGAAATGTGTTCATCTAGAAATTCACCAAGGGGCACAGTAGTATCAAGCATAGAAGTAGTTTCATCATAAGTATCATGCATAGCAGAAGTGGCATCATCAATAACATGCTACATATTAGAATCAATAGCAGTAGTAGGTTTAGGTGTCGCAAACTTACTCATAACAGAAGGAGAATCTAGTGCAAGGCTAGATGGCAATCCCTTACCTCCCCTCGTAGTTGAGGGCAAAATAGTAGTTCGGTCATCTTTCAAGTTCTTCATAGTGTCCAGCAGATATAAATCCCAAGTGACTCAAAGAATAGAGCTATGCTCCCCGGCAACGGCGCCAGAAAAAGGTCTTGATAACCCACAAGTATAGGGGATCGCAATAGTTTTCGAGGGTAGAGTATTCAACCCAAATTTGTTGATTCGACACAAGGGGAGCCAAAGAATATTCTCAAGTATTAGCAACTGAGTTGTCAATTCAACCACACCTGGAAACTTAATATCTGCAACAAAGTGTTTAGTACCAAAGTAATATGATAGTGGTGGTAACGGTAACAAAGTAAAGACAACAAAAGTAATGTTTTTGGTATTTTTGTAGTGATTGTAACAGTAGCAACGGAAAAGTAAATAAGCGTAAACCAGTATATGGAAAACTCGTAGGCACCGGATCAGTGATGGATAATTATGCCGGATGCGGTTCATCATGTAACAGTCATAACATAGGGTGACACAGAACTAGCTCCAATACATCAATGTAATGTAGGCATGTATTCCGTATATAGTCATACGTGCTTATGGAAAAGAACTTGCATGACATCTTTTGTCCTACCCTCCCGTGGCAGCGGGGTCCTATTGGAAACTAAGGGATATTAAGGCCTCCTTTTAATAGAGAACCGGAACAAAGCATTAGCACATAGTGAATACATGAACTCCTCAAACTATGGTCATCACCGAGAGTGGTCCCGATTATTGTCAATTCGGGGTTGCCGGATCATAACACATAGTAGGTGATTATAGACTTGCAACATAGGATCTAGAACACACATATATTCATGAAAACATAATAGGTTCAGATCTGAAATCATGGCACTCGGGCCCTAGTGACAAGCATTAAGCATAGCAAAGTCATAGCAACATCAATCTCAGAACATAATGGATACTAGGGATCAAACCCTAACAAAACTAACTCGATTACATGATAAATCTCATTCAACCCATCACCGTCCAGCAAGCTTACGATGCAATTACTCACGCACGGCGGTGAGCATCATGAAATTGGTGATGGAGGATGGTTGATGATGACGACGACAACGAATCCCCCTCTCCGGAGCCCTGAACGGACTCCAGATCAGCCCTCCCGAGAGAGATTAGGGCTTGGCTGCGGCTCCGTATCGTAAAACGCGATGATTTCTTCTCTCTGATTTTTTTCTCCCCGAAAGCCAATATATGGAGTTGGAGTTGGCATCGGAGGGCCACCAGGGGGCCCACGAGGTAGGGGGCACGCCCAGGGGGGAGGGGCGCGCCCCCCACCCTCGTGAACAGGGTGTGGGCCCCTTGGCCTTCATCTTTGGCGAGGATTTTTTGTTATTTATTCTAAGATATTCCGTGGAGTTTCAGGTCATTCTGAGAACTTTTGTTTTCTGCACATAAAACAACACCATGGCAATTCTGCTGAAAACAACGTTAGTCCGGGTTAGTTCCATTCAAATCATACAAGTTAGAGTCCAAAACAAGGGCAAAAGTGTTTGGAAAAGTAGATACGACGGAGACGTATCAACTCCCCCAAGCTTAAACCCTTGCTTGTCCTCAAGCAATTCAGTTGACAAACTGAAAGAGAAAAAGAAAAACTTTTACAAACTCTGTTTGCTCTTGTTGTTGTAAACATGAAAAGCCAGCATTCAAGTTTCAGCAATTATTATGAACTAACCATACTCACAATAACACGTAGGTCTCATAATTACTCATATCAATAGCATAATCAGCTAGTGAACCATAATAATAAAACTCGGATGACAACACTTTCTCAAAATAATCATAACATGATATAACAAAATGGTATCTCGCTAGCCCTTTCTGAGACCGCAAAACATAAATGCAGAGCACCTTTAAAGATCAAGGACTGACTAAACATTGTAATTCATGGTAAAAGAGATCCAGTCAAGTCATACCCAATATAAACCAATCATAATGAATGCAAATGATAGTGTGCTCTCCAGCGGGTGCTTTTTAATAAGAAGGGGGATGACTCAACATAAAAGTTAATAGATAGGCCCTTCGCAGAGGGAAGAAGGGATTTGTAGAGGTGCCAGAGCTCGGTTTTGAAATAGAGATAAATTATATTTTGAGCGGCGTACTTTTACTGTCAACGCAACAACTATGAGATGGTTGTATCTTCCATACTACATGCATTATAGGCAGTTCCCAAACAGAATGGTAAAGGTTTATACTCCCCCTCCTCCACAAGCATCAATCCATGGCTTGCTCGAAACAACGAGTGCCTCCAACATTCAACGGGTCCCAGGGGGAATTCTGTTTAATTATTTTGATTTGCTTTGATCTTTTTGGATCACGGGACTGGGCATCCCGGTTACCGGCCCTTTCTCGTGAATGAGGAGCGGAGTCCACTCCTCTTGAGAATAACCCACCTAGCATGGAAGATACAGGCAGCCCTAGTTGCACATGAGCTGCTTGAGCATACAAAACAGAATTTCATTTGAAGGTTTGGAGTTTGGCATATACAAATTTACTTGGAACGGTAGGTAGATACCGCATATAGGAAGGTATGGTGGACTCATATGGAACAACTTTGGGGTTTAAGGAGTTTGGATGCACAAGCAGTATTCCCTCTTAGTATAGGTGAAAGCTAGCAAAAGACTGGGAAGCGACCAACTGAGAGAGCGACAACAGTCGTAAACATGCATTAAAATTAATTTACACCGAATATAAGCATGAGTAGGATATAAGCCACCATGAACATAAATATTATGAAGGCTATGTTGATTTGATTCAACTACATGCGTGAACATGTGCCAAGTCGAGTCACTCAATTCATTTAAAGGAGGATACCATCCTATCATACCACATCATAATCATCTCAATAGCATGTTGGCACGCAAGGTAAACCATTATAACTCATAGCTAATCAAGCATGGCACAAGCAACTGTAATCTGTAAAAGGGTCCTTATGAAGGGTAAATAGCAATTGGCATATCACTGTTGTGGCTTTTGCGTAGGTAAGAAACGTTCTTGCTAGAAACCCATAGCAGCCACGTAAAACATGCAACAACAATTAGAGGACGTCTAACTTGTTTTTGCAGGGTATGCTATGTGATGAGATATGGCCAAAAGGATGTGATGAATGATATATGTGATGTATGAGATTGATCATGTTCTTGTAATAGGAATCACGACTTGCATGTCGATGAGTATGACAACCGGCAGGAGCCATAGGAGTTGTCTTAATTTATTGTATGACCTGCGTGTCGATGAAAAATGCCATGCAATTACTTTACTTTATTGCTAACCGTTAGCCATAGTAGTAGAAGTAATAGTTGGCGAGACAACTTCATGAAGACACGATGATGGGGATCACGGTGTCATGCCGGTGACGAAGGTGATCATGCCGCGCCTCAAAGATGGAGATCAAAGGCGTGATACGTCTCCAACGTATCTATAATTTTTGATTGTTCCATGCTATTATATTATCTGTCTTGGATGTTTAATGGGCTTTATTATGCACTTTTATATCATATTTGGGACTAACCTATTAACCGGAGGCCCAGTGCAAATTGCTGTTTTTTGCCTATTTTAGTGTTTCGCAGAAAAGGAATATCAAACGGAGTCCAAACGGAATGAAACCTTCGGGAGAGTCGTTTTTGGAACAAATGCAATCCACGAGACTTGGAGTGGACATCAAGGAAGCAACAAGGCGGACACGAGGCAGGGAGGCGTGCCCAGGGGGTAGGCATGCCCCCCACCCTCGTGGGCCCCTCGTGGCTCCCCTGACCGACTTCTTTCGCCTATATATACTCATATACCCTGAAAACATCCGAGAGCACGACGAAACCGTATTTCCACCACCGCAACCTTCTGTACCCGTGAGATCCCATCTTGGGGCCTTTTCCGGCGCTTCGTCGGAGGGGGAATCGATCACGGAGGGCTTCTACATCAACACCATAGCCTCTCCGATGAAGTGTGAGTAGTTTACCACAGACCTTCGGGTCCATAGTTATTAGCTAGATGGCTTCTTCTATCTATTTGGATCTCAATACAAAGTTCTCCTCGATCTTCTTGGAGATCTATTCGATGTAATTCTTTTTGCGGTGTGTTTGTCGAGATCCGATGAATTGTGGGTTTATGATCAAGATTATCTATGAACAATATTTGAATCTCCTTGAATTCTTTTATGCATGATTTGTTATCTTTGCAAGTCTCTTCGAATTATTAGTTTGGTTTGGCCTACTAGATTGATCTTTCTTGCAATGGGAGAAGTGCTTAGCTTTGGGTTCAATCTTGCGGTGTCCTTTCCCAGTGACAGCAGGGGCAGCAAGGCACGTATTGTATTGTTGCCATCGAGGATAAAAAGATGGGGTTTATATCATATTGCTTGAGTTTATCCCTCTACATCATGTCGTCTTGCCTAATGC
This sequence comes from Triticum timopheevii, assembly GCA_963921465.1. Lineage (NCBI taxonomy): Eukaryota > Viridiplantae > Streptophyta > Magnoliopsida > Poales > Poaceae > Triticum > Triticum timopheevii. The sequence goes on along the minus strand of OY997262.1, from coordinate 274,044,250 downwards.
GTTACTCTATTCTTATGAACATAATACTCTAGATGCATGCTGGATAGCGGTCAATGTGTGGAGTAATAGTAGTAGATGCAGAATCGTTTCGATCTAATTGTCGCGGACGTGATGCCTATGTACATGATCATGCCTAGATATTCTCATAACTATGCACTTTTCTATCAATTGCTCGACAGTGATTTGTTCACCCACCGTAATACTTATGCTGTGTTGAGAGAAGACACTAGTGAAACCTATGGCCCCCGGGTCTATTTTCCATCATATAAGTTTCCGATCTATTTTATTTTGCAATCTTTACTTTCCAATCTATATCAAAAAAATACCAAAAATATTTATCTTATTATCTCTATCATATCTCACTTTTTCAAGTGGCCGTGGAGGGATTGGCAACCCCTTTATCGCCTTGGTTGCAAGGTTCTTATTTGTTTGTGCAGGTACGAGGGATTTGACTGTAGCCTCCTACTGGATTGATACCTTGGTTCTCAAAAACTGAGGGAAATACTTACGCTACTTATACGTCTCCGTCGTATCTACTTTCCAAACACTTTTGCCCTTGTTTTGGACTCTAACTTGCATGATTTGAATGAAACTAACCCGGACTGATGCTGTTTTCAGTAGAACTGCCATGGTGTTATTTTTGTGCAGAAATAAAAGTTCTCGGAATGACCTGAAAATCCACGGAGCAACTTTTCAGAATTAATAAAAAGTACTGGCGAAAGAATTAGCGTTAGGGGGGCCACACCCTGTCCACGAGGGTGGGGGCGCGCCCTCCTGCCTCGTGGGCCCCCTGGACGTCCACCGACCTCAACTCCAACTCCATATATTTGCTTTCGCGGAGAAAAAAATCAGAGAGAAAGTTTCATCACGTTTTACGATACGGAGCCGCCGCCAGGCCCTAATCTCTCTTGGGAGGGCTGATCTGGAGTCCGTTCGGGGCTCCGGAGAGGGGGATTTGTCGCCGTCGTCATCATCAACCATCCTCCATCACCAATTTCATGACGCTCACCACCGCGCGTGAGTAATTCCATCGTAGGCTTGCTGGACGGTGATGGGTTGGATGAGATTTACCATGTAATCAAGTTAGTTTTGTTAGGGTTTGATCCCTAGTATCCACTATGTTCTAAGATTGATGTTGCTACGACTTTGCTATGCTTAATGCTTGTCACTAGGGCCCGAGTGCCATGATTTCAGATCTGAACCTATTATGTTTTCATGAATATATGTGAGTTCTTGATCCTATCTTGCAAGTCTATAGTCACCTATTATGTGTTATGATCCGACAACCACGAAGTGACAATAATCGGGATACTTCTCGGTGATGACCGTAGTTTGAGGAGTTCATGTATTCACTATGTGTTAATGCTTTGATCCGGTACTCTATTAAAAGGAGCCTTAGTATCCCTTAGTTTCCACTAGGACCCCGCTGCCACGGGAGGGTAGGACAAAAGATGTCATGCAAGTTCTTTTCCATAAGCACGTATGACTATATTCGGAATACATGCCTACATTACATTGATGAATTGGAGCTAGTTCTGTGTCACCCTATGTTATAACTATTACATGAGGAATCGCATTCGACATAATTATCCATCACTAATCCAATGCCTACGATCTTTGCATATATTGTGCTTTGCTTATTTCCTTTACCGTTGATACTGTTACAATTACTACAAAGCTGCTATCGTTACTTTTGCTACCGTTACCGTTTCTTCCATACTACTTTGCTACTAAATACTTTGCTGTAGATACTAAGTTATCCAGGTGTGGTTGAATTGACAACTCAACTGCTAATACTTGAGAATATTCTTTGGATCCCCTTGTGTCAAATCAATAAATTTAGGTTGAATACTCTACCCTCGAAAACTGTTGCGATCCCCTATACTCGTGGGTTATCAAGACTATTTTCTGGCGCCGTTGCCGGGGAGCATAGCTCTATTCTTTGAGTCACTTGGGATTTATATCTGCTGGTCACTATGAGGAACTTGAAAGACGAAAGAACTAAGATTTTTCCCTCAACTACGAGGGGAGGTAAGGAACTGCCATCTAGCTCTGCACTAGATTCTCCTTCTGTTTTGAGTAAGCTTGCGACACCTAAACCTGCTACTGCTATGAATTCTGATATGTCGCATGTTATTGATGATGCCACTTCTACTATGCATGATACTTATGATGAAACTACTTCTGTGCTTGATACTACTTTGCCATTAGGTGAATTTCTTGATGAACAACTTGCTAGGGTTAGAGAGGATGAGATTATTGAAGATAGTGATGACGAAGGTTCTCCCCGTAAGTATGAATTGCCTGTTGTTCCAAAGGGTTATGTTATGGATGAAGAAACTACTAGAGCTATTCTTGCTTGCAATGATAGATATGATCTTAAGAAGTTATTAGCTAAATGGAAATAGAAATCTCTAAATGCTAGAATGAAATATGACCCTGCTTTTGCTACTTCACCTATCTTTGTTACTGATAAGGATTATGAATTCTCTGTCAATCCTGAGATAATTACTTTGGTTGAATCGGATCCTTTTTATGGCAATGAATCTGAAACTGTTGTGGCACATCTTAGTAAGTTAAATGATATAGCCACCCTGTTCACTAATGATGAGAAGTCTCGCTACTATTATATCCTTAAGATATTTCCATTCTCATTAAAGGTGATGCTAAAACTTGGTTTAATTCTCTTGATCCTGGTTGTGTGCGTAGTCCCTAGGATATGATTTATTACTTCTCTACTAAATATTTCCCTGCTCATAAGAAACAAGCTGCCTTGCGGGAAATATATAATTATGTGCAAATCGAAGAAGAGAGTCTCCCACAAGCTTGGGGGAGGCTTCTCCGATTACTTAATGCTTTGCCTGATCATCCTCTTAAGAAAAATGAAATACTTGATATCTTTTATAATGGACTAACCGATGCCTCCAAGGACTACTTGGATAGTTGTGTTGGTTGTGTTTTCAGGGAAAGAACAGTCGACCAAGCTGAATTGCTATTGAATAATATGTTGACTAATGAAAATAATTGGACTCTTCCTGAGCCAATTCCTGATCCAATTGAGCCAACTCCTGAGCCAATTCCTGAACCTATTCCTAAACCAACTCCGAAGAAGAGGGGTGTTCTATTCCTCAATCCTGAAGATATGCAAGAGGCAAAGAAATCTATGAAAGAAAAAGGTATTAAAGTTGAAGATGTTAAGAATTTACCTCCTGTTGAAGAAATACATGGTCTTAATATACCACCTATTGAAGAAACACATTGTCTTGATAACCCTACACAGGTAGTAAAGGTAAATTCTCTCTATAGATATGATAAAGTTGAAATCCCCCTACTAAATTTCCTAGCCAATGTTTGGATGAATTTGATGACTTTATGGCTAGACAAGAAAATTTCAATGCTTATGTTGGTAGAGAATTAAAGATTAATGCTTACATGATAGGACGCTTGAGTGATTATATGGCTAGAGTTATAGGTGAACTTAAACTCATTAGTAAATACGCTTCTATGGTTATCACTCAAGCTGAACAACTACTTAAGGCTCAAAATGATTTTCTCGATGAATTAAATAATAAACATGATTTTTTTGTTAGAGTGGCTACTAGAACTGGTAGAGTGACTCGGGAACCTTTGTATCCTGAAGGCCACCCTAAGAGAATTGAGCAAGATTCTCAGAGAAATAATTTAGATGCACCTAGTCCTTCTAAAAAGAAGAAAAAGAAAAATGGTAGGAATTTGCATGCATCTAGTGAACCTGTTGTTGATACACCTGAGAATCCCAATGATATTTCTATTTCTGATGCTGAAACACAATCTGGTGATCAACATGAACCTAGTGATAATGTTAATGATAATGTTCATGTTGATGCTCAACCTAGCAATAACAATGATGTAGAGATTGAACCTGTTGTTGATCTTGATAACCCACAAACAAAGAATCAACGATATGATAAGAGAGACTTTGCTGCTAGGAAGCACGGTAAAGAAAGAGAACCATGGGTTCAAAAACCCATGCCTTTACCTCCCAAGCCATCCAAGAAAAAGGATGATGAGGATTTTGAGCACTTTGCTGAAATGATTAGACCTATCTTCTTACATATGCGCTTAACTGATATGCTTAAAGTGAATCCTTATGCTAAGTATATGAAAGATATTATTACAAATAAAAGAAAGATACTGGAAGCTGAAATTTCCACCGTGCTTGCTAATTATACTTTTAAGGGTGGAATATCAAAGAAACTTGGAGATACAGGGGTACCAACTATACCGTGCTCTATTAAAAGAAACTATGTTAAAACTGCTTTATGTGATCTTGGAGCCGGTGTTAGTGTTATGCCCCTCTCTTTATATCGTAGACTTGAATTGAATAAGTTGACACCTACTGAAATATCTTTGCAAATGGATGATAAATCAACTGCTATACCTGTCAATATTTGTGAGGATGTGCCTGTTGTGGTTGCAAACATCACTATCTTAACAGACTTTCTTATTCTTGATATTCCCGAGGACGATAGTATGTCGATTATCCTTGGTAGACCCTTTTTGAATACTGCAGGGGCTGTTATTGATTGCAACAAAGGCAATGTCGCTTTTCATGTTAATGGTAATGAGCATACGGTACACTTTCCGAGGAAACAACCTCAAGTTCATAGCATCAATTCTATTGGAAAAATTCCAACTATCATTATTGGAGGTTTTGAATTTCCTCTTCATACTGTCAAGAAGAAATATGATATTCTTATTATTGGGGATGTTCATATCCCCGTTGAGGTAACCTAGTGTTATTCGAAATTTCTCTGGTTTCATGTTATTCGGAATGAGTTTGTTAACAAGACTTGATCAACCTTGTTAGTGGATTCCTTTTGATGATTATGAGATGGATGAAACTAGAAGGCACAACCTTCTGTACCCTCCTTTTACTTTCTGTTATTTAGAATAAATAAAGCAAAAATAGTATTTTTCTGCCTATTTTTTGAATTAAAAAATACCCGGAAATAAAAGTTCTCCAAATGCCCTGCCAATTTAGTATGATTTTTTCTGGAATATTTGAGAATATTTGGCACTGAGAACACAGCAGGGGGAGCAAGCACCTGGCCACGAGGGTCCAGGGCGTGCCCCCTGCCTCGTGGGCCCATTGTGGCCCCCCTCCACTTATTCCTGCACCTACACACTTCTTCTTCCTCCCAAAAAATCACCATCCAGCTCAAGCACGAGTTCTAGCTCATTTTGTTGCGATTTTCGATCTCCTTGCTCAAGGCTCCATTCACAAAACTGCTTTGGAAGATTGTTCTTTGGTATGTGACTCCTCCAATGGTCCAATTAATTTTTGTTCTAGTGCTTTATTAATTGCAAATTTTTGCTGCCTAGGTGACCCTGTTCTTGAGCTTGCATGTTAAATTTATGAGGTCCCAAGTAATTCTAATGCATGATATAGGCTCTAGGCACTTGTGAGAGTAGTTTCTATCAATCTTATTGAGTTCGATTCACTTTTATTTTGAGTTACTAAAAATTTCAGAAATTTTTCATAGGAAGAATTATGTCTAGGAAAATGTACCAAGGTGGTTCTTCAAGAAAGCAAGGACCCAGGCTCGCGATGCGCGAGCAGGATGATGAACCACCAAGGGAAGCTAACATGCGGCCTTGTGAATGGCCGTTAGAGGAGTTTATGGTCAAAGCAGGCATCAAGGATGAATTTGATGCATATGTGCGTAATGCTAACCTTGAGGACTTCATGCAAGATAAGTGTCCTCAGTACTACTATTTGACTGATTCATTCGTGAGAAGGTTTAAATTTTCATCTTCGCATAATTCTCAAAATGTCCTGTTTGGTATTTATGATCAATCATATACCATGGACCTAGAAGATTTTACTACTGCTTGCACACTCCCACAATGGGGTAGTGTTAATGAATCCCGTAAATCTGAATATAAAGATTTTCTTGCTAGTATCACTGTGGGAGAATCTAGAGAAATAGCACAAGCTACCATAGGGAGCATTCATTTTCCTACTATACATTATTTTGCTCTCTTCATTGGTAGATGCATTAATGGTAAAGATGAAGCATGTCACATGTGTGTTCCTGATCTTTGTGTTCTTAGGAGTGCTGTATTAGGTGATAAAGAATACAACTTGGGGGCAATTTTTGCACGTAGGTTGCATAATAATGGTTTAGTTGGAGATCTATTTGGAGGGATTTATGCGACCCGTGTGGCTAATTATCTTGGTATACCTCCACGTGAGGGTGATAGGGAGTTGCCTCCCGCTTATTTTAGATTATAATGCTATGGTCAGTCATCATTTTCTTGAGAGGAATGAACAATTCCTCCAGTATCGACTAATCTTTGACAGACGTCGCGCTGTCCATGTTACTCTCCCTGCTCATGCCCTTTTTGATTATCAGGCAAAAAGAAGATATGTTGTAACCAGGGAGGAGGCAGCCGAGTACGAGAGGGGGACGGAGGCAGCTCGCTGCCATGCTGCAGCCCAGGAGGCAATGGCTGCTGCATCTCAGTACGAGCCCAGTTACAACTTCGGATATCAGTCAGGCTATCCATGGCCATAGACCAACTTACGCCAAAAGCCTAAGCTTGGGGGAGTACGTATTTCTCACCGACATTACATTCATGTTCACACACTCATTCTAGTTGTCGGTGCTCATACTTTTTCATTGTATTATCCATGCTAGTTTAAATTATTTTTCTAGCTTTCTTCTTGTGTGTTTGATAAACCTTAAGAAAAACAAAAAAATTAGTTAGTTTAATTTCCATGCTTATAGTAGTAATTAAAAGAAAACCCAAAAAGATTTCTTGTTCTTCTTTTGCTTGTTGGGAGCTTTCCCGTGTAAATAGTTTTATTTCTTTTCTTTCCTTTGGGGGTCGAGAGAAGAAGACCATAATGAAAATGTTTAGTGGCTCTCATATGCATAATTGTCGATTTAACCAAGAGCCCATATTACCTTGTCTTCTCCCTCGAGTTGAATGCTTGCAGATTCCAGCTTAGTCCAATGCACGTGCACTATTATTATTATACACACCGTTCGGTCGTGCAAGTGAAAGGTAATAATGACGATATATGATGGACTAATTGAGATGAGAGAAGCTGGTATGAACTCGACCTCTCTTGTTTTTGTAAATATGATTAGTTCATCGTTCCTGATTCAGCCTATTATGCATAAACATGTTTGCAATGACAATTAGAGATTATAGTTGCTTATGCCATGCTTAATTAGCTAGGATCTTATAATGGTTTACCTTGCGTGCCAACATGCTATTAAAATGGTTGTGATGTGGTATGATAGGGTGGTATCCTCCTTTGAATGATTCGAGTGACTTTACTTGGCACATGTTCACGCATGTAGTTGAAACAGAATCAACATAGCCTTCACGATATTTATGTTCATGGTGGATTATATCCTACTCATGCTTGCACTCAATGTTGATTAATTCTAATGCATGTTTATGACCGTTGTCGCTCTCTCAGTTGGTCGCTTCCCAGTCTCTTGCTAGCCTTCACCTGTACTAAGCGGGAATACCGCTTGTGCATCTAAACTCCATGCCCAAAGTTATTCTATATGAATCCATCATACCTTCCTATATGCGATATTTACCTGCCGTTCCAAGTAAATTTGTATGTGCCAAACTCCAAACCTTCAAATGAAATTCTGTTTTGTATGCTCGCGCAGCTCATGTATCAACTAGGGTTGTCTGTATCTTCCATGCTAGGTGGGTTATTCTCAATAGGAGTGGACTCCACTCCTCATTCACGAGAAAATGGCTGGTAACCGGGATGCCCAGTCCCATGATCAAAAGATCAAATCAAATCAAAATAATTAAACAAAACTCCCCCAGGATTGTTGCTAGTTGGAGGCACCCGTTGTTTCGGGCAAGCCATGGATTGATGCTTGTTGGTGGTGGGGGAGTATAAACTTTACCATTCTGTTTGGGAACCGCCTATAATGTGTGTAGCATGGAAGATATAGAGATCTCATAGTTGTTATGTTGACAGTGAAATTATACCGCTCAAAATGTTATTCATCTCTATTTTAAAATCGAGCTCTGGCACCTCTACAAATCCCTGCTTCCCTCCGCGAAGGGCCTATCTATTTACTTTTATGTTGAGTCATCACCCTCTTATTAAAAAGCACCCGCTGGAGAGCACCGCTGTCCTTTGCATGCATTACTATTAGTTTATATTGGGTATGACTTGACTGGATCTCTTTTACCATGAATTACAATGTTTAGTCAGTCCTTGATCTTTAAAGGTGCTCTGCATTTATATTTTGCGGTCTCAGAAAGGGCAAGCGAGATACCATCTTGTTATATCATATTACGATTGTTTTGAGAAAGTGTTGTCATCCGAATTTTATTATTATTGCTCGCTGGTTGATTATGCCATTGATATGAGTAAACATGAGACCTAAGTGTTATTGTGAATATGGTTAGTTCATAATCTTTGCTGAAAACTTGAATGCTGGCTTTACATATTTGCAACAACAAGAGCAAACAGAGTTTGTAAATTTTTTTCTTTATCACTTTCAGTTTGTCAACTGAATTGCTTGAGGACAAGCAAAGGTTTAAGCTTGGGGGAGTTGATACGTCTCCGTCATATCTACTTTTCCAAACACTTTTGCCCTTGTTTTGGACTCTAACTTGCATGATTGAACGGAACTAACCCTGACTGATGCTGTTTTCAGCAAAACTGCCATGGTGTTATTTTTTGCAGAAATAAAAGTTCTCGGAATGACCTGAAAATCTACGGAGCAACTTTTCAGAATTAATAAAAAATACTGGCGAAAGAATTAGCATCAGGGGGCCCACACCCTGTCCACGAGGGTGGGGGGCGCGCCCCCTCCCCCTGGGCGCGCCCCCTGCCTTGTGGGCCCCCTGGACGTCCACCGACCTCAACTCCAACTCCATATATTTGCTTTCGCGGAGAAAAAAATTAGAGAGAAAGTTTCATCGCGTTTTACGATATGGAGCCGCCACCAAGCCCTAATCTCACTCGGGAGGGCTGATCTGGAGTCCGTTCGGGGCTCCGGAGACGGGGATTCATCGTCGTCATCATCATTAACCATCCTCCATCACCAATTTCATGATGCTCACCGCCGTGCGTGAGTATTTCCATCGTAGGCTTGCTGGACGGTGATGGGTTGGATGAGATTTACCATGTAATCAAGTTAGTTTTGTTAGGGTTTTATCCCTAGTATCCACTATGTTCTGAGATTGATGTTGCTATGACTTTGCTATGCTTAATGCTTGTCACTAGGGCCCGAGTGCCATGATTTCAGATCTGAACCTATTATGTTTTCATGAATATATGTGAGTTCTTGATCCTATCTTGCAAGTCTATAGTCACCTATTATGTGTTATGATCCGACAACCCTGAAGTGACAATAATGGGGATACTTCTCGATGATGACCGTAGTTTGAGGAGTTCATGTATTCACTATGTGTTAATGCTTTGGTCCGGAACTCTATTAAAAGGAGGCCTTAATATCCCTTAGTTTCCACTAGGACCCCGTTGCCACGGGAGGGTAGGACAAAAGATGTCATGCAAGTTCTTTTCCATAAGCACGTATGACTATATTCGGAATACATGCCTACATTACATTGATGAATTGGAGCTAGTTTTGTGTCACCCTATGTTATAACTATTACATGAGGAACCGCATCCGACATAATTATCCATCACTGATCCAATGCCTATGAGCTTTTCATATATTGTGCTTTGCTTATTTCCTTTACCATTGCTACTATTACAATTACTACAAAACTGCTATCGTTACTTTTGCTACCGTTACCGTTACTTCCATACTACTTTGCTACTAAATACTTTGCTGCAGATACTACGCTATCCAGGTGTGGTTGAATTGACAACTCAACTGCTAATACTTGAGAATATTCTTTGGCTCCCCTTGTGTCGAATCAATAAATTTGGGTTGAATACGCTACCCTCGAAAACTGTTGCGATCCCCTATACTTGTGGGTTATCAGCTACTTTGTTGCATCACCCTTTCCTCTTCAAGGGAAAACTAATGCATGCTCAAGAGGTAGCAAGAAGGATTTCTGGCGCCATTGTCGGAGAGAGTCTACGCACAAGTCAAGACATACCGAGTACTCATCACAAACTCTTATCCCTCGCATTACATTATTTGCCATTTGCCTCTTGTTTTCCTCTCCCCCACTTCACCTTTGCCTTTTCTTCGCCCTCTTCCCGTATGTATCTTTGTTTGTGTTTCCATGTGCCTTCTATTTTCTTGCATCTTTGTTTGCTAAAAATCTATTGATATGGATCCGCTTAAAGTGTTCTACTTGGATCATCTTCGATCCTTATGCGCTCGTGCTGAAATCCCAACTGGCCTAGTTGATGGGAAATCTTTAGATGAGCATGCTCATTTTGTGCGTCACTGTTTATCTGAAAAAGGGAGACTCTTATGGGATCAAATAAACAGATTGATGTGTTATGCTTGGAATCTTTGTGAAATTTATGATTTTACTCGTTGCTCTAAGAACCCTAAAAAACACCTTCCCTACCTATGTGAGTTTAATGACAATGAAATCTTATCTTCTTATGCTAAGGATGTTTATAGTTACTATGATATCGAACAAATTGAAGAATTTGTCGTTTTTAAGGGTACTCATGAAGTTGCTTCTTTGATTGAAAAGTATGATATTACTCTCTACAAATCTAAAAATTCCGACATACTTAAATATTGCTATGAAAACTATGCTCATAATGCTTATGTTAAGGAATTTATTGAGAGAATGACCGTTGCTTTGGAAGAAAATAATGATATGCATGAATCTATAGATAATTATGATTCCGATGATTTGATTGAAATATCCCTTGATGAAAATGATGCTTGCTATTCTTGTGGCCACGATGCCAACATTTATGAAGATGAATTTGCTATAGTTCCTTATGTTAAACATGAGATCGTTGCTATTGCACCCATACTTGATAGTTCCTTCGATGAAAAGCATGATTGCAATGATGTTATTATAAATTCTCTTGATGTCAATTGTGCTAATAATATGCAAAACCATAAGCTTGGGGATGCTAGTTTTGCTATGTCTACTACTTGTTGCAATGATCATGATTGGGGTGATTCTTCTTATGATCTTGAAAATTTATTTAAGCCCCATGATGAATATGAGATTGATAATAATGTTTGCAATAATATTGAAAGTGGGTTTGGAAGAGTGTCAACTTTAGATCCCACATATTTGGAGAATTTTCAATCTTATGAAGTTTTTTTAAAATGGGTTTGGAGAGGTCATGACTTTAGTTAATGTTAATCCCACTATTTTGGAAGAGTGTCAACTTTGCATACATGTGGGTCGAGTTAAGAATATGTTTTGTGATAGCTATATTTTTGAATTTGCTTATGATCCTCCATGTAATTATTATGAGAGAGGAAAATATGGTTGTAGAAATTTCCATGTCACTAAATTTCCTCTCGTTATGTTGAGAACTTGAGATTGCTATTGTTTCTTTCTTCTTCCTTGCACATGCTAGATCTTGCTTGTCTTGCTAATTTGATTTCCTATAAAATGCCTATGCATAGGAAGTATGTTAGACTTAGAGGTGATTTTCACATGTTTTATGATTCTCTCTTTGTGTTTCAATTACTATCTTTCATGTGAGCATCATTTAAATTATCAATGCCTAGCTAGGGGCGTTAAACGATAGTGCTTGTTGGGATGCAACCCAATTTTATTTTTGTTCTTTGATTTTTGTTCCTGTTTAGTAATAAATAATTCATATAGCCTCTGGTTAGATGTGGTTTTGTGTTTTAATTAGTGTTTGTGCCAAGTAAAACCTTTAGGATAACCTACGGTGATAGTTAACTTGATCTTGCTGAAAAACAGAAACTTTTGCGCGCACGAGAATAATTTTAATAAATCAAAGAAACGTGATTTTCAGTTGATTATTTTTGCAGAATATTAATAAACAAATTATCTAGGACTTCCTAATTTGGTAGAATTTTTGGGGTTCCAGAAGTATTCTAAAGTTACAGATTACTACAGACTGTTCTGTTTTTGACAGATTCTGTTTTTCATGTGTTGTTTGCTTATTTTGATGAATCTATGGCTAGTATCGGCGGGTATGAACCATAGAGAAGTTGGAATACAGTAGGTTTAACACCAATATAAATAAAGAATGAGTTCATTACAGTATCTTAAAGTGGTGATTTATTTTCTTATACTAACGGAGCTTATGAGTTTTCTGTTAAGTTTTGTGTTGTGAAGTTTTCAAGTTTTGGGTAAAGACTCGATGGATTATGGAATAAGGAGTGGCAAGAGACTAATATTGGGGATGCTTGATACACCCCAAGGTAATATTCAAGGACAACCAAGAGCCTAATCTTGGGGATGCCCCGGAAGGCATCCCCTCTTTCATCTTTGTACATCAGTAACTTTACTTGATGCTATATTTTTATTCACCACATGATATGTGTTTTGCTTGGAGCGTCTTATATGATTTGAGTCTTTGCTTTTTAGTTTATCACAATCATCCTTACTATACACAGCTTTTGGGAGAGACACACATGAATCGTAATTTATTAAAATACTCTATGTGCTTCACTTATATCTTTTGAGCTAGATAATTTTGTTCTAGTGCTTCACTTATACCTTTTTAGAGCACGGCAGTGGTTTTATTTTATAGAAATTATTGATCTCTCATGCTTCACTTATATTATTTTGAGAGTCCTTTAGAACAGCATGGTATTTGCTTTGGTTATAAAATTAGTCCTAATATGATGGGCATCCAAGTTGGGTAAAATAAAAACTTTCATATAGAGTGCATTAAACACTATGATAAAATTGATACTTGATAATTATTTTGAGATATAAAGGTGGTAATGTTAGAGTCATGCTAGTTGGGTAATTATGAAATTGAGAAATACTTGTGTTAAAGTTGGCAAGTCCCATAGCATGCACGTATGGTGAACGTTGTGTAACAAATTTGAAGCATGGGGTGTTCTTTGATTGCCTTCCTTATGAGTGGAGGTCGGGATCGCGCGATGGTTAACTCCTACCAACCCTTCCCCTAGGAGCATGCATAGTAGTACTTTGCTTCAAGGGCTAATAAACTTTTTCAATAAGTATATGAGTTCTTTATGACTAATGTGAGTCCATGGATTATACGCACTCTTACCCTTCTGCAATTTGCTAGCCTCTACGGTACTGTGCATTGCCCTTTCTCACCTTGAGAGTTGGTACAAACTTCGCCAGTGCATCCAAACCCCGTGATATGATACACTCTATCACACATAAACCTCCTTATATCTTCCTCAAAACAGCCACCATACCTACCTATTATGGCATTTCCATAGCCATTCCGAGATATATTGCCATCCAACTTTCCACCGTTCTGTTTATTATGACACGCTCCATCATTGTCATATTGCTTTGCATGATCATGTAGTTGACATCATATTTGTGGCGAAGCCACCTTTATAATTCTTTCATACATGTCGCTCTTGATTCATTGCATATCCCAGTACACCGCTGGAGGCATTCACATAGAGTCATATTTTGTCCTAAGTATTGTGTTGTAAATAAATAGAAGTGTGATGATTTCCATTATTAGAGCATTGTCCCATGTGAGGAAAGGATGATGGAGACTATGATTCCCTCACAAGTTGGGATGAGTCTCCGGACTTTATGAAAAATAAAAGAGGCCAAAGAAGCCCAAATGAAAAAAAGAGGCCAAAGAAGCCCAAATAAAAAAATAAAATAAAATGAGAGAAAAAGAGAGAAGGGACAGTGTTACTATCCTTTTACCACACTTGTGCTTCAAAGTAGCACCATGATCTTCATGATAGAGAGTTTCTTATTTTGTCACTTTCATATGCTAGTGGGAAATTTTCATTATAGAACTTGGCTTGTATATTCCAATGATGGGCTTCCTCAAATTGCCCTAGGTCTTCGTGAGCAAGCAAGTTGGATGTACACCCACTTAGTTTCTTTTGATGAGATTTCATACATTTATAGCTCTAGTGCATCCGTTGCATGGCAATCCCTACTCCTCGTATTGACATCAATTGATGGGCATCTCCATAGCCCGTTGATTAGCCGTGTCAATGTGAGACTTTCTCTATTTTTTTGTTTTCTCACATGATCCCTATCATCATACTCTACTCCACCCATAGTGCTATTTCCATGGCTTACGCTCATGTATTGCATTAGGGTTGAAAAGGCTGAAGCGCGTTAAAATGTATGAACCAATTGCTTGGCTGAAACCGGGGTTGTGCATGATGGGCGCATTTTGTGTGCGAAAATGAAGCATGGCCATACTATATGATTTTGTAGGGATAAGCTTTCTTTGGGTATGTTATTTTGATAAGACATAAACTGTTGGGTTAGCATGCTTGAAGTATTACTATTTTTATGTCAATATTAAACTTTTATCTTGAATCTTTCAGATATGAACATTCATGCCACAATAAAGAAAATTACATTGAGAGTTATGCTAGGTAGCATCCCACATCAAAAATTCTGTTTTTATCATTTACCTACTCGAGGACGAGAAGGAATTAAGCTTGGGGCTTCTTGATACGTCTCCAACGTATCTATAATTTTTGATTGTTCCATGCTATTATATTATCTATTTTGGATGTTTAATGGGCTTTATTATGCACTTTTATATTATTTTTGGGACTAACCTATTAACCGGAGGCCTAGTGCAAATTGCTGTTTTTTTTGCCTATTTTAGTGTTTCATAGAAAAGGAATATCAAACGGAGTCCAAACGGAATGAAACCTTCGGGAGAGTCGTTTTTGGAACAAACGCAATCCAGGAGACTTGGAGTGGACGTCAAGGAAGCAACGAGGCGGCCACGAGGCAGGGAGGCGCGCCCAGGGGGGTAGGCGCGCCCCCACCCTCGTGGGCCCCTCGTGGCTCCCCTAACCGACTTCTTTCACCTATATATACTCATATACCCTAAAAACATCCGAGAGCATGACGAAACCCTATTTCCACCGCCGCAACCTTCTGTACCCGTGAGATCCCATCTTGGGGCCTTTTCCGGCGCTCCACCGGAGGGGGAATCGATCATGGAGGGAGTCTACATCAACACCATAGCCTCTCCGATGAAGTGTGAGTAGTTTACCACAGACCTTCAGGTCCATAGTTATTAGCTAGATGGCTTCTTCTCTCTCTTTGGATCTCAATACAAAGTTCTCCTCGATCTTCTTGGAGATCTATTTGATGTAATTCTTTTTGCGGTGTGTTTGTCGAGATCCGATGAATTGTTGGTTTATGATCAAGATTATCTATGAACAATATTTGAATCTCCTTGAATTCTTTTATGCATGATTTGTTATCTTTGCAGGTCTCTTCGAATTATCAGTTTGGTTTGGCCTACTAGATTGATCTTTCTTGCAATGGGAGAAGTGCTTAGCTTTGGGTTCAATCTTGCGGTGTCCTTTCCCAGTGACAGTAGGGGCAGCAAGGCACGTATTGTATTGTTGCCATCGAGGATAAAAAGATGGGGTTGATATCATATTGCTTGAGTTTATCCCTCTACATCATGTCATCTTGCCTAATGTGTTACTCTATTCTTATGAACTTAATACTCTAGATGCATGCTGGATAGTGGTCGATGTGTGGAGTAATAGTAGTAGACGCAGAATCGTTTCGATCTACTTGTCGCGAACGTGATTCTTATATACATGATCATGCCTAGATATTCTCACAACTATGCACTTTTCTATCAATTGCTCGGCAGTAATTTGTTCACCCACCGTAATACTTATGCTATCTTGAGAGAAGCCACTAGTGAAACCTATGCCCCCCGGGTCTATTTTCCATCATATAAGTTTCCGATCTATTTTATTTTGCAATCTTTACTTTCCAATCTATATCATAAAAATACCAAAAATATTTATCTTATTATCTCTATCAGATCTCATTTTTGCAAGTGGCCGTGAAGGGATTGACAACCCCTTTATCGCGTTGGTTGCAAGGTTCTTATTTGTTTGTGCAGGTACGAGGGATTTGAGTGTAGCCTCCGACTGGATTGATACCTTGGTACTAAAAAACTAAGGGAAATACTTATGCTACTTTGCTGCATCACCCTTTCCTCTTCAAGGGAAAGCCTACGCATGCTCAAGAGGTAGCAAGGCGCAAGATGATATTGGCCATATCATGTCACTTTATGATTTACATGTGATGTTTGTCATGTTTACATCTTATTTGCTTAGAACGACGGTAGCATAAATAAGATGATCCCTCACTAAAATTTCAGGAAAGCGTTCCCCCTAACTATGCACCGTTGCGAAGGTTCGTTGTTTCGAAGCACCACGTGATGATCGGGTGTGATAGATTCTAACGTTCGCATACAACGGGTGTAAGCCAGATTTACACACGTGAAACACTTAGGTTGATGTCACGCCCAAGATGCGACCCTATCCTAAAGGAACTTGAAGGTCCCACCAAGGATAGAAGCGCATCTTGAAGACGCTTTTGCAAGGTGGATATCATTACATCAACATTACATAATAGTGGGGATACATCAAATACATACAATGTCACATGAATACGACAATACAACATACAAGAACAACATCCGACTACGGATGAATCATAAACAGAAACTCAAACAATATCCACCCTGCTAGCCCAGGCTGCCGACCTGGAACCTATCCCCTGATTGAAGAAGCAGAAGAAGAACTCCAAAACAAGCAACATCGCTCTCGCGTCAAGATCATCACATAACCTGTACCTGCAACTGTTGTTGTAGTAATATGTGAGCCACGAGGACTCAGCAATCCCATTACCATGGGTATCAAGACTAGCAAAGCTTAATGGGAAAGGAAGGGGTAAAGTGGTGAGGTTGCAGCAGCGGCTAAGCATATATGGTGGCTAACATACGCAAATGAGAGCGAGAAGAGAAACAAAGGAACGGTCGTCATCTAGCAATGATCAAGAGGTGATCCTGAACTCCTACTTACGTCAAACATAACCCAGAAACCGTGTTCACTTCCCGGACTCCGCCGAGAAGAGACCATCACGGCTACACACACGGTTGATGCGTTTTATTTCGGATCTGGTGTCAAGTTTTCTACAACCGGACATTAACAAATTCCCATCTGCCACATAACCGCGGGCACGGCTCTCGAAAGTTTATACCCTGCAGGGGTGTCCCAACTTAGCCCATGATAAGCTCTCGCGATCAACGAAGGATATTCCTTCTCCCCGGGAAGACCCGATCAGTCTCGGAATCCCGGCTACAAGGCATTTCGACAGTAATAAAACAAGACCAGCAAGACCTCCCGGCGTGCCGACATCCTGATAGTAGCCGCGCGTATCTCGTCTCAGGCCACGACCGGATGAGCAGTACGTACAACTAGAACCAGCCCTCAAGTTTCCCCGAGGTGGCACTGCAAGTGGCTCTAGTTTGGACCAACACTTAGACAAGCATTGGCCCGGGGGGGGGGGGGGCTAAAATAAAGATGACCCTTGGGATGCGCGACTCCCAAGGGAAAAAGGTAATAGGTGATGCAAATGGTAAAACCAATGTTGGGCCTTGCTGGAGGAGTCTTATTCAAAGCGAACTGTCAAGGGGGTCCCATAAATCACCCGACCGCATTAGGAACGCAAAATCCAGGAACATAACACCGGTATGACGGAAACTAGGGCGGCAAGAGTGGAACAAAACACCAGGCATAAGGCCGAGCCTTCCACCCTTTACCAAATATATAGATGCATTAATAATATAAGAGATATTGTGATATCCCAACATAAACCCTGTCCACCATGGAGAAATCTTCAACTTCACCTGCAACTAGCAACGCTATAAGAGGGGCTGAGCAAAGCGGTAACATAGCCAGGCAACGGTTTGCTAGGAAGGGTGTCAAAGGTTAGAGGTTCATGGCAATTTGGGAGGCTTGAAGAACAAAAGATAGGTAACGCAGCATAGCGATAGAACGAAGCAACTAGCATAGCAATGATAGTAGTGAGATCCAGGGTAGCGGTCATCTTGCCTGAGATCCCTCTAGGAAGAAGAACGAGTCCATGAAGAAGACGGACGGGAGTAGTCGAACGAATCCTCACAATCGCAACATTACCGGAACTGAGAAGCAACACCTGAAAGAAACAAACAACATGGTAAACACACAAGCATAATCATGGCATGATGCATAACCAAGTATAATGCATGTCCGGTTTAAAAGCATGGCAAAGCATGGCAAAGTGCACAAACAACACTACAAATTAAGTGGAGCTCAATATGCAACGAGTTGCATATTGACGAAACACCATATCAATTATTTAGTTCTCTCTCGTTATAAGCTACTCAACAATATTAAATGTTATTAAACATGGCAAGGGGTGAAGCATAATTGAGCTAACTATTTAGGCAAGTTTAAATGAGGCCGGAACAACAAATAACAATTCCGGAAAATCCCCATATGTCATTTAGCAATTTTAAAGCATGCAACAATTTTAAACATTTTAAATGTTGTTAACATGATGCGGATGACATATGCAAGTTTTATGCAATTTTATGAAAATGTTGACATGAGCATGTTATGAAGCATTTGTCACCATGGCGGAACAAAACGGGTGCCACGGCAACGAATCCGAAAATGATGCCACGACAACATATCGGTTCCGGTAACTTGATTGAGATACCGATGCAAACGGGAAGTGTGCGGATGTGTGGAACACGCAAGAGATGGGGAGTGATCCCGGATACCGGGTGTCCCACATGTCGGTGGCATGGCAAAAGAGGGGCATCGCAAGCGACAATTCGGGCACGGTGCAAACACAAACATCTCATACAACAAAGCATTCGGCGGTCGTCTCGGCTGTTATACCTTCGAAGCATGCGTTTTCGGGGCGGATCGAGTTCGTCGAGGGAAGTAGTGGTACACAGGCCGTAGTGAAAGTAGTCGTTCTCGCGATGGTAGTGGAAGTAGTGGTACATGGCGACGGTAGAGGTACGCGCAATCTTGGCGACAGTAGTCGTACATGTCCGGAGAGGAACTTGTCGTATCCATGTAGTCGAACTTGGCGTATCCAAAGAGTACTTGGTGAATCCACGTAGTCGTACACAGGGTCATACAGGAACTTGACGTCCATGGAGTCGACAATGGTGGAACTTGACGCATCGTCGTGTGTAGTCATACTCGGTGCCCTCGGGGCATCGATCGTAGTTGTGGTACTTGGGGTGCATCAACTGGTGACCAACATTGTACAGGAGGCAGAGAGGACTCTTGCGATCTTCCGGTCAACGTGAACAGGAGGCATGGCAAAAGGAAGGGGAGACGGCCCTGACCCGTGGACCTGGCGTTTGACTGAATCGAGTCCACGAGGACAAGCGGGCGAGCGGCTGCTGCTGTTCGAGGCGAAGCAGGGGCGCGGTTCAGGCAAAATGGAGACAACAGCGGCAAGGCTTGGGGCTGGCGAGGGAGATCCAAGTAAGGACGGGGCACGGCAGCGATGTGGCAAGGAGCTCCAGCTCCTGTCTATGACGGGCAGAGGAGCTCCGGCAGGGGCCAAGGCGGCGGCAGGGGCCAAGGCGGCGGCAGGGGAGGACCCTGGTGGTCGACGGGGAGGCGCGAGGGGGGTGGTGAGGCACGGGAGGAGGCCTCCAGGCGTTGGGGGCTAGGCAGAGGAGGAAGGGGCACGACGGGGTGGCCGAGGACGGGCGCCATGGGGTTGTAGGAGCTCGGGGACGGGGCACTGCTCCTCTCTCTGCATGTGGCGGCGCAGGAGGAGGACGATGGGGAGAGAAAGATCGAGGGGAGAGGGATGAGGGGATCGAGCAGCTAGGGTTAGGAGGGGTGCTGGGCTCAAGTGGTCGGCTGGGCCTTGGAGGATTAGCTGGGCCGCTGGACTCTCTTCTCCCTCTTAATTCTTTAGCAGAAAAGAATCAAAGAGAAGAAAAAGAAAGAGAGGGTTAGGGAAAGAAGTCGGACATGGGGATTATTTTCTCGGACTCACAAAAATGAGCTTGATCCAAGAAAATACAAGTTGGCGCAAAAGCAAGATTTAAATTCAAACCCATTTGAATTTAATTCAAATGGTTTGAACTAGGACAAGGTTTAGGAGAGGCCAAAAATGTTGAGATGTTTTTATGGAGCTCCGGAAAATGATGAAAGAAATTATGGGCAAGGTTGGAGACCAAGAATTGAGATCACAATGGCATGGGATATTTTACAAGTGGGTTATGGTTAATTCCAAATAAATGGAATAATTTTATTATAGCTCCCTAATAATATTGAGAGGCTTTAAATATGTTTTAAAGAGAAATCACCATGTGAATATCCCTCGATTTAAATGGACCGAGATCCATACGATTTATTTAGATGAGTTTTACAAAAAAGGGTTGCATGATGACATGATGCAATGCAAGAGATGGCATGATGAATGCACAAACAAAACAAATCGCACGACAAAACTCGGAATAGCTGGAAGTCTTCTAGAGCGTCGGTCTCGGGGCGTTACAGTTGACTTGACGAGCCTAACATGTACAGACATGGCCTCAGAACATGAGAGACTGAAAGGTCGAACATGAGTCGTATGGTAGATACGATCAACATGGAGATGTTCACCGTTGATGACTAGTCCGTCTCACGTGATGATCGGACACGGCCTAGTCGATTCGGATCATGTATCACTTAGATGACTAGAGGGATGTCTATCTGAGTGGGAGTTCATTAAATAGTTTGATTAGTTGAACTTAATTATCATGACATAGTCAAAAGGTCTTTGCAAATTATGACATAGCTTACCATTTAGATATGTTCCTAGAGAAAATTTAGTTGAAAGTTGACAGTAGCAATTATGCGGATTGGGTCCGTAAACTGAGGATTGTCCTCATTGCTCCGCAGAAGGATTATGTCCTTAATGCACCGCTCAGTGTGCTAAACCTCGAACTAAATCTGTGGATGTTGCGAACATCTGATGTACACATTTTGATGACTACGTGATAGTTCAGTGCGTAATGTTAAACGGTTTAGAATTGAGGCGCCAAAGACATTTTTTGAAACGTCGCAGAACATATGAGATGTTCCGAGAGCTGAAATTGGGATTTCAGGCTCGTGCCCACGTCAAGAGGTATGAGACCCCCGACAAGTTTCTTAGCCTACAAACTAAGGGAGAAAAGCTCAATCGTTGAGCATGTGCTCAGATTGTCTGAGTACTACAATCGCTTAAATCGAGTGGGAGTTAATCTTCCAGATGAGATAGTGATGGTTCTCCAAAGTCACTGCCACAAAGCTACTAGAGCTTCGTGATGAACTATAACATATCAGGGATAGATACGATGATCCTTGAACTATTCGCGATGTTTGACATCGCGAAAGTAGAAATCAAGTAGGAGAAACAATTGTTGATAGTTAGTAAAACCACTAGTTTCAAGAAGGGCAAGGGCAAGAAGGGATACTTCCTGAAATGACAAATCAGTTGCTGCTCTGGTGAAGAAGCCCAAGGTTGAACCCAAACCCGAGACTAAGTGCTTCTATAACAAGGGGAACGGTCACTGAAGCAGAAGTACCCTAGATACTTGGTAGATGAGAAGGCAGGCAAGGTCGACAGAAGTATAATGGATATACATTATATTAATGTGTACTTTACTAGTACTCCTAGTAGCACCAGGGTATTAGATACCGGTTCGGTTGCTAAGTGTTAGTAACTCAAAATAAAAGTCTACGGAATAAACGGGAACTAGCCAAAGGTGAGATGACGATATGTGTTGGAAGTGTTTCCAAGGTTGATATGATCAAACATCGTACGCTCCCTCTACCATCGGGATTGGTGTTAAACCTAAATAATTGTTGTTTGGTGTTTGCGTTGAGCATAGACATGATTGGATTATGTTTATCGCAATACGGTTATTCATTTAAGGAGAATAATGGTTACTCTGTTTATTTGAATAATACCTTCAATGGTCTTGCACCTAAAATGAGTAGTTTATTGAATCTCGATCATAGTGATACACATGTTCATGCCAAAAGATATTAGATAGTAATGATAGTACCACCTACTTGTGGCACTGCCATTTGAGTCATATTGGTATATACGCATGAAGAAACTCCATGCAGATGGATCGTTTGGACTCACTTGATTTTGAATCACTTGAGACATGCAAATCATACCACATGGGCAAGATTACTGAAAAGCCTCATTTTTTGTGAGATGGAACAAGAAACCAACTTGTTGGAAGTAATACATTTTGATGCGTGTAGTCCAATGAGTGCTGAGGCACGCAATGGATATCGTTATGTTCTTACTTCACAGATGATTTGAGTAGATGCTAAGTATATTTACTTGATGAAACACAAGTCTGAATTATTGAACGGCTCAAGTAATTTCAGAGTGAAGTTGAAGATCGTCGTGACAAGAGGATAAAATGTCTTTGATATGATCACAGAGATGAATATCCGAGTTATGAGTTTGGTACACAATTAAGACACTGTGGAAATTGTTTCACAACTAATACCGCCTGGAACACCATAGTGTGATGGTGTGTCCGAACATCATAAATGCACCCTATTGGATATGGTGCATACCATGATGTCTCTTATCAAAATACCACTATCGTTTATGGGCTAGGCATTAGAGACAACCACATTCACTTTAAATAGGGCACCACCTAATTCCATTGAGATGACACCGTATGAACTATGGTTTAGAGAAACCTAAGCTGTCGTTTCTTAAAAGTTTGGGGCTGTGACGCTTATGTGGAAAAGTTTTAGCCTGATAAGCTCAAACCCAAAGCGGATAAATGCATCTTCATAGGACACCCAAAACAGTTGGGTATACCTCCTATTTCAGATCCGGAAGCAAAAGTGATTGTTTCTAGAAACGGGTCCTTTCTCGAGGAAAAGTTTCTCTCGAAAGAATTGAGTGGGAGGAAGATAGAACTTGATGAGGTTGTTGAACCTTCACTTCAATCAGAGAGTAGCGCTGCACAGAAAGATGTTTCTGTGGCACCTACGTCAGTTGAAGAGGAAGCTAATGATGATGATCATGAAGCTTTAGATCAAGTTACTGTCGAACCTCATAGGTCGACAAGGGTACGTACAGCTTCTGAGTGGTACAATAATCCTGTCTTAGAGGTCATGTTGTTGGACAACAATGAACCTAGGAGCTATGGAGAAGCGACGGTGGGCCCCGATTCCGACAAATGGCTCAAGGCCATAAAATCTGAGAGAGGATCCATGTATGAAAACAAAGTGTAGACTTTGGAAGAAAGACTTGATGGTCATAAGGCTATTGGGTACAGATGGATTTTAAAAGGAAGACGGAAAATGATGGTAAGTGTCACCATTAAGAAAGCTCGACTTGTCGCTAAGATGTTTTCCGACAAGTTCAAGGAGTTGACTACGATGAGACTTTTTTCACTCGTAGCGATGCTAAGAGTCTGTTGGAATTATATTAGCAGTTACTGCATTATTTATGAAATCTTGCAGATAGGATGTCAAAACATTGTTTCCTTGACGATTTGCTTGAGGAAAGGTTGTGTGTGATGCAACTAGAAGGTTTTGTCAATCCTAAAAGATGCTAACAAGTATGCAAAGCTCCAGCAATCCTTCTAAGGACTGGAATAAGCATCTCGGAGTTGGAATATATGCTTTGATGAGATGATCAAAGATTTTGGGTTTATACAAAGTTTATGAGAAACTTGTATTTTCCAAAGAAGTGAGTGGGGGCACTATAGAATTTCTGATGAGTATATGTTGTTGACATATTGATCGGAAATGATGTAGAATTTCTGGAAAGCATATAGGGTTGTTGAAAAGTGTTTTTCAATGGAAAACCTGGATTAAGCTACTTGAACATTGAGCATCAAGATCTATAAGGATAGATCAAAAAACGCTTAATAGTACTTTCAAATGAACACATACCGTGACAAGATTTTGAAGGAGTTCAAAATAGATCGGCAAAGACGGAGTTCTTGGCTGTGTTATAAGGTGTGAGTATTGAGTAAGACTCAAGACCTGACCACGGCAGAAGAAAGAGAAAGGACGAAGGTCGTCCCCTATGCTTTAGACGTAGGCTCTACAGTATGCTGTGTTGTGTACCGCACCTGAAGTGTGCCTTGCCATGAGTCAGTCAAGGGGTACAAGAGTGATCCAGTAATGGATCACAGGACATTGGTCATAGTTATCCTTAGTAACTAGTGGACTAAGGAATTTTCTCTTTTATGGAGGTGGTAAAAGAGTTCGTCGTAAAGGGTTACATCGATGCAAACTTTGACACTAATCCGGATGATTCTGAGTAGTAAACCGGATTCATATAGTAGAGCAGTTATTTGGAATTGTTCCAAATAGCACATGGTAGCTGCATCTACAAGATGACGTAAAGCACACACGGATGTGAAAGGTTCAGACCTGTTGACTAAAAACCTCTCTCACAAGCAAGATATGATCAAACCCCATGGGTGTTGGATTCATTGCAATCACATAGTAATGTGAACTAGACTATTGACACTAGTGCAAGTGGGAGACTATTGGAAATATGCCCTAGAGGCAATAATAAAATGGTTATTATTATATTTCCTTGTTCATGATAATTGTCTGTTGTTCATGCTATAATTGTATTAACCGGAAACCATAATACATGTGTGAATACATAGACAACAACATGTCCCTAGTGAGCCTCTAGTTGACTAGCTCGTTGATCAATAGATGGTTGTGGTTTCCTGACCATGGACATTGGATGTCATTGATAACGGGATCACATCATTAGGAGAATGATGTGATGGACAAGACCCAATCCTAAGCATAGCACAAGACCGTGTAGTTCATTTGCTAAGAGCTTTTCTAATGTTAAGTATCATTTCCTTAGACCATGAGATTGTGCAACTCCCGGATACCGTAGGAATGCTTTGGGTGTACCAAACCTCACAGCATAACTGGGTGGATATAAAGGTGCACTACAGGTATCTTCGAAAGTGTCTGTTGGGTTGGCACGAATTGAGACTGGGATTTTTCACTCCGTATGACGGAGAGGTATCTCTGGGCCCACTCGGTAATGCATCATCATAATGAGCTCAATGTGACTAAGGAGTTAGTCACGGGATCATGCTTTACAAAACGAGTAAAGAGACTTGCTGGTAACGAGATTGAACAAGGTATAGGGATACCGACGATCGAATCTCAGGCAAGTAACATACTGATAGACAAAAGGAATTGTATACGGGATTTATTGGATCCCCGACATCATGGTTCATCCGATGAGATCATCATGGAACATGTGGGAGCCAATATGGGTATCCAGATCCCGCTATTGGTTATTGGCTGAGAGGTGTCTCGGTCATGTCTGCATGGTTCCCGAACCCGTAGGGTCTACACACTTAAGGTTCAATGACGCTATAGTTGTTATGGGAAATAGCATGTGGTTACCAAAGGTTGTTCGGAGTCCCGATGAGATCCCGGACGTGACGAGGAACTCCGGAATGGTCCGGAGGTGAAGATCGATATATTGGACAAAGGGTATTGGAGTCCAGAATTGTTCCGGGGGTACCGGGTGACGACCAGCGTGTCCGAAAGGGGTTTCGGAGGCCCCGGCAAGCATTGGGGGCCTTATGGGCCAAGGGGAGGGGGCGCATCAGCCCACTAAGGGGCTGTGCGCTTCTCCCACCCCATGTCACATAACCTGGAGAGGTGGGGGCGCCTCCCCTAGGGCAGCCGCTCCTCCCGGCTTGGGGGGCAAGTTTCCTAGGGGTGGGGGCACCCAAACCCATCTAGGGTTTCCCCTGTGGCCGCCGCCCCTCCCCCAGGGAAACCCTAGTGTGCCTCCTCCTCCCCCCTTCCCCCTATATATAGTGAGGGAGAGAGAGGGCAGCCGCACACCCTTCCCTGGCACAGCCCCTCCCTCCTCCAACACCTCTTCCTCCTCCGTAGTGCTCGGCGAAGCCCTGCATGAGAACCATAAGCTCCACCACCACGCCGTCGTGCTGCCGGAGCTCTCCCTCAACTTCTCCTCTCCCCTTGCTGGATCAAGAAGGAGGAGACGTCCCCGGGCTGTACGTGTGTTGAATGTGGAGGCGCCGTCCGTTCGGCGCTAGATCGGATCTTCCGCGATTTGGATCTTCCGCGATTTGAATCAACCGTGTTCTTGTAACGCTTCTGCTTAGCGATCTTCAAGGGTATGAAGATGCACTCCGTATCTCTCTCTCTCTCTCTTGTTGCTAGTATCTCCTAGATTGATCTTGGTGATACATAGGAAAATTTTGAATTATCGCTATGTTCCCCAACACCAAAGACCCCCTGCGTTCAGCTGCTTCCAGATTTCCCAAGTCGTTACCATGAACAGGGAGTCGAAACCTTTCCTCTCGCACCTGTGGAGGCCGCTTCTGGCTCGCTCCCACCACTGTATTGGAGTGCAGTCCGTGGGGGAGGCAGCGATGCTCAGCCTGAAGTGACTCAGGATCAGGTGCCACACCTCTCTAGCGTATGAGCATTGTATTAAGATGTGGTCAACTCTGTCCTCTTCTGGAGACAAGTGAAGCAAGGGGAGGTCTCGTCCTGCAATCCATGCCGGGTCTGATGGTCGGAGGTCCACACTCTGTACTGCGAGGCTGACCAAAGGAAAATCTTGCACCTCAATGGCGCCCATGTATTCCATATGAGAGGAGCCGACATGGAGTAAGTAAGGCCCATGCACAATCTCTTGTAGGTGGAGTTCGCCGAATAAGCTCCCGACTTGTCGGGCAGCCATGTGAGCATATCGGACCGCCCCTCCTCCCTTTCAATGAGGGATATGGCCTGTTGAAGTAGGTACAGTTGCATATGCGTAGTGAAATTTAGCTCCTCCTGGACGTCCCTCTCCCACCTTCTACTCTCCAATGCCTGATGCACCGTACGGATATTATGGATGTGCGAGGGAATGAGGGCAAAGATGGTCGGGGCTATGTCAACCACCGCACGTCCATTGATCCATCGATTGCGCCAAAACAGAGTATACTTCCCGTCGCCGACCGAGATGGAGATAAGGCTGTCGAAAACTTCCCTGGACTCACTATCAGAGACCAACTTCAGGCCCTTCCATGGTCGTTCGTCGTCCGTTCGTCTAATCCACTCCCAATGCACCCAGAGGGCGAGAGCTTGCAACTTGAGGTTTGTTACCCCAATTCTCCATAGCAATAGGGGCAGCAGATGGTGTTCCAAGCTACAAGGTATGCCCCCATTTGTCTTGTCTTTCCCGGCCCAAAAGTAGGATCGGAGGCAAGAGTGTATGTCATCAAACATCCACTATGGTGCGTCTAGGATCAACAATTCATGAATGGGTCTAGCTGCGATAATTGATTTTACTAGGATGAGCCTCCCTGGCCTCTGGATGAGACCGCGCTACCAAGTAGGGACCATGTGCCTGACCTGATCAAGTAGTGGCTGCCAATCCGGTCTGGAGAGCTGCAAGATGGAGAGCTGGATGCCGAGGTATTTGCAGGGGAACAATCCCATTGTGCATTGTAATATCCCAGCCACCCGGTTGCTGTCCACCTCTGATCCACGAATGATAATCGCGATGGATTTCCTGTAATTGATCCTAAGGCCCGAGGCTTCTCCAAAGATGTCGAGCGCGGCTCTCACAAAGTTTAGATCCATGTTTGTGGGCTTGATGAAGAGGGCAACATCATCTGCGTAGATCGAGAGGCGCTGTGTTGCCGAGAACCGGTGAAAGAACTGACCACACCCTCGTGCTCGACCTTGGTGAAAATAGCCGACAGAGCCTCCATGGCCACCATGAATAGAAGGGGGGACACTGGATCCCCTTGCCGCAACCCTTGCGCATGTGCGAAGATGCGGCCCGAGACTCAATTAACAATCACTTTAGTCGTGGCCAATTGTAGTAAGATCGCTATCCATCTGATCCAGGTGCTGCCAAACCCCTTTTTCCTCAAAACCTCAAAGAGGAATGGCCAAGAGAGGGAGTCGAAGGCGCAGGTGATGTCGAGCTTCAGGAATATGCCTTTCTCATTCCTTCCATAAATTTTCCGCGTTACTTGCCTAACCAGAGATAGTTGTCGTGTATATTCCTCCCGACAATGAAGGTAGACTGGTCAGCCGAAACAATTTCTTTCATACGCGTACGCGCTCTATTCACTAGGATCTTAGCGAAAAGCTTCCAGAAGCTGTGTGGCAAGCTGATTAGGCGGAAACCCTCGATTTCTGTAGCGACCAACTTCTTGGGGATGAGCATGATCAACGCTTTATAGTGAAGGAAATATGCCCTAGAGGCAATAATAAAGTTTTTATTTTATATTTCCTTATTCATGATAAAGGTTTATTATTCATGCTAGAATTGTATTGATTGGAAACTATAATACATGTGTGAATATATAAATAAACACCGTGTCCCTAGTGAGCCTCTACTAGAATAGCTCGTTGATTGAAGACGGTTAAGGTTTCCTAACCATGGACATGAGTTGTCATTTGATAATGGTATCACATCATTAGGAGAATGATGTGATGGACTAGACCCATCCGTTAGCTTAGCAGAATGATCGTTCAGTTTTATTGCTATTGCTTTCTTCATGTCAAATACATATTCCTTCGACTATGAGATTATGCAACTCCCGGATACCAGAGGAATGCCTTCTGTGCTAACAAATGTCACAACATAACTGGGTGATTATAAAGATGCTCTGCAGGTATCTCCGAAGGTGTTTGTTCAGTTGGCATAGATCGAGATTAGGATTTGTCACTCTGAGTATCGGAGAGGTATCTCTGGTCCCTCTCGGTAATACACATCATAAGCTTGCAAGCAAACGACTAAGGAGTTAGTCACGATGTGATGTATTACGGGACGAGTAAAGAGACTTCCCGGTAACGAGATTGAACTAGGTATTAAGATACCGACGATCGTATCTCGGGCAAGTAACATATTGATGGACAAAGGGAATTACGCATGTTGTCATAACGGTTCGGCCGATAAAGATCTTCGTAGAATATGTAGGAGCTAATATGGGCATCCAGGTTCCGCTATTGGTTATTGACCGGGGAGGTGTATCGGTCATGTCTACAAAGGGAATTACGCATGTTGTCATAACGGTTCGGCCGATAAAGATCTTCGTAGAATATGTAGGAGCCAATATGGGCATCCAGGTTCCGCTATTGGTTATTGACCGGGGAGGTGTATCGGTCATGTCTAAATAGTTCTCGAACCCGTAGGGTTCGCATGCTTAACGTTCGATGACGATATAGTATTACATGAGTTATGTGATTTGGTGAACGAATGTTGTTCAGAGTCCCAGATGAGATCACAGACAGGAAGAGGAGTCTCGAAATAGTTGAAAGGTAAAGATTGATATATAGGACAAGGGTATTCAGACAACGAAAGTGTTTCGGGGGGTACCGGGTACTTATCGGGTCAACGGAAGGGGTTTCGGGCACCCCCGGCAAAAGATATGGGCTTATGGGCCAAGAGGGGAAACGCACCAGCCACAAGGGGCTGGTGCGCCCCCCATATGGGCCGGCCTAGGAGGAGAAGGAAAGAGGGGAAGGGATAGGAAAGAGTGGAATAGGATTCCCCTTCCTTCCCTCTCCCCCCTCTTTCCTCCCTCCTCCGACAAACATGGCAGGGGGTGGCCAAGGGCAGGAGCCCAAGTAGGAGTCAGACCTAATAGGGGCGCCCCTTGGCCTCTCCCCCTCCCTCCCACCTATATATATGAGGAGGGTGGCGCCTAGCACACCCCAGACAGCCTAGCCGTGTGCGGCGCCCCCCTCCACCGTTTACACCCCCGGTCATATTTTCGTAGTGCTTAGGCGAAAACCTGCGGGGATCACTTCACCATCACCATCACCACGCTGTCGTGCTGATGGAACTCATCTACTACCTTGACGTCTTGCTGGATCAAGAAGGCGAGGGACGTCACCGAGCTGAATGTGTGCAGAACGCGGAGCTACCGTGCGTTCGGTACTTGATCGGTTGAAGCGCAAGAAGTTCGACTACATCAACTGCGTTGTGAAACGCTTCCGCTTACGGTCTACGAGGGTACGTAGACACACTCTCCCCCTCGTTGCTATGCATCTCCATGGAATGATCATTGCGTGTGCGTAGAATTTTTTTGTTTTCCATGCAACGATTCCCAACATATTGAGCTTCCCGGATCCTCTTCCGTCTCCCACAAACAGTTTATGTAGCGCGGCCATGATGTCGGGTTTGATCACCAGCCAGGCCTTTTGGTAGAACGCACGAGTGAACCCATCGGGGCCCGGCGCTTTGTCCGATGGCATCTCCTTAATGACATTCCAGACCTCCTCCTCGAAAAATAGGCAGTCCAGCTCGTGGAGATCCACTGGTTCCATGCTCAGGTACTCGAGGTCCATGGTAAGCTCACGCGCCCGCGCTCTCCCCAACAATCCCTCGTAAGCCTCTGTGAAGATCTCTTGTATGCGCTATTGGTCAATAACAATCACCTCCTCATGCTTGACGCGGGGTATGAAGTTCTTAATCCTCCTCCCATTAGCTACAGCCTAAAATAGCTTGGAATTGGCATCACCGGCCTATAGCCAGCGGACCACGAGCGCTGGCGTTGTATAGTTCTTTCGAGCGATGCCAAGCCGAGCAGCGTATCAGCTGAAGTTGAAGTTGCAAAAAACCGTTCGCTTGCAAAGAAACCGTTCGCTTGCTATCCTTCTTCCGGTTGATGTTTGTCAGTTATCATTAGCCTGGGCGCGCACTCTCTCCCTCTCCCCTCTCCTCTCCTCCCCGGTCCAAATATCCATCCCTGAATTCGAAGGAGATGGCTCCTCCTTCCTCTCTCCCTTCCCTCTCTTCCCCCCTCCTTCTCCTCGCCTCGGCAGATCTACTCCCCGCCCTTCCCCGGTGGCCGGCGTCCGGTCGCCCTCACCTTCATGTGTAGCTCCCCTTCCCCTATCCTCCCCTGTTTCCCTGCGGGTGGATCCCTCCCCTTCCTTCTCTACGCTGCCGGTTCTTGGATCTCGTTTTTGGGCGCTGGTGTCGGATGAGGAGGATTCACGTTCTCTGCCTTCCTCCCCCGGTGGTGCGGTTTCCTGCTCTGGGGAGGTGGGGGTCGCCTGCGCCGCCCCTTGCCCTCGTAAGTTTGCCCCCGGGGGTCGGGGCCGTCCGTTGGGGGTGTCTCCGTCGGTCGACGGCTGGTTCCGGATCTCGCGGCGTCGGCGTAGATCTGGTAAGTTTGCGTTCGTGTCCCCTGCGCCTGGTGTCCTGGGTTGTGCTCCCGATGGGGAGCTTGGAGGCTCTCCATCTCCCTCTCCGTCTCCGGCTGCGGGGGCTCCGTCGCCGGCGGTGGTGGCGGCAGGGCCGGTGGTCGCTCCGTGTAACCTAGATCCAGATCTCCATGTAGTGGCCGCCGGTTCGCGGGCCTCCTCCCCGTGTGGGCCTGCTGGGCCTGTCGGGGCGGTGCTGGCTAGTGGGCCTCCACCTCCCCCCTCCCTCTCTTCGATAATCGATTTCCCCCCGCTCCTTTCTTTTGACCCAGTTGGGCCCCCCGCCCGGTTACCGGCTCCACATTCCTATTCGGCCCATTTAGCGAGTCGGGCCCAGGGGGGCACGGCTCGCTCGGGTTATATATGGATCCCACGCGGCTCGGTTCCCCCCCTGCTAGGGTTTCCTGCTTCCGCCGCTGACCTGCGCTGCTATCGTCTTCCCATCCGTCGCTTCATCAGATCCCCCCCACCTCTACCCCTCCTTCTTCCTTTTGCTGCGGTGATCTCCATGGACAAATCTAGGGGCTCTTCCTGCGAGGCGCTTTCTGGTAGCAAGCGGCGCCGCGAGGACTCCCCCGCCTCCGCGGTGGATCTGGAGCTTGAGGCTTCGCTCCGCTCCAAGCTGGAGTCGGAGCAAGCAGCGCGTGAGCAGGTGGCTCGTGCCTGCGAGGCCTGGGCTTCGGGTCCGGAGCGGGTGCAGCAACCGGTGAAGGAGGGAGTGACTGGATCTGGCCTACAGGGCTCTGGGTCTGGTCCTTCTCCTTCCCAAGTGCTGGATCTGTGGGAGGCGGCGGTGGCTTCTGGCGGTGGGGTGTCTTCGTCATCGGCTTCCCTCCCGGCTCCGGGTGTTGGGCGTGGCCCGTCGGCCCCGTCTCGGCCCCAGCCTCCCCCTCCTCCTCGTGGGGCCGGATCTGGTTTCCGTCCGCCGCCTCGATCCTTCGCGGGGCCGGCGCGTCGGCCTCCCGGCCCGGCATCGGGGGATGGGATCCTTCCTCCTCCCCCGTCGCAGCAGCAATCCCGCCCCTCCTCCTCTTCCCACAGCAACCCCTCGGCGCTTACCTGCTTCGCTTGTCACAGACCGGGCCACTTTCAGTCTCGCTGCACCAATCCCCCATTTTGCCTGATCTGTCGCTCTGATGGCCACCTCACGGTTAACTGCATGGATAGGCAGAAACCTCCCGCGGTCATCCAGTTTGTTCTGGGTCTCCCGGGCTGCTCCTTCTTCGCCTTTAATGGTGATCTGCCTGTTCGGGAGGTGGCTCCTTCGCTGTCCAATGCGGCTATTGTCTCTGTCAAAGACCAAAAGATCTCCCCCCAAACTCTGCTGGAAGGGCTTCGCATCTGGGATGTGGCTGGTTGGGACTGGCAAGTTGTGCAGCTGTCAGATTTCGACTTCTCTATGGTGTTCCCCTCCAAAGATTGCCTGCGAATGATTGCTTCCTGCACCAGCTTCACCTTACCTCTTAATCAACTGGTGGTTTCTGTCAAAGCGGCTGCATCCAATGGTACTGCAGTTGGTCCTCTGTCTCAAGTGTGGGTGTTGATTGATGACCTTCCTGCGAGTCTGCGCTCATCTGCTTTCCTCATGTCCTTTGGGGTTTTGATTGGGAAACCCATTGAGGTGGACGAGGAGTCTTTGAACAAGGTTGGTCCTGCTCGGATGAAGGTCTGGTGTGTTGATCCTGATCGGGTGCATGGCCTCATTGATGTTTATCCTTCTCCCAATGGAATCAGGCTGCGGGTGCGGGTGGAGGGGGCGGCGGCGGCTCTCCATGCTCCCCCCTCCTCCTGCTAATCCCTCGGATAAACATGACAAGGAAGGGGATGGTTCTTTTGGTGGCCCCAATCAGAGTTTTGGGTCTAATCTCTGCTTCACTCAATCTGAATGGGATGGCCTGGCAGACTCAGAACGTGAGTTGTTTCATTCTCAAGCGCCTGTTGGTGATGCTCCTCGTGAAGATGCTGTGATCCCCCCTGCTGCCCAGATGGCCCCCTCTGCTGCTGCTGATATGCCTAAGGCCCCGCCCTGCTCGGTCACTCCTGTGTCTGCGGCATGCTCCAACCTTCCGGCCCGCCCTACCTCCCCCACTCGTTCGGGTATTGAAGATCTCCCTGGCTCTCCTGCTTGTGACATGGTGGAATCCCAACACCCCTCGAAGAAGAAATCCTCAGTCCGCAAGTACTCGGCTAAGAGCCGGACATCTTCGGGTTCGAAGCAATCCATGACGGGGATCTGTCGACGTCTTGATCATGATCTGGGCTCCATGTCTCGCTCGGGCCCCCATGCTGGCTCTCCTGCTGCGCGGTCGCCTGCTATCCGCTCCCCGGTGTCCACGGCCCGCAAAGGTAGGCGAGTGTCACAGGCTGGTGGCTCTATTCTGGAAAGGGCGGAGAAGCGGGCTGCGGCGAAGGACCTCCCTCCCCCAGGTACCCCCTCACCCCCATCTGTCGCTGGTTCTCCGGCTCGGGTGGTTTTACCTTCGATGTTTGATGATCATCTTTTAAACATTATGTCGGACGTGGGTTTGGTGGTTGATTCTTCTGTTGGCTCTCCCTGTTGGAAATATGCCCTAGAGGCAATAATAAAAGGATTATTATATTTCAATGTTCATGATAATTGTCTTTTGTTCATGCTATAACTGTATTATCCGGAAATCGTAACACACGTGTGAACACTTAGACCCAATGAGTCCCTAGTGAGCCTCTAGTTGACTAGCTCGTTATGATCAATAGATAGTCATGGTTTCCTGACTATGGACATAGGATGTCGTTGATAACGGGATCACATCATTAGGAGAATGATGTGATGGACAAGACCCAATCATAAGCATAGCATAAAAGATCGTATAGTTCGTTTGCTAGAAGCTTTGCCAATGTCAAGTATCTATTCCTTCGACCATGAGATCGTGTAACTCCCGGTTACCGTAGGAGTGCCTTGGGTGTATCAAACGTCACAACGTAACTGGGTGACTATAAAGGTGCATTACAGGTATCTCCGAAAGTATCTGTTGGGTTGACACGGATCGAGACTGGGATTTGTCACTCCGTATAACGGAGAGGTATCTCTGGGCCCACTCGGTAATGCATCATCATAATGAGCTCAATGTGACCAAGGTGTTGGCCACGGGATCATGCATTACGGTACGAGTAAAGTGACTTTCCGGGTAACGAGACTGAACAAGGTATTGGGATACCGACGATCGAGTCTCGGGCAAGTAACGTACCGATTGACAAAGGGAATTGTATACAGGGTTTGATCGAATCCTCGACATCGTGGTTCAACCGATGAAATCATCGAGGAGCATGTGGGAGCCAACATGGATATCCAGACCCCGCTGTTGGTTATTGCCCGAGAGTCGTCTCGGTCATGTCTGCGTGTCTCCCGAACCCGTAGGGTCTACACACTTAAGGTTCGGTGACGCTAGGGTTAGTAGGAAGTCAAGTATGTGACTACCGAATGATGTTCGGAGTCCCGGATGAGATCCCGGACGTCACGAGGAGTTCCGGAATGGTCCGGAGGTAAAGATTTATATATGGGAAGTCCTGTTTCGGGCATCGGGACAAGTTTCGGGGTTATCGGTATTGTACCGGGACCACCGGAGGGGTCCCGGGGGCCCACCGGGTGGGGCCACCTGCCCCGGGGGCCACATGGGCTGTAGGGGGTGCGCCTTGGCCTGCATGGGCCAAGGGCACCAGCCCCACATAGGCCCATGCGCCTAGGGTTCAAGGGGGCAAGAGTCCTAGGAGGGGAAGGCACCTCCTAGGTGCCTTGGGGGGGAGGGAAACCCCCCTTGGCCGCCGCCCCCCTAGGAGATTGGATCTCCTAGGGCCGGCCACCCCCCCCTTGGCCCTCCTATATATAGTGGGGGAGAGGAGGGACTTCACACCCTGAGTCCTTGGCCTTAGGTTGCCTCCTTCTCCCTCCCCAACACCTCTCCTCCTTCGTTGTGTGCTCGGCGAAGCCCTGTCGGAGTACTGCTTCTCCACCATCACCACGCCGTCGTGCTGCCGGTGGAGCTGTCTTCCTCAACCTCTCCTTCCCCCTTGCTGGATCAAGAAGGAGGAGACGTCGCTCGTCCCGTACGTGTGTTGAACACGGAGGTGCTGTCCGTTCAGCACTTGGCATCGGTGATCTGAATCACGTTCGAGTACGACTCCATCATCACCTTGCAAGCTTCCGCACGCGATCTACAAGTGGTATGTAGATGCAAGCTCTCTCCCATGACTCGTTGCTTAGATGAACTCATAGATGGATCTTGGTGAAGCCGTAGGAAAAATTTTAATTTTCTGCAACGTTCCCCAACAGTGGTATCAGAGCCAGGTTTATGCGTAGTTCTCTAATGCACGAGTAGAACACAATTTGTTGTGGGCGTTGATCTTGTCATCTTACTTGCCTCTACTAGTCTTTTCTTGCTCAACGGTATTGTGGGATGAAGCGGCCCGGACCAACCTTACACGTACGCTTACGTGAGACCGGTTCCACCGACTGACATGCACTAGTTGCATAAGGTGGCTGGCGGGTGTCTGTCTCTCCCACTTTAGTTGGAGCGGAATCGATGAACAAGGCCCTTATGAAGGGTAAATAGAAGTTGACAAAATCACGTTGTGGTGATTCGTAGGTAAGAAAACGTTCTTGCTAGAACCCAATCGCAGCCACGTAAAAGATGCAACAACAACTAGAGAACGTCTAACTTGTTTTTGCAGCGATTGATCATGTGATGTGATATGGCCAGAAGTTGTGATGAATGTTGAATTGTGATGTATGAGATCATGTTCTTGTAATAGGATTCACGACTTGCATGTCGATGAGTATGACAACCGGCAGGAGCCATAGGAGTTGTCTTTATTTTTTTGTATGACCTGCGTGTCATTGAAGAACGCCATGTAAACTACTTTACTTCATTACTAAACGCGTTAGTCATAGAAGTAGAAGTAGTCGTTGGCGTGACAACTTCATGAAGACACGATGATGGAGATCATGATGATGGAGATCATGGTGTCAAGCCGGTGACAAGATGATCATGGAGCCCCGAAGATGGAGATCAATGGAGCTTGATGATATTGGCCATATCATGTCACAACCATATAATTGCATGTGATGTTTATTATGTTTATGCATCTTGTTTACTTAGGACGACGGTAGTAAATAAGATGATCCCTTACAAAATTTCAAGAAGTGTTCTCCCCTAACTGTGCACCGTTGCTACAGTTCGTCGTTTCTAAGCACCACGTGATGATCGGGTGTGATGGATCCTTACGTTCACATACAACGGGTGTAAGACAGTTTTACACAGCGAAAACACTTAGGGTTAACTTGACGAGCCTAGCATGTGCAGACATGGCCTCGGAACACGGAGACCGAAAGGTCGAACACGAGTCGTATGGAAGATACGATCAACATAAAGATGTTCACCGACGATGACTAGTCCGTCTCACGTGATGATCGGACACGGGCTAGTCGACTCGGATCGTGTAACACTTAGATGACTAGAGGGATGTCTAATCTAAGTGGGAGTTCATAATTTTGATTAAGAACTTTATTATCATGAACTTAGTCTAAAACCTTTGCAAATATGTATTGTAGATCAATGGCCAACGCTCATGTCAACATGAACTTCAACGCGTTCCTAGAGAAAACCAAGCTGAAAGATGATGGCAGCAACTATACGGACTGGGTCCGAAACCTGAGGATCATCCTCATAGCTGCCAGGAAGCAATATGTCCTAGAAGGACCGCTAGGTGCCGCTCCCGTCCCAGAGAACCAAGACGTTATGAACGCTTGGCAAACTCGTGCTGATGATTACTCCCTCGTTCAGTGCGGCATGCTTTACAGCTTAGAACCGGGGCTCCAAAAGCGTTTTGAGCATCACGGAGCATATGAGATGTTCGAAGAGCTGAAACTAGTTTTCCAAGCTCATGCCCGGGTCGAGAGATATGATGTCTCCGACAAGTTCTACAGTTGTAAGATGGAGGAGAACAGTTCTGTCAGTGAACACATCCTGAAGATGTCTGGGTTGCACGCACGTATGACCCAGTTGAACATTAACCTCCCAGATGAGGCGGTCATTGACAGAATCCTCCAGTCGCTCCCACCAAGCTACAAGAGCTTTGTGATGAACTACAACATGCAGGGGATGGTAAAGACCATTCCTGAAGTGTTCTCGATGCTGAAGTCAGCAGAGGCTGAAATCAAGAAAGAACATCAAGTGTTGATGGTCAATAAGACCACTAAGTTCAAGAAGGGCAAGGGTAAGAAGAACTTCAAGAAGGACGGCAAAGATGTTGCCGCGCCCGGTAAGCCTGTTGCCGGGAAGAAGTCAAAGAATGGACCCAAGCCTGAGACTGAGTGCTTTTATTGCAAGGGGAAGGGGCACTGGAAGCGGAACTGCCCCAAATACTTAGCGGATAAGAAGGCCGGCAACACCAAAGGTATATTTGATATACATGTAATTGATGTGTACCTTACCAGTACTCGAAGTAACTCCTGGGTATTTGATACCGGTGCCGTTGCTCACATATGTAACTCACAGCAGGAGCTGCGGAATAAACGGAGACTGGCGAAGGACGAGGTGACGATGCGCGTCGGGAATGGCTCCAGGGTCGATGTGATCGCCGTCGGCACGCTGCCTCTACATTTACCTACGGGATTAGTTTTAAACCTCAATAATTGTTATTTAGTGCCAAGTTTGAGCATGAACATTGTATCTGGATCTCGTTTAATACGAGATGGCTACTCATTTAAGTCTGAGAATAATGGTTGTTCGATTTATATGAGAGATATGTTTTATGGTCATGCTCCGATGGTCAATGGTTTATTCTTGATGAATCTCGAGCGTAATATTACACATGTTCATAGTGTGGATGCCAAAAGATGTAAAGTTGATAACGATAGTCCCACATACTTGTGGCACTGCCGCCTTGGTCACATTGGTGTCAAGCGCATGAAGAAGCTCCATGCTGATGGACTTTTAGAGTCTCTTGATTATGAATCATTTGACACATGCGAACCTTGCCTCTTAGGCAAAATGACCAAGACTCCGTTCTCCGGAACAATGGAGCGAGCAACCAACTTGTTGGAAATCATACATACCGATGTGTGCGGTCCAATGAGCGTTGAGGCTCGCGGAGGATATCGTTATGTTCTCACTCTCACTGACGACTTGAGTAGATATGGGTATGTCTACTTAATGAAACACAAGTCTGAGACCTTTGAAAAGTTCAAGGAATTTCAGAGTGAGGTAGAGAATCAACATGACCGTAAGATAAAGTTCCTACGATCAGATCGTGGGGGCGAATACTTAAGTCACGAATTTGGTACACACTTAAGAAAATGTGGAATCGTTTCACAACTCACGCCGCCTGGAACACCTCAGCGAAACGGTGTGTCCGAACGTCGTAATCGCACTCTATTGGATATGGTGCGGTCTATGATGTCTCTTACCGATTTACCGCTATCATTTTGGGGATACGCTCTAGAGACAACTACATTCACTTTAAATAGGGCACCGTCTAAATCCGTTGAGACGACACCGTATGAATTATGGTTTGGGAAGAAACCTAAGCTGTCGTTTCTAAAAGTTTGGGGATGCGATGCTTATGTCAAGAAACTTCAACCTGAAAAGCTCGAACCCAAGTCGGAAAAATGCGTATTCATAGGATACCCTAAGGAAACTGTCGGGTATACCTTCTACTTAAGATCCGAAGGCAAGATCTTTGTTGCCAAGAACGGATGCTTTCTGGAGAAAGAGTTTCTCTCGAAAGAAGTAAGTGGGAGGAAAGTAGAACTCGATGAAGTACTACCTCTCGAACGGGAAAGTGGTGCAGCGCAGGAAACCATTCCTGTAATGCCCACACCAACTGAAGAGGAAAATGTTGATGATGATCAAGGTACTTCAGATCTAGTTGCTACTGAATTTCGAAGGTCCACAAGGACACGTTCTGCACCAGAGTGGTACGGCAACCCTGTCATGGAAATCATGTTGCTGGACAACAATGAACCTTCGAACTATGAAGAAGCAATGGCGGGCCCGGATTCCAACAAATGGCTTGAGGCCATGAAATCCGAGATAGGATCCATGTATGAAAACAAAGTATGGACTTTGACAGACTTGCCCGATGATCGGCGAGCGATAGAAAATAAATGGATTTTTAAGAAGAAGACGGACGCGGATGGTAATGTTACCATCTATAAAGCTCGACTTGTCGCTAAGGGTTATCGACAAGTTCAAGGGATTGACTACGACGAGACATTCTCTCCCGTGGCGAAGCTTAAGTCCGTCCGAATCATGTTAGCAATTGCCGCATACTATGATTATGAGATATGGCAGATGGACGTCAAAACGGCATTCCTTAATGGACATCTTAAGGAAGAGCTGTATATGATGCAGCCGGAAGGTTTTGTCGTTCCTCAGAACGCTAACAAAGTATGCAAGCTCCAGCGATCCATTTATGGACTGGTGCAAGCATCTCGGAGTTGGAACATTCGCTTTGATGAGATGATCAAAGCGTTTGGGTTTACGCAGACTTATGGAGAAGCCTGCGTTTACAAGAAAGTGAGTGGGAGCTCTGTAGCATTTCTCCTATTATATGTAGATGACATACTCTTGATGGGAAATGATACGGAACTCCTGGACAGCATTAAGGCCTACTTGAACAAGTGTTTTTCAATGAAGGACCTTGGAGAAGCTGCTTATATATTAGGCATCAAGATCTATAGAGATAGATCGAGACGCCTCATAGGTCTTTCACAAAGCACATACCTTGATAAGATTTTGAAGAGGTTCAAAATGGATCAGTCCAAGAAGGGGTTCTTGCCTATGTTACAAGGTGTGAGATTGAGCTTGGCTCAGTCACCGACCACGGCAAAAGATAAAGAAGAGATGAGTGTCATCCCCTATGCTTCAGCCATAGGATCTATTATGTATGCCATGCTGTGTACCAGACCCGATGTAAACCTTGCCGTAAGTTTGGTTGCAAGATACCAAAGTAACCCCGGCAAGGAACACTGGACAGCGGTCAAGAATATCCTGAAGTACCTGAAAAGGACAAAGGACATGTTTCTCGTTTATGGAGGAGATGAAGAGCTCGTCGTAAAGGGTTACGTCGACGCTAGCTTCGACTCAGATCTGGATGACTCTAAGTCACAAACCGGATACGTGTATATGTTGAATGGTGGAGCAGTAAGCTGGTGCAGCTGCAAGCAGAGCGTCGTGGCGGGATCTACATGTGAAGCGGAGTACATGGCAGCCTCGGAGGCAGCGCATGAAGCGATTTGGATGAAGGAGTTCATCACCGACCTAGGAGTCATACCCAATGCGTCGGGGCCGATCAAACTCTTCTGTGACAACACTGGAGCTATTGCCCTTGCCAAGGAGCCCAGGTTTCACAAGAAGACCAGGCACATCAAGCGTCGTTTCAACTCCATCCGTGAAAATGTTCAAGATGGAGACATAGAGATTTGCAAAGTGCACACGGATCTGAATGTCGCAGATCCGTTGACTAAACCTCTCTCGCGTGCAAAACATGATCAACACCAGAACTCTATGGGTGTTCGATTCATCACAATGTAACTAGATTGGTGACTCTAGTGCAAGTGGGAGACTGTTGGAAATATGCCCTAGAGGCAATAATAAAAGGATTATTATATTTCAATGTTCATGATAATTGTCTTTTGTTCATGCTATAACTGTATTATCCGGAAATCGTAACACACGTGTGAACACTTAGACCCAATGAGTCCCTAGTGAGCCTCTAGTTGACTAGCTCGTTATGATCAATAGATAGTCATGGTTTCCTGACTATGGACATAGGATGTCGTTGATAACGGGATCACATCATTAGGAGAATGATGTGATGGACAAGACCCAATCATAAGCATAGCATAAAAGATCGTATAGTTCGTTTGCTAGAAGCTTTGCCAATGTCAAGTATCTATTCCTTCGACCATGAGATCGTGTAACTCCCGGTTACCGTAGGAGTGCCTTGGGTGTATCAAACGTCACAACGTAACTGGGTGACTATAAAGGTGCATTACAGGTATCTCCGAAAGTATCTGTTGGGTTGACACGGATCGAGACTGGGATTTGTCACTCCGTATAACGGAGAGGTATCTCTGGGCCCACTCGGTAATGCATCATCATAATGAGCTCAATGTGACCAAGGTGTTGGCCACGGGATCATGCATTACGGTACGAGTAAAGTGACTTGCCGGGTAACGAGACTGAACAAGGTATTGGGATACCGACGATCGAGTCTCGGGCAAGTAACGTACCGATTGACAAAGGGAATTGTATACAGGGTTTGATCGAATCCTCGACATCGTGGTTCAACCGATGAAATCATCGAGGAGCATGTGGGAGCCAACATGGATATCCAGACCCCGCTGTTGGTTATTGCCCGAGAGTCGTCTCGGTCATGTCTGCGTGTCTCCCGAACCCGTAGGGTCTACACACTTAAGGTTCGGTGACGCTAGGGTTAGTAGGAAGTCAAGTATGTGACTACCGAATGATGTTCGGAGTCCCGGATGAGATCCCGGACGTCACGAGGAGTTCCGGAATGGTCCGGAGGTAAAGATTTATATATGGGAAGTCCTGTTTCGGGCATCGGGACAAGTTTCGGGGTTATCGGTATTGTACCGGGACCACCGGAGGGGTCCCGGGGGCCCACCGGGTGGGGCCACCTGCCCCGGGGGCCACATGGGCTGTAGGGGGTGCGCCTTGGCCTGCATGGGCCAAGGGCACCAGCCCCACATAGGCCCATGCGCCTAGGGTTCAAGGGGGCAAGAGTCCTAGGAGGGGAAGGCACCTCCTAGGTGCCTTGGGGGGGAGGGAAACCCCCCTTGGCCGCCGCCCCCCTAGGAGATTGGATCTCCTAGGGCCGGCCACCCCCCCCTTGGCCCTCCTATATATAGTGGGGGAGAGGAGGGACTTCACACCCTGAGTCCTTGGCCTTAGGTTGCCTCCTTCTCCCTCCCCAACACCTCTCCTCCTTCGTTGTGTGCTCGGCGAAGCCCTGTCGGAGTACTGCTTCTCCACCATCACCACGCCGTCGTGCTGCCGGTGGAGCTGTCTTCCTCAACCTCTCCTTCCCCCTTGCTGGATCAAGAAGGAGGAGACGTCGCTCGTCCCGTACGTGTGTTGAACACGGAGGTGCTGTCCGTTCAGCACTTGGCATCGGTGATCTGAATCACGTTCGAGTACGACTCCATCATCACCTTGCAAGCTTCCGCACGCGATCTACAAGTGGTATGTAGATGCAAGCTCTCTCCCATGACTCGTTGCTTAGATGAACTCATAGATGGATCTTGGTGAAGCCGTAGGAAAAATTTTAATTTTCTGCAACGTTCCCCAACACTCCCAGCTCGCTTCTTGCTATTATTCGGGCTAATGAACTGGCCCAAGCTGCCATTGCGAAAGCCAAAGAGGCTGTTGCCTCGCGGGTCACGGATGTTGGTTGTGTTGCGGGGGAGGATTCGGGTGCTGGTAGTGGCCAGCCCTCATCCTGCCTTGCTAAGAGGGGTACTAATAAACGATCTAAACCCTGTGTGGCCCCCAGCAGGTCGAGCCTCCGTATCAAGAACCTTTCGTATAAATGAGGGCCTTATTCTGGAATATTAGAGGGTTCGGTGCTAGGGGGCGCCGTGACCAACTGAAAGATTTGGTCCGTTCTAATTCTATTGACTTTGTGGGGTTGGTTGAAACGTTTAAGGATTCCTTTTCCCCCAGTGAGCTCTCTGCTATTGTGGGTATGGATAGATTTCATTGGCAATTTTTACCGGCTTCGGGCCACTCAGGTGGGATTCTGATTGGTTCTAATAAGGATATTTTTGACTTTGTTGCTTTTGATCATGGGTTTTATTGGGCTAGTGTTGTTCTCTCGCACAGATCTATGAATACCCTCTGTGAATTTATAGTTGTTTATGGGCCCGCGGATCACTCTTTCTCACACCTTTTCCTTGATGAACTTTCGATCAAGATTGAGTCCTGCACTCTTCCGATGGTTATTGGGGGAGACTTCAATCTTTTGCGATGCCCTCTTGACAAGAATAATGATAATTTTTCCTGGTCTTTAGGCAATGCTTTTAACGACTTTATTAGTGCCAACGCCATTCGGGAGCTTCCTCGGGGGGGAGCCCGCTTTACTTGGTCTAATCATCAGGTGAACCCTATCAGATCCGTGCTTGATCGTGTCTTCCTTTGTCCCAGATGGGATTCCTTGTTTCCTAGGTCCTCTCTTTTCGCAAAATGTATTGTCGAGTCAGACCATACCCCCTTGATTCTTGATGATGGTTCCATTCGCAATAGACCTCCGGCTAGATTTTAGTTTGATGCTTCTTGGCTGTCTGTGGAGGGCTTTGTTGACATGGTCGCGGCGAAGATTTCCCAATCCCTCTCTCACAACCCCCGCTCTTTTGGCCCTCTGGACGATTGGCAGTCATGTGCTTATGCTTTACGTAAATTTCTTAGAGGCTGGTCGCGTAATCGTGCGGCGGAGGATCGCCGCACCAAAGCCTTCCTTGAAAATCAGATCCTGGAGCTGGATCGTACTGCTGACTCTATTGGGCTCTCTGATGATGGTTGGGCTGTTCGCTATAATTTGGAGGCTGCTCTTTTGCAGTTGCACCATCAGGCTGAGATTTACTGGCGCCAGAGGGGCACTCTTAATTGGACTCTCAAAGGGGACGCTCCTACTGCTTATTTCTTTGCGATCGCTAACGGTAGGCGTAGGCGTTGTGAGATTAACAGCCTGTTGATTAATGGTATGCGCTCTTCAGATCAGTCTGTGATTATGGCTCACGTGGTGGACTTCTTTTCGTCTTTGTTAGGGGCTAAACCTCCATCGGGCTTGTCCATCTCTCCCCACCTCTGGAGTTCTGGGCTTAAAATTTCTCCTGAGGAGAATGCTTCCTTGATGATTCCGCTCTCCGATCAGGAAATATGGGATGTGGCTAATTCTGCCAATCCTAATGCTGCTTCCGGGCCTGATGGCTTCTCCATCCCTTTCTTTCGGAAATTTTGGCCCCAGTTGAAACAGTTGGTGTGTAACGTTATTCAGGGTTTCTGCCTTGGTACTGTCGACATCTCTCGCCTGAACTATGCTGTTATATCCCTGATCCCTAAGGTCAAGGGCGCTGATGTCATTTCACAATTCCGGCCTATAGCGTTGATTAACAACTTTGCCAAATTCCCTTCCAAAGGCTTTGCGAACCAGTTGTCTCCGGTAGCTCACAGAGTTATTAGTCCCTTCCAATCTGCTTTCATCAAAGGGCGTTTTATTTTAGACGGTATTCTCTCCCTTCATGAGATTGTTCATGACCTTCATGTGCGGAAATCCAAAGCTATTATTCTCAAACT
This sequence comes from Triticum timopheevii, assembly GCA_963921465.1. Classification (NCBI taxonomy): domain Eukaryota; kingdom Viridiplantae; phylum Streptophyta; class Magnoliopsida; order Poales; family Poaceae; genus Triticum; species Triticum timopheevii. The sequence continues at coordinate 273,999,747 of OY997262.1, read as the reverse complement.
AGACTTTGAGAAAGCGTATGACTCAGTTAGCTGGCCTTTTCTTAGGCAGATTCTTCTTGCCAAAGGGTTCGACGGTGCCTATGTTCACCGTATCATGCAGTTGGTCTCGGGGGGCCACACTGCAGTTGCCGTTAATGGTGCTATTAGCAACTTCTTTGCAAATGGGAGGGGCCTCCGCCAAGGGGATCCTGCCTCCCCTGTTCTTTTCAACTTTGTGGCTGACGCTTTCTCCTGTATGCTCTCCAAAGCGGCTCGATGTGGACACATTATTCCTGTGGTCTCTCACCTACTTCCGGAAGGGGTCTCTCATCTGCAATATGCGGATGACACAATCATCCTGGTGGAGTTGGACAATGCCTGTATTGCCAATCTGAAATTCATTTTGTTGTGTTTCGAAGCTGTTTCTGGTCTTAAGATCAACTTCGCCAAGAGTGAGGTTATGGTGACGGGGGTTGACCGGGCGGAGGCCTTGCGGGTGGCCAGGCTCCTAAACTGCTCCTTAGGTTTCTTTCCTTTCAAATATTTAGGTCTCCCTATCTCCCCTGGTCCGCTTCACGCGAAAGACTTCGCTCCGGTGGTTGCCAAAGTGGGGAATAGGGTGCTTCCTTGGAGGGGTAGATATAATACCAATGTTGGCAAAGTGGCTCTAATCAACTCCTGTCTATCCTCTCTCCCGATGTTCCTTATGGTGTGCATGATGGCTTCGACAAACATAGGGGTGGCTTTTATTGGAATTCTGCTGATAACAAAAGAAAGTATAGGTTGGTTAAATGGCAGCTTATGTGCAAGCCTAATAACCTTGGGGGGTTAGGCATTATTAACACTCGGGTGATGAATATTTGCCTGCTCATTAAGTGGTGGTGGAAAATTATGACGGTGGGGGCCGATGTGCTATGGTTTTCGATTCTTAAGGCTAAATATTTTCCTAACTCCAACCCCATGTTTGCCCCCGCGCGGCGTGGTTCGCAGTTTTGGAAAGCCCTTGTTAAAGTTCGGCCGATTTTTTTGGAGCACGTCAAGTTTTGTGTGGGTAATGGGTCTGCTGTTCGTTTTTGGTTAGATTGGTGGTCTGGGGATGCTCCCCTGGCTGTTAGCTTTCCGGTTCTGTTCTCTTACTGCCCCAATCCGCAAATCTCCATCGCGGAGGTGGCTGCTAATAATTGGGACTTGGCTTTTCGTCGGGCCCTGTCTCCTGAAGAGTTGGAAGAATGGCAAAGTCTTTCTGCCCTCTTCCCTGTGCTCTCGGAGGAGGCCGACTCCGTGGTTTGGCCACATGCGGCCTCTGGTAAATTTTCGGTCAAATTGCTGTATTCTAGACTCATTGGTGGTACTACTTCGGCTAGATTCTCTTGTGTTTGGAAATCCAAGGTCCCTCCTAAGATTAAGATTTTCCTCTGGCAAGCCTTCCGTGGTCGCCTCCCTACTGCTGATCAGATCAAAAAACGCAATGGGCCGGGCTCGGAATTCTGTAACTTGTGTGGGGCTTTGGAAAACTCTAATCACATCTTTTTCAACTGTGTTCTTGCCAAATTAGTTTGGTCCTGTGTCCGATCCTGGCTTCGGGTTTCCTGGAATCCCTCCTCTTTCTCAGATATTAGATCCCTAGCCAAATCTTTGGTAGGGGTCACCAAGAGGGTATTTTGGGTCGGCTTGGGAGCCTTATGTTGGGCTCTATGGACCATTAGAAACAAATTTACTATTGAGCTTACATTCCCTTCTAAGCCTGCTGATGTTCTTTTCAAATCATGTATATTCTTGCAGCAGTGGAGATTATTGACTAAGGAGCCAGATCGGGACGCCCTGGACCTGCTCATCGCCAAAATTCGGGTTTCGGCTTCTCAGATCTCCGGGACGAATCATGCCGTATAATTCTGGTGTTGTAGTTTGCGGGATTTAGGTTTCCCTCTCTCCCCGGCCTGCGTGCCGTGTTTGGCAGCTGCCTGTATCGTGAGTACTTTGGGTCCTTTTAACTTCTCTTTGTGGCTCTGTGATTGTGTGAACCTTGGATATTCGTGACACTGCCGTGTGGCTTTATCTATAAAGTCGGGCCTTGGCCTTTTCTCTAAAAAAAAAATCATTAGCCTGGACTTTTTACATGATTTTTCGCCACCCTTGAGCGTGTATTCTCCCTTGCTGGTTTAGTTCTCGGCAACCAGCGCCAATCCTCAACTTTGTTTTTCTCCAATTTTATTTATGAAAGAGAAAAGTATGCTTTTGGTCTCTCAAGTTACCCCAAAGTATAGACTTCGTCAAGATTTTTTGGTATACATTTCGTCCTTCAAGTCTCAAAACCAGATAAGTTTGCTCCAAAACCAGATTTTAAGCACGTTGACCGGGTTTGACCATGTTGAGCAGGTTTGAATGATGAACAGTCAATTCAAAAGCATGTTGTTTTCACAAGCATGTTGATTGTCACAAAATTTCAGATTTTTTGAATTTGTTTCCTGTTTTCCCGAATTTACTGTTCATCGGTCAAACCTGGTCAACATGATCAAACCCCAGTCAACATGCTCAAAATCTGGTTTTGGACCAAAGTTATCCGGTTTAGAGACTTGAAGGACCAAATATATACTAAAAAATTTTGAGGGACCAAGTCTATACTTTTGGAGAACTTGAGGGACCAAAAACATACTTTTCTCTTTATGAAATATAGCATCCTGCTGTCTTTAAGTAAATAAAATTAGAAATAAAATGACAGATAAATCATCACCATTACATACAAAATATTTGTGTCTGTATTGCAAGTTTGCAACACACAAACAATTATATCTAGCCAAACAATATAATACTATGATACGACTCTCCACAGACAAGCGCTAGGCGCACACGTTGACACACACAGCATACACACACATCGTTCTTATTCAAACGGAGGCCAAACCAAGGCGCCGTGGGAAGGATCACTTCACTCCACTCCGTGTGGCATCAGACCAATATGATGTTGCTGCGATGCCACTTATTCTAGCGAGGAGTGGAGCGAGCGCCCCCTGTCCATCATAGCTCGAGGAACACAAACTCCTCGACGGCCGGGATCGCCCCAATCTTCTCGAGCGTCTTCTTGTCCGGCTCCTCGTCCACGCCGATGGCCATGATCGCCTGCTTGCCACGGGAGGTGCGGCCGACGCTCATGAAGCTGACGTTCACATTCCTCTGCCCGAGGATGTTCCCGACCTTGCCGATCATCCCAGGCTGGTCGATCTGCCGGCACAGGATCAGGTTCCCCTCCAGGCTGACGTCGACCTCGTAGGGCCCGACGACGGTCAGGTGAGGCACGCCGTACTTGACCCTGCCGACGACGACGATGTCCCCGCCGTCGCTGATCGCCCCGGCGAACTTGGACTGCACGTGCGAAAGGCGTACCTGGATGGACTCCAGCGGCGCCTCAGCGGCGGCGTTGTCGTGGGAGACACGCTCCTCGGCGATGCGCAGGCCACGCTGCTTCGCCGTGTAGTCCGCGTTCACGAGGTTGACGAACGTGCTGGACACGGGCTCCACGATGCCCTTGGTGACCATCGCCCGGAGGAGCCTCGTGTCGAGGTCGTCGGGATCCCTGGCTGAGGTGTACACTACTTTGACGCCCTTGATGCCGCTCTCTCCGGCGACGAGCTGCACTGCCAGCCTCCCCAGCTTCTCCGCCAGGGAAACATACGGAGCTAGCTCTGACAAGACCTGTAAAGAGAAGAACCGGATTTAGAAGAAAGATTTGCCGCATAATCACAGTCTATCACTGACATCTCAAGAAGCTTCGTGCGTACCTCTGCTGGGACCATGGGAGCATTTACGGCGGTCGCTGCGAGTTCACCTCTCAGTGCGCCGCCGACGGCTTCAGCAATTTCGATGGCGACGCCTTCCTGCAATGCGGCAAGATCAGGTGCGTTGGTACCTCAGAAAGAGCAGCAAGTGGTTTGATTACATCCATTGCAACATTTATTGTAGCCAAGACGCCGACCTGCGCCTCCACTGTGCTTGCTCCAAGATGGGGCGTGACAGTGACATTCTCATGAAGAACCAGCTTGCTGTCCTTCGCCGGGGGCTCCACTGTGAAGACATCAAGAGCTGCCTGATCCAGATTGGCAAACAAAACCTCCACCTTTCAGAGAAATCTCCACACTGGTGAGCTAGAAGAAAGCTGAGAAGAGGAAGTTTCTAATCACCTGAGCAACTTTGCCGGAGTCCAGCGCCCTAACCAGAGCATCTTCATCGATCACTCCGCCCCTGGCCACATTGATGATCCGCACGCCGGTCTTCATCTTTCCGAAGGATTCGTCGTTGAAGACCTTGGATGTCGCCGGGGTGAGCGGCATATGGAGGGAGATGAAGTCGGCTTTGGCGATGGCCTCCTCAAAGGACACCAGCTCTGCTCCAATGGCACGGGCCTTATCGGCCGGAGCATAGGGGTCATGGGCAATCACATGCATCCCTACCCCTTTCGCTCGCCTTGCTACCTCTGAGCCAACCTTTCCAAAGCCCATGATGGCAAGAGTCTTTCCAACTAGGGAAACTCCAACATACTTGGTTCTTTGCCATTTGCCTGTGGGAAATGAGTTCAATACTTCTATTACTCCCTCCGTTCATTTTTATAAAACGTTTCAGACAGCTAAGATTAAACTGTTTTAGGCACTGTCTGAAATGTCTACAACGTCTTATAAAAGTGAACGGAGGGAGTTGTATAAGAATGAACGAGTTCACTTGCATCAGCTGTGGAAGTTTTTGCTTTTGTATTCCGTGGTTAAAAGTTGCCCCCTCCGTCCCAAATTAGTCGTCGCTCAAACAGATGATCCAGCACTAAAATACGTCTAGATATATCCGTTTGAGCGACAAGTGATTCCAGATGAAGAAAGTATTTAACTGTAAAGTTTATGCAATAATGTAAACATGGAAGATAGGAATACAATCGATCTAACACAGCTAGACTAGAAACACTGCTAATTGTGAAGAACCCACATCTGGGAGAGTTAGCAACAGGATTTCCCCACATTCCGTTACACCCTCCCTTCGGGGGCCCAGTTGTTAAGTGGCGAGGTGAATTCATCGTTAAAATTTTACGGTAAAAAACTGAAAATACCTACTACTAGATACTCACTCCGCCCCATAATATAAGAGCGTTTCTGACACTAATATTATTGGGACGGAGGGAGTAGTTAGATAGGATCATATAGCAATTTTTGCAGACAAAACAAAGGCAGCCTACATCCATCGAATTTCCGCCTTGACAACACATGATTTTGTTTAGCTTCATAAGTGCCAGAAAGCAACAAGTTCCAAAATATTAGAAACCGATTTTGCCTCTACTTGTAGCACTATTTTTTTTTGCCACATAGCAGATCAAAATGCTAAAGTTGAATAGGGATCATATTCCCCAGTAAACTGAGCTATCATGCTTCGGACCCATCAAATTTTATTAGTTTCATATTGCCAAAACACTTTTGCACAGATTCCTCAATACGAAAAAGGCATCATCCTGCTGAATTTCCAACCGCTTATCACGAGAAAAGTAAAGCCCAACGAAAATGGACCAGAGATTCTAAATTTTTTCTCCCTCTGTAAAGAAATGTAAGAGCGTTTAGATCACTACTTTAGTAATCTAAACACTCTTATATTTCTTTACGGAGGGAGTACTATACTTTTGTAGCTGATATTTAGTACTAAATAGTAGCCATGACATTCAATAGTTTTCATACATATTCACCTTAGTATGCTTCAGTGTGTGATTACACTTAGATTCGCAAAGATATTGAAAGCATAACTTCTACTATCTGAACTAACCCCAGAAAGCAAAGACTCCTCATCCACAGCTTTGATGCACCCCTTTTGGCTACACTGGTAAGCTGTCATGATGTTCCAACAGACTTCAGAGACACACAAAAGATGCAATATACTGTACTCAATCAATCACCCACGGCAAGTAGGTCGTCGATATCACAATCAAAATGTCATCTGAAAGCTCTTGCCAAACACACGGTTCATTTTCCGTTGTAACAGTTCAGCATACTGATGCAACTGGGTTATGGGGGTCATGCGTGTGTACTTTTCCTCCGTTTTCTACATAAAGAGGGAGGTACATTTGTTTATTTTTGTAAGTAGAGTGCATGCAGCTATTACAACGCGATTAAAAGGAAATCAAACTAGAGATTAATGCTCTCCTGGAGTCACCCTGAAAATTGACCTGCTAATGTTCACAAGTCAAAGGCTGATTTTTCGAAGAAAACCCATCCTGAAAACGCCGGCTCAATCATTGTTGCTTGCTGTGGCTAGTAAAGCGAAGAGCAGAATATAATCCCAAAGCAAGCACACGAGCAAACCTCAATTGATCATACGTACTACTAGCACTAGCCCTTTTGTGTGGTTAGTACTTGACTGATCACTACCCTTATATCAGAAACAACAAATCTAATTTCCACTGTATCAGCTGCCAGAAAAGGAGAGAAGGAAGCAAGGGACAATTATTTCATGGATCAAGACAAGTACGGCTTCTTTGGTGGTGCTAGCCTAGAAAAATGCGGGCCCTAGAATTGGGTCCCAGCGACGTGGCAGTGTTCGTAGGAGGCAATAATTTAGCATAGGCTCCAACAGAGAGATTCAATCGCCGATCGCCGTCATGCAGAATTTACTTTTGAGCTTTTGTGGGTACTTTTTTTTTGTAGGATGCCGCTTCATCCACCTCCGCTTTGCTTCGCTGGCTAATACAGTACCCTCTTTGATACGACAACCGTTGCTTTCTACTAGCATTTGATCCTAAGTATTGAAAGGTCTAAATTTACCTTTCTCTGGCACCTAACACCACTAAAGTGACACCACCAAATTGGAAATTTAATCACGTGTTCCTATTCTGAGGAGGAGTGAGCACCAGAGATTATTTGTGGTATTAATCTGCCGCCCTCCTTCAGAATCGGACGTCGATGTCAAAAATAGTACTGAAATCTGAAACAATGGCAATCGACAAACTAAAACGGGGCGTAACTAACCACCGTAACAAATGAAGCGATGCTGCAGGTAAGCGATCAGTCACTCACCGGCCTTGAGCGCGGCGTCCGCCTGCGAGACATTGCGGGCCATGCAGGCGAGCAGCGCGATGCCGTGCTCCGCCGCGGCGACGGTATTGGCCGTGGGGGCGTTCACGACGAGGCACCCCGCCTCGGTCGCCGCCTGCAAGTCGACGTTGTCTATCCCGACGCCGGCCCGGCCGACCACCCGCAGCCGCCCGCGCCCCGCCTCCAGCACTTCCCTCGTCACCTTGGTGCCGCTCCGCACGATGAGCGCGTCGAACTGTGCCACCTTGGCCAGGAGCTCGGCGGGGGACATGCCGTACGCGCACTCCACGTCGGCGAACTGACGCAGCACGTCCAGCCCGGCCTCGCCCAGCTTCTCCGCCACCAGGACCGCAGGCTTCGCCCGCAGCGCCGAGTCCGATACGGAGCGCGAGATCCGGCGCTTCGGCTCCGAAGAGGTCACCGGCACAGTGGCCGCCGGCGACGACAGGATCGCGGTCCGGGCGCGGAGAGCGCCGCGGCGCGCGAACGGGATCGAAGGCGCGGCGAGGCGGGCCCGCGCTCTCGTGAAGGTCGGGCCAGCACCCCGGTGCGGGCTGGAGAGGAGGGCGCGTGAGGCGGACATGTTCAATCAGGCTTGTGTCTCACGCCGGTGATAACTGATATCTGGTTATCGGAAGAGAGGGGGGCGGAGGAACAAGAATGGTGTGTTTCTCTGTTGAGGCAAAGTCGGAGGAGCAAGGATTGGTGGGGTTAACGCGAGGGTACGGGGAAGTTGGTGGAGGTCATTTTGGGGAAATTAATTTTGACGGGTGGATGGAACCGGAAATTATTGCTTGGGGGCCCTGGAAATGCAATCTAACGTCTAACATATAAAAGCTCCTACACTACCCGCGTAACTGGAGGCATCGAGCGCGCAAGACGTTTTTAACCGCACGATCGAATTACTGCGGTAGCGACAGTGCTTTTTTTGGCCGCTGGGGTTTGCCCAGCCGTCGGTTTTTTTTCACATCCATGACCGCTTCAGCAGAGGATGACAGGTGGGGTCTGAGACCATGGGGGCCAGCGACCAGAGGCTGGGTTCTCTAGACACTCCGTGTAGGTTCACAGCGCGAGGATTGGTCAGCCCTCTCTCCCATGAAAATATCTCCTCCCTTTCCCTCGTCCCGCTACTCTCTTCTCCGGGCCGCCGCCGCCTCCGCTCCCCCTCCCTCTCGGCCGCAGCCTCGTCTCCGCCGCCTCCACCGCCTCCTCCTCCCCTGCCTCTCCTCCTCCCGCGTATCCTCGTCCCCTCCCTCTGCCTCCGTGCTCAACAGGAGGAGCCGAGGTCGCTGCCGCACCGCACGATGGTGGGCGAGGGAGAGCTCCGTGCTTCCCGCCGCTCCCAGCCACCGGGCGCCGTCCTGCCGACGCGGCCCACTGCACGCTGCCACCAGCGTCTTCTTCGGATGAACCCCTCGAGCCCCCACCATGGCGGCTCCCTACAGAGGAGTGGAGCCCCCACCTAGAGGAAAGACTGGCACAGGTGATCTCTTTCTTCCTCCTTTTCTCATCTTTCCATGGCAATTTGCGGTCCTCCCTCTAATTCATGATGCCGGCCCTCGTCTATGGTCTTGTCATCTTAATTCTCCCAGTTCTCTGATTATCTTATTTTGATTTATGTTTGTTTCTAAACACATGTGCAGATCTGAGAAAAAAGAGAAGTATCTCTCTCTCTCTCTCTGTGTAACACATTGACGTTCATCAGTTCTCCAGGAGTAGTTATAGTTACAAGATTACATCTGTCTTACATATGTTTTGTTCATTATACAATTTTCTTTAACTTCTGGATTGGTGCAGGTTCGAGGATGTAAATCCATCTGATAAATTGTTGATGGGGATTAAGTATTGTACTGACATACCTGAGAACTTTAAGGATCTATCTGCTACCAGGTAGCTGTACTCACCTCAAATATTATTTTTGTATATTTCATGGTGCACTGGAGAATGCATCCATACTGTGTGTGTAATTTAGAATATTGTTGCTTTTGGATGATGATATACCATGCTATGAATTATTTATCCCAATCTGTATTTTAATACTTTCTTCTTTTTGCCTTATTGTTAGAACAACTTTTGCTGAGTGGGCTAGCTCCGTATGGTAATATATTGATGGAAGTTAGACAAGTGGAGTTGTACTATTTGGTCAGAGTTGATATTTTTCGGTGGAGTTGGGAACTGAACTGATGGAGTTATACTCAGTGTTAGCTACACCTGTTTTTGGTCGCACGGATACTTTTTATGGTCGGTGTAAGCGCACAAGCTGGTGGTTCCTGAGTTTTTATAAAGTAGGGAGTAAGGTTTTCATTCTGATGCTTTATTGTTTTAGGATTTAGATATTTTTCTAACCGGTTTACAGGGCTAAGGTGTTTATGTTTTCCCCTTGTTACAGTTCATGCAATGCAACATCCTTTCTCTAAGGTTTATGCTTAAGGGTATAATTTTTATATTTGATTTGGTACTCCATATAGGTGGATACAATGATTATATCAGCAGCCCCGGAACATGGCATTGAAACTGATTGTCCTCTTCTTAGCCTTTGATTTCTTTCATTATAATCCGATAAGATCCTGTTTCTAGATGCTTGCAATTTTGAAGGAACCAGGTTATGTATGATTGCAAAGATCACTGAGAGTTTTGTTATTAGATACATGAGGCAGGAGCTGGGTATTTGTCTGTGGTGGCAACAAAGCTGTCGTTTAGGAGTTGGTGTACAGTGTAAAGAAAGTCATGCTTTTTTATTTTTAATGGCGTCCAGATAGTTGGAGAACCTATATTTTCTTCAGATCTATAGGTTCAAGAGATGCAGTTTCTATTTTCTAATTATACTAGCTTGATCCAATAATGACAGAAGTTCCACAAGCTCTTAATTATTTCAGTTACTTGTGCAGTATGGAATTTGATAATTTAACATGTGCACTGCAATTGGCAACACTTTAAACAAAACCTTGAGTTTCTTTTCTCAGGAATGCGAAAATGAATCTGTACTTTGAGGTACTCATATGCTGAGGACACAAGATTCCGTCGAGTGTTCATGTATACATAGTGGTAGTTGTGTTTGGTAGCTAGGAGCAAACAATACTAGGAACGTTTACTCAGACTCAGCCGAACTAAGGCAAGCACCCATGCTACTTCTCATGGACTTCCATGTGTAGATGGCGAGAATGGTTCGACAATATAGTGCTTCCATATGCACCCATGCTACTTTAGTTTAGGATCGTCGCATATTATCTTTAATAACGCTATGCACTGAATGGACAGACTGTACACCCTTCTTTTGTTTATTCAGAACAGATCAGCTATAGAGAAGGCTAATGTGGTTGGAGAAGGAATTAATACACTGGAGTGCTCCCTAAGAGGGCACAAACTTCTCCAACCACATAATTGTAGTTTCAAGTCTGCTTTCTCTGTTTGTCAATTTTTTGGGGAACATATAAATGAACTATATTTTTGGTGCAATTGCTCTATCACAATCGGATTGACCCATCCGATGCTTCACTGTATCTTAGCATGCTTATCGAGTACATTCCTTATATCATTTTTATAGCTAAATTGATTTGTGTCAGGTATGGCTATAATGGCAGGTTGTCCTAACAGAAGCTTCAATTTTCCTGTACAGTTTATAGGGGCTATAATGGGTGCTGGGGATCTGAATATTCAAACCGAAGATGGAAATATTGGCATGCCAAGTAATGTCTGTTGTGTCATTGTGGAGTACCTTTCTGGAGGTGCATTGAAAATAATTCTGATAAAGAACAGGAGAAGGAAGTTATCTTGTAAAGTTGTGGTCCAGATATCTGTTGACCTTGCCAGAGGGTAAGTAGTTCACCGCATTCTCATCAGTCTTGCTATTCTCTACGCGCGCGCGCGCGTGCGTGCGTGTGTGTGTGTGTGTGTGTGTGTGTGTGTGTGTGTGTGTTTGTGTGTGTGTGTGTGTGTGTGTGTGTGTGTGTGGGCGCGCGCGCGTGTTTAGTACTTCTGTAATTTCCATGGGCGTGTTTCGTATTTTCTATGTACATTTTAAGAGAATTGGTATCATCTTTGTCATTCTTTTAAATGTTTAATGTATTTTTTTTCAATTTTTGTTATTTAGTTCCAGTCATGTTTCCTTTGTCTTAGATCTACACCTATTAGGAAGAGCATAGTTTCATCTAGATCATGTTTCTTTTAGTTGTTCAGTGTTTGTTTTTTAGTGTAGCAGAGTAAGCAGTGCATTTTGTCCATCAGTTAAATCATGTCACATTCAGTTGATTAGGTCCAGTTTTTATTCCTTTCTTCTTCATTCCTTCAGTTTTTTGTTCCTCTATTTAAAGTATAAATAGACTGAGAAATTTCAAGAGGTGTAAAAACAAGACTTGCGGCATTGTCAGTTATTTCTTTTGCGCGTTTGCCTGAATTTCTGTGCTGAAATAGCAACTCAATGTTAGTGCATTTACGATGATGAGGCATAGCAACTTACTGTTCAATCTATTCAAGTTACATGTCATGCATGTTCCAGTCATAATCATATCTCATGAACAATATATAGATGATTATAAGGACATAAAACAGTTGGAACCATCGTACATCATGTCACAATTTATAGAGCGGATAATATATTGTGGCTGCCCGCACCTTTGTGACAAGAATGAGGTACTGTTATTGTTGTCGTGCGCTCTTCGGACAAGTGGTACAAAGTAAAAGTATATATTATTGCAAATTTTATTTTTCAGGTATGTACGCCGTTGTGTGAGCACAGGATGAACCCTATGTCTCTCTTCCCCTCTGTCTCTTGAACGCCCATGGTTATTTGCAGTGCTTGTTTGGAATTCTTATGGTGCATCTATGATCTTCCTAGCTTGTTTTCTTTTTCGGGTTAAACTCCAATCAAGCATTGTGACGTATTAGTCATAATTTTATTATTTCCCCCTCGACTACTTTCTTTTGCCAAGATGAATTAATGTGTAGGTTTTCCACCACAAGTTCGTTGCAATGACTTATTTTGTATTTAGTTCAGTTCAACTCTGGAGAATAGCAGTTTGATTTTTACCCCTTGACAAGTTACATTGGTACTATATACAGGTTTGTGTATGATCTTAGTTCCTACAAACTGGAAGGCGAAGATAGATTAGTTTACCATTTTTTTACCATCTTCAGTCACAACCATATTTTCCGTCATGAAAACACTCTTAACTCTGAATTTGCAACTGTTCAGTGCATTTATGTTGCTTCCTGCAAGGTCAATGATATGGTGCCAGTTGGAATTCATATTCAAGCTAATACAGTGACTAAATTTGGCGAGGTTGGCACCTTACTGCTACTCTGTTGATTCCTCTTTCTTATAATTATGTCGATATGTCGTTTCTTGAGAAAATATGCTTTTGTACCTAATCATGATATGCTGGAGGGTGATTGATTTTGACAACTGAGTGTGTCTTAGTCGCAACAGGGTAAGGGCATCCATAATTTTGATCGTGGTACCGTAGTTTCCAATTAAGCTGTCATTTGCCGATTCTATAGCATTGATTTCATATGCCTTACTAAATATGCTCTTGTTTTCTGAAGCAGCGAGTGCCTGATCATGATCTGTGGGAGGGTAATGGTTATTATAATAATTGAGTGTACCCAATGGAGGCTGCATTGCATAATTAATCGGAGGGTAAGGGCGTCCATAGTTTTCATTGAACTACTGCAGTTTCCAACTGAATTTTCATTTGCAGATTCCGAAGAACGGAGTTCTAGGTTCTAACCATGTCGCTTCCATTTGTTGTATTCTGAGAGTAAATCTTGTTCTATATCCCTGCATTGTTATCCACCGGACTCTAAAACAAAAATCAATGTTTGCACATCCAGACAAGGTAAACTTATGATGAGTGGACTCCACAATATAAATTGACATTCTATGTCAGTGTAAGTGAGTCTATACTCACTGAGGAACAATTTGATCTGATAACTATGAAATGTTCTTTGTTGGTTTTGGTTCTATAAGATCAAGATCTATAATTATATTCACTTTACATGTTAACATGTTGTAAATCAATATTCAAGATCTATAATCAAAACTGTCAGGTTGCTTTAGATTCAAGTGGCTAGGTCTTGATAGTAGGCATGTCTGAACACACCTTTTGTTGAATTTGGACACCATCTATATATAGCTATTTGTTTAGGAGCTTGAACAAGTCTCGGTATATGTTAATTTTGCAGAACTGAATGTTAGCACAGAATTGTATGATTTTATTTTCTGAGTCAAAAGCTTGATTCATGAAGTACATCCTTTGATTCTTGGTACATTTCTTTTTCATTAACCATACAAAATAGTTATCTTACTTCAGATTCAAGTGACCAGGTGTTCGTCGGCCTGCAAAGAGCGCCTCTTCTCCACCCCCTCCGCGACACTGCTAACACTGCTCGACTCCGCGGCCTTGATGTCACTGGCGGAGTACTATTTTTCCAGGTTTTTCTCCATGTGGAATTAACCGTGCATCTCCAGCGGCGAACCTTTTGATAGCTAAACAATTACAACACGGCTGTCGCTTGTGATTTTCTTATCTGGCTCTTCTCATTACTTGTTTCTACAGGTTGTAATTGTGCCAGAATCACTAGGCAATTCCTAGCAAATTCAAGCATCTAAGCTTGCACGCATGTGTACTCTGAAGGGAACCAAGTTCCGCATATATTGTATTTGCAGAAAGCATTTCTGGCCATTAGGGTGTTAACAAATTTGAGGTAATCAAGTCTGAACACTAAAAGAATTAGCTTCAGGTTCTTTGTAGGACTAATTTTCTTGTATAATCATGCAACATTGTACTAATTTCTTATACTTGCATGGTATAACTAATAGTCAGTACTGTATTGCAATGGGACTCCAGAGGAAACCAATTTTTCTTGTAGAACCATGCAGTACTGTACTGATTTAATATGACTAATTTACTTGAACTAATGCCTTAGTATGTATGTTAATAATTTGTGCAGGTCACCATGGTTCCATTGTCATATCATTCCTCATATGCTGCTGTTTAGCATCACAAAAGAAGAAGCCCAGAGTTATTTCTTCCTTTTGGATATTTTCCAGCATAATCAGTAGCCAATCTGAGCCGAATATCTGAAGCAATTTCCGTAAGGTAAGTTCCAGTACTCCTATCTTTGAGCTAGAATATTAGCGCTTATTTTGTCCAGTCAAGGTTTCTTTGTCTGCAATTGAAAATTATTGAGAACTGGGTTTTTCCTCCAATACCCCAATTTCAGCAGATATTGAAAACCTCAAGTGTTTGGTGCCATTTGTCACGCTTGTATACTTAATGCTATTCTTTGTGTCTTTAATAATGTCTCACCATTTGTACAACTCAAAAGAGGATTTCCCATGAACATTTTAGCACTACTATTACCTATCGATCAAAAAAAGTTATTCTCTGTAGGTTAAATTTGTTTAAATATAATGACCGCCTTTTACTACTAATGGCCTGTTAAGTCTGTGTGCATCACTGTTAATCATCACAACTAATACCACGGTCTAATATATCAGCTTAATTATTCTATTACTTCTTTCCAGATGGCTGCTGTTAAACAAGAGGAGGTAGACACAACCAATGATACCAGCGGTGGCCAAATTACCCATGGTAATTCTGAAAAACGTATTTATAATTGTTTATAAATTGCAAAGAATGTTTCTTCTTCTTCGCCGATGCATGCTGTTTGAAAAGTTTTTTGTATCACTTACACATGCAAGTTGATCAAGTATGTAATAAAACAAACTTCTTTCAGGGTCCAATAGATCTTCTGTTTGCTATTCATTAATGCTGTAATTTATTTGTTGTTACATGTGCAAGCACTGCTTACTACTTCCAGCTTACCATATACGATGGATACCATTTTCTGCCTTTCACTAATACACACAAGCTAATTAGCCCCTCTGTTTGTTTATGTTATCCTCTATCTGCTGTTGCAACCTTTTACAATGATCTCCTTACCTATTCAACACAGACGAACCACTATGTCGGAAGCACAATAAGCGATATGAGTATATTCATCGCCCACGCAAAGCAAACTCAATCCAAAAGTTCAAAGGCAAGAAAATCCATCTAAAGCCTGGAAAGTCCATTCTCCGTGGTAAGAACTACATTACTCTTCCCATTCCATCAGCTCTCGTAAGAGCTACTGAAAAGTATAATTTTGTGCAATTTAACATAGGTGAGCCTTGCAAGCACTACTTAGATGAGTTTAGTCGCCACGTTGTGTGGGGCAACACAGTTAGGCTCTACAACCATAATGTTCGTGCACTATGAAAGATCATGTGTAGCACCACCACACCTAATAACTACTATGTGTGCCACATGACAGAAACATTTGCAACACAAGGCAAAAGAATGGTAATTCTTCGCAATTATTCTGTTCTGTTTCATATAATAGCATGGTATAAAATGATATAGTGACTAACCTTTACTACTGTTTTCAGTACTTTAATGTCCACTTTTCTACGGGTTCCCTTTTCCCACACATGGATGCTGACCACGATGAACTTCCAATCACAACTGGAGACGGAACAACCACTGTCACGGCCCGCTTTATCAAGGGAGTTGACAAAAGGGCCATCATCACTAAAGGCTGGAGCGACTTCTTCCGTCGGACCCACATGAACGAAGGGCAAGCATATGCTTTCAGCTTCAAATGCACTTCCAATGAATTGCGCCTGATTGTCTACTCAATATAAGCAAGCTGCAGGAGCCCCTTGCTATATAACATAGTATTAGTATAAATGCCTACAAAGACATCTATGTTTATCCTCCTTTTCGATCTTATGTAATCCCCTAAGACAGTGTTGTGCATTTAGCTATCGATTATCCGCTACTTAGACTGCTCTATCGCATGCTTTTGAAACAACCATGATAAAGGAAATATATGCTCCTTCAAGTACATATCCAAAGGCCTCTGCATGATTATTTTTCCAATCTAAAAAGATCACAAGGGTCCTTTCCTGCATGACTTGGTGTATCATTTTCAATCTTATGTACTTACTACATATAGTATATGAGCTATTCTTTTTGAACAACAATATGTTAATGCACACTCTTACACTAATTGGCTTACATTCGGCCTTTGCGCCATGGGCGCAACGAGTCATCTAGTACATGGATTAAGACCTGAGAGAGAGGAACACACCAGGAAACAAAGCTCAAAAGTGGAGAAATACCCCAAAGCTAGGTAGCCCGTTTTCTAGAAGCCCTGCACAACACAGATGACTCCACATTGTACAAATACCGTCAAAATCTGAGGTTGTATGCATCCTGTATAGCCAAAACAGGTTAGGGACAGAAGCTGCAGAGTTACTTGGGATAGACCGAGTGGATTTAACTCGGTGAGATCGAATGGATGTCAAAGAAATTTGTCACGAGACACCCGTGCACTCGGTGAGACCGTGTGAAACTACTCGGAATTTCCGAATGGAATATAGAAGAGTAAATAAGGCTGGCCAAGTTCACTCGGTGAGACCAAACCAAATCACTTGGAAGCTCCGAATGGATCCGGAAAATTGCCAAAGGTTTCTGTCCAAGTTAGGTTAGGGTTTTTGATGTTTTGAACGGAATTTCTAATCCTTTTCTTGTACAGGAAGTCCAGCCGCCTCATAAATAAATGAGAGGTGACGGCCGATTGAACAACACACAATTGACAAATCAATCTATCACCTTTTACCTTTACCTTCTCCCTTGTTCGTCTTCATCCTCGTTCTTCATTCGTTCTTCTTGTTGCAGGGCGGCGAACCTCGAGGCCCTAGGGGCGATCAGGTCGACCTAGGGCAGCCTATAGCCGGCGCACGCCCTGACATGGTCCTTCCCGGACGTGTGGGGTTTCGAGTCTACAAAGCACCCACCGGATTGCTTGCATACGTACTTCCGGACGGGTCTCCTTCGACTGAGCTGCGGTGCATCACCCTCGACATTGAGGGTACACGGTGATGTGTTCGTATGCGAACATTCTTTTTGGTAACTCCGCTGGGGACGAAGCTTTGAACTGTGTCTAGCCTGTTTTTGCTACGAAGAGTTCGTCATCAAGAATATGCGATCTACAAAGGTAATATGAATACCCAATTCACCTATGTAGATGCAAATAATGCATATGTTGTTGCTAGATCACTTAATGAGTGTATCGGCTAGCCCAAGTTTTATCATTCATGCATCTAGTTACATGCAAGGGCTTATGCAATATAATTTACACGCTTCAAATTTTTATGATACTAGTAAGATGCCCGTGCAAACGCACGGAACACTGAAATACATTGATCCGGGAGTTGTTTATTTGACAAAGTATGTGGGGGTAATCTCATGCATAACAAATACCAATAGGTTTCTTCGGATATTATTTCTTCTCTAGAGCTCACAAGCATCCAAGTGAATAGTAAATGTAAGCAAAATAGATAAAAAATCTTTTGCAAACAAATCGTTCAAGTGTTCAACCTGCATCCAAAACTTTTGAAGAAATAACATTTATTGTGCTTTGCAAAAAATGATCTTTAAAAATTATTTTCTGAGTATGGATTTTGTTTATTTTTTCTAGACCACTATGAATGTAACTCAGGATGATTTGGAAGGGGGCAGAGGAGATGGCGAGGAGGAGTGGGTCGTGGTGGTGGTCGGCAATGCAGCCTAAGAGAAGGGATGAGAGGAGTTGGGGGCAGACGGGCGCCGAAAGCAGCGACCTCTCCAGATCCTTCTTATTTTTTCCTGAGATGGCTAGATGAGGTGAGAGGGAGAGATGACTGAACGTGAGAGGCAGGGGGTTATCTACAAACGAGGAGTGGAGTACGGGGGTCTTTTTGCAAAACTGACATAGTTTGTCTCGGATGCGTTGGATGTAAATTGAATGGTTGTAAATGAAGGATGGCAGGCACACCATCATCACCAAATCAGCTTTTTATAGGAGTAGAGATTAGCAACATGCAACATATGCATCCCAACTCTCATGCATCAGCAACCCTACAAACTAATATCTCGATGAACAACATGATGAGTTCGGTTAATCAATTTGAAAAATCAAATGTTAGAATCTCCAATAGCACACAAGGTGTTTTACCTTTTAATTCATAGGCAACTAACTTGCAATATGTGCATCAAAACAACACAGGTGGATAGAGGAATTAGCCATGCTACTACTACTTACACGGCAATTACCCTCAAACCATCTACACCTCGTGTTACTAATTTTTTCGCACCATACGTAATGGTTGATGTCCATAATTCGGCTTAGCACATTCACCGTCATGGCCGAATAAGTGAAAAATCAGCAGAAATGCATATGCCTTCACCTAGTACGGTATCATGTAATATTGCCCCTTGAAAATTACAGAAGTTCGACGACATCTCATTGCCGAAAGAGCCCAAAAGCGTTGGGGGCAATTATATCCGGAGTGGGCTAAAATTAAGAAAAACCTAAAAATACCGCTCGCCGTCAGGAACAAATAGAAAAGGAATTCACTCGAAGAAAAGAAGTCTTGCCAATTGGTAAAAGCAAAAACGAGTTATAATTCGAAGAGTGAAAGTGTCCAGTTGAAAAAGTTGAATCAACTAGTGTGTGTCTCAAAACCAACATATCCAAACATGTAAGTATCATTGTGAAAGGGCATGGCAAGGATAGCGAAACAACCGTTTTTTATTTTTCTAAAGCGAACCTACTTCCTGCCCTATGAGTTTCGTTCCATAGAAATTGATGAGCCTCAAGGACGAGAGCAAGTAGCCGAACAAAGTTTGGTTGACAAAGATCTTCGAAGTAATGATGCATGGAATCAAGAAAAAGAGGAGCACAAGGTGTTGGGTAGTCATCCGAAGGCGAGGCAAGATACTGTTCAAGTCACACCACCATCATGCTCTCCCAACGTATTTGAAGAGGTATGTCTAGCAAGTATGTCAAACCTAAATTTCTCCTAAATCTGGTTGTGAAAATAGAAGCATATGCATCCATGATTTCCTTGCATATTTGGTTTTAGAGACCAACAAGGCCAACATTTGAATTCAAACCATCATTTGAATTCAAATGGAAGCCATGGAATATGCCCTAGAGGCAATAATAAAGTGGTTATTATTATATTTCCTTAATCATGATAAAGGTTTATTATTCATGATAGAATTGTATTGACCAAAAAATTAAATACATGTGTGGATACATAAACAAATACCGTGTCCCTAGTGAGCCTCTACTAGACTAGCTCGTTGATCAAAAGATGATCAAGGTTTCCCGACCATAAACATGTGTTGTCGCTTGATAACAGGGATCACATCATTGGGAGAATGATGTGATGGACAAGACCCATCTGTTAGCATAACATATGATCGTTCAGCTTTTTGCTACTGCTTTCTTAATGTCAAATACATATTCCTTCAACCATTAGATCATGCAACTCCCGGACACCAGAGGAATATCTTGTGTGCTATCAAATGTCACTTCATAACTGGATGATCATAAAGGTGCTCTACCGGTATCTTCGAAGGTGTCTGTTGAGTTGGCATGAATCAAGATTGAAATTTGTCACTCCGTATGATGGAGAGGTATCTCTGGGCCCTCTCGGTAATACATCATCACAAGAAGCTTGCAAGCAAAGTTACTACAGAGTTAGTTACAAGATGATGTATTACAGAACGAGTAAAGAGACTTGCCGGTAACGAGATTGAACTAGGTATGGAGATACCGACGATCGAATCTCGGGTAAGTAACATACCCACGAACAAAGGGAACTACGTATGTTGTCATAAAGGTTCGACCGATAAATATATTTGTAGAATATGTAGGAACCAATATGGGCATCCAGGTCCTGCTATTGGTTATTGACCGGCGAAGTGCCCGGTCATGTCTACATTATTCTCGAACCCGTAGCGTCCACACGCTTAATGTTCATTGATGATATAGTACTTTATGAGTTATGTATGTTGGTGACCGAATGTTGTTTGGAGTCCCAGATGAGATCATGGACATGGCAAGGAGCTTCAGAATGGTCAGGAGGTGAAGACTGATATATAGGATGATAGTATTTGGGTTCCGGAAGAGTTTCAGAATGCACATTATAATTATCGGAGTGTCGGAAGGGTTTCGGGAGGCCACTGGTAGGTTATACCTACTTGGTGGGCCTCATGGGCCAAAGGAGGGAGGCGCACCAGCCCACAAGGGGTTGGGCGCGCTCCACCTCCCCTGCCCACATGCCAAAGGAAGGAGGGGCGCCCTTCGGCAGCCGGCCCCCCTTACCTCCCCCCGACACCAAATATGGAAGGGGGCGCCTAGGCAGGCGCTCAGGGCGGCCGCCCCCCCCCTTGGGGGCGCACCTAGACCTAGGGATGCCCCCCTCCCCCTCCATCTATATATATTTGAGGAGGGGAGGGGGCACACACACCACGAATCCCAAGTCGTGTGTTGGTGCCCCCTCTCCCTCTAGTCCGTCCTCCGTCCAAAAATTGTGCTTGGCAAACCCTGCAGAAATAACTTCACCACCACCGTCATCAGGCCATCATGCTGCCGAAACTTATCTACTACTTCGCCCCTCTTGCTGGATCAAGAAGGCGAGGACGTCATCCAGCTGAATGTGTGCTGAACGCGGAGGTGTTGTGCGTTCGGCGCTTGATTCGAACGGATTGTGAAGGTGTACGACTACATCAACCACGTTGATAAACGCTTCCGCTTAGCGATCTACAAGGGTATGTAGATGCTCTCCCCCTCTCGTAGCTATGCATCTCCATGGATATATCTTGCGTGTGCGTAGGATTTTTATGTTTCCATGCAATGTTTTCCAACAATGAAGGCCTCACCCTCAAAATCATTTTCAAAAATTGCATTAGGGCAAGAAAGAAATTTCCTATGATTATATATATACCCTATTTTTATTTGAGTGAACCAGAGCTTAGTTTAAATTGGGCAACTATACTATAAGTAAAACTCAGGAAATTAAAAACAAAAACAGAAAATAGAAATTAAAAGAAATAACCTTGCAAATGGGCCCATTAGTTATTTGACAAATATTTAGTTTGTCAAAAACCCTTGGAGAAATGTTCTAAAAGTCAGAGATAATCCCAAGGTATTTTAGAAAACATTTTCCCTTTGGATAAAATTCAAATTCGAATTTTAAAATGCAAAACAGAAGGCGGTACAGAAAACAGAAAAGAGAAAAAAAGAGAGAAAGCCAGCCCAGCCATCCAGGCTGAGGCCCAGCAAGCCCGCCTACTCTCTCTTTCCCTCTCCCACTGACCAGCGAGGCCCGCCTGTCATCCCCCACCTCCCTCTCGCAACCCACTCCACCTCGCCCGGAACTGCCAGTGCACACCCCCACTCCCCCATGTCGCTCCGGCTGCCCCGAGCACCCCCTAACCCCGCCTATAAACCCCCACAGACCCTCTCGTCTCATTCCCCTACTCGCCCAAACACCATAGCCGCCAGGCTGCCCATGTGCGAGCTCAGACCGCTTCCGCACCTGCACTGCTTCGGTGAGCCTCCGTCGTCCACACTACAAAAAAATACACTTCCCTGATGATACGTGTTTGTCACAGTAGGTCACGTTTTTTGTCATGCATGTACATCCATGACAAATTTATGACAGAATCAAGATAGTCATACCTGTGCTGTCGTAGAACTGTTCCATGACATTACCAAAATTATCATCACGGAAGTGTCCACTTCCATGACGATAAATCGCGCGTCACAGAAGTGCTTTCGTCAAGGGTGACCGACACGTGGCATCCACCGTAATGGAACACCGTTGAGCTATCGGGTCGGGTTTTGGATCCGATAACCCGTTAACAGCCCCGACCAATGGGGATTTTCCACGTGTAAAATCATCATTGGCTGGAGGAGACACGTGTCAGGTCCGCGTTGGCACATGTGTCACTCATCCAATGGGCGAGCCGCGCCTATGATATGTTGACACGTGGACCGGCCCATCAAGTTTAAATGGGTCGGCCCAACTAAAGGCCCACAAGATTTTGCGGACCATAATGGGCCGGCCCAGCTAAAGGCCCACGAGATTTTGCGGACCATAATGGGCCGGCCCAGCTAAAGGCCCACGAGATTTTGCGGGCCATAATGGGCCGGCCCAGGTAAAGGCCCACAAGATTTTTGTGTGCCATAATGGGCCGGCCCAGGTAAAGGCCCACAAGATTCTTGCGGATCATAATGGGACGGCCCAGCTAAAGGCCCACGAGATATCATCGACATTAATGGGCCGGCCCAGCTATAGGCCCACAAGATTTTGAGGACCCTAGTAGGCCGGCCCATTAACTGGCTGCCATGTTTTGGGCCAAATGCCGGCCCATATTTGATCGGGTCCGTTAATGGCCTGCCACGTTCCGGGCCTAATAATGGCCCATATGAGATCCGGCCCGTTAAAAGCCTACCATGTTCTGGGCCAAATTACAGCCCAGATCAGGTCCGGCCCTTTAAGAGGCTTTGAGCTCAATTATGGCCCATATCAGATTCGGCCGTCAACTGGACGCTATGTGTCGGTGTCAAAACCGGCGGATCTCGGGTAGGGGGTCCCGAACTGTGCGTCTAGGCGGATGGTAACAGGAGACAAGGGACACGATGTTTTTACCCAGGTTCGGGCCCTCTCGATGGAGGTAAAACCCTACTCCTGCTTGATTGATATTGATGATATGGGTAGTACAAGAGTGGATCTACCATGAGATCAAGGAGGCTAAACCCTAGAAGCTAGCCTATGGTATGATTGTTGTTGTGTCCTACGGACTAAAACCCTCCGGTTTATATAGACACTGGAGAGGGCTAGGGTTACACAGAGTCGGTTACAATGGTAGGAGATCTACATATCCGTATCGCCAAGCTTGCCTTCCACGCCAAGGAAAGTCCCATCCGGACACGGGACGAAGTCTTCAATCTTATATCTTCATAGTCCTGGAGTCCGGCCGATGATGATAGTTCGGCTATCCGGACACCCCCTAGTCCGGGACTCCCTCAGTAGCCCCTGAACCAGGCCTCAATGACAACGAGTCCGGCGCGCATATTGTCTTCATTGCAAGGCGGGTTCCTCCTCCGAATAATTCATAGAAGATTGTGAACACTAGGATAGTGTCCGACTCTATAAAATAAATTCCACATGCCACCGTAGAGAGAATAATATTTACACAAGTTCAATCTGCTGACGTATTTTGTGGCGTGACATCACACCACAACCAAGCCTTTACTCGAATCGTTTTTATTATACCACCTCAGCACGTTTAGCGAAGCGGTTTCCTTGGCACGTCTTGTCGAAGCAGAGATCGTGTTCCCCTTATTCCGGGATCCCCATCAATACGGACGTGGGTAACCCAACCGCGCCATTGATTGCGGCGCTTGGGAGATAAGCGAGTTTTACCAGGCCAGTAGGGACGCATAGTTTCATCCGCCCATATATAAGGGGATAATGATCCACCTTTTTTACCTACGCCTTCTTCCTCCTTTGCTTATCCATCTCCGCGCACTCGAGCTCCAGCGCCCAAGTCCGCACATCTCACCTCGACCTTCTCCAGCTATGTCCGGAGCGGGAGGCAAGTGGATGCCCTCCTCCGTTACGGAGGGGCACATCGAGAAGCTGCGCAGCACCGGATATCTGTCCAGCGACATCGCGCACCGGCTCCCCGACGAGGGGCAGCTCATACCCACCCCCAGGCCCCATGAGAGGGTGGTATTCCTTCCCCATTTCCTCCGCGGACTGGGTTTCCCACTCCACCCCTTTGTCCGGGGGCTCATGTTCTACTACGGCCTGGATTTCCACGATCTGCCCCCAAATTTCATCCTCAATATCTCGACGTTTATCGTCGTGTGCGAGGCTTTCCTCTGCATCCAGCCCCACTTCGGCTTGTGGCTAAAGACCTTCAATGTCAAGCCGAAGGTTGTGAAGGGCAGCCAAGCGGAGTGCGGAGGCGCCATGGTGGGCAAAATGCCCAACGTCACTTGGCTCAAGGGTGCCTTCGTGGAATCCATCAAAGGGTGGCAATCGGGGTGGTTCTACATCACCGAGCCGCGTGACCCTAAATGGGCAGCGGCCCCCGAATTTAGATCTGGCATAGCCATGCAGCTCACCTCCTGGAAAGAGAAGGGCTTGCTATGGGGTAGTTCGGAAGAGCTGACCGGACTCCAGTCTTGTCTCCAGACCCTGGTGAACAATAAGCTCAAGCTTGTCAACGTGATCCAGGTCATGCTCGTCCGCCGGATTCTCCCCTGCCAGCAACGGGACTTCAATTTGTGGGAGTTTGATCTGGCACAGCACCGGACCTTAAGCGGGCTCTTCGAGACTACGTACAAAGATGCCTGGAGGGTGCTGTTCAAGGGCGCCGAAGCTCCCGCATCCGCTACCGAAGATCGCGGATTCAGCTCGCATCGTCCGGCTGGCGAGGTAAGCCATGTTATCCTTTATGGGACACTTGCTTTTCATGTTTTGACTTTATGCGGGATCTAAACTCCCAATACCTTTAGCAGGCCTGGCAGGCGACATCCGGAGAGGTTAACTGTCCGGCTCCCCTTCCAGAGGACCCAGCGGATGCCCGTTTGACAGGGCTACTGGTCTCGGCACTTTACATAGTGCCGGATAAGAAGGCCAAGAAGAAGGCCACGGGAACCCGAAGGAGTTCCCGGCGTCAGGTGGTATCGGACTCATCATCCGATGACTCCGAGGCGGACTCCTCCCACGAGGATGAGGAGGAGAAGAAAGAGGCCTCTACCCTAGCGGGGGGAGAGAAGAAGAGGAAGGCCTCCCCAACGAGGGAGGCCGAAGGGTCCAAGAAGGGAAGGACCCTTCCCCCGGACTATTCCGCTAATGTCGGCGACGGCGACGAGGAGTGGCCCTCGAGGGCCAAGCCCCTGGCAAGATCGTAAGTATCCGGACTCCTAGATGAGTTATAATTTTTCTTGTTGTCGCATGGTGTCTTTCTAATGCCGCATACAACCCTGTAGTCCGCCCAAGGACGATCTTCCCGCTTCGTCGAGCGGGTCCTTGGGCACGTCGGATATGGATTCTCTTCCGACCGCCTCCACCCCCCATGACGCTGACGACGCCGAGGTGGGATCCCGGGAAGGGACCCACCAGGAGGAGGAGGCGCCGGAGGTGCCACAGGGCAACCTCCCGGACTTTGCACCGGACTCCACACCGGAACCTGCAGTGGTTCCGAAGTCCGGCGGGCGGCCCCTTCGTAAGAAGGGCAAGACTGTGACACCGGCGGCCTCCGTCCAACCAGAGGCGCCGGATAACTTGCTGGAGGCGCTCAATGGCGCTTCCATCGAAGAAGAACATCGCACTGTCATGAGTGCGGTGATTCAGAAGGTTCAGCTTGCCAAGAGCGGGCTGACCGAGGCCTGCAGCAGCCTTCTAACAGGCTTTGAGGTAAGAATTTTAAGATATGTAATATAGTACCGCATAGACAGTAGCCCCTGATGCTCGGTTCGGTGTTCGGAAACAAAAGCCGGACTGAGGATCTAAAAAGATATACGCAGGAGTCTTAAAAAATATGTCCATATGGGAATGCAGGCTGCGCTGCTGACCACTGCCGCACTGACTGCGGAGGTCAATACCTTGAAGCAGAGCCTCGAGCGGTCCAAGAGCGAGCTCGGCCGTGCCAAGAAGCAGCTCGAGGACAAGGAAGGTGAGTAACACCGTATTAAAGTAGTACCTTATAGAAAATGATTTGGTTGCAAGAGAAATAACAAGGATAACGTGGGTACTCCAGGGCTACGAACGAGGTGGCAACCCTGAAGGAGGCGGTGTCCGCGGCTGAACGCGATGCGGCCGCGGAACGAGCCGAGCGAGAGAAGCAGGAGGCGCGGGTGGCGGAGGTACAACAAGAGCTCCAGGCTCTCGTGGAAAAGCACGAGAGTTTGGAGCGTGACTCAAAGACTCGAGAGTCCGAGCTTGCGTCGGCTCTTGAGAGTGCCAAAGCCGCTAATGCCGATGCCCACAAGGCCCTCCAGGAAATCGAGGATGTGAAGAAAATAGCGGTGGGTAAGGCATTCTTCATGCAAAGCAAGCATGTTAAAGTGAATTACCTGTTACTTACCCGAATTCGGAGCTCTCCAGGAACGTTCGCAGATCTGCCCCGTAGCGTGTCCGATGCTGCCGCTTTCTACAGAGCCGAGGAGGGGAGCTCGACAGAGAAGGTATTCTGGTCTCAGTATGCTGAGGCCGGACATCCGGTGCCCCTTAGCGACCAGCTGAAGCAGCTGGTCGAGCTCCACAGGGTGGCCGAACAGGCCATGAAGGGCCTTATAGTTCGGCTGTGGCCCAAGGAGGCCATGCCTGGGAGCTACTTCGGCCTGGTGCAGTGGCTGGTGGATGCTTGTCCATGGGTTGAAGTCATCAAGCACTCCGCCTGCATTGAAGGTGCCCGTCGGGCCCTTGCCCGTGCTAAGGTGCACTGGGGCAAGATGGACGCTGAGAAGATTCTGACGGACGCGCCACCGCCGGGCAAGGAGTATCGCACACCCGAGATGTATTATAAGGGTGTCCTGAAGGGTGCCCGCATTATTGCGGGTGAATGCTCCAAAGATGTAATATTTGAGTAGACTCGCATTTTGTTATCCTGTGAGCCGAAAACTTTGTTCGTATGCGCTAAGCAATGCTTGTTAATTTAAAATATTACCTTTTGTGCGGCCGTTTATCAAATCTGAGAGATGGCAAGTCGTTGGCTTCAGCCCCCATGCCACGAGTGCTGGGGTGTTCAGGATAAACTTGAGCGCTCTTGTTCCCATTTTTGGGTCCATCTAGGGAGGCGTTCAACACAACGAACAAGGCAACCGGACTTATAGTGCTTG
The DNA here is from genome assembly GCA_963921465.1 of Triticum timopheevii. Classification (NCBI taxonomy): domain Eukaryota; kingdom Viridiplantae; phylum Streptophyta; class Magnoliopsida; order Poales; family Poaceae; genus Triticum; species Triticum timopheevii. The sequence continues at coordinate 273,972,979 of OY997262.1, read as the reverse complement.
AACACTCTCACTTAGCCATAGAATTCTATAATTTTAAATTTCGGCGAAGCCCCTAGTGTTCGGAAGTCCGAATTCGGGGCGCTATCCACGCCTGGACCGTACAAGGCCGGTTCCTCGCTCTAAGCGGCATAAGTCTTTAGGGACTCGAAAAAACCTCTCGAACAGCGACCGGCTCTCGCCTCATGACGGTCAGTTTTAGCTTTCTCCACTGAGGCGCTCGCCCAGCTCAACTGGGGCGCAATCGCAGTGGTTCTCCCAGCGCTACCTTAGCCGATATAACGGAACGTAAGGTACCAAAACATGGGAGCCGGGCAAACCCAACTATTGACCCAAGACATGATTCGGAGCCGATGCATATAATGCTATAAGTTCGCGGTGCCGCACTTGTGAAAGTGTTCGAACTTATCACACCATAATGTGGGGAACTTAAGCCCCTGGTGTATTTAGCCGTACCAAAGTGTACGAATGCAACATGTCATAAATGAACATATGTGTAAGAAAGGAATGCAATTATAAGCAAAAAAGCGATGCATTGTTTATTCAAGAAATACTGCGATGAATGCAGAACGATACAAATAGTGCGGTAAGCAAGGGATGGGACTATTAAACATGTCCCTCTCCAGGGGTAGGCTGTGGAATGGTGTATAAAACAGATTTAATGCTCGTAATGGAGCCCACCTGGATACTCGTCGTAGCCTTTCTCCTTCCCTGGCTGTTGCATCATGAGTTCGGTAGGTCTACTGCCGGACAGGGCCTCTGGTGAACGGAGTCCTGTGGGTAAGAAGAGGGAAAGAAAAAAAGAAGGAAAAAGAAATGACACACTTGGGATCCCCTGGTGTGGTTAAGCCGCATTCTGGGCCTGTCGTGGTCGTGCCCCTCCCCCTATGCCCATGGTATCTCCATAGCATAATGATGTACGCGAAGGATTAGTCTTGCAATTTTGCAAGGGATGGGGTTGGGGCCACGTTGCTACGCATGCTCGGAATGTGCCAGGTGGTCTTGTTGTAGGTTACTCCGGGTGCGTTTAGCCGTGTCCGGTCGCTTAACGGCTGGACTCGAGAATTGCCTTAAGAGGCTGCACTGTACTTCTGCCGCGAGAGCTGTTGTATGTTCCTCCATTCGAAGAGAGCGTTTAGTGTTTCCGTTGACCGTGATGACTCCTCGAGGGCCTGGCATCTTGAGCTTGAGGTATGCGTAGTGCGGCACCGCATTGAACTTTGCAAGCGCGGTTCGTCTGAGCAGAGCATGATAGCCGCTGCGGAACGGAACTATGTCGAAGATTAACTCCTCGCTTCGGAAGTTATCCGGGGATCCGAAGACCACTTCAAGTGTGACTGAGCCTGTACAATTGGCCTCTACATCTGGTATGACGCCTTTGAAGGTCGTCTTTGTGGGTTTAATCCTTGAGGGGTCTATGCCCATCTTGCACACTGTATCCTAATAAAGCAGGTTCAGGCTGCTGCCGCCGTCCATCAGGACTCTGGTGAGGTGGAATCCATCGACGATTGGGTCTAAAACCAATGCGGCGAATCCACTGTGGCGGATGCTGGTGGGGTGGTCCCTTCGATCAAAAGTGATCAGGCAGGAGGACCATGGGTTGAACTTCGGGGCGACTGGCTCCATCGCGTATACGTCCCTGAGTGCACGCTTCCGCTCCCTCTTGGGTATGTGGGTTGCGTATATCATGTTCACCGTCCGCACTTGTGGGGGGAAACCCTTCTGTCCTCTATTGTTCGGCGGTCGGGTCTCTTCCTCGTCATCGCTATGCAGCCCCTTGTCATTGTTTTCAGCAATTAGCTTGCCTGCCTGCTTGAATACCCAACAGTCCCTGTTGGTGTGATTAGCTGGTTTTTCGGGGGTGCCGTGTATCTGGCACGAGCGGTCGAGTATTCGGTCCAAATTGGACGGACCCAGAGTAGTTCTTTTGAATGGCTTTTTCTGCTGACTGGGTTTGGAGCCTCTGAATCCGGCATTGACTGCCGTATCCTCAGTATTGTCGCTGTTAATGCGGCGTTTGTGCTTGTTGCGACGCGACCTGCCGTTGCAGTCCTTGGTATCCGGACTGCCAGAATTTTTGCTGAGGTTGTTGCTGTGAGCTAGCCAGCTGTCATCTCCCGTGCAGAAGCGGGTCATGAGAGATGTGAGGGCTGCCATGGATTTCGGCTTTTCCTGTCCCAGGTGCCGGGCAAGCCACTCGTTGCGGATGTTATGTTTGAAGGCCGCGAGGGCCTCTGCATCCGGACAGTCGACGATTTGATTTTTCTTAGTTAAGAACCGTGTCCAGAATTGTCTAGCCGATTCGTCTAGCTGCTGAATTATATTGCTTAGGTAGTCAGAGTCTGGTGGTCACACATACGTGCCCTGGAAGTTATCAAGGAATGCGGCTTCCAGGTCCTCCCAACACCCAATTGATTCTGCTGGCAAGCTGTTAAGCCAATGCCGAGCTGGTCCTTTAAGCTTGAGTGGGAGGTATTTGATGGCGTGAAGATCATCACCGCGGGCCATGTGGATATGAAGGAGATAGTCTTCGATCCAAACCGCGGGGTCTATTGTGCCATCGTAGGATTGAATATTCATGGGTTTAAACCCTTCGGGGATTTGATGATCCATTACTTCATCTGTGAAGCAAAGTGGGTGTGCGGCGCCTCTGTATTGGGCTATATCACGACGTATCTCAAACGAGCTTTGTCTACTGTATTCGGCCCGGCCGGACTTGCTGTGTCCAGCGCGACGGATCTCGCCGCGTATCATGGGGCGCCCACACGATCCGTAGATCGATCTTGATTGTCTTGCCTTATCCTCCAATATATCTCGCAAGTCCGGGGTACGGTTCTAGTGGAGGGCCTAGAGGCCTCTCTGTCGTAGCCACGAGGTGGTTGGTCAGCCGTATTGTGCACTGGTGATGCAGGTTTATATGCCTCCTCCTCTAATCGGGGGAGCAGCTTGCGCTTGGGGTAGCTTTTGGAGGGGCGTTCGAGTTCATGCTCTTCGGCCGCAAGGACTTCAGTCCATCTGTCGGCTAGCAGATCTTGATCAGCTCTAAGCTGTTGCTGCTTTTTCTTGAGGCTGTTTGCCGTGGCCATAAGCCTGCGTTTAAAACGCTCTTGTTCGACGGGATCCTCAGGCACGACGAATTCGTCGTCGTCGAGTCTTGCCTCGTCTCCGGAGGGAGGCATGTAATTATCGTCCTCTACCTCTTCGTCTGCCGCTTTCTCGTGAGGGCTGGCTTCTCCGTCCTCCTGTGCTGAATCTTGCTGGAGGGGGTTGTCTTCGGCACTGTTTGGGGTGTTATTATCTCCGGTGCCGGAATCTCCATTCTTGTTGTGGCGGGATTTAGAGTGGCGCCGCTGACACCGGCGCTTAGGCTGTTTCCTGGAGGGGTCTTCTTCTGCTGTTCCATCGCCATTCCCATCCTTTGGGATGTCCACCATGTATATGTCGTATGACGAGGTGGCTTTCCAGTGCCCAGTGGGCGCTGGTTCTTGGTTGTCTCCAGCATCGTCGTCCATACCGTCGATGTCTTTGGAGTCGAAGTCTAGCATGTCGGTTAGATTGTCGACAGTGGCTACTAAGTGGGTGGTGGGTGGGTTTTGAATTTCTTCCTTGTCTGCATCCCAACCGTCCTGACCGTAGTCCGGCCAGGGCTCTCCTGATAACGAGAGATATTTTAGCGAATTCAGGATGTCGCCGAAAGGTGAGTGTTGAAAGATGTCCGCAGCGGTGAACTCCATGATCGGCGCCCAGTCGGATTCGATTGGAGGGGGCGCGGGAGGTTCGGAGTCCAGCGAGGAGTCCGGCACCTCGGAGTCACGAGCTTCACAAGGGACAAGGTCAGTATTCGGCTCCATCGCCGTAGAGGTTGCAGCCCCCGAGGCGGTGTCTAGCCACCCGTCCTTGATCTGCGCAGCCGGCTCCGAATTGAGGGTTGGAGCGGACTCGTGTGCGGCCCCCAGGGCACTATCCGGCAGCAGAGCTAAATTATGCCCATCGTGATAGTGCGGCGCGCTCAGATGTGGCTCGAATCCATCGAAGATCAAGTCTCCGCGGATGTCAGCCATGAAGTTCAGACTTCCAAATCTGACCTGACGGCCAGGGGCGTAGCTTTCGATCGGCTCCAGATGGCCAAGCGAATTGGCCCGCAGTGCAAAGCGGCCGAATATGAAGATCTGTCGGGGGAGAAAAGTCTCACCCTGGACTGCGTCGTTGTTGTTGATGATTGAAGGAGCCATCGAGCCTATCGGTGACGACACATAGGAACTCTCAATGAAAGCACCAATGTCGGTGTCAAAACCGGCGGATCTCGGGTAGGGGGTCCCGAACTGTGCGTCTAGGCGGATGGTAACAGGAGACAAGGGACACAATGTTTTTACCCAGGTTCGGGCCCTCTCGATGGAGGTAAAACCCTACTCCTGCTTGATTGATATTGATGATATGGGTAGTACAAGAGTGGATCTACCACGAGATCAAGGAGGCTAAACCCTAGAAGCTAGCCTATGGTATGATTGTTGTTGTGTCCTACGGACTAAAACCCTCCGGTTTATATAGACACCGGAGAGGGCTAGGGTTACACAGAGTCGGTTACAATGGTAGGAGATCTACATATCCGTATCGCCAAGCTTGCCTTCCACGCCAAGGAAAGTCCCATCCGGACACGGGACAAAGTCTTCAATCTTATATCTTCATAGTCTTGGAGTCCGGCCGATGATGATAGTTCGGCTATTCGGACACCCCCTAGTCCGGGACTCCCTCACTATGCTTTTGGGCCCACTTGCTAAAGGCCCATTTAGTAATTCGGCCTGATATTAGTTTCGGCATGTTAAGGGCCCGTTTGACATTTCGGCCCTATATTAATTTCGGCCTGTTAAAAGCCCGTCATATAGTTGGGCCTAACTACGGCCGGTTTGCATCCGGCCTGCTCGCAGCCGATATCAGATTGGGCCAAACAAGGACCGAGACAATTTTGGCCTGTTAAAAGCCCGTGATTTGATTCGCACAATCATGGGCCGGGGTCCATTTCGGGCTGCTGCCGGCCCGTGAGCTGTTCGGCACGTTTCAGGCCCAACCTACATCGTGATTGCATGACGGCCAGATTATGTACCGTAATTTTACGGTTTGGCCGGTTTACCGCGAAGACAGGATATATATATAGTAAAATAACTGCAGCATCATGAATAAGGAAAAACCTAGACTATACAATAAATAAATTACGGCATATTACATCCACTGTGCTCTAAGTTCGCCACTACGATAATAAAGCACAAGCAGACAACAGATTACATACACTGGACATCAAAGATCGCCACCAGTGCAAATAAACACGCCAACTAAATAATATACAAAACCGACAACACTTCAATAGATTTCAACAAAGGTTAGCCCTGCTGGGGAGCTGCAGCGCAAGCAGCTGAGCAAGATGATGAGACTGCACTTGTTCAACACTTATATCTTCCTCACTCTGAAAGATAAACAAGCAGACAGATGACATGTTTTTCACATAAAAGTATTAGTGCTGACAATTCATCACATTTCTTACTGACGAATAAAGTGACACAGTTTAAAATTGCCTTAACACAATATGGTATTGTTCAGGTCAAGACATGGCAGGAAATGACATTGTGAAGGCCTGTTAAAAGTTTGCCTTAACACCACTGGATTACAAATCAAGAACTCATAAGTATCAATGGTTAGTGTGCTGTCAATTTATCCCATTTCAGATTGGCAAATAAAGAGACGGTTTAAATAATAGTAGAATGATATGACATTGTTCATAGTTAAGACATTACAGAATATGACATGATGCTGTAGTGGGTAGGTTCACCACACCACTGGATTAGAGATGAAGAACAGAAGCATACATGTAGTGCAAAAGAAGATCACTTGCTCTGTATAGTTTAATTTACATGATATGAAGAAGGAACTTGGTTGTATAACTGAAAACTTAAATTGAGAAGGACAAACTTTTGTTTATGAACTACATAATAAACTTTAAACATGCAATTTGATGCAAACACCAAAAATAAACAGCTGTTGCAGTCATGCCTAACCAAATATATACAACAAAGTTTGAAGGCTTGAGAAGGACAAACTTACATTATGGTGAAGACAGGCTCTATAAAGGCCTTGTCCATGCTGATGGGGGGCAATTCAAGAAGTTTACCACAGAATCTTCTTCATAAGCATTGCCATTATTCTATATTTTGTTAAGAGGAAATATAGATGTGATAATATACGAAAAAATGGAGAATATTTAAGATAAGATGAAGAGTGATGCTACATAACCAAGTAGCTATAAATGTAAGTGCAGCGATACAGGCAAAAGGTACAACCAAGAGCAATGCACAACTAAACTTCTTCAGTACCAACCTTATGATAAGAGTAAATATAGATCTGATGTGTAGAAAATGAAGGGCAAAGGAAAATAAGCTGCAGAGTGATGGTACATGAACAACTACCTGTCATTATAAGTACACTGATAAAGGACAAAAGTACTTACAAGAACAATGCAGAGCTAAAAAAATCATTGGTATTGGGTATATTCTACACTAATGTAACCATTCATACAGATCAAATAATTTGGAGCAAACAATTGATAAGCAAGCTATCATGCATACTGCTGTCACATAATGAACCAGGTATGTATGCAAGTACAGTGATACAGGACAACAGGTACTAACAAGAGCAAAGCAGCAGGCAACATATCTGTGATATCCTGTCGTTCTTTTCAAACTAGAATTCTTCTTCGAGCAGATTTCCTGTAAAAAAGATCCGTAAGGCACATGCGGAAAAGTAGAAGTTCAAATTGTCATGTGATTTCATAGACAGTACCTCATCCTGGGAACGAGACCAGTGCATAACAAGGTTTTTCTATTCAATGTATTCTAATTTAGCACAGGAGACTTCACCAGAAATTTGTTTATAGACTTGCCATCAAAGTGTGATTTCCTCAGGTAACACCGATACTGCTGCAATGCTTCCTTGAAAAGCACAAGCAAGCTTTGCTCGTCATGACTATCCAGATTGACCCTCGCCTAGTTACAACAATGTAATGTAAATCATTGATGTGTTCAATCAGCAGAAAATAGGAAAATAATAACCATGAATAATAGCACTTACACGTAAGTTGGACAGGAAGATGTGAAAATGGTGTTTGTCTTCACTATAATCTTCCCATGATGGGAATATATGCACGTAGTCCCTAACAACATTGAAAGCATTGTCTTTTAAACTGGGAATAAATGGAATGGGGTTCTAATCTGCAGGAATTGGCCGTCTCTGCAAGTGGGATAGGTCTTCAGCCGGTGGACTTGCTGTACTTTTTGCTGGTGTGGGATTTTTCTGTGGTACGACTGGTGCTATGGCAAATGAAATCGGTATACCTTTTGCTGGAGTGCAGGTCCTGTGTGGTGGGGCTAGTGGTGTGGCCAGTGAAGTATGGGTACAGTCTGCTGGAGTCGGTCCTACATTTTGTGTCCCTGGTTGTACAACCAATATAAGTGGGGTGTTGTTTGATTTCTCCGGCACCACCACGTTTTTCAAGGACTTTGCTGGTGCTCCTTCAGGTTTGGCAATCACCCTCTTCCTTTTTGATGTCTGATGCACAAGAACAACATTTGAGTGGGAAAACATGGTATGATGACAGATGAAATATGTATTGATAATGGATGGGCATGGCATCTCGACATATATGATGAGTAAACTAAGCAGATGGCGGTGCAACAAAGTAGAAGAAATGCAAGACAACATATGCAAGATACCCGCAATCAATAAAACCTTGCCAAATTAGAACAGGCACCTTGATGGGTGAACAGGACATGCCATCTGCCTTTGACTCCTCGAGGTTAGAATAGTCATTAGGATCATATTCTAAACAAGAATCAACAGGTGGGGAGCGTATGAGTTTCATTGCATCTAGATTGGCACTCAATGCCTTGGTGCCAATTTTGTAAGTCATTGCAGTGTTTAGCTTCAAGAGTAGACTGCTGCTAGGGTGACAGAAAGCAGCTACACAGATCATAATGTAGATATAACGGGGAAAACCGTAAGCATCAGAGTAAAATCAGCAAAGTGGAACTTGCTGGAATATATGTGCTAGTACTGCCGGTACGGATAGAAAGGCATTGGATACCAACTCTCTTCAAGTGAAGGTGCGGTACTGTTAATATCAGTGTAACTCTCAAAGGCGACATAGCTCCCCGCATTTCCTTGCTATTCTTATAGGATTCAAGTGGGCAGGTCACTACAAATCCTATTCCTATGTTTACAAAATCCTACGAATCAAAGAGGCTCAAAGTGTCCATCACAACCGACCGTATAGACCTCTACACTGCAAATGACCCTGCTCATCTTCAGTACAAGGAACATACTGTACTACTATCATACTCCCTCCGTTCCAAAATATAAGTCTTGGTAGAGATTTCATCTATGGATCACATACAGATGTATCCGGATACATTTTAGAGTGTAGATTCACTCATTTTGCTCCATATGTAGTCCATGGTGGAATCTATACAAAGACTTGTATTTAGGAACAGAGAGAGTACATATTAAAGAAGAGCGGAAGAGGAACATGGTAAAGAAGAGCAAGCAGATTTAGGATAATAAAATGTTGGTTGCGCAGTGCCCACACATGATGAACCAGAGCGCATTAAGAATGCAACTCCCAGCTGTCTCTCAACCATTTCAGGCGGTTGGATGAAGATCCTATGTCTCCTAACCCTTCTTCTTCCTCATCTTTGATTCTTCCCATACAAAACACCGCACGGGCCGCCGGCCGGACCACTGGCCCACACCGCCTATGTTCCTCCGCCACCCCCACCCCCCACCGCCGCCCCAACCCCCCACCTGCATCTAGGTTTCTTCGTTCAGCGAGGCTCCACAACCACCCGAGCCCCTTCGTTCGCACCGGCAAACTCCAGCGAGCTCTGAAAAATCGACTGACCCAATTTTGAAATTTAGTCTACTGTTATTTAACTAGTGTGGAATATAAAGGGGAAAACCATAAGCATTGGGAGTATAGTGTTGAGCGTGCCACGGCGGATCTGAAGGTGCAAACCGGACAAATGCAACTTCTCAACCAAGATAAGAAATCAGAGTAAAGCAGTGGCGATCTATTTTCTTGCTGCGATAAATAAGTTGAGCTGATACGAAAGAGTACCGCCTCTGGTGCGGCTCCGTGTACGCATCTGCTGAGAATTTGACGGTGCTGCGGTAGTGATGGCTGTCTGCGGCGTGGAAGGAGATCTAGGAGGGTAGACGGTGGTGGCGGGGCGCGGTGGACGAGACGGTTGTAGGAGCGGCGCCGGCAAGGTGGAGGATGACGGGGATGAAGCGAGAGGACGGGATGCAAGGATCCCGGTCCGAAGCCGTGGATGAGAGAGGTCGATCTCTTGTAATGGACGGCGGCGTCGGGGTATTAGCTCCGGCATGGTGGAGGAGGATGGCGGTGGATGGGGTGGTGTAACGCCCACGATGCGGCTATATCTCTCACGTGTCGTGGCACGACTTACAGGCATAACCGCATTGTAGGTTTTGTCACAAGAAGGGTCATCTTCATACAATCCCATGTAATGAACAAGAATGGGATAAAGACAGTTGGCTTACAATCGCCACTTCACAGAAAACATAAATAAATCCATACATCATTCAAAATACACTCATAGACCGACCAGGGTCAAATCCAAAAGAAAAGAAGATAACCCCAAATGCTAGGTCCCCGATCGTCCCAACTGGGCTCCACTACTGATCATCCGGAAATGAAACATAGTAACGACCAAGGTCCTCGTCGAACTCCCACTTGAGCTTGGTTGCGTCACTTGCACTGGTATCCTCGGCACCTGCAATTGTTTTGGTAGAATCTGTGAGTCACGAGGACTCAGCAATCTCACACCCGCGAGATCAAGACTATTTAAGCTCATGGGTAGGAAAGGGGTAAGGTGGTGGAGCTGCAACAAGCACAAAGCATATATGGTGGCTAACATACGCAAGTAAGAGTGAGAAGAGAGGCAACGCATCGGTCGAGAAGCTAGAAGTGATCAAGAAGTGATCCTGAAACTACTTACGTTCATACATAACCCAAACCGTGTTCACTTTCCGGACTCCACCGAAAAGAGACGATCACGGCTACACACGCGGTTGATGCATTTTAATTAAGTCAAGTGTCAAGTTCTCTACAACCGGACATTAACAAATTCCCATCTGCCACATAACCGCGGGCACGGCTCTCGAAAGTTTATACCCTGCAGGGGTGTCCCAACTTGCCCATCACAAGCTCTCACGGTCAATGAAGGATAATCCTTCCCCAGGAAGACCTGATCAGTCTCGGAATCCCGGTTTACAAGACATTTTGACAATGGTAAAACAAGACCAGCAAAGCCGCCCGATGTGCCGACAAATCCCGATAGGAGCTGCACATATCTCGTTCTCAGGGCACACCAGATGAACACTACGTACAACTAAAACCAGACCTCAAGTTTCCCCGAGGTGGTGCTGCAAGTGGCTCTAGTTCGGACCAACACTCAGAGGAGCACTGGCCCCCGGTGGGGGGGGGGGGGGGGGGGGTTAAAATAAAGATGACTCTCGGGCTCGCGAAAACCCAAGGGAAAAAGTCTTAGGTGGCAAATGGTAAAACCAAGGTTGGGCCTTGCTGGAGGAGTTTTATTCAAAGTGAACTGTCAAGGGGGTCCCATAAATCACCCAACCGTGTAAGGAACGCAAAATCAAGGAACATGACACCGGTATGACGGAAACTAGGGCGGCAAGAGTGGAACAAAACACCAGGCATAAGGCCGAGCCTTCCACCCTTTTCCAAGTATATAGGTGCATTAAATTAAATAAGAGATAATGTGATATCCCAAAATATCCATGTTCCAACAAGGAACAAACTTCATCTTCACCTGCAACTAGCAATGCTATAAGAGGGGCTGAGCAAAAGTGGTAACATAGCCAAACAACGGTTTGCTAGGAAAGGTGGGTTAGAGGCTTGACATGGAAATATGGGAGGCATGATATAGCAAGTGGTAGGTAGCGCAACATAATGATAGAGCGAAACAACTAGCAAGCAAAGATAGAAGTGATTTCGAGGGTATGGTCATCTTGTCTGCAAAGTTCTTGGAGTTGTCAAAAAGCTTGATCCTCGTTAGCATACTCAACAGGTTCCTCGTTCACGTACTCGTCTCCCGGCTTTACGCAAGGCAAGAAGACAAGAAATGGAACAACAATCAATTACCGTGCAATGCACAAGCAACATGATGCAATACATGGCATGATATGCGAGATATGATATGCAATGCATAAGCGTGCTCCGGAAGGGAAAGAATGATCAAGGCATCAACTTGGCAAACCAAGTATGCCGCTGGAAAGATGAGGTGATTTCGGTTGAAATCGATATAAAGATCACCGGAAACGGATGCACGGTTTGCAAATGGCAAGCAAAACAAGAATGACACAATTCTGGAATTAACAACACGATGCTACTTAGCATGAAACAAGAAACTAAGCTACTGTACTCCAACATAGCAACAAAGCATATGGAAGTGATGTACACAAGTTTCTTGACAAAACATGAACACTGAGCTATGGCTAAATCACACAAGAGCAGGTTCAGACAAGCATGGCAAAAGTAAAATACTAACATGCCAGAAATAACATCAGGAAGCCATGTTTAGAGCAAGCAAAAAGCATGCTACAGGAACATATCATAGAGAATCAAGGCATGGCATGAATCTACTAAATGCATAGAACAAAAGTCCCTTACTGAACATGAGCCAAAAAGGCAGAGAAGATATGATGGCACCCATGTAAACATAGCAAGTTTTATTAACAGTTTCAGCTTTAGCAGAAAAACAGAGCATAGCATAAACAGATTTACGTTAACAACTTTGCGAGCTCGAATCACTCATCACAAAGCATTGCATGACAAAACAAGCATACTAACAGCAAGATGACATGTTCATGAAGCTAACCATGGCAAGATCAAGTTCATAGGATGCACGTATCATTAGCAACAACCATGGCAATATGGATTAACATGTTAACATTCTGCCAGAAACATTTTATAGCAAAAGTAGAGCAAGAACAAGACATGCTAGGGCACTCCATAATTTTAAACAGGTGCATGGATGGATAGAGCATAAGCATATGTTCAAAACATCCTTACTGAAGTATCCCAAAACAAGCATGGATATCACCGTAGCATCAAGTTTACATGGCCTCAAAATAACAGCAGAACAGGGACTGAAATCAGCAACATCACGAAGCCTAGTTTGCATGCTTTTGCTAGCCACCACACTGATCAGAAAACTACATGGCAAGCACCTATATATATATGGCATGTTGTAGATCAAAAAACCTGTAGAGCTCATGCTCATAGGATGCACACACAAAATGCAATGAAAAAGACAAATCACCAAGTTCTGTTAACAGACAACAGTTAATATCATATAGCACTCTTGCAACAATTATTTAGGAATCAATATGAACTGAAACAAGCATGGCACAATGGAACAAAATGAAGGGCATCTCATGATGAACATTTTGACATATTATATGCACAAATCGGAGCACCGAGCATGAAGTTATGGCATGATGAACATGGCATAAAAATATTGCAGAAAAGGACTTGGAGGAATACGAGGTCAACCTCTCCCGATCTAGATCTAGGGTTTGTCGCACGGGAACCGAGGCAGGGCTGGATCGGGTCACCGGAGTTGGTGCCGGAGAGGAGGGAGATGGCTGGAGCTCGGGGAAGGAGGAGGCCGGCGGGATGGGGCCGGCCGGATCCAGTGCGCTCGCCGGATCCGAAGGGCGGCCGCGGCGGCGGGTGGTGAGGTCGGGCGGCGACCGGCGGAGTCCGGCGTGTGGCGTGCATCACGACGAAGGCTGCAGCGGGTGGCGGCGCACGGCGGCGGAGGCGGCGGAGGACGGCGGCGGGGTGCACGGGAGGAGCCGGGCGGCGGCTCGGGCTCCGGTGGCCGTCCGCGGGCCTGGCGGGCCGACGGCAACGTGCGGTGGCGGAGGCCACGTGGCGCGCTGCGAGTGGCGCGTGCGCGGCGGCGGACGCGTCCGGCCTAGTCCGGACGTGTCCCACGAAGGAGAGGGGAACGGCTAGGGTTTCGGGACCCGGGATTTCGGAGGAGGGCACATATTTATAGCTAGGAGGAGGTAGGAGTGTCCAAATGGGGTGTAGTTTTCGCCCACACGATCGTGATCCAACAACGGAGAACATGGAGATGGTTTAGATGGGTTATTGGGCTGTTTTGAAGGGGTGTTGGGCTGCTACACACAAGAGGCCTTTGCAGTTACCCGGTTAACCGTTGGAGTATCAAACGGCCTCCAAATGGAACAAAACTTGACAGGTGGTCTACCGGTGGTGTACCAAGGCCACTTGGCAAACCTTGGTCCATTCCGAGAACGTTTTTCTCCTGCTCACGAAAAGAGACAAGAGGGGTGCGCCGGGTGCTTGTGGGAGTGTCGGATTGCGAAACGGAGAACGGGGAAAATGCTCGGATGCATGAGACGAACACGTATGCAAATGAGATGCGCATGATATGAAATGCATGACGTGAACAAAATGCAAAAATGAAAGACAAACCCAACCACAGAGGGAATACCATAACACACAGCCGAAAATGGCAAGAGTTGGAGTTACAAATATGGAAAGTTACATCGGGGTGTTACAACACTCCACCACTACAAAAGGGTCTCGTCCCAAAATCTAGGACTAAAAGAACTCCGGATATTCGGAACGGAGGTGATCCTCGCGCTCCCAGGTGGCTTCTCGGTCGGAATGGTGTGACCACTTCACTTTCAGGAATTTGATAGACTTGTTGCGAGTCTTGCACTCGGTCTCCTCAATAATAGCAACGGGGTGCTCATGATAAGACAGATCTGCTTGGAGGTCAATCTCTTCGAAGTTGATAGTGCGCTCAGGCGTCTTGAAGCACTTGCGAAGCTGTGACACGTGAAACACATCGTGCACATTTGCAAAGTTGGACGGAAGCTCAAGTTGATAGGCGAGATCGCCTCTTTTGCCAATGATCTTGAAAGGACCCACGTATCTCGGGGCAAGATTCCCTTTGATACCGAAGCGACGAGTGCCTTTCATTGGAGAGACATGGAGGTAGACATGGTCTCCAATCTTGAAAGCCAAGTCACAGTGCTTGCTATCATAGTAACTCTTCTGGCGCGATTGCGCGGCTTTGAGATTTTCACGGATGACTTTACACATTTCTTCAGCTTCTGTGATCAAGTCTTTGCCAAGAAGTTGGCGTTCACCAGTCTCGGACCAATTGAGAGGAGTACGACACTTTCTGCCATATAGGATTTCGAATGGGGCCTTGCCCGAACTCGCTTGGAAGCTGTTGTTGTAGGAGAACTCGGCATATGGAAGACAATCTTCCCACTTCATGACAAAGGAAATGACAAAGCCCTGAGCATATCTTCAAGGATTTGATTGACTCGCTCGACTTGGCCACTAGTTTGAGGATGGAAAGCTATGCTGAAGCAAATGTTGGTGCCCATGGCCTTTTGAAAGGAGTCCCAGAACTTAGAGGTGAAAATGCTTCCACGATCTGAAGAGATCAATTGCAGAATACCGTGCAAGGAGACAATTTTGGAGGTGTATAGCTCTGCCAACTGAGCTACTGTGATGGATTCTTTGATTGGAAGGAAATGAGCCACTTTAGTAAGCTTGTCAATGACAACGAAAATAGCATCATTCCCACGCTTGGACTTTGGAAATCCAGTAATGAAGTCCATTTAAATATGATCGAACTTCCATTCTGGAATAGCAAGAGGTTGGAGGAGACCAGCTGGTCGTTGGTGTTCTGCTTTCACCCTTCTACAGACGTAACATTCATTCATGAATCGAGCAATTTCTCGCTTCATTCGAGTCCACCAATACGACTACTTGACGTCATGGTACATCTTCGTACTTCCCAGATGAATGGATAGAAGGGAATTGTGGGCTTCATTCATAATGACTTTCCTTAGATCGCCTTGAGGAACCACAATTCGATCCTCGAAGAATAGAGTATCTTTGTCATCCAAGTGATAGCACTTGTATTTGGACAGGCCCTTGGAAATACCACGTTTCACCTTCTTCACCATGGTATCCAGGAGTTGTGCCTCACGAATTTGATCTTCCAAAGTGGAAGAGATTAGGAGGTTGGCAAGAAAGCCTTGAGGAACAACTTGGAGATTCAGTTTGTGGAAAGCTTCACAAAGGTCTAGTTGGAAGGGCTTGAGAATTAAGCTGTTGCAATAAGCCTTTCTGCTCAAAGCATCTGCAATCACATTGGCCTTTCTAGGAGTATATTCAATACTTGGATTGTACTCTTGAATCATTTCGACCCATCGAGTTTGCTTGAGGTTGAGGTTGTGTTGAGTGAAGATATACTTGAGGCTCTTGTGATCGGTGAATATGTCCACTTTCCTTCCCAACAAGAGATGTCTCCATGTTATTAATGCATGGACAACTGCCGCCAACTCAAGATCATGAGTGGGGTAGTTCTTTTCGTTGGGCTTAAAATAACGAGAGGTATAGGCCACAACTTTCTTCTCTTGCATTAACACAGCACCGAGACCTTGAAGAGAAGCATCACAGAAAACTTCGAATGGCTTGGATTCGTCAGGAGGAGTCAAGACAAGAGCTGAGACAAGCTTCTCTTTGAGGGTGTTGAAAGAAACGTCACACTCAGGCGTCCAGACATACTTGACATGCTTCTAGAGGAGGTTGGAAAGAGGCTTTGCAATCTTAGAGAAATTCTCAATGAATCTTCGGCAATAGCTTGCAAGACCAAGAAAACTGCGGAGCTGCTTGACATTCTGAGGAGGTTCCCAATTCACAATTGCAAACACCTTCTCGGGATTAACAGCAATGCCCTTGGCGGAGATGATATGACCAAGGTAAAGAACTTCATCAAGCCAAAACTCACATTTGGAAAACTTCGCATAGAATTGACACTCTCTGAGCTTGTCGAGCACCAATCGCAAATGTTTGGCATGATCCTTCTTATTCTTGGAGAAGACCAAGATATCATCGGGATACACCAAGACGAATTCAGTGATGTAGGGGCATCATTCGAGAGAATGTTGGAGGATCATTGACAAGGCCGAAAGACATGACAGTATATTCATAAGAACCAAAACTTGTGCTGAATGTTGTCTTGGGAATATCTTGTTCGCGAATGCGAATCTGATGATAACCCATACGAAGGTCAAGCTTGGAGAATACTTTAGAACCTTTGAGTTGCTCGAATAGCTCATTGATGTTGGGAAGTGGATACTTGTTCTTGATTGTCTTCTTGTTCAATGGATGGTAATCGACACACAGTCGGTCCGTGCCATCCTTCTTCTGGACAAAAAGAACTCCACAACCCCATGGAGATGAACTCGGTCTGATCAAACCCAGACGCTCTTGTTCATCGAGCTGTTTCTTCAATTCCTTCAGCTCTTTAGGTCCAAGCTTGTATGGACGCTTGCAAACGGGTTTAGTGTTAGGCTCAAGATCGATAACGAACTCGACTGGACGGTGCGGAGGCATACCCGGAAGCTCTTCTGGAAAGACATCTTGGTACTCACAAACGACCGGAATCTAAGAGATTGCGTCTAGCTCGCCCTTCTCATTGAGAGAAAACAACCGAATGGTTTCATCATGAGCGGCATAGATGATCACATCCTCAGAAGAGTGTTTCAATCGAATCTCCCTGGCAGCACAATCAAGCTGAGCCTTGTGCTTAGAAAGCCAGTCCATGCTGAGAATTAGATCAATATCTGAGTCACCAAGAACAATTGGTTTAGATAGAAATTTATAGTTTCCCATCTTGATAGAAACATCCGGGATGCAATTATTAGATGACATTTGCTTACCCAAGGACACAATCTTCAACGGGATAGGAATATTTTCTGTCACAAACTCATGCTTGGCAACAAAAGGTCTTGAAATGAAAGAAAGCGATGCACCAGTATCGAATAAAACTTTTGCAGGAATGTCATTAACTGAGAGATTACCCATTATCACATTAGTAGACTCCTCCGCTTGAGCTGCATTCAACATGTTCACCTTTGCAGACTTGGAATTATGCTTGACCACTGCATTGCTTGAAGATCTCACAGGAGGAGGAGGCGGAAGGCGCCTTTGGTTGAAGCACTTGTTTGCGTAGTGACCTTTCTGCTGGCACTTGTTGCAAGTCACCTCTGAGAGCGGACGATGATAAGGAGCATTTGACCTTGGAGCTTGAGAATTTGACTTGTTCTGATAGCCTGGGTTGGGTGGGTGGGAAGATCCACGACCACCTGAGTTCTTCTGCTGGTACCGCTGACGAAACGGAAGAGGAGGAAGGTAGAACTTCTGCTGCTTAGCTGCCACTTGTGAGGAAGAAGAAGACTGAACTGCATCCCTGATTCTCTTCTTAGAAGCCTCACACTTGAGCTGAGCACCTTCTTGCTTGAGGTCCATGTTGTAGAATTGATCGAACTGAGTAGGCTCAACAAGAACGAGAGCTAACTGCAGATCCTCTATGAGGCCACCTCTAAAATGATAAATCATACTCTTTTCATCAGGAATGTCTTGTTTAGCGAAGCGAGCAAGTTTCTGAAACTGTTTGTTGTATTCGTACACGGACATGCTGCCTTGCTTGAGATTGCGGAATTCCTCACGCTTGCTCTCAACAAAACTTGTAGGAATGTGGTGAGCTTTAAAGTCCCGACAGAAGTCAGTCCAAGTAATCACTCGACCTCCTCTGGAATCTTTGTATTGCTGATACCAATCAGCTGCTTGGTCCTTGAGCTGAAAAGAAGCGAACTTGACGTAGTCCTCAGGCCTGACATTGCTGCATTCAAAATGCTTGTTGATATCCACGAGCCAATCATCGACGTTTGTGGCCTCAGCACAGTAGCTGAAAGACTTCGGCTGATTTGCAAGGAACTGGTTGAGGGTAGGAAACTGAGGCTAATGGTTGAACTACCCTTGACCTTGATTCCCTTGGGTGCCTTGGCCTTGGTTGCGTTCTTGCAAGATTTGCAAAAGCATCTGGGTGCTGGTGTTGGTGGCCGCCACGACAGCTTGCCATGCCTCCGAAGGCGGAGGAGGTGGCGGAGGTGGTGGGTTCGATCAATCTTCTTCACCCCGATCCGGGTTGTTGGGAGTTGGCGGAGCCATCCTGAGGAAGATGACATCCGTTAGAACCACCATTGACATGATAGATAAGTAGAATCAAAGGCTAGAAATTGCAACATATAGTGTTCACAATAAACATTCGAACAAGGATGAACGAATGAATTCCAAAGCTAACATCACACGTCCATTAAGGTGAGAAGCCACTTGATAAGAGATTGATGAAAGAAATACCAAGGTACAGCTGGAACAAATAAGTGGTAAGGATTAACCAATCACAAACCAAATATCTGCGGGAAGAAATGCTAGAGCTACTTGAAACCCACCTATAAACTCCTGAAACTTTCTGGTTATGCAATCCGGTGTTGGGAATACAGGGGAAGCAATATATCTCACCCAAACTAACAATCCCTACATCCAATTGTATCCATCCGTCAACACATAACCAAGAAACCTTCAGAAATCGTGTACCTCAACCTTCGAAAAGCATCCGTTATATGAGCTATGGCAATACTCCCGAACTCCCTAGTACTGGGTGGCGTCAAGGTTATCTCACCAACAACTGCATAAAAGAGATTTTCGATGTCAGCGAAACTCAGTTATTCCAGTACTGTAACGATAAAATTGTGACGACAACACCTCGGAGCTCAACTCCCCGGGACACTGCCATAACCCCTAAATGTCAGGAGGCACCAAGAACAATGTTCTCGTCACAAGAATGTCGGAACGATCCCAAGATACCCGCGTGATCCTCAAATTTTTTTAGTGAAATCTGAGGAGAAAAAAGTCAAAACATCTACGTTAGGAGACCTCACCAGAGCGACGAAGGGACTGAGGAGTAAAAAGAATCCTACTCTCTGATATATATAATCCTAAGACTCAAAACATTTTGTGTTCTAGACTCAACAACGCCAACGATTCAATCAAGCAGGGGGCTCCTAAGTCGGGGATGGCTCTGATTACCAACTTGTAATGCCCACGATGCGGCTATATCTCTCACGTGTCGAGGCATGACTTAGAGGCATAACCGCATTGCAGGTTTTGTCGCAAGAAGGGTCATCTTCACACAATCCCATGTAATGAACAAGAATGGGATAAAGAGAGTTGGCTTATGCTACCTCTTGAGCACTGCGTTGGATTTCCCCGAAGAGGAGAGGATGATGCAGCAAAGTAGCGTAAGTATTTCCCTCAGTTTTGAGAACCAAGGTATCAATCCAGTAGGAGACCACGCACAAGTCCCTCGTACCTACACAAAACGATAGCTACTCGCAACCAACGCGATTAGGGGTTGTCAATCCCTTCAGGTCACTTACGAGAGTGAGATCTGATAGAGATGATAAATAATATTTTTGGTATTTTTGATAGATAGATGCAAAGTAAAAAGTAAAAGGCAAAGTAAAAACAAAGCAAGTAAATAAAGCGATAGAGATTGATATGATGAGAATAGACCCGGGGGCCATAGGTTTCACTAGTGGCTTCTCTCAAGAGCATAGATATTCTACGGTGGGTGAACAAATTACTGTTGAGCAATTGACAGAATTGAGCATAGTTATGAGCATATCTAGGCAATGATCATGTATATAGGCATCACGTCCGAGACAAGTAGATCGAAACGATTCTGCATCTACTACTATTACTCCACTCATCGACCGCTATCCAGCATGCATCTAGAGTATTAAGTTAAAAACAGAGTAACGCCTTAATCAAGATGACATGATGTAGAGGGATAAATTCATGCAATATGATAAAAACCCCATCTTGTTATCCTCGACGGCAACAATACAATACATGCCTTGCAACCCTTTCTATCACTGGGTAAGGACACCGCAAGATTGAACCCAAAGCTAAGCACTTCTCCCATTGCAAGAACTACCAATCTAGTTGGCCAAACCAAAAAGGATAATTCGAAGAGACTTGCAAAGATAACTCAATCATACATAAAAGAATTCAGAGAAGAATCAAATATTTTCCATAGATAATACTGGATCATAAACGCACAATTCATCGGTCTCAACAAACACACCACAAAAAGAAGATTACATCAAATAGATCTCCACGAGTGCGGGGGAGAACATTGTATTGAGATCCAAAAAGAGAGAAGAAGCCATCTAGCTACTAGCTATGGACCCGAAGGTCTGAAGTAAACTACTCACACTTCATAGGAGGGCCTATGGTGTTGATGTAGAAGCCCTCCATGGTGGATGCCCCCTCCGGCGGAGCTCCGGAACAGGCCCCAAGATGGGATCTCGTGGATACAGAAGGTTGCGGCGGTGGAATTAGGTTTTGGCTCCTGTTCTGATCGTTTGGGGATACATAGGTATATATAGGAGGAAGGAGTACGTCGGTGGAGCAACAGGGGGCGCACCTAGGGGGGCGCCCTCCACCCTCGTGACCGCCTCTGGCACTTCTTGGAGTAGGGTCCAAGTCTCCTGGATCATGTTCGGTGAGAAAATCACGTTCCCGAAGGTTTCATTCCGTTTGGACCCCGTTTGATATTCCGTTTCTTCGAAACACTGAAATAGGCAAAAAAAACAGCAATTCTGGGCTGGCCCTCCGGTTAATAGGTTAGTCCCAAAAATAATATAAAAGTGGAAAATAAAGCCCAATATAGTCCAAAACAGTAGATAAAGTAGCATGGAGCAATCAAAAATTATAGATACGTTGGACACGTATCAGGCATCCCCAAGCTTAATTCCTGCTCGTCCTCGAGTAGGTAAATGATAAAAAAGAATTTTTGATGCGGAGTGATACTTTGGCATACATGTAAATCTTCTTAATTGTGATATGAATATTCAGATCCGAAAGATTCAAGACAAAAGTTCATATTGACACAAAAATAATAATACTTCAAGCATACTAATCAAAGCAATCATGTCTTCTCAAAATAACATGGCAAAAGAAAGTTCATCCCTACAAAATCATATAGTTAGGCTATGCTTCATTTTCGTCACACAAAGATGTTCCCAACTTCTATACCCCTGATGACAAGCCAAGCAATTGTTTCATACTTAAATAATCTCGAACTTTTTCAACCTTCACGCAATACATGAGCGTGAGCCAGGGATATAGCACTATGGGTGGAATAGAATATGATGATGGGGATTGTGTGGAGAAGACAAAAAAGGAGAAAGTCTCACATTGACGAGGCTAATCAATGGGCTATGGAGATGCCCATCAATTGATGTCAACATGAGGAGTAGGGATTGCCATGCAACGTATGCACTAGAGCTATGAATGCTCAACAACAGAAAACTAGTGGGTGTGCATCCAACTTGCTTGCTCATGAAGACCTAGGGCATTTGAGGAAGCTCATCGTAGGAATATACAAGCCAAGTTCTATAATGAAAAATTCCCACTAGTATGAAAAGGACAACTTAATGAGACTCACTACATGAGGAACAAGGTGCTACTTTGAAGCACAATATCTGAGACTCACTACATGAAGGACAGGGTGCTACTTTGAAGCACAAGTGTGGAAAAAGAGATAGTAGCATTGCCCTTTTTTCTTTTCTTTCTTTTTTTTGGGCCTTTCTTTTTTTTCTTTTGGCCTTTATTCTCTTTTTTTTTCTTTTTTTCTTTTTTTGGGCGATGATCTAATAATGTTGATCATCACACTTCTATTGATTACAACATAAGGATTACAACTCAAAACTTAGAACAAGATATGACTCTATATGAATGCCTCCAGTGGTGTATCGAGATGGTGCAATGAATCAAGAGTGACATGTATGAAAATAATGCATGGTGGCTTTGCCACAAATACGATGTCAACTACATGATCATGCAATAGCAATATGACAAAAGTAATGTATGTCATGATGATGATGATGGAAGTTGCATGGCAATATATCTCGGAATGGCTATGGAAATGCCATGATAGGTAGGTATGCTGGCTGTTTTGAGGAAGATATAAGGAGGTTTATGTGTGATAGAGCGTATCGTATCACGGGGTTTAGATGCACCGGCGAAGTTTGCACCAACTCTCAAGGTGAGAAAGGGCAATGCACGGTACCGAAGAGGCTAGCAAAGGCGGAAAGGTGAGAGTGCGTATAATCCATGGACTCAACATTAGTCAAAAGAACTCATATACTTATTGCAAAAATTTAGAATTCATCAAAAATCAAGTACTACGCGCATGCTCCTAGGGGGATAGATTGGTAGGAAAAGACCATCGCTCGTCCCCGACCGCCACTCATAAGGATGCACAAGCCAGGTACACTTCATGTTTCAAATTTGTTACACAACTTTAACCATACGTGCATGCTATGGGACTTGCAAACTTCAACACAAGCATTCTTTGAATTCATAATTACCCAACTATCACGACTTTGATATTATCACCTCCATATCTCAAAACAATTATCAAGCATCAAACTTATCTTAGTATTCAATTCACTCAAAAGAAAGTTTCACATATCTTGAATACCAAGTATATTAATATTAATAAAATTACCATGCTATTAACGACTCTCAAAATAACCTAAGTGAGGCATGAGAGATCAATAGTTTCTTTAAAACAAATCCACCACCGTGCTCTAAAAGATCTAAGTGAAGCACTAGAGCAAAAATTATCACGCTCAAAAGATATAAGTGAAGCACATAGAGTATTCTAACAAATTCTAATTCATGTATGGCTCTCTCAAAAAGTGTGTACAGCAAGGATGATTGTGGTAGACTAACAAGCAAAGACGCAAATAATACAAGACGCTCCAAGCAAAACACATATCATGTGGTGAATAAATATATAGCTCCAAGTAAATTACCTATGGAAGTGGACGAAAGAGGGGATGCCTTCCGGGGCATCCCCAAGCTTTGACTTTTTGGTGTCCTTGGATTATCTTGGGGGTGCCATGGTCATCCCCAAGCTTAGGCTCTTGCCACTCCTTGTTCCATAATCCATCAAAAGAATTCACCCAAAACTTGAAAACTTCACAACACAAAACTCAACAGAAATCTCGTGAGCTTCGTTAGAGAAAGAAAACAAAAGACTACTTCAAGGTACTGTAATGAACTCATTCTTTATTTATATTGGTGTTAAACCTACTGTATTCCAACTTCTCTAAACTATTTTACTAGCCATAGATTCATCAAAATAAGCAAACAACACACGTAAAACAGAATCTGTCAAAAACAGAACAGTCTATAGTAATCTGTAACTAACGCAAACTTATGGAACTCTAAAAATTCTACCAAAATAGGAAGTCCTGGACAATTTGTTTATTGAACATCAGCAAAATGAATCAACGCAAAAGCACGTTCCTGTGATTTAACAAAATTATATTCGTGCGCGCAAAGTTTCTGTGTTTCAGCAGAATCAAATCAACTATCATCGTAGGTTATCCTATAGGTTCTACTTGGCGCAAACAATAATTAAAAGATAAAACCACATCCAAACAGAGGCTATATGGATTATTTATTCCTAAACAGAAGCAAAAACAAAAAACACAAAATAAAATTGGGTTGCCTCCCAACAAGCGCTATCGTTTAACGCCCCTAGCTAGGCATAAAAGCAAGGATAGATCTAGGTATTGCCATCTTTGGTAGGCAATCCATAAGTGGCTCTCATGATAGGTTCATATGGTAATTTTATTTTCTTTCTGGGGAAGTGTTCCATGCCCTTCTTTTAGGGAAATTGGAATCTAATAATCCTTTCCTTCATATCAATAATTGCACCAATCATTCTACGGAAGGGTCTACCAAGAATAATAGGATAGGAAGGATTGCAATCTATATCAAGAACGATAAAATCTACGGGCACATAATTCCTATTTGCAACAATAAGAACATCATTAATTCTTACCATAGGTTTTTTAATAGTGGAATCTGCTAGATGCAAGTTTAGAGAGCAATCATCAAAATCACAGAAACCTAGCAAATCACATAAAGTTTTGGGAATAGTAGAGACACTAGCACCCAAATCACACAAAGCATGAAACTCATAATTTTTAATTTTAATTTTAATAGTAGGTTCCCACTCATCATAGAGTTTTCTAGGGATAGAAACTTTCAACTCAAGTTTTTCTTCACAAGATTGCATCAAGGCATCAACAATGTGTTCGGTAAAGGCCTTATTTCGACTATAAGCATGAGGAGAATCTAGCACGGATTGCAACAAGGAAATACAACCAATCAAAGAGCAATTTTCATAATTAAATTCCTTGAGATCCAAAATATTGGGTTTAGCAACATCTCGGTTTCTATTTATTTCAATCCCACTTTCATCAATTTCATCATCAAGATCTAGAAACTCCGAATTCTTAGAACACCTTCTAGGTAAAGGAAGATCATATTCAGTTTCATCAAGATTCATATTGCAAAACAAAGATTTAATGGGGGACACATCAATAACTTTTAGATCTTCATCTCGATTTTCATAGGAATTGGAAGAACACGCTTTAATAAAGGCATCTTTGGAAGCACGCATCCTAGCGGTTCTTTCCTTGCACTCATCAATGGAAATTCTCATGGCTTTGAGAGACTCATTGATATCATGCTTAGGAGGAATAGATCTAAGCTTTAAAGAATCAATTTCAAGAGAAATTCTATCAACGTTCCTAGCCAAATCATCAACTTTAAGCAATTTCTCTTCAAGCAAAGCATTAAAATTCTTTTGTGAATTCATAAACTCTTTAACACTACTCTCAAATTCAGAGGGCATCTTATTAAAATTTCCATAAGAGTTATTGTAGGAATTTCCATAATTATTAGAAGTATTACTAGGATAAGGCCTAGGATTAAAATTCCCTCTATAAGCATTGTTTCCAAAACTATTCCTACCAACAAAATTCACATCCATAGATTCATTATTATTCTCAAGCAAGGTAGACAAAGGCATATCATTGGGATCAAGAGGAGTATGTTTAGGAGCAAACATCTTCATAAGTTCATCCATCTTTTCACTCAAAACATTGATTTCTTCTATAGCATGCACTTTTTTACTAGAAGATCTTTCGGTGTGCCATTGAGAATAATTAGTCATAATATTATCAAGAATTTTTTTTCTCCTAACGTAATTTCCATAAAAGTGCCTCCCGCGGCCGAATCTAAAAGATTTCTAGAAGCAAAATTCAATCTGGCATAAAAAATTTGTATGATCATCCATAAATTCAAACCATGAGTAGGGCAATTGTGAAGCATTAATTTCATTCTTTCCCAAGATTGGGTAACATGCTCATGATCAAGTTGTTTAAAATTCATGATATCGTTCCAAAGAGTGATGATCTTAGCGGGAGGAAAATACTTAGAGATAAAAGCATCTTTGCACTTGTTCCAAGAATCAATACTATTTTTAGGCAAAGATGAAAACCAAACTTTAGCACGATCTCTAAGTGAAAATGGAAATAACTTCAATTTGACAATATTGTTATCCGTATCTTTCTTCTTTTGCATATCACACAAATCAACAAAATTGTTTAGATGAGTAGCGGCATCTTCACTAGGAAGGCCGGCGAATTGATCTTTCATAACAAGATTCAGCAAAGCGGTATTGATTTCACAAGACTCATCATTATTAAGAAGAGCAATCGGAGTACTAAGGAAATCATTATTATTGGTATTCGAGAAATCACACAATTTGGTATTATCTTGCGCCATGGCAACAAGTAATCCAACACACAAGCAAACAGAAAGGCAACGGAAAAAAGGCAAACGGGAAAGAGAGGGTAAATAAAACGGCAAGGGTGAAGTGGGGGAGAAGAAAACGAGAGACAAATGGCAAATAATGTAATGCGAGAGATAGGGATTGCGATGGGTACTTGGTATGGTTGACTTGCTTGCGTGAGCCTCCCCGGCAACGGTGCCACAAATTCTTCTTGCTACCTTTTGAGCACTACGTTGGATTTCCCCGAAGAGAAGAGGATGATGCAGCAAAGTAGCGTAAGTATTTCCCTCGGTTTTTGAGAACCAAGGTATCAATCCAGTAGGAGACCACGCACAAGTCCCTCGTACCTACACAAAACGATAGCTACTCGCAACCAAAGCGATTAGGGGTTGTCAATCCCTTCAGGTCACTTACGAGAGTGAGATCTGATAGAGATGATAAATAATATTTTTGGTATTTTTGATAGATAGATGCAAAGTAAAAAGTAAAAGGCAAAGTAAAAACAAAGCAAGTAAATAAAGCGATAGAGATTGATATGATGAGAATAGACCCCGGGGCCATAGGTTTCACTAGTGGCTTCTCTCAAGAGCATAGATATTCTACGGTGGGTGAACAAATTACTGTTGAGCAATTGACAGAATTGAGCATAGTTATGAGCATATCTAGGCAATGATCATGTATATAGGCATCACGTCCGAGACAACTAGATTGAAACGATTCTGCATCTACTACTATTACTCCACTCATCGACCGCTGTCCAACATGCATCTAGAGTATTAAGTTAAAAACAGAGTAACACCTTAAGCAAGATGACATGATGTAGAGGGATAAATTCATGCAATATGATTAAACCCCATCTTGTTATCCTCGATGGCAACAATACAATACGTGCCTTGCAACCCTTTCTATCACTGGGTAAGGACACCGCAAGATTGAACCCAAAGCTAAGCACTTCTCCCATTGCAAGAACTACCAATCTAGTTGGCCAAACCAAAAAGGATAATTCAAAGAGACTTGCAAAGATAACTCAATCATACATAAAAGAATTCAGAGAAGAATCAAATATTTTCCGTAGATAATACTGGATCATAAACCCACAATTCGTCGTTCTCAACAAACACATCGCAAAAAGAAGATTACATCGAATAGATCTCCACGAGAGAGGGGGAGAACATTGTATTGAGATCCAAAAAGAGAGAAGAAGCCATCTAACTACTAGCTATGGACCCGAAGGTCTGAAGTAAACTACTCACAATTCATCGGAGGGGCTATGGTGATGATGTAGAAGCCCTCCGTGGTGGATGCCCCCTCCGGCGGAGCTCCAGAACAGGCCCCAAGATGGGATCTCATGGATATAGAAGGTTGCGGCGGTGGAATTAGGTTTTTGGCTCCTGTTCTGATCGTTCGGGGATACATAGGTATCTATAGGAGGAAGGAGTACGTCGGTGGAGCTCCGAGGGGCCCACGAGGTAGGGGGTGCGCCCAGGGCGGCGCCCTCCACCCTCGTGACCGCCACTGGCACTTCTTGGAGTAGGGCCCAAGTCTCCTGGATTACGTTCAGTGAGAAAATCACGTTCTCGAAGGTTTCATTCCATTTGGACTCCGTTTGATATTCCGTTTCTTCGAAACACTAAAATAGGCAAAAAAAACAATAATTCTGGGCTGGGCCTCCTGTTAACAGGTTAGTCCCAAAAATAATATAAAAGTGGAAAATAAAGACCAATATAGTCCAAAATAGTAGAAAAAGTAGCATGGAGCAATCAAAAATTATAGATACGTTGGAGACGTATCAACTTACAATCGCCATTTCACACAAAACATAAATAAATCCATACATCATTCAAAATACGCTCATAGACCGACTACGGTCAAATCCAAAAGAAAAGAAGATAACCCCAAATGCTAGATCCCCGATCGTCCCAACTGGGCTCCACTACTGATCATCCGGAAACGAAACATAGTAACGACCAAGGTCCTCGTCGAACTCCCACTTGAGCTCGGTTGCATCACTTGCACTACTATCCTCGGCACCTGCAACTGTTTTGGTAGAATCTGTGAGTCACGAGGACTCAGCAATCTCACACCCGCGAGATCAAGACTATTTAAGCTCATGGGTAGGAAAGGGGTAAGGTGGTAGAGCTGCAGCAAGCACTAAGCATATATGGTGGCTAACATACGCAAGTAAGAGCGAGAAGAGAGGCAATACATCGGTCGAGAAGCTAGAAGTGATCAAGAAGTGATCCTGAAACTACTTATGTTCATACATAACCCAAACCATGTTCACTTTACGGACTTCGCCGAAAAGAGACCATCACGGCTACACACGCGGTCGATGCATTTTAATTAAGTCAAGTGTCAAGTTGTCTACAACCGGACATTAGCAAATTCCCATCTGCCACATAACCGCGGGCACGGCTCTCGAAAGTTTATACCCTGCAGGGGTGTCCCAACTTAGCCCATCACAAGCTCTCACGGTCAACGAAGGATAATCCTTCTCCCAGGAAGACCCGATCAGTCTCGGAATCCCGGTTTACAAGACATTTCGACAATGGTAAAACAAGACCAGCAAAGCCGCCCGATGTGCCGACAAATCCCGATAGGAGCTGCACATATCTCGTTCTCAGGGCACACCGGATGAACACTACGTACAACTAAAACCAGACCTCAAGTTTCCCCGAGGTGGCTATGCAAGTGGCTCAAGTTCGGACCAACACTCAGAGGAGCACTGGCCCGGGGGGTTAAAATAAAGATGACCCTTGGGCTCGCGAAAACCCAAGGGAAAAAGGCTTAGGTGGCAAATGGTAAAACCAAGGTTGGGCCTTGCTGGAGGAGTTTTATTCAAAGCGAACTGTCACGGGGGTCCCATAAATCACCCAACCGTGTAAGGAACGCAAAATCAAGGAACATAACATCGGTATGACGGAAACTAAGGCGGCAAGAGTGGAACAAAACACCAGGAATAAGGCCGAGCCTTCCACCCTTTACCAAGTATATAGGTGCATTAAATTAAATAAGAAATAATGTGATATCCCAAAATATCCATGTTCCAACAAGGAAAAACTTCATCTTCACCTGCAACTAGCAACGCTATAAGAGGGGCTGAGCAAAAGCGGTAACATAGCCAAACAATGGTTTGCTAGGAAAGGTGGGTTAGAGGCTTGACATGGAAATATGGGAGGCATGATATAGCAAGTGTTAGGTAGTGCGGCATAACGATAGAGCGAAACAACTAGCAAGCAAAGATAGAAGTGATTTCGAGGGTATGGTCATCTTGCCTACAAAGTTCTCAGAGTTGTCGAAAGCTTGATCCTCGTTAGCGTACTCAACAAGTTCCTCATTCACGTACTCGTCTCCGGCTTTACCCAAGGCAAGAACACAAGCAATGGAACAACAATCAATCACGATGCAATGCAGAAGCAACATGATGCAATACATGGCATGATATGCGAGATATGATATGCAATGCATAAGCGTGCTCCGGAAGGGAAAGAATGATCAAGGAATCAACTTGGCAAACCAAGTATGCCGCTGGAAATATGAGGTGATTTCGGTTGAAATCGATATAAAGATCAACGGAAACGGATGCACGGTTTGCAAATGGCACGCAAAACAAGAATGACACAATTCTGCGATTAACAGCACGATGCTACTTAGCATGAAACAAGAAACTAAGCTACTGTACTCCAACATAGCAAAAAAGCATATGGAAGTGATGTACACAAGATGCTTGAGAAAACATGAACACTGAGCTATGGCTAAATCACACAATAGCAGGTTTGAACAAGCATGTCAAAAGTGCAAAAGACATCAGCTCCACAGACTTAGTGAAAATACTAACATGCCAGAAATAACATCAGGAAGCCATGTTTAGAGCAAGCAAATAACATGCTACAGGAAAATATCATAGAGAATCAAGACATGGCATGAATCTACTAAATGCATAGAACAATAGTCCCTTACTGAACATGAGCTAAAAAGGCAGATAAGATATGATGGCACCCATGTAAATATAGCAAGTTTTATTAACAGTTTCAGCTTTAGCAGAAAAACAGAGCATATCATAAACAGATTTACGTTAACAACTTTCCGAGCTCGATTCACTGATCACAAAGCATTGCATGACAAAACAAGCGTACTAACAACAAGATGACATGTTCATGAAGCTAACCATGGCAAGAGCAAGTTCATAGGATGCACATATCATTAGCAACAACCATGGCAATATGCATTAACATGTTAACATTCTGCCAGAAACATTTTATAGCAAAAATAGAGCAAGAACAAGACATGCTAGGGCACTCCATAATTGCAAACAGGGGCATGGATGGATAGAGCATAACCATATGTTCAAAACATCCTTACTGAAGTATCCCAAAACAAGCATGGATATCACTGTAGCATCAAGTTTACATGGCCTCAAAATAACAGCAGAACAGGGACTGAAATCAGCAACATCACGAAGCCTAGTTTGCATGCTTGTGCTAGCCACCACACTGATCACAAAACTACATGGAAAGCACCTATGTAAATATGGCATGCTGTAGATCAAAACACCTATAGAGCTCATGCTCATAGGATGCACACACAAAATGCAATGGAAAAGACAAATCACCAAGTTCTGTTAACAGACAGCAGTTAACATCATATAGCACTCTTGCAACGATTATTTATGAATCAATATGAACTCAGACAAGCATGGCACAATGTAACACAATGAAGGGCATCTCATGATGAACATTTTGACATATTATATGCACAAATCGAAGCACCGAGCATGAAGTTATGGCATGATGAATAGGGCATAAAAATATTGCAGAAAAGGACTTGGAGGAATACGAGGTCAACCTATCCCGATCTAGATCTAGGGTTCGTCAGACGGGAACCGAGGCAGGGCCGGATTGGGTCACCGGAGTTGGTGCTAGAGAGGAGGGAGATCGCCGGAGCTCGGGGAAGGAGGAGGCCGGTGGGATGGGGCCGGCCGGATCCGGTGCGCTCGCCGGATCCGAAGGGCGGCAGCGGCGGGTGGTGAGGTTGGGCGGCAACTGGAGGAGTTCGGCGCGCGGCGTGCGTCGCGATGGAGGCGGTGGCTGCGAAGGACGGCAGCGGGGCGCACGGGAGGAGCCAGGCGGCGGCTCGGGCTCCGGGGGCCGTCCGCGGGCCTGGCGGGCCAGCGGGGGCGAGCGGTGGCGGAGGCCAAGTGGCGCGCTGCGAGTAGAGCGGGCGCGGCGGCAGACACGTCTGGCCCGATCCGGACGTGTCCGGCGGCGGAGAGGGGAACGGCTAGGGTTTCGGGACCCGGGATTTCGGAGGAGGGCACATATTTATAGCTAGGAGGAGGTAGGAGTGTCGAAATGGGGTGTAGTTTTCGCCCACACGATCGCGATCCGGCGATGGAGAACATGGAGTTGGTTTAGGTGGGTTATTGGGCTGTTTTGAAGGGGTGTTGGTCTACAACACACAAGAGGCCTTTGCGGTTACCCGGTTAACTGTTGGAGCATCAAACGGCCTCCAAATGGAACGAAACTTGACAGGTGGTCTACCGGTGGTGTACCAAGGCCACTTGGCAAACCTTGGTCCATTCCGAGAACGTTTTTATTCCGCTCACTAAGAGAGACAAGAGGGGTGCGCCGGGTGCATGTGGGAGTGTCGGATTGCGAAACGGACAACGGGGAAAATGCTTGGATGTATGAGACGAGCATGTATGCAAATGAGATGCACATGATATGAAATGCATGACATGAACAAAATGCAAAAACGAAAGACAAACCCAACCACAGAGGGAATACCATAACACACAGCCAAAAATGGCAAGAGTTGGAGTTACAAATATGGAAAGTTACATCCGGGGTGTTACAGGCGGCGGACGGCGTTGGACGGAGGAAGGTGGGGTGGAGAGGGTGTTTTGGCGCCCACGGAGTACGATTGGGGAAAGGGAGGTAGAGAGGAAGGGGGAACCGTTTATTCAGGGCGCGCTTGTCTCAAATGCGAGGAAATTTACAAACTTAGCCCCCGTTTCAAATTTCTACTACATCACAGCAATATTAGTCGGTTGGGGATAGGACGGTAATCTCGCATACACTGAATATTTGCAGACGAGAGTTTGTTTTTGGCGCCCACCGTGTATGAATATGAATCGGGGAGGGAGTCAATTTCAGCCAAGGACACACTGTGTTTTGGCGCCCACCGTGTATGAATCCGGGTGAGAGGCGGTTACGTCACGTTTGGGTGAAATTACAAACCTACCCCTATCGAAACCTATAGAAATCCAGCAGATAGGCTTTGCGTGGCAGGGATAGGCAATAGTAATTTCCATCTCGCAGATTTTGGTTTTGGGCGGTTACTGCGACTTTCCCCGCTTTGTTCAAATTTTGCAGAGTGCACGTTTACCGTGCCAACTCAATTCGAATCCTGTTTGTATTCTATTTTTTTCGGGCGGGATCCATTTTCAATTGGAATTACATTCTATATACATCATTTTTTATATATACTTTCAAAAGCACAACAAAGAATTCTGCTCCTTTATATGTATAATATGATTTACAAATACAACGATCTCAAAATGTTAAGGTTGAATTCGAAAAAATTAACCAAATTATGTTCTACTAAAATGTATGGATCAGTAATATCTACATATTAAATAACATAGATGTGCGTGAATTCATATGAGTATGCATGTTTGATAGATCAATTTTGGTTCGAGTATGGATTACATGTATCATGATCTCTAATTCAAATATTTGAATCCCTTTTTTGTTCACTCCTTTCACGCCCATCTCTCTCGCATGCATGCTCCTTCTGATAGCTATCACTCTCTTTTCTCCAGCTCACCCGCACGCTCACTTCATGTTTCTCCTATCCTCGCAAACATGGTCTCTTGACGTCTCCCTTGAGAAGTGTCACACTCTCCCTATCATTATACATTACACGGTTTTCATTATCTCTCACGTCTCTACTGTTCTCTGGTATCACTCGGTACCTAAGCTTTCTTTTTCACCGCCACACACACAGTCTCCACTCGTCTTTCACTTTGTCTTTCTCTCTCACACACCATATATGTCTCTACATATGACTCATACCACTAAAATTACTCTCTCTCTCTCTCTCTCCTGTAGACACAACATTTGTTGCGGTCTCCTTTTCGTCTCCATCCCAGACTGACATTATTCATTTGTTTACCGATCAGACAACCCCGACTACCGTCTCCTCTCTCTATCTCACAGACACACACACAACTCCTGCTTCCACTCCCCTTCCCGACTACCGTCTCTCTCTCACACACACAAAACTCTCGCTTTCGCACCCTGACTCGTATTTCTCTCACAAACATTTATCGACTAGCTAGCCTCTAGATAGGTTTATACACCCGCACACTCGTGCTTCCCTATCGCATACATGTCTCTCTCCCGCTCCTTCTATCTATGTAGATTTTTCTTCCCTTCTTGAGACACGCCCTCTCGATCGTGCACACACACACTATCGCCTCATTTTAAGATGATACCTATCGCACACACACTCCTTGTGTCTTTGTCACACATGCACTCCGTCCTCCTCCACTCTCCCTCTCTCTCACACACACATGGGCTTTTTGCAACAACTAGCAAGATGCCCATGCGTTGCACGGAACATCAAGATGCATTTGTATGAGTAGTTTATCTTGTGGGGGAAAAGGATGAACGAGGGAAGGCCTTATTTGCAAATGTGGAGAGGGGTGTGGGTATCTTTTCGCAAAATTGCCATAGTTTCCTTCCTATCCGTCAGATATAGATCAGGCGGCCTATATTGTAGGATGGCAGGCACACGGTCATCACCAACAATGCTTTTATAAGAGTAGGGATAAAAAATAGAGTTGGTGATGATGGTGGGCCTGCCATCCTGCAATGTAGGTCGTCCGATTTATATCTGACAGATAGGAAGGAAAATATGGCAATTTACCCGCACTCTTCACCACATTTGCAGATAAGGCCTTCCCTCATTCATCCTTTTCTCCCACAAGATCTTGATGTTCCGTGCAACGCACGGGCATCTTGCTAGTAAGAGTAGAAATTAGACATATACCACTTCTCGAATCTTGAAACCAACAACATTCCTCCCTTATCTCATCAAAACCGCCAAAGGAATATATTTTGAGTGAAACATAACATATTTTTAGTGATATATGTATTTCAAAACTAGATTTTTTTTCTATCAAATCGGTGAATATGTATTAATCTAGTTTGATTGTGTGGCAACGCATTGG
Organism: Triticum timopheevii; assembly: GCA_963921465.1. Taxonomy (NCBI): domain Eukaryota; kingdom Viridiplantae; phylum Streptophyta; class Magnoliopsida; order Poales; family Poaceae; genus Triticum; species Triticum timopheevii. The sequence goes on along the minus strand of OY997262.1, from coordinate 273,939,031 downwards.
CACATTGCTAGTAGTTATTATAATTTTTTGGACACCAGACAAACGATGGAGTACATATACAAAGAGAAGAGGCGCACGCACGCAGTCGGCCTCTCACTGTCTCGCACACATGAGTGTTACGTAAAGGCGATGTTAACAAATAAACTCTAAAACCCTAGGTGCACGATTGCTGCATTCGCGGGTACCAGGTACATGGTGGGGCACCTTTGTAGGAATAGTCAGCTCGCGTGATAATTTGATCCGTAGGAGTTGATGGTCGGGACCACAGGTGAACGACTTGGAGCGCGGTGGCTCGCCAGTTGCCATAGATCGAGTAGCCACATTTAAAATATCGTTTTTTAGCGGGGTTAAGAGTTCTGATTTTCAATGGCTTGTTATAAGTAGTAAGTAGTTTTTAGAGCGATTGGTATGGAGAGAAAATGGAATTTATAGTACTACGTACCTCCTTGGCGTATGGTTGTATGGGTTTATGTTGCGAGATGTTGAACCTGGTAGTTATAGGGCAAATACTATGGTTTAGATTTAGATGCTAGTTTTCAGTAATGAAAATTGGAAGGGGAAACCCTTCTTTGATTAAAAAAACTACTACCTCCATTATGGTTTACTAGTCCCCATCGTACTTTGGGTCAAAGTTTGTCCATGAATTTTACTTGTAAAATGTGAGTGGAAAATGAGATTTTGTTATACCCAAACAAAAAAGGACTAGAGGGAGTGATTGCTCTGACACGGACGCGACCTCTCATAGCGCAGGCATTGAACCGGCGCGCCGGCCAAGAGGGCCGCACTCGCTGTAGGCCCAGCTGAGCACGCCTCCTCGCCGCGTGCAACCAGCTTAAGACTGCCCCGCCTGCCTTCATTGAATCCGCGCGTGTGTTGGCAACACGTCCTTCCGTGAGCTGGCAGGCATTTTAGAACACAAAAAATGACTAAAATATAATTAATTTACGCATGGTCCTGACTTGTTGTGCTCGCACCTGTAGCAGGAACTTAGTAGAGGTTTTTCTTTATTTATAACTCTCCTCACATTTTTTTGGCTTTGAAGTGAATCATGGTTGTGGACATTATGTATGAATGTGCAGATATCTGTGAACATGAGTTTGATGTGGAAGTTGAATTTGGAATGTCGGGCTTGCATGTGAACTATACCATGTCCAATGCTTCATCTGTTATTGTTTGGAAAGTAATTGCTGTTATTACATGACCCAAAAAAAATTGTGCCACATCAGTAGATGCACGGACATCACAACAGGCATGCTGACTGGATAAACATTTGAACCTAGCTATTATGAAGGAAATTTTGTATTGACAACAGTTTTAGATAGCAGGAGACGCCTAGCCTGCTCTGCCTCTGCTAGCTTATTTCTGGCTTCTTCCATCTCTTCTTTGGCTTGGGTGAAGACAACATCTGATTGCTCTTTTCGCTTTTTCAGGAACTCAGCTACATTCTCAAGGGATGCTGCACGCTTTCTTTCAGCCTTTACTAATGCCATGAGGACACGAACAGCTGACGACTCCACCTGGCTTGTGTGTAATCCAGCATCATCTGGGAATTTCCACCTTGTGTCTAATCCAGCATCATTAGGGAACTGGCACCTTGTGTGTAATCCAGCCTCATTTTGGAAACATGATCTCGAGGTTGACCATACTTCCCTCCTTGCAGGAAGTGCATCCTGACATGAAGTTACTTCTTTTTTTGATCAATACTCAAAGCAACCTAGATCCATTTAGTAGAAGCCAGATAAACAGAACTCGGAGAAGTGAATTCAAAAGGAAAAAATAATATAAAAACAGACTACAAGGTGAGAACACCCACTTCCTACATCAAGCTAAAAATGAAAGCATTAGGACGATCAAGACTCTTCTTATTACACGTCGAAGAACACCACACTTAAGAGAAACAGAAACTACAACATATACACATCAAAGAACACGAGGCTAAACGAAAGTAATTGAAAGGGTGTTACTTACCAAAGCTCGTTTTACAGGTTCGGTGCAGCTCCTCTTTAACTTGCCACGCTCCTTGAAGATGTCCCCAATATCCCGTGTTTGGTCTTCATTGCTCCTCTACATGTTCCCACTCGTGGTTTTAAAATCTCAACATGGCAATAAAATTTACTACTAGTAATACTCGCGCATCTTGTGGGCAACATTAAAGCACTCGTCTGCCATGTTAGAGCATCTCCAACAGAATCATAACGCGCGGTGCTTTAAAAAAGCGTTTACAGTGCTAAGATCGAGAAGTAGAGACTAGAGAGTAGAGGATAGTTCTCAGCATAGATACATAAAAAAAGATAATTCAACTACTCCTCGGCGACCGACTCCTCGGTGATGTCCTCCTCTGACGTCTGACTGTAGGCGTGAAGATACCGATCATCGTCGGATTCCTAGGGCGACGCTGCTCCTAGCCTCATGTTGAATTGAGCGTCCGCTTTTCGCCTATGCTTGTCCTCGTGATAGGCGGCTCGCTCCGCCCTCCTCTCATCCCTCTCCGCCCTCCTTTGCACATAGAACTCACGCTCGTTGATGATGTCCTGCGGGAAGTGTTGGCGCCACAGCGCCATGGCTTCCTCATCCATCTCGGCGATGCAGAGACGGTGCTCCCGCCTCCGGTTGTCGCGACGATCCTCATCGGTGCTAAGCCACGGCAGAGGCGCGAGCTCCTGCGCCCGCTCCCGTGTCGGCACGTTGGGGAAGTTCAATGTTCTATGAGGCCACCGGAGGCACCACGCCGCCGCGTCATACGCGCGGTCGGCCTCGTTGGCGGTGTCGAATTTGCCGAGGATGAGGCGCATCCTGCGGAACCAGATCTCGGCGGAGAAGCCGTCGGAGGGGCATGCGCGGACGCCGCAGTATCCCAAAGTTTCCCGGCGATGCAGCGGCATGGTGGCGCGGTGGCGGCGAGGCGAGAAAGAGCGGGGAGAGAGCGGTGGCGAGGCACAGAGCAGGGAGAGAGCGGTGGCAAGGCATAGAGCGGTGGGAGGGCGTTGGATTTTATAAAGTGCGCCGGACGCCGAGCGCCAAAACTAGCGCACGTCCGGCCGCTTTTTCCCACGTGCGCGCGATCCTTTCCCGATGTCTCTGCTATCTCTACTCTCTTCTCTACTGTTATATTTATTTTATATTTTATATTTTATATTTATCTCTACTTCTCTACTGTCTACTTTTTTTCTCTATACTTTTCTTTCTTACAATATAGGCCATCCGATTTATATCTGACAGATAGGAAGGAAACAAATGGGAATTTTGCAAAAAGATACCCATACCCCTCTCCAGATTTGCAAATAAGGCCTTCCCTCATTCATCCTTTTCTCCCACAAGATAAACTACTCATACAAATGCATCTTGATGCAAGCAACGCATGGGCATCTTGCTAGTTCTAAAAAACTTTCCATCATTTGCCACACTACTGGTTGCAGATGAAAAACCTACCCAAGCACAGCGCGATACAGGAGCGGCGCACAACTACAAGCTGATATTCTGTTGGACAATGGAGGCTATAACCAATTACTTTTACGGGAACAATAGCACCCAGGAAATTTTAAGGGTAGGTATGAACAAAATTGGAACTGCACATGTACTGCTAAGTGATTCAATACACACATTACCAATCGAGGAGGAGAACGATGGTCACGGCGGCCTCTGTGAGTCATGGTCGGCAACAGGAGTCAGTTCATTGTCCACGATGGTGGTACTTCTGCGCTTGGCGTCGGCTTTCGGGAAGCAGATCTGAGACCGTGGAAGACGATGCCGGGAAAGAGGCTCCGTGTATGACGACGACGGTGGACCGACTCCAGTGCGGCGTACGAGGTCGTCGATGAGGCAGATGCACTGCGGTGGACAAGTGTGCCGATGTAAAGGGGAGGAGCACGAAGGCTGCGGTGCCGTGGAGAAGTCTATTTTGCGTGGGGATAGAAAATGAGGAGTATTCAGGTGTACTACTCTGGGTGCCGGGGTGGGGTTGGCTGGGTAGGGTGAACCTGAAGTTACGAAAACAGCCCCCTATCAAGCGTCATCCGTAGGCCTATTCCGAAGGCTATGATGGTAACTTCCCACTACTCGAATCAGGGTCGCGGGAGATTTTCCCGCCGACCTCAAAATTTTGTGACACTAAACTCCCCATGTGGCGTGTTGAGTGATTCGGCTAAGCAACTAGCGAGTAGTAGTAGTAAACTCTGCATATTAGGTTTGACCGAAGTCAAACTTCCTAAAGTTTGACCAAGTTTATAGAAAAATATAAACATTTACCATAACAAATATGTATGATGTGAAAGTACATTCAATAATGAATCTAATGGTATTTATTTGTTATTGTATATGTTAATACTTTTTGTTATAAGCTTTCTGAGAGTTTACAAAGCTTGACTTTGACCAATGCTAATACGCAGACTTAAATAAAAACGAAGGGAGTACACATTTGTTTTCTTAGTTTGTAGTGAACTAATCATTTGTTGAAATTGTGAAATAAATATATTAGGCTATTGACTTCGAATGTAATGGTCTATACAATTCAACAGTTACAATCATTGTCGAATCCCAAGATGTATACAAGGTCTATAGTACTTCACAACATGCTCAAACTCACTTAATCCCAATCAAATGAGAATCTAAATGCATTTCATAGTTATTACTTTGTAGGATGCAACAAAACCAACCATAACTCTACATCAGCCATTATAGAAGCAACATTTTGACATATCCCATAGTGTGAATGAAACGTGCAGAGAGCTTTTGAAGATGGAGCAGATAGGGCGGGAAAGATTGTATGTATGTGGACGAGAGAGTAGGAGACAAACCTAACGAGACAGAGAGAGAGAGAGATAGAGAGAGAAAGAGAGAGGAAGAAGTTAGGTCTGTGAGAAAGATGGAGACATGTAATATACATGTGATGCGTGTGCATCCGGATTCTATATACGTGGAAGGAGAAGACACAACATGTTTGATGAGAGAGCTGGAAAAACATGGACGAGAGGGGAAGGATCTCGTGGGTTGAGGGATTGATAATTTTGTGCGGGGGAGAGAGGGATTGGTAATTTTGTGCGATAGAGAGAGAGAGGGTGGGGGGAGGAGTCAGTCAGCCATCGTCACATCACCCTGCTTCCAAATGGCCCCGCATTCTCTAGCGCGGTGTGGTCGCCGTCTTTGATCTGCTTGATGCCCTCTTTGAAGATTGAGGTGTTGTGCATGTTGGGGTGCAAAGAAGCACAAGCGAGAGTGGTCACCGCATAACCTTGGATGGGGATGAATTGTGTGCTCGGGGGAGGGTGTGTGTGTGTGTTGTGCTGTCTCTCTCTCTCTCTCTCTCTCTTTGTGTGTGTGTGTGTGTGTGTGTCAGATATTGAGAAAAAACAAACCTAAGGAGAGAAATGGGTATTCACGAAGAGATTGTGCGGGCCTTGAGGTGGGCAGGGGCCGGGTGAGGGTGTCAAAATGTGCGCGTTGATGCATGTGTTGCATGCGATCATTCAAGGGACGGACGAATCGAGAGAGATGGTTGTTGTGTTACGGATGCTCCTCTCTCTCTCTCTCTCACACACACAAGTAAACTAGAAGACCGTTCTCTCATGTATACACAACGTATCGGTATCTGTCTATGTCTCACTCATGCATGATCATTTGCACATTCACACCTCTCTATGTCTGTATCACACGCACACCGTCTCCACATTGCCCTTCCGCCACAACACACATATTGACACATACACACGTTCTCTCTTAGTCACACACACAAAATCAGTATTGAAAAAATTAGGGCGCACCTAAAACGTCCAAATCCAAATAAACACGAACTGGAGCTAAATTGAAATATATGGAAATATTGCAGTGTCAAGAACTTTCCCAGGAAAAAATGTTGAGTAATATTCGGGGATTGTTTTCACACACACAAAAAGGTTCGGTGGATGTCCTTCGAGCGCGACACGGTGACGCACCGTTCGATCAACCGCGCAGCCGCGGTTCACGCGCTTGCACAGGATTCCGTATCATGGTTGTGGTACTAACTAATAAAAGCGCTACCTAAGTCTAATGTTTATGTGTACTAGTACGGTTTTCTTTTAAGTTTGACCAACCTTATATAAAACTAAAGTAAGCTCCCACACGCGCACTCATCAATATGCCGGCGCCGTTGCGCATGCCGGCGCCCGCCTGCTCCGGCCAACAATTTCTCGCCCATCACCGCCGTGTCGCCGCCATCCCTGTGCCATGAAGCCGAAGGCTCGCCCGCTCACGTCATCTGCAGTCCCTCCTTGCGATGCCGCTACGCTGCCAAGCACGCGAGCAGCTGGTGGAGCCGCATCTATGCATGCAGTGTACAAAGAGGAGGACGAGTGCGTGCTCCAGTACGCCGGCGAGGAGGAACTAGTGTGTCATTGTCGTCTCCGCCCGCGCGGAGGAGGCGCGCATGGTGGTTGTCACGGTGGAAGCCGGTCGCGTGCGCGTCGAGCTTGCAAATCGGGTGCGGACGCGGAATCTACCTTCGAGACCTTGAATGCCACGTGGATCCTGCAATCTGAAGGAGCAATTTGGGTCAGTCGACTCTTGTGAGCCATTTGATGCAACATGGATGGCTAGAAGGGCTTCTTCCACCTCTTCCGTCTTCTTCTTCCTTCGCTCCGTCGAACTTCTTTCCCAAATCGACTGACCCAAATTATACTACTAGTACGAACATATTAAGTACAGTAGGAATACGAAGATACGAGCAGTAGTACCAACTGCAAGAAGAACAGTAGTAAGACATAGTACTAGTACTACTGTACGTACTAAAGAGTTCAAATAATGAGAAAGAACATAAACATAGTTCTGCTGGGGCCTCAGCACAACACACCCAGGAAAATAAACTAAGCAACTAGTCCGCTTGACACTATAGTAGAACCAGCATGAGCGACGGCACTGCCACCTACTCGGAGTCCGAGTCCACGTCCTCGACTTCGTCCTCGTCCCTCTTCCTCTTCCTCTTTGCTGACGCTTCTTTGCTTGAACCGAACACTGGGCTCTGCTTCTTCATCCAACCCTTGTAGATATTTAAACAAAGGTAGGCATCCATTGCTGCGTACAGGATGTGATCTTCATCTAATGTCTTTGACTCCCATGCATGATGAAACTCGTGATGAGGTTTCTTCAGTCTAGCGTACGAAGGATCAATCATGGCTGCTGCCAGGGTCAGCATTGAAGGTTGAGAGGAGGACACCAGGCTTGCCTTCTGGAGATCGAAGGGCTGGCCTACAACGAGACCTATCCGACGCAGGATATCCTTGTCTAAAGTCTACAGTAACGAATTTTACTCTTTTGTCCTTGAGGAAGTTCTTAAAATCCTGGCACTCAACGTCGGCATGGCATATGTGGTAGACCAAGCAAACGTTATGTACGCAAACCTGGATCACGGAGGGCTTCTTCCTCTCTTTGTCCTTTAGATCCTTCTCTCGTCCCAGGACTGTGGTGTACTCAACATCTAGCCCAGCGACCCATTCATCTGTTGAACTATTGAACATGCGTAGGAAGCGAGCAAGCCATGCTTTCACCGTCGCGGATCCGTGTGTGTAGATGACGATGAACTAATCGCTGGTGATGGCTCTAACCTGGTACTCAGCGGCGACCATGGAGATTTGGGAGGCCATGGATTTTGGAGGAGGGTTAGGAGAAGTTGAACTGTTGTACCCTGCAAAAAAAGCTAGGAGCGAACTAATGAAAGGACAGGACAACTGGGAGCAAACTGTTGTAAGGTAGAAGACAGGGACGAGTATGGCGTGCGAACGGCGTGGGGTTGCTGGCTTGCTCGGTGGATAAATGGCTGCAAGCCCCCAAAGAGTTCTCGAGAACTATGCGGGACCCACTAGATATCATGTCTACTAGACCCATATCGTAGGCCTGACGGTATAGCTTCTGCCTGTTCGCACACCATGTCGGCGCATGGATGTAACTTCACTTAATTCCGTCAACCTTCGCGCCTCCCATGACCTTCGCCTCCCTCACGTGGTCGCGCCCTTTGAGACTTCGACCGGCTATAAATGAGCAATTTGTTTTGCCTACTCTGCATGCATGATACTCCCTCTGGTCCTTTTTACTCCCGTCAACCGTTTGCAAAGTGTTTGACCAAATTTATACTAAAAATATAAATATCTACAATACTAATTATAATAAGTATAAGAACTATGTTTTATAATGAGTGTAAAAATATTGATTTGACATTGTGAATGTTGATACATTTTTCTATAAGTCTAGTGAAAGTAGAGGTACATTGACTTCAGACAAAACTTAAATGCACAATGCAGACTAGTTCCTCCGTCCAGGTGCGTGCCATGTCCTATCTTGTCATCACAACAAGGTTAGCTATTAGAGTACTACTACCTCCCTTCTAGTTTAAAGGGCTCGATTCAAAATTTTCACCTACTCTTAGCAAGATAGTAGAGGCGGTGGAATAGTTTTTGAAGTCTGCAAAAGTACTCAACTAATGCTGTCGTTCTTCACAAAAAATGTGTTTACCAATGCATGCATGAACACTAGTTACTCTAACCCCCCTCTCTTCTTTAATTCTTTGTCACATCAGCATGTTTGCTATTCCCGTGAGCATGATACCAGCTAAGACACCACCATTATGGCCAGCCTTAATCATCGCATGCAATAATTTAGTGCACCTTGAAATATGAACATGTGTGGGGCATGTATGTTTTTAATGACTTGAGACTAAACCTAGCCCGGCATGCAAGATGACTTGTTATGCACCGTTCCCCATACCTGCAGGAAGCCCATTCGTCTAAAAATCTTTTCCTCTCCATGTGTGGAAACAATATGCCTGCCAAACTCTCCTTCTCCCTCTGGCGGTCCCACCACTCCACCTCGTGTGAAAAAATCTGCATGCATGACTCTCCTCCCCCCACGCTCGTCCAATCCGTTGTGACCAGCAATATTTCCACCCCTTCCCTCCCCCATAATTTACTCCAACAAATATGCCCATGTAGCTGTTACTTAACTGCATGTGCATTGGATCACTGACATATGGGCCCAACAGGGGTCTGGCCCATATGTCAGTGACGCAACTGGACCTGCAGTTAAGTCAGTGCAGCTCAGTCCATATCTTACGTAGGTGTGCCATTGCTCGCTATAAATACCGCGCCTCCCACGACATCGCTATCTCCCCCCCCCCCCTCATGTTCATGTTCATCGCTATCTCCTCCCCCTCCCTCTCACGTCGACCACCATGGCATCGCCCCTCCCAGGCCCTAGGAGCCCCTCACTGCACCGCGCGGACGGTCATGCATCGCCGTCCCGTTCCTCGCCGCCACTAGTCGAGGAGGACGCATCGCCGTTCCGTTCCTCGCCGCCACTAGTCGAGGAGGACGCGTCGGTGTTCTGCTCCTTGCCGCGATGTGACGCGTCGCCGTTCCGTTCCTCGCCGCCACTAGTCGAGGAGGACGCGTCGGCATTCCGCTCCTTGCCGCGACGTGTCAAGGAGGATGCGTCGGCATTCCCAATCTCGCCAGCACGCGTGTCGGAGGACGCGTCGGCTCCCCGCTACGAGGAGAACACCACGCCGCCCGCTGAGCCTCCCAGCCTTGAGGAGCTTTAGAAAGAAATGGATGTTTCCTTGTGGGAGGCTTTGCCTCCAGCAGAGCGCGCCAAAATAGAGGTGGAGAAGAAGGCCGAGGAAGAGAAGTGCACTGCAGAACAAGCTGCCTGGGAGGCCTATGTCGTGTCCGAGAGAGTCAGGCAATTGGCTCTTTGGCAGAAGGCTCGTACGAGGGCCGTGAGGGTGGCGGAGGATGCCCATGCCGACGCCTGAGTGCAGTCGGGCCCAAGCGCCTCATCTACGCTTGGCGATACATGGACCGGGTGCACGCTTCCAGCAAGGAGGAGTACCTGTTAGCGCCGGATCACCACACTGGTGAGATCGCGCTCACCCGCCGGCAAGCTGCCAATCAACACCTCGCGAGTTGCGAGGCTGAGGAAGAGGCGTTGTGTCGGCGCACTGGGAAACGGCCACGCACCAGGGCACTCGTGGCGCGCCGCAAGCACTACTGCGAGCGCCGTGGCTTTTAGGAGGAGTATAATTTTTGTTTCATAAGGCGATCTCATTAGTTTTGGGACGCAAATGATAAATCCCGAAAGTTCAGGAATTTTTAGCGTCCTTAATTAAGCATGTAAAAGGGAAAGTTTGGAAACCTTGTGTATTCGTACGCATTTTGCAAGTACGTGCATATAGCACAAACTTTACTATATACTATTGCAGTACACATCTCTCTCGATATATGCTTGCAGACTGTGCTACTCCCTCTGTCCAGGTTAATAAGTCATCTTTGGTTGTGCACCGCGACCAAGAAGGAGGGAAGACTTATACACCTATACGGAGAGAGTACTACTATTACTTATGTACGTGCAAATGCACGTTTTAACATTACGATGCAGTTTTGTAAAAGTAGAAAAACAGCACTAGTCAAGCTTGTGAAATGATTCAATGCAAAACAAATGCAAAAATGCTCGTTTGATTGTTTACTTTTAGCTTCCTTCTCTGTGGTTATTTCTCTGTCGTACTTTGTACGGAGTATCTCACTAGTTGGAAAGGCATGAAAATTCCCAAACCGCTTCCTGCACCCTGTATCGAATTTTTTGCCTAACAAGTTGTGCCATGCAATTGGAATTCCAACTTGAGTACTACTACTAGCAGGAGTACCAGGGGCCAGTTCTTTTAGGCTTCTAGATTAGTAATCCCATAACTACTACCTCTGTCCTGGTTTATTGGTCCCCATTGTAATCTGTGTCAAATTTTGATCATAAATTTAATTAATGAAATGTTAGTGCATGTCACATGCACTACTCCCTCCGTCTAGGTGAGTAAGTCATCTTAGGCTATGCACCGTGACCAAGGAGGAGGGGAAAACAATAAATGTTAATGTTTATTTGCTAATTAATAATATTGCATGCAATGAACTATCCACTGCATGTCGTGTTTGATAGTCTCAAGTCATTAAAAGCATGCACACTCTTTATCTCTTATTGGTTGATATGTCAAGAAACAAGAAACGAGGTAGAAGTTAATGCACCGCGCCTAAGTGTTTTGGGATTATTTGGTTTTCGTAAGATGACTTACACACCTAGACGGAGGGAGTAACATTTTATCAGTTAAATCTTTGGTCAAAATTTAGCACAAATTACAATGGTGAGGAATAAACTAGGACGGAGTAGTAGTTTAGAAGCCCAAATAAATGAGTGAGGCGCCTTATTGTTACTTTTCGCTGTGACTAGTCTTATGGGAAAAGCTGGGGAAGCCGCCAAAAGAACTGGCCCTAGGAGTAGTAGCTAGGGATCGAGTGTGCGAGATGAACCGGAGAAAGTAAATGCAGAGAGATGAAATGCAAAAAAGACGGAGGGATGTGATGGTTGCTTGTCCGTTTATTTTACCAGGCCACTTATTACTGGGGGTGGTTGGGTTTTGTGATATAACGGCTTTAGTGCCGCGCCACGAGCGGGGTGAGAGGTGAGACTCTCGTGCAGCGCCGCCCTCTACACTTGTACTACATCGGTCGTGGTTTATTAGTCCCCCATTGAATTTGACTGAAGATTTAACTAACAAAATGTTAGTGCATGTCAACAAAAACTGTATCGTTGGATTTATATTTGAACATAGTTTTGAATGATATAATTTTAGGTGACATGCATCAGCATTTATCGTACTATATGTAATGTTAGTTCAATTTTTGGCCGTACTAATCTATAGTAGTAAGGTGCCCGTGCGTTGCACCGAAGAGTGAAATGCATTGATCGGGGAGTTGTTTATTTTGACAAAGGATGTGGGGTCATCTCATGTGTAACAGGTATCGATAGGTTTCTTCGGATATTATTTCATCTCTAGAGCTCACAAACATCCGGGTGAAATAGATAAAAAGGTATCTTTTGCAAACAAAAGCGTTCAACTGTTCAACCTGCATCCAAAACTTGTGAAGAAATAACACTTATTGTGCTTTGCAAGAAATGATCTTTAAGAATTAGTTTTTGAGTGTCGATTGTTATACATGTTGGCTACAGATGACATGGCACTTTCTTATAGTCAACAGTTGGCTATACTATTAAGTAATATTAACCATGCCCTTATACACCTATACGGAGGGATTAAATCAGGATGACTTGCAAGGGGGCAGAGGAGATGTAAGAAATGGTTCATCGTAAGTCTTTCACCAGTACTGTAGTAAAAAGTCATACATGGAAGATTCTAGACTAAACCATAAATGGATACACCTTTATTCATGCGCGATACTCCAATAGAGAAAGATACTGCATGGAAGTCTCCACATCCTTAGATAGCGGATTACATTGAGCGAAGACTAATGATCAACATTTAACTTGATAATGCGTATGTCCAGGTGAACCTCCTTGGAGTCCCCGTGCACCGCGTCGGTGGGTAAAGGATGCCATGGGTTTTCCAAGTCCACATCGGCGGGAAAGTCCCAGCTCCGCAGAGTCCAAGTCCATCCGATGAGGCCGGTCTCGCCGCCCAGGTGACCCGGAGGGGTAGTAATAGTGAGCACGCACCTGTACATCAACCTCGTGTCAGTGTCAGCGTCAGCGGCGTCGCCCCTGACGCACACTATAGAGACGGGCCGGCGGCCTGCGCAGGCCTCATCGGTGTCCACGATCAAGAGGAAGACATTGCCATCCTCCTCCAAGACTAGCAGGCGGCGGTGATCCTCCAGCGACTCCGACATGGTGAACGGGTAGCACGTCTCGTACTTGATGTTCTCTGCCAAGGGCTAGTACTGACCGTTGCACACATCCGTGAGGTGATGCACCATGTCCGCCGACGAGCCCCAAAACAGCATCGAGCACTCATAGCAGTAGACGAAGGGCTCCTTGGAGGCATCGACCAGGCCGTCCATGAAACGGGAGTGGCTGCAGGGGACGTTGCGCCAGTTGAATATATGAGAAAGTTACTACGAGATTTAATCCGAATAAGCACAAAATAAATCATGATGGCTATAACAGAGAGGAAACTAATCATGTGAACTAGCATAGTAGTAGGATCCAGAGTAGAAACATGAATTCTACCACGATTTCGAACAGGAAGGACAGAAACACATACGGTGCAACGGGAGCAGCACCATTGGCGTTGAGGTTGTCGCCCATGTCGTTGAGGAAGAGGTTGCTGAGGTCGGGGAAGAAGTCGTCGTCGGTGAAGTCGTGGCTGCCAGCAGTCGCGAGAGCGCTCCCCAAATTTCAACATCGCCCGCCGAATGGAGCGCAAGAGGGAGTGGCTATAGGGGACGTTACGGCCGCCGAATGGAGCGCAGGAGTAGCACACGAAGCAGTAGATGGTGTCCTTACTAGTACTCCCTAGTCTCTATCTATCTATATCTACTCTTATAGAAAACCGAGTTGGTGATGATGGTATGCCTGCCATCTTGTAATATAGACTGTCCGATCTATATCTGACGGATAGAAAGCCAACTATGACAATTTTACAAAAGATACCCGCACCTCTCTCCACATTTACAGACAAGGCATTGCCTTGTTCATCCTTATCTCCCACAACCTCGTGCTCCTCCCTAAGTCTCTATCTCTACTACTCCTACTCTTCTTTGTTTTTTATAACAAATCGAATAGTACTGCACCGTCCGCTGCACGCCCGGCTAAACACGCCTCCTCGCCACCATCATCACCAACTGAGTCTTTTATAGGAGTAGGAGTAGATAAAAACCGAGTTGGTGATGATGGCGTGTCGTGCAATGCACGGGCATCTTGCTATTTTTTTGCATATAATTCCAAACACCACGTAGACATGGTCTTTGAGCATGGTTCGTAGTCGTTCCACGCTCGGGCATTGAAGTTTGTAACTATTTTAGATTAGAATATACTACTCCTCCGGTGCTAGTAGTAGATCAGAGTCCTACTCTACTACTCTACTCAAGCAAGTTAGGGCATAGTACTGTAGTAGGTACTGTAGGGAGTACCAGTACTGTGATCACTCAAGCAAGTTGTCTGGCATCATATGACCCTACGCTGCTGGTATGTATCTCGTAAGTCAAGCGGCGTGCTGTAGTCATCATCACTTGTCCACTTCCCGCAGCACATATTCTCTTCTCCATCTTTGTCCGCACATAATCTCGTCCAATCTTCCATCCCCTCTAAGGCGCCTCCCCCCCTCGTCTGAAACCCAAGGACTAACAATAGCAGAACCGAGCAGCGTCCGCTGAAAGAGTGGCTAGAATTCACTCCCCACAGAGGTAATCAAGCTCATTGTTTCGCATGTGGACAATCTCAGTACCATGCCGCTCGCCGCGTGCTCATCGGGGCTTACCGTTTACTCAAAGCCCTCAGGCCGGAGCTTTTTATGCCAGCTCCATGCTTGCTGATGCCGCCTGATCTTCAGAAACGGCATGTCACGCAGCATAACGATCATAGGGTGGCGAGCATCGACCCCCTTGACTGCGATCCGATCCCCGTCAGCCTCAACTACATTAACGGTATGTACTGGGTCGCATGAACACGTCTTGGATGGTGCTCGTCGACGGTCGCGGCAGCTGGATGCTCGTGGAGGTCTACACCCGGCGATTGATCACCCTTCCTTCGATTAACACTGCACTGCTTTGGCATCGTGGCCCAGAATACTTGGAATCTTACAGTAGCCAACATGATACCAAGTTTGATTTGCTCAAGGTTGTAATCTGCCAAGTGCCCACAAGATCTGCGAATTATAAAGACTTCAGGCTAATTGCATTCTTCAACCGCGGTCTCGCCTATCTGACAGGTCACTGCGGTAAGTGGATAAATTTGCACGTCCATCACAGGATCATACATCCTCCACAGTTCTCTGATGCCATTGAACACAAGGGCTTCATTTACGCTATCGACTCTTTCTATGGCTGGACATATTGCTGGCCTACTCCAGTCATCGCTACAAACGGTTGTTACAGCAGTATGTTACTTTCCTATGATATCATGATGGCTTGCTTATATTACTGTCAACATTTACTGAAAAAAATATTCATGCTCATAACATGTTGTTCTTAAGATTGACTAAATCAAGAGCCTTTTTTTATTTGACTCCAACTTGATATGATGTTGTAGGCCGCCTGGTGTCCCTACCCTTCCTAATCCCAGAACCTTTCAAAGAAAAGCGGCATGGCAGTTGCAGGTGGTTCCTGGCTCGATCTGATGACGGCGAACGATTGATGATCGTTCGCACGTATCGGACGTGTTGTTTCGCGGAATACAATCACAGTCACTGCAAGGTCTTTGAGCAGGATCCCAGCTTCTCTGGGCCTTCAGGAATTTTTGACTGGAGGCTAGTAAGTAGCCTTGGTACACGCTCTCTGTTTGTCGGACTGAATTATCCAATTAACCAGGAGATAACCAACGGCAAGGATCATGATGGCAGCACGGTTTCGTTCATCAGGCAAAATTGTGTGTACACAGCGTACCATGCGTCTCTGCATGCACCATACCCTGATATGTGCTGCCACGCTTTACAGCCCAAAGTAGGAGAGAGGGTGGCAAGTATCAGACTTCGACCTGCTGGCTGGAGTTTCCCCCGTCAGGCACCCATCTGGTTCAAGCCGTCAGCCAATCTCCACAACTTAATAAATAGTATCGTCTAACTGAACCAGTTAGTTAGATGCGTACACTTGGTGTAGTAGGATCTTTATTTAGTTTGATGCATACACTTGTTCTTTTTTGGTAGCCCTTTTGTAATGATGGCTGATGTTTGGTTCGGAAGAGAGAGCTGCGTCTTCACTCTTCTGGCCTGCTTACTGCTTCTGTTGCACCCCCAGCCCTGGTTGCTGCTGCTGCTGTTTTCAATGTACAATCAG
Source organism: Triticum timopheevii (assembly GCA_963921465.1). NCBI lineage: Eukaryota > Viridiplantae > Streptophyta > Magnoliopsida > Poales > Poaceae > Triticum > Triticum timopheevii. The sequence continues at coordinate 273,923,240 of OY997262.1, read as the reverse complement.
TAGTATATTTCGTCTGTTGGTTGAATAAATGTGTTTTTAGAATGACAAACACAATGTTTTGGAAGATGTTGCACGGTTCGATCCTTTAGTGCCCCATACCGTACGTAGCACATACTATTTTTCGTACGGAACACATTTTCCACTTGTTGATAATATGCAGCCCACTGATGAAGGCCCAATAGAGAAGCCCATAATTAACTGGAAGGGAGGCTCTCACATGAATTCGGCCCAGGTACATGCTCATGGTCCCCTAAACATAAATAAGTAAATAAATAAATAAAGCTAAATGCTCATGCACCAGTTCTTTGGGAAAATAGGTAGCCGAGTATTTCTTTTTGAAGAATACCCAAGCTAGAACTATTTGTTTTCTCCGAATTACTGGGCTGCAAATCTTTAAAGATGAGGAGGGATGCATTCCGGCCTGGCCAAAGAGTATGGTCAGTGTCTGTTAAAAGTAATATCAAAAGGGGTTGAAAATTCCAAAAAAATTATAGCAAATGGGATATTAGTTTCTTTTTTTGTTTTTTTTCTTCATTGATATCTTATACGTATTTCATTGGATTTAACATGACATAGTACTAATTTATTTTTAAATTTGTTTTAGTATGGCTATTAATTTTTGGATTAAGAATATTTTGTTCCCCAGCAAAAATTTGCAAATTTTCAAAATTTCCCACATATTTAGTTAATTTTTTGACCCTGGTACTGACGAGAAAATGGCCAGCAATTCTAAAAATGGAAAACGGGCTGCAATAAATTCCATATGAATTAGAAAATGAGCAAAAATTATAAAAATAATAGCAAATGGGTTGTACACGCCACAAATTTCGAGGCTGACCTATTTACGCAAGACTTTGTCAGTGAACACACGATTCTAGCAGCAGTGACTGTTGGATGTCCATCCAACGACCGACGTGCTTCTTCAATCTTTGATCTTCCTGCTCCAGCCGCCTAAACTAGCACCCTCGAAACTGCCTACTCCCTCCTCTTGTGGCCCGCTGTGATGCCGCGCAGGCTTCCCCGGCCCACCCTACTCCCTCCGCTGGCCTGGCCGCATGCAATCAACTGCCTCCTTATTACGCGAAAAAAATGATTCCTCCCACTGACATCTGGGGTGCACCGGTTGGGAGGCTGACCTGTGGGCCTACTAAGTTGACGCATGCGCAGGGCTTGTCAACTTAGTCAACAAACGATTCTAGCAGCAGTAACCGTTGGATTTGAATCGAACGGTCCTGCTGCTTCTTCAATCGCTGCTCTTCTTGCACCAGCCGCCCAAACCAGCGCCGGGGAGACCGCCTGCTCCTTCCTCCAGTGGCCGGCTGTGCTGCCGTTGAGGCCTCATCGCCCCCTACTACTCCCACCGCTAGCCAGGCCCTGCCGCGACGGCAGCCTCACACCACAGCCGAACCAGTGAACCCTCGTACTCCTCTCCGCGTGGGCATCCACTGCCGCGTCTTCCCCGGCTCCGCATCATCCCCTTCCTAGGCCTCGCCGTCGTCCATCGCCTTGGTGCTCTCGGCGCGGCGTGGTCAATGTGTTCAACGACATTCCATCGGAAGAGTACTATACGTGGAGAGGCTGACAGCTGGGTCCACGGCCACAACCCAGTTTTTTGTGATTTGCCAAGTAAGTCGCTTTTGTCAGGCCTATTGGGCTGCAAATCTTTCAAGACGAGGAGAGCTTTCATTCGGCTGGCCGAGAAAATGGCCCATCAGTAATGAGAAATGGGCTGTACATTTTTAAAACACATCAAACCGGCAATTAGTTTCAAATATCTTTTTTTCATTTCGAGATTTTAAATTACATTAATTTTTATGCATGGAGAATTTGTTGGATTGTATATTGATATATATTTATTTTTAAAATCAGTTTGAATGTGAGTCAAAATTTCGGGATTAAAAACAGTTCCGACCGCACCGAAATATGCAAAATTTCGTATAATTTTTTAACTATGGACACAATATGGGATGTAATGCTAACAAAAAGAATATGGGCTCAAAAAACCTTAAGAATTAGCAAATGGGCTGTAAATTATTAGAAATAATGGCAGATGGGTTGTATGCTGTTTTCCACAAATTTGAGGGTTTCCTAAAAATAGGTTGACGCACAAGCAGTGACTGTTGGATGTCCATCCAACGGCCGTCGTGCTTCTTCAATCTCTGCTCTTCCTGCTCAGCCGCTCGAACAAGCGCCACCAGGGCTGCCTGCTCCATCCTCCCCGCGGCTGGCTGTGCTGCCGCGCAGGCCTCACCGCCCCATCGTACTCCCATCGCTGTCCTAGTCGTCCCTCTACTTACCCACACTTGCTGTTATTCTCCAGCGACGGCAGACGAACCAGTAAACCCTCGTACAGTCGTACTCCCCTCCGTGCGGGAAACAACTGCCGAGTCTTCCCTGCCTCTGTGTCGTTCCCTTCCTAGGCCTCACCGCCGTCCACCGCCCTGGTGCTCTCGGCGCGGCCTGGTCAACATGGTCAACGGCCGACATGCATCTGAAGTGGACTGTACATGGAGAGGCCGACAGCTGAGTCCACGGCCGCACGCAAGGAAATGCCTCCTTATTACGCGCAGAATAATGATTCCTCCACCTGACATCAGGGACCCACCGAAAGGGCCTCTGTATTTCGTGAAAAAAACGTTACCGCCGTTGACAGCTTGGACCCACCAGCTATATGTTCGCACGCAAGTGCCTCCTTATTACGCACAAAAAATGAATACTCCCCCTGTTAGCTCAGACCCAGTATAGTGGCAGGCTAACTTGTGGGCCTACTAAGTTGACGGGGATGGAGGGCGTTGTCAACTTAGTCAATATGCACGATTCTAGCTCCAGTGACCGTACCATGTCCATCCAACGGCCGTAGTGCTTCTTCAAGCTCTGGTCTTCTTGCTCCAGCCGCCCAAACCAGCGCCGGTCGTGCCCCGTGCTCCTGCCTCCCGTGGCCGGCTGCGATGCGGCAGAGGCCTCACCGCCCCCTACTACTCCCAACGCTGGCCAGGCCATCCCTCTACTCAACCACACCCCCTGTTATTCTGCGGCGACGGCAGCCTCACACCGCAGCGAACCAGTGAACCCTCGTACTCCTCTACGCGTGGGCATCCACTGCCGCGTCTTCCCCGGCTCTGCGTCGTCCCCTTCCTAGGCCTCGCCGTCGTCCACCGCCCTGGTGCTCTCGATGCGGCATGGTCAACGTGGTCAAGGAATGGCTTCCATCGGAGGTGGACTGTACGTGGAGAGGCTGACAGCTGGGTCCACGGCCGCAGCAAGGAAGTGCCTCCTTATTACATGCAAAATAATTATTCCTCCACCTGACAGCGGGGACCCACCGGACGGGCCACCATATTTCATGAAAAAAAATGTTTCGCCCTGACTGCTGGGACCCACCAGCTACATCTTCGCACGCAAGTAAGTGCGTCCGGGCAAAAAAAACGATTCGCCCCTGACTGCTGGGACCCGCCGGCTACATCTTCGCACGCAAGGAATTTCCTGACAGTTGGGACCCACCTGGTCAAAGCGTACATTGCGTTGTCATTCTGGTCGCGAACGTGTACGTACATACTGGTCGATGTAGAGGCGCGCACGTGTCGTAGTAGAGGCGCGCACGTGTCGTAGTGGAGGCGCGTACGTGTCGTAGTAGAGGCGCGCACGTAGCATGTACACGTACGTGCAGCGGCCAGTGTGCAAGAAAGAAAATACGGGCATGTATGTGTACATACGGGCGGGGTCTCGAACGCCTACTCGTGCATACGTACGGTCAGGGCTCGTGTACATGGCTGGGTCGGAACGGAGAAACAACGTCGTCGTCGTGTTCATGGGGAGCCAACTGGCTGGGTCGGAACGGAATGCGTCATCGTGTTCATCAGGAGGGCTTGGATGGAACAGGCGATGGAAACGAGGCTTGGCGTACCGCAGAACGGAGGAAACGTCCTTGTGTTCGACCAGCCACGTTCAAAACAGGATCCTGTTCATTGGGAGGGGTCTGGCGTACCGCAAACGGAGGAAACGGACCTCCTACAGTCGAAACGGGGGTCTTGTTGATCGGGAGGGGTGTGGCGTACCGCAAAACAGATGAAACGGACTTGTGTTGGAGCGCTATGGTCGAAACGGGGGTCCTGTTGATTGGGAGGGGTGTGGCGTACCGCAAAACGGACGAAACAGACTTGTGTTGGAGTGCTATGGTCGAAACGGGGGTCCTGTTCATCGGGAGGGGTGTGGCGTACCGCAAAACGGGACTCCACGGGATACTGTTCATCTCCACCGTCGACCTCCTCCAGCGTCCACGGGCTCCTGTTCATCCAGCCTCCACCGCGCGCTACTCCACCGGCTACTGTTCAACCCCCCCTTCACGGGTACCCCTCCATCGTCTACTGTTCATCCAGCCCTCCACGGGGTCGTCCTATTCATCCAGAGGCAACGCCACGGGGTCTTGCATCCACCCCCACCGCCCACTGTTCATCCAACCCCCCCCCCCCCCCCCCCCCCGCAACGCTCACTGTTCATCCAATCGATCGGCTTCAGTTAGCAGCAGTAGCGAAGGAATCGCTCGATCGGGTTTAGTTAACAGCCATCAATCGATCGCTCGAGTTCAGTAATGCGTAGCCTGCAATGCAATTGCTCGGGTTCAGTTAGAGCCCAACGCCTCGCTCGGGTTCAGTTAGAGCCAACGCCTCGCACACAGGCGCGTACGTGTATGAGAGGAATGCGCATCGCTCGGCCCCCGACCGCCCACCGTAACAGGGAACTCCCCGAAATTTTCCTCGCCCTCGCTTCTACCACGGTTTTTTCCGTCATGGACGGCCCAAAGAATGTCATGCAGTTGCGTCTCTGGCCTGCCCAGGACGAAAAGCCCATTTTCTGTCATGATTATTTGTCATAGAAGTAGGAGCCCACCACATCTATGATGATACCGGGTTTGTCACAATTATCGTTATAGAAGTGTCATATGTATGACAGAAAAAAGTTTCGTTTGGCCCAAAATGTCACGGATGTGTCTTTGTAGTGCCATTTGGTCACCACCCAACCAGCCATGGTCTTCTCTCCCCCCCTCACCTTTCTATTTGCCCAGGAACGCCCCGAGTCAAGTGCCCGGACGAGAACCCGAGACACCAGGTGTCGTGCCGTCTCTGGCGACCCCCTCTGCGCCGTCTCTGTCGTTCCCGAGCTCCTCCATAACCACTATTAGGACCGCCACATCGAGCCGAGCCTCGTTGTGCCCTCTCCAAGCTCCGGCGACCATCAAAGACCCCATCCGCACCGAACCCAAGCCGCCCGCGATGTCGTCCTCTCCATTTCCGACGACTCGCGCCGCCTGGTGGGCCCCAACCCACCTTAGCCGTCGGATCCCGCTTAAACGCTCTAGATTAGATCACTTAAAACGTCGAGTTGGAGTATACTATGGCAAACACGACAACGTGCCAAGGTATCTGGTTGGCTCGTCTGTCGATGAGCTATTGAATCGAGATGCCTCCCCGATGACACTCTTCATTGACAACAAGTCAACCATCTCGCTCTGTAAGAATCGAGTGCTCCATGACAATAGCAAACACATCAACAAGCGCTTCCACTTCATCCACGATTGTGTTGTGAAGGGCACGGTGGCCGTGGAGTTCATCAAAACAAGCAAACAGAGGGCCTCACAAAGCCCCTCAGTCATGTTCACTTCTAGGAGATGCGTGATAACCCACAAGTATAGGGGATCAATTGTAGCCTCTTTCAATAAGTAAGAGTGTCGAACCCAGCGAGGAGCTAAAGGTAGAACAAATATTCTCTCAAGTTCTATCGACCACCGATACAACTCTACGCACGCTTAACGTCCACTTTACCTAAAACAAGTATGAAACTAGAAGGACTTTGTAGGTGTTGTTGTATAGGTTTGCAAGAATATAAAGAGAACATAAATATAAACTAGGGGCTGTTTAGATAAAGAAGCAATAAAGTTAATATAGCGAGTGTGGAAAAGTGGTGGTAGGAGTTGCGAAATTGTCCCTAAGCAATTGACTACTTTACTAGACCGATAGCAAGTTTTATGTGGGAGAGGCATAAGCTAACATACTTTCTCTTCTTGGATCATATGCACTTATGATTGGAACTCTAGCAAGCATCCGCAACTACTAAAGATCATTAAGGTAAAACCCAACCATAGCATTAAAGCATCAAGTCCCCTTTATCCCATATGCCACAACCCCCTTACTCGGGTTTATGCTTCTATCACTCAAGCAACCCACTATAAGCGAATCATGAACGTATTGCAACACCCTACAGCGGGAATCCCTTATGCTTGCGCGACACGGGGAGCACCATAGGACAGCAACATAACCACAAGCAGATTAAACCAATCATAGCAATTCATCAGTCACCGGTAGGACAACGAAAATCTACTCAGACATCATAGGATGGTACCACATCATTGGATAATATTATGAAGCATAAGGCACCATGTTCAAGTAGAGGGTACAACCACTACAAAAAAAGACACATCCTTGACATTTTGGGCCGAACGAAAAAATTTCTGTCATACATATGACACTTCTATGAAGATAATTGTGACAAAACCCGGTATCATCATAGATGTGGTGGGCTCCTACTTCTATGAAAAAAAATCATGACAGAAAATGGGCTTTTCATCCTAGGCGGGCCGGAGATGCAGCTGCATGACATTCTTAGGGCCGTCCATGACGGAAAAAACCGTGGTAGAGCGAGGGGGGGGGGGGGGGATTTCGGGCAGTTGCCGGTTACGGTGGGAGAGCAATGCGTGTTTCTCTCGTATAGGTACGCGCGTGTGTGCGACGCGTTGGCTCTAACTAAAGCCGAGCGAGGCATTGGGATCTAACTGAACCCGAGCGATTGCACGGCAGGCTACGCGTTACTGAACCTGAGCGATTGATCGATGGCTGTTAACTGAACCCGATGGAGCGATTCCTTTGCTACTACTGCTAACTGAAGCCGATCGATGCTACCTCTGGGATGAACAGTGAGCATTGCGGAGGGGTTTGGATGAATAGTGAGCGGTGGCGTTGCCTCTGGATGAACAGGAACCCGTAATGTGGAGGGCTGGATGAACAGTAGACGGTGGAGGGGTGGACGTGGAGGGGTGATTGAACAGGACCCCGTGGTGTGGAGGGCGGGATGAATAGTAGACGGTGGAGGGGTGGTTGAACAGTAGTCGGTGGAGTAGCGCGCTGTGGAGGCTGGATGAACAGGAGCCCGTGGAGGCTGGAGGAGGTCGACGGTAGCCCGTGGAGGCTGGAGGAGGTCGACGATGGAGATGAACAGTATCCCGTGGAGTCCCGTTTTGCGGTACGCCACACCCCTCCCCCCCCCCCCCCGGTTTCGACCGTAGCGCTCCAACACAAGTCCGTTTCGTCCGTTTTGCGGTACGCCACACCCCTCCCGATCAACAGGACCACCGTTTCGACCGTAGGAGGTCCATTTCGTCCGTTTTGCGGTACGCCACACCACTCCCGATCAACAGGACCCCCGTTTCGACCGTAGGAGGTCCGTTTCCTCCGTTCTGCGGTACGCCAGGCCTCGTTTCCATCGCCTGTTCCGTCCAAGCCGGTTGTCTCCCACGTGTTCCGTTGCCTTCCGATGAACACGACACATTCCGTTTCCTCCCCATGAACATGACGCATTCCGTTGCCTCCCCATGAACACGACGCATTCCGTTGCCTCCCCATGAACACGACGCATTCTGTTGCCTCCCCATGAACACGAGCCCTCGCCATATGTATGCGCGACTAGGCGTTCGAGACCCCGCCCGTATGTACACATACGTGGCCGTATTTTCTTTCTTGCACCCTGGCCGCTATACGTACGTGTACATGCTACGTGCGCGCCTCTACTACGACACGTACGTGCCTCTACTACGACATGTGCGCGCCTCTACATCGACCAGTATATATGTACGTACAAGTTCGCGACCAGAATGACAATGCTACGTATGCTTCGACCAGGTGGGTCCCGACTGTCAGGCAGTTCCTTGCGTGCGAAAATGTAGCTGGTGGGTCCTAGCAATCAGAGGGGCGAATCTTTTTTTGCCCGGACGCACTTCCTTTGCGTGCGAAGATGTAGCTGGTGGGTCCCAGCAGTCAGGGGGCGAATCATTTTTTTTGCCCGGACGCACTTCCTTGCGTGCGAAGATGTAGCTGGTGGGTCCCAGTAGTTAGGAGGGCGAATCGCTTTTTTTGCCCGGGCGCACTTCCTTGCGTGCGAAGATGTAGCTGGTGGGTCCCAGCAGTCAGGGGGAAACTTTTTTCGTGAAATACGGTGGCCCGTCCGGTGGGTCCCCACTGTCAGGTGGAGGAATCATTATTTTTCGCGTAATAAGGAGGCACTTCCTTGCTGCGGCCGTGGACCCAGCTGTCAGCCTCTCCACATACAGTCCATGTCCGATGGAAGTCGTTCCTTGACCACGTTGACCACGCCATGCCGAGAGCACCACGGCGGTGGATGACGGCAAGGCCTAGGAAGGGGACAACTCGGAGCTGGGGAAGACGCAGCAGTGAATGCCCACGCGAAGAGTACGAGGGTTCACTGGTTCGGCTGTGGTGTGAGGCTACTGTCGCCGTAGATTAACAGGGGTGTGGGTGAGTAGAGGGATGGCCTGGCCAGTGGTGGGGGTAGTAGGGGCGGTGAGGCCTCCGCGGCATCACAGCCGGCTACGGAAGGCAGGAGCACGCGACACGATCGGCGCTGGTTTGGGTGGATGGAGCAAGAAGATCAGAGGTTGAAGAAGCACTACAACCGTTGGATGAACATCGTACGGTAACAGGAGCTAGAATCATTCATATTGACTAAGTTGACAAAGCCCTCCGTCCCCGTCAACTTGGTAGGCCCACAAGTCAGCCTCCCAGTATGCTGGGTTCCAGCTGGCAGGGGGAGTATTCATTTTTTTGTGCGTAATAAGGAGACACTTCCTTGCGTGCGAAGATAGCTGGTGGGTCCGACAAGTCAGCGGGGGGCATGTTTTTTTCACGAAATACAAAGTCCCTTCCGGTGGGTCCCAGATGTCAGGTGGAGGAACCATTATTTTGCGCATAATAAGGAGGCATTTCCTTGTGTGCGGCCGTGGACCCAGCTGTCAGCCTCTCGACGCACAGCCTACTTTCGATGGTGTCGTTCGTTGACCATGTTGACCATGCCGCGCCGAGCGCATCCAAGGTGGTGGACAACGGCGAGGCCCCGGACAGCAACGAGCCGGAGATGGGAAGACGCGGGAGTAGAGTCGCAGACGGAGAGGTGTACGAGGGTTAACTGGTTCTAGTGTGGTGTGGTTCGGCAGTCGGTGGAGAAGAACATGACGGTGGAGGGTTGGAGGGATGGCCTGGCCAATGGTGGAGTAGCGCTTCATAGCGAAGCGTGCTAAGCAGAGCTGCTAGCAGCAGGAGGCTGGAGGTGGTCCCGGCGGCGCTGGAGGAAGAAGACGAGAGATTGAAGATGGATGCCGGCCGTTGGATGTAAATCCAACGGCTAACATGTCAAAATCATTTGTTGACTAAATTTACAACGACTTGCGTTGGCTTCGACCTATTGGCCCACATTTCAGCCTCCAAAAATGTGGCACGTATTCAACCCATTTTTCAGAATTTATAGTCTTTTTTTGCGCGGTAGAATTTACAGTCAGTTTGATCTTTTTTTTGAATTACAGCCATTAGCTGGGCTGGGTGAACAATTAATGTAGCTTCCATGCGGCCCATTTATTTTATTTCCTAAAAAGCTACAGGCCATTTGCACTTTATCTAGATACATGATTTTGCTGGGCTGATTCTAATTATAATGTTGGGTTGGGCCAGCAATGTTATCAAAAAATAAAAAAGGGCTGAGCATTTTGTTATAAATATATTTAAATAATAAGTGATATTATTACATTCGTCCTTAAATCTTACCAAGCTTTTGTACACAATCACTAGGATTTTCGTGCCAAAACAATCCAGGATTTTATTTTTTAAGAAATTATTTTTATAAGTTAATAAGATGTGGGATATTGTTTTCTTACATATGTAAGTATCTGTTAAATATATGATGACAATAAAAATAATATATAATAACATATAAAATAATTTAAATATATATAATATAGTTAAAAGGGAAACATAAATTGTACCTGGCGTTCCTATTCTTATATAGAAAAATAGAACAGACCGCTGCGTTTTCTTCAAAAAAATACATAAATTGGGCTGCCAAAAATAAAACCTCGGATGGGAGGTCCATAGGCCGGTCGATACATGACGGCCCTTAGAAAATACAAACATGCCCTCCCATCCGAGGTCGTGGGCTGCGCATGTTAAAAATGAAAGCCTAGACGGGGCAGCCCAAAACCACGTCCAACACTTGCCAAAACTCCGTCCCTCGTTTTCTCTGTGTTTCGCACACTCAACATTGTGTGGGCATTTTGACTGTGCATCATATGAAGATTTGCTATGCATGAATGTTGATCAGCATGATGTTAACTAGCTGGTAGTCCCATTTTTGACCACGAATAAAACTTCCAACATGATGTTAACCCTGTTTGAAAAGGCCGTGTTAATATAAATGCTCTGCCTCTGAAAGTTGCAGTTTCTTATCTGAAACTGAACTTGCAGTTTCTTATCTGAAACTGAAACTTGCAGTTTCTTCTCGTCTGCACTTTTATACTCCTATGAAACTACATTTTTTAAGTGCTAAAAATAGATCTCTAGAATTCATAAAATTCTTCATATGCTCAATACTGCAAATCTGAAATTCAAAAGACATTCATATCTGAAAGTACTCTCAAAATACACAATACAAAACACAATTCATGACCTGCAAATACATACAACCCTAAGCTCCTCCTGACAATTCACAACCTGCCCGACTATTGGGCTGGGGGGCAGTCCCCTCCTATTCCTCGGCGGCAGACAGCCGCCCCGTGAGACGATGTGAACGGCGAGGGAGACGATGGCGGGGAAGCGTCGTCGGGCCAACTGCTTTTCTCCTCTTGCAGTTGGGTTCGGTCGATGAACACTCCACCGGCTCGCTCTGGTAGGACACCCTCACAAACGGCACCCTGTAGATGCTCGATCCTTCAATCTCTGGTGGATGCTCCATCTGGGATCGATACTCCCACCACCGCTCCCTCACGATCGGATTCGGTGAATCTGTTTGCTCCATGGCCCAGAGGAGCAGCTCTATGTACTCCGGTGCGACTCCCGCCGGGAGTATCGCCGCCTTTTTGCTCTGTTGCAGATATTTGGCCATGGATGTCGCCGTCGCCGCTAGTTGGTCCTTGTTGTCAAACCAAGACTGTATCTCCAACATCCTAGCTAGCTTCACAGGGTCACCGTCTGCGATCCTCACATATCGGTTGTACTCCTCCATCAATCTACTTCTCCACAGCACCTTCACTCGTCGGCGGTGGTTTTTGAATGGAAGAGGAGAGGAGCGGCGCCGGTTTTGGATTAGAACGGGAGAGAAGCGACGCTGGTTTTGGACTGGAACAGGAGAGGAGGGGCGGTGGTTTTGAAATGGAAGAGGAGGGGAGCGTTACTGGATTTAGATTGGAACAGGAGAGGAGCGGCGGTGGATTTAGATTGGAACAGGAGAAGAGCGGAAGAGTGACGCTGGTCTTGGAAGTATTTTTTGTTGTTTTGCGTATTTTGGGTCAAAGTTTGACCATGTACTGTATGTGACAAGCAAAATGTGAATGCATGTCACCAAAAATTGTATCGTTTGGTTCGTATTTGAATGTACTTTCAAATTATATTATTTTTGCAACGTATAACATATATTTTATGTGTGAAAATCATGGTCAATTATGACCCAGAATAAAAGGGAGACTAGTTAATGTGGGGTCGCTTTCTTAATTGAAGGGTAAATTGATTTTGATTTTGATCCAGCCACAACACGCCAGCCCTCTCGCTCAATCCTAAATCGCTATTGCACGCTCCTCTCCCTCTTCTCCATTGCAAAACCACCTCCTCTCCTCTCCATAATGTCCATTCCAAAACCACCGTCTCGCCTCTCCCTCTTCTGATCTTCTACATTGCAAAACCACCTCCTCTCCTCTCCTCTCCATCATCTCCATTCCAAAACCACCGTCTTGCCTCTCCCTCTTCTGATCTTCTCCATTGCAAAACCACCTCCTCTCCTCTCCATCATCTCCATTCCAAAACCACCTCCTCTCCTCTCCATCATCTCGATTCCAAAACCACCGTCTCGCCTCTCCCTCTTCTGATCTTCTCTCCATTGCAAAACCACCTCCTCTCCTCTCCATCATCTCCATTCCAATACCACCTCCTCTCCTCTCCCTCTTCTCTATTGCAAGACCCCCATCTCTCCTCCCATCTTCCAAAGCTAGCACCGGACCACTCAGAACGACATCTATGGAGAGGATGCAGCAGCGAATCAGGCAGATCGCCGGCGGCGACCAGACAAAGTTAGCCAGGTTGAAGGAGATCCTTAGTTGGTTTGACAATGAATGGGAGATTTCGAGGACGATGCGGGCCATGTGGCAATGTATGCGAAAGAGCGAGACGACGGCGATGAGGGCGGCGATGTACATGTACTCCTCGGCGGCAGTCACATCGCAGTCCTCCGAGTTCATCGAGTATCTCCTATGGGCGATGGAGCAGATAGATTCTCCCGAGGCGACAGTCAGGCGGAGGTGGTGGGCGTATAGGTCGAAGGTTGAGCACCCAGAGGATAACGAATCGATCGAGTATGGTGTACCGTTCGTGAGGGTGCAGAGCCAGCCGGAGCCACATGAGTATTCATTCTCCCACCGCAAGAGGAGGTCGGATGGCGCGATGTCGCTTCCATGACGTTCTCCACGGTTCCCTCGACGCTCGCCTCGTTTCAACGGTGGCGGTAGGGTTTAAGGTAAGCTTTGCACTAACCTAATTTTCCACATGCTCATGCTTACAATCAGTGTGACAGCTAATGAAAATCATGCTTACAATCAGTCTCCGAGTACTACGCCAATCACCCTAAAATAGCTCTGGACCTTTGGGTCAAAGTTGTGACACAGTGTACAAATAAAGAAAAATAGATTGGTGCTTCTTTCAGAAAAGAGTACTCCCTAGAAAACTGCCAATATAAGCTACTAGTATTTGGTTAGAGGATTTGCTGCCGAGAAAGATCCGTCCACAGAGAGCGCCACACATCCCACTGGTTGTGGTGGATGCCAATGCGTGCATGCAGCATGGTTGGTGTCAGTAATTTTTACTTGTCACACCTCGCACTCTGTATATATGTCGGTTCCATACGTACATTTGTGCAGTTCCACCAAAATGCAGCTGAATAACCCTGTTTGCATAGATAATGAAAAAGCGTGATTACATTATAGTGGCACTAGTTGATGAAACACACAAAATAAATAGAAGAAAATATTGCGATAGTATCACAGTATGCCATGCTGCGAGGGCGAGATGGGCCCTGCGACGCCTCATACGGTACGCCTCATACTGGACATCGTCCCAAGTCTCCCAGATACACCTTCTGCTAGTGATGAACATCAGTGTACAACAGTAGTACAAGGAGGCGCCTTGAGACATTCAAATCTCTATTTTTGTACATATCAACTAAAATTAAGCACCCTAGTTTGCAGAAACGCTTAAACATTAACAATGGGACTAGTTGATGAAACATACTTTAACAAAGAGAAGCATTTTCTTTATCTACATTGGAAATGAAATGATAGAGATGACACTCACTCTATTTTAACTGTATTATTACTTCATTTTATCAGTGACACTAGGGTCGAGCAGGTGGCAAACGAGGTGTACCGTGCGTCGCAAGGATGGAGGCCGGGGGTGCTTAGACTGGGATGCTGAAGCTGGCTCTTTCAGTCACCAACATGGATGATTCAATTCATGGGACCTTTTGGTGCAGTTCACCTAAAATGAAGCAATGTCCCGTGAGCTAGCAGCTTCTTCTTCAAAAAAAAATTAAGAAAAGGGCTCCAGCCCCGGTTCCATTTCCATCAGAAAACGAAACCCACGGAGCTTCTTCTTCATTAGTTGCAATAAAATTGAGCAACATCAAGGTTGGTTGTGAAGCTCCTGGAATGCTCAACTATAATTTGGATATCATTTGTGCAGTTCAACTAAGATCAAGCGTGAAATGTATATCTCTGTTTGCACAAAAAAGGTGGAAAGGAGGGTGACTAACAAGTAACAAGTGATGAAACATGCATCAAATGAAAAGAAGCATGTTCCTTATCTGAATGGCAATCCTACAAGGACAGTAGCAATTTCTAAAGTAGTGGCATTGCTAGATATTAGTGTGGGCATCAGGATTAACTATGACAACCGTTAAATACGACATTACTTTGGGCACGGGAGAGTAGGCGGACCAGGACAGTTGCATTTCTAACGAAAAGAACCAACTTATCTCAATGGGAAATTTTAGCAGGACATGTAAAGAAGTGCCATTGATTCATATTACTGGAGGCATTACGTTGAAAACAACTTGGTTTAATGTGTCCTTACTTTTAACAGTGCGACTGCTACATTTTACCAGTGGCATTACATAAGAGTGGCTCGGGGCAACGAACATCAGAACAGGATATCTGAGTTGGTCCCATTTTTGTTCGGTATAGCCACCTTATACTGTGTGAGGCTAGCAAATCTAGTACTGGACTTACTCTATTGACTTGTCCCCCAGTCCCCACTTTCTTTCCTTTTCAACCAATAGATCGGGTTTATATTGAGTTTGTACTGTGTTTCCCTTTATTTCCCTATTAGACCTAGAGACCAGTTGGATAGCCAGTCTTTGCTACTTTTCGCCCCCATTATTTCCTCTTTCAACCAAGTCCTAGATTCAGGTAACAAATCCTCCCCCACCCCCACCCCCTTTCTTCCTTGTTTGAACCAAGTAGTACTAGATTCGAGTGCATGAACTAGTTTTACCTCTTAAACGTAAAAAAATTAGGTGGTTTTTGAACAGCCGATCGATCCTATCTACGAGGGGGCCTGAGAAATAGTAAAAGTTACAAATGCAGCGACGTCAGGAGCTCGGGAAGTAGAGCAAGGCCTGTTTCAAAGGAAGTTATACCTGATGGTTGCCGGGATGTCGCTAGGTGGGCAGCGGGAGGCCGGATCTGCCCACACTACAGCAGCGAGGAAGAAGGGGTCGGAGGCCCTCCCTCGCCAGCGGTGCTTGGGAGAGAACGGCAAGGCAGGATGATCAGGACGCGCCCAGCAGTGAGTAAGAGCCGTCGCCGAGGATGACCGCGTGAACGTTGCACCTTCTCACCTTCCCCGGCGGAGAGGATCCGGCTGGATCTGTGACCAGCGGTGAGCAGAGAGAGAGACCAGTGGTGGGCAGAGAGAGAGAGAGAGAGTGTGTGGCCACCGCTGTCGTGTTTAGATCTGGAGAGGCCGAGACGGTGTGAAGAGAGCAACACTAGTGTCACGCCCAATATGCGACCCTATCCAAAAGGAACTCGAAGGTCCCACCAAGGATAGACCCGCATATTGGAACGCTTTTGCAAGGTGGATATCATTACATCAACATTACATAATAGATGGGGATACATACAAAAGGCATACAATGCCACACGAATACAACAATACATCATATATAAGATCAACATCCGAACTACGGATGAAACACAAACAGAAACTCAAACGACATCCACCCTGCTAGCCCAGGCTGCCGACCTGGAACCTATCCCCTGATCGAAGAAGAAGCAGAAGAAGAACTCCAAAACAAGCAACATCGCTCTCGCGTCAAGATCATCGCATAATCCTGTACCTGCAACTATTGTTGTAGTAATCTGTGAGCCACGAGGACTCAGCAATCCCATTACCATGGGTATCAAGTCTAGCAAAGCTTAATGGGAAAGGAAGGGGTAAAGTGGTGAGGTTGCAGCAGCGACTAAGCATATATGGTGGCTAACATACGCAAATAAGAGCGAGAAGAGAGCAAGCGGAACGGTCGTGAAGCTAGCAATGATCAAGAGGTGATCCTGAACTCCTACTTACGTCAAACATAACCCAAAGACCGTGTTCACTTCCCGGACTCCGCAGAGAAGAGACCATCACGGCTACACACGCGGTTGATGCGTTTTAATTCGGATCTGGTGTCAAGTTATCTACAACCAGACATTAACAAATTCCCATCTGCCACATAACCGCGGGCACGGCTCTCGAAAGTTTATACCCTGCAGGGGTGTCCCAACTTAGCCATGATAAGCTCTCGCGATCAATGAAGGATATTCCTTCTCCCAGGAAGACCCGATCAGTCTCGGAATCCCGGTTTACAAGACATTTCAACAATGGTAAAACAAGACCAGCAAAGCCGCCCGATGCGCCGACAATCCCGATAGGAGCTGCATATATCTCGTTCTCAGGGCAACACCGGATAGGTCAGCCTACGAGTAAAACCAACCCTCGAGTTGCCCCGAGGTGGCCCTGCAGTCTGCCCGGTTCAGACCAACACTTAGAGAAGCACTGGCCCGGGGGGGCTAAAATAAAGATGACCCTCGGGTTGGCCGACCCAAGGGAAAGGTATAGGTGGTGGGGAGGCAAATGGTAAAACCAAGGTTGGGCCTTGCTGGACAAGTTTTATTCAAAGCGAGCTGTCAGGGGGGTCCCATAAATCACCCGACCGCGTTAGGAACGCAAAAATCCGGGAACATAACACCGGTATGACGGAAACTAGGGCGGCAAGAGTGGAACAAAACACCAGGCATAAGGCCGAGCATTCCACCCTTTACCAAATATATAGATGCATTAATAATATAAGAGATATTGTGATATCCCAACATAACCCTGTCCACCATGGAGCGATCTTCAACTTCACCTGCAACTAACAACGCTATAAGAGGGGCTGAGCAAAGCGGTAACATAGCCAAGCAACGGTTTGCTAGGAAGGGTGAAAAGGTTAGAGGCTGACATGACAATTTGGGGAGGCTTGAAGAACAAGTGATAGGAAGCGCAGCATAGCGATAGAACGAAGCAACTAGCATAGCAATGATAGTAGTGAGATCCAGGGTAGCGGTCATCTTGCCTGAAATCCCGCAAGGAAGAAGAACGAGTCCATGAAGAAGGCAAACGGGAGTAGTTGAACGAATCCTCACAATCGCAACATTACCGGAACTAAGAATCAACACCGGAAAGAAACAAACAACATGGTAAACACACAAGCATAATCATGGCATAATGCACAATCAAGTATGATGCATGTCCGGTTTAATGAGGCATGGCATGGCAAAGTGCAACAAACAATATTACAAGTTAAGTGGAGTTCAATATGCAACGAGTTGCATATTGACAAAACACCACATCAAATATTTGGTTCTCTCTCGTTTAAGCTACCAAACAATGTTAAATTTTGTTAAACATGGCAAGAGGTGAAGCATAATAAAACAACCTATCTAGGCAAGTTTAAATGAGGCCAGAATAACAAACAACAATTCCGGAAAATCCCCATGTGCATAATATGAATTTGGTACTGTTCTGCCCTAAACCATATTTTAAGGTTGTTAAACAGGAAAATAAAGTGGACCATGTTAAAATAGGCATTTTTCTACCCCATTTACATATAAAGTTAATTTAAAACCAAGCTACGGTTATTTAGTTATGAAATAAATCATTTTAGCATGGCATTTGAGCAAATTTAATCAAACAGCATTTTAAACATTTTTAACAGGGATGAAAGCTGCATATTATTAATCTACACAAAATTCTAAGCATTTTACATATTTGGAGTTTTTACATATGATGCATAGTTCATGAGTTATTACATTCATGAAGCTCGGGGTCCAAAATGTAAATATGCAGTTTTCTGGATAAATGCGAAAATCAGAGCGCAGGAAAAAAAATACTACGGGCCGAGATAGATGGATCTGTGCTGCTCACATTGGGCTCCAGGGAGCTGGCAGATCTAGGCCCGATGCGGTGCGGGAGTGGCTGGAGCTGGGCCAATGGCTGGATAGGCCAACGCGGGCGGCACACGGTCAACGGGCAAGACGAGCGGGCGTCCTCTGCTCGACTGGAAACAGAGCTGCAGCGGCGCGGGCAAGTCAGCGGGAGGACGGAGCAACGGGAACGGGGAAGATCGCCGGATCTGGGCGGCGGGAGCCCATCTCCGAAGATGGTGGCGCCGGCTGGTGCTCCTGTTCAAGGCAAAGGGTAGAGACAGAGATTAGAGGGGAAGAAGCAGAACACGAAGAAGAGGAGGCAGGGTACAGCGACATGACCTGGGTGGTCGCCGGTGACGGCGTCCATGGCGGGGTTTGTGGTAGCGGCAGCAGGTCGAGCTCCTGCTCGAGGAAGAAGGCGCGCAAGGGGCTCGGCTGTTGTGGTCTCGAAGGGAACCAGAGGATCGAGCAACAGAAGGAGGCAGCGGCGCCCGCTTGAGCCGGATGAAGCAGAAGTGAGGTCGGGCATGGCGACGCGAGGCTTGACGAAGGGCGGCGCGACGAGGGACTTAGGGACGAGGTTCCGACGACGAGGCGCTAGCGTTGCGCCTCCTTCGTGCGGAGAACGAGCGGGCCAGGCAGGGGACCAGGCGCCCGATGGCTTGAAGGTGGCGCGGCGGCGGACTTGGTACAAGGGCCTTGGGGCTCCGGTAGCGCCGGGAATGGCGAAAACGGACGAATCCGGTCGTCAGCGCCGGATCCGGACCACAGCGGCACGGACGGAGCTCGGGGACGGTACTGCCGCTTCGGTTGGCGGCGAGCTCCTCGTGAAGATAAGAGAGAGAGATGAGAGACCGGAGGGAGAGATGGATAGAAAGAGGAGATGGGGGGGAAGGCGCTGTGGTGCTCATCTTGCTAGCTGCTGGTGGCCGGCGTGAGGGAGACGAGGTGAGGACGAAGCGCTCAGTTGGAGGGTTCGAGCAATGGGAGGAGCAGGCGGTGGTGCGGTTGGATGGATGGATCGATGGAATTGGCTGGGACGGATTGGGGTGATGGGGAAAACGAGGTGGAAGCTCGGGCTGTGGTCGTTGGTGGGATGGGGATCCCAATGAAGGAGGGGATCAGCGGCGATGGGACAAGCTCCCGAGGTACAAGGCAGAGTGGGTGGCGGCGGTGAGGACAGGGCTAGGGTTTGCACTGATTTAGAATGTAGGTGGTCTTTATATATAGAAAGGAGAGAGTTTTGGATCATCCGATCCAGATTGGATGGCTCCGGGTCAAATGGGTGGCCTAATCAAATAACCGAAAATATTGAGGGAGTATTTGAGGTTGATCCGGACCCAACGGTAACGACAGACCGGTTCGGGTTCGGGCAAGTTTCGGACGCGCACACGAGGGGGTCTGAGAGAGGTTAGTTGGTTTGACAAGAGGGAATGGAAAACCCGGTTGGTCTCGGAACAGCCAACAAAAGCAAGGGGGGACACGGCAACTACAAGAGGATGCAAGTTTTATGAAAACGATGTCGATGCAATGCGAATGATGACATGAGACGAGATGCATAACAAGAACAAAATGCAAAACAACAGACAAAAACCCAACCACGAAGGAAATATCATATCGCATCTCTGGAAAAGGCAAGAGTTGGAGTTACGAATGCGGAAAGTTGTATCTGGGGCGTTACAACACTCCACCACTACGAGAGGATCTCGTCCCGAGATCTAGGATGGCACCGGAGGGAAAAGGAGGAGGAAGATAAGAGGTAAACTAAGTTGCTTCTTTGACAAACGAGTGAAACCAACAAACCTTGAGAGGTAGAAAAGTTGAAACCTGGCTCTGATACCAACTTGTCACGCCCAATATGCGACCCTATCCAAAAGGAACTCGAAGGTCCCACCAAGGATAGACCCGCATATTGGAACGCTTTTGCAAGGTGGATATCATTACATCAACATTACATAATAGATGGGGATACATACAAAAGGCATACAATGCCACACGAATACAACAATACATCGTACATAAGATCAACATCCGAACTACGGATGAAACACAAACAGAAACTCAAACGACATCCACCCTGCTAGCCTAGGCTGCCGACCTAGAACCTATCCCCTGATCGAAGAAGAAGCAGAAGAAGAACTCCAAAACAAGCAACATCGCTCTCGCGTCAAGATCATCGCATAATCCTGTACCTGCAACTGTTGTTGTAGTAATCTGTGAGCCACGAGGACTCAGCAATCCCATTACCATGGGTATCAAGACTAGCAAAGCTTAATGGGAAAGGAAGGGGTAAAGTGGTGAGGTTGCAGCAGCGACTAAGCATATATGGTGGCTAACATACGCAAATAAGAGCGAGAAGAGAGCAAGCGGAACGGTCGTGAAGCTAGCAATGATCAAGAGGTGATCCTGAACTCCTACTTACGTCAAACATAACCCAAAGACCGTGTTCACTTCCCGGACTCCGACGAGAAGAGACCATCACGGCTACACACGCGGTTGATGCATTTTAGTTCGGATCTGGTGTCAAGTTATCTACAACCGGACATTAACAAATTCCCATCTGCCACATAACCGCGGGCATGGCTCTCGAAAGTTTATACCCTGCAGGGGTGTCCCAACTTAGCCATGATAAGCTCTCGCGATCAATGAAGGATATTCCTTCTCCCAGGAAGACCCGATCAGTCTCGGAATCCCGGTTTACAAGACATTTCAACAATGGTAAAACAAGACCAGCAAAGCCGCCCGATGCGCCGACAATCCCGATAGGAGCTGCATATATCTCGTTCTCAGGGCAACACCGGATAGGTCAGCCTACGAGTAAAACCAACCCTCGAGTTGCCCCGAGGTGGCCCTGCAGTCTGCCCGGTTCAGACCAGCACTTAGAGAAGCACTGGCCCGGGGGGGCTAAAATAAAGATGACCCTCGGGTTGGCCGACCCAAGGGAAAGGTATAGGTGGTGGTGAGGCAAATGGTAAAACCAAGGTTGGGCCTTGCTGGACAAGTTTTATTCAAAGCGAACTGTCAGGGGGGTCCCATAAATCACCCGACCGCGTTAGGAACGCAAAAATCCGGGAACATAACACCGGTATGACGGAAACTAGGGCGGCAAGAGTGAAACAAAACACCAGGCATAAGGCCGAGCATTCCACCCTTTACCAAATATATAGATGCATTAATAATATAAGAGATATTGTGATATCCCAACATAACCCTGTCCACCATGGAGCAATCTTCAACTTCACCTGCAACTAACAACGCTATAAGAGGGGCTGAGCAAAGCGGTAACATAGCCAAGCAACGGTTTGCTAGGAAGGGTGAAAAGGTTAGAGGCTGACATGGCAATTTGGGGAGGCTTGAAGAACAAGTGATAGGAAGCGCAGCATAGCAATAGAACAAAGCAACTAGCATAGCAATGATAGTAGTGAGATCCCGGGTAGCGGTCATCTGGCCTGAAATCCCGCAAGGAAGAAGAACGAGTCCATGAAGAAGGCGAACGGGAGTAGTCGAACGAATCCTCACAAGCGCAACATTACCGGAACTAAGAAGCAACACCGGAAAGAAACAAACAACATGGTAAACACACAAGCATAATCATGGCATGATGCACAATCAAGTATGATGCATGTCCGGTTTAATGAGGCATGGCATGGCAAAGTGCAACAAACAATATTACAAGTTAAGTGGAGTTTAATATGCAACGAGTTGCATATTGACAAAACACCACATCAAATATTTGGTACTCTCTCGTTTAAGCTACCAAACAATGTTAAATGATGTTAAACATGGCAAGAGGTGAAGCATAATAAAACAACCTATCTAGGCAAGTTTAAATGAGGCCGGAATAACAAACAACAATTCCGGATAATTCCCATGTGCATAATATGAATTTGGTACTGTTCTGCCCTAAACCATATTTTAAGGTTGTTAAACAGGAAAATAAAGTGGACCATGTTAAACTAGGCATTTTTCTACCCCATTTACATATAAAGTTAATTTAAAACCGAGCTACGGTTATTTAGTTATGAAATAAATCATTTTAGCATGGCATTTGAGCAAATTTAATCAAACAGCATTTTAAACATTTTTAACAGGGATGAAAGTTGCATATTATTAATCTACACAAAATTCTAAGCATTTTACATATTTGGAGTTTTTACATATGATGCATAGTTCATGAGTAATTACATGCGTGAAGCTCGGGGTCCAAACTGTAAATATGCAGTTTTCTGGATAATGCGAAAATCACAGCGCAGGAAAAAAATACTATGGGCCGAGATAGATGGATCTGTGCTGCTCACATTGGGCTCTAGGGAGCTGGCAGATCTGGGCCCGATGCGGTGCGGGAGTGGCTGGAGCTGGGCCAGTGGCTGGATAGGCCAACGCGGGCGGCACACGGTCAACGGGCAAGACGAGCGGGCGTCCTCTGCTCGACTGGAAACAGAGCTGCGGCGGCGCGGGCAAGTCAGCGGGAGGACGGAGCGACGGGAACGGGGAAGATCGCCGGATCTGGGCGGCGGGAGCCCATCTCCGAAGATGGTGGCGCCGGCTGGTGCTCCTGTTCGAGGCAAAGGGTAGAGACAGAGATTAGAGGGGAAGAAGTAGAACACGAAGAAGAGGAGGCAGGGTACGGCGACATGACCTGGGTGGTCGCCGGCGACGGCGTCCATGGCGGGGTTTGTGGTAGCAGCAGCAGGTCGAGCTCCTGCTCGAGGAAGAAGGCGCGCAAGGGGCTCGGCGGTTGGGGTCTCAAAGCGAACCAGAGGATCGAGTAACAGAAGGAGGCAGCGGCGCCCGCTCGAGCCGGATGAAGCAGAAGTGAGGTCGGGCATGGCGACGCGGGGCTTGACGAAGGGCGGCGCGACGAGGGACTTAGGGACGAGGTTCCGGCGACGAGGCGCTGGCGTTGCGCCTCCTTCGTGTGGAGAACGAGCGGGCCAGGCAGGGGACCAGGAGCCCGATGGCTTGAAGGTGGCGCAGCGGCGGACTTGGTACAAGGGCCTTGGGGCTCCGGTAGCGCCGGGAACGGCGAAAACGGACGAATCTGGTCGTCGGCGCCGGATCCGGACCACAGCGGCACGGACGGAGCTCGGGGATGGTACTGCAGCTTCGGTTGGCGGTGAGCTCCTCGTGAATATAAGAGAGAGAGATGAGAGACCGGAGGGAGAGATGGACAGAAAGAGGAGATGGGGGGGGGAGGCGCTGTGGTGCTCATCTTGCTAGCTGCTGGTGGCCGGCGTGAGGGAGACGAGGTGAGGACGAAGCACTCAGTTGGAGGGTTCGAGCGACGGGAGGAGCGGGCGGTGGTGCGGTTGGATGGATGGATCGATGGAATTGGCTGGGACGGATTGGGGTGATGGGGAAAACGAGGTGGAAGCTCGGGCTGTGGTCGTTGGTGGGATGGGGATCCCAATGAAGGAGGGGATCAGCGGCGATGGGACAAGCTCCCGAGGTACAAGGCAGAGTGGGTGGCGGCGGTGAGGACAGGGCTAGGGTTTGCACTGATTTAGAATGTAGGTGGTCTTTATATATAGAAAGGAGAGAGTTTTGGATCATCCGATCCAGATTGGATGTCTCCGGGTCAAACGGGTGGCCTAATCAAATAACCGAAAATATTGAGGGAGTATTTGAGGTTGATCCGGACCCAACGGTAACGACAGACCGGTTCGGGTTCGGGCAAATTTCGGACGCGCACACGAGGGGGTCTGAGAGAGGTTAGTTGGTTTGACAAGAGGGAATGGAAAACCCGGTTGGTCTCAGAACGGCCAACAAAAGCAAGGGGGACACGACAACTACGAGCGGATGCAAGTTTTATGAAAACGATGTCGATGCAATGCGAATGATGACATGAGACGAGATGCATAACAAGAACAAAATGCAAAACAACAGACAAAAACCCAACCACGAAGGAAATATCATATCGCATCTCCGGAAAAGGCAAGAGTTCGAGTTACGAATGCGGAAAGTTGTATTCGGGGCGTTACAACTAGCAAGCAAGCGTGGAGGCTCCTGCCTATATAGTGGAGTAGTACTTAGTTTTCTTTTGTCTACCGGAGCCTGCTTGACCTCGTCAATGACTGTCGAGAAGTCTTCATGCACGTGGCCCGGAGGCGCAGTTGTCGTCATTTTGATCTGAAGCGCCAAATTATAACATATAACACGAAAAAATGCCACATGACAAGAAATCATAACCTCACTGCCCAAAGCAGACAACATGAATCCCGACGGACAAACTAGACGAGGAACAAAGCTCAAATTAAAGATAAACTCGTAGAAAAGGGGTCCGTCGATAGATGTCCTAATTAACATAGCCAGCTTGACCTAGATGGCAGCCGAGTAGTCACTGTTCGTGCATGTGCCCCCAATGACTAGCCCAACTCAGTTGTCGCTGTTTAACCCTCGCAGTGATCCGAAGCACATGACACATAATTTTGCGAGATGACAAGAAACCTTTTTTTAGATTTCTCACCACAACTACAGCCAAGTACAACACAGCCTGCATGATATGTAGAGGATAGCCAATCCAGGCGTGTCTGCTGGAGACTGGTCACATGCATGGACGAACTGATCTTCCATGTCTTGCAGGGATCGTCCAGGCACCAACATAGTACAACACTTCTCTAGTACTATTGCTCGTCTCCCTCTTCTATTAAGTCACCCGACTTGCGGGGCCGGGGAGTGTGCCTATGGTCGGTTCTCAATTGCCGTCCCACATGTGTGTGCGAACGCAATATGACGCGCGTTCCATTCGGAGAGCAGCGTGCCAGACCGACCGACCGTCTGGGGTGCGACGCGAACGCGACGTGCGTGTTGTATACTTCGTACATGTGTACCGCCGTTTTCTAGGCGCTTTGCTCCATGGCGCGGGCGCAATCCATGGATACAAAATTAGTATAATGTATACTACTCCCTCTGTCTAGGTGTGTAAGTCATGTTACGAAAACCAAATAATCCCAAAACACTTAGGCGCGGTGCATTAATTTCTAGCTTGTTTTTTTCTTGACATATCAACCAATAAGAGATGTGGGGTGTGCATGTTTTTAATGACTTGAGACTATCAAACACGACATGCAGTGGTTATTGCATTACATGCAATGCTATTAATTAGAAAATGAACATTAAGTTCTCTCGTTTTCCCCTCCTCCTTGGTCACGGTGCACAACCTAAGATGAGTTACTCACCTAAACGGAGGGAGTATTTAAAAGTCGAGGGCGGGGCTTTTCCTGCCCGGTAGGCGGCGGGACAGTTCCGCCTAGTCGGTTCGACAGAGATGCGAGAAGATGAGGGAGTAGGCTGCTGCAAATGTAGGGATGTGTGATTTGACAGCGAGTTACTGCTGGACAGGTGGGGCCCTGTGATTTGACTTGCCATTATCATTTTAACTACGACGCTACGATCGGCGTGAGTCTCCTGATTCCTGACCACCTCCATACAGGTGCCTCTCCCAATGCTCCACCATGTAGTAGTAGAGGCTGGCTCTTGCATGAGAACCCACTTCTCCACTTTTTCCTTGCCTCTCTTTCCTCCACATATGCAAAAATGTCATGTAAAGCACACTATTGTACTTACTTGCTCCTATAGGTGCTTAAGCTTGCCACATAGGCATAAAGTCTGATGTGGCAAGTTAATCAAGAAGAGAGAGACTAGTTTGGTGACCCAAGGAAGAAACGGTGCTAAGCGCATGTACCTAGGTGAAAAGACAATTTTGAGTCTATAGCTAATTAAGTGAAGCAAACTTAGCAACACCATTTCATTGGGAGAGGTCACTCCTTGGCAAATGCAATAAATACTAGTACTCCCTGTGTCCCATTATATAAGAACGTTTTCGACACTACACTAGCTAGTGTCAAAAATGTTCTTATATTATGGGACAGAGAGAGTACAAAGAAATAGATAGAGAGGAGTAAAAAAATACACTTATAGCCAACCTTGTTGTAGTATGAATGACTAAGTGATGACTACGTATGACATGCCAACATCAGATAGCCTAACGCACCATGTTAAATCTCCAAGGGCGTGACCACGCAAGCGACGCGACGGTCGTGGTAGGCGCGACCATGATACGGGCTGCTGGCAGCCCTTGGATCTGAGATCAAACGGTCGCATGCTAAGTTGCTGAAAATTTTAAGAATAACCCTCCAGGATAGGATATTCACCCATAGGTCTAGAATCACGCCATGCAACCGTTCGATCTCAGATCCAAGGGCTCTCGGAAGCCCGTATCATGGGAGAATGTAAAGCCACTACCCTTCCGTTCGCACGCTGGCAGTTCGCTCCTACTCCTTCCCGCACGTCCTTTAATACTACGGCGGTTCGCTCCTAGTCGTCCCGTCCATTCACATTACGGCAGTTCCACTAATCCTAACCCTCCTCCCAAATCCATGGCGTCCCAAATCTCCCCGATTGGCGGTGAGTACAAGGTTAGAACCATCACCGGCGATGAGTTCGACGTCATCTACACCCGTACTTCTGCAACGGTGAAAGGATGCCTTTCTCGCTTCAGACGCATGTTCGAATAGTCACATGATGAGTGGGTCGCTGGGCTAGATGTTGAGTACACCACAGTCGTGGGACGAGAGAAGGATCTAAAGGACGAAGAGAGGAAGAAGCCCATCGTGATCCAGGTTTGCGTACATAACATTTGCTTGGTCTACCACATATGCCATGCCGACGTTGAGTGCCAGGATTTGAAGAACTTCCTCGAGGAAAAAACTGTCAAATTCGTTGCTGTAGACTTTAAGAACGACAAAGAAGTCTTGCGTTGGATAGGCCTCGTTGTAGGCAACCCCTTCGACCTCCAGAAGAATCGGCTGGTGCCCTCTCGTCAGCCCTCAATGCTGACCCTGGCAGGAGTCATGGTTCATCCTTCGTACCGCAAACTGGAGAAACCTCATTACACGTTTCATCGTCATGCATGCCATGTAGTAAACCGATCCGGAGGAAGTATAGTAAAAATGAGGTGATTTTACCCAGCGATCGGCGGGGGAGCATGGCCTGTCATGCGGTCCCACGTGTCATGATGTACCAAGGCGATGCGCGTGTCCCTCTTGAGGCAGAAGCAATACTAGTACGTGGTTTGAGATGATGTCGAACCGAAGTGTGAAATAATGGTTGCTTCGTCTGTCTGGGAAGGTGTGGCATTGTGATTTGACGTCTCATTGCTCATTACTAACACTGGGCCAGTACGAGTGGGGTGCGTCCCCCCTGCTGTTCTGCACTGTTATTTGGTGCTTGACACGTCGACCCGGTTGCACATGAGATGACCCCCACATCCTTTGTCAAAATAAATAACACCCCGATCAATGCATTTCACTCTTCCGTGCAACGGATGGGCACCTTACTTGCTCCTACAGGTGCTTAAGCTTGCCACATAGGCATAAAGTCTGATGTGGCAAGTTAATGAAGAAGAGAGAGACTAGTTTGGTGACCCAAGGAAGAAACGGTGCTAAGCGCGTGTACCTAGGTGAAAAGACAATTTTGAGTCTATAGCTAATTAAATGAAGCAAACTTAGCAACACCATTTCATTGGAAGAGGTCACTCCTTGGCAAGTGCAATAAATACTAGTACTCCCTGTGTCCCATAATATAAGAACGTTTTTGGCACTACACTAGTGTCAAAA
The DNA here is from genome assembly GCA_963921465.1 of Triticum timopheevii. Taxonomy (NCBI): domain Eukaryota; kingdom Viridiplantae; phylum Streptophyta; class Magnoliopsida; order Poales; family Poaceae; genus Triticum; species Triticum timopheevii. The sequence goes on along the minus strand of OY997262.1, from coordinate 273,895,802 downwards.
ACATTCTTATATTATGGGACGGAGGGAGTACGAAGAAAGAGATAGAGAGGAATAAAAAAATACACTTATAGCCAACCTTGTTGTAGTATGAGTGACTAAGTGATGACTATGTATGACATGCCAACATCAGATAGCCTAATGCACCGTGTTAAATCTCCAAGGGCGCTACCGCGCGAGCAACGCGACGGTCGTGGTAGGCGCGACCATGATACAGGCTGCTGGCAGCCCTTGGATCTGAGATCAAACGGTTGCATGCTAAGTTGCTGAAAATTTGCAGAATAACCCTCCAGGATAGGATATTCACCCATTGGTCTAGAATCACGCCATGCAACCGTTCGATCTCCGATCCAAGGGCTCTCGGAAGCCCGTATCATGGGAGAATGGAAAGCCACTACCCTTCCGTTCGCACGCTGGCAGTTCGCTCCTACTCGTCCCCGCACGTCCTTTAATACTATGGCGGTTCGCTCCTAGTCGTCCCGTCCATTCACACTACGAAAGTTCCACTAATCCTAACCCTCCTCCCAAATCCATGGCGTCCCAAATCTCCCCGATCGGCGGTGAGTACAAGGTTAGAATCATCACCGGCGATGAGTTCGACGTCATCTACGCCCGTTCTTTCGCGACAGTGAAAGGATGCCTTTCTCGCTTCAGACGCATGTTCGAAGACTCACATGATGAGTGGGTCGCCGGGCTAGATGTTGAGTACACCACAGTCGTGGGACGAGAGAAGGATCTAAAGGATGAAGAGAGGAAGAAGCCCGCCGTGATCCAGGTTTGCGTGCATGACTTATGCTTGGTCTACCACATATGATATGCCGACGTTGAGTGCCAGGATTTTAAGGACTTCCTCGAGAGCAACCTAGTCAAATTCGTTGCTGTAGACTTTGGTAACGACAAAGAAGTACTGCGTCGGATAGGCCTTGTTGTAGGCAACAACTTCGACCTCCAAAAGAATCGGCTGGTGTCCTCTCGTCAGCCTTCAATGCTGACCCTGGCAGGAGCCATGGTTCATCCTTTGTAAGGTAAACTGGAGAAACCTCCATACACGTTTCATCGTCATGCATGGCAGCGGAATGTACTAGATATAGACCACATCCAGTATGCTGCAATGGATGGCTACCTTTGTTTCAATATCTACAAGGGTTGGATGAAGAGCAACAGCCAAGTTGGTGGTTCAAGCAAAGAAGTATCGGCCAAGAGGAAGAGGGACAAGGACGAAGTCGAGGACGTGGACGAGGACTCCGGTAAGGTGGCAGTGTCGTTGCTCATGGTGGTTCTAATGCAGTGTCTACCGGAATAGTTGCAAAGTTTAATTTCAGGTGTGCTTAATTTAATTTGAGGGGTGTGTTGTGCTAAGCCCCCAGCTGAACTATGTTAGTATGTTTCTTCTTGTTACTTTAACTCTTCAGTAAGTACATACTAGTATTTCTTACATTTCATCTTTTAGTTGGTATAGTACTACCACTCGTTTATTCACATTATATACGTACAATATATATGGCCAACATCATATAGCCAGCAGTTTAGTTGTCAAAGAATTTCAGGGTGCTTAGTTTTGTTAAAGAATTCCAGGGTGCTTAGTTTTATTTGAGGGGTGGGTTGTGCTGGACACCATTATTGTGACTAGCCTTTTTAATAGTACTATATGCATAATTTGGCGACGAGCGCTCTCTACATGTACCACCTTTTTTTTAATTTCAAGTTTTGCTCCATGGCGCAATCCATCAATACTACTGTTGTACAAAAGTATACATTTTTTAAAAGGCTAGAGGGCGGGGCAGTCTAGCTTGGTCGGTTTCACGAGAGGCGAGGGCCTTTGTGATTTGACGGCTCATTACTACTGGAAGGCGGGGCCTTGTGATTTGACTGCTCGTATAAATGCGCCGACGACCTAATCGAGGAGGAGCACAGAACCGTGCGGTATACTCAAGTTTTCCACTGGAGTAGTACTCCGACGGAGGAGCACGAAACACGGCAGCCCAGTGCCATATGGCGATAAAAAATGATCTCATTTGCTAGTCTTCTCATTGTTAGCATTGTTCTATTCATTCCCTCAAAAAACAAAAACCATTGTTCTATTCATGCCTCGCAGAGAACATGACACTGATAACCCACTAGTATAGGGGATCGCAACAGTTTTCGAGGGTAGAGTATACAACCCAAATTTATTGATTTGACACAAGGGGAGCCAAAGAATATTCTCAAGTATTAGAAGCTGAGTTGTCAATTCAACCACACCTGGAAACTTAGTATCTGCAGCAAAGTGTTTACTAGCAAAGTAATATGATAGTAGTGGTAACGGTAGCAAAAGTAAAGACAGCAAAAGTAATGTTTTTAGTGTTTTGTAGTGATTGTAACAGTAGCAACGGAAAAGTAAATAAGCGTAAACCAGTATATGGAAAACACGTAGGCACCGGATTAGCGATGGATAATTATGCCGGATGTGGTTCATCATGTAACAGTCATAACATAGGGTGACACAGAACTAGCTCCAGTTCATCAATGTAATGTAGGCATGTATTCCGTATATAGTCATATGTGCTTATGGAAAAGAACTTGCATGACATCTTTTGTCCTACCCTCCCGTGGCAGCGGGGTCCTATTGGAAACTAAGGGATATTAAGGCCTCCTTTTAGTAGAGAACCGGAACAAAGCATTAGCACATAGTGAATACATGAACTCCTCAAATTATGGTCATCACCGGGAGTGGTCCCGATTATTGTCACTTCAGGGTTGCCGGATCATAACACATAGTAGGTGACTATAGACTTGCAAGATAGGATCTAGAACACACATATATTCATGAAAACATAATAGGTTCAGATCTGAAATCATGGCACTTGGGCCCTAGTGACAAGCATTAAGCATAGCAAAGTCATAGCAACATCAATCTCAGAACATAATGGATACTAGGGATCAAACCCTAACAAAAACTAACTCGATTACATGATAAATCTCATCCAACCCACCACCGTCCAGCAAGCCTATGATGCAATTACTCACGCACGGCGGTGAGCATCATGAAATTGGTGATGGAGGATGGTTGATGATAACGATGGTGACGAATCCCCCTCTCCGGAGCCCCGAACGGACTCCAGATCAGCCCTCCCGAGAGAGATTAGGGCTTGGCGGCGGCTCCATATCGTAAAACGCGATGATTTCTTCTCTATGATTTTTTTTCTCCCCGAAAGCCAATATATGGAGTTGGAGTTGGCGTCGGAGGGCCACCAGGGGGGCCACAAGGTAGGGGGCGCGCCCAGGGGGGAGGGGCGCGCCCCCCACCCTCGTGAACAGGGTGTCAGCCCCCTGGCCTTCATCTTTGGTGAGGATGTTTTATTATTTATTCTAAGATATTCCGTGGAGCTTCAGGTCATTCCGAGAAGTTTTGTTTTCTGCACAAAAAACAACACCATGGCATTCTGCTGAAAACAGCGTCAGTCCGGGTTAGTTCCATTCAAATCATACAAGTTAGAGTCGAAAACAAGGGCAAAAGTGTTTGGAAAAGTAGATACGACGGAGACGTATCAACTCCCCCAAGCTTAAACCCTTGCTTGTCCTCAAGCAATTCAGTTGACAAACTGAAAGAGAAAAAGAAAAACTTTTACAAACTCTGTGTGCTCTTGTTGTTGTAAACATGAAAAGCCAGCATTCAAGTTTCAGCAATTATTATGAACTAACCATATTCACAATAACACGTAGGTCTCACAATTACTCATATCAATAGCATAATCAGCTAGCGAGCCATAATAATAAAACTCGGATGACAACACTTTCTCAAAATAATCATAACATGATATAACAAAATGGTATCTCGCTAGCCCTTTCTGAGACCGCAAAACATAAATGCAGAGCACCTTTAAAGATCAAGGACTGGCTAAACATTGTAATTCATGGTAAAAGAGATCCAGTCAAGTCATACCCAATATAAACCAATCATAATGAATGCAAACGATAGTGTGCTCTCCAGCGGGTGCTTTTTAATAAGAAGGGTGATGACTCAACATAAAAGTAAATGGATAGGCCCTTCGTAGAGGGAAGCAGGGATTTGTAGAGGTGCCAGAGCTCGGTTTTGAAAATAGAGATAAATTATATTTTGAGCGGCATACTTTCATTGTCAACATAACAACTAAAAGACGACGATATCTTCCATGCTAAACAGATTATAGGCGGTTCCCAAACAGAATGGTAAAGTTTATACTCCCCCTCCTCCACAAGCACCAATCCATTGCTTGATCGAAACAACGAGTGCCTCCAACAATCAACGGGTCCCAAGGGGAGTTTTGTTTGCAGTTATTTTGATTTAGTTTGCATAAAGCATGGGACTGGGCATCCCGAATACCAGCCATTTTCTCATGAATGAGGAGCAGAGTCCACTCCTCTTGAGAATAACCCGCCTAACACAGAAGATAAGGGCAGCTCTAGTTGACATATGAGCTATTGGAGCATGCAAAACAGAATGTTTATTTGAAGTTTTAGAGTTTGGCACGTACAAATTTACTTGGAACGGCAGGTAAATACCGCATATAGGAAGGTATAGTGGACTCATATGGAACAACTTTGGGGTTTAAGGAGTTTGGATGCACAAGCAGTATTCCCGCTTAGTACAAGTGAAGGCTAGCAAAAGACTGGGAAGCGACCAACTGAGAGAGCGACAACAGTCGTAAACATGCATTAAAATTAATTTACACCGAATATAAGCATGAGTAGGATATAATCCACCATGAACATAAATATTATGAAGGCTATGTTGATTTGATTCAACTACATGCGTGAACATGTGCCAAGTCGAGTCACTCAATGCATTTAAAGGAGGATACCACACCATCATACCATATCATAATCATTCTAATAGCATGTTGGCACGCAAGGTAAACCATTATAACTCATAGCTAATCAAGCATGGCACAAGCAACTATAATCTCTAAATGTCATTGCAAATATGTTTACTTCATAATAGCTGAATCAAGAACGATGAATCATCATATTTACAAAAACAAAAGAGGTCGACTTCATACCAGCTTTTCTCTTCCCAATAAGTCCATCATATATCATCATTATTTCCTTTCACTTGCACGACCGAACGGTGTGTATAATAATAAGAGTGCACGTGCATTGGACTAAGCTGGAATCTGCAAGCATTCAACTCAAGAGAGAAGACAAGTAATATGGGCTCTAGGTATAAATAATCAATCAAGCATATAAGAGCCACTAAGCATTTTCAATATGGTCTTCTCGACCCCCAAAGAAAGGAAAAGAAATAAAAACTATTTACACGGGAAAGCTCCCAACAAGTAAAAGAAGAACGGGAAATCTTTTTGGGTTTTCTTTTTAATTCTACTACAAGCATGGAAAGTAAACTAACTAAATTTTTTATTTTTTCTTAAAGTTTATCAAACACACAAGAAGAAAGCTAGAAAAAGAAATTTAAACTAACATGGATATTACAGTGAAAGAGTATGAGCACCGACATCTAGCAATGAGTGTGTGTGAACATGAATGTAATGCCGGTGGGAAATACGTACTCCCCCAAGCTTAGGCTTTTGGCCTAAGTTGGTCTATTGCTAGGGATGGCCTGGCGGATATCCGTAGATGAAGCTGGGGTCGTAGTGTGACGCAGCGGCTATCGCTGCCTGAGCTGTAGCATGGAGTCGAGCAGCCTCCACTCTGCTTTCGTACTCATCTGCCTCCTCTCTGGTAATAATATATCTTCCTCTCGCCTGAAAATCAAAGAAGGTAGGAGCAGGAAGAGCAACACGGACCACATACCGTTTGTTAAAGATTAGTCGATACTGGTAAGGTGGTCCTGTCCTCTCAATGAACTGGTGGGAAAACATATGATCAAGATCTAAATAAGAAGAGGTTAACTCCATATCACCCTCACGAATGTCTACATCAAGAAAATTAGCTAAGCGGGTTGCATAAATTCCTCCAAAGAAATCTCCGTTATGCCTATTATGATGCAACCTACGAGCTACAATGGCACCCAAATGATAAGATTGGTCTCCTAACACAGCACTTCTGAGAATGCTGAGATCAGGGGCACACATGTGACATGCTTCATCCTTAGTAGTTATACATCTACCAATGAAGAGAGCAAAATAATGTATAGCAGGAAAGTGAATGCTCCCTATAGTAGCTTGCGCTATATCTCTAGATTCCCCCACAGTTATTCTAGCAAGAAAGTCTCTATATTCAGATTTAGGGGGATCCCTGATACTACCCCAAGATGGAAGTTTGCATGCAAGAGTGAAATCCTCTAAGTCCATGGTATAAGATTTGTCATAAAGGTCAAACATGACTGAAGGAGAATTATGCGAAGTTGAAAAATCAAACCTCCCCACAAATGAACTTATGAGGTCACAATACTGTGGGCATTTATCAGCTTCAAAGTCCTCAAGATCGGCATTACGCAAATATGCGTAGAATTATTCTTTAATTCCCACTTGATTCATAAAATTTTCTGAAGGCCATTCACAGGGCCTCACGAGTGCGTCTCTTGGTGGTTTCTCATCGGTGTCACGTATTGCAAGCCTGGGACCTTGCTTCCTTGAAGGACCACCTTGGAACATCCTCCTAAGCATATTGTTTCCTCTGAAAAATTACTGAAATTTTTAGTAACTTCAAATAAAAGTGAATCAACTTCAATAAAATTGATATCAACAACTCCCACAAGTGCCTAGGGCCTATATCAAGCATTAGAACTACTTGGAACCATATAAATTTGACATGCAAGCTCAAGAACATGGTCACCTATGCAGCACAAATTTTCAATGAATAAAGCACTAGAACAAAAACTAATTGGACCAATGGAGGAGTCACATACCAAGGAACAATCTCCCCAAGCAGTTTTGCAAGAGGTGCTTTGAGCAAGGAGATCGAAAATCATAGCAACGGGGGCTGGAACTCGTGCTTGAGTTGGTTTTTCGTGTTTGTGTGAGGCAGAGGAAGAAGATGGGTGCAGGAATAAGTGGAGGAGGGCCACCGAGGGCCCACAAGGCAGGGGGCGCGCCCAGGGGGGTAGGGCGCGCCCTCCACCCTCGTGACCAGGTGGCAGCTCGCCCCGTGGTAGTTTTTGCACAGTAAATTCTCAAATATTCCCGAAAAAAACATATTAAATTGGCATGGCATTCTAAGGACTTCTATTTTTGGGATATTTTTGTATTGCACGGATAAGCCACGAAACAGACAGAAAAATATTATTTTACTTTATTTCTACTAAATAACATAAAATATAAAGAGGGTACAGAAAGTTGTGCTTCTAGTTTCATCCATCTCGTGATCATCAAAATGAACCCACTAACAAGGTTGATCAAGTCTTGTTAACAAACTCATTCCGAATAATCACGGAACCGGAGAAATTTCGAATGACACTAAGTTACCTCAACGGGGATATGAAAATCCCCAACAATAAAAATATCATACTTTTTCTTGACAGTAGGGAGAGGAAATTCAAAACCTCCAAATATAATCGATGGAAATTTTCCAATAGAGTTGATACTATAAACTTGAGGTTGTTTCCTCGGAAAGTGTACCGTATGCTCATTACCATTAACATGAAAGTGACATTGCCTTTGTTGCAATCAATAACAGCCCCTGCAGTATTAAGGAAAGGTCTTCCAAGAATAATAGACATACTATCATCCTCGGGAATATCAAGAATAACAAAGTCCATTAAAATAGTAACGTTTGCAACCACAACAGGCACATCCTCACAAATACCGACAGGTATAGCAGTTGATTTATCACCCATTTGCAAAGATATTTCAGTAGGTGTCAACTTATTCAAGTCAAGTCTACGATATAAAGAGAGAGGCATAACACTAACACCGGCTCCAAGATCACATAAAGCAGTTTTAACATAATTTCTTTTAATGGAGCATGGTATAGTGGGTACTCCTGGATCTCCAAGCTTCTTTGGTATTCCACCCTTAAAAGTGTAATTAGCAAGCATGGTGGAAATTTCAGCTTCAGGTATCTTTCTTTTATTAGTAATAATATCCTTCATATACTTAGCATAAGGATTTGTTTTGAGCACATCAGTTAATCGCATACGCAAAAAGATGGGTCTAATCATTTCAGCAAAGCGCTCAAAATCCTCATCATCCTTTTTCTTGGATGGTTCCGGAGGAAAAGGAATGGGTTTTTGAACCCATGGTTCTCTTTCTTTACCATGTTTCCTAGCAACGAGGTCTCTTTTATCATAACATTGATTCTTTGATTGTGGGTTATCAAGATCAACAGCAGGTTCAACTTCTACATCATTATCATTACTAGGTTGAGCATCAACACGAACATTATCATTGACATTTCCACTAGGTTCATGTTCATTACCAGATTGTGTTTCAGCATCAGACATAGAGATATCATTTGGATTATCAGGTGGTTCAGCAATAAGTTCACTAGAAGTTTGCACAGTCCTATCATTTTTCTTTTTCTTCCTCTTAGAAGAACTGGGCATATCAATATTATTTCTCTGAGAATCTTGCTCGATTCTCTTAGGATGGCCTTCAGGAAACAAAGGTTCCTGAGTCATTCTACCAGTTCTAGTAGCCACTCTAACAGCATAATCATTTTTCTTACTATTCATTTCATCAAGCACTTCTTTCTGAGCTTTAAGTACTTGTTCTACTTGAGTGGTAACCATAGAAGCATATTTGCTAACAAGTTTAAGTTCACCTCTAATATCAGCCATATAATCACTCAAGCGTTTAATCATAAAGGTATTTTGTTTTAATTGTCTACCAAAATAAGCATTAAAATCATCTTGCTTAAACATAAATTCATCAAACTCATCCAAGCACTGACTAGCAATTTTATTAGGAGGAACTTCAGCTTTATCATATCTATAGAGTGAATTTACCTTTACTACCTGTGTCGGGATATCGGGAGGTTCTTCTGTAAATAAGTAATTGGGATCATATACTTCTTCAACAGGCGGTAAATTAAGACCATGTATTTCTTCAATAGGAGGTAAATTCTTAACATCTTCAGCCTTAATACCTTTTTCTTTCATAGATTTCTTTGCTTCTAGCATATCTTCGGGACTGAGGAATAGGCTCAGTAATTGGCTCAGGAGGTGCCCAATTATTTTCATTAGCCAACATATTATTCAATAGAAGTTCAGCATCATCCGGTGTTCTTTCCCTGAAAAGAGAACCATCACAACTATCTAGGTAATCTCTGGAAGCATTGGTTAGTCCATTATAAATGATATCAAATATTTTAGGTTTCTTAAGAGGATGATCAGGCAAAGCATTAAGTAACTTGAGAAGCCTCCCCCAAGCTTGTGGGAGACTCTCTTCTTCAATTTGCACAAAATTGTATATTTCCCTCAAAGCAGCTTGTTTCTTATGAGCAGGGAAATATTTAGCAGAGAAGTGATAAATCATATCCTGGGGACTTTGCACACAACCAAGATCAAGAGAGTTAAACCATTTCTTAGCATCACCCTTTAATGAGAACGGAAATATTTTAAGTAAATAAAGGTGGCGCGATCTCAGATTATTAGTAAACAGGGCAGCTATATCATCTAACTTACGAAGATGTGCCACAACAGTTTCAGATTCATAGCCATAAAAAGGATCAGATTCAACCAAAGTAATTATATCTGGATCGACAGAAATATCATAATAATCATAATCAGGAACACAGATAGGTGAAGTAGCAAAAGCAGGGTCGGGTCTCATCCTACCTCTAAAAGATTCTTTACTCCACTTAATTAGCAACCTCTTACGTTCAAGACTATCCTGGCAAGCAACAACAGCTTCAAAAGATTCAGCACTAAAAAGATAACCCTCAGGAATAGCAGGCATAGGCTCATTATCACTAACATCATCGTGTTCAGGTTCAATAATTTCTCTTTCTCTAGACCTAGCAATTTGCTCATCAAGAAATTCACCGAGTGGCACAGTAGTATCAAGCATAGAAGTAGTTTCATCATAAGTATCATGCATAGCAGAAGTGGCATCATCAATACATGCGACATATTAGAATCAATAGCAGTAGTAGGTTCAGGTGTCGCAAACTTACTCATAACAGAAGGAGAATCTAGTGCAGAGCTAGATGGCAGTTCCTTACCTCCCCTCGTAGTTGAGGGCAAAATAGTAGTTCGATCGTCTTTCAAGTTCTTCATAGTGTCCAGCAGATATAAATACCAAGTGACTCAAGGAATAGAGATATGCTCCCCGGCAATGGCGCCAGAAAAAGGTCTTGATAACCCACAAGTGTAGGGGATCGCAATAGTTTTCGAGGGTAGGGTATTCAACCCAAATTTATTGATTCGACACAAGGGGAGCCAAAGAATATTCTCAAGTATTAGCAGCTGAGTTGTCAATCCAACCACACCTGGAAACTTAGTATCTGCAGCAAAGTGATTAGTAGCAAAGTAATATGATAGTAGTGGTAACGGTAGCAAAAGTAAAGACAGCAAAAGTAATGTTTATCGTGTTTTGTAGTGATTGTAACAGTAGCAACGGAAAAGTAAATAAGTGTAAACCAGTATATGGAAAACTCATAGGCACCGGATTAGCGATGGATAATTATGCCGGATGTGGTTCATCATGTAACAGTCATAACATAGGGTGACACAGAACTAGCTCCAGTTCATCAATGTAATGTAGGCATGTATTCCGTATATAGTCATATGTGCTTATGGAAAAGAACTTGCATGACATCTTTTGTCCTACCCTCCCGTGGCAGCGGGGTCCTATTGGAAACTAAGGGATATTAAGGCCTCCTTTTAATAGAGAACCGGAACAAAGCATTAGCACATAGTGAATACATGAACTCCTCAAACTATGGTCATCACCGGGAGTCGTCCCGATTATTGTCACTTCGGGGTTGCCGGATCATAACACATAGTAGGTGACTATAGACTTGCAAGATAGGATCTAGAACACACATATATTCATGAAAACATAATAGGTTCAGATCTGAAATCATGGCACTCGGGCCCTAGTGACAAGCATTAAGCATAGCAAAGTCATAGCAACATCAATCTCAGAACATAATGGATACTAGGGATCAAACCCTAACAAAAACTAACTCGATTACATGATAAATCTCATCCAACCCATCACCGTCCAGCAAGCCTACGATGCAATTACTCACGCACGGCGGTGAGCATCATGAAATTGGTGATGGAGGATAGTTGATGATAACGATGGTGATGAATCCTCCTCTCCGGAGCCCCAAACGGACTCCAGATTAGCCCTCCCGAGAGAGGTTAGGGCTTGGTGGCGGCTCTGTATCGTAAAACGCGATGATTTCTTCTCTCTGATTTTTTTCTCCCCGAAAGCCAATATATGGAGTTGGAGTTGGCGTCAGAGGGCCACCAGGGGGCCCACGAGGTTGGGGGGCGCCCCCCCCCCCTGGGCGCGCCCCCCACCCCATGAACAGGGTGTGGGCCCCCTGGCCTTCATCGTTGGCGAGGATTTTTTATTATTTATTCTAAGATATTCCGTGGAGTTTCAGGTCATTCTGAGAACTTTTGTTTTCTGCACATAAAACAACACCATGGCAATTCTTCTGAAAACAGCGTCAGTCCGGGTTAGTTCCATTCAAATCATACAAGTTAGAGTCCAAAACAAGGGCAAAAGTGTGTGGAAAAGTAGATACGACAGAGACGTATTAGACACGTGCGGCGAAACACCCGAAGCAAAAGATGAAACACAGCCGCAAAAGGAGGAAGATTATCACCCCAAATGATCTAATTCGCCGCGGAGTCGTAACTGCTTCTTCATCGCCTCCACGACCTCCATATCCTTGCGCATCTCCTCTGCCATCTTCTTCATTCTGTCCATGACACGGGATTTCTCGACGCGAGCCTTCATCATTTGTTCCACGGCCGCATTACGTACCTTGACAGCAGCCGGGTGCTCGATGCGGAGCTTCTCCAACTACTCCTTCTGTTCCATGACGAGGGCCTACAGCATCTTCATCGAGGAACTACTATTCTCATGTAGCTTCTTCCAGCCGGCGTTCTTCTCCTTCAACAGGTCGATCTCATGGCAGAGCTTCACCTTGTCCTCTTGAAGTCGCAGGATTTCGCCGGTCGCCTTCTTCTCTGAGGCAATGCTCTTCTTCAGCAGCATCACCAAGCCGGCGGTCAACTCCCCCTGCTGATTGAGCTCAGTGGGCATGTCGTCGAGGCTCTCCTTCAGCAACTCCGTCAAGACTTGGATGAACTCCTTCTACTTATTGAGGTGCTTATTGAGCTGATCGGGCATGCCGTCGAGGGATAACGACTCCAGCTCCACTGGCTCGGCATGTTCGCCTCTGCGGCTAGGGTGCTCCTCGGAGCCATCGCCTGCCCGTGAGATATCTTTCGAGGTCTCTACGTGGCGGCGAGCCCTCTCTTTTTTCCCGCAACCTTGGTTGCCGCTCCCTTGTTACGAGTAGTTCTCGACCTAGAGCTCTGCTCACCGGCCATGGCAATGACGGACGAAGAAGAAGCACTTATGAGGAGGAAAGGTAGAGTAATTTTCGGTTAGGTAGTTCCCCTTTTTATAACCTAAGTACTAGCACTAGTAGTACTAATACCTGCATAGTGGGAACACGTTCAGGTTTGGTACGTAGTACTAGTAGGTGTGAGCAGGCTTTCGAATGTGATGGGAACAAGGTAAAGATTAATTGATGGTTTTGGTTTCGAGGCCTGAAACGGCTCCCGATGAGTTTAGTGGAACATAAATTTCAAGTAGACTACACTGCTCAGATGCGTAAATATTATGTTACTGTCAAAAATTGGCACAAAATACGAAGGAGACCAATGAAAGTACTACTAGCAACCCACGATTTAACTACTCGCATGCGCGCAGTGGAGTAATAATGTCTTTCTTCCGCCCTCATGTCCACTCAATTTGCATGTGCTGTATTAATTGACCATCAATGAAGTGAACGACTTTACACGCGTCAAATTATCACATGGGTGGATCTTGGTACAAAATTGTGTCCGCCCGTGTACCCGCGTGTGCGTGCGAGGGAATGAGTGTGTGCGTGGCGTGCGTGCACATCTTTGCTTCGTGCATGTACCGCCAGTATGGCTCAGGGAGGACGAGTACATTCTTCTGGAACCAGCAGCACGTCACTGTGATCAATCCACGCAAGGAGGTCGCGACAACGCCTCCACATGTGCCACGTGGCTTCATGAACTGTAAGAGAGACACTGTGTAGCGTGCCATTGGTATTCTAATTTACGTGTTTTGCACATACTCGAAGTACTAGTAATTTACACGTGCATTGCACGCATCAGATTTTGCAACCAAATTATGAATAAATACCACACTATAGCATGTAAGCTCTTAGTCATATATGCGTGATGTAGCCCTTTGTTTAATTCTTATAGTTCATCTCATTCAAAATCAAATTAGTTTTTATAAAAAAGCTAAGAACGCGTGAATAGGAAAAACATGGGATTATAGTGGAATGTCGTATTGAATCCTACAGGATTGTACGAGTGTTTGATTGTGCATAGAAAAAACGCAGAATTCTTTCAAAGAGGTTTGAGTGGATGGGATGTTTCCTATGAAATCTAGTGCAAATGAATCATATGGAAAAATTCCTATGGTTTACAATCCTACGAATCAAACAACCAAGATAGGAAAAATTCCTAATGATTAGAATCCTCCAAAATTCCTTTGAGAATCCTTTGAATCAAAGAAGCCCTTAATCTATTTTATGATTCATGGAATTGTGCGTTGTAAAGCATAAAGTAAAAAACAAATAATGGCAATTCAACTAGAAAAAAAGTATGGGCAGTTATGATACGGAAGATTCTAGAACAAAAGAGAACCACTGTTGTTTTGAGGTTTGTGCATTATGCTTAAGTTCAACCATGGAGTCTGCTAGATTGTACATGTGGCAAAATCCGGTGGGGGGCTAGAAGATGGTGCGAGGGGCCGAGTGGAGGGAGACTATGAAGGAATGCACAAGTGCGAGATCGATATTTAGAGAGAGGGGGTGAACACGTGCGTTGTTGCACGCAGTGGCGGAGCCATGAAAAATAAATGAGCTAGGGGGCCAAGCATTGCTAATCCTTTACGAGGAGGGTCAATTCATGAAATTAAACCTTTTTTAGCAGCAATTGTCTAATGATCACATTCATATTAGCCTCGATATATAGTGATGTTAGTGGGGGCAGGGCCCTTACTGCCCCCTGTATTCGCCATTGTGCACACATCTGAGAGATGAAGCGGAAGGCATGGATGATGAGAGGGGGACGTTGGATATATAATTAATGTGGGTGTATTAGCTATTTATGTTAATCCTATATAGAGAGGTATAGATTGATCGATGTGGACGTGGGAGAGGTATAGATTGATCGATGTGGACGTGGGAAAGAGGGTGAGACCTCACTGGATATATCGATTGATCGGTTTGTGTGGAAAACTATGAAAGACCTAGCTATATACACACATACATAGAGGAACAACGATAATTGCGCACGCACGCGTGAGAGATAAAGAATGCCCGGTATGAGGGAGAGGGGGATGGGTGTGTGCCTTCATGGGAGACCGACCTGAAGAAAAATATTGCATGCGTGCGATAGATAATGCTGACTGGTAGTGTGTGTGTGCATGCATGCACGAGAGAAAGTAAGTGGTACAATTATAAAGAGAAGACTACTGTGTGGGTGTAAAAGAATAAGTGAGGTCATAATCAATGTAAAGTTGAATTCAAATATTTGAATAAGAGATCCTGATGTTTGAAACCCATGCATGCATGAATATAACGGAGATCTGCGCGGTGTGCTTTGGAAACGAGCATGTTGTAATGTATACACATTGAACAAGGTCAGACTGATTTGAATTTGAGATACCGATGGCAGACATCATTTGCCCATGTCGCATCCGTGCATGTAATTGGAGATGATGGGCAGCTTTCGCATCACATATCTATATCTATACCCCTATATATATTATATTATATATTTTTTTATATTGTGAGCGGGTAACTTTAACTTTGAAAGATGGTCGTTGGATGAGGCAAATCCGAAGGTCCAAAGATGGCAAATTTGAGCACTATTGGCCGTTGGATATCATCTAGATTCCACCAGATTTCGCCACATGTATAATCTAGAAGACTCCATGGTTGAACTTAAGCATAATGAACAAACATCAAAACACAAGCACTTCTTATTTGTTCTAGAATCTTCCGTATCATAATTGCCCAAATGTTTTTCTACATGATTTGCCATTATTTGTTTTTTACTTTATGTCTTACAATGCACAATTCCATGAATCTTAAAATAGATTAGCTTTCTTATAAATACTAGATGATTTTGAATGGAATGAACTATAAGAATTAAACGAACATCTACATCATGCATATATGACTCAAAGCTTGCATGCTATAATGTGGTATTTATTCATAATTTGGTTGCCAAATCTCATGCGTGCAATGCACGTTCTCGTGGGAAACGAGCACCTATGGGGCAGGGCCCCTTTTCAGTCCGGCAGGGGAGCGGAGGGCGCACGAAGAGCAGATCGAGGCGAAGCACGCGAGGGATTTTACCCAGCTTCGGAGCTCTCCGGAGAGATAAAACTCCTACTGCTGCTTTGTGTTTCTATTCTATCCTTGCTTGAGAGTGTGGGTGTGTTGTAGTTTCAAATGAGTCGAACCCTTTCTACGTGAGCATGGGCCTCCTTTTTATAGTTTAAAGGGGTCACCGACAGGTGGCAGCGTAGAGAGAGGGGTAAAAAAAGTAAAAACAGGGGTTGGTACAACCGCTACCAACAGTGCCCCCTACCTAACTCTGACGGCAGGGGACAAGGGCATTTAATGCCCGTCCGGTCGCCCAAACAGTGCAAGAAACGACCGTTAAGAGCGCCACCGATCGCCACGATGGCCTTCTAGTCATCTTCACTTGCCACCTCGCACCGCTTGGCTGCACAGCTACTCGCCACGTGCACCAGGAGCGACCCTGCGGCGACACGTCGTCGGATGTGCTGGAGGGTGGGCGCAGAGTGGTGGCTTCGCCGCGGCAAGCGCCTTGCCGCGGTCGCTGTCTTGTCGTACCCGCAAGCTTGTCGCCCGCCGGGCCTTGCCGGGGCGCGCGGTGCGTCGCGGCAAGTCTCTTAAAATGCCTTGTTTGGCCTTCCCGGCAAGTTCCTCTTGCCGGGGTCTCGTCCTTCCCGGCAAACTCCTCTTGCCAGGATTCTGTCTTCTCAGTTAAACACTTTGTTCTTGAACGGCAGTAATAGGAATAGCGAAGGATCTTGGCGGACGCCCGGCAAGCCTTGCCGCGGGACGCTGCGACTGCCCGTGCACAAGTTTGGGATACTAAGGTACCCCTACTTTAGTACACCGATAGGAGCCCCCGGGCCTGGGCCATACACGGTGCCGAGCGCTGTTGGGCCAGGCCCAAAACAGGGCACGGGCACACGCGGCCTGGGTCCACACTAAATCCGACTCCGTATCCACCGCGCCCTCCCGTAACGGCACGCGTCAAACGCGGCGTCGTGGGAGAGATCGTGGGCAATTCTTTAATCAGGAAAGGCGTAACGTTCGCCTCCCCTGTTTATAAGCAGAGGAAACAAGGCCGTTCCCCCACCTTCGCCACTTGCATTATCTTCCTCCGAAAGCTCCGCCGCTCCCCTCCGCTTCCCAAGCCAAAAGAGAGCAGCGCTCCGCCGCCCGTCGCTGCCGCCGTCGCTGCCAACCTCCTCCACTGCTTCCGCCATGGCTCCGAAGACCGGGAAGAGCGTGAAGTCAGCCGAGGCGCTGCGGCTGGAGGCGCTGCGCAAGGAGCGAGCACTCCCCCCCCCCCCCGAGCTCACCCCGAAGGCGCTGCGGGAGGAGTTCTATCTCTTCTGGTCGACGGAGACGCGGGCGCATCCGCGCACGCATGTGCTCTCCGCCGAAGCTTCCACTTCGAAGTGGTGCCCAAAAGGGTACTATTTCTTTCCGGTGTTCTTCTATTATGGGCTTTGCCCACCTTTTTCTGATTTCCTCTGCGACATCATGAATACCTACGGGTTTCATCTTCTTGATTTCACCCCCAACGCCGTTCTGACAATGGCGGTTTTCGCACACCTCTGTGAGAACTTCGTTGGCATCCACCCAAATGTTGCTCTTTTTCGCCACTATTTCACCCCCCGAGCCGAGAAAGGAGAGCCATTGGTTGGTGGAATCGCCTGGACCTCAGAAATCGGCATGAAGGAGGTGTATCTAGCGGGCGAGCTCCGCAGCAAGTGGGATGAGTGGAGGGAGGAGTGGTGCTGGATCGTTGACGCCAATCCGCAGCCATTCACCAACCTGCGCCAGACCCGGGTAGTGCGCGGCGGCGACTGGAGCGCTCTGTCGCTGGACGACGCCAGGCTGAAGATTGCCATCACCCGAATCCTCCGGCTCAGGCTTGCCGGGCTCACAGCAGGGGCAGTTGGCGCGGATTTCCTTCGCCGTCGCATCGCCCCTCTGCAGAAGAGGGGGAGGACCGCCTGGCTGTTTGGCGGCCCGGCGGATATCATGAGGCTGCGTCCAGGCCTCAACTTCAACTTCATAGTTCTGGAGCTTGACGGGATGCTGAAGGAGCTGTTCAAGCATGATGCCAACCATCCAGAGTGGTTCAGGCTGCCGCGGGGTGTCATCCCATTGTGCAACAACTCCCAACGCGATCGCATCTGCGCAATGATGCCAGAGTGCGACTCGCACGGGATAAGCCCAACTTGGATGGAGCCCGCCGACGACGTCGTGCGGCAATTCTTCGATGGCTTGACGGAGGTAGCAGTCAATGCCGACGAGCAGAGGCTCCTCACCCGCGACACCACCGACGACGAGATGCGGTACATCGCCACTAGGGCCGAAGAGGCGGCGGCAGCCGCCGCCGCGGGCGAGTTTGGCTTCACGTTGGAGGAGGCAGAGGCGGCCGAGGCGGCAAGCCTTGCCGACCGGGAGGACCTTGCCGGAGGGGTCGTTGGCGAGGGGGAGCCCAAGGCCGAAGCGAGCGAGCCCGCCGAGGGCGCGAGCGGCCAGCCGTCCTCGAGCAGCTTGCCGCAAGCGGAGCCCCCAGCGCAGCCCCAATTCCAACCAAGAAGGCGCCTCTATCAAGTTGGAGACACAGCAGGGCGGCAAGCAGGCCAACAGCCGCAGCATCGTGGGACGCGCTCCACCGCGGCAAGTACCGTTGCCGCGGGAGCATCTCAGGCCGTGCCGGCAACTAAGGCGGGGTCTTCCCGGGCTTCCACGCCCGATCCTGCCGCAGCTCCCGGCAAACGTCCAAGGGAGCCTACTCCTCCGCCTCGCTGCGCAGAAAGGGTACCAGATTTCGACCTCTCTGCGCTGAGCTCTGACGAGGAGGGAGAAGAGGAGGAGGAGTAAGGCTTTCTTCTCACTGTACTTGTTTTTCTTTGATCTTTGTTGTTGCTTGTCTTGTGTCTGATTTGCTTCCCTCTGAATCCCTGTTCCATTTCAGGACTCTGGCCGAGAGAGCGGCGAAGAGGGCCAAGGTCCCTGTGGTTATCATCGAGGACGATCCTGCTGTGATGGCAGAAGACACGTCCGAGACCACCTTGACGGACCCGGTTCCTTCTCATCGTAGCAGCCCCCAGCACAGCCCCCAGCGTAAGTGTTTGGTTCACTTCCTGTTGTGGGGCGCGCATGGGTGTTTCTTCTTTTGCTGACATCTTGATTGTTGATTCATTTGTGTAGGAGCAGAACAGGCCCATCAGGAGCAAGCAGAAACCGCCCCGGAGGTGCTGTCTGCTTCAACTACGCCGCCAAGGGGCGGTTCCCCGACAAGGGAGCGCTCCCCGGCAAGGGAGAGGTCACCGGCAAGGGACGGAACCAGTGAGCCCTTGGTGGAGAAACCCATGGTCACAGAGCCCAGCACAGGTAACCTTCCTTGTCGGAAATCTTCTCTTGGGTTTTTCTTCTGATCTTCTTTTTGGATCTTTGCTTGACTTTTTCTTCCTCTTCCTGTCTTCTGATCCCCCTCTCACAGACCCGAGGGAGACTGAGGCCATCGGCGAGGAAGGCGCGCGCGGCAATACTGAAGATGCCGCCGCTGATGAAGAAGAGGCCGGCGCTGATGAACCCGCCGACGAAGAAGCCTCCAAGGCTGCTGGCGCAGGAGCTGGCGAGGGGTCCGGTGATCGTACTGATGACCCGAAGGGCGCAGGAGCGCAAGGTGCTGCACCGACCGCCGACCCCTCCGCCGCTGATGCAGCGCCGGGCTCCCAGGAGCCCCAGCCAGGCGCCTACTTGAAGGCCGGCGAGGGCGTATACATCAAGCTTCCCTGGGCGTCGAGCTCCAGGGCGCCGGTCGAAGGAGAAGAGTTTGACGGGGAAGTACTCGCCTCTGCTGGGCTGGTAGTGGCTGACGCGCCCAGCAGCAGCTGTGGCGAGTCCGAGGAGGAGCAGTTGCTCCGGAAGTTGGTGTCACTCTACCGCGCCCGTCAAGTGAAGCTTGAGTCCCGGGAAGCGCTTGTCGCGCGGGCGGGAGTTGACATAGAAAAGCATGCGGAGGAGCTCAAGAGCCGCAACCAGGAGGCCCTCCGATCCATTGCGGAGGAAAGGGCGCAACTTGACGAGGCGAAGAAGGCGTTCATCCTGGAAAAGGCTGAAGCCGAGGAGCAGCAGAGGCTCGCCGCCGAGGAGCTGTCCAGGCGGGAAGGTGAACTGACACAGAAGAAGGTTAATCTGGACAGCCACGAGGAGGAGCTCGAGGCCCGGGAGCAATCACTTGGCGGGGCACTCAAGGAGGCGAAGGATGCCGCCGTGGCTGCTGAGGTCGCCAAGAAGGAGTTAGAGGTGAAGGCGACGCAGCTGGAGGCAGTCATGAAAGGGAAGAATGAAGAGCTTGCCGCACTCCAGCGCGAACGCGAGAAGGATGCACTTGCCCATGGTGATCTGCAAGTTCAACTTGCCGAGAAGATCAAGGAACTGAACGCCGCCAAGGATTCGAGCGCTGATCTGGAGCTGAAGCTGGCCACCTTGACGGAGACGTTGGACGCCGCCAAGAGGCGAGAGGATGACTTGAAGAAAGATGTCAAGGGCAACGAAGAGCTGCTGACGAGGGCTTCCGAGACTCAGAACACCTTCAAGGCCACGGTGGAGCTCTGGACGGAGGGCCTTGTCAACATCGCTGCATCCATCGACGAGGAGCTGGCGGAACTGGACTTGGCGGGCTTCGGGTACTCCACTGACGAAAATCTCCAGCCCAGCGCCAAGCTTACTCTTTTCTTCAAGGGCGTGGTGACGGCCCTCCAGCAACTCCGGGAAAGGATCCCGAAGAAGCTGGCGGACGAGTCGCGCACAATCTGCGCCAAGGTCTTGGAGAAGGTGTTCGTGAAGATACTCTTCCGCAACCCGGGCCTCGACCTCACCCGCGTCCTCAAGAAGCTGCCGGCGGGTGCTGATCTTGAAGAACTCAAAGCCATTGTCGCACCCATCATGGAGAAGGTGAATGAGGTCAGGAGGGTTGACGGCGAGCGCGTGGATTAGGCCATCCTTCTTCTCCTTTCCTTGTCGCTGTTTATTTAAGTCATGAGAACAGTTTAGTCAGTGCCGCAACAAGTTACTTTTGTAATATAACTTTATTCTGGGCAATGCTTGCTATGCTATCTCCTTTACTTGGTCCTTTTCTTTGTATATTTTTACCCTACGCTTTTAGGGAACTTGCCGGCACGGGCACGCTTGCCGCGAGTGCTAAGTGCGGAACATCAGCAGCTAGCTGGCGGTGCCGGCTCCGGCAAGAAACCTTGCCGCAACTAGTTGCAGCACACTTAAGTTGTTGAGCGGACTCGAAACAAAGTAAGGGCGCAACTACCTACGAGGAGGTTCCTCCGCGCACAGGTTTTCCATACAAAGCACAGTCGTTCAAGGAGGATAGCTTAAAATTTTAAGAACTGATCATGCTCAAACTTTGGCAACTTAGCTCTTTTTTTGTCGTCTGTGTCCCGGCAAGGCCATACTTCTTTGAACGACGCCCGGTCCATAGCTTTATCCTTTCCTCCCCCCCCCCCCCCCCCCGGTGAACTTGTGGGCGAAGGAACCTTCTTTTTGAACAAAGGAAAGAAGAGATAATAAAGATATGGAGCCTTAAGGCTCGTTATTGCTTACCGGGGGTGAGTGCTGCACAAAGTGTCAGATAATACATGCAAAAAAAAAAGAAAAAGGCATGAAATTTGACAACATGTGTGGAGCACATAAACTTTATCTATGCACGGGATCTGCGCCCGGCTTTGTACAAAGGGTTACATGCAACAGCGGCAAGGCTTGTACAAAAGGTGGTTGCCGGAACAGGTTTCGGCATCCGCGCCTTATGGGTAAAACTTACGAAGATGCTCTATGTTCCAGGAGTTGCTCACCGGAAAGCCATCTTCGGTCTCAAGGCGGACAGCGCCAGGCCTAGTGACTAGTTTCACCCGATAAGGGCCTTCCCACTTCGGCGTCAACTTGTTTGAATTCTTGGCGGATTGAACGCGCCGAAGAACAAGGTCGCCTTCCACGAAGCTTCTGGCGTTAACTTTGCGGCTATGGTAGCGACGCAAAGCTTGCTGGTATCGAGCAGCTCGTACCGCAGCCTGAAGACGATCTTCCTCGAGGAGCAGCACGTCATCTTGCCGCAGCTGCTCTTGCTCAAGCTCATCACGCGAGCACTCGAGGCGATCCGTATACGAGTTCCATGGGGAGAACTGCTTCTGCTCCATATACTAGAGCAAAAGGTGTTTGGCCAGTGGCTCGATTTGGCGTCGTCCTGATCGACCAAAGAACCACCGGTAGCTCCTCGATCCAATTTCTTCCGCACTTGTGCAGCCTGTCGAAAGTTCTGGTCTTGAGCCCGCGCAGCACTTCAGTGTTTGCCCTCTCCGCTTGACCGTTGCTTCTCGGGTGAGCAACAGAAGCGAAGCAGATCTTGGCGCCAAGATCTTGGACGTACTGCATGAAGGTGCGGCTCGTGAATTGTGTGCCATTGTCGGTGATGATCGTGTTAGGGACTCCGAAACGGCAAACAATTGACCTGAAGAACTTGACTGCTGACTGTGCTGTCACCTTCCTCACTGCTTCCAATTCAGGCCACTTTGTGAACTTGTCGATTGCAACGTACAAGTACTCAAAGCCCCCGACAGCTCGGGGAAAGGGGCCGAGGATGTCGAGCCCCCAGACCGAAAATGGCCAGGATAAAGGGATTGTTTGGAGAGCTCGAGCTGGTTGATGTATCTGCTTGGAGTGGAACTGGCACGCTTCACACTTGGTTACTTGTGCAGTTGCATCCTGGAGGGCTGTCGGCCAGAAGAAACCTTGCCGGAAGGCTTTGCCGGCAAGTGCTCTTGCGCCAATGTGGTGACCACATATGCCTCCATGTATCTCCGCCAACAGCTGCTGTCCATCTTCCCGGGAAATGCACTTCAATTTCACTCCGTTGAATCTTCTTCTGTACAGTGTGTCGTCGACAAACTGGTACATACTTGATTGCCGGGCTACTCTCTCTGCTTCTTCTTGTTCTTCGGGAAGTTCTGCTGTTTGAAGGAAATGGACGATCTGTTGTGCCCATGTCGGAGCTTGTGGCTCAACAACAAGGGCTAAAGGCGCAAATGCTGTTGCGGGAACATCTGCTTCCACGGCAAGAATCTGTGATTTAGCCCGAGCGTGATGCTCCTCGGCAAGCGTGTCGGGACACAGCTTGTCGGGAGCGTCTGCTTCAACGAAACAAGCCGTAGGGCTTGTCGGAGCAGACTGCCCCTCAGCACTGTCGGTGTTGATCTTGGGGACATTCTTGGCGGCGGCTTCGGGGAGCTCAGCCGGAAATTAGTCACCAGAAACCAACTTCCTCTTCTTGCTCTGTCCAGTTGATGGTGTTACAGATGGTTGAGTCAACTTGAGCACAAAGATCCCTGGTTCCACAGGCAATTTGAGTGCGGCGCACTTTGACAGGCCATCTGTGCAATATCCTCTTCAACGGAAAGCGAGTGACAACTATGATTTCGTGTGCTTGAAAGTAATGGCGCAGCTTCCTCGAGGCCATGAGAAGGCCGAAAAGCAATTTCTGCACACCAGAGTACCTTGATCTAGCCCCCTGCAGGAGGGAACTGACAAAGTAAACTGGGCGCTGCACCATCTTCTTCTGTTTCTCTTCTTGTGGCTGCGCAGATCCATCCTTGCCGGAACCAGAACTTGTCGGGGAAGCCCCCTGCTTGTCGCTGGACTCACTTGCCGCGGTCGCTAGCTCATCATCCGCCTTCCTCTCCGCCACTAACGCAGCACTAACCACTTGATTGGTTGCCGCCAGATATAGCAGCAACTTCTCTTGTGGCTTAGGTGCGACAAGTATTGGAGTGGAGGATAGGTATCTCTTCAAGTCCTGCAGCGCAGCCTCTGCTTCCGGAGTCCATTTCATTGGTCCTGCCTTTTTCAAAATTTTGAAAAATGGCAGGGCGCGCTCAGCAGACTTAGAGATGAACCTACTGAGAGCAGCAACACAGCCGGCAAGTCTTCGCACATCCTTGACGCGCTTCG
This sequence comes from Triticum timopheevii, assembly GCA_963921465.1. Taxonomy (NCBI): domain Eukaryota; kingdom Viridiplantae; phylum Streptophyta; class Magnoliopsida; order Poales; family Poaceae; genus Triticum; species Triticum timopheevii. The sequence goes on along the minus strand of OY997262.1, from coordinate 273,872,348 downwards.
GTGCTTCGATCTGTTCAATGGCTTTGATCTTGTCAGGATTGGCTTCGATCCCCCGCTGAGACACAAAGAATCCGAGAAGCTTGCCGGAAGGAACTCCAAACACGCACTTCTCGGGATTCAACTTGAGATTGATCTTGTGCAGATTTGCAAAAGTCTCGTCCAGATCTTGGATCAAAGTTTCTTTGTCCTTGCTCTTGACCACTATGTCATCCATGTAAGCTTCTACATTTCTGTGCAGCTGTGGCTCAAAAGCATGACTGACTACTCTTGCAAATGTTGAACCAGCATTCTTTAGTCCGAAAGGCATCCGTACAAAGCAGTACGTGCCACATGGAGTAATGAATGCGGTTTTCTCTTCATCCTCTTTTGCCATGAAGATCTGATGATATCCTGAGTATGCATCATGGAATGAAAGCAGATCACATCCTGCCGTGGAGTCGACAATCTGGTCAATGCGTGGCAAGGGAAATGGATCCTTGGGACAAGCTTTATTAACATCAGTGAAGTCAATACAAAGCCTCCACTTCCCGTTCGCTTTGCGCACGACTACTAGATTGGCTAACCACGTTGGATGGAGTACTCCTCGGACCAGGCCTGCTACTTCCAACTTCTTGATCTCCTCTGCAATGAACTCTTGGCGTTCTACTGCTTGTTTTCTGACTCTCTGCTTGACGGGCCGCGCGTGAGGGCAGACGGCAAGGTGGTGCTCAATTACTTTCCTGGGAACACCGGGGATGTCAGATGGTTGCCATGCAAACACATCGACATTCGCCCACAGGAAAGCAACGAGCGCGCTTTCCTATTTAGGGTCAAGCGTGGCACTAATGGTGAAGGTACCACCAGTGCCATCCTCCTTGGCGGCCACTTTCTTGGTCTCTGGTGAAGCTGTCTTTGCCTTCTTGCACTTGCCGGTGGAGCTCGATGGTGTGTCCTCGACGGTAGCGCAGCACTCTGAAGAGGTGCGCTTGACGGAGTGAGCATCAGAGCTACTCTTGCCGGACTTGGTCTTCTTCTTCCCCCCGGGAGCTTTAGCGGCAAGTGGTTTGCGTTCTGCTGCGGCTGCTGCATCCCGGTAGATCTTGTCGGTACAGATAAGTGCATCTTTCTTGTCGCCATGGACAGAAATGACACTTATCGGACCGGGCATCTTGAGCATGTTGTAGGCGTAATGAGAGGCTGCCATGAACTTGGCAAGCACTGGACGGCCAAGTATCCCATTGTAGGGCAATGGAAAATCAGCAACGTCGAATGTGACTCTCTCTGTCCTGAAGTTCAGCTCGCTGCCAAACATTACTGGCAGTGTGATCTTCCCCTTCGGCTTGCTCCTTCCCGGGTTGATTCCTTGAAAGGTGCCGGTCTCTTCGAGCTCGATGTCGGGGATCTGGAGCTTCTTGAGCACCGCGGAAGAGATCAGATTCAGGCCGGCCCCGCCGTCAACCAGCATCTTCGTGACCTTGAGGTTGCGGATTGTTGGCGAAACCAACATCGGCAAGCACCCGACCGTAGTTATGCGATCAGGGTGATCCTCAACGTCGAAGATGATGGGCGTGCTGGACCACTTCAGGGGCTTGCGCGACTCAACGGACGGTTCTGCTGCGTTCACTTCCCGCACCCACTGTTTGAGTTGGCGGTGTGAGGTGTGCAGAGAAGCACCGCCGTCAACGCACAAAACCTCTGTTGCCTTCTGAAACTCCTTCTCGGCGGCCTCATCTTCCTCCATCTCATCATCTTCATCTTCGTCTTCGTCTTTGTCGCGGCCGCGGGGAGGTCTATCTCCTTGCCGCTGCTTGGCCTTGCCGTGGCACCCTCCCCGGGCGGGACGCTTCTTGCCGGATCCTCCGCCACCTTCCTGGGCCTTCTCCTTGTCGCGGCGCTCGTATTCAGCTTTCTGTAGCTCAACAAGCTGCTCAACCTTCTTGCAGGCCTAGAGTCCCCTGGTGCGGTGGATCTTGCAGTACTGCTTGCCGGAGCCATCCTGCTTGTCGGCGGCCACCACAGCCTCGCCGGAGTCACCAGCTTTGGCCTTCTCGGCGCCGCCTCCGTTGCCGGACTGCTCGACCACTAGCACATCCTTAGCCTTCCTCTTTCTGTTATTCCACCTCCGGTTCTTCTTTGCCGGAGGGGCGTCCTCACTGTCAGATCCTTCTGCTCCTGCGTTCTCTCCGGGGAGTTCCCCCCCTCCTCAACACGTGCACATTTGTCGGCCAGGGCATATAGCTCGCTGACATCTCTGATTTTGCACATCGCCATCTCCTCCCTCATCCTGCGGTTACGCACATTCTGATGGAACGCGCTGATAATCGCGGCAGGGTGGACGTCTGGGATGTTGCGCTGCACTTGGCTGAATCTTTGAATGTACTTGCGTAGGGGTTCTCCTTCCTTCTGGACGAGCAGGTGAAGATCGCTCTCCTGGCCGTGGGGTTTGTGGCCGCCTGTGAAGGCGCCGACAAACTGATGACACAAGTCCGCCCACGAAGAGATGGAGTTGTCCGGCAAGTGCATGAGCCAAGATCTGACATTGGGCTTGAGCACCAGCGGGAAGTAGTTGGCGAGGATCTTCTCGTCGCGCCCCCCGGCAGCCAGCACCGCGATGGTGTAAACGCTGAGGAACTCCGACGGATGTATCCTGCCATCGTACTTCTCGGGTACATCTGGCTTGAAGTTTTTGGTACTGGGCCACTGGACCTGCCGTAGCTCACGGGTGAACGCAGGGCAACCTACCGCGTACGGCAAGTCGCCTGGTTCCCCTGGCGCATGCACATCAACAATGGGCCCAGCGCGCTGGTCTGACTGACGCCGCGCTTCTCTTTGGCGCTCGATGCGAGTACAAGCGTCTTCGTGTCGTCGTTCTTGGAGAACTTGGCGTTGATCGCGGCGAGCTCGCGGGTCCGACGACGCGGTGGAGTCGGTGTCGAGGTTGGCCCGGCGAGTCGGCGATCTTGGCCTTCGGGGCGGGGAGTGCACGGTGGTGGCACCCCTGGCGGTCTTGTCGGCGTTGGCTTGCGCCTGGGCGTCTTGCCGGGGCTTCGATGTGCTCGGTTGCTGGGGCTTGTCGCCGTTGGCGAAGCCGATGAGGCTCTGAATGGTGGCCCTCCAGTCGTCGATCTTGTCTGGCGCTGGAGGGTAATCTAGAAGCAGCTGGGCTCGGGCCAGCGCTTCCTCTGGAGTCTTGGGTGGCGGTGGCGGGCGATGCGAGGTGCGGGATATGCTCAAACTTCTAACAGTGTTAGAAGGAGCAACATCTTGCCCAGGCGACCGTACTACGCTCGTGCCAGCGTGTTGGCGTGCATGTTGGCCTTGAGCGTCCCGCGACCCACCAGCTTGGCCTTGTTCTAGCGTGAGTACGGTGCTAGGAGCACCGCGGCGTTGTCGATCCTGCACCTCCTGGGAGGGGTGCGGCGGATGCACAGACGCTGAAGCTTGCGGGGCCTTGTCCTTGGACCGGGTGACGATGTGAGTCCCCTGCCGGCGCCCGCTCCTCCGTCGGCGTCCACCCCACTGCCTGTTTGCTCTGGTGGCGGTAGGATAGACGTAGACGGAGCGGCCACCTCCGAAGCCTTCTTCTTCGGTGGCATGTCGATGAAGATGTTGATGTAGCGCGCACGAACGCCGGATCAGGTTCGCACAACCTCGACGCCCCCTACCTGGCGCGCCAAAGATGTCGTGGGAAACGAGCACCTATGGGGCAGGGCCCCTTTTCGGTCCGGTAGGGGAGCGGAGGGCGCACGAAGAGAGGATCGAGGCGAAGCACGCGAGGGATTTTACCCAGCTTCGGAGCTCTCCGGAGAGATAAAACTCCTACTGCTGCTTTGTGTTTCTATTCTGTCCTTGCTTGAGAGTGTGGGTGTGTTGTAGTTTCGAATGAGTCGAACCCTTTCTACGTGAGCATGGGCCTCCTTTTTATAGTTTAAAGGGGTCACCGACAGGTGGCAGCGTAGAGAGAGGGGTAAAAAAAGTAAAAACAGGGGTTGGTACAACCGCTACCAACAGTGCCCCCTACCTAACTCTGACGGCAGGGGACAAGGGCATTTAATGCCCGTCCGGTCACCCAAACAGTGCAAGAAACGACCGTTAAGAGCGCCACCGATCGCCACGATGGCCTTCTAGTCATCTTCACTTGCCACCTCGCACCGCTTGGCTGCACAGCTACTCGCCACGTGCACCAGGAGCGACCCTGCGGCGACACGTCGTCGGATGTGCTGGAGGGTGGGCGCAGAGTGGTGGCTTCGCTGCGGCAAGCGCCTTGCCGCGGTCGCTGTCTTGTCGTACCCGCAAGCTTGTCGCCCACCGGGCCTTGCCGGGGGGCGCGGTGCGTCGTGGCAAGTCTCTTAAAATGCCTTGTTTGGCCTTCCCGGCAAGCTCCTCTTGCCGGGGCCTCGTCCTTCCCGGCAAACTCCTCTTGCCGGGATTCTGTCTTCTCAGTTAAACACTTTGTTCTTGAACGGCAGTAATAGGAATAGCGAAGGATCTTGGCGGACGCCCGGCAAGCCTTGCCGCGGGATGCTGCGACTGCCCGTGCACAAGTTCGGGATACTAAGGTACCCCTACTTTAGTACACCGACACACGTGTACCTTACTCTAGTCTAAATGGTGTTTGTGTGTGTGTTGTGCGTGTTGAGGTGCAAATTGTCTTTTTTTTGGTACACGTTAAGCTTGTTCTTCCGAAATTTCGAACCGCGCCTTGTTATGCCGAAAATTGAAGCTAGCGTCTCTGTCTATCGTGCTGCGAAACTCCCGCCTCTTCAACCCGCGCCTTGTTATCCCGAAATATTTAAGATATATCTTTGTCTCGTTGTGCTCCGACAACTCCCTCCATCTCAACCCGCGCCTTGCTATTCCGAAATTACAACGCGCGCGAAAACTCCCACCTCCTGTGAAATCCCGACACGCGAAATGCCCGTGGTACCCCTGAACCAGAAGAACCGCCTCAAATCGGTGGGGGGTACTTTCATAACTTACCCCACATTTCGGACAAGCGCGTCTCTAAGCCATGGTTCCCCACTGCCATCCCATCCGCCCACCCATTCGTACACCAAGGCCACGAAAACCCGCGACGAAACCCCACACCCTGCTCCGTCCGCCACCCAGCCGGAGCTTCTTCCCCGATGACGTCGTCCACAGCAACTCCTCGACATCCCTCATCCACCATACCGGATGAGGATCCGTCGTCGATCTCATCGTCCCGCCGGTTCAGCCACCCCATCCTCCACCTCCAAGGAGCTGCCCCGACGTTCCCCTCGTCTTTCGCGCCACCTCCATTCCCACACCGCCGTCTTCACCTGCACCACCGGAAGAGCATCATCATCACCGTTTCCTCGGATGAAGTTGCGGCCCAATCGGCGCCACCAAAGAGGTTGTACACTAATCGCCGCATTTTCTTCTCGATTCGATCTCACGGTGCTGCCGGCGCTCGACCCCGAGCCGACACGGCGCGGATCCATCCACGGCGGCATCGCCGGCCACTTCCTCCACGGCGTCGCTCCCTCGGCGGCGACGTCCACATCAGTAGGAGCTGCTGCTGCTTTAGCTCTCGCTCGCGTTGCTGCTCTGCTCTTGCTCTCAGTCCCCTGCCTGGTCTGCTCTTGCTATTGCTCTTGCTCACGCTGCTGCTCTCGCTCTTGCTCTTGCTTGCGATGCTGCTCCGATTTGGCTACACTTCAGTCTACTGAATCGACTTTTGGGTCAGTCGATTTCCAAGGGTGGGCTCGTCGGGGTGAAGGAAGAACCAGCCGCAGCAGGGAGGGGGCTCACCGGAGAGGTACCCCACTATCTATCTTAGGGTTCAGGATGGGGGCGGTGGTCGCCGGCGGTGGTGGGGCATTGGCCCGGCGGTGGCGTGGGGATCGCCGGAGAAAAAGCTCGGCACGGGGGGGGGGGGGGCTAGAGGGATGGCCGGGGCGGCGGCGGACCGGCGGTGGGGAGTGTTTTCGGGGCGGGCGGGGCGGTGCACCACCGGCTGCGGGCGGCGGGGGCTGCTATTTGGCCGATGGTGGCTGGCGGCTCGGGGGGGGGGGGGGGTTTGGAGGTTGAAGATGAACCGCAGGCCCTTGATTTCGTATCCAATGGCTGCAAAATTGACTGACCAGAGATGAAAAAGTCAGTCGACCAACGTGTAGCCTCACCTTGCTAGTGCGTTCAGTTTCGACAGCAAAATTCAGTTTCGACAGTTAGGTTCAGTTTCGACAGTTAAGTTCAGTTTTGACAGTTAAGTTCAGAGATGAGCGGCTGATGTATTTTACATCTAGAACTTTGTGGTTATGTATTTTATGTCATGTATTGGAGATGCTATTAGAATTCCACTCAGGTTAACGGTCTTCGTTGTCTCTCTTGTCCTGCTTCAGCCTCAGCGTCGTACAACTCACCGGAGCTGCTCCAACGACGAAACCCTCCATCACAGTGGAGCAGTACCTCGGGCTCCATCTCCAGACGCCTAAGATCTTCTTCCCCTCCTCCAACAGCACAGTCAGCTGGAGCATCCTCACCGGCCAACCCAATCACGCTGAGATCAACATGGCTTCGCCAAAGAGGTTGTACACTTGTTGCATCTCTTTTTTACTCTACATGTTATATATATTATCCACTGAGCACTCGTAGTAACGGGAAATACGATTATTTTATCCTACTATATGACAAGCAGTGAGGTACCAGGCAACTTAGCTATCCGTGATGGACTCTCTTAAATGCCATCATTATTTATCTCTGCGCGTTTGAGCTGTGCATTTGTCGATGGGCCTGGGATTTGAGCTAGTATGGCAGTGGCCTGGGTACAAAGTAATAGAAGTAGCACAAAAACATTTTTTAGTGTAGGATTTTCCTTGCTCAAGCCTGCCTACTAGAATCGCCAGTGCTTTAAAGGAAAAGTGAATGAAAAACATAGGAATTGGAAAGTTTCCTATGGTACTACTTTTCATGAATTTGGTGCAAAGGAATGGAGCAAAGGAAAATTGTAGGATTTGTTCCTTTAGTGTCTCCTTGAAAGAAAAACCGTAGGAATTCTAATTTCCACTTCTCCTCCTTCTCATATTCCTATTCATCAAGCACAAGACTAAGAGATAGTAGCATAATAGCATTATAACCGTACATTTTCTTGTGGTTTGACTTAATCTCACCATGCTTTTTTGCATCCTGTGATCTTCCAATTGTTGTGAATCAAACACCCAGATTGACAGAAATCCTGTGTTTTAAAATTCTCTGTTTTGCACGTGCATTCCTATCCTATTCCTGTCTATTTCCTATCCCTGCATTGTTAGAATTCTCAAATTCAAACAAGCCCTTACTCAATTACTTCTGTTACAGATATGTGTCAAAGAAAACCTTGTGTGGTTTGTCCTACTCCTGCGGCGCTGTGTTCCACCCCAGCTCAGCTTCTCCAATGACGGAAGGGTTCACCACAATAGGGATCCGCTCTCCAGACTGTCTTTCGCCGCCTCAGATCTTCTTCCCCGCCGCCGGCAGCCACGACAACTGCATTACCATCATCAACTGAGCAGATGACCTTGAGGACTACAGGGGTCCGCAAGAGAGGTCGCACTCTTCCGTGTCTACTTACGTTATGCGTCGCTTAATATGATGACATGCTACATTATCGTCGTGTTCACCTATTAGACTTCGAGTCAGGTCCAAACTAATGCTGGAACTTGAGTTTTTAAATGGTTGTGGGGTACATATTGGGGTAGCAATTAGTACTATCTGTCTACTATCTGGTTAATCTCCGGTGTCTACTATGAGTTTCATGTTGCGTGCAAACAAACATTAAAGGAGCCATTATCTGTATTTTTAACTAAAGCTATTATCTGCCTGCTATCATTGGTTTTGGGTCTATCCACAGTTTGCTACCGTCACTCTGGATTTGTGCATGCACTCCTTACATAATCTCACTATGTTTTATTCCTATGCATGCCAGTTATTGTACACAATGGAACTGATCATGTAGAGCAAAAGAGACGAGCCTTGCGTGGCAATAAAATCTCATGCAGACGTCGTTCCATGGTGGGCGCAAAGGCAGCCCCCCTCCACCCATTTCGGATCGTAATCAAGAGGAAGATAACTGTTCTGAGGGGGATTCAGAAGGAGAAGACCACTCCTATTTACCCCATGAGGTCTTCGCTCTAACTTGACATGCTGATGTTGGTAATATCATGCATATGGTGCCTTGCATTGCTTACTGTATACATTAAAGATGTCATCTGCTTAGTTTAGACATGCTTTGTGTCAATGCCATCTGTTTTGTTTCTTTATCGTATATGTGAATCATGCAATGCCATCTTGTCTAGCCAGGCATCATATATGTGAATTTTGCAATGCCACCCTGGTTAGCCAGTCATCTTATATGTGAATTATATCATGCCATCTTTTTTTTATTATTTGTTAAATTTGCCAACAATTTTAGTACATTCAATTACTCTTCCTGTGCATCAGCCATTCGGCACGGTCATGGAAAAATCTGGAGTGGAAACAAGGTCTTCAGAGCAGACAATGCTATCTGACGATGCGCATGTCTTGCTGGTTACCGATAGCTCCTCAGAGGAGGATTCAGAGACAGATGACCAGTTATATTTCCCCTCTGAGGTGCATGCCCTAACTTGGCAAGGTTATGTTACTCATATCGTGCGTATGGTATCTTGCATTGCTATGTCATTTGCTTAGTTTAGACATGCTTTGTGTGAATGCCACCTGTTTAGTGTCTAATTACCATGTATGTGAATTATGCAATGCCATCTTGTTGCAAGACATTATATACGTGAATTATGCAATGTTATCTTATTGCAAGGCATTATGTATGTGAATTATGCAATGCCATGCTGTTTAGGCAAGCGTCATATATGTGAATTATATCATGTCGTCCTTTTTTGTATTTCTCATTGCTTTTGTCAACAATGTTTGTATATTCAACTGCTCTTCCTGTGCATCAGCCATTTGAATTGGTGATGGAGAAATCTGGAGTGAAAACAAGGTCTTCAGAGTAGACAATGCTACCTGCTGAAGCAGATATCTTGCTGGTTACAGATAGCTCTTCAGAGGAGGATTCAGAGGCAGAAGACCAGTCCTATTATCCCCCTGAGGTGTATGCTCAAACTTGGCAGGGTTATATTACTCATATAATGCATATGTTGTATTGCAATGCTTATTTTTTACATCATATACACAATATTGAATGCCATCTCCTTAGTTGACACATCATATATGCAATTGCCCTCTGCTCACTTCCTTAGTATATAAATCATATATTTGAATTATGTCATGCCATGATGTTTACATAGACAACATGTATCTGAATTATGGCATGCCAACCCATTTTCTAAAGACATAATATAGTTATATCATCTCATCCTGTTTACATAGTCATCATATTTTAAATTATGTCATTCTATCCGTGAATTATATCATGCCATCATGTTTCCATCGATGGCATGTTTGTGATTTATGGCATGCCAACCACTTTAATAGACACATCGTATAGTTATATCATGTCATCCTGTTTACATAGTCATCATATTTTGAAGTATGTCATTCTATCCTGTTTAGTTAGCCATCATACATGTGAAATTGTGTCATGCTATCCTGTTTAATTAGCCATCATATATGTGAAATTATGTCCTGCTATTCTGTTTGCTTAGACAACATAAATGTGAATTATTTCATGCCTTGCTTTCTTCCCAACTATCCATTGCACCTGTCTATCTTACAATGTCTGTACATTCAATTACTTTTCTTTTTTATCAGCCATTTCAATTGGAGGGAGTGATGGCAGTATCTGTGGGAGTAAAAACACGGTCTTCAGAAAAGATCGTGCTACCTGTCAATGCAGATAGAACCACGGTTGTACTTGCCCAAGAATCAGCCCCACCACACATAACCCACACTCATGCAGATTGTACCCCTACCCAGTTGGACAGAGAACCAGCTACACCCCTTCTAACCCCAACCCCAGCAGGTAGACACCCAGTTCCCGTTGACATAGCACCGTCTCCACCATAGAGCACCCAAACACGAGCAGTTAGTAAGGCAACTGCAGTGCCCAAATCATGAGGACCACCACTCCGAACCCGAAGTCAACGCTTAAAGCAGAAGAAGAATTGTTCTCAGGTCAGGTTCCGTAGCTATGGTTCATACTACTTTGCTCTTGCATCACTGTATTTGCTGATACCGACCAATTTCAAATTTGAAGGATGCAATTGAAACTCCAATGGCACAACAGGTATGTTTTAAACCTGTTTCTTCAATGTGTTTGGCTGTTTGCTGTTGTAACTTGCTCTATGTTGATTTCAGTTTCAACTGAATAAACAGTTATGATCTCATGCCATGCACATTACAAGTGTTGTTATTGATGTGTAGTTTCCCACACTTATATTCTGTCTATGCTGCTTTGTCTTAAGTAGATATGATTCTAATTGTATCTATCTTGATTTGGCAACATAAACTAGAATGATATAGACCATACAGTGACCATACTACATAGATATATGTTTGTTTCATGCTGTTATCCTGTCCACCTTACTACTGAACTGGTTTACCAAAATGAGTTTCATATACTACATTATAAACCTGAGATGTGTTTGTTTGTTTCCCTTCTAGAACGCGGATAAAATATTGGAGAGGAGTACCCTGTTATGCAATGGTAAAGGAAGTAATGCAGATAAGGTTCAAGATAGTGAGACATCCCTGTTGGTCTCCAAGAAAGCTGATAAAAACTATACTGAGGACACTGAGACAACCCCAAAGTCCTGTCTTGATGTAGTGTTCGAGTTACTGGCTACCACTGCTGGCACCAGCTCTTCGAACTCGTTGCCTGAATCAGTTCAGCTTCTTGAGTCTCAACTTCAAGTTGAAAGACATCGATCAGATGTTATGTGACAGGAAGCCGAAGGACTGAGGAAGTCCCTGCAGAATTCAGATGCATACTTTCTAGTGCAACAGCAGGCGCTGGAGGACTTAAGCGCCAAACAAGAGAAAGTTAATAAGCTTGCTAAGCATCTTGCCAGCATTATGGGTACCCAGGATATTGTTTCTTGAGATCTTCTGAAGTGGTTTCAGTTCTGGACTTGTTTTGCTGCGGCGTTTATATGCTGCTATGTTCCCTATATTTGCACTGGTGGCGAACTTTGATGCCCAGTGGATGTAATACGTGTAATAGCCGTGATAGCCTAGTGTAAGTTGCTTGCTTATTTATTTCCTTGTTGTCTTGTTTATTTGTTTGCTTGTAGTCAGTGCAGTTCTTTTTCTGCGGTTTGCTAGTGGCTGCAACAACCTATTTTTTAAAACTAGGCCACAATAACCATGGGCTAATATTTACTGTAGTGACACTGCACCTACGGGCCGTAGAAACAGTGGGCCTTCTACGGGCCGTATAAACAGTGGGCCTTCCACGGGCCGTAGAAACAATGGGCCTTCTACAGGCCGCAGAAACAATGGGCCTTCTATGGGCCGTATCATCAATGGGCCTTATACGGGCAGTATGATCGATTGGCCAAACATGGGCCAATAACAGGCTGCATTATGGCTGTAAACGGGCTAGAGTTGGAATCGTCCGTTCATGGGCCGACCATAACGGGCCATTGTTAATAGGCCGTATTTCATGACGCTATGAAAACGGCCCAACGTGTTAACGGACCACAAACGGGCCAACTGTAACCACGGGCTGAATTTGGCCCATAAGCAGAAAATGACAGTAATGGGCCGTAAGTAAACGAATGCTGGAAATGAGCCCAAGAATAAATGGGCTCTGAGAAGGCCGAAAGATAACATGGGCTGGAAACGGCCCAACGGAATAACGGGCCCTTAATGGGTATAAAGTGATACACTGTTCATTACGGGCCAGTTTCACCATGGGCTGTTAATGGGTGTAAAGTAATACATTGTTCATTATGGGCCAGTTTCACCATGGGCCGTTAATAGGCCAAGAGTTACATAGGGCCTCATATGGGCCGAAAGACGTCATGGGCCCTACATGGGCCAGAAGTGAAAACGGGCTGGAATCATATTGGGTGGCCCAGATGACGCTACTGGGCCTACTTCGGATAGGGCGTAACGGGCCTTGGGTTAGCGGGCTGTAAATGGGTTATATGCGAACAAGCCGTTAACAGGCTTTACATGGGCCGGCCCGCCACCTTTTGACCAACTCAAATGGGCCGGCCTTTTCACAGGAATGGGCCTCTGTTGGGTCGTGCCACGTGTCGACGTATCATAGGCGCCTTTTGTCCAATGAGTGGATGACATCTGTCCCAACGGTGAGCCGACACGTGTTTCCTCCAGCCAATGATGATTTTACACATGGAAAATCCCCATTGGTCGAGGCTGTTAATGGTTATCGTATCCAAAACCTAACCCGATAGCTTAACGGCGTTCCGTTACGGTGGATGCCACGTGTCGGTCACCTTTGACGAAAGCACTTCTGTGGCGCGCGATTTATTGTCATGGAAGTGGACACTTCTGTGATGATAATTTTGGTAATGTCATGGAACACTTCTACGATAGCACAGGTATGACTATCTTGATTCTGTCATAAATTTGTCATGGATGTACATGCATGACAAAAAACGCGACCTATTGTGACAAACACATATCATCACGGAAGTGTATTTTTTTGTAGTGAACGGGTTGCGGGAGATTGGACCGCTGAATATAGATGGGGGAAGGTGATGGAGATGTTGGTGAAGATGGCAGCAGTGTTGGTGTAGATCGCGGTGATGATGATGGCCCCCGGCGGCGTTCCGGCACCACCGAAAGCGAGGGGGAGAGAGCCCCCCTTCTTCTTCTTCCTTGACCTTCTCCCTAGATGGGAGAAGGTTTCCCCTTTGGTCCTTGGCTCCCATGGCATGGGAGGGGCGAGAGCCCCTTCGAGATTGGATCTGTCTCTCTGTCTCTCTCTGTTTCTGCGTTCCCAGATTCTGTCCTTTCACAGTTTCTTATATATCCGAAGATCCGTAACTCCGATTGGATTGAAACCTTCACCAAGATTTTTCTCCGAAAATTAGCTTTCTTGCGGCCAAAGAAGAGCAGCAGCCACCTTACGGGGTGCTAACGAGGGTCAGGGGCGCGCCCCCTGCCTCATGACCCCCTCTGGCACCATCTTGCGTTGATTTTTCTTCCAGAAAATCATAAATATTCCAAAAATATTCTGCGTCCGTTTTTATCCCGTTTGGACTCCGTTTGATATGGGGTTTCTGCGAAACATAAAACATGCAACAAACAGGAACTGGCACTGGGCACTGGATCAATATGTTAGTCCCAAAAATAATATAAAAAGTTGCCAAAAGTATATGAAGGTTGTAGAATATTGGCATGGAACAATCAAAAATTATAGATACGACGGTGACGTATCAGCATCCCCAAGCTTAATTCCCGCTCGTCCTCGAGTAGGTAAATGATAAAAAAGATAATTTTTGATGTGGAATGCTACCTAGCATAATCTTGATCATATATCTAACCATGGCATGAATATTAAGACATGAGTGGTTCAAGGCAATAGTCTATCATTTGACATAAAAACAATAATACTTAGGGTATCCCAACAAACAATCGTGTATTTCAAAATATCAATGCTTCAGAACGTTATCCCTACAAAATCATATAGTCTTGTATGCTCCCTTTTCTTAACACAAGGTACCCCTCATGCTCATCCCGGTGTCAGCCAAGCAATTGGTTCATACTTTTTAACACGCTTCAGCCTTTTCAACCTTCACGCAATACATGAGCGCAAGCCATGGATATAGCACTATAGGTGGAATAGAATATGATGGTGGAGGTTGTGTGGAGAAGACAAAAAGGGAGAAAGTCTCACATCGACGCGGATAATCAACGGGCTATGGAGATGCCCATCAATTGATGTCAATGCGAGGAGTAGGGATTGCCATGCAACGGATGCAGTAAGAGCTATAAGTGTTTGAAAGCTCAAACTGAAACTAAGTGGGTGTGCATCCAACTTGCTTGCTCATGAAGACCTCGGGCATTTGAGGAAGCCCATCATCAAAATATACAAGCCAAGTTCTATAATGAAAATTCCCACTAGTATATGAAAGTGATAACATAGGAGACTCTCTATATGAAGAACATGGTGCTACTCTGAAGCACAAGTGTGGTAAAAGGATAGTAACATTGCCCCTTCTTTTTTCTTCTTCTTTTTTTGGGCGGGCTTCTTTGGCCCCCTTTTATTTAGGCTTGTTTGGCCTCTCTTTTTTGATGGGGAAATGCTCTATAATGATGATCATCACACTTTTATTTACTTGCAACTCAATATTACAACTCGATACTAGAACAAAGATATGACTCTATATGAATGCCTCCGGCGGTGTACCGGGATGTGCAATAATCTAGCATAGCAAAGATATCAAAAAACAGACACCATGAAAACATCATGCTAACTATCTTACGATCATGCAAGGCAATATGACAATGAATGCTCAATGTATATGATGATGATGGAAGTTGCATGGCAATATATTTCGGAATGGCTATGGAAATGCCATGATAGGTAGGTATGGTGGCTGTTTTGAGGAAGATATAAGGAGGCTTATGTGTGATAGAGTGTATCATATCATGGGGTTTGGATGCACCGGCAAAGTTTGCTCGAACTCTCGAGGTGAGAAAGGGCAATGCACGGTACCAAAGAGGCTAGCAATGATGGGAGGGTGAGAGTGTGTATAATCCATGGACTCACATTAGTCATAAAGAACTCATATACTTATTGCAAAAGTTTATTAGCCCTTGAAGCAAAGTACAACTACACATGCTCCTAGGGGGGAGGTTGGTAGGAGTTAACCATCGCGCGCCCCCAACCTTCACGCAAAGATAAACAATCAAAAACAATGTGCGCCAATTTGGTTACATAGTTAGTAGACCATACGTGCATGCTTCGGGAATCACAAACCTTAACACAAATATCCTTACTAGACACAACCATCTACTAGAACCTCCCACATATTATCATCTCTATATCGCAAAACTATTGCAAGGAATCAAACATATCATATTCAGCGATCTACAAGTTTATGTAGGATTTTATGACTAACCATGTGAATGACCAATTCCTGTTATCTCTCTAAATAGATATAAGTGAAGCAAGAGAGTTTAATTCTTTCTATAAAAGATATGCCCATGCTCTAACAAATATAAGTGAAGCAAAAGAGCATTCTACAAATGGTGGTTTTCTATGTGAAGAGAAACAGGCAATCCAAACTTCAAAAGATATAAGCGAAGCACATGAAGCATTTTATAAAGCCATACTCAAAAGATTTAAGTGAAGTGCAATAAGCATTCTATAAATCAACCAAGGACTATCTCATACCAGCATGGTGCATAAAAGAAAAGTGAAAACTAAATGCAAAAGATGCTCCAAGACTTGCACATATCACATGAACGAAACGAATCTGAAAACATACCGATACTTGTTGAAGAAAGAGGGGATGCCTTCTGGGGCATCCCCAAGCTTAGACGCTTGAGTCTCCTTGAATATTTACTTGGGGTGCCTTGGGCATCCCAAGCTTGAGCTCTTTCCTCTCTTCCTTTTCCTCATATCGAGACCTCCTCGATCAAACACTTCATCCACACAAAACTTCAACAGAAAACTCGGTAAGATCCGTTAGTATAATAAATCAAATCACTACTCTAAGTACTGTTGCAAACCAATTCATATTTTTTTGCATAGTAGCTAATGTAATATATAACTTTTCCATGTCTTAATGCACTGATAGAAATTGATAGTTTCATCAAAACAAGTAAACTATGCAGCAAAAAAAGAATCTGTCAAAAACAGAACAGTCTGTAGCAATCTGAACATTCACCATACTTATGTTACCCCAACAATTCTACCAAAATTAGGAAAAAATTATATCAAGACAGTGCAAAAAGTTTCAGAACCTTTTGACGTTCCAGTAAAAAATGTAAAATCGCGCACTACAGCCAAAGTTTCTGTCCTGCACCGCACAAACGAACAAGCATTGTAAACATCCTAAAGGCAAACCTTGGCACATTATTTTTATAATACAATGGAATTGTACAAGGGGGTAATTATTTTTGTTGAAAAGTTTCTATAATCAAGATTCACAAAGTTTCCGTGAGTATGAACGAAGTTCAAGGAGCTCCCCCACTTCAACAATGCTTGTCTCTCTCACTTTCACTTTCCTTTTTGAAGAAGTTTTGGGTTCCCCTCTTTATTTATTTTTGTTTTTAAACTTTATGAAAGCACTCAACAAAAATAAATGACTCTCTAAAACTTCCGGGTTGTCTCCCTGGCAGCGCTTTCTTTAAAGCCATTAAGCTAGGCATATAGTGTTCAAGTGATGAATCCACCCGGATCCCAAGGTATATCAAAGCCAATTTTAATTAACAATGATTTGTAATTTAGTAGTGAGCACAAAGTAACATATATCATGCAAAAACAAAGTCTAACTCTCTTCCTATGCATCGAGATGTCATAAAAGAACAATTCATGCACACATAGTAAAGGCCAATGCATAGTATAAACAGTTTCTTACAATTTTATCATGTTGGAAACATAGAGAGGTGGAGATATAGTTCCTCTCTCACAATAATTGCAAGTGGGAGCAGCAAGCACATGCATATTATATCTATCAAAATCATCATGTGTAGTAGTAAAAGGCGACCCATCAATATAATTCTTAATAAGCACAAACTTCTCCGATATAGTGTAGTCGGGAGAATTCAAAAAGATAATAGGACTATCATGCGTGGGTGCAATAGCAACAATTTCATGTTTAACATAAGGAACTATAACAAGTTCATCTCCATAAGCATAATTCATATTGGCATCTCGGCCACACGCATAGCAAGCATCATCAAAAAGGGATATTTCAAGAGAATCAACAGGATCATAACAATCATCATAGCAATCATCCTTCGGTAAGCACGAAGGGGAATTAAACAATGTATGAGTTGAAGAGTTACTCTCATCAGAAGGTGGGCACGGGTAGCTAATCCGTTCTTCCTCCTTTAGTTCTTCGCTCTCCTCATCATCTTTTTCATCCAATGAGCTCACAGTTTCATCAATTCCTTCTTCCATAGACTCCTGCAAAATATTAGTATCTTCTTGGACAGCGGAGGCTTCCTCAATAAATGCATCAATTTCGGAATTGAATTCATAATTCTCATAGAAATATTTAAGTATAGCAAAATTTTCAGGTTTGTACACAACATCATCAAGATTTTCACACTCTTTAAACAAAGATTCAATTTCATAAGCACCCATAAAACAACGAATTCTTCTATTTGTTCCACATCATAATAATCATATATACCATTAGCATAACAAGCCACAGTTTTATTATCATTGAATTTGCATGAAAATGGAAGGTGTGGAGCCTTCATCCTAGAGCAACAAGTATAATCATATCTCAAGCATAGTTCCCGAGCATACCAATGCAACATATGAATTTGATCCCATAATAGTTTCCCTTTTTGTGTCAAGCGATAATCCCTAAAGTATTCACGTTGATCCAACGTGTCTCCCATAACATAATTGAATGGGGTTTTCTCAGGATTATCAAAGTAGTACATAGTATCTTTCACCTAATGAGCATCGAGGGTTTTAGGAGGTTCCCCATCTCCATGAGTAGCAAGTACACCTAATTTTTTTGGTATTTCGTGTTCCATATCCATAACTAAAGATAGAGAACAACTTAGAACAACAAATAAAAATTACTTAGTGATAAAGCAAACAAGCACACACGAGAATATTCACCCCACGCTATGATCCCCGGCAACGGCGCCAGAAAAAGGTCTTGATAACGCACAAGTATAGGGGATCAATTGTATCCACTTTCGATAAGTAAGAGTGTTGAACCCAACGAGGAGCTAAAGGTAGAACAAATATTCCCTCAAGTTCTATCGACCACCGATACAACTCTACGCACGCTTAACGTTCGCTTTACCTAAAACAAGTATGAAAATAGAAGGACTTTGTAGGTGTTGTTGGATAGGTTTGCAAGAATATAAAGAGCACATAAATATAAACTAGGGGCTGTTTAGATAAAGAAGCAGTAAAGTTAATATAGTGAGTGTGGAAAAGTGATGGTAGGAGTTGCCAAATTGTCCCTAAGAAATTGACTACTTTACTAGACCGATAGCAAGTTTTATGTGGGAGAGGCATAAGCTAACATACTTTCTCTTCTTGGATCATATGCACTTATGATTGGAACTCTAGCAAGCATCCGCAACTACTAAAGATCATTAAGCTAAAACCCAACCATAGCATTAAAGCATCAAGTCCCCTTTATCCCATACGCCACAACCCCCTTACCCGGGTTTATGCTTCTGTCACTCAAGCAACCCACTATAAGTGAATCATGAACGTATTGCAACACCCTACAGTGGGAATCCCTCACGCTTGCGCGACATGGAGAGCACCATAGGACAGCAACATAACCACAAGCAAATTAAACCAATCATAGCAATTCATAAATCACCGGTAGGACAACAAAAATCTACTCAAACATCATAAGATGGCAACACATCATTGGATAATAATATGAAGCATAAGGCACCATGTTCATGTAGAGGGTACATCGGGTTGTGGGAGAGTGGACCGCTGAATATAGATGGGGGAAGGTGATGGAGATGTTGGTGAAGATGGCGGCAGTGTTGGTGTAGATCGCGGTGATGATGATGGCCCCTGGCAGCGTTCCAGCGCCGCCGGAAGCAAGGTGGAGAGAGCCCCCCTTCTTCTTCTTCTTCTTCTTCTTCTTCCTTGACCTTCTCCCTAGATGGGAGAAGGATTTCCCTCTAGTCCTTGGCTCCCATGGCGTGGGAGGGGCGAGAGCCCCTCCGAGATTGGATCTGTCTCTCTGTCTCTCTCTGTTTCCGCGTTCCCAAATTCTGCCCTTTCACTGTTTCTTCTATATCCGGAGATCCGTAACTCCGATTGGATTGAAACCTTCGCCAAGATTTTTCTCCGAAAATTAGCTTTCTTGCGGCCAAAGAAGAGCAGCAACCTCCTTATGGGGTGCCCACGAGGGTCAGGGGCGCTCCCCCTGCCTTGTGGCGCCCTCAGACACCGTCTCGCGTTGATTTTTATTCCAGAAAATCATAAATATTCCAAAAATATTCTCCGTTCGTTTTTATCCCGTTTGGACTCCGTTTGATATGGGGTTTCTGTTGGGGAACGTAGTGATTTTAAAATTTTCCTACGCACACGCAAGATCATGGTGATGCATAGCAAAGAGAGGGGAGAGTGTTGTCCATGTACCCTTCTAGACCGTAAGCGGAAGCGTTAGAACAACGCGGTTGATGTAGTCGTACGTCTTCATGGCCCGACCGATCAAGCACCGAAACTACGGCACCTCCGAGTTCTAGAACACGTTCAGCTCGATGACGTCCCTCGAACTCCGATCCAGCCGAGTGTCGAGGGAGAGTTCCGTCAGCACGACGGCGTGGTGACGATCTTGATGTACTACAAACGCAGGGCTTCGCCTAAGCTCCGCTACGATATTATCGAGGTGGATTATGGTGGAGGGGGGCACCGCACACGGCTAAGACATCCAAGGGATCAATTGTTGTTGTGCCTAGAGGTGGCCCCCTGCCCCCGTATATAAAGGAGCAAGGGGGGAGGGGGCGGCCGGCCTAGGAGGGGCGCGCCAAGGGGAGTCCTACTCCCACCGGGAGTAGGACTCCCTCCTTCCTTGTTGGAGTAGGAGAAGGGGGAAAGAGGGGGAGAGGAGGAAGGAAAAGGGGGCCGCACCCCTTGTCCAATTCGGACCAGAGGGGGGCTGCGCGCCTCCTTCCTTTCGGCCTCTCTCCTCTATTCCCGTATGGCCCAATAAGGCCCATATACTCCCCGGCGAATTCCCGTAACTCTCCGGTACTCCGAAAAATACCCGAATCACTCGGAACCTTTCCGAACTCCGAATATAGTCGTCCAATATATCGATCTTTACGTCTCGACCATTTCGAGACTCCTCGTCATGTCCCGGATCTCATCCGGGACTCCGAACTCCTTCGGTACATCAAAACTCATAAACTCATAATATAACTGTCATCGAAACCTTAAGCGTGCGGACCCTACGGGTTCGAGAACAATGTAGACATGACCTAGAACTATTCTCGGTCAATAACCAATAGCGGAACCTGGATGCTCATATTGGCTCCCACATATTCTACGAAGATCTTTATCGGTCAAACCACATAACAACATACATTGTTCCCTTTGTCATCGGTATGTTACTTGCCCGAGATTCGATCGTCGGTATCCAATACCTAGTTCAATATCGTTACCGGCAAGTCTCTTTACTTGTTATGTAATGCATCATGCCGCAACTAACTCATTAGTCACATTGTTTGCAAGGCTTATAGTGATGTGCATTACCGAGAGGGCCCATAGATACCTCTCCGACAATCGGAGTGACAAAACCTAATCTCAAAATACGCCAACCCAACATGTACCTTTGGAGACACCTGTAGTGCTCCTTTATAATCACCCAGATATGTTGTGACGTTTGGTAGCACCCAAAGTGTTCCTCCGGTAAACGGGAGTTGCATAATCTCATAGTTACAGGAACATGTATAAGTCATGAAGAAAGCAATAGCAACATACTAAACGATCAAGTGCTAGGCTAACGGAATGGGTCATGTCAATCACATCATTCTCCTAATGATGTGATCCCGTTAATCAAATGACAACACATGTCTGTGGTAAGGAAACATAACCATCTTTGATTAATGAGCTAGTCAAGTAGAGGCATACTAGTGACGTTATGTTTGTCTATGTATTCACACATGTATTATGTTTCCGGTTAATACAATTCTAGCATGAATAATAAACATTTATCATGAAATAAGGAAATAAATAGTAACTTTATTATTGCCTCTAGGGCATATTTCCTTCAGTCTCCCACTTGCACTAGTGTCAATAATCTAGTTCACATCGCCATGTGATTTAACACCAATATTCACATCTGTATGTGATTAATACCCATAGTTCACATCATCATGTGATCAACACCCAAAGGGTTTACTAGAGTCAATAATCTAGTTCACATTGCTATGTGATTAACACCCAAAGAGTACTAAGGTATGATCATGTTTTGCTTGTGAGAGAAGTTTAGTCAACGGGTCTGTCATATTCAGAGCCGTATGTATTTTGCAAATATTCTATGTCCACAATGCTCCGCACGGAGCTACTCTAGCTAATTGCTCCCACTTTCAATATGTGTCCAGATTGAGACTTAGAGTCATCTGGATTGGTGTAAAAGCTTGCATCGTTGTAACTTTTTACGACGGGCTCTTTTATCACCTCCATAATCTTGAAACATCTCCTTAGTCCTCACTAAGGATATTCTTGACCACTGTCCAGTGATCTACTCTTAGACCAAAATTGTATTCCTTTGTCAAACTCAGAGCAAGGTATACAATAGGTCTGGTACATAGCATAGCATACTTTATAGAACCTATGACTGAGGCATAGGGAATGACTTTCATTCTCTTTCTATTTTCTGCCGTGGTCGGGATTTGAGTCTTACTCAATTTCATACCTTTGCAACATAGGCAAGAACTCTTTCTTTGACTGTTCCATTTTGAACTACTTCAAAATCTTGTCAAGGTATGTACTCATTGAAAATCTTATCAAGCATCTTGATCTATATCAATAGATCTTGATGCTCAATATGTAAGTAGCTTTACCGAGGTCTTTCTTTAAAAAAAAACTCCTTTCAGACACTCCTTTATGCTTTGCAGAATAATTCTACATTATTTTCGATCAATAATATGTCATTCACATATACTTATCAGAAATGTTGTAGTGCTCCCACTCACTTTCTTGTAAATACAGGCTTCACCGCAAGTCTGTATAAAACTATATGCTTTGATCAACTTATCAAAGCGTATATTCCAACTCTGAGATGCTTGCACCAGTCCACAGATGGATTGATGGAGCTTGCACATTTTGTTAGCACCTTTAGGATTGACAAAACCTTCTAGTTGCATCATATACAACTCTTCTTTAAGAAAACTATTAAGGAATGCAGTTTTGACATCCATTTGCCAGATTTCATAAAATGTGGCAATTGCTAACATGATTCGGACAGACTTAAGCATCGATACGAGTGAGAAAATCTCATTATATTCAACACCTTGAACTTGTCGAAAAACCTTTTTGCGACAAGTCGAGCTTTGTAGATAGTAAGACTACTATCAACGTCCGTCTTCCTCTTGAAGATCCATTTATTTTCTATGGCTTGCCGATCATCGGGCAAGTCCACCAAAGTCCACACTTTGTTCTCATACATGGATCCCATCTCAGATTTCATGGCCTCCAGCCATTTCGTGGAATCTGGGCTCATCATCGCTTCCTCATAGTTCGTAGGTTTATCACGGTCTAGTAACATGACTTTCAGAACAGGATTACCGTACCACTTTGGTGCGGACCGTACTCTAGAAGACCTACGAGGTTCTGTAGTAACTTGATCTGAAGTTTCATGATCATCATCATTAGCTTCACACTAATTGGTGTAGGAATCACTGGAACTGATTTCAGTGATGAACTATTTTCCAATTCGGGAGAAGGTACAGTTACCTCATCAAATTCTACTTTCCTCCCACTCACTTCTTTCGAGAGAAACTCCTTCTCTAGAAAGGATCCATTTTTAGCAACGAACATCTTGCCTTCGGATCTGTGATAGAAGGTGTACCCAACAGTTTCCTTTGGGTATTCTATGAAGACGCACTTCTCCGATTTGGGTTCGAGCTTATTAGGTTGAAAACCTTTTTCATATAAGCATCGCAACTCCAAACTTTAAGAAACGACAGCTTAGGTTTACTGCTAAACCATAGTTCATACGGTGTCGTCTCAACAGATTTAGATGGTGCCCTTTTAACGTGAATGCAGCAGTCTCTAATGCATAACCCCAAAACGATAATGGTAAATCAGTAAGAGACATCATAGATCGCACCATATCCAATAAAGTGCGGTTACGGCGTTCGGACACACCATAACGTTGTGGTGTTCCAGGTGGCGTGAGCTGTGAAACTATTCCACATTGTTTTAATTGAAGACCAAACTCGTAACTCAAATATTCGTCTCCGCGATCAGATCACAGAAATTTTATTTTCTTGTTACGATGATTTTTTCACTTCACTCTGAAATTCTTTGAACCTTTCAACTATTTCAGACTTATGTTTCATCAAGTAGATATACCCATATCTGCTCAAATCATCTTGTGAAGGTCAGAAAATAACGATACTTGCCACGAGCATCAACACTCATTGGATCACATACATCGGTATGTATTATTTCCAATAAGTCAGTAGCTTGTTCCATTGTTTCGGAGAACGGAGTTTTAGTCATCTTGCCCAAAAGGCACGGTTCGCAAGCATCAAATGATTCATAACCAAGTGATTCCAAAAATCCATCTTTATGGAGTTTCTTCATGCCCTTTACACCGATATGACCCAAACGGCAGTGCCACAAATAAGTTGCACTATCATTATTAACTTTGCATCTTTTGGCATCAATATTATGAATATGTGTATCACTATGATCGAGATCCAACAAACTATGTTCATTGGGTGTATGACCATCAAAGGTCTTATTCATGTAAACAAAATAACAATTATTCTCTAACTTTAAATGAATAATTGTATCACAATAAACACGATCAAATCATGTTCATGCTCAACGCAAACGCCAAATAACATTTATTTAGGTTTAACACTAATCCCGAAAGTATAGGGAGTGTGGGATGATGATCATGTCAATCTTGGAACTACTTCCAACACTCATCGTCACTTCCCCTTCAACTAGTCTCTGTTTATTCTGTATCTCCTATTTCGAGTTACTAAATTTTTAGCAACCGAACAAGTATCAAATACTCATGGGCTACTATAAACACTAGTAAGGTACACATCAATAACCTGTATATCAAATATACCCTTGTTCACTTTGCCATCCTTCTTATCTACCAAATATTTGGAGTAGTTCCACTTCCAGTGACCATTTCCTTTGCAGTAGAAGCACTCAGTTTCAGGCTTAGGTCCAGCCTTGGGCTTCTTCACGGGAGTGACAACTTGTTTGCCATTCTACTTGAAGTTTCCCTTTCTTTCCCTTTGCCCTTTTCTTGAAACTAGTGGTCTTGTCAATCATCAACACTTGATGCTCTTTCTTGATTTCTACTTTCGTCGATTTCAACATCACGAAGAGCTTGGGAATCACTTTCGTCATCCCTTGCATATTATAGTTCATCACGAAGTTCTACTAACTTGGTGATGGTGACTAGAGAATTCTGTCAATCACTATTTTATCTGGAAGATTAACTCCCACTTGATTCAAGCGATTGTAGTACCCAGACAATCTGAGCACATGCTCACTAGTTGAGCGATTCTCCTCCATCTTTTAGCTATAGAACTTGTTGAAGACTTTATATCTCTCAACTCGGGTATTTTCTTGAAATATTAACTTTAACTCCTGGAACATCTCATATGGTCCATGACGTTCAAAACGTCTTTGAAGTCCCGATTCTAAACCGTTAAGCATGGTGCACTAAACTATCAAGTAGTCATCATATTGAGCTAGCCAAACGTTCATAACATCTGCATCTGCTCCTGCAATAGGTCTGCCACCTAGCAGTGCATTAAGGGCATAATTCTTCTGTGCAGCAATGAGGATAAACCTCAGATCACGGATCCAATCCGCATCATTGCTACTAACATCTTTCAACACAATTTTCTCTAGGAACATATCAAAATAAACATATGAAAACAACAACGCAAGCTATTGATCTACAACATAATTTGCAAAATACTATCAGGACTAAGTTCATGATAAATTTAAGTTCAATTAATCATATTACTTAGGAACTCCCACTTAGACAGACATCTCTCTAGTCATCTAAGTGATCACGTGATCCAAATCAACTAAACCATGTCCGATCATCACGTGAGATGGAGTAGTTTTCAATGGTGAACATCACTATGTTGATCATATCTACTATATGATTCACGCTCGACCTTTCGGTCTCCGTGTTCCGAGGCCATAACTGTTATATGCTAGGCTCGTCAAGTTTAACCTGAATATTCCGTGTGTGCAACTGTTTTGCACCCGTTGTATTTGAACGTAGAGCCTATCACACCCGATCATCACGTGGTGTCTCAGCACGAAGAACTTTCGCAACGGTGCATACTCAGGGAGAACACTTCTTGATAATTAGTGAGAGATCATCTTAAAATGCTACCGTCAAACAAAACAGAATAAGATGTATAACAGATAAACATCATATGCAATCAAAATATGTGACATGATATAGCCATGATCATCTTGCGCCTTTGATCTTCATCTCCAAAGTACTGTCATGATCTCTATCGTCACCGACACGACACCATGATCTTCATCATCTTGATCTATATCAATGTGTCGTCACATGGTCGTCTCGCCAACTATTGCTCTTGCAACTATTGCTATCGCATAGCGATAAAGTAAATCAATTATTTGGCACTTGCATCTTTATGCAACAAAGAGACAACCATAGGGTTTCTGCCAGTTGTCGATAACTAAACATGATCATCTCATACAACAACTTATATCTCATTACGTCTTGACCATATCACATCACAACATGCCCTGCAAAAACAAGTTAGACGTCCTCTACTTTGTTGTTGCAAATTTTACGTGGCTGCTACGGGCTTAGCAAGAACCGTTCTTACCTACGCATCAAAACCACAATGATAGTTTGTCAAGTTGGTGCTGTTTTAACCTTCGCAAGGACCGGGCATAGCCACACTCAGTTCAACTAAAGTGAGAGAGACAGACACCCGCCAGTCACCTTTAAGCACGAGTGCTCGTAACGGTGAAACCAGTCTCGTGTAAGCGTACGCGTAATGTCGGTCCGGGCCGCTTCATCTCACAATACCGCTGAACCAAAGTATGACATGCTGGTAAGCAGTATGACTTGTATCGCCCACAACTCACTTGTGTTCTACTCGTGCATATGACATCTACGCATAAAACCAGGCTCGGATGCCACTGTTGGGGAACGTAGTAATTTTAAAAATTTCCTACGCACACGCAAGATCATGGTGATGCATAGCAACGAGAGGGGAGAGTGTTGTCCACGTACCCTCATAGACCGTAAGCAGAAGCGTTAGAACAACGCGGTTGATGTAGTCATACGTCTTCACGGCCCGACCGATCAAGCACCGAAACTACGGCACCTTCGAGTTCTAGCACACGTTCAGCTCGATGACGTCCCTCGAACTCCGATCCAGCCGAGTGTCGAGGGAGAGTTCCGTCAGCACGACGGCGTGGTGACGATCTTGATGTACTACCGACGCAGGGCTTCGCCTAAGCACCGCTACGATATTATCGAGGTGGATTATGGTGGAGGGGGGCACCGCACACGGCTAAGAGATCCAAGGGATCAATTGTTGTTGTGCCTAGAGGTGCCCCCCTGCCCCCGTATATAAAGGAGCAAGGGGGGAGGGGGCGGCCGGCCTAGGAGGGGCGCGCCAAGGGGAGTCCTACTCCCACCGGGAGTAGGACTCCCTCCTTCCTTGTTGGAGTAGGAGAAGGGGGAAAGAGGGGGAAAGGAGGAAGGAAAAGGGGGCCGCACCCCTTGTCCAATTCGGACCAGAGGGGGGCTGCGCGCCTCCTTCCTTTCGGCCTCTCTCCTCTATTCCCGTATGGCCCAATAAGGCCCATATACTCCCCGGCGAATTCCCGTAACACTCCGGTACTCCGAAAAATACCCGAATCACTCGGAACCTTTCCGAACTCCGAATATAGTCGTCCAATATATCGATCTTTACGTCTCGACCATTTCGAGACTCCTCGTCATGTCCCCGATCTCATGCGGGACTCCAAACTCCTTCGGTACATCAAAACTCATAAACTCATAATATAACTGTCATCGAAACCTTAAGCGTGCGGACCCTACGGGTTCGAGAACAATGTAGACATGACATAGAACTATTCTCGGTCAATAAACAATAGCGGAACATGGATGCTCATATTGGCTCCCACATATTCTACGAAGATCTTTATCGGTCAAACCACATAACAACATACGTTGTTCCCTTTGTCATCGGTATGTTACTTGCCCGAGATTCGATCGTCGGTATCCAATACCTAGTTCAATCTCGTTACCGGCAAGTCTCTTTACTCGTTATGTAATGCATCATCCCGCAACTAACTCATTAGTCACATTGCTTGCAAGGCTTATAGTGATGTGCATTACCGAGAGGGCCCAGAGATACCTCTCCGACAATCGGAGTGACAAAACCTAATCTCGAAATACGCCAACCCAACATGTACCTTTGGAGACACCTGTAGTGCTCCTTTATAATCACCCAGTTACGTTGTGACGTTTGGTAGCACCCAAAGTGTTCCTCCGGTAAATGGGAGTTGCATAATCTCATAGTTACAGGAACATGTATAAGTCATGAAGAAAGCAATAGCAACATACTAAACGATCAAGTGCTAGGCTAACGGAATGGGTCATGTCAATCACATCATTCTCCTAATGATGTGATCCCGTTAATCAAATGACAACACATGTCTATGGTAAGGAAACATAACCATCTTTGATTAATGAGCTAGTCAAGTAGAGGCATACTAGTGACGTTATGTTTGTCTATGTATTCATACATGTATTATGTTTCCAGTTAATACAATTCTAGCATGAATAATAAACATTTATCATGAAATAAGGAAATAAATAATAACTTTATTATTGCCTCTAGGGCATATTTCCTTCAGTTTCTGCGAACACATAAAACATGCAATAAACAGGAACTGGCACTGGGCACTGTATAAATATGTTAGTCCCAAAAATAATATAAAAAGTTGCCAAAAGTATATGAAAGTTGTAGAATATTGGCATGGAACTCAAAAAATATAGATACGACGGAGATGTTGATACGTCTCCAACGTATCTATAATTTTTTATTGCTCCATGCTACTTTATCTACTGTTTTGGACTATATTGGGCTTTATTTTCCACTTTTATATTACTTTTGGGACTAACCTATTAACCGGAGGCCCAGCCCAGAATTGTTGTTTTTTGCCTTTTCAGTATTTCGAAGAAACAGAATATCAAACGGAGTCCAAACGGAATGAAACCTTCGGGATCGTGATTTTCCAACCGAACGTGATCCAGGAGACTTGGACCCTACTCCAAGAAGCCTCCGAGGAGGTCACGAGGGTGGAGGGCGCGCCCCCCTACCTCGTGGGCCCCTCGGAGCTCCACCGACGTACTCCTTCCTCCTATAGATACCTATGTATCCCCGAACGATCAGAACAGGAGCCAAAAACCTAATTCCACCGCCGCAACCTTCTATATCCATGAGATCCCATCTTGGGGCCTGTTCTGGAGCTCCGCCGGAGGGGGCATCCACCACGGAGGGCTTCTACATCATCACCATAGCCCCTCAGATGAATTGTGAGTAGTTTACTTCAGACCTTCGGGTCCATAGCTAGTAGTTAGATGGCTTCTTCTCTCTTTTTGGATCTCAATACAATGTTCTCCCCCTCTCTCGTGGAGATCTATTTGATGTAATCTTCTTTTTGCGGTGTGTTTGTTGAGACCGATGAATTGTGGGTTTATGATCCAGTATTATCTATGGAAAATATTTGATTCTTCTCTGAATTCTTTTATGTATGATTGAGTTATCTTTGCAAGTCTCTTCGAATTATCTTTTTGGTTTGGCCAACTAGATTGGTAGTTCTTGCAATGGGAGAAGTGCTTAGCTTTGGGTTCAATCTTGCATTGTCCTTTCTCAGTGACAGAAAGAGTTGCAAGGCACGTATTGTATTGTTGCCATCGAGGATAACAAGATGGGGTTTTTATCATATTGCATGAATTTATCCCTCTATATCATGTCATCTTGCTTATGCGTTACTTTGTTTTTACTTAATACTCTAGATGCATGCTGGATAGCGGTCGATGAGTGGAGTAATAGTAGTAGATGCAGAATCGTTTCGATCTACTTGTTTTGGACTTGGTGCCTATATACATGATCATTGCCTAGATACACTCATAACTATGCTCAATTCTGTCAATTGCTCAACAGTAGTTTGTTCACCCATCGTAGAATACTTATGCTCTTGAGAGAAGCCACTAGTGAAACCTATGGCCCCAGGGTCTATTCTCATCATATCAATCTATATCACTTTATTTACTTGCTTTGTTTTTACTTTGCCTTTACTTTTTTACTTTGCATCTATCTATCAATAATACCAAATATATTATCTCTATTAGATCTCACTCTCGTAAGTGACTGTGAAGGGATTGACAACCCCTAAGCGTTGGTTGCGAGTTGCTATCGTTTTGTGAAGGTACGAGGGACTTGTGCGTGGTCTCCTACTGGATTGATACCTTGGTTCTCAAAACTGAGGAAAATACTTACGCTACTTTACTGCATCATCCTCTCCTCTTCGGGGAAATCCAACGCAGTGCTCAAGAGGTAGCAGACGTATCAATGCGCGACAAGGTGGGCATCATCGACGTCAAGCTTCTTCGGCAGGGTTGAGGGGGGATTGTGGGTTTAAACCCTGCCACGACACGCATGCAAATAAAGTCTGCCATGACAACGGTTTTTTTGGCTGCCATGGCAATATTTTTATGCCCTCCCCAAAACCATTGCGAGGGCAGCCCAACCGTTTTATGCTTCGATTATGTTAGTGATTATTCAGAGTCTATTTTTAGATAGGATAGGAGGATGCGGTATACTGGCATGTTTGTAGGAAGTCCTACGCAAGCTCGATCGTGGGATGACGCAGTCAGTAGTGGGGCGCGATGCATGACACGTTTTCTTTCAAACAGAATAAAAAGAAGGAAAAAGAACAAAAATGCTGCACCATTCACGCAGCACAAAATCTTTAGGCTTTGTTTGGTACAAACGGATTTCGGAGGATTTGGGAGGTGGGGATTTGGGAGGATTTGGTGAATCCCTCCCTTCCACCCAATCCTCTTGATTCCCCTCTGTGCCAGTTAAACTCGTGAATTAAGAAGGTGGGGATTTGGGAGGGGTGCCATCTCCCTCTGTGCCTATGCAGCGCCGTCTCCCTCTGTGCATGTGCTTCCCCGAGGCAGGAGGCGAGGGTTCTGAATCACATTTTTTTAGACAATCACGCAAAGCTTTATTTAAACCGACCCAATGTTCAGAGGTACAAAAGAAAGATCACTAGGGTGTCCTAACCAAACATGGCGTCCCACCCCCAATTTTAAACTATGCTTCGCTAGATTGCGAGCCTCAAAATTCGAGCTCCTAAACTCATGAACAAAGCTACATCTACTGAAAGAAGAGCTTTGGTCTATTATTTCATGTAAGATCTCCCCATAGCTTGTCGGGTTCTTTTTCTTGATGTCATCCATCACAGTCCCGCAGTCTGAAGCAACATGTACACTTTGTATGTTGAGGTCCTCAGCAAGTGCCAATGCTTCCCGAATAGCAAGAGCTTCAAGAGTCGGCGGGTCATAAACACCTTTCACCACTATCGCTGATGCACCCTGAAAGCTTCCATCATGATCACGGCATATAGCTGCTGCTACTCCTCACCTCCGACTCTGTGGTACTGCAGCATCTACATTAAACTTAAACATTGCGTCAGGAGGCTTGATCCAATGAGTGGGTCTACATTCTTGCTGCTCTGATGGTTTACTTCATATCTCTAGTGTATCAAGGTCCTTCAGAAAGGCTTGAATGAACTGATGTGTAGCGTGAGGACTTTTGAAAATACCCTCATATATTGCCTTACGCCTTGCCTTCCATACTGACCAGAGTGTTACAGCCAAAATAACGAACTCCTTTTGTGGCGGGTGATCATGCATTGCAAAGAGCCAATTCCTCGCATTCGTATCAGTGTTCATGCTCACTTGTTCAACCAAAGAGGCCTGCATCATGACATGGTGCAATCAAAAAGAGCGTGCCTCCACGAATCAGCACAGCCGCAAAAGCGCGCATAGATGAGTGCTCGACATGTTGCGATGATGCAGGACATCCATGGATGGCATGGAATGTTGCGCTAGTTTCCACAAGAAAACCCTCAGTTTTGCTAGGACTTTAGTGTGCCATAGATCGGTCCATGCTTTGCTACTTGCATTCAAATCTGATGCTCCCGCATTTCCATCCATCTAATTCACGCTATGATATTTCTTATTTCTGACCATCCAGTAGGCTGATCTGACTGTAAATTTTCTGCTTCTCTCGGCCGCCCAGACCCAAAAATCATCAATAACTCTGGTACACAACGGAATGGCCATAACAGTGTCTGCATCAAAAGATATAAAGTTTGCTCTTATTAGCTCTTCCTTCCAAGTCGCTGTAGTTGAGTCGATTTGTTCCGAAACAAGCACCGGAGGGATAGCTGAGATAGATGTTATGGGACACAAAGGGCCTACCCTAGGTAGCTAGTTTGTTTCCCAAATCTTTATAGTACTTCCATCTCCGACTCGCCGAATGAATCCTTGCTTCAACACTTCCCTTCCATCAATCACAGCTCGCAAGATTTGCAAGGGATGATTCCCTAATTGTGCTTCCAAAAAACAGCTACTCAGGAAATAGGTTGCTTTGAGCATTTTTGCACTTAAAGAGTTCGGATCATCCAGTATTCTCCAAGCTTGACGGGCCAACAAAGCAAGGTTGAAAATTTCAATGTCTCTAAAACCCATACCTCCCATGTATTTTGGTTGAGTCATGACATCCCACGCTACCCATGTTGGCTTCCTCCTTCCTTGCTTGCTCCCCCACCAAATTTTTTGGATTATTGAGGTGATATTCTCACACAACCCTCGGGGTAGTCTAAAACAGGCCATAGAGTAAACTGGGATGGCTTGGGCCTACCTCCTTTCCTGCTGCAGACAGTAGTTTCTCCATTGATACGTCTCCAACGTATCTATAACTTTTGATTTCCATGCTATTATATTACCCATTTTGGATGTTTATGGGCTTTACTTTACACTTTTATATCATTTTTGGGACTAACCTACTAACCGGAGGCCCAGCCCGAATTGATGTTTTTTTGCCTATTTCAGTGTTTCGAAGAAAAGGAATATCAAACGGAGTCCAAACGGAATGAAACCTTCGGGGGCGATCTTTTCGGAACAAACGCAACCCAGGAGACTTGGAGTGGACGTCAAGCTGCAAATGAGGCGGCCACGAGGGTGCCCGGCGCGTGCCCTGGGGGTGGGCGTGCCCCCCACCCTCATGGGCCCCTCGTTGCTACATCGACGTACTTCCTTCACCTATATATACTCCCGTACCCTGAATACATCCAGGAGCACCACGAAAACCTAATTCCACCGCCGCAACCTTCTGTATCCGCGAGATCCCATCTTGGAGCCTTCGCCGGCGCTCCACCGGAGGGGGAATCGACCAAGGAGGCCTCTACGTCATCACCAAGGCCTCTCCGATGAGTTGTGAGTAGTTTACCATAGACCTTCGGGTCCATAGTTATTAGCTAGATGGCTTCTTCTCTCTCTTTGAATCTCAATACCAAGTTCTCCTCGATCTTCTTGAAGATATATTCGATGTAACTCTTTTTGCGGTGTGTTTGTCGAGATTCGATGAATTGTGGGTTTATGATCAAGTTTATCTATGAGAAATATTTGGATCTCCTCTGAATTATTTTATGTATGATTGGTTATCTTTGCAAGTCTCTTCGAATTATCAGTTTGGTTTGGCCTACTAGATTGATCTTTCTTGCAATGGGAGAGTGCTTAGCTTTGGGTTCAATCTTGCGGTGTCCTTTCCCAGTGACAGCAGGGGTAGCAAGGCATGTATTGTATTGTTGCCATCGAGGATAAAAAGATGGGGTTATACCATATTGCACAAGTTTATCCCTCTACATCATGTCATCTTTCTTAATGTGTTACTCTGTTCTTCTTGAACTTAATACTCTAGATGCAGGCAGGAGTCTGTCGATGTGTGGAGTAATAGTAGTAGATGCACAATCATTTCGATCTACTTGTTGCAGACGTGATGCCTATATACATGATCATGCCTAGATAATCTCATAACTATGCACTTTTCTATCAATTGCTCGACAGTAATTTGTTCACCCACCGTAATACTTATGCCATCTTGAGAAGCCACTAGTGAAACCTATGCCCCCGGGGTCTATATTTATAAGTTTTCCATCTACTTTTATTTGCATCTTTTTACTTTCCAATCTATATCATAAATATACCAAAAATATTTATCTTATCATATTATCTCTATCAGATCTCACTTTTGCAAGTTACCGTGAAGGGATTGACAACCCCTTTATCGCGTTGGTTGCGAGTTTCTTGTTTGTTTGTGTAGGTGCGTGGGACTTTTGAGGAGCCTCCTACTGGTTTGATACCTTTGTTCTCAAAAACTGAGGGAAATACTTACGCTACTTTGCTGCATCATCCTTTCCTCTTCAAGGGAAAAACCAATGCATGCTCAAGAGGTAGCATCCATCCACCCTCTAACTTTCTTCCATACCCCGTCTCTCAAGTATTTGAACGTGCCCATTTTTTATTGGCCCACATCAGTTGGCATGCCAAGGTACCTAACACTCAAAGACTCATTGTGCACGTTCAAATTTTGTTTTATGTTACCCCTCATCACTTGAGGACACCCCTTGCTAAAAAAGATGGATGAATTTTCATTATGTATTCGCTGCCCCGAAGCTTTGCAATATATCTCCAACAGGTTTGACACTATCACGGCCCCCTCAACACTTGACTTAAAAAGCAGCAGACTGTCGTCCGTGAAAAGGAGATGGTTCACAACCGGACCTGTTGGTGCCACCTTGATCCCTTCCAGACCAGTCGACTGAGAACTCGATTTTAGTAGGCACGAAAGGCCCTCTATCGCAATCAAGAAAAGGTAAGGAGAGATAGGATCTCCCTGTCGGATACCTCATGTGGGTACAAAATTTTCTAGTTTCTCACCGTTAAAGAGAACTGAAAACTTGACTGACTGCACCATGTCCATCACTATCTGTATCCATGATTATGCAAACCCAACTTCTCCATCATGGCCTTGAGATATGGCCACTCCAAACGGTCATAAGCTTTCATCATGTCCAGCTTTAAGGCACAATAGCTGTTTGATTTGGCTTTGCTTCTATTCATAAAGTGCAAGCACTCATAAGCACAAATGATTTTGTTTGTAATTAACCTTCCTGGAACAAACGCTAACTATTCTTCGGATATGATGTCAGGAAGAATTCTCTTTAGCCTGCTGGCAACAACTTTGGACGCAATTTTATAGATCACGTTACATAAACTAATAGGACGAAATTGAGAGAGTTGTGTTGGGTTCAAAACCTTTGGAATGAGTACCAAAACTATGTCATTGACACACTCGGCTCCTTCTTCCCCTTTTACAATTCTCAAAACTGCATTAGTCACCTCATCCCTGCAAATGTCCCAATGCCTTTGGTACAAGTGTGTCGGAAACCCGTCTGGCCCCGGGGCCTTTGTGGGAACCATCTGGACGAGAGCAGTTTTTACCTCATCCTTTGTATACGGCGCAAGTAACATGGCATTCATCTCCTCAGTTACTTTGGTTGGTACATTTGATAAGACTTCTTCAATCCCGGACACTCCTTCCGACGTATATAAGCTCATGTAGAAGTCTGTCACCAGTACTCTTAAAGCACCCGGTTCTTCCGTCGGCACACCCAATGAATCAGCCAGTGCCTTGATCATATTCTTCTTCCGTCTCTGGCTTGCACGCAGGTGGAAAAACCGGGTATTTTTGTCCCCAGCCGAGAGCCACTCCAGCCTTGATCGCTGCCTCCACATTAACTTCCCTATGGTAAAGCTCAATTAGTTTCTCACTGATTTTAAGTTCAACATGGTATGGTGCAGACCTGGCTGGATCACTACGCAAACGGTCCAATTCATACTTCAAACTCTTTATTTCTTTCCTCACAGAGCCTAATATATTTTTGTTCCACGCCTCGAGCTCATTCGGTATTCGTTCAGCTTTGTCCT
Source organism: Triticum timopheevii (assembly GCA_963921465.1). Lineage (NCBI taxonomy): Eukaryota > Viridiplantae > Streptophyta > Magnoliopsida > Poales > Poaceae > Triticum > Triticum timopheevii. The sequence goes on along the minus strand of OY997262.1, from coordinate 273,837,444 downwards.
TAATTCCTCCATGCTTGCTATCGGACCTCGCCCTGCCCAACTCGACGATATGGTCTCTGACCAAGTCTCGTGGGTTTCCCACATTACTTCATACTTGAAATTTTTCTTATGGTCTGGAGGATGGGTTCCGCTGAAATTCAGTAAGATAGGACAATGATCAGAAGTTGCCGCTATCAGGTGCTTAAGGTGGGCGTTTGGATACTTTTCGTTCTATTCAGCTGTGGCCATTGCCCTGTCCAACCTTACCCGGGTATAACTCCCTCCGGCCACCTTCTTCTCATATGTCCAAAAACGACCTTGATAGCCAATATCCATCAACATGCACACATCGACCGCATCCCGAAAACCCTGAGTCTGTGCATTGCTCCTCTCTCCAATACCCTCTTGTTCAGCTGGACGTAAAACCTCATTGAAATCCTCTATGCATATCCACGGGAGATTGCTCAAAGTACTGATTCCTTTCAAAACATCCCAAGTTTGGTATCTTAGGTGTATTTGTGCTTCACCATAAAACAAGGACATTCTCCATGGTTTAGTGTTTGTTTCCTCCACAGAACAATCAATATGATACACCGAGTAACCCAGAATTTCGATCTTTATTGGATTATTCTAGAACATTCCTAAACCACCGCTTCTACCTTGACTACTTACAGCATAGCCATTATCATAGCCAATGGTTCCTGCTAGACTGTCTACCCTCGTCCTCTCAATCTGTGTTTCAACAATACATAAAAGGGTAGGGACAAAATCCTTCGCAATTTTGTGAAGTTCTCTAACTGTCGCGGCGTTGCCTGCACCACGACAGTTCCAGCTTAAGATACTCATTTTGCCCGGCAGTGCTCCTTGCTGGAGCCTGCCGATAATGCATCATTGTTGGTTGTTGTGGTCCCAATCTCTTCCTCAAACTCTCTTGTTCCATCACCTCTCTCTGGACTATATCCTTGCCTATCTTCTTCGGCCTCTTATGATCCTTCCTCGGTGAAACATACACCGGCGGAAGAGGAGGGGTTTGGGACTCTCTAGCCACCAGAACCATCGCTTTCCCTGGATCTCCTTCAGTGTTCACAGTCCCGGACGAGATTGCTACATTATCCACTGATGTCGGTTTGTTGGACATCTGAATATTACCAGTTGCTTGTGGCACCAACCCATGCGTGGCCATTTTCCCGGCCAACGGGTCCTCTGTCGCAACCCCTGACTGACCATCGTTCGTTTGGTTCTGCTGCGGACGTGCATTGAAACGCCAACTCTGGTTAGGGTTGTAAGGCTCTCCTCCTCTTCCCCGTCCTCCTGCCCAAGGTCCTCCTCTTCCTCGTTGAGATGCAAAGCTTCCCCTTCCTGCTTGCTTGAACCTCACATTATCAGCAAAAACAAAGTCACCCCATTCAAAAGTGGATTCGTCATGTTCTCCATCTCCGCATTCTTCATGCCAGTGCCCAAACTCACCACAATTGAAACAAAAAGTGGGTAACTTCTCATATTTCACGTGATACTTCACCCTCTCTTCTCCCTTCTTAGCAGTAACAAAGCGTTTTATCTTGCTATTGATGTCTATCTTCACCTTGACTCTCGCGAATTCTCCAAAGAAACCTGCAGGCAATTTCAGCTGTACCTCCTCCACACCAATCCTAGACGCCAATCCTCTCACCACTGGTTCAATCAAGAACTTGTCCGGCAGGCGGTGAATTTGTGCCCACACGGAGAGTTTGTCAAGTTCAAAGGATTCAGGGTTCTTGAAACCATCATACTCTTCCATGATCACCGCCTGCTCCCTAAACAGCCACGGGCCCTCATACATCGCCTTCTTCCAATCCCCCAGACACCCGAATTGCGCCGTGAACAGATTACTCTTGATCTTCCTCCATGACACTTGTTTAGCAGGGTTCCAGGCTGCATGCATATCTCCATACAACGCGTTAGGGCTGAACAACTTTGGCGTGTGGACACGTGCAATCGCTAGCCACTTCACCGGCTCTACCATGTCCGTCAACTCCTCCTCCCAGATGAAGTCGTCCTCTTCCTCGTCCTGCAATGTTAGCGGGGCCAGCAGTTCCTCTGCTGTCTCTTTCCCATGTTTCCTCTGAGAGCATGCACCTTCCGCCATCGCCGCTGATCGGATCTGAAGCGGGGCAAAACTTCCTCTCGTCTCTTCCCTGCCGACGCCCCAGGCTCGAGGCCGAGCCCCAAGAGATCAGCGAGGTTCGCCGACGGACGAGGGGTAGATTCCGGTGTGCGTTGCCGGAAGACGTCGAAACCCTAGGTCTTTCGCCTAGGGGTTCTGAATCACGTGGAAACGAGGCGATCGGAGCGGATAGGCTGAGGAAACCTCCCGTACCAAATAGGGCCTCGAGGTTTTGGGGGTTTTCTGGGCCAAACGAGGCCTCAGTGTCCGGCCGTTGTCTCTCTCTCACACACACGGATACACCTAGCTCGGTGTTTTGGCTGACAATATCGGCCATCTCATCTACTCCCTCCATTCCAAAATATAGTGCGCCCGCGCTTCCCGAGGTTCATCTTTGACCATAAATTTAACCAACGAGACCGACTACGGCGGGACGAAAAATTATATAATTGAAAACTTCTTTTGAATACGAATTCACTGGTATAACTTTTGCTCCCACTGCAGTCGGTCTCTTGGTTAAATTTATGGTCAAAGTTGAAGCACAAGAATAGAGGAAGCACTGTATTTTGGAACGAGTACTAAAAAACCATACTGAACTGTATGTACAGGACAAGCATACCAGATGAGCCCTAGTAAATTTCATCCATGCTTTGATTGCTAGTTTGAGTTTCGCATCATGATCTCAATCCCAAAATCATAAGTATATACGTATATACCGGTACTCGGCAGCTGCAGCAGCAGCAGCCAGCAGCAGCCAGCAGCTAGGAAGGCGAGAACAATCTAGGCTAGCACCGCGGCGGCTTGCTTGTCGACCATGCTCCTGGCGAAGGCGTAGCGGAACCTGGCGTTGTACGGGAGCCACTCGAAGGCCTGCGACGCCCTGCGCCGTCCCCCTGCCGCGGCGGCGGCGGCGGAGCACCGCTGGATTGCCTCCTGCGCGGCCCGGCCGTCCAAGTTGTCGCGCGCCCACGCGAGGATGCCGTCGCCGACGGGGAGGCCGGCCTCCTTGGCGTACCGCTCCACGAGGCGCGGCAGGAACACCTTCCTCGACTTGCGCACCACCACGCCGGCCTGCAGGAACTCCCGCTTCGCCCGCTCCAGCTCCTCCGTCACGTTCTTCGCCGTGTACACCTTGAGCTGCAGCGCAACGCAACGCCGGAGCTCAGCTCAGGCCTCGAGGAGATCAACCAAGTATTGTGGTGGCGGCGTCAGGGCGCACGTACGTACCGTGGGGTCGGAGGAGGCACCGGTGCACAGCGCGAACAGGGCCTGAGGCTGGCAGTCCGGCAGGCCGAACTTGAGCTGGACCAGCTGCTTCTCGTCGGCGCATCTCTTCCGCATCGCCGTCGACAGTATCGATTCAAACCACTGCGTGTAAAATTGGATCAGACCTCACTTCTTCAGAAATCAGGTTTCCCTCCCTGTGCTAATTTGACTACTCCTAGAGTGTTATCCAGTGTTCTTGGTTTGTTCTTCCGAATTCATGAACAGTTAACCAAACTGAAATTTAGGGCCTTGATTCAGAAGTATTGAGTTCTTCAAGCATATACAGTTTGCTTCCTAAAAAGGATCCTAAATGTTTTTTTTAGGAACTGGCAATTAGAATTAAAAAATGTTTTTAATGTTTTATCCGAAGCCATCGACATTACATGAATTATCTGAATTTATATTCAAACTTAGGCATGAGATAGAAGGTCGTACTTACACCAGTTAGAGCAGCCCTCAGCGTGCTAATTTGATTACTATAGAGTGTTATTCATGTTCTTTGGTTTGTTTCAGCGAATTTGATGAATAGTTTACCAAACTGAATCTTAGGGTCTTGAATTTTATTTGAAGCTGTCAGCTTTACATGAACTATCTGAATCTAAATTCAGGATTTGGCATGAGATCACAAATCATACGTACACGACCAATCCGCGGGGATCTGCAGCACAGCAAAGAGTGTTCAATGGAGTTGGCTGTCACGGCATATCCACCAACATTGTAGGCAGCCTGCAATATGTGAGTTATTTGTTAGCCACATCATTATGGACTCCAGCACTCCAGGGACAACTGTAACTAAAATATCCTTTTCACCTTGTGAAATAGAGCCATCCTTTTCAGAGAACCGTTTGGAACTCCATATGCTAGATATGCCTGCACAGCGAATCACACATGGGATGACACACTGGAAAAATCACAAAAAATTAAAGAATAAGAAAACAGAGAAATCAGTGCAGAGTTTTTGGCAATTACATGCATGACAAGAGAATTGTACACGTTGATCCAAAAGGCCAGTTTGATACTGGTTTCTGACATACCCAGATCAACCCTTTCAAGCTGCTCCACAAGCAACCTATGCTCAAAGGAACACCCTCAAATTTGTTATACAATTATTTGGAAAATGAATTACTTTTCAGGATATAAAGTACGATAATCATCATTTTTCCGACAAACCTGTAGTGGGTAATTGCACAGGAGACATCTGGCGTCTGATTCTTTTCCACTGAGATTGAACATACTTCGACAATGCATTTGTTACTTGATGGATTAGTCTCCTCACTGTTACTCCTCCGAGGAAGAATGACACTTGTTGATGACCTTGACAAGAACGGCGAGCGAACCTTTTCAGGCTTTTCTGGTGACTCCGTGCGCAGAAGACAGTATATGGAGGCCATGCATCTAACCATTTCTTCAGATATCTTGCTTGGACATTGGTACAGATGATCTTTCAGAGTACGCGCCAAAGAACTACTCCCTGAATAAGGGAGCTATTTGTAAAGAAAAAAAAGGCAAAACAAAGGAAGAAGCAACAGTTAAAATAAGTCCAATATTTGCATTTTCTACTTGAAAGTACTGCATTAATCATAGCATCTCCTGATTTAAATCGGCAGGTTCAGACATACAAAATTGGGACAAAATACATGCTCCTGAAAGTACCGCAATGCAGAGAATTTGCATTCTAGTATAAAAAGGGCATACAATGACTGTTTGTAAATATTAGCAAGTAGTAGAATGCACTACATTAAATGTTTGTATGGATTTGATGAAACTATATTTTCTTTTATATGTTTTACCTTCCTTGTATCTGATGCAAGGGAGGCAGGACGGACATCCAACGTTTCGCTTGAGAAAGATTCATGCTTGATCTTGGTCTTGAGCATGTTCTTGGTTCTACCCGACTCCGACACTGATGTCATGATATGGAAAGGTTGGAGAGGCAGCTTCTTAGATGAGCAAAATGCACTTGATATTATGCTCGACTGCCGCCGCCTCGTCCTTGAACTTATGCTCTTGGCATGAGCCGGGGATGAAATACCGGAACTCTGCCCCGACGAAGGCCCGGACACGCACTGATCAAATATACTTCTGTAGAGTGAGAGGACGTGCTGCTCGCGGTTCGCGATTTCCTCTTCGAGCAATTCAATCTCTGCTATCAGTTCCTTTGTCTGCAGGAATAGCAACAAGAGTCACACTCTTCAGCACACAACTCAAATCATACTCATTTTCTATCGACCATCTGAAATTGTACTTTTTTTGGCGAATATCTGAAATTGTACTTGGAGCAGCATGGAGTGAGGTGACACTTTCCCTTGTGTGCTATCTTCACCTGTCAATTGCACTGCTTCTATTCACTAAATTACTACTAAAAGTGCACTAGCCTGACGATCGCAAGTAAATTTTGTTTTTCATGGAAGGAAATGTAAACAAATTTTTGGAGGAATTTTGTCGTTGTCATTGTGCAGTAGAATTGTAGGAGATGAATGGTACGGTACCTGAGCTGGAAAGTGCCTATGACCAGGAGACAGAGTGCTGGAAGCCCGGCCGATCGCCCGGTCAAGCATGATCCGGATGGACCTCTCCTGATGCAGATGCAGCTGCAGCTGCGAGACCTGCACAGTCCAGCAATTGTAAACACCGATTACTCAGACGGAGAAAACAGAGCCCATGGCGCATCTTAGCGTCAGGAAAGCAGTAGCTTTTTTTTTACTCACGTCGTTCTCCAGAGAGACGCGGTGGTTCGGCGACGCCGTGGCCGCGCTCGTCCGTTGGTCCCTCGGCGGGAGGCGGTGAACCGAAGAACCATCCGTTGAGCAAGAAGACTTCCTCGGGTCCGGCGGGTTCTGCCATGGAATTTTCACAGAATCCGATCAGTAATTCGCGAAGGCAGCACGTGTGCTTGCTTGATCAGTAATCTCCACTCATGAAGGCAGCACCTGTGCTTGGTTGAGTCGTTGCTCCATGGTGACATGCTTGCAAGTCTCCGAGTTCCTGCCCGAAGAAGCACTGGGCAGTGGATACAGACAGAAAAATAGAACCAGGGTTGAGATGAGCGGCAAGCAAAACCAAGACGGATAAAAACCCGGCAAAGGCGCGGCAGAGACCTCTTGGATCGCCGGTGATGTGGCGCAGCAGCGGTGGCGGCCGCCGCGGCCTTGGGCGTGGACGCCGCCTCGGGAGCCTCACCGTCGACCTTGCCCGGTTCTTGCGCTCCGTTCGCGACCGCTCCAGCCTGCTCCATGTTCCCTTGTTGGACTGCCGCCATGCCAGCGCCACCAACCTAGCTACATGGCAACAGTCCAGAAGGGTGGCGCATGAGCATTATATGAGCAGAGGCAGAGCAGGGCAGCAGGGTCCGGCCGGATTGATTTCGTGGCGCGGGGGGCAAAGAGCATCCCGCGCACAGGGCCGTGCCCACTCCCTGCGCTGCGACGCCGACGGTTTAATACGACATGGCACGCGGTAGTAAACTGCTGCTGCCGCGGCAGCGACGTTGGTGCGCTGCAGACGCAGAGTCGCAGAGGAAGAGGAAGAGCGGGTCGGAGCGGGAGAGCGACAGGGAGAGTGGAGAGTGGAGACTGGAGACGGATGGCGGGGGGAAGTGGGAGGAGTTAACTGCGCGGAAGCGAACGAGTTGGTGAGCCGCGTTAATGCACTGACGCGCGCACTGCGGCAGAGTAAATGGCCCGAGCAAGAACTCGCCATGCCATTGCCATGGCTTCGACTCCGCAATGTCTCTCACTGGCCCTACGTGATTGCTGAAGTCGCAGTAAGTTTTTTACAGTACTATACTGGCCACTCGCTCCAAAGTTTTTCACTGTAATTTCCGAGCGAGTGGCTGTAAATATTCTACTCCAATGAAGAAAAAATAGTAGAATTCTAGAAGAAGCTGCACGCTGCAGCTCCAGGTCAGAGAGACGCCGCCACCACCACGACTACTCCAGTCTCCAACTGTTGCATGACGACCCGTCAGAGAAACTGTTGCCGATGCTACAGTTGTAGATGAACCTCGGCAGCGGATCGATCTTCATGGCTACGGCTACGAGATACGTGATTCCCTGGCCTGGCCTGCTAGTAGTACGTATACCCCTACCGGTATGCGTGTTCTCTCCTCCTCCACGGCATTGACCTGAGCTACCTACCGGCCGGCGCATCGCATGCATGCAGCATGTCACGAGGTAGGCAGGCGACAGGCATGAATGCGGGCGTTAAATGCCCCCTGTCCTAGCGTCTAGCGCTAGCAGCGCAGTGGGAAAAGCTTCCGTCGACAAGGGAACCCGACGAGCCGGGTTACGACCTACGGCACCCGTCTAGCTTAATGATCCACCAGCCATCTGGAACCGAGACCAACTGCATGTACAATGTACTACTCTACGTGTACGCGGCTAGGGCCAGGGAGAGCGAGCTAGTGGTAGTGGGAGAAGAAGGGCGAGCCATGTGGTTGAATGGGAAGGAGTAATGGTCGACCGCCGGCAGCGTCGTCAGGGTTGGGGCTTGCTCTACTAATTCAGAGGGCACGTACGAGCAGCACAGTGAAGTGAAGTCATGCATTGATTTTGATTGATTCTTGGGGTGTTGGATTACATGGCGAGCAGGGCTTGGGTTGTCGCGTTCATTCAGTCATGACCCTCGCGTTCAGTCGCCGGTGGCGAGCAGTAAACGTATCGTCCTCCCCGTCCAGGGTCGGCTGGCGGTGGTGTCTGACTGTTTGTCCGATCCTGATGTGAAAAATTCGTAGGGAATCCTATGGAATGATTTGGAATACGGCGGCGATCATCAGAAAAAAACGGTAGCAGCATACGGCGATCATGCGTCCGGGCGGGGCGAATTCGATGATGCGCACGGATGAATCCACGTCCCAAGAAAGAACAAATCCGGAAATGTTGCGAGTGGTGACCAAGTGTAGTAGAATTGAGGGGTGGTGCGTCTACTCACCTCGGCCTAGGGCGGGATCATGCGTGCGGACGAGGTGACCGGGGAGCAGAGGAGGCGGGCGGCGTGTCGGCGCGGTCGCCGGCGGGAGGGGGACGGCACGCCGGGATGGCGGCCAGGACGCAGGTTCGTCTGTCGGGGGCGGCGCGTGCCTCGATATAGAGCGCTGCGCCGTCATTCTCCTTCATGGGCTGCGCCGTCCGGCTCTTTAAGGGTCCAACTCGGCCCAACTAGCCAGAGGGATTAGGGCCTCCACCTCGCTCAACACACGCACGACCCCCCGGGGAGCCAGGGTTCGCGCCGCCGGCCGCTCAGCCCGCCCAGTCCGCCGCTCCATCCCGTCTGGCTCGCCTGCCCCCGCCCCCGCATGACCTGCGCCGCCGCCTCCCTGATACCCTTCGACTCCGGCGCCTTCCAGATCCCCTTCCAGCCCCCTCTCCATCTCCCTCGATCCTCCTCGTCCAGCGCCACCGCCGCCAGGTAGCCATCGCCGCCGCCCCAGCTCCCCCTCGTCGCCGGACTGCAAGGTACAGGCTCCGTCCCTCCTCCTCCTTTCCTCGGTCCTCCGTCCTCCTCCGTTGTCTGCTCTCCTTCCCATCCCTTGTCGGCTCTCCTTTTCATCCACCGGCCACCAAGACCCCGAAGCAGACATCGTAACTCGATTCCATTACAGGCATGAACCAAACAAAACATAGATTTTTTTCCATTACATCCCTGTTACCAGCGTTATCTAATTCCCTTACCATTTACGTTACCAGCTTCTAATCCAAATCTGTGTCTCCTTCTCTCTTCCCCTCCCTCTCCCCACTCTGTTTCTCTCTTCTTTCTTATGTTTGATTTGATGGCTGGTGATGATTAATTGTTCCTAGTTGTATGCTAATTTGATGGCTGCTAGTGAAATATTTGGATGGTTGTTTTGTATGGCGTACAAGTTGTATGATTGATGACATCTAGTGAATTTTTTTTTGCATGATTGATTGCTTAGTATGACTTTTGTGGTGGTGTAGATTGAATGCCTGCTTAGTACTAAGAATTTTAGTATAGATTAAAATGCTCGCACATGGATGTTTTAGATGGAGAAAGTGAAAGCACTGAGAGCAATTTGGGATATTACCGAAAAAGGCTTTCGCCCCGCTTTATAAATAAAGCAACCGCCACAGAGCATACATACCACATAGGTCCAAACCGACACACACGAGTCTCACGGCAAAGTACAAAGGTTCTGCTGAGGGCACAGCGCAACAAGCCCGAAAAAGAAGAAAAACACAACATCAACACAGCGCACCCAACACAAGGTGGCTAATCGGGCTCCGGCGGTGGCGGCGGCGGCGGCGGAGAGAGGCGGACGGCCATCGATCGGATGTCGGCGATGAAGGCGGAGATGGCGTCACGGTCCAGGGGGCGACTAAGCGGCCGCCAAAGCTGCAAAAAACCCGAGAATTTGTAGAGGGCGTCAGTAGAGCGACGAAGGGGAGCGTGCTGGATCACAAGTTTATTGCGAACGGTCCACAACGTCCAAGCAAGCACCCCAACTTCAAGCCACCTAATGTGGCGAGTGGACACGGGGGACAGTTGGAGTTCAGCAAATAGGTCCTGGAAGTTGGTGTGGCACCAACTCCCGCCGACCACCTCGCGAAAGCAGCTCCAGAGGAATTGGGCGGAGACGCAGGAGAAGAAGATGTGGTTCGAGTCCTCCGGGACGCCACAGAGCGGGCAGATACCGGTGCCTGGGCCATTGCGCTTGCGGACCTCCACACCAGACGGGAGCCTACCACGGATCCATTGCCACATGAAGATGCGAATCTTCAGTGGCACGCGAACGGTCCAAACCATCGATAAGGGGAGGGGTGCGGAGGATGGGGCGATGGCCGAGTAGAGCGACTTGGTGGTGAACAAGCCCGACGGTTCCAGCCGCCAGCGGGTACGGTCCGGCCTGTCATCCACCAGTGGCTCGTGCAACGCGACGCAATCAAGCAACTCACGCCAGGCGGCGGATTCCGCCGGCCCGAACGGTCGACGGAAGGCAAGGCGCCCCAGATCAAGAAGGGCCCTATTGACCGATATCATGGGGTCAACGGAGATAGAGAAAAGGGCGGGGAAGCGGGCCGCGAAGGGGGAGTCACCGGCCCAACGATCATACCAGAAGAGAGTCGAGAGGCCGGAGCCCACCAAGATGGAGGTCCCAATGCGAAGCACCGGGAGAAGCTGAACAATGGACTGCCAGAACTGGGAGCCGCCCGATCTCTGGCAGAAGGCAAGGGGTTGACCCCGAAGGTATTTATTCCGGATAATGTCCAGCCAGAGGCCGCCATGGCCCTGGGCGATGCGCCAGAGCCAGCGGGAGAGAAGAGCGATGTTCATTCGCTTGGAGCACATGATGCCCAGGCCACCTTGCTCCCGGGGCTTGCAGATGTCAGGCCAGCTGACCATGTGGTACTTCTGCTTATCATGCTCGCCAGCCCAGTAGAAGCGAGACTGGATCTTGGCGATCTCCTTATGAAGGGACTCATGGAGGCTATAGAAGCTCATAAGGAACAGCAAAAGGCTAGAGAGGGAAGAGTTGATAAGAATAGTTCGGGCCGCCTTAGAAAGCCATCTCCCCTGCCAGGGCCGCAATTTGGGATATTCGCAAATAGCTTTTGTGTTCATATTCGACGCAAAACTTTTCGAAACAACCAAGCGTTAGCAATTCAGTACACAGTTCCAGCCTAGGGGCATTACAAACATTTCGCCACACAACACATACAACAATCTCAGAATAGAACTCGCGGCTGATCCTGTGGGCAGTTTCCCAGAATCATATTCTGGAGAATCGTGAGCCGAAAAGAACTGGCTCGGTGTGTTTCAGATCGCGGTCGAAGCTCCGCCATTGCCGCCGCCGCCCCTCAGTCATCGGTGACCACGCTGCAGGGACGAAGACGCACAGGGTTGTGTGTCGTAACCACACTCCCATCAATGGCGTCCGACAGTTACTTGCCCGTCGGTTTTTCCAATCTTCGGTTTTTCTACGGCGAGGCAGACGATTGGCCTCCCCATTAGTTTCAGGCCATCGGCAGAGCTCTATCCGCCGTACTTGCGTCCCGGACCCTTCTGCCAATTAACTACTGCACTGGGGGTATATCAGAGGGCAAAGTTTCGAGTCCGGCCAGCCCTTCCATGCCGCTCCTCTGTTTCAGGCCTCTGCTCATGAACTGATTTGTTGTGTAAAATATAGCTATATGCATTGACGGCCATATTTAACCAGCTGATTAATGATCCATCGATTAATTCAGTTAGTCAGCGGATTCGCCGATTGATCCCTACTCCCCAACCGACCGAGCAGCTACCAGTTACCGATATCCAAATATTTGATGAGGACTAGGTTGCTTTCTTTTGTCGATTCATGGCAGTAGTACTTCAGCATGTTCTTTCTTAGAACTAGTACTTCAGGATATAGGTGGCGTTGGATCCCACTTGTCCCACAAGTGCCACCCATAAAAAAGAGCCTAAATGGCGCAAATAGACATCCAGTAAAAATATGTGCCGCAAATGAACAGCCCAACAAAGCCCACCAACACCCCAAAACAGTTGACGCTGCCATGCCCTAGCCGCCGCCGCCGCCGTCTCTACTTGCCGCCTCCCCACCTTTCAATCCTCTCCGTGCTCCGCCCCCTCCCCCCCCCCCCCCCCCCCCCAAGGTAAGCAAAGATCCCCCGCCCTCCCCCCTCTCAATTCTTTTGTCTCCACTACTGATTATATTATCCACTAATGTGTTCTGGCCCCCCTTTCACCAGTGATGAGAATATTACGAAAACTGTACTGTAATGGTCATTTAGTGTAACAACCAGCTCCTGTACTGCTGAAAACTTTGCTAGTAGTGCTAGTACTGCAGATGGTAATGATTAATTTCAGTTAGCTTGCTCCTCTGAGGTCATGGATCTTCTAACTTTTAGTGTGCAAAGATATTGTTAATATCTTATTTTAACAATGGGAGTTGATTATTATAATGGTCATGCCTTTTTAATTTTCTCTTGTAGAGAAACTAATTATTAGTGTACAAACTCTGTTCAGTAAGCTAGAGTTATCCCATGTCAATTAGTGTGTGTACCTGTGTCCATAAAGGCATGAAGCTGATGCTGTTCTGACGAGAATCACAGCTGAGCATGAGCATCAGGGCGCCGGGCCCTCGGTTCAGGCCTCTGCTCATGAACTGATTCGTTTAACTGCCAATCATATTAAGTGGCTGGCGCAAAACCAACATAACTGGCATGCAGCCTAAGCGGCTATAGCCGCATTGCTCAGTGGATGGATCACTTGCATCCTGAGTAGTACTCACCCAAGTAATTGTTGCAGTTTATCTCAAATATTTCTTTAAATTTGCCCCTCTCTGAGTCAGAGCACTAGTATCCCCACTTAAGATCTGCCCCTGGTGTCTAATGAGTCGTCATCTCTTAGGAACTACAAATGTGTGGCTTTGTTGTGTGGGACTGCCGCTGTGAAGGAAATTAGCTGAAGAATTTTGAGCTCTAAAATAACTTCCTTTCTTTTACAGTGACCTAGAGGTTAGGCTACAAACAATCCATGCTTAGTATTTGTTGAGCATTGAGGGTGCTTGAGATAAAGATGCTGAAGAACGTCTTGAGTCAGTCATGGAGGAGGGGGGCGCATGTCCTACGGGAAGGGCATCCAATTGAAGCACTGTATGCTTGTTCAAGTCAATTTCACAGCGGGCAGGTAATTAAACACATTTTTATTCTCTGCCTGTAACTGTTGATAATCAACCCTTGAAGCATCTATGTTGTTACAGTGCTTGAATTTTAGGAACTTGGATATGTTGATGAAAATTAGTTGGCATTAGCTAGAATTTTTGTTGTGGTAACTCAGAAATGCTTCTAATAACAAATAGCTTGTAATGCTTCCTAGGAATTCATGATTACGCATAAACTAGTGTAGTCTTGTCTGAATCTACAGTACTTGCAGTGACTGAATGCCTACATATGTGATACTGTCTGAAGGCTGCGAGTTTCCTGTGGCTGCATGAGCCAAACTTTTGTCATCCTTCTACAATCATGTATAGTTCCAGCACATTTAGATGTTAAATAATGAGCGGGACAATTCATTTACTTAAGACACATCCCACCCAAGATCCATTCAAAATTTCGATCCTGAATTTTAGCAAGGCTCAAAGCTATGTCAAACACGTCTAGTAGCAGTCATTCTTACCACTGCATGCATGTCGTCTGATGTATATACTGGCTAAATAATGGCTTCAAGTTTAACAATCTATTGCAACTGTACCTGATTCAGTTTACAAATTACCTTCTTTGGATTACAATGGCATCCACAATTCATTCATCAATTAGTTACACTGAATGCACTGGAAAATTCACTCACGTTGATATACATTTCATGTTAGAGACACTTGGCAGTGCATTGAAGGAATTCCTCCGTATAACTTGGTTGGACTTATGTAGTCAAGTTTGCAAACATCTATAGGTCTTGCACATTTATAAACCCTGCAATTAGTTAAACAATTCATTTAGATTTCCTCTTTAGACCAAGCATTTAGCTCTTCAAAAGTTTGAATAACCGAGATGCAACCTTACTCACAATCCATTCAAATTCTGACCCTGCGTCTCTTGTTGCCCAAGTTAAACATTTCCAGTCATATGTAAGTCATTGGGTACACATACACGATTTGTTCGAGTCTTCCAGTGGCACCCAATTCAATCCTGACATATTTTTTTTCTCTGTCGGTTATCTGTTGATAATCAACCCCTGAATCATCTATATTGTTACAGTGCTTGGATGTTAGCAACTTGGATATGTTCATGAAAATCAGAAATGCTTGTAATAACAAGATAGCTTGGTAATGCTTCTTAGGAATTCGTGTTTTCGTATAAACTAGTGTAATCCTGTCTGAAATCTACATTACTTGCAGTGACTGCATGCCTACATATGTGATACTGTCTGAAGGCTGCGAGTTTCCTGTGGCCGCATGAGCCAAACTTTTGTCATCCTTCTACAATCATGTATATTTCCAGCACATTTAGATGTTAAGTAATGAATGGAACAATTCATTTACTTAAGAGTAAGACACATCCCACCCAAGATCCGCTCAGAATTTTGATCCTGAATTTTACCAAGGCTCAAAGCTATGTCAAACAGGTCTAGTAAAGCATTTCCAGTCATTCTTACCACCGTATGCATGTCGTCTGATGTATATACTGGCTAAATAATGGCTTTTAAGTTTAACACTCTATTGCAACTGTACCTGATTCAGTTTACAGATTACCTTCTTTGGATTACAATGGCATCCACAATTCATTTCATCAATTCGTTACACTGAATGCACTGGATAATTCACTCACTTTGATATACATTTCAGTTTAAAGACACTTCGCAGTGCATTGAAGGAATTCCTTTGTATAATTTGTTGTAATCACGTGGGCACGCTACTGTTTATGAAGTTTGATGCTACCTCAAGTGCTCAAGGCTTGAAGTTGCCTCTGGATTCTTTGGCTGGACTTATGTAGTCAAGTTTACAAACATGTATAGGTCTTGCACATTTGTAAACCCTGCAATTAGTGGAACAATTCATTTAGATTTCCTCTTTAGACCAAGCGTTTAGCTGTTCAAAAGTTTGTTTACTTGAGATGCAACCTCACCCACAATCTATTCAAATTCCGACCCCGCTTCAGACACTTCAGTCTGTTGATCTATGTTCCACCTTCAATTCAAATTCAAACTCAGTGCAATGGACACTTCAGTCTGTTGATCTATGTTCGGCCTTCAGCCCCACTCACTAAAATAGATAGAAGTAGCTGAGTCGCCGTTTTGACCTGTTGATTCATTCATCCAGGTGTTGAGGTCGGCGAGGAGCTTCTTCGGCGTGGAGGACTTCATGGACGAGGACAACAGCAAGCCCTACACGTACAAGAAGGAGAAGCGGTCCAAGAACCCGCACAAGCACATCTCGTTCAAGCAGCGGACGATCGCGCACATGGAGCCCTTCACCCTGGACGTGTTCATCTCGAAGCGTTTCGTGTCGGCGTCGCTGACCCACCGGTCGACGTGCCGGCAGGTGGCGGTGGCGGGCACCAACTCCAAGGACGTGAAGGCGGCACTGACGTCGCGGTCGGACGTGCCGGCGTGCCTGTCGGTGGGGCGGTTCCTGGCGGAGCGGGCCAAGGAGGCGGACGTGTACGCGTGCACCTACACGCCCCGGGAGCGGGACCGGTTCGAGGGCAAGATCAGGGCCGTCGTGCAGTCGCTCATCGACAACGGCATCCACGTCAAGCTCTACCTCGACTGATCCTTTCTTTTCTTTTGCTGCTGTGTGTGTCTGTTGCCGCTCTGCTTTCTACACCTGCTGCTGAAGAAGAGTGCTGGCTTGGTTGAGTGCGCTGTGCTGCCGTCGGTCCTGTGACCTTTGTGGATGTCCCATGTCTGTTGCAAGAAATTTCAGACTTTTTTCACGGCTTTACCAGGGTAGCTCTTCTCCATGTGAAAGAAAATGTCAACCACACTTGACATTTTGGTATCTTGTTTTCTTGTAGGAGTACCAGTTTTGTTGTTAAGATGGTGATGATATGGTTTTCTACATCTGAAACGGAATCCTAGGTTTGGTGTGGGTTGGTGCAGCGCCTGCGACGGATTCCCAGATTGCGCAACGGCTGAGGAGACGCTCTGGTGGTTGCCCGCTTTTCCCACGCCTCCGATGGAGGGAGGTGAGGTCCTCTCCCGTCGCAGGCGCCGGTGCTCTTTATCTATCTGCTCCTTTGGTGAGGTGATCGCAAAAGTGCGGCCGAGTGTAAAGAGGCAGCGGCGCGCGACTCCGGCCGTCCCACCCTCCTGTATCTCTCTGTATCCATCATGAACGCCTTCTTTGCCTCGCTCACTCATGAAACAGGCACGAGGCAAACACCATCATCGCCTGCGGTAGCTCCCCTGGCCGGTTAAAAATCCCGGGCGACTGATGCTGATCATACATTCATACTCGCATGACGAGGCAAGGCAACGCCACGCGTGAGGACAGCAGCGTCTTCTCCTCCCCTGGAAGATCCAAGCGCGCAGAGAGAGCGTCGTCCTCACATCACGGCCGCTCCTGTGTGCGTTGCCGTTCCTTGATAGTTGATACATACTGTACACAGTGTTTTGTTGGGACATGGCCGATCCATCGCTTCCACCGGACGCAAGCCCAAAGGGACGTGACGCTCATCAGCTAGTACTACCATATCACGCTAGCATAGCTCTCACGCATGTGGTAGCACACTTGTGTTGGCGGGAAAAGTTGCATCATGGGTGTTCCCTAAACTGACCAAACAAACCTAAATATTGAAAAAACAAATCACGGTTGATGCCGTTGCGAAGAAGATTACGGCGACCAATTCCCTGCTCAGTCTCAGACTCTTGTTAATCAAGCAGGCAGCACGATGATTTCCGTCAGCAGGCAAGTGCTGCCCAATCATGGGTCCGGCCGGGCCGGGCCGGGCGGCATCCTTGCCTTTCCTTTGGGCATGCTGTTAGTGGAGGGTCGAAGAGGGCGTAGCCATCGACCGATGATGGCGATAACGCAGGCGCGCGTGGGATGAGATTCCACTCCGGTGGCGGTGGCGGTGGCCCGGATCATTGGGTGCGCGCGCCACTCGTCACCTGGCGCACGCACGCTCCAGGCTCGACATGCTCAGGCTCAGGGACGGGACAAACATCTCGCGTCTCCTGCAGCGGCCGCGGCGACGGCCACCTAGCGGCACAGCACAGCACAGCGTGTATGGCACGTATTATTTTCATTTCTGCACTGCCCAAGCCCAGTCCCCACCAGCACCTGGCCTCAGTGGCCGCGCTTTACTAGTCGGGAAAAATAATGCCGCTGCTCCTGCCTTGGCGGTCGATCAAGCGGCTTGACCGTTCCACCGAGTTTGAATGAAGCTCCGGCGACCGAAGCAAAGGAGATCCATCGATCGCCCTCGCGTACCCTACAGATGTACGTGGAAACGGGGACATGGCCAGGCATCAAGCCCCACCACACCTGAAAACTGAAAAAAAAGAAACAGAAACAGAGAGTCAGAGACGAGGATGAGTAGAATTCAAACAAGCAAGATGGATGGATACATAGCGACCGCGCAGCACAGGCCAAGCAGACCGACCGGCGTCCAGCTTACCGGGTGACGGGTCTCCTGTCGTCAAGCCCCTCCTTGACCGGCCTCCAAGCGCAGCCGTAGCATACATCTATCTCTTCGTGTTAGTTAGCGGGAACGCCGGCATCGTCGGTAGCTAATACGCCGGGAAAACAGAGGAGGGGGTTTCTCTTGGAAGCATCGCAGAACGTTGCTGCAAGTTCAAACAAGTCTTCGTACAATTGACTAAACGTTGCTACTCAACAACCCTAGGTACAAGTTCAAACAAAACAAACCAAAAAACTGTAGGTGGTGCGTCCAGAAGCCAATGCCGCCGTAGCAATCCATGGCTGGTTTGGCTTCTCTGAAGTCATGTCATGAGACCCTCCGAGGTCCCGGATAGCTCAGCTGCCGGGAACAAATGGCTAGAGAACAGCGACGGCAGCACTAGTATATTGCAGCGGTGGTAGTAGAAATCCCAAGTAGTGGAAGGGAGACTTGTTGGATGCAGACAGGAGTAGCAGGGAAAGCCAGGGGTCTTGTCGGTGTCAAAACCGGCGGATCTCGGGTAGGGGGTCCCGAACTGTGCGTCTAGGCGGATGGTAACAGGAGACAAGGGACACGATGTTTTATCCAGGTTCGGGCCCTCTTGATGGAGGTAAAACCCTACGTCCTGCTTGATTAATATTGATGATATGGGTAGTACAAAAGTGGATCTACCACGAGATCAAGGAGGCTAAACCCTAAAGCTAGCCTATGGTATGATTGTTGTAATGTATGTTGTGCCCTACGGACTAAAGCCCTCCGGTTTATATAGACACCGGAGGAGGCTAGGGTTACACAGAGTCGGTTACAATGGTAGGAGATCTACATATCCGTATCGCCAAGCTTGCCTTTCACGCCAAGGAAAGTCCCATCCGGACAAGGGACGGAGTCTTCAATCTTGTATCTTCGTAGTCTTGGAGTCCGGCGGACGATGATAGTCCGGCTGTCCGGACACCCCCTAGTCCAGGACTCCCTCAGTAGCCCCTGAACCAGGCTTCAATGACGATAAGTCCGGCGCGCATAATGTTCGATATTGCAAGGCGGGTTCCTCCTTTGAATAATCCAGAGAAGATCATGAACACCAGGATAGTGTCCGGCTCTGCAAAATAAATTCCACATTCCACCGTAGAGAGAATAATGCACATAAATCCAATCTGCTGACGTTTCATGCGGCATGACATCACACCGCTTCCAAGCCTTTATTTGAATCATTTTTTATTATACCACCTCAGCACGTTTAGCGAAGCGGTTTCCTTGGCACGTCTTGTCGAAGCAGAGATCGTGTTCCCCTTATTCCGGGATTCTCATCAATACGGACGTGGGTAACCCAACCGCGCCATTGATGGTGGCGCTTGGGGGATAAGCGAGTTTTACCGGGCCGGTGGGGGACGCATAGCCCTCGCCCACCTATATATAAGGGATAAGGATTTACCTTCTCACCTGCGCCTTCTTCCTCCTTTGCTTACCCATCTCCGCGCACTCAAGCTCCAACGCTCAAGCTCACGCATCTCGCCTCGGCCTTCTCCGAATATGTCCGGAGCGGGAGGCAAGTGGTTGGCCTCCACCGTTAAGGAGAAGCACATCGCCAAGCTGCGCAGCGCCGGATACCTTTCCGGCGATATCGCGCATCGGCTGCCCGACGAGGGGCAGCTCATCCCTACCCCCGGGCCCCATGAGAGGGTCGTCTTTCTTCCCCACTTCCTCCACGGACTGGGCTTTCCACTCCACCCATTCGTCCGGGGGCTCATGTTTTACTACGGCCTGGATTTCCACGATCTGGCGCCGAATTTCATCCTCAACATCTCGGCGTTTATCGTCGTGTGCGAGGCCTTCCTCTGCATCCGGCCCCACTTCGGCCTGTGGCTCAAGACCTTCAACGTCAAGCCGAAGGTTGTGAAGGGCACGCAAGCGGAATGCGGAGGCGCCATGTTGGGTAAGTTGTCCAACGTCCTTTGGCTCGAAGGGGCCTTCGTGGACTCCGTCAAGGGGTGGCAATCGGGGTGGTTCTACATCACCGAGCCGCGCGAGCCCACATGGGCGGCGGCCCCCGAGTTCAGATCTGGCATCCCCACGCAGCTCACCTCCTGGAAAGAGAAGGGTTTGCTGTGGGGCAATCCGAAGGAGCTGACGGGACTCCGAACCTGCATCCAGAAGCTGGTGAGCAATAAGCTCAGGCTCGTCGACGTGGTCCAAGTCATGCTCATCCGCCGGATTCTCCCATGCCAAGAACGGGCATTCAACCTGTGGGAGTTCAATCCGGAACAACACCACGCGCTAAGCGGGCTCTTCGATACGACATATGAAGGCGCCTGGAGGGTGCTGTTTAAGGGTGCCGAAGCCCCCGCATCCGCGACGGAAGATCGCGGATTTTGCTCGCAGCATCCGGCTGACGAGGTAAGTGATTCAACCCCTTTACGGGACACTTGTGGTAATCAAATTGATTCTAAGAGGGTTTCAATCTCTCTTTTCCTTTGACAGGAATGGATGGAGAAGGCCGAGCAGCTTATCAGCCCGGCTCCCATGCCAGAGGACCCAGTGAACACCCGTCTAGCAGGGCTGCTGGTTCCGGCACCGCACGTGGTGCCGGAGAAGAAGGCCAAGAAGGTGGCTGCGGGGACTCAAAAGAGTTCCCGCCATCAGGCGTCCGGCGACGAGGCGGACTCCTCCCCCGAAGACGAGGAGGAGGAAGAAGACTCTCTCCCGGAGGAGGGAGAGAAGAAGAGGAAAGCTTCCCCAATAGGGGAGGCCGAAGGGTCCAAGAGGGGGAGAACTATCCCTCCGGACAGTTTCGCCAACACCATCGTTGGCGAGGAGGAGTGGCCTTTAAGGGCCAGGCGTCCGGCAAGATCGTAAGTATCCGGATCCTTGGCATGCAATTTCTTTCGCATTGCGTAGTGTCCTTCTAATGTCGCATTTCGTCCATAGTCCGGCCGATGATGATCTCCCCGCTTCATCGAGCGGGTCATTGGCCCCGTCGGATGTGGATTCACTTCCGACTGCCACTACCCCCCGCGCCGACGAGGACGCCGAGGTGGGATCCCAGAGAGGGACCCATCAGGAGGAGGCTCCGGAGGCACTGTTAGGCAGCCTCCCGGACTTTGTGCCGGACTCCACATCGGAACCCGCAGTGGTTCCAGAGTCCGGCAAGCGACCCCTTCGAAAGAAGGGCAGGACTGTGACACCAGCGGCCTCCGTCCAACCGGAGGCGCCGGACAACTTGTTGGAGGCGCTTAAAGGCGCTTCCATCGAAGAAGAACACCGCACTCTCATGAGTGCGGTGATTCAGAAGGTCCAGCTCGCCAAGAGCGGGCTGACCGAAGCCTGCAACAGCCTTCTAACAGGCTTTGAGGTAAGAAGTTAAAGTTATGTAATGTAATACCGCATAGACAGTAGCCCCTGATGCTCAGTTCGGTGTTCGGCAAGAAAAGCCGGACTGAGGATCTAACAAGATATACGCACGGTTGCTTATAATATGTCAATATGGGTTTGCAGGATGTGCTGCTGACCTCTGCCGCACTGACTGCGGAGGTCGGTGTGTTGAAGCAGGACCTCGAGCGGTCCGAGCAAGAGCTCGGCCATGCCAAGAAGCAGCTCGAGGATAAAGAAGGTGAGTAACACCGCTTTGAATAAGTACCTTACAGAAAAGGATTTTGGTTGCAATAAAATTAACAGGGATAATATGGGTATTGCAGGGGCCACGAACGAGGTGGCAGCCCTGAAGGAAGCTGTGTCCGCGGCCGAACGTAATGCGGCCGCGGAACGGGCAGAGCGAGAAAAGCAGGAGGCAAGGGTGGCAGAAATACGGCAAGAGCTCCAGGCTCTCATGGAGAAGCATGAGAGTTTGGAGCGCGACTCCAAGACTCGAGAGTCCGAGCTTGCCTCGGCTCTCGAAAGTGCCAAGTCCGCCAAGGCCGAGGCCCGTAAGGCCCTTCAGGAGGTTGAAGATGTAAAGAAGATAGCGGCGGGTAAGGCATTTTTCATGCAAAGCAAGCATGTTAATGTAAACTACCTGACACTTACCCGCATTCGGAGCTCTCCAGGGGCGCTTGCAGATCTGCCGCGTAGTGCGTCTGATGCCACCGCATTCTATCGTGGCGAGGAGGGAAGCTCGACGGAGAAGGTCTTCTGGTCTCAGTACGCTGAGGCCGGCCATCCGGTGCCCCCAAGCGACCAGCTGAAACAGCTGGTCGAACTCCACAAGGTAGCTGAGGAGGCCATGAAGGGCCTTATAATCCGGTTTTGGCCTGGACAGGCCATGCCTGGGAGCTACTTCGGCCTTGTGCGGCGGCTGGTGGATGCGTGCCCCTGGGTGGAGGTCATCAAGCGCTCCGCCTGTATTGAAGGTGCTCGTCGGGCCCTTGCCCACACAAAGGTGCATTGGGGCAGGTTGGATGCGGAGAAGCTTCTCACGGACCCACCACCACCGGGCAAGGAGTATCGCACGCCCGAAATGTATTATAAAACTGTCCTGAAGGGAGCCCGCGATATTGCGGATGAGTGCCCCAGAAATGTAATCTTTGAGTAAACTCGCTATGTATTATCCTGTGCGCTGAAAACTTCGTTCATATGCGCCTTGAGCAACGCTTGTTTAATTTAAAATATTACATTCTGTGCGGCCGTTTATAAAATCTGAGAGATGGCAAGTCGTTGGCTTCAGCCCCCGAGCCGCGAGTGCTGGGGTGTTCGGGATAAATTTGAGCACTCTTGTTCCCATTTTTGGGTCCATCTAGGGAGGCGCTCAACACAGCGAACAAGGCAACCGGACTTATAATGCTTGAACACTCTCACTTAGCCATAGAATTCTATAATTTTAAATTTCGACGAAGCCCCTGGTATTCGGAAGACCGAATCCAGGGCGCTATCCACGCCTTCGTCGGACATTGTCCGGAACTTCGCTCGAAGCGGCGTGAGTCTTTAAGGACCCGAAAAAACCTCTCGAACAGCGACCAATCTCTCGCCTTATCATGCCGGTCAGTTTTAGCTTTCTCCACTGAGGCGCTCGCCCGGCTCAACCGGGGCGCAATCGCAGTGGTTCTCCCAGTGCCACCTTAGCCGACAGAACGGAACGTAAGGCACCAAAACGTGGGAGCCGGGCAAACCCAACTATTGACCCAAGACATGATTCGGAGCCGATTCATATAATGCTATAATTCGGGGTGCCGCACTTGTGGAAGTGTTCGGACTTATCACACCATAATGTGGGGAACATAAGCCCTTGAGTGTTCGTCGCAGTCTTCTTTCTTCCCTGGCTATTGCATCATGAGTTCGGCAGGTTCACCGCCGGACAGGGCCTCTGGTTAACGGAGTCCTGTGTACACAAAGAAGTAAAGTGAAAAAGAAAAGAAGGGGGGCACACTTGCGAGCCCCTGGTGTGGTCGAGCCGCACTCTGGGTCCATTGTGATCGTGCCCCTTCCCCTGCGCCCATGGTATCTCCAAAGCGTAATGATGTACGCGGAGGGTTGTTCTTGCAATCATGCGAGGGCGGGGGTTGGGGCCGCATTGCTACGCGTGCTCTGATCGCGCCAGGTGGTCTTGGTTGGTATTGCTTCGGGCGCATTTTGCTGTATCCGGCCGTTTAACGGCCGAACTTGAGAATTGCCTTAAAAGGCTGTTCTGTACTTCTGCCGCGAGAGCCGCTGTATGTCCCTCCGTCCAGAGGGAGCGTTCCGTATTTCCGTTGACCGTGATGACTCCACGAGGGCCTGGCATCTTGAGCTTGAGGTATGCGTAATGCGGCACCGCGTTGAATTTTGCAAACGCGGTTCGTCCGAGCAGAGCGTGATAGCCACTGCGAAACGGGACTATGTCGAAGATTAACTCCTCGCTCCGGAAATTGTCCGGGGATCCGAAGACCACTTCCAGTGTGACTGCGCCTGTACAGTTGGCTTCCACACCTGGTATGACACCTTTAAAGGTTGTCTTTGTAGGTTTAATTCTTGAGGGGTCTATGCCCATCTTGCACACTATATCCTGATAAAGCAGGTTCAGGCTACTACCGCCGTCCATCAGGACTCTTGTGAGGTGGAATCCATCGACGATTGGGTCTAAGACCAATGCGGCGAATCCGCCATGGCGTATGCTGGTCGGATGGTCTCTTCGATCGAAAGTGATCGGACACGAGGACCATGGATTGAACTTCGGGGCGACTGGCTCCATCGCATAGACGTCCCTTAGCGCGCGCTTCCTCTCCCTCTTGGGTATATGGGTTGCGTAGATCATGTTTACCGTCCGCACTTGTGGGGGGAAACCCTTCTGTCCTCTATTGTTCGGCGGTCGGGTCTCTTCCTCGTCGTCGCTGTTTAGCCCCTTGTCATTGTTTTCGGCAATTAACTTACCTGCCTGCTTGAACACCCAGCAGTCTCTGTTGGTGTGATTAGCTGGCTTTTCAGGGGTGCCATGTATCTGGCATAAGCGGTCGAGTATTCGGTCCAAATTGGACGGACCCGGAGTGGTTCTTTTGAATGGCTTCTTCCGCTGACCGGGTTTAGAGCCTCGGAATCCGGCGTTGACTGTCGTATTCTCCTTATCATCGCCGTTAATGCGGCGTTTGTTTTTGTTCCGACGTGACCTGCCGTTGTTGTCCTTAGTATTCGGACTGCCAGAATTTTTACGGAGGTTATTGCTGCGAGCTAGCCAACTATCCTCTCCCGCGCAAAAGCGGGTCATTAACGATGTGAGGGCTGCCATGGATTTCGGCTTTTCCTGTCCCAGGTGCCGGGCTAGCCATTCGTCGCGGATGTTATGTTTGAAGGCTGCAAGGGCCTCTGCATCCGGACAGTCGACGATTTGGTTTTTCTTTGTCAAGAACCGTGTCCAGAATTGTCTGGCCGATTCGTCTGGCTGCTGAATGATGTGGCTTAGGTCATCGGCGTCTGGTGGTCGCACATACGTGCCCTGGAAGTTGTCGAGGAATGCGGCTTCCATGTCTTCCCAACACCCAGTTGACTCTGCGGGCAAGCTGTTAAGCCAATGCCGAGCTGGTCCTTTAAGTTTGAGTGGGAGATACTTGATGGCATGGAGATCGTCGCCGCGGGCCATATGGATGTGAAGAAGATAATCTTTGATCCAAACCGCGGGGTCTGTTGTGCCATCGTAGGATTCGATGTTTACGGGTTTAAACCTTTCAGGGATTTGATGATCCATTACTTCGTCAGTGAAGCATAGCGGGTGTGCGGCGCATCTGTATTGAGCAATATCACGACGCAGCTCGAGAGAGCGTTGTCTGCTGTGTTCGGCCCGGCCGGGGTTATTGTATTCGACGCAACGGTATTCGTCATGGGTCGTGGGGCGCCCACGTGATCCGTAGATGGATCTGGATTGCCTTGCTTTGTCCTCCAATATATCTCGCAAGTCCGGCGCGTTCCCTCTTGGCTTCGTACTCTTGGAGAGATGTCGGGGTACGGTCTTGGTTGGGGGCCTTGATCCCTCTCTGTCACGACCACGGGGTGGTCGGTCAGCCGTATCGTGCGCCGGTGATGTAGGTATGTACGCTTCCTCCTCTAATCGGGGAAGCAACTTGCATCTTGGGTAGCTTTTGGAGGGGCGTTCGAGTTTATACTCTTCGGCCGCGAGGACCTCTGTCCATCGATTGGCCAGCAGGTCCTGATCAGCTTGAAGCTGCTGCTGCTTTTTCTTTAGGCTATTTGCCGTGGCGATAAGCCTGCGTTTAAAACGCTCTTGTTCGACGGGATCCTCGGGCACGACGAATTCGTCATCATTGAGGCTTGCCTCGTCTTCGGAGGGAGGCACATAGTTATAATCCTCAACCTCTTCGTCTGCCGCCCTCTCGTGAGGGCTTGCTTCTGCATCCTCCTGCGCTGAGTCTTGCTGGAGGGGATTGTCTTCGGCACTCTCTGGGGTATTATTATCTCCTGTGCCGGAATCTCCATTCTTGCTGTGGCAGGATTTAGAGCGGCGCCGCTGACGCCGGCGCTTGGGCTGTTTCTTTAAAGAATCTGTCTCCGCTGTTTCTTCGCCGTCCCCGTCTTTTGGTGTGTCCACCATGTATATGTCGTATGACGAGGTGGTCTTCCAGTGCCCTGTAGGCGCTGGTTCCTGTTCGTCTCCGGCATCGTCGTCCATAGCGTCGATGTTTTCGGAGTCGTAGTCTAGCATGTCGGTTAGATCGTTGACAGTGGCTACAAAGTGGGTGGTGGGCGGGCTCTGAATTTCTTCGTCGTCCGTATCCCAACCATCCTGGCCATAGTCCGGCCAGGACCCTCCCGATAACGAGAGATGCTTTAGCGAATTTAGGATGTCGCCAAAGGGCGAGTATTGGAAGATGTCCGTGGCGGTGAATTCCATAACCGGCGCCCAATCAGATTCGATTGGCAGGGGCGCGGGAGGTCCGGAGTCCGGCAAGGAGTCCGGTACCTCGGAGTCACGAGCTTTGCGAGGGACAAGATTAGTGTTCGGCTCCATCGCCGTGGAAGTTGAAGCCCCCGAGGTGGTGTCCATCCACCGATCCTCGATCTGGACGATCGGCTCCGGACTAAAGGCCGAAGCGGATTCGTGTGCGGCCACCAAGGCACTGTTCGGCGGCAGAGCTAGATCGTGCATATCGCGACAGTGCGGCGCGCTCTGCTTTGGCTCGAGCCCGTCGAAGATCAAGTCTCCGCGGATGTCGGCCGTGAAGTTTAGGCTTCCGATT
Source organism: Triticum timopheevii (assembly GCA_963921465.1). Taxonomy (NCBI): domain Eukaryota; kingdom Viridiplantae; phylum Streptophyta; class Magnoliopsida; order Poales; family Poaceae; genus Triticum; species Triticum timopheevii. The sequence continues at coordinate 273,811,336 of OY997262.1, read as the reverse complement.
CTGACCTGATGGTCAGGGGCGTAGCTTTCGATCTGCTCCAGATGGCCAAGGGAATTAGCCCGCAGTGCGAAGCCGCCGAATACGAAGATCTGTCCGGGGAGAAAAGTCTCACCCTGGACAACATTGTTGACTGAAGATGCCATCGAGCCTATCGGTGACGACACAGAGGAACTCTTAATGAAAGCACCAATGTCGGTGTCAAAACCGGCGGATCTCGGGTAGGGGGTCCCGAACTGTACGTCTAGGCGGATGGTAACAGGAGACAAGGGACACGATGTTTTACCCAGGTTCGGGCCCTCTTGATGGAAGTAAAACCCTACGTCCTGCTTGATTAATATTGATGATATGGATAGTACAAGAGTGGATCTACCACGAGATCAAGGAGGCTAAACCCTAAAGCTAGCCTATGGTATGATTGTTGTAATGTATGTTGTGCCCTACGGACTAAAGCCCTCCGGTTTATATAGACACCGGAGGAGGCTAGGGTTACACAGAGTCGGTTACAATGGTAGGAGATCTACATATCCGTATCGCCAAGCTTGCCTTCCACGCCAAGGAAAGTCCCATCCAGACAAGGGACGGAGTCTTCAATCTTGTATCTTCATAGTCTTGGAGTCCGGCGAACGATGATAGTCCGGCTGTCCGGACACCCTTAGTCCAGGACTTCCTCGGGCCTGTTCGCCAGCCTCGTGTCCCCCTTGTTCTTTCTGCCACGGCCATGGGCCATGGCGGCTCCACGCCCCCCTCCTCGTGCTCCGTGCGTGCCTACTCCGCTATAAGTAGGCGACCGTCGCCTCCTGCTGCCTGCAACCAACCACTGAGAAGAGCCAAGGAGGATAGTGCACTGGTGCCGAGTGCGGAGGGTGACTGCGTGGGACTGATGGCCATGGAGAGGGGCTGGAAGGCCGGCGGCGCGTTTCGGTTTGATGTGGTCGAGGAGGAGGAGGAGGGGGAGTTGGCGATACCGCCGCCGCAGACGCCGCTCGAGCCCATGGAGTACCTGTCGAGGTCCTGGAGCGTGTCCGCGTCGGAGATTTCCAAGATCCTCGTCGGAGGCAAGAAGAGCTGCTTCAACAGGCTGCCGCTGCAGGAGATGGGCATACCGGAGGCCTCCGCCGTGCTCGCGACCACGGCCATCGTTCCGAGCTATCGACACCACGTAAGCGAGCAGTCCACTGCCCACTCCCGTCCTTTCTCTGCTACCTCTCCTTTCTGAATGTTTCCGTCTGTTGTCTGGCCATTTTCGAGCAGACGGATGCAAGGCGGAGCTCCATCAGCGGGATCGGCCACCACCAGTCCATCGGCAAATGGTTCCAGCACAAGGACGCGAGCCGGTCGAGGCAGAGCAGCAAGGAGAAGCTGCGCGCCGACAGGGCCCACGTGCACGCCATGGTGTCCGTGGTCCGCGTCGCGGCCGCGGTGGCCGCCGTCGCGGCGGCGTCCACCAGCTCCGACACCCAGGCCTCCAAGATGGCCGCGGCCATGGCGCCGGCCACGGAGCTGCTGGCCTCGCACTGCGTGGAGGCGGCTCGCCTTGCCGGGGCGAGCCACGAGCAGGTGGCCTCCGCCGTCCAGTCCGCGGTCGGCGTCAGGACCGCCGGCGATCTGACGACGCTCACGGCGGCAGCGGCAACCGGTAAGGGCTCGATGCGGTGAACGGCCGTGCCGGCGCCGCCATTGCCATCACAATGCGCACCCCCATTTCCGTATGATATCTCGTGCAAGAATCAAAGCTGAGTTCGCGTGGAATCCGTATCAGCGCTGCGAGGAGCTGCGACGATGAAGCAGAGGGTGCAGCGGGAGGCGGCGAGGAGCAACGCGAGCGTTCTTCCTTACGAGAAGGGCCATTCGTGGAGCCCTGATGTCTGGTGCAAGGAGGGGGAGCTGCTGAAACGCACAAGAAAAGGTACAGACAACACAGCCGTGCAATATTCAGAACGTTCAGTCATGTGCCAACATTTTACATATACATAATTTGGAAGAGATGAATCAAAATCTTATAATCTAGTCATGTGTAAAATTAACACCAAACAATACAATTAAGCTTCAGAATCTGATTTTATTTTTCCTGATGCAGGGGATTTACACAGGACAAAAGTATCTATCTACATCAACAGGAGGTCTCAGGTAGGAATAAAAAAACTCTGACTGCACAATATCGATTGATTGTCCATTTGTCCTACCAAACATAAAATAAAATGTTTGTTCAATTACTGACGGCATAGCCAAATGATAACAGGTCATGCTGAAGCTAAAAAGCAAGCACATTGGAGGTGCACTGTCCAAGAACAACAAGAGTAAGTTCAGTAGCACTCGAAACAAACATCATATGCTACCATTTCTGCCTCTGTCAGTGTAGCTTGTGAGATTTTAACACCGAGCGTTTCGCCTGTAACAATCGTCTGCAGGTGTGGTTTACGGCGTATACAGCGAGCTTCCGACTTGGGTGATCGAGCCAGGGAAGGTCTTCATGGATGAGAAATGCTGTTTCGGCCTGAGCACGGCGCAAGGTATCGTAGAATTCGAGTGTCAGGACGGCACGAGTAAGCAGAACTGGGTCGACGATGTGCAGAACCTGCTTCGACAAGTTGCGGCAGATGATCGTGTGGGAGATAAGCTGGAGTCGGTAGTGAAAATGGGTTGATGTGTGAGCCGTTTTCTCGGTGTGAGGTGATAGTTTGTTGTGATATAAGGGGTGTGTTACATATGACATAATGATGTTAATGATACTCTTTGTAAGGTAGTTTAGTTCAGCTCTGTATTGTAATGCATACAAAAGGATGAGATAGAGAGTTAGTAGATTTACTATGTGTGTTCCTCTATTAAGCTCGCGTGTTAATGGTGAAATGGCAGATTTCATGCCTTTAGTGCAAAGAATTGAGAGAAGACTGGCTAGTTGCTCCACACTTCTATCCTGTGGGGGCAAACTTGCAGCTAGTTAAGTTAGTTTTCTCTTCCATGCCAACGTTCTACATGTGCACCAGCAGATGCATGGGGGGTTGTTTATGGAGAAAGCATGGCATGGGGGATAAAGGACCATCTCTCATTGCATGAACCAAAGTTTGCAAAGCAAAATCACAAGGTGGACTAGGAGTCTTTTGTGGCAAAATTGGCTCTATAAAGGCCTAATTTTTTGGCTTTCTAAGTTGCTTACTCAAGTTCAGCGTACTGGAGAATCTAGACACTTGGAGCCACATCTGACAATCAGGTAATTTCGGACCAATGAAATTACAAGCAAGTCATGGTGACCCAACTTACTGTAGGTCCTTTCAACTGGCTATGACAAAGCTGTTGTAAACTGAAACATAAAGTTTTCTTGCTGGTACTGCAACTAACAACAGTATCACAAAGGGAAAACATTCACCTCCCTAGCTACATGACGGTGCGCTATACTGGTCGGGGTGGTCCGCCGGGAGGCAAGCCGGATGGTGCGCCGGCCACAGGGCTAGCAGGCTATTCTACTGGCCTCTGACCAATGTAGCGTCTAGGCGCGCAAGCAAAGGACTCTTCTACTAAGGAGTCCTCTAGGTCGGTTTAGTACTCTTTTAACCATAGGCCTCATCCTCCTTTATAAGGCGAGGCCAGGGGATAGCTCGGGGCATCGACATCATTGTCATCGTCTCAGTAGCTACAACTACCTCATACTTGTGACCCCCTCACGCGAGGCATTTTCCACCAGCAATTAAATCAAAGCACGAGTAGGGTTTTACCTCAACCATGAGAGCTGAACCTGGGTAAACTCTCGATCTGTGATCCCCTCTGGTACTTCCGGCCATGCTTCCACCCTACTGAGGCTACTGATGTTTTTTCCGTATCGTCAGTTGGCACGCCAGTCAGGGGCCTGTCATTGGTTGTGTTAATAAACTCATGTTGGTTTGATAAATCTTGAGGCCACTTAAGGAAAATTGTTGCTTGCTACAAACCCTTGCACTTGGAAGCCCAACACCTTCCTAGTTGAGAGGAAGCAACCGACTAGATACGCTATTACCCGCATTAGGCAAAGGTTAGTTAATGACTTCTCAACGGGCCGGCCCACGTGAACTATATGCGGTCTTGCATCATTTTCTATTTCTTTTGAGAAATAAAAGGAAGGCTCTCTTATATATGGTTTGGAGGGGCAAACAAAGTACGAAGAGATTTAAATGTAGCCTCTATGGAGCATAAGGCCACACAAATATATTAAACACATTTGGGAAGGGTTTGGCATTCTTTAGGAATAAAAGGGCATAAAGGCATAAAGGAGGTTTAAACTAGGGGTGATAGCTAGCTAAACTTGTGAAATAATTTGGATAGTTCTCAAATATCACAAAACGACCAGGTGCAGGGTTTGGGGTGAGTATAGGTGAAGAACAATGAAGGGGAGAAGGGTTTACTTATTCCACCATTTTAAAAATGGCAAAGCTTAGCTAATCCGCCTCGTCCCCTCGTCCCCCTCGCGCCACCCCCGTGGGCGACCCGGGGGGGAGGGGGGGTACCCTAGTCACACTCCCAAGCCCTCCCGCCTCCCACCCTCCTCGCCGCCGTCCGCAGCGCCACCAGGCAAAGCCTGGCCGGCAGGGCGGCGGCGGGATTTATTCCCCTTCAAACATCTCCACCGGCACAGGACGGCTGGATTGCGAGGAGTCGCTGGGTTTGCGTGGGGTCCGGCGGCGCGACGGCTGGGTTCCCTTGTCGACGTTGTGCGCGGTGCGGCGGCGGCGGCGAGATCCCATCGCGCGGTGTGGTGATGGCTACGCGGCAGGAGGTTGCGGGTGCCGCCAGGTTCAGATCGGATCTCGATATGATGCTGGACACGGTTGGCCGACGCGGGGTGGTGGTCTTCGCCGCAGGCTGCATTGGATCGTCTGATTTGATGCATGGATATCTACCACGGATGTCTTCTCTACCCCATGGCAATCTCATCTATGTAAGTTTTGGTTCTTGGCTCGCTGCCGGATCCGGAGCAGACGAAGGTTGGTGGTATATGATGGGGACCGGAGGAAACTTTGGTCGGCTGGACCGGTCCGGCATCGGTGATGTCCCTCAAACGTCGTTACCCTTCCTGGAGGCAAAGCCGAGGTCCCTCCTATCCACCTCTGAATACCTCCCGGACGAAAGTCCTAAATTCAGATTGGATTGGGCGGCGGCAGCGTCTTGCACGTCGTAACCTCCATGGAGGCGCCGTCTTGGGAGGCTCAGTAGTTCGGGGAGAGGTGCTAGGGGTGGTGGACTCCGCGTAGCTCCAACAGCGGTGACGGTGTGCAGGTTGGCAGGAGGAGCGGCGTTGTATCTACCGCGTCGATGACGACGAGTATTGGTGGCATGGTGCATTGCATATCGACGAATGATGCGGCTGGATGGACAAGCGCAGGGCGGTGGAGCTGTCTGGCGCCATGGTGGCGTCACGACAGCAAGACCGGGCAAGGTTGATGCAGCAGTACAACACTGAAGATGGATTGGTGGTAGGTGGCTGCGACGACCTCATACTCGGCAGGCGTCCTGGTTGAGGAGTGCGCCGGTGGTAGGACTATTAGAAATATGCCCTAGAGGCAATAATAAAAGTATTATTATTATATTTCTTTGTTCATGATAATTGTCTTTATTCATGCTATAACTGTATTATCCGAAAATCGTAATACACATGTGAATACATAGACCATAATATGTCCCTAGTAAGCCTCTAGTTGACTAGCTCGTTGATCAACAGATAGTCATGGTTTCCTGGCTATGGACATTGGATGTCGTTGATAACGGGATCACATCATTAGGAGAATGATGTGATGGACAAGACCCAATCCTAAGCATAGCACAAGATCGTGTAGTTCGTTTGCTAGAGCTTTTCCAATGTCAAGTATCCTTTCCTTAGACCATGAGATCGTGTAACTCCCGGATGCCGTAGGAGTGCTTTGGGTGTACCAAACGTCACAACGTAACTGGGTGACTATAAAGGTGCACTACAGGTATCTCCGAAAGTGTCTGTTGGGTTAAAGTGTCTGTTGGGTTGACACGGATCGAGACTGGGATTTGTCACTCCGTATGACGGAGAGGTATCTCTGGGCCCGCTCGGTAATGCATCATCATAATGAGCTCAAAGTGACAAAGTTTTTGGTCACGGGATCATGCATTACGGTACGAGTAAAGTGACTTGCCGGTAACGAGACTGAATGAGGTATTGGGATACCGATCGAATGTTGTTCGGAGTCTCGGATGAGATCCTGGACGTCACGAGGAGTTCCGGAATGGTCCGGAGGTAAAGAATTATATATAGGAAGTGTTGTTTCGGCCATCGGGAAAGTTTCGGGGTCACCCGGTATTGTACCGGGACCACCAGAAGGGTCCTGGGGGTCCACCGGGTGGGGCCACCTATCCCGGAGGGCCCCAAGGGCTGAAGTGGGGAGGGGAACCAGCCCATAGTGGGCTGGTGCGCCCCCCTAGGCCCACCCCCTGCGCCTAGGGTGAAACCCTAGGGTGGGGGGCGGGGGGCGCCCCACTTGCCTTGGGGGGCACTCCACCCCCCTGGCCGCCGCCCCCCTTGGGAGATGGCATCTCCCAGGGCCGGCGCCCCCCCGGGGGCCTATATAAAGGAGGGCAGGGGGAGGGCAGCCGCACCCTGTGCATTGGCGCCTCCCTCCCCCTGCTACACCTCGTCCTCCTCCCGTAGCAGCTTGGCGAAGCCCTGCCGGAGTTCTGCTGCATCCACCACCATGCCGTCGTGCTGCTGGATCATCATCAACCTCTCCTTCCACCTTGCTGGATCAAGAAGGAGGAGACGTCTCCCGTCCCGTACGTGTGTTGAACGCGGAGGTGCTGTCCGTTCAGCACTTGGTCATCGGTGATCTAAATCACGGCGAGTACGACTCCATCATCACCCTTCCCTTGAACGCTTCCGCACGCGATCTACAAGTGGTATGTAGATGCAATCTCACTCCCTTGACTCGTTGCTTAGATGAACTCATAGATGGATCTTGGTGAAACCGTAGGAAAATTTTTAATTTTCTGCAACGTTCCCCAACAGTGGCATCATGAGCTAGGTCTATGCGTAGTTCTCTATTGCATGAGTAGAACACAATTTTGTTGTGGGCGTAGATCTTGTCAACTTGCTTGCCACTACTAGTCTTTTCTTGCTTCAGCAGTATTGTGGGATGAAGCGGCCCGGACCAACCTTACACGGACGCTTACGTGAGACCGGTTGCACCGACAGACATGCACTAGTTGCATAAGGTGGCTGGCGGGTGTCTGTCTCTCCCACTTTAGTTGGAGTGGATTCAATGAAAAGGGTCCTTATGAAGGGTAAATAGAAGTTGACAAAATCACATTGTGGTTATTCGTAGGTAAGAAAACGTTCTTGCTAGAACCCAATTGCAGCCACGTAAAAGATGCAACAACAATTAGAGGACGTCTAACTTGTTTTTGCAGCAATTGTCATGTGATGTGATATGGCCAGAAGTTGTGATGAATGATGAATGATATATTGTGATGTATGAGATCATGTTCTTGTAATAGGAATCACGACTTGCATGTCGATGAGTATGACAATCGGCAGGAGCCATAGGAGTTGTCTTTATTTTTTGTATGACCTGCGTGTCATTGAAGAATGCCATGTAAATTACTTTACTTTATTGCTAAACGCGTTAGCCATAGAAGTAGAAGTAGTCATTGGCGTGACAACTTCATGAAGACACAATGATGGAGATCATGATGATGGAGATCATGGTGTCATGCCGGTGACAAGATGATCATGGAGCCCCGAAGATGGAGATCAATGGAGCTATATGATATTGGCCATATCATGTCACTACTATATAATTGCATGTGATGTTTATTATGTTTATGCATCTTGTTTACTTAGTACGACGGTAGTAAATAAGATGATCCCTTACAACAATTTCAAGAAGTGTTCTCCCCTAACTGTGCACCGTTGCTAAAGTTCGTCGTTTCGGAGCACCACGTGATGATCGGGTGTGATAGATCCTTACGTTCACATACAACGGGTGTAAGACAGTTTTACACATGCAAAACACTTAGGGTTAACTTGACGAGCCTAGCATGTACAGACATGGCCTCGGAACACAGAGACCGAAAGGTCAAACACGAGTCGTATGGAAGATACGATCAACATGGAGATGTTCACCGACGATGACTAGTCCGTCTCACGTGATGATCGGACACGGCCTAGTCGACTCGGATCGTGTAACACTTAGATGACTAGAGGGATGTCTAATCTGAGTGGGAGTTCATTGTAATAATTTGATTAGATGAACTTAATTATCATGAACTTAGTCTAAAACCTTTGCAAATATGTCTTGTAGATCAAATGGCCAACGCTCATGTCAACATGAACTTCAACGCGTTCCTAGAGAAAACCAAGCTGAAAGATGATGGCAGCAACTATATGGACTGGGTCCGGAACCTGAGGATCATCCTCATAGCTGCCAGGAAAAAATATGTCCTAGAAGGACCGCTAGGTGATGCACCCGTTCCAGAGAACCAAGACGTTATGAACACTTGGCAGTCTCATGCTGATGATTACTCCCTCGTTCAGTGCGGCATGCTTTACAGCTTAGAACCGGGGCTCCAAAAGCATTTTGAGCAACACGAAGCATATGAGATGTTCGAGGAGCTAAAACTAGTTTTCCAAACTCATGCCCGGGTCGAGAGATATGAAGTCTCCGACAAGTTCTATAGTTGTAAGATGGAGGAAAATAGTTCTGTCAGTGAGCACATACTCAAAATGTCTGGGTTGCACAACCGCCTGACCCAGCTGGACATTAACCTCCCTGACGAGGCGGTCATTGACACAATCCTTCAGTCGCTCCCACCAAGCTACAAGAGCTTTGTGATGAACTACAATATGCAGGGGATGGTGAAGACCATTCCTGAAGTATTTTCAATGCTGAAGTCAGCAGAGGTTGAAATCAAGAAAGAACATCAAGTGTTGATGGTCAATAAGACCACTAAGTTCAAGAAGGGCAAGGGCAAGAAGAACTTCAAGAAAGACGGCAAGGATGTTGCCGCGTCCGGTAAGCCAGTTACCGGGAAGAAGTCAAAGAATGGACCCAAGCCTGAGACTGAGTGCTTTTATTGTAAGGGGAAGGGTCACTGGAAGCGGAACTTCCCCAAATACTTAGCGGATAAGAAGGCCGGCAACACCAAAGGTATATTTGATATACATGTAATTGATGTGTACCTTACCAGTACTCGTAGTAACTCCTGGGTATTTGATACCGGTGCCGTTGCTCATATTTGTAACTCACAGCAGGAGCTGCGGAATAAGCGGAGACTGGCGAAGGACGAGGTGATGATGCGCGTCGGGAATGGTTCCAAGGTCGATGTGATCGCCGTCGGCACGCTACCTCTACATTTACCTACGGGATTAGTTATAAACCTTAATAATTGTTATTTAGTGCCAAGTTTGAGCATGAACATTGTATCTGGATCTTGTTTGATATGAGATGGCTACTCATTTAAATCCGAGAATAATGATTGTTCTATTTATATGAGAGATATGTTTTATAGATGCCCCTATGGTCAATGGTTTATTCTTAATGAATCTCGAGCGTAATATTACACATATTCATAGTGTGAATGCCAAAAGATGTATAGTTGATAACGATAGTCCCACATACTTGTGGCACTGCCGCCTTGGTCACATTGGTGTCAAGCGCATGAAGAAGCTCCATGCTGATGGACTTTTAGAGTCTCTCGATTATGAATCATTTGACACATGCGAACCATGCCTCATGGGCAAAATGACCAAGACTCCGTTCTCCGGAACAATGGAGCGAGCAACCAACTTATTGGAAATCATACATACCGATGTGTGCGGTCCAATGAGCGTTGAGGCTCGCGGAGGATATCGTTATGTTCTCACTCTCACTGATGACTTGAGTAGATGTGGGTATGTCTACTTAATGAAACACAAGTCTGAGACCTTAGAAAAGTTCAAGGAATTTCAAAATGAGGTAGAGAATCAACGTGACCGAAAGATAAAGTTCCTACGATCAGATCATGGAGGAGAATATTTAAGTCACGAATTTGGTACGCACTTAAGGAAATGTGGAATCGTTTCACAACTCATGCCGCCTGGAACACCTCAGCGTAACGGTGTGTCCGAACGTTGTAATCGCACTCTATTGGATATGGTGCGGTCTATGATGTCTCTTACCGATTTACCGCTATCATTTTGGGGATACGCTCTAGAGACAGCTACATTCACTTTAAATAGGGCACCGTCTAAATCCGTTGAGACGACACCGTATGAATTATGGTTTGGGAAGAAACCTAAGCTGTCGTTTCTAAAAGTTTGGGGATGCGATGCTTATGTCAAGAAACTTCAACCTGAAAAGCTCGAACCCAAGTCGGAAAAATGCGCCTTCATAGGATACCCTAAGGAAACCGTTGGGTATACCTTCTACTTAAGATCCGAGGGCAAGATCTTTGTTGCCAAGAACGGATCCTTTATGGAAAAAGAGTTTGTCTCGAAAGAAGTAAGTGGGAGGAAAGTAGAACTCGATGAAGTACTACCTCTCGAACGGGAAAGTAGTGCAGCTCAGGAAAATGTTCCTGTGATGCCTACACCAACTGAAGAGGAAAATAATGATGATGATCAAGGTACTTCGGATCAAGTTGCTACTGAACTTCGTAGGTCCACAAGGACACGTTCCGCACCAGAGTGGTACGGCAACCCTGTCCTGGAAATCATGTTGTTAGACAACGGTGAACCTTCAAACTATGAAGAAGCGATGGCGGGCCCAGATTCCAACAAATGGCTTGAAGCCATGAAATCCGAGATAGAATCCATGTATGAAAACAAAGTATGGACTTTGACAGACTTGCCTGATGATCGGCGAGCGATAGAAAACAAATGGATCTTTAAGAAGAAGACGGACGCAGATGGTAATGTTACCATCTATAAAGCTCGACTTGTCGCTAAGGGTTATCGACAAGTTCAAGGGGTTGACTACGATGAGACTTTCTCTCCCGTAGCGAAGCTAAAGTCCGTCCGAATCATGTTAGCAATTGCCGCATACTATGATTATGAGATATGGCAGATGGACGTCAAAACGGCATTCCTTAACGGACATCTTAAGGAAGAGCTGTATATGATGCAGCCGGAAGGTTTTGTCGATCCTAACAATGCTAACAAAGTATGAAAGCTCCAGCGATCCATGTATGGGCTGGTGCAAGCATCTCGGAGTTGGAACATTCGCTTTGATGAGATGATCAAAGCGTTTGGGTTTATGCAGACTTATGGAGAAGCCTGCGTTTACAAGAAAGTGAGTGAGAGCTCTGTAGCATTTCTCATATTATATGTAGATGACATACTCTTGATGGGAAATGATATAGAACTTCTGGACAGCATTAAGGCCTACTTGAATAAGTGTTTTTCAATGAAGGACCTTGGAGAAGCTGCTTACATATTAGGCATCAAGATCTATAGGGATAGATCGAGACGCCTCATAGGTCTTTCACAGAGCACATACCTTGATAAGATTTTGAAGAAGTTCAAAATGGATCAGTCCAAGAAAGGGTTCTTGTCTGTGTTGCAAGGTGTGAGATTGAGCTCGGCTCAGTCCCCGACCATGGCAAAAGATAAAGAAGAGATGAGTGTCATCCCCTATGCTTCAGCCATAGGATATATTATGTATGCCATGCTGTGTACCAGACCTGATGTAAACCTTGCCGTAAGTTTGGTAGGTAGGTACCAAAGTAATCCCGGCAAGGAACACTGGACAGCGGTCAAGAATATCCTGAAGTACCTGAAAAGGACAAAGGACATGTTTCTCGTTTATGGAGGTGACAAAGAGCTCGTCGTAAAGGGTTACGTCGACGCTAGCTTCGACACAGATCTGGATGACTCTAAGTCACAAACCGGATACGTGTATATGTTGAATGGTGGAGCAGTGAGCTGACGCAGCTGCAAGCAGAGCGTCGTGGCGGGATCTACATGTGAAACGGAGTACATGGCAGCATCGGAGGCAGCGCATGAAGCAATTTGGGTGAAGGAGTTCATCACCGACCTAGGAGTCATACCCAATGCGTCGGGGCCGATCAAACTCTTCTGTGACAACACTGGAGCTATTGCACTTGCCAAGGAGCCTAGGTTTCACAAGAACACCAGGCATATCAAACGTCGCTTCAACTCCATCCGTGAAAATGTTCAAGATGGAGACATAGATATTTGCAAAGTACATACGGATCTGAATGTCGCAGATCCGTTGACTAAACCTCTCTCGCGAGCAAAACATGATCAACACCAGAACTCTATGGGTGTTCGATTCATCACAATGTAACTAGATTATTGACTCTAGTGCAAGTGGGAGACTGTTGGAAATATGCCCTAGAGGCAATAATAAAAGTATTATTATTATATTTCTTTGTTCATGATAATTGTCTTTATTCATGCTATAACTGTATTATCCGGAAATCGTAATACACGTGTGAATACATAGACCATAATATGTCCCTAGTAAGCCTCTAGTTGACTAGCTCGTTGATCAACAGATAGTCATGGTTTCCTGGCTATGGACATTGGATGCCATTGATAACGGGATCACATCATTAGGAGAATGATGTGATGGACAAGACCCAATCCTAAGCATAGCACAAGATCGTGTAGTTCGTTTGCTAGAGCTTTTCCAATGTCAAGTATCCTTTCCTTAGACCATGAGATCGTGTAACTCCCGGATGCCATAGGAGTGCTTTGGGTGTACCAAACGTCACAACGTAACTGGGTGACTATAAAGGTGCACTACAGGTATCTCCGAAAGTGTTTGTTGGGTTGACACGGATCGAGACTGGGATTTGTCACTCCGTATGACGGAGAGGTATCTCTGGGCCCGCTCGGTAATGCATCATCATAATGAGCTCAAAGTGACCAAGTGTCTGGTCACGGGATCATGCATTACGGTACGAGTAAAGTGACTTGCCGGTAACGAGACTGAACGAGGTATTGGGATACCGACGATCGAGTCTCGGGCGAGTAACGTACCGATTGACAAAGGGAATTGAATACGGGGTTGTTTAATCCTCGACATCGTGGTTCATCCGATGAGATCATCGAGGAGCATGTGGGAGCCAACATGGGTATCCAGATCCCGCTGTTGGTTATTGCCCGAGAGTCGTCTCGGACATGTCTACGTATCTCCCAAACCCGTAGGGTCTACACACTTAAGGTTCAGTGACGCTAGGGTTGTATGAATATGAGTATGCAGCATACCGAATGTTGTTCGGAGTCCCAGATGAGATCCCGGACGTCATGAGGAGTTCCGGAATGGTCCGGAGGTAAAGAATTATATATAGGAAGTGTTGTTTCGTCCATCGGGAAAGTTTTGGGGCCACCCGGTAATGTACCGGGACCACCGAAGGCTCCCGGGGGTCCACCGGGTGGGGCCACCTATCCCGGAGGGCCCCAAGGGCTGAAGTGGGGAGGGGAACCAGCCCATAGTGGGATGGTGCGCCCCCTAGGCCCACCCCCTGCGCCTAGGGTTGAAACCCTAGGGTGGGGGGGTGCCCCACTTGCCTTGGGGGGCACTCCACCCCCTGGCCGCCGCCCCCCTTGGGAGATGGCATCTCCCAGGGCCGGCGCCCCCCCTGGGGGCCTATGTAAAGGAGGGCAGGGGGGAGGGCAGCCGCACCCTGTGCATTGGCGCCTTCCTCCCCCTGCTACACCTCGTCCTCCTCCCGCAGCAGCTTGGCGAAGCCCTGCCGGAGTTCTGCTGCATCCACCACCATGCCGTCGTGCTGCTGGATCATCATCGACCTCTCCTTCCCCCTTGCTGGATCAAGAAGGAGGAGACGTCTCCCGTCCCGTATGTGTGTTGAACGCGGAGGTGCTGTCCATTCAACACTTGGTCATCGGTGATCTGAATCACGGCGAGTACGACTCCATCATCACCCTTCCCTTGAACGCTTCCGCACGCGATCTACAAGTGGTATGTAGATGCAATCTCACTCCCTTGACTCGTTTCTTAGATGGACTCATAGATGGATCTTGGTGAAACCGTAGGAAAATTTTTAATTTTCTGCAACGTTGCCCAACAAGGACTAGGGTCCCTACCAGGCCTTCAGCGTAGGTTGTACGGACAAAGAGGAGGGGGACGAGGGCTGGAGCGGGCGCGACGGCGAACGGGCACCGTCGCGACTAGGGTTGGGTGCGGCGGCGGCTAGGGTTCCGGCTCCTTGGGGAGCCGGGAAACAGAAGATTATGATATCTTTATTGCCTAATCTCAAACAATGTCTTACAACTAGTATTTATAACTTTAGCCTAAGATAACTTGCCTAAGATAACTTGTGGGTCAAGCCCCTAATACTAATGCCCGGTGGGCCTCTTTCGGGTTTAGACCAAACCGGTCATAACATCTCTCCCCGCCTGCGCAAACAGCTCGTCCTCGAGCTGAAAGTCTGGATAGTGTTGGCGGAATTCCTCATGCTGCTCCCAAGTAGCCTCCTCCTCCGGAAGGCCCGCCCACTGAACAAGGACGAACCAGACGCCACGACGGAGCTGCGCCTGCAACACCTTTGCCGGCTCTGGAAGAATGTGACCATCGGCGATTGGAGGAAGCGCCGGAGGAGCCGCTGGTGGCTCGCCACGGAAAGGCTTGAGCAGCCCCACATGGAAGACGTCGTGGATGCGAGCGCGGGCTGGAAGCTAAAGACGATAGGCCACCTTCCCAATGCGCTCCAAGATAGGGAAGGGCCCGGCATAGCGAGGGCCGAGCTTGCGCTTCGCACGCGGGTCGAGTGACTGCATAGAGCGATAGAGAAGACGCAGCCACACCCAATCACCCGCCGCGAACTCCACCTCGCAATGATGATCGTCGTAGTAGTGCTTGGCCAGCTGTTGTGCCTGAAGGAGACGCTGACGGACCTCAGCAAGCATCTCGTCACGAGTGCGGATAAGGTCACCCGCAACCTCCGTCCGAGCCGTCTCCGGGTCCACCAGAAGTATAGGCGGGGGTGGTCGACCATAGACCACCTCAAATGGCGTAGCGCGTAGGGCGGAGTGATAAGAGGTGTTGTAGCAGTACTCCGCCCAAGAGAGCCAGTCCACCCAAGCGCGAGGCCGATCACCTGTCACACAACGCAAATACATGGTAATGACCTTGTTAACCACCTCGAACTGACCGTCCGTCTGAGGATGGAACACCGTACTCAGGCGGAGCTGGACACCCGCCATCTTGAAGAGGTCGCTCCAGACATGGCCCGTGAACACTGGGTCCCGATCATGGACGATCGAAGCAGGGAACCCGTGTAGATGGACAATGCCATCGAAGAAGGCCCGGGCCACTGACGCCGCTGTATACGGATGCCCGAGCGCGATGAAGTGGGCGTACTTGGAGAAGTGGTCGACCACCGTGAGGATAACCGACTTGCCGCCCACCTTGGGAAGGCCCTCGATGAAGTCCATGGATATATCTGCCCAAACCTAAGACGACACCTCCAAGGGCTGGAGTAACCCAGCCGGCCTCAGGGTCTCCGTCTTGTTGCGCTAGCATGTCTGACAAGACCGAACCCAGTCGCGGACCAGGGCGCGATCACCAGGGATGTAGAAGTCGGCGCGAAGACGATGGAGGGTTTTTTGCACACCCTCATGACCCGCCGAGTGGGCGAGCTGTAACACCTGGTGACGGAGATCATCATGCGCCGGAACAAAGATCCGGCGCCCATGTAGAAGCAGTCCGTCAGAGAAGCACCAAGGCTCCTCCAGGTCGCCGGCCGTGAGCTGCTGTTGAAGAAGGACGACGTCGTCGGCCGTCGCAGTGGCACGGTGAATGTCGGCAAAGAGACCGAACGTCGGCCCGGAGCGGATGCACAGGGCCGCCCCAGCAGACTCGTCGGCGGAGGGAGCGAGGTCGGAGTCGCGACGGGACAACGCGTCTTCCACGGTGTTAAGGCGGCCCAGCCGATACTCGACGGAGAAGTCGAAGCCGAAGAGCTTGCTGATCCACTGGTGCTGCGGCACTGTCGGCAGCCGTTGGTCCAGCAAGAACTTCAGGCTGTAATGGTCCGTGCGAATGTGGAAGGACCGTCCCCACAAATACGGCCGCCAATGACGAACGACCTGTACAAGGCCAATGAGCTCCCGCTCGTATGCCGTCAGCTTAAGATGGCGCGGAGCGAAAGGCCGGCTGAAGAAGGCGAGGGGCCCATCGCCCTGATGAAGCACGTCACCAAACCCTGCGCCCGAGGCGTCACAGTCCACCACGAACGGGCGGTCGAAATAGGGCATCTGGAGGACGGGGCCCGTCGTGAGGGCCCCCTTAAGGGCCTCGAACGCCGTCGTCGCCTCGTCGTCCCAGGCGAAGGCGTCGCGGCGAAGCAACCGCGTGAGGGGCGTCGCGATGAGCCCGAACTCCCGGATAAATTTCCGGTAGTAGCCGGCGAGGCCGAGGAACCCGCGGAGAGCCCGCGGCGAGTGAGGCGTCGGCCATGCGGAGACGGCCGCCACCTTGTCTGCGTCCATAGCCACCCCATCGGCCGAGATGACATGGCCGAGGTAGGTGACAGTAGGTGTCTCGGATGAGCACTTCGAGCGCTTAAGGTGGAGGTGGTGCGCCCGAAGCTCGTTGAAGACGATGGCGACGTGCTGGAGGTGCTCGGCCCAGGTGGCACTGTAGATAAGAATGTCATCAAAGAAAACAAGCACAAACCGCCGTAAGTAGGGTCGAAGGACGTTGTTCATCAGGGCCTGGAAAGTCGCCGGGGCGTTGGTGAGACCGAAGGGCATCACCAAGAACTCGAAGTGGCCATGGTGGGTGCGAAACGCCGTCTTGGCGATGTCGTCTGGATGCATACGCACGTGATGATAGCCCGATCGGAGATCGAGCTTGGTGAAGAAGCGCGCCTCATGGAGCTCATCCAAGAGCTCGTCGACCACCGGTATAGGGAACTTGTCCTTGAGCGTGAGCGCGTTCAGGGCGCGGTAGTCGATGCAGAAACTCCACGTGCCGTCCGACTTGCGGACGAGAAGCACCGGCGCGGAGAAGGGCGACGTGGAGATCCGGATGATGCCCGCGGCGAGCATAAGGGCACACTGTCTCTCCAACTCATCCTTCTGCAGCTGAGGGTAGCGGTAGGGCCGAACCGCCACGGGGATGGAGCCCAGCACGAGGTGAATATGATGGTCATATACCCGGGCTGGCGGAAGACCCCGTGGCTCGTCGAAGAGGTTGCTGTGCTGCTGCAGAAGGGGATCCAGTAGGGGTTGCTCAGCCTCCGAGGACGCGGCGGCCAGCTGGAGGTGTGGCACGGCCGGCGCAGCGCCCCCAAGGCCGTCCCACCGGATGCGGCGGCCCAGCCGCCAGAACGTCATCGTGAGCGCGTCGAAGTCCCACAGGATGGGAACGAGGGTCCGGAGAAAATCCACCCCAAGGATGAAGTCGAAGCAGCCGAGGTCGATCCCTGCACAGGTAATGGAGAAGTGTTCGCCACCGATGGAGATGGGAACGTCGCGGGCGAGCCCATGACACCGGAGGCGATCGCCGTTCGCCACCGTGATCTGCAAGCACTCCCCGCCCATTGTCGGAAGAGCTAGCCGACGCATGGTCGCCTCGGGCAGGAAGTTATGGTTGGAGCCAGTATCCAGCAGGGCCACCAGCCGCTCGCCATGGACCGTCACCGGCAACAGCATGGTCCGCTCGCCATAGATGCCGGCGAGGGCGTGGAGGGAGACGACGCACGCCGTCGCCGTGGGATCCGCGGGCGTGTCCGCGGCTGCCGCGGGTGGTGGTGGCTCGGCGGTCGAGTCGTCCGCCTCGGTGTAGTCGACCGTCTCCAAGTAAAATAGGCGGGGGCAGACATGGGTCGGTGTGTAGGGCTCATCACAATTGAAGCAGAGGCCCTGACGGCGACGCTCCTACTGCTCGGCCGGTGACAACCGACGGAAGGTCCGTGTGGTGGCCGGAGGTGCGGCCGTCGCGGCTGGAGGAGGCCGGCCTGGCGATGGTGGAGTCGGTGCTGGTCGACTAGGATGGCGGCCGCCTCGTCCGGGTGGGTGCTGCAGCGCCTGGGCCCGCTGCTCGAAAGCCCGCGCGTAGTACATGGCCGTTTGGAGGTCGGGGGGATCCCGGAGCTCGACGTCCACGCGAATATGGTCCGGCAGACTGCCCACAAATAACTCGGCGCGCTGAGTCGCGGAGACGCCCGGCGCGTGGCACGCCAGGGCCTGGAAGCGGTCGGCGTAGTCCTGCACCGTGGATGTGAAGGGTAAGCGGCTGAGGGCTGCCAGTCGGCTCCCGCGGATAGGAGGCCCGAACCAGAGGAGATAGAGCTCCCGGAAGCGCTCCCATGGTGGCATGTCGCCCTCGTCCTGCTCGAGGGCGTAGTACCAAGTCTGCGCCGCGCCTCGGAGATGATAGGACGCGAGCCAGGTATGATCCGAAGTGAGCGTCCGCTGCCCTCGAAAAAACTGCTCACACTGGTTGAGCCAGTTGAGGGGGTCCTCCGTGCCCTCGTAAGTGGCGAAATCCAGTTTGGCAAAGCGAGGGGGTGTCGGACCGCCGTGCCCGTGGGCTGCTGCGGTCAACGGCAGCGCGTGTGCCGGGTCGGGGATCTCCGGGGCGTAGTTCGCCGAGCTGGAGGGATGATCAAATCGAAGGGAGGGCATCGGATGTTCCGGCGCCGTGGTATACACCGGGTCCGGAGACGAGCCGGCCGCCCACGCGGGAATCGGCGATGGCGATGGCGAAAACTGCACCTGGTGCAGGGGCCGACTAGTGGGCCTGGGCGCAGGTGGTGGTGCTGTCGACGGTGGCGGCACCTGGAGGTACGGCTGCGCCGCAGCCAGCGTCGTGGAGGCCGGCGGTGGCGCCTGTGGAAGCTGCTAGGGAGGGGCCCCCAGCGGTACGGTGGTGGCCGGCCACGCTGGCCAAGGAGCCCCTGCGGACGGGAAGTGCTGCAGCATCAGCGGCGGGGGCGCCCTCCGTAGGGCGACTGGAAGGCCGGGGCGGGCCACTGGAGCGGTGGCGGCCCGTAGACGGTGGTGGCGGCGCTCGGCGGCGAGGGCTAGTTCCCGGCAAGATAGAGGCCGATGCCCCGGACCACCTAGACGAGCTCCCGAAGGGCGCCCGACACCTCCTCGTGCGAGAGGATGGGGGGCGGCTCCGCCGCGGTGGTGATCGATGCTGGCGCGGTGGTGGTCCCGGACGTGATCGCTGGCATCGATGCTGAAGTGGCCGGCGGCAGCAGAGGTGGGGCGGAGGAGGATGGCAGCGGCGGCGGTGATGGAGGAAGCGACATGACCGGTCTGGTGTCTCTGAATACCAAATTGGTAGGACTAGGGTCCATACCAGGCCTTCGGCGTAGGTTGTATGGACAAGGAGGAGGGGGACGAGGGCTGGAGCGGGCGCGCCGGCGAACGGGCGCCGTCGCGGCTAGGGTTGGGTGCGGCGGCGGCTAGGGTTCCGGCTCCTTGGGGAGCCGGGCAACAGAAGATTATGATATCTTTATTGCTTAATATCAAACGATGTCTTACAACTAGTATTTATAACTTTAGCCTAAGATAACTTGTGGGTCAAGCCCCTAATACTAATGCCCGGTGGGCCTCTTTCGGGTATAGACCAAACCGGTCATAACAGCCGGACTGGTGGGTGCCCCATACCCGGCAGGCGTCCTGGTTGGGACCTCAGGTCTTAGATGTTAGGTTTGGATGCGAGGTCTGTTTGGTATTAGGCCCACACTATCAGCGACCCTTCATCAACTAGTTAGGAGTAGCAACAGATGTTGCCTAGATGGTGGCTTTAGTCTTACTGTTGTATGACTTTGTATGGTCTTGTGTGAACAATTAATAAAGTGGCTGCATGCATCGTTCAGATGCAGAGGCCGGGGTCATCCTCCTTTTCTAAAAAAATAAAATATCCAAAAATATATTTTATTAGTGAAATACGATGCTTATGCAATGTTTATGATACAATGATGGTGCAAAACTAAAATAACAATCAATTTCTAATTTAGGTAAAATACCCTGGGATGTTACAAGGCAACGACGTGTTCATGCTGAATAATTTTCATGGAGCTTTGATGGTTTGCAAGTGTAGATTCCTTCCATCCGTTAAGAATTGCAGGGTATGTTGGTGCAATAGTGGCAGCGACTTCCCTTTGGTAGTTTGGTCCTCAAGACTCATCTCTGCCACATCAGTGCACACTCCAGTTTTGACGTGAGGCCTACTTGAATTATGGAGGTTAGGCTCTTGGATCTACGACTCTTGCGGGTCTTCTAGTTGAGATGGCTTCTTCACTAGGGCAATGGTTAGGCAAGACCGTGATGATGATGACTTCACATCCACGATCAACAATGATAGGTTGACTTCGGTGATGGAGCAGCTTGTGGTGGCACGCCAATGGTTGTTTGAGAGCAAGAAGACGGTCAACCCTCACAGGCTTTAATGTATTTATTTTTTTGGGGTTATTTGTATTGTTGGTTTGGTGGCAAAAAAAAGGGCTACAAAAAAGAAAGTTGTTGTTTGTTGGGAACAACTGGCCAACACTTACCCCTCGAGGAGCTCTTGCTGGGGTCATTTTTTCCCCGAAGTGCGCTAAGTGGTGCATCCAGCCGCCATTGATGACCCACAAGTACAGAGGATCATAACAGTCTTCGAGGATAGCATTTCACCCAAATTTATTGACTCGGCACAAGAGGATCCGAAGAATATTTATAAGCCTTAGCAGTTGTGTTGACAATTCAACCACACCGGAGAAACCACTTCCTTGCAAAAATTATTAGTAGCACGGTAATATGATAATAGTGATGGCAAAGCAACAGTAGCAGTAACTGATGAAGTCATATACCTAGGGTAGGGTCATGGACCTGTCCAAAGTACCCTCCCCAAGGACATCTTTAGAAGAAGCTGCCTTCCAGTCGACCAAGAAGGATTCCACTCGACGGACTCGAAGACACTCGACCATGAAGACTCACTCGACCACCAGGAGATCAAGAGCCACTCTGTATCCAAACGGTCTGTAATTAAGTAGTCTTTATGACCATGATGACACTTTATGTAGGACGTTACCAGTAACGCCAATCCTTTATGTACTTTAAACCCTGCATAACTGAGGGCCGGAGGGGTCTGGCAGACACTATATAAGCCATCCCCCTCCTTAGTGTAAAGGGTTTGCACCCCTGTAATTTATACACACATAATCCAGTCGACCGCCTCCAGGCTCCGAGACGTAGGGCTGTTACTTCCTCCGAGAAGGGCCAGAACTCGTAAACCCCTTGTCTGTACAACTGTTCCATAGCTAGGATCTTGCCTCTCCATACCTACCCCCATTCTACTGTTAGTCTTAGAACCACGACAGTTGGCGCCCACCGTGGGGCAGGTGTCTTAGCGATTTTTGGAGAAGTTGCAATTGTTCCGATTGCCTTCATCATGGTTTCGGCGGAGTTCTGGTCGAGGGCCGCGAGATCCGTCTCGGCGCGCTCACTTTCATCGCCGACGACTCCGCTTGGCTCCAGGAGGCTCCACTCGACATCGACGCGCTCCCCGTCCGCGGTGCGACGCATTTTCGGGCGTGTGTCCGCGGCGTCCTGCTGCGGCAACCGTCGACTCCGTATCGGTCAACTCCCGTGTCGTCCTCCCTCCCTGTCTCCCGCCAGCGCAAGCGCTCTGGTCGGTCGAGGCTTCAGCGGTGGGTGAGACACGCAGTGGTTCACCAATCGGCCACCACTCAAGTCGCGGCAATCGAGCCCGACGAATCTCGTTCGATCTGTCGACTGGCTCCGTAGATACTGCATCCGAGTGCGACAGCAGTGATCTGGCGGTGGAGGTTCTGATGGTCAATGGGCCTCGTAGCCTTCCTGGCTTCCCCCCGCACCGACGGGATAGACGGCGGAGGCGACCCCGCTCAGGCCCACGAGGAATATCAGCCCGAGCCGCTCACGTCCCTGCAGAGGGAAGATCTTCGTCGCCGGAACATGGATGCCCTGCATACTCCCATCGCAGGAGAAACTCCCGAGGCTCGCGCCTTGGAGGAGGCACGTTTGGCCAACTTGGCTGAACGCACTCGACTGGAGAACCTCCACCGAGCACTCGACGAACGCGCGCGGCAACGAGTACCCGACTCCAGTCGATGTCAACTCTTTCCACAACCAACTCAGGTATATCGAACCCCGATTCAGAATCTAGCAGCTGCAGCCCGTATAGCAGAGTCAATTCAGCCCTCTCAGTCAGAGGCTGGCAGAGGCTTGATGCAGATCAGGGATTTGCTCCGAGCAGCAGGAGATCAGAATTCAGCTATGTCACAGTCGCGCAACAGGATTCACAGCCGATCCATCGCTGCGAATACAGTTCAGTCGGCTCATAGTCCAAGATCGCCTCCGCGGTGTGAGGAATGCGAAGGTCGACGTGACCAATATGATGACCGATTTGACCGTGATGATCGGTGTCGAGTGCCCACTCCTCCCCCAAGGGGTGGGTCTTACGCTCATCGGCAGCAAGATGATAGGCACCAGCGCAGTGCCGGGCGACGAGTTCCGATCGACCCTAGGGAACCAGGCTTTGACGCGAGATCCATCATCGTGCAAGGTTTGGTCGATCGGAACAGAGCTCATCGAGGTGGCCATGACAGAGATGCGCCCACTAGCAGCCGAGTTCATGTTTCAGGTCCAGAATGTTTTAGCAGAGCCGTCAGAGCCGCAGTGATACCCCCCAACTTCAGGTTGGCGACTGGGTTAAGTAAGTTCACCGGTGAGTCCAAGCCTGAAACCTGGCTTGAAGACTACTGAGTGGCAGTACAGATTGGCGATGGTAATGATGAGGTGGCCATGAAACACTTACCGCTCATGTTGGAAGGTTCGGCCAGGGCATGGTTGAATCAGTTAGCTCCTAGCAGCATTTACACTTGGGAAGATCTTTCCCGAGTGTTCGTCAGGACATTCGAGGGAACTTGCAAGCGACCAGCTGGATTGACAGAGCTGCAAGTCTGCGTGCAGAAGTCGAATGAAACCCTGAGAGATTACATTCAGAGATGGATCACTTTGCATCATACGGTGGAGAACGTGTCTGATCATCAGGCAGTCTGCGCCTTCAAGGATGGTGTTAAGAACAGAGAGTTAAGTTTTAAGTTTGGTCGGACCGGAGATATGACCCTGAGTCGAATGATGGAAATCGCCACCAAGTACGCCAATGGTGAAGAAGAGGATCAACTCCGGAGTGGCAAGTACAAGCCGAGTCAGTCGGAAAAAGGAAACTCCAGTCGGAAGCAGAAGCGGAAAGCCGAGCCAGCGGCTCCTGGAGAGGCTCTGGCCGTGACTCAGGGAAAATTCAAAGGGAAGCCCAAAGGATCCTGGAACCCCAAGAAGGTGAAAGATAAGGAAGGAAATGACGTGATGGATCTGCTGTGTCACATCCACACGAAGAAAGACGAAGAGGGTAACTTCATCTACCCGAAACATACCACTCGCCAGTGCCGGCTCTTGATCCAGCAGTTTCAAGGAAAACAACCCAAGGACAAGGAAAAGGAGTCGGACAAGGCTGAGGACAAGGAGGACAGTGATGGAGGATACCCTCATGTCAATTCCACCCTGATGATTTTTGCTGATGTGGAGAGCAAAAGTCGATTGAAGGTTATCAACCATGAGGTAAATATGGTCGCCCCGGTGACACCAAGCTATCTGAGATGGTCTCAAACTCCCATTACATTCGACCAGTCTGATCATCCGACTCATATAGCCACCCCTGGGAGGCAAGCTTTGGTGGTCGACCCGGTCGTTGAAGGCACTCGACTGACGAAGGTGTTGATGGATGGTGGTAGTGGACTGAACATATTGTATGCGGAGACGCTAAAAGGAATGGGCATTCCGATGTCCAGACTCAGCGCCAGCAACATGAGTTTTCATGGAGTTATACCTGGAAAGAAGGGTAAGTCACTCGGCCAAATAGCTCTAGACGTGGTGTTCGGCGACTCGAAGCATTTCCGCAAAGAGAGGCTGACATTTGAAGTCGTGGATTTTCAGAGCGCTTACCACGCTATTTTGGGGAGACCAGCTTATGCATGATTCATGGCTCGACCATGTTACGTGTACCTCAAACTGAAGATGCCCGGCCCCAAAGGCGTGATCACTATCACTGGCAATCGGAAGAAGGCAGAAGAGTGTTTTCAGAAAGGCTCGAAGATTGCCGATTCCCAGATAACAGTGGTAGAGCTAGAGGAGTACAAGAAAAATGCAGATCCGAGTGATTTGTTGCGGGCAAAGAAGCCTGCCACCGAATCAGCGTTTCAGTCGTCTGGTGAGACGAAGCCCGTTCACATTCACCCGACAGACCCCAGCGCAGCTCCGACTCATATTTCCACAACACTCGACTCTAAATAGAAAGAAGCTCTCATCCAGTTCCTCCGTGAGAACTGGGACATCTTTGCATGGAAGCCTGCTGACATGCCGGGTGTTCCCAGGGGGCTGGCTGAGCATCGCCTTAGAGTCGACTCAAAAGCAAAACCTGTCAAAGAACATCTTCGACGGTCCGCCGTCCAGAAGAGAAAAGCCATTGGCGAGGAGGTGGCTCGACTCCTAGTAGCAGAGTTTATCCGAGAGATATACCACTCCGAGTGGCTCGCCAATGTCGTCATGGTCCCCAAGAAGGACAAGTCACTTCGCATGTGCATTGATTTCAAACATATCAATCGGGCCTGCCCGAAAGATCATTTTACTCTTCCTCGCATCGACCAAATTGTCGACTCGACTGCGGGATGTGAGAGATTGTCTTTTTTAGACGCCTATTCCGGGTACCATCAGATCCGTCTGTATGGACCCGATGAGATCAAAACAGCTTTCATCACTCCATTCGGGTGCTTCTGCTATGTCACCATGCCATTCGGTCTCAAGAATGCAGGAGCCACGTTCATGAGGATGATTCAAAAGTGTTTACTCACTCAAATCAGTCGGAATGGGGAAGCGTACATGGATGATATCGTAGTCAAGTCACGGAAGGGTTCCGACCTGTTGACTGACCTCGCTGAAACATTTTCCAATCTCTGGAGGTATGATATCAAGCTTATGTAGGGGAACGTAGTAATTTCAAAAAATTTCCTACGCACACGCAAGGTCATGGTGATGGCATAGCAACGAGAGGGGAGAGTGTTTGTCCACGTACCCTCGTAGACCGTAAGAGGAAGCGTTAGCACAACGCGGTTGATGTAGTCATATGTCTTCACGATCCGACCGATCCAAGCACCGAACGTACGGGGCCTCCGAGTTCAGCACACGTTCAGCTCGATGACGATCTCCGTGCTCCGATCCAGCAAAGCTCCGGAGATGAGTTCCGTCAGCACGACAGCGTGGTGACGATGATGATGTTCTACCGGCGCAGGGCTTCGCCTAAACTCCGTGACGATATGACCGAGGGGGGTTCCGGTAACCCCCCGGTACTCCGGTAAAATGCCGATTTCACCCGGAACGATTCCGATGTCCAAATATAGGCTTCCAATATATCGATCTTTATGTCTCGACCATTTCAAGACTCCTTGTCATGTCCGTGATCACATCTGGGACTCCGAACAAACTTCGGTACATCAAAACTTATAAACTCATAATAAAACTGTCATCATAACATTAAGCGTGCGGACCCTACGGGTTCGAGAACTATGTAGACATGACCTAGAACTATTCTCGGTCAATAACCAATAGCGGGACCTGGATGCCCATATTGGTTCCTACATATTCTACGAAGATCTTTATCGGTCAAACCGCATAACAACATACGTTGTTCCCTTTGTCATCGGTATGTTACTTGCCCGAGATTTGATCGTCGGTATCCAATACCTAGTTCAATCTCGTTACCGGCAAGTCTCTTTACTCGTTCTGTAATGCATCATCCCGTAACCAACTCATTGGTCACATTGCTTGCAAGGCTTATAATGATGTGCATTACCGAGAAGGGCCCAGAGATACCTCTCCGACGATCGGAGTGACAAAACCTAATCTCGAAATACGCCAACTCAACATGTACCTTCGGAGACACCTGTAGTACTCCTTTATAATCACCTAGTTACGTTGTGACGTTTGGTAGTACCCAAAGTGTTCCTCCGGTAAACGGGAGTTGCATAATTCTCATAGTTACAGGAACATGTATAAGTCATGAAGAAAGCAATAGCAGTATACTAAACGATCAAGTGCTAGGCTAACGGAATGGGTCATGTCAATCACATCATTCTTCTAATGATGTGATCCCACTAATCAAATGACAACACATGTCTATGGTTAGGAAACATAACCATCTTTGATTAATGAGCTAGTCAAGTAGAGGCATACTAGTGACTATAGGTTTGTCTATGTATTCACACATGTATCATGTTTCCGGTTAATACAATTCTAGCATGAATAATAAACATTTATCATGATATGAGGAAATAAACAATAACTTTATTATTGCCTCTAGGGCATATTTCCTTCAGTCTCCCACTTGCACTAGAGTCAATAATCTAGATTACATAGTAATGATTCTAACACCCATGGAGTCTTGGTGCTGATCATGTTTTGCTCATGAGAGAGGCTTAGTCAACGGGTCTGCAACATTCAGATCCGTATGTATCTTGCAAATCTCTATGTCTCCCACTTGGACTTGGTCCCGGATGGAATTGAAGCGTCTCTTGATGTGCTTGGTCCTCTTGTGAAATCTGGATTCCTTTGCCAAGGCAATTGCACCAGTATTGTCACAGAAGATCTTCATTGGTCCCGATGCACTAGGTATGACACCTAGATCGGAAATGAACTCCTTCATCCAGACTCCTTCATTTGCTGCTTCAGAAGCAGCTATGTACTCCGCTTCACATGTAGATCCTGCCACGACGCTTTGTTTAGAACTGCACCAACTTACAGCTCCACCGTTTAATAAAAACATGTATCCGGTTTGCGATTTAGAATCTTCCGGATCAGTGTCAAAGCTTGCATCGACGTAACCATTTACGACTAGCTCTTTGTCACCTCCATATACGAGAAACATATCCTTAGTCCTTTTCAGGTATTTTAGGATGTTCTTGACCGCTGTCCAGTGATCCACTCCTGGATTACTTTGGTACCTTCCTGCCAAGCTTATTGCTAAGCATACGTCAGGTCTGGTACACAGCATTGCATACATGATAGAGCCTATGGCTGAAGCATAGGGAACATCTTTCATTTTCTCTCTATCTTCTGCTGTGGTCAGGCATTGAGTTTGACTCAACTTCACACCTTGTAGCACAGGCAAGAATCCTTTCTTTGCCTGATCCATTTTGAACTTTTTCAAAATTTTGTCAAGGTATGTGCTTTGTGAATGTCCTATTAAGCGTCTTGATCTATCTCTATAGATCTTGATGCCCAATATATAAGCAGCTTCACCGAGGTCTTTCATTGAAAAACATTTATTCAAGTATCCCTTTATGCTATCCAGAAATTCTATATCATTTCCAATTAATAATATGTCATCTACATATAATATCAGAAATGCTACAGAGCTCCCACTCACTTTCTTGTAAATACAGGCTTCTCCAAAAGTCTGTATAAAACCATATGCTTTGATCACACTATCAAAGCGTTTATTCCAACTCCGAGATGCTTGCACCAGTCCATAAATGGAATGCTGGAGCTTGCACACTTTGTTAGCACCTTTTGGATCAACAAAACCTTCTGGCTGCATCATATACAACTCTTCTTCCAAAAATCCATTCAAGAATGCACTTTTGACATCCATTTGCCAAATTTCATAATCATGAAATGCAGCAATAGCTAACATGATTCGGACAGACTTAAGCATCGCTACAGGTGAGAAAGTCTCATCGTAGTCAACTCCTTGAACTTGTCGAAAACCTTTCGCAACAAGTCGAGCTTTATAGACAGTTACACTACCATCAGCGTCAGTCTTCTTCTTAAAGATCCATTTATTCTCAATGGCTTGCCGATCATCGGGCAAGTCAACCAAAGTCCATACTTTGTTTTCATACATGGATCCCATCTTAGATTTCATGGCCTCTAGCCATTTTGCGGAATCTGGGCTCATCATCGCTTCCTCATAGTTCGTAGGTTCATCATGGTCAAGTAACATGACTTCCAGAATTGGATTACCGTACCACTCTGGTGCGAATCTTACTCTGGTAGACCTACGAGGTTCAGTAGAAACTTGATCTGAAGTTTCATGATCAATATCATTAGCTTCCTCACTGATTGGTGTAGTTGTCACAGGAACCGGTTCTTGTGATGAACTACTTTCCAATAAGGGAGTAGATACAGTTATCTCATCAAGTTCTACTTTCCTCCCACTCACTTCTTTCGAGAGAAACTCCTTCTCTAGAAAGGATCCGATCTTAGCAACGAAAATCTTGCCCTCAGATCTATGATAGAAGGTGTACCCAATAGTCTCTTTTCGGTATCCTATGAAGACACATTTCTCCGATTTGGGTTCGAGCTTATCTGTTTGAAGTTTCTTCACATAAGCATCGCAGCCCCAAACTTTAAGAAATGACAACTTTGGTTTCTTGCCAAACCACAGTTCATAAGGCGTTGTCTTAACGGATTTTGATGGTGCCCTATTTAACGTGAATGCGGCCGTCTCTAAAGCATAACCCCAAAATGATAGCGGTAAATCAGTAAGAGACATCATAGATCGCACCATATCTAGTAAAGTACGATTACGACATTCGGACACACCATTTCGTTGTGGTGTTCCGGGTGGCGTGAGTTGTGAAACTATTCCGCATTATTTCAAGTGCAGACCAAACTCGTAACTCAAATATTCTCCTCCACGATCAGATCGTAGAAACTTTATTTTCTTGTTATGATACTTCACTCTGAAATTCTTTGAACTTTTCAAATGTTTCAGACTTGTGTTTCATTATGTAGATATACCCATATCTGCTCAAATCATCTGTGAAGGTGAGAAAATAACGATATCCGCCGCGAGCCTCAACATTCATTGGACCACAAACATCAGTATGTATGATTTCCAACAAATCAGTTGCTCGCTCCATAGTTCCGGAGAACGGCGTTTTAGTCATCTTGCCCATGAGGCACGGTTCGCAAGTACCAAGTGATTCATAATCAAGTGATTCCAAAAGCCCATCAGTATGGAGTTTCTTCATGCGCTTTACACCGATATGACCTAAACGGCAGTGCCACAAATAAGTTGCACTATTGTTATCAACTCTGCATCTTTTGGTTTCAACACTATGAACATGTGTATCACTACTATCGAGATTCAATAAGAATAGACCACTCTTCAAGGGTGCATGACCATAGAAGATATTACTCATATAAATAGAACAACCATTATTCTCTGATTTAAATGAATAACCGTCTCGCATCAAACAAGATCCAGATATGATGTTCATGCTCAACGCTGGCACCAAATAACAATTATTTAGGTCTAAAACTAATCCCGATGGTAGATGTAGAGGTAGCGTGCCGACCGCGATCACATCGACTTTGGAACCATTTCCCACGCGCATCGTCACCTCGTCCTTAGCCAATCTTCGCTTAATCCGTAGTCCCTGTTTCGAGTTGCAAATATTAGCAACAGAACCAGTATCAAATACCCAGGTGCTACTGCGAGCATTAGTAAGGTACACATCAATAACATGTATATCACATATACCTTTGTTCACTTTGCCATCCTTCTTATCCGCCAAATACTTGGGGCAGTTCCGCTTCCAGTGTCCAGTCTGCTTGCAGTAGAAGCACTCAGTTTCAGGCTTAGGTCCAGACTTGGGTTTCTTCTCTTGAGCAGCAACTTGCTTGCCGTTTTTTTTGAAGTTCCCCTTCTTCTTCCCTTTGCCCTTTTTCTTGAAACTGGTGGTCTTGTTAACCACATCAACACTTGATGCTCCTTCTTGATTTCTACCTCCGCAGCTTTTAGCATTGCGAAGAGCTCGGGAATAGTCTTGTTCATCCCTTGCATATTATAGTTCATCACGAAGCTCTTGTAGCTTGGTGGCAGTGATTGGAGAATTCTGTCAATGACACTATCATCAGGAAGATTAACTCCCAGTTGAATCAAGTGATTATTATACCCAGACATTTTGAGTATGTGTTCACTGACAGAACTATTCTCCTCCATCTTGCAGCTATAGAACTTATTGGAGACTTCATATCTCTCAATCCGGGCATTTGCTTGAAATATTAACTTCAACTCCTGGAACATCTCATATGCTCCATGACGTTCAAAACGTCGTTGAAGACCCGGTTCTAAGCCGTAAAGCATGGCACACTGAACTATCGAGCAGTCATCAGCTTTGCTCTGCCAGACGTTCTTAACGTCGTCAGTTGCATCAGCAGCAGGCCTAGCACCCAGCGGTGCTTCCAGGACGTAACTTTTCTGTACAGCAATGAGGATAATCCTCAGGTTACGGACCCAGTCAGTGTAATTGCTACCATCATCTTTCAACTTTGCTTTCTCAAGGAACGCATTAAAATTCAACGGAACAACAGCACGAGCCATCTATCTACAAACAAACATAGACAAGCAAAATACTATCAGGTACTAAGTTCATGATAAATTTAAGTTCAATTAATCATATTACTTAAGAACTCCCACTTAGACAGACATCTCTCTAGTCATCTAAGTGATCACGTGATCCAAATCAACTAAACCATGTCCGATCATCACGTGAGATGGAGTAGTTTCAATGGTGAACATCACTATGTTGATCATATCTACTATATGATTCACGCTCGACCTTTCGGTCTCCGTGTTCCGAGGCCATATTTGTATATGCTAGGCTCGTCAAGTATGACCTGAGTATTCTGCGTGTGCAACTGTTTTGCACCCGTTGTATTTGATCGTAGAGCCTATCACACTCGATCATCATGTGGTGTCTCAGCACAAAGAACTTTCGCAACGGTGCATACTCAGGGAGAACACTTCTTGATTATTTAGTGAGAGATCATCTTAAAATGCTACCGTCAATCAAAGCAAGATAAGATGCATAAAGGATAAACATCACATGCAATCAATATAAGTGATATGATATGGCCATCATCATCTTGTGCTTGTGATCTCCATCTTCGAAGCACCGTCGTGATCACCATCGTCACCGGCGCGACACCTTGATCTCCATCGTAGCATCGTTGTCATTACGCCATCTATTGCTTCTATGACTATCGCTACCGCTTAGTGATAAAGTAAAGCAATTACAGGGCGTTTGCATTTCATACAATAAAGCGACAACCATATGGCTCCTGCCAGTTGCCGATAACTTCGGTTACAAAACATGATCATCTCATACAATAAAATATAGCATCACGTCTAGACCATATCACATCACAACATGCCCTGCAAAAACAAGTTAGACGTCCTCTACTTTGTTGTTGCAAATTTTACGTGGCTGCTACGGGCTTTAGCAAGAACCGTTCTTACCTACGCATCAAAAACCACAACGATAGTTCGTCAAGTTGGTGCTGTTTTAACCTTCGCAAGGACCGGGCGTAGCCACACTCGATTCAGCTAAAGTGAGAGAGACAGACACCCGCCAGCCACCTTTAAGCACGAGTGCTCGTAACGGTGAAACCAGTCTCGCGTAAGCGTACGCGTAATGTCGGTCCGGGCCGCTTCATCTCACAATTCCACCGAACCAAAGTATGACATGCTGGTAAGCAGTATGACTTGTATCGCCCACAACTCACTTGTGTTCTACTCGTGCATATAACATCAACGCATAAAACCTAGGCTCGGATGCCACTGTTGGGGAACGTTGTAATTTCAAAAAAATTCCTACGCACACGCAAGATCATGGTGATGGCATAGCAACGAGAGGGGAGAGTGTTCGTCCACGTACCCTCGTAGTGTTGGAAATATGCCCTAGAGGCAATAATAAAAGCATTATTATTATATTTCTTTGTTCATGATAATTGTCTTTATTCATGCTATAATTGTATTATCCGGAAATCGTAATACATGTGTGAATAACAGACACCAACATGTCCCTAGTAAGCCTCTAGTTGACTAGCTCGTTGATCAATAGATAGTCATGGTTTCCTGGCTATGGACATTGGATGTCATTGATAACGGGATCACATCATTAGGATAATGATGTGATGGACAAGACCCAATCTTAAGCACAGCGTGAGATCGTGTGGTTCGTTTGCTAGAGCTTTTCTAATGTCAAGTATCTTTTCCTTTGACCATGAGATCGTGTAACTCCCGGACACCGTAGGAGTGCTTTGGGTGTATCAAACGTCACAGCGTAACTGGGTGACTATAAAGGTGCATTACAGGTATCTCCGAAAGTGTCTGTTGGGTTGACATGGATCGAGACTGGGATTTGTCACTCCGTATGACGGAGAGATATCACTGGACCCACTCGGTAATGCATCATCATAATGAGCTCAAAGTGACCAAGTGTCTGGTCACGGGATCATGCATTACGGTACGAGTAAAGTGACTTGCCGGTAACGAGATTGAACGAGGTATTGGGATACCGACGATCGAATCTCGGGCAAGTAACATATCGATTGACAAAGGGAATTGCATACGGGGTTGATTAAATCCTCGACATCGTGGTTCATCCGATGAGATCATCGTGGAGCATGTGGGAGCCAACATGGGTATCCAGATCCCGCTGTTGGTTATTGACCGGAGAGCGATCTCGGTCATGTCTACATGTCTCCCGAACCCGTAGGGTCTACACACTTAAGGTTCGGTTACGCTAGTGTTGTAGGGATATGTATATGCAGTAACCCGAATGTTGTTTGGAGTCCCGGATGAGATCCCGGACGTCACGAGGAGTTCCGGAATGGTCCGGAGGTAAAGATTTATATATGGGAAGTCCTGTTTCGGGCATCGGGACAAGTTTCGGGGTTATCGGTATTGTACCGGGACCACCGGAAGGGTCCCGGGGATCCACCGGGTGGGCCCACCTGTCCCGGGGGGCCACATGGGCTGTAGGGGGTGCGCCTTGGCCTACATGGGCCAAGGGCACCAGCCCCACATAGGCCCATGCGCCTAGGGTTTGAGGGGGGAAGAGTCCTAGGAGGGGAAGGCACCTCCTAGGTGCCTTGGGGGGGGAGGGAAACCCCCCTTGGCCGCCGCCCCCCTAGGAGATTGGATCTCCTAGGGCCGGCCACCCCCCCCTTGGCCCTCCTATATATAGTGGGGGAGAGGAGGGACTTCATACCTTGGCCTTTGGTTGCTTCCTTCTCCCTCTCCAACACCTCCTCCTCCTCCATAGTGCTTAGCGAAGCTCTGCCGGAGTACTGCAGCTCCATCAACACCACGCCGTCGTGCTGCTGCTGGTGCCATCTCCCTCAACCTCTCCTCCCTCCCTTGCTGGATCAAGAAGGAGGAGACGTGGCTGTTCCGTACGTGTGTTGAACGCGGAGGTGCCGTCCGTTCGGTGCTAGGATCTCCGGTGATTTGGATCACGTCGTGTTCGACTACATCATCCCCGTTCTTTGAACGCTTCCGCTCGCGATCTACAAGGTATGTAGATGCATCTAATCACTCGTTGCTAGATGAACTCATAGATGGATCTTGGTGAAACCGTAGGAAATTTTTTGTTTTCTGCAACGTTCCCCAACAGTGGTATCAGAGCTAGGTCTATGCGTAGTTCTCTTGCACGAGTAGAACACAATTTGTTGTGGGCGTAGATTTGTCAACTTTCTTGCCGCTACTAATCTTATCTTCCTTCAGCGGTATTGTGGGATGAAGCGGCCCGGACCAACCTTACACGTACACTTACGTGAGACCGGTTCCACCAACTAACATGCACAAGTTGCATAAGGTGGCTGGCGGGTGTCTGTCTCTCCTACTTTAGTTGAAGCGGATTCGATGAAAATGGTCCTTATGAAGGGTAAATAGAAGTTGACAAATCACGTTGTGGCTTTCACGTAGGTAAGAAAACGTTCTTGCTAGAACCCTACTTCAGCCACGTAAAACTTGCAAACAGCAATTAGAGGACGTCTAACTTGTTTTTGCAGCAAGTGCTTTGTGATATGATATGGCCAAAGTTGTGATGAATGATGAATGATCTATATTTCATGTATGAGATGTTCATGCTATTGTAATAGGAATCACGAGTTGCATGTCGATGAGTATGACAACCGGCAGGAGCCATAGGAGTTGTCTTTATTTTTTGTATGACCTGCGTGTCATTGAAGAACGCCATGTAAACTACTTTACTTTATTACTAAACGCGTTAGTCATAGAAGTAGAAGTAGTCGTTGGCGTGACAACTTCATAAAGACACGACGATGGAGATCATGATGATGGAGATCATGGTGTCATGCCGGTGACAAGATGATCATGGAGCCCCGAAGATGAAGATCAAAGGAGCTATATGATATTGGCCATATCATGTCACTACTTTATATAATTGCACGTGATGTTTATTATGTTTTATGCATCTTGTTTACTTAGGACGATGGTAGTAAATAAGATGATCTCTTACAAAATTTCAAGAAGTGTTCTCCCCTAACTGTGCACCGTTGCTACAGTTCGTCGTTTCGAAGCACCACGTGATGATCGGGTGTGATAGATTCTTACGTTCACATACAACGGGTGTAAGACAGTTTTACACAGCGAAAACACTTAGGGTTAACTTGACGAGCCTAGCATGTACAGACATGGCCTCGGAACACAGAGACCGAAAGGTCGAACACGAGTCATATGGAAGATACGATCAACATGAGAATGTTCACCGACGATGACTAGTCCGTCTCACGTGATGATCGGACACGGACTAGTCGACTCGGATCTTTTAACACTTAGATGACCAAAGGGATGTCAAATCTGAGAGGGAGTTCATTATAATTTGATTAGATGAACTTAATTATCATGAACTTAGTCTAAATGTTTTACAATATGTCTTGTAGATCAAATGGCCAACGTAGTCCTCAACTTCAACGCGTTCCTAGAGAAACCCAAGCTGAAAGACGATGGCAGCAACTATACGGACTGGGTCCGGAACCTGAGGATCATCCTCATAGCTGCCAAGAAAGATTATGTCCTACAAGCACCGCTGGGTGACACACCTGTTCTCCCTGCAGAACAAGACGTTATGAACGCTTGGCAGGCACGTTCCGATGACTACTCCCTCATTTAGTGTGGCACGCTTTACAGCCTAGAGCCAGGGCTCCAAAAGCGTTTTGAGAGACATGGAGCATATGAGATGTTCGAAGAGCTGAAAATGGTTTTCCAAGCTCATGCCCGGGTCAAGAGATATGAAGTCTCCGACAAATTCTTCAGCTGTAAGATGGAGGAAAATAGTTCTGTCAGTGAGCACATACTCACTATGTCTGGGTTACATAACCGCTTGACTCAGCTGGGAGTTAATCTCCCGGATCATGCGGTCATTGACAGAATCCTCCAGTCGCTTCCACCAAGCTACAAGAGCTTTGTGATGAACTTCAATATGCAGGGGATGGAAAAGACCATTCCTGAAGTATTTTCTATGCTGAAATCAGAAGAGGTAGAAGTCAAGAAGGAACATCAAGTGTTGATGGTCAATAAAACCACTAAGTTCAAGAAGGGCGAGGGTAAAAAGAACTTCAAGAAGGACGGCAAGGTAGTTGCCCGCCCAGCAAGCAAGCTGCCGGGAAGAAGCCAAAGAATGGACCCAAGCCCGAGACTGAGTGCTTTTATTGCAAGGAAAGTGGTCACTGGAAGCGGAACTGCCCCAAATACTTAGCGGACAAGAAGGCCGGCAAAGCCAAAGGTATACTTGATATACATGTAATTGATGTGTACCTTACCAGTAATCGTAGTGACTCCTGGGTATTTGATACCGGTGCCGTTGCTCATATTTGTAACACACAACAGGAGCTGCGGAATAAACGGAGACTGGCGAAGGACGAGGTGACGATGCGCGTCGGGAATGGTTCCAAGATCGATGTGATCGCCGTCGGCACGCTACCTCTACATTTACCTACGGGATTAGTTTTGAACCTCAATAATTGTTATTTTGTGCCAAGTTTGAGCATGAACATTGTATCAGGATCTCGTTTAATTCGAGATGGCTACTCATTTAAATCCGAGAATAATGGTTGTTCTATTTATATGAGAGATATGTTTTATGGTCATGCTCCGATGGTGAATGGTTTATTCTTTATGAATCTCGAGCGTAATGCTACACATATTCATAGTGTAAGTACCAAAAGATGTAAGATTGATAGTGATAGTCCCACATACTTGTGGCACTGCCGCCTTGGTCACATAGGTGTCAAACGCATGAAGAAGCTCCATGCTGATGGACTTTTAGAGTCTCTTGATTACGAATCATTTGACACGTGCGAACCATGCCTCATGGGTAAAATGACCAAGACTCCATTCTCAGGAACAATGGAGCGAGCAACCAACTTATAGGAAATCATACATACTGATGTGTGCGGTCCAATGAGTGTTGAGGCTCGCGGTGGCTATCGTTATGTTCTCACCCTCACTGATGACTTGAGTAGATATGGGTATGTCTACTTAATGAAACACAAGTCTGAGACCTTTGAAGAGTTCAAGGAATTTCAGAGTGAAGTTGAGAATCAACGTGACAGGAAAATCAAGTTTCTACGATCAGATCGTGGAGGAGAATACTTGAGTCACGAGTTTGGTACACACTTAAGAAAATGTGGAATAGTTTCACAACTCACGCCGCCTGGAACACCTCAGCGTAATGGTGTGTCCGAACGTCGTAATCGCACTCTATTAGATATGGTGCGATCTATGATGTCTCTTGCCGATTTACCACTATCTTTTTGGGGCTATGCTTTAGAGACTGCCGCATTCACTTTAAATAGGGCACCGTCGAAATCCGTTGAGACGACACCATATGAATTGTGGTTTGGGAAGAAACCTAAGCTGTCGTTTCTAAAAGTTTGGGGATGCGATGCTTATGTCAGGAAACTTCAACCTGAAAAGCTCGAACCCAAAT
The DNA here is from genome assembly GCA_963921465.1 of Triticum timopheevii. NCBI lineage: Eukaryota > Viridiplantae > Streptophyta > Magnoliopsida > Poales > Poaceae > Triticum > Triticum timopheevii. The sequence goes on along the minus strand of OY997262.1, from coordinate 273,774,538 downwards.
CGGAAAAATGCGTCTTCATAGGATACCCTAAAGAAACTGTTGGGTATATCTTCTACCTCAGATCCGAAGGCAAGATCTTTGTTGCCAAGAATGGGTCCTTTCTGGAGAAAGAGTTTCTCCCGAAAGAAGTAAGTGGGAGGAAAGTAGAGCTTGATGAAGTATTACCTCTTGAACCAGAAAATGGCGCAACTCAAGAAAATGTTCCTGAGGTGCCTGCACCGACTAGAGAGGAAGTTAATGATGATGATCAAGATACTTCTGATCAAGCTCCTACTGAAATTCGAAGGTTCACAAGGACACGTTCCGCACCAGAGTGGTACGGCAACCCTATCTTGGAAATCATGTTGTTAGACAACAGTGAACCTTCGAACTATGAAGAAGCAATGGCGGGCCCGGATTCTGACAAATGGCTAGAAGCCATGAAATCCGAGATAGGATCCATGTATGAAAACGAAGTATGGACTTTGACTGACTTGCCCGTAGAACGGCGAGCCATAGAAAAAAAATGGATCTTTAAGAAGAAGACAGACGCGGATGGTAATGTGACCATCTATAAAGCTCGGCTTGTCGCTAAGGGTTATCGACAAGTTCAAGGGGTTGACTATGATGAGACTTCCTCACCGGTAGCGAAGCTAAAGTCCGTCCGAATCATGTTAGCAATTGCCGCATTTTATGATTATGAAATTTGGCAAATGGACGTCAGAACGGAATTCCTTAATGGTTTCCTTAAGGAAGAATTGTATATGATGCAGCCGGAAGGTTTTGTCGATCCTAAGAATGCTGACAAGGTGTGCAAGCTCCAACGCTCGATTTATGGGCTGGTGCAAGCATCTCGGAGTTGGAACATTCGTTTTGATGAGATGATCAAAGCGTTTGGGTTCTCACAGACTTATGGAGAAGCCTGTGTTTACAAGAAAGTGAGTGGGAGCTCTATAGCATTTCTCATACTATATGTGGATGACATACTTTTGATGGGAAATGATATAGAACTTTTGGACAACATTAAGACCTACTTGAATAAGAGTTTTTCAATGAAGAACCTTGGAGAAGCTGCTTATATATTAGGCATCAAGATCTATAGGGATAGATCGAGACGCCTCATAGGTATTTCACAAAGCACATATCTTGATAAGATTTTGAAGAAGTTCAAAATGGATCAGTCCAAGAAAGGGTTCTTGCCTGTTTTGCAAGGTGTGAAATTGAGCTCAGCTCAATGTCCGACCACGGCAGAAGATATAGAAGAGATGAGTGTCATCCCCTATGCCTCAGCCATAGGTTCTATTATGTATGCCATGTTGTGTACCAGACCTGATGTAAACCTTGCCGTAAGTTTGGTAGGAAGGTACCAAAGTAATCCCGGCAAGGAACACTGAACAGCGGTCAAGAATATCCTGAAGTACCTGAAAAGGACTAAGGAAATGTTTCTCGTTTATGGAGGTGACGAAGAGCTCGTCGTAAAGGGTTACGTTGACGCTAGCTTCGACACAGATCTGGATGACTCTAAGTCACAGACCGGATACGTGTATATTTTGAATGGTGGGGCAGTAAGCTGGTGCAGTTGCAAGCAGAGCGTCGTGGCGGGATCTACATGTGAAGTGGAGTACATGGCAGCCTCGGAGGCAGCACATGAAGCAATATGGGTGAAGGAGTTCATCACCGACCTAGGAGTCATACCCAATGCGTCGGGGCCGATCAAGCTCTTCTGTGACAACACTGGAGCTATTGCACTTGCCAAGGAGCCCAGGTTTCACAAGAAGACAAGGCACATCAAGCGTCGCTTCAACTCCATTCGTGAAAATTTTCAAGATGGAGACATAGAGATTTGTAAAATACATACGGACCTGAATGTAGCGGATCCGTTGACTAAACCTCTCCCTAGAGCAAAACATGATCAACACCAGAATTCCATGGGTGTTCGATTCATCACAATGTAACTAGATTATTGACTCTAGTGCAAGTGGGAGACTGTTGGAAATATGCCCTAGAGGCAATAATAAAAGCATTATTATTATATTTCTTTGTTCATGATAATTGTCTTTATTCATGCTATAATTGTATTATCCGGAAATCATAATACATGTGTGAATAACAGACACCAACATGTCCCTAGTAAGCCTCTAGTTGACTAGCTCGTTGATCAATAGATAGTCATGGTTTCCTGGCTATGGACATTGGATGTCATTGATAATGGGATCACATCATTAGGATAATGATGTGATGGACAAGACCCAATCTTAAGCACAGCGTGAGATCGTGTGGTTCGTTTGCTAGAGCTTTTCTAATGTCAAGTATCTTTTCCTTTGACCATGAGATCGTGTAACTCCCGGACACCGTAGGAGTGCTTTGGGTGTATCAAACGTCACAACGTAACTGGGTGACTATAAAGGTGCATTACAGGTATCTCCGAAAGTGTCTGTTGGGTTGACATGGATCGAGACTGGGATTTGTCACTCCGTATGACGGAGAGATATCACTGGGCCCACTCGGTAATGCATCATCATAATGAGCTCAAAGTGACCAAGTGTCTGGTCACGGGATCATGCATTACGGTATGAGTAAAGTGACTTGCCGGTAACGAGATTGAACGAGGTATTGGGATACCGACGATCGAATCTCGGGCAAGTAACATATCGATTGACAAAGGGAATTGCATACGGGGTTGATTAAATCCTCGACATCGTGGTTCATCCGATGAGATCATCGTGGAGCATGTGGGAGCCAACATGGGTATCCAGATCCCGCTGTTGGTTATTGACCGGAGAGCGGTCTCGGTCATGTCTACATGTCTCCCGAACCCGTAGGGTCTACACACTTAAGGTTCGGTTACGCTAGTGTTGTAGGGATATGTATATGCAGTAACCCGAATGTTGTTTGGAGTCCCGGATGAGATCCCGGACGTCACGAGGAGTTCCGGAATGGTCCGGAGGTAAAGATTTATATATGGGAAGTCCTGTTTCGGGCATCGGGACAAGTTTCGGGGTTATCGGTATTGTACCGGGACCACCGGAAGGGTCCCGGGGATCCACCGGGTGGGTCCACCTGTCCCGGGGGGCCACATGGGCTGTAGGGGGTGCGCCTTGGCCTACATGGGCCAAGGGCACCAGCCCCACATAGGCCCATGCGCCTAGGGTTTGAGGGGGGAAGAGTCCTAGGAGGGGAAGGCACCTCCTAGGTGCCTTCTGGGGGAGGGAAACCCCCCTTGGCCGCCGCCCCCCTAGGAGATTGGATCTCCTAGGGCCGGCCACCCCCCCTTGGCCCTCCTATATATAGTGGGGGAGAGGAGGGACTTCATACCTTGGCCTTTGGTTGCCTCCTTCTCCCTCTCCAACACCTCCTCCTCCTCCATAGTGCTTAGCGAAGCTCTGCCGGAGTACTGCAGCTCCATCAACACCACGCCGTCGTGCTGCTGCTGGTGCCATCTCCCTCAACCTCTCCTCCCTCCCTTGCTGGATCAAGAAGGAGGAGACGTGGCTGTTCCGTACGTGTGTTGAACGCGGAGGTGCCGTCCGTTCGGTGCTAGGATCTCCGGTGATTTGGATCACGTCGTGTTCGACTACATCATCCCCGTTCTTTCAACGCTTCCACTCGCGATCTACAAGGTATGTAGGTGCATCTAATCACTCATTGCTAGATGAACTCATAGATGGATCTTGGTGAAACCGTAGGAAAATTTTTGTTTTCTGCAACGTTTCCCAACACGTAGACCGTAAGCGGAAGCGTTAGCACAACGCAGTTGATGTAGTCGTACGTCTTCACGATCCGACCGATCCAAGCACCGAACGTACGGGGCCTCCGAGTTCAGCACACATTCTGCTCGATGACGATCTCCGTGCTCCGATCCAGCAAAGCTCCGGAGATGAGTTCCGTCAGCACGACGGTGTGGTGACGATGATGATGTTCTACCGGTGCAGGGCTTTGCCTAAACTCCGCGACGATATGACCGAGGTGGAATATGGTGGAGGGGGGCACCGCACACGGCTAAGGAACGATTCGTAGATCAACTTGTGTGTTTATGGGGTGCCCCCCTCCCCCGTATATAAAGGAGCCAGGGGGGAGGAGGCGGCCGGCCAAGGAGGGCGCGCCAAGGGGGGAGTCCTACTCCCATCGGGAGTAGGACTCCCTTCTTTCCAAGTAGGAGTAGGAGAAGGGGGGAAAGAGGAGGAAGAGGGGAAGGAAAGGGAGGGGGGGGGCGCCGCCCCCCTTCCCTTGTCCTATTCGTACTAGGAAGGGGAAGGGTGCGCGGCCCCCTCCTAGCTCCTTCCCTCTTCTCCCTCAAGGCCCATGTAGGCCCAATAACCCCCCGGGGGGTTCCGGTAACCCCCCGGTACTCCGGTAAAATGCCGATTTCACCCGGAACAATTCCAATGTCCAAATATAGGCTTCCAATATATCGATCTTTATGTCTCGACCATTTCGAGACTCCTCGTCATGTCCATGATCACATCCGGGACTCCGAACAAACTTCGGTACATCAAAACTTATAAACTCATAATAAAACTGTCATCGTAACGTTAAGCGTGCGGACCCTACAGGTTCGAGAACTATGTAGACATGACCTAGAACTATTCTGGTCAATAACCAATAGCGGGACCTGGATGCCCATATTGGTTCCTACATATTCTACGAAGATCTTTATCGGTCAAACTGCATAACAACATACGTTGTTCCCTTTGTCATCAGTATGTTACTTGCCCGAGATTTGATCGTCGGTATCCAATACCTAGTTCAATCTCGTTACTGGCAAGTCTCTTTACTCGTTCTGTAATGCATCATCCGGTAACCAACTCATTGGTCACATTGCTTGCAAGGCTTATAATGATGTGCATTACCGAGAAGGGCCCAGAGATACATCTCAGACGATCGGAGTGACAAAACCTAATCTCGAAATACGCCAACTCAACATGTACCTTCGGAGACACCTGTAGTACTCCTTTATAATCACCTAGTTACGTTGTGACGTTTGGTAGTACCCAAAGTGTTCCTCCGGTAAACGGGAGTTGCATAATTCTCATAGTTACAGGAACATGTATAAGTCATGAAGAAAGCAATAGCAGTATACTAAACGATCAAGTGCTAGGCTAACGAAATGGGTCATGTCAATCACATCATTCTTCTAATGATGTGATCCCACTAATCAAATGACAACACATGTCTATGGTTAGGAAACATAACCATCTTTGATTAATGAGCTAGTCAAGTAGAGGCATACTAGTGACTATAGGTTTGTCTATGTATTCACACATGTATCATGTTTCCGATTAATACAATTCTAGCATGAATAATAAACATTTATCATGATATGAGGAAATAAATAATAACTTTATTATTGCCTCTAGGGCATATTTCCTTCAGCTTAATCCATCAAAGTGCACATTCGGAGTTCCTGGTGGAAAGTTACTCGGTTTTCTCGTTTCAGAACGAGGAATCGACGCTAACCCAGAAAAAGTTGGCACCATACTCCGAATGAAACGCCCTGTGCGTGTGCATGATGTCCAGAAGCTTACTGGATGCTTGGCCGCGTTAAGTCGATTCATCTCTCGCCTCGGTGAAAAGGCATTGCCTCTTTACCGACTGATGAAGAAGGCAGACAAGTTCGAGTGGACTCCAGAAGCTGATGCAGCGTTTGCCGAGCTAAAAGCTCTGCTCTCCACCCAGCCGGTGCTTGTTGCTCCAATCAGCAAAGAGCCTCTGTTGCTTTACATTGCAGCCACAGGACTAGTCGTCAGTATAGTGCTTACGGTTGAGCGGGAAGAAGAAGGGAAAACCTTCAAAGTTCAGCGCCTAGTGTATTATCTTTCTGAAGTTTTGACTCCATCGAAGCAAAGATATCCTCATTATCAGAAGCTTGTGTATGGGATCTACATGACCACGAAGAAGGTTGCTCATTATTTCTCTGATCATTCCATTACAGTCGTCAGCGACGCCCCACTTTCAGAGATTCTGCACAACAGAGATGCAACTGGTCGAGTGGCAAAATGGGCGATTGAACTCCTTCCCCTTGATATCATGTTTGAGGCAAAGAAAGCCATTAAGTCCCAAGCGATAGCAGATTTCCTTGCCGAGTGGATTGAACAACAGCAGCCGACTCAAGTTCACTCGGAGCATTGGACCATGTTCTTTGATGGCTCTAAGATGTTAAATGGTTCCGGTGCTGGGGTAGTTTTGGTTTCCCCCCGAGGAGATAAGCTCAGATATGTGCTCCAGATCCACTTTGATTCCTCCAATAACGAAGCAGAATATGAAGCACTTTTATATGGGTTGCGCATGGCCATTTCACTCGGCGTCCGTCGCCTTATGGTTTATGGTGACTCAGATTTGGTGGTCAATCAGGTGATGAAGGAGTGGGACGTTAGAAGCCTAGCCATGACTGGATACTGCAATGCAGTGAGGAAGCTTGAAAAGAAATTCGAAGGGTTAGAGCTCCACCATATACCCCGACTGAAGAATCAAGCGGCTGATGATTTGGCGAAGATAGGTTCCAAGAGAGAAGCCATTCCCAGTGATGTGTTCTTGGAACATATCCATGCTCCATCAGTCAAAGAAGATCCTTTTACCGAAGAAGCTCCGCAGCCCAAGAGTATCACAGATCTGACTGATGTTGAAGTTCCAGCAGTGGTCGACCTGATCATGGAAGCTTTAGTGATCACTCCCGATTGGACAGTACCGTATATCGCGTATATCTTAAGGAAAGAGCTCCCAGAGGACGAAGAAGAGGCTCGACAGATCGTCCATCGATCTAAAGCCTTTACCGTGATAAGGGGACAGCTGTACAGAAAAAGTGCGACTGGAGTTGGTCAGAAATGCATAATGCCAGAAGAAGGTCGAATAATCCTTGACGACATCCACTCGGGGACCTGTGGCCATCATGCGTCCTCTCGGACCATCGTGGTCAAAGCATACCGAGCCGGATTTTACTGGCCGAGAGCGAATGAAATGGCAAAGGAGATAGTCGACAAGTGTGAGGGATGTCAATTTTACTCCAATATGTCACACAAGCCTGCCTCAGCTTTAAGGACCATACCACTCGTCTGGCCCTTCGCAGTATGGGGGTTGGATATGGTTGGCCCCTTGAGAACAGGCAGAAGCGGTTTCACCCATGTGCTAGTAGCAGTCGACAAGTTCACCAAGTAGATTGAGGCTAAACCCATCAAGAACCTTGATGCCGGTACTGCTGTCAACTTCATTAGAGAATTTATATTCAGATATGGAGTCCCGCACAGCATCATCACTGACAACGGGTCAAACTTCGATCCGGAGGAATTCAGGGCGTTCTGCACATCTCAGGGCACACGAGTCGACTATGCTTCAGTCGCTCATCCTCAGTCGAATGGACAAGCAGAGCGGGCCAATGGCTTGATTCTCAAAGGGTTGAAACCCCGACTGATGCGTGATCTCAAGCATGCGGCTGGAGCATGGGTCGACGAACTTCCCTCGGTGCTTTGGGGGTTAAGAACCACGCCTAACCGGTCGACTGGGAGAACTCCGTTCTTCTTGGTCTACGGAGCTGAAGCGGTCTTGCCGAGTGACCTGCTTCACAACGCTCCTCGAGTCGAGCTCTACACCGAAGCTGAAGCAGAGCAAGCACGGCAGGATGCAGTCGACCTTCTAGAGGAATAAAGGGAGATGGCTCTGATCCGATCGACCATTTACCAGCAAGACTTGCGTCGCTTCCACGCCAAAAACGTGAAGAGTCGAGCCTTCCAGGAAGGAGACTTGGTTCTCCGAGTGGATCAGCAGAAACCACACAAGCTCGCTCCTTCTTGGGAGGGTCCCTTCATCGTCACCAAGGTTCTCCACAACGGAGCATACCGTGTTTACAACGTCGAGCACAAGATCGACGAGCCCCGAGCTTGGAACGCGGAGCTGCTCCGCCCCTTTTACACTTAAGTAGTCGCTCAGAAATGTAATAAAAGCACTTCTGTAGTTCATTTTTCAAAAGACAATAGTGTTATAATTTTCCAAGTGATTGTTGTCACTTTTTGTTCGCTCAATAAAATTTCCCCCCAGTGGGTGGCTTAGCTGCGAATCCGTTTTGCCTAAGTTTGTAAAAAAAATCCTTGCCGAGTGGTGAGCCAGCCTCCCACTTGGGGGCTTAGCTGCGAATCCGTTTCGCCTAAGTTTTAATAAAATCCTGCCGAGTGGTGAGCCAGCCTCCCACTCGGGGGCTTAGCTGCAGTCCAAGTACTCGCCTAAGTTTCAATAAAATCCTGCCGAGTGGTGATCCAGCCTCCCACTCGGGGGGCTTAGCTGCAGTCCAAGTACTCGCCTAAGTTTCAATAAAATCCTACCGAGTGGTGAGCCAGCCTCCCACTCAAAGGCTTAGCTGCAGTCCAAGTACTCTCCTAAGTTTTAATAAAATCCTACCGAGTGGTGAGCCAGCCTCCCACTCGGGGGCTTAGCTACAGCATAGCGCTCGCCTAAGTACAAGTATAACGTGCGCTCTGCAAGGTAGACGAGGTGCAGGTCGACTGTTACTCTCCTCTTCCGAGCTACGCCACAAATACAACGTGCACTCTGCAAGGTAGACGAGGTGCAGGTCGACTGCTACCCTCCTCTTCCGAGCTATGCCACAAGTATAACATGCGCTCTGCAAGGTAGACGAGGTGCAGGTCGACTGCTACCCTCCTCTTCCGAGCTACGCCACAAGTACAATGTGTTCTCCGCAAGGAGGACGAGGCACAGGTCGACTGCTACTCCTCCTTCCGAGCTACGCCACAAGTATAATGTGTGCTCCGCAAGGAAGACGAGGTATAGGTCGATTGATGCCTTCTTCTTCAGAGGCACACCGCAAAAATCCTACCGAGTGGAGAGCAGACCTCCGACTCGGAGGCTTAGCTGCAGTCCAGCGCTCCCCTAAGTTTTTGAAAATCCTACCGAGTGGAGAGCGGACCTCCCACTCGGGGGCTTAGCTGCAGCCCAGCGCTTGCCTAAGTTTTTGAAAATCCTACCGAGTGGAGAGCAGACATCCCACTCGGGGGCTTAGCTGCAGCCCAGTGCTCGCCTAAGTTTTTGAAAATCCTACCGAGTGGAGAGCAGACCTCCCACTCGGGGGCTTAGCTGCAGCCCAGCGCTCGCCTAAGTTTTTGAAAATCCTACCGAGTGGAGAATAGACCTCCCACTCGGGGGCTTAGCTACAGCCCAGCGCTCGCCTAAGTTTTTGAAAATCCTACCGAGTGGAGAGCAGACCTCCCTCTCGGGGGCTTAGCTGCAGCCCAGCGCTCGCCTAAGTTTTTAAAAATCCTACCGAGTGGAGAGCAGACCTCCCACTCGGGGGCTTAGCTGCAGCCCAGTGCTCACCTAAGTTTTTGAAAATCCTACCGAGTGAGGAGCAGGCCTCCCACTCGGAGGCTTAGCTGCAGCCCAGTGCTCGCCTAAGTGTGTTGGGGAACAAGTCGATTGCAATAAGCGCTTCGCCCTAGCCTACAAAAGACACCTCAAACCAAATGCAAACATATTCAGCGTCGAATCCAAGTTCAGATAACATCTAATGGAACTGAAAGTGCTTGGGCGCTAAGCCCGTTAAGGTTTATCAGTTACAAAAATCACTCGGCATACCGAGGCAAATTTAAAGTATCAAGCTCAGAAGTATTTTACCCCTCCTGCAGAGGGCTGGAAGGCGCAACGGATTCGTCCAGGTAGATTCCACCTGCAATCCGAGTGGCAGCAGCGATGAAGGTCTCCATGAAAGATCGGAAATCATGCTTCTTGGTATTAGCCACCCTAAGGGCTGCCAGCTTGTCCTCTCGCGCCTCCTTGTAGTGAACACGGGCCAGAGACAGAGCAACATCCGCGCCGCACCTGGCAGAAGACTTCTTCCATTCTTGCACTCGACTTGGAACCTCGTTCAGTCGAGTCATCAGAGACTCGAGGTCGTTCTGAAGCGTCTCTCTTGGCCAGAGTGTTGTGTCGATGCGGGAAGTTGCGACCTTCAGCCTTGCGAGATAGTCGACAACAGCAGCAACGCGAGATTCAAGACGGAGCACATTCATGGCGACTTCATCTTTCACAGGAGAGTTGATGGGATCCAGGTTTATTTCCAATCGACTAGTCTCCTCTTCAAAGTTCTGGCAGAACTCTGCAAACACAACCCCAGAGTCAAGACTGCAGTCTGATGGAGAAATCATAATTAAAATGTTTATTTGATACAAAAGATTACCTTCAAGCATAAGGAATAGCTTCTTGGCGAGTCCTCCCAGATAAGCCTCCAGATCGTTCTTCTTTCCCACCAACTCACTGGCCTTGTCACTCAGGGCAATCTTGTCACTCTTCAGTCGACTGACCTCCTTTTTGGCCGCATCAAGAGCAGCTTTCAGATTGGTGTTTTCCTCTTCAAGCTTGGCGATTGAAGCCAGCTTCTCATCCGCGAGCTTGGTCTTCTCTAAAGCCGCTTTCTGCATCTCAGCCAAATCAAGGTCTTTCTTCTTCAAAGCATCCCTCAGTTTGTCTGCAAAGTCACAGTGAAATCAGACTCTGAAACGGATGAGAGGCAAAAGCAGTCGTCGAGGTTCTCACCAAACATACCTTTTGATTCCTCCTTCGCCTTCGTGAAGTTCTCCTGGACCAATTTCAGATCAAGCTCGAGCTGGATTTGCTTGTCCTCCAACTCAGTGTAACGAGCTGCAAGCTCGCAAGATTTCTGCGAAGAACCAATCGACAGATGTCAAAGACAGTTCACTTCCGAGTGACTAAGGAAAAATCATAGCGTTTCTAAGACTACAGCCGAATATAAATATTCGACCATAGTCTCGGGGACTACACCCAGTGGGTGCACTCAGCGTGCCCCCACTAGTTCTATCAGTTAGAGTCGATCAGTCGACCAACAAACAACAAAAAAAAACAGGAGGTGTTCTTCAGACTGTAGTCGACTGCCAGCAGTCGACCACAGTCTCGGGGACTACACCCAGTGGGTGCACTCAGCGTGCCCCCACCGGTCTATGAATCCATTCGACCTGATCGAGTAAAGAAAAATCTCAAGACATAAAGACTATGGTCGACTACCAGCAGTCCACCATAGCCTTGGGGACTACACCCAGTGGGTGCACTCAGCGTGCCCCCACTAATCCGGAATTTCAATCGACGCACCCACTGGGTGTACGACAGATATTAGGATTTTCAGAAAGAAGGATTTTCAGATATCATATCCTAACAGAACAGGCGGTGACCGACTGACCTGAACATTACTCTGAAGAGCTGAACTGGCGTCATAAGCTGCCTGGCTGGCGTCTCGGATTGCCTTCACTTGCTCCATCATGACCCCTGCCTGGCGTATTGCTTCTTTAGCAGCACTGGCTTGGTCCTCTGGGACGTGGTGGGTCGAGAAAAGTGAAGGCTGAGCAGCACTCGATGACGAAGGGAGAGCACTCGTCAACGGCACCGCAAAGGATACGGTAGACCAAGTGACGTTGTCTCCCTCCACGACCAACGTCTCGGGTGCTGGCACGTCCTGAGTCGCCTTACCAGCAGACGCTTTCCTGTTCCTCCTCTGCCTCAGTGGTTCCTCGTCGTCGTCGTCAGGAAGGTCAATAACGACGTTAGATGAAGCTGCAGAAAAGAATCAAAATTAGAGACAAGGAGCCAATCGACTGAAGACGGAACTACAAGAGTCATACCAGGTTTTGAAGTGACAACATCTTCCATCTTGTGATCTTCAGCCCTGGCCGAGGTATCAGAAGTAGCAGCACTGCAGTTCCAGAAGTCAGTCGATTAGCTCATGAGTCGACCAAGAATAAGTTCATGTGAAACGGGAAAACTCAAGTTACACCATTACCCTGAGATAGTGGGGATCACCATCTTCATCTTTGGCAAGACCTTCGCCGGCTTCGATGGCGCCACTCGAGATTGCTTCGGAGCTTTCTCAGTCGGCGCCGGAGAAGTCGTCCGAGGACGCTTGGTCGACTGCGCGACGGTCGCGACCCCCTTACCACGGTCGGCCGCGGGATCATGGACAAGCTTCGAGCGTCTTTCCGAGCGAGGAGGTGCAACTTCCTCCTCCTCCTCCTCTTCCTCCTCGCCAGAGTCATCATCCTCATCATCGTCATCAGCATCCGAATCCCACTCCTCCGGGCTTTCGCCCCCACTTCCTTCCTCCTCCTCAGTCGGCGCTTGTGCTCCATTGGGCATCGAGTACAACTCAGTGGTGGCCTGACAGACAACAAAACAAGACAAAGGTCAATCGGCCAATTTGTAGTAAAGTAGAATGAATAAAGCAAGATTATAATCGGGGATGAGTGGTCATACTGTGTCCGGAGTGTAGGTATGGTCGAGTGGTGGGATCCTCCTAGCCCCTCGAGGGTTGTCCTTATTCCCTGTGATGGTGGCCATCCACCTCTCCAGTGTGGCGTCGCTGACCGCTTTCGGATGGACCCGAGTGGTGTCTTCGGTACCACAGTACAGCCACATCGGGTGGCCTCGGTACTGAAGTGGTTGGATGTGCCGTCGAAGGAAGACCTCCAGAAGGTCCATACCCGTCACTCCGTCCCGAACGAGTTGGACCACGCGCTCCATCAACATTTTTACCCAAGCCTTCTCCTCAGGGAGCACCTTCAGAGAAGAGGGTTTGTTCACTCGGTCCATGGAGAATGGAGGTAGACCAGTCGACTGCCCCGGCATCGACTCGTCCTGGCAGTAGAACCAGGTCGACTGCCACCCTCTAACCGACTTAGGAAGGGTCATGGCCGGAAAAGCACTCTTACTCCTCATATGGATCCCGAGACCCCCGCACATCTGGATAACCTTGGTCCTCTCATCATCCGGACTCGCCTTTTTCACCGTCTGGGAGCGACAGGTGAATATGTGCTTAAAGAGACCCCAGTGCGGTCGACAACCCAGGAAGTTTTCACACATGGACACGAAAGCAGCAAGATAGGTAATGGAATTGGGAGTGAAATGGTGGAGTTGCGCCCCAAAGAAGTTCAGAAACCCTCGGAAGAAAAGACTTGGTGGCAGAGAGAATCCACGATCTACATGAGTGGCTAGGAGAACGCACTCACCCTCCAGCGGCTGCGGATGCCACTCGGTCCCCGGAAGCCTTGCTGACCTATGAGGGATCAGTCCCTCATTGGCCAGGTCGTTGAGATCCGCCTCAGTGATGGTCGAGCGGATCCAATCCCCTTGGACCCAACCTTGCGGCAGGCGGGACCTCGACGAGGATCCACCCCGACTGGTCGCTCTTCCCTTCGCTTTCGCCATCGCTGTCGCCTTCTCCGCGCGCTCCAAGGCCGTCGTCTTCTCCTTCACCATTGTCGCTGGCGAAGCACGCGAGGAGCGGATGGGCAGAGGCGAAAGCAGGCGCAACAGGCGGAGGTGAAGAGGGCAGAGAGGAGAATGGGGAGGCACTGTTCAAAAACCCTCGCCCGGCGCCTTATATAGGGACGCTTCCGAGTGGCTGACAAGTAGGCCCGGGCGGTCCTGTCAAATCCCGAAACAGTCGCGCACGCGTGATACGTGACGAAAAAGGCGGTGCGGAAATCGAGCCGTCTACGCCTTATCCCATCCGAGTACCGCGGTCCACCCCGCTTCACGCGCTTCCCAAAATTCGGATCCCACAAAATCCGCTAACAGCAGATCAACCTGTCAGACGGTAGATTTCCTACGATCCGTCGCTCGGAAGTTCACCAAGTTCAAAAGTTCACTCGACAGAAGAAAAGAATGGATCAAGGCAACTGAAAGAAAAGTTGCTACCATCATTAAAAAAGGTCATTGATCCAGGATGAGACATGCTCAGAACACAAAAACAGGTCGGAAAGATTATCAACTCCTTCCTCACTCAAACCTCAATCCATTCGGGGGCTAATGATGAAGTCATATACCTAGGGTAGGGTCATGGACCTGTCCAAAGTACCCTCCCCAAGGACATCTTTAGAAGAAGCTGCCTTCCAGTCGACCAAGAGGGATTCCACTCGATGGACTCGAAGACACTCGACCATGAAGACTCACTCGACCACCAGGAGATCAAGAGCCACTCTGTATCCAAACGGTCTGCAATTAAGTAGTCTTTATGGACATGATGACACTTTATGTAGGACGTTAACAGTAACGCCAATCCTTTATGTACTTTAAACCCTGCATAACTGAGGGCCGGAGGGGTCTGGCAAACACTATATAAGCCACCCCCTCCCCAGTGTAAAGGGTTCGCACCCCTGTAACTTATACACACATAATCCAGTTGACCGCCTTCGGGCTCCGAGACGTAGGGCTGTTACTTCCTCCGAGAAGGGCCTGAACTCGTAAACCCCTTGTCTGTACAACTGCTCCATAGCTAGGATCTTGCCTCTCCATACCTACCCCCCCCATTCTACTGTCAGTCTTAGAACCACGACAGTAACCGAAGTAGCAGCAAATTTGTAGAGGGCAGAGCAATAGTATCTTGAGCAAAGGCAATAGTATCAAAGCTTAGGCATGGAGTAGCGATGGATATTCAGATGAGATTTAATATGTAACCCTCAAAACCTAGAGCGATGCACAATAGGTTTAATTCATCAATCATATATAGGCATGTATTCCGTATATAGTCATATGCTTGTGGTAAGAATTTGCATAACATTTTTTGTCCTACCCTCCCGTGACAGCAGGTCCTAATGAAAACTAAGGGTAATTAAGATGCTTCTTTTACTAAAGAACCGAAACAAAGCATTAACACACAGTGAATATACGATCTCTTCAAGTTAAAATCATCCCCATTGATATCCCAAGTCATGGTCACGTTGGGCTTCTAAGGTTTAGAACAATAACAGATGCATACAACTACAATCAAGAACGTAAATATATCCATAAAAGCAACATGTTCAGATCTGAAATCATGACACTCGAGTCCTAGTGACAAACATTAAGCATAGCAAAATCATAGCAACATCAATCTCAGAACATAGTGGATACTAGGGATCAAGCCTAACATATTGACACGATTATATATGAAATCTCATCCATCTCCATCTACCTCCCGTATGCATACAAGAGATTACTCACATATGATTGTGAGCATCATGGAATTGTGATGAAGACGGGTTGGTGATGACGACGGCGACAAATCCCTCTCTCTGGAGCCACGAACGGTTTATAGATGGGCTTCCGACGAAGAATAGGAGGTGACAGCGACTCCATATCGTAAAACACAATGACACTTTTTATTTCATTTTTTCTCAAAGGTAGTTAATATATAGCATTGGAATTAGGTCGGAGAATGTCCAAGGGGCCCACATGCCTAGGTGGTGCGGCCTGGGGGGTGGTCGCGCCACCAACCCATGTGGCCACCCCCTAGCCTTTCTCTGGTGGATTCTGGTTCCAGTATTTTTCAATTGTTTCAAAATAATTCTTTGTAAATTTTCATTAAATTTCTAGAATTTTTTACTTTTGCACAAAAAACACCAAGGTAGTTCTGCTGAAAACAACACCAGCTCGGGTTAGTTTCACTCAAATCATGAAAATTAGAGGGAAAAACAAGAGCAGAAGTGTTTGGAAAAGTAGATACGATGGAGACGTATCACCGCCACGTGCGTGTGTGCTAGCGCTTCCTCTAGATTTCGGTTTTTTATCTTCTGTATTCATTTTCGAGATTTCGATGTTTTTTTCGGGTTTTTTGATTTTTGCCTCGTTTTTCCTAGGTTTTGAAGATTATTTTTCCAAATCACAAATGTGCTTCTTGAAAAAGGAAAAACAATATGTGCTTCCCGTAGAACCACAGATTTGCACTGTGTTTCTCGTAAAGAAAAGAAAATTTGCTTCTCATGGAAGTACAAATTTGCCTTTGCGAGAAGCACGGGTCAAGAAAAAAATGTGCTTTCACGAGAAGCATAAATTTGCTTCTTGTGGAAGCATAGACTTGTTTCCGTGAAAAGTGTGCTTCTAAGGAGGAAATATGTGCTTCCACAAGAAACACATATTTGCTTCTTGTGGAAGCACAGACTTGCTTCCATGAGAAGTGTGCTAATTGAAAAATTTATGCTTGCACGAGAAGCACAGTTGTGTTTCTTGAAAAGGGAAAAAAATGAACCCTACTACCATGCTTTTGGGCTTTGGATATTTTTCTTCATTTTTTAGTACTCGTTTATTTCATGGCCGGTTTATTCGGTTTTATTTTTTTTTTGTATTCATTTACTTTAGTTTTTTTATTGATTTTTGTTTTTTTTTCATGAAAAAGTTCACCAAAATCTATTTACATGCGTTCTAGTTTCGAAGTCTTGACCCAATAAATCCAATGGTGAAAATGATTTGGGATTTGGACCACGGTTCAAGAGATCAAATGTTTTGAATAAACAAATCTACTAACGAAAAATAAAACTCGTAGGTTGTGATAAGTGATGCACATGCAATGCGTCACTTGTCAGCCTAGAAGATGGGGGTGATCTTTGCAAGGTCTAACTTTTAGCTAGTGATTTCGTTGTTTGTTTTGTTTTGAGAAAGTAAGGCCAACTCCACCGCACGACCCCGGTTTGGCCGGATTTTGTTCCTTTGGGGCGGCGATGGGTTCACCCGTGTCCGGTCTTGTCCGTTGGGTCGCGCGTGCGCCCACCGCGTGGTCACATCCCAAATCACGTCCGCGTTGGACATGATTAAAAAACAGAAAAATGTAAATAAAATGACTAAAAAAGTAAATAAGCGCAGTTATAAAAACATAAAACATAGTTAGGGGTCATGGCCACAAAACGGTCCAGTTTAGCAGTTCACTTAACGGCCCAGTGCCATAATTAGCATTAAAAAAAATAAAAAACACCGCCCGCGCGCTCCTGCCGCGCCCGTCGTCGCCGTGGCCCTCGCCGTCTTCAGTGGCCACCGGTGTCGTCGTCATCGCTGACGAGGTCGACATAGGCCGGCGTTGTCCAGAGGTGGGACGACGGCGCGTGGTATACGGGGGCGGCCTGGAAGGCCGGAGGTGCCTGCACCACCTCCTCCCGTGGCGAGACCTCCCGCTCCGGTGACCCCGGTGGCGTGGGGGCACCAGTTCACGCCCCCACGGTGTCGGCCATCTCCGGAGCCGTGCACGACCAGCTCCAGTGCTGGCCCACCAGATCCGGGTGGAACGCGACCACCGGCGCGTCCTGCATCGGCTCCTCCGCCGCCACCATGTCCAGCTCGGGGATGGTGACGTCGCCGGCTGCAGAGAGGGCCATCGTCTCCTCGAGGCCCGACCATTGGCGCTCATCATGCGTGTTCATGGAGTCCTCCATGACACGCTGCATGAGTCGGGCCTCCTCCTCCGCTGTCATGCGATGGGGTGGAGGTTGTGACGGAGACGGGAAAGGCGACGATATGGGCGTGAGGCCGCGCACCTCCCGATGTGGCCGCCGCGGCCCCGACACCGTGCCGGCAAAGTAGGACGCGCGCGGCGTGTCGTGCTCGTCCTGTAGCCAGGTGTCCCAGAGGCCGGAATCGGGGGCGTACCTATCGTTGAAGTAGAGGTCGTCAGGAAGGAGGCGGCGGCGGCGCTCGATCTCATCGTGGCGCGCACGGCCGCTCGTCGGCACCGGCGGGATGGGACCCGGTCGGCGCTGAGGTGCCAGTTGTTGGGGAGGTGGACGCCGCTCCACGGGACCGGCGTCCTCGTCTCCCAGTAGCGCCGACACACATCGGAGCTGAGGTACTACCGGCCGCGCTCGCCGGCGGGCCTAGATGCGATGGTGAAGGGGGCCGCCTGCCACGCGGCCCCGACGCGGACGAGCGCGCGTCCGTTTGCCGTCCGCCGCGACCCAAACCCGGCGCAAGTTTGCGCTCGAAATGGGTCGGTCCGGACACAAAACAGACAAGATGGGTCCGGGCCGTCACGTGCTGGGCCCCCTCATTTTTTTACTTTTACCCCAAACGAACGGGGACGGACAAAATGGGTCGCGTGGTGGAGTTGGCATAAGATGTTGTTCGCAGTGAAGGGCCGCTTCCAACAAAAGGAAAGGAAGGCCCAAACTGCGGAGATCATCAGACCTGAAGAAAGAGTCAAAGACTGCTGGACCTTGAACCCCTCAAGTTGGCTTGGTGGGCCATACGTTTACCGGTCCATACAATAGCCCCGCGGGACAGCGGCTGAACAGGACTCCAATTTCTGGTTCTTCCCGAACGCGATTAAAATTTGAAGTGTAATACAATAGGCAAGCACGTACTAGTATAGCAGATATAAATGCATCTGCACTCTTCGTGGAACAGGAGTTTCCAAGGCACCGCTGAAAAGATCGACAAATCCTGAGGCGAAATCACGGTCAGGTACGTGCGCGGGCGCGCATGGCCATGGCGATGTCAACCAGCGACCGTGTCGTCAAGAGCAATCTCGTCACCGGTCTCCTCCGGTTGAGCCGGACCACGCCGACGACGACGGCAGCACCGGCGGTGGCGCCGCCCGCGTGCCTGCTCGGAAACGGCACCAAGACCGTGGTGCTCGAAGTCGACGCGCTGCTCTTCAAGTCTTCACCGCCGTCGGCCGCGACGCTGTTCCCGCCTTTCTTCCTCGTCGCCGTCGAGGCCGGCAGCTTCGCCCGGGGCCTCCTCCTGCTCGCGCTCTACCCGTTCCTGCACCTCATGACGCACGCGATGTGTGTAGAGGCCATGGTCATGGTCAGCTTCTGCGGGCTGCGGCGCGACGAGGCGGCGAGGATCGGCAGGGCCGTGCTGCCCAAGTACTTCTCCAAGGAGGCGGCGCGCGTGGAGGCGCTGGAGGAGGCGAGGGAGGCGACGACGAGTGAGGTGAAGGTGGCGGCTGTGAGCAGGTCGTTCCCGACGGTGATGGTGGAGGCGTTCTTGAAGGATTACGCGGGTTTCGACGCGGTTATCGGCAGGGAGGTCAAGGCGGGCTACGGATACTTCGCCGGTGTAATGGACGACGGGGAGACGTACGCGGAGAGGCTTAGGGCTGCGCTCAAGACAGCCGAAGAGAACACTACGTACCATTACCCGAAGCCCATGATCTTCCACGACGGCCGGCTGGCGTTCACGCCGACACCGGCGGCCGCGCTCGCCATGTACGTCTACCTCCCCTTCGCCGTCGTGCTCTCCGTCGTCCGCATCGCCATCTACACCCTCCTCCCACGGCGCATGATAGGCCCAGCCGCCGCGCTCGCCGGCGTGCGGGTGCGCGTCACCGGCGCCCCTCCCGCCACCGCGAACGGCGAGAGTGGCGCCTCGGGCGGCCGGCTCTACGCGTGCAACCACCGCACGCTCCTCGACCCGATCGCCATCTCGAGCGCGCTCGGGAAGCCCGTGTTCGCTGTGACGTACAGCCTGAGCCCCCTGTCGGAGCTGCTCTCGCCGATCCCGCTGCTGCGCCTCACCCGCGGCCGCGACGAGGACCGGCGCCGCATGTCGTCGCTGCTGAGGCGGGGCGACGTGGTGGTGTGCCCCGAGGGGACGACGTGCCGCGAGCCGTACCTGCTCAGGTTCAGCCCGCTGTTCGCCGAGCTCGCCGACGAGGTGAGCCCCGTGGCGGTGGACGAGCGCTCCACCATGTTCTACGGCACGTCCACGTGGCCGGCCGCCAAGTGCTTCGACTCGGTCTTTTTCCTGATGAACCCACGGCCGGAGTACTCCGTCCACTTCCTGGAGCCCGTGCGCACGGACAACCCGCGTGGCAGCATCGAGGTCGCGAACCAGGTGCAGGGCGTGCTGGCCGGCGCTCTCGGGTTCACGCCGACGTCGCTGACGAGAAAGGACAAGTACTTGCTGCTCGCTGGTAATGAGGGGGTCGTGTCGACCAAGACAAGCAAAGTCATCTACTAGGATTGTAGGGATGTTTAGAATATCAGTGTACTAAGTATTGCACATATAAGTCATATGTCATCATTGATTTTATCCGGAGATTCATGCGGATATTTTTTTTTTCTTTTCCCTTTTTATACTTGATTGAGTCATTTAGATGTGCAATTATTAGGTAGACAGACCTTAGAATATATACATAGTAGGATTGTACTTAGGCCTCGATTTGCAGGAATTTTGTAGTAGGATTCCTATAGGAATTTTTTTTTATTAGAGCTCTTTGGTTCGTAAGAAGGGATTTCCTATGCAGGATTTGTCTCTATCGTTCACATTTCAAAAAAGAAGAAATTTGGGTCTGTTTAGTTATTGCACATCTAACAGACTCAATCAAACTAAAAAGAAAAAAGAAAATTACAAAAGAACATGCCTACACAAATCTTCATGTAAAATCAATGACATGGAACTTAAATGTGCAATACTTAGGGCACATCAGCTCAAACCTTATGGAAAAATTTCTATCCTACGAATCAAATAGCATCCTTTTTCCTATAGAAACTGAGATGTATGACATCTCTTTCCTATTCCTAAGATATTCCTATCCTATGAACCAAAGGAGGCCTTAACTTTCATGAATGATTAGTCCTATCCTTTGAACCAAAGGAGGCCTTAACTCTCATGAAAGAGAAGTCGAGAACACATGCAGTGCATAACGTTTTTTTTAGAAAAGGAGGATGACCCTCGGCCTCTGCATCTGGGAGATGCATACGACCACTTTATTAATTATTCTCGAGGACCTACAAAGTATTACAAACAATATACCTGAATCCACCATCTTGGCAACATATGCCGCTACTCTTATCCATCTTGGCATAACTTGGATAGGTCATAGGACATACCGCTCACAAATGTAAATATATCCACACATATATTATGTTGCCCACGGGCAACATTCTATCATAGCCATAGGTAGTAATGGTCATAAACTAAAATCTGGATCAGCCCAATGTTTCATACGGTACCTGCCAGATGACAGTCATTTAACGATATATATGGTAGTCACTAAAAGGGCGAGCAGACTCCATGTCAGTTTCAGTTCTCATGCTGTCTTTCCTAGAGAGGTATGATCTCCACATCATCATGCTCGGCCTTTGATGCTTCATTCTCGGATGTGGGAGCGTTGTTCTCGGCCATGCTCATCTCTTGCAGCGGCGGTGGGTTGATAACGGTCATTGGAACAACACTGCTTTCTGCGAGGCGGCCTTTCCTTTCACGATGCTCCTGACAGTTCGCGCACAAGTGGAAGCAGCAGTGGACTATGCTAGGATAGCATGGAGAGTTCTGGTGGAAGCAGAACGATATGTGATGGTTAGCGAAAGGCCCGTGATACTGATGCATGAAACTAAAAGCCCAGCCCGCATATCAAATGCTAGACGTGACAACTGATTAGAATTAGTGACCACAAAAAGATACTATACGTGAAAAGGTGGTCAAGGACCCTCCATGCTCACAATGATGAGCAATACAGGGTTGATGAAATGGTCTGATAATTCAATGATATAACCAGCTACGGCCAGTGGACAATGCCAAGCAAAAATTTCATGACAGTGACAGAAGTTCGCTGGATGACATAACTCTCTCGTCCAAACTACAGAACTTTATTTTAGTTAGGACCAATACACATAACTTTAACCATGCAGTTTGCTTCTGGACGCCTGCATACCTGATACAACTATCTCAGATGGAGAATGCAATTGTGCAGTTCTTATACTAGAAATAAATACAATTGTTTGTAGACGTTCTTCTGAATGCGATTTATCATGACACATACAAGGAAAACAGTGGAAGAGAGAAAGAAGTACCTCGAGATGATACCTCCTCTGAAGCTGTTGACGAAAATTACCAGTATATATAGAGCATAACCACCAACCGAACACCAGGCCTTCACCAATCAGGACTGATGTGTCTGGGTCAACACCATGGAATATAGCCGTAAGGATTGCCAATGCAATGCCACCTTCAACACAGACAGCATGGCAAGTGCAGGGTGTTGTCCATGGGATATCTTCTCTAAGGGCCTGAACATTTCGTCCAAACAAAACACAGGGGCAGAATAGTCCAGTCTGGCCTAAAAAAGTAAGAAGATCAGACACGTAAGTGGTTCAGAAGTATCTTAGAATATAGCAGCAATATATATGAAAACTGCACGGACTGAAGCATAAAGGTACAAACATCACAAACCCTATGATGACACAATTTGAATAAGAAGGCCCCATGAATGAAAGTCAGTAATAGACTAAGAGCAATTATGATTAGTAGACACATCCGCAAACTTATGGTGGTCCATTTAGAGCTTAGATTAATATCAGCAACTCTTCAGTAAACCTGGAGATGGTCCCTCTTGTGATTAGAGATTCAGCTGCTCTGTGTTCAAGTTCAGAAGAACGGCGTAAGGAACAACGGAGCATATTACAAGATCCATCACTACAAGAATTTTTTAAAAATCCAACCTATGAAAGTCAAGAAAGAAAAAAGAATTAGCTATTCCATTAAGCTTTCAGGTTTCGGCCATGTACGACGCAGTCATTTATGTGCTCAACAGTTTATCACAATTAACACTTATAGTGGGAAAGTGTACATGTACAAGAATTTTCAAACAGATCAAGAAGAAAGACATCTTTAGATAAAAAGCATTGTAGTAAAAGTAAACGTCACAACTGCTAATTTGCTTCTTTGAAATAATGGAAGTTGCAAATTCTTTTCAATATGAGCACATTCTCACAGCACGTTGATTTTGCAAAGAGCCTAAAAGAGCTAAAATGATAACCGACAGTCAGCTGTAGAAGTGTGTACATTTTGAAGAACTTTTCCAATACGGAAAAAGAAGGGTCATCTTTAACATTAAGAACATGATAATCGAAGCCAGACGTTACGACTGCTACTATTTATTTCTTTCAGACAATGACCAGTGCCTAATCCCTTCCCACATGAGCACATCATCACAGGCTAATTTTACAAAGATAATAGAAGACCAAAAAGATAACAGAACTTCAAATTTGCAAACCATAAAGGCTTGCAATATGATACAAAAAAGTGTATGTGAACAATTAATATTTCAAAATAAAGAAGTACTCCTAAGCAAGCTATAAAAAAATTAAGTACTCAATTTGGACTGTTCAGTCATGAACCTCTACCCCTCTAGTCTAGGTAAAATACTCCTAAATGTAGGGCAGACACGCTTCAGATCAACTCCACATTATAAATTTGAGTTACATGTGTAGTATAAGACATAAATCAGCATCGGGTTGGCTCCAGTTTACAACTGAGTTATATGTGCAATGTAAAATATCAACCATGCCTTTCTCATAGGCATGAGAAAGAATTAATTGACTATATGTTTAGTCTACCATGGTTTGTTCCTTGATTAAGTTCACGGTTGTTAATGAAAAAATGACAGAGAGGAAGAAAATTCAGATTTGCAAAGCATCTCTGTTTGAAAACTGTCTCAACTGGTACCACGTAAAAAGGAGGTAACACCAAAATTCCGAGGCAACTGCTCACTAAACTAATGTGGAAATATTTCACAATGATCTATGAGCATATAAATATTGTTATAATTTGTAATTAAAATTTCGAAAGAAACACCTTTAGTGCTGAAAAATAGTCTGTAACAAACACATGCAAAAAATGGAAAACAATAAAAGCCTAAATGAAAAAAAGGAGGATAGGAGGTGTATGGGCCATCCTTGTCCAGCACACATGATATTCATCTTTTCTTTACTAGAGAGAGATTCACTTGACGTACGGGCTTAATAAGCAGGACCGCTACAGGATCGCTAAAGGATTTAAAACTAAAACACCTAACCTCTGTCAGTGACACTTCAGTAACACTTCAATGCCATGGAAACAAACGTCTAGTTGCCGAGTTGTGCAATGTGTGTAATAGCCACAAACCCTGAGCTCAACCACAACAACACAACCTCATCCTGTGCAGATCCACATGAAAATTCCTGCCAACTCTGGCACATCAAAACTACCACGAATTTTGAAGGTGTGGCCCGTCTAGAGCGGGAGGAAGTAGCAGAACTAGATCGGCTAGGCAGTTGAAGGGGGGGACCAAATGCAAAGGCGAGAAGGAAATTCCACGTCACTTACAGCTCTCGGGGTCTTCGGCGCACCCGAAGATGCCGGTTGTCCACGGCTCATCGGCCGGCGCCCGATGGCTCTCAGGCAGCACCTGCCCGCACTCGAAGCACTTCCTCTGCTCCAGCTATACAGTCACACGGCACAGCGCCCAATATCAGATCGGACCATCCCGATTCCCCGAACAAGCAATCGCAGCAGCAGCAACTGGAAGAAAACGAGGATCGTGCGAGGAATGGCGAGACCGACCTGCGGGACGGCGACGGGCAGGTTGAGCTCGCCGGGGCGGATGTCCTCGACGTCGGAGGCGGAAGCGTCCTGGTCCTTGGTCAGCTTCACGTACCGCGACGGGTGGCTGCGGCTCGCCTCCGCCATTGCTGTCCTCTCCTCGCTTCGCCCCCGAGGGTTTTTGGGCTGCCGACGAAGGGGAGGAGGAGGGCTACGCGGTGGGGAGTGGGGACGGGTGCGAGTGGTGGAGTGAGATCTGGCTCCCGACGCGTCCGACGGTCCACGGTCTGGTCAGGTCAACGACGGTTCAGCCGGGGGGCATCACGCAAAGGTCACGTTTGCCGTTTTGTTTTAGGACACTTTCTTTTTTCTTTCTTTTTTGTGAATGGCCACATTTTTCTAATATTGAACATAGAACCTTTTCAGTTTTTATATCTCGTCGGGCACACACTTTATTCCATAATTTGTGCCAAACAACAACAAAAAACATGACAACGAGCAATATTAAACCGAGAGAACTTGCTTTAAAAAAAGAACTCTGTGCGAGCCCTATACAACCGCCACCGCTCCACCCGCTCCCTACAGGTTAGGCTACGGGTTCCCTTCGCATGTGCATGCCACTTTGATGACGGGACGGGTGAATGTAAAGCCCCCAATGGATTTTTGATCAAATTCAAGAGGAATTAATGGGATTTTGAGGAGAAGTTAGGGTTCCGCGAATGGTGGATCCCGATATACATGAAGAAGAGACAACCTAACTACGAGTCTAGGACTGCATGTAATCTCTTCTCTTCTTACCTTCTCCGAAGCGGTTGTTAGTGTAGTGATGTACAGGTTGTTATTAGGTAATGTATATAAAATGCATGGTGATTAAGTAAACAACTGTCATAATAGTTTGAACCAGCGTCGTTGATCGTGTCTCCTTTGGTGCATCCTCACATTTGATAACTGAATTGGTATGTGTTGACTTGTGGTCAGCAGCTTTGGAGATATCTTTAGTTGCACGATCCAAGCCTGACAGTGGGGATCTTGGATATTCATTGTGGTATTGTGGTTAGGTCTTTTAGAGTTAGAGTTTCCCTCCCCGGTGGTAGCAATGTGGTGATGATGGCAATGTTATGTCGATCAAGAATAAGATTCCCCCGACTCTTGATCCACCTTGTCAGCAACGGTCTCATCGATGGCATAGAGGAGAGTGTGAATCGTCTAGTCGTTGCTCTTTCTGGAGTGGTGGATTGGATTGTGGGCGTGTTTGGTTGACGTCCTCATCGCTTCGTGACTGGCCTGGAGTCTGCCTGAAAACTTCCTGAAGAGTGTTTGGTTTAAATCCACAACAGTAGAAGCTCACCTGGCTTGGCGACCTCAAAACTTTGGTTAGCCTGGCCGCTGACCCAGGCACCTTGATTAGCCTCGCCCAGGCGCTACGAACGGGTTGCCTGGGTGCTGCCTGGAAACCCATATTTCTTTATTAGCTAGATTTTCTTGTGGGGCCAGGTCTGAAACAAATGCTTTTTTCACTGTAATCCTTCTTCAGGCTAGGTACGCAATCAAACACTCCATGCCTGGGCAGGCAGAAAATTGCTAGTTCCTAGGCTGGGTCCAGGCATCAATTTTTCTCAGACATGGAAGCCAGGTCGTGAACCAAACACACCCTGTGTTTCCGTGTTATGCATGTGGTATTCAAAAGAGTCCTCCAACAGTCTGGACAATGTCGCTTCGTGTCATAGTCCTCTGGCTCCTTCTCCAAGCGGCAACGTTCAAACAACTTTGACATCATCAGGGAGCTTCTAAGGTAAGGCCTCCCCGAACATGTCTAACAGGATTTGGGTAGTCATCCAGCCCTCTTCATCATGTCTTCTTCTGGATGGTGATATGTTTCCCAGATCAATATCGACGACGTCTTCTGGTTCCAACCAATAACTTCCTGCCCGCTGCATCAACAATGCTTATCTGGCTCTGATGTTGTTTCAGTGGTTGCACTCCCAATGGTGCACATTGAGTGAAGCTCAATGCCACCCATAAACCTCTGAAACAACAAGGGTGGATTAACGAGTTGCTCGACTCTTTAAGCTCGTGCTCGTTAAGGCTTGGCTCGTTAAGCTCGTTAATATTAACGAGCAGAAAACTATGCTTGGCTTAGTTTGTTTGAAACTCGTTAAGCTCATGAGCGCTCGTTAACAGATTTTGATGTGTTTACGGTCTATAGGATGAGTGTTTAGATGTGGTTTTTAAGAAGGAAGATGGTGACTACAAAGGGGAATGCACTAGTTTGTTGCCTCCTATGTAGATTAGACTGAATAGATGGCTGAGGTGCTACAAAATTTTGTCATGTAAGTTAAAAATATGTGTTGTGTTGTTACTAACGAGCTTAACAAGCTACTCATGAAACTCGTTAGCTCGTTCGTTAAGCTTAACGAGTTGAAACCGATGATTGGATCTATTCATTAAGAAGCGAGCCATGAGCTTAACGAGCCAAACTCTCGAGCGCTCCAAACTCTCGAGCGCTCATCAAGCTCGCGAGCTATGAGCTTTTGGTCCAACCCTAGTTGATTCCGCAAAGACGTGTGTTCAATTTTTAATTTATTTAAGGATGGCCTCTAAGGGTTGGTTGACTTTAGTATATGATTTCCTTTGTCTTTTTTGAAGAAAAAAGTTTGTGTGTCTCTTTGGCAATGCATTATTCCCCTGTGAAGAAATTTTGAAATAAACATTTTGTTTAAATATGACGAGATTTAAAGTTCCATTTGTGAATCTTTGGAAGAAGAGGAATAGTACTTACATAGAAGATCAAGTGAAAATTGGCTTTTTAAGGGGGCAATAACACAAGTTACTTTCATAGGATTGCTAATGGGAAGGACAAACTGAATTTTCTCTCTAAATAATGGATTCGGCCAGTTTTTGCTTGCAATTCTCACGTTCCATGAACTAAGAAGATAAAAATGGAAAAAACCATCAGTGTTCTCTAAGCCTTCAAATGTGACAACACTATTTTAATACTACATAACTTCATATTAAATGTCAAAAAATGAGTCAGTGACAAATAAAAGAGGACAACACTACAACGCATGTCCTATCGAACGTGGAATGAAGTGTGATGTGCGAAAGGCTAGTGAAGGGGAGGCCCTGCACTACAAAAAAAATACACTTCCATGATGATACGTGTTTGTCACAGTAGGTCGCGTTTTTTGTCATGCATGTACATCCATGATAAATTTATGACAGAATCAAGATAGTCATACCTGTGTTGTTGTAGAAGTGTTCCATGACATTACCAAAATTATCATCACGGAAGTGTCCACTTCCAAGACGATAAATCACGCGTCACAGAAGTGCTTTCGTCAAGGGTGACCGACACATGGCATCCACCGTAACGGAACACCGTTAAGCTATTGGGTCGGATTTTGGATCCGATAACCCGTTAATAGCCCCAACCAATGGGAAATTTCCACGTGTAAAATTCTGATTGGCCGAAGGGAACACCTGTCAGCTCGTCAATGGGCCAGATGTCGCCCGTCCATTGGAGGAGACATGCCTATGGTACGTCGACACGTGGCTGGGCCCAACAGAGTCCCATATAGGTTAAAAAGGCCGGCCCAGTCAAAGGCCCGTAGAACTTAATCAGGTACTAGTGGGCCAGCCCAATAACGGCCTACTTAATAAAGGCCCATTTACGAACAAAAGCCAGATCTGGCCCGTTAATTGTTCGCCCAATATTTGGGCCCATTTACGGCCCGAAGCTAGATCTGGCCCGTTAATTGTTCACCCAATATTTGGGCCCATTTGCGGCCCGAAGCCAGATCTGGCCCATTAATTGTTTGCCGAATATTCGGGCCCAACTACAGCACAGTGACTTTCTGCCTGTTAGAGGCCTGATGTAGACATGGGCCCATTTCAGCCCGGTGTGACTTTCGGCCTGGGAATGGCCCATGCTGCCCATGGGCCATATATGGTCCGACAGGACATCGGGCCCACTAACGGCCCGTGCTAAAGGTGGCAACAGTTAAGCCCAACGTGACTTTGGGCCTGTTAAAGGCCTGTCGCGTAATTCGGCCCGTTGATGCCTGTACTAAGCTTTCGGCCTCTTAAAGGCCCATGATATCAGTGGGCCAACTAAGGCCCGAGATATGTTTCGGCCTGGTAACGGCCCGTGAGCTAACTGGGCCCAAAACATCCCGGTCTACATTTCGGCCTGCTGAAGGCTCGTCGACGACTAGTGAAAATTGAGGCCCAACATGCATTTTGGCCTGCTAAAGGCCCGTGGTTTCATCTCGGCCGTAACATGCCAGTAGAATATTCAGCCTGTTAATGGCCCAACGCTACCTGGGCCAAACTAAGCGCTAGGTCGACAAAAGGCCCAACTAAAATATAGGCCGGTGTAAGTTTGGGCCTGGCACAATGTGTGAAGGCCCCAATAATTCGGACCCAAGAAAGACGCAGGCCGGCCCAATTGTGGCCCGCTAAAAACCTGGCCCGTTAGAGTCGAATGTTTCAACCCGGTCGACTACATCTGATTTTTTTTCAGATAGCGAATGATGGCAGTAACTAGTAGGAATTAAGAACAAACCTACTGTATACAATAAAGAAATTATGGCATAGTAACTAAGAATAAACCTACACTATACAATAAAGGATTTAAGGTATATTACATCCACTGGGCATCAAAGTTCGCCACCAGTGATCATAAAGCGCAACGAAGAAGCAGATTACAAAAACTGGGCACCATTGCAGCGTAACAAAATAATACTAAACCAAGACCACTTCCAAGACAGTTCAAGAAAGGTTAGCCTTGCGGGGGAACTGCTGCACAAGCTGCTGAGCAAGGCTGTGAGACCGGCCTAGCATGTCGGTCATAGCTTCCAGGTGTAGCTGTTTAGCGATGAGGTTCTCATTGGTGTTCTCCGCAATCTTTCTTAGAGATAGGACTTCAAGTCAAAGTTGAGTTGCAGAATGCCTTTCTGCTAGAACTTGGGGATGAAGAAGTCGAACTGATTCAGACAACGAATTCTGTGAGCTTGTATGACTGTTAGTCTCAAGTAACTTGAACACTGCATCAAGACAAGACTTTGGGGTTGTCTCGCTATCTTCAAGATGGTTTGCCTTCTTTGCTGCAATATATGTTGGGTTTGTCTCACAGCCTTCAGCAGACTTGTGCATGCCATCAAGCATATCACCCTAAAACAAAGCAGAGAGATGACAGGTTTTGCACGTGTATAAACAAAGATGATAACTGTTCTATCAATTCTATCCAATTTCAAGTTAGAATATAAAGAGTAAGTTCAAAATATCAATAGCATAATTAGGCATTGTTCATAATGCGGGGAGCTTCACCACACTACTGGATTACCATGTCAACATAACAAGCATAGATGAAGGGCAAAGAAAATCATTGTATCTATTTTGGATAATGTGCATGGCATGTTGTTCATATCATCAGCCACATCAGTATGATAAAACAGGAGATGACAAGGTGCAAACGTGGGCTGCTTCACCACACACTGGATTATAGATCCACAAAACCAAGCATACATATAGGGAGTATTAAGTAATGTGCATGGTATGAATTAGAAATTTGGTTTTACAAGTAAAAATTAGAACTTACGGTTCTTACGAACATGCATTTTGGTAGAAACAGCAAACTAAACAGCAGTAAACGATAGGGAGTATGAGCAAATTAAACAGAAGTTGAGGATAAAGGCTTTAGAAGGACTGACTTACATTAACAGTTAACATCGGCTTTATAATGCCCTTCTCCATGTCAAGGGAAGGATAACTCAGGAATTTCAGCACAGAATCTTCTTCATAAGCATTGCCTGTCCTCTACATTTTGTAGAGAGTAATTATAGATATGATAATACTGGAAGGGATAGAGGATAATGAAGATAAGATGCAGATTGATGCTACATAATCAACTACCAATCCCTGGAAGTACAAGCGTTACAGGACAAAATGTACTGACAAGAGCAATGGGCTACACTTCTGCACTGGCATTGTCTGTGTATTCTACTTGTTGGTAAGATTAAATATAGATATGATCTTTTTTAGTAAATGGTGGGCGAGGGAGATAAGATGCAGAATGCTACAAAATGAACCAATCCCTCTTCCCATAATACAAGAGTGTTTTGAACACTGGTGTACTGTACAAAACGTTCTTATATTATGGGACGGAGGGAGTAGCTGTTAATGCAAGTACAGTGATAGACCACGTTCAGTCCTTACAAGAGGACTGCAGAGCTAAACCTCTTCAAAAGCATTGGGTTGATTCTAAATTTGTGTAAGAGTCCATACGGATCTTATAATGTCCACCAAATGGACGATTACGAGGCTAACATGTGCAATGATGCTACATAATCAAACAACTATGAAAGTAAGTATGGTCATACAGGGCAAGAGGTACTCACAAGAGCAATGTAGTGTGCAGTATAGTTGCGAGATTCTGTGGTCCCTTGAGAACGAATGTTCTTCTGCTAACAGTTTTCATACAAGTGAGACATTAAGGCAAATGCAGAAATGTAGTTCAAATTGTGATGTGATATCATAGACAGTACCTTACGCTGCAGCCGAGATCAATGTGTAACAAGATTATTCCAGTCACCGTCGGATAAATGTAGCACCGGAGACTTTACAGAAATTTCATTCTGAGGCTTGCCATCAAAGTGCGCTTGCCTCAGGTAGGAACGATACTTCA
Organism: Triticum timopheevii; assembly: GCA_963921465.1. Classification (NCBI taxonomy): domain Eukaryota; kingdom Viridiplantae; phylum Streptophyta; class Magnoliopsida; order Poales; family Poaceae; genus Triticum; species Triticum timopheevii. The sequence continues at coordinate 273,743,817 of OY997262.1, read as the reverse complement.
TCAACAAGTGCTTGAAAAGCGCAACCAACTCTTGCTCATCATCACAATCCAGTTTGCTCCTCGCCTATTTAAAAGAATGAAATCTTGTGTCTTCTGTTAGCAGAAACATATGCAGTAATGACCATGAATAACATTAGTACATTACTTACGCGTAAGTTGCGGAGGAAGACTGGAAATTGTTCTGTGTCTGCGGTATAATCTTTCCATGAAGGAAAGATGTGCACAAAGTTCTTGACAACAACATAAGCTTCGTCTTCTAAACTGGGAAGAAATGGAACAGGGGTCCTATTTGCTGCAATTGGGGCTCCCTCTGGTTCAAAAAGGGATTTGGCAACTGGATTTGGTGTGCTCTTTGCTGGAATGGGGGATTTTGCGTCGTACAGCTGGTGCTATGTCAACTGGCATAATCATACTGTTTGCTGCAGTTGGGGTCTGCTGAGTTGGGGAATCAGAAATGACCAGTGTAGTAGGGCTAGAGTCTGCTAGAGTTGGGGTATTTTGTGGGTCAGGTGATATTGTAACTACACCTAATGGGCTATTTGATTTATCAGGTGCCACTACCTTTTCCAAATACTTTGCTTGTGCTCCTCCACGGTCAGCAATCGCCCTCTTCCTTTTGAACGTCTGATACACAAGAACAACATTTGAATGGATAAATATGGTATGATGACAGGTGGAATATGTACTGAAAATGGATAGGCAGGGCGTATTCACATACACAATGTGTAAACTAAGCTAATGGCAGTTCAACAAAGTAGAAGCAATGCAAAGCATCAGTTGCAAGATATGTGCAAGCAATGTAACCTTGGAAAGTTAGAGCAAGTACCTTGATGGGTGAATAAGATAGGGCATCTTCCTTTGACTCCTCCACTAGGGAGCTACATTGACTTAGGTCTCCCATTAGATCAGAATCACTGTTAGGATCATATTCTGAGCATGAATCTGTAGGTGGAGAGCGTTTGCATGCATTGCATCCAGACTTGATTTCAGTCCCTTAATGCCAAGTTTGACAGCCATGGCATTGTTCTGCTTTATTCTTTTCATGCGCGCAAGCTCATAATCATTATGATGCTGTTCAGAATCTGAGATCCATGAAAACATAAAAAATAGTCAGATTATCTATGGAATGTATTACGGATTCAACTCGGAGAGTGTCTCCCTATAAACCCCTGCATATGCAAAGTTCACCTCCCCAACCGTGCTGACCAGACCACACACAGAAATACAAACCCCTTATGTCTCTATAACAGGCAGGCACACATTTCAAAACTGAAGTAGGAACATTAGAATCATATGAAATTCGTATTTGAACAAATAAACTAAGCAATTATGAGTGGCTAATGTTTAGCTTCAAGAGTGGAGTGTTGGTAGTGCGACACAAAGCAAGTAGGCAGATTGTATTCCATGTAAAAGATCGAAACCTATGTAAAAGCTGGAAATGGCACTTTCTTTCTATACAATGTAGTGTTCGTTACCCACACATGATGGAAGAGATCACATAGAAAAATACCATTCACTCATGTCTACGGTTCCAGTATTTAGAAACAGGGTGGTCCACCCTAAAATAATATTGACAACAAATATGACAAGGCAAGCATAGATGTAGCGAATCAATCATTTACTTGTGAGCTTATTAGGACAAGTATGCAGAACTGTAACTGCAGTAAGAGACCGTCCAAAATCTGAACGAAGAAGTTTGTCTAGCACTTATTGTTTGCAACTAATCGACATGAATAATTGGATATTATATCGAATGAGTAAGAAAGACAAGTAAAATTGTCAACAAACCTGGCTTGCAGTAGTAATCTGGGTCAATGTCACTACGACCAACAATCCAAAATGACTAGTTTCTGTTCCGAGGGCCGGAATTTTGAAAACCCTGTGAACTTTAGAGGTACTAAAGATTACCGAAATACATCTGAACCATTAAGTGTAGGTAGCACTGAGCACACAACAAACCCTAATGACAGTCATGCCTAATGAGTAATGAATCAATTAGAAAATGGGTGATGAGGAGTGGCTGCTGAGTGTTGAGGACGTATCTCAGGATAAATCGAGTTGGCTTGGTGCGTGCTGCACGCCTGAGCCCTGAACGGACTGGGAAGGTAGGCACGGTGGCGCGCCCGGGCAGCGGTGATGCTGTTGGGAAAGCGGCTCCTGGCCTCCTGTTAGTCCGGCGTCTCCTCCTAGAGTCATGCCGTCCGGGGACGGCAAGTCGCCGGCGAGGTAGGCGGCTGGGGGCGAGTAGATATCGGAAGCGCGCATCAGAACAGAGGGGAATCGGGGCTTGGGATGACCCAAAATCCTAGGGTGGGCCGGCCCACCGTGGGCACCCTGTAGAGATACACACCCGAGCGGCGAACATTCATTTTCGAAACTAATTTAGGAACCTTTAGCTGACCAATTAAACAACTCTGTTTTAATAATATCAGATTCGTATTTGAACATCTAAGCCTGTTTAGCTTGATGGGTGCAACAGTGTTATTATGACACGAAGCACGTATTCTGATCGTATAGTGCTCATAAAAGGGGGAAACTCTAAGCATATTTTTTTTAGCAAAAGAGGGTTTCCCCTCCGATTTATATTAGAGAAACCACCACGGAACCAACATGATCAATTAAACCCTAAGCATGATCAATTAAACCATATTATGGCTGTGCCATGACAGATTTGAAGCTGCAAACCGGAGAAATGATATTTAGCATCCATTGTTTGCTTCGAACTAAGAACTAAATTCTAAGAGTTGAAAAGAAAGTAGAGTAACCAAGTTAAGATCTATTTTCTGGTTGAGATCAAAAAGTTGAGGAGATATGAAGTACCACCTCTCTTGCGGCGCCGTGTAGGCATCGGGGGGCGATGGCTGTCGGTGGCGTTGAAGCAGATCTGCGATGGTAGACGGGTGCATCGGGGGATAAGTCCCGTTGCGGTGGAAGAGAAGGTCGTGTGAGCGGCCCGGGAAAAGAGGACGACGGCGCCGATGAAGCGAGAGGACGCGATGCAAGGCTATTGGTCCGTCGCCATGGACGAGAAACGTCCATCTCTAGAAGTGGATGACGCGGTCTTGGTAGGCGCTCCGGCATGGTGGAGGACGGTAGCGATGGATGTGGTGGAGGACGGCGGCGATGGATGGGGTAGCGGACGGAGGCTGGTGTGGAGATGGGGTGTTCTAGCGCGGAATGTGTATGAATGAGAAAATGGAGGGAGAGGTACGGGGAACCATGTTTTTGTGACGCGACTGTCTGAAATATGGGAAAGTTACGAACTTAGCCCCCGTTTAAAATTTGAACGTCTCGTCAGTTGGGGATAGGACGGTAATCTCGCATCTTGCCAATGTTTGCCCAGAGCGATTTCGGGTGAGGAGAAGGTGGTTGGCGCTCATGGTTGGCACCCATGGTGTATGAGCGGGGCTGACAGGTAGGGCGGTTGTGTCACGTCTGAGTGAAGTTACAAACCTGCCCCTATTGAAAATATTTGCCTACATCAATTTCGGCCGAGTCGAGTTTGTTTTGCCGCCCACCGTGTATAAATGGGGAATGGAGGGAGAAACAGAGGTCTTTCGGATGAGCTTGAATCAAATGTGTTTTGCCGCCCATGTTTGATGCCCACCATGTCGGAATGAGCTCAGAGGCGGTCGTGTCACGTCTAATTGAAGTTACTAACCTACCCCTATTTAGAGCAGTGGAAATTGGGCCGATGGATTGTCCGTGTAATGGGTAGACAGTAATTTCCATCTCCCAAACACTTGGCTTCAGGCAGCCGACGTGGGAGTGGACATTTTGCTGCTTCTTTTGAATTTTGGGACAATAAGCATCCACGTTTACCCTGACAACTAAATTCGAATCCATTTTGTATTCCTATATGAGTCTTTATAAATCATTCTATGTGTTTTTATATATCTTCAAAAGGACGACAAAGATGTATTCCACTGTCATATATGAATATGGTTTACAAATGCCGATACTCAAATTCAGAAACTAGAATCCAGTTTAAGGTGAATTCGAATATTTGGAACACTTCATGTCCAACTCAAATGTCGCACGCAGCATAATGTGTACTCCCATTTAGATATGTACACAAGCGATGTATCAAGATTCAAATACCGAGTCAATCAACCAAGAATGTACAGAACTAACAGACATATAAATACTTATAGAGTATATGGATCAATAATATCAACTAACATACATAAGCCAGGCCGTTGTACTTTTTTTTGGCTACAATAGCATCCTTTTTTTAGCCAGCATCTTGGCCCTTTCCGATGCGTGCCACTTATGGTCCATCTATACTACTACTATTGCTGAATGCACATTCAGCCCGATTGGCATATTTGTAGGTCTGGCACAGCAATCCAAATGAAATGTCTCCGAGTCTTATCAATTAATATAGACTTGTGCTCAAATACAATTACAAACCAAAAAACAAAAAAAACAATTATTACATGATCTCTAACAAATGGTTTGATTGATTACATGAACAGACAACACAAAGGTTATTCAACTATGGAAAGAACATTTCACCTATGATTTACCAAGTAGGAATTTAATTTCCTTTTTTCCTTCAGGACCTTAACAATCTGGTCAGTCTCAGCTTGCTTCGTTTTGAAATCCACCAAATATTTAATGGTTGTCTTGAGTACTGCTTGTGATTGTGCTGTTTGCTTCCTCAACATGTCAACTTCATCTCTAAGTGCAGAAGCAGAATCTCTTTCTACCCCTAGTTTAGCCTCTAGAGCATCAGTAGTTGGCAATTCATAATGCACGATTGGGCCGGTGCCACTGTTGTGGGATGATGCAACGTCCATGGGGACCTCGCTCTTTGATCTTGGGCTAACCTGTTTTGCCATTAAAGTTCTGATTGGATTCAGAAAAGTTGAAGTTAGCAAAACATCTCAACTGGGAGTTATAACAGCAAACCAGTTAAACAAACAAGGAATTAAAGAGTTTCAATTGGATGCTGAAAAGTAGTTATTAACATCATTGTAACCTACTGTTGGAGCAGCAAAGCAGTTAAACAAACAAGTAGATATTTAAGTTAAGGCAAATAGGTAATTCTTAACAGTAAGTATCAAACACATAGATAGGCGCAGTCTACAATATGACTAACAGGTTGTGCCATTATGTAATTAGTAGCAAACTAAATTAAGCCAAGCAACGTAATTGAACAATTTTGCAATAAGTGGCTAACTAAAATTCCGAGAAGCAGGTAACTAAACTTACGCTAGTTCTTTGTACAGGCACACTGCAACTTCTTTTTCGCTTACAAGGTTATACGAAGGAGTCCATGGCATCAATTTCTTGGATACACAGTCCCAATACTTCTTTCTTCCCACACTGCATGGGTAAGTCGAATGGTTAATCTGGTAAGATGGTGCGTCCTTGATATGTTATATGAGGACGTGTAGTCAGACTAGTTGTAGCCAAACATATCACACTGGCTTTTACTGTATATTTCATGCGATTACTTTTGGCATATAGAGATCTAAGCAATCTACAATAGGATGAAAAGACTGGCATCCTTCACATTATTGGCGAACTCAGTTCATAGAAACAAGCAATTCAACCATTCTGTGGGTAAATCAAAGCGCCACTGCAATATTTTTCACTATCCAATCATACACGCAAAAAGGGGCGACGCCATCATAGGGGCTGGTATGGGCGGCCGCCTCAGGTGGTTGGAAAATGTGCACCTAGTTTGAGTCGTCCAGGTTGGCCCACGCTAGTTTAGTTCGTCCCAACGCACGAGCAGGCAATGTAAAAAATGAAGAAAAATGTTTCAATTTGGATGGGCCAATAACATAAGTGCAAGGCAGGCCCTATAGCAGGCTCGCGGCCCAAATGAGCGCCTCCCATATCGATCGACAGCAGGAAAAATCCAAATTCAATCACTCCAGCCTCCAGTCTGGTTCGCTCCTAACCTAGCCGCCGCTGGACAGACCGACACAACACTTCCTCGTGCCCTCGTTGGAGGGCGGTCGCCGGGCTTCAAGTGAACGGAAGGACAAGAAGATGAAGATCCAACCCTGGGTGTAGCCTGCGTGGGAGGCAGCGGCGGCAGCACGGGCATGGCATCGAGCTTGCGCACACGGACAGTCGCAGCTTGCAAGAGTAGCATGTGCAACAAGCAGGTACATCACATCCCTGATTATATCTAATTCAACTCTTCAATTTCTGGCCAATAGTTAAACCTGACGATGTTGTAAAACTGCTTGTATGTAGGGAATCTATGAGAAAATGAAACCAATTTCTACTTATTTTATAACTCCCCAATCAATACTGAACTGACTGAATCTGATGTATCTAATCAAGTTTCCGGTGCAAACATACAAGCCCATGTTGTTCTTGAGCCTGAAGTGTCTAATGAACAGACTGCTAATGAAGGATTTGATGCAAACATTTTACATGCTCCTAGTGATGAACATATCTTGTCTAATGAGGGATCTAATGCAAGCATTTTGCAAGCTCATTGAAGGATTTAGTGTCTAATGATGATCTACTATGTTGAGAGAGACAGAGATTTGCAGGCATTAGTGACAAGCAAATTATAGTGCATTTTCGTAGCTTGAGGAAACGTCGAGGCCATCTACCAGAAAGTCCCCGTATCATGACAACATAGCATTAATACTTTTCTAATCTGTTTTGAAACTATTGGCATTCTTGTGCAGGATAGATATATTGATATGCACTTTGCGCACTGGTTATACGTGCAATTACACTTTGATATTTTCAGCCAGAGAACGAATAATTCAAGCAGGTACAGACCATGTTTGTAGTCCTTGTACACCATGTTGTATTTTGTGTTTTTTGGTGCTTGCATCATTTAGTGTTTATAATCTGAACTACTTTGGATCATTAGCTGGTTTTCAAAGTGCATGTAGCTTCACATTTCTCAAGTTATGTTGATTTCCGGAGTGCAAGTGCCTTCGTATTTTTAAGTTAAATGTTCACCCCTGGTAACTTGAATTCGTGGATCAGCCACTGCACACAAATCATACACGAATGCAAGTACGAATTAAATGAAATGCAGGGACTTACGCTAGCTCGTTGTACAGGCTCATTGCAGCTCTGCTTGCGCTTGGGATGTTCCATGTACAAGTCCATGTTACCACTTGCTTGGATGTGCAGGCCTTGTGCTCCTTGCATCCCCCTCTACATTTTTGACACGGCGAATGATTGATTAAATAAGAGGAATCGACCTTGATGTTGTACCGGAGGACAGATACTTACAAGGTTATACGGGTGTGCAGGATGTGTACCAGATCCCGTAGCGCCGTCATGCTTCGCTAAAAAATGGATTTGCTTGTTTCAGATGATATCTTCAGAAGAAATAAGAGTTAAAGTCAGAGTTGCATAGGCGTGTAAGCTAAGAGAGCAGTGAAAGGATATCCAAACATCGTCGGAACAGTGCACAAGGGAGTGATGTGTGGATACCTAGTTCGGGTCGGCGTTTGGGCATGCTCGCCTAGCTAGAGTGCGGGTCACTTCAGAGCCGTTGAGGGTGATGCGCTGGCGTTGGCTGGGTGCGCATGGATGCAGATCTTGAGTGGCAGCGGAGCGCTACAATGCGGTGGACGAGACCGTTGGTGAAGCCCCAACGGCCTCGGGGGCCGGAGGTGCGACGATGTGCTCGGTGAAGTAGCCCCGGTGAGCTGGGAGACGGCGTCGGTGAAGCGCACCTGATGCGGCGGAACTCGGTGTCTGTGAGGCACGTCGGTTGTGGCGGCCGACGTTGTTGGTGGACCACCCGGTGCGGTGGACGAGGGCGTAGATGAGGTAGCTCCGGTGCGATGGTGAAGCGCGACCGTCGTCTTCGTCGTCGTCGTCCGGCACAAAGGTGGGGAACGGTGGGGAAAGAGACGAGACGAGGGGCGATTCGAGGGATGGCGGCGAATTAGGGATTTGAGAAATCTGGGCGCGGAAGGGGACGGTGGAGAAGAGAGATTTTGCAGGGCTGGAATTGGGCTGGAATTGTCGTCATCCTTTTTTGGGGGGAAGGAGGGGTGGGTGGCTGGGTGCTACGCGTCCGTCCGACACACGCGACCACCCCAACAGGACTATGCTTTGGTGCCTTAAGGCACCTGCCTTTGTGTCCATGACATGTGGTCCCAACAAGTGGCTGGCCCACATGTCAGTCACCCAAGGGCAGTTGCCTTTAAGGCACCGAAGTAGCGTCCACGCCGACACGACCCTGGTCTGCCTGGTGCGCCTACATTTGAGAATGCAAACGAATCTTCTTTCATTTGCAAACTAATCTGTATGTATTACCATGCCCGTGTTTTCCTTGCAATAATTAGTCATTCAAAATGAGATACTCCATCCGTTAACTTTTGTAAGTCGTTTCAGACAACTTAAAATGAACTGTTTTGCACATAGTCTGAAATGTCTTCAAGGTATTATAAAAGTGAACAGAGGGAGTACTATAAATTAATTAATGAGGAGTTATTTTAAAAAAAATCGAAACGGTACCCACGCTAACGTGGATTAGAGTGTGTCACATAATTAGTTATTTGAATTAGAGTGTGTGTCACTGATACGTCTTCAACGTATCTATAATTTTTGATTGCTCCATGCTAATTTATCTACTGTTTTGGACTATATTGGGCTTTATTTTCCACTTTTATATTACTTTTGGGACTAACCTATTAACCGGAGGCCCAACCCAGAATTGATGTTTTTTGCCTTTTTCAGTATTTCGAAGAAACAGAATATCAAACGGAGTCCAAACGGAATGAAACCTTCGGGATCGTGATTTTCCAACCGAATGTGATCCAGGAGACTTGGACCCTACTCCAAGAAGCTTCCGAGGAGGTCACGAGGGTGGAGGGCGCGCCCCCCTACCTCGTGGGCCCCTTGGAGCTCCACCGATGTACTCCTTCCTCCTATATATACCTACGTATCCCCGAACGATCAGAACAGGAGCCAAAAACCTAATTCCACAGCCGCAACCTTCCGTATCCACGAGATCCCATCTTGGGGCCTGTTCCGGAGCTCCGCCGGAGGGGGCATCCACCATGGAGGGCTTCTACATCATCACCATAGCCCCTCCGATGAAGTGTGAGTAGTTTACTTCAGACCTTCGGGTCCATAGCTAGTAGCTAGATGGCTTCTTCTCTCTTTTTGGATCTCAATACAATGTTCTCCCCCTCTCTCGTGGAGATCTATTCGATGTAATCTTCTTTTTGCGGTGTGTTTGTTGAGACCGATGAATTGTGGGTTTATGATCCAGTATTATCTATGGAAAATATTTGATTCTTCTCTGAATGCTTTTATGTATGATTAAGTTATCTTTGCAAGTCTCTTCGAATTATCCTTTTTGGTTTGTCCAACTTGATTGGTAGTTCTTGCAATGGGAGAAGTGCTTAGCTTTGGGTTCAATCTTGCGGTGTCCTTACTCAGTGACAGAAAGAGTTGCAAGGCACGTATTGTATTGTTGCCATCGAGGATAACAAGATGGGGTTTTTATCATATTGCATGAATTTATCCCCCTACATCATGTCATCTTGCTTACGGCGTTACTCTGTTTTTACTTAATACTCTAGATGCATGCTGGATAGCGGTCGATGAGTGGAGTAATAGTAGTAGATGCAGAATCATTTCGATCTACTTGTTTTGGACGTGATGCCTATATACATGATCATTGCCTAGATATACTCATAACTATGCTCAATTCTGTCAATTGCTCAACAGTAATTTGTTCACCCACCGTAGAATACTTATGCTCTTGAGAGAAGCCACTAGTGAAACCTATGGCCCTGGGTCTATTCTCATCATATCAATCTATATCACTTTATTTACTTGCTTTGTTTTTACTTTGCCTTTACTTTTTACTTTGCATCTATCTATCAAAAATACCAAAAATATTATCTCTATCAGATCTCACTCTCGTAAGTGACCGTGAAGGGATTGACAACCCTTAAGCGTTGGTTGCGAGTTGCTATCATTTTGTGTAGGTATGAGGGACTTGTGCGTGGTCTCCTACTGGATTGATACCTTGGTTCTCAAAAACTGAGGGAAGTACTCACGCTACTTTACTGCATCATCCTCTCCTCTTCGGGGAATCCAACGCAGTGCTCAAGAGGTAGCAAGAAGAATTTCTAGCGCCGTTGCCGGGGAGGCTCACGCAAGCAAGTCAACCATACCAAGTACCCATCGCAATCCCTATCTCTCGCATTGCATTATTTACCATTTGCCTCTCGTTTTCCTCTCCCCCACTTCACCCTTGCCGTTTTATTTGCCCTCTCTTTCCCAATCTCCTCCTCTCTTCCCCGTTTGCCTTTTTTCCGTTGCCTTTCTGTTTGCTCGTGTGGTAGTTTGCTTGTCATCATGACTAGTTCCTTATCCACTCCTATGTCTCCCGAGTTTGAAGTTCTTCACTTCAAGCAAAGGCAAGGATAAAACTTAAAAGATGCTTGGTATAAGATGATGGAATCTTATCATAAGTGCACCCTAGAGGTGAACTATAGAGTTCTTCTTTGGAATTTTTATGTTGGGTTAAATATGACGTATAGACAACTCTTGGATTGCATGGCCAAGGGAAATTTTATTGAGATTGATCCCAATATTGCGCATGAAATTATAGAAGGTATAGTGGGAACACCACCCCAAAAGGGAGGATCTCATCCTACCCAGGAAGAAACCCAAGTGTTTGAAAATATTTGCGAAGTATCAAAGATTTTACAAAAGTCTCTTGAGCCTTTTAAAAATATTAACGGAAATCTTAACCGTATGAATATGTTGATTACCCTTTGTAATAAGCGGTTGGATTCTTTAGATCTAAAAACTTCCGAGTATGACGGAAAGCGGGAAGAACCCCCCGGATCCGAACATGACTCCGCTAAAAAACTTAAAATTAAAGATGGCAATACCTAGATCTATCCTTGCTTTTATGCCTAGCTAAGGGCGTTAAATGATAGCGCTTGTTGGGAGGCGACCCAATTTTATTTTGTGTTTTTTGTTTTTGCTTCTGTTTAGGAATAAATAATCCATCTACCTTCTGTTTGGATGTGGTTTTATGTTTTAATTAGTGTTTGTGCCAAGTAGGACCTATAGGATAACCTACGATGATAGTTGATTTGATTCTGCTGAAAAACAGAAACTTTGCGCGCACGAATTTAGTTATGATAAATCACAGGAACGTGCTTTTGCGTTGATTCTTTTTGCTGCTGATCAATAAACAAATTTTCCAGGACTTACTATTTTGGTAGAATTTTTAGAGTTCCAGAAGTTTGCGTTAGTTACATATTTCTACATACTGTTCTGTTTTTGACAGATTCTGTTTTTCGTGTGTTGTTTGCTTATTTTGACGAATCTATGGCTAGTAAATTAATTTATAAACCATAGAAAAGTTGGAATACAGTAGGTTTAACACCAATATAAATAAAGAATGAGGTCATTACAGTACCTTGAAGTAGTCTTTTGTTTTCTTTCTCTAACGGAGCTCACGAGATTTCTGTTGAGTTTTGTGTTGTGAAGTTTTCAAGTTTTGGGTGAATTATTTTGATGGATTATGGAACAAGGAGTGGCAAGAGCCTAAGCTTGTGGATGCCCATGGCACCCCCAAGATAATCCAAGGACACCAAAAAGTCAAAGCTTGGGGATGCCCCGGAAGGCATTCCCTCTTTCGTCCACTTCCATCGGTAATTTATTTGGAGCTATATTTTTATTCACCAACATGATATGTGTTTTGCTTGGAGCATCTTGTATTATTTGTGTCTTTGCTTGTTAGTTTACCACAATCATCCTGGCTGTACACACCTTTTGAGAGAGCCATACATGAATTGGAATTTGTTAGAATACTCTATGTGCTTCACTTATATCTTTTGAGCTTGATAGTTTTGCTCATAGTGCTTCACTTATATGTTTTGAGCGTGATATTTTTGCTCTAGTGCTTCACTTATATCTTTTAGAGCACGGTGGTGGATTTGTTTTAAAGAAACTATTGATCTCTCATGCTTCACTTAGATTATCTTGGGAGTCATTGATAGCATGGTAATTTGCTTAATGTTAATATACTTAATGTTCAAGACATGTGAAACTTTCTTTTGAGTAAATTGAATACTAAAGATAAGTTTGGTGCTTGATAATTGTTTTGAGATACGGAGGTAATAATATCAAAGTCGTGCTAGTTGATAATTGTGAGAAATACTTGTGTTTAAGTTGCAAGTCCCGTAGCATGCACGTATGGGTAAAGTTGTGTAACAAATTTGAAACATGAAGTGTACCTGGCTTGTGCATCCTTATGAGTGGCGGTCGGGGACGAGTGATGGCCTTTTCCTACCAATCTATCCCCCTAGGAGCATGCGCGTAGTACTTGAATTTTTTGATGGATTCTAAATTTTTTGCAATAAGTATATGAGTTCTTTTGACTAATGTTGAGTTCATCGATTATACGCACTCTCACCTTTCCACCTTTGCTAGCCTCTTCGGTACCGTGCATTGCCCTTTCTCACCTTGAGAGTTGGTGCAAACTTCGCCGGTGCATCCAAACCCCGTGATACGATTTGCTCTATCACACATAAACCTCCTTATATCTTCCTCAAAACATCCACCATACCTACCTATCATGGCATTTCCATAGCCATTCCGAGATATATTGCCATGCAACTTCCATCATCATCATCATGACATACATTACTTTTGTCATATGGCCATTGCGTGATCATGTAGTTGACATCGTATTTGTGGCAAAGCCACCATGCATTATTTTCCATACGTGTCACTCTTGATTCATTGCACCATCCCGGTATACCGCCGGAGGCATTCATATAGAGTCATCCTTTGTTCTAAATATCGAGTTGTAATTGTTGAGTTGTAAGAAAAATAAAAGTGTGATGATCATCATTATTAGAGCATTGTCCCAAGTGAGGAAAGGATGATGGAGACTATGATTCCCCCATAAGTCGGGATGAGACTCCAGACGAAAAAAAGAGGCCACAAAAAAAGAGAAAGGCCCAAACAAAAAAAAGAGAGAGAAAAAGAGAGAAGGGACAATGCTACTATCCTTTTACCACACTTGTGCTTCAAAGTAGCACCTTGTTCTTCATGTAGTGAGTCTCATATATTGTGCTTCAAAGTAGCACCAAGATCTTCATGATAGTGAGTCTCATAAGTTGTCTTTTTATACTAGTGGGAATTTTTCATTATAGAACTTGGCTTGTATATTCCAATGATGGGCTTCCTCAAAATGCCCTAGGTCTTCGTGAGCAAGCGAGTTGGATGCACACCCACTAGTTTTCTTTTGTTGAGCATTCATAGCTCTAGTGCATCCATTGCATGGCAATCCCTACTCCTCATGTTGACATCAATTGATGGGCATCTCCATAGCCCGTAGATTAGCCTCGTCAATGTGAGACCTTCTCCTTTTTTTGTCTTCTCCACACAATCCCCATCATCATATTCTATTCCACCCATAGTGCTATATCCATGGCTCGCGCTCATGTATTGCGTGAAAGTTGAAAAAGTTTGAGATTATTTAAGTATTAAACAATTGCTTGGCTTGTCATCGGGGGTACAGAAGTTGGGAACATCTTTGTGTGACGAAAATGAAGCATACCCTAACCATATGATTTTGTAGGGATGAACTTTCTTTGGCCTTGTTATTTTGAGAAGACATGATTGCTTTGATTAGTATGCTTGAAGTATTATTATTTTTGTGTCAATATGAACTTTTGTCTTGAATCTTTCGGATCTGAATATTCCTATCAAAATTAAGAAGATTTACATTGAAATTATGCCAATGTATCACTCCGCATCAAAAATTCTTTTTTATCATTTACCTACTCGAGGACGAGCAGGAATTAAGCTTGGGGATGCCTGATACGTCTCCAACGTATCTATAATTTTTGATTGCTCCATGCTACTTTATCTACTGTTTTGGACTATATTGGGCTTTATTTTCCACTTTTATATTACTTTTGGGACTAACCTATTAAACGGAGGCCCAGCCTAGAATTGCTGTTTTTTTTGTCTTTTTCAGTATTTCGAAGAAACAGAATATCAAACGGAGTCCAAACGGAATGAAACCTTCGGGATCGTGATTTTCCAACCGAACGTGATCCATGAGACTTGGACCCTACTCCAAGAAGCTTTCGAGGAGGTCACGAGGGTGGAGGGCGCGCCCCCCTACCTCATGGGCCCCTCGGAGCTCCACCGACGTACTCCTTCCTCCTATATATACCTACGTATCCCCGAACGATCAAAACAAGAGCCAAAAACCTAATTCCACTGCCGCAACCTTCTGTATCCATGAGATCCCATCTTGGGGCCTGTTCTGGAGCTCCGCCGGAGGGGGCATCCACCACGGAGGGCTTCTACATCATCACCATAGCCCCTCCGATGAAGTGTGAGTAGTTTACTTCAGACCTTCGGGTCCATAGCTAGTAGCTAGATGGCTTCTTCTCTCTTCTTGGATCTCAATACAATGTTCTCCCCCTCTCTCGTGGAGATCTATTCAATGTAATCTTCTTTTTGCGGTGTGTTTGTTGAGATCGATGAATTGTGGGTTTATGATCCAGTATTATGTATGGAAAATATTTGATTCTTCTCTGAATTCTTTTATGTATGATTGAGTTATCTTTGCAAGTCTCTTCGAATTATCCTTTTTGGTTTGGCCAACTAGATTGGTAGTTCTTGCAATGGGAGAAGTGCTTAGCTTTGGGTTCAATCTTGCGGTGTCCTTACTCAGTGACAGAAAGAGCTGCAAGGCGCATATTGTATTGTTGCCATCGAGGATAACAAGATGGGGTTTTTATCATATTGCATGAATTTATCCCTCTACATCATGTCATCTTGCTTACGGTGTTACTCTGTTTTTACTTAATACTCTAGATGCATGCTGGATAGCGGTCCATGAGTGGAGTAATAGTAGTAGATGCAGAATCGTTTCGATCTACTTGTTTTGGACGTGATGCCTATATACATGATCATTGCCTAGATATACTCATAACTATGCTCAATTCTGTCAATTGCTCAACAGTAATTTGTTCACCCACCATAGAATACTTATGCTCTTGAGAGAAGCCACTAGTGAAACTTATGGCCCCCGGGTCTATTCTCATCATATCAATCTATATCACTTTATTTACTTGCTTTGTTTTTACTTTGCCTTTACTTTTTACTTTGCATCTATCTATCAAAAATACCAAAAATATTATCTCTATCAGATCTCACTCTCGTAAGTGACCGTGAAGGGATTGACAACCCCTAAGCGTTGGTTGCGAGTTGCTATCGTTTTGTGTAGGTACGAGGGACTTGTGCGTGGTCTCCTACTGGATTGATACCTTGGTTCTCAAAAACTGAGGAAAATACTTACGCTACTTTACTGCATCATCCTCTTCTCTTCGGGGAAATCCAACGCAGTGCTCAAGAGGTAGCAGTCACGTAGTTAGTTATCTGAATTAGAGTGTGTGTCACGTAGCAATCTCCAATTCTAACATGGATTTCACATTTCACTGTATCCACGCTACTTTTTTAATACAAATTCATATGTATGTGATGAACACCATGGTAGTGAGAAAACCTTTGGATGGATTCAAACATATGACCTACAAAATAGCACAACAAATTGAGTCAATGTCAACTTTTTGAAACTTAGTATGGCACGAATACGAAATAATTACCCGTATGCCTGGTCCTCGGTTCAAATCTTACAATGTACACCGAATTGAAACATCCATATTAAGTCTCATACTATGTACATTCAAATGTTGTTTTTAGCCCCCCCCCCCCCCCCCGCACAAACGCTACATACTTCCTGTATCGGTCAATCTTCCTCTCCTAACCACCTTAGCAAGCTATCGATTTCCAACACAGGTTCATTCTTTCTCTCCATGTTTCGATATCTAAGTCTCTCAACTACACAACCCCTTTTTCCACACCTGTTACCAAATGTATTTACCTCACACACCCGCCATTGCACCCCATGCCGAGCTCTCTCTCTCTCTCCCCCTCTCCCTCTCACCCTCTCGCGCTAAATACATGCATTGCCTATCTAGCCCCCCAACTTCTCGTGCACACACATGCACATTGTATATCTAGGTCACTCCCTCGAGACTGTCTCACTCTTTTTTCCGCACGGCGGGCCACACTCGCTCAATCTCGCTCTCTTTATCTGAGTCTCATTTAACCTCGTTTTCTTTCACACACAAATGATATATCTCCCTGTTCGGGCCTCGATCGACACACTCTGTACTCTCTCACGCGGATTGTCTATCTAGGTCAGTACATCCAAGCCGCCGCCACTCTTTCGACCTCATGGTGGGCCACGCTCACTCAATCTCTCTCTCTCTATCTCTCTCTCTCTCTCTCTCTATATATATATATATATATATATCCGTATGTCTCGATTGACCTCGCTCTTTCTCGGACAAAAACGATATATCACCATGTTTGAGCCCAGTTCGACCTACTCACATTGTATACTCTCTCACGCACATCGTCTATCTAGGTCACTCTCTCCAACCCTTCTCACTCTTTCGATTGCACGACGACCCTATGTGATCGGTTGACCTTGCTTCCTCCCACGCACAAAATATATCTAACGTCTGTGACTGGATTATCTTTCAAGCTCTACCTTACAGCCCTCACCCTTACCAAAATCTCAACCGGACAATATCTCTCCGGAGCATATATATTTGTTCAATGAATGTCGGACCACACTCACTTTGCCTCTCAATCTATATGTCTCTCGATTGACCTTGCTTTCTCACATCGTATCTTCCACGCGTTGAAGCTACTACATCTCCATCCCTCACAAAGCCGGAGCTATTTACATTGCGAGGGGCACTCAAACCTTGGATTAATTTGTGTATGCATTTATTTTGGTTGGTTTAAATTATATTTTCGTAGCATTCGGCCCATAACTACTCCAAACACCGTTGCAACCCACGCAACTCCCCTAGTTGATTTCCCTCTGGCTCGGTCATCGCTCTCTCGCACGTCCTTTCTCGCCTTCAACGTTGCACCATGGTATTATTGGAAAAACTATGTGTTCTCTTTAATTATTATAAATAAGCTACAAAACTACACACCGATAGTCCATTTGGAATGGAACAAATTTTGACCCACTAATTAAAGTGCTACAAACTACACACCGAGGGGCCCACATGTCATGAAACAATTTTGGACCCATATACAAATTAAAAAATAAAGGACGAGGATCGAACATGCGACCAGGCTTTCAAGCTGCACGTCAATAGGAACATACGTAGAATAGCAATGTTTGTTGTACCCCCTTTGTTCACATAACGTTTTTATATTACCACAGCCTAATTAATGGATAACATGTAATATTATTTTTAGTACTATTCGCCTTCACTTACTGGTGGGTTCCATGTGTGCTCTCTCTCTCCTCCCTTTCTGCGTTTAGACGCATGGGCAAACAGGAAGAACTCGTGGGCGATGTTGCCGTTGACCATATCTGGACGCGTTCACAAGTCACGGCACCAGTTTCACGTACTAGCAGCACTAGTCAGTGTGTACGTGCAATGCACATTAATTTGGAAGTATATTAAGTGCATGCGAATATTAACTACTAGGATATTATTTGCGTGTTGTCATGTGATTAGCATTATTTTTGGCATGAAATTAACTGCACGCTAAACATGTTGAGCGCTCGACATTGAAGCAGTCTAGGTCGTTGGATGACAAGGAATACATGTGGCTTGATGACGTTTTATATTTAATTTGATACGGCTCTAGTAGAACATTCAATCGATCAAACAATACATTTCGTTCAGTCTGACTCTAACTTTAAATTATACGACGATCGATATAAAATAAACAGAAATGATAAACATTCGGATTTTAGCCATGGCAATCCGAACGTTTTTCATGGCAAATTTAGATTACGCGGCGGCGACGGGGGCGTCTCGCGGTGGGAAGCGGCTCCTCTGCCGTGCTTTGTGTGTCGTCGGGCCACTGACCGATGGCGACGGCGGCATCTTGCGCCGTTGTTGGCGTACTCCTGGACGTTGGCCTAGCTTCAAGGAAGGCCAAAATGTTCTGGACTTTGGAGCGAGTCAACTGGCAGGAGGAGGCGACTGGCGTTGGTGCAAGGAAGCGGTCGACGGCGGCCATCCATGCCGCTGAGGGGGCACTAGCACCCGCACGGGGACAGGCGCTGTCAACGGCGCAACGGAGACATTTATGTGCATGGGCACCGACACGGGCGCGCACGTCAGTGCACGCACAGGCGCATGCGCTGGCAGGTGCACGGGCACCGGCACGGGCGTGCATGTTAGTGCACGCGTAGGCGCATGCGCTGGCAAGTGCATGGGCGCGTGAAAGTCGGCAGGGACCTCGTGGAACCCTGTGGCATCAAGCTCGGCGACAATGTGCGGCTCCCAGCCCATCAATGCCACGGGGATGGGCGCTGGCGCAGTCGGGGCGACGGGAGCCGGAATGGGAGCGGGGACAGGCGCGGCGTCTTCCTGCAAGGCTAGTTCAAGCTCATCCCAAAGCGCCTTATGTTCTTGAGACTCCGGCTGGGTGTCTTCCTCATGAAACTGGAACACTAAGGGCAGACCATCGTGATGCGGCATGGCGTACGTTTAGGCCAGGCTAGTTGGAGATAGACGACAGGAGAATCAGAGAGGAAGAGAGAGGATTGTAGCGATACCGGGTAGTGCGGGGTTGATTTTAAACCGCGGCGCCGACGACACTAAAAGTGGGAGCAGTTGGGACGACGGTGGGCGGCGGAGCCTGGTCAAAGGGCTCGCCTCCCGGTGAGTCTGCATAGCGGTCTGCTCGCACTCCTCCCTGACAGCCAGCACAGTGGTCTGCTCGCACGCCTCCCACCGACTCACACGCTTGCTGGGATGGCACCTGCCGATGAGAACCGGGGACTCATGGCGGCATGTAAACGCCCACGGCTTCAATAGTGAAAGCGTTCGCCTTAAGGTGACAGGTCTTTGTTCCAAAATACCTTGGCTCTTCATTTGTGCAACTTGTCATAAGCAGCTTGTCTCGAATTGAAGAGAAAACTTACGAAGTAATATTTGTGCCATATCACGTGACCATGCTCAGTTTCAAGAATTTATGCTCACTTTGGGATTTTCTGAAATTTAAGATCCAGGATTCGAAACAATATCATAACCTGCATCATGCAATAAATTTTCAAGTCGTACATCTGTCCTGTTGTATTTCTTAAGAAATGATTTGGTCAAACATTTTGCTTAGTTAGACTTCAGACAAGTTATATATGCAGAGTGAAAGGATAATCCCTCCGTACCAGTGCATTGCCTGATATATTAACTCAAGACTAGGAACGAACAAACGGGCTCAATTCTGTGCTCATCCTAGTGTAGTAGTAGTAGTAGTACTAGGCAATGCAGTTGACGGGTGACCTTGACGAGCGGCGACCAAGGGAATTGAACCGTGCTCGGCATGGTAGGTAACATTGTCTAGTTACTAAAGCATCCCTCCGTTGTTCATCGGTAGTCATTATGGACCAGGGACATAAGGGGAATTTTCTAGGGCTGGAATTCTGGCAGCCAGATATTTCAACTTGAAACGCTGAGGCTCGACTGGTTGGGGTTGCCTAATGTGCGTACCACGCACGCCATCGAAGGACACGAGCCCTTTTTTTGGATCAACACGAGCCAAGGTCTGGTTGGTACGCCGTTGGGTCCTACCATTCGAGAATATGAAAGGAACCTTTTAAATTGACGAACGAGTCTATGTGTATTACAATACCCGTATTTTCCTTGCAAATACTAATCTCAACGTGGTAATTGATTTATGACGAGTTGTTGAATTAGAGTGAGTTTGTGATATAGTGATCTCAACGTGGATTTCACATTTCATGGTATATGTCGGTGTCAAAACCGGCGGATCTTGGGTAGGGGGTCCCGAACTGTGCGTCTAGGCGGATGGTAACAGGAGACGAGGGACACGATGTTTTACCCAGGTTCGGGCCCTCTCGATGGAGGTAAAACCCTACGTCCCGCTTGATTAATATTGATGATATGGGTAGTACAAGAGTGGATCTACCACGAGATCAAGGAGGCTAAACCCTAAAGCTAGCCTATGGTATGATTGTTGTAATGTATGTTGTCCTACGGACTAAAGCCCTCCGGTTTATATAGACACCGGAGGAGGCTAGGGTTACACAGAGTCGGTTACAATGGTAGGAGATCTACATATCCGTATCACCAAGCTTGCCTTCCACGCCAAGGAAAGTCCCATCCGGACACGGGCCGGAGTCTTCAATCTTGTATCTTCGTAGTCTTGGAGTCCGGCGGACAATGATAGTCCGGCTGTCTGGACACCCCCTAGTCCAGGACTCCCTCAGTAGCCCCTGAACCAGGCTTCAATGACGATAAGTCCGGCACGCATAATGTTCGGCATTGCAAGGCGGGTTCCTCCCTTGAATAATCCAGAGAAGATCATGAACACCAGGATAGTGTCTGGCTCTACAAAATAAATTCCACATTCCACCGTAGAGAGAATAAAATGTACACCAGTCCAATCTGCTGACATATTATGCGGCATGACATCACACCGCTACCAAGCCTTTTGTTTGAATCATTTTTTACTATACCACCTCAGAACGTTTAGCCAAGCGGTTTCCTTGGCACGTCTTGTCAAAGCAGAGATCGTGTTCCCCCTTATTCTGGGATTCTCATCAATACGGACATGGGTAACCCAACCGCGCCACTGATGCTGGCGCTTGGGAGATAAGCGAGTTTTATCAGGCCGGTGGGGACGCATAGTTTTCGTCCGCCTATATATAAGGGATAAGGATTTACCTTCTCACCTACGCCTTCTTCCTCCTTTGCTTATCCATCTCCGCGTACTCAAGCTCCAACGCCCAAGCTCGTGCATCTCGCCCCGACCTTCTCCGAATATGTCCGGAGCGGGAGGCAAATGGTTGGCCTCCACCGTTAAGGAGGAGCACATCACCAAACTGTGCAGCGCCGGATACCTTTCCAGCGATATCGCGCATCGGCTGCCCGACGAGGGGCAGCTCATCCCTACCCGTGGGCCCCATGAGAGGGTCGTCTTCCTTCCCCACTTCCTCCGTGGACTGGGCTTTCCACTGCACCCATTCGTCCGAGGATCATGTTTTACTACGGCCTGGATTTCCACGATCTGGCGCCGAACTTCATCCTCAACATCTCGGCGTTATCGTCGTGTGCGAGGCCTTCCTCTGCATCCGGCCCCACTTCGGCCTGTGGCTCAAGACCTTCAACGTCAAGCCGAAGGTTGTGAAGGGCGCGCAAGCGGAATGCGGAGGCGCCATGTTGGGTAAGATGCCCAACGTCCTTTGGCTCGAAGGGGCCTTCGTGGACTCCGTCAAGGGGTGGCAATCGGGGTGGTTCTACATCACCGAGCCGCGCAAGCCTACATGGGCTGCGGCCCCCGAGTTTAGATCTGGCGTCCCCACGCAGCTCACCTCCTGGAAAGAGAAGGGCTTGCTGTGGGGCAATCCGAATGAGGTGACAGGACTCTGAGCCTGCATCCAGAAGCTGGTGAGCAATAAGCTCAGGCTTGTCGACGTGGTCCAAGTCATGCTCATCCGCCGGATTCTCCCATGCCAAGAACGGGCATTCAATCTGTGGGAGTTCAATCCGGAACAGCACCAGGCGTCGAGCGGGCTCTTCGATACGACATACGAAGGTGCTTGGAGGGTGCTGTTTAAGGGCGCCGAAGCCCCCGCATCCGCGACGGAATATCGCGGATTTCGCTCGCAGCATCCAGCTGACGAGGTAAGTGATTCAACCCCGTTACGGGACACTTGTGGTAGTTAAACCAATTCTGAGAGGGTTTCGATTTCTCTTTTCCTTTGACAGGAATGGATGGAGAAGGCCAAGCAGCTCATCAGCCCGGCTCCCATGCCTGAAGACCCGGAGAACGCCCGTTTAGCGGGGTTGCTGATTCCGGCACCGCACGTGGTGCCGGAGAAGAAGGCCAAGAAGGTGGCCGCGGGGACTCGAAAGAGTTCCCGCAATCAAGCGTCCGACGACGAAGCGGACTCCTCCCACGAAGACGAGGAGGAGGAGGAGGACTCTCTCCCGGAGGAGGGAGAGAAGAAGAGGAAGGCTTCCCCAATAGGGGAGGCCGAAGGGTCCAAGAGGGGGAGGACTATCCCCCCGGACAGTTTCGCCAACACCATCGTTGGCGAGGATGAGTGGCCTCCAAGGGCCAGGCGTCCAGCAAGATCGTAAGTATCCGGATCCTTGATCTGCAATTTCTTTCGTGTCACGTAGTGTCCTTCTAATGTCGCGTTCTGTCCGTAGCCCGGCCGATGATGATCTCCCCGCTTCATCGAGCGGGTCGTTGGCCCCGTCGGATGTGGATTCACTTCCGACCGCCTCTACTCCCCGTGTCAACGAGGACGCCGAGGTGGGATCCCAGAGAAGGGCCCATCAGGAGGAGGCTCCGGAGGTGCCGTCAGGCTGCGTCCCGGACTTTGTGCCGGACTCTACATCGGAACCCGCAGTGGTTCCAGAGTCCGGCGGGCGGCACCTTCGAAAGAAGGGCAAGACCGTGACACCGGTGACTTCCGTCCAACCGGAGGCGCCGGATAACTTGCTGGAGGCGCTTAAAGGCTCTTCCATCAAGGAAGAACACCGCACTATCATGAGTGCGGTGATTCAAAAGGTTCAGCTTGCCGAAAGCGGGCTGGCCGAAGCTTGCAGCAGCCTTCTAACAGGCTTTGAGGTAAAAAGTTAAAATTATGTAATGTAATACCACATAGACAGTAGCCCCTGATGCTCAGTTCGGTGTTCGGAAAGAAAAGCCGGACTGAGGATCTAACAAGATATACGTAGGGTTGCTTATAATATGTCAATATGGGCTTGCAGGCTGCGCTGCTGACCTCTGCCGCACTATCGGCGGAGGTCGATATGTTGAAGAAGGATCTCGAGAGGTCCGAGCAAGAGCTCGGCCATGCCAGGAAGCAGCTCGAGGACAAAGAAGGTGAGTCACACCACTTTGAATAGTTACCTTACAGAAAAGGATTTTGGTTGCAATAAAATTAACAAGGTTAATATGGGCATTGCAGGGGCCACGAACGAGGTGGCAGCCCTGAAGGAGGCTGTGTCCGCGGCCGAACGCAGTGCGGCCGCGGAGCGGGAAGAGCGAGAGAAGCAGGAGGCACGGGTGGCGGAAGTACGGCAAGAGCTCCAGGCTCTCATGGAGAAGCATGAGAGTTTGGAGCGTGACTCCAAGACTCGAGAGTCCGAGCTTGCCTCGGCTCTCGAAAGTGCCAAGTCCGCCAAGGCCGAGGCCCGTAAGGCCCTTCAGGAGGTTGAAGATGTGAAGAAGATAGCGGCGGGTAAGGCATTTTTCATGCAAAGCAAGCATGTTAATGTAAAATACCTGACACTTACCCGCATTCGAAGCTTTCCAGGGGCGTTTGCAGATCTGCCGCGTAGTGCGTTCGATGCCGCCGCATTCTATCGTGGCGAGGAGGGGAGCTCGATGGAGAAAGTCTTCTGGTCTCAGTACGCTGAGGCCGGACACCCGGTGCCCCCAAGCGACCAGCTGAAGCAGCTGGTCGAACTCCACAAGGTAGCTGAGGAGGCCATGAAGGGCCTTATAGTCCGGCTGTGGCCTGGACAGGCCATGCCTGGGAGCTACTTTGACCTCGTGCGGCGGCTGGTGGATGCATGCCCCTGGGTGGAGGTCGTCAAGCGCTCCGCCTGTATTGAAGGTGCTCGTCGGGCCCTTGCCCGCACAAAGGTGCATTGGGGCAAGTTGGATGCGGAGAAGCTTCTCACGGACACACCGCCGCCGGGCAAGGAGTATCGTATGCCTGAAATGTATTATAAAACTGTCCTGAAGGGAGCCCACGATATTGCGGATGAGTGCCCTAGAAATGTAATCTTTGAGTAAACTCGTTATGTATTATCCTATGTGCTGAAACTTTGTTCATGTGCGCATTAAGCAACGCTTGTTTAATTTAAAATATTACCTTACGTGCGGCCGTTTATAAAATCTGAGAGATGGCAAGTCGTTGGCTTCAGCCCCCAAGCCACGAGTGCTGGGGTGTTCGGGATAACCTTGAGCGCTCTTGTTCCCATTTTTGGGTCATCTAGGGAGGCGCTCAACACAGCGAACTAGGCAACCGGACATATAATGCTTGAACACTCTCACTTAGCCATAGAATTCCATAATTTTAAATTTCAGCGAAGCCCCTGGTATTCGGAAGGCCGAATCCGGGGCGCTATCCACGCCTTCGTCGGACATTGTCCGGAACTTCGCTCGAAGCGGCGTGGGTCTTTAAGGACCCGAAAAAACCTCTCGAACAGCAACCAGTCTCTCGCCTTATCATGCTAGTCAGTTTTAGCTTTCTCCACTGAGGCGCTCGCCCGGCTCAACCGGGGCGCAATCGCAGTGGTTCTCCCAGTGCCACCTTAGCCGACAGAATGGAACGTAAGGCACTAAAACGTGGGAGCCGGGCAAACCCAACTATTGACCCAAGACATGATTCGGAGCCGATTCATATAATGCTATAAGTACGGGGTGCCGCACTTGTGAAAGTGTTCAGACTTATCACACCATAATGCGGGGAACATAAGCCCCTGGTGTATTCGGCCGTACCAAAATGTACGGGTGCAAGATGTCATATAATGAACATATATATATAAAAGGTAATGTGATTGCAGTCGAAAAGTGCTGCATTATTTATTAAAGGAAGTCTGCTATGAGTGAGGACTGATACAAATAGTGCGGTAAGCGAGGGATTTGGACTTAGTAAACATGACCCCCTCCAGGGGTGAGCTGCGGACTTGGTGTATATAATTGAATTTAATGCTCGTAATTGAGACCACCTGAGTGTTCGTCGCAGCCTTCTTTCGTCCCTGACTGTTGCATCACGAGTTTGGCAGGTTCGCCGCCAGACAGGGCCTCTGGTTACCAGAGTCCTGTGTACACAAAGAAGGAAAATAATAGGTAAAAAAGGGGGGGGCACACTTGCGAGCCCCTTGTGTGGTCGAACCGCACTCTGGGTCCATTGCGATCGTGCCCCTTCCCCTGCGCCCATGGTATCTCCAAAGCGTAATGATGTATGCGGAGTGTTATTCTTGCGATCATGCGCGGGCGGGGGTTGGGGCCGCATTTCTACGCGTGCTCTGATCGCGCCAGGTGGTCTTGGTTGGTATTGCTTCGGGCGCATTTTACTGTATCCGGCCGTTTAACGGCCGGACTCGAGAATTGCCTTAAGAGGCTGCTCTGTACTTCTGCCGCGAGGGCCGCTGTATGTTCCTCCGTTCGGAGGGAGCGTTCCGTATTCCCGTTGACCGTGATGACTCCCCCAGGGCCTGGCATCTTGAGCTTGAGGTATGCATAATGCGGCACCGCGTTGAATTTTGCAAACGCGGTTCGTCCGAGCAGAGCGTGATAGCCGCTGCGAAACGGGACTATGTCAAAGATTAACTCCTCGCTCCGGAGATTGTCCGGGGATCCGAAGACCACTTCCAGTGTTACTGAGCCTGTACAGTTGGCTTCCACACCTGGTATGACACCTTTAAAGGTTGTCTTTGTAGGTTTAATCCTTGAGGGGTCTATGCCCATTTTGCGCACTGTATCCTGATAAAGCAGGTTCAGGCTACTACCACCGTCCATCAGGACTCTCGTGAGGTGAAACCCATCGACGATTGGGTCTAAAACCAATGCGGCGAATCCGCCATGGCGTATGCTGGTCGGATGGTCTCTTCGATCGAAAGTGATCAGACAAGAGGACCATGGGTTTAACTTTGGGGCGACTGGCTCCATCGCATAGACGTCCCTTAGTGCGCGCTTCGTCTCCCTCTTGGGTATATGGGTCGCGTAAATCATGTTCACCGTCCACACTTGTGGGGGAAAAACCTTCTGTCCTCTGTTGTTCGGCGGTCGGGTCTCCTCCTCGTCGTCGCTGTTTAGCCCCTTGTCGTTGTTTTCGGCAATTAACTTGCCTGCCTGCTTGAACACCCAGCAATCTCTATTAGTGTGATTGGCTGGTTTTTCAGGGGTGCCATGTATCTGGCATAAGCGGTCGAGTATTCGGTCCAAATTGGATGGACCCGGAGTGGTTCTTTTGAATGGCTTCTTCCGTTGACCGGGTTTAGAGCCTCGGAATCCGGCGTTGACTGTCGTATCCTCTTTGTCGTCGCCGTTAATGTGGCGTTTGTTTTTGTTTCGACGTGACCTGCCATTGTTGTCCTTAGTATCCGGACTGCCAGAATTTTTACGGAGATTGTTGCGAGCTAGCCAGCTATCCTCTCCCGCGCAGAAGCGGGTCATTAATGATGTGAGGGCTGCCATAGATTTCGGCTTTTCCTGTCCCAGGTGCCGGGCTAGCCATTCGTCGCAGATGTTATGCTTGAAGGCTGCAAGGGCCTCTGCATCCGGACAGTTGACGATTTGATTTTTCTTCGTCAAGAACCGTGTCCAGAATTGTCTGGCCGATTCGTCTGGCTGCTGAATGATGTGGCTTAGGTCATCGGCATCTGGTGGTCGCACATACGTGCCCTGGAAGTTATCAAGGAATGCGGCTTCCAGGTCTTCCCAACACCCAATTGACTCCGCGGGCAAGCTGTTAAGCCAATGCCGAGCTGGTCCTTTAAGCTTGAGTAGGAGATACTTGATGGCGTGGAGATCGTCGCCGCGGGCCATATGGATGTGGAGAAGATAATCTTCGATCCAAACCACGGGGTCTATTGTGCCATCATAGGATTCAATGTTTACGGGTTTAAACCCTTCAGGGATTTGATGATCCATTACTTCGTCAGTGAAGCATAGCGTGTGTGCGGCGCCTCTGTATTGAGCAATATCACGACGCAGCTCGAGAGAGCGCTATCTGCCGTGTTCGGCCCGGCCGAGGTTATTATGTCTGGTGCGACGGTATTCGTCATGGGTCGTGGGGCGCCCACATGATCCGTAGATGGATCTGGATTGCCTCGCTTTATCCTCCAATATATCCCGCAAGTCCGGCGCGTTCCCTCTTGGCTTCGTACTTTTGGAGCGATGCCGGGGTACGGTCTTGGTTGGGGGCCTAGATGCCTCTCTGTCACGACCGCGGGGTGGTCGGTCAGCCGTATCGTGCGCTGGTGATGGAGGTATGTATGCTTCCTCCTCTAATCGGGGGAGCAGCTTGCGTCTTGGATAGCTTTTGGAGGGGCGTTCGAGTTTATACTCTTCGGCCGCGAGGACCTCGGTCCATCGATCAGCCAGCAGGTCCTGATCAGCTTGAAGCTGTTGCTGCTTTTTCTTTAGGCTGTTTGCCGTGGCGATAAGCCTGCGTTTAAAACGCTCTTGTTCGACGGGATCCTCGGGAACGACGAATTCGTCATCGTTGAGGCTTGCTTCGTCTTCGGAGGGAGGCATATAGTTGTAATCCTCAACCTCTTCGTCTGCCGCCCTCTCGTGAGGTCTTGCTTCTGCATCCTGCTACGCTGAGTCTTGCTGGAGGGGGTTGTCTTCGACACTTTCTGGGGTATTATTATCTCCCGTGCCGGAATCTCCATTTTTGCTGTGGCGGGATTTAGAGCGGCGCCGCTGACGCTGGCGCTTGGGCTGTTTCTTTAAAGAATCTGCCTCCGCTGTTTCTTCGCCGTCCCTGTCTTTTGGGGTATCCACCATGTATATGTCATATGATGAGGTGGTCTTCCAGTGCCCTGTAGGCGCTGGTTCCTGTTCGTCTCCGGCATCGTCGTCTATAGCGTCGATGTCTTCGGAGTCGTAGTCTAGCATGTCGGTTAGATCGTCGACAGTGGCTACAAAGTGGGTGGAGGGTGGGCTCTGAATTTCTTCGTCGTCCGTATCCCAACCATCCTGGCCATAGTCCGGCCAGGGCTCTCCTGATAATGAGAGATGCTTTAGTGAATTCAGGATATCGCCAAAAGGCGAGTATTGGAAGATGTCCGCGGCGGTGAATTCCATAACCGGCGCCCAATCCGATTTGGTTGGTAGGGGCGTGGGAGGTTCGGAGTCCGGCAAGGAGTCCGGCACCTCGGAATCACGAGTTTTGCGAGGGACAAGATTAGTGTTCGGCTCCATCGCCGTGAAAGTTGAAGCCCCCGAGGCGGTGTCCATCCACCGATCCTCTATCAGGGCAATCGGCTCCGGACTAATGGCCGAAGCAGATTCGCGTGCGGCCACCAAGGCACTATTCGGCGGCAGAGCTAGATCATGCCCATCGTCATAGTGCGGCGCGCTTGGCTGTGGCTCGAGTCCGGCGAAGACCAAGTCTCCGCGGACATCGGCCGTGAAGTTTAGGCTTCCGAATCTGACCTGACGGCCAGGGGCGTAGCTTTCGATCTGCTCCAGATGACCAAGCGAATTAGCCCGCAGTGCGAAGCCGCCGAATACGAAGATCTGTCCAGGGAGAAAAGTCTCACCCTGCACAGCGTCGTTGGTTGAAGATGCCATCGGGCCTATCGGTGATGACACAGAGGAACTCTCAATGAAAGCACCAATGTCGGTGTCAAAACCGGCGGATCTCGGGTAGGGGGTCCCGAATTGTGCGTCTAGGCGGATGGTAACAGGAGACGAGGGACACGATGTTTTACCCAGGTTCGGGCCCTCTCGATGGAGGTAAAACCCTACGTCCTGCTTGATTAATATTGATGATATAGGTAGTACAAGAGTGGATCTACCACGAGATCAAGGAGGCTAAACCCTAAAGCTAGCCTATGGTATGATTGTTGTAATGTATGTTGTCCTACAGACTAAAGCCCTCCAGTTTATATAGACACCGGAGGAGGCTAGGGTTACACAGAGTCGGTTACAATGGTAGGAGATCTACATATTCGTATCGCCAAGCTTGCCTTCCACGCCAAGGAAAGTCCCATCCGGACACGGGCCAGAGTCTTCAATCTTGTATCTTCGTAGTCTTGGAGTCCGGCGGACGATGATAGTCCGGCTGTCCGGACACCCCCTAGTCCAGGACTCCCTCAGTATCCCTAGTAAGTTTTCCAATGCAAATTCAAATTTAAAAGATGAACAATATGGAGGTGAGAAAACTTTGTATGTATCAAGCATATGACCACACACACACACACACACAGAGAGAGAGAGAGAGAGAGAGACACGCACGAACACAACAACAATCCAATA
Source organism: Triticum timopheevii (assembly GCA_963921465.1). Taxonomy (NCBI): domain Eukaryota; kingdom Viridiplantae; phylum Streptophyta; class Magnoliopsida; order Poales; family Poaceae; genus Triticum; species Triticum timopheevii. The sequence continues at coordinate 273,714,780 of OY997262.1, read as the reverse complement.
AGTATAGTGCATCTATTTTTCCAAACCATGCATGTATGACACGAATTCAAAAATACTCCTTCTATTCCTAAATTAGTCTTTTAGAGAGTTCAACAAGTGACTACATACGGAGAAAAATGAGTGAATATATACTCTAAAATATGTCTATATACATTCGTATGTGCCAGTCCATTTGAAGCCTCTAAAAAGACTAATATTTAGGAGCGAAGGGAGTAAAATATAAGACATCCATGGTCCTCAGTTCAATATTTAAAATGAACATGAAACTGAAATATGAATATTAAGTCTAGTACTACAGTACATGCAAATGTTGTGTTTAGGCGGAGCTATGATTGTCGGGGGTCAACCCCTCGACCTTATATAAAATTGAGGAGCTCTGTTTAGGGTTGTTTAGATTATATTTGTCCCCACCCTCCCAACCACCGATTGGTTGTGCATCCCCACCGCTCCTCCCCGGGAGAATATCATGTGCCCCCATACCTTAGATTCTATATGCCGATACGAGTTGCTTGGAGCTTGTAGATCTGAGATATAGCAGCTCACATGATGTGTCTTAATTTTTTTGCAAGAAACCTTGATGAGTTTGAGAATTGCACACAATTTGTACAAAAACTACTTAGATGCCCTTTGATCCCATATCCAACGACCTCGAAGCTCGTATCACTGTAGCATCTAAGATGAAGGAGGACATCATATTCTCCTGTATGTAACAATATCATGTGCTACCACACCTTAGATGCTTTGGTGATACAAGCTCTTCGGAGGCGTTGGATTTGTGACCCAACACCTCCTCGGTGGTTCGAATGGCTTTTTGCAGAAAAGCCCCAAAAGAGTTCGACCACTGCTTACAAGCACAAAGACTGCTCAGATGCCATTGGATCTCAGATCAAACGACCTCCAAGCTCGTATCACCGTAGCATCCAAGCTGCGATAGCACCTTATGTTTTCTCGCACGGGAGAGTATGAGGTGCTCCCGCACCGTAGATTTTATGGTGATACGAGTTCACTGAGATCTAAAGGCCCACAGTAGGAGGTTTGAATGTTTTTGCAATATACGGCTGATAGAGTTTGGGAAATGCGCAGAAAGTACAAGTACTACGCATGTGCCATCTGATCACTGATCATACGACCTAGATGCTCATATCACCGTAGCAGGTAATTAAGCTACGGGGAGCACCTAATATGAGCACCGGGGAGCCGTTGGATCGAAGATGCAGTGGTACACACGAGGCCTGAATGTTTTATTTGCAAAAAAACCTTTGGAGAGTTTGGAAATTGCGCATAATTACAAAGACTACTCCCAAGCCATTGGATCTCACTTCCAACGGTGTAAAAACTCGTATCACCATAGTATCTAAGCTGTGGGGTGGATGTGATATTCTATGCCGCTGTCATTTTTGTTCGTAAACTTGCAAAATACGTGTAACTCGTGCCGTTACTTGTCTAACCGCGCAAAGTGTTTGTTCAAAAAAACCATCCTGCACTGAAATATTGGAACAAGACACGGGGGTCCCACTTGTCATTAATCAAATTTGGACCTAAAACTAACAAATTTGAAAGACGAGATTCGAACTGGCAACCTGCACTACAAAGCGTAAGTCGATAGCCTGAAAAACGAACCGTTGTTGGCTTTGTCCCATAACTTGATTTTATACAGTACTTGTGTTGAGTAGAGTAGAGGGAGTGCCTCGTCAACACGTGCATGACCGTTGTCTCACTTACTGGTGGGTCCCAGGTCTGCGATCTCAATCTCTCTTCTCTCCATCGTCTAACCTTTGCACGGGCACACACGAAGAGTAGCGCTAGCTTGCCGTGGTGTTATTACAACTAAAAAAAGGTTGAAAAATAGAAGAATCGCCTAGAACAAGAGACGTTGTGGCTGGTCGAGACGGAGCTAACCATGCCACACTTGCATGATGAAGCTGTGTGGCTAGTGGGGTGTTTTTGACCGACTGGCTAGGTCCCAAGGTCGAACCATAGGTACTACGTCTGATACAGTATATTTTTACACGCACATTTTTCCTCCGTGCCGAGACGTGGCACACCCTACCGCGGGGTTTCAGGGTCCTCCCGGGTGGTGCACACATATATATTCTTCCTGACGTGGGACGCCCTACCGCGCGTTTTCTGGGTCCTCCTCGGTCGTAGCACCGAAGCAAGTAAATGAGTCGTCAAATCACGAAAGACCACCTTTCCCGCCGAGTACATTAGTGAAGCACGATGGCTAGCTAGTTGGGCTAGTTCGACCGATTAGCTAGGCTGCTGCCACATTTGTTTTTTCACCCCTTTTTTTATCTACTTGCCGGCAGGTAAATTTAAATATCCACCGCGGTGTTGCTCTAGTGTTTGGGTGCGACAGGATTTTGAATTTTTTGATTGACGGGAGCAGGCGTGGCAGGATTTTTAATTTTTTGATTGACGGGAGCAGGCACGGCAACAATTAGTCACGATGACTCCGCCTATAAAAACCCCCTGCTCCCTGATGTGAGAAGTCGTCGACTGGTGTTCTACCGTGGTGAAAACCAAAAGATTCCCCACTCCTCGGTTCGCTCCCTGCGCCTTCCCGTAGATTGCATTGCCTTTCAACTGTTTCGCCCCCTTTGCTTCCTCTCCCCATTGCTTCTACCTGGTGCCATGGCGGCGCAGCAGATCACAGAGTTCGAGGTGAGGCGCCTGACACAGGAGCTCCATGCCAAGGATGCGGAGCTCAGGGCCAAGGACGTGGAGCTCCGTGAGCTCAAGGAGGAGAGGAGTGCCATGCTCCTCCGTTATGTGCGGGAGTTCACAGAGCTTCAAAAGCGGCAGGCGTCCACCACAAAGATGCTCGAGGCGTCGGCGGCGTTGCTGCAGAAAGCGGGAGATACGATAGGCCGTTAGGGGAGCCGGCTGGAGTGCGAGCGGGCCGATCGTGAAGAGGTCCAGGATCGCCTCAACCACTTGGTGAACCAAGTTGCCACGCACGCATTGCGGCTGCGCGATGCCTACCGTCGTGCTAGCGCGACGATGCCGGCCGTCGGGCTAAACCTGTTCGACCACCCGGTCGACTTCAACGAGCTGCGGCTTCCTGACCTGGTCTCCTTCTTCACCTATATCTCCAAGGAGCTGAGCCGTCTCCGCGCGATGGTGGGGTCTGAGCTGGACAAGGAGGGGTTGCGGGCTACCGTCGCCGTTGCCAGGTGAATCCTTTCAGGGCTCCGTCACCGGAATCCATTCGTGCCATTGGACGCCATCTTTGACGAGCTGGCTCCCGTCGACCGGGAGCGAGCTTTGCGGGGGGTTGCACCCTGCATCACCAACGTCGTGCGCCTCGAGAAGAAGAGGGACTTCGGTGGTGTTTAGGCGCCCTCTGCATGGGCATGTCCATGTCTCGGCGCAACATGACCATTGGATCAAACTCAGACGATGCAGATCAGTCACTGTAGCACAAAGCGGGTGGGTGTGTTTGGTTGCATTCTCATCTCAGTATAGTTGTTTCCTCTTCGTGTATTTTTGTCAACCTACTAGTGTGGACTCATGCACCCTTCATGCACTCTACCAAACACCCAAAAGTGGGTGAGAAGGGAACTTTTGCTCCCATCCCGTGCGCCCTTCATACACCCTGTCTAACACTATTGGATGTGCTTCATATGGTTCATGTTTCGGGGAGTACTGTAGCACCATACTCTCCATGCGCTATGGACCTAGTTCTGTTAACATTGATCTCACCGTTCATTCTCGACCGGACAGTCGAAAAAGCGGTACTATGTTACATATAGGAGTAGTTGACATGCGCACAACATCATTTGTTATCGTCATATCTTACTACACTAGCAACAAGATTGTGTAGTACGAACGTATGAACCACTGCACATGCCTAGTAGTAGGAGCACTGTGAATGTTCAAGTGACTGCCGTGTTTCGCACTCCTCCGTCGTAAGAGTGGAAACGCTTGATGTAATCATTTTTTTCTTCAGAATGAAAAACAGTGGACACGCTCTACTGTGCGGATCCTCCTCCAGCCATGCACTAAATTACTCACTTTCGCCGACGTGTGGGACAGCCAGCACCTGGGTCCACCATCCATGCACTAAAATTACTCCGTAGTAGAGTGATGGTAGACTACCCCGATCGAACCGCCGCAGTAATGCCCAATGAGCCGCCAAATCACAAAACCCCCTCCTTTCCAGCAGTAAGTTGGACGGACAAAGCAACCATCATTTCACTCTTCTCTCTCAGCTTCCTCTCTTGAAGAAAACCCCCACTCGCTTCGCTTCTCCCTCATCTCGTTCCTCCTTTCACTCTTCTCTCTCAGCTTCCTCTCTTGGATGGACGCCGGAGCACCGGCCGACGTGATGTCTATGGCTCTGGCCAAAACCGTCGAGGCTCATGGTACGAAGAAGCGCAAGCACCCCGCCAAGACTACCGCAGACAATCTCAAAGCCATCGCCCTGTCCAAGCCCCCCTCTCCGGGATCCCTCATTAAGCAAGTCCAGGTAATGTCTCTTGTTGACGATCTTTTCCTCGATCTTGATCGTGTTTTTTCATCTAACACGCAGTACTAGTACTGGTAGTACAACTTTTCTGGGTGATCTTGCATGTGATTTTAGTGTGCCAAATGACGGTTCTAAATTCCTCTTTTGACCAAAACATGCGAGAGGTTGACACTGATTTCTTATAGATTACTTTCAACTATTCCCTCTGTCCAAAATTTCTTGTCTTAGATTTGTCTAGATACGGATGTATCTAATACTAAAATGTGACTTGATACATCCGTATGTAGACAAATCTAAGACAAGAATTTTGGGACGGAGGGAGTACTTTATGAACATCAATGATACCTTTTAAGAGGGTATATTTGCCTCAGTAACTTGTGTTATGGATATTGCATGTAATCCCTCTGCTCTCATGCCTTTGAAGACATGTTCTAGTGTCTTTGTTCACTCATTTCTATGCGTATATGTAGTCATATATGGAGTATAATATCGAAAATCATCTTATATTTCTGAACGGAGGTAGTAATAAAATATGGTTTCTGCTTGAATTAGAACCAGGTCCGCGGTGGAGATGAAGTTCTCAAAGTCATGCCGTGTGAACTGGAAGACCTGATGATGAGTTCTACTGCTGAACTATCCAGCTGCTGTGTCCTTGTCGCCACGTGTCCTGAACTTGTGTTTTCCTGTAGCATTGTTGTCAGGCGTGTTCTCAAGGTTGTACTTGACCACAACAATTTCCTGGCTATGGTTCTTGTAAAGCTTCCCAACAAATCTGATGCGGCCTGTCTTCATCATCATGCTGTTAGGGTCTCCAAGGTTGACAAGATGGTGATGGTGCATGTAGACATCTCACACGAAGTCCATGGCCTTGTCAGTTATGCGGGGTTCATCCCATAGGTCGGTGGCAAGAAATAGTCTGCAGAGTTTAGTTAGTGCAACTTTGCTTGTATGTAGTAAGTACTATTGTTCAGTACTTGATTTGTGTTTGTGAACCCTGTATTGTTTATTAGTACTGCCGCTTTTGGTGTGTGGTCAGTCCTGAGAATGGTCTATGTTAATGTTTGTCCACTCAATTCAGTCTGTACATTTTGAAGTATCCAGATCATATTTTTTGTGAGGATGGTTTAGCAATTATGGTTACACTCCAATATCTGTATGCATTGCAGGGTTTGTCGCACCCACCAGGATTTCCAGTCCCATGGATGTTCGGTCCATATGATTTGTCACGACCTTTGGACTATCCTGCTTGTGGGAGTAGGCAGGGCCCCTGCATGCCACGCATAGTTGGACAATCAATCTTCTGTTTAGTACTTCAACATAGTGATTTCCTGGTAAGGATTCACTCGTGTCACATCAAGTAAATCTTATTGATTTACTCTCTAAATCTTATTGATTTACTGTCTAAATCTTATTGATTTAATGTCATGTTTTCTTTCTTTTCCTACAATTTTACGATGCAGGTTTTTCCATGTGACATTCATCACAGAATAAACCGTTTGGTTTGCTCTACGATGGCTATTTTTGCAGGTTTCACTTCTTATGTCGTGTCAGTAACGAAGGCACTGTCCATCACTTATATTACTGGAAAAAATTGGATCAATCTGTTGTCTGAGTACAAGCTGAATCCCTATGATGAACTATAGTTTGGTTTAACAAAAATGCCACAATTAGTCCTTCTCACGTTTAAAAGAAATGAAGAAAAAAACTGGATCACGGTCACGGATCCTAGTCAAGTTAGAAAGCTGATCATAGCAGACCAGACATGTTCGCCGCTGTCTCACACAGATCGGGCACCGGTAGTTGCTCTAGCATTGACAGCGGCAGCAGCTCAGTCTGATCCAGCTGAGGATTGGGCACTGACCGCGTCAGTGGATCAGTCTGATCTACTGGAGGATCGGGCATCGACACCGACACCTGCTCCGACACCGGCACAAGCTCTATAAGGAGCACCATCTTGGTAAGCATTGGCCGCCCAAGTGCTTCGTTCTTTTTTCTTTCCATGTTGTTTCACATGATTCACTGTGTTGATCTAACTGTTTGGGTATGTCTTCTTGTTTGCAAATAGAGAATTCCTAGAGCAACGAGGGAGTCGTTCAACAATCCGGGCGACCGGGGCCAAGTTTCTCTTACCATGTGCAGCCTTGGTGTGAATGAACCTGCTCAATATATCGTAAGTACAAAGGATGGTCGCATGATGATTGATGCTAAAGGATGGTCAAGGTTCAAATCTAAATCATATCTTGCGGTAGGGGATGATGTCAAAATCGAACTTTCTCGGCAAGGAGAGCTGGTCCAAATCAACTTTGAAATTCTTCAGTAGCAGCACGCAACTGCCGAACTGATCTATCCTCCGAGAGATTTTGATGTAATAATCTGGCATGGTGAAACAAGTGTCCTGTGTGTATAAGTAGTATGACAGTATTATTTATCACATGGTATATCGTTGATAGAATTGCAACTCTGATTGCTGGTTAGGAACTGTCGTTCAATTTCATTCCAATAGCTGACGTGCTTTATTCAATTTTGTGTATTCGCCTTGTGACAACATCTAAAACCAGCACCGTACCAATCGCTTGCAATATGAAAAGTGCTGAGGTAGAACACATGGGCCCCCAAACATGCAGGGTCGGCCTGCGTCCCAAAGTCCAGAACCGTGAGCCTATCTGAGTATTATATTCTCAGCTGAACCCCCATAAAAAAGCTGAACACCCATAATGCCCGTGCGTTGCAGAGGGAGTATATTTCTCGGCTAGGTGAGCCTGTGATATAAAAGATTTGTATATTTCTTTACAGAGGGAGTATCTCTCCGTCAAAAAATATATTTATGTGTAACTAGTTACTCCTGTCTTTCTACTTCCTTTCGCTGATATGTGGGGCAACCAGCAACGGGGTCCACGTGCCATATGCACAAATTAGAGTGCACAACTTCACGGTAGACACACCCCGGTCGTAGCGCCGCAGTAATGCCCAATGAGCCATCAAATCGCAACCCCCCTTTCCAGCTTTAGCAGTAAGCTGGACGGATGAAGCAGCAATATTTCACTGGGCCTGAATCCCCTTCTCCCTCGTCTGCTTGTTCAAAGAAAACCCCCACTCGGCGATTGCATAGGGTTTTCTCATGGAGAACCAGGTACGAATTCTTCATCCATCCCCGATAAATCCAAGTCCCTTGGTCGTAGGTAATCCTAGGATGGCAGCCGCCGCCGTTGATGCATTTTTCTTCGTACTGAATCTAGTGTATTTCAGTTGCAGTGCCCAAAGTGCGAGTACCCTACAGATTTCTGCGCCCTCGGCGAGACGCCACACTTGTTCCTTCTCATCCTAACACAGCATTTTGAAACGCGCACAGTATGTTCCTAGAATCCTCTTCTCTATCCGGGAGGGTGGTTTTTTTTTTTGAACATGCTGTGTTCTCATATTATTTTTCCTGCAGTGTATTATTTGCTCTGCCAGAACACATGTACTCAAGATGCTCGGCCTTGCCATAACTAAATACACTAGTTTAATGGTCACAGTGAAGACAAGCCATGGATATTACTTCGGAGTTGGGTTCATGAACCAAGAAGATCACTGCTTTTTTTATGGCCGAACTTGGATAAACTTTCTCAAGTGTTACGGACTGAAAGTTGGCGCACAAATGTTGATGGAAATAGTAGAACCTGGTCTCATCTTCACTGCGATCTTCCACCCCGACGTCATTATAATTGTTCATCCATGTTAGTTTTGTATCTGGTTCTTGCTTGTTGCCTTGATTACTTCTTAATCCACCTATTCTGTTTAACTAATCACAATTTAACTTCAGAATTAGCAATGAATCTCTCACGAAGATGCTACTTCTAACTAATATTTTCTTATAATTGGTGGCACGTGTAGGTTTTTTCAGAGTTAAGCAGTCTGCTCGTTTGTTACTCTGTAATAACTCGGCTGTTACTAATGGCACTGAAGTTGACTGGATCGACATCCACAAGTTCCTACACTTTATTGATCGTCTTGAGGTCCTTGTGGGGCGTTTCAATGGTGGAAGGCCATGTGGGATATGTGTGCCATTGCTGCACTCGTTGAACAGGTCCAACTGTGTCGAGAAACTTATGGTATGAGCTCTTTTCTGTTATATATGTTGTTCATAAACTATTGCTTATACACAGTTTTACAGCTGTGATCTTCTTGAAACAGGAACTCCCGAGTTCTATTGTTCCTATACAGATGCCTGACCATGGTCGGGTCAGAATTGCGCTTGGTCACAACATAATGTTTATGTCGACCTACTCAATTCCCCTTGGAGGTGAAAAGATACTTATTCATGGGTGGTCTCAAATAATGAAGGCCCGTCCATCTTGGAGAATAGGACAGAAGATTATGTTCATGCTTTTCCATGGCTCTAAAGCGAATATCCTGTTTATTGACCACGTTACGAGATGAAGCCGCTTTCAGAAGGTTGTGGATGCACGGGGTGGCGCCTGGGCCTTGTCCTGGGGCTTGGCGGCCTCACCCTTGGTTAACTGTAGGCAAAGTAGCACTGTTCGAGGCGTGCTTTGTACGGTTGAACCTGTATAAGTACTCATACTGCTTTCAGCTTTGGTTGTTAAGTGCCCCTGCTTGCTGCTTTTACAGTTTGTCGTGTTTCTTCAGTCCTGTCTTCCTCCAGCCGCCAAAACCAAACCAGCGCCGGCGGGGCCGCCTGCTTCCACCTCCCACGGCTGGCTGCGCCTCAGCGCACGCATCGCTTCCCCACCGTCTCCTAAATCATTAACACCGACGTCCTCCGCGTGCTTTGGTGCGCTCGCCGCGGCGCCGCCCTCTCGCGTTGTCAACATGGTCAACAAACAACAGGAATCGGCAGAAGTACGTGGAGAGGATGACAGTAGGGGCCCACCACATCAGCGTATGGAAAAATAAAATGATTCCCCCTAGTGTTTTCCTGACATCTGGGACCCACGACATTGTGAGCGTATATAGTCAATAGACAAGAGAACAACACAAGATCGGCTGACACCTGGGACGTAGCTACTCGAGCAGTATTTTTTTGTTTGGTATTGTTGAGATGGAGTAGGGTTTGAACTGGGCTGTGGCCCGTCTAGCCCAGGCTTATATTTTATGTTCACCATGTGACCAGCCCAGCTATTTTTTTCTTTGTAAAAATGAGCCCAGTTTATTTTTTTTGAAGAATACCCAATCCAGGCCTACTTATTTTTCTACGCCCAGATGGGCTGCAACTCTTTCAAGACGCCTGCAAATCTTGAAAGTAATAGGGATAAGTATATTTTTCGTCCTCGAGCTCTTCCCAGAGTTTAGAAATCGTCCCTCAACTCTAAACCGGAGAATTTTCGTCCCTCTACTATCAAAACCAGATAGTTTTCATCCCTCGTGCTGCTTCGGGCGGTTTTAGTCTGGGTGAACAGTAAAATCGAAAAAAATAGCAACAAAAATCAAAAAAATCTGAAATTTTAGAGCATCGAAGATAATTTGGTGCGCAAGACATGTGCAAAAATTTGTGGTGTTTTGATATTCGAGCAGCTCGTGGCAAACAAAAAATATAAATTTGTACGTCAGTGAACAGTAAATTCAAAATAAATAGCAAAAAAATTCAAAGCGGTATGAATTTTCTTGGCATAAAAGAGGCTTGGGTGCCCAACGTGGGTGCAAATGTTCGTGATTTTTGGGTATTGTACGAACTCATGACAAAAAGAAACAAAATTCGGCTCAGATATATTTTTTTAAAAAGTGTGCTATTTTGTTTTTTTGTTTTTGGCTAGAGCTCCTCGTATGTCATTTGATCACAAAATTTTGCATGCATCTTGCGTACCTGAGCATCTTTGATGCCAAAATGTTTCATGTTTTATTGATTTTTTGCTATTTTTTTAGTTTATTGTTCACCGACATACATATTTATAGTTTTTTGTTTGCCATGAGCTGCTTGAATGTCGAAACACCATGAAATTTTGCACGGGTCTTGCGTACCAGATTATCTTCGATGCTGTAAAATTTCAGATTTTTATTTATTTAATTTTTGCTATTTTTTCGATTTTATTGTTCACTGATTTACTGTTCATCCTGGACTAAAACCGCCCGAAGCGGCACGAGGGACGAAAACTATCTGGTTTTGATAGTTGAGGGACGAAAACTCTCCGGTTTAGAGTTGAGGGACGATTTTTAAACTCTCAGAAGAGTTCGAGGATGAAAAATATACTTGTCCCAAAGTAATATGAAATGGGTTGTAAATATAAAAACAGATGACAAATTGGCAATTACTTTATAATTTCTGATTTTTTTTCACATTTTCAGATTCCTATTTCACAGGGCATTAACCTAATTTAAATATATCTTCAAAGTACTTTAAATCTGGCTCGACATTTCGGTATTGAAAATAGTTTGGAACCCACAGAAATATGCGAAATTGGCCCTGGCCAACCAAAAAAACGACTGCAATAAATTACATAAGAAGTTGCCATGAGCTATATATAAATTATTAAAAAAAAAGGGAGTGGTCTGACTTGTGGGCCTGTTTAGTTGACGTGTATGCAAGATTTTTTTAGTTACTATATACTACGTCAACAAACGATTCTAGCAGACGTAACCATTGGATGTCAATCCAACGGCCGTCGTGTTTCTTCAATCTCTGATCTTCTTGCTTTAGCCGCCAAAGCAGCGCCGGCGGGACCGCCTGCTCCCGCCTCCTGTGGCCGGCTGTGCTGCCGCGCAGGCCTCAGCGCCCCTACTATTCCCACTGCTGGCCAGGGCATCCCTCTACTCACCCACACCCCCAGTTATTCTACGCGACGGCAGCCTCACACCGCAGCCGAACCGGTGAACCCTCGTACTCCTCTCCGCACGGGCTTCCACTGCCGCGTCTTCCCCAGCTCCGCATCGTCCCCTTCCTAGGCCTCGCCGTCGTCCACCGCCGTGGTGCTCTCGGCGCGGCATGGTCAATGTGGTCGACGACCGACTTCCATCGGAAGAGTACTATACGTGGAGAGGCTGACAGCTGGGTCCACGCCAGCCGCAAGAAAGTGCCTCCTTATTACGCGGAAAATAATTATTCCTCCACCTGACAGCAGGGAACGACCGGACGGGCCACCAGTATTTCACGAAAAAACGTTTCCCCCTGACTGCTGGGACCCACAGGACGGGCCACCGTATTTCGCAAAAAGATGTTCCCCTCGCTGTCAGCTCAGACCCACCGGAAGTACCTCCTTCTTACGCACAAAAAAATGAATACCCCCTGCTAGCTGGGACCAACCTTGGTGGGAGGCTAACTTGTGGGCCTACTAAGTTGACTGGGGTGGAGGCCTTTGTAAACTTTAGTTATTATATGAACGATTCTAGCTCAAGTGATCGTACAATGTCCATCCAACGGCCGTAGTGCTTCTTCAACCTCTGGTCTTCTTGCTCCAGCCGCACAAAGCAGCGCCGGTCGTGCCACCTGCTCCTGCCTCCCGTGGCCAGCTGTGATGCCGCGGAGGCCTCACCGCCCCTACTACTCCCACTGCTGGCAAGGCCATCCCTCTACGCACCCACACCCCCTGTTATTCTGTGGCGACGGCAGGCTCACACCGCAGCCGAACGAGTGAACCCTCATACTCCTCTACGCGTGGGCATCCACTACCGCGTCTTCCCCGGCTCCACGTCGTCCCCTTCCTAGGCCTCACCGTCATCCACCGCCCTAGTGCTCTCGACGCGGCGTGGTCAACGTGGTCAAGGAATGGCTTCCATCGGACGTGGACTATACGTGGAGAGGCTGAGAGCTGGGTCCACGGTCGCAGCAAGGAAGTGCCTCCTTATTACGCACAAAATAATTATTCATCCACCTGACAGCGGGGACCCACCGGACGGGCCACCATATTTCGTGAAAAAAAACTTTTCCCCTGTCTGTTGGGACCCACCAGCTACATCTTCGCACGGAAGGAAGTGCGTCCGGGCAAAAAAAACGATTCGCCCTCCTGACTACAGGGACCCACCAGCTACATCTTCGCACGCAAGGAAGTGCGTCCGGGCAAAAAAAAAAACGATTCGCCCCCCTGACTGCTGGGACCCACCAGCTACATCTTTGCATGCAAGGAAGTGCCTGACAGTCGGACCCACCTGGTCGAAGCGTACGTAGCGTTGTCATTCTGGTCGTGAACGTGTACGTACATATATACAGGTCGATGTAGAGGCGCGCACGTGTCGTAGTAGAGGCGTGTACGTGTCGTAGTAGAGGCGCGCATGTAGCATGTACACGTACGTACAGCGGCCAGGGTGCAAGAAAGAAAATACGGCCACGTATGTGTACATACAGGCGGGGTCTCGAATGCCTACTCGCGCATGCGTACATGGCTGGGTCGGAACGGAGAAATGGCGTCGTCGTCGTGTTCATGGGGAGGCAACGGAATGCGTCGTGTTCATGGGGAGGCAACGGAATGCATCATGTTCATCGGGAGGCAATGGAACGTGTGGGACCCAACTGGCTTGGACGGAACATGCGATGTAAACGAGGCCTGGCGTACCGCAGAACGGAGAAAACGGCCTTGTGTTCGACTGGCCACGTTCGGAACGGGGTCCTATTGATTGGGAGGGGTGTGGCGTACCGCAAAACGGAGGAAACGGACCTCCTACAGTCGAAACAGGGGTCCTGTTGATCGGGAGGGGTGTGGCGTACCGCAAAACGGAGGAAACGGACCTCCTACGGTCGAAACGGGGGTCCTGTTGATCGGGAAGGGTGTGGCGTACCGCAAAATGGACGATACGGACTTGTGTTGGAGCGCTATGGTCGAAACGGGGGTCCTGTTGATCAGGAGGGGTGTGGCGTACCGCAAAACGGGACTCCACGGGATACTGTTCATCTCCCCGTCGACCTCCTCCAGCCTCCACGGGCTACCGTCGACCTCCTCCAGCCTCCACGGGCTCCTGTTCATCCAGCCTCCACCGCGCTCTACTCCACCGCTACTGTTCAACCACCCCTCCACGGGCACCCCTCCACCGTCTACTGTTCATCTAGCCCTCCACACCACGGGGTCCTGTTCAACCACCCCTCCATGGCCACCCCTCCACCCTCTACAGTTCATCCAGCCCTCCACGCCACGGGGTCCTGTTCATCCAGAGGCAACGCCACCGCTCACTGTTCATCCACCCCCCCTCCCCCGCAATGCTCACTGTTCATCCAATCGATCGGCTTCAGTTAGCAGTAGTAGCAAAGAAATCGCTCCATCGGGTACAGTTAACAGCCATCGATCGATCGCTCGGGTTCAGTAACACGTAGCCTGCAGTGCAATCGCTCGGGTTCAGTTAGAGCCCAACACCTCGCTCGGGTTCAATTAGAGCCAACGCCTCGCACACACGCGCGTATGTGTACGAGAGAAACGCGCATCGCTCGGCCCCCGACCTCCCACCGTAACCATCAACTCATCGAAATTTTCCTCCCCCTCACTTCTACCATGGTTTTCTCTGCCATGGACGGCCCAAAGAATGTCATGCAGCTGCGTCTCCGGCCCACCCAGGACGAAAAGCCCATTTTCTGTCATGATTTTTTGTCATAGAAGTAGGAGCCCACCACATCTATGATGATACCGGGTTTTGTCACAATTATCGTCATAGAAGTGTCATATGTATGACAGAAAAAATTTCGTTCGGCCCAAAATGTCACGGATGTGTCTTTTTTTGTAGTGCTGTTTTGGGGTTTCTAAACATAGGGCCCGGCCAATTAATCGCCTGTCAGAGCGATAAATCAGGCCAAATGATAAATAGCGAAGATAAGGTGTAATCTTAGAGGTCACTGCCAATAAGCAATAAATCATATGATATTTTAAGCATTGGTTAAAACTAGATTTTGAAATGGCTCATGATAAGGTGGACTGGAAATTTCTTTCCCGTGGTCTAAAGGAAGGAGGATTTAATGAGACATGAATGTGGTTTGTTGCAGTTGTTAAGGCAGAAACACTTAATATCAAGGTTAATGATGTGGTTGGGATAAACTTTGGGAATTTTAAAGCTGGCAGGTGATACGTCTCAAACGTATCTATAATTTTGAATTGTTTCATGCTATTATAATATCATTATATATTTTTATAGTATTTTATATTATTTTTCTTGACTAACCTATTAATTAGTGCCAGTGCTAGTAGTTGTTCTCAACATTTTTTGACTTTACAGAAAATCAATATCTACACAGGTAAAAAAACCTTGAAGATTTAACACAATTTTTTGGTGCACGAAGGTTCCAGAAAAGCACTGAAGACAGGCGAGAGGGGACATGGCCTCCATATGGCCTGGAGGCGCAACCAGGGCCTAAGCCGCGCCCCATGGCCGTGTGGGCCCCACAAGCATCGCCCTGCGTCAATTCCTCCGCCTATAAATTCCATATTGCATGAAACCTTTTGCAAGTTTTTTCTCTAAATTTTTCTGCCATCGTAAGTTTTTGTTCCATGGAGATCCAATCTGGAGGCCTGTTCCGACACTCTTCCCGAGGGGGAATCCACCATGGGAGGCTTCTTCATCGACCTTACTACCTCTATGACCATGTGTGAGTAGTTCCCTTAGGACCTTAGGGTCCATAGTAGTAGCTAGATGGCTCTTTCTCTTTGATCTGCAATACCTAGTTCCTATGAGCTGTCTCAAATGGTCGAGATCAATTTGATGTAATCTGTGGTGTGTTTGTCGGGATATGACAAATTGTCACTTTATGATCAGATTGTTCATTGAATTCAATCAAATCTTTCGAGGTTTCTTTGCTGTATAATTAAATAACTTTGTATGATCTCTGATCTATCTATATTCTTCAGCCAAGATTAGTGGGTCTTTCTTCAAAGGGAGTGGTCCATTGTAATGGGTTCTAATCTTGCGGTGATTTATATCCTAGTGACAGAAAGGGAGAGACACATATTGTATTGTTGCCACTTGACCGTGCACTACACCAGGGTCTAGGGGTGGCTCACCCATAGGGAGCTAGGCTACAGGCCCGCCTGAGGGCCTAGGAGGCCCACCAAGCACCTGATGATAGGAAGGAGCCTGGTGAGGGAGTCCTGGATTGTACATCAAACCACCCCGGGACAAGAACACAGTCTGGATGACGATGCATTCATCATCCCGGAAACACGCCTGGAACGAGATAACCTCCAGAGAAGGCTTATGGCCACTGTAAGAAGTCTAAAGAAGCAGAAGCAATGGCTAAATACCGCACAAGAAATGCTCAACCGCAGATGGAATAAAGTGCTAGACACTGAAGAAAAGTACGGCGACGATCGCCACACAAAGAGCTATCCAAAACACAAGCTGCTGTCAGAATTCGACGACGAGGCCGTTCCACCAAAGAACAACATGGCCAGGAGGCCAGACAAACCATTTCATAACCGCAAAAGAGCAGCGACCAACGCCGCACACGATCTACGCGAGCTCCTGGATAAAAAAGGCGGCGCAGCTAGGTCCATCTATGGATCTAAAGGACACACCCCGGCGCAGGAGTATGGTCACCAAAACGATCATACCGATCGGATACCTGTTCGGAATCAGCACTGGACACAACAAAAGCCAACGGCATGCCATAGCGCGTCCAGATACAGAGGGGCTGCTCACCCCCTGTGCTTCACCGAAGTGGTACTGGACCATGAATTTTCACAGGGTTTTAAACCTGTGAATATAGAGGCATACGACGGAACGACAGACCCAGGAGTCTGGATCGAGGATTTTATCCTGCATATACACATGGCTCGTGGGGACGACCTCCACGCCATCAAAAACCTTCCCCTCAAGTTGAAGGGACCAGCTCGACACTGGTTGAAAACCCTCCCCGAAAATTCAATTGGAAGTTGGGAGGAACTTGAGGACGATTTCAGGGCCAATTTTCAAGGGACCTATATCCGGCCTCCGAATGCGGACGATTTAAGTCACATAATTCAACAACCTGGAGAGTCTGCCCGCAAGCTTTGGAACAGATTCCTCACTAAGAAGAATCAAATTGTCGATTGTCCGGATGCCGAAGCCTTAGCAGCCTTCAAACACAGCATCCGGGACGAGTGGCTCACCAGACATCTCGGCGAAGAAAAGCCGAGGACAATGGCAGCCTTAAACAAGCCTTATGACCCGCTTTTGCGCAGGTGAAGATAGCTGGTTGGCCCGTAAAGGAACCAGCGACCCAAGTACATCCGAAATCAGGGATGGCAACGGGAAGCCATGGCGCAATAAAAACAAACGGCAAAAGAAGGAAGAGAGTCCGGACAACACAACGGTCAACGCCGGATTCAGGGGCTCTTGACCCAGTCAAAAGAAGCCATTTAAAGGCAGTAAAGAGGGACCGTCTGGCCTGAACAAAGTCCTTGACAGACTGTGCCAAATTCATGGCACCCCCGACAAACCTGCGAACCACACTCACAGAGAGTGCTGGGTCTTCAAGTAGGCCGGCAAATTAAATGCCGAACACAAGGGAAGGGAAACACCAAGTGAAGACGAGGATGAACCTCGCCAGCCAGACACTGGGGGACAGAAAAAATTCCCATCTGAGGTAAAAACAGTAAACATGATCCACGCGACTCACACACCCATGAGAAGGCGCGAACGTGCACTCAGAGACACATACGCTGTAAGGCCCGTCGCCCCCAAACTTAACCACTGGTCGGCCTGCCCGATCACCTTCGATCACAGGGAATGCCCGACTAGTATGCGGCACAGAGGATCAGCTGCCTTGGTGCTCGACCCAATAATCGACGGATACCATCTCACTCGCGTCCTCATGGATGGCGGCAGTGGTATCAATTTAATATACCAGGACACTGTCCGCAGGATGGGGATAGACCCATACAGAATCAGACAAAGCAACACCGCCTTTGAAGGGGTGATACCTGGCGTTGAAGCCCACGACAGGGGCTCCATCATACTGGAGGTAACATTCGGTTCCCCCGGCAACTCTAGAAGCGAAGAACTACTCTTCACCATCACCCCCCTCCAAAGCGGCTATCACGCATTGCTCGGGAGAACGGCATTCGCCCGCTTCAACGCAGTAACGCATTACGCCTACCTCACACTCAAGATGCCCGGTCCGCGCGGCGTCATCACCGTTAACAGAAACACAGAGCGCTCCCCACGCACGGAGGAATACGCGATGGCTCTAGCAGCCGGACTCTAAGCGGCCTCCAATACCAGAAAGCATAGCTGGTCGTTAAGACCACGGACACGGCTAGATGAGTCCGGCAGCCCGGATAAACCTGAGCTAGGGGACCATGTACATAATCCGATAGAGGACACCAGGGGCTATAGATATTTAATACAACCCCACTGTTGGCTTGACCTTATTAACAGGCCAATGTCTTACACTTTTACTATCCATCACACGCTTATGTTATACTCTCCTACATGAGTTTTTCTTTTTCACAGACACAATTCGCGTGATGCCCTTCCAGGAAACGGCACAACGGAGACAAAGGCGCAGACGTGCAGCAGGGCCCTGCTTAAAGGTTTCTCTTTAGATTAAGCCCCTGTGTAAACCTTTTTTATTGTCTCTTGTTGTTTTCACATCCCATGGGTACTATACCCACAGAGGGTACTGCCGTTATTGGCATTTCGCCATGACAGACTAATGCATGTACCTGGAACTACAGGGTTCATAATGAAAGGGCATTCTTCAGCCCATTTTATATAGCAAAGTCCGAATACCTTCGGGAGTGTTTGGTGTCACGAGTTTGGCCTTATATGCATCAGCTCTGAATCATGTCTTTGGTCAAATGTTGGGTTTGCCCGGCTCCTCGGTTTGCCACCTTACGTTCCGTTATTATCGGCTAAGGCGGCCAAAGGAGAACTACTGCGATTGTGCCCCGGTTATTCCGGACGAGCACCTTAGTAGAGAAAGCCGAAAACTGACTGTCATGATACAACGAGAGACTGTTCAACCACTCAAAGACTTACCGGAATCTTTAGGATTCCTCCGCATTAACGAAGGACCGTTCCCCGGTCATGTACACACGCGCCCGTATTCGGATGCATGCAAAGGTACGAGGGGCTACATAGTAGCCCCACCGTCAAACTCCTATGGCTAAGTGAAAGTGTTACAGCTATATAGTCCGGTTGCCTAGGTCGACGTGCGATCACCTCCTTAACGGACCAAGACGTTGGATCAAGTGTGATTACACATATGTTTCGCGAACACCCCCGCATCGTATGCGTGGGGGCTGAAGCCAATGACTGCTAACTTTCAAATTACACATATACATAAAAACGGCCGCACAGGAGGCACAATAATACTTTCGGGCACAAAGTATAAATATAGCCTCATAATCAAAATAACATTGTTTTTACAATGACACGATTTTGTCACTCGAACATGACATTCTTCGAGCACAGAGCCTCTATCAAACGAGCGCCTTCTGTTACCTGCTCCAAGTAGTGCTCAGCCGGATCCTGGCCTCCCGCCGGATTCTGGGTCGCAATGATGGTGGCCTCCATATATGTCCAATATGCTTTAACCCGAGCAAGTGCCATCCGTGCACCCTCTATACACGCTGACCTCCTCATGGCATCGATCTGAGATATGGCACCGAGGAATTGTTGCACCAAACCAAAATAACTGTCCAGCTTAGGACCCTTCGGCCAAAGATGGTCTATTACACACCGCATTGCAAGCCCGGACAGCCTATGAAGCTCGGCTGTAGCAGTCATCTTCTCACTCAACGGCAATGGGCGCGCGGGAGCATTAAGTTACGACCAGAACAACTTCTCCACTTCTTTATCACCTTGATCCTCGAAAAACTTGGCTGCATCAGCTGTACTCGTCGCCGAATCCGCATACGCGTCTGCAGGGCTCCAGCTTTGATCTAGGGGAGCATACTTTGGATCCAAAAACTTCATCCGCAATAAGTAGGGGTTCCCAGCCACGATTTTCCCGGCCTGTCGAAGCTCCTCCCGCACATCCCTGATTTCGGTCCGCATCTCCTTGGCCGCATTAAGTGCCTTGTTCAGGTCAGCCGAATTAACCTGATTCTCCTTTTCCAGGAGCTTATACCGGTCAGCGGCATTTTTCAACTCCACAGCCATTTCGGCTATCTTGTCTTCGCTTCGGCGATGAGCAGCCTGTTCGGCTCTCAACTCTTCAGCCGCCTTTAGGGCAGCCGCATTACTAGCCCGAGCTTGTTCCTTGGCCTAGGAAACCTCCGCCCTCAGGGCTTCCACGGCAGCAGCACCATCTGCAGCCCACACATATCACATCAATATTATACTCATTTTAATTTTTCCTATAAAGGAAAGCAGATCACATACCTTGTGACTTGTTAAGCCGCTCGTTCACAAGCGTGATGTCGGCATCTATAACCCCAATCTGCCTCCTCAGTTCGGCAACTTCAACGGACCGGACGGCTGCCGGATCCTTAGGCACCTGCGCATATATACAGCGCAATCATTACTTACATAATATGATCCTCCGTTTGCCGCCTAGGACGGGCAACCAGAGTCTCAGGGGCTACTATCCATATGGAGCACACCTAGCGCGTGCCTCACAGCCAAAATATTATGTAGTTTTTACATACCTCAAAGCCTCTGAGCAGGCTCGTAAATGCTTCATTCAAACCGCTTGTGGCGAATGAAATCTTCTTGAGCACCGTGCTCATTAATGAACGGTGCTCCTCCGAGAGAGCAGCTCACTCCAGAAGGCCCGTCAGTGTATCCGCTCGGACACCGACCTATGCCGGACCCTTCTCACCGCCCCTCGTGGGAGCCGAACGCTCCAGGCTCAGGGCGGCCGAAGGAGTAGCTTCTGGCTTCGGCAGATTCAGACTCCTCCGTGACGACACCTCGGGGTCGCCCGCCTGATGAGGCGGAGAGGCTGGTGGGGTCTCACTCTCCATCATCTCCGGAGGGAGGTCCCCCGAAGACGAACTCTGTCGAGAAGAGCTGCTGGCCGGACTGCAAAGAATGGATGTCGGTTATTGTACTCGAAGAAATGCAGTACCTTCGAATTTACAATTAACTCACAGATCGGTTGAGGGCTGGCCCGTTGGCGGGCATGACGCGGTAAGGGCACCCTTCGGGGCAGGGCCCCCTGGTGAAGCTTTCTTCCCCTGCTTGGGCACCTCCGTCTCCGAGTCTTCGGAGGCGGCCCTCTTCTTCCCACGTGGGGAGGAGGCTTTAGACTCCCCTCCCCGACCAGCCTCTTTAGGGGAGGTAGCAATTCCCCCGGTTCGGATGCGTAGTGTGTGAAGTTCAGCTTCTCTGTTCTTCCCTTCGTCTTTCCCTGAGGGCATTTTGATAAGCACCCAGCCAAGCATCTTGGCTACGGTAGGACTAGGCGAGCCTTCGGGAAGTGGCACCGGACACCTTATTCTCTCCGCCTTGCTGAGCCATTCGTGGCCACGGAGGATTTTCAGAATAATGATTATGATAAATATAAAGGAAGTGTTCGGTTTCGGGGTTACTTACTTGGGTATCTGGGTGATTGCAGCTTAGGCCCGCATCCTCGGTGGTGTCCGGACACTTTACTTGTGGTCCGAAGAATAATTTACACATCCCTTAGAGCGTCAGGCCGAAGTAGTGCATAATAGTGCGCGGACCCTCTGGATTGAATTCCCACATCCGGAGAGGCTGGCGTTTGCACGACAACATCCGTCAGATCAGCATTAACTGAATTATGCTAACGAGGTTAATGTCCCTCTCAAGAAGCTCCCGGATGCGGCTCTGCAGTGTGGGTACATCACTAGCAGACCCCCGATCCCGTCCTACATTGGTCCATGACGCCAGTTGTGACAGAGGGCCCGAACGGAAGTCGGGGGCATCCGCCCACGTTTTGCCTCGGGAAGCCGTGACGTAAAACCACCTCTGCTGCCACAGATTGGATACCTCTGGGAAAGAACCCTCTGGCCAGGGGGCATCGGCGTTCCTGCTTATTACGGCACCTCCACACTCTGCATGTCGCCCCTCAATCATCTTCGGCTTCACATTAAAGGTCCTGAGCCATAAGCCGGAGTGTGGAGTGACGTGGAGAAAAGCCTCGCACACAGTGATGAACGACGAGATATGGAGGATAGCGTCCGGAGCTAGACATGAAAATCTAACCCGTAATAGAACATGAGCCCCCTCACAAAGGGATCAAGGGTGAGGCCCAAGCCACGGAGGAAGTCAGAAACAAATACGACGCTCTCATTAGGCTCGGGGGTAGGGATGACCTGCCCTGGAGTAGGAAGCCTGTGCTAGATGTCGGCAGTCAGATATCCGACCTCCCTAAGCCTCGCAATGTCCTCCTCTTTGATCGAGGAGGCCACCCACCAGCCTTGAAGGTTGGATCCGGACATAGTGGAAGATTCGGGGTGTCTGAGCTTGGGTCTCGGGTGTTAGGCCTCGAGAAGCGAAAAGGCGCAGGGGTGGTGGAAAAGAGGTATAGGCCTCGGCCCCTTTATAAAGGGGGTGATTATCAAGAGTCCTCAGCGTGACCGCTTGAGACTTATGTAAAAACACGGAGTCATACCAACAGTCGTCGTGGGGTTGCACACGCCCGTATTGATGGAAGATCCCGTAATAAGGGGAACACGATCTCTGCTTTGGCTGGACGTGCCAATAAAACCGCCTCACAACGTGTATCGAGGTGGGCTAAGAAAAACTGGTTCGTGTTGGGCCGGGCCACGATGCAAGGGCACGACGTACAAAGATTGCCGGCAGATCAGATTTATGCTATGCTCCCTACGGTGGTATGTGAAGATCATCTTGCAGATTCGGACACGGTCTAAGTGTTCGATAATTACTTTGGAGTATTCGGAGATGGAACCCGCCTTGCAATGCCGAAGACAAAACTGCGCGCCGGACTCATCGTCATTGAAGCCAGGTTCAGGGGCTATTGAGGTAGTCCTGGATTAGGGGGTATCCGGACAGCCGGACTATATACTTTGTCCGAACTATTGGAGCGTGAAGATACAAGACTCAAGACTCCGTCCCGTGTCTGGATGGGACTCTCCTTTGCGTGGAAGACAAGCTTGGCGATCCGGATATTATATTTCCTTCCTTGTAACCGACTCCATGTAAACTCTAGCCCCCTCCGGTGTCTATATAAATCAGAGGGTTTAGTCCTTAGAGGGACGATCACAATCATAATCATCATAGGCTAGCTTCTAGGGTTAGCCTCTACGATCTCGTGGTAGATCAACTCTTGTACTACTCATATCATCAATATCAATCAAGCAGGAAGTAGGGTTTTACCTCCATCGAGAGGGCTCGAACCTGGGTAAATATTGTGTCCCTTGCCTCCTGTTACCATTAGCCTAAGACGCACAGATCGGGACCCCCTACCCGAGATCCGCCGGTTTTGACATGGACACCTGGAGAAAGGGATAAGAGTCTCCGGGTCATCTTGGTCTCCAAGTCTATGATGGCGGCGGCTGATACGTCTCTGTCGTATCTATAATTTTTGATTTTTCCATGCCAATATTATACAACTTTCATATACTTTTGGCAACTTTTTATACTATTTTTTGTGACTAACATATTGATCCAGAGACCAGTGCCAGTTCCTGTCTGTTGCATGTTTTATGTTTCGCAGAAACTCCATATCAAACGGAGTCCAAACGAGATAAAACGGAAGGAGAATTATTTTGGAATATTTGTGATTTTTTGGGAAGTAAAATCAACGCGAGACGGTGCCCAAGGTGGCCACAAAACAGGGGCCCATGCCCACTCCAGGTGGGTGCGCCCCCCACCCTCATGGGCCCCTCGTAAGGCGGTTGATGCCCTTCTTTGGCCGCAAGAAAGCTAATTTTTAGAAAAATATCTGGGCGAAGGTTTCAATCCAATAGGAGTTACGGATCTCCGGATATAAAAGAAACGGTGCCGGGGCAGAATCTGGGAACGCAGAAACAGAGAGATAGATCCAATCTCGGAGGGGCTCTCGCCCCTCCCACGCCATGGGAGCCAAGGACCAGAGGGGAAACCCTTCTCCCATCTAGGTAGAAGGTCAAGGAAGAAGAAGAAGGGGGGCCTCTCCCCCTTGCTTCCGATGGCGCCGGAACGCCACCCGGGGCCATCATCATCACCGCGATCTTCACCAACAACTTCACCGCCTTCATCACCAACTCTTCCCTCCTCTATGCAGCGGTGTAACCCCTCTCTTAACTGCTGTAATCTCTACTTAAACATGGTGTTCAACACTATATATTATTTCCCAATGATGTATGGCTATCCTATGATGTTTGAGTAGATCCGTTTTGTCCTATGGGTTAATTGATGATCGTGATTGGTTTGAGTTGCATGTTTTATTATTGGTGCTGTCCTATGGTGCTCTCTGTGTCGTTCAAGCATGAGGGATTCCCGCTGTAGGGTTTGCAATATGTTCATGATTTGATTATGATGGGTGGCGTGAGTGAACAGAAGCACAGACCCGAGTAAGTAGGTTGTTTGCGTATGGGATAAAGGGGACTTGATTCTTTAATGCTATGGTTGGGTTTTACTTTAATGAATCTTTAGTAGTTGCGGATGCTTGCTAGAGTTCCAATCATAAGTGCATATGATCCAAGAAGAGAAAGTATGTTAGCTTATGCCTCTCCCTCAAATAAAATTGCAATAGTGATTACCGGTCTAGTTATCGATTGCCTTGGACAAATAACTTTCTCATAACAAAAAGCTCTCTACTAATACTTACTTTATTGCATCTTTATCTAAACAGCCCCTAGTTTTTATTTATGTGCTCTTTATTATCTTGCAAACCTATCCAACAACACCTACAAAGTACTTCTAGTTTCATACTTGTTCTAGGTAAAGCGAACGTCAAGCGTGCGTAGAGTCGTATCAGTGGCCGATAGGACTTGAGAGAGTATTTGTTCTAGCTTTAGCTCCTCGTTGGGTTCGACACTCTTACTTATCGAAAAAGGCTACAACTATCCCGTATACTTGCGGGTTATCTAGACCTTTTTCTGGCGCCGTTGCCGGGGAGTCATAGCGTGGGGTGAATATTCTCGTGTGTGCTTGTTTGCTTTATCACTAAGTAATTTTTATTTGATGTTCTTAGTTGTTCTCTATCTTTATATATGGATATGGAATACGAATACCAAAAAAATTAGGTGTACTTGCTGCTCATGGAGATGGGGAACCTCCTAAAACCCTCGATGATCATTATGTGAAAAATATTATGTACTACTTTGATAATACTAAGAAAACCCTAATCAACTTTATATTGGGAGTAACGTTGGATCAACATGAATACTTTAGGGATTATCGCTTGACACAAAAAGGGAAACTATTATGGGATCAAATTAATATGTTGCGTTGGTATGCTCGGGATCTATGCTTGAGATATGATATTACTTGTTGCTCTAGGATGAAGGCTCCACACCTTCCCTTTTCATGCAAATTTAATGATAATGAAACATTAGCTTCTTATGCTAATGGTATATATGATTACTATGATGTTGAACGAATTGAAGAATTTGTTGCGTTTAAGGCTGCTTATGAAATTGAATCTTTGTTTGAAAATTATGAAGCTTTTGATGATGATGTTTATAGGCCTGGAAATTTTGCTATATTGAAATATTGCTATGAGAATTATGAATACAATTACAATATTAATGCTTTCATTGAGAAAGTCTCCGCTGTCCAAGAAGAGATTAATATTTTGTAGGAAGCTATGGAAGAAGAAATTGATGAAACTAGGGGCTGTTTGCACCCACGTCCTTACCAAAGGATGATTGCTATGATCCCGTTGATTCTCTTGAAATATCCCTTTTTGATGATGCTTGCTATGCTTGTGGCCAATATGCCAATATGAATTATGCTTATGGAGATGAACTTGCTATAGTTCCTTATGTTAAACATGAAATTGTTGCCATTGCACCCATGCATGATAGTTCTATTATCTTTTTGAATTCTCCCAACTACACTATATCGGAGAAGTTTGTGCTTACTAAGGATTATATTGATGGGTTGCCTTTTACCATTGCACATGATGATTTTGATGAATATAATATGCATGTGCTTGCTGCTCCTACTTGCAATTATTATGACAGAGGAACTACATCTCCGGCTCTTTATGTTTCCAACATGATATAATTGCAAGAAACTACTTACTATGCATTGGCCTTTACTTGTTGTGCATGAATTGTTCTTTTATGACATGCTGATGCATAGGAAGAGAGTTAGACTTCATTGTTGCATGATATATGTTACTTTGTGCTCACTACTAAATTACAAATCATTGTTAATTAAATTTGGCTTTGATATACCTTGGGATACTGGTGGATCCATTACTTGAGCACTTTATGCCTAGCTTAATGGCTTTAAAGAAAGCGCTGCCAGGGAGACAACCCAGAAGTTTTAGAGAGTCATTTATTTCTGTTGAGTGCTTTCGTATAGTTTAGAAACAAAATAAAAATAAAGAGGGGAACCTAAAACTTTTCAAAAAGGAAAGTGAAAGTAAGAAAGACAAGCATTGTTGAAGTGGGAGAGCTCCTTGAACTTTGTTCATGCTCACGGAAACTTTGTGAATCTTGATTACAGAAAATTTTCATCAAAAATAATTATCCCCTTGTACAATTCCATTGTATTATAAAAATAATGTGCCAAGGTTTGCCTTTAGGATGTTTACAATGCTTGTTGGTTTGTACGGTGCAGGACAGAAACTTTGTCTGTAGTGCGCGATTTTACATTTTTAACTGGAATGTCAAACGGTTCTGATTCTTTTTGCAATGTATTTCTGTACAAATTGTTTATTTTTACTAATTTTGGTAAAAATTTTGGGGTACATAAGTATGGTGAATGTTCAGATTGCTACAGACTGCTCTGTTTTTGACAGATTCTGTTTTTGATGCATAGTTTGCTTGTTTTGATGAAGTATCAATTTCTATCGGTGGATTAAGCCATGAAAAAGTTATATTACAGTAGACACAATGAAAAAACAAAATTTGAATTGGTTTGCAACAGTACTTAGAGTTGTGATTTGCTTTATTATACTAACGGATCTTACCGAGTTTTCTGTTGAAGTTTTGTGTGGATGAAGTGTTTGATCGAGGATGACTCGATATGAGGAAAAGGAAGAGAGGCAAGAGCTCAAGCTTGGGGATGCCCAAGGCACCCCAAGTAAATATTCAAGGAGACTCAAGTGTCTAAGCTTGGGGATGCCCCGGAAGGCATCCCCTCTTTCTTCAACAAGTATCGGTATGTTTTCGTATTCGTTTCGTTCATGCGATATGTGCAAGTCTTGGAGCGTCTTTTGCATTTAGTTTTCATTTTTCCTTTATTCACCATGCTGGTATGAGATAGTCCTTGGTTGATTTATAGAATGCTCATTGCACTTCACTTAAATCTTTTGAGTATGGCTTTATAGAATGCTTCACGTGCTTCACTTATATCATTTGAACTTTGGATTGCATGTTTCTCTTTACTTAGAAAACCGCCATTTGTAGAATGCTCTTTTGCTTCACTTATATTTGTTAGAGCGTGGGCATATCTTTTGTAGAAAGAACTAAACTCTCTTGCTTAACTTATATCTATTTAGAGAGATGACAAGAATTGGTCATTCACATGGTTAGTCATAAAATCCTACATAAACTTGTAGATCGCTGAATGATATGTTTGATTCCTTGCAATAGTTTTGCGATATAAAGGTGGTGATATTAGAGTTATGCTAGTGGGTGATTGTGGATTAGTAGAAATACTTGTGTTGAGGTTTGTGATTCCCGAAGCATGCATGTATGGTGAACCGCTTTGTGATGAAGTTGGAGCACAATTTTATTTATTGATTGTCTTCCTTATGAGTGGTGGTCGGGGACGAGCGATGGTCTTTTCCTACCAATCTATCCCCCTAGGAGCATGCACGTAATACTTTGTTTTTCAATGGCTTGTTGATTTTTGCAATAAGTATATGAGTTCTTTATGACTAATGTTGAGTCCATGGATTAAACGCACTCTCACCCTTCCATCATTGCTAGCCTCTTCGGTACCGTGCATTGCCCTTTCTCACCTCGAGAGTTGGTGCAAACTTCGCCGGTGCATCCAAACCCCATGATATGATACGCTCTATCACACATAAGCCACCTTATATCTTCCTCAAAACAACCACCATACCTACCTATCATGGCATTCCGTAGCCATTCCGAGATATATTGACATGCAACTTCCATCATCATCATATACATGTCTTGAGCATTCATTATCATATTGCTTTGCATAATCATAAGATAGCTAGCATGATGTTTTCATGGCTTGTCCATTTTTGATATCTTTGCTATGCTAGATCATTGCACATCCCGGTACACCGCCGGAAGCTTTCATATAGAGTCATATCTTTGTTCTAGTATCGAGTTGTAATATTGAGTTGTAAGTAAATAAAAGTGTGATGATCATCATTATAGAGCATTGCCCCATGAAAAAAAAGAAGAAGAAAGAAAAAAAAAGAAAAAGAAGGAAAGGCCGAAGAAGCCTAAATAAAAAAAGGGGGCCAAAGAAGCCCACCCAAAAAAATAAAAAAATAAAAAAATAAAAAAAAAGAAAAGGGGAAATGTTACTATCCTTTCCACACTTGTGCTTCAGAGTAGCACCATGTTCTTCATATAGAGAGTCTCCTATGTTGTCATTTTCATATACTAGTGGGAATTATTCATTATAGAACTTGGCTTGTATATTCCAATGATGGGCTTCCTCAAATGCCCTAGGTCTTCATGAGCAAGCAAGTTGGATGAACACCCACTTAGTTTTTAGTTTGAGCTTTCGTACACTTATAGCTCTTCGTGCATCCATTGCATGAAAATCCCTACTCCTCGCATTGACATCAATTGATGTGCATCTCCATAGCCCGTTGATTAGCCGCGTCGATGTGAGACTTTCTCCTTTTTTTGTCTTCTTCATATAAACCTCCACCATCATATTCTATTCCACCTATAGTGCTATATCCATGGCTTGTGCTCATGTATTACGTGAGGGTTGAAAAAGCTGAAGCGCCTTAAAAAGTGAAACAATTGCTCGGCTTGTCATCGGGGTTGTGCATGATGCGAGCATTTCGTGTGACGAAAATGAAGCATGGCCAAACTATATGATTTTGTAGGGATAAGCTTGCCTTGGCCATGTTGTTTTGAAAAGACATGATTGCTTTATTAGTACGCTCGAAGTATTATTGTTTTTATGTCAAATGATAAACTATTGCTTTGAATCACTCGTGTCTTAATATTCATGCCATGATTAGACATATGATCAAGATTATGCTAGGTAGCATTCCACATCAAAAATTATCTTTTTTATCATTTACCTACTCGAGGACGAGCAGGAATTAAGCTTGGGGATGCTGATAAGTCTCCGTCGTATCTATAATTTTTGATTGTTCCATGCCAATATTATACAACTTTCATATACTTTTGGCAACTTTTTGTACTATTTTTTGGGACTAACATATTGATCCAGTGCCCAGTGCCAGTTCCTGTCTGTTGCATGTTTTATGTTTCGCAGAAACCCCATATCAAACGGAGTCCAAACGGGATAAAAACGGACGGAGAATTATTTTTGAATATTTGTGATTTTTGGGAAGTAAAATCAACGCGAGACGGTGCCCGAGGTGGCCACGAGATAGGGGCCCACGCCCACTCTAGGTGAGCGCGCCCCCACCCTCATGGGAACCTCGTAAGGCGGTTGATGCCCTTCTTTGGCCGCAAGAAAGCTAATTTTTGGAAAAAGATCTGGGCGAAGGTTTCAATCCAATAGGAGTTACGGATCTCCGGATATAAAAGAAATGGTGCCAGGGCAGAATCTGGGAACGCAGAAACAGAGAGAAACAGAGAGATAGATCCAATCTCGGAGGGACTCTCGCCCCTCCCATGCCATGGGAGCCAAGGACCAGAGGGGAAACCCTTCTCCCATCTAGGGAGAAGGTCAAGGAAGAAGAAGAAGAAGGGGGCCCTCTCCCCCTTGCTTCAGGTGGCGCCGGAACGCCACCCGGGGCCATCATCATCACCGCGATCTTCACCAACAACTTCACCGCCTTCATCACCAACTCTTACCCCTCTATGTAGCGGTGTAACCCCTCTCTTACCCGCTGTAATCTCTACTTAAACATGGTGCTCAACGCTATATATTATTCCCCAATGATGTATGGCTATCTTATGATGTTTGAGTAGATCCGTTTTGTCCTATGGGTTAATTGATGATCTTGATTGGTTTGAGTTGCATGTTTTATAATTGGTGTTGTCCTATGGTGCTCTCCGTGTCACGCAAGCATGAGGGATTCCCGCTGTAGGGTTTGCAATATGTTCATGATTTGCTTATGGTGGATGGCGTGAGTGAATAGAAGCACAGACCCGAGTAAGTAGGTTGTTTGCGTATGTGATAAAGGGGACTTGATGCTTTAATGCTATGGTTGGGTTTTACCTTAATGAATCTTTAGTAGTTGCGGATGCTTGCTAGAGTTCCAATCATAAGTGCATATGATCCAAGAAGAGAAAGTATGTTAGCTTATGCCTCTCCCTCAAATAAAATTGCAATAGTGATTACCGGTCTAGTTATCGGTTGCCTTTGACAAATAACTTTCTTGTAACAAAAATCTCTCTACTAATACTTACTTTATTGCATCTTTATCTAAACAGCCCCTAGTTTTTATTTATGTGATCTTTATTATCTTGCAAACCTATCCAACAACATCTACAAAGTACTTCTAGTTTCATACTTGTTCTAGGTAAAGCGAACGTTAAGCGTGCGTAGAGTCGTATCAGTGACCGATAGGACTTGAGAGAGTATTTGTTCTACCTTTAGCTCCTCGTTGGGTTCGACACTCTTACTTATCGAAAGAGGCTACAACTATCCCGTATACTTGCGGGTTATCAGCGGCCTAGATCGAACCGCCTATATAAGGGGAGGCTAGGGGGCTCTCATTCCCATCTATTCTCATATAGACTCAACTGTCGGTAGAACTACACACAATCCCTTATAATCCCTCCGCATGAGGTATACCCATCATGAATAACAATGAAAAGCATGATGTAGGGTATTACTCCTCACTGGAGGCCCGAACTTGGGTAAACCCACCGTATGACCTCCGATCTAAGACTTCTAACCACACGCTAGTAACCCTACAGAGGGTACTGACGCTTTTCCACATCATTAGTTGGCACGTCAGGCATCAAAAGTGTCGGCTGGTGACATATCTTAGATCAGATCTTCTCTGGCCCCCTACGGTCTCCCGTTGGGGGAGAGCCTAAGATTTGGCTCTTTCACCTTCACCATAGACAGGGGAGGCAGGTCCGACATCAACCCACCGGACCCTGTCTGCCTTATCTACGCTGACGCCATGGCCTTCATCATACCAGATTGATGCCATCACGGTTCCTGCAATCCTGATGGGAAGATGGGATAACCCATTTTCTGTACCAGGTTGGATTTGTGCATCGTGCCTTTTACTGCCGTTATGTGTGGCAGTTTTGCTTTAGTTCCTGCACTAGTAGAAAACGGGCCTTTAGTCCCGGTTCCAGAGGGCCTTTAGTCCTGGTTCTGGAACCGGGACAAATGGGTCGGGACTAATGCCCAAAACCTTTAGTCCCGGTTGGCTTATGAACCGGGACTAAAGGAGCTCCACGTGGCCGCTGTCTAGAGCACCACGTTTAGTCCCGATTTCTTATACCAACCGGGACTAAATGATTTTTTTAAAATTTTGTTTTTCTGTTTTTTTATATTTTATTTGATTTTTTTTTCAATTTTCGAATTTCTGAATTATTTTGACAATTCAATCTCTAATCACCCCTCATCACTGCTGAAGTATGGACCACTCATTCCAAATCGTCTAACTTCCCGGCTGGCCACCCATCATCTCACTACCCAAGCCTAAGCACGCTTAACTTCCGAGTTCTATTCCCCCTAGTTTCCAAGTCTGCACTTGTTGTTTTCCTGACAATAGTAAGCTGTCAATCCTATTAACCCTTACGAGTTGACTTGAGCATGAAGCATCGTTTGAGTTTGAAACAATTATTCTAAAAACCAATAATTATTTAGTAACACTAATATTTCTTGAGTAAGTAGTTTGACCATAGTTTGACCAGTGTTTGACAAAAAAATCAAAAAAGCTTAAATTTAAGGATAACTTTTTTTCTTTCAGAATTTGAGGATTCTAAAATTTTGCAAAACGGCCTACGACAGTCGAAATCGGAACCGGGTTTTCGTGCTGAACATTTTGGTATATTATATTTTTTTTGACATCGTATGCAAAAGTTATAGCCATTTTACTTTTTCATAACACTTTTTTGCAAAAATTTCGAAATTTATGTTTTTTGATTTTCCTAACTAGTAGATGTAGTAACATAACTACATCTTGAAGGATTTTAATTTTTATAGTTTATATCATTTTTTCAAAACTGAAATGGCGATATGGGGGTAGAGTTTGAAAATTGCAGGACCCTTTAGTCCGGTATAAAGTGGTAAACAGAATTACTTTTTAATATATCAAAACTAATTCTATCAACTATTATTAAAGGCTAACCAACTATTAATACAAAACAGTAGCAAAATTAATATTAATTAATTATAAAAAATTATCTACTTTTGTCTAACAGAAGCATAATACAACATGTTAAAATCTACAGAAAGAACTAACTAAAAATATTTAAATAAAGGACTAAAACAATTATATAAGCAAAACAATACTGTTTTAATTAAAATCCTAATTTAAAATTTTCTAAAAATAAGAAAATTAATCCTACTATGACAACGATCAAACATGTGACTAGGAGCAAAAAGAATTAAATTTAAAACTATTTTTAAACTCAAATTATTCACAATCTAGGGTTTGAAGCAAATTTGAACAATTCATATTTAAATCATTCTAATTTGAAAACTAATGGCACAAACAAAAACTAGAAAAAAAAATGAATCTAATGCAAAAAGAATCACTCAAAAACATCAAATGTCCTAAAAGATATAAGCAATTTAAAACAGAAAATAAAAACAAAAAACAAAAAACAATTTTCAGAACCCCTTTAGTCCCGGTTGGAGCCACCAACTGGGACTAAAGCCTCAACTCCTTTAGTCCCAGTTGGTGGCTCGAACCAGGACTAAAGGTTACACTGATAGTCCCGATTGGAGCCACCAACCGGAACTAAAGGGCATCACACCCTTTAGTCCCGGTTGGTGTCTCAACCCGGGACAAAAGGTCCCATTTGAACTGGGACTAATGCCTGCCCGGCGCACTAGCCGCTCGAATTGGGACTAATGCTCACATTAGTCTCGGTTCATAATGCAACCAAGACTAATGTGTAGATTGAGTTTCGACCAAAGCCCTGTTTTCTACTAGTGCTGGTAGCTTGTAAGACAATGTGGTTTCTATTAATAGAAATCAGAGGGAGCTCTCTTTATAAATAAACTAGAACGATACCCGTGCGTTGCCACGGGATATAAATATTTTAGTACATTAGCTTGTGATTTACCTGTCAATAATAATGTGATTGTGTAAATAAATGTTCATCAAATTCTGGCAATGAATTACCTTATATTTTAGTTAGAAGTTTGGTAAGTAAATTAAAGTGGAATTGGTTCAGAAAATAAGTAAATTAAGGTGTTTGATTATCATATACATGGAAGGTTGGACGAAGAGGTGGTGAAAAGAAAGGTGAAATGGGAACCTTACGTTCTTTTTAGGTAGGCGAGATTCTGGCCATGAATTACCTTATATTGTAATTAGAAGTTTGGTAAGTAAATTAAAGTGGAATTGGTTCGGAAGATAAGTAAATTAAGGCGGTTGATTATCATATACATCGAAGGTTGGACAAAGAGGTGGTGAAATGGGAAATTTACGTTCTTTTTAGGTAGCAGAGATTCTGGCCATGAATTACCTTATATTTTAATTAGAAGTTCGGTAAGTAAATTAAAGTGGAATTGGTTCAGAAGATAAGTAAATTAAGATGATTGATTATCATATACATGTAAGGTTGGATGAAGAGGTGGTGAAAAGAAGGGTGAAATGAGAACCTTACGTTCTTTATAGGTAGCAGAGATTCTGGCCATGAATTACCTTATATTTTAATTAGAAGTTTGGTAAGTAAATTAAAGTGGAATTGGTTCAGAAGATAAGTAAATTAAGGTGATTGATTATCATATACATGGAAGGTTGGACGAAGAGGTGGTGAAAGGAAAAGCTGAAATGGGAACCTTACGTTCTTTTTAGGTAGTAGAGATTCTGGCCATGAATTACCTTATATTTAATTTAAAAGTTTGGTAAGTAAATTAAAATGGAATTGGTTCAGAAGATAAGTAAATTAAAGTGTTTGATTATCATATACATGGAAGGTTGGACGAAGAGGTGGTGAAAAGAAAAGTAAAATGGGAACCTTACGTTATTTTTAGGTAGCAGAGATTTTGGTCATGAATTACCTTATATTTTAGTTAGAAGTTTGGTAAGTAAATTAAAGTGGAATTGGTTCAAAAGATAAGTAAATTAAGGTGATTGATTATCATATATATGGGAAGTTAGACGAAGAGGTGGTAAAAAAAGGTGAAATGAGAACCCCACGTTCTTTTTAGGTAGCAGAGATTCTGGGCATGAATTACCTTATACTTTAATTAAAAGTTTGGTAAGTAAATTAAAGTGGAATTGGTTCAAAAGATAAGTATATTAAGTTGATTGATTATCATATAAAGTCTGGGCGAAGAGGTGGTGAAAAGAGAGGTGAAATGGAACCTTACATTTTTTTTAGGTAGTAGAAAAAAGTTACCGCGCTTCACATGGAAACAAATCTAAGGGCTAGTCCATTTTCTCCTTCCTAGCTTCTTCCTCCTGCTGCCTTCAACGCCAGCCGAATTGCCGTTCTCCTTGCTTCCCCACACCCTCTCCAAGCCGCCACCTCTACTGGTCTACCGCATCTCCTAGCCATCCCTCTAAGTTCATCATCCTCTCTGTCATAGACAACCCCCCATGACCCTGCCCGGCTGCATCACCCATCTCCGCATCACTACCTTCTCTCCCCAAAAAACTTAAATAGCAAACACAATTTCATATAAAATTGGCAAGAATTTCACGTAAATGCTCGTGTACACTACATCAGAGGATATTCAGATGTTCCTAAACCTCTTTATACAATTGTACCGTATACTTAGGCCTCCTTTGATTTGTCGAAATTTTGTAGGATAGGATTACTATAGGAAAATTTTCGATAGAGTCTGTAGGACCGGATTTCCTATGTAGGACTGGTCTCTATATATCCTACACATTTCAAAGAATTTTTTTTAGCACAAACCTACTGGAAAAATCTCATCCTATGAATCAAATAACATCTCTTTTCATATAGGACCTCACATGTATGCCACCTCATTTCATATGACTTTCCTATTTCTATCCTTTAGACCAGAGAAGTCCTTCCATGAACGAGGACACAGGCAATGCATAACGTCGATAGGACATACCGCTCACAAATGTAAATATATCCACACATATATTATATGCCCGCAGGCAACATTCTATCATAGGTAGTAATGGTCTCCACACATATATATCATATGCCCACGGGCAACATTCTATCACAGGTAGTAATGGTCATAAACTAAAATCTGGATCAGACCAATGTTTCATACGGTACCTGCCAGATGACAGTCATTTAACAATATACTGTATATATATAGTGGCCTCTAAAAGGGCGAGCAGACTCCATGTCAGTTTCAGTTCTCATGCTGCCTTTCACCCTTCATTCTCGGATGTGGGAGCGTTGTTCTCAGCCATGCTCATCTCTTGCAGCGGCGGTGGGTTGACAACGGTCATTGGAACAACACTGTTTTCTGCAAGTCGGCCTTTCCTTTCACGATGCTCCTGACAGTTCGCGCAGTAGTGGAAGCAGCAGTGGACTATGCAAGGATCGCATGGAGAGTTCTGGTGGAAGCAGAACAATATGTGGTGGTTAGCAAAAGGCCCGTGATACTGATGCGCGAAAGTAGAAACCCAGCCCACTTATCAAATGCTAGACTTGACAACTAGTTAGAATTAGTGACCACAAAAAGATACTATACGTGAAAAGGTGGCCAAACAAGAATTGATAAAATGATCTGATAATTCAATGATATAACCAGCTACCGCTAGTGGACAATGCCAAGCAAGAATGTCATGAGACTGACCACATAACTTTAACAATTGAAAGCTAAGAGTTTACTTCTGGACTCCTGAATACCTGCTACAACTATCTCAGATGGAGAATGCAATTGTGTAGTTCTTATAGTAGAAATAAATACAACTGTTTGTAGATGTTCTTATGAATGCGATTAATCATGACACATACAAAGATAACTGTGGAAGAGAGAAAGAAGTACCTCGAGATGATACTTCTTCTGAAGCTTTTCACGAATAATACTAGTATATTGAGAGCATATCCACCAACTGCAGAGCAGGCCTTCACCAATCAGGGCCGATGTGTCTGGGTCAACACCATGGAATATAGCCGTAAGGATTGCCAATGCAATGCCACCTTCAATACAGACAGCATGGCAAGTGCAGGGTCTTGTCCATGGGATATCTTCTCTAAGGGCCTGAACATTTCGTCCAAACAACACACAGGGGCAGAATAGTCCAGTCCAGCCTAACACATTAAGAAGATCAGGCACATAAGAGGTTCAGAAGTATCTCGGAATATAGCAGTAATACATATGAAAACTGTGTGGACTGAAGCATAAAGGTGCACACATCACAAACTCTATGATGACACAATTTGAAGGGCATAAAGAAGCATAAAGGAATTAGCCATTAGCTACAGAGTAATGCTATTCATTTAAGCTTTCGGGTTTCGGCCATGTATGCCGCAGTCATTTATGTGCTCAACAGTTTATCACAATTAACACTTATACCGGGAAAGTGTACCTGTAGCAGAATATTCAAACAGATCAAGAAGAAAGATGTCTCTAGATCGAAAGCATCATAATAAAAGTAAACGTTGCAACTAGTTTTAGCTTCTTTGAAACAATTTGGAATCCAACCGGAACAATGATTAATTCTTTTCAATATGAGCACATTATAACAGCGTGTTGATTTTGCAGAGAGCCCAAAAGAGCTAAAACCATAACTGGCAGTTAGATGGAGAAGTGTGTACATCTTGAAGAACTTCCCAAATACAGAAAAAAGAAGGGTTGACTTTAACATTGAGAACATGATAACCAGAAC
The DNA here is from genome assembly GCA_963921465.1 of Triticum timopheevii. Lineage (NCBI taxonomy): Eukaryota > Viridiplantae > Streptophyta > Magnoliopsida > Poales > Poaceae > Triticum > Triticum timopheevii. The sequence goes on along the minus strand of OY997262.1, from coordinate 273,678,283 downwards.
CAAACGTTATGACTACTACTCCCTCCTTCCCATAATATAAGATGTTATTACATCCAATATGTCTTATATTATGGGACAGAGGGAGTACTCTTTATTTCTTTCAGACAGTGACCAGTGCCTAATCCTTCCCACATGAGCACATCATCACAGGGCTAGTTTTGCAAAGATAATAGAAGACTGAAAAATAACAGTACTACAAATATGTGAACCATAAAGGCTTGCAGTATGATAAAAAAATGTATGTGAACAATTAATGTTTCAAAATAAAATGTATAAAGATATGGGTTTTCATATACATCTGCTAAAAATGTGGGAAAAGGATGACCCAGGGAAGCTATAAAACAAAATTAACAAGTACTCAATTTGGACTTCTAGGTAAAATAGCTCCTAAATAGAGGTCAGATACGTATCAGATTGGTCCACATTACAAATTTGAGTTACACGTGTAGTATAAGACATATATCAGCATCGGATTGGCACCAGTTTACAACTGAGTTTATATGTGCAGTGTAAAATATAAATCATGCCTTTCTCATAGACATTAGAAAAAGACTGTATGTTTAGTCTACCATGGTTTGTTCATTGATTAAGTTCACCGTGTTAATGGAAAAATGATAGAGAGGAAGGAAATTAAGATTTGCAGGGCATCTTTGTTTGAAAACTGTCTCAACTGGTAACACGTAAAAAGGAGGTAACACAAAATATCTGGCTGGCAACCGCTCACTAAACAAATGTGGAAATATTTCACATTGATATATAAGTATCAATACTGTTGTAATTTGCAATTAAAATTTTGAAACATCTTTCATGCTTAAAAGGAGTCTCTAACAAACACATGAAAAAAATGGGAAACAATATAAGCCTAACTGAAAAAAATGAGGATGGGAGGTGTATGGACCATCCTTGTCTAGCACACATGTTGTTCCTCTTTTCTTACTAGAGATTCACTTGATGTACTTGCAAGGGATTTCATAATAAAAACCTGTGTGTCCTTCATACGCAGGACCGCTAAAGGATTTAAAACTGAAACACCTAGCCTCTATGGTAACACGTCAGTAACACTTCAATGCCATGGAAACAAACATCTAGTTGCTGAGTTGTGCAATGTGTGTGATAGCCACAAACCCTGAGCTAAACCACAGCAACACAATCCCATCCTGTGCAGATCAGCATGATAGTTCCTGCCAACTCTGGCATCTCCAGGGGTATCAGGCTATCAGCATATCAAAACTACCACGAATTTTGAATGCGATACATCTAGGGTAGGAAGTAGCAGAACTAGATCGGCTAGGCAGTTGAAGGGGCAGATCAAATGCAAGGGCGAGAAGGAAATTCCACGTCACTTACAGCTCTCGGGGTCTTCAGCGCAACCGAAGATGCCGGTGGTCCACGGCTCGTCGGCCGGCGCCTAGTGGCCCTCAGGCAGCACCTGCCCACACTGGATGCACATCATCCGCTCCAGCTATATAGTCACACCGCCCAAAATCAGATCGAACAAACAATCGCAGCAGCAGCAACTGGAAGAAACGAGGATCACGCGAGGAATGGCGAGACCGACCTGCGGGACGGCGACGGGCAGGTTGAGCTCGCCAGGGCGGATGTCCTCCACGCCGGGGCCGGAGGCGGAAGCGTCCTGGTCCTTGGTCAGCTTCACGTACTGCGATGGGTGGCTGCGTCGCACCTCCGCCATTGCCATCCTCTCCTCGCTTCGGCCCCAAGGGTTTTTGGGCTGCCGACGAAGGGGAGGGCTACGCGGTGGGGAGTGGGGGCGGGTGCGAGTGGTGGAGTGAGATCTGGCTCCCGACGCGTCCGACGATCCACGATCTGATCAGGTCAATGACGATTCAGCCGGGGGTCATCACGCAAAGGTCAGGCCAACTCCACCGCACAACCCAAAGGAACGTCCGTTTTAACCGAATTTCGTTCGTTTGGGGTGGCAATGGCGATGAAAATGAACATGCGTGTCCGGCTTCTGTTGAAGGCATCCCAACGCGGCGGAGCGACCCAAAACGTCCGCTGCATCCGCCCCCTGCATCTTGTCGCCGCGCCGCGCCCGCCATGGCCGCTCGCGCTCGCTCGCCGGGGCCGCCCGTCCGTGCCCTACTCCGGTCCTGCCGCTGCGCCCGCATGGCTGCAGTCGCGCCTGCCACCACCTCGCCCCGTCGCGCCCGTGGTCCGGTGCTGCAGCTGGCGGTCGCCTTGGAGCTCCCGCGCCGCCCACTACCTCGCCCCGTCGCGCTCGCTGCCCGGTGCTGTAGCTGGCGCTCGCCTTCGAGCTCCCGCGCCTGGAACGCTGGTGTGCAGGACCGGCACTAGGTGGTGGCGGCCACAGAGCCGGTGCCCGACGCGAGAACATGTATGGTTGGGTTGGTGGGGAAGAGAAAGAGAGAAAAAGGGAGAGAGGAAGATGGGTGGGTGGGCAGATGGGCCCAATGACAGGTGGGCCAGGGGTCACATGCAAATGACATAGACGGACAAGGACCACGCAGAGAATCGTCCGCTTGTGTCCGTTCCAGATGCAAACCCGGCGGAACTTTGCTCCCAGGATGAGGTACAACGGACCAAAAACGAACAGTTTTATGAATGGGGTTGCGCATTGGGTCATCTCATCTATCCGTTTTACCCCAAACGGACATGGTGGGACGGGATGGGGTCTTGCGCTGGAGTTGGCCTCACGTCTGCCGTTTTGTTTTAGGACACTATTTTTTTTTCTTTTTTGTGAATGGCCACATTTTTTCTGATATTTAACATAGAACTTCTCCCGTCTTCATATCTCTTCGTGCACCGCTTTATTCCATAATTTGTGCCAAACAACAACATGCATGACAACGAGCAATGTTAAATTGAGAGAACTCGCTTTCAAAAAAAACGAGAGAGCACGAGCCATGTACAGCCGTCACCGCTCCACCTGCTCCCCGAAGGTCGGGCTACAAGTTTCCTCCGCATTTGCATGCCGCTTTGATGGCGGGACGGGGTGGATGTAAAGCCCCAGATGGATTTCTGATCAAATTCGGGAGGAATTGATGGAGATTTCGGGGAGAAGATAGGGTTCCATGAATGATGGATCGAGATATACACGAAGAAGAGACACTACCTAAGTAGGAGTCTAGGACTAGATGTAATCGCTTCTCTCTTACCTTCTACAAAGTGGTTGTATATGGTGTAGTGATGTACACGTTGTTCTTATAGGTAATTAAAATGTATGGTGGTTAAGTAAACAACGTTATCTTTGCAAGTCTCTTCGAATAGTTTGGTTTGGCCTACTAGATTGATCTTTTTTGCAATGGGAGAAGTGCTTAGCTTTGGGTTCAATCTTACGGTGTCCTTTCCCAGTGACAGCAGGGACAACAAGGCACGTATTGTATTGTTGCCATCGAGGATAAAAAGATGGTGTTTATATCATATTGCTTGAGTTTATCCCTCTACATCATGTCATCTTGCCTAATGCGTTACTCTATTTTTATGAACTTAATACGCTAGATGCATGCTGGATAGCGGTCGATGTGTGGAGTAATAGTAGTAGATGCAGAATCGTTTCAATCTACTTGTCGCGGACGTGACGCCTATATACATGATCATGCCTAGATATTCTCATAACTATGCACTTTTCTATCAATTGCTCGACAGTGATTTGTTCACCCACCGTAATACTTATGCTATCTTGAGAGAAGCCACTAGTGAAACATATGGCCCCTGGGTCTATTTTCCATCATATAAGTTTTCGATCTACTTTATTTTGCAATCTTTACTTTCCAATCTATATCATAAAAATACCAAAAATATTTATCTTATTATTATCTCTATCAGATCTCACTTTTGCAAGTGACCGTGAAGGGATTGACAACCCCTTTATCGCATTGGTTGCGAGGTTCTTGTTTGTTTGTGTAGGTACGAGGGACTTACGTGTAGCCTCCTACTGGATTGATACCTTGGTTCTCAAAACTGAGGGAAATACTTACGCTACTTTGTTGCATCACCCTTTCCTCTTCAAGGGAAAACCAACACAGTGCTCAAGAGGTAGCACTAGACATGCCACAACCCAGTTGAAACCCTGCTCCGTCTCAACAATAACAAAAAAATACTGCTCAAGCAGTACTTCCCAGGTGTCAGCCAATCTTGTGTTGTTCTCTTGCCTATTGACTATATACGCTCACAATGTCGTGGGTCCCAGATGTCAGGAAACCACTAGGAGGAAGGATTTTCTTTTTCCATACGCGGACATGGTGGGCCCCTACTGTCATCCTCTCCACGTACTTCTGCCGATTCCTGTTGTTTGTTGACCATGTTGACAATGCGAGAGGGCGGCGCCGCGGCGAGCGCACCAAAGCGCGCGGAGGACGACGGCGAGGCCTCGGACATCAGCGTTAATGATTTAGGAGATGGTGGGGCGGCGATGCGTGCGCTGAGGCGCAGCCAGCCGTGGGAGGCGGAAGCAGGCGGCCCCGCCGGTGCTGGTTTGGTTTTGGCGGCTGGAGGAAGACAGGGCTGAAGAAACACGACAGACTGTAAAAGAAGCAGGAGTACTTAACAACCTTAACTTGAACCAGCAGGGGCACTTAACAACCATAGCTGAAAGCAGTATGAGTACTTATACATGTTCAACCATACAAAGCACGCCTCGAACAATGCTATTTTGCCTACAGTTAACCAAGGGTGAGGCCGCCAAGCCCCAAGACAAGGCCCAGACGCCACCCCATGCATCCACAACCTTCTGAAAGCAGCTTCATCTCGCAATGTGATCAATAAACAGGATATTCGCTTTAGAGCCATGCAGAAGCAGGAACATAATCTTTTGTCCTATTCTCCAAGATGGACGGGCCTTCATTATTTGAGACCACCCATGAATCTGTATCTTTTCACCTCAAAGGGGAATGGAGTAGGTCGACATAAACATCATGTTGTGACCAAGCGCAAGTCTGACCCGACCATGGTCAGCCATGTGTGTAGAAACAATAGAACTGGGCAGTTTCTGTTTCAAGAAGATCACAGCTGTAAAACTGTGTATAAGCAATAGTTTATGAACAACATATATAACAGAAAATAGCTCGTACCATAAGTTTCTCAACACAGTTGGACATGTTCAATGAGTGCAGCAGTGGCACTCATATCCCACGTGGCCTTCCACCATTGAAACGCCCCACAAGGACCTCAGGACGATTAATAAAGTGTAGGAACTTGGGATGTCGTCCCAGTCAACTTCAGTGCCATCAGTAACAGCCGAGTTCTTATAGAATAACAAACAAGCAACCTACTTAACTCTAAAAAAACCTACACGTGCCACCAATTATAAGAAAATATTAGTTAGAAGTAGCATCTTCGTGAGAGATTCATTGCAACTTCTAAAGTTAAATTGTGATTAGTTAGACAGAATAGGTGGATTAAGAAGTAATCGAGGCAACAAGCAAGAACCAGATACAAAACTAACATGGATAAACAATTGGAACGATGTCGGGGTGGAAGATCATAGTGAAGATGAGACCAGGTTCTGCTATTTCCATCAACATTCGTGCACCAACTTTCAGTCTGTAACACTTGAGAAAGTTTGTCTGAGTTTGGCCATAAAAAAACAGCGGTCTTCTTGGTTCATGAACCCAACTCGGAACTTATACCCATGGCTTGTCTTCACTGTGACCATTAAACTAGTGTATTATGTAGGATCGAAAGTATGTCTAGAGGGGGAGGTGATTAGACTACTTGACCAAATAAAAACTTATCCTTTTCCCAATTTTAGTCTTTGGCAGATTTTAGCTATCTTAGCACAAGTCAAGCAATCTTAACACAATTCAAGCAAGCATGCAAAGAGTATATGAGCAGCGGAAAGTAAAGCATGCAACTTGCAAGAATGTAAAGGGAAGGGTTTGGAGAATTCAAACGCAATTGGAGACACGGATGTTTTTGTCGTGGTTCCGATAGGTGGTGCTATCGTACATCCACGTTGATGGAGACTTCAACCCACGAAGGGTAATGGTTGCGCGAGTCCACGGAGGGCTCCACCCACGAAGGGTCCATGAAGAAGCAACCTTGTCTATCCTACCATGGCCGTCGCCCACGAAGGACTTGCCTCACTAGCGGTAGATCTTCACGAAGTAGGCGATCTCCTTGCCCTTACAAACTCCTTGGTTCAACTCCACAATCTTGTCGGAGGCTCCCAAGTGACACCTAGCCAATCTAGGAGACACCACTCTCCAAGAAGTAACAAATGGTGTGTTGATGATGAACTCCTTGCTCTTGTGCTTCAAATGATAGTCTCCCCAACACTCAACTCTCTCTCACAGGATTTGCATTTGGTGGAAAGAAGATTTGAGTGGAAAGCAACTTGGTGAAGGCTAGAGATCAAGATTCATATGGTAGGAATGGAATATCTTGGCCTCAACACAAGTGTAGGTGGTTCTCTCTCAGAAAATGCAAGTTGGAAGTGTAGGTTCGTTCTGATGGCTCTCTCCACGAATGAAGAGGGGGTGGAGGGGTACATATAGCCTCCACACAAAATCTAACCGTTACACGCAACTTGTCAAATTCGGTGGGACCGAATTGGGAAACTCGGTCAGACCGATTCAGCAAATCTAGCGACCGTTAGGATTTTCGGTGGGACCAACATGCAACTTGGTAGGACCGATATGATTAGGGTTAGGGCATAACGTAATCTCGGTGAGACCGATTACACAAACTCGGTGGGACCGATTTTGGTAATAAGCTAACCAGAGAGTTGGTCAGGTAAACTCGGTGGGACCGGTTCGCTCATTTCAGTGGGACCGAAATGTTACAAAAAGGAAAGAGGGAGTTTACATTGCAATCTCGGTGGGACCGATCGCTCATCTCGGTGGTACCGAAACGTTACGAAGGGAAACAGAGAGATTAGAATCCCATCTCGGTGAGACCGAGATCCCTGTCGGTGAGACCGATTTGCCTAGGGTTTGTGGCAGTGGCTATGACATATGAACTCGGTGGCGCTGGATAGAAAGAATCGGTACGGCCGAGTTTGACTTTTGATTTAGGTCATATGTGGATGTGGGAAAGTAGTTGAGGGTTTTGGAGCATATCACTAAGCACTATGAAGCAAGAACCTCATTAAGCAATACCTCATCCCTCCTTGATAGTATTGGCTTTTCCTATAGGCTCAATGTGATCTTGGATCACTAAAATATAAAATGTAGAGTCTTGAGCTTTGAGCTTGAGCCAATCCTATTGTCCTTAGCATTTTGAGGGGTCCACTTTTCTCATCCATGCCATGCCATTCATTGAGCTTTTCCTGAAATATTTATCTTGGAATAATGTTATCTCAATGAGCTATATGTTGTTAGGAATTACCAAAACCACCTAGGGATAGTTGCACTTTCAATCTCCCCCTTTTTGGTAATTGATGACAACATATAGAACAAATCTTCGACAAATTATAATAAGAGTGAAAAACATTGTTGCTTTGAGAAGTATGTGACAAGAAAGAGCTCCCCCTAAGTTTGTGCATAGTTTAAGATTTGCTTTGGACTGCAAATGCACAAAGAGTTAGGCTCATGGTTTACTCTTCCATGTCACATACATCTTGGTGGAGCGCTCAAAATGATAATAGTTGAATACATGCACTCATCACCAAGCAAAGCGAATGATCATATAGGGATAAAAGGATAATGTCATCCAACAAGCATTAAGGTAGTATATGATCAAACACATGATCATCCAAGAGTCACACAGACATAAAGTATCTCAGACAAGCAAATAAAGTTCAACCACCAAAGCAAGAGAGAATAAAAAGCAACACTCTCTCTCGAAGCCTATGATCTATACATTTTTCTCCCCCTTTGGCAACAAGTTACCAAAAAGTTCATAGAAAATGCATAGCACTAAATCATCTCTTAGGCTTGATCTTCAGGTGGTGGTGTAGAGATGGCTCCTTGGACAAAGACTTCAGTAGATGTGGATGGAGCTGGAGGAGTAGGTGCTGGAGCTGGTTGCACTGGGGCTGTAGCTGGTGCAGATGAAGTGGCTCTGGTGTCTGTCACTGGCACTGCAGCTGATCCCTGAGCTCTAGGCACTCTGGCAAGTGCCTCAGTGGTTGTCTTGCCCTTCCTCTCCTGCATATCATCCTGAAGTTTCTCAACAACAGACTGGATCTCAGTTACCTTCACATCCAAGTCATAGAATTCTGCTCCATGATCCTCTCCAGGCTCTCCTGGTTTTGAGTCAAGGTGGCCAGCCCCTTCTCAATCCTCAGAGTGGATGCAATCAAGTAGCCAAGCTGATCCTGTTTGCTCTTCAAAAAGTACTGAGATGCCTCTTCCATTGTTGGCATCTTGGTAGCCTTCTCAGTCCTTGCCTTCTCCTTCTTTGATTGTGCTTGCACAGAAGATGGTTCATCTTCATCCATAACCACTTGGTTGTCCTCAAAGTCTGGATAGATAGGCATGTGATCCTTGTCCAACAAGTATGTGCCAGTGCCCATCTTGGAGTTAATCAGCTCCTGGATCTGTGGGCATACCCACAACTTCTCTTTTGGTCAGCAGCTGTCCTCTTGATAGTTTCAACTATAAGGCTCATGACCTTGAACTTTTGTGGCACATCAAATAAGTGTAGCAGATTTATTGCATGGCCTCTGATCATGTTGTGATCACCTGACTTGGGCAATAGAGTGTGCCTGAGGATCCAGTTGATGGTTGGTAGTCCTGACAGAAGGTAATGTACTGATCCAAACTTGTGTGTTTCAACAGCAGCATCTGGGATCTCCTTGTACATATGTGCCTTAGTGTTGTGATCCATCTTCTTCTTTGCATAGAAATCCAAGTCATCCTCTTTTTCCTTAGGTGCATTGATCAGATTAGCCCATTCTTAAATTGATGATTGGTACCTAGTACCTTCAGACATCCATACTATCCTGCCATCTGGATAGAAGTGTGTTGTGGAGTAGAATTGCATTGTTAGCTCATCATTCCACTTTGTGAGCTTCTGGCCAACAAAGTATGCCACTCCACAAGCACTGAAGCTGTCATACACACCAGGATAGTGTTCTTCATTCTCCTTGATGTACTTCCAGTCCACCCACCTCATGTCACATACTATTGGCTTCTTGTCCAACAACACTGTCTCATAGAAATCCTGTTGTTCCTTTGTATGGAACCTGTAGTCCACAGCAGTTCTCCTCCTGACTGCATAAGGATCAGTCAACCTCCACTGTCTGAGTCTTGCATCCTTTCTTAGCTTCATGTTCTCAGCTACAGGATGGGCATCATTATGATCTGGAATTTTTGGCTTTAATTTTCTCAAGACATGCTCTTCATCATCTTCCTCTTCAGCAACAGTTCCAGGCACTGGGGCCTTGTTCTTCTCAGTAGCAGATATGTTCCTGGTATTCATCTTAGGTGCAGTCTTGGGCTTGGAGGTAGCCTTGGGTGCTTCCTTGGGCTTTGATGAAGCAACCCTTGACCTGATAGCATCACCCATAAGCTTCTGAGCTTTGGGTGCAGGTGCAGCAACCTCTTCTTCTTCCTCCTCTTCAGAGTCTCTCCTCATAGAGGGATTTCCAAGAACCTTGGCAGTAGTGGTTCTGACTCTCTTTTCCTTCTTGTCTTGGCCAACAGCTTCATCTTCTGACTCAATGGTAAACTTCATGGTTTCCCCAGTGGCAACCTTGCTAGGTTTGGAAGTAGGAATCCTTCTTGCAGGTGCCTCTTTGGGTTCAGATTCCAAAGGTACTTGAGTGGAGGCTCTGGCTTTAGACATGGGAGTTCTCTTTGCAGGTGCTTTGGTCTTCATACCAGGCTTAGTGGCTGCAGCTGAGCCATATTCTTTCTTGAGCACCTTCTTCTTGGAAGTGGCCTCATCCTCAATAGCCACATAGTCTTCATCCTCAGATTCTTAGGTTTTCTTCTTTCTGGCCCTGGTGGCAGCTTTGGGTAAGTTGCTTGGGGTGCTCCTGCTGCCATCATCAGAGCTGCTAGAGGGACTAATGCCCTCACTCACATGAACCTACTCCTCTGACTTGTTATGGCTATCACTCTGATTAGACATATTGCAAACACTGACAGCAGACCCTGTGAATAGATATAGACGAGATAGAGTGGATGAGCATCACAAAATATAGAGGTTTTTGCAAAAATAATGAGTCAAAAACTTAGTTTTAGTTTTCCACAGAAAGCATTTTGGATCTACCGATTTGTAAAGTCGGTGATACCGAAGCAGCTTTTGGAACCTAAACTAGTGAACTCGGTCAGACCGAGTCACAGTTCGGTGGCACCGAGACTGCTAGGGTTTCACAAAGTCCTGAACTCGGTCACACCGATTTGCAATTCTCGGTCAGACCGAGAATCACATGTGCAATGGCCTTAGCCGAATCAGTGGAACCGAATTCTACAACTCGGTGGGTCCGAGATGGTTTCGGCGGAAACCTAACCCTAAATTTTCAATTTATCTCTAATCTACAGAGTGTTTTGACTAGATAAGATAGTTTCAATCGTGGCAAGATTCATGGCAAACACAATGTGCTAGGAATCAGATGGGGATAGCACAGTGATCGAGTCCATACCCTAGTTCGGCGAAGAACTCGCTACGGCGGCAACGGCGGGGATGATTTCCGTTGACGGCGGTGGAGACCAGCGGCAGGAGGTAGCTGGCGACGAGGACGACGATCCGGAGACCCTGGAGGCAGAGCGGGCTAAGCGCGAGCGAAAGAGTTTGGAGAAAATTTCCAAAGTTTTGCCCGTGGGTATATATAGCCCGACCCTGTCGGTGTGACCAAGTGGAACAACTTGGTGGCACCGAGATGCATAACTGCTAACAGTTACAGCAACTCGGTGTGACCAAAAAGTTCAAATCGGTTGCACCGAGGTTGAAAACCTAGATCGACTTAGTGATCTCGATATGACCGAAATGGAAGAATCGGTCAGACCGAAACGCACAAAGAAGTTTTGGAAGTTTAAGTCTATGACAAATCGGGGACTCCAAGCTCTCCTCACACAGAGTGGTTCGAATCTGACTTGATCAAATTTTGTGATGTAGCATGAATAGAGTGTGAGACAAGAAAAACATAGATAGCTAGAGAAGGTTCTTAGGCATTCCTGTCCATCCACTTGGCAAAAGAAAAAAGAAACCAATCAATCAAAACAACAAGTGGATGTCCTCGAATGAGTAAAATATGCAACCAACATGCTCACACAATAAAAATGGCAAATGAAATATGTGGCAAAGCATGCACAACCAATTCTAGAATCTATCAAGCAATTGGCGATGACTAGGTCATCTATATATGAGTATATTGACTTTGGAGTCAAATGAGAACATTTGATCATAGGTCATACTCATGGTTTAAGCTCAAGTGGGGTTACCACTTTTACATAATGCATTGATGTGTTCACACCATTAGAGTTGCTTTGACTCAATTCTTAGAGTAAAGCTCCCCCTAGATGTGAGATCCCCCCTTAGAGGGATGAACTAACCTTGGGTTTTGTCGATGATGACTTCATGTAGGTATTGAAGATGTGGATGCTCAATGTTGATGTAGATCATTTGGAGCAATCCTTTAGAGTGAGTTGCACTTTCAATACCTACACGGGTTAGTCCCACAAGGAACAAACAAGGATATCCATAGACATAGAGTGATGCACACACAAGATGATGTCTATGAGAGCATTAGGTTACCTTGTCCCTTGTCTTACCAACAAGAGGGTTTGTGACTCCTTTAACTAGTGCAAGATGTGGAAGTTGATTGCACTTGTTGTTGCCAAAATGATATGAGTGAAATATGTTGGCGGAGTCACCCTCAAGAACTCTCTAGTTCTTATTCTTCGGGATCCACATCATCTTGATGGGAATACTTGAAGTTGTAGTTGTACTTGATGAAGTATAACTTGATGTAGTCTTGGGAACCCACTTGACCAAGGCCTTAGGAGCTTCTTCAAATGCATCAATCTCCTCTTGAAGCTTGTCCTTGCCTTTTTGCGTGTGGTCTTGTGGTGGAAGATCATCTTGGGCTTGTGTCCCTTTGAAGGAAGTAGGATCATACTTCTCTTGTTGAGGAACAAACTTCATCTTGGGGTATTGATCTTCTTCCCACTCAACTCCATTGGCATTGAACTTTCGTTCAAAACCAACACCTTGGTTCTTCCGGTGCCTTCCTTGCTTGCGTACAATTTCCTCAAATTGCTTACTCCCAGCAAGGCTCTTGTAAACACCTTTTTCTATAATTCCCTTCAATAAGCTATTTTCTTGATCAAGTGTAACTTGGCTAAGAGAATCATTAGTGGAATCAAGAGAACTACTAGAAGTAACAACATTGGATTTAGCATGATTATTGTTACTACTAGAGGAAGAATCCTTCTTGTTCTTGTTACTAGACTTGACTTGAGGCATGTAAGTAGATAAGAGTAAACGCTTGGCAATGTAAGAAGAAATTTTCTTATGAAGATCATCATTGATTGCCTTTAAGAACTCATGCTCTTGCTCAAGGTTGAGCTTTTCAAAGCGTAACTTCTCATGAGTCCTTAAAAGTTCTCGATGATCTTCTAAGATAGTTTCATGAGCTAACTTAAGAGTGTTTAGTTCTTTAGTTAGGAGCTCAATCTTATCCTTATCATTGTCATTCGTTTTATCTTGATTAGCATGATTAATTGACGTTTCATCATAGTATTCATCACTAGAGTTGTCAACAAGTAAATCATCATCACCTAACAAGTCATCTTCATCACTATTGAAATCAACATACTCAGGGTGTGTTACCTTTGGTCCTTTAGCCATGAAGCATCTTCCAAGTCCTTCATTTGGTGAATCAAATATGTCGTAGGAGTTGGTTGACACAATTGCTATACCGGCAACACCTTCATCTTGAGTATATTCAGAGTCGGAGTGATAGCTTCTCTCGGAGTGATTGTCGGAGTCGGAGCCGGATACCCATTGACCAACATGAGCTTGATGTCTTCGTTTTGTGTAGCTCCTTGATGACTTGTCCTTCCTTTCCGAATCCTTGCTTCTCCAGGATGTTCTTCATTCATAACGATCATCTCTACTCCTCCTCTCTCTTGGTGGTGATTCTTCTCTTCTACTTCTCCTTTTAGGTGATTCTTCTCTTCTTTTGTAGGGTGCCGTACACTCATTGGATTAGTGTCCGGGTCTTCCACAATTGTAGCAATTACGCTCTCGACTAGAAGATCTTTTGTCATTGTAGGACCTTGACTTGGAGCTTTTCTCTTTGCTTCTACTCTTGTAGAAATTGTTGAAGTTCTTCACCATTAAGCTCAATTCTTCATTGAAGGTTTGTTTCTCACTTGATGATGTGGGGGCTTCACATGACGCTTTGTAAGCACCACTTGACTTGTTGTGAAGTTCCTCCTTATCCTTGAGTGACATCTCATGAGCAAAAACAATTCTCCCAATGACTTCTGTTGGCTTGAGATCTTTGTAATTGGGCATCATTTGGATCAATGTGCACACGGTATCATATTTTCCGTCCAAAGCTCTTAGGATCTTCTTGATGATGAATTTGTCGGTCATCTCTTCACTTCCTAAGCTGGCAATCTCATTTGTGATAAGAGCAAGTCTAGAGTACATTTCAGCGACACCTTCACCATCCTTCATTTTGAACTTGTCAAGTTGACATTGAAGCACATCCAACTTGGATTCCTTGATGGAGTCGGTACCTTCATGAATATCAATCAAAGTATCCCAAATTTCCTTTGCATTCTCAAGACGGCTGATTTTGTAGAATTCTTCAGGGCACAATCTGTTGAAGAGGATATCACAATCTTGAGCATTGTATTGCAGCATCTTTAACTCTTCCGCGCTAGCTTCACGGTTCGGTTCTCTCCCATCAAAGAATTCACCTTGCAAGACAATACACACAATAGCCCAAACGGCGGGGTTATGTCCAAGAATATGCATTTTCATCTTATGCTTCCGCTCCCGCTCCCGCTCCCCCGCATTTGCGCCGGCTGCCGCTCCGGCACCGGCGGCCACCCCCTCTCCTGCGCGCATGGCGAGCCGCGTCCAGCTCTCTGCCTCCTCCTCTGGCTCCTCCTGCCCGGCGTCGTCCCCCCCCCCCTCCCGCCCCCCGCACGCCTAGGGTGGTCCCCCCGCCCGCCTGCGCTCGCTTATCATAGCCCCGCAGCCGCAGATGGAGGTCCCGGCAATGGCTGGTGGGGGCGCCCCCTGGCAGCTTGTTCGGAGCTGGAAGGAGAGACGGCCCGCTGGCCCTCCCCCGGGCGCCGCTGGCCTGCTTTCCTCCCGCCCGCCGCGCTCGGCCATCCCGGCTTCACTCCATGGTTGCTGCTACAACTGTGGGGAGGATGACGGCCACATCTGGAGATTCTGCAAGAACCCGACCAAGTGCGTCCGATGCGGCGGCAGCAAAACCACACCTCTCGCGGGTGCACCCGCCCCCGGAGCCCGTCAGACTCGCCGCCGGCGCTGTTAGCCCCGGCTCTGTGCGTGCGCGCACATGCTGCGTCGGCCCCTGTTGTCCGCCTCCCGCCGCCGCCCCCAGGCCCTCCACCGCCTGGGGCCGTCCGGCTGGCCTTGCCCTCTCCCACGTGGCTTCCTCCGCCGCCGCCGGGCCTCCCCCCGGTCGTGGCAGCCTACCTGGACGGGGCGTGGTCAGACGTGGCGCGCGGATCTTCTGTTGGGAGCGGTGTCGGGCCTCAGTTCTCCGTGCCGTTCCAGGGCCCGGTGGGGGCTGAGCAAGTTGCTGAGGACACGGTGGACTGCTGCTTCCTCGAGTTTGGGGCGGATTTGTGCGCTCTGGAAGACGAGCTCCGACGGGCGGTCGTGGTCTCGGTGGTGGACGTGCAACGTCAGGTAGATCTCGCTATGGCAGCGGCGGCCCTTCATGCTTCGTTCAACATCAGTCCCGCCGACATGTCCATCCGTGTGTTCCATCCGGACGACTTCCTTGTGCTCTGTGGTAGCGAGGCCATCAGAAAGACGATGGTGGATAGAGGTCAGGCTCTGGCGCGGGGCTTCTCTCTGTCGCTTCGGCCCTGGAGCCGGCACGCGCAAGCTACTGGCATCGGCATGCCGTTCCTGGTGCAACTGGCACTGGTGGGTGTCCCGGCAAACGCCTGGACTCGGCGGGCTGCGCAAGAGGTGCTGCGCGGAACTGGCGTCGTTGTCAAAGTGGCCGACAGCACCGCTAGGCGCCATGACATGTCGAGGTTCCATGTTTGGCTGAAGACTGATGACCCGGACCGAATTCAAGCTCGCCGCATCCTAGTCGTGGAGGAATCGCCCAGCCGGCATGGCCATGGGCGCGTGGAGGGCGTGGATGCCCTGTGGTACCCCGTGGAAATCATCAGAGAAGCGCCGCCTGTCAGACCGGGTGGCAGTCCGTCCGATCACCGCCCCCCGCCGCCATCACCGTCGTCTACGGACGGAGATGAGGAGGATGGCAGGCTCGCCCGAGGTGGGCGCGATGGGGTTGTGCCGCGTAGGCCTCCGGCGCCCAGCCCGGCTAGCTCTCTGCGGTCCTCGACGGCGTCTGCACCGCCGGTGAGGTCGCATGGGCGCGCGCCGCCGCCGGCCGATGAGGGCCCTGCTGGCATAGGTGGCCCCGCGCGGCTGTCCCTGGGGGCTGACATCAGGCGGTCAAGCCTAGGGGTGGACCAGGAGGAAGGTCAGGGCGGTCTCCCTACGGAAAGCGTGGGCGGTCGTCTCACGGGGCGACACGTGGAAAGTCAGGCCCGGGTGGACTAGGTGGAGGCGCGGGAAAGCGTGGCTGTGGGACAGGGCGGGCTGCCCATCCCCGCCCCTCTTCCCCCGCTCGCGTCGTCTTGCGGCTCTAGAAGGATCTCCCACCAACCAGAGGTTGACAATGAGCCACTTGCGAAGTCCCCTGTCTCGGTGAACCAGCCCAACGGCAGGATGGGATGAGTGGATTCCAGGCTGGCCATGCTGGTGGGGCCTGTGCGCAGCCCGAGGACGGGTGTCTGCAACACCGCTAGCACCACCATCGACCCAGAGCGCTCCATTCTTATTGGTGCTTGGGATCTGGCCCTGTCGGTAGACGCCAATCGGGACCCCACTCGCCTGCCACGGCATGATCTCACGCTCGATTCCCTGGGGGACAGCCCGATTGGTGGGGACAGGGGATCTTCCTCATTCCCCACGCCAGACAGCGACAGAACAAGTGGCGAGCCAACACCGGTGGAGAGCTTGCATGCATGCACGATGACGGAGCCCATGTTCCTGGTGAGCCTCTCTGATGGGCAGGTGCAGATGTCGCCTCGGCACGCTGCCACGATTGAGGAGGTGGTGACCCCGGTTGCGGTTCCAAGCGACGAGCTGAACCAATTTTGTAGCTCTGCCCGGAGGAGCCTTGACCCAGTTCTTGCCAAACCCGCGGACCGTGCACCACCGCAAACCAAGAGAAGACCAAGGCAAAGGAGGGCACCGGTGTCGAGCCCGAGGAGGAGCGTGCGTCTGGCCAAGGGTCCGGGAAGGCGCTCGGTGGGTTCAAAACAGCAGCCCGTCCTAATCCGTAGATTGTGTCTCGCCAACGAAGCGGAGGTGATTACGGACGAAGCGCTATAGCTCTATGCGGATCTCTTCTCCAAGCCACTTAACGACAATCACATCGCGGCGATACTGGCGCTGTTTGGGTGGGAGGCACCGGCTCTTTCTCTCCAGGAGGAGGTGCCAGAGGTAGATGCGCGGCAGTGACCGCGCAAGCCTGGTGGTTTTTGGTAGGTCTAGATCATGGAATCGCAGCCTTACAAAGTCCTTGTGTGGAATGTGCGCGGGCTAAACTCGCCGGCTCGACGTAATGCCATCTACCAGGTGGTGGATATGGTTAAGCCGGCCATAGTGTGCCTACAGGAGACTAAGGTCGAACACTTGACTGTGGACATCGTTCGGCACTTCCTGGGAATTAATTTAGAGAACTTTTTATAATTGCCGGCGACCGGAACGAGGGGTGGAATCCTTCTGGCTTGGGATGAGATAATGGTCGGGCTCTCCAATCCGCATCTCACCATGAACACGCTAACTGCTTTGGTCAAACCAAAGAACGGTGGGCATTGGTGGTTCACCGGTGTATATGGGCCACAGGAGGACATGGACAAGGTCGCATTCATGCAAGAGTTGGTCGATGTGCGCGAATTACATGCGGGCCCGTGGGAAATCATGGGTGATTTTAACCTGCTGGTAAACGCTCAAGACAAGAACAACGACGCGATCAATAGGCGAATGATAGCCAGGTTCAGAAACAAGGCGAACCAACTGGAAGTGAAAGAGATGTACCTCAACGGCCGCAAGTTCACCTGGTCTAACGAACGGCAGCACCCAACCATGGAGAAAATAGACCACGTGTTCACAACGAACTGCTGGGACGATGCCCACCCAGTTGCTCTGCTCACTGCCATGGGATCAGCGGTCTCGGACCACTGCCCGCCCCTCCTAGACATCAATGCAGACTTTGCATACGGGAAGCGCTTCAGATTTGAGTCCTTTTGGCCAAAGGCAGACGGCTTTCAAGAAACTGTGGAGAGTGCATGGGGATCGGTAAGCTCAGAAGGCAACGCGTTCATCATGCTAAACAACAAACTACAAGCCACGGCGAAAGCGCTATAGCGGTGGAGCGACAGGTGGATCGGAAACATCAGGCTTCAGATAGCAATCGCGCTGGAGGTGATCGCGCGACTTGATGGAGCAATGGACTCGCGGATCTTGTCAGACCAAGAGAGGGGCCTACGCAATGCCCTCAAGAAAAAGCTTCTTGGCTTATGCTCCTTACAGCGAACACTTGTGAGGCAAAGATCGAGGTTGCTCCAGTTAAAGGAGGGGGAAGCGAACACAGCCTTCTTTCATCGCCAGGCCAGTCACAGATAGAGGAAAAACGCGATCCTTTCAATCGTTTCAGAGGATCAGGTGTACACGGGGCTGGAGAACATTGCACGAGCGGTGGATGCGTACTATGCGAGACTCCTCGGATCAACCACCGAGCGCGCGCAAGGCCTTAACATGGGGATGCTACAGATGCCTTCTCACGACTTGGCACACCTAGAATAACCATTCTCAGAACAGGAAGCGGAGCGGGTAATCAAAAGCATGCCGCTGGACAAGGCACCAGGGCCTGATGGGTTCACGGGGCGATTCTACGCGACCTGCTGGACTATCATCAGAGGCGATTTCATGAGAGCCCTACGGGAGTTCCATGGTGGAGATATGCGTGGACTACATGCGATCAACAGAGCTACGGTCACATTACTACCAAAGAAGGAAGGGGCAGTGGACATTCGCAATTTCAGACCGGTGAGCCTGAACCATGGAGCAATCAAAATTGTTGACAAGATCCTCGCCACGAGGCTTGCAGAAGATCTCCCCCACCTGATCGGGAACCACCAGAGCGCCTTTGTACGAGGACGAACACTCCACGACAACTTCATGCTTGTGCAAGGCACGGTCCGCAGGTTGCATGCTCTGAAGGATCCAACGGTGCTCCTCAAACTCGACATATCCAAAGCTTTTGACACCGTGCAGTGGCCGTTTTTGGTGGAGGTTCTGTCTTTGCTGGGTTTTGGGCCAAAGTGGCTCGCCTGGATATGTGGTCTGTTGGCGACATCCACCACCAAGCTCGCTGTCAATGGCACAGCAGGAGAGATCATCTACAACTGTCAGGGCCTGAGACAAGGCAACCCCCTCTCTCCCATGTTATTCATCCTCTGGATGGAGCCTTTGTACCGATTGTTCGAGTGCGCGTCCACAGTCGGACTTCTCACCCCTCTTGCTAGGACAGGGCTCCAGCAGCGTGTGTCCATGTACGCTGAGGATGTCATGGTGTTCCTGAAGCCAACTGCGGGAGATCTGCAGGCCTGCGCTGCTGTGCTGGACCTCTTTGGCCATGCGTCTGGACTACGGATAAACCTACAGAAGAGTGCAGCACTACCAATTCGATGCACGCGGGAACATATGCAGACGGTCACAGGGATCCTGGGCTGCACGAATGGCACCTTCCCCTGCCGGTACCTTGGCCTCCCGCTTTCAATAAGGAAGTAGACGCCTACGCAGTTCCAGGGCATGGTTGACCAGATGGCGGCACGCCTGCCTACCTGGAAGGCCGCGACGCTACCCAAGAGCAGCCGCCTTCTGCTAGTCCAGTCTGTGCTGTGTGCTATCCCAGTACACTCCATGCTCGCGATGGGCCTGCCGCCAAAGACCATCAAGGCGATGGTCAAAATCTGTAGGGGTTTTCTATGGTGTGGAAAGAAAGAAGCAGGTGGTGGCAAATGTGCCGTCGCATGGGAAGTGCTGAGCCGACCGAGGTGGGCAGGAGGACTCGGAGTCCCAAACCTGCGATGGATGAACATTGCCTTGCAAACCAAGTGGCTTTGGCTACAGCGCGTTGATCAATCTAGGCCATGGGTGGAATTCAAGTTGAATATGCCTGAGGAGGCTCGAGGGCTCTTTCAGGCAGCTGCAAGGATGACCATTGGAGATGGTCTGTCAGGACCCCGACTCAATGCTACATCGATCTAGCATGTAACACCTCATATTACTTTGCGGCCTCACGCACGGTATTCCCACGGGTGTCGCCTTACCTTTGCTTGGGACTGTTTGCGCCTTTTGGCACACGTATATGATAGTGACGCTAGCATCCATATGATAAGGAGCCCGGGCTGACATGGCTAGTCGTAAACCCAAAGTGGCACAAACTTACAGGGACAGGCATCCATGACCCAGCATCGAACGTGTCGGTCATTAGCGAGTGAATCCAGGCTGTAGCACTAGGCTAGCAGGACTCCGGTGAACCGGGCTGTAGTGGGCTAGCAGGACTCCGGTATTCATCGCGTGACATTTCCCTGAAGGGACAGACACAGGAACGAAGGACACATGCCGGCCAGCCTAAGTGTTTCGGAGTAGTATCAAGCTACCATATGGAAACACTAGGAGACATTTCCCGGTAAGAGAGGCTACTAAGGATAAACAACTAGATAGTCAGATCCCACACATACCAAGCATTTCAATAACATACACACAATATTGAAAGTACTACTATCGACTAGAGGGGGGGGGGTGAATAGGCGATTTTTATGGAAGTCTTCAAAACTTGGAAGTTTCGAAGACAAACAATAGATATGACCTAATTGTAATGCAGCGGAAGATAAACTACCCAAAGCAAGCCATAGTCAAGTATACAAAGATATGAAAGTATGGGACTAGTAGCAGCTAGGTAGTAAGGATCAGGATGGAATATAGTATGAAGTCAATCAATAGTAGTAGTCAAGCAATGAAGTCAAACAGATACACAGATAGGCAATGACTTCATGAAGACAAACTAAAGTAAGGACGGGAAGGGATAGAACCAGTTGCTTGTTGAAGACACAGGATTTGTTAGACCAGTTCCAGTTGCTGTGACAACTGTACGTCTGGTTAGGGAGGCTGAGATTCAACTCAGAAGACCGTGTCTTCACGTTATTCCCCTTGAGCTAAGGACACCCAGTCCTCACCCAATCTCTCTGGTAAGTCTTCAAGGGAGACTTCCAAACCTTCACAGACTTCGTTCACCGGCAATCCACAATGACTCTTGGATGGTCAGAACGCGACGCCTAACCGGCTGGAGGATTCACAGTCCTCAAGTGTAATAAGTCTTCAGGTCACACAGACAGAAAGACTTCAGTGATGCCTAACACTCTTTGGCTCTGGGTGTTTGGGCTTTGTCCTCGTAAGGATTTTTCTCTCTCAAATGCTTCGAGGTGGGTTGCTCTCAAACGACAAAAGCCGTGCACAAACTCTGAGCATCCACCAATTTATGGTGTAGGGGGTGGGCTAGTTATAGCCACTAGGCAACCCGACCTGATTTGTCCAAAATGACCCTGGGTCACTAAGGAACTGACACGTGTTCCAATGGTCAGATTTCAAACACACGCGACAACTTTACTTGGGCTACAAACAAAGCTGACTCATCCAGCTCTGGATAAGGTTTGCTCTCGTTGTCTTCGCTCGAAGACATAGGATTTGAGTTGAGCATTACATCAGTCACTCTGACTTAGTTCACTTGTACCCCACTTAACAGTACGGTGGTTCCTATGACTCAACAAAGAAGAAAAGGAAACAACGAAACCACACAGTCTTCGCGCTCCATAGTCTTCACACAATGCCTTCTCATGTCATAGTCTTCAATATGAATATCTTCTCATACCACCATTGTCTTCAATGTCTTCATATATTTTTAGGGGTCATCTCCGGTAGGTAAACCGAATCGATGAGGGACACTACCTGCGTTATCCTGCAATTCTCACAAACGCATTAGTCCCTCAACCAAATTTGTCGTCAATACTCCAAAACCAACTAGGGGTGGCACTAGATGCACTTACAATCTCCCCCTTTTTGGTGATTGATGACAAACTGGTTGAAGTTTTCAATGGGTATAAAGTATGTGAAATTGTAAGGATAGGGAACTGTCTTCGTAAGTTGCAAGGGCTCCCCCTGAAGATGTGCATATAAGTAATTTGCTTTTGGAATGCAAATGCACATGGCAGGTTGTACTTGTGGAGATCCACTTCAACTTATGAAGATAATTCATCATGCACGAAATGATATAGCAAGTAGAATGACATGCATAATGAAAAATGGACGTCTGCAGAATGATCTAAGTGCGGAAGTTATCATCGCACATGCGGAATTTATCGTCGCATCATAGTAAAGCAAATAAGTAGCAGAAGTAGCAGACGACCATCAAGTTTAGGTGTTACAACTCAAAGAACTAAACGTTTCAAAAGGCAATAGTTGTAAGCACTAAGCAAAATATAATGCAACCGCCCATATGAACCCGCTTGAAGACTATCAACTCATATGCTTCTCCCCCTTTTGTCAGTAAGGACCAAAATGGTTTGAAGACATAGAGCATCTACTCGTCATCATGAGTAGGTGAAGCAGCAGGGTTGTCGTCGTTGGTTGGCGGTGCAGATGAACTTGGTGTAGTGTCGATGCGCGCAGTAGTAGGAGGTGGTGAAGTGGCATCATCTTCATCATCGATCACTCTGGCATTTACCGTTGTCGTGGAGGAAGAATATTCAGAGTCTTCAAGAGATGGAGTGCGACGTAGGACAGCAGTCCGTGGAGGAGTGGAGTCAAACTGGAATCTTTCATTGAAGCCATCATCTTGAAGATCAGCTTCAGCACTAAGCAGGGTCAAACTCTTCCATGATCGCCGGCAAGTTTCATGAGCAACAAAGGCATTCTTGGTGGCAAGGTTGCGAATACGATTGACACCCACCAAGAGGCTTTGCATCTATCTCTTGAGCTAGAAATGATGCTTATCCTGTTTCTGACGAAGGGCCACAAGAAGTTCTCGGTCATTGAGAACGCGAGAACGCTTCTGAGGCCTTTGTGCAATGGTGCTTTCAGTGGCTTCAGTAGGTGCCCGATGAGGCAGACGAGTGTTTCCAGCCAATGGATAGATTCGTGTTACTGCTTGAACACCTTCAATAGGTTGAGTGAAGCTCTGGTGCTGGGCATTCTAAAGACAAAGAGGCCTCTTGGCAGGGTCAGAGTATATAGCTTCAACTGACATATCAACCTCTGGCAGAAAGATCATATGATTGCGAGTAGAGGGCTGATAAATGACAGATGAGTGTCTCTTGATGAGGCGCATGACCCATGGAGCATAAAACTTCAGACCAAATAGGTCAAAGCCGGAAGCAGCAAGTTGCCTGATGAAGAATTCTTGAGTGTTGAAGCTGATGCCATTGAGAATATAGAAGACCAAAGTCTTCATAGCTCCTTCAAGCTTGGCCGCTAATGAATGTCCTTTGACAGGCCATAGAGTTCGCCTGACGATATGATATATGGTGCGAGGCACATACTCAAGGTCTTAAACAAACAACTCTGTTGGATATTCAACGTCAGATGGCAAGGGCTTCATCATGCTCAACATCTGGCTCATATTGGGTTCTGGCTTATGGAAGATACTCTCCACTTCATTGTGGTGTAGCTGACAGTCAGGTTCATATAGTTCTCCAGGAGTGGCTAGCCCTGTAAGCTCGATGATATCCATAGCTTTGGCTTCATGATGAACATTTCCAGTCATCCACTCGAGAACCCATGTTGAGGGAGTCCTGGACTAGGGGGTGTCCGGATAGCCGGACTATCATCGTCAGCCGGACTCCAAGACTATGAAGATACAAGATTGAAGACTTCGTCCCGTGTCCGGATGGGACTTTCCTTGGCGTGGAAGGCAAGCTTGGCAATACGGATATGTAGATCTCCTACCATTGTAACCGACTCTGTGTAACCCTAGCCCTCCCCGGTGTCTATATAAACCGGAGGGTTTTAGTCCGTAGGACAACACAACCATTACAACAATCATACCATAGGCTAGCTTCTAGGGTTTAGCCTCCTTGATCTCATGGTAGATCCACTCTTGTACTACCCATATCATCAATATCAATCAAGCAGGAGTAGGGTTTTACCTCCATCGAGAGAGCCCGAACCTGGGTAAAAACATCGTGTCTCTTGTCTCCTGTTACCATCCGCCTAGACGCACAGTTCGGGACCCCCTACCCGATATCCTCCGGTTTTGACACCGACATTGGTGCTTTCATTGAGAGTTCCTCTGTGTTGTCACCGATAGGCTTGATGGCTTCTTCAATCAACAACAACGCCGTCCAGGGTGAGACTTTCCTCCCCGGACAGATCTTCGTGTTCGGCGGTTTTGCACTGCGGGCCAATTCACTTGGCCATCTGGAGCAGATCGAAAGCTACGCCCCTGGCCATCAGGTCAGGTTTGGAAGCCTAAACTTCATAGCCGACATCCATGGAGACTTGATCTTCGACGGATTCGAGCCACAGCCGAGCGTGCCGCGCTGTCATGATGGGCATGATTTAGCTCTGCCACCGGACAGTGCCCTGGAGGCCGCACATGAGTCCGCTCTAACCCATAGTTCGGAGCAGACCACGCAGATCGAGGACAGGTGGCTGGACACCGCCTTGGGGGCTGCGACTTCAACGGCGATAGAGCCGAATATTGATCTTGTCCCTTATAAAGCTCATGACTCCGAGGCGCCGGACTCCTTGCCGGACTCCGAACCTCCTGGGCCCCTGCCAATCGAATCCGATTGGGCGCCGATCATGGAGTTCACCACCGCGGACATCTTTCAGCACTCACCCTTTGGCAACATCCTAAATTCGCTAAAACATCTCTCGTTATCAGGAGAGCCCTGGCCGGACTGCGGTCAGGATGGTTGGGATGCGGACGACGAAGAGATTCAAAGCCCACCCACCACCCACTTTGTAGCCACTATCGATGATCTAACCGACATGCTAGACTACGACTCCGAAGACATCGACGGTATGGACGACGATGCCGGAGACGATCAAGAACCAGCGCCTACAGGACACTGGAAGACCACCTCGTCATACGACATATACATGGTGGACACCCCAAAGGATGGGGACGGCAAAGAAGCAGCGGAGGCAGATTCTTCTAAGAAACAGCCCAAGCGCCGACGTCAGCGGTGCCGCTCTAAATCCCGCCATAGTAAGAAAGGAGATTCCGGCACCGGAGATAATAACACCCCAGAGAGTGCCGAAGACAACCCCCTCCAGCAAGATTCAGCACAGGAGGACGGGGATGCCAGCCCTCGAGAGAGAGCGGCAGATGAGGAGGATAACAACTACATGCGTCCCTCCGGAGACGAGGCAAGCCTCAACAACGACGAATTCATCGTGCCAGAGGATCCCGTCGAACAAGAGCATTTTAAATGCAGGCTTATCGCCACGGCAAATAGCCTAAAGAAAAAGCAGCAACAGCTTCAAGCTGATCAAGACCTGCTGGCCGACAGATGGACCGAGGTCCTCGCGGCCGAAGAGTATGAACTCGAACGCCCCTCCAAGAGCTACCCAAAACGCAAGTTGCTCCCCCGACTAGAGGAGGAAGCATACATACCTTCATCACCAGCGCACAATACGGCAGACCGACCACCCCGTGGTCGCGACAAAGAGGCATCTAGGCCCTCCATCAAGACCGTACCTCGGCACCGCTCGAAAAGTACGAAGCCACGAGGGAATGCGCCGGACTTGCGGGATATATTGGAGGACAAGGCAAGACAATCCAGATCTATCTACGGATCACGTGGGCGCCCCACGACCCACGACGACTACCGTCGTGCCGGATACAACAACTCCGGCCGGGCCAAACACAGCAGACAACGCTCTCTTGAGCTACATCGTGATATTGCTCAATACAGAGGCGCCGCACACCCACTATGCTTCACTGACGAAGTAATGGATCATCAAATCCCTGAAGGGTTTAAACCCGTGAACATTGAATCCTACGATGGCACAACAGACCCCGTGGTTTGGATCGAAGATTATCTCCTTCATATCCATATGGCCCGCGGCAACGATCTCCACGCCATCAAGTACCACCCACTCAAGCTTAAAGGACCAGCTAGGCATTGGCTTAACAGCTTGCCCGCAAAGTCAATTGGGTGTTGGGAGGACCTGGAAGCCGCATTCCTCATATGTGCACATATGTGCGACCACCAGACGCCGATGACCTAAGCCACATAATTCAGCAGCCAGACGAATCGGCTAGACAGTTCTGGACACGGTTCTTAACAAAGAAAAATCAAATCATCGACTGTCCGGACGCAGAGTCCCTCGCAGCCTTCAAACATAACATCCGCGATGAATGGCTGGCCCGGCACCTAGGACAGGAAAAGCCGAAATCCATGGCAGCCCTCACATCACTCATGACCCGCTTCTGTGCGGGAGAGGACAGCTGCCTAGCTCGCAGCAACAACCTCAGCAAAAATGCTAGCAGTCCGGATACTAAGGACCACAACGGCAGGTCGCGTCGAAACAAAAACAAACGCCGCGTTAACGGCGACACCAATGAGGATACGGTGGTCAACGCCGGATTCAGAGGCTCTAAACCCGGTCAGCGGAAGAAGCCATTCAAAAGAACTACTCCGGGTCCGTCCAATTTGGACCGAATACTCGACCGCTCTTGCCAGATACATGGCACCCCCGAAAAGCCAGATAATCACACCAACAGAGATTGTTGGGTATTCAAGCAAGCAGGCAAGTTAATTGCCGAAAACAATGACAAGGGGCTGCACAGCGATGACGACGAGGAGACCTGGCCGCCGAATAGTAGAGGACAGAACGGTTTCCCCCCACAAGTGCAGACGGTAAACATGATATACGCAACCCATATACCCAAAAGGGAGCGGAAGCGTGCACTTAGGGACGTATATGCGATGGAGCCAGTCACCCCGAAGTTCAATCCATGGTCCTCTTGCCCGATCACTTTGATCGAAGAGACCACCCGACCAGTATCCGCCATGGCGGATTCACCGCATTGGTTTTAGATCCAATCGTCGATGGATTTCACCTCACTAGAGTCCTGATGGACGGCGGCAGCAGCCTGAACCTGCTTTATCAGGATACAGTGTGCAAAATGGGCATAGACCCCTCAAAGATTAAACCTACAAAGACGACCTTTAAAGGCGTCATACCAGGTGTTGAGGCCAATTGTACAGGCTCAGTCACACTGGAAGTGGTCTTCAGATACCCGGACAATTTCCGAAGCGAGGAGTTAATCTTCGACATAGTCTCGTTCCGCAGCGGCTATCATGCTCTGCTCGGACGAACCGCGTTCGCAAAGTTCAACGCGGTGCCGCATTATGCATACCTCAAGCTCAAGATGCCAGGCCCTCGTGGAGTCATCACGGTCAACGGAAATACGGAACGCTCCCTCCGAACGGAGGAACACACAGCGGCTCTCGCGGCAGAAGTTCAGAGTAGCCTTTTAAGGCAATTTTCGAGTCCGACCGTTAAACGACCGGACACGGCTAAATGCGCCCGGAGCAACATCAATCAAGACCACCTAGCATGTTCTGAGCACGCGTAGCAATGCGTCCCCAACCCCAGCACTTGCATGATTGCAAGACCAACTCTTCGCGTACATCATTACGCTCTGAAGATACCATGGGCATAGGGGGAGGGGCACGACCACGACAGGCCTAGAGTGCGGCTTAACCACACCAGGGGATCCCAAGTGTGTCACTCTTTTTCCTTTTTTTTATTTTCACAGGACTCTGTTCACCAGAGGCCATGTCGGGTAGTAGATCTGCCGAACTCACGATGCAACAGCCAGGGAAGGACACAGGCTACGACGAACACTCAGGTGGTCTCCATTACGAGCATTAAATTTGTTAAATACACCATTCCGCAGCCTACCCCTGGAGGGAGACACTTCTAACAGTCCAACCCTTGCTTACCGCACTATTTGTATCGTTCTGCACCCATGGCAGAATCTCTTGAATAAACAATGCATCACTTTTTGTTTATAATTGCATTACCTTTTTTATATATATGTTTATTCTTGACATCTTACACCCGTACATTTTGGTACAGCCAAATACACCAGGGGCTTATGTTCCTCGCATTATGGTGTGATAAGTCCGAACACTTTCACAAGTGCGGCACCCCGAACTTATAGCATTACATGCATCGGCTCCGAATCATGTCTTGGGTCAATAGTTGGGTTTGCCCGGCTCCCATGTTTTGGTACCTTACATTCCGTTCCATCGGCTAAGGTAGCATTGGGAGAACCACTGCGATTGCGCCCCGGTTGAGCTGGGCGAGCGCCTCAGTGGAGAAAGTTAAAACTGACTGTCATGATAAGGCGAGAGACTGGTCGCTGTTCGAGAGGTCTTTTCGAGTCCCTAAAGACTTATGCCGCTTCGAGCGAAGAACCGGATAATGTCCGGCCAAGGCGTGGATAGCGCCCCGAACTCGGTCTTCCGAATACTAGGGGCTTCGCCGAAATTTAAAATTATAGAATTCTATGGCTAAGTGAGAGTGTTCAAGCATTATTAGTCCGGTTGCCTTGTTCGTTGCGTTGAGCGCCTCCCTAGATGGACCCAAAAATGGGAACAAGAGTGCTCAAGTTTATCCCGAACACCCCAGCACTCGTGGCATGGGGGCTGAAGCCAACGACTTGCCATCTCTCAGATTTTATAAACGGCCGCACAGAATGTAATATTTTAAATCAATAAGCCTTGCTTAGTGCATATGAACAAAGTTTTCAGCGCACAGGATAACACATTGCGAGTTTACTCAATAATTACATCTCTGGGGCACTCGCCCGCAATCTTGCGGGCACCCTTCAGGATAGTCTTATAGTACATCTCGGGCGTACGATACTCCTTGCCCGCCGGCGGCGCGTCAGTGATAAGCCTCTCCGCATCCAGCCTGCCCCAGTGCACCTTTGCGCGGGCAAGGGCCCGACGGGCACCTTCAATACAGGCGGAGCGCTTGATGAGCTCCACCCAGGGGCACGCGTCCACCAGCCGCCGCACGAGGCCGAAGTAGCTCCCAGGCATGGCCTCTCTAGGCCACAGCCGGACTATGAGGCCCTTCATGGCCTGCTCGGCTACCTTGTGGAGCTCGACCAGCTGCTTCAGCTGGTCGCTAGGGGGCACCGGATGTCCGGCCTCAGCGTACTGAGACCAGAAGACCTTCTCCGTTGAGCTCCCCTCCTCGCCGCGGTAGAATGCGGCGGCATCAGATACACTGCGAGGCAGATCTGCAAACGCCCCTGGAGAGCTCCGAATTCGGGTAAGTAACAGGTAATTTACATTAACATGCTTGCTTTGCATGAAAAATGCCTTACCCGCCGCTATTTTCTTCATATCCTCAACCTCCTGGAGGGCCTTACGGGCCTCGGCCTTAGCGGCTTTGGCACTTTCAAGAGCCGAGGCAAGCTCGGACTCTCGAGTCTTCGAGTCGCGCTCCAAACTCTCATGCTTTTCCATGAGATCCTGGAGCTCTTGCCGCACCTCCGCCACCCGCGCCTCCTGCTTCTCTAGCTCCGCTCGTTCCGCGGCCACATTGTGTTCGGCCACGGACACGGCCTCCTTCAAGGTCGCCACCTCGTTCGTGGCCCCTGCAGTACCCACGTTATCCTTGTTATTTTTATGGCAACCAAAATCCTTTTCTGTAAGGTACAAATTTTAAAGTGGTGTTACTCACCTTCTTTATCCTCGAGCTGCTTCTTCGCAAGGCCGAGCTCTTGCTTGGACCGCTCGAGGTCCTGCTTCAAAGCACCGACCTCCGTAGTCAGTGCAGCAGAGGTCAGCAGCGCAGCCTGCAAACCCATATTGACATAATTCTTAGCACTCCTGCGTATATCTTTTTTAGATCCTCGATCCGGTTTTTCTTTCCGAACACCGAACCGAGCATCAGGGGCTACTGTCAATGCGATACTACATTACATATTTTAAACTTCTTGCCTCAAAGCCTATTAGAAGGCTACTGTAGGCTTCGGCCAGCCCGCTCCTGGCGAGCTGAACCTTCTGAATCACCGCACTCATGATAGTGTGGTGTTCTTCCTCGATGGAAGCGCCTTTGAGCGCCTCCAACAAGCTGTCCGGCGCCTCCGGTTGGACGGAGGCCGCCGGCGTCATGGTCTTGCCCTTCTTGTGAAGGGGCCGCCTGCCGGACTCTGGAACCACTGTGGGTTCCGGCATGGAGTCCGGCGAAAGTCCGGGAGGCTGCCTTGTGGCGCCTCCGGAGCCTCCTCCTGATGGGTCCCTTCCTGGGATCCCACCTCGGCGTCCTCAGCGTCGCGAGGGGTGGAGGTAGTCAGGATGGAATCCACATCCGACGGAGCCAACGACCCGCTCGATGAAGCGGGGAGATCATCATCGGCCGGACTACAGGTAGTGTGCGGCATTAGAAGGACACTATGTGACACAAAAGAGAAATTATAAATCATTAAGGAATCCGGATACTTACGATCTAGCGGGAGGCTTGGCCCTTGAGGGCCACTCTTCATCGCCAACGTTGGCGTTGGCAGAGCTGTCCGGGGGAATAGTCCTTCCCCTCTTGGACCCTTCGGCCTCCCCCGTTGGGGAAGCCTTCCTCTTCCTCTCTCCCTCCTCTGGGAGAGAGTCCTCTTTCTCCTCCTCGTCTTCGGGGGAGGAGTCCGCCTCGGAGCCATCGGACGATGAGTCCGATATCACCTGGCGCCGGGAACTTCTTCAAGTTCCCGTGGCCTTCTTCTTGGCCTTCTTCTCCGGCACCACATAAAGTGCCAGGACCAGCAGCCCCGTTAAACGGGCGTCCGCTGGGTCTTCGGGAAGGGGAGCCGGACAGTCTACCTGTCCGGATGTCCTCTGCCAGTCCTGTCAAAGGCATTTGGGAGTTTTTAGATCCCACATAGAATTAAACTATGAAAGAAAACAACTGTCCCATAGAGGATAACAAAGCTTACCTCGCCGGCCGGGCGCTTGGTGCTGAATCCGCGATCTTCAGTCGCGGACACGGGGGCTTCTCCGCCCTTGAACAACACCCTCCAGGCAGCTTCGTAAGTCATGTCGAAGAGCCCGCTCAGGGTCCGGTGCTGTGCCGGATCGAACTCCCACAAATTGAAGGCCCGTTGTTGGCAAGGGAGAATCCGGCGGACGAGCATGACCTGGATCACATTGACAAGCCTAAGCTTCTTGTTCACCAGGGTCTGGAGATAGGACTGGAGTCCTGTCAGCTCCTCCGAACTACCCCATAGCAAGCCCTTCTCTTTCCAGGAGGTGAGCTGCATAGGGATACCAGATCTGAACTCGGGGGGCCGCCGCCCATTTAGGGTCGAGCGGCTCGGTGATGTAGAACCACCCCGATTGCCATCCCTTGATGGACTCCACGAAGGCCCCCTCGAGCCAGGTGATGTTGGGCATTTTGCCCACCATGGCGCCTCCGCACTCCGCTTGAGCGCCCTTCACCACCTTCGGCTTGACATTGAAGGTCTCAAGCCACAAGCCGAAGTGAGGCCGGATGCAGAGGAAGGCCTCGCACACGACGATAAACGCCGAGATGTTGAGGATGAAGTTTGGCGCCAGATCGTGGAAGTCCAGGCCGTAGTAGTATATGAGCCCCCGGACAAAGGGATGAAGTGGGAAGCCCAGTCCGCGGAGGAAGTGGGGAAGGAATACAACCCTCTCATGGGGCCTAGGGGTGGGGATGAGCTGCCCCTCGTCGGGCAGCCGGTGCGCAATGTCGCCGGAAAGGTATCCGGCGCTGCGCAGCTTTGCGATGTGCTCCTCCGTAACAGAGGAGGCCAACCATTTGCCTCCCGCTCCAGACATGTTCGGAGAAGGTCGAGACGAGATGCACGGACTTGGGCACTGGAGCTCGAGTGCGCGGAGATGGATAAGCAGAGGAGGAAGAAGGCGTAGGTAAAAAGGTGGATCCTTATCCCCTTATATATGGGTGGACGAAGACTATGCGTCCCCACTGGCCTGGTAAAACTCGCTTATCTCCCAAGCGCCACCATCAATGCGGCGGTTGGGTTACCCACGTTCGTATTGATGAGAATCCCGGAATAAGGGGAACACGATCTCTGCTTCGACAAGACGTGCCAAGGAAACCGCTTCGCTAAACGCGCTGAGGTGGTATAATAAAAAACAATTCAAGTAAAGCCTTGGTGGTGGTGTGACGTCATGCCACAAAATACGTCAGCGGATTGAACTTGTGTACATAATATTCTCTCTACGGTGGAATGTGGAAATTATTTTGCAGAGCCGGACACTATCCTGGTGTTCACAATCTTCTATGAATTATTCGGAGGAGGAACCCGCCTTGCAATGCCGAACAATATGCGCGCCGGACTCATCGTCATTGAAGCCTGGTTCAGGGGCTACTGAGGGAGTCCTGGACTAGGGGGTGTCCGGATAGCCGGACTATCATCATCAGCCGGACTCCAAGACTATGAAGATACAAGATTGAAGACTTCGTCCCGTGTCCGGATGGGACTTTCCTTGGCGTGGAAGGCAAGCTTGGCAATACGGATATGTAGATCTCCTACCATTGTAACCGACTCTGTGTAACCCTAGCCCTCCCCGGTGTCTATATAAACCGGAGGGTTTTAGTCCGTAGGACGAACAACCATTACAACAATCATACCATAGGCTAGCTTCTAGGGTTTAGCCTCCTTTATCTCGTGGTAGATCCACTCTTGTACTACCCATATCATCAATATCAATCAAGCAGGAGTAGGGTTTTACCTCCATCGAGAGGGCCCGAACCTGGGTAAAAACATCGTGTCCCTTGTCTCCTGTTACCATCCGCCTAGACGCACAGTTCGGGACCCCCTACCCGAGATCCGCCGGTTTTGACACCGACACATGTCTTGATGTCCCTGTAGTAGCTGCGAATGTGTAGAGTAGCGTAGAATTGAAGCAATAGCTCTTCATTCCAATGTTCTTTGTCTGTCACAAAGTGGAGCAGACCAGCATCACGAAAGCAGTCAAGTGCTTCTTCTAAGCACGGCAGTCCAGCAATGGCTTCAGTATCAGGCGCATATGAGGGAAAATGCGCCCTTGATCATATAGTACGCATGAGTAATAGCTTCTCCGCTGATAGCTCCAGAACCGATCTGATGATATCCTTGGCTTGGAGTAGGGGTTCTTGGCGCTGTCAAAGAAGGTATTGTGGCTTTTGAAGCCATTTGCATTGAAGGACCCTGGTGAGTTGGCAGTACCTGGAAACCTTGGCAACCTAGGCTTTGGCTTCTGGACCTGAGGCCTATGCTCGATATGATAGTCAAATTGAGGTCCTGAGGCAGTAGGCGGAGGCACCGGAATGGGCCATCGGACAATGGTAAGCTGACCATGACTGTATGCTTGCTCAATTGTGTGAGGCCTTGGGGGCGGAACAGGAGCAGGGGCAATAGCTGAGGCGTCAGGATGCACGACAGGTGCTTCGGGAGCGATTGTCTCATTAGCTTTAGGTGCAGCAGCCTCAATGGTTTCAGGTTCAGTGGCCACATTTGCTTCAGGCACACTAGTTGGTGTAGGCTCCACATTAGCGTCAGCCATGACTACGTCATTGGCTTCATTGGCGTTGGCGGTGGCAGCCTCAACATTGTCAACCTCCTCTTGACGAACAGGAGGGTCGGGCACAGGCACGTTCACATCAGGAACTGCTTCTTCTTCAATTTCTGGGGGAGTAGGTACACGTAC
Source organism: Triticum timopheevii (assembly GCA_963921465.1). NCBI lineage: Eukaryota > Viridiplantae > Streptophyta > Magnoliopsida > Poales > Poaceae > Triticum > Triticum timopheevii. Next base: position 273,645,347 of record OY997262.1, on the reverse strand, counting down.
TTCTTCTTGATTTTCCTCGGCTGATGCAGCCGGAATGTCTTCAGCAGCATGTGCTTCAGACTCGGAGACATTCATAGTTGGAGCAGGTTCAGAAAATACTTGACGTGCAGCAGGTGAACGTTGCACTTCTCCTTCTGGAACGCTCGATAGAGGGACTTGAGGCCTTTGTCCTTTGCGAAGCCTGCGAAATGCTGGCAACGCCTTAGGAGATGGAGTTGGCTGGGCCTGAAAGTCTTCATCCTCTTCTTGCACGGGGGGTGTAGCTTGTTGTTGTTGTTGGGGAGTACTAGGGGAGTCTTGTAGTTGTGGGTGATCAGCCCACGATGCATCCTGAGCAATTGGCGTCAGAGGACGACCAATGCTGATGAGTTCGCCGTTCGTATGAACAGGCGATGATACCACGTCACGTTCGATCTGAGGAAGAACTTCATCATCAGCTACATTGTCATCATGACCAATGTCTTCAGCAGCGGTGGGTTCAGCTGCTGGAATATCTTCAGCTTCATGAGCCTCTGTGGGAGCAGGCTCATGGACTATCATCCTTCGTTCTTGATGTTCTGACGCTGGGCGAACCACTGAAATGGGTTCAACAACTAAGGTCTATGTGGAAGCAGCCCTAGTCTTCTTGGTCTTGCGCTTCTTCTTGGAGGGAGCGGCATCAGAGGCTTTAGTGTTCTTTCTCTTTCTGGCTTCAGCCTCGGCAACCCTCGTCTTCTTCTGTTCTGAAGCGGTTGTGGTGACCTTTGGCTTCGAGCCAGTCATGCTGCTTGGGAAGATAATGCGAGGAGCTTCTTGGCTTGAAGGTTCAGGCTGTTCAGCAGGAAGCTTCTTCTTCTTCTTTGCAGCCATCCTTGGGTCAATACCAGGACGGCCAAGTGACTTGCGCTTCTCGGCCTCATTGTAGGCGAGCACGCACTTATCAGCCAAATTCTTCATGCGCTCTCGAGAACCCTGAGCTTCTTCACACTTCTTCAGAAAAGCTTCTTTAAGCTCATGTAGCATGACTTTGAAGTTTTGGACGTCTTGAACACTTAGCTTGGCCACATGCTTCTTGAATTGAGCCTTCTCATAATCAATCTTGTTCTTGAGCTCAACGATGCCCTGAGCGAGAGCCAGCTCAAAAGCAATGGCGCCATTGAAGGAGACACTGAGGCCAATGGGAAGCTGTAAATCTTCAAAGCTGACATTGGGGGTGTCGAACCACTCATCAATGAAATTGTGGATGATGGCCACATCAAAGAGAGGCAAGTTGTTGAAGATTTCTGCTTCTTCCTTGCTCTTTATCAGCTGCTCAAGGGCATCATCAGCAAGATCTTCATCACTTGATAGATCAATGGGTTCTTCGCGTAGAATGGCGGCAGGAGTCAAGGCTCTTTGATCAGATGGTCTGACAAGTTGCTTTTTCTTCTCCGTTCTCTTGGAGACATGGGATTGATCTTCAGACTGCACACTGGCTTCAGGAGGTGCAGTGGCCAGTGGCTTCGCACGAGAAGTCTTCGGAGGTGCAGCTGATCTTGAAGCCTTTGGCTTCTTTTGCTTCTGTGACTTTGGAGGAGGAGCAGGGGCTTCATCGGAGTCAGCATCATCTTCAGAATGATCTACTCTTGCACCTTGGACCATGATGTAGGTGATGAGGCCGTCAAGGTTGGAGAAGGGGCCGATCACATTGGGATCAGCATCACGGGAGCCATCAGCACGGGGAGCAGAGGGACCTGGGTTGAAGTCCAAACCCAAGGACTTCTTGTTCTACTTGGCCGAAGCCACAGCAAACTGGTAGTTGTGCTTGAAGAGAGAGTCATCACGACACCAGAGTAGTGAGGTGGGATCTACGTTCTCAGGCTGTGGTCCACGGACCATGCAAGGATAGAAACCTTGGTCAATGGCTTCAGCTCTGGTCTTGGGTTGAAGGCCTCGATAGAGGATATCACCCCAAGGTCTCTTGATGGCATTCTTCTCTGCATATTCCTTCGTCACCAACTTGTACTTGAACCATTCCTCAGCCCAATAGCGTCGAATCCATTGGATTCGCGTCTTTCTCTGATGATAATTCTCTTCGGGATCTGTCTTGTATAGTTTTGCTAAGTCATCAGGCAGATCTTTGGATGTTCCTTCTCTGTGCTGTCTGCCACCCTTCCTTGCTGATTTTTCTGCAGCCATGAACTTCAAGCTGAATGGATTCAAAACGTTCAAAGTCTTCAGAGACTTACGCTTGCTGGTCAAGCAGGAACTGGCTTCAGGAGAATTGATATGATGCTGTAAGTATTCTGCAAACGAATGAAGACTATGAGAACCAAGGGATTCTCCCACAGACATGTACCTGTGACAGCATTAGAGATGCGAGGGAAGGGGAAGAGGTCATATGCATTCTCAGAAGATTTTGAAGATAAATCAGTTTGACGACATTGACCTCATGATGCGAAGACATTCACTTATATAGGTGAGTTGGTTCCAGATTTGTACCAATCCGTGAATAAGTACAAGTGAGGAATCAAACTAGACAGGAAATCTAAGTGAATTGACTAGGCAGTATGAGATGTAGACAGAATAGATCTAACTTGAATAGGCAGAAACCACTTTTGGTAGACAGGATGAATCTAGAAGATTAAAAAGGTGGTAAAAATAGAGTTATAATTACCGCACGAAGAACTGCTAGATGGGATGAATAGGAGACCGAGCAGCAGCCCACCGTGCCCTAACTTGGCGACGGAGGACACCTATGGCGACGGCGGAGAGAACGATGTCCGCGGCCGGTGTGAGGACGGCATCGGAGAAGTCGCGGCAGCTAAGCGCTTCGTCGCCGGCGTGGTCGCGAGCTAGCGGTGGCGCTAGGGTTTTGATGGAGGTGGAGAGGTGGAAGAAGGATTTCTTTACTGCAGGGTACAAGTATTTATAAGTAGGTGAGCGACACAGCGCAATTACGCTGGTGCCCCTGGCGGTTCACATCTGAGGGGTACCTGGCAAGAATGCAACATACTCAGAGTTGTCCCACGTTCCCACGCCCGCCAGGCATGTCAGAGAGTTGTTCCGGCTTCTCCGGATTTCAACAATAAAGATAAGTCATTTAAAATAGATTTAATGTTTGTCTCTTTGTCTTCTGCTGACAAGGATGCAGAGAAGACATTTGACAGTTTCAATAGAATGCATATGATTTGGACAGATAGAGTTTGAGATAGGAAGCATAGAGAGGTTAGGGTCCGATCACATTCACTTAGTTCAAAAGATCCAATCTTGAAGACATAGCTATAAGTGAATGTTGTAGAGGACAGAACACTAGTATATGTATATATCAGAAAGCAATCAAATCATCATAGTGTAGAAAATCATGAAGACAAATTGAAACTGAAGACAAACCAAATGCGAAGTCATAGCAATATAACGCCATGAGTGAAACACTTCAAACAGAGAAAGTTGGTGGTGGCGTTACCCACCGTATAGGAAGTATTAGACCCAGACATAGCGCACAATTATCGTGGTGCTCCGAAGTCATATTCCATGTTAATGTATTCACACTCAGAGTGTAAATCTTCATTGATTGAAGATATACATTACTTTGTGTGTTGCACATCTAAGTCATCAACATGCATAAGTGTTAGGATGTGTGCCTGATCACAGGACATTAGAGGATTCCAAGATATTTAGCTCACACCGTAACTTGCAAAACCTTTTCTCATCCAACGGCTTCGTGAAGATATCTGCCAGTTGCTCTTCAGTGTTGACGTGAATGATATCGATATCTTTCTTCATAACGTGATCTCTGAGAAAGTGATGACGAATTTCAATGTGCTTTGTCTTCGAGTGTTGGACTGGATTGTTGGCTATTTTGATGGCACTTTCGTTGTCGCAGAAGAGAGGTACTTGTTTCAGGTTGATGCCATAATCCTTGAGAGTTTGCTTCATCCATAGAAGCTGAGCACAACAGGATCCAGCAGCAATGTATTCAGATTCAGCAGTTGAGAGTGATACACAGTTCTGCTTCTTTGAAGACCAACAGACAAGTGATCGACCAAGAAAATGACATGTGCCTGATGTAGACTTGCGATCCACCTTGTCACCAGCATAATCAGCATCCGAGAATCCAACCAAATCAAATTTTGAGCCCTTGGGATACCATAATCCGAGTGTTGGGGTGTAAGCCAAATATCAAAGAATTCGCTTCACAGCTAAGTGATGCGATTCCTTTGGTGCCGCTTGGAATTGAGCACACATGCAAACACTAAGCATAATATCTGGCCTAGATGCACATAAATAAAGCAAAGAACCAATCATGGAGCGGTATACCTTTTGATCGAACTCTTTACCATTGTCGTCGGGACCAAGATGGTGTTTGGCTGGCATTGGCGTCGTGTAGCCTTTGTAGTCTTCCATTACAAACTTCTTCAGACAATCTTTGAGGTATTTTTCTTGAGATATGAAGATGCCATTTCTTTGCTGACGAATTTGAAGACCAAGGAAGAACTTCAGCTCACCCATCATGGACATTTCATATTGCTCTTGCATTATGTACCCAAACTCATCACTGTACTTCTGGTTGGTGCAGCCGAAGATTATGTCATCCACATATATTTGGCACACAAACAGTTCACCATCATATGTCTTCGTGAAGAGTGTAGGATCGAGGGATCCAGGATTGAATCCTTTGCTCTTCAGGAAGTCTTTGATTGTATCATACCAGGCACGAGGAGCTTGTTTGAGGCCATGCAGTGCTTTGTTTAGCTTGTATACCATATCAAGATGTTTTGGATCTTCAAAGCCAGGTGGTTGTGCGACATATACTTCTTCTTCAATCTTGCCATTGAGAAAAGCACTCTTTACATCCATTTGATATAGCAAGATGTTGTGATGATTGGCGTAGGCTAGCAGTATGCGAATAGCTTCAAGCCTAGCAACAGGAGAAAATGTTTCATCGAAGTCAATTCCTTCAACTTGAGTATATCCTTGAGCCACAAGACGTGCTTTGTTTCTGACGACTTGACCATGCTCATCTTGCTTGTTTCGATATATCCACTTTGTTCCAATAATGTTATGCTTGCGAGGGTCAGGTCGCTTGACGAGTTCCCAGACATTATTCAGTTTGAATTGTTGAAGTTCTTCTTGCATGGCTTGAATCCAATCAGGTTCCATAAAAGCTTCAGCAACTTTCTTGGGTTCTGATATAGACACAAATGAAAAGTGCCCACAGAAGTTTGCTAGCTGTGTTGCTCTTGATCGAGTGAGCGGACCAGGTGCATTGATGCTGTCAATTATCTTCTCTATTTGAACTTCATTTGCAACACGAGGATGAACCGGACGAAGATTTTGCTCTCGCTGATCATTGTCATCATTGGGTGGATTGTTTTCGGTCTGTGTATTGTCTTCAGGTTGATCTGGAGCAGAGATGATAAGTTCCTCTTCAGGTTGTGCTTCAGAGGGCATGATTTCACCAGTTCCCATCAGCTTGATAGATTCGCTTGGAGGAGCTTCATCTAGTGTACTTGGCAGAATCTCTCTCTGTGAACCATTGGTTTCATCAAATTTCACATCCACAGTTTCAACGATTTTGTACAGATAGAGGTTGAAGACTCTGTTGGAGTGTGAATCCTTTCCATAGCCAAGCATGAAGCCTTCGTGAGCCTTAGGTGCAAATTTTGACTTGTGATTGAGATCCTTGATCCAGCATCTAGCTCCAAATACTCTGAAGTAACTGATGTTTGGCTTCTTGCCAGTAAGGAGCTCATAAGATGTTTTGTTCAGAAGCTTATGGATGTACACACGGTTGATGATGTGACATGCTATATCAATAGCTTCAGGCCAGAACTTTCTTGGTGTCTTGTACTCATCTAGCATTGTTCGAGCCATCTCAATGAGGGTTCTGTTTTTGCGCTCAACGATGCCATTTTGCTGAGGTGTGTATGGAGCAGAGACCTCATGAGTGATTCCCATTGTATCCAAATACAGATCAAGTCCAGTGTTCTTGAATTCAGTGCCATTGTCACTTCTGATGTGCTTGATCTTCACGCCATAATTGTTCATTGCTCGATTTGCAAAGCGCCTGAAGACATCTTGCACTTCAGTCTTGTAAAGAATTATATGAACCCATGTGTATATTGAGTAGTCATCAACAATGATGAAGCCATAGAGACAGGCAGTTGTTGTGAGGGTGGAGTAGTGAGTAGGTCCAAATAAGTCCATGTGTAACAGCTCGAAGGGTTGAGATGTTGTCATGATTGTCTTCGATGGGTGCTTTGCCCTTGTCATCTTTCCAGCTTTGCAGGCACCACACAGATGATCCTTCTTGAACTTGACATCTTCGATGCCTAAGACATGCTTCTTCCTGACGAGTGAGTGCAAATTCCTCATGCCAGCATGCCCTAGCCTTCGATGCCAGAGCCAGCATTCTGAAGCTTTTGTGAGAAGACATACGGCAAGCTGTGAACCTGCTGAGAAATCTACCATGTATAGATCATCTTTTCGATACCCTTCAAAGACTAGAGATTTGTCAGATTCCATTAGTACAAGGCAACGATATTTGCCAAATATCACAATCATGTTCAAGTCACAAAGCATTGAGACAGACATTAAGTTGAAACCAAGGGATTCAACAAGCATCACTTTATCCATGTGTTGATCCTTTGAGATTGCAACTCTACCTAGACCCAATACCTTGCTTTTACCAGTGTCAGCAAATGTAATGTGACTCTTGTCGGATGGACGTAAGGTTGAGTCCATGAGAAGACTTCGATCACCAGTCATATGATTTGTGCTTCCACTGTCCATAATCCATTCTGAAGCTTTTGGTGATGTACCCTACAGTGCAGTTAGGAGGATAGGCTTCACAAGAGTGTTGTGAAGCATAAGCATTTGACACATATAGGGACAGTCACAACTTATATCAAGGTTAGGGCATAGTATGACTGATAAGAGATTCAGATGTGAAGTATATAGAATGACATTTTATCGTGCGTCCTAAATGAGTTTTAGGTCCCCAGCAATAGTATCAGACGCCATTGATTGCTGACTGGAGACCGTTTCCTGCAAAAGAGAGTTAGTTCTTCTTTGCCACCCACATCTTCAATGGTGGCTTAGAAGCAATGAGTCTAAGTGCAGCATCTGAGAGTTTTGGCTTTTATGCCCTAGCAAATAGCCTTGCAGGAGATGAATGATACTCATATGAATAAGCAGAAAAGTTCTTAGTCCTATGAACATAGCGGTTTGAAGATACACGCTCATATTCATAAGTCTGAGCATGATTTCCCTGCAAAACATTGGCTTTAGGGTGACTCATGTGAGTCCTGTATCTGTATGAAGCCTTTGGGCCACATGAAGCTATAGGTCTGGGGTTTGTCTTCTTCCTTGGTGGTGTCATGACGACATTCACAGGAAGATTCTCAATGTACTGCTTGGGTACCCAGATCTTCTTCATAGGTGGTCCATTCCTGCAGTTAGTACCAATGTACCTGGCAAACACTTCACCATTCTGATTTTTGAACAGCTTATAGTTTGCATCAAAGGATTCATCAATGACAATAGGATTAGCACAGGTAAAGCCAGATAAGGTGGATGGATCTAATGAAGGTTCCTTTGCAGCAACCCATGTGGTTTTGGGGTACTGCTCAAGCTTCCAGTACGAGCCATCAACATTCATTTTCCTTTCGAACCCAACACCCTCTTTCCTAGGGTTTCGGTTCAGAATCTGCTTTTTGAGGACATTGCAGAGAGTCTGATGTCCCTTCAAACTTTTGTACATCCCTGTTTCAAGCAATGTCTTCAACATAGCATTTTCATCAGCAACAGAAGTGGTATCCTCCGCAGAGGGGTTAGTCACCACATCAGTAGGTGAAGACAATGAAACAGCAGCAGCAGTGGAACATTCAGCAACAGATGTAGCGTTATCACGCTCAATGCATTTTAGACATGGTGGTTCAAATCCATCCTAAGTGGAACTGATCTGTTGAGCGTGAAGTGACTCATTCACCTTTTGAAGATCTTCATGAGCCGCTCTCAATTTCTCAAGCTCTTGTTTCCTTTGAAGATAATCATAGGATAGCTTTTCATAAGTAGTTGAGAGCGATTCATGACGACCTTCAAGTTCTTGGTACTTAGCATGAAGATTTTTTATGTCATCAACTAAGGACTATGAACGTGTCATTTCAGCATCCAACAGGTCATCGCTTTTGTCTAACAGTTTTTGAGTATGTTCCATAGCCTTTTGTTGTTCAGTTGCAATTTTAGCAAGTGTTTTGTAGCCGGGTTTGGATTCACAATCAGAGTCATCTTCACTTGAAGTTTGAAAGTAAGCATCGCGTGATTTTACCTTGGCACCACGTGCCATGAAGCAGTAGGTGGGAGTAGGATCGTCTTCATCATTAGCTTCAGCATTGGTGTGGAAGTCATTGCCTTCAGTGTTGAAGATGGACTTGGCGACATAGGCTGTGGCTAGAGCCAGACTTGCAATGCCAGGGTCAGACTCCTCTCTAGACTCCACCTCCGCCTCCTCCGAAGCAGACTCCTCCTCTGAATCCATTTCCTTGCCAACAAAAGCACGAGCCTTGCCAGATGAGCTCTTCTTGTATGATGAAGACTTGGAAGAAGACTTAGAAGACTTTGAGGATTTCTTCTTCTTCTTATCATCGGAATCATAATTCCTTGCTTTTCTTCTTCTTCTTCTCATTGTCCCACTGTGGACACTCAGATATGTAGTGACCAGGTTTCTTGCACTTGTGGCAGGTTCTCTTCTTGTGATCATGGGTGGAAGCTTCATCATTCCTTGAGCTGGATCGTGAAGACTTTCTGAAGCCTTTCTTCTTTGTGAATTTCTGGAACTTCTTCACAAGCATAGCAAGTTCCCTTCCAATGTCTTCAGGATCTTCAGAACTGCAGTCAGATTCTTCTTCAGATGAGGAAACAACTTTTGCCTTCAAAGCACGAGTTCGGCCATAGTTTGGGCCATAGATATCTCTTTTCTCAGATAGCTGGAACTCATGTGTGTTGAGCCTCTCAAGTATTTCAGACGGGTCAAGTGTCTTGAAGTCAGGACGTTCTTGTATCATTAGGGCAAGGGTGTCAAAGGAGCTGTCAAGTGATCTCAGTAGTGTCTTGGTGATTTCATGCTTGGTAATCTCAGTTGCGCCAAGAGCTTGAAGTTCATTTGTGATATCAGTGAGGCGATCAAACGTGAGCTGGACATTTTCGTTGTCGTTTCTCTTGAAGCGGTTGAAGAGGTTGTGAAGAACACTGATTCTTTGATCTCCCTGGGTTGAGACGCCTTCGTTGACCTTGGATAGCCAGTCCCATACTAGCTTCGACGTTTCCAAAGCACTCACACGGCCATACTGTCCTTTGGTCAGATGACCACAGATGATGTTCTTTGCAGTATAGTCCAGTTGAATGAACTTCTTGACATCAGTGGGGGTGACACCTTCACCAGTTTTGGGAACGCCATTCTTGACGACATACCAGAGGTCGACATCAATGGCTTCAAGATGCATACGCATCTTATTCTTCCAGTAGGGATATTCAGTTCCATCGAACACGGGGCAAGCAGCGGAGACTTTGATTATCCCTGCAGTCGACATAGCTGAAACTCCAGGTGGTTAAACCGAATCACACAGAACAAAGGAGTACCTTGCTCTGATACCAATTGAAAGTGCTACTATCGACTAGAGGGGGGGTGAATAGGCGATTTTTATGAAAGTCTTCAAAAATTGGAAGTTTCAAAGACAAACAACAGAAATGACCTAATTGTAATGCAGCGAAAGATAAACTACCCAAAGCAAGCCATAGTCAAGTATACAAAGATATGAAAGTACGGGACTAATAGCAGCTAGGAAGTAAGGATTAGGATGGAAGATAGTATGAAGCCAATCAACAGTAGTAGTCAAGCAATGAAGTCAAACAGATACACAGATAGGCAATGACTTCACGAAGACAAACTAAAGTAAGGACGGGAAGGGATAGAACCGGTTGCTTGTTGAAGACACAGGATTTGTTAGACCAGTTCCAGTTGCTGTGACAACTGTACGTCTGGTTAGGGAGGCTGAGATTTAACTCAGAAGACCGTGTCTTCACATTATTCCCCTTGAGCTAAGGACACCCAGTCCTCGCCCAATCACTCTGGTAAGTCTTCAAGGGAGACTTCCAAACCTTCACAGACTTCGTTCACCGGCAATCCACAATGACTCTTGGATGGTCAGAACGTGACGCCTAACCGGCTGGAGGATTCACAGTCCTCAAGTGTAATAAGTCTTCAGGTCACACAGACAGAAAGACTTCAGTGATGCCTAACACTCTTTGGCTCTGGGTGTTTGGGCTTTGTCCTCGTAAGGATTTTTCTCTCTCAAATGCTTCGAGGTGGGTTGCTCTCAAACGACAAAAGCCGTGCACAAACTCTGAGAAGCCACCAATTTATGGTGTAGGGGGTGGGCTATTTATAGCCACTAGGCAACCCGACCTGATTTGTCCAAAATGACCCTGGGTCACTAAGGAACTGACACGTGTTCCAACGGTCAGATTTCAAACACACGCGGCAACTTTACTTGGGCTACAAGCAAAGCTGACTCATCCAGCTCTGGATAAGGTTTGCTCTCATTGTCTTCGCTCGAAGACATAGGATTTGAGTTGAGCATCACATCAGTCACTCTGACTTAGTTCACTTGGACCCCACTTAACAGTACGGTGGTTCCTATGACTCAACAAAGAAGAAAAGGAAACAACGAAACCACACAGTCTTCGCGCTCCATAGTCTTCACACAATGCCTTCTCATGTCATAGTCTTCAATATGAATATCTTCTCATACCACCATTGTCTTCAATGTCTTCATATATTTTTAGGGGTCATCTCTGGTAGGTAAACCGAATCGATGAGGGACACTACCTGCGTTATCCTGCAATTCTCACAAACGCATTAGTCCCTCAACCAATTTTGTAGTCAATACTCCAAAACCAACTAGGGGTGGCACTAGATGCACTTACAAATATGCTCGATATGTGCAAATACAACATGGCATCACAACATGACTCTACAACTCAAGTATTTTATTCAATAGGCTCCAAGGAGCGAGATATTACAAACATAGGTCTCATGACCCAACATTCAGAGCATACAAGTCAAAGCACAAGCGGAAGCTCAACATGTCTGGGTACAGACAACTAAAAATGAAAAAGGCTGAAAAGCGTGACTATCTACCAGATCCTGCCGAGGGCACAAGATCGTAGCTGAGGTAACAAGCTAAACATCGAAGTCCACGCAGAACTACTAGCAAGACTAAAGTCTCTCTGCAAAACATAAAATAGGCAAACGTGAGTACAAATGTACCCAGCAAGACTTACATCAGAACTATCTACATATGCATCATTATCAACAAAGGGGGTGGTGGGGTTTAACTGTAGCAAGCCAGCTTTGACTCGGTGGCTATCCTGAACTACGACTGCAAGTAACTCTTTTGAGGTGGCGCACATGAGTCCACATATTCACCATATCAATACACCACTATGGACCCGCTCCCGTCCCCCTACGAGAACGCCATCCATAGCACTCACGCTTATCTTGCGCATTTTAGAGTATCCACTTTCACTTGTCTATGAACTGTACAGGTAACCCAGAAGTACTTTACCGCGGACACGGCTATTCGAATAGATAATGTTAACCCTGCAGGGGTGTACTTCTTCACACACGCTCTCGCCACTTACCGCCATGTACACCTCGTGTATCTCGGAAACCTTCAAGCGGAAGCCTGGCGAGGGAGTCGGCCACGACCTGACTAACCACACAAGTCTCTCATCTAGGTTTATCGCCTATTCGGGTTCCATCCGCAAGGAGATCCGGTCGGGGTGTCGGTCACGGCCCCAAACGATGTGAGCAGGGTTCCCAAGCCCACCATCCAGGTGGCACTTGGTACACCGTGCCACTGTGCCTAGTCTGTCCCAAGCCCACCTGTACCGGGTGCCACTTGGTAGACTACTAACACTACCTACAAACACCAGAAACTAGTTGCAACTCCTGGACAGAGATCAGATTGATTAATAAGTCGAGAGGGGCGGAGTTACCGGAACCCAATGTGTGGTAGTAGCTGTTCATGGATCACAAACACAGAACTCAGTTCCTGAGGACGGCTTCAATGAGACAACCCACCATGTACTCCTACATGGCCTCTCACCGCTACCTTTACCAAATCGTGTTCTCACACTTAGCTCACACACAGTGGGACATGTTCACACACCTCCAATTCATCCCTGATGAATCAGACATGACACAACTCTAAGCAATAGCAGGCATGACAAACAAGCATGAATGAGGAGGCACATCAGGGCTCAAACAACTCCTACTCATGCTAGTGGGTTTCATCTATTTACTGTGGCAATGACAGGTCATGCAGAGGATAAAGGGGTTCAACTACCGCAGCAAGTAACAGTTGTATTGTTGTTGTCCTAATGCAGTAAAATAGAGCAGGAGCGAGAAACTGGGATTGTATCGGAATGAACAAGGGGGTTTTGCTTGCCTGGCACTTCTGGAGATAGTATAGTTCTTCATCGATGTCATCGATCTCATCGCCGGAACCATGCTATCGAGAGGGGACAAACACCAACAAACAGAGAAGAAGCACAATCAATGCAATGCAAAAATATGATGTATGACGATGACATGGAAATATGCTATTGGTTGAGCTAATGCAACTAGTAACAATTTGAGTGAAGCTGATTTGAACACAAGGTTCAAATTCAAACTCCATGTAAGGCATTTCAATGCCATTTATTCAAATTGTCATATACAGTGGTTGTAAGTTGTTCAAACATGCATTAGAATGCCATAAACAGATTCTTCATATTTTTCTGATAATATTTCATATATAATTTATTTCATTCTGAGCTACGGTTGAATTTACATGATTTTTAGAAATTTAGGGCATTTTCTGAAATTTATAAATCATTTCTAATTTATTAAAATTCCAGAAAATATTATTATGTCAGCATGACAACAGCATTACGTCAGCAGGTTGGCTGTGGCTGACCAGGTCAAACCTGACCAGTGGGACCCACTGGTCAGTGACCCAGTGTCGGTAAGTGACACAGACAGGTGGGCCCGGCCAACGACCACGTCAGCGAGGTCAACGCCGACGCGTGGGGCCACCGTGATTAATTTAAACTAAACAGGAGTTAAGCTGTGGTCAATTAGGGGCGTGGGGCCGATTTGTCAATGGGTCAGGGGTTTAATTAGTAGGGTCATTAGTGGCTAATGGTGGCGCCACGTCAGCAGTCACCGGGGTTAAATGTCGGTGACCACATTCCGCGGCGGTGGCTTGCTGGAGAGGCTCGGGTTTCACGTACAGGGGGCGGTTCGGGGCGCGGTCGGTCCCGTTGGAAAGCTGGCACTCGGCCTCTTCCAGCGGTGCAAGCGGGGTTGCCGGGGACGGCGTGTCGCGGTGACGGGCGGAGCGGCGGCCGGAGTTCGGTGGTTGCGGCTGAGAGGGCTAGAGCTCGCGGGTGAGGGATCTAAGCAGCACAACGGCATCTACACAGCACGTGGAAGAAGTCTGCGAGCTCGGTTTGGTCGTCGGGGCTTGATAGTAACGGCAGTGACGAGCGCGGCGGCGAGAAGCTCTCGGCCATGGCGGGGCTACGGCGTAGAGAGCGGGCGCGACCAGGGGAGAAGGGGGAGACGATGCGGGTGCTCACAGCGCGTCCGATGGCGTCGTCGGCGAGGTCGGGGGCGGTCGGGTTGCTGCGAATCGATGGCAGCGGCTGTCGGTGCAGAGGACGAAGACAACAACGATGACGGCGCTGCGGGGCGCTCCGGCGTCGTTTGTCTCGGCGGAGATGAAGAGCAGGTCATCGCGGAGCTCCTGGACCGCTCGAGAGGACGAGGGAGAGGCGATAGCCGCGGTGGTGCTCATCGGTGGCGTCGGCGCGGTCCGGTGAGGTGGGGAACAGCGAGGGAGAGAGAGCCAGGGAAGGGGGAAAAGAGCTCCAGGGGAAGAGAGGAAGGGCTGGATGGCTCCGGGCGGCTGCGTGGCGTCTTCAGAGGAGTCGGGGCACAGGCAAGCAGCCTAGAGGTGGTGCGGCGAGCGTCGGGCACGCAACTGCTTCTCCTCCTGGCAGGAGGAAGAAGACAACGCTGCCCCTGGTGGGCTGGGCCTGTTGTCTGGGCTGCCAGCTGGGCCGGCCAGGTAAGTGGCCCAGGTGGGCTTCCTCTCTCTCATCTGCTTTTTTCTGTTTTTGTTTTCTATTTTTGTACTTTGTTTTGATCCAGTTTTCAAAAACCAAATCAATTTTATAAATCCTGGAAATATTCATGAGCACTTTCTAAATTATTTCAGTGTCCCACAAATAATTCCAACATTATTTGAGCATTTAATTTATTTATAGAGTTTAAATGCCCAAAGTCAAATACAATATGATTTAATTCAAAAATCCAAAAATAATCTAAGAATATATTCATCATTTTTGGCAGAGGTTTCCACCTTAACCAGAAATCATGAACTTTTCTTAGGGACTTTTGGGTTTATTGAAAAAGATTTTAATCCACCCTAGTTGAGTTGATTTAATGCTAGGGTTTGAACATCCCCATTTCAAGTTTAAGGAAAATTTAAACATGATGCACACATGAAGCTAGCCTAGTGCAATACCAGAAGCTAGGGATGTGACAACTCGGTTACTCGCCCCCACTAACCAAGAATCTCGTCCCGAGATTCAAGCGTAGGGTAAGATGAAGGGGGGAGGCAACTAACGCAATCTTCACGATCCAGGTTGCACTTCAAAAGAACATTAATTCAATCAACATCTTTGTCTCGAAGTCTTGCTCTGAGGACTCCAACTAACATGACAATGAGAGGAAAGGGAAAACTCTAAAAGAATCAATCTTCTCGAAGATCGAACAACTTAGGATCAACGCACAGAGTGGGACATTGAGATGTCTCTCGAGCTGAGACACGAAGCATACATCTGAAGAGATGGGGTGAAACAGATGACGAAGGTTCACTAGGTAGACGACAATTTCACACATAAGAGGGTGGTGAACGGTTGTCAACATAGCGAGGAGTTGAGTTGCCATGATACCATAACGATGCACCTTAGGGAAGGTGACTCGTAGAAATATCCCCTTAAGTGGCAAAAAGAATTACCTTTGATTTCGAGATCATTGAAACTCTTTATACCAGCCTAAGGCAATTCTCGAGCGATCGTTTAGAGGGGTTCGGTAGAATGGCATACCCGGATTAGAATGGATGATGTGGATTACCTTGTTGAAAACAACACAAGGGATGATTTTAGTAACTGGGGAGAAGCTCAACAGTAGAGAGTGAGTCCACTGTTTGAAAAGTTATAGCATAACCGAGGAAACTGAGAGCAATCCCAGTTAGTGCCGATGATAACACCTAGCGCTTGTGTGTGCTCTCAAGAACTTGAGCATTTCCATATTCATCAAGGTTTTACCAATTTCCGTGTCAAGGGTGCTGACAACACAACATACTACCATGATGAATAGCGATGGACGATGCAGATGCAAAGGAATATAACACTTTCTCGGATTTCACCTTAGCGAGGCCAAGGGGACGAAATCTGAATGATCGACCGAGAGACATTTAGCACTCCGCTTCTAATGTTCTCCTTGATGTGCTAGTGTAACCCATTTATAGATATGGTTTGATATCTAGAACATCAAGTAAAAGGTCGGACTTCGGGAACACAAAAATCCATAAGGGGCAGCCAGGGAGTAAATCCTACAAAATCCCTATGGGGAGGTGGCCGACTTTCTCGATCAAGATACTACAATAACAGGTCTTCCGGTTGGTGTGTTAGCCACGACATTCTCTTTACCGGGTTACAGAGAGACCAATATTATAGTTCTTGGGAGATGTTCCAACCATCATATCCGCCTGAGATTCAGATCTGGTTGGGGTCAAGACAATCCAGACTCATCGAGTCTAGGAAGAGAAATGAAAGTTTGCAACACAAATCGACGAGATGACGTTGCGAGATTCTCGGGGAATGAACTACGATAGCAAGCTCCAAAACATGAGCTGGTTCTGCTACAACATGTGAACACGCTGTCCCAGACAAGCATGACCACATAGTAGTCTTATGATAAAGCACTACCGAGTTCAGGTTAGGATCCATCATCTAGGATAACGAAGTCTAGTGCATGACCTAGGATTAGCACGACAACTCCCTTTACTTGAACAAATCAATCAGTGGCTTGGTGTGCTAGGGCATACAATGGAGTGGAGGTAATTAATCTACCAAACCATAGAATACATTCACTCATGCATAACTGACTTGCGATGATTCCAGAGGAAACAAAACTAACTCTCTCAAATTCACGGCGGCAACTTGCATCGAATGCACATGAATGAGAGGGAGTCGCTTCTTTCATCCAAACATATGTTTCACGAACGGTCATGAAGATAATGCTTATAAAAGTTTCCAATACTAGCTGGATGTTCAACACAGATCATGGAGAAGATAATAATGTTGCTGATGGGCTCAACAACAATTCATCCAGTTTCCATAGTGATGGAATTCCACAGCTATGTGAACAAGGCGATGGTATTGGTCAGACCCAAAAGATATAATGGTGTATGCTCAAGGAAACAACCACGAGTAAGACAACATTATGAACATCGTTGGTTCTGATTTGATTTGATGATAGCCCATACTCAAATCAAAGATGGGGTAAGATAATAGGGCCAACAACTGATCACAAGGACCAATTGATGAAGATATCATCTTTCTTCAACGCACACACACACACAGAAAGATATCCCTTAACATGAACTAAGTCAGACAAGCTTTTATCTTCCAACTCTCCAAGTTGTTGTTTAGCTTGACCAACTAGCTCAGGGGTATCCCACACAGATTCTTGGAGAAGAGGTGGTTTACAAGAAACCATCTTGATCACGAACTCAACATAGCGGTCAGGTGACAACCTGGTAATACTTCCGAGAAGATATTCGGAAAATCACAAACCACCGATATGTTACTAAGCTCGAGAACAACCTTGCTTTTCAGGGCAAGACGATACGATCACAAGAGCGAGGGACTGGCACAATCCTAACTCACTGATCGAGGAGTGCACTGGAAATAAGGACTAGGTAGCACAATCTATCTTAGAATGATGATTCAATAATCAGCACGCTAAGAAAGAGGTTGTTGTCCATTTAACTACCAAGCAACGGAGTTGCTAGGGCAACGGAGTTGCTAGGAGTACAGATTTCACACATCACGATTCACTTGTCGGCATTCCGGTTGCGACAACACGGAACCGAGGGATGAATAATGATGGCGAGAAGTATCACTACGTCAAGAATTCACAAGAGTTGGTGCAATTCTCATGAAAATCCTGACATAAAGATGGTAATACTTCAGGGTAGAACAGAATCAAAAGCTGGGTTGGCATTTTGATCTGCGGAGCACAACTATTTTGACCCAATCCTAGATATGGATGAGGTACTAGAGTTTGTTTCTCCTAGTCATCCTGAATAGAATGGTTTGACGGACCACAAGAATAATAAGCATCGATAACACGAATGCACAATTACTCCTGACTATCAATTGATAGACGAAGATCGGAATACGAGTGAAGAGGGACAACTCAAAGGAACATATATCTTTCTGAGTTGTGGATGCATAGAATAGTATGTCGAGCAAAGCTCAACATTTCTTCCGGCTAACCCATGCAGAAGGTAGAACTGGCAGATTCACAATATAGAATGGAGAACTCATCAAGAGCACTCTGGTTGTGATCTTTTGGTTCAAAAGAACTCCTGCCAAGAATGGTTCATGGTATTTGGAAGAACGATATACCACGGACCTCGAGGACTATCGCAAAGGTTACTAATATCCTAAAGGAACTAGCAACACTATCAACACGAGGTAAGTAGGGTGAATCTCGGGTTCAAAACCCAAGGAGTAGAATACCTACTACTAAATGGCATCACGGGATGCTTTCGAGAATGATGGCCATAATAATCACACTGGAACACGGAACATGGCTAGATTACTAGGTGATACTCTAGACACCTAGGGTCATAATAATAGCTCCAACATATACGTCGAGGCAATAGAGGAGCTCAACTCACCGTTTAGTGTGGTTAATCTGGCCCAAAGGACATCGGAATGGGAGGAAGGGATTTTGCAAATGCTTCAGACTATTTAGAAACCTGGGATGACTCGGACAGCATAATGGCTGTAAATGCCCAAAGGATTTGAGACATACTACAAAAATGGTGGCATAACCACTCAGAAGTACAATCTCAAGGTTTCGATATCAACAGTTAAAATACGAAAGTAGTAGGAACTGAACTGAGACATAAATCCAACAATCTTATAAGTCTACGGATTAGTAACACGTGATCCTGATAGAAAGAAGACAAAGCCTAGTTCCTTAACCCCGTAGAAAAGATAAGGTGACTCAGATCAGAAGGCATAAGGTATAAGGTGTAAAAAGAGCCTTACGTTCCATCCCATAATCAATTCCCTTATATAACTAAAGAATTTCTAGACTCAACTTCGACCAGTTTGGCTTGGTAATCCTATAGGCAGTCAAGCTCTGATACCAAAGCTGTCAGGACCCCGACTCAATGCCACATCGATCTAGCATGTAACACCTCATATTACTTTGCGGCCTCACGCACGGTATTCCCACGGGTGTCGCCTTACCTTTGCCCGGGACCATTTGCGCCTTTTGGCACACGTATATGATAGTGTCGCTAGCATCCATATGATAAGGAGCCCGGGCTGACATGGCTAGTCGTAAACCCAAAGTGGCACAAACTTATAGGGACAGGCATCCACGACCCAGCATCGAACGTGTCAGTCATCAGCGAGTGAATCCAGGCTATAGCACTAGGCTAGCAGGACTCCGGTGAACCGGGCTGTAGCGGGCTAGCAGGACTCCGGTATTCATCGCGTGACATTTCCCTGAAGGGACAGACACAGGAACGAAGAAGGACACATGCCGGCCAGCCTAAGTGTTCCGGAGTAGTATCAAGCTACCATATGGAAACACTAGGAGACATTTCCCGGTAAGAGAGGCTACTAAGGATAAACAACTAGATAGTCAGATCCCACACATACCAAGCATTTCAATAACATACACACAATATGCTCAATATGTGCAAATACAACATGGCATCACAACATGACTCTACAACTCAAGTATTTTATTCAATAGGCTCCAAGGAGCGAGATATTACAAACATAGGTCTGATGACCCAACATTCAGAGCATACAAGTCAAAGCACAAGCGGAAGCTCAACATGTCTGGGTACAGACAACTATAAATGAAAAAGGTTGAAAAGCCTGACTATCTACCAGATCCTGCCGAGGGCACAAGATCGTAGCTGAGGTAACAAGCTAAACGTCGAAGTCCACGCAGAACTACTAGCGAGACTAAAGTCTCTCTGCAAAACATAAAATAGGCAAACGTGAGTACAGATGTACCCAGCAAGACTTACATCAGAACTATCTACATATGCATCATTATCAACAAAGGGGATGGTGGGGTTTAACTGCAGCAAGCCAGCTTTGGCTCGGTGGCTATCCTGAACTACGACTGCAAGTAACTCTTTTGAGGTGGCGCACACGAGTCCACATATTCACCATATCAATACACCACTATGAATCCGCTCTCGTCCCCCTACGAGAACGCCATCCATAGCACTCACGCTTATCTTGCGCATTTTAGAGTATCCACTTTCACTTGTCTATGAACTGTACAGGCAACCCAGAAGTCCTTTACCGCGGACACGGCTATTCGAATAGATAATGTTAACCCTGCAGGGGTGTACTTCTTCACACATGCTCTCGCCACTTACCGCCATGTACACCTCGTGTATCTCAGCAACTTTCAAGCGGAAGCCTGGAAAGGGAGTCGGCCACGACCTGACTAACCACACAAGTCTCTCGTCCAGGTTTATCGCCTATTCGGGTTCCATCCGCAAGGAGATCCGGCCGGGGTGTCGCTCACGGCCCCAAACGATGTGAGCAGGGTTCCCAGGCCCACCATCTGGGTGCCACTTGGTACACCGTGCCACTGTGCCTAGTCTGTCCCAAGCCCACCTGTACCGAGTGCCACTTGGTAGACTACTAACACTACCTACAAACACCAGAAACTAGTTGCAACTCCTGGACAGAGATCGGGTTGATTAATAAGTCGAGAGGGGCCGAGTTACCGGAACCCAATGTGTGGTAGTAGCTGTTCATGGATCACAAACACAGAACTCAGTTCCTGAGGACGGCTTCAATGAGACAACCCACCATGTACTCCTACATGGCCTCTCACCGCTACCTTTACCAAATCGTGTTCTCACACTTAGCTCACACACAGTGGGACATGTTCACACACCTCCAATTCATCCCTGATGAATCAGACCTGACACAACTCTAAGCAATAGCAGGCATGACAAACAAGCATGAATGAGTAGGCACACCAGGGCTCAAACAACTCCTACTCATGCTAGTGGGTTTCATCTATTTACTGTGGCAATGACAGGTCATGCAGAGGATAAAGGGGATCAACTACCGCAGCAAGTAATAGTTGTATCGTAGTTGTCCTAATGCAGTAGAATAGAGCAGGAGCGAGAAAGTGGGATTGTATCGGAATGAACAAGGGGGTTTTGCTTGCCTGGCACTTCTGAAGATAGCATATTTCTTCATCGGTGTCATCGATCTCATCGCCGGAACCATGCTATCGAGAGGGGACAAACACCGAAAACACAGAGAAGAAGCACAATCAATGCAATGCAACAATATGATGTATGACGATGACATGGAAATATGCTGTTGGTTGAGCTAATGCAACTAGTAACAATTTGAGTGAAGCTGATTTGAACACAAGGTTCAAATT
Source organism: Triticum timopheevii (assembly GCA_963921465.1). Lineage (NCBI taxonomy): Eukaryota > Viridiplantae > Streptophyta > Magnoliopsida > Poales > Poaceae > Triticum > Triticum timopheevii. Next base: position 273,624,532 of record OY997262.1, on the reverse strand, counting down.
CAAACTCCATGTAAGGCATTTCAATGCCATTTATTCAAATTGTCATATGCAGTGGCTGTAAGTTGTTCAAACATGCATTAGAATGCCATAAAAATATTCTTCATATTTTTCTGATAATTTTTCATATATAATTTATTTCATTCTGAGCTACGGTTGAATTTACATGATTTTTAGAAGTTTAGGGCATTTTCTGAAATTTATAAATCATTTCTGATTTATTAAAATTCCAGAAAATATTACTGCGTCAGCATGACAATAGCATTACGTCAGCAGGTCGGCTTTGGCTGACCAGGTCAAACCTGACCAGTGGGACCCACTGGTCAGTGACCCAGTGTCGGTAAGTGACACAGACAGGTGGGCCCGGTCAACGGCCACGTCAGCGAGGTCAACGCCGACGCGTGAGGCCACTGTGATTAATCTTTACCTAATAATAAAGCAAATTGGGTTTCTTTCGTCCTTCATGGCATTTTTCAGAAAAGTCCTTCTATTTCAAAGAAGTCAACCCGCAGTCCTGTTTTAAGTCGAAACGAATCGTTTTTTTTCGTATTTTACACAAAAGTCCCTGTGTTTTCTTGAAATCAACCCGCCATCCGGATTTAAGTCACACCTGAACCGTTATTTTACGTTTTTCTAAACCCCCCCTGACGTTTTAGGTAATTCATCCGCGGATCATATATAAGTCAAACAAATACTTTTTTTATATCATCTATATCTTTTAAACCGTAACTTCGATTTGAACATGTTATATATGAAATTTGATTAGAAAAATATGTAGAATATGAATATGAGATTATTTTTACCTATTAAGTATTTTAATATTATTTTGGAATGTATTTAGATCAAACAAATGATTTTCTAAATTATCCGTATCTTTTAAACCATAACTTTGATTTTAACATATTATATATGAAATTTTATTAGAAAAATGTGTGGAATCTAAATATGATGTTAATTTTACCTGTTAAATATTTTTAAAATATTTTTTTGAAAGAAAACTTATAATTTCTAGCACAAGATCCGTTTTTCTTTCGTACCAACGGCGATCTAGATTGCAAATAAACACCCCAGTATAACCATATAGGAAAAAAACATCAATAACTACACATGCATACCTCTGAAAAATGTCGTAGGGGAAAACAACAGATTTCTCATCGCGAGAGAGAGAGAGAGAGAGAGGCGAGGGAGGAGAGAGTGAGAGAGAGACGCCTTAGGATTAACCATATTCAAACACGTTTTTTTGTTGTTTTGTGTGAACACCGAGGCCATTGCCAATGAGGGTGAGAAGGAGGATAAGCGGCAACACAAATATGATGCCTCGCAAATATAAAGGAGATGGACATATTGATTGATGGTTGTTGGGTTAAGAGTGTGTGTTATGTTTTTTCTCCCGTTGCAATGCACGGGCTCTTTTGCTAGTTTAAACTAAACAGGAGTTAAGCTGTGGTCAATTAGGGGCGTGGGGCCCATTTGTCAATGGGTCAGGGGTTTAATTAGTAGGGTCATTAGTGGCTAATGGTGGCGCCACGTCAGCAGTCACTGGGGTTAAACGCCGGCGACCACATTCCGCGGCGGTGGCTCGCCGGAGAGGCTCGGGTTTCACGTATAGGGGGCGGTTCGGGGCGCGGTCGGTCCCGTTGGAAAGCTGGCACTCGGCCGCTTCCAGCGGTGCAAGCGGGGTTGCCGGGGACGGCGTGTCGCGGCGACGGGTGGAGCGGCGGCCGGAGTTCGGTGGTTGCGGCTGAGAGGGCTAGAGCTCGCGGGCGAGGGAGCTGAGCAGCGCAGCGGCATCTAAACAGCATGTGGAAGAAGTCTGCGAGCTCAGTTTGGTCGTCGGGGCTTGCTAGCGACGGCAGTGACGAGCGCGGCGGCGAGAAGCTCTCGGCCATGGCGGGGCTACGGTGTAGAGAGCGGGCGCGACCAGGGGAGAAGGGGGAGACGATGCGGGTTCTCACAGCGCATCCGATGGCATCGTCGGCGAGGTCGGGGGCGGTCGGGTTGCTGCGAATCGACGGCGGCGGCTGTCGGTGCAGAGGATGAAGACAACAGCGATGACGGTGCTGCGGGGCGCTCCGGCGTCGTTTGTCTCGGCGGAGATGAAGAGCAGGTCATGGCGGAGCTCCTGGACCGCTCGAGAGGACGAGGGACAGGCGATAGCCGCGGTGGTGCTCGTCGGTGGCGTCGGCGTGGTCCAGTGAGGTGGGGAACAGCAAGGGAGAGAGAGCCAGGGAAGGGGGGAAAGAGCTCCATGGGAAGAGAGGAAGGGCTGGACGGCTCCGGGCGGCTGCGTGGCATCTTCAGAGGAGTCGGGGCACAGGCAGGCAGCCTGGAGGTGGGGCGGCGAGCGTCGGGCACGCAGCTGCTTCTCCTCCTGGCAGGAGGAAGAAGACAGTGCTGCCCCTGGTGGGCTGGGCCTGTTGTCTGGGCTGCTAGCTGGGCCGGCCAGGTAAGTGGCCCAGGTGGGCTTCCTCTCTCTCTTTTGCTTTTTTCTGTTTTCGTTTTCTATTTTTGTAGTTTGTTTTGATCCAGTTTTCAAAAACCAAATCAATTTTATAAATCCTGGAAATATTCATGAGCACTTTCTAAATTATTTCAGTGTCCCACAAATAATTCCAACATTATTTGAGCATTTAATTTATTTATAGAGTTTAAATGCCCAAAGTCAAATACAATATGATTTAATTCAAAAATCCAAAAATAATCTAAGAATATATTCATCATTTTTGGCAGAGGTTTCCACCTTAACCAGAAATCATGAACTTTTCTTAGGGACTTTTGGGTTTATTGAAAAAGATTTTAATCCACCCTAGTTGAGTTGATTTAATGCTAGGGTTTGAACATCCCCATTTCAAGTTTAAGGAAAATTTAAACATGATGCACACATGAAGCTAGCCTAGTGCAATACCAGAAGCTAGGGATGTGACTTGGGCGCACGGCAATGTTCTGGGAGGACCGTTGGCTGTCAGGATACCGCATTCAGGAGCTCGCGCCAGCCATATATGGCAGAATATCTAAGAGGACGAGGCAATCCCGGACTGTCGCTCATGCCCTAACTGATGCCACCTGGGCCTAAGACATCGGCCCGGACATGGACGAGCACGCGTTAGCCCAGTTCCTTGAGCTTTGGCCCCGGGTGGAGAGCGTGACACTTTATGATCACATACCAGACAAGTTGACATGGTCGTGGGAGAAGGACGGAGATTTCTCGGCGCGATCGGCCTATGCGGCAGGTTTTGCGACCCTTCAGGCCTCCCCCACGGCAGCTTTCACATGGTCATCGCATGCGCCTCTACGCTGCAGATTTTTCGCATGGCTAGCCCTTCAAAATCGGGTGTGGACCTCAGATAGACTTGCGAGAAGAGGTCTACCACATCAGGAGCGCTGCCCGTTTTGCGACCAGGACGCTGAAACAATTAACCATCTCCTCATCCGGTGTGTGTTTGCCAGAGAGATCTGGGACACGGTTTGCCAGGCGATTGGCACAATTGGAGAGGCCCCAACAGCAACAGATGACTTGATGACATGGACTATCAGACCAGCGCTGACCGGGAGGCATGCCAAATCTCTACGCGCACTCCACTTACTGATCATGTGGGAATTGTGGAAGCACAAGAACTCTATTGTCTTTGAGGGGAAGGCACCGGACGCGCGAGCGCTCCTGCGGAAGATTGTCGCTGAGTGCGCGGTGTGGATGAGGGTAGGGATCATTCATAGCGACCTCGAGCCCTGGGTGGTAGCGATAGGTGCGTGGGCAGATAGGGAGTAATCATTATATTTTCATTCCTTGTCGGGTGGAGTGCACTTGTGTGTGCAACGAGAGCTTTGTACATTGTGGATGGGCCTTCTTTTACCCCCTTTCTCTCTTCAATATATGATACGCACACTCGTGCGTATTCGAGAAAAAAAATCTTATGCTTCCAACTAGCAAAATTAGTACCATCAAAGTAAGGACCTCTACGGTGATAATTTCCCTCGCTAGACGCCATACTCTTCTAGGTTGTGAAACCAAGGCCATGACCACCAAAAGCTATGGAAATCAAAGCAAATGGAGACCAAAGCTCTGATACCACTTGTAGGATCGAAAGTATGTCTAGAGGGGGGGTGATTAGACTACTTGACCAAATAAAAACTTATCCTTTTCCCAATTTTAGTCTTTGGCAAATTTTAGTTATCTTAGCACAAGTCAAGCAATCTTAACACAATTCAAGCAAGCATGCAAAGAGTATATGGGCAGCGGAAAGTAAAGCATGCAACTTGCAAGAATGTAAAGGGAATGGTTTGGAGAATTCAAACGCAATTGGAGACACGGATGTTTTTGCCGTGGTTCCGATAGGTGGTGCTATCGTACATCCACGTTGATGGAGACTTCAACCCACGAAGGGTAACGGTTGCGCGAGTCCACGGAGGGCTCCACCCACGAAGGGTCCATGAAGAAGCAACCTTGTCTATCCCACCATGGCCGTCGCCCATGAAGGACTTGCCTCACTAGCGGTAGATCTTCACGAAGTAGGCGATCTCCTTGCCCTTACAAACTCCTTGGTTCAACTCCACAATCTTGTCGGAGGCTCCCAAGTGACACCTAGCCAATCTAGGAGACACCACTCTCCAAGAAGTAACAAATGGTGTGTTGATGATGAACTCCTTGCTCTTGTGCTTCAAATGATAGTCTCCCCAACACTCAACTCTCTCTCACAGGATTTGGATTTGGTGGAAAGAAGATTTGAGTGGAAAGCAACTTGGGGAAGGCTAGAGATCAAGATTCATATGGTAGGAATGGAATATCTTGGCCTCAACACAAGTGTAGGTGGTTATCTCTCAGAAAATGCAAGTTGGAAGTGTAGGTTCGTTCTGATGGCTCTTTCCACAAATGAAGAGGGGTGGAGGGGTATATATAGCCTCCACACAAAATCTAACCGTTACACACAACTTGTCAAATTCGGTGGGACCAAATTGGGAAACTCGGTCAGACCGATTCAGCAAATCTAGTGACCGTTAGGATTTTCGGTGGGACCGACATGCAACTTGGTAGGACCGATATGATTAGGGTTAGGAACGTAATCTCGATGAGACCAATTACACAAACTCTGTGGGACCGATTTTTGTAATAAGCTAACCAGAGAGTTGGTAAGGTAAACTCGGTGGGACCGGTTCGCTCATTTCGGTGGGACCGAAATGTTACGAAAAGGAAACAGGGAGTTTACATTGCAATCTCGGTGGGACCGGTCGCTCACCTCGATGGTACCAAAATGTTACGAAGGGAAACAGAGAGATTACAATCCCATCTCGGTGAGACCAAGATCCCTATCGGTGAGACCGATTTGCCTAGGGTTTGTGGCAGTGGCTATGACATCTGAACTCGGTGGTGCCGGATAGAAAGAATCGGTAGGGCCAAGTTTGACTTTTGGATTAGGTCATATGTGGATGTGGGAAAGTAGTTGAGGGTTTTGGAGCATATCACTAAGCACTATGAAGCAAGAACCTCGTTAAGCAACACCTCATCCCTCCTTGATAGTATTGGCTTTTCCTATAGACTCAATGTGATCTCTGATCACTAATATATAAAATGTAGAGTCTTGAGCTTTGAGCTTTGAGCTTGAGCCAATCCTGTTGTCCTTAGCATTTTGAGGGGTCCACTTTTCTCATCCATGCCATGCCATTCATTGAGCTTTTCCTGAAATATTTATCTTGGAATAATGTTAGCTCAATGAGCTATATGTTGTTAGGAATTACCAAAACCTCCTAGGGATAGTTGCACCTTCATATTCAGTTATGGCAAGGCCGAGCATCTTGAGTACATGTGTTCTGGCAGAGCAAGTAATGCACTGCAGGAAAAATAATATGAGAACACAATGTATTCCCTATCCAAATCTAGAAATAATGTCCTCCTTCACGTAAGAGTTGACCATCGTACTTGTACCTTTTATCCAAATATAGCAATCCAAATTTCCAAATTACTCGACAGCATGTTCAAAAAACCCACCCTCCCGGATAGAAAAGAGGATTCTAGGAACATATTGTGCGTGTTTTAAAATCCTGTGTTAGGATGAGAAGGAACAAGTGTGGCATCTCGCTAAGGGCGCAGAAACCTGTAGGGTCCTTGCACTTTGGGCACTGCAAATGAAACACACTAGATTCAGTACGAAGAAAAATGCATCAACGGCGGCGGCTGCCATCCTAGGATTACCCGCGACCAAGGGACTTGGATTTATCGGGGATGCATGAAGAATTCGTATGTCGTTCTCCATGAGAAAACCCTATGCAATCGCCGAGAGGGGTTTTTCTCTGAACAAGCAGATGAGGGAGAAGGGGATTCAGGCCCAGTGAAATATTGCTGCTTCGTCCATCCAGCTTACTGCTAAAGCTGGAAAGGTGGGGGGTTTTGTGATTTGACGGCTCATTAGGCATTACTGCAGCGCTACGACCGGGGTGTGTCTACCGTGCAGTTATGCACTCTAATTTGGTGCATATGGCACATGGACCCCGTTGCCGGATGCCCCACATATCAGCAAAAGGAAGTACAAAGACAGGAGTAACTAGTTACACATAAATATATTTTTGACAGAGAGATACTCCCTTTGTAAAGAAATATAAAAATATTTTATATCACAGCTTTATACATAAGAAAAATCAAGGGGAATATATACAACATATATATTTATAAAAACAAAGTTTTTTTAACACAGTATAGACCAGTTGGTGATGATGGTGTGCCTGCCATCCTGCAATATAGGCCGTTCGATTTATATCTGATGAATAGGAAGGAAACTATGGCAATTTTGCAAAAAGGTACCCACACACCTCTCCACATTTCCAAATAAGGCCTTCCCTCATTCATCCTTTTATCTCATAAGATAAAATACTCATAGAAATGCCTTCCCTCAGATAGACTCACGATTCTGGACTTTGGGCCACAGTTCGGCGGGCCTGCATGTTTGGGGGCTCGTGTGTTCTACCTCGGCACTTTTCATATTGTAGGCGATCATTACGGCACTGGTTTTATATGTTGTCGCAAGACGAATACACAAAATTGAATAAAGCATGACAAGTGTTGGAATGAAATCGAACGACAGTTCCTAACCAGCAATCAGAGTTGCAATTCTATCAACGATATACCATGTGATAAATAATACTGTCATACTACTTATACACACAGGACACTTGTTTCACCATGCCAGATTATTACATCAAAATCTCTCGGAGGATAGATCAGTTCGGCAGTTGCGTGCTGCTACTGAAGAATTTCAAAGTTGATTTGGACCAGCTCTCCTTGCTGAGAAAGTTCGATTTTGACATCATCCCCTACCGCAAGATATGATTTAGATTTGAACCTTGACCATCCTTTAGCATCAATCATCATGCAACCATCCTTTGTACTACGGTATATTGAGCAGGTTCATTCACACCAAGGCTGCACATGGTCAGATAAACTTGGCCACGGTCACCCGGATTGTTGAATGACTCCCTCGTTGCTCTAGGAATTCTCTATTTGCAAACAAGAAGACATACACAAACAATTAGATCAACACAGTGAATCATGTGAAACAACATGGAAAGAAAAAAAATGAAGCACTTGGGCGGCCAATGCTTACCAAGAAGGTGGACATGTCGGTTTTTGTAAGGACTTTGGTATATGAAGTGCGAACTGCAGCCTAGTCTATTGCCGGTGCAACTGCTCGTTCGGTTGCCGCTGCATGGGCCGGAGCAGATGCAAGTGCAAGTGTTGGTGCAGGTGCCGAAGCCGTTGCTGGTGCCCGTGCCAGTGCGACTGGTAGTGCCGCTGCTGCTGCCGGAGATGGTGCTCCTTGTAGAGCTGGTGCCGGTGTCGGAGCAGGTGCTGGTGTCGATGCCCGATACTCCGATAGATTAGCCTGATCTGCATACGCGGTCGGTGCCCAATCCTTAGCTGGATCAGACTGAGCTGCTGCCGCTGTTAGTGCTAGAGCAACTGTCGGTGCTCGATCCGTTGCTCAAGGTGGTACCGATGTGCGAGATAGCGGCGATCGTGTCTGGTCTGCTATGATCGGCTTTCTAACTTGACTAGGCTCCATGACCGTGATCCAGTTTTTTCTTCATTTCTTTTAAACACGAGTAGGACTAATTGTGGTGTGTTTGTTAAACCAAACTGAAGTTCATCATAGGGACTCAGCTTGTACTCAGACAACAGACTGATCCAATTTTTTCTAGTAATATAAGTGATGGACAGTGCCTTCGTTACTGACACGACATAAGAAGTGAAACCTGCAAAAATAGCCATAATAGAGCAAACCAAACGGTTTATTCTGTGATGAATGTCACATGGCAAAACTTGCATCGTAAAATTGTAGGAAAAGAAAGAAAACATGACATTAAATCAATAAGATTTGGACAGTAAATCAATAAGATTTACTTGATGTGACACGAGTGAATCCTTACCAGGAAATCACTATGTTGAAGTACTAAAGAGAAGATTGATCATCCAACTATGTGTGGCATGCAGGGCCCCCGCCTACTTCCACAAGCAGGACAGTCCAAAGGTCGTGAAAAATCGTATGGACCGAACATCCATGGGACTGGAAATCCTGGTGGGTGCGATAAACCCTACAATGCATACAGATATTGGAGTGTAACCATAATTGATAAACCGTCCTCACAAAAAAGATGATCTGGGTACTTCAAAATATACAGACTGAATTGAGTGGACAGACATTAACATAGACTGTTCTCAGGACTCACCACACACCAAAAGCGGCAGTACTAAACAATATAGGGTTCACAAACACAAATCAAGTACTAAATAATAGTACTTACTACAGACAAGCAAAGTTGCACTAACTAAACTCTGTAGACTATTTCTTGCCACCGACCTATGGGATGAACCCCGCATAACTGACTAGGCCATGGACTTCATGAGAGATGTCTACCTGCACCATCACCATCTCGTCAACCTTGGAGAACCTAATAGAGTGGTCTTTCCACTCATAAACATGACGATGAAGACAGGCCGCATCAGATTTGTCGGGAAGCTTTACAAGAACCACACCCTTCATAATCGAAGGCACAACCAGGAAATTGTTGTGGTCAAGTACAGCCTCGAGAACACGCTTGACAACAATGCTACAGGAAAACACTAGTTCAGGACACGTGGCGACAAGGACACAGCAGCTGGATAGTTTAGCAATAGAACTCATCCTCAGGTCTTCCCGTTCACACGGCATGACTATGAGAACTTCATCTCCACCACGGACCTGGTTCTAATTCAAACAGAAAGCAAATATTTTATTACTACCTCCGTTCAGAAATATAAGATGATTTTTGATATTATACTCCATATATGACTACATATACACACAGAAATGAGTGAACAAAGACACTAGAACATGTCTTCAAAGGCATGAGAGCAGAGAGATTACTTGCAATATCCATAACACAAGTTACTGAGGCAAATATACCCTCTTCAAAGGTAGCATTGATGTTCATAAATTAGTTGAAAGTAATCTATAAGAAATTAGTGTCAACCTCTCGCATGTTTTGGTCAAAAGAGGAAGTTAGAACCGTCATTTGGCACACAAAAATCACATGCAAGATAACCCAGAAAGTTGTACTACTAGTACTAGTACAGTGTGTTAGATGAAAAAACACGATCAAGATCGAGAAAAAGATCGTCAAGAAGAGATATTACTTGGACTTGCTTAACGAGGGATCCCGGAGAGGGGGCTTGGACAGGGCGATGGCTTTGAGCTTGTCTGCGGTAGTCTCGGCGGGGTGCTTGCGCTTCTTCATACCATGAGCCTTGGCGGTTTTGGCCAGAGCCATAGACATCACTTAGGCCGGTGCTCCAACGTCCATCAAGAAACTGTCAAATAGAAATAAAAGAAAAGAAACCATAATCACAAACCCAAAAGAAGAACAGAGAGGGAGTTATAGGATCAGTCTCGGGGTTGCAAGACTGGGCCTTGGCCAGAATCAACACCATTGATACGCTCACCTTTCCTTCTTTGGGAGAGAAGAACAATGACAGAAGCAGGTCGGGGTTTTCTTGAAGAAATGAGGAACGAGATGAGGGAGAAGTGAGTGGGGGTTTTCTTCAAGAGAGGAAGCTGAGAGAGAAGAGTGAAATGTTGGTTGCTTCATCCGTCCAACTTACTGCTGGAAAGGAGGGGTTTTTGTGATTTGACGGCTCATTGGGCATTACTGCGGCGCTTCGATTGGGGTAGTCTACCTTGCAGTTGGGCACTCTACTACGGAGTAATTTAGTGCATGGCTGGTGGACCCCGATGCTGGCTGTCCCACACGTCGACGAAAGTGAGTAGCAAGGTTCCCGACGACCGTGGAGGAGGATCCGCACGGTAGAGCGTGTCCACTATTTTTCTGAAGAAAAAAATGATTACAGCAAGCGTTTCCACTCTTACGACGGAGGAATGCGAAACACGACAGCCACTTGAACATACACAGTGCTCCTACTACTAGCCAAGTGCAGTGGTTCATACATCAGTACTACATAATCTTGTTGCTAGTATAGTATGATATGACGATAACAAATGATGTTGTGCACATGTCAACTATATGAACAGTAATGTAGTAACATAGTACCGCTTTTTCGACTGTCTGGTCGAGAATGAATGGTGAGATGAATGTTAACAGAACTAGGTCTACAGGGCATGGAGAGTACGGTGCTACAGTACTCCATGAAACATGAACCATAGGAAGCACGAATCAATGTTAGGCAGGGTGTATGAAGGGTGCACGGGATGGGAGCAAAAGTTCCCTTCTCGACCCACTTTTGGGTGTTTGGCAGAGTGCATGAAGGGTGCATGAGTCCACACTAGTAGGTTGACAAAAATACACGAAGAGGAAACAACTATACTGAGATGAGAATGCAACCAAACTCACCCACCCGCTTTGTGCTACAGTGACTGATCTGCATCGTCTGAGTTTGATCCAATGGTCATGTTGCGCCGAGACATGGACATGCCCATGCAGAGGGCGCCTAAACACCACCGAAGTCCCTCTGCTTCTCGAGGTGCACGACGTTGGTGATGTAGGGTGCAACCCCCCGCAAAGCCCGCTCCCGGTCGACGGGAGCCAGCTCGTCAAAGACGGCGTCCAATGGCACGAATGGATTCCGGTGACGGAGCCCTGAAAGGATTCACCCGGCAACGGCGACGGCAGCCCGCAACCCCTCCTTGTCCAGCTCAGACCCCACCATCGCGCGGAGACGGCTCAGCTCCTTGGAGATATAGGTGAAGAAGGAGACCAGGTCAGGAAGCCGCAGCTCGTTGAAGTCGATCGGGTGGTCGAACAGGTTTAGCCCGACGGCCGGCATCATCGCGCTAGCACGACGGTAGGCATCGCGCAGCCGCAACGCGTGCGTGGCAACTTGGTTCACCAAGTGGCTGAGGCGATCCTGGACCTCGTCAATCGGCCCGCTCGCACTCCAGCCGGCTCCCCTAACGGCCTATCGTATCTCCCGCTTTCTGCAGCAACACCGCCGACGCCTCGAGCATCTTTGTGGTGGACGCCTGCCTCTTTTGAAGCTCTGTGAACTCCCGCACATAACGGAGGAGCATGGCACTCCTCTCCTCCTTGAGCTCACGGAGCTCCATGTCCTTGGCCCTGAGCTCCGCATCCTTGGCATGGAGCTCCTGTGTCAGGCGCCTCACCTCGGACTCCGTGATCTGCTGCGCCGCCATGGCACCAGGTAGAAGCAATGGGGAGAGGAAGCAAAGGGGGCAAAACGGTTGAAAGGCAATGTAATCTACGGGAAGGCGGAGGGAGCCAGCCGAGGAGTGGGGAATCTTTTGGTTTTCACCACGGTAGAACACCAGTCGATGACTTCTCACATCAGGGAGCAGTGGGTTTTTACAGGCGGAGTCATCGTGACTAATTGTTGCCGCGCCTGCTCCCGTCAATCAAAAAATTAAAAGTCCTGCCACGCCTGCTCCCGTCAATCAAAAAATTCAAAATCCTGTCGCACCCAAACACTAGAGCAACACCGCGGTGGATATTTAAATTTACCTGCCGGCAAGTAGATAAAAAAAGGGGTGAAAAAACAAATGTGGCAGCAGCCTAGCTAATCGGTCGAACTAGCCCAACTAGCTAGCCACCGTGCTTCACTAATGTACTCGGTGGGAAAGGTGGTCTTTCGTGATTTGACGACTCATTTACTTGCTTCGGTGCTACGACCGAGGAGGACCCAGAAAACGCGCGGTAGGGCGTCCCACGTCAGGAAGAATATATATGCGTGCACCACCCGGGAGGACCCTGAAACCCCGCGGTAGGGTGTGCCACGTCTCGGCACGGAGGAAAAATGTGCGTGTAAAAATATACTGTATCAGACGTAGTACCTATGGTTCGACCTTGGGACCTAGCCAGTCGGTCGAAAACACCCCACTAGCCACACAGCTTCATCATGCAAATGTGGCATGGTTAGCTCCGTCTCGACCAGCCACAACGTCTCTTGTTCTAGGCGATTCTTCTATTTTCCAACCTTTTTTTATTTGTAATAACACCACGGCAAGCTAGCGCTGCTCTTCGTGTGTGCCCGTGCAAAGGTTGGACGATGGAGAGAAGAGAGATTGAGATCGCAGACCTGGGACCCACCAGTAAGTGAGACAACGGTCATGCACGTGTTGACGAGGCACTCCCTCTACTCTACTCAACACAAGTACTGTATAAAATCAAGTTATGGGACAAAGCCAACAACGGTTCGTTTTTTCAGGCTATCGACTTACGCTTTGTAGTGCAGGTTGCCAGTTCGAATCTCGTCTTTCAGATTTGTTAGTTTTAGGTCCAAATTTGATTAATGACAAGTGGGACCCCCGTGTGTTGTTCCGATATTTCAGTGCAGGATGGTTTTTTTGAACAAACACTTTGCGCAGTTAGACAAGTAATGGCACGAGTTACACGTATTTTGCAAGTTTACGAACAAAAATGACAGCGGCATAGAATATCACATCCACCCCGCAGCTTAGATACTATGGTGATACGAGTTTTTACACCGTTGGAAGTGAGATCCAATGGCTTGGGAGTAGTCTTTGTAATTATGCGCAATTTCCAAACTCTCCAAAGGTTTTTTGCAAATAAAACATTCAGGCCTCGTGTGTGCCACTGCATCTTCGATCCAACGGCTCCCCGGTGCTCATATTAGGTGCTCCCCGTAGCTTAATTACCCGCTGCGGTGATATGAGCATCCAGGTCGTATGATCAGTGATCAAATGGCACATGCGTAGTACTTGTACTTTCTGCGCATTTCCCAAACTCTATCAGCCGTATGTTGCGAAAACATTCAAACCTCCTACTGTGGGCCTTTAGATCTCAGTGAACTCGTATCACCATAAAATCTACGGTGCGGGAGCACCTCATACTCTCCCGTGCAAGAAAACATAAGGTGCTATCGCAGCTTGGATGCTACGGTGATACGAGCTTGGAGGTCGTTTGATCTGAGATCCAATGGCATCTGAGCAGTCTTTGTGCTTGTAAGCAGTGGTCGAACTCTTTTGGGGCTTTTCTGCAAAAAGCCATTCGAACCACCGAGGAGGTGTTGGGTCACAAATCCAACGCCTCCGAAGAGCTTGTATCACCAAAGGATCTAAGGTGTGGTAGCACATGATATTCTTACATACAGGAGAATATGATGTCCTCCTTCATCTTAGATGCTACAGTGATACGAGCTTCGAGGTTGTTGGATATGGTATCAAAGGGCATCTAAGTAGTTTTTGTACAAATTGTGTGCAATTCTCAAACTCATCAAGGTTTCTTGCAAAAAAATTAAGACACATCATGTGAGCTGCTATATCTCAGATCTACAAGCTCCAAGCAACTCGTATTGGCATATAGCATCTAAGGTATGGGGGCACATGATATTCTCCCGGGGAGGAGGGGTGGGGGTGCACAACCAATCGGTGGTTGGGAGGGTGGGGACAAATATAATCTAAACAACCCTAAACAGAGCTCCTCAATTTTATCTAAGGTCGAGGGGTTGACCCCCGACAATCATAGCTCCGCCTAAACACAACATTTGCATGTACTATAGTACTAGACTTAATATTCATGTTTCAGTTTCATGTTCATTTTAAATATTGAACTGAGGACCATGGATGTCTTACATTTTACTCCCTTCGTTCCTAAATATTAGTCTTTTTAGAGGCTTCAAATGGACTGGCACATACAGATGTATATAGACATATTTGAGAGTCTATATTCACTCATTTTTCTCCGTATGTAGTCACTTGTTGAACTCTCTAAAAGACTAATATTTAGGAATAGAAGGAGTATTTTTGAATTCGTGTCATACATGCATGGTTTGGAAAAATAGATGCACTATACTTATTGGATTGTTGTTGTGTTCGTGCGTGTCTCTCTCTCTCTCTCTCTCTCTCTCTGTGTGTGTGTGTGTGTGTGTGTGTGTGTGTGTGTGTGTGTGTGGTCATATGCTTGATACATACAAAGTTTTCTCACCTCCATATTGTTCATCTTTTAAATTTGAATTTGCATTGGAAAACTTACTAGGGATACCATGAAATGTGAAATCCACGTTGAGATCACTATATCACAAACTCACTCTAATTAAACAACTCGTCATAAATCAATTACCACGTTGAGATTAGTATTTGCAAGGAAAATACGGGTATTGTAATACACATAGATTCGTTCGGCAATTTAAAAGGTTCCTTTCGTATTCTCGAATGGTAGGACCCAACGGCGTACCAGCCAGACCTTGGCTCGTGTTGATCCTAAAAAAGGGCTCGTGTCCTTCGGTGGCGTGCGTGGTACGCACATTAGGCAACCCCAACCAGTCGAGCCTCAGCGTTTCAAGTTGAAATATCTGGCTGCCAGAATTCCAGCCCTAGGAAATTCCCCTCATGTCCCTGGTCCATAATGACTACCGATGAACAACGGAGGGATGCTTTAGTAACTAGACAACGTTACCTACCATGCCGAGCACGGTTCAATTCCCTCAGTCGCCGCTCGTCAAGGTCACCCGTCAACTGCATTGCCTAGTACTACTACTACTACACTAGGATGAGCACAGAATTGAGCCCGTTTGTTCGTGCCTAGTCTTGAGTTAATATATCAGGCAATGCACTGGTACGGAGGGATTATCCTTTCACTCTGCATATATAACTTGTCTGAAGTCTAACTAAGCAAAATGCTTGACCAAATCCTTTCTTAAGAAATACAACAGGACAGATGTACGACTTGAAAATTTATTGCATGATGCAGGTTATGATATTGTTTTGAATCCTGGATCTTAAATTTCAGAAAATCCAAAAGTGAGCATAAATTCTTGAAACTGAGCATGGTCACGTGATATGGCACAAATATTACTTCGTAAGTTTTCTCTTCAATTCGAGACAAGCTGCTTATGACAAGTTGCACAAATGAAGAGCCAAGGTATTTTGGAACAAAGACCTGTCACGTTAAGGCAGACGCTTTCACTATTGAAACCGTGGGCGTTTACATGCCGCCACGAGTCCCCGGTTCTCATCGGCAGGTGCCGTCCCAGCAAGCGTGTGAGTCGATGGGAGGCGTGCGAGCAGACCACTGTGCTGGCTGTCAGGGAGGAGTGCGAGCAGACCGCTGTGCAGACTCACCGGAAGGCGAGCCCTTTGACCAGGCTCCGCCGTCCACCGTCGTCCCAACTGCTCCCACTTTTAGTGTCGTCGGCGCCGCGGTTTAAAATCAACCCCGCACTACCCGGTATCGCTACAATCCTCTCTCTTCCTCTCCGATTCTCCTGTCGTCTATCTCCAACTAGCCTGGCCTAAACGTACGCCATGCCGCATCACAATGGTCTGCCCTTAGTGTTCCAGTTTCATGAGGAAGACACCCAGCCGGAGTCTCAAGAACATAAGGCGCTTTGGGACGAGCTTGAACTGGCCTTGCAGGAAGACGCCGCGCCTGTCCCCGCTCCCGTTCCGGCTCCCGTCGCCCCGACTGCGCCAGCGCCCATCCCCGTGGCATTGATGGGCTGGGAGCCGCACATTGTCGCTGAGCTTGATGCCACAGGGTTCCACGAGGTCCACAGGGTTCCACAAGGTTAACACAAATACACGAAGAGGGAACAACTATATTGAGATGAGAATGCAACCAAACACACCCACACGATTTGTGCTACAGTGACTAATCTGCACCATCTGAGTTTGATCCAATGGTCATGTTGCGCCAAGACATGGACCTGCCCATGCAGAGGGCGCCTAAACACTAGATAGGTCCCTCTGCTTTTCGAGGCGCACGACGTTGGTGATGCAGGGTGTAACCACCCGTAGAGCCCACACTTGGTCGACGGGAGCCAGCTCGTCAAAGACGACGTCCAATGGCACGAATGGATTCCGGTGACGGGGCCCTGACAGGATTCGCCCGGCAACAGCGATGGCAGCCTACAACCCCTCCTTGTCCAGCTCCGCCCCCACCATCACGCGGAGATGGCTCAGCTCCTCAGAGATATAGGTGAAGAAGGAGACCAGGTCAGGAAGCCGCAGCTCGTTGAAGTCGACGGGATGGTCTAACGGGTTTAGCCCGACGGCCGGCATGGTCGCGCTGGCACGACGGTAGGCATCGCACAGCCGCAACACGTGCGTGGCAACTTGGTCCACCAAGTGGCTGAGGCGATCCTAGACCTCGTCACAATCGGCCCGCTCACGCTCCAGCCGGCTCCCATGACGGCCTATTGTATCTTCTGCTTTCTGCAGCAACGCTGCCGATGCCTCGAGCATCTTTGTGGTGGACGCCTGCCGCTTTTGAAGCTCCATGGACTCCCGCACATAACGAAGGAGCATGGAACTCCTCCCCTCCTTGAGCTCACGGAGCTCCACTTTCTTGGCCCTGAGCTCTGCATCCTTGGCCTGGAGCTCCTGTGTCAGGCGCCTCACCTCAGACTCCGTGATCTGCTGAGCCGCCATGGCACCAGGTAGAAGCAATGGGGAGAGGAAGCAAAGGAAGCGAAACGGCTAAAAGGCAATGCAATCTACGGGAAGGCGGAGGGAGCCAGCCGAGGAGCGGGGAATCTTTTGGTTTTCACCATGGGAAAACACCAGTCGACGACTTCTCACATCAGGGAGCAGTGGGTTTTACAGGCGGAGTCATCGTGACTAATTGCTGCCGCGCCTGCTCCCGTCAATCAAAAAAATTAAAAATCCTGCCACGCCTGCTCCCGTCAATCAAAAAAATTAAAAATCCTGCCGCGCCCAAACACCAGAGCAACGCCGCGGTGGATATTTAAATTTACGTGCTGGCAAGGAGATAAAAAAAGGGTGAAAAAACAAATGTGGCGACGGCCTAGCTAATCGGTCGCACTAGCCCAACTAGCTAGCCACCGTGCTTCACTGATGTACTCGGCGAGAAAGGTGGTCTTTCGTGATTTGATGACTCATTTACTTGCTTCGACGCTACAATCGAGGAGGACCCAGAAAACGCGCGGTAGGGCGTCCCATATCTCGGCAAGGAAGAATATATGCGTGCACCACCCAGGAGGACCCCGAAACCACGCGGTAGGGTGTGCCACGTCTCGGCACGGAGGAAAAATGTGCGTGTAAAAATATACTGTATCAGACGTAGTACCTATGGTTTGACCTCGGGACCCAGCCAGTCGGTCAAAAACACCCCACTAGCCACACAGTTTCATCATGCTAACGTGGCACGGAGGATAGGTGTGGTTAGATCTGTCTCGACCAGCCAAAACGTCTCTTGTTCTAGGCGATTCTTCTATTTTCCAAGCTTTTTTAGTTATAATAACACCATGGCAAGCTAGTGCCGCTCTTCATGTGTGCCTATGCGTCTAAAGGTTAGACGATGGAGAGGAGAGAGAGAGATCGCAGACGTGGGACCCACCAGTAAGTGAGTTAACGGTCATGCACGTGTTGACGAGGCACTCCCTCTACTCTACTCAACGTAATACTGTATAAAATCAAGTTATGGGACAAAGCCAACAACCGTTGTCATTTCAGGCTATCGACTTACACTTTGTAGTCCAGGTTGCCAGTTCGGATCTCGTCTTTCAGATTTGTTAGTTTTAGGTCCAAATTTCATTAATGACAAGTGGGACCCCCATGTGTTGTTCCGATATTTCAGTGTAGGATGGTTTTTTTGAACAAACACTTTGCACGGTTAGACAAGTAATGGCATGAGTTACACGTATTTTGCAAGTTTACGAACAAAAATGACAGCGGCATAGAATATCACATCCACCCCGCAGCTTAGATGCTATCGTGATACGAGTTTTTACATCGTTGGAAGTGAGATCCAATGGCTTGGGAGTAGTCTTTGTAATTATGCGCAATTTCCAAACTCTCCAAAGGTTTTTTTGCAAATTAAACATTGAGGCCTCGTGTGTGCCGCTGCATCTTGGATCCAACGGCTCCCCGTTGCTCATATTAGGTGCTCCCCGTAGCTTAGTTAGCCGCTACGGTGATACGAGCATCTAGGTTGTATGATCTGTGATCAGATGGCACATGCGTAGTACTTGTACTTTCTGCGCAATTCCCAAACTCTCTCAGTTGTATATTGCAAAAACATTCAAACCTCCTACTGTGGGCCGTTAGATATCCATGAACTCGTATCATCGTAGAATCTACGGTGCGGGAGCACCTCATATTCTCCCATGCGAGAAAACATCAGGTGCTCTCGCGGCTTGGATGCTACGGTGATATGAGCTTCGAGGTTGTTTGATCTGAGATCCAATGGCACCTGAGCAGTCTTTGTGCTTGTAAGCAGTGGACAAACTCTTTGGGGGCTTTTCTGCAAAAAGCCATTCGAACCATCGAGGAGTTGTTGGGTCACAAACCCAACGGCTCCGAAGAGCTTGTATCACCAAAGCATCTAAGGTGTGGTAGCACATGATATTCTTACATACAGGAGAATATGATGTCCTCCTTCATCTTAGATGCTACGGTGATACGAGCTTCCAAGGTCGTTGGATATGGGATCCAAGGGCATCTGAGCAGTTTTTGTAATTGTGTGCAATTCTCAAACTCATTAAGGTTTCTTGTAAAAATATTAAGACATCGTGTGAGCTGCTATATCTCAGATCTACAAGCTCCAAGCAACTCATATCAGCATATAACATCTAAGGTGTGGGGGCACATGATATTCTCCCGGGGAGGAGGGGGGTGCACAACCAATCGGTGTTTGGGAGGGTGGGGACAAATATAATCTAAACAATCCTAAAAAGAGCTTCACAATTTTATCTAAGGTCGAGGGGTTAACCCCCGACAATCTACATAGCTCCGCCTAAACACAACATTTGCATGTACTATAGTACTAGACTTAATATTCATGTTTCAGTTTCCTGTTCATTTTAAATATTAAATTGAGAACCGTGCATGTCTTACATTTTAATCCCTTCGTTCGTAAATATTAGTCTTTTTAGAGATTTCAAATGGACTGGCACATACGGATGTATATAGACATATTTTGGACTGTAGATTCACTCATTTTGCTCTGTATGTAGTCAGTTGTTGAAATCTCTAAAAGAATAATATTTAGGAACAGAAGGAGTATTTTTGAATTCGTGTCATACATGCATGGTTTGGAAAAATAGATGCACTATACTTATTGGATTGTTAATGTGTTTGTGTGTGTGTGTGTGTGGTCATATGTTTGATACATACAAAGTTTTCTCACCACCCTATTGTTCATCTTTTAAATTTGAATTTGCAATGAAAAACTTACTAGGGATACCATGAAATGTGAAATCCATGTTGAGATCACTATATCACAAACTCACTCCAATTCAAGAACTCGTCACAAATCAATTACCACATTGAGATTACTATTTGCAAGGAAAATACGGGCATTATAATAGACATAGATTCGTTCGGCAATTTAAAAGATTCCTTTCGTATTCTCGAATAGTAGGACCCAACGGCATACTAGCCAGACCTTGGCTCGTGTTGATCCTAAAAAAACTAGGCTCATGTCCTTTTGGTGGCGTGCGTGGTATGCACATTAGGCAACCCCAACCAGTCGAGCCTCCGCGTTTCGAGTCGAAATATCTGGCGGCCAGAATTCTAGCCCTAGGAAATTCCCCTCATGTCCCCCGTCCATAATGACTACCGATGAACAATGGAGGGACGCTTTAGTAACTAGACAACGTTACCAACCGTGCCGAGCATGGTTCAATTCCCCCGGTCGCCGCTCCCCAAGGTCACCCGTCAACTGCATTGCCTAGTACTACTACTACTACTACACCAGGATGAGCACAGAATTGAGCCCGTTTGTTCATGCCTAGTACTTGAGTTAATATATCAGGCAATGCACTGGTACGGAGGTATTATCCTTTTACTCTGCATATATAACTTGTCTGAAGTCTAACTAAGCAAAATGTTTGACCAAATCCTTTCTTAAGAAATACAACAGGACAGATGTATCGCTTGAAAATATATTGCTTGACGCAGGTTATGATATTATTTTGAATCCTGGATTTTAAATTTCAGAAAATCCAAAAGTGACCAGAAATTCATGAAACTGAGCATGGTCACGTGATATGGCACAAATATTACTTCGTAATTTTTTTCTTCAATTTGAGACAAGTTGTTTATGACAAGTTGCACAAATGAAGAGCCAAGGTATTTTGGAACAAAGACCTCACACGTTAAGGCGAACGCTTTCACTATTGAAACCATGGTTTACGTGCCGCAACGAGTCCCGCTTCTCATCGGCAGGTGCCGTCCGAGCAAGCATGTGAGTCGATGGGAGGCGTGTGAGCAGACCGCTGCGCCAGCTGACAGGGAGGCGTGCGAGCAAACCCCTGCGCAGGCTCACCGGGAGGCAAGCCCTTTGAGCAGGCTCCGCCGGCCACCTTCGTCCCAACTGCTCCCAGTTTTAATGTCGCCGGCGCCCTAATTTAAAATCAACCCCGCACTACCCGGTATCGCTACAATCTTCTCTCTTCCTCTCTGATTCTCCCGTCGTCTACCTCCAACCAGCCTGACCTAAATGTACGACATGTCGCATCACGATGGTCTGCCCTTAGTCTTCCAATTTCCTGAGGAAGACACCCAGCCGGAGTCTTAAGAACATAAGGCGCTTTTGGACGAGCTTCAACCGGCCTTGCGGGAAGACGCCGCGCCTGTCCCCGCTCCCGTTCCGGCTCCCATCGCCCTGACTGCGCCAGCGCCCATCCCCGTGGCATTGATGGGCTGGGAGCCACATATTGTTGCCGAGCTTGATGCCACGGGGTTCCACGAGGTCCCCGCCGACTTTCACGTGCCCGTGCACATGCCAGCGCATGCGCCTGCGCGTGCACTGACGTGAACCCCCGTGCCGATGCCCGTGCACCTGCCAGCGCATGCGCCTGTGCGTGCACTGACGTGCGCGCCCATGCTGGTGCCCGTGCACACGAATGTCTCCGCCGAGCCGTTGCCAGCGCATGTCCCCGCGTGGGTGCCAGTGCCCCCTCAGCGGCATGGATGGCCGCCGTCGACCGCTTCCTTGCACCAACGCCAGTCGCCTCCTCCCACCAGTTGACTCACTCCTGGAGACCGAAGTCTAGAACATTGTGGCCTTCCTTGAAGCTAGGACCAACGTCCAGGAGTACGCCAACAATGGTGCAAGATGCCACCGCCGCCGTCTCTGTCGCCGTCGGTTAGTGGCCCGACGACACATAGAGCACGACAGAGGAGCCGCTTCCCACCGCAAGACGCCCCCGCCACCGCCGCATAATTTAAATTTGCCATGGAAAACGTTCGGATTGCCATGCTTAAAATCCGAGCATTTATCATTTTCGTTTATTTTAGATCAATCGTCGTATGAATGTAAAGTCGGAGTCAGACTGAATGAAATCTATCGTTTGATCGATTGAATGTTCTGCTAGAGCCGTATCAAATTAAATATGAAACGTCATTAAGCCACATCTATTCCTTCTCATCCAACGACCTAGACTGCTTCAATGAAGAGCGCTCAACACATTTAGCGTGCAGTTAATTTCATGCCAAAAATAATGCTAATCACATAATAACAGGCAAATAATATCCTACTTAATATCCACATGCACTTTATATACTTCCAAATTAATGTGCATTGCACGTACACATTGACTACTGCTACTAGTACGTGAAATTGTGCCGTAACTTGTGAACGCGTCCAGATATGGTCAACGGCAACATCGCCCGCGAGTTCTTAGTGTTTACCCGTGCGTCTAAACGCAGAAGGGGAGGAGAGAGAGAGAGAGCACACATGAAACCCACCAGTAAGTGAAGGCAAATAGTATGTGCTAACGAGCCGGTCCCACTAATGTACTAAAAATAATATTACATGTTATCCATTAAATAAGATGTGGTAATATAAAAATATTATATGAACAAAGGGGGGGAGTAAAACAAACATTGTTGTTCTACGTATGTTGCCTATTGACGTGTGGCTTGAAGGCCTTGGTCACATGTTCGATCCTCGTCCTTTATTTTTTAATTTGTATATGGGTCCAAATTTGTTTCATGACACGTAGGCCCCTCGGTGTGTAGTTTGTAGCACTTTAATTTGTGGGTCGAAATTTGTTCCATTCCAAGTGGACTATCGGTGTGTAGTTTTGTAGCTTATTTGTAATAATTAAAGAGAACACCAGAGTTTTTTGCAATAATACCATGGTGCGACATTGAAGGCGAGAAAGGACGTGCGAGAGAGCGATGACCGAGCCAGAGGGAAATTAATTGGGGGAGGTGCAGGGGTTGCAATGGTGTTTGGAGTAGTTGTGGGCCAAATGCTACGAAAATATAATCTAAACCCACCGGAATAAATGCCTATACAAATTAATCCAAGGTTGGAGTCCCCCTCGCAATGTAAATAGCTCCAGCTTTGCGAGCGATGGAGAGGTAGCTTCAATGTGTGGAAGATACAGCGTGAGAAAGCGAGGTCAACCGAGAGACATATAGATAGAGATACAAAGTGAGTGTGGTCCGACATTCATTGAAAAGATATATATGCTCTGGGAGATATTCTCCGGTTGAGCTTTTGGGAAGGGTGGGGGCTGTAAGATAGAGCTTGAGAGATGATCTAGTCACAGACATGTAGATATATTTTGTGCGTGGGAGGAAGCAAGGTCAATCGATTACATATATAAAGGGAGAGAGATTGAGAGAGTGTGGGTCGTCATGCGATCGAAAGAGTGAGATGGGTTGGAGAGAGTGACCTAGATAGACAATGTGCATGAGAGAGTATACAATATGAATATGTCGAATTGGGCTCACACATGGAGATATATCGTTTGTGTCCGAGAAAGAGCAAGGTCAATTGAGACAAACAGAGAGAGAGAGAGGGAGAGAGAGGGGGGGGAGAGAGAGAGAGAGATTGAGCGAGCGTGGCCCGCCATGAGGTCAAAAGAGTGGGGGCGGCTTGGATGGACTAACCTAGATAGACAATCTGCATGAGAGAGTATAGAGTGTGTCGATCGAGGCCTGGAAAGGGAGATATATCATTTGTGTGTGAAAGAAAACAAGGTTAATTGAGAGTCAGATAAAGAGAGCAAGATTGAGCGAGTGTGGCCCGCCGTGCGGAAGAAAGAGTGAGACACTCTCGAGGGAGTGACCTATATATACAACGTGCGTGCGTGCGCACGAGAGGTTGGAGAGTGAGAGAGAGAGAGAGAGAGAGAGAGCTCGGCATGGGGTGCAATGGCGGGTGTGTGAGGTAAATACATTTGGTAACAGAGTGGAAAAAGGGGGTTCTGTAGTTGAGAGAGTTAGAGATCTAAACATGAAGAGAAAGAATGAACGTGTGTTGGAAATCGATAGCTTCCTAAGGTGGTTAGGAGAGGAAGATTGACCGATACAGGAAGTATGTAGCGTGTGTGCCGAGGGGGGTGGCGCTAAAAACAACATTTGAATGTAGATAGTACGAGACTTAATATCGATGTTTCAATTCGGTGTACATTGTAAGATTTGAACTGAGGACCATGCATATGGGTAATTATTTCGAATTTGTGCCATACTAGGTTTGGAAAAGTTGACATTGACTCGATTATTGTGCTATTTTGTAGGTCATATGTTTGAATCCATCCAACAGTTTTCTCACTACCATGGTGTTGATCATATACATATGAATTTGTATTAAAAAGTAGCGTGGATATAGTGAAATGCGAAATCCACGTTAGAATTGAAGATCGCTATGTGACACACTCTAATTCAAATAACTAATTATGTGACACACACACTCTAATCCATGTTAGCATGGATACCGTGGATAACGGTTTGCTTTTTTTTCAAATAACTGCTCATTAATTAATTTATAGTATCTCGTTTCAAATGACTAATTATTTGCAAGGAAAACACGAGCATGGTAATACATATAGATTTGTTTGCAAATGAAAGAAGATTCATTTGTATTCTCAAATGTAGGCGCACCAAGCACACCAGGGTCATGTCGTGGTGGTCGCGTGTGTTGGACGAACGCTTAGCACCCAGCCACCCACCCCCTCCCTCCCTCCCCCCCTCCCCCCCCAAAAAAGGATGACGACAAAATAAGTTCGCGCTTCCACATTTCGGATTGAAATATCTGGCGGCCCCAATTTCAGCCCTGCAAAATCTCCCTTGTCCATCGTCCCCTTCCGCGCCCAGATTGCTCAAATCCCTAATATGCCGCCAACCCAAGCAAAGTTCGAATCGCCCCTCGTCTCGTCTCTTTCCCCACCTCTGTGTCGAACGACGACGACGAAGACGACGGTCACGCTTAACCACCGCACCGGAGCTACCTCATCTACGCCCTCGTCCACCGCACTGGGTGCTCCACCGACAACGTCGGCCGCCGCAACCGACGTGCCTCACCGACACCGACTTCCATAGCATCAGGTGCGCTTCACCTACGCTGTATCCCACCTCACCGGGGCTACTTCACCGAGCACATCGTCACACCTCCACCCCAAGGCCGTTGGGGCTTCACCAACGGTCTCGTCCACCGCATCGTAGCGCTCTGCTGCCACTCAAGATCTGCATCCGTGCGCGGCCAGCCAGCGCATCACCCTCAACGACTATGAAGTGACCCGCACTCTAGCTAGGCTAGCATGCCCAAACGCCAGCCCGAACTAGGTATCCACACATCACTCCCTTGTGCACTGTACCGACGATGTTTGGATATCCTTTCACTGCTCTCTTAGCTTATACGGCTATGCAACTCTGACTTTAACTCTTATTTCTTCTGGAGATATCATCTGAAACAAGGAAAACCATTTTTTAGCGAAGCATGACGGCGCTATGGGATCTGGTACACATCCTGCACACTCGTATAACCCTGTAAGTATCTATCCTCCTGTACAACAGCAAGGTCGATTCCTCTTATTTAATCAACCATTCGCCGTGTCAAAAATGCAGAGGGGGATGCAAGGAGCACATGGCCTGCACATCCAAGCAAGTGGTAACATGGACTTGTACATGGAACATCCCAAGTGCAAGCAGAGCTATAGTGAGCCTGTACAACGAGCTAGCGTAAGTCCCTGCATTTCATTTAATTCGTACTGGCATGTGTGTATGATTTGTGTGCAGTGGCAAATCCATGAATTCAAGTTACCAGGGGCAAACATTTAACTTAAAAATACGAAGGCACTTGCACTTCGGAAATCAACATAACTTGAGAAATGTGAAGCTACATGCACTTTGAAAACCAGCTAATGATCCAAAGTAGTTCAGATTATAAAACACTAAATGATGCAAGCACCAAAAAACACAAAATGCAACATGGTGTACAAGGACTACTAACATGGTCAGTACCTGCTTGAATTATTCGTTCTCTGGCTGAAAATATCGAAGTATACTTGCACCTATAACCAGTGCGCAAACTGCATATCAATATATTTATCCTGCATAAGTATGCCAATAGTTTCAAAAAACAGATTAGAAAAGTATGTATGCTTGTCATGATACGGGGACTTTCTGGTAGATGGCCTCGACTTTTCCTCAAGCCATGAAAATGTACTATAATTTGCTTGTCATCAATGCCTGCAAATCTCTATGTCTCTCTCAACATAGCAGATCATCATTAGACACTAAATCCTTCAATGGGAGCTTGCAAAATGCTTGCATTAGATCCCTCATTAGACACTATATGTTCATCACCAGGAGCATGTAAAATGTTTGCATCAAATCCTTCATTAGCAGTCTGTTCATTAGACACTTCAGGCTCAAGAACAACATGAGCTTGTATGTTTGCACCAGAAACTTGATTAGATACATCAGATTCAGTCAGTTCAGTATTGATTGGGGGAGTTATAAAATAAGCAGAAATTGGTTTCATTTTCTCATAGATTCCCTACATAAAAGCAGGTTTACAACACCGTCAAGTTTAACTATTGGCCAGAAATTGAACAGTTGAATTAGATACTGCTCGTTGCGCATGCTACTCTTGCAAGCTGCGACTGTCTGTTTATGCAAGCTCGATGCCAAGCCCGTGCTGCCGCCGCTGCCTCCCACGCAGGCTACACCCAGGGTTGGATGTTCATCTTCTTGTCCTTCCGTTCATTTGAAGCCCGGCGACCGCCCTCTAACAAGGGCGCGAGGAAGTATTGTGTCGGTCTGTCCAGCGGCGGCTAGGTTAGGAGCAAACAAGACTGGAGGCTGGAGCGACCGAATTGGGATTTTTCCCGCTGTTGATCGATATGGGAGGCGCTCGTTTGGGCCGCGAGCCTGCTATAGGGCCTGCCTTGCACTTATGTTATTGGCCCATCCAATTTGAAACATTTTTCTTCATTTTTTACATTGCCTGCTCGTGCGTTAGGACCAACAAAACTAGCCTGGGCCAACCTGGACGACTCAAACTAGGTGCACACTTTCCAGCCACCCGAGGTGGCCGCCCATACCAGCCCCTATGGTGGCGTCGCCCCTTTTGCGTGTATGATTGGGGTAGTGAAAAATATTTCAGTGGCACTTTTGATTTACCCACAGAATGGTTGAATTGCTTGTTTCTATGAACTGAGTTCGCCAATAATGTGAAGGATGCCAGTGTTTTCATCCTATTGTAGATTGCTTAGATCTTGATATGCCAAATGTAATTGCATAAAATATATAGTAAAATCCAATGTGATGTGTGTGGCTACAACTCGTCTGACTACATGTCCTCATATAACATATCAAGGACGCACCATCTTACCAGATTAACCATTCGACTTACCAATGCAGTGTGGGAAGAAAGAAGTATTGGGACTGCGTATCCAAGCAATTGATGCCATGGACTCCTTCGTAGAACCTTGTAAGTGAAAAATAAGTTGCAGTGTGCCTGTACAAAGAGCTAGCATAAGTTCAGATACCTGCTTCTCGGAATTTTAGTTAGCCACCTATTGCAAAATTATTCAATTATGTTGCTTGGCTTAATTTAGTTTGCTACTGATTACATAATGCCATCGCCTGTTAATCCTATTATGGACTGCGCCTATCTATGTGTTTGATACTTACTGTTAAGAATTACCTGTTTTCCTGAACTTAAATAGCTACTTAAACACGTAGATAGCTGGTCATATCTACTTCTAGGATGCAGCGGAATTCACGTGTAATTTACGTTCTGATACCCTGTTTGTTTAAATGGTTTGCTGTTATCACTTGTAGCACTAGTAATGTTTGCATGTTCATATATAGACAACTGTCAGGTATATATGAGGGACACCATCTTTTTAACTTATATATGTGTTGGAATCATTTTACTTACATCAAAGAAATTTACAGATGTCTGTGTTGCTGGTAAACGTTACCGACTTGTTACTTTAATACATTGCTAAGAACTTGTTAGTTTTACTAGTTCATGTGTAATTAAATATGTTGCCAAAACTGGTCAGTTTTACTAGTTTGATGTTAGTTTCTTATGGCTCTTGCAAAACTTTTTTTATTGATTGCTAACATTCAAGTTTGCAGGATCCAACTGAAACTCCGTTAGCACAACAGGTATGTTTTCAGAAACTTCCTTGTTTACCTGGTTTGCTGTTGTAATCATCTTACCAACTTCAAGTTTTCATGATCCAATTGGAAGTCCAATTGCATAGCAGGTGCATTTTCAAAAATATATTTGTGTAACAGGTTTGCTGCTGTAACTTGTTCCTCTAATCAAGTTACTCACTACTCAACTTTTCAGGATCTAAGAGAAACTCCAACGCCACAACAGGTTCCTTTTGCAAAACTTGTTTGTTTAAACTACTTTGCTATTGCAACCGGTTGCTCTAATCACGTTACTGGATACTCAACTTTTCAGGATCCGAGTGAAACTCCAATGCCACAACAGGCACCTTTTGCAAAACTTATTTGTTTGACTGCTTTGCTGCTGCAACAACCGGTTACAATGATGTTAATAACTACTTTTCAGCATCCAATTGAAATTCTTTAATTCCATGTTTGTTTAACTGGTTTGCTGTTATAACTCCCAGTTGAGATGTTTTGCTAACTTCAACTTTTCGGAATCCAATCAGAACTTTAATGGCAAAATAGGTTAGCCCAAGATCAAAGAGCGAGGTCCCCATGGACGTTGTATCATCCCACAGCAGTGGCACCGGCCCAATCGTGCATCATGAATTGCCAACTGCTGGTGCTCTAGAGGCTAAACTAGTGGTAGAAAGAGATTATGCTTCTGCACTTAGAGATGAAGTTGACATGTTGAGGAAGCAAACAGCACAATCACAAGCAGTACTCAAGACAACCATTAAATATTTGGTGGATTTAAAAACGAAGCAAGCTGAGACTGACCGCATTGTTAAGGTCCTGAAGGAAAAAAAAGGAAATTAAATTCCCACTTGGTAAATTATAGGTGAAATGTTCTTTCCACCGTTGAATAACCTTTGTGTTGTTTGTTCATGTAATCAATCAAACCATTTGTTTTAGAGATCATGTAATAATTGTTTTTTGGTTTGTAATTTTATTTGAGCACAAGTCTGTATTAATTGATAAGACTCGGAGACATTTCATTTTGATTGTTGTGCCAGACCTACAAATATGCCAATCGGGTTAAATGTGCATTCAGCAACAATAGTAGTATAGATGGACCATAAGTGGCACGCATCAGAAAGGGCCAAGATGTTGTAGTAGCTTCGCTAAAAAAAGGATGATGTTCTAGCAAAAAAAGTACAGCGGCCTGGCTTATGTATGTTAGTTGATATTATTGATCATACTCTATAAGTGTTTATATGTTTGTTAGTTATGTAAATTCTTGGCTAATTGACTCGGTATTTGAATCTTGATACATCGCTTGTGTACATATCGAAATGGGACTACACATTATGCTGCGTGTGACATTTGAGTTGGACATGAAGTGTTCCAAATATTCGAATTCACCTTAAACTAGATTCTAGCTTCTAAATTTGAGTATCGGCATTTGTAAATCATATTCATATATGATAGTGGAATACATCTTTGTCGTGCTTTTGAAGATATATAAAAACACATAGAATGATTTATAAAGATTCGTATAGGAATACAAATTGGATTCGAATTTAGTTGCCAGGGTAAACGTGGATGCTTATTGTCCTAAAATTCGAAAGAAGCGGCAAAATGTCCATTCCCACGTCGGCTGCCCGAAGCCAAGTGTTTGGGAGATGGATATTACTGTCTACCCATTACACAGACAATCCATCGACCCGATTTCCACTCCTCTCAATAGGGGTAGGTTAGTAACTTCAATTAGACGTGACACGAGTGCCTCTGAGCCCATTCCGACACGGTGGGCGCCAAACATGGGCGGAAAAACACATTTGATTCAAGCTCGTATGAAAGACCTCTGTTTCTCCCTCCATTTCCCCATTCATACACGGTGGGCGGCAAAACAAACTTGACTTGGCCAAAGTCGATGTAGGCAAATATTTTCAATAGGGGTAGGTTTGTAACTTCACGCAGACGTGACACAACCGCCCTACCTATCATCCCCGTTCATACATCGTGGGCGCCAACCATGGGCGCCAAAACACCCTCTCCTCGCCCGAAATCGCGCTGGGCAAATATTGGCGAGATGCGAGATTACCGTCATATCCCCAACCGACGAGACGTCCAAGTTTTCAACCGGGGCTAAGTTCGTAAGTCTCCCATATTTTAGATAGGCGTGTCCCAGAAACATGGTTCCCCGTACCTCTCCCTCCATTTTCCCATTCATACACCGTCCGCGCTAGAACACCAGCCCCCTCCGTCCTCCACCCCATTCATCGCCGCCGTCCTCCACCCCATCCATCTCCACCATCCTCCACCATGCCGGAGCGCCTACCAAGACCGTGTTGTCCACTGCTAGAGATGGACGTTTCTCATCCACGGTGACGGACCAAGAGCCTTGCATCACGTCCTCTCGCTTCATCGGCGCCGTCGTCCTCTTTGCCAGGGCTGCTCACACGACCTTCTCTTCCACTGCAACAGGACTTATTCCCTGATGCACCCATCTACCGTCGTAGATCTACTTCAACGCCATCGACAGCCATCGCGCCCCCGATGCCTACACGGCGCCGCAAGAGAGGGGTACTTCATATCTCCTCAACTTTTTGATCTCAACCAAAAAATAGATCGTAACTTGGTTACTCTACTTTCTTTTCAGCTCTTAGAATTTAGTTCTTAGTTCGAAGCAAACAATGGATGCTAAATATCATTTCTCTGGTTTGCAGCTTTAAATCTGCCATGGCACGGTCATAATACGGTTTAATTGATCATGCTTAGGGTTTAATTGATCATGTTCGTTCCACGGTGGTTTCTTTAATAGAAATCGGAGGGGAAACCCTCTTGCTAAAAAAATATGCTTAGAGTTTCCCCCTTTTATGATCACTATACGATCAGAATACGTGCTTCGTGTAATAATAGCACTACTCCACCCATCAAGCTAAACAAGCTTAGTTGTTCAAATACTAATCTGATATTATTAAAACAAAGTCATTTAATTGGTCAGCTAAATGTTCCTAATTTAGTTTCGAAAATGCATGTTCGCTGCTCGGGTGTGTATCTCTACAGGGTGTCGGCCCACCCTGGGATTTTGGGTCGTCCCAGGCCTCGATTCCCCTCTGTTCTGCTGCGCGCTTCCGATCTCTACTCGCCCCCAGCCGCCTGCCTCGCCGGCGACTTGCCGTCCCCGGACGACATGACTCTAGGAGGAGATGCCGTACTAACAGGAGGTCAGGAGCCGCTTGCCCAACAGCATCACCGCTGCCCGGGCGCGCCGCGTGCCTACCTTCCGAGTCCGTTCAGGGCTCAGACATGTAGCACCCACTAAGCCAACCCGATTTATCCTGAGATACGTCCTCAACACTCAGCATCCACTCCTCATCACCCATTTTCTAATTGATACATTACTCATTAGGCAGGACTATCATTAGGGTTTGTTGTGTGATGAGTGCTACCTACAATTAATGGTTCAGATGTATTTCAGTAATCTTTAGTACCTGTAAAGTTCACAAGGTTTCAAAATTCCAGCCCCGAGAACAAACACTAGTCATTTTGGATTTTTGGTCGTAGTGACATTGACCCAGATTACTACTGCATGCCAGGTTTATTGACAATTTTACTTGTCTTTCTTACTCATTCGATATGATATCCAATTATTCACGTCGATTAGTTTCAAACAATAAGTGCTAGACAAATGTCAGGACCCCGACTCAATGTCACATCGATCTAGCCTGTAACACCTCATATCACTTTGCGGCCTCACGCACGGTATTCCCACGGGTGTCGCCTTACCTTTGCCCGGGACCGTTTGCGCCTTTTGGCACACGTATATGATAGTGTCGCTAGCATCCATATGATAAGGAGCCCGGGCTGACATGGCTAGTCGTAAACCCAAAGTGGCACAGACTTACAGGGACAGGCATCCATGACCCAGCATCGAACGTGTCGGTCATCAGCGAGTGAATCCAGGCTGTAGCACTGGGCTAGCAGGACTCCGGTGAACTGGGCTGTAGCGGGCTAACAGGACTCCGGTATTCATCGCGTGACATTTCCCCGAAGGGACAGACACAGGAACGAAGAAGGACACATGCCGGCCAGCCTAAGTGTTCCGGAGCAGTAGCAAGCTACCATGGCTCAGTGGAGACACTAGGAGACATTTCCCGGTAAGAGAGGCTACTAAAGATAAACAACTAGATAGTCAGATCCCACACATACCAAGCATTTCAATAACATACACACAATATGCTCGATATGTGCAAATACAACATGGCATCACATCATGACTCTACGTCTCAAGTATTTATTCATTAGGCTCCGAGGAGCGAGATATTACAAACAGGGGTCTCATGACCCAACATTCAGAGCATACAAATCAAACACATGCGGAAGCTAACATGTCTAAGTACAGACATCTATAAATGAAAAAGGCTTAGAAGCCTGACTATCTACCAGATCCTGCCGAGGGCACAAGATCGTAGCTGAGGTAACAAGCTAAACGTCGAAGTCCACGTGGAACTACTAGCGAGACTGAAGTCTCTCTGCAAAAAACATAAAATAGGCAAACGTGAGTACAAATGTACCCAGCAAGACTTACATCAGAACTAACTACATATGCATCATTATCAATAAAGGGGATGGTGGGGTTTAACTGCAGCAAGCCAGCTTTGACTCGGTGGCTATCCTGAACTACGACTGCAAGTAACTCTTTTGAGGTGGCGCACACGAGTCCACATATTCACCATATCAATACACCACTATGGATCCGCTCCCGTCTCCCTACGAGAACGCCATCCATAGCACTCACACTTATCTTGCGTATTTTAGAGTATCCACTTTCACTTGTCTATGAACTGTTATAGGCAACCCAGAAGTCCTTTTCCGCGGACACGGCTATTCGAATAGATGATGTTAACCCTGCAGGGGTGTACTTCTTCACACACGCTCTCACCACTTACCGCCGTTTACACGACATGTACTCGGCAACCTTCAAGCGGAAGCCCAACGTGGGTGTCGGCCACGACCTACCTAAACACTCAAGTCCCTAGTCCAGGTTTATCGCCTATTTGGGTTCCATCCATGAGGAGATCCGGCCGAAGTTTCGCTCACAGCCCCAAACGATGTGAACAGGGTTCCGTGACACCAAACGGGCGCCCGGTTTACCCGGCCACGTGCCTACCGCATCACAGCCCACCCCTACGGTCAGCGCTGCGCACGGCCTCCAGCATACTACAAACACCAGAAACTACTTGCAACTCCTGGACAGAGGACAAGGGCGATTAAGAAGCCGAGAGGGTCCATTGGTTTCGGGCCCAATGCGTGGTAGTAGCTGAATCATGGATCACAAACACAGAACTCAGTTCCTGAGGACGGTTGCAATGAGACAACCCACCATGTACTCCTACATGGCCTCTCACCGCTACCTTTACCAAATCGTGTTCACACACTTAGCTCACACACAGTAGGACATGTTCACGCACACCTGATTCATCCTCGATGAATCAGACCCGACTCAACTCTAAGCAGTAGCAGGCATGACAAACAAGCATGAATGAGTAGGCACAACAGGGCTCAAACAACTCCTACTCATGCTAGTGGGTTTCATCTATTTACTGTGGAATGACAGGTCATGCAAAGGATAAAGGGGTTCAGCTATCGCAGCAAGTAACAGTTGAATCGTTGTTGTCCTAATGCAGTAAAAGAGAGCAGGAGCAAGAGAGTGGGATTGTATCGGAATGAACAAGGGGGTTTTGCTTGCCTGGCACTTCTGAAGATAACATTGAGTCTTCATCAGTGTCAACGATCACATCATCGGTACAGCGTCTACCGAGGGGGAACAACACCGGCAAACATAGAAGAAACACGATCAATGAAGTGCACAATATGATGCATGCTATGACATGGCAACATGCTGGTGTTTTGAGCTAATGCAGCTAGCAACAAAGTTAAATGAAGTTGGTTTGAATCCAAGATTCAAATTCAAACTCCATATGTGATTATTCAAATGCCCTTTATATGATTTGTGCTAAACAGCAGCTATAAGTTGTTCTAACATGCATGAAAATGGTACAGATGGATTCCTTGAATTTTTCTGATAATTTTTCATATATAATTTATTTCATTTGGAGTTACGGTTGAATTTCTATGAATTTTAGAAGTTTTGGTTATATTCTGGAATTTCCTGAATTATTTTAAATCCAGAAAACAATTACTGCGTCAGCTTTGCGTCAGGGTGACGTCATCAAGTCAAAAGCGCCAGCCCAGGTCAAACCTGACGGCTGGGACCCACATGTCAGTGTAACAACTAACTAACAGAGTTAGTTAGCATTAGGTTAGCACTAACCTAGATTAATTAGGGCCTGGGCCCACTTGTCAGTGAGTCAACTAATTAACTAGTTAACTAATACTAATTAAACCTAACACTAATTAAACAGGGGCCTGGGCCAGCTCGTCAGTGAGAGAGAGAGGTCAAACCCCCCGGTCAGAGCGGTCAACCCGCCGGAGTATCGCCGGCGGCGACCATTCCGCACGGCGGCGCGGCTCGGATTTGAGCTAGGGGCGATGGTTTGGCGCGCGGTTTGGCTCGTTGGAACGTCCACGACGCGGCGCGTCCAGTGGTGGTTGTGGCCGCGGCTGGGGTGGCCGGTAGCGGCAACTACGGCGAGCGAGGCGGCGGCCGGAGCTCGGACGCGGTCGGGTTCGGTGCTGCTGCTCACAAACGAGGGAGCTGAGGCGCTGGAGGGGCTCTACGGGTCGCGGAAAGCACAACGGGTGCACGCCCATGACCAAATGGTCACCGGAGCTACGCCGGCGACGAGGCCAGGCGGCGGCGCGATTCGGTCGGCAAGGGGGCGATGGTTACAGGGCGTAAATGATCTCGGGGAGAGGGGGTTACGACGCGGAAGCTCACGGTGGTTGCAGTGGTCGTCGAAGTGGGCTCGAGGGCGCGCCGGAGTGGCCGAATTGACGGAGAAGGCGCCGGAGCCGAAGCTTGAAGACGATGACGATGGCGGCTACTCGGGGCCCTTCTGGTCGCGTGAGACGATGAGGAGGATGAGGGAGGACCGGCGGAGCTCGAGGGCGTGTCGGAGAGGCGTGGGGTGGCCGGTGGCCACGGTGGTGACGAACGGCGGCAACGGGCTCCGTTCGGTCGCGGGAGGGAGAGAGAGCAGAGGAGAAGTTGGGGACGAGGGAGAGTGCGAGGGGGTTCCAGGGGGTGGCGTGGAGCTGCGGGAGACGCACAGGGAGAGGAGGAGGCAGCCAGGCAAGGTGGTGGCATGGCGCTCGCGCGCGCGTCGGCATGCTCCTCTCTGCCTGCCTGGCGAGAGGAAGCAGGTGGCTGGCACGGGCCAGCATAGTGCTGGGCCGGCCAGTGGGCTGCCAGGTGGGCTGGCCGCGCAGGTGGGCTGCCAGGTAAGTGCTGTTCCTTTTTTAATTATTTCTATTCTGTTATCCTTTTTATTTTATTTTGCACTGTTTTCAAATTCAAAATAATTTCTAACAGTGCCAAAAACATTCTGAAATATTTTATGTTACCTCTCTGGACTATTCCAATGTACATAAAACATTTCAAAGCATTTGAAAATATATTCATTATATATTATGAATATATCCCCAATTCAAATAGATTATTGATTTAAATTCAGAGACCAAATAATTCCTTAAAATGTTCCAAAATTTTGGTTTGATATATAACTCTTGCCAAAATTCACAAAACTATTTTTAGGGCATTTTGGATTCACAGAATGCAATTTAAAGGGTGCTTGCCCTTCTTTTAATTAGATTTTTTTGAGGTTTCAACAATCCTCAATTCAAGTTTCATTAGAATTTAAACATGATGCAACACTCTAATGCATGCCCTAGGCATTGTCAGAACTAGGGATGTGACAACTCACCCCCACTAAACAAGAATCTCGTCCCGAGATTCAAGCGTAGGGTAAGATAAAAGGGAAACGCAAACTAAAATAATCTTCACGATCCAAGTTGCACTTCAAATGAACGTTGATTCGATCACCATCATTGCCTCGAAGTCTTGCTCTGAGAACTCCAGCTAACATGACAATGAGAGAAATGGGACAACTCTAAATGGATCAATCTTCTTGAAGATCAAACAACTCAGGATCAGCTCACGGGGTGAGTCATAAAAACATCTCTCAAGCTGAGATACAAAGCACACGTCTAGAGGAATGAGGTGGAGCAGATGACGAGGGTTCACTAGGTAGACAACAATTCCACACCTAAGAGGGTGGTGAACGGTTGTCAACGTAGCGAGAGTTTGAGTTGCCATGATACCACAGCGAGACATCTTAGAGGAAGGCAATTCGTAGATATATCCCCTTAAGTGGCAAAAAGAATTACCTTTGATTCAGAGATCATTGAAAATCTCTATACCAGCCTAAGGCAATTCACAATCGATCATTTGAAGGAGTCCGAGAGAATGACATTCTCGGGCCAAAATGGATGATGTGGATTACCTTGTTGAAGACAACACAAGGGATGATTTTGCTTATCATCGTAAATGGATGGGACCCATGGTAGGACCACTTTTGAGGACGATCCTGAACAAAAGTTACTGAGAAGGGTAATCCAGAGTAGGGTGGCACGATAGCAGTGCAAGCTGGGAACAAAATGCAAATGATGGGAATGATTCTAGTAACTGGGGAGAAGCTCAGCAGTAGAATAATTCCACTGTTGGAATAGTTATAGCATAACCGAGGAAAACTGGGAACAATCTCGGTTAGTAACTATGATAGCACCTAATGCTTGTGCGTGCTTTCAAGAACTTGAGCATCTCCATAATCATCAAGGTTTTACCATAATCCGTGTCAAGGGTGCTGACAACACAACATACCACCATGATGAATAGCGATGGACGATGCAGATGCAAAGGAAGATAACACTTTCTCAGATTTCACCTTAGCGAGGCCAAGGAACAGAATCTGGATGATCGACCGAGAGACATTTAGCACTCCGCTTCTAATGTTCTCCTTGATGTGCTAGCATATCCCATACGTAGATATGGTTTAATATCTAGAACATCAAGTAAAAGGTTAGACTTCGGGAGCAATAGAATCCATAAGGAACAGCTAGGGAGTAAATCCTATGAAATCGTCATGGGGAGGTGGTAACTTTCTCCATCAAGATACTACAATAATAGGTCTTTCGGCTGGGTGTGTTGGCCACGACATCCACTTTACCGGTTATCGAGAGACCAATATTATAGTTCTTGGGAAATGTCCCGACCATCATCTCTGCCTGAGATTCAGATCTGGTTGGTGTCAGAATATTCCAGACTCATCAAGTCTAGAAAGAAGAACGAAAGTTTGCAACACAAATCGACAAGACGACGTTGCGAGATTCTCGGGAAATGGACTACGGTAGTGAGCTCCAAAACATGAGCTGGTTCTGCTACAAACATGTGAACACGTTGTCCCAGACAAACATGATCCCATGGTAGTCTTGCAATAAAACACTACCAAGTTTCGGTGGGGAACCATCATCGAGGATATCGAAGTCCTTGCATAAGTCTTGCTCTTAAGAAGAAACTTCTTCTCCTTGAACAAATCAATCAGTGGCTTGGTGTACTAGGGAATACATGTGGAATGGAGGTAGCGAGCCTGTCAAACCATAGCATACTTCGCACGTGCATGACTGACTTGGGATGATTCCAGAGTAGGCAACATTGACTTTCTCGAATCCACGGCGGCAACTTGCATCAAGTGCACATGAACTAGAGGAAGTCACTTCTTACATCCGAACATATGCTTCATGAGCTAGCATGAACAAATGCTTTCAAAAGTTTCCAACACTAGCTTAATGTTCGACAAAATTATGGACAAGATAAAAATGTTGCTGATGGACTCAACAACAATTCATCTAGGTTTCCATATAAGTGGAATTCCACAATTATGTGAACAAGGTGATAGCATTGGTCAGACCCAAAAGATATAATGGTGTATGCTCGAAGAAACAACTACGAGTAAGACAACATTACGAATATCGTTGGTTCTGATTTGATTTGACGATAGCCCATACTCAAATCAAAGTTTTGGCAAGACAATAGATCCAACAACTGATCGCGAGGACCAATCAATGGGAATATCATCTTTCTCCAACACATACACACAAAGAGATATCCCTTAACATGAGCTAAGTCGGACAAGCTTTTATCTTCCAACTCTCCAAGTTGTTGTTTAGCTTAACCAACTAGCTCAGGGGTATGCAACACAGATTCTTGGAGAAGAGAATGGTTTATAAGAATAAACCAACTTGACCACGAGCTCAACATAGCGGTCAGGTGACAACCTGGTAATACTTCCGAGAAGATACACGGAAAATCACGAACCACCGATGGGTTACTAAGCTCGAAAACGACCTTGCTTTTCAGGGCAAGATGATATGATCAAATAAGCAAGGGACTGAATAATCCTAACTCATTGATCGAGCAGTGCACCAGAATAAGGACTAGGTAGCACGATCAACCTTAGGGTGACGATTCAATAATCAACACGCTAAGAATGAGGTTATCGTCCATTTAACTACCAAGCAACGGAGTTGCCAGCAGTATCGATTTCACACACCACGATTTACTTGTCGGCATTCCGGTTACAATAACACGGAAACCGAGGAATGAACAATGATGGAGAGGAGTATTACTACATAAAGAATTCATAGGATGGTGTGCAATTCCCATGACATTCTTGATATAAAGATGGTAACACTCCAAGGTAGAACAGAACAAAAGCTGGATTGGCATTTTGATCTGTGGAATACAACTGCTTTGACCCAATCCTAGAAATGGATGAGGTACTGGAGTTTGTTTCTCCTAGTCATTCCGGAATAGAATGGCTTGACGGACCACAGAAGTAAAAGGCATCGATGAACACGAATGCACGACTACTCCTGACTATCAATCGATAGACGAAGGTCAGTATACAACTAAAGGGGGACAACTCAAAGGAACATATGATTTTCTGAGTTGTGGATGCATAGATTAGTATGTCGAACCAAGTTCAACATGTTTCTTCCAGATAACCCATGCAAAAAGGTAGAACTGGCAGAGTCTCAATTATGAATGGAGAACTCCTCAAGAGTACTCTGATTGTGATCCTTCGGTTCAGCGAGGAACTTCTGCCATAAGCGGTTCATAGTATTTGGAAGGAGGAAATACCACGGACCTCGAGGACTAATGCAAAGGTTACTAATAACCTAAAGGAACGAGCAAACACTATCAACATGAAGTAAGTAGGGTGAATCTCGGGTTCAAGAACCCCGGAATGGAATACCTACTAACTAATAACATCACGGGATGCTTTCGAGAATGATGGCCAGAATCATCACACTGGGATACAAATCATGGCTAGATTACTAGATGATCCCCGAAGACACCTAGGGTCATAATAATAATTCCAACATATACGTCGAGGCAATAGAATACCTCAACTCACCGATTAGTGTGGTTAATCTGGCCCAAAGGGACATCGGAACGGAAGGAAGGGATTTTGCAAATGCTTCAGACTATTTAGAAACCTGGGATGACTCGGACAGCATAACGGCTGTAAATGCTCAAAAGATTGGAGACATCCTTCAAAATAGTGGCATGACCACTCAACATCACAATAACATGGTTCTGAGATCAACTAACAACACACGAAAATAGTAGGAACTAAACTGGGGCTTGAAACCAACAATCGTATAAGTCTATGGATTAGTAACACGTCATCCTAATAGATAGATGAGAAGGCCTAGTTCTTAATCCCCGTAGAAGAGAAGAGGGTGACTCAGATCAGAAGGCCATGAGGTATAAGGAGTAAAAAGAGCCTTACGTTCCATCCCACAATCAATTCCCTTACATAACTAAAGCATTTCTAGACACAACTTCGACCAGTTTGGCTTGGTAATCCTACAGGCAGTCAAGCTCTGATACCAAAGCTGTCAGGACCCCGACTCAATGTCACATCGATCTAGCCTGTAACACCTCATATCACTTTGCGGCCTCACGCACGGTATTCCCACGGGTGTCGCCTTACCTTTGCCCGGGACCGTTTGCGCCTTTTGGCACACGTATATGATAGTGTCGCTAGCATCCATATGATAAGGAGCCCGGGCTGACATGGCTAGTCGTAAACCCAAAGTGGCACAGACTTACAGGGACAGGCATCCATGACCCAGCATCGAACGTGTCGGTCATCAGCGAGTGAATCCAGGCTGTAGCACTGGGCTAGCAGGACTCCGGTGAACCGGGCTGTAGCGGGCTAACAGGACTCCGGTATTCATCGCGTGACATTTCCCCGAAGGGACAGACACAGGAACGAAGAAGGACACATGCCGGCCAGCCTAAGTGTTCCGGAGCAGTAGCAAGCTACCATGGCTCAGTGGAGACACTAGGAGACATTTCCCGGTAAGAGAGGCTACTAAAGATAAACAACTAGATAGTCAGATCCCACACATACCAAGCATTTCAATAACATACACACAATATGCTCGATATGTGCAAATACAACATGGCATCACATCATGACTCTACGTCTCAAGTATTTATTCATTAGGCTCCGAGGAGCGAGATATTACAAACAGGGGTCTCATGACCCAACATTCAGAGCATACAAATCAAACACATGCGGAAGCTAACATGTCTAAGTACAGACATCTATAAATGAAAAAGGCTTAGAAGCCTGACTATCTACCAGATCCTGCCGAGGGCACAAGATCGTAGCTGAGGTAACAAGCTAAACGTCGAAGTCCACGTGGAACTACTAGCGAGACTGAAGTCTCTCTGCAAAAAACATAAAATAGGCAAACGTGAGTACAAATGTACCCAGCAAGACTTACATCAGAACTAACTACATATGCATCATTATCAATAAAGGGGATGGTGGGGTTTAACTGCAGCAAGCCAGCTTTGACTCGGTGGCTATCCTGAACTACGACTGCAAGTAACTCTTTTGAGGTGGCGCACACGAGTACACATATTCACCATATCAATACACCACTATGGATCCGCTCCCGTCTCCCAACGAGAACGCCATCCATAGCACTCACACTTATCTTGCGTATTTTAGAGTATCCACTTTCACGTGTCTATGAACTGTTATAGGCAACCCAGAAGTCCTTTTCCGCGGACACGGCTATTCGAATAGATGATGTTAACCCTGCAGGGGTGTACTTCTTCACACACGCTCTCACCACTTACCGTCGTTTACACGACATGTACTCGGCAACCTTCAAGCGGAAGCCCAACGTGGGTGTCGGCCACGACCTACCTAAACACTCAAGTCCCTAGTCCAGGTTTATCGCCTATTTGGGTTCCATCCATGAGGAGATCCGGCCGAAGTTTCGCTCACAGCCCCAAACGATGTGAACGGGGTTCCGTGACACCAAACGGGCGCCCGGTTTACCCGGCCACGTGCCTACCGCATCACAGCCCACCCCTACGGTCAGCGCTGCGCACGGCCTCCAGCATACTACAAACACCAGAAACTACTTGCAACTCCTGGACAGAGGACAAGGGCGATTAAGAAGCCGAGAGGGTCCATTGGTTTCGGGCCCAATGCGTGGTAGTAGCTGAATCATGGATCACAAACACAGAACTCAGTTCCTGAGGACGGCTGCAATGAGACAACCCACCATGTACTCCTACATGGCCTCTCACCGCTACCTTTACCAAATCGTGTTCACACACTTAGCTCACACACAGTAGGACATGTTCACGCACACCTGATTCATCCTCGATGAATCAGACCCGACTCAACTCTAAGCAGTAGCAGGCATGACAAACAAGCATGAATGAGTAGGCACAACAGGGCTCAAACAACTCCTACTCATGCTAGGGGGTTTCATCTATTTACTGTGGAATGACAGGTCATGCAAAGGATAAAGGGGTTCAGCTATCGCAGCAAGTAACAGTTGAATCGTTGTTGTCCTAATGCAGTAAAAGAGAGCAGGAGCGAGAGAGTGGGATTGTATCGGAATGAACAAGGGGGTTTTGCTTGCCTGGCACTTCTGAAGATAACATTGAGTCTTCATCAGTGTCAACGATCACATCATCAGTACAGCGTCTACCGAGGGGGAACAACACCGGCAAACATAGAAGAAACACGATCAATGCAGTGCACAATATGATGCATGCTATGACATGGCAACATGCTGGTGTTTTGAGCTAATGCAGCTAGCAACAAAGTTAAATGAAGTTGGTTTGAATCCAAGATTCAAATTCAAACTCCATATGTGATTATTCAAATGCCCTTTATATGATTTGTGCTAAACAGCAGCTATAAGTTGTTCTAACATGCATGAAAATAGTACAAATGGATTCCTTGAATTTTTCTGATAATTTTTCATATATAATTTATTTCATTTGGAGTTACGGTTGAATTTCTATGAATTTTAGAAGTTTTGGTTATATTCTGGAATTTCCTGAATTATTTTAAATCCATAAAACAATTAATGCGTCAGCTTTGCGTCAGGGTGACGTCATCAAGTCAAAAGCGCCAGCCCAGGTCAAACCTGACGGCTGGGACCCACATGTCAGTGTAACAACTAACTAACAGAGTTAGTTAGCATTAGGTTAGCACTAACCTAGATTAATTAGGGCCTGGGCCCACTTGTCAGTGAGTCAACTAATTAACTAGTTAACTAATACTAATTAAACCTAACACTAATTAAACAGGGTCCTGGGCCCGCTCGTCAGTGAGAGAGAGAGGTCAAACCCCCCGGTCAGAGCGGTCAACCCGCCGGAGTATCGCCGGCGGCGACCATTCCGCACGGCGGCGCGGCTCGGATTTGATCTAGGGGCGATGGTTTGGCGCGCGGTTTGGCTCGTTGGAACGTCCACGACGCGGCGCGTCCAGTGGTGGCTGTGGCCGCGGCTGGGGTGGCCGGTAGCGGCAACTACGGCGAGCGAGGCGGCGGCCGGAGCTCGGACGCGGTCGGGTTCGGTGCTGCTGCTCACAAACGAGGGAGCTGAGGCGCTGGAGGGGCTCTACGGGTCGCGGAAAGCACAACGGGTGCACGCCCGTGACCAAATGGTCACCGGAGCTACGCCGGCGACGAGGCCAGGCGGCGGCGCGATTCGGTCGGCAAGGGGGCGATGGTTACAGGGCGTAAATGATCTCGGGGAGAGGGGGTTACGACGCGGAAGCTCACGGTGGTTGCAGTGGTCGTCGAAGTGGGCTCGGGGGCGCGCCGGAGTGGCCGAATTGACGAAGAAGGCGCCGGAGCCGAAGCTTGAAGACGATGACGATGGCGGCTGCTCGGGGCCCTTCTGGTCGCGTGAGACGACGAGGAGGACGAGGGAGGACCGGCGGAGCTCGAGGGCGTGTCGGAGAGGCGTGGGGTGGCCGGTGGCCACGGTGGTGACGAACGGCGGCGATGGGCTCCGTTCGGTCGCGGGAGGGAGAGAGAGCAGAGGAGAAGTTGGGGACGAGGGAGAGTGCGAGGGGGTTCCAGGGGGTGGCGTGGAGCTGCGGGAGACGCCCAGGGAGAGGAGGAGGCAGCCAGGCAAGGTGGTGGCGTGGCGCTCGCGCGCGCGCCGGCGTGCTCCTCTCTGCCTGCCTGGCGAGAGGAAGCAGGTGGCTGGCACGGGCCAGCACAGTGCTGGGCCGGCCAGTGGGCTGCCAGGTGGGCTAGCCGCGCAGGTGGGCTGCCAGGTAAGTGTTGTTCCTTTTTTAATTATTTCTGTTCTGTTATCCTTTTTATTTTATTTTGCCACTGTTTTCAAATTCAAAATAATTTCTAACAGTGCCAAAAACATTCTGAAATATTTTATGTTACCTCTCTGGACAATTCCAAAGTACATAAAACATTTCAAAGCATTTGAAAATATATTCATTATATATTATGAATATATCCCCAATTCAAATAGATTATTGATTTAAATTCAGAGACCAAATAATTCCTTAAAAATGTTCCAAAATTTTGGTTTGATATATAACTCTTGCCAAAATTCACAAAACTATTTTTAGGGCATTTTGGATTCACAGAATGCAATTTAAAGGGTGCTTGCCCTTCTTTTAATTAGATTTTTTTGAGGTTTCAACAATCCTCAATTCAAGTTTCATTAGAATTTAAACATGATGCAACACTCTAATGCATGCCCTAGGCATTGTCAAAACTAGGGATGTGACAACAAACTTCTTGATTCAGATTTTAGACGGTCTCTTACTGCAGTTACAATTCTGCATACTTGTCCTAGTAATCTCACAAGTAAATGATTGATTCACTACATCTATGCTTGCCTTGTCATATTTGTTGTCAATATTCTTTTAGGGTGGACCACCCTGTTTCAAAATACTGGAACCGTAGACATGAGTGAATAGTATTTCTCTGTGTGATCTCTTCCATCATGTGTGGGCAACGAACACTGCATTGTATAGAAAGAAAGTGTCATTTCCAGCTTTTACTTAGGCTACGATCTTTTACATGGAATACAATCTGCCTACTTGCTTTGTG
Source organism: Triticum timopheevii (assembly GCA_963921465.1). Lineage (NCBI taxonomy): Eukaryota > Viridiplantae > Streptophyta > Magnoliopsida > Poales > Poaceae > Triticum > Triticum timopheevii. The sequence continues at coordinate 273,580,304 of OY997262.1, read as the reverse complement.
TTGCACTACCAACACTCCATCCTTGAAGCTAAACATTATGACACTCAGAATTCCTTAGTTTATTTGTTCATATATGAACTTGATATGATTCTAATGTTCCTACTTCAGTTTTGAAATGTGTGCCTTCCTGTTATAGAGACATAAGGGGTTTGTATATCTATGTGTGGTCTGGTCAGCACGGTTGGGGGGTGAACTTTGCATATGCAGGGGTTTATAGGGAGACACTCTTTGAGTTGAATCCGCAATGTATTCCATAGATAATCTGACTAATTTTATGTTTTCATGAATCTCAGATTCTGAACAGCATCATAATGATTATGAGCTTGCATGCATGAAAAGAATAAAGCAGAACAATGCCATGTCTGTCAAACTTGGCATTAAGGGACTGAAATCAAGTCTGGATGCAATGCAATGCAAACGCTCTCCACCTACAGATTCATGCTCAGAATATGATCCTAACAGTGATTCTGAGCTAGAGGGAGACCTAAGTCAATGTAGCTCCCTAGTGGAGGAGTCAAAGGAAGATGCCCTATCTTATTCACCCATCAAGGTGCTAGCTCTAACTTTCCAAGGTTATATTGGTCGCACATATCTTGCAACTGATGCTTTGCATTGCTTCTACTTTGTTGCACTCCATTAGCTTAGTTTACACATCGCGTATGTGAATACGCCCTACCTATCCATTTTTAGTACATATTCCATCTGTCATCATACCATATTTATCCATTCAAATGTTGTTCTTGTGTATCAGACGTTCAAAAGGAAGAGGGCGATTGCTGATCGCGGTGGAGCACAAGAAAAGTATTTGGAAAAGGTAGTGACACTTGATAAATCAAATAGCCCATTAGGTGTAGTTGAAATATCACCTGACCCACAAAACACCCCAAATCTAGCAGAGGCTAGCCCTACTACACTGGTCATTTCTGATGCCCCAACTCAGCAGACCCCAACTGCAGCAAATAGTATGATGATGCCAGTTGACATAGCACCAGCTCTACGACACAAAACCCCCATTCCAGCAAAGAGCACACCAAATCCAGTTGCCAAATCCCTTTTCGAACCAGAGAGAGCCCCAATTGCAGCAAATAGGACCCATGTTCCATTTCTTCCCAGTTTAGAAGATGAAGCTTATATTGTTGTCAGGAACTTTGTGCGCATCTTTCCTTCATGGAAAGGTTATACCGCAGACACAGAACAATTTCCAGTCTTCCTCCGCAACTTACGCATAAGTAATGTACTAATGTTATTCATGGTAATTACTGCATATGTTTATGCTGACAGAAGACGCAATATTTCATTCTTTTAAATAGGCGAGGACCAAACTGGATTGTCAAGACGAGCAAAGGGTTGGTTGCACTTTTCAAGCACTCGTTTATGAAGTATCGTTCCTACCTGAGGCAAGCGCACTTCGATGGAAAGCCTCTAAACAAAATTTCTGTAAAGTCTCTGGTGCTACATTTATCCGAGAGTGACTGGAATAATCTTGTTACACATTAGTCTCATCTGCAGTGTAAGGTACTTTCTATGATATCACATCACAATTTGAACTACATTTCTGGATTTGCCTTAATGTCTCACTTGTGCGAAAACTGTTAGTAGAAGAACATTCATTCTCAAGGGACCACAGAATCTCGCAACTATACTGCACACTGCATTGCTCTTGTGAGTACCTCTTACCCTGTATGACTATACTTACTTTTATAGCTGTTTGATTATGTAGCATCACCGCACATGTTAGCCTCGTTATAGTCCATTTGGTGGACATTATAAGATCCATATGGACTCTTACATAAATTTATAATCAACACAATGCTTTTGAAGAGGTTTAGCTCTGCAGTCCTCTTGTAAGGACTGAATGTTGTCTATCACTCTACTTACATTAATAGCTACTCCCTCCGTCCCATAACATAAGAACATTTTGTACAGTACACCAGTGTTCAAAACACTCTTGTATTATGGGAAGAGGGGTTGGTTCATTGTGTAGCATTCTGCATCTTATCTCCCTCGCCCACCATTTACTAAAACAGACCAGATCTATATTTAATCTTACCAAAAAGTTGAATACACAGACAATGCCAGTGCAGAAGTGTAGCCCATTGCTCTTGTCAGTATATTTTGTCCTATAATGCTTGTACTTCCAGGGATTGGTAGTTGATTATGTAGCATCAATCTGCATCTTATCTTCATTATCCTCTATCCCTTCCAGTATTATCATATCTATAATTACTCTCTACAAAATGTAGAGTACATGCAATGCTTATGAAGAAGATTTTGTGCTGAAATTCGTGAGTTATCCTTCCCTTGACATGGAGAAGGGCATTATAAAGCTGGTGTTAACTATTAATGTAAGTCAGTCCTTCTAAAGCCTTTATCCTCAACTGTTGTTTAATTTGCTCATACTCCCTATCGTTTACTGCTATTTATTTTGCTATTTCTATCAAAATGCATGTTCGCAAGAACCGTAAGTTCCAAGTTTTACTTGTAAAACCAAATTCCTTATTCATACCATGCACATTACTCAATACTCCCTATATGTATGCTTGTTTTTGTGGATCTATAATCCAGTATGTGGTGAAGCAGCCCACGTTTGCACCTTCTCATCTCATGTTTTATCTTACTGATGTGGATGATGATATGAATAACATGCCATGCAGATTAACCAAAATAGATACAATGATTGTCTTTGCCCTTCATCTATGCTTGTTATGTTGACATGGTAATCCAGTAGTGTGGTGAATCTCCCCGCATTATGAACAATGACAAACTATGCTATTGATATTTTGAACTTACTCTTTATTTTCTAATTTGAAATTGGATGGAATTGCACAATTATCATCTTTGTTTATACACGTGCAAAACCGGTCATCTCTCTGCTTGTTTCAGGGTGATATGCCTGATGGCATGCACAAGTCTGCTGAAGGCTGTGAGACAAACCCAACATATATTGCAGCAAAGAAGGAAAAACATCTTGAAGATAGCGAGACAGCCCCAAAGTCTTGTCTTGATGCAGTGTTCAAGTTACTTGAGACTAGCAGTCAGACAAGCTCACAAAATTTGCTGTCTGAATCAGTTCGACTTTTTCAGTCACAAGTTCTAGTAGAAAGGCATTCTATAACTCAACTTTGACTTGAAGTCCTATCTCTAAGAAAAATTGCCGAGAACACCAATGAGAACCTCATTGCTAAACAGCTACACCTAAAAGCTATGACCAACATGCTAGGCCGGTCTCACAGCCTTGCTCAGCAGCTTGCGCAGCAGTTCCCGTGCAAGGCTAACCTTTCTTAAACTGTCTTGGAAGTGGTCTCGGTTCAGTATTATTTTGTTATACTGCAATGGTGCCCAGTTCTTGTAATCTGCTTCTTCGTTGCACTTTATGATCACTGGTGGCGAACTTCGATGCCCAGTGGATGTAATATACCATAAATCCTTTAATGTATAGTGTATGTTTATTCTAAGTTACTATGCCGTAATTTCTTTATTGTATAGAGTAGGTTTGTTCTTAATTCCTACTAGTTACTGCCATCATTCGCTATCTGGAAAAAAAATCTGATGTAGTCGACCGGGCCGAAACATTCGCCTCTAACGGGCCTGATTTTTAGTGGGCCACAATTGGGCCGTCCTGCATCTTTCTTGGGCCTGAATGATTGGGGCCTTCACACTTTGCACCAGGCCCACAACTTACTCCGGCCTATATTAGGCCCAAATTTTAGTTGGGCCTTTTATGGACCCAGCACTTAGTTTGGCCTAGGTAGCGTTGGGCCATTAACAAACTGAATATTCTACTGGCCTGTTACGGCCCAGAAGAAACCATGGGCCTTTAGCAGGCCGAAATGCATGTTGGGCCTCAATTTTCACTAGTCGTCGACGGGCCTTCAGCAGGCTAAAATGTAGACCGGGCCTTTTTTGGCCCAGTTATATGACGGGCCGTTATCAGGCTGAAATATATCTTGGGCCTTAGGTGGCCCACTGATATCATGGGCCTTTAAGAGGCCAAAAGCTTAGTACAGGCATCAACGGGTCGAATTATACGACAGGCCTTTAACAAGCCCAAAGTCATGTTGGGCTGAACTGTTGCCACCTTTATCACGGGCCGTTAGTGGGCGGATGTCACGTCAAACCATATATGGCCCATGGGCAACACGGGCCATTCCCAGGCCGAAAGACACACCAGTCTGAAATGGGCCCATGTCTACATCGGGCCTCTAACAGGCCGAAAGTCACTGGGCTGTAATTGGGCCTAAATATTCGACGAACAATTAACGGGCCAGATCTGGCTTCGTGCTGTAAATGGGCCTTTATTAAACAGGCCGTTATTGGGCTGGCCCACTAGTACCTGAGTAAGTACTACATGCCTTTGACTGGGCCAGCCTTTTTAACCTATATGGGTCTCTGTAGGGCCCTGCCACGTGTCGACGTATCATAGGCATGTCTACTCCAATGGACGGGCGACATCTATCCCACTGAGGAGCAGACACATGTTTCCTCCGGCCAATGAGAATTTTACACATGGAAAATCACCATTGGTCCGGACTGTTAACGGGTTATCGGATCCAAAACCGAACCTAATAGCTTAATGGCGAGCCGTTACGATGGATGCCACGCGTCGGTCACCCTTCACGAAAGCACTTCTATGACGCGCGATTTATCGTCATGCAAGTGGACACTTCCGTGATGATAATTTTGGTAATGTCATGCAACACTTCTATGACAGCACAGGTATGACTATCTTGATTTTGTCATAAAATCGTCACGGGAGTACATGCATGACAGAAAACGTGACCTACTATGACAAACACGTATCATCACGGAAGTGTATTTTTTTGTAGTGTATGGACCCGAAGGTCGTGGTAAACTACTCACGCTTTATCGGAGAGGTAATGGTGTTGATGTAGAAGCCCTCCGTGATCGAAACCCCCTCCGGCAGATTGCCAGAAAAGGCCCCAAGATGGGATCTCACGGGTACAGAAGATTGCGACGGTGGAAAAGTGATTTCATGGCTCTCCTTGATGTTCTTAGGGTATAAGAGTATATATAGGCGAAGGAACTAGGTCAGGGGTGCTACGAGGGGGCCACGAGGGTAGGGGCGCGCCTACCCCCTGGGCGTGCCCTCCTGCCTCGTGGCCGCCTCGTTGCCTCTCCGACTTCATCTCCAAGTCTTTTGGTTTGCTTTCGGTTCAAGAAAGATCATCGCGAAGGTTTCATTCCGTTTGGACTCCGTTTGGTATTCCTTTTCTGCAAAACTCTAAAATAGGAAAAAAAATAGAAATCGGCACTGGGCCCTCGGTTAATAGGATAGTCCCAAAAATAATATAAAAGAGCATATTAAAGCCCATTAAACATCCAAAACAGATAATTTAATAGCATGGAATAGTCAAGAATTATAGATACGTTGGAGACGTATCAAGCATTCCCAAGCTTAATTCCTGCTCGTCCTTGAGTAGTTAAATGATAAAAACAGAATTTTTGATGTGGAATGCTACCTAACATATTTATTCATGTAATTTTTCTTTATTGTGGCATGAATGTTCAGATCCAAAAGATTCAAGACAAAAGTTTAATATTGACATAAAAATAATAATACTTCAAGCATACTAACAAAGCAATCATGTCTTCTCAAAATAACATGGCCAAAGCAATTATGTCTTTTTAAAATAACATGGTCAAAAGTTTAAATTTTTTTTGCATGGAGTATGATCTTTAGGAGATGATCTAGGGTGATATATGATCTTTAGGAGATGATCTGGGGTGATGTATGATCTTTAGGTGATGATATGGAGTACTATGCTATGTTGTTTCCGGTTTGTGTTGTTAGCTTAGATGCCGCGGGTCCATGAGACTTTGTTTGCTAGGCCTTTTGCTTTCTTGCACGTTTGCTACGGGGTGCTATTTTGCTATCTTTCTGTTCCATTATCGTTTGCCAGTGCAACCTGGTCTCATTTTCGGGTCATATGAGAAAAAAAATGTGACGAGCTTTAAGAAGAAATTGTTTCTTAAAATAGGCCTTTGGAAGAAAATCATTAGCTGGCCTTCGTAAATTAGGCAGCCGAAATATGAAACCAGGGACACAGTGGCATATACTCCTCCGTCACAAAATAAGTTGCGTTAAAGTTGATACACTTATTTTGGGATGGAGAAAGCTGATGGTTACATTCGCATGTACTCTATCGTTAACAAATGATAAACAAATCGCACCATGTAATTAAGGTCGACCTTGATCCTGCTCTCTAAATGTTAATTATGAGCTCTTTATATATACCAACAATTAACCCGACCGAGAAATGATCCGTTGATCTATATACGACGATCTAGTACGAGATAAGCTAGCAGCGACTCATGCATGGCAGCCTCCTACGGCAGCATGCATGCATGCATGCACGCAGATGAGATCGAGCTAGCCGTCGTTCTATGCTGCACTACGTGCGCGTGTAATACATGTCTGCTTGCTACGAGCGGAACCACCCGAGGTCGAGCCGGCCGGGCTCGTAACCGGCGGCCTGCGTCGGCTGCTGCGGCGGCGACGGTGCCGCGCCCTCGCCGCCGTCGGGCACCTTGGCGAACCGTCCCTTGACGCGCGGCCGCATCTCGGCGTAGGCCTTGCGGGACGCGTACCGGATCTGCTTCTCGTACCGCCGCCTCTTCCGCTTCTCTTTGTACCGCATCAGCTTCGCCTCCCGCAGCTCCGTTGGTGCCGGTACGTCGCCGACGACGCCGCCGCTTGAGCCGGCAGAGTACGCGCCGCCGTTGGCCAGCCCCGCCGCCGTATCGTCGTTCCGGTCGACCGAGCTGGCCGCGGCTTCCGTGAACGTCAACGTTTCTCTCCCGCAATAAGGCATCTGAAAATTAATACGTGAAAGTATGAGGCTATGCTAGAAATGAGCTAATGCAGCTGGCTCCTTATTTCGAAAATGGAAAGCTAATGAAGCTGTGAATTGCGTCAGTACAATGCATACCTCTCCCCACATGGAAAAATGTGAAGGAAACCCAAAATTAAATGGAAATGCTAAAAACCTGACGGCAGATCTTTAAAGCATGACAAATCAAATGTTTTTGATGACAAATTACGTGTCACCAACATGACAATTCCCTTCAACGAGCATGGCAAATCCTGGCAAAAAACTGAACATGCTAAGATTTGTCATGTCTGCTAAAAGGAATTGCCAGGCTCACAATGCGTAATTTGCCATGAATTTTTTTGGATTTGCCATGTTTAAAAATCTGACATCAGATTTGTAGCACGGTCCTATTGCACTGGGTTAATTGAGATCAACTCATTGTGAACATGCACATCAACAATTAGAATGTAAAGCTTGCATTCTCTGAGAGGGTTTAGTTTATTCACATTGTAATGAGAAGTTCTTTATCTCTATACGACTTACATACAGACATTACTAGTGTTCACTAAGGGTTGAAAAGTCAGTGACAGATACGTTTTTGAGATTTTTGATGTGTACATTTTGCCAGCTTCTTCTATATGACATTAATTATGCAGTATAATTCTAAGCCTTCGAAGACTCCGGTAATTACAGCTGGTTATCTGTAGTTTTTCCAAAGAAATTATGCTCTTGCCACTACTATAGCTCATCATTAGCATATCATCTTCGATGGTAGAGATAAGACAAGACAAAACTGTTCACGCATAAACATGGCCTAGCTAGCTCTTACAAGAAACAGTCTAAAGTGTAATCGACCACTAATTAGTATTCCCTCCGTTCGGAATTACTTGTCTCGGAAATAGATGTATCTAGAATTAAAATACGTCTAGATACATCCAACAAGTAATTCCGAACGGAGGGAGTACTACCTCTGTCTGCAAAAACGTTTTACATTGAGTTACGTACAGAGGGAGTAATTGCCAATATGCACGCTACGCAGAAATATAGTAATACTGCTATTTGCAAGTGTGTTCTCTAAGCTGTATTTGTTATTTTTTAGAACAAAATCACTAACTAATCTGAATATGCATACGGAAAAAATATAGTTTTCGGGGGGGTCAAGCATGAGAACCGAACCACTCACGATTGTGGCGCCGGACGTGACCGGGTTGCCGCCGCCGAGCCCCAGAATGGCCGTGTCGACGACATCTCGGCTCAGCGGCACCGGCACGTCGAACGTGAGGCCATGTCCGGGCTGGTACTCGGCGTACGCGTCGAACGCCTGGCGGCGCTGCAGTTGCTCGGTGGCCACCGGGCGGTGCTGCAGGCGGTCCTCCCCACCGAGGGGCGCGGGGTCGTTGAACAGCCAGGCCACGCTCTCGTGGTCCTCCTGCCCGAAGAACTGGAACTCCTGCAGCCCCACCGCCGCAGCGCCGCCGCCTCCGGCAACGACGTCGACGGCCGGCTCCTCCGCCGCCTGGCCGAACATCCCGGGGAAGCCGCGGTTCAGGTCGGCCACCCCGCACCGCACCCCTGCAGCTCCTCTCCCGCGCTGCAACAAGCAGGAGCAGTCCTCAGCGCCCCCGCCACACACACGGCACGCGGCGCCCGACGCCGCCGACATCGTGCCCACGCAACGCGCCTCTCTCCACACACTAAGCCGGCCCCCGACCCTGAGCTAGCTACCACTCCCCCGGTACGTGTGGCGCGGGAGCTCCTGGCACTCCACTCCACTTGCTAATTTGCTTCCATCAGCTTGCTCCACTGCGAATGATGAGCTCGAGTTGAATCTTGTAAGAGGGAGAAAAAAAAGTGTTTGTGTTTGTGCGTGTGCGTGTGTGGAGGAGATGAAGCGAGTAGCTAGGGCAGGGAAGGAGGGAATAAGTATGGGTGGGTGGCGAATGGGAGAGGAGGAATAGATATGAGCGATGGGAGGGTTCCTTACGTGGAAGATCCGCAGCCACCTTTCTCCTGAGATCACTTGGCCGCTCCCCATTGGCTTGCCACCCTAGGCTGTAGATCTTGGAGGATTCTCTGCGCACAACCTGGCTATACATGTGCTGGGTTCTCTCATGGTCTTGTTGTAAGGGTGAAGTATAATTATAGTAAGAGCGTCTACAGCCGGATCTCTCAAACCCGCCTCATACGCCCGGGCGGGGCCGCCCGGTCACTGATCGGTCACATTTTTTTGACACAGACGGGCGCCTCAAACTGGCCTCAAATGACCGGGCTGACCGGCACACCCCCCATATCCAGCCCAAATATGAGATGGATATGGGAGCGCCCGGGCACGCCCGCCACGTCGGACCCGGCCAATGCTGGCCCACCCGACCCCACTTATATTCGTCCCCATCCGCTCGTCGGAGCAAACCCTGGTTACTTCACTCCACTCCCCTCCACTCTTCTCCGCCACCCGAGCTCAACTCCGGCGGTTTTCGGCCTTCTCCGCCATGGCAGGTAGCGGATCGGACTCCAACCAGTCCGGATCCGTCGACTAGGGTGTCATCCCATGTGGGTTGGAGGGGGCAATGGCAGTCGGCGTTGCACTCCGCCGCACTCGGGAGGACAACGCCCGGCCGACGGACAGATCCGTCCGCCACGACGCCATAGCGTTGGCTCACCGTGCGTTCGGGTCCTCTAGTGCTGGATCCTCGCGGTCCCGGTAGTCGGAACACCTCTCCTTCCCCATCACCGGTCAGGCAGACTATGAGTCCCACCGGGAACGGGCGGCCCGTCATGGAAAGGAGAGGATAAGGGACGCTGAGGCCCGTATCGCGGCGGAAATGGTGGCGGCGGAGGCAGCTGATGCAGTGGCGCAGGCGGCCGCAAAGGAGGAAGCCATCCGCGCCCGCATTGTGAAGAAATGGCAGCAAAGGAACACGTGTGCCCTCGCCCAAGAGTAGAATCGGTCTGTCCGTGCCATGGCCAGACTGCCATCAAAGGAGGAGAAGGAGGATAGCGAGGGCGATGAGCAGATCCGGCTCGATCCGTACTGCGTCTTCAACCGGTACTTCCGCGAGAAGGACGACAAGGGTGCCGGAAAGGGCAAGGGCAGTCGTGGAGGAACTCCACCATAGCCAAACATGCCACATTTTGGTAGTCCGATGACATGTTTAGTGTAATGTGATGGAGTAGCCAGACAATGCGTATGCGTTGACGTAGTTGCATGAGTTGGTATGGATTTGAGATATGGTAATTGAGGTGTTCATATGTGGATTACAATATTTGAGGGGTGTCTGGTCAGTGCCCGCGGACGCACGGGTGTTTGAGGGATCGGATTTGCCAAGTCCGGCTGTAGATGCTCTAATATAGTAAATTACAATATATGATACCCCGCGGATCATTCGTTTCGGAGAATTCCGAGGAAGAATTTGGAGATAGTTGAAAGTGCTAATGTAATCCGGTGTGGAAGGATTATTGTAACCTAGAAATCCCGACGAAATTCAAGATTTTTTTGTTGGTGTGCTCTACATGGCATGACCTCCGTCCCAAATAGTTGTCTTAGATTTATTAGATACAGATGTATCTAACATTCTAATATAAAACGTGTCTAGATACATCTGTATCTAGACAAATATAAAACAACCGAAGGGAGTATTATTCATGGCAGGGGCATATTAGTTCACTGGCATGTCAGGGCTCATGTAACATAGACATAAGAGATGCAAATACGTAACTCGGGGGATTCCTTGTTATGAAAATGTGGAATTCACCAATACCCGTGGCATACCCTCATAAGATTTTGCATAACAAGAAATCATGTATGGAGGTTATTGACAAATTTTGCTCCATCCAGATGGGTTTGAGGAGTAGATGGGTTCTCTACCAAGTCTTCTTCTTCTTCTTCAATGTTGTTTCATAGTTCGTCCTTAGCCACTTCTCATTTCCCACATGAGCCTCGTACCAATGATGCAACGAGAAGCCCTTACTTCCACATCCTTCTTATTTGTTTTCTTGTAAGGAGCTTGGATGACGGGCTCATACTCTTTGATGGGCACTCCACTCAAATGTGATATTTGACTTGATCAACATAAACAAGCCACTGATTGCATTGGTCTTCGATCACACTTCAATGGTGAGTGAGAGAACTGATTGTGCGGTTGGCCGAAATCTCCACATGGCTACCATAAATATTCCTCAATCCTTCTCCACTGTTTTCTTCATTTGATAGCCCGACCATGACATCAAGAGAGATGTTCATCCAAGCATCGCACAAAGATTCATCTTCTTCCCTCTTGTAGTTGCACGACCTTTGAGCCCTCCTTACAATTGTTTAGGTCTCCAGCTCCACAACCTCTTCAAACTCCTCCACCACTATCTTGACATTCCTTCTCATTTCTTGGCTATATGGCATGGACATGGCAATGTCGTTCAGCCCGGAGGTGTGGCTTGCATCCAATTGTGCCATGAACTTGAATGTCTCATCCAGCTCCATTTGCTCTGTAATATCAAAGGAACATCATAACAATTCGTGTCATTCATCGTTCAATTGATCCACTGCAAAACAAAAAGGAAAAACTTTGCGTGCATTTCATCGAACAGGTCAACCTCACTCTATGTCCCATCAGAATCCAGCTTCTCCACGGCCATCGAATGTCGAAGGGTGGCAGCGTGGCTGCCCGAGGATGAGGTGGACGCGGGGAGGCGAGTGGAACATTCTTCTTCTTCACCGGTATCGCCATCTTGTCTACTGCCTTGGCCGGCGACTGGTGCTCCTGTTTGCCGGTGGTTGGGGCCAAGGGTGGAGGCCAGGCCACGACGGGTCTTGCGGCGATGGACACCGACGTCGAGGAGCTCCCATGATGGGATCCCCTTGGCGTTGCTGTTTTGGTGCTTGCGGCCCGGAATTGGTGCCCCACAGTGGGTCTTCGGCGCCGACGAGGATGGCCAGGGGTGCGGCGGGGGTGGGGCTCTCCATTCTAGTTGTCACTACGACGGGGTCAGGGGGGGTAGATAATATGGGGATGGACTAGATGGGTCTTAATTCCTCAAATAAATAAACTACCCCATATTTAACTTTTGGGACGGGCTAGAGATGCTCTTATGTATACATGGCATAAGAAGTTTAAAAATTCTCTTAAATAAATCTATTTTCGGATACAAGATTAGAACTTGAAATAGTTGTGTTGTGCATGTTTGTATGCAGGGAAACTTTTTCTTTCAGACTTCAAACAATTGTGCCGCTCACTCGATCTAATGTGGTCGTTTTCTTAGGAAGTTTCCAAAAGACGTAAACTTAAGCTCGAGTCCATGTCATCCACTCATGGCGAAAAGGCTTGGCCACAGGAGATCCACGTTTGACTGCGAGGATATGGGGTTTGATGTGTGATCGGCATTCTCCCAAGACAAAAACACCTACAGCCTGTCCCTTACCTGCACTGTTACCACACTACAAGTCTAGTACAAATGTACAGTGTTCGTCTTCATTCACATGAAAAAACATTACCGTTAATGACGCCATCAGAACCTACCAAAATCCGTTTTTTCTTCTGAAAAAAAAATATAGGAAGCTGGTAGCTTTTACACACAGAGCCACAGGGGATATGTACTGTTTTCTCACTGTACCTAGTTAGTGAAATAGATTAGTTAATTGTGTGGCTGAGAAACTGAGCAGCAGTAATTGGACATGGACCGCTACCTGCCTACCTATATGCACATTCCAAGGGACGTGTGAGAATGTGGGAGCCACACGGGCTAGCTAGATTGAACATGTTGCATGTGTGGTTGTAATTAGGTCAATGCGTGCACATCGCAGGTAAACATCGATCTTTTGCGCTAAGAATCGACTACAACATGTGCTCTCTGGAATTCGGAATGTAAGTCTATATGTATGCTTACTTTAATATGAAATATGCTCCGTGTCCTACTTAAAACATGGTGGGAGAAAATTTTCATGGCAGCCGGCGTTTCCGGTGAAAAGAGAGACCGGTCGTTCTCTCCGAAGATTTAGTGAGGAAGTGGGATGGAATATGGGTCTCCCTTTTATGAAAACAAAACATATTTAAAAGTTTCAATAAAATTTGAAAAAAAATCCAGGGAAACTTATATGTGTTTGAATCTGTGAAATTTCGTGAAAATATTGCGATTTCTAGGCCGCACGGAAAAAAACCTGGCCCAACAAAAAAAACAGCCCATTTAGAAATACATATTTTTTTTCTCTTTTTGTGCACCATGTGTGAAAGTACAATGTTGTACATTTTTGCACATGCATTGTATACTTTTTTTTTTGTTTGAAAAGGAGGTTTTCCCCGGCCTCATGCGGCCATATTATTAAAACAAGTCAGCAAAACACAAAGTCTGGTAGAAGTACAGCTCACAAAGGGAGCAAAAAGCTAAGAAAATAAATCATAGCCACAACCGGCTGGACGAAAGGACATTAAGGACATATCATATTATGCGATCCTCATCCAAATCGGTTGAAGATAACCCGTACTACCATCTCACATCGGTTGCACCCAGTAGCCAGATGCTCCCTGGAGCCCATATGAGTGAGTAGCAACCACGTACGGATCCATGTCGTAGCTCTAAAAATAACCTGCAGGAAGTCTAAAATATATGATCTGTTAAAAATCATGTCATTCCTGCAGTTCCATATAGCTCAAAGAAGTGTGCATATTCCAATCCGGATAACGCAATATCAGGTTGTACTCCATTTAGCCATGTCCCAAACAATGCTATACTAGCTGGAGGAGTGATGTTAAAGGCTATATGAACTAATTGCCAAAGTAACTTCGCGAGAGGGCAATCAATGAATAAATGTTGGATTGTTTCGTCATGAACACAAAAACAACATCATAAATTACCGATCCATCGCCACTTTAGTAAATTATCTTTGGTAAGGATCACCTGCTTGTGGACAAACCACATGCGTTGTATAATGCTATGTGTATTCACAAAAAGATTCAAATCTTTTTTGCTCTGTGTAAAATGGCATTTTAATACCAAGCTCCGTGAAGCTGGGCCTCCATTGGTATTTTCCGGAGGGTAGGAGTACTTTGTCACCAACCCCCCCCCCCCCCCCCCCCGGGGGGGGGGTATGTTTACTTGGTATAGTCTCTCCTCGGACAAAGTGATATGATGTAATAATTCTTTTTTTTTGTTCTTGGGTAGTACACGTAATAATTCAATCAACACAAACACTTAATGAATCAAGCGAAATATAATTCAATCAACACAAAACACTTAATGAAGCTAGGAAAAAACATAAGAAAAGCATGTTTAGTAAACAATTAAACTTTATTAATCAAATAAACATAATACTTGAGATAGATGAAGCATGAATAGAAAGACTATCATAAAATCGGAAGTTACATGAAAGTCCATTGAAGTCATCATATCTCGTGTCGTAAATCAGGCAAAAGAAATACAATAAAATAAAATTTGAAGCCAATAACAAAAAACAGTAAATAAAACCATATAATTTAGAAAAAAGGGGAATTCCCCATAAATATTACTTGGAAAATGCCAATTCTGCTAAAAAATTCGAACATCTAATAAAATTGTTACAATTATCGATTTTGTTGTTCGTGAATTATTTTGTGGGTTTATTGATATTTTTGGTCTTTTGTTGAATATTTATGTTCATCGACAAGGTCAAGCTAGCTCCAATAGGGGAGCGGCGTCAGCGGCTCGTTCTGTCGGCAGTAGTAGTAGTTCTGTGGTTTCAGAATCTCAATGTATTTTTTATTATGTTTGAGATGTTTTCTTCTTTTGATAAACTTTTATAATAGATCTGATCATTTTCGCAAAAAAGAATATTTATGTTTGGATATAAAGTCACATGGTTGAATATTTATGGTTTTAAACAGTGGCGGATCCAGGAATTGAACTTAGCTGGGGCGAAACATTTAAGGCATAACTTTTTTTTTATTGACTAATGCAAGTCCGCTGATCAAAATCTCATAAAAATCAAATGTGAAGCTAGATGCACTCGAAAATTAACATGACTAAGGTGTTGGAAATATGCCCTAGAGGCAATAATAAAAATGGTTATTATTATATTTCTTTGTTCTTGGTAATTGTCTATTGTGCATGCTATAATTGTATTAACTGGAAACTGTAATACATGTGTGAATATATAGACCATAACATGTCCCTAGTGAGCCTCTAGTTGACTACCTCGTTGATCAATAGATGGTTATGGTTTCCTGACCATGGACATTGGATGTCATTGATAACGGGATCACATCATTAGGAGAATGATGTGATGGACAAGACCCAATCCTAAGCATAGCACAAGATTGCATAGTTCGTTTGCTAGAGCTTTTCTAATGTCAAGTATCATTTTCTTAGACCATGAGATTGTGCAACTCCCAGATACCGTAGGAATGCTTTGGGTGTATCAAACGTCATAATGTAACTGGGTGGCTATAAAGGTGCACTACAGGTATCTCCGAAAGTGTCTGTTGGGTTGGCACGAATCGAGACTGGGATTTGTCACTCCGTATGACGGAAAGGTATCTCTGGGCCCACTCGGTAATGCATCATCATAATGAGCTCATTGTGACTAATGTGTTAGCCACGGGATCATGCATTATAGAACGAGTAAAGAGACTTGCGGGTAACGAGATTGAACAAGGTATAGGTATACCGACGATCGAATCTTGGACAAGTAACATACCGATGGAGAACGGGAATTGTATACGGGATTGATTGAATCCCCGACATCGTGGTTCATCCAATGAGATCATCGTGGAACATGTGGGAGCCAATATGGGTATCCAGATCCCGCTATTGGTTATTGGCCGGAGAGGTATCTTGGTCATGTCTGCATGGTTCCCGAACCCGTAGGGTCTACACACTTAAGGTTCGGTGACGCTAGAGTTGTAATGGGAATAGTATGTGGTTACCGAAGGTTTTTTGGAGTCCCGGATGAGATCCTGGACATGACGAGGAGCTCTGGAATGGTCCGGAGGTGAAGATCGGTATATTGTACGAAGGGTATTGGAGTCCGGAATTGTTCCGGGGGTACCAGGTGATGACCAGCGTGTCCGAAAGGGGTTTCGGAGGCCCCGACAAGCGTTGGGGGGCCTTATGGGCCAACGGGAGGGGCACATCAGCCCACTAAGGGGCTGAGCGCCCCTCCCACCCCATCTCACGTAACCTGGAGAGGTGGGGGCGCCACCCCTAGGGCAGCCGCCCCTCCTGGCTTGGGGGGCAAGTTTCCTAGGGGGTGGGGGCTCCCAAACACATCTAAGGTTTCCCCTAGCCGCCGCCCCTCCTCTGGATCCATCTAGAGGGGCCGGCTCCCTCTCCCCTTCCCCCTATATATAGTGAGGGGGTGGGAGGGCAGCCACACCCTTCCCATGGCGCAGATCCTTCCTCCTCCAACTCTTCCTCCTCCGTAGTGCTTGGCGAAACCCTGCAGGAATACCACAAGCTCCACCACCACGCCGTCGTGCTGCCAGAGCTCTCCCTCAAATTCTCCTCTCCCCTTGCTGGATCAAGAAGGAGGAGACATCCCCGGGCTATACGTGTGTTGAGCGCGGAGGCGCCGTCCGTTTGGCGCTAGATTGGATCTTCCGCGATTTGAATCGCCGCGAGTACGACTCCGTCAACCGCATTCTAGTAACGTTTCCGCTTAGCAATCTTCAAGGGTATGAAGATGCACTCCCTGTCTCCCTCGTTGCTACTATCTCCTAGATTGATCTTGGTGACACGTAGGAAAATTTTGAATTATTACTACGTTCTCCAACAGTGGCATCATGAGCTAGGTCTATTGCGTAGATTCTATGCACGAGTAGAACACAAGTAGTTGTGGGCGTTGGTTTGTCCAATTTGCTTACCGTTACTAGTCCTATCTTGTTTCGGCGGTATTGTGGGATCAAGCGGCCTGGACTGACCTTACATGTACGCTTACGTGAGACAGGTTCCACCGACTGACATGCACTTGTTGCATAAAGGTGGCTAGCGGGTGCCAGCCTCTCCCACTTTAGTCGGATCGGATTCGATGACAAGGGTCCTTATGAAGGGTAAATAGCAATTGGCATATCACCGTTGTGGCCTTTTTGTAGGTAAGAAACGTTCTTGCTAGAAACCCATAGCAGCCACGTAAAACATGCAACAACAATTAGAGGACGTCTAACATGTTTTTGCAGGGTATGCTATGTGATGTGATATGGCCCAAAAGAATGTGATGAATGATATGTGATGTATGAGATTGATCATGTTCTTGTAATAGGAATCACGACTTGCATGTCGATGAGTATATACTTTACTTTATTGTATGACCTGCATGTCATTGAATAACGCCATGTAATTACTTTACTT
Source organism: Triticum timopheevii (assembly GCA_963921465.1). Lineage (NCBI taxonomy): Eukaryota > Viridiplantae > Streptophyta > Magnoliopsida > Poales > Poaceae > Triticum > Triticum timopheevii. The sequence continues at coordinate 273,563,163 of OY997262.1, read as the reverse complement.
TATTGCTAAACCGTTAGCCATAGTAGTAGAAGTAATAGTTGGCGAGACAACTTCATGAAGACACGATGATGGAGATCATGATGATGGATATCATGGTGTCATTCCGGTGACGAAGGTGATCATGCCGTGCCTCAAGATGGAGTTCAAAGGCGCAAGATGATATTGGCCATATCATGTCACTTTATGATTTGCATGTGATGTTTGTCATGTTTACATCTTATTTGCTTAGAACGATGGTAGCATAAATAAGATGATCCCTCATAAAATTTCAAGAAAGTGTTCCCCCTAACTATGCACCGTTGCGAAAGTTCGTTATTTCGAAGCACCACGTGATGATCGGGTGTGATAGATTCTAACGTTCGCATACAACGGATGTAAGCCAGATTTACACACGCGAAACACTTAGGTTGAATTGACGAGCCTAGCATGTATAGACATGGCCTCGGAACACATGAGACCGAAAGGTCGAACATCAGTCGTATAGTAGATACGATCAACATGAAGATGTTCACCGATGATGACTAGTCCGTCTCACATGATGATCGGACACGGCCTAGTTGACTCGGATCATGTATCACTTAGATGACTAGAGGGATGTCTATCTAAGTGGGAGTTCATTAAATAATTTGATTAGATGAACTCAATTATCATGAACATAGTCAAAAGGTCTTTGCAAATTATGTCCTAGCTTGCGCTTTAGTTCTACTGTTTTAGATATGTTCCTAGAGAAAATTTAGTTGAAAGTTGATAGTAGCAATTATGCGGACTGGGTCCATAAACTGAGGATTGTCCTCATTGCTGCGCAGAAGGCTTATGTCCTTAATGCACCGCTCGGTGTGCTGAACCTCGAACGTCGTCTGTGGATGTTGCGAACATCTGACATACGCGTTTTGATGACTACGTGATAGTTCATTGTGTAATGGTAAACAGTTTAGAATTGAGGCGCCAAAGACGTTTTTGAAACGTCACAGAACATATGAGATGTTCCAAAGACTGAAATTGGGATTTCAGACTAGTGCCCACGTCAAGAGGTATGAGACCTCTGACAAGTTTCTTAAGCCTGCAAACTAAGGGAGAAAAGATCAATTGTTGAGCATGTTCTCAGATTGTCTGAGTACTACAATCTCTTGAATCGAGTGGGAGTTAATCTTCCAGATGAGATAATGATGGTTCTCCATAGTCACTGCCACCAAGCTATTAGAGCTTCGTGATGAACTATAACATATCAGGGATATACATGATGATCCTTGAGCAATTCGTGATGTTTGACACCGCGAAAGTAGAAATCAAGTAGGAGCATCAATAGTTGATGGTTAGTAAAACCACTAGTTTCAAGAAGGGCAAGGGAAAGAAGGGACACTTCATGAAATGGCAAATCAGTTGCTGCTCTAGTGAAGAAACCCAAGGCTGAACCCAAACCCGAGACTAAGTGCTTCTGAAATGAGGGGAGCGGTCACTGAAGCAGAACTACCCTAGATACTTGGTAGATGAGAAGGTTGGGAAGGTCGACAGAAGTATATTGGATACACATTATATTAATGTGTACTTTACTAGTACTCCTAGTAGCACTAGGGTAATAAATACCGGTTCGGTTGCTAAGTGTTAGTAACTCGAAATAAAAGGCTATGGAATAAATGGAGACTAGCTAAAGGTGAGATGACGATATGTGTTGGAAGTGTTTCCAAGGTTGATGTGATCAAACATCGCACGCTCCCTCTACCATCGGGAGTGGTGTTAAACCTAAATAATTGTTATTTGGTGTTTGCGTTGAGCATAGACATGATTGGATTATGTTTATCACAATACAGTTATTCATTTAAGGAGAATAATGGTTACTCTGTTTATTTGAATAATACCTTCAATGGTCTTGCACCTAAAATGAATGGTTTACTGAATCTCGATCATAGTGATACACATGTTCATGCCAAAAGATATAAGATAGTAATGATAGTACCACATACTTGTGGCACTGCCATTTGTGTCATATTGGTATAAAACGCATGAAGAAGCTCCATGTTAATGGATCTTTGGACTCACTCGTTTTTGAAAAGATTGAGACATGTGAACCATGTCTATTGGTATATATGCATGAAGAAACTCCATACAGATGCATCGTTTGGACTCACTTGATTTTTAATCACTTGAGACATGCAAATCATACCACATGGGCAAGATGACTGAAAGGCCTCGTTTTCAGTGAGATGGAACAAGAAAGCAACTTGTTGGAAGTAATACATTTTGATGTGTGCAGTCCAATGAGTGCTGAGGCACATAGTGGATATCGTTATGTTCTTACTTCACAGATGATTTGAGTAGATGCTAAGTATATTTACTTGATGAAACACAAGTCTGAATTATTGAAAGGTTCAAGCAATTTCAGAGTGAAGTTGAAGATCATCGTGACAAGAGGATAAAATGTCTATGATATGATCATAGAGATGAATATCTGAGTTACGAGTTTGGCACACAATTAAGACATTGTGGAAATTGTTTCACAACTAATACCGCCTGAAACACCTTAGTGTGATGGTGTGTCCGAACATCATAACTGCACCCTATTGGATATGGTGCATACCATGATGTCTCTTATCGAATTACCACTATCGTTTATGGGTTAGGCATTAGAGACAATCGCATTCACTTTAATAGGGCACCACGCAATTCCGTTGAGATGACAGCGCATGAACTATGGTTTAGAGAAACCTAAGCTGTCATTTCTTAAAAGTTTGGGGCTGCGATGCTTATGTGAAAAGTTTTGCCTGATAAGCTCGAACCCAAAGCGGATAAATGCATCTTCATAGGACACCCAAAATGGTTGGGTATACCTCCTATTTCAGATCCAGAAGCAAAACTGATTGTTTCTAGAAACGGGTCCTTTCACGAGGAAAAGTTTCTCTCGAAAGAATTGAGTGGGAGGATGGTGGAGACTTGATGAGGTTATTGAACTGTCACTTCTACTAGTGTGTAGCAGGGCACATGAAGTTGTTCCTGTGGATCCTACACCAATTGAAGTGGAAGCTAATGATAGTGATCATGAAACTTCGGATCAAGTCACTACCAAACCTCGTAGGTCGACAAGGACGCGTATTGCTTCAGAGTGGTACGGTAATCCTGTCTTGGAGGTCATGTTTCTAGACAACAATGAACCTACAAGCTATGGAGAAGCGATGGTGGGCTCGGATTCCGACGAATGGCTCGAGGCCATAAAATCTGAGGGAGGATCCATGTATGAAAACAAAGTATAGACTTTGGAAGAACTACTTAATGGTCGTAAGGCTGTTGGGTATAGATGGATTTTAAAAGTAAGACGAACAATGATGGTAAGTGTCACCATTAAGAAAGCTCGACTTGTTGCTAAGATGTTTTCCGACAAGTTCAAGGAGTTGACTATGATGAGATTTTCTCACTCGTAGCAATGCTAAGAGTCTGTTGAAATTATATTAGCAGTTACTGCATTATTTATGAAATCTTGCAGATAGGATGTCAAAACATTGTTTCCTCGACGTTTTTCTTGTGGAAAGGTTGTATGCGATACAACCAGAAGGTTTTGTCAATCCTAAAAGATGCTAACAAGTATGCAAAGCTCCAGCAATCCTTATAAGGACTGGAGTAAGCATCTCGGAGTTGGAATATACGCTTTGATGAGATGATCAAAGATTTTGGGTTTATACAAAGTTTATGAGAAACTTGTATTTCCAAAGAAGTGAGTGGGAGCACTATAGAATTTCTGATGAGTATACGTTGTTGACATATTGTTGATTGGAAATGATGTAGAATTTATGGAAAGCATATAGGGTTGTTTGAAAGGTGTTTTTCAATGAAAAACCTGGATTGAGCTACTTGAACATTGAGCATCAAGATCTATAAGGATATTTCAAAAAACGCTTAATAGTACTTTCAAATGAATACATACCGTGACAAGATTTTGAAGGAGTTCAAAATAGATCGGCAAAGAAGGAATTCTTGGCTGTGTTATAAGGTGTGAGTATTGAGTAAGACTCAAGACCTGACCACGGTAGAGGAGAGAGAAAGGATGAAGGTCGTCCCCTGTGCTCTACAGTATGTTGTGATGTGTACCGCACCTGAAGTGTGCCTTGCCATGAGTCAGTCAAGGGGTACAAGAGTGATCCAGGAATGGATCACTAGAAAACGGTCAAAGTTGTCCTTAGTGGACTAAGGATTTTTTCTCGATTATGGAGGTGGTAAAAGAGTTCGTCGTAAGGGTTACGTCGATGCAAACTTTGACACTAATCTGGATGACTCTAAGTAGTAAACCGGATTCATATAGTAGAACAATTATTTGGAATAGTTCCAAATAGCACGTGGTAGCTGCATCTACAAGATGACGTAGAGATTTGTAAAGCACACACGGATCTGAAGGGTTCAGAACCGTTGACTAATAACCTCTCCCACAAGAAAGATATGATCAAACCCCATGGGTGTTGGATTCATTACAATCACATAGTGATGTGAACTAGATTATTGACTCTAGTGCAAGTGGGAGACTGTTGGAAATATGCCCTAGAGGCAATAATAAAAATGGTTATTATTATATTTCCTTGTTCTTGGTAATTGTCTATTGTTCATACTATAATTGTATTAACTGGAAACCGTAATACATGTGTGAATACATAGACCACAACATGTCCCTAGTGAGCCTCTAGTTGACTAGCTCGTTGATCAATAGATGGTTATGGTTTCCTGACCATGGACATTGGATGTCATTGATAATGGGATCACATCATTAGGAGAATGATGTGAAGGACAAGACCCAATCCTAAGCATAGCACAAGATCGCGTAGTTCGTTTGCTAGAGCTTTTCTAATGTCAAGTATCATTTCCTTAGACCATGAGATTGTGCAACTCCCGAATACCGTAAGAATGCTTTGGGTGTATCAAATGTCACAATGTAACTGGGTGGCTATAAAGGTGCACTATAGGTATCTCCGAAAGTGTCTGTTGGGTTGGCACAAACTGAGACTAGGATTTGTCACTCCGTATGACGGAGAGGTATCTCTAGGCCCACTCGGTAATGCATCATCATAATGAGCTCAATGTGACTAATGAGTTAGCCACGGGATCATGCATTATGGAACGAGTAAAGAGACTTGCCGATAACGAGATTGAACAAGGTATAGGGATACCGATGATCAAATCTCGGACAAGTAACATACTGATGGACAAAGGGAATTGTATACGGGATTGATCGAATCCCCGACATCGTGGTTCATCCGATGAGATCATCGTGGAACATGTGGGAGCCAATATGGGTATCCAAATCCCGCTATTGGTTATTGGCCGGAGAGGTATCTCGGTCATGTCTGCATGGTTCCCGAACCCGTAGGGTCTACACACTTAAGGTTCGGTGACGCTAGAGTTTTAATGGGAATAGTATGTGGTTACTGAAGGTTGTTCGGAGTCCCGAATGAGATCTTGGACATGATGAGGAGCTCCGGAATGGTCCGGAGGTGAAGATCGGTATATTGGACGAAGGGTATTGGAGTCCGGAATTGTTCCGGGGGTACCAGGTGATGACCAGTAATAACCCACAAGTATAGGGGATAGCAACAGTTTTTGAGGGTAGAGTATTCAACCCAAATTTATTGATTCGACACAAGGGGAGCCAAAGAATATTCTCAAGTATTAGCAGCTGAGTTGTCAATTCAACCACACCTGGAAACTTAGTATCTGCAGCAAAGTGTTTAGTAGCAAAGTAATATGATAGTGGTGGTAACGGTAACAAAAGTAAAGAAAGCAAAAGTAATGTTTTTGGTATTTTGTAGTGATTGTAACAGTAGCAATGGTAAAGTTAATAAGCGAGAACCAGTATATGGAAAACTCGTAGGCACCGGATTAGCGATGGATAATTATGCCGGATGCGGTTCGTCATGTAACAGTCATAACATAGGGTGACACAGAACTAGCTCCAATTCATCAATGTAATGTAGGCATGTATTCCGTATATAGTCATACGTGCTTATGGAAAAGAACTTGCATGACATCTTTTGTCCTACCCTCCCGTGGCAGCGGGGTCCTATTGGAAACTAAGGGATATTAAGGCCTCCTTTTAATAGAGAACCGGAACAAAGCATTAGCACATAGTGAATACATGAACTCCTCAAACTATGGTCATCACCGGGAGTGGTCCCGATTATTGTCACTTCGGGGTTGCCGGATCATAACACATAGTAGGTGACTATAGATTTGCAAGATAGGATCAAGAACACACATATATTCATGAAAACATAATAGGTTCAGATCTGAAATCAAGGCACTCGGGCCCTAGTGACAAGCATTAAGCATAGCAAAGTCATAGCAACATCAATCTCAGAACATAATGGATACTAGGGATCAAACCCTAACAAAACTAACTCGATTACATGATAAATCCCATCCAACCCATCACCGTCCAGCAAGCCTACGATGCAATTACTCACGCACGGTGGTGAGCATCATGAAATTAATGATGGAGGATGGTTGATGATGACGACGGCGACGAATGCCCCTCTCCGGAGCCTCGAACGGACTCCAGATCAGCCCTCCCGAGAGATATTAGGGCTTGGCAGCGGCTCCGTATCGTAAAACGCGATGATTTCTTCTCTCTGATTTTTTTCTCCCCGAAAGCCAATATATGGAGTTGGAGTTGGCGTCGGAGGGCCACCAGGGGGCCCACGAGGTAGGGGGGCGCGCCCCCACCCTCCTGGACAGGGTGTGGTCCCCCTGGCCTTCATCTTTGGCGATGATTTTTCTTTATTTTTTCTAAGGTGTTCCGTGGAGTTTCAGGTCATTCCGAGAACTTTTATTTTCTGCACAAAAAACAACACCATGGCAATTCTGCTGAAAACAGTGTCAGTCCGGGTTAGTTCCATTCAAATCATACAAGTTAGGGTCCAAAACAGGGGCAAAAGTTTTTGGAAAAGTAGATACGACGGAGACGTATCAACTCCCCCAAGCTTAAACTCTTGCTTGTCCTCAAGCAATTCAGTTGACAAACTGAAAGAGAAAAAGAAAAACTTTTACAAACTCTGTTTGCTCTTGTTGTTGTAAACATGAAAAGCCAGCATTCAAGTTTCAGAAAATATTATGAACTAACCATACTCATAATAACACGCAGGTCTCACAATTACTCATATCAATAGCATAATCAGCTAGCGAGCCATAATAATAAAACTCGGATGACAACACTTTCTCAAAATAATCATAACATGATATAACAAAATGGTATCTCGCTAGCCCTTTCTGAGACTGCAAAACATAAATGCAGAGCACCTCTAAAGATCAATAACTGACTAAACATTGTAATTCATGGTAAAAGAGACCCAGTCAAGTCATACCCAATATAAACCAATAATAATGAATGCAAACGACAGTGTGCTCTCCAGCGGGTGCTTTTAATAAGAAGGGTGATGACTCAACATAAAAGTAAATAGATAGGCCCTTTGCAGAGGGAAGCAGGGATTTGTAGAGGTGCCAGAGCTCGGTTTTGAAATAGAGATAAATTATATTTTGAGCGGCATACTTTCATTGTCAACATAACAACTAAAAGACGACGATATCTTCCATGCTAAACAGATTATAGGCGGTTCCCAAACAGAATGGTAAAGTTTATACTCCCCTTCCTCCACAAGCATCAATCCATGGCTTGCTCGAAACAACGAGTGCCTCCAACATTCAACGGGTCCCAAGGGGAGGTTTGTTTGCAGTTATTTTGATTTAGTTTGCACGAAGCATGGGACTGGGCATCCCGGTTACCAGCCATTTTCTCGTGAATGAGGAGCGGAGTCCACTCCTCTTGAGAATAACCCGTCTAACACAGAAGATAAGGGCAGCTCTAGTTGACATACGAGCTATCCGAGCATGCAAAACAGAATGTTTATTTGAAGGTTTAGAGTTTGGCACATACAAATTTACTTGGACGGCAGGTAAATACCGCATATAGGTAGGTATAGTGGACTCATATGGAATAACTTTGGGGTTTAAGGAGTTTGGATGCACAAGCAGTATTCCCGCTTAGTACAGGTGAAGGCTAGCAAAAGACTGGGAAGCGACCAACTAAGAGAGCGACAACAGTCGTAAACATGCATTAAAATTAATTTACACCGGATACAATCATGAGTAGGATATAATCCACTATGAACATAAATATCATGAAGGCTATGTTGATTTGATTCAACTACATGTGTGAGCATGTGCCAAGTCGAGTCACTCAATTCATTTAAAGGAGGATACCATCCCATCATACCACATCATAATCATTCTAATAGCATGTTGGCACGCAAGGTAAACCATTATAACTCATAGCTAATCAAGCATGGCACAAGCAACTATAATCTCTAAATGTCATTGCAAATATGTTTACTTCATAATAGCTAACTCTGGAACGATGAAGCATCATATTTACAAAAACAAGAGAGGTCGAGTTCATACCAGCTTTTCTTATCCCAATAAGTCCATCATATATCATCATTATTGCCTTTCACTTGCACGACCAAACGGTGTGTATAATAATAAGAGTGCACGTGCATTGGACTAAGCTAGAATCTGCAAGCATTCAACTCAAGAGAGAAGACAAGTAATATGGGCTCTAAGTTTAAATAATAAATCATGCATATAAGAGCCACTAAGCATTTTCAATATGGTCTTCTCAACCCCCAAAGAAAAGAAAAGAAATAAAAACTATTTAGACAGAAAAGCTCCCAACAAGTAAAAAGAAGAACGGGAAATATTTTTGGGTTTTCTTTTTAATTCTACTACAAGCATGGAAAGTAAACTAACTAGTTTTTTTGGTTTTTCTCAAGGTTTATTTAACACACAAGAAGAAAGCAGGAAAAAGAAAGCAAACTAGCATGGATATTACAGTGAAAAAGTATGAGCACCGATATCTAGCAATGAGTGTGTGTGTGAACATAAATGTAATGTCGGTGGGAAATACGTACTCCCCCAAGCTTAGGCTTTTGGCCTAAGTTGGTCTATTGCCAAGGACAGCCTGGCGGATATCCGTAGGTGAAGCTGGGGTCATACTGTGACGCAGCGGCTATTGCTGCCTGAGCTGTAGCGTGGAGTCGAGCAGCCTCGGATCTCCTTTCGTACTCATCTGCCTCCTCTCTGGTAATAATATATCTTCTTTTCGCCTGTGAATCAAATAAAGCAGGGGCAGGAAGAGCAATATGGACTACACGACGTCTGTTAAAAATTAGTCGATACTGGAGAGGTGGTTCAGTCCTCTCAACAAACTGGTGGGAAACCATAGAATCAAAATCTAAATAAGAGGGAGGTAACTCCATATCACCCTCACGAATGTCTATCTCAAGAAAATTAGCTAAACGGGTTGCATAAATTCCTCCAAAGAAATCTCCGCTATGTCTATTCTGATGCAACCTGCGGGCTACAATGGCTCCCATATGATAAGATTGGTCTCCTAACACAGCACTCCTGAGAATGCTGAGATCAGGGACACACATGTGAGTTGTGACATGCTTCATCCTTAGCATTAATACATCTACCTATGAAGAGAGCAAAATAATGTATAGCAGGAAAGTGAACGCTCCCTATAGTGGCTTGTGTTATATCTCTAGATTCCCCCACAGTTATTCTAGCAAGAAAGTCTCTATATTCAGATTTAGGGGGGTCCCTGATATTACCCCAAGATGGAAGTTTGCAAGCAGAAGTGAAATCCTCTAAGTCCATGGTATAAGATTTGTCATAAAGGTCAAACATGACTGAAGGAGAATTACGCGAAGATGAAAACTCAAACCTCCTCACAAATGAACTTGTGAGATCATGATACTGGGGGCATTTGTCAGCTTCAAAGTCCTCAAGACCGGCGTTACTCAAATATGTGCTAAATTATTCTTTGATTCCCACTTGATTCATAAAATTTTCCGATGGCCATTCACAAGGCCTCACAGGAGCGTCTCTTGGTGGTTCCTCGTCAGCATCACGTATTGCAAGCCTGGGACCTTGCTTCCTTGAAGGACCACCTTGGAACATCCTCCTAAGCATATTGTTTCCTCTGAAAAATTTCTGAAATTTTTAGTAACTTCAAATAAAAGTGAACCAACTTCAATAAGATTGATAGTAACAACTTCCACAAGTGACTAGAGCCTAAATAAAGCATTGGAACTACTTGGAACCATATAAATTTGACATGCAAGCTCAAGAACATGGTCACCTATGCAGCACAAATTTGCAATGAATAAAGCACTAGAGCAAAAACTAATTGGACCAATGGAGGAGTCACATACCAAGAAACAATCTCCCCAAGCAGTTTTGTGAGAGGTGCTTTGAGCAAGGAGATCGAAAATCACAGCAACGGGGGCTGGAACTCGTGCTTGAGTTGGTTTTTCGTGTTTGTGTGAAGCAGAGGAAGAAGATGGGTGCAGGGATAAGTGGAGGAGGGCCACCGTGGGCCCACGAGGTAGGGAGGCGCGCCCAGGGGGGTAGGGCGCGCCCTCCACCCTCGTGGCCAGGTGGCAGCTCCCCCCGTGGTAATTTTTGCACAGTAAATTCTCAAACATTCCCGAAAAAATCATATTAAACTGGCATGGCATTCTGAGGACTTTTATTTTTGGGATATTTTTATATTGCACGGATAAGTCAGGAAACGGACAGAAAAATATTATTTTACTTTATTTCTACTAAATAACAGAAAATATAAAGAGGGTACAGAAGGTTGTGCTTCTAGTTTCATCCATCTCGTGATCATCAAAATGAACCCGCTAACAAGGTTGATCAAGTCTTGTTAACAAACTCATTCCGAATAATCACGGAACCGAAGAAATTTCGAATAACACTAAGTTACCTCAACGGGGATATGAAAATCTCCAACAATAAGAATGTCATACTTTTTCTTGACAGTAGGGAGAGGAAATTCAAGGCCTCCAAATATAATCAATGGAATTTTTCCAATAGAGTTGATACTATAAACTTGAGGTTGTTTTCTCGGAAAGTGTACCGTGTGCTCATTGCCATTAACATGAAAAGTGACATTGCCTTTGGTGCAATCAATAACAGCCCCTGCAGTATTAAGGAAAGGTCTTCCAAGAATAATAGACATACTATCATCCTCAGGAATATCAAGAATAACAAAGTTTGTTAAAATAGTAACGTTTGCAACCACAACGGGCACATCCTCACAAATACCGACAGGTATAGAAGTTGATTTATCAGCCATTTGCAAAGATATTTCATTAGGTGTCAACTTATTCAAGTCAAGTCTATGATATAAAGAGAGAGGCATAACACTGACACCGGCTCCAAGATCACATAAAGCAGTTTTAACATAATTTCTCTTAATGGAGCAAGGTATAGTAGGTACTCCGGGATCTCCAAGTTTCTTTGGTATTCCACCCTTAAAAGTATAATTAGCAAGCATGGTGGAAATTTCAGCTTCAGGTATTTTTCTTTTATTAGTAATGATATCCTTCATATACTTAGCATAAGGATTTGTTTTGAGCACATCAGTTAATTGCATACGCAAAAAGATGGGTCTAATCATTTCAGCAAAGCGCTCAAAATCCTCATCATCCTTTTTCTTGGATGGTTTCGGAGGAAAAGGCATGGGTTTCTGAACCCATGGTTCCCTTTCTTTACCATGTTTCCTAGCAACGAAGTCTCTTTTATCATAATGTTGATTCTTTGATTGTGGGTTATCAAGATCAACAGCAGGTTCAACTTCTACATCATTATCATTACTAGGTTGAGCATCAACATGAACATTATCATTAACATTATCACTAGGTTCATGTTCATCACCTGACTGTGTTTCAGCATCAGAAATAGAGATATCATTCGGATTCTCAGGTGGTTCAGCAATAGGTTCACTAGAAGTTTGCAAAGTCCTACCATTTTTCTTTTTCTTCCTCTTAGAAGAACTATGTACATCAATATTGTTTCTCTGAGAATCTTGCTCGATTCTCTTAGGGTGGCCTTCAGGATACAAAGGTTCCTGAGTCATTCTACCAGTTTTAGTAGCCACTCTAACAGCATAATCATTTTTCTTACTATTCATTTCATCAAGCACTTCTTTCTGAGCTTTGAGTACTTGTTCTACTTGAGTGGTAACCATAGAAGCATGTTTACTAACAAGTTTAAGTTCACCTCTAATATCAGCCATATAATCACCCAAGCGTTTAATCATAAAGGTATTCCGTTTTAATTGTCTACCAAAATAAGCATTAAAGTCATCTTGCTTAAACATAAAGTCATCAAACTCATCCAAGCACTGACTAGCAATTTTAGTAGGAGGGACTTCAGCTTTATCATATCTATAGAGAGAATTTACCTTTACTACCTGTGTCAGGATATCGGGAGGTTCTTCATTAAATAAGTAATTGAGATCATATACTTCTTCAACAGGCGGTAAATTAAGACCATGTATTTCTTCAATAGGAGGTAAATTCTTAACATCTTCAGCTTTAATACCTTTTTCTTTCATAGATTTCTTTGCCTCTTGCATATCTTCGGGACTGAGAAATAGAAGACCTCTCTTCTTCGGAGTTGGTTTAGGAATAGGCTCAGTAATTGGCTCAGGAACTGGCTCAGGTGGTAGCTCGGGAGGTGCCCAATTATTTTCATTTGCCAACATATTATTCAATAGAATTTCAGCGTCATCCGGTGTTCTTTCCCTGAAAAGAGAACTAGCACAACTATCCAGGAAATCTCTGGAAGCATCAGTTAGTCCATTATAAAAGATATCAAATATTTCAGGTTTCTTAGGAGGATGATCAGGCAAAGCATTAAGTAACTTGAGAAGCCTCCTCCAAGCTTGTGGGAGACTCTCTTCTTCAATTTGCACAAAATTTTATATTTCCCTCAAGGCAGCTTGTTTCTTATGAGCAGGGAAATATTTAGCAGAGAAGTAATAAATCATATCCTGGGGACTTTGCACACAACCAGGATCAAGAGAATTATACCATATCTTAGCATCACCCTTTAATGAGAATGGAAATATTTTGAGTAAATAAAGGTAGCGCGATCTCTCATTATTAGTAAAGGGCAGCTATATCATTTAACTTAGTAAGATGTGCCACAACAGTTTCAGATTCATAGCCATAAAAAGGATCAGATTCAACCAAAGTAATTATAGCTGGATCAACAGAAAAATCATAATAATCCTGATCAGGAACACAGATGGGTGAAGTAGCAAAAGCAGGGTCGGGTTTCATTCTACCTCTAAAGATTCTTTACTCCATTTAACTAGCAACATCTTAAGTTCATGTCTATCCTGGCAATCAAGAATAGCTGCAGAAGATTCAGCATCAAAAAGATAACCCTTGAGAATAGCAGGCATATTTTCATCATCACTAACATCATCGTGTTCAGGTTCAATAATTTCTCTTTCTCTAGACCTAGCAATTTGCTCATCAAGAAATTCACCAAGGGGCACAGTAGTATCAAGCATAGAAGTAGTTTCATCATAAGTATCATGCATAGCAGAAGTGGCATCATCAATAACATGCGAATTCACAGCAGTAGTAGGTTTAGGTGTCGCAAACTTACTCATAACAGAAGGAGAATCTAGTGCAAGGCTAGATGGCAGTCCCTTACCTCCCCTCGTGGTTGAGGGCAAAATAGTAGTTTGATCATCTTTCAAGTTCTTCATAGTGTCCAGCAGATATAAATCCCAAGTGACTCAAAGAATAGAGCTATGCTCCCCGGCAACGGCGCCAGAAAAAGGTCTTGATAACCCACACGTATAGGGGATCGCAACAGTTTTTGAGGGTAGAGTATTCAACCCAAATTTATTGATTCGACACAAGGGGAGCCAAAGAATATTCTCAAGTATTAGCAGCTGAGTTGTCAATTCAACCACACCTAGAAACTTAGTATCTACAGCAAAGTGTTTAGTAGCAAAGTAATATGATAGTGGTGGTAACGGTAAGAAAAGTAAAGACAGCAAAAGTAATGTTTTTGGTATTTTGTAGTGATTGTAACAGTAGCAACGGTAAAATAAATAAGCGAGAACCAGTATATGGAAAACTCGTAGGACTGGATTAGCGATGGATAATTATGCCGGATGCGGTTCGTCATGTAACAGTCATAACATAGGGTGACACAGAACTAGCTCCAATTCATCAATGTAATGTAGGCATGTATTCCGTATATAGTCATACATGCTTATGGAAAAGAACTTGCATGACATCTTTTGTCCTACCCTCCCGTGGCAGCGGGGTCCTATTAGAAACTAAGGGATATTAAGGTCTCCTTTTAATAGAGAACCGGAACAAAGCATTAGCACATAGTGAATGCATGAACTCCTCAAACTATGGTCATCACCGGGAGTGGTCTCGATTATTGTCACTTCGGGGTTGCCGGATCATAACACATAGTAGGTGACTATAGACTTGCAAGATAGGATCAAGAACACACATATATTCATGAAAACATAATAGGTTCAGATCTAAAATCATGGCACTCGGGCCCTAGTGACAAGCATTAAGCATAGCAAAGTCATAGCAACATCAATCTCAGAACATAATGGATACTAGGGATCAAACCCTAACAAAACTAACTCGATTACATGATAAATCTCATCCAACCCATCACCGTCCAACAAGCCTATGATGCAATTTACTCACGCACGGCGGTGAGCATCATGAAATTGGTGATGGAGGATGGTTGATGATGACGACGGCGACGAATCCCCCTCTCCGGAGCCCCGAACGGACTCCAGATCAGCCCTCCCGAGAGAGATTAGGGCTTGGCGGCCACTCCATATCGGAAAACGCGATGATTTCTTCTCTCTGATTTTTTTTCTCCCCGAAAGCCATATATGGAGTTGGAGTTGGCGTCGGAGGGCCACCAGGAGGCCCACGAGGTAGGGGGGCGCGCCCCCTGGCGCCCCCCTCGTGGACAGGGTGTGGGCCCCCTGGCCTTCATCTTTGGCGATGATTTTTCTTTATTTTTTCTAAGGTGTTCCGTGTTGTTTCAGGTCATTCCGAGAACTTTTATTTTCTGCACAAAAAACAACACCATGGCAATTCTGCTGAAAACAGCGTCAGTCCGGGTTAGCTCCATTCAAATCATACAAGTTAGGGTCCAAAACAAGGGCAAAAGTGTTTGGAAAAGTAGATACAATGGAGACGTATCAACCAGCGTGTCTGAAAGGGATTTCGGAGGCCCCGGCAAGCGTTGGGGGCCTTATGGGCCAAGGGGAGGAGGCACATCAGCCCACTAAGGGGCTGAGCGCCGCTCCCATCCCATCTCATGTAACCTGGAGAGGTGGGGGCGCCACCCCTAGGGCAGCCGCCCCTGCCGGCTTGGGCGACAAGTTTCCTAGGGGGTGGGGGTGCCCAAACCCATCTAAGGTTTCCCCTGGCCGCCGCCCCTCCTCTAGATCCTTCTATAGGGGCCGGCCCCCTCTCCCCTTCCCCCTATATATAGTGAGGGGGTGGGAGGGCAGCCACACCCTTCCCATGGCGCAGCCCCTTCCTCCTCCAACTCTTCCTCCTCCTCCGTAGTGCTTGGCGAAGCCCTGCAGGAATACCACAAGCTCCACCACCACGCCGTCGTGCTGCCGGAGCTCTCCCTCAACTTCTCCTCTCCCCTTGCTGGATCAAGAAGGAGGAGACGTCCCCGGGCTGTACATGTGTTGAACGCGGAGGCGCCATCCGTTCGGTGCTAGATTGGATCTTCTGTTATTTGAATCGCTGCGAGTACGACTCCATCAACCGCGTTCTAGTAACGCTTCCGCTTAGCAATCTTCAAGGGTATGAAGATGCACTCCCTCTCTCCCTCATTGCTAGTATCTCCTAGATTGATCTTGGTGACACGTAGGAAAATTTTGAATTATTACTACGTTCTCCAACATAAGGTGATAACAAAAGTATAACACAAATGTCACAAAGAACTACTAATGTCACAGAGAGCTACTAACAGGGACTCCTACTGCTTGAATAATTCACTCCATGGCCCAAAAATGTCCAACTCCATGACTAACAGATACCTACAACTCGTGAACAAGCTGCATATCAATGTATCTCTTAGAACAAGTAAGCAAATAGTTTGAAACAATAGATAACAAAAGTATTTACCCTAAGTTGTAAGTATATGAGGAGGGTTTGGTAGATGGCCTATATGGTCTCTCAAGCTATGAAAATGGTCTATTATCTTCTTGTCATCAATTCTAGCAAATATATCTCGCTCAACGTAGCATATCATCATATTATCCAACCAATCATCAGATTTCCTATTTCTCAAATCTGTCTTTACGATATCCATGGTTGAGAAAACTCTTTCAATAGATGTCGTCACTCCTGACAAAGTTGAAGCAAGTTCAATCAGCCGGTAAACCAAACAAAATTGTAAATTTTCCTTAGTTTCAACCAACTTGAGAGCAAGATTAGCAAGGCTGTCACAACCGCAAAATACATGAGACCTTTTCATCATAATAATGTATATCTTGAGTTGACCATCCAAATGATATATATTGTTCTTCTGAATCGAAGTCGACTGAGTACATAGATGCAAGCTCAAGTATGTTCTCATGATTAAATTTGCTAAATGAATCTCTAGGACCTAGACTAGCGATGCATATCAATAACCTAGTTGAAGTTTCACCGAACCGGTTAGTCATCTCAGCTATGTTTCTATCAAGCACCTCGTTGAATATTTCAATCTTGTAGTGATGGAAGCAACTAAGCATTTTACGGGAACTCCTTGGGTAACCCCTTGCTGGAATATTCTCATCCATACTAGGCACTGGTATTTCCCTTTTAATGTAGAAGGAAATGTCAGCCTGCAAAAGTGCATCTCATCTGTCATCCTTCAGCTGCTGCAATAAACTTTTCACAGACACAATCATGTTCATTGCACTTACTATCCTTCTGATCCTTTTGTTGCAATGCTTGTGACAAGCCATTAGCCAAACCAAGCACTTTAAGCATCAAATGTTAGATGAGAACAAATTCAAAGACCTCCATAGATTTCATCAAACCTGATGTGTTGCCTCTATCATCTGCATCCCCCCCCCCTCGTGAGAAATAGCATGTAGCACTTGAATCACCGAATCTCACATTTGATGGAACTGAATATATGTCTTATATTCAGATCCCCTTCGCGTATCACCAGGTCTTGCTAAGGTTGTCTTGATGCTTGCCTTTTCCTATAAGAATCTCCCCATTTTCTGATTGTCAGACAATCTTGTCATGATGCTTCTGTAGTACTGCATCTTTTCTTTTACAAGAAGCACTGGCCTACAAAGCATTGTAAAGTACAAGTCAGCAAGAGATCATTGTAAAATACAAGTCATTATTTGTTCAATATTCGATGAATTATAAAATATACTAACCATGGTTGCAATCATATTTGCACATCCAAAGAAATCACTAACAAAAAGGATACCCTTCACAACAGCCACAACCGCTAATTAAAGTTGATGGGCAAAACAATGAACATAAAACGGATGGGGATTTTCATCTAACACCAGTTTTTAAGCCATTTAGATGAAAAATTAGGAATCCCCCATAAATGTTACTTGAAAATGTCAATTCTACTAAAAATTACGAACATCTGATAAAACCGCAATTTTGTTGTTCGTAAATTATTTTGTGAGTTTATTGAGTTTTCGGTCTTTTGTTGAATACTAGCGAAAGAGCCTGTGCGTTGCAACGGAAAAAAAATCACATGTGAAACAACATCATATTCAGATTGTACACATTTTTCTAATCATTTTACATATATAACATGTTAAAATTAAAGTTAGGTTTAAAAGATATGAATATTTTCTAAAACATTTAAATATGTTCCTAAAACAAATTTAAAAATGCTTGACTTGTAAAAATAACGTCATGTTCATATTCTACACATTTTTCTAATTAATTTTCATATATAACATGTTAAAATCGAAGTTACGGTTCAAAAGATATGAATATTTTGAAACATTTAAATATTTTCCAAAACCGAATATAAAAATGGTTGACGTCTAAAAATAATTTCATATTAATATTCTACACATTTTTCTAATCAATTTTCATATATAACATGTTAAAATTGGACTTACAGTTTAAAAGATATGGTTATTTAAAGAAAGATATTTTTTTTAATACATTGCACGGTGATTAACGCATATATGGGGGGGGGGGTGGGTGGGGTTATGTAAAACTGCAAAAAAATGATTCGCGGTGCCTTAACGTGGATCGCAGATTAATTAGCATGAAAGGTAGGGGATTTTGTGTAAAATGCAAAAAAGATTCGTTCTCACTTAAAACAGGACTGCGAGTTAATTTCTTATAAACCAAGGGACTTTTATGCGCTAGCGACGACGGACGACCAGAAACCCAATTTTTTTTATTATTAGATAAAGATTTAAGTTCATTGACAAGGTTAAGTCGGCTCCGATGGGGAGCCGCGATAACGTCTCGTTCTCAGAATTTCGATGTGATCTTTATTATGTTTGAGACGTATTGTTGACAAACCTTTATAATACATTTGATTCTTTTTGAAAAAAATATATATGCATGTTTGGATATAGATTCGCATGGTTGAATATTTTATGGTTCCAGCTTCCAAATAAAAAAGGCACACAACTCAGTAAAATGAATAAAATAAAATAAAGGCACATGAAGCACGGGCCGTTACATACTGCATGCATGTAGAGTACAGGTGTAGAGACACTGTGGTGCACTAGAGGATTATAATGGGGATCGACGATGAAACTGCGACGCGAGTGGCTGCGCATCCTCCGTCCGTTAACATCGAGGCCGGCGACTCTACGGCCAGCTAATCCCGGGAGCGCGGCGATCCCGTGTGTGGCGAGCAGCGCGTGAGAGCTACAGCGCGATTTGCCCGGCCGGCCGACCCGGCCCCCTTTGTTCCCCGATGGAGACGACGGCCGATGGCGTGGTCGATCGATCGTGCGTGCGTACGCCGGTACGCGGCGGACAGCGACGAGCAGAGGCCGACCTGTGTGGTTGTAGGCGAGCGCGCGCGGTTGTAAAGGGGAGGGAGATGCGATGCGATGCGAGGAAGGGGAGGGGAGGATTCGCGGGCGGCGCCGGCGCGTGGGGCGGCCGGACGGTTGATCGATCAGTTTAGCCAAGTGGTTCGCGACGACGCTGCTCCTATACATATGCATGTAGTACTACATCTGTATGCATATGCATCCAAGATTCCCAGTGTATACGCGGATCCGATTCTTGGACATATGCCATAGTCGATTGCGGTTCCTCTGGGTATGGTGTGGTTCGTCGTTGATGGAAAGGCGCTCGCCTCTTCGACGACGCTAATGTCGTGGAAAGTTCGGAACTTCTGAACGAGCGCAAGCAACGCCAGGGTTATTGTCAAGATTAAAGGGGAGACTCCATTATGGGCGGCCGGCCGCAGGAGCAAAACATCTGTCTAGTTTAATGCCTAGTCATACCTTTCACCGCTTTGTGGTTCATGTCCTTTTACTAATGAAAACAACAAATCTTTTTTGACTCGAAAGTAAAATAAAAAAAGATGTGGATTATTTCTCTCAGCGGTGTACGACGTTGTTCTTGATGGCATGCCATGTCGTGCTTCTTTTGTACAGTGGATTCGCTAACGTCACGCCGCTGCCCGCTGGTCTGATCGATCGGGATTACAAGTAGTACGTGCCGCTAATGCTAGAAATCAATTACCTGGCGCTGCTGTCCCGCGCGCGCCGGGGTCGGCTTTTGCCAAACGCGACCGGCCGATGGCATGTGACGTGCAGGTGAGCGCGCGCGCGCGCGTACGGCGCGACGTCGACGCCTCCCTCCGTCCGCACCACTCGCTACCGCTGCCACCCAAAGCCGCGATGCTCTCCTGGTCGCCCACCGGAAGCAATCAGCGATCACATCGCGCGCGGGCGCGCCGACACGGTCAGTCCTTCGATTGATTCCGCCTCCCTCGGGTTCTAGATGTGTGGTTTGCATGCATGCTGCGTAGGTGATCAGCGTGCGTCCGGCCAGCCAGCATGCACCCGCTGTGTGGCATAGAGTACCTCGTTCTGTTCGGCGCTCGACCATTCGATCCAGCAACTGACGACGTGACAATGGAAGAAAACATCGTCGTACTTCTCCACATATGCAAAGCTGCTTGCTGCCGCACCAGTTGCAAGCACGGCCTTCCGGCGATCGCGGAGAGACACTCAATTTTTTTTCAACACAGTACAGACGCAAGCGCTCGTACATACGCGCATACATTCACCCCTGTGAACGTACACACACACGCCCTACCCCTATGAGCACCTTCGAGAGACTGAACCGGCATATCATTTTGAATTTACGAAGCTACCATAGACGCCTCATCGTTGATGGGAACGTGCGAAGAGACACTCAACTGATACCTTCCTTTTTTCCTTTTTCTTGGGTTTTGGAAAGGCCTCTCCGACCCACACAAGCATGTGCGGGCCCATCAGAACTCCATTCGAGGTGCCATCCTAGGACTCAAATATTGTTTTTCTTAAAAAAGGCCTTTTGTTATCAAACATTTGAACCGAGCTATTCGAACGCAGTTTGTTATCCAACGTCATCCTACATCGGTTCATGAAGCCAGCAGCAAAACTGGCGGGTACGTGGGCCGAGCCAACGTGCTGGACATACTTGGGGCGGACCAACGTGCTTGTCCGTCAGTTTGGAAAATGTTCATGAGTTTGAAAAAATTTGTGGATTTGAAAAAGTTCATGGATGTGGGAAAATTTTGCAGATTTTAGAAAGATCGCGAATTTGAAAAAAGTTTGCGAGTTTAAAAAATAGTCCGTGAACATGAAAAAAATCACGGTTTTCAGAAAAAAAATCACGAAATTGAATTTTTTTTCTTGCATTTGAATAATGTTTATATGTTCTATAAAATTTTAAGAATTTTTCAAAATAAAAGAAGAAGAAAAATAATAAAATAGGATAGTAGAAAAAAGAAAAACCAAACAAAAACCAGTATAAAACCCGAACAGAAAAAAACATAGGGAAAACCCTGAACCGAAGCTAGCTGTAACGTGCATGGGATGGCCCAATGCGATGGCGCGTGAGCCGTGTACCAGCAAAGAACTAAATGGTGCCTTAAGCGCTGAATAGGATTGCACCGGTCCGCGGACCACTCCGCACAGTCGTTTTCTCGCAAACCAAAGCAAATCCATAGGATTTCGATACCCTCACCCCATCCAAGCCACACTCGGACCTCATATCTTCATTGTTGGGTAACGTTGCGTGGTAAAGAATTTTTTTATAAGCACACATAATGATCTATCCATGGAGATGCATAACAACGAGGGGGAGAGTATGTCTACGTACACCCGTAGACCGTAAACGAAAGTGTTTCACAATGCGGTTGATGTAGTTGAACTTCTTCGCACTTCAACCGATTAAGTACCAAACGCACGACACCTTCGCATTTTGCACACGTTCAGCTCGATGACGTCCCTTGCGTTTTTGATCCAGCAAGACGTCGAGGTAGTAGATGAGTTCCGTCAGCACGACGGCGTGGTGATGGTGAAGTGATCTCCATAGGGCTTCGCCTAAGCACTACAACAATATGACTGGGGTGTAAACGGTGGAGGAGGGCGCCGCACACGGCTAACATTGATCTGGGGTGTGCTAGGCGCCCCCTTCCCATATATATATATATATATATATATATATATATATATATATATATATATATATAGGAGGGAGGGGGAGGGAAGGCATCCTGGCGCACCACATAGGTGCCGGCCGGCCCTAGGGCTCCTTCCCTCGCCGCGCCCCACCTGCCATGTATTCCCAGGGGGGGAGGAAAGAAAGGGGAGAGGGAGGAAGTGAGAATCCTACTCCAGACTTTCCTTTCCCTCCCCCCTTTCCTTCTCCTCCTTAGGCTGGCCTACTATGGGGGGCGCACCAGCCCCTTGTGGCTGGTGCGTTTCCTCTCTTGGCCCATAAGGCCCATATCTTTGCCGGGGTGTCCGAAACTCCTTTCTAGTGCCCAGATAAATACCCGGTACCCTCCGAAACACTTCCGGTGTCCGAATACCATTGTCCTGAAGGAAATATGCCCTAGAGGCAATAATAAAGTTATTATTTATTTCCTTGTATCATGATAAATGTTTATTATTCATGCTAGAATTGTATTAACCGGAAACATAATACATGTGTGAATACATAGACAAACATAATGTCACTAGTATGCCTCTACTTGACTAGCTCGTTAATCAAAGATGGTTATGTTTGTTGGGGAACGTAGTAATTTCAAAAAAAATCCTACGCACATGCAAGATCATGGTGATGCATAGCAACGAGAGGGGAGAGTATGTCCACGTACCCTCGTAAACCGAAAGCAGAAGCGTTAAAACAACGCGGTTGATGTAGTCGTACGTCTTCACGGCCCGACCGATCAAGCACCGAAACTACGGCACCTCCGAGTTCTAGAACACGTTCAGCTCGATGACGTTCCCCGTACTCCGATCCAGCAGAATGTCGGGGAAGAGTTCCGTCAGCACGACGGCGTGGTGACGATCTTGATGTTCTACCGTCGCAGGGCTTCGCCTAAGCACCGCTACAATATTATCGAGGACTATGATGGAGGGGGGCACCGGACACGGCTAAGAGATCAAGAGATCAATTGTTGTGTCTCCAAGGGGTGCCCCCTCCCCGTATATAAAGGAGTGGAGGAGGAGGAGGGCCGGCCCTCTCTCTATGGCGCGCCCTAGGGGAGTCCTACTCCCACCGGGAGTAGGATCCCCCCTTTCCTAGTAGAACTAGGAGCCCTTCCAAGTAGAAGGAGTAGGAGAGAAGGAAAGAGAAGGGAGAAGGAGAAGGAAGGAAGGGGGCGCCCCCCTCCCTAGTCCAATTCGGACTAGTCCATGGGGAGGGGTGCGGCCACCCTTTGGGGCCTTTCTCTCCTTTCCCGTATGGCCCATTAAGGTCCAATACGAATTCCCGCAACTCTCCGGTACTCCGAAAAATACCCGAGTCACTCAGAACCTTTCCGATGTCCGAATATAGTCGTCCAATATATCGATCTTTATGTCTCGACCATTTCGAGACTCCTCGTCATCTCCCCGATCTCATCCGGGACTCCGAACTCCTTCAGTACATAAAAACTCATAAACTCATAATATAACTGTCATCGAAACCTTAAGCGTGCGGACCCTACGGGTTCGAGAACTATGTAGACATGACCGAGACACGTTTCCGGTCAATAACCAATAGGGGAACCTGGATGTTCATATTGGCTCCTACATATTCTACGAAGATCTTTATCGGTCAAACCGCATAACAACATACATTGTTCCTTTTGTCATCGGTATGTTATTTGCCTGAGATTCGATCGTCGGTATCTCAATACCTGGTTCAATCTCGTTACCGGCAAGTCTCTTTACTCGTTACGTAATGCATCATCCCGCAACTAACTCATTAGTCACATTGCTTGCAAGGCTTGTAGTGATGTGCATTATCGAGAGGGCCTAGAGATACCTCTCCGATAATCGGAGTGACAAATCCTAATATCGAAATACGCCAACCCAACATGTACCTTCGGAGACACCTGTAGAGCTCCTTTATAATCACCCAGTTACGTTGTGATGTTTGGTAGCACACAAAGTGTTCCTCCGGTAGACGGGAGTTGCATAATCTCATAGTTGTAGGAACATGTATAAGTCATGAAGAAAGCAATAGCAACATACTAAACGATCAAGTGCTAAGCTAACAGAATGGGTCAAGTCAATCACATCATTTTCCTAATGATGTGATCCCATTAATCAAATGACAACTCATGTCTATGGTTAGGAAACTTAACCATCTTGGATTAACAAGCTAGTCAAGTAGAGGCATACTAGTGACATTATGTTTGTCTATATATTCACACATGCATTATGTTTCCGGTTAATACAATTCTAGCATGAATAATAAACATTTATCATGAAATAAGGAAATAAATAATAACTTTATTATTGCCTCTAGGGCATATTTCCTTCAGTCTCCCACTTGCACTAGAGTCAATAATCTAGTTCACATCACCATGTGATTTAACACCAATATTGACATCTTATGTGATTAATATCCATAGTTCACATCGTCATGTGATCAACACCCAAAGGGTTACTAGAGTCTATAATCTAGTTCACATCGTTATGTGATTAACAACCAAAAAGTACTAAGGTATGATCATGTTTTGCTCATGAGAGAAGTTTAGTCAACGGGTCTGTCACATTCACAGCCGTATGTATTTTGCAAATATTCTATGTCTACATTGCTCTGCACTGAGCTACTCTAGCTAATTGCTCCCACTTTCAATACGTATCCAGATTGAGACTTAGAGTCATCTGGATCGGTGTAAAAGCCTGCACCGATGTAACTCTTTACAACGGGCTCTTTTATCACCTTTGAGGGAGCCCTGGACTAGGGGGTGTCCGGATAGCTGAACTATCACCATTGGCCGGACTCCTAGACTATGAAGATACGAGATTGAAGACTTTGTCCCGTGTCCGGATGGGACTTTCCTTGGCGTGGAAGGCAAGCTTGGCGATACGGATATGTAGATCTCCTACCATTGTAACCGACTCTATGTAACCCTAGCCCTCTCCGTGTCTATATAAACCGGAGGGTTTTAGTCCGTAGGACGAACAACAATCATACCATAGGCTAGCTTCTAGGGTTTAGCCTCTCTGATCTCGTGGTAGATCTACTCTTGTACTACCCATATCGTCAATATTAATCAAGCAGGAGTAGGGTTTTACCTCCATCGAGAGGGCCCGAACCTGGGTAAAAACATCATGTCCCTTGTCTCCTGTTACCATCCACCTAGACGCACAGTTCGGGACCCCCTACCCGAGATCTGCCGGTTTTGACACCGACATTGGTGCTTTCATTGAGAGTTCCTCTGTGCCGTTGCCATCAGGAAGGATGCCTCGTCCCGTCTTTAAAGACGGCACCGTTGCTAAAGGAGCTTTGGCCATCGGCCAAACTCTCCGGCTAGGCGGTTTTCTTATGACCGCCTGTTCGGCCGCCGCGCCAACGATGACTTCTCGGGTCATCAAAAGCAATCTTCACGTCAACTCGGAACTTGCCGAGAAGCTAGATCCGATGGAGCTCTCCTCCTTAAACGAGCTCTTGGATCGCATCGCCGCCCTGGGAGTCGCCATAGACTATGATCAGATTGGGCCTAAAACTGATCTGAGAGAGATCAACTCTCCCCAGGCTACCCACCACGTTTCTGTGGTGGAGGAACAGTACGGTGACCCTTCTTCTATATTAAGGACTAGTTATGTCTGGATTCCCGACCCCTCCATGCCGGATTCCCGCGGAGGGACGGATGTCGATCAAGTCCTGAACCTAAAGTCAGGCAGCGGGCTGGACTCATTGGACAATATCCAAAAACCCAAGCTTCCAAGTTCGGAAACTTTTCGGCCCTTGAGTCTTAGATTGGACGGGGTTCCGAATTTAATTCCACCCGCCCACCCAAACATAAGCGCTCTATCTCGAATCCGGCAAAAGCCCGCTAAAACAGTACACCATTACTGGGCCAGATTCCTCCTGCTTATGGACAGGATAAAGGACTGCCGCGAGGAAGACGCAATTTCACTTTTCTACAATAATTGCACGGACAAGGGAATCCTAAACGCCATAAGTCGTCGTGAAATTACACGCTTTGCCGACTTGCGTCCATAGTACGAAAGTACTATGGGATGGAGAGCGCCTGGAAAACCGAAACCAAATTTTGGGATAATCCGGCCCCGAATACAACCCTAGTCCGAAATAAAAGGGTGCATCATCGCCAGGCACCTGGGTTAAATACCAAAAAGCAAAGACCCCCTAAAGGGCACAGAACCGTACTGGAGGGTTGGCTCAATGGACCCTGCAAAATTCATAATATAGAGGGCGCCACTCCAACTCATAGCCTTCGAGCATGTTGGATACTACGGCAGGTGGCCAAAAGTGGCGAAGAGCTCCTAGGTCCAGAAAACCAGCCCAGCAACACCAGTATGGTATTAACAGTCTTCGAGACTTTCGCATCAAATAATACGCGAAAACGAACACTCCGCAGCCTTGCCGAAGTCTACCAAGTAGCAACAATAAACCCATGGAGTGACACGGCTATTACCTTTAATGCCAGTGACGAACCTAAATTCCGAACAGCCCGAGCACCAGCCGCATTGGTCCTCAGTCCAATAGTGGATGGCTTTCGCCTTACCAAGGTACTCATGGACGGCTGCAGCAGATTAAACCTCATTTACAAGGAAACCCTTCGAAAAATGGAAATAGACAGGAGCCGCATTGAGCGAAGCAGCACAACCTTTAGAGGAATAATCCCTAGTCGGGAAGCATGCTGCACAGGAAAAATCACACTTGATGTGGTGTTCGGCTCGCTGGACAATTACAGGTCCGAGGAGGTCACGTTCCAAGTGGCCCCGTTCAGCAGCGGATATCACGCTTTATTAGGGCGAGAGGCATTCACAATTTTTCAAGCTATACCCCATTACGGGTACATGAAGCTCAAAATGCCCGGGCCCAACGGAATCATCACTCTTGCCAGTGATCCGGACATAGCACTCTGCGCCGAGAATAAGACAGCCGCACTAGCCCTCGAGGCACTATCCGAAGCCCTAGCAGCCGAGGAACTCACTGCGCTGCGCTCCACGGTAAACAGGGACGACGTGATACTCGATAAGAGATCCAAGTCCACCTCTTTTAAGCCAGCGGACGAAATAGTCAAATTCCAAGTCCATCCAACGGACCCTACAAAGACGGCCTCCATTGGGGCACAGTTAAACCCTGATGTAGACGCCGCACTACGATAATTCCTATGGGAAAATTGGGACATTTTTGTCTGGCACCCTTCAGACATGCTAGGAATCCCACGCCGGCTGGCCGAGCACAGCCTAAAATATCCTAAAAGGATTCAAGCCAGTCAAACAGGCTCTTCGGCGATTTTCCGAACCCAAGAGACAGGCAATGGGAGAAGAGCTAGCCAAACTATTGGAAGCCGGATTCATCAGAGATATAAAACATCCGGACTGGCTAGCAAACCTGGTGATGGTACCAAAGAAGGATAAATCCTGGCGCCTATGTGTCGACTTCAAGGGCCTTAACAAGGCTTGCCCAAAGGATCCATTCCCCCTCCCCCGCATCGATCAAATTATCGACGCTACCGCAGGGCACAATTCATTGTGCTTCCTCGATGCATACTCCGGCTACCACCAAATCAAGATGGCGGAGCCAGACCAAGCCGCAACGGCATTCATCACTCCATACGGCCCATTCTGCTTCAACACAATGCCCTTCGGGCTCAAAAACGCCGGCGCAACATATCAGCGCATGATTCAGACATGTCTGGCAAACCAGATCGGCAAAACAGTGGAGGCATACGTAGACGATGTGGTCGTCAAATCAAGCATGTCGAAACTCTAGTAGATGAGTTGAGGCTCACACTCGACAATCTCCGAGCATATGACATTAAGCTCAACCGGGAAAAATGCGTTTTCGGCATACCAGCCGGAAAGCTCTTGGGCTTCATTGTATCCAGTAGAGGAATTGAAGCAAACCCAGCCAAGAGCCGAGCTCTGTCACAATTGGATATCCCAAAAGACCTCAAACAAATACAAAAATTGACTGGATGCGTGGCGGCTCTAAGCCGCTTTATCTCCCGCTTAGGAGAAAAGGCATTACCCCTTTATCGCCTCCTCCGGCGCACCGAACACTTCGAGTGGACGGATGCTGCCACAGCCGGACTCGAAGAAATAAAAGCCATATTGGCAACAAATCCGGTCCTGGCCGCGCCAAATATGGGCGAACCAATGCTATTATATATCGCGGCAACACATCAAGTTGTAAGCGCGGTGCTCGTCGTCGAACGAGAAACGGACGGACACAGGTTCCCTCTTCAAAAACCAGTTTACTACGTGTCCACTATCCTAACTCCATGCAAGTTCCGGTACCCACATTATCAAAAGATAGCGTACGCGGTGTTCATGGCATCCCGGAAGCTGCGACACTACTTTCAAGAGTGTTCGGTAACAATAGCCTCCGAAGTACCTCTTAATGACATTATTAACAACCGCGACGCGACTGGCCGGATTGCAAAATGGGCCATCGAGCTCCTCCCGTTCGACATAACCTACAAGCCACGGCGAGCTATTAAGTCGCAAGTTTTGGCCGACTTCGTCGCCGAATGGACTGAAGCCGAACTTCCTAAAGAGTACGGCGCATACTCCAATTGGATCATGCACTTCGACGGCTCCAAAATGTTGGCTGGCCTGGGGGCCGGCGTCGAACTGACATCCCCAACCGGAGACACAGTTCAATACGTACTCCAGATAATGTACACGGACTCCAACAACGCAGCCGAATACGAGGCCCTTCTACATGGCCTCCGGATGGCGGTCTCCATGGGCATAAAACGCCTAGAGGTGCGCGGGGATTCGAACCTCGCGATATCCCAAATAAATAGGGACTTCGACGCCAAGGATCCAAAAATGGCAGCTTACCGTAACGCCGTCCTAAAAATGTCAGCTCGGTTTGAAGGGCTTGAATTTCACCATATAGCCCGGGATAATAACCAGGCGGCGGACGTATTGGCACGCATTGGCGCAAAGCGCGATGCCGTCCCTCCCAATATCTTCCTAGAGCGGCTGTTCAAGCCATCCGTACTATGGGAAGGGGAGTCCGGAAACAACAATCCGGACACAACCGCACCACCCCACACCGAACATTCTGACACGATCGGCGGTTCTGCCAATGAAATAACACATTCAGCCCACGAAATAATGGCAGTCATTGCCCCGTGGACGAAACCATTCCTAGCCTACTTAACTAGGCAGGAACTTCCCGAGGACCAAAACAAGGCCCACTGCATAGTACGGCGATCTAAAGCCTATAAGGTCCATGAGGGAGAGCTTTATAAGAAAAGCACAACCGGAGTCCTTCAAAGGTGTATCTCCGAAGAGGAAGGGTGAAATCTTCTGGCTGAAATTCATGCCGGACTCGGTGGGCACCACGCCGCAGCCCGGGCCCTTGTAGGCAAGGCCTTCCGTACAGGATTTTATTGGCCGACGGCCCGGGCAGATGCTCAGGACTTAGTCCAACGATGCATCGGTTGCCAGCTCTTTTCTAATCAAAGCCACATGCCACCCACCTCCCTCAAAACTATACCCATCACCTGGCCGTTCGCGGTCTGGGGGCTTGACATGGTTGGACCCCTTAAAGGAGGAACCCACAAGCAAAAATACCTATTGGTCATGGTGGATAAATTCACCAAATGGATAGAGGCCAAGCCAGTTAAGACGGCCGAATCCGGACCCGTGATAGACTTCATATCAGGGGCAGTACACCGTTACGGCGTCCTCTATAGCATCATCACTGATAATGGCACGAACTTCACGGCCGACGAGGTTAAACTCTGGTGCAAAAACATGGGCATCAAGCTCGACTACGCTTCAGTCTATCATCCTCAAACTAATGGTCAAGTCGAACGAGCAAATGGTCTAATCATGAGCGGCATTAAACCCAGACTAGTGCGGTCCCTCAAGGAATCTAACACGCACTGGGTAGAGGAGCTCGACTCCGTACTCTGGGGGCTGCGGACCACGCCGAATCGCACTACCGGATTCACACCATTTTTTATGGTGTACGGCGTAGAGGCAGTTTTGCCCTGCGACATAATTCATGACTCACCTCGCGTGCGCATGTACGAAGAAAGAGAGGCCGAGCTCGATCGACATGACAGTTTGGATGCCTTGGAGGAGGAGTGCGACGTGGCAAAAGCTCGTTCCGCATTCTACCAACAGCAGGCTCGAAGATACCAAAGCAGAGAAGTACGGGCCAAAGCTTACAATGTTGGCGAATTAGTTCTACGCCTGTCGGACAAGAAAAAGGACAAACTCAAGCCCAAATGGGAGGGTCCCTTCATCATCGACCAAGTCCTGACCGGCGGAGCATACCGTCTGCGGAACGCATTGGATAACCGACTTGAGCCGAACCCATGGAACGCAGCCCGTCTCAGAAGATTCTACGCCTAGCGCCGGACTCTGAGTTAGTCTTCTTCCTCCGTTTATATTTTATACTTTAACTGTCCTTTATTTCTCTCCTTCTCCCTCCTTTTTCTTAAAGCCTTTGTAGGCTCGTTTGCGCATTGTTCGCAAACACTTGACGCGCTACCCGCGCTCATTATACCTGGGGGCTTCTTTAACAGAAGCTTATTTATACGGGCTTTATGCCCAACACATGTGTCACACTTCTGCATGTACCTTTTATTCACCATTATATGCATCGATATGACTTAAGTTTTGGCCAAGCTGGGTTGCCTAGCTCCTGTGCTTACCCCTACGTTCCCGATTGTTCGGCTAGGTGGTAAAGGGAGCAGCTCTGCGATTGTTACTGCCGGGTCAGCCGGATGTGTACCTCAGACTGGGTGAAGCCGAAAGCTAACGTTCTTAAGGGAATATTCGGTCGGTGAACTAAAAGACGAATTCTTACTTATTCATTTATCTGCCCCCAGATGTTTTTCTACTTTTTTCGCAGTCCGCACATGCACTTTAGGGCATGCCTCCCAGGGAAAGGAACCCCTAACGGAACTATTCTCCCTGGAAGATGTTTCTTACTAACCATGTAATATAACATAACTAGTTGGGCACTTGTCTGATACAACACTAATGACCCCTACGCCTAATCTCCACGCATGCCCCGGTTCTTACATAACCGCGAGGGTATTCGGACACACTCCGGACTGTCGGGTCCCGAGGTTGAAGCGAAAAGGTCCGCTACGACAAGCGGTCTACAATCCGGCTAGAAGGCATTTTACATCTCATTTTAAATTACATAGTCAAATTGACTGATTGTATTCCTCTTCAATACCATCTAACAGGCTGTCTAGTTTACAGTCTCGCTAGGTACTTTGCGGCCAACTCTACTTGGCCGTACACTAAGCTCACAGGGATCTCCTTCCCATCGGGCCCAACAGGTCCGACCTCGGCCATGTGGTTTGGGCCAGCCTTCGTGTACCGCGTCTTCACATGGCCCAGTCCTCCCTAGCGCCTTGACGGCAGGCCGATATCTTCCATAGCCAGAAGCGCCGCCGTGCTCCCTGAAGCTTCTCTGCAAGCTCTCCAAGGCCTTCGGGTAGGGAGATGGATGGCCACAAGGCCTGGGCAACGCCGCTCATCACCTGCCGAACTCATTCGTGCAGTTGCAGCAGCTCGGGAAGTAGGTCACCCGTTGAACCGGGCATTTCCTCCGTAGGACGACCTGCGAGCATACCTACATACATATCTCTGTTAGTCGAATTCCTCGCCGAACTCTTTTTTTTAAGGTTCCTTCAAGCACTTACTGAAAATACCGCGACGAAGCCGCCGATTCTCCTTAACGGAGTCAGACAGCTGGGCACAAACATCTTTTAGTTCCTCGCCCAGGTGGGTGTTGGCATCTTGGAGGTTATTTTTCTCTTGCCGCACCCTTGTAAGCACATTCTCACCGGCTTTTAACCGGCGCAGGAGCTGTTGCTTGTCCGGATCTTCCCCGGCGCCATCTGCAATGTCATTGTCAGACTTATACACACGCCGCACTTTGCAAACTACTTCTCTTTTAAAGCGAATATTACCAGAAGGGGTCTCTGTGGCTCCCCCCGTGGCGTCTAGTGTGGCCTCAAGTTGGGCCTTGCACTCTTGAAGCTCCTTGGACAGTTGGGTATTCTTTTCTGTAAGATCCTGCATAACAAAGGATCCTTAAATCAGTTATTCTAACTATTTTAAGTCTCGGGGGCTACTGGCATGTATACTTGTCAAAATTCCTCACCCGTATGTCTTTCACATACTGCTCCGTGGCTCTGGCTAGACCATCTTGAGCGGCACGGAGGTGCGCATCTCCCAAATTAAAGGCATTCAATGCCTCTTGGGAGAAACATGTGTCATGAAGAATTGTCCGGCGGCGCCTGTGATTCATGGCACTCTCCACCTCAGATTTGGTGGCGGACAACCTGTCAGCATCCTCCATTGGAGGAGCATCTGACGCGCGCCTTGTTTTCGCCTCCCATTCCGGACCTGGCTTTGGAGCCTGGCCGGCGGAGGCTCGATTGGCAACCTCTCCGGACACAGTCCGGCGAGCGCTCTTTTTCCTGAAAATATCACGAACGTTAGTACGCCTTCCAGGAATATTTCCTTGAAACACGGTGGCGCGCCATACCGTTGCAGCGACGTCTCGATCCGCACCGCACTTCTCTTCCGCCTGCTGGTCCGAGCTGCCCCTTGTTGGCCGGCCGCCGCGGGCTCGGCTTCCCACCTCAAAGGCACCCCCTGCGGAACACCATTGGTATGCGGTGATCAGAAATAAGCACAGATTGATCATGGTATCAGGACTTCGGTCGTAGTTACCTGGGAAGCTAGAAATATTCCGGGGTAGTTGGCCGTAATGGCGACCAAAGCATTGTCGATGCTAAGTTCGTGGAACACCCCGTCGATCAGCTCCACCTTTATGTCCGGATCCTCTTCGGAGGCCGGATCGAGGGACCGTTCCGGGTCCTCGGGTTGTGGAGGCGGGCTGTGTATATCCTCTACAGCCCGGCGGAGTTCCTGCATCAAAATCACAAAATGAGATACTTAACCATGGGAATGGGGATCGGATAGGCAAAAAGAAGTGTCCGCTTACCCAGCTTCGAGGATTGTTCATAGAAAATCCGTTCAGTGGACTAACACGGAGAAAATCCTCCTTTTCCCCTTTGTACAGACCGGACAAGATCTTCACCAGATCGGCGACCGATCCCGGCCCTTACGGCCATGACGGGTGGCATCATCCTCCCCGTTGAAATCCCACATGGGGTGACCCCTATACTGGAGCGGCTGCACCCCCCGCATAATGCATGTGGCCATGACTCCGATCATGGTCAGTCCGGAATGAGCTAATAACCTTATTCGGCTCATCAGGTAGAGGACATCCCTATCACTTTCCCTCTGGGGGCTCCGCGGGCGCCAGCTTAGGCGTTTCTTCAAAGGAGCATTACTGAACTCCGGGAGGCCGATCCGAATAGGATCCGGCAGCGGGACGTCTTCCATGTAAAACCATTCCGAAGGCCAGTCTTCGGATGCCTTCTTCGGGGTTCCGGATAGATATCCAGTCCTGGCAATGCGCCATAGTTCGGCTCCGCCCACTTGATATATTGACCCCTCATGAGAACGGGGTACGAGGCAGAATAATCTCTTCCACAGCGCAAAATGAGCCTCGATGCCCAAGAACAGTTCGCAAAGAGCCACGAAGCCCGCGATGTGAAGAATAGAGGCAGGCGTAAGGTGGTGCAGCTGGAGGCCGTAGAACTCCAGGAGCCCCCGGAGAAACCGATGTATTGGAAATCCGAGTCCTCTTATCAGATAAGAGACTAAGCATACCCGCTCTCCTTTGGAAGGATCGGGGACGCTCTCCGCTTGCTTTCCGCCTTTATAGGTGGCAAGTCCATCTCCAACCGGGGCCATGAAGGCCGGGGGAAGAAATCCCTTGGCTTGGAGCATCGCTAGCTCGCTGTGCGGGACCGAGCATCTCTCCCAATCTCCAGGCTGAGGGCTGGGAGCGCGAGAGGAGGAGCCGCGTCGACTGTCCATGATGGAATGGATTTTTGTCAGAGGCGCTCCGATGAATGCTCGCGGAGGGGGGATGGTGTGATTCGGATCTAGATCCCCGTCTCTTTTATGGGCGGCTCATTTGCGCAGCTAGGGGGGTAAATGTAAAGATACCCTGGCTTTTCGCATTCGTTTGACACATGGAAGATGGCCATTATTGGGCGTGGAAGCCGAGGACCGCAGCATTTATAAGAAGCCGAACACTATTCGACACGTATATGGAATTTGGAGAAGAACCCGCCTTGCAATGCCGAAGACAATCAACGCACCGGACTCGTCATCATTGAAGCCTGGTTCGGGGGCTACTGAGGGAGTC
Source organism: Triticum timopheevii (assembly GCA_963921465.1). Taxonomy (NCBI): domain Eukaryota; kingdom Viridiplantae; phylum Streptophyta; class Magnoliopsida; order Poales; family Poaceae; genus Triticum; species Triticum timopheevii. The sequence goes on along the minus strand of OY997262.1, from coordinate 273,529,339 downwards.
CTAGACTAGGGGGTGTCCGGATAGCCGAACTATCACCGTTGGCCGGACTCCTAGACTATGAAGATACAAGATTGAAGACTTCGTCCCGTGTCCGAATGGGACTTTCCTTGGAGTGGAAGGCAAGCTTGGCGATACGGATATGTAGATCTCCTACCATTGTAACCGACTCTGTGTAACCCTAGCCCTCTCCGATGTCTATATAAACAGGAGGGTTTTAGTCCGTAGGACGAACAACAATCATACCATAGGCTAGCTTCTAGGGTTTAGCCTCTCTGATCTCGTGGTAGATCTACTCTTGTACTACCCATATCGTCAATATTAATCAAGCAGGAGTAGGGTTTTACCTCCATCGAGAGGGCCTGAACCTGGGTAAAAACATCGTGTCCCTTGTCTCCTGTTACCATCCGCCTAGACGCACAGTTCGGGACCCCCTACCCGAGATCTGCCGGTTTTGACACCGACAACCTCCATAATCGAGAAATATTTCCTTAGTCCTCACTAAGGATATTCTTGACCACTGTCCAGTGATCTACTCCTAGATCAAAATTGTATTCCCTTACCAAACTCAGAGCAAGGTATACAATAGGTCTGGTGCATAACATACTTTATAGAACCTATGACTGAGGCATAGGGAATGACTTTTCATTCTTTTTCTATTTTCTGCCATGGTCGGGTTTTTGAGTCTTACTCAACTTCATACCTTGCAACACAGGCAAGAACTCTTTCTTTGACTGTTCCATTTTTTGAATTACTTCAAAATCTTATCAAGGTATGTACTCATTAAAAATCTTATCAAGCGTCTTGATCTATCTTATAGATCTTGATGCTCAATGTGTAAGTAGCTTTACTGAGGTCTTTCTTTTAAAGAACTCCTCTCAAATACTCCTTTATGCCTTCCAGAAAAATTCTACATCATTTCTGATCAACAATATGTCACTCACATATATTTATCAGAAAGGCCGTATTGCTCCCACTCACTTTATTGTAAATACAGGCTTCACCGCAAGTCTGTATAAAACTATATGCTTTGATCAACTTATCAAAGCATATATTCCAACTCTAAGATGCTTGCACCAGTCCATAGATGGATCGCTGGAGCTTGCACATTTTGTTAGCACCTTTAGGATTGACAAAACCTTTTGGTTGCATCATATACAACTCTTCTTTAATAAATCCATTAAGGAATGCAGTTTTGACATCCATTTCCCAGATTTCATAAAATATGGCAATTGCTAACATGATTCGGACAGACTTTTAAGCATCGATACGAGTGAGAAAATCTCATTGTATTCAACACCTTAAACTTTGTCAAAAACCTTTTTCGACAAGTCTAGCTTTGTAGATAGTAACACTACTATCAGCATCCGTCTTCCTCTTGAAGATCCATTTATTCTTAATGACTCACCGATCATCGGGCAAGTCAATCAATGTCCACACTTTGTTCTCATACATGGATCCCATCTCAGATTTCATGGCCTTCAAGCCATTTCGCGGAATCTGGGCTCATCATCGCTTCCTCATAGTTCGTAGGTTCATCATGGTCTAGTAACATGACTTCCAGAATAGGATTACCGTACCACTCTGGTGCGGATCTTAATCTGGAAGATCTACAAAGTTCGATAGTAACTTGATCTGAAGCTTCATGATCATCATCATTAGCTTCCTCACTAATTGGTGTGCAATCACTGAAACTGATTTCTGTGATGAACTACTTTCCAATTTGGGAGAAGGTACAAATTACCTTATCAAGCTCTACTTTCCTCCCATTCACTTCTTTCGAGAGAAACTCCTTCTCTAAGGATCCATTCTTAGCAACGAATGTTTTGCCTTCAGATCTATGATAGAAGGTGTACCCAACAGTTTCCTTTGGGTATTCTATGAATACGCACTTCTCCGATTTGGGTTCGAGCTTATCAAGTTGAAACTTTTTCACATAAGCATCGCAACCCCAAACTTTAAGAAACGACGACTTTGGTTTCTTGCCAAACCACAGTTCATAAGGCGTCGTCTCAACGGATTTTGATGGTGCCCTTTTTTTTAATGTGAATGCAACTGTCTCTAATGCATAACCCCAAAACGATAGTGGTAAACCGATAAGAAACATCATAGATCGCACAATATCCAAAAAAGTGCGGTTACAATGTACGGACACACCATAACGCTATGGTGTTCCAGGTGGCGTGAACTATGAAACTATTCCACATTGTTATATATTAAGGCCAAACTCGTAACTCAAATATTCTCCTCCATGATCAGATCGTAGAAACTTTATTCTTGTTACGATGATTCTCCACTTCACTCTGAAATTCTTTGAACTTTTCAAATGTTTCAGACTTGTGTTTCATTAAGTAGATATACTCATATCTGCTCAAATCATTTGTGAAGGTCAGAAAATAACGATACTCGCCACGAGCATCAACACTCATTGGACCACATACATCGGTATGTATTATTTCCAACAAGTCAGTAGCTCGTTCCATTGTTCCGCTGAACGGAGTTTTAGTCATCTTGCCCAAAAGGCACGGTTCGCAAGCATCAAATGATTCATAACCAAGTGATTCCGAAAATCCATCTTTATGGAGTTTCTTCATGCGCTTTACACCGATATGACCCAAACGGAAGTGCCACAAATAAGTTGCACTATCATTATTAACTTTTGCATCTTTTGGCATCAATATTATGAATATGTGTATCACTATGATCGAGATCCAACAAACTATTTTCATTGGGTGTATGACCATTGAAGTTTTTTTTCATGTAAACAGAACAACAATTATTCTCTGACTTTAAATGAATAACCGTATTGAAATAAACATGATCAAATCATATTCATGCTCAACGCAAACGCCAAATAACATTTATTTAGGTTTAACACTTATCCCGAAAGTATAGGGAGTGTGCGATGATGATCATATCAATCTTGGAACTACTTCCAACACTCATCGTCACTTCCCCCTCAACTAGTCTCTGTTTATTCTATAACTCCTGTTTCGAGTTACCAATCTTAGCAACCGAACAAGTATCAAATACTCAGGGGCTACTATAAACACTAGTAAGGTACACATCAATAACCTGTATATCAAATATACCCTTGTTCACTTTGCCATCCTTCTTATCCACCAAATATATGGAGTAATTCCACTTCCAGTGACCATTTCCTCTGCAGTAGAAGCACTCAGTTTCAGGCTGAGGTCCAGCATGTCAAGTCTCTTTACTCGTTACGTAATGCATCATCCCGCAACTAACTCATTAGTCACATTGCTTGCAAGGCTTTTAGTGATGTGCATTACCGAGAGGGCCTAGAGATACCTCTCCGATAATCAGAGTGACAAATCCTAATCTCGAAATACGCCAACCCAACATGTACCTTCGGAGACACCTATAGAGCTCCTTTACAATCACCCAGTTACGTTGTGACGTTTGGTAAGACACAAAGTGTTCCTCCGGTAGATGGGAGTTGCATAATCTCATAGTTGTAGGAACATGTATAAGTCATGAAGAAAGCAATAGCAACATACTAAACTATTAAGTGCTAAGCTAACAGAATGGGTCAAGTCAATCACATCATTCTCCTAATGATGTGATCCCGTTAATCAAATGACAACTCATGTCTATGGTTAGGAAACTTAACCATCTTTGATTAATGAGCTAGTAAAGTAGAGGCATACTAGTGACATTATGTTTGTCTATATATTCACACATGTATTATGTTTCCGGTTAATACAATTCTAGCATGAATAATAAACATTTATCATGAAATAAGGAAATAAATAATAACTTTATTATTGCCTCTAGGGCATATTTCCTTCAATGTTTCCTAACCATAGACATGAGTTGTCATTTGATTAATGGTATTATATCATTAGGAGAATGATGTGATTGACTTGACCCATTCCGTTAGCTTAGCACTTGATCGTTTAGTATGTTGCTATTGCTTTCTTCATGACTTATACATTTCCTACAACTATGAGATTATGCAACTCCCGTTTACCGGAGGAACACTTTGTGTGCTACCAAACGTCACAACATAATTGGGTGATTATAAAGGAGCTCTACAGGTGTCTCCAAAGGTACATGTTGAGTTGGCATATTTCGAGATTAGGTTTTGTCACTCCGAGTGTCGGAGAGGTATCTCTGGGCCCTCTCGGTAATGCACATCACTATAAGCCTTGCAAGCAATGTAGCTAATGAGTTAGTTACGGAATGATGCATTACATAACGAGTAAAGAGACTTGCCGGTAACGAGATTGAACTAGGTATTGAGATACCGACGATCAAATCTCGGGCAAGTAACATACTGATGACAAAGGGAACAACGTATGTTGTTATGCGGTTTGACCGATAAAGATCTTCATAGAATATGTAGGAACCAATATGAGCATCCAGGTTCCGCTATTGGTTATTGACTGGAGACGTGTCTCGGTCATGTCTACAAAGTTCTCGAACCCGTAGGGTCCGCACGCTTAAAGTTATATGACAGTCATATTATGAGTTCATGTGTTTTGATGTACCGAAGATAGTTCGGAGTACCGGATATGATCACGGACATGACGAGGAGTCACGAAATGGTCGAGACCTGAAGATTGATATATTGGACAACTATATTCGGACACCGGAATGGTTTTGGGGGTTATCGGATATATACCGGAGTACCGAGGGGTTACCGGAACCCCCCGGGGGGTTAATGGGCCTCATGGGCCCAAAGTGGAGAAGAGGAGGGGCGGCTAGGGCAGGCCGCGCGCCCCCTCCCCCTCTAGTCCGAATATGACAAGGAGGGGGCGGCGCCCCCTTTCCTTCCTCCCCTCTCTCCCTTCCTCCCCCCTCTCCTACTTGGACAAGGAAAGGAGGGAGTCCTACTCCCGGTGGGAGTCGGACTCCTCCTGGCGCGCCCCCTCCTGGCCGGCCGCCCCCTCCCCCCTTGATCCTTTATATACGGGGGCAGGGGGGCACCTCTAGACACAACAACAATTGATCCCTTGGATCTCTTAGCCGTGTGCGGTGCCCTCTTCCACGATAATCCACCTCGATAATATCGTCGTGGTGCTTAGGCGAAGCCCTGCGTCGGTAGAACATAATCATCGTCACCACGCCGTCGTGCTGACGAAACTCTCCCTCAAAGCTCGGCTGGATCGGAGTTCGAGGGACGTCATCGAGTTGAACGTGTGCAGAACTCGGAGGTGTCGTGCGTTTGGTACTTGATCGGTCGGATCGTGAAGACGTACGACTACATCAACCGCGTTGTGCTAACGCTTCCGCTCTCGGTCTACGAGGGTACGTGGACACACTCTCCCCTCTCGTTGCTATGCATCACCATGATCTTGCGTGTGCATAGGATTTTTTTTGAAATTACTACGTTCCCCAACAGTGGCATCCGAGCCTAGTTTTATGCGTAGATGTTATATGCACGAGTAGAACACAAGTGAGTTGTGGGTTATACAAGTCATATTGCTTACCAGCATGTCATACTTTGGTTCGGCGGTATTGTTGGATGAAGCGGCCCGGACCGACATTACGCGTACGCTTAGCGAGATTGGTTCTACCGACGTGCTTTGCACACAAGTGGCTGACGGGTGTCAGTTTCTCCAACTTTAGTTGAACCGAGTGTGGCCACTCCCGGTCCTTGAGAAGGTTAAAACAACATTAACTTGACAAACTATCATTGTGATTTTGATGCGTAGGTAAGAACGATTCTTGCTCAGCCCGTAGCAGCCACGTAAAACTTGCAACAACAAAGTAGAGGACGTCTAACTTGTTTTTGCAGGGCATGTTGTGATGTGATATGGTCAAGACGTGATGCTATATTTTATTGTATGAGATGATCATGTTTTGTAACCGAGTTATCGGCAACTTGCAGGAGCCATATGGTTGTCGCTTTATTGTATGTAATGCAATCGCCCTGTAATTGCTTTACTTTATCACTAAGCGGTAGCGATAGTTGTAGAAGCAATAGGTGGCGAAATGACGACGATGCTACGATGAAGATCAAGGTGTCGCGCCGGTGACAATGGTGATCATGACGGTGCTTCGGAGATGGTGATCACAAGCACAAGATGATGATGGCCAGATCATATCACTTATATTGATTGCATGTGATGTTTATCCTTTATGCATCTTATTTTGCTTTGATTGACGGTAGCATTATAAGATGATCTCTCACTAAATTTCAAGGTATAAGTGTTCTCCCTGAGTATGCACCATTGCGGAAGTTCTTCATGCTGAGACACCACGTGATGATCGGGTTTGATAGGCTCTACGTTCAAATACAACGGGTGCAAAACAGTTGCACACGCGGAATACTCAGGTTAAACTTGACAAGCCTAGCATATATAGATATGGCCTCAGAACACTGAGATCGAAAGGTCGAGCGTGAATCATATAGTAGATATGATCAACATAGTGATGTTCACCATTGAAAACTACTCCATCTCACATGATGATCGGACATGGTTTAGTTGATTTGGATCACATGATCACTTAGATGATTAGAGGGATGTCTATCTAAGTGGGGGTTCTTTAGTAATATGATTAATTGAACTTAAATTTATCATGAACTTAGTACCTGATAGTATTTTGCTTGTCTATGTTTTTTGTAGATAGATGGCTCGTGTTGTTGTTCCATTGAATTTTAATGCGTTCCTTGAGAAAGCTAAGTTGAAAGATGATGGTAGCAATTACACGGACTGGGTCCGTAACCTGAGGATTATCCTCATTGCTGCACAGAAGAATTACGTCCTGGAAGCACCGCTGGGTACCAGGCCTGCTGCAGATGCAACTGACAATGTTAAGAACGTCTGGCAGAGCAAAGCTGATGACTACTCGATAGTTCAGTGTGCCATGCTTTACGGCTTAGAACCGGGACTTCAACGATGTTTTGAACGTCATGGAGCATATGAGATGTTCCAGGAGTTGAAGTTAATATTTCAAGCAAATGCCCGGATTGAGAGATATGAAGTCTCGAATAAATTCTATAGCTGCAAGATGGAAGAGAATAGTTCTGTCAGTGAACATATACTCAAAATGTCTGGGTATAATAATCACTTGATTCAACTGAGAGTTAATCTTCCTGATGATAGTGTCATTTACAGAATTCTTCAATCACTGCCACCAAGCTACGAGAGCTTCGTGATGAACTATAATATGCAAGGGATGGACAAGACTATTCCCGAGCTCTTCGCAATGCTAAAAGTTGCGGAGGTAGAAATAAAAAAGGAGCATCAAGTGTTGATGGTCAATAAGACCACCAGTTTCAAGAAAAAGGGTAAAGGGAAGAAGAAGAAAAAGGGTAAAGGGAAGAAGAAGAAAAAGGGTAAAGGGAAGAAGAAGGGGAACTTCAAGAAGAACGGTAAACAAGTTGTTGCTCAAGAGAAGAAACCCAAATCTGGACCAAAGCCTGAGACTGAGTGCTTCTACTGCAAGCAGACTGGTCACTGGAAGCGGAACTGCCCCAAGTATTTGGCGGATAAGAAGGATGGCAAGGTGAACAAAGGTATATGTGATATACATGTTATTGATGTGTACCTTACTAATGCTCGCAGTAGCACCTGGGTATTTGATACTGGTTCTGTTGCTAATATTTGCAACTCGAAACAGGGACTACGGATTAAGTGAAGATTGGCTAAGGACGAGGTGACGATGCGCGTGGGAAATGGTTCTAAAGTCGATGTGATCGCGGTCGGCACGCTACCTCTACTTCTACCTTCGGGATTATTTTAGACCTAAATAATTGTTATTTGGTGCCAGCGTTAAGCATGAACATTATATCTGGATCTTGTTTGATGCGAGACGGTTATTCATTTAAATCAGAGAATAATGGTTGTTCTATTTATATGAGTAATATCTTTTATGGTCATGCACCCTTGAAGAGTGGTCTGTTTTTATTAAATATCAATAGTAGTGATACACATATTCATAATGTTGAAACAAAAAGATGCAGAGTTGATAATGGTAGTGCAATTTATTTGTGGCACTGCCGTTTGGGTCATATTGGTGTAAAGCGCATGAAGAAACTCCATACTGATGGACTTCTAGAATCACTTGATTATGAATCACTTGGTACTTGCGAACCGTGCCTCATGGGTAAGATGACTAAAACGCCGTTCTCCGGAACTATGGAGCGAGCAACAGATTTGTTGGAAATCATACATACTAATGTATGCGGTCCAATGAACATTGAGGCTCACGGCGGGTATCATTATTTTCTCACCTTCACAGATGATTTAAGTAGATATGGGTATATCTACTTAATGAAACATAAGTCTGAAACATTTGAAAAGTTCAAAGAATTTCAGAGTGAAGTGGAAAATCATCATAACAAGAAAATAAAGTTTCTACGATCTAATCGTGGAGGAGAATATTTGAGTTACGAGTTTGGTTTACATTTGAACAATGCGGAATAGTTTCGCAACTCACGCCACCCGAAACACCACAATGAAATGGTGTGTCCAAACGTCGTAATCGTACTTTACTAGATATGGTACGATCTATGATGTCTCTTACTGATTTACCGCTATCGTTTTGGGGTTATGCTTTAGAGACGACCGCATTCACGTTAAATAGGGCACCATCAAAATCCATTGAGACGACGCCTTATGAACTGTGGTTTGGCAAGAAACCAAAGTTGTCGTTTCTCAAAGTTTGGGGCTGCGGTGCTTATGTGAAGAAACTTCAACCAGATAAGCTCGAACCCAAATCGAAGAAATGTGTCTTCATAGGATACCCAAAGGAGACTATTGGGTACACCTTCTATCACATATCTGAAGGCAAGACTTTTGTTGCTAAATTCGGATCCTTTCTAGAGAAGGAATTTCTCTCGAAAGAAGTGAGTGGGAGGAAAGTAGAACTTGATGAGGTAACTGTACCTGCTCCCTTATTGGAAAGTAGTTCATCACAGAAACCGGTTCCTGTGACAACTACACCAATTAGTGAGGAAGCTAATGATATTGATCATGAAACTTCAGATCAAGTTACTACCAAACCTTGTAGGTCAACCAGAGTAAGATCCGCACCAGAGTGGTACGGTAATCCTATTCTGGAGGTCATGTTACTTGACCATGGCGAACCTACGAACAATGAGGAAGCAATGATGAGCCCAGATTCCGCAAAATGGCTTGAGGCCATGAAATCTGAGATGGGATCCATGTATGAGAACAAAGTATGGACTTTGCTTGATTTTCCCGATGATGGGCAAGCCATCGAGAATAAATGGATCTTCAAGAAGAAGACTGACGCTGATGGTAATGTTACTGTCTACAAAGCTCGACTTGTTGCGAAAGGTTTTCGACAAGTTCAATGGGTTGACTACGATGAGACTTTCTCACCCATAGCGATGCTTAAGTCTGTCCGAATCATGTTAGCAATTGCCGCATTTTATGATTATGAAATATGGCAAATGGATGTCAAAACTGCATTCCTGAATGGATTTTTAGAAGAAGAGTTGTATACGATACAACCTGAAGGTTTTGTCGATCCAAAAGGTGCTAACAAAGTGTGCAAGCTCCAGTGATCCATTTATGGACTGGTGCAAGCCTCTCGGAGTTGGAATAAACGCTTTGATAGTGTGATCAAAGCATATGGTTTTATACAGACTTTTGGAGAAGCCTGTATTTACAAGAAAGTGAGTGGGAGCTCTGCAACATTTCTAATATTATATGTAGATGACATATTGTTAATTGGAAATGATATAGAATTTCTGGATAGCATAAAAGGATACTTGAATAAAAGTTTTTCAATGAAAGACCTCGGCGAAGCTGCTTACATATTAGGCATCAAGATCTATAGAGATAGATCAAGACGCTTAATTGGACTTTCACAAAGCACATACCTTGATAAAGTTTTGAAAAAGTTCAAAATGGATCAAGCAAAGAAAGGGTTCTTGCCTGTATTACAAGGTGTGAAGTTGAGTCAGACTCAATGCCCGACCATAGCAGAAGATAGAGATAACATGAAAGATGTTCCCTATGCTTCAGCCATAGGCTCTATCATGTATGCAATGTTGTGTACCAGACCTGATGTATGCTTAACAATAAGTTTAGCAGGAAGGTACCAAAGTAATCCAGGAGTGGATCACTGGACAGCGGTCAAGAATATCCTGAAATACCTGAAAAGGACTAAGGATATGTTTCTCGTTTATGGAGGTGACAAAGAGCTAGTCGTAAATGGTTACGTCGATGCAAGCTTTGACACTGATCCGGACGATTCTAAATCGCAAACCGGATACGTGTTTATATTGAACGGTGGAGCTGTAAGTTGGTGCAGTTCTAAATAAAGCGTCGTGGCGGGATCTACATGCGAAGCGGAGTACATAGCTGCTTCGGAAGCAGCAAATGAAGGAGTCTGGATGAAGGAGTTCATATCCGATCTAGGTGTCATACCTAGTGCATCGGGACCAATGAAGATCTTCTGTGACAATACTGGTGCAATTGGTTTGGCAAAGGAATCCAGATTTCACAAGAGGACCAAGCACATCAAGAGATGCTTCAATTCCATCCGGGGCCAAATCCAGGTGGGAGACATAGAGATTTGCAAGATACATACGGATCTGAATGTTGCAGACCCGTTGACTAAGCCTCTTCCATGAGCAAAACATGATCAACATCAAGGCTCCATGGGTGTTAGAATCATTACTGTGTAATCTAGATTATTGACTCTAGTGCAAGTGGGAGACTGAAGAAAATATGCCTTAGAGGCAATAATAAAGTTATTATTTATTTCCTTGTATCATGATAAATGTTTATTATTCATGCTAGAATTGTATTAACCGAAAACATAATACATGTGTGAATACATAGACAAACATAATGTCACTAGTATGCCTCTACTTGACTAGCTCGTTAATCAAAGATGGTTATGTTTCCTAACCATAGACATGAGTAGTCATTTGATTAACAGGATTACATCATTAGGAGAATGATGTGATTGACTTGACCCATTCCGTTAGCTTAGCACTTGATTGTTTAGTATGTTGCTATTGCTTTCTTCATGACTTATACATGTTCCTACAACTATGAGATTATGCAACTCCCATTTACCGGTGGAACACTTTGTGTGCTACCAAACATCACAACGTAACTGGGTGATTATAAAGGAGCTCTACAGGTGTCTCCAAAGGTACATGTTGAGTTGGCGTATTTCGAGATTAGGTTTTGTCACTCTGATTGTCGGAGAGGTATCTCTAGGCCCTCTCGGTAATGCACATCACTATAAGCCTTGCAAGCATGTAGCTAAAGAGTTAGTTACGGAATGATGCATTACATAACGAGTAAAGAGACTTGCCAGTAATGAGATTGAACTAGGTATTGAGATACCGACGATCGAATCTCGGGCAAGTAACATACCGATGACAAAGGGAACAACGTATGTTGTTATGCGGTTTGACCGATAAAGATCTTCGTAGAATATGTAGGAGCTAATATGAGCATCCAGGTTCCGCTATTGGTTATTGACCGGAGACGTGTCTCGGTCATGTCTACATAGTTCTCGAACCCGTAGGGTCCGCACGCTTAAAGTTAGATGACAGTCATATTATGAGTTCATGTGTTTTGATGTACCGAAGATAGTTCGGAGTACTGGATGTGATCACGGACATGACGAGGAGTCTCGAAATGGTCAAGACATGAAGAATGATATATTGGACGACTATATTCGGACACCAGAATGGTTTTGGGGGTTATCGGATATATACCGGAGTACCGGGGGGTTACCGGAACCCTCGGGGGGGTTAATGGGCCTCATGGGCCCAAAGTGGAGAAGAGGAGAGGCGGCTAGGGCAGGCCCCGTGCCCCCTCCCCCTCTAGTCCAAATAGGACAAGGAGGGGGACGGCGCCCCCCTTTCCTTCCTCCCCTCTCTCCCTTCCTTCCCCCTCTCCTACTTGGACAAGGAAAGGAGGGAGTCCTACTCCTGGTGGGAGTAGGACTCCTCCTGGCCGGCCGCCCCCTCCCCCCTTGCTCCTTTATATATGGGGGCAGGGGGCACCTCTAGACACAACAAAAATTGATCCCTTGGATCTCTTAGGCGTGTGCGGTGCCCCCCTCCATGATAATCCACCTCGATAATATCGTCGCGGTGCTTAGGCGAAGCCCTGCGTCGGTAGAACATCATTGTCGTCACCACGCCGTCGTGCTGACGGAACTCTCCCTCAAAGCTCGGCTGGATCGGAGTTCGAGGGATGTCATTGAGTTGAACGTCTGCAGAACTCGGAGGTGCCATGCGTTTGGTACTTGATCGGTCGGATCGTGAATACGTACGACTACATCAACCACGTTGTGCTAAAGCTTCCGCTTTTGGTCTACGAGGGTACGTGGACACACTCTCCCCTCTCGTTGCTATGCATCACCATGATCTTGCGTGTGCGTAGGATTTTTTTTGAAATTACTACGTTCCCCAACACGTCCTATATATCAATCTTTACCTCTTGACCATTTCGAGATTCCTCGTCATGTCCGTGATCTTATCCGGGACTCCGAACAACATTTGATCATCAAATCACATAACTCATATAATACTATATCGTCAATGAATGTTAAGCGTGCGAACCCTATATGTTCGAGAACTATGTAGACATGACCAAGACACCTCTCCAGTCAATAACCAATACCCGAACATTCATGCTCGTATTGACTCCTACATATTCTACGAAGATATTTATCAGTCGAACCGTTATGACAACATACGTAATTCCCTTTGTCCATCGGTATGTTACTCGCCCGAGATTCGATCGTCGGTATCTTCAGACCTAGTTCAATCTCGTTACTGGCAAGTCTCTTTACTCGTTCCATAATACATCACCTCATGACTAACTCCTTAGTCTTTTGCTTGCAAGCTTATGATGTGTATTACCGAGCGGGCCCAGAGATACCTCTCCGATACTCGGAGTGACAAATCCTAATCTCGATCTATGCCAACTCAACAAACACCTTCAGAGATACCTATAGAGCATCTTTGTGATCACCTAGTTACGTTGTGACGTTTAATAGCACACAAGGTATTCCTCCAGTATCCGGGAGTTGCATAATCTCATAGTCGAAGGAATATGTATTTCACATGAAGAAAGCAATAGCAATAAAACTGAACGATCATTATGCTAAGCTAACGGATGGGTCTTGTCCATCAGATCATTCTCCTAATTATGTGATCCCATTATCAAATGGCAACACATGTCCATTGAGTGAGTCCTAAACTAAGGGGTCCTCGGGCTTCCGGTCTATTGAATGTGGGCCAAACTAATGGGCCGTCAAGATACATGGAAGAAGACCACCTCTCGTGTCTAGTAGGGACTCCCATATACGTGGGTGGCAAGTTTAGGTGTCTGGGTATATTATTTCCTTTCTGACCGACTTTGTACAACCCTAAGCCCCTCCAGTATCTATATAAACCGGAGGGTTTAGACCGAAGGCAGGATCAATACATTGATAGGCTAGCAAAGCTAGGGTTTAGCCATTACGATCTCGAGGTAGATCAACTCTTGTAACCCCTATACTCATCGAATATAATCAAGCAAGGGTGGGGTTTTAGCTCCATTAAGAGGGCCCAAACCTGGGTAAACACTGTGTTCTTTTGATCATTGTTACCATCGATCCTCAGGCATACATCTTGGGCCCCCCTACCCGAGATCTGTCGGTTTTGACACTGACATTGGTGCTTTCATTTAGAGCTCTATTGTATCGTCAATAGAAGGATTGATGGCGCGCCTCTTCATCAACGATGATGCTGCGGCCAGGGAAACCGTTCTTCCCGGACAGGTCTTTGTGTTCGGTGGCTTCGTGCTTCATGCCAACTCGACCGGACACCTCGAGCAGGTCGACAGTTATGCCCCCGGCCACTAGATCAGGTTTAGAAACCTGAATTACATCGCCGATATCCGAGGAGATCTGGTCTTCGAGGGGTTCGCGGCCCCTGTTGCCGCCCCTTGCCCCCATGAAGGAAGCTCTTCGGATCCGCTCTTAGATCCCGTCCAAGGGTCGACACTTACACCTGCCTCGGCCATAGATCTGGAGCGGGTAGTATCGTCCGAGGACGGGGAGTCACCCTCGCCAGACTCTCTTCTACCATGGAACTTCTGACCGGAGACCCAGATGCGGTTTTGGACTCACCTCTAGACGACAGCTCGGAACTATCAAAGTCTGCGTCGACCGGGCCCGATCAGGTGTCTGTCACTGAACTTAGCCCTACAGATCCGCAGACCCTCACCTAGCTTTCGCCCTTAGACGAAGCACTGGGTTTGATGCGATCTCTCGCCATTACGGAAGCTCTACCTCCGAACTGCACCCAGCATGGGCTGGGGGCTGGGAGCGGAGCACGGCGACCCCCAGGATATAAAGGATATAAAGGAAACAGACGATCACCACCTTTGTACCGCGCCTCGACGTATTGATCAGGATATAAAGGAAACAGACGATCACCACCTTTGTGTTGGGTTCTTATATTATCTCGTCATCCGTATTCCCTCCTTGCTTTTGATTGACATACATGCTTTGGCACGGCTTTCATTCCAGGGGCTGTACTCGGCCCTGCAAATTCTCAAAATCCGAAACCTCTAGGGAACTCTTCAGCGTCCCAGATATTACACTATATGCATCGGCTCCGAATCATGTCTTTGGTCTATAATTGGGTTGCCCGGTTCCTGTGTTTGCCACCTTACATTCCACAAGTTCGACTAAGGTAGTAAAGGGAGAACTATTGTGACTGTATTTCTGGTTCGTCCGGTTAAGTACCTCAGTAGAGAAAGCCGAAAACTGACTGTCATGATATGCGAGAGCGGGTCAGCGATCCGGTGACTTAGTGTTATTGTTGGGGAATGTAGCATGCAATTTCAAAAAAATTCCTATGATCACGCAAGATCTGTATAGGAGATGCATAGCAACGAGAGGAGGAGAGTGTGTCCACGTACCCTCGTAGACCGAAAGCGGAAGCGTTAGTTAAAACGGGCATACCAGCCGCTATTTGCCTTCCTCCTGGATCTGCTGGCAAGCGCCCTGGGCTTCAACCCAGGCCTCCTTCACGCTCTCGAGAGCCTTGGAGAGTTTGGAGGCTTGCGCCAAAGTCTTCTGCTCCAAGGACTCGCACTTAGCTAGCTATGGTGTCCTTGATCTCTTATTCGACCTCGCCCACCCGCGCCTCATATCTTCGGCGGCTGCTTTGCTCCGCCTCCAACTCCTTGGCCGCTTTGTCAGCAGCCACCCTGCTCACCTCTGCCTCTTTTTTGGCTTGGGAGAGGGCACTCTTACATCGGTTGTGCCAACTATGAGTATAGTCATAAAACTCAGTAAATTTCAAGAATTAGCGCACATATTACTTTGGGTATGTACAAGTGTCGCATACCTTGCATTTCGTCAAACCACTTGTTGACGTGGTCGAGCTCCTCATCGGCTAGCCGAAGCTTCTGATTGAGCTTGGAAACCTTTGCAGCTTGGGCAGTAGCCGCCAGCATAGATGCCTGTCCAACAAGATAGTATGATACATTATAAACTTGTTTTGATCCTCTGTCCGGATTGTCTAATTCGGACAGATTCTCAGGGGCTACTGTCTATACATGGGCTCAACCTTGCATTAAAAAACTTGTAATAGAATTACATCGCATACCTCAAAGCCCGTCAGTTGGCTGTTGAAGGCCTTGCTTAGTACGCTCTTCGCGGACCGAACCTTTTTCATAACTACACCCATCAGGGTACGGTGCTCCACCACGATGGACGCATGTTGTAGTGCTTCCTCCAGAGTATGAGCGGCCTTCGGATTAACAGAGGCCGCCGATGGAGCTGCTGCTCCCCCTGTCGAAGGGGGTGTTGGCCCGAACCCGGAGCCGCATTGGTCTCTGAGACGGTGTTAGGCGAGGGCCCGAGCTGTTGAGGCCCCCCACCCTTGGTGGTCATGAGGGTCGCCGTGCTCCGCTTTGCGGCATCGGAGGTGTTACCCTCGGGCGCCTTCTGGACAGCCTTGTCCGCCCCTCCTCGGCAAGGAGTGGTCCTTTGGGAGGACACCTCGGTGTCCTCCATGGCAAGGGGGAAAGGGCTCGCAATGGTCCGTCGCTCTCCGCCTCTTCGGGCGCTAGAGTATTCCCCGATGAAGACAAGGGGTTCGGGATATCACGCGGAGGGCTGAAATACAAGCAAAGATACAATTTATACAGAGGCGGGTAAGCGGAAGCTTAACAAGTAAGGTTTTCTATGCTGACGATTCGGCCAGGGGCTTAACCCTGGGGGCTCTCCTTGGGCTGTGTTCAGACTCCGAGTCCAAACTGACCGAGAAAGTGATCTTCTTCTTCTTCAGCGTCGCCCCCTCCGGATTCTCGGAGGCCGTCCTCTTCTTCCTCCTTGTGATGCGAGGTGAATCGCTCTCCACTTCCTCCTCCTCCTCCTCCTCTTCATCCTCGTCTTCCTCATGAGAGGAGACGGCCTCGGTCTCTCCGGACACAGTGTCTGAAGGACCTTTGCGGCGGGACCCTGATAACCCACAAGTATAGGGGATCACAACATTTTTTGAGGGTAGAGTATTCAACCCAAATTTATAGATTCGACACAAGGGGAGCCAAAGAATATTTGAAGGTATTAGTAGCTAAGTTGTCAATTCAACCACACCTAGAGATTAATTATCTGCAGCAAAGTGATTAGTAGCATAGTAGTATGATAGTTTTGATGATAGCACCAGTAGTAACGGTAACAGTAGCAGTGATAGCAGTGATATTGTAGCAGTAACGATAGCAGCAACAATAGTAGTAACTTAGCAAGAACAATATATGATAAATTCATAGGCATTGGATCAATGACTCCTTGGATGATATTCATCATGAGACAGTTATAACCTAGGGCGATACGGCACTAGCTCCAGTTCATAAATATAATGTAGGCATATATTCCGTAAATAGTCATATGTGCTTATGGAAAGAACTTGCATGGCATCTTTTGTCCTACCCTCCCGTGGCAGCGGGGTCCTATTGGAAACTAAGGGATATTAAGGCCTCCTTTTAATAGAGAACCGGAACAAAGCATTAACACATAGTGAATACATGAACTCCTCAAACTATGGTCATCACCGAGAGTGGTCCCGACTATTGTCACTCCGGGGTTGACGGATCATAACACGTAGTAGGTGACTATAACTTGCAAGATTGGATCTAGAACATGGATATAAAGGTGATAACATAAACAGTTTAGATCTAAAATCATGACACCCGAGCCCAAAGTGACAAGCATTAAGCATGTCAAAGTCATAGCAACATCAATCTTAGAACATAGTGGATACTGTGGATCAAGCCCTAACAAAACTAATTCGATTACATGATGAATATCATCCAACTCCTCACCGACCAGCGAGCCTACGAAGGAATTACTCACTTCCGGTGGGGACCATCATGGAATTGGCAATGGAGATGTGTTGGCGATGACGAAGATTGAAGATCCACCTCTCCGGAGCCCCAAACGGACTCCAGATCTGCCCTCCCGAGGCAAAATAGGGCTTGGCGACAGCTCCGTCCCGTGAAACGCAATAATTCTTTCTCCCTGATTTTTTATGGAAATATGGGATTTTATAGCATTGGTTTGAGGGTCAGTGGGGCCACCAGGTGGGCAGCACCCACCTGGGCATGCCTAGGGGGCTAGCGCGCCCTGGTGGGTTGTGCCCACCCAGGTGCCCCCCAGGTCCTTCCTGGTTCCAGAAATTCTCTTATTTGATACAAAAAATCCTCGCAAAGTTTCGTTCCATTCCGAGAACTTTTATTTATGCACAAAAATAACAACACGGTAGTTCTGCTGAAAACAGCATCAGTCTGGGGTTAGTTTCATTCAAATCATGCAAATTAGAGTCCAAAACAAGAGAAAAAGCGTTAGGAAAAGTAGATACGTTGGAGATGTATCAACTCCCCCAAGCTTAAACCTTTGCTTCTCCTCAAGCAATTCAGTTGATAAACTGAAAGTGAAAAAGAAAAACTTTTACGAACTCTTTAGCTCTTGTTTCATAAATAAGCTTAAACAGCACCCAGGTTTTTAGCAAAGATCATAACTAACCATGTCGACAATAACTCTTAAAAATTATATTAACTCATATCAATGACATAATCAACTAGAGAGCAATAATAATATATCTCAAATAGCAACACGTTGTCAAAACAACCATGATATAATATGACAATAGTGGTATCTCGCTAGCCCTTTCTGAGACCGCAAAATGTAAATGCAGAGCACCCCCAAAGTTCAAGCAGCGACTAAACATTGTAATTCATGGTAGAAAAGATCCAGTCATGATGCACCCAACATTAGCTATACACAATGCATCAGCATGATAGCAGTGCTCTCAGGTTCTGGCGCTTATTTGCGAAGGTGATGACACAACATAAAAGTAAATAGATAGTCCCTTCGTAGAGGGAAGCAATGATTTGCAGAGGTGGCAGAGCTCAAGTTTTAAAACAGAGGTAAATTATATATTGAGACATGCACCCTTCTTATTCACTTCACGACCATCAGTTATCAATATCTTCCATGCTAAGAACGCTAGTGGCGGTTCCCAAGTGAAAAGGTAAAGGTTATGACTCCATTGGGAGTTTTTGTTTGATTATTTGTGAGCTCTTTTCTTTTTGCAGTTTGGGACTGGGCATCCCTATTACCACCCTTTTTCTCGTGCGATGGCGAGTGAATAAACACTCGACCTGAGAATAACCCGCTTAGCATGGAAGATATCGGCTACCTCCTGTCGTTCCATGAACGATCCAGGCACACAAAAAGGATATTTATTTGAAGTTTTTAGAGGTGGCACATGCAAATTTACTTAGGACGGCAGGGTAATACCGCATATAGGTAGGTATGGTGGACTCATCTGGAATAACTTGGGTTTCAGGTTTTTTGATGTACAAGCAGAGTTCCCACTTGATACAGGTGAAGGCTAGCAAATAGGTTGAGAAGCGGCCAGCTAGAGAGCAACAATGGTCATGAACATGCATTATGCATAAGTAACATTGGATACTAGCATGAGTAGGATATGGACACCATGAACATAAATATCATAGAGGCTATGTTGGTTTTGATTCAACTACATGCATGAACATGTGCCAAGTCAAGCTACTCAAACATTCAGAGGAGGATACCATATCATCATACTACATCACAATCATTTTAACGCAATGTTGGTATCCAAGATAAGTCATTATTCACTCCTAGCTACTTATGCATGCATGAGAAACTATAATCTCTAATTGTCATTGCAAACATGTTTGATCATAATAGGCTGAAGCATGGATACTAGGTTAAACATATTTACAAAAACAGAACAAGTCGAGTTCATACCCATTTCTCTCTGCCATGGCCAATTCATCTAATATCATCATTATTACCTTTCACTTGCACGATCGAACGATTTGAAATAATAATAGTGCAAGAGTGCCGTGGGATAAGCTGGAATCTGCAAACATTTTATTCAAGAGGAGAAGACAAGGTAATATGGACTCTTTGTTATATCAACAATGCAAATGGGATCCACTCACATTTACATCGTGGTCTTCTCCTCGGTATGACTCAAAAAAAGAAAAAGAAATTCAGGTAAGCAAAACACACTGAAATATTTTTGGAGTTTTTGGTTTTCCGAAAGCAATCAAAATGAAAAAGGGAAAAGCAAAAACGAGAAAAACTATTTACACGAGAAAGCTCCCAACAAGTAAAAGAAGAACAAGGAAATCTTTTTGGGTTTTCTTTTAGTGCTACAATAATTTAAACTAGGAAGAAAAAACAAAAAGAAGCAAGAAACATATTTTTGGGTTTTCTCAAAGTTTTTTCAAACACATAAGAAGAAAGCGAGAAAATAAATTAAACATGGATGATGCAATGAAAAAGTGTGGACACCAACAACTGGAATGAAATGTGTGAACATGAATGTAATGTCGGTGGAGATACTGATGACCCGCAAGTATACGGGATAGTTGTAGCCTCTTTCGATAAGTAAGAGTGTCGAACCCAACGAGGAGCTAAAGGTAGAACAAATATTCTCTCAAGTCCTATCGGCCACTGATACGACTCTACGCACGCTTGACGTTCGCTTTACCTAGAACAAGTATGAAACTAGAGGTACTTTGTAGGTGTGATAGGAAAGGTTTGCAAGATAATAAAGAACACGTAAATAAAAAGTAGGGGCTGTTTAGATAAAGATGCAATAAAGTAAATATAGCGAGTGTGGAAAAGCGGTGGTAGGAGTTGTGGAATTGTCCCTAAGCAATTGACTATGTTACTAGACCGGTAATCACTATTGCAATTCTATTTGAGGGAGAGGCATAAGCTAACATACTTTCTCTACTTGGATCATATGCACTTATGATTGGAACTCTAGCAAGCATCCGCAACTACTAAAGATTCATTAAGGTAAAACCCCAACCATAGCATTAAAGTATCAAGTCCCTTTATCACATCCGCAACAATACCCTTACTCGGGTTTGTGTTTCAGTCACTCACGCAACCCACTATAAGCGAATCATGAACGCATTGCAACACCCTACAGCGGGAATCCCTCACGCTTGCGTAACACGGAGGGCACCATAGGACAGCACCAATAATAAAACATGCAACTCAAACCAATCATAGCAATTCATCAATCACCGATAGGACAATAGAAATCTACTCAGACATCATAGGATGGCAACACATCATTGGATAATAATATGAAGCATAAAGCACCATGTTCAAGTAGAGGGTACATCGGATTGCGGGAGAATGGACCGCTGGATATAGATGGGGTAAGGTGATGGAGATGTTGGTGAAGATGGCGGAGGTGTTGGTGAAGATCGCAGTGATGATGATGGCCCCCGGCGGCGTTCCGGCACCACCGGAAGCAAGGGGGAGAGAGCCTCCCTTCTTCTTCTTCTTCCTTGACCTTCTACCTAGATGGGAGAAGGGTTTCCCCTCTGGTACTTGGCTCCCATGGCGTGGGAGGGGCGAGAGCCCCTCCGAGATTGGATCTATCTCTCTGTTTCTGCATTCTCAGATTCTACCCCTTCACCGTTTCTTTTATATCCGGAGATCCGTAACTCCGATTAGGGTGAATATTTTGCCCAGATCTTTCTCATAAAATTAGCTTTCTTGCAGCAAAAGAAGAGCATCAACCGCCTTACGGGGGGCCCAGGAGAGTCCAGGGCGCACCTGCCTCCCTGGGGCGCGCCCCCTATCTCCCGCCCCCCTCGGGCACCGTCTCGCGTTGATTTTACTTCCCAAAAATCAGAAATATTCCAAAATAATTCTCCGTCCGTTTTTATCCCGTTTGGACTCCGTTTGATATGGGTTTTCTGCGAAACAAAAAATATGCAACAGACAGGAACTGGCACTGGGCACTGGATCAATATGTTAGTCCCAAAAATAATATAAAAAGTTGCCAAACGTAGATGAAAGTTGAAGAATATTGGCATGGAACAATAAAAAAATTATAGATACGACAGAGACGTATCAGCATCCCCAAGCTTAATTCCTGCTTGTCCTCGAGTAGGTAAATGATAAAAAAAGATAATTTTTGATGTGGATGGCTACCTAGCATAATCTTGATCATATGTCTAATCATGGCATGAATATTAAGACACTAGTGATTCAAGGCAATAGTCTATCATTTGACATAAAAACAATAATACTTCAAGCATACCAACCAAGCAATTATGTCTTATCGAAATAACATAGCCAAAGAAACCTCATCCCTACAAAATCATATAGTCTGGCTATGCTCCATCTTCATTACACAAAATACTCCCATCATGCACAACCCCGATGACAAGCCGAGCAATTGGTTCATACTTTTTAACGCGCTTCAGCTTTTTCAACTCTTGCGCAGTACATGAGCGCAAGCCATGGATATAGCACTATGGTGGTATTTGGTGGTGGTTGTGAGGACAAAAAGGGAGAAGAAAGTCTCACATGAACTAGGCGCATCAACGGGCTATGGAGATGCCCATCAATAGATATCAATGTGAGTGAGTAGGGATTGCCATGCAACGGATGCACTAAGAGCTATAAGTGTATGAAAGCTCAAACTGGAAACTAAGTGGGTGTGCATCCAACTTGCTTGCTCATGAAGACCTCGGGCGTTTGAGGAATCCCATCATCAGAATATACAAGCCAAGTTCTATAATGAAAATTCCCACTAGTATATGAAAGTGAAAGCATAGGAGGCTCTATCTATGAAGAACATGGTGCTACTCTGAAGCACAAGTGTGGTAAAAGGATAGTAACATTGCCCCTTCTCTCTTTTTCTCTCATTTTTTCTTTTTATTTTTCATTTTTCATTTTTTTATTTTTTTCTTTATTTTTGGTGGGCTTCTTTGGCCTCTTTTTTTTATTTGGGCTTCTTTGGCCTCTTTTATTTTCATAAAGTCCGTAGTCTCATCCCGACTTGTGGGGGAACCATAGTCTCCTTCATCCTTTCCTCACTGGGGCAATCCTCTAATAATGATGATCATCACACTTTTATTTACTTACAACTCAATATTACAACTCTCGAACAAAGAAATGACTCTATATGAATGCTTCCGGCGGGGTATCGGGATATGCAATGATCTAGCATAGCAATGACACATCATGCTAGCTATCTTACGATCATGCAAAGCAATATGACAATGAATGCTCAAGTCATCTATATGATGATGATGGAAGTTGCATGGCAATATATCTCGGAATGGCTATGGAAATGCCATAATAGGTAGGTATGGTGGCTGTTTTGAGGAAGGTAAATAATGGGTTCATGATACCGACGAAAGTTGCGCGGCACAATAGAGGCTAGCAAAGTGGAAGGGTGAGTGTGCGTATATCCATGGACTCACATTAGTCATAAAGAACTCATATACTTATTGCAAAAGTCTACTTAGCCCTCGAAGCAAAGTACTACTACGCATGCCCCTAGAGGGATAGATTGGTAGGAAAAGATCATCGCTCGTCCCCGACTGCCACTCATAAGGAAAGCAATCAAAGAGCACCTCATGCTCCAACTTCGTTACATAACGGTTCACCATACGTGCATGCTACGGGACTTGCAAACCCCAACACAAGTATTTCTCAATTTCACAACTACTCAACTAGCACAACTCTAATATCACCACCTTTATATCGCAAAACTATTGCAAGGAATCAAACATATCATATTCAGTGATCTACAAGTTTATGTAGGATTTTATGACTAACCATGTGAATGACCAATTCCTGTCATCTCTCTAAATAGTTATAAGTGAAGCAAGAGAGTTTAATTCTTTCTACAAAAGATATGCTCACGTTCTAACAAATATAAGTGAAGCAAAAGATTATTCTACAAATGGCGGTTTTCTATGTGAAGAGAAACAGGCAATCCAAACTTCAAATGATATAAGTGAAGCACATGAAGCATTCTATAAAGCCACACTCAAAAGATTTAAGTGAAGTGCAATGAGCATTCTATAAATCAACCAAGTACTATCTCATACCATCATGGTGCATAAAACAAAAGTGAAAACTAAATGCAAAAGACGCTCCAAGACTTGCACATAATGCATGAACGAAACGAATACGAAAACATACCGATACTTGTTGAAGAAAGAGGTGATGCCTTCCAGGGCATCCCCAAGCTTAGACGCTTAAGTCTCCTTGAATATTTACTTGGGGTGCCTCGGGCATCCCCAAGCTTGAGCTCTTGCCTCTCTTCCTTTTCCTCATATCGAGACATCCTTGATTAGACACTACATCCACACAAAACTTCAACAGAAAACTCGGTAAGATCCGTTAGTATAATAAAGCAAATCACCACTCTAAGTACTGTTGCAAACCAATTCATATTTTGTTTTTGCATTGTGTCTACTGTAACATAAATTTTCCATGGCTTAATCCACTGATACAAATTGATAGATTCATCAAAACAAGCAAACTATGTATCAAAAACAGAATCTGTCAAAAACAGAACAGTCTGTAGCAATCTGAACATCCACCATACTTATGGTATGCCAAAAATTCTACAAAAATTAGGAACAATAAACAAGTTGTATAGCAAGATAGTGCAACAGGAATCAGAACCAATGGACGTTCCAGTTAAAAATGTAAAATCGCGCACTACAGCCAAAGTTTCTGTCCTGCACCGTACAAACCAACAAGCATTGTAAACATCCTAAAGGCAAACCTTGGCACATTATTTTTATAATACAATGGAATTATACAAGGGGATAATTATTTTTGTTGAAAAGTTTCTGTAATCAAGATTCAAAAAGTTTCCGTGAGCATGAACAAAGTTCAAGGCTAGCTCCCACTTCAACAATGCTTGTCTTTCTCACTTTCACTTTCCTTTTTGAAAAGGTTTAGGTTCCCCTCTTTATTTTTGTTTTTAAACTATATAAAATCACTCAACAGAAATAAATAACTCTCTAAAACTTCCGGGTTGTCTCCCTGGCAGCGCTTTCTTTAAAGCCATTAAGCTAGGCATTTAGTGCTCAAGTAATGAATCCACCCGGATCCCAAGGTATATCAAAGTCAATTTTAATTAACAATGATTTGTAATTTAGTAGTGAGCACAAAGTAACATATATCAAGCAACAACAAAGTCTAACTCTCTTCCTATGCATCGGCATGTCATAAAGGAACAATTCATGCACACATAGTAAAGGCCAATGCATAGTGTAAACAGTTTCTTGCAATTTTATCACATTGGAAACATATAGAGGTGGAGATATAGTTCCTCTCTCATAATAATTGCAAGTAGGAGCAGCAAGCACATGCATATTATATCTATCAAAATCATCATGTGTAGTAGTAAAATGCAACCCATCGATATAATCCTTAATAAGCACAAACTTCTCCAATATAGTGTAGTTGGGAGAATTCAAAAAGATAATAGGACTATCATGCATGGGTGCAATAGCAACAATTTCATTTTTAACATAAGGAACTATAGCAAGTTCATCTCCATAAGCATAATTCATATTGGCATCTTGGCCACAAGCATAGCAAGCATCATCAAAAAGGGATATTTCAAACAAATTCAAGGGATCATAGCAATCATCATAGCAATCATCCTTCGGTAAGCACGAAGGGGAATTAAACAATGTATGAGTTGGAGGGTTACTCTCATTAGAAGGTGGGCACGGGTAGCTAATCCGCTCTTCCTCCTTTTGTTCTTCGCTCTCCTCATCATCTTTTTCATCCAATTAGCTCACAGTTTCATCAATTTCTTCTTCCATAGCTTCCTGCAAAATATTAGTCTCTTCTTGGACAGCGGAGACTTTCTTCATAAAAGCATTAATATAATAATTGTATTCATAATTTTCATAGCAATATCTAAGTATAGCAAGATTTTCAGGCCTATAACCATCATCATCAAAAGCTTCATACTTTTCAAATAAAGCTTCAATTTCATAAGCAGCCTTAAAAGCAACAAATTCTTCTATTTGTTCCACATCATAGTAATCATATATACCATTAGCATAAGAAGCTAAGGTTTCATTATCATTAAATTTGAATGAAAAGGGAAGGTGTGGAGCCTCCATCCTAGAGAAACAAGTAATCATATATCAAGCATAGATTCCAGGCATACCAATGCAACATAATAAATTGATCCCATAATAGTTTCCCTTTTTGTGTCGAGCGATAATCCCTAAAGTATTCACGTTGATCCAATGTGTCTCCCATTATAAAGTTGAATGGGTTTTTCTCAGGATTATCAAAGTAGTACTTAATATCTTTCGCATAATGAGAATCGAGCGTTTTAGGAGTTACCCCATCTCCATGAGTAGCAAGTACACCTAATTTTCTTGGTATTTTGCGTTCCATATCCATAACTAAAGATAGAGAAGAACTTAGAACAGCAAATAAAAAATACTTAGTGATAAAGCAAACAAGCACACACGAGAATATTCACCCCACACTATGACTCCCCGGCAACGGCGCCAGAAAAAGGTCTTGATGACCCGCAAGTATACGGGATAGTTGTAGCCACTTTAGATAAGTAAGAGTGTCGAACCCAACAAGGAGCTAAAGGTAGAACAAATATTCTCTCAAGTCCTATCGGCCACTGATACGACTCTACGCACACTTGACATTCGCTTTACCTAGAACAAGTATGAAACTAGAGGTACTTTGTAGGTGTGATAGGAAAGGTTTGCAAGATAATAAAGAACACGTAAATAAAAAGTAGGGGTTGTTTAGATAAATATGCAATAAAGTAAATATAGCGAGTGTGGAAAAGTGGTGGTAGGAGTTGTGGAATTGTCCCTAAGCAATTGACTATGTTACTAGACCGGTAATCACTATTGCAATTCTATTTGAGGGAGAGGCATAAGCTAACATACTTTATCTACTTGGATCATATGCACTTATGATTGGAACTCTAGCAAGCATCCGCAACTACTAAAGATTCATTAATGTAAAACCCAACCATAGCATTAAAGTATCAAGTCCCCTTTATCCCATAGGCAACAATACCCTTACTCGGGTTTGTGTTTCAGTCACTCACGCAACCCACTATAAGCGAATCATGAACGCATTGCAACACCCTACAACAGGAATCCCTCACGCTTGCGCGACACGAAGGGCACCATAGGACAGCACCAATAATAAAACATGCAACTCAAACCAATCATAGCAATTCATCAATCACCGATAGGACAATAGAAATCTACTCAGACATCATAGGATGGCAACACATCATTGGATAATAATATGAAGCATAAAGCACCATGTTCTAGTAGAGCGTACAGCGGGTTGCGGGAGAGTGGACCGCTGGATATAGATGGGGTAAGGTGATGGAGATGTTGGTGAAGATGGCGGAGGTGTTGGTGAAGATCGCGGTGATGATGATGGCCCCCGGCGGTGTTCCGGCGCCACTGAAAGCAAGGGGGAGAGAGCCTCCCTTCTTCTTCTTCTTCCATGACCTTCTCCCTAGATGGGAGAAGGGTTTCCCCTCTGGTCCTTGGCTCCCATGGCATGGGAGGGGCGAGGGGCCCTCCGAGATTGGATCTATCTCTCTGTTTCTGCGTTCTCAGATTCTACCCCTTCACCGTTTCTTTTATATCCGAAGATCCATAACTCCGATTGGGGTGAATCTTTCGCCCATATCCTTCTCATAAAATTAGCTTTCTTGCGGCAAAAGAAGAGCATAAACCGCCTTACGGGAGGCCCAGGAGAGTCCAGGGCACGCTTGCCTCCTTGGGGCGCGCCCCCTATCTCCTGGCCTCCTCGGGCACCGTCTCGCGTTGATTTTACTTCCCAAAAATCAGAAATATTCCAAAATAATTCTCTGTCCATTTTTATCCCGTTTGGACTCCGTTTGATATGGGTTTTCTGCGAAACAAAAAATATGCAACAGACAAGAACTGGCACTGGGCACTGGATCAATATGTTAGTCCCAAAAATAATATAAAAAGTTGCCAAAAGTATATGAAAGTTGAAGAATATTGGCATGGAACAATCAAAAATTTTAGATACGACGGAGACGTATCGGATACGTACTCCCCCAAGCTTAGGCTTTTGGCCTAGCTTGGTAGTCAGTTAGTAGCCTGGATGGTAGTTGGCGTGGTAGCTCACGGAGGCCCTCGACGCTGATGCCTCAGCCCGCTGCGCTGCCTCCACTACTGCGTTGTGAGCTCGAGCCTCGCTCTCTAGAACATAATATCTTCTCTTGCGGTGATAGTCAAAAAGAGCAGGCGCAGGCAAATATGTGTGCATAACAGAGGTTTGGTTAAACAACAAATTATACGTGAAGTTGTGAATTTTTCCTTTGAGGATCTTATTGCCTTTTAAAGCCTCAAAATCTAAATACTGCGTGGGTAGGATAAGGTCAAAGGGCAAAGGTGAAACACTCAGCTCTCGTGCTAAACGTGTGGCATAAATTCCACCATAAAAATAGCCACTGCTAGAGTTGTGATGCAGTCTGCGTGCAACAATGGCTGCAAGATTATAAACCTTTTCACCGGTGAGAGTGACACATATGAGGCTCAAGTCTGGAGCACAAAGTGTACTACAGTCTTGCTTGCCTACTATGCATTTTCCATTGAATAATGTGAAGTACTGAATTGCAGGAAAATGTATGCTCTTTATTCTACCTTGTGCCACTCCCCTAGTTTCACCAAAGCAAAGACTAGTTAAGAAAGACTCAAACTCAGACCTAGGTGTCTCATCGAGTAAACTCCAGAATGGGATTTTGTAGAGGTGAGCAAACCTTTCTAGAGAAATGGTAAATGGATTATCATAAAGTTTAAAAGACACCCTAGACTCCCGGGGGAAGAATTTAAATTCTTCAACAAATGATTCAGTGAGGACGAGGCATTGGTCACACTTATCTGAAATGTAGGGACCGAGTTCGACATTGTGAACTAGTTGCTCAAATTCTTCCTTAATACCCACTCTCGCCATGTAATCGTCACATGGCCATAAGCATGTTTTGGTTGTGGCACTTCAAATGGAATTTTTGCTTGGTTCAGCATAGGACGAGCGAATGGAGCTGCTACTAGAGGATGCCTCCGAGGATCTCCTCCTCTAAGAACTCCTTCCAAAGAAGTTCATAATGTTCGCGTACAATTTTCTGAAAATTTTTGGTCATGAAAAAATTATTAACAAAACTTCACAAGATTGATAGCAACTACTCATAGGGATGTATAGAGGCCATAGCAAGCATTCAAACTACTTAGAACTCTAAGAATTCAACACGCAAGCTCATCTACAGCAGCACCAAGAGTAGCTAATTATTCTAAATATAAACCACTAAAACAAAAACTAATTGGACACATGGAGGAGTCACACACCAAGCAACAAATCCCTGAACCAGTTTTGGAAACGGAGCTTCAAGCAAAGAGATCAAAATCCGCGGTCTCGGGAGCAAGAACACAAGAGAGAGTGTGTTGGTGATTTTTTTTTCTGGGTGAATGGAGTGGTGTGGGAGGAAGAGTAAGTGAGGGGGCCCGCTGTTAGTGTCAAAACTGGCGGATCTCGGGTAGGGGGGCCCAAGCTGTTCATCTGAAGATCAATGGTAACAATGGAGAAGGGACATAGTATGTACCCAGGTTCGGGCCCTCTTAATGGAGGTAAAACCCTACTCCTGCTTGATTATATTCGAGGGTATAGAGGTTACAAGAGTTGATCTACCTTGAGATCGATTCGGCTAACCCTAGATAGCTAGCCTAGCAATGTTGTGATCCTGCCTCCGATCTAACCCTCCGGTTTATATAGACACCGGAGGGGCCTAGGGTTGTACAAAGTCGGTTTTACAGAAAGGAATAAAATATCCGGACACCTATACTTGCCATCCACCCATGCGAGAGTCCCCACCGGACACGAGAGATGATCCTCTATCTTGTATCTTGACGGCCCATCAGTCCGGCCCACATCAATAGACCGGACGCCCGAGGACCCCCTAGTCCAGGACGCCCACAGTAGCGCCTAAACCTGTCTTCAATGATGATATATTCGGCGCTCAGATTTTCTTCGGCATTGCTAGGCGGGTTCCTTAAAGAATACACACGGGCTATCCCCTGTAAAAGAATTGTATCCGGCTTTTCATAATAAATACAACCCTTAGCCGCGAAGGCAGGATATACAAAAATTAGAATAGTGTCTTTTACTGACAACTTTTTTGACGAAGCGTCAGACTCGACCTTTCGGCATTTCAAACCGTTTTCGCACCCCGCGTTCCGTGTTTTGAGGCCACGCCTCATTGGCGCGCTCCGTCAAAACAGAGATCACACCCACTTAATACGGGATTGCATATCAATAATATTTGGGTAATCCAACCGTTTGCGGCGCACGCCTTCATCGGGAATAGGCGAGATTCAAGGCACGAGTGGGGGGCGGTTCGTATTTTTACTACCTATAAGAGGGCAAGGGACCCCCACTTTCCTCCCCATTCCTTCACATCTCCTCAGCCTTCCAATCTCCCAAGCTCTCTACGCCTGCAAAGTCTCCGTCTTTCTCACCACCACCACCACCTACTCCAACCATGGCAGGATTGGACCAAGAAGTCCGAGTGGATCAAGTGTCCGGCTCCACTGCCCGAAAATCCACACTCCTCAGCTGGAGAAGATGCTAGTTTCGGTGCCCTATCAGCCGCCGGAGAAGCAGGGCAAGAAGAAGAGCAAGGGTCCCTAGAATGGGCCCCGCCGCAAGGGCCCTCCGGCAGCTATGTCCAGAGAGGCCGAACCCGTCTCCTCCCGCGAGGAGGACGAGGACAAAGAAGAGGAGGAGGAGGAGGAGGGTGAGGAGGCGGAGAGCGACTCCCCCCTCAAGACAAGGAGGGGGAAAAGGACAACCCTCAAGAACCTGGAGGGGGCGACGCCGAAGAAAGGGCGAGTAGTCCTCTCGGACAGTTCAGACACAGAGTCTGAACACAGTCCGGGGCGGCTCCAAAGGGATAAGCCCCTGGCCGAGACGTAAGTATTAGAAACTCACTTGTTTGATTATCTTTTTAATCTGATTTTGTCACGCTCAACTTCCTTTATACTTTTTAGCCATCCGTGCTAGATCCAGATCCCCTCTTCTTCGACAGGGAACTCTCTAGCCCGTGGGGAGGCGGAGAGTGATCGTCCATCTCACGCCCTCTCTCCCACCGCCATGGAGGACACCGAGGTGTCATCCCAAAGGCCATCTCCTGGCCAGGGAGGGGCGGACGAGACAGTCTGGAAGGCGCCCGAGGACAACACCTCGGGCATTGTAGAACGGGGCACGGTGAGCCCCACAACCATCAAGGGTGGAGGACTTCAACAGTCCGGGCCCTCGCCGAACACCGTCTCGGAGACCAGTATGGTACCGGGTTCGGATCAACATCCTCCTTCGAAGGAGGGCGGTGGAGCAAGAGCTCCGCCGATGGCCTCTGTCAATCTGGAGGCCGCTGACAGTATGCGGGAAGCACTGGAAGGTGCCTCCATTGTAGAGGAACACTGCACCCTTATGGGTGCAGCTATGGAGAAAGTTCAGTCCGCAAAAAGCGAACTGACCGAAGCCTTCCACAGCCTACTGACAGGCTTCGAGGTAAGCGGCTTAATATTCTTCATGAGTATTCTGTATATGTATATGTGTGTGTGGCTACGCCCATGTGTAGACAGTAGCCCCTGAGGCTCTATCCGGAGTAGAGCAATCTGAACAGAGGATCATTAACAAGTATATCATGCACTGTTTTATATTTGACAGGCTTCGCAGGTGACCCTGGGGGGCTGGCGCACCCTGGTGGGTTGTGCCCACCTAGGTTCCCCTCTCAGGTCCTTCCTGGTTCCAGAAATTGTCTTAT
This sequence comes from Triticum timopheevii, assembly GCA_963921465.1. Lineage (NCBI taxonomy): Eukaryota > Viridiplantae > Streptophyta > Magnoliopsida > Poales > Poaceae > Triticum > Triticum timopheevii. The sequence goes on along the minus strand of OY997262.1, from coordinate 273,498,168 downwards.
TTCATATAAAAAATCCTCGCAAAGTTTCGTTCCATTCCGAGAACTTTTATTTCTGCACAAAAATAACACCATGGTAGTTCTGCTGAAAACATCGTCAATCCGGGGTTAGTTTCATTCAAATCATGCAAATTAGAGTCCAAAACAAGAGAAAAAGCATTAGGAAAAGTAGATATGTTGGAGACGTATCAGGATCGCCCTTGGGCCCCTTGCCCTTCTTCTTGCTTTTCTTCTCCGACGCTTGATATGGCGCCGGGACCAGCATCTCCTCTAGTTGAGGGGTGACTGGGTCTTCGGGCAACGGAGCCAGACTCTTGATCCACTCCGCCTTCTTTGTCCAGCCCTGTAAAAAGGTAGGCTGATAAGATTCGTATTGATCGAGTATATAGACCGGACATATCTTCGGAGAGTTAACACTTAGGGACAAATGCATTTTTGCCCCTAGTTGGAACCTACCCATGGGTTTTGCCCTTACTTTTCGACTCTGCTCAGTTTTGCCCTTAGATTTTGCTCTGAGGTCGCCCGAATGCCCTTTGACCATTTGACCAATACTTTGAAAATTCATAACAAATTGATACGAGCTCAGAAAAATGCAAATAAGATATCAAAATGTTCAGATAAACATTACCTTTATGTGTATGTCATTTGCATTCAAGACAAAACTACCATTTAAACAACCTAAGGTTATTAATGTTATTAACATTACTAAAAATAAAAAGGTATAAACAATAACTTTTCAGGAATAAAAATAACACGCAAATGCAGGTGACGTTTTATGAACATCCCGATATCTTATTGGCATTATTTCGAGTTCATATCAACTTGTTATGAAGTTTTAAAATAATGGTCAAAGTCGTTTGAACATTCATCACAAGTTGATATGAACTCAGAAAAATGCAAATAAGATATCAGGATGTTCAAAAAACGTCACCTACATTTGCATGTAATTTTTATTCCTGAAAAAAATTATTTTTATACCATTTTATTTATAGTAACATTAATAACATTAGTAACCTTAGGTTGTTTAAATGGTACTTTTTTCCTGAATGCAAATGACATACACATAAAGGTAATGTTTATCTGAACATTTTGATATCTTATTTGCATTTTTCTGAGTTTATATCAATTTCTTATGAATTTTCAAAGTATTGGTCAAACGGTCAAAGGGCATTAAAGCGACCTCGGAGGAAAATCTACGGGCAAAACTGAGCAGAGTCGAAAAGTAAGGGCAAAACCCGTGGGTAGGTTCCAACTAGGGGCAAAAATGCAATTGTCCCCAACACTTACCAGAGTGGCCAGATTCTTGGCGTCAAGACCGATGTCTTCGGTCTCCATGGGCCAGCTCTTCTGCGCCTTGAAAAGCAACTTCCATATTCCGACGTGCGTCGTGCCGAGGAAGTGTTGCAGGGTACGCAGCTCCTCCGGATTGAACTCCCACATGGGGGAAGCCCGGCGCTGGCAGGGGAGAATGTGGCGGAAGAGCATGATCTGCACCACATTGGTGAGACCGACTGTCGGTGTCAAAACCGGCGGATCTCGGGTAGGGTGTCCCGAACTGTGCGTCTAGGCGGATGGTAACAGGAGACAAGGGACACGATGTTTTTACCCAGGTTCGGGCCCTCTCGATGGAGGTAAAACCCTACTCCTGCTTGATTAATATTGATGATATGGGTAGTACAAGAGTGGATCTACCACGAGATCAAGGAGGCTAAACCCTAGAAGCTAGCCTATGGTATGATTGTTGTAATGGTTTTTCGTCCTACGGACTAAACCCCTCCGGTTTATATAGACACCGGAGAGGGCTAGGGTTACACAGAGTCGGTTACAATGGTAGGAGATCTACATATCCGTATTGCCAAGCTTGCCTTCCACGCCAAGGAAAGTCCCATCCGGACACGGGACGAAGTCTTCAATCTTGTATCTTCATAGTCTTGGAGTCCAGCCGATAATGATAGTCCGGCTATCCGGACACCCCCTAGTCCAGGACTCCCTCAGTAGCCCCTGAACCAGGCTTCAATGACGCCGAGTCCGGCGCGCATATTGTCTTCGGCATTGTAAGGCGGGTTCCTCCTCCGAATAATTCATAGAAGATTGTGAACACCAGGATAGTGTCCGGCTCTGTAAAATAAATTCCACATACCACCGTAGAGAGAATAATATTTACACAAGTTCAATCTGCTGACGTATTTTGTGGTGCGACGTCACACCACTACCAAGCCTTTACTTGAATCGTTTTTATTATACCACCTCAGCGCGTTTAGCTTAGCGGTTTCCTTGGCACGTCTTGTCGAAGCAGAGATCGTGTTCCCCTTATTCCGGGATTCCCATCAATACGGACGTGGGTAACCCAACCGTGCCATTGATTGCGGTGCTTGGGAGATAAGCTAGTTTTACCAGGCCGGTGGGGACGCATAGTCTTCGTCCGCCCATATATAAGGGGATAAGGATCCACCTTTTTTACCTACGCCTTCTTCCTCCTTTGCTTACCCATCTCCGCGCACTCGAGATCCAGCGCCCAAGTCCGCACATCTCGCCTCAACCTTCTCCAGCCATGTCCGGAGCGGGAGGCAAGTGGATGGCCTCCTCCGTTACGGAGGGGCACATCGAGAAGCTGCGCGGCGCCGGATACCTGTCCGGCGACATCGCGCACCGGCTGCCCAACGAGGGGCAGCTCATCCCCACCCCCAGGCCCCATGAGAGGGTCGTATTTCTTCCCCACTTCCTCCGCGGACTGGGCTTCCCACTTCACCCCTTCGTCCGGGGGCTCATGTACTACTACGGCCTGGACTTCCACGATCTGGCGCCAAACTTCATCCTCAACATCTCGGCGTTTATCGTCGTGTGCGAGGCCTTCCTCTGCATCCAGCCCCACTTCGGCTTGTGGCTAAAGACCTTCAATGTCAAGCCGAAGGTGGTGAAGGGCGTCCAAGCGGAGTGCGGAGGCGCCATGGTGGGAAAAATGCCCAATGTCACTTGGCTTGAGGGTGCCTTTGTGGAATCCATCAGAGGGTGGCAATCGGGGTGGTTCTACATCCCGAGCCGCGTGACCCTAAATGGGCAGCGGCCCCCGAGTTCAGATCTGGTATCCCCATGTAGCTCACCTCCTGGAAAGAGAAGGGCTTGCTGTGGGGTAGTTCGGAGGAGCTGACCGGACTCCAGTCCTGTCTCCAGACCCTGGTGAACAAGAAGCTTAAGCTTGTCAACGTGATCCAGGTCATGCTCGTCCGCCGGATTCTCCCCTGCCAGCAACGGGCCTTCAATTTGTGGGAGTTTGATCCGGCACAGCACCGGACTCATCCGATGACTCCGAGGCGGACTCCTCCCCCGAGGAGGAGGAGAAAGAGGCCTCTCCCCCAGCGGGGGGAGAGAAGAAGAGGAAGGCCTCCCCAACGAGGGCGGCCAAAGGGTCCAAGAAAGGACAGACCCTTCCTCCGGACTGCTCCGCCAATGCCGACGACGGCGACGAGGAGTGGCCCTCAAGGGCAAATCCCCTGGCAAGATCTTAAGTGTCCGAATTCCTGGATGATTTATAATTTCTCTTTTTGCCACGTGGTGTCCTTCTAATGCCGCATACAACTTGTAATCTGGCCAAGGACGATCTTCCCGCTTCGTCGAGCGGGTCCTTGGCCACGTCGGATATGGATTCCCTTCTGACCGCCTCCACCCCTCATGATGCTGATGACGCCGAGGTGGGATCCCAGGAGGGGACCCGCCAGGAGGGGGAGGCTCCGGAGGTGCCACAGGGCAACCTCCCGGACTTCGCACCGGACTCTGCACCGGAACCTGCAGTGGTTCCGGAATCCGGCAGGCGGCCCCTTCGTAAGAAGGGCAAGACTGTGACACCGGCGGCCTCCGTCCAACCGGAGGTGCCGGATAACTTGTTGGAGGCGCTCAACAACGCTTCCATCGAGGAAGAACACCGCACTATCATGAGTGCGGTGATTCAGAAGGTTCAGCTCGCCAAGAGCGGGCTGACCGAAGCCTGCAACAGCCTTCTAACAGGCTTTGAGGTAAGAAATTTAAAATATGTAATATAATACCATATAGACAGTAGCCCCTGATGCTCGGTTCGGTGTTCGGAAACAAAAGCCGGACTGAGGATCTAAAAAGATATACGCAGGAGGTCTAAAAAATATGTCAATATGGGATTGCAGGCTGCGTTGCTGACCTCTGCCGCACTGACTGCGGAGGTCGATGCTTTGAAGCAGAACCTCGAGCGGTCCGAGAGTGAGCTCGGCCGTGCCAAGAAGCAACTCGAGGACATGGAAGGTGAGTAACACCGTATTAAATTTGTACCTTACAGAAAAGGATTTTGGTTTCAAGAGAAATAACAAGGATAACGTGGGTAATCCAGGGGCCACGAACGAGGTGGCAACCCTGAAGGAGGCCGTGTCCGCGGCCGAACGCAATGCGGCCGCGGAACGAGCCGAGCGAGAGAAGCAGGAGGCACGGATGGCGGAGGTGCAGCAAGAGCTCCAGGCTCTCGTGGAAAAGCATGAGAGTTTGGAGCGCGACTCGAAGACTCGAGAGTCCGAGCTTGCATCGGCTCTTTAGAGTGCCAAAGCCGCTAAGGCCGAAGCCCACAAGGCCCTCCAGGAAATCGAGGCGGTGAAGAAAATAGCGGCGGGTAAGGCATTTTTCATGCAAAGCAAGCATGTGAATGTGAATTACCTGTTACTTACCCGAATTCGGAGCTCTCTAGGAGCGTTTGCAGATCTGCCTCGCAGCGTGTCCGATGCTGCCGCTTTCTACCAGGCCGAGGAGGGGAGCTCGACGGAGAAGGTCTTCTGGTCTTAGTATGCTGAGGCCGGACATCCGGTGCCCCTTAGCAACCAGCTGAAGCAGTTGGTCGAGCTCCACAAGGTAGCCGAACAGGCCATGAAGGGCCTCATAGTTCGGCTGTGGCCCAAGGAGGCCATGCCTGGGAGCTACTTCGGCCTGGTGCGGCGGCTGGTGGATGCGTGTCCCTGGGTGGAAGTCGTCAAGCACTCCGCCTGCATTGAAGGTGCCCGTCGGGCCCTTGCCCGTGCAAAAGTGCACTGGGGCAGGATGGACGCTAAGAAGCTTCTGACGGACGCGCCACCGGCGGGCAAGGAGTATCGCACGCCCGAAATGTATTAGAAGAGTGTCCTGAAGGGTGTCCGCATGATTGCGGGTGAGTGCTCCAAAGATGTAATATTTGAGTAGACTCGCAATGTGTTATCCTGTGCGCTGAAAACTTTGTTCATATGCGCTAAGCAACGCTTATTAATTTAAAATATTACCTTCTGTGCGGCCGTTTATCAAATCTGAGAGATGGCAAGTCGTTGGCTTCAGCCCCCATGCCACGAGTGTTGGGGTGTTCGGGATAAACTTGAGCGCTCTTGTTCCCATTGTTGGGTCCATCTAGGGAGGCGCTCAACACAACGAACGAGGCAACCGGACTTATAATGCTTTAACACTCTCACTTAGCCATAGAATTCTATAATTTAAAATTTCGGTGAAGCCCCTAGTGTTCGGAAGACCGAGTTCGGGGCGCTATCCACGCCTGGGCCGGACAAAGCCGGTTCCTCGCTCTAAGTGGCATAAGTCTTTAGGGACTCGAAAAGACCTCTCGAACAGCGACCAGCTCTCGCCTTATCATGACGGTCAGTTTTAGCTTTCTCCACTGAGGCGCTCACCCAGCTCAACCGAGGCGCAATCGCAGTGGTTCTCCCAGTGCTACCTTAGCCGATAAAACGGAACGTAAGGTACCAAAACATGGGAGCCGGGCAAACCCAACTATTGACCCAAGACATGATTCGGAGCCGATGCATATAATGCTATAAGTTCGGGGTGCCGCACTTGTGAAAGTGTTCGGACTTATCACACCATAATGCGGGGAACTTAAGCCCCCGGTGTATTCGGCCGTACCAAAGTGTACAGATGCAAGATGTCGTAAATGAACATATATATAAGAAAGAAATGCAATTATAAGCAAAAAGCGATGCATTGTTTATTCAAGGAATTCTGCGATGAATGCAGAACGATACAAATAGTGCGGTAAGCAAGGGGTAAGACTATTAAACATGTCCCCCTCCAGGGGTAGGCTGCGGAATGGTGTATGAAAACGGATTTAATGCTCGTAATGGAGACCACCTGGATACTCGCCGTAGCCCTTCTTCTCCCTTGGCTATTGCATCGTGTGTTCAGCAGGTCTACTGCCCGACAGGGCCTCTGGTGAACGGAGTCCTGTGCGTAAAAAAAAGAAAAATAAAAAGAGCCACACACACTTGGGAGCCCCTGGTGCGGTTAAGCCGCATTCTGGGCCTGTGGTGGCTGTGCCCCCCCCCCCCTATGCCCATGGTATCTCCAGAGCGTAATGATGTACGTGAAGGACCAGTCTTGCAATTTGGCAGGGGCTGGGGTTGGGGCCGCATTGCTACGCATGCTCGGAACATGCCAGGTGGTCTTGTTGTAGGTTACTCCGGGCGCGTTTGATCGTGTCCGGTCACTTAACGGCCGGACTCAAAAATTGCCTTAAGAGGCTGCTCTGTACTTCTGCTGCGAGAGCCGCCGTGTGTTCCTCCGTTCGGAGGGAGCGTTCAGTGTTTTCATTGACCGTGATGACTCCTCAAGGGCCTGGCATCTTGAGCTTGAGGTATGCGTAATGCGGCACCGCATTGAACTTTGCAAACGCGGTCCGTCCGAGCAGAGCGTGATAGCCGCTGCGGAACGGGACTATGTCGAAGATTAACTCCTCGCTTCGAAAGTTATCCGGGGATCTGAAGACCACTTCCAGTGTGACTGAGCCTGTACAATTGGCCTCTACACCTGGTATGACGCCTTTGAAGGTCGTCTTTGTAGGTTTAATCCTTGAGGGGTCTATGCCCATTTTGCGCACTGTATCCTGATAAAGCAGGTTCAGGCTGCTGCCGCCGTCCATCAGGACTCTGGTGAGGTGAAATCCATCGACGATTAGGTCTAAAACCAATGCAGAAAATCCGCCATGGCGGATACTGGTGAGATGGTCCCTTCGATCAAAAGTGATCGGGCAAGAGGACCATGGATTGAACTTCGGGGCGACTGGTTCCATCGCATATATGTCCCTAAGTGCACGCTTCCGCTCCCTCTTGGGTATGTGGGTTGCGTATATCATGTTTACCGTCCGCACTTGTGGGGGGAAACCCTTCTGTCCTCTATTGTTCGGCGGCCGGGTCTCTTCTTCATCATCTCTATGCAGCCCCTTGTCATTGTTTTCGGCAATTAACTTTCCTGCCTGCTTAAATACCCAACAATCCCTGTTGGTGTGATTAGCTGGCTTTTCGGGGGTGCCATGAATCTGGCAAGAGCAGTCGAGTATTCGGTCCAAATTGGACAGACCCGGAGTAGTTCTTTTGAATGGCTTTTTTCGCTGACCGGGTTTGGAGCCTCTGAATCCGGCGTTAACTGCCGTATCCTCAGTGTTATCGCCGTTAACGCGGCGTTTGTTTTTGTTGCGACATGACCTGCCATTACGGTCCTTGTTATCTGGACTGCCAGAATTTTTGCTGAGGTTGTTACTGTGGGCTAGCCAGCTGTCCTCTCCCGCGCAGAAGCGGGTCATGAGTGATGTGAGGGCTGCCATGGATTTCGGCTTTTCCTGTCCTAGGTGCCAGGCCAGCCACTCGTCGCGGATGTTATGTTTGAAGGCTGCGAGGGCCTCCGCATCCGGACAGTCGACGATTTGATTTTTCTTTGTTAAGAACCGTGTCCAGAACTGTCTGGCCGATTCGTCTGGCTGCTGAATTATGTGGCTTAGGTCATCGGCGTCTGGTGGTCGCACATATGTGCCCTGGAAGTTGTCAAGGAATGCGGCTTCCAGGTCCTCCCAACACCCAATTGACTCTGCTGGCAAGCTGTTAAGCCAATGCCGAGCTGGTCCTTTAAGCTTGAGTGGGAGATATTTGATGGCATGAAGATCGTGACCGCGGGCTATGTGGATATGAAGGAGATAGTCTTCTATCCAAACCGCGGGGTCTGTTGTGCCATCGTAGGATTCAATGTTCATGGGTTTAAACCCTTCAGGGATTTGATGATCCATTACTTCATCTGTGAAGCATAGTGGGTGTGCGGCGCCTCTATATTGGGCAATATCGCGACGTAGCTCGAGCGAGCTTTGTCTACTGTATTCGGCCCGGCCGGAGTTGCTGTATCCGGCGCGACGGTAGTCGTCGCGCATCGTGGGGCGCCCACGTGATCCGTAGATCGATCTTGATTGTCTTGCCTTGTCCTCCAATATGTCTCGCAAGTCCGGCGCATTCCCCCGTGGCTTCGTGCTTTTCGAGCGGTGCCGGGGTACGGTTCTGGCGGAGGGTCTAGAGGCCTCTCTGTCGCGGCCACGAGGTGGTCGGTCTGCCGTATTGTGCGCTGGTGATGAAGGTTTATATGACTCCTCCTCTAATCGGGGGAGAAACTTGCATTTTGGGTAGCTTTTGGAGGGGCTTTCGAGTTCATGCTCTTCGGCTGCAAGGACTTCGGTCCATCTGTCGGCCAGCAGGTCTTGATCAGCTCGAAGCTGTTGCTGCTTTTTCTTTAGGATGTTCGCCGTGGCCATTAGCCTGCGTTTAAAATGCTCTTGTTCGACGGGATCCTCGGGCACGACGAATTCGTCCTCGTTGAGGCTTGCCTCGTCTCCGGAGGGAGGCATGTAATTATCGTCCTCTACCTCTTCGTCTGCCGCTATCTCGTGAGGGCTGGCTTCTCCGTCCTCCTGTGTTGAATCTTGCTGGAGGGGGTTGTCTTCGGCACTCTCTGGGGTGTTATTATCTCCGGTGCCGGAATCTCCATTCTTGCTGTGGCGGGATTTAGAGCGACGCCGCTGACGCCGGCGCTTGGGCTGTTTCTTGGAGGAGCCTTCCTCCGCTGCATCCTCGCTGTTCCCATCCTTTGGGATGTCCACCATGTATATGTCGTATGACAAGGTGGTCTTCCAGTGCCCCGTAGGCGCTGGTTCTTGGTCGTCTCCGGCATCGTCGTCCATACCGTCGATGTCTTCGGAGTCGTAATCTAGCATGTCGGTTAGATCGTCGACAGTGGCTACAAAGTGGGTGGTGGGTGGGCTTTGAATTTCTTCGTCGTCCGCATCCCAACCGTCCTGACCGCAGTCCGGCTAGGCCTCTCTTGACAATGAGAGATACTTTAGCGAATTCAGGATGTCGCCAAAGGGTGAGTGCTGAAAGATGTCCGCGGCGGTGAACTCCATGATCGGCGCCCAATCGGATTCGATTGGTAGGGGCGCGGGAGGTTCGGAGTCCGGCGAGGAGTTCGGCACCTCGGAGTCACGAGCTTTACAAGGGACAAGGTCAGTATTCGGCTCCATCGCTGTAGAGGTTGTAGCCCCCGAGGCGGTGTCTAACCACCCGTCCTCGATCTGCGCGGTCGGCTCCGAACTAAGGGTCGGAGCGGACTCATGTGCGGCCTCCAGGGCACTGTCCGGCAGCAGAGCTAAATCATGCCCATCGTGACAGTGCGGCGCGCTCGGCTGTGGCTCGAATCCGTCGAAGATCAAGTCTCCGCGGATGTCAGCCATGAAGTTTAGACTTCCAAATCTGACCTGACGGCCAGGGGCGTAGCTTTCGATCTGCTCCAGATGGCCAAGCGAATTGGCCCGCAGTGCAAAGCCGCCGAATACGAAGATCTGTCCGGGGAGAAAAGTCTCACCCTGGACTGCGTCGTTGTTGATGATCGACGGAGCCATCAAGCCTATCAGTGACGACACAGAGGAGCTCTCAATGAAAGCACCAATGTCGGTGTCAAAACCGGCGAATCTCGGGTAGGGGGTCCCGAACTGTGCGTCTAGGCGGATGGTAACAGGAGACAAGGGACATGGTGTTTTTACCCAGGTTCGGGCCCTCTCGATGGAGGAAAAACCCTACTCCTGCTTGATTAATATTGATTATATGGGTAGTACAAGAGTGGATCTACCACGAGATCAAGGAGGCTAAACCGTAGAAGCTAGCATATGGTATGATTGTTGTAATGGTTTTTCGTCCTACGGACTAAACCCCTCCGGTTTATATAGACACCAAGAGGGCTAGGGTTACACAGAGTCGGTTACAATGGTAGGAGATCTACATATCCGTATTGCCAAGCTTGCCTTCCACACCAAGGAAAGTCCCATCCGGACACGGGACGAAGTCTTCAATCTTGTATCTTCATAGTCTTGGAGTCCGGCCGATAATGATAGTCCGGCTATCCGGACACCCCCTAGTCCAGGACTCCCTCACCGACGTTCTTGCCCAGCATGTTGGTGGCATCTGCACCTCCGTCTAGGACCCCCAGTCGAGGCCCTTGGCGTTCCATGACGTGAGCCTCATGGGGACTCCGGATCTGAACTCCGGAATCGCCGCCAAGTTGTTGCGGCGCGACTCGGTGATGTAGAACCATTCTTGTTGCCAGACCTTGACGGTCTCAACAAAGGCCTCATACGTCTCCGTCGTATCTATAATTTTTGATTGTTCCATGCCAATATTATTCACTTTCATATACTTTTTGGCAACTTTTTATATTATTTTTGGGACTAACATATTGATACAGTGTCCAGTGCCAGTTCCTATCTGTTGCATGTTTTATGTTTCGTAGAATATCCATATCAAACGGAATTCAAACGGGATAAAAACGGACGGAGCTTATTTTTGGAAAATATGGAAAATTCCAGAAGAAAAATCTACGCAAAACGGTATCCGAGGTGGGCACGAGGTAGGGGGGCGCCCCCCCCCCCCCTAGGCGCGCCCCTGACCCTCGTTGTCCACCCATAAGGTGGTTGATGCTCTTCTTCTGGCGCAAGAAAGATAATTTTATGAGAAAGATCTACGCGAAAGATTCACCCCAATCGGAGTTACGGATCTCCAGATATAAAGGAAACGGTGAAGGGGTAGAATCTGCCAACGCAGAGAACGCAGAAACAGAGAGATAGATCCAATCTCGGAGGGGCTCTCGCCCCTCCCAAGCCATGGGAGCCAAGGACCAGAGGGGAAACCCTTCTCCCATCTAGGGAGAAGGTCAAGGAAGAAGAAGAAGAAGGGGGGCTCTCTCCCCCTTGCTTTCGGTGGCGCCAGAACGCTGCCGGGGGCCATCATCATCACCGCGATCTTCACCAACACCTCCGCCATCTTCACCAACATCTCCATCACCTTCCCCCTTCTATATTCAGCGGTCCACTCTCCTGCAACCCGTTGTACCCTCTACTTGAACATGGTGCTTTATGCTTCATATTATTACCCACTGATGTGTTGCCATCCTATGATGTCTGAGTAGATTTTCGTTGTCCTGTCGGTGATTGATGAATTGCTATGATTGGTTTGAGTTGCATGTTTTATTATTGGTGCTTTCCTATGGTGCCCTCCGTGTCGCGCAAGCGTGAGGGATCCCCGCTGTAGGGTTTGCAATATGTTTATGATTTGCTTATGGTGGGTGGCGTGAGTGACAGAAGCACAGACCCGAGTAAGTAGGTTGTTTGTGTATGGGATAAAAGGGGACTTGATACTTTAATGCTATGGTTGGGTTTTACCTTAATGAATCTTTAGTAGTTGCGGATGCTTGCTAGAGTTTCAATCATAAGTGCATATGATCCAAGTAGAGAATGTATATTAGCTTATGCCTCTCCCTCAAATAGAATTGCAATAGTGATTACCGGTCTAGTAACATAGTCAATTGCTTAGGGACAATTCCACAACTCCTACCACCACTTTTCCACACTCGTTATATTTACTTTATTGTTCTTTATCTAAACAGCCCCTAGTTTATATTTACGTGTTCTTTACTTTCTTGCAAACTTACCCTTTCACACCTACAAAGTACTTCTAGTTTCATACTTGTTCTAGGTAAAGCGAACGTCAAGCGTGCGTAGAGTCGTATCAGTGGCCGATAGGACTTGAGAGAGTATTTGTTCTACCTTTAGCTCCTCGTTGGGTTCGACACTCTTACTTATCGAAAGAGGCTACAACTATCCCCTATACTTGTGGGTTATCAAGACCTTTTTCTGGCGCCGTTGCCGGGGAGTCATAGCGTGGGGTGAATATTCTCGTGTGTGCTTGTTTGCTTATCACTAAGTAATTTTTATTTTCTATTCATAGTTGTTCTCTATCTTTAGTCATGGATATGGAACGCAAAATACCAAAAAAATTAGATGTACTTGCTACTCAAGAGGATGGGGTAACTCCTAAAACCCTCGATTCTCATCATGAGAAAAATATTTTGTACTACTTAGATAATCCTGAGAAAACCCCATTCAACTTTATAATGGGAGTAACATTGGATCAACGTGAATACTTTAGGGATTATCGCTCGACACAAAAAGGGAAACTATTATGGGATCAAATTAATATGTTGAAGTGGTATGCTAGACAACTATGCTCGGAATATGATATTACTTGTTGCTCTAGGATGGAGGCTCCACACCTTCCCTTTTCATGCAAATTTAATGATAATGAAACCTTAGCTTCTTATGCTAATGGTATATATGATTACTATGATGTGGAACAAATAGAAGAATTTGTTGCTTTTATGGGTGCTTATGAAATTGAATCCATGTTTAAAGAGTTTGAGGATTTTGATGATGCTTGTTATAGATCTGAAAATTTAGCTATCCTCAAATATTGCTATGAGAATTATAAATACAATTATGAAATTAATGCACTTATTAAGAAAGTCTCCGTTGTCCAAGAAGAGACTAATATTTTGCAGGAGACTATGGAAGAGGAAATTGATGAAACTGTGAGCTCATTGGATGAAAAAGATGAGGAGGAGAGCGAAGAACAAAAGGAGGAAGAGCGGATTGATCACCCGTGCCCACCTTCTAATGAGAGTAACCCTTCAACTCATACATTGTTTAATTCCCCTTCGTGCTTACCGAAGGATGACTGCTATGATGATTGCTATGATCCCATTGATTCTTTCGAAATGTCCCTTTTTGATGATGCTTGCTATGCTTGTGGCCAAGATGCCAACATGAATGATGCTTATGGAGATGAACTTGCTATAGTTCCTTATGTTATGAATGAAATTGTTGCTATTGCACCCACGCATGATAGTCCTATTATCTTTTTGAATTCTCCCGACTACACTATATCGAAGAAGCTTGCACTTATTAAGGATTATATTGATGGGTTGCCTTTTACCCTTGCACATGATGATTTTGATGAATGTAATATGCATGTACTTGCTGCTCCTACTTGCAATTATTATGAGAGAGGAACTATTTCTCCGCCTCTTTATGTTTCCAACACGATGAAATTGCAAGAAACTGCTTATACTATGCATTGACCTTTACTATGTGTGCATGAATTGTTCTTTTATGACATGCCGATGCATAGGAAGAGAGTTAGACTTCGTTGTTGCATGATATATGTTACTTTGTGCTCACTGCTAAATTACAAATCATTGTTAATTAAAATTGGCTTTGATATACCTTGGGATCCGGGTGGATTCACTACTTGAGCACTATATGCCTAGCTTAATGGCTTTAAAGAAAGCGCTGCCAGGGAGATAACCCGAAAGTTTTAGAGATTCATTTATTTCTGTTGAGTGCTTTCATATAGTTTAAAAACAAAAAAAATAAAGAGGGGAACCTAAAAACTTTTCAAAAAGGAAAGTGAAAGTGAGAGAGACAAGCATTGTTGAAGTGGGAGCTAGCCTTGAACTTTGTTCTTGCTCACAGAAACTTTGTGAATCTTGATTACAGAAACTTCTCAACAAAAATAATTATCCCCTTGTACAATTCCATTGTATTATAAAAATAATGTGCCAAGGTTTGCCTTTAGGATGTTTACAATGCTTGTTGGTTTGTACGGTGCAGGACAGAAACTTTGGCTGTAGTGCGCGATTTTACATTTTTACCTGGAACTTCAATTGGTTCTGATTCCTTTTGCACTGTCTTTCTATACAACTTGTTTATTTTTCCTAATTTTGGTAGAATGTTTGGGGTACCAGAAGTATTGTGGATGTTCAGATTGCTACAGACTGTTCTGTCTTTGACAGATTCTGTTTTTGATGCATAGTTTGCTTGTTTTGATGAAACTATCAATTTATATCAATGGATTAAGCCATGAAAAAGTTATATTACAGTAGACACAATGCAAAAACAAAATATGAATTGGTTTGCAACAGTACTTAGAGTGGTGATTTGCTTTATTATACTAATGGATCTTACCGAGTTTTCTGTTGAAGTTTTGTGTGGATGTAGTGTCTAATCGAGGATGTCTCGATATGAGGAAAAGGAAGAGAGGCAAGAGATCAAGCTTGGGGATGCCCGAGGCACCCCAAGTAAATATTCAAGGAGACTCAAGCGTCTAAGCTTGGGTATGCTGGGGAAGCATCCCCTCTTTCTTCAACAAGTATCGGTATCTTTTCGAATTCGTTTCGTTCATGCATTATGTGCAAGTCTTGGAGCGTCTTCTGCATTTAGTTTTCATTTTTCTTTTATGCACCATGCTGGTATGAGATAGTCCTTGGTTGATTTATAGAATGCTCATTGCACTTCACTTAAATCTTTTGAGTGTGGCTTTATAGAATGCTTCATGTGCTTCACTTATATCATTTGAAGTTGGATTGCCTGTTTCTCTTTACATAGAAAACCGCCATTTGTAGAATGCTCTTTTGCTTCACTTATATTTGTTAGAGCGTGGGCATATATTTTGTATAAAGAATTAAACTCTCTTGCTTCACTTATATCTATTTAGAGAGATGACAAGATTTGGTCACTCACATGGTTAGTCATAAAATCCAACATAACCTTGTAGATCGCTGAATATGATATGTTTGATTCCTTGCAATAGTTTTGCGATATAAAAGGTGGTGATATTAGAGTCATGCTAGTGGGTGGTTCTGGATTGTAGAGACACTTGTGTTGAGGTTTGTGATTCCCGTAGCATGCACGTATGGTGAACCGCTTTGTGATGAAGTTGGAACACAATTTTATTTATTGATTGTCTTCCTTATGAGTGGCGGTCGGGGACGAGCGATGGTCTTTTCCTACGAATCTATCCCCCTAGGAGCATGCGCGTAGTACTTTGTTTTCAATGGCTTGTAGATTTTCGCAATAAGTATATGAGTTCTTTATGACTAATGTTGAGTCCATGGATTATACGCACTCTCAACCTTCCACCATTGCTAGCCTCTCTTGTGCCGTGCAACTTTCGCCGGTACCATACACCCACCATATATCTTCCTCAAAACAGCCACCATACCTACGTATCATGGCATTTCCATAGCCATTCCGAGATATATTGCCATGCAACTTCCACCATCATCATATACATGACTTGAGCATTCATTGTCATATTGCTTTGCATGATCGTAAGATAGCTAGCATGATGTTTTCATGGCTTGTCCGTTTTTTGATGTCATTGCTATGCTAGATCATTGCACATTCCGGTACACCGCCGGAAGCATTCATATAGAGTCATATCTTTTCGAGATATCGAGTTGTAATATTGAGTTGTAAGTAAATAAAAGTGTGATGATCATCATTATTAGAGCATTGCCCCAGTGAGGAAAGGATGATGGAGACTATGATTCCCCCACAAGTCAGGATGAGACTCCGGACTTTATGAAAAAAAAAAGAGGCCAAAGAAGCCCACCAAAAAAAGAGAAAATAAAAAAATGAGAGAAAAAGAGAGAAGGGGCAATGTTACTATCCTTTTACCACACTTGTGCTTCAGAGTAGCACCATGTTCTTCATAGAGAGAGCCTCCTATGCTATCACTTTCATATACTAGTGGGAATTTTCATTATAGAACTTGGCTTGTATATTCCGATGATGGGCTTCCTCAAATGCCCGAGGTCTTCATGAGCAAGCAAGTTGGATGCAGACCCACTTAGTTTCAGTTTGAGCTTTCATACACTTATAGCTCTAGTGCATCCGTTGCATGGCAATCCCTACTCACTCACATTGATATCTATTGATGGGCATCTCCATAGCCCGTTAATACGTCTAGTTGATGTGAGACTTTCTCCCTTTTTGTCTTCTCCACATAACCCCACCATCATTTTCTATTCCACCTATAGTGCTATATCCATGGCTCACGCTCATGTATTGTGTGAAAGTTGAAAAAGTTTGAGATTATTAAAGTATGAAACAATTGCTTGGCTTGTCATCGGGGTTGTGCATGATTAAATACTTTGTGTGATGAAGACAGAGCAACAGCCAGACTATATGATTTTGTAGGGATAACTTTCTTTGGCCATATTGTTTTGAAAAGACATGATTGCTTTATTGGTACGCTCGAAGTGTTATTGTTTTTATGTCAAATGATAGACTATTGCTTTGAATCACTCGTGTCTTAATATTCATGCCATGATTAGACATATGATCAAGATTATGCTAGGTAGCATTCCACATCAAAAATTATTCTTTTTTATCATTTACCTACTCGAGGAAGAGCAGGAATTAAGCTTGGGGATGCTGATACGTCTCCGTCGTATCTATAATTTTTTATTGTTCCATGCCAATATTATTCACTTTCATATACTTTTTGGCAACTTTTTACATTATTTTTGGGACCAACATATTGATCCAGTGCCCAGTGCCAGTTCCTGTCTGTTGCATGTTTTATGTTTCACAGAATATCCATATCAAACGGAATCAAAATGGGATAAAAACGGATGGAGCTTATTTTTGGAAAATATGGAAAATTCCAGAAGAAAAATCCACGCGAAACGGTATCCGAGGTGGGCACGAGGTAGGGGGGCGCGCCCTACCCCCCCAGGCGCGCCCCTAACCCTCGTGGTCCACCCATAAGGCGGTTGATGCTCTTCTTCTGGCGCAAGAAAGATAATTTTATGAGAAAGATCTGGGCGAAAGATTCACCCCAATCGGAGTTATGGATCTCCAGATATAAAGGAAACGGTGAAGGGGTAGAATCTGCCAACGCAGAGAACGCAAAAACAGAGAGATAGATCCAATCTCGGAGGGGCTCTCGCCCCTCCCAAGCCATGGGAGCCAAGGACCAGAGGGGAAACCCTTCTCCCATCTAGGGAGAAGGTCAAGGAAGAAGAAGAAGAAGGGGGGCTCTCTCCCCCTTGCTTCCGATGGCGCCGGAACGCCGCCGGGGGCCATCATCATCACCGCGATCTTCACCAACACCTCCGCCATCTTCACCAACATCTCCATCACCTTCCCCCTTCTATATTCAGCGGTCCACTCTCCCGCAACCCGCTGTACCCTCTACTTGAACATGGTGCTTTATGCTTCATATTATTACCCAATGATGTGTTGCCATCCTATGATGTCTAAGTAGATTTTCGTTGTCCTATCGGTGATTGATGAATTGCTATGATTGGTTTGAGTTGCATGTTTTATTATTGGTGTTGTCCTATGGTGCCCTCCGTGTCGCGCAAGCGTGAGGGATCCCCGATGTAGGGTTTGTAATATGTTTATGATTTGCTTATGGTGGGTGGCGTGAGTGACAGAAGCACAGACCCGAGTAAGTAGGTTGTTTGCGTATGGGATAAAAGGGGACTTGATACTTTAATGCTATGGTTGGGTTTTACCTTAATGAATCTTTAGTAGTTGCGGATGCTTGCTAGAGTTCCAATCATAAGTGCATATAATCCAAGTAGAGAAAGTATGTTAGCTTATGCCTCTCCCTCAAATAGAATTGCAATAGTGATTACCGGTCTAGTAACATAGTCAATTGCTTAGGGACAATTCCACAACTCCTACCACCACTTTTCCACACTCGCTATATTTACTTTATTGTTCTTTATCTAAACAGCCCCTAGTTTATATTTATGTGTTCTTTACTTTCTTGCAAACTTACCCTTTCACACCTACAAAGTACTTCTAGTTTCATACTTGTTCTAGGTAAAGCGAATGTCAAGCGTGCGTAGAGTCGTATCAGTGGCCAATAGGACTTGAGAGAGTATTTGTTCTACCTTTAGCTCCTCGTTGGGTTCGACACTCTTACTTATCGAAAGAGGCTACAACTATCCCCTATACTTGTGGGTTATCAAGGCCCCCTTGGGCCATGTGGCGTTGGGCAGCTTGCTTATCATGGCCCCGCTATAGTCCGCATGCTTCCCGTCGACCACCTTCGGCTTCACATTGAAGATCTTCAGCCATAGGGTGAAGTGTGGGGGGATGCGGAGTAAAGCCTCACACACAACGATAAACACCGAGATGTGGAGGAAAGAGTTCGGTGCTAGATCATGGAAATCTAGCCCGTAATAGAACATGAGTCCCCGGACGAAGGGGTGGGGTGCAAAACCTAACCCTCCAAGGAAATGGGGGAGGAAGACGACCCTTTCGCCGGGCTCCGGAGTGGGGACGATCTGACCCTTGGTGGGGAGCCTGTGCGCGATGGTTGCGGCTAGGTATCCCGCACTCCGGATATCCTTTATCTCCTTCTCCGTGGCGGAGGAGGCCTCCCACTTGCCCTTGGAACTAGATCTGGCCATGGTCGGAGGAGGTGGTGGTGGTGAGGAAGACGAAAACTTTCTTTCGGGCGCTGAGAGCTTGGGAGATTGGAAGGCTGAGGAGATTGGAAGGCGTGGGGAAGAGAGGAGAAATCCATTGCCCTCTTATAGGCGGTAAAAATGCCAACCGTCCCTCCACTTATGCCTTGAAACTCGCCTATTCCCAATGTAAGTGTGCTCCGTAAACGGTTGGATTACCCAAATTTTATTGATGAGCAATCCTGTAATAAGTGGGCATGATCTCCATTTTGGCAAGACGGGCCAAGGGGGCTTGGCCTCGAAACACGGGGTGTGAAAACGGTTCAAAATGCTGAAGGGTCAGGTCTGACGCTTCGCCAGAAAAAGTTGTCAGTAAAGACATTGTTCCTATCTTTTATATATCATGCCTTCATGGCTAAGGGTTGTACTAATTATGCAAAGCCGAATACAGTTCTTTTATGAAGGAAAGCTGACGTATATTGTTAAAGGAACCCGCCTCGCAATGCCGAAGATAATCTGCGCACCGAACACGTTGTCATTAAAGACTGGTTCACAGGCTACTGAGGGAGTCCTGGACTAAGGGGTCCTCAGGCGTCCGGTTTATTGAATGTGGGCCAGACTAATGGCTGTCAAGATACATGGAAGAAGACCACCTCTAGTGTCCGGTAGGGACTCCCGTATACGTGGGTGGCAAGTTTAGGTGTCCAGATATATTATTTCCTTTTTGTTAAACCGACTTCGTACAACCTTAAGCCCCTCCGGTATCTACATAAACCGGAGGGTTTAGACCAAAGGCAGGATCATAACATTGATAGGCTAGCCAAGCTAGGGTTTAGCCATACGATCTCGAGGTAGATCAACTCGTGTAACCCCTATACTCATCAAATATAATCAAGCAAGAGTAGGGTTTTACCTCCATTAAGAGGGCCCAGACCTGGGTAAACTCTGTGTCCTTTTGATCATGGTTACCATCGATCCTCAGACATACAACTTGCCCCCCCCCCTACCCGAGATCTGCCGGTTTTCACACCGACATCCATGGTTAGGAAACCTTAACAATATTTGATCAACGAGCTAGTCTAGTAGAGGCTTACTAGGGACACGGTGTTTGTTTATGTATTCACACATGTATTTAAGTTTCTGATTAATACAATTCTAGCATGAATAATAAACCTTTATCATGAATAAGGAAATATAAAATAACAAATTTATTATTGCCTCTAGGGCATATTTCCATCAGTCTCCCACTTGCACTAGAGTCAATAATCTGGATTACATTGTAATGAATCTAACACCCATGGAGTCTTGGTGCTGATCATGTTTTGCTCGTGGAAGAGGCTTAGTCAACGGGCCTGCTACATTTAAATCTATATGTATCTTGCAAATTTCTATGTCTTCATCCTTGACTTGTTCACGAATGGAGTTGAAGCATCTCTTGATGTGTTTGGTTCTCTTGTGAAATCTGGATTCCTTCACCAAGGCAATTGCTCCAGTATTGTAAAAAGATTTTCATTGGACCTGATGCACTAGGTATTACATCCAGATCGGATATGGACTCCTTCATCCAGACTCCTTCATTTACTGCGTCCGAAGTAGCTATGTACTCCGCTTCACACGTAGATCCCGCCACGACGCTCTGCTTGGATCTGCACCAATTGATAGCTCCACCATTCAATATAAATACTTATCCAGTTTGTGACTTAGAGTCATCTGGATCAGTGTCGAAGCTAGCATCGACGTAACCATTTATGACGAGCTCTTTGTCACCTCCATAAACAAGAAAAATATCTTTGGTCCTTTTCAGGTACTTCAGGATGTTCTTGATCGCTGTCCAGTGATCCACTCCTGGATTACTTTGGTACCTCCCTGCCAGACTTATGGCAAGGCATACATCAGGTTTGGTACATAGCATAGCATACATGATAGAACCTATGGCTGAGGCATAGGGAATGACTTTCATTTTCTCTCTATCTTCTACAGTGGTATGGCTTTGAGTCTGACTCAACTTCACACCTTGTAACATAGGCAAGAACCCTTTCTTTTACTGATCCATTTTGATTTTTTTTCAAAACTTTGTCAAGGTATGTGCTTTGTGAAAGTCCTATTAAGAGTCTTGATCTATCTCTACAGATCTTGATGCCCAATATATAATCAGCTTCACCGAGGTCTTTCATTGAAAAACTCTTATTCAAGTATCCTTTTATGCTATCCAGAAATTCTATATCATTTCCAATCAACAATATGTCATCTACATATAATATCAAAAATTCTACAGAGCTCCCACTCACTTTCTTGTAAATACAGGCTTCACCGAAAGTCTGTATAAAACCATATGCTCTGATCACCTCATCAAAGCATATATTCCAACTCCGATATGCTTGCACCCGTCCATAGATGGATTGCACCTTTAGGATCGACAAAACCTTCTGGTTGCATCATATACAACTCTTCTTTAAGAAATCCACTGAGGAATGCAGTTTTCACGTCCATTTGCTAGATTTCATAATCATAAAAATGTGGAAATTGCTAGCATGATTTGGACAGACTTAAGCATCGCTACGGGTGAGAAGGTCTCATCGTAGTCAACCCCTTGAACTTGTCGAAAACATTTTGCGACAAGTCGAGCTTTGTAGACAGTAACGTTACCATCAGCTTCAGTCTTCTTCTTGAAGATCCATTTATTCTCGATGGCTTGCCGATCATTGAACAAGTCCATCAGAGTCCACACTTTATTCTCATACATGGATGCTATCTTAGATTTCATGGCCTCAAGCCATTTGTCGGAATCTGGGCTCATCATAGCTTCTTCATAATTCGTAGGTTCGCCATGGTCTAGTAACATGACTTACAGGACAGGATTACCGTACCACTCTGGCGTAGATCGTGCTTTGGTCGACCTACAAAGTTTAGTAGCAACTTGATCTGAAGTTTCATTATCATTATCATTAGCTTCCTCTCTACTTGGTGTAGGCATAATGGGAACGATTTTCTATGATGTGCTACTTTCCAATTAGAGAGGAGGTACAATTACCTCATCAAGTTCTACTTTCCTCCCACTCACTTCTTTCGAGAGAAACTCCTTCTCTAGAAAGGTTCCATTGTTGGCAACAAATATCTTTCCTTCGGATCTGTGGTAGAAGGTGTACCCAATTGTTTCCTTCGGGTATCCTATGAAGACGAACTTCTCCAATTTGGGTTCGAGCTTATCAGGCTGAAGCCTTTTAACATAAGTGTCACAACCCCAAACTTTAAGAAACGATAGATTAGGTTTCTTGCCTAACCACAGTTCATACGGTGTCGTCTCAACGGATTTAGACGATGCCCTATTTAACGCGAATGTGGTTATCTCTAATGAATAACCCCAAAACGATAGTGGTAAATCGGTAAGAGACATCATAGACCGCACCATATCTAACAAAGTATGGTTACGATGTTCGGACACACCATTACACTGTGGTGTTCCAGGTGGCATGAGTTGTGAAACAATTCTACATTGTTTTAAATGAAGGCCAAACTTGTAACTCAAATATTCGCCTCCGCGATTAGATCATAGAAACTTTACTTGTTACGATGATTCTCCACTTCAATCTGAAATTCTTTGAACTTTTCAAATGTTTTAGACTTGTGTTTCATTAAGTAGATATACCCATATCTACTTAAATCATCTGTGAAGGTCAGAAAATAACAATAGCCGCCGCGTGCCTCAATACTCATCGGACCGCATACATTGGTATGTATTATTTCCAATAAGTCATTAGCTCGCTCCATTGTTCTGGGGAACAGAGTTTTGGTCATGTTGTCCATGAGGCATGGTTCGCAAGTATCAAATGATTCATAATCAAGTGATTCCAAAAGTCCATCTGTATGGAGTTTCTTCATGCGCTTTACACCAATATGACCTAAACGGCAGTGCCACAAATATGGCGCACTATCATTATCAACTTTGCATCTTTTGGCATCAATATTATGAATATGTGTATCACTACAATCGAGATTCAACAAGAATAGACCACTCTTCAAGGGTGCATGACCATAAAAGATATTACTCATATAAATAGAACAACCATTATTCTCTGATTTAAATGAATAACCGTCTTGCACTAAACAAGATCCAGATATATTGTTCAGGCTCAATGCTGGCACCAAATAACAATTATCAAGGTCTAAAACTAACCCCAAAGGTAGATGTAGAGGTCGTGCCGACAGCGATCACATCGACCTTGGAACCATTCCCGGCACGCATCGTCACCTCGTCCTTAGCCAATCTTCGTTTAATCCGCAGCTCATGTTTCAAGTTACAAATATGAGTAACCGAACCAGTATCAAATACCCAGGCGCTACTACGAGCATTGGTAAGGAACACATCAATAACATGTATATCAAATATACCTTTGTTCACTTTGCCATCCTTCTTATTCGCCAAGTATTTGGGGCAGTTTCGCTTCCAGTGACCACTCCCTTTGCAGTAGAAGCACTCAGTTTCAGGTTTAGGTCCAACTTTGGGTTTCTTCACGGGAGTGGCAACTTGCTTGCCGTTCTTTTTGAAGTTCCCTTTCTTTCCTTTGCCATTTTTCTTGAAACTAGTGGTCTTGTTAACCATCAACACTTGATGCTCCTTCTTGATTTCTACCTCCGCGGCCTTAAGCATTGTGAAAAGCTCAGGAATCATCTTATTCATCCCTTGCATATTATAGTTCATCACAAAGCCTTTGCAGCTTGGTGGCAGTGATTGAAGAACTCTGTCAATGACACTATCAACTGGAAGATCAACTCCCAGCTGAGTCAAGTGGTTATGACACCCGGACATTTTGAGTATGTGTTCACTGGCGGGACTGTTCTCCTCCATCTTGCAGCTATAGAACTTGTTGGAGACTTCATATCTCTCAACCCGGGAATTTTCTTGAAATATTAACTTCAACTCCTGGAACATCTCATATGCTGCATGACGTTCACAAAGTCTATGAAGTCTCGGTTATAAGCCGTAAAGCATGGCACACTGAACTATAGAGTAGTCATCATTCCGCGTTTGCCAGGCGTTCATAGCGTCCAGATTAGCGAGAGCAGGTGGGTCACCTAGCGGCGCATCAAGGACATAATTCTTCTATGCTGGAATGAGGATAATCCTCAAGTTATGGACCCAGTCCGTGTAGTTGCTACCATCATCTTTCAACTTAGCTTTCTCTAGGAACGCATTAAAATACAGGGGGACGGTAGCTCGAGCCATTGATCTACAATATAGATATGCAAAATTATAAGACTAAGTTCATGATAAATTAAGTCCAATTAATCAAATTACTTAGGAACTCCCACTTAAATAGACATCCCTCAAGTCATCTAAGTGATACGTGATCCAAATCAACTAACCCGTGTCCGATCATCACGTGAGAGATGGGGTAGTCATCAATGGTGAACATCTCTATGTTGATCATATCTACTATATGATTCACGTTCGACCTTTTGGTCTCCAGTGTTCCGAGGCCATGTCTGTACATGCTAGGTCGTCAAGTTTAACTCAAGTATTCTGCATGTGCAAAATTGTCTTACGCCCGTTGTATGTGAACGTAGAGTCTATCACACCCGATCATCACGTGGTGTCTCGAAACGACGAATTGTAGCAACGGTGCATACTCAGGGAGAACACTTTTACCTTGAAATTTAGTGAAGGGATCATCTTATAATGCTACCGCCGTACTAAGAAAAATAAGATGCATAAAAGATAAACATCACATGCAATGAAAATATGTGACATGACATGGACATCATCATCTTGTGCTTTTGATCTTCATCTCTAAAGCATCGTCATGATCTCCATCGTCATCGGCTCGACACATTGATCTCCATCATTGCGTCGTGGTCGTCTCGCCAACTATTGCTTCTACAACTATCGCTAACGCATAGTGATAAAATAAAGCAATTACATCGCTGAAAGCACAAGTGCTCCCTAGGTGGTTTTGGTAATTAATGTCAACATATCTCTTGTTGGACTAACACTTTTATCTAATATGTTTCAGATAAGTTCAACAGTGGAGTGGCATGGACTAAAGGATGAGGGAACTCCTTCAAGATGCTAAGGACAAAGGATTGGCTAAAGCTTCAAGCTCAAGACTCTTCATTTTACATTTTAGTGGTCCAAGATCACATTGAGTCTATAGGAAAAGCCAATACTATCAAGGAGGGATGAGGTGTTGCTTAATGAGCCTCTTGCTTCATGTGCTTTGTGATATGCTCCAAAACTCTCAGCTACCTTCTCACTTCCAAATGACCTAAATCCAAAGCCAAAATCGGTCACACCGAAACTTCCTATCCGGCGCCACCGATTCCAAAAGTCATACCCACTGCCACAAACCCTAAGCAAACCGGTCTTACCGATAGGGATCTCGGTCTCACCGAGATGGGATTGTAATCTCTCTGTGTATGTCCATTATCAAATCGGTCTCACCGAGTTTGAGCAATCAGTACTACTGAGATTACAATGCAAACTCTCTGGAAACTTATTACTGAAATCGGTCTCACCGAGTTTGAGTAATCGATCCCACCGAGTTTGCCTGACCAACTCTCTGGAAAGCTTATTACCAAATTGGTCTCACCGAATTTGTGTAATCGGTCTTACCGAGATTACGTTATGCCCTAACCCTAACTGAATCGGTCTCACCGAGTTGCATTTCGGTCCCACCGAAAACCCTAACACTCACATTATTTGCTGAGTCGGTCTGACCGAGTTTAACTATTCGGTCCCACCGAGTTTGGCAGATTGTGTGTAACGGTTAGATTTTGTGTGGAGGCTATATATACCCCTCCACCTCCTCTTCACTCGTGGAGAGAGCCATCAGAACGAACCTACACTTCCAACTTACCATTTCTGAGAGAGAACTACCTACTCATGTGTTGAGGCCAAGATATTCCATTCCTACCATATGAATCTTGATCTCTAGCCTTCCCCAAGTTGCTTTCCACTCAAATCTTCTTTCCACCAGATCCAAACCTATTGAGAGAGAGTTGAGTGTTGGTATCGGAGTAATTGGACACGGATACCCCGAAGACGGCGAGACGATATTTCAAGACATCGGGGCTAGCAAAGCCCCTCAGTCTGACTTCCCGGTCGGCTCCTGACTGCTGGCTGCTGACTGTGCCACCAGGCCGACTGCTGGCTGCCGACTGCGCCACCAGGCCGACTACTGGCTGCCGACTGCGCCACCAGGCCGACTGCTGGCTGCCGACTGCTGGCTGCCGACTGCTGGCTGCCAACTGCTGGCTGCCGACTACTGGCTGCCGACTGCACCACCAGGCCGACTGCTGGCTGCCGACTGCGCCACCAGGCCGACTGCTGGCTGCCGACTGCTGGCTGCCGGCTAATGGCTGCCGACTGTACCATCAGGCCGACTGTTGGCTGCCGACTGCGCCACCAGGCCAACTGCTGGCTTCCCGAAGTCAACTGCAGCCTGACGCGACCCCGACGTGACGACCGTACCCGGCACTGTTCACGTGACGCCCCAGTCATCATGTACAGTGTCACTTGTCCCCTGGCACTATTTATGAAGTGACCCAGGGGACAAGGATGACACCCCACCATGCCACTAGCTAGCTAGCTACCATGCCTACATGGCTTACATCCTAAGCTAACTCCCCCTATATATATGAGCATCATCCATCCATCCAGGATGGACTCACTCTCCCACACTCTCACGTATGAGCACACAAGCACCACCACGGCCACTCCATTCGGCCACTAGCTAGCCACTCCCTCACTTGTGCTCTTATGCATATACGAGGCCAGATGCCTACAGCACTGACCTCAGATACAGCTCCAGGAGCACTCTGTACCAGATATACCAGATATACTCAGACATGCAGGAGTAGGGGTGTTATCTCTCCGGAGAGCCCCGAACCTGGGTAAACTAGCGCGTGCTACTCGCATACCCGTCCCTGGATATTCCGGCAGCAGTCTTGCCCTCACACGAAGCCACGTTGTGGCATATGTCGTCTTGCACCCCCCGTGAGAATACCACGACATTTGGCGCCCACCGTGGTGCGGTACTATGCTACCGCGCTGCTGTTGGTTTCGCAGTCCGGGCGGGACCATCTTCGTCATCTCCATCGCGGCGTCGCGCCGTCTCTTTGGTAGCGCTCGGGGGCTCGACTTCGACCCGGCCCCGGAGCGGCCGCGCGGGACGGCGCGTCCTCGCCGTCGTCCTCTTCGCCTTCACCGCCACGGCGTCGCGCCGTCTCTCCGATAGCGCTCGGGGGCTCGACTTCGACCCGCCCCCAGAGCGGCCGCGCGGGACGGCGCGTCCTCGTCGTTGGCCTCGCCGCCTTCGTCATCACCACCGTTGCGACGCCGGCTATCCGTCCGCGCGCATGTCGCGCGCAGGTCTTCGCTTCGTTCGGCCTTGTCTGTCCACGCGCGCCTTGCTCCGGCCGACGCACACGTTCGCTCATCCATATATTGTCTGTGCAAGCTAGCTAGCTGCTAAGTCAAACAATTGTCAAACGGTCAAACCATTAGCCAAATAATAGCCAGATATTGCCTATACACTACCCGTACAAACACTGACCATGCCCAGACAGTGGCGTTTGGTTTGCTGCTGCTATCTCCACGCTGCTCAGTGCTCACTCTGCTCCGCGCGTTCCGCCTGAGACCACCGCGGCCGCGGAGTGCTGATGGCCACGAGCTCCTCCCGCGCCTGGCCTTCCTGCTCCGCCCCGCAACCAACTTCAGCAGCAGCACTCCGCGCTTCTCCGAGCGCGTGCACCGCTCGGCCCCTGCTCGCGGCGTCCGGCTGCAGCCCCGCCTGCCGCTTGCTGCTGCGTCCCCATGGCTGCGCACCCTGCTGGCGCCGGGTCCGCTTGCCGCTTCTCGCCCGGGCCGGCTCCGCGCTTGGCCACGCGCCTCTCCGGCCGGGTTCGCTCGCCGCCCTTCGCCCGAGCCGGCCGCCTGGGCAGTCCTGCGCTCGACTTCGCCCTCGCGCCGGCTGCCTAGTTCCCGGACGCCGGCGGCCCATCGCCCGGCCTCCAACAGCACCGCAGCGCCGGCCCCGTCGCCCTCCGCCTGCACCGTCCACGCCACGACACCGAGCGCGCCTCCCCTCCCACTCGCTCCTCCGCCTGGGGCCGCGTGCCCGCGATGGCCCGGTCGTCCGCGCCGCATCCAGTGGGTGGGCCGGCCTCCTCTAGCCGCTCCTCCTCGCCCGGGCTGCTGCCGTCCGGCTCTCTTGGCATCCCGCGTGACCCGGCCGGCCGGCTCCCGCGCTGGCCGGTTTCCCCGGAACCCGGCCCCGTACCGGCTCGGCCTCGCCGCCTCCAGCCGGCGACCCGGCGTTTGGCCGGCTCCGCTCGCCTGCCGCCTCCACCGCGCTCGGCCGCCTCTCTGCCTGCCCGCGTGCCGGCTCGCCCGGGCCCCCGGCGCCGCCCCGTGCCTAGCCGGGTCCTGCTTCGCTCACCCCAAGCCGGCTCCGGGTTGCCGCCCGCGCCTGGCCGAGTCCGGCTCCGGGTCACCAGTCGCGCGTCATCTGCGGTTGCCCTGTTGCTCGGGCTGAGGAAGAAGCAAAGAACAAGGACAGAAGAAAGAGTCGGCCCTGGCTGTGCTGAAAAAAAAAGAAAAAAAAGAAAAAAAGAGAAAATAGAGAGAGATAGGACGCGAGCTGGCTGCTCATTTCCAGAAGTCCAACTACTCAGCCGGATGGAAAAGAAATATGCGTCCGGCTGCCCGCAGCTGGACAAAGAGAAGGAGAAAGAAGACAAAGTAGTTGCCGGGAGATCCGGCCCGACTGCTCAGCAGTCGGCCCAGATCTCGGGGGCTACACCCAGCGGGTGCGCTGACGCGCACCCGCGAAGAAGAAGACAAAGTAGTCGCCGGGAGACCCGGCCCGACTGCTCAGCAGTCGGCCCGAATCTCGGGGGCTACACCCAGCGGGTGCGCTGGCGCGCCCCCGCGAAGATTGCAGACAAGAGAAGAGTTTTATCTGGCTGCCAGCAGCCGGCAGAAGAGAAAAAGAGAAGAAAAAAGGCGATGCAAGACGCCTCGCCGCCTGGCCGGTCGAGCCTGACCGGCCGGGACCCCCCCTTCGAGCACCCGGGGGTTCGAAGGCTACACCCCAGCGGGTGCGCCGGCACACTCCGTGAGCGCCGAGCCGCGCCGGCTGTATTCGGCAAACTCTGCCTCGGTTACGCGAAAACAATGTGAGCTCCTCACCCGCATATTTTTTGCACCACGCAAGCATGAATAACCCCGAGCGATGCTCAGGGGCTGTCTCCGCATTTTATTATAGTAGCATCACTGTTCGCCCCGGCGCCAGCCAGAGTTGGCCCGGGGGCTAGCCGCTTGGCCTGAGACGTTAGTTCCCGCAGACGGCTTAGTACCGTGCGCGGTACCAAAGGCCCACTCTTAGTCACAGACCGCAGAGCAGCTGCCCGACTAGCAAGAGTGAACGCTGGAGGCCACCCACGCGAAAAACGTCCGGGAAGAAAAACGCTTCGAGCGACCCGACCGTTTCCTTTACAAGTATCTACTCGGTTGAATCTGCTCCCAGACTCTGAGTACTGTACACTCCGCTTCGCGGCCCACTCTCAGCCACAGACCACAGAGCGGCTGTCCGGCGAGCGAGAGCACAAGCCAAAAAGCAGAGGGAACACGAAAAAGATTAAGGGGGCTCGGACGAAACCGAGTCGGCACCCTCCGTATAACACTTGCAATGCTAAAAGCAAACATTTGATATATCTGCGTGGACTAACTTCGTCTTTTTTCATGATCATTTCCATGAACACTCGCCAAAAAACCTCCGCCCAACTTTGCCAAATTGCCCGGAGGCCTGGGGGCTACTATCGGAGTAATTGGACACGGATACCCCGAAGACGGCGAGACGATATTTCAAGACATCGGGGCTAGCAAAGCCCCTCAGTCCGACTTCCCGGTCGGCTGTTGACTGCTGGCTGCTGACTGCGCCACCAGGCCGACTGCTGGCTGCCGACTGCGCCACCAGGCCGACTACTGGCTGCCGACTGCGCCACCAGGCCGACTGCTGGCTGCCGACTACTGGCTGCCGACTGCTAGCTGCCGACTGCGCCACCAGGCCGACTGCTGGCTGCCGACTGCTGGCTGCCGGCTACTGGCTGCCGACTTCACCATCAGGCCGACTGCTGGCTGCCGACTGCGCCACCAGGCCAACTGCTGGCTTCCCGAAGTCAACTGCAGCCTGACGCGACCCCGACGTGACGACCGTACCCGGCACTGTTCACGTGACGCTCCAGTCATCATGTATAGTGTCACTTGTCCCCTGGCACTATTTATGAAGTGACCCAGGGGACAAGGATGACACCCCACCATGCCACTAGCTAGCTAGCTACCATGCCTACATGGCTTACATCCTAAGCTAACTCCCCCTATATATATGAGCATCCATCCATCCATCCAGGATGGACTCACTCTCCCACACTCTCACGTATGAGCACACAAGCACCACCACGGCCACTCCATTCGGCCACTAGCTAGCCATTCCCTCACTTGTGCTCTTATGCATATACGAGGCCAGATGCCTACGGCACTGACCTCAGATACAGCTCCAGGAGCACTCTGTACCAGATATACTCAGACATGCAGGAGTAGGGGTGTTATCTCTCCGGAGAGCCCCGAACCTGGGTAAACTAGCGCGTGCTACTCGCATACCCGTCCCTGGATATTCCGGCAGCAGTCTTGCCCTCACACGAAGCAACCTTGTGGCATATGTCGTCTTGCACCCCCCCGTGAGAATACCACGACAGTTGGGGAGACTATCATTTGAAGCACAAGAGCAAGGAGTTCATCATCAACGCACCATTTGTTACTTCTTGGAGAGTGGTGTCTCCTAGATTGGCTAGGTGTCACTTGGGAGCCTCCGACAAGATTGTGGAGTTGAACCAAGGAGTTTGTAAGGGCAAGGAGATCGCCCACTTCGTGAAGATCTACCGCTAGTGAGGCAAGTCCTTCGTGGGAGATGGCCATGGTGGGATAGACAAGGTTGCTTCTTCGTGGACCCTTCGTGGGTGGAGCCCTCCGTGGACTCGCAGCCGTTACCCTTCGTGGGTTGAAGTCTCCATCAACGTGGATGTACGATAGCACCACCTGTCGGAACCACGCCAAAAACATCCATGTCTCCAATTGCGTTTGAATCCTCCAAACCCTTCCCTTTACTTTCTTGCAAGTTGCATGCTTTACTTTCCGCTGCTCATATACTCTTTGCATGCTTGCTTGATATGTATTGGAATTGTTGAAATTGTGCTTAAGCTCCACTTAAACTTAACGAAACTTAAAAACTGCAAATTTGTTACTTAGTGTCTAATCACCCCCCCCCCTCTAGACACCTCTTCTCAAGGTCCTACAAGTGGTATCAGAGCATTGGTCTCCATTGCTTTGGTTTAATCACCATAGGAGTAAGATGGATGAGTCTACTATTGGGAGTCTTAGACATAGAGTGCCTATTCTTGATGGAGAGTATTTTCATGAATGGAAAAATGAGATGCTTGTTATTTTCAATCAATATCATTTTAACAAGTACATTGCTAGTCCTTGTGCACCTTATGTTGATCCTATGCATCCTACCCATGATGAGTCAATTGACATGATTAGGAATCTTAGAACTGCCGAACTTATCATTAGAGGATTGCCTAGAAACTTGATTTGATGCTTGCCTACTTTTAAATGTGCCTACATCATATGGAAATTTCTTGAGGAACGATTTCCAGAATATTCCTTGAAAAATCTTGATGAAATTCTCCATAAGTCTATTGCTTTGAGTAAGATGAATACTAGTGATCCTATGTTTGGTGATCGTCTATTTGAGCTTACAAACCTTATGCGTGCCAAAGGAAATGTTGGTATTATTAGTGATATTATTTCCGAAGCTATAAAAATTCATAAGCAAGATTATCAAACTCATTCTAATGAATCACCCTCTCTAGGACTTGATCCACCACATGACAATGTTGAACATGGATACTATGATGAGGATGATGATAGTGACTTTGATCTTGATGATGCAATGAGACATTTTGGTCTTATGGCAAATCTTCGAGGATATATGTCAGGAGGAAAGGAATGGGTTCTTGATAGTGGATGTACCGATCACATGACCGGAGATAAAGACATGTTCCGTGAGCTTGCTGATAACGATAGTCCTCGAAAGTATGTCACTTTCGGTGACAACTCAAAGGGTAAGGTGGTTGGCCTCGGTAAGGTGGCCATATCACATGATAGCTCCATACAAAATGTCATGCTCGTTGAATCTCTTGGGTACAACTTACTTTCAGTATCTAGACTTGCTGATTTCAGTTTCAATGTTCTATTTACTGAAGTAGATTGCCAAGTGTTTCTTCGAGATAATCATAAAATGATCTTTACCGGTGTGCGTAGAGGTGATCTATACATTGTTGATTTCACTAAAAAGGCTCAACCTAAAACTTGCTTCATTGCTAAATCCTCAAAAGGTTGGTTGTGGCATAGATGACTCGGTCATGTTGGTATGCGAAACCTTGACAAGCTTATTAAAGGAAATCATATCCTTGGAGTTAACGATGTCATATTTGATAAGGATAGACTTTGCAGTGCTTGTCAGGCAGGTAAACAGGTTGGATGAAGGCATCCCGTGAAGAACATCATGACTATAAGGAGGCCACTCGAGCTACTTCACATGGATCTCTTTGGTCCCAACTCTTATAAGAGTCTCGGTGGAAATTCTTTTGGTCTAGTTAGTTGATGATTTTTCAAGATTTACGTGGGTGTTCTTTCTCGATGATAAATCGCAGGTCCAAAAGATCTTCAAAAACTTCGCTAGGAAGGCCCAAAATCAATTTGAAGTGAAGATCAAGAAGGTTCGTAGCGACAACAGAACGGAGTTCAAGAACGCAAATGTGGACACCTTTCTTGATGAAGAAGGGATTTCACATGAGTTCTCAGCTACGTACACACCTCAACAAAACGGAGTTGTTGAGAGGAAGAACCGGACGCTCATCGAAATGGGGAGAACAATGCTTGATGAGTACAAGACGCCGAAGCACTTTTGGGCGGAAAAGGTTGAGACAGCTTGTCATGCAACAAATCGCTTGCATCTTCACAAGCTACTCGGCAAGACGGCATACGAGCTCCTCACCGGTAACAAACCCCAAGTTGGATACTTTCTAGTATTCGGCTCAAAGTGCTATATTCTTGATAAGCATCGTCGCTCTAAATTTGCTCCTAAATCTCATGAAGGTTTCCTACTAGGTTATGGCTCAAACTCTCACACTTACCGTGTCTACAACAATTTCACCCGAAAGGTTGAAGAAATGGTAGATGTGAAGTTTGATGAATCTAACGGCTCGCAAGTAGAGCAATTGCCAATTGATGTAGGTGACAAAGATCCTTCGAAAGCAATTCAAGACTTGGCCATTAGCAAGGTTCGTCCAACGGAGGTGAAGGAGAGTACCTCGTCCGTCCAAGTGGAAGCCTCAACTTCACAACAGGGTGAACCAAGAGTTGACACGGAAGCATCCACAAGCGGGACACACCAAGATAAAGAAAACGAGGAAGTGCATCAAGATGAACGTCAACGACCTCCTTCTCCACCACGACAAGAGAACGACAATGCCAACAATGAAGAAGGCCAAGAAGAAGAAGAACAAGATGAAGAAGATGTTCAACAAAGACCCAAGCAAAAGCTTTAACGAGTTCGAGCAAGAGTTTCTAAAGATCATCCCGTCGAGCAAATCTACAATGACATTCAAACCGGGAGAATCACTCGCTCTAAAACTCGTTTAGCTAACTTTTGTGAAAACTATTCTTTCATCTCTAGCATTGAACCTATGAAGGTTGAAGAAGCATTGGAAGATCCGGATTGGATAAATGCCATGCATGAAGAGCTACATAACTTTGAGAGGAATCAAGTTTGGACATTGGTTGAGAAGCCCGACAACAACCACAATGTCATCGGTACCAAATGGGTGTTTCGCAACAAGCAAGATGAAGATGGACAAGTAGTTCGCAACAAAGCACGTCTCGTCGCCCAAGGCTACACACAAGTCGAAGGTATGGACTATGGTGAGACTTACGCCCCCGTTGCTAGACTTGAGTCCATTCGCATCTTACTTGCCTATGCTAATCATCATGATATCACCTTGTACCAAATGGACATTAAAAGTGCTTTTCTAAATGGTGAGATAGAGGAGGAAGTTTATGTTAAGCAACCTCCCGGCTTTGTCAATCCTAAGAAACCCAATCATGTTTACAAACTTCACAAAGCTCTTTATGGTCTTAAACAAGCTCCCAGAGCTTGGTATAAATGCTTGACCAAGTTCCTTATTGAAAAAGGCTTTGAAATTGGGAAAATTGATTCTACTCTTTTTACTAAAAGGGTTAATGGAGAACTATTTGTGTGCCAAATCTATGTTGATGATATTATATTTGGTTCGACTAACCCTCATTTTAGTGAAAAGTTTGGGAAGCTAATGTCGCAGAAGTTTGAGATGTCTATGATGAGTGAACTCAAATTCTTTCTTGGGTTGCAAATCAAGCAAACTAAGGAAGGAACCTTTGTTTCTCAAATGAAGTACACCAAGGACTTATTCAAGAAGTTCAATATGCAAGAATGCAAAGGTATGTCTACACCCATGCCTACTAGTGGACATAATGACTTGACCAAAGACGGTGAACCGGTTGATCAAAAGGTTTATCGCTCTATGATCGGTTCATTGTTATATCTATGTGCTTCACATCCTGATATCATGCTAAGTGTGTGCATGTGTGCACGATATCAAGCTGCTCCTAAGGTATGTCATCTTAAGGCTGTGAAAAGGATAGTGAGATACTTAATCCATACACCAAACTTTGGCATTTGGTATCCTAAGAGGGCCTCTTTCGATCTTGTTGGCTATTCCGACTCCGACTATGCCGGAGACAAGGTTGATAGGAAGTCCACTTCGGGTACTTGTCAATTTCTTGGTAGATCTCTTGTGTCTTGGTCCTCCAAGAAACAAAACTTGGTATCCTTATCCACTGCCGAAGCTGAATATATTGCCGCTGGTTCATGTTGTGCTCAATTACTTTGGATGACCCAAACTCTTAAAGATTATGGGATATATGTGAGACATGTTCCATTGCTTTGTGACAATGAAAGTGCTATTAAAATTGGTCATAATCCTGTGCAACATTCTCGAACTAAGCATATTGAAGTTCGTCATCATTTCATTCGAGATCATGTTGCTAAGGGTGACATTGATCTTAAGCATGTTCGCACCGAAAAGCAATTAGCGGATATATTTACTAAACCTCTTGATGATAAAGTGTTTTGCAGGTTAAGAGGAGAATTGAACATCATTGATGCTTCAAACTTGGAGTAGAAACTCCATTGGATACATGCGAGACATGAGCTTATGACTAATCCTTGATATTTTCTCTTATGATGAATATCTTATGTCTTGGATATATTTGTATCTTGCATGTTATCTAACCCATGTAGGTACTTGGTGGAATCAAATTCCATGAGATTGTAATCTACTCACATCTTGAGCAATCTCTACATCACCAAGTCTCTACACCTTGATGGTTGAAGACAAGGAAGCACGAAACCATTCAAACATATCCTTTGACAAATTCTATGTTGAGCTTAATGATTGTCATTTTTGGATACACAAGTGCTCTTCCTTGCAAGAACTAACCCATGTAGGTAGATGGACTAAAATTCCAAGTGGTGCTCCAAATTCTTGATGAGCTACATCAACCTTGAGCATCCCACACAAGTTCAACTACATGGACTACACCACCAACCAAGGTATGTCATTCCATCTTAGAGAAGCTTTACTCCGAGTCATGAGCTAAAGCAACTCAACAAGATGTGAATACATCGATATGCTTAAACAAAAAATGGCAACCCCATTTTGAGCTTAAACGATGAGTATGACCTATGATCAAGGGATCTCACTTGACTCCTAAGTCAATATACTCTAACATAGGTGACTTCGTCGCCGACCATCTCTAGATGAAGTTCTCTTGTGTTCTTTTCTGTGTTGTTGCATTTGTCTCATGCATACTTGTTTCCCCCTTCAAAAAAAACTTCATCTAGATTTCTGTCTTTTTCTGTTTGTTCTGCATTTTTTGCATTCCAATTCATTGCACATCTTTCAGTAAATTCCTTGCAAATCCTTGTGAGATCTTACTAGTCTAAGTGAGCTGAGGTGACAAGTGTTTTCTCTGCGACAAACTCGGTTTCACCGATTTGTTATTTTCGGCCCAACCGAATCTTTTCGGTCCAACCGAAGCAACTCACTCGGTGTCACCGATTTCATAACAGGAAAAACAGTTTGCCACATAATTCTGTGTTTCTTCTGATCCAGCTCCACTCAATGAATCTTGTCCTCTACAAGCATCACATTTTTATCATTGCTTTGTTCTGTGTCTCAAGGACCAAACCCATTCGACAGATTCCAGAAGACCTTCTTGGGAATTGATGTCAAAGGGGGAGAGAGAGAGACCATCAAAGCTTATCATTTGAAGAGAGAAAGAGCATCAAAACTTATCACCTTCTTAAGGGGGAGAGAGACCTTCTAGGGGGAGAGACCCTCAAAGGGAAGAGAGAGATCTCCAGGGGGAGAGAATACTTAAGTAGAAAGTATTCCTCAAGGATCCCAGATGCTTGGTGTTCAAGAGTAGAGATGTCCACATGTCTTCTTGAGGGGAGAGACATGTTCATATGTTCTGTTGTGCCTATTTGCATTAGCATGCATCAGCTCTGATCATCATTCATATCTTTCAGACGTTGTTTTCTTTCAAGCTCTGATTTTCTGTTCCCTATCTTCTCCCAGTATCCCATGTTAGATTCAGGGGGAGCTAGACATCTAAGGGAAAGAGATCATTTAAATTCATTGCATATCTTTACTCTTGGCGACATGTCTAATTCAATGTGGTACTCAGTACTCGCTCTCTACATGTCATCCCAGTCTTGGTATTCGTGTGGTTTCTTCTGTTTGCTCTGGCTAGTAGATGTATCTGTGTTATCTAACCTTGTTTACACAGGTTCATTTCATCCTAAGACAACTCAAGACCACAAGGTAAGTATATGCATCACAATCATGTGTGTGAGGAATTCTTGCTGATGTACATATTGTTTGCAAGAAGGACTCATGAGCATGAAGGTATTTTCTTCAACATTCTTTGCTCTGATGCATATGGCCAAGATACATGTAACACATTGCCTGCTCTATCATGTTTATGCTCTCACATGCTTCTCTATTCCATATTCACATGGTTGCATACATGTAGGGGGAGTCTATGTTTGTTACATGTCTTTCCAAAGCTTTACTTGCTACTTGTTATATCTTTATCTAAAGCTTTGATGTATGTTGCCATCAATTACCAAAAAGGGGGAGATTGAAAGCACAAGTGCTCCCTAGGTGGTTTTGGTAATTAATGTCAACATATCTCTTGTTGGACTAACACTTTTATCTAGTGTGTTTCAGATAAGTTCAACAGTGGAGTGGCATGGACTAAAGGATGTGGGAACTCCTTCAAGATGCTAAGGACAAAGGATTGGCTAAAGCTTCAAGCTCAAGACTCTTCATTTTACATTTTAGTGGTCCAAGATCACATTGAGTCTATAGGAAAAGCCAATACTATCAAGGAGGGATGAGGTGTTGCTTAATGAGCCTCTTGCTTCATGTGCTTCGTGATATGCTCCAAAACTCTCAGCTACCTTCTCACTTCCAAATGACCTAAATCCAAAGCCAAAATCGGTCACACCGAAACTTTCTATCCGGCACCACCGATTCCAAAAGTCATACCCACTGCCACAAACCCTAAGCAAATCGGTCTTACTGATAGGGATCTCAGTCTCACCGAGATGGGATTGTAATCTCTCTGTGTATGTCCATTATCAAATCGGTCTCACCGAGTTTGAGCAATCGGTACTACCGAGATTACAATGCAAACTCTCTGGAAACTTATTACCGAAATCGGTCTCACCGAGTTTGAGTAATCGGTCCCACCGAGTTTGCGTGACCAACTCTCTGGAAAGCTTATTACCAAATCGGTCTCACCGAGTTTGTGTAATCGGTCTTACCGAGATTACGTTATGCCCTAACCCTAATTGAATCAGTCTCACCGAGTTGCCTTTCGGTCCCACCGAAACCCTAACGGTCACATTATTTGCTGAGTCGGTTTGACCGAGTTTAACTATTCGTTCCCACCGAGTTTGGCAGATTGTGTGTAACGGTTAGATTTTGTGTGGAGGCTATATATACCCCTCCACCTCCTCTTCACTCGTGGAGAGAGCCATCAGAACGAACCTACACTTCCAACTTACCATTTCTGAGAGAGAACTACCTACTCATGTGTTGAGGCCAAGATATTCCATTCCTACCATATGAATCTTGATCTCTAGCCTTCCCCAAGTTGCTTTCCACTCAAATCTTATTTCCACCAGATCCAAACCTATTGAGAGAGAGTTGAGTGTTGGGGAGACTATCATTTGAAGCACAAGAGCAAGGAGTTCATCATCAACGCACCATTTGTTACTTCTTGGAGAGTGGTGTCTCCTAGATTGGCTAGGTGTCACTTGGGAGCCTCCGACAAGATTGTGGAGTTGAACCAAGGACTTTGTAAGGGCAAGGAGATCGCTTACTTCGTGAAGATCTACCACTAGTGAGGCAAGTCCTTCATGGGCGACGGCCATGGTGGGATAGACAAGGTTGCTTCTTCGTGGACCCTTCGTGGGTGGAGCCCTCTGTGGACTCGCAGCCGTTACCCTTCGTGGGTTGAAGTCTCCATCAACGTGGATGTACGATAGCACCACCTGTCGGAACCACGCCAAAAACATCTGTGTCTCCAATTGCGTTTGAATCCTCCAAACCCTTCCCTTTACTTTCTTGCAAGTTGCATGCTTTACTTTCCGCTGCTCATATACTCTTTGCATGCTTGCTTGATATGTATTGGAATTGTTGAAACTGTGCTTAAGCTCCACTTAAACTTAAGGAAACTTAAAAACTGCAACTTTGGTACTTAGTGTCTAATCACCCCCCCTCTAGACACCTCTTCTCAAGGTCCTACAATGGCGTTTGCACTTCATACAATAAAGAGACAACCATAAGGCTCCTGTCGGTTGCCGATAACTTACAAAACATGATCATCTCATACAATAACGTTTATCACATCATGCCTTGACCATATCACATCACAACATACCCTGCAAAAACAAGTTAGACGGCCTCTACTTTGTTCTTGTAAGTTTTACGTGGCTGCTACGGGCTTCTAGCAAGAACCGATCTTACCTACGACAAAAACCACAACGGTGATTCGTCAAGTTTGCTGTTTTAACCTTCTTCAAGGACCGACCGTAGACAAATTCAATTCAATTAAAGTAGGAGAAACAGACACCCGCCAGCCACCTTTATGCAAAACTAGTTGCATGTCTGCCGGTGGAACCGGTCTCATGTGCGTGGACATCTAAGGTTGGTCTGGGCCGCTTCATCCCACAATACCGCCGAATCAAAATAAGACGTTGGTGGTAAGCAGTATGACTATCACCACCCACAACTCTTTGTTTTATTCTCGTGAATATCATCTACGTATAGACCTGGTTCATGATGCCACTGTTGGGTAACGTTGCGCGGAAAACAAAAAAAATTCTATGCACACACAATGATCTATACGTGGAGATGCATAGCAACGAGGGGGAGAGTGTGTCTACGTGCCCTCGTAGACCATAAGCGGAAGCGTTTCACAATGCGGTTGATGTAGGCGAACTTCTTCGTGCTTCAACCGATCAAGTACCGAATGCACGACACCTCCGCGTTCTGCACACGTTCAGCTCGGTGACGTCCCTCACCTTCTTGATCCAGCAAGACATCGAGGTAGTAGACGAGTTCCGTCAACACGATGGCATGGTGACAGTGATGGTGAAGTGATCTCCGCAGGGCTTCGCCTAAGCACTACGAAAATATGATCAGGGGTGTAAACGGTGGAAGGGGCACCGCACACGGCTAACAATTGATCTGGGGTGTGCTAGGTGCCCCCTTCCCACATATATATAGGTGGGAGGGGAGGGAAGGCAGCCTGACACATCATATAGGTGGCTGGCCGGCCCTAGGGCTCCTGCTCTGGCCGCGCCCCCCTGCCATGTATTCCCAAGGGGGGAGGAAAGAGGGGGCAGAGGGAAGGAAGTGGGAATCCTAATCCACACTTTCCTTTACCTCCCCCCTTTCCTTCTCCTCCTTAGGCCGGCCTGCGATGGGGGGTGCACCAGCCCCTTGTGGCTAGTGTGTTTCCTCTCTTGGCCCATAAGGCCCATATATTTGCCGGGGGTGCCCGAAATTCCTTTTTGGTGATCTGATAAGTACTCGTACCCTCCAAAACACTTTCGGTGTTCGAATACCATTGTCTTATATATCAATCTTTACCTCTTGACCATTTCAAGACTCCTCGTCATGTCCGTGATCTCATGCGGGACTCCAAACAACATTCGGTCACCAATCACATAACTCATATAATACTATATCGTCAACGAACGTTAAGCGTGCGGACCCTACGGGTTCGAGAAGTATGTTGACATGACCGAGACACCTCTCTGGTCAATAACCAATAGCGGAACCTGGATGCTCATATTGTCTCCTACACATTCTACGAAGATCTTTATGGGTTGAACTGTTATGACAACATACGTAATTCCCTTTGTCCATCGTATGTTACTTTCCCGAGATTCAATCGTCGGTATCTTCATACCTAGTTCAATCTCGTTACCGGCAAGTCTCTTTATTCGTTCGTAATACATGACCTCGTGACTAACTCCTGAGTCGTTTGCTTGCAAGCTTATGATGTGTATTACCGAGAGGGCCCAGAGATGCCTCTTCGATACTCAGAGTGACAAATCATAATCTCGATCTATGCCAACTCAACAAACACCTTCGGAGATACCTGTAGAGCATCTTTATGATCACCCAGTTACGTTGTGACGTTTGATAGCACACAAGGTATTCCTCCGGTATCCGGGAGTTGCATAATCTCATAGACGAAGGAATATGTATTTGACATGAAGAAAGCAATAGAAACAAAACTGAACGATCATTATGCTAAGCTAACGGATGGGTCTTGTCCATAACATCATTCTCCTAATGATGTGGTCCCGTTATCAAATGAAAACATATGTCCATGGTTAGGAAACCTTAACAATCTTTGATCAACGAGCTAGTCTAGTAGAGGCTTACTAGGGACACGGTGTTTGTTTATGTATTCACACATGTATTTAAGTTTCCGATCAATACAATACTAGCAGGAATAATGAACCTTTATCATGAATAAGGAAATATAAAATAACAACTTCATTATTCCCTCTAGGGCATATTTCCTTCATTCATCCCTCCCCATTTGTCTGCATTCGCTTCCTCCTTGGACGACGTCGATGTTGTACCACCCCAGCCACCCGCCAAGCCTTTTCCGGACCTCCGTAGCTCCACCCGGTCGCCACACCACTTTGCCTACGTCGCCGTTCCACACCTCTCGTCCGTCATCCGGCGCAGGTACCA
Organism: Triticum timopheevii; assembly: GCA_963921465.1. Classification (NCBI taxonomy): domain Eukaryota; kingdom Viridiplantae; phylum Streptophyta; class Magnoliopsida; order Poales; family Poaceae; genus Triticum; species Triticum timopheevii. The sequence goes on along the minus strand of OY997262.1, from coordinate 273,457,266 downwards.
TCCGCCCCTGCAGATGCCGTCCGTGGGGGTCACCACGTGCGACAAGTGTTTGGGGGAATGAACGTGCTAAATTTTTCACGTTTTCTCCCTTTTTTGAAGTTTGAAGCAATGGGTTAGGACATGGAGTACATTTATGAGTACTACGTTGAGTCGTCCGATGACTTACCCCACGAGGAGGGTTATGCGTATGAAACAATGATGATGCAAGTGGCCCTCGCAGACGCGAAGCATGCAGAAGAACATGTTCTCAATTTCAAGGGATCGATCAAGAGTCATCAAGCGCTAGGCTCGAGGGACGTTGTTGGACAACTACTTTGCCCCGATGCTCTGTTCATGGACAATTTTTACCGGCGCTTCAGGTGCGGAAAGATGTATTCGGTCGCCTCTATGCTAGCGTCAGTGACTTCATCTTGAAGAAAGATGTTGTTGGAAGAATTGGATTCTGTAGTTGCCTGAAGTGCAAGGCTGCATTGCGGATACTTGCCTATGGCACGGCCACATATTTGTGGGACGAGTACATTCCGATGTCTGAGAGAACACGCGGAGATGCCATGGCGAGGTTTGCTAGTGCGGTGGTCGAGGTGTTTGGACCTCAGTACTTGAGAGAACCAACAGTCGCACACACTGAAAGGCTCATGAAAATGTCTGAAGTAAGAGGTGGCCAGGTATGCTCGAATCTCTTGGTTGCATGCACAGAGATGGGAGGACTGCTCACAAGCTATACAAGGGAAATATCAGGGCCATGTTAAAAAGTCCGCCGTCATTCTTGAAGCAGTTGCGTCACGAAGCCTCTGAATTTGACACGTTTTATGTGGCATGCTTGGGTCTCACAATGACATCAATGTGCAGTTGTCTCCATTGTTTGCTAGGTTTACTGAAGGACAAGCTCCACTGTGCAGTAATACTGTTATTGGACATGACTACAACGTGGGCTACTATTTGGTTGACGATATCTATCCTACGTGGGCAATCTTCGTCAAGATCATCTCTGAGCATGTTGGTCAGAAAAAGCTCTCTTTGCCCAAAAACAAGGAGCTAGAAAGGATTTAGATAGGGCACTGAGTGATGCAAGCATGTTTTACAGTTGTTTGTGGACTAGCTAAACAACGGGATCCAGAAACCTTGTGGGAGGTCATGACATATAGTGTGATCGTGGAGGATGAGGGTGAAGATCATGCCGGTGGTTTGAAATTTGGGAACATGTATGATCATATCCAACTTCCAAATCAGTATCAAACCAAGTTTGATGAATTTGTCCAAATGCATCAACATATTTGGCATCGAGAAGATCTGAATGAGCATCTATGGACGGTTAAAGGGAAACAACTAGAACCTACGCAAGAGTTGAGTTCAAGTTTGAACTATTTTATTTCAGAACTTAATTGGATTGTACTCCCTCCCAAAACTAATATAAGAGCATTTAGATCACTACTTTAGTGATCTAAACATTCTTATATTTCTTTATAGAGGGAGTAATATTTACATTTGAACTACTGCCGCATTTTAATACTTTCACTTCTCAAAGATTTGGCATGATATCGCACAAGTTGAGTTCAAGTTTGAACTATTTTATTTCAGAACTTAGTTAGATTGTAATATTTACATTTGAACTACTGCCGCATTTTAATATTTTCACTCCTCAAAGATTTGGTATGATATCCTTTTGAGTAATGCAGACTTGAGGGGTTAAAAAGGGCGGACATTTAGGGGATATGGTCGTATGACCTGCTCCCTTATTCATGTCAGCGGACAAATAATGTGTAAGTTTTGAGGGGGCGTTGGAGAGGCCCTAAACGAATGGACTTTCAGGTTTTGAAACACCAAGTATGAGTGTATGACTGAAGACCAGGCAGAGCTAATATGAACGCAAACGAATCACAAATGTCATGTCAGTGTGGGAATTTTTATCTATCCTTCGATTTTTCAAGATTCAAGATAATTCAGATTTGTTGGCGAAGAATCACAAATGTCATATCAGTGCGGCGCCGCACCGTAAGAGGACCAATCAGCACAATCTTCCTGCAGAGCATCAGAGTTTACAATTGAAAGTTCATTTCCAAACGAACCAACACACACGGACACAATGTACAGATCCTTCCGAAGAGCAGCAATTATTCGGCGACAATGAACAGCTCGCCTTCTCGGGAGTTTCAGCTTTTCTGCAACACCAGCAAACAGTCAGCTATCTGACCATCTCTCTCAATCTAGAAACAACATACGTTATACAGCTTTGAGATAAATGTGTTCTCTCTCGGTCTAAAAACAACCTGATGTAGTTATACAGTTCTGAAGATATAAATGTATGGTTACTCGAGTGAGTTCTGATGTCTGAACAAGCATGGGGGGATTCTTCATTCTACCATATGATTTCAGTGTGCGTGTCATGTGAAAAGATGAGATTTTGCTGTTGGCATACCTTCAATGGGCGCGGCTTATGTGCTTGTACTGCCCAGATCGAAGTCCATAGTGTAATCATACTCAATGGTGGGTATGACAGAAGCCATGAATTTGAGAAATATGAAAAGGTACCTATTCAGGAGAGGAGTCATGGATTAGATACCAGTCAAGAAGAGCGATCTGCCTTCTACCATGGATGGAAGCAATAACCAAATGGTATATGCATATACAGAACATTACTTGTCAACTTCTGGTGCACCTCCTTGAGACACTATAACATCAATGATCTTTTTCATCACAGCAGCGTGCTTGCAAGGATGCACGGAAGCGTGCTGTCCCACTAACAAGTGAGGATGGTCTTCGATAGTCACCTGTATCCACAAATAAAAACTGATGGTTTAAGCACCACCACAATGCCAGTTGTAGGAAAAGGGAGGGGGCATGGAGATGCTGGATAAACTACGCAAGCGAGAGACAGCCATTTGAAGGCTATTCAACAAAAATACAACCACAAACCTACTATTAAGGAAACACTTACACTGAAGACACCTTCATTGGCTTATCATGATTCACAAAAGGCCGACTGCCAAACCATATAAACACAACTTGAATAACAGGATGCAGATAACACAGCTCGCATGAAACAGAACCGCAAAACCTAATATCTGGACTCTAATGCCGAAATATTGAAAGGTAGCAGAAATTCTGGAACACTATACCATGGAAGAATTACAAATGAATAATTGCCGAGTATTTTCTAAAGCACGCTTTCTGCTTCTTTGGGTTAATATGCACAGTTTAATATGACACTGGAGGCTAAGTAGAAATTATAAGCATGACTATTAAGGAAGTCACGGATGCCGACTTACTGATGTGGAATAATTTAGCTATTTGCGTATTTCACTTGACATGTCAGAAAACCGGGGTAAATATGGCATGCCAGAAAACAGAGGTAAATAAAACAAGATAGCTAGAAATTTACCGTTTTGTGTGCATGGTCTTGACTGATATCTTGAAACACAAGTTCAGGCTTTAATGGCATTCTTGCCTACAATGGCAAACAAATAAAGCACATCAGGTTTAGATGCAGCAAGCAAGACAACAATAACTACAGGTAAAATGCAGTCCCTGTGTGCACAAATACTTTACCTCATCATAGCCTGTAAGCCAGACACGTGGAGTTTGGTAGTACTTGTCATATCTGCAGTAGAAGAACTACTTATATACTTTTCCAATAAAAGTGTGAAACACATAATAATGATACGACAAAGCAAACAGAACTTAGTGGGCGATCTAATTGAGCAATGAACTATGGTAATCCTTCAACACAACAGCATTTAGTTACTTCTTAAAAAAATCTTGGAAAATATATGGCAAATCGGATGTGCACCACATGAACCATAACTCACTGCGCTCCAAGCAGGCCGGCTTTAGAAGAACACATAAATTTCCACTTATGCATAGTTGTGGCTACGACTAGTACATAACTACATACCAATCAAACAACTAGGCACTAGCACTACTGAATTTATACAAAAGAGTTAAAATCAAAATACACAGATAAGATAAAGGAGCTTACGTGATGCTAACATCATATGTTCTGGTGAGAAGAATGTTGTCATCATCAGGCTCTTCTGCAACAAAATATGAAGGCTGAGGGGTAGCCTGAAATGAGATGAGAAAGGCAAAACAGGAATTGTTAACAGTTTTGAACTTTGTCAGCCTTGCTTAGCATATCAATGATAGGTTCATCATGGCCTCACTGTGGAATGATCTCCTGTGTCTTCATAGGTGTCCATGTCAGGTATATCCTCCTCCTCATCTTGCTTTTCACTAGCACCAAAGTAGGAGGGGATAGATTTGATCTCTTCGACTTTCCCTATGTCCAATGTATCCATAGACGGTATGTCTTCCTCCTCTTTTGACTCTGATGCTAAACATTACCAACAGAAGAAACAAAAAAGAGTTCAGCCCATACAATCCGCAGTGTAGAACAAAGCAGCATTGACACTGAGAAATCAACCTTGCAGCCCATGTGTTGCGAGCCAGCCTTCGCCATCCTCCTCATCATCGAGAACAACCTCAGCTCCCGCTGCATCATACTCTTCCTCGACCGCCACAGCTCGTCTTAGGCAGGGCACTGCCAAGGAAAGCAAATTTAGGAGTCCACTTGTAATAAGAACAATATAATGAGCAACCAACTCAGCTTTTCTGAAGCCAGGACCGTTCTACTAGCTATGTCGCCATTTATCTTTTTCATTCATCAGCCAATCATGTTCACCTAGTGGTACAGAAATATGCCTAGACAAACATGCTTGCTACACTTGTAACTACCCATCGATACATGGGGATAACAATGGATTCTATCCTCCAGCGCAGCATCCACCAAATTGAACGAAATACTAGACAGGAAGTATGGATCACATCTTGACGCAATTCAATTCGACAGCAGCATACCGTTCCTGGTGACGAGAAACTGCTTATCGGAGGGGAGATATGGCTTCCTCTTGCTCGGATCGCCCGCCTCCCTGCACAACACAGACACCCACCAAACGATCAGATCAATCAGACGCCCCACCCCCAAAATCCCTGAACCGCGGAGGCGAGGGGACGCACCAGGACCAGGTTGGGCACTTGGATACGAGGTTGTCGCCGGCGAGGATGAACTCGGGGACGGAGAGGACGCCCTTCTCGAGGAACGCCGAGACGGTGCGCGGGCCCGTGACCCGCTCCACCGTCCCCTTGTAGAGCTCGTAGACCTTCTGCTTCATCTGCATCGTCGCCGCCTCGCCTCTCCTGGTTGCTTCCTGTCGACGGAGACGAAGGGGGAAGCGTGGGAGAGAGGGGCAGGAGGAGGAGGAGGATGAGTTTCGTTTGCCTCCAGCAGAAGGCACCGGCGAGGAGGAGCAGGGCACAGGCACAGCCGTCTCTGCTGTTTTCTAGTAAGTACGCCACCGGAGTTCTTTTAGAGGAGGAGTACGCTACCGGAGTTGGAACACGCACGATATAGGAGTTGGAGCCAGGAATGTGGTGGTTGCCTTGTTGGGTGGGTCAGGCTCGAGCCAGCCCCTAGTTTATAGGCCCTGGCCCAGATCCGACGTAGGTCTGGGCTGGATACCGGATCTATAGCTGGCCAAACGGGCCGTGCTAACTGGGCCGGCCCGGTAGTACACAGGAACGGCACGGCACGGCACGGCCCTGGCTAAACGGGCCAGGCCCGGCATGCGGCACACCATGGGCCATGCCTGGGCCTGGAGGCTGGGCACGCGGGCCTGCACGGCACGACTCGTTTATTTTTATTTTGAAATATATAAATACCTAATACTCCCTCCGTTTCAAAATATAGTGCTTTCTCTATTTTTGTGCTTCAACTTTGACCATAAATTTAACCAACGAGGCCGACTGCGGCAGAAGCAAAAGTTATACCAGTGAATTCGTATTCAAAAGAAGTTTTCAATTATATAATTTTTTTCTCCCGCCGCAGTCGGTCTCGTTGCTTAAATTTATTGTCAAAGTTGGACCTCGGGAAGCGCAGGCGCACTATATTTTGGAATGGAGGGAGTACTCTAATATGTTCAATAATTTTGTAGTGCATGCATACTTTTGTAGCATTTTGCTGTCTTTTCAATTTTGTCAAGTCGGTTTGTATGTGGCTTATGCTATGATCCTTACGATATAAATGAGACATGTATTACAATGCAAAAAAAAGTAATTTTAAACTTTTTAAATACTTCACTGTATTCTTACATTTTTTTGGCCTTTCCCCCTGATTTTCCGCGTATTTCGCGTAAAAAGAAACAAATCGACACGGGCCGGGGTGCCTAAGCGTGCCACGGGCCGACCCACTTATATCTCATGCCGTGCTTAGGCTGCTGCCTGCAGCATGTGGGCCGGCACGACACGGATCGGCTATTAATCGTGCCCTGGCGGGCCGGGCCGTGCCATGCACGTTTACGGCGGGCCGGGCCTGCCCGTTTGGCAAGCTCTGACCGGATCGTTGCTGGAGTTCTCTTAGAAACACTTATATAATTTTTATTTATAGTCATGACAATTACATGTACATTGATTTGGACATATGATTCAAGAAATACAAAAGTAACTCCTATGACTAGAATTACAATGAAATCTCTTGTAAACAGCTTCTTTGCGGTATCAACCTCTGCTCGAAGAAATACTCCAAAGACTTCGTTAAAGAGTCTGCAATTAGACTGGAGTAACGATGTTGCCATTCTTTCACACGCACAAACATCACCAATAATGGTTTTTGAAAGCGTCTTGAGTAGCCCATCTAAAAAAGATGGGAAACCTTAATCGATGAACGCATTTGGTCCGGGGATGATCCCCTAGAAATGCATGCCGTCGAATCACTATACCTTCACCACTGTGTCGATGAAAGATTTCACCTCCACAAAGAATCAAACCAACAGAATAGCTTGACAGAACAACATAAACTCATCGGATCCGAATAATCGAATCTGCGAGGAAAACTCTCTATTCTCATGGCACCGCCAAAAGAACGAGAGGAAACTTATCCTCACACAACTCTGATGAGCACTGCACCTTGACGAAGAACATAGAGGTCTTGAAAATCCGAGGTCCCCCGCTTATCAGCGCCAAGATGGCAGCTGAAGGCGAGGGGACCTAAATTTTTCAGATGGCGGCGGTGACGAGGGCACGCAGAAAACCCTAGATTGATTTTTTTGGGTGTCAAGGTTTGAGTTGGATCGGGCAGGGTTGTGCGCAAGGTATAAACCTGGGCTGGGCCACAGGCCTCGACATAAGCGTGGCCAGGAGCCCAGCCCAATTCAAGACCACAGCGTCCTTTTCAAGCCAACACACAGCTTGCCGTTGCCGTCCCACAAACCCAGCACCGAACCACATCATTATTGCATTACTCGACCCAGGACCTTGACCCGCAACTACACCCACCAACAGGCAGACCCCGTGCACCCTCTGGACCCAGCGGTCAGTGAGGTGCTCTAGTTCACCCAGACGCAAAACGGTCGGGCCGAGTGGGAGAGAGCGTGGAGGAAACGCTTTGCGGAGGGCGCCATTTCCGAAATCTTCGAAAGCTCCATTTCCATTCCGGTTCCGGTTCAAATCCCCTCGTGCTCCCCAACGCGCCTCGCCTCGCCCCCCAAAATTCCCCACCAAAAACCCTACCGCGTGCCCCCCTCCGCACGGCGGTGATATGCCGCCGGCGACCGACTCCGCGTCCGGCCTCGCGGCGGCCGTCCTCGCCGCTTCCACGCCGCGGGCCGCGGCGGAGGCTGTCTCGTCGGTCGCGGACTTCCTCCGCCGCCACCACTCCGGCGCAGACCAGCCGCGCGCCTTCTTCGCCGACGCGCTCCCGGCGCTCCTCTTCCGCCTGTTCGTCTCCAGTTCCCCCGCCTCGCCGTGCTTCCTCGATCTCGCCGCTGGCGACGCCGCCCTCGCCGACCTCATCGCGTCGCTCCTCGCCCCCTCCGGGCCGCTCCTCGTCGCCATCTCCGCCGCGGATCGCCACTCCGTCGCTCGCTTCACGTTCCCGCGCGAGCGGCTCCCCGATTGGCTCGGTTTCGCGCTATCCTCCACCGCGGCCTCCTCCGATAAGGCGATCTCGCCGCTCCTGGCCGGCCGCGTCGGCTCCAAGCTTCATCTCTCGGTGTTCGAGTACTACCTTTTCTGGTTCGCGTACTACCCCATCTCCGCCGCCACGGCCAAGGCTGCCGCCGGCGCCTCGAAACCATCGACCTCCACTTCGAAACCCTCGCTTAAGCCACGCGTTCTCCTCGAGTGTTGGGTGTCCACCCTCGCATCCACGGCTGGCCGCAATCCGGATCGGAAGCCCGATAGATCGCTGTACCTGAAGCTTCTGTACGCCTACCTTAAGGAGTTCGTGCCCAGCGACTGCGCCCCGCCCCGCGGTGGTTTTGGTACATTGCTGCATCGGAATGTCAGAGACGGTGTGGACGCTGCTGGATCCTTCAGGCGAGCCGAGTTCTTCGTGCACACACTCGTACAGTTCTGGCTTGTTGGGGACGATTTCTCGCCGCTGCCTGTTCGGACTTCCCGTTCCTATGGGTTGCCTTTACTGTCACTTCTGTCTCGTGCAAATCCTACACTGTCCGAGAGACTGCCAGCTCCAGGACTTGGCGATGCAGTGAAGCTGTTGGTGATGTATTTGAACAGGAGCAGTGTCTGCAAACTCGCTGATGCAGGCAATGTGTTTGATGGAATGCTCTTAAGGAAGGAGTCATGTGACAGTCCCGCTGGCTACTGGAACCCATTGATGCAGAGACCATTGTATCGGTTTGTGCTAAGGACGTTCATGTTCTGCTCCAGGGATGCAGATATCAAGAACATTGCTCAGGTTTTTTCTGCATGGATGGTCTATATGGAACCATGGAAGGCTCAGCAGGATGACTTGAATGAGTACGATCTGCCACCTCCTGGTGGGCGAAATGTGAATTGCGTTAGTGATGGACAAATGCAAAGGTGTGATGTAGGGTACTCTCCAGCATGGCAGGGCTTCGTGCTGTCCAACTATTTGTTCTATAGTTCACTGGTAGTCCATTTCTTGGGGTTTGCTCATAAGTTTATTCATTCTGATGTCGCTTCAGTGCTGCAAATGGTATCAAAGGTTAGTACAGACTTATTGGGTCATATTTTCCAGAAGTATGCCCAACTTTGAATCATATAACTGTAATATTGCATTTGTTATACATAATGCATGTTACTATTACCCGGACAGGTCTGAATTTTGCTAAATGTGCTAATCAGAAGTTTTACTCAAATCATGACAGGAGTTTCAACAAAACTAAGCCTTTCAGTACTTGATATTTGTTGAACTAATGTCCATTTGCTGTTTTGCTGCTGTTTTCATTGTTCAGGTATTGGAAGTTTTGGGTTCCTCGGAATTATTGGAGCTTATCTACAAAGTTGATGCTGCTTATCATTCTAGAGTTTCTGATTCCCAGTCATGTTGTTTGGATGATGTGCTCAAGTATGTGCCAACTATCTGTGAGCAGCTACAGGTAGGAAGTTGGATACATGAGATTATCATTGACTGTTTCCTTTGGAATGCAAGCACCTATTTTTGGGATTTTTAGTGCACTCCGGTACTGGATTTTATGTAAAATCTACAGAAGTACAATGTTACTAATAATGCTGAGAAGTGTTTCTAATCTAACTTTGATATGCCTGTATGGTTTCAGGACTGGGAGGATGGGTTGTCAAAACATAGCACTGATGGGTCTTTCTTGCATATGGCGAAGAACTCTAACCTAAGGCTTTTCAGTTTTGATGATGACGGAGCCTACAACTTGCTTCAGGTGCATATATTACTATGCAATTATAATTAATAGAATAGTAGTCTATAATTATGCTTACTTACACCAAGATCTGTTTCTATAACCATAAGCAGTTTTCGAAGCTGAAAAATCTCTACATGTTGAACAAAAGATTGTTAGTGATCGCCTATTGATTTGGCAACCAACATTACTGGCTCTGTTATTCTATGGTTGATTATTAATGCTGCTTCTTTTTTCTCCTTAATTCTGCTCCTGTCATTACACATTTCCCTGAATACTAACTTATTGTTATTTTCCATTTTGTCTAGTTACTGTTGCTAAGGGCTGAGGCTGAGATTCAACGTTTACCAGGTGATGCTATGCGAACTCGCCATACTTTGGATGTAATCAAATCTAATATGAGGAAGGTATTCTACAAGCATGTGGAAAGCTTCCAGGCAAAGAATCTTCCAGAGGGAGAACACAAGCAGCATCATGGACGTGGTGATCTATTCGTACCTAAACATCCAAGCCCAGGGAAAAACAAACTGGCTGATATGAAATATAGCGGTGACTGGATGTTGAGGCCCATCTCAGACACTGAAGTGGCCTGGCTTGCAAGGCCGCTGATATGTTTTTCAGCTTGGCTCAATGAAACCCTTCGACTTGTACATGCTGATGCAGATGCTGCCCCGACAGGCCCAACCATCATCAAGATCGATCAAAATGAACCAAGCAGAGTTGGAGGCCCAAAGGATGCTGCCAGAATGGTGCTTGTCGGTGTCTTTACTTTGCTCACTGTGGCGGCACAATGGATCCTGCAGTCCATGAGGACGCACAAGATTAGGATCAATCTCAGAATTCTTGCATCCAAAAAGCTCCTGGCAGTTGCTGCTATGCTGTGCATGGTGTACGGTATAGCAAAGAATATGTTGTCTTGAGCTTGGCATCTGATCCTGCCGCTGCTGCTCTGCGAGTAATTGCTCAAACTTCCAAATCTGCCTTGAGTAGAGGTGTTACATACGCTGTACAGTAAATCATACGAGAAAAAAACTTGAGGAAATTTCGGCAACTCTTCCAAACTTGTTTTGTTATTTTGTGCATATCATCAATGTCCAACTGGAAGTTGTGTGTGAGTGGTTTCTTCATGCGCTCCTGTAGTACAAATTTCTGCCAGGCATAACTTTGGTGTAAGAAAAGTTTTGGATTACAGTATAACTGAACATAACTTTCCTGGAATCTGGATATCACATTTTCAGAGTTATTTTAATGACCTACTATGATCTGTCAATTGTTGTCCTAGCAGAGAGGTTGATGTACATCATCTGGTTCCTTTCTTAAGTGGCAATGTCCTCTGTTCTTTTTTTCTGATATAAGGACGCTCTGTGCTGTTTTTCCCCCGGGTGAGGGTGCTCTGTGCAGTTGCAGGCTGGAGAAGGTTTCACACTTGCTGGTGAAAGACTGAATACCCTAGGAGAGTTCCATATATGCATGGCTGGAATCCAGCTTCCGTTCTCGTGTCAAGCTAAGTCAAAATAGGTATGGTTCTTAATCTATGCCACTCTTTTATTTCTTTTGGTAAAATAGATCTTGAAATCACTTAAAAGTTTGAACCGCAAGGTATTCTCATTTTGTTTTTAACGCAATGAATGATTCGAGTAGTTAATTTGCTTGAACTTTTGCAGCCTTCTAGATTTACACAGGGGATTGTTTTACTTACTGCTAGTAGTTAACACCTATAGCCCTGGGTACACTCAAACGTAAAAAGAACACTCATCCTGCACATCCTGTAGCCGTATGTGCATAGGATATCTGCTCCATCTGGGCCTGCATTTAGAATGTGCAACTCGATGTACTATAGCATATTATGGAAATGCTTTTTTTAGTTGAGGCCGCACCAAAATATTCATTTGGTGTTTGGTGAAGGATGTTTTTCAGTTGCAACAGAATATTCATTTTGTCTCCATAGGCGGCGATCGCCTTTACAGGCTATGCCGATAGATTTGAACGGCATAAACAAAAGCTGACCAAAAACAAAAAACGATTTGCCAATAGAGAAGGCGCACCTACCCTCGCTCTAACTGTGCTAGGATCGATGTTGATATCTTCATCATTCAATTAACAATTCCTTAGGTTAGGTGCTGCATTCCTTTCGCTGGAACATGTACGTCTCGAGCTGAAACCACACATGATCACTTCCTCAGAGCCACACAAACGAACAAGAGAACCAAGTGGCCCATTCGTTGTGAATCGTTTTCACCGGTAAACCACACATGCAACGTTGCCAGGAAGAAAGCACGCCCATCAGATCATTTCTCTCTCCACGCACATGCTCATCCTCATAAACTGTTTGTACCCTGGAGGTTTCTCGTCAGAGGCTTATCAGTGATTTGCCTGCACTGCTTAGCAAGGACCAAGAGACACCAGCAGGTGGAGAGGAATCAATATGTACTCAGGACAGTACTACTCTGTACTCTGAAGGACTTGATAATCAGTGTTCACCAGTGTGTCGTGCCTCAGACCTGGGGCCTAATATCCCAATAGGTGTTAGGGTCGATGCCCCTACTGCTTTAAAATCGCCTAGTGTGCTAAGATGGAGGGCTGCTACCTCCTAAACCTGGCCAATCACAGTGCCAATTCAGAAATACCCCTTTATTAGTGCGAAAGCGTCCGACCTGTCTCCTCCACACTCCCTATTCTTCTGAATCCAAAGGACTTGTTGGAGGCAAAATTGAATGATGAACCGTACCATGCATACAGGCGGGCCTCCTGCATCATTGGGCCGTATGTTTTGTTCGTATCTGCCCATGAACATACTTAACATAACCTACCAAAGATCTGGACCCTACTACTACTCTATTGCACCAATTTACTACTCCATATTGCCCATGCTCTCCATCTTAAGTTGCTGCCTTGACACAAAATATCCTGCATGCATACCCAGCTTGATTAATTAGTTAGCTCCCCTGTCACTTTGCACACCACCAATTCTGTACCCATATCAGAATATCTCAGGCCTGCATGATCTGCTATTTCTTCCCCCCTTTGTAATAATTCTATTATTGTGCACATATATGCATACGTGTATGATTGATTTGCTTTCACCAAGCTTGGTCTTTGTCCCCTCAAAAGGAATAAAGTAATGGAATGTGAAGCATGTGTGCTCTATTGTTTTCACCACTTCTCAATCTGGCCTACAGATTAAGCACTAGTGTGATGCATGCTACACCTTCACGTTGCATTTATCCATGCATGATTAACGACTAGCTAGGTTTGTTACGGCAAAGGGAAAGTATCAGATGCTCACGATGTATTGCTTTGTCTCTTTACGAAAGGAGAAAAGTAAGATTAAGGTGGGGGCAAGTGATTGAAGAGATGCATCTTTTCGTAGGATAAAAAGCGCATGCATGCAACACGATGGTGTGAGCTAGGACGAGCAGTTAGTTAAGCTCTTGGTGCCAGTGACTTGGTAGGTCGGTAGGTCACTATTTGTCCTCCACTCCCATGCATGGATGTGAAGTGAAACGGCAACAAAAGAGGACAAAGGGCAGTGACAAAACACCTTGTCTCCATTATTAACAGCTGCATAGTGTTGCTCAGAGATGGCTAACCAGTTCATAACGATAAAGGTCAGCATCAGAGAAATAAGATATGCGCAACGTGCCCTCCATCATGATCTTTGACGATTAATATATTCCTCAGACTTACGTTATCAAGATGAATAAACTAGGCCACACACGTTCAGTATAAAATAATGAATTTGCTAGTTGTTGCTCATTTGTGTTGTTTTGGGGGAATTTCATGCTTCTTTCTTCAATACTTTTGTGTTTTTGTGTGAATTCTATTTGTATTTCGAATCTTTGGGTGTGCCTGGAACTTTTAAAAAATAATAATATTGGAAGCAACCGATACAATTATAGATAGCTTTCAAGGCCTCCTGCATAGTAGTACTACGACTTAACAGAGTCTGCATCAGTTGCTGGCCGCTGTACCCTTGTCCAATTCTGCAAAATGCATTTAAATAGCAGATCGTGATGAGATGTCAGCTTAATTGATACGTAGAATGGTCCATACCTAGTATAGCATCAGTTTATATCAACTAACCGCCTGTCTACATAAAATGGACAGTACTACCAATCAACCAACGCCATCAGTTTTAATTGCTGTATACTAAACACTAATGCATAATTATATTATGAATATGATGCATTGCATCTCATGCGTATACTGTGTGACTTGGTGGTCGGTCGATGATCGGAGAGCAATGGCCTACCAACACAATCTAACCTCCAGCTAAGCTCTTTTTTTCGGACGAGTAGCAGTCTACTTTATGGCCGGCCTGTGAACACAACTGCACACACGCACACACACACACATGCTGGTAGATTACTCGAAAGCAGAAACTGAACACAGCCCATAGGTTTGTAACTTGTTTGGTATGTCCATTGGATGGGTGTGATCATGTGAATTGGTTGCTGATTTTCGGTGAGAGGTGAGATATACATTCATACATACACATAACATGGACGTCTACTTATGATTACCATGCATGTTTTTTTTTTTTTTGCACTGTATACTTTGGCTTGGTTCATAATTTGCATTTGTTGGTTGTGTTGCATGGTAGCTAGCTATCTTGTTCTCTTGCACATGAATCCGTTGCTGGACTGGACCAGCGGCAGCGGCTCTTCTCTCATGATGTGCTGTTGACAGTTGCAATATTGCTTGGCCGTCGTCTACCGCGATAGTATATGTCGTACGGATGGTAGGTAGCCTAGCTGCGTTTAGGTGCCCTCTAGCCAGGGGAAACTATACCTATATAAGGAAAGGTAGGGTATGTGTATGATGCATGTGTAAATGTGTGGTCTCTCTCTGTGGTTTTAATCATCTTTTTTTCTCGGTAGGTACTGGCACAGTTCAGGTATGTATGGTGTCATCCATGCACTGTGGCTAGACAGTAGACATGCTTAACATATACGTACATTGTACTGTATGATAGACCAAAGGGGAAACGCTTTTGTAGAAATTGGCTGACCAAATTAACCCACCTTTGTTACACTTTTCAGTTGCATGAAGTATTCATCATCTTTGTTCACTCTGAGCAGCATCAAGTGTCATGATAATCCACGAGATCTTCCCGAGGGTTAAGTGGCGCAAAAGCTCTCATTATATATTTGCACCCGAATATCCAGTGCAAGATTTTTAGACATGAAAGTCGAACGTTTTCATGACAAATTATGTTTGTTGATGGTTGCAAGTTTAGTTGACGAGCATGGCAAATCCGCCTCAGTTTATTTTTTCTAAAAGAAAATTTTACCGGGCTCACAATTAAATTTATCATCCTCGCACCAACATAATTTACAATGAAAAATCCAACGTCCAATTTTTAGCATTTCCGATATTTTCTGGGCAGTTTGCTTGTGTGGTCGCTCTGTGAATTTGCAATCACCGTGAATACGAAAGTGAAATAAGGCGAGCGTAGCTACACTTACTGAGCCTACAATCTAGAGGGATTTTAAACTTGGACGTGTCATGGGCAGCAACGAGTTGACGTTCATCAGTTCGGTGTGATCTTTTCTACAGCCAGCTGTTAGAAAGGAGGTAAACAAATTGCCCCCATCGATAGTTTAGCGCCTAGCTAGTCGCTGAAATGTACGCCGCATTTTGCACGTACAATAATTAACCACATAAATGTTGGTTTATTTTTTAAAGCAGCTTCAAACATATTTACATCCTGGCTAGCTACAAGAGGCTCGAGAGGTAAGAACATCTACCGTCGGACATAGTAAATCTAGCCCTTTAAATGTCTGTGGACACATTCATGAACAGTGGCCGGTCAGCACTCAAATGGCTGTGTCCACAACCGAATACCTCAAATCCGGCCCCTCAAAACTATGATATCACTGTAACATGAGGCCGGCAGTGCAAGTCTCTTCCTTTCCTGGCGAGGCTTCCTGGTTCAGCTGGATCGCCCCCTGCTTTGGTGCTCAGGAGAGGCTGGCAGTGGTGTGCCTTGCAACGCTGCATCAGGATGCCTCCCCTCGTACAACGGTGCTGGACATCATCCAACTACATCCCATGCCAGCTCCAGCGCGTCCCTGTGGCGCTGCTACGCCACCCCTGATGTTGGCTGCTTCAGCATCCCATGGCTCGCCTTCTGTTGCAGAGCCGACCACGCCGATTTTCATCCTGATGTCCACCCCGCCAGTCATCCCTGCCGCGACCAACTCTACTGATCCTCCCACGCAGTCCCCGCTGTTTGTGCCTTGTGCCCTGCCCCTGCTGTCAGCGCCGAGCTCTACGCCGCCCAGGCCGCCCAAGACGAGGAGGAAGACGCTCGCTGGTGTGTCGGGCTTCAACCTCAACCGCTGCAGCCCGCGTCTTCAAGCAAAGAAGAGGACTATTCCAGTGGCGCAACTGGCAGAGAAACTCCTCTGTCAGCGCCTGGGCATCATTAATGAAGGGCAAGGAGTTATTGAAGAAGCCATTAGCAAATTTGTTGCCATGTTCCAGGGACAACTTCCTGATATCACAGTTTTGGCCCTTCGGGCCCTCTTCAATCTTGACCATGATCTTGCGAAGGACGTGGAGGATGCACTGGTGGAACATGGAGGCACGGCCTGAACAGAACTGCAGACCGCGAATGGAGAGGTCGCCAGTGAGGCGGTGTGACTGGGCTGCTATGGGCCCTGATGATGTAGCTAGCCAAGACCAACTACTACTTTCTGTTTGTGTGGGTGTGTGCCTGTTTCCTGCTATCGTTGAAGATAGCTGATCCTTGTAGCCCTCGCAAGGCAAACGTGTGTGTGCTTTGTAGCCATTGTGACTACTGTTGTTATCTGCTGATGTACTGCAACCGCTACAGTTTATGCAACCTGATGATGTTCTATGGATTGTGCTATATCAGTCCCAGGCAGCCTCTGCTTTCTATGTCCCAACTTGTTGATGCTAAATTAATGTGTTCCAAGTTTCAATATGATTGATCAAAATCTGAGTATCCTGAACTGGAATGTTCGTGGATTGAACTGGCCCAACCGCCGATCGACCATCTGAGAGACCATCACTGCCACGCCTTGCCATTTAGTCTGTTTGTAGGAGACCAAGCTCGAACAGGTCAATCTCTTCATGGCTTCCTCACTCGATGGTCCAAGGCTCAAAAGTTTTGCGCAACGACCTGCCATTGGTACTCGTGGTGGCATCCTATTGCTGTGGGACGAAAACATTGTCGAGGTTAAGGACATTAGCACTAGATCTTTTTTCCTGTCCGCTACAATCACCATTGCCTGTAACAACACTTCTTTCAAGTTCACAACCGTTTATGGGCCAACCCGAAGTAACCTCAAAGACTCTTTTTTCCAGGAGCTGATCAACGAGAAGCCAGCCCCTGGTACTAGATCGCTGCTTGCCGGTGATTTTAATCAGATTTATCGGGCAAGCGACAAGAATGGAGCTAACAGTGACCGGAGCCGCACGACACGCTTTCGCAACACCCTCAATACTTGTGAGCTCAAAAAAATACACTTGCAAAACAGAAAATTCACTTGGAGTAATGAACAAGGCGCTCCAACGCTAAGCAAACTAGACTATTTTTTCTGCAATGAAGAGTGGGACATCGATTTTGGCAATCATTTCCTGCATGCTCTCTCCTCGTCCCTTTCTGACCAGTGCCCTCTCCTACTTGCAAATGACAAGGGCCGCCAAAGAGTAAGTGTTTCCGTTTTGAAAAAAATTGGATCAAAATGCCCGGCTTCAAGGAGATCGTGCAAGGTGCTTGGAACCAAAATGGGAACCATGTAGACCCGTATCATATCTTATTTCACAAGTTGAAAAAGACCAGCCAAGCCCTGAGAAAATGGAGCAAGACAATTTTTGCACACTCCAAGGTGCAATTACACATGGCTCTGGAGGTCATACTTCGCCTAGATGTGGCACTAGAGCCCAGGCCTCCTAGTGCGAAAGAATGTGATATTCGTGCAAGGCTCAAGAGAAAGGTTGTCGCCCTGGCCGTCATGGAGCGTGCTCGAAAGAGGCAAAATTCGAGAGTCACCAACCTCAAAGAGGGTGATGCAAACACTCGCTTCTTTCACTAGCGAGTCAACCACGGAAGAAGGAAGAACTTCATCCACCGTTTGAAGCACAACAACGACTGGGTAGTGGATCATGATCACAAAAATTCCATCATCCAAAACCACTTTGTCGAGGCCACGAAGCGTCCCCCACCACGACACAAGGACATCAACTGCGATAGCATTCCGGTGCTTGCTAGGGACCTTTCTAACCTTGGGGTGGTCTTCACGGAGGAGGAGGTCAGGAAGGCGATTTTTGATCTACCCCGTGATAAAGCCCCGGGCCCTGATGGCTTTTCTGGTGCCTTCTTCAAGGAATGTTGGGAGATCATCAAAGATTACATCATGGCTGCTATGAGCCACTTTTCAAACTTGCACACGTCCAATCTTCATTGGCTCAACTCAGCCAACATTGCTCTCATACCTAAGAAAGAGGGGGCGGAGAGCATCTCGAACTTTCATCCCATCAGCCTCATTCATGCCATTGCGCAGATCCTCACCAAGGTGTTGGCTACGCGCCTAGCTCCTCATATGAACAATCTTGTATCCACTGCCCAAAGCGCATTCATAAAGAAAAGAAGTATCCATGACAACTTCATGTATGTCAGAAATTTGGCAAGGAAGTTCCACATAAACCGTACGCCGACCCTGCTATTCAAACTTGACATCAAGAAGGCTTTCGAATCAGTGCAATGGGACTTCCTTATGGACCTGTTGAGACACCTCGGATTCCCGACCAGATTTCAAGATTGGATTTCTGCACTCCTCTCCACGGCCACCTCGAGGGTTTTGATCAATGGGGTAGTGGGCGACCCGATGAACCACGGTTGTGGTCTCCGGCAGGGAGATTCGCTATCCCCGCTCCTCTTTGTTCTGGCTATCGATCCCCTCCACCACCTTCTCAACAAGGCCACCTCACAAGGGCATCTCCACCCTATAGGTGGAAGAGCATCGACCATCAGGACGTATTTATACGCAGACGATGCTGCCATCTTTGTCAGACCCACGAGAGAGGACGTCCAATTTCTTGCTTCCTCCTTAACCGCTTTCGGAGAAGTGACCGGCCTGGTTACTAATTGTGCTAAAAGTATGGTGGCTCCCATTCAGTGTGAAAACATAAATCTGGACGACATCCTGCAAGCCTTCCCGGCTGTGCGCTCCGCTTTCCCAATGCAATACCTTGTTCTTCCGCTGTCAGTCAAGCGCCTCAAAAATATTCACTTTCAACCTCTCATTGACAAGGTCGCCAGCAAGCTCCCTCCTTGGCAGGGAAGGCACGTTGCCAGTGCTGCGCATGTGGTTCTCGTTAAAGCGGTCCTCACGGCCATCACGATTTATCACCTCACGCCTCTCGACATCCCTATGGAGGTGCTAAACGCAATTGACAGCCTTTGGCGTGCATACCTTTGGGCTGGAACGGACAAAGTATTGGGAGGGAAATGCAAGATTAATTGGGATCTCATCTGCAAGCCTAAACAGTTTGGCGGACTAGGCGTACTCAGTCTGGGCAAATTTGCTAAGGCCCTCCGTCTTCGATGGCTATGGTTTGAGTGGGTGGACAAAAGCAAGCCTTGGATAGGCATGGGATCTCCATGCACTGGATACGATCGTATCTTTTTTGCTGCTGCTACAACGGTTAATGTGGGCAACGGGCGCATAGCCAGATTCTGGAACTCGCCATAGTTAAACAGCTTGTGTCCCCGTGCTTAGCACCGGGCATCTTTGCCATTTCACGCAACAAGAATTTGTCCGTCCAGCAAGCCCTTACCAACAACAACTAGATCTCTCTCATTGACACCTCCAATGGCCCGTCGCTCGCACACGTCCAACAGTTTGCTAACCTTTGGGAGAAGGTTTCCATAGCCTCTTTGACTGATGACATAGAAGATTCCATCATTTGGAAGTTCACCAAGGATGGGGTGTACTCTACTTCCTCTGCCTACAGGGCTCAGTTTGAGGGGCTCACTAAGTAGGATCTTGTTCACACAGTTTGGAAGGTTTGGGCACCCCCAAGGTGCAAGTTCTTTGTCTGGCTTGTCCTTCAAAATAGGATTTGGACTTCGGATCGGCTGATACGCCGCGACTGGCCAAACTGTGGCCTCTGCCCTCTATGTCAGCAATGCCAAGAGTCGGCTGCCCATCTCCTTTTCCAATGTCGCTACACCACCCGCATTTGGAACAATATTCTTCCGTGGCTTGGAATGCATCACATCACTATGGCGGCTTGGCAGACAATGACTTCGGTGAAAGCATGGTGGAATGGCAACCTTCAGATTCACCTTGGATCCCCTAAGGCGCTCACCTCCCTGATGATGCTTATCTCATGGGATATATGGACGGAGCGCAATGCCAGAGTCTTCAGAAACACGGCCATCCCTTACATGGTTCTTATCAGTAAGATCAAAGCAGAGGTGTCTCTTTGGGCGATGGCCAGAGCGAAGCACATGAGTGTTGTAATGCCGCGAGAGTAGACCTCTTATTGTTTTTTCTTTTAGCCGCTTTGTGGCTTTTGTCTGCAACTTCCTTCTTAATCACTGAAATGGCAAATCTTTTGCCTTGTTTAAAAAAAAATTGTAACATGAGAAACTACATTGATCATCATACAGACATAGACAACAATTCAAACTAAATTCCATAGGGCATACAAACACAGTTCATGAGACCAAAAGCTTTAGTTCATCGCTCGCATATGAACATAGATAAAGCTAAATTAACTGAAAACTACAGCAGAAAAAAGGGGCACCAGGACATCACCACTTTCGCGCCGGTCCCTTGCCCCTGCAGTCGCCAGTGTGGTCGTAAGCCTCCGTGTAGTCATCAGCGCGGGATGGGCGTTGTCGTTGAAGCCGCCAGAGTCGTCAGAGGAGATGATGCCGGCCAACCAAGGGATTGCGCGCGCCCGCTCCTTCGCCAACCAGGACGCCTTGGCTTTGGCCGCCGCATCTGCCCTACCTTCGCGCTTCGACTGCTCGATGGCGAGCCAGAGCGCCTTGGCGTTCTTGATGTGGAGACAATGGGTCGACGTTGTTTTTCGCACTACAATGCTAGGCGACTAGGGGCGGCGCAGAGCAAGAGCTTCCACTTCCGCCATTCTCCAGTTGCTATTGGCACATCGCGTAGCGGACAACGAGTTTTTTGTCGTCGTTTGTCTCTGCCTCGTGCAACAGCGACTCCCAGTCGACAGGGTCATTGCCATCGTATCTGCCGGCAGATGCTATGCTCCCGGAGCTTGACATGGGTCGTAAGGGGAGGGGACGGCTGACAAAGTTGATTCCGGCAGATCTTGGGTAGGGGGTCCCGAGCTAGTAGCCTAGATGCGACGGTAACAAAGACAAGGGATTTTACCTATGTTCGGGATCTCCAAGGAGATAAATGTAGGGGGCTTTTGTGGGGGTATGTTTGTGGGAACACCCTCCCAACATCGTGTTTTTGTGCGAGCTGCCCCTCCAAAAAAATCCCAGAGGTCCCAGAACTTTTCCGACACCCTTCGACAAACTCCAAACATATTCTGAAACTTTTCTGGCTTGATGGTTTACTCTGAAAAATTTCTGATTTCTCCAAAACACTTTCGGCTTTCTCTCTGGAATATTTTCAGTGTCTCTGAAACTTCTCCGATGGCTTTCTCTTAGGATCCTAACATAGTACTCAGCAGATGAATGACCCTTAAGTGTGTGGCCAACGTTGGGGAATGTTGCATCGAAAACAAAAAATTTCTACGCACACGCAAAATCTATCCATGGAGATGCATAACTACGAGAGGGGGAGAGCATCTTCATACCCTTGAAGATCGCTAAGCGGAAGCGTTTATCAACGCGGTTGATGTAGTCGTACACCTTCACGATCCGCCCCGATCAAGTACTGAATGTATGACACCTCTGCATTGAGCACATGTTCATCTTGATGACGTCCTCGCCTTCTTGATCCAGTAAGAGGGGCGAAGTAGTAGATGGGTTCTGGTAGCATGACGGCATGGTGACGATGGTGGTGAAGAACAATCTCCGCGGGGCTTCGTGAAGCACAACGAAAACTATGACGGAGGATAAACTAGAGGGACAGGGTTGCCTGCACACAACTTGGTGAATCTTGATGTATTTCGGGTGCTAGCCCCGCCCCTCTGTTTGTATGTTGAGTCTTGAGTTCGTTTCTTGGAGAAAGAGCCTCCTCAAAGTTAGTTTTGCCTGCAAGGCAAGAGTCCTTCTCGGACTCCAGGACCAGACGCCAGGGTCCTTGGCGTCTGGCCCCAGACGCCAGGGTCCCTGGTGTCTGCCCCCCGGCCTCCGCAAAACTCCTTTTGCACCTTCCTTAAGCCTCGTTGGCTTTACCCCTTGGCCCAAATAAAGTGTTCTCGTACCCAAACATTTCGGGAAACATCCGAAACCCCTTCCAATGAATTCCGGAACCCTTCCAAAGACTAAACACTATTATCCCATATATCAATCTTCACCTCTGAAGTATTCCGGAGTTCCTCGTCATGTCCGTGATCTCATCCGGGACTCCGAACAACATTCTGTCACCAACATACATAACTTATATAATATTACATCGTCAACAAACATTAAGCATGCGGACCCTATGGGTTCGAGAATGATGTGGACATGACCGAGAAGCTTCTCCGGTCAATGACCAATAGCGGGACCTGGATGCCCATATTGGTTCCTACAAATTCTAGGAAGATCTTTATCGGTTGAACCTTTATGACAACATACGTAGTTCCCTTTGTCGGTCGGCATGTTACTTGCCCGAGATTCGATCGTCGGTATCTCCATACCTAGTTCAATCTCGTTACCGGCAAGTCTCTTTACTCATTCC
Organism: Triticum timopheevii; assembly: GCA_963921465.1. NCBI lineage: Eukaryota > Viridiplantae > Streptophyta > Magnoliopsida > Poales > Poaceae > Triticum > Triticum timopheevii. Next base: position 273,434,726 of record OY997262.1, on the reverse strand, counting down.
ATAATACATCATCCCGCAACTAACTCCTTTGTCACTTTGCTTGCAAGATTCTTTTGATGCTATACTACCGAGAGGGCCCAGAGATACCTCTCTGTCATACGGAGTGACAAATCCCAGTATCGATCCATGCCAACTCAACAGACACCTTCGGAGATACCTATAGAGCACCTTTATGATCACCCAATTACGTTGTGATGTTTGATGGCACACATGGCATTCCACCGGATGTCCTAGCGTAAGGACATAGGTGTGGAGCCATCACAATGTAGTTAGCTTGAAGGGGTTAAATGGGACAATGGACACGGAGAGTTTATACTGGTTCGGCCCCTGGCGGTGGAGGTAACAGCCTAATCCAGTGTAGGGTGGTTATTGCTTGGGCTTCGATTACCAGGGAGCGAATACGCTTGACCTAGTTCTCGATCTCTTTCTTTCCTGCCCTAACTCGCCGTCGGGTCGTCCCTTTATATACACAGGTTGATGCCCGACGGCTTACAGAGTCCCGGCCGGCTCATAGACAACATGTTCAGCTCGGTGACTAACTAAGCCTGCCTTACAATACAAGTTTATTCTCATGGCGGTTCATCCTCCTGGGCACTAAGTCGCCTCTGGGTCTTGGGCCGTCAGCGGGCTTGTTATGACCCGCCACCTTCATGGGTTATCGCTAGTGGTATGACCCGGCCCCTCCTGGGCGGTTCATATCTAGTAGTTATATCCCCAACATTAGGCCCCAGGTTGATTTGAACTTGTTCATATCAATCTTCAACACCTGACTTGTAAAATCTGCGTCACTTGTTGTAACCCGCCATGACGTCAGCTATTGGAATCTTCGTAAACCGCCATGACGTCATTTCGCCTTAACTCCGCACGAAGACCAGAGCATCTTAACTGATCCTTATCTTAATAAACATCCCGAAAATCAAGGCGTCACTATAGCCATGTGATGATTTTGTCCTCCTCGATTCCCGTGCATGCCTTGTACTCGCCCCCCTTATAAATAGGGAATGGGTCTTCCTCATTTTCTCCCTCACCTCCTTCTTCGTCTTCCTCCTGCACAGTCGCGCGAGCGCTCCAGTTCCACCACCGCGACCTCCTGCCGCCGCATCAACCTGACCAGACCAGAGAACTCCAGTGCGCCACCGTTGATCCTCATCACTTGTAAGTGCATGTCCCTCTTTCATCTCAGATCTGCATTAGGGTTTGAGCTGTTCATCGATGTTCTTTTTGTTCTTCTTTACTTTCTTCAACTCCTACAACCTTTTGATCCGAAGATGCTGTAGATCTTGCGCAGAAGTAGCTTTATTATCATCTTTCTCATAAAAATAGCATCTCCCCGTAGGAAACAATATCAACGCATCAAAGTTTTTTCTCTACCGCCACCTTAGGTTTTACTTTCACTGCCTTTTCTGAACTATCACATATCCGAAATTATAGCGCCAGCTTGTGAAATCTGTTTGTCTGCCCCTTAGCAAAATTTTCACTTGATAGATTTAAATCCCCAAAACTGCCATGGTGGCTTATGATATAAGATGCGACCCACCATATAACATTAGGCCCCGCTTAAGACACCATCATCCACTTAAGTCAATAATCCGGCCATCTTCCGGTTTAGACAAGCTGGCTTGTTCTAAACTGAACCTTTATTGCTTTATCCTTGTATAGCGGTTGAAACAACAACTTGTAACCCGCCACATATCTGCCAGTTTAATAACATCTTGAATTGCTCTATTGTAGGCCGTGCACCCAATCATGACCAAGACAGTGACATCCTACGACTGGGTCCCCTCCATGGTTACTAAGGAAATGCTTGAAGATTATGTAAATATCGGTTTCTTACCAGCCAAAGACGTCATTCACTGGTGTGCTCCTAACCCTGGTGAAGCCAAACCTCAGCTGCAAGCCGGCGAAGTTATCATTTTCACTGATCACATGAGCTGGGGCTTTTCACCGCCCGGGTTAAAATTCTTCCGTGATGTTCTGCATTTTATGCAACTTCATCCTTAAGATATCAGGCCCAACTCTATTTCCAATATTTGCAATTTCCAAGTCTTTTGTGAGGTATACCTTCAAGAAGAACCTAGTGTTGACCTCTTCAGAGAATATTTCTACCTGAACCGCCAAAATGAATTTACTGACGGCCCCAGCCAAGAACTTGGAGGGATCTCAATTCAGCGTCGCAAAGACGCCATTTCCCCTTATGCTTCCCTTCCAAGCCATCCCAAAGATTAGAATCAAACTTGGTTCTACTGCAAGGACTCTTCTCCTGCTGATGAAAATCCCTTACCAGGCTATCGTGATCAATGGCTCAACCCAAAGCATCCTCTTCCTGTCCGGCTTACCACTGCTGAACAGGCCAAGCTTGCGCCTACCTTCTCAAAGGTCAGGGCATTACTGGGCAACGGATTAACTGGAATTGATCTGGTCCAGTGCTGGGTAGCTTGGCGGATCATACCTTTAAGCCGTCGACCCGGCTTAATGTGTACGTATACTGGTGATACCAAAGACCCACTATGTTGCAATTCAAAGCGTTTGACTGATAAAGCTATCAATGATATGGCCAAGACTCTTCTCAATGAGACCTTGGAAAGCTGCAGCAGAGTGGGTCTGAATCCTTTCTGTGAACTTAACCCAGCACCAGAGGTATGTCTATCCGGTTTACATACTTTTTTACCTCATTGCTCATAGAATCTAGAAATCCTAACCTTTATTGTGAACTTTCTCAGGCTGGATCCACCTTTTGGGATAAAAGATATGATGAAAAAGCCGCCAAGAAGGCCTGAGCCAAAACCAAAGCCATGAAGAGAAGCAAAAATACATCCACTGCTTCTGATGCGTTTAACGTGGATGAAGATGAAGAGTCGGAGGTAGACCTTGACTCCCTTGGCTCCTTTTTCATCCATCTTATTGACACTGATTACTAACAGGACGACATGGAGAGCAGCCAGGCGGTTGATGACGAGGTAACCATTATTTCCTCTGACTCAGAGCCTTTGCCAAGACAGATAATCCGACACGCGATCCGGAAAGTAAGGTTTTCTAACCCTTTAGCTCACATGGATCCCAACTTTATTTTGAAGCAACAACAACATGAGAACTGGCGCAGAACCCAGAATAGTGGAGGCGGAGAACTTTCCTCCGGTTTGCCTAACACGCCAGCCCCATGCAAATGTCAGAATGAGGTATTCAAAAAATCTGACTCTTATTTATTTTAACCCAGGTATTCTTCATCCAGTACTTCATGTTTCTGATTCAAATTACCAGGGGACCTCTCATTCTTGTCCGGCGACTCTTCTCAGACTCAACTTCCTCCTTTCAAGACTGCCACTGGGTACCAACTTAAACCTGTTTTTAACATATTTAAATTCATACTGACTTGCTGAATCCTCTTGTAGTGGGAACGCAAAGCCTAGAAAAAAGGCCAGAAGAACCAAACCCATAGAAGATCCCAAACCTCGTGAGCCGGAAAAACAAGCACCAATTTCTGAGGCCTCCATGCAACAACCGGATGATCCCACTGATGACCCGCCACCAGAAAACCATGGTACGTCTACTGATCCTATGGTCGCCAATCCCTTGGTTGCTGAAATGCCAAGCCCAACTAAGCCTCCAAAACTGGACACTGAAGAAGTTGTGGTCACTGGCACTGGTTCTCAAAACCAGGGAACCTTGTTGCTCTTGCAAAACATTCTGCCAAGGAAGAGCTTGTCGAGAGGCGCAAGGTCAAATTCGACATGGCCAATTACTCACATCTGAGCATCAGTGAAATCTTCTCCGGCTATCTGAATTAAGTACACAACAGCCGTGATCTGGAAATTGACATGGTCAAGCACATGCATCAAAAACATGAGGTACTAATTCTTGTTCTCATATGAGATATATTCCTTTAGCCCCCAAGTCTACTGAATATGATAGAATATAATATACTGTAGACTTGCTAAATAACCTTTTTACTATGCTTCTGAGTCAGAACTTGTAGCTCCCAAGGGTCATCTTAAACTATTAAGTTAAGCCGGTTCTTCACTTAATAATAATCAACTTTGCATCTGTAGCCCCCAAGGGCCGGCTTAAACTATTAAGTTAATCCGGGATGTATCAACTGATAAGAAATCTCATTTAATCATCCTTGCTAACCGGGTAAACTTGGATAAATGATGAACCAGGGTCGCCTGCCATTGCCTCATAAAACAAACTTTGCATCCATTAGCCCCCAAGTGCCAAGTACTATTGCTTGCAAAGGGCTTGGGACTTATAAATATATATAACTCCATAAAGAAACTTTCTGCACCCATTAGCCCCCAAGTGCCAAGTGCTATTGCTTGTAAAGGGCTTGAGACTTTATCAATATATATTGTTTCATAACTCTTCATACTTGTCTGGATTTGTTCTTTCAGGAAGCATCCACTCAATTTCAATCTCAGCTGACTGACTTGAAGACCCAGCTTGAAGCACAAGAAGCTGAGGCCGGAAGGCTGACTCCAAGTTCAAATTTAGCTTGGATGAAAATGAGAAGCTCAAAACTACTTTAACACTGAGAAAGCCGTCTGGGCTGAAGAAAGGGCCGCCTTGATCAAAAGGGCCGAGAAAGCTGAAGCCTCATTGGAAGAGGTCACTACCAATTTTGCCGGCTTACAGCATCACATCAATCAAATGACCTTTGCTATTTTTGGTAAGATCATTTTGTATCTCAACGATTTTTTCTTACTTTTGTTATGAACCGCCTAGTGACTCAATCATAATATCCCATGCAGGTCCCAGAAGCAGCAACCTTGGGAAAGAAACACTGATAAAGCTCAAGGTGGTTTACACCTTAGTAGAACAACTACATACCGGAGCTCAACGCACAATCGCCGCCATCTCCCCAAGCAAGCAAACACCATCTCTTCTCAGCAACGTTTTAAGCAGCCTTTCCATCTTGCCATCCCGGATTGAAGAAAACAAGCGGTCTGCTGCTAGAGCCGGTGCCCTTACAGCTTTAAGCCAAGCTAAGGCATGGCAGCCAGAATTAGACCCGGCCGAGCTAGCAACTGGCTGCCCCAGTTTCAAAGAGGACGGGTCTCCCTTTGATAAAAAAGATTTTGCTTCCTATGTAAAAGCGGTGCGTCCTCTGATGAGTCTTCTTGTTGAAGAGACTGATCTGTCCAAGTATCAGGCGGCTTACACCGTAGAAAATCAGAAGATGCCCACGTCGGCTTATAAAGTTACAGATCTTATCCCTCCAATCCGTAAGCATACTTTTGCCCAGGATATTGATCCATCTGAGCATATCTATGACGATGCTGAATTCCAAGCCTTGACTTGTATCAATTGGTCATCGCCTGACTTCCAGACGGTGGAGGAAGAAGAAGAACCGGCGCAGGATGACCCAGAAGCTTCAAACCGTCAAGGCCAGGAGAACTGATCCGCTGGGCGGTTCTTTATTTGCACCACCAGGAACTGTTCAAAAAACAATTTATCCATTTGGGCTTTGCAGAGCCATGTAATAGGCTAGTTAAGTACTGATCTGTCGTGCCATCATGCATGTTTTGTTTGCAGAACACTACTGATCCATCATTGGGAAATCCGTCCCTTATGCTTTATGGTATGATCAATTATGCAATTCTAGTTTGTCGTTTTTCCCTGTATATAAACAGACAACAAGTGCCCTGGCGGTTTACCCCATGATACCCCATATATAAAAAACCATTGAGGACTGATCAGTCCATAATCAGGGCCGGTTTATAAAAAACCTTATATAACGAAATAAATATCATACCTGTGATATTTGTTCACTCTGACGACTTATCATAAGTCATGTGGTAAAGGCAATAGCCTATAGACAGAAGCACAATGCCCTGTTCAATATATTCATACTGCCAGCTTATAACTCCGCATGCAGCAAGGGGTGATATCCCAAAACTTGAGCGAAAAACTCAAAGCATATGATTATATCCTGGCGACTCAAAGTCAAGGCCAGGCTGGGTTAATAACACTTCGGATAAAGATATACATGAATCGTAAGGCAACATGGCCCTAATTGGTTTTTCAACCATGTATTGATATGTGATAAGAGACAAAACTCGAAAAAATGTTCAAATGAAAGACAAATCGGAAAACAAGGCTTTCATAGGCCGCCAAGCCTAAATCCCAAGTGCTTTTATGGGCCGCACAGCCGCTGAGTTAAACCTTAATTCAAAACCTTGTAAGCCGGGCCTCACATGACCAATTGTCGTTTTAACGTTGACAAGTTCAGTGTCTTTATAAGAATAACTGTCAAGAGTACAACGAGTTATTCCAGGATTACCTGGGCGGAGTGGCCAACTTACAAAGGCAGGATAACCCGGATTTTTTGCTGAATACACCTAGGCGTCCAAGCCTAAAGGGTCATAGCTATGCCAATGAGCCCCCAAGTTGAAGGTCATTCCAGGTTTATAAACCGAATCAGAGCTATGCTCCATGAGGAAGCCCCCAAGTATATTTCAATCATGGCATATAAGCCGGATCGAGAGGGTAATCTTTAGCTATGCTCAATGAGCAGAAAGCGCCCAAGTGATCGTATGAAGTGAAAATACAGACTCATATTCTTAGAAATGAAATGACAGAGGCCCTGAATTATCAGGGATGCCGGCTTTATTATATTCATGATAATATATACATTGATAAAGTATGTACATCACAAGAGCCGGTGGCTCAGGTGTAATAAGGCCGAAGATGAGCAATATTCCACGGCCGACGGGTCTCCTCCTCCGACGTGCGTGAGTCCTTATGGTCTCGAAGATCGATAAGGTAGTATGATCTGTTGTTCAGATTCTTGCTGACCACAAAGGGCCCTTCCCAAGGTGGGGATAGCTTGTGCATGTCAGTTTGATCCTGGATGAGCCGGAGCACTAAGTCGCCTTCTTGAAAAGTTCTGGTTTTAACCCGAGGGCTGTGATAACGCCACAGATCTTGCTGGTAAATCGCCGAACGAGCTGCCGCAAGGTCACAATCCTCGTCTAATGGGTCAATAGCATCCTGACGTGCTTTCTCATTGTGAGATTCAACATAAGTGTTGGAAATATGCCCTAGAGGCAATAATAAAAGTATTATTATATTTCATTGTTCATGATAATTGTCTTTTATTCATGCTATAACTGTATTATCCGGAAATCGTAATGCACGTGTGAATACATAGACCACAATATGTCCCTAGTGAGCCTCTAGTTGACTACCTCGTTGTGATCAACAGATAGTCATGATTTCCTGGCTATGGACATTGGATGTCGTTGATAACGGGATCACATCATTAGGAGAATGATGTGATGGACAAGACCCAATCCTAAGCATAGCACAAAGATCGTGTAGTTCGTTTGCTAGAGCTTTGCCAATGTCAAGTATCTCTTCCTTCGACCATGAGATCGTGTAACTCCTGGATACCGTAGGAGTGCTTTGGGTGTATCAAACGTCACAACGTAACTGGGTGACTATAAAGGTGCACTACAGGTATCTCCGAAAGTGTCTATTGGGTTGACACGGATCAAGACTGGGATTTGTCACTCTGTATGACGGAGAGGTATCTCTGGGCCCACTCGGTAATGCATCATCATAATGAGCTCAAGGTGACCAAGGTGTTGGCCACGGGATCATGCATTACGGTAAGAGTAAAGTGACTTGCCGGTAATGAGACTGAACAAGGTATTGGGATACCGACGATCGAGTCTCGGGCAAGTAACGTACCGATTGACAAAGGGAATTGTATACGGGATTTGATCGAATCCTCGACATCGTGGTTCAACCGATGAAATCATCAAGGAGCATGTGGGAGCCAACATGGGTATCCAGATCCCGCTATTGGTTATTGCCCGAGAGTCGTCTCGGTCATGTCTGCGTGTCTCCCGAACCCATAGGGTCTACACACTTAAGGTTCGGTGACGCTAGGGTTGTATGAATATGAGTATGCAGCATACCAAATGTTGTTCGGAGTCCCAGATGAGATCCCGGACGTCACGAGGAGTTTCGGAATGGTCCGGAGGTAAAGAATAATATATAGGAAGTGGTATTTCGGCCATCGGGAAAGTTTCGGGGTCTCCCGGTAATGTACCGGGACCACCGGAAGGGTCCCGGGGGTCCACCGGGTGGGGCCACCCATCCCGGAGGGCCCCATGGGCTGACGTGGGAGGGGAGCCAGCCCATAGTGGGCTGGTGCTCCCCCTAGGCCCACCCCCTGCGCCTAGGGTTGAAACCCTAGGGTGGGGGGGCGCACCACATGCCTTGGGGGGCACTCCTCCCCCCTTGGCCGCCGCCCCCTTGGGAGATCCAATCTCCCAGGGCCGGCGCCCCCCCTGGGGGCCTATATAAAGGAGGGCAGGGGGGAGGGCAGCCGCACCCTTGTGCTTGGCGCCTCCCTCCCCCTGCTACACCTCGTCCTCCTCCCGGAGTCGCTTGGCGAAGCCCTGCTGGAGTTCTGCTGCATCCACCACCACGCCGTCGTGCTGCTGGATCATCATCAACCTCTCCTTCCCCCTTGTTGGATCAAGAAGGAGGAGACGTCTCCCGTCCCATACGTGTGTTGAACGTGGAGGTGCTGTCCGTTCAGCACTTGGACATCGGTGATCTGAATCACGTCGAGTACGACTTCATCATCACCATCCCCTTGCAAGCTTCCGCACGCGATCTACAAGTGGTATGTAGATGCAAACTCACTCCATTGACTCGTTGCTTAGATGAACTCATAGATGGATCTTGGTGAAACCGTAGGAAAAATTTTAATTTTTTGCAACGTTCCCCAACAGTGGTATCAGAGCCAGGTTTATGCGTAGTTCTGTAATGCACGAGTAGAACACAATTTTGTTGTGGGCGTGGATCTTGTCAACTTGCTTGCCACTACTAGTCTTTTCTTGCTTCAGCGGTATTGTGGGATGAAGCGGCCCGGACCAACCTTACACGTACGCTTACATGAGACCGGTTCCACCGATTGTCATGCACTAGTTGCATAAGGTGGCTGGCGGGTGTCTGTCTCTCCCACTTTAGTTGGAGCGGAATCGATGAAAAGGGTCCTTATGAAGGGTAAATAGAAGTTGACAAAATCACGTTGTGGTTATTCGTAGGTAAGAAAACGTTCTTGCTAGAACCCAATTGCAGCCACGTAAAAGATGCAACAACAATTAGAGGACGTCTAACTTGTTTTTGCAGCGATTGATCATGTGATGTGATATGGCCAGAAGTTGTGATGAATGATGAATTGTGATGTATGAGATCATGTTCTTGTAATAGGATTCACGACTTGCATGTCGATGAGTATGACAACCGGCAGGAGCCATAGGAGTTGTCTTTATTTTTTGTATGACCTGCGTGTCATTGAAGAACGCCATGTAAACTACTTTACTTTATTGCTAAACGCGTTAGCTATAGAAGTAGAAGTAGTCGTTGGCGTGACAACTTCATGAAGACACGATGATGTAGATCATGATGATGGAGATCATGGTGTCAAGCCGGTGACAAGATGATCATGGAGCCCCGAAGATGGAGATCAATGGAGCTATATGATATTGGCCATATCATGTCACAACTATATAATTGCATGTGATGTTTATTATGTTTATGCATCTTGTTTACTTAGGACGATGGTAGTAAATAAGATGATCCCTCACAACAATTTCAAGAAGTGTTCTCCCCTAACTGTGCACCATTGCTATAGTTCGTCGTTTCGAAGCACCACATGATGATCGGGTGTGATAGATCCTTACGTTCACATACAACGGGTGTAAGACAGTTTTACACAGCAAAACACTTAGGGTTAACTTGACGAGCCTAGCATGTGCAGACATGGCCTCGAAACACGGAGACCGAAAGGTCGAACACGAGTCGTATGGAAGATACAATCAACATGAAGATGTTCACCGACGATGACTAGTCCGTCTCACGTGATGATCGGACACGGCCTAGTCGACTCGGATCATGTAACACTTAGATGACTAGAGGGATGTCTAATCTGAGTGGGAGTTCATAATTTGATTAGATGAACTTAATTATCATGAACTTAGTCTAAAACCTTTGCAAATATGTCTTGTAGATCAAATGGCCAACGCTAATGTCAACATGAACTTCAACGCGTTCCTAGAGAAAACCAAGCTGAAAGATGATGGCAGCAACTATACGGACTGGGTCCGGAACCTGAGGATCATCCTCCTAGCTGCCAGGAAGCAATATGTCCTAGAAGGACCGCTAGGTGATGCTCCCGTCCTAGAGAACCAAGACATTATGAATGCTTGGCAAACTCGTGCTGATGATTACTCCCTCGTTTAGTGCGGCATGCTTTACAGCTTAGAACTGGGGCTCCAAAAGCGTTTTGAGCATCACGGAGCATATGAGATGTTCGAAGAGCTGAAACTAGTTTTTCAAGCTCATGCCCGGGTCGAGAGATATGATGTCTCCGACAAGTTCTACAGTTGTAAGATGGAGGAAAACAGTTCTGTCAGTGAGCACATCCTCAAGATGTCTGGGTTGCACAACCGTATGACCCAGCTGAACATTAACCTCCCAGATGAGGCGGTCATTGACAGAATCCTCCAATCGCTCCCACCAAGCTACAAGAGCTTTGTGATGAACTACAACATGCAGGGGATGGTGAAGACCATTCCTGAAGTGTTCTCAATGCTGAAGTCAGCAGAGGCTGAAATCAAGAAAGAACATCAAGTGTTGATGGTCAATAAGACCACTAAGTTCAAGAAGGGCAAGGGCAAGAAGAACTTCAAGAAGGACGGTAAGGATGTTGCCGCGCCCGGTAAGCCAGTTACTGGGAAGAAGTCAAAGAATGGACCCAAGCCTGAGACTGAGTGTTTTTATTGCAAGGGGAAGGGTCACTGGAAGCGGAACTGCCCCAAATACTTAGCGGATAAGAAGGCCGGCAACACCAAAGGTATATTTGATATACATGTAATTGATGTGTACCTTACCAGTACTCGTAGTAACTCCTGGGTATTTGATACCGGTGCCGTTGCTCATATTTGTAACTCACAGCAGGAGCTGCGGAATAAACGGAGACTGGCGAAGGACGAGGTGACGATGCGCGTCGGGAATGGTTCCAGAGTCGATGTGATCGCCGTCGGCACGCTGCCTCTACATTTACCCACAGGATTAGTTTTGAACCTTAATAATTGTTATTTAGTGCCAAGTTTGAGCATGAACATTGTATCTGGATCTCGTTTAATACGAGATGGCTACTCATTTAAGTCTGAGAATAATGGTTGTTCGATTTATATGAGAGATATGTTTTATGGTCATGCTCCGATGGTCAATGGTTTATTCTTAATGAATCTCGAGCGTAATGTTACACATGTTCATAGTTTGGATGCCAAAAGATGTAAAGTTGATAACGATAGTCCCACATACTTGTGGCACTGCCGCCTTGGTCACATTGGTGTCAAGCGCATGAAGAAGCTCCATGCTGATGGACTTTTAGAGTCTCTTGATTATGAATCGTTTGACACATGCGAACCATGCCTCATGGGCAAAATGACCAAGACTCCGTTCTCCGGAACAATGAAGCGAGCAACCAACTTGTTGGAAATCATACATACCGATGTGTGCGGTCCAATGAGCGTTGAGGCTCGCGGAGGATATCGTTATGTTCTCACTCTCACTGATGACTTGAGTAGATATGGGTATGTCTACTTAATGAAACACAAGTCTGAGACCTTTGAAAAGTTCAAGGAATTTCAGAATGAGGTGGAGAATCAACATGACCGAAAGATAAAGTTCCTACGATCAGATCGTGGAGGAGAATACTTAAGTCACGAATTTGGCACACACTTAAGGAAATGTGGAATCGTTTCACAACTCACGCCGCCTGGAACACCTCAGCGAAATGGTGTGTCCGAACGTCGTAATCGCACTCTATTAGATATGGTGCGGTCTATGATGTCTCTTACCGATTTACCGCTATCATTTTGGGGATACGCTCTAGAGACAGCTACATTCACTTTAAATAGGGCACCGTCTAAATCCGTTGAGACGACACCGTATGAATTATGGTTTGGGAAGAAACCTAAGCTGTTGTTTCTAAAAGTTTGGGGATGCGATGCTTATGTCAAGAAACTTCAACCTGAAAAGCTCGAACCCAAGTCGGAAAAATGCGTCTTCATAGGATACCCTAAGGAAACTGTCGGGTATACCTTCTACTTAAGATCCAAGGGCAAGATCTTTGTTGCCAAGAACGGATGCTTTCTGGAAAAAGAGTTTCTCTCGAAAGAAGTAAGTGGGAGGAAAGTAGAACTCGATGAAGTACCACCTCTCGAACGGGAAAGTGGTGCAGCTCAGGAAAATGTCCCTGTAATGCCCACACCAACTGAAGAGGAAAACAATGATGATGATCAAGGTACTTCGGATCAAGTTGCTACTGAACTTCGTAGGTCCACAAGGACACGTTCTGCACCAGAGTGGTACGGCAACCCTGTCCTGGAAATCATGTTGTTAGACAACGGTGAACCTTCGAACTATGAAGAAGCGATGGCGGGCCCAGATTCCAACAAATGGCTTGATGCCATGAAATCCGAGATAGAATCCATGTATGAAAACAAAGTATGGACTTTGACAGACTTGCCCGATGATCGGCGAGCAATAGAAAACAAATGGATTTTTAAGAAGAAGACGGACGCGGATGGTAATGTTACCATTTATAAGGCTCGACTTGTCGCTAAGGGTTATCAACAAGTTCAAGGGATTGACTACGACGAGACATTCTCTCCCGTAGCGAAGCTGAAGTCCGTCCGAATCATGTTAGCAATTGCCGCATACTATGATTATGAGATATGGCAGATGGACGTCAAAACGGCATTCCTTAACGGACATCTTAAGGAAGAGTTGTATATGATGCAACCGGAAGGTTTTGTCGATCCTAAGAACGCTAACAAAGTATGCAAGCTCCAGCGATCCATTTATGGGCTGGTGCAAGCATCTCGGAGTTGGAACATTCGCTTTGATGAGATGATCAAAGCGTTTGGGTTTATGCAGACTTATGGAGAAGCCTGCGTTTACAAGAAAGTGAGTGGGAGCTCTATAGCATTTCTCATATTATATGCAGATGACATACTCTTGATGGGAAATGATATAAAACTTCTGGACAGCATTAAGGCCTACTTGAATAAGTGTTTTTCAATGAAGGACCTTGGAGAAGCTGCTTATATATTAGGCATCAAGATCTATAGAGATAGATCGAGACGCCTCATAGGTCTTTCACAAAGCACATACCTTGATAAGATTTTGAAAAGGTTCAAAATGGATCAGTCCAAGAAAGGGTTCTTGCCTATGTTACAAGGTGTGAGATTGAGCTCGGCTCAGTCACCGACCACGGCAAAAGATAAAGAAGAGATGAGTGTCATCCCCTATGCTTCAGCCATAGGGTCTATTATGTATGCCATGCTGTGTACCAGACCTGATGTAAACCTTGCCGTAAGTTTGGTAGCAAGATACCAAAGTAATCCCGGCAAGGAACACTGGACAGCGGTCAAGAATATCCTGAAGTACCTGAAAAGGACAAACGACATGTTTCTCGTTTATGGAGGAGCGAAGAGCTCGTCGTAAAGGGTTACATCGACGCTAGCTTCGACTCAGATCTGGATGACTCTAAGTCACAAACCGGATACGTGTATATGTTGAATGGTGGAGCAGTAAGCTGGTGCAGCTGCAAGCAGAGCGTCGTGGCGGGATCTACGTGTGAAGCGGAGTACATGGCAGCCTCGGAGGCAGCGCATGAAGCGATTTGGGTGAAGGAGTTCATCACCGACCTAGGAGTCATACCCAATGCGTCGGGGCAGATCAAACTCTTCTGTGACAACACTGGAGCTATTGCCCTAGCCAAGGAGCCCAGGTTTCACAAGAAGACCAGGCACATCAAGCGTCGTTTCAACTCCATCCATGAAAATGTTCAAGATGGAGACATAGAAATTTGCAAAGTACATACGGATCTGAATGTCGCAGATCCGTTGACTAAACCTCTCTCGCGAGCAAAACATGATCAACACCAGAACTCTATGGGTGTTCGATTCATCACAATGTAACTAGATTGGTGACTCTAGTGCAAGTGGGAGACTGTTGGAAATATGCCCTAGAGGCAATAATAAAAGTATTATTATATTTCATTGTTCATGATAATTGTCTTTTATTCATGCTATAACTGTATTATCCGGAAATAGTAATGCACGTGTGAATACATAGACCACAATATGTCCCTAGTGAGCCTCTAGTTGACTAGCTCGTTGTGATCAACAGATAGTCATGATTTCCTGGCTATGGACATTGGATGTCGTTGATAACGGGATCACATCATTAGGAGAATGATGTGATGGACAAGACCCAATCCTAAGCATAGCACAAAGATCGTGTAGTTCGTTTGCTAGAGCTTTGCCAATGTCAAGTATCTCTTCCTTCGACCATGAGATCGTGTAACTCCTAGATACCGTAGGAGTGCTTTGGGTGTATCAGACGTCACAACGTAACTGGGTGACTATAAAGGTGCACTACAGGTATCTCCGAAAGTGTCTATTGGGTTGACACAGATCGAGACTGGGATTTGTCACTCCGTATGACGGAGAGGTATCTTTGGGCCCACTCGGTAATGCATCATCATAATGAGCTCAAGGTGACCAAGGTGTTGGCCACGGGATCATGCATTACGGTACGAGTAAAGTGACTTGCCGGTAACGAGACTGAACAAGGTATTGGGATACCGACGATCGAGTCTCGGGCAAGTAACGTACCGATTGACAAAGGGAATTGTATACGGGATTTGATCGAATCCTCGACATCGTGGTTCAACCGATGAAATCATCGAGGAGCATGTGGGAGCCAACATGGGTATCCAGATCCCGCTGTTGGTTATTGCCCGAGAGTCGTCTCGGTCATGTCTGCGTGTCTCCCGAACCCGTAGGGTCTACACACTTAAGGTTTGGTGACGCTAGTGTTGTATGAATATGAGTATGCAGCATACCAAATGTTGTTCGGAGTCCCGGATGAGATCCTGGACGTCACGAGGAGTTTCGGAATGGTCCGGAGGTAAAGAATAATATATAGGAAGTGGTATTTCGGCCATCGGGAAAGTTTCGGGGTCTCCCGGTAATGTACCGGGACCACCGGAAGGGTCCCGGGGGTCCACCGGGTGGGGCCACCCATCCCGGAGGGCCCCATGGGCTGACGTGGGAGGGGAGCCAGCCCATAGTGGGCTGGTGCGCCCCCCTAGGCCCACCCCCTGCGCCTAGGGTTGAAACCCTAGGGTGGGGGGGGGGGGCGCACCACATGCCTTGGGGGGCACTCCTCCCCCTTGGCCGCCGCCCCCTTGGGAGATCCAATCTCCCAGGGCCGGCGCCCCCCCTGGGGGCCTATATAAAGGAGGGCAGGGGGGAGGGCAGCCGCACCCTTGTGCTTGGCGCCTCCCTCCCCCTGCTACACCTCGTCCTCCTCCCGTAGTCGCTTGGCGAAGCCCTGCTGGAGTTCTGCTGCATCCACCACCATGCCGTCGTGCTGCTGGATCATCATCAACCTCTCCTTCCCCCTTGCTGGATCAAGAAGGAGGAGACGTCTCCCGTCCCGTACGTGTGTTGAACGCGGAGGTGCTGTCCGTTTAGCACTTGGACATCGGTGATCTGAATCACGTCGAGTACGACCCCATCATCACCATCCCCTTGCAAGCTTCCGCACGCGATCTACAAGTGGTATGTAGATGAAACTCACTCCCTTGACTCGTTGCTTAGATGAACTCATAGATGGATCTTGGTGAAACCGTAGGAAATTTTTTAATTTTCTGCAACGTTCCCCAACAATAAGCCGCCACACGAGGCGAATCCTGACGTATGTCACTGGGGAGAATCGCCTCAGCTCCATAAACCATGAAGAAAGGCGTGTAACCCATAGATCTGTTGGGGGTGGTATCGATACTCCAAAGCACTAAGGGCAACTCTTCCACCCAACAACCCGGTGTTCTCTGCAAAGGAACCATAAGCCGGGGCTTGATACCTCTCAAGATTTCCTGATTTGCTCGTTCAGCTTGGCCATTAGACTGGGGGTGAGCCACTGATGGTACATCAAGCCGGATATGCTCTTGTTGACAGAATTATTTCATTGCTCCCTTAGAAAGATTAGTACCATTATCAGTGATGATACTATGAGGATACCAAAACAAAAGATCACCTTTTTGATGAATTGAACTGCCGTGACTGCATTTTTTTTCGAGAGTACGCCAAAGGCGTACCTTATCTTTATAGAAGGCAGAAAGAAAATGTACAAGAGAGGCTCGAGCTATATGCTAGGATCTAAGCTCGGCCAACACCCATTACACCCAACCCACTCTACTCTCTAAAGCTACTCTCTCACAAAATGTGTTAAACCACAACTCCTACACCGGCTTGTCTCCATTGTTGTACTTCTCTGAATATGTCATCAACCAATTCTATTGGGGTTCGTTGTTGCTGAACTCTATTGAACACACGCGTGTTCCGTTGCTTCCACAACTCCCATCCGACCAAGATGACAAAAGTGTCGTAGCCTCTTTTTAGTCCCTTCGGCATCCCCCTCCTAGTCTCGATCCACCAATCGAGGAAGGTATCGTCCACCACCGGAATCCGAATATTTAGGGTTAGGTCTTGAAAGCAGGTATGCCACACCTGTCGAGCATAAGCACATTTGACCAAGATGTGTTCGGCATTGTCTTCATCCTGCAAGCATGTGTAGCAAGCAGACGGTTGATCTTGTAGTCCATGTTTAGCCCTTCGGTCAGAAGTCCAGATACGGTGATGTACAGCCAACCAGATGAAGATCTTGCACTTCAATAGTGCCCAACTTTTCCAGATGCATGAGGTATATGGAACCCATTCATCACCGAGGCAGAGTCTTTGGTAGGTTGACTTAGCCGAGTATACTCCAGAAGGATCTGCAGGCCAAGAGAAGCAGTCCAGATTGCTCAGATCCCTTTGCACCGTAGTAATGGCCAGATTCAGGTGCACTAGCTGTAAATGGCCAACGAAGTTCAACTCCCCATTGATATCCTGCAGCCACCGGCCATTCTCCATCCCTTCACTAACCGTACGTTTATTCCTAGTGCGAGTGTCGACCAAAGTGTGGATCATGGGTGCAATATCCTTCACCACAAAGCCATGAATCCACCGGTCCCGCCAGAAGAGAACCTTAGTGCCCTCGCCCACCTCAATCTTGACTAGGCTATCAAACACAGCTCGAGCATCCTCATCCTCTGTCATGTGCAGGCCCTGCCAAGGTCTCGCTGAGTCCGTGCATTTCAACCATTCCCAACGGACCCTAAGTGCGAGCCCCTGCAACTTAAGGTTCTTGATGCCGAGCCCTCCAAAGCACGTGGCCTTGCATACCACATTCCAAGCTACCATGCAATTTCCACCCGAGACCTGATCCTTCCCCGCCCAGAAGAATGCTCTCATCCATTTGTCAAGCTCCTCAAACACCCATCCTGGTGTGTCAGTGATCATGAAATGGTGGATCGGTTTCGCCGCGACCACCGACTTGACCAGCACAAGGCGCCCGGATCTTTGTAGCAGACCGCGTTGCCAACCAGGAGCACACTTCTTCGTGTTATCCAACATGGGATGCCAATCCGTCTTCTTTAGCTGATGTATGGCGAGTTGCAATCCAAGGTATTTGCAGGGAAACTTCCCCAACTCGCACTGCAGAAGGTTGGAAACCCTGATCCTATCTTCCTCTTCACCGTGAATGAGGATAGCAGATGACTTTCCATAGTTAACCCTTAGCCCAAACGCATCTCAAAAAGCATTAAGCGCCATGGTCACGAACCTGAGATCGACCTCGTTTGGCCTAACAAACAGAGCCACATCATCGGCGTAAATCGACACGCTTTGGTTCGGCCTGATGCTGGTAAATGGCTTCAGAACACCTTCCTCTGCTCCCTTCACCATGATGCAGGAGAGCGCATCCATCGCGATGATGAACAAAAGAGGGGACACCGGGTTGCCTTGTCTCAGACCTTGGGTGAGCCAAAAACTCCTGCCAGGAACGCCATTAACGAGAACTTTAGTAGAGGCCGTGCGCAGTAGGATGGCGATCCATGCTAACCATCTCTGTCCAAAGCCTTTGCGCCTCATAACTTCAAACAGGAAGGGCCTAGATATAGAATCAAACGCCCTCGATATGTCTAACTTCAGGAACACCCCCGCTTCTTTGCGTGCATGGATCTTTCTGGCTACTTGCCTCACAAGAAGGAAGTTGTCGTGCAAGTGCCTGCCGCATATAAACGCTGACTGATTGGCCGCGACAATTTCTTTCATTTTTCTCCTTGCACGGTTAGCCAACATCTTGGCGAAAAGCTTAGCAGCGCTGTGTGTAAGGCTGATAGGATGAAAATCCCCAACCAACTCCGCATCAGATTTCTTAGGGATGAGCACAATATGTGCTTTGTTGAGCCTTCCGAAACCCCTCCCATCCAGCACGTACAACTTCATTATCATTGCCATCACATCGTTTTTTATGATCGACCATGCCCTCTGATAAAAAGCAGCAATGAAGCCATCCGCACAGGGGCCCGATCCGGTGGTAGCTCCTTGATGGTGTTCCAAACTTCTTCCTCCGTGAACATGTTCTCAAGCTCGCCAAGATCAAGATTCTCCATACCCAAAAAATTGAGGTCAAGATCTGCCTCCCTGGTCATTGCATGGCCCAGCAACTGCTCATACGCCTCGGTGAAGATTTCACCCTTCCTCTCTTGATCAGTAATGAGCACCCCATTATGCCTAATGTGAGGGATGAAATTTTTTGATCTCCGCCCATTCACCACGGCCTGAAAAAGTTTGGTGTTCGCGTCACCTTCCCGAAACCATCGTAGCCTTGAGCGCTGACGCTCGATGGTACGTTGCAGAGAGGATAGCCCCAATAGAGCTAGTTTGATAGTCTTGCAAAGCCAAAGCTCGGCGGGGGTGAGAACACGCATCTCCATGGCGCGGTCGAACCTAAGAATGACATAGTTGGCAATAGCGATCTGCGTCTTAATGTTACCAGACTTCCTCTGCCCCCATGCTTGAAGCGCGACAGCATCACATTTGCTGACTGGCTCAGCCTCAACCCACTTTGTAAACTTGTCAACCGCCACCAAGAGGTGGGTCTTTTTATCTTTGGACCTTTTGAAAGGCCCAACCACATCCAGTCCCCAGACTGCAAACGGCCAAGTAATTGGAATCATCCTCAATTCTTGAGCCGACACATGAGCACGTCTTGAGAATTTCTGACAACCATCACATTTACTGACCAGATCTTCTGCATCGGCATGAGCCGTCAGCGAATAAAACGCATGACGAAAAGCTTTAGCAACGAGAGACTTAGAACCGGCATGCTGACTGCAATCTCCTTCTTGAATCTACCTTAAAATTTCACGACCCTCCTCAAGAGAAACACACCGTTGAAACACCCCTGTAACACTGCATATGTGAAGCTCACCTTTGACAATAGTCATTGACTTAGACCTCCAGATTATCTGTCTAGCCAAAGTTTCATCCTCAGGTAACTTGCCCCAGGTCATGTAAGCCAAATATGGATCAGTCCAATCAGGGATAGCATGAAGAGCCGCCACCAATTGTGCCTCCGGGTGAGGAACTGCTAAGTCTTCCTCCGTAGGCAATTTCACTGATGGGTTATGCAAAATATCAAGGAAAATATTAGGGGGGACTGGCTTACGCTGAGACCCCAACCGTCTTAACGCATCAGCTGCTTCATTTTTCCTTCGATCAACATGCTCCACTTGATATCCTTTGAAGTGACCAGCAATAGTATCCACCTCTCGGCAATAAGCTGCCATGAGTGGATCCTTGGAATCCCAGGTCCCTAATACTTGCTGAGCCACAAAATCTGAGTCACCAAAACATCTTACCCGGCTTAGATTCGTCTCTTTATCCATCCGAAGACCATGGAGTAAGGCTTCATATTCAGCATCATTGTTAGTACTCCCTCCATCCCAAAATAAATGTCTCAACTTTATACTAGCTATAGTACGAATCTGTACTAAGCTCAAGACACTTATTTTGGGACGGAGGGAGTACAAGGGAACATCAACCTTAAAACATAACAAAATTTATCACCTCGTGGGGAAGTCAATATAACTCCAGCTCCCGAGCCTTCCAAATTCCTGGATCCATCAAAATGAATAGTCTAGTATGTATGATCCGACTTTTCCTTAGGCATCTGTAACTCTGTCCAATCATTGATGAAGTCCACAAGTTCTTAAGATTTTATAGTCGTCTGAGGCATATATTTTAAACCATGGGGTCCAAGCTCAATGGCCCACTTAGCTACCTGACCTGTGGCCTCTCTGTTTTGAATAATATCCCCCAAAGGAGCAGAGCTAACCACTGTGATGGGATGACCAAGGAAATATTGTTTCAACTTGCGACTAGCCATTAACACGCCATAAACCAACTTCTGCCAATGTGGGTATCTCCGCTTAGACTCAATGAGCACCTCACTGACATAATAAACCGGCCTTTGAACCGGATGCTCCTTGCCTGACTCCTTCCTTTCAACCACAACTGCTACACTGACAGCCCGATTGTTTGCAGCCACATATAACAACAAAGGCTCTGCTACCTCTTGAGCACTACGTTGGATTTCCCCGAAGAGGAGAGGATGATGCAGCAAATTAGCGTAAGTATTTCCCTCAGTTTTTGAGAACCAAGGTATCAATCCAGTAGGAGACCATGCACAAGTCCCTCGTACCTACACAAAATGATAGCAACTCACAACCAACGCGATTAGGGGTTGTCAATCCCTTCACGGTCACTTACGATAGTGAGATCTGATAGAGATGATAAATAATATTTTTGGTATTTTTGATAGATAGATGCAAAGTAAAAAGTAAAGGGCAAAGTAAAACAAAGCAAGTAAATAAAGTGATAGAGATTGATATGATGAGAATAGACCCGGGGACCATAGGTTTCACTAGTGGCTTCTCTCAAGAGCATAGATTTCCTACGGTGGGTGAACAAACTACTGTTGAGCAATTGACAGAACTGAGCATAGTTATGAGTATATCTAGGCAATGATCATGTATATAGGCATCATGTCCAAAACAAGTAGATCGAAACGATTCTGCATCTACTACTATTACTCCACTCATCGACCGCTATCCAGCATGCATCTAGAGTATTAAGTTAAAAACAGAGTAACGCCTTAAGCAAGATGACATGATGTAGAGGGATAAATTCATGCAATATGATAAAAACCCCATCTTGTTATCCTCGATGGCAACAATACAATACGTGCCTTGCAACCCTTTCTGTCACTGGGTAAGGTCACCGCAAGATTGAACCCAAAGCTAAGCACTTCTCCATTGCAAGAACTACCAATCTAGTTCGCCAAACCAAAAAGGATAATT
This sequence comes from Triticum timopheevii, assembly GCA_963921465.1. Classification (NCBI taxonomy): domain Eukaryota; kingdom Viridiplantae; phylum Streptophyta; class Magnoliopsida; order Poales; family Poaceae; genus Triticum; species Triticum timopheevii. The sequence continues at coordinate 273,413,380 of OY997262.1, read as the reverse complement.
CGAAGAGACTTGCAAAGATAACTCAATCATACATAAAAGAATTCATAGAAGAATCAAATATTTTCCATAGATAATACTGGATCATAAACCCACAATTCATCGGTCTCAACAAACACACCGCAAAAAGAAGATTACATCGAATAGATCTCCACGAGAGAGGGGGAGAACATTGTATTGAGATCCAAAAAGAGAGAAGAAGCCATCTAGCTACTAGCTATGGACCCGAAGGTCTGAAGTAAACTACTCACACTTCATTGGAGGGGCTATGGTGATGATGTAGAAGCCCTCCGTGGTGGATGCCCCCTCCGGCGGAGCTCCAGAACAGGCCCCAAGATGGGATCTCGTGGATACAGAAGGTTGCGGCGGTGGAATTAGGTTTTTGGCTCCTGTTCTGATCGTTTGGGGATACGTAGGTATATATAGGAGGAAGGAGTTCGTCGGTGGAGCGTCAGGGGGCCCATGAGGTAGGGGGGCGCGCCCAGGAGGGGCGCCCTCCACCCTCGTCACCGCCTCTGGCACTTCTTGGAGTAGGGTCCAAGTCTCCTGGATCACGTTCTGTTGGAAAATCATGTTCCCGAAGGTTTCATTCCATTTGGACTCCGTTTGATATTCCGTTTCTTCGAAACACTGAAATAGGCAAAAAACAGCAATTCTGGGCTGGGCCTCCAGTTAATAGGTTAGTCCCAAAAATAATATAAAAGTGGAAAAGCCCAATATAGTCCAGAACAGTAGATAAAGTAGCATGGAGCAATCAAAAATTATAGATACGTTGGAGATGTATCAAGCATCCCCAAGCTTAATTCCTGCTCGTCCTCGAGTAGGTAAATGATAAAAAAGAATTTTTGATGCGGAGTGATACTTTCGCATAATTTCAATGTAAATCTTCTTAATTGTGATATGAATATTCAGATCCGAAAGATTCAAGATAAAACTTCATATTGACACAAAAATAATAATACTTCAAGCATACTAATCAAAGCAATCATGTCTTCTCAAAATAACATGGCAAAAGAAAGTTCATCCCTACAAAATCATATAGTTAGGCTATGCTTCATTTTCGTTACACAAAGATGTTCCCAACTTCTATACCCCCGATGACAAGCCAAGCAATTGTTTCATACTTAAATAATCTCAAACTTTTTCAACCTTCATGCAATACATGAGCGTGAGCCATGGATATAGCACTATGGGTGGAATAGAATATGATGAAGGGGATTGTGTGGAGAAGACAAAAAAGGAGAAAGTCTCACATTGAAGAGGCTAATCAACGGGCTATGTAGATGCCCATCAATTGATGTCAATATGAGGAGTAGGGATTGCCATGCAACAGATGCACTAGAGCTATGAATGCTCAACAAAAGAAAACTAGTGGGTGTGCATCCAACTCGCTTGCTCATGAAGACCTAGGGCATTTGAGGAAACCCATCGTAGGAATATACAAACCAATTTCTATAATGAAAAATTCCCACTAGTATGAAAAGGACAACTTTATGAGACTCACTACATGAGGAACAAGGTGCTACTTTGAAGCACAATATATGAGACTCACTACATGAAGAACAAGGTGCTACTTTGAAGCACAAGTGTGGAAAAAGAGATAGTAGCATTGCCCTTTTTATTATTTTTTTGGGCCTTTCTTTTTTTTCTTTTGGCCTTTCTCTTTTTTTGGGCAATGCTCTAATAATGATGATCGTCACACTTCTATTGATTACAACATGAGGATTACAACTCGAAACTTAGAACAAGATATGACTCTATATGAATGCCTCCGGCGGTGTACCAGGATGGTGCAATGAATCAAGAGTGACATGTATGGAAAATAATGCATGGTGGCTTTGCCACAAATACGATGTCAGCTACATGATCATGTAATGGCAATATGACAAAAGTAATGTATGTCATGATGATGATGGTGGTGGAAGTTGCATGGCAATATATCTCGGAATGGCTATGGAAATGCCATGATAGGTAGGTATGGTGGCTGTTTTGAGGAAGATATAAGGAGGTTTATGTGTGATAGAGCGAATCGTATCACGGGGTTTGGATGTACCGGCAAAGTTTGCACCAACTCTCAAGGTGAGAAAGGGCAATGCACGGTACCGAAGAGGCTAGCAGAGGCGGAAAGGTGAGAGTGCGTATAATCCATGCACTCAACATTAGTCAAAAGAACTCATATACTTATTGCAAAATTTTAGAAGCCATCAAAAATCAAGTACTACACGCATGCTCCTAGGGGGATAGATTGGTAGGAAAAGACCATCGCTCGTCCCCAACCGCCACTCATAAGGATGCACAAGCCAGGTACACTTCATGTTTCAAATTTGTTACACAACTTTAACCATACGTGCATGCTACGGGACTTGCAAACTTCAACACAAGTATTTCTCAATTTCATAATCACCCAACTAGCACGACTTTGATATTATCACCTCCATATCTCAAAACAATTATCAAGCATCAAACTTATCTTAGTATTCAACACACTCAAAAGAAAGTTTCACATATCTTGAACACCAAGTATATTAACATTAAGCAAATTACCATGCTATTAATGACTCTCAAAATAATATAAGTGAAGCATGAGAGATCAATAGTTTCTTTAAAACAAATCCACCACCGTTCTCTAAAAGATATAAGTGAAGCACTAGAGCAAAAATTATCACGCTCAAAAGATATAAGTGAAGCACTATGAGCAAAACTATCAAGCTCAAAAGATATAAGTGAAGCACATAGAGTATTCTAACAAATTCCAATTCATATATGGCTCTCTCAAAAGGTGTGTACAGCAATGATGATTGTGATAGACTAACAAGCAAAGACACAAATAATACATGACACTCCAAGCAAAACACATATCATGTGGTGAATAAAAATATAGCTCCAAGTAAATTACCGATGGAAGTGGACGAAAGAGGGGATGCCTTCCGGGGCATCCCCAAGCTTTGACTTTTTGGTGTCCTTGGATTATCTTGGGGGTGCCATGGGCATCCCAAAGATTAGGCTCTTGCCACTCCTTGTTCCATAATCCATCAAAAGAATTCACCCAAAACATGAAAACTTGACAACACAAAACTCAACAGAAATCTCGTGAGCTCCGTTAGAGAAAGAAAACAAAAGAATACTTTAAGGTACTGTAATGAACTCATTATTTATTTATATTGGTGTTAAACCTACTGTATTCCAACTTCTCTATGGTTTATAAACTATTTTACTAGCCATAGATTCATCAAAATAAGCAAACAACACACGTAAAACAGAATCTGTCAAAAACAGAACGGGCTTTAGCAATCTATAACTAACGCAAACTTATGGAACTCTAAAAATTATACAAAAATAGGACGTCCTGTAAATTTTTTTTATTGAACATAAGCAAAAAGAATCAACGCAAAATCACGTTCCTGTAATTTAACAAAATTATATTCGTGCGCGCAAAGTTTCTGTTTTTCAGCAGAATCAAATCAACGATCATCGTAGGTTATCCTATAGGTTCTACTTGGCACAAACACTAATTAAAAGATAAAACCACATCTAAACAGAAGGTAGATGGATTATTTATTCCTAAACAGAAGCAAAAACAAAAAACACAAAATAAAATTGGGTTGCCTCCCAACAAGCGCTATCGTTTAACGCCCCTAGGTAGGCATAAAAGCAAGGATAGATCTAGGTATTGCCATCTTTGGTAGGCAATCCATAAGTGGCTCTCATGATAGATTCATATGGTAATTTTATTTTCTTTCTAGTGAAGTGTTCCATACTCTTTTTTAAGGGAAATTGGAATCTAATATTCCCTTCCTTCATATCAATAATTGCACCAATTGTTCTAAGGAAAGGTCTACCAAGAATAATAGGACATGAAGGATTGCAATCTATATCAAGAACGATAAAATCTACGGGCACATAATTCCTATTTGCAACAATAAGAACATCATTAATTCTTCCCATAGGCTTTTTAATAGTGGAATCCCCAAGATGCAAATTTAGAGAGCAATCATCAAAGTCACGGAAATCTAGCAAATCACATAAAGTTTTGGGAATAGTAGAGACACTAGCACCCAAATCATACAAAGCATGAAACTCACAATCTTTAATTTTAATTTTAATAGTAGGTTCCCACTCATCATAGAGTTTTCTAGGGATAGAAACTTTCAACTCAAGTTTTTCTTCATAAGATTGCATCAAAGCATCAACAATGTGTTCGGTAAAGGCCTTATTATGACTATAAGCATGAGGAGAATCTAGCACAGATTGCAACAAGGAAATACAACCAATCAAAGAGCAATTTTCATAATTAAATTCCTTGAGATCCAAAATAGTGGGTTTAGCAACATCACGATTTTTATTTATTTCAATCTCACTATCATAAAATTCATCATCAAGATCTAGAAACTCCGAATTCTTAGAACGCTTTCTAGGTAAAGGAAGATCATATTCAGATTCATAAAGATTCATATTGCAAAACAAATATTTAATGGGGGACACATCAATAACTTTTAGATCCTCATCTTGATTTTCATAGGAATTCTGTTTAGCAGCCATCTTATTGACTAAGGTAGCTTGCATATCCGAAATTTCGGCGGTCATGTTTTCAAGACGAGCAATTTGGGCCCTTGTACCATCAAATTCTTTAGACATATCATCGAGTTCTTTATTCATATAACTCATAAAACTTTTTTGTTCCTTAAGCTCGTTCCTAAAGAAATTATTGTGCTCAAATTGCAAAACCATAAATTTTCTGACATTGCTTTCGATCTCCTCTAGCCTTTTAAGGTGAAGGTCACCAAATCTAGGTAGAGCCATTCCGACAAACAAGCAAACTAATACACAAGCAAACAGAAAGGCAACGAGAAAAAGGCAAACGGAAAAGAGAGGAGGAGATTGGGAAAGAGAGGGCAAATAAAACGGCAAGGGTGAAGTGGGGGAGAGGAAAACGAGAGGCAAATGGCAAATAATGTAATGCGAGAGATAGGGATTGCGATGGGTACTTGGTATGGTTAACTTGCTTGCGTGAGCCTCCCCGGCAACGGCGCCAGAAATTCTTCTTGCTACCTCTTGAGCACTGTGTTGGATTTCCCCGAAGAGGAGAGGATGATGCAGCAAAGTAGCGTAAGTATTTCCCTCAGTTTTTGAGAACTGAGGTATCAATCCAGTAGGAGACCACGCACAAGTCCCTCATACCTACACAAAACGATAGCAACTCGCAACCAACGCGATTAGGGGTTGTCAATCCCTTCATAGTCACTTACGATAGTGAGATCTCATAGAGATGATAAATAATATTTTTGGTATTTTTGATAGATAGATGCAAAGTAAAAAGTAAAAGGCAAAGTAAAACAAAGCAAGTAAATAAAGTGATAGAGATTGATATGATGAGAATAGACCCGGGGGCCATAGGTTTCACTAGTGGCTTCTCTCAAGAGCATAGATTTCCTACGGTGGGTGAACAAATTACTGTTGAGCAATTGACAGAATTGAGCATAGTTATGAGTATATCTAGGCAATCATCATGTATATAGGCATCACGTCCAAAACAAGTAGATCGAAACGATTCTGCATCTACTACCATTACTCCACTCATCGACCGCTATCCAGCATGCATCTAGAGTATTAAGTTAAAAACAGAGTAACGCCTTAAGCAAGATGACATGATGTAGAGGGATAAATTCATGCAATATGATAAAAACCCCATCTTGTTATCCTCGATGGCAACAATACAATACGTGCCTTGCAACCCTTTCTGTCACTGGGTAAGGTCACCGCAAGATTGAACCCAAAGCTAAGCACTTCTCCCATTGCAAGAACTACCAATCTTGTTGGCCAAACCAAAAAGGATAATTCGAAGAGACTTGCAAAGATAACTCAATCATACATAAAAGAATTCAGAGAAGAATCAAATATTTTCCATAGATAATACTGGATCATAAACCCACAATTCATCGGTCTCAACAAACACAACACAAAAAGAAGATTACATCGAATAGATCTCCACGAGAGAGGGGGAGAACATTGTATTGAGATCCAAAAAGAGAGAAGAAGCCATCTAGCTACTAGCTATGGACCCGAAGGTCTGAAGTAAACTACTCACACTTCATCGGAGGGGCTATGGTGATGATGTAGAAGCCCTCCATGGTGGATGCCCCCTCCGGTGGAGCTCTAGAACAGGCCCCAAGATGGGATCTCGTGGATACAGAAGGTTGCGGCGGTGGAATTAGGTTTTTGGCTCCTGTTCTGATCGTTTGGGGATACGTAGGTATATATAGGAGGAAGGAGTACATCGGTGGAGCATTAGGGGGCCCACGAGGTAGGGGGCGCGCCCTCCACCCTCATGACCGCCTCTGGCACTTCTTGGAGTAGGGTCCAAGTCTCCTGGATCATGTTCGGTTGGAAAATCACGTTCCCGAAGGTTTCATTCCGTTTGGACTCCGTTTGATATTTTGTTTCTTCGAAACACTTAAATAGGCAAAAAAACAACAATTCTGGGCTAGGCCTCCGGTTAATAGGTTAGTCCCAAAAATAATATAAAAGTGGAAAATAAAGCCCAATATAGTCCAAAACAGTAGATAAAGTAGCATGGAGCAATCAAAAATTATAGATATGTTGGAGACGTATCAGGCTCCTTCCCAATGGGGGCTGCAAGAACCGGCGGCTCAGCCAGTTGCTTCTTAAGTGCCTCAAACGCCTCATTAGCAGCGTCGCTCCAGACAAAATTATCTGTCTTTTTCATCATCTGATACAGAGGGATGGCCTTGATAACCCACAAGTGTAGGGGATCAGTTGTAGCCTCTTTCGATAAGTAAGAGTGTCGAACCCAAAGAGCAGCTAAAGGTAGAACAAATATTCCCTCAAGTTCTATCGACCACCGATACAACTCTACGCATGCTTAACGTTAGCTTTACCTAAAACAAGTATGAAACTAGAAGGACTTTGTAGGTGTTGTTGGTAGGTTTGCAAGATAATAAGGAGCCTGTAAATGAAAAGTAGGGGCTGTTTAGATGAAGAAGCAACAAAGTAAATATAGCAAGTGTGGAAAAGTGGTGGTAGGAGTTGTGAAATTGTCCCTAAGCAATTGACTACTTTACTAGACCGATAGCAAGTTTTATGTGGGAGAGGCATAAGCTAACATACTTTCTCTTCTTGGATCATATGCACTTATGATTGGAACTCTAGAAAGCATCCGCAACTACTAAAGATCATTAAGGTAAAATCCAACTGTCGGTGTCAAAACCGGCGGATCTCGGGTAGGGGGTCCCGAACTGTGCGTCTAGGCGGATGGTAACAGGAGACGAGGGACACGATGTTTTTACCCAGGTTCGGGCCCTCTCGATGGAGGTAAAACCCTACGTCCTGCTTGATTAATGTTGATGATATGGGTAGTACAAGAGTGGATCTACCACGAGATCAAGGAGGCTAAACCCTAGAAGCTAGCCTATGGTATGATTGTTGTAATGTATGTTGTGTCCTAAGGACTAAAGCCCTCCGGTTTATATAGACACCGGAGGAGGCTAGGGTTACACAGAGTCGGTTACAATGGTAGGAGATCTACATATCCGTATCGCCAAGCTTGCCTTCCACGCCAAGGAAAGTCCCATCCGGACACGGGACGGAGTCTTCAATCTTGTATCTTTGTAGTCTTGGAGTCCGGCGGACGATGATAGTCCGGCTGTCCGGACACCTCCTAGTCCAGGACTCCCTCAGTAGCCCCTGAACCTGGCTTCAATGACGATAAGTCCGGCGCGCATAATGTTCGGCATTGCAAGGTGGGTTCCTCCCTTGAATAATCCAGAGAAGATCATGAACACCAGGATAGTGTCCGGCTCTGCAAAATAAATTCCACATTCTACCGTAGAGAGAATAAAATGTACACCAGTCCAATCTGCTGACGTATTATGCGGCGTGACATCACACCGCTACCAAGCCTTTGTTTGAATCGTTTTTTACTATACCACCTCAGCACGTTTAGCGAAGCGGTTTCCTTGGCACGTCTTGTCGAAGCAGAGATCGTGTTCCCCTTATTCTGGGATTCTCATCAATACGGACGTGGGTAACCCAACCGCGCCATTGATGGTGGCGCTTGGGAGATAAGCGAGTTTTATCGGGCCAGCGGGACACACAGTTTTCGTCCGCCTATATATAAGGGATAAGGATTTACCTTCTCACCTACGCCTTCTTCCTCCTTTGCTTATCCATCTCCGCGTACTCAAGCTCCAACGCCCAAGCTCGCGCATCTCGCCTCGACCTCCTCCGAATATGTTCGGAGCGGGAGGCAAATGGTTGGCATCCACCGTTAAGGAGGAGCACATCACCAGACTGCACAGCGCCGGATATCTTTCCGGCGATATCGTGCATCGGCTGCCCGACGAGGGGCAGCTCGTCCCTACCCCCGGGCCCCACGAGAGGGTCGTCTTCCTTCCCCACTTCCTCCGCGGACTGGGCTTTCCGCTCCATCCATTCGTCCGGGGGCTCATGTTCTATTACGGCCTGGATTTCCACGATTTGGCGCCGAACTTCATCCTCAACATCTCGACGTTCATCGTCGTGTGCGAGGCCTTCCTCTGCATCCGGCCCCACTTCGGCCTGTGGCTCAAGACCTTCAACGTCAAGCCGAAGGTTGTGCTGGGCACGCAAGCGGAATGCGGAGGCGCCATGTTGGGTAAATTACCCAACGTCCTTTGGCTCGAAGGGGCCTTCGTGGACTCCGTCAAGGGGTGGCAATCGGGGTGGTTCTACATCACCGAGCCGCGCAAGCCCACATGGGCGGCGGCCCCCGAGTTTAGATCTGGCGTTCCCACGCAGCTCACCTCCTGGAAAGAGAAGGGCTTGCTGTGGGGCGATCCGAAGGAGGTGATTGGACTCCGAACCTGCATCCAGAAGCTGGTGAGCAATAAGCTCAGGCTCGTCGACGTGGTCCAAGTCATGCTCATCCGCCGGATTCTCCCATGCCAAGAACGGGCATTCAATCTGTGGGAGTTCAATCCGGAACAGCACCAGGCGCTGAGCGGGCTCTTCGATACGACATACGAAGGCGCCTGGAGGGTGCTGTTTAAGGGCGCCGAAGCCCCCGCATCCGCGACGGAAGATCGCGGATTCAGCTCGCAGTATCCAACTGACGAGGTAAGTGATTCAACCCCATTACGGGACACTTTGTAGTAATCGAATTGATTATAAGAGGGTTTCATTCTTTCCTTTCCTTTGGCAATAATGGATGGAGAAGGCCAGGCAGCTTATCAGCCTGGCTCCCTTGCCAGAAGACCTAGTGGACGCCCGTTTAGCAGGGCTGCTGGTTCCGGCACCGCATGTGGTGCCGGAGAAGAAGGCCAAGAAGGTGGCCGCGGGGACTCGAAAGAGTTCCCGCAATCAGGTGTCCGACGACGAGGCGGACTCCTCCCCCGAAGACGAGGAGGTTTCTCTCCCAGAAGAGGGAGAGAAGAAGAGGAAGGCTTCCCCAACAGGGGAGGCCGAAGGGTCCAAGAGGGGGAGAACTATCCCCTCGGACAGTTTCGCCAACACCAACATTGGCGAGGATGAATGGCCTCCAAGGGCCAGGCGTCCGGCAAGATCGTAAGTATCCGGATCCTTTATATGCAATATCTTTTATGTCGCGTAGTGTCCTTCTAACGCCGCATTCTGTCCGTAGTCCGGCCGATGACGATCTCCCCGACTCATCGAGCGGGTCGTTGGCCCCGTCGGATGTGGATTCACTTCCGACTGCCTCTACCCCACGCGTTGACGAGGACGCCGAGGTGGGATCCCAGAGAGGGACCCATCAGGAGGAGGCTCCGGAGGCGCCGTCAGGCAGCCTCCCGGACTTTGCGCCGGACTCTACACCGGAACCCGCAGTGGTTCCAGAGTCCGGCAAGCGGCCCCTTCGAAAGAAGTGCAAGACCGTGACACCGGCGGCCTCCGTCCAACCGGAGGCGCCGGATAACTTGTTGGAGGCGCTTAAAGGCGCTTCCATCGAGGAAGAACACCGCACTATCATGAGTGCGGTGATTCAAAAGGTTCAGCTCGCCAAAAGCGGGCTGACTGAAGCCTGAAGCAGCCTACTAACAGGCTTTGAGGTAAGAAGTTAAAATTACGTAATGTAATACCGCATAGACAGTAGCCCCTGATGCTCAGTTTGGTGTTCGGAAAGAAAAGCCGGACTGAGGATCTAACAAGATATGCGCAGGGTTGCTTAACATATGTCAATATGGGTTTGCAGGCTGCGCTGCTGACCTCTGCCGCACTAACGGTGGAGGTCAATGTGCTGAAAAAGGATCTCGAGCGGTCCGAGCAAGAGCTCGCCCATGCCAAGAAGCAGCTCGAGGACAAAGAAGGTGAGTAACACCACTTTGAATAGTTACCTTACAGAAAAGGATTTTGGTTGCAATATAATTAACAAGGATAATATGTGTATTGCAGGGGCCACTAACGAGGTGGCAGCCCTGAAGGAGGCTGTGTCCGCGGCCGAACGCAGTGCGGCCGCGGAACGGGCAGAGAGAGAAAAGCAGGAGGCGCGGGTGGCGGAAGTACGGCAAGAGCTCCAGGCTCTCATGGAGAAACATGAGAGGTTGGAGCGTGACTCGAAGACTCGAGAGTCCGAGCTTGCCTCGGCTCTCGAAAGTGGCAAGTCTGCCAAGGCCGAAGCCCATAAGGCCCTTCAGGAGGTGGAAGATGTAAAGAAAATAGCGGCGGGTAAGGCATTTTTCATGCAAAGCAAGCATGTTAATGTAAAATACCTGACACTTACCCGCATTCGGAGCTCTCCAGGGGCGTTTGCAGATCTGCCGCGTAGTGCGTCTGATGCCGCCGCATTCTATCGTGGCGAGGAGGGGAGCTCGACGGAAAAAGTCTTCTGGTCTCAGTATGCTGAGGCCGGACACCCGGTGCCCCCAAGCGACCAGCTGAAGCAGCTGGTCGAACTCCACAAGGTAGCTGAAGAGGCCATGAAGGGCCTTATAGTCCGGCTGTGGCCTGGATAGGCCATGCCTGGGAGCTACTTTGGCCTCGTGCGGCGGCTGGTGGATGCATGCCCCTGGGTGGATGTCATCAAGCGCTCCGCCTGTATTGAAGGCACTCGTCGGGCCCTCGCCCACACGAAGGTGCAATGGGGCAAGTTGGATGCGGAGAAGCTTCTCACGGACCCACCGCCACCGGGCAAGGAATATCGCACGCCCGAAATGTATTATAAATCTGTCCTGAAGGGAGCCCGCGATATTGCGGATGAGTGCCCCAGAAATGTAATCTTTGAGTGAATTTGCTATGTATTATCCTGTGCGCTGAAACTTTGTTCATGTGCGCTTTGAGCAACACTTTTTTAATTTAAAATATTACCTTCTGTGCGGCCGTTTATGAAATCTGAGAGATGGCAAGTCGTTGGCTTCAGCCCCCAAGCCACGAGTGCTGGGGTGTTCGGGATAAACTTGAGCACTCTTGTTCCCATTGTTGGGTCCATCGAGGGAGGCGCTCAACACAACGAACAAGGAAACCGGACTTATAGTGCTTGAACACTCTCACTTAGCCATAGAATTCTATAATTTTAAATTTCAGCGAAGCCCCTGGTATTCGGAAGACCGAATCCGGGGCGCTATCCACGCCTTCGTCGGACACTGTCCGGAACTTCGCTCGAAGCGGCGTGAGTCTTTAAGGACCCGAAAAAACCTCTCGAACAGCGACCAGTCTCTCGCCTTATCATGCCAGTCAGTTTTAGCTTTCTCCACTGAGGCGCTCGCCCGGCTCAACCGGGGCGCAATCGCAGTGGTTCTCCCAGTGCCACCTTAGCCGACAGAACGGAACGTAAGGCACCAAAACGTGGGAGCCGGGCAAACCCAACTATTGACCCAAGACATGATTCGGAGCCGATTCATATAATGCTATAGGTTCGGGGTGCCGCACTTGTGAAAGTGTTTGGACTTATCACACCATAGAGTGGGGAACACAAGCCCCTAGCGTATTAGGCCGTACCAAAATATACGGGCGCAAAATGTCATATAATGAGCATATATATAAAAGGTAATGCAATTGCAATCAAAAAGGTGCTGCATTATTAATGAAAGAAAGTCTGCTAGTAGAGTGGACTGATACAAATAGTGCGGTAAGCAAGGGATTTGGACTAAGTAAACATGTCCCCCTCCAGGGGTGAGCTGCGGACTTGGTGTATATAATCGAATTTAATGCTCGTAATTGAGACCACCTGAATGTTCGTCGCAGCCTTCTTTCGTCCCTGACTGTTGCATCATGAGTTCGGCAGATTCGCCGCCGGACAGGGCTTCTGGTTAACAGAGTCCTGTGTACATAAAAGAAGAAAAATAAAAGATATATAAAAAAGGGGGGCACACTTGCGAGCCCCCGGTGTGGTCGAACCGCACTCTGGGTCCGTTGCGATCGTGCCCCCTCCCCTGTGCCCATGGTATCTCCAAAGCGTAATGATGTACACGGAGTGTTATTATTGCGATCATGCGCGGGCGAGGGTTGGGGCCGCATTGCTACACATGCTCTGATCGCGCCAGGTGGTCTTGGTTGGTATTGCTTCGGGCGTGTTTTGCTGTATCCGGCTGTTTAACGGCCGGACTGGAGAATTGCCTTAAGAGGCTACTCTGTACTTCTGCCGCGAGAGCCGCTGTATGTTCCTCCGTCCGGAGGGAGCGTTCCGTATTCCCATTGACCGTGATGACTCCACGAGGGCCTGGCATCTTGAGCTTTAGGTATGCATAACGCGGCACCGCGTTGAATTTTGCAAACGCAGTTCGTCCGAGCAGAGCGTGATAGCCGCTGCGAAGCGGGACGATGTCGAAGATTAACTCTTCGCTCCGGAAATTATCCGGGGATCCGAAGACCACTTCCAGTGTGACTGAGCCTGTCAGTTGGCTTCCACTCCTGGTATGACACCTTTAAAGGTTGTCTTTGTAGGTTTAATCCTTGAGGGGTCTATGCCCATTTTGCGCACTGTATCCTGATAAAGCAGGTTCAGGCTACTGCCGCCGTCCATCAGGACTCTCGTGAGGTGAAATCCATCGACGATTGGGTCTAAAACCAATGCGGAGAATCCGCCATGGCGTATGCTGGTCGGATGGTCTCTTCGATCGAAAGTGATCGGACAAGAGGACCATGGATTGAACTTTGGGGCGACTGGCTCCATCGCATAGACGTCCCTTAGTGCGTGTTTCCTCTCCCTCTTGGGTATATGGGTCGCGTATATCATATTCACCGTCCGCACTTGTGGGAGAAAACCCTTCTGTCCTCTATTGTTCGGCGGTCGGGTCTCTTCCTCGTCGTCGCTGTTTAGCCCCTTGTCATTGTTTTCGGCAATTAACTTGCCGGCCTGCTTGAACACCCAGCAATCTCTATTAGAGTGGTTAGCTGGCTTTTCAGAGGTGCCATGTATCTGGCATAAGCGGTCGAGTATTCGGTCCAGATTGGACGGACCCGGAGTGGTTCTTTTGAATGGCTTCTTCCGCTGACCGGGTTTAGAGCCTCGGAATCCGGCGTTGACTGCCGTATCCTCCTTATCGTCGCTGTTAATGCGGCATTTGTTTTTGTTTCGACGTGACCTGCCGTTGTTGTCCTTAGTATCCGGACTGCCAGAATTTTTACGGAGATTGTTGCTGCGAGCTAGCCAGCTGTCCTCTCCCGTGCAAAAGCGGGTCATTAACGATGTGAGGGCTGCCATGGATTTCGGCTTTTCCTGCCCCAGGTGCCGGGCTAGCCATTCGTCCCGGATGTTATGTTTGAAGGCTGCAAGGGCCTCTGCATCCGGACAATCGACGATTTGATTTTTCTTCGTCAAGAACCGTGTCCAGAATTGTCTGGCCGATTCGTCTGGCTGCTGAATGATGTGGCTTAGGTCATCGGCGTCTGGTGGTCGCACATACGTGCCTTGGAAGTTATCAAGGAACGCGGCCTCCAGGTCTTCCCAACACCCAATTGACTCTGCGGGCAAGCTGTTAAGCCAATGCCGAGCTGGTCCTTTAAGCTTGAGTGGGAGATACTTGATGGCGTGGAGATCGTCGCCGCGGGCCATATGGATGTGGAGAAGATAATCTACTATCCAAACCGCAGGGTCTGTTGTGCCGTCGTAGGATTCAATGTTTACGGGTTTAAACCCTTCAGGAATTTGATGATCCATTACTTCGTCAGTGAAGCATAGCGGGTGTGCGGCGCCTCTGTATTGAGCAATATCGCGACGCAGCTCGAGAGAGCGCTGTCTGCTGTGTTCGGCCCGGCCGGGGTTATTGTATCCGGCGCGACGGTATTCGTCGTGGGTCGTGGGGCGCCCACGTGATCCGTAGATGGATCTGGATTGTCTTGCTTTGTCCTCCAATATGTCCCGCAAGTCCGGCGCGTCCCCTCTTGGCTTCGTACTTTTGGAGCGATGCCAGGGTACGGTCTTGGCTGGGGGCCTGGATGCCTCTCTGTCACGACCACGGGGTGGTCGGTCAGCCATATCGTGCGCTGGTGATGGAGGTATGTATGCTTCCTCCTCTAATCGGGGGAGCAGCTTGCGTCTTGGGTAGCTTTTGGAGGGGCGTTCGAGTTTATACTCTTCGGCCGCGAGGACCTCGGTCCATCGATCGGCCAGCAGGTCCTGATCAGCTTGAAGCTGTTGCTGCTTTTTCTTTAGGCTGTTTGCTGTGGCGATAAGCCTGCGTTTGAAACGCTCTTGTTCGACGGGATCCTCAGGTACGACGAATTCGTCATCGTTGAGGCTTGCTTCGTCTTCGGAGGGAGGCATATAGTTATGATCCTCAACCTCTTCGTCTGCCGCCCTCTCGTGAGGGCTTGCTTCTGCATCCTCCTGCGCTGAGTCTTGCTAGAGGGGATTGTCTTCAGCACTCTCTGGGGTATTATTATCTCCTGTGCCGGAATCTCCATTCTTGCTGTGGCGGGATTTAGAGCGGCGCCGCTGACACCGGCGTTTGGGCTGCTTTTTTAAAGAGTCTGCCTCCGCTGTTTCTTTGCTGTCCCCATCTTTTGGGGTATCCACCATGTATATGTCATATGATGAGGTGGTCTTCCAGTGCCCTGTAGGTGCTGGTTCCTGTTCGTCTCCGGCATCGTCGTCCATGGCGTCGATGTCGTCGGAGTCGTAGTCTAGCATGTCGGTTAGATCGTCGACAGTGGCTACAAAGTGGGCGGTGGGTGGGCTCTGAATTATTTCGTCGTCCGTATCCCAACCATCCTAGCCATAGTCCGGCCAGGGCTCTTGATAACGAGAGATGCTTTAGTGAATTCAGGATATCGCCAAAAGGCGAGTATTGGAAGATGTCCGTGGCGGTGAATTCCATAACCGGCGCCCAATCCGAATCGATTGGTGGGGGCGCGGGAGGTTCGGAGTCCGGCAAGGAGTCCGGCACCTCGGAATCACGAGTTTCGCAGGGGACAAGATTAGTGTTCGGCTCCATCGCCGTGGATGTTGAAGCCCCCGGGGCGGCGTCTATCCACCGGCCCTCGATCTGGGCGATCGGCTCCGGACTAAAGGCCGGAGCGGATTCGTGTGCGGCTACCAAGGCACTGTTCGGTGGCAGAGCTAGATCATGCCCGTCGTCACAGTGCGGCGCGCTTGGCTGTGGCTCGAGTCCGTCGAAGATCAAGTCTCCGCGGACATCGGCCGTGAAGTTTAGGCTTCCGAATCTGACCTGACGGCCAGGAGCGTAGCTTTCGATCTGCTCCAGATGGCCAAGTGAATTAGCCCGCAGTGCGAAGCCGCCGAATACGAAGATCTGTCCGGGGAGAAAAGTCTCACCCTGGACAGCGTTGTTGGTTGAAGATGCCCTCAAGCCTATCGGTGACGACACAGAGGAACTCTCAATGAAAGCACCAATGTCGGTGTCAAAACCAGCGGATCTCGAGTAGGGGGTCCCGAACTGTGCGTCTAGGCGGATGGTAACAGGAGACGAGGGACACGATGTTTTTACCCAGGTTCGGGCCCTCAGAGGTAAAACCCTACGTCCTGCTTGATTAATATTGATGATATGGGTAGTACAAGAGTGGATCTACCACGAGATCAAGGAGGCTAAACCCTAGAAGCTAGCCTATGGTATGATTGTTGTAATGTATGTTGTGTCCTACGGACTAAAGCCCTCCGGTTTATATAGACACCGGAGGAGGCTAGGGTTACACAGAGTCGGTTACAATGGTAGGAGATCTACATATTCGTATCGCCAAGCTTGCCTTCCACGCCAAGGAAAGTCCCATCCGGACATGGGACAGAGTCTTCAATCTTGTATCTTCGTAGTCTTGGAGTCCGGCGGACGATGATAGTCCAGCTGTCCGGACACCCCCTAGTCCAGGACTCCCTCACCAACCATAGCATTAAAGCATCAAGTCCCCTTTATCCCATACGCCACAACCCCCTTACTCGGGTTTATGCTTCTATCACTCAAGCAACCCACTATAAGCGAATCATGAACGTATTGCAACACCCTACAGCGGGAATCCCTCAAGCTTGCGCGACATGGAGGGCACAATAGGACAACAACATAACCACAAGCAAATTAAACCAATCATAGCAATTCACCAATCACCGGTAGGACAACGAAAATCTACTCAGACATCATAGGATGGCAACACATCATTGGATAATAATATGAAGCATAAAGCACCATGTTCAAGTAGAGGGTACAACGGGTTGTGGGAGAGTGGACTGCTGAATATAGATGGGGGAAGGTGATGGAGATGTTGGTGAAGATGATGGCGGTGTTGGTGTAGATCGCGGTGATGATGATGGCCCCCGGCGGCGTTCCGGCGCCACCGGAAGCAAGGGGGAGAGAGCCCCCCTTCTTCTTCTTCTTCCTTGACCTTCTACCTAGATGGGAGAAGGGTTTCCCCTCTGGTCCTTGGCTCCCATGGCGTGGGAGGGGCAAGAGCCCCTCCGAGATTGGATCTGTCTCTCTGTCTCTCTCTGTTTCTGCGTTCTGGATTCTGCCCTTTCACCATTTCTTATATATCCGGAGATCCATAACTCCGATTGGATTGAAACCTTCGCCCAGATTTTTCTCCGAAAATTAGCTTTCTTGCGGCAAAAGAAGAGTGTCAACCACCTTACGGGGTGCCCACGAGGGTCAGGGGCGCACCCCATGCCTCATGGCCCCCTCGGGCACCGTCTCACGTTGGTTTTTCTTCCCAAAAATCATAAATATTCCAAAAATGATCTCCGTCTGTTTTTATCCCATTTGGACTCTGTTTGCTATGGGGTTTCTGCAAAACATAAAACATGCAACAAACAGGAACTGGCATTGGGCACTGGATCAATATGTTAGTTCCAAAAATAGTATAAAAAGTTGCCAAAAGTATATGAAAGTTGAATAATATTGGCATGGAACAATCAAAAATTATAGATACAACAGAGACGTATCAGCATCCCCAAGCTTAATTCCTGCTCGTCCACGAGTAGGTAAATGATAAAAAAATGATGTGGAATGCTACCCAGCATAATCTTGATCATATGTCTAATCATGGCCTGAATATTAAGACACGAGTGATTCAAGGCAATAGTCTATCATTTGACAAAAAAACGTTAATACCTCGAGCGTACTAGTAAAGCAATCATGTCTTTTCAAAACAACATGGCCAAAGAAAGTTATCCCTACAAAATCATATAGTCTGGCTATGCTCCATCTTCATCACACAAAATATTCAAATCATGCACAACCCCGATGACAAGCCAAGCAATTGTTTCATACTTTTGACGTTCTCAAACCTTTTCAACTTTCACGCAATACATGAGCATGAGCCATGGATATAGCACTATAGGTGGAATAGAGTATGATGGTGGAGGTTGTGTGGAGAAGACAAAAAGGGAGAAAGTTTCACATCAACGCGGCTAATCAATGGGCTATGGAGATGCCCATCAATTGATGTCAATGCGAGGAGTAGGGATTGCCATGCAACGGATGCACTAAGAGCTATAAGTGTATGAAAGCTCAAACTGAAACTAAGTGGGTGTGCATCCAACTTGCTTGCTCATGAAGACCTAGGGCATTTGAGGAAGCCCATCGTTGGAATATACAAGCCAAGTTCTATAATGAAAATTCCCACTAGTATATGATAGTGACAATATAGGAGACTCTCTATATGAAGAACATGGTGCTACTCTGAAGCACAAGTGTGGTAAAAGGATAGTAACATTGACCCTTTTTCATTTCTTTTTTTTTCTTTTTTTGCGGGCTTCTTTGGCCCCCCTTTTTTATTTAGGCTTCTTTGGCCTCTTTTTATATTTTTTTTTTATATTTTTATGGGGCAATGCTCTATAATGATGATCATCACACTTTTATTTACTTACAACTCGATATTACAACTCGATACTAGAACAAAGATATGACTCTATATGAATGCCTCCGGCGGTGTACAGGGATGTGCAATGATCTAGCATAGCAAAGATATCAAAAAACGGACACGCCATAAAAATATCATGCTGGGTATCTTATGATCATGCAAGGCAATATGACAATGAATGATCAAGTCATGTATATGATGATGATGGAAGTTGCATGGCAATATATCTCGGAATGGCTATGGAAATGCCATGATAGGTAGGTATGGTGGCTGTTTTGAGGAAGATATAAGGAGGCTTATGTATGATAGAGCGTATCATATCACGGTGTTTGGATGCACCGGCGAAGTATGCACCAACTCTCCAGGTGAGAAAGGGCAATGCACGGTACCGAAGAGGCTAGCAATGATGGAAGGGTGAGAGTGCGTATAATCCATGGACTCAACACTAGTCATAAAGAACTCACATACTTATTGCAAAAATATATTAGTCATTGAAACAAAGTACTACACGCATGCTCCTAGGGGGATAGATTGGTAGGAAAATACCATCGCTCGTCCCCGACCGCCACTCATAAGGAAGACAATCAATAAATACCTCATGCTCCAACTTCGTTACACAACGGTTCACCATACGTGCATGCTACGGGAATCACAAACCTCAACACAAGTATTTCTACAATCCACAACTACCCACTAGCATGACTCTAATATCACCATCTTTATATCACAAAACTATTGCAAGGAATCAAACATATCATATTCAGCGATCTACAAGTTTATGTAGGATTTTATGACTAACCATGTGAATGACCAATTCCTGTCATCTCTCTAAATAGATATAAGTGAAGCAAGAGAGTTTAATTCTTTCTACAAAATATATGCCCATGCTCTAGCAAATATAAGTGAAGCAAAAGAGAATTCTACAAATGGCGGTTTTCTATGTAAAGAGAAACAGGTAATCCAAACTTCAAATGATATAAGTGAAGCACATGAAGCATTCTATAAAGCCATACTCAAAAGATTTAAGTGAAGTACAATGAGCATTCTATAAATCAACCAAGGACTATCTCATACCAGCATGGTGCATAAAATAAAAGTGAAAACTAAATGCAAAAGACGCTCCAAGACTTGCACATATCGCGTGAACGAAACGAATCCGAAAACATACCGATACTTGTTGAAGAAAGAGGGGATGCCTTCCGGGGGAATCCCCAAGCTTAGACGCTTGAGTCTCCTTGAATATTTTCTTGGGGTGCCGTGGGCATCCCCAAGCTTGAGCTCTTGCCTCTCCTCCTTTTCCTCATATTTAGACCTTCTCGATCAAACACTTCATGCACACAAAACATCAACAGAAAACTCGGTAAGATCCGTTAGTATAATAAAGCAAATCACAACTCTAGGTACTGTTTCAAACCAATTCATATTTTATTTTTGCATTGTGTCTACTGTAATATAACTTTTCCATGGCTTAATCCACAGATAGAAATTCATAGTTTCATCAAAACAAGTAAACTATGCATCAAAAACAGAATCTGTCAAAAACAGAACAGTCTTTAGCAATCTGAACATTCACCATACTTATGTTACCCCAAAAATTCTACCAAAATTAATAAAAATAAAAACATTGTACAGAAAGACAGTGCAAAAAGTTTCAGAACCGTTTGACGTTCCAGTAAAAAATGTAAAATCGCGCACTACAGCCAAAGTTTCTGTCCTGCACCGTACAAACCAACAAGCATTGTAAACATCCTAAAGGCAAACCTTAGCACATTATTTTTATAATACAATGGAATGGTAGAAGGGGGTAATTTTTTTTGTTGAAAATTTTCTGTAATCAAGATTCACAAAGTTTCCGTGAGCATGAACAAAGTTCAAGGAGCTCTCCCACTTCAACAATGCTTGTCTCTCTCACTTTCACTTCCCTTTTTGAAAAGTTTTGGGTTCCCCTCTTTATTTTTTGGTTTTTAAACTATATAAAAAGCACTCAATAGAAATAAATGACTCTCTAAAACTTCCAGTTTGTCTCCCTGGCAGCGCTTTCTTTAAAGCCATTAAGCTAGGCATATAGTGCTCAAGTAATGGATCCACCCGGATCCCAAGGTATATGTAGCCAATTTTAATTAACAATGATTTGTGATTTAGTAGTGAGCACAAAGTAACATATATCAAGCAATGACGAAGTCTAACTCTCTTCCTATGCATCGGCATGTCATAAAAGAACAATTCATGCACACCAAGTAAATGCCAATGCATAGTATAAGCAGTTTCTTGCAATTTTATCATATTGGAAACATAGAGAGGTGGAGATATAGTTCCTCTCTCATAATAATTGCAAGTAGGAGCAGAAAGCACATGCATATTATATCTATCAAAATCATCATGTTCAACGGTAAAAGGCAACCCATCAATATAATCCTTAATAGGCACAAACTTCTCCGATATAGTGTAGTTTGGAAAATTCAAAAAGATAATAGGACTATCATGTGTGGGTGCAGTAGCAAAAATTTCATGTTTAACATAAGGAACTATAGCAAGTTCATCTCCATAAGCATAATTCATATTGGCATCTTGGCCACAAGCATAGCAAGCATCATCAAAAAGTGGTATTTCAAGAGAATCAACGGGATCATAACAAGCATCATAGCAATCATCCTTCGGTAAGCACGAAGGGAAATTAAACAATGTATGAGTTGATGAGTTACTCTCATTAGAAGGTGGGCACGGGTAGCTAATCCGCTCTTCCTCCTTTTGTTCTTCGCTCTCCTCATCATCTTTTTCATCCAATGAGCTCACAGTTTCATCAATTTCTTCTTCCATAGACTCCTGCAAAATATTAGTCTCTTCTTGGACACCGGATACTTCTCAATAAATGCATCAATATCGGAATTTTAATCATAATTCTCATAACAATATTTAAGGATAGCTAAATTCTTAGGTCTATAAATTGAATCATCTAAATCTTCAAACTCTTTAAACAAAGATTCAATTTCATAAGCACCCATAAAAGCAACAAATTCTTCTATTTGTTCCACATCATAGTAATCATATATACCATTAGCATAAGAAGCCAAGGTTTTATCATCATTAAATTTGCATGAAAAGGGAAGATGCAGAGCCTTCATCCTAGAACAACAAGTATAATCGTATCTCAAGCATAGTTCCCGATCATACCAATGCAACATATGAATTTGATCCCATAATAGTTTCCCTTTTCGAGTCAAGTATTCACGTTGATCCAACGTGTCTCCCATTACATAATTGAATGGGGTTTTCTCAGGATTATCGAAGTAATACATAATATTTTTCCCATAACCAGCATCGAGGGTTTTAGGAGGTTCCCCATCTCCATGAGTAGCAAGTACACCTAATTTTTTTGGTATTTCGTGTTCCATATCCATAACTAAATATAGAGAACAACTTAGAACAACAAATAAAAATTACTTAGTGATAAAACAAACAAGCACACACGAGAATATTCACCCCACGCTATGACTCCATGGTAACAGCGTCAGAAAAAGGTCTTGATAACCCACAAGTGTAGGGGATCAGTTGTAGCCTCTTTCGATAAGTAAGATGTCGAACCCAACGAGGAGCTAAAGGTAGAACAAATATTCTCTCAAGTTCTATCGACCACCGATACAACTCTAGGCACGCTTAACGTTAGCTTTACATAAAACAAGTATGAAACTAGAAGGACTTTGTAGGTGTTGTTGGATAGGTTTGCAAGATAATAAAGATCACGTAAATAAAAAGTAGGGGCTGTTTAGATGAAGAAGCAATAAAGTAAATATAGCAAGTGTGGAAAAGTGGTGGTAGGAGTTGTGAAATTGTCCCTAAGCAATTGACTACTTTACTAGATCGATAGTAAGTTTTATGTGGGAGAGGCATAAGCTAACATACTTTCTCTTCTTGGATCATATGCACTTATGATTGGAACTCTAGCAAGCATCCGCAACTACTAAAGATCATTAAGGTAAAACCCAACCATAGCATTAAAGCATCAAGTCCCCTTTATCCCATACGCCACAACCCCCTTAGTCGGGTTTATGCTTCTGTCACTCAAGCAACCCACCATAAGAGAACCATGAACGTATTGCAACACCCTACAGCGGCAATCCCTCACGCTTGCGTGACATGGAGGGCACAATAGGACAACAACATAACCACATGCAAATTAAACCAATCATAGCAATTCACCAATCACCTGTAGGACAACGAAAATCTACTCAGACATCATAGGATGGCAACACATCATTGGATAATAATATGAAGCATAAAGCACCATGTTCAAGTAGAGGGTACAACGGGTTGTGGGAGAGTGGACTGCTGAATATAGATGGGGGAAGGTGATGGAGATTTTGGTGAAGATGATGGCGGTGTTGGTGTAGATCGCGGTGATGATGATGGCCCCCGGCGGCGTTCCGGCGCCACCGGAAGTAAGGGGGAGAGAGCCCCCCTTCTTCTTCTTCTTCCTTGACCTTCTACCTAGATGGGATAAGGGTTTCCCCTCTGGTCCTTGGCTCCCATGGCGTGGGAGGGGCGAGAGCCCCTCCGAGATTGGATCCGTCTCTCTGTCTCTCTCTGTTTCTGCGTTCTGGATTCTGCCCTTTCACCCTTTCTTATATATCCGGAGATCCGTAACTCCGATTGGATTGAAACCTTCGCCCAGATTTTTCTCCGAAAATTAGCTTTCTTGCGGCAAAAGAAGAGCATCAACCGCCTTACGGGGTGCCCACAAGGGTCAGGGGCGTGCCCCCCTGCCTCGTGCCCCCCTCGGGCACTGTCGTGGAATTGTCACGGCAGATGTCCTTAGCGTGAGAACTTAGTTGCGAGGCCAACGCATCTATGTGGTAGCTTGAGAGGGGTTGAGCGGGACGAGAGACGCGAGACGGATCAACACACAAGACAAGGATTTAGACAGCTTCGGGCCCTGGGAAACATAATCCGATAATAGCCCTACATGCTGTTTGTGGCTAGGTCTCATTATGATCATCAGGGAGTCGCCGATAAGCCGGCTTTTTGTGTCTAGCCCTAGAGATTGTTTCTTCTTGCTTGTCCCTCTTTGGGGAGATCTGCCCCTCCTTATATATGTTGAAGAGGCGGGTTACATGACTAGTCCTATTAGGATTAGGATTATTCTATTACAATTGGAGTCCTAGTCTTGCTTCCTCTTTAAGGGAATACTCCTTATGCTTTCCTCTTAAACCGGCCCACCATAACATGAACCGGCCTTCTGGGCCTTGGGCCTAGTCCTTTATCTGACCCGCCGTCGGGGTCATTCGTGAGTCGCCAGGCTCATGAATCGTCAGACCAGTGAACCGCCAGACCCATGAATCGCCAGTCCTCTGGTGGGTTATGATGAAGCGCAAAGTCCGGTCGGGTCATCCTTCCGGCCGGTTTACTCTGCGGGTTATATCCCCGACATTAGCCCCCAGTTTAATTTGGATTTATCCATGTTAAACTGATCCTGTAAAACAAACACAAGAACAAATTTGACAGATTGTGTTCCGGGTTAAGAATTCTTGAAACCGGCACCTGGTCATCGTTAAATCCTTGTCATTTCTTCCTTCTAGAAAATATGTGTCATGATTGTTTCCAACGCTGGTTCATGATTATTGCCAACGCCGGTTCATGATTGTTGATGACGCCGGGTTATGATTGTTGCAGACACCGGGTCATAATGATTGGTGATGCTGGGTCAATCTGGTTTGCTCAAAACTGAAAATTGGAAGATATTTCTCCCTTATATCCATATTACCTGTAGCCCCCAAGTCTTGAACAGAACAAAGTGATGATTTGAGACTTGTTTCCATATAATTACTGCCACTTTGAAGAAATCCATGTTGTTCATCTCAGTCACTAGTAAAAACTGAATACTCCATATATGTAGCCCCCAAGTGCCGGGTTGTCATGCTTGCACCAACCTGGGACTTGAAATTGCCTTATGTTCATAAAACCTTCAACCAGTGTAGCCCCCAAGAGCCGGGTCATTATGCAATAATGAGCAGGGACTTTGTAAATATAATCATGTAGACTTTGAACAGCAGTGTGTAGCCCCCAAGGGCCGGCTCAGTAAGATAATAATGAGCAGGGACTTGATATATACTTTAATGAAAATAGCATCTTATAATGTAGCTTCCATCGTAGGGCTTGAACCCACGTCCACAAGGTTAAGAGCTTTGTGCTCTATCAACTAAGCAATGGACCCTTCAAAATAATGGATTTAACTTGTGTACCTTGAATTGTTGATAGGAGCAATTGGTAGCCCCCAAGGGCCGGCTCATTATGATGTGATGAGTCGGGTCTTCAATAAGGTGAGCAAACAATGGCTTTACATTAGCCCCCAAGTGTCATGGTGCATGCTTGTAGCGACATGAGACTTGTGTATTTGATGTAATCTCAACTTGAATAATGTAGCCCCCAAGTGTCGGGTCGTAAGCCTGCAGCGACTCGGGACTATTCCCTCCATTGTAGAATAAATCATATACATTGATAATATAATAACCATTGCGCTAAAGCGACTTTGAAAACCTTAATCATAGTACTGGTTACTGATAACCATAATAAAATCCAGCCATGTTGGCTATTTGAAGATTTAAATAATATAATCCAATGATTTATGAGCGCATGATTCCAATGGCGCAATCCAAATATATACGAGCGATTTATAGTCCCAAGCCAGGCCGGGTTAACAAACACTGGATAATTTCTCATCATATACTGGCGACTTATCGTCTTAAAGCCAAGCTGGGTTAATAGACGCCGGTGATTTATAATTATGCTTTATTCAACCTGTTTCTGCATACAACAAGTTTAAAGTGTCCTGGCTGTTTACCGCCGGACGAGTCATAATGCCCAACATATAACCCGTGTTTATAACCAAGGCTGCACTTAAGAATAATCAAATATGAAATATATCATACCTGTGACATTGAATCACATCATTGGTTTGCCAACTTTTTGTAGTGAGGGTGATAACCCAAATCTTGAGTACTGATAACTCCCACCATGCTGTGCTGGTTTATAAGAAGCCATGCCGGGTTATAATAAACACCGGATGATCATCCTCGCGACTTATAGTCAAAGCCAGGCCGGGTTAATAAACACCGGTTTATAATTGGTTGTGTACTAACAACTTATAGTTGAAAGCCAAGCCGGGTTAACAAACACCGGTTTATGTTATATTGACGACTTATAGTCAGGCTGGGCCAATAGACACCGGTATACCTCAAAACCTTATCAAAAGAGAAAAACTTTGACAAATAAAAGCAAAATAAAAAACTTGTAATCGAGGCTTTTCAAGGGCTGTCAGGCCCAAATTTGAGGCTTTTCATGGGCTGCCAGGCCACTGAGTTAAACCATTGCACAAAGCCTTTTAAGATGGACCTCACATTAACCAATCATCGTTTTAACTTTGACAAGTTCAGGGTCTGTACAAGATTGACTTGTCAAACGTTCGGCGGGTCATACCAGGATTACCTGGACGGAGTGTCTTACTTGATGAAGGCAGGTTAACCCAGGTTTTAGGTGAATACACCTGGCTTCCAAGCCTGGCTTGATAGCCTAGTACAAGGGTCCTCTAAAACTCTTTGTTTTTGTGCACAAAGAGCCCCCAAGTAACATTTTGAGTTGTGCTCAGTGGGTGCCTATGTTTGAGCTGTGCTTGGCAACAGACTCTCTTTGGCCCCCAAGTGAATTCCCTGGTGGCCTTTCGCTGATCAAGAGGTGTAGCTATGGTTCGAATACGACCAAGCCCCCCAAGTGATTTTTATATATGGCTTTATAAGCTGAATCAAGGGGTAAACCGGACTCCGCTTTATAAACAGAAACCCCCCACGTGATCAATAATATGATAAGCCAATAAGGCAGGATACCCATGTTTGAACCGCGCATCATGGCAGCAGGTCCTCTTCATCAACCTTTACCTTTTTGCAAGAAATAAATTCTTCTTGAACCGGGATTTTGAACCGGATATTAAGAACTTCAAAGCTTTGTAGGAGACATCCTTCCCTTGAACCGGATTTTAAACCGGAATCTTCATTTTCAGCCGGAAATTTTCTAACGGCCTTTAATCTCGAACTTGCGAGAAGTTAATTCCTTTTTGAACCGGACATTTTTAAACCGGATTTGAGAGCTTCAGAGCTTTGTGGGAGAACAGATTTTCCTTGAACCGGATTGCGAACCGGAATCCTTTCTGATGACCCAGAACTTCTTCATTGAGCCAGGATTTTGTAACTGTCGTACACTTTCTAAGCCGGAAATTTTCTGACGGCCTTTAAACTTTCATCAATATAACAGTAGCCTCCGGGACTGGGTTATATTTCCCTCCATCATCCTGGGGTTCTTAAATTTGCTGAAACTGGCAGGATTTGCTAGTCATGTCATCGTAGCCCCTGAGTCTCAAGGCGACTCGAGGAGTTGGCTTGAGATTCTCCATATTTTACCGTGATATAAACCGGCATAAGTTGTATATCATTGGTGTTGATAGCACGAAGTGAATCCACAGAAGGTTGAGGTGACTGCGGCGGTTTATAGATGACCCCTTATGAGCCGTGTCAGCAACTCGGCCAATGGTTCCTTCCAACTGGCGATTTGAAGTTAACCAAACTGTAGTGGCGGCGACTTATGCGCCTGACCATTGAGCCACCCAGTGCAGACAGCGGTTGATAGTACATGATAATTTGCCTTCATTTTGTTGAAAGAAAACCAGGCTACCCAAGTTGTGACTTGCTCATGCTCAATAAACGGCTCATGCATAAAGGTGCGGCCCGGTATGTTGATGTAGACCAGGCCGCGAGAGACGGACAGCAAAGACGACCGTAACATCAGAGGCGGCCCAGATAGATGATCCGGCCGCGGTGTTGTAAGCCAGCACGGACGGGCAAGTCAATCATGAATGCGGTAAACCGTATGGGCGAGTCGTATCATTATCATGTTGATTTAAATCGGGCCGTAGAAATGGCAGTTTGCACATATATTCCTCGTGAGGCCAACACATCTATGTGGTAGCTTGAGAGGGGTTGAGCGGGACGAGAGACGCGAGACGGATCAACGCATCTATGTGGTAGCTTGAAAGGGGTTGAGCGGGACGAGACACGCGAGACGGATCAACACACAAGACAAGGATTTAGACAGCTTCGGGCCCCGGGAAATATCATCCGATAATAGCCCTACATGCTGT
This sequence comes from Triticum timopheevii, assembly GCA_963921465.1. Taxonomy (NCBI): domain Eukaryota; kingdom Viridiplantae; phylum Streptophyta; class Magnoliopsida; order Poales; family Poaceae; genus Triticum; species Triticum timopheevii. The sequence continues at coordinate 273,385,950 of OY997262.1, read as the reverse complement.
TTGTGGCTAGGTCTCATTATGATCATCAGGGAGTCGCCGGTAAGCCGGCTTTTTGTGTCTAGCCCTAGAGATTGTTTCTTCTTTCTTGTCCCTCTTTGGGGAGCCCTGCCCCTCCTTATATATGTTGAAGAGGCGGGTTACATGACTAGTCCTAGTATGATTAGGATTATTCTATTACAATTGGAGTCCTAGTCTTGCTTCCTCTTTAAGGGAATACTCCTTATGCTTTCCTCTTAAAACGGTCCACCATAACATGAACCGGCCTTCTGGGCCTTGGGCCTAGTCCTTTATCTGACCCGCCGTCAGGGTCATTCATGAGTCGCCAGGCTCGTTAATCGTCAGACCAATGAACCGCCAGACCCATGAATCGCCAGTCCTCTGGCGGGTTATGATGAAGCGCAAAGTCCGGTCGGGTCATACTTCTGGCCGGGTTACACCACGAGGTATATCCCCAATAGGCACCGTATCGCATTGGTTTTTCTTCCCAAAAATCATAAATATTCCAAAAATTATCTCCGTCCGTTTTTATCCCGTTTGGACTCCGTTTGATATGGGGTTTCTGCGAAACATAAAACATGCAACAAACAGGAACTGGCACTGGGCACTGGATCAATATCCTAGTCCCAAAAATAGTATAAAAAGTTGCCAAAAGTATATGAAAGTTGAATAATATTGGCATGGAACAATCAAAAATTATAGATACGACGAAGATGTATCAGGCCTTCTCTCCCAGGCTACTTATAAACCGGCTCAAAGCCACGATATGACCTGCCAAACGCTGGACGTCATTGATACACGCCGGTTTAGCCAAAGAGGTGATAGCCTTGATATTCTCCGAGTTAGCTTCAAAGCCTCTCTCAGACACCAAGAAACCCAGTAACTTTCTTGCTGGCACACCAAAGACACACTTGGCCGGGTTAAGCATCATCTTGTAAGCCAGGACATTGTCAAAGGTTTCCTTCAAATCCTCAATCAACGTCTCCTTCTTCCTGGATTTCACAACAATATCATCCACATAAGCATGAACATTGCGCCCAATCTGGCCATGAAGGCAATTCTGAACACATCGTTGGTAAGTCGCATGGGCACTCTTGAGACCAAAAGGCATAGATACATAGTAGAAGGCTCCAAAGGGAGTAATGAAGGTTGTCTTCTCCTGGTCCTTAACTGCCATTTTGATCTGATGATAACCAGAGTACGCATCCAAAAAACTCAAGCGCTCACAACCCGCCGTATTATCAATAATCTGATCAATACGAGGGAGAGCAACAGGATCAGCTGGAAAGGCCTTGTTAAGGTCTATATAATCCACACACATACGCCAAGTGCCATTTTTCTTAAGTACTAGCACCGGGTTAGCCAACCATTCAGGATGAAAAACTTCAATGATGAACCCTGCCGCCAAGAGCTGGGCCACCTCTTCACCGATTGCCTTGCACCTTTCCTCATTGAACCGGCGAAGAAACTGTTTGACCGGTTTAAGCTTGGGATCCACATTAAGAGTGTGCTCAGCAAGTTCCCTCGGTACACCTGGCATATCAGAATGCTTCCATGCAAAGATGTCCCGGTTCTCACGGATGAACTCGATGAGCGTGTTTTCCTATTTTGGATCCATAATCGCACTGATGCTAAATTGCTTTGAAGAATCGCCAGGGACAAAATCAACCAGCTTAGTATCATCTGTCGACTTAAACTTCATTAAGGGCTCATTCTCTGTCGTTGGCTTCTTCAAAGGTGTCATATCCGCCGGGTCAACATTGTCTTTATAAAACTTTAATTCTTCAGTGACGCAAGCCGACGCAGCATAATCAGCATCACCCACTTCACAATCCAGAGTGATTTTTCTATTGCCATGCACCGTGATGGTGCCCTTGTGACCTGGCATCTTAAGCTGCAAATAAACATAACACGATCGTGCCACAAACTTTGTGTAAGCCGCCCGCACAAACAAAGCATGGTATGGGCTCTTAATTTTCACCACCTCAAAGGTTAACTTCTCACATCTGGAATCATTGTCATCTCCAAAAGCCACTTCCAGTGTTATCCTACCCATACGATACACCGACTTACCAGGCACCACCCCATGAAAGACAGTAGAAGACGGCCTAAGATCCTTGTCAGTCAAATTCATACGACAAAATGTCTCATGATAAAGGATGTTGATACTGCTGCCTCCATCCATGAGCACCTTTATGAGTTTGTATCCTCCTACCAGCGGAGTAACCACTAGTGCCAGCTGACCCGGATTGTCAACCCGGGGCGGGTGATCCTCTCTGCTCCACGTAATAGACTACTCAGACCACCTTAAGTATCGGGGAACCGCCGGTTCAACAGAGTTCACCATCCGCTTATGGATTTTCTGATCTCTCTTGCACAGACTTGTAGTGAACACATGATACTGACCACCGTTCAACTGCTTTGGATTACTCTAATAACCAGACTACTGCTACTGGTTTCCTTGGTTAGACTATTGATTAAAACCACCTTGATTGCCTTGACCCTGAAAGCCAGAGCTTGAACCACCACCACCAAAGCCAGGTCTGTGAGAGCCAGATCCAGAGCCGCCATTTGGGCCATGATTGAAAAAATTGGAATTCCTAAACTCCTTCATGATGTAACAATCCCTCCACATATGCCAGATGGCTTATCGCGCGTGCTGTGCTTTGGACAAGGTTCATTCAGTATTGCCTCAAGGTTGAGTCTTCACCCTTGGGGCGGCTTTCCCTTGCGACGTCGATTATTATTCTGTGCATTGGTGTTAGCCACAAAATCAAAATTACCATCAGCCGTACGCTTACCATTGCCGGCTTGGACCGCCGGGTTATGCTGCTGCCCTTTTGTATTGTCGCCCTTCTTTCCCTTCCCCAGCTTATCATCATCAGACTCGGGATCCTTGGTACTGTCAGAGTCAGTGTATTTGACGAGAGCCGCCATTAGCTCCCCCATGTTGTTGCATTGGCGCTTAAGTCGCCCCAGCTTTTGCTTAAGAGGGAGGAAACGACAATTCTTCTTTAACATCAAGACTGCAGAACCGGCATTGATACTATCTGACGAATGTATGATTGATGAGATCCGGCGCACCCAATGGGTTGTTGACTCTCCTTCACCTTGAATGCAAGAATCCAAATCCAGAATCGACATGGGATGCTTGCATGTGTCCTTGAATTTGAATAAAACGCCTCTTTAACTCTGCCCATGATCCAATAGAATTAGTGGGCAGGGTTTTTAACCACGTACGAGCCGGCCCATCCAACATCATGGTGAATTACTTAGCACATGTAGCATCGCCGACATCCAACATCTCCATGGCCATCTCATAACTTTCGATCCAAGCATCTGGGGGCTGATCCGCCATGTAATTAGGCACCTTATGGGGGCCCTTGAAATCCTTAGGCAAGCGCTCATTGCATAGAGACGACACTAAACATGGCACACCCAAGGTTCTAGAGGTCGCTCCGGCCTCCACGGACGCTGAAGGATAAACCGGAGATTGTTATTGAGTCGCCAACTGAGCCGCCAGCTTCGCCTCACGCCGCGCTCTGCCCTGGTCTAACAAAATCTGAGCATCATTGCGACACGCGACGGGTTAGGCCTGCGAGGCTGGTTACTATGCCGCTCATTGCTTGACATGGCTGGTTCATCAATCTGCCTGTTGTAACTCCTGCTTGGATGAGGTGTTGAGTGGATACAGTAATGACTATACGAATAAGCCGCCTACTAGGCTACAGCCGGCTGAAGAAGCTCTCCGGCTGTTTGTATTTCCATTGCCGCTAGCAACTCATCCTAGGCCAGGAGAGCCGCCAGTCATGTTGCCGGAGCTATCATGTTATCCAAGGGATTAGAAAAATGCCCCGGAGGTGTTGGAACGTGCTGATGAGGGGTTACGTTCAAACGCAAGGGATCTGTAGCCCATGGCTGAACCGGTTCTCCTGCCGCTTGCGCCTCAGCGGTCTGATTCACACCGGGCGGGTTATTGGGTCCTGCCCCAGGCGTGTTGAAAAGATTCCTCGCATCGTAAGTTGGGGGCAGCCGACTCACATGCCTTCTGTTGAAAACAGCGTTTGACGCATCCATGTCCAAGCTTAAGCGGAAGCTCTCCATCGGAAGCCGTTCTGCCTCCCTCTGTAAGGCGGCTCGCTCCGTTGCCATCCAGGTGTTCTCTGCATTTAACTCCTCCTTGGCTTGTGCTATCTCATCATGCAATTTTGTAACCTCCGCGTTATGCTGAGCTTGATTTGCCAGTTTAACCTCCATCGTTAACAACATTGTCAGAGCATCCAATAGATCAGACAAAGCTTGAGTGAGCCAGCGGGTGCACAGGGCCTCCAGCTCCGAAAGGCGTCGCTGCTGCTCACCCGAAGATCATTGCTGCTGCAGTCGTAGAGTCCTGCGCTGGCTGTGTACCGGCCATGAAGGCTATGACCTGGTGTGGCAGCTCGTAGGGGTCCGGAATACTGTCGCCATCAGAACAGCCCCCAAGCCCGCCATCCTGAACCTGGTAGATGGAGTTGGTCTCATCAGTAGAAGACTCGCCGCCTGAGTAAATAACCGTCTGACCACCAGATTCAGATCCTCCTTCTAGTTCTGCTCCTTGAACGAAACCAAAAAAACATGCTTTGGGGTGGCTTTAGCCTTGGCGGGTCGCGCGCGCCGAGCCGACTCGACAATGTCGGTGCAGATGTCCGGCTCAGCTTCTGACTCACCGATCTTGCCGATGAAGATGTGAATTCCGCCAAAGGGGACCTGGTACCCATACTCGATTGAGTCGGCCTCGAGGCCCCATCCCTCGTCGTCGATGTAGAGCTTGCTGCGACAACTCTTGGTCATCCGGCCCACAGCGTACCCCTTGAGCCCTGCGAAGCTTCCCTTCAAGAACTCAAAACCACCGTGCGCTAGCCCCATGGTGGGCGCTAACTGTCGTGGAATTATCACGTCAGATGTCCTAGCATAAGGACTTAGGTGTGGAGCCATTGCAACATAGTTAGCTTGAAGGGGTTAAACGAGACAAGGGACACGGAGAGTTTATACTGGTTCGGCCCCTCGCAGTGGAGGTAACAGCCTAATCCAGTGTAGGGTGGTTATTGCTTGGGCTTCGATTACCCGGGAGCGAATACGCTTGACCTACTTCTCGATCTCTTTCTTTCCTGCCCTAACTCGCTGTTGGGTCGTCCTTTTATATACACAGGTTGATGCCCGGTGGTTTACAGAGTCCCAGCCGGCTCATATACAACATGTCCGGCTCGGTGACTAACTAAGCCTCCCTTACAATACAAGTTTATTCTCATGGCGGTTCATCCTCCTGGACCCTAAGTCGCCTCTGAGTCTTGGGCCGTCAGCGGGCTTGTTATGACCCGCCACCTTCATGGCTTATCGCTAGTGGTATGACCCGGCCCTCCTGGGCGGTTCATGCCCATTAGTTATATCCCCAACAGTACGGGAGTTGCATGATCTCATGGTCGAAGAAACATGTATTTGACATTAAGAAAGAAGTAGCAATAAACTGAACGATCATATGCTATGCTAACGGTTGGGTCTTGTCCGTCACATCATTCTCTTAATGATGTGACCCCGTTATCAAATGAAAACACATGTCTATGGTTAGGAAATCTTAACCATCTTTTGATCAACGAGCTAGTCTAGTAGAGGCTCACTAGGGACACGGTATTGTCTATGTATCCACACATGTATCTGAGTTTTTGATCAATACAATTCTATCATTGATAATAGACATTTATCATAAACAAGGAAATATGATAATAACCAATTTATTATTACCTCTAGGGCATATTTCCAAGAGTCTCCCACTTGCACCAGAGTCAATAATTTAGTTCACATCTGTAGGACTTTGAAGTATGTCTAGAGGGGGGGTGATTAGACTACTTGACCAATTAAAAACATAACCTTTTCCCAATTTTAGACTTTGGCAGATTTTAGCTATTTTTGGACAAGTCAAGCAATCATCATACAATTCAAGCAAGCATGCAAAGAGTATATGAGCAGCGGAAATTAAAGCATGCAACTTGCAAGAAAGTAAAGGGAAGGGTTTGGAGGATTCAAACGCAATTGGAGACACGGATGTTTTTGGCGTGGTTCCGATAGGTGGTGCTATTGTACATCCACGTTGATGGAGATTTCAACCCACGAAGGGTAACGGTTGCGCGAGTCCACGGAGGGCTCCACCCACGAAGGGTCCACGAAGAAGCAACCCTGTCTATCCCACCATGGCCATCGCCCACGAAGGACTTGCCTCACTAGCGGTAGATCTTCACGAAGTAGGCGATCTCCTTGCCCTTACAAACTCCTTGGTTCAACTCCACAGTCTTGTCGGAGGCTCCCAAGTGACACCTAGCCAATCTAGGAGACACCACTCTCCAAGAAATAACAAATGGTGCGTTGATGATGAACTCCTTGCTCTTGTGCTTCAAATGATAGTCTCCCCAACACTCAACTCTCTCTCATGGGATTTGGATCTGGTGGAAAGAAGATTTGAGTGGAAAGCAACTTGGGGAAGGCTAGAGATCAAGATTCATATGGTAGGAATGGAATATCTTGGCCTCAACACATGAGTAGGTAGTTCTCTCTCAGAAATGGTAAGTTGGAAGTGTAGGTTCGTTCTGATGGCTCTCTCCACGAATGAAGAGGAGGTGGAGGGGTATATATAGCCTCCACACAAAATCTAACCGTTAAACACAATTTACCAAACTCGGTGGGACCGATTCAACAGACTCGGTCAGACCGATTTGATAAACCTAGTGACCGTTAGGATTTTCGGTGGGACCGACATGCAACTCGGTAGGACCGATATGGTTAGGGTTAGGGCATAACATAATCTCGGTGAGACCGATTACACAAACTCGGTGAGACTGATTTTGGTAATAAGCTTTCCAGAGAGTTGGTCAGGTAAACTCGGTGGGACCGATTCGCTCATTTCGGTGAGACCAAAATGTTACGAAAGGGAAACAGGGAGTTTACATTGCAATCTCGGTGGGACCGATCGCTCACTTCAGTTAGACCGAAACGTTACAAAGGGAAACAGAGAGATTACAACCCTATCTCGGTGAGACCGAGATCCCTATCGGTAAGACCAATTTGCCTAGGGTTTGTGGCAGTGGCTATGACATTTGAACTTGGTGTTGCCGGATAGAAAGGATTGGTGGGACCGATTTTGACTTTGGGTTTAGGTCATATGTGGATGTGAGAAAGTAGTTGAGGGTATTTGGAGCATATCACTAAGCACTTGAAGCAAGAAGCTCATTAAGCAACACCTCATCCCTCCTTTATAGTATTGGCTTTACCTATAGACTCAATGTGATCTTGGATCACTAAAATGTAAGATGAAGAGTCTTGAGCTTTTGAGCTTGAGACAATCCTCTGTCCTTGATATTTTGAGAGATCCACTTTCATCATCCGTGCCATGCCATTCATTGAGCTTTCCTGAAATAATAGTCTTGGAATAGAATTAGCTCAGAAAGCTATATGATGTTATGAATTACCAAAACCACCTAGGGATAGTTGCACTTTCAATCTCCCCCTTTTTGATAATTGATGACAACATATAGATCAAAGCTTCGACAAATGATAATAAGATTGAAAAACATCGTCGCTTTGAGAAGTATGTGATAAGCAAGAGCTCCCCCTAAATTTGTGCATAGTTTAAAATTTTCTTTGGACTGCAGATGCACAAGGAATTAGGCTCATGGGTTACTCTTCCATGTCACATACATCTTGGTGGAGCACTCAAAATGATAAAGATTGAATACATGCACTCATCACCAAGCAAAGTGAGTGATCATATAAGGATAGGTAAGATAATATCATTTAGCAAGCATAAGTGTAGCTTATGATCAAACACATGATCATCAATGTCTCACAGATAATAGCATAGTATCTCAAGCAAGCAAGAGCAAACAAAAGTTTAACCACCGAAGCAAGAGAGAACAAAAGCAACACTCTCTCTCTCTCGAAGTCTATGATCTATACATTTTTCTCCCCCTTTGGCAACAAGTTACCAAAAAGTTCATAGAAAATGCATAGTGCTAGATCGATTCTCATGCTTGATCTTCAGGTGGTGGTGTAGAGATGGCTCCTTGGACGAAGGCTTCAGTTGATGTGGATGGAGCTGGAGGAGTTGGTGCTGGAGCTGGTTGCACTGGAGCTGTAGGAGCTGTAGCCGGTGTAGATGATGTGGTTCTGGTGTCTGTCACAGGCACTGTAGCTGACCTCTGAGCTCTAGGCACTCTGGCAAATGCATCAGTGGTTGTCTTGCCTTTCCTCTCCTGCATGTCATCCTGGAGCTGCTCCACAACTGACTGAATCTCAGTTACTTTGACATCTAAATCATAGAATTTTTGTTCCATGATTCTTTCTAGGCTCTCCTAGTTTTGAGTTAGGGTGGCCAACCTCTTCTCAATCCTCAGTGTTGATGCTATCAAGTAACCAAGCTGCTCCTGCTTGTTCTCCAAAAAGTACTGAGATGCCTCCTCTTGAGTTGGCATCTTGGCAGCCTTCTCTCTCTTTACCTTCTCCTTCTTCTCTTGAGCTTGCACTGATGATGGTTCATTTTCATTCATGACAACTTGATTATCCTCAAAGTCTAGATAGATAGCAAAATGTTCCTTATCCAGCAAGTATGTTCCTATGCCCATCTTTGAGTTAATCAACTCCTGAATCTGTGGGGCATACCCACAACTTCTCTTCTGATCTGCTGCAGTCCTCTTAATGGTCTCAACAATGAGGCTCATGACCTTGAATTTTTGTGGCACATCAAACAAGTGTAGCAAGTTGATAGCATGCCCTCTAATCATGTTGTGGTCACCTGACTTGGGCGACAGAGTGTGCCTTAGGATCCAGTTGATTGTTGGCAGCCCTGACAGAAGAAAATGAACTGACCCAAACTTATATGTCTCAACTGCAGCATCAGGAATTTCCTTGTACATGTGTGCCATCGTATTGTGGTCCATCTTCTTTTTGGCATAGACATCCAAGTCATCTTCACTCTCCTTTGGGGCATTGATCAGACTAGCCCATATCTCAATTGTTGACTGGTACCTTGTACCTTCAGACATCCAAACTATCCTGCCATCTGGATAGAAGTATGATGTGGAGTAGAATTGCATAATGAGATCATCATTCCACTTTGTGAGCTTCTGCCCAACAAAGTCTGCAACTCCACAAGCAACAAAGCTGTCTTGCACTCTAGGATAGTGTTCCTCATTTTCCTTCATTTAGGTCCAGTCGACCCACCTCATATCACACACTATTGGTTTCTTGTCCAACAACACTGTCTCATAGAAGTCCTGCTGTTTCTTAGTGTAGAACCTGTAATCAACAGCAGTCCTTCTCCTGGTAGCATATGCATTTGACAGCCTCCACGATCTGAGTCCTGCATCCTTTCTCAACTTCATGTTCTCAGCCACAGGATGAGCATCATTGTGGTCTGGAATCTTGGGCTTCAGCTTCCTCGGGACTTGTCCTTCATCATCTTCCTCATCAGCAACTTCAGGCACTGGGGCCTTGTTCTTCTCAGCAGCTGGAATACTCCTGGTATTCCTCTTTGGTGCAATCTTGGGCTTCGGGGCAGCTTTGGGTGCTTCCTTGGGCTTTGATGTTGCAGCCCCTGACTTTATAGCATCACCCATTAGCTTTTGTGCCTTAGGTGCTGGTGCAGCAACCTCTTCTTCCTCTTTAGAGTCTCTCCTCATAGAGGGATTTCCAAGAACCTGGGCAGTAGTGGTTCTGGCTCTCTTCTTCTTCTTATCTTGTCCAGCAGCTTCATCTTATGATTCAATGGTAAACTTCATAGTTTCTCCAGTGGGAACTTTCTTGGCTTTGGAAGTTGTGACTCTTCTTGCAGGTGCCTCTTTGGGTTCAGTCTTTTCAGGCACTTGAGTTGATCCTCTGACCTTCAGCATAGGTGTCCTCTTGGCAGGCACCTTCCTATTAAGTCCAGGCTTTGTGTTCTTTGCTGAGGCATACTCCTTTTTGAGCACTACCTTCTTGGAAGTAGCCTCATCTTCTTCTGCCATATAATCCTCATCCTCAGATTCTGAGGTTCTCTTCTTCCTTGTCCTAGTGGCAGCTTTAGGCAGATTGCTTGGGGTGCTCCTGCTGCCATCATCTGAGGTGCTAGAGGGACTAGTGCCCTCACTCATGTGATTATGCTCTTCTGACTTGTTCTGACTATCACTTTGGTCTGACATGCTGCAAATCACTGATTGCTGACCATGTGAATAGTTATAGGTGAGATAGAATGGATGAGCATCACAAAATGCAGAGATTTTTGCAAAAGAATGATTCAAAAATTCAGTTTTAGTTTTCCACAGAAAGCATTTCGGATCAACCGATTTTCAAACTCGGTGATACCGAAGCAGTTTTGGAACCTAAACTGGTGAACTCGGTCGGACTGAGTCATAGTTCGGTGGCACCGAGACTGCTAGGGTTTCACAAAGTCGTAAAATCGGTCACACCGATTAGCAATTCTCGGTCATACCGACAGTTACTAGTGCAATGGCGTTAGCCAAATCGGTGGGACCGAGTTTTTCAACTCGGCGGGTCCGAGATGGTTTCGGCGGAAACCTAACCCTAAATTTTCAAATCGCATCTAATCTATGGATTGTATTGACTGAATAGGAGTGTTTCAATCATGGCAAGAATCATAATGAACACAATGTGCTAGGAATCGGACGAGGATAGCACTGTGATCGAGTCCATACCCTAGCTTGGCGATGAACTCGCTACGGCGGCAACGGCGGGGGTGAATTCCGTTGACAGCGGCGGAGACCAGCGACAGGAGGCGGCTGGCGACGAGGAGACGATCCGGAGATCCTGGTGGTAGAGCGAGCTATTGCGCTGGCGAAGAGGTTCGGAGAAATTTTCAAATTTTTGCCCGTGAGTATATATAGCCCGACCCTGTTGGTGTGACCGAGTGGAACAACTCGGTGGCACCGAGATGCATAACAGTATACAGTTACAGCAACTTGATGTGACCGAAACGTTCAAATCGGTTGCACCGAGATTGAAAACCTAGATCAACTTAGTGATCTCGGTAGGACCGAAGTGGAGGAATCGGTCAGACCGAGAATCACAAAGAAGTTTTGGAAGTTTAAGTCTATGATGAATCGGGGACTCCGAGTGCTCCTCACATGGAGTGGTTCGAATCTGTCTTGATCAAATTTTGTGATGTAGCATGAATAGAGTTTGAGACGAGAAAAGCATAGATAGCTAGAGAAGGATCTTAGGCATTCTTGTCCATCCACTTGGCAGAAAGAAAAAGAACCCAACCAATCAAAGCAACAAGTGGATGTCCTCGAATGAGTAAAATATGCAACCAACATGCTCACACAATGGAATGGCAAATAAAACATGTGGCAAAGCATGCACAACTAATTCTAGCATCTATCAAACAATTGGCGATGACTAGGTCATCTATATATGAGTATATTGACTTAGCAGTCAAATGAGAACATTTGATCATAGGTCATACTCATCGTTTAAGCTCAAGTGGGGTTACCACTTTTAGATAATGCATTGATGTGTTCACACCATTAGAGTTGACTCAATTCTTAGAGTTAAGCTCCCCCTAGATGTGAGATCCCCTTTTAGAGGGATGAACTAACCTTGGGTTTTGTCAATGATGACTTCATGCAGGTGTTGAAGATGTGGGTGCTCAATGTTGATGTAGATCATTTGGAGCAATCCTTTGGAGTGAGTTGCACTTTCAACATACCTACATGGGTTAGTCCCACAAGGAACAAACAAGAATATCCATAGACATAGAGTGATGCACACACAAGATGATGTCCTTGAAATCATTAGGTTACCTTGTCCCTTGCCTTACCAACATGAGGGTTTGTGACTCCTTGAACTAGTGCAAAATGTGGAAGTTGATTGCACTTGTCCTTTCCATAATGATATGAGTGAAGAATGTTGGCGGAGTCACCCTCAAGAACTCTCTAGTTCTTCTTCTTCTTCGGGATCCACATCATCTCGATGGGAATCCTTGGAGTTGTAGTTGTACTTGATGAAGTAGAACTTGACGTAGTCTTGGGAACCCACTTGACCGAGGCCTTAGGTGCTTCTTCAAATGCATCAATCTCCTCTTGAAGCTTGTCCTTGCCTTTGTTCTTGTGGTCTTGTGGTGGAAGATCATCTTGTGCTTGTGTTCCCTTGAAGGAAGTAGGATCATACTTCCCTTGTTGAGGAACAAACTTCGTCTTGGGGTATTGATCTTATTCCCACTCAACTCCATTAGCATTGAACCTTCGTTCAAAACCAAAACCTTGATTCTTCCAGTGCCTTCCTTGCTTGCGTACAATTTCCTCGAATTGCTTACTCCCGGCAAGGCTCTTGTAAACACCTTTCTCTATAATTCCCTTCAATAAGCTATTTTCTTGCTCAAGTGTAACTTGTCTAAGAGAATTATTAGTGGAATCAAGAGAACTACTAGAAGCAATAATATTGGATTTGGCATTATTATTGTCACTACTAGAGGAAGGATCTTTCTTGTACTTGTTACTAGACCTGACTTGAGGCATATAAGTAGATAAGAGTAAACGCTTGGCAATGTAAGAAGAACTTTTCTTACGGAGATCATCATTGATTGCTTTTAAGAACTCATGCTCTTGCTCAAGATTGAGCTTTTCAAAGCATAACTTCTCATGAGCCCTTAAAAGTTCTCGATGATTCTCGAAGATAGTTTCATGAGCTAACTTAAGAGTGTTTAGTTCTTTAGTTAGAAGCTCAATCTTCTCCTTATCATTGTCATTCGTTTTATCTTGATTAGCATGATTAATTGACGTTTCATCATAGTTTTCATCACTAGAGTTGTCAACAAGTAAATCATCATCACCTAGCAGGTCATCTTCATCACTACTGAAGTCAACATACTCGGGATGTGTTACCTTTGGACCTTTGGCCATGAAGCATCTTCCAATTCCTTCATTTGGTGAGTCAAATATGTCGTAGGAGTTGGTTGACACAAGTGCTAGACCGGCAACACCTTCATCTTGAGTATATTCAGAGTCGGAGTGATAGCTTCTCTCGGAGTGATTGTCGGAGTCGGAGCCGGATACCCATTCACCAACATGAGCTTGATGTGTTCGTTTTGTGTAGCTCCTTGATGACTTGTCCTTCCTTTCCTAATCCTTGCTTCTCCGTGAGGGTCTTCGTTCATAACGATCATCTCTACTCCTCCTCTCTCTTGGTGGTGATGCTTCTCTTTTGCTTCTTATTTTTGGAGAATATTCTCTTCTTTTGTAGGGTGTCGTACACTCATTGGAATAGTGTCCGGGTCTCCCACAATTGTAGTAATTTCGCTCTCGACTAGAAGATCTTTTGTCATTGTAGGACCTTGACTTAGAGCTTCTTTCTTTGCTTCTACTCTTGTAGAATTTGTTGAAGTTTTTCACCATTAAGCTCAATTCTTCATTGAAGGTTTGTTTCTCACTTGATGATGTGGGGGATTCACATGAGGCTTTGTAAGCACCACTTGACTTGTTGTGAACTTCCTCCTTATCCTTGAGTGACATCTCATGAGCAACAATTCTTCCAATGACCTCTGTTGGCTTGAGATCTTTGTAGTTTGGCATCATTTGGATCAATGTGCACATGGTATCGTACTTTCCATCCAATGCTCTTAGGATCTTCTTGATGATGAATCTGTCGGTCATCTCTTCACTCCCTAAGCCGGCAATCTCATTTGTGATAAGAGCAAGCCTAGAGTACATTTCAGCGACACCTTCACCATCCTTCATTTTGAACTTGTCAAGCTGACTTTGGAGCACATCCAACTTGATTCCTTGACAGAGTCGGTACCTTCATGCATATCAATCAAAGTATCCCAAATTTCCTTTGCATTCTCAAGACGGCTAATTTTGTTGAATTCTTCAGGGCACAAGCCATTGAAGAGGATATCGCAAGCTTGAGCGTTGTATTGCAGCATCTTCAATTCTTCTGCGCTAGCTTCACGGTTTGGCTCTCTCCCATCAAAGAATTCACCTTGCAAGCCAATACACACAATAGCCCAAACAGCGGGTTTATGTCCAAGAATATGCATTTTCATCTTATGCTTCCAACTAGCAAAATTAGTACCATCAAAGTAAGGACCTATACGGTGATAATTTCCCTCACTAGACACCATACTCTCCTAGGTTATGAAACCAAGGCTATGACCACCAAAAGCTATGGAAATCAAAGAAAATGGAGACCAAAGCTCTGATACCACTTGTAGGACCTTGAAGTATGTCTAGGGGGGTGATTAGACTACTTGACCAATTAAAAACTTAACCTTTTCCCAATTTTAGACTTTGGCAGATTTTAGCTATTTTTGGACAAGTCAAGCAATCATCATACAATTCAAGAAAGCATGCAAAGAGTATACGAGCAGCAGAAATTAAAGCATGCAACTTGCAAGAAAGTAAAGGGAAGGGTTTGGAGGATTCAAACGCAATTGGAGACACAGATGTTTTTGGCGTGGTTCTGATAGGTGGTGCTATCGTACATCCCCGTTGATGGAGACTTCAACCCACGAAGGGTAACGGTTGCGCGAGTCCATGAAGGGCTCCACCAACGATGGGTCCATGAAGAAGCAACCTTGTCTATCCCACCATGGCCGTCACCCACGAAGGACTTGCCTCACTAGCGGTAGATCTTCACGAAATAGGCAATCTCCTTGCCCTTGCAAACTCCTTGGTTCAACTCCACAATCTTGTCGGAGGCTCCCAACTGACACCTAGCCAATCTAGGAGACACCACTCTCCAAGAAGTAACAAATGGTGCGTTGATGATGAACTCCTTGCTCTTGTGCTTCAAATGATAGTCTCCCCAACATTCAACTCTCTCTCATGGGATTTGGATCTGGTGGAAAGAAGATTTGAGTGGAAAGCAACTTGGGGAAGGCTAGAGATCAAGATTCATATGGTAGGAATGGAATATCTTGGCCTCAACACATGAATAGGTAGTTATCTCTCAGAAATGGTAAGTTGGAAGTGTAGGTTCGTTCTGATGGCTCTCTCCACGAATGAAGAGGAGGTGGAGGGGTATATATAGCCTCCACACAAAATCTAACCGTTAAACACAATTTACCAAACTCGGTGGGACCGATTCAACAGACTCGGTCAGACCGATTTGATAAACCTAGTGACCGTTAGGATTTTCGGTGGGACCGACATGCAACTCGGTAGGACCGATATGGTTAGGGTTAGGGCATAACGTAATCTCGGTGAGACTGATTACACAAACTCAGTGAGACTGATTTTGGTAATAAGCTTTCCAGAGAGTTGGTCAAGTAAACTCGGTGGGACCGATTCGCTCATTTCGGTGAGACCGAAATGTTACGAAACGGAAACAGGGAGTTTACATTGCAATCTCGGTGGGACCGATCTCTCACTTCGGTTAGACCGAAACGTTACGAAGGGAAACAGAGAGATTACAACCCCATCTCGGTGAGACCGAGATCCCTATCGGTAAGACCGATTTGCCTAGGGTTTGTGGCACTGGCTATGACATTTGAACTCGGTGGCGCCGGATAGAAAGAATCGGTGGGACCGATTTTGACTTTGAGTTTAGGTGATATGTGGATGTGAGAAAGTAGTTGAGGGTATTTGGAGCATATCACTAAGCACTTGAAGCAAGAAGCTCATTAAGCAACACCTCATCCCTCCTTGATAGTATTGGCTTTACCTATAGACTCAATGTGATCTTGGATCACTAAAATGTAAAATGAAGAGTCTTGAGCTTTTGAGCTTGAGCCAATCCTTTGTCCTTGATATTTTGAGAGATCCACTTTCATCATCCATGCCATGCCATTCATTGAGCTTTCCTGAAATAATAGTCTTGGAATAGCATTAGCTCAATGAGCTATATGTTGTTATGAATTACCAAAACCACCAAGGGATAGTTGCACTTTCAACATCGCTATGTGATTAACACCCAATGAGTTTTGGGGTTTGATCATGTTTTGCTTGCGAGAGAGGTTTTACTCAAATGGGTCTGTAACATTCATATCCATGTGTATTTTGCAAATGCTTATGTCATACTGTAGATGCTGCTATCAAGCTTTTACTTGGAGCTATTCCAAATGGCTGCTCCATTATATGTATCCGGTTTGCTACTCAGAGTTATCCGGATCGGTGTCAAAGCTTGCATCGACGTAACCCTTTACGATGAACTCTTTATCACCTACATAATTGAGAAATATTTCCTTAGTCCTCTAGTTACTAAGGATAATTTTGACCGTTGTCCAGTGATCCACTCCTGGATCACTCTTGTACCCCCTTTGCCAGACACGTGGCAAAGCACACATCAGGTGTGGTACACATCATGGCATATCGTATAGAGCCTATGGCTAAGGCAAAGGGGACAACCTTCGTCCTTTCTCTTTCTTCTGTTGTGGTTGAGCTTTGATTCTTACTGAACTTCACACCTTACAATACAGGCAAGAACTCCTTCTTTGACTGATCTATTTTGAACTCCTACAAAATCTTGTCAAGGTATGTACTTATTGAAAGTCTTAACAAGTGTCATGATCTATCTCTATAGATCTTGATGCCCAATATGTAAGCAGCTTCACTAAGGTCTTTCATTGAAAAGTTCTTATTCAAATATCCTTTTATGCTATCCAGAAATTCTGTATCATTTCCAATCAGCAATATGTCATCCACATATAATATTAGAAATGCTACAGAGCTCCCACTCACTTTCTTGTAAATACAGGCTTCACCATAAGTGTGAATAAAACCAAATGCTTTGATCACCTCATCAAAGCATTTATTCCAACTCTGAGATGCTTGCGCTAGTCCATAAATGGATTGCGGGAGCTTACGCACTTCGTTAGCACCTTTAGGATCGACAAAACCTTCCGGTTGCATCATATGCAACTCTTCCTTAAGAAACCTGTTAAGGAATGCAGTTTTGACGTCCATTTGCCAGATTTCATAATCATAAAATGAGGCAATTGTTAACATGATTCGGACAGACTTAAGCATCGCTACGGGTGGGAAAGTCTCATCGTAGTCAACCCCTTGAACTTGTCGAAAACTTTTTGCAACAAGGCTTTCTTTGTAGACAGTGATATTATCATCAATGTCCGTCTTCCTCTTAAAGATCCATTTATTCTAAATGGCTTGCCGATCATCGGGCAAGTCCACCAAAGTCCATACTTTGTTCTCATACATGGATCATATCTCAGATTTCATCGCGTCAAGCTATTTGTCGGAATCTGTGCTTGTATCTCGGATTTCATCGCCTCAAGCATTTCTTGACGTCTACTAATATTACCAATTATCTGACATTCATCACAAGACAAGACAAACTTACGGGCATCTTTGAAGAGAGTTGGCCAATAAAAACCGGATTGCAATACCTTATGTGCAGTTCTATCTCTAGTGTGGTGTCCTCCATATGCCTCGGAGTGACACTTGCGTAGGATCTGTTCCTGTTCATGCTCAGGTACACAACGTCTAATAACACCATCTACTCCTTCTTTATAAAGGTGTGGTTCATCCCAGAAGTAATGTCTTAAATCAAAGAAGAACTTTTTCTTTTGCTGGTAAGTGAAACTAGGTGGTATAAATTTAGCAACAATGTAATTAGCATAATCAGCATACCATGGAGCAGTATGAGAAGCATTTATGATAGCTAATTGGTCATCAGGGAAGCTATCACCAATAGGTAGTGGTTCATCAAAAACATTCTCTAACCTAGACAAGTTGTCTGCAACGGGGTTCTCAGCTCCCTTTCTATCAATAATATGCAAATCAAATTCTTGTAGCAAGAGAACCCATCTAATAAGTCTAGGTTTAGCATCTTTATTTTCCATAAGGTATTTAATAGCAGCATGATCAGTGTGAACGGTTACTTTAGAATCAACAATATAAGGTCTGAACTTATCACAAGCAAATACAACTACTAAGAATTCTTTTTCAGTAGTAGCATAATTTCTCTGGGCACTGTCTAGAGTTTTACTAGCATATTCAATAACATTTAGTTTCTTATCAACTCTTTGTCCTAGAACAACACCTATAGCATAATCACTAGCATCACACATAATTTCAAAGGGTAAATTCCAATCGGGTGGCTGAACAATAGGTGGAGAAATCAAAGCTTTCTTAAGTATTTCAAATGCTTCTACACAATCATCATCGAAGACAAAAGGAATATCTTTTTGTAATAGATTAGTCAGAGGCCTAGAAATTTTAGAGAAGTCCTTAAGGAACCTCCTATAAAAACCAGCATGACCAAGGAAACTTCTTATACCTTTAATGTCCTTGGGACACGACATCTTTTCAATAGAATCAACTTTAGCTTTATCAACTTCAATACCTCTTTCAGAAATCTTATGCCCCAAGACAATGCCTTCATTAACCATAAAGTGGCACTTTTCCCAATTCAAGACAAGACTAGTATCTTCGCATCTCTGCAAAACTCATTCAAGGTTGCTCAAGCAATCGTCAAAAGAAGATCCATAAACAGAGAAATCATCCATGAAAACCTCAACAATCTTTTCACAAAAGTCAGAGAATATAGCCATCTTGCATCTTTGAAAGGTAGCAGGTGCATTACATAAACCAAAAGGCATACGTCTATAAGCAAAAGTACTGAAAGGGCAAGTAAAAGTGGTCTTTTCTTGACCCTCTGCTGACACAGGTATTTGAGAGAAACCAGAGTAACCATCTAGAAAGCAAAAATGTGTATGTTTGTATAATCTTTCTAGCATTTGATCAATAAAAGGCAAAGGGTAATGATCTTTTTTAGTAGCTTTATTTAATTTATGGAAATCAATTACCATCCTATAACCTGTAATAATTCTTTGTGGGATCAATTCATCTTTATCATTAGGAATGACAGTAATACCTCCTTTCTTAGGGACGCAATGGATAGGACATACCCACTGACTATCAGCAACGGGATAGATTATACCTGCCTCCAGGAGCTTTAGTATTTCCTTTCTTACCACTTCTTTCATCTTAGGACTTAACCGTTGTTGGTGATCAATAATTGGTTTGGCGTCTTTCTCCAATTTTATTTTGTGTTGGCATAGAGTGGGACTAATGCCCTTAAGATCATCAAGAGTATATCCAATAGCAGCATGGTGCTTCTTTAGAATTTTCAATAATCTCTCCTCTTCCTGATCTGAAAGGTTAGCACTAATAATAATAGGATATATCTTCTTTTCATCAAGATAAGCATATTTAAGAGTATCAGGTAAAGTTTTAAGCTCGAACATGGGATCACCCTTGGGTGGTAGAGGATCCCCTAGGATTTCAACAGGCAAGTTGTGTTTCAAAATAGGTCCGTGTTTAAAGAATACTTCATCTATCTCCCTTCTTTCATTCATAAACACATCATTTTCATGGTCTAGCAAATATTGTTCTAAAGGATCATTAGGAGGTTGACAATAGAAGCAAGACCAATTATTTCATCCTTACTAGGCAATTCTTTATCATGGGGTTGTCTATGAAATTTAGCAAAATTAAACTCATGAGACATATCCCCCAAATCAATAGTAACAACATCCTTTTTGCAATCTATCCTAGCATTAACAGTATTCAAGAAGGGTCTACCAAATATAATGGGACAAAAGTCATCTTGTGGGGAACCAAGAACAAGAAATCCAGCAGGATATTTAACTTTCCCACACAAGACTTCAACATCTCTAACAATCCCAACTGGTGAAATAGTATCTCTATTGGCAAGCTTAATTGCATAATTTCTTTATATAAGGAATGAGGCATCGCACTAGCACTAGCACCCATATCACATAAGCCATGATAACAATGATCTCCTATTTTAACAGAAATAATAGGTGTCGGCGTCAAAACCGGTGGATCTTGGGTAGGGGGTCCCGAACTATGCGTCTAGGCGGATGGTAACAGGAGACAAGGGACACGATGTTTTTACCCAGGTTCGGGCCCTCTCGATGGAGGTAAAACCCTACTCCTGCTTGATTGATATTGATGATATGGGTAGTACAAGAGTGGATCTACCACGAGATCAAGGAGGCTAAACCCTAGAAGCTAGCCTATGGTATGATTGTTGTTATTGTTGTTGTCCTACGGACTAAAACCCTCCGGTTTATATAGACACCGGAGAGGGATAGGGTTACATAGAGTTGGTTACAATGGTAGGAGATCTACATATCTGTATTGCCAAGCTTGCCTTCCACGCCAAGGAAAGTCCCATCCGGACACGGGACGAAGTCTTCAATCTTGTATCTTCATAGTCTTGGAGTCCGGCCGATGATGATAGTCCGGCTATCCGGACACCCCCTAGTCCAGGACTCCCTCAGTAACCCCTGAACCAGGCTTAAATGACAACGAGTCCGGCGCGCATATTGTCTTGGGCATTGCAAGGCGGGTTCCTCCTCCGAATAATTCATGGAAGATTGTGAACACCAGGATAGTGTCCGGCTCTGCAAAATAAATTCCACATACCACCGTAGAGAGAATAATATTTACACAAGTTCAATCTGCTGACGTATTTTGTGGTGTGACGTCAAACCACTACCAAGCCTTTACTCAAATCATTTTTATTATACCACCTCAGCACGTTTAGCGAAGCGGTTTCCTTGGCATGTCTTGTCGAAGCAGAGATCGTGTTCCCCTTATTCCGGGATTCCCATCAATACGGACGTGGGTAACCCAACCGCGCCATTGATTGTGGCGCTTGGGACATAAGCGAGTTTTATCAGGCCGGTGGGGACGCATAGTTTCATCCGCCCATATATAAGGGGATAAGGATCCACCCTTTTAACCTACACCTTCTTCCTCCTTCGCTTATCCATCTCCGCGCACTCGAGCTCCAGCGCCCAAGTCCGCACATCTCACCTCGACCTTCTCTAGCCATGTCCGGAGAGGGAGGCAAGTGGATGGCCTCCTCCGTTACGGAGGGGCACATCGAGAAGCTGCGCAACGCCGGATATCTGTCCAGCGACATCGTGCATCGGCTGCCCGACGAGGGGCAGCTCATCCCCACTCCCAGGCCCCATGAGAGGGTGGTATTCCTTCCCCATTTCCTCCGCGGACTGGGCTTCCCACTCCACCCCTTTGTCCGGGGGCTCATGTACTACTACAGCCTGGACTTCCACGATCTGGCCCCAAATTTCATCCTCAATATCTCGGCGTTTATCGTCGTGTGTGAGGCCTTCCTCTGCATCCAGCCCCACTTCGGCTTGTGGCCAAAGACCTACAATGTCAAGCCGAAGGTTGTGAAGGGCAGCCAAGCGGAGTGCGGAGGCGCCATGGTGGGCAAAATGCCCAACGTCACTTGGCTCAAGGGTGCCTTCGTGCAATCCATCAAAGGGTGGCAATCGGGGTGGTTCTACACCACCGAGCCGCGTGACCCTAAATGGACAGCGGCCCCCGAATTTAGATCTGGCATCCCCATGCAGCTCACCTCCTGGAAAGAGAAGGGCTTGCTTTGGGGTAGTTCGGAGGAGCTGACCGGACTCCAGTCCTGTCTCCAGACCCTGGTGAACAAGAAGCTCAAGCTTGTCAACGTGATCCAGGTCATGCTCGTCCGCCGGATTCTCCCCTGCCAGCAACGGGACTTCAATTTGTGGGAGTTTGATCCGGCACAACACCAGACCTTGAGCGGCCTCTTTGACACTACATACAAAGAGGCCTGGAGGGTGCTGTTCAAGGGCGCCGAAGCTCCCGCATCCGCTACCGAAGATCGCGGATTCAGCTCGCAGCGTCCAGCTGGCGAGGTAAGCCAGGTTATCCTTTATGGGACACTCGCTTTTCATAGTTTGACTCTATGCGGGATCTAAACTCCCAATGCCTTTAGCAGGCCTGGCAGAAGACGTCCGGATAGGTTAACTGTCTGGCTCCCCTTCTAGAGGACCCAGCGGATGCCCGTTTGACAGGGCTGCTGGTCCCGGCACTTTACGTGGTGCCGGAGAAGAAGGCCAAGAAGAAGGCCACGGGAACCTGAAGGAGTTCCCGGCATCAGGTGGTATCGGACTCATCGTCCGATGACTCCGAGGCGGACTCCTCCCACGAGGACGAGAAGGAGAAGAAAGAGGCCTCTCCCCCAGCGGGGGGAGAGAAGAAGAGGAAGGCCTCCCCAACGAGGGAGGCCGAAGGGTCCAAGAAGGGAAGGACCCTTCCCCCGGACTGTTCCGCCAACATCGGCGACGGCGACGAGGAGTGGCCCTGAAGGACCAAGCCCCTGGCGAGATCGTAAGTATCCGGACTCCTAGATGATTTACAGTTTTTCTTTTTGTCACATAGTGTCTTTCTAATGCCGCATACAACCCTGTACTCCGCCCAAGGACAATCTTCCCGCTTCGTCGAGCGGGTCCTTGGGCACGTCGGATATGGATTCTCTTCCGACCGCCTCCACCCCCCATGCCGCTGACGATGTCGAGGTGGGATCCTAGGAAGGGACCCGTCAGGAGGAGGAGGCCTCGAAGGTGCTGCAGGGCAACCTCTCGGACTTTGCACCGGACTCCGCACCGGAACCTGCAATGGTTCCGGAGTCTGGCGAGCGGCCCCTTCGTAAGAAGGGCAAGATTGTGACACCGGCAGTCTCCGTCCAACCGGACGCGCCGGATAACTTGCTGGAGGCGCTCAACGGCGCTTCCATCGAAGAAGAACACCGCACTGTCATGAGTGCGGTGATTCAGAAGGTTCAGCTCGCCAAGAGCGGGCTGACCGAAGCCTACAACAGCCTTCTAACAGGCTTTGAGGTAAGAATTTTAGGATGTGTAATATAATACCGCATAGACAGTAGCCCCTGATGCTCGGTTCGGTGTTCGGAAAGAAAAGCCAGACTGAGGATCTAAAAAGATACACGCAGGAGTCTAAAAGATATGTCAATATGGGATTGCAGGCTGCGCTGCTGACCTCTGCCGCACTGACTACAGAGGTCGATGCTTTGAAGCAGAGCCTCGAGCGGTCCGAGAGTGAGCTCGGCCGTGCCAAGAAGCAGATCGAGGACAAGGAAAGTGAGTAACACCATATTAAAGTTGTACCTTACAGAAAAGGATTTGGTTGCAAGAGAAATAACAAGGATAACGTGGGTACTACAAGGGCCACGAACGAGGTGGCGACCCTGAAGGAGGCGGTGTCCGCGGCCGAACGCAATGCGGCCGTGGAACGAGCCGAGCGAGAGAAGTAGGAGGCGCGGGTGGCGGAGGTACAACAAGAGCTCCAGGCTCTCGTGGAAAAGCACGAGAGTTTGGAGCGTGACTCGAAGACTCGAGAGTCCGAGCTTGCGTCGGCTCTTGAGAGTGCCAAAGCCGCTAAGGCTGAAGCCCACAAGGCCCTCCAGGAAATCGAGGCGTTGAAGAAAATAGCGGCAGGTAAGGCATTTTTCATGCAAAGCAAGCATGTGAATGTGAATTACCTATTACTTACTCGAATTCGGAGCTCTCCAGGAGCGTTCGCTGATCTGCCTTGCAGCTGGTCCGATGCTGCCGCTTTCTACCGGGCTGAGGAGGGGAGCTCGACGGAGAAGGTCTTCTGGTCTTAGTATGCTGAGGCCGGACATCCGGTGCCCCTTAGCGACCAGCTGAAGCAGCTGGTCGAGCTCCACAAGGTGGCCGAACAGGCCATGAAGGGCATCATAGTTCAGCTGTGGCCCAAGGAGGCCATGCCTGGGAGCTACTTCGGCCTGGTGCGGCGGCTGGTGGATGCGTGTCCCTGGGTTGAAGTCGTCAAGCACTCCGCCTGCATTGAAGGTGCCCGTCGGGCCCTTGCCCGTGCAAAGGTGCACTGGGGTAGGATGGACGCTGAGAAGCTTGTGACGGACGTGCCACTGGCGGGCAAGGAGTATCGCACGCCCGAAATGTATTATAAGAGTGTCCTGAAGGGTGCCCGCATGATTGCGGGTGAGTGCTCCAAAGATGTAATATTTGACTAGACTCGCATTGTGTTATCCTATGCGCTGAAAACTTTGTTCATATGCGCTAAGCAACGCTTATTAATTTAAAATATTACCTTATGTGCGGCCGTTTATCAAATCTGAGAGATGGCAAGTCGTCGGCTTCAGCCCCCATGCCACGAGTGCTGGGGTGTTCGGGATAAACTTGAGCGCTCTTGTTCCCATTTCTGGGTCCATCTAGGGAGGCGCTCAACACAACGAACGAGGCAACCGGACTTATAATGCTTGAACAGTCTCACTTAGCCATAGAATTCTATAATTTTAAATTTCGGCGAAGCCCCTAGTGTTCGGAAGACCGAGTTCGGGGCGCTATCCACGCCTAGGCCGGACAAAGCCGGTTCCTCGCTCTAAGCGGCATAAGTCTTTAGGGACTCGAAGAAACCTCTCGAACAGCGACCAGCTCTCGCCTTATCATGACGGTCAGTTTTAGCTTTCTCCACTGAGGCGCTCGCCCAGCTCAACTGGGGCGCAATCGCAGTGGTTCTCCCGGTGCTACCTTAGCCGATACAACGGAACATAAGGTACCAAAACATGGGAGCCGGGCAAACCCAACTATTGACCCAAGACATGATTTGGAGCCGATGCATATAATGCTATAAGTTCGGGGTGCCGCACTTGTGAAAGTGTTCGGACTTGTTACACCATAATTTGGGGAACTTAAGCCCCTGGTGTATTTAGCCGTACCAGAGTGTACGGATGCAACATGTCATAAATGAACATATGTATAAGAAAGGAATGCAATTATAAGCGAAAAGCGATGCATTGTTTATTCAAGAAATACTGCCATGAATGCAGAACGATACAAATAGTGTGGTAAGCAAGGGATGGGACTATTAGACATGTCCCCCTACAGGGGTAGGCTGCGGAATGGTGTATAAAACAGGTATAATGCTCGAAATGGAGACCACCTGGATACTCGTCGTAGCTTTTCTCCTTCCCTGGCTGTTGCATCGTGAGTTCGGCAGGTCTGCTGCCGATCAGGGCCTCTGGTAAATGGAGTCCTGTTGATAAGAAAAAAAGGAAAAAAAAGATGACACACTTGGGAGCCCCTGGTGTGGTTGAGCCGCACTCTGGGCCTGTCGTGGTCGTGCCCCTACCCCTATGCCCATGGTATCTCCAGAGCGTAATGATGTACGCGAAGGACCATTCTTGCAATTTTGCAAGGGCTGGGGTTGGGGCCGCATTGCTACGCATGCTCGGAACGTGCCAGGTGGTCTTGTTGTATGTTACTCCGGGCGCGTTTAGCCGGGTCCGGTCGCTTAACGGCCGGACTCGAGAATTGCCTTAAGAGGCTGCTTTGTACTTCTGCCGCGAGAGCCGCTGTTTGTTCCTCTGTTCGGAGGGAGCGTTCAGTGTTTCCGTTGTCCGTGATGACTCCTCGAGGGCCTGGCATCTTGAGCTTGAGGTGTGCGTAATGCGGCACCGCATTGAACTTTGCAAACGCGGTCCGTCCGAGCAGAGCATGATAGCCGCTGCGGAACGGAACTATGTCAAAGATAAACTCCTCGCTTCGGAAGTTATCCGGGGATCCGAAGACCACTTCAAGTGTGACTGAGCCTGTACAGTTGGCATCTACACCTGGTATGACACCTTTGAAGGTCGTCCTTGTGGGTTTAATCCTTGAGGGGTCTATGCCCATCTTGCACACTGTATCCTGATAAAGCAGGTTCAGGCTGCTGCCGTCGTCCATCAGGACTCTGGTGAGGTGAAATCCATCGACGATTGGGTCTAAAACCAATGCGGTGAATCCGCCGTGGTGGATACTGGTGGGGTGGTCCCTTCGATCAAAAGTGATCGGGCAGGAGGACCATGGGTTGAACTTCAGGGCGTCTGGCTCCATTGCGTATACGTTCCTGAGTGCACGCTTCCGCTCCCTCTTGGGTATGTGGGTTGCGTATATCATGTTCACCGTCCGCACTTGTGGGGGGAAACCCTTCTGTCCTCAATTGTTCGGCGGCCGGGTCTCTTCCTCATCATCGCTATGCAGCCCCTTGTCATTGTTTTCGGCAATTAACTTGCCTGCCTGCTTGAATACCCAACAATCCCTGTTGGTGTGATTAGCTGGCTTTTCGGGGGTGCCGTGTATTTGGCACGAGCGGTCGAGTATTCGGTCCAAATTGTACGGACCCGGAGTAGTTCTTTTGAATGGCTTTTTCCGTTGACCGGGTTTAGAGCCTCTGAATCCGGCGTTGACTGCCGTATCCTCAGTGTTATCGCCGTTAACGCGGCGTTTGTTCTTGTTGCGACGCAACCTGCCATTGTGGTCCTTGGTATCCGGACTGCCAGAATTTTTGCTAAGGTTGTTACTGCGGGCTAGCCAGCTGTCCTCTCCCGCGCAGAAGCGGGTCATGAGTGATGTGAGGGCTGCCATGGATTTCGGCTTTTCCTGTCCTAGGTGCCGGGCTAGCCAGTCGTCGTGGATGTTATGTTTGAAGGCTGTGAGGGCCTCTGCATCCGGACAGTCGATGATTTGATTTTTCTTTGTTAAGAACCGTGTCCAGAATTGTCTGACCGATTCGTCTGGCTGCTGAATTATGTGGCTTAGGTCATCGGCGTCTGGTGGTCGCACATATGTGCCCTGGAAGTTGTCAAGGAATGCGGCTTCCAGGTCCTCCCAACACCCAATTGATTCTGCTGGCAAGCTGTTAAGCCAATGCCGAGCTGGTCCTTTAAGCTTGAGTGGGAGGTATTTGATGGCATGAAGATCATCGCCGTGGGCCATGTGGATATGAAGGAGATAGTCTTCGATCCAAACCACGGGGTCTGTTGTGCCATCGTAGGATTCAATATTCACGGGTTTAAACCCTTCGGGGATGTGATGATCCATTACTTCATCTGTGAAGCATAGTGGGTGTGCGGCGCCTCTATATTGGGCTATATCACGACGTAGCTCAAGCGAGCTTTGTCTACGGTGTTCGGCCCGGACGGAGTTGCTATATCCGGCACGACGGTCATCGTTGCGCATCGTGGGGCGCCCACGCGATCCATAGATCGATCTTGATTGTCTTGCCTTATCCTCCGACATGTCTCGCAAGTCCGGCGCAATTCCCTGTGGCTTCGTACTTTTCAAACGGTGCCGGGGTACAGTTCTAGTGGAGGGCCTAGAGGCCTCTCTGTCGCGGCCACGAGGTTGTCGGTCAGCCGTATTGTGTGCTGGTGATGCAGGTTTATATGCCTCCTCCTCTAATCGGGGGAGCAGCTTGCGTTTGGGGTATCTTTTGGAGGGGCGTTCGAGTTCATGCTCTTTGGCCGCAAGGACTTCAGTCCATCTGTCGGCTAGCAGATCTTGATCAGCTCTAAGCTGTTGCTGTTTTTTCTTGAGGCTGTTCGCCGTGGCTATAAGCCTGCGTTTAAAACGCTCTTGTTCGACGGGATCCTCAGGCACGACGAATTCGTCGTCGTCGAGGCTTGCCTTGTCTCCGGAGGGAGGCATGTAATAATTGTCCTCTACCTCTTTGTCTGCCGCTCTCTCGCGAGGGCTGGCTTCTTCATCCTCCTGTGCTGAATCTTGCTGGAGGGGGTTGTCTTCGGCACTGTCAGGGGTGTTGTTGTCTCCGGTGCCGGAATCTCCATTCTTGCTGTGGCGGGATTTAGAGCGCCGCCGCTGACGCCGGCGTTTAGGCTGTTTCTTGGAAGGATCCTCCTCCGCTATTCCATCGCCATTCCCATCCTTTAGGGTGTCCACCATGTATATGTCGTATGACAAGGTGGCCTTCCAGTGCCTCGTAGGCGCTGGTTTTTGGTTGTCTCCGGCATTGTCGTCCATACCGTCGATGTCTTCGGAGTCGTAGTCTAGTATGTCGGTTAGATCGTCGATAGTGGCTACAAAGTGGGTGGTGGTGTCACGCCCAATATGCGACCCTATCCAAAAGGAACTCGAAGGTCCCACCAAGGATAGACCCGCATATTGGAACGCTTTTGCAAGGTGGATATCATTACATCAACATTACATAATAGATGGGGATACATACATAAGGCATACAATGCCACACGAATACCACAATACAACATACAAGAACAACATCCGACTACGGATGAATCATAAACAGAAGCTCAAACAATATCCACCCTGCTAGCCCAGGCTGTCGACCTGGAACCTATCCCCTGATCGAAGAAGCAGAAGAAGAACTCAACGCAAGCAAGCATCGCTCTCGCGTCATGATCATCGCATAAACCTGTACCTGCAACTGTTGTTGTAGTAATCTGTGAGCCACGAGGACTCAGCAATCCCATTACCATGGGTATCAAGACTAGCAAAGCTTAATGGGAAAGGAAGGAGTAAAGTGGTGAGGTTGCAGCAGCGACTAAGCAAGTATGGTGGCTAACATACGCAAATGAGAGCGAGAAGAGAAACAAAGGAACGGTCGTGAACTAGCAATGATCAAGAGGTGATCCTGAACACCTACTTACATCAAACATAACACAGAAACCGTGTTCACTTCCCGGACTCCGCCGAGAAGAGACCATCACGGCTACACACGTGGTTGATGCGTTTTAATTCGGATCAGGTGTCAAGTTATCTACAACCGGACATTAACAAATTCCCATCTGCCACATAACCGCGGGCACGGCTCTCGAAAGTTTATACCCTGCAGGGGTGTCCCAACTTAGCCCATGACAAGCTCTCGCGATCAACGAAGGAATAGACCTTCTCCCAGGAAGACCCGATCAGTCTCGGAATCCCGGTTTACAAGACATTTCGACAATGGTAAAACAAGACCAGCAAAGCCGCCCGATGCGCCGACAATCCCGATAGGAGCTGCACATATCTCGTTCTCAGGGCAACACCGGATGAGACATCCTACGAGTAAAA
Organism: Triticum timopheevii; assembly: GCA_963921465.1. Classification (NCBI taxonomy): domain Eukaryota; kingdom Viridiplantae; phylum Streptophyta; class Magnoliopsida; order Poales; family Poaceae; genus Triticum; species Triticum timopheevii. Next base: position 273,357,254 of record OY997262.1, on the reverse strand, counting down.
CCAGACCTCGAGTTTCCCCGAGGGGGCCCCATAGTCTACTCGGTTCGAACCAGCACTTAGACAAGCACTGGCCCGGGGGGGGGGCTAAAATAAAGATGACCCTCGAGAGAGCGACTCCCAAGGGAAAAAGTAGGTGGTGGTGAGGCAAATGGTAAAACCAAGGTTGGGCCTTGCTGGAAAAATTTTATTCAAAGCGAACTGTCAGGGGGTCCCATAAATCACCCGACCGCGTTAGGAACGCAAAATCTGGGAACATAACACCGGTATGACGGAAACTAGGGCGGCAAGAGTGGAACAAAACACCAGGCAAAATGCCGAGCCTTCCACCCTTTACCAAGTATATAGATGCATTAATAATATAAGAGATATTGTGATATCCCAACATAAACCCTGTCCACCATGGAAAAATCTTCAACTTCACCTGCAACTAGCAACGCTATAAGAGGGGCTGAGCAAAAGCGGTAACATAGCCAAACAACGGTTTGCTAGGAATGGTGTCAAAGGTTAGAGGTTCATGGCAATATGGGATGGCTTGATAAACAGGTAATAGGTAGCGCAGCATAGCGATAGAACGAAGCAACTAGCATAGCAATGATAGTAGTGAGATCCAGGGTAGCGGTCATCTTGCCTGAAATCCCGCAAGGAAGAAGAACGAGTCCATGAAGAAGATGAAGCCACGAAGACGAACCAAGCGTAGACGAACGAATCCTCACGATCGCAACGAAACGGGAACTATCGAGAAGAAGCACACAACATAGTAAACACACCACACATGAACAAGGCATGATGCACAACAAGCATGATGCATGACCAAGCTACATGAAGCTATTCATGGCAAGAGAATATGCAAACAAGAACAACACATCAAGGCAAGTTTAAATGAGGCCGGGAACAACATATAACAATTCCGGTAAGTCCTCATATGCAAATTTCGAAATGGGTCCAGAACTGAATAAACCTTCTGTTCAAGTTGTTAAACAGCAAGTTAAGATGCACCATGATGATCTACACGAAATTCTAGTCAAGTTACATATAAAGTTCATTAGATTCAGAGCTACGGTCTAGAAGATATGAGCAAAACAAGTTAAGCATGGCATTGATGCAAAATGCACCCAAACATCAAGAAAACACCTCAAAACATGGATGCAACATGATAATATGAAACAACATGCAAAATCAAGCAAGTTTCATATAGAGCACACTCAAAACGGAGCAACGGTGCAACACACACACACTATACCAGTCATAACAACAATCTGTCCATAACAGCAACTAGGCATCTTACAAGCATCAAAACAATAAGCTACAGCACCCCAACATGAAAACAAAAGGCATGGTCATGATGTACAGGTAAAGCACAACAAAACATGAACACTGAGCTATCTCCAGAAACAACTAGGACATGCTCAAAAAGACATGGAAAGATTGCCAATAATAACAGTTTCAGACTTATCAGGAAATAACATCAGGTTGCAATGTTCAGAGCTATCAAACAACGTGTTACAGGAACTTATCATGGCAAACAAAGGCATGGCATGAACCTACTAATTGCATAGATCAAAAGTCCATTACTGACCATAAGCCAAAAAGGCATAGAAAATATGATGGCACCCATGTAAACATGGCAAGTTATATTACAGATTCAAACATGGCAGAAACAACAATAAGTTGGCATGTTGGTGAGCTTGAACCACTCACCACAGAGCAATACATAGCATGGCAAGGCAACCAACAGTAAGAAGACATGTTTATGACGCTAAGCATGGCAAGAGCAGGTTCATAGGGTGCATGGATCACTAGGAAAACACATGGGAACAAGTGAACTTAATGTTAACAGGTTGATAGCAACATTTTCAAGCAAATTTAGAGCAAGATTACAACATGTTCCAGCAGGCTATAATTGCAACCAAGGGCATGAATGGATAGAGCAAGACATGTAGATCAAAACATGTTTATAGGACATCTCCAGATTATGCACGAAAAGACTAGTAGAAGCATGTTAACATAGCAACAAAATATAACAGAATCTGTCAGGAAAACAGCAACAGCAACTACCCTACTTAGCAAGCTTGATACACTCAGCACACAACTCACAAAAATACATGGTTGGCACCCCTGGAAAGATGGCATGGCATAGATCAAAACACATGAAGACATCAACCTCATAGGATGCACACATCAATCATGGCAAAAATGACAAATGAGCAAGTTATAACAGTTTCAGCAGATTAACACCAACATGCACTCTTCCAACAGCATTTCAGGCATCAAGATGAGCTCAAATGAAAATGATGCAATGGAATTAAATGAAGTACTCGTCGAGACGAACAATTTGACATATTACACGCACGAAACGGAGCTACGGATGCAGAGATGTGATGGCATGAACATAGCATGATAATGCAATAAAATGGGGACTTAGGCAAATTTTAGAGGGGGGGGAAGTCAACCTCCAGTTGCACGGTTTTCAAGGTCGCCGGAGCTTCGCCGGATACGGGGCAGGAGGTAGCGGAGGAGGCGCGGGGAGGCGTTCCCGGACCGGATCCGGCCGGATCCTGCCGGCGGCGGGCGCGGGAGGCGCGGGCTGGCTCGGTCGCGGGGACGCAGAGGCGGCGGCACCATGGCCGCGGTGGAGCTCCGGCAAGGAGCTCCCGGGCGGCGGGGCAGGAGGAGGAGCGTCGGGCGGCGGGGCCGGGAGGCGGCGTGCTCGGGGTTGCCGCGGCGGAGGCGGTCGTGGCGGAGCCGGGGCGGCGCGCCGAGCCCGGGCGGAGGCGGCGGCGAAGGAAGCGCGCCGGCGGACGGCGGCGAGCGCCGGCGGCGGGCGGCGGGCGGCGGGGCTCGGGCGGAGGCGCGCGGGGCGGAGCGCGGGCCTGGGCGGGCCCGACCCGGGCCTCGCGGGCTGCGGCGGCGGGGCTGCGCGGGAGGCCACGCGGCGCTCTCCGGTTGGGCGTGGGCGGCGGCCGGCTGACGTGGTGGTTCCTGATTCGCCGGGGTGACGTGGCCGGCGGACGTGTCCGGCGCGGGCGGACGCGTCCGGCGGCGCGAGGAGGAAAAACTGCTAGGGTTTCGGGGGATTAGACCGCGAAAATGGAAGGGGAGGACCTTTATATAGGTAGAGGGAGCTAGGAGAGTCCAAATGAGGTGCGGTTTTCGGCCACGCGATCGTGATCGAACGACCGAGAGCATGGGGGGAGTTAGATGGGTTTTGGGCCACTTTGGAAGGGGTGTTGGGCTGCAACTCAAAGAGGGCTTTGCGGTTACCCGGTTAACCGTTGGAGTATCAAACGACCTCCAAATGGCACGAAACATGACAGGCGGTCTACCGGTGCTATACCAAGGCCGCTTGGCAAACCTCGGGCCATTCCGAGAAAGTTAAACACCCACTCACAACAGGAGACAAAAGGGGACGCCGGGGAACATAGGAGTGCCGGATTGCAAAACGGACAACGGGGAAAATGCTCGGATGCATGAGACGAACACGAATGCAAAATGAAATGCACATGATGACATGACATGAAATGCATATGATGACATGGCAAAGTGCAACACGCAAGCAAATGACAAGGCAACAACGGCGAATAACTGGCAGACACCTGGCGCATCGGATCCGGGGCGTTACAGGTGGGTGGGCTTTGAATTTCTTCGTCGTCCGCATCCCAACCGTCCTGACCGTGATCCGGCCAGGGCTCTCCTGATAGCGAGAGATACTTCAGCGAATTCAGAATGTCGCAGAAAGGTGAGTACTGAAAGATGTCCGCGGCGGTGAACTCCATGATCGGCGCCCAATCGGATTCGATTGGAGGGGGCGCGGGAGGTTCGGAGTCCGGCGAGGAGTCCGGCACCTCGGAGTCACGAGCTTTGCAAGGGACAAGGTCAGTATTCGGCACCATCGCCGTAGAGGTTGCAGCCCCCAAGGCGATCTCTAACCACCCATCCTCGATCTGCACAGTCGGCTCCGAATTAGGGATCAGAGAGGACTCGTGTGCGGCCTCCAGGACACTATCCGGCAGCAGAGCTAAATCGTGCCCATCGTGACAGTGCAGCACGCTCGGCTGTGGCTCGAATCCATCGAAGATCAAGTCTCCGCGGATGTCCACCGTGAAGTTTAAACTTCCTAATCTGACCTGACGGCCAGGGGCGTAGCTTTCGATCTGCTCCAGATGGCCAAGCGAATTGGCCCGCAGTGCAAAGCCGCCGAATACGAAGATCTGTCCGGGGAGAAAAGTCTCACCCTGGACTGTGTCGTTGGTGATGATCGAAGGAGCCATCGGGCCTATATGCGGCGGCACAGAGGAACTCTCAATGAAAGCACCAATGTCGGTGTCAAAACCGGCGGATCTCGGGTAGGGGGTCCCGAACTGTGCGTCTAGGCGGATGGTAACAGGAGACAAGGGACACGATGTTTTTACCCAGGTTCAAGCCCTCTCAATGGAGGTAAAACCCTACTCCAGAGATCTACATATCTGTATTGCCAAGCTTGCCTTCCATGCCAAGGAAAGTCCCATCCGGACACGGGACGAAGTCTTCAATCTTGTATCTTCATAGTCTTGGAGTCCGGCCGATGATGATAGTCCGGCTATCCGGACACCCCCTAGTCCAGGACTCCCTCAATAGGCATGCCTACAACAGGTCTATGTTTCTTAGCATCTGGTTTAGCAATTCTAGCAGCTTCATCACAGAAGCAAATAACATGCCCATCAATATCATCGGCCAAGAGTCTTTAACCATAGCAATACTAGGTTCAACTTTAATTTGCTCAGGTGGTGTAGGTGTTCTAGTATTACTCTTACGAACCATAGTTGAAGCTTTAGCATGATCCTTTATCCTAACAGGGAAAGGTGGTTTCTCAACATAAGTAGTAGGAACAATAGGATCATTATAAGTGATAGTATTTTCTTCAACTTTAATAGGTGAAACTACTTTTACTTCAGTGGGAGGATTATATTTAAACCACTTCTCCTTAGGGAGGTCCACATGAGTAGCAAATGATTCACAGAAAGAAGCTACTATCTCAGAGTCAAGTCCATATTTAGTGCTAAATTCACGGAAAACATTGGTATCCATAAAAGATTTAACACAATCAAACTTAGGTGTCATACCTAACTCCTTACCTTCATAGAGGTCCCAATCTTCAGAGTTGCGTTTAATTCTTTCCAATAAATCCCATATGAATTCAATATTCTTCATCATAAAAGACCCAACATAAGAAGTATCGAGCATGGAGCGATTTTTGAGAGAAAGCCGAGCATAAAAATTTTGAATTATCATTTCTCTTGAGAGCTGATGATTGGGGCATGAATATAACATTGACTTAAGCCTCGCCCAAGTTTGAGCGATGCTTTCTCCTTCGCGAGGCAAAAAATTATATATATAATTACGATCACGATGAATAAGATGCATAGGATAAAACTTCTGATGAAATTCCAATTTCAATCATTTGCAGTTCCATGATCCCATATCATCACATAGCCTAAACCATGTCAATGCATCTCCCTTCAAAGATAAAGGGAAGACCTTCTTATTGACAACATCATCGGGCATACCTACAAGCTTAAATAATCCACAAACTTCATCCACATAGATTTGGTGTAAATCGGGATGCAATGTTCCATCTCCTGTAAAAGGATTAGCTAGCAGTTTCTCTATCATACCCGAAGGAATTTCAAAGTAAACATTTTCAGTAGGTTCAGTAGGTTGAGGAGCAACTCATTGCTCTACTGGTCGGGGTGAAGATACCCTGAACAAGACCCTCAAAGGACTATGTTCCATAGTTACAAGTAACAGTAAATTTCAGCACACTATATAATTTTTTCCTTACCAAATGCGCTTCACTCCCCGGCAACGGCGCCAGAAAAGAGTCTTGATGACCCACAAGTGTAGGGGATCTATCGTAGTCCTTTCGATAAGTAAGAGTGTCGAACCCAACGAGGAGCAGAAGGAAATGACAAGCGGTTTTCAGTAAGGTATTCTCTGCAAGCACTGAAATTATCGGTAATAGATAGTTTTGTGATAAGGTAATTTGTAACGGGTAACAAGCAATGAAAGTAAATAAGGTGCAGCAAGGTGTCCCAATACTTTTTGTAGCAAAGGACAAGCCTGGACAAGTTCTTATATAGAGAAAAGCGCTCCCGAGGACACATGGGAATTATCGTCAAGCTAGTTTTCATCACGCTCATATGATTCGTGTTCGTTACTTTGATAATTTGATATGTGGGTGGACCGGTGCTTGGGTACTGCCCTTTCTTGGACAAGCATACCACTTATGATTAACCCCTATTGCAAGCATCCGCAACTACAAAATAAGTATTAAGGTAAACCTAACCATAGCATGAAACATATGGATCCTAATCAGCCCCTTACAAAGCAACGCATAAACTAGGGTTTAAGCTTCTGTCACTCTAGCAACCCATCATCTACATATTACTTCCCAATGCCTTTCTCTAGGCCCAAATATGGTGAAGTGTCATGTAGTCGATGTTCACATAACACCACTAGAGGAGAGACAACATCATCTCATCAAAATATCGAACAAATAGTAAATTGACATGACTACTAATAGCAAGACTTCTCCCATGTCCTCAGGAACAAACGTAACTACTCACAAAGCATATTCATGTTCACAATCAGAGGGGTATTAATATGCATTAAGGATCTGAACATATGATCTTCCACCAAATAAACCAACTAGCATCAACTACAAGGAGTAATCAACACTACTAGCAACCCACAGGTACCAATCTGAGGTTTTGGTATAAAGATTGGATACAAGAGATGAACTAGGGTTTGAGAGGAGATGGTGCTAGTGAAGACGTTGATGGAGATTGACCCCCTCCCATGAGAGGATCGTTGGTGATGATGATGGTGATGATTTCCCCCTCCCGGAGGGAAGTTTCCCCGGCAGAACAGCTCCGCCGGAGCCCTAGATTGGTTCCGCCAAGGTTCCGCCTCATGGTGGCGAAGTTTCGTCCCGTAAGCTTGCTTATGATTTTTTCCAGGGTAAAAGCCTTCATATAGCAGAAGATGGTCACCGGAGGCCTGCCAAGGGGCCCACGAGGCAGGGGGCGCGCCCAGGGGGTAGGGCGCGCCCCCGCCCTCGTGGCCAGGGTGTGGGCCCCCTCTGGTACTTCTTCCACTCAATATTTATCATTAATTCCAAAAATGACTTACGTGGAGTTTCAGGACTTTTGGAGTTGTGCAGAATAGGTCTCTAATATTTGCTCCTTTTCCAGCCCAGAATCCCAGCTGTCGGCATTCTCCCTCTTCATGTAAACCTTGTAAAATAAGAGAGAATATGCATAAGTATTGTGACATAACATGTAATAACAGCCCATAATGCAATAAATATCAATATAAAAGCATGATGCAAAATGGACATATCAACAGCTTAGGTTTCTTGCCAAACCATACTTCATACAGCGTCGTCTCAACGGATTTAGACGGAGCCCTATTTAACGTGAATGCATAACCCCAAAATGATAAAGGCAAATCAGTAAGAGACATGATAGAATGCACCATATCTAATAAAGTACGGTTACGGTGTTCGGATACACCATTATGCTATGCTGTTCCAGGTGGCATGAGTTGTGAAACAATTCCACGTTGCTTAAATGAAGGCCAAACTCGTAACTCAAATAGTCGCCATCGTGATCAGATCATAAAAACTTTATTTTCTTGTTACAATGACTCTCCACTTCACTCTAAAATTCTTTGTACTTTTTAAATGTTTCAGACTTGTGTTTCATTAAGTAGATATATCCATACCTACTCAAATCATCTGTGAAGGTCAGAAAATAATGATACTCGCCGCGTGCCTCAACACTCATCAGACTGCATACATCGGTATGTATTATTTCCAATAAGTCATTAGCTCGCTCCATTGTTCCAGAGAATGGAGTGCTAGTCATCTTACCCAGGAGGCATGGTTCACAAGTATCAAATGATTCATAATCAAGTGATTCCAAAAGTCCATCCGCATGGAGTTTCTTCATGCGCTCTACACCAATATGACCTAAACCGCAGTGCCACAAGTATGTTGCACTATCATTATCAACTTTGCATCTTTTGGCATCAATATTATGAATATATGTATCACTACGATCAAGATTCAATAAACCATTCACATTGGGTGTATGATGATACGTCTCCAACGTATCTATAATTTATGAAGTATTCATGCCATGTTTACAATAATTTTATATGGTTTTGGTATGCTTTGCATGGAACTAACCCGGACTGGCGCTGTTTTCAGCAGAACTACCATGGTGTTGTTTTTTGTGCAGAAATGGAAGTTCTCCAAACACCGCGAAACTTTTTGTGAATTTTTTATGGACTAGAAGACTACCAATGGGCCAGAGCAGCACCTAGATCAGAAGTTCCACCGCCGCAAGCCTCTGTAGACACCAAAAACCAATTGGGAGCCCGTTTTGGCACCCTGCCGGAGGGGAAGATCATTTCCAGTGGCCATCTTCATCATCCCGACGGCCACCACGATGAGGAGGGAGTAGTCCACCCCTGGGGCTGAGGGTTTGTACCAGTAGCTATGTGTTTAATCTCTATCTCTTGTGATCTTGAGATTGTTGGAAATATGCCTAGAGGCAATAATAAAATGGTTATTATTATATTTCCTTGTTCATGATAATTGTCTATTGTTTATGCTATAATTGTATTAGCTGGAAACCTTAATACATGTGTGAATACATAGACCACAACATGTCCCTAGTGAGCCTCTAGTTGACTAGCTCGTTGATCAATAGATGGTCATGGTTTCCTGACCATGGACATTAGATGTCATTGATAGCGGGATCACATCATTAGGAGAATGATGTGATGGACAAGACCCAATCCTAAGCGTAGCACAAAGATCGTGTAGTTCGTTTGCTAAAGCTTTTCTAATGTCAAGTATTATTTCCATAGACCATGAGATTGTGCAACTCCCGGATACCGTAGGAATGCTTTGGGTGTACCAAACGCCACAACATAACTGGGTGGCTATAAAGGTACACTACAGGCATCTCCGAAAGTGTCTGTTGGGTTGGCACGAATCGAGATTGGGATTTGTCACTCCGTATGACGGAGAGGTATCTCTGGGCCCACTCGGTATTGCATCATCATAATGAGCTCAATGTGACTAAGTAGTTATTCACCGGATCATGCATTACAGAACGAGTAAAGTGACTTGCTGGTAACGAGATTGAACGAGGTATTGGGATACCGACGATCGAATCTCGGGCAAGTAACGTACCGATTGACAAAGGGAATTGTATACGGGATTGCTTGAATCCTTGACATCATGGTTCATCTGATGAGATCATCGTGGAACATGTGGGAGCCAACATGGGTATCCAGATCCCGTTGTTGGTTATTGGCCGGAGAACGTCTTAGTCATGTCTGCATGGTTCCCGAACCCATAGGGTCTACACACTTAAGGTTCAGTGACGCTAGAGTTGTTATGGGAAATAGTATGTGGTTACCGAAGGTTGTTCGGAGTCCCGTATGAGATCTCGGACGTGACGAGGAGCTCCGGAATGGTCCGGAGGTGAAGATCGGTATATTGGACGAAGGGTATTGGAGTCCGGAATTGTTCCGGGGGTACCAGGTGATGACCAGCGTGTCCGAAAGGGGTTTCGGAGGCCCCGACAAGTGTTGGGGGGGGCCTTATGGGCCAAGGGGAGGGGGCACATCAGCCCACTAAGGGGCTGAGCGCCCCTCCCACCCCATCTCACGTAATCTAGAGAGGTAGGGGCGCCACCCCTAGGGCAGCCTCCCCTCCCGGCTTGGGGGGCAAGTTTCCTAGGGGGTGGGGGCGCCCAAACCCATCTAGGGTTTCCCCTGGCCGTCGTCCCCTCCTCTAGATCCATCTAGAGGGGCCGGCCCCCTCTCCCCTTCCCCCTATATATAGTGAGGGGTGGGAGGGCAGCCACACCCTTCCCCTGGCGCAGCCCTCTCCCTCCTCCAACACCTCCTCCTCCCCATAGTGCTTGGCAAAGCCCTGCCGGAGAACCACGTGCTCCATCGCCACCATGACGTCGTGCTGCTGGAGTTTTCCCTCAACTTTTCCTATCCCCTTGCTGGATCAAGAAGGAGCAGACGTCCCCGGGCTGTACGTGTGTTGAACGCGGAGGCGCCGTCCGTTCGGCGCTTAGATCGGAATCGACCGCGATCTGGATCGCTGCGTGTATGACTCCACCAACCGCGTTCTTGTAACGCTTCCGCATTGCGATCTTCAAGGGTATGAAGATACACTCATCCTCTCCCTCTATTGTTGCTAGAATCTCCATAGACTGATCTTGGTGATGAGTAGAAAATTTTGAATTATTGCTACGTTCCCCAACAGAGATGTCACAATCTTGATATATCATGGGCTTTGTTAACATATATGGATCATATGATGTTTCTCCCCTCTCTACTCCTGTTGTGATGAATTGAGTCTTTACCCTTTGAAGTTTTGTCTTGTCGGACTGAATGTCCAGATCTGAGAACACATGATATATGTCTTGCATATGAATACCCGTGGTGACAATGGGGTATTATTTTGATTCACTTGATATATGTTATGGCACTCAACTTGCAGATTCCAGAGGTGACTTTGGGGTAACCTATGCATAGGGGTTGATGCACATTTTTATTATATTTTCTCTGACAGAAATTTTAGGGTCTCCTTGTGGTTCTTTGTGTGGATTGAGTATTATGAATCTGAAATTGTTTGATACATATCGTATAATTAACTCACAGGTACTCGTGGTGACATTGGGGTATCTAGGTGACATTAGAGTTTGGTTGATATGCATCATATGGTGTTATTTTAGTACGAAATCTTGATTAGATCGATCGGAAAGAATAGCTTTCTGTTATTTTAGTATGAACTCTAGGATAGATTGATCGGAAAGAATAGCTTTGAGGTGGTTTCGTACCCTACAAACAATTTCTATCTTTTGTTCTCCGCTAATAGGAACTCGGGAGTGATTCTTTATTGCACTTTGAGGGATAATCATATGATCCAACTATGTTAGCATTGTTGAGAGATTGCACTAGTGAAAGTATGCACTCTAGGCCTCATTTTCCATTATTGCAATACCGTTTGTGCTCTGTTTTATCATTTACTACCTTGCTATTTTTAATTGTGCGCACTACAAAAACTCATATCTACTATCCATACTACACTTTTATCACCATCTCTTTGCCGAACTAGTGCACCTATACAATTTGCTATTGTATTGGGTGTGTTGGGGACACAAGAGATTTCTTGTATTTGATTGCAGGGTTGCTTGAGAGAGATTATCTTCATCCTATGCCTTCCACGGATTGATAAAACTTAGGTCATCCACTTGAGGGAAAATCGCTCCTGTCCTACAAAACTCTGCGCTTGGAGGCCCAACACGTGTCTACAAGAATAAAGTTGCGTAGTAGACATCAAGCTATTTTCTAGCATCGTTGTCGGGGAGGTTAGGTAAGTGGCACTCACATCCCGTCAACGAAGCTCTTTTCTGGCGCCGTTGCCGGGGAGGTGAGTGCTTGAAGGTATATCTTTAGATCTTGCAATCGAATCTTTTAGTTTCTTCCTTTATCACTAGTTTGGTTTATAAAAAGAAAAAAACTACAAAAAATGGAATTGAGGTTGCCTCATATGATTGATCATCTTTTTAATGTCTTTCTTGAAAATGATGGATCGGAAAGTTGTGCTCAATTGTTAGAAAAAGAATGCTATAAAGTGTTTGGCATAGAATCTTTGAATGATGAGCATGATTGCAATGTTGTTGGCATGAACTCTTTGAATATCCATGATGCTAATGATATGCAAAGCCACAAGCTTGGGGATGCTATGTTTGATGAAGATGATGTTTTTAGTCCCCCAAGATTTGATGTGCAAATTTGTTATAATGATTGCATGCCTCCTATTTATGATGATTATAATGGTGAAAGTGGATTACGAGAGGTCATTACTTTATTTAATGATGAATCCACCATTTTGGATGAGGCTTCAATAGACTATGAGAACAAGGTCGCTATCTATGATGATTATGATGATGACTGCTACCTCTTGAGCACTGCATTGGTTTTCCCTTGAAGAGGAAAGGGTGATGCAGCAAAGTAGCATAAGTATTTCCCTCAGTTTTTGAGAACCAAGGTATCAATCTAGTAGGAGGCTCCTCACAAATCCCTCGCACCTATAGAAACAAACAAGAACCTCGCAACCAACGCGATAAAGGGGTTGTCAATCCCTTCACGGCCACTTGCGAAAGTGAGATCCGATAGAGATAATAAGATAAAATAAATATTTTTGGTATTTTTATGATATAGATTGAAAAGTAAAAGATTGCAAATAAAATAGATTGGAAACTTATATGATAAAAGATAGACCCGGGGGCCATAGGTTTCACTAGTGGCTTCTCTCAAGATAGCATAAGTATTATGGTGGGTGAACAAATTACTGTCGAGCAATTGATAGAGAAGTGCATAGTTATGAGAATATCTAGGCATGATCATGTATATAGGCATCACGTCCGCGACAAGTAGACTGACTCCTGCCTGCATCTACTACTATTACTCCACACATCTACCGCTATCCAGCATGCATCTAGAGTATTAAGTTCATAAGAACAGAGTAACGCATTAAGCAAGATGACACGATGTAGAGGAATAAACTCAAACAATATGATATAAACCCCATCTTTTTATCCTCGATGGCAATAATACAATATGTGCCTTGCTGCCCCTGCTGTCACTGGGAAAGGACACCGCAAGATTGAACCCAAAGCTAAGTGAGGGAGTCCTGGATTAGGGGGTGTCCAGATAGCCGAACTATCACCGTTGGCCGGACTCCTGGACTATGAAGATACAAGATTGAAGACTTCGTCCCGTGTCCGGATGGGACTTTCCTTGGCGTGGAAGGCAAGCTTGGCAATACGGATATGTAGATTTCGTACCATTGTAACCGACTCTGTGTAACCCTAGCCCTCTCTGGTGTCTATATAAACCGGAGGGTTTTAGTCCGTAGGACGAACAACAATCATACCATAGGCTAGCCTCTAGGGTTTAGCTCTTTGATCTCGTGGTAGATCTACTCTTGTACTACCCATATCATCAATATTAATCAAGCAGGAGTAGGGTTTTACCTCCACCGAGAGGGCCCAAACCTGGGTAAAAACATCGTGTCTCTTGTCTCCTGTTACCATCCGCCTAGACGCATAGTTCGGGACCCCCTACCCGATATCCGCTGGTTTTAACACCGACATTGGTGCTTTCATTGAGAGTTCCTCTGTGTCGTTACCTTTAGGCCCGATGGCTCCTTCGATCATCAACAACGACGCGGTCCAGGGTGAGACTTTTCTCCCCAGACAGATCTTCATATTCGGCGGCTTTGCACTGCAGGCCAATTCACTTGGCCATCTGGAGCAGATCGAAAGCTCGCCCCTGGTCATCAGGTCAGATTTGGGAGTTTGAACTACACGGCTGACATCCGCGGAGACTTGATCTTCGAAGGATTCGAGCCACAGCCAAGCGCGCCGCACTGTCTCGATGGGTATGATCTAGCTCTGCCGCCGGATAGTACCTTGGAGGCCGCACCAGCGTCCGCTCCGACCCCTAGCTCGGAGCCGACTTCGCCGATCGAGGACGAGTGGCTGGACACCGCCTCGGGGGCTACGATCTCTACGGCGATTGAGCCGAACACCATCCCTGTCCTTCTCAAAGCCCGTGACTCCGAGGTGCCGGACTCCTCTCCGGACTCCGAACCTCCCGTGCCCCTGCCAATCAAATCCGATTGGGCGCCGGTTATGGAGTTCACTGCCGCGGACATCTTTCAGCACTCGCCCTTTGGCGACATCTTGAATTCACTAAAGTCTCTCTCTTTATCAGGAGAGCCCTCGCCGGACTATGGTCAGGAAGGTTGGGATGCGGATGACGAAAAAATTCAATGCCCACCCACCACCCACTTTGTAGCCACTGTCGATGATTTAACCGACATGCTCGACTTCGACTTCGAAGACATCGACAGTATGGACGACGATGCAGGAGACAACCAAGAACCAGCGCCTACAGGGCACTGGAAGGCCACCTCGTCATACGAAATATACATGGTGGACATCCCAAAATATGGGAATGGCAATGGAACAGCGGAGGATGACCCCTCCAAGAAACAGCCCAAGCGCCGGCGTCAGCGGCGCCGCTCTAAATCCCACCACAGCAAAAAGGTGATTCCGGCACGGGAGATAATAACACCCTAGACAGTGCCGAAGACAACCCCCTCCAGCAGGATTCAGCACAGGAGGAGGGAGAAGCCAACCCTCATGATAGAGAGGCAGACAGAGAGGTAGAGGACGATAATTATATGCCTCCCTCCGAAGATGAAGCAAGCCTCGACGACGATGAATTTGTCGTGCCCGAGGATCCCATCGAACAAGAGAGTTTCAAGCGCAGGCTTATGGCCACAGAAAGCAACCTCAAGAAAAAGCAACAGCAGCTTAGAGCTGACCAAGACTTGCTAGCTGACAGATGGACCGAAGTCCTTGCAGCCGAAGAGTACAAACTCGATCGCCTCTCCAAGAGCTACCCAAAACTCAGGCTGCTACCCCAATTAGAGGACGAAGCACCCAAACCTACATCACCAGCACATGATGCGGTCGATCGGCCACCTCGTGGCCGCGACAGAGAGGCCTCTAGGCCCTCCGATAAAGCCGCACCCCGACGTCGCTCGAAAAGTACAAAGCCACGAGGAATGCGACAAACTTGCGAGACATATTGGAGGACAAGGCAAGACAAATAAGATCGATCTACGGATCGCGTGGGCGCCCCACGATACGTGATGACAACCGTCACGCCGAATACAGCAATTTCGGCCGGGCCGAACACAATAGACAAAGCTCATTTGAGCTGCGTTGTGATATAGCCCAATCCAGAGGCGCCGCACACCCACTATGCTTCACAGATGAAGTAATGGATCATCAAATACCTGAGGGTTTCAAACCCGTAAACATTAAATCATACGACGGCACAACAGATCCTGCGGTTTGGATCGAGGACTATCTCCTTCACATCCACATGGCCCGCGGTGATGATCTACACGCCATCAAATACCTCCCACTCAAGCTTAAAGGACCAGCTAGGCATTGGCTCAACAGCTTGCCAGCAGAATCAATTGGTTGTTGGGAAGACCTGGAAGCCGCATTCCTTGATAACTTCCAGGGCACATATGTGCGACCACCAGACGCTGATGACCTAAGCCACATAATTCAGCAGCCAGATGAATCGGCCAGACAATTCTGGACACGGTTCTTAACCAAGAAAAATCAAATCATCGACTGTCTGGATGCAGAGGCCCTTATAGCCTTCAAACATAACATCCGCGACGAGTGGCTTGCCCGACACCTAGGACAGGAAAAGCCGAAATCCATGGCAGCCCTCACATCACTCATGACCCGCTTCTGCGTGGGAGAGGACAACTGGCTAGCTCGGAGTAACAACCTGACCAAAAACCCTGGTAGTTCGGATACCAAGGACAGCAACGGCAGGTCGCGTCGCAATAAGCACAAGCGCTGCATTAACGGCGATAATGCTGAAGATACGGCAGTCAATGCCGGATTCAGAGGCTCTAAACCCGGTCAGCGGAAAAAGCCGTTCAAAAGAAATACTCAGGGCCCGTCCAATTTGGACCGAATACTCGATCGCTCGTGCGAGATACATGGCACCCCCGAAAAACCAACCAACCACACCTACAGGGATTGTTGGGTGTTCAAGCAAGCAGGCAAGATAAATACTGAAAACAACGACAAGGGGCTGCATAGCGATGACGAGGAGGAGCCCCGGCCGCTGAACAATAGAGGACAGAAGGGCTTTCCCCCACAAGTGCGGACGGTGAACATGATATACGCAACCCACATACCCAAAAGGGAGCGGAAGCGTGCACTGAGGGACGTATACGCGATGGAGCCAGTCGCCCCAAAGTTCAACCCATGGTCCTCCTGCCCGATCACTTTTGATCGAAGGGACCACCCCACTAGCATCCGCCATGGCAGATTCACCGCATTGGTTCTTGACCCAATCATTGATGGATTTCACCTCACTAGAGTCCTGATGGACGGCGGCAGCAGCCTGAACCTGCTTTACCAGGATACAGTGCGCAAAATGGGCATAGACCCCTCAAGGATCAAACATACAAAAACGACCTTTAAAGGCGTCATACCAGGTGTAGAGGCCAACTGTACAGGCTGTGTTACACTTGAAGTGGTCTTCGGATCTCCGGATAACTTCCGAAGCGAGGAATTAATCTTCGACATAGTCCCGTTCCGCAGCGGCTATCACGCACTGCTCGGACGAACCGCATTTGCAAAGTTCAATGCGGTGCCGCACTACGCATACCTCAAGCTCAAAATGCCAGGCCCCCGAGGAGTAATCACGGTCAATGGAAACACCGAATGCTCTCTCCGAACGGAGGAGCATACGGCGGCCCTCGCGGCGGAAGTATAAAGCAGCCTCTTAAGGCAATTCTTGAGTCCGACTACTAAACGTCCGGACACCATCAAGCGCGCCCGGAGTAACCTACAACAAGACCGCCTGGCACGTTCCGAGCACGCGTAGCAATGCGGCCCCAACCCCAGCCCTCGCGAAATCGCGAGACCAGTACCACGCGTACATAACTATGCTCTGGAGATACCATGGGCACAGGGGGAGGGGCACGACCACGGCATGCCCAGAGTGCGGCTCAACCACACCAGGGGCTCCCAATTGTGTCATTCTTTTTTTTTCTTATTCTCAGGACTCCGTTTTCCAAAAGCCCTGTCCGGTAGTGGAATCGCCGAACTCACGATGCAATAGCCAGGGAAGCAGAAAAGCTACGTCGGGTGTCCAGGTGGTCTCTATTACGAGCAGTATACCTGTTTTACATACCATCCCGCAGCCTACCCCTAGAGGGGGATATGTTAAATAGTCCCATCCCTTGCTTATCGCACTATTTGTATCATTCTGCTTTCATTGCAGTATTTTTTGAATAAACAATGCATCGCTTTTTGCCTATTATTGCACTCCTTTTTTATCTATATATGTTCACTTATGACATGTTGCATCCGTACACTTTGGTATGGCCAAATACACCAGGGGATTAAGTACCCCAAAAACATGGCGTGATAAGTCCGAACACTTTCACAAGTGTGGCACCCCGAACTTATAGCATTATATGCATCGGCTCCGAATCATGTCTTGGGTCAATAGTTGGGTTTGCCCGGCTCCCATGTTTTGGTACCTTATGTTCCGTTATATCGGCTAAGGTAGCGCTGGGAGAACCACTGCGATTGTGCCCCGGTTGAGCTAGGTTAAGCACCTCAGTGGAGAAAGCTAAAACTCACCGTCATGATAGGGCGAGAGCCGGTCGCTGTTCGAGAGGTTTTTCGGGTCCCTAAAGACTCATGCCGCTTAGAGCGAGGAGTCGGAATTGTCCGGCCAAGGCGTGGATAGCACCCTGAATTCGGTCTTCCGAACACTAGGGGCTCCGCCGAAATCTAAAATTATAGAATTCTATGGCTAAGTGGGAGTGTTCAAGCATCATAGTCCGGTTGCCTTGTTCATTGTGTTGAGCGCCTCCCTCGAAGGACCCAAGAATGGGAACAAGAGCGCTCAAGTTTATCCCGAACACCCCAGCACTAGAGGCATGGGGGCTGAAGCCAACGACTTGCCATCTCTCAAATTTGATAAACGGCCGCACAGAAGGTAATATTTTAAATTAACAAGCGTTGCTTAGCGCATATGAACAAAGTTTTCACCGTACAGGATAACAAATGCGAGTCTACTCAAAAATTACATCTTTGGAGCACTCACCCGCTATAAGGCGGGCACCCTTCAGGACATCCTTATACTACATCTCGGGTGTGCAATACTCCTTGCCCGGCGGTGGCGCGTCCGTCACAAGCTTCTCGGCGTCCATCTTGCCCCAGTGCACTTTAGCGCGGGCAAGGGCCCGACGGGCACCTTCAATGCAGACGGAACACATGATGACTTCAATCCATGGACAGGCGTCCACCAGCCGCCGCACCAGACCAAAGTAGCTCCCAGGCATGGCTTCTTTAGGCCATAGCCGAACTATGAGGCCCTTCATGGCCTGTTTGACCACCTTGTGGAGCTCGACCAGCTGCTTCAGTTGGTCGCTCAGGGGCACCAGATGTCCGGCCTCAGCATATTGAGACCAGAACACCTTTTCCGTCGAGCTCTCCTCCTCGGCTCGGTAGAACGCGACAGCATCGGACACACTACGGGGCAGATCTGCGAACGCTCCTGGAGAGCTCCGAATTCGGGTAAGTAACAGATAATTCACTTTTACATGCTTGCTTTGCATGAAGAATGCCTTACCCGCCGCTATCTTTTTTATTGCCTCAATCTCCTGGAGGGCCTTCTGGGCTTCGGCCTTAGTGTCTTTGGCACTCTCAAGAGCCAAGGCGAGCTCTGACTCTCGAGTCTTCGAGTCACGCTCCAAACTCTCGTGCTTTTCCATGAAAGCCTGGAGCTCTTGCCGCACCTCCGCCACCCGCGCCCCCTGCTTCTCTCGTTCGGTGCGCTCTGCGGACGCACTTTTTTCGGCCTTGGACACCGCCTCCTTCAGGGTCGCCACCTCGTTCATGGCCCCTGCAATACTCACGTTATTCCTGTCATTTTTTGCAACGAAATCCTTTCTATAAGGTATTACTTTAATAAGGTATTACTTACCTTCCTTGACCTCGAGCTGCTTCTTGGCACGGCCGAGCTCGTTCTCGGACCGCTCGAGGCTCTGGTTCAATGCATTGACCTCCGCAGTCAGTGCAGCAGAGGTCAGCAGCGCAGCCTGCAATCCCATATTAACATGCTTATGTTAGACTCCTGCGTATATCTTTTTAGATCCTCAGTTTGGCTTTTCTTTCCGAACACCAAACTGAGCATCAGGGGCTACTGTCTATGCGGTACTATTTTTACATATCTTAATTACATACCTCAAAGCCTGTTAGAAGGCTGGTACACGCTTCAGTCAGCCCGCTTTTGGCGGACTGAACTTTCTGGATCACCGCACTCATAACAGTGCAGTGCTCCTCATCGATAGAGGCGCCGTTAAGCGCCTCCAGCAAGTTATCTGGTGCCTCCGGTTGGACGGAGGCCACCGGTGTTGCAGTCTTTCCCTTCTTACAAAGGGCCCGCCTGCCGGACTTCGGAATCACTATAGGTTCCGGTATGGAGTCCGGCACAGGACCAGACTTAGAGCCCTCTGGGGTTTTGCCCTCTTTGCGCCCGGAGTCCGGGAGGTCACCTTGCGGCGCCTCTAGGACCATCTCCTCCTGGTTGGGCCCCTCTTGGGACTCCACCGCGGCGTCGATGCATCACGGGGGGAGGAGGCGGTCGGAAGTGAAGTGCTATTCACATCCGACGAATCCAGGGAGCCGCTCGACGAAGCGGGGAGCTCGTCCTTGGGCGGGCTACATGGTTGTATTCGGCATTAGAAGACACTACCGACAAAGGAAAAATCATGGGTTATTCTGGAATCCAGACACTTATGATCTCGCTAGGGGCTTGGCCCTCAGAGGCCAATCCTCTTCGCCGTCGTCAGCATTGGTGGAAAAGTTCGAAGGAAGGGTCCTTCCCTTCTTGGACCCTCCGGCCTCCCCAGTTGGGGAGGCCTTCCTTTTCTTCTCTCCCCCCGCTGGGGGAGAAGCCTCTTTTTTCTCATCCTTGTCTTCGCGGGAGGAGTCCTCCCCGGAGTCATCGGACGATGAGTCCGATAACACCTGATGTCGGGAACTCTTTCGGGTTCCCGTGGCCTTCTTCTTGGCCTTCTTGTCCAGCACCACGTGAGGTGCCGGAACCAGCAGCCCCGTCAATCGGGCATTCGCTGGGTCTTCTGGTAAGGGAGCCGGATAGTTAACCTGCCCGGACTTCTTCTGCCAGGCCTGTCAAAGGTAAGGGAGTTTAGATCCCGCATAGAGTCAAACTATGAAAAACAAGTGTCCCGTAAAGGGTAAAATAGCTTACCTCGCCGGCTTGACGCTGCGAGCTGAATCCGCGATCTTCGGTAGTGGATGCGGGAGCCTCGGCGCCCTTGAACAGCACCTTCCAGGCATCTTCATACGTAGTGTCGAAGAGCCTGCTCAAGGTTTGGTGCTGTGCCGGATCAAACTCCCACAAGTTGAAGGCCCGTTTTTGGCACGGGAGGATCCGGCAGATGAGCATGACCTGGACTACGTTGACAAGCTTGAGCTTCTTGTTCACCACGGTTTGGACGCAGGATTGGAGTCCGGTCAGCTCCTCCGAATCACCCCACGATAGGCCCTTCTCTTTCCAAGAGGTGAGCCGTGTAGGGAAGCCAGATCGAAATTCGGGGGCCGCTACCCATTTAGGGTCCTGCGGCTCGGTGATGTAGAACCACCCCGATTGCCACCCCTTTGTGGTCTCCACAAAGGAGCCCTCGAGCCATAGGACGTTGGGCATCTTGCCCACCATGGCACCTCCGCACTCCGCTTGGCGGCCGCCCACTACCTTCGGCTTGACATTGAAGGTCTTCTGCCATAAGCCGAAGTGGGGCTGGATGCAGAGGAAGGCCTCGCACATGACGATGAACGCCGAGATGTTGAGGAGGAAATTCGGGGCCAGATCATGGAAATCCAGGCCATAGTAGAACATGAGCCCCCGGACAAATGGGTGAAGTGGAAAACCTAGTCCGCGGAGGAAGTGGGTGAGGAACACCACCCTTTGATGGGGCCCATGGGTGGGGATGAGCTGCCCCTTGTCGGGGAGCCGATGCGCGATGTCGCTGGACAAGTATCCGGCCTTTCGCAGCCTCTTGATGTGTCCCTCCGTGACGGAGGAGGCCACCCACTTGCCTCCCGCTCCGGACATGGCTGGGGAAGGTTGAGGCGAGATGTGCGGACTTGGGCGCTGGAGCTCGAGTGCGCGGAAATGGATAAGCAAAGGAGGAAGAAGGCGTAGGTAAAAAGGTGGATCCATATCCCCTTATATGGACGGACGAAACTATGCGTCCCCACCAGCCTGGTAAAACTCGCTTATCTCCCAAGCGCCGTAATCAATGGCGCAGTTGGGTTACCCACGCCCGTACTGATGAGAATCCCGGAATAAGGGGACACGATCTCTGCTTTGACAAGACGCGCCAAGTAAACCGCTTCGCTAAACGCGCTGAGGTGGAACAGTAAAAACGATTCGAATAAAGGCCTGGCCGTGGTGTGATGTCACGCCACGGAATAAGTCAGCAGATTAAATTTGTGTAAATATTATTCTCTCTACGATGGTATGTGAAACTTGTTTTGCAGAGCCGGACACTATCTTTGTGTTCAAAATCTTCTATGAAGTATTCGGAGGAGGAACCCGCCTTGCAATGCCGAAGACAATATGCACGCCGGACTCGTCGTCATTGAATCCTGGTTCAGGGGCTACTGAGGGAGTCCTGGATTAGGGGGTGTCCGGATAGCCAAACTATCACCGTTGGCCGGACTCCTGGACTATGAAGATACAAGATTGAAGACTTCGTCCTGTGTCCGGATGGGACTTTCCTTGGCGTGGAAGGCAAGCTTGGCAATACGGATATGTAGATCTCCTACCATTGTAACCGACTTTGTGTAACCCTAGCCCTCTCCGGTGTCTATATAAACCGGGGGGTTTTAGTCCGTAGGACGAACAACAATCATACCATAGGCTAGCTTCTAGGGTTTAGCCTCTTTGATCTCGTGGTAGATCTACTCTTGTACTACCCATATCATCAATATTAATCAAGCAGGAGTAGGGTTTTACCTCCACCGAGAGGGCCCGAACCTGGGTAAAAACATCGTGTCCCTTGTCTCCTATTACCATCCGCCTAGACGCACAGTTCGGGACCCCCTACCCGAGATCCGCCGGTTTTGACACCGACACTAAGCACTTCTCCCATTGCAAGAAAGATCAATCTAGTAGGCCAAACCAAACTAATAATTCGATGAGACTTGCAAAGATAACAAATCATACATAAAAGGATTCAGAGGAGATTCAAATATTTCCCATAGATAAACTTGATCATAAACCCACAATTCATCGGATCTCGACAAACACACCACAAAAAGAGTTACATCGAATAGATCTCCAAGAAGATCGAGGAGAACATTGTATTGAGAATCAAAGAGAGAGAAGAAGCCATCTAGTTAATAACTATGGACCCAAAGGTATGTGGTAAACTACTCACAATTCATTGGAGAGGCTATGGTGTTGATGTAGAAGCCCTGCGTGGTCGATTCCCCCTTCGGCGGAGCGCCGGCGAAGGCTCCAAGATGGGATCTCGCGGATACAAAAGGTTGTGGCGGTGGAAATAGGGTTTTGTGGTGCTCCTGGATGTTTTCAGGGTATGGAGGTATATATAGGCGAAGGAGGTCGGTCAGGGGAGCCACAAGGGGCCCACGAGGGTGGGGGGCGCACCCTCCTGCCTCGTGGCCGCCTCGGCTGCTTCTTGACGTCCACTCCAAGTCTCCTCGATTGTGTTTGTTCCAAAAAGATCGCTCCCGACGGTTTCATTCCATTTGGATTCCGTTTGATATTCCTTTCCTTCGAAACACTAAAATAGGCAAAAAAAAAGCAGCAATTCGGGCTGGGCCGCCGGTTAGTAGGTTAGTCCCAAAAATTATATAAAAGTGTAAAGTAAAGCCCATAAACATCCAAAATGGGTAATATAATGCATGGAGCAATAAAAAATTATAGATGCGTTGGAGATGTAGCAAGCATCCCCAAGCTTAATTCCTGCTCGTCCTTGAGTAGGTAAATGATAAAAACAGAATTTTTGATGTCGAATGCTACCTAGCATATTTCTCAATGTAATTTTCCTTATTGTGGCATGAATGTTCAGATCCAAATGATTCAAAATAAAAGTTCATATTGACATAAGAAATAGTAATACTTCAAGCATACTAATAAAGCAATCGTGTCTTCTCAAAATAACATGGCTAAAGAAAGTTTATCCCTACAAAATCATATACTTAGGCTATGCTTCATTTTTTTCACACAGAATACTCCCATCATGCACAACCCCGGTTTCAGCCAAGCAATTGGTTCATACTTTTTAACGCGCTTCAGCCTTTTTCAACTCTCACGCAATACATGAGCGTGAGCCATGGATATAGCACTATGGGTGGAATAGAATATGATGATGGAGGTTGTGTGGAGAAGACAAAAAAAGAGAAAGTCATGTGTCGCTATCACAACCGCAGGGTTCACGCCCAGAGCTTTGAGGAAGGCGACCTTGTCCTTAGGCGCGTTCAGTCCGCCAAGCGTACAAACAAGTTGACGCCGAAGTGGGAAGGCCCTTACCGGGTAGTACGAGTCACCAGACCTGGCGCAGTCCATCTGGAGTCCGAAGATGGCATTTAGTTGCAAAACTCATGGAACATTGAGCATCTCCGTAAGTTCTACCTGTAAAGCGCGGCTGTCGGGTTGTGCCCGGTAGCCACCCTTTTGTACAGGCCTTGCCGATGTTGCATGTAACCCCTTGTACAAAGCTAGACGTAGACCCTGAGCAACAGAGAAATAAACAAGCGCTGGGGGGCCCCGACAGATTGCATGCACGCACAAGCATATCATGAGCATAGCATGATTATGTAGACAAGATCACATGTAGCTCTATTTTCATCTAAACTAAGCTGCAGGATTTCTTGCCGTGGACCTGGTCCCGAAGAAAAGAAGAGAAGACAAGCCTACATGACGATCCCCGGCAAGCTAAACCGATAAGTTTTACCTCTAACCCATACATGCTCTGTGAAGAGAAACTTGTGCATATGAAAACCTCGCTGCCTTCAAAGCATAGATGCTCCCATCCTTTTACTCGAACGTTGCTTCGGTCAGGATGTTCGTAGTGGCCCCTGACAGAAAAGGCTTGGCGGGGGGCTGGTCACTCTGTACGATTTTTTGCCCGACAAGCTTAGCCCTGCGGCAACAAACTAAGGTGTTGGGGAACGTGGTAATTTCAAATAAATTCCGACGATCACGCAAGATCTATCTAGGTGATGCATAGCAATGAGAGGGGAGAGTGTGTCCACGTACCCTCGTAGACCGAAAGCGGAAGTGTTTAGTTAACGCGGTTGATGTAGTCGAACGTCTTCGCGATCCAACCGATCCAAGCACTGAATGTACGGCACCTCCGCGTTCAGCACATGTTTAGCTCGGTGACGTCCCTCGTACTCTTGATCCAGTTGAGGCCGAGGGAGAGTTTCATCAGCACGACGGTGTGGTGATGGTGATGATGAAGTTACCGGCATAGGGCTTTGCCTAAGCACTATGATGATATGACCGAGGTGTGTAACTGTCGAGGAGGGCACCGCACACGGCTAAACAATGTCAAATTGTGTCTATGGGGTGCCCCCTCCCCCGTATATAAAGGAGGGGAGGAGGAGAAGGCCAGCCTAGGAGGAGGCGCGCCCAAGGGAGGAGGATTCCTACTCCTAGTAGGAGTAGGTTTTCTCCTTTCCTAGTCCTACTAGGAAAAGCGAGGAAAGAGGAGGAAGAGAGAAGGAAGGAGGGGGCCGGCCCCCCAAGCCCTAAACCAATTTGGTTTGGGCCCTTGGGGGGGCGCGTCCCACATATTGCTTGCTGCCCTCTTTCCATTAGGGCCCAATAAGGCCCATATACTCCCCGGGGGGTTCCGGTAACCTCCCAGTACTCCGAAAAATATCCGATACACTTAGGAACTCTTCCAGTGTCCGAATATAACCTTCCAATATGTCAATTTGTATGTCTCGACCATTTTGAGGCTCCTCGTCATGTCCGTGATCTCATCCGGGACTCCAAACAATCTTCAGTCATCAAATCACATAAACCATAATACAAATCGTCATTGAACGTTAAGCGTGCGGACCCTACGGGTTCGAGAACTATGTAGACATGACCGATACATGTCTCCGGTCAATAACCAATAGCGAAACCTGGATGCTCATATTGGTTCCTACATATTCTATGAAGATCTTTATCGGTCAAACCGCATAACAACATGCGTTGTTCCCTTTGTCATCGGTATGTTACTTGCCCGAGATTCGATCGTCGGTATCTCAATACCTAGTTCAATCTCATTACCGGAAAGTCTCTTTACTCGATTTGTAATACTTCATCCTGCAACTAACTCATTAATTACAATGCTTGCAAGGCTTATAGTGATGAGTATTACCGAGAGGGCCCAGAGATACCTCTCCGAAACACGGAGTGACAAATCCTAATCTTTATCTATGCCAACCCAACAAACACCTTCGGAGACACCTGTAGAGAATCACCCTTTTACATTGTGACGTTTGGTAGCACACAAAGTGTTCCTCCGGTATTCGGGAGTTGCATAATCTCATAGTCTGAGGAACCTGTATAAGTCATGAAGAAAGCAGTACCAATGAAACTGACACGATCATAATGCTAAGCTAACGGATGGGTCATGTCCATCACATCATTATCCTAGTGATGTGATCCCGTTCATCAAATGACAACACATGTCTATGGTTAGGAAACATAACCATCTTTGATTAACGAGCTAGTCTAGTAGAGGCATACTAGGGACAATATGTTTTGTCTATGTATTCACACATGTACTAAGTTTCCGGTTAATACAATTCTAGCATGAATAATAAACATTTATCATGATATAAGGAAATAAATAATAACTTTATTATTGCCTCTAGGGCATATTTCCTTCAGTCTCCCACTTGCACTAGAGTCAATAATCTAGTTCACATCGCTATGTGATTTAACACCAATAGTTCACATCGCCATGTGACCAACACCCAAAGGGTTTACTAGAGTCAATAATCTAGTTCACGTCGCTATGTGATTAACACCCTAAGAGTACTAAAGTGTGATCATGTTTTGCTCATGAGAGAAGTTTAGTCAACGGGTCTATCACATTCAGAGCCATATGTATTTTTCAAATATTCTGTGTCTACAATGCTCTGCATGGAGCTACTCTAGATAATTGCTCCCACTTTCAATATATATCCAGCTTGAGACTCAGAGTCATTTGGATCCGTGAAAAAACTTACATTGACGTAATTCTTTACGACGAACTCTTTATCACTTCCATAACCGAGAAATATTTCCTTAGTCCTCACTAAGGATAATTTTGACCGTTGTCTAGTGATCTACTTTTAGATCACTATTGTACCCCCTTGCCAAACTCATGACAAGATACAAAATAGGTCGGGTACACAGCATAACATACTTTATAGAACCTATGACTGAAGCATAGGGAATGACTTTCATTCTCTTTCTATCTTCTACCGTGGTCGGGCTTTGAGTCTTACTCAATTTTACACCTTGTAACACAGACAAGAACTCCTTCTTTGACTGATCCATTTTGAACTCTTTCAAAAACTTGTCAAGGTATATACTCATTGAAAATTTTATCAAGCATCTTGATCTATCTTTATAAATCTTGATGCCCAATATGTAAGCAGCTTTCACCGAGATCTTTCCTTGAAAAACTCTTATTCAAGTATCCCTTTATGCTATCCAGAAATTCTATATCATTTCCAATCATATTAGAAATGCTAAAGAGCTCCACTCACTTTCTTGTAAAGACAGGCTTCTCCAAAAGTCTGTATAAAACCATATGCTTTGATCAAACTATCAAAGCGTTTATTCCAACTCCGAGAAGCTTGCACCAGTCCATAAATGGATCACCGGAGCTTGCACACTTTGTTAGCACCCTTTGGATCGATAAAACCTTCTGGTTGCATCATATACAACTCTTCTTCCATAAATCCATTCAGGAATGCAGTTTTGACATCCATCTGCCAAATTTCATAATCATAAAATGCAGCAATTGCTAACATGATTCAGACAGACTTAAGCATCGCTACGGGTGAGAAAGTCTCATCCTAGTCAACTCCTTGAACTTGTTGAAAACCTTTCGCAACAAGTCGAGCTTTGTAGATAGTAACACTACTATCAGCGTCCGTCTTCCTCTTGAAGATCCAATTATTTAATATGGCTTATCGATCATCGGGCAAGTCCACCAAAGTCCACACTTTGTTCTTATACATGGATCCCATCTCGGATTTCATGGCCTCAAGCCATTTCGCGGAATCTGGGCTCATCATCGCTTCCTCATACTTCGTAGGTTCATCATGGTCTAGTAACATGACTTCTAGAACAGGATTACCGTACCACTCTGGTGCGGATCTTACTCTGGAAGACCTACGAAGTTTGGTAGTAACTTAATCTGAAGTTTCATGATCATCATCATTACCTTCCTCACTTATTGGTGTCGGAATCACTTGAACTGATTTCTGTGATGAACTATTTTCCAATAAGGGAGAAGGTACAATTACCTCATCAAGTTCTACTTTCCTCCCACTCACTTCTTTCAAGAGGAACTCCTTCTCTAGAAAGGATCCATTCTAAGCAACGAATATCTTGCCTTCGGATTTGTGATAGAAGGTGTACCCAATAGTTTCCTTTGGGTGTCCTATGAAGATGCACTTCTCCGATTTGGGTTCGAGCTTATCAGGTTGAAGTTTTTTCACATAAGCATCGCAGCCCCAAACTTTAAGAAACGAGAACTTTGGTTTCTTGCCAAACCACAGTTCATAAGGCGTCATCTCAATGGATTTTGATGGTGCCCTTTTTAACGTGAATGTAGTTGTCTCTGATGCATAACCCCAAAACAATAGTGGTAAATCAGTAAGAGACATCATAGATCACACCATATCCAATAAAGTGCGGTTACGACGTTCGGACACACCATTACGTTGTGGTGTTCCATGTGGCGTGAGTTGTGAAACTATTCCACATTGTTTTAAATGAAGGCCAATGTTTTAAATGAAGGCCAAAATTGTAACTCAAATATTCTCCTCTACGATCAGATTGTAGAAACTTTATTTTCTTGTTACGATGATTCTCCACTTCACTCTGAAATTCTATGAACTTTTCAAATGTTTCAGACTTGTGTTTCATTAAGTAGATATACTCATATCTGCTCAAATCATCTGTGAAGGTCAGAAAATAATGATACCCACCACAAGCATCAACACTCATTGGACCGCATACATGGGTATGTATTATTTCCGATAAGTCACTAGCTCGTTCCATTGTTCTGGAGAACGGAGTTTTAGTCGTCTTGCCCATAAGGCACGGTCCGCAAGCATCAAATGATTCATAATCAAGTGATTCCAAAAGTCTATCTTTATGGAGTTTCTTCATGCGCTTTATACTGATATGACCCAAACGGTAGTGCCACAAATATGTTGCACTATCATTATCAACTTTGCATCTTTTGGCATCAATATTATGAATATGTGTATCACTACGATCAAGATTCAATAAACCATCAACATTGGGTGTATGACCATAGAAGGTTTTATTCATGTAAACAGAATAACAATTTATTCTCTGTCTTAGATGAATAATCGTATCACAATAAACATGATATAATCATATTTATGCTCAACGCAAACACCAAATAACATTTATTTAGGTTCAACACTAATCTCGAAAGTATAGGGAGAGTGCGATGATGATCATATCAATCTTGGAACCACTTCCAACACACATCGTCATTTCACCCTCAACTAGTCTCTGTTTATTCTGTAACTCCTGTTTCGAGTTACTAATCTTAGCAACCGAACAAGTATCAAATACCCAGGGGCTACTATAAACACTAGTAAGGTACACATCAATAACCTGTATATCAAATATACCCTTGTTCACTTTGCCATCCTTCTTATCCACCAAATTTTCAGGGCATTTCTACTTCCAGTGACCATTTCCTTTGTAGTAGAAGCACTCAGTTTCTGGCTTTGGTCCAGCTTTGGGCTTCTTCACGGGAGTGACAACTTGCTTGCCATTCTACTTGAAGTTCCCTTTCTTTCTCTTTGCCATTTTCTTGAAACTGATGATCTTGTCAATCATCAACACTTGATGTTCTTTCTTGATCTCTACCTTCGTCGATTTCAACATCACGAAGAGCTCGGGAATCATTTTCGTCATCCCTTGCATACTATAGTTCATCACAAAGTTCCAGTAACTTGGTGATGGTGACTAGAGAACTCTGTCAATCACTATCTTATCTAGAAGATTAACTCCCACTTGATTCAAGCGATTGTAGTACTCAGACATTCTGAGTACATGCTCACTAGTTGAGCAATTCTCCTCCATCTTTTAGGTGAAGTACTTGTCGGAGGTCTCATACCTCTTGACACGGGCATGAGTCTGAAATACCAATTTCAGCTCTTGGAACATCTCATACGCTCCGTGACGTTTCAAAAACGTTTTTCGAGTCGAGCTCGGGAATCATTTTCGTCATCCCTTGCATAATATAGTTCATCACAAAGTTCCAGTAACTTGGTGATGGTGACTAGAGAACTCTGTCGATCACTATCTTATCTAGAAGATTAACACCCACTTGATTCAAGCGATTGTAGTACTCAGACATTCTGAGTACATGCTCACTAGTTGACCAATTCTCCTCCATCTTTTAGGCGAAGTACTTGTCGGAGGTCTCATACCTCTTGACACGGGCATGAGTCTGAAATACCAATTTCAGCTCTTGGAACATCTCATATGCTCCGTGACGTTTCAAAAATGTTTTTCAAGTCCCGGTTCTAAGCCGTAAAGCATGGTGCACTAAACTATCAAGTAGTCATCATATTGAGCTAGCCAAACGTTCATAACGTCTGCATCTGCTCCTGCAATAGGTCTGTCACCTAGCAGTACATCAAGGACATAATTCTTCTGTGCAACAATGAGGATACACCTCAGATCACGGACCCAGTCCGCATCATTGCTACTGTCATCTTTCAACTTATTTTTCTCTATGAACATATCAATAATAAAGGGAAGCTATAATGCGAGCTATTGATCTACAACATAATTTGCAAAATACTATCAAGACTAAGTTCAAATTAAAGTTCAATTAATCGTATTACTTAGAAACTCCCACTTAGATAGACATCCCTCTAATCTTCTAAATGATCACGTGATCCAGATCAACTAAACCATGTCCGATCATCACGTGAGATGGAGTAGTTTGCAATGGTGAACATCACTATGTTGATCATATCTACTATATGTTTCACGCTCGACCTTTCGGTCTCAGTGTTCCGAGGCCATATCTCCATATGCTAGGCTCGTCAAGTTTAACCCGAGTATTTTGCGTGTGCAAAACTGGCTTGCACCCGTTGTATGTGAACGTAGAGCTTATCACACCCGATCATCATGTGGTGTCTCGGCACGACGAACTATAGCAACGGTGCATACTCAGGGAGAACACTTGTACCTTGAAATTTAGTAAGGGATCATCTTATAATGCTACTGTCGTACTAAGCAAAATAAGATGCATAAAGGATAAAAATCACATGCAATCAAAATATGTGACATGATATGGCCATCATCATCTTGTGCTCATGATCTCCATCACCGAAGCATCGTCATGATCTCCAACGTCATCGGCGCGATACCTTGATCTCCATCATAGCATCATTGTCGTCTCGCCACCTATTGTTACTATGACTATCGCTACCGCTTAGTGATAAAGTAAAACAATTACATGGCGGTTGCATTGCATACAATAAAGCGAAAACCATATGGCTCCTGCCAGTTGACAATAACTTTGTTACAAAACATGATCATCTCATACAACAATTTATATCACATCATGCTTGACCATATCACATCACAGCAAGCCCTGCAAAAGCAAGTTAGACGTCCTCTACTTTGTTGTTGCAAGTTTTACGTGGCTGCTACGGGCTTCTAGCAAGAACCGTTCTTACCTACACATCAAAACCACAACGATTTTTCGTCAAGTGTGCTGTTTTAATGTTCAACAAGGACCGGACGTAGCCACACTCAATTCAACTAAAGTTGGAGAAACAGACACTCACCAGCCACCTATGTGCAAAGCACGTCGGTAGAACCAGTCTCGCGTAAGTGTATGCGTAATGTCGGTCTGAGCCGCTGCATCCAACAATACCGCCGAATCAAAGTATGACATGATGGTAAGGAGTATGACTATTATCGCCCACAATTCTTTGTGTTCTACTCGTGCATAGAACATCTATGCATAGACCTGGCTCGGATGCCACTGTTGGGGAACGTGGTAATTTCAAAAAAATCCTACGGTCATGCAAGATCTATCTAGGTGATGCATAGCAACGAGAGGGGAGATTGTGTCCACGTACCCTCGTAGACTGAAAGCGGAAGTTTTTAGTTAACGCAGTTGATGTAGTCGAACGTCTTCGCGATCCAACCGATCCAAGCACCGAACGTACGGCACCTCCGCGTTCAGCACACGTTCAGCTCGGGGACGTCCCTCGTACTCTTGATCCAGTTGAGCCCGAGGGAGAGTTTCGTCAGCACGATGGCGTGGTGATGGTGATGATGAAGTTACCGGCGCAGGGCTTCGCCTAAGCACTACGACGATATGACTGAGGTGTGTAACTGTGGAGGGGGGCACCGCACACGGCTAAACAATGTCAACTTGTGTCTATGGGGTGCCCCCCTCCCCCGTATATAAAGGAGGGGAGGAGGAGAGGGCCGGTCTAGGAGGAGGCACGCCCAAGGGAGGAGGATTCCTACTCCTAGTAGGAGTAGGTTTCCTCCTTTCCTAGTCCTACTAGGAAAAGGGAGGAAATAGGAGGAACGAGGAGGAAGAGAGAAGGAAGGAGGGTCCCGGCCCCCAAGCCCTAAACCAATTCGGTTTGGGCCTAGGGGGCGCGCCTCACATCTTGCTTGCTGCCCTCTTTCTCCATTAGGGCCCAATAAGGCCCATATACTCCCCGGGGGGTTCCAGTAACCTCCTGGTACTCCGAAAAATATCCGATACACTTCGAAACTCTTCCCGTGTCCGAATATAACCTTCCAATATATCAATCTTTATGTCTCGACTATTTCGAGACTCCTCGTCATGTTCGTGATCTCATGCGGGACTCCGAACAATCTTCAGAGTCCAAATCACATAAACTCATAATACAAATCGTCATCGAATGTTAAGCGTGCGGACCCTATGGGTTCAAGAACTATGTAGACATGACTGAGACACGTCTCCGGTAAATAACCAATAGCGGAACCTGGATGCTCATATTGGTTCCTACATATTCTACGAAGATCTTTATCGGTCAAACCGCATAACAACATACGTTGTTCCCTTTGTCATCGGTATGTTACTTGCCCGAGATTCGATCGTCGGTATCTCAATACCAAGTTCAATCTCATTACCGGCAAGTATCTTTACTCGTTCCGTAATAATTCATCCCGTAACTAACTCATTAGTTACAATGCTTGCAAGGCTTGTAGTGATGAGTATTACCGAGAGGGCCCAGAGATACCTCTCCGAAACACGGAGTGACAAATCCTAATCTTGATCTATGCCAACCCAACAAACACCTTCGGAGACACCTGTAGAGCACCTTTATGATCACCCTTTTACGTTGTGATGTTTGGTAGCACACAAAGTGTTCCTCCGGTATTCTGGAGTTGCATAATCTCATAGTCTGAGGAACTTGTATAAGTCATGAAGAAAGTAGTAGCAATGAAACTGACACGATCATAATGCTAAGCTAACGGATGGGTCATGTCTATCACATCATTCTCCTAATGATGTGATCCCGTTCATCAAATGACAACACATGTCTATGGTTAGGAAACATAACCATCTCAGATTAACGAACTAGTCTAGTAGAGGCATACTAGGGACAATATGTTTTGTCTATGTATTCACACATGTACTAAGTTTCCGGTTAATACAATTATGGCATGAATAATAAACGTTTATCATGATATAAGAAAATAAATAATAACTTTATTATTGCCTCTAGGGCATATTTCCTTCATAAGGGTACCGGCAGGATAGCCTGTCGGGGATAAGTTGTTTACTTGAATGTATAGAGGAATTTCACCTCTGCATGGATATAATACATGCACAAGTGCCCAGCAACGCTTGTCTTTTTCATTAATATGCTAATAAGCAAGTACAAATCTTATAGAGCACAAACATGCGTAAAGATTACATAATTTAGACTGAAGTTTAGCCGATGCCTATTTTAGACTGAAAAAGGATAAGTGCCCCGTAATCCCTTTCTTGTCCCTCTCCTCCTAGGCACTGCAGTGGGAGGTGAAGAGGGCAAAAGGAGTGCCTAGGCAGAAGCCCAGTCTGACCCTGTCGAGCCCTACGGAAGGGAGCCCAACAAGGCCAGGAGGGCACGGGCAAAGGTGATGGTGAAGAGGATGGTGGAAGGGTCCCCTAACCACCGCCACCAGGGCCAGCAGGACATGGCAGGGCGAACGAAGATACAGCCCACGAGGAAGCCTGCCGGGGTCCAGTTGGAAGGCTGCTGGAGGAGCCAGGGGCACCATGCCCACCTTTGCATCCAACTCCTCGGGAGATCTCCTTGCCGGGAAGGAGGCATAGGTGCAGATGATGGTGCCGCTGCCTGACGGTGATGGTGCCACTGACATTCAGCCGGAGTCGGAGCTGTCGTCCTCCTCGTCGTCACCGTCGTCATCACTGCCCTCCTTGTCGCTATCGCTTGAGGAGGAGCTTTTGTCATCGGTCGAGATCTCCGTGTAGCACCCTAAGCGAGCACTCAAACACCCGAAGACCTTGATAGAGAGCAGCTCGGCGCCCATTAATTTAAAATGGAGGACGTGCCCCTCCGATGAGATGTGGGCACGAGCAAAAAGTCTTCCAGCCACATCGGAAGAGCATGATCTAAGGAGCAGGGAAATCTACATGCACCGCATGCTACCATTACAGCAACCCATCATGTGCAGCTTCAGTGCGCACAGCTGCTCGAGCTCCATCACCCTTGCGAATGGAGTGGGGAGACGTAGGCGGCCGCGCGGAGGCTTCTACAATCTGATAATGAACTCCAGAGGTTGGTCTTCAATGTGGCCTTCCATCGGGGGAGGGACGGCCGGCGAGGGCGCGATTAGAGCACCACCCCGTCCTCCTCGGCCCCAGGCACCACGACCTCGCCCCCTCTCTCCTCCTCTCACGGCAGACTTTGTCCCCGTGTTTTTGACAAGAGGCGGGAGGCACTGTCAAACAGAATCCCTCGTCGCCACCACCAGGGCGTCACCGCACCCGCGCCCTCTCATCATGGTGGACTAGGGATGCTCAAGGAAGGGAAGGAGTGAGGCGCGTGAACAAACGCACCGCTCCTTCCCCTTTTATAGGGAAACGGGACAGGGGAATGGCTCTTCACCCTCGAAACAGCCGCCCTACTCCTCCAATCCGGCTCCCCCGCGCCATTAACGGCTCGGGGAATCAAAGCCGACCCTCTGTGCCTGTCCATGACGCCTGGTTTTCTGCCATGACGCTCATCCCCATGCCCTTCGCATCCGCAACCAACCCTGGGCAATGCATCCCATATGTTTGGGTTTTCCGAGTCCGGATTATATTCCGTGTGGTGGGCGGGCGAGAAAATTTCGAGAATTCACTCCTATCGCGGATCCGGACTATCCTTGACGGGTGGTTGAGTCATGTCTGGTTGTGACCGCACAGGGCTCGGATCCGAACTCGTGTGCGGCCGGATAGGCTCGAGGCCGGGACTTGTGCTGGGGTTTATGTCCGGACGCACATCCGGGCTGGCATCTGACTCCGAGCTGGGGATTAGAGTGTACACCATCTTTAGCTTACAAGGATGTGACCCCTCCTGGGCCTCTTCGATTGTGGCGACTAGGTGCGTGACCAGAGGGGTGCTGATTTCTCGGTCGTCGGGTTTAAGCCTGATCTGATCGTAGGCCGTAGGCCTGATAACAGAGATTCCCATCACGCGGAACAGACCTGCCAACTAATCTACCGGCTGGGCACATGGGGGCGCTAGGCACTCCGGCGACTCGGTGGGAGACCTTGCGGGCGGTCTATCGGAGTCGGGCTCCAGAGCCGAACTTCGAGAGATTCCGGATTTTTGCGAGTTTGCCGGTTCTGGGGTTGATGCCCCTGAATGGACGACTCCTTCAATGAGAGTGAAGCCTTCGATCTGGTCGAGGTGACTAGTGGGATCGGCGCGCACTGTCGGTGCAATAGAACCCCAGGTGTGTTGCCCGGACTGTACATAGCCACAAGAGCAAGGTTACGACATCCAAGACAAGACCAAGCAGAAGAAATAGTTCTTTGAGAAATCAAAGGGCGGATCAAGAAGACCAAGTCAAGCTGAAGGAGCAAGATACCACTAAGGAAAAACCTCCTTTGCCGGGCAGGCGAGCCTGGCGAGGTCAAGGTTTCCCCAAAGACAAGCATCAAGACTGCCCCGACAAGCTTGTCGGGGACGCTGAGAGCGTACTATCCCGCCAAGGCTCCGCCACTCCACCTCACAGGAATACAAGTCATCGATTGGTGCGGTGTCGATCCCCCAAGTGACTAAGTGGCTCTCATTTGACACATGGCAGCCACTTCCGAAAAAAATCACCTCCAAATGACACCCGTCCAGAGACGTGTCACGCAAACAGGCAAAAAGGTGGCCGAACGTCCTGGCAAGGCTTGCTGGGCTGCGCTATGATGTGACACTAAGCGGCGCACTTAATGCGCTCTGTACTATCTATAGAGTTAGGTGTGATAGCACTGTTTGCTATCTAATCATTACGCAATGACTGATTTGACATTGTGGTGACCCCTTGACCTATAAAAGGAGGACCATGGCAACCTTAGAAAGGATTCAGACCCTTGTACATGCATATGCGTGTAGCTGCTCTCACCCCGAGGCAACCCTACCAGGCTAGAGCTTCGCATCTCCATCGCGGTCCTCTCATCAATCCACCAAAGCAGGAGTAGGGTTTTACGCCTCGCGGCGGCCCGAACCTGGGTAAAATTGCCCATGTGGTCGCTGTCGTGCTACCCCTGCACCCTCCATTCTTTGTGCAATGTGCCCTTCCCCCCGCCAAACCACAAGGGGTCGATGGTCCCATAGGTGGTCGTGGTTTCCCACGACACGCACTAATATGCCCCCGAAGACGAGGAGGTGACCGGGGGCTATGAGGACCTCGGTACGGGTGTGGTCTCCATCGACCGGTTGAGCCATCAATTCTTCTAGCGATCCCACAATGGAACTCTCAGTGAAAGCACCAATGTCGGTGTCAAAACCGGCATACCTCAGGGTAGGGGGTCCCGAGCTGTGGATCTAGGATCGATGGGTAACAAGGGACGATGAACACAATGTTTACCTAGGTTCGGGCCCTCTCGAAGAGGTAAAACCCTACGGCATGCTTGAATGTATTGAACGTATAACGTGGTTTACAGAATAGATCTACCTTGAGATCAGCATGAGCTAAACCCTAAGGCTATGAAGTGATGAACGTAGCTCTAGTCCTAAAGACTAAAAACACTCGGTTAATATAGACACCGGTAGGGTTAGGGTTATCGAAGATAGATTACAATATGGAATTAAAGAGATCCTCCGTTTTCTTGACTTGGAGGGCACACCACGACTTCATATGCCTCCTGTCGTTATACGGCTCCACCAGTCCGGCCCGTGTACAATGGGCTGTCAACCCGAGGACCCCCTAGTCCATGGCTCCCTCAGTTAGCCCCACTTTCCTTGTTACAAATCATTTGTTAGATGTGATTCAGACATTGTCATTGTGCTATGTTATTGTGGATGTTAAGACAGTGTCACAGTTTGTACCTAGTATCTAAATTTTTTGTCATCTCATCAGAGGTGCTATTAGAAAATTATTTGGCACCGCTTCAGCAGTTTGTGCAGCCAACTTTGGTCCACACATCCGAGCAGCCAAGCAGTAAAATACTAAATCTTTATGGCACGAAGGAACTGGGCATCGGAGCAACTAGGTGCTTCAGAGTCCGGGTCCCTTATTTTTTTCCGTTGCATCGACTCGCCAGTGCAGGGCACCGGTGCCAAATGTAGCAACAGTTGTCTTTACACCGGTTTTGGCATACACAGTGGACAACCTTAGTGCTATTAGTTCTTGTTACTAAATTTGTGCATGTACACACCTATTCGTATCAATTATTTGTCATCCAAACACTGTCGCTATGATGTTGTTATATTTAGCTTCGTCACAAAATGTTCAATTTGTTATTTATAGTACATGACTAAGAACTTGTAGTGTTGTTGTAGTTAATTATAGCTTCTGATGTTTCAGAATTTGGCTGTTGTCTTAGTAGCAATTAATTCATTTGCGCATTGATCTTTTTGAGAAGATGTGTCATAATTAACCTGTTTCTTCAGTTTATCAAAATATGTATTTGATGATTTTCTATGTTGCTAGAAACCCATTTCCCCTACAATTGTTACTGATCTAGTAAATATTATAGGATGAACGGAAGTGTTCTTACCTGGAGTGGGTTGATCAAGAGTGGCAACAGTCTTTGAAGATGTGCCTAGCAAAGCTCTGGAGCATGTATGAGGAAGAGAATAGAGGTAGGCTTAGAGAAAGTGTTGTCAACGCTGAAGAATATTTGAAGAAGCGAGATAAAAAGAGAAAGATGGAGAATGAGCTCAGATGTTCTTAAATCAGACTTTACTAAGATGGTGTTGGCGAAGGAGGAGGCACTTTCCCAGTTGGCCAGTGCAAAACAGGTTCTTACTGAACTTAAAGCAGAGGTGGATAAGACGAGCCTGGATAATCTCGATCAGGGAAATGAATATATCATTCTAATATTGTTCTTATGAAGGTGAACTAGCTATATGTTGTATTGTGCTGTTTTCAGGTTGCTATCGTACTGTGATGTTAAAATGTATTTATGTGCCTGATATGAAATTGGCAAATAGTTGTTCGATATGAATGTGAATTTGCGTAATACTAGAATTATTAATTGTAAACTAACAAACCTTTGCAAACGGTTCTAGCAGTAAAAACGCTTGTGATGGATAGCCCAATGCCATACAGTTTTCATCATCAAATCATGTGTGATGTAGTTGAATAAAAGCAAATGGTTAACTGAGGCAGAGTGTGTGTGATAGTTACACCTATCACACATGACGCTATACATAAAACTATGTGGGATGTATATACGAACGGAAACGTTTTTCCCTGGATTGACTGTGTGGGATGTACATCCGAACGGAAACGTTTTCCCTCGATTGACTATATGGGATGTACATAAGAACGAAAACGTATTCTTTGGATTGACTGTGTGGAATGTACATAAAAAACGGAAATGTTTGTTTGGGACTGACTGTGTGGGATGTACTTACGGCCGGAACCGATTGGACCTGTATAACCGTATTTGATTGTTCGCCGGTCGCACACGACCTCATTTTGCCGAGCGTGTGTGACCGGAGGGCCTATCCCCGACGGTTTCTTGGTCGTGTGGGAAGGACCCCCCTATCGCAGTCACTCACTAGGGGACGGTTCAAAACACTGTTTGTATAGCACCTCGCTATACTAGTGTTGTATTGGGTGTGTTGGGGACACAAGAGACTCTTTGTTATTTGGTTGTAGGGTTGTTTGAAAGAGACCATCTTCATCCTATGCCTCCCACGGATTGATAAATCTTAGGTCATCCACTTGAGGGAAATTTGTTGTTGCCCTACAAAACTCTGCGCTTGGAGGCGCAAAACGAGTCTACAAGAACAAGTTGTGTAGTAGACATCATGCGTCTGGTCTCCCCCCCAAGTTTCTAGGGTCCCTTCTGGTCCAGAAAAATCACCACAAAGTTTCATCGTGTTTGGACTTTGTTTGGTATGATTTTCCTGCGAAACAATAAAATAGGCAAAAACAGGAACTGACACTGGGCATTAGGTTAATAGGTTAGTTCCCAAAAATGGTATAAAATTGCATATAAAGTATACAAGATTGATAATATAATAGCTTGAAACAATCAAAACTTATAGATACATTGGAGACATATCACCGCCCGCTGCCCAGACCACGCCGCGCGCCACCGGCCTGGGCCGCAACCCCAGCAGCCGCAACCCTCCATCCAGGGAGGAGGCACCAAATCCCCGCCGCCACCTTCATTAGGGCTGCGCGCCAGCGCCGAGGAGCCCCTTTGGCAAGGATTGAGGGAAGGGAGAGAGGAGGGAGAGCACGGCGGTGGCTCTAGGGTTGCCCCTGCGCCATAGAGGGGGCGACGCCAATACACGCGGAAGAGGCTCGAGGAGCCAGGCACACAGCTGTAAGAAGAGACCCCGTTCGCACCGTGTGGGATGCGTTGTGTAACAACAAACATATAAAAGACGTGCTGAGAGCCAACTGTAACCGACCTAAGGAAAAGACCCAAACGGCCATTGATCCGACCCAGGTGGCCAACAAAACAGACAAAAACAACCCGACATGGAGCGAACGATGATGACTTCCTGCCTCCATGCTGAGCCGGCACTGCGGACGCAACTGGACACCTGGCTAGCCCGACAGAACCAACTACAGAGGCATCGACGCGAGGTGTGATAGGGAAGCCACCCACGCAAGATCACCTGGTGCAATCGACCCGGCCCGGCTGGTCCAACCGAATCGTCCTGAGAGGGGCGTAGGCAATGCGTGACAGGTGTAAAGGGATGCGCCGCATGCCCCGACTGTAGCGATTGAACTAGCCTGATGCAGGCAAAGACACCGGCATGTGGGTTCGGCTAGGCTGTCATCTTTTGGCTTCGTGGGTATTTTCTTGTAAAAGATTTTCTGGATTTTTTGCAGTATTTATTGAGCTCTGAAAAATTGCTTTCTTCACTGCCATATTTTGCCTCCTGTTTTTCATTCCGGTAAATTCCCTCTCAATGTGTTTTCATGCAAATTGAAGGGAAAAGACATTGGAATTGAGTATAGTGTTCAAAATATCAATGATAAAGAGGAGTTTATAATAGGAAATAGTGATACAAAATGGACGTATCAGCGGCCCTCCACAATAGTGACAAGGAGATAAAGGGGTGCATTGGTGCATCTCCAGTCCATCGGCGTATTTGCAGGCACGACGGGAGTGATCGTGTGTAGTGCTATGGGCAACCATTGGCGGCGGAAGAGGGATTTTCCTCTGGTGAGAAGGTAGCGGTCATCACAAGAGGAGACTTGTGGCACCATCTGCAATGTCCAACACTAATGAGTAAGGAGCACAGATATGGTACAGTGGATGCTACACTATGACTCGTAGCAGTGAGGAGTGGCAACAACCAGATTCACGCCTAGACATTGGCGGCCCCTTGACGGTTGTGACAGTGCTCTTAGGTGGGAAGATGTCCTTCCAATCTATTAGCGCATTTTGCCTTGGCGTGGAATACTGACGGATGTGGCCATTTCTGCCATCAAGATTTTGGTTGGAACACCACTTCATGTCCTTGATGCAAACTCTTGTCTTGGCCTTTATTGGTCAGGCTCAGCAGCGACGAACTTGCATCATCACCTTGTTGAAGGCGTTGTCTATTTGATGTTGTGTTGGTCTTCATTGGCTAGTCTCATAACTGGGATGAAAATCCTTGTCCAGCCCATCTCCGGTCGGATGTGGCAATGATGACGTGAGGACATCTATAACTTCTTGTAAGTTGTTGTGGGTGAAGTGGACTTAGTCATAAGCGTTCATTTCATACCTCCTAATTGGTCAGTTGCGATTGCCTTTGTTTTGTACTTTGCTTAGTAATTAGAAAAACAAATGTGTGGATCACAATGATGTAGAGGTTGGGGTTTCAACCTTCTTCTTGAAGAAAAAAATTAACAGGATGACTTGGACCAAACTTCCCCTCCCCTCCCCTCCAATTTTGT
Source organism: Triticum timopheevii (assembly GCA_963921465.1). Lineage (NCBI taxonomy): Eukaryota > Viridiplantae > Streptophyta > Magnoliopsida > Poales > Poaceae > Triticum > Triticum timopheevii. Next base: position 273,316,661 of record OY997262.1, on the reverse strand, counting down.
TTGAAAAATTCCTTTGTAGTATATATGTCAAACCGTGGGCCAACCAATAGATGAATTTTCAATCTTTTGCTCATAAACCGCACACCAGCACTCCGTTGTCTTGGAAGCCGGCCTATGGTTATGCACCTTTTTTAGAAAAGAGGATAACTTCCGGCCTCTGCGTCGAGGACTGCACACAAATATCTTTATTATATTATTCAACAGAGTTTGAAAAAAATAAATGCATAGATCAATCTCAAGCCACATTCATGGCAACCTATGTCGCTACATCTACTAGCTTGATGATGTGTTCTGACCACGCATCAACGCGCACCATCTAAGCCGTTGGCCTCACCAATCCGTCCCATAGCAAGCCGAGATCACAAACTAGTATAGCCGACGGTCGTTATGCACAACATGTGCACACCCTAGAATGTGGCCCCGCCATCTTCCGTCGTCCCAACTTTAGGAGAGATCCACACGTTGACCTTGCCAGGCCCAACTGTCATCGACAGCACCAAGACGCCAGACAACGCCACTACACTGCGCGCCTCCATCAACACATGTCCATCGCCGAGACCCCACTGTGCCACAACGCTGAGACCGCCATCGCCGACGCAGTAGATGCCACACCGCACCACTTCCTGATCTAGGTCACCACCAACGCCAACCCAACGGTGTCCACTAGCCAACTATCTCCCAAGGCGGTGCCTTCAAGAAGGGAATGACGCGGTGTGGTTGCCATCCACCACAGTTAGGGTTTTCACCCGGGAGACATATGTCGTGATGGAGGTGGAAACAGACATGACAAATGACTCCGTGGAGAAAAATACTGTGCCCTCGGGTGTCGTCGCCATCGTGGCCGACCAGTATCGCCTAGGCATTTTGCCTGATCTAAATCCCCACCTCCAGCACCATCCACGCCGAGGACCATCAAAGTCTAGCACTCCAGATCCATATGGAGGAGCACACCGAGCAAGGAGGAGTTAAGGCGCCCGATCAGATCAGGCACCGTCGGGCAGCCGCCGACCTACCTCGGAGCTACGCGGATATGCCGGATAGATCAGCTACCCCTGTCCAGGTGTCCTGGAGCACCGAGCGCATCAGCAGGTGCCCTGCGTCCACCTTCCTTGGCGGCGACCCAGGCTTGTCCGACGCTAGCCTGTAGAGGCGGCGAGGAAGGAAAGGTGAGGGGAGGCTTGGCAGCGGCGGCACGAGATCACACTCGTGTTACCCTAGCGGAGCGCCGGGCGCGCGCGCGCGGGGGGGGGGGGGGGGGGGGGGGGGGGGGGGGGGGGGCTCCTCTAAAATAGATGATATTGTTGCCTGATAAATAATGGTGACGGGACATTTATTTGTTTTCATCATAGACTACTATAACGCTTGACCGATCGAAATCTAAAAATAAAAGCACACTAGCTACTGTTCACCTAAACTGCATGGTACTTTATATTGTCTTTTTGCGCGGTATGGTACTTTATAATGTTAACTTTTCATTGCCTTGGAAGCTAGCCAATAGCCCCCTACTAATATTACGAATGAACCCGTGGTTGGATGGTTAGTAGGACAGTGATATCCCCAGCCGATCAGGGTTCAAGTTCTGGTACTCGCATTTATCCTATATTTATTTCAGAATTTAGTCTTGCATGATAAATAACGGTGATAAGAAATTCACTACTAGAACGCTTGACCGATCTAAGTCTACAAACAAAACAACAGTAGCTACTCCTAATTGTTCATGTTTAATTTATCCGATCCTGGCTATAGTCTCGGCATAGACCAACTCATGGGATATGATTTATCAAGCGACCATGCATGTTCCGGTCTTGCCGGTTTAAATTTATGATGTGTTCAATGCTCAATTAATTCGAAGTGATGCATCACGACTCTGCCTTAATATCTTTTGTAATACTACTGTATACTAGTACCACTGATCGATGTGGATCAACAGCTCCCTCTTCTCTCAACATTTTCAGATCTGACACGGGCGGCGGTAGCAAGCTAAGCTGACAACAGTGGAAGCGGCATGCATATGGATAGCGTCATCACTGATGGCCAAGTCAAAAGTGGAAAATCTCTATGCAAGCTAAGAATATTCTTGCAAACATATACTAACATGCAGGGCAGACACGAGTGTGATGGAGTATTGCACACTCTTTGATCGACCAATGGGCATTGCAAGACTAAAGTGTCAGCCTCACATGCCAAATGGCCCTATTTAACTCATAATGAATTAAAATTTACTTCACCAGATTTACTTTGATTTTGCATGGACTTCTTGGTACCTCTTCTTGTAAGAGCAAGCTCCACCCCCCCCCCCCCCCCCCCCCCCCCCCCCCCCGGCCCCAAAAAAAATAAAAAGGAAATACCTCAGCAGCAACAGGTATGTAATTTTCTCGCCAAGAATGAGAATATGAGTATCATCAACTGTGGCTAGCCAACATTTTTTTAGTCCAAACAAGAGGAAATTAGATCATTTACGACCGCAGGTTGCAAATCCAAACCCTCAAACGTCCGCAAATGCGGCCGGGCACGTCCACAAACACTAACCGGGCACGCCTCATTTGTTGGCTTCCACACCCGCGTCCCTCATATCCAAACCCTCAAAACCATACAATCCATGCAATGCTGCATAAAACACATCCCAATTCATCTGATCAACATTGCATCGCTGGACAAAAGGAGCATAGTTTATCGGCAGATCCATACTACAAACAACTTAAACATAGTTAAAATATAAATAGAAAAGGGAAGGGCGGAGGAAATCACCACTTCCTCGTCGGCCCATTCCCTTCCGTCCGTCGGCGTGGTTGTGGCCCTCCTCCGTGTAGGCGTCGGCGTGCGGAGGTGCGTCGTCGTCGGAGCTGTAGTTGGAGCTGGAGCCGTCCGTCTGGTAGGAGTCACAGTTGCACCTCATGCCCGACAGCCTGTTCCTTCGCATGGCGGGCCGCCTTCGCCTTCGCCGCCGCCTCCTTGTTTGCCTCGCGCTCCGACGAGTCAGAGTGCCTTGGCATTCTTGCGCCGGAGGCGCCACGCATCCATCTCCGCCCTCATGAGAGAGGGCCACCTCCTCCACGTTGATGTTCGAGCCGTCGGGTTCTGAACCGGAGCCACCGCTACTTCCGCCGCCGGCCATCGGACCAGAGAGGAGGGGATCGAAAGTGGAGTGGATGGTGAGGGGAGTGAAGTGGAGTTCGGATTGACCGGTGTCTAGGGTTTTCCGGATGGGGATATTTGCGGGGACGAAGTTGGCTGGGCTGACGTGGCGGACGTGCCATATTTGAGATGAGTATGAGGGGTGCCGGTCAGCCCGGACGTTTATGCCCTGTTTAAGGCGCTCGGTTGGCTCAGATTTTCATATGATCGATTAATGACCGGGCGGGCCGTTCAGGCGTTTGAGGCCGGTTTAAGGCGCCCGACCGTAGACTCTTAGCAAGAGAGAAGGCTCTGGTTCTCCAACAAAGGTACCACATGCATGTCTAATCTTGTGAAGCATCAAATGATGGCAAGTACAAAAGCTCAACGGTCAGCATCTGCTGCATCCATATGATGAGCTTCCTTTTCCAACAGTAAACAACTGTTAAGGCTGCATCAGAGGCCTGATCTCCTCCACCTCGCAGCAGAGAAGCAAGAGACACAGGACACACAAGGAGGAAATGTGTAGTACTAGTAGTTGGGGCCTTTGTTGTTGTTGCTTTATTCCTTGCTTGTAGCCACAGCACTGTGCTAGCTCGACGGCCTTTTCTCTTTCGCCCTGAAAGCAACTGAGCTAGGCTAGAGTCAATTACCAAAAGGAAAATAAAATGCACCCTTTTGTTGTTGCCTAGTCATTGTTAACAACTTTGAGTTGGGCACCCGCTTCTTCTTCTTCCTCTTTTTTTTTCTCCAACACTGCCTCACGTCTTGGGCCAATTGACATGTATGTATGCATATGTAGGAACATTTGTACATCATTAGATTGGGATCCATACGTTTCTAAACCACCTTACATTGATGGCGTTTGGTCAAGCTAGCTACTAGTAGTACAAGTACAACAGTTCATGTCTAGCTAGGTGACCAGTGCTGGTAGTACATTGCGCTTGCACGGCGCTAGACGAGCGTTGTGTGCTCCGCTAGCTTGTACATGAACACTAACCTCTTTTCTTCCTCTAATACAAAAGGCACGCAATTCTCTTGCGTGGTCTTGAAAAACTCAGTGCTGGTAGTACTAATTAACAAGTATCTCAATTGTAATGATACTAGGTGAAAACCCACGATATAACCTTGTGGTTAGGTCCAGTTACAATGGCGCCCCTGGGTCGTTCTCTTCGTATGGGCGTCATTGTTGGAGCACATATCCTAGGGTTGTCGTCATTGATGGTTGTTGTTCTTTTTTTTTTTAGAGTTGTTCCATTGGTCACCTTTTCTTCTTATTTCGTTATAATTTGGATGTCTGCGTCCTCGATATCTTGATTAGCTCTTGAGGTCCTATTGGTACAGAATCCTGATGTAATTGATATCTTTTCTTTTACGAGTGTAATTGGCATCTTCTTGATATTAATATATTTTCTTAGTCGAAAAGAACTCAACAAGCATATGAATTGTCGCCACAACTCACAAGCCGGGAGTAGCCAGCACGTACTACGTGATATTCTTGTTTGTTCATGATCATGCTTCAATCAGTGTAATAGCTTTGCCCAACAAAATCATATTTGCACATATGACAGATATCATATAGATACTTTAATTTCTTTTTGTCCTGTGCAACAATGCAGTGCCCTACTTACTGGCAATAAGTAGGCCATGATGAGGTCCGCGATCACAATTTTGCAACAAACACTGGCGATTCAAAGATTTGCTTTTGATTCCAGGAGGTCTTGCTTTGCACTCGTGAGCAGTGTGCTTTGTGGGACTCTGGTGTGCATGCAACATCTCAGGGTGTGCAGATCTTGCTGTCTCTAGCTAGCTTTCGTGTAATCTGATCTCGTGGGGGAAAAAGGGATGGGGCAGCATGTTGATCAGACTCTACAAGCAAGACAAATATTAATGGAACAGGCGGACCAATTGGTACTCCGATCCTTGGCACCACAAATAACTTGCTAGTTGGTGTTGGTTGAGCCCAGGCTTTGGACAAAGTAAGCAGTGGTGCCCTATGACTGTCCATTGTGGGAGTAACTTCAACAGTAATACACGGTTCAACTTAGCAAATTTGCTTATGTGACAATATTTAATGAGAAGAGAGATGATTTGAGTAACATAGCTAGTTACTCACATTATAGTTCACATCACACATATCAAAACAAAATGAATCTACAACCTATTAAATAAAATGTTGCATGACACCATACATATGTTACTCCTTATTATAAAGATAATAACATAGATTAGTAACATATGCATGTTACTAGTCTAAATTACTCTCCTATGTATGTTACTACTCTAAGTTACTCTCTACTATGTGTACTTTAATTAACATGACCCAATTGGGAACTGTTAATTTTTTTTTGAGTCGAGACTGTAGAACAATTGTTCTATGGTATTCTCATTAATAATAAATTATTTACAGGTACAAAAGCAAGGACTAAAAATTAACCAATCCGAGTTCTAGAAAACATAAGGGCATTTAAAGGTGCTGCTCAGTCAAGTTTCTTATACTCTCTGCCTTTTGAAGATTTGCCTTAATTTGCGCTGCCCAAAGCCCCTCTTTAACATGATATTGCCAGCACACATGATGGGAACTGCTTAATTAGTACTACCTCTGTACCTAAATACTTGTCGTTGAGAGAACTTGTATTAGTTTCCCAGCAACAAATGTTGTGGTACAGAGGGAGTTCAGAGTACGTAGTTTCCCTCCTTTCTTCGAACGATTAGGAATGCAGGGATTTGGTATCGTACGATCAGCAACATGCCCGTCCGTAAGTATGTAAACGTTTCCAGCGCCTCCAGACGGCGGCAGGGAATGGGACGTGTCAGGCACATCGATCAGCTCAGGTTACGGCTTCTCCTGATCATCCAGTCAGATTCCATTTTTTCACTGGGAAGGTAGGATTACCCTCGGGCCTTCAGACCCCGTTTCCTGCAAAACTCATGTGAAACCCGGTAATTAATCAGGCCAGAGCATCTTCTTCTTCTGCAGCAGCAGGGTTCAGAAACCAGAATCTCCGAGCTGGGACGGTCGCATTGCTGGCGTCATCCCGGGGCGCCCCTCGCCTCGAGACTCTGACCGCTCACTCGGTGTTGGCTCGGCGCGCGTTGCTGGCCAAATTAATGGCACACGAGGGTGACAACTGCATCCAGCGGGGCGCATCGATCTTTTGATCTTTTCTCCCCCTCCCCTTTTGTTTCCCCCCTTCTCTTTTCATGAATAGTCGGGGCTCATCACGACGCGTCGCCCTCCGCTTCACCTGGACTGTAGTAGTATACGCGTACGTGCGAGCGTCTCTACGCCTACGCGCGCGACAGTACACACGAGTACGTAGGCATACCATGCACCCACGTGCCTGCGTATGCCTTACCTACCAACGGCCGGATCCGTGTCCAGCGTACGCTGTACATACGTGTATGAGTGTATCGTCCGGAGCGGAGCGCAGTGCAGTCCAGCTCGGCGAGCGATCCATGGGTGCCGCGGTCATGCCATTGTCCGGTTGCCGACGTGGACACAACCAGCGGGTGAGTCACCCTCCACCATGGCCGGCCGAGAGACCCCCCGGAGGGCCATCCACCTACTTCACCGCCCGCCGTCCGATCGGCGAGGCAGGGTTGTAATTGCACGAGGCGATCTTCTCTTTAGTGTTTGGTCCCGTAGTTTTTTATTTACACAAGTCATATTGTTTTGATGGTGAACAAAATCCATTGTACCCCCTCCGTCCCAAAATTCTTGTCTTAGATTTGTCCAAATACGGATGTATCAAGTCACATTTTAGTATTAAATATATTATATCTAGACAAATATAAGACAAGAATTTTGGGAGGGAGAAGGTATTAAATTTCTTGCTACACAATTCACAAAAGAAAAACTGGGTCTTTGTTAGGATGGCGCTAATTTTCATGGCATGACAACGACTCTTTGTCTACTCTAAATAATTTTTCTTACCAACAATGCTTGCTAAATTGTGGGCAACCAAAAATACATTTTTTGCTGGGGCAAACTTGGCAAAAAGAAAAAAAAACATGTCCAGCCATAACCTTCGTGGGCATATCCCGGCCGTCCACGTGGCACCCTGGGCGACACCGTGGTAGGGAATGGTAGATGAAGTAGCACTGGAGCTTTGATTTGAGCTGACAGAAACAGAAACAGGGAGATGAGAAGCAATTAAGGCGGCCGTTGTGGCTTGCCTAGCCATGAAGATGACACCCTTGCTTTGTTTGGAGAAACAGTGTTCAACTCCAGCGAAAGGGCAGAGCATGCAGGCATGGTCAGCTCACCTAGCCAGGGGCTCTGTCCGGCACATGCTTGGTAAGTGGGAGCATTAGCTTTCTCACTGGAAATGATGGCCGTGCTTAAAATAACCTCACTCCTCTCTCTCTACCACAAGGAAAAGAAGCAGCAGAAGAAGAAGAATCTCATTCCCTCATCTTGATCAGCAGCAGCTTTCCAAAGCAGATGGCAAAAGGGCGAAAAAAAGCAGGGGAAGCCAGAGGAAGAAGAAGAAGATGATGAGATGCTGCACTGGAGCCACATGAGGAGTGCCACCTTTTGTCTGCACTGCGTTGCCTCTGCTTGCTGGCTTGCTTCATCATGGAGGAGACCAACACTAGCCAAACAACCTCATATCCACAGATCAACATTTTAACCCCCTTTTTTCTCTCCTGTTGAACAGTAAAAGAGCTTCCTTCTTCTCCCAACTTCACTGAGCAAACTAATAAAGTTCAACATGGTGTTTACGACAGGATCTGGTGCTGATAAAGAAACATGAAATTGCTGGCAGTAGCAAAGCACCTCTTGTTGAGCAACATCACTTGCTGATAAACAAGTGAGGGGTGGAATAGATTAAGTTTTCAAAGTCAGCTTCAGTGGCCTCTTAACTTCGAGCTTGTTGCCATTCTATTCCTTCTTCTCATCTCAGTCTCCATGGCATCACACTCAAATGTATATATATTTTTTCTGGGGAGACTCAATGCAGTACAAAGAGTATTCCAAGCATAACGAATACAGTACAATCACCCAAAATCTGATAGCAAGGTCAAACCACTAGGATTCACACATTACTATGTGGTAATAGTAATTAATTAACTCTCTCAGGTAACATGTAGTGGTAGTAGCAAACCTTTTTTTGCATATGTATATCACTACGTACGTACTCCCTTGTGCTTATTAAACCAACAAAGTAAAAACAAAAGGCAAACTAAAAAAACACTAGTAGTAAAAAAAAGGAAAGAAAAAAAAGGCAAAGAAGAGATTACACTAGCGATTAAGTACTCCTAGTATATTTGATCATCTAGTCTTCGCAAGCATCTGCTACTCCCAAAGGAGTGGCTCCTCGAGCCGGAGGTCTGCATTGACCTCCTCGACGTCGGGGAGCGGAGCCCACATGGTGGAGAACCCGAACCCGTCCTCGATGTCGATGAGCAGGTCCGGCAGGTCGAACAGCTGCAGCTCCTCCTCCTCCGCCTGCTCAGCGGCGCCGCAGCTCGTAGCCGTGGCGGCAGACTCCGGCGGCGCGGTGGCGTCGTTCTTGACGGTCTCCTCTTGGATGAGGCCCTCCTCCTCCTCCGACTGATCCGTGGACAAAGGCAGCGGCGAAGACGTGAACGCGGCGGCCAATGCGGCCGCGGCCTGCACGTCCTTGGGCGCCGGCGAGGCGGCGCGCGGGAGGACGTCGGCGAGCTCCGGGAAGTTGAGGTGCGCGGACCGGGCGCCCTTGATGGCGAGCGCGGCGACGTCGTGCGCGCGCGCGGCCATCTCGGCGGTGGGGAAGGTGCCGAGCCAGATGCGCGACTTCTTGCGCGGCTCGCGGATCTCCGACACCCACTTGCCCCACGCCCGCATCCGCACGCCGCGGTACACCGGGTGCCTCCCGTCGCTGCTACGCTTGCTCTTCTTCTTCGTCGTCGTCGTCGTCTTCCCCTCCTCCGTCTCCTCCCGCCCTCCCTCTTCCTCGTCCAGCTGCCGCTTGCGCGGCGCCGCCTTCACGGCATTGGCGGCGCTCGCCGGCGAGGAGGGACACGACGAAGAGTCCGTGACGGTGGACGAGCACGACATGGACGTGGAGCTGGTCGTATACGACGATGTCGATGACGACGAAGACGACGAGGTTTCTTGGAGCTCCCGAGTAGGCGCCATGGTTGCGTGCAGTGGGTGCACGACGAGGGAAGGAGTATGGCTCTGCTTGCTGCTCCGCCTTGGCCTTGCGGTGGTGTGTGTCTGTTCGTATCTGCAGTGGGGGTTTATATGAGAGAGAGAGAGAGGTGGGAGAAAAGTTTACTGGTGAAAAAGCTAATTAAGAAACCATGGGAGGGCGATATATATGCTTGGTGCCCCCCTGGTCTTGTCCCCACTGTTTTGTTTCCAAGGGCACATGTTCATCATTGGGTTTTCGGTGCCTTGTGGTACTACATGATATACATCATCATTTCATAAAATTGGCAGCACAGATTCAACGGTACAAATTTGAGTGGCTGTGGCCTGTGGGCTTGGGAGCTAGGACAAGAGAGAATATCAGGTGATGCCAACATTCACATGCATGCTCCCATGTTTCTAATTTTGAAAACCCACATTTTTTTACAAAGAAAACCCGCATTTAAATGGTTCACAAATATCTGATTTTGTTTATGAATGTTTATAAGACATGTATCTGCAGACCCTAAAATTTCCAGATGCAAATTGAAAAAACACACATAAAAAAATACAGATGTTAGTAGTGTCGTTTTTACACTATTCACGTTTTTGTTTCTTTTGTTTCTCTGTGTGCATTTTGATTTTTTTTAAATAGTTGTAGACAAATGTTTTGTGAATATCCACAAATTTTTAAAACATTTAAATGCGTGTTTATGAAATTGGGAGCATGAGAGCATGTGAAGGGTGTTATCATTTAATACTTTTCAGTATACAAGCGGTACTTATATGTATGATGTCATGTTTTATTTGTGGAGACGTATGGGATAAGACCAGGTCTAGATCCGAGTCATCTTAAGTAGGTGTACTATGGAGATTTTTCGTTAAATTGAGATTATCTATTAAAGTTTAATTGAAACTTTGCTAAATGTCTAGTTAGATTTCCAAACTTTTCGGTAAACACTAGATATTCAACAGTACAAGTTCAAGTGGTTGTGGACTTGGGGACTAGGGCAATAGACTGGTGCTCATATGTATGATGTCCTTTTTTATTTGTCAATCCGTGTTGGACGAGGCCAATGCTAGATCTGAGTTGGTGTTAAGTTCGGTGTACTATGAAAATTTTCCAAAAGAAAAATTCAAAACTGAGATTATCTGTTCACAAATTAGTCGAGACTTTCTTAAATATTAGTTAGATTTCCAAACTTTTCATTAAACACCTGATCATCACCGTCTTATATCATCCCACATATAACCCGGAAGTAATAATTGCATCAAACCTTCTACCCAAGTTGCGCATTAGTACCACAATATAAGGGCAAATAATGTGCAATTATTGCTGGCTAAGGTTTGCGAAAGTTCCCGATGAGCAAGAATTAATAGCGCCATTTTAATTAAAATTCATGAACCTTCTTGGATTGTTATACAAAAAGTTTTTTTTAACACGATGTGTTGTTCTTCACGTACGACACAGTAGGGTTCATTCTTGAAGAAATCAAGACATGCATGGTTCTAATTTTAGTGAATTCTCTAATATATTCACATGAGTGTGATGCCGAAAATAGCTAAAGAGATATCTCCGATTATGTAGCTTGCAAATTCGGTCTTGTAAAAGAAACAATATCACTCCTTTACAAAAAAGAAAAAAAATATCACATAGATCAGTTGATGTGCATGGTTGGGGTAAATCCGTGTAAAACTCGCACGCCATTTTGATGTGCACGCCACAGGGAAGGCACACATCAACATCAAATTCGTGCCAGTGCCCCAATGTGATGTGATGTGATGGCCTCACGCAACCAAAAAAAATTGCACTACACCAGTAGCACCTTTGTTCTAAATAATCCATATTCGTTTCGGTAATTTGTGATTGAGGCCAGGCTCATCTTCACCCGATGAACAGTATCTAAAAAACAATAGTGAAGAAAACAAAAAAAAACTAATTTGGTTTGACATTGAAGACATGACACTTTTCCTGCAAAAAAAAAAGAAGAAGATATGACACTTGAGGAACTCGCTTCGACCTAAAGCTCGCCTCTAAAATTGTTTTTTTTTAGACTCCTCGAATCTCATTTTACCATGAATTTTTGCATGCACCTAGCGCATTGGAGCATCTTGGACGCCAACAAAATCCAGTTGTTTCTTGAATGGTTTTTGCTATTTTGTTTGAATTTACTGTTCGCGCCTAGGTGCAGGTGCACCTGGCCACCGAATCGTCTCACTCTATCCATTCACCCTTCTTTGTCCAGAAGAAATCTAATTTTGTTGAATGACTTCAAAACCATTGTGTTTTAAAAGCTGACAGTTTGGGCCCGTTTCCTGGAAGAAGCAGGTAGGGACATGTACAACGGTCTGTTCCTTTCACCACCACCCGTCGTGGTGGTGGCTGGTGCCTTGCTGGTGACACAACTAGCCCATCCATCCATCCATCCCCAAAGGCCAAAGCTAGCACACTGCACACCGCCCTCCCCCCACGCCTGTTTGCATGTTTTTACAACTCACCCACGCAGGCTACGCTGGAGGCAGGAGTCGCACGTTGGTGTTGCTGTCCGGTGCGCCCACTGGGCCTTGGCTTTAGCTGCCAAAGGAGAGTGGAGACAACGAGCTCGCTTGTTTGTACCACCTGCCGCAAGCCAAGCTGTGATGTGAAAATGGCTGCCTGCCCAGTGCCCATGCATGCATGCAGGCAGAACCGGAAAAGCAAGAGGTGGTGAAGCATATTGGACACCATGCTAGTGTGTGGATCAGTGGATGGATGGCAATACGGCATTGGGATCGGAGCACATGGCGGAGAGCCAGCGAGGCGATGGTCTCCTGGTCGGGCCCGGGGCTGGCTTTCTTTCGGAACGCCCCTGCACGAGCACGCTCTTCTCTTCTCTTCTCTGGAAGCAAAATAGGCTTGCTTTGCTTGCTCGGTTGCCTTGGATTTTTGTGGCGGCACGCCCCTATAACTAATATGGGCCGGGGTTTCCTTGGATTCCCGTATAACTAATCGGCATCGGTCGGGATTGCGTTCGCGGTTGGTCACCTGCAAATTGCAGCGCATGTTGGTGCCTGCGTTTACCATGATACTACTTGCTTTGCTTATTTTGATCCTGTCAGGCTACTGACTCCTTCTAGATCGGCCGAGTAGCATGGCATGGCATGGCGCCGTACCATGTGCAGTGATCGTGTCGTGTGTGCGTGCCCCCTTGGCCTTGGCCTTGGGTCTGGTCCTAGCTAGGCGTTTACCCGCGGCCACGGTTGCTTCCGCACTTCCCATCATTCCTTGGGACCCCCTTTTTAATAAGCTTCTTCCAAAAGCTTGTTTGATCTTCAGGTCAGGGATTTTACTTGCCCGGCCGCGGTCCCCGGCAAAAAAGATATTCTATATGTGTATCGCCACTGTGCGCGCTTGACCCATGGACTGTGCGTAACATGGCGTGGAACGCGTGGCGGGCGGTGGGTATGTGCAGGTGCGGTGCAGCCCGGCTGGCCGAGCGACAGGCCCCTGTGCGGGACGGATCGATCGCCGGAGAGGAGATCGTCCGTAGGCCCGGGCGCCGGTGCGTCGTGGTGGGTGGCGGTGCCGCACCCGCGTGCCCCCTGCCCTCTGGCGATCACTCGCCAGGTGGAGGGTGAACCACGAACGAACGCGGCGCGGTGCGGAGCACGGAGTCGCAGCGCGCACAGGGGGCGGCATGTGCCGGTTGACCATGTGCCCGGCAGCCCCGCGCGCGCCCTCGCCTCGGCGCCGCTCGCTCCCCCATCCCCATGTGCGCGGCGCACGCCACGCGCACCGGCGCCACTGCACCCTGAGGTGAACGAGCCACAGTGGCGTGTACGCTGGCATGACCCGGCGGCACTGGCGGGCGTCTCCGACGACGGCGACTGATTGAGCTTCGGCCCAATAGGCTCGCGCCATGCGTGGGGGCGTGGCCGTCCGAGCCCGCGCTTCTCGGCCGGAGGAGCTGGCACGACGTTTACGTTGATTGATCGACGACTGAGCTGACGTTCCTCTGCTCAGTTCAGTTCACTTCGTTCGTCCTCCTGTGTGTGCTCAGCGTGGCGAATGGTGCCATAACGAGCAAGCACCACCACGAGTTTGTCACAACAGGAGACAACAGATCGATCGATCTACATGATCGAGTACACTAGTGTTCTGTAACACACAGTATGGTTTAATTTGCTTCTTCCTCCTCTCCTCGTCCCCCGCTTTTGGTCTCTCATTTGGAGTACAGCGCACTAAAGAAACACATGCATGGAGCACACAGCTGATGGCCTCCACTGCATTTGCAATGGGTAAGAAAAAACTGAGAATAACAAGAGCATTTTGAGCTGACAGTAACTAGGATGTTTCAAGTGTTGATAACACGTGCAGGTCCAAGTTTCAAGCACCGATTCCCGACAAGCGCGCTCCAGGGCTTGGAGTCCATCCTCCTAGTAAAAACTCCAGGGGCTTCTGTACTGCCTTCACAAGCACACAGCCATAGATAAGTTGTAAAATGTATACGCCTTGTTTCAGAAAAAAAGATGTATAGACAGGCAAGCTTAAAAGCTACTCCCTCCGTTCCAAATTACTCGTCGTGGTTTTAGTTCTACTCCCTCCGTTCCAAATTATTCGTCGTGGTTAGGGAGTACGTAGTAGACATGATCAGCTTGTACAAGAGCATGGAGCTCAGGAATCCTTCTCACACATCAACCTATTCCTTTGTAATATTCACACGAGGGAAAACAGTATGTTCAAGTCTAAACACAGGAAACCTGCCAAATTAACATGTCATGTCAGGCTGCAGGCGGGACTGATCGTGGGCGTCCTACGTGTCAACGTGTGCAAGTATGATACAATTTCCCAATGACTGCACTTCTTGCATATGAAGAATTCGAAGTCACTCCCATGAATGAACAGCCACATCAAACAGTATGCCTATCATTTCTGAATCCTTAACCTTCTTGGATCCTCACACAGTCAAGCACGCCAACTGTCCTTTCCTCACCTATTCATCCAAAGGAAGAAGAACCTCAGCACATTTCGTATATGACCTCAAGCAGCATATAGCACATAGGAGTGCCGCAACAGATAAATCCATACATCGCATAACAAACACACAATGTCAAAAGTGATATTTACCTCTCTTCGATTCTTTGAAGGTAGCAGTACTACGAGCCAATTACCCTGCGACGTAAGGCACAACTACAGTAATGCTACTGACCCATGTTCTGTTACAACACTACCGGCATGGAGTGATCTAATGACCATCTTGAGTAAGCCTGACAACATTTCTGTTGCAGCGGTTGCATCAAGTGGCAGAGTTTCTATCTTTAATAAGGCTGACAACGGTGCATGAGATTCTAGACACAAATCACTCATTTGTATACATAATTTCCCAAGCTACATATAACACACAGGATTGCCACGACAGGTAAGAAGTGTAGAAAATATGAAACCCTAGAATTATGTGTTGTATTGTAGAAATGATAGGATGATAATATTGTATTATATTGAACTGACCCTCGTATGGGATATATATAGAAGTACATGAGGGGTAGAGGTTTGGAGTACAAGGCAAGATATTGTATGTTTAAACTAAGTCTATCTCTGTCTCCTTATCTCTAGCTAATCACGTTTATACTTCTAACAAGAAGCCCCATACATATCACATACAAGGCATGGTAAATGAACAGAGATTTCCGTGCAGAACTTGTTTTTTCCTGAACATTCTAGAACTTGGTTTCAGTGCAGACAAAAAGCATAGCAGAACTTGTGTACACATGGGTGCATGTAATCTGACTAAACACATCAATCTAGAAGCAAATTGAGCCTTAACAGTAGAGCAAACCATCACAAGGAGGAACCAGTTTCAGGCCACAACAGTGCAATACAACCTAAATTTATTCTCATAATAATTACACTCAAGACTAACATGAAATGGCCAAGCTGCAAACATGTAAGGCAAGCTAATACTATGACTTACATCGATGAAGCTGAGCTCAGTTTTGGGCTTCGAACTCCTGCTTGCTCATGAATATTGCAACTGGCTCCCCAGGGGAAGGTGGGTTGTTGTTCAGCACAGAAACATGCCGTCCAGCTCTGGCACGAGCAGCTCCATCAGATGCCGACAGCACCTCTGCATGCTCAAGGCCCAGCTGCCTTTTGATCAGCTCCAGGTTCTCCTCAAGCACGTTCATTTCACCAAAGGGGAGCGTCAAATACAAAGCCTGCGGACCGATGGTCCTTGCTTCATCTTTCTTGAACCTGATGAAAGGCATGCAGAGCTTCTGGACTTGTGTGAAGCTTGCTTCATGTTCAACGAAGCAATTCTTCAGTGCCTCACTAATGTCCTCGTCAGGGGCAAACAAACGTGTTTGGCTATCATAATTCGATTGAAGCACCCTCAAGCATTGCTCTTTCCATCCGTCATAGTGCTCGTTGACATATATGAGACCGACAGTGAGCTTGTTCTCTGCGGCCCGAGGTGGTGCCGCGCCCTTCTTGGGTTTCTTGGAGCCTGATCCTTGCTTCTGGTGCAGCTTCCTCATCAAAACAATTGAATCCTGTAAATACTTGCTTGCTATTCTTAGAGTAGGATCGGGAGTGCCTGCGATAGGCCATCCAGCCTTTATTGCAAAACCTTCCTTCCTTATGATATTCTGCCACACATGTTCAGCATAGTGTGGACAAATTGGGGTGATGAGCCTCGTCTGAACATCCATGAACCACACCAATAAATCACGATTCATGCCTGCCGCTCCACAAGAGAGCCTGTACTCATCTCTAGCCAATTGTAGGTCATAGAACCCAGACTTCAAGGCATCTCTGAACATAAAGGAATTGTAGCTCTTCTCAGTTTCATTCACAGCAATGTTGATCTCATTGGCAAACACATGGTCAGCATAAGTAGAGGGAGGACCAGATCTCAGAGAAGATTGAGCAGCTATAACCTCTTCCATCCATGCAATTTCTTTTGTAAGCCTCATGATGGCAGATTTTGCAGTTTCAGTGACAAAATTTGCATCATCCATACCATCACCCGCATCAGCAAGGGCAAACCTGGTGGCGTCTGAAGAGTACTCTTTAATGGCCTGCCCAAGAGTTTGGAAATTCCCTGTGGACTTGGACATTTTCTCAGAGTTAAGCATAAGATGTCCATTGCAGCGGAAGCCACGAGGCCAATGGTGCTCTGGAAGGAGTGCTGTATGAGTGTAAATGCTGAATGTCAGATGGTTCTGGATAAGCTCCTTACCAGATACCCGAATATCCAAGGGATACCAGTACTCATATTCTTGCTTCATTTTGCTCAACAGGGCAGGAGGGATGTCGCTTTTGGGTGCCGGACCATCACAGAAAACATAATCCCATACCTCATCCGTCATTTGCTCTGGCCTAATAGAAGATCTTTCTTTTCCATACATGTCACCATTTTGTAGAAGATGCGCAATCGTGTAATACGCCATGTATAGGGTTGAATCAGAAAGAGATTCTACAAGGAACTGTTCATCAAATGGAATGCGAGTACCTAGGCCAAAAGAACGTGAACAAGCCCACTTGTTCAGCCAGCCCAATGTATGCTCGAACCCATTACGAGTTTCAGCTGAAAATGTATTCATGTTCTTCAAACATTTGACTGCCTTCTGCTTCCATTCAACCTCACCATAAGTTATGTACCATTGATCTGTGAGAGCAACGACACACTCATCACCAGATCTTGACATAACTTTTTTCTCAGGCTCACTATACAAAACAGCCAAGCCTTCTTCCAAAAGCTTGTTCTTAATCAGTGGCTTTGCTTCTTCAACCTTTCTGCCATTGTACTCCCCTACAACCATCACTCCTTCTGTAAACCCTTTAAGATATGTCATCCTTTTCGCTTCAGCAAGTTTTTCCTTGTCATATTGACTCGTAATCTTAAGATCAACACACACCTTCTCAGCTGACTTGTCTCCAAATCCAGGAATGTCGATTATTGGTATAATATCAAATGGAAGAACCCACTCGTCTTTGACTCCAAATTTTGCTCTCAATGCCGGCTTTGTGACTAAAGCTTGCAGTGCCATGAAATCGTCTGGCGAATCGCTTGGAACACTAGTCACAATGCCAGTACCTTTATCTGTTAAGATAGTGAGCATGGGAAGCGCATATATGATTTCATTGAAGGAAAGAGGAGACTTTAATGGCAAACCAATCAAATCGTTGCCAGAAAGCTCAGCTAAGCAGGTTGGCTTTTCGGGGACCCTGGATAGATTCTGATATGCCAGATTAAGAGCAGACCTTGCTGTCAGAATGAAGACATCGGCATCATTGATCTCAAAAGCCCCGTAATTTCCATTGGGCAGCACCCAACAGTTAGTTTGGCCATACATAGTCTCTGGTCTCAATGTAGCTGCTGCCAAATAAACATTTTTTCCTTCCAAGACCTTCAACTTTGGGGGAAAAGGTGGAATCACCTCCATTTTAATCAGCACATATTCTTGTGGCAATGCATTTTCACCTGTTGCCCTGTCATGGTCGGCACAAGGTTGGCCATCCAATGGAGAGTAGATTGTGTACCTCATGTCCTTAACAACTTTCCCCATTTTCTTGAGTTTTCTCATCTGCCATCGAACAAAAGCATCATAGAAAGGATTCATGTCAGTGGTTATGAATGAACGCCTCCAATCACAACCTAGGCCAAAGTCCTTAAGGTCTTTCTCCGCCAACGGAGGGAAGTAGGTCAACCAGTGATAAGGATCTTGAAATTTGGCAATGTCTTCATCTAACAGGCCAAAGCTCTTCATGATCTCCCATTGGAACTTCTGCATGCCAGTCTTTGCAGCAGCCTTAGATTTCTTGCTCTTAAATTTATCCTGGGCAACAGCCGCAGCCTGCTCAACTTCTCTATCATCTGTCACTTCAGCACTTGAATTATTCTCTGCTTGAGGAAACACTGGAGGGTTCCCATACTGTTGTATCTCCCTGGCCAGCTTATCAGCTGAGGCCTTGATTGGCATCCCGGTACAGTGGAAAGCAAATGGCAATAGAACATTCAAGCCACGGAGTCTGTGGTATGCAGCACCAAACTCAAGCTTGGACAATGAGAACGCATGTCCCAAATGAAGCAATCCATTCATGTAAGGATACGGAAAGTTGCCGAAGAATTTTTCACCAGGGCCTGGAGATTTATTGCCCGGCTCAGCATGAAAAACTTTGCTATCCTCCCAACATTTTTGAGCATCTGACTGGATCTTGAGCAAAAGGTCTCTGCGTGCATAACGCTTGCCTGCTTCAGGATTTGATGACATTTTCCTGATTGTTCAACAAAAAACAGGTATCAGAGGGCCAACTTCTAGATTTTATGTACATTATTCCGGAATAAATTGTACATCTTCATTGTAAAAAATAGCAACAGGGTGCAATCTGCTTTGAGTTTCTCAGTTTTCCAACATAAGAAACATAGTAATGCTTAATGAAGTCAATGAGATTAAGCCATTCTGTAACAGAGGTACCGGAACCATAAGAAAACTCACCAACAGGGGACACTCAAACAATTTTTGACATCTATAAATCTAAAATTGAGAAAACCTCTGCTGGCTAAAACTTGCACACATAACTAAAGTCCTAAAATTACGAGCAAGTACTATGTAAAAGCAGAATAAAGTCAGCGTTTTCATGACTCTATATAAGTACTCCCTCTGTCCCAAAATAAGTGCCTTAACCTTAGTAGAGCAACACGACAAGAATAATAATAACTGGAGCAAAGAAAATCATGACGTGACACCAATCAAAATGAAAAATCCCCAAACATCATTTTCTCACGAACCAGCTCTTATATTGGTGGGCCGCATAACAGAGAGCCTGAACAAGAACACACAATGTATATAAACTGCCAATTAAAATATTAAAACCACACAGTCAAGTGCAAACTCGTAAACACAAGTATTCATAAGTTCCGCATCCTTCAACCTTTATGAAATATGATGTTCGAATTTCCCTGTCCAAACTTACAGATTTTCAAAATAAAAATAAAAATAACTACAGTTCTGAACTACGTAAGCAACAACAAGTAGATAAACCAAAGGCATATTACTGCATACCCAGTGACAAACTGGCAACTGACAAGAGCTAAGAATCACTCTCAAATCCCAAGCTCGTGGCTCGAAGAAAAGCAATCACACTAGAAAAGACAGGAATCCATCAATGTGTTAGCCAAAATAAAATCAGCCGGTAAGGACAGTCACAGTTCTTCCCATATGAACTAAACAAGCATGCCACAAACATGTTCTATACCAGGTCCACATAAAGTATCACAGAATCATGTCAAACCAGGCATGGTGTGAACTATTTCGCCTCGATCGTGCTCAACATAAAGGGGCTGAACTGAAACCCTACCACGCGAAAGCGAGAACAACAGCATGCCATCATCAGTTCATCACAAAATCAGGCACGAACACATCGAAAACTAGGCTGGAACACCACGCGCGAATAATAATAGACGGATCCGGCGTAACTGTGACAGGACGTAACAGAAACCAAGCATAAACAGAGGCTACTGAAAACAAGCGTGCAGACGGAGGGACTTCGTGTCTGAGATGTGGAGAGGAGGAGTCGGGAGCGCGAGAGGGAGTCGCACCTACACGCGAGCAACCGCCGCGAAGAACCACCGCCCGCCGGCGAAAGGAGCGCTCGAGTCGCCGGAGTGGAGAGCTGGTGGTGGTGGAGGCGGTCTCTTTTTTTCGAGGGAAAGCTCAAGGCGGCTTGACCAAGACACGACTACTGTTTTTTAATCAGGGAAACTGAGACACGATGAGCGTCACGGGGCCGAGTACAATACAACCGGCTGTCGGCCTGCGGCCCAATATAGTCTTTAACCTGGGCCGATCCTTTTTTTTAATCAAAGAAGGGCTTGCCCCTTCCGATTTTCATTACTGAAAACCACCACGATACACAGAAAGTTCAGAATAGCTCCATCCTAACACGAGAACTAAAAGCTACCAAGTTCAAACGAGATGACACAAAAGGCCATCACAGGCCAAACATCCACGCTAGAACCCAACATCGCATCCGAAGACATAACCACAAGTCTAAACCAACCAGTACATCAAAAGAAAGACCAGGAGCTAAAAGAAGCCCAGCAGCTGAAGGAAATATGCCCTAGAGGCAATAATAAAGTTATTATTTATTATCTTATATCATGATAAATGTTTATTATTCATACTATAATTGTATTAACCGGAAATATAATACATGTGTGAATACATAGATAAACATAATGTCACTAGTATGCCTCGACTTGACTAGCTCGTTGATCAAAGATGGTTGTGTTTCCTGACCATAGACATGAGTTGTCATTTGATTAACGGGATCACATCATTAGGAGAATGATGTGATTGACTTGACCCATTCCGTTAGCTTAGCACTTGATCGTTTAGTATGTTGCTATTGCTTTCTTCATGACTTATACATGGTCCTACAACTATGAGATTATGCAACTCCCGTTTACCGGAGGAACACTTTATGTGCTACTAAACGTCACAACGTAACTGGGTGATTACAAAGGAGCTCTACAGGTGTCTCCGAAGGTACATGTTGAGTTGGCGTATTTCGAGATTAGGATTTGTCACTTCGATTGTCGGAGAGGTATCTCTGGGCCCTCTCGGTAATGCACATCACTATAAGCCTTGCAAGCAATGTAACTAATGAGTTAGTTACGGAATGATGCATTACGTAACGAGTAAAGAGACTTGCCGGTAACGAGTAAAGAGACTTGACGATCGAATCTCGGGCAAGTAACATACCGATGACAAAGGGAACAATGTATGTTGTTATGCGGTTTAACCGATAAAGATCTTCGTAGAATATGTAGGAGCCAATATGAGGATCCAAGTTCCGCTATTGGTTATTGACCGGAGACGTGTCTCGGTCATGTCTACATAGTTCTCGAACCCATAGGGTCTGCACGCTTAAAGTTAGATGACGGTTATATTATGAGTTTATGTGTTTTGATGTATCGAAGATAGTTCGGAGTCCCAGATATGATCACGGACATGACGAGGAGTCTTGAAATGGTCGAGACATGAAGATTGATATATTGGACGACGATATTCGTACACCGGAATTGTTCCGGGGGTTATCGGATGTATACCGGAGTATCAGGGGGTTACCGGAACCCCCAGGGGGTTAATGGGCCTCATGGGCCCAAAGTGGAGCAGAGGAGGGGCGGCCAGGGCAGGCCGCGCGCCCCCTCCCCCTCTAGTCTGAATAGGACAAGGAGGGGGTGTTGGGGAACGTAGTAATTTCAAAATTTTCCTACGCACACGCAAGATCATGGTGATGGCATAGCAACGAAAGGGGAGAGTGTGTCCACGTACCCTCGTAGACCGAAAGCGGAAGAGTTATGACAACACGGTTGATGTAGTCGTACGTCTTCACGATCCGACCGATCCAAGCACCGAACATACGGCACCTCCGTGTACAACACACATTCAGCTCGATGACGTTCCCCGGACTCCGATCCAGCAGGGTGTCGGGGATGAGTTCCGTCAGCACGACGGTGTGGTGACGATGATGATGTTCTATCGGCGCAGGGCTTCGCCTAAACTCCGCGACGATATGACCGAGGTGGAATATGGTGGAGGGGGGCACCGCACACGGCTAAGGAACGATCCGTAGATCAACTTGCGTGTTCTAGGGTGCCCCCTGCCCCCGTATATAAAGGAGCAAGGGGGGGGGGGTGCGGCCGGCCCTAGGAGGAGGCGCGCCGGAGGAGTCCTACTCCCACCGGGAGTAGGACTCCCCCCTTTTCCTAGTTGGATTAGGACTTGGGGGGAGGGAAAGAGGAAAGGGGGGCGCCGCCCCCCCCTTCCTTGTTCTATTCGGACTAGGGGGGAGGGGGCGCGCGGCCTGCCCTGGCCGGCCCTCCTCTTCTCCCTCATGGCCCACTAAGGCCCATTAACCCCCGGGAGGGTTCCGGTAACCCCCCGGTGTTCCGGGAAAATCCCGATTTCACCCGGAACTATTCTGAAGTCCAAACATAGGCTTCCAATATATCAATCTTTATGTCTTGACCATTTCGAGACTCCTCGTCATGTCTGTGATCACATCCGGGACTCCGAACAAACTTCAGTACGTCAAAACTTATAAACTCATAATAAAACTGTCATCGTAACGTTAAGCGTGCGGACCCTACGGGTTCGAGAACTATGTAGACATGACCTAGAACTGTTTTTGATCAATAACCAATAGTGGAACCTAGATGTTCATATTGGCTCCTACATATTCTACGAAGATCTTTATCGGTCAAACCGCATAACAACATACATTGTTCCCTTTGTCATCGGTATGTTACTTGCCCGAGATTTGATCGTCGGTATCCAATACCTAGTTCAATCTCGTTACCGGCAAGTCTCTTTACTCGTTCCGTAATACATCATTCCGTAACTAACTCATTAGTTACAATGCTTGCAAGGCTTAAGTGATGTGTATTACCGAGAGGGCCCAGAGATACCTCTCCGACAATCGGAGTGACAAAACCTAATCTCGAATTACGCCAACTCAACATGTACCTTTGGAGACACCTGTAGAGCACCTTTATAATCACCCAGTTACGTTGTGACGTTTGGTAGCACACAAAGTGATCCTCCGGTAAACGGGAGTTGCATAATCTCATAGTTGCAGGAACTTTGCATAAGTCATGAAGAAAGCAATAGCAACATACTAAACGATCAAGTGCTAGGCTAACAGAATGGGTCAAGTTAATCACATCATTCTCCTAATGATGTGATCTCATTAATCAAATGACAACACATGTCTATGGTTAGGAAACATAACCATCTTTGATTAATGAGCTAGTCATGTAGAGGCATACTAGTGACATTATGTTTGTCTATGTATTCACACATGTATTATTATTCCGGATAATACAATTCTAGCATGAATAATAAAAATTTATCATGATATTCGGAAATAAATAATAACTTTATTATTGCCTCTAGGGCATATTTCCTTCAGTCCCCCACTTGCACTAGAGTCAATAATCTAGATTACATAGTAATGATTCTAACACCCATGGAGTCTTGGTGCTGATCATGTTTTGCTCGTGAGAGAGGCTTAGTCAACAGGTCTGCAACATTCAAATCCGTATGTATCTTGCAAATTTCTATGTCTCCCACTTGGACTTGGTCCCAGATGGAATTGAAGCATCTCTTGATGTGTTTGGTCCTCTTGTGAAATCTGGATTCCTTTGCCAAGGCAATTGCGCCAGTATTGTCACGGAAGATCTTCATTGGTTCCGATGCACTAGGTATGACACCTAGATCGGAAATGAACTCCTTCATCCAGACTCCTTCATTTGATGCTTCCGAAGCAGCTATGTACTCCGCTTCACATGTAGATCCCGCTACGACACTTTGTTTACAACTGCACCAACTTACAGCTCCACCGTTTAATATAAATACGTATCCGGTTTGCGATTTAGAATGTCCGGATCAGTGTCAAAGCTTGCATCGACGTAACCTTTTACGACAAGCTCTTTGTCACCCCCATAAATGAGAAACATATCCTTAGTCCTTTTTAGGTATTTCAGGATATTCTTGACCGCTGTCCAGTGATCCACTCCTGGATTACTTTGGTACCTCCCTGCTAAACTAATAGCAAGGCACACATCAGGTCTGGTACACAGCATTGCATACATGATAGAGCCTATGGCTGAAGCATAGGGAACTCCTTCCATTTTCTCTCTATCTTCTGCAGTGGTCGGGCATTGAGTCTGACTCAATTTTATACCTTGTAATACAGGCAAGAACCCTTTCTTTGCCTGATCCATATTGAACTTTTTCAACACTTTATCAAGGTACGTGCATTGTGAAAGTCCAATCAAGCGTCTTGATCTATCTCTATAGATCTTGATGCCCAATATGTAAGCAGCTTCACCGAGGTCTTTCATTGAAAAACTTTTATTCAAGTATCCTTTTATGCTATCCAGAAATTCTATATCATTTCCAATCAACAATATGTCGTCCACATATAATATTAGAAATGCTACAGAGCTCCCACTCACTTTCTTGTAAATACAGGCTTCTCCAAAAGTCTGTATAAAACCATATGCTTTGATCACACTATCAAAGCGTTTATTCCAACTCCGAGAGGCTTGCACCAGACCATAGATTGATCACTGGAGCTTGCACACTTTGTTAGCTCCCTTAGGATCGACAAAACCTTCCGGTTGCATCATATACAACTCTTCTTCCAGAAATCCATTCAGGAATGCAGTTTTGACATCCATCTGCATATTTCATAATCATAAAATGCGGCAATCGCTAACATGATTCGGACAGACTTAAGCATCGCTACGGGTGAGAAGGTCTCATTGTAGTCAACCCCTTGAACTTGTCGAAAACCTTTTGCAACAAGTCGAGCTTTGTAAACAGTAACATTACCGTCAGCATCAGTCTTCTTCTTGAAGATCCATTTATTCTCTATTGCTTGCCGACCATCGGGCAAGTCAACCAAAGTCCACACTTTGTTCTCATACATGGATCCCATCTCAGATTTCATGGCTTCAAGCCATTTTGTGGAATCTGGGCTCACCATCGCTTCTTCATAGTTCGTAGGTTCACCATGATCTAGTATCATGACTTCCAGAATAGGATTACCGTACCACTCTGGTGTGGATCTTACTCTGGTTGATCTACAAAGTTCAGTAACAACTTGATCTGAAGTTTCATGATCATCATCATTAACTTCCTCACTAATTGGTGTAGGTGTCACAGGAACCGATTTCTGTGATGAACTACTTTCCAATAAGGGAGCTGGTATAGTTACCTCATCAAGTTCTACTTTCCTTCCACTCACTTCTTTCGAGAGAAACTCTTTCTCTAGAAAGGATCCATTCTTAGCAACGAATGTCTTGCCTTCGGATCTGCGATAGAAGGTGTACCCAACTGTCTCCTTTGGGTATCCTATGAAGACACATTTTTCTGATTTGGGTTCGAGCTTACCAGGTTGAAATTTTTTCACATAAGCATTGCAGCCCCAAACTTTCAGAAACGACAACTTTGGTTTCTTGCCAAACCATAGTTCATAAGGAGTCGTCTCAACGGATTTTGATGGTGCCCTATTTAACGTGAATGCAGCCGTCTCTAAAGCATAACCCCAAAATGATAGCGGTAAATCGGTAAGAGACATCATAGATCGCACCATATCTAGTAAAGTACGATTACGACGTTCGGACACACCATTGCGCTGTGGTGTTCCAGGTGGCGTGAGTTGCGAAACTATTCCGCATTGTTTCAAATGTAGACCAAACTCGTAACTCAAATATTCTCCTCCACGATCAGATCGTAGAAACTTTATTTTCTTGTTACGATGATTTTCAACTTCACTCTGAAATTCTTTGAACCTTTCAAATGTTTCAGATTTATGTTTCATTAAGTAGATATACCCGTATCTGCTTAAATCATCTGTGAAGGTGAGAAAATAACGATATCCGCCACGAGCTTCAACATTCATCGAACCACATACATCTGTATGTATGATTTCCAACAAATCTGTTGCTCTCTCCATAGTACCGGAGAACGGTGTTTTAGTCATCTTGCCCATGAGGCACGGTTCGCAAGTACCAAGTGATTCATAATCAAGTGGTTCCAAAAGTCCATCAGTATGGAGTTTCTTCATGCGCTTTACACCGATATGACCTAAACGGCAGTGCCACAAATAAGTTGCACTATCATTATCAACTCTGCATCTTTTGGTTTCAACACTATGAATATGTGTATCACTACTATCGAGATTCAATAAAAATAGACCACTCTTCAAGGGTGCATGACCATAAAAGATATTACTCATATAAATAGAACAACCATTATTCTCTGATTTAAATGAATAACCATCTCGCATCAAACAAGATCCAGATATAATGTTCATGCTCAACGCTGGCACCAAATAACAATTATTCAGGTCTAAAACTAATCCCGAAGGTAGATGTAGAGGTAGCGTGCCGACCGCGATCACATCGACTTTGGAACCGTTTCCCACGCACATCGTCACCTCGTCCTTGGCCAGTGCTCGCTTATTCTGTAGTCCCTGTTTCAAGTTGCAAATATTAGCAACAGAACCAGTATCAAATACCCAGGTGCTACTGCGAGCTCTAGTAAGGTACACATCAATAACATGTATATCACATATACCTTTGTTCACCTTGCCATCCTTCTTACCCGCCAAATACTTGGGGCAGTTCCGCTTCCAGTGACCAGTTTGCTTGCAGTAGAAGCACTCAGTTTCAGGCTTAGGTCCAGACTTGGGTTTCTTCTCTTGAGCAGCAACTTGCTTGCTGTTCTTCTTAAAGTTCCCCTTCTTCTTCCCTTTGCCCTTTTTCTTGAAACTAGTGGTCTTGTTGACCATCAACACTTGATGCTCCTTCTTGATTTCTACCTCCGCAGCTTTTAGCATTGCGAAGAGCTCGGGAATTGTCTTGTTTATCCCTTGCATATTATAGTTCATCACGAAGCTCTTGTAGCTTGGTGGCAGTGATTGGAGAATTCTGTCAATGACGCTATCATCCAGAAGATTAACTCCCAGTTGAATCAAGTGATTATTATACCCAGACATTTTGAGTATATGCTCACTGAAAGAACTATTCTCCTCCATCTTGCAGCTGTAGAACTTATTGGAGACTTCATATCTCTCAATCCGGGCATTTGCTTGAAATATTAACTTCAACTCCTGGAACATCTCATATGCTCCATGACGTTCAAAACGTCGTTGAAGACCCGGTTCTAAGCCATAAAGCATGGCACACTGAACTATAGAGTAGTCATCAGCTTTGCTCTGCCAGACGTTCACAACATCTGGCGTTGCTCCTGCAGCAGGCCTGGCACCCAGCGGTGCTTCCATGACGTAATTCTTCTGTGCAGCAATGAGGATAATCCTCAAGTTACGGACCCAGTCCGTGTAATTGCTACCATCATCTTTCAACTTTGCTTTCTCAAGGAACGCATTAAAATTCAACGGAACAACAGCGCGAGCCATCTATCTACAAACAAGATAATCAAAAAAATACTATCAGGTACTAAGTTCATGATAAATTTAAGTTCAATTAATCATATTACTTAAGAACTCCCACTTAGACAGACATCTCTCTAGTCATCTAAGTGATCACGTGATCCAAATCAACTAAACCATAACCGATCATCACGTGAGATGGAGTAGTTTTCAATGGTGAACATCACTATGTTGATCATATCTACTATACGATTCACGCTCGACCTTTCGGTCTCCATGTTCCGAGGCCATATCTGCATATGCTAGGCTCGTCAAGTTTAACCTGAGTATTTTGCGTGTGCAAAACTGGCTTGCACCCGTTGTAGATGGACGTAGAGCTTATCACACCCGATCATCATGTGGTGTCTGGGCACGACGAACTTTGGCAACGGTGCATACTCAGGGAGAACACTTCTTGATAATTAGTGAGAGATCATGTTAAAATGCTACCGTCAATCAAAGCAAGATAAGATGCATAAAAGATAAACATCACATGCAATCAATATAAGTGATATGATATGGCCATCATCATCTTGTGCTTGTGATCTCCATCTTCAAAACACCATCGTGATCACCATCGTCACTGACGCGACACCTTGATCTCCATCGTAGCATCGTTGTCGTTACGCCATCTATTGCTTCTACGACTATCGCTACCGCTTAGTGATAAAGTAAAGCAATTACAGGGTGTTTGCATTTCATACAATAAAGCGACAACCATATGGCTCCTGCCAGTTGCCGATAACTTCGGTTACAAAACATGATCATCTCATACAATAAAATATAATATCACGTCTTGACCATATCACATCACAACATGCCTTGCAAGAACAAGTTAGACGTCCTCTACTTTGTTGTTGCAAATTTTACGTGGCTGCTACGGGCTTAGCAAAAATCGTTCTTACCTACGCATCAAAAACCACAACGATAGTTCGTCAAGTTAGTGTTGTTTTAACCTTCGCAAGGACCGGGCGTAGCCACACTCGATTCAGCTAAAGTGAGAGAGACAGACACCCGCCGGCCACCTTTAAGCACGAGTGCTCGTAACGGTGAAACCAGTCTCGCGTAAGCGTATGCGTAATGTCGGTCCGGGCCGCTTCATCTCACAATACTGCCGAACCAAAGTATGACATGCTGGTAAGCAGTATGA
Organism: Triticum timopheevii; assembly: GCA_963921465.1. Taxonomy (NCBI): domain Eukaryota; kingdom Viridiplantae; phylum Streptophyta; class Magnoliopsida; order Poales; family Poaceae; genus Triticum; species Triticum timopheevii. The sequence goes on along the minus strand of OY997262.1, from coordinate 273,288,287 downwards.
CTTGTATCGCCCACAACTCACTTGTGTTCTACTCGTGCATATGACATCTACGCATAAAACCAGGCTCGGATGCCACTGTTGGGGAACGTAGTAATTTCAAAATTTTCCTACGCACACGCAAGATCATGGTGATGGCATAGCAACGAAAGGTGAGAGTGTGTCCACGTACCCTCGTAGACCGAAAGCGGAAGCGTTATGACAACGCGGTTGATGTAGTCATACGTCTTCACGATCCGACCGATCCAAGCACCGAACATACGGCACCTCCGTGTACAACACACGTTCAGCTCGATGACGTTCCCCGGACTCCGATCCAGCAGGGTGTCGGGGATGAGTTTCGTCAGCACGACAGTGTGGTGACGATGATGATGTTCTACCAGCGCAGGGCTTCGCCTAAACTCCGCGACGATATGACCGAGGTGGAATATGGTGGAGGGGGGCACCGCACACGGCTAAGGAACGATCCGTAGATCAACTTGTGTGTTCTAGGGTGCCCCCCTGCCCCCGTATATAAAGGATCAAGGGGGGGGGGGTGCGGCCGGCAATAGGAGGAGGCACGCTGGAGGAGTTCTACTCCCAGCGAGAGTAGGACTCCCCCCCTTTTCCTAGTTGGATTAGGACTTGGGGGGAGGGAAAGAGGAAAGGGGGGCGCCGCCCCCCTTCCTTGTCCTATTCGGACTAGGGGGGGAGGGGGCGCGCGGCCTGCCCTGGCCGGCCCTCCTCTTCTCCCTCATGGCCCACTAAGGCCCATTAACCCTCGGGAGGGTTCCAGTAACCCCCCGGTGTTCCGGTAAAATCCCGATTTCACCCGGAACTATTCTGAAGTCCAAACATAGGCTTCGAATATATCAATTTTTATGTCTCGACCATTTCGAGACTCCTCGTCATGTCCGTGATCACATCCGGGACTCCGAACAAACTTCGGTACATCAAAACTTATAAACTCATAATAAAACTGTCATCGTAACGTTAAGCGTGCGGACCCTACGGGTTCGAGAACTATGTAGACATGACCTAGAACTGTTTCTGATCAATAACCAATAGTGGAACCTGGATGTTCATATTGGCTCCTACATATTCTACGAAGATCTTTATCGGTCAAACCGCATAACAACATACATTGTTCCCTTTGTCATCGGTATGTTACTTGCCCGAGATTTGATCGTCGGTATCCAATACCTAGTTCAATCTCGTTACCGGCAAGTCTCTTTACTCGTTTCGTAATACATCATTCCGTAACTAACTCATTAGTTACAATGCTTGCAAGGCTTAAGTGATGTGTATTACCGAGAGGGCCCAGAGATACCTCTCCGACAATCGGAGTGACAAAACCTAATCTCGAATTACGCCAACTCAACATGTACCTTTGGAGACACCTGTAGAGCACCTTTATAATCACCCAGTTATGTTGTGACATTTGGTAGCACACAAAGTGATCCTCCGGTAAATGGGAGTTGCATAATCTCATAGTTGCAGGAACTTTGCATAAATCATGAAGAAAGCAATAGCAACATACTAAATGATCAAGTGCTAGGCTAACTGAATGGGTCAAGTCAATCACATCATTCTCCTAATGATGTGATCTCGTTAATCAAATGACAACACATGTCTATGGTTAGGAAACATAACCATCTTTGATTAATGAGCTAGTCAAGTAGAGGCATACTAGTGACATTATGTTTGTCTATGTATTCACACATGTATTATGTTTCCGGATAATACAATTCTAGCATGAATAATGAACATTTATCATGATATGAGGAAATAAATAATAACTTTATTATTGCCTCTAGGGCATATTTCCTTCAGGGGGGCGGCGCCCCCCTTTCCTTCCTCTCCTCTCTCCCCTTCCTTCCCCTCTCCTACTTGGACAAGGAAAGGAGGGAGTCCGACTCCCGGTGGGAGTAGGTCTCCTCCCTAGCGCGCCCTCCCTTGGCCGGCCGCCCCCTCCCCTTGGTCCTTTATATACGGGGGCAGGGGGCACCTCTGAGGGAGTCCTGGATTAGGGGGTATCCGGACAGCCGGACTATATACTTTGGCCGGACTGTTGGACCGTGAAGATACAAGACTCAAGACTTCATCCCGTGTCCGGATGGGACTCTCCTTTGCGTGGAAGACAAGCTTGGCGATCCGAATATTATGTTTCCTTCCTTATAACCGACTCCATGTAACCCCTAGACCTCTCCGGTGTCTATATAAACCGGAGAGTTTAGTCCTTAGAGACACAATCATAATCATCATAGGCTAGCTTCTAGGGTTCAGCCTCTACGATCTCGTGGTAGATCAACTCTTGTAACACTCATATCATCAATATCAATCAAGTAGGAAGTAGGGTTTTACCTCCATCGAGAGAGCCCAAACCTAGGTAAAACATCGTGTCCCTTGCCTCCTGTTACCATCAGCCTTAGACGCACAGATCGGGACCCCCTACCCGAGATCCGCCGGTTTTGACACCGACATTGGTGCTTTCATTGAGAGTTCCTCTGTGTCGTCACTGCAAGGTTCGATGGCTTGTCTCGTTGTCAAGGACAACATCACCTCTGGAGGAGCGCTGGCTGTAGGCCAAACTCTACGACTAGGCGGCTTTGTCATGGTTGCCCAATCGGCTGCCGCGCTGACGATGACCTCTCGGGTCATCACAAATAGCCTCCACGTCAATTCGGAACTCGCCGAACAGATGAATCCAAAGGAGCTCTCCTCCCTTAATGAGCTCTTGGATCGCATCGTCGCTTTGGGAGTCGCCACAGACTATGACCGGATTGGGCTTAAACCCGACCAAAGGGATATTAAATCCCCACCGGTCACCCACGAGATAGCGGTAGTGGAGGAGCCGCATACGGATTATCCCTCTGTTTTGAGGACGAATTATGTCCGAATTACCGAGCTCTCTGAGCCGGATCCCCCCTCACGGGAGGACATGACCTAGACCCCAGACTTAGAATCGGGTATCAGGCTGAAAAAATCAGCCAGCGCCCCGGATCCCGAGCTATCAAGCACGGAAGCTCCTCTACCACTGGGCGTTAGATCAGATCAGAATCCAGATTCAGCTACACCCACCCACCCAGACTTAAACCATCTCTCCCATATCAGACAAGATCCCCAAGAGACAGTACATCGCTACTGGGCCAGATTCCTCCTTGTGCTAAACAAGGTCATGGACTGTCGTGAGGAGGACGCAATCTCACTTTTCTGCAAAAATTGCACGAACAAAGGGATCCTTAATGCTATAAGTCGCCATGACATAGTACACTTTGCTGACTTAGCAGCCATAGTACAGAAGTACTGTGCGATGGAAAGTGCCTGGAAAACCCAAACAAAATTTTGGGATAGTCCGGCTCTCACCAAAACCTTTGTCCGAGCTAAACGGGCGAACTCTCGTAAGTCAGCCGATCCAATCACCAAGAAACCAAAGCCCACCCCAGGGCGTGGAACCGTATTGGAAGAATGGCTCAATGGGCCATGTAAACTCCACAGCACGCCGGACACTACACCAACACATAGCCTAAGAGCATGTTGGATACTCCGGCAGGTAGCAAAAAGTGGTGAGGATCTTCTTGTAAGCCGTAAAGCAGAACAACATCCCGCTAAAGAAAACAATACGGTACTGACAGTCTTCGAGACTTTCGCCTCAAATAATAGGCGCAAGCGAGCTCATCAAAATTTCACTGAAATCTGCCATGTGGCACAAATAAATCCGTGGAATGACACTGCTATAACTTTCAGTGCCAGTGGTGAACCTTGATTCCAGACAGTCCGGGCACCAGCCGCTTTGGTCCTTAGCCCAATCGTGGATGGCTTTCGGCTCACTAAAGTACTCATGGACGGCGGAAGCGGATTAAACTTGATCTACGAAGAAACACTCAACAAGATGGAAATTGATAAAAACCGCATTGAGCAAAGCGGCACAACCTTCAGGGGAATCATCCTTAGTCGGGAAGCACGGTGCGTGGGAAAAATCACACTCTATGTGGTATTTGGCACTCCGGAGAATTACAGGTCCGAAGAAATCACATTCCAAGTGGCTCCTTTCAGCAGCGGATACCACGCCCTTTTAGGGCGGGACGCGTTCACAAGATTTCAAGCTATACCCCATTACGGGTACATGAAGCTTAAAATGCCCGGACCCAATGGAATCATCACTCTAGCCAGTGATCCAGACGTCGCACTTCGTGCTGAAAATAAAACCGCAGCACTAGCCCTGGAAGCATTATCCGAAGCTCTAGCAGCTGAAGAACTAACAACGCTGCGTGCCACCGTGGACAGGGGCGATGTGATACTCGACAAGCAACCCAAGTCCACCTCATTTAAACCCGCAGACGAGATAGTCAAAATCCAGGTCCATCCAACGGACCCCACGAAGACAGCTTCCATCGGGACACAACAGAGCCCCACAATGGACGCCGCACTACGAGAATTCCTACGCGAGAATTGGGACATTTTTTCCTGGCACTCTTCGGACATGCCAGGCATCCCACGCAGACTGGCCGAACACAGCCTCAATATACTGAAAGGATACAAGCCTGTCAAACAGACTCTTAGACGCTTCTCAGAGCCCAAACAGCAAGCCATGGGAGAAGAGCTAGCCAAGTTACTTGAGGCCGGATTCATCAGAGATATCAAGCATCCGGATTGGCTGGCAAATCTGGTAATGGTACCGAAGAAGGACAAATCCTGGCGCCTATGCGTCGACTTCAAAGACCTCAACAAGGCTGCCCCAAGGATCCTTCCCCCTCCCTCGCATCGACCACATCATCGACGCCACCGCAGGACACGACTCACTGTGTTTCCTCGACGCATACTTTGGATACCATCAAATAAAGATGGCAGAGTCCGACCAAGCTGCAACAGCCTTCATAACGCCATATGGTCCTTTCTGCTTCAACATTATGCCTTTCGGGCTTAAAAATGTCGGTGCAACCTATCAACGTATGATTCAAACATGCCTGGAGAAGCAAATCGGCAAAACAGTGGAGGCATACATGGACGACGTGGTCATAAAAACAAGACATGTCGAAACCCTAATAGACGACTTGAGGCTTACATGCAATAACCTCCGAACATACGGCATCAAGCTAAACCCAGAAAAATGTGTTTTCGGCATGCCCTCTGGGAAGCTGCTCGGCTTCATTGTTTCTAATAGAGGAATTGAAGTGAATCCGGCAAAAATCCGAGCTCTGTCACAGTTGGCTATCCCAATAGACCTCAAGCATATCCAGAAACTAGCTGGATGCGTGGCTGCCTTAAGCCGCTTTATCTCCTAATTAGGAGAAAAGGCATTACCTCTTTACCGCCTTCTTCGGCGCACCGAACACTTCATGTGGACGGATGCAACCGCGGCCGGACTGGACGAAATAAAGACCTTATTGGCCAGTAATCTAGTCCTAACAGCGCCAAATAGTGGCAAACCTATGCTATTGTACATAGCTGCAACACATCAAGTTGTAAGCGCAGTGCTCGTCGTCGAACGAGAGGCTGACGGATACAAATTCCCACTCCAAAAGCCGGTATATTACGTATCCACGGTCCTCACCCCATGCAAATCCCGATACCCACACTATCGAAGGATAGCATACGCGGTCTTCATGGCATCCCGGAAGCTACTACACTACTTTCAAGAGTGTTCGATTATGGTGGCCTCCAAAGTACCACTCAACGACATAATAAATAACCGCAACGCTACAGGCCCGATTGCCAAATGGGCCATCAAGCTCCTTCCATTCGACATAACATACAAACCATGGCGGGCCATTAAATTGCAAGTACTGCCTGACTTCGTCGCTGAATGGACAGAAGCCGAACTCCTAAAGAGTACGGCGCGTACTCTAACTGGATCATGCACTTCGATGGCTCTAAAATGTTGGCCAAATTGGGAGCAAGTGTAGTCCTGACGTCTCCCATCGGAGACACGGTCCAATACGTACTCCAAATATTATACACACACTCCAACAACGCAGCCGAATACGAGGCTCTGTTACACGGTCTTCGGATGGCAGTCTCCATGGGCATTCAACGCCTGGAGGTGCGCGGGGATTCAAACCTCGCAATATCACAAATAAACGGAGACTTTGATGCCAAGGATCCGAAAATGGCGGCCTACCGTAATGCTGTCCTCAAAATGTCAGCTCGGTTCGAGGGGCTCGAATTCCACCTGTGGCTCGAGAAAACAATCAAGCGGCGGATATCCTCGCCCGCATCGGCGCTAAACGCGACCCTGTCCCACCTAACATATTCGTGGAAAGGCTGTTCAAGCCATCCGTGGTATGGGAAGGGGAGTCCGGCAACACTAGCACGGATCCGAATACACCCCCAGATTCCGAACCGTCAGACATAATCGGAGGCTCCGCCACCAAAATAACACCCTTGGCCCACGAAATCATGGTTGTAATCGCCTCGTGGACTGAGCCCTTCTTATCCTACCTAAACAGGCAGGAGCTCCCTTAGGACCAAAATGAAGCACGTTGCATCGTGCGGCGTTCCAAAGCCTACAAAGTCCATGAGGGGGAACTCTATAAGAAAAGTGCGACCGAAGTGCTCCAAAGATGCATCTCCGAAGAGGAAGGGCGGCAACTCTAGGCTGAAATCCATGCCGGACTCGACGGAGACCACGCTGCGGCTCGGGCACTCGTCAGCAAGGCCTTCCGCACAGGCTTTTATTGGCCTACAGCCCGAGCAGACGCACAAGACCTTGTCTAAAACTACGTCGGTTGCCAGCTCTTTGCCAATCAGAGCCACATGCCCCCTACCTCTCTCCAAACAATCCCCATCACTTGGCCCTTCGCGGTCTGGGGGCTGGATATGGTCGGACCCCTCAAAGGGGGAAGCCATGATAAAAAACACTTATTGGTCATGGTGGACAAGTTCACCAAATGGATAGAAGCCAAACCAGTCAAAACGGCCGAATCCGGACCAGTGATAGACTTCATATCCGGGGTTGTACACCGATACAGCGTCCCCCACAGCATCATCACTGAAAATGGCTCAAACTTCACAGCCGATGAAGTGAAAACTTGGTGCGGAAACATGGGCATTAAGCTTGATTACGCCTCCGTCTACCATCCCCAAACAAACGGCCAGGTCGAACGTGCAAACGGTCTCATCATGAGCGGCATCAAACCCAGACTAGTGCGATCCTTGACAGAATTGGACACGCACTAGGTCGAGGAGCTCGACTCCGTACTCTGGGGGTTGCGGACCACGCCGAATCGCACCACCGGATACACACCATTTTTTATGGTATACGGCGCAGAAGCAGTACTACCCTGCGACATAATACATGATTCGCCTCGCGTACGCATGTACGAAGAGAAGGAAGCCGAGTTAGACTGGCAGGACAACTTAGATGCCTTGGAGGAGGAGCGCGACGTTGCAAAAGCCTGTTCCACATTCTATCAGCAGCAGGCTCAATGGTACCAAAGTAGAGAAGTGCGGGCCAAAACTTATAATATTGGCGAACTCGTTCTACGCCTACCAGAGAACAAGAAGGACAAGCTCAAACCTAAGTGGGAGGGTCCCTTCGTTATTGACAAAGTTCTCACCGGAGGAGCGTACTGCCTATGTAATGCATCCGATAACAGACTCGAGCCGAACCCATGGAACGCGGCCAGACTCCGGAGATTCTACACCTAGCGCCGAAATCAGTGTTCGTCTCCTTACCAATCCTTTTAAATTACGTTCCTCCACCTTTTTTCCTTTCTCGACCTTTTTTCTTCTCCACACAAAGTACTAAATGCAGTGCGGATGCTCGGATCATTCCGGCCGCACTATGTGTGTAAGGCATACCTGGGGGCTTCCTATACGGAAGCTAAATATAATTGCTTTCATGGCTTCTTGCCTATCACATATGCGTTCTTTTTCCATATGTGCCTTTTCTTCACCATTATATGCATCGATATGACTTAAGATGTGGCCATGCTGGGTTGCCTGGCTCTTGTGTTTATGCTCTACGTTCCCGTTAATTCGGCTAGGGCATAAGGGGAGCACCTCTGCGATTGTTACTGCCGGTTCAGCCAGATGTGTACCTCAGACTGGGTGAAGCCGAAAGCTAGCGTTCTTAAGGGAATATTCGGTCGGTGAACAAAAGATGTTTTTTTGTTTATCACAACATGAATCCCCAGAAGTTTTGTATCCTGCATCTCTGTTCGCAGTCCGGACATGTACATCGCTGCATGTGTACCCAGGGAAAGGAACCCCTAACGGAACTATTCTCCCTGGAAGATGTTTCTTACTATCCATGTAATATAACATAACTAGTTGGGTACTTGTCTGTTCAAGCACTTATGACCCCTATGCCTGGTTTCCACGCATACCCTGGTTCTGCATAACTGAGCGGGTATTCGGATACACTCCGGACTGTCGGATCCGGGGGCTGAAGCGAAAAGGTCCGCCATGACAAATGATTTTAACCCGGCTAGGGACTACATATGTCCATTGAATTACATAGTCACTTGGACTGACTATACTCTTCCTCTATACCATCCAACAGGCTATCTAGCTTACAATCCTGTTGGGAATACTTTGAGCTAACGCTACCTGGTCATACACCAGACTCACGGGAATTTCTTGCCCATCTGGCCCCGCCGGTCCGACTTCGGCCATATAGTTCGGGTCAAGCTTGGTGTAGCGCATCTTCACCATAGCCTAGGCTTCTCTTGCACCTTGTCGGCAGGCCGACACCTTCCACAATCGAAATTGCCGTCGTGCTCCTTGGAGCATATCCACGAGCTCCCCCATGCCTTTTGGCAAGAAGCTGGATGGCCACAAGGCCTGGGCAATACCCTGCATCACCTGCCGAGCTCGCTCGTGCAGCTATGAGAGGTCTTGCAGCAAATCGCCTGCACACGCGGGCATCTCCTCTTTAGGGCGGCCCGTCAACATACCTACAGATATAAATTATTTCAATATGCTTCCTCGCCGAGCTGTACCACAGTTCGTTTAGGCACTTACCATAAATGTCGCGACGAAGCCTTCTGTTCTCCTTCATGGAGTCCGCCAGCGGAGCGCGAAGATCTCCTAATTCGACGCCCAGCCGGACATTGGCATCTTGAAGATTGTTCTTCTCCTGCCTAACTTGCGTAAGAATACGCTCGCCAGCTTTTAGCTGCCTCTGGAGATGTGACTCGTCACCTCTTACGACCTCCGGATTCACCCCGGGATTATCTGCAGAATTTTCTGTTAGACTTATCATACAAGCCACTTACTAACTGGTACATTTCCATACAATTAAGATAAATGTTACCAGATGTGGCCCTCTGGTATTCCTCTAGCTTGGCAACCGTGGCCCTCAGCTGAGTTTTGCACTCCTCCAGCTCTCGAGACAATTGGGCATTCTTATCTACAAGGACCTGTGCATAAATTGATCCTTAAAACAGTTGTTCCAACTGTTTCAAGTCTCATGGGCTACTGCTATACATGCTTATCAAATTTTCTTACCCGTATATCTTTGGCATACTGGTCCGTCGCCCGGGCAAGCCCGCCTTGAGTAGCTCGGATGTATGCGTCTCACGAATTGAAAGTGTTAAATGCCTCTTCGGAAAAGATGTTGTTGCGAAGTACGACCCATCGGCGCCGGTGATTCATGGCACTCTCTACTTCGGAATTCGTGGCGGAGAGCATATTCGCATCCTCTGTCGGAGGATAATTCGGCATCAGCCCCGCGTCCGCTTCCTCTCTCGAAGCCGGTCCTGGAATCCGGCTGGTGGAGGCGTGATTGGCAGGATCTTCGGATATAGTCCGGCTACTCCTCTTTCTGCCAGGACACAAAGGGCGCTGTCACATTTCAAACACAATAATCACAGAGCAGGTTTTTACCATACCTCTGTAGCGGTGTTTCGGCCCTAACCGCCTTCCTCTTAAGCCTGCCCGATCCGGACGCCCTTTGCCGACGAGCCCCCAGGGGCTCGGCGCCGCGTTCCGACTGTCGTCTCTACAAAAATATGATATCTCAGGCATAGGGCATGAAATCAGAAAGGAGTCCTCTTCAGAGGATAGGGTTTTTTTGGCTTTGCTTACACGCGATGCAGGTAGCAGTCCGAGATAGTCGGTGATAATAGCCACTGAGGCGCCATCGCAGCTCGCCTGATAAAATGTCCCATTGACGAGCTCCACAGTAATATCCGGGGTCTTCTTAGAGTCCTGGATCGAAGGCCCTTCCGGGGTCCTCTGGATGCAGGGAGGGGCTGGAGAATCCTTCTACAGCCCTCCTCAGTTCCTGCTTAGAAATATCGAGGTAAATAATCGTGACGAAGGACGTTAGAATGAATGAGGTGGGTGAAAGAGTGACGACTTACCCAGCTTGGGGGGTTGTACATAGAAAACCCATCCCGCGGCTTAATATGAAGGAATTCTTCTTCTCCTCCTTTATACAAATCGGATAATATCCTCGACAGAGCAGTGGCGGAGTCCGGACCCTTGCGACCACAGCGGGTGGCATCATCTTCCCGGTTGTAGTGCCACATGGGCTTCCCTCGATATTGAAGCGGCTGCACTCCCCACATTATGCATATTGCCATAACCTCGACTATTGTCAGCCCTGATTTGGCCAGTAACTTTATCCTGCTCATCAAGAAGTGTATTTCTCTGGTATCCTCCTCTCGGGGGCCCTGAGGGTGCCAACTTCGGCGTGCCTTCGGTGGAGCATTACTGAACTCAAGGAGACCTGTTCGGACTGGATCCGGAAGGGAACCGTCATCAACATAAAACCACTCCGAGGGCTAGTTCTCCGGTGCCTTCTTGGGAGTACCGGATCAGTATCCAGTCTCGGCGACGCGCCATACTTCGGCTCCACCCACCTGACATATGGATTCCCCCTGGTTGCAAGGAACGAGGCAGAACAACTTCTTCCATAACCCGAAGTGAGCCTCGCGGCCCAGAAATAGTTCGCAAAGGGCGACGTATCCTGCTATATGCAGTACGGAGGCAGGGGTGAAGTTGTGCAAGTGGAGGCCGTAGAACTCCAGGAGCCCGCGAAGGAACGGGTGGATTGGAAACCCGACACCTCTTAGCAGATGTGGGATGAAGCATATTCGCTCCACCGGGGATGTATTAGGAGATCTCTCCGCTTGCTCCCCGCCATTATAGGTGGCTATTCCGGCTCGTACGGGGACCATGAACGCCGGTGGAAGAAACCCTTGGGTCTGCAGCTCAATTAAGCGGTTTTGAGGAACAGAGCATTCTTCCCAATCCCCTGGCCTAGAGCTATGGGAGCGAGAGGAGGAGCTGCGACGACCGACCATACTGGAATGATTTTTTCTGGGCACGCTCTGCTGGGTGCTCGCCCAAGGGAAGAAGGTGAAGCTTGGATCTGAGAATCCCCATCCCTTCAAATAGACGGTTTTGCTTGCAGGACCGGGGTGGCGGATGCAAAAATGCCCTGGCCCTTCGTATTCGCTCGACACGTGGAGATGTTCATTATTGAAGCACAGAAGCCGAGGAGTACAACATTGATGGGAAACTGGACACTGTTCGTTACAATAGGTACTTTGGAGTATTCGGAGACGGAACCCGCCTTGCAATGCCGAAGATAAAACTGCACGCCAGACTCATCGTCATTGAAGCCTGGTTCAGGGGCTACTAAGGGAGTCCGGAATTAGGGGGTATCCGGACAGCCGGACTATATACTTTGGCCAGACTGTTGGACCGTGAAGATACAAGACTCAAGACTTCGTCCCGTGTCCGGATGGGACTCTCCTTTGCGTGGAAGACAAGCTTGGCGATCCGGATATTATGTTTCCTTCCTTATAACCGACTCCATGTAAACCCTAGCCCTCTCCGGTGTCTATATAAACCGGAGAGTTTAGTCCTTAGAGACACAATCATAATCATCATAGGCTAGCTTCTAGGGTTTAGCCTCTACGATCTCGTGGTAGATCAACTCTTGTAACACTCATATCATCAATATCAATCAAGCAGGAAGTAGGGGTTTACCTCCATCGAGAGGGTCCGAACCTGGGTAAAACATCATGTCCCTTGCCTCCTGTTACCATCAGCCTTAGACGCACAGATCGGGACCCCCTACCCGAGATCCGCCGGTTTTGACACCGACAACCTCTAGACACAACAATTGATCCTTGAGATCTATTAGCCGTGTGCGGTGCCCCCCCTCCACCATATTCCACCTCGATAATATCGTAGTGGTGCTTAGGCGAAGCCCTGCATTGGCAGAACATCATCATCGTCACCACGCCGTCGTGCTGATGAAACTCTCCCTCGAAGCTCGGCTGGATCGGAGTTCGAGGGACGTCATTGAGCTGAACGTGTGCTAAACTCGGAGGTGTCGTGCGTTCAGTACTTGATCGGTCGGATCGTGAAGACGTATGACTAGATCCACCGCGTTGCCCTAACGCTTCCTCTTTCGGTCTACGAGGGTACGTGGACAACACTCTCCCCTCTCGTTGCTATGCATCACCATGATCTTGCATGTGCGTAGGATTTTTTTTTGAAATTACTATGTTCCCCAACAGTGGCATCCGAGCCTGGTTTTATGCGTAGATGTTATATGCACGAGTAGAACACAAGTGAGTTGTGGGCGATACAAGTCGTACTGATTACCCGCATATCATACTTTGGTTCGGCAGTATTGTTGGATGAAGCGGCCCGGACCGACATTACACGTACGCTTACGCGAGACTGGTTCCACCGATGTGCTTTGCACATAGGTGGCTGGCGGGTGTCAGTTTCTCCAACTTTAGTTGAACCGAGTGTGGCTACGCCCGGTCCTTGAGAAGGTTAAAACAACACTAACTTGACGAACTATCGTTGTGGTTTTGATGCGTAGGTAAGAACGGTTCTTGCTCAGCCCGTAGCAGCCATGTAAAACATGCAACAGCAAAGTAGAGGATGTCTAACTTATTTTTGCAGGGCATGTTGTGATGTGATATGGTCAAGACGTGATGCTATATTTTATTGTATGAGATGATCATGTTTTGTAACCGAGTTATCGGCAACTGGCAGGAGCCATATTGTTGTCACTTTATTGTATGCAATGCAATCGCCCTATAATTGCTTTACTTTATCACTAAGAGGTAGCGATAGTCGTAGAAGCAACAGGTGGCAAAACGACAATGATGCTACGATGGAGATCAAGGTGTCGCGCTGGTGACTATGGTGATCATGACGGTGCTTCAGAGATGGAGATCACAAGCACAAGATGATGATGGCCATATCATATCACTTATATTGATTGCATGTGATGTTTATCCTTTATGCATCTTATTTTACTTTGATTGACGGTAGCATTATAAGATGATCTCTCACTAAATTTCAAGGTATAAGTGTTCTCCCTGAGTATGCACCGTTGCGAAAGTTCTTCGTGCTGAGACACCATGTGATGATCGGGTGTGATAGGCTCTACGTGAAGGAAATATGCCCTAGAGGCAATGATAAAGTTATTATTTATTTCCTCATATCATGATAAATGTTTATTATTCATGCTAGAACTGAATTAACCGGAAACATGATACATGTGTGAATACATAGACAAACTTAATGTCACTAGTATGCCTCTACTTGACTAGCTCATTAATCAAAGATGGTTATGTTCCCTAACCATAGACACGTGTTGTCCTTTGATTAACGGGATCACATCATTAGAAGAATGATGTGATTGACTTGACCCATTCCGTTAGCCTAGCACTTGATCGTTTAGTATGTTGCTATTGCTTTCTTCATGACTTATACATGTTCCTGTAACTATGAGATTATGCAACTCCCGTTTACCGGAGGAACACTTTGGGTGCTACCAAACGTCACAACGTAACTGGGTGATTATAAAGGAGTACTACAGGTGTCTCCAAAGGTACATGTTGAGTTGGCGTATTTCGAGATTAGGTTTTGTCACTCTGATTGTCGGAGAGGTATCTCTGGGCCCTCTCGGTAATGCACATCACGATAATCCTTGCAAGCAATGTAGCTAATGGGTTAGTTACGGAATGATGCATTACGTAACGAGTAAAGAGACTTGCCGGTAACGAGATTGAACTAGGTATTGGGTACCGACGATCAAATCTCGGACAAGTAACATACCGATGACAAAGGGAACAACGTATGTTGTTATGCGGTTTGACCGATAAAGATCTTCGTAGAATATGTAGGAACCAATATGGGCATCCAGGTTCCACTATTGGTTATTGACCGAGAATAGTTCTAGGTCATGTCTACATAGTTCTCGAACCCGTAGGGTCCGCACGCTTAACATTACGATGACAGTTTTATAATGAGTTTATAAGTTTTGATGTACCGTAGTTTGTTCGGAGTCCCGGATGTGATCACAGACATGACGAGGAGTCTCGAAATGGTCGAGACATAAAGATTGATATATTGGACGACTATATTCGGACACCGGAAGTGTTCCAGGTGATTTCGGAGTAAACCGGAGTGCCGGAGGGGTTACCGGAACCCCCCGGGGAAGTATTGGGCCTTAGTGGGCCTGAGGGGAGAGAGAGGGCAGCAGCTCAGGAGGTGGCGCGCCCCCTCCCATGGGGAGTCCGAATTGGACTAGGGGAGGGGGGCGCGGCCCCTCTTTCCCTCTCCCTCTCCCTCCCTTTCCTTCTGAAAGTGCTAGTATCGACTAGAGGGGGGGGTGAATAGGAGATTTTTATGAAAGTCTTCAAAACTTTGAAGTTTCGAAGACAAACAACAGAAACAACCTGATTGATATGCAGTGGAAGATAAACTACCCTAAGCAAGCCATAGTCAAGTATGTAATGATGTGAAAGTACAGGACTAATAGCAGTAAGGTAGTAAGGATCAAGATGGAAGATAGTGTGAAGCCAATCAACAATAGTAGTCAAGCTATGAAGTCAAACAGATAAACAGATAAGCAATGACTTCATGAAGACAAACTTAAGTAAGGTTGGAAGAGATAGAACCAGTTGCTTGTTGAAGACACAGGATTTGTTGGACCAGTTCCAGTTGCTGTGACAACTGTACGTCTGGTTAGGGAGGCTGAGATTTAACTCAGAAGACCGTGTCTTCACCTTATTCCCCTTGAGCTAAGGACACCCAGTCCTCGCCCAATCACTCTGGTAAGTCTTCAAGGGAGACTTCCAAACCTTCACAGACTTCGTTCACCGGCAATCCACAATGACTCTTGGATGCTCAGAATGTGACGCCTAACCGGCTGGAGGATTCACAGTCCTCAAGTGTAATAAGTCTTCAGGTCACACAGACAGAAAGACTTCAGTGATGCCTAACACTCTTTGGCTCTGGGTGTTTGGGCTTTGTCCTCGCAAGGATTTCTCTTTCTCAAATGCTTCGAGGTGGGTTGCTCTCAAACGACAAAAGCCGTGCACAAACTCTGAGCAACCACCAATTTATGGTGTAGGGGGTGGGCTATTTATAGCCACTAGGCAACCCGACCTGATTTGTTCAAAATGACCCTGGGTCACTAAGGAACTGACACGTGTTCCAACGGTCAGATTTCAAACACACGCGGCAACTTTACTTGGGCTACAAGCAAAGCTGACTCATCCAGCTCTGGATAAGATTTGCTCTCATTGTCTTCGCTCGAAGACATAGGATTTGGGTTGAGCATCACTTCAGTCACTCTGACTTAGTTCACTTGGACCCCACTTAACAGTACGGTGGTTCCTATGACTCAACAAAGAAGAAAAAGGAAACAACGAACACACACAGTCTTCGCGTTCCAAAGTCTTCACGCAATGTCTTCTCATGTCATAGTCTTCAATAAGAATGTCTTCTCTTTCCACCATTGTCTTCAATGTCTTCATACATTTTTAGGGGTCATCTCCGGTAGGTAAACCGAATCAATGAGGGACACTACCTGCGTTATCCTGCAATTCTCACAAATGCATTAGTCCCTCAACCAACTTTGTCGTCAATACTCCAAAACCAACTAGGGGTGGCACTAGATGCACTTACAATCTCCCCCTTTTTGGTTATTGATGACAAACTGGTTGAAGTTTTCAACGGGAATAAAATATGTGAAATTGTAAGGATAGGAATTTGTCTTCATAAGTTGCAAGGGCTCCCCCTGAAGATGTGCATATAAGTAATTTTCTTTTGGAATGCAAATGCACATGGCAGGTTGTACTTGTGGAGATCCACTTCAACTTATGAAGATAATTCATCATGCATGAAATGATATAGCAATAAGAATGACATGCATAATGAAAAATGGACGTATGCAGAATGATCTAAGTGCGGAAGTTATCATCGCACATGCGGAATTTATCATCGCAAAGCAAATAAGTAGCAGAAGTAGCAGACAACCATCAAGTTTAGGTGTTACAACTCAAAGAACCAAATGTTTCAAAGCGCAAGAGTTGTAAGCACGCAGCAAAATATAATGCAACCGCCCATATGAACCCGCTTGAAGACTATCAACTCATACGCTTCTGCCCCTTTTGTCAGTAATGACCAAAAAGGTTTGAAGACATAGAGCATCTACTCGTCATCTTGAGTAGGTGAAGCAGCGGGTTGTCGTCATTGGTTGGCGGTGCAGACGAGCTTGGTGCAGTGTCGATGCACGCAGTAGTAGTTGGAGGTGGTGAAGTAGCATCATCTTCATCATCGATCACTCTGGCATTAACTGTTGCCACGGAAGAGGAATATTCAGAGTCTTCAAGAGATGGAGTTCGACGCAGGGTAGCAGTCCTTGGAGGAGTGGAGTCGAACTGGAATCTTTCATTGAAGCCATCATCTTGAAGATCAGCTTCAGCACTGAGCAGGGTCAAACTCTTCCATGATCTTCGACAAGTTTCATAAGCAACAAAGGCATTCTTGGTGGCAAGGTTGCGAATGTGATTGATATCCACCAAGAGGCTTTGCATTTGGCGCTTGAGCTAGAAATGATGCTTATCCTGCTTCTGATGAAGAGCCACAAGAAGCTCTCGGTCATTAAGAACACGAGAATGCTTCCGAGGCCTTTGCGCAATGGTGCTTTCAGTTGCTTCTGTTGGCGCTCTGTGAGGCAGACGGGTGTTACTAGCAAGTGGATAGAATCTTGTTGCTGCTTGAACACCTTCAATAGGCTGAGTGAAGCTTTGGTGCTCAATGTTCTGAAGACAAAGTGGCATCTTGGCAGGGTCAGAGTATACAACATCAACTGACATATCAACCTCGGGCAGAAATATGATGTGATTGCGAGCAGAGGGCTGATAATTGACAGATGAGTGTCGCTTGATGAGGCGCATGACCCAGGGAGCACAAAATTTCAGACCAAACAGGTCAGATCCGGAAGCAGCAAGTTGCCTGATGAAGAATTCCTGAGTGTTGAAGCTGATGCCATTAAGAATATAGAAGACCAAAGTCTTCATGGCTCCTTCAAGCTTGGCCGATGATGAGTGTCCCTTGACTGGCCATAGAGTTCGCCTGATGATATGGTATATGGTGCGAGGCAGATACTCAAGGTCTTCAACAAAGAAATGTGTGGGATACTCTGCGTCAGATGGCAAAGGCTTCATCATGCTCAGCATCTGGCTCATATTGGGTTCTGGCTTGTGAAAGATGCTCTCCACAGCATTGCGGTGTAGTTGACAGTTAGGCTCATACAGTTCTCCAGGAGTGGCTAGCCCAGTAACCTCGATGATATCCATAGCTTTGGCTTCATGATGAACATTGCCAGTCATCCACTCGAGAACCCAAGTCTTGATGTCTCTGTTGTAGCCGCGAATGTGCAAAGTGGCATAGAATTGAAGCAATAGCTCTTCATTCCAGTGTTCCTTGTCTGTCACAAAATGGAGCAGACCAGCATCACGAAAGCAGTCAAGTGCTTCTTCCAAGCACGGCAGTCCAGCAATAGCTTCAGTGTCAAGGCGCATATGAGGGAAAATGCGCCCTTGATCATATAGCACGCATGAGTAATAGCTTCTCTGCTGATAGCTCCAGAACCGATCTGATGAAATCCTTGGCTTGGAGTAGGGGTTCTTGGCGCTGTCAAAGAAGGTACTGTGGCTCTTGAAGCCATTTGCATTGAAGGACCCGGGGGAGTTGGCAGTACCTGGAAACCTTGGCAATCTCGGCTTTGGCTTCTGGACCTGAGGCCGATGCTCAACATGATAGTCAAATTGGGGTCCTGAGGCAGTAGGCGGAGGTACCAAAACGGGCCATTGGACAGTGACAAGCTGACCGTGATCGTATGCTTGCTCTATAGTGTGAGGCCTTGGTGGCGGAGCAGGAGCAGGGGCAACATCAAAGGGTTCAGGCTGCACAACAGGTGCTTCAGGAGCAGTTGTCATATTTGCTCCAGGTGCAGCCTCCTCATTGGCGTCAGGTGCAGCAGTCTCATGAGCGTCAGATTCAGTGGCCACATTTGCTTCAGGCACAGTGGCCTCATTGGTTTCAGGCACATTGGTTGGTGCAGGCTCCACATTGGCGTCAGCCATGACTACGTCACTGGCTTCATTGGCGTTGGTTGTGGCAGCCTCAACATTTTCAACCTCCTCTTGACGAACATGAGGGTCGGGCACAGGCACGTTCAAATCATGAACAGCTTCTTCTTCAATCACTGGGGGTGTTGGTACACGAACTTCTTCTTCTTCAATAGCAGGGGGAATTGGTACACGTACTTCTTCTTCATTTTCTTCGGCTGATGCAGCCGGAATGTCTTCAGCAGCATGTGCTTCAGACACGGAGATGTACACTGTTGGAGCTGGTTCAGAAAATACTTGCCGTGCAACAGGTGAACGTTGCACTTCTCCTTCAGGAACGCTCGACAGAGGGACTTCAGGCCTTTGTCCTCTTCGAAGCCTGCGAAGCGCTGGCTTCAAGTTAGGAGATGGACTTGGCTGAGCCTGAAAGTCTTCATCCTCTTCTTGCACTGGGGGTGTAGCTTGTTGTTGTTGTTGGGGAGTACTGGGGGAGTCTTGTTGTTGTTGTGGGTGATCAGCCCACGAAGCATCCTGAGCAATTGGCGTCAATGGACGACCAATGCTGATGATTTCGTTGTTCGTACGAACAGGCGATGATACCACTTGATGTTCGATCTGAGGAAGAACTTCATCATCATTTACATTGTCATCTTGACCAATGTCTTCAGCAGCGTTGGGTTCTGCTGCTGGAATATCTTCAGTCGCATGAGCCTCTGTGGTAGCAGGCTCATGGACAACCATTCTTCTTTCTTGATGAAGAGACACAGGGCAAACCACGGAAATGGGTTCAACGACTAAGGGCTCTGTGGAAGCAGCCTTAGTCATCTTGGTCTTGCGCTTCTTCTTGGAGGAAGCGACATCAGAGGCTTCAGTATGCTTTCTCTTTCTGGCGTCAGCCTCGGCAGCCTTTGTTTTCTTCCGTTCTGAAGCAGTTGTGGTGACCTTTGGCTTTGAGCCAGTCATGCTGCTCGGGAAGATAATGCGAGGGGCTTCTTGGCTTGAAGGCTCAGGCTGTTCAGCAGGGTGCTTCTTCTTCCTCTTTGCAGCCATCCTGGGGTCAATGCCTGGATGGCCAAGGGACTTGCGCTTCTCAGCCTCATTGTAGGCAAGCACACACTTATCAGCCAAAAGCTTCATGCGTTCTCGAGAGCCCTGAGCTTCTTGGCGTTTCATCAGAAAAGCTTCTTTAAGCTCATGGAGCATGACCTTGAAGTTGCGGATGTCTTGAACACTCAGATTGGCCACATGCTTCTTGAATTGAGCCTTCTCATCAATCTTGTTTTTGAGCTCAACGATGCGCTGAGCAAGAGCTAGCTCAGAAGCAATGGCGCCATTGAAGGCGACACTGAGGCCAATTGGGAGCTGTAAATCTTCAAAGCTGACGTTGGGGGTGTCGAACCACTCATCAATGAAATTGTGAATGATGGCCACATCAAACAGAGGTAGGTTGCTGAAGATTTCTGCTTCTTCTTTGCTCTTGATCAGCTGCTCAAGGGCATCATCAGCAAGATCTTCATCACTTGATAGATAAATGGGTTCTTCACACAGAATGGCAGCAGGAGTCAAAGCTCGTTGATCAGATGGTCTAACAAGCTGCTTTTTCTTGTCCGTTCTCCTGGAGACATGGGACAAATCTTCAGATTGCACACTGGCTTCAGGAGGTGCAGTGGCCAGTGGCTTCGCACGCAAAGTCTTCAGAGGTGGCTTTGTAGCTGAGGTTGAAGCCTTTGACTTCTTTTGCTTCTGCGGCTTTGGAGGAGGAGGAGCAGGGGCTTCATCAGAGTCAGCACCATTGTCAGAATGATCTACTCTGGCGCCTCGGACCATGATGTAAGTGATGAGGCCGTCAAGGTTGGCATAGGGGCCAATGACATTGGGATTAGCTTCACGGGAGCCATCAGCACGGGGAGCAGAGGGACCTGGATTGAAGTCCAAACCCAAGGACTTCTTGTTCTCCTTGGCCAAAGCCATAGCAAACTGATAGTTGCGCTTGAAGAGCGAATCTTCACGACACCATGGAAGTGAAGTGGGATCTGCGTTTGCTGGCTGTGGCCCACGAACCATGCATGGATAGAAGCCTTGTTCAATGGCTTCAGCTCGGCTCTTGGGTTGAAGCCCTCGATAGAGGATATCACCCCATGGTTTGTTGATGGCATGCTTTTCTGCATATTCCTTTGTCACAAATCTGTACTTGAACCACTCCTCAGCCCAATAGCGTCGAATCCATTGGATTCGCGTCTTCCTCTGATGATAATTCTCTTCAGGATCTGTTTTGTACAGTTCTGCTAAGTCATCAGGAAGATCTTTAGATGTGCCTCCTCTGCGCTGTCTGCCACCCTTCCTAGCTGATTTCTCTGTTGCCATGAACTTCAGGCTGAAAGGCTTCAGTACGTTCAAAGGCTTCAGAGATTTGCGCTTGCTGGTCAAGCAGGAACTGGCTTCAGGAGAATTTATATGATGCTGTAAATATTCTGCAAACGAATGCAGACTATGAGAACCAAGGGATTCTCCCACGGACATGTACCCGTGACAGCATTAGAGATGCGAGGGAAGGGGAAGAGGTCATATGCATTCTCAGAAGATTGTGAAGATAAATCAGTTTGAAGACATTGACCTCATGTTGCGAAGACATTCACTTATATGGGTGAGTTGGTTCCAGATTTGTACCAATCCGTGAATAAGTACAAGTGAGGAATCAAACTAGAAGAAATCTAAGTGAATCGACTAAGCAGTATGAGATGCAGACAGAATAGATCGAGCTTTGAATAGACAGAAACTACTTTCAGTAAACAGGATGAATCTTGAAGATCAAAAAGGTGGTAAAAATAGAGTTATAATTACCGCACGAAGAACTGCTAGATGGAGAAGAATAGGAGACCGAGCAGTTCAGCCCACCATGCCCTAACTTGGCGACGGAGGACACCTACGGCGACGGTGGAGAGGACGATGTCCGCGACCGGCGTGAGGACGGCGTCGGAGAAGTCGCGGCAGCTAAGCGCTTCGTCGCCGGCGTCATCTCGAGCTAGCAGTGGCGCTAGGGTTTTGACGGAGGTGGAGAGGTGGAAGAAGTATTTCTTTACCGCAGGGGGACAGGTATTTATAAGTAGGTGAGAGACACAGCGCAATTACGCCGGTGCCCCTGGCGGTTCACATCTGAGGGGCACGTGGCAAGCATGCAACACCCTCAGGGTTGTCCCACGTTCCCACGCCCGCCAAGCATGTCGGAGAGTTGTTCCGGCTTCTCCGGATCTCAACAGTAAAGATAAACCATTAAAAACAGATTTAATGTTTGTCTCTTTGCCTTCTGCTGACTAGGATGCAGAGAAGACATTCGACAGTTTCAACAGAATGCATATGATTTGGAAAGATAGATGTTGAGATAGTAAGCATAGAGAGGTTAGGGTCCAATCACATTCACTTAGTTCAAAAGATCCAATCTTGAAGACATAGCTATAAGTGAATGCTGTAGAGGACAGAACACTAGTATATATATATCAGAAATCAATCAAATCATCATAGTGTAGAAAGTCGTGAAGACAAATTGAAACTGAAGACAAACCAAATGCGAAGTCATTGCAATATAACGCCTTGAGAGAAACGCTTCAAACAAGAAAGGTTGGTGGTGGCGTTACCCACCGTATAGGAAGTATTAGACCCAGACACGGCGCACAATTATCGTGGCGCTCCGAAGTCAAATTCCAGGTTAATGTATTCACACTCAGAGTGTAAATCTTCATTGATTGAAGATATACCTTACTTTGTGTGTTGCACATCTAAGTCATCAACATGCATAAGTGTTAGGATGTGTGCCTGATCACAGGACATTAGATGATTCTAAGATATTTAGCTCACACCGTAACTTGCAAAACCTTTTCTCATCCAAGGGCTTTGTGAAGATATCTGCCAGTTGCTCATCAGTGTTGACGTGAATGATATTGATATCTTTCTTCATAACATGATCTCTGAGAAAGTGATGACGAATTTCAATGTGCTTTGTCTTCGAGTGTTGGACTGGATTATTGGCTATTTTGATGGCGCTCTCGTTGTCGCAGAAGAGAGGTACTTGTTGCAGGTTGATGCCATAATCCTTGAGAGTTTGCTTCATCCATAGAAGCTGAGCACAACAGGATCCAGCAGCAATGTATTCAGATTCAGCAGTTGAGAGTGATACACAGTTCTGCTTCTTCGAAGACCAACAGACAAGTGATCGTCCCAGAAAATGGCATGTGCCAGATGTAGACTTGCGATCCACCTTGTCACCAGCATAATCAGCATCCGAGAATCCAACCAAATCGAATCTTGAGCCCTTGGGATACCATAATCCGAGAGTTGGGGTGTAAGCCAAATATCGAAGAATTCGCTTCACAGCTAAGTGATGCGATTCCTTTGGTGCCGCTTGGTATCGAGCACACATGCAAATACTAAGCATAATATCTGGCCTAGATGCACATAAATAAAGCAAAGAACCAATCATGGAGCGGTATACCTTTTGATCAAACTCTTTACCATTGTCGTCGGGACCAAGATGGTGCTTGGCTGGCATTGGCGTCGTGTAGCCTTTGCAGTCTTCCATTCCAAACTTTTTCAGACAATCTTTGAGGTATTTCTCTTGAGATATGAAGATGCCATTTCTCTGCTGACGAATTTGAAGACCAAGGAAGAACTTCAGCTCACCCATCATGGACATTTGATATTGCTCTTGCATCATGTACCCAAACTCATCACTGTACTTCTGGTTGGTGCATCCGAAGATTATGTCATCCACATATATTTGGCACACAAACAGTTCACCATCATATGTCTTCGTGAAGAGAGTGGGATCGAGGGATCTAGGTTTGAAGCCTTTGCTCTTCAGGAAGTCTTTGATTGTATCATACCAGGCACGAGGAGCTTGTTTGAGGCCATACAGTGCCTTGTTTAGCTTGTATACCATATCAGGATGTTTTGGATCTTCAAAGCCAGGTGGTTGTGCGACATATACTTCTTCCTCAATCTTGCCATTGAGAAATGCACTCTTCACATCCATTTGATATAGCAAGATATTGTGATGATTAGCATAGGCTAGCAGTATGCGAATAGCTTCAAGCCTAGCAATAGGAGCAAATGTTTCATCGAAGTCTATTCCTTCAACTTGAGTATATCCTTGAGCCACAAGACGTGCTTTGTTTCTGACGACTTGACCATGCTCATCTTGCTTGTTTCGATATATCCATTTTGTTCCAATAATGTTATGCTTGCGAGGATCAGGTCACTTGACAAGTTCCCAGACATTATTCAGTTTGAACTGTTGAAGTTCTTCTTGCATGGCTTGAATCCACTCAGGTTCCATAAAAGCTTCAGCAACTTTCTTGGGTTTTGATATTGACACAAATGAAAAGTGCCCACAGAAGTTTGCTAGCTGTGTTTCTCTTGATCGAGTGAGCGGACCAGGTGCATTTATGCTGTCAATTATCTTCTCTATTTGAACTTCATTTGCAACACGTGGATGAACAGGACAAAGATTTTGCTCTGGCTGACCATTGTCATCATTGGGAGGATTGTCTTCGGACTGAGCATTGTCTTCAGGTTGATTTGGTGCAGAGATGATGAGTTCCTCTTCAGGTTGTGCTTCAGAGGGCATGATTTCACCGGTTCCCATCAGCTTGATTGCCTCATTTGAAGGAGCTTCATCCAGTGTACTTGGCAGGATCTCTCTGTGTGAACCATTGGTTTCATCAAATCTCACATCCACAGTTTCAATGATTTTGTAGAGATAAAGGTTGAAGACTCTGTAGGAGTGTGAGTCCTTTCCATAGCCAAGCATGAAGCCTTCATGAGCCTTAGGTGCAAATTTTGACTTGTGATGGGGATCCTTGATCTAGCATCTTGCTCCAAATACTCTGAAGTAACTGACATTTGGCTTCTTGCCAGTAAGCAGCTCATATGATGTTTTGTTCAGAAGCTTATGAATGTACACACGGTTGATGATGTGACATGCTGTATCAATAGCTTCGGGCCAGAACTTTCTTGGTGTCTTGTACTCATCTAGCATTGTTCGAGCCATCTCAATGAGGGTTCTGTTCTTGTGCTCAATGATGCCATTTTGCTGAGGTGTGTATGGAGCAGAGAACTCATGAGTGATTCCCATTGTATCCAGATACAGATCAAGTCCAGTGTTCTTGAATTCAGTGCCATTGTCACTTCTGATGTGCTTGATCTTCACACCATAATTGTTCATTGCTCGATTTGCAAAGCGTCTGAAGACATCTTGCACTTCAGTCTTGTACAGAATTATATGAACCCATGTATATCTTGAGTAGTCATCAACGATGACGAAGCCATAGAGACAGGCAGTTGTTGTGAGGGTGGAGTAGTGAGTAGGTCCAAATAAGTCCATGTGTAACAGCTCGAAGGGTTGAGATGTTGTCATGATTGTCTTCGATGGGTGCTTTGCCCTTGTCATCTTTCCAGCTTCACAGGCACCACACAAATGATCCTTCTTGAACTTGACATCTTCGATGCCTATGACATGCTTCTTCTTGACGAGTGAGTGTAAGTTCCTCATGCCAGCATGTCCCAGCCTTTGATGCCAGAGCCAGCATTCTGAAGCTTTTGTGAGAAGACATACAACAAGCTGTGGACCTGCTGAGAAATCTACCATGTACAGATCATCTTTTCGATACCCTTCAAAGACTAGAGATTTGTCAGATTCCATTAGTACAAGGCATCGATATTTGCCAAATATCACAATCATGTTCAAGTCAGAAAGCATTGAGACAGACATTAAGTTGAAACCAAGGGATTCAACAAGCATCACTTTATCCATGTGTTGATCCTTTGAGATTGCAACTCTACCTAGACCCAATACTTTGCTTTTACCAGTGTCAGCAAATGTGATGTGACTTTTGTCGGATGGACGTAAGGTTGAGTCCATGAGAAGACTTCGATCACCAGTCATATGATTTGTGCATCCACTGTCCATAATCCATTCTGAAGCTTTTGGTGATGTACCCTATAGTGCAGTTAGGAGGATAGGCTTCACACAAGTGTTGTGAAGCATATGCATTTGATACATATAGGGACAGTCACAGCTTATATCAAAGTTAGGACATTGACTGATGAGAAATTCAGATGTGAAGCATATAGAATTATATTTTAATGTGCGTCCTCAGTGAGTTTTAGGTCCCCAGCAATAGTATCGGACGCCATTGATTGCTGGCTGGAGACCATTTTCTGCAAAAGAGAGTTAGTTCTTCTTTGCCACCCACATTTTCAGTGGGGGCTTAGAAGCAATGAGTCTAAGTGCAGCATCTGAGAATTTTGGCTTTGAAGCCCTAGCAAATAGTCTCGCAGGAGATGAATGATACTCATATGAATAAGCAGAAAAGTTCTTAGTCCTATGAACATAGCGGTTCGAAGATACACGCTCATATTCATAAGTCTGAGCATGATTTCCCTGCAAAACATTGGCGTTAGGGTGACTCATGTGAGTCCTATATTTGTATGAAGCCTTTGGGCCATATGAAGCTATAGGTCTGGGGTTTGTCTTCTTCCTAGGTGGTATCATGACGACATTCATAGGAAGATTCTCAATGTACCGCTTAGGTACCCAGATCTTCTTCATAGGTGGTCCATTCCTGCAGTTAATACCAATGTACCTGGCAAACACTTCACCATTCTGATTTTTGAGCAGCTTATAGTTTGCATCAAAGGATTCATCAATGATAATAGGATTAGCACAGGTAAAGCCAGATAAGGTAGATGGATCCACTGAAGGTCCCTTTGCAGCAACCCATGTGGTTTTGGGGTACTGCTCAGGCTTCCAGTACGAGCCATCAACATTCATTTTCCTTTCAAACCCAACACCCTCTTTCCTAGGGTTTCGGTTCAGAATCTGCTTTTTGAGGACATCGCAAAGAGTCTGATGTCCCTTCAAACTTTTGTACATCCCTGTTTCAAGCAATGTCTTCAACATAGCATTTTCATCAGCAATAACAGTGCTATCCTCCGCAGAGGGGTTAGTGACCACATCAGTAGATGAAGACAATGAAACAGTAGCAGCAGTGGAACATTCAGCAACAGATGTAGCATTATCACGCTCAATGCATTTTAGACATGGTGGTTCAAATCCTTCCTAAGCGGAACTGATCTGTTGAGCGTGAAGTGACTCATTCACCTTTTGAAGATCTTCATGAGCCGCTCTCAATTTCTCAAGCTCTTGTTTCCTTTGAAGATAATCATAGGAGAGCCTTTCATAAGTTGTTGCGAGCGATTCATGATGACCTTCAAGTTCTTGGTACTTAGCATGAAGATTTTTTAGGTCATCAACTAAGGACCGTGAACGTGTCATTTTAGCATCCAACAGGTCATCGCTTTTGTCTAACAGTTTTTGAGTATGTTCCATAGCCTTTTGTTGTTCAGTTGCAATTTTAGCAAGTGTTTTGTAGCTGGGTTTGGATTCACAATCAGAGTCGTCTTCACTTGAAGTTTGAAAGTAAGCATCGCGTGGTTTTACCTTGGCACCGCGTGCCATGAAGCAGTAGGTGGGAGTGGGATCGTCTTCGTCATTGGCTTCAGCGTTGGTGTGGAAGTCATTGTCTTCAGTGTTGAAGATGGACTTGGCAACATAGGCAGTGGCTAGAGCTAGACTTGCAGCGCCAGGGTCAGACTCCTCTCCAGACTCCACCTCCGCCTCCTCGGAAGCAGACTCCTCCTCTGAGTCCATTTCCTTGCCAACAAAAGCACGAGCCTTGCCAGATGAGTTCTTCTTGTATGATGAAGACTTGGAAGAAGACTTAGAAGACTTTGAGGATTTCTTCTTCTTCTTGTCATCGGAATCATATTCCTTGCTTTACTTCTTCTTCTTCTCATTGTCCCACTGTGGACACTCAGATATGTAGTGACCAGGTTTCTTGCACTTGTGGCAGGTTCTCTTCTTGTGATCATGTGTGGAAGCTTCATCATTCCTTGAGCTAGATCGTGAAGACTTTCTGAAGCCTTTCTTATTTGTGAATTTCTGGAACTTCTTCACAAGCATAGCAAGTTCCCTTCCAATGTCTTCAGGATCTTCAGAACTGCAGTCAGATTCTTCTTCAGATGAGGAAACAACTTTTGCCTTCAAAGCACGAGTTCGGCCATAGCTTGGACCATAGATATCTCTTTTCTCAGATAGCTGGAACTCATGTGTGTTGAGCCTCTCAAGTATATTAGACGGATCGAGTGTCTTGAAGTCAGGACATTCTTGTATCATGAGGGCAAGGGTGTCAAAGGAGCCGTCAAGTGATCTCAGTAGTGTCTTGACGATTTCATGCTTGGTAATCTCAGTTGCGCCAAGAGCTTGAAGTTCATTTGTGATATCAGTGAGGCGATCAAATGTGAGCTGGACATTCTCATTGTCGTTTCTCTTGAAGCGGTTGAAGAGGTTGCGGAGAACACTGATTCTTTGATCTCTCTGGGTTGAAACGCCTTCATTGACCTTGGATAGCCAGTCCCAGACTAGCTTCGATGTTTCCAGAGCACTCACACGACCATACTGTCCTTTGGTCAGATGACCACAGATGATGTTCTTCGCAGTAGAGTCCAGTTGAATGAACTTCTTGACTTTAGTGGGGGTGACACCTTCACCAGTTTTGGGAACGCCATTCTTGACGACATACCAGAGGTCGACATCAATGGCTTCAAGATGCATGCGCATCTTATTCTTCCAGTAGGGATATTCAGTTCCATCGAACATGGGGCAAGCAGCGGAGACCTTGATTATCCCTGCAGTCGACATAGCTGAAACTCCAGGTGGTTAAATCGAATCACACAGAACAAGGGAGTACCTTGCTCTCATACCAATTGAAAGTGCTAGTATCGACTAGAGGGGGGGGTGAATAGGCGATTTTTATGAAAGTCTTCAAAACTTTGAAGTTTCGAAGACAAACAACAGAAACAACCTAATTGATATGTAGCGGAAGATAAACTACCCTAAGCAAGCCATAGTCAAGTATGTAATGATGTGAAAGTACAGGACTAATAGCAGTAAGGTAGTAAGGATCAAGATGGAAGATAGTGTGAAGCCAATCAACAATAGTAGTCAAGCTATGAAGTCAAACAGATAAACAGATAAGCAATGACTTCATGAAGACAAACTTAAGTAAGGTTGGAAGAGATAGAACCAGTTGCTTGTTGAAGACACAGGATTTGTTGGACCAGTTCCAGTTGCTGTGACAACTGTACGTCTGGTTAGGGAGGCTGAGATTTAACTCAGAAGACCGTGTCTTCACCTTATTCCCCTTGAGCTAAGGACACCCAGTCCTCGCCCAATCACTCTGGTAAGTCTTCAAGGGAGACTTCCAAACCTTCACAGACTTCGTTCACCGGCAATCCACAATGACTCTTGGATGCTTAGAATGTGACGCCTAACTGGCTGGAGGATTCACAGTCCTCAAGTGTAATAAGTCTTCAGGTCACACAGACAGAAAGACTTCAGTGATGCCTAACACTCTTTGGCTCTGGGTGTTTGGGCTTTGTCCTCGCAAGGATTTCTCTTTCTCAAATGCTTCGAGGTGGGTTGCTCTCAAACGACAAAAGCCGTGCACAAACTCTGAGCAGCCACCAATTTATGGTGTAGGGGGTGGGCTATTTATAGCCACTAGGCAACCCGACCTGATTTGTCCAAAATGACCCTGGGTCACTAAGGAACTGACACGTGTTCCAACGGTTAGATTTCAAACACACGCGGCAACTTTACTTGGGCTACAAGCAAAGCTGACTCATCCAGCTCTGGATAAGATTTGCTCTCATTGTCTTCGCTCGAAGACATAGGATTTGGGTTGAGCATCACTTCAGTCACTCTGACTTAGTTCACTTGGACCCCACTTAACAGTACGGTGGTTCCTATGACTCAACAAAGAAGAAAAAGGAAACAACGAACACACACAGTCTTCGCGTTCCAAAGTCTTCACGCAATGTCTTCTCATGTCATAGTCTTCAATAAGAATGTCTTCTCTTTCCACCATTGTCTTCAATGTCTTCATACATTTTTAGGGGTCATCTCTGGTAGGTAAACCGAATCAATGAGGGACACTACCTGCGTTATCCTGCAATTCTCACAAACGCATTAGTCCCTCAACCAACTTTGTCGTCAATACTCCAAAACCAACTAGGGGTGGCACTAGATGCACTTACACCTTCCCCCTTCCTCCTTCCTAGTTGGACTAGGAAAGGGAAGCCCTACTCCCACTAGGAGGAGGACTCCCCCCTCCTTGGCGCGCCCCCTAGGGGCCGGCCGGCCTCCCCCCTTGCTCCTTTATATACGGGGGCAGGGGGCACCCTAGAACACACAAGTTGATCTACGGATCGTTCCTTAGCCGTGTGCGGTGCCCCCTCCACCATATTCCACCTTGGTCATATCGTCGCGGAGTTTAGGCGAAGCCCTGCGCCGGTAGAACATCATCATCGTCACCACGCCGTCGTGCTGACGGAACTCATCCCCGAAGCTTTGCTGGATCGGAGCCCGGGGATTGTCATCGAGCTGAACGTGTGCTGAACTCGGAGGTGCCATACGCTCGGTGCTTGGATCGGTCGGATCGTGAAGACGTACGACTACATCAACCGCGTTGTGCTAACGCTTCCGCTTATGATCTACGAGGGTATGTGGACAACACTCTCCCCTCTCGTTGCTATGCCATCACCATGATCTTGCGTGTGCGTAGGAAATTTTTTGAAATTACTACGTTCCCTAACAGCGGCATCCGAGCCAGGTTTTTATGCGTTGATGTTATATGAACGAGTAGAACACAAGTGAGTTGTGGGCGATACAAGTCATACTGCTTACCAGCATGTCATACTTTGGTTCGGCGGTATTGTGAGATGAAGCGGCCCGGACCGACATTACGCGTACGCTTACGCGAGACTGGTTTCACCGTTACGAGCACTCGTGCTTAAAGGTGGCTAGCGGGTGTCTGTCTCTCTCACTTTAGCTGAATCGAGTGTGGCTACGCCCGGTCCTTGCGATTGTTAAAACAACACTAACTTGACAAACTATCGTTGTGGTTTTTATGCGTAGGTAAGAACGGTTCTTGCTAAGCCCGTAGCAGCCACGTAAAATTTGCAACAACAAAGTAGAGGACGTCTAACTTGTTTTTGCAGGGCATGTTGTGATGTGATATGGTCAAGACGTGATGCTATATTTTATTGTATGAGATGATCATGTTTTGTAACCGAAGTTATCGGCAACTGGCAGGAGCCATATGGTTGTCCCTTTATTGTATGAAATGCAAACGCCCTGTAATTGCTTTACTTTATCACTAAGCGGTAGCGATAGTCGTAGAAGCAATAGATGGCGTATCGACAACAATGCTACGATGGAGATCAAGGTGTCGCGCTGGTGACGATGGTGATCACGACGGTGCTTCGAAGATGGAGATCACAAGCACAAGATGATGATGGCCATATCATATCACTTATATTGATTGCATGTGATGTTTATCCTTTATGCATATTATCTTGCTTTGATTGACGGTAGCATTTTAAGATGATCTCTCACTAATTATCAAGAAGTGTTCTCCCTGAGTATGCACCGTTGCGAAAGTTCTTCGTGCTGAGACACCACGTGATGATCGGGTGTGATAGGCTTTACGTTCAAATACAACGGGTGCAAAACAGTTGCACACGCGGAATACTCGGGTTAAACTTGACGAGCCTAGCATATACATATATGGCCTCGGAACACGGAGACCGAAAGGTCAAACGTGAATCATATAGTAGATATGATCAACATAGTGATGTTCACCATTGAAACTACTCCATCTCACGTGATGATCGGACATGGTTTAGTTGATTTGGATCACGTGATCACTTAGATGACTAGAGAGATGTCTGTCTAAGTGGGAGTTCTTAAGTAATATGATTAATTGAACTTAAATTTATCATGAACTTAGTACCTGATAGTATTTTGCTTGTCTATGTTTGTTGTAGATAGATGGCTCGTGCTGTTGTTCCGTTGAATTTTAATGCGTTCCTTGAGAAAGCAAAGTTGAAAGATGATGGTAGCAATTACACGGACTGGGTCCGTAACCTGAGGATTATCCTCATTGCTGCACAGAAGAATTACGTCCTGGAAGCACCGCTGGTTGCCAGGCCTGCTGCTGATGCAACTGACGACCTTAAGAACGTCTGGCAGAGCAAAGCTGATGACTACTCGATAGTTCAGTGTGCCATGCTTTACGGCTTAGAACCGGGTCTTCAACGACGTTTTGAACGTCATGGAGCATATGAGATGTTCCAGGAGTTGAAGTTAATATTTCAAGCAAATGCCCGGATTGAGAGATATGAAGTCTCCAATAAGTTCTATAGTTGCAAGATGGAGGAGAATAATTCTGTCAGTGAACACATACTCAAAATGTCTGGGTATAATAATCACTTGATTCAACTGGGAGTTAATCTTACTGATGATAGTGTCATTGACAGAATTCTTCAATCACTACCACCAAGCTACAAGAGCTTCGTGATGAACTATAATATGCAAGGGATGGACAAGACAATTCCCGAGCTCTTCGCAATGCTGAAAGCTGCGGAGGTAGAAATCAAGAAGGAGCATCAAGTGTTGATGGTTAACAAGACCACTAGTTTCAAGAAAAAGGGCAAAGGGAAGAAGAAGGGGAACTTCAAGAAGAATAGCAAGCAAGTTGCTGCTCAAGAGAAGAAACCCAAGTCTGGACCTAAGCCTGAAACTAAGTGCTTCTACTGCAAGCAGACTGGACACTAGAAGCGGAACTGCCCCAAGTATTTGGCGGATAAGAAGGATGGCAAGGTGAACAAAGGTATATGTGATATACATGTTATTGATGTGTACCTTACTAATGCTCGCAGTAGTACTTGGGTATTTGATACTGGTTCTGTTGCTAATATTTGCAACTCGAAAGAGGGACTACGGATTAAGCGAAGATTGGCTAAGGACGAGGTGACGATGCACGTGGGAAATGGTTCCAAAGTCGATGTGATCGCGGTCGGCACGCTACCTCTACATCTACCATCGGGATTAGTTTTAGACCTAAATAATTGTTATTTGGTGCCAGCGTTGAGCATGAACATTATATCTGGATCTTGTTTGATGCGAGACGGTTATTCATTTAAATCGGAGAATAATGGTTGTTCTATTTATATGAGTAATATCTTTTATGGTCATGCACCCTTGAAGAGTGGTCTATTTTTATTGAATCTCGATAGTAGTGATACACATATTCATAGTGTTGAAACCAAAAGATGAAGAGTTGATAACGATAGTGCAACTTATTTGTGGCACTGCCGTTTAGGTCATATCAGTGTAAAGCGCATGAAGAAACTCCATACTAATGGGCTTTTGGAATCACTTGATTATGAATCACTTGGTACTTGCGAACCGTGCCTCATGGGCAAGATGACTAAAACGCCGTTCTCCGGAACTATGGAGCGAGCAACTGATTTGTTGGAAATCATACATACTGATGTTTGTGGTCCAATGAATGTTGAGGCTCGCGGCAGGTATCGTTATTTTCTCACCTTCACAGATGATTTGAGCAGATATGGGTATATCTACTTAATGAAACACAAGTCTGAAACATTTGAAAAGTTCAAAGAATTTCAGAGTGAAGTGGAAAATCATCGTAACAAGAAAATAAATTTTCTACGATCTGATCGTGGAGGAGAATATTTGAGTTACGAGTTTGGTCTACACTTGAAACAATGCGGAATAGTTTCGCAACTCACACCACCCGAAACACCACAACGAAATGGTGTGTCCGAACGTCGTAATCGTACTTTACTAGATATGATGCGATCTATGATGTCTCTTACTGATTTACCGCTATCGTTTTGGGGTTATGCTTTAGAGACGGCCGCATTCACGTTAAATAGGGCACCATCAAAATCTGTTGAGACGACGCCTTATGAACTGTGGTTTGGCAAGAAACCAAAGTTGTCGTTTCTTAAGGTTTGGGGCTGCGATGCTTATGTGAAGAAACTTCAACCAGATAAGCTCGAACCCAAATCGGAGAAATGTGTCTTCATAGGATACCCAAAAGAGACTATTGGGTACACCTTCTAACACAGATCTGAGGGCAAGATTTTCGTTGCTAAAATCGGATCCTTTCTAGAGAAGGAGTTTCTCTCGAAAGAAGTGAGTGGGAGGAAAGTAGAACTTCATGAGGTAACTGTACCTGCTCCCTTATTGGAAAGTAGTTCATCACAAGAACCGGTTCCTGTGACAACTACACCAATTAGTGAGGAAGCTAATGATATTGATCATGAAACTTCAGATCAAGTTTCTACTGAACCTTGTAGGTCTACCAGAGTAAGATCTGCACCAGAGTGGTATGGTAATCCTATTCTGGAAGTCATGTTACTTGACCATGATGAACCTACGAACTATGAGGAAGCGATGATGAGCCCGGATTCCGCAAAATGGCTAGAGGCCATGAAATCTGAGATGGGATCCATGTATGAGAACAAAGTATGGACTTTGGTTGACTTGCCCGATGATCGGCAAGCCATTGAGAATAAATGGATTTTTAAGAAGAAGACTGACGATGATGGTAATGTAACTGTCTATAAAGCTCGACTTGTTGCGAAAGGTTTTCGACAAGTTCAAGGGGTTGACTACGATGAGACTTTCTCACCCGTAGCGATGCTTAAGTCTGTCCGAATCATGTTAGCTATTGCTGCATTTCATGATTATGAAATTTGGCAAATGGATGTCAAAACTGCATTCTTGAATGGATTTTTGGAAGAAGAGTTGTATATGATGCAACCAGAAGGTTTTGTTGATCCAAAAGGTGCTAAAAAAGTGTGCAAGCTCCAGCGATCCATTTATGGACTGGTGCAAGCATCTCGGAGTTGGAATAAACGCTTTGATAGTGTGATCAAAGCATATGGTTTTATACAGACTTTTGGAGAAGCCTGTATTTACAAGAAAGTGAGTGGGAGCTCTGTAGCATTTCTGATATTATATGTAGATGACATATTATTAATTGGAAATGATATAGAATTTCTGGATAGCATAAAGGGATACTTGAATAGAAGTTTTTCAATGAAAGACCTCGGTGAAGCTGCTTACATATTGGGCATCAAGATTTATAGAGATAGGTCAAGACGCTTAATAGGACTTTCACAAAGCACATACCTTGATAAAATTTTGAAAAAGTTCAAAATGGATCAGGCAAAGAAAGGGTTCTTGCCCGTGCTTCTAGGTGTGAAGTTGAGTCAGACTCAATGCCCGACCACAGCAGAAGATAGAGATAAAATGAAAGATGTTCCCTATG
Organism: Triticum timopheevii; assembly: GCA_963921465.1. Lineage (NCBI taxonomy): Eukaryota > Viridiplantae > Streptophyta > Magnoliopsida > Poales > Poaceae > Triticum > Triticum timopheevii. The sequence goes on along the minus strand of OY997262.1, from coordinate 273,253,699 downwards.
CTTCAGCCATAGGCTCTATCATGTATGCAATGCTGTGTACCAGACCTGGCGTATGCTTAGCAATAAGCTTGGCAGGAAGGTACCAAAGTAATCCAGGAGTGGATCACTGGACAGCGGTCAAGAACATCCTGAAATACCTGAAAAGGACTAAGGATATGTTTCTCGTATATGGAGGTGACAAAGACTAGTCGTAAATGGTTACGTCGATGCAAGCTTTGACACTGATCCGGACGATTCTAAATCGCAAACCGGATACGTGTTTTTATTAAACGGTGGAGCTGTAAGTTGGTGCAGCTCCAAACAAAGCATCGTGGCGGGATCTACATGTGAAGCGGAGTACATAGCTGCTTCGAAAGCAGCAAATGAAGGAGTCTGGATGAAGGAGTTCATTTCTGAGCTAGGTGTCATACCTAGTGCATCGGGACCAATGAAGATCTTTTGTGACAACACTGGTGCAATTGCCTTGGCAAAGGAATCCAGATTTCACAAGAGGACCAAGCACATCAAGAGACGCTTCAATTCCATTCGGGACCAAGTCCAAATGGGAGACATAGAGATTTGCAAGATACATACGGATCTGAATGTTGCAGACCCGTTGACTAAGCCTCTCTCACGAGCAAAACATGATCAGCACCAAGACTCCATGGGTGTTAGAATCATTACTATGTAATCTAGATTATTGACTCTAGTGCAAGTGGGAGACTGAAGGAAATATGCCCTAGAGGCAATAATAAAGTTATTATTTATTTCCTCATATCATGATAAATGTTTATTATTCATGCTAGAATTGTATTAACCGGAAACATGATACATGTGTGAATACATAGACAAACATAACGTCACTAGTATGCCTCTACTTGACTAGCTCATTAATCAAAGATGGTTATGTTTCCTAACCATAGGCATGTGTTGTCATTTGATTAATGGGATCACATCATTAGGAGAATGATGTGATTGACATGACCCATTCCGTTAGCCTAGCACTTGATCGTTTAGTATATTGCTATTGCTTTCTTCATGACTTATACATGTTCCTGTAACTATGAGATTATGCAACTCACGTTTACCGGAGGAACACTTTGGGTGCTACCAAACGTCACAACGTAACTGGGTGATTATAAAGGAGTACTACAGGTGTCTCCAAAGGTACATGTTGAGTTGGCGTATTTCAAGATTAGGTTTTGTCACTCCGATTGTCGGAGAGGTATCTCTGGGCCCTCTTGGTAATGCACATCACTATAAGCCTTGCAAGCAATGTAGCTAATGAGTTAGTTACGGAATGATGCATTACATAACGAGTAAAGAGACTTGCCGGTAACGAGATTGAACTAGGTATTGGATACCGATGATCAAATCTCGGACAAGTAACATACCGATGACAAAGGGAACAACGTATGTTGTTATGCGGTTTGACCGACAAAAATCTTCATAGAATATGTAGGAACCAATATGGGCATCCAAGTTCCGCTATTGGTTATTGACCGAGAATAGTTCTAGGTCATGTCTACATAGTTCTCGAACCCGTAGGGTCCGCACGCTTAACATTACGATGACAGTTTTATTATGAGTTTATAAGTTTTGATGTCCTGAAGTTTGTTCGGAGTCCCGGATGTGATCACGGACATGACGAGGAGTCTCGAAATGGTCGAGACATAAAGATTGATATATTGGACGACTATATTCGGACACTGGAAGTGTTCCGGGTGATTTCAGAGAAAACCGGAGTGCCGAAGGGGTTACCGGAACCCCCCGGGGAAGTATTGGGCCTTAGTGGGCCTGGGGGGAGAGAGAGGGCAGCAGCCCAGGAGGTGGCGCGCCCCCTCCCATGGGGAGTCCGAATTGGACTAGGGGAGGGGGGCGCGGCCCCTCTTTCCCTCTCCCTCTCCCTCCCTTTCCTTCCCCCTTCCTCCTTCCTAGTTGGACTAGGAAAGGGGAGTCCTACTCCCACTAGGAGGAGCATTCCCCCCTCCTTGGCGCGCCTAGGGCCGGCCGGCCTCCCCCCTTGCTCCTTTATATACGGGGGCAGGGGGCACCCTAGAACACACAAGTTGATCTACGGATCGTTCCTTAGCCGTGTGCGGTGCCCCCCTCCACCATATTCCTCCTCGGTCATATCGTCGCGGAGTTTAGGCGAAGCCCTGCGCCGGTAGAACATCATCATCGTCACCACGCCATCGTGCTGACGGAACTCATCCCCGAAGCTTTGCTGGATCGGAGCCTGGGGATCGTCATCGAGCTGAACGTGTGCTCAACTCGGAGGTGCCGTACGTTCGGTGCTTGGATCGGTCGGATCGTGAAGACGTACGACTACATCAACCGCGTTGTGCTAATGCTTCCGCTTACGGTCTACGAGGGTACATGGAAAAAACTCTCCCCTCTCGTTGCTATGCCATCACCATGATCTTGCGTGTGCGTAGGAATTTTTTTGAAATTACTACGTTCCCCAACAGCTATTGCTTTCTTCATGACTTATACAAAGTTCCTACAACTATGAGATTATGCAACTCCCATTTACCGGAGGAACACTTTGTGTGCTACCAAACATAACAACATAACTGAGTGATTATAAAGGAGCTCTACAGGTTTCTCCAATGGTACATGTTGAGTTGGCGTATGTCGAGATTAGGTTTTGTCACTCCGATTGTCGGAGAGGTATCTCTGGGCCCTCTCGGTAATGCACATCACAATAAGCCTTGCAAGCAATGTGGACAATGAGTTGGTTACGAAATGTTGCATTACGTAACGAGTAAAGAGACTTGCCGGTAACGAGATTGAACTAGGTATTGGATACCGACGATCGAATCTCGGGCAAGTAAACATACCGATGACAAAGGGAACAACATATGTTGTTATGCGGTTTTGACCGATAAAGATCTTCGTAGAATATGTAGGAGCCAATATGAGCATCCAGGTTCCGCTATTGGTTATTGACCAGAAACAGTTCTAGGTCATGTCTACATAGTTCTCGAACCCGTAGGGTCCGCACGCTTAACATTACGATGACAGTTTTATTATGAGTTTATAAGTTATGATGTACCGAAGGTTGGTCGGAGTCCCTGATGTGATCACGGACACGACGAGGAGTCTCAAAATGGTCGAGACATAAAGATTGATATATTGGACGACTATATTCGGACAGCGGAAGTGTTCCGGGTGATTTCGGAGAAAACCGGAGTGCCGGAGGGGTTAGCGGAACCCCCCCCCCCCCCCCCGGGGAAGTATTGGGCCTTAGTGGGCTTGAGGGGAGAGAGAGGGCAGCAGCCCAAGAGGTGGCACGCCCCCTCCCATGAGGAGTCCGAATTGGACTAGGGGAGGGGGGCGCGGCCCCTCTTTCCCTCTCCCTCTCCCTCTCTTTCCTTCCCCCTTCCCTCTTCCTAGTTGGACTAGGAAAGGGGAGTCCTACTCCTACTAGGAGGAGGACTCCCCCCTCCTTGGCGCGCCCCAAGGGCCGGCCGGCCTACCCCCTTGCTCCTTTATATACGGGGGCAGGGGGGCACCCCATGACACACAAGTTGATCTTCGTGATCGTTCCTTAGCCGTGTGCGGTGCGCCCCTCCACCATATTCCACCTCGGTCATGTCGTTGCGGTGCTTAGGCGAAGCCCTACATCGGTAGAACATCATCATCGTCACCACGCCGTCGTGCTGACGGAACTCATCCCCGACACCCTGCTGGATCGGAGTCTGGGGATCGCCATCAAGCTGAACGTGTGCTGAACTCGGAGGTGCCGTATGTTTGGTACTTGGATCGGTCGGACCGTGAAGACGTACGACTACATCAACCGCGTTGTTCTAACGCTTCCGCTTTCGGTCTACGAGGGTACGTGGACAACACTCTCCCCTCTCGTTGCTATGCATCACCATGATCCTTGCGTGTACGTAGGAAAATTTTGAAATTACTACGTTCCCCAACACTATGTTCAAATACAACGGGTGCAAAATAGTTGCACACGCAGAATACTCAGGTTAAACTCGACGAGCCAACATATACAGATATGGCCTTGGAACATTGAGACTGAAAGGTCGAGCGTGAATCATATAGTAGATATGATCAACATAGTGATGTTCACCATTGAAAACTACTCCATCTCACGTGATGATCGGACATGGTTTAGTTGATTCGGATCACGTGATCACTTAGATGATTAGAGATATGTCTATCTAAGTGGGAGTTCTTAAGTAATATTATTAATTGAACTTAAATTTATCATGAACTTAGTACCTGATAGTATTTTGCTTGTCTATGTTTGTTGTAGATAGATGGCTCGTGTTGTTGTTCCGTTGAATTTTAATGCGTTCCTTGAGAAAGCTAAGTTGAAAGATGATGGTAGCAATTACACGGACTGGGTCCATAACTTGAGGATTATCCTCATTGCTGCACAGAAGAATTACGTCCTGGAAGCACTGCTGGGTGCCAGGCCTGCTGCAGATGCAACTGACGACGTGAACGTCTGGCAGAGCGAAGCTGATGACTACTCGATAGTTTAGTGTGCCATGCTTTACGGCTTAGAACCGGGACTTCAACGACGTTTTGAACGTCATGGAGCATGTGAGATGTTCCAGGAGTTGAAGTTAATATTTCAAGCAAATGCCCGGATTGAGAGATATGAAGTCTCCAATAAGTTCTATAGCTGCAAGATGGAAGAGAATAGTTCTGTCAGTGAACATATACTCAAAATGTCTGGGTATAATAATCACTTGATTCAACTGGGAGTTAATCTTCCTGATGATAGTGTCATTGATAGAATTCTTCAATCACTGCCAGCAAGCTACAAGAGCTTCGTGATGAACTATAATATGCAAGGGATGAACAAGACTATTCTCAAGCTCTTCACAATGCTAAAAGCTGTGGAGGTAGAAATCAAAAAGGAGCATCAAGTGTTGATGGTCAACAAGACCACTAGTTTCAAGAAAAAGGGTAAAGGGAAGAAGAAGGGGAACTTTAAGAAGAACGGCAAACAAGTTGCTGCTCAAGAGAAGAAACCCAAGTCTGGACCTAAGCCTTAAACAGAGTGCTTCTACTGCAAGCAGACTGGACACTGGAAGTGGAACTGCCCCAAGTATTTGGCGGATAAGAAGGATGGCAAGGTGAACAAAGGTATATGTGATATACATGTTATTGATGTGTACCTTACTAATGCTCGCAGTAGTACCTGGGTATTTGATACTGGTTCTGTTGCTAATATTTGCAACTCGAAACAGGGACTACAGATTAAGCTAAGATTGGCTAAGGACGAGGTGACGATGCGCGTGGGAAATGGTTCCAAAGTCGATGTGATCGCGGTCGGCACGCTACCTCTACATCTACCTTCGGGATTAGTTTTAGACCTGAATAATTGTTTTTTTACCTTGAGACCTGAATAATTGTTATTTGGTGCTAGTGTTAGGCATGAACATTATATCTGGATCTTGTTTGATGCGAGACGGTTATTCCTTTAAATCAGAGAATAATGGTTGTTCTATTTATATGAGTAATATCTTTTATGGTCATGCACCCTTGAAGAGTGGTCTATTTTTATTAAATCTCGATAGTAGTGATACACATATTCATAATGTTGAAGCCAAAAGATGCAGAGTTGATAATGATAGTGCAACTTATTTGTGGCACCGCCATTTGGGTCATATTGGTGTAAAGCGCATGAAGAAACTCCATATTGATGGACTTCTGGAATCACTTGATTATGAATCACTTGGTACTTGCGAACCATGCCTCATGGGCAAGATGACTAAAACGCCATTCTCCGGAACTATGGAGCGAGCAACAGATTTGTTGGAAATCATACATATTAATGTATGTGGTCCAATGAACATTGAGGCTCGCGGTGGGTATCGTTATTTTCTCACCTTCACAGATGATTTGAGCATATATGGGTATATCTACTTAATGAAACATAAGTCTGAAACATTTGAAAAGTTCAAAGAATTTCAGAGTGAAGTGGAAAATCATTGTAACAAGAAAATGAAGTTTCTACGATCTGATCGTGGAGGAGAATATTTGAGTTACGAGTTTGGTTTACATTTGAAACAATGCGGAATAGTTTCGCAACTCACGCCAGCTGGAACACCACAACGTAATGGTGTGTCCAAACGTCATAATCGTACTTTACTAGATATGGTGCGACCTATGATGTCTCTTACTGATTTACCGCTATCGTTTTGGGGTTATGCTTTAGAGACGGCCGCATTCACGTTTAATAGGGCACCATCAAAATCCGTTGAGACAACGCCTTATGAACTGTGGTTTGGCAAGAAACCAAAGTTGTCGTTTCTTAAAGTTTGGGGCTGCGATGCTTATGTGAAAAAACTTCAACCAGATAAGCTCGAACCCAAATCAAAGAAATGTGTCTTCATAGGATACCCAAAGGATACTATTGGGTACACCTTCTATCATAGATCTGAAGGCAAGACTTTTGTTGCTAAATTTGGATACTTTCTAGAGAAGGAGTTTCTCTCGAAAGAAGTGAGTGGGAGGAAAGTAGAACCTGATGAGGTAACTGTACCTGCTCCCTTATTGGAAAGTAGTTATCACAGAACCTTGTTCCTGTGACGACTACAGCAATTAGTGAGGATGCTAATGATATTGATCATGGAACTTCAGATCAAGTTACTACCAAACCTCGTAGGTCAACCAGAGTAAGATCCGCACCAGAGTGGTACGGTAATCCTATTCTGGAGGTCATGTTACTTGACCATGGCGAACCTACGAACTATGAGGAAGCGATGATGAGCCCAGATTCCGCAAAATGGCTTGAGGCCATGAAATCTGAGATGGGATCCATGTAGGAGAACAAAGTATGGACTTTGGTTGACTTGCCCGATGATCGGCAAGCCATCAAGAATAAATGGATCTTCAAGAAGAAGACTGACACTGATGGTAATGTTACTATCTACAAAGCTCGACTTGTTGCAAAAGGTTTTCGACAAGTTCAAGGGGTTGACTATGATGAGACTTTCTCACCCGTAGCGATGCTTAAGTCTGTCCGAATCATGTTAGCAATTGCCGCATTTTATGATTATGAAATATGGCAAATGGATGTCAAAATTGCATTCCTGAATGGATTTCTAGAAGAAGAGTTGTATATGTTGCAACCAGAAGGATTTGTCGATCCAAAAGGTGCTAACAAAGTGTGCAAGCTCCAACGATCCATTTATGGACTGGTGCAAGCTTCTCGGAGTTGGAAAAAATGCTTTGATAATGTGATCAAATCATATGGTTTTAAAAAGACTTTTGGAGAAGCCTGTATTTACAAGAAAGTGAGTGGGAGCTCTGTAGCATTTCTGATATTATATGTAGATGACATATTGTTAATTGGAAATTATATAGAATTTCTGGATAGCATAAAAGGATACTTGAATAAAAGTTTTTCAATGAAAGACCTCGGTGAAGCTGCTTATATATTAGGCATCAAGATCTATAGAGATAGATCAAGACGCTTAATTGGACTTTCACAAAGCACATACCTTGATAAAGTTTTGAAAAAGTTCAAAATGAATCAAGAAAAGAAAGGGTTCTTGCCTGTGTTACAAGGTGTGAAGTTGAGTCAAACTCAATGCCCGACCACAGCAGAAGACAGAGAGAAAATGAAAGATGTTCCCTATGCTTCAGCCATAGGCTCTATCATGTATGCAATGCTGTGTACCAGACCTGATGTATGCTTAGCAATAAGTTTAGCAGGGAGGTACCAAAGTAATCCAGGAGTGGATCACTGGACAGCGGTGAAGAATATCCTAAAATACCTGAAAAATACTAAGGATATGTTTCTCATTTATGGAGGTGAGAAAGAGCTAGTCGTAAATGGTTACGTCGATGCAAGCTTTGACACTGATCCGGACGATTCTAAATCACAAAGGGATGCGTGTTTATATTAAACGGTGGAGCTGTCAGTTGGTGCAGTTCTAAACAAAGTGTCGTGGCGGGATCTACATGTGAAGTGGAGTACATAGCTGCTTCGGAAGCAGCAAATGAAGGAGTCTGGATGAAGGAGTTCTTATCCGATCTAGGTATCATACCTAGTGCATCGGGTTCAATGAAAATCTTTTGTGACAATACTGGTGCAATTGCCTTGGCAAAGGAATCCAAATTTCAAAAGAGAACCAAACACATCAAGAGAACGCTTCAATTCCATCCGGGACCAAGTCCAGGTGGGAGACATAGAGATTTGCAAGATACATACGGATCTGAATGTTGCAGACCCGTTGACTGAGCCTCTTCCACGAGCAAAACATGATCAACACCAAGGTTCCATGGGTGTTAGAATCATTACTGTGTAATCTAGATTATTGATTCTAGTGCAAGTGGGAGACTAAAGGAAATATGCCCTAGAGGCAATAATAAAGTTATTATTTATTTCCTTATATCATGATAAATGTTTATTATTCATGCTAGAATTGTATTAACCGGAAACATAATACATGTGTGAATACATGACAAACATAATGTCACTAGTATGCCTCTACTTGACTAGCTCGTTGATCAAAGATGGTTGTGTTTCCTGATGATAACCCACAAGTGTAGGGGATCGCAATAGCTTTCAAGGGTAAAGTATTCAACCCAAATTTATTGATTCGACACAAGGGGAGCCAAAGAATATTATTGAGTATTAGCAGTTGAGTTGTCAATTCAACCACACCTGGATAACTTAGTATCTGCAGCAAAGTATTTAGTAGGAAAGTAGTATGATAATAAAGGTAACGGTAGCAAAAGTAATATTTTTGGGTTTTGTAGTGATTGTAACAATAGCAACGGAAAAGTAAATAAGTGAAACACAAGATGTGAAAAGCTCATAGGCATTGGATCAGTGATGGATAATTATGTCGGATGCGATTCCTCATGTAATAGCTATAACATAGGGTGACACAGAACTAGCTCCAATTCATCAATGTAATGTAGGCATGTATTTCGAATATAGTCATCCGTGCTTATGGAAATGAACTTGCATGACATCTTTTTTCCTACCCTCCCGTGGCAGCGGGGTCCTAGTGGAAACTAAGGGATATTAAGGCATCCTTTTAATAGAGAACCGGAACAAAGCATTAGCACATAGTGAATACATGAACTCCTTAAACTACGGTCATCACCGAGAAGTATCCCGATTATTGTCACTTTGGGGTTGTCGGATCATAACACATAATAGGTGACTATAGACTTGCAAGATAGGATCGAGAACACATATATATTCATGAAAACATAAAAGGTTCAGATCTGAAATCATGGCACTCGGGCCCTAGTGACAAGCATTAAGCATAGCAAAGTCATAGCAACATCAATCTCAGAACATAGTGGATACTAGGGATCAAACCCTAACAAAACTAACTTGATTACATGGTAAATCTCATCCAACCCATCACCGTCCAGCAAGCCTATGATGGAATTACTCATGCACGGCGGTGAGCATCATGCAATTGGTGATGGAGGATGGTTGATGATGACGATGGCGACGAATCCCCCTCTCCGGAGCCCCGAACGGACTCCAGATCAGCCCTCCCGAGAGAGATTAGGGCTTGGCGGCGGCTCCGTATCGTAAAACGCGATGAAACTTTCTCTCTGATTTTTTTCTCCGCGAAACAGAATATATGGAGTTGGAGTTGAGGTCGGTGGAGCCTCAGGGGGCCCACGAGACAGGGGGGCGCGCCTAGGGGGTGGGCGCGCCCCCACCCTCGTGGACAGGGCGTGGCCCCCCTGGTCTTGATTCTTTCACCAGTATTTTTTATATTTTCCAAAAAGTGCCTCCGTGGATTTTCATGTCATTCCGAGAACTTTTGTTTTCTACACATAAAACAACATCATGGCAGTTCTGCTGAAAACAGCGTCAGTCCAGGTTAGTTTCATTCAAATCATGCAAGTTAGAGTCCAAAACAAGGGCAAAAGTGTTTGGAAGTAGATACGTTGGAGATGTATCAACTCCCCCAAGCTTAAACCTTTGCTTGTCCTCAAGCAATTCAGTTGATAAACTGAAAGTGATAAAGAAAAACTTTTACAAACTCTGTTTGCTCTTGTTGTTGTAAACATGCAAAGCCAGCATTCAGGTTTCAGCAAATATTATGAACTAACCATACTCACAATAACACCTCGGTCTCACAATTACTCATATCAATGGCATAATCAACTAGCGAGCCATAATAATAAAACTCGGATGACAACACTTTCTCAAAACAATCATAACATGATATAACAAAATGGTATCTCGCTAGCCCTTTCTGAGACCGCAAAACATAAATGCAGAGCACCTTTAAAGATCAAGGACTGACTAAACATTGTAATTCATGGTAAAAGAGATCCAGTCAAGTCATACCCAATATAAACCAATAGTAGTGAATGCAAATGACAGTGTGCTCTCCAGCGGGTGCTCTTTAATTAGAAGGGTGATAACTCAACATAAAAGTAAATAGATAGGCCCTTCGCAGAGGGAACCAGGGATTTGTAGAGGTGCCAGAGCTCGATTTTAAAATAGAGGTTGAATACATTTTGAGCGGCATACTTTTGCTGTCAACGTAACAACTATGAGATGGATGTATCTTCCATACTACATGCATTATAGGCAGTTTATACTCCCCCAACCACCAACAAGCATCAATCCATGGCTTGCTCGAAACAACGAGTGCCTCCAACTAACAACAGCCCTGGGGGAGTTTTGTTTAATTATATTGATTTGCTTTGATCTTTTTGGATCATGGGACTGGGCATCCCGGTTACCGGCCCTTTCTCGTGAATGAGGAGCAGAGTCCACTCCTCTTGAGAATAACCCGCCTAGCATGGAAGATATAGGAAGCCCTAGTTGAAACATGAGCTGCTCAAGCATACAAAACAGAATTTCATTTGAAGGTTTGGAGTTTGGCACATACAAATTTACTTGGAACGGCAGGTCAATACCGCATATAGGAAGGTATGGTGGACTCATATGGAACAACTTTGGGGTTTATGGAGTTTGGATGCACAAGTAGTATTCCCACTTAGTACAGGTGAAGGCTAGCAAAAGACTGGGAAGCGACCAACTGAGAGAGCGACAACAGTCATAAACATGCATTAAAATTAATTCACACCGAGTACAAGCATGAGTAGGATATAATCTACCATGAACATAAATATTGTGAAGGCTATATTGATTTGTTTCAACTACATGCGTGAACATGTGCCAAGTCGAGTCACTCAATTCATTCAAAGGAGGATACCATCCCATCATACCACATCATAATCATTCTAATAGCATGTTGGCACGCAAGGTAAACCATTATAACTCATATCTAATTAAGCATGACACAAGCAACTATAATCTCTAAATGTCATTGCAAATATGTTTACTTCATAATAAGCTGAATCAGGAACGATGAACTCATCATATTTACAAAAACAAGAGAGGTCGAGTTCATACCAGCTTCTCTCATCTCAATCAGTCCATCATATATCGTCATTATTGCCTTTCACTTGCACGACCGAACGATGTGTATAATAATAATAGTGCACATGCATTGGACTAAGCTGGAATCCGCAAGCATTCAACTCAAGAGAGAAGCCAAAGTAATATGGGCTCTAAGTTAAATAAACAATCATGCATATGAGAGCCACTAAACATTTTCAATATGGCCTTCTACTCTCGACCCCCAAAGGAAAGAAAATAAAACTATTTACACGGGAAAGGTCCCAACAAGTAAGAAGAAGAACGAGAAATCTTTTTGGGTTTTCACTTTAATTTCTACTACAAGCATGGAAATTAAAATAACTATTTTTTGGTTTTTCTTAAGGTTTATCAAACACACAAGAAGAAAACTAGAAAAAGAAATTTAAACTAGCATGGGTAGTACAATGAAAGAGTATGAGCACCGACAACTAGAATTGTGTGTCAACATGAATGTAAGGTCGGTGAGAAATACGTACTCCCCCAAGCTTAGGCTTTTGGCCTAAGTTGGTCTAATGCCAAGGACCGCTGCTACTCTCCTCGGTGTACTGGGAGGTGTAATTAGGATACCATTGGCTGGCCATCTCCGGGTCCCACTAGTAAGATGATGCACGATAAGGGTCCAGTGCAGGTTCCAGCTCAGGCTCAGGTTCTGGAGTGGATGCTTGGCCTCGATGAGCGTACACCGCTTCCGGCGTGACAAGAAAATTATCTGCAATCGAATCATACAACAGAGGCGCAGGCAAAATAATAGTCTCACTGTGTTTCTTATTAAATCTCAGGTTATACAAGAGCATCTTTTCTTTGTTGTCAACAATGAACTCATGTGCTACCATGCTCTTGTAATCTAAAATGTAAGGAGGCAATTTTGTCTCCTCTTTCTCATGGTGCCTAATAGGTATCTCAAAATGTCTAGCAAGGCGTGAAGCATAGATACCTCCAAAGATGGGGCCTTTTGTACGATTCAGGCTTAGCCGTTTAGCAATGACGACACCCATACTAAAACTATTATCTCCAAACAAGGCATGGTGAAGAATGATAATATCAGGAACATTGAAGTTTCCACTATTTCCACGACCAATCAAGCATCTACTAGCAAATATGGCAAAGTAGTGTAAAAAGGAAAGTGTATGCTAGAGATTCTCGCATCGGAACCCTTCTTCGGATCCCCTACAATGATAGTGTTAACAAAGCAATCCACATCTTTATGATGTGGTTCCTCTAATTTTCCCTCAAAGGGTATCCTACATACCGTGCAAAAATTACGTAAAGACATTTCCCTGAATTCATCATATAAATGAAATGATACTGAAGGCAGTGACTTCTTAGGATAATAATAAAAGTTTTGCACAAAAGTATTGGTGAGTAAGAGATACTGATTGATCCGATCGTGGAGGAAATCGGTGAGGCCTGCATTCTCGATCAAAGTATAAAAATCTTCATGAATTCCAGCTTCTTTCAAGAAATTATCGCATGGCCATTCACACGGCCGTACTTCCTCTATGCGAGGAAGATTATACTTGGCTTTTTCCTTCTCTTTAGCTTGTTTTTCCTGGGAACCTTGGCTAGAAGAGCCCCTCAAAAGTCTCCTTAACATTCTCTGAAATTTTAGTAACTTCAAAATAAATGTGAATAAAACTAAACAAGATTGGTAGCAACTACTCCTACAAGTGCCTAGAGCCCATATCATGCATTAGAATTACTTGGGACCTCATAAATTTAACATGCAAGCTCAAGAACATGGTCACCTATGCAGCAAAAATTTGCAATGAATAAAGCACTAGAACAAAAACTAATTGGACCAATGGAGGAGTCACATACCAAGCAACAATTTCCCAAAGCAGTTTTGTGAATGGAGCTTTGAGCAAGGAGATCGAAAATCGCAGCAAAATGAGCTAGAGCTCGTGCTTGAGCTGGATGGGGATTTTTTTTGGGAAGAAGATGGAGTGTGTGGGTGCTGGCATAAGTGGAGGGGGGCCACCAAGGGCCCACGAGACAGGGGGCGCACCCAGGGGGGTGGGTGTCGGTGTCAAAACCGGCGGATCTCGGGTAGGGGGTCCCGAACTGTGCGTCTAAGGCTAATGGTAACAGGAGGCAGGGGACACGATGTTTTACCCAGGTTCGGGACCTCTCGATGGAGGTAATACCCTACTTCCTGCTTGATTGATCTTGATGATATGAGTGTTACAAGAGTAGATCTACCATGAGATCGTAGGGGCTAAACCCTAGAAGCTAGCCTATGATGATTATGATTGTTCCTGTCCTACGGACAAAACCCTCCGGTTTATATAGACACCGGAGGAGGCTAGGGTTACACAGAGTCGGTTACAAAGAAGGAGATCTAACATCCGAATCGCCAAGCTTGTCTTCCATGTAAAGGAGAGTCCCATCCGGACACGGGACGAAGTCTTGAGTCTTGTATCCTCACAGTCCAACAGTCCGGCCAAAGTATATAGTCCGGCTGTCCGGATACCCCCTAATCTAGGACTCCCTCAGTAGCCCCTGAACCAGGCTTCAATGACGATGAGTCTGACGCGTAGATTGTCTTCGGCATTGCAAGGCGGGTTCCATCTCCGAATACTCCAAAGTAAGTCTCGAACACTTAAATCGTGTCCGGCTCTGCAAGATGATTTTCACATGCCATTGTAGAGAGAATGATATTCCACGAATATAATCTGCTGACATCTTTAAATAACGTGACATCACACCATGGTTGAGTCATCATCGAACCCTCCTCCCACAGCCAGCCACCGCACATATTGCGAGGCAGTTTCCCAGGCACGTCTTGTCGAAGCAGAGATCGTGTTCCCCTTATCACGGGGCTTTCATCAATATGGGCGTGGGTAGCCCAATCGTACCGCCAATCGCGGCGAGTGGGGAATGAGCAGGTTCCACCAGGCAAGTAGGGAGGCGCAAAAGTTTTTATTGCCTCTATAAAGAGATAAGGCCTCTTCTCCTTTACCCACGCCTCTCCCTTCCGCTCGTCCATTTCCCTTCGCTCGAGCCCTAGTGCTCAAGCACTCATCTCCTCCACCAAAAAGAGGTTCTCCGAAGATGTCCGGATCCGGAGCAGGAGGCAAATGGATGGAATCTACCGTCCGGGAGAAGGATATCAAAAAGCTTCGAGAGGCCGGGTACGTGGCCAAGAAAATCGGCCACCATCTTCCGACGGCGGGATAGATCGTCCCCAATCCGGTGCCCCACGAGAGGGTCGTGTTTCTTCCTCATTTTGTCCGTGGGCTCGGGTTTCCCCTTCACCCATTTGTTCGCAGAATCATGTATTGTTACGGGATTGATTTTCATGATCTGTCCCCTAATTCTTTCCTTAACATCTCGACGTTTATCGTCGTGTGTGAGGCCTTTCTCCGTATTTCTCCCCACTTCGGCTTATGGCTGAAGATCTTCAATGTGAAGCCCAAGGTGGTGAACGGCGAGCACGGTGAGTGTGGCGGCGCCATGGTGAGCAAGACTCCCAAGGTCACATGGCCGACAAGCACCTTCAATGATTCCGTCAAGGAATGGCAGCAGCAGTGGTTCTATATCACTGAGCTTCGCGGTAAAAAGTGGGCCGCTGCTCCTGAATTCAGATCCGGAGCCCCCCTGCAGCTCACGTCCTGGCCCAAGAAGGGCCTGAACTGGTCCTCATCCGATGAGCTATCGGTGCTCCAAACACGCGTCAAGGGCGTGGTAGACAAGGATGTCAACTCGTCAATGTAGTCCAGGTGATGTTAGTTCGCCTGGTTCTCCCTTGCTAGCACCGAGCCTGTAATTTGTGGGAATATGACCCGGCCGAGCACAAGACCCTACGGGAGCTCTATGGCTCCTCACACAAGGACATCTGGAAGGTGCTCTTCAAGTCCGGCAAACCGTGGCTAGGCTCCGCCGAGGACCGCGGGTATCAACTGTCCCGCCCCGCAAGCCCGGTAAGTTATCGCTATGTTTTGTCTATCCATGTTTAGCTGGCATATCCCGAGGGAGACGCTTTATCATGCTTTCCGCAATTATGCCAGGAATGGACGAACAAGGTGGGGCGGATACATTGTCCGGCCCCGCTGCCGGAGGAACCGGTAGGACCTCTTCTAACAAAGATGCTGGTCCCGACGCCTTACAAGGCACCGAAGAAAGAGGCCTCCAAGAAGGCCAAGGAGACCCAGAGCGGCCTCCGTCGCCGCGGTGCTTCGGACACGAAATCCGAAGACTCCAGCGCCCATCCTTCCTCCAAAGACGAAGAGGAGGAGGAAGAAGATGAGTCCTCCATGGGGGGAGGGAAGAAAAGGACGGCCTCCTCATCCTTGGAGGCCAAATCGTCAAAGAGGGGAAAAATCCCCTTCCAGAGGCGTCCACCACGGCTACCAATAGTAGCCCGGAGTGGGATCCCAGGGCCCAGCCCCTGGTAAAATCGTGAGTACACGAAATCCGAATACGCCTAAGCGCCCAGGATTACTAAGGTGCAATATTTTAACTTGCGCCCTACTTTGTGCAGCCCGGCGAGGTCTCGCACCGAACAATCCTCCTCGGAGGATTCGCTGAGCTCAGATGCCCTGGAGAGCGAGACGCCTCCGAAGGCCCCTTCCCCGAAGCCTGGGCGTGACACCGAGGTGTCGTCTCAGCAGGACTCAGACCAGAGAGGGCACACCTCTGGGGCCGGATACACGGGGGCAACGGTTCCCATGAACGTCGATGGCGGGGGCGATTTTAGATTCAGCCCGCAGCCGAACACAGTCCTGGAGACCTTTGAAGCTCCAGGATCAGGCGGGCAGCCCCCATGATGGAGGGAGGCAAGCCCGCTCCGCCAGCAACCTCTGTCCAAGCAGAGCTGCAGAGCGGCCTATCGACAGTGCTAAAGAATGCGTCCATCATCGATGAACATCGCGCCCTCATGGGTGCGGTGATTTAAAAGATTCAGTCCGCTGATAGCGGACTGAATGAATCCTGCCTTAGCCTTATAAAAGGCTTTGAGGTATGTTTTTAGAAACCTTTGAAGATTGTCATAGTATGAATGGTAGCCCGTGATGCACTATCCGGTGAAAGAGAGAGAACCGGACATGGGATCAAATTTCCGCTTCGCAGGAGACTCAGTTGATGACATATATCTCTTTGTTTGAAAACAGGCGTCTGTAGCGACGACCGCCTCTCATACTGCGGAGGTGTCCGGACTAAAGCAGAGTCTGGAACGGGCCGAAGAAGAACTTGGCCGAGTGAAGAAGCAGTTGGAGGACAAACAAGGTATGTGGAAACCTTTTGATAAGTTAAGCACAAATGAGTAGTTGTGCCTGATGAAAATATTTGTATTGTGTGCTCTAGGAGCAAATGCCAAAATTGAGGCACTGAAGAAGGCTGTGGCCGAAGCCGACAAGAAGGCCGCCGCGGAGCAGGCTCTTCGCAAGAAGCACGAGGCAAGGGTCATTGAAGCTGAACGAGAGCTCCAGGAGGCCGTGAAGAAAAGCGAGACCTTGGAGCAGAGTCTAGCAGGGAAAGAATCCGAACATGCCCAAGCTCTCCAAGCCGTAAATGATGCTCGGGAGGAAGCCCGAGGTGCTCTGAAGGACATTCAGGAGGCAAGGAGGATTGCGCCTGGTAAGGATTTTTTACTCAAAGCGATTTTTATATAGTAATAGGAGAAACTCTAAGCGACAAACTGAATTCTTGTTTCTCCAGGAGCGTATGCGGACTTGCCACACAACATATCTGATGCTGTCCAATTCTACCGGGCTGAAGAGAAGAAGTCTGCGGAGAAGCATTTCTGGTCATAGTATTTGGCGCCAAATTATCCGGTGCCCTTTGTCGATCAGCTGAAGTAGCTGATCGAACTGCACCAGGCGGCCAAACTAGCCATGAAGGACTTAGTTGTCCGGCTGTGGCCCGCTGAGCCAATTCCAAGCAGTTACTTCGGACTCGTGAAGCGGATTGTTGGTGCTTGCCCTCGGCTCGAAGTCATTAAGCGGTCGGTCTGCATAGAAGGTGCACGCATGGCATTTGCCCGTGCGAAGGTGCACTGGGGGAAGCTTGATGCTGAAAAGCTGATGACTGAGGGACCACCGGAGGGTAAGGAGCACCGCAAGCCCGAATTATATTATGATGGTGTCCTGAAAGGAGCTCGCCATGTGGCGGAACAATGCACCAAAGACACTATATTTCCCTGAAGGCAGTCATGCTGTCCTTTGTAATGCGGGATACTAGCACTGTTATTATTTATTGCTTGTTATATGAAAGTTTTTTCTTCATGTGCGGTCGTTTAGTATATATGAATCCTGAGAGTTGGCCAGTCGTCGGCTTCTGCCCCACGTAGAAAGAACGGGGGTGTTCGGGACATACCTGAACACTCTTTATCCCATTTTTGGGTCCTTGAAGGAGGTGTTCATCACAGCGAACCAAGCAATCAGACTATAGGGCTTTATCACTCTCACTTAGCCATAGGAATTCGAATATGGTAGGCGCATTTCTTGGTGTTCGGAAGACCGTATGAGGGGCTCTAACAGCGCCTGATCGGAAGACTGATCCGTCACACTCTGCATTTGTTATGGCATTATGCGGAATAAATCCTTAAAGATTTTAAAACCTCTCGAACAGCTGACCAGCTCTCGCCGTATCATGACAGTCAGTTTTCGGCTTTCTCTACTATGGTGCTCGTCCGGAAGAATCGGGACACAATCGCAGTAGTTTTCCCAGCGCTACCTTAGCTGATGGAGCGGAACGTAAGGTACTAAAACATGGGAGCCGGGCAAACCCAACTAATGACCCAAGAAATGATTCGGAGCTGATGCATATAGTGCTATAAGTTCGGGGTGCCGAGCGACCGAGAGGGTGGCCGGACTTTGTTGCCATGTTATGAGGACAATGAAGCCCCTGGCATAGTGGGGCATGACACTATGTGCGAGTGTCGTTATGATGAAAAAGGCATCAATGAGGAATGACGGCTGGTAAGTGTCATATAGTTCTACATGTTGTAGTGGAGTGACACGCCTATGCGTATAAGTGTGGTTTATGCTATGAAAGGAGGTATACTGGCGGAACCTGTTGCGACCGGACGAGAGGAAGCTGTGCGCGGATCCGAAGTGTATCCGGACTGTCTTCTTGGGGAATACTTGTGTGTTCCCTCTTTGTGTGTCCGAGCTGATTCCATGTCGCCAGTCCTGTTCAGCGAAAAGTGAGCCTATAAAAAAAATGCTTAGAGGCAGTTGCGTGTCATAGGGTGGTTGTACCGCGGGTGCTTGATCGGAGCCTGGTCGAGCCGGGCTATCGTGCCGTAAAGTAGCTCGGACTCCTCTGTTGGTGTCCGGGGGGTTGGCTGTCGAATCGAAGTTCGATAGAAGGGCACAACTCACTACCTCAGCGGCGGTATACTTTCCAATCTCGGGGTGGAGTTCGGCCTTGCCCATAATTGTGACTATGTCACGTGGGTTTGGCATGATATGGTACCACGTTGAGTCGAGCCGACGCGGTTCGTCACGGTAGTATATAGTAGTTACTGTATAAGGGGACAATGCCAAAGACTTACTCTTCGGTATGGTTTTTGTTTGGTGATCCGAAGACAACCTCCAGGGTGGTGGGCCTATAAGACTTGGCCTTTACACTTGGAACGACATCTTTGAGAAGATGTTTTTAGTGGGTTTGATCCTCGAGCGATCAATACCTATCTGGTGAACTGTGTCTTGGCGCAGCAAGTTTGAGCTGCTGTTTATGCCCATAGGGGCTCCTGTGAGGTGGAACCCACCAACTATTGGGTCGATGGTAAGTGCAATTAAATTGCCATGGTTGATATTGTCTGGACGGTCTATGTGATTGGAGATGATCGGCCGTATTTTTGTACCGTGGGGTGACTTGTATTGTTGAGTCGGCATCCCGAAGAGTACACATTCGTTCCCTTGTTGGTTTGCGGAGGATTTTCCTTTTACCTCACAATGTTTGGTGGTCTGGGCTCCTCGTTGTTTGAGACCTCTTTTCATTGTTTCCGGTGCACGACCAGCCGTTTTGCTTTGAAGATCCGGCATTCTCTATTGGTATGATTGGCTGCCATTCCAGGGGTACCATGAATTTGACATGATTGGTCGAGTATGCTGCCCGGGTCGGACGGGCCTGTATTGTTCTCTTTCCGCTGACCTGACTGGGAGCCGCGGAATCTGGCACCGACTGTCGTGTCTTTGGCGTCACCATTATTTTTGTGACGCTTATGTCTATTGCGTCATGGTTTATGGATGCTGCCTTGCGTTTCCTGCGTATTGCCCTGGACCGTGATGTATTGGCGTCGGGGTGTGGGCTTTAGGGCCTCCTTCTCAAGTTGAGGTAGCAAATTGTGCTTTGGGTACCCTTTGGTAGGGCGGTCGAGTCTGTATTCCTCGGCTGCCAGGACCTTAGTCCATCTATCTGTGAGCAGATCTTGGTCAGCTTGAAGCTGCCGCCGCTTCTTTTTTAGGCTTCTTGCAGTGGCCATAAGCCATCGCTGGAAGCGAACCTGCTCTACGGGATCCTCAGGCATGCCGAATTCATCATCGCCGAGGCTCACCTCGTCTTAGGAGGGAGGCATGTGGTTGTCCTCCTCCGAGCATCCGTTCGTCGCTTGTTCATCTGGGCTAATCTGCCCGTCTTCCTGTCCGGCTTGCTCGAAGGCAGGCTAGTAGGGATTGTATTCATCTTCGGCACCATCCAAATTGTTTTTGTCTCCTGTGCCGGTATTGCTGTGGCGGGGCTTGGAGCGGCGCCGATGACGACCATGCTTTGATTTCTTCCTTGAGGGATTATCCTCCATTGCCTCATCGCCAATGGTTTCTTTGGGAGTGTCCACCATATATATATATCATATGAGGAGGTGGCTGTCCAGCGCCCCGTGGGCGGTGCTTCCTGTTCTTCTCCTGCATCATCATCCACACCTCGATGTCTTCAGAGTCGAAGTCAAGCACGTCGGTCAAATCATCGACAGTGGCAATGGAGTAGGTGGTGGGTGGGTAACGAATTTCCTCGTCGCCTGCTTCCCACTCGAGCCGGACATAGTTCGGCCAAGAGTCTCCTGACAAAGAGAGAGACTTTAATGAATTCAGCATGTCGCCAAAGGGCGAGTGCTGGAAGACATCCGCAGAGGTGAACTCCATTACCGGAGCCCAACCAGATTCGGCGGGCTTGGGGGCGCGCGGTCTGGAACCTACAGCCAGACACAAGTCTGGGGGTCCAGTGACATAGACTTCCTTGGGGGTGGAGTCCGTGTTTGGCTCTACTGCTGATGAGTATGCGGCCTCCAGGGCAGGGTCCATACACCCGTCCTTGGACGACGCGATCTGCCCCGGATTTAGGTCCGGAGCTCTTGCAGGTGCGATATCCCGAGTATTGTCTGACGGCAGGTCTAAGCCGTGCTCGTCGTGACTGTTTGGCGCTCCTGGCGTAGGCCCAAATCCGTCGAAGATCAAGTTTCCACGGATATCGGCCGTGTAGTTCAAGTTCCCGAACCTGACCTGATGGCCAGGGGCGTAGCTGTCGATCTGCTCCAGATGGCCAAGCGAATTGGCCCGCAGTGCGAAGCCGCCGAACACGAAGATCTGTCCGGGGAGAAAAGTCTCACCCTGGACCGCGTCGTTATTGATGATTGAAGGAGCCATCGAGCCTTGCAGTGACGACACAGAGGAACTCTCAATGAAAGCACCAATGTCGGTGTCAAAACCGGTGGATCTCGGGTAGGGGGTCCCAAACTGTGTGTGGCCAATGGTAACAGGAGGTAGGGGACACGATGTTTTACCCAGGTTCGGGCCCTCTCGATGGAGGTAATACCCTACTGCCTACTTGATTGATCTTGATGATATGAGTGTTACAAGAGTAGATCTACCACGAGATCGTAGGGGCTAAACCCTAGAAGCTAGCCTATGATGATTATGATTGTTCCTGTCCTACGGACAAAACCCTCCGGTTTATATAGACACCGGAGGAGGCTAGGGTTACACAGAGTCGGTTACAAAGAAGGAGATCTAACATCCGAATCGCCAAGCTTGTCTTCCACGCAAAGGAGAGTCCCATCCGGACACGGGACGAAGTCTTGAGTCTTGTATCCTAACGGTCCAACAGTCCGGCCAAAGAGGGTACAGAAGGTTATGCCTTCTAGTTTCATCTATCTCGTGATCATCAAAATGAATCCACTAACAAGGTTGATCAAGTCTTGTTAACAAACTCATTCCGAATAACACGGAACCGGAGAAATTTCGAATAACACTAAGTTACCTCAACGAGGATATGAACATCCCCAACAATAAGAATATCATACTTTTTCTTGACAGTAGGAAGAGGAAATTCAAAACCTCCAATAATGATAGTTGGACTTTTTCCAATAGAATTGATGCTATGAACTTGAGATTGTTTCCTCGGAAAGTGTACCATATGCTCATTACCATTAACATGAAAAGTGACATTGCCTTTGTTGCAATCAATAACAGCCCCTGCAGTATTCAAAAAGGGTCTACCAAGGATAATCGACATACTATCGTCCTCGGGAATATCAAGAATAACAAAGTCCATTAAGATAGTGACATTTGCAACCACAACAGGCACATCCTCACAAATACCGACAGGTATAGCAGTTGATTTATCGGCCATTTGCAACGATATTTCAGTAGGTGTCAACTTATTCAATTCAAGTCTACGATATAAAGAGAGAGGCATAACACTAACACCGGCTCCAAGATCACATAAAGCAGTTCTAACATAATTTCTTTTAATGAAGCATGGTATAGTTGGTACTCCCGGATCTCCCATTTGTTTGGTATTCCACCTTTAAAAGTGTAATTAGCAAGCATGGTGGAAATTTCAGCTTCCGGTATCTTTCTTTTGTTTGTAATGATATCCTTCATATATTTAGCATAAGGATTTACTTTAAGCATATCAGTTAAGCGCATATGTAAGAAGATAGGTCTAATCATTTCAGCAAAGCGCTCAAAATCCTCATCATCCTTTGTCTTGGATGGTTTAGGATGAAAGGGCATGGGTTTCTAAACCCATGGTTCTCTTTCTCTGCCATGCTTTCCTAGCAACAAAATCTCTCTTATCATAACGCTGATTCTTTGATTGTGGGTTATCAAGATCAACAACAGGTTCAATTTCTACTTCATTGTTTTTGCTAAGTTGAGCATCAACATGAACATTATCATTAACATTACCACTAGGTTCATGTTCATCACCTGATTGTGTTTCAGCATCAGAGATAGAAATATCATTGGGATTCTCAGGTGTGTCTACAGCAGGTTCACTAGAAGCATGCAAAGTCCTATCGTTTTTCTTTTTCTTCTTTTTAGAAGAACTAGGTGCCTCTAAATTGTTTCTCTGAGAATCTTGCTCGATTCTCTTAGGGTGGCCTTCAGGATACAGAGGTTCCTGAGTCATTCTACCAGTTCTAGTAGCCACTCTAACAACAAAGTCATTTTTATTATTTAATTCATCAAGCAAATCATTTTGAGCTTTAAGTACTTGCTCAGCTTGAGTAGCAACCATAGAAGCATATTTGCTAATGAGTTTAAGCTCACCTTTAACTCTAGCCATATAATCACTCAAGCGTCCTATCTCGAAAGCATTATTCTTTAATTGTCTACCAACATAAGCATTAAAACTTTCTTGTCTAGCCATAAAGTCATCAAATTCATCTAAGCATAGGCTATGAAATTTAGTAGAGGGGATTTCAACTTTATCATATCTATAGAGAGAATTTACCTTTACTACCTGTGTCAGGTTATCAAGACAATGTGGTTCTTCAACAGGCGGTATACTAAGACCATGTATTTCTTCAATAGGTGGTAAATTCTTAACGTCTTTAGCTTTAATACCTTTTTTCATTGATTTCTTTGCCTATTGCATATCTTCAGGACTGAGAAATAAAACACCTCTCTTCTTCGGAGTGGGTTTAGGAATAGGCTGAGGAGTTGGCTCAATTGCCTCAGGAATTGGCTGAGGAGTTGGCTCAATTGCGTCAGGAATTGGCTCAGGAAGAGTCCAATTATTTTCATTAGTCAACATATTATTCAATAGTAATTCAGCTTCGTCGACTATTCTTTCCTTGAAAACACAACCAGCACAACTATCCATGTAGTCCTTGGAAGCATCAGTTAGTCCATTATAAAAGATATCAAGTATTTCATTTTTCTTAAGAGGATGATCAGGCAAAGCATTAAGTAATCGGAGAAGCCTCCCCCAAGCTTGTGGGAGACTCTCTTCTTTGATTTGCACAAAATTATATATTTCCCGCAAGGCAGCTTGTTTCTTATGAGCAGGGAAATATTTAGCAGAGAAGTAATAAATCATATCCTGGGGACTACGCACACAACCAAGAGCAAGAGAATTAAACCAAGTCTTAGCATCACCCTTTAATGAGAATGGAAATATCTTAAGGATATAATAATAGCAAGACTTCTCATCATTAGTAAACATGGTGGCTATATCATTTAACTTGGTAAGATGTGCCACAACAATTTCAGATTCAAGGCCATAAAAAGGATCAGATTCAACTAAAGTAATAATCTCAGGATCAATAGAGAATTCACAATCCTTATCAGTAACACAGATAGGTGAAGTAGCAAAAGCAGGGTCAGGTTTCATTCTAGCATTAAGAGATTGCTGCTTCCATTTAGCTAATAACTTTTTAAGATCATATCTATCTTTACAAGCAAAGATAGCTCTAGCAGCTTCCTCTTCCATAACATAACCCTCAGGAACAACAGGCAATTCATAATCATTGGGAGAACTTTCATCATCACTATCATCAATAATAGCATCTTCAATAATGTCATTCTCTCTAGCCATAGCAAGTTGTTCATCAAGAAATTCACCTAATGGCAAAGTAGTATCACGCACAGAAATAGTTTCATCATAAGTGTCATCCATAGCAGAAGTGGCATCATCAATAACATGCGACATATCAGAATTCATAGCAGTAGCAGGTTTAGGTGTTGCAAGCTTACTAATAACAGAAGGAGAATCTAGTGCAGAGCTAGATGGCAGTTCCTTACCTCCCCTCGTAGTTGAGGGCAAAATCTTGGTTCTTTCGTCTTTCAAGTTCCTCATAGTGATCAACAGATATAAATCCCAAGTGACTCAAAGAATAGAGCTATGCTCCCCGGCAACGGCGCCAGAAATTAGTCTTGATAACCCACAAGTGTAGGGGATCGCAACAGCTTTCGAGGGTAAAGTATTCAACCCAAATTTATTGATTCGACACAAGGGGAGACAAAGAATATTATTGAGTATTAGCAGTTGAGTTGTCAATTCAACCACACCTGGATAACTTAGTATCTGCAGCAAAGTATTTAGTAGCAAAGTAGTATGATAATAAAGGTAACAGTATCAAAAGTAATTTTTTGGGTTTTGTAGTGATTGTAACAATAGCAACGGAAAAGTAAATAAGCAAAACACAGGATGTGAAAAGCTCGTAGGCATTGGATCAGTGATGGATAATTATGTCGGATGCGATTCCTCATGTAATAGCTATAACATAGGGTGACATAGAACTAGCTCCAATTCATCAATGTAATGTAGGCGTGTATTCCGAATATAGTCATACGTGCTTATGGAAAAGAACTTGCATGACACCTTTTGTCCTACCCTCCCGTGGCAGCGGGGTCCTAGTGGAAACTAAGGGATATTAAAGCCTCCTTTTAACCGTAACAAAGCATTAGCACATAGTGAATACATGAACTCCTCAAACTACGGTCATCACCAAGAAGTATCCCGATTATTATCACTTCGGGGGTGTTGGATCATAACACATAATAGGTGACTATAGACTTGCAAGATAGGATCAAGAACACACATATGTTCATGAAAACATAATAGGTTCAGATCTGAAATCATGGCACTCGGGCCCTAGTGACAAGCATTAAGCATAGCAAAGTCATAGCAACATCAATCTCAGAACATAGTGGATACTAGGGATCAAACCCTAACAAAACTAACTTGATTACATGGTAAATCTCATCCAACCCATCATTGTCCAGCAAGCCTACGATGGAATTACTCACGCACGGCGGTGAGCATCATGAAATTGGTGATGGAGGATGGTTGATGATGAAGATGGCAACGAATCCCCCTCTCCGGAGCCCCGAACGGACTCCAGATCAGCCCTCCCGAGAGAGATTAGGGCTTGGCGGCGGCTCCGTATCGTAAAACGCGATGAAACTTTCTCTCTGATTTTTCTCTCCGCGAAACGGAATATATGGAGTTGGAGTTGAGGTTGGTGGAGCCTCAAGGGGCCCACGAGACAGGGGGGCTCCCGGGGGAGGGGGGTTGGGCGCGCCTCCCACCCTCGTGGACAGGGCGTGGGCCCCCTGCTCTTGATTCTTTCGCCAGTATTTTTTATATTTTCCAAAAAGTGCCTCCGTGGATTTTTAGGTCATTCCGAGAACTTTTGTTTTCTACACATAAAACAACATCATGGCAGTTCTGCTGAAAACAGCGTCAATCCGGGTTAGTTTTATTCAAATCATGCAAGTTAGAGTCCAAAACAAGGGCAAAAGTGTTTGGAAAAGTAGATACGTTGGAGACGTATCACCTAACCATAGACATGAGTTGTCATTTGATTAAGGGGATCACATCATTAGGAGAATGATGTGATTGACTTGACCCATTCCGTTAGCTTAGCACTTGATCGTTTAGTATGTTGCTATTGCTTTCTTCATGACTTATACATGTTCCTACAACTATGAGATTATGCAACTCCCGTTTACCGGAGGAACACTTTGTGTGCTACCAAACGTCACAACGTAACTGGGTGATTATAAAGGAGCTCTATAGGTGTCTCTGAAGGTACATGTTGAGTTGCCGTATTTCGAGATTAGGATTTGTCACTTCAATTGTCGGAGAGGTATCTCTGGGCCCTCTCGGTAATGCACATCACTATAAGCCTTGCAAGCAATGTAACTAATGAGTTAGTTACAGAATGATGCATTACGTAACGAGTAAAGAGACTTGCCGGTAACGAGATTGAACTAGGTATTGAGATACCGACGGTCGAACCTCGGGCAAGTAACATACCGATGACAAAGGGAACAACATATGTTGTTATGCGGTTTGACCGATAAAGATCTTCGTAGAATATGTAGGAGCCAATATGAGCATCCAGGTTCCGCTATTGGTTATTGACCGGAGACGTGTCTCGGTCATGTCTACATAGTTCTCGAACCCGTAGGGTCCGCACGCTTAAAGTTAGATGACGGTTATATTATGAGTTTATGTGTTTTGATGTACCAAAGATAGTTTGGAGTCCCGGATATGATCACGGACATGACGAGGAGTATCGAAATGGTCGAGACATGAAGATTGATATATTGAACGACTATATTCGGACACCGGAATGGTTCCGGGTGTTATCGGATGTATACCGGAGTACCGGGGGGTTACCGGAACCCCCCTGGGGGGTTAATGGGCCTCATGGGCCCAAAGTGGAGCAGAGGAGGGGCGGCTAGGGCAGGCCTCCCCCCTCCCCCTCTAGTCCGAATAGGACAAGGAGGGGGGGCAGCGCCCCCCTTTCCTTCCTCTCCTCTCTCCCCTTCCTCCCCCTCTCCTACTTGGACAAGGAAAGGAGGGAGTCCTACTCCCGATGGGAGTAGGACTCCTCCCTGGCGCGCCCTCCCTTGGCCGGCCGCCCCCTCCCCCTTGGTACTTTATATACGGGGGCATGGGGGCACCTCTAGACACAACAATTGATCCTTGAGATCCATTAGCCGTGTGCGGTGCCCCGCTCCACCATATTCCACCTCGATAGTATCGTAGCGGTGCTTAGGCGAAGCCCTGCGTCGGTAGAACATCATCATCGTCACCACGCCGTCGTGCTGACGGAACTCTCCCTCGAAGCTCGGCTGGATCGGAGTTCAAGGGACGTCATCGAGCTAAACGTGTGCTAAACTCGGAGGTGCCGTGCGTTCGGTACTTGATCGGTCGGATCGTGAAGACGTACGACTACATCAACCGCGTTGTGCTAACGCTTCAGCTTTCGGTCTACGAGGGTACGTGGACAACACTCTCCCCTCTCGTTGCTATGCATCACCATGATCTTGCGTGTGCGTAGCTTTTTTTTTGAAATTACTACGTTCCCCAACAGCAGCAACTAGGACTAACAGCAATGCCAGGGTCACCACAGCAAGAGTTTCTTCATTCCAGTCTAGCTACGTTGATCCTCCACCCCTGCTTGGCTGTGAACACCTCACTTGCTGCCCGTTCTAGCACTCTTGCTCCCAGCTCCAGCATTTTTTGGCGGCTCCTTTATCTGCAGAATAGACCAGTCAGCTAACCATCTGCGCATCATTTTGATAATGTAGAGAGGATCATTTATCCTTTTCCTTTCAAATATAATCGCATTTCTACTTTTCCAAATTTCCCAAAACAGGGCTGAAACCCCAACCATAACCATTTTCTTATCCTCTTTTTTGAATTTCCTAATCCAATCTCCAAAACAATCTTTCACGTTTATTGGAACGGTTTTTAAACCACACACACATCTAACCAAACTTCATAGCAGCGAAGCTGTAGAGCAAGAAAATAAAAGGTGATCAATTGATTCATCTTTCCTACAAAGAACACACTCCTTCCCTCCTTTCCATCCTCTTTTCAATAATACATCCCTAGTCAGGATACTTTTTTTTGTTAACTAACCATAAGAAAACTTTTAGCTTTGCAGGTACCTTAATTTCCATAAGTACTTATGTGGGAATTTCACCCCTAAGGTAATCATTTTCCTATAGTGGGACCCCATAGAAAATTTACGGTCAGCAGTGAGGGTCCAGGAAACTTTATCTGCCCCTCCTTGCAAAGGTATTTCTTCACATCTTGTTTTAAGGCAATTCCATAACCCAAGAGTCTTCCCATATAGGGTTCTTCTGAATTTGAACCCATGCCACCCTTTTTGAATGGCCTCATCCACAGTTATATTGTGATCAAAACATATGTCATATAATCTAGGATAGACATCTCTCAATGGTTTATCATCTACCCAGGTGTCTTCCCAGAACCTAGTGTTCTTCCCATTCCCCACCTCTTTTTTGACAAATTTATAGAAGATCTCTTTGATCTTTAGCAAATTGGCCCAGAATTGGGAATCTCCAGGTTTCTTACTAGCTGATGACAGACAACCACCTTTTTTTTGTACTTTTCATCCAATACATCCTGCCAAAGACCTTCTTCTGTCTCCATTTTCCAGAACCACTTAGCAAGCAGCGCAATATTCATTACTTCCAAATTAAGTATCCCTAAACCACCTACCTCTTTAGGCAGACAACATTCTTCCCATTTTACTAGGTGATATTTTTTAATATTTTCATCTTCCTGCCAAACCAACCTAGCCCTGAAGAAATCTGCTTTTTTGATGATCCCTTTGGGAACAACATAGAAGGACATCATGAATAAGGGGATATTAGTCAGGCATGCTTGCACCAGAGTAATTCTGCCAGCAATGGAACCCAACAGCTTCCCTTGCCAGCACTCACATCTCTTTTCAATTTTATCAGTCACACAATCCCAATGTGTGTTTCTAATTCTAATTTCTGACACACGCATTCCCAAGTATCTAATAGGTAGTTCCCCATTTTACATGTCAGAATTTCTTGATATATCATTTGTTTCTCTTTAGCCTTGCCAAACAACAACAGTTCATTTTTGTGAAAATTAATTTTGAGCCCAGACATTTGTTCAAAAGCTCCTAATATGAATTTGAGGTTTTTCACGCTTTCCATCTCATCTTTGATCAGGAAGATGGTGTCATCAGCATATTGTAACATATTTATCTCATTATCCTCTCCTTTTTTCAATATCCCTTTAACTATATTATGTTTCAGAGTATTATTCATTAGAATGGCCAAGGCATCAGCAGCCAAATCAAAAAGTAGAGGTGCCTGGGCCGATCCTGGTTGGGCTGACGTGCTTGTCATTGAAGCGTGGGCCAACCGCTCTGTCACGTGACCTTTCTCCGTGTCCGCGCCTCGTCCTCTCCGTCCCACCACCAGCGAGGAGGAAGCGGCCGCCGCCTGTTCGACGGAATGGCGCAATGGGACGCGCTCGTGGACGCCGCGCTCGGCGAGCTGGCGTCCAGGAGCCTCCTGCGCGCCACGCGCCCCATCGCCCTGGCTCTTCCGCCCGCGCCGCCGGAGACGTTCCCAGGCCCCGGCCCGTGGGACCGCGCAGCCGTCGAGATCCGCCTCGACCGCGCCACCCTCCGCCAGTGGCTCGCCGAAGGTCTGCAGCAGGCAGCGTCAATATCGCACACTTACTCGCAATAATACCCTAGACAATTCTGCTCAATTCTTTCTGCGTGTTGCTTGCTGCCTTGCTGTGTGACTGTGTCCCTGTTAAGCTGTTAGGATATGGTATGCAGAAAGAAAGAACAACGCTCCGGAGTTTATTTGTGTTTATTTATTTATAGTTTCTGGTTATATTGCACTTTCAAGATTTACTGGTAGTGCTCACTACATGGCTTGTTCATGGGCACGTTTGGTTTAGGTGGCGAGGCCAGTGGCCAGGAAGAGGAGCTGGGTGAGAAGCTCATTCTTTTCTCCGGGAATGACTACATGGGACTCAGCTCACATCCGGCAGTCCGTGGGGCCGCATCAAAGGTGTGCAAGATCTGCACTCGTGGCGATTCTCAGGACTATAGAGTACTCTGAATCGACGAGTCTCTGCTTGAGCTAACGATTGGGTGCGTTTGCTAGGCAGCTCAAGAGTACGGCATGGGCCCTAGAGGCTCCGCGTTGATATGTGGGTATACTACTTATCACAAATTGGTGGAGGAATCATTGGCAGAGTTGAAGAAAAAAGAGGTCTAGCATCGCAGTCTTTTTAGTTCAAGTAGTCATTATTTCACAAGTTTTGCATCCTCACTTTAGAGTTTTTTTTACAGGATTGCCTTCTCTGCCCCACCGGATTTTCTGCCAATATGGCTGTGATGACTGCTCTGGGAAGTATTAGCTCTCTTTTGGCGGTTGGCAGAAAACCCGCAAAGGACGAGAGAATTGCTATTTTTTCAGATGCCCTGAATCATGCTTCGATCATCGATGGGATTCGCCTTATTGAGCGGCAGCAAGAAGCTGTAGTGTTTGTCTACAAGCACTGTGACATGTCCCATCTTGATTTCCTCCTGTATGTTTTTCACTTTTCAGTCATAATATCATCATTGCATAATATGCCATATGTAATCATGAACTGAGATAGCTACAATACAATACCATTATCCGTGCAGGTCCAGTTGCTCAATAAAAAAGAAAGTTGTTGTCACAGATAGGCAAGTTTTTTCTCAAATTTAATTTCCTCACTTAAAAAGTATATTTATGTTTGTGTGAAGTATAAGTAGAGGCATGCTTGTGTATGCATAATGTCAGAGCACCAAATTCAGATACTCTTTTATT
This sequence comes from Triticum timopheevii, assembly GCA_963921465.1. NCBI lineage: Eukaryota > Viridiplantae > Streptophyta > Magnoliopsida > Poales > Poaceae > Triticum > Triticum timopheevii. Next base: position 273,222,958 of record OY997262.1, on the reverse strand, counting down.
GATGCAATGCAGCTTGTTTAGCATGGATGGTGATTTTGCTCCATTACCTGAACTTGTGGAACTACGCAGGAAGTATGGATTTTTATTGGTCATCGATGATGTTAGTAATTTTATCTCCCCTCAGATACAGTTTTGCAGAATTTCTTAGTGATCGATTTTGTTGCGATTTTCCTTGGACAGGCCCATGGAACACTTGTTTGTGGTGATAATGGTGGTGGTGTACCCGAGCTGCTTGGATGTGAGAGTGGAATTGACATAAGTGTTGGCACCTTAAGCAAGGCTGCTGGCTGCCAGGGTGGGTTTGTGGCATGCAGGTAAACAGACACTTAGATCAGGTTGTCGTATGAATGCACACACTTTTGTACATTGTGGTACTGATTTTAGTACAAAAAAACGAGATCATATAAAGTGATTTTCAAGGTTCTAGGTCATGCCATATAAGTTAGCTTTGGCAAATTTGCACCACAGTGCCCATGCTTATAATTCAATGAACAGGAGATAACTTGTTATGCACATTTGCAACACTGTATATTTATGGTACTGGACACTGGACTCTGGAATATCAGCACTCCACACTGCATGGCTTCCCTACACTTTGGACGTACTATGATATCTTGGTAGTTTACTGGCTAATAACTAAAAATTTGCAATGTGTTGAGCAGCACCCGATGGAAGAGTTTAATTCAGTCACGAGGTCGTTCGTTCATTTTTTCAACTGCTTTGCCAGTGCCAGTAGTTGCTTCTGTTCAAGGTAATATTCACTACATATCAACTGTGTCATAGAACCCTCTAAAATGAATATCGCAAGCTAGCGGTCTGTCATTGTTGTGTTCCATTTATTGGGCTGATGTCCACTATTTTCTCTCACCTTCTTTTCATTAGGAAATGCTTAAAATGATGACTAGTGCTTTCACATTGGTCAATAAGAATGATAACTGGGTACAAACACTTCAGCTAGTTTGAGAAACTATAGTTATCAGGAACTTGCATTTTTCTGAAATAGAAACTATCACATTGCTTCAAATATCTGTGCTGTTTTCTGATTCCAGCCGCGCTCCATGTCTCGAGGAAGGAACGATGGCGGAGATCATTGGTCTGGAGGCACGTGCAGTATTTTGCATCCTTGACTAAACTCAATATAACTAGTCCCATAATTTCCATAGTAGTAGGAAGTGAAGAAGCAGCACTGAGGGCTGGCAGGTTATATCTCTTCCTTCCAATTTTATTTAGTGCCAGCCTGGGTCATCTTATGTTCCTAATTATTCCATCTTTGAACTGCAGGCATATGCTAAGATCTGGATTTCATGTTACACCAATTCGACCACCCACCGTGCCGCCCAACTCATGCAGGTCCCTCCTCCCCCTTGCAATCCAGTGTCTTGTCATGAACTTCACCAATCTAGAACTTGCAACCCTGTGTCCAAGTAACTGGACTAGGACTGTACCATTAAGGGCATATAGCACAATGTCATAATTAGCAATATCTGTTGTAGCATTCATGTCTCTGTATCTATGGATTCCTGCTCGATTTCAGTACAGATAATCACCAATGAGACTCTGTTTCAACTGTCGACCAAGATTAACTGATCATGAATCTCTTGGCAGGCTGCGAATAACTTTGAGTGCTTCTCATTCCTCGGATGACATCAAGAGGCTGGTCGATGCGCTCACTCCCTGGCTATCTGGCAAACATGCCAAGCAGAGCTTTGTCGAGGGGCACTCTGAGCAGAGCTACGTCGCAGCATCAAAACTGTAAGCAGTGTGAATTGAAGCTTGTAGGCGGTGACACTAGATGTGCTGGATTATGTGGGAGAAAACGCCCACGGAGGAATAAGTCAGTAGATGTCGACGTGATCATCTCTATCCATTTCACATGCCACAAAATGTTTCCATAATTGGTATATATGATCTTATGAGGCATACTACCCTGAAAGATACTATTGATGTAGACATGGATTTGGGTAGTTTCTATATTGGGAGCTTGAGCCTGTTCTGTAACTGGAAACATCCTTGGTGCCGCCATGTAAGTAGAGGCTACCAAACTGTCTGGTAAACAACGGCCTGTTTGAATGCAGGAACTTCACATGAAACTGTTCGATTCACATAACTAGTGGCCTGTTTGGAACACAGGAATATCGTGGGAAATTCCACTCGTTTGGTTCATAGGATAGGAATATTATAAGAATGGGAAACCATAAGAAGAGAAGACATGTATCTCAATTTCTGTAGGGAAAGAGATGTCACTTCTCAATTTCTATAGGGAAAGAGATGTCACTTGATTCATACTCCCTCCGTTCGGAATTACTTGTCGTGAAAATGGATGTATCTAGACGTATTTTAGTTCTAGATACATCCATTTCCGAGACAAGTAATTCCGAACGGAGGGAGTAGATCATAGGGTAGGAATTTTTCCATTGGCCTTTGAAATGTGAAGGATTAATTCGTATTCTACATAGGATCAGGAATCCATTCCTACAAAGCAAAGAGCTCCAAAGGAATTTTGCCTACAAAATTTCTATCCTTTAGAATTCTTACAAAATTCCTCTAAACCAAAGGAGGCCTGGACTTATTTCATTCACATGTTTGTAAAAACACCGGAATAGGAAAAATACATGTTTAGGCCTCCTTTGGTCTGTAGGAATTTTGTGGGGTTATGTAGGATATAATTTTCAAAGGTAAAATTCATTTGGAGCCCTTTACTTTGTAGGAATGGATTTCCTATTCCTATGCAGGATAGGAACTAATCCTTTGCATTTCAAAGAAAAAAAAACATTACCCTAGACTCAATGACAAAATTCCTATCCTAGCATCGAATGACATCTCTTTCTCCATAGAATTGAAATACATGTTCTCATTTCTTATGGTTTTCCTATTCCTATGATATTCGTATCCTATGAACCAAAGGAGGCTTAGAGTGTCATGCCCAATTGAATCCTCCATGGTTTGACTTTGGAGTTTGTTTGATTGCATCACAGGTGAAACAAAGAAATTTTCCAAGAGATTGGAGTGGGTGCTAGATTTACTATGGAAATCCCTATAGATTCAATCGTACGAATCAAACAACCAACATAGATATAACTCCTAATTTTTTTAATCCTCCAAAAAGCCTTCTATAAAAATCCTTTGAACCAAAGTGGCAATGAAGTGTTGAATTCTGGCAGGAACAGGAAATAATCCCTGCTATCTCAAACCAGGGCCTGATCGAGATCAGCTGATCAAACAAAAGAAGCATTGAGGGGCTTGGCATTATGGAGGCCCTGGTGGACCTAACAAGTATAATAACAGAGTAGCATAAATACTTCATGTATCAAACGGAAGTAAACACACATTTATTCCATATATATCCGATATAATTAAGACAAGCACAAAGCACAAACTGGACATAGATATGTATATCGATCGATGGTTGTCTCATCTCTCGAGCATAGTCTCTGGACCAATCGATCGATCGAGTAGTAGGTAGCATATGATATGAACCGGGTAACTGACTGTGCCATGGCACATCTTCAAGCTCCAGCTCCATGCACGCATGCAGCTTAATTGTAGGCCAGGTAGCTGGATGCATGGATGGATAGAGCATTCAGGCTTGGAAGGTGTGCCTGGAGCAGGGCACGTACACCCTGGCCCAGAGGTGCCTGCCCTTGATGATGAACTTGGCCGTCGGCTCGCCCCCGAGCAGCGCCGGGATCATGTCCGGGCTCTGCAGCACCACCCTCCCGTACACCGGCATCTGCCCAGGCGCCGCCCTTTCCACCATCACGTCCTCCACGCACGGGCGCCCCTGCAGCCTGCATCCATCCATGCATGCATGCATGCATGCATGCATATATATGATGACGGTCATCGTTTGTATATATATTGACCAGAGATAGATATGCTGATGATATATAGTAGTGGCGGCGCGAGCTTACGAGTTGAAGAACTCCCTGATGTCGTCCTTGTCGATGGGGTAGCCGCGGGAGAAGGTGATGAAGAGCGAGCGGAACTCCTCTGGAAGGCGGTCGACGATCATCATCTGATGCTGCTGGTGCTGGTGCTGGGGCTGGGGCTGGGGCTGGTACGGCTGCGCCAGCCGGATCGGGGCCCACGGCGGCGCCATCGCGTTCAGCTCGGAGAACCTCGGCGTCACTATTGCGTTCAGGTCGGCGAACCTCGGCGTCGTTGGCGTCTGGGGGGGTGGGGAGATGGCGATGGCGAGCACGGGGGTGCCGATGGCGCGCGGCGCGGAGACGGTGCTGCTCCTGCTGGGAAAGAAGACGGCGTTGTCGGAGGCGCAGGCGTCGTCCAGGACGACGCGGCAGACGGTCTTGTACAGTAACTTGACGCGGGGCATGATGTTGTCGCGGTGCTCGTCGAAGTAGGTGACGTCCTCGATGGGCTTGTTGAGGAGCGCGTTGGTGCAGGGGAGGAGCGTGCTGGCGCCGGCGAGCACGCGGCCGGCGAGGCGGGCGAGGCACGCCAGCGCCTCGTCGACGAAGCGCAGCACGACGGGGCCCGGGAGCGCGGCCGCGCGGCGCATGAACTTGTCGTTCCCACCGGCCTCGAACCAGAGCCAGAGCGCGATCACCCACCTCATATGCTCCTTCTCCTGCCCGAGGTCGCGCACCAGCCGGTGGAAGAAGCTGCGCTCCTGTGAGTAGAATATCGCCATCTCACGCATTCCAGCCATGGCCGCCTAGCCACCACTACCTCGCTCGATCCCTCACTCGCACACAAACACACTGTCTCTCTCTCTCTCTCGCTGGCGGATGGCAATGGCACGGCGAGGCGGGGTTGATAAAGGCCCAGCTCCGTGCTCTGGCACGCCGCGCGTGCGCGTGCGTCCACAGAGGTTTGTTGCGCGCCCCGGCTACGAGACAAGGCGAGGGCGCACAAGGGAGAGCACGCAGCGCAGGGGCGCACGGCTCGGCGCACACACGGCACCCCTCACATGGAAAGCCCGGCATCGGTCGCCTCAGCCTCACCCGCCGGTTGCCGGTGCGCGCGCGGTGATCAGGGGCGAACTGAAGCCCCCCTCCGCTAATCTCGCGGTGAAGACCAGTAACTCCACCTTGTCTACACGCCCAGTAGCCTCGAGTTCGTCGCGGCTCTCCGGAAAAGGCTTGCGGGTAAGCTGCAGAGGACGTGGAAAGGAGGCCGGTCGCACGCGAGGCGAGCAGCCGAGCGCACGCCGTCCATGGGAGGGGCTCCTTGATCTCGGCTGCATATGAACGCATGCATCCAGCTCAGCGGCGAGATGAACCACCGTTGGTCTCTTCTGATGATGGTTCAATGTGAGCCTTGTTGTTTACTGCGCCTGGTTTCACGCAAAGGTAAAACTGCCAAAAATGGGATAAGCTTCGGTTACCAAAACGACAATGCAAAAGCTTGATGCAGCTGGAAAAGGTTAGCCCTAACAAGTTCGAAATTACATCATCTCCCCCAGGTCTTTCTCCTCACGCCACGGCTTTGATGGAGCGGATCTGGTGTGGTGACTCTCTACAGCTGTAAGAAGGTAAGCTCACCTGGGGGCTCGGGCTAAGTGGACATCTTCCCTAAATTTTTTTAAAAAAAATATAATCCGCTTCTTCGGTCTAGAGTCCCTAAAGAGGATATAGAAAACTTCTAAATAATACCGCGATTTAATCCGGTCAACTATCCAGATCGAAAATTCCTAACGATGAAACTTGTTATCGCCTAGATTGTCGACATATTGATGTCTACCATCCTCTTGACATAATTAGATCTGAGAAAATTTTCTCTGACATGGAGGAGGGAAGGGAGGAGAGATGAAGTTACCCGTCTGTCAGCGAACCTCCGTTGGTATTGTCGGATGACAATGGATGCAGAGGAGAAAATTGTCGGCACCGAAAGAAAGGGATATAGGAAGAGAGGAATTTTTGTATGGGTAAACTGAAGGGAAAGAAGTATTGTGTCACCCCCCCCCCCTCTTGGCCGCCGAAGAATCATCAGAGTCGGTAGGGTGAGTTTCATATAGAGAAGAATAAACCACGTCTTCTGCGCCTTACCCGCAAGTATTTTCAAAAACTGCAACAAACATTAAGCTAGACATGTAAACATAGTAAGTTACTGATCATCACCGCTAAATTAGAGAAGGCTCCACTTCACTCCCCACCGTCAACCCGCGAGTGAGGCAACCATGATGAGTTTTCCATGTGTTGCTAAGAGCAGAGGAGGTCCGCTAGGGAAGAGTAGAGGAGATGGAGATGGAGCGAGAAACTTGCTTTATATAGCCTCGGCGACGGAGAATTCGAGGCGAAAGGGACCAAAACTTGTTAACTACGATTGCGAGATTCACGCTGATCGACCAGCTGGCAACCATAACACTACTTGTTTACGCATCATTTCAACGGGGGAGAAGCCCCCACCCCACCCACATACACACGCAAAACCTCGGTTCAATAGCTTTACCGAGATACAAGGGGGGGAGGGGGGGGGGGAGCCACCTCCCCAACCGATATCACCCACCCACACGCACACGCAAAACCTCACTCAATAGCTTTACTGAAACATGAATGAGTAACAAGTTTAAACCCAAGATAAATGAGGCTTTTCTTTATCCCAATGTAAGTCAAGTTCGAGCTTATCAAATCCAAAGCAAAGTAAGTTGTTTTCGGGGGGAAACTAGGTGAAAGGATCGATATGGTTGACTAGAGAGAGGGGGGTGAATAGGCAACTACCATTTTTTAGCTTTTCTTAATAGATTAGGTTAAGCAACAAATAGGTTGTCTAGATGTGCAACTATGTGAGCAACCTATATGATGCTAGAAACAACACCACAAACAAGCAAAGGATACCACACAAGTAAAGCTTGCACAAAGTAAAGGTAAGAAGTAACCAAAAGTGGAGCCGGTGAGACGAGGATATGTTACTGAAGTTCCTTCCCTTTGAGTGGAAGTACGTCTCCGTTGGAGCGGTGTGGAGGCACAATGTTCCCCAAGAAGCCACTAGGGCCACCGTATTCTCCTCACACCCTCACACAATGCGAGATGTCATGATTCCACTAGTGGTGCATGATGACCCACAAGTATAGGGGATCAATCGTAGTATTTTCGATAAGTAAGAGTGTCGGCCCAACGAGGAGCAGAAGGAAATGACAAGTGGTTTTCAGCAAGGTATTGTCTGCAAGCACTGAAATTGTCGGAAATAGGTTGTTTGATAGCAAGATAATTTGTAACAAGCAAGTAACGGTAACGGTAAATAAAGTGCAACAAGGTAGACCAATCCTTTTGAGGCAAAGGACAGGCCAAAACGACCACTTATAATAAGCAAAGTGTTCTTGAGGGTACACAGGAATTTCACAATGTCACTTCATCATGTTGGCTTGATTCGTGTTCGCTACTTTGATAATTTGATATGTGGGTGGATCGGTGCTTAGGTGCCATTCTTACTTGAACAAACCTCCTACTTATGATTAACCCCCTCACAAGCATCCGCAACCACGAGAAAAGTATTAAGATAAAATCTAACCATAGCATTAAACTTTTGGATCCAAATCGGTCCCTTACGAAGTAGCACACAAACTAGGGTTTAAGCCTTTGTCACTCTAGCAACCCATCATCTAATAACTACTCCACAATGCATTGCCTTAGGCCCTAATAAGGTGAAGTGACATGTAGTCGACGTTCACATGACACCACTAAGGGAATCACAACATACATATCATCAAAATATCGAACACATTTCAAGTTCACATGATTACTTGCAACATGACTTCTCCCGTGACCTCAAGAACAAAAGTAGCTACTAATCATGCTCAAGATCAGAGGGGTATTAAATAGCATAATGGATCTGCACATATAATATTCCACCAAATAAACCATATAGTAATTAACTACAAGATGTAATCAACACTACTAGTCACCCACAACTACCAATCTAAGGTTCTGGTACAAATATTGAACACAAGAGATGAACTAGGGTTTGAGAGGAGATGGTGATGTTGAAGATGTTGATGGAGATTTCCCTCCCAAAGATGAGAGGGTTGTTGGTGATGACGTTGCCGATGATTTCCCCCTCCAGGAGGGAAGTTCCGCCGGCGGAATCGCTCTGTCGGAGGGCAAAAGTGCCCCTGCCCAAGTTCTGCCTCGAGACGGCGACGCTTCATCCCGAAAGTCCTCCCCTTATTTTTTCTATGTCAAAATGACTTTTATACCAGAAGATGGGCACCGGAGGTAGGCCGAGGAGGGCACAACCCACCAGGGCGCGCCTGGGGGCCCTGGCGTGCCCAGGTGGGTTGTGCCCACCAGGTGGATCTCCTCTGGTAGTTATTTGATCCAGTATTTTTCATAAATTCCAAAACAATTCTCCATAAATTTTAAGCTCATTTGGAGATGTGCAAAATAGGTAACTCTGACGTAGCTTTTTCAGGTCTAGAATTCCAACTATCGGCATTCTCCCTCTTTGTGTAAACCTTGCATATTATGAGAGAAAAGGCATTAGAAATACTCCAAAAAGCATTATTATGCATAAAAACATTATAAATAACAGTAGAAAATCATGATGCAAAATGGACGTATCAATGCCCTTGAAGGCGGCAACCGGACCTTTACAAACAAGGTTGGGGCTATCTCCACAACCGAATTGGAGGCTCCCAACACCACCTTGAAGCTTCACCACAATGAAATATGGCTCCAAGGTGACATCAACCATCTAGGGTGCTCAAACACCCCAGCGTAACAAGATCCACAAGAGATTAGTGGGGGGAATCAAATTTGTCTTGGTGGAAGTGTAGATCTAGGCCTTCTCAATCAATCCCTAAAGAATCAAAAAGTTTGATTGGCTAGGGAGAGAGATCGAGAGAAAATGAGTTTGTGAGCAACAATGAGCTTGGGGAAAAGAGATAAGTTAACTTGGAGAGATGACTCCTTTTTATAGTGGGGGGTAGAATCCAACTGTTATGCCCCTTCAGCCCATGCACAAGCGGTAGTACCGCTCGGGTGAGCGGTACTTCTGCTGGCATGGAAGTTCCAATAGTTCCGTTCAACTGAGCATATCAGGGAGGCGTAGTGCCGCCGGAGCGGTACTACTGGTCCCACCAGCGATACTTCCGCTTAGTGTTTAGCAGCCACATGAACCCGCAATAGAAGAGGAGGGCAGTGCGGTAGTGCCGCCTAGAGTGGTACTAATGTTGGCTACTGTCGCTCTACTTCCGCTCGAAGGAAAGAGCTGTCCAGAAGGCAAAGAATAAGCGGTACTCCTCACGGTAGGGGAACAAAACGGTAGTTCCGTCGGGGCGGTACTACCGCTCTGCATGGGCAGTACTTCCACTTAGTTGTTAGGAGCTCAGTGAATGTGAGGTAGTGGGGTGGTAGTCAGGGCTGTAGTACCGTTGGAGTGGTGCTGATGACCTACAAGTATAGGGGATCAATCGTAGTCCTTTCGATAAGTAAGAGTGTCAAACCCAACCAGGAGTAGAAGGAAATGACAAGTGGTTTTCAGCAAGGTATTCTCTACAAGCACTGAAATTATAAGTAACGAGTAGTTTGATAGCAAGATAATTTGTAACAAGTAAGTAACGGTAATGGTATCAAAAGTGCAGCAAGGTAGCCCAGGCAAAGGACATGCCAAAACGGTCTCTTACAATAAGCAAAACGTTCTTGAATTGTACACGGAAATTTCATCTAGTCACTTTCATCATGTTGGTTTGATTCGTGTTCTCTACTTTGATAATTTGATATGTGGGTGGACTAGTGCTTAGGTGTTGTTCTTACTTGAACAAACCTCCTACTTATGATTAACCCCCTCACAAGCATCCGCAACTACGAGAAAAGTATTAAGATAAAATCTAACCATAGCATTGCACTTTTGGATCCAAATCAGTCCCTTATGAAGTAGCTAGCGCATAAACTAGGGTTTTAGCTTTTGTCTCTCTTGCAACCCATCATCTAATAACTACTCCACAATGCATTCCCCTTAGGCCCTCATAAGGTGAAGTGCCATGTAGTTGATGTTCACATGACACCACTAAGGGAATCACAACATACATACCATCAAAATATCGAGCACATATCAAATTCACATGATTACTTGCAACAAGATTTCTCCCGTGACCTCAAGAACAAAATCTTACCCACTGACTATCAGCAGTGGGATAAATTATACCTGCCTCGAGGAGTTTTAGTATTTCCTTTCTTACCACTTCTTTCATCTTAGGATTTAACCTTCGTTGGTGATCAATAACTGTTTTGGCGTCTTCCTCCAATTTTATTTTGTGTTGGCATAGAGTGGGACTAATGCCCTTAAGATCATCAAGAGTATATCCAATAGCAGCACGGTACTTCTTCAGAGTTTTCAATAATCTTTCCTCTTCCTGATCTGAAAGGTTAGCACTAATAATAACAGGATATATCTTCTTTTCATCAAGATAAGCATATTTAAGGGTATCAGGTAATGGTTTAAGCTCAGACACGGGATCACCATTGGGTGGAGGAGGATCCCCTAGGATTTCAACAGGCAAGTTGTGTTTCAAAATAGGTCCTTGTTTAAAGAATACTTCATCTATCTCCCTTCTTTCATTCATAAACATATCATTTTCATGGTCTAGCAAATATTGTTCAAAAGGATCAGTAGGAGGCACGGCAATAGAAGCAAGACCAATAATTTCATCCTTACTAGGCAATTCTTTATCGTGGGGTTGTCTATGAAATTTAGCAAAATTAAACTCATGAGACATATCCCCCGAACCAATAGTAACAACATCCTTTTCGCAATCTATCTTAGCATTAACAGTATTCAAGAAGGGTCTACCAAATATAATGGGACAAAAGTCATCTTGTGGAGAACCAAGAACAAGAAAATCAGCAGGATATTTAACTTTCCCACACAAGACTTCAACATCTCTAACAATCCCAATTGGTGAAATAGTATCTCTATTGGCAAGCTTAATTGTAACATCAATTTCTTCTATCTCAGCAGGTGCAATATCATGCATAATTTCTTTGTATAAGGAATGGGGTATTGCACTTGCACTAGCACCCATATCACATAAGCCATGATAACAATGATCTCCTATTTTAACAGAAATAACAGGCATGCCTACAACAGGTCTATGTTTCTTAGCATCGGGTCTAGCAATTCTAGCAGCTGCATCACAAAAATAAATAACATGCCCATCAATATTATCAGCCAAGAGATCTTTAACCATAACAATACTAGGTTCAACTTTAATTTTCTCAGGTGGTGTATATGTTCTAGTATTACTCATACGAACCATAGTTGAAGCTTTAGCATGATCCTTTATCCTAACAGGGAAAAGTGGTTTCTCAATATAAGTAGCAGGAACAATAGGATCATTATAAGTGATAGTCTTTTCTTCAACTGTAACAGGTGCAACTACTTTTACTTCAGTGGGAGGATTATATTTAAACCACTTCTCCTTAGGGAGGTCAACATAAGTAGCAAATGATTCATAGAAAGAAGCTACTATCTCAGAGTCAAGTCCATATTTAGTGCTAAATCCACGAAAAGCATCGGTATCCATAAAAGATTTAACACAATCAAACTTAGGTGTCATACCTGACTCCTTACCTTCGTCGGAATCCCAATCTTCAGAGTTGCGTTTAATTCTTTCCAATAAATCCCATCTAAATTCAATAGTCTTCATCGTAAAGGAACCAGCACAAGAAGTATCGAGCATGGAGCGATTGTTGAGAGAAAGCCGAGCATAAAATTTTTGAATAATCATTTCTCTTTAGAGCTCATGATTGGGGCATGAATATAACATTGACTCAAGCCTCCCCCAAGCTTGAGAGATGCTTTCTCCTTCGCGAGGCCAAAAATTATATATATAATTACGATCACGATGAACAAGATGCATAGGATAAAACTTCTGGTGAGATTCCAATTTCAATCGTTTGTAGTCCCATGATCCCATATCATCACATAGCCTATACCATGTCAATGCATCTCCCTTCAAAGATAAAGGGAAAACCTTCTTCTTGATAACATCATCGGGCATACCTGCAAGCTTAAATAATCCACAAACTTCATCCACATAGATTAGGTGTAAATCGGGATGCAATGTTCCATCTCCTGTAAAGGGATTAGCTAGCAGTTTTTCTACCATACCCGAAGGAATTTCAAAGTAAACATTTTCAGTAGGTTCAGTAGGTTGAGGAGCAACTCTTTGCTCTTCTGGTCGGGGTGAAGATACCCCGAACAAGCCCCTCAATGGATTATGTTCCATAGTAACAAGTGACAGTAAATTTCAGCACACTATATAAATTTTTCCTTACCAAGTTCCACTTACCAAAGGCGCTTCACTCCCCGGCAACGGCGCCAGAAAAGATTCTTGATGACCCACAAGTGTAGGGGATCTATAGTAGTCCTTTCGATAAGTAAGAGTGTCGAACCCAACGAGGAGAAGAAGGAAATGACAAGCGGTTTTCAGTAAGGTATTCTCCGCTAGCACTGAAATTATCGGTACTAGATAGTTTTGTGATAAGGTAATTTGTAACGGGTAACAAGCAATGAAAGTAAATAAGGTGCAGCAAGGTGGACCAATCCTTTTAGTAGCAAAGGATAAGCCTGGACAAGTTCTTATATAGAGAAAAGTGCTCCCGAGGACACATGGGAATTATCGTCAAGCTAGTTTTCATCACGCTCATATGATCCGCGTTTGTTACTTTGATAATTTGATATGTGGGTGGACCAATGCTTAATGCCCTTTCTTGGACAAGCATCCCACTTATGATTAACCCCTATTGCAAGCATCCACAACTAAAAAAGAAGTATTAAGGTAAACCTAACCATAGCATGAAACAAGTGGATCCAAATCAGCCCCTTACGAAGCAACGCATAAACTAGGGTTTAAACTTCTGTTACTCTAGCAACCCATCATCTACTTATTACTTACCAATGCCTTCCTCTAGGCCCAAATAATGGTGAAGTGTCATGTAGTCGACGTTCACATAACACCACTAGAGGAGAGACAACATACATCTCATCAAAATATCGAACGAATACCAAATTCACATGACTACTAATAGCAAGACTTCACCCATGTCCTCAGGAACAAACGTAACTACTCACAAAGCATATTCATGTTCATGATCAGAGGGGTATTAATATGCATTAAGGATCTGAACATATGATCTTCCACCAAATAAACCAACTAGCATCAACTACAAGGAGTAATCAACACTACTAGCAACCCACAGGTACCAATCTGAGGTTTGGGTACAAAGATTGGATACAAGAGATGAACTAGGGTTTGAGAGGAGATGGTGCTGATGAAGATGTTGATGGAGATTGACCCCCTCCCGATGAGAGGATCATTGGTGATGACGATGGTGATGATTTTCCCCTCCCGGAGGGAAGTTTCCCCGGCAGAACAGCTCCGCCGGAGCCCTAGATTGGTTCCGCCAAGGTTCTGCCTCGTGGCGGTGGAGTTTTGTCCCGTAAGCTTGCTTATTATTTTTTCCAGGGTAAAAGACTTCATATAGCAAAAGATGGGCACCAGAGGGCTGCCAGGTGGCCCACGAGGCAGGGGGCGCGCCCAGGGGGGTAGGGCGCACCCCCCACCCTCGTGGCCAGGGTGTGGGCCCCCTCTGGTATTTCTTCTGCTCAGTTTTTTTATTAGTTCCCAAAATGACTTTCATGGAGTTTCAGGACTTTTGGAGCTGTGCAGAATAGGTCTCCAATATTTGCTCCTTTTCCAGCCCAGAATTCCAGCTGCCTGCATTCTCCCTCTTCATGTAAACCTTGTAAAATAAGATAGAATAGCCATAAGTATTGTGACATAACGTGTAATAACAGCCCATAATGCAATAAATATCGACATAAAAACATGATGCAAAATGGACGTATCAACGCTCCAAGCAAAACACATATCATGTGGTGAATAAAAATATAGCTCCAAATAAAGTTACCGATAGACGAAGACGAAAGAGGGGATGCCTTCTGGGCTCTGTTGGAAAAGGCAGTGCCTAGGAGGCGCTTAGGCACGCCTAGGCGCTAGGCAATGGCCAAACGCCTCGCCTATGGCATAAATGGAGGTCTAGGCAGGGCAAGCAAGAAATTGCCTACCTAAGTAAGAAATCATGCCACGTACTGCACTGATATGCCAAACGGGTTATATTTCAATGGCAGTAGATGGGAATTGACCTTTTTATATGCCCTAAACTAATATCAACACCCATATAATAATCACAAATACACTACGAGTAAAAACTATATTACCGCCTAGGCCGCGCCTAGGGCGCTTAGGCACCGCCTCGCTTACGCCTACCGCTTTTTCCAACCTGGGCATCCCCAAGCTTAGGCTTTTGGTTGTCCTTGAATTTTACCTTGGGGTGCCTTGGGCATCCCCAAGCTTAGGCTCTTGCCACTCCTTATTCCATAATCCATCAAATCTTTACCCAAAACTTGAAAACTTCACAACACAAAACTCAACAGAAAACTCATAAGCACCGTTAGTGCAAGAAAGCAAACCACCACTTTAAGGTACTTTAATGAACTCATTATTTAATTATATTGGTGTTAAACCTACTGTATTACAACTTCTCTATGGTTCATACCCCCCGATACTAGCCATAGATTCATCAAAATAAGCAAACAACACAAGAAAAACAGAATCTGTCAAAAACAGAACAATCTGTAGTAATCTGTTACTTTCGAATACTTATGGAACTCTAAAAATCCTAAAAAAAAGGAAGTCCTAGGAAATTTGTCTATTAATCTTCTGCAAAATTAATCAACTAAAATCACGTTTCTATGATTTATTAAAATTATTATCGTGCACACAAAAATTTCTGTTTTTCAGCAAGATCACATTAACTATCACCCAAGATGATCCTATAGGTTCTACTTGGCACAGACACTAATTAAAACATAAAACCACGTATAACCAGAGGCTAGATGAATTATTTAATACTAAACAAGAGAAAAAAGTAAAGAACAAAAATAAAATTGGGTTGTCTCCCAAGAAGCGCTACCGTTTAACGCCCCTAGCTAGGCATAAAAGCGGGAATAGATCTAAGTATTGCCATCTTTGGTATTCAATTCATAAGTGGCTCTCATAATAGATTCATAAGGTAATTTGATTTTCTTCCTAGGAAAGTGTTACATGCCTTTCCTTAATGGAAATTGGAAACTAATATTTCCTTCTTTCATATCAATAATTGCACCAATCATTCTAAGGAAAGGTCTACCAAGAATAATAGGACATGAAAGATTGCAATCTATATCAAGAACAATAAAATCTACGGGCACATAATTCTTATTTGCAACAATAAGAACATCATTAATCCTTCCCATAGGTTTCTTAATGGTGGAATCCGCAAGGTGCAAGTTTAAAGAGCAATCATCAAATTCATGAAAACCTAACACATCACACAAAGTTTTTGGAATCGTGGAAACACTAGCACCCAAATCACACAAAGCATGACATTCATGATCTTTAATTTTAATTTTAGTAGTAGGTTCCCACTCATCGTAAAGTTTTCTAGGGATAGAAACATCTAATTCAAGTTTTTCTTCATAAGATTGCATTAAAGCATCAACGATATGTTTAGTAAAAGCTTTATTTTGACTATAAGCATGAGGAGAATTTAACACGGATTGCAACAAGGAAATACAATCTATCAAAGAACAATTATCATAATTAAATTCCTTGAAATCCAAAATAGTGGGTTCATTGCTATGTAAAGTTTCGACCTCTTCAATCCCACTTTTACCAATTTTTGCATCAAGATCTAAAAACTCTGAATCACTTGGATGCCTTTTAACTAAAGTTGACTCATCTCCAGTCCCATCACTATCAAGATTAATATTGCAAAACAAAGATTTAATAGGAGACACATCAATCACTTTTATATCTTCATCATTATTATCATTAGAACTAGAAGAACATGCTTTTACAAAGAAATCTTTCTTAGCACGCATCCTAGCGGTTCTTTCTTTGCACTCATCAATGGAAATTCTCATAGATTTGAGAGACTCTTTGATATCATGCTTAGGTGGAATAAATCTAAGTTTCAAAGAATCAACATCAAGAGAAATTCTATCGACGTTCCTAGCCAACTCATCAATCTTAGGCAATTTTTCTTCAAGCAAAGCATTGAAATTCTTTTGAGAGATCATAAATTCTTTAACACTAATCTAAAAATTAGAAGGCATCTTATTAAAATTTCCATAAGAGTTGTTGTAGGAATTACCATAATTATTAGAGGAATTACTAGGAAACGGCCTAGGATTAAAGTTTCCTCTATACGCGTTGTTACCAAAATTATTCCTACCAACAAAATTCACATCCATAGATTCATTATTATTTTCAAACAAAGTAGACAAAGGCATATCATTAGGATCAATACGAGCACTCTTATTAGCAAACAATTTCATAAGTTCATCCATCTTTCCACTCAAAACATTAATCTTTTCTATCGCATGAACCTTTTTACTAGTAGATCTTTCGGTGTATGCTACCTCTTGAGCACTGCATTGGTTTTCCTTGAAGAGGAAAGGGAGATGCAACAAAGTAGCGTAAGTATTTCCCTCAGTTTTTCAGAACCAAGGTATCAATCCAGTAGGAGGGTCCTCAAAAGTCCCACGCACCTACACAAACAAACAAGAACCTCGCAACCAATGCAATAAAGGGGTTGTCAATCCCTTCACGGTAAATTGCAAAAGTGAGATCTGATAGAGATAATATGACAAGATAAATATTTTTGGTATTTTTATGATATAGATTGGAAAGTAAAAGATGCAAATAAAAGATAGATTGAAAACTCAGTAAATAAAAGATAGACCCGGGGGCCATAGGTTTCACTAGTGGCTTCTCTCAACATAGCATAAGTATTACGGTGGGTGAACAAAGTACTGTCGAGCAATTGGTAGAAAAGCTCATAGTTATGAGATTATCTAGGCATGATCATGTATATAGGCATCACGTCCGTGACAAGTAGATCGAAATGATTCTGCATCTACTACTATGACTCCACACATTGACCGACTCCTGCCTGCATCTAGAGTATTGAGTTCATGAAGAACAGAGTAACACATTAAGAAAGATGACATGATGTAGAGGGATGAACTCATGCAATATGATATAAACCCCATCTTTTTATCCTCGATGGCAACAATATAATACATGCCTTGCTACCCCTGCTGTCACTGGGAAAGGACACCGCAAGATTGAACCCAAAGCTAAGCACTTCTCCCATTGCAAGAAAGATCAATCTAGTAGGCCAAACCAAACTGATAATTCGAAGAGACTTGCAAAGATAACTTCATCACACATAAAAGAATTCAGAGGAGATTCAAGTATTTCTCATAGATAAACTTGATAAACCCACAATTCATCGGATCTCGACAAACACACCGCAAAAAGAGTTACATCGAATAGATCTCCAAGAAGATCGAGGAGAACTTGGTATTGAGATTCAAAGAGAGAGAAGAAGCCATCTAGCTAATAACTATGGACCCGAAGGTCTGTGGTAAACTACTCACAACTCATCGGAGAGGCCTTGGAGATGATGTAGAGGCCCTCCATGGTCGATTCCCCCTCCGGCGGAGCACCGACGAAGGCTCCAAGATGGGATCTCTTGGATACAGAAGGTTGCGGCGGTGGAATTAGGTTTTCGTGGTGCCCCTCGATGGTTTCAGGGTACGGTAGTATATATAGGAGGAAGAAGTAGGTCGGTTGACGCTCGAGGGGCC
Source organism: Triticum timopheevii (assembly GCA_963921465.1). Taxonomy (NCBI): domain Eukaryota; kingdom Viridiplantae; phylum Streptophyta; class Magnoliopsida; order Poales; family Poaceae; genus Triticum; species Triticum timopheevii. Next base: position 273,205,300 of record OY997262.1, on the reverse strand, counting down.
CACAAGGGTGGGAGGCACGCCCACCCCAAGGGGGCGCGCCGGGCACCCTCGTGGCCACCTCGTTTGTTGCTTGAAGTCCACTGCAAGTCCCCTGGATTGCGTTTGTTCCAAAAAGATCACTTTCGAAGGTTTCATTCCGTTTGGACTCCGTTTGATATTCCTTTTCTTCGAAACACTGAAATAGGCAAAAAAACAGCAATTCGGGTTGGGCCTCCGGTTAGTAGGTTAGTCCCAAAAATGATATAAAAGTGTAAAGTAAAGCCCATAAACATCCAAAACGGGTAATATAATAGCGTGGAACAATAAAAAATTATAGATAAATTGGAGACGTATCAAGCATCCCCAAGCTTAATTCCTGCTCGTCCTCGAGTAGGTAAATGATAAAAATAGAATTTTTGATGTGGAATGCTACCTAGCATAATTCTCAATGTAATTTTCTTTATTGTGGCATGAATGTTCAGATGCAAATGATTCAAAATAAAAGTTCATATTGACATAAGAACAATAATACTTCAAGCATACTAGCAAAGCAATCATGTCTTCTCAAAATAACATGACTAAAGAAACTCATCCCCTACAAAATCATATAGTTTGGTTGTTGCTCTATCTTCATCACATAAAGTATTTAATCATGCACAACCCCGATGACAAGCCAAGCAATTGTTTCATACTTTAATATTCTCAAACCTTTTCAACTTTCACGAATACATGAGCGTGAGCCATGGACATAGCACTATATGTGGAATAGAATGGTGGTTGTGGAGAAGACAAAAAAGGAGAAGATAGTCTCACATCAACTAGGCGTATCAACGGGCTATGGAGATACCCATTAATAGATATCAATGTGAGTGAGTAGGGATTGCCATGCAATGGATGCACTAGAGCTATAAATGTATGAAAGCTCAACAAAAGAAACTAAGTGGGTGTGCATCCAACTTGCTTGCTCACGAAGACCTAGGGCAATTTGAGGAAGCCCATCATTGGAATATACAAGCCAAGTTCTATAATGAAAAATTCCCACTAGTATATGAAAGTGACAACATAGGAGACTCTCTATCATGAAGATCATGGTGCTACTTTGAAGCACAAGTGTGGTAAAAGGATAGTAACATTGTCCCTTCTCTCTTTTTCTCTCATTTTTTTATTTGGCCTTTCCTTTTTTTATTTGGCCTTTCTCTTCTTTTTTTTAAGTCCGAAGTCTCATCTCGACTTGTGGGGGAACCATAGTCTCCATCATCCTTTCCTCACTTGGGACAATGCTCTAATAATGAAGATCATCACCTTTTATTTACTTACAACTCATGATTACAACTCGATACTTAGAACAAAATATGACTCTATATGAATGCCTCCGGCAGTGTACCGGGATATGCAATGAGTCAAGAGCGACATGTATGGAATTATGAAGGTGGCTTTGCCACAAATACGATGTCAACTACATGATCATGCAAAGAACGATATGACAATGATGATGCGTGTCATAATAAACGGAACGGTAGAAAGTTGCATGGAAATATATCTCGGAATGGCTATGGAAATGCCATAATAGGTAGGTATGGTGGCTGTTTTGAGGAAGGTATATGGTGGGTGTATGGTACCGGCAAAAGTTGTGCGGCACAAGAGAGGCTAGCAATGGTGGAAGGGTGAGAGTGCGTATAATCCATGGTCTCAACATTAGTCATAAAGAACTCATATACTTATTGCAAAAATCTACAAGCCACTAAAAACAAAGTACTACGCGCATGCTCCTAGGGGGATAGGTTGGTAGGAAAAGACCATCGCTCTTCCCCAACCACCACTCATAAGGAAGACAATCAATAAATAAATTATGCTCCAACTTCATCACAAAGCGGTTCACCATACGTGCATGCTACGGGAATCACAAACTTCAACACAAGTATTCTTTAAATTCACAATTACCCAACTATCATGACTCTAACATTACCATCCTCATATCTCAAAACAATTATCCAGCATCAAATTGATCATAGCATCCAATTCACTTTCTATGATAGTTTTTATTATACCCAACTTGGATGCCCATCATTCTAGGACCAATTTTATAACCATAGCAAATACCATGTTGTTCTAAAAGACTCTCAAAATAATATAAGTGAAGCATTAGAGATCAAAAATTTCTTCAAAATAAATCCACTGCCGTGCTCTAGAAAATATAAGTGAAGCACATAGAGCAAAACTATCTAGCTCAAAAGATATAAGTGAAGCACATAGAGTATTGTAATAAATTCTAAATCATGTGGGTCTCTCCCAAAAGGTGTGTACAGCAAGGATGATTGTGGTAAACTAGAAAGAAAAGACTCATATCATACAAGACGCTCCAAGCAAAACACATATCATGTTGCGAATGAAAATATAGCTCCAAGTAAAGTTATCGATAGACGAAGACGAAAGAGGGGATGCCTTCCGGGGCATCCTCAAGCTTAGGATTTTGGTTATCCTTGAATATCTTGGGGTTCCTTGGGCATCCCCAATCTTAGGTTCTTGCCACTCCTTATTCCATAGTCCATCTAATCCTTACCCAAAACTTGAAAACTTCACAACACAAAACTCAACAGGAAATCTCATAAGCTCCGTTAGTGCAAGAAAGAAAAACCACCACATAAGGTACTGTAATGAACTCATTCTTTATTTATATTGGTGTTAAACCTACTTTATTCCAACTTATCTATGGTTCATACCCCCCAATACTAGCCATAGATGAATCAAAATAAGCAAACAACACACGAAAAACAGAATCTGTCAAAAACAGAACAGTCTGTAGCAATCTGAAACTTTCGAATACTTCTAGAACTCTAAAAATCCTACAAAAATAGGAAGTCGTGGGAAATTTGTCTATTGATCTACAGCAAAAATAATAAACACAAAATCACGTTTCTGTGAATTACTAAAATTATTTTCGTGCGTGCAAAGTTTCTGTTTTTTCTGCAGAATCAAATTAACTATCACTGTAGGTTATCCTATAGGTTCTACTTGGCACAAACACTAATTAAAACATAAAAACACATCTAAACAGAATCTAGATAAAATATTTATTACTAAACAGAAGCAAAAATTAAGAAACAAAAATAAAATTGGGTTGCCTCCCAACTAGTGCTATTGTTTAACGCCCCTAGCTAGGCATAAAAGCGAGGATAGATCTAAGTAGTGCCATCTTTGGCATTCAATTCATAAGTAGCTTGCATGATAGATTCATAAGGTAATTTAAATTTCTTTCTTGGAAAGTGTTCCATGCCTTTCCTTAATGGAAATTAGAATCTAATATTCCCTTCCTTCATATCAATAATTGCACCAATCGTTCGAAGGAAAGGTCTACCAAGAATAATAGGACATGAAAGATTGCAATCTATATCAAGAACGATAAAATCTGCGGGCACATAATTCCTATTTGCAACAATAAGAACATCAGTGATCCGTCCCATAGGTTTCTTAATGGTGGAATCCGCAAGGTGCAAGTTTAAAGAACAATCATCAAAATCATGGAAACCTAGAATATCACATAAAGTTTTCGGAATCGTGGAAACACTAGCACCCAAATCACACAAAGCATAGCACTCATGATCTTTAATTTTAATCTTAATAGTAGGTTCCCACTCATCATAAAGTTTTCTAGGTATAGAAACTTCCAAATTAAGTTTTTCCTCATAAGATTGCATCAAGGCATCAACAATATGTTTGGTAAAAGCTTTATTTTGACTATAATCATGAGGAGAATTCAACACGGATTGCAACAAGGAAATACAATCTATTAAAGAACAATTATCATAATTAAATTCCTTGAAATCCAAGATAGTGGGTTCAATGCTATTTAAACTCTTGACCTCTCCAATCCCACTTTTACCAAATTTAGCATCAAGATCTAAAACCTCTGAATTACTGGGACGCCTTTTAAGTAAAGTTGACTCATATCCAGTCCCATCATTATCAAGATTCATATTGCAAAACAAGGATTTAATAGGGGACACATCAATAACTTTTAGATCTTCATCATTATTTTCATGGAAACTAGAAGAACACGCTTTTACATAGCAATCTTTCTTAGCACGCAATTTAGCGGTTCTTTCTTTGTACTCATCAATGGAAATTCTCATGGCTTTGAGGGACTCATTGATATCATGCTTAGGTGGAATAGATCTAAGTTTCAAAGAATCAACATCAAGCGAAAGTCTATCAACGTTCCTAGCCAATTCATCAACCTTAAGCACTTTTTCTTCAAGCAAAGCATTAAAATTCTTTTGAGAGATCATAAATTCTTTAACGCTATTCTCAAAATCAGAGGGCATCTTATTAAAATTTCCATAAGAGTTGTTGTAGGAATTACCATAATTATTAAAGGAATTACTAGGAAACGGTCTAGGATGAAAGTTTCCTCTATAAGCATTGTTACCAAAATTATTCCTACCAACAAAATTCACATCCATAGATTCATTATTATTCTCAATCAAAGACAAAAAAGGCATATCATTAGGATCAATAGGAGCACTCTTAGTAGCAAACAATTTCATAAGTTCATCCATCTTTCCACTCAAAACATTGATTTCTTCTATAGCATGCACTTTTTTACTAGTAGATCTTTCGGTGTGCCATTGAGAATAATTAGCCATAATGTTATCAAGGAGTTTAGTAGCTTCTCCTAAGGTGATTTCCATAAAAGTGCCTCCCGCGGCCGAATCTAAAAGATTTCTAGAAGCAAAATTCAATCCGGCATAAAAATTTTGTATGATCATCCATAAGTTCAAACCTTGAGTAGGGCAATTGCGAATCATTAATTTCATTCTTTCCCAAGATTGGGCAACATGCTCATGATCAAGTTGTTTAAAATTCATAATATCGTTCCTAAGAGAGATGGTCTTAGCAGGAGGAAAATACTTAGAGATAAAAGCATCTTTGCACTTATTCCATGAATCAATACTATTCTTAGGCAAAGACAAAAACCAAGATTTAGCACGATCTCTAAGTGAAAACGGAAATAACTTCAATTTAACAATATCATTATCCGTATCTTTCTTCTTTTGCATATCACCCAAATCAACAAAGTTATTTAGATGAGTAGCGACATCTTCACTAGGAAGGCCGGAGAATTGATCTTTCATAACAAGATTCAACAAAGCAGCATTGATTTCACAAGATTCAACATCATTAAGAGGAGCAATCGGAGTGCTAAGGAAATCATTATTATTGGTGTTGGAAAAGTCACACAATTTGGTATTATCTTGCGCCATCGTGACAAACAATCCAACACACAAGCACACAAAAAGGCAAGCGAAAGAGGGAGGAGAGATTGGAAAAGAGAGGGCGAATAAAATGGCAAAGGTGAAGTGGGGGAGAGGAAAACGAGAGGCAAATGACAAATAATGTAATGCGAGGGAGATGAGTTTGTGATGGGTACTTGGTATGTCTTGTCTTGAGCGAAGACCTCCCCAGCAACGGCGCCAGAAATCCTTCTTGCTACCTCTTGAGCACTGCGTTGGTTTTCCTTGAAGAGGAAAGGGTGGTGCAGTAAAGTAGCATAAGTATTTCCCTCAGTTTTTGAGAACCAAGGTATCAATCCAGTAGGAGGCTTCTCAAAAGTCCCACGCACCTACACAAACAAACAAGAACCTCGCAACCAACGGAATAAAGGGGTTGTCAATCCCTTCACAGTAAATTGCAAAAGTGAGATCTGATAGAGATAATATGATAATATAAATATTTTTGGTATTTTTATGATATAGATTGGAAAGTAAAAGATGCAAATAAAAGATAGATTGAAAACTTATATGATAAAAAATAGACCCGGGGGCCATAGGTTTCACTAGTGGCTTCTCTCAAGATAGCATAAGTATTACGGTGGGTGAACAAATTAATTTCGAGCAATTGATAGAAAAGCGCATAGTTATGAGATTATCTAGGCATGACCATGTATATAGGCATCACGTCCGTGACAAGTAGATCGAAACAGTTCTGCATCTACTACTATTACTCCACACATCGATCGACTCCTGCCTGCATCTAGAGTATTAAGTTCATGAAGAACAGAGTAACGCATTAAGAAAGATGACATGATGTAGACGGATAAACTCATGCAATATGATATAAACCCCATCTTTTTATCCTCGATGGCAACAATACAATACGTGCCTTGCTGCCCCTGCTGTCACAGGGAAAGGACACCGCAAGATTGAACCCAAAGCTAAGCACTTCTCCCATTGCAAGAAAGATAAATCTAGTAGGCCAAACCAAACTGATAATTCGAATAGACTTGCAAAGATAACTTAATCACACATAAAAGAATTCAGAGGAGATTCAAATATTTCTCATAGATAAACTTGATCATAAACCCACATTCATCGGATCTCGACAAACACACCGCAAAAAGAGTTACATCGAATAGATCTCCAAGAAGATCGAGGAGAACTTGGTATTGTGATTCAAAGAGAGAGAAGAAGCCATCTAGCTAATAACTATGGACCCGAAGGTCTGTGGTAAACTACTCACAACTCATCGGAGAGGCCTTGGAGATGATGTAGAGGCCCTCCATGGTCGATTCCCCCTCCGGCGGAGCACCGACGAAGGCTCCAAGATGGGATCTCTCGGATACAGAAGGTTGCGGCGGTGGAATTAGGTTTTCGTGGTGCTCCTCGATGGTTTAAGGGTACGGGAGTATATATAGGAGGAAGAAGTAGGTTGATTGACGCTCGAGGGGCCCAGGAGGGTGGGGGCGCGCCGGGCACGCTTGTGGCTGCCTCGTTTGTTGCTTGACGTCCACTCCAAGTCCCCTGGATTGTGTTTGTTCCAAAAAGATCGCTCCCGAAGGTTTCATTCCGTTTGGACTCCGTTTGATATTCCTTTTCTTCGAAACATTGAAATAGGCAAAAACACAGCAATTCCGGCTGGGTCTCCGGTTAGTAGGTTATTCCCAAAAGGATATAAAAGTGTAAAGTAAAGCCCATAAACATCCAAAACGGGTAATATAATAGCATGTAACAATCAAAAATTATAGATACGTTGGAGACGTATCAGTGTGCCATTGAGAATAATTAACCATAATATTATCTAGGAGTTTAGTAGCTTCTCCTAAAGTGATTTCCATAAAAGTGCCTCCCGCGACCGAATCTCAAAGATTTCTAGAAGCAAAATTCAATCTGGCATAAAAAATTTGTATGATCATCCATAAATTTAATCCATGTGTAGGGCAATTGCGAATCATTAATTTCATCCTCTCCCAAGATTGTGCAACATGTTCATGATCAAGTTGCTTAAAATTTATAATATCGTTTCTAAGAGAGATGATCTTAGTGGGAGGAAAATACTTAGAGATAAAAGCATCTTTGCACTTATTCCATGAATCAATACTATTTTTAGGCAAAGACGAAAACCAACTTTTAGCACGACCTCTAAGTGATAACGGAAATAACTTCAATTTAACAATATCATTATCCACGTCTTTCTTCTTTTGCATATCACACAAATCAACAAAGTTGTTTAGATGAGTAGCGACATCTTCACTAGGAAGGCCAGAGAATTGATCTTTCATGACAAGATTCAACAAAGCGGCATTAATTTCACAAGATTCAGCATCGGTAAGAGGAGCAATCGGAGTGCTAAGAAAATCATTATTGTTGGTATTGGAAAAGTCACACAATTTAGTATTATCTTGAGCCATCGTGACAACAATTCAACACACAAGCACACAAGAGGCAAGCGAAAAAGAGGCGGACGGGAAAGAGAGGGCGAATAAAACGGCACGGGTGAAGTGGGGGAGAGGAAAACGAGAGGCAAATGGCAAATAATGTAATGCGAGGGAGAAGAGTTTGTGATGGGTACTTGGTTTGTCTTGACTTGTGCGTAGACCTCCCCGGCAACGACGCCAGAAATCCTTCTTGCTACCTCTTGAGCATACTTTGGTTTTCCCTTGAAGAGGAAAGGGTGATGCAGCAAAGTAGCGTAAGTATTTCCCTCAGTTTTTTAAGAACCAAGGTATCAATCCAGTAGGTGGCTACATGCAAATCGCTCGTACCTACACAAACAAACAGGAACCTCGCAACCAACGCGATAAAGGGGTTGTCAATCCCTTCACAGCCACTTGCGAAAGTGAGATCTGATAGAGATAATAATAAGATAAATATTTTTGGTATTTTTATGATATAGATTGGAAAGTAAAGATTGCAAAATAAAGTAGATCGGAAACTTATATGATGGAAAATAGACCCGGGAGGCATAGGTTTCACTAGTGGCTTCTCTGAAGATAGCATAAGTATTACGCTGGGTGAACAAATTACTGTCGAGCAATTGATAGAAAAGTGCATAGTTATGAGAATATCTAGGCATGATCATGTATATAGGCATCACGTCCGCGACAAGTAGATCGAAACGATTCTGCATCTACTACTATTACTCCACACATCGACCGCTATCCATCATGCATCTAGAGAATTAAGTTCATAAGAACAGAGTAACGCATTAGGCATGATGACATGATGTAGAGGGATAAACTCAAGCAATATGATATAAACCCCATCTTTTTATCCTCAATGGCAACAATACAAATACGTGCCTTGCTGCCCCTGCTGTCACTGGGAAAGGACACCGCAGGATTGAATCCAAAGCTAAGCACTTCTCCCATTGCAAGAAAATCAATCTAGTAGGCCAAACCAAACTGATAATCCGAAGAGCCTGGCAAAGATAACTAATCATACATAAAAGAATTCAAAGGAGATTCAAATATTTCTCATAGATAAACTTGTTCATAAACCCACAATTCATCGGATCTCGACAAACACACCGAAAAAATAGTTACATCAAATAGATCTCCAAGAAGATCGAGGAGAACTTTGTATTGAGATTCAAAGAGAGAGAAGAAGCCATCTAGCTAATAACTATGGACCCGAAGGTCTGTGCTAAACTACTCACAACTCATCGGAGAGGCTGTGGTGTTGATGTAGAAGCCCTCCATGATCGATTCCCCCTCCGGCGGAGCGCCGGAAAAGGCTCCAAGATGGGATCTCATGGGTACAAAAGGCTGCGGTGGTGGAAATAGGGTTTCGTCGTGCTCCTGGATGTTTTCAGGATATGTGGATATATATATAGGCGAAGGAAGTCGGTCAGGGGAGCCACGAGGGGCCCACAAGGGTGGGGGGCGCGCCCATCCCCCTAGGGCGCGCCTCCCTACCTTGTGGCTTCCTCGATTGCTTCTTGACATCCACTCCAAGTCTCCTCGATTGCGTTTGTTCCAAAAATTAACTCTCCCGATGGTTTCATTCAGTTTGGACTCCGTTTGATATTCCTTTTCTACGAAACACTGAAATAGGCAAAAAAACAGCAATTTGGGTTGGGCCTCTGGTTAATAGGTTAGTCCCAAAAATAATATAAAAGTGCTTAGTAAAGCCCATAAACATCCAAAACGGGTAATATAATAGCATGGAACAATTAAAAATTATAGATACGTTGGAGACGTATCAGGAGCCTTGCAAGAGAAGAAGGAGCAACACTGAGCCTGTTCAACCAGTTAAGGTAAGTCACACTGTATTACAATTACCAGGACATCCAATTTGTTTGACATTGTGCTTGCGTAGGGTTCTTCACCTGTAACCCAGAAATTGGGCCATTGATTAAAACCCCCTCCACTCACTACTATATGATGTTCTAAATTTTTTGCAAGTTAGATGTATGTAAATACATTTTAATGTGTCTGTTCACTCATTACGGATGTCGTACTTTTAAATATCTAAAACATCTTATAGTAGTGAACAATGTGAAACTGCTTCCTGCCATGGTAGAGTTGTTGATGTCATAAATGTCATAACCAAACGCATATTCACATCACTAGCCTCCTTATCATTACTAGGATATTGATTACATACTAGTCGAGATACTTAATAGGGGGAAAACAATATTACATTACTTGTTCCTTTATATAGTAAATGTAGCTAGGCCATGGATGTTATTGAGGCGTGCATGTATGCATGCTGCCAACTCAACAGTTCAATTGCTTGTTTGTTTCAGGCATAGTTAAATTGCTCTTTTCAATTGCTTTATTTGTCCTCAGTTATTGAGATACCCAAACAATGATGCTTGATATTGGGTACTTGTATAACTATCAGTTGACATAATTAAAGGCCTTACCATTTAACTACTCTGGCTAAGTGTGCCTGAAGCTTTGAAGTCTATTAATCAACTATTACTGCATGAGGCTCACAATCTAGTTTATGAAGGAAATATGCCCTAGAGGCAATAATAAAGTTGTTATTTATATTTCCTTTTATCATGATAAATGTTTATTATTCATGCTAAAATTGTATTAACCAGAAACTTGGTACATGTGTGAATACATAGACAAAACAAAGTGTCCCTAGTATGCCTCTACTTGACTAGCTCGTTAATCAACGATGGTTATGTTTCCTGACCATAGACATGTGTTGTCATTTGATGAATGGGATCACATCATTAGAGAATAATGTAATGGACAAGACCCACCCTTTAGCTTAGCATAATGATCGTTAAGTTTTATTGCTATTTCTTTCTTCATGACGTATACATGTTCCTCTAACTATGAGATTATGCGACTCCCGAATACCGGAGGAACACCTTGTGTGCTATCAAATGTCACAACGTAACTGGGTGATTATATAGATGCTCTACAGGTATCTCTGAAGGTGTTTTGTTGAGTTGGCATAGATCGAGATTAGGACTTGCCACTCCGTGTATCGGAGAGGTATTTCTGGGCCCTCTCGGTAATTCTCATCACTATAAGCCTTGCAAGCAATGTAACTAATGAGTTAGTTATGGGATGATGCATTACAGAACGAGTAAAGAGACTTGTCGGTAATGAGATTGAACTAGGTATGAAGACACCGATGATCGAATCTCGGGCAAGTAACATACCGATGACAAAGGGAACAACGTATGTTGTTATGCGGTTTGACCAATAAAGATCTTCGTAGAATATGTAGGAATCAATATGAGCATCCAGGTTCCGCTATTGGTTATTGATCGGAGATGTGCCTCGATCATGTCAACATAGTTCTCGAACCCGTAGGGTCCACACGCTTAACATTCGATGATGATTTGTATTATGAGTTATGTGTTTTGGTGACTGAAGAGTCCCGGATGAGATCACGGACATGACGAGGAGTCTTGAAATGGTCGAGAGGTAAATATTGATATATTGGAAGGTTAAATTCGGACACCGGAATGGTTTCGTGAAGTATCGAATAAGTTTCGGAGTACCAGGAGGTTACCGAAACCCCCGGGGGGACAATTGGGCCTTCATGGGCCCTAGTGGAGAGAGGAGGCCGGCGGCCTGGTGGAGGCGTGTGCCCCCCAAGCCCAAACCGAATTGGACTAGGGGTGGGGGCGTGGCCCCCTTTTCCTTCTTCTCCTCCAACTCTTTCCCCTTCCCCCCTACTCCAGAAAGGAAACGGGAATCCTACTAGGACTGGGAGTCCTAGTAGGACTCCCCCCTTGGTGCGCCCCCTCTAGGACGGCCGCCACCTCCTCTCCTCTTTTATATACGGGGCCAGGGGGCACCCGAGAGGCACAACATTGTCTTAGCAGTATGCGGTGCCCCCTCCACCGTTTACTCTTCCGATAGTATCATCATAGTGCTTAGGCGAAGCCCTGCGTGGATCACATCATCAACACCGTCATCATGCCGTCGTGCTAACGGAACTCTCCCTCGACCCTCCGCTGGATCAAGAGTTCGAGGGACGTCATCGAGCTGAATGTGTGCTGAACTCGGAGGTGCCGTACGTTCGGTGCTAGATCGGCTGGATCGTGAAGACGTTCGACTACATCAACCACGTTAACCTAATGCTTCCGCTTTTGGTCTATGAGGGTACGCGGACACACTCTCCCCCTCTTGTTGCTATGCATCTCCTAGATATATCACGTGTGATCGTAGGAATTTTTTTGAAATTGCATGCTACATTCCCAACAGTGGCATCAGAGCCATGTCTCTGCGTAGATGATATGCACGAGTAGAACACAAAGAGTTGTGGGCGATAATAGTCATACTGCTTACCACCAACGTCTTACTTTGATTCGGCGGTATTTTTGGATGAAGCGGCCTGGACCAACATTACATGACCACGTTCATGAGACAGGTTCTACCGACGTGCTTTTCACATAGGTGGCTGGTGGGTGTCTGTTTCTCCAACTTTAGTTGAATCGAGTTTGACTACGGCCGGTCCTTGTTGAAGGTTAAAACAGCATACTTGACAAAAAATCGTTGTGGTTTTGATGTGTAGGTAAGAACGGTTCTTGCTAGAAGCCCGTAGCATCCACGTAAAACTTGCAACAGCAAAGTAGAGGATGTCTAACTTGTTTTTGCAGGGCATGTTGTGATGTGATATGGTCAAGACATGATGTGATATAAATTGTTGTATAAGATGATCATGTTTTGGAACAAAGTTATCGGCAACTGGCAGGAGCCATATGGTTGTCACTTTATTGAATGAAATTCAATCACCATGTAATTTCTCTACTTTATCACTAAACAATAGCAATAGTCGTAGAAGCAATAGTTGGCGAGACAACAATGATGCTATGATGGAGATCAAGGTGTCAAGCCTGTGACAATGGAGATCATGACAGTGCTTTGTGTCGGTGTCAAAACCGGCAGATCTCGGGTAGGGGGTCCCGAACTGTGCGTCTAAGGCGAATGGTAACAGGAGGAAGGGGACACGATGTTTTACCCAGGTTCGGGCCCTCTCGATGGAGGTAATACCCTACTTCCTGCTTGATTGATCTTGATGATATGAGTATTACAAGAGTTGATCTACCACGAGATCGTAGAGGCTAACCTTAGAAGCTAGCCTATGATTATGATTGTTGTTCTCCTACGGACCAAACCCTCCGGTTTATATAGACACCAGAGGGGGCTAGGGTTACACAGAGTCGGTTACAGAGAAGGAAATCTACATATCCGAATATCCAAGCTTACCTTCCACGCAAAGGAGAGTCCCATCCGGACACGGGACGAAGTCTTCAATCTTGTATCTTCATAGTCCAACAGTCCGGCCAAAGTATATAGTTCGGCTGTCCGAGGACCCCTTAATCCAGGACTCCCTCAGTAGCCCCTGAACCAAGCTTCAATGATGATAAGTCCAGTGTGCAGATTGTCTTCGGCATTGCAAGGCGGGTTCCTTCTCCGAATACTCCGTAGAAGATTTAGAACACCAGGATCGTGTCCGGCTCTGCAAAACAAATTCCACATACCACCATAGAGAATACAATATTCCACAAATCTAATCTGCTGACAGCTTTTCATAGTATGTCATCACACCACGGTCCGGTCATTGTTCGAACCGTTTTTCACAACCCGCCACCGCACATATCATGAAGCGGTTTTATCGGCACGTCTTGTCGAAGCAGAGATCGTGTCCCCTTATCACGGGATCCTCATCAATACAGACATGGGTAACCCAACCGTGCCATCAAATGTGGTGTTTGGGGAATAAGCGATTTTAATGTCCAAGTTGGGAGGCGCAGGATTTTTGCTGCCTTTATAAGGGGATAAGAACTTCCCTTTTCACCCACGCCCTTCTCTACTCATCCATTCCTTTCCTCTCGAGCCCTAGCGCCCAAGCGCCCCTCTTCTCCGCCCAAGAAGGTTTCCCGAAGATGTCCGGATCTGGAGCAGGAGGCAAGTGGATGGCCTCTACCGTCCGAGAGAAGGATATCAAAAAGCTTCGGGGGGCGGGTATCTGGCCAAGAGAATTAGCCACCGTCTCCCGACGGCGGTATAGATCATCCCCACTCCGGAACCCCATGAGAGGGTGGTATTCCTCCCTCATTTTGTCCGCAGGCTAGGGTTTCACCTCCACCCATTTGTTCGTGGCATCATGCACTATTATGGGATTGATTTCCATGATTTATCTCCCAATTCTTTCCTCAACATCTCGACATTCATCATCGTGTGCGAGGCCTTTCTCCACATCCCGCCGCACTTTGGCTTATGGCTGAAGGTTTTTAATGTGAAGCCCAAGGTAGTGAGCGGCGAGCATGCCGAATGCGGAGGCACCATGGTGAGCAAGATGCCCAATGTTACATGGCCGACATGGACTTCAATGATTCCGTCAAGGAGTGGCAGCAGCAATGGTTCTACATCACCGAGCCGCGTGGCAAGGAGTGGACCGCCATTCCGGAGTTCAGATCCGTTGCCCCCCTGCGACTTGCGTCCTGGCACAAGAAGGGCATGAGCTGGGCTTTGTCTGACGAGCTATCAGAGCTCCAGACGTTCGTCCAAGACATGGAAGACAAGAGCATCAAGCTCGTCAATGTGGTCCAGGTGATGTTGGTTCTCCGGATTCTACCATGTCAACACCGAGCTTGCAATCTATGGGAGTTCAACCCGGTCAAGCACCAGACCCTGCTAGAGCTCTTTGGCTCTACGCACAAGGACATCTGGAAGGTTCTTTTCAAGTCTGGCAAACCGTGGCCGGACTCCACCGAGGACCGTGGGTAACAACTGTCCCGCCCCGCAAGTTCGGCAAGCAACTGAATGTTTGACAATTCATGTGTTCTATCTGTACACCCTCAGGAAAATACTTAACGTATTTCCCATCATTTTCCTAGGGCTGGGCGAAGAAGGCAGGGCGGATCTACTATACAACCCCTCTGCCAAAAGAACCGTCCGGCCCTCTTCTGATGAAGATGCTGGTCCCGGCGCCATATAAGGCGTCGAAGAAGAAGACCGAAAAGGAGGCCAAGAAGACCAGGGCGGCCTCCGTCGCCGTGGTGCCCCCGACACAAAATCCGAAGACTCCAATGCCCATTCTTCCTCCGAAGAGGACGGGGAGGAGGAGGACGAATCCCCCACAGGGGGAAATAAGAAAAGAACGGCCTCCATCTCCTTGGAGGCCGATTCGCCTAAGATGGGAAAAACTCCTCTTCAAGAGGAGTCCAGCGCTGCCGCTGATAGCAGCCCGGAGTGGGATCCTAGGGCCGAGCCCCTGGCGAACTCGTGAGTATAAAGTCCGAACACACTCATGTGCCCAAAATAGCCATGGCGTGATATTTTAATCTGAGCCGTACTTTTTTCAGTCCGGCGAGGGCCTGCGCCGAAAAATCCTTGTCAGAGGATTTGCTGGGTTCGGATGCAATGGAGAGCGGGACACCCCCGAAAGCCCCCTCCCCCAAACATAGGGATGAAACCGAGGCTTCGTCCCAGAAGGGCCCAGGTCACGGGAGGGGGGGGGGGGAGATTGCGAAGATGGCGCCGGGAGGCCAGACTTCAGGGGCCGAACATGCGGGAGAGAGAGCTCCCGTGGACGTCGACGGCGGCGGTCACATTGAATCCGGCCCCAAGCCGGACAAGATTCTAGAGTCCCATAAGGTCCCCGAGTCAGATAGGCGGCCTCCGTCAGCTGGAGAAGGTATGTCTGCTCCACCAGCCACCTCTGTCCAACCAGGGGTGCCGGATACTTTATTGGCGGCGTTGAAGGGTGCCTCCATCATTGATGAACACCGTGCCCTTATGGGTGCGGTGATTGAGAAGATCCAGTCCACCGAGAGTGGACTGAATGAATCATACATCAGTCTCATGAGAGGCTTTGAGGTATGTTTTATAAAGTTTGAAAGAGTGTCATGGTATAGATAGCAGCCCCTGATACACTATTTGGTGAAAGAATCCACCGGACAGAGGATCAAATATATGTTCGCAGGAGACTTGCTTAATGACATCTATCACTTTTTTATAAGCAGGCATCTTTATCGGCTGTCGCCTCTCATGTTGCAGAAGTATCCGGACTGAGGCATAGTCTGGAGCGGGCCGAAGGAGAACTTGGCCAAGTGAAGAAACAACTAGAGGATAACCAAGGTATTCAGAAACCTTGTTTATGTAGCACGAAATGATGAGTGTGCATGATAAAAATATTTTGATAATGTGCTCTAGGGGCGGCGGCCGAAATTGAGGCCCTGAAGAAGGCTGTGGCCAAAGCCGAGAAGAAAATAGCCGCAGAGCAGGTTCTCCATGAGAAGCACGAGGCCAGAGTTATTGAAGCTGAGCGGGAGCTTCAGGAGGCCGTGGAAAAATGCGAGTCCTTGGAGCAGAGTTTATCAGGGAAAGAATCCAAACTCTCCCAGGCTCGCCAAGACATCAGCGATGCCTAGGGGGAAATCCAAGGTGCCCTGAAGGAAATTCAGGAGGCTAGGAAGATTGCGGCTGGTAAGACTTTTTCTATACAAAGTGGGTATTTGAGATGAGAAATTCAAATTTGATAACTTGAGTTTTGATGTATACAGGGGTATTTGCGGAGCTGCCGCGCAGCATATCTGATGCCGCCCAACTCTATCAAGCCGAAGGGGGGAATACTGCAGATAAGCTCTTCTGGATGCAGTATCTGGCGCCGAATCATCCGGTGTCATTTTCCGATCAGCTGAAGCAGCTGGTCGAACTGCATAAAGCGGCCGAGCTAGCCATGAAGGATTTGATTATCCGGCTGTGGCCTGCCGAGCCGATTCCAAGCAGTTACTTCGGGCTCGTGAAGCGGATTGTGAGTGCCTGCCCTCGACTCGAAGTCATCAAGCGGTCGGCCTTCATAGAAGGTGCGCGAATGGCCTTCGCCCGCGCAAAGGTGCATTGGGGGAAGATGGATGCAGAAAAGCTAATGACCGAAGGACCGCTAGAGGGGAAAGAGCACCACAAGCCCGAACTGTATTATGAAGGTGTCTTGAAAGGGGCCTGCCTTGCGCGGAGCAGTGCACCAAGGACATTATATTTCCGTGAATACGGTCATGTTTCTCCTTTGTAATATTAGAACAAGGTCATTATTTATTGCTTGTCGTATGAAAGTTTTTCATCCTGTGCGGCCGTTGTATATAATAATCCTGAGAGTCGGCCAGTCGTCAGCTTCCGCCCCCATGTAGTGAGTACGGGGGTGTTCGCGATAAACCTGAGCACTCTTTATCCCAGTTTTGGGTCCCTAAAGGAGCTGTTCAGCACAGCGAACCAGGCAATCAGACTATAGGGCTTTATCGCTCTCACTTAGCCATTGGAGTTTTTACGAGGAAGGTAGGTGCAGCCCCTGGTGTTCGGAAGACCGCACGAGGGGCTCTGAGGGAGTCTGGACTAGGGGGTGTCCGGATAGCCGGACTATCATCATCGGCCGTACTCCAAGACTATGAAGATACAAGATTGAAGACTTCGTCCCGTGTCTGGATGGGACTTTCCTTGGCGTGGAAGGCAAGCTTGGCGATATGGATATGTAGATCTCCTACCATTGTAACCGACTCTGTGTAACCTTAGCCCTCTCCGGTGTCTATATAAACCGGAGGGTTTTAGTCCGTAGGACGAACAACCATTACAACAATCATACCATAGGCTAGATTCTAGGGTTTAGCCTCCTTGATCTCGTGGTAGATCCACTCTTGTACTACCCATATCATCAATATCAATCAAGCAGGAGTAGTGTTTTACCTCCATCGAGAGGGCCCAAACCTGGGTAAAAACATCGTGTCCCTTGTCTCCTGTTACCATCCGCCTAGACGCACAGTTCGGGACCCCCTACCCAAGATCCGCCGGTTTTGACACCGACATTGGTGCTTTCATTGAGAGTTCTTTTGTGCCGTCACGGTCAGGAAGGATGCCTCTTCCCGTCTTTAAAGACGGTATCTTCGCCAAAGGAGCCTTGGCCGCTGGCCAAACTGTCCGGCTGGGCGGTTTTCTCATGACTGCTTGTTCGGCCACCGCTTCGACGATGACCTCTCGGGTCATCAAAAGCAATCTTCACGTCAACTCGGAATTCGCCGAGCAGCTGGATCCAATAGAGCTCTCATCCGTGAACGAGCTCTTGGATCGCATCGCCGCCCTGGGAGTCGCTACAGACTACAATTAGATTGGGCTTAAAACCGATCTGAGAGAGATTAACTCTCCCCAGGTTACCCACCACGTTGCGGTGGTAGAGGAACAACGCGGTGACTCTTCTTCTGTGTTGAAAACTAGTCATGTCCGGACTCCCGAACCCTCCATGCCGGATTCTCGCGGAGGGACGGACGTCGATCAAGCACTGAACCTAAAGTCAGGCATCGGACCAGACTCGTTGGACAACGTCCAGCAATCCAAGCTTCCAAATTTGGAAACTTTTCGGCCCTTGAGCCTTGAGATGGGTAGGGTTCCGGACTCAATTCCAACCACCCACCCAGACATATGCGATCTATCTCAAATCCGGCAAGAGCCCACTGAAACAGTACATCATTACTGGGCCAGATTCCTGCTGGTTATGGACAGGATAAAGGACGGCTGAGAGGAAAATGCAATTTCAGTTTTCTGCAATAATTGCATGGACGAGGGAATCTTGAACGCCGTCAGTCGTTGTGAAATTACATGTTTCGCCGATTTGGCGTCCATAGTACGAAAGTACTGTGCAATGGAGAGTTTCTGGAAGACCGAAACTAAGTTTTGGGACAATCCGGCCCCGAATACAACCCTAGTCCGAAACAAAAGGGTGCATCACACTCAGGCACCAGGTACAAAAACCAAAAAGCAAAAACCCCATAAAGGGCACGGAACCGTACTGGAGGGATGGCTCAGCAGACCCTGTAAAATTCACAGTATAGAAGGCGCCACTCCAACACATAGCCTTCAAGCATGTTGGATACTGTGGTAGTTGGCCAAAAGTGGCGAAGAGCTTCTAGCCCCGGAGAACCACTCCAACAGTACCAGTACGGTGTCAACAGTCTTCGAGACTTTCGCATCAAATAATACACGAAAACGAACAATCCGCAGCCTTGCCGAAGTCTACCAAGTAGCAACAACAAATCCATGGAGCAACACGGCCATCACCTTCAATGCTAGCGACGAACCTAAATTCCGAACAGCCCGAGCACCAGCCGCATTGGTCCTCAGTCCAATAGTGGACGACTTTCGTCTTACCAATGTACTCATGGATGGCGGCAGCGGATTAAACCTCATCTACGAGGAAACTCTTCAAAATATGGAGATAGACTGGAGCCGCATTGAGCGAAGCAGCACAACCTTTAGAGGAATAATCCCTAGCTGGGAAGCACGCTGCACAGGAAAAATCACACTTGATGTGGTGTTCGGCTCGCCGGACAATTACAGGTCCGAGGAAGTCACGTTCCAAGTGGCCCCGTTCAGCAGCGGATATCACGCTGTATTAGGACGAGAGGCATTCACAATTTTCCAAGCCATACCCCATTACGGGTACATGAAGCTTAAGATGCCCGGGCCCGGCGGAATAATCACTCTCGTTAGTGATCCGGACACAGCACTCTGCGCCAAAAACAAGACAGCCGCATTAGCCCTGGAGGCACTATCTGAAGCCCTAGCGGCGGAGGAACTCATTGCGCTGCGCTCTACGGTGAATAGGGATGATGTGATACTCGATAAGAGATCCAAGTCCACCTCCTTTAAACCAGCGGATGAAATAGTCAAATTCCAGGTCCATCCAACGGACCCAACAAAGACGGCCTCCATCGGGGCACAGTTGAACCCTGATGTAGACGCCGCGCTACGAGAATTCCTTCGGGAAAATTGGGACATCTTTGCCTGGCACCCTTCAGATATGCCAGGAATCCCACGCAGATTGGCAGAACACAGCCTAAACATCCTAAAAGGATTCAAGCCAGTCAAACAGGCTCTTCGGCGATTTTCCGAACCCAAAAGACAGGCAATGGGAGAAGAGCTAGCCAAACTACTGGAAGCCGGATTCATCAGAGACATCAAACATCCGGACTGGCTAGCAAACCTGGTAATGGTACCAAAGAAGGACAAATCCTGGCGCCTATGTGTCGATTTTAAAGACCTCAACAAGGCCTGCCCAAAGGATCCCTTCCCCCTTCCCCGCATCGACCAAATAATCGATGCTACTACATGGCACGATTCATTGTGCTTCCTTGACGCATACTCCGGCTACCATCAAATCAAGATGGCGGAGGCGGACCAAGCCGCAACGGCATTCATTACTCCATATGGACCATTCTGCTTCAACACGATACCCTTCGGACTCAAAAACGCCGGCGCAACATATCAGCGCATGATTCAGACATGTCTGGCTACCCAGATCGGCAAAATAGTAGAGGCATACGTAGACGACGTAGTCGTCAAAACCAAACACGTCGAAACTCTAGTAGACAATTTGAGGCTCACATTCGACAACCTCCGAGCATATGACATTAAGCTGAATCCGGAAAAATGCGTTTTCTGCGTACCAGCCGGAAAGCTCCTGGGCTTCATTGTATCCGGCAGAGGAATTGAAGCAAACCCAGCCAAGATCCGAGCTCTGTCACAGCTGGATATTCCAAAAGACCTCAAACAAATACAAAAATTGACTGGATGCATGGCGGCTCTAAGCCGCTTCATCTCCCGTTTGGGAGAAAAGGCATTGCCCCTCTATCGCCTCCTCAGGCGCACCGAACACTTCGAGTGGACGGATGCTGCCACTGCCGGACTCAAAGAAATAAAAGCCATATTGGCAACAAATCCGGTCCTGGCTGCGCCTAACCTGGGCGAACCAATGTTGTTATATATCGCGGCAACACATCAAGTTGTAAGCGCGGTGCTCGTCGTCGAACGAGAAACAAAAGGGCATAAATTCCCTCTTCAAAAACCAGTGTACTACGTATCCACTGTCTTAACTCCCTGCAAGTCCCGGTACCCGCATTATCAAAAGATAGCGTACGCGGTGTTCATGGCATCCCGGAAGCTTCGACACTACTTTCAAGAGTGTTCAATAACAGTGGCCTCCGAAGTGCCCCTCAACGACATTATAAACAACCGCGACGCGACGGGTAGGATTGCAAAATGGGCCATTGAGCTCTTACCATTCGATATAACTTACAAACCTCGGTGAGCTATAAAGTCGCAAGTCTTGGCTGACTTTGTCGCTGAATGGACTGAAGCCGAACTCCCTAAAGACTACGGCGCATACTCCAATTGGATTATGCATTTAGACGGCTCCAAAATGTTGGCCGGCTTGGGGGCTGGCGTCGTATTGACGTCCCCAACCTGGGACACAGTCCAATACGTACTTCAAATAATGTACACGGACTCCAACAATGCAGCCGAATACGAGGCCCTCCTACATGGTCTCCGGATGGCAATCTCCATGGGCATTCAACGCCTAGAGGTGTGCGGGGATTCAAACCTTGCAATATCCCAAGTAAATGGAGACTTTGACGCCAAGGATCCGAAAATGGCAGCCTATCGTAACGCTGTCCGAAAAATGTCAGCTTAGTTCGAAGGACTCGAATTCCACCACGTAGCCCGGGATAATAACCAAGCAGCCGACGTATTGGCACGCATCGGCGCGAAACACGATGCTGTCCCTCCAAACATCTTCCTGGAACGGCTCTTTAAGCCATCCGTACTATGGGAAGAGGAGTCCGGAAATAACAACCCGGGAGCAACCGCACCACCCAACATAGAACAATCTGACATAATCGGCGGCTCGGCCGATGAAATAACACCTTCAGCCCACGAAATAATGGCAGTAATCGCCCCATGGACAGAGCCATTCCTAGCCTACTTAATTAGGCAGGAACTTCCCGAAGACCAAAATGAGGCCCGCTGCATAGTTCGGCGATCTAAAGCCTACAAGGTCCACGAGGGAGAACTTTATAAGAAAAGCACAACCGGAGTCATTCAAAGGTGTATCTCCGAAGAGGAAGGGCGAAACCTTCTGGCTGAAATTCATGCCGGACTAGGCGGACACCACGCCGCAGCCCGGGCCCTTGTAGGCAAGGCCTTCCGTGCAGGATTTTATTGGCCGACGGCCCGGGCAGATGCTCAGGACTTAGTCCAAAGATGCGTCGGTTGTCAGCTCTTTGCTAATCAGAGCCATATGCCACCCACCGCCCTCAAAACTATACCCATTACCTGGCCGTTCGTGGTCTAGGGGCTTGACATGGTTGGACCCCTTAAAGGGGGAACCCACAAGCAAAAATACCTACTGGTCATGGTGGATAAATTCACCAAATGGATAGAGGCTAAGCCAGTTAAAACGGCAGAGTCCGGACCAGTGATAGACTTCATATCTGGGGTAGTACACCGTTACGGCGTCCCCCACAGCATCATTACCGATAACGGCACGAACTTCACGGCCGACGAGGTCAAACTCTGGTGCAAAAATATGGGCATTAAGCTCGACTACGCTTCAGTTTACCACCCTCAAACCAACGGTCAAGTGGAACGAGCAAATGGTCTAATAATGAGCGGCATCAAACCCAGGCTAGTGCGGTCCCTTACGGAATCTAACACGCACTGGTTAGAGGAGCTCGACTCCATACTCTGGGGGCTGCGGACCACGCCAAACTGTACTACCGGATTCACACCATTCTTTATGGTATACGGCGCAGAGGCAGTTTTGCCCTGCGACATAATTCATGACTCACCTCGAGTGCGCATGTACAAAGAAAGAGAAGCCGAGCTGGATCGGCAGGACAGCTTGGACGCATTGGAGGAGGAACACGATGTGGCAAAGGCCCGGTCCGCATTCTATCAGCAGCAGGCTCGAAGATATCAAAGCAGAGAAGTACGGGCTAAAACTTACAATGTTGGCGAACTAGTTCTACGCCTGCCGGACAAGAAAAAGGACAAACTCAAGCCCAAATGGGAAGGTCCCTTCATCATCGACCAAGTCCTAACCGGCGGAGCATACCGTCTGCGGAATGCATCGGACAACCGACTCGAGCCGAACCCATGGAATGCAGCCCACCTCCGACGATTCTACGCCTAGTGCCGGACTAAGAGTTCGTCTCCTTCCTCCACATTTTCACACTTCAGCTGTCTTTTGTTTCTCTCTCTTCTCCTACCTTTTTCACAAAAGCCCTTGAGGGCCTATTTGTGCATTGTTCGCACACACCTGATGTGCTACCCGCACTCATTATACCTGGGGGCTTCTTTAACAGAAGTTTACTTATAAGGGCTTCATGCCCAGCACATGTGTCAAACTTCCACATGTACCTTTTATTCACCATTATATGCATCGATATGACTTAAGTTTTGGCCAAGCTGGGTTGCCTGGCTCCTGTGCTTACCCCTACGTTCCCGATTGTTCGGCTAGGAGGTAAAGGGAGCACCTCTGCGATTGTTACTGCCGGGTCAGCCGGATGTGTACCTCAGACTGGGTGAAGCCGAAAGCTAGCGTTCCTAAGAGAATATTCGGTCGGTGACTTGAAAGATGATTTTTTACACATTTATTTATCCGCCCCCAGATGTTTTCCTGCTCTTTTCGCAGTCCGGACATGCACTTTAGGGCATGCCTCCAAGGGAAAGGAACCCTTAACGGAACTATTCTCCCTGGAAGATGTTTCTTACTAACCATGTAATATAACATAACTAGTTGGGCACTTGTCTGATAAAGCACTAATGACCCCTACGCCTGGTCTCCATGCATGCCATGGTTTTTTCATAACCGAGAAGGTATTCGGACACACTCCGAACTCTAGGGTCCCGAGGTCGAAGCGAAAAGGTCGGCAAAGACAAACGATCTACAATCCGGCTAGAAGCCATTTTACATGTCATTTTAAATACATCATCAAATTGACTGACTGTACTCTTCCTCAATCCCGTCTAACAGGCTGTCTAATTTATAGTCCCGTTGGGAATACTTAGCGGCCAACTCTACTTGGCCGTACACTAAGCTCACAGGGATCTCCTTCCCATTGGGCCCCACAGGTCCGACCTCGGCCATGTGGTTTGGATCCGCCTTCTTGTACCGCGTCTTCACCATGGCCCAAGCCAACCTGGCACCTTGACGGCAGGCCGATATCTTCCATAAACGGAAGCACTGCCGCGCTCCCTGAAGCTTCTCCGGAAGCTCTCCAAGGCCCTCGGGTAGGGAGACGGATGGCCATAGGGCCTAGACGATGCCACTCATCGCCTGCCGAACACGTTCGAGCAGTTGCACCAGCTTGGGAAGTTGGCCACCCGTCGAACCGGGCATTTCCTCCGCAGGGCGACCTATGAGCACACCTATAGACATATTTCTGTCAATTGGCTTCCTCGCCGAACTCTTCTTTTCAAAAGAATTCACTCAAGCACTTACCATAGATGCCGCGACGAAGCCACTGATTCTCCTTCACGGAGCCAGACAGCTCAGCCCGAACGCCTTTCAGCTCTTCCCCAAGCTGGGTGTGGGCATCTTGGAGTTTGTTCCTCTCCTGCTGCACCTTCATAAGCACCCTCTCGCCGGCCTTCAGCTGGCGCAGTAGGTGTTGCTTGTCCGGATCCAGTCCGGAAACATCTGCAATATCATTGTCAGACTTAAACGCACGCCGCACACCTCTTATCTTTTTGAAATAATGTGTTACCAGGGGGGTCTCTGTGTCTCCTCCTGCGGCAGCGAGTGCGGCCTCAAGTTGGGCCTTGCACTCTTGTAGCTCCTGGGACAATTGGGTATTCTTCTCTGTAAGATCATGCACATTAAAAGATCCTTAAATCAGTTATTTTAACTACTTTAAGTCTCGGGGGCTACTGGCATATACCGCTATTATAATACCTTACCCGTATGTCTTTTACATACTGCTCCGCGGCTCTGGTCAAACCATCCTGAGCAGCACGGAGGTGCGCGTCTCCCGCGTTAAAGGCATTCAACGCCTCAGGGGAGAAACACGCGTCATGAAAAACTGTCCGGCGGTGCCTATGGTTCATGGCGCTCTCCACCTCAGACCTGGTGGAGGACAGCCTGTCGGCATCCTCCATTGGAGGAGTATCCAGCTCGCGCCTTGCGCTCGCCTCCCCCTCCGGACCAGGTGTTGGAGCCTGGCTGGCGGAGGCTTGGGTGGTAACCTCGCCAGGCATAGTCCGGCGAGCGCTCTTTCTCCTGAAAAAGCCATGAGCATTAATACACCCCCTAGGGATCTTTTCCTAAATAACGGTCGCGAGCTATACCATTGCGGTGACGTTTCGATTCGCACCGCACCCCTCTTCCGCCTGCGGGGTTGGACTGACCCTTGTTGGTCAGCCGCCGTGGGTTCGGCTTCCCGCCTTGAAGGCACCTCCTGCAAGACACCGTTGTATATGGTGGTCAGGAATGCGCAAGGATGAAATAATGGTGTTAGGACTTCGGTCATAAGTACCTGGGAAGCCGGTAACAAGCCGGGGTAGTCAGCCGTAATGGCGACTAGAGCGTTGTCCATACTGAGTTGGTGGAACACCCCGTCGATTAGCTCCACCTTTATGTCCGGATCCTCTTCGGAGGCCGGATCAAGGGATCTTCCTGGATCCTCGGGTTCTGGAGCCGGACTATGTATGCCCTCCACATCCCGACACAGCTCCTGCGTCGAAATCATAAAGTAAGGTACTTAACTTTGAAAGCATGGGTCGGATAAATAAAATGTCCGCTTACCCAGCGCCGAGGGTTATTCATGGAGAACCCATTCAATGGGCTCGTCTGGAGGAAGTCCTCCTTCTCCCCTTGTATAGGCCGGACAGAATCTTCACCAGATCTTCGGCCGATCCTGCCCTTTGCGGCCATGACGGGTGGCATCATTTTCCCCGCTGAAATCCCACATGGGGTGGCCCCTGTATTGCAGCGGCTGCACCCCCCGCATTATGCACGTGGCCATGACTCCAATCATGGTCAATCCGGAATGGGCCAACAACCTTATCCGGCCCATCAAATAATGGACGCCCTTGTCTTCCTCCAGTTGAGGGCTCCGCGGGCGCCAACTTAGGCATTTCTTCAGAGGAGCCTTGCTGAACTCCGGGAGGCCGATCCAAACTGGGTCCGGCAGTGGAGTGTCTTCTACGTAAAACCATTCCGAAGGCCAGTCTTCGGACGCCTTCTTTGGGGTTCTGGATGGATATCCGGTCCCGGCGATGCGCCATATTTCGGCACCGCCCACTTGATATATTGACCCCTCGTGAGAATGGGGTACGAGGTAGAATAGCCTCTTCCACAGCGCAAAATGGGGCTCGATGCCCAAGAATAGCTCGCAAAGGGCTACGAAACCTGCGATGTGCAGAATAGAGGCGGGCGTGAGGTGATGGAGCTGGAGTCCATAGAACTCCAGAAGCCTGCGGAGGAACGGATGTACGAGAAATCCGAGCCCCCTTATTAGATAGGGGACGAAGCACACCCGCTCTCCTTTAGAGGGACTAGGGGTGGCCTCCGCTTGCTTCCCACCTTTGTAGGTGGCCAGCCCGGCTCGAACCGGGACCATAAAGGCCGGAGGAAGATATCCCTCCGCTTGAAGCTTCACCAGCTCGTTGTGCGGAACTGAACATCTCCTCCAATCTCCTGGCGGAGGGCTGGGAGCGCGAGAGGAGGAGCTGCGTCGACGGTCCATGATGGAATGGGTTTTCGGTCAGAAGCGCTCCGATGAGTACTCGCGGAAGGAGGATGGTGTGATTTGGATCTGGATTCTTATCTCTCTTATAGGCATATTATTTGTGCAGCTAGGGGGTAAAACATAAAAGATACCCTGGCTTTTCGCATTCTGCGACGCGTGGAAGAGGGCCATTATTGGGCGTGGAAGCCAAGGAGCGCAACATTTGTAAGGGAGCCGGACACTAGTCGGCAAGCACATAGAATTTGAAGGAGAACCCGCCTTGCAACGCCGAAGACTATATATGCGCTGGACTCGTCGTCATTGAAGCCTGGTTCGGGGGCTACTGAGGGAGTCCTGGACTAGGGGGTGTCCGGATAGCCGGACTATCATCATCGGCCGGACTCCAAGACTATGAAGATACAAGATTGAAGACTTCGTCCCGTGTCCGGATGGGACTTTCCTTGGCGTTGAAGGCAAGCTTGGCGATACGGATATGTAGATCTCCTACCATTGTAACTGACTCTGTGTAACCCTAGCCCTCTCCGGTGTCTATATAAACCGGAGGGTTTTAGTCCGTAGGACGAACAACCATTACAACAATCATACCATAGGCTAGCTTCTAGGGTTTAGCCTCCTTGATCTCGTGGTAGATCCACTCTTGTACTACCCATATCATCAATATCAATCAAGCAGGAGTAGGGTTTTACCTCCATCGAGAGGGCCCAAACCTGGGTAAAAACATCGTGTCCCTTGTCTCCTGTTACCATCCGCCTAGACACACAGTTCGGGACCCCCTACCCGAGATCCGCCGGTTTTGACACCGACAGGCTCTATAAGCGCCTGATCAGAAAAGACGATCCTTCGCATGCTGCATTGGTTATGGCATTATGCGGAAGAAACCCTTAAAGATTTTAGAACCTCTCTAATAGCTGACCAGCTCTCGCTACATCATGACAGTCAGTTTTTGGCTTTCTCTAGTGAGGTGCTTGTCCGGAAGAACCGGGACACAGTCGCAGCAGTTCTCCCAGTGCTACCTTAGCCGATATAGAGGAACGTAAGGTACCAAAACATAGGAGCTGGGCAAACCCAACTATTGACCCAAGACATGATTCGGAGCCGATGCATATAATGCTATGAGTTCGGGGTGCCAAACTGCCATGAAGGTGTTCGGGCTTTTTTGCCGTAGTATGGGCATCATGAAGCCCCTAGCATATTAAGGCATATTGTGATAAGCAGCCGTCTTTTAACAAAAAGATTTGCAAATAAGAAATAGCAGCAGACAAGCATCACATAAATCCACGTGTTGTATTTGAACGATATGTCAATGCGTATGAGTACAAACGATGTTATAAAAGGAAATAGGATTGCGGAACCTACTGATACCGGGCGTGAGGAAGTTGTGTTCAGATCCGGGGTGTAGTTGGATGATTCTAGGGGAATATCTAGGGATTCCCTGACGCGCTCGAACTGTTCCCGCGCCATCCATCATAGCCTATGTAAAGGTGAACCTGTAAAGGAAACATAAGAAATGGTTTTGCGCCACCTGGCGGTTGAGCCGCAGTACGTGGCTTGTATTATCCTTTTCTGGAGTGTTTTTAATTAATCTCCGGGCGGACAGGGCTATCCTGCCGCGTAGTAGTTCGAACTCCTTTGATGGTGTCCGGGAGCTTGGTCTTTGGTCGTGAGGTTCGACTCAAAGGTGCTGTCCGTTGTTCTTGCTGTTAAAGCGGGGGTAGACTCTTCGACCGTGAGGGGGAGTTCGGACCTGCCATTAACCGTGATGACGCCGCGTGGACCAGGCATCTTTAATTTACGGTAGGCATAATGTGGCACTGCCCCAACTTGCTTGGGGCTAAAGGCTTTGTTGTTGTTGTTGTTGTATAATGTGGCACCGCGTTGAACCGAGCGAACGTGGTTCGTCCGAGCAGTGCCTGATGGTCACTGCGAAAGGGGACGATGTCGAAGACTAAGTCTTCGGTACGGTGATTGTCCAGAGATCCGAATACCACTCCCAGTGTGATTGAGCCCGTGCAACAAGCCTCCACACCTGGTATGACACCTTTGAAGGTGGTTTTTGTGGGCTTGATCCTTGAGGGGTTGATGCCCATTTTGCGCACTGTATCCTGGTATAGTAGGTTCAGGCTGCTACCTCCGTCCATAAGGACTCGTGTGAGGTGGAATCCATCAATGATAGGGTGGAGGACAAGTGC
Source organism: Triticum timopheevii (assembly GCA_963921465.1). Taxonomy (NCBI): domain Eukaryota; kingdom Viridiplantae; phylum Streptophyta; class Magnoliopsida; order Poales; family Poaceae; genus Triticum; species Triticum timopheevii. Next base: position 273,176,858 of record OY997262.1, on the reverse strand, counting down.
GGCCGAACCACTACGACGGATACTGGTAGGGTGGTCCCTGCGATCGAAAGTGATCGGGCAAGAGGACCATGGGTTGAACTTTGGGTCGATTTGATAGGCTTCCCTTAGTGCATGTTTCCAATTGAGACTGTGGCTTGCGCATATCATATTCACCATTTTCACCTGGGTGGGGGGGATTTCTTCTGTCCTCCTATATTCGGTGATCGGGGCTCCTCGCCGTCATCGCTTTGAGACCCCTTCCCCTTGTTTTCGGCATCTGTCCTGCCGGCTTGTCTAGAGACCCAGCACTCTTTGTTGGTGTGGTTGGCTGGTGTTCCTGGGGTGCCATGAATTTGGCATGGTCAGTCGAGTATGCGGTCCAAACTGGATGGGCCTGAATTGTTGAATGGTTTCTTCCATGGACCGGACTTGGAGCCGCTGAATCCGGCATTGACTGACGTGTCTTCGGCATTATCACCGTTTTTGTGGCGCTTGTGTTTGTTGCGCCGTGGTTTGTTGTTGCCATCCTTGGCTTTCGATGTGCCAGGATTGCTTGTTGTATTGTTGCTACGAGCCAACCAGCTATCCTCGCCCGCGCAAAAGCGGGTCATGAGTGTTGTGAGGGCTGCCATGGACTTTGACTTTTCCTGGCCGAGATGTTGGGCAAGCCATTCGTCACGGATGTTATGCTTGAAGGCCGCTAGGGCTTCGGCATCCGGACAGTCGACAATTTGGTTCTTTTTGGTTAGGAACCGGGTCCAAAATTTCCTGGCTAACTCTCCGGGCTGCTGGGTTATGTGACTTAGATCATCAGCATCCGGTGGTCGCACGTAAGTGCCCTGGAAGTTGTCAAGGAATGTGTCCACCAGGTTCTCCCAACTCCCGATGGAGTTTGCTGGAAAGCTATTCAGCCAATGCCGAGCCGGTCCCTTTAGTTTTAGTGGGAGGTACTTGATGGCGTGTAGATCATCTTCGCGGGCCATGTGAATGTGGAGGAAAAAAATCTTCTATCCATACCGTGGGGTCTGTGGTACCGTCGTATGATTCAATGTTCACGGGTTTAAACCCTTCCGGGAATTCATGATCCATTACTTCATCAGTGAAGCATAGGGGATGTGCGGCGCCTCTGTGCCGGGCTTCATCCTGACATAGTTCAAATGAATCCGGTCTATTGTATTCGGCCCAGCCGGACTTTGGTTTAATGTATTCGGCGTGACGGTCGTCGTCACGTCTTGTGGCGCGCCCCCGTGATCCGTAGATCGATCATGACTGTCCTGCTTCATTTTCCAATACATTTCGCAGGTCCTTCGTGTAGCCCCGGGCCTTAGTATTATCGTTTCATTGGCGACGGGGTGCGGTCTGGACTTCGGGCTGGTATGCCGCTTTGTCGCGGCCACGGGGTGGCCGGTCAGCCGCATCATGCGCTGGTAGCGTGGGCTTTAAAGCCTACTCCTCTAGCTGAGGTAGCAGCCTGCGCTTTGGGTAGCTTTTGCTAGGGTGCTCGAGTCCGTATTCCTCGGCAGCCAGGACCTCGGTCCATCTGCCAGTTAGCAGATCTTGATCAGCTTGAAACTATTGCTGCTTTTTCTTCAGGCTTTTTGCAGTGGTTATAAGCTGGCGTTTGAAGCGCTCCTGCTCAATGGGATCCTCAAGCACGATGAATTCTTCGTTGCCAAGGATCACTTCATCTTTGGAGAGAGGCATGTAATTATCGTCCTCTGATTCTCCATCAGTTGCCTGTTCTTTAGGGCTAGCTTGCCCATCCTCTTGCTCGGCCTGCTCAAAGCATGGCTGGGTAGGATTGTCTTTGCCTTCGGCACCATCCGGATTGTTATCTGTTGTGCCGGTATCACTATTTTTTCTATGGCAGGGCTTGGGGCGGCGCCGATGACGCTGGTGTCTAGATTGCTTCTCCAAGGGGTTATCTTCCGTTGCCTCATCGCCATTGCTTTCTTTAGGGGTGTCCACCATATAAATATCATATGATGAGGTGGCAGTCCAGCGCCCTATAGGCGGTGGTTCCTGTTCTTCTCTTGCATCATCGTCCATACCGTCGATGTCTTCGAAGTCGAAGTCAAGCACATCGATTAAGTCATCGATAGTATCTATAAAGTGGGTGGTGGGTGGGGGGCGAATTTCTTCGTCGACCGCTCCCCACTCAAGCCGGACATAGTTCGGCCAAGAATCTCCTGACAAGGAAAGAGACCTTAATGAGTTTAGCACATCACCCAAGGGCGAGTGCTGAAAACTATCCGCGGCGGTGAACGACCGGTGCCCAATCAGATTCGATGGGCACGAACGCGCGCGGTTCGGATCCTGTCGTCGGAGACGAGTCCGAGGGTCCGATGACACCACTCTCATAGGAGGTGGGATCAGTGTTCGGCTCCAATGCCGATGAGTGTGCGGCCTCCATGGCGGGGTCCATCCATCCGCCCTTGGAAGGCACGATCTGCTCCGGATTGATTCCCGACGCCGCCACAGGCATGATCTCCCGAATACTGTCTGACGGTAATTCAAAGTCATGCCCATCGTGACCGTTCGGCGCATCTGGCATGGGCTCGAATCCGCCGAAGATCAAGTCTCCGTGGATGTCGGCAGTATGGTTCAAGCTTCCAAACCTGACCTGATGGCCAGGGGCGTAGCTGTCGATCTGCTCTAGATGGCCAAGCGAATTGGCCCGCAGTACGAAGCCGCTGAATATGAAGGTCTGTCCGGGAAGGAAAACCTCCCCCTGGTCTGTGTCATTGAAGATAACTGAAGGAGCCATCAAGCCTTAACGCGATGACACAGTGGAACTCTCGATGAAAGCACCAATGTCGGTGTCAAAACCGGCGGATCTCGGGTAGGGGGTCCCGAACTGTGAGTCTAAGGCTAATGGTAATAGGAGGCAGGGGACACGATGTTTTACCCAGGTTCGGGCCCTCTCGATGGAGGTAATACCCTACTTATTGCTTGATTGATCTTGATGATATGAGTATTACAAGAGTTGATCTACCACGAGATTGTAGAGGCTAACCCTAGAAGCTAGCCTATGATTATGATTGTTGTTCTCCTACGGACTAAACCCTCCGGTTTATATAGACACCGGAGGGGGCTAGGGTTACACAGAGTCGGTTACAGAGAAGGAAACCTACATATCCGAATATCCAAGCTTGCCTTCCACGCAAAGGAGAGTCCCATCCGGACACAGGACGAAGTCTTCAATCTTGTATCTTCATAGTCCAACAGTCCGACCAAAGTATATAGTCCGGCTGTCCGAGGACCCCTTAATCCAGGACTCCCTCACTTTGGAGATGGAGATCAAAGGCACAAGATGATGATGTCCATATCATGTCACATATTTTGATTGCATCTGATGTTTATCTTTTATGTATCGTATTTTGCTTAGTACGATGGTGGCATTATAAGATGATCCCTCACTAAATTTAAAGGTATAAGTGTTTTCCCTGAGTATGCACCGTTGCTACAGTTCATCGTGTCGAGACACCACGTGATGATCAGGTGTGATAGGCTCTACGTTCACATACAATGGGTGCAAGCCAGTTTTGCACATGCAGAATACTAGGGTTAAACTTGACGAGCCTAGCATATGCAGATATGGCCTCGGAACACTGAGACCGAAAGGTCAAACGTGAATCCTATAGTAGATATGATCAACATAGAGATGTTCACCATTGAAAACTACTCCATCTCACATGATGATCGGAGATGGTTTAGTTGATATGGATCACGTGATCATTTAGATGACTAGAGGGATGTCTATCTAAGTGGGAGTTCTTTAGTAATATGATTAATTGAACTTTAATTTATCATGAACTTAGTCCTAATAGTTTTTTTTTGCATATCTATGTTGTTGCAGATCAATGGCCGTGCTACCGTTCCCTTGAATTTGAGTGCGTTCCTAGATAAAGCTAAGTTGAAAGATGATGGTAGCAATTACACAGACTGGGTCCGTAACTTGAGGATTATCCTCATTGCTGCATAGAAGAATTACATCATGGAAGCACCGCTAGGTGCAAGGCCTGCTGTAGGAGCAGATGCTAATGTTATGAACATCTGGCAAACTCGATCTGATGACTACTCGATAGTTCACTGTGCCATGCTTTACGACTTAGAATCGGGACTTCAAAGATGTATTGAACATCATGGAGCATATGAGATGTTCCAGGAGTTGAAGTTAATATTTCAAGCAAATGCCCGAGTTGAGAGATATGAAGTCTCCAACAAGTTCTATAGCTGCAAGATGGAGGAGAATAGTTCTGTCAGTGAACACATACTCAGAATGTCTGGATATCATAATCACTTGACTCAGCTGGGAGTTAATCTTCCAGATGATAGTGTTATTGACAGAGTTCTCAAATCACTGCCACCAAGCTACAAAGGCTTCGTGATGAACTATAATATGCAAGGGATGGAAAAGACTATTCCCGAGCTCTTCGCAATGCTCAAAGCAGCGGTGGTAGAAATCAAGAAGGAGCATCAAGTGTTGACCTTGGAACCATTTCCGACGCACACATTTGTAACTCACAGCAGGAGCTGCGGAATAAGCGGAGACTGGCGAAGGACAAGGTGACGATGCGCGTCGGAAATGTTTCCAAGGTCGATGTGATCGCCGTCGGCACACTACCTCTACATCTACCTTCGGGATTTGTTTTAGAACTGAATAATTGTTACTTGGTGCCAGTGTTGAGCATGAACATTATATCTGGATCTTTTTTTATGCGAGATAGTTATTCATTTAAATCAGAGAATAATGGTTGTTCTATTTATATGAGTAATATCTTTTATGGTCATGCACCCTTGTTGAGTGGTCTATTTTTGTTGAATCTCGATCGTAGTGATACACATGTTCATAATATTGAAGCCAAAAGATGCAAAGTTAGTAATGATAGTGCAACTTAGTTGTGGCACTGCCGTTTAGGTCATATTGGTGTAAAGCGCATGAAGAAACTCCATGCTGATGGGCTTTTGGAATCACTTGATGCTTGTGAACCACGCCTCATGGGCAAGATGACTAAAACTCCATTCTACGGAACAATGGAATGAGCTACTGACTTATTGGAAATAATACATACCGATGTATGCGGTCTGATGAGTGTTGAGGCTCGTGGCGGGTATTGTTATTTTCTGACCTTCACGGATGATTTGAGCAGATATGGGTATATCTACTTAATGAAACATAAGTTTGAAACATTTGAAAAGTTCAAAGAATTTCAAAGTGAAGTGGAAAATCATCGTAACAAGAAAATAAAGTTTCTACGATCTAATCACGGAGGCGAATATTTGAGTTATGAGTTTGGTCTTCATTTGAAACAATGTGGAATAGTTTCGCAACTCACGCCACCTGGAACACCACAACGTAATGGTGTGTCTTAACGTCGTAACCATACTTTATTAGGTATATGGTGCGATCTATGATGTCTCTTACTGATTTAGCGCTATCGTTTTGGGGTTATGCTTTAGAGATGGTTGCATTCACGCTAAATAGGGCACCATCTAAATCCGTTGACACGACACCATATGAACTGTGGTTTGGCAAGAAACCTAAGCTGTCGAAAGTTTGGGGCTGCGATGCTTATGTGAAAAAGCTTCAACCTGGTAAGCTCGAACCCAAATCGGAGAAATGCGTCTTCATAGGATACCCAAAAGAAACTGTTGGGTACACCTTCTATCACAGATCCAATGGCAAGATATTCGTTGCTAAGAATGGATCCTTTCTAGAGAAGGAGTTTATGTCGAAAGAAGTGAGTGGGAGGAAAGTAGAACTTGATGAGGTAATTATACCTTCCCCTGAATTGGAAAGTAGTTCATCACAGAAATCAGTTCCAGGGATTCCTACACCAACTAATGAGGAAGCTAATGATGATGATCATGAAACTTCAGATCAAGTTACTACCAAACCTCGTATGTCATTTAGAGTATGGTACGCACGAGAGTGGTACGATAATCCTATTCTGGAAGTCATGTTATTAGACCATGATGAACCTACGAACTATGAGGAAGCAATGATGAGCCTAGATTTTACGCAATGGCTTGAGGCCATGAAATCTGAGATGGGATCCATGTATGAGAACAAAGTGTGGACTTTGTTGGACTTGCCCGATGATCAGCAAGCCATAGAAAATAAATGGATTTTCAAGAAGAAGACTGACGCTGACGGTAATGTTACTGTCTACATAGCTCAACTTGTTGCGGAAGGTTTTCGACAAGTTCAAGGAGTTGACTATGATGAGACCTTCTCACCCGTAGCGATGCTTAAGTCTGTCCGAATCATGTTAGCAATTGCCGTGTTTTATGATTATGAAATTTGGAAAATGGATGTCAAAACAGCATTCCTTAATGGATTTCTGAAAGAAGAGTTGTATATGATGCAACCAGAAGGTTTTGTCGATCCAGAAGGTGCTAGCAAAGTGTGCAAGCACTAGCGATCCATTTATGGATTGGTGCAAGCCTCTCGAAGTTGGAATATACGCTTTGATAATGTGATCAAAGCATATGGTTTTATACAGACTTTTGGAGAAGCCTGTATTTACAAGAAAGTGGGTGGGAGCTCTGTAGCATTTCTAATATTATATGTGGATGACATATTGTTGATTGGAAATAATACAGAATTTCCGGATAGCATAAAAGGATACTTGAATAAGAATTTTTCAATGAAAGACCTCAGTGTTGCTGCTTATATATTGGGTATTAAGATCTATAGAGATAGATTAATACGCTTAATTGGACTTTCACAAAGCACATACCTTGATAAAGTTTTGAAGAAGATCAAAATGGATCAGTCAAAGAAAGGGTTCTTGCCTATGTTACAAGGTGTGAAGTTGAGTCAGACTCAATGCCCGACCACTGCAGAAGATAGAGAGAAAATGAAAGTCATTCCCTATGCCTCAGCCATAGGTTCTATTATGTATGCAATGTTGTGTACCAGACCTGATGTGTGCCTTGCTATAACTTTAGCAGGGAGGTACCAAAGTAATCCAAGAGTGGATCACTGGACAACGGTCAAGAACATCCTGAAATACCTGAAAAGGACTAAGGATATCTTTCTCGTTTATGGAGGTGACAAAGAGCTTGTCGTAAATGGTTATGTTAATGCAAGCTTTGACACTGATCCAGATGACTCTAAGTTGCAAAACAGATACGTATTTATATTGAATGGTGGAGCTGTCAGTTGGTGCAGTTCCAAGCAAAGCGTCATGGCGGGATCTACGTGTGAAGCGGAGTACATAGCTACTTCGGAAGCAGCAAATGAAGGAGTCTGGATGAAGGAGTTCATATCCGGTCTAGGTGTAATACCTAGTGCATCGGGTCTAATGAAAATCTTTTGTGACAATACTAGAGCAATTGCCTTGGCGAAGGAATCCAGATTTCACAAGAGAACCAAACACATCAAGAGACGCTTCAATTCCATCCGCGATCAAGTCAAGGAGGGAGACATAGAGATTTGCAAGATACATATGGATCTGAATGTTGCAGACCCCTTGACTAAGCCTCTTCCACGAGCAAAACATGATCAGCACCAAGACTCCATGGGTGTTAGAATCATTACTATGTAATCTAGATTATTGACTCTAGTGCAAGTGGGAGACTGAAGGAAATATGACCTAGAGGCAATAATAAAGTTGTTATTTATATTTCCTTATATCATGATAAATGTTTATTATTCATGCTAAAATTGTATTAGCCGGAAACTTGGTACATGTGTGAATACATAGACAAAACAAAGTGTCCCTAGTATGCCTCTACTTGACTAGCTCGTTAACCAAAGATGGTTATGTTTCCTAACCATAGACATGTGTTGTCATTTGATGAACGGGATCACATCATTAGAAAATGATGTGATGGACAAGACCCATACGTTAGCATAGCATAATGATAGTTAAGTTTTATTGCTATTGCATTCTTCATGACTTATACATGTTCCTCTGACTATGAGATTATGCAACTCCTGAATACCGGAGGAACACCTTGTGTGCTATCAAATGTCACAACGTAACTGGGTGATTATAAAGATGCTCTACAGGTATCTCTGAAGGTGTTTTGTTGAGTTGGCATAGATCGAGATTAGGATTTGTCATACCGTGTATCAGAGAGGTATCTTTGGGCCCTCTTGGTAATGCTCATCACTATAAGCCTTGCAAGCAATGTAACTAATGAGTTAGTTACAGGATGATGCATTATGGAACGAGTAAAGAGACTTGCCGGTAACGAGATTGAACTAGGTATGAAGATACCGACGATCGAATCTCGGGCTAGTAACATACCGATGACAAAGGGAACAACGTATGTTGTTATGTGGTTTGACCGATAAAGATCTTCGTAGACATGTAGGAACCAATATGAGCATCCAGGTTCTGCTATTGGTTATTGATCGGAGATGTGTCTCGATCATGTCAACATAGTTCTCGAACCCGCAGGGTCCGCACGATTAATGTTCGATGACAATTTGTATTATGAGTTATGTGTTTTGATGACCGAAGTTTGTTTGGAGTTCCGGATGAGATGACGGACATGACGAGGAGCCTTGAAATGGTCGAGAGGTAAACATTGATATATTGGAAGGTTACATTCAGACACCGGAATGGTTTCGGGAAGTATCGGATAAGTTTTGGAGTACCGGGAGGTTACTGGAACCCCCCGGAGGACTATTGGGCCTTCATGGGCCCTAGTAGAGAGAGGAGGCCGGCGGTCAGGTGGAGGTGCGCCCCCCCCCAAGCCCAAACCGAATTGGACTAGGGGTGGGGGCGCGGCACCCCTTCCTTCTTCTCCTCCACCTCTTTCCCCTTCCCCCCTTCACCGAAAAGGAAAGGGGAATCCTACTAGGACTGGGAGTCCTAGGAGTACTCCCCCTTGGCGCGCCCCCTCTAGGTGGGCCGCCCCCTCCTCTCCTCCTTTATATACGGGGACAGGGGGCACCCAAGAGGCACAACATTGTCCTAGCCGTGTGCGGTGCCCCCCTCCACCGTTTACTCCTCCGATAGTATCATCGTAGTGCTTAGGCGAAGCCTTGAGCGGATCACATCATCAACACCATCATCACGCCGTCGTGCTAACGAAACTCTCCCTCGACCCTCTGCTAGATCAAGAGTTCAAGGGACATCATTGAGCTGAACGTGTGCTGAACTCGGAGGTGCCGTACGTTCGGTGCTAGATCGGTTGGATCGTGAAGACATTCGACTACATCAACCGCGTTAACCTAACGCTTTCACTTTCGGTCTACAAGGGTATGTGGAAACACTCTCCGCCTCTCGTTGTTATGCATCTCCTAGATAGATCTTGCGTGATCGTAGGAATTTTTTTGAAATTGCATGCTACGTTCCCCAATAGTTTATACTAGGCTAATGATTGCATAGTTTTGCTTGGTGTAGTAGGTTTGTATGAATCGTCTGCTATTCATTATGCTCCCTAAGACTTTAATTGAGCCACAGAATGGCCAACTGCTTGCTTATGTGCAACATGTTGTCTAAATTTGTAACATGTCTCTGTTTTGGATTTGCCCCAACATCATGCTCCTCTGGTGAGCTAAGAGAGATTTCTGTATGCAGGCTGCAAAGACTACCATTTTTATAATTTTTAAAATATCACCTGCTTATGCTTCATGACGTGTACCATTATTGTTAGTCCTGTTTTGCCATGTACAAAATAGTCTGTCTTGCTCGATTCACTGTTGTAACTATATTTTTTCCGTAGTCATGTGTATTTACAGAAATATTTCAGGATGAAGTGACATCAACACAAAGATCTGCGAGCAGTGCAGCATGGCTGTTACCAAATGATTATGGATTGGAATTGGAATGTGCCGATGTTCTCGAGCATCAACTAGAGGTGGCAAGACAACGTGTACATGATTCTGAATGTGCAATCAACAAGTTGAGACTGGACTTGCAGGTACTAGATGCAGGAGTCAATAAAATGAAATGAGAGACTGAGGTAACCATGAAGGAATTGGAGATTTTGTAGACTGAAATTTGTGCTATCTGAATCTGGCCAATCCTATTTTCTGAAGAGATTATAGTTCAAATGGTAAGTTCCGTTGATGCGCGTCCATGATGTATTTGATATATTTGCCCAGTGTATGTAATTTGCTGTTTGTGTACGTTTTATTATCACTGGTGCCGAACCATAATGCCCAGTGGGTATAATCGGCTGTAATTTCTTTATTGTATAGTGTAGGATTATTCTACGTTTCTATGCCTTAGTCTCTTTATTGTATAGTGTATGTTTTTAGAGGTGATAGTATAGAGTAGGATAAATCTTTGAATATGCTATATCGTTAAAACGGGGGCCAACTCATGGCCCTCCACGGACCGTACGATCCATGAGCCATGAATTACGATCCATGGGCCTTCTACGGGCCATCCGATCTGTGGGCCTTCTACGGGCCGTCGGATCCATGGGCCTTCTACGGGCCAACAGATCCATGGGCCTCTACGGGCCATATAATCATTTCGCCAAACATCGGCCATACTATTCATGGACCAATAACGGTCCGCCAAATGGCCGTAAACGGGCTAGAGTAGAAGTCGTCTGTTTTATGGCCCGACCATAACGGGTCGTTAGTAGGCCGTATTTGATGACTCTATGAAAACAACCCAGTGGGTTAACAGGCCACAAACAGGCCGACTGTAACCACAGGCTGAATTTGGCCCACAAGCGGGACAGGCCAGTAACGGACCGTAAGTAATCGAATTCTGGGAATGAGCCCAAGAATAAATGGGCCCTTAGAAGGTCGAAAGTTAACACGAGATGGAAACAGCCGACTGAATAATGGGCCGCTAATGGGTATAAAGCACTACACTGTTTAGTATGGGCCAGTTTCTTCTCGGGCCTTTAGTGGGCCGAGAGTTACAAAGGGCCTCCTATGGGCCGAAAGACGTCATGGGCCGTACATGGGCCAGAAGTTACAACGGGCTAGAATCATATTGGATGGCCCAGATGACGCTACTGGGCCAAATTCGGGTAGGCCGTAACGGTTCGTGACTTCTTGGGCTGTAAATGGGTTGTATGCGAACAGGCCGTTAATAGGCTTTCCGTGCGCTGGCCCGCTACCTTTTGACCAAGTCAAATGGGCCGGCCTTTTCACCAGAATGGCCTCTGTTGGGTCATGCCACGTGTTGACGTATCATAGGTGCCTTCAGTCCAATGAGTGGATGACATTTGTCCCAATGGTGAGCCGACACATGGTTTCTCCGGCCAATGAGAAATTTACACGTGGAAAATCCCCATTGGTCATGGCTGTTAGCGGGTTATCGGATCCAAAACCGGACCCGATAGCTTAATGGCGACCTGTTACGGTGGATGCTACGTGTCGGTCACCCTTGACGAAAGCACTTCCATGACGCGTGATTTATCATCATGGAAGTGGACACTTCCGTGATGATAATTTTGGTAATGTCATGGAACACTTCTACGACAGCACATGTATGACTATCTTGATTCTGTCATAAAATCGTCATGGGTGTACATGCATGACAGAAAACATGACCTACTGTGACAAACACGTATCTTCACGAAAGTGTTTTTTTTTGTAGTGGCAACGGCGCCAGAAATTCTTCTTGCTACTTCTCGAGCTTGCGTTGGTTTTTCGCTTGAAGAGGAAAGGGTGATGCAGCAAAGTAGAGATAAGTATTTCCCTCAGTTAGAGAACCAAGGTATCAATCCAGCAGGAGAAAACGCACAAATCACCAATACCTGCACAAACAATCAAACAACTTGCACCCAACGCGATAAAGGGCCTGTCAATCCCTTCATGGTCACTTGCAAAAGTGAGACCTGGTAGAGATAGATAAACAAAAGATAAAATATTTTTGGGTTTTTTGGTTTATAGATCTAAAAGTAAAAGATTGCAAAATAGTAGATTGGAAACTAATATGATGGAAAATAAACACTGGGGCCATAGGTTTCACTAGAGGCTTCTCTCAAGATAGCAAATAATACGGTGGGTGAACAAATTACTGTCGAGCAATTGATAGAAAAGCACAAAGTTATGACGATATACAAGCAATGATTATGAAATATAGGCATCACATCCTTGTCAAGTAGACCGACTCCTGCCTGCGTCTACTACTATTACTCCACACATCGACCGACTCCTGCCTGCATCTAGAGTATTAAGTTCATGAAGAATAGAGTAACGCTTTAAGTAAGATGACATGATGTAGAGGAATAAACTCAAGCAATATGATGTAAACCCCATCTTTTTATCCTCGATGGCAACAATACAATATGTGCCTTGCTGCCCCTACTGTCACTGGGAAAGGACCGCAAGATTGAACCCAAAGCTAAGAACTTCTCCCATTGCAAGAAAAACCAATCTAGTTGGCCAAACTAAACTGTAGTTCGAATAGAATTACAAAGATATCAAATCATGCATATAAAAATTCAGATAAGATTCAAATAATATTCATAGATAAGCTGGTCATAAATCCACAATTCATCGGATCTCGACAAACACACCGCAAAAGAAGACTACATTGGGTAGATCTCTGAGAACATCAAGGAGAACATGGTATTGAGAATCAAAGAGAGAGAAGAAGTCATCTAGCTACTAGCTATGGACCCATAGGTCTGAGGTAAACTACTCACGCTTCATCTGAAGGGCAATAGAGTTGATGTAGAAGCCCTCTGTGATTGAATCCCCCTCCGGCAGGATGCCGGAAAAGGCCCCAAGTGGGATCTCACGGGAACAGAAGGTTGCGGCGGTGGAAAAGTGGTTTTGTGGATGCCTCTAAGGGTTTGGGAATATATGTGAATATATAGGAGGCAGAATAAGGTCAGGGGAGTCATGAGAGGCCCACAAGGAAGGAGCGCGCCCTCCGCCCTTGTCGCCGCCTCGTGGCTCTTCTGACTTGATCTTCAAGTCTCTGGGGTGTCTTCTGGTCCAAGAAAAATCATCACGAAGGTTTTATTCCATTTGGACTCCGTTTGGTATTCCTTTTTTGTGAAGCTCAAAAACAAGGGAAAAAAACGGAAAATAACACTGGGCTCTTGGTTAATAGGTTAGTCCCAAAAATAATATAAAATAGCATATTAATGCATATAAAACATACAAAACAGATAATATAATAGCATGGAACAATAAAAAATTATATATACGTTGGAGACGTATCAGCGACCAAGGAGTTGGCACCCTCCGGAAGGAGACTTCCTATCCACAATGTCTTCCGCCCAATCCCAGTCCAAATATCCTATGAGATCAAAGCTTTCTCCTTTGGGGTACCATAGGCCAAAGTTTGGGGTATGAGCTAAATATCGAAACATTTGCTTGACTGCCACATAGTGACTTTACTTAGGTGTGGCTTCGAACCTTGCACACATTCCCATACTCAACATGATATACGGCCTAGATGCACAAAGGTAAAGCAAGGATGCAATCATGGAGCTATATATATTTTGATCCACCGCTTTACCATTGGGATTAATGTCGAGATTGCATTTGGTTGGCATTGGAGCCTTAGACGGCTTGACATCATCTAGCTTGAATCTCTTGAGCATGTCTTGGGTATATTTGGCTTGGTTGATGAATGTTCCTTCTCTTATTTGCTTGACTTCAAACTCGAGAAAGAACTTCAACTCTCCCATCATACACATCTTAAACTTCTTGGTCATGAGTGCGGCAAACTCATCATTGAAAGCTTTGTCAGGAGAACCAAAAATAATATCATCATCATATAGTTGGCATATGAACAAGTCCCCTTTGACACTCTTAGTGAAAAGAGTGGGATCAATTTTCCCAATTTCAGACACATGGTCTTGCAACAACTCGGTAAGGTGCTCATACCATGCACGTGGGGCTTGTTTAAGGCCATAGAGTTCCTTATCGAGCTTGTATACATGATTGGGGAACTTGGGATCCTCGAACCCCGGGGGTTGCTTGACACATACCAATTCTTTAAGAGGGCCATAAAGAAATGCAATATTCACATCCATTCATTTTAATTTGGAATCATGATGAGATGCATATGCAAGCAACATGCGAATAGATTCAAGGCGAGCAACGGGAGCAAAGGTTTCACCATAGTCGATACCCTCGACTTGGGAGTAGCCTTAAGCAACCAGTCTTTCCTTGTTGCTAGTGATCACACCATTTGCATCTTGCTTGTCCTTGAAGATCCATTTGGTCCCAATGACATTATGATTCTCCTTTGGCAATGGCACCAATTGCCACACCTTGTTGCACTCGAAGTTGTTGAGTTCATCATGCATGGCTTCAAGCCAATCTGAGTCCTCGAGCACCTCATGTACCTTTTGGGGTTCAATACAAGAAACATACGTGCGGTGTTCACAAAAGTTTGTTAATTGTTTATGAGTGGTTACCCCTTTTCTTAAGCTTCCAAGCACATTTTACATGACATGTTCTTGATGCTTGAGCTTGGAAGCAATCTTGGCGGCTCGACGCTCCAATAGCTCTTCAATAGGCATTTGAGGACCATCCTCTTGATCATCTTGAGCACCATCTTGAGCTTGCTCTTGATCTTGAGCATCCTCATCATCTTGAGCTTGCTCGGAGTAATGAACATGATCTTGGGCATCACTTGGTGAATCACCATCATCATGAGGTTATCTTGCCCTTGACCTTGTTCACTTGGTTGAGGGCCTTCACATTGTTCTTTGGAAGCGGGTGGGTCTAGCGTCAGTCATGGCTCCACTTGAGTAGAGCATTGTCCTTCTCCTTTGGCCACAAGGGGTTCCTTAATGGGGAGTATTTGACCAATCCCCAATCTTCTTATGGCCTGAGTAGGAATTTCATCACCTGCATCACAAAGACCACTTTGCTCCACTTGGGAGCCATTATTTTCATCAAACTCCATGTTACACATCTCCTCAATGAGTCCATTGGACTTGTTGAGGACACGATAAGCATGAGAGTTTGTAGCATAACTAACAAATATGCCCTCTTGACCTCTAGGTTCAAATTTAGCCAAACGAACAACTTTCTTGAGAATGAAATAGTTACAACCGAACACACGGAAGTACTTGAGGTTGGGCTTGTTACCGGTAAGAATATCATATGGAGTCTTGTTAAAACCTTTACAGAGGTAGAGCTGATTGGATGCATGACATGTGGTGTTGATGGCTTCGGCCCAAATACAGAGATTTGAATTCCACCATCATGGTCCTTGTCGCATCCATCAACGTCCGATTCTTCCTCTCCGCAACACCATTTTGTTGAGGGGTATATGGTGCGGAGTATTGATGCTTGATCCTCTCATCACTAAGAAACTCATCCAAGGTGTAGTTCTTGAACTCGGCGTCATTTTCACTTTGGATCATCAAAATCTTTGCTTCATATTGACGTTGAGCTTCACTAGCAAAGTCGATGACGGTTTGTTGAGTCTCACTCTTCCTCTTGAAGAAGTATACCCAAGTGTATCTTGAATAGCCATCCACAATCACCAAGAAATATTTTCTTCCCCCAAGACTATCGAAGGATGGAGGATCAAAAAGATTCATGTGAAGGAGCTCCAAGGGCCTCTTCGAGTAGATGATAGTTGTGGTTCGGTGAGCCATCTCATGAAGCTTTCCTTCGATACAAGCACTGCAAGCATGGTCTTTTGCAAAACTCACATTTTTTAGTCCACGAATGTGATCCCCTTTGAGGAGACTTTGCAAGGATCTCATAGTGACATGGGCTAGCCAGCGATGCCATAACCATCCCACATCAACTTTAGCCATTAGGCAAGTCGCGGTCTTAGTGGGTCACTCCGAAAACTTAACCACATAGAGACCATTCTCGACATGGCCAACAAAGGCTACTTTAAGAGTCTTGCTCCACAAAAGGGTCACGTCATGAAGATCAAAGAATGTTGCAAAGCCATGAGTGCAAGTTGACGAATGGAAAGTAAATTATATGCAAGGGACTCAACAAGCATGACCTTCTCAATAGATAAATCTTGAGAGATGACCACATTTCCAAGACCCAATACCTTAGAGGTCAAAGCATCATCGAATTGGACATGGGTGGGCATAGATGGAATTGGTCACACGTCCACCACCAAGTCCTTGCTCCTGGTCATATCATATGATTTTTTGCTCCACCATCGAGCAACCATGACACCCCACCGGAAGCAAACTCCTACAAGAGATCAATGCTTGGATTTAGGTACCCATTTTTGAATAGGTCCTTTGAGGTTAGCAACAAGGGTCTTAGGAACCCAAATAGACCATTCAATGTACTCATAGGAAGAACCAACAAATTTAGCATAAACATGCCCATCACTAGCATGACATAAAACATAAGGATTAAAGTCGCTAGCTTTTTGTTAAGAGGGGTGGTCTTTCCCTTCTTGGCATTATCACCCATACCCATGTCCTTCTTCTTCTAAAGAGCACCCTCTCCCGCCTTTACAAAAACTTCTTTGAGTGGGAGATGTTGCTTGTTCTTGCTCTTCTTCTTCTTCTTTGACTTGGATGCAAACCCAAGCCCTTCCTTTGCCACAACTTCCTTTTGATTGCTCAAAAGGTAATTTAGGTTCTTCTCACCTTGTATGCACGTCACAAGGCCTTTCTCAAGTTGCTCTTTCAACTTAGCGTTCTCCTCCATAAGCATGCTCACAACAAGGGTTAGTAGCATGGGCATTATCAATTAACACAAAAGGAGGGCAAGTGGTTATCTCCTTGGTGAGTTCACTTGGAGTTGATCATGTGACTCCTTAAGCGAAGCATGAGCACTTTTCAAAGCCTTGTGAGCTTTGTCAAGTATGTTAAACTCTTCCTTGAGTCTATCATGGCCAACCCCAAGTGTAACCTTCTTGAAGTTAAGCACACGAGTAAGAACAAGATCATTATCAAGATCTTTTTGTAATTTAGCAAGGTCATCGTTGTGTGAATCCTCAAGAGCCAAACGAAGGCCTCGCTCTTCCTCAAGAGCAATAGAAAGATGGGAAACGTTTAGGAACGGCGCGCCGGCCAAACGCTCGGCCGGTCACGCGTCCACGCACGCGTCACGCGGTAAAAGGGCCCGCACGCAGACATCCCTTCTATTCTTCTCCTTCCTTCTTTTCTCTTCTTCCTCCCTCGCTCCTTCTCTGCTTCTTTCTAAGGCCCGTGTCATAGTCCCCCATTCCCATCTCAGGGCGTCGCGGCCACGGGAATCAGCCGATCCGGCAGCCCTTGGCCAGATCTGCTCGGATCCGTGCCACCGGAGCTCTGGCCGCCTCGCCGGACCCTGCCACGCCGGAGCTGCAACCGACCACGCCATAGCTGCAAACGTTGAAGCTTTTTCCATACCCGCTTGTAGCTCTCGTCAATGCTCGTTGCAGCTTTCGCCTTCGCTCCGTAGCTCTCACCAACGCTCATTTTTTGGAAGTTTCATGGCGGAAGCTTTTTTCCACACCGATTGAAGCTTTTTTCCACACCGGATGAAGCTTTTCTGCCACGGTTGAAGCTTTTTTGCATTCTGATCGAAACATTTTTTACACCGGTTGAAACTTTTCTCGACGCCAGTTGAAGCACTTTTCCATGTATGAAGCTTTTCTTCTAAGCCAGATGTAGCTTTTTTCATGGTTGAAGCTTTTTTAGATGCCATTTGAAGCTTTTTTTCAAGCGGTTGAAGCATCCCCTGGTGCTGTTTGCAACACCACCGTCGGGGTGCGCCGTTGTAGCAGGGGGGTTGGGTGCTCGTGGGTCGCAGCGCCGGGACTGGACGGTTCCAACATCCCCGGACGCCAGCCAGGTCGCACGGCTTCAGGAGGTTGAGGACCATGCCATGGCGTGCCCTAGGATCCATGGCGGATCTGCGATGGCGGCGAGCCTGAGTGTGCGGAGGCGCTCTGATCTCCGGTGAGGGAAATACAACGAGGGTCGCCGTCGCTCGCCGCAACTTTTCCTCTCTGACACGCGGCCGCTACTCCCTTTTTTATGATTGACGATGCGGGAGAAGAAGGAAGCCCTGAGGAAGGAGGGGATGACGCGGGGGGAGAGGAGACGCTGAATCGTGCGGCCTGGGGCTCACGCATCGTGGGGCTGTGGTGCGACCGGCCCAAATTTGGGCCGGCGCACCGGCGCCTAGCAGTGGCCTAGAAAGATCTGCAATCTCATCGGCACAATCACGAGTATGCCCTTCCATCTTAGAGATGGTATCCTCATGAGACTCAATGATATCATTGGCCTCTCCAAGTTGTTCCAAGGGAGCAACAAAGTGCTTCTTGGTCTCACCTTTGAGCTTACCCAAGAACTTATCAAATTCGTTCTCATCAACCTTTACCACCTCACTATCATCCACACAATCCAACAAAGAAGGAGTAGTAGTGATGGTGGTTTTGATGTTGGAGGTTACCTTGTGATACCTTTGGCCATGAGGCACTTGGCAATGAGGTTCTCATCGGGGGCGCCGAAAAGAGACACCTTGGTTGGGGAAGAGGTGGCAATGGCTACGGTTGCCGTTGCCATTCCCTCACCACTTGTATTTTCATTATTATCATCAGAGTTGTACTCTTATTGCGCCACCAACCCCTTTTTAGGTATATTCTTGGTGAAGTTGTTCTTGTTTGGTAAGTACTTGCCCTTGTCTTTGCGAATGAGCTTGCCACCATTGTCCTCCCTCTTCTAATACAGACAATCCACCACAAAATGACTCACATTGCCACAATTGTAGCAAGTCCTCACTTGTTGCCTTTTGAGCCACTTGAGTTGTTCTTGGAGAAGTTGGGCCTTGAGTTTCTCGTGTTGCCCCAAAATAGTCTTGATGCAAGAGCCATGTGCTCATGGTAAGCATATTTGGTGTCTTCGAGGCAACTCTCTTATTCTTCCTCCTCCTCCTCCTCTTCTTCTTCTCCTTCTTCTTCTTCTTCTTCTTCCAGAATAGCCTTGGCCTTCAAGGCAAGGTTGGTGAGGATTTCTTTGACTGTTAGGCACGAGCTAGCGCAGTGTCGCTGGTCTTGTTCATGTTGTTCATGGCAATAAACTCATCCAACACCTCACTTGAAGACAAGGTGTGGAAGTCTGGCCTCTGACAGATTATGGAGGACATGACCTTGTTGAATGGCATGATGGCCTTGAGAAACTTGCGCGTGACCCAATTATCATCGATGTCCCTGCTCCCATGATCTTGAAGAGCTATCAAAAGAGTTTCAATCTTCGGTATAGATCACGAGGATCCTCATCTTCATTCATCACAAACTCATCGGCCTCACAAAGAACCACCTCAAAGTTGGATAGTTAAATACTTGAGCTTCCCTTGTACAAAGATATAATATGTTCCCAAAAATCCTTTGCATGAGAGAAGGGACACAAGTGATCAAGATCTTCAGGAGGCGACATGGATTGGAGGATGAACAATGTAGAGTGATTGTATTGATTGTCCATCTCTTCTCTTGGAGTGAGATTATTTGGATAATGCGGGTAGTAATCTTGCTCGATGATTCTCCAAAGATTTGTTGAGCTGTGATTCAAATTAGACTTGATACGAAAAACCCAATTAGCGAAATCACCTTCACAAGCTTAGGAGGAGGACCAAGGTGATTTAAATGAGGGGTAGGGACCGGTCCTCCATAGACTGGGGGAGGAGGAACCAAGGCAAAGGTTCCCGTCCCATTCTTGTCATGAGGGGAGGAGGTTTGAGTACCTTTAGTCGTTTCCATACCAAAATTGGCCTCAGACTCCGATGCGGTGGGATTAATCACTTGCATCAGACCGGTAGAAGTTTTCAACCCCTCAAGGAGTTCTTTGAGCATGGACTTGACCTCGGTCGTCATAGATGTCTTAAGTGAAGCTATAGCTTCATTTAAGTCGTCTCGGGTGACCGTAGTCAACTCCATGGCCTCAGGTACTTCAACGCTCGTATCCCTGTCGTCAACCATACTCTTCGGGTGGTAAAACCCTTAATAGAGAGAAAAGCCTCTGATACCAATTGAAAGGATGGATATGGTTGACTAGAGGGGGGTGAATAGGCAACTACCAATTTTTAGCTTTTCTTAACAGATTAGGTTAAGCAACAAATAGGTTGTCTAGATGTGCAACTAGGTGAGCAACCTATATGATGCTAGCAACAACAAAAACACAAAGCAAGCAAAGGATACCATACAAGTAAGGCTTGCACAAAGTAAAGGTAAGAAGTAACCCCAAGTGGAGACAGTGAAGATGAGGATGTGTGACCAAAGTTCCTTCCCTTTGAGGGGAAGTACGTCTCCGTTGGAGCGGTGTGGAGACACAATGCTCCCCAAGAAGCCACTAGGGCCACCATATTCTCCTCACGCCCTCATCGAGATGCCATGATTCCACTACTGGTACCCTTGAAGGCGGCAATCGTACCTTTACAAATAAGGTTGGGGCTATCTCCACGACCAAATTGGAGGCTCCCAACACCACCTTGAAGCTTCACCATAATGGAATGTGGCTCCGAGGTGACGTCCACTATCTAGGGTGCTCAAACACCCAAGAGTAACAAGATTCGCAAGGGATTAGTGGGGGGAATCAAATTTATCTTGGTGGAAGTGTAGATCTAGGCCTTCTCAACCAATCCCTAAAGAATAGACAAGTTTGATTGGCAAGGGAGAGAGATCGGGGAAAAATGAGCTTGTGAGCAACAATGGAGCTTGGGGAGAAAGAGGTAAGTCAACTTGGAGAAGATGACTCCCTTTTATAGTGGGGCATAGAATCCAACCGTTATGCCCTTTCAACCCGTGCACAAGCGGTAGTACCGCTCGGGTGAGCGGTACTTCCGCTGGCATGGAAGTTCCAGCAGCTGCATTCAACTCAGCATGCCAGGGAGGCGGTAGTGCCGCCGGAGCGGTACTACCGCTCCCACTAGCGGTACTTCTGCTTATTATTGACTAATACATCCATTTTGCATCATGTTTTCCTACTATTATTTATAGTGTTTTCATGCATTATAACACTTTATGGAGTAATTCTAATGCCTATTCTCTCATAATATGCAAGGTTTACACAAAGAGGGAGAATGTTGGCAGCTGGAATTCTGGACCTGAAAAAGCTATGTTAGAGATACCTATTATGCACATCTCCAAATGAGCTGAAATTTCACGGATAATTATTTCTAAATATATTAAAAAAAATTGGAATAAAGAACCACCGGAGGGGGTCACCCAGGCACCCACAAGGCACCAGGGCGCGCCACCCCCTCTAGGCACGCCCTGGTGGGTAGTGGGGGCCCAAGCCCATCTCCAGTGCCCATCTTCTGGTACATAAGGTCTTTTGACCTAGAAAAAAAAATCAGGAGAGGACTTTTTGGCATGGAGCGCCACCGTCTCAAGGCGAAACTTGGGCAGGAGCACTTTTTACCTCTAGCAGAGTGATTCTGTCTGGGAACTTCCCATCGGGAGGAGGAAATCAAGGCCATCGTCATCACCAACAACCCTTTCATGTTTGGGAGGCCAATCTTCATCAACATCTTCAGTAGCACCATCTCATCTCAAACCCTAGTTCATCTCTTGTGTTCGATCGTGGTATCAAAACCTCAGATTGGTAGCTCTGGGTGACTAGTAGTGTTGATTACATCTTGTAGTTGATGCTAGCCGGTTTATTTGGTGGAAGATTATATTTTCAGATCCATTATGATATTTATTACTCCTTTGATCTTGAGCATGACATGTTGTGTGCGTAGTTACTTTTGTTCTTGAGGACACATGAGAAGTCATGTTGAGTAATCATGTGAATTTGATATTCATATGATATTGTGATGTATGTATGTTGTGATTCCCTTGGTGGTGTTATGTGAAAATTGACTACATGGCAGTTCACCATCTTTGGACCTAAGGGAGTGCATTGTGGAGTAGTTATTAGACGATGGGTTGCTAGAGTGATAGAAGCTTAAACCCTAGTTTATGCGCCATTTCATAAGGGGCTGATTTGGATCCATATGTTTAATGTTATAGTTAGATTTTATCTTAATTCTTATTTCGTAGTTGCGGATGCTTGTGAGGAGGTTAATCATAAGTGGGAGGCTTGTCCAAGTAAGAACAGCACCCAAGCACCGGTCCACCCACATACCATATTATCAAAGTAGCGAACGCGAATCAAACCAACATGATGAAAGTAACTAGATGAAATTCCCGTGTGTCCTCGAGAATGTTTTGCTTATTATAAGAGACTGTTCCGGCCTGTCCTTTGCCACAAAAGGATTGGGCTACCTTGCTGCACTTTTGTTACTATTACTATTACTTGCTTGTTAAAAATTATCTTGCTACCAAACTACGTATCACCGACAATTTCAGTGCTTGCACAAAATACCTTGCTAAAAACCACTTATCATTTCCTTTTGCTCCTTGTTAGGTTCGACACTCTTACTTATCGAAAGGACTACAATTGATCCTGTCGGTGTACTAAAATAGGGGGGTACCTTAGTACCCCGAACTTGTGCACGGGCAGTCGCAGCAACCCGCGGCAGGGCTTGCCGGGCGTCCGCCAAGATCCTCCGCGGCTACTTTGATGCCATCCTAGAACAGAACACCCAAGCTAAAGCCCCCGGCAAGAGGAGCTTGCCGGGAAGGCCAACCAAGCCCCCAGCAAGAGGAGCTTGCCGGGAAGGCCAAACGAGACCCGGCAAGGAGAGCTCGCCGGGAAGAAAATAAAGGCCCCGACAAGAGGAGCTTGCCGGGAAGCAAGGCACTTCCAGAAGACTTGCCGCGACGCCCCGCGCGTCCCGGCAAGGCCCGAGGGCCGGCAAGCTTGCCAGCCCGACAAGAGGAGGACCGCGGCAAGGCACGGGCCGCGGCAAGATTGCCAACCAAAACTCCAGCGCATCCGGCGACGTGTCGTCACAAGGCAGCCCCAAAGGCACGTGGCGAGGCACTACACAGCCATGCGGAGCAAGGTGGCAAGCGGAGCTGACAGGAACGCCATCGTGGCAACCGGTGGCTCACCTGACGATCGCCTCCTTGCACTGTTGGGGCGACCGGACGGGCATTAAATGCCCTTGTCCCCTGCCTCCAAAGTTAGGTAGGGGACACTGTTGGTCACTGTTACACCAACCTGCGTTTTTCACTTTTTACCCCCTCTTCTTACGCTGCCACCTGTTGGTGCCCCCTTTAGACTATAAAAGGGAGGCCCATGCGCACGTAGAAAGGGTTCGGTTCATTTGGGTACACAGGACTAGGGTTCGGTTCATCTAGGGCTCGGTTCATCTAGGGTTCGGTTCAATTTGGGTACACAGGACTAGGGTTCATCTGAGAACCAACACACACCGCTCCTCCGGGACGCTCGTATTCGAGCAAGGTCAAATAACAACACAAGGCAGCAGTAGGAGTTTTATCTCTCCGGAGAGCTCCGAAGCTGGGTAAAAATTGCTCGTCTCTCTCAATCACACCCCAGCGCGCGCCCGGGACCTCGATCCGCTCTGCGCGCGGCCTCCGCCCCCTCGCCGAACCAGAAAGGGGCCCCCCATGCCCCATAGGTGCTCGGCGGCCACAGAGAGCCCCGACATCTTTGGCGCGCCAGGTAGGGGGCGCGTCGAGGTCGTGAGCATCCGATCCGGTCTCCGCGCGTGCTGCATCAACACCTTCATCGACATGCCACCGAAGAAGAAGCCTTCGGAGGTAGCCGCTCCATCTGCATCGATTCCGCCACCACCGCTGGAGCAAACGGGCGGTGGAGTGGACGCCGGTGGAGGAGCGGGCGCCGACGGTGGGACTCACGTCGTCACCAGATCCAAAAACAAGGCCCCACAAGCGTCGGCGACCATGCATACACCGCGCCCCTCCCAGGAGGTGCAAGGTCGACAACGCCCCGGTGCCCCTAGCACCGTGCTCGCGTTGGAGCAAGGCCAAGCTGGTGGGTCGCGAGACGCTCGAGGTCAGCATGCACGCCCGCATGCTGGCGCGAGCGAGGTACAGTCGCCAGGGCGGGGTGATGCACCTCCCAATCCAGTTAGGAGTCCGAGCACATCCCGCTCCTCGCGCCGCTCGTCGCCGCCACCACCCAAGACAACAGAGGAAGCGCTGGCCCGAGCCCAGCTGCTCCTAGACTACCCTCCGGCGCCGCACAAGATCGACGACTGGAGGATGACCATATATAGCCTCATCGCCTTCGCCAACGGCGAAAAGCCCCGGCAACCGAGCGCATCGAGGCCCCGGCAGGGCGTCCAAGCGCAAGCCCACGCCGACAAGACCGCTGAGAGAGCCACTTCCGTGCACTCCCAGCCCCGAAGGCCAAGATCGCCGGCTCGTCGGACCAACCCCGACGGCGACTCCACGGCGTCGTCGGACCCGCGGACTCGACGCGACCAGCGCCACGTTCTCCAAGAACAGCGACACGAAGACGCTCGCACTCGCATCGAGCGCAGAAGGGAGACGCGACGTCAATCTGACTAGCATGCTGGGCCCACTGTCGACGTGCCTGCGCTAGGGGAGCCAGGCGACTTGCCGTACGCGGCAGGTTGCCCTGCGTTCACCCGCGAGCTGCGGCAAGTCCAGTGGCCCAAAACCAAGAACTTCAAGCCAGACGTGCCCGAGAAGTACGATGGCAGGATACATCCATCGGAGTTCCTCAGCATCTACACCATCGCGGTGCAGGCTGCCGGAGGGTGCGATGAGAAGATCCTCGCCAACTACTTCCCACTGGTACTCAAGCCCAATGTTAGATCTTGGCTCATGCACTTGCCGGATGGTTCCATCTCTTCATGGGCTGACCTGTGTCATCAGTTTGTCGGCGCCTTCACGGGCGGCCACAAACCTCATGGCCAGGAGAGTGACCTCCACTTGCTCGTCCAGAAGGAGGGGGAACCCCTGCGCAAGTACATACAGAGATTCAGCCAGGTGCAACGCAACATCCCAGACGTCCACCCTGCCGCGGTTATCAGCGCCTTTCATCAGAACGTGCGTAACCGCAGGATGAGGGAGGAGATGGCGATGTGCAAGATCAGAGACGTCAGCGAGCTCTATGCTCTGGCCGACAAGTGTGCCCGGGCTGAGGAGGGAAGGAAAATCCCCGGAGAGGTTGCGGGAGCAGAAGGATCTAACAGGGAGGATACCGCCCCGGCAAGGAAGAACCGGAGACGGAACAACAGGAAGAGAAAGGCTAAGGATGTGCTAGCTGTTGAGCATTCCGGCAACGGAGGCGGCTCCGACAAGGCCAAGGCCGATGACTCTGGCGAGGCTGTGGTAGCCGCCGACAAGCAGGATGGCTCCGGCAAGCGGTATTGCAAGATCCACCGCACCAAGGGCCACGACCTCCAAACCTGCAAGAAAGTCGGAGAGATGGCGGAGCTGCAGAAAGCAGAGTACGAGCGCCGCGATAAGGAGAGAGCCCAGGGAGGTGGCGGAGGATCCGGCAAGAAGCTTCCCGCCCGGGGAGGACACCGCGGCAAGTCCAAGCCGCGGCAAGGAGATAGGCCTCCCCGCGGCCGCGACAAGGACGAAGATGAAGATGAGATGGAGGAAGATGAGACCGATGACCAAGAGTTTCAGAAGGCGACAGAGGTGCTGTGCATCGACGGCGGCGCCTCTCTGCACGCCTCGCACCGCCTACTCAAGCAGTGGGTGCGAGAGGTGAACGCAACGGAGCCATCCGTCGAGGCGCGCAGGCCTCTGAAATGGTCCGGCACGCCCATCATTTTCGACGTAGAAGACCACCCTGATCGCATCACTGCGGTCGGGTGCTTGCCGATGTTGGTCTCACCAACAATCCGCAACCTCAAGGTCACGAAGATGTTGGTTGATGGCGGGGCCGGCCTGAACCTGATTTCCTCCACAGTGCTCAAGAAGCTTCAGATCCCCGACAACGAGCTCGAAGAGACTGGTACCTTTCAAGGGATAAATCCGGGAAGGAGCAAGCCCAAGGGGAAGATCACACTGCCAGTGACATTTGGCAGTGAGCTGAATTTCAGGACAGAGAGGGTCACCTTCGATGTTGCTGATATCCCATTGCCCTACAATGGGATACTCGGCCAACCAGCGCTTGCCAAGTTCATGGCAGCCTCTCACTACGCATACAACGTGCTCAAGATGCCCGGCCCGATGAGTATCATTGCTGTCCAAGGCGACAAGAGGGATGCACTCATCTGCGCCGACAAGATTTACCGGGAAGCAGCAACTGCGGCAGAGCGCGAGCCACTTGCCGCTGAAGCTCCCCGGGGGAAGGAGAAGTTCAAATCCGGCAAGTGCAGCCCTGATGCCCACTCCGGCAAGCGCACCTCCTCGGAGTGCTGCACTGCCGTCGAGAGCGCACCATCGAGCTCCGCCGGCAAGTGCAAGAAAGCAAAGGCGAATCCGCCAAAGATCAAGCCCAGCGAGAGCAGCTCTGGTGTCTGCTCCGGCGAGCACGCCTCCCCGGAGCACCGCGCTGCCGTCGAGGATACGCCATCGAGCTCCGCTAGCCAGTAGGGCGAAGAAAACGTCCAGCTTTAAGCTTTTGGATTGTACTCCCTGAGAATCCGTACCTTGTACAAAGAACCTGCGCGCAGAAGGGTCAAATCGTGGCTAAGTTGCGCCCCTGGTCCGTTTCGAGTCCGCTCAACGACAAAAGCGCGCCGCAACTGGCCCGACGAGTTCTTCTTGCCGGAAGCAACACCGCCAGCGGGCTGCTGATGTCCCGCACTCAGCAAGTGTGTTTACACCGGCAGGTTCCCTGAAAGCGCGGGGGGGGGGGGGAACGTACAAGGGAAGGAGTCAAGGGAGGAGCGCGGCTTCGCCGGACCGCGAAAGACAGAAAAGCTAAGTTACCCGAGCTCGAGCGCATAGCTCTTTTCTTTAGTTTTGAGCGCTTATGTTATGATCCTCGTACGTTCGTCCCTTGTACGTAAAACCTGTGCGCTGAGGAGCCAACTCATGGTTAAGTTGCACCCTTGTTTTGTTTCCGAGTCTGCTCAACAATGCAAGCGCGCTGCAACTGGCTCGAGAAGGTTTCTTGCCGGGTACAACACCGCCAGCAGGCTGCTGACGTTCCGCACTCAGCAAGTGTGTTAGCACCGGCAAGTTCCCTAGAAGCGTAGGGCAAAAACGTACAAGGGATATAATGAAATCGAGGATGTAACATAGCAAGCCTTGCCATGGAACATCCTTTGTATGAGAAACTTGGACGCAGAGGAGCTAACTCGTGGTTAAGTTGTGCCCTTGCTTTGTTTTCGAGTCCGCTCAACAATGCAAGTGCGCTGCAACCGGCCCGAGGAGGTTTCTTGCCGGGTACAACACCACCAGCAGGCTGCTGACGTTCTGCACTCAGCAAGTGTGTTAGCACCGGCAAGTTCCCTGGAAGCATAGGGTGTAAACATGCAAAGGGTGAAACATGGCATCGCATTGCCCAACTTGAGGTTATGTTGCAAAGAATGACTTATTTCAGCACTGTCTTAGTTATTCTTGTGACTGTTATAATAGCGACAAGGAGAAACCAGAAGGGCGCACTGGCGAAGAGGCCCCGGCAGACCGATTTCGCCGGGGGCTGCGGCCGCCAAGGTCCCTCACGGCAAGTCAAAGTCCCCGGAAGCTACAACGCTGGCGGCAAGGACAGAGCAAGGCGCACCAGCACCTTGGTCCCGGCGGAGCCAAAGTTGCCGGGGGCTGCAAACATCAAGATTCACCCCCGGCAAGCCAGAGTCGCCGGGGGCTGCAATACCAGATAAGTTTTCCATCCCTCGTCATGCATCCTCTCGTGGGCTGGGGAAAGCGAGGCCGCGTTTCTGAACAATCGTGCCTTGTACGGAAAGAACCTGGACGCGGAGGAACCAACTCGTAGCTAGCCGCGCACCAACTGTTGTTTCGAGTCCGCTCGACAATTTAGGTGAACTGCGGCTAGCCCAACGACAAGGTTTCTTGTCGGCCGCGGCACCGCCGACAGGGAACCAACTCGTAGCTAGTTGCCTTACTGTCATTTCGAGTCCGCTCAACGACTTAAGTAAGCCGCGACTAGCTCAGCGGCAAGGTTCCCTGTCGGTTGCAGTTCCGTTACCGACGTTCCGCACTCGGCGCTCACGGCAAGGTGCCCGCGCCGGCAAGTTCCCTAAAAGCGTAGGGTGAAAACGTACAAGGCACGCAATCAAGTAAAAGACTTAATCCGGCAAGCTTTCCCCTCTTTTCATTAAAAAACATCCCAATTTAGTGTGAGTCCATGGAGGATGAAAAACATGATAGAGAGGATTACAAGCTTTAAGTACAGCTAAGGCCCGAAGGCTTACAAATTAAAAGATAAGGTGCCCGTAATCCCTCTCCTGTTTTCTCTTCAGGAGGTAGGTCAAGGAGGCCCCGGCAAGAGAAGCTTGCCGGGGAGGGCAAAAGAAACGCCTAGGCGAGCTACGGGTGCCAGAAGACACCAAGAGAACTTCCCGGTGGCCAGCCAGGAGCTTGGCGGAGACGGAGGCGCCGGAAGCAGGGCTCGAAGACGGGGCGGCAGGACGTCAGCACGCTGTCGAGGGCACCTCGCCCTCGTACTCCGCCTTGACGGCCTTGCTGCCACCCCTCTTCCTCTTCCGCCGCCTCCCTACGCCAGCCGCCCAAGGAGACGGCCCCGGGGAGTTCAGAAGGCCGGCGGCCCGGATGATGGGGTCGCCGTGGCGCGCGCGAGGTAGCGTCCGACGCCTAGTCGGACCCGCCGCCCTCGTCGTCGCTGTCGCTCCCCTCCTCGTCACTCTCGCTCGAGGAGGGACCTTCGCTATCGGAGGAGTTGTCCACGCAGCATCTCGCCCGGATGCCGGAGTCCCCGAAGACCTTGACGGCGAGAAGGTTGCCCTCCATTAACTTAAAATGGAGGGTAAACCCCACCGTCAAGCTATGGATGCGGGCGAACGTCTTCCACCCTCGGTCGAAGTACATCACGCCGGGGGCTGGGGATACGACACTAACTCGAGTGCCGCTGATCCCGCAGCCCCTCATGCGCAACTCCAACATCTCGGGCGGGTCCGGCTCCATCGCGCTCGCAAATGGAGCCGGAAGACGGAGGCGTCGACGAGGTGCCCGGTGCAGCTTGACAAAGAACTCCCAGGGATCGTCCCCAATATGGACCGCCTCGAGGAGAGGAGCCGTCGGCGGAGACGGGGGTGGCGCACCACCCCGGCCGCCTCTTCCCCGAGCACCTCGGCCACGCCCTCGGCCTCGCCCTCGGCCTCGCCCCCTCCCTCTTCCCCTCTCGACCGACTCCACCGCCGCAGGAGCGACAGAGGGAGGGATGCGCTGTCTGGCGGCCACCCTCGCCGCCACCGACGAGGGGCCAGGATTCCCTTTCTCCATGACGAATGGGAGGAAGAGGGGCAGAAGTTGAAAAGGAAAGAAGGAGATGAAGGAGTGCGGGCTTCTGCGCCCTCCCCCCTGCCCCTTATAAAGGAGCAGGGTGGGAGCCCGGCCGCCCCGCTCGGCGAATCAAGGCACGGGAGAGCAGGGAATCGGGGCCGACCCGCTGCCTCTGCTCACGCCGGCCCAGATTCCCCAATCCCACCGTTCGTGACCCAAAGCGCATGGGAGCCGCGTGGCAGGGATGCAGCGCCGAGTGGATGGGTGAGGCGGTCTCGTCCCACCCCGTGAGCATGGGAGCAGACGCCTCAAAAGCCGCGCACTAGCCCCGTCCAGTAAATGCATCACGCCCCCACGCCTACCTCCATTTAGATAGGAGGGCGTGGGCCGTCCCCTTCATCATGGCTTGATGCATGCTAGCGAGGCTCAGCCCCGCATGCGCCGCCCACGTCGCCCACGATGCCGCGTTTGACGCGTGCCGTTGCAGGGGGACGCGGTGGAGACGGAGTCTGATTTTGTCTGGACCCAGGCCACGCGTGCCCGTGCACTGTTTTGGGCCTGGCCCAACAACGCTCGGCACCATGTATGGCCCAGGCCCGGGGGCTACTGTCGGTGTACTAAAATAGGGGGGTACCTTAGTACCCCGAACTTGTGCACGGGCAGTCGCAGCAACCCGCGGCAGGGCTTGCCGGGCGTCCGCCAAGATCCTCCGCGGCTACTTTGATGCCATCCTAGAACAGAACACCCAAGCTAAAGCCCCCGGCAAGAGGAGCTTGCCGGGAAGGCCAACCAAGCCCCCGGCAAGAGGAGCTTGCCGGGAAGGCCAAACGAGACCCGGCAAGGAGAGCTCGCCGGGAAGAAAATAAAGGCCCCGACAAGAGGAGCTTGCCGGGAAGCAAGGCACTTCCAGAAGACTTGCCGCGACGCCCCGCGCGTCCCGGCAAGGCCCGAGGGCCGGCAAGCTTGCCAGCCCGACAAGAGGAGGACCGCGGCAAGGCACGGGCCGCGGCAAGATTGCCAACCAAAACTCCAGCGCATCCGGCGATGTGTCGTCACAAGGCAGCCCCAAAGGCACGTGGCGAGGCACTACACAGCCATGCGGAGCAAGGTGGCAAGCAGAGCTGACAGGAACGCCATCGTGGCAACCGGTGGCTCACCTGACGATCGCCTCCTTGCACTGTTGGGGCGACCGGACGGGCATTAAATGCCCTTGTCCCCTGCCTCCAGAGTTAGGTAGGGGACACTGTTGGTCACTGTTACACCAACCTGCGTTTTTACCTTTTTACCCCCTCTTCTTACGCTACCACCTGTTGGTGCCCCCTTTAGACTATAAAAGGGAGGCACATGCGCACATAGAAAGGGTTCGGTTCATTTGGGTACACAGGACTAGGGTTCGGTTCATCTAAGGCTCGGTTCATCTAGGGTTCGGTTCAATTTGGGTACACAGGACTAGGGTTCATCTGAGAACCAACACACACCGCTCCTCTGGGACGCTCGTATTCGAGCAAGGTCAAATAACAACACAAGGCAGCAGTAGGAGTTTTATCTCTCCGGAGAGCTCCGAAGCTGGGTAAAAATTGCTCGTCTCTCTCAATCACACCCCAGCGCGCGCCCGGGACCTCGATCCGCTCTGCGTGCGGCCTCCGCCCCCTCGCCGAACCAGAAAGGGGCCCCCCGTGCCCCATAGGTGCTCGGCGGCCACAGAGAGCCCTGACAGATCCCCTATAATTTTGGGTCATCACTCTTTTCGGGCGCCGTTGCCGAGGAGTGAAGCGCTCTTGGTAAGTGGAAATTGGTAAGGAAAAATTTATATAACATGTTGAAGTTTACTGTTAGTTGTCACTATGGAAAACAATCATTTGAGGGGCTTGTTCGGGGTATCTTCACCTCGACCGGAAGCACAAAGAGTTGCTCCTCAGCCTACTAAAAATATTGGTTATGAAATTCCTTTGGGTATGATAGAGAAACTGCTAGCTAATCCTTATGTAGGAGATGGAACGAAACATCCTGACTTGCACCTTATATATGTGGATGAAATTTGTGGATTGTTTAAACTTGCAGGCTTGCCCAGAGATGAAGTTAAGAAGAATGTTTTCCCTTTATCTTTGGGGGGGAGCATTGACATGGTATAGGCTATGTGATGATATTGGGGCTTGGGATTGGAATCGATTGAAATTGGAATTTCACAAAAAATATCATATGCATCTAGTTCATCGTGATCAGGATTATATATAAAAATTTTGGCCTCGTGAAGGAGAAAGTATTGCTCTAGCTTGGGCCAGGATTAAATCAATGTTATATTCACGCCCCAATCATGAGCTTTCGAGAGAAATTATTATTCAGAATTTTTATGCTCGGCTTTATCGTAATGATCAATCCATGCTCGATACTTCTTGTGTTGATTCTTTAATGAAGAAGACTATTGAATTCAAGTGGGATCTTTTAGAAAGAATTAAACACAACTCTGAAGATTAGGAACTTGGTGAAGGTAAAGAGTCAGGGATAAAACTTGAGTTCGATTGTGTTAAATCTTTTATGGATATCGATACTTTTCATAAGTTTAGCACTAAGTATGGACTTGACTCTGAGACAGTAGCTTCTTCTTGTGAATCATTTGCTACTCATGTTGATCTCCCTAAGGAGAAGTGGTATAAATATCATCCCCAATTAAAGAAGAGAGTAAAGGGATAGCTACAGTTAAAGATGAAACTATCATTTACAATGTTGATCCAGTTGTGCCTACTGCTTATATTGAAAAACCACCTTTCCTTGTTAGGATAAAGGAACATGCTAAGGTTTCAGCCGTGGTTCGCAAAAGTAATATTAGAACACCTAGACCCTCTGAACAAATTAAAGTAGAACCTAGTGTTTCTATGGTTAAATATCTCTTAGTTGATGATATTGATGAGCATGTTATTTATTTTTGTGATGAAGCTGCTAAAATTGCTAAACCAGATACTAAAGATAAAAATAGACCAGTTGTTGGCATGCCTGTTGTCTCGGTTAAAATAGGAGATCACTGTTACCATGGCCTATGTGATATGGGTGCTAGTGTCAGTGCTATTCCTTTTACTCTTTACCAAGAAATTATGAATGGTATAACGCCTGCTGAAATAGAAGATATTGATGTTACTATTAAGCTTGCTAATAGAGGTATTTGTTGGGGAACGTAGTAATTTCAAAAAAAATCCTACCCACACGCAAGATCATGGTGATGCATAGCAACGAGAGGGTAGAGTGTCGTCCATGTACCCTCGTAGACCGAAAGCGGAGGCGTTAGAACAACGTGGTTGATGTAGTCGTACGTCTTCACGGCCCGACCGATCAAGCACCGAAACTACGGCACCTCCGAGTTCTAGCACACGTTCAGCTCGATGACGTCCCTTGAACTCCGATCCAGCCGAGTGTTGAGGGAGAGTTCCCTCAGCATGACGGCGTGGTGAGGATCTTGATGTTCTACCGTCGCAGGGCTTCGCCTAAGCACCGCTACAATATTATCGAGGAGGACTATGGTGGAGGGGGGCACCGCACACGGCTAAGAGATCAAGAGATCAATTGTTGTGTCTAGAGGTGCCCCCTGCCACCGTATATAAAGGATCAAGGGGGAGGGGGCGGCTGGCCTAGGAGGGGGCGCGCCATGGGGAGTCCTACTCCCACCAGGAGTAGGACTCCCTCCTTCCTTGTTGGACTAGGAGAGGGGGAAGGAAAGGGAGAGGAGGAGAAGGAAAGGGGGGCCGGCCCCCCTTGCCCTAAACCAATTCAGTTTGGGCCTTGGGGGCGCGCCCCACACTCCCCTTGCTGCCCTCTATTTCCACTAAGGCCCATGTAGGCCCATTAAGCCCCCGGGGGGTTCCGGTAACCCCCGGTACTCCGGTAAAATCCCGATTTCACCCGGAACACTTCCGATATCCAAATATAAGCTTCCAATATATAAATATTCATGTCTCGACCATTTCGAGACTCCTCGTCATGTCTGTAATCACATTCGGGACTCCGAACAACCTTCGGTACATCAAAACTCATAAACTCATAATATAACTGTCATCGAAACCTTAAGCGTGTGGACCCTACGGGTTTGAGAACTATGTAGACATGACCGAGACACGTTTCCGGTCAATAACCAATAGCAGAACCTGGATGCTCATATTGGCTCCTACATATTCTACGAAGATCTTTATCGGCCAAACCGCATAACAACATACGTTGTTCCCTTTGTCATCGGTATGTTACTCGCCCGAGATTCGATCGTCGGTATCCCAATACCTAATTCAATATCGTTACCAGCAAGTCTCTTTAATCGTTACATAATGCATCATTCCGTAACTAACTCATTAGCTACATTGCTTGCAAGGCTTATAGTGATGTGCATTACTGAGAGGGCCTAGAGATACCTCTCCGACAATCGGAGTGACAAAACCTAATCTCGAAATACACCAACTCAACATGTACCTTTGGAGACACCTGTAGAGATCCTTTATAATCACCCAGTTACGTTGTGACGTTTGGTAGCACACAAAGTGTTCCTCCGGTAAACGGGAGTTGCATAATCTCATAGTCATTGGAACATGTATAAGTCATGAAGAAAGCAATAGCAACATACTAAACAATCAAGTGCTAAGCTAACGGAATGGGTCAAGTCAATCACATCATTCTCCTAATGATGTGATCCCGTTAATCAAATGACAACTCATGTCTATGGCTAGGAAACTTAACCATCTTTGATTCAATGAGCTAGTCAAGTAGAGACATACTAGTGACACTTTGTTTGTCTATGTATTCACACATGTATCAAGTTTCCGGTTAATACAATTCTAGCATGAATAATAAACATTTATCATGAAATAAGGAAATAAATAATAACTTTATTATTGCCTCTAGGGCATATTTCCTTCAGTCTCCCACTTGCACTAGAGTCAATAATCTAGTTCACATCATCATGTGATTTAAAACCAATATTCACATCAGTATGTGATTAACATCCATAGTTCACATTGTCATGTGACCAACACCCAAAAGGTTTACTAGAGTCAACAATGTAGTTCACATCGCTATGTGATTAACACCCAAAGAGTACTAAGGTATGATCATGTTTTGCTCGTGAGAGAAGCTTTAATCAACGGGTTTGTCACATTCAGAGCCGTATGTATTTTGCAAATATTCTATGTCTACAATGCTCTGCACGCAGCTACTCTAGCTAATTGCTCCCACTTTCAATATGTATCCAGATTGAGACTTAGAGTCATCTGGATTGGTGTAAAAAGCTTGCATCGATGTAACTTCTATGACGAGCTCTTTTATCACCTCCATAATCGAGAAATATTTCCTTAGTCCTCACTAAGGATATTCTTGACCGTTGTCTAGTGATCTACTCCTAGATCAAAATTGTACTCCCTTGCCAAACTCAGAGCAAGGTATACAATAGGTCTGGTACACAGCATAGCATACTTTATAGAACCTATGACTGAGGCATAGGGAATGACTTTTCATTCTCTTTCTATTTTTTGTCGTGGTCGGGCTTTGAGTCTTACTCAACTTCACACCTTGCAACATAGGCAAGAACTCCTTCTTTGACTGTTCTATTTTGAACTACTTCAAAATCTTATCAGGTATGTACTCATTGAAAAAATCTTATCAAGCATCTTGATCTATCTCTATAGATCTTGATGCTCAATGTGTAAGCAGCTTCACCGAGGTCTTTCTTTGAAAAACTCTTATTCAAGTATCCTTTTATGCTATCTAGAATTTCTATATCATTTAACAATATGTCACCTACATATAGTTTTAGAAATGTTACAGAGCTCCCACTCACTTTCTTGTAAATACAGACTTCTCCAAAAGTCTGTATAAAACCATATGCTTTGATCAACTCATCAAAGCATATATTCCAACTCCGAGATGCTTGCACCAGTCCATAGATGGATCGCTGGAGCTTGCACAATTTGTTAGCACCTTTAGGATTGACAAAACCTTCTGGTTGCATCATATACAACTCTTCTTTAATAAATCCATTAAGGAATGCAGTTTTGACATCCTTTTGCCAGATTTCATAAAATGTGGCAATTGCTAACATGATTCGGACAGACTTTAAGCATCGATACGAGTGAGAAAAACCTCATCGTAGTCAACATCTTGAACTTTGTCAAAAACCTTTTTCGACAAGTCTAGCTTTGTAGATAGTAACATTACCATCAGCGTCAGTTTTTTTCTTGAAAATCCATTTATTCTAGATGGCTTGCCGATCATCGGGCAATTCAACTGAAGTCCATACTTTGTTCTCATACATGGATCCCATCTCAGATTTCATGGCCTCAAGCCATTTTGCGGAATCTGGGCTCATCATTGCTTCCTCATAGTTCGTAGGTTCGCCATGGTCAAGTAACATGACCTCTAGAATAGGATTACCATACCACTCTAGTGTGGATCTTTACTCTGGTTGACCTACGAGGTTCGGTAGTAACTTGATCTGAAGTTTCATGATCATTATCATTAGCTTCCTCACTAATTGGTGTAGTTGTCAGATGAACCGGTTTCTGTGATGAAATACTTTCCAATAAGGGAGTAGGTACAGTTACCTCATCAAGTTCTACTTTCCTCCCACTCACTTCTTTCGAGAGAAACTCCTTCTCTAGAAAGGATCCATCTTAGCAACGAATATTTTGCCTTCGGATCTGTGATAGAAGGTGTACCCAACAGTTTCCTTTGGGTATTCTATGAAGACGCACTTCTCCGATTTGGGTTCGAGCTTATCAGGTTGAAACTATTTCACATAAGCATCACATCCCCAAACTTTAAGAAACGACAACTTAGGTTTATTGCTAAACCATAGTTCATACGGTGTCGTCTCAACAGATTTAGATGGTGCCCTATTTTAACGTGAATACAGCTATCTCTAATGCATAATCCCAAAACAATATTGGTAAATTGGTAGGAGACATCATTGATCGCACCATATCAAATAAAGTGCGGTTATGACGTTCGGACACACCGTTACGCTATGGTGTTCCAGGTGGCATGAGTTTGTGAAACTATTCCACATTATTTTAACTGAAGGCCAAACTCGTAACTCAAATATTCATCTCCAAGATCAGATCGTAGAAACTTTATTTTCTTGTTACGATGATTTTCCACTTCACTCTGAAATTCTTTGAACCTTTCAACTGTTTCAGACTTATGTTTTATTAAGTAGATATACTCATATCTGCTCAAATCATTTGTGAAGGTCAGGAAATAACGATACCCGCCACGAGCCTTAATACTCATTGGTCTGCATACATCGGTATGTATTATTTCCAACAAGTCATTAGCTCGTTCCATTGTTCCGGAGAACGGAGTTTTAGTCATCTTGCCCAAAAGGCACGGTTCACAAGCATCAAAAGATTCATAACCAAGTGATTCCGAAAATCCATCTTTATGGAGTTTCTTCATGCGCTTTACACCGATATGACCCAAACGGCAGTGCCACAAATAAGTTGCACTATCATTATTAACTTTGCATCTTTTGGCATCAATATTTATGAATATGTGTATCACTACGATCGAGATCCAACAAACTATTTTCATTGGGTGTATGACCAATGAAGGTTTTATTCATGTAAATAGAACAACAATTATTCTCTGATTTTAAATGAATAACCGTATTGCAATAAACATGATCAAATCATATTCATGCTCAACGCAAACGCCAAATAACATTTATTTAGGTTTAACACTAATCCCGAAATTATAAGGAGTGTGTGATGATGATCATATCAATCTTGGAATTACTTCCAACACTCATCGTCACTTCCCCTCAACTAGTCTCTGTTTATTATGTAACTCCTGTTTCGAATTACTAATCTTAGCAACCGAACAAGTATCAAATACTCAGGGGCTACAATAAACACTAGTAAGGCACACATCAATAACTTGTATATCAAATATACCCTTGTTCACTTTGCCATCCTTCTTATTCACCAAATATTCAAGGCATTTCCGTTTCCAGTGACAATTTCCTTTGCAGTGTAAGCACTCAGTTTCAGGCTTTGGTCCAGCTTTCGGCTTCTTCGCGGGAGTGACAACTTGTTTGTCATTCTACTTGAAGTTCCCTTTCTTTCCCTTTGCCCTTTTCTTGAAACTAGTGGTCTTATCTATCATCAATACTTGATGCTCTTTCTTGATTTCTACATTCGTTGATTTCAACATCGCGAAGAGCTCGGGAATCATTTTCGTCATCCTTTTCATACTATAGTTCATCAGGAAGGTCTACTAACTTGGTGATGGTGACCAGAGAACTCTGTCAATCACCATCTTATCTGGAAGATTAACTCCCACTTGATTCAAGCGACTGTAGTACCCAAACAATCTGAGCACATGCTCACTAGTTGAGCAATTCTCCTCCATCTTTTAGCTATAAAACTTGTTGGAGACTTCATATCTCTCAACTCGGGTATTTGCTTGAAATATTAACTTCAACTCCTGGAACATCTCATATGGTCCATGACGTTCAAAACGTCTTTGAAGTCTCGATTCTAAGCCGTTAAGCATGGTGCACTAAACTATCAAGTATTCATCATATTGAGCTAGCCAAACGTTCATAACATCTGCATTTGCTCCTGCAATAGGTCTGTCACCTAGCGGTGCATCAAGGACATAATTCTTCTGTGCAGCAATGAGGATAAACCTCAGATCATGGACCCAGCCCGCATCATTGCTACTAACATCTTTTAACATAGTGTTTCTCTAGGAACATATCAAAATAAACATAGGGAAGCAACAACGCGAGCTATTGATCTACAACATAATTTGCAAAATACTATTAGGACTAAGTTCATGATAAATTAAAGTTCAATTAATCATATTACTTAAGAACTCCCACTTAGACATCCCTCTAATCATCTAGTGATCACGTGATCCAAATCAACTAAACCATGTCCGATCATCACGTGAGATGGAGGAGTTTTCAATGGTGAACATCACTATGTTGATCATATCTACTATATGATTCATGCTCGACCTTTCGGTCTCAGTGTTCCGAGGCCATATCTGTATATGCTAGGCTCATCAAGTTTAACCTGAGTATTCCGCGTGTGCAACTGTTTTGCACCCGTTGTATTTGAACGTAGAGCCTATCACACCCGACCATCACGTCGTGTCTCAGCACGAAGAACTTTCACAACGGTGCATACTCAGGGAGAACACTTATACCTTGAAATTTAGTGAGAGATCATCTTATAATGCTACCGTCAATCAAAGCAAAATAAGATGCATAAAGGATAAACATCGCATGCAATCAATATAAGTGATATGATATGGCCATCATCATCTTGTGCTTGTGACCTCCATCTCCAAAGCACCGTTGTGATCACCATCGTCACCGGCGCGACACCTTGATCTCCATCGTAGCATCATTGTCTTTACGCCATCTATTGCTTCTACGACATCACTACCGCTTAGTGATAAAGCAAAGCAATTACAGGGCGCTTGCATTTAATACAATAAAGCGACAACCATATGGCTCCTGCCAGTTGCCGATAACTCGGTTACAAAACATGATCATCTCATACAATAAAATATAGCATCACGTCTTGACCATATCACATCACAACATGCCCTGCAAAAACAAGTTAGACGTCCTCTACTTTGTTGTTGCAAATTTTACGTGGCTGCTATAGGCTGAGCAAGATCCGTTCTTACCTACGCATCAAAACCACAACGATAGTTCGTCAAGTTAGTGTTGTTTTAACCTTCTCAAGGACTGGGTGTAGCCACACTCGGTTCAACTAAAGTTGGAGAAACTGACACCCGCTAGTCACCTGTGTGCAAAGCACGGCGGTAAAAACCAATCTCGCGCAAGCGTACGCGTAATGTCGGTCCGGGCCGCTTCATCAAACAATACAGCCGAACCAAAGTATGACATGCTGGTAAGAAGTATGACTTGTATCGCCCACAACTCACTTGTGTTCTACTCGTGCATATAACATCTACGCATAAAACCTGGCTCGGATGCCACTGTTGGGGAACGTAGTAATTTCATAAAATTTCCTACCCACACGCAAGATCATGGTGATGCATAGCAACGAGAGGGGAGAGTGTCATCCACGTACCCTCGTAGACCGAAAGCGAAAGCGTTAGAACAACGCGGTTGATGTAGTCGTACGTCTTCACGGCACGACCGATCAAGAACCGAAACTACGGCACCTCCGAGTTCTAGCACATGTTCAGCTCGATGACGTCCCTCGAACTCTGATCCAGCCGAGTGCCGAGGGAGAGTTCCGTCAGCACGATGGCGTGGTGACGATCTTGATGTTCTACCATCGCAGGGCTTCGCCTAAGCACCGCTACAATATTATCGAGGAGGACTATGGTGGAGGGGGGCACCGCACACGGCTAAGAGATCAAGAGATCAATTGTTGTGTCTAGAGGTGCCCCCCTGCCCCCGTATATAAAGGAGCAAGGGGGAGGGGGCGGCCGGCCTAGGAGGGGGCGCGCCATGGGGAGTCCTACTCCCACCGGGAGTAGGACTCCCTCCTTCCTTGTTGGACTAGGAGAGGGGGAAGGAAAGGGAGAGGAGGATAAGGAAAGGGGGGCCAGCCCCCCTTGCCCTAAACCAATTCGGTTTGGTCCTTGGGGGGCGCGCCCCACACTCCCCTTGCTGCCCTCTATTTCCACTAAGGCCCATGTAGGCCCATTAAGCCCACGGGGGGTTCCGGTAACCTCCCGGTACTCCACTAAAATCCCGATTTCACCCGGAACACTTCCGATAGCCAAATATAGGCTTCCAATATATCAATCTACATGTATCAACCATTTCGAGACTCCTCGTCATGTCCGTAATCACATTCGGGACTCCGAACAACCTTCGGTACATCAAAACTCATAAACTCATAATATAACTGTCATCGAAACCTTAAGCGTGCGGACCCTACGGGTTCGAGAACTATGTAGACATGACCAAGACACGTTTCCGGTCAATAACCAATAGCGGAACCTGGATGCTCATATTGGCTCCTTCATATTCTACGAAGATCTTTATCGGTCAAACCGCATAACAACATAAGTTGTTCCCTTTGTCATCGGCATGTTACTTGCCCGAGATTCGATCGTCGGTATCCCAATACCTAGTTCAATCTCATTACCAACAAGTCTCTTTACTCGTTATGTAATGCATCATTATGTAACTAACTCATTAGCTACATTGCTTGCAAGGCTTATAGTGATGTGCATTACCGAGAGGGCCCAGAGATACCTCTCCGACAATCGGAGTGACAAAACCTAATCTCGAAATACGCCAACTCAACATGTACCTTTGGAGACACCCGTAGATCTCCTTTATAATCACCCAGTTACGTTGTGACGTTTGGTAGCACACAAAGTGTTCCTCCAGTAAACGGGAGTTGCATAATCTCATAGTCATAGTAACATGTATAAGTCATGAAGAAAGCAATAGCAACATACTAAACGATCAAGTGCTAAGCTAACGGAATGGGTCAAGTCAATCACATCATTCTCCTAATGATGTGATCCCGTTAATCAAATGACAACTCATGTCTATGGCTAGGAAACTTAACCATCTTTGATTCAATGAGCTAGTCAAGTAGAGGCATACTAGTGACACTTTGTTTGTCTGTGTATTCACACATGTATCAAGTTTCCGGTTAGTACAATTCTAGCATGAATAATAAACATTTATCATGAAATAAGGAAATAAATAATAACTTTATTATTGCCTCTAGGGCATATTTCCTTCAGTATTATCACACCACTTGGGATTGTTAGAGATGTTGAAGTCTTGTGTGGGAAAACAAAATACCCTACTGATTTTCCAGTTCTTTGTTCCCCACAAGATGACTTTTGTCCCATTATCTTTGGCAGACCTTTCTTGAACATTGTTAATGGTAAGATAGATTGCGAGAAAGAAACTGTCAGTGTTAGTTTTGGTGATGTGTCTCATGAGTTTAATTTCTTCAAGTTTCGTAGGAAACCTCATGATAAATAATTTCCTAGTAAGGATGAAATAATTGCTCTTGCTTCTATTGTCGTACCACCTACTGATCCACTAGAACAATATTTGGTTGACCATGAAAATGATATGCACTTGCATGAAAGAAATGAAATAGACAAAATATTCTTTGAGCAACAACCTATCCTTAAACACAATTTGTCTATTGAAACTTTAGGAGGTCCTCCTCCACCTAAAGGTGATCCTGTGTTTGAATTAAAACAATTTCCTGACACTTTGAAATATGCTTATCTTGATTAAAAGAAGATATATCATGTTACTATTAGTGCTAACCTTACAGGGCATGAAGAAGAAAGATTATTGAAAATTCCGAGGAAGCACCATGCTGCTATTGGATATACTCTTGATGATCTTAAGGGCATTTGTCCCACTCTCTATCAGCACAAGATTAATATGGAACCTGGTGTTAAACCAGTTGTTGATCATCAACGATGATTAAATCCCAAGATGAAAGAAGTGGTAAGAGCTAAAATATTAAAACTTCTAGAAGCATGTATAATTTGTCCCATTGTTGATAGTAGATGGGTAAGCCCTGTTTATTGTGTTCCTAAGAAAGGAGGTATTAATTTTGTTCCTAATGATAAAAATGAACTCATTCCACAAAGAAAGGAGGTAATTGATTTTAGAAAATTAAATAAAGCTATTGGAAAGGATCACTACCCTCTGCCTTTCATTGATCAAATGTTAGAAAGACTGTCTAAGAACACACACTTTTGTTTTCTTGATGGATATTCTGGTTTCTCTCAAATACTTGTATCACAACCCGATCAAGAGAAAACCACCTTTACTTGTCCTTTTGGAACTTATGCTTATAGATGTATGCCTTTTGGTTTATGTAATGCACCTGCTACCTTTCAAAGATGTATGACTGCTATATTCTCTGATTTTTGTGAAACATTGTTGAGGTTTTCATGGATGATTTTTCCGTTTACGGAACTTCTTTTGATGATTGCTTAAGCAACCTTGACCGAGTTTCACAGAGATGTGAGCAAACTAATCTTGTCTTGAATTTGGAGAAGTGCCACTTTATGGTGAATGAAGGTATTGTCTTAGGTCAGAAAATTTCTGAGCGAGGTATTGAGGTGGATAAAGCTAAACTTGATGCAATTGAGAAAATGCCATGTCCTAAAGATATTAAAGATATTCATAGTTTCCTCGGTCATGCTTGTTTCTATAGGAGGTTTATTAACGACTTCTCTCAAATTTCTAGGCCTCATACTAATCATTTACAAAAGGATGTTCCATTTGTTTTTGATGATGATTGCGTAGAAGCCTTTGAAATGCTTAAGAAAGGCTTAACTTCTGCACCTATTGTTCAACCTCCTGATTGGAACTTGCCTTTTTGAAATTATGTGTGATGCTAGTGATTATGCTGTTGGGTGTTGTTCTAGGACAAAGAGTTGATAAGAAATTAAATGTTATTCATTATGCTACTAAAACTCTAGACAGTGCCCAAAGAAATTGTGCTACTACTGAAAAAGAATTTTTAGCAGTTGTGTTTGCTTGTGATAAATTCAGATCTTATATAGTTGATTCCAAAGTAATTGTTCACATGGATCATGCTGCTATTAAATACCTTATGGAAAAGAAAGATGCTAAACCTAGACTCATTAGGTGGGTTCTCTTGCTACAAGAATTTGACTTACGCATCACTGATAGAAAAGGAGCTGAGAATTACGTAGTTGATAACTTGTCCAGGTTAGTAAATATTCTTGATGACCCACTACCTATTGATGATAGCTTTCCTGATGAACAACTAGCTATCATAAATCCTTCTCATAATACTCCTTAGTATGCTAACTATGCTAATTATATTGTTGCTAAATTTATACCACCTAGTTTCACATACCAACAAAAGAAAAAGTTCTTCTATGATTTAAGACATTACTTTTAAGATGACCCACATCTATATAAAGAAGGAGTAGATGGTATTATTAGACGTTGTATACCTGAGCATGAACATGAGCGAATCCTATGGAAATGTCACTCCGAAGCTTACAGAGGGCATCATGCGGGAGATAGAACTGCACACAAGGTATTACATTCTGGTTTTTATT
This sequence comes from Triticum timopheevii, assembly GCA_963921465.1. Taxonomy (NCBI): domain Eukaryota; kingdom Viridiplantae; phylum Streptophyta; class Magnoliopsida; order Poales; family Poaceae; genus Triticum; species Triticum timopheevii. The sequence goes on along the minus strand of OY997262.1, from coordinate 273,133,713 downwards.
GGCCTACTCTCTTCAAGTATGCCCGTAAGTTTGTTTTATCTCATGACAAATGTCAAAGAATTGGTAATATTAGTAAAGGTCATGAAATGCCTATGAATTATTCACCTGTTATTGAACCATTTGATGTTTGGGGCTTTGATTATATGGGACCTTTTCCTTCCTCTAATGGGTATACACACATTTTGGTTGTTGTTGATTATGTCACTAAGTGGGTAGAAGCTATTCCAACTAGCAGTGCTAATCATACGACCTCCATTAAAATGCTTAAAGAAGTTAGTTTCCCTAGGTTTGGAGTCCCTAGACATTTAATGACTGATGGTGGTTCACATTTTATTCGTGGTGCTTTCCGTAAACTACTTGCTAAATATGATGTCAACCATAGAATAGCATCACCTTATCACCCTCAATCCAGCGGACAAGTTGAACTTAGCAACAGAGAAATAAAGTTAATATTACAAAAAAACTGTCAATAGGTCTTGAGGGAGTCCTGGACTAGGGGTGTCCGGACAGCCGGACTATCATCGTCCGCCGGACTCCAAGACTACGAAGATACAAGATTGAAGACTCCGTCCCGTGTCCGGATGGGACTTTCCTTGGCGTGGAAGGCAAGCTTGGCGATACGGATATGTAGATCTTCTACCATTGTAACCGACTCTGTGTAACCCTAGCCCTCTCCGGTGTCTATATAAACCGGAGGGCTTTAGTCCGTAGGACATAACCTCCATTACAACAATCATACCATAGGCTAGCTTCTAGGGTTTAGCCTCCTTGATCTCGTGGTAGATCCACTCTTGTACTACCCATCATCAATATTAATCAAGCAGGACGTAGGGTTTTACCTCCATCAAGAGGGCCCGAACCTGGGTAAAACATCGTGTCCCTTGTCTCCTGTTACCATCCGCCTAGACGCACAGTTCGGGACCCCCTACCCGAGATCCGCCGGTTTTGACACCAACATTGCTGCTTTCATTGAGAGTTCCTCTGTGTCGTCACCGATAGGCTTGATGGCTCCTTCAATCAACAACGCCGTCCAGGGTGAGACTTTTCTCCCCGGACAGATCTTCGTATTCGGCGGCTTCGCACCGCGGGCTAATTCACTTGGCCATCTGGAGCAGATCGAAAGCTACGCCCCTGGCCATCAGGTCAGGTTCGGAAGCCTAAACTTCACGGCCGACATCCGCGGGGACTTGATCTTCGACGGACTCGATCCACAGCCGAGCGTGCCGTACTGTCACGATGGGCATGATTTAGCTCTGCCGCCGGACAGTGCCTTGGTGGCCGCACACGAATCCGCTCCGGCTCTCAGTCTGGAGCCGATCACGCAGATCGAGGACCGGTGGCTGGACACCGCCTCGGGGGCTGCAACTTCCATGGCGATGGAGCCGAACACTAACCTTGTCCCCTGCAAAGCTCGTAACTCCGAGGTGCCGGACTCCCTGCCGGACTCCGAACCTCCCGCGCCCCTGCCAATCGAGTCTGATTGGGCGCCGGTCATGGAGTTCACCGCTGCGGACATCTTCCAACACTCGCCCTTTGGCGACATCCTAAATTTTCTAAAACATCTCTCACTATCCGGAGAGACCTGGCCGGACTATGGCCAGGATGGTTGGGATGCGGACGACGAAGAAATTCAAAACCCACCCACCACCCACTTTGTAGCCACTGTCGACGATCTAACCGACATGCTAGACTATGATTCCGATGACATCGACAGTATGGACGACGATGCCGGAAACAAACAAGAGCCAGCGCCTACAGGGCACTGGAAGACCACCTCGTCATATGACATATACATGGTGGACACCCCAAAAGATGGGGACAGCGAAGAAGTAGCGGAGGCAGATTCCCTAAAGAAACAGCCCAAGCGCCGATGTCAGCGGCGCTGCTCTAAATCCCGCCACAGCAAGAATGGAGATTCCGGCACAGGAGATAATAACACCCCAGACAGTGCCGAAGACAATCCCCTCCAGCAAGATTCAGCGCAGGAGGATGCAGAAGCAAGCCCTCATGAGAGAGCGGCAGATGAAGAGGTCGAGGATGATAATTACATACCTCCCTCCGGAGACGAGCAAGCCTCAACGACGACGAATTCGTCGTACCAGAGGATCTCGTCGAACAAGAACGTTTTAAACGCAGGCTTATCGCCACGGCAAATAGCCTAAAGAAAAAGTAGCGGCAGCTTCAAGCTGATCAAGACCTGCTGGCCGATCGATGGACCGAGGTCCTCGCGGCCAAAGAGTACAAACTCGAATGCCCCTCCAAAAGTTACCCAAAACGCAAGTTGCTCCCCTGTTTAGAGGAGGAAGCATACATAACTTCATCACCAGCGCACAATACGGCCGACCGACCACCCCGTGGTCGCAACAGAGAGGCATCCAGGCCCTCAACCAAGACCGTACCCCGGCATCGCTCCAAAAGTACGAAGCCAAGAGGGAACGCGCCAGACTTGCGAGATATATTGGAGGACAAAGCAAGGCAATCCAGATCCATCTACGGATCACGTGGGCGCCCCACGACCCACGACGAATACTGTCGCGCCGGATACAACAACTCCGGCCGGGCCGAACACAGCAGACAACGCTCACTCGAGCTACGTCGTGATATTGCTCAATATAGAGGCGCCGCACACCCGCTATGCTTCACTGACAAAGTAATGGATCTTCAAATCCCTGAAGGGTTTAAACCCGTAAACACTGAATCCTACGATGGCACAACAGACCCCGCGGTTTGGATCAAAGATTATCTCCTTCACATCCATATGGCCCGCGGCGACGATCTCCACGCCATCAAGTATCTCCCACTCAAGCTTAAAGGACCAGCTCGGCATTGGCTTAACAGCTTGCCCGCAGAGTCAATTGGGTGTTGGGAAGACCTGGAAGCCGCATTCCTCGACAACTTCCAGGGCACATATGTGCAACCACCAGACGCCGATGACCTAAGCCACATAATTCAGCAGCCAGACGAATCGGCCAGACAGTTCTAGACACAGTTCCTAACAAAGAAAAATCAAATCGTCGACTATCCGGATGCAGAGGCCCTCGCAGCCTTCAAACATAACATCCGCGACGAGTGGCTAGCCCGGCACCTAGGACAGGAAAAGCCGAAATCCATGGCAGCCCTCACATCTCTAATGACCCGCTTCTGTGCGGGAGAGGACAGCTGGCTAGCTCGCAGCAACAACCTCAGTAAAAATTCTGGCAGTCCGGATACCAAGGACCACAATGGCAGGTCGCGTCGAAGCAAAAATAAACGCCGCAGTAACGGCGACGACAAGGAGGATACGGCAGTCAACGCCGGATTCCGAGGCTCTAAACCCGGTCAGCGGAAGAAGCCATTCAAAAGAACCACTCCGGGTCCGTCCAATTTGGACCGAATACTCAACCGCTTATGCCAGATACATGGCACCCCCGAAAAGCCAGCTAATCACACCAACAGAGACTGTTGGGTATTCAAGCAGGCAGGCAAGTTAATTGCCGAAAACAATGACAAGGGGCTGCATAGCAATGACAAGGAAGAGACCCGGCCGCCGAACAGTAGAGGACAGAAGGGTTTCCCCCCACAAGTGCGGACGGTGAACATGATATACGCAACCCATATACCCAAGAGGGAGCGGAAGCGTGCACTAAGGGACATATATGCGATGGAGCCAGTCGCCCCGAAGTTCAATCCATGGTCCTCTTGCCCGATCACTTTGGATCGAAGAGACCATCCGACCAGTATCCGCCATGGCGGATTCGCCGCATTGGTTTTAGACCCAATCGTCGATGGATTTCACCTCAAGAGAGTCCTGATGGACGGCGGCAGTAGCCTGAACCTGCTTTATCAAGATACAGTGCACAAGATGGGCATAGACCCCTCAAGGATTAAACCGACAAAGACGACCTTCAAAGGCGTCATACCAGGTGTTGAGGCCAATTGTACAGGCTCAGTCACACTGGAAGTGGTCTTCGGATCACCGGATAATTTCCGGAGCGAGGAGTTAATCTTCGACATAGTCCCGTTCCGCAGCGGCTATCACGCTCTGCTCGGACGAACCGCGTTTGCAAAGTTCAACGCGGTGCCGCATTATGCATACCTCAAGCTCAAGATGCCAGGCCCTCGTGGAGTCATCACGGTCAACAGAAATATGGAACGCTCCCTCCGAACGGAGGAACATACAGCGGCTCTCGCGGCAGAAGTACAGAGCAGCCTTCTAAGGCAATTTTCGAGCCCGGCCGTTAAATGGCCGGACACGGCCAAACGTGCCCGGAGCAACATCAAACAAGACCACCTGGCACGTTCCGAGCACGCGTAGCAATGCGGCCCCAACCCCAGCCCTCGCATGATTGCAAGACCAACCCTCCGCGTACATCATTACGCTCTGGAGATACCATGGGCCTAGGGGGAGGGGCACGACCACAACAGACCCAGAGTGCGGCTCGACCACACCAGGGGCTCACAAGTGTGTCTCTCTTTTTTATTTTTCTTTCTTTGTATACACAGGACTCCATTCACTAGAGGCCCTGTCCGGCGGCGAACCCGCCGAACTCACGATGCAACAGCCAGGGAGGGAAAAAGGCTGCGACGAACACTCAGGTGGTCTCCATTACGAGCATTAAATTCAATTATATACACCAGTCCGCAGCTGTAACGCCCCGGATTCGATGCGCAAGGTGTCTGCTAGTTATTCGCCGTCGTTGCCATGTCATTTGCCTGCGTGTTGCATTTTGCCATGTCATCTTCTGCATTTCTTATCATGTCATCATGTGCATCTCATCTTGCATACGTGTTCGTCTCATGCATCCGAGCCTTTTCCCCGTTGTCCGTTTTGCAATCCGTCACTCCTATGTCATCCGGCGTCCCCTTTTTGCCTCTTCTCTTGTGCGGGCGTTAAACTTTCTCGGAATGGCCCGAGGTTTGCCAAGCGGCCTTGGTATAGCACCGGTAGACCGCCTGTCAAGTTTCGTGTCATTTGGAGGTCGTTTGGTACTCCAACGGTTAACCGGGTAACCGCAAAGCCCTCTTTTATTGCAGCCCAACACCCTTTCCAAAGTGGCCCAAAACCCATCTAACTCCCCTCCATGCTCTCGGTCGTTTGATCACGATCGCGTGGCCGAAAATCGCGCCTCATTTGGACTCTCCTAGCTCCCTCTACCTATAAATAAGCCTCCCCCTCCGAAATCCCGATCTAACCCTAGCTTCTTCCTCCTCCCGCAGCCGGACACGTCCGGACCCCGCCGGACATGTCTGCGCCGCCTACCCCGCCGAATCGCCGCCTGCCACATGTCCTCCCCCACACCCACATCGCCGCCGGCCCGCTCAGGCCCGCGTGGGGCCCGCCCGAGCCCATCCGGGGCCCGAGCGTCGCCGCCCGTCCGGGTCCCCGTCGCCGCGCTCGCCGGAGCCCGCCTCCGCCTCCCGCTCCGGCCGCCTTCCGCCGGTGCCCCTCCGTCGCCTCACCGCCGGTGCGCTGCCGCGCCACCCGAGCCATCGACCTCGCCGGAGCCGCCCGCCGCTCGCCGGAGTTCTTCTCCGGTGAGATCTCATTGGGGTGGACGAGATCCACCCATCCCTCCAACCAAACGGCCAGAACCGTCCCGCACCGCGCCGTCCCGCTCCGCTCGATCCCGCGTTGACTTTCGCGGAGGTATAAAACTGCCAAGTCCAAGTTTTTCAACATTATCATGCCATGTTCATCGCATTGTATCTCTGCATCCGTAGCTCCATTTCGTGCGTGTAATATGTCAAATTGTTTGCCTCGACGAGTACTTCATTTCATTCCATTGCATCATTTTCATTTGAGCTCATCTTGATGCCCGAAATGCTGTTGTAAGAGTGCATGTTGATGTTAATCTGCTGAAACTGCTATAACTTGTTGTTTTGTCATTTTTGCCATGATTGATGTGTGCATCCTATGAGGTTGATGTCTACATGTGTTTTGATCTATGCCATGCCATCTTTCCAGTGGTGCCTTCCATGTATTTTTGTGGCTTGTGTAGTGAGTGCATCGAGCTTATTAAGGGGGTTACTTGTTGTTGATGTTTTCCTGACAGATTCTGTTATATTTTGTTGCTATGTTAACCTACTTCTACAAGTCATTTCGTGCATTATTCTGGAGATGTTCACTAAGGATGTATTGTTATACATATCTTGCTCTATCCATTCATGCCCCTGGTTGCATTTACAGCCTGCTGTAGATTGTTCAGTTGCTTCATAATGTTGCTGTCAGCCTGTTAACATGAAGTTTAGTTTTGGCCATGTGCTTTCCTAGTGATCCATTCATCCTATGACCTTGTTCTTGCCATGTATAGCTTCACAAACATGTCTTCTTACTGTTGGTTGTCTTTCCATGCCATGTATTGCTCTGTGGTGAGTGGTACAAGCTCACCAACATGCCTACTTATTGTTGTTCCTGCCATGTATGAATCTGTCATATAACTTGCCATGTTTACATGGGTGCCATCATATTTTCTGTGCCCTTTTGGCTCATGGTCAGTAAGGGACTTTTGTTCTATGCATTTAGTAGTATCATGCCATGCCTTTGTTTGCCATGTTAAGTTCCTATAACATGTTGTTTGATAGCTCTAAACATTGCAACCTGATGTTATTTCCTGATAAGTCTGAAACTGTTATTATTTGCAATATCTCCATGTCTTTTTGAGCATGATCCATTGATTTCTGGAGATAGCTCGGTGTTCATGTTTTGTTATGCTTTACCATTAATTCATGCGCATGCCTTTTGTTATTATGTTGGGGTGCTGTAGTATGTTGTTTTGATGCTTGCAATATGCCTAGTTGCTGTTTTGGACAGATTGTTGTTATGACTTGTATAGAGTGTATGTGTTGCACCGTTGCTCCGTTTTGAGTGTGCTCTATATGAAACTTGCTTGTTTTTGCATGTAGCTTCGTATTATCATGTTGCATCCTTGTTTTTAGGTGTTTGCTTGATGTTTGCATGCATTTTGCATCAATGCCATGTTTAACTTGTTTTGCTCATATCTTCTAGGCCGTAGTTCCGAATCTAACGAACTTTATATGTAACTTGACTAGAATTTCGTGTAGATCATCTTGGTGATCTTTAACTTGCTGTTTAACAACTTGAACATAAGGTTTATTCAGATCTGGACCAGTTTCGATATATGCATATGAGGACTTGCCGGAATTGTTATATGTTGTTTCCGGCCTCATTTAAACTTGCCTTGATGTGTTGTTCTTGTTTGCATCATCTCTTGCCATGAGTAGCTTCATGTAGCTTTGTCATGCATCATGCTTGTTGTGCATCATGCCTTGTCCATGTGTGGTGTGTTTACCATGTTGTGTGCTTCTTCTCGATAGTTCCCGTTTTGTTGTGATCGTGAGGATTCGTTCGTCTACGCTTGGTTCGTCTTCGTGGATTCTTCTTCTTCATGGACTCGTTCTTCTTCCTTGCGGGATTTCAGGCAAGATGACCGCTACCCTGGATCTCACTACTATCATTGCTATGCTAGTTGCTTCGTTCTTTCGCTATGCTGTGTTACCTATCATTTGCTCTTCAAGCCTCCCAAATTGCCCTTTGACTCCCTTCCTAGCAAACCATTGTTTGGCTATGTTACCGCTTTGCTCAGCCCCTCTTATAGCGTTGCTAGCTGCAGGTGAAGTTGAAGATTACTCCATGGTGGACAGGGTTATGTTGGGATATCACAATATCTCTTATTTAATTAATGCATCTATATATTTGGTAAAGGGTGGAAGGCTCGGCCTTATGCCTGGTGTTTTCTTCCACTCTTGCCGCCCTAGTTTCCGTCATACTGGTGTTATGTTCCTGGATTTTGCGTTCCTAACGCGGTCGGGTGATTTATGGGACCCCCCTGACAGTTCGCTTTGAATAAAACTCCTCCAGCAAGGCCCAACCTTGGTTTTACCATTTGCCTCACCACCACCTACCTTTCCCTTGGGAGTAATTAACCCAAGGGTCATTGTCGGTGTCAAAACCGGCGGATCTCGGGTAGGGGTTCCCGAACTGTGCGTCTAGGCAGATGGTAACAGGAGACAAGGGACACGATGTTTTACCCAGGTTCGGGCCCTCTCGATGGAGGTAAAACCCTATGTCCTGCTTGATTAATATTGATGATATGGGTAGTACAAGAGTGGATCTACCACGAGATCAAGGAGGCTAAACCCTAAAGCTAGCCTATGGTATGATTGTTGTAATGTATTTTGTCCTACAGACTAAAGCCCTCCGGTTTAAATAGACACCGGAGGAGGTTAGGGTTACATCGAGTCGGTTACAATGGTAGGAGATCTACATATCCGTATCGCCAAGCTTGCCTTCCACGCCAAGGAAAGTCCCACCCGGACACGGGACGGAGTCTTCAATCTTGTATCTTCGTAGTCTTGGAGTCCGGCGGACGATGATAGTCCGGCTGTCCGGACACCCCCTAGTCTAGGACTCTCTCAGTAGCCCCTGAACCAGGCTTCAATGACGATAAGTCCGGCGCGCATAATGTACGGCATTGCAAGGCGGGTTCCTCCCTTGAATAATCCAGAGAAGATCATGAACACCAGGATAGTGTCCGGCTCTGCAAAATAAATTCCACATTCCACCGTAGAGAGAACAAAATGTACACAAATCCAATCTGCTGACGTATTATGCGGCATGAGATCACACCGCTACCAAGCCTTTATTTGAATCATTTTTTATTATACCACCTCAGCACGTTTAGCGAAGCGGTTTCCTTGGCACGTCCTGTCGAAGCAGAGATCGTGTTCCCCTTATTCCGGGATTCTCATCAATACGGACGTGGGTAACCCAACCGCGCCATTGATGGTGGCGCTTGGGAGATAAGCGAGTTTTACCGGGCTGGTGGGGGACGCATAGTCTCCGTCCGCCTATATATAAGGGATAAGGATTTACCTTCTCACCTACGCCTTCTTCCTCCTTTGCTTATCCATCTCCGCGCACTTAAGCTCCAACGCCCAAGCTTGCGCATCTCGCCTCGACCCTCTCCGACCATGTCCGGAGCGGGAGGCAAATGGCTGGCCTCCACCGTTAAGGAGGAGCACATCACCAAGCTGCGCAGCGCCGGATACCTTTCCAGCGACATCACGCATCGGCTGCCCGACGAGGGGCAGCTCATCCCTACCCCCGGGCCCCATGAGAGGGTTGTTTTCCTCCCCCACTTCCTCCGCGGACTGGGCTTTCCACTTCACCCTTTCGTCCGGGGGCTCATGTTCTACTACGGCCTGGATTTTCACGATCTGGCGCCGAACTTCATCCTCAACATCTCGGCGTTTATCGTCGTGTGTGAGGCCTTCCTCTGCATCCGGCCCCACTTCAGCCTGTGGCTCAAGACCTTCAACGTCAAGCCGAAGGTTGTGAAGGGCACGCAAGCGGAATGCGGAGGCGCCATGTTGGGCAAGTTTCCCAACGTCCTTTGGCTCGAAGGGGCCTTCATGGACTCCGTTAAGGGGTGGCAATCAGGGTGGTTCTACATCACCGAGCCGCGCGAACCTACGTGGGCGGCGGCCCCCGAGTTTAGATCTGGCATCCCCACGCAGCTCACCTCCTGGAAAGAGAAGGGCTTGTTGTGGGGCAATCCGAAGGAGCTGACGGGACTCCGAGCCTGTATCCAGAAGCTGGTGAGCAATAAGCTCAGGCTCGTTGACGTAGTCCAAGTCATGCTCATCCGCCGGATTCTCCCATGACAAGAACGGGCATTCAATATGTGGGAGTTCAATCCGGAACAGCACCAGGCGCTAAGCGGGATCTTCGACATGACGTATGAAGGCACTTGGAGGGTGCTGTTTAAGGGCGCTGAAGCCCCCGCATCCGCGACGGAAGATCGCGGATTTTGCTCGCAGCATCCAGCTGACGAGGTAAGTGATTTGACCCCTTTACGGGACACTTGTGGTAAATAGATTGATTCTAGGAGGGTCTCAATCTTTCTTTTCCTTTGGCAGGAATGGATGGAGAAGGCCGAGCAGCTCATCTGCCCAGCTCCCATGCCCGAAGACCCAGTGAACGCCCGTCTAGCGGGGCTGCTGGTTCCGGCACCGCACGTGGTGCCGGAGAAGAAGGCCAAGAAGGTGGCCACGGGGACTCGAAAGAGTTCCCGTAATCAGGTGTCCGACGACGAGGCAGAATCCTCCCCCGAAGACGAGGAGGAGGAAGAAGATTCTCTCCCGGAGGAGGGAGAGAGGAAGAGGAAGGCTTCCCCAATAGGGGAGGCCGAAGGGTCCAAGAGGGGGAGAACTATTCCGCCGGACAGCTCCGCCAACACCAACGTTGGCGGAGAGGAGTGGCCTTCAAGGGCCAGGCCTCCGGTGAGATCGTAAGTATCCGGATCCCAGATATGCAATTTCTTTCGTGTCACGTAGTGTCCTACTAATGCCGCATACTGTCCGCAGTCCGGCCGATGATGATCTCCCCGCTTCATCGAGCGGGTCGTTGGCCCCGTTGGATGTGGATTCACTTCCGACTGCCTCCACCCCCCGTGCTGACGAGAACGCCAAGGTGGGATCCCAGAGAGGGACCCATCAGGAGGAGGCTCCGGAGGCGCCGCAAGGCAGCCTCCCGGACTTTGCGCCGGACTCTACGTTGGAACCTGCAGTGGTTCCAGAGTCCGGCAAGCAGCCCCTTCGGAAGAAGGGCAAGACCATGACACCGGCGGCCCCGTCCAACCGGAGGCGCTGGACAACTTGCTGGAGGCGCTCAAAGGCGCTTCCATCGAGGAAGAACACCGCACTATCATGAGTGCGGTGATTCAGAAGGTTCAGCTCGCCAAGAGCGGGCTGACCGAAGCCTGCAGCAGCCTTCTAACAGGCATTGAGGTAAGAAGTTGAATTTATGTAATGTAATACCACATAGACAGTAGCCCTTGATGCTTAGTCCGGTGTTCGGAAAGAAAAGCCGGACTGAGGATCTAAAAAGATATACGCAGGGTTGCTTAAAATATGTCAATATGGGTTTGCAGGCTGCGCTGCTGACCTCTGCCGCACTTACTGCGGAGGTCGGTGCATTGAAGCAGGATCTCGAGCGGTCCGAGCAAGAGCTCGGCCATGCCAAGAAGCAGCTCGAGGACAAAGAAGGTGAGTAACACCACTTTGAACAGTTACCTTACAGAGAAGGATTTTGGTTGCAATGAAATTAACAAGGATAATATGGGTGTTGCAGGGGCCACGAACGAGGTGGCAGCCCTGAAGGAAGCTGTGTCCGCGGCCAAACGCAGTCCCGCCGCGAAACGGGCAGAGCGAGAAAAGCAGGAGGCGCAGGTGGCGGAAGTACGGCAAGAGCTCCGGGCTCTCATGGAGAAGCATGAGAGCTTGGAGCGTGACTCCAGGACTCGAGAGTCCGAGCTTGCCTCGGCTCTCAAAAGTGCCAAGTCCGCCAAGGCCGAGGCCCGTAAGGCCCTTCAGGAGGTTGAAGATTTAAATAAGATAGCGGCGGGTAAGGCATTTTTCATGCAAAGCAAGCATGTTAATGTGAACTACCTAACACTTACCCACATTCGGAGCTCTCCAGGGGCGTTTGCAGATCTGCCGCGTAGTGTGTCTGATGCCGCCACATTCTACCGTGGCGAGGAGGGGAGCTCAATGGAGAGGGTTTTCTGGTCTCAGTATGCTGAGGCCAGCCATCCGGTGCCCCCAAGCGACCAGTTGAAGCAGTTGGTCGAACTCCACAAGGTAGCTGAGGAGGCCATGAAGGGCCTTATAGTCCGGCTGTGGCCTGGACAGGCCATGCCTGGGAGCTACTTCGGCCTCGTGCGGCGGCTGGTGGATGCGTGCCCCTGGGTGGAGGTCATCAAGCGCTCCGCCTGTATTGAAGGTGCTCGTCGGGCCCTTGCCCGCACAAAGGTGCACTGGGGCAGGCTGGATGCGGAGAAGCTTCTCACTGACCCGCCGCCGCCGGGCAAGGAGTATCGTACGCCCGAGATGTATTATAAAACTGTCCTAAAGGGAGCCCGCGATATTGCGGATGAGAGCCCCAGAGATGTAATTTTTGAGTAAACTCGCTATGTATTATCCTATGCGCTGAAAACTTCGTTCATATGCGCCATGAGCAACGCTTGTTTAATTTAAAATATTACCTTCTGTGCGGCCGTTTATAAAATCTGAGAGATGGCAAGTCGTTGGCTTCAGCCCCCGAGCCGCGAGTGCTGGGGTGTTCGGGATAAACTTGAGCACGCTTGTTCCCATTTTTGGGTCCATCTAGGGAGGCGCTCAACACAACGAACAAGGCAACCGGACTTATAATGCTTGAACACTCTCACTTAGCCATAGAATTCTATAATTTTAAATTTCGGCGAAGCCCCTGGTATTCGGAAGACTGAATCTGAGGCGCTATCCACGCCTTCGTCGGACATTATCCGGAACTTCGCTCGAAGCGGCGTGTGTCTTTAAGGACCCGAAAAGACCTCTCGAACAGCGACCAGTCTCTCGCCTTATCATGCCGGTCAGTTTTAGCTTTCTCCACTGAGGCGCTCGCCCGGCTCAACCGGGGCACAATCGTAGTGGTTCTCCCAGTGCCACCTTAGCCGACAGAACGGAATGTAAGGCACCAAAACATGGGAGCCGGGCAAACCCAACTATTGACCCAAGACATGATTCGGAGCCGATTCATATAATGCTATAAGTTCGGGGTGCCGTACTTATGAAAGTGTTCGGACTTATCACACCATAATGTGGGGAACATAAGCCCCTGGTGTATTGGGCCGTACCAAAATGTACGGGTGCAAGATGTCATGTTAGGAACATATATATATAAAAAGTGATGCAATTGCAGTTGAAAAGTGTTGCATTATTTATTAAAGGAAGTCTGCTATGAGTGCGGACTGATACAAATAGTGCGGTAAGCAAGGGATTTGGACTAATTAAACATGTCCCCCTCCAGGGGTGAGCGGCGGACTTGGTGTATATAATCGAATTTAATGCTCGTAATTGAGACCACCTGAGTGTTCGTCGCAGCCTTCTTTCTTCCCTGGCTGTTGCATCATGAGTTCGGCAGGTTCACCGCCGGACAGGGCCTCTGGTTAACGGAGTCCTGTGTATACAAACAAGGAAAATAATAATAAAAAAAAGGGGGCACACTTGCGAGCCCCTGGTGTGGTCGAGCCGCACTCTGGGTCCATTGTGATCGTGCCCCTTCCCCTGCGCCCATGGTATCTCCAAAGCGTAATGATGTACGCGGAGGGTTGTTCTTGCAATCATGCGAGGGCGGGGGTTAGGGCCGCATTGCTACGCGTGCTCTGATCGTGCCAGGTGGTCTTGGTTGGTATTGCTTCGGGCGCGTTTTGCTGTATCCGGCCGTTTAACGGCCGGACTCGAAAATTGCCTTAAAAGGCTGCTCTGTACTTCTGCCGCGAGGGCTGCTGTATGTTCCTCCATTCGGAGGGAGCGTTCCGTATTTCCATTGACCGTGATGACTCCACGAGGGCCTGGCATCTTGAGCTTTAGGTATGCATAATGCGGCACCGCGTTGAACTTTGCAAACGCGGTTCGTCCGAGCAGAGCGTGATAGCCGCTGCGAAATGGGACTATGTCGAAGATTAACTCCTCGCTCCGGAAATTATCCGGGGATCCGAAGACCACTTCTAGTGTGACTGAGCCTGTACAATTGGCTTCCACACCTGGTATGACACCTTTAAAGGTTGTCTTTGTAGGTTTAATCCTTGAAGGGTCTATGCCCATCTTGCGCACTGTATCCTGATAAAGCAGGTTCAGGCTACTGCCGCCGTCCATCAGGACACTCGTGAGGTGAAATCCATCGACGATTGGGTCTAAAACCAATGCGGCGAATCCGCCATGGCGTATGCTGGTCGGATGGTCTCTTCGATCGAAAGTGATCGGACAAGAGGACCATGGATTGAACTTCGGGGCGACTGGCTCCATCGCATAGACGTCCCTTAGTGCACGCTTCCGCTCCCTCTTGGGTATATGGGTTGCATAAATCATATTCACCGTTCGTACTTGTAGGGGGAAACCCTTCTGTCCTCTGTTCGGCGGTCGGGTCTCTTCCTCGTCATCGCTGTTTAGCCCCTTGTCATTGTTTTCGGCAATTAACTTGCCTGCCTACTTGAACACCCAGCAATCTTTGTTGGTGTGATTGGCTGGCTTTTCGGGGGTGCCATGTATCTGGCATAAGCGGTCGAGTATTCGGTCCAAATTGGACGGACCCGGAGTGGTTCTTTTGAATGGCTTCTTCCGCTGACCGGGTTTAGAGCCTCGGAATCCGGCGTTGACTGTCGTATCCTCCTTGTCGTCGCCGTTAATGCGGCGCTTATTTTTGTTTCGACGTGACCTGCCATTCTTGTCCTTAGTATCCGGACTGCCAGAATTTTTACGGAGATTGTTGCTGCGAGCTAGCCAGCTATCCTCTCCCGTGCAAAAGCGGGTCATTAATGATGTGAGGGCTGCCATGGATTTCGGCTTTTCCTGTCCCAGGTGCCAGGCTAGCCACTCGTCGCGGATGTTATGTTTGAAGGCTGCAAGGGCCTCTGCATCCGAACAGTCGACGATTTGGTTTTTCTTTGTCAAGAACCGTGTCCAGAATTGTCTGGCCGATTCGTCTGGCTGCTGAATGATGTGGCTTAGGTCATCGGCGTCTGGTGGCCGCACATACGTGCCCTAGAAGTTGTCAAGGAATGCGGCTTCCAGGTCTTCCCAACACCCAATTGACTCTGCGGCAAGCTGTTGAGCCAATGTCGAGCTGGTCCTTTAAGCTTGAGTGGGAGATACTTGATGGCATGGAGATCGTCGCCGCGGGCCATATGGATGTGGAGAAGATAATCTTCGATCCAAACCACGGGGTCTGTTGTGCCAACGTAGGATTCGATGTTTACGGGTTTAAACCCTTCAGGGATTTGATGATCCATTACTTCGTCAGTGAAGCATAGCGGGTGTGCAGCGCCTCTGTATTGAGCAATATCACGACGCAGCTCGAGAGAGCGTTGTTTGCTGTGTTCGGCCCGGCCGGGGTTATTGTATCCGGAGCGATGGTATTTGTCACGGGTCGTGGGGCGCCCTCGTGATCCATAGATGGATCTGGATTGCCTTGCTTTGTCCTCCAATACGTCTCGCAAGTCCGGCGCGTTCCCTTTTGGCTTCGTACTTTTGGAGCGATGTCGGGGTACGGTCTTGGTTGAGGGCCTTGATGCCTCTCTGTCATGACCACAGGGTGGTCGGTCAGCCGTATCGTGCGCTGGTGATGAAGGTATGTATGCTTCCTCCTCTAATCGGGGGAGCAACTTGCATCTGGGGTAGCTTTTGGAGGGGCGTTCGAGTTTAAACTCTTCGGCCGCGAGGACCTCGGTCCATCGATCGGCCAGCAAGTCCTGATCAGCTTGAAGCTGCTGCTGCTTTTTCTTTAGGCTATTTGCCGTGGCGATAAGCCTGCGTTTGAAACGCTCTTGTTCGTCGGGATCCTCGGGCACGACGAATTCGTCGTCGTTGAGGCTTGCCTCGTCTTCGGAGGGAGGCATATAGTTATAATCCTCGACCTCTTCGTCTGCCGCCCTCTCGTGAGGGCTTGCTTCTGCGTCCTCCTACACTGAGTCTTGCTGGAGGGGATTATCTTCGGCACTCTCTGGGGTATTATTATCTCTTGTGCCGGAATCTCCATTCTTGCTGTGGCGGGATTTAGAGCGGCGCCGCTGACGCTGGCACTTGGGCTGCTTCTTTAAAGAATCTGCCTCCGCTGCTTCTTCGCCGTCCCCGTCTTTTGGGGTGTCCACCATGTATATGTCGTATGACGAGGTGGTCTTCCAGTGCCCTGTAGGTGCTGGTTCCTGTTCGTCTCCGGCATCGTCATCCATAGCGTCGATGTATTCGGGGTCGTAGTCTAGCATGTCGGTTAGATCGTCGACAGTGGCTACAAAGTGGGTGGTGGGTGGGCTCTGAATTTCTTCGTCGTTCGTATCCCAACCATCCTGGCCATAGTCCGGCCAGGACTCTCCTGATAGCGAGAGATGCTTTAGCGAATTTAGGATGTCGCCAAAGGGCGAGTGTTGGAAGATGTCCGTGGTGGTGAATTCCATAACCGGCGCCCAATCAGATTCGATTGGTAGGGGCGGGGGAGGTCCAGAGTCCGGCAAGGAGTCCGGCACCTCGGAATCACGAGTTTCGCGAGGGACAAGGTTAGTGTTCGGCTCCATCGCCGTGGAAGTTGAAGCCCCCGAGGCGGTGTCCAGCCACCGGTCCTCGATCTGGGCGGTCGGCTCCGGTCTAAGGGCTGGAGCGGATTCTTGTGCGGCCACCAAGGCACTGTTCGGCAGCAGAGCTAGATCATGCCCATCGTAACAGTGTGGCACGCTTGGCTGTGGCTCGAGCCCGTCGAAGATCAAGTCCCCGCGGATGTCAGCCGTGAAGTTTAGGCTTCCGAATCTGACCTGACGGCCAAGGGCGTAGCTTTCGATCTGCTCCAGATGGCCAAGCGAATTAGCCCGCAGTGCGAAGCCGCCGAATATGAAGATCTGTCCGGGGAGAAAAGTCTCACCCTAGACAGCGTTGTTGGTTGAAGAGGCCATCGAGCCTATCGGTGACGACACAGAGGAACTCTCAATGAAAGCACCAATGTCGGTGTCAAAACCGGCGGATCTCGGGTAGGGGGTCCCGAACTGTGCGTCTAGGCGGATGGTAATAGGAGACAAGGGACACGATGTTTTACCCAGGTTCGGGCCCTCTCGATGGAGGTAAAACCCTACGTCCTGCTTGATTAATATTGATGATATGGGTAGTACAAGAGTGGACCTACCACGAGATCAAGGAGGCTAAACCCTAAAGCTAGCCTATGGTATGATTGTTGTAATGTATGTTGTCCTACGGACTAAAGCCCTCCGGTTTATATAGACACCGGAGGAGGTTAGGGTTACACAGAGTCGGTTACAATGGTAGGAGATCTACATATCCGTATCGCCAAGCTTGCCTTCCACGCCAAGGAAAGTACCATCCGGACACGGGACGGAGTCTTCAATCTTGTATCTTCATAGTCTTGGAGTCCGGCGGACGATGATAGTCCGGCTGTCCGGGCACCCCCTAGTCCAGGACTCCCTCAGTCATCTTTATTATAGCCCCCCCCCCCCCCCCCCCGGGGGCCAGTGCTTGTCTAAGTGTTGGTCTGAACTGAGCAGCCTGCGGGGCCACCTCGGGGAAACTCGAAGTCTGTTTTTACTTGTAGCTTGACTTATCCGGTGTTGCCCTGAGAACGAGATATGTGCAGCTCCTATCGGGATTGTCGGCGCATCGGGCAGCTTTGCTGGTCTTGTTTTACCATTGTCGAAATGTCTTGTAAATCGGGATTCCGAGACTGATCGGGTCTTCCTAGGAGAAGGAATATCCTTCGTTGATCGCGAGAGCTTATCATGGGCTAAGTTGGGACACCCCTGCAGGGTTTAAACTTTCGAGAGCCGTGCCCATGGTTATGTGGCAGATGAGAATTTGTTAATGTCCGGTTGTAGATAACTTGACACCAGATCCGAATTAAAACGCATCAACCGTGTGTGTAGCCGTGATGGTCTCTTCTCGACGGAGTCCGGGAAGTGAACACAGTTTCTGTGTTATGATTGACGCAAGTAGGAGTCAGGATCACCTCTTGATCATTACTAGTTGACACCCGTTCCTTTGTTTCTCTTCTCGCTCTCATTTGCGTATGTTAGCCACCATATCATGCTTAGCCGCTGCTGCAATCTCACCACTTATCCATTCCTTACCCATTAAGCTTTGCTAGTCTTGATACCCATGGTAATGGGATTGCTGAGTCCTCGTGGCTCACAGATTACTACAACAACAGTTGCAGGTACAGGTTGTGCGATGATCTTGACGCGAGAGCGATGTTTGCTTGTTTGGAGTTCTTCTTCTGCTTCTTCTTCGATCAGGGGATAGGTTCCAGGTCGGCAGCCTGGGCTAGCAGGGTGGATATTGTTTGAGTTTCTGTTTATGATTCATCCGTAGTCGGATGTTGTTCTTGTATGTTGTATTGTGTATTCATGTGACATTGTATGTATTGGATGTGTCCCCACTATTATGTAATGTTGATGTAATGATATCCACCTTGCAAAAGCGTTCCAATATGCGGATCTATCCTTGGTGGGACCTTCGAGTTCCTTTTGGATAGGGTCGCATATTGGGCGTGACAAGTTGGTATCAGAGCCTCGACCGACCCTAGGAGCCCCCCTTGATTGATCGTGTAGTTTGGCCGTTGTTGAGTCTAGAAGAAAACTGTTTTCGGAGTCTAGTTATATCGGAGAGTAGGAATTCTTTTTACTCCTCAGCCCCTTCGTCGCTCTGGTGAGGAATCTTGACGTAGGTGTTTTGAACTACCCCTCCTCCCCTTCAAATTTTTTCTTTAGGATCACACGGTTAGCTTTTGTTCGTTGTCCATCCTCTTTTGTCCGGTGCATTCCTCGTCAAGTTGATTCGAGTCTCTTCATCGTTGCCAAGTTCAATCCTCAGTTGTCCTTGTTTTTCCCACCCACCCAACCTTTTTCTTCTCGGAACCGGAGTCCGTAATCGAGTATTCATCCTACTCGTGCGAAGTCTTTGCTTTCTTTCCTCAATGATTTCAACCGGTGTTTTCTCTTCAAGTTATTCGTCGGTTTCCCCTTCCTAGTTGTCTTTGTTTTTCCCGCCCTCCCACCCTCTTCTTCTCGGGGCATGAGTCTCTTTCGTTCATCAATTTCATTCGTGCGGAGCCTCTTCAGTCTTCCCTCAATTATTTCAACCGGTGAATTCTCGTCTCGTTCGTCATTCTTCATCTCGTTCTTTTCTGGTGCACTCGATTCAAGTTTTTTCGGGTGATTACATTCTTTTCCTTGGATCAAGTGTTTTCCTTGCTCGTTCGCCTCTCGCCAGTTTATCCTTCCAGAGTGCTCATGACTTCTCAGTAGATTCGTCTGTGTTCCAATTAACTCGAGGTTGTCACCTCATTCAAATAATTCTATTGTTCCGGTGCATCACCTATCTGTTCAACAATCCTTTCCAACGGTGTTTTCTTTTAGTGGGCCCTAACCCACAGGTCTTTTCCCAGGATCTTACCTGACTCTTCTAATTCTCCCGGAGTTATTCTCAATTCTTTTCGGAGTCTGACGTAAGAATGGATTTCATCAGTCAGATATTTTTCCAAGATCGCTTTTCAATTATTTTCATTCTTGGCTTAACCTCTTTGCTTTTTCATTCTCCCGGAGTATCTCAGTAATTCCGGTGGTGTTTCTTGTCGTCATTCTCAGCTTCGAAGATCGAAGAAGAGTTTTTCCTCTAAATCTTGTCCATTCTCCCGGAGATTTGCGGTGCTAGCTCGATGTTATCCTATCAAATTGTTTCAAGTGATGCAAATTATTTTCATCCATCCGGAGCATTTCAGGAGTTGCTTTCTCTCTCAATCATCCGGAGGCCATCTTTTTCGGAAGATTTCTTCGTCCTAAGTTTTTCAGATTCGATCTCCAATTATTCTATAATTGTGCCCTTTCGTTCGTCTCAATATTCTTCCGATGCTTCGTTCAAGTATTCTTCAACCAGTTCGCGATCTCTTTGTTCGTTTGCATCTAAATCCCCTCAAGCATATTTGTTCTTCTAATTCTTCCCAGTGATTCATTCTCTTTCATCAATCATTTCTGAATTCGAACGGTGGTTCTTTCAGATTCTTTTTTTTCTTGTTTATCATATTAATTCATTCGTTCTTTCGAATCCTACCGGTGGTTCATGAAGACTTTCTCAAATTTTCGTCCTATATCCCCCCTTAATCCTTTTCAACGCGGATAAGTTGGATGCAATCCATTGCTTGTCATCAATTTAATTTGATGAAGGATAAGCATACAATAAATCTTATTCTTATATCCTCCAAGCGAGTAATCCCTTCCTTTAGAGTTTGTTCTTGAGGAATAAATTCTAGTTCCAAGTGTTTTCATCTTTTCTTTTTCGGAGTTCTTCATGGTGGTTCTTCACGATTTAATTCATTCTTCAAGTGTTCATCAAGATTCTTGTTCAAGGAGTTCTAGTATCTTTTAATCTTGCATCTCGAGGTGCAATTAAATCTCTGTATCCTTTTGAAGTGGAGTTTTGCATTTCTTCGTTCTTCTCAGCTATCCAATCATTTCCGCTTGTGGTCGGAGATCACCTCATAATTTTGATATGTTATCCATAAGTCCACAACAAGCTTATTCTTTTCGTTGTTGATTTTCTCAACAACTCCATTCAATCTTTTCTTCTAAGGGTGCTCTCTATTTCATTCGTGGCACAAGTTGTCATTTTCTTCTCCGTTCTTTTCATTCCATTCTTTCAATTCTTTCCGGAGGTTTTGTGTTATGTCTTCATCAAGTATCTTCCATCTCGAGCCGGAGTGCTGCCTAAATCCTTTCAGACTTATCCATTTCTTTTCTCATTCTAACCACTCCGTTTAGAACGAGTGATTTCATAGTCTATCTGATTCAGTGAGCTTTCGATTCTTGTCATCCTCGTCGTTCCTCTCTTCTTCTCGAGTACTCTCAATTCTTTGCTTCTTTTCTTGAGTTCTTGTTTCACCTCATCCCTTTTTCCCTTCCTTCTCGGTCCTAAGATCTCGGGACGAGATCTCTTGTTAGTGGAGGAGTGTTGTAACGCCCCGGATTCGATGTGCAAGGTGTCTGCTAGTTATTCGCCATCGTTGCCATGTCATTTGCCTGCATGTTGCATTTTGCCATGTCATCTTCTACATTTCTTATCATGTCATCATGTGCATCTCATCTTGCATACGTGTTCGTCTCATGCATCCGAGCCTTTTCCCCGTTGTCCGTTTTGCAATCCGGCACTCCTATGTCATCCGGCGTCCCCTTTTTGCCTCTTCTCTTGTGCGGGCGTTAAACTTTCTCGGAATGGCCCGAGGTTTGCCAAGCGGCCTTGGTATAGCACCGGTAGACCGCCTGTCAAGTTTCGTGTCATTTGGAGGTCGTTTGGTACTCCAACGGTTAACCGGGTAACCGCAAAGCCCTCTTTTATTGCAGCCCAACACCCCTTCCAAAGTGGCCCAAAACCCATCTAACTCCCCTCCATGCTCTCGGACGTTCGATCACGATCGTGTGGCCGAAAACCGCGCCTCATTTGGATTCTCCTAGCTCCCTCTACCTATAAATAAGCCTCCCCCTCCGAAATCCCGGTCTAACCCTAGCTTCTTCCTCCTCCCGCAGCCGGACACGTCCGGACCCCGCCGGACATGTCCGCGCCGCCTCCCCCGCCGAATCGCCGCCTGCCACGTGTCCTCCCCCGCGCCCACATCACCGCCGGCCCGCTCAGGCCCGCGCGGGGCCCGCCCGAGCCCATCTGGGGCCCGAGCGCCGCCGCTCGTCCGGGTTCCCGTCGCCGCGCTCGCCGGAGCCCGCCTCCGCCTCCCGTTCCGGCCGCCTTCCGCCGGCGCCCCTCCGTCGCCTCACCGTCGGTGCGCCGCCGCGCCGCCCGAGCCACCGATCTCGCCGGAGCCGCCCGCCGCTCGCCGGAGTTCTTCTCCGGTGAGATCTCATTGGGGTGGATGAGATCCACCCATCCCTCCAACCAAATGGCCGGAACCGTCCCGCACCGCGCCGTCCCGCTCCGCTCGCTCCCGCGTTGACTTTCGCGGAGGTATAAAACTGCCAAGTCCAAGTTTTTCAACATTATCATGCCATGTTCATCGCATTGTATCTCTGCATCCGTAGCTCCGTTTCGTGCGTGTAATATGTCAAATTGTTCGCGTCGACGAGTACTTCATTTCATTCCATTGCATCATTTTAATTTGAGCTCATATTGATGCCCGAAATGCTGTTGTAAGAGTGTGTGTTGATGTTAATCTGCTGAAACTGTTATAACTTGCTGTTTTGTCATTTTTGCCATGATTGATGTGTGCATCCTATGAGGTTGATGTCTACATGTGTTTTGATCTATGCCATGCCATCTTTCCAGTGGTGCCTTCCATGCATTTTTGTGGCTTGTGTAGTGAGTGCATCGAGCTTATTAAGGAGGTTACTTGCTGTTGCTGTTTTCCTGACAGATTCTGTTATATTTTGTTGCTATGTTAACCTACTTCTACAAGTCATTTCGTGCATTATTCTGGAGATGTTCACTAAGGATGTATTGTTATACATATCTTGCTCTATCCATTCATGCCCCTGGTTGCATTTATAGCCTGCTGTAGATTGTTCAGTTGCTTCATAATGTTGCTGTCAGCCCGTTAACATGAAGTTCAGTTTTGGCCATGTGCTTTCCTAGTGATCCATGCATCCTATGACCTTGTTCTTGCCATGTATAGCTTCAAAAACATGTCTTCTTACTGTTGGTTGTCTTTCCATGCCATGTATTGCTCTGTGGTGAGTGGTACAAGCTCACCAACATGCCTACTTATTGTTGTTCCTGCCATGTATGAATCTGTCATATAACTTGCCATGTTTACATGGGTGCCATCATATTTTCTGTGCCCTTTTGGCTCATGGTCATTAAGGGACTTTTGTTCTATGCATTTAGTAGTATCATGCCATGCATTTGTTTGCCATGTTAAGTTCCTGTAACATGTTGTTTGATAGCTCTAAACATTGCAACCTGATGTTATTTCCTGATAAGTCTGAAACTGTTATTATTTGCAATATCTCCATGTCTTTTTGAGCATGGTCCATTGATTTCTGGAGATAGCTCAGTGTTCATGTTTTGTTATGCTTTACCATTAATTCATGCCCATGCCTTTTGTTATTATGTTGGGGTGCTGTAGCATGTTGTTTTGATGCTTGCAATATGCCTAGTTGCTGTTTTGGACAGATTGTTGTTATGACTTGTATAGAGTGTATGTGTTGCACCGTTGCTCCGTTTTGAGTGTGCTCTATATGAAACTTGCTTGTTTTTGCATGTAGCTTCGTATTATCATGTTGCATCCTTGTTTTGAGGTGTTTGCTTGATGTTTGCATGCATTTTGCATCAATGCCATGTTTAACTTGTTTTGCTCATATCTTCTAGGCCGTAGCTCCGAATCTAACGAACTTTATATGTAACCTTACTAGAATTTCGTGTAGATCATCTTGGTGATCTTTAACTTGCTGTTTAACAAATTGAACATAAGGTTTATTCAGATCTGGACCAATTACGATATATGCATATGAGGACTTACCGGAATTGTTATATGTTGTTTCCGGCCTCATTTAAACTTGCCTTGATGTGTTGTTCTTGTTTGCATCATCTCTTGCCATGAGTAGCTTCATATAGCTTTGTCATGCATCATGCTTGTTGTGCATCATGCCTTGTCCATGTGTGGTGTGTTTACCATGTTGTGTGCTTCTTCTCGATAGTTCCCGTTTCGTTGTGATCGTGAGGATTCATTCGTCTACGCTTGGTTCGTCTTCGTGGCTTCTTCTTCTTCATGGACTCATTCTTCTTCCTTGCGGGATTTCAGGCAAGATGACCGCTACCCTGGATCTCACTACTATCATTGCTATGCTAGTTGCTTCGTTCTTTCGCTATGCTGTGTTACCTATCATTTGCTCTTCAAGCCTCCCAAATTGCCATGAACCTCTAACCTTTGACACCCTTCCTAGCAAACCATTGTTTGGCTATGTTACCGCTTTGCTCAGCCCCTCTTATAGCGTTGCTAGCTGCAGGTGAAGTTGAAGATTACTCCATGGTGGACAGGGTTATGTTGGGATATCACAATATCTCTTATTTAATTAATGCATCTATATATTTGGTAAAGGGTGGAAGGCTCGGCCTTATGCCTGGTGTTTTGTTCCACTCTTGCCGCCCTAGTTTCCGTCATACCGGTGTTATGTTCCCGGATTTTGCGTTCCTAACGCGGTCGGGTGATTTATGGGACCCCCCTGACAGTTCGCTTTGAATAAAACTCCTCCAGCAAGGCCCAACCTTGGTTTTACCATTTGCCTCACCACCACCTACCTTTCCCTTGGGAGTAATTAACCCAAGGGTCATCTTTATTATAGCCCCCCCCCCCCCCGGGGCCAGTGCTTGTCTAAGTGTTGGTCCGAACTGAGCAGCCTGCGGGGCCACCTCGGGGAAACTCGAAGTCTGGTTTTACTCGTAGCTTGACTTATCCGGTGTTGCCCTGAGAACGAGATATGTGCAGCTCCTATCGGGATTGTCGGCGCATCGGGCGGCTTTGCTGGTCTTGTTTTACCATTGTCGAAATGTCTTGTAAACCGGGATTCCGAGACTGATTGGGTCTTCCTGGGAGAAGGAATTTCCTTCGTTGATCGCGAGAGCTTATCATGGGCTAAGTTGGGACACCCCTGCAGGGTTTAAACTTTCGAGAGCCGTGCCCGCGGTTATGTGGCAGATGGGAATTTGTTAATGTCCGGTTGTAGATAACTTGACTCTAGATCCGAACTAAAACGCATCAACCGCGTGTGTAGCCGTGATGGTCTCTTCTCGGCGGAGTCCGGGAAGTGAACACGGTTTCTGTGTTATGATTGATGCAAGTAGGAGTCAGGATCACCTCTTGATCATTACTAGTTGACGCCCGTTCCTTTGTTTCTCTTCTCGCTCTCATTTGCGTATGTTAGCCACCATATCATGCTTAGCCGCTGCTGCAACCTCACCACTTATCCATTCCTTACCCATTAAGCTTTGCTAGTCTTGATACCCATGGTAATGGGATTGCTGAGTCCTCGTGGCTCACAGATTACTACAACAACAGTTGCAGGTACAGGTTGTGCGATGATCTTGACGCGAGAGCGATGTTTGCTTGTTTGGAGTTCTTCTTCTGCTTCTTCTTCGATCAGGGGATAGGTTTCAGGTCGGCAGCCTGGGCTAGCAGGGTGGATATTGTTTGAGTTTCTGTTTATGATTCATCCGTAGTTGGATGTTGTTCTTGTATGTTGTATTGTGTATTCATGTGACATTGTATGTATTGGATGTGTCCCCACTATTATGTAATGTTGATGTAATGATATCCACCTTGCAAAAGCGTTCCAATATGCGGGTCTATCCTTGGTGGGACCTTCGAGTTCCTTTTGGATAGGGTCGCATATTGGGCGTGACAGCAGCCCACCCCTGGAGGCGGGCATGTTCATTTAGTCCAATCCCTTGCTTACCGCACTATTTGTATCCTTCCACACTCATAGCAAAATTACTTAAATAAATAATGCAGCATTTTTTGCCTATTATTGCATTACTTTACACATATGTTCATTAATGACATCTTGCACCCGTATATTTTGGTACGGCCGAATACACGAGGGGCTTATGTTCCCCGCATTATGGTGTGATAAGTCCGAACACTTTCACAAGTGCGGCACCCCGAACTTATAGCATTATATGAATTGGCTCCGAATCATGTCTTGGGTCAATAGTTGGGTTTGCCCGGCTCCCACGTTTTGGTGCCTTATGTTCCGTTCTGTCGGCTAAGGTGGCACTGGGAGAACCACTGCGATTGCGCCCCGGTTGAGATGGGCGAGCGCCTCAGTGGAGAAAGCTAAAACTGACTGGCATGATAAGGTGAGAGACTGGTCGCTGTTCGAGAGGTCTTTTCGGGTCCCTAAAGACTTATGCCGCTTCGAGCGAAGTACCGGATAATGTCCGATGAAGGCGTGGATAGCGCCCCGAATTCGGTCTTCTGAATACTAGGGGCTTCGCCGAAATTTAAAATTATAGAATTCTATGGCTAAGTGAGAGTGTTCAAGCATTATAAGTCCGGTTGCCTTGTTCGTTGTGTTGAGCGCCTCCCTAGATGGACCCAAAAATGGGAACAAGAGTGCTCAAGTTTATCCCGAACACCCCAGCACTCGCGGCTTGGGGGCTGAAGCCAACGACTTGCCATCTCTCAGATTTTATAAACAGCCGCACAGAAGGTAATATTTTAAATTAAACAAGCGTTGCGTAGCGCATATGAACAAAGTTTTCAGCGCACAGGATAATACATAGCGAGTTTACTCAATAATTACATCTCTGGGGCACTCATCCGCAATATTGCAGGCACCCTTCAGGACAGTCTTATAGTACATTTCGGGCGTATGATACTCCTTGCCCGCTGGCGGCGGGTCAGTAAGAAGCCTCTCCGCATCCAGCCTGCCCCAGTGCACCTTTGCGCGGGCAAGGGCCCGACGAGCACCTTCAATACAGGCGGAGCGCTTGATGACATCCACCTAGGGGCACGCATCCACCAGCCGCCGCACGAGGCCGAAGTAGCTCCCAGGCATGGCCTGTCCAGGCCACAGCCGGACTATAAGGCCCTTCATGGCCTCCTCAGCTACCTTGTGGATCTCGACCAGCTGCTTCAGCTGGTCGCTAGGGGGCACCGGATGGCCGGCCTCAGCGTACTGAGACCAGAAGACCTTCTTCGTTGAGCTCCCCTCCTCGCCACGGTAGAATGCGGCAGCATCGGATACACTGCGAGGCAGATCTGCAAACGCCCCTGGAGAGCTCCGAATTCGGGTAAGTGTCAGGTAGTTTACATTAACATGCTTGCTTTGCATGAAAAATGTCTTACCCGCCGCTATTTTCTTCATATCCTCAACCTCCTGAAGGGCCTTACGGGCCTCGGCCTTGGCGGACTTGGCACTTTCGAGAGCCGAGGCGAGCTCGGACTCTCGAGTCTTTGAGTTGCGCCCCAAACTCTCATGCTTCTCCATGAGAGCCTGGAGCTCTTGCCGCACCTCCGCCACCCGCGCCTCCTGCTTTTCTCGCTCTGCCCGTTCCGCGGCCGCATTGCGTTCGGCCGCGGACACAGCCTCCTTCAGGGCTGCCACCTCGTTAGTGGCCCCTGCAGTGCCCATGTTATCCTTGTTATTTTTTGCAACCTAAATCCTTTTCTGTAAGGTAATTATTCAAAGTGGTGTTACTCACCTTCTTTGTCCTCGAGCTGCTTTTTGGCATGGCCGAGCTCTTGCTCGGACCGCTCGAGATCCTGCTTCAATGCACGGACCTCCGCAGTCAGTGCGGCAGAGGTCAGCAGCGCAGCCTGCAAACCCATATTGACATAATTTATTAGCAACCCTGCGTATATCCTTTTAGATCCTCAGTCCGGCTTTTCTTTCCGAACACCGAACCGAGCATCAGGGGCTACTGTCTATGCGGTATTACATTACACAATTTTAACTTCTTACCTCAAAGCCTGTTAGAAGGCTGCTGCAGGCTTCGGGCAGCCCGCTCTTGGCGAGCTGAACCTTCTGAATCACCGCACTCATGATAGTGCGGTGTTCTTCCTTGATGGAAGCGCCTTTGAACGCCTCCAACAAGTTGTCCGGCGCCTCCGGTTGGACGGGGGCTGCCGGTGTCACGGTCTTGCCCTTCTTGCGAAGGAGCTGCCTGCCGGACTCTGGAACCACTGCAGGTTCCGGCGTAGAGTCCGGCGCAAAGTCCGGGAGGCTGCCTTGCGGCGCCTCCGGAGCCTCCTCCTGATGGGTCCCTTCCCGGGATCCCACCTCGGCGTCCTCAGCGGCGCGAGGGGTGGAGGCGGTCGGGATGGAATCTACATCCGACGGAGCCAACGACCCGCTCGACGAAGCGGGGAGATCATCGTCGGCCGGACTGCAGGCAATGTGCGCCATTAGAAGGACACTATGTGACACAAAAGAAATTGCAGATCATTCAGGGATCCGGATACTTACGATCTCGCCGGAGGCCTAGCCCTTGAAGGCCACTCTTCTTCGCCAATGTTGGCATTGGCGGAACTGTCTGGGGGAATAGTTCTTCCCTCTTGGACCCTTCGGCCTCCCCTGTTGGGGAAGCCTTCCTCTTCCTCTCTCCCTCCTCTGGGAGAGAGTCTTCCTCCTCCTCATCTTCGGGGGAGGAGTCCACCTCGGAGTCGTTGGAGACCTGAAAATGGGAACTCTTTCGAGTACCCGTGGCCACCTTCTTGGCCTTCTTCTCCGGCACCACGTGCGGTGCAGGAACCAGCAGCCCCGCTAGACGGGCGTCCACTGGGTCTTCTGGCATGGGAGCCGGGCAGATGAGCTGCTCGGCCTTCTTCATCCACTCATGTCAAGGGAAAAGGAAGATTGAAACCCGCTTAGAATCAATCTATTAACAATAAGTGTCCCGTAAAGGGGTAGAATCACTTACCTCGTCAGCTGGACGCTGCGAGTGAAATCCGCGATCTTCCGTCACGGATGCGGGGGCTTTGGCGCCCTTAAACAGCACCCTCTAGGCGCCTTCGTACGTCGTGTCGAAGAGCCCGCTCAACGCCTGGTGCTGTTCCGGATCGAACTCCCACGGATCGAATGTCCGTTCTTGGCATGGGAGAATCCGGCGAACGAGCATGACTTGGACCATGTTAACCAGCCTGAGCTTCTTGTTCACCAGCTTCTGGATACAGGCTTGGAGTCCCGTCAGCTCCTTCGAATTACCCCACAGTAAGCCCTTCTCTTTCCAGGAGGTGAGCTGCGTAGGGATACCAGATCTGAACTCGGGGGCCGCCGCCCACGAAGGGTCACGCGGCTCGGTGATGTAGAACCACCCCGACTGCCACCCCTTGACGGATTCCATGAAGGCCCCTTCGAACCAAAGGACGTTGGGCATCTTGCCCAACATGGCGCCTCCGCACTCCGCTTGAGTGCCCTTCACTACCTTCGGCTTGACATTGAAGGTCTTGAGCCACAAGCCGAAGTGGGGCTGGATGCAGAGTAAGGCCTCGCACACGATGATAAACGCCGAGATGTTGAGGATGAAGTTCGGCGCCAGATCATGGAAATCCAGGCCGTAGTAGAACATGAGCCCCCGAACAAAGGGGCGAAGTGGAAAGCCCAGTCTGCAGAGGAAGTGGGGGAGGAAAACGACCCTCTCATGGGGCCTTGGGGTGGGGATGAGCTGCCCCTCGTCGGGCAGCCGGTGCGCGACGTCGCCGGAAAGGTATCCGGCGCTGCGCAGCTTTGTGATGTGCTCCTCCTTAACGGTGGAGGCCAACCATTTACCTCCCGCTCCGGACATGGCCGGGGAAGGTCGAGGCGAGATGCGCGAACTTGGGCGCTGGAGCTCGAGTGCACGGAGATGGATAAGTAAAGGAGGAAGAGGGTGTAGGTGAAAAGGTGAATCCTTATCCCTTATATATAGGCGGACAAAGACTATGCGTCCCCACTAGCCCGGTAAAACTCGCTTATCTCCCAAGCGCCACCATCAATGGCGCGATTGGGTTACCCACGTCCGTATTGATGAGAATCCTGGAATAAGGGGAACACGATCTCTGCTTCGACAAGACGTGCCAAGGAAACCGCTTCGCTAAACGCGCTGAGGTGGTATAATAAAAAACGATTCAAGTAAAGGCTTGGTAGTGGTGTGAGGTCACGCTGCAAAATACGTCAGCAGATTGAACTTGTGTACATTTTATTCTCTCTATGAAGGAATGTGGAATTTATTTTGCAGAGCCGGACACTATCCTGGTGTTCACAATCTTCTCTGGATTATTCAAAGGAGGAACCCGCCTTGCAATGCCGAACATTATGCGCGCTGGACTCATCATCATTGAAGCCAGGTTCAGGGGCTACTGAGGGAGTCCTAGACTAGGGGGTGTCCGGACAGCCGGACTATCATCGTCTGCCAGACTCCAAGACTACGAAGATACAAGATTGAAGACTCCGTCCCGTGTCCGGATGGGACTTTCCTTGGCGTGGAAGGCAAGCTTGGCGATACGGATATGTAGATCTTCTACCATTGTAACCGACTCTGTGTAACCCTAGCCCTCTCCGGTGTCTATATAAACCGGAGGGCTTTAGTCCGTAGGACATAACCTCCATTACAACAATCATACCATAGGCTAGCTTCTAGGGTTTAGCCTCCTTGATCTCGTGGTAGATCCACTCTTGTACTACCCATCATCAATATTAATCAAGCAGGACGTAGGGTTTTACCTCCATCAAGAGGGCCCGAACCTGGGTAAAACATCGTGTCCCTTGTCTCCTGTTACCATCCGCCTAGACGCACAGTTCGGGACCCCCTACCCGAGATCCGCCGGTTTTGACACCGACAGGTCTCAAAAGAATTGGTCTATGAAATTAGATGATGCACTTTGGGCCTACAGAACAACTTATAAAAATCCTATGGGTATGTCTCCATATAAAATGGTTTATGGGAAAGCTTGTCATTTGCCTCTTGAATTAGAACATAAAGCATATTGGGCAATTAAATAACTCAACTATGACTTCAAACTTGCCAGTGAAAAGAGGTTATTTGATATTAGCTCTCTAGATGAATGGAGAACCCAAGCCTATGAAAATGCCAAACTGTTCAAAGAGAAGGTTAAGAGATGGCATGACAAAAGAATCCAAAAGCGAGAATTTAAAGTTGGTGAATATGTTCTATTGTACAATTCTTGTTTTAAAAAAATTTTGCAGGAAAATTTCTCTCCAATTGGGAGGGCCATATATCATTGAAGAAGTTTATCGTTTTGGAGCCATTTAGATCCATAATGTCGAAGGCACTAGTGTGAAGGTGGTCAATGGACAAAGAATGCAACACTGTATTTCAGGTACACCTATTAATGTTGAAACTAATATTATTCAAACCATGACACCGGAGGAAAACATAAGAGAGACCTTCCAGAACACTCCAGAACCCTGAAAAGGAAGAGGTACATGATATGATAAGTAAATGGACTCCAAACATTCCGCAAAAATATTTTATGTCAGTTTCAGAATATTAGAAAAAAAAACACCCGGGAAGGCAACCCAGGTGCCCACAAGGCACCAGGGCGCGCCTGCCCCACCTGGCGCACCCTGGTGGGTAGTGGGCGCCTCGGGCACCTTCCCGATTCTGTTTTCCTGTAGTATGCTTGTTTCCCAAGATAAAATTCTTTATATACTCCCCCAGATGTATTGACCACCGCACCGCAGAAATATCCTATGTTCTTGTTTCGTGTTGTTTTCCTATCAGATCTAGATCGCCATGGCTCCACCAAGCTCCTCTAAGGAGAAGTTCTTCAAGAAGGTCATCAACCCGTACCTACCAGAGGTGTTGAAGCACCCTCAAGCCATTGAGATGCATGAGGGGGTGCTCCACATCCAGGATGTTCAAGGGCCCAACAGGACGGGAAGCGTGGAGGCCAGGCTCGAGGTGGTGGAGCAGGAAATCTTCAAGTGCCAAGCAATGGTGGAGCGTGTCAGTGCCAATTACTCCATGATCACGGAATTCACCCTTGATCACATGCTGGATGGCCATTCTATGAAGGACATCGTCTTCACCTTCAACGAGCAAATCAATTTTCTGCAAAGCCAAATCTATGATCTTCAAAATCAAGTTTTTGAGTATGAAGCAAGATTTAAAGGTATGAGTTTAGCTGCCAGTTGCAGGATTCAGGAAACTCGGGCATCCTCTTACGATGGTGAGCCCCTGCCCTGGAAGACGGAGGATAAACTTACTACCTCAACATCACCATCATCGTCATCACCAAAGAAGGAGACTTGAGCACACGGGTATGAGCACTCTGCTTGGCTTGTGCCAAGCTTGGGGGAGATGCCCGGTATCGTATCGCCATCACTTTTATTACCTTTACCTATCTTAGTTCGATACTTAGTTATTTCGTGATTTAGTCGAATAGAAGTTTAGTATGATCTATTTTCGAGTGTTAGTTTCGTGATCTATCTATCTATGTAATCGAGTGAGAGTTGTATAATAAAGTTTAGTTTGAGTTTTTGCTTCTTTACTTTCTTATTTCAATCAAAATAAAGGAAATAATGAAAAAGATCATGTGCTAATCTTATGGAAAGTAATGACATTACATAAGGAAAAGTATGAGTGAAAGTGCAACTATCCCTAGGTGGTTTTGGTAATTCATAACAACATATAGCTCATTGAGCTAATGCTATTCCAAGACTATTATTTCAGGAAAGCTCAATGAATGGCATGGCATGGATGATGAAAGTGGATCCCTCAAAATACTAAGGACAAAGGATTGGCTCAAGCTCAAAAGCTCAAGACTCTTCATTTTACATTTTAGTGATCCAAGATCACATTGAGTCTATAGGAAAAGCCAATACTATCAAGGAGGGATGAGGTGTTGCTTAATGAGCCTCTTGCTTCATGTGCTTAGTGATATGCTCCAAAACCCTCAACCAATTTCCCATATCCACAAATGACCTATACCCAAAGCCAAAATCGGTCACACCGAAGCTTCCTATCCGGCGCCACCGATTCCAAAAGTCATAGCCACTGCCACAAACCCTAAGCAAATCGGTCTTACCGATAGGGATCTCAATCTCACCGAGATGGGGTTGCAATCTCTCTGTTTCCCTTCACAACGTTTCGGTCTAACCGAAGTGAGTGATCGGTCCCACCGAGATTGCAATGTAAACTCTCTATTTCCTTTTTGTAACATTTCGGTCTCACCGAAAAGAGCAAATCGGTCCCACTGAGTTTACCTGACCAACTCTCTGGAAAGAGTCTCACAGAGTTTGTGTAATCGGTCTTACCGAGATTACGTTATGCCCTAACCCTAACCGAATCGGTCTCACCGAGATGCATGTCAGTCCCACCAAAAATCACTAACGGTCACTAGGTTTACTAAATCGGTCCGACCGAGTTTAACTATTCGGTCCCACCAAGTTTGGTAAATTGTGTGTAACAGTTAGATTTTGTGTGGAGGCTATATATACCCCTCCACCTCCTCTTCATTCGTGGAGAGAGCCATCAGAACGAACCTACACTTCCAACTTACCATTTCTGAGAGAGAATCACCTACTCATGTGTTGAGGCCAAGATATTCCATTCCTACCATATGAATCTTGATCTCTAGCCTTCCCCAAGTTGCTTTCCACTCAAATCTTATTTCCACCAGATCCAAAACCTGTGAGAGAGAGAGTTGAGTGTTCGGGAGACTATCATTTGAAGCACAAGAGCAAGGAGTTCATCATCAACGCACCATTTGTTACTTCTTGGAGAGTGGTGTCTCCTAGATTGGCTAGGTGTCACTTGGGAGCCTCCGACAAGATTGTGGAGTTGAACCAAGGAGTTTGTAAGGGCAAGGAGATCGCCTACTTCGTGAAGATCTACCGCTAGTGAGGCAAGTCCTTCGTGGGCGACGGCCATGGTGGGATAGACAAGGTTGCTTCTTCGTGGACCCTTCGTGGGTGGAGCCCTCCGTGGACTCGCGCAGCCGTTACCCTTCGTGGGTTGAAGTCTCCATCAATGTGGATGTACGATAGCACCACCTATCGGAACCACGCCAAAAACATCCGTGTCTCCAATTGCGTTTGAATCCTCCAAACCCTTCCCTTTACTTTCTTGCAAGTTGCATGCTTTAATTTCTGCTGCCTATATACTCTTTGCATGCTTGCTTGAATTGTGTGATGATTGCTTGACTTGTCCTAAAATAGCTAAAATCTGCCAAACTCTAAAATTGGGAAAAGGTTAAGTTTTTATTGGTCAAGTAGTCTAATCACCCCCCCCCCTCTAGACATACTTCAAGGTCCTACAAGTGGTATCAGAGCTTTGGTCTCCATTTGCTTTATTTCCATAGCTTTTGGTGGTCATAGCCTTGGTTTCACAACCTAGGAGCGTATGGCGTCTAGCGAGGGAAATTATCACCATAGAGGTCCTTACTTTGATGGTACTAATTTTGCTAGTTGGAAGCATAATATGAAAATGCATATTCTTGCACATAACCCCGCCGTTTGGGCAATTATTTGTATTGGCTTGCAAGGTGAATTTTTCGATGGGAGAGAACTGAACTGTGAAGCTAATGCGGAAGAATTGAAGATGCTGCAATACAACGCTCAAGCTTATGATATCATCTTCAACGGATTGTGCCCCGAAGAATTCAACAAAATCAGCCGTCTTGAGAATGCAAAGGAAATTTGGGATACTTTGATTGATATGCATGAAGGTACCGAGTCCGTCAAGGAATCCAAGTTGGATGTGCTCCAAAGTCAGCTTGACAAGTTCAAAATGAAGGATGGTGAAGGTGTCGCTGAAATGTACTCTAGGCTTGCTCTTATCACAAATGAGATTGCCGGCTTAGGGAGTGAAGAGATGACCGACAAATTCATCATCAAGAAGATCTTAAGAGCATTGGATGGAAAGTATGATACCGTGTGCACATTGATTCAAATGATGGCAAACTACAGAGATCTCAAGCCAACGGAACTCATTGGAAGAATTGTTGCTCATGAGATGTCACTCAAGGATAAGGAGGAACTTCACAACAAGTCAAGTGGTGCTTACAAAGCCTCAAGTGAAGCCCCCACATCATCAAGTGAGAAACAAACCTTCAATGAAGAATTGAGCCTAATGGTGAAGAACTTCAACAAATTCTACAAGAGTGGAAGCAAAGAAAGAAGCTCCAAGTCAAGGTCTTACAATGACAAAAGATCTTCTAGTCGAGAGCGCAATTGCTACAATTGTGGGAGACCCGGACACTACTCCAATGAGTGTACGGCACCCTACAAAAGAAGAGAAGATTCTCCAAGAAGAAGGAGCAAAAGAGAAGAATCACCACCAAGAGAGAGGAGGAGTAGAGATGATCGTTATGAACGAAGACCCTCACAGAGAAGCAAGGATTCGGAAAGGAAGGACAAGTCATCAAGGAGATACACAAAACGAAGACATCAAGCTCATGTTGGTGAATGGGTATCCGGCTTTGACTCCGACAATCACTCCGAGAGAAGCTATCACTCCGACTCCGAATATACTCAAGATGAAGGTGTTGCCGGTCTAGCACTTGTGTCAACCAACTCCTACGACATATTTGAGTCACCAAATGAAGGTGTTGGAAGATGCTTCATGGCCAAAGGTCCAAAGGTAACACATCCCGAGTATGTTGATTTCAATAGTGATGAAGATGACTTGCTTGTGGATGATGATTTACTTGTTGACAACTCTAGTGATGAATACTATGATGAAACGTCAATTAATCATGCTAAACAAGATAAAACGAATGACAATGATAAGGAGAAGATTGAGATTCTAACTAAAGAACTAAACTCTCTTAAGTTAGCTCATGAAACTATCTACGAAGATCATCGAGAACTTTTAAGGGCTTATGAGAAGTTACGCTTTGAAAAGCTCAATCTTGAGCAAGAGCATGAGTTCTTAAAAGCAATCAATGATGATCTCCGCAAGAAAAGTTCTTCTTACATTGCCAAGTGTTTACTCTTATCTACTTACATGCCTCAAGTCAAGTCTAGTAACAAGTACAAGAAAGATACTTCCTCTAGTAGTAATAATAATAATGTCAAATCCAATATTGTTGCTTCTAATAGTTCTCTTGATTCCACTAATGATTCTCTTAGCCAAGTTACACTTGAGCAAGAAAATAGCTTATTGAAGGGAATTATAGAGAAAGGTGTTTACAAGAGCCTTGCCGGGAGTAAGCAATTCAAGGAAATTTTACGCAAGCAAGGCAGGCACCGGAAGAATCAAGGTGTTGGTTTTGAACGAAAGTTCAATGCCAATGGAGTTGAGTGGGAAGAAGATCAATACCCCAAGATGAAGTTTGTTCCTCAACAAGAGAAGTATGATCCTACTTCCTTCAAGGGAACACAAGCTCAAGATGATCTTCCACCACAAGACCACAAGAACAAAGGCAAGGACAAGCTTCAAGAAGAGATTGATGCATTTGAAGAAGCACCTAAAGGCTCATTCAAGTGGGTCCCCAAGACTACGTCAAGTTCTACTTCATCAAGTACAACTACAACTCCAAGGATTCCCATCAAGATTATGTGGATCCCGAAGAAGAAGAACTAGAGAGTTCTTGAGGGTGACTCCGCCAACATTCTTCACTCATATCATTTTGGCAAGAACAAGTGCAATCAACTTCCACATCTTGCACTAGTTCAAGGAGTCACAAACCCTCATGTTGGTAAGGCAAGGGACAAGGTAACCTAATGATTTCATGGACATCATCTCGTGTGTGCATCACTCTATGTCTATGGATATTCTTGTTTGTTCCTTGTGGGACTAACCCATGTAGGTAAGTTGAAAGTGCAACTCACTCCAAAGGATTGCTCCAAATGATCTACATCAACATTGAGCATCAACATCTTCAACACCTACATGAAGTCATCATCGACAAAACCCAAGGTTAGTTCATCCCTCTAAGGGGTGATCTCACATCTAGGGGGAGCTTAACTCTAAGAATTGAGTCAAAGCAACTCTAATGGTGTGAACACATCAATGCATTATGTAAAAGTGGTAACCCCACTTGAGCTTAAACGATGAGTATGACCTATGATCAAATGTTCTCATTTGACTCCTAAGTCAATATACTCATATATAGATGACCTAGTAATCGCCAATTGTTTGATAGATGCTAGAATTGGTTGTGCATGCTTTGCCACATATTCATTTGCTATCTTATTGTGTGAGCATGTTGGTGCATATTTTACTCATTCAAGGACATCCAGTTGTTGTTTTTGATTGTTTGGGTTCTTTTCTTTTTGCCAAGTGGATGGATAAGAATGCCTAAGAACCTTCTTTAGCTATCTATGCTTTTCTCATCTCAAACTCTATTCATGCTACATCACAAAATTTGATCAAGTCAGATTCGAACCACTCTATGTGAGGAGCACTCGGAGTCCCCGATTCGTCACAGACTTAAACTTCCAAAACCTCTTTGTGATTCTCGGTCAGACCGATTCCTCCATTTTGGTCCTACCGAGATCATCAAGTTGATCTGAGTTTTCAATCTCGGTGCAACCGATTTGAACTTTTCGGTCTCACCGATTTGCTGTAACTGAACACAGTTATGCATCTCGGTGCCACCGAGTTGTTCCATTCGGTCACACCGACAGGGTCGGGCTATATATAGCCACGGGCAAAAGTTTGGAAATTTCTCCAAAACCCTTCGCCCGCGCAATAGCTCGCTCTGCCATCGGTGGTCTCCGGATCGTCTCCTCGTCGCCAGCAGCCTCCTGTCGCTGGACTCCGCCGCCGTCAACGGATTTCGTCCCCGCCGTTGCCACCGTAGCAAGTCCACCGCCAAGTTAGGGTATGGACTTGATCTTTGTGCTATCCACTTCTGATTCCAAGCACATTGTATTTACATTGAATCTTGCCACGATTGAAACTCTTCTATCCAACCAAAATAATCCATAGATTAGATGTGATTCAAATTTTTAGGGTTAGGTTTCCGCCGAAACCATCTCGGACCCACCGAGTTGAAAAACTCGGTATCACCGATTTGGCATATGCCATTGCACTAGTGACTCTCGGTCTGACCAAGAATTACTAATCGGTGCGACCGATTTGAGGATTCTGTGAAACCCTAGCAGTCTCGGTGCCACCGAACTGTGACTCGGTCCAACCGAGATCATCAATTTAGGTTCCGAAACTGCTTCGGTATCACCGAGTTTGAAAATCGGTTGATCCGAAATGCTTTCTGTGGAAAACTAAAACTGAACTTTTGAATCATTCTTTTGCAAAAATCTCTGCATTTTGTGATGCTCATCTATTCTATCTCATCTATAACTCTTCACAGGGTCAGCAGTCAGCTTTTGCAGTATGTCAGATCAAAGTGACAGCCAGAACAGGTCAGAAGAGCACATGGACTTGAGTGAGGGCACTAGTCCCTCAACTTCAGATGATGGGAGCAGAAGTACTCCTAGCAATTTGCCTAAGGCTGCTACTAGGCAAAGGAGGAAAAGAACTTTAGATTCTGAGGATGAAGATTACAAAGTTGAGGAAGATGAGGCCACTTCCAAGAAAGTGGTGCTCAAGAAAGAGTATGGCTCTGCACAGAGCACAAAGCCAGGTCTGAAGAAGAAAGTTCCTGCCAAGAGAACTCCAATGCCAAAGGCCAGCAAGTCCACCCAAGTGCCAGCTCAAGCTCAACCCAAAGAGGCACCTGCAAGGAAAGATACATCATCCAAACCTCAGAAAGTCCCCACTGGTGCAACTATGAAGTTCACAATTGAATCAGAGGATGATGGTGATCGGGACAAGAAAAAGAAGAGAGCAAGAACCAAAACTGCCAAGGTCCTTGGAAAGCCCTCAATGAGAAGGGATTCTGATGAAGAGGAAGAGGATGCTGCACCAGCACCTAAGGCAGCTAAGCTTATGGGAGATGCAATCAGATCAGAGGCTGCAACATCCAAGCCCAAGGAAGCACCCAAAGCTGCCTCCAAGGCCAAGCAAGTTCCAAAGAGGAATACTAGGAGTATTCCAGCTGCTGAGAAGAACAAGGCCCCAGTGCCCAATTTTGCTGAAGATGAAGATGAAGAAGGACAGGTCCTTAGAAAGCTCAAGCCCAAGAAACCAGACCACAATGATGCCCATCCTATGGCTAAGGACATGAGAATCAGGAAGGATTCAGGGCTGAGACTGTGGAGGATGGAAGATCCATATGCTTCAAGAAGAAGAACTGCTGTTGACTACAGGTTCCACATAAAGGAACAGCAGGACTTCTATGAAACAATTCTGTTGGACAAGAAGCCCATAGTCTGTGACATGAGGTGGGTTGACTGGAAATTCATCAGGGAAAATGAGCAGCACTATCCTGGAG
Organism: Triticum timopheevii; assembly: GCA_963921465.1. Classification (NCBI taxonomy): domain Eukaryota; kingdom Viridiplantae; phylum Streptophyta; class Magnoliopsida; order Poales; family Poaceae; genus Triticum; species Triticum timopheevii. The sequence continues at coordinate 273,095,402 of OY997262.1, read as the reverse complement.
AGCAAGAGAGCTTTGTTGCTTGTGGAGTTAGAGATTTTGTTGGACAGAAGTTCACCAACTGGAATGATGAGCTTATCATGCAGTTCTACTCCACAGCACATTTCTATCCAGATGGTAGAATTGTTTGGATGTCTGAAGGTACAAGGTACCAATCCACTATTGAAGAATGGGCAAGTCTCATAAATGCCCCCAAGGAAGAAGAGGATGACCTGGACATTTATGCAAAGAATAAGTTGGGACACAATTCAATGGCTCACATGTACAAGGAGATTCCAGACAAGGCAGTAGAGACTCACAAGTTTGGATCAGTTCACTTTCTGCTGTCAGGGTTGCCAACCATAAATTGGATTCTGAGGCACACTTTGTTGCCCAAGTCTGGTGACCATAACATGATCAGAGGGCACGCCATCAACATGTTGCATGTGTTTGATGTGCCCCAGAAGTTCAAAGTCATGAGCCTCATAGTTGAAACAATTAAGAGGACTGCAGCAGATCAGAAGAGGAGCTGTGGATATGCACCTTAGATACAGGAGTTGATTAACTCAAAGATGGGCACAGGGAAATATCAGTTGGATAAGGAACATTTTCCAATTTATCCAGACTTTGAGGACAATGAGGTTGTCATGAATGAAGATGATCCACAATTAGTTCAAGCTCAGGAGAAGAAGGAGAAGGCAAAGAAGGAGAAGGCTGCCAAGATGCCAACTCAAGAGGAGGCATCTGAATATTTCTTGAAAACCAAACAGGAGCAGCTTGGTTACTTGATAGCATCAACTCTGAGGATTGAGAAAGGGTTGGCCACCCTCACTCAGAATCAGGAGAGCCTTGAGAGAATCATGGAACAAAAATTCTATGATCTAGATGTCAAAGTAACTGAGATTCAGTCTGTTGTAGAGCAGCTACAGGATGACATGCAGGAGAGGAAGGGCAAGACTACCACCAATGTGTTTGCCAGAGTGCACAGAGCCCAGAGGTCAGTTGCAGTGCCAGTGACAGACACTAGAGCAACAACTTCAGCACCAGCTACTGCCCCTACAGTTCCAGTGCAACCAGCTCCAGCATCCACTCCAGCACCCTCTACTTCAACTGAAGCCTTCGTCCAAAGAGCTATCAGGACACCACCACCAGAAGATCAAGCCTGAGAGTCAATCTAGCACTATGCATTTTCTATGAACTTTTTGGTAACTTGTTGCCAAAGGGGGAGAAAAATGTATAGATCATAGGCTTCGAGAGAGAGAGTGTTGCTTTTATTCTCTCTTGCTTTATTTGGTGGTTTTTCAAACTTTGTTTGCTTTGGGTTGAGATACTATGCATGTGAGACATTGATGATCATGTGTTTGATCATAAGCTACACTTATGCATGCTTGATATTATCCTATCTATCTTATGTGATCACTCACTATGCTTGGTGATGAGTGCATGTATTCATTGTTTATTATTTTGAGCGCTCCACCAAGATGTATGTGACATGGAAGAGTAACCCATGAGCCTAATTCATTGTGCATTTGCAGTCCAAAGCAAATCTTAACCCATGCACAAACTTAGGGGGAGCTCTTGCTTATCACATACTTCTCAAAGCGACGATGTTATTCAATCTTATTATCATTTGTCGAAGCTTTGATCTATATGTTGTCATCAATTACCAAAAAGGGGGAGATTGAAAGTGCAACTATCCCTAGGTGGTTTTGGTAATTCATAACAACATATAGTTCATTGAGCTAATGCTATTCCAAGACTATTATTTCAGGAAAGCTCAATGAATGGCATGGCATGGATGATGAAAGTGGATCCCTCAAAATACTAAGGACAAAGGATTGGCTCAAGCTCTAAAGCTCAAGACTCTTCATTTTACATTTTAGTGATCCAAGATCACATTGAGTCTATAGGAAAAGCCAATACTATCAAGGAGGGATGAGGTGTTGCTTAATGAGCCTCTTGCTTCATGTGCTTAGTGATATGCTCCAAAACCCTCAACTACTTTCCCACATCCACAAATGACCTATACCCAAAGCCAAAATCGGTCACACTGAAGCTTCCTATCCGGCGCCACCGATTCCAAAAGTTATAGCCACTGCCACAAACCCTAAGCAAATCGGTCTTACCGATAGGGATCTCGGTCTCACTGAGATGGGGTTGCAATCTCTCTGTTTCCCTTTGTAACATTTCGGTCTAACCGAAGTGAGCGATTGGTCCCACCGAGATTGCAATGTAAACTCTCTGTTTCCTTTTTGTAACATTTCGGTCTGACCGAAAAGAGCAAATCGGTCCCACCGAGTTTACCTGACCAACTCTCTGGAAAGCTTATTACCAAATCGGTCTCACCGAGTTTGTGTAATCAGTCTTACCGAGATTACATTATGCCCTAACCCTAACCGAATCGGTCTCACCGAGATGCATGTCAGTCCCACCGAAAATCACTAACGGTCACTAGGTTTACTAAATCGGTCCGACCGAGTTTAACAATTCGGTCCCACCGAGTTTGGTAAATTGTGTGTAACGGTTAGATTTTGTGTGGAGGCTATATATACCCCTCCACCTCCTCTTCATTCGTGGAGAGAGCCATCAGAATGAACCTACACTTCCAACTTACCATTTCTGAGAGAGAATCACCTACTCATGTGTTGAGGCCAAGATATTCCATTCCTACCATATGAATCTTGATCTCTAGCCTTCCCCAAGTTGCTTTCCACTCAAATCTTCTTTCCACCAGATCCAAAACCTATGAGAGAGAGTTGAGTGTTGGGGAGACTATCATTTGAAGCACAAGAGCAAGGAGTTCATCATCAACGCACCATTTGTTACTTCTTGGAGAGTGGTGTCTCCTAGATTGGCTAGGTGTCACTTGGGAGCCTCCGACAAGATTGTGGAGTTGAACCAAGGAGTTTGTAAGGGCAAGGAGATGGCCTACTTCGTGAAGATCTACCGCTAGTGAGGCAAGTCCTTCGTGGGCGACGGCCATGGTGGGATAGACAAGGTTGCTTCTTCGTGGACCCTTCGTGGGTGGAGCCCTCCGTGGACTCGTGCAGCCGTTACCCTTCGTGGGTTGAAGTGTCCATCAACGTGGATGTACGATAGCATCACCTATCGGAACCATGCCAAAAACATCCGTGTCTCCAATCGCGTTTGAATCCTCCAAACCCTTCCCTTTACTTTCTTGCAAGTTGCATGCTTTAATTTCCGCTGCCTATATACTCTTTGCATGCTTGCTTGAATTGTGTGATGATTGCTTGACTTGTCCTAAAATAGCTAAAATCTGCCAAACTCTAAAATTGGGAAAAGGTTAAGTTTTTATTGGTCAAGTAGTCTAATCACCCCCCCCCCCCTCTAGACATACTTCAAGGTACTACAATAAGTGGTAAAATTTATTGAAAGTTTGGCAAACATAGCATTGGTCAATGATGCAATTCATAAAAGAATTAATAAGGGAAGAGAAGATTCACATGCAAATATACTATCTTGGACATCTTCTATGATTGTGAGCTCCCATTAAATATCTTATGCCAAATTGTTGACATTGGACAAGGAAGACAACATAATGATTTATGTTTGTTCATATTCAAATAGAAGTTATATTGTCATAGATCCTCTAACATGTGGTGCTTGTCCAATATCTTTGCTAGCCAAAAGTCCGCACTATGTAGAGATACTACTTGTGCATCCAAAAACCTTAAACCCAAATTCGTGTTTTGAGAGTCCACAAAACCTACATATGGACTAAGATCCTTCAAGTAAGTTTCATCGGTGCAAAAAGGGCAATAAAAATTGCCTCTAAATGTGTTTGATCTTTTAGTGTAAGGGAAAATAAGTGGTGTACGAACTTGTGATGGCAAAGTAATAAAAGCGACGGACTGCATAATAAATTTTGCTATCATAAGGGGCAATATAACGTGATGTTCTTTTGCATTAAGAGATTGAGCATACAAAACCAAAAAGCGCATGACAACCTCTACTTCCCTCTGCGAAGGGCCTATCTTTTACTTTTATGTATTTACTTTTTATGCAAGAGTCAAAGTGTCATCCTCTATTCCTTTTTATTTTCTCTTTTGGAAGCACCATGTGGTGGGGAAAGATCTAGGCACATATACCCAGTTGAATGTGATTAATCATGAGTTATTATTGTTGACATCACCCTTGAGGTGAATAAGTTGGGAGGCTAAACTATAAGACCCTATCTTTCTATGTGTCCGGTTGAAACCTTTTGCTCATATATATGTTGTGAGTGTTAGCAATCATAGAAGACTAAATGATGGTTGAGTATGTGGACTTGCCAAAAGGCTCCGACATGAGACCCTTCCTGAAAATATGATGAATTGTAATTGGAAAGTTAACTAAGAACATAGTTTGCTTGCTTTCAAGAAAGTTTATGCTTTATACTTCGATGTTGTGATGAATCGTTACTTGCTCATGAGAAGTTATATGATAAAGTTATATGATGACGTTTGTTGTTGTTATGATAATGATTATGATGCTACTATGTCCGTATTTTGTTTTTATCGACACCTCTCTCTCTCTCTCTCTAAACATGTGGGCATGATTTTCGATATCAGCTTTCGCTTCACGACAAGCGAGGTCTAAGCTTGGGGGAGTTGATACGTCCATTTTGCATCATGTTTTCCTACTATTATTTATAGTTTCTTCATGCATTATAACACTTTATGGAGTAATTCTAATGCCTTTTATCTCATAATATGCAAGGTTTGCACAAAGAGGGAGCATGCCGGCAGCTGAAATTTTGGACCTGAAAAAGCTATGTCAGAGATACCTATTTCGCACATCTCCAAATCAGCTGAAATTTCACAGAGAATTATTTCTGTATATATAAAAATATTGGAATAAAGAACCACCGGAGGGGGTCACTGTCGGTGTCAAAACTGGCGGATCTCGGGTAGGGGGTCCCGATCTGTGCGTCAAGGCTAATGGTAACAGGAAGCAAGGGACACAGATGTTTACCCAGGTTCGGGCCCTCTTAATGGAGGTAAAACCCTACTTCCTACTTGATTAATACTGAAGATATGGGTAGTACAAGAGTAGATCTACCACGAGATCGTAGAGGCTAAACCCTAAGAGCTAGCCTATGATGGTATGATTGTAATTGTGATCGGCCTTCTAAGGACCAACCTCTCCGGTTTATATAGACACCGGAGAGGGCTAGGGTTTACATGGAGTCGGTTACAAGGAAGGAAACACAATATCTAGATCGCCAAGCTTGCCTTCCATGCCAAGGAGAGTCCCATCCGGACACGGGCCAAAGTCTTGAGTCTTGTATCTGTACGCTTCAATAGTTCGGACGATGTATACAGTCCGGCTGTCCGGATACCCCCTTATCCAGGACTCCCTTAGTAGCCCCTGAACCAGGCTTCAATGATGATGAGTCCGGCGCGCAGTGTTGTCTTCGGCATTGCAGGGCGGGTTCCTTCTCCGAATACTCCAAAATGGTTATCGAACACGCAGATCGTGTCCGGATCTGCAAGATGATCTTCACATAGCATAAACCTGATCCGCTGGCAATCTTCGTGCATCGTGCCCTTGCATCATGGCCTGGTCCAATGCGAACCGGCGTTTCTTACCCCACCTCGACTCGTGTTACGAGGCGGTTTTATTGGCACATCCAGTCGAGGCAGAGATCGTGTTCCCCTTATTACGGGATTTTCCATTAATATGGGCGTGCGTGACCCCACGACGGCCGTTGGTATAACTCCGTGTGTTTTTAGATAAGCCTCAAACGGTCACACCGAGGACTCTTGATATTCACCCTCTTTATAAAGGGGTCGAGGCCTATGCCTCTTTTCCACCTTCCTCGCGTCTTCTCGCACCTCGAGTTCTAACACCCGAAACCTAAGCTCCAACCCCCCAGATCCTCCAATATGTCCGGATCTGACCCTCAAGGCCGGTGGGTGGCCTCCTCGATTAAAAAGGAAGACATTGCGAAGCTTAGGGAGGTCGGATACCTGACCGCCGACATCCAACACAGGCTTCCTGCTCCAGGGCAAGTCATCCCTACACCGGAGCCCAATGAATGCGTCGTGTTTGTCCCTCACTTCCTCTGCGGCTTGGGCTTCACCCTCGATCCCTTCGTGAGGGGGCTCATGTTCTACTATGGGTTGGATTTTCATGATCTGGCTCCAGACGCTATCCTCCATATCTCGTCGTTCATTATCGTGTGTGAGGCTTTTCTCCACGTCACCCCACACTTCGGCTTATGGCTCAAGACCTTCAATGTGAAGCCGAAGATATCGAGGGGCGACATGTGGAGTGCGAAGGTGCCGTAATAAGCAGGAACGCCGATGCCCCATGGCCAGAGGGTTCTTTCCCAGAAGTATCCGATGTATGGCAACGGAGGTGGTTCTATGTCACGGGTCTCAGAGGCACAAAGTGGGTGGCTGCTCCCGAGTTTCACTCGGGCCCTCCGTCACAACTAGCATCTTGGACCGACGTAGGATGGAAATGGGGGCTCGCTGGTGATGTACCAGTACTGCAGAATCGCATTCGGGAGCTCCTTGAGAGGGACATTAACCTCGTCAGCATAATGCAAGTGATGTTAATCCGAGGGATGTTGTCGTGCCAACGTCGGCCTCTCCGGATGTGGGAGTTCAATCCGGAGGGTCCGCGGATAGTCAAGCACTTCTTCGGCTTGAAGCTTGAAGGGATGTGCAAATTATTCTTCGGACAGAAAGTAGAGTGTCCGGACACCACCGAGGATGCGGACCTAAGCTGCAATCGCCTAGATACCCAAGTAAGTAGTCTTGATACCGGACACCTTGTTTTGAATTTGTCATAATTGTTTATTCTGACAATCATCTGTGGCCAGGAATGGCTCAGCAAGGCGGAGAGAATCAGGTGTCCGGCACCACTTCCCGAAGGCTCGCCTGGTCCCACCATGGCCAAGATGCTTGACCGGGTACTCAACAGAATGCCCTCGAAGAAGGCTAAGGCCTCCTCCCCGCGCGGGAAGAAGAGGGATGCCGCCGAAGACTTGGAGGCGGGGATGCCCAAACCAGGGAAAAAGGCATCCCCAGGGGGCCCTGCCCCGACGGGCAACCTCACCGCGTCATGCCCACCAACGGGCCAGCCCTTCACCGAGCTGTAAGTCCATCTACAATTTGAAGGTACTGTGTCTCTCCTAGATCAATAACCAGGATTTGACTTTTCGCAGTCTGGCTAGCAGCTCTTCTCAACAGGGTTCGTCTTCGGGGGATCTTCCTCCGGAGATGATGGAGAGCGAGATCCCACCCGCCTCTCCAACTTATGAAGCGGGCGACACTGAGGTGTCTTCATGGAGGAGTCCGGATCTGCCGGAGCCAGAAGCCAATACGTCAGCCGCCCTGAGTCCGGAGCATTTGGCTCACACGAGGGACGATGGGAAGGGTCCGGCATAGTTCAATGTCCGGCCGAATGTACTGACGGGCTTACTAGAGCGAGCTGCGCTCTCGGAGGAGCACCGCTCATTAATGAGCGTGGTGCTCAAAAAGATTTCATCTGCTACAAGCGGTTTGAATGAAGCATTCACAAGCCTGCTTAGAGGCTTTGAGGTATGTAATGAAGAATACACTATTTATTTGGTTGTGAGGCACGCGCTAGGTGTGCTCCATATAGATAGTAGCCCCTGAGACTCTAGTTGCCCGCCCTAGGCGGCAAACGGGGGATCATAAACCAATGATTGTGCTGTAAATATGTGCACATATCTGTGGGTCCGGCCGCCGGCCAGTCCGTTGAAGTTGCCAAACTAACGAGGCAAATTGGATCGATTGATGCCGATATCACACTGAGGAATGAGCGGCTGGAAAAATCACAAGGTATGTGTCCTTCTTTCCTTTGTATAGGAAAATATGAAGGTGGCATGATATTAATGTGATATGTTTTGGACTGCAGATGGTGCTGCTGCCGTGGAGGCCCTGAGGGCAGAACTTGCTCAAGCCAAGGAACAAGCTCGGCTGAGCAATGCGGCTGCCCTAAAGGCGGCCGGGGAATTGAGGGCCGAATAGGCTGCTCATCGCCGAAGCGAGGAAAAGATAGCCGAAATGGCTGTTGAGTTAAAAAATGCCGCTGACCAGTATGAGCTCCTTAAAAAGGAGCATGAGGATAATTCGGCCAACCTGAACAAGGCACTTAATGCCACCAAGGAAATACGGACCGAGCTCAGGGGTGCGCGGGAGGAGCTTCAACAGGCTGGTAAAATCGCGGCTGGGGGCTCCTATTTGCTGCGGACGAAGTTTTTCGATCTGAATACGCTCCCTGGATGGACGCTGGAGTCCTGCGGACGCATATGCGGATTTGGCGAAGAGTACAGCTGACGCTGCCGAGTTCTTCAAAGATCAAGATGATAAGGAAGTGTAGAAGCTTTTCTGGTCGCAATTCCATGCTCCCACTCGCCCGCTGCCGTTAAGTGACAAGATGGCTGCTGTAGCGGAGCTTCACAGGCTGTCCTGGCTTGCAATGCGGTCTGTAATAGACCATCTTTGGCTGAAGGGCCCTAAGTCGGACAGTTACTTTGGCTTGGTGCAACAATTCCTTGGGGCAGTGCCTCGGATCGATGCCATGAGAAGGTCGGCGTGCATAGAAGGTGCGCGGATGGCTCTTGCCCGCGTTAAAGCCTATTGGACTGATATGGAGGCCACCATTATAGCGACCCAAGGATCCGGCGGGAGGCCAATAGATGCTCTGTAGAAGGTTAGCTCGAGGTCAAGTGCTTAGAGTTTAGGCTGTGACCCAGTGTCTAGATGCATTGAGGAACTGGCTGTGCTGCACAGAAACTTACAAGTAAATTGATGTGCCTTCATGCAGCAATGTGGCATTGGATTTTCTTTATCAAATCCTGAAAATGTATGCCCTTATTCAGAAATTTTACAAATATTACCCCATCGTCCACTTGTAGAACAAAGAGATACTGTGTTCCTATGTTGGCCGACAAGGTCTTCTAACGACCGAAAATGCCGATCCACGAACGGAGACATCTCTTCGTTCTTCACACGACCGAAGAGTTAGATTTTATTTTCCCGTGGACACAGACTTACTATACTCGCTACTCCGACACACATAATCCACGCATCCAGAAGAAGAGGCTGAGAACAATCATCAACTGTTATCTGAAGGTGTTATTAATTGGAGAATACTACCCATCACAACAATATTCAAAGGGATGTGCTCCATGTTTTCCACTGTCCTACACAGTCAATGTTGTTCTTTTTCTCGATAAGGAGTCAATGTTGTTCTAACAAAACAGATCCAGTGTTCTTTTTTTCACAAAAAAATGAGTTTCTCATGGACAGAAAAATGGTTATGTTCACCGCAAAAAAAGGAAAAAAAGTTATGAACAGTGTGAACAGACCATCCGGCCTGCAATCTACACCTGCAATGACTCAGCCAATGCAACAAAATTGGACGTGATGACGACTCTGTGTATCTATCTACACTTGGCAATTGTCATGCTTGCTAATCTCAAACTTGTGCATCCTTTCTCATTGTCCATCTGGTCTGGTTAGTTGGTGGGTAGGCTCACAGATATGCCTCGGCCATCCATCCTCTCATAGAAAAGCATGTACACCTCGCACCCGAGAACTTCTTTTAGAGGGACTTCCTTGATGACGCGATCAGTTGCGCAAACCCATGAGGAAGAACCACTGCTCTGCTCCTTGCGACCTGCCCTCACATAAGCAGCATAGTGCCCTACATTCAAGGTGTGACCATGGTGCTCAATGACACCGACTAGGCGATAGCTGGAGTTACCCAAGTTGGAAAGCTATGAACACAAGTATCATCACCCAAGTTGAATTTTTGGCAAAATGTAAGCGGTTTAAGAGCAGTTTTGAAAACCGTTTTTCCTTCATACAAAAAACGTGAATCGTATTTTCGATCGCATTTCTAAACCTTTTATTGGAATGACGCAAATAATATGGCATTGGAAAGCTGCTGCAAAACCGCTCCTTCCACATGTTGAAATTTTTCTCTAATTCCTTATAGTTAAAGAGTAATTTGGAAAATCATAAAATTTTGCGAACCGAACAGCCGAGTTCGTATTTTTGATGGAATTTCTAAACGGCTAATCCAATTGAGGCAAATGATATGGCGTTGGAAAGCTTATGAAAATGCGCTACTTTTTCATGTTGAAAGTGTTTTCTAATTTTGAATGGTTTAAAAGAAATTTAGAAAATAATACAAGTTCTAGAGAATTTGTATTTTCGAGCTAATGTTTTAACCGTATGTCCGAATGCAACAAATGATATGGCGTTGGAAAGCTAAAGGAAATGCGAAACTTTTTTGTATCTATTATTTCTCCTAACTCTTTATGGTTTTAAGTCAGTTTCAAAAATGGCGAAAAACGTATTTTCGCCGTATTTTCTACAAACTTTAACGGAATGGCGCAAATAATATACTGTTGAAAAGCTACGGAAAATGCGAAACTTTTTCATGTTGATGGTTTTCTCCGATTCCTAGCAGTTTTCAAGTAATTGCGAAAATGGCGGGATCATTCGTTTTGCCTTTATGGCGAAACTGATTCTTCGAAAATGCACCACGTGAAGAATTGAACTTCTCGGCATGTCTACTTGAATTTCACTCTATTTTTCACGGGCCTTTTTTGCTCGTAGATCTCCATCCACTGCTTGTAGCTCTTCATCGACTCACCGAAATTGAGCAAGTGATATACCGCTCGAAAGTTGCTGTAGACATGCAACTTTCCCGTGTTGATCATTTTTTCATAGTCGCGACGGTTTTAAAAGTTTTTCATTTGAAATTCATTCAGTGTAGTAGTTGAACTTCCTGCTGTTTTCACGTTGAACTTCTGTGACGTATTTTCGTTTGTAATTTTCCTTATCCATTTGTTAGTGTTACACAAATGATTTTCCTTTTGTACAAACCTTTCTCACAATAAATTTTTTAACTTTCTCCGACCGAGGACTTGAACTTACACAAATGATATTCCTGTCGTTTTGAAGTAAATTAGAAAATGACAAGATCATGATTTCTGCCTTCATCACGAATGGAAATGCACTGCGTGAAGTAGTTGAACTTCTCGGGCATGTCTGTTTGAACTTCTCTTTGTTTTCGACGTGCTATTTTTTGACATGCTATTTTTCGCAATGCGTGAAGTAGTTGAACTTCTCGGGCATGTCTATTTGAACTTCACTCTGTTTCACTTTATTTGTATTTTTCTTGTATGAAATACACACCATGTAGTACGTGAACTTCCGGTTGTTATCACTTTTGAACTTCTCTCTGGTTTGAGAGAATTATTTTAAAACACAAAAAAAACATATTTTTTTATGTATTTTGCATAACTAAATAGATGGTGAATCTCTCTTACAAGAATATTTTGAACTTTTCATTGTCGAGCACTTGAACTTCTAGCAACCATTTTTTTCGTTTATGAGTTGTTTTTAAAAGTGCAATAAATGGCGTTGTGTTTTCTTGTTTTGAAGAGGTAAATCCTAGGTTTTAATAAACTCCAAACTTCTCTTTTATTTCAATTTGAATTTCACCATTTTATATTTTTAAGTAAAGAACAGTGTTCGGTTTTTATACGGAAAAAACTGAATATGGAAATACAAGGTGAACCTCTCTCGCAAGAATTTTTGAACTTCCCCGGACAGAGCACTTGAACTTCTTTCAACAAACCTTTGAAGCTTTTGTTTTTCTATACTTTTATATTTCTCACCTGAAATGCATTCCTTGCAGTGCTTGAACTTCTCGTTGTTTTCACCTTGAACTTCTGTCACGTATTTTTATTCAACCTCTCTCACAAGAATTTTTGAACAATCTCAGGCCGAGCACTTGAACTTGTATCAACAAAACTTTAGGCTTTGCATTTTCATTCTTTTTTAATAAACATCGAACCACTTCATAGTTTTAGTTTGAACTTCTTGTTTTTTAAATGGGAAATACGTTTTAACCTTTTTTATTTGTTCCTTTTATTAAAACTTGAACTTCCTCATTTTATTCTTTAGTAACTAGAAAAATCTGAGTTTTTATAACATTCAAACTTCTCTCTTATTTTAATTTGAACTTCTTAGAAGAAAATATGATTTTTAAATAAGCATCAACCCATTCTTTTTAAATTGAACTTCATACTTTTATTTTTCTTAGAAAAGAAAGAATTTTGGGTTTTCCGTATACATCAAAGTACTTCCATTTTTTAAATTTGAACTACTTGATTTTATTTATTTTGGTAACAAAAAAATAATTTTTGTAATAAACATCGAACCATTATATTACTTAAATCTGGACTTCTAGTTTTTTTTGAAACGGTGAAGTCCATTATTTATAAAAAAAATGAACTACTCTGTTATTTTAATTTGACCTTCTAGAGTTATTTTAGAAAGGTGAAAACAATGTTTTGGTTACAAAAATCAAATACAGTGCAATTTTTAATTTGAATTTTTTGGTTATTTTTTTAAAAAAGAAAGGGGGATTTTTTTTAATAGAAAAATATGTGCATCCCTTTTTTGTTCTCATTATTTTTTGAACTGTCCATATTATTGAATTTGAGCTTCCATAGTTCACTTTTTTTTGTATGAAATTGTCCAAGTGCACACTTTATTTTTCTAACATGAACCCTCACCCACCCATCCACCCCGATGGATTTCATATTTTATTTTTTTATTTTAGTGTTATCACAAGTATACAGAACGAGTACTCATTTGACAGAATCTAGCTGCTTGCAACAAACCTTTTTTTAATCATTTTTTACATTCTCCTATTTTTAAGTTTCTTTTTCATACGAACTGACGAAGTTTTGATGGGTAAACCTATATAGTTTTTGCATTGGTTTGCATGTCGAAGCACGTCATCTTTAGATGTGTACACGTTTTACAACTTAAAAAAGAGACACCTAGTTGGAAAAACTAGTAGCCAGTTCTCAATTGACAATGTGGTGCCTTCTTGGCCGCACATTCCAATCTTATCCTCTCACTGTTGCTATTCGCTCTCATCCTCTCTCTCATACACACTCTCTCTCTCTTTGACTTTTCTTTACTCTTCACTATACTATGAAATTCACGGAACAACACAGTTTTCTTGCTGCTGCTTGATCCTTTGGTGCTCGCCTCTAGCAATAGCCCAAATGACAGTAAGCCAAGCCAGCAGCAGCTCGATGCCATAGCCTCACGAACGGGGGAAGGTGCCAGGTAAACACAAGGAGCAAACCACGAAGCATCATGTGCGGCAACAATGAGAGACGCCTGGGAAGGTCAACGACATGAGTCGTGGAAGGTCCATGAGAGATGCCCGAGCAGGCACGCGCGAGGATGGCGAACATATGGCAGAGGGAATGTCCTAGGAGCTGCACTGCATCCTAATCATCAATCTCATCAGACCAACTCGAAATTTCCAATCAGTACAAATAAAGAATGTTTCTGCTTTTGAAGATGAACAAGAACAGGGTGCACACGCTCGAACTAAAGATGATGGCCAGGACGAACTTCACAGTGAGCAGGCACACACCCAGCAGTCCAGCACATCGCATACACCCACACACCCATGTCTACCTTCGCTTGGCTGGCAAAAGCGACAAAGGAGAGGAGCCGCTGCAGTGGGCCAAATCAAGCCGCACCAATTTCGGCCATCTTGACGATGTCTGCATTCCTCCTGACCTCGTCACCCTTCTCACGGTGGCAGAGGTGGCGGTTCTAGAGGCCATCGGCGGCGGGGCGTGGGAAGTTTCCCGTGGTGAAGCTCAAGAGCAGAGGGCCTGTCGGCGTGGTGGAAGGAGGGGAAGGCCGGCGCCGTGGTGGAAGAAGGAGGGGGTGGCCGGCGCCATGGTGGAAGGAGGGGGTGGTCGGCGCCGTGGTGGAAGAAGGTAGCGGTGGCCGGCGCCGTCGTGGAAGCAGGTGGAGGGAGGCAGCAGGAGGCGCACCGGGGCCGAGGCAGGCAGCGCCGGGGGGCACGCCGGAGCCAGGGAGGCGCGCCGGGGCCGAGGCAGGCGGCGACAGGGGGCGCCGGAGCCAGGGAGGCGGCGGGGGGGGGTTGTCGGGGGGTTCGTGGGTGGATGTGGGAGAGTGGATAAGGTGGGAGCGAGAGATTGTTTTTTTTACGGGAAGTCCGAGTGGGTTTGTCTTTTCAGATTCTGGAACAGCTCTGTGGCTCCTTATATGGCGCGACGTGATCCGAATAGCTATTCTGATCCTGGGATCAGAATAGTGCTAATCTCCTTTATCACATGGAAAGCTATTCTGATCACAGAATCAGAATAGCTATTCTCATATATATATATACATAAACACTATTCTGATCACGGGATCAGAATAATATTCTGATCACAACCTGAACTGCCTGAGTAACGCGCCTGAACTTCCCTCTGTACTGGGTTGAACTTCAGTTAAAAAGTGTCCAAATGGGGCTTGCGATATACCGTTGGAAAGCTATGGACACCAATATCATGATCCAAGTTAAATTTTGGCAAAATGTAAGCGGTTTAAGAGTAGTTTTGAAAACCGTTTTTTCTTCATACAAAAAACGTGAATCATATTTCGATCGCATTTCTAACCGTTAATCGGAATGAGGTAAATAATATAGCATTGGAAAGCTGCTGCAAAACCGCTCCTTTGACATGTTGAAAGTTTTCTCTAATTCCCTATGGATAAAGAGTAATTTTGAAAATCGTAAAATTTCGCAGACCGAACAGCCGAGTTCGTATTTTCAATGTAATTTCTAAATGGCTAATCCATTTGAGGCAAATGATATGGCATTGGAAAGCTTGTGAAAATGCGCTACTTTTTCATGTTAAAAGTTTTTTCTAGTTTGGAACGGTTTAAATGTAATTTAGAAAACGGTACAAGTTCCACCGAGTTCGTATTTTTAAGATAATTTTTTAACCGTACGGCCGAATGCAACAAATAATACAGCGTTGGAAAGCTTGAGAAAATGCGAAACTTTTTCATATATATTGTTTCTCCTAATTCCTTACAATTTTAAGTCAAATTGGAAAATGGCTAAAAGCGTATTTTTGGCAAAATTTCTACATACTTTACCGAAATGGGGCAAATAATATACCGCTAAAAAGCTACAAAAAATGCGAAACTTTTTTCATGTTGATGGTTTTCTTTGATTCCTAGCCGTTTTCAAGTAATCGCAAAAATGGCGAGATCATTCGTTCTGCCTTTATCGCGAAACTGATTCTTCGAAAATGCATCGCGTGAAGAACCTGAACTTCTCGGCACGTGTACTTGAACTTCACTATGTTTTTCACGTGCTTTTTTTTGCTCGTATATCTCTATCCACTGCTCCTAGCTCTCCATCCACTCACCAGAATTGAGCAAGTGATATACCGATGGAAAGCTGATGTAAACACGCAACTTTCCCGTGTTGGTCATTTTTTCATACTCGCAACGATTTTAAAAGTTTTTCATCTGAAATTCATTCGGCGTAGTAGTTGAACTTCATGCTGTTTTCACGTTGAACTTCTGTGACGTATTTTTGTTTGTACGCGCATCTAAACTTCTCTCTGTACGAACCCGACCTTCGGGCTATCTTCGCAACCGTGCCTTCTACCGCGAGTTTTTTTGGTTAGTCGTGTTCCATGTGATGTAAGTGTAATCTTCAAACGATTTTTAGCAACTAAATACTCGTTTTAGATACGAATCTCACTCATAGGCGGATTTTGCACTCGGGTCATGAAGAACTCGCGTTTTTTGCGATTTTACTGCCTGAGTTGTTCGACCTCAACTTCCCCCTGTGCTAGGTTGAACTTACCGCGACATTGCCCAAATAGGGCTTGCTATATACCGTTGGAAAGCTATGGACACGAGTATCATGACCCAAGTTAAATTTTTCGCAAAATGTAAGCGGTTTAAGAGCAGTTTTGAAAACTGTTTTTTCTTCACACAAAAAACGTGAATCATAATTTCGATCGTATTTCTAAACCGTTTATTCGAATGAGGCAAGTAATATGGCTTTGGAAAGCTGCTGCAAAACCGCTCCTTCCACATGTTGAAAGTTTTCTCTAATTCCCTACGGTTAAAGAGTAATTTAGAAAATCGTAAAATTTCACAAACCGAACAGTCGAGTTCGTATTTTTTATGTCATTTCTAAACGGCTAAACCAATTGAGGCACATGATATGGCGTTGGAAATCTTATAAAAATGCGCTACTTTTTCATGTAGAAAGTTTTTTCTAATTTTGAACAGTTTAAAAGTGATTTAGAAAACAGTACAAGTTTTACCGAGTTCGCATTTTGGATCTATTTTTTTAACCCTATGTCCGAATGCAACAAATGATATGGCGTTGGAAAGCTTGAGGAAATGCGAAACTTTTTGGTATATATTATTTCTCCCAATTACTAACTGTTTTATGTCAGTTTTCAAAATGGCTAAAAACGTATTTTCGCTGTAATTTCCACAAACTTTATCGAAATGGGGCAAATAATATACCGTTGAAAAGCTAAGGAAAATGCGAAACTTTTTCATGTTGATGGTTTTCTGTGACTCCCTGTCGTTTTCAAGTAATTTGGAAAACGGCGAGATCATTCGTTCTGCCTTTATCGCGAAATAGATTCGTGAAAAATGCATCGCGTGAAGTACCTGAACTTCTCGGTATGAAACCTTGAACCTCACTCTGTTTTTCACGTGCTTTTTTTGCCCGTAGCTCTCCATCTACGCACCGGAACACTCACCGGAATTGAGTAAGTGATATACCGATGGAAAGCTTCTGTAGACACACAACTTTCCCGTGTTGATCGTTTTTTCATACTCGCGACGTTTTTAAAAGTTTTTCATGTGAAATTCATTTAGGGTAGTAGTTGAACTTCTTGTTGTTTTCACGTTGAACTTCTGTGACGTATTTTCGTTTGTAATTTTACTTATCCATTCATTAGTGTTACACAAATGATTTTTCCTTTTGTACAAACCCTTCTCACAATAAATTTTTTAACTTTCTCCGACCAAGGACTTGAACTTATAACAACAAAACTTTTAGCCTTTACTTCTTTATTCTTTTTAATACAAAATACACACCATGTAGTACATAAACTTCTGACCGTTATCAACCTGAACTTCTCTCGGTTACGTGACTTTTTAAAAAAAGTATGAATTTTTATTCTGATTTTCTGAATCCTTTTTTATGAATTTATGAAGCGCTATAGTTTTAATCGCCGAACTTCTTTTTATTTTATTTTTGAACTTCTTGTTTCCATTCTTTAATAACGAGGAAGTTTTGAGTTTTCTATAATCATCGAACTTCTTCATCTTTTTAATATGGACTTCCTGGTTTTATTTCTTAATCTTTTATTATGAATTTTGAAGTGCTCTATTTTTAATAGTTGAACTTCTTGTTATTTTATTTTTGACCTTCTTGTTTGCATTCTTTAATAACTAGGAAAATCTGAGTTTTCTATAAGCACCGAACTTCTCCATCTTTTTAATATGGACTTCTTGGTTTTATTTTTAATCCTTTTTTATGAAATTTTGAAGCGTTATATTTTTAAAAGTTGAACTTCATGTTATTTTATTTTTGAACTTCTTGTTTCCAAATCTTTAATAACGAGGGAAACTGAGTTTTCTATAATCATCGAACTTCTCCATCTTTTTAATATGGACTTCCTAGTTTTTTCTTAATCTTTTTTAGAAATTTAAAGCGCTCTATTTTTAAAAGTTGAACTTCTTGTTATTTAATTTTTGAACTTCTTATTTGCATTCTTTAACAACAAGGAAAATCTGAGTTTTCTATAATCATCGAACTTCTCCGTCTTTTTAAATTGGACTTCTGGTTTTATTTTTACTTAATCTTTTTATGAAATTTTTGAAATGTTCTATTTTTAAAAAGTTGAACATCTTGTTATTTTATTTTTGAACTTCTCGTTTTCATTCTTTAATAACTAGGAAAATTTGAGTTTGCTATAATCATCGAACTTCTCCATCTTTTTAATATGCACTTCCTGGTTTTATTTTTTCTTAATCTATTTTATGAAAATTTTGAAACTCTCTATTTTTAAAAAGTTGAACTTCTTGTTATTTTATTTTTGGACTCCTTATTTCCATTCTTTAATAACGAGGAAAATCTGAGTTTTCTATAATCATCAAACTTGTCCATCTTTTTAATATGGACTTTGTGGTTTTATTTCTTAATTTTTTAATGAAATTTTGAAGCGCTCTATTTTTAAAAAGTTGAACTTCTTGTTATATTATGCATTCTAAATTTGAGTGTTAACTTATTTCCGCTCGATCTATTTTCTGCATATGCCACAACATTATGCTTCAACAACTTTTTTTTGTTACTGCATTCTCCTATTTTAGTAACAGGAATATCCAAGTTTTGTAATAAGTATTGAACTAGTTCGTTATTTAAATATGAACTTCTAGAGTTTTTTATTTTAGAAATTGTGAAAATCATTTTTAATGATTTTTGAAGTGCTCTATTTTTAAAATTTGAACTTCTTGGTTTTTTATTTAGAAACGGCGAAATATCCACTTTTAAAGTGCCATGTTATCTTTTGAATTTCTGTGTTTTTTTTGTGTGTGAACTTCTTATGATGTTGCCTTCAGCATTTTTGGATTTTCTAATTTTTATGCATTGAACTAGTAAGTTATTCTATTTTGAACTTCTTGTTTCCATTATTTAATAACAAGGATAATCTGAGTTTTTTTATCAATATTGAACTGCTCTATTTATTTAATTTGGACTTCTTCATTTTGTTTCTTTTTAGTAAGAAAAAAGATCATATGCTTGTATCCGCGCTATTTTAATTTGAACTTCCAAATTTTTGTAGAAGCGGGCGAAATGTGTTTTTATGACTTTCTGAAGTGCTTTGTGGTTGTCTGTAGTAGCAAAAATCCAGGCAAAAATAGCCGCGAGAAGTAAAGGGGAAACATCACGAATTGAAGGAGTGCCCAACGAAAATAAAGGGGAAACATCACGGGGTCCCTCTTTTTTGAATTTTTCCTTCTCCTCAAATTACCTGCTTTTCATCTTTGAGTCATGAGAGCTCCATCAATTACATGACAAGAAGAAATTATCTAGTAAAATCACACACACACACACACACACACACACACACACAATAACAACACCCACGCACTGATGCTCCTGGACACATGTTGTTTCCGCCCCTTTTTAACATACACATTGAACGACACTGACTGCCAGGATGAACAGAAACAGACGTAAGGAGAGAAAATTTGTGGATCTGGGGGCACCCTTTTCTTTGACAGCAACAGAAGAACCAGTATCTTCAGGCGCTTTTTCTTGGTAGACACAGAACTAATTTAGAGAGTAGTGTCAGTGTCACGAAGAACAGAACTCGAAAAAAGTTTGGAAAAAATCTTGTAAAGAGAGAAGATAAGAAGAATATGGGGATGAAGAAGACCCTGGCTGAATCGGGGTGAACCGGCGACCTTTCCATCCTGTTCGAGTTGAACTGGTGGATCAGGCGAGGTGGAACTTCTCGGAGGAGAAGATAGTGTGGGATCCAGCTCGCGGCGGCTTATGGGGTTCTCGGGTGCGGCGACGTGCGGGGATGCAGAGGGCTTCGGGGTTGAGTGGGGCAGCGGCGCGATTTGAGGGAAGGGCCAGATGGGGGCCTGAGCTGCCGGCACGCTGGTGCTTGGCCACCTCGGCGGTTGAGGGAGGCGCTAGCCTGGCCCATCCGTGGGCGAGAAAGTGGGGGCACGCGGGGGTAGGGATCGAAGCACTGGGGGCCTGAGGAGCAGCCGTGGTTGGCGACGACCGCGGCGGCGGTTGGGGGAGGAGGCAGGGGAGGAGGCGGCCCCGGCGGCGGTTGGGGGAGGAGGCAGGGGAGGAGGCGGCCCCGGCGGCGGTTGGGGGAGGAGGCAGGGGAGGAGGCGGCCCCGGCGGCGGTTGGGGGAGGAGGTAGGGGAGGAGGCGGCCCCGGCGGTGGTTGAGGGAGGAGGCGGCCCCGACGGCAGTTGGGGGAGGAGGCAGGGGAGGAGGCGTCCCCGGCGGCGGTTGGGGGAGGAGGCGAGCCAGAGGCACGCGGCGGCGGCGAGATCTGGCATTCGGGGAAGGGAATCGAGGGAGGAGGTGGGGATCAGGGCATATGGTGGGGTGCGGTGGTTCTTTTTTAGTCGGTCCGTGGGTTCCTCGGGATCTCAGGAGGATCTCGTCGGGCCCTTTGGCTGCTTATGATCCAAATAACTATTTCTAATCCTGGGATTAGAATAGTGTTATCCTATATATATATATATATATATATATATATATATATATATATATATATATATACACACACATATATATATATATGTAATTCGAAAGTTAGAAGTCGTTGGCTTCAGCCCCCACGCATACAATGCGGGGGTGTTCGCGAAAAATATGCGTAATCACATTTGATCCAACGTCTTGGTCCATTAAGGAGGTGATCGCACGTCGAACTAGGCAACCGGACTATATAGTTGTAACACTTTCACTTAGCCATGGGAGTCTAACATTGGGGCTACTATGTAGCCCCTGGGCTACTATGTAGCCCCTGGTACCTCCGCGTTCATCCAAATATGGGCGCGTATGTACATGACCGGGAACTGGCCCTTCGTTAATGCGGAGGAATCCTAAAGATTCCGGCGAGTCTTCGAGTGGTTGAACAGTCTCTCGCTGCATCATGACAATCAGTTTTCGGCTTTCTCTACTGAGGTGCTCATCCGGAATAACCAGGGCACAATCGCAGTAGTTCTCCTTTGTCCACCTTAGCCGATAATAACGGAACGTAAGGCGGCAAACCCAGGAGTCGGGCAAACCCAATATTTGACCAAAGACATGATTCGGAGTTGATGCATATAAGGCCAAACTCGTGACGCCGAACACTCCCGAAGGTATTCGGACTTTATAACAGATGGTGGGCTCAAGAATGCCCATTCATTATAAACCCTGTGTTTCCAGGTACGTGTGGTAATATGTCGTGGCGAAATGCCAAAAACGGCAGTATCCTATGTGGGTATGAAACCCATGGGATGGTTAAACAACAAGAGGCAATAGAAAAGGTTTACACAGGGGCTTAATCTAAAAAGAAACCTGTCAAACGGGGCCCTGCTGCACGTCTGCGCCTTTGTCTCCGTTCTGCCGTATCCTGGAAGGGTATCGCGCGAACGTCGTTTGTGGAAAAAGAAAACCCATAGGAGAGTACAACGTAAGTATGCGATGGATAGCAAAAGTCAGATATTGGCCTGTCAATAAAGTTGAGCCAAGTGTGGGGTTTTATTAAGTATTTATAGCCCCTGGTATCCACTATGGGATTACAGATACGGTGCCCTGGTTCTATCTGAGCTACCGGACTCGTCTAACCGTGTATGTGGTCTTAACGACCAGTCATGTTTTTTTTATATCGGAGGTCGCTTATAGTCCGGCCGCTAGGGCCGTGCGTGTTCATCTGCGCCTGAAGAGCGCTCTGTTATTCCTCTAACGGTGATGACGCCACGTGGACCGGGCATCTTGAGTGTAAGGTAGCCATAGTGCGGCAATGCGTTGAAGCGGGCGAAGGCCGTTCTTCCAAGCAATGCGTGATAGTTGCTTTGGAAGGGTGCGATGATGAAGAGTAGTTCTTCGCTTCTGGAGTTGCCTGGAGAGCCGAATGTTAACTCCAGTATGACGGAGCCCCTGCTGTAGGCTTCAACGCCTGGTATCACCCCTTCAAAGGTGGTGTTGTTTTTACTAATTCTGGATGGGTCTATCCCCATCCTGCGGACAGTGTACTCATATATTAGATTGAGACTGTTGCCGCCGTCCATGAGGACGTGGGTGAGATGGTATCCGTCGATTATTGGGTCGAGCACCAAGGCCTCTGATCCTTCGCGCCGAATACTAGTTCGGCCGCCCGAGCGGTCGAAGGTGATCGGATAAGACATCCAGTAGTTAGGTGTAGGTGTGATGGGCTCTACATCGCGCACGTCTCTGTGCGCGCGTTCGTGCCTTCTCAAGGATGTGCGAGTCGCGTGGATCATGTTCACTGTTTTAACTTCTGGCGGGAACTTTTTCTGTCCCCCAGTGTTCGGCTGGCGAGGTTCATCCTCGTCTTCACTTGGTGTTTCCCTTCCCTTGTGTTCGGCATTAATTTGCTGGCCTGCTTGAAGACCCAGCACTCTCTGTGCGTGTGGTTCGCAGGTTTGTCTGGGGTACCATGAATTTGGCACAGTCTATCCAGAACTCTGTTCAGACCGGACGGTCCCTCTTTGCTGCCTTTAGATGGCTTATTTTGCTGATTAGGTCGAGAGCCCCTGAATCCGGCATTAACCGTTGTGTTATCCGGGCTCTCTTCCTTGTTCTGGCATTTGTTTTTATTACGCCATGGCTTCCCGTTGCCATCTCTTATTTCAAATGTGCTGGGGTCGCTGGTGCCTTTACGGGCTAGCCAGCTATCTTCACCCGCACAAAAGCGGGTCATAAGGCTTGTGAGGGCTGCCATTGTCCTTGGCTTTTCTTGGCCGAGGTGTCTGGTGAGCTACTCATCGCGCATGCTGTGTTTGAATGACGCTAAGGCTTCGGCATCCGGACAATCGACAATTTAATTCTTCTTAGTGAGGAATCTGTTCCAAAGCTTGCGGGCGGACTCTTCGGGCTGTTGGATTATGTGACTTAAATCGTCAGCATCCGGAGGCCGGACATAAGTCCCTTGAAAGTTCGCCCTGAAAGCGTCCTCGAGTTCCTCCCGACTCCCAATTGAATTTTCGGGGAGGCTTTTCAACCAATGTCTAGCTGGTCCCTTTAGTTTGAGGGGAAGGTATTTGATGGCGTGGAGGTCATCCCCACGAGCCATATGTATATGTAGGATAAAGTCCTCGATCCAGACCCCTAGGTCTGTCTTTCCGTCGTATGCCTCTATGTTCACAGGTTTTAAGCCCTGTGGGAATTCATGGTCCAGTACCTCTTTTGTAAAGCACAGGGGGTGAGCAGCCCCTCTGTATCTAGACGTGCTGTGGCATGTCGTCGGCTGTTGTTGTGTCCGGTGTTTATTCCGAACTGGTATTTGATTGGCATAATCGTCTTGATGACTACAGTCCCTCGCCGGGGTGTGTCTTTTAGATCCGTAGATGGACCTAGTTGCGCCAGCTTTCTTATCCAGGTGCTCAGTAGATCGTGCGCGGCATCGGTAGCTGCTTTGTTGCGGTTATGAAGTGGTACTTCTGGCCTCCTGGTCATGTCACTCTTTGGTGGCACGACCTCGTCGTCGAATTCTGGCAATAGCTTACGTTTTGGGTAGCTCTTTGTATGGCGATCGTCGCCATATCTTTCTTCAGTGTCTAGCACTTTGTTCCATCTGCGGTTCAGCGTTTCCTGTGCGGCTTTAAGCCGTTGCTTCTGCTTCTTCAGACTTCTCGCTGTGGCCATAAGCTTTCTGTGGAGGTTATCTTGTTCCACGCGTTCTTCCAGAATGATGAATGCATCATCGTCCGGACTGTCTTCTTGTCCTCGGCCGGTTAGATGAACTCGTCCCTCTGGATCATTGTCTTCGGGCGTCTGCTCCGAACTGTGTTCGGCATGACCTGGCTCGTCCTGCTCCATCGCTGGTTCCGTATGGTCATTTTTGCCTTCGGGGTTGACCGGAGTATCGATCCTTCTGGCGCTCTTACTGCTATTTTTACTGTTGCTGGACTTGGAACGGCGTCTGCGCCATCGCTTTGGCTTTTGCCCGGGGGTTTTATCTTCCGGATTGTCACCGTCGTCCTCCTTGGGCGTATCCACCATGTATATGTCGTATGACGAGGCGGAAGTCCGGCACCCCATAGATTCTGAATCTTCTCCTACATCGTCGTCCATACCGTCGATGCCTTCGGAGTCGAAGTCAAGCGCGTCGGTTAAATCATCAACCGTGGCTATGAAGTGGGTGGTGGGTGGGTAACGAATTTCTTCGTCGTCTGCTTCCCACTCGAGCCGGACATAGTTCGACTCATAATTTTCTGTCAAAGAGAGAGTTTTTAATGAGTTCAGCATGTCGCCAAAGGGCGAGTGCTGGAAGATGTCCGCAGTGGTGAACTCCATTACCGGAGTCCAACCTGGCTCGACTGACTCGGGAGTGCGCAAACAGGAACCTACAACCGGATACGAGTCCGGGGGTCCGGAGTCACAGGCCTCCTCTGAAGTGAGGCCCGTGTTCGGCTCCATCGCCGATGAGGGTACGGCCTGCGGGGCGGGGTCCATCCCTCCATCCTTGGGCAACACAGCCTGCTCCGGATTTGAGTCCGGGGCTACTGCAGGGGTGATATCCCAAGAGTTGTCCGATAGCAGGTCTACGCCATGCCTATCGTGATTGTCCGGTGCTCCTGGCATAGGCTCGAATCCGTCGAAGATCAAGTCTCCGTGAATGTCTGCCGTGTAGTTCAGGCTTCCGAACCTGATCTGATGGCCAAGGGTGTAGCCGCCGATCTACTCGAGATGGCCAAGCGAATTGGCCCGCAGGGCAAAGCCGCCGAACACGAAAATCGGTCCGGGGAGGAAAGTCTCCCCCTGGACCGTGTTGTTGACATTTGAAGGTGCCATCAAGCCCTGCAGCGAGGACACAGAGGAACTCTCAATGAAAGCACCAATGTCAATGTCAAAACCGGCGGATCTCGGGTAGGGGGTCCCGATCTGTGTGTCAATGCTGATGGTAACAGGAAGCAAGGGACACAGATGTTTACCCAGGTTCGGGCCCTCTCGATGGAGGTAAAACCCTACTTCCTGCTTGATTAATATTGAAGATATGGGTAGTACAAGAGTAGATCTACCACGAGATCGTAGAGGCTAAACCCTATGAGCTAGCCTATGATGGTATGATTGTAATTGTGATCGGCCTTCTAAGGACCAACCTCTCCGGTTTATATAGACACCGGAGATGGCTAGGGTTTAAATGGAGTCGGTTACAAGGAAGGAAACACAATATCCGGATCACCAAGCTTGCCTTCGACGCCAAGGAGAGTCCCATCCGGACACGGGCCGAAGTCTTGAGTCTTGTATCTTTACGCTTCAATAGTCCGGACGATGTATACAGTCCGGCTGTCCGGATACCCCCTTATCCAGGACTCCCTCAGTCACCCAGGCGCCCACAAGGCACCAGGGCACGCCACCCCCTCCAGGCGTGCCCTGGTGGGTAGTGGGGGCCCAAGCCCACCTCTGGTGCCCATCTTCCGGTACATAAGGTCTTTTGACCTAGAAAAAAATAGGAAAGGACTTTGACAGAGCGCTACTGTCTCGAGGCAGAACTTGGGCAAGAGCACTTTTGCCCTCGGGCGGAGCGATTCTGCCAGGAGAACTTCCCTTCGGGAGGGGGAAATCGAGGCCATCATCATCATAAACAACCCTCTCATCTTTGGGGGGGGGCAATCTTCATCAACATCTTCAACAATATCATCTCATCTCAAACCCTAGTTCATCTCTTGTGTTCAATCTTCATATCAAAACCTTAGATTGGTACTTGTGGGTGACTACTAGTGTTGATTACATCTTGTAGTTGATGCTAGCCGGTTTATTTGGTGGAAGATTATATGTTTAGATCCATTATGATATTTATTACTCCTTTGATTTTGAGCATGAACATGTTGTGTGAGTATTTACTTTTGTTCTTGAGGACACGGGAGAATTCATGTTGCAAGTAATCATGTGAATTTGAAGTTCGTTCGATATTTTAATGTATGTATGTTGTGATTCCCGTAGTGGTGTTATGTGAACGTCGACTACATGACACTTCACCAGCTTTGGGCCTAAGGGAATGCATTGTGGAGTAGTTATTAGATGATGGGTTACTAGAGTGACAAAAGCTTAAACCCTAGTTTATGCACTATTTCGTAAGGGGCTGATTTGGATCCATATGTTAATTGATATGGTTAGATTTTATATTAATTCTTCTTTTGTAGTTGCAGATGCTTGCCAGGGGGTTAATCATAAGTGGGAGGCTTGTTCAAGTAAGAACAACACCCAAGCACCGGTCCACCCACATACCATATTATCAAAGTAGCGAATGCGAATCAAACTAACATGATGAAAGTGACTTGATGAAATTCCCGTGTGTCCTCAAGAACGTTTTGCTTATTATAAGAGACCGTTCCGGCCTGTCCTTTGCCACAAAAGGATTGGGCTACCATGATGCACTTTTGTTACCGTTATTATTACTTGCTTGTTATAAATTATCTTGCTATCAAACTATCTGTTACCGACAATTTCAGTGCTTGCAGAAAATACCTTGCTGAAAACCGCTTATCATTTCCTTCTGCTCCTCGTTGGATTCGACACTCTTACTTATCGAAAGGACTATGATTGATCCCTTATACTTGTGGGTCATCATTGAGCAACCACATGAACCCTCTGTAGAAGAGGAGGGCAGTGCGGTAGTGCTGCCCAGAGCGGTACTACCGTTGGCTACCGCTGCTCTTCTTTCGCTCGAAGGGTAGAGCTGTCCAAAAGGCAAAGAATAAGCGGTACTCCTCGCGGTAGTGGAACATCGATAGTTCCACCGGGGCGGTACTACCGCTCTGCGTGGGCGGTACTTCCGCTTAGCTGTTAGGAGCTCAGTGAATCCAAGGTGGTGGGTGGTAGTCAGGGCTGTAGTACCGCTAGAGTGGTACTACCTACTGAACTACCGCTAGAGCGGTACTACCCGCTGAACTACCGCCCTACTACCGCCCATTTATAGAACCTCAAAAACAAGCAGAAGTCACAGTAGCACGAAACAGCGATAATACCGCTAGAGCAGTACTACCGTGCTGCTGAGAGGTACTACCGCCTATGTGCCTCTGGAAGACCCAAGCACAAGGGACGACAAGCTCCAAAACCGGGAACGAAAGGGGGTGCAAAGAAATTGTGTACGTGTTGATTCCACCCAAACATTTCCGAAGCGGACCCCCTCTTAATAGTACGATGATCCTATGACTCAAATCCACCAAAAATGAAACGCAAGAAAAACACCGTCTTTGCAATAACTCTGGGGGCATGAATCATCTTATGATATATAATAGATTATCCGAAGTGCTCAATGCACACGATTATTCCGCAAAAGCATTGTCATCAATCACCAAAACCACTATGGGAGAAATATGCCCTAACACTAGATGGTGTAAATAGGTGACCAGATTGTCACCGCTTAACTAGAAAATGATGCATCTTCAATCATTTTGTGCTCCTATAATTAACAAAAAATTGTTACGTTCAAGCATCCCGGTAAAGGAAATATCAGATGCCTCATTGGTTCACCACGATACACTTCCTGCAAGGCTTGCTTCCTAGTACTTTTTTTATTATTCTCTTCCCCAAACAAACACATCTTTCTCTCCGAGCGAAGAGCGACGTTGTCAAACTCTTTTCCGTTATCAGTTTGGAATGCAAGTATGGGGCGACCGAACTGAGTGGTGACATAGGAATAAAAGGCGGTGAGTGTGGCTAAAGCATCGGATTTACGACGAAGAGGAAAAGTCCACACATAATGAGAATAATCATCTAAAATCACCAAATAGTATAGATAGCCCGTGTTACTCGCAACGGGAGACGTCCAAACATCACTATGAATCAACTGAAATGGAAAAGTGGAAACTAAAGTAGACGCACTAAAGGGAAGATGAACGTGCTTGCCCAAACGACAACTCCCCATTCCTACAACACCCATTAGAGACAAGCTCACTCCCTCCCTTCCTCTCTCCTCACCACCTCTTTCCTTTGTCTACCTGATGCGGAGCATCCTACAGTCATCCCCATGGACCCACCTTCGTCTCCCCAAGTGCCAAGTGGACCGATGAGACGAGCACATGCAAGAGCTCTCGAGACCAAGGTGACATCTCTCTTTAACGAGCATCCGTGTGACCCACGTGAGACATGGCTACTACCTCAATCTAGAA
Source organism: Triticum timopheevii (assembly GCA_963921465.1). Taxonomy (NCBI): domain Eukaryota; kingdom Viridiplantae; phylum Streptophyta; class Magnoliopsida; order Poales; family Poaceae; genus Triticum; species Triticum timopheevii. The sequence goes on along the minus strand of OY997262.1, from coordinate 273,067,674 downwards.
TGTCATGTGTGCTTAGGTATCAAGAAGACCCTCTCGGAGATGCTCGAGTTCACGGACAAGCCCCCAAGCGCACGGACAAAGAGGCTCAATAAGAAAGGCAGTTGAAAGCCTACAGGACCCGGACATCCGGCCCCTAGCCCGAACATATGGCCCCTGGTGACTCCACCGACAGCAGCAGGACAACAGCTACCAGGCTGCAGGACCCGGACATCCGGCCCGACATAGAGCACCTGAAGTCTGGCCTCCCCAACCCAGACATCTGGCCCAAGCCCTGGACATCTGGCTCGTCCTAAAGGCCCGGACATCTGCCCCATCCCGGACATCCGGCCCCTGTCTATGCACAGTAAACGGGCCGAAGGCCCATCTACCCCTCCAACTCGTCCCGACTTGTACTAGCACTATATATAGACTACCCCTCCTCCATCTAGGGTTAGCAAAGGTTAGAGCTCATTTGAGATAGAGCTTTGCTCATCCACTTATCCCTACTCCCATGGAGACCAAGACCTCCATGTGAGAAGATCCCCCAAGTGGATTCAAGACCCCTTCATGGGAAGATCCTTCTAGGATTCAAGACCTCTCTCCTCCAAGGATTGGGATGAACTAGCTACCCTTTGTACTCTCTTGTGTTGACTTTGGATCTTGCACCTCTTATGTGTATGTGGATTTAGCACATGTGTGATTTGGATCTTGTTGATTGAGTGTTTTCCCTCTCGTGTTCTTCGCGGGATTTCCCCTCCAATCGTGAAAAATCGGCCAAATAGGGTTCCACCCTACATCACTACCCTTCCACCACGTCCTTCTTAGCCCTTATGCCTTGAAAGACCTGCAGCTCCGAAGAGGAACACACCATCATCTGATAAGCTATATCTATAAGGGTCTCATTACTGCCTCTGCTTTCTCCTGATTCATTCATGTATGTGAACACTAACGACCTCATGAGCTCTAGCAAGCCTCCACGGACAATTAGCACAAGGAGCCCATCATCAACGTCGACGAGGAGGGGTTGTGACATCAGGATTAGTGCTTGCACCGGTGAGGGCTTATGCTCCCTCACCTTTCGTAGATGTGGAGACTAATGCACCAACAAGCATGTTGAAAATCTTAAAATAAAAAAGGTAGTGGAATATCATTTAGAAGCGTTTATTGGACTTTGTTGCAGTAGTTTGTTCACTGGAATATCATTTTGTGATGTGCAAGACAAGGCAACACACACTGTAACACTTCAATTTTGGCACATCATTGAATTTTCCAGGATTGTTGCATGTTGCGTGGTGGTTTCTTTTAATTGCTTCAGTAAGTATCTTTGATGTTGCGCTCAGTTGTTGTATAATATTTATTCACAAAGCTTATTTAAATTAATAGCAGTATGCATGTCTTACAGGTTGCACACGAGCCATTGTTTGTTCACTTTGTTGTGGTATTACTTTGGGGATTTTGCATCCTTGTTGTGGCGAGGGAGGTGATATGGGAGCAATTGGTGATATGGGGCAGGGGAAGATCTTATATTAGGTTCAAGCAGACGGCGAGAGTACATCTAACCTAAGAAGTGCAAATTAGCCATTTGGGAGTGAGATGGAATCGACAATGTGGAATTGGCGTATGTGTAGGAGATAAATGAATCAATGAACGGATGTTGTTTGAACAGACTTAGGCCTAGTTCTTTTGCCAGAATCTGGGGATTCTCCCAGAATCCGACCCTACCCTGCTTCTCCCAGAATCTTTGAGCCTCATTTGTTTTACAATCCTATCTAGTTAGGGTCTAATTAGACAGGATTGTAAAACACATGAGGCTCAAAGATTCTGGAAGAAGCTGTGTAGGGGTCAGATTCTGGGAGAATCCCCGGATTCTGGCAAAAGAACTACTACCTCCGTCCAGGTTTATTGGTCCCCATTGTATTTCGTGCCAAATTTTGACCATAAATAAACTAACAATATGTTCACACATGTCACCAAACATTATATTTTTGAAAACTATGTTCAAATATAAATCCAATGAGATAATTTTTCTTGACATGCATTAACATTTTATTAGTTAAATCTTTAGTCAAAATTTGGCACAAACTATAAAGGGGACCTATAAACTAGGATGGAGGTAGTAGGCCTTAGGCGGCCATCCGATCCTACCAACCTGACACGTGACAACCTATAGAAGCATTCACATTTAATAAAGATGTAGCTTATGTATTAATATGATAATTTCAAATAGTGCACCATCTCGGATTGTGAACTTGTGTACGACGGGTTACATGGAGTCCATTATTTAAAAAAAACGAAAATGATATTTTTCAAGTCTAAAACAAAATCCTGTGAAAACATATACATATTAGCGTCTGATCTATAAATTTTCATTAAAAAAATATTATGATTTGCAAGCTACACATAAAAAAAATCTCTGCCCAACAAATTGTCCCATTTAAAGTACGTATGTATTTGTCTTTTTTGTCTACGCCACGTATGAAAGTACATTGTTATAAAAAAAATCTCAAACGTGTTATATATGTATTTCTGTATGTACAAATTTTTTCCAGTTTTTTTATTTTGCCCTGTGGAAACCCGTATTTTTAAAACGGTCTCCATGTAGCCCTCACACTAAGCGCATCGTGTACAACTTAGCGTCTAGACATGCCATACTGTAGAATAACTGTACGGCAGAATGTTCCTACAGAGTTGAACATCTTAGCCAAAAGAGAATCGAGATTAACTCATTTTCAAGAAAAGAAAAAAGAAGTGTTGCAATTTGATCAACAGTCAAAATATAAGTGTATAATTATGTGTGAGATGCAGCATCAAGGGGTAGAAGTTTCTATTGATAGAAATAACTCACTAGCAAATGATGATTTCTAGCTAAGCCAAGCTTCTGGGAATACTACAGCTTGTTTATCACTGTAAGTTGTGCATTACAGTACAGTTAGATATACACAAATAGTTAGTTTTTTTCACTCATTTCCTTATTAAAAGAAACTTGCTAAACAAGGACATGCATGGATGATGAATCTGTAACAAGAAGAGAGCCCATGAAATCTGTTTGATTCCAACAGTCGTCTACACGAGCTATCTCTGTCCTCGTCTGTCATGACAAAATTGGAGGATGAAACGCAACATAATTTAGGCACAGCTCGCAAACAATGAGCCTTGTCTATCTACGCAACTGAAAAGAGAGAGAGAGTGGTTTGAATTTTAATATACCGCAGTAGATGCTCAACATTGTAGAGTCATGGAACCTGAGCATGAAACTGGTCTCTCAGTCTCTATTCTGCAATGATTCAGCTCTCTGTAGTGCAACAGCCCCCACTGAATTAACTCATTAAGTAGCATCGGTTAGTTTTGTGGCAGCTTGCACAAATGATATAGTTCTCCTACAATTTGCACACATTGTTCTTCCTCATTGTTTCTATGCTTCCTGCTATGGTTGATCCAGCAGTCCCCACAAATCCGAGTGATGCACAGCTGCAAACAGATTCTTCGATGTATAATAAAATTTCCGGTAGTTGAACTGGATCACAATCCTTGTTCGTGTTGCCTCTGATCTTTGGAAGGAATCCAGACCTTATGCCATGTTCAGCAGCCATAAGCTTCTCGGCAGTCTGCAGAACATCATCTTCCTTCAGGGTGTACAGTTGATATTTCCCATCTTTTACAATATCTGCGAGATAGGTTTTTGTCCAGTTTGCTCTGGGAAGATCAGTCATGAGGAAAATGTGAACAGAACCACTGTTCTTGTTTGCCTTCATTTTCACCTCAAGAGATTCCAGTTTCTCCTTAAGGGCAGAAAAGGTAGATTTCCAGTGATTCTTAAATTGACCATCTAACAATCTTAGTTGTGCGCAAAGAAAAGGCTCCTTAATCTTGCTCTTAGCAAGCTCCGTCCCTGCAGCCATGATCTCTGGGGCAAAAGGAAGGAACTCAATTTTCTCAAGTAGATTCTGTAATCTATGATCCTTTGGTGACTCATGGATATCAAAATAAGACTCTGATCCCTTGTATGGTGCTGAAAAAAGTGTCCCGAAGGCCAACAAGTTAGCATCCTCAGCTTTATTACCAGGCCCTAAACTCTTGTATATATCTTTACGCCTCCTAACATATGATATCTTCTTCTTCCTTTTTAACTCTTCATCTGGTTGAAACGAATCCAGTGCTCTATCATCATTCTCCTGATATGTCCAGACTGTTGTTCTACAATCGTCCTGAACAGGATACACACAACCACCACTTTCACTGCCTTCTAAACCAGACAGCAAAGATCGGCATCGATCGTAGTCACTTGGCAATGATCCACCGCCAGAAACAGCACAGCACAACCCAGAAAAGCAAGTTTTCCGCATATCTACACCGCACCATAATGAAACAAACACCCTGAAATCAATTGTCTTAACCAAAGGCTTCAGTGGGGACAGATCAACTATGTCACCCATCGAAACATACCTGAAACGTAAAAAGTGAACATGGAAACCTATTATGAACACTACAAACTTGAAAAATTATATCACTATTGTGCTACTAATCAGTAAAGTGAGTACTCTGTCAGCATAAGTGTGTAACAACCACATTACATCTCTACATTCACATTCCTCTTGGCAGCAATCTCACCGTACTGGAGTCTCCATCAATTACGAAAAAGAATCAGTGTGATTCCAAATCATGAAAATTGCCTAGCATTCTTACATTTTGGTGTTTGCATTGTTAACATTGTAATGAAGCTCTAATATCTCGCAACATGATTGATTTTACTAAAGAACATCGTGATCTTCCAAACAATCAGTAAACCGAGCAGACGCAACTCAGAGAAGGTGTGGTGTGAGCTTTACCTCTGCTCCCGGAGGAGCTGCATGGCGTGGTCCCAGACGGCGGCTCGGAGGTCGGAGGGTTCGGCGACCCTGAACTTGGGGCAGCTCCCGAGGGCGACGGCGTGGTGGTCGAGCACGGGGGGCACGACGAGGGTGCGGTTGAGCAGCGCGGCCGCCACCGCAGCGTTCCGCAGCTCGCCCACCTGGTTGCTGAACCCGCTGTGCGGCGCGTACCAGAGGAACCTCTCTCCCTCCAGCTCCGCCGAGCGCACACACCTCAGGGTGCCGCCGCTACTGCCGGGGGCGGAGGCGGAGAAGGGGAGGAGGGAGCGGAGCAGGGAGGAGTAGGCGGAGGAGAGCAGGAGGGATGCCGGGAGGAGGAGGAAAAAGATGGCCACGAGTAGCGGCACATGCGACCGTGCGCTCCGCCTGCGCCACCGACCGCGGTTCGCCGGCAGGTCCATCTCGCCGGCGGCCACCGGCAGATTGGATCTTACGGTTGCATCCGGTACAAAGTGAGTAACCGAGCTACCTCCTGGCCCATCTAATTAGTTGGGCTCAAGTGGGCCTGCTCGTATCATTTCCACCCGCAACAAAATCAGAATCCACAGGGCCACCGATGAGTGGGACCCCAGAGGTAGTCAAAGCTGTCAGTCAACCTCGCCGGCGACGTGCGGCCGTTTTTCCGCCGGAGTGGGCGCACGTCAGCAAGCCATCCGCCGATAAATTTATATATCTCTTTCTCTCCCTCCCTCTCTCCCGCGCCACGACACTCTGCCCTTGGACTAGGAGTAGGAGAGCAAGGGCAGGGAGTGATGGCGATGGGGGCGTCCGTGGATGTGCCGGCCGCCGGCTCCGGCGGGTACAGCGGCCGGGTGACGCCGTTCGTGGTGCTGACCTGCATCGTCGCCGGCAGCGGCGGCATCCTCTTCGGCTACGACCTCGGCATCTCCGGTACGCCCATCTTCTTCCCTTCTTTCTAGACTAGAGTACTGTAGATTGTTAACCCTCTTGGGCTCAACGGAAAGGAATATGAGAGCTGAAAGTTAGAAGCTGGACTTGGAAGGGATTAAAATGGCATTCATGGCTTACTTGTGGTGCATTCATGGCTTCAGTGCCTCGTGGCGGTGGAGATTTTCTCTTCCATTATTGGGACACAAAAGCTGATGAGTTCAGGGTGATTTCCTCTGCTCCATTTTTCTTCAGATCAAAATGATCTAGGACTAGTCCTTTTAGAGGGATTATAGAAAAAGAAAAGATGATGTGTTCCATCATTGGGCAATGGATTCGGTGAACATTACGCGATGAACTTAGTTGTGCATATGCATTCTTCCATTCCCACTCCCACCCAAATTCACTGAGACTGAAAGCACGCGGTTCTGAAATCTTCTAGGTGGTGTCACCTCAATGGACTCATTTCTGAAGACGTTCTTCCCGGAGGTGTACCGCCACAAGCAGGACAGCAACGTCAGCAACTACTGCCAGTTCGACAGCGAGCTCCTCACCGTCTTCACCTCCTCCCTCTACATCGCCGGCCTCATCGCGACGCTGTTCGCGTCGTGTGTCACGAGGAGGTTTGGCCGCCGCGCGTCCATGCTGATCGGTGGAACCGTCTTCATCGCTGGCTCGGCGTTTGGGGGAGCAGCCGTGAACGTGCCCATGCTGCTCCTCAACCGGATCCTGCTGGGAATAGGCCTGGGGTTCACTAACCAGGTAACACTCTCTGCAGTAATTCAAGCCAATGATCTTTAAGTCAGTGTGTACATGTAGTTTAGGAGGTTAAAAAAATCAGTAGCACAGCGAAGTTTCTCAGACATGTATAGATTTCTTTTGGACAATAGAAAGATCATCCTCCTGGACCCTGCATCAGTCCACAAATCTTGTGCGGCTGTATGGAACTGGAGAAGCAATGCACAAGCTTTGTGTACAGACATAAGATTCCTGTAGATGTAATTTGTCCCAACCTCCAAGTTGATGACAATGGATAGCTACATGTTTACAATGACAATTTACATGTTTCTCTCCCAAATCCCAAAAAATCATTGCATTGACTACCCGATAAGGTGTGTTATCTTGTAGCAAGTGCATGTGAAGTTTCTGAATAATATTTTTCTTTCTCCAAAAGGACATTGTGAAGTCCAGTAAATACCTTACTGTGGTTACTGTTATGTTTATTTTTGAGTCAATTACACCAATGGTGCTAAAACTTGACGCGAAAAATCACTTCAGTACCAAAACTTATGGCATACAATGAACTGGTGCTAAAACTTGGCTTCGGCGTGCATATACTGTGCAAATCTTATTTGTTACTGACATGGTGCTGATTAGGCACGCCGCATGACATGAGGTCAGCTGTCAGACACTAAATGTAGAGGTAGGATGTGCGGCCTGTTATTTTGTGGCATTTGCATACGGACATGGTACTGATTAGGCGCGCCACATGGCATGAGGCCCGCTGTCAGACACTAAAGGCCCGCTGTCATACACTAAATGTAGAGATAGGGCGTGCAGCCTGTTATTTTGTGGAAAACACCTCAGAATTATTTTTTCTCATGAAAAGGCCACTGACACATTTCGGTCCATCTATCAGCTGGAAAATTGTGGCCGATAGGTTTCAAACCCGCAATAGCGCGGAGACCTGTCACCTGTGTGCTTAACCAATGCAGCCAGAATCGTCGTTTGTTCTTAATGGATACGCACATAATATATTCTTTAGATCTTAAGTGGGCCAGGCACCCTACGACCCATTTTGAACTGTTATTTTTACAAAAATAATAAATTATATGTAAATTATAACTGTGTGCTGCAAATAAAATAAATTGCAGAATGAATATGAACACTTTTATATAAAACATAACTATATTATTCAAAGCATGAACATTTTAAGTACATATTACCACCTATTTAAATATATAGAAAGTTTTATTTGACATTTTTATTGAATATGAAAATTATTACGTGCATAATTTTGTAATTTATAATTTAATCATATTGATATTTTTCGAAATAATACGTGAATAATTTATAATATAATTATTATGTATATATTAGCTATAACACAAGATTATAATTTACTTATATTTTCTAAATTTCTAAAAAAAAAAAAATAACGCTGTTGGGTGGGTGCTGGCCACGTGCACCTGATGACTACATATCGCTGGTTCGAATCCTAGCCAACTATTTGTACATTTTATGAATATACGTTTCTTAAAGCATGAACACTTTTATAGACTACATGAGTATTTTTTTTAAACTGTGAACATTTTTAAACTTATATAGGAATTTATTAAAATATTTAGAAAATTTCTTAAAGCATAAACACTTTTATATACTACATAAATATTTTGTTAAAACTGTGAACATTTTAAACTTATGTTATCACTTATTAGAATATATAGAAAAATAAAAAAATTCTGAAAGCATGACTCACGATTATAAATTTACATATAATTTATAAAAAAGTATATAAATAACACTGCAAAATGGTGTAGGGTCTCCAGCTAGCTCAAGGCCTCATGGATATATAGTGTACTTTTGCATTTATAACAAAAAACACCTCTTGGTGCATTGATTAGGCACACGCCCTTCCACGCTGCACTTTGGGATCAAATCCCATCGGCCGCAATTTTTTGCACATAATTTGCTCGCTGACAGATGGACCAATATGTGCCAGAGGCCTTTTCATGAGAAAAATTAATCCGAGTGGTTTTCCACAAAATAACAAGCCACACACCCAATCTGTACCATCTAGTGGCTGACAGCGGGCCCCATGCCATGTGGCGCGTCCGTGTCCGTATACAAATGCGACTTACACCGTATATGCATGCCAAAGCCAAGTTGTAGCACCAATGCAACATATGCCACAAGTTCTAGCACTGAAGTGATTTTTCACGTCAAGTTTTAGCACCAGTGGTGTAATTGACTCTTTATTTTTTCAGTCGATCCCATTGTACCTGTCAGAAATGGCGCCACCGCAGTACCGCGGTGCAATCAACAATGGGTTCGAGCTCAGCATCAGCATTGGCATTCTCATTGCAAACATCCTCAACTACTGCGTGGTGAAACTCACAGCAGGGTGGGGCTGGAGGATATCCCTATCCATGGCCGCAGTCCCTGCTGCATTCCTGACCATCGGTGCAATCTTCCTCCCCGAGACGCCAAGCTTCATAATCCAGCGGGACGGCGACACCGACAAGGCGAGAGCCCTGCTCCAGAAGCTGCGTGGAACCACCTCAGTGCAGAATGAGCTGGATGACTTGGTCTCTGCTAGCAACCTCTCGAGGGCAGCCAGATATCCATTCAGAGACATATTCAAGACGAAGTACAGGCCACAGCTCGCCATGGTGCTCCTGATCCCTTTCTTCAACCAGCTCACCGGGATCAATGTGATGAACTTCTATGCCCCGGTGATGTTCCGGACAATCGGCCTCAAGGAGAGCGCCTCCCTCCTGTCGTCGGTGGTCACGCGTCTCTGCGCAACATTTGCCAACATCATAGCGATGATGGTGGTCGACAGGTTCGGGCGCAGGAAGCTCTTCCTCGTGGGAGGGATCCAGATGATCTTGTCGCAGCTCGCTGTCGGCGCCATCCTAGCTGCAAAGTTCAAGGACAATGGGTTGATGGATAAGGACTATGCTTTCCTTGTGTTGATCACCATGTGCGTGTTTGTGGCAGGCTTTGCATGGTCATGGGGACCTCTCACATTCCTCGTCCCAACTGAGATCTGCCCACTGGAGATCAGGTCAGCAGGGCAGAGCATTGTGGTCGCCGTGGTCTTCTTGATGACGTTTGTGATCGGCCAGACATTTCTGGCCGTCCTCTGCCGCATCAAGTCAGGGACGTTCTTCGTTTTTGCCGCGTGGATTTGCGTGATGACGCTAGTGGTCTATCTGTTCTTGCCAGAGACAAAGAAGCTTCCGATGGAGCAGATGGAACAGGTCTGGAGGAGGCATTGGTTCTGGAAGAAGATTGTTGGGGAGGAAGATGATAAGGAAGAGGAGGAAAAGGAGAGGCAAGAAAGGAAAATCGACTCGCCGAGCTCCTAGCGACTTCAGAACTTGAATGTATTTCCATCAGAGCTGCAAGGAAAAACATAGTACAGGATTTTAATTAGCAGATAAGTTTGTAAGTATAATTGCATCTAATTGTGTCACCTGACAGGCCTGCAGCAGCTGCTGCCAGTTCGTACATATGGCCATTTCAAACGGTGGAAGTATTGATATGAAGTAACTTGAATTTCAGAGAAAAAAAGATCTAAGTGAACAGTCTCTCAGAGGGGCTGGATTGTCTGATTATGCATCATGACTTTTGCTAAAGATGTAAAAGTGACAGGTCCTTGGATGGCCAAACAATGCATTCGTGCACAGCCCAACAGCTTTGGAAATATGTCGATATATCTGAAAGGGACTGGCCACTAGCCACTACTGTCTGTCACCAACCACACTTGCAACACTTGGTGCATAATGGAGGTGAGTGCAAATGCAGAATCAGGATTGAAAGGTACAGTCCCAGGGAATATCCCAGATATAGCATCTGTCCCGAAGGAGAATCCAATAATCCGTTTGTTCTTGCCACAAATACATTAAACCATATAGACCACATGCCAACCAAATAAGAATAAAATCATGCAGCAGTCATTGGTAAAATATTTAGCATGGCTTCTTTCAACCATAAGATCTTGAGTGAGTGACTGGATAGCCAGCTCCAAATTTCCAGTATCGGGACAAAATCTGAAGACACTGATTCATCATTCAGTAATGAAGATTGTGTAGAACAGAATGAGCAGAGCTCACTTCAAAGGTCCAATAACTGACTGATATTTCTTTTTCTTATATAAGAGTTTGCAGAACAACCCTGGAGATCAGCACTAACATTAATGATTCTGTCAACATGCAGTGAGCATATCATGTGCCATACAAACAACAGATGCATCCATACATAACATAACTTACAACACAGGGTACATTGGACAGACTACAGACCACAGTTAATCTTAAAAAGAAAAGAAAAGGAAAAGAGGCAAAGCTTATTTTTGCCAGGGCTCATCTAAGTGCAGTTTGTGTGCTGAGGGGGCTCACGCCTGAGCCCTCGTCGGGAGATTCGCCTGGAAAGCCGATTGTCTATTTTGACCTCCTACCATTTTTAAGGAAAGAGAGGTAGATACTGTATCTTGCTTGGGATCCCCTATGCTTAGCTTAGACATGCCCACCAGTTCATCAACATTGATTGGACTCTTTGAATGAACTGGAACAGGCTTCACAATCTCATGTGTCCCTTGTCCAAGATCATCTCCATCATTCTGATTTTGCCAGAAAGGAACTGAGAATTGCAAGAATGGTGAGAAATATGCTGGAACTAGCACCGGATAGCTCGACTGCAAATTCTCAGGCATGATAGCAGAAGCTGAAGAACTCTCTGCAATGACAGAAGTATCTGACTCCATAGATTCTACCTCCTCCTCCTCCATGGGTGGAGGTAATGGTGGGTGATTTAATATCTGGGCCTCAGGTTCTTGATTACCAGGAAGGGGTGGCAGGTCCGACTGTAAAATACACAAGATACGGTTCAGTTCTGAATTATATACAAAGTGCAAACTAATATCTTCCTAATGAAGTGCGAGATGAGAAGTGCATGACTGTCCATACAACACTACACGATCTGTTCAAAAAGATAGATTTCTAGCATGAGGAACTAAGGTAGTGATATTGTAACTACCACCACAGAAACGAGCAATCCCCTTGCGGTACTAGATAAACAGAATCAGGTCAAGTTATGCCACACAGGTGTAATAATCAATCATAAGATCTAGCAACCTACCTCATCAGGCACCAAGTCAAAGAGGCTAGACCTTCTCTTCCTTCTGCTCATATTGGCTTGGCGTATAAAATATTTCTGAGCATGGCTTGCTACTTGAGTAGGTGTTCTTGAGACCACAAAATTACGAGAGATTCCTCGCCAATCACCCTTTCCAAGCTTTTGCAATCCAAGCAAAAACCTCCGATGTTCTTCTTCAGTCCAAGGAACCCCTGCCAAAAAGCCATCTTAATCAGGAATATGGCACATAAAACGTTGCACACATGCAGGAAGGGTTTAACATCTCAAGCTATACAGAAACTGATAAACAGACGACTTACAAACAGAAGCACACGAAGAAACAGTACACTATTATTGTGTTAAATGGAACATTTTAAGGAGTGTATTATCACCACATTAAAATTACACAAAAAACACCTCTGGGGGAACATGAAACTAGAAGAAGCTAGTGAACAGAACTGGTAAATTCATCACCGCATCAGTAGAGTACTGACAAACGTAAAATGTCCTTAAATGAAACAATAAAGCCAGACAAAAACAGGGTGCAACAAATGTCAAGTTTTTCCTATCCCTGGACAAGCTATATAGCACGTCAAGAAGACAACACTACAAAACTACAACCCAATTTTCTAGCTCGGATAGATAACAACAAACAGGCAAAGGGCAACTAAATCTTCATTATGTCGTTACCCTCTATTGGTTATAATCCCAAACTGGAGAGCGCCATAAATAAAAATATGTTTTGCTTTGAAGAATTTCCAGCTGTAACTTGACTTGAAAATTAAAACCCCAACCTTGATAACGGAGATTAAATATACAAAGACACTAATCACTGGTCATCACCAACTCAGGGATTGTGAGAAGAAACTAGCAGTAATAAAAATCAATGACGACGGTCAAGCTTTGGCATGTGTACATCAAATATTCACTGGTATTAACTAAATTAATCTTAATGAACATCTTTCCTTGCAGAATGTAGCTGTGCAGGTAATTAAAAATACTTGAAATAAATATCGATTGCATCATAATGCAGTACCACATTTATGCCAAAGGTGAGACTTTACGTTACGTGTTAGTTCGTCAGCTCAGCTCTTACGTGGCTCTATACACGCTTCCGGAAGCACAGAGCAAAGCCAAATTTATAATGAATCATCTAAGGAAAAGAAAGCACTAGGCGTTAATTGTGCGGTTTGCCACGGCCTAGAGCTTATCTCACCTAGGTGCACTTAAACGCACACCTAGCATGATTAATCGCTAGGCGTTATATTGTCGCCTAGCGCCTTCGCGCGCTTTTTTCCACTGGAATCGCCTACGATCGCCGCTCTTGATAATCCATAGTCCCTGCTAAACGAATCCACACCTGAGCTTCTATAAACATCTGTCATAACTCATAAGTCATGATCCAATCAAACGACATCCACAGTGCATACATCATCCATGCACCGATTTAATATTGGGGGTTGATTATTAGCTCAAGAATCAAGTTATCCAAGTTCTACAGTGCTGGAAAATACCATTGCAGCTTCTCCCAACTGGATTTTTGAAAGCTAACAGTACCATCTCAATCAAAAATTGGACAGGACAGCACACGCAAAAATAATTATACACGGGCAATTAAAAAAACTATTGGAGCTGAGAGGATCTAATCTACTAAGTGAGGTTTTACGTCGGCTGAGGAACTGAGCCACAAAGTAGACGCCTTTAGAGGAGGGAGGGAGAGAGAGATTAGCAGGCCACCTTTCTTGCGCTCGCGGTTGGCGGATGATGATCCCTGCACGAAGTCGTCGGAGGCGTAGCCCTCTGCGGCGGCGTCGTGGCCGACGTCAGCGGGGGATGCGCCGCCGCCGCCGCTGGTGGATCCCCCGAGCAGGGAGAGGTTCCCCATGCTGGCGCTCTTGCGGATGGATCCATCGGTGAGGCGCACCCCGAAGATCTTGACCCCGCGGTTGGGGCACGTCCGCGAGTTGTGGCCGTTGTGGCTGCAGTGCGAGCACCGCCTCGTCATCCCCGGGGCCGCCAGCGCACCCGCCGGTGTAGGAACCAGGCGGCCGGAAGGGGAGGGGAGAGGAGAGGTGGGCTGGGAGGAGAAGCGAAGTGTGGTGGTGATGAGAGCAGAGGAAACGAGAGGGGAGAGGAGAGGAGAGGAGGGGATTGACTGTGGAGTGGTGATTGGTTGCGGTGGTCGGGGCTGGGGAAGGGAGGGAGCTCCGCGCGTGTGGCCGTCCACGTGGCGGATATTCCCGCAAGGATATTACGTGGGTGGGTGGGCAAGAGCGGCGAGCGAGAGGCTTGTGGGTCACACCTTTTTCTTTCTTTGGACACGGTTGCTTGCGGTCGCCTCCTTTCGTTTTCGCCGTTGGATCGTCGGATCTCCTATTCCTGTTCGTCGAAAACGCGAGCAGCTAGCTAATTAATGCTTCTCGTCCGGGTTTACAACCAGGCGCTTTACCGCTTCTCCAACGCGAACCCTCAAACGGTTCCGTCCGAACGCAGCTGTCCGGACTCCGCAAACCATCCAACGTTGACCTCATCGATCCGTTGAGTGGTCCGGATCATAATTTTTTGCAAAGTACCAGAATCCGGACACGAGCCGCGTAGCACTCTGACACGCCCGACTCACCAGAAACTGAGGCGGAACCCACGCTTTTGTAGCTTTCTGCACTGTTTTTGAAGTAAAATCACTCACTCACTTCTTTCAACTCGCCCCTCTCCACCAAATTCTCGCCCTTTCCCCACTCTCTTCTTCCCTCACGCCGTTGACCCATGAACCCAGAGGAGACCCCGCCGGAGACGGAGATGGTGGAGGATCCAAGCATCACGCTCGCCCGGAAGATCAACTCGGCGACCCGGCAAAATCGTTGTGTCAAAGCCAAGGCCGCAAAGGAGGAAAAACTCAAGAAGTAGAAAGTTGGTCGAGAGTGTGCTGGTGGCTGACGAGGAGGTGGGCGTGCAGGTCGCGAACAAGGTGGAGGTCGGGGCGGCCCGGGACGCGGGACCTCACCGACCATGCACACGCCGCCATGGCCGAAACATTACAAAGCCCTGTACTTCTACGCTACCAAGCAGCTGGGTAGGCAGTCCCCGACATCCCCCGTCGTGTTGTTCATCGTCGAGGTCAACGCGACACCGTTGCTTTTCTCGGAGTTTTGATCTCCATCGGTTATCCCGACATGGACGACAAACATGGAGCATATGGGTGCCCACACACTGTTCGCTGGTATGCCTAAAGCGGGATAGCTGGCGTACGACAACACAAACAGAGAGACTATGAGATCATCGATGAGGGAGGCGGAGAAAGAGGTGCCTATGAGGATGGGCAGGTGGATGACTCAGAACCCACCTAGTTCGGCCCCTACAAACAACCGAGCACGCAGCAGTACACCCAGTTCGGCACCAAAACCCAGTTGGGCACGCATCAGGACTACAACCAACTAGGCGCGGACACAAAGCGGCATGATTGGGCCACCGGACAGCAGCATGAGGAGGAGGAGGGTGAGGACAATGATCCGGATGATTTCTGTGGCAATTCAAAAAAGAGGGACACATGAGAAAGCTTCAACGTGCGGGAGGACGAGTTGTTGTGCGATGCACGGTTGGCTACTAGTCTCAACCCGATCCATGGCACGGAGCAGAAGGACATAACCTTTTGGGCCAACATTCATATTTGGTTCCATGAACACAAGCATTTCGCACCCTACTGTGACGCGGTCATCCGCAAGTGTGAATCGAACTCCCTCAACCATCGTGTGTACACCATCCAACAGGTCGCGTCGAAGTATTGTGGCCACTTGAGGCAACTCATTGCACGGTGGCTTAGTGGTGCGCAAATCACTGAGCAAGTAAGTTGTTAATATGTACAACACTTGCTAGATATGCATTGTTGTGTAGATTATTTGTAGCTGTACATGCATAGTGTTGTAGCCGGATATGTATGCATTGGTGTGTAGATCATTCGTGTCCAAATATGCATAGATTTATAGATCATTTGTAGCTGGGTATGCATAGTTTTGTAGATCATTTGTAGCCGGAAATGCATAGTTTTGTAGATCATTTGTAGCCGGGTAAGCATAGTTTGGTAGCGGGATAAGCATAGTTGACAATATTTTATTTTGTAGTCTTCTTGTGCGTGTAGTGTGTTCAAGAAGTTGGAGAAGAAAAACTTCACCGTCATGCATTCTTGGTTGAAGTTGAATGGACAACCCAAGTGGAACCTATACATTGCCAAGACCGTCAAGCATCGAGGAAGAAACCGGTGACCCAACAAATGAACCGCCCAAGAAGATTAGAAGAGGGTTTCGGGGAAAGAAATGGGAGGAAAAAGCAAAGCGAGAAGCGGCGGCCAAGATGACGGAGAGGTTCAAAGACATCTTGACAAAGGAGGAGGAGGCATACGACAAGCGCTCCGACATCAAGAAGGAAAAAGAGACGGAGAGGTTAGACTCGTTGATGAAGGTGACCGAGAAGAAGTTCAAACTTGAAGAGAAGAGGGTCATGATCAAAGAGAAGAGGGTCATGATCTAACCTCTCCAACAAGAAGATTAATTTGAAGGTGGCAGAATTGGATGGCGTCGCAAGAATGATCGTGCATGCCGTCTGTTTCAAGATTTTGCAGCAGAAGGATGATCTAGAAAGGGTTGAGCAGGAGGAGATCGAGGCGGCGGCGAAGGATGCGATTACCGAAGTGGAGGCGAAGGCGGAGGCGGCCTACATAGCGGCGATGGCAGATTGAACAGTGGAGGCTCGGATGCACGGACTCCCAGACTGATGTTCTTTTATGACCAGACATGTAAAAACTAAGCATACTTGTCTCTTTTTGGTTGTGGTCAACTGAGGATGTGATCCGACACTAGTCTGATCTAGCACTCGTTGGGAATGAACGTATTTGCATTCAAACTATCCCCTTTACTGACGGACAAATAGTGGCTAGCTTTGGATGGCTAGCTCATGCATCCGTGTCCGCAGATTGGTCCCCCCTATCCGCGAACGAATGTGGTGTTTGGTTTGCAGGTCGGCATTGGAGATTCCCTAATCCTTGTATAAAAGCATGCCACCAATGATTGTACTTTTTATGGCATGTTATTCATGATTTATTAGTCAAACTTTTGATATAACTGAATCGAAACTTTGGATGGGACTAATAAACCCGAAAAGAGGGGTACATGCTCACTAGTATTGTCTTTGTTTCCATCTCGTTCTCTCTCGCTTAGTGTGTTCTTTCTCTCATGTCAAACATAGTACCATTTGTGATACCATTTGTTTCATTGAGAAAAATTAGGAAGTAAGACATCACAACCTTAAACTCTTACTTGAGTTTGTATTTCAGCATCTTGCTTTCTATATTCTTTGTGTGTCAATCGTCCTTTGCCAATTTTCCCACACATAAAGGTAATCTCAACCTATAAGCATGACAGACAAAAGAGGCAACAAGAATGTAGACCACAACAGCCTCACAGGAGGGGAGAAATAGAGGCAGCCTCGTCGGTGTGACACCACGAGTAAGAGAAAAATAAAAAGTACAATGCTAGAGCGTGACCCCTGGCCGTTTTTATATCTTACGTGGCATGTACAAGGTCGCTCATTATGATACCATGATCAAACCTAGTTAAAGGGGGCCAACCAAGAAGATGGGTTAAATTTGAACAGTTTTAGTAGGTTAAACTCCCAAATTAGGTGACTCTCGCAGGATTTTGAGGTTTAAAAGTGGGCATCTATTTTGCAAAAACAGATTATTTCCCATCTCCATTACGATTATGATTTTAGAAGGAGAAAATCAAAATATCTAATATGTTTAGTGTGTTGTCCTTGATTTTTCTTGGTGGTCAGGGCCATGCCTTCGCGGCACACAACATTGAGAATTTTGGAGCTAGAGACATGTGATAATAGGCTTTGGATGAGCTCAAGGCAGATGGTGTTGGATCAAAGAGAAGTCGTGTTATGGTTTTAAAGATCGCCTGAGGGCTCCTCCTCGGGCCCATCGTCCCTACCAGCCATCGGTGTCAAGTGTGGGAGGATTCAAATTTTCCCGGGTGTTTGTTGATTGATCACTTCAGGCACGTCTAGCGGAGTGCATTCTGTCACCAAGTTCCTTCCTCCTCAATGCCCGACCTGGATGGCCGAGGTGAGTTGGCTGGTCCCTCGGCTAGGAGGTCATTGCCTCAGGTGTCAAAGTGGGTCTCTTCTTCTGCGATGACATCGTCAATGGAAAACTCATCTTCATTGAGGTCGTCACCAGACATGGCCGCCTGCTCGAGGTTATGGACATGGGTTCCATGAAATGAAGTTGGAGTTGTCACAAGAGATACGTTTGCGCCCCATAGTGGGCACAAAATATGGATGGATTATTCTCCACCTAACTTACGGCCTGAAAGTAGTTCTGGAAGATTGTAGAAAGAAGATGGTGCTCAAAAGGATTTCGTCAACAATGATGATTTGGTTTCGTATGTTTATCAAATAAAATCATAGGGTAAATAATAAGTTAATAACAAAGAAAAATGCAAACAAAAATATTAAACCTAGAGTTATGTTCCCATTAACAAAGCCATAAAACAACTTGATTATCCCCAAGTGCAAGGGATAACTGTAGCACTTTCCAATTATGAATACAAAGTTATTGATAGTCGAATCCCTAGGAGCTAAGGCAGGATTTCTGTTCTCTCAACTTATGTATGTACCTTACACAACCTTTTATGATCTTTTAACGTCTACCTTACTAGAAGTCATGTCGAAAGGAGTTTGTTCCCTTGAAGAGGCAAGTCAATCAACTCAGGTGTTGTTATTAATTTGTTTTCAAAAAGTAAAAGAGTGAGAGTGTGACTTTGTGTGTGTGGGGGGGGGGGGTATAATATCCAAGGGAAATAAGTGTCCCAAGAATTGGATGTTTTGTGATTACGTTGTTGTCTTTCTTACATTGGGATTCTAAAGGCAACAAAAACATAAAGGTACTATCACAACGTGGTAAACAAGGCATTGATGGACCTTGTGTTTCCCTACATAAGTGAAACTTGTATTTACTTCTAGGGGTGAAGCCTAGCTTCAGTATTACAAATTTGAATAGCACTGGCCGCTCATCACTAATCGGCCCTTGACTATGCATCACTAATGAGCCTTAACAATGACTGACCTCTTCGAATGCATCAATGATATCGATTTTTGGGCTCAATTTGATGGTTATCTTCTAAAATTGACTCGACAGTGATAATGTGTCCCCATTATCAAAATGCACCACAGGTAATCACTAATTGCACACTATCTTTGACCCATATGTATAGCCCATTTAAATCTAACCCTTTGGTTTTCCCGCCCGCTAGTATTGTTATGTACACATCCTACTACAATCCGTCGTCCACTCCCGTATCCATTCCATACCCTCACTATCGTTGTCAAGTCCCTCACTCCCACCGGCCTCTGATGATCTATGGCGGCCTCTTCGATAGCCCCACCACCTTCCATCACGATTGCACCCTCCCGAGGCATTATCAGGGAGGTCTTAGATTAGATTTTTTACCATTTGTCCCCCAAGCATTTTGCCCCCCCCCCCCTGAGGGAGTCCCGGAGTAGGGGGTCCTCGAGCTGCTAGTATATCTTCTGTGGGCCGGATACATGGATCGTGCTTGATTCATCATTAGAAGGTCGAGTTGCAGGCGACTCCGTGTTTGGGCTGGAAAACTCTGAAGCCTTGGCGTAGCCTCCAAGTCAAGATAAGGAAGTCGGCATGTTTATCCCCTGGTGGTGACTGGCCATGTGTAAGCCTAGGTACCCCGGGTGTCTATATAAACTAGAGGGTTTAGTCCATAGGGAGCAAAACCATCATCCTACTCATCTAGTGTTTAGTTCACCCAATCTCGTGGTAGATCAACTCTGTAATCATCATACACATCAATACAATCAAGCGAGATGTAGGGTTTACCTCCTCGAGAGGACCCAAACCTGGGTAAATACTTTCTTTGCGTTCCTTGTTCCCCATTGATCCAAGACCTATAGCTCGGGACCCCCTACGCGAGATCCGCCGTTTTACACTGACATTGGTGCTTTCATTGGGAGTTCCGTTGTGGGATCAGCAAAGGATTTATGGCTCGCTCAGTCATCCACAATGGCATCCGCACCGGGGGCATCTCCGTGCTCGGCCAGTTCTTCGCGTTCGGCGATATCGTTCTGCACACCGACTCAATCGGTCACCTTGACAAGATTGGCAGTTTCGCCCTTGAACAGGAAATTAGGTTCGGCAACTTGGAGTACGTCGCCGCGCCCAGGTTGATATGATCTTCACCAGGTTCTCATCCTTACCTGAGCAGCCCGGATACTTTGAAGCATCAACTTCGGACCTTCTTCCCGACCCTATCTTCGGATCGGTCCCTGTCTCAGATATAGCTTCAAGCTCGGATCCGATCTCAGCACTCGAGGGCCGCAGATCAGTCTTGGTCGAGCACACCCCCTGTGCTGGCATGCAGAAGATGAGTCCGGTCGACCTCTCGCTGCTAAACGAGATGGTAGATCGGATCCAGATGATGAACATTGCGGACGGCCCATCCTTGGTCCAGGATCGGATCGAACCAGATGCAGGCTTAGGGAATTATACGTCCTACCCACCACCCACTTAGTAGCCACTATCGAAGATTTAACCGATATGCTGGATTACGCCTCCTAGGAGACTGGGGGTGTCGACGCCATGGCCTATATGACAACCTCCCTAACCACTCCCAGCATGGGAAGGTGGACCACCACTTCCACCTATGACGTCTACATGGTCGACACCCCCAAGGAGGATCCCGCCAAGGAGTCATCCAAACGTTGATGCCAGCGAAAGCGATCCAGGAGGCATGGAAGGGGCAAAGAAGATAACTTGAACACAGATACAAAAGGCACCGGAGATGACGCTGCTCTGGACGACATGGAAGAGCTTGGCGATAACACCACCCCTAAACAACACCTAGCCGCTATTGAAGGCTACAATGACAACAGCGACCCAGAGGACCCCAGCGATTCCGAGGACAACTACCTCCTCCTTTCTGAGGATGAAGAGAGCCTTAGAGCCGAGGATTTCATCATCCCTGAAGACCCGCTGGATCAAGAACGGTTCAAGCGGCAACTTATGGCCACCGCCCGAAGCCTAAAAAGGAAGCAGAACAGTTATAGCCGAACATGATACCCTCGACGATAGATGGAAAAAAATCCTAACAGCCGAGGAGGGCTACAGCAATGAGCGGCAGGACCAAAACAAAAGCTACCCCACGATGATGTTTGCTCCTATAGTTCCACGATGATGCCCTTGAGCCCACACCACCAAAACGCACTCAGGCAGACCAACCTGACCACCCCCCTCGAGGACGGGATAGGATGGCTGGTGAAGCCAAAAATCCACCTACACTCCCTCATCGGAGAGGCAAGGAGCCAATACAACCTGAAGATCCATATGACCTGCGCCATGACCTAACCATCAGAGCAGGTCAAACGAGATCCATCTATGGATCTAGAGGGCACACTCCTACTGGACGGGATGGATACCAAGCTTGGTGCGATAGAAACGACAGAGCCCGGGAGCAGCACCATGCTTGGATGACAACCGATCTCCGGCACAATGTGGCCTGAGTCGGGGACGCCGCACACCCATTGTGTTTCACTGATGAGGGGATGCAGCACCAGTTCCCCGAATGGTTTAAACCCGTATACATCGAACAGTATGACGGGAATACAGACCCATCGATGTGGATTGAAGATTTCCTTCTCCACATTCATATGGCCTGAGGAGACGACCTCCATTCCATTAAGTACTTACTACTAAAGCTTAAAGGGTCGGCCAGGCACTGGCTGAATAGCCTCCCCGAAAACTCTATTCGAAGGACATCCCAAAGCACCCCAAGGTAATATTCAAGGACAACCAAGAGCCTAAGCTTGGGGATGCCCTGGAAGGCATCCCCTCTTTCGTCTTCATCTATCGGTAACTTTACTTGAGGTTATATTTTTATTCACCACATGATATGTGTTTTGCTTGGAGTGTCTTGTATGATTTGAGTCATTGCTTTTTAGTTAGGCACAATCATCATTGCTATACACACCTTTTGAGAGAGACACGCATGAATCGTGATTTATTAGAATACTCTATGTGCTTCACTTATATCTTTTGAGCTAGGCAATTTTGCTCTAGTGCTTCACTTATATCTTTTTTAGAGCATGGCGGTGGTTTTATTTTATAAAAATTTATGAACTCTCATGATTCACTTATATTATTTTGAGAGTCTTTTAAACAACATGGTAATTTGCTTTGGTTATAAATTTAGTCCTAATATGATAGGCATCCAAGAAGGATATAATAAAAACTTTCATATAAAGTGCATTGAATACTATGAGAAGTTTGATTCTTTATGAGTGTTTTGAGATATGTAGATGGTGATATTAGAGTCATGCTAGTGAGTAGTTGTGAATTTGAGAGATAGTTGTGTTGAAGTTTGTGATTCCCGTAGCATGCACGTATGGTGAACCGTTATGTGATGAAGTCAGAGCATGATTTATTTTTTGATTGTCTTCCTTATGAGTGGCGGTCGGGGACGAGCGATTGTCTTTTCCTACCAATCTATCCCCCTAGGAGCATGCGCATAGTATTTTGTTTCGATAACTAATAGATTTTTGCAATAAGTAAGTGAGTTCTTTATGACTAATGTTGAGTACATGGATTATATGCACTCTCACCCTTCCACCATTGCTAGCCTCTCTTGTGCCGAGCAACTTTCGCTGGTACCATACACCCACCATATACCTTCATCAAAACAGCCACCATACCTACCTATTATGGCATTTCTATAGCTATTCCGAGATATATTGCCATGCAACTTTCCACCATTCCGTTTTATTATGGCACGCTTCATCATTGTCATATTGCTTTGCATGATCATGTAGTTGACATTGTATTTGTGGCAAAGCCACCTTTTATAATTCTTTCATACATGTCACTCTTGATTCATTGCACTTCCCGGTACACCGCCGAAGGCATTCATCTAGAGTCATATATTGTTCTAAATATTGAGTTGTAATTCTTGAGTTGTAAGTAAATAAAAGTGTGATGATCTTCATTATTAGAGCATTGTCCCAGTGAGGAAAGGATGATGGAGGCTATGATTCCCCCACAAGTCGGGATGAGACTTTGGATGAAAAAAAAGAGGCCAAAAAAATGAGAAAGGCCCAAAAATAAAAGAAGAAGAAGAAAATAAATGAGAGAAAAAGAGACAAGTGGCAATGTTACTATACTTTTTCCACACTTGTGCTTCAAAGTAGCACCATGATCTTCATGATAGAGTGCCTCCTATGATATCACTTTCATATACTAGTGGGAATTTTTCACTATAGAACTTGGCTTGTATATTCCAATAATGGGCTTCCTCAAATTGCGCTAGGTCTTCGTGAGCAAGCGAGTTGGATGCACACCCACTTAGTTTCTTTTTGAGCTTTCATACACTTATAGCTCTAGTGCATCCATTGCATGGCAATCCCTACTCACTCACATTGATATCTATTGATGTGCATCTCCATAGCCCGTTGATACACCTAGTTGATGTGAGACTATCTCCCTCTTTTTGTCTTCTCCACAACCATCATATTCTCTTCCACCATAGTGCTATATCCATGGATCACGCTCATGTATTGCGTGAAAGCTGAAAAAGTGTGAGAACATCAAAAGTATGAAACAATTGCTTGGCTTGTCGTCGGGGTTGTGCATGATATAAATATTTTGTGTGATGAAGATGGAGAATAGCCAGACTATATGATTTTGTAGGGGTAGCTTTCTTTGGGCATGTTATTTTGAGAAGACATGATTGCTTTATTAGTATGCTTGAAGTATTATTGTTTTTATGTCAATATTAAACTTTTGTTTTGAATCTTACGGATCTGAACATTCATGCCACAATAAAGAAGATTACATTGATAAATATCTTAGGTAGCATTCCACATCAAAAAATCTGTTTTTATCATTTACCTACTCGTGGACGAGCAGGAATTAAGCTTTGGGATGCTTGATACGTCTCCAACGTATCTATAACTTTTTATTATTCCATGCTATTATATTATCTGTTTTGGATATTTTATATGCATTAATATGCTATTTTATATTATTTTTGGGACCAACCTATTAACCTAGAGCCTAGTGCCAGTTTCTGGTTTTTGCCTGTTTTTCAGTTTCGCAGAAAAGGAATACCAAACGGAGTCCAAACGGAATAAAACTTTCGCGGTGATCTTTCTTGGACCAGAAGCAAACCAAGAGACTTGGAGATGAAGTCGAAGGAGCCAAGAGGCAGCCACAAGGGTGGAGGGGCCGCCCAGGGGGTAGGGCGCACCCCCTGTCTTGTGGTCCCCTCGTGGGTCTCCTAACCTAATTATTTCGCCCATATATACTCTTATACTCCAAAGCCATCAGGAGGAGCCACGAAAACACTTTTCCATCGCCGCAACCTTCTGTACCCGTGAGATCCCATCTAGGGACCTTTTCCGGTGTCCTGCCGGAGGGGATTCAATCATGGGGGGCTTCTACATCAACACCATTGCCCTTCCGATGAAGCGTGAGTAGTTTACCACAGACCTACGGGTCCATAGCTAGTAGCTAGATGGCTTCTTCTCTCTCTTTGATTCTCAATACCATGTTCTCCTCGATGTTTTCGAGATCTATTTGATGTAATACACTTTTGCGGTGTGTTTGCTGAGATCTGATGAATTGTGGATTTATGATCAAATTATCTATGAATATTATTTGAATCTTCTCTGAATTCTTATATGCATGATTTGATATCTTTGCAAGTCTCTTCGGATTATCGGTTTAGTTTGGCTTACTAGATTGGTTTTTCTTGCAATGGGAGACGTGCTTAGTTTTGGCTTCAGTCTTACGGTGTCCTTTCCCAGTGACAGTAGGGGCAGCAAGACACGTATTGTATGGTTGCCATCAAGGATGAAAAGATGGGGTTTTCATCATATTGCTTGAGTTAATTCCTCTACATCATGTCATCTTACTTAATGCGTTACTTCGTTCTTTATGAACTTAATACTCTAGATGCATGTTGGATAGCGGTTGATGTGTGGAGTAATAGTAGTGGATGTAGGTAGGAGTTGGTCCACTTGACACGTACGTTATGCCTATGTTCATGATTATTGCCTTAGATATCGTCATAATTATGCATTGTTCTATCAATTGCTCGGTAGTAATTTGTTCACCCACCGTATTATTTGCTATCTTGAGAGAAGCCACTAGTGAAACCTATGGCCCCCGGGTCTCTTTTCCATCATATAAGTTTCCGATGTACTATTTTGCAATTTTTTACTTTCAGATCTATAAACCAAAAATACCAAAAATATTTACTTTACTATTTATCTATCTCTATGAGATCTCACTTTTGCAAGTAAGCATGAAGGGATTGACAACCCCTTTATCGCATTGGGTGCAAGTTTGTTTGATTGTTTGTGCAGGTATTCAGTGACTTGTGCATTGTCTCCTACTAGATTGATACCTTGTTTCTCAAACTGAGGGAAATACTTACTCTACTTTACTGCATCACCCTTTCCTCTTCAAGGGAAAAACCAACGCAAGCTCAATAGGTAGCATTGAGTCACTTGGGATTTATATCTGTTGATCACTATGAAGAATCTTAAGGATGATGGAACCAAGATCATCCCCTCTAAGACGAGGGGGGGTAAGGAATTGTCATCTAGCTCTGCACTTGATTCACCTTCTGTTTTAAGTAAGCTTGCAAACCACCACCCGCTATTAATTCTGATATGTCGCAAGTAATTGATGATGCTACTTATGCTATGAATGATGCTAGTACTTTGCTTTATGATGTTGTGCCATCAGGTGAATTTCTTGATGAATAACTTGCAAAAGCTAAAGCATTTGAAACTGCTGAAATTGAGAATGCTGAAACTGATGAAATTATTGAAACTGGGAATCATGATTCACCTATTAGTCTTAACTCTCATAGATATGAATTGCCTAATATACCTGAAGGACATGTTATGGAAGGAGAAATAGCTAAGGACTTTCTTGCTTGTAATGATAGAGATGATCTGAAGAAATTATTAGTCAAGTTGAAAGAAAAATCTGTGAATGCTAGAAATGAAATGTGATCCCAAGTTTGCTACTTCACATATCATTGTATTGATAAAGATTATGAATTATCTATCAATCTAGAGTCAATTACTTTGGTTGAATATGATCCTTTCCATGGTTATGAAACTGAAACCGTTGTGGCACATCTCACTAAATTAAATGATATAGCCACCCTGTTTGCTCATGAGGAAAAGATTCGCTATTATTATATCCTCAAGTGATTTCCTTCTCACTAAAGGGTGATGCTAAGGCATGGTTTAACACTCTTGCTCCTGGTTGTGTGTGTAGTCCCCAGGATATGATATATTACTTCTCTGAAAATTATTTTCCTGCTCATAAAAAACAAGCCACCTTACATGAAATATTTAAATTTGTGCAAATTGAAGAAGAGAGTATCCCACAAGCTTGGGCGAGGCTTCTCCAATTGCTTAATGCTTTGCTTGATCATGCTCTTAAGAAAAATGAAGTACTTGATATCTTCTATAATGGACTAACCGATGCTTCTAGGGACTACCAAGATAGTTGTGTTTGTTGTGTTTTTAGGGAACAGACTATTGAACAAGCTCAAGAATTATGAATAATATATTAAAGAATGATAATGATTGGACACTTCCTGAACCACCACCTAAACCTATCCCGAAGAAGAGAGGTATGTTATTTCTCAATCCTGGAGATATGCAAGAGGCAAAGAAGTCTATGAAGGAAAAAGGTATTAAAGCCGATGATGTTAAGAATTTACCACCTATTGTGGACATACATGGTCTTGACACACCGACAGAGGTAGTAGAGGTAAATTATCTCATAAGATTTGATGATGGTGATATTCCTTATAATAAATCTCCTAGTCAATGCTTGTATGAATTTGAGAATTACATTATTAAGCAAGATCATTTTAATGCTTATGTCATGAAACAATTGAGACACAATGCCTACATGATAAATCGCTTGAATGACTTGTTGTTTAGAACTGCTAATGATGTTAAAGGTGTAGGTAAACATTCTTCCATGATTCAAACCCAGTTAGAACAAGTTGCAAAATATCAAAGTGATTTGCTTAATGAGATGAATAATAATACGAACGATCATGCTGTTAGAGTAATGACTAGAGGAGGTAAAATGACTCAGGAGCCACTTTATCCTAAAGGTCATCCTAAAAGAATTGAACAACACTCTCAAAGAATTAATGTAGATGCACCTAGTCTTCTAAAAAGAAAAAGAAAAATGATAGGACTTCGCATGCTTCTAGCGAACCCGAGGTAGAAAAACCTTCTGAGAATAGTAATGATGTTTCTATTTCTGATGCTGAAACACCATCTGGTAATGAACACTCACCTAGTGATAATGATAGTGATAATGATGATGCTCATGTAGAACTAGATAATGATAACCCACCTTCAAGGATAAAGACAAGGATAAAGAACTAGATAATGATGTTGAAATAGAACCTGTTGTTGATCTTGATAACCCACCTTCTAGAAACAAACGTTATGATAAAAGAGATTTTGTTGCTAGAAAACATGGTAAAGAAAGAGAACCATGGGTTCATGCTACCTCTTGAGCATGCGTTGGTTTTCCCTTGAAGAGGAAAGGGTGATGCAGCAAAGTAGTGTAAGTATTTCCCTCAGTTTTGAGAACCAAGGTATCAATCCAGTAGGAGACGACACACAAGTCACCTAGTACCTGCACAAACAATCAAGAACCTTGCAACCAACGCGATAAAGGGGTTGTCAATCCCTTCACGGTCACTCGCAAAAGTGAGATCTAATAGAGATAGTAAAGTAAATATTTTTGGTATTTTTGTTGTATAGATTGAAAAGTAAATATTGCAAAATAGTAAATGATATGTGATGTAAATAAAAGAGATGTAATATAATAGAAAAGAGACCCGGGGGCCATAGGTTTTACTAGTGGCTTCTCTCAAGATAGCATGTATTACGGTGGGCGAACAAATTACTACCAAGCAATTGATAGAAGAGCGCATAATTATGAAGACATCTAAGGCAATGATCATGAACATAGGCATCACGTCCGTGTCAAGTAGACCAAAACGATTCTGCATCTACTACTATTACTCCACACATCGACCGCTATCCAGCATGCATCTAGAGTATTAAGTTCATAAGAACGGAGTAACGCATTAAGTAAGATGACATGATGTAGAGGGATAAACTCAAGAAATGTGATATAAACTCCATCTTTTTATCCTCGATGGCAACAATACAATACATGCCTTGCTGCCCCTACTGTCACTGGAAAAGGACACCGCAAGATTGAACCCAAAGTTAAGCACTTCTCTGATTGAAAAAAAGATCAATCTAGTAGGCCAAACTAAACCGATAATTCGAAGAGACTTGCAAAGATATCAAATCATGCATATAAGAATTCAGAGAAGAACCAAATAATATTCATAGACAATCAAGTTCATAAATCCACAATTCATCGGATCTCGGCAAACACACCGCAAAAGAGTATTACATCGAATAGATCTCCAAGAACATCGAGGAGAACTTTGTATTGAGAATCAAAGAGAGAGAAGAAGCCATCTAGCTAATAACTATGGACCCGAAGGTCTGTGGTAAACTACTCACGCTTCATCGGAGAGGCAATGGTGTTGATGTAGAAGCCCTCCATGATCGATTCCCCCTTTGACAGATCGCCGGAAAAGGCTCCAAGATGGGATCTCACGGGTACAGAAGGTTGCAGCGGTGGAAAAGTGGTTTCGTGGCTCCCCCTGATGTTTCTAGGGTATAAGACTATATATAGGCGAAAGAAGTACGTTGGTGGAGCTACGAGGGGCCCACGAGGGTGGGGGCGCGCCTACCCCCTGGGCGCGCCCTCCTGCCTCGTGGCTTCCTTGTAGAGTCCCAGACTTCAACTCCAAGTCTTCTAGATTGCTTTTGGTCCAAGAAAGATCCTCGTGAAGGTTTCATTCCGTTTGGACTCCGTTTGATATTCCTTTTCTGCAAAACACTAAAATAGGCAAAAAAAACAGAAACTGGCACTGGGCCTCTGGTTAATAGGTTAGTCCCAAAAATAATACAAAAGAGCATATTAAAGCCCATTAAGCATCCAAAACCGATAATATAATAGCATGGAACAATCAAAAATTATAGATACGTTGGAGACATATCAGTTCATAAACCCATGCCCTTTCCTCCTAAACCCTCTAAGAATAAGGATGAGGAAGAATTTGAACGCTTTGCTGAAATGCTTAGGCCAGTCTTTTTGCATACTCGTTTGACTGATATTCTAAAGATGGCTCCTTATGCCAAATAAATGAAAGATGTTGTTACTAATAAAAGAAAAATACCCGAAGCTGAAATCCCCACCATGCTTGCTAATTGTTATTTTAAGGATGGAGTACCTAAGAAACTAGGAAACCTAGGAATACCAACTATACCATGCTCCATTAAAAGAAGTTATGTCAAAACTGCTTTATGTGATTTGGGAGCCGGTGTTAGTGTTATGCCTTTCTCTTATATAAAAGACTTGATTTGAATAAACTTACACCTACTGAAATATCTTTGCAAATGGCGGACAAATCAACTGCCATACCTATCGGTGTTTGTGAGGATGTGCCCGTTGTAGTTGCAAATGTTACTATCTTGATAGACTTTGTTATACTTGATATGCCCGAGGACGACAATATGTCGATCATCCTTGGTAGACCCTTTTTGAATACTGCAGGGGCTGTTATTGATTGCAACAAAAGCAAAGTCACTTTTCATATCAGTGGTAATGAGCATATGGTGCACTTTCCAAAGAAACAATTTCAAGTGAATGGTATTAATGTTATTGACAAGACTCCAAAAACTACTATTGGAAGTTTTCAACTACCTCTTCCCACTATTAAGAAGAGATATGAAACACTTATTGTTGGGGAAATGCATATCCCCATTGAGGTATCCCCATTGAGGTAACTTAGTGTTATACGAAGATTCTCCAGTTTCATGCTACTTGGAAATAGTTTGTTAATAAGACTTGATCAACCTTATTAATGGATTCTTTTTGAAAGGCATGTGGTCGATGAATTTAGTAAACACAACTTTCTGTACCCACTTTTTATTCTCTGTTATTTTTAGTTAAATGCAATAAAATGCCATGATTATTCAGTTTTCTGAATTCTCCGTGCAATAAAAAATGGCCCAAAATAAAAGTTCCGAGAATGTCGTGGAAATTTAGTATGATTTTTTGTAGAATATTTAAAAAATTTAGGCACTGAACACACCCTAGGGGGTGCACTGTGGGCCACAAGCTCACAAGGCGCACCACCCCCAAGGCGCGCCTA
Organism: Triticum timopheevii; assembly: GCA_963921465.1. Classification (NCBI taxonomy): domain Eukaryota; kingdom Viridiplantae; phylum Streptophyta; class Magnoliopsida; order Poales; family Poaceae; genus Triticum; species Triticum timopheevii. The sequence continues at coordinate 273,037,706 of OY997262.1, read as the reverse complement.
GCGGGCTTGTGGGTCCCACAGGGATCCACTCACTCATCTCAGCCGCCCACTCCCTTCTTCTTCCTCTATAAAAAAATCACTTGCTTGCTCAAACCCGTGTTCTTGCTCATCTGACTGCAATTTTCGATCTCCTTGCTCGGGACTCCGTTTCCAAAATTGTTTTGGGAGATTGTTCTTCGGTATGTGACTCCTCCAATGGTCCAAAGTAGTTTGATGCATGATATAGCCTTTAGATACTTATGGGAGTAGTTGCTATCAATTTTGTTGAGTTTGGTTCACTTTTATTTTGAGTTACTAAAAATTTAAAAAAAATCAAAGAAAGAAAATGCTCAAGTGGAGGTTGAGAGGATCTTCAAGCTGGAGTCCTAAGGAAGCTCAAAAACCCAAATATCATCTCCCACGTGCAGCTGAGGTACGGCCGTGCGAATGGCCATACAATACTTTCATGAGGGATGCGGGAATTCTCGCTGACTTCTGTTACTTGGCGAACAACGCCGGTATGCTTCCCTTCCTCGAAGATAAGTGCGACCAATACCTTCTCCTCACAAATACCTTTGTGCAAAGTTTTCACTTCCACTCTACGACACAACAACCTACTGTCACACTCAACTTATATGATGTTCCTAGATAGATGGCACTTGATGAGTTCTGTGAGGCTTTCTTGATCCCACCTGAGGCCAGCCGTATTGAGCCACATCCCCGTGACCTTGAGGATTTTACATCCGAAGTCACTATAGGGGAGATGATGGGAGTTTCTGAGTCTAGAATTGCTATTTTACATTTTTCCCATGTTGCCGGGAGGTGTTTGACTGGACGATGGGAGAGTGGAAGACTTAGCTCTTTGGATCTTGCTATTTTGCGCCATGCTCTTTACAGCGATAGAACTTTTAGTTTGGGCGCTATGATTGCTCGACCATTACACACTAGCCACTCAAAGGGAGTTATTTATGGTGGTATTTATGCTTCTCGCCTTGCTAGACATTTTGAGATTCCTATTAGGCATTATAAGGCGGAGGAAAAGCTCTTACCCGCGAGACACCTAGATTATGCTAGCATGGTTGGGCATGACTTTATTGACAGAGGTGAGCTGCGATTTCGGTATAATTTGGCTTTTAGCCAGGGCACGCATGAGACTATTACCCTGCCTGCACCTTCTTTTTTTGATATTTCTTCAGGTAGGTACACTATCATGCCCGCGGACATTTATGCTTATTGGGGTGTGAAGCCGCCCCAAGTGGTTGAGCCAGAGCCCGCACCTCAGCCTGTGGCTATCGCAGAGCCTGTTTACCAGTGGGATCCACAGGACCCCATTTATTAGTGGAACCCCGATGAGACTTAGTACTATCATGAGGGATACTTCGATCCATGGCCCTAGATGAACTCAGGCCAAAAGCCTAAGCTTGGGGGAGTATGTATTTCTCACTGACATTACATTCATGTTCACACGTTTCATTCCAGTTGTCGGTATTCAACATTTTTCATTGCATATCCATGATTTTTTATTTCTGCTTTCTTCTTGTGTGTTTGAAAATTTCCAAAACCCCAAAAATATTTCTCACTTCTTTTCATTTTTTTCCTTTTGATTTAATCAGTTGTAGTATTAAAAGAAAATTCAAAAAGATTTCTCGTTTCTTCTTTTGCTTGTTGGGAGCTTTTGAACGAAATATGCCCTAGAGGCAATAATAAAGTTATTATTTATTTCCTTAATTCATGATAAATGTTTATTATTCATGCTAGAATTGTATTAACCAGAAACTTAGTACATGTGTGAATACCTAGGATCGAATCTCGGGCAAATAACATACCGATGACAAAGGGAACAACGTATGTTGTTATGCGGTTTGACTGATAAAGATCTTCGTAGAATATGTAGGAACCAATATGAGCATCCAGGTTCCGCTATTGGTTATTGACCGGAGACATGTCTCGGTCATGTCTACATAGTTCTCGAACCCGTAGGGTCTGCACGCTTAACGTTCGATGACGATTGGTATTATGAGTTTATGTGATATGTTGTACCGAAGATTGTTCAGAGTCCCGGATGTGATCACGGACATGACGAGGAGTCTCGAAATAGTCGAGACATAAAGATTGATATATTGGACGACTATGTTTGGATATCGAAATGGTTCTGGTTGAGTTCGGGCATTTACCGGAGTACCGGGGGGTTACCGAAACCCCCGGGGAGTGTATTGGCCTTATTGGGCCTTAGTGGGAGAGAGGAGGCGGCTAGGTGGAGGGCACGCCCCCCCAAGCCCAATCCGAATTGGGTGGGGGCCGCCCCCCCTTTCCTTCCCTCTCTCGCCCCCTTCCTTCCTCTCCTACTCCAACTTGGGAAAGGGGAATCCTACTCCCGCTAGGAGTAGGACTCCCCCCTTGGGTGCACCATAGAGGGCCGGCCCTCCCCCTCCTCCACTCCTTTATATACGGGGGAGGAGGGCACCCCTTAGACACACAAGTTGACAATTGTTTTAGTCGTGTGCGGTGCCCCCTCCACAGTTACACACCTCGGTCATATCGTCGTAGTGCTTAGGCGAAGCCCTGTGCCAGTAACTTCATCATCACCGTCACCACGCTGTCATGCTGATGAAACTCTCCCTCGGCCTCAACTAGATCAAGAGTACGAGGGACGTTATCGAGCTGAATGTTTGACTACATCAACTGTGTTAACTAAACGCTTCCGCTTTCGGTCTACGAGGGTACGTGGACACACTCTCCCCTCTTGTTGCTATGCATCACCTAGATAGATCTTGCGTGATTGTAGGATTTTTTTTGAAATTACCGCGTTACCCAACAGTGGTATCAGAGCCAGGTTTATGCGTACATGTTATATGTGTTAGATTTCAGGTTCTGGCAGACCCTTGAGGTTCGAACACTGGGGTGCACGCGAAAATCACACCCTCAGCCTACCCATGTTTCACCGCCTCGCTAGGATCTAAACTACTCGAAGAACAGCACAAGGGACGCAAGATTTATATTGGTTCAGGCCACCATTATGGTGTAATACCCTACTCCAGTTTGTGGTGTGTGGATTGCCTCTAGGGCTGATGAGGAACAGTACAAGGGAAGAACAGCCTCGCGAGGGTCTGTTCTTGGTTGGGACGATGAACTGCTAGGGGAGTCCAGTCGCCTCTCTCTCTCTCTCTCTCTCTCTCTCTCTCTTGGGTGTCGATCCGATCAGATCCAGATGCCCTACCCTGTGGGTGGCTAGTCCTATTTATAGGTGAAGGACCCGGGCCTCTTCCCAAATATTGAGCGGGAAGGGCGCCAACAATTGGCCATTTTGAAGGGGAACATCTAGTACACTTATCCTGACTAAAGCTGGTCCTCGCCTGCCAAAAGACCCTGACGATGACGCTGGCTTGGGCTCCATGATGACCTCCATTCTGCCGTCCTGCTGGTCTTGGTCTTGTTGCACCAAAATGGTTGCCTTTGCTTGATACTCCTGCCTGCGCTTGCCCCCTTTGCACCAAAGAGGAAACAAGGACTCTGCGTAGGCCGGCGCCCGCCTGCACCTTGGTCGTCATGGCTTGCGTCACAGGCACCTCGTGAGGTACCCCGCCTTGATCTCTCCGCCTCCTCATGAGCCAGCCTGATGAGGCCGTGCCTGAGGAAGCATCCCGTCGTCCGTCCCGCGAGGCTTGGCCCCTCGCGAGGGTCTTAAGTATGTGTTGATGAAGATGGGCCGTACTGGGCCACTCCTTGAGCCACGCCGCAGGCCGCAGGCAGGCAAGTCTGGGTACCCTCGTTCCCAGAACACCGAAAATATGCACGAGTAGAACACAGAGTTGTGGGCAATAATAGTCATACTGCTTACTAGCATGTCATACTTTGATTCGGCTGTATTGTTGGATGAAGCGGCGCAGACCGACATTACGCGTACGCTTACGCGAGACTGGTTCTACCGACATGCTTTGCACATAGGTGGTTGGTGAGTGTCTGTTTCTCCAACTTAAGTTGAATCGAGTGTGGCTATGCCTGGTCCTTATTGAGCGTTAAAACAGCACACTTGACGAAAAATTGTTGTGGTTATGATGCATAGGTAAGAACGGTTCTTGCTAGAAACCCGTACCAGCCACGTAAAACTTGCAATAACAAAGTAGAGGACTTCTAACTTGTTTTTGCAGGGCTTGCTGTGATATAAATTGTTGTATGAGATGATCATGTTTTGTAACAAAGTTATCGGCAACTGGCAGGATCTATATGGTTGTCGCTTTATTGTATGCAATGCAATCGTCATGTAATTGTTTTACTTTATCACTAAGCGGTAGCGATAGTCATAGTAACAATAGGTGGCGAAACAACAACGATGCTACGATGGAGATTAAGGTGTCGCGCCGGTGATGTTGGAGATCATGACGATGCTTCGGTGATGGAGATCATGAGCACAAGATGATGATGGCCATATCATGTCACATATTTTGATTGCGTGTGATGTTTATCCTTTATGCATCTTATTTTTCTTAGAATGTTGGTAGCATTACAAGATGATCCCTTACTAAATTTCAAGGTACAAGTGTGCTCCTGAGTATGCACCGTTGCTACAGTTCGTCGTGCCGAGACACCACGTGATGATCGGGTATTCGGGTGTGATAAGCTCTACGTTCACATACAACGGGTGCAAGCCAGTTTTTCACATGTAGAATACTCGGGTTAAACTTGAAGAGCCTAGCATATGCAGATATGGCCTCGGAACACTGAGACCGAAAGATCGAACGTGAATCATATAGTAGATATGATCAACATAGTGATGTTCACCACTGAAAACTACTCCATCTGACGTGATGATCGGACATGGTTTAGTTGATTTGGATCACGTGATCACTTAGATGATTAGAGGGATGTCTATCTAAGTGGGAGTTCTTAAGTAATATGATTAATTGAACTTTAATTTATCATGAACTTAGTACCTGATAGTATTTTGCATGTCTATGTTGTTGTATATCAATGGCCCATGCTACCGTTCCTTTGAATTTTAAAGCGTTCCTAGAGAAAGCTAAGTTGAAAGATGATGGCAGCAACTACACGGACTGGGTCTGTAACTTGAGGATTATCCTCATTGCTGCACAGAAGAATTACGTCCTGGAAGCATCGCTAGGTGCCAGGCCTGCTGCACATGCTACTGATGACGTTAAGAACGCCTGACAGAGCAAAGCTGATGACTACTCGATAGTTCAGTGTGCCATGCTTTATGGCTTAGAATCGGGACTTCAAAGGCGTTTTGAACGTCATGGAGCATATGAGATGTTTCAAGAGTTGAAGTTAATATTTCAAGCAAATGCCCGAGTTGAGAGATATGAAGTCTCCAACAAGTTCTACAGCTGCAAAATGGAGGAGAATAGTTCTGTCAGTGAACACATACTCAAAATGGCTGGGTATCATAATCACTTGACTCTGCTGGGAGTTGATCTTCCAGTTGATTGTGTCATTGACAGAGTTCTTCAATCACTGCCACCAATCTATAAAGGCTTTGTGATGAACTATAATATGCAAGGGGTGAACAAGACTATTCCCGAGCTCTTCGCGATGCTAAAGGCCGCGGAGGTAGAAATCAAAAAGGAGCATCAAGTGTTGATGGTCAATAAGACCACTAGTTTCAAGAAAAAGGGCAAAGGGAAGAAAGGGAACTTCAAGAAGAACGACAAAAAGGTTGCTGCTCAAGAGAAGAAACCCAAGTCTAGACCTAAGCCTGAGGCTGAGTGCTTCTACTTCAAAGGGACTGGTCACTGGAAGCGGAACTGCCCCAAGTATTTGGCGGATAAGAAGGATGGCAAAGTGAAAGGTATATTTGATATACATGTTATTGATGTGTACTTAACTAATGCTCGCAGTAGCACCTGGGTATTTGATATTGGTTCTGTTGCTCATATTTGCAACTCGAAACAGGGGCTACAAATTAAGCGAATATTGGCTAAGGACAAGGTGAATGCGCGTGGGAAATGGTTCCAAAGTCGATGTGATCACGGTCAGCACGCTACCTCTACATCTACCATCGGGATTAGTTTTAGACCTGAATAATTGTTATTTGCTGCCAGCATTGAGCATGAACATTATATCTGGATCTTGTTTGATGCGAGACGGTTATTCATTTAAATCAGAGAATAATGGTTGCTCTATTTATATGAGTAATATCTTTTATGGTCATGCACCCCTGCTGAGTGGTCTATTTTTGTTGAATCTCGATAGTAGTGATACACATATTCATAGTGTTGAAGCCAAAAGATTGAAGTTTAATAATGATAGTGCAACTTATTTGTGGCACTACCGTTTGGGTCATATCGGTATAAAGCGCATGAAGAAACTCCATACTGATGGACTTTTGGAATCACTTGATTATGAATCACTTGGTGCTTGCGAACCGTGCCTTATGGGCAAGATGACTAAAACTCCGTTCTCTGGAACAATGGAACGAGCTACTGACTTGTTGGAAATAATATATACCGATGTATGCAGTCCAATGAGTATTGATGCTCATGGTGGGTATCGTTATTTTCTTACCTTCACAGATGATTTGAGCAGATATGGTTATATCTACTTAATGAAGCATAAGTATGAAACATTTGAAAAGTTCAAAGAATTTCAGAGTGAAGTGGAAAATCATCGTAACAAGAAAATAAAGTTTCTATGATCTGTTCGTGGAGGAGAATATTTGAGTTACGAGTTTGGTCTTCATTTGAAACAACATGGGATAGTTTCACAATTAACGCCACCTGGAACACCACAACGAAATGGTGTGTCCGAACATCTTAACCGTACTTTATTAGATATGGTGCGATCTATGATGTCTCTTACTGATTTACCGCTATCACTTTGGGGTTATGCTTTAGAGACGGCTGCATTCACTTTAAATAGGGCACCATCAAAATCCGTTGAGACAACGCCTTATGAACTGTGGTTTGGCAAGAAACCAAAGTTGTCGTTTCTTAAAGTTTGGGGTTGCAATGCTTATGTGAAAAAGCTTCAACCTGATAAGCTCGAACCCAAATCGAAGAAGTGCATCTTCATAGGATACCCAAAGGAAACTGTTGGGTACACCTTCTATCATAGATCCGAAGGCAATCTTTGTTGCTAAGAATGGATCCTTTATAGAGAAGGATTTTCTCTCGAAAGAAGTGAGTGAGTGGAAAGTATAACTTGATGAGAGTAGTTGTACCTTCTCCCTTATTGGAAAGTAGTTCATCACAGAATCAGTTCATGTGATTCCTACACCAATTAGTGAGGAAGCTAATGATGATGATCATGAAGCTTTAGATCAAGTTGCTACCAAACCTCATAGGTCTTCCAGAGTAAGATCCGCACCATAGTGGTACGGTAATCCTGTTCTGGAAGTCATGTTACTAGACCATGATGAACCTACGAACTGTGAGGATGCAATGATGAGCCCAGATTCCGTGAAATGGCTAGAGGCCATGAAATCTGAGATGGGATCCATGTATGAGAACAAAGTGTGGACTTTGGTGGACTTGCCCGATGATCGGCAAGCCATAGAAAATAAGTGGATCTTTAAGAAGAAGACCGACGCAGAAGGTAATGTTACTGTTTACAAAGCTCGACTTGTTGCGAAAGGTTTTCGACAAGTTCAAGGAGTTGACTATGATGAGACTTTCTCACCCATAGCGATGCTTAAGTATGTCCGAACCATGTTAGCAATTGCTGCATTTTATGATTATGAAATTTGGCAAATGGATGTCAAAATTGCATTCCTCAATGGATTTCTGGAAGAAGAGTTGTATATGATGCAACCGGAAGGTTTTGTCGATCCAAAGGGTGCTAACAAAGTGTGCAAGCTCCAGCAATCCATTTATGGACTGGTGCAAGCCTCTCGGAATTGGAATAAACGCTTTGATAGTGTGATCAAAGCATATGGTTTTATACAGACTTTTGGAGAAGCCTGTATTTACAAGAAAGTGAGTGGAAGCTCTGTAGCATTTCTAATCTTATATGTTGATGACATATTGTTGATTGGAAATGATATAGAATTTTTGGATAGCATAAAGGGATACCTGAATAAGAGTTTTTCTATGAAAGACCTCCGAGAAGCTGCTTACATATTGGGCATTAAGATCTATAGAGATAGATCAAGACGCTTAATTTGACTTTCACAAAGCACATACCTTGATAAACTTTTGAAGAAGTTCAAAATGGATCAGTCAAAGAAAGGGTTCTTGCCTATGTTACAAGGTGTGAAGTTGAGTCAGACTCAATGCCCGACCACTGCAGAAGATAGAGAGAAAATGAAAGTCATTCCCTATGATTCAGCCATAGGTTCTATCATGTATGCAATGTTGTGTACCAGACCTGATGTATGTCTTGCTATAAGCATAGCAGGGAGGTACCAAAGTAATCCCGGAGTGGAACACTGGACAGCGATCAAGAACATCCTGAAATACCTGAAAAGGACCAAGGATATGTTTCTCGTTTATGGAGGTGAAAAAGAGCTCGTCGTAAACGGTTACGTCGATGCAAGCTTTGACACTGATCCGGTTGACTCTAAGTCACAAACCGGATACGTATTTTTATTAAATGGAGGAGTTGTCAGTTGGTTCAGTTCCAAGCAGAGCGTCGTGGCGGGATCTACGTGTGAAGCGGAGTATATTGCTGCTTCAGAAGCAGCAAGTGAAGGAGTTCATATCCAATCTAGGTGTCATACCTAGTGCATCGGGTCCAATGAAAATCTTTTGTGATAATACTGGTGCAATTGCCTTGGCAAAGGAATCCAGATTTCACAAGAGAACCAAGCACATCAAGAGACGCTTCAATTCCATCAGTCATCAAGTGTCGGAGGGGGACATAGAGATTGCAAGATACACACGGATCTGAATGTTGCAGACCCGTTGACTAAGCCTCTTCCACGAGCAAAACATGATCAACACCAAAGCTCCATGGGTGTTAGAATCATTACTGTGTAATCTAGATTATTGACTCTAATGCAAGTGGGAGACTGAAGGAAATATGCCCTAGAGGAAATAATAAAGTTATTATTTATTTCCTTAATTCATGATAAATGTTTATTATTCGTGCTAGAATTGTATTAACCAGAAACTTAGTACATATGTGAATACATAGACAAAACATATAGTCCCTAGTATGCCTCTACTTGACTAGGTCATTAATCAAAGATGGTTATGTTTCCTAACCATAGACATGTGTTGTCATTTGATGAACGGGAACACATCATTAGGAGAATGATGTGATGGACATGACCCTTCTGTTAGCTTAGCATTATGATCGTGTTAGTTTCATTGCTACTGCTTTCTTCATGACTTATACAAGTTCCTAAGACTATGAGATTATGCAACTCCCGAATACCGGAGGAACACTTTGTGTGCTACCAAACGTCACAACGTAAATGGGTGATTATAAAGGTGCTCTACAGGTGTCTCCAAAGGTGTTTGTTGGGTTGGCATAGATCGAGATTAGGATTTGTCACTCTGTGTTTCGGAGAGGTATCTCTGGGCCCTCTCGGTAATACTCATCACTATAAACCTTGCAAGCATTGTGACTAATGAGTTAGTTGCGGGATGAAGTATTATGGAACGAGTAAAGAGACTTGCCGGTAATGATATTGAACTAGGTATTGAGATACCGACGATCGAATCTCAGGCAAATAACATACCGATGACAAAGGGAACAACGTATGTTGTTATGCGGTTTGACCGATAAAGATCTTCATAGAATATGTAGGAACCAAAATGATCATCTAGGTTCCGCTATTGGTTATTGACCAGAGACGTGTCTCGGTCATGTCTACATAGTTCTCGAACCCGTAGGGTCCGCACGCTTAACGTCCGATGACGATTGGTATTATGAGTTTATGTGATATGTTGTACCGAAGATTGTTCGGAGTCCCAGATGTGATCACGGACATGAGGAGGAGTCTCGAAATGGCCGAGACATAAAGATTGATATATTGGACGACTATGTTTGGACATCGAAATGGTTCCGGGTGAGTTTGGGCATTTACCGAAGTACCGGGGGATTACCGGAACCCCCCGGGGAGTGTATGGGCCTTATTGGGACTTAGTGGGAGAGAGGAGGAGACGACCAAGTGGAGGACGCACCCCCCCAAGCCCAATCCGAATTGGGTGGGGGGCCGGCCCCCCTTTCCTTCCCTCTCTCTCCCCCTTCCTTCCTCTCCTACTCCAACTTGGGGAAGGGGAATCCTACTCCCGCTGGGAGTAGGACTCCCCCCTTGGGCGCACCATAGAGGGCTGGCCCTCCCCCTCCTCCACTACTTTATATACGGGGGAGGGGCACCCCTTAGACACACAAGTTGACAATTGTTTAGCCGTGTGTGGTGCCTCCCTCCACAGTTACACACCCCGGTCATATCGTCGTAGTGCTTAGGCAAAGCCCTGCGCCGGTAACTTCATCATCACCATCACCACGCCGTCGTGCTGACGAAACTCTCCCTCGGCCTCAACTGGATCAAGAGTATGAGGGACGTCATCAAGCTGAACGTGTGCTGGACATGGAGGTGTCGTACGTTCGGTGCTTGGATCAGTTGGATCACGAAGACGTTCAACTACATCAACCGCCTTAACTAGACGCTTCCGCTTTCGGTCTACGAGGGTACGTGGACACACGCTCCCCTCTTGTTGCTATGCATCACCTAGATAGATCTTGCGTGATCGTAGGATTTTTTTTGAAATTACCGCGTTACCCAACAGCTTTCCCGTGTAAATAGTTTTTCTCGTTTTTGTTTTCCTTTGTTAGTTTGCTTTCTTTAGAAAAACTAAAACTCCAAAAATATTTTAGTGTGTTTCTCTAAAATTCTTTTCTTTTGTTGAGTCATCATAAGGGGAAGACCATGATGAAAATGTTTAGTGACCTTCATATGCATTACTATTGATCTAACAAAGAGCTCGAATTACCTTGTCTTCTCCTTTGAATAAAATGTTTGCAAATCCCAGCTTAGTCCACGACACTCTTGTTCTATTATAATTTTCATATCATCCGGTCATGCAGGTGAAAGGCAATAATGACGATATTTGATGAAGTGACTGTGGTAAAGAAAAGCGGGTATGAACTCACCTTGTTTTTGTCTTTGTAAATATGTTTAACTCAGTATCCATGATTTAGTATATTATGATTAAACATGTTTGTGATGACAATTAGAGATTAAGTTGCTCATGTCATGCTTAAGTATCTAGGAGTGGATAATGATCTAACTTGGGTGTCAATATGCATTAAAATGATTATGATGTAGTATGATGATATGGATCCTCCTCTGAATATTTCAAGTGGTTTGACTTGGCATATGTTCACGCATGTAGTTGATTCAAAACAAACATAGCGTCCATGATATTTATGTTCATGGTGCTTATATCCTACTCATGCTAGTACTCAATGTTAATTATCCACAATGCATGTTTATGACCGCTTTCGCTCTCTAGCTGGTCGCTTCTCAACCTAATTGCTAGACTTCACCAGTACTAAGCGGGAATGCTGCTTGTGCATCCAAACCCCTAAAAAAAAGTTGTTCCTGATGAGTCCACTAAATCTACCTATATGCGATATTACTCCGTCGTTCCAAGTAAATTTGCATGCGCCACCTCTAATTATTGAAATAAACACCTGTTTTGTGTGCCTGTACCGCTCATGAAGCGATAGTGGGTGGTCAGTATCTTCCATGCCAAGCGGGTTATTCTCATGGTGAGTGTTTGTTCACTTGTCCTTGCATGATAGGGGTTGGTAATCGGGATGCCCAGTTGCATGTTTAAAATTGCAAATAATAAAACAAACTCCCCCGGAAAGTTGTTGGTATAGAGGGTACCCGATGATTCGGCTAGCCATGGCTTGTGTTTGTTGGTGGAGGGGGAGTAAACCTTACCTTACCGCTTGAGAACCGCCGCCAATTTGTTTAGCATGGAAAATATTGAAAACACTCAGTCGTGACATTGACAGGAAAGGCATGCCTCCCAAAATTATATTTATCTCCATTTTAAGCTTCGAGCTCTGGCACCTCTGCAAATCCCTTATGGAGCGCTTGGCAGGCTTGTGGGCCCCTGGCAGCTCCCGTAACCCTATCTCCGACTCCATAAGTACCTATTCATTAAGAAAAAATCAGAGAGAAGGAATCATCATGTTTTACGATACGGAGCCGCCGCCACCTCCTGTCTTCATCGGGAGGACAGATCTGGAGTCCGTTCTGGGCTCCGGAAAGGGGGATTCATCGCCATCGTCATCACCAACCCTTCTTCATCGCCAATTTCATGATGCTCACCACCGGGTGTGAGTAATTACTTCGTAGGCTTGCTGGACGGTGATGGGTTGGATGAGATTTATCATGTAATCGAGTTATTTTTGTTGAAGCTTGATCCCTAGTATCTACTATGTTCGAGATTGATGTTGTTATACTTTGCTATGCTTAATGCTTGTCACTAGGGCTCGAGTGCCATGATTTCAGATCTGAACCCTTTATGTTTTTGCGAATATATTTGTGTCCTTATCCTACCATGCAAGTTATATGCACCTATTACGTATTATGATCCACATACTCCAAGGTGACAATAATTGGGATTCTTTCTGATGATTACCATAGTTTGAGGAGTTTATGTATTCACTATGTGTTAATGCTTTGTTCCGATTCTCTATTAAAAGGAGGCCTTAATATCATTAGTTTTCTTATGGACCCCGCTGCCACGAGAGGGTAGGACAAAAGATGTCATGCAATTTCTTACTATAAGCACGCATGGCTATTTATGAAATACATGCCTACATTACATTGATGAATTTGAGCTAGTTTTGTGTCGCCCTAGGTTATAACTGTTATATGATGAATGCTATCCAACATTATCATCCATCACTGATCCAATGCCTACGAGCTTTTCACATATTGATCTTTGTTAAGTTACTATTTTGCTGCTCCTGTTACAATCATTATAAACTACTACTGTTACTGTTACCATTATTGTTGCTATCCTTACCACTATTATCAATCTATCATATTACTGTGCTACTGATCACCCCATTGCAGATGTTAGTATTCAGGTGTGGTTGAATTGACAACTCAACTGTCAATACTTACAAATATTCTTTGGCTCCCCTTATGTCGAATCAATAAATTTGGATTGAATACTCTATCCTGGAAAACTGTTGTGATCCCCTATACTTGTGGGTTATCAACTTCCTACCTGGAGGTGTTGACCCAGACCCGGCGGCTAATGCAAGACTAGGAATGGAAGAAGATGCCTTATGCTCTTTCTAGTGTGGTGGATGCGTTGTGATGTGGATGATTAGTGGTGTACCGGCACATGAATGTTGGGGCGGTGGCCCCGAATGGCGTTCTGCATGGTTCGCTCTCCGGCGAGCTCCATGGCGGTGATGGTGGTTATGCCTCTTGGTCATTTGGGTGGCGAGCGGTGTAGTAACGGGTGGCTTGGGCTCTCTTTCTCGTTGGCAATGACAATGCCCATATCCGTATCTGGAGGCTTGTGCTCGTCGCGGTTGTCCTAAGTGCTTCATGGCGACACGGTTGAGCTGCCAAGCAAAAGTTCTACGCTTTGGCGGTGATGCCGGCGGGTGCCGCTTTCCTCTAAAAGATCGTCGTTGTTCGAGTCTATTTTGACTCGACAACAGCGACGCTTTGCGCTGTTTTCCCTTTTGAGGGCGCTGTTGTGGAGCTTAGTGAACTAGGTGTATTGTGACATTATGGTCAGGCCTTTCTATGTTTTCTTCGGCAACGTAGTCAGTGAGCTTATTCACTACCTTGTATCATTCGACTGTGTATTTTAACTTGTGTTTTATTTATAAAGTGGACGGGAGCATGTTTCAAATAGAGCTAGTCAAACCATGCGCACTAGAGCTCACCGAAATTTGTTCCTTTGCAAAAACTAGGGGCATTATCAAATTACTTCAGGCAGGATGCAAAGGACATCTTATCTTAGTTATCTAAGCCAGCAACGTTATCTTATCTGCTCAGAACTACTTAAAAAATCCTTCGTGCTGTCGGGGCCAGCAGGATGACTTTAGAGGAAAGCTAGCAAAACCTAGTCAGCATGCACGTTGGTTTAACTTGGATGCGCGAAGGCCGCACAGGACAGCCGAGGGCAGAAATAAAAAAATGGCAGAACTGGAGATGGTAGCCAGGATAAGTTGAGCAGAGCACGTCGGCCGACTGCAACTTCTCTCCTAATTCTCCTTTTTGTTTCGTTTGCTAGGATTTTTGTGTGTGTGCATATTCCAGTATTTAAACCATGAAAACAAACATGATTGGAGCGGCTAATCGATACTCCCTCCGTAAACTAATATAAGAGTGTTTAGATCACTATTTTAGTGTTCTAAACACTCTTATATTAGTTTACTGAGGGAGTATATAGGATGAGTTCCAAAATAGATATGTACTAGCTTCATCTTATAATGTACACTGATCTAAACACTCTTTGAGGAGTATTTCTTTATAGAGAGAGTAAGATGTTATTACGACCAAGTTGATGACAATGGATCACATGATCCACATCCGGTGAGCGTGGGGTGGGGAGAGAGAGAGCCAGAGAGGAGGTTGCTTGATTATACTAACATCTGGATATGGATGCGTCTGATTATGCTAATGAAGTTGAACAAATTAAGTATCATCTTTGCAAGACACTGGCATACCTCATAAGCCTGTAGCGATGATAGCAATCACCTCGTAAGAGTAGGCTTTTGCTTTTCTTAGGTGTTGGTGGAGTTGTACCCTTGTGGGGATGTTCGCATCCTACACAAATTCTTGTAAATATTTCCTGCCTTCTATAAAAGTAAGATATGCCATTGGTATACTCTCAAAAAAATAAAAAAAATGATAGCAAACACCTAAAGGAAAAAACTGACAGTGACATATACTGGACCATATCCATACCATTTTGTATGGAAAGGAACCATACAATATCCACATCTGATACACGCACCCAACATTAGGAGAAAAGGAATACGATGCATGCACCTGAATGGGCCTTAAGGGCAACGCCAATCAAATCACATGATCCCAAACGGACGTTTGTTTAATCCGTTTTTTGTCTGTTTGGGGTGCAATGAGGCAGCGCCCACCCATTTTTAAGGATTTGCTGGCCGTGCGCCCAACGCGTGGCTGCATCTTTGACCGGATCATGTACACATATATTTTTTGGCGTCATTTCTTATATTATTTCATCAACAATTTTTTGATACATTGGAGTACATTCATCAAATCTTAGCAAGAATAGTAAGACTATAGAAAACAAGAACACAAGTAGCCATTTTAAAACATGTCCAACTTCCCTAACTGCTCCCAGAAGTTGGCTTAGTATCTTCTCGATGCCTTTATTGTTGATCCGTAGATTCTCGATCTTACATACTTTTTTTTCTTCAATTCTAAAGAAGTAGATGTTGATTCTTCACATCTAGTCTCATCTCTAGCCTCTATTCTACGAACAAGTGCATGGACATCTATCAAATTTTGTTCTATCAATAGGTCGATGTATTCTTCTTTCCAAAACGAAAAGTTGCATACGTCCCACACAAAAAAAATTAGTATTAGCAAAGCGCTATAAAAAATGCGTCGAATCCGAGAGCATAAGCGAAAACTAGAACATACTTGCACCTGACGAACACCCATCCGGGATGTACCAGCGTTGTAGACACGCGGTGCACGACCTTTCGTGGACAATTGTCGCACTTTATGAGCGGAACGGTGCGCCGACGAGACTTTGGACCAGCACCGAGCCCGGGTGACGAAGTTTATGTATTTGCCGGCGAACCGGTGACGGGATAGATCCGAGCGGCTATAGGCGGAGTCAATACCTGCATGCGCCCTAGGAGTATTGTCGGAGCTATGCGGTCTGGTACCTGGCAAGTCCATGGCACCGCGCAGCCTCCGGCAGGCCGATGTGCTCAAATCCAGTCGGATCCGCTCCAAATCCGGCAGCCGGATGCGCTGTAATCAGACGGTTGGGGCTGGACATTGCAAAACGGGGGCTATGACAAGGGTAGGGGCGGGCCAGCGCCCATGATGGACAGTAATGTGGCCGAGAAAAATGGTGGCGGCTGCTAGGGCGGGGGGAAATGGGGCGTGGGGTGACTAGAGGGATAGAAAAAGGGGCGTCTGTGTCCCTGACGGGCGGGCCAGGGGAGGACAAGGGCACGCGTCGCGCCCATCCACGCGTGTCCGTTCGGACGCAAACGTGGACCAAAGTTGAGCCGGGAAATGGGTCAAAAGCGGATCGAAAACGGACATTTGTCTGTTTGCTCCCGCGTGTTGGGCCACATTTTATGTCTGTTTATCCCCAAACGGACGCGGTTGGACCATTTGGGGTCCTGCCTTGAAGTTGCCCTAACGGGGTCGATTTAGTCCTGGTGGGGATGTCACATCAGCCTGTGACATGAGGGCGTGACTATGTCTCACTTGACGCGACACATTAGCACATCTCGCTTGAAGCAGTTGCCCGAATGGGCCACCCCAGCGCTATCCACATGCCACCAACGTTTTTCCTCTTCTGTTTATTTTCACATTTTTGTTTTTATTTTTTATTTTTCTTATATTTAAAAATATTATAAATATATCTATTATCAATTATAAAAATAATCTTAGGTAAGAATTTGAAATTTGTAACCATGCATTCAAGAAGTGTTGAATGTGTATAGAATAATAATATTATAAATATGAAAATTGTACATGTATATACAAAAATGTAGATATAAATAATTTACATAAAAAATATTAAGCATGTATTAGAAAAAACTAAATGTGTATATAAATAATAAAAAATGTTCCTGATGTGTATTAAAAATGTACAATGTGCATGAAAAAAAGTAGACATCTAAAAATACATGCTTAAAAATGTTAATCATGTATTCAGAAAATCTAAAGTGTGTATATAAAAATGTTCATGATGTATACAAAAAATTTACAATGTGTATGAAAAAATTAGCATTAAAACAATATATGTTTTCCAAAATGTTAATCATATATTTCAAAAATATTAAACATGTATATAGAAAATATTCCTGGTATGCATGTAAAATTAGAATGTGAATGAAGAAAAGTTGACATCAAAATATATGTTTGAAAATAATGTTAATCATGTATGAAAAAGTGTTAACCATGTAAGAAAAAATGTTCAACGTGTACACAAAAAATAATTATGCAATGTAAAAACTGTTCACATAGGTTATAAAAATGTTTATTGCCATTTATAAAATGTACTTGACATTTTAAAGAAATATTCAAGTGTTTCCTAAACAATGTGTGTGAAATTTTAAAAATCTTTATACGATGTTATAGAATGTTTGCGTAGTCTAAAAAATGTTTATTACAATCTAAAACTGTTCAATGTGTATTTCAAAATGTTGATCATGTATTCAAAAAATTGTTCTGTATATTAAAAATAACAATTTTACAACATATATTTGAAAAATGTTTCATGTATACACTAAAAATATATTTTGTGTGTTCAAAAAAGTAGACATTGGTTACGGAAAGAAGACCAAACCGACAAAAGAAAAAGGGAGGGGGGGGGGGGGGGATAGTGAAAGCCAAGAAACGATGAAAACAGCTGAAAAGCTAAGAAAAAGGGAAGAAATCCGAGAAAAAAGAAAGAAAACAGGAAAAAAGGGGAAATGAATGCAGAAACAAAGAAAACCAAAGAGAAAACAATAAAGAAAAAAACCGAGCAAAAACCAGTGCAGCAACCAAACAAAAGAAAAAGCTTCTTGATCAAACCCAGTGAACAAAGATAAACACGAAAAATAATTCGGCCCAGTAGCTACACGTTGGTAGGAATCCTTCACGTAAGACAAAAGCTATATTCGCTATAAGCGAGAGATATAGTCGTTGTAGTGGCATGATCGTGCAAAGTTGCAAAATCACCCAACGCTAAACTTTAAACGGGCCCTCCTATATGGGAGCTCCTAGTCGACGCGCGTTCTGTCTGATTTCCACGCGCCGCACAGGGACAACACCCGACTGAGCCGGCCCATTGGCAGGGCTAGCTGGCGCAATTACTGTAGCGCGGCAGTGCAGCGTAAAAACATCACCAAAAAAAAGCAGCAGCGCTCGTGCGCGGGATCGAACTGACGACCACTCGACGGTGAATGTTGTTGCATGCCAATAGACATGATGACCATTCATGACTTTCAAGCACCACTAAACTCTAAAGCATATATGCAGCGGCAGATCAAACAGTTTAGAACGTTTTCAAACATTTTCTTGAAAAATGTGATTTAAAAAAAATTCTGAACAGTTTCAGAAAAATGCGAACAAATTTTGAAATTCCTTATAAGTTTTTGAACATGATAACAATTTTTCAAATTTGTGATTTAATTTTGAAATTCCGAACAAATTTTGAAAACCGCGAACATTTTTGAATTTGTGAACAAAATTTGAAAAACAGGATCATTTTTTGAAATTTGGAACAAAATTTTTGAAACCACGAACATTTCTTGAATTTGTGAACAAATTTTGAAAATGGGAACATTTTTTGAATTTGTGAACAAAATTTGAAAAACAGGAACATTTTTTGAAATTCGGAACAAATTTTTTCAAACCACGTACATTTTTTGAAACACGATCATTTTTCAAATTTATGAACAAATTTTGAAAACCAGTGCGTTTTTTTGAAATTCTGAATAATATTTTAATTTTCCAAAAAAATGGAAAAGAAATATAAACTTGAAAAGGAAAAAAGGAAAAAAATTTTAAAAAATTAAAAAGAAAGAAACAGTTAAAACGAAAAAGAAGAGAAATAAAAAAATAAAAACGAAAAAGAAAATGAAAAAGAAAAGACCGGTTCAGGAACCTTCTAGAAGATTCCAAAAAACCGGAAAAAACCATCTGGGGAACTCTAGAAGGTTCCCAAACCGGAAACGCTGCAAACAAGTTAAATGGGCCGGCCGATGACATCGCTCGATCGCCAGGTCTGTGCGAAAGGGCGACATTTTGAAGCCCTCCTTTTTTCTTTGAGTAAATTTTGAAGCCCTCCTATATGGAATTTCCTATATGACGTTCTCTGCGTCAAACTATCGTGCAAACGCACATATGACCGACCCGAGCGAGCGATCTGGGCCGGGCCATCACGTAAATCTTTCACGTCCCGGAAAACCTTTCGGAGGGTTCCCAGCCGGTTTTTTCTGGTTTTGTGAACCTTCTAGAAGGTTCTGAACCGTTTCTTTATTTTCATTTATTTTACTTTATTCTGTTTCGTTTTTCTGTTCTTTTTTTGTTTATTGTTTCTTTTTCTTTTTCTCTTTTTTGTTTTCCTTTCTAAAAAATGTTCTCTTTTTAAAAAATGTTCAATTTTAAAAAATTTGTTCCTGTTTTCAAATTTTGTTCTGGTGTTTCAGAAAATTGTTTGTGTTTTCAATTTTTTGTCGGTTGTTTCAAAAAATGTTTCCAATTTCAACAAAAATTCACATATTCTAAAAATGTTCTATTTTTCTAAAAAAAATCGCGTTTTGAAATTTTGTTCGGGAGTTTCAAAAAATGTTCGGGTTTTCAATTTTTTTTCGGAATTTCAGAAAATGTTCCCGTATTCAAATTTTGTTAATAGATCCGAAAAATGTGTGTGCTTTTGAATTTTGTTCGGAGTTTCAAAAAGTATTCATGTTTTCCAAATTTCAAAAATGTTCCCATATTCTAAAAAATTATTGAAAGATTCAAAATTTCATTGTTTCAAATTTTTTTCGCAAATTTGAAGAACAGTTTGCGTTTTCAAAAATTGTTTGCAGATTTCAAAAATGTGCATGTTTTCATTTTTTCAGGAGATTCGAAATTGTTTGGTTTCAAATTTTGTTCACAAATTTGAAAATATGTCCGCGTTTTTCATATTCTGTCTTGGAATTTCAAAAGATGTTCCCGTTTCAAAAAAAGTCGTTACTGATTTTCGAAAATAGTTCATTTTAATTTTTTTCGAAAATTGGCAATTTGTTTGTGTTCGACATATCCCTTCGTTTTATTTCAATAAAAATTGCTTCTGAAATTCAAGATATTTTTTGGATATGCGCTGCCTGTTGTTTCTTTAAGGGTGGCGCTGCACTAGTGTCAGTAACGACTGCCATGTTAACTGGCAGTACCACGTCAGGTATAGCATGAGGTTCTGGTTTCGAATTCCCGTGACGACGAATTCTTTTTAGCTACAGCGCGCTTTCGTTCGTTCGCTATATTCATGGGCCGGCCCAGTTCGACACCCGCCTGTGCGAAACCGCTTCTCTTTGCCGCAGAGAGCGGCGAATAGGAGCTCTCCTCCTATATGACGTTTGTTGCGTGACGTCTGTTGCGTCATATAGCACTGAGACGCGCATGGGGCCACACGACTGGGCCGGCCCTCTTGGGCGAAGTGAGTCGTGTTTTGCAACGCATACAATAAAAAATCCAAATAAACATCGCGCTTGCGAGGTATCCAACTCGCGACCTCCACTCCTGAACTCATGGTCCTAGCCAATGGAACTGATAGTTGCTGGCGAATGATGTGAAGTGTGAAATATTTACGAGCACACAGCAGTATCGACTTTTGAAAACATTTTGGAAAATTTTCAAAGCATTTCTTGCAAATTGTCAAGCATTTTTGCAATGGCATTTTTTTTAAAAAGTCCACAATAGTTTTTGAAATTCCAAACTTTTTCAGAATTCCAATCATTTTTTTTGGAAAAAAACGTACATTTTTAACATAAAAAACTAAAACATTTTTTGAAAATACAAGAATTTTTTGAAAATTCCGAAGATTTTTGGAAAAAACCAGAATAATTTTTTAAAACACATTCAATTTCTGAAAACATGATTTTTTCTGAAAATGTGAACATTTTTTGAAGGTTCAAACAAGATTTGGAAACGGATGAACAATAGATCTATTATTATTTTTAAATAGGAATGTTTTTTAAAACTATGAACAAAATTGGAAGACACGACTTTTTTAAAATTTTGGTAACATTCTTCTGAAAACATGATATTTTTTAATTGTAAATATATATTATGAAACCATGTTTTTTAAAATTGATAATAAAAAATAAAATGAAGGAAAAGGAAGCGGAAAAAACAAAAACAAAAATTGAAAACACGACTAAAAGAAAACAATGAGAAAAATATTGGTTGTATGAACCTTCTAGAAGGCTCCCAAAACCGGATGGCTCGTACTACGGTTAAGCACAAAGTTGGGTGGCCCATCTCGCGCACTCATGTGGTTCGCCCTATGTATTGCGTGGTGAGTTTGACACAGCGAGCAACGAACAAGGAGTTCCAAGATGAAGCACTATTGTTTTCTGTGCATCCATTTTTGCCCCTTTGGATGAGTTGCATAGTAAAGTTTGACTAAGCTAATAGAGCCATGTTGTGTGCATTGTTTGATTACCCACAAAGCGCATGCTGAATTAGGGCCGCAATTACCCAACATTCGGTTGACGACGGATCATGATTTGTGGTTGGGCTGATGCACTGCGCTTTGTTTGGTTGCAGACATTCGGGTCGATGTGGTCACCTTGCACCCCAATGCGGTGGGCTTACCTGCTACCACCCTAACCAATGTTGGCGTTGCATATTACATATGATCATATGAGCACAACAAAACCACAATGACCACGAACTGGATGAAGATTATGAAGTTCTTCAACCCATTTAGCTTGATCTTACATGCACCCTTGCCTACTTCACGATTGTTCTTCCCTTTGAGCACGAACTTGAAATAATCATCCTTTGTCTCCTCTCTACTCTCAAACCCTATATAGTAGTTGTTCTTGTATACACTTCTGAAACCCTCCATGAGTACACCACATACCACTTCATCTACCAAGATAGAAGAACAAAATTTCAACAAGAAACACAACATTTGCAACATAAGCATGTATGATACATATACCCAAAAAGTATCACGACTTCATCCTACCTACTGTGGTGCCATCCTACCACCACATCATAAAGAGGGTATAATACCACCACCGCAAGTTCACGATCACCATCTGAGGGGTTAGTATATACCACCTCAACAAAATATACAGGCCATCAAGAGTTTTCTATCGGGAAAAGTAGTAGCAAACAAAACAAAATATCGCCCTATGATAACCCAGGAAGACTATGAAGATGCTATGAACAGTTTTAATTAGATCGTTACCGACTCCGAGTTGCAGCGGAAGAAGACGAGTCGGTGTTGATTCTACCTAGAGTCCCTCGAAACCTAGATGAACGATCCCGCGAACCACCGACAAACAATCCCACGAACGGAAGACCGAAAGCACGGTCTCTCTACGAGTTGCAAGCATATGGTCTTCACGATCCGGCAGGGCTTCGCCGTCCAAAGCTAATCGTTGCTGGAGAATTAGAGGGGGAGATTAGAACCACACTAGGCTACTAATTATAAGGATTAGAGGATCTAGTTTTAGCTCTAATTACATCAACTAGGACCAACTAGAACTTGAACTAGAGAGGACTAGATGAGGCTCCAAAACTTGTGTGTCAAGGGGCAAAAAATCCTCTAGTATATATAGGTTGGGAGAGGGGAGGGTTTGCCACACAAGGAGGGAAGGATTCCTTCCTTGGTGCGCCAGCCTAGGGGGGAAGGAGGAGTCCCCTCTCCAATTTAGCCTCCTAAGTGGAGAAGGGGGCGCCTCCCCCTATTGGGCCCTTATGGCCCAATTCTCCCTCCATCATTTGGCCTTGTAAGGCCCGTTGATATATAAAAACCTCCTAACATTTTTAGAGCCTATTTATTTAACATCTCCAGAAACATTTCTCAGCCATATATTAAATGGGTAATATCTCGTATTGCTCGATAAACTCCGAAACCCTTCTAGTGACCCCAAAACGCTTCCGGATCCTCTCGAAACTATTCTAAATATTAATGAAAAAATTACACAAATAAATCATCGATACTCTCGTCGTACTAACACTTAGAAAATCGTGATTAGCTTAAGCTTGTGACCCTATAGGTTCGCTAAAACATAGACATGAACAAAACCCATTTGTTCAATGACCGATAGCAAAACCGTGGACGTCCATATCGATCCCTATGAGTACACAAATGACATTCGAGTGAACCTTTGGCTATCATGTGATGCTCCCTTTGATTCGTGACACTTCAAAAAACCCGAGGAGGTGTATCAGTATCCTCTTGAGTCATACACATGCTCACGATACCGTTCTCCTTGTTACCAGTTTGGTTCTTCTTTCTCGTTGACTTGTTCCGGCATCCTCATGACATAGTCACCTGTGTATGGCTAGACAATGATGGATGCCGTCACACCGAGGGGGACCTAAGAATATCTCTCCATTATTGGAGGATCAAATTCCACTATGGAGCTATCTAGTCCCTTGTCAAACTTTTTGATGAACCCGTAAGTTGTCATTATGATCATCATGTTACAGATGACGTTTGAGCATGCCCAAGGTCCAACGTACGGTAAGAAGTGACTGTGATACTCTCATGGTCTAAGGAACTAAAACACATGTTAATACCCCATGTTATAACAACTAATTTCAGATGATATTATATCAAAGTATAACAAACAAGTTTGGGTCGATTCAATATGATCGCTCTTATAACATCATGTTCCCAATGTTGTTTTAGGACTATTGTCACACTTAGCGATATCCTAAGATCCGAAAAACATGATCACCGACAACACTTGAGCTAGTCTTAGAACCGAGACTAGGAACCATATTTTATTGTTTATCATTCCACACGCGCATATGAGTTTCCCACGGAATCACAGATTCCAGGATCATAGCAGTTATAAAATAGAATATAAACTCTTAATTATGAGCATGAAAATATAAGAATATAATATTATTTCCTCTAGGGAATATTTCCAACATTTTCATGCACTAGCTACCTTAGAATGTATATCATCACCATGCCACTAACACCATAGACCCTTGCACAACATGTAGTCACTGGTGCAGAGATGTTTTATACAAACAATTTTTAATCCCTTTCCATGGTAGAGTTTTAAACCGTCGCCTTGCCTGTGTGTGCGATAGGGGGGGTTCCTTCCCACATGACCCAGAAACCGTCAATGATAGGTCCTCGAGTCACACAGCCGGAGCAAAAAGAGCTCATGTGCGATCGGGCGAGCCATCATAGACAATTATACAGGCTTAATCATTTCCGTTCATATGTACATCCACACAGTGAATCCCAAACAAACATTTCCGTTCGTATGTATATCACACACAATTTTTGTGTGGAAACGTTTGCGTAAGGTGGTCTAACGCAAACATTTCTCGGGCGGAAGTCGAGTGTGATTGTTCATTGATCCAACACGCCTACTTTAAGAAACTGTGTGGGTTGTTTGAGTTCATTGCGCATGGTGTTGTCTGAGAAACCATCTGCAATAGGAAAACCCAATAAGCAAGCTAATTGGCCTATTATTGATCATCCATTTAGTAATCATATTGACATTTCATATCAAACACGCCATATATTCCATATCTGTTTCATAGTTGAATTACATTAGATAGCTTCAACACTCACTTACACCATACAGGCATATAGCTAGCTATACCATTACACAACAACACCAAGTTTCACATGCAACATCTTATACCTTTGGAAAGTAGCATCATACACGGTAAATAGACAGATGAATCTCAACTGGAAAACTACTGAGGTGGAAGGAGAATATTGGTCCTTCAATGATGTTAATGTCCTTGCAACTTTACGCCAGTGGATATGGACAGTTGCCTGCCCAACATTCACCCTCTTGAGGAAGACTTCAATATTGTACCATGGGTGTTGAATGAATACTTTCCTCACCTCTTGACCATGAAGGTGGTTTGAGAGGTAATCATCGGTGAACTGCTTTGGAAAGGACTGAAAACAAAGATATGCATAAATATCTGCTCTAAATTTTGAAATGGCGCAAAGGAAAAAACAAGGTAAAAGAGTTAGTACCATCCTATATGTTAGGACTGTGAGTATATCGACCTCAGGCGGGTGAATGGGAGATTCAAAAATTCTTGCGAATGTTATGAACTGATCCCAAACACAGCAGCGGAAATAAGGTTCGGTAGAAAAGAACTTAATCAAGCACGTTATTGAGGAACATATCTATTGAGGTAGGAAACAATAATGGTTCAAACATAGGATATCACAGGTTTGACAATAATGATGGTAATGCAACATGCGAACATATGTAGTAACATGAGAGAATATAAGGTATGGGTTATGATGGAAAAGCATAATAAACAACAATGATGAGGTGAATGAAAACGACACAGGGAAATCAAGCCGGACTAAATGAGATAAGAGCGAAGAGAGATTTACACGACTGGGATGACTAAACTGAAGGATGATAGTGCAGCAAGGTGAACAATGAACTATAACAGATGGGAACGACAGAGATGACAGAAACGAAAAAATATGCAACAATCAATGATTGATCAGATAAACCATCGTCACAGAGCACGAAAGTAAACTACTAAAGGTAATGCAGTAAAGTAAAGTGAACCAGTGGTGTTTGACGGCGACAGATGGATTTGGTAGACCAGTTCGCCCTTCTGCCAAAGGACTACGTCTGGTTGGAGGGGTTGTGATTTAACACGGAAGATAAACTCTCTTCGCTCTATTCTCCTTCAACTCGGAGCTGACCAGACTCCAGTTGATTTCAATCATGGTAGAAACTTATCGGCGATCTCCAAACCTTTGACAGACCTCTTCGCGAACAACAATGACTCTTGGTTGCTGAAGATCTTGCTCGGTGAAGACAATAACTCTTCAACACTCGAACTGACACCTATCCATCTAGAGAGTGCACAACTCTCAAGAGTAACAGGTACAAGAACTCTTAACTCAGAACTACTGTGATGCTCAATCACTACTGTCTAAGTTACGTCTCTTGATTTTTCTCTCGGTGGATATTAAACTGAAATCACTCGGAGAGGGGATGCTCAATCAATCTTCTTAGAAATCTTAATCGGAGCAGCCAACGAGCAATGTTGGAGTGGGGTGGCGATTTATAGCCACAACCTTGCCTAAAGGGGAAAAGACCAAATTGGACATGTGGAGCAGCCAATGGCCTAACGAGACGAGTCCAACTGTCGAAAATTGAGCACAACGGTAACATTATTTGCGGAGCAAGTAATGCTAACTCCTCAGTTCCAAAGATATCTCTTGCAGCACAAAGAACAACGTCTACTACTGGCAGGTAATCATTCGAAACACAAAGAGATTTCTCTCAGTCTGGCATAGGTTTTCGGCTAAGCATCACATCGGATCTAAGCTTGAAGAACCTATACCCCTCTCAATAGTACAGAGGTGCTATGACTTAAATGAGCCAAAGAACAATGAAATGAATACTGCGTCTTCACTTTGTCTTCGACTTCCACTCGCTGCAATCAATTTTCTTCAGACGGAATCTCTGAACCAATTGCTTTCACATCAGCAATAAGTTCTCGAGGGGTTAACTCCTTCACATCAATCTTTTTTGCCTACATGTTTTCAACAGATGTAGCTTATTCTTCTCTGCAACACATGCATTCTTCGGGGAAGTTCCTCAAACTTGGCACCGGAGACAACATTCTCCTCGGTTCTGCATGGACTATTTCTCTTTGTGTGCACTAGCAAACAAATCAGTCCATGCCAGTTTCTGTCAACAATCTCCAAAACATAAGAGGGGAAATATTTCACCAAGAATCTCCTCCTTTTTGGACGATTGTTGAAAAAACATAACACACTGAAAGATAGATAACAGAAAGAAATGGTTTGCGAAGGATAACAAAAGATGAGAGATAATTACGAAGATAAAACACACTCCCCCTGAAGATATGCATCATTTGGAGAATGCATAGGAGATAAATCGGAAGGTAGCGAGATGAATCTTCGTATGAGTGACATTGACATATAATTTCATTCGGGGTCTCTTTCAATGCACTCGACAGTGTCTGAGATATTCCCTACCACACACAACCTTTGAAAAAGATGTGTTAGATAGAGTAAATACTTTGAAATGATTTGTGACGAAGGATAAGCCATAAAGATTCACTCAGAACACGATTTTAATCCACACGAGATATAAGTTCCGTGGAAGTTAGATACTCAAAGAGTATCAGAGCAAGGGAATCACAGGTATATAGCTTGGAGTAGATATGCTTCAGATGAGGTTTTCCTGCAACAAGGATGATACAATGGAGATATGAGAGAAAAAACAGTTTATGAGACAGATAGAGAGAGTTCACTTTCAAATCATAAGAAATTTAATCTAATTCTAACTTTCTTCTCATGCGAAGTTAGATAGTGAAAGATAATCATTATAGAATATCTGAACATAAGACACATATAGTTTCAAGGAGTGAAATATCTCTTCTTGAGAATCATGATTTCCAATCTTCCTTGAAATGCTTTTACTTTCCCTACAATAGATATGTATCGAGGATACTTGCTGCAGGGAAGTAAGCTTTCGATTGCACTTGCAAACAGATAATTGGAAGCGAATAGCATTGCAGGGGGGGTTATTAACGGTACATGACGACCAAGTATTTCAACACCACAGGTGGTGCTCCAAGATCCAAAGGTAAATAGTTTGACGAAAACCAAATAGTTTGACAAAAAAGCAAATGGCGAAAGGAAACACCCTGCAAATAACCCGCTTATCTATCACTCAATGTTCTTCTCCCCCTTTTGTCAACAAGTGTCAAAACGAAAGAGAATGCATGCGAGGAACTACTCGTTCAAAGAATCCTCAGAATTAGAACTCGAACTATTCGACGAAGCAGAGGGAGCGATGGTCGAGGCCGAAGCAGCAGTTGGAGATGCAGCATGGGTCCGGGATCAGCTTCAGGAGTAGCAGCACGAGGTGCATCTGGCTTGTAGATGAAAGTTCCTACTGTGTCTTCGAGATCATCATCTGGTTCAACAAGTAGTAGGTCGGTGGAAGCAGAACACTAAGGAAGCACGGGGTTTGCCTTCGGATGCGAGGAACTTCAAACAACTCCAGATAATCATATTCTTTCTCGACACCCTTGGCAGAAAGCTGTTTGCGAGAATAATGCTTGCACAGAAGGGTCCGGGAGCGCTTCTTTTGTTCCTTCTCATACAGGAGAGCTTGGCGAGCATAATTGTGAAGCATATTTATCTCAGTCATCATTTCCAGCTTCACTTTTTGGCCGAGCTTGATATGAATTTCCAGAGCTTGTTGAGTGTGAAGACAAATCTCATACATTGAAGGATTCTCTTCATGAGGGTTTTCAACTTTTGCCTTCTTGATCTTTGAAGCTTTAGCAGAAGAGACATAGAGTCGGAAGCAGTAGCATCAATCGGTATCTTCCCTTTGCCGATGTCCTTCACAATCCAGAGTGTGTCGCGAACTAGTGGATGTAAACTTTCGGGATATGTGGGCAAAAGAACTTTTCGTCAATAAGCTGCTGAATGGCAAACATGACCCATGGTGCATATGGATTGAAAGCTTGAGGGGTATCAGCCGCGCAGGCCAGGTTGCGAATTAAAACATCCAGAATGTCAAAAGGAATACCGTGAGCTGTGGCTACAAGAGCATTTTCTACGAGGCCATGAATGGTTTCTAGTCTGTTTGTTGGCGTGAGGAAGTTGCATAGGATATAAAACAACACTTTGTTCTCATAAGCCAGATTCTTTGGATTTACCTATGTACATTCATCACCAACAAGTTTGGTGTCCATCAGCAAATGAAGTTGAGCTTCGGATACATCTAAATAGTGCAATCTATGCTCGAGAGTAGCATCAAATTTGCACCAAGGAAGATTCAACAATGCTAAGAACTGGTCAGCCGAACATTTGATCTTTTCTTCTCCTGTCATCCATTCAAGAAACCAAGTACTGCTATTTGCAAGGTCCTCTGAGATATAAAGAGTGGCATAGAACTGAAGAATCACTTCACGATTCCAGCCATGATTGAAGCGAAGGAAACTTTTCAGGAAGACTAGTTCAATTTGCTCGATGGTATGATGAAAGCAGGGCAGACTTTTCAGCTCAGCGAAGTTCAGAATCTTGTGCTTGAAAATGTGATTCTTTTCATACAGAATACAAGCATATGCTACCTCTTGAGCACTGCGTTGGTTTTCCTTGAAGAGGAAAGGCTGATGCAGCAAAGTAGCGTAAGTATTTCCCTCAGGTTTTGAGAACCAAGGTATCATTCCAGTAGGAGGCTCCTCAAAAGTCCCACGAACCTACACAAACAAACAAGAACCTCGCAACCAATGCAATAAAGGGGTTGTCAATCCCTTCACGGTAACTTGCGAAAGTGAGATCTGATAGAGATAATATGATAAGATAAATATTTTTGGTATATTTATGATATAGATTGGAAAGTAAAAGATGCAAATAAAAGTAGATGGAAAACTTATATGATAAGAGATAGACCCGGGGGCAATAGGTTTCACTAGTGGCTTCTCTCAAGAGAGCATAAGTATTACGGTGGGTGAACAAATTACTGTCGAGCAATTGATAGAAAAGTGCATAGTTATGAGAATATCTAGGCATGATCATGTATATAGGCATCACGTCCGTGACAAGTAGATCGAAATGATTCTGCATCTACTACTATTACTCCACACATCGACCGACTCCTGCCTGCATCTAGAGTACTAAGTTCATGAAGAACAGAGTAACGCATTAAGAAAGATGACATGATGTAGAGGGATAAACTCATGCAATATGATATAAAACCCATCTTTTTTATCCTCGATGGCAACAATACAATACGTGCCTTGCTGCCCCTGCTGTCACTGGGAAAGGACACCGCAAGATTGAACCCAAAGCTAAGCACTTCTCCCATTGCAAGAAAGATCAATCTAGTAGGCCAAACCAAACTGATAATTCAAAGAGACTTGCAAAGATAACTAATCACACATAAAAGAATTCAGAGGAGATTCAAATATTTCTCATAGATAAACTTGATCATAAACCCACATTCGTCGGATCTCGACAAACACACCGCAAAAAGAGTTACATCGAATAGATCTCCAAGAAGATCGAGGAGAACTTTGTATTGAGATTCAAAGAGAGAGAAGAAGCCATCTAGCTAATAACTATGGACCCGAAGATTTGTGGTAAACTACTCAAAAATCATCGGAGAGGCCTTGGAGATGATGTAGAGACCCTCCATGGTTGATTACCCCTCCGGCGGAGCACCGGCGAAGGCTCCAAGATGGGATCTCGCGGATATAGAAGGTCGCGGCGGTGGAATTAGGTTTTCGTGGTGCTCCTGGGTGTTTTCGAGGTATGTGGATATATATAGGAGGAAGAAGTAGGTCGGTTGACGCTCGAGGGGCCCACGAGGGTGGGGCGCGCGCCAGGCACCCTCGTGGCCGCCTCGTTTGTTGCTTGACGTCCACTCCAAGTCCCCTGGATTGCGTTTGTTCCAAAAAGATCGCTCCCGAAGGTTTCATTCCGTTTGGACTCCGTTTGATATTTCTTTTCTTTGAAACACTGAAATAGGCAAAAAAAGCAATTCGAGCTAGGCCTCCGGTTAGTAGGTTAGTCCCAAAAATGATATAAAAGTGTAAAGTAAAGCCCCATAAACATCCAAAACATGTAATATAATAGCATGGAACAATAAAAAATTATAGATGCGTTGGAGACGTATCAGTATAGTACACAACCTGTTCCTTTGTTCAGAATCTTGGTGACAAGGAAGTTCTTTCTCCATCATATGGGCTGGTTCCAAAGAAAGCAAGTTTCGAAAGATGAAACTGCTTGTTAAGAGCAGGATCATTCAGTCCATCTTTGACAGGAAACAAGGGAAAGGTTTCCAAGAGGTTTCTCAGATGTTCCACTTCACTCATAGTCTGGGTCCGAATGTCATTAGGTGCAGGCACATGTTCCTCAATAGGCTTGAGAGGAGCACAAGGCTTCCTAGATTTCTCTTGTACAGATTGCTTTGAGGAACTTGATGGTCTATCATTTTTGCTCGTTGGAACTCCTTCAACAACTTTCCGTCTTTTGGGCACAAGGGTCTTTTCTTTCAATGTATTTCCTTCAGTTGGAGGCACAACAATCTCTTTCTCAGACGCTTGGGGCACAACTGGTGGAGAAATAACTTCTTGAGCCATCGGCTCATCAGATTTCTTTTCTTCCTCTTCCATCTGTGGTGCAGTGAAATGAGGAGCAGGATCAACATCCATCTGGGTAGGGGCACCAGATGATGTGAACAGGGTGGATTTGTCTCGGGAAGCATTTAGCCCCCCCTCATTCTTGTCAATCTCCTCCTTGTTTGATTCGGATGGCTCAGCTTGCGATTTTCTCGGAGGTGATGGATCTATCTTCTCAACTTCAGTTTCCTCATCAATATCATCAACTGGGGCTTACTGCTTAGGCGAAGCATTTTCTTCATCAGTCTTTTACAGGAAGATATCAACAATCAAGTAGTTCTTGAGATGTTGGAGTGGGAATGATAGCCTCCACATGGCCAACTTGTTGCATAGGTTCATCCTTGTGAGGTGGAGATGGTGGAATTTGCTGCAAGGGAGTACTGGAATCAAATGGAGCATCGGAAGTAGTCTGAAGGCTGCTAGCTCTCGCTTTAGCCTTCTTATGTTTTTCTTCTTTAATCCTTCTTCAAGCAAGATCTACCTTGCGGTCAATCTCCTCGTTTCTTCTGTCATGCAACCGGCATAACTCCATGTCCAACCGCGAGTGCCAATCAATTTTCTCATTCCCGATGAAACTGAGAGCCTTGGTAAGTTCAACAATCTATTTGTTCAGATTATTTCTTTCGTATTCAGAGTTGGCCTCTCTCCTCATTTGCTTGACGACTTGCTTGTCTTTGATAGCTTCATTCAGCTTCTTGGAGATTTTTCTCAGCTCAATGAAATGCTTCGTTACCATTTTGGTAACATCACCAGGTAGTCCCAGACTGCTTATATCATCAAATTTTGCATCATATGCAACACTGTCAGTCACATCGATCATGAGATTGAAATCATACTTCTATTCCTCTGTGGAAGTAGGAACACACGGCCCGGTCTTCTTAGCAGATTCATTCGCTTTTCCTTCAGGTTACAAATTTCTCTTTGCAGCAGGGTTAGTCAAAGATCTTGGAGCTGCAGTACCCAAAGGTTTTTTAGTGAGGGGAATGAGTGCATGCTTGGTGATCTCCTTGGAGAGGGTAAAACTTTCACTGGTGAGGGGCTCTTGGATGGCTTGTTGAGAATTGCACGTTGGTCATACATTGGAATTTCATCAGGAGCATCTTCGTTGGATGATTCATCAGACGGGTTGGGAACGGCCTTCTTTGATCTCCTGACGAGGGTTTTCTTTCAGGGAGCACGAGGTGAAACAGATATCCTAGACTTGCTTCCCTTGGAGGCGAAAGCATGATCCTTCTTCTTTTGGACGTCTTGTTGAGTCAGCGCAACATTTTTTGCTTCAACTTGGTTTTTCCTTGCTTCCCTAGCATCACGCTTGGCTTTGGCCTTCGCCCTCTTAGCCGCTTCCTCGAGAAACCAGCGATGGTTTTGAGGGAGTCAGGATGAGCATTTTAAGGCAGTTATGGTCTGACTTTTTCATCACTAGGGCCAGCAGTTTTTAGCAATGCAGTCATTCCACGGAGGTGTGAAGGCAAACAAAATCTGATACTTCTCGCGAACATTTTCATAATTGTACCATTTTCTTACCCAGTGGCGACGAATCCTTTGAAGCCTATTGTTGTGTTCAGTCATTGATTCATCGTCTGGTGCAGTTCTGTAACTATCTTGATCAAACATTTTAGTTGTGGTATTCTTTTCCTTGCCACGACCACCCTTTTTAGGATTACCATCCGAGAAGATGGTTAGGGCGTCTGTGACCAATTCATCTTCGGGCTGACTGTGAGCAGAAGGAAACTCCTCATTATCTTCTTCGGAGTCAAATTCATGATTCTTTTTCGGTGCTTTGGGAGGCTTTGAAGATTTTCCTCCTCCTGTTAATCTCATTCGATCAGACCTTGGTGGATACTAAGGCAATTCTCCTTCAGAATCTGAATACTCTTCCAAACTCTGTGTCATTGACCAACCTGCGAGAAGAAAAGATTCAAGGGAAAATGGGGCAGGGTCATAAACATGCACAATAGATATTTTGAACGAAGAGGAATGTTTTTGGAAGAAACATAGGAATTCATGCTAGTCTTAAACAAGATATCCTCGATAGACTTTAAGCTAGCCATAGAGTGTTCAAGGTTGATTAAAGACCATCTAATCTTTCGAATAAGGACACATGAACCCTAGGTCAAGGAGAACAAGTATGAGGAAGATCTACAAACCGTACCAGTCAAACCCTATAGATTCCTAAAGATCTACCATAGTGAAATAAATCAAGGGAAATAGCATCGGTAAGGACTTCCCTAAGAACAGAGTTATGGATAGGAGCAGTTTTGGATCTAAGCGCCCTAACTTGGCAACTTAGATCAGCTAAGGCAATGCGGGAGGAAGGATTACCACACCGGCATGATCAAGCGCGATGAAGTTTCACCGGAGTAGCACGGTGAGGCTCCTCACCGGATTTGCTTCGAGAAAGGGCTCGGGTGGAGGTGGATGAGGGTTTGAGAATCTAGGAGGAAGAAGACACGATGAGGGATATTTATAGCTGGCAAGCTGAACCTCCTCTTCGAGATCTATGGCCCTCAGTTGTGGGACGCTCCGCATTCAGCAAACACGATCACGATCATGGGGATCGTGGGTACATGGCACACATTTTCTACAAGAAACTCGGGAAGAGCGGGATATTGAAAGGTTTGAAGAAGGGAAAATGCCAAAACTGATTAAAAGTTCAAAGTTGATTTCTTTCATGATCAAGGATGTCGGACAAAATTTTTCTTCAAATCAAATTGCATGCTTATGATGGACAACATAGATTTAGATGAGAAAGAATAGAGGGATAGAAGGGTCCCAAACAAAACACTCAGCCAGAAAAGAGGAAACACAAAAGCATAGAGCTATGAGTGAGTTGTTCATCGGACGAAACACAAATGAAGACAATCACACGAATGAGAGCAAATAAACACAAAGAACGAGCACCAACAATATTGATCTCTGGACTAAGGATAAATGAGTACAATCCCTAGGAGAGTTCTTGCAAGAAGGGTTAGTTCTTTTTTGCAACCCACACTTGTGTGGGCAGCAAGCATCTCATTTGTTTTGTTTGAGCAGGGACATTCCTTCAATGAGTTGTGTAGTTCTCCTGTGCATTTCGAGAATAATCATATGAATATGCATTGAAGTTGTTTCCAGAGACATGAGCATAATTATTCGAGTAGGTACACATGTACTCCTTCTGTTGAATGTTTGACCGATATCCATTTGAGGAAGTTTAGCGCCAGTCTGCGAATGATAATCATTTCTTCGAAGAGAATCACTCTGCATATTCAAGTTAGAAGTGAAAGATAAATTTTCAATGATGCACTTCCTTACCCAAATTTGTTTCTTGGGTGAACCAGACCTGCATTTAGTCCCAACATACCGAGCGAAAACCTTACCATTCTGTTGTTTGAATAATTTGTAGTTTGAGTCATCAAATTTGTCAGAAACAATAGTAGTGGGAGTGTCATATCCAGACAGAATTGCAGGGTCGAGAGTTTTACTTTCAGCAAGAACCCAATTCATTCGAGGATATTGCTTGGGAGTCCATTAGGTTCCATCAACGTTGAGTTTTCTTTCGAAACCCAATCATTCCTTTCGAGGGTTTTTGTGCAGTATTGACTTCCTAAGCACATCACAGAGATTTTGATGCCCTTTGAGGCTCTTTAGCATTCCTATCTCAAGCAAGTTCTTTAACCTGCAATTTTCATCAGAGATAGTAACAAATTCCTCAGAAGAGGGGTTAGAAATATCATTCCTAGTTGTTGCAATATTATCGATGATTGTGTCAGATATTTCAGCATTGCTACGTTATAGGCATTGTGAGCAAGGGGCACAAAATCATCAGGAAGACATTTAGATTGCTCAGTGAAGAGAGGAGCTTTTTATTTTGCTAGCACATTATGAGACTCTTTTAGTGACTTGATTTCTTGATTCCTATTAAGGAGTTCATCTGATAAACTCTCATAGTCGACTATAAGGGAATCATATCGGTTGGAAAGATCATTAATAGTTGAAGAAAAAGCATCACACTCTTCGATCAACTTTTGATTCTTCTCCATCTCTTCGACCAGTAATCCTTCGGGTTTCCTAAGATTCTTCTCAAGTTTTTCAAGCTCAGCTTGTTGAGATTTTGCAATCTTAACCAGTTTAGCATAGGTAATGTATTCATGAGAATATTCAATCATAGATTTTTGCTGTTTTGCTGATACCTGATCCGTAGAGGTCTTTGCCATGAGATAAAATGCGATTGGTTCATCATCACTTGAAGCATTGTCATTAGTGTCTAGTTCGAGTGATTTTTTCAGATGATCCATAAGCAATGAAAGCATTGCTTCTTCCTAACCTTCTATGAAGCTCTTCATCTTCTGATTCTGATTTGGATGTCTCATCTTCAGAGTCCACATTCATTTCAGCACATACTCTATTCGGCTGCGATATTCTCTTCATATTAGATTTGATGGTTGCTTTGGCTTGCACGTCAGTGACTAGTCTCATCAAAGAGGATGGTAAGGATTCATTTTTCTTCGAGAGCTTAGTATGACGATCCATTCGAGTGAATCCATTGCAGTGAAGATACTTTCCATCTGTTGCTAGGTTTTCCTTCCCAGCAAGGACAATCTGCTATGAGGTGACCGAATTGTTTGCACTTGAAGCGCTTTATTTCTTTCGGAGGTAACTTTCTTGGAGATTCACGTGAGTAAGATTTGTCATCATAATTGAGACACATATTCTGTCTTCTGAGATCACCTAACCTTTCAGTGAGCATTTCTAGTGAACTGTCATAGTGTGAAAGAATTTCCCCTTCACTTTCCAAAGAAGATTCTTGATCTCCATTTTAAAGTTCCATCTTTTCTTCATGAATGGTCAACAATGTCATGACCTCAACATAGTGAAGTTCTTCATAGTCTGGTCTTTGCTTGATTTCAGGTACAATTGGATCGAAGGTTGCATCAAGAGCACTCAGTTGCTTGTTGACCACATCTCTATCGGTGATACTGTTACTCCTTGTTGATGAAGTCTTTCAACAATATTGGTCAACCGATCTCTGAGTTCCATAGAACTTTCCTTACGAAAACTTCTGAAACTAGTAAACATGGCACAAAGCATTTCAGTGTGAGGATCCGTTCTGGCAATGAATTCTTCATGAGCATTTTTGATGGCATCCCGGAGTTGCTTTGCATTGTCAAGCTTTCAGAACCGAATGAAAATGTATTTCGAGATACTTTCATAGATAATATCTTTTTCTTGTGCATTCAAACGCGGTATAGCTTTGTCATCAGAATTTGGAGCATCATGTGTTGAATGGTGTATCCATTTTCCACAATCTGCCAAAGTTCTATGTTGATGGCTTGAAGTCTGATTCTCATTCTCTCTTTCCAGTAGACATAGTCATTTCCATCGAAGCTAGGAAACCTTCGAGAGTGCAAGGATCTACCTGCATACGACATACTCAAAACTCGAAGGTTGTTAGAACTTTAATAAACAGAGACAAGGAGAACCTGCTTTGATACCAATTGTTAGGACCAAGAGTATATCGACCAGAGGGGGTGAATGGGAGACTCAAAAATTCTTGTGAATGTTATGAACTGATCCCAAACACAGCAACAAAGTTAAGGTCGATAGAAAAGAACTTAATCAAGCACATTATCGAGGAACATATCTATTGAGGTAGGAAGCAATAATGGTTCGAGCATAGAATATCACATGTTTGACAATAATGATGGTAATGCAACTGTTGGGGAACGTAGTAATTTCAAAAAACTTCCTACGCACACGCAAGATAATGGTGATGCATAGCAACGAGAGGGGAGAGTGTTGTCCATGTACCCTCGTAGACCGAAAGCGGAAGCGTTAGAACAACGCGGTTGATGTAGTCGTACGTCTTCACGGCCCGACCGATCAAGCACCGAAACTACGACACCTCCGAGTTCTAGCACACGTTCAGCTCGATGACGATCCCCGGACTCCAATCTAGTAGGGTGTCGGGGAAGAGTTCCGTCAGCACGAAGGCGTGGTGACGATCTTGATGTTCTACCGTCGCAGGGCTTCGCCTAAGCACCGCTACAATATTATCGAGGACTTTGGTGGAGGGGGGCACCGCACACGGCTAAGAGATCAAGAGATCAATTGTTGTGTCTTAGAAGTTCCCCCTGCCCCCGTATATAAAGGAGCCAAGGGGGAGGGGGCGGCCGGCCAAGGAGGGCGCGCCAAGGGGGAGTCCTACTCCCACCGGGAGTAGGACTCCCTTCTTTCCTAGCTAGAGAAGGAGAAGGGGGGAGGGAGGAGGGAGAGGGGAAGGAAAGGGGGGGGGGGGCGCCACCCCCCTCTCCTTGTCCTATTCGGACTAGGGGGGAGGGGCGCGACCAGCCCTTGCCTCCTCTCTTCCTCTCCGCTAGGGCCCATGTAGGCCCATTAAGCCCCTCGGGGGGTTCCGGTAACCTCCCGGTATTCCAGTAAAATCTCGATTTCACCCAGAACACTTCTGATATCCAAATATAGGCTTCCAATATATCAATCTTCATGTCTTGACCATTTCGAGACTCCTCGTCATGTCCGTAATCTCATTCGGGACTCCGAACAAACTTTGGTACATCAAAACTCATAATATAACTATCATCGAAACCTTAAGCGTGCGGACCCTACGGGTTCGACAACTATGTAGACATGACCTAGAACTGTTTCTGGTCAATAACCAATAGCGGAACCTGGATGCTCATATTGACTCCTACATATTCTACGAAGATCTTTATCGGTCAAACTGCATAACAACATACGTTGTTCCCTTTGTCATCGGTATGTTACTTGCCCGAGATTCGATCGTCGGTATCCAATACCTAGTTCAATCTCATTACCGATAAGTCTCTTTACTCGTTACATAATGCATTATTCCATAACTAACTCATTATCTACATTGCTTGCAAGGCTTATAGTGATGTGCATTACCGAGAGGGCCCAAAGATACCTCTCCGACAATCGGAGTGACAAAACCTAATCTCGAAATACGCCAACTCAACATGTACCTTTGGAGACACCTGTAGAGCTCATTTATAATCGCCCAGTTACGTTGTGACGTTTGGTAGCACACAAAGTGTTCCTCCGGTAAACGGGAGTTGCATAATCTCATAGTTGTAGGAACTTGTATAAGTCATGAAGAAAGCAATAGCAACATACTAAACGATCAAGTGCTAAGCTAACAAAATGGGTCAAGTCAATCACATCATTCTGCTAATGATGTGACCCCGTTAATCAAATGACAACACATGTCTATGGTTAGGAAACATAACCATCTTTGATTAATGAGATAGTCAAGTAGAGGCATACTAGTGACATTAAGTTTGTATATGTATTCACACATGTATCATGTTTCCGGTTAATACAATTCTAGCATCAATAATAAACTTTTATCATGATATGAGGAAATAAATAATAACTTTATTATTTCCTCTAGGGCATATTTCCTTAAGTCTCCCACTTGCACTAGAGTCAATAATCTAGATTACATAGTAATGATTCTAACTCCCATGGAGTCTTGGTGCTGATCATGTTTTGCTCGTGGAAGAGGCTTAGTCAACGGGTCTGCAACATTCAGATCCGCATGTATCTTGCAAATCTCTATGTCTGCCACCTGGATTTGGTCCCGGGTGGAATTGAAGCGTCTCTTGATGTGCTTGGTCCTCTTGTGAAATCTGGATTCCTTTGCCAAGGCAATTGCACCAGTATTGTCATAGAAGATCTTCATTGGTCCTGATGCACTAGGTATGACACCTAGATCGGAAATGAACTCTTTCATCCAGACTCCTTCATTTGCTGCTTCCAAAGCGGCTATGTACTCCGCTTCGCATGTAGATCCCGCCACGATGCTTTGTTTAGAACTGCACCAACTTACAGCTCCACCGTTCAATAAAAACACGTGTCCGGTTTGCGATTTAGAATCGTCCGCATCAGTGTCAAAGCTTGCATCGACGTAACCATTTACGACTAGCTCTTTGTCACCTCCATAAACGAGAAACATATCCTTAGTCCTTTTCAAGTTTTTTAGGATATTCTTGACCGCTGTCCAGTGATCCACTCCTGGATTACTTTGGTACCTACCTGCCAAGCTTATTGCTATGCATACGTCAGGTCTGGTACACAACATTGCATACATGATAGAGCCTATGGCTGAAGCATAGGGAACATCTTTCATTTTCTCTCTATCTTCTGCTGTGGTCGGGCATTGAGTCTGACTCAACTTCACACCTTGTAATACAGGCAAGAACCCTTTCTTTGCCTGATCTATTTTGAACTTTTTCAAAACTTTATCAAGGTATGTGCTTTGTGAAAGTCCAGTTAAGTGTCTTGATCTATCTCTATAGATCTTGATGCCCAATATGTAAGCAGCTTCTCCGAGGTCTTTCATTGAAAAACTTTTATTCAAGTATCC
This sequence comes from Triticum timopheevii, assembly GCA_963921465.1. Taxonomy (NCBI): domain Eukaryota; kingdom Viridiplantae; phylum Streptophyta; class Magnoliopsida; order Poales; family Poaceae; genus Triticum; species Triticum timopheevii. The sequence continues at coordinate 272,998,320 of OY997262.1, read as the reverse complement.
CTTTATGCTATCCAGAAATTCTATATCATTTCCAATTAACAATATGTCATCTACATATAATATCAGAAATGCTACAGAGCTCCCACTCACTTTCTTGTAAATATAGGTTTCTCCAAAAGTCTGTATAAAACTGTATGCTCTGATCACACTATCAAAGCGTTTATTCCAACTCCGAGATGCTTGCACCAGTCCATAAATGGATCGCTGGAGCTTGCACACTTTGTTAGCACCTTTTGGATCGACAAAACCTTCCGGTTGCATCATATACAACTCTTCTTCCAGAAATCCATTTAGGAATGCAATTTTGACATCCATTTGCAATTCATAATCATAAAATGCGGCAATTGCTAACATGATTCGGACAGACTTAAGCATCGCTACGGGTGAGAAAGTCTCATCGTAGTCAACCCCTTGAACTTGTCAAAAACCTTTCGCAACAAGTCGAGCTTTGTAGACAGTTACATTACCATCAGCGTCAGTCTTCTTCTTGAAGATCCATTTATTTTCAATGGCTTGCCGATCATCAGGCAAGTCAACCAAAGTCCATACTTTGTTCTCACACATGAATCCCATCTCAGATTTCATGGCCTCAAGCCATTTTGCGGAATCTGGGCTCATCATCGCTTCCCCATAGTTCGTAGGTTCGCCATGGTCAAGTAACATGACTTCCAGAATAGGATTACCGTACCACTCTGGTGCGGATCTTACTCTGGTAGACCTACGAGGTTCGGTAGTAACTTGATCTGAAGTTTCATGATCAATATCATTAGCTTCCTCACTGATTAGTGTAGTTGTCACAGGAACCGGTTCTTGTGATGAACTACTTTCCAATAAGGGAGCAGGTACAATTACCTCATCAAGTTCTACTTTCCTCCCACTCACTTCTTTCGAGAGAAACTCCTTCTCTAGAAAGGATCCGAATTTAGCAACAAAAATCTTGCCCTCAGATCTGTGATAGAAGGTGTACCCAATAGTCTCTTTTGGGCATCCTATGAAGACACATTTTTCCGATTTTGGTTCGAGCTTATCTGGTTGAAGTTTCTTCACATAAGCATCGCAACCCCAAACCTTAAGAAACGACAACTTTGGTTTCTTGCCAAACCATAGTTCATAAGGTGTCATCTCAACCGATTTTGATGGTGCTCTATTTAACGTGAATGGGGCCGTCTCTAAAGCATAACCCCAAAACGATAGCGGTAAATCAGTAAGAGACATCATAGATCGCACCATATCTAGTAAAGTACGATTACGATGTTCGGACACACCATTTCGTTGTGGTGTTCCAGGTGGCGTGAGTTGCGAAACTATTCCGCATTGCTTCAAATGTAAACCAAACTCGTAACTCAAATATTCTCCTCCACGATCAGATCGTAGAAATTTTATTTTCTTGTTATGATAATTTTCCACTTCACTTTGAAATTCTTTGAACTTTTCAAATGTTTCAGACTTGTGTTTCATCAAGTAGATATACCCATATCTGCTCAAATCATCTGTGAAGGTGAGAAAATAACGATACCCGCCGCGAGCCTCAATATTCATTGGACCACAAACATCAGTATATATAATTTCCAACAAGTCAGTTGCTCGCTCCATAGTTCCGGAGAACGGCGTTTTAGTCATCTTGCCCATGAGGCACGGTTCGCAAGTACCAAGTGATTCATAATCAAGTGATTCCAGAAGTCCATCAGTATGGAGTTTCTTCATGCGCTTTACACCAATATGACCCAAACGGTAGTGCCACAAATAAGTTGCACTATCATTATCAACTCTGCATCTTTTGGCTTCAACATTATGAATATGTGTATCACTACTATCGAGATTTAATAAAAATAGACCACTCTTCAAGGGTGCATGACCATAAAAGATATTACTCATATAAATAGAACAACCATTATTCTCTGATTTAAATGAATAACCGTCTTGCATCAAACAAGATCCAGATATAATGTTCATGCTCAACGCTGGCACCAAATAACTATTATTTAGGTCTAAAACTAATCCCGATGGTAGATGTAGAGGTAGCGTGCCGACCGCGATCACATCGACTTTGGAACCATTTCCCACGCGCATCGTCACCTCGTCCTTAGACAATCTTCGCTTACTCCGTAGTCCCTGTTTCAAGTTGCAAATATTAACAACAGAACCAGTATCAAATACCCAGGTGCTACTGCGAGCATTAGTAAGGTACACATCAATAACATGTATATCACATATACCTTTGTTCACTTTGCCATCCTTCTTATCCGCCAAATACTTGGGGCAGTTTCGCTTCTAGTGTCCAGTCTACTTGCAGTAGAAGCACTCAGTCTCAGGCTTAGGTCCAGACTTGGGTTTCTTCTCTTGAACAGCAACTTGTTTGCTGTTCTTCTTGCAGTTCCCCTTCTTCTTCCCTTTGCCATTTTTCTTGAAACTGGTGGTCTTATTGACCATCAACACTTGATGCTCCTTCTTGATTTCTACCACAGCAGCCTTTAGCATTGCGAAGAGCTTGGGAATAGTCTTGTCCATCCCTTGCATATTATAGTTCATCACGAAGCTCTTGTAGCTTGGTGGCAGTGATTGAAGAATTCTGTCAATGACACTATCATCAGGAAGATTAACTCCCAGTTGAATCAAGTGATTATTATACCCACACATTTTGAGTATGTGTTCACTGACAGAACTATTCTCCTCCATCTTACAGCTATAGAACTTATTGGAGACTTCATATCTCTCAATCCGGGCATTTGCTTGAAATATTAACTTCAACTCCTGGAACATCTCATATGCTCCATGACGTTCAAAACGTCGTTGAAGACCCGGTTCCAAGTCGTAAAGCATGGCACACTGAACTATCGAGTAGTCATCAGCTTTGCTCTGCCAGACGTTCTTAACGTCGTCAATTGCATCTGCAGCAGGCCTGGCACCCAGCGGTGCTTCCAGGACGTAATTCTTCTGTGCAACAATGAGGATAATCCTCAAGTTACGGACCCAGTCCGTGTAGTTGCTACCATCATCTTTCAACTTAGCTTTCTCAAGGAACGCATTAAAATTCAATGGAACAACAACACGAGCCATCTATCTACAACAAACATAGACAAGCAAAATACTATCAGGTACTAAGTTCATGATAAATTTAAGTTCAATTAATCATATTACTTAAGAACTCCAACTTAGACAGACATCTCTCTAGTCATCTAAGTGATCACGTGATCCAAATCAACTAAACCATGTCCGATCATCACGTGAGATGGAGTAGTTTCAATGGTGAACTTCACTATGTTGATCATATCTACTATATGATTCACGTTTGACCTTTCGGTCTCCGTGTTCCGAGGCCATATCTGTATATGCTAGGCTCGTCAAGTTTAATGTGAGTATTCCGCGTGTGCAACTGTTTTGCACCCGTTGTATTTGAACGTAGAGCCTATCACACCCGATCATCACGTGGTGTCTCAGCACGAAGAACTTTCGCAACGGTGCATACTCAGGGAGAACACTTCTTGATAATTAGTGAGAGATCATCTTAAAATGCTACCGTCAATCAAAGCAAGATAAGATGCATAAAGGATAAACATCACATGCAATCAATATAAGTGATATGATATGGCCATCATCATCTTGTGCTTGTGATCTCCATCTCCGAAGCACCGTCGTGATCACCATCATCACTGGCGCGACACCTTGATCTCCATCATAGCATCGTTGTCGTTTACGCCATCTATTGCTTCTACGACTATCGCTACCGCTTAGTGATAAAGTAAAGCAATTACAGGGCGTTTGCATTTCATACAATAAAGCGACAACCATATGGCTCCTGCCAGTTGCCGATAACTTCGGTTACAAAACATGATCATATCATACAATAAAATATAGCATCATGTCTTGACCATATCACATCACAACATGCCCTGCAAAAACAAGTTAGACGTCCTCTACTTTGTTGTTGCAAATTTTACGTGGCTGCTACGGGCTGAGCAAGAACCGTTCTTACCTACGCATCAAAACCACAACGATAGTTCATCAAGTTAGTGCTGTTTTAACCTTCGCAAGGACCGGGCGTAGCCACACTCGGTTCAACTAAAGTGAGAGAGACAGACACCCGCCAGTCACCTTTAAGCAATGAGTGCTCGTAACGGTGAAACCTGTCTTGCGTAAGCATACGCGTAATGTCGGTCCGGGCCGCTTCATCTCACAATACCGCCAAACCAAAGTATGACATGCTAATAAACAGCATGACTTGTATCGCCCACAACTCACTTGTGCTCTACTCGTGCATATGACATCTACGCATAAAACCTGGCTCTGATACCACTATTGGGGAACGTAGTAATTTCAAAAAAATTCCTATGCACACGCAAGATCATGGTGATGCATAGCAACGAGAGGGGAGAGTGTTGTCCATGTACCCTCGTAGACCGAAAGCGGAAGCATTAGAACAATGCGGTTGATGTAGTCGTACGTCTTCACGGCCCGACCGATCAAGCACCGAAACTACGACACCTCCGAGTTCTACCACATGTTCAGGTCGATGACGATCCCTGGACTCCGATCCACCAGGGTGTCGGGGAAGAGTTCCGTCAGCACGACGGCGTGGTGACAATCTTGATGTTCTACCGTCGCAGGGCTTCGCCTAAGCACCGCTACAATATTATCGAGGACTTTGGTGGAGGGGGGCACCGCACACGGCTAAGAGATCAAGAGATCAATTGTTGTGTCTTAGAGGTGCCCTCCTGCCCCCGTATATAAAGGAGCCAAGGGGGAGGGGGCAGCCGGCCAAGGAGGGCGCGCCAAGGGGGAGTCCTACTCCCACCGGGAGTAGGACTCCCTTCTTTCCTAGTTGGAGAATGAGAAGGGGGGAAGGAGGAGGGAGAGGGGAAGGAAAGGGGGGGAGGGGGCGCGGCCAGCCCTTGCCTCCTCTCTTCCTCTCCACTAGGGCCCATGTAGGCCCATTAAGCCCCCCGGGGGGTTCCGGTAACCTCCCGGTATTCCGGTAAAATCCCGATTTCACCCGGAACACTTCCGATATCCAAATATAGGCTTCCAATATATCAATCTTCATGTCTCGACCATTTCGAGACTCCTCGTCATGTCCGTAATCTCATTCGGGACTCCGAACAAACTTCGGTACATCAAAACTCATAAACTCATAATATAACTGTCATCGAAAACTTAAGCGTGCGGACCCTACGGGTTCGAGAACTATGTAGACATGACCTAGAACTGTTTCCGGTCAATAACCAATAGCGGAACCTGGATGCTCATATTGGCTCCTACATATTCTACGAAGATCTTTATCGGTCAAACCGCATAACAACATACGTTGTTCCCTTTGTCAACGGTATGTTACTTGCCCGAGATTCAATCGTTGGTATCCAATACCTAGTTCACTCTCATTACCGGCAAGTCTCTTTACTCGTTACGTAATGCATCATTCCATAACTAAGTCATTAGCTACATTGCTTGCAAGGCTTATAGTGATGTGCATTACCGAGAGGGCCCAGAGATACCTCTCCGACAATCGGAGTGACAAAACCTAATCTCGAAATACGCCAACTCAACATGTACCTTTGGAGACACCTGTAGAGCTCCTTTATAATCGCCCAGTTACGTTGTGACGTTTGGTAGCACACAAAGTGTTCCTCCAGTAAATGGGAGTTGCATAATCTCATAGTTGTAGGAACTTGTATAAGTCATGAAGAAAGCAATAGCAACATACTAAATGATCAAGTGCTAAGCTAACGGAATGGGTCAAGTCAATCACATCATTCCCCTAATGATGTGATCCCGTTAATCAAATGACAACACATGTCTATGGTTAGGAAACATAACCATCTTTGGTTAATGAGATAGTCAAGTAGAGGCATACTAGTGACATTAAGTTTGTCTATGTATTCACACATGTATCATGTTTCTGGTTAATACAATTCTAGCATGAATAATAAACTTTTATCATGATATGAGGAAATAAATAATAACTTTATTATTGCCTCTAGGGCATATTTCCTTCAGTCTCCCACTTGCACTAGAGTCAATAATCTAGATTACATAGTAATGATTCTAAACCAATGGAGTCTTGGTGCTGATCATGTTTTGCTCGTGGAAGAGGCTTAGTCAATGGGTCTGCAACATTCAGATCCGCATGTATCTTGCTAATCTCTATGTCTCCCACCTGGACTTGGTCCCGGATGGAATTGAAGCGTCTCTTGATGTGCTTGGTCCTCTTGTGAAATCTGGATTCCTTTGCCAAGGCAATTGCACCAGTATTGTCATAGAAGATCTTCATTGGTCCCGATGCACTAGGTATGACACCTAGATCGGAAATGAACTCTTTCATCCAGACTCCTTCATTTGCTGCTTCCAAAGCGGCTATGTACTCCGCTTCGCATATAGATCCCGCCACGACGCTTTGTTTAGAACTGCACCAACTTACAGCTCCACCATTCAATAAAAACACGTATCCGGTTTGCGATTTAGAATCGTCCGGATCAGTGTCAAAGCTTGCATCGACGTAACCATTTACGACTAGCTCTTTGTCACCTCCATAAATGAGAAACATATCCTTAGTCCTTTTCAAGTATTTCAGGATATTCTTGACCACTGTCCAGTGATCCACTCCTAGATTACTTTGGTACCAACCTACCAAGCTTATTGCTAAGCATACTTCAGGTCTGGTACACAGCATTGCATACATGATAGAGCCTATGGCTGAAGCATAGGGAACATCTTTCATTTTCTCTCTATCTTCTGCTGTGGTCGGGCATTGAGTCTGACTCAACTTCACACCTTGTAATACAGGCAAGAACCCTTTCTTTGCCTGATCCATTTTGAACTTTTTCAAAACTTTATCAAGGTATGTGCTTTGTGAAAGTCCAGTTAAGCGTCTTGATCTATCTCTATAGATCTTGATGCCCAATATGTAAGCAGCTTCTCCGAGGTCTTTCATTGAAAAACTTTTATTCAAGTATCCCTTTATGCTATCCAGAAATTCTATATCATTTCCAATTAACAATATGTCATCTACATATAATATCAGAAATGCTACAGAGCTCCCACTCACTTTCTTGTAAATACAGGTTTCTCCAAAAGTCTGTATAAAACCGTATGCTTTGATCACACTATCAAAGCGTTTATTCCAACTCCGAGATGCTTGCACCAGTCCATAAATGGATCGCTGGAGCTTGCACACTTTGTTAGCACCTTTTGGATCGACAAAACCTTCCGGTTGAATCATATACAACTCTTCTTCCAGAAATCCATTCAGGAATGCAGTTTTGACATCCATTTGCCAAATTTCATAATCATAAAATGCGGCAATTGCTAACATGATTCGGACAGACTTAAGCATCGCTACGGGTGAGAAAGTCTCATCGTAGTCAACCCCTTGAACTTGTCGAAAACCTTTCGCAACAAGTCGAGCTTTGTAGACAGTTATATTACCATCAACGTCAGTCTTCTTCTTGAAGATCCATTTATTTTCAATGGCTTGCCGATCATCGGGCAAGTCAACCAAAGTACATACTTTGTTCTCTTACATGGATCCCATCTCAGATTTCATGGCCTTTAAGCCATTTTGCGGAATCTGGGCTCATCATCGCTTCCTCATAGTTCGTAGGTTCGCCACGGTCAAGTAACATGACTTCCAGAATAGGATTACCGTACCACTCTGGTGCGGATCTTACTCTGGTAGACCTACGAGGTTCGGTAGTAACTTGATCTGAAGTTTCATGATCAATATCATTAGCTTCCTCACTGATTGGTGCAGTTGTCCCAGGAACCGGTTCTTGTGATGAACTACTTTCCAATAAGGGAGCAGGTACAGTTACCTCATCAAGTTCTACTTTCCTCCCACTCACTTCTTTTGAGAGAAACTCCTTCTCTAGAAAGGATCCAAATTTAGCAACAAAAATCTTGCCCTCAGATCTGTGAAAGAACGTGTACCCAATAGTCTCTTTTGGGTATCCTATGAAGACACATTTTTCCGATTTGGGTTCGAGCTTATCTGGTTGAAGTTTCTTCACATAAGCATCGCAACCCCAAACTTTAAGAAACAACAACTTTGGTTTCTTGCCAAACCATAGTTCATAAGGCGTCGTCTCAATGGATTTTGATGGTGCTCTATTTAATGTGAATGCGGCCGTCTCTAAAGCATAACCCCAAAACGATAGCGGTAAATCAATAAGAGACATCATAAATCACACCATATCTAGTAAAGTACGATTACGACGTTCGGACACACCATTTCATTGTGGTGTTCCGGGTGGCGTGAGTTGCGAAACTATTCCACATTGCTTCAAATGTAAACAAAACTCGTAACTCAAATATTCTCCTCCACGATCAGATCGTAGAAATTTTATTTCTTGTTACGATGATATTCCACTTCACTCTGAAATTCTTTGAACTTTTCAAATGTTTCAGACTTGTGTTTCATCAAGTAGATATACCCATATCTGCTCAAATCATCTGTGAAGGTGAGAAAATAACGATACCCGCCGCGAGCCTCAATATTCATTGGACCACATACATCAGTATGTATGATTTCCAACAAGTCAGTTGCTCGCTCCATAGTTCCGGAGAACGGCGTTTTAGTCATCTTGCCCACGAGGCACGGTTCACAAGTACCAAGTGATTCATAATCAAGTGATTCCAGAAGTCCATCAGTATGGAGTTTCTTCATGCGCTTTACACCAATATGACCCAAACGGCAGTGCCACAAATAAGTTGCACTATCATTATCAACTCTGCATCTTTTGGCTTCAACATTATGAATATGTGTATCACTACTATCGAGATTTAATAAAAATAGACCACTCTTCAAGGGTGCATGACCATAAAAGATATTACTCATATAAATAGAACAACCATTATTCTCTGATTTAAATGAATAACCGTCTCGTATCAAACAAGATCCAGATATAATGTTCATGCTCAACGCTGGCACCAAATAACTATTATTTAGGTCTAAACTAATCCTGATGGTAGATGTAGAGGTAGCATGCCAACCGCGATCACATCGACTTTGGAACCATTTCCCACACGCATCGTCACCTCGTCCTTAGCCAATCTTCGCTTAATCCGTAGTCCCTGTTTCGAGTTGCAAATATTAGCAACAGAACCAGTATCAAATACCCAGGTGCTACTGCAAGCATTAGTAAGGTACACATCAATAACATGTATATCACATATACCTTTGTTCACTTTGCCATCCTTCTTATCCGCCAAATACTTGGGGCAGTTCCGCTTCCAGTGCCCAGTCTGCTTGCAGTAGAAGCACTCAGTCTCAGGCTTAGGTCCAGACTTGGGTTTCTTCTCTTGAGCAGCAACCTTTTTGTCGTTCTTCTTGAAGTTCCCTTTCTTCCCTTTGCCCTTTTTCTTGAAACTGGTGGTCTTATTGACCATCAACACTTGATGCTCCTTCTTGATTTCTACCTCCGCAGCCTTTAGCATTGCGAAGAGCTCGGGAATAGTCTTGTCCATCCCTTGCATATTATAGTTCATCACGAAGCTCTTGTAGCTTGGTGGCAGTGATTGAAGAATTCTGTCAATGACACTATCATCAGGAAGATTAACTCCCAGTTGAATCAAGTGATTATTATACCCAGACATTTTGAGTATGTGTTCACTGACAGAACTATTCTCCTCCATCTTATAGCTATAGAACTTATTGGAGACTTCATATCTCTCAATCCGGGCATTTGCTTGAAATATTAACTTCAACTCCTGGAACATCTCGTATGCTCCATGACGTTCAAAATGTCGTTGAAGACCCGGTTCCAAGTTGTAAAGCATGGCACACTGAACTATCGAGTAGTCATCAGCTTTGCTCTGCCAGACGCTCTTAACATCGTCAGTTGCATCTGCAGCAGGCCTGGCACCTAGCGGTGCTTCCAGGATGTAATTCTTCTGTGTAGCAATGAGGATAATCCTCAAGTTACGGACCCAGTCCGTGTAGTTGCTACCATCATCTTTCAACTTAGCTTTCTCAAGGAACGCATTAAAATTCAACAGAACAACAACACGAGCCATCTATCTACAACAAATATAGACAAGCAAAATACTATCAGGTACTAAGTTCATGATAAATTTAAGTTCAATTAATCATATTACTTATGAACTCCCACTTAGACAGACATCTCTCTAGTCATCTAAGTGATCACATGATCCAAATCAACTAAACCATGTCCGATCATCACGTGAGATGGAGTAGTTTCAATGGTGAACATCACTATGTTGATCATATCTACTATATGATTCACGTTTGACCTTTCGGTCTCCGTGTTCCGAGGCCATATCTGTATATGCTAGGCTCGTTAAGTTTAACGTGAGTATTCCGCGTGTGCAACTATTTTGCACCCGTTGTATTTGAACGTAGAGCCTATCACACCCGATCATCACATGGTGTCTCAGCACGAAGAACTTTCGCAACGGTGCATACTCAGGGAGAACACTTCTTGATAATTAGTGAGAGATCATCTTAAAATGCTACCGTCAATCAAAGCAAGATAAGATGCATAAAGGATAAACATCAGATGCAATCAATATAAGTGATATGATATGGCCATCATCATCTTGTGCTTGTGATCTCCATCTCCGAAGCACCGTCGTGATCGCCATCATCACCGGCGCGACACCTTGATCTCCATCGTAGCTTCGTTGTCGTTTACGCCATGTATTGCTTCTACGACTATTGCTACCGCTTAGTGATAAAGTAAAGCAATTACAGGGCGTTTGCATTTCATACAATAAAGCGACAACCATATGGCTCCTGCCAGTTGTCGATAACTTCGGTTACAAAACATGATCATCTCATACAATAAAATATAGCATCACGTCTTGACCATATCACATCACAACATGCCCTGCAAAAACAAGTTAGACGTCCTCTACTTTGTTGTTGCAAATTTTACATGGCTGCTACGGGCTGAGCAAGAACCGTTCCTACCTACGCATCAAAACCACAAAGATAGTTCGTCAAGTTAGTGCTGTTTTAACCTTCACAAGGATCGGGCGTAGCCACACTCGGTTCAACTAAAGTGAGAGAGACAGACACCCGCCAGTCACCTTTAAGCAATGAGTGCTCGTAACGGTGAAACCAGTCTCGCGTAAGCATACGCGTAATGTCGGTCCGGGCCGCTTCATCTCACAATACTGCCAAACCAAAGTATGACATGCTGGTAAGCAGTATGACTTGTATTGCCCACAACTCACTTGTGTTCTACTCGTGCATATGACATCTACGCATAAAACCTGGCTCTGATACCACTGTTGGGCAACGTAGTAATTTCAAAAAATTTCCTACGCACACGCAAGATCATGGTAATGCATAGCAACAAGAGGGGAGAGTGTTGTCCACGTACCCTCGTAGACCGAAAGTGGAAGCATTAGAACAATGCGGTTGATGTAGTCGTACGTCTTCACGGCCCGACCGATCAAGCACCGAAACTACGACACCTCTGAGTTCTAGCACACGTTCAGCTCGATGACGATCCCCGGAATCCGATCCAGCAGGGTGTCGGGGAAGAGTTCCGTCAGCACGATGGCATGGTGACGATCTTGATGTTCTACCGTCGCAGGGCTTCGCCTAAGCACCGCCACAATATTATCGAGGACTTTGGTGGAGGGGGGCACCGCACACGGCTAAGAGATCAAGAGATCAATTGTTGTGTCTTAAAGGTGCCCCTACCCCCGTATATAAAGGAGCCAAGGGGGAGGGGGCGGCCAGCCAAGGAGGGCGCGCCAAGGGGGAGTCCTACTCCCACCGGGAGTAGGACTCCCTTCTTTCCTAGTTGGAGAAGGAGAAGGAGGGAAGGAGGAGGGAGAGGGGAACGAAAGGGGGGGGGGGGGGGGGCGCCGCCCCCCTCTCCTTGTCCTATTCGGACTAGGGGGGAGGGGGCGCGGCCAGCCCTTGCCTCCTCTCTTCCTCTCCACTAGGGCCCATGTAGGCCCATTAAGCCCCCCCGGGGGTTCCGGTAACCTCCCGGTATTCCGGTAAAATCCCGATTTCACCCGGAACACTTCCGATATCCAAATATAGGCTTCCAATATATCAATATTCATGTCTCAACCATTTCGAGACTCCTCGTCATGTCCGTAATCTCATTCGGGACTCCGAACAAACTTTGGTACATCAAAACTCATAAACTCATAATATAACTGTCATCTAAACCTTAAGCGTGCAGACCCTACGGGTTCGAGAACTATGTAGACATGACCTAGAACTGTTTCCGATCAATAACCAATAGCGGAACCTGGATGCTCATATTGGCTCCTACATATTCTACGAAGATCTTTTTCGGTTAAACTGCATAACAACATACGGTGTTCCCTTTGTCATCGGTATGTTACTTGCCCGAGATTCGATCGTCGGTATCCAATACTTAGTTCAATCTCGTTAACGGCAAGTCTCTTTACTCGTTACGTAATGCATCATTCCGTAACTAACTCATTAGCTACATTGCTTGCAAGGCTTATAGTGATGTGCATTACCGAGAGAGCCCAGAGATACCTCTCCGACAATCGGAGTGACAAAACCTAATCTCGAAATACGCCAACTCAACATGTACCTTTGGAGACACCTGTAGAGCTCCTTTATAATCACCCAGTTACGTTGTGACATTTGGTATCACACAAAGTGTTCCTCCTGTAAACGGGAGTTGCATAATCTCATAGTTGTAGGAACTTGTATAAGTCATGAAGGAAGCAATAGCAACATACTAAATGATCAAGTGCTAAGCTAACGGAATGGGTCAAGTCAATCACATCATTCTCCTAATGATGTGATCCCGTTAATTAAATGACAACACATGTCTATGGTTAGGAAACATAACCATCTTTGATTAATGAGCTAGTCAAGTAGAGGCATACTAGTGACATTAAGTTTGTCTATGTATTCACACATGTATCATGTTTCCGGTTAATACAATTCTAGCATGAATAATAAACTTTTATCATGATATGAGGAAATAAATAATAACTTTATTATTGCCTCTAGGGCATATTTCCTTCAGCAACATGCGAACAGATGTAGTAACATGAGAGAATACAAGGTATGAGTTATGATGGAAAAGCACGATAAAGAATAATGACGAGGTGAATGAAAACGACACAGGGAAATCACGCCAAACTAAAAAAGATAAGAGCAAAGAGAAATTTACACGAGTAGGATGACTAAACTGAATGATGAGAATGCAGCAAGGTGAACAATGAACTATAATAGATGGGAACGACAGAGATGACAGACATGAACAATATGCAACAGTCAATGATTGATCAGATAAACCATCATCACAGAGCACAAAAGTAAACTACCAAAGGTAATGTAGTAAAGTAAAGTGAACTAGTGGTGCTCGATGGAGACATATGGATTTGGTAGACCAGTTCGCCCTTCAGCCAAAGGGCTATGTCTGGTTGGAGGGGTTGTGATTTAACACAGAAGATAAACTCTCTTCTCTCTATTCTCCTTCAACTCGGAGCTGACTAGACTCCAGTTGATTTCAATCATGGTAGATACTTGTCGGCGATCTCCAGACCTTTGACAGACCTCTTCGTGAACCACAATGACTCTTGGTTGCTGAAGATCTTGCTCGATGAAGACAATAACTCTTCAACACTCAAGCTGACACATGTCCATCTAGAGAGTGCACAACTCTCAAGAGTAACAGGTACAAGAACTCTTAACTCAGAACTACTGTGATGCTCAATCACTGTCTAAGTTACGGCTCTTGATTTTTCTCTCGGTGGATGTTAAACTGAAATCACTGGAGAGGGTATGCTAAATCAATCTTCTCAGAAATCTTAAGTGGAGCAGCCAACAGGCAACGTTGGAGCGGGGTGGCTATTTATAGCCGCAGCCTTCCTTGAAGGGGAAAAGACCAAATTGGACATGTAGAGCAGCCAATGGCCGAACGACACGAGTCCAACTGTCGAAAATTGAGCACAACGTTAACATTACTTGCGGAGCAAGTAATGCTAACTCCCCAGTTTGAAAGATATCTCCTACAACACGAAGAACAATGTCTACTGTTGGCATGTAATCATTCGAAATACAAAGATATTTCTCTCAGTCTGGTAGAGGTTATGGGCTAAGCATCACAACGGATCTTGGCTTCGACAACTTATACCCTCCTTAATAGTACGGAGGTCATATGACTCAAATGATCCAAAGAAGAACAACGAAATGAATACTATGTCTTCACTTTGTCTTTGACTTCCGCTCGCCGTAGTCAATTTTCTCCTAACGGAATGTTCGAACCAATTGCTTCACATCAACAATAAGTTCTTGAGGGGTTAACTCATTCACATCAATCTTTTCGCCTACATGTTTTCAACAAATGTAGCTCATTCTTCTTCGCAATGCAGATATTCTTCGATGAAGTTCCTCAAACTTGGCACCGGAGACAACACTCTCCTCGGATCTGCATGGACTATTTCTCTCTGTGTGCACTAGCAAACAAATCAGTCCATGCCTGTTTTTGTCAACAATCTCCAAAATACAAGGCAAATATTGCACGAACACTATAGTTGACTGATGTCTTCTTCATTGTGCAAACAAAGATCTTGTTGTTATTTGTTGCTAGTTTCTTTATCCTAACAATCTTTGTGAGTTTATTAACTTGACTGATATTCATGGACATCTTATTTCCCCATGCGCAAAATGGGTCGAACAGTGGGTCTAAACCTCTAATAGTGGGACCTACATATGCAAGACCAAATTGTTAAAAACCTAAATATTAGAATGATTCCTGCAATTGCACAATAATGTGCTATTCGCCAAAGGACCATGCATGTGCAAACCTCGATGGTAAACCTCAGTGCCTCCCATTGTTTCCCTGCAACACATATAAAGCAGATATTCATCAGGTTAAGTGAGAGTTGGCATACTATCAATAGAATATGATAATGGAAAATAAACGAATTGCAGATCCAACAAATTAATTCGAGATGCATGGAAAATCCAGTTAACCAAACCAAGCATGCCAAACAACTTGGAAATATAGCAATTGCATATGTTTCTCATGTATTTAGTAGAACCAAATTTGATTTATTTCTCACATGCATAGCAATAAAAAATTACGCCCACAACAAATGAACATCACATTGTAGAATTTAACCAAACAATTAACTGGATATCACAATAAATGAACCAAACAGTTAACTGGGCACCACATTGTATAATAAACATATACTAGAAGATCGGACAGTTAACCAAACCAAGCATGCTTAAGAAGTACTAGGAAATATAGCAATTGTTGATGCAAACTGTTAACTGAACATCGCATTTCAGAAGATCAGATTGTGTACCAACATTGCAGAGGACAATTCACTAGAAGGCATCGGCGGTGGTCTCGAGAAAACACCACAAACTGTCATTTAAAGTAGCCAGCCGCATGGCAGCATTCGCGCGCGAGACATTGACCGTGGCTTCGATGGTGAGTTGCTCCTCCATGATCTAGTGGTCGGCATGCATGCCAGCCATCCTAACCTCATCTACGCGTGTGACCGTGATTTGCGTCTCCGCTACCAATGCTCCTTGAGCTCCTGGCTATACTGCGTGCAAAATGGCTATGGGCGGCGCTTATTTGGAGGATGGGGTAGTGTTTGGGTGGAATGTGTCGCATGTATTCGGGGCATGTGGAATTGAGGAGGAGGAGGAGGAGGATGGGCGTGGGTGTGGATTACCTGACTATATCGATGAGGCCACGCAACATGAAGGAGCGTCGCCAGCGAGGAGGCGGCGCTGCAAGCAAGCAATGAAGGTTTGAAATTGGAAAGGGAGGAGTAAACAGTGAAAATATGGCTTTTGGTCAGGGGGACGGGGAGCTAGATATTTCCGCGGTTGCCAAAAATTTACACTCGGTGCAACGAAAAACTAGCGCGCAAGTGTGGTTGGCGCACGGGCGATGGATTGTAGACGACGAAGCTTTTGGCATAAGCCATACATGAGGGTGCCCCCATGATATTTATACTGCATTGCACCCAATTTTTGCTAATAAACTGTTTGTGGTGTACTTGATTTTTCATTTTAATTTGAAAGGAAAAATGGGGTTACGGTGGGAAAGGGCGGTGTTTGAATTGCTAGAACATTTATTTGCAGCGAACATGCAACTATAGGAGTGTCATGTTAAAATTTGGAATTATTCATGGTTCTTTTGGCCTTTTATATACATTAATTGAGTTTCTAGGCATTTAATGCGCATAATTGAAATTTGAACTACACGCACATGCTCCAGTGCACCAAATAGGTTGAAAAAACATATATGTGTCATTGGGTTAGTGTTTAGGTCCCATGTAAGAAATGAGAATGGATTTCAAACATCTGGGCGCTGTGGATCTACCGGAAACATTGACAAACTTGATTTTAAAATTCCTGTAAATCCAAAACTCGTCTAAAAATCATGAAACTTGGGACATGGCACCAACATGTCATGGTAAAAAAATTACCCGATTTGGGAAAAGTTTGGTATAAGCTTCTTACAAACCGGAGCTTCTCTCAAAAAGCCTCATGGTTCCAAGAGAGAACGTGTCACTTCTGTGTGGGAAATGATATACACTGCATCTTCCCGCCTTGATTTTTTAAAGAGATAACATGCAACTATAGGAGTGTCGTGTTACAATTTGGAATTATTCAGGGTTTGATTGACCTTTTTCTACATTAATTAAGTTTCTAGGCATTTAATGTGCATGATTCAAATTTAAACTGCACACACATGCTTCAGTGTGCCAAAATGGGTTAAAAATCATATGTGTGTCCTTGGGTGATTGTTTAGGTACCATGCAAGAAATGAGAATGAATTTCAAACATCTGAGAATCATGGCTCGGTCAGAAACATTAAGAAAAACTTGGTTTTAAAATTCCTGTAAATCTAAAACTTGGCCAAAAATCGTGAAACTTGGCATGGTGTCATGACATGGCACCAACATGTTGTGGTAGAAAAATTGTCCGATTTGGGACAAGTTTTAGTATAATCTTCTTACAAACAGGAGCTTCTCTCAAGAAGCCTCATGACTCCCTGAGGGAACGTGTCACCTCTATGTGCGAAATGACATGACACTGCCTCTTCTTGCCTTGATTTTGTTATAGAGGCATCATTCAACTATAGGAGTGTCATGCTAAAATATGAAATTATTCAGGGTTCGTTTGGCTTTTTTATACATTATATGAGTTTTCTAGCCATTATGGAACAAATAGCTGCCACTTTATTATCGCAAACGATTGTATAATTCGAACTGTGGGCGTTCCACTAACCATTTACGTACCACCACGTGTCGCTCTTTTTTTATTGGAAAGGAGGCGCAATGCGGGTAACTACTTGATTAGACAGAGTGCGTGCGAGGTGTCCATCATGCAGGCTCGACGGGACACATGTGAGTAGTCCACCATGCAGGCTCCCCGGTGTCGGATATCGGGTTCCGGCAAAACCCTTAAGGTTCAAACTCTAGGGTGCGCAAGAAGATCTTCTCCCTACCGAAGCACGCCCACAACCTCATCGTGATTTCTAGCTAGCACGATGAACAACACAAGAGGCGTGAGGTTTATACTGGTTCGGGCCACCATTGTGGTGTAATACCCTAATCCAGTGTGTGGTGTGGTGGATTGCCTCTTGGGCTGATGATGAACAGTACAGAGGAAGAACAGCCTCACGAGGAGAGGTGTTCTTGTGGTGGTGTGTTTGGAGAGAAGTCAATCCGTCTCTCTTGGCTCTAGATCTGATTGGCTTCTACTGTAGTGGCTAGCCCTATTTATAGAGGCCCTGGTCCTCTTCCCAAATATTGAGCAGGAAGGGAGCCAACAACGGCCATTTTGAAAGGGGACAACTAGTACAAGCTATCCTAACTAAAGGTGGTCTTCGACTGCCAAAGGCGCTGGTGGTGACGCCATCTTGGGCTCCATGGTGACCTCCGTCATGCCGCTCTGTTGGTCTTGGTCTCGTTGCACCGATATGGAAACCTTTGCCAAATGCCTCGGTACTCCACGCCTGCGCTTGCCCCCTTTGCACCAAAGATGAAACGAGGACACTGCGTAGGCTGGCGCCCGCCTGGTCTTGGTGGTCATGGCTTGCATCATGTGCACCTCGCAAGGTACCCCTCGCCTTGATCTCTCCGCCTCCTCGTGAGCCTGCCTGGTAAGGCTGCCCCTGAGGAGGCCTTGCATCGTCCGCCCCGTGAGGCTTGGCCCCTCGCGAGGGTCTTGTGTGTTTGGTTGATGAAGACGGGCCATACTGGGCCACTGGCTGAGCCACGCTGCATGTCGCAGGCAGGCAAGTCGGGGACCCCCATTCCCAGAACACCGACAGTAGCCCTCGGGCCCAAGGCGTGCGCGGACTTGGCTTAGCAGTGAAGCCAAAGGGCAAGTGCGGAGCGCCGTGGGCCCCAACAACCTGCGGCCTTGGTCGCCGCGTGGCGATTGATTGGACGTGGGCGTATCCGCTTCCCCATGCTCCTCGGCAACTGCCCGATTGACAAAAGGCTGGCCTGGGTAAGGCTTGCCTTCATTGCTCTCCTTCATCTTGCTCCAGATCCCCTTCCTCGCTCCCTTGCTTCCGAAATCTCCAGATCCGCTCCATTCCTTCCCTTTCAGCGAGCAATGCCACCCCGCAAAGGCAAGGACGATGTGCTACCGGCTTGGTATTCGCCATCCCTGGATGCCCCCAACATTTCAGAGAAGAATCTCGTCGCTACGCGCCTGATGACGGTGGTGGAGGGCAGCGAGATGGGGGAGACCGAACTCCGGGCTGGCTCCATCGAGCCAGAGGCTAAGGGGAGCACCTTCCACCCCTTCTTCATGAACGCCGTCATCGCCGGCCTGGTTCCTCCCTTCTCCGAGTTCTTCTACACCGTCCTCCGCCATTACAGGTTGCAGGCCCTTCATCTCCATCCCAACTCCGTTCTCCTTTTGTCGATTTTCGCCTACTACTGCGAGGCGCATGTTGGGGTGATGCCGTCCGTGGCTTTGCTGCACCACTTCTTCTCCCTCCGAATCAACAGCGAGCATACCGTGGCGTGCGCCAACTTCATTGCGTATTCCAAGGCCAACAGGATCTCGAAGACCAGGAAGAGGGTCGACAACTTCCGGAGCAAGTGGGTCATGACGGATGCCAGATGTATCCACTCCCGGTTGGTGTTGCCAACAGAGTCGCCCCAGCCCGACGAGGGGTGGTCTCGCGTGAAGCTTGATGACAGCCGGGCAAAGTTGGTGCTGGAGAAGATGAACACCGACCTGAGGCCGAGCAAAGTAAAGGCGGCGAAGCTGACAGGGGCCACGCTCCTGAGGGAGTTCCTGACGCAGCGGGTGGCTCCACTTCAGGCACATCCGCGCCCGCTGTGGACGCTTGGGGGTGCAGACGACGAGCTTCGCCTGAACCCAGCGGCCTTAGCTGACGAGGATCTGGCCGCAGCTCTTCACCTCTTGGTTGGGGATGACTTGGAAGGTCTGGAGGGTGCCCCTGCACCCCTGTTCCTCCGTGACGACTGGAAACATGTGGTGGATGCCATGCCCACCTTTGATGGGTGCGGCCTGGTGCCGACGGTGCCTCCTGCGGCCCAGGGGGCGACGGCGCCGGTGGAAGTGTCTTCAGGCGACTCCCGCGGGGGAGGGGAGGAAGACAAAGAAGAAGAGGAGCGCGACTCGGAGGTGACCACTTAGGAGACGGGGGAGACCTCTCCCCGACGCAGAGCCAGCATTCTTCTCACCTTGCCGGACGACGACGAGGCCAACGCCGCGCGGGAGGAGGAGGATCCACCCGCGATCCCAAAGAAGGACAGGTCGGCTGATCTACCGAGGGGCCGCTTCTGCCCAGGCTCCGCCCGAAGCCGCCTCCAGCCCTTTTGGTGCACCCACTTCCGTTCCTGGACCTCTCGAGGCTGCACCCCGGACCAAGAGGCTCTCGGGCTTCAAGCTTGGCAAGAGGTCGGTGACCTATGCCACGATTGACTAGTAAGTGCTCGAACTCCGTCTTGTTCTTGTTTTTGCTGCCGGGGCTTGAAGTTCTCCATCGACTGGTTAGGCCGCCGCTTGCGGCGAAGAAGAAGAAGGGGGACACGGCGGCTCCGTCTGGGGTGGACTCATCAGCCGTGGCTGCCCCTTCATTAGAGGGAAGGGGAGGCGACGATGTTCACACCTACCCTGTCCGTTCGTCCTCGCGAGGCTTGGAGGAGCGCTCTAGCGGGGTGCCAGCCCCCATGGCCCTGCTGTCTCCGGAGGTGCCGGCGTCCGATGTTGTTGCTGAGGTAGCCATGGCTCAGAAGCCCCCAGTCTCTCAAGCCATGGTTATGCTGCCGCCTCCTCCCCCTGCGCCACTGGCTTTGGATTCTTCTACCTCCTCCGCCGCTGTTTTGGACTGTGCCCTCTCCGAGTTGGGCCAGCTACGAGAAGAGCTCCAAGGCACCAATTCCCACCTGGTAGCCGGATGCCTGGAGCTGGTTTTTGGCTGGCTTCACTCTGATGCCTTTGTCTGAGCGGCGCTGAGGCAGGCCGCAGCAGCTTCTGAGGAGGAGAAGCAAACCACCACCCAGGCGCAGTCACCCGTGATGCGGCACTGAAGGATGCCACAGTCGCCCGAGACTGCTGCAAGGTGCTGGAGGTCGAGCTGCAAGGCTTGCGGGACGAGCTCGCCAAAGGGGCTCGCAACCGCCAGGCGAAAGAGGAGGAGATGAAGGCTCAGGAGGATGCCATCAGGGACCGTGACGCCGAGCTGACGCGACTGTCGGAGTCGCAGGCTGTTGAAGGCAGCTGGCTGGAGGCGCTGGAGCAGAAGCTGAAGGTGGAGAGGGCCAAGCTGGACGCCAAGGCGAAGGTCCTGGCCGAGGACCGCGTGGCCTTTGCGCGCCTTGAGGAGAGATCTTGCAAGGCACTAAAGACGCTCTACGAGAGCGGCTTGGAGAAGCCGCTGGCTGGTGCCCAGGACAGCCCCACCCAGCTGCTTCCCTTCTTGGTCGAGGCACTCGAGGAAGTTGTGACTGGCGTCGGCCCCATGGCTGAGGTTGAAGCTCGCGTCCTTTCTTCTACGGTGCTGATGCGCGTCTTCAGCCACGTCTACCTTCACGATCCTGGCACCAATCTCGACGAGCTGCTGGAGCCTGTGGACAATGAGCGCTTCGCCGCCGCTGCTGAAGCTGTGAAGGGACAGGTGCTGCTTATCCTGCGGCCTCGGGAGGTGGAGCTGGTGGAGGCAACACCACCACAGAGGCAGAGCCCCTGGCAAATGACGGCGCTGTCCAAGGGTGATCTTCTCGCTGCTTCTTTCCTGTTTTAACTCCTGCAATGCGCACCGTGCCTCATGGAGGCATTTAAACTTGCATTTGGTATTGTGAAGAAAATTATGGTCTGTAATATTTGCTTCTGGATTTGCTTCAAGATTTTGCAGTTTCCTTCCTATTTGCTTTATGTTTTACATCGGCAGAGCCCATCCCCGCGCATACCTCAATCGCTGTTAGCCCCGACCGGATCACCAGGACGGGACCAAGGAGTGAGGGGCTACGTGGCAAGTTAGGCTCCTGAGTCGCGATGCTCAGGAGTCCCCCTTGACGTGCAAACAGCAAATTGGGAGGGAGTGTAGGAGTGGATCTGGCGTTCTACGTCGGCAGGGCCTGGCCCCGCGCATGCCTCAACCGCCGTTAGCCCCGACCAGATCACCAGGACGGGACCAAGGAGTGAGGGGCTACATGGCAAGTTAGGCTCCTGAGTCGCGATGCTCAGGAGTCCCCCTTGACGTTCAAATGGTCTTCATACCTTGGCTCCGCTCGGGAAGGGGCGCGCGATGACCATGTCCGAGGGACTTGGCTAGGTGGCGTGCGCTCGGGCGTGGCCCGGGCATGGCCCCCGTGTCCAGCCCCCTCGCGTGACACTCCTGAGGGGAGGTGTTGCGATGAGGCCAGATACTGAGCTCTAGGCTCCCTGAGGTTGATACGGCCGTCGGCTGCCCTCAGTTATTTATCACCAGCATGAAGCATAGCGCCTCCGTATGTGTATGGGCATAGCCGCTCCTTGGCAGTGTCGTCAGCCAGCACAGAGCATGGTGCTTCCATTGGTGCGTGGGAGGGGGGCCCCCTCCGGGTGGAACCCTCGGGGCGTGTACAGCCCCGCCCTGACACGTGGCTTGCACGACAGGGCTAGACGAGGTGTATCTGGGCACTCGTGAGCCAGCGCGGGACTCACGAGGCCCTACCTCAAGGCGGGTTGCGCCTGGTCTTGAGCCTTGGTCGGCTGTGTGCTCCTGCGAGATGGTTAGATACAAATGCTCTACGTCCTCAGGTCCCGGCCCTCGAGCGAGCTCAGTCGCCGCTGGTATGCCAGGTTGCGATGCCGTGGACAAGGTCAGGGGGTGAGGGCTGGAGAGCCAGTAGAAGCTCCTGAGTCGCGATGCTCAGGAGCCCCCCTTTTAACGCGCAAGCGATTTGCATGGGGGCCTGTGGCAGGCGGCAGATGATAATCATAGGCAGGTTAAGCATGAAGGGCAAATCAACTTAGATAAATGCAGGAGGGATACATGCCACTGGGTCAGGCCCGAGCGGCTTGGGGATGATGCAGCCCGAGGGGCGCCCCAGCAAGGTAAACTAAAGACATACGCAAAAGAGATACATGCCGCAGGGGCAGACCCATGCGGCGTGGGAATGATGCAGCCCTGAGGGCGTTCCCAGCTGAAATGAACTCGGAAGATGTCACCTGGTTTCATTGTAGAAGGGGTGTTTGAGTAGCTGAAGATGCGCGGTGAAGAGGCCGACCCTCACGAGCCACCGAAGCCCTGAGCCTCGGGAGGCTCTGGGGGTCCAGGCGGTTCCTTGAGGACCATCTCCATCTCCGCCAGGACTACATGGTGCCTGGCCTCCTGAGCCGCCAGAATGCTCCGCAGATGGCGCTGGTGAGTAGCAGCCGCGTTCGGCAGGCCGAAAGGCATGCGAACATAGCTGTGCGGCGGACCCTCGCAACGTCCCACGCGCGAAGGCCAGAGGCGCTCCTGAGATGCGGATCGGTTGAGCCCTGGGAAATCGATGCAGACGCACAGCCCGCCATCCTCGCCTGGATGGGGAGCTACGCCAGGCAGACGGCGGTCGCTGCGTATGACTCTTGCTTCCTGAAGCTCCTGAGTGGTCTTGGTGATGAACTCCTGAGGGTTGGGCTTTGCACGCCCTGAGACTTCCTGAGGGAAACGTGCTGCGAAGCACGCCTCCAAGTGGTGCCCGAGCACCTCCCTCGTGATTTTGGTTAAGTCCGAGGCCCTCCAGAAGAGAGCCTCCGAGCCTTACCCGAGGAGGGCGCCGGGCATGCCTTCCTATGCAATGTAAGGAGGCGCCCCTTGCACGGGCGCGGATCCTGATGCGGCACCTCCTGAGAGGCCAACCTCCTGAGGCCTTGAGCCGGGTGATGTCTTCTTCTTCTTGGGGACTGCCTCAGGAGGGTTATCGCCCTTGCTGTCTGGGTCCTCGATTGATGCAGCTTGGAAGGCGCACTTGAGGGAGCACACTGCATATTTCTCTTCGCAAGGGACTATGATGATTCCGCTGCTTCCTGGCATCTTGAGGATGTTGTAGCCATGGTGGGTTACTACCATGAACTTGGCCAGGGCTGGGTACCCAAGGATGGCATTGTATGGCAGGTGGATGTGGGCGACGTCAAAGTTGATGAGCTCAGTGTGGTAGTTGTTGCGCTGTCCGAAGGTGACAGGGAGGCGGTCCTGCCCTATCGGGGTGGTGGAGCCGTCAGTAACTCCTGAGAAAGGCTTGGTAGGCTGAAGTTGATCATATGGCACTTGGAGGTTGTTGAACATCTCGACAGACAGAACGTTGAGCCCTGCGCCGCCATCGATGAGGGTCCTGGTGACTTGCATGTTGCTGATGACTGGAGAACAAAGCATCGGGAGGACGCCAGCGGTAGCCTCACACTTGAGTTGATCTGCTAAGCTGACAGTGATGGCGCACTTGGACCACCTAAGCGGGCGTGTGACCTCGAGCTTGGGGAGGACTGCATTCACCTCACGAGCGAACTGCTTGAAGATGCGCTGAGAGGTTGGGGCCTGGGCACCGCCCAAGATGCAAGCGATAGCACATGACTCCTGGAAGCCCCCAGCCCCCTCGTCCTGGTGGTGGTCGTCATTCCTTCTTCGTGGCGGCGGCAGAGGAGGAAGGCATGCGTTGCCCTGTGGGCGGTCCTCGCGAGGCCGATCCCTCCAGGCTCCCTCGCGAGGCTGGTCCTGCCAGTGATCCTCACGAGATCGGTCACGCCACTCCTGGCGAGGCCCTTGGTCGTCCCATCGTCCTCCGCCTCATCCTCCTCCTCGGCCGTAGCCCCGGTCGTTGCACTCGGGGCGACGACCCAAACGTCCTTCTCGAGCGGCCCTCAGCTCCTGGCATTCGTTGGTGTTGTGGGTGTGGAGGTTGTGGTAGGCGCAGAATCGGCTACCCTTGGACGACTCTGGCTAGTCCCTGCCGCGCTTCGTGTCTGGTTCTGCTGCGAGTATGGCTGCTCCTTTACGCTTCACGTCCTTGGCCTTGGCCTTCTTCTCTTTTGGGTCAGCAGCTGGAAGCTCGAGGAGGGAGAGGCACCCCCCTCCTTAGCTCTTGCGCACTTGGTCGCCCGGTTGAACAGCTCCAAGGATGTGCACAGATCCTCGTGGATGGCGAGCTCCTCCTTCATCTTGACGTCGCGGATGCCATCATAAAATGCTGAGATGATGGCCTCATCCGTCACCTTGGGGATCTTGAGGCGAGCGCTGTTGAAACGCTGGATGTACTTCTGCAGGGTCTCTCCAGGCTGTTGCTTGATGCGGCGTGGGTCACCCGCGGCCGGGGGGGCGGTCGCGAGTGCCTTGGAAGTTGGCGATGAAACGGCTGCGCATCTCGTCCCAAGAGGAGATCGAGCTGGGAGGCAGGTTCAGGAGCCAGGTGCGGGCGCCATCCTTGAGCGCCATGGGAAACCAGTTCACCATGACCTTTTCGTCTCCGTTGGCCACCTCGATGCCCAGCTCGTAGAGCTGCAAGAACTCCGTGGGGTCGGCAGTACCGTTGTAGCGAGGAGGCAGGTCCGGCTTGAACTTGCCCGGCCAGGCGACGCTACGCAGCTCGATGGTGAAGACACGACAACCTGCAGTGGCCACCGGAGCCCTTTGTGGACGTGGGGCTTGCTCTTGATGGTTCCCACGCGCCGCCACCAGGGGGAGCACGGGGTCTTGGCGTGCTGGTGCAGGGATGCGGTCTTGTCGTGCTGGTGCAGGGAGCACGTGAGCGCCGAGGCCAAGGGATTTCTTGGCAGTTTCTTTCTTGCCGCGCGGGCGCCGGACGCGGTGGGTCACGTCCAGGGGCCGCGCACCTTGGAGCCAGGGCGCCTTATTGGGGGGGAGGCGGTGGAGGCGCTCCCTCAGCCGCGTCGCCCATGCAAGACGGAGGGCGAGGCAGCGAGAGGGATGGCGCGGGAGAGCCCCCTGCGGCGCTGACGAGCTCGGTGATGCGAGCGAGCCATTCATCGTAGAGGTCGTCGACGGGGCGGTAGGGCAGGAGCTCACGTGCCAGGAGCAACGCGGCCTGCGCGTCCGTGGGGGCGCGACAAGCGTGAGATGACAAACCAGCTGGGGTCAGTGACGGAGTGGCGGTGCGGCCTTCCCGTCGCACCGAGGGGTGCAATGAAGATGCTTGCTCCTCGTTCCCCGCCGAGCCGGTGGCGGCGTTGGTGGCAGGCGGGGGAGAACGACGAGGAGGCCCACCGACGGGAGCCGTCTGGGCGACGCGGGCGGCGAGAGCAGCCCGGCGCTTGGCGCGAGCTCGGCAAGCGTCTGCCATGGATGCGACGAAACGATGGGCCGCAGATTAGCGGAAAGAAGATTTCGGCGCACCCCTACCTGGCGCGCCAAATGTCAGATAACGGGTTCCGGCAAAACCCTTAAGGTTCGAACTCTGGGGCGCGCACTAAGATCTTCTCCCTACCGAAGCACGCCCACAACCTCGCCGCAATTTCTAGCTAGCACGATGAACAACACAAGAGGCGCGAGGTTTATACTGGTTCGGGCCACCGTTTCGGTCTAATACCCTAATCCAGTGTGTGGTGTGGTGGATTGCCTCTTGGGCTAACGATGAATAGTATAGAGGTAGAACAACCTCGCGAGGAGAGGAGTTCTTGTGGTGGTGTGTTTGGAGAGGAGTCAATCCGTCTCTCTTGGCTCTAGATCCGATTGGCTTCTACTGTAGTGGCTAGCCCTATTTATAGAGGCCTTGGTCCTTGTCGTGGAATTAACACGTCAGATGTCCTCATGGAAGGACTTAGTCGTAGAGCCATCGCGACGGGTTAGCTTGAAGAGGTTAAACCGGACAAGGGACACGGGAATTTTATACTAGTTCGGCCCCTTCGATGAAGGTAATGGCCTACGTCTAGTTGTGATGGGATTGATTGGGTTTCGACGACCAGGGAGCAAATACGCTTTGCCTGAGTCTCGAGTTGTTGTTTCCTGTCCCTGAACCGCCGCCGGGTCATCCCTTTATATACATAGGTTGACACCCGGCCAGTCTACAGAGTCCCGAGGCTGACTCATACAAGTGTCCGACTCGGTCTCTCTTTTCCTAACTTACAATACAAGTTACATAACCATGGCGGTTTACCACTATGGGCCCTAATCCGCCTTTGAGCTTCGGGCTTCTAAGCTTCATTAGTAAAACGCCATCTTCTGGATCTTCGTGGGCTTCAATATAGTTGAGGGCGAACTGGGCCCTCCTGCCTGTTTACGCTCAGTAGTTATATCCCCAACATTAGGCCCCAGATTGATTTGAACCTGTTCATGGCAATCTTCAATACTTAAAGAAATTCTGTGATCATCTCCTTATATTCTCGTAAACCGCCATGATGTCTTCTCCCGTAAACTTTGTTAAACCGCCATGAAGTCATCCTTTGGACACAACAATGGATCATCATGACATAATCTCTATAAACAAGATTAAAAAGATTCCCTTCATTAATGGTATCCCGAAGATCGAGGCGACAGGCGCGCCCTCCTTGCCGCTTCAGGCTCCTCGATTCTTGTGCCTACCACTTATCCCTTTCTCCTTATAAATAAAGCCGGCGGGTCTTCCCATTCTCTCCCCTTGCCTCTTCTTCTTCCTCTCGCGAATCCCTACTGCTCGAGCTCCGCCGCCGCCACAGAGCGCGCCGTCGTCTTCGTCACCGGCCGCTGCATCACCCTGAATTGAACCAGAGTTCACGGCATCCCTCCGCAGTAGTTCTGTACTGGTAAGTTTTCCCTTTCTGCATCTTTAGATCTATGCTAGGGTTAACAAGCTCATCTGTACAGTTCCTCGTCCATCTCAGTTCTTTGTTTTTACTTCTGCCATGGTTTCTCTGATCCAACAGTAGCGTAGATCTCGTGCGGTAGTTGCTCCGCATCCATTTTTAGTATTAGTAGATCTTCCTTCTTTGTAAAGAATCCTTAGTAGAGCGCACGACCTTCTCTGTTCTGCTTAATGCCATTATAGGTCGCAGAAATTTTTCTTTATTGAAGCATGGTAGATCCAAATTAATTTCATCATTGTGTGAAACCTGTTTCTGTCAACACTTAGCAGATTTTCATCTCTGGATCCTCCACCTAAGGGCGGTTTAAATCTTTAGTAGTTGGTAATCCGCCATATAACATTAGCCCTCACTTAAACCGCCACCTTATTTTGAGTAGAAAAACTCCGGTTTAATTTACATATATGCCTTCACCAAATTCCCCGGTTTAACACTGATCAACCATCCAACATAAACCGGCCTTCATTTTTCCTTTCAGTTTGTTTCCAAGATGACCAAGCAATTCGCCGCTTGCAACTGGGTTCCATCCCGGATTACGGAAGCGCAGATCGATGGATACATTGTAACCGGTGCTTTAGCCTCAAAAAATGTCCTTCACTGGCGAGTTCCTGGCCCTGAGTGCCCTCCTGAGCCTCAAGATGGAGAAGTTATTGTTTTGATGCAGCACTTACACCGGGGCTTCAGCCCTCCCGGATAAAAAATTTCCGGGATGTCCTTGCTAGCTTTCAACTCCATCCACAAGATATTGGACCAAATTCCGTATCAAATATATGCAACTTTCAAGTATTTTGTGAAGTTTACCTTCAAGAAGAACCATCTGTTGAGCTCTTCCTCGACTTCTTCCATCTAAACCGCCGAACTGAGTTTTCTGATGGTCCTAACACGGAACTTGGCGGGGTATCAATCCAGAAGAGGAAGGAAGTTGATTTCCCACATGCATCACACCACAGTCATCCCAAAGACTGGAACCAAATTTGGTTTTATTGTCAGAATACTGCCCCCGCCAGAGAAAATCCCTTGCCGGGTTACCGCCCTCACCGGCTTAGCAATGGCCACCCGTTACCTCGACGATTAACTGCCAAAGAACGGCAAACTTATGCACCTCAACTCGCCAAGCTCCGGGCTCTCTTGGCCAACGGTTTGACTGGTGTTGATCTCGTTCGCTGTTGGGTTAAATGGCACATCCTGCCTTAAGTCGCCGCTACAGATTAATGCATGAGTATACTGGCGACGCCAATGACCCTCAATGGTTTAACGAAATAGAAATGACTGATGATGAAGTCACCGAATCGGTGAAGAAGATGTTAGATGAACCAATCACCGCATGCAGCCAAACCGGGCTGGCCCCCTTCTACACCGCCAACAAACCACCAGCGGTAAAGATTTTAACTTTATGCTTTCTTGATCTGCCTCCGTTTTAACTTTGTTCTAATAAATCTTTGTTTAACTTTTACAGACCAATAGCTCCTTTTCGAAAAGTAAGGCTTCAGATAAACCGGCAAGGGCTCCTCGTCCCAAGAGCAAAGTTATCAAGAGAGCAGCCAAGAAGAAGACCGCGAAACTGCTGATCCGCCCGAAGATGTTGAAGATTCGGATCAAGAGGTAGAACTTGACTCCCTTGGCTCCCCTTTCATACATCTTATTAGCAATGACTATTATCAGGATGATGCGGAGGTCAGCCATGCGGACCATGTTGAGGTAATCTCTCTTTCCTCCGATTCAGATCTTGTGCCGGTTCAAAGATTTCGCCGTGCAGTTCGGAAAGTGAAATACTCTCACCCTCTTTCTTATTTGGATCCAAAATTTTCTTTGAAGACACAGCAACCTGAAGGGCGTCGCACAACCCGACATAGTGGCCAGCAAGTCACCTCTTCCGGTTTACCGGATACACCAACCCGGAAGCGTCGTCCAGAGGTTACTTGTTCTCCCGAAAAGTTTTATCCTTTGAAGGGTTTCTTCTGATACCCACTTAAACCGTTTGATCCAAATTACCAGGCGTCTTCCAACTCGTCTGGTGGTTCATCAACCACTCAGCTGGCTCCCCTCAAATCCGTCGCTGGGTAAGTGTATTATTTTTCGGTTCGTTTCTTCATGTACCGGTTTATCATTCTAATCTCTATTTTGATGTTGTAGCGCCAAGGCCCATTTGAGCAAGAAAGCCAAGACCAATAGCCCCACTGACGATGTTGATCCGGAGAAGACCCCAGAAAATGCTAGCGAAAATCCTGATATTGTCATAGATGATTCTGCTCCGCAAGACCCAGCTACTGATGCTAATCCGCCGGAGGCTGACCCGGCTACACATGTTGATACATCAAGTCCACGTGCCACGCCTTCAAGTCCAGTTGCTGATCCGCTGAGTTCTGCTGCCAATCCGCCAAGCCCTGCTTCCAATCCGCCAAGCCCTGCTGCCAAAAGATAATGTCAATCCACCGAGCCCAGCCAAAGATGATGATGATGTTATTATCACTGGCACTGCTTATACCGCCCCAGGCAATCCAGTTGCTTTATCAAAACATACTGCCAAGGACGAATTTGCTGTTATGGGCAAGGGGAAGGGGAAGACCGATTTACCAAGCTATGCTAATCTTTCTGCTCAGGATATTCATTCCGGATTCTTGAACCAGCTTTACACTAGCCGAGATTATGAGGCCGGTTTGGTGAATCTGATGAAAGAACGCTATGAGGTAATCTTCAAAACACCTTCATATTTGTTCTGTACATTCATTGTATTGTAGCCCCCAAGGGCCGGTTTATCTCTTGAAGATAAACCGGGACTTTAAAGATAAATAACACTTCGATTTCGTAGCCCCCGAGGGCCGGTTTGTCTTGTGAAGACAAACCGGGACTTTTATATTCCATACTGTACTTTGTTTGATTTTCCTTGTGTATTTTCTTGATCAAACACACATTAGCCCCCAAGTGCCAAGATTAAAACTTGTATTAATCCTTGGGACTTCAAACAATCAGTAATAAAGAAGCAATCCGCATTAGCCCCCAAGTGTCAAGTGTATAACTGGTTATATGCTTGGGACTTCTAATAAAATATTTACATGCTCCTCCTCTGACTGTGGCAGGCTGATATAAATCACCAAGGCTCTCAAATTGCTGATCTTCAAGAAAATATCAAATCCCAACAAGCAGAGACTTCCAAGGCTAAGGATGAGCTTAAAACCGCTTTAGCAGCCATGGAACAACTTAAAGAAGGGTTCAAGACGGAGCGTGCCAACTGGGAGGCTGAAAAGAATGCATTGCTGAAGTGGGCGGAAGACGCCGAGTCAGCTCTTAAACCGGTGGCGGAAGAGCTAACTAGGTTGAAACGCCAAGTGAATGCCATGACTTCTACAGTATTTGGTAAGCACTCTTGCCAAGGCTTCTTGAATGACCATCTTTGTAATTTGCCGGTTTAACATGAAATTCTTAAATCCTTGTAGGTGGCCGCATTGCTCATCTGGGCTCTGACATGCGGATGAAGCTGAAGGCAGCATATACTTTGATTGAACAACTGCATACCGGTGCCCAACAGGTTATCTGTGCAGCCTCATACAACAATCCGGCCCCAACATTGATCAAGGACACTCTAGCAAGGTTATCCATGACACCAGCACAGATAGAAGAAATGAAGCGATCTGCTGCCAGGGCTGGCGCTTTGTTGGCCCTGAAAATTGTGACAAGGGAGATGCGTCCTCTGGCGAGTCAATTGGCAGAAGAAGCTAACCTGACTGTTCACCGGTCCTTCTATGGTGCCAACAACAAACAGATTGACACTATCATGCCGGAAGTGCAAAATCTTATTCCGCCAATCCGTAAGCACACTTACGCCCCTAACGTTGATCCGACTGAACTTATAAGTGAAGAGACTGCCTTTTAGGCTTTAACCCGGATTGACTGGACCACCACTGACTTCTAGCCACTTGATGGGGAGGAGGAGGCTGAACCCACGCCAGATGATCCATCAACTTCATGTCAACATGGTGATGAGTCCTGATCCGGCAATCTGATTGATGCTTCATAAACTTTGCTCTGTGGAAAGAACAATTCCGTATTTTGGGCCGTAAAGCGCCTTGTAATAGGCTAGTTAAAATACTTTGATTTTCTGCCATCGTGCACTGGGATATACTTTGTTTGATCCGCCATGACAATTTCAGTGCTGGCTTATATATCTTCATAATATTATGCCATCCCTATGTCTGCATAAAAAGATCTGTCCCGGCGGTTCACCGCTGGACGGGTCATTGTCGGATTTCGGGTTCCGGCAGACCCTTGAGGTTCGAACACTGGGGTGCGCGCGGAGATTCAACCCTCTACCGTCTCGCACCTCGCCGAATCGCTTGGATCTAAACTACTAAACTAGACAACACAAGAGACACAAGATTTATACTGGTTCAGGCCACCATTGTGGTGTAATACCCTACTCCAGTGTGTGGTGTGGTGGATTGCCTCTTGGGCTTGATGAGGAACAATACAAGGAAGAACAGCCTCGCGAGGGTCTGTTCTTGGCTGGTGCGATGAACTGCTAGGAGGGGTTTAGTCGCTCTATCTACTGGTTTCTCGATGAGGATCCAGATGCCTCTACCCTGGGGGTGGCTAGTCCTATTTATAGGCAAAGGCCCTGGGCCTCTTCCCAAATATTGAGCGGGAAGGGCGCCAACAATTGTCCATTTTGAAGGGGAACAGCGGGTACACTTATCCTGACTAAAGTTGGTCCTCGCCTGCCAAAGGCTCTGGTGATGACGCCGGCTTGGGCTCCACAATGACTTTCTTCCAGCCGTTGGGCTGGTCTTGGTCTTGTTGCACCGAAATGGACGCCTTTTCTTGATGCTCTCGCCTGCGCTTGCTCCCTTTGCATCAAAGAGGAAAGGAGGACACTGCGCGGGTTGGCGCCCAACTGGCACCCTCGGTCGTCATGGCTTGCGTCATGGGCACCTCGCGAGGTACCTTGCCTTGAATTCTCCGCCACCTCATGAGCCAGCCTGACGAGGCCGTGCCTGAGGAAGCTCCTTGTCGTCCGCCCCGCGAGGCTTGGCCCCTCGCGAGGGTCTTGAGCTTGCGTTGATGAAGATGGGCTGTGTTGGGCCTCCTTTGAGCCATGCCGCAGGCCGCAGGCAGGCAAGTCTGGGGACCCCCGTTCCCAGAACACCGACAGTAGCCCCCGGGCCCGCGACGCGCCCGAACTTGGCCGAGCAGAGAGGCGAAGGGGCAAGTGCGAAGCGTCGCAGGCCCTAACAGCCTGCGGCCTTTGGCGCCGCGTGGCGGTTGATTGGACGTGGGCGGCACTGTTCCCCCACGCCTCCTTATTTTGTGCCTTGCTAAGCGGACTCGCTGCTGCACACAGTCGTTCCCCTTTCCACTGCTTGAGCACTCCCTGTCCTTCCTCCTCTCGAACTCCAGTTCCCGCATCCAATCCACTCTCGAACCTTCCCCCATCCCCTTCCTGTCATCATGGCTCCGCCGAGGAAGGGAAAAGGGAAGAAGCCCATGCCGCCGCCTCGCTCGTCGTCGTCAGCGGCCCCCGCCGTCGATTGGCCGGTCATAATCAACCAAGAAGGCCTGGGCAAGGTCCGCTCGGCCCTGGCCACCATCTACAATGAGTGCGGGAGGACGACGGCCTGGCCCGCGTCTCACTTCTCTATTGACAGGATTCCCACCAAGGTCCAGTATTTCGCTGATGCCCTGTGGGCGGGATTGGTTCCCCCTTCTCTGATTTCTTCAACGCCGTGCTTTCCCATTATCAGATCCATATGATGCATCTGGGTCCTGAATCCATCACCCTTCTCGCGGTATTTTCCTTTGTTTGCGAGGCAATGATGGGCATCCTTCCTTCGGTTGCCTTACTGCGCCACTTCTTCTCTCTGCGCCTTGTCGACCCCACCCAATGCTCGGGGTGCGTGAGCTTCATTGCTGCGCCTGAGACAGTGGCTTCCGGAATTGACTTCAGTCTTCCTCCGCCTGTGCCTGGGTTCCGCGAGCGGTGGCTGTACGTGGACGTAGGGGTGCCAAGCCCCCTGCTGACGGAGCCATCTTTGCCTGCTGTCCCCAACTCAGGCTGGGGCCAAGTGACGCTCGCGAGCCCCCGGCTCGCCTTTGTCTGGCACCGCTTCGAGTTCCTGAGAAAGCTTGGCGTGACGGCGCCCAAGGTGGTGAAGGAGTTCTTGCTATGCCGCGACGCCCCTCTCCAGCGCCACTCTCATTGAATGTGGGCCTACAGCGGTCGTAGGGACCGTATGCGGCTCCAGGAAGGGGACCTGACGCCTGAAGCTCTGAGGAAGGTGCTCTTGGTCTTGACTGGGGATCCTTCCCCCGGCGACATTCGCCAAGGGGGGGCCTTGCTGTACCTCTGCTCGAACAGAGGCGACTTTGTGAGCCAGATGCCCATCTTCGACGAATGGGGGCCGCGCCCTGCTGGCCTCTAGGGGCGTCGCGAGAACCCAGTGGTGGTGGTTGCCCTTGCAGCCGCCCGGGGCGACTCTTCCTCAAGTGGTGGTGCAGGGAGGCATGAGTCTCCGGAGGCCGAGGGTGCCCTCGCCTAGGCGACAGCGCTGGGCGGCGCTCATGAGGGAGCGGCTCCCGAGGCCCGTGCTGCCGCAGTTGAAGGTGGCGAGAGGCCGCTTGCAGTGCCTGAGGCTGAGGCTCCCGAGGCCCCAGCTGCTCTTCTTGGTGAGGCGGACGCCCCCGACGCGAGTCGCCTTGATGCTTCCTCCTTGTCGCAAGATGACCCCTGCGCCCAACTCTTGGGCCGCTTCCGCGTGGACTTTGAGGCTCTGCAGAAGAGGAGGGAGGCCCTGGGCGACGACTACCCTTGTCGCCTGCTGAAGCGTAGGAAGTACTATGCCATCGACGAGTAAGCCTTCTCCCTTTCCTGCTCCTGACTCTTTCGTTGCTTGTTCTGATCCTTGCCCTGTAGGACCCTTCCTTCCGAGCTTACGGGGGTGGATGAGGAGCCATCCCCTTCGCCTCCGCCTCTTCCGTCGTCTTCGACCATCCCGAGCAGCCGGGCCCTCGTGGTGAGGCCGGCTGGCGAGACGAGTCATCCTGAAAAGCAACTTGGCTCTGCGCTCCCCGCGGTCTTCCTTCGCGGGCCTTCCCGTGGCATAGCCAGCCTGCCGTGGGCTTCTCGTCTGGCTGTGGACCGTGATTGGCTGGGGTACTCCCAGTGCTCTTTACTTGGAGATGGGCTGGCTTTAGGTCGGGCCTTCGGCAGGGCGCGCCCGGTCATCTCGAGGGCGCCAGCCCCCAGCCCCCTGCCCGAGAGGGGAGTGCTGATCCACGCCCCACGGCGCTTGCTTGGGGCGGATGACGGTGTGGAGGATGTACTCGAGCGCGCCCGGGAGAGTCGCGCTCTTCGCCAAGGGTTCCTCCGGAGGGCGGCTGATGCGGTGAGCCTGCTTGGTGAAGAACTTGCTGATGAGGACGCGCGCCTTGAGGCCGAGGGCCTTCGGCTGGTTGCGGAGAG
The DNA here is from genome assembly GCA_963921465.1 of Triticum timopheevii. Lineage (NCBI taxonomy): Eukaryota > Viridiplantae > Streptophyta > Magnoliopsida > Poales > Poaceae > Triticum > Triticum timopheevii. Next base: position 272,963,626 of record OY997262.1, on the reverse strand, counting down.
GTGTGAGCTGGAGGCGACTACCGCCCTCGCGCACCGTCGGCGCGATCTTGATGATGAGGAGGCCAAGGCATCGCTGACGGCCTCTCGGGAGGCCCGTGCCCAGGCCGTCGAAGAAGCCCGGGAAGCTGACCGGCGGTGAGAGGCCACGGAGGAGCGGGCACAGGAACTCTTGGCCCGGTGCCGCTCACTGGAGGAGCAGGTGGAGCTGCACAAGGCGGCCCTCGCGTCGATGAAGGTGGCCTCCGGCGACCCAGCGGAGATCAAGAAGCGTGAGGAGGCGTTGACGCTGGAAGCCGCCAAATGCGCGCGCGAGCACGAGCGCCTGGAGACAAGGGAGCGCTGGGTGACACGGGCGGAGGACGACGTCGCTGCGCGGGAAGCCCGTGTCGCGGAGGAGGTTGAACGTCGCGTGGCGACGGCGCGCCTAAATCTCGAGCGCAAGCTCAAGGAGAGGCTGGAGTTGGTCCGGACCGAGGCTGAAGGTAGGACCAACACCCTCAGGGCCAAACTGGAGGAAGCAACGAAGCAGGCTGATGTCTTGCGGGTCGCACTTGAGGCAGCACAGGGGGAGTTGGCCACTTCCCATGCCGAGGTGCTTCTTCTTCGCCAACAGGTGGTTGAGGCCGAGGCTGTCGCTCGCCAAGACACGGACGAGATGCGTCAGCGGCGGCTCTTGGAGCATGAGCACGCCCCCATGCTCTCCACGCTTCGAGAGAGGGCCAACACGGCCTTGGGTATCATCTGTGAGGCGGCCGTTGGCGAGCCACGTGCCATTAACTACACCGGCAACCTTCAGTTCTTCACCGACATCGTGACGCAGCTGGAGGCACGATCGGTTCGTGCCAACAGGTTGGTGGAGGAGAGGAGTCGAGCATTGCTCGGGCGCGCTTTCTCCCGCGTCTTCAGCCATCTTCGGAACATGGACCCTCACTTCGACTTCGACGCTGCCATCGCCCCAGTCCCCCAGGCCGTCCGAGACGACCTGGCGTACTGGGTGGAAGACAACGTGGATGCCCTTGTCAGCGCCTTCGCTTCAGACAACGACGGCGTGGTTGTGGCCGCCGACGAGGGCAGCGTGGTGAACGGCCCTGACGCCGCTGGCGGCAACATGGAGGGTGATGGCGAGGCCAGCGACGCCAGCGACAGCTCGGGTGGCGCTCCTGAGGATGCATTGGGGGATTTATCTGACTGATAGCGTGCCGCTCCTGTTTCCTTATCCTGCACAAATAGAACTCAGGCTTTTGTCCCGATGATTGTGAGAGCATTTTGGGAGGGGGTGCCCCTCATGTAAAGCCAATGTTTAAGCGCACTAGTCAATGCTACGTTGCTCATAGGCCCGTGCCAAGTGGTTGGCCATGTGACGAGCCGGCTAGTTAGTTTACCTTCGTCCTGTGGGGGTTCTGAGATAATTTGTGGGAGGCTGCGGTGCCTCGAATGCCTCCTGATCGAATCCGTAGGATCTGCAGCGAAAAAACCTCCTGAGAGGGTATATCAGCGGCAGTCTGGGCTGCACGCGAGCTAGGCCTGACCCGGCTCGCGAGGGGCTCGCGAGGGGAGGCAGCTGAGGCGAGGTCGTAACCGAAACGCGAGAGATTGCTCGAACGAGACTAAGCACCCCATCCCCAACATACGCAAATTTCAAATTCGAGTTCAACTTAAATCCAGCGGGGGAAAGCAGCAACCAAGGGAAAAGCAATGAAAGCAAAAAAAGGCCGCGTCCGGCACCTAGTCTAGTCTTGGACGTCTTCTCACCAGCGCGGAGCTAAGTGCTGCCACTGGGCGTGGGAGGGAGCCCCAGGGCCTGAGGCCGGCACCCCTGAGACTCCGGGCCGTGTACAGCCCCACTCATTATTACGTGAGAGTGTCACGGGGCGGCGAGCTCCACAGGCACTGGGCCTTCTTCACAGGTACCGGCCTTGCTTCATATCGCCAGACGAGGGCCCCGCCTTGCGCCACACTCTAGTGCCATCAACGACGACCGGAAACCAGGACGCCGCCGATGGGGTAGAGCGGTCGCCAGCGGTTCCCCTGACGACCACGGGTCCTCCGCCAGGGGCAGGCCCTGAGGCACCTCCCCAGCGGAGGGCCTACCTCCTGGGAACGCCTTGCTCCGAATGCCGCGGTGGTGATGTCGGATCTCGGCCCCTCTCTTGCAGCCCCTGGCGCCCTCCTCCTGAGGGGTAAGGGGCTGCTGGACCGGGGCAGCTGCTCGTCGTGGCGACCTGCACCTCCTGCGACCCATGATTAGTGTATGCCTGCTCCTGAGGGATTAGTGGTACCCGATAATCGTCGCCCCCAGCGTGGCCGGCGGGGCCGTCCCGGGGTTCCTGGAAGAGCTCAGCTTCTGGCGCCTCGTCCCCCCAGCTTGGGCTGAGGAGCGAGCCTTGTTCGCCCTCGCGCGGGTGCCCTTGATCCATCATGTGGGGCACGTACTCTTCCGCGCCCGTTACCCCGAAGGCTGCGCCGTAGGGCTCCGCGTGCCATGCAGCTCTGCGTGACGTGCCGGCCTGGTGATGGTAGCGCGGCGGCCCACGCGGGCCGTGGGTCGCGACGAGTCCTTCTTCATTGACGGGGAGCGGAGCTGGTGCCGCCGCCGGCCCTGTGCTGACGGCTTCGCTAGTGTTGGAGTAGCCTTGGAGCCCGCAGCTGCACGTGGGGCCCCTGCACGGGCCGCCCTGGGCCTGAGGCGGGAGCGGGGTGCAGAAGGGGTGAGCCCCCGAGGCGGCGAATCCCAGGAGCTCCGCCACCCGCTCTAGCAGCACGTCGCGGCCGCCTTCCATCAGTCTGCACTGCAGCAGCTCTCGGGCCACCGTGAGCGCGGCCCTTGAGTTCGCCTGCTCCCGGCGGGTTTACGGCATTGTTGCCGCGACGTGGTTGGAGGCCCTCGCTGCCGACCGCGTCTGCTACAGTGTTAGAGCCGTCGAGGCCTATCCACGTCGCCCACGGCCCACAGCGCCCTGCGGACTGCGAGCTGCGAGGGGCACGGGGTCGCCCGGGGCGAGCGGCTCTGCGCGGGCGGGCCAAGCCGCCCAAGGATCTGGGTTGCCCGGATGGTCGCCAGACATGGTGATGACGATGCGACGGGGCGCGAAGCGGCAGAAGGCGGATCCCGGCGCACCCCTACCTGGTGCGCCAAATGTCGGATTTCGGGTTCTGGCAGACCCTTGAGGTTCGAACACTGGGGTGTGCGAGGAGATTCAACCCTCTACCGTCTCGCACCTCGCCGAATCGCTTAGATCTAAACTACTAAACTGGACAGCACAAGAGACACAAGATTTATACTGGTTCAGGCCACCATTGTGGTGTAATACCCTACTCCAGTGTGTGGTGTGGTGGATTGCCTCTTGGGCTTGATGAGGAACAATACAAGGAAGAACAGCCTCGCGAGGGTCTGTTCTTGGCTGGTGCGATGAACTACTAGGAGGGGTTCAGTCGCTCTATCTACTGGTTTCTCGATGAGGATCCAGATGCCTCTACCCTGGGGGTGGCTAGTCCTATTTATAGGCAAAGGCCCTGGGCCTCTTCCCAAATATTGAGCGGGACGGCGCCAACAATTGTCCATTTTGAAGGGGAACAACGGGTACACTTATCCTGACTAAAGTTGGTCCTCGCCTGCCAAAGGCTCTGGTGATGACGCCGGCTTGGGCTCCACAATGACTTCCTTCCAGCCGTTGGGCTGGTCTTGGTCTTGTTGCACCAAAATGGACGCCTTTGCTTGATGCTCTCGCCTGCGCTTGCTCCCTTTGCATCAAAGAGGAAAGGAGGACACTGCACGGGCTGGCGCCCGACTGGCACCCTCGGTCGTCATGGCTTGCGTCATGGGCACCTCGCGAGGTACCCTGCCTTGAACTCTCCGCCCCCTCATGAGCCAGCCTGACGAGGCGGTGCCTGAGGAAGCTCCTTGTCGTCCGCCCCGCGAGGCTTGGCCCCTCGCGAGGGTCTTGAGCTTGCGTTGATGAAGATGGGCTGTGCTGGGCCTCCTTTGAGCCACGCTGCTGGCCGCAGGCAGGCAAGTCTGGGGACCCCCGTTCCCAAAACGCCGACAGTCATAATACCCAAGGTAAAGCCTGGCTAATAACCAAAGCGGAATAAATATGAAATAACTCATACTTGTGATATGAAATCACTTAGTATGGGTGAAAACCCAAATCATGAGCTGTTATATCCCTTACCCTATAATGGTGTGATGAATAAGTCATGCCGGGTTACGATGGACACCACATGATCAAACTGGCGACATATAGTCAAAGCCAGGCCGGGTTTTGTAAACACCAATTTGATAAAATGGTCTGACAACGTATAGTTGAAAGCCAAGCTGGTTTAACAAAGACCGGGTTAATATGATGACTGAAAAGCCACACCGGATCAAAGGACACCGGTTCAAGATAAATTCATCCAAAGGTGAAAACTTGGCAAAAAAGCAAACAAGAAACCATGTAGTCAAGGCTTTTGAAGGGCTGCCAGGCCCAAATTCGAGGCTTTTCATGGGCTGCCAGGCCAGTGAGTTAAACCATTTTGCAAAGCCTTTTAAGATGGGCCTCCAACTAACCAATCGTCGTTTTAACTTTGACAAGTTCAGAGTCTGTATAAGATTGACTTGTCAAACATTCGGCGGGTCGTGCCAGGATTACCTGGATAGGAGTGGCTTACTTGATGAAGGCAGGTTAACCCAGGGTTTTAGGTGAATACACCAGGCTTCCAAGCCGTGGGTCAATACCCAATTACAAGGGTCCTTTCAAACTCTTTGTGGCTTTTTCACAAAAGAGCCCCCAAGTAACTTTGTGAGCCGTGCTCAATGGGTGCCTATGTTTGAGCTGTGCATAACATCCAGACTCTCTTTGGCCCCTTGGGTGTGAAGCTCCCAAGCTGTGGTGTGGCATGATAGCCGGTTTAACAGGTAGTACTTCGCTTTGCCAACTGAAGCCACCATGTAAACAAAGACATTTGAAGACAAAATGGTAGAGGCCCTGCTTATAGCAAGGATGCCGGTTTATTATATTGATCATAATATATATACATTGTTGAAATATGTACATAAGAAAAGCCTATGGCTCAAGTGCAATAACGCCGAAGGAGAGCTATGTTCCACGGCCGCCGGGTCTCCTCCTCAGAACTGCGTGAGTCTTCTCGAACGTCAATGAGGTAGTATGATCCGTTGTGCAGATTTTTGCTGACCACAAAGGGTCCTTCCCAAGGTGGGGATAACTTGTGCATATCGGTCTGATCCTGGATGAGCCAGAGCACTAAGTCGCCTTCTTGAAAGGTTCGTGTCTTAACCCGGCGGCTGTGATAACGCCGCAGGTCTTGTTGATAAACCGCCGATCGAGCCAACGCCATGTCCCGTTTTTCATCTAACAGGTCCAGCGTCTCTTGGCGTGCTTGCTCATTATCCTCTTCAACATAATTGGCAACCCGGGGCGAGTCATGACGTATATCACTCGGGAGGACGGCTTTAGCCCCGTAAACCATGAAGAAAGGTGTATATCCCGTAGATCGGTTTGGGGTGGTGTTTATATTCCATAACACATATGGTAATTATTCCACCCAACAACTCGGCGTCCGCTTCAAAGGAACCATAAGCCGGGGCTTGATACCCTTCAGGATCTCTTGATTCGCCCTCTCAGCTTGACCATTGGACTGGGGATGAGCCATAGACGCTACATCAAGCCGGATGTGCTCTCGTTGACAAAACTCCTCCATCTCACCTTTAGAAAGGTTTGTGCCATTATCTGTAATGATGTTGTGTGGAAAACCAAAATGAAAAATGATCTTTTTAAGAAATTGAACCGCCGTGGCTGCATCACACTTGCTGACGGGCTCTGCTTCAACCCATTTAGTGAACTTGTCAACCGCCACTAACAGGTGGGTCTTTTTATCCTGGGAACGCTTAAAAGGTCCCACCATATCAAGCCCCCAAGTGGAAAACGGCCAAGTGATAGGAATCATCCGTAGCTCCTGAGCCGGAACATGAGCTCGACGTGAAAATTTCTGACAAGCGTCACACCACTTTACCAGATCCTCCGCATCAGCATGAGCTGTCAACCAATAGAACCCATGACGAAAAGCTTTAGCCACCAGGGACTTTGAACCGGCATGGTGACCACAATCCCCTTCATGGATTTCACGTAGAATCTCTTGTCCTTCTTCGGGAGAAATACAACGTTGGAATACGCCTGAAACACTGCAACGATGTAACTCGCTATTGTGAATAATCATGGACTTGGACCGCCGGATTATCTGTCTGGCGAAGACCTCATCATCTGGTAACTCACCCCGGTTCATATACGCCAAATATGGAACCGTCCATTCCGGAGTGGTATGTAAAGCGGACACCAATTGGGCCTCTGGATCAGGAACAGCTAAATCTTCCTCTGTAGGCAACTTAACAGACGGGTTATGCAAGATATCCAAAAAGGTATTGGGTGGTACCAGTTTACGTTGAGATCCCAGCCGGCTTAAAGCATCTGCTGCTTCGTTTTTGTGCCAGTCAATGTGCTCAACCTGATAACCCTTAAAGTGGCCTTCCACAATATCCACCTCGCGTCTATAAGCCGCCATAAGTGGATCCTTAGAATCCCAAGTACCAGAAACTTGCTGAGCCACCAGATCAGAATCTCCAAAACAGCGAACCCGGCTTAAGTTCATTTCCTTAGCCACACGGAGACCATGGAGTAAGGCCTCGTACTCAGCTGCATTGTTAGTACAAGGAAACATTAAGCAGAGAACATAACAAATTTTATCGCCTCGAGGGGAAGTAAGAACAACTCCAGCCCCCGAGCCTTCCAATTGCCTAGATCCATCAAAGTGAATAGTCCAGTATGTATTATCCGGTTTGTCCTCTGGTGCCTGTAACCCGGCCCAGTCATTGATGAAGTCAACAAGCGCCTGTGACTTAATTGATGTCCGAGGCATATACTTCAACCCGTGCGGGCCAAGCTCAATTGCCCACTTTGCAACCCGGCCAGTTGCCTCCCTGTTCTGAATTATATCACCCAAATGAGCTGAACTGACCACTGTAATGGGATGGCCTTGAAAGTATTGTTTGAGCTTCCGACTTGCCATAAAAACCCCATAAACCAGCTTCTGCCAATGCGGATACCGTTGCTTTGACTTGATAAGTACTTCGCTGATATAGTAAATCGGGCGTTGAACCGGATACTCCTTACCAGCCTCCTTGCGCTCCACCACAATTGCCACGCTGACAACACGGGCATTAGCAGCCACGTACAATAACAAGGGCTCTTTGTCAACCGGAGCAGCAAGAACCGGCGGTTCAACCAACTGTCGCTTTAAGTCCTCAAATGCCGCATTGGCTGCGTCGCTCCAGACGAAATCGTCTGTCTTTTTCAACATCTGATACAAAGGAATTGCCTTCTCTCCCAAACGGCCGATAAACCAGCTAAGGGCTGCAATTCGACCCGCCAGACACTGAACATCATTGATACACTTTGGTTTAGCAAAAGATGTAATCGCTTTGATTTTTTCCGGATTAGCCTCAATGCCTCTGTTGGACACCAGAAAGCCTAAGAGCTTACCTGCCGGAACACCAAAAACACACTTGTCCGAATTAAGCATCATTTTGTAAACCCGAAGATTGTCAAATGTTTCCTTGAGGTCATCTATCAAGGTTTCCTTCTTCCTGGATTTTACCACAATGTCATCCACATAGGCATGAACATTACGCCCAATCTGCGTGTGAAGACAATTTTGCACACAATGCTGATAAGTTGCCTGGGCACTTTTGAGCCCAAAGGGCATAGAAACATAGCAGAAGGCTCCAAAGGGAGTGATGAAAGCTGTCTTCTCCTGGTCCTTAACTGCCATTTTAATCTGGTGATAACCTGAATAAGCATCCAAGAAACTCAGGCGCTCACAACCCGCCGTTGCATCAATAATCTGATCAATACGCGGGAGAGCAAAAGGATCTGCCGGACAAGCCTTGTTCAAATCTGTGTAGTCCACACACATACGCCAAGTGTCGTTTTTCTTAAGAACGAGCATCGGATTAGCCAACCACTCGGGGTGACATACTTCGATGATAAATCCAGCAGCTAACAGCCGGGCTACCTCTTCACCAATGGCCTTCCGTCTTTCCTCGTTAAAGCGACGAAGAAATTGCTTGACCGGTTTAAACTTGGGATCAATATTGAGAGTGTGCTCAGCGAGTTCCCTCGGTACACCTGGCATGTCAGAAGGCTTCCATGCAAAAATGTCCCGGTTCTCACGGATGAACTCGATGAGCGCGCTTTCCTATTTCGGATCCAGATTGGTGCTGATGCTAAACTGTTTGGATGAATTGCCAGGAACAAAGTCAACAAGTTTAGTCTCATCCGCCGGTTTGAACTTCAGGGTCGGGTCATGCTCAGTGGTGGGCTTCTTCAGAGGGGACATGTCTGCCGGATCAACATTGTCCTTATAAAACTTCAGCTCCTCTGTAGCACAAACCGACTCAGCATAAGCCGCATCACCTTCCTCACAATCCAAAGCGATCTTTCGACTTCCATGTACTGTTATAGTCCCCTTATGACCCAGCATTTTGAGCTGTAAATAGATATAGCAGGGTCTCGCCATGAATTTTGCGTAAGCCGGCCGTCCAAACAGTGCGTGATACGGGCTCTGGATTTTCACCACTTCAAAGGTCAATTTTTCAGACCTGGAATCATGCTCATCTCCAAACACAACCTCCAAAGCGATCTTGCCAACAGGATATGCCGATTTACCTGGTACTACACCATGAAAAACAGTGTTGGACAGTTTAAGACTCTTGTCTGTCAAACCCATGCGACGAAAAAGTCTCATAGTACAAGATGTTGATACTGCTCCCTCCATCCATCAGGACTTTGGTAAACTTGTAACCTCCCACCTGAGGCGCTACCAGCAAAGCTAGTTGACCCGGATTGTCAACCCGGGGCGGATGATCCTCTCTGCTCCACACAATGGGCTGTTCGGACCACCGTAAATAACGTGACTACCGGTTCAACAACATTAACTGCCCTTTTGTGAAGCTTCTGATCGCACTTACACAGGCTAGTAGTGAACACATGATACTGCCCACCATTCAACTGCTTGGGGTGACTTTGATAACCTGACTGCTGCTGATTTCCTTGATTATTCTATTGGCCATTACCACCTTGGTTATTCTGGTTGCCCTGATTATTTTGAAATCCAGAGTTTGAACCGCCGCCACCATGAAAACCTGGACCTGAACCGCCCGACGGACCCTGATCATACCGGAAGACATCGGAATTCTTGAACTCCTTCATGATATAACAATCTTTCCAAAGATGTGTGTAAGGGGCCTCCTTGGTCCCATGCTTTGGGCAGGGCTGGTTTAACAAACGCTCCAGATTCATCCCTCCACCGCGCTGGGGCGGCTTACCTTTACGACACTGCATATTGGTGTTAGCCACAAGATATGAACTATCGGCCTTGCGCTTACCATTATTCCCATGGCCTCCTTGGTTGTGATGCTGTCCCTTTGCACCGCCGTTCTTCTTTCCCTTCTCCGGTTTCTCGTCATCAAAATCGGGATCCTTGGTATTATCAGAATCGGCATATTTGACCAAGGCTGCCATAAGGGTTCCCATGTCATTGCAGTGGCGCTTGAGCCGTCCCAACTTCATCTTTAGTGACTTAAACTGGCAATTACGCTCCAGCGTTATGATTGCTTGACCAGCATTAATCCGGTCTGACGAATGCAAAACTTCCGAAACCCGGTGCACCCAATGAGTTGTTGACTCGTTCTCCCCTTGAACACAGGCATCCAGATCCACAATGGACATAGGCTGTTTGCATGTGTCTTTGAAATTGGCTATAAACCGGGCCTTCAACAGATCCCATGACTTGATGGAGTTGGCTGGTAAGTTTTTCAACCAAGTATGGGATGTCTCTTCCAACATCATCGTGAAGTATTTTGCACAGGCCGCTTCATCCACATCCAGCATCTCCATTGCCATCTCATAACTCTCGACCCACGCCTCAGGTGGCTGATCCGCGGTGTAATTAGGCACCTTACATGGACCCATGAAATCTTTGGGCAGTCGCACATTACGGAGAGCCGGAATGAGACACGGCACTCCCCAGGAACTAAAGGCAAGCCCGATGCCTCGGTCTACTGATGCCGCTGGCTAAACTGGGGCGGGTTTATAACGACCCGCATATTGTGCTGCCAAAGCAGCCTCCCTTCGTGCTCTGCCATTATCCACCACATCCTGAGCATTTACCTCACCGCGCGCCGGGTTGGGTCCATTACGGCGCCGCGCACTGCTAGACACTTCCGGTTCATCCATGTGCCTGCTATAGCTTTTGCTCGGATGGGGGGTTGAATGAATTCTATCTCGGCTATAGGAATAAGCCTGCTGCTGCACCACGGCGGTTTGAAGAAGATCCCTGGCCCGCCGCGTCTCAATCGCCGCCAGTGAATCGCCCTCCATCGGAATGGCTGTCAGGCAAGATGCTGCGGGAATCATGTTATCCAAAGGGCTCGAGAAGTGACCCGATGGTGTGGACACGTATTGCGGCGGGTTATCCATTCGTCGAGGTGGTTCCATTATACATGGTTGATCCGGCGCTGCCCTAGGCGTGTTGGTCCGGTTTGCAGCTGCCGGATTACTCGGCCCAGCCCCCAGTGTATTAAAGAGATTCAATCCTTCAAAGACCGGCTGCATGCGCGATCGGTACTTCCTTCGCATTACGTCATTTGATGCATTCTGATCCAACATGAGCCGGTAATTCTGTGCCTGTATCTGCTGTGACTGGGCATCCAAAGCGGCCCGTTCTCCGGCCATCCTAGCATCCTCAATTGCCAGGTCCTCCTTAGCCTACGTTATCTGGTCCTTCAGCTTCGCAATGTTCGCATTGTGCTGATCCTGTGTCTCCGGAGTAACTGCCGTGGTTAACAAGGTTGCCCAGGCATCCATCAAACCGGAGAGGACTTGAGCCGGTCGGCGCGCCAGGGCTTCTGCCGCGGCCGCTGATCCGGTATTCATCATTGCTGTAGATGAAGACTGCAAAGTGGGCCGTGTTCCGACCATGTAAATAGCAACCCGACTTGGCGGTTCAAGGAGGTCCGGAATACTGTTGCCATCGGAATATCCTTCGAACACACCATCATGAATTTGGTATAGAGACTCGGTTTCGCCAGTGGATGACTCGCTGTCGGAATAAACAGCCGTCTTGCCTTTAGACGCTGGTTCAGATCCGATCCCATGGACACATCCTACCAATGCACGCTTCATGGAGGGCTTAACCCGGGCAGGACTCGCACGTTGAGCCATCTTGACGAGGTCGATGCAGATGTCCGGCTCAGGGCCCGGTTCACCGATCTTGCCGATGAAGACATGAATTCCGCCAAAGGGGACTCGGTACCCGTACTCGATCGAGCCGGCCTCGGGACCCCATCCTTCATCGTCGATGTAGAGCTTGCCACGATGACTCTTGGTCATCCGGCCAACCACGTACCCCTTGAGTCCTTCAGAGCCGCCCTTCAAGAACTTGAAACCATCGTGCGATAGCCCCACGGTGGGCGCCAACTGTCCTGGAATTAACACGTCAGATGTCCTCATGGAAGGACTTAGTCGTAGAGCCATCGTGGCGGGTTAGCTTGAAGGGGTTAAACCGGACAAGGGACACGGGAATTTTATACTAGTTCGGCCCCTTCGATGAAGGTAAAGGCCTACGTCTAGTTGTGATGGGATTGATTGGGTTTCGATGACCAGGGAGCAAATACGCTTTGCCTGAGTCTCGAGTTGTTGTTTCCTGTCCCTGAATCGCCGCTGGGTCGTCCCTTTATATACATAGGTTGACGCCCGGCCGGTCTACAGAGTCCCGAGGCCGACTCATACAAGTGTCCGGCTCGGTATCTATTTTCCTAACTTACAATACAAGTTACATAACCATGGCGGTTTACCACTATGGGCCCTAATCCGCCTTTGGGCTTCGGGCTTCTAAGCTTCATTAGTAAAACACCATCTTCTAGATCTTCGTGGGCTCCAATATAGTTGAGGGCGAACTGGGCCCTCCTGGCCGGTTTACACTCAGTAGTTATATCCCCAACAGTCCTCTTCCCAAATATTGAGCGGTAAGGGAGCCAACAGCGGCCATTTTGAAAGGGGACAGCTAGTACAAGCTATCCTGACTAAAGGTGGTCTTCGACTGCCAAAGGCGCTGGTGGTGACGCCATCTTGGGCTCCATGGTGACCTCCGTCCTGCCGCTCTGCTGGTCTTGGTCTCGTTGCACCGATATGGAAACCTTTGCCTGATGCCTCGGTACTCCGCGCATGTGCTTGCCCCCTTTGCACCAAAGAGGAAACAAGGACACTGCGCAGGCTGGCGCCCGCCTGGTCTTGGTCATCATGGCTTGCGTCACGTGTACCTCGCGAGGTACCCCTCGCCTTGATCTCTCCGCCTCCTCACGAGCCTGCCTGGTGAGGCCGCCCTTGAGGAGGCCTTGCGTCATCCGCCCCGCGAGGCTTGGCCCCTCGCGAGGGTATTGTGTGTTTGGTTGATGAAGACGGGCCGTACTGGGCCACTGGCTGAGCCACACTTCAGGCCGCAGGTAGGAAAGGCTGGGGACCCTCGTTCCCAGAACGCTGACACCCGGGAAGCGAGCCCTTTGACCTACCAGCAAGCGGTGCCAAAAATGTACTAATTGTTTTGGTTTTGGCCGCCTCGGGAAGGTACATAGAGCAGTTTCCAATGCTCCTCCATTCTTATATATAAGCTCCACCGCCAAGGATCACCACCTGCTGCGATGGAGGACGAGCCGGTTAACAAGCGGGGCGGGTCAAGCGAGAACCGCAAGAGCCTACGGCGAGCATGGACTTCATCAGCAGCCTCCCCGACGAGATGTTGGTAGCCATCATATTCCTCATCCCCATCAAATCTGGCGAACGGACCACTATCCTCACCCGGCAGTGGCGCCCCCTCTGGCACTCCACCCCCCTGTACCTCATCGACAACGACGAGCTTTGCAGTAGGGAGCGCAAACGCTTGGACGCATTGTCCCACATCCTCGCTACGCACACTGTGCTAGTTAGACGCCTTGCCATCGGCAAGTTCCGTTCCAACTGCAAGGCCGAACCCAAGTTTCACCAATGGTTCTTATCCCCCGCCCTAGATCAGCTCGAGGAGGTCAGCTTTCATGCTGGACATCCGCGCTCCGCCTCACGCCCACTCTGCGTCATGCTACATTCAGGCAGTGCTTTTTCCCCCAGATTAATGTCGCGCCCGCTCTTCATCTCCCTAAACGGAAGAACCTCAAGCTCATGGGCATCAGCATATCGAATAAGGATTTGGAGCACATGCTACGCGGATATACAATGCTCGAGTACCTTCGTCTTCAGGTGATGGATGGGTTCAGTAGCCTCCACATTGACTCGACGAATGCCCGTATGATTTATGTGCATTCTTGGTGCCACAATAGGTTGCCAGTTGAGATGTTTCATGATATGGTCAATGAGAATGTGCCTTTCCTTGAGAGATTGTTTGTACTTGATAAAGAAAGTCCAACAAGAATCAGGGTCATTGATGCACTGTAATTGACAGTGTTGGGCTATTCGTGTGCTGAATTCTCTGAACTTGTTACTGGATCATTATCCGTTCAGGTACAACAATCTTCTTCTTCTCCTTCTTCTTATTGGACATCACATTTTATCTAATTTTTTGATCTATATTTGGTTGTCATCCAGAAAATGATTCCCACAAGCTTGACCCTGTCTATACCCACAGTGAAGATCTTGGCACTACAATCTTTCAGCCTCGATCCAGATGAAGTTGCTATATTCCTTAGATGCTTTCCGTGAATGGAGAAGCTATACATAAAGGTGATGCTCCTTTCCTATTAATTGTTGACCACAATGGGCTTCAATTTTTTGTTACTTTTACCCATGATTACAATGAAAAATGTAGTATGAGTTCTAAAGGAAATTTGGAGGATTTCAATACATATATTTTTTGAGATGTTAATCATGAACGATTGAAGATGACATGTCACTCTATTCGTGTATTTTAGAATAATGCAAATCAAAGAGGCCTGAAGTGTTCAAAACTGCAGCTGGGAACTAATATGTTATCTTTGTTTGTAGATACAAGCAGGCCTGAAAGTGGAAAATTTGGTGCAATATAACAATCCCATTGAATGCCTTGATCTTCATATCACAGAAATTATTTTGAACGAGTACCAAGGCACCACACCAAAGATTAAATTCGCCAGGTTCTTTGTTCAGAAAGAAAGTGTGCTCAAGGTAATGAGGTTTGCGCTAAATTTAGTGCGCATAATTGAATGGTTTGCTAATCAGCGCAAGCGTCTACAGCTAAATGGAAAAGGCTCTGCAGAAGCTGAATTTCAGTTTGTAACTTCATATGATAGATTATTCGGAAGTTACTGTACCAAACCGATATATGGCTTCTCAGTGGTTGATCCTTTTGCAAAAATAATGCATGACTCACATTCTAAAGAAGGTGAATTTGATTTGTAATAATAGTTTGAACCTTGTAATCTTTGAATTTGGGCATTGTAATGCTAGAATTTGAACCTTGCAATATTTCTGGTATTTGTGATACAATGTTTGAAATGCATTGTGTTCTTTTTTCTTTGAAATGTCATGTTGTTATACATGTGGAGTATTGTCCTACTATTGATGCAAGCGGACGACGTCCGCATGACATGGGATTGAGATGATCCAAAAGGCAAAGTTATTCATTTGTACGAAAGGAATTTTCTCGTTGACCACCTATCGGCTTGAAGACATTTTAGATTAACTCATAGTAATGCAATATATGTCTATGTGATCATATTTTCCCATTCATACTTTCATAGTTCACTAGAATGAGAGCATGCATGAAAAAATAATCAATGGATTTTGATAAGAGCATCTGAATCCTAAACCCTAAAAATTAGAATGTTGTTATGTGTGTAGTCACTTGTGTAATTGGGTGTTTAATTTGGTTATGCAATCATGTTTTTATAAGTATAAATGTTGTTGTTCTGTAGATAGAGCATAGATGTTGTGCAGACTATGCAAATCACATCACAAACGAATTAAACTACGGAACCCATTGGTGGTGATTTCTTCAATCGTTGACAATTCTTTACCAGCAACCGCTTGCCCACAACACACACAACTTATTAGGAGGAATCATCTGTGTTATTATCGGTCTTCCCACAAAATTCTGATTACCGGCCTGTTTGTCGGGTATCACACACATCTTGTTAAGCCGAACCATTTGTGGTATTCTGGCTCATCGCATACAGTTCATCCGAGTGGACTGTATGTCGTATATCGCATACACCTTGATCTGGCCAACTATCTCTGTTCTTTTGCCTCATCGCAAATAGTTCGTTTGGATCAGCTGTATGCCACTATTCGCACACACACCTCTTTTCTGAATCATATTTGATGTATCCTCCATCGCGCATAGTTTGTTGTATTGGTGATGGTTTTATTCTCATATGGTTTGCGATTCATGCATTGCACACAGTTTGGTCGAAGGGTCACTGATATATGTGTTGTGTTAGCACCATCCTGTAGTAGTGAGTAGTGCTTTCTCAGCCATGTTCTAAGCAAGAGCGTCATGTGGTCCTTTGTCATCCCAACAAACGAAAGACCTTGTGCCTATTTTCCGGGAGGTGGGAAAGAGAGGCCATGAGAGCCCCAATGTTGAACCCAATGTTGCCCGTGATGGTGATCTGTAGGTTAGGGTGCATGTCGATAGGATTGCTTTCCTCGTTGGCGGATGCCACTTCCTTGACGACCTATCTCATGCTACTAAAGACTCTCAACTCCTCCTCCATCAAGGTGCCCCTCTTCCTCTCAGCAGCGGGAGTCTGATTAGTGATGGCAGGACCATTAGGGATATCAGTGCTGATGGTCTTTGATTCATGGGTGTTTGGATACAGAGGGGAAGGCATACCGAGAGGATCTCCGGAGCCCATGGATGCTTTGGTAGTAGCCACACCCCAGGACAAGATGGTCTACGTCTGAGACTAATTATGAATGTGATGCATTTTGGGGTATTCAGTGTTCTTGGGGTGATCCTAAGAAAGAAAAACATCATTGTTACATGTGATTGGTATGCTAGGTCAAGTGAAACAAGTAATATGCCTTGGTAGTACTCAGTCTCTATGAGAATGGTGAAGGTGTCCTGGTCCTACTGTGTGTCACTAAGGTCACTAAACTTTGATGCTTGGATCCATCTAGGTATCCACTTCCTAAGATTGTTGTACACTTGTGTTGCAGTTACCTCTAGGCTATGTAACTCAAACACCATCTTGGCATCAACGTTCAGGTACACCTCCTTGAAGCCCTTATAAGTTCTCACCCCACTAGTTATGATATCACACATCTAGTATAGCACAAAGATGGGAAGGAAAGGAGAAAATTTTGTTGTCTTCCCCTTCATTCACCCATCATCTATTCTTTGCCAGCCTTTGTGGCTACCTTAGGCATCCACCACTAAAGAGATACCATAGGCCCCTCAAACAACTTTGCATTCAGAGTCAAGGGTTGGGATTCCTCAACATAGGAGGTAAAGGTCTGGGTGTTTGACTGGACAGGGGCTTGACTACTGTTTTTGGTGGTTATCTCATACAATGGTTAGAATGAGGACTAGCTGAATAAAAACAACGCATCTCCTACACATGGTATGGTCACCGGGGCTTAACACAAGCACATTAAGCAAACTAGCATGGACTGATCATGAAGTTGAACATAGCAGCACATCTACCATAGCAACAATGAAACCGACATGAAAAACATGTACATCACCGACAAGAAAATCCTACCATACTACCAAAATCGCACCACTAGCATTTGATGTACTGATACGTCTCCAACGCATCTATAATTTTTGATTGTTCCATGCTATTATATTACCCGTTTTGGATGTTTATGGGCTTTATTTTACACATTTATATCATTTTTGGGACTAACCTACTAACCGGAGGCCCAGCCCATATTGCTGTTTTTTTTGCCTATTTCAGTATTTCGAAGAAAAGGAATATCAAACGGACTCCAAACGGAATGAAACCTTCGGGAGCGTGATTTTTGGAATGAACGTGATGCAGAGGACTTGGAGTGCAAGTCAAGAAGTTGCTGAGGAAGCCACGAGATAGGAGGCCGCGCCCCCTGTAGAGCGCGCCCCTGTCTCATGGGCCCCTCGGGCGGCCACCGACGTACTTCTTTCTCCTATATATACCTACGTACCCCGAAAACATCCAAGAGCACCACGAAACATAGTTTCCACCGCCATAACCTTCTGTATCCGCGAGATCTAATCTTGGAGCCTTCGCCGGCACTCTGCCGAAGAGGGAATCAACCACGGAGGGCTTCTACATCAACATCCTTGCCCCTCCGATGAGTTGTGAGTAGTTTACCACAGACCTACAGGTCCATAGTTATTAGCTAGATGGCTTCTTCTCTCTTTTTGGATCTCAATACAATGTTCTCCCCCTCTCTTGTGGAGATCTATTCGATGTAAACTCTTTTTGCGGTGTGTTTGTCGAGATCCGATGAATCGTGGGTTTATGATCAAGTTTATCTATGAATAATATTTGAATCTTCTCTAAATTCTTTTATGTATGATTGAGTTATCTTTGCAAGTCTCTTCGAATTATCAGTTTGGTTTGGCCTACTAGATTGGTCTTTCTTGCCATGGGAGAAGTGCTTAGCTTTGGGTTCAATCTTGCGGTGTCCTTACCCAGTGACAGAAAGGGTTGCAAGGCACGCATTGTATTGTTGCCATCGAGGATAACAAGATGGGGTTTATATCATATTGCATGAGTTTATCCCTCTACATCATGTCATCTTGCTTAATGCGTTTCTTTGTTCTTATGAACTTAATACTCTAGATGCAGGCAGGAGTCGGTCAATGTGTGGAGTAATAGTAGTAGATGCAGGCAGGATTCGGTCTACTTGTTATGGACGTGATGCCTATATACATGATCATGCCTAGATAATCTCATAACTATGCGCTTTTCTATCAATTGCTCGACAGTAATTTGTTCACCCACCATAATACTTATGCTATCTTGAGAGACGCCTCTAGTGAAACCTATGGCCCCCGGGTCTATCTCTTATCATATTTGCTTTCAATCTACTTTTATTTGCATCTTTACTTTTTGCATCTATATTGTAAAATACCAAAAATATATTTATCTTATCAGACTATCTTTATTAGATCTCACTTTCGCAAGTGGCCGTGAAGGGATTGACAACCCCTTTATTGCGTTGGTTGCGAGTTCTCAGTTTGTTTGTGTAGGTGCGTGGGACTTTTGAGGAGCCTACTACTGGATTGATGAAGGAAATATGCCCTAGAGGCAATAATAAAGTTATTATTTATTTCCTTATATCATGATAAATGTTTATTATTCATGCTATAATTGTATTAACCGGAAACATAATACATGTGTGAATATATAGACAAACAGAGTGTCACTAGTATGCCTCTACTTGACTAGCTTGTTAATCAAAGATGGTTATGTTTCCTAACCATGAACAAGGAGTTGTTATTTGATTAACAAGATCACATCATTAGTTGAATGATCTGATTGACATGACCCATTCCGTTAGCTTAGCACCCGATCATTTAGTATGTTGCTATTGCTTCCTTCATGACTTATACATGTTCCTATGACTATGAGATTATGCAACTCCCGTTTACCGGAGGAACACTTTGTGTGCTACCAAACGTCACAACATAACTGGGTCATTATAAAGGTGCTCTACAGGTGTCTCCAAAGGTACTTGTTGAGCTGGCGTATTTCGAGATTAGGATTTGTCACTCCGAATGTCAGAGAGGTATCTCTGGGCCCTCTCGGTAATGCACATCACTTAAGCCTTGCAAGCATTGCAACTAATGAGTTAGTTGTGAGATGATGTATTACAGAACGAGTAAAGAGACTTGCCGGTAACGAGATTGAACTAGGTATTGGATACCGACGATCGAATCTCGGGCAAGTAACATACCTATGACAAAGGGAACAACGTATGTTGTTATGCGGTCTGACCGATAAAGATCTTCGTAGAATATGTATGAACCAATATGGGCATCCAGGTCCCGCTATTGGTTATTGACCGGAGATGTGTCTCGGTCATGTCTACATTGTTCTCGAACCGTAGGGTCCGCACGCTTAAGGTTTCGATGACAGTTTTATTATGAGTTTATGTATTTTGATGTACTGAAGGTTGTTTGGAGTCCCGGATGTGATCACGGACATGACGAGGAGTCTCGAAATGGTCGAGACATAAAGATTGATATATTGGACGGATATATTTGGACACCGGAAAGGTTCCGGATGAGATTGGGATTATACCGGAGTTCCGGGAGGTTACCGGAACCCCCCCGGTAAGTATATGGGCCTTATTGGGCCTTAGTGGAAGGGAGGAAGAAGGAGCAAAGGAGGGGGCGCGCCCCCCAAGCCCAATCCGAATTGGGAGGGGGCCCGGCCCCCCCTTTCCTTCTTCCCTCCCCTCTCTTCCTTCCCTCTCCTACTCCTAATAGGAAAGGGGGACCAAACCTACTTGGAGTAGGTTTGCCCCTCCCAGGGCGCGCCTCCCCTCTTGGCCGGCCCCCTCCTCCTCTCCTCCTTTATATACGGGGGTAGGGGCACCCCATAGACACACAAGTTGATCATCGTGATCGTTCCTTAGCCATGTGCGGTGCCCCCCTCCACAATATTACACCTCGGTTATATTGTAGCGGTGCTTAGGCGAAGCCCTGCGACAGTTGAACATCAAGATCGTCACCACGCCGTCGTGCTGACGGAACTCCACCCCGTACATCTGCTGGATCGGAGTTCGGGGTGCGTCATCGAGCTGTACGTGTGTCAAGAACTCGGAGGTGCCAGAGTAACGGTGCTTGGATCGGTTGGACCAGGAAGACGTACGACTGCTTCCTCTACGTTGCGTCAACGCTTCCGCTTCGGTCTACGAGGGTACGTAGACAACACTCTCCCCTCTCGTTGCTATGCATCACCATGATCTTGCGTGTGTGTAGGAATTTTTTTGAAATTACTACGTTCCCCAATAGTGGCATCTGAGCCTAGGTTTTATGGTTTGATGTTATATGCACGAGTAGAACACAAGTGAGTTGTGGGCGATATAAGTCATACTGCTTACCAGCATGTCATACTTTGGTTCGGCGGTATTGTTGGATGAAGCGGCCCGGACCGACATTACGCGTACGCTTACGCGAGACTGGTTTTACCGCCGTGCTTTGCACACAGGTGACTAGCGGGTGTCAGTTTCTCCAACTTTAGTTGAACCGAGTGTGGCTACGCCCGGTCCTTGCGAAGGTTAAAACAGCATCAACTTGACAAACTATCGTTGTGGTTTTGATGCGTAGGTGAGATTGGTTCTTGCTTAAGCCCGTAGCAGCCACGTAAAACTTGCAACAACAAAGTAGAGGACGTCTAACTTGTTTTTGCAGGGCATGTTGTGATGTGATATGGCCAAGACGTGATGCTATATTTTATTGTATGAGATGATCATGTTTTGTAACCAAAGTTATCGGCAACTGGCAGGAGCCATATGGTTGTCGCTTTATTGTATGAAATGCAAACGCCCTGTAATTGCTTTACTTTATCACTAAGCGGTAGCGATAGTCGTAGAAGCAATAGATGGAGTAAACGACAACGATGCTACGATGGAGATCAAGGTGTTGCGCCGGTGACGATGGTGATCATGATGGTGCTTCGGAGATGGAGATCACAAGCACAAGATGATGATGGCCATATCATATCACTTATATTGATTGCATGTGATGTTTATCCTTTATGCATCTTATCTTGCTTTGATTGACGGTAGCATTTTAAGATGATCTCTCACTAAAAATTATCAAGAAGTGTTCTCCCTGAGTATGCACCGTTGCCAAAGTTCGTCGTGCCCAGACACCACGTGATGATCGGGTGTGATAAGCTCTACGTCCATCTACAACGGGTGCAAGCCAGTTTTGCACACGCAGAATACTCAGGTTAAACTTGACGATATGGCCTTGGAACACGGAGACCGAAAGGTCGAGCGTGAATCATATAGTAGATATGATCAACATAAGATGTTCACCATTGAAAACTACTCCATCTCACGTGATGATCGGTTATGGTTTAGTTGATTTGGGTCACGTGATCATTTAGATGACTAGAGAGATGTCTGTCTAAGTGGGAGTTCTTAAGTAATATGATTAATTAAACTTAAATTTATCATGAACTTAGTACCTGATAGTATCTTGCTTGTCTATGTTGATTGTAGATAGATGGCCCGTGCTGTTGTTCCGTTGAATTTTAATGCGTTCCTTGAGAAAGCTAAGTTGAAAGATGATGGTAGCAACTACGCGGACTGGGTCCGTAACTTGAGGATTATCCTCATTGCTGCACAGAAAAATTACGTCCTGAAAGCACCGCTGGGTGCCAGGCCTGCTGCTGATGCAACTGACGACGTTAAGAACGTCTGGCAGAGCAAAGCTGATGACTACTCGATAGTTCAATGTGCCATGCTTTACGGCTTAGAACTGGGACTTCAACGACGTTTTGAACGTCATGGAGCATATGAGATGTTCCAGGAGTTGAAGTTAATATTCCAGAAGAATGCCCGGATTGAGAGATACGAAGTCTCCAATAAGTTCTATAGCTGCAAGATGGAGGAGAATAGTTCTGTCAATGAGCACATACTCAAGATGTCTGGGTATTGTAA
The DNA here is from genome assembly GCA_963921465.1 of Triticum timopheevii. Lineage (NCBI taxonomy): Eukaryota > Viridiplantae > Streptophyta > Magnoliopsida > Poales > Poaceae > Triticum > Triticum timopheevii. The sequence goes on along the minus strand of OY997262.1, from coordinate 272,941,940 downwards.
TCACTTGATTCAACTGGGAGTTACTCTTCCGGATGATAGCGTCATTGACAGAATTCTCCAATCACTTCCACCAAGCTACAAGAGCTTCGTGATGAACTATAATATGCAAGGGATGGATAAGACAATTCCCGAGCTCTTCGCAATGCTAAAGGCTGCGGAGGTAGAAATCAAGAAGGAGCATCAAGTGTTGATGGTCAACAAGACCACTAGTTTCAAGAAAAAGGGCAAAGGGAAGAAGAAGGGGAACTTCAAGAAGAACAGCAAACAAGTTGCTGCTCAAGAGAAGAAACCCAAGTCTGGACCTAAGCCTGAAACTGAGTGCTTCTACTGCAAGCAGACTGGTCACTGGAAGCGGAACTGCCCCAAGTATTTGGCGGATAAGAAGGATGGCAAGGTGAACAAAGGTATATGTGATATACATGTTATTGATGTGTACCTTACTAGAGCTCGCAATAGCACCTGGGTATTTGATACTGGTTCTGTTGCTAATATTTGCAACTCGAAACAAGGACTACGGATTAAACGAACACTAGCAAAGGGCGAGGTGACGATGCGCGTGGGAAATGGTTCCAAAGTCGATGTGATCGCGGTCGGCACGCTACCTCTACATCTACCTTCGGGATTAGTATTAGACCTAAATAATTGTTATTTGGTGCCAGCGTTGAGCATGAACATTATATCTGGATCTTGTTTGATGCGAGACGGTTATTCATTTAAATCAGAGAATAATGGTTGTTCTATTTATATGAGTAATATCTTTTATGGTCATGCACCCTTGAAGAGTGGTCTATTTTTGATGAATCTTGATAGTAGTGATACACATATTCATAGTGTTGAAGCCAAAAGATGCAGAGTTGATAATGATAGTGCAACTTATTTGTGGCACTGCCGTTTAGGTCATATCGGTGTAAAGCGCATGAAGAAACTCCATACTGATGGTCTTTTGGAACCACTTGATTATGAATCACTTGGTACTTGCGAACCGTGCCTCATGGGCAAGATGACCAAAACACCGTTCTCCGGTACTATGGAGAGAGCAACAGATTTGTTAGAAATCATACATACAGATGTATGTGGTCCGATGAATGTTGAGGCTCATGGCGGATATCGTTATTTTCTCACCTTCACAGATGATTTAAGCAGATATGGGTATATCTACTTAATGAAGCATAAGTCTGAAACATTTGAAAAGTTCAAAGAATTTCAGAGTGAAGTTGAAAATCATCATAACAAGCAAATAAAGTCTCTACGATCTGATCGTGGAGGAGAATATTTGAGTTACGAGTTTGGTCTACACTTAAAACAATGTGGAATAGTTTCACAACTCACGCCACCCGGAACACCATAGCGTAATGGTGTGTCCGAACGTCGTAATCGTACTTTACTTGATATGGTGCGATCTATGATGTCTCTTACAGATTTACCGCTATCGTTTTGGGGTTATGCTTTAGAGACGGCCACATTCACCATCAAAATCCGTTGAGACGACACCTTATGAATTATGGTTCGGCAAGAAACCAAAGTTGTTGTTTCTTAAAGTTTGGGGCTGCGATGCTTATGTGAAAAAGCTTCAACCTGATAAGCTCGAACCCAAATCGGAGAAATGTGTCTTCATAGGATACCCAAAGGAGACAGTTGGGTACACCTTCTATCACAGATCCGAAGGCAAGACATTCGTTGCTAAGAATGGATCCTTTCTAGAGAAGGAGTTTCTCTCGAAAGAAGTGAGTGGGAGGAAAGTAGAACTTGATGAGGTAACTGTACCTACTCCCTTGTTGGAAAATAATACATCACAGGAACCGGTTTCTGTGATGTCAAAACCAACTAGTGAGGAAGTTGATGATGATGATCATAGAACTTCAGATCAAGTTAATACAGAACCTCGTAGGTCAAACAGAGTAAGATCCGCACCAGAGTGGTACGGTAATCCTATTCTGGAAGTCATGCTACTAGATCATGATGAACCTACGAACTATGAAGAAGCGATGGTGAGCCCAGATTCCGCAAAATGGCTTGAAGCCATGAAATCTGAGATGGGATCCATGTATGAGAACAAAGTATGGACTTTGGTTGACTTGCCCGATGATCGGCAAGCAATTGAGAATAAATGGATCTTCAAGAAGAAGACTGACGCTGACGGTAATGTTACTGTCTACAAAGCTCGACTTGTTGCAAAAGGTTTTCGACAAGTTCAAGGGGTTGACTACGATGAGACCTTCTCACCCGTAGCGATGCTTAAGTCTGTCTGAATCATGTTATCAATTGCCGCGTTTTATGATTATGAAATTTGGCAAATGGATGTAAAAACTGCATTCCTGAATGGATTTCTGGAGGAAGAGTTGTATATGATGCAACCAGAAGGTTTTATCGATCCAAAGGGAGCTAACAAAGTGTGCAAGCTCCAGCGATCCATTTATGGACTGGTGCACGCCTCTTGGAGTTGGAATAAACGATTTGATAGTGTGATCAAAGCATTTGGGTTTATACAGACTTTTGGAGAAGCCTGTATTTACAAGAAAGTGAGTGGGAGCTCTGTAGCATTTCTAATATTATATGTGGATGACATATTATAAATTGGAAATGATATAGAATTTCTGGATAGCATAAAGGGATACTTGAATAAAAGTTTTTCAATGAAAGACCTCGGTGAAGCTGCTTACATATTGGGCATTAAGATCTATAGAGATAGATCAAAACGCTTAATTGGACTTTCACAAAGCACATACCTTGACAAAGTTTTGAAGAAGTTCAAAATGGATCAAGCAAAGAAAGGGTTCTTGCCTGTATTGCAAGGTGTGAAGTTGAGTAAGACTCAAAGCCCGACCACTGCAGAAGATAGAGAGAAAATGAAAAATGTTCCCTATGCTTCAGCCATAGGCTCTATCATGTATGCAATGCTGTGTACCAGACCTGATGTGTGCCTTGCTATAAGTCTAGCAGGGAGGTACCAAAGTAATCCAGGAGTGGATCACTGGACAGCGGTCAAGAACATCCTGAAGTACCTGAAAAGGACTAAGGATATGTTTCTCGTATATGGAGGTGACAAAGAGCTCATCATAAATGGTTACGTTGATGCAAGCTTTGACACTGATCCGGACGATTCTATATCGCAAACCGGATACGTGTTTACATTAAACGGTGGAGCTGTCAGTTGGTGCAGTTCAAAGCAAAGCGTCGTGGCGGGATCTACGTGTGAAGCGGAATACATAGCTGCTTCGGAAGCAGCCAATGAAGGAGTCTGGATGAAGGAGTTCATATCCGATCTAGGTGTCATACCTAGTGCATCGGGTCCAATGAAAATCTTTTGTCACAATACTGGAGCGATTGCCTTAGCGAAGGAATCTAGATTTCACAAGAGAACCAAGCACATCAAGAGATGCTTCAATTCCATCCGGGATCTAGTCCAGGTGGGATGTTGGAAATATGCCCTAGAGGCAATAATAAAAGTGTTATTATTATATTTCTTTGTTCATGATAATAGTCTTTTATTCATGCTATAACTATATTATCCGGAAATCGTAATACACGTGTGAATACATAGACCACAATATGTCCCTAGTGAGCCTCTAGTTGACTAGCTCGTTGTGATCAACAGATAGTCATGGTTTCCTGGCTATGGACATTGGATGTCGTTGATAACGGGATCACATCATTAGGAGAATGATGTGATGGACAAGACCCAATCCTAAGCCTAGCACAAAGATCGTGTAGTTCGTATGCTAAAGCTTTTCTAATGTCAAGTATCTTTTCCTTAGACCATGAGATTGTGCAACTCCCGGACACCGTAGGAATGCTTTGGGTGTACCAAACGTCACAACGTAACTGGGTGGCTATAAAGGTGCATTACAGGTATCTCCGAAAGTGTCTGTTGGGTTGGCACGAATCGAGACTGGGATTTGTCACTCCGTGTAAACGGAGAGGTATCTCTGGGCCCACTCGGCAGGACATCATCATAATGTGCGCAATGTGACCAAGGGGTTGATCACGGGATGATGTGTTGCGGAACGAGTAAAGAGACTTGCCGGTAACGAGATTGAACAAGGTATCGGTATACCGACGATCGAATCTCGGGCAAGTACAATACCGCTAGACAAAGGGAATTGCATACGGGATTGATTAAGTCCTTGACATCGTGGTTCATCCGATGAGATCATCGTGGAACATGTGGGATCCAACATGGGTATCCAGATCCCGCTGTTGGTTATTGACCGGAGAACATCTCGGTCATGTCTGCATGTCTCCCGAACCCGTAGGGTCTACACACTTAAGGTTCGATGACGATAGGGTTATAAAGGAAGTTTGTATGTGGTTACCGAATGTTGTTCGGAGTCCCGGATGAGATCCCGGACGTCACGAGGAGTTCCGGAATGGTCCGGAGGTAAAGATTTCTATATGGGAAGTCCTGTTTTGGTCACCGAAAGAGTTTCAGGGTCTATCGGTAACGTACCGGGACCACCGGGAGGGTCCCGGGGGTCCACCAAGTGGGGCCACCAACCCCGGAGTCTTGCATGGGCCAAGAGTGGTGAGGGACCAGCCCCTTAGTGGGCTGGTGCGCCTCCCACAAGGGCCCATGGCGCCTAAGAGGTGGAGAGGGGGCAAACCCTAAGGGGATATGGGCCTTAGGGCCCATATTGGTGCGCCTCCCTCTCCCCTCCCCTCTTGGCCGCCACCCTTGCTCCCCATCTAGGGCTGCCGCCCCCCTAGGGGTGGGAACCCTAGAGGGGGCGCAGCCCCTTCCCTTCCCCTATATATATGAGGCCTAGGGCTGCCCATAAGATACGCGATTCAATCTCTCGTTGGTGCAGCCCTGCGTCTCTTCTTCCTCCTCTTCTGTGGTGCTTGGCGAAGCCCTGCAGGATAGCCACGCTCCTCCACCACCACCACGCCGTTGTGCTGCTGCTGGATGGAGTCTTCCTCAACCTCTCCCTCTCTCCTTGCTGGATCAAGGCATGGGAGACGTCACCGGGCTGTACGTGTGTTGAACGCGGAGGTGCCGTCCGTTCGGCACTTGGTCATCGGTGATTTGGATCACGACGAGTACGACTCCATCAACCCCGTTCACTTGAACGCTTCCGCTTAGCGATCTACAAGGGTATGTAGATGCACTCTCCTTCCCTTCGTTGCTGGTCTCTCCATAGATAGATCTTGGTGATACGTAGGAAAATTTTGAATTTCTGCTACGTTCCCCAATGGTGGCATCATGAGCTAGGTCTATTGCGTAGATTCTTTGCACGAGTAGAACACAAAGTAGTTGTGGGCGTTGATTTTGTTCAATATGCTTACCGTTACTAGTCCAATCTTGTTTCGACGGTATTGTGGGATGAAGCGGCCCGGACCGACCTTACACGTACTCTTACGTGAGACAGGTTCCACCGATTGACATGCACTTGGTGCATAAGGTGGCTAGCGGGTGCCAGTCTCTCCCACTTTAGTCGGAACGGATTCGATGAAAAGGGTCCTTATGAAGGGTAAATAGCAATTGACATATCACGTTGTGGTTTTGCGTAGGTAAGAAACGTTCTTGCTAGAAACCCATAGCAGCCACGTAAAACATGCAAACAACAATTAGAGGACGTCTAACTTGTTTTTGCAGGGTATGCTATGTGATGTGACATGGCCAAGAAGAATGTGATGAATGCTATGTGATGTATGAGATTGATCATGTTCTTGTAATAGGATTCACGACTTGCATGTCGATGAGTATGACAACCGGCAGGAGCCATAGGAGTTGTCTTAATTTATTGTATGACCTGCGTGTCATTGAACAACGCCTTGTAATTACTTTACTTTATTGCTAACCGGTAGCCATAGTAGAAGTAATAAGTTGGCGAGACGACTTCATGGAGACACGGTGATGGAGATCATGATGATGGAGATCATGGTGTCATGCCAGTGACGATGATGATCATGGAGCCCCAAAGATGGAGATCAAAAGGAGCAAAATGATATTGGCCATATCATGTCACTATTTGATTGCATGTGATGTTTATCATGTTTATGCATCTTGTTTACTTAGAATGACGGTAGTAAATAAGATGATCCCTTACAACAATTTCAAGAAGTGTTCTCCCCTAACTGTGCACCGTTGCTACAGTTCGTCGCTTCTAAGCACCACGTGATGATCGGGTGTGATGGATTCTTACGTTCACATACAACGGGTGTAAGACAGATTTACACACGCGAAAACAGTTAGGGTTAACTTGACGAGCCTAGCATGTACAGACATGGCCTCGGAACACAGAGACCGAAAGGTCGAGCATGAGTCGTATAGTAGATACGATCAACATGAAGATGTTCACCGATGATGACTAGTCCGTCTCACGTGATGATCGGACACGGCCTAGTTGACTCGGATCATGTAATCACTTAGATGACCAGAGGGATGTCTATCTGAGTGGGAGTTCATAAGATGAACTTAATTATCCTGAACATAGTCAAAAGATCTTTGCAAATTATGTCGTAAGCTCACGCTTTAGTTCCACTGTTTAGATATGTTCCTAGAGAAAATATAGTTGAAAGTTGACAGTAGCGATTATGCGGACAGTAGAAAGCTTATGTCCTTAATGCACCGCTCAGTGTGCTGAACCCCAAACATCGTTTGTGGATGTTGCGAACATCAGACATACACGTTTTGATAACTACGTGATAGTTCAGTTAAACGGTTTAGAGTTGAGGCACCAAAGACGTTTTCGAAATGTCACGGAACATATGAGATGTTTCGAGGGCTGAAATTGAGATTTCAGGCTCGTGCCCACGTCAAGAGGTATGAGACCTCCGATGATTTTCTTAGCCTGCAAACTAAGGGAGAAAAGCTCAATCGTTGAGCTTGTGCTCAGATTGTCTGATTGCAACAATCACTTGAATCGAGTGGGAGTTGATCTTCCAATAAGATGGTGATGTTTCTCCAAAGTCATTGCCACCAAGCTGCTAGAGCTTCGTGATGAACTATAACATATCAAGGATAGATATGATGATCCTTGAGGTATTCACGATGTTTGACACCGCGGAAGTAGGAATCAAGAAGGAGCATCAATTGTTGATGGTTGGTGAAACCACTAGTTTCAAGAAGGGCAAGGGCAAGGAGGGATACTTCATGAAACGGCAAATCAGCTGCTGCTCTAGTGAAGAAACCCAAGGTTGAACCCAAACCCGAGACTAAGTGCTTCTGTAATAAGGGGAATAACCACTGGAGCAGAATTACCCTAGATACTTGGTAGATGATAAGGCTGGCAAGGTCGATAGAAGTATATTGGATATACATTATGTTAATGTGTACTTTACTAGTACTCCTAGTAGCACCAGGGTATTAGATACCGGTTCGGTTGCTAAGTGTTAGTAACTCGAAATAAAAGCTACGGAATAAACGGAGACTAGCTAAAGGTGAGCTGACGATATGTGTTCGAAGTGTTTCCAATGTTGATATGATCTACCATCGCACGCTCCCTCTACCATCGAGATTGGTGTTTGCGTCGAGCATAGACATGATTGGATTATGTCTATCGCAATACAGTTATTCATTTAAAGAGAATAATGGTTACTCTGTTTATTTGAATAATACCTTCAAATGGTCTTACACCTGAAATGAATGGTTTATTGAATCTCGATCGTAGTGATACACATGTTCATGCCAAAAGATAGTAATGATAGTACCACCTACTTGTGGCACTGCTACTTAAGTCATATCGGTATAAAACGCATGAAGAAGCTCCATGTTGATGGATCTTTGGGCTCACTCGTTTTTGAAAGGTTTGAGACATGCGAACCATGTCTATTGGTGTATATGCATGAAGAAACTCCATGCAAATGGACCGTTTGGACTCACTTGATTTTGAATCACTTGAGACATGCAAATCATACCACATGGGCAAGATGACTGAAAGCCTCGTTTTTCAGTAAAATGGAACTAGAAAGCAACTTGTTGGAAGTAATACATTTTGATGTGTGCAGTCCAATGATTGCTGAGGCGTGTAGTGGATATCGTTATGTTCTTACTTCACAGATGATTTGAGTAGATGTTGAGTATATTTACTTGATGAATCACGAGTCTGAATTATTGAAAGGTTCAAGTAATTTCAGGGTGAAGTTGAAAGATCATCGTGACAAGAGGATAAAATATCTATGATATGATCATAGAGATGAATATCTGAATTACGAGTTTGGCACAGAATTAAGACATTGTGGAAATTGTTTCACAACTGATACAGCCTGGAACACCATAGTGTGATGGTGTGTCCGAACATCATAACTGCACCCTATTGGATATGATGCATACCATGATGTCTCTTATCAAATTACCACAATAGTTTATGGGTTAGGCATTAAAGACAACCACATTCACTTTAATGGGGCACCACGTAATTCCGTTGAGACGACACCGTTTGGAGAAACCTAAGTTGTCGTTCCTTAAAAGTTTGGGGCTGCGACGCTTATGTGGAAAAGTTTCAGGTTGATAAGCTCGAACCCAAAGCGGATAAAATGCATCTTCATAGGACACCCAAAATAGTTGGGTATACCTCCTATTCAGATCCGAAAGCAATAGGGATTGTTTCTTGAATCGGGTCCTTTCTCGAGGAAAGGTTTCTCTCGAAAGAGTTGAGTGGGAGGATGGTGGAGACTTGATATGGTTATTGAACCATCACTTCAACCAGTGTGTATCAGGGCACAGGAAGTTGTTCGTGTGGCACCTACACCAATTGAAGTAGAAGCTTATGATAGTGATCATGAAGTTTCGGATCAAGTCACTGCCGTACCTCGTAGGGTGACAAGGATGCGTACTACTTCGGAGTGGTACGGTAATCCTGTCTTGAAGGTCATGTTGCTAGACAACAATGAACCTACGAGCTATGGAGAAGCGATGGTGGGCCCATATTCCGACAAATGTTTAGAAGACATGAAATCCGAGATAGGATCCATGTATCAGAACAAAGCATGGACTTTGGTGGACTTGCCCAATGATCGGCAAGCCATTGAGATAAATGGATCTTTTAAGAAGAAGACGGACGTGGATGGTAATGTCACCATCTATGAAGCTCGACTTGTGGCGAAGAGTTTTTCACAAGTTCAAGGAGTTGACTACGATGAGATTTTCTCATCCGTAGCGATGCTTAAGTCCGTCGGAATCATGTTAGCATAAGCTGCATTTATGAAATCTGGCAGATGGATGTCAAAACGAGTTTCCTTACCAACTTTCGTAAGGAAAGGTTGTATGTGATACAATCAGAAAGGTTTTGTCGATCCTAAGGATGCTAAAAGGTATGCTAGCTCCAGCAATCCTTCTAAGGACTGGAGTAAGCATCTCGGAGTTGGAATGTGCGCTTTGATGAGATGATCAAAGATTTTGGGTTTATACAAAGTTCATGAGAAACTTGTATTTCCAAAAAAGTGAGTGGGAGCACTACAGAATTTCTGATGAGTATATGTTGTTGACATGTTGATCATAAGAAATGATTTTCTAGAAAGCATATAGGGTTATTTGAAAGATGTTTTTCAATAGAAAACCTGGATTAAGCTACTTGAACATTGAGCATCAAGATCTATAAGGATAGATCAAAATGCTTAATAATACTTTCAAATGAGCACATACCTTGACATGATCTTGAAGGTGTTCAAGATGGATCAGTCAAAGAAGAAGTTCTTGCCTGAGTTGTAAGGTATGAAGTTAAGACTTAAAGCTCGACCTCGGCAGAAAAGAGAGAAAGGACGAAGGTCGTCCCCTATGCTTTAGACATAGGCTCTACAGTATGCTATGCTAAGTACCGCACCTGATGTGTGCCTTGCCACATGTCTGGCGAGAGAGTACAAAGGTGATCAAGGAGTGGATCATCAGATAGCGGTCAAAGTTATCCTTAGAGGAATAAGGATATGTTTCTCGATTATGGAGGTGATAAAGAGTTCGGCGTAAAGGGTTACGTTGATGCAAGCTTTAACACCTATCCGAATAGCAAACCGGATATGTATAGTGGTGCAACCATTTGGAATAGCTCCAAGTGGAGCGTGGAAGCAGCATTTACAATATGACCTAGAAATTTGCGAAGTACATACGGTTCTGAATGTTACAGATCCGTTGACTAAAACCTCTCTCACAAGCAGAACATGATCAAACCCCAGAACTCATTGAGTCTTAATCACATGATGATGTGAACTAGTTTAATGACACTAGTAAACTCTTTGGATGTTGGTCAAATGGTGATGTGACCTGTCAGTGTTAATCACATGGTGATGTGAACTAGATTATTGACTCTAGTGCAAGTGGGAGACTGTTGGAAATATGCCCTAGAGGCAATAATAAAAGTGTTATTATTATATTTCTTTGTTCATGATAATAGTCTTTTATTCATGCTATAACTGTATTATCCGGAAATCGTAATACACGTGTGAATACATAGACCACAATATGTCCCTAGTGAGCCTCTAGTTGACTAGCTCGTTGTGATCAACAGATAGTCATGGTTTCCTGGCTATGGACATTGGATGTCGTTGATAACGGGATCACATCATTAGGAGAATGATGTGATGGACAAGACCCAATCCTAAGCCTAGCACAAAGATCGTGTAGTTCGTATGCTAAAGCTTTTCTAATGTCAAGTATCTTTTCCTTAGACCATGAGATTGTGCAACTCCCGGACACCGCAGGAATGCTTTGGGTGTACCAAACGTCACAACGTAACTGGGTGGCTATAAAGGTGCATTACAGGTATCTCCGAAAGTGTCTGTTGGGTTGGCACGAATCGAGACTGGGATTTGTCACTCCCGTGTAAACGGAGAGGTATCTCTGGGCCCACTCGGTAGGACATCATCATAATGTGCACAATGTGACCAAGGGGTTGATCACGGGATGATGTGTTGCGGAACGAGTAAAGAGACTTGCCGGTAACGAGATTGAACAAGGTATCGGTATACCGACGATCGAATCTCGGGCAAGTACAATACCGCTAGACAAAGGGAATTGCATACGGGATTGATTAAGTCCTTGACATCGTGGTTCATCCGATGAGATCATCGTGGAACATGTGGGATCCAACATGGGTATCCAGATCCCGCTGTTGGTTATTGACCGGAGAACATCTCGGTCATGTCTGCATGTCTCCCGAACCCGTAGGGTCTACACACTTAAGGTTCGATGACGATAGGGTTATAAAGGAAGTTTGTATGTGGTTACCTAATGTTGTTCGGAGTCCCGAATGAGATCCCGGACGTCACGAGGAGTTCCGGAATGGTCCGGAGGTAAAGATTTCTATATGGGAAGTCCTGTTTTGGTCACCGGAAGAGTTTCAGGGTCTATCGGTAACGTACCGGGACCACCGGGAGGGTCCCGGGGGTCCACCAAGTGGGGCCACCAACCCCGGAGGCTTGCATGGGCCAAGAGTGGTGAGGGACCAGCCCCTTAGTGGGCTGGTGCGCCTCCCACAAGGGCCCATGGCGCCTAAGAGGTGGAGAGGGGGCAAACCCTAAGGGGATATGGGCCTTAGGGCCCATATTGATGCGCCTCCCTCTCCCCTCCCCTCTTGGCCGCCACCCTTGCTCCCCATCTAGGGTTGCCGCCCCCCTAGGGGTGGGAACCCTAGAGGGGGCGCAGCCCCTCCCCTTCCCCTATATATATGAGGCCTAGGGCTGCCCATAAGATACGCGATTCGATCTCTCGTTGGTGCAGCCCTGCGTCTCTTCTTCCTCCTCTTATGTGGTGCTTGGCGAAGCCCTGCAGGATAGCCACGCTCCTCCACCACCACCACGCCGTTGTGCTGCTGCTGGATGGATTCTTCCTCAACCTCTCCCTCTCCTTGCTGGATCAAGGCATGGGAGACGTCACCGGGCTGTACGTGTGTTGAACGCGGAGGTGCCGTCCGTTCGGCACTTGGTCATCGGTGATTTGGATCACGACGAGTACGACTCCATCAACCCCGTTCACTTGAACGCTTCCGCTTAGCGATCTACAAGGGTATGTAGATGCACTCTCCTTCCCTTCGTTGCTGGTCTCTCCATAGATAGATCTTGGTGATACGTAGGAAAATTTTGAATTTCTACTACGTCCCCCAACATGGGAGACATAGAGATTTGCAAGATACATACGGATCTGAATGTTGCAGACCCGTTGACTAAGCCTCTTCCACAAGCAAAACATGATCAACACCAAGACTCCATGGGTGATAGAATCATTACTATGTAATCTAGATTATTGACTCTAGTGCAAGTGGGAGACTGAAGGAAATATGCCCTAGAGGCAATAATAAAGTTATTATTTATTTCCTTATATCATAATAAATGTTTATTATTCATGCTAGAATTGTATTAACCGGAAACATAATACATGTGTGAATATATAGACAAACAGAGTGTCACTAGTATGCCTCTACTTGACTAGCTTGTTAATCAAAGATGGTTATGTTTCCTAACCATGAACAAGGAGTTGTTATTTGATTAATAAGATCACATCATTAGTTGAATGATCTGATTGACATGACCCATTCCGTTAGCTTAGCACCCGATCGTTTAGTATGTTGCTATTGCTTCCTTCATGACTTATACATGTTCCTATGACTATGAGATTATGCAACTCCCGTTTACCGGAGGAACACTTTGTGTGCTACCAAACGTCACAACGTAACTGGGTGATTATAAAGGTGCTCTACAGGTGTCTCCAAAGGTACTTGTTGAGCTGGCGTATTTCGAGATTAGGATTTGTCACTCCGAATGTCGGAGAGGTATCTCTGGGCCCTCTCGGTAATGCACATCACTTAAGCCTTGCAAGCATTGCAACTAATGAGTTAGTTGCGAGATGATGTATTACGGAATGAGTAAAGAGACTTGCCGGTAACGAGATTGAACTAGGTATTGGATACCAACGATTGAATCTCGGGCAAGTAACATACCGATGACAAAGGGAACAACGTATATTATTATGCGGTCTGACCGATAAAGATCTTCGTAGAATATGTAGGAACCAATATGGGCACCCAGGTCCCGCTATTGGTTATTGACCGGAGATGTGTCTCGGTCATGTCTACATTGTTCTCGAACCGTAGGGTCCGCACGCTTAAGGTTTCGATGACAGTTTTATTATGAGTTTATGTATTTTGATGTACCGAAGGTTGTTTGGAGTCCCGAATGTGATCACGGACATGACGAGGAGTCTCAAAATGGTCGAGACATCAAGATTGATATATTGGATGGATATATTTGGACACCGGAAAGGTTCCGGATGAGATTGGGATTATACCGGAGTTCCGGGAGGTTACCGGAACCCCCCGGTAAGTATATGGGCCTTATTGGGCCTTAGTGGAAGGGAGGAAGAAGGAGCAAAGGAGGGGGTGTCGGTGTCAAAACCGGCGGATCTCGGGTAGGGGGTCCCGAACTGTGCGTCTAGGCGGATGGTAACAGGAGACGAGGGACACGATGTTTTTACCCAGGTTCGGGCCCTCTCGATGGAGGTAAAACCCTACGTCCTGCTTGATTAATATTGATGATATGGGTAGTACAAGAGTAGATCTACCACGAGATCAAGGAGGCTAAACCCTAGAAGCTAGCCTATGGTATGATTGTTGTAATGTATGTTGTCCTACGGACTAAAGCCCTCCGGTTTATATAGACACCGGAGAGGGCTAGGGTTACACAGAGTCGGTTACAATGGTAGGAGATCTACATATCCGTATCGCCAAGCTTGCCTTCCACGCCAAGGAAAGTACCTTCCGGACACGAGCCGGAGTCTTCAATCTTGTATCTTCGTAGTCTTGGAGTCCGGCGGACAATGATAGTCCGGCTGTCCGGACACCGCCTAGTCCAGGACTCCCTCAGTAGCCCCTGAACCAGTCTTCAATGACGATAAGTCCGGCGTGCATAATGTTCGGCATTGCAAGGCGGGTTCCTCCCTTGAATAATCCAGAGAAGATCATGAACACCAGGATAGTGTCCGGCTCTGCAAAATAAATTCCACATTCCACCGTAGAGAGAATAAAATGTACACTTAGTTCAATCTGCTGAGGTATTATGCGGCGTGACATCACACCGCCACCAGGCCTTTGTTTGAATTACTATACCACCTCAGCATGTTTAGCGAAGCGGTTTCCTTGGCACGTCTTGTCGAAGCAGAGATCGTGTTCCCCTTATTCCGGGATTCTCATCAATACGTGTGTGAGTAACCCAACCGCGCCATTGATGGTGGCGCTTGGGAGATAAGCGAGTTTTACCAGGCTGGTGGGGGACACATAGTTTTGTCCGCCTATATATAAGGGATAAGGATTCACCTTCTCACCTACGCCTTCTTCCTCCTTTGCTTATCCATCCCCGCGAACTCAAGCTCCAACGCCCGAGCTTGCGCATCTCGCCTCGACCTTCTCCGAATATGTCCGGAGCGGGAGGTAAATGGTTAGCCTCCACCGTCAAGGAGGACATCACCAAGCTGCGCAGCGCCGGATACCTTTCCGGCGATATCGCGCATCGGCTGCCCGATGAGGGGCAGCTCATCCCTACCCCCGGGCCTCATGAGAGGGTCGTCTTCCTCCCCCACTTCCTCCGCGGACTGGGCTTTCCGCTCCATCCATTTGTCCGGGGGCTCATGTTTTACTACGGCCTGGATTTCCATGATCTGGCGCCGAACTTTATCCTCAACATCTCGGCGTTTATCATCGTGTGCGAGGCCTTCCTCTGCATCCGGCCCCACTTCGGCCTGTGGCTCAAGACCTTCAACGTCAAGCCGAAGGTTGTGAAGGGTACGCAAGCGGAATGCGGAGGCGCCATGTTGGGCAAATTGCCCAACGTCCCTTGGCTAGAAGGGACCTTCGTGGACTCCGTCAAGGGGTGGCAATCGGGGTGGTTCTACATCACCGAGCCGTGCAAATCCACATGGGCGGCGGCCCCCGAGTTTAGATCTGGCATCCCCACGCAGCTCACCTCCTAGAAAGAGAAGGGCTTGCAGTGGGGGAATCCAGTGGAAGTGACGGGACTCCGAGCATGTATCAAGAAGATGGTGAGCAATAGGCTCAGGATCGTCGACGTGGTCCAAGTCATGCTCATCCGGTGGATCCTCCCATGCCAAGAACGGGCATTTAATTTGTGGGAGTTCAATCCGGAACAGCACTAGGCGCTAAGCGGGCTCTTCGATACAACATACGAAGGCGCCTGGAGGGTGCTGTTCAAGGGCGCCGAAGCCCCCGCATCCGCGACCGAAGACCGCGGATTTAGCTCGCAGTATCCAACTGACGAGGTAAGTGATTCAACCCCATTACGGGACACTTGTGATAATTAGATTGACTCTAGTGAGGTTTCATTCTGCCTCTTCCTTTGACAGGAATGGATGGGGAAGGCCAAGCTGCTCATCAGCCCGGCTCCCATGCCAGAAGACCCAGTGGACGCCCGCTTAACAGGGCTGCTGGTTCCGGCACCGCACGTGGTGCCGGAGAAGAAGGCCAAGAAGGTGGCCGCGGGGACTCGAAAGAGTTCCCGCAATCAGGCGTCTGACGACGACGAGGACTCCTCCCCTGAAGACGAGGAGGAGCACTCTCTCCCGGAGGAGGGAGAGAAGAAAAGGAAGGCTTCCCCCATCGGGGAGGCCGAAGGGTCCAAGAGGGGGAGAACTATCCCCCCGGACAGTTCCGCCAACATTAGCATTGGTGAGGATGAGTGGCCTCCAAGGGCCAGGCGTCCGGCAAGATCGTAAGTATCCGGATCCTTGATGTGTAATTTCTTTTATGTCGCGTAGTATCCTTCTAACGCCGCATTCTGCCCGTAGTCTGGCCAACGATGATCTCCCCGACTCATCGAGCGGGTCATTGGCCTCGTCGGATGTGAATTCCATCCCGACTGCCTCCACCCCACGCGCCGACGAGGACGTCGAGGTGGGATCCCAGAGAGGGACCCATCAGGAGGAGGCTCCGGAGGCGCCATCAGGCAGCCTCCCGGACTTCGTGCCGGACTCTACATCGGAACCCGCAGTGGTTCCAGAGTCCGGCAAGCGGCCCCTTCGAAAGAAGGGCAGGACCGTGACGCCGGCGGCCCCCGTCCAACCGGAGGCGCCGGATAACCTGCTGGAGGCGCTTAAAGGCGCTTCCATCGAGGAAGAACACCGCACTATCATGAGTGCGGTGATTGAGAAGGTTCAGCTCGCTAAGAGCGGGCTGACCGAAGCCTGCAGCAGCCTTTTAACAGGCTTTGAGGTAAAAAGTTAAAATTATGTAATGTAATACCGCATAGACAGTAGCCCCTGATGCTTAGTTCGGTGTTCGGAAAGAAAAGCCGGACTAAGGATCTATAACAAGATATACGCAGGGTTGCCTAAAATATGTCAATATGGGTTTGCAGGCTGCACTGCTGACCTCTGCCGCACTAACGGCAGAGGTTGACATGCTAAAGAAGGATCTCGAGCGGTCCGAGCAAGAGCTTGGCCATGCAAAGAAGCAGCTCGAGGAAAAAGAAGGTGAGTAACACCTCTTTGAATAAGTACCTTACAGAAAAGGATTTTGGTTGCAAATAAAATGAACAAGGATAATATGTGTATTGCAGGGGCCACTAACGAGGTGGCAGCCCTGCGGGATGCTGTGTCCGCGGCCGAACGCAATGCGGCCGCGGAACGGGCTGAGCGAGAAAAGCAAGAGGCACGTGTGGCGGAAGTTCGGCAAGAGCTCCAGGTTCTCATGGAAAAACATGAGAGTTTGGAGCGTGACTCCAAGACTCGAGAGTCCGGGCTTGCCTCGGCTCTCGAAAGTGCCAAGTCCGCCAAGGCCGAGGCCCGTAAGGCCCTTCAGGACATTGAGGACATAAAGAAAATAGCGGCGGGTAAGGCGTTTTTCATGCAACGCAGGCATGTTAATGTGAACTACCTGACACTTACCCGCGTTCGGAGCTCTCCAGGGGCGTTTGCAGATCTGCCGCGTAGTGCGTCTGATGCCGCTGCATTCTATCATGGCGAGGAGGGGAGCTCGACGGAGAAGGTCTTCTGGTCTCAGTATACTGAGGCCGGCCATCCGGTGCCCCCAAGCGACCAGCTGAAGCAGCTGGTCGAACTCCACAAGGTAGCTGAGGAGGCCATGAAGGGCCTCATAGTCCGGCTGTGGCCTGGACAGGCCATGCCTGGTAGCTACTTTGGCCTCGTGCGGCGGCTGATGGATGCATGCCCTAGGCTGGATGTAGTCAAGTGCTCCGCCTGTATCGAAGGCGCTCGTCGGGCCCTTGCCCGCATAAAGGTGCAATGGGGCAAATTGGATGCGGAGAAGCTTCTCACGGACCCACCGCCGCCGGGCAAGGAGTATCGCACGCCGGAGAAGTATTATAAAATTGTCCTGAAGGGAGCCTGCGATATTGCAGATGAGTGCTCCCGAAATGTAATCTTTGAGTGAACTCGCTGTTTATTTATCCTGTGCGCTGAAAACTTCGTTCATATGCACCATGAGCAACACTTGTTTAATTTAAAATATTACCTTCTGTGCGGCCGTTTATAAAATCTGAGAGATGGCAAGTCGTTAGCTTCAGCCCCCAAGCCACAAGTGCTGGGGTGTTCAGGATAAACTTGAGCACTCTTGTTCCCATTTTTGGGTCCATCTAGGGAGGCGCTCAACACGACGAACAAGGCAACCGGACTTATAATGCTTGAACACTCTCACTTAGCCATAGAATTCTCTAATTTTAAATTTCGGCGAAGCCCCTGGTATTCGGAAGACCGAATCTGGGGCGCTATCCACGCCTTCATCGGACATTATCCGGAACTTCGCTCGAAGCGGCGTGAGTCTTTAAGGACCCGAGAAAACCTCTCGAACAGCGACCAGTCTCTCGCCTTATCATGCCAGTCAGTTTTAGCTTTCTCCACTGAGGCGTTAACCCGGCTCAACCGGGGCACAATCGCAGTGGTTCTCCCAGTGCCACCTTAGCCGACAGAACGGAACGTAAGGCACCAAAACGTGGGAGCCGGGCAAACCCAACTATTGACCCAAGACATGATTCGGAGCCGATTCATATAATGCTATAAGTTCGGGGTGCCGCACTTGTGAAAGTGTTCGGACTTTATCACACCATAGAGTGGGGAACATAAGCCCCTGGTGTATTATGCCGTACCAAAATATACGGGTGCCAGATGCCATATAATGAGCATATATATATAAAATGTAATGCAATTGCGATCATAAAGGTGCTGCATTATTAATGAAAGAAAAGTCTGCTAGTAGAGCGGACTGATACAAATAGTGCGGTAAGCAAGGGATTTGGACTAAATAAACATGTCCCCCTCCAGGGATGAGCTGCGGATTTGGTGTATATAATCGAATTTAATGCTCGTAATTGAGACCACCTGAGTGTTCGACGCGGCCTTCGTTAGTCCCTGACTGTTGCATCATGAGTTCGGCAGGTTCACCGCCGGACAGGGCTTCTGGTTAACAGAGTCCTGTGTACAAAAAAGAAGAAAAATAATAAAAAAAGAGGGGCACATTTGCGAGCCCCTGGTGTGGTCGAACCGCACTCTGGGTCCGTTGTGATCGTGCCCCCTCCCCTGTGCCCATGGTATCTCCAAAGCGTAATGATGTACGCGGAGTGTTATTCTTGCGATCATACGCGGGCGAGGGTTGGGGCCGCATTGCTATGCATGCTCTGATCGCGCCAGGTGGTCTTGGTTGGCATTGCTCCGGGAGCGCTTTGCTGTATCCGGCCGTTTAACGGCTGGACTCGAGAATTGCCTTAGAAGGCTGCTCTGTACTTCTGCCGCGAGAGCCGCTGTATGTTCCTCCGTTCGGAGGGAGCGTTCCGTATTTCCATTGACCGTGATGACTCCACGAGGGCCTGGCATTTTGAGCTTTAGGTATGCATAGTGCGGCACCGCGTTGAATTTGGCAAATGCGGTTCGCCCGAGCAGAGCGTGATAGCCACTGCGAAACGGGACTATGTCGAAGATTAACTCTTCGCTCCGGAAATTATCCGGGGATCCGAAGACCACTTCCAGTGTGACTGAGCCTGTGCAGTTGGCTTCCACTCCTGGTATGACACCTTTAAAGGTTGTCTTTGTAGGTTTAATCCTTGATGGGTCTATGCCCATTTTGCGCACTGTATCCTGATAAAGCAGGTTCAGGCTACTGCCGCCGTCCATCAGGACTCTCATGAGGTGGAACCCATCGACGATTGGGTCTAAGACCAATGCGGCGAATCCGCCATGGCGTATGCTGGTCGGATGGTCTCTTCGATCGAAAGTGATCGGACAAGAGGACCATGGGTTGAACTTTGGGGCGACTGGCTCCATCGCATAGACGTCCCTTAGTGCGCGTTTCCTCTCCCTGTTGGGTATGTGGGTCGCGTATATCATATTCACCGTCTGTACTTGTGGGGGAAAACCCTTCTGTCCTTTGTTGTTCGGCGGCCGGGTCTCTTCCTCGTCGTCGCTATTTAGCCCCTTGTCATTGTTTTCGGCAATTAACTTGCCGGCCTGCTTGAACACCCAGCAATCTCTATTGGTGTGGTTAGCTGGCTTTTCAGAGGTGCCATGTATCTGGCATGAGCGGTCGAGTATTTGGTCCAGGTTGGACGGACCCGGAATGGTTCTTTTAAATGGCTTCTTCCGTTGACCGGGTTTAGAGCCTCGGAATCCGGCATTGACCGCCGTATCCTCCTTATCGTCGCCGTTAATTCAGCGCTTGTTTTTGTTTCGACGTGACCTGCCATTGTTGTCCTTAGTATCCGGACTGCCAGAATTTTTATGGAGATTGTTACTGCGGGCTAGCCAATTGTCCTCTCCCGCACAAAAGCGGGTCATTAACGATGTGAGGGCTGCCATGGATTTCGGCTTTTCCTGCCCCAGGTGCCGGGCTAGCCATTCATCCCGGATGTTATGTTTGAAGGCTGCAAGGGCCTCTGCGTCCGGACAATCGACGATTTGATTTTTCTTTGTCAAGAACCGTGTCCAGAATTGTCTGGCCGATTCGTCTGGCTGCTGAATGATGTGGCTTAGGTCATCGGCGTCTGGTGGTCGCACATATGTGCCTTGGAAGTTATCAAGGAATGCGGCCTCCAGGTCTTCCCAACACCCAATTGACTCTGCGGGCAAGCTGTTAAGCCAATGCCGAGCTGGTCCTTTAAGCTTGAGTGGGAGGTACTTTATGGCGTGGAGATCGTCGCCACGGGCCATATGGATGTGGAGAAGATAGTCTTCGATCCACACCACGGGGTCTGTTGTGCCATCGTAAGATTCGATGTTTACGGGTTTAAACCCTTCGGGGATCTGATGATCCATTACTTCGTCAGTGAAGCATAACGGGTGTGCGGCGCCCCTGTATTGAGCGATATCGCGACGCGGCTCGAGAGAGCGCTGTCTGCTGTGTTCGGCCCGGCCGGGGTTATCGTATCCGGCACGATGGTATTCGTCGTGGGTCGTAGGGAGCCCACGTGATCCATAGATGGATCTGAATTGCCTTGCTTTGTCCTCCAGTGTTTCTCGCAAGTCCGGCGCGTTCCCTCTTGGCTTCATACTTTTGGAGCGATGCCGGGGTATGGTCTTGGCTGGTGGCCTGGATGCCTCTCTGTCACGACCACGGGGTGGTCGGTCAGCCATATCGTGCGCTGGTGATGGACGTACGTATGCTTCCTCCTCTAATCGGGGGAGCAGCTTGCGTTTTGGGTAACTTTTGGAGGGACGTTCGAGTTTATACTCTTTGGCCGCGAGGACCTTGGTCCATCAATCGGCCAGCAGGTCCTGATCAGCTTGAAGCTGCTGCTGCTTTTTCTTTAGGCTGTTTGCTGTGGCGATAAGCCTGCGCTTGAAGTGCTCTTGTTCGACGGGATCCTCGGGTACGACGAATTTGTCATTGTTGAGGCTTGCTTCGTCTTCGGAGGGAGGCATATAGTTACGATCCTCAACCTCTTCGTCTGCCGCCCCCTCATGAGGGCTTGCTTCTGCATCCTCCTGCGCTGAGTCTTGCTGGAGGGGATTGTCTTCGGCACTCTCTGGAGTATTATTATCTCCTGTGCCGGAATCTTCGTTTTTGCTGTGGCGAGATTTAGAGCGGCGCCGCTGACGCCGGCGCTTGGGCTGTTTCTTTAAGGGATCTGCCTCCGCTGTTCCTTCGCCGTCCCCATCTTTTGGAGTATCCACCATGTATATGTCATATGACGAGGTGGCCTTCCAGTGCCCCGTGGGCGCTGGTTCTTGTTCGTCTCCGGCATCGTCGTCCATAGCGTCGATGTCTTCGGAGTCGTAGTCTAGCATGTCAGTTAGATCGTCGACAGTGGCTACAAAGTGGGTGGTGGGTGGGCTCTGAATTTCTTCGTCGTCCGTATCCCAACCATCCTGGCCATAATCCGGCCAGGGCTCTCCTGATAACGAGAGATGCTTTAGTGAATTCAGGATATTGCCAAAAGGCGAGCATTGGAAGATGTCCGCGGCGGTGAATTCCATAACCGGCGCCCAATCCGGATCGATTGGTAGGGGCGCGGGAGGTTCGGAGTCCGGCGAGGAGTCCGGCGCCTCGGAATCACGAGTTTCGCAGGGGACAAGATTAGTGTTTGGCTCCATCGCCGTGGATGTTGAAGCCCCTAGGGCGGCGCCTATCCACCGACCCTCGATCTGGGCGATCGGCTCCGGGCTAATGGCCGAAGCGGATCCGTGTGCGGCCACCAAGGCACTGTTCGGTGGCAGAGCTAAATCATGCCCGTCATCACAGTGCGGCGCGCTTGGTTGTGGCTCGAGTCCGCCGAAGATCAAGTCTCCGCGGACGTCGGCCGTGAAGTTTAAGCTTCCAAATCTGACCTGACGGCCAGGGGCGTAGCTTTCGATCTGCTCCAGATGGCCAAGTGCCATCAAGCCTATCGGTGACAACACAGAGGAACTCTCAATGAAAGCACCAATGTCGGTGTCAAAACCGGCGGATCTCGGGTAGGGGGTCCCGAACTGTGCGTCTAGGCGGATGGTAACAGGAGACGAGGGACACGATGTTTTTACCCAGGTTCGGGCCCTCTCGATGGAGGTAAAACCCTACGTCCTGCTTGATTAATATTGATGATATGGGTAGTACAAGAGTAGATCTACCACGAGATCAAGGAGGCTAAACCCTAGAAGCTAGCCTATGGTATGATTGTTGTAATGTATGTTGTCCTACGGACTAAAGCCCTCCGGTTTATATAGACACCGGAGAGGGCTAGGGTTACACAGAGTCGGTTACAATGGTAGGAGATCTACATATCCGTATCGCCAAGCTTGCCTTCCACGCCAAGGAAAGTACCTTCCGGACACGAGCCGGAGTCTTCAATCTTGTATCTTCGTAGTCTTGGAGTCCGGCGGACAATGATAGTCCGGCTGTCCGGACACCCCCTAGTCCAGGACTCCCTCAGGGGGCGCGCCCCCCCAAGCCCAATCCAAATTGGGAGGGGGGCCGGCCCCCCCTTTCCTTCTTCCCTCCCCTCTCTTCCTTCCCTCTCCTACTCCTAATAGGAAAGGGGGGCCAAACCTACTTGGAGTAGGTTTGCCCCTCCTAGGGCGCGCCTCCCCTCTTGGCCGGCCCCCTCCTCCTCTCCTCCTTTATATACGGGGGTAGGGGCACCCCATAGACACACAAGTTGATCATCGTGATCGTTCCTTAGCCGTGTGCGGTGCCCCCCTCCACAATATTACACCTCGGTTATATTGTAGCGGTGCTTAGGCGAAGCCCTGCGACAGTTGAACATCAAGATCGTCACCACGCCGTCGTGCTGACGGAACTCCACCCCGTACCTCTGCTGGATCGGAGTTCGGGGTGCGTCATCGAGCTGTACGTGTGTCAAGAACTCGGAGGTGCCGGAGTAACGGTGCTTGGATCGGTTGGACCAGGAAGACGTACGACTACTTCCTCTACGTTGCGTCAACGCTTCCGCTTCGGTCTACGAGGGTACGTAGACAACACTCTCCCCTCTCGTGCTATGCATCACCATGATCCTGCGTGTGCATAGGAAATTTTTTGAAATTACTACGTTCCCCAACAATTGATACCTTGGTTCTCAAAACTGAGGGAAATACTTACGCTACACTTGCTGCATCACCCTCTCCTCTTCGAGGAAAACCAACGCAAGCTCAAGACGTAGCATGTACCACATCCTCACATGACATCATGATGTAATACTAGCATAACTTTCCATACTACATCTAGATATACTCCTACCATATGCTCACAAATATAATGTAAATGAGTAGGGAGAGATTGCACCAAGATGAGTAGGGAGGAGGCAGGGGAGGAGGAACAAGAATCCTCGTTGTCAACTGCCACCGACCAAAGAATATGGTGTCGCTTACCTGCTCGTTGGCCATGAAGCTTCCCGGGACAGAGAGCTAGAAGGAGGAAAATTGTGACAGTTGTTCAGATGGTGAGTCGAAGGGGGATAAATAGGGTAAGGAAATAGGAAGAAGGTGGCCCAATTCCTTCGCTGATTATTCGAGGATGCATGTGAGCTCGCACCATCTCCTCACTCGCACGACCACTGTGCCACCTTCTGCCTCCCTGCACGAGGCAAGTGTGGCTGAGTGAAAGCTACTGATTCAGTCGCTCCTCACGGGCCTGGCTTAGTCGTACTTTAGGTACCATGCTATGCAAGCCCAACAGTGGTCACAAGTTAACAAATGGACCAAAATTGCATCCTCAGGGCCCAGCTAGGGGTGATACGAGCAACCAAACACGAGCCCAACTGTTCAAATTCTATTAGACAATTCCCATGATAACCTCTAAAAACTTAATTATTCTTCTGCCAAAATATAGTTTGATACAGTCAGTTACGTATAAATTAGCTAGAAATCTTTTTTCCCTTTCTGAAAGAGCAGTCAGTCCGATGCTTCTTTTTGCAAGTAGAAAATTGCACCTACGTGATTGTTCTAGCTAATAACCACATAATCTATCTCCATACCTCTAAGAATAAACTGTGGACTTGCCGTTTTGATGTTTGATATCCAATTGGAACTCTGAAAGACGAAGACATAGGGGACATGAACCGGAAACCCCTATTTCCCGTCTGTCTCAGGGAATAGTTCGACAATCGACAAACACAACAAGTACCTAGTGTTGTTCCTAATGGGTAGGCCCATGAACCTACTTTGTTCGGTTCAACACGGTTTTCTTCTTCTTATCGGTGTATTTATTTTTTGTATGGCTTTTAATTTAGGGACAATTGCAAGTGTTCCCCTTGTTGGAACCCACCCACGGGGTTGCCATTACTTTTCCACCTTGCTCAGTTTTGCCCTTAGATTTGTCCCATGACTTGCTCCAATGCCTTTCTGTGACTGCTCTGTGTGGCCAGTGCTGTTTTGGACAACAGATGCCACAAGCCTTTCCTTATAGGTGGGACCCATGTATGTATCGCGTCTCATTTCGCCCCTCTCTCCTGAATCGGTCTGTAGAACCCTAGCACAACAGAAATGCCGACGAACCCTAACCCTAGCTTTTCGCGGCGTGCATCTGAGCCCCGACCATGGTTTGGTGGATGTCGTGATAGATCTTGACCACATCTTCATTGGCTACGATGGTGAAGACCCGTAGCTCATGCGGCAGTGGAGAAATGGAGAGCTCCATTGATGGAGAGGACTCCGTTGTTGATGGAATAGAGCAGCCAACAGATCCCAGCTGGGTAAGTTCACCTGCTCCTTCTCACTAGTTCTTGTGTTTCAGATAGATATGTTGTGCATCATGTTTTTCGGATGTTTGCTTGCATTCATAGGATGGATCCAACGTGCATGTTTTCTCTGTCCATTAGAATGGAAACAACTATTTTAGCAAGGCCTGGTACCAAGGATAAAGGCACATGCTTTACTTTTTCGCTTGTGGTTGATGCTACAAGCACATACAACTCTTTTAGGATGCAATACACACAAAATATCCATGGGGTTTGTACGATGTTGTTGAGTTTAGATTTTGGGACCAGAATAAAGTTGCTTGGATCCCTCTACAATGTGATGATGAGCTAGCCCAGATGTTTGGATCGAATGCACTATCAAAAAATGCCAAAAATGAAGCCACTATCATACGGAGAGCCAAACCAGATGCAACTCCTAGTACGGCAAAGCCCCCTGTCCCAGGAAACAAATCTAAATTTGCTAGTACTAGGTCTAGGAGCAGCAGAGCAGCTCCAAGTAGTAGCTGTCATCCACCAGGAAATCCTAGTGCGAATGTGCCACCTCAACCTGGTTCTACTGACATTCATGTTGCTCATACTTCCACTCAACTACCTGCAGATTCTAGAATTGAGGAGGCAGAGTCTGATGATGTGCTAGGTTCAGATGGAGAAGATGATAGAATGTTCCCTGATCTAGTACCCAGGATGAATGTGGAGCGGTATGGTGAGGACTACATTCCAGTAGAGTTTCAGATATAGATGAAGAAGAGGAATAGGAGAACATTGACATGGGATATTTTGAGAATGATGATGAGGACATGTCTGAGATCTTGCACGATAGATAGTCCAAGTCTACCCGAAGAGGTTGTCTTTCCTTCTGTTGTGGATTGTAGAAATGTTGTAGCTACATTCTCCATAAAAAAATGAAGTAGAGTACAAAATAGAGCACGGTAATCCATCAAGGTTCACTCTGTATTGTGCTTTTCCAAGATATAGGTGGAGGTTGCATGCCTCTCAAAAGAGAAACACCACTTTGTTTCAGGTGCTGGCAAATTGCATAATCATTTTTGACTATTCTGCAACTGATGTTGTTACATAGTAATTATGATTAAATTTCCTACCGAGTAACTAACTAAATTTGTATGTACAGATCAAAGTAAATCCTTATGAGAACCATTGCCCCAGTGTCAACATAAATGAAAGATTGACGACAACCAAGAGGAGATGGATTGCTTATGTTGGGTAGAACTAGGTAAGAGAAAATTCAAACATTGGTCCTACTGAATTGCAAACCAACTTGAAGAAAAAATATGGTCTATAATTTCCTTATATGAGAGTTTATTATGGTAAACAAATGGGTATTGAAAACATTTATGGAAAGTATGAGGACAGCTTCCAGCTTTTGTACTCATTCAAAGCTAAAGTGAAGAAAGCTTCTCCTGGTAGTGTTGTAGAAATAGATAGGCACATTATTCCCTTCAAGTTGAAGGGAAAGAGTTATGAGAAGGAGTCTTTCAGAAGAGTTTTTGTTGGTTTCAAAACTTGTTGGAGTGGTTTTTTAGCTAGATGCAGGTGACGGTGTCCTGGACTAGGGGGTACTTGCCACGTCGTCTTCCGGTCAGCGGGATCGGGCCGAGGACCCCCATGGCGGTTTACTCATCGGCCACTTAGGGCAGCTCACGCCGCATACAAGGGAGATTCCACAAGACTTGACGCCCAAGCCGAGGACTCTTCTAAACCCTAGGCCTCCGGCATATTATATAAACCAAGGCCGGACTAGTCAATGTGGGATCTCATATTCATTAGAACAATCTCGTGGTAGATGCATGTACTCTGTACTACACCCATATGAATACAATCAAAAATAGGACATAGGGTATTATCTCTTCGAGAGAACCCAAACCTAGGTAAAATCATGTGTCTGTGTTACCATCGCCCCAAGACGCCTAGATTAGGACCCCTACTACGAGATTTGCCGGATTTAGGGCCGACATTGGCGCTTTCATTGAGAGCCTGTTGGGTGATTGCCACAGATCGATGAGATGATTAGCTGCTATTTTTTTAGTTAGATTTATTCCACACGAATTGATTTCTTCGAGAGTTATTGTTGTTGGATCGCAATTTTATTTCACAGACTCATCCAGGATCGACTTTGATCTTAGATCATATCAACGAATTTATGTGTCGGGCAGCCGCTAAGCTTAAGAGATCGGCACGACCGAGGACAAAAGCGTATTCATCGGCTGAGCACTTGCCTCGTGTGATCCCAAGTCCGAAGCGGCCACGAGGAGCCTGAAGCTGCCCTCCTCAGGCAGTGCATGCACAGAGATGATCCTCTCCTCTTCTTTATTATTATTATAATTATTAAGGTCAAATCATCCTTGGAAGAGACGGAGCGACGCGGGGCGTGTGGAGTTCCAAAACGCTTTAGACTACTAAGTACAAACCCATTGACAGTTCACGTATAGGACTCCACTAAAAATACTCCCTCCGTCTAGTAATGTAAGACATTTTTTTACACTAATGTAATGTCAGAGAGCGTCTTACATTATGGGATGGAGGGAGTACTAATCAGCCATCACATTGTTCGAGGTCAGATTGATATCAGTACAAGGCGATACTTGTCCGATTTTTATGCCTCGTCGCCCGAAGGAAGACTATCAGCTTTTATTTTTCTAAAATACTTGTACTGTATATATTAAATATGCACCGGATATTTTTTCTGCTGGTTTGCAATAATTCTTTTGTATAGATTTCTCAGCCGGTTACAATTTGGTCCGTTGATCGCATCAACGTGGTGGTCCGTCCAGTTTATGGCCAGCTGGCTTCCTCCATAGTCCGGCGGACACCATGTCCGCAGCCCGGCCTGCCAGATGATTCGAACTATGTCGCGGGGTCACCATATTGAGTCATCGTGTCGTCAAACGGACCTTAGCGTCCAGGCCACATCTTTTTAATAAATTAATTTATGTATTTTAATTACGAAAATAATTTATTATTACTACTATTACTTCTTGCTGAAAAGTGCATAGACCTGAAGTACT
Organism: Triticum timopheevii; assembly: GCA_963921465.1. Classification (NCBI taxonomy): domain Eukaryota; kingdom Viridiplantae; phylum Streptophyta; class Magnoliopsida; order Poales; family Poaceae; genus Triticum; species Triticum timopheevii. Next base: position 272,914,368 of record OY997262.1, on the reverse strand, counting down.
ACTAACCTAATTGACTAGTACTAATTTTGCAGCACGGTACCCTAGATTTGGTTAGTGGATTATAGTAATTTAAAGTACTACTACTCCACGTAAAGGTTAAGACCAATGTATTCTTGGTACTGGTTGATACTAGTTCCATACAGAATATTTTTCCTTTTGTTCGCTTTGGTCTACTATATGGTCTTCATCGTCAAACAGGATTTGTTTCTCCTTGCTATCCGTTTAGCACATAAAATTACTGCACATAGAATATTTCTGTCGTTTTGCACTGCATTATTTTTGCAGAGATATTTTAACGACACTTGTGCACGGTGTCGGTCTGGCCAGCCTCTCGCCGTCACCTAGGCCAGTCGAGCTGTGTCGAGATCGCCGTGCGACAACAACGTGATACCATCCAGCGACCTCGGCGCTCAGCCGAATTATTCGCTTCGCATATATTAATTATGCATTTTTTTCTTTTCATTATTATTGTTTCTTGCTTGCACTGTATCATGTGTGCAGGTAATCGATTTCTACTGCGTCACGCGGTCACCTCGGCGTTCCGACGCCGTCGCCTCACCTCCGTCGACCAAATTACGTTGTCACCTCAGCGAGCCGGCCTGTGCCGGCATCGCCACACCGTCTCCTCTTGAAGGCGACATCCACCTCGCCGACCTGCTTCGATAATTCGGCTAACGTGGGGGATCCAACCTTGCCTCAACAACTTGCTTCGTCACCTCGGCTGGATCGAGGGCTTTGAATCACCTCATCAACCCACTCGAACCTGGACTTCGGCATCACCCTACCAACCTACTCCGCACCTCGGCTGGACCTCGGGCTTTGCGTCGCCACATCGATCGTGTTGTGTCACTACTTCGAAATGTCGAGCTCCTTGCTCGGAAACCTCTGGACGGGCTTGGGCTGGGACCTCGGTCAAGCCGAGGACCATGCCAGATCTGTCAAAGTTTAAGGGGCGTCCTCCTCCCGCCACAAGCTCGGCCGCATCATCAACACCGAGCACATTAACCAACTAAGTCACTTTCATGCTCAACTTTTTCAATTTTCAATTTTTGTTCGGTTCGACCAATCATTATGTTTTTATTAAACAAAAAAATGTTTGCTAAAAAAGACTGTTTGTGAAAACTTAGTTTGTTAAAAGCAACTTTCTTTACTCAAATTAACTAGGGCTCTTAAATTTACATGAGCCATTTTATGATAAAAGTTTTCTTCTTAGTCGTTGCAAAGTCTTTTTTGCGACTCTTATCTCTCCTCGAGGGTATGGTCAATAGCCGGATCGCCTAGTTTCTCTAAGACGCTCAAGTTTAATTCGCTAAATTGGCCTCTGAGAAGCACTCCGACTTCGAGATATGGAGGTTGATGCCAAAGGCTGGCCTACTTGAAGTTTAGAGATCGGATGTGTCATGATAAAGCATGACGGAAGGAAAAAATATTTTTAAGACCAATTTTCGGATTGGCACAAAAAACTTGATTTAGTTCAGATGTCAAGCTTTTACATAAGTTTTTTTGTTCTCTAAGCTTATGACACCTTTAACCTATTTGTGTGTCTCTAGCATAAGTCTCGCAGTACAACGTCGGACTCCTTTAAAGCATCGACAATATCAACGGGGGGCTGCGACTAGCACCGAACCCACCAAAAACCAAGGTACACCGGCAAAACATTCTTGGACATTGCTTTATATGCATCAGTTTCGAATTGTGTCTTCAGTCAATAGTTGGGTTGTCCGGCTCCTGTGATTGCCTCCTATGTTCCGCTTTGTTTGGCTAGGTGTGCTAAAGGAGAACCACTGCGATTGTACTTCCGGTTAGGCTGGTCAAGTACCTCAGTGGAGAAATTCGAAAACTAACTGCCACAATGAACGTAAACTGGTCAGCAATCCGATGACTGTGTCAAACTATAGATCGATAGAGGTTACCCCGTGTTAAACGACTGGCCATTCATAAAATTGGTCGAAGTGTTATTGTCTTGTCCTCGACTGACGCCGAACACTAACAAGGGGCTAGTAACTGCCCCCAACTTTAAACTCCTATGACTAACTGAAAGTTATAAAGCCTGCATATCTGATTGGCTCGTTTCCACCAACGCAACCTCCTCCGGGCACTGAGACGTCGGCTAAGGGTTGTCTGGTTAGTACGGAAACATCCAGTGTAGCATCTACAAAGGGGTAGTAGCCGACGATGGGCCACTTTCAGATTATAAACTATCGCAACAGAGTTAAAATAAACATATATCATCAGTGTTTGTATTCAATATACGAGCACTATCTTCCTTAATTATTGTTATAAATCCATAAATATGCATCAATTTGACTTAAGATTTTGGCCAGGCTGGGTTGCCTGGCTCCTGTGTTTACACCCTACGTTCACGACTATTCGGCTAGGGGGTAAAGGGAGCACCTCTGTGATTGATACTACCGGGTCATCCAGGTTAGTACCTCAGACTGGGTGAAGCCGAAAGCTAGCTATCTTAAGAATATAATTGGTCAGCAACGACTGAAGTGTAAATTTTGGTTCATTAAGACCATAGAGTTCGAGAACTTTTCCCTAACTAAATCCCCAATATCCCCCCCCCACATTGATCAGAGGTGAGGTTTCATGATCATGGTCAGCATGACAACCCAAAGAAAAGAACCGATAGCGGGACTATTCTCTTTGGAAGATGTTTCTTACGTTAATAGTAATATAACATATCTCTCCGCGTACCTTTGTTTATAAAACTGTATGGCTGGATTGCTTTGTTTGCCATAAATATTTACCCTCATAAAGGCTTTATAAAGTGGGACAAATACTCCCCGGCTACTAGCCTAGGAGGTTGAAGGCGATGGTCGGTCAACAAAGTTTTGTACAATGCAGATCCGATCATTAATGACGTAAAGTACTTGGATACATAGAATCATTGCACATAAATTGCGAGTAAAGTCAATTTATGGCAACCCACCTTTTAAAGAGTAAAGGACACGATCTCGCTGAGACAACCGAGCAGCTGACATAACGCTCTCATAGTTCTCAATTGGCATTGATTTCCTATCTATTAAGCCCCTTGGGGCTGACTTTGGCGAGCCCAACTTTCGCTAGCTCTAGCTCCTTTAAGATCTTTATTCTCCTTCCGAGAAGTTTGTGTTAAACACAAAAAAAGAAATTGTCAAATGGATGTCGATCCTTAATTCAGCCACCCGTGTCCACATTAAGGCTCGGGGGCTACTAAGCTTTGCGCTTATCATTTACAAATATTAAAGGGGCAGATTGATCCCCTGATCTGGTGTTGCCACCCAACCAGTGGCTCGGGTTCTACTGCATTACCTATTCAATGCAGAAAATTCAAAGTGCTCAATGTTCGGCTTGACCGAGCTATGGGCAGACACATCTTCGGACGATAATAAGTACCATCTGGGACTTATCAGGCATCAAGCTAAGATATTACGATGACTTCTCAAAACCCTCTCTCAAGGGCTCATCCGCTGATCACTATCTCCTCTAATATATTACACTTTGTTTCTATTCCTACGTTGCTGCCGGGCTAGGAGTTGATCCTCAGACTGATTTTGCAAATCGACCTGAGCCTCAGGGGCTACTGGGATCAGCGGTTTCATGTTTTCCTTTAGGTGCATCTCAGGTTTTAGGCTGACACACAACTTGTGGGCTACTGGCTATATATCTCGTCAAGACATAAATTGCACCAATCAGAAATATATCCACAAAAAATCAGCCCAAGACCGAGGTGGTGCACCACCTCGGATATAGTCCGGCGTTGGAACTTGGATGCAGTCCGACAGTGGAGCTTGGATGCAGTCCGGCGCTGAAGCTCGGCTGCAAAAAGACACTTCGGATATAGTCCAGCATTGGAGCTTGGCTGCAAAAAGACACCTCAGATGCAGTCCAGCGTTGGAGCTTGGATGCAGTCCAGCATTGGAGCTCGGACGCAAGAGGACACCGCCACATGGGAAACACTTCAAACCTGAGGTGTGGCGTAAAAATAACAAGGCATTGATAAAGTCCGAGAACTTAAAGGGGCTCCTCGGATACCCGGCGTGTAAACTCTTCGGACTCACTTTGGCGATCCTCAAGATCAAAGATGGGAAGATTTATTGAACTAATTTGGAAGAATCGAGGAGCGTCCCCAACTTGAAGACTGGTTCAGGGGGCTACTGACAGTGTCATGGAGTAGGGGTACTGACCACGTCATCTCTCGGCCAGCGGGATCAGGCTGAGGACCCCCATGGCGGTTCACTCATGGGCCACTTCGGGCAGCCCATGCCGCATACATGGAAGATTCCACAAGACTTGGAGCCCAAGCCGAGGACTCTTCTAAACCCTAGGCCTCCGGTGTATTATATAAACCAAGGCCAGGCTAGTCAATATGGGATCTCATATTCATTACAACAATCTCGTGGTAGATACATGTACTCTGTACTACACCCTATATGAATACAATCAAAAGCAGGACGTAGGGTATTATCTCTTCGAGAGAGCCTGAACATGGGTAAAATCTTGTGTTCGTGTTACCATCGCTCCAAGACGGCTAGATTAGGACCCCTACTACGAGATATGCCAGATTTAGGACCGACAGCAGGCCCTACCTAGATGTGGATGCTACAACTCTTAATGGTAGGATTAGAGGGCAATTGGTAGCAGCATGTGCAGTTGATGCACATAAATGGATGTTTCAAGTAGCCTATGGTGTACTAGAGACAGAGTCCCGGGATAGGTGGGCCTGGTTTTCCCAACATCTAAAGAAGGTCATAGGACACCCTGACAGACTTTTTATTCATATCGATGCATGCAAATGTCTAGAGTCAGCAGTGCATGTAGTCTTTCCAGGAGTAGAGCACGGAAAGTGCATGAGACGTCTTGTAGCATTCCAAGAAATTCAAGGGAAAATTGTATGGTGAGAATTTGTGGCCATGTTCACTCACTTATGCCTTCACTTGAAGGGAACAACAATGGGATATTGTTCATCCAGGTTTCAGACTTTGTCCTTCTATTCAGCACAAAGCTGCAGCGGGAAGGCCAAGGAAAACAAGAATCAGGGCACTAAGTAAAGGGAAGGGCCTTGGATCTAGGAAGAAGAAATGCAAAAGATGTGGAGGCTATGGACATTTCCTAAAGCACTGCAAAAACGCCATTGATCCTGCATTTGGAGAAGAGGATACATGTTGGGGGGCTGACAATGCTCACGAGCCTATAGAGCCACACAATGCTGACCAAGGAGAAGATGATGTAGTTAGTGCAGATGAAATTGAAGAACCAGAGCATACAACAAGTGTAGAGCTTTATCTAGATCATCCAGCTAGTGCAGAGCTTCCTCCTAAGCAGCCAACAAGTGCAGAGCTTCCTCCTAAGCAGTCATCTAGTGAAGATGATGTATGACAAGAGCCTGCTACACAAGCTTCTACTGTTGCTAGTGTAGTTCAATGGTTTGTAATATTTGTAATGGTTTTCCTTTTATGTATTTGATACGACCATTTTGCATCATGTTTACCTATTGAATGTTATCTATAATGTTTTTGATCAATATAACACTTTGTGGAGCAGTTCTAATGTCTTTTCTCTCTTAATTTGCAGGATTTACATAAAGCAGGAGATGTCCGGCAGGTGGAATTCTAGACCTGAAAAATCTATGTCAGAGATACCTATTCTGCACATCTCCAAATGAGCTGAAATTTCATGGAGAATTATTTTGGAATAAATAAAAAATACTGGAGAAAACAAATACCAGAGGAGGCCACCCAGGTGCCCACAAGGCACCAGGGCTTTCCCTGGTGGCTTGTGGGGGCCCTGGCCAGCCTTCGTGGCCCATCTTATGGTATATAATCCCATTTTCCCTAGAAAAAAATAAGGAGAGTCCTTTCGGGATGGAGCGTCGCCATCTCGAGGTGGAACTTTGGCAGGAGCAATTTCTCTCTCGAGTGGAGCGATTTCGCCAGGGATACTTCCCCCCAGGAGGGGGAAATTGAAGCCACCGTCATCACCAACAACCCTCTCATTGTGGGAGGACCAATCTTTATTAACATCTTCAGTAGCACCATCTCATCTCAAACCCTAGTTCATCTCTTGTATTCAATCTTTGTCTCAAAACCTCAGATTGGTACCTATGGGTTGCTAGTAGTGTTGATTACATCTTGTAGTTGATGCTAGTTGGTTTATTTGGTGGAAGATTATATGTTTAGATGCTTGATGTTATTCAATAGCCCTCTAATGTTGAACATGAATATGATTTTTGAGTAATTACTTTTGTTATTGAGGACATGGGAGAAGTCTTGTCATAAGTAATCATGTGAATTTGGTATTCGTTTGTTATTTTGATGATATGTATGTTGTTGTTTCCCTTAGTGGTGTTATGTGAACGTCATTTACATGACACTTCACCATATTTGGACCTAAGGAAATGCATTGTGGAGTAGTAATTAGATGATGGGTTGCTAGGGTGACGGAATCTTAAACCCTAGTTTATGTGCTATTCTGTAAGGGGATGATTTGGATCCATATGTTTCATGCTATGGTTAGATTTAGCTTAATTCTTCTTCGTAGTTGCGGATGCTTGCAAGAGGGGTTAATCATAAGTGGGAGGCCTGTTCAAGTAAGAACAACAACCAAGCACCAATTCGTCCACATATCAAATTATCAACATATGAACGCGAATCAAACAAACATGATGAAAGTGACTAGATGAAATCCCCGTGTGTCCTTAAGAGTGCTTTGCTTATTATAAGAGATTGTTCTAGCATGTCATTTGCTGCAAAAAGGATTGGGCTACCTTGCTGCACCTTAGTTACTATTGTTGCTTGTTGCTCATTACAAATTACCTTGCTGTCAAACCATCTATTACCTATAATTTCAATGCTTGCAGGCATTACTTTGCTGAAAACCGCTTGTCATTTCCTTTTGCTCCTCATTGGGTTCGATATTCTTACTTATCGAAAGGACTACAATTGATCCCCGATATTTGTGGATCATCAAGACTGTTTTCTAGTGCCGTTGCCGGGAGTGAAGTGCCTTTGGTAAGTGTAATTTGGTAATGAAACATCCATATTAATTACATGCTTAAATTTACTATCACTTGTTACTATGGAAAACAATCCTTTGAGGGGTTTGTTCGGGGTATCTTCACCTCAACCAGAGGCACAAAGAGGTTCCCCTCAACCTACTGCAACTACTAAAAATGTTTATTATGAGATTTCTTCGGGTATGATACATAAACTGCTACCTAATCCTTATGTAGGAGATGGAACAGTACATCCTGATATGCACTTAATATATGTAGATGAAGTTTGTGGATTATTTAAGCTTGCAGGTTTATTCTAAGATGGAGTTAAGAAGAAGATTTTCCCTTTATGTTTGGAGGGAAAGGCATTGACATGTTATAGGCTATGTGATGATATTGGAACATGGGATTGTAACCGATTGGAATTGGAGTTTCATCAAAAGTTCTATCCTATGCATCTAGTTCATCGTGATTGGAATTATATGTATAACTTTTGGCCTCGTGAGGGAGAAAGTGTCGCTCAAGCTTGGGGGAGGCTTAAGTACATGATGTACACATGCCCCAATCATGAGCTCTCAAGAGAAATTATCTTACAAAAACTTTATGCCTGGCTTTCTCATAATGACCAAACCACGCTCGATTCTTCTTCTACTGGTTCCTTTATGAAGAAAACTATTGAATCCAGATGGGATCTTCTAGAAAGAATTAAACACAACCTTGAAAGTTGGGGACTTGACAAAGGTAAAGGGTCAAGTATAAAACTTGAGTTTGATTGTGTTAAATCTTTTATGGACACTGACGATTTTCATCAGTTTAGCACTAAATATTGACTTGACTCTTAGATGGTAGCTTCCTTTTGTGAATCATTTTCTACTCATGTTGATCTCCGTAAGGAGAAGTGGTTTCAATATCATCCCCCTATTAAAGAAAAGATCGAGTAATGATGTCTACTACGCAACCTTCTTCTTGTAGACTCGTGTTGGGCCTCCAAGCACAGAGTTTTGTAGGACAGTAGCAAATTTCCCTCAAGTGGATGACCTAAGGTTTATCAATCCGTGGGAGGCATAGGATGAAGATGGTCTCTCTCAAACAACCCTGCAACCAAATAACAAAGAGTGTCCCCAATACAATGGTAAATTGTATAGGTGCACTAGTTCGGCGAAGAGATGGTGATACAAGTGTAATATGGATGGTAGAAATATATTTTTATAATCTGAATAAATAAAAACAACAAGGTAACTAGTAACAAAAGTGAGCGAAAATGGTATTGCAGTACTTGAAAACAAGGCTCAGGGTTCATACTTTCACTAGTGCAAAGTCTCTCAACAATGATAACATAATTAAATCATATGTAAATCCCTCAACGCTCGACAAAGAGTCACTCTAAAGTTCTATCATAGAGAACATAAGATGAAATTGCTTGTAGGGTATGAAACCACCTCAAAGTTATTCTTTTCGACCAATCCATTGAGCTATTTCTATAAGTGTCACAAACCACCCTAGAGTTCATAGTAAAATAACACCATATGATACACATCAATCAAACCTAGTGTCACATCGATACTCTAGTGTCACCACAAGTATCTGTGGGTCGATTATATGATATGCATCAAACAACTTCAGATTCATAATATTCAATCCAACACAAAGAACTTCAAAAGTGCTGCAAGATTTCTACCAGAGAAACAAGGACGAAAACGTGCATCAACCCCTATGCATAGGTTACCCGAATGTCACCTAGAGAACTGCAAGTTGAGTGCCAAAACATACATCGATGAATCAATAGAACACCCCATTGTCACCAGGGGTGTCCCACACACGACATACATCAAGTGTTCTCAAATCCATAATAGTATTCAATCCGATAATAGTGAAATATCAAAGGTAAAACTCAATTCATCACAAGAAGGTAGAGGGGGAGAAACACCATATAATCCAACTATAGTAACAAAGCTCGCGGTACATCAAGATTGTGCCAAATCAAGAACACGAGAGAGAGAGAGAGATCAAACACATAGCTATTGGTACATACCCTCAGCCCCAAGGGTAAACTACTCCCTCCTTGTCATGGAGACCACCGGGATGATGAAGTTGCCCTCCGGTGATGGTTTCCCCCTTCGGCAGGGTGCTGGAACGGGCTCCTGTTTGGTTTTTCATGGCTATAGAGGCTTGCGTCGGCGGAACTTCCGATCTAGGTTTCTTTCTGGGAGTTTCGGGATTTATAGGAATTTTGACGTTGGTCTCACGTCAGGGGGACGCTCCAGGGTCCCACAAGCCAGGGGGCGCTCCCTAGGGGGGACGTGCCCCTAGGCTTATGGACTCCTCATCCACCTCCTGGCCTGGCTTCGATGCTTTGGGGTTCTCTTTTGGTCCATCAAAATTCATCGTAAAGTTTCAGCTTGTTTGGACTCGTTTGATATTCCCTTTTTGTAGAACTCAAAAATAAGGGGAAAAACAGAAACTGGCACTGGGCTCTAGGTTAATAGGTTAGTCCCAACAATAATAAAAAATAGCATATTAATGCATATTAAACATCCAAAACAGGTAATATAATAGCATGGAACAATAAAATATTATAGATACGTTGGAGACATATGAAGTAACCCGTTATTGTTAAGGAGGAAACTATCATTTACAATGCTGATCCAGTTGTACCTACTGATTATACTAAGAAACCTCCTTTCTCTGATAGGATAAAGGAACATGCTAAAGCCTCAATTGTGGTTAATAAAATTAATATCAGAATACCTAGACCCTCTGAACAAATTAAAGTTGAACCTAATGTTGCTTTGGTTAAAGATCTCTTGGTCGATAATATTAATGGGCATGTTATTTACTTCTGTGATAAAGCTACTAGAATTGCTAAGCCTGATCCTAAAGATAAGAATAAGCATGTTGTTGGCATGCATGTTGTCTCTGTTAAAATAGGAGATCATTGTTACCATGGTTTATGTGATTTGGGTGCTAGTGTGAGTGCCATTTCGTTTACCTTATATCTAGAGATTATGAATGAAATTGCACCTGCTGAAATAGAGGACATTGATGTTACTATTAAGCTTGCGAATAGAGATTATTTCACCACTTGGGATTGTTAGATATTTTGAAGTCTTGTGTGGAGAGATAAAATACCCTACTAATTTTCTAGTTCTTGGTTCTCCACAAGATGATTTTTGTCCCACTATATTCGGTAGACCTTTTCTGAATACAGTTAATGCTAAGATAAATTGCAATAAATAAATTGTTAGTGTTAAGTTTGGTGATGTATCTCATGAGTTTGATTTTTCTAAGTTCCATAGACAACCTTGTGATAAATAACTCCCTAGTCAAGATGAAATTATTGGTCTTGCTTCTATTGTCGTACCTCCCACTGATCCGTTAGAACAATATTTGCTAGACCATGAAAATGATATGCATATGAATGAAAGAAATGAAATATATAAGATATTATTTGATCAAGCACCTATAGTTAAACATAATTTTCCTGTTGAAACTCTTGGAGGTCCTCCTCCACCTAAGGGTCATCCTGTCTTTGAATTGAAGAAATTACATGATACATTGAAATATGCTTATCTTGATGAAAAGAAAATATATCTTGTTATTATTAGTGCTAACCTTTTAGAGCATGAAGAAAAGAGATTGCTTAAAACTCTAAGGAAGCACCATGCAGCAATTGGATATACTCTTGATGATCTTAAGGGCATTAGTTCCACTCTATTTCATCACAAGATTAATATCGAGCGTGATGCTAAACCGGTCGTTGATCACCAACGACGGTTAAATCCTAAGATGAAGGATGTGGTAAAGAATGAAATATTAAAGCTTCTGGAAGCAGATATAATATATCCCATAGCTGATAGTATATGGGTAAGTCCTATTCATTTTGTTCTTAAGAAAGGAGGTATAACTATTGTTCCTAATGATAAAAATGAACCCATGATAACCCACAAGTATAGGGGATCGCAATAGTTTTTGAGGGTAGAGTATTCAACCCAAATTTATTGATTCGACATAAGGGGAGCCAAAGAATATTCTCAAGTATTAGCAGCTAAGTTGTCAATTCAACCACACCTGAAAGACTTAATATCTGCAACAAAGTATTTAGTAGCAAAGTAGTATGGAAGTAACGGTAACGGTGGAAAGTAACAGTAGAAGTTTTGTAGCAATCGTAATAGTGGCAACGGAGAAGTAACTTAACAAAGATCATTATGAAACGAGCTCATAGGCAATGGATCAATGATGGATAATTATATCGGATGGCATTCATCATGCAACAGTTATAACATAGGGTGACACAGAACTAGCTCAAATTCATCAATATAATGTAGGCATGTATTCTGAATATAGTCATACGTGCTTATGGAAAAGAACTTGCACGACATCTTTTGTCCTACCCTCCGTGGCAGCGGGGTCCTAATGGAAAGTAAGGGATATTAAGGCCTCCTTTTAATAGACTACCGGACCAAAGTATTAGCACTTAGTGAATACATGAACTCCTCAAACTACGGTCATCACCGGGAAGTGTCCCGACTATTGTCACTCTGTGGTTGCCGGATCATAACACGTAGTAGGTGACCATAACTTGCAAGATAGGATCAAGAACACTCATATATTCATGAAAAAATAATAGGTTCAGATATGAAATCATGGCACTCGGGCCCTAGTGTCACGCCCAAGATGCGACCCTATCCTAAAGGAACTCGAAGGTCCCACCAAGGATAGAAGCGCATCTTGAAGATGCTTTTGCAAGGTGGATATCATTACATCAACATTACATGATAGATGGGGATACATACAAAAAGGCATACAATGCCACACGAATACAACATCATATTACATAAGAGCACCATACGACTACGGATGAAACACAAACAGAAACTCAAACGACATCCACCCTGCTAGCCCAGGCTACCGACCTGGAACCTATCCCCTGATCGAAGAAGAAGCAGAAGAAGAACTCCAAAACAAGCAAACATCACTCTCGCGTCATGATCATCGCATAACCTGTACCTGCAACTGTTGTTGTAGTAATCTATGAGCCAGGAGGACTCAGCAATCCCATTACCATGGGTATCAAGACTAGCAAAGCTTAATGGGTAAGGAAGGGGTAAAGTGGTGAGGTTGCAGCAGCGACTAAGCATGATATGGTGGCTAACATACGCAAATAAGAGCGAGAAGAGAAACAATGGAACGGTCGTGAAGCTAGCAATGATCAAGAGGTGATCCTAAACTCCTACTTACGTCAAACATAACCCAAAACCGTGTTCACTTCCCGGACTCCGCCAAAAAGAGACCATCACGGCTACACACACGGTTGATGCGTTTTAATTCGGATCTGGTGTCAAGTTATCTACAACCGGACATTAACAAATTCCCATCTGCCACATAACCGTGGGCACGGCTCTCGAAAGTTTATACCCTGTAGGGGTGTCCCAACTTAGCCCATGATAAGCTCTCACGGTCAACGAAGGATATTCCTTCTCCTAGGAAGACCTGATCAGTCTCGGAATCCCGGTTTACAAGACATTTCGACAATGGTAAAACAAAACCAGCAAAGCCGCCCGATGCGCCGACAATCCCGATAGGAGCTGCACATATCTCGTTCTCAGGGCAACACCCGATGAGACATCCTACGAGTAAAACCAGACCTCGAGTTTTCCCGAGGGGGCCCCGCAGTCTACTCGGTTCGGACCAACACTTAGACAAGCATTGGCCCAGGGGGGCTAAAATAAAGATGACCCTCGGGCTCCGGAAACCCAAGGGAAAAAGGGCTAGGTGAGGCAAATGGTAAAACCAAGGTTGGGCCTTGCTGGAGGAGTTTTATTCAAAGCGAACTGTCAAGGGGGTCCCATAAATCACCCAACCGCGTAAGGAACGCAAAATCCGGGAACATGACACTGGTATGACGGAAACTAGGGCGGCAAGAGTGGAACAAAACACCAGGCATAAGGCCGAGCCTTCCACCCTTTACCAAGTGTATAGATGCATTAATTAAATAAGAGATATTGTGATATCCCAACATAATCCTGTCCACCATGGAGCAATATTCAACTTCACCTGCAACTAACAACGATATAAGAAGGGCTGAGCAAAGCGGTAACATAGCCAAGCAACGGTTCGCTAGGAAGGGTGAAAAAGGTTAGAGGATGACATGGCAAATTGGGAGGCTTGAAGAGAAAAAGATAGGTAGCGCAGCAAAGCGATAGAACGAAGCAACTGGCATAGCAATGATAGTAGTGAGATCCAGGGTAGCGGTCATCTTGCCTGAAATCCCGCTAGGAAGAAGAATGAGTCCATGAAGAAGATGAAGCCACGAAGACGAACCAAGCATAGACGAACGAATCCTCACGATCGCAACGAAACGAGAAACTATCAAGAAGAAGCACACAACATAGTAAACACACCACACATGAACAAGACATGATGCACAACAAGCATGATGCATGACAAAGCTACATGAGGCTACTCATGGCAAGAGATGAAGCAAACAAGAACAACACCTCAAAGCAAGGTTAAATGAGGCCGGAAACAACATATAACAATTTCGGTAAGTCCTCATATGCAAATTTAGAAATTGGTCCAGAACTGAATAAAAATTATGTTCAAGTTGTTAAACAGCAAGTTAAGATGCACCACGATGAACTACACGAAATTCTAGTCAAGTTACATATAAAGTTCATTAGATTCGGAGCTACGGCCTAGAAGATATGAGCAAAACAAGTTAAACATGGCATTGATGCAAAATGCGTACAAACATCAAGCAAACACCTCAAAACAAGGATACAACATGATAATATGAAACTACATGCAAAATCAAGCAAGTTCCATATAGAGCACACTCAAAACGGAGCAACGGTTCAACACATACACTCTATACAAGTTTAAAGGACAAGCTGTCCAAAACAGCAGCTAGGCATCTTGCAAGCATCAAAACAACATGCTACAGCACCTCAACATAATAACAAAAGGCATGGTCATGAAGTATAGGTAAAGCATGACAAAACATGCACACTGAGCTATCTCCAGAAATCACTAGAACATGCTCAAAGGGACATGGCAAGATTGCAATTATAACAGTTTCAGGCTTAGCAGAAATAACGTCAGGTTGCAATGTTTAGAGCTATCAAACAACATGTTAAATGAACATAAAATGGCAAACAAAGGCATGGCATTAATCTACTAATTACATAGAACAAAAGTCCCTTACTGACCATGAGCCAAAAAGGATCAGAAGATATGATGGCACCCATGTAAACATGGCAAGTTTTATGACAGATTCATACATGGCAGGAACAACAATAAGTCGGCATGTTGGTAAGCTTGAAACACTCACCACAGAGCAATACATGGCATGGCAAGGTAACCAACAGTAAGAAGACATGTTTATGAAGCTAAGAATGGCAAGAGCAAGTTCATAGGGTGCATGGATCACTAGCAAAGCTCATGGAAAAACTGAACTTAATGTTAACAGGCTGACATCAACATTATTTAGCAAGTTTGGAGCAATATAACAACAAGCTACAGCAGGCTATAAATGCAACCAGGGGCATTAATGGATATAGAATGACATGTATAAAAAACATCCTTAGTGAACATCTCCAGATTATGCATAGAATTACTTGTAGCAGCATGTTTACATAGCATCAAAATATAACAGAAACAGTCTAGCAAAACAGCAACAGCAAGTACCCTACTTAAAAAGCTCGATGCACTCACTACAAGAATCACAAAAATACATGGATGGCACCACTGTGAAGATGGCATGACATAGTTCAAAACACATGTAGGGCTCAAGCTCATAAGATGCACACATCAAATGTAACAAAAATGACAAATCATCAAGTTATAACAGTTTCAGCAGATTAACATCATATAGCACTCTTGCAACGATGATAAGGGCATCAAGATGGATCCAAACAAGCATGGCACAATGGAATGAAATGAAGAGCATCTCATGATGAACATTTTGACATATTACACGCACAAAACGGAACAGTATGCATGGAGTTATGATGCGATGAACATGGCATAAAATATCACAAATAAAGACTTGGTGGAGAAAACGAGGTCAACCGTTTTGGATCTGGATCTGGGGCTCGGTGGCGCGGACTTCAAGGGTGGTCGGAGTCTAGCCGGAGGAGAGGGAGAGGACGGTGGCCGGAGGCACGGGACTGCGGGGCCGGGCGGCGCCGAATCCGGGGCGGCCGGCGGCGGGGAAGCGGCGTGCGAGGCGGCGGAGAGCGGGCCCGGCGAGGCCCGGTTCGGCCCCGGGGCGGGCCGGATCTGGGCCCCAGGCGGCGGCACGCGGGAGAAGAGAGGAGGCCACGCGGCGCCCTCTGGTTGGCCGCGGGCGGCGGCGGGGTGACGTGGCACGTCCCCATTGGTCGGGCGACGTGGCCGGCTACGGTGGACATGTCCGGCCGTCGGCGGACGCGTCCAGCGGCGCTAGGAGGAAGAGGACTAGGGTTTGATCTGCGCGAGAAATTCGGAGGGAGGCACATATTTATAGGTAGAGGGAGCTAGGAGAGTCCAAATGGAGAGCGGTTTTCGGCCACCCGGTCGTGATCGAACGACCGAGAGCATGGAGGGGGTTTGGATGGGTTTTGGGCCACTTTGGAGGGGTGTTGGGCTGCAACACAAAGAGGGCTTTTACGGTTACCCGGTTAACCGTTGGAGTATCAAACGGTCTCCAAATGGCACGAAACTTGACAGGCGGTCTACAGGTGGTGTACGAAGGCCGCTTGGCAAACCTCGGTCCATTCCGAGAAGGTTTAACACCCACACACGAAAAGAGGCAAAAGGGGGCGCCGGGGGACATAGGAGTGTCGGATTGCAAAACGGACAACGGGGAAAATGCTCGGATGCATGAGACGAACATGTATGCGAAATGAGATGCACATGATGACATGGCAAAATGCAACACGCAAGCAAATGACATGGCAATAACAGCGAATAACTGGCAAACACCTGGCGCATCGGATCCGGGGTGTTACACCTAGTGACAAGCATTAAGCATTGCAAAGTCATAGAAACATCAATCTTAGAACATGATGGATACTAGGGATCAAACCCTAACAAAACTAACTCGATTACATGGTAAACCTCATCCAACCCATCACCGTCCAGCAAGCCTACGATGGGATTACTCATGCACGGCAGTGAGCATCATGAAATTCGTGATGGAGGATGGTTGATGATGACAATGGTGACGGATTCCCCTCTCCGGAGCCCCGAACGGATTGCAGATCAGTCCTCCCGAGGAAGAACAAGGCTTGGCGGTGGCTCCGTATCATAAAATGCGATGAATCCTTCTCTCTGTTTTTTTTCTCCCCGAACGTGAATATATGGAGTTGGAGTTGGGGTCAGTGGAGGTCCAGGGGGCCAACGAGGTAGGAGGGTGCGCCCTGGGGGTAGGGTGCACCCCCACCCTCATGGCCAGGGTGTGGGCCCCCTTCAGTTGATTCTTTTGCCAGTATTTTTTATTAATTACAAAAAGTGTCTTCATGAAGTTTCAGGTCATTCCGAGAACTTTATTTTCTGCATAAAAAATTACACCATGGCAATTCTGCTGAAAACAACGCTAGTCTATGTTAGTTCCATTCAAATCATGTAAATTAGAGTCCAAAACAAGGGCAAAAGGGTTTGGAAAAGTAGATACGTTGGAGACGTATCAACTCCCCCAAGCTTAACCCAATTACTTGTCCTCAAGCAATTCAGTTCACAAACTGAAAGTGATAAAGAAAAACTTTTATAAACTATGTTTGATCTTGTTGTTGCAAATATGTAAAGCCAGCATTCAAGTTTTCAGCAAAGATTATGAACTAACCATATTCACAATAACATTTAGGTCCCACGTTTACTCGTACCAATGAAAAAAAATCAACTAGTGAGTAATAATAATAAATCTCGGATGACAACACTTTCTCAAAACAATCATGATATGATATAACAAGATGGTATCTGGCTAGCCCTTTCTGAAACCGCAAAACATAAACGCAGAGCACCCCTGAAGATCAAGGACTGACTAGACATTGTAACTCATGGCAAAAGAGATCCAGTCACAGTCATACCCAATATAAATTAATAACAATTCATACAAATGAAAGTGGTGCTCTCTAACTGGTGCTTTTTATAAGAGGATGATGACTCAGCATAAAAGTAAATAGATAGGCCCTTCGTAGAGGGAAGCAGGGATTTGCAGAGGTGCTAGAGCTCGAGTTTTGAAATAGAGATAAATAATATTTTGAGCGGCATACTTTCATTGTCAACATAACAACCAAGATATCTCGATATCTTCCATGCTACATACATTATAGTCGGTTCCCAAACAGAATGGTAAAGTTTATACTCCCCCACCACCAACAAGCACATTCCACGGCTGGTCTGAAACAACGGGTACCGTCCAACAAACAACAATCCTGGGGGAGTTTTGTTTGCAATTATTTTGATTTGATTTGGGCATGGGACTGGGCATCCCGGTTAACGGCCATTTTCTCGTGAATGATGAGCGGAGTCCACTCATCGTTAGAATAACCCACCTAGCATGGAAGATATAGACAACCCTAGTTGATACATGAGCGAGCATACAAAACAGAATTTCGTTGAAGTTTTAGAGTTTAGCACATGCAAATTTACTTGGAACGGCAGGTAAATACCGCATATAGGTAGGTATGGTGGACTCATATGGAACAACTATGGGGTTTTTGAAAGTGGATGCACAAGCAGTAATCCTGCTTAGTACAGGTGAAGGCTAGAAAGAGACTGGGAAGCGACCAACTAGAGAGCGACACAATCATAAACACGCATTAAGATTAACCAACAATGAGTGCAAGCATGAGTAGGATATAAATTACCATAAACATAAATATCGTGGAGGCTATGTTGATTTTGTTTTAACTACATGCGTGAACATGTGCCAAGTCAAGCCACTCAAATAATTCAAAGGAGGATACCATCCTATCATACAACATCACAACCATTTTAATACCATGTTGACACGCAAGGTGAACCATTATAAACTCCTAGCTAATTAAGCATGGCATGAGTAACTATAATCCCTAATTGTCATTGCAAACATGTTTCATTCATAATAGACTGAATCGGGAACGATGAACTAATCATATTTACAAAAACAACATAGGTCGAGTTCATACCAGCTTTTCCTTGTCTCAATCATTTCATCATATATCGTCATTATTGCCTTTCACTTGCACGACCGAACGGTGTGGATAATAATAATAGTGCACATGCATTGGACTAAGATGGAATCTTCAAACATTTATTCAAAGGAGAAGAAAAGGTAATATGGGCTCTTTGTTAGATCAGCAATAATGCATATGAGAGCCACTCATCGTTTTCATCGTGGTCTTCTCCTCTCGACCCCCAAAGAAAAGAAAAGAATTTCGAACGAGAAAAACTATTTACACGGGAAAGATCCCAACAAGCAAAAGAAGAACGAGAAATATTTTTGGGTTTTCTTTAATAATTACTACTACTACAAGCATGGAAAGTAAACTAGCTAGAAGCTACAACTAATTTTTTTTAGTTTTTTCTCAAAGTTTTTCAAACACACAAGAAGAAAGCAGGAAAAGAAAATAAACTAGCATGGATAATACAATGAAAAAGTATGAACACCGACAACTAGAATGAGTGTGTGAACATGAATGTAATGTCGGTGAGAAATACGTACTCCCCAAGCTTAGGCTTTTGGCCTAAGTTGGTCTAAGGCCACCACTGGCTCGGATGATATCCGACGTCATAGTTGGGGTCGTACTGTGCTGCGGCAGCTGCCGCCTGACGAGCTGCTCCCTGGAGACGAGCGGCCTCCGTTGATCTCTCATACTCATTTTCCTCCTCTCTGGTTATAACATATCTCCCATTTGCCTGAAAGTTAAAGAAGGCAGGAGCAGGAAGGGTAATAATGACAGCACGCCGTCTATCAAAGATTAGTCGGTACTGGAGGGACTGATCATTCCTCTCAAGAAACTAGTAACGAACCATAGCATTATAATCTAGAAAAGCATGTGGCAACTCAATATCATTTTCCCTTATGGATACACCAAGATAATCCGCTAAACGAGTTGCATAAATCCCACCAAATAAATCTCCATCTTTAGCATTAAGATGTAACCTCCGTGCAACAATGGCCCCCAAGTTATATTGCTTATCACCAATACCGCACTCTTGAGGACACTAAGATCTAGGACACAAATGTGGCTATGATCATGCTTACTATTAATGCATCTACCTATAAAGAGAGCAAAGTATTGTATGGCAGGAAAATGAATGCTCCCAATGGTAGATTGTGTGATATTTCTAGTTTCTCCCACAGTGATGCTAGCAAGGAAATCATTATATACAGATTTGTGAGGTTCACTAAAGATGCCCCATTGTGGAATTTTGTAAGCGGTATTAAAATCTTCAAGGTCCATGGTATATATATGATAGAGGTCAAATATAACAGTGTGAGTGTTTCGCTTAGATGAAAATTTAAACCTCCGCACAAAGGAATCAGTGAGGTGATAGTGTTGTAGACACTTATCTGATACGAAGTCCTCAAGATCAGCATTACATACATACGCATCAAATTCATCCTTGAAACCTGCTTGGACCATAAATTCATCTAACGGCCATTCACAAGGCCGCACTTGAGCTTCCCTTGGTGTTTCAAGGTCCGGCTCATGTATCGCAAGCCTCGGTGTTTGCTTCCTTGAAGAACCACCTTGGTACATTTTCCTTAACATTTTTTCCTCTAAAAAAATTCTGAAATTTTTAGTGACTCAAAATAAAAGTGAACCAAACTCAACAAGATTGATAGCAACTACTCCCACAAGTGCCTAGGGACTATATCATGCATTAAAACTACTTGACATGCAAGCTCAAGAATAGGGTCACCACAGTAGCAAAATTTTGCAATAAATAAAGCACTAGAACAAAAACTAATTGGACCATTGGAGGAGTCACATACTGAAGAACAATCCCCCAAAGCAGTTTTGTGAATGGAGCTTTGAGCAAGGAGATCGAAAATGGCAGCAAAATGAGCAAGAACACGAGTTTGAGATACGGGGTGATTTTTTCTGGAGGAGACGAAGTGGATGGGTGCTGGAATAAGTGGAGGGGGGCATGTGGGGCCTATGAGGCAGGGGGCGCGCCCAGGGGGTAGGGCGCGCCCTCCACCCTCGTGGCTCACAGGTGCATCCCCCTAGTGTGTTCTCAGTGCCAGAAATTCTCAAATATTCTATAAAAAATCAAACTAAATTTTTAGGGCATTTGGAGAACTTTTATTTTTGGGGTATTTTTTATTACAAGGATAATTCAGAAAACTGACGGAAAATACTATTTTCCTTTATTTAAACTAAATAAAAAAAGTACAAGGAGGGTACAGAAAGTTGTGCCTTCTAAATTCTTTCATCTCATGCTCATCAAAAGGAATCCACTAACAAGGTTGATCAAGTCTTGTTAACAAACCTCTTTCGAATAACATGAAACCGGAGAATTTTCGAATAACACTAGTGTCGTGGTAGGCGCACGGCAGATGCCAATGGATGGCTAAAGAGAGGAGGAGGCTCGAGGGCACTGGTGGGCTCCAGAGGCGAGGTTGGCATGAGCGGGCGCGGGACGCCGGACATACCCAGGTTCGGGGCTCTCCGGAGAGATAAAGCCCTAGTCCTGCCGAGTGTAGTTGGATGATCGATGGTACAATGTTGCTCCTGGAGCTGTATGAGGAGGAAGGAAGCTAACCGAGGCTTAGGCTACTCCTTCTCTCCAGTGTTGCAGCTTGGTGGCTAGTCTTATGCTTGCTTGCTCTGTCTGTTTCTCACAGGCAGCTTTGTGTTACATGACCTTCTGTCTCATGTCATTTGCTATGCTCTGTCCCTCTCTCTCTATAGGCGTGGGTTCCTGGGGGGTTTTATAGACCAACCCACCCGGGGTTACAATGGTAATATGCCGAGTCGGTGGGTCCGTATTGTCGGTGTCCGGGACACCGGGCTGGATCCCGCTTGAGGGCTTGTGGTTTGCCGGGTTCCCCTAGGTGCGGGCCCCGCATGCCTAGGGGAACTATGCACCGTCTTGTCGATTGTTAGGGCGTGGCCGAGTCGAGTTGTGTACAGTGCTTTCCGTCAGGCTGCCGCTTGCTGTCGTCAGCGGTGAGGGCGGAAGCACTATTGCCACGCCAGCCCTGGTCAGCGGGTAGGTAAGGGGCACTGTTGCCACGCTCCGGCTGACCATAGGCATGGGTGAAAACACTGTAGTCTTGGTCATTGGTGATTGACGTCTCGTCCCATCGTACGGCCTAGATGGGACGGGAGCTTGACCCGTGGCTGGATTGCAGTGCACGCCACAGATGGGATCGGCTTGTTGGGGAAGCCTTGGTTGTGCCGGGTTCGGCCGCCTTGCGCCTGTTGCTGAGTCCGGGTCGACGTACCTTGCCGGGTCGGAGGGATTGGCCGGGTTGCGGGCCTCGCCGGGTCAAGCGACCCGGCCAGGCGCGTGCCGGTTTTGTGGGGTGATGCGGGCCCTACCATTTTTGAAGAGGATTCGGGTTCCGTTGCCTGCCCGGGGTTCATCCCTCCGACAGTAGTCCCCGAAGCTGTGAAGGTCCGCCGTCCATGGATGAGTGGGCCTTCACAGCTTCCCCCTTGAGCAAGGCGGATTCTGCGAGCGCCGGGTCCGGCAACACCCACTGTGTGCCGGTTTTCTTGGAAACCGGATCGCGGCATCCCGGTCGTGGCGAGAACCGAGGAGTCTGTTGAATCTTGGGGCAATCCCTCGGGCCTTGCGCGGGCGCCATGTGGCGGCCTAAGCCGAAGGGGCCTGACAGGCCACGCGTGTGATGGGACTGGGTGACGGGCTGGGGCCCGCCGCCGTGCGCCCTTGGCCCACGCGTGCGGATATATTGCAGCGTCTGGGGGTCGGTAGCACTTCCCCGATCAGTTACTGCGTGTGTACGTGCGCACTTATTGCGGGGTAGTGGAACGGGCGCGTGCTGATGATCCCACTCCCCATGTTTGAACCAAGGGCTATAAATCGGGGGGGGGGGGCAGGGGGCGGCGGACATTATTCTCGCTCGCGCCCTGCTATCCCTCTGCTTTCGCCCTGCCCTTTGCAACCGACGCACTGTGGCACCCGCTGCTCCAAACAGAGCTTCCTCCGTCCTCCATCTTCGTCTTCCTCTTCTTCTGATCATGTCGCTGCCGTCGGGCTCCTGGATGGGCTCGAACATCATCGCCGACGACATCACCCGGCTCCGGGCGTTGTGGCGCTTGCCGCGGGAGACGGACATCGGCGTTCGCCTACCGCGCGCCGAGCAGAGGCCTCGGCCTGAGGAGCGGGAGTGTGTGGTCTTCCTCACGCACTTCGAGCGCGGATTTGGGCTGCCGGTGAGCACCTTCTTCCGCGCGTTCTTGGAGTTCTTCGGGCTCCAACCGCACCATCTTGGCGTCGGCGCCATCGTGCAGCTTTTCGGCTTCGTCACGCTCTGCGAGGGATACCTAGGGGTCGAGCCCATGATCGACCTCTGGGCGCGCTTCTTCTCCTTAAAGCAGCAGGGTCCGTCGGCCGGGGAGTTCGCCGACTGAGGCGCCGCCGTCATCTTGAAGCGGTCGG
Source organism: Triticum timopheevii (assembly GCA_963921465.1). Taxonomy (NCBI): domain Eukaryota; kingdom Viridiplantae; phylum Streptophyta; class Magnoliopsida; order Poales; family Poaceae; genus Triticum; species Triticum timopheevii. The sequence goes on along the minus strand of OY997262.1, from coordinate 272,891,786 downwards.
GGGCCGATTTCCCCAAGATCTCGCTGGAGGATTCTGCCAAGAAGTGGCAGAACTCTTTATTCTACGTCCGCAACCAGGGCGCGGACCTCATCAACCTTCCGCCCTTCACCATCGCGCCGCCACGGGAGAAGACGAACTTGGGCTACTCGCTCTGGCGCCCATCGCAGGAGATCGTCAATCTCTGCGAGCGGGTGACGGTGATGAGGACGCAGGAGGGGCTCACCGGCACCGACCTCCTTGCCACGTTCATCACCTGCCGGGTGCTTCCGCTTCAGAGGCGCTCCTGCCTCATCGGCGATATGATCGACCTGCAGGATCCCAACCGCATGGGGTCGATGCGGCTATCCACGGAGCAGGTCGTGCATGGCGTGAACGACATCTCCAAGGCCAACCTTGGAGAGGACTGGCGGTTCGGCAAGGTGCCGTACAGCCAGGCGAACCCGGTACCGCAGGTTAGTGTTTGGTCTTCTTACTTTGCTGTCGGGCATCTTCTTATCCGTCCTGACGCGACGCGGGAGATTCTTCTGAACGCAATTCGGCATCCTTATGCCCGGGCTCCGTCGCAGGTGGCGCCGGTGGCGCCAGAGGAGCCCGCGGCTCTCGGCGAGGAGGAGGTGGCCGAGTCCGACGCCGGCGCTGGGCGTCGCGCGGGTAAGTCTTGCATCTTTCTTTCTTCATTTGAATTGTTGATCGTGTCGCGCTACGGGCGACGCTGACGCCGGCTGTTGGTGTAGTGGCGTTGGGCAGGGGAGGCGGCAACGCGGGCGGAGCCGGGTCCTCTCACGGGGTGGCGCCGAGCCGCCCGCGTGGAAAAGACAGCGTCGCATCGCGACCCCGGGCCCCGAAGCGCATGGCGGACCCGGGGATGGTCGGGAGGCCGGCCAAGAAGAAGTGCGGCAGTGGGCACGGGAGGCCAGCCCCGGTCCCGGTCTTGACGGGGTAAGCTTCATTTCTTGTTTGCACCTGGGTTTTTCGAGCTAGTCTTGCTTCTTTTTTGCTCATTCTGCCTTCTTGTTCAGGTCGCCAATCGCGCTGGCGAGGGCGGCTGCGGAGGCCACGGCCGCCGAAGGGGCCGCTTTCCGCAGGAGCCGGTCCGATCTCGCCGAACAGGGTGAGGCGGAGGGGCGGGCCGACTCGGACCTCGGCCTGGACCCGAGCAATGCCGAGGCCTTGGCCTGGCACGACAGGAACCGGGCCGAGGCGGAGCTAGGGCGGCATCGGTCCAGGCTTGGACCGACGCGGCAACGGCATGGGCGCGGGTACGATGGTGGCAGCGGCGGTCTTTGAGCCGTCGTCGTTGAGGGAGCGCTGCCGTGGAGGCCGAGCTGAGGCGGTGATCCTTGACCAGGAGGTCGTGGAGGTGGGGGACGATACCCCGCCGCGGGCCGACGTGGTCGAGCGCGCGGGGGCTGATGGTGGTGGAGCGGCGTCGTCTTGGAAGAGGCGCTGCGGGCGGTGGCACCGGAGGTGCCGCCGTCTACAGAGGAGGTACCGCAGGCGGCGGTGCCGGAGGCGACCCCGGCAGCTGGGCCGGTGGTGGCGACGCAGGGCGTCCCGGCGTCCGGATCGTCGTCGGTGCCGGGAGGGGCGTCGGAGGAGGTGTTGGCCGCGTCGCAGGCGGCCAGCGGGGGCACGCCTTGGTGCCCCGGCAGGGAGGGCGCCGAGCCGCCGTGCCACAGTCGGCGCGGAGCGAGGGGGCCACTGTCTTCGGGCCCCAGACCCAGGAGGAGGCGGCGCTGGACGCCATCAGCCGCCGCCTGCGAGGTCAGACGGAGCGGCTTGAGGCCTTCGCCCAGGCCGAGGTGGAGCGGACGCGCGGCCTGGAGCGCGCCGTGCTGGTAAGTCTTTTTGCATCCTCATAATTTCTTCTTTGTGGGGGTGCGCCAGCGCACCCACTAGGTGTAGCCCCCGAGATCCGGGCCAACTACGTAGTAGTTGGGTCGGATCTTCTAGAGAGTTGGCCTTGTTTTTGACTTCTGATTTGTTCAGCATCTTGACGCCTTCCGTGTTGCCGCCTACAACCGTCTCTTGGTCAAGCACCGGGAGCTCGTGGAGCAGCTTGCCGCCAAGGAGGAGGAGCTTCACGTCGCCGCAGGTACTCTAGTGTTCTTTTTTAGTGGGGGAGCGCTAGCGCACCCACTGGGTGTAGCCCCCGAGATTCGGGCCAATTGTGTAACAATTGGGCCAAATCTTATGTCTTGCTCTTTTCTTCTTCTGATTCCTTCTTTTTTCTTGGCCGAGGTGCTGTCCTGGCGGACTCGGCTGCTCAGGACCGGTCATCATTACGACCGGCTTGTTGCCGATACCGGCCGGCTCGGCGTTGAGGCGGCGCAGGCGAGGGTGGAGGCGGCCGCGGCCCAGCGGTCTCTTGACGAGGCCAACCGGCTGCATGAGCAGCTGGCGGGTCATAAGAGCCGCCTCGAGGCCGAGGTGGAGCTTCTCAATGCGGAAGCCGCCAAGGTCACGGAGGCGCAGCGGGCCCTGGTGGAGGCGGACCAGCAGCGCGGCCATCTGGCCGACGATAAGGGCCGGCTCTAGGCTGAGGTGGAACGCCTGCGGGGGCAGATCACCACGGCTAAGGGGGCCCATGAGGACGAAGCCCGCCGCCGCGAGGCAGCTAAGAAGGCGGCCGAAGACAAGGACGCCGAGCTGAAGGCGGCCCTTGCCAAGGCGGCCACTCTGGAGAAGGCGCTCGAGGAGCGCGACCGCGCTATGGAGCGGTAGCTGCGTGGTACGTTACTTGAGGCGCAGCACCTGGAAGAGTCGTTTTCCAGTAAGTGCTGCTTCTTGTAGCTTGCCGGGTCGGGACCCGGCTTTTCTTCCTTGTTGTTCTTCTAACTTGCTTCTTCCTTTGCGGCAGGGGCCTTCCCGGAGATGCAGCGGCTGGCGGAGGAAGTCGTCCGCTATCAGTGCAACCCGACCGGCGTTGTTGGGTCTGGGACGGATCCGCGGACAGCCTGGTCCTTCCCGGAGATCATCGCCGCTGCTGAGGCCCGCCTGCGGGTCCTGGGGACATAGATGGAGCGGCTGTCCCAGGCCGGCACCGTGATGACGACGGCCCTTTGGCCGGGCGCCGCCGTGCTGAGCACCTTCACGCGCCTAGCGCACTAGCTGGAGGCGGGTCCGGACCGTCTTGGCGAGTGGCGCGTCTCCGCCGCTCGTGCTGGTGCCGAGATGGCGCTCCGGTTTGCGTTGTCTTGGCATCCGGATCTTCGACTGGACGCGCTGATGGGCCAGCGGGCCGGCTCGGAGCAGTTGCTGCAGGAGCAGGCCGGCCGGATCGCCTCCCGGGCCAGCTACATCGCCGAGTTCGCCTTCCACGATGAGTTCCATCCGAAGCGGACGGAAGACGGCAGGGCCGTGGATGGCGACGACTACGGCTTGCTTCCCCATGATCCGGAGGGGAGCTAGGAGGATACGGGCGTCTACGGGGACACAGATGCTGAGGAAGACACCGGTGTCTCGCCGGACCCGGAGGCCGTCACGGGGGAGCCGTCAACGTCACGACGCAGCACTGGAGATGCCTGACACACTTTATGCAGAATCTGTTAAGTAGCAGGTCCACCCACCCACTGGTTTTTTTAGGGTGTAAAGAACTCCGGTCGTGGGCCTTTTGTTTAAATATCTATGTGTAAATGTCGTGAGTGTCTTTGCTTTTCTGCCTTCTGTTTTTTCAGACCGATTTCATGCGTTTTTTCCTTTCTCAAACCTCCCCCCCCCCCCCCGAGTCAGACGCCCGAGGCTCCGGTCCGTGACAAGCAGTTCGATTTTTTGAAAGGGGGCGCGCAGGACTTGGGTCTTTGGAAACGTTGAGCGCGAGCGAAACACCCACTGGGCCGGCTGGCGGCAATCCGGCGAAGCCGGTTGGCGAGCAGCCAGTCGTACGGCTGTTCATTTGGTTAATGGCAGGCCGGGTTGATCAACCCAGCGGCCTTTGACTTAGTGTATGAAGCGTAAAGAAGCTTTGGCCCGTTGTGCTTGCCAGCCGACAACCAAAGCTGGATCTGTGGCTTTAGGGTGAAGTGAGGGACCGCGGCATCCTAACTTTTATTAGAAATCACCAAGTAAGGCGGTGGGGTGGCTATCGAGCCGGCCAGCCCCCGAGCCCCCGGGTCGAGCGAGTCGGACCGGTGGCCGGGTTCAGTGGTATAGTGATGCAGAAAAATAAGGATGCAAATAAATTGGTCGGCAAAAGGTAGCCCCCGAGTCTTGTTTGGGGACCCCATAGTTTCATGCGTTTACAAAAGGCGATGATACATACGCTCGTGCGGCTAACTGTAAAACGGGTGGAGGAGTTTCGCGTTCCACGACCGTGTCGTTTCTTCACCGGTGGTGTCCTTCTTGCGCTTCTTCGACTTGCGTGCATCGATGAGGTAGTAGGCGTTGCGATCGCGCAAGGCCCTGCTCACGATGAATGGGCCCTCCCATGGAGGGGACAGCTTGTGCTGGCCTACTTGCTCTTGGACGAGGCGAAGGACGAGGTCGCCCTCGTGGAACGCAAGGGGCTTGATCTTCTTGCTGTGGTAGTGCCTCGGACCTTGCTGGTAAATGGCCGAGCGGCTGAGCGCCAGGAGAGGTGCTTCTTCGAGCAGGTCGACGCCATCTTCGCGGGCCTCTCTGGCTTCGGCTTTGGTGTACATTGCGACGCGCGGCGAGTCGAACTCGACGTTGGTCGGGATGATGGCTTCGGCTCCGTAGACGAGGAAGAACGTGGTGAACCCGGTCGACCGATTCGGCATGGTGCGGAGACTCCAGAGAACGGCCGGCAACTCGTCGCGCCAGCTTCCTAGTGAGCGGATGAGTGGCTCGACGAGTTGCGGCTTGATGCCGGGCAGGATGAGTCCGTTGGCCCGCTCGACCTGCCCGTTGGACTGCGGATGTGCAACGGAGGCCAGGTCCAGGCGGATGCCGGAGACGGAGCAGTATTGCTCGAGCGCACCCTTGGCGAAGTTGGTGCCGTTGTCGGTGATGATGTTGTTCGGCATGCCATAGCGCACTGCTATGTCCTTGATGAACTGGGCGGCTGTTGGCCCGTCCAGTTTCTTGATTGCTCTTGCCTCGATCCACTTGGTGAACTTGTCCACTGCCACCAGCAGGTGCGTCATGCCGCCTCGAGCGGTTTTGTAGGGTCCCACCATGTCAAGTCCCCAGACCGCGAAGGTCCAGGTGATCGGTATGGTGCGGAGTGCTGACGCCGGCTGGTGGTTGCGTTTGCTGAAGCGCTGGCATCCTTCACACATGAGGACGAGCGACTTGGCGTCCTCGAGGGCCGTGGGACAGTAGAAACCGTGGCGTAACGCCTTGGCCACTAGGGATCGCGACATGGCGTGGTGCCCGCATTCGCCCTGGTGGATGTCGAGGAGGATGTCGATGCCCCGATCCTGTGCTGGAACACGCCGGTGGGGCTGCGCTTGACGAGCTCGTTGTTGATGATGCTGTAGGCGGACGTCCGGCGCTGCACTCGCCGAGCTTCGATCTCGTCCATGGGGAGAACCCCATTCTCCAGGAATTCTGATATTGGGAGGGCCCAGGATGGAGCTGCTACTATGGCAAAGACGGCCACCAGGGTGGGTTCCGAGTCGGCAGCCCCCAAGCCGGGTTGAGCAGCCCCCGGGTCGGAGTTGGCGACGATCGGGTCCGGGTTGATGGTGGCCGGATTGAGCTAAACAGCCCCCGGGCCGGGTTCAGCAGCCCCCGGGCCGGGTTGAGGTGTGGCCGGATCATTTGGAACGTGAAAGGACTCGGAGTCTGGCGATGGCTTGACGGACGGCTTGCTCAGGTGCTCGAGGGAGACGCTGGACGGGATGGCTTGTCGTGACGAGGCGATCTTGGCGAGCGTGTCGGCTGTTTCGTTCTCCGCGCGCGGGACGTGGAGGAACTCACAGTCCTCGAAGGATCCGGACAGCTTCTGGACGAGGAAGCGGTAGCTTGCCATGTTTGAGTCGTAAGCGTCCCACTCGCTGGAGCACTGCTGCACCACCAGGTCCGAGTCGCCGTAGCACAGGATGCGCCGGATGCCGAGTTCCCTGGCAAGCTGGAGGCTGTGCACAAGGGCTTCATACTCGGCGACGTTGTTGGAGGCGGCGAAGTGGATCTGGAGCGCGTAGCGGAGCTGGTCGCCCTTCGGGGATGATAGCACGATGCCGGCCCCTAAGCCGAGTCGCATCTTGGACCCGTCGAAGTGCATGCGCCAATGCGTCGAGTTGAAAGCTGGCGACAGGTACTGCGTCTCGGTCCAGTTGACGAGGAAGTCGGCCAGGGCTTGAGACTTGATCATGGTGAGGGGCTCGTAGAGGATGGTGTGACCGGCTAGCTGGATCGCCCACTTGGCGACCTGGCCAGATGCGTGCCGGCACCCGATGATTTCTCCGATAGGCGTCGTGCTGACGACGTGCTCTTGGAAATACTGCTTCAGCTTCTTGGCGGTAAAGTACACACCGTAACACATCTTCTGGTAGTGCGGGTAGTTCTGCTTGGAGATGGAGAGCACCTCTCTCAGGTAGTAGACTGGGCGCTGGACGGCCTGGATCTTGCCCTTCTCTGGTCGCTCGACCACCAGCACCGTGCTGACCGCCCGCGAGGTCGCGGTTATGTAGAGCAACAGCGGCTCCTTGTCGGTCGGTGCAGCCAGTACTCGCGCGGTGGAGAGCATGCGCTTGAGGTCTTGGAAGGCCTTGTCTGCCTTGCCGTTCCACTCGAACGGACTTGTCTTCTTCATCAGCTGGTACACGGGGAGCGCCCTCTCGCCCAGCCGGCTTAGAAACCGGCTGACCGAGGCCAAGCAACCAGTGAACTTCTGGACGTCGTGCAGCCTAGCCGGCTTGCGCATGCGCTCGATGGCCTTGATCTTCTCCGTGTTCGCCTCAATGCCGAGTTCCGAGACGAGGAAGCCGAGTAGCTTTTCGGCCGGGACGCCGAAAATGAATTTTTCCGGGTTGAGCTTGACCTTGTATTCGCGGAGGTTGGCGAATGTTTCCTTCAAATCGTCGAGGAGCGTGAGCTGTTCCTTGGTCTTCACCACGATGCCGTCCATGTACACGTGGATGTTGCGGCCGAGTTGCGACAGCAGGCATTTCTGCATGCAGCGTTGGAAGGTGGCGCCGACGTTCTTCAAGCCGAACGACATGGTGATGTAGCAATACACCCCAAAGCGCATGATGAAGGACGTCTTCAGGGCACCGGCCGGGTCCAGCTTGATCTGGTGGTAGCCGGAGTAAGCGTCCATGAAGGACAGGAGCTTGCACCCGGCGGTCGAGTCGATGACTTGGTCGATCCACGGGAGAGCGAACGGATCCTTGGGACAGGCCTTGTTGAGGTTGGTGTAGTCGATACACATGCGCCAGGTCTTGTTTTTCTTCAGGACGAGGACTGGATTGGCCAGCCACTCGGGGTGAAACACTTCCATTATGAAGCCGACCGCCAAAAGCTTGGCGACCTCTTCACCAATGGTTCTTCTCTTCTCTTTGGAAAATCGTCGTAGGGGTTGACGGACAAGCTTGGCGTCCTTACGGACGTGAAGTTTGTGCTCGGCGTACTTCCTCGGGATACCCAGCATGCCCTTGGGGGTCCATGCGAAGATATCCCAATTCTCACGGAGGAAGTCGATGAGCTCGCCTTCCTATTTGCTATCGAGGCGGGCGCCTATGACAATGTACTTGCTGCAGCTGGGGTCTTCTGGGTTGAGCTTCACTTTCTTGGTCTCCTTGGAGGGCTTGAAGGCAGCCTCGTCGGCCGAGTCTGAGGTCGGGATCGACGCGGCGGAGGCCTCGCCCTCCATGGTGACGATCCGGTCGAGCTGGCGTCGCTCCTCGGCAACGACTAGCGACTCGGCCAACTTGGCTCCGTCTTGGGCGCACTCCAGGGACTTGCGGTAATCGCCGGTGATCGTGATCAGGCCCTTGGGACCTGGCATCTTCATCTTCAGGTACGCGTAGTGGGGAACCGCCATGAACTTGGTGAGCGCGGGCAGGCCCAGGAGCGCGTGGTACGCGCTAGACAGGTCCACCACCTCGAACCAGATTGGCTCACACCGGAAGTGGCTGCTGTCGCCGAACAGGACATCGAGCCGGACCTGGCCAATGGGAGAGCAGGAGAGGCCGGGCACGATGCCGTGGAAGATCGTCCGGGTTGGTTCCAGGTCCTCGGCCTTGAGGCCGAGCTTGGTCATCGTGTTGCGGTAGAGGATGTTGATGTTGTTGCCGCCGTCGATGAGGACTGGGGAGAACTTGCATGTGCGCCGCGCGACGATGGTGGGGTTGAGGACGAGGGCGTATCCACCTGGACTCGGCATGACCGCCGGGTGATCCTCCCAGGTCCATGCGATCGGCCGATCCGACCAATGCATGAACTCCGGCTTGGCCGGGACGATGGTGTTCGCCTCCTGCCGAAGAAGGCGCTCGCTGCGCTTGTCGTCGCTGAGGCCGGTGAAGACGACGCAGGCCGCGTTTTGGTCCGGGTAGGCATCGTTCCGGATCGCGCCGCCAGCGGGAGGCGGAGGCAGAGGCGGAGGCGGCTGTCCTGCACCCGGGGCTGGAGCCGGAGCCGGCGGAGGCGGGACGTCTCCCCTCATGATGCGCTTGGTGATGGCACACTGCCGAAGCGTGTGCGTGGAGGGTCTTGCGCTGCTGTGGTGCTTGCATGGGCGTCGAGCATCTCCTCGAAACTCATGGCGGGTTGCCACGCCATCTTGCCGGTCTGCTGGCGCTTCGACGCCGGGTCGGCCGCGGGCTCGGCGGCCGCTACGAGCCGGTTGTCGTGACGCTGCGCCGGCTGCTCGGCCTTGTGCTTGTTGTTCTGGTGATGCTGCTGCCGGCTGCTTTCGCCGGCCGGCTTCGGGGGAGTAACCGGCTTCGCCTTGCCGGCTTCATCTAGTGCCACCTGGATCTTCATGGCGGAGTCGGCGTTGGCGTACTTGTCCGCCGTCACCATGAGCGCGGCCGTGGTGGCCGGCTCGGAGCGCGAGAGCTTGTGCTTGAGGAGGGTGCCATCTCGGCACCCGCTGACGAAGTACTGGATCGCCTGGACTTCATGGACACCCTCACCACTGTTTCGGAGCTCGGTCCAGCGTGCGAGGTACTCGCGACCCGTCTACGTCGGCCCCTGCACGCACATGGCGAGCTGGCTGGGGCGACCGGGTCGCTTGTAGGTCCCCGTGAAGTTGCGGACAAAGGCCTCCTCGAAGTCGACCCACACGTTGATGCTGCCCATCGGCAGACTATTCAACGACGTGCGGGCCGACCCCTGGAGCATGAGCGGTGCTTAGCGCACGGCGAGACGACGATTGGCACCGGTGATACCAATGGTCGTGGTGTAGTCGTTAAGCCAGTCTTCTGGCTTCACGGTCCCGTTGTACTTGGGGGTGTCGCGGGGGAGCACGAACCCTTTGGGGAACTGCTCCTCCGGGATGCGTGGGTCGAAGCAGGCCGGCCCAATAGCGCCGCTCTCCTCCACCTCCATAGAGCGACCGAGCTGATCGAGGCGGTGGCGAGCGTCGGCGTCGTCGATGGCGCGCGGGCCGAGTCGACTGGCGGCCAGGCCCCGAGGGGCCGGGTCGGTTGGATCTGGACGCCGGCCAGGCTGGCCGGGTCCACGCTGAGTCCCCGCTGCGGGCTCGTTGCCCAGGACGTCGGCGGCGGTGGCAGCCGGGTTGCGCCGAGTCCGGGCTTGGCCGGAGTGCGCCTCGCCGGGCGGCGAGGAAGCCGTGTGTAGAAATTCACCAGGTCCGCCAAGGAGGGCGGAGCCGGACCCTGCCGGCTTGGCGAGCTCGTGCAGGCGATCCTGCTGGGTGTTGCCGGTGTGAAGGAGCTCGCGCATCCGCCCGATGCGCTCTTTCAGCTCCTCACCCGTAAGCTGGTCGAGGCCGACCGCGGCTGCCTCCGCAGCACGCATGTTCTTCACTGGGGTCTCGTAGACGGTTCGGACGGTGCCGAGGGCCCGGCCGGTCGCTCCTTCCCGAGTGCGTATATCGGCGATCCGGCTTGGCTCGGCCGCGGCGGGCGTGAGTCGATGAGCGGCGTCGTGCTCCATCTGAGCGGCCTCCAGGCGACGCTTGATGGCAGCGAGCGTCTCGGACAGGTCCAACATCTGCTGGCGCCTTTCTTCAAGCTGAGATTGGGCCTCGGCGACGTTGGTGGCGTCGATGTCGGTGCCGATGGGGATGCGGAGGTTCTGCATCACGGCGCGCAGCGGATCGGATAGCTCGGTCTGTTTCGCGGCGGCCCTGGCTTCCGCGGCCTTCCTCGTCTTGCTCGACGAGGAGGAGGCGCCATCGCCAGTGACGTAAACCTCCACATGGACGTCCATCGCCCCGGCGGCGATGCCACCGCCGAGGGAGAGCGGAGAGTCAGAGTAGCTGAGTACCTCGCTGGGGTACTCGTCGGATGCGAATGCATCGAAGATGCGCAGCGAGGCAAAGGAGGCGGCAAGCGCGCCGACGACGTTGTCCGCCAATGCGACGGACTTGTCAGTCTAGGAGAGGGGCCCCGTCTGAAGCATGCTCCCGGCCAACTCCTCGAGCTGCCCCACGGTGGGCGCCAACTGTCATGGTGGGCGCATGGCAGATGCCAAGGGATTGCTATAGAGAGGAGGAGGCTCGAGGGCACTGGTGGGCTCCAGCGGCAAGGTTGGCATGAGTAGGCGCGGGACGCCAGACATACCCAGGTTAGGGGCTCTCCGGAGAGATAATACCCCTAGTCCTGCCGAGTGTAGTTAGATGATCGATGGTACAATGTTGCTCCTGGAGTTGTATGAGGAGGAAGGAAGCTGGCCGAGGCTTAGGCTGCTCCTTCTCTCCGGTGTTGCGGCTTGGTGGCTTGTCCTATGCTTGCTTGCTCTGTCTATTTCTCACAGGCAGCTTTGTGTTACGTGACCTTCTATCTCATGTCATCTGCTATGCTCTGTCCCTCTCTCTCTCTGTAGGCGCGGGTTCTTGGGGGGTTTTATAGACCAACCCACCCAGGGTTACAATGGTAATATGCCGAGTCGGTGGGTCAGTATTGTCGGTGTCCGGGACGTCGGGCTGGGTCCCGCTTGAGGGCTTGTGGTTCGCCGGGTTCCCCTAGGTGCGGGCCCCGTGTGCCTAGGGGAACTGTGCGCCGTCTTGTCGATCGTCAGGGTGTGGCCGAGTCGAGTCGCGTACAGTGCTTTCCGTCAGACTGTCGCTTGCTGTCGTCAGCGGTGAGGGCGGAAGCACTATTGCCACGCCAGCCTTGGTCAGCGGGTAGGTAAGGGGCACTGTTGCCACGCTCCGGCTGACCATAGGCATGGGTGAAAACACTGTAGTCTTGGTCATCGGTGATTGACGTCTCGTCCCATCGTACGGCCTGGATGGGACGGGAGCTTGACCCGTGGCTAGATTGGAGTGCACGCCACAGGTGGGATCGGCTTGTAGGGGAAGCCTTGGTTGTGCCGGGTTCGGCCGCCTTGCGCCTGTTGCTGAGTCCGGGTCGACATACCTTGCCGGGTCAGAGGGATTGGCCAGGCTGCGAGCCTCGCCGGGTCGAGCGACCTGGCCAGGCGCGTGACGGTTTTGTGGGGCGATGCGGGCCCCACCGTTTTTGAAGAGGATCCGGGTTCCGTTTCCTGCCCGGGGTTCATCCCCCCGACAACTAGGTTACCTCAACGGGGATATGTATGTCCCCAACAATAATAATATCATATTTATTTTCGACAGTAGGAAGAGGGAATTCAAAACCTCTAATAGTAATAGCTGAAACTTTTCCAATAGAGTTGATACTATGAACTTGAGGTTGTTTCTTCAGAAAATGTACCGTATGCTCATTACCATTAACATGAAAAGTGACATTGCCTTTGTTGCAATCAATAACAGCCCCTGCAGTATTCAAAAAGGGTCTACCAAGGATGATCGACATACTGTCGTCCTCAGGAATATCAAGAATAACAAAGTCTGTTAAAATAGTAACGTTTGCAACCACAACAGGCACATCCTCACAAATACCGATGGGTACAGCATTTGATTTATCAACCATTTGCAAAGATATTTCAATAGGTGTCAACTTATTCAAATCAAGTCTATGATATAAAGAGAAAGGCATAACATTAACACCGGCTCCAAGATAACATACAACAGTTTTAACATAGTTTCTTTTAATGGAGCATGGTATAGTTGGTACTCCTGGATCTCCTAGTTTCTTTGGTATTCCACCCTTAAAAGTATAATTAGAAATCATGGTGGAAATTTCAGCTTCCGGTATCTTTCTTTTAAGCAGATCAGTCAAACACATACGCAAAAATATAGGTCTAATCATTTCAGCAAAGCGCTCAAAATCCTCATCATCCTTTTTCTTGGATGGCTTAGGAGGGAAAGGCATGGGTTTCTGAACCGATGGTTCTCTTTCTTTACCGTGCTTCCTAGCATCGAAATCTCTCTTATCATAACATTGATTCTTTGATTGTGGATTATCAAGATCAACAGCAGGTTCAATCTCTACATCATTATCATTACTAGGTCGAACATCAACATGAACATCATCATTAACATTTTCACTAGGTTCATGTTCATCACTAGATTGTGTTTCGGCATCAGAAATACAAATATCATTGGGATTCCCAGGTGTGTCAATAACAGGTTCACTAGAAGCATGCAAAGTCCTACCATTATTCTTTTTCTTTTTATTAGAAGGACTAGGTGCATCAGTATTAATTCTCTGAGAATCTTGCTCAGCTCTCTTAGGATGGCCCTCGGGATACAAAGGTTCCTGGGTCATTTTACCACCTCTAGTCATAACTCTAACAACATTATCATTATTCTTATTATTTAACTCATTGAGCAAGTCATCTTGTGCTTTAAGTACTTGTTCTACTTGAGTTGTAACCATGGAAGCATGTTTACTAATAAGCTTAAGATCACTTTTAACTCTAGACATATAATCACTCAAGTGGTCAAGCATGTAAGCAGTTCATTACAATTGTCTACCAACATAAGCATTGAAGTTCTCTTGTTTAACAATAAAATTATCAAACTCATCCAAGCATTGACTAGCAGACTTATTATGAGGGATATCACCTTCATCAAATCTATAGAGAGAATTTACCTTTACTACCTGTGTCGGGTTATCAAGACCATGTATCTCTTCAATAGGCGGTAAATTCTTAACATCTTCAGCTTTAATACCTTTTTCTTTCATAGATTTCTTTGCCTGTTGCATATCTTCAGGACTAAGAAATAGAATACCCCTCTTGTTTGGAGTTGGCTTAGGAGTTGGTTCAGGAAGTGTCCAATCATTATCTTTACTCAATATATTATTCAATAGCAATTTAACTTGCTTAATAGTTCGTTCCTTGAAAACACAACCAGCACAACTATCAAGGTGGTCCCTAGAAGCATCGGTTAGTCCATTATAAAAGATATCAAGTATTTCATTTTTCTCGAGAGGATGATCAGGCAAAGCATTAAGTAATTGGAGAAGCCTCCCCCAAGCTTGTGGGAGACTCTCTTCTTATATTTGCACAAAATTAAATATTTCCCTTAAGGCAGCTTGTTTCTTATGAGCGGGAAAATATTTTGCCGAGAAGTAATAAGTCATATCTTGGGGACTACGCACACAACCAGGAGCAAGGGAATTAAACCATATTTTAGCATCACCATTTAATGAGAAGGAAACAATTTAAGAATATAGTAATAGCGATTTTTTTCCTCATGAGTAAATAGGGTGGCTATATCATTCAATTTAGCAAGATGTGCCACAACAGTTTCAGATTCATAGCCATAGAAAGGATCAGATTCAACCAAAGTAATTAACTCAGGATCGACAGAGAATTCATAATCCTTATTAGTAACACAAATAGGTGAAGTAGAAAACGTAGGATCATATTGCATTCTAGCATTCAAAGATTTTTCTTTCAGCTTAGCTAATAGTTTCTTAAGATCATATTTATCATTGCAAGCAAAAAAGTCTCTAGCAGTTTCTTCATCTATAATATAACCCTCAGGTACAACATGCAATTCATATCTAGGGGGAGAATCTTCATCGTCACTTTCATTAATATCATTAGTGTCAGTAATTTCATTCTCTCTAACCCTAGCAAGTTGTTCATCAAGAAATTCATCTAGTGGCATAGTATTATCTAGCAGAGAAGTAGTATCATCATAAGCGTCATGCATAGCAGAAGTGGCATCATCAATAACATGCGACATATCAGAATCAATAGCAGGTGTAGGTGTCGCAAGTTTACTCAAAGCAGAAGGCGAACCAAGTGCAGAGCTAGATGGCAGTTCCTTACCTCCCCTCATAGTTGAGGGATAGATCTTGGTTTTGTTGTCTTTTAAATTCCTCATAGTGATCAACAGATATAAATCCCAAGTGACTTAGAGAATAGAGCTATGCTCTCCAGCAATGGCGCTAGAAAAAGGTCTTGATAACCCACAAGTATAGGGGATCGCAACAGTTTTCGAGGAAAGAGTATTCAACCCAAATTTATTGATTCAACACAAGGGGAGCCAAAGAATATTCTCAAGTATTAGCAACTGAGTTTTCAATTCAACCACACCTGAAAGACTTAATATCTGCAACAAAGTATTTAGTAGCAAAGTAGTATGGAACGGTAACGGTAGCAAAAGTAATAGTAGCAATTTTGTAGCAATCACCATAGTGGCAACAGAGAAGTAACTTAAGAAAGATCAATATGAAATGAGCTCGTAGGAAATGGATCAATGATGGATAATTATGTCGGATGGCATTCATCATGCAACAGTTATAACATAGGGTGACACAGATCTAGCTCCAATTCATCAATATAATGTAGGCATCTATTCCGAATATAGTCATACGTGCTTATGGAAAAGAACTTGCATGACATATTTTGTCCTACCCTCCCGTGGCAGCGGGATCCCAATGGAAACTAAGGGATATTAAGGCCTCCTTTTAATAGAGCACCGGACCAAAGCATTAGCACTTAGTGAATACATGAACTCCTCAAACTACGGTCACCACCGGGAAGTGTCCCGACTATTGTCACTCTGGGGTTGCCGGATCATAACACGTAGTAGGTGACTATAACTTGCAAGATAGGATCAAGAACACTCATATATTCATGAAAACATAATAGGTTCAGATCTGAAATCATGGCACTCGGGCCCTAGTGACAAGCATTAAGCATGGAAAAGTCATAGCAACATCAATCTTAGAACATAATGTATACTAGGGATGAAACCCTAACAAAACTAACTCGATTACCTGGTAAATCTCATCCAACCCATCACCATCCAGCAAGCCTACAATGGTATTACTCACGCACGATGGTGAGCATCACGAAATTGGAGATGGGGGATGGTTGATGATGACAATGGCGACGGATTCCCCTCTCCGGAGCCCCGAACGGACTCGAGATTAGCCCTCCCGAGGAAGAACAGGGCTTTGGCGACAGCTCTGTATCATAAAACGCGATGAATCCTTCTCTTCGATTTTTTTTCTCCCTGAACATGAATATATGGAGTTGGAGTTGAGGTCGGTGGAGGTCCAGGGGGGCCACGAGGTAGGAGGGTGCGCCCCCACCCTCATGGCCAGAGTGTGGGCTCCTTCGGTTGATTCTTTCGCCGGTATTTTTTATTAATTCCAAAAAGTGTCTCCGTGAAGTTTCAGGTCATTCCGAGAACTTTTATTTCTACACAAAAATAACACCATGGCAATTCTGCTGAAAACACCGTCAGTCCGGGTTAGTTCCATTCAAATCATGCAAATTAGAGTCCAAAACAAGGGCAAAAGGGTTTGGAAAGTAGATACGTTGAAGACGCATCAACCCATTCCACAAAGAATTGTAACTGGTTATAGGATGGTAATTTATTTCAGAAAATTAAACAAAGCTACTAGAAAAGATCATTAACCCTTGCCTTTTATTGATCAAATGTTAGAAAGATTATCTAAGCACACACACTTTTGTTCCTCGATGGATATTTTGGTTTCTCTCAAATACATGTGTCACAAGAAGATCAAGAGAAAACTACTTTTACTTGCCCCTTTGGAACTTATGCTTATAGACCTATGCCTTTTGGTTTATGCAATGCACCTGCTACCTTTCAAAGATGTATGACTTCTATATTCTTTGATTTTTGTGAAAATATTGTTGAGCTTTTCATGGATGATTTTTTGGTTTATGGGACTTCTTTTGATGATTGCTTAAGCAACCTTGATTGAGTTTGGCGGAGATGGAACAATCTTGTCTTGAATTCGGAGAAGTGCCACTTTATGGTGAATGAAGGTATTGTCCTCGGGCATAAAATTTTTGAACCAGGTAATGAACTAGATAAAGCTAAATTTGATGCAATTGAGAAAATGGCATGCCCTAAAGATATAAAAGGTATAAAGTTTCCTTGGTCATGTTGGTTTCTATAGAACGTTTATAAAAGACTTCTCTAAAATTTCTAGGCATCTTACTAATCTTTTGCAAAAAGATGTTGCATCTGTTTTTGATGATGATTGTGTATAATCCTTTGAAACACTTAAGAAAGCCTTAACCTCTTCACCTATTGTTCAACCACCTGATTGGAACTTACCGTTTGAAATTATGTGTAATGCTAGTGACTATGTTGTTGGTGTTGTTCTAGGACAAAGAGTTGATAAGAAATTAAATGTTATCCATTATGCTAGTAATACTCTAGACAGTGCTCAAAGGAATTATTCTACTACTGAGAAAGAATTTCTAGCAGTTGTGTTTGCATGTGATAAATTCAGACCTTATATTGTTGATTCTAAAGTAACCATGCACACCGATCATGCTGCTATTAAATATCTTATGGAAAAGAAAGATGCTAAACCTATATT
Source organism: Triticum timopheevii (assembly GCA_963921465.1). Taxonomy (NCBI): domain Eukaryota; kingdom Viridiplantae; phylum Streptophyta; class Magnoliopsida; order Poales; family Poaceae; genus Triticum; species Triticum timopheevii. Next base: position 272,875,008 of record OY997262.1, on the reverse strand, counting down.
TATTAGGTGGGTTCTGTTGCTACAAGAATTTGATTTGCATATTACTAATAGGACGGGAGCTGGGAATCCCGTAGATGGTAATTTTTCTAGGTTGGAAAATGTTCTTGATGACCCACTACTAATTGATGATAGTTTTCTGATGAACAATTAGTTGTTATAAATGCTTCTCGTACTACTCCTTGGTATGCAGACTATGCTAATTACATCGTTGCTAAATATATACCACCTAGTTCCACATACCAACAAAATAAAAAGTTATTCTTTGCTTTAAGACATTACTTTTGGGATGACCCACATCTTTATAAAGGAGTAGATGGTATTATTATACATTGTGTACCTGAGCATGAACAGGAACAAATCCTACGGAAGTGTAATTCTGAGGCATACAGAGGGCACCATGGTGGAGATAGAACCGCACATAAGGTATTACAATCTGGTTTTTATTGGCCTACTTCTTCAAGGATGCAGGTAAGTTTGTCTTGTCTTGTGATGAATGACAAAGAATTGGTAATATTGGTAAACGTCATGAAATGCCAATGAATTATTCACTTGGTGTTGAACCATTTGATGTTTGGGGATTTGATTATATGGGACATTTTCCTTCCTCTAATGTGTATACCCATATTCTAGTTGTTGTTGATTAGGTCACTAAGTGGGTAGAATTTATTCCAACTAGTAGTGCTAATCATAACACTTCTATTAAAATGCTTAAGGAAGTTATTTTCTTGGGGTTTGGAGTCCCCATATATTTAATGACTGGTGGTGGTTCATATTTTATCCATGATGCTTTTCAAAAACTTCTTGCTAAATATGATGTTAACCATATAATTGCATCACCCTATCATCCTCGTCCTAGTGGACAAGTTGAATTGAGCAATAGAGAAATCAAGTTAATTTTGCAAAAGACGGTTACATCTAGAAAGAATTGGTCTAAGAAACTTGATGATGCATTATGGGCTTATAGAACTGCCTATGAAAATCCTATCGGTATGTCTCTGCTACCTCTTGAGCATGCGCTGGTTTTCCCTTGAAGAGGAAAGGGTGATGCAGCAAAGTAGCGTAAGTATTTCCCTCAGTTTTTGAGAACCAAGGTATCAATCCAGTAGGAGGCTACACTCAAATCCCTCGTACCTACACAAACAAATAAGAACCTTGCAACCAACGCGATAAATGGGTTGTCAATCCCTTCACGGCCATTTGCAAAAGTGAGATCTGATAGAGATAATAAGATAAATATTTTTGGTATTTTTATGATATAGATTGAATAGTAAAGATTGCAAAAATAAAATAGATCGGAAACTTATATGATGGAAATAGACCCGGGGCCATAGGTTTCACTAGTGGCTTCTCTCAAGATAGCATAAGTATTTCGGTGGGTGAACAAATTACTGTCGAGCAATTGATAGAAAAGTGCATAGTTATGAGAATATCTAGGCATGATCATCTATATAGGCATCACGTCCGCGACAAGTAGATCGAAACGATTCTGCATCTACTACTATTACTCCACACATCGACCGCTATCCATCATGCATCTAGAGTATTAAGTTCATAAGAATAGAGTAACGCATTTGGCAAGATGACATGATGTAGAGGGATAAACTCAAGCAATATGATATAAACCCCATCTTTTTATCCTCAATGGCAACAATACAATACGTGCCTTGCTACCCCTGCTGTCACTAGGAAAGGACACCGCAAGATTGAACCCAAAGCTAAGAACTTCTCCCATTGCAAGAAAGATCAATCTAGTAGGCCAAACCAAACTGATAATTTGAAGAGACTTGCAAAGATAACAAATCATACATAAAAGAATTCAGAGGAGATTCAAATATTGTTCATAGATATTCTTGATCATAAACCCACACTTCACCGGATCTCGACAAACACACCGCAAAAAGAATTACATCGAATAGATCTCCAAGAAGATCGAGGAGAACTTTGTATTGAGATCCAAAGAGAGAGAAGAAGCCATCTAGGTAATAACTATGGACCCGAAGGTCTGAGGTAAACTATTGACACGTCATCGGAGAGGCTATGGTGTTGATGTAGAATCCCTCCTGATTGATTCCCCCTCCGGTGAAGCGTCGGAAAAGGCCCCAAGATAGGATCTCACGGGTACAGAAGGTTGCGGCGGTGGAAATAGGGTTTCGTGGTGCTCTCGGATGTTTTCAGGGTATATGAGTATATATAGGCGAAAGAAGTCGGTCAGGGGAGCCACGTGTTGGGGAACGTTGCAGAAAACAAAAATTTTCCTACTCGTTTCACCAAGATCCATCTAGGAGTTCATCTAGCAACGAGTCATCGGATGCATCTACGTACCTTGTAGATCGCGAGCGGAAGCGTTCAAAGAACGGGGATGATGTAGTCGAACACGACGTGATCCAAATCACCGGAGATCCTAGCACCGAACGGACGGCACCTCCGTGTTCAACACACGTACGGGATGGGAGACGTCTCCTCCTTCTTGATCCAGCAAGGGGGAAGGAGAGGTTGATGAAGATCCAGCAGCACGACGGCGTGGTGGTGGATGCAGGGCGTCACAGTAGCAGGGCTTCGCCTATACTACGAGAGAGAGACGTAACGGGGAGAGAGGGAGGCGCCAGGGGCTGGTATATCAAGTCCCTCCTCTCCCCCACTACATATAGGGGTGCTAGGGGGGGCGGCGGCCCTAGGAGATGGAATCTCCTAGGGGGGCGGCGGCCAAGGGTGGGGGGGCTTGCCCCCCAAGCAAGTGGGAGCCCCCTTTAGGGTTTCCCCTCAAACCTAGCCGCATGGGCCCTAGGGGAGTGGCGCCCCAGCCCACTTTGGGCTGGGTTCCCTCCCACTTCAGCCCATGGGGCCCCCGGGGATAGGTGGCCCCACCCGGTGGACCCCCGGGACCCTTCCGGTGGTCCCGGTACAATACCGGTGACCCCGAAACTTGTCCCGATGGCCGAAACAGCACTTCATATATATAATTCTTTACCTCCGGACCATCCGGAACTCCTCGTGACGTCCGGGATCTCATCCGGGACTCCGAACAACATTCGGGTTACTACATATACACATCTTCACAACCCTAGCGTCACCGAACCTTAAGTGTGTAGACCCTACGGGTTCGGGAGACAAGCAGACATGACCGAGATGACTCTCCGGTCAATAACCAACAGCGGGATCTGGATACCCATGTTGGCTCCCACATGCTCCACGATAATCTCATCGGATGAACCACGATGTCGAGGATTCAATCAACCCCGTATGCAATTCCCTTTGTCAATCGATATGTTACTTGCCCGAGATTCTATCGTCGGTATCCCAATACCTCGTTCAATCTCGTTACCGGCAAGTCACTTTACTCGTACCGTAATGCATGATCCCATGACTAGACACTTGGTCACTTTGAGCTCATTATGATGATGCATTACCGAGTGGGCCCAGTGATACCTCTCCGTCATGCGGAGTGACAAATCCCAGTCTTGATCCATGTCAACCCAACAGACACTTTCAGAGATACCCGTAGTATACCTTTATAGTCACCCAGTTACGTTGTGACGTTTGGCACACCCAAAGCACTCCTACAGTATTCGGGAGTTACACGATCTCATGGTCTAAGGAAAAGATACTTTGACATTGGAAAACTCTAGCAAACGAACTATACGATCTTGTGCTATGTTTAGGATTGGGTCTTGTCCATCACATCATTCTCCTAATGATGTGATCCCGTTATCAATGACATCCAATGTCCATAGTCAGGAAATCATGACTATCTGTTGATCAACGAGCTAGTCAACTAGAGGCTTACTAGGGACATGTTGGTGTCTATTATTCACACATGTATTACGATTTCCGGATAACACAATTATAGCATGCATAAAGACAATTATCATGAACAAGGAAATATTATAATAATGCTTTTATTATTGCCTCTAGGGCATATTTCCAACAGTCTCCCACTTGCACTAGAGTCAATAATCTAGTTACACTGTGATGAATCGAACACCCATGGAATTCTGGTGTTGATCATGTTTTGCTCTAGGGAGAGGTTTAGTCAACGGATCCGCTACATTCAGGTCCGTATGTACTTTACAAATCTCTATGTCTCCATCTTGAACATTTTCACAAATGGAGTTGAAGCGACGCTTGATGTGCCTTGTCTTCTTGTGAAACCTGGGCTCCTTGGCAAGTGCAATAGCTCCAGTGTTGTCACAGAAGAGTTTGATTGGCCCCGACGCATTGGGTATGACTCCTAGGTCGGTGATGAACTCCTTCACCCATATTGCTTCATGTGCTGCCTCCGAGGCTGCCATGTACTCCGCTTCACATGTAGATCCCGCCACGACGCTCTGCTTGCAACTGCACCAGCTTACTGCCCCACCATTCAAAATATACACGTATCCGGTTTGTGACTTAGAGTCATCCAGATCTGTGTCGAAGCTAGCGTCGACGTAACCCTTTATGACGAGCTCTTCGTCACCTCCATAAATGAGAAACATTTCCTTAGTCCTTTTTAGGTACTTCAGGATATTCTTGACCGCTGTCCAGTGTTCCTTGCCGGGATTACTTTGGTACCTTCCTACCAAACTTACGGCAAGGTTTACATCAGGTCTGGTACACAGCATGGCATACATAATAGAACCTATGGCTGAGGCATAGGGGATGACACTCATCTCTTCTATATCTTCTGCCATGGTCGGACATTGAGCTGAGCTCAATTTCACACCTTGTAATACAGGCAAGAACCCCTTCTTAGATTGATCCATATTGAACTTCTTCAATATCTTATCAAGGTATGTGCTTTGTGAAAGATCTATGAGGCGTCTTGATCTATCTCTATAGATCTTGATGCCTAATATATAAGCAGCTTCTCCAAGGTCCTTCATTGAAAAACTCTTATTCAAATAGGCCTTGATGCTGTCCAAGAGTTCTATATCATTTCCCATCAAAAGTATGTCATCTACATATAGTATGAGAAATGCTACAGAGCTCCCACTCACTTTCTTGTAAACGCAGGCTTCTCCATAAGTCTGCGTAAACCCAAACGCTTTGATCATCTCATCAAAGCGAATGTTCCAACTCCGAGATGCTTGCACCAGCCCATAAATCGAGCGTTGGAGCTTGCACACCTTGTCAGCATTCTTAGGATCGACAAAACCTTCCGGCTGCATCATATACAATTCTTCCTTAAGGAAACCATTAAGGAATGCCGTTTTGACGTCCATTAGCCATATTTCATAATCGTAGAATGTGGCAATTGCTAACATGATTCTGACGGACTTCAGCTTCGCTACCGGTGAGAAAGTCTCATCGTAGTCAACCCCTTGAACTTGTCGATAACCCTTAGCGATAAGCCGAGCTTTATAGATGGTCACATTACCATCCGCGTCTGTCTTCCTCTTAAAGATCCATTTATTTTCTATGGCTCGCCGCTCAACGGGCAAGTCAGTCAAAGTCCATACTTCGTTTTCATACATGGATCCTATCTCGGATTTCATGGCTTCTAGCCATTTGTCGGAATCCGGGCCCGCCATCGCTTCTTCATAGTTCGAAGGTTCACCATTGTCTAACAATATGATTTCCAAGACAGGGTTGCTGTACCACTCTGGTGCGGAACGTGTCCTTGTGGACCTTCGAATTTCAGTAGGGGTTTGATCAGAAGTATCTTGATCATTATCATTAACTTCCTCTCTAGTCGGTGCAGGCACCTCAGGAACATTTTCTTGAGTTGCGCCATTTTCCGGTTCAAGAGGTAATACTTCATCAAGCTCTACTTTCCTCCCACTTACTTCTTTCGAGAGAAACTCTTTCTCTAGAAAGGACCCATTCTTGGCAACAAAGATCTTGCCTTCGGATCTGAGGTAGAAGGTGTACCCAATAGTTTCTTTTGGGTATCCTATGAAGATGCATTTTTCCGACTTGGGTTCGAGCTTTTCAGGTTGAAGTTTCTTGACATAAGCATCGCATCCCCAAACTTTTAGAAACGACAGCTTAGGTTTCTTCCCAAACCATAATTCATACGGTGTCGTCTCAATGGATTTCGACGGAGCCCTATTTAAAGTGAATGCGGCAGTCTCTAAAGCATAGCCCCAAAAAGATAGCGGCAAATCAGTAAGAGACATCATAGATCGCACCATATCTAATAGAGTGCGATTACGACGTTCGGACACACCATTACGCTGAGGTGTTCTAGGCGGCGTGAGTTGTGAAACTATTCCACATTTTCTTAAGTGTGTACCAAATTCATGACTCAAGTATTCTCCTCCACGATCTGATCGTAGAAACTTGATTTTCCTGTCACGTTGATTTTCAACCTCACTCTGAAATTCCTTGAACTTTTCAAAGGTTTCAGACTTGTGTTTCATTAAGTAGATATACCCATATCTACTTAAATCATCAGTGAGTGTGAGAACATAACGATAGCCACCGCGAGCCTCAACACTCATTGGACCGCACACATCAGTATGTATGATTTCCAATAAGTTGGTTGCTCGCTCCATTGTTCCTGAGAACGGAGTCTTGGTCATCTTACCCATGAGGCATGGTTCGCACGTGTCAAATGATTCATAATCAAGAGACTCTAAAAGTCCATCTGCATGGAGCTTCTTCATGCGTTTGACACCTATGTGACCAAGGCAGCAGTGCCACAAGTATGTGGGACTATCATTATCAACCTTACATCTTTTGGTACTCACATTATGAACATGTGTAGTGTCACGTTCGAGATTCATAAAGAATAAACCATTCACCATAGGAGCATGACCATAAAACATATCTCTCATATAAATAGAACAACCATTATTCTCGGATTTAAATGAGTAGCCATCTCGAATTAAACGAGATCCCGATACAATGTTCATGCTCAAAGCTGGCACTAAATAACAATTATTAAGGTTTAAAATTAATCCCGAAGGTAGATATAGAGGTAGCGTGCCGACGGCGATCACATTGACCTTGGAACCATTCCCGACGCGCATCGTCACCTTGTCCTTTGCCAGTTTCCGCTTATTCCGCAGCCCCTGTTTTGAGTTACAAATGTGAGAAACTGCACCGGTATCAAATACCCAGGAGCTACTATGGACACTAGTAAGGTACACATCAATTACATGTATATCACATATACCTTTTGTTTTGCCGGCCTTCTTGTCTGCTAAGTATTTAGGGCAGTTCCGCTTCCAGTGGCCGCTTCCCTTGCAATAAAAGCACTCAGTCTCGGGCTTGGGTCCATTCTTTGGCTTCTTCCCGGCAGCTTGCTTGCCAGGCGCGGCAACCTCCTTGCCGTCCTTCTTGAAGTTCTTTTTACCCTTGACTTTCTTGAACTTAGTGGTTTTATTGACCATCAACACTTGATGTTCCTTCTTGACTTCTACCTCTGCTGTTTTCAGCATAGCAAATACTTCAGGAATGGTCTTTTCCATCCCCTGCATATTGAAGTTCATCACAAAGCTCTTGTAGCTTGGTGGAAGTGACTGGAGGATTCTGTCAATGACCGCATCATCCGGGAGATTAACTCCCAGCTGAGTCAAGCGGTTATGCAACCCAGACATAGTGAGTATGTGCTCACTGACAGAACTGTTTTCCTCCATCTTACAGCTAAAGGACTTGTCGGAGACTTGATATCTCTCGACCCGGGCATGAGCTTGGAAAACCATTTTCAGCTCTTCGAACATCTCATATGCTCCGTGTCTCTCAAAACGCTTTTGGAGCCCCGGCTCTAAACTGTAAAGCATGCTGCACTGAACGAGGGAGTAGTCATCGGTACGTGCCTGCCAAGCGTTCATAACATCTTGTTCTACAGGGAGAACGGGTGGTCACCAAGCGGTGCTTGTAGGACATAATCTTTCTTGGCAGCTATGAGGATGATCCTCAGGTTCCGGACCCAGTCCGTATAGTTGCTGCCATCATCTTTCAGCTTGGTTTTCTCTAGGAACGCGTTGAAGTTGAGGACTACGTTGGCCATTTGATCTACAAGACATATTGTAAATGTTTTAGACTAAGTTCATGATAATTAAGTTCATCTAATCAAATGAACTCCCACTTAGATTAGACATCCCTCTAGTCATCTAAGTATTACATGATCCGAGTTAACTAGGCCGTGTCCGATCATCACGTGAGACGGACTAGTCAACATCGGTGAACATCTTCATGTTGATTGTATCTTCTATATGACTCATGCTCGACCTTTCGGTCTTCTGTGTTCTGAGGCCATGTCTGTACATGCTAGGCTCGTCAAGTCAAGCTAAGTGTTTGCATGTGTAAATCTGTCTTACACCCGTTGTATGTGAACGTCTGAATAAAACACCCGATCATCACGTGGTGTTTTGAAACAGCGAACTGTCGCAACGGTGCACAGTTAGGGGGAACACTTCTTGAAATTAGTATGAGGGATCATCTTATTTACTACCGTTGTTCTAAGTAAACAAGATGCAAAACATGATAAACATCACATGCAATCAAATAATAAACGTGACATGATATGGCCAATATCACATAGCTCCTTTGATCTCCATCTTGGGGCTCCATGATCATCTTGTCACCGGCTTGACACCATGATCTCCATCATCATGATCTCCATCATCGTGTCTCCATGAAGTTGCTCGCCAACTATTACTTCTACTACTATGGCTAACGCGTTTAGCAATAAAGTAAAGTAATTTACATGGCGTTTCTCAATGACACGCAGGTCATATAAAAGAATAAAGACAACTCCTATGGCTCCTGCCGGTTGTCATACTCATCGACATGCAAGTCGTGATTCCTATTACAATAGCATGAACATCTCATACATCACATATAGATCATTCATCATTCATCACAACTTTGGCCATATCATATCACAAACCACTTGCTGCAAAAACAAGTTAGACGTTCTCTAATTGTTGTTGCAAGTTTTACGTGGCTGATTTAGGGTTCTAGCAAGAACGTCTTCTTACCTACGTTAAAGCCACAACGTGATTTGTCAACTTCTATTTACCCTTCATAAGGACCCTGTTCATCGAATCCGCTCCAACTAAAGTGGGAGAGACAGACACCCGCCAGCCACCTTATGCAACTAGTGCATGTTAGTCGGTGGAACCGGTCTCACGTAAGCGTACGTGTAAGGTTGGTCCGGGCTGCTTCATCCCACAATACCGCTGAAGCAAGAAAAGACTAGTAGCGGCAAGAAAGTTGACAAATCTACGCCCACAACGAATTGTGTTCTACTCGCGCAAGAAGAACTACGCATAGACCTAGCTCATGATGCCACTGTTGGGGAACGTTGCAGAAAACAAAAAATTTCCTACTCGTTTCACCAAGATCCATCTAGGAGTTCATCTAGCAACGAGTCATCGGATGCATCTATGTACCTTGTAGATCGCGAGCGGAAGCGTTCAAAGAACGGGGATGATGTAGTCGAACACGACGTGATCCAAATCACCGGAGATCCTAGCACCGAACGGACGGCACCTCCGCGTTCAACACACGTACGGGACGGGAGACGTCTCCTCCTTATTGATCCAGCAAGGGGGAAGGAGAGGTTGATGAAGATCCAGCAGCACGACGGCGTGGTGGTGGATGCAGGGCGTCACAGTAGCAGGGCTTCGCCTATACTACGAGAGAGAGAGACGTAACGGGGAGAGAGGGAGGCGCCAGGGGCTGGTATATCAAGTCCCTCCTCTCCCCCACTATATATAGGGGTGCTAGGGGGGGCGCCGGCCCTAGGAGATGGAATCTCCTAGGGGGGGCGGCGGCCAAGGGTGGCGGGGCTTGCCCCCCAAGCAAGGGGAGCCCCCTTTTAGGGTTTCCCCTCAACCCTAGCCGCATGGGACCTAGGGGAGTGGCGCCCCAGCCCACTTTGGGCTGGGTTCCCTCCCACTTCAGCCCATGGGGCCCCTGGGGATAGGTGGCTCCACCCGGTGGACCCCCGGGACCCTTCCGGTGGTCCCAGTACAATACCGGTGACCCCGAAACTTGTCCCGATGGCCGAAACAGCACTTCCTATATATAATTCTTTACCTCCGGACCATTTCGGAACTCCTCGTGACGTCCGGGATCTCATCCGAGACTCCGAACAACATTCGGGTTACTACATATACACATCTTCACAACCCTAGCGTCACCGAACCTTAAGTGTGTAGACCCTACGGGTTCGGGAGACAAGCAGACATGACCGAGATGACTCTCCGGTCAATAACCAACAGCGGGATCTGGATACCCATGTTGGCTCCCACATGCTCCACGATAATCTCATCGGATGAACCATGATGTCGAGGATTCAATCAACCCCGTATGCAATTCCCTTTGTCAATCGATATGTTACTTGCCCGAGATTCGATCGTCGGTATCCCAATACCTCGTTCAATCTCGTTACCGGCAAGTCACTTTACTCGTACCGTAATGCATGATCCCGTGACTAGACACTTGGTCACTTTGAGCTCATTATGATGATGCATTACCGAGTGGGCCCGGTGATACCTCTCCGTCATGCGGAGTGACAAATCCCAGTCTTGATCCATGTCAACCCAACAGACACTTTCGGAGATACCCGTAGTATACCTTTATAGTCACCCAGTTACGTTGTGACGTTTGGCACACCCAAAGCACTCCTACAGTATCCGGGAGTTACATGATCTCATGGTCTAAGGAAAAGATACTTTGACATTGGAAAACTCTAGCAAACGAACTATACGATCTTGTGCTATGTTTAGGATTGGGTCTTGTCCATCACATCATTCTCCTAATGATGTGATCCCGTTACCAATGACATCCAATGTCCATAGTCAGGAAATCATGACTATCTGTTGATCAACGAGCTAGTCAACTAGAGGCTTACTAGGGACATGTTGGTGTCTATTATTCACACATGTATTACGATTTCTGGATAACACAATTATAGCATGAATAAAGACAATTATCATGAACAAGGAAATATTATAATAATGCTTTTATTATTGCCTCTAGGGCATATTTCCAACACCACGAGGGGCCCATGAGGGTGGGGGCGCGCCTACCCCCTGGGTGCGCCTCCCTGCCTCGTGGCCGCCTCGTTGCTTCCTTGACGTCCACTACAAGTCTCCTGGATTGCGTTTGTTCCAAAAACGACTCTCCCGAAGGTTTCATTCCGTTTGGACTCCGTTTGATATTCCTTTTCTGTGAAACACTGAAATAGGCAAAAAAAACAGCAATTTGGACTGGGCCTCCGGTTAATAGGTTAGTCCCAGAAACAGTATAAAAGTGTATAATAAAGCCCATTAAACATCCAAAATAGATAATATAATAACATGGAACAATCAAAAATTATAGATAGTTTGGAGATGTATCAGTCTCCATATAAAAAGGTCTATGGAAAATCATGTCATTTACCTCTTGAGCTAGAACATAAAGCATATTGGGAATTAAATAACTTAACTATGATTTCAAACTTGCCAGTGAGAAGAAGTTATTTGACATTAGCTCGTTAGATGAATGGAGAACCCAAGCATATGAAAATGCCAAGTTGTTTAAAGAAAAAGTTAAAAGATGGCATGATATAAGAATCCAAAAACAAGAATTCAAAGTGGGTAAATATGTTCTATTATACAACTCTCGTTCTAGATTCATTGTAGTAGAACTTCTCTATAAATGGGAAGGACCATATATCATTGAAGAAGTTTATCGTTCCGGAGCTATTAATATCAACAACTCCGAAGGCACTAATCCGAGAGTGGTCAATAATGGACAAAGAATTAAGCATTATATCTCAGGTACTCCTATTAATATTGTAACTAACATTGTCTAAATTATGACACCCGAGGAATACATAAGAGAGACCTTCCAGAATACTCTAGAACCCTGAAAAGGAATAGGTATGTGATACAGTAAGTAAACCAACTCTAAAAATTCCATCAAAACATTTTCTATCCGTTTTGACATGTTAGAAAATATACCAAAATAAGAAACAACCGAGGGGACCCATGAGGTGCACACAAGGAACCTGGTGTGCCCACCCCCCTGGGCACGTCCTGGTGGCTTATGGGCCCCTCATGTGCCTTCCCGACTCCGTTTTCTTCTGGAATACTTGTTTTGCAAGATAAAAATTCTTTATATATACTCTCGGACGTTTTGGCCACCATATCCTAGAAATCTCCTCTAATCTTGTTCTGTGTTGTTTTCTACTAGATCTCTAAGGCCAGGCATCATGTCTTCTTCCTCCTCCAACAACGTGGGAGACAATGCTTGGTTGACGAAGATGGAACTCAGGAGGGATGATGCCGAGGAAGTCGCCATGGAAGAAGATGAGGGATATTCGCTTGAGGTCCACCCTCCGGCTTCGGAGAGGGGCACTCTAGCTGGCATCTCAACCACTCCAAACCAACATCAAGCTATGAGGTCAATGAACAACCCAAGGAATCAATAGGTACAAGAAGAACTTCCCCCCAAGGAGACCCTTGCACAGGTTACAGCAGAACAATGTTCATAATTTGGTTCACAATTATGGGGTTGAAAATACTCCTCGTACTCACATACCGTCCAATTGGGACATATCTCGTCCAAGAGAAAGTGATGCAGGAACAAATTCTTGGGGGCGGAGAATAAACATATTATGGCCGAGGTGGAAAAGAATACTGAGCTAATTCTTCAAGTGCTTCAGGAAATTCAGAGTTTGATGGATATACTCATGAGGATTATGGAGAACAAGCCCACTACCTCATCATCACCATCATCATCAAAGAAATAAACTTGAGTACACGGGTATCCGCACTCCCTTTGGCTTCTGCCAAGCTTGGGGGAGGTGCCCAGGTATCGTATCACCATCATTTTTATTATCTTTACCTATTTTAGTTTGATCCTTAGCTATTTCATGATTTACTAGAATAAAAGTTTAGCATGATCTATTTTCAAGTGCTAGTTTCATGATCTATCTATCTATGTAATCGAGTTGAGAGTTATATAATAAAGAGTAGTTTGATTTTTGCTTCTTTACTTTTATTTTAAATCTTAGCAAGGGAAATAATGAAAAAGATCATATGCTAATCCCATGGAAAGTAATGACTTTACATAAATATAAGTATGAGTGGTAAAATTTATTGGAAGTTAACAAACATAGTATTGGTCAATGATGCAATTCATGAAAGATTATTGAGGGAAGAGAAGATTCACATATAAATATACTATCTTGGACATCTTTTATGATTGTGAGCCCCCATTAAATATTCTATGTCAAATTGTTGACGTTGGATAAGGAAGCCAAGGTAATGAGTTATGTTTTCTTATATTCACATAGAAGTTATATTGTTATGGATCCTCCAACATGTGGTGCTTGCCCAATTTCTTTGCTAGCTGATACGTCTCCAACGTATCTATAATTTATGAAGTATTCATGTTATTATATTATCATTCTTGGATGTTTTACAATCATTTTATAGCAACTTTGTATCATTTTTGGGACTAACCTATTGACATAGTGCCCAGTGCCTGATGCTGTTTTTTGCTTGTTTTTTACATCGCAGAAAATCAATACAAACATAGTCCAAACGCAGCAAAACTTTTTGGAGATTTTTTTGGACCAGAAGACATCCAGTGGGCCAAAGAAGTGCCAGAGGGGATCCCCGAGGGGGCAAAACCCACCAGGGCGTCGTTCTCGGAGAGGTTAGGTAAGCGGCACTCAAACCCCATCAACGAAGCTCTTTTCTGGCGGCGTTGCCGGGGACTTGAGTGCTTGAAGGTATATCTTTAGATCTTGCAATCGAATCTTTTAGTTTCTTGTTTTATCACTATTTTGGTTTATAACAATAAAACTACAAAAAATGGAATTGAGGTTGCCTCATATTATTCGTCTTTATAATGTCTTTCGTGAAAATGATGGAAAGGAAAATTGTGCTCAATTGTTATAAGAAGAATGCTACAAAATGTTTGGCATAGAATCCATGAATGATGAGCATGATTGCAATGTTGCTAGTATGAATTCTTTGAATATTCATGATGCTAGTGATATGCAAAGCCATAAGATTGGGGATGCTATGTTTGATGAAGATGATATTTTTATTGCCCCTAGTTTTGATGTGCAAATTCGTTATAATGGTAGCATGCCTCCTATTTGTGATGATTACAATGATGAATGTGGGTTTGGAAGAGTGTCAACTCTAGGTAATGATCCACCATTTTGGATGAGGCTTCAATTGACTATGACAACGAAGTTGCTATCTATGATGATTATGGTGATGACATGTATGCTATAAACAATAACGATAACCATGAAACTTGTCATCATGATTTTAATTTTCAATCACATGACAGTTATTTTATTGAGTTTGCTCCCACTACTATTCATGAGAATAAATTTGCTTATGTGGAGAGTAACAAAATTTCTATGCTTATGCATCATGAAAAGAACGCTTTATGTGATAGTTATATTGTTGAATTCATTCATGATGCCACTAAAAATTATTACGAGAGAGGAACATATGCTTCTACATATTGAAATAATATCAGGTTTCCTCTCTATGTGTTGAAAATCATGAAGTTATGCTTGTTTTCCCTTCCTATGCTAGTTGATTCTTGCTCCCACAAATTATTTGCTCACAAAATCCCTATGCATAGGAAGTGGGTTAGGCTTAAAAGTTCTTGCCATGTGTTTCATGATGATCTTGTTATGTTTCATTCTTATCTTTTGTGCGAGCATCATTGAAATCATCATGCCTAGCTAAAAGACATTAAAGAAAAGCGCTTTTTGGGAGACAACCCAACACTTATACCTAATGTTTTTGTGTGTTCACATGATTAAGCTACTATAGTAATCATGTTTTGTTGCTTTTGTTTCAATAAAGTGCCGAGTAAGACCTTTGGGATAGTGTGGATGATAGTTGACTTGATTCTGTGTAAAAACAGAAACTTTTGCGCTCAGTCCAGGAATTTTAAAAATTCACTAGATCATGATTTTGATCTGAATTTTTTACAGGTTATATATATACATATTACCTACCTTGTCCTAATTTTTCAGAACTTTTTGAGTAGCAGAAGTATGGTTGTTTTCCATATCATTACAGACTGTTCTGTTTTTGACAGATTCTGTTTTCAATGCATAGTTTGATTGTTTCCTAGTATCTATGGCTCATATTGCTCAATATAAATTATGTAAATGATAAGGTACAGTAGGCATTGTGTGAGAACAATTATGAATCTTATCTTTTATAGTAGCAAAGTGAATGATTTGCTTTATCATACTAACCTATCTCACGAAGTTCCGTTAAGTTTTGTGTGATTGAAGTTTTCAAGTTTTGGGTGAGATATCAATATGAGGAGAATAAGGAGTGACAATACCCTAAGCTTGGTGATTCCCAAGGCACCCCTAAGGTGATATTCAAGGAAGATCCAAGCAATTAAGCTTGGGGATACCCCGGAAGGCATCCCCTCTTTCGTCTTCAACATTGTCGGTAACCTCACTTGGAGTTATATTTTCATTCATCACATGACATGTGTTTTGCTTGGAGCATCATTTTATTTTATTAGGATTTGCTTGATGTTATTTATAATAATGTTTTGCATATTTTATTCCAATAAAAGTGGCAAGGATAGCCTGCACCATGCTTATTTTGCAAGTATATGAGTTGCTGTTTCAAAACAGAAAGTTTATCGCTGTTGAAAAAATTCTATAGAAAAGTCAGAATGTGATAAAATGTTGAAAGTTTTTGCAAAATAAGCTATGATAAATTTTCTACAGTTTGGTAATTTTTCAGAATTTTTTAAGTTGAATAAGTATGGATCCTTCTTCATCCTTTACAGACTGTTCTGTTTAGACAGATTGTTGTTATGATTGCATTGTTTGCATATGTTTGCTTGTTTAATGATTCTATTTGAGGATAGGAGTATTAAATATGCAGAGGCAATAAGTACACAATGTTAAATTATAATTTTAGTGATTTGCTACAGTAGAGAATGATAAGGTTTTGCATTGATTTATACTAACTTATCTCACAAGTTCTTGTTGAGTTTTGTGTGGATGAAGTTTTCAGTATTAGGTAAACCGCGATATGAGAGGAATTAAGGAGACACAAAAGCTAAATCTTGGGGATTCCCAAGGCATCCCAAGTTAATATTCCAAGAAGTCTCAAGCATCTAAGCTTGGGGATGCCCCGGTAGGCATCCCACCTTTCTTCTTCAACAATTATCGGTTAGTATCGGTTGAGCCTAAGTTTTTGCTTCTTCACATGAGTTGTGCTATTCTTGGAATGTCATTTTATTTTGTTTTGCTTGCTGTTTTAATAATATACTTGGATCTGAAAGTTTTAAATAAAAGAGAGTCCTCAAAATAGCTACCCATCCACATAACTACTCGCTTGATCTTCACCTATGTCTTTTTGGAGTAGTTTGTCTATTACTCTTGTGCTTCACTTATATCCTATGAGTAAATTGTTGAATGAATTGAATATCGTGATGTTGAAATTATATGTTCATATCATGCCTAGTAGTGGCTTCACAATTGGTTTACAAAGTGAAATCTTCTGAAGCTTGACAATCACAACATTGGTCATACAAGCAATTCATGAATGATTACTACAAGGAAGAGAACTTTCACATGAAAATATATTATCTTGGAAATCTTCTATGATTGTGAATACCCATTAATTATTTTCAAAGTTGAGCAAATTAGATGAAGTTGGACAAGGAAGACAACGTAATGAGTTATGGTTGTGTAATTTGCATAGAAGTTATATTGTCATAGATCCTCCAACATGTGGTGTTTGCCTAGGATCTTTTGCTAGCAAAAAATTTGTACTAAGTAGAGATACTACTTGTGCATCCAAAAACCCTCAAACCCAGTTTCTTGCCTTGACTGTCCACCATACCTACCTATGAATTGAATAAGACCCGTCAAGTAAGTTGTCATCAGTGCATAAAGCAATAAAATTGCTCCAAAATATGTTTGATCTTTTATTGTAAGGGAAAATTGACTGTTGTACGAACTTGTGATGGCAAAGTAATAAAAGTGACGGACTGCCTAATAAAGGTTGCTATCATAAGGGGCAATATAACGCGACGTTCCTTTGCATTAAGAGCTTGGGCATCCAAATAAAAAGCGCATGGCAACCTCTGCTTCCCTCTGCGAAGGGCCTATCTTTTACTTTTCAGTATTTCTTTTATGCAAAGAGTCAATAGTATGCATTCTCATTTCAACCTCAATTATTCTCTTGTTGGCAAGCATCATGTGGTGGGGAAAGATCTAGGCACATATGACCAGTCAAATATATCTGATCATGATTTATTATTGTTGATAATTATCTCTATGATAAACGAGTTGGGAGGCGAAACATTAAGCCCCTATCTTTCTTTGTGTTCGATGAATGCCATTTGTTCTAAGAATATGCTTTGAGTAGTAGCAATCATGGAAGACTATATGATGATTGAGTATGTGGAGCTCTTACTTAGACTCTGTTGAATAAGTTGAATTGCAATTGTTTGGTGACTAAGAATATAGGTTGTTGAGTTTCAAGAGAATTCATTGTTTGAACCTTAACATGTGAATTGATTACTACTTTAACATGAAAAGTTTTATGAGAAAGAATTGTTGTTATGATGCTAGGAAAAGTGATTGAAATTATCATTGATCCAACTTGTGCACTTTACTAGCATTCGCACTTCATAAATTATTTCTTTTATCATTTACCTACCCGAGGAAGAGTAGGAATTAAGCTTGGGGATGTTGTTATATTATCATTCTTGGATGTTTTACGATCATTTTATAGCAACTTTATATCATTTTTTGGGACTAACCTACTGACATAGTGCCCAGTGCCAGTTGCTGTCTTTTTCTTGTTTTTTACATCGCGGAAAATCAATAGCAAACGGAGTCCAAACGCAGCAAAGCTTTTTGGAGATTTTTTTGGACCAGAAGACATCCAGTGGGCCAAAGAATTGCCAGAGGGGAGCCCCGAGGGGGGCACAACCCACCAGGGCACCCCTGTGGGCCCAATCATGCCCAGGTGGGTTGTGCCCTGGCCTCCCGCAACGCCTCTTCGCCCTATAAATCATTAAATATTCCAAAAATGCTCGGGTAACCCTAGATCAGAAGTCCCGCCGCCGCAAGCCTCTGTGGTCACGAAAAACCAATCTAGACCCCGTTCCGGCACTCCGCCAGAGGGGGAATTCATCACCGGGGGCCATCTTCATCATCCATATGGTCTCCATGATGAGGAGGGAGTAGTCCATCCTCGGGGCTGAGGGTTTGTACCAGTAGCTAAGTGTTTAATCTCTCTCTCATGTTCTTGAGATGTCACAATCTTGATGTACCGCGGGCTTTGTTAATATAGTTGGATCATATGGTGTTTTCCCCTCTCTATCTTGTTGTGATGAATTGAGTTTTCCCTTTGAGATTCCATTTTATCGGATTGAATAATTTTATGGATTTGAGAGCACTTGATATATGTCTTGCATATGAACACCCGTGGTGACAATGGGGTATTATATTCATTCACTTGATATGTGTTTTGGCACTCAACTCGCGGATTCCCGAGGTGACGTTGGGGTAATCTATTCATAGGGGTTGATGCACGTTCTCGTATTTGTTTCTCCGGTAGAAATCTTGGGGCACTCTTTGAGGTTCTTTGTGTTGGATTGAGTATTATGAATCTGAAATTGTTTGATGCATATCGTATAATCAACTCACGGATACTCGCGGTGACATTGGAGTATCTAGATGACACTAGAGTTGGTTGATGTGTATCATATGGTGTTATTTTAGTACGAACTCTTGGATAGATCAAACAAAAAGAATAGCTTTGTGTTATTTTAGTACGAACTCTTGAATAGATCGAAAGGAGAGAATAGCTTTGAGGTGGTTTCATATCCTACAAACAATTTCTTCTTATATTCTCCGCTAGATAAGAACTTTGGAGTGATTCTTCATCGCATGTTGAGGGATCGTTATGTGATCCAATTAGATTAGCATTGTTGAGAGATTGCACTAGCAAAAGTAAGGACCCTAGGCCTCATTTTCAAGCATTGCAATACCGTTTGTGCTCCATTTTATCAATTGCTACCTTGCTATTTTTTATTGTTCCTATCACAAAAATCAGTATCTACTATCATTTCTACGCTTGTATTACCATCTCTTTGCCGAACTAGTGCACCTATACAAATTACCATTGTATTTGGTGTGTTGGGGACACAAGAGTTTTCTTATTATTTGGTTGCAGGGTTGTTTGAGAGAGACCATCTTCCTCACACGCCTCCCACAGATAGATGAACCTTAGGTCATCCACTTGAGGGAAATTTGCTACTGTCCTACAAAACTCTGCGCTTGGAGGCCCAACACGAGTCTACAAGAACAAATTGTGTAGTAGACATCACAAGCCAAAAATCCGCGCCACATAGAGATACTACTTATGCATCAAAAACCCATAAACCCAGTTTCATGTCATGAGAGTCCACAATATCTACCTAGGGATTGAATATGATCCTTCAAGTAAGTTATCATCAATGCATAAAGCAATAAAAGTTTCTCCTAAATATGTATGATCTTTTATTGTAAGGGAAAATAAGTTTTGTACGATCTTGTGATGGTAAAGAAATAAAAGCGACAGACTGCATAATAAAGGTTGCAATCACAAGGGGCAGTATAAAGTTATGTCCATTTACATTAAGAGCTTGCACATCCAAAAACAAAAAGCCATGACAACCTCCGCTTCCCTCTGCAAAGGGCCTATCTTTTACCTTTATGTATTTACTTTTCATGCAAGAGTCAATAGTATTCATCTCTAATCCTTTTTCATTTTTCTATTTTGCAAGCATCATGTGGTGGGGAAAGATCTAGGCATATATATCCATTTGGATATGAGTGATCATGAGTTATTATTGTTGATATTACCCTTGAGGTAAATGAGTTGGGAGGCGAAATTATAAGCCTCAATCTTTCTATGTGTCTCACTGAAACTTTTGCTCCATATATACATTGTGAGTGTCAGCAATCATAGAAGGATAAATGATAGTTGAATATGTGAACTTGCTAAATAAAAGCTCTTACATGAGACCCTTCCTGAAAATACGATGAAGTGTAATTGCCTTGTTGACTGAGAACATAGTTTGTTAGTTTTCAAGAAAGTTTATGCTTCATACTTCGTAATTGCGAAGAATTGTTACTTGCTCATGAGAAAGTCTATGATATCATATATTGTTGTTATAATAATGATCATGATGCTTCCATGTCCGTATTTCGTTTTTATCGACATCCCTCTCCCTCCCTCTCTCTCTCTCTCTCTCTCTCTCTCTCTCTCTCTCTCTTTCTCTCTCTCTCTCTCTCTCTCTCTCTCTCTCTCTCTTTCTCTCACCATGTGGTCATGCTTATCGATATCGGTTTTCGCTTGAGGTCACGCGAGGTCTAAGCTTGGGGGAGTTGATACGTCCATTTTGCATCATGTTTTACTATTGTTATTTATAACTTTTTTTTATCAATATAACACTTTTTGGAGCAATTCTAATGCCTTTTCTCTATTAATTTGCAAGATTTACATAAAGAGGGCGATTGCCGACAGGTGGAATTCTGGACCTGAAAAAGCTATGTCAGAGATACCTATTCTACACATCTCCAAATGATTTGAAATTTCACGAAGAATTATTTTCAAATAAATAAAAAATACCAGAGAAAAGAAATACCGGAGGAGGCCACCTAGGTTCCCACAAGGCACCGAAGTGCGCCCACCCCCTAGGTGCGCCCTGGTGGCTTGTGGGGCCCCTGGCCATCCTTCGTGGGCCATCTTCTAGTATATAATCCCATTTTCCCTGGAAAAATAAGAGAGGAATTTTGGGACGGAGCGCCGCTGTCTCGAGGCGAAACTTGGGCAGAAGCACTTTTGCTCTCCGATGGAGCGATTCCGCCAGGGATACTTCCCTACGGGAGGGGGACATTGAAGCCATCGTCCCCTCTCTCTCTCTCTCACCATGTGGTCATGCTTATCGATATCGGTTTTCGCTTGAGGTCACGCGAGGTCTAAGCTTGGGGGAGTTGATACGTCCATTTTGCATCATCTTTTACTATTGTTATTTATAACTTTTTTATCAATATAACACTTTTTGGAGCAATTCTAATGCCTTTTCTCTATTAATTTGCAAGATTTACATAAAGAGGGCGATTGCCGGCAGGTGGAATTCTGGAACTGAAAAAGCTATGTCAGAGATACCTATTCTACACATCTCCAAATGATTTGAAATTTCACGAAGAATTATTTTCAAATAAATAAAAAAAAACCGGAGAAAAGAAATACCGGAGGAGGCCACCTAGGTGCCCACAAGGCACCAGAGTGCGCCCACCCCCTAGGTGTGCCCTGGTGGCTTGTGGGGCCCCTGGCCATCCTTCATGGGCCATCTTCTAGTATATAATCCCATTTTCCCTGGAAAAATAAGAGAGGAATTTTGGGACGGAGCGCCGCTGTCTCGAGGCGAAACTTGGGCAGAAGCACTTTTGCTCTTCGATGGAGCGATTCCGCCAGGGATACTTCCCTACGGGAGGGGGACATTGAAGCCATCGTCATCACCAATAACCCTCTCATTGTGGGAGGACCAATCTTCATCAACATCTTCACTAGCACCATCTCATATCAAACCCTAGTTCATCTCCTGTATTCAATCTTTGTTTCAAAACCCCAGATTGGTACCTATGTGTTGCTAGTAGTGTTGATTACATCTTGTAGTGGGTGCTAGTTAGTTTATTTGGTGGAATATTATATGTTTAGATCCTTGATGTTATTCAATACCCCTCTGATCTTGAACATGAATATGATTTGTGAGTAGTTACTTTTGTTCTTGAGGACATGGGAGAAGTCTTGTCATAAGTAATCGTGTTAATGTGGTATTCGTTTGTTATTTTGATGATATGTATGTTGTTGTTTCCCCTAGTGGTGTTATGTGAACGTCGACTACATGACACTTCACCATATTTGGGCCTAAGGGAATGCATTGTGGAGTAGTAATTATATGATGGGTTGCTAGAGTGACAGAAGTTTAAACCCTAGTTTATGTGTTATTCCTTAAGGGGCTTATTTGGATCCATACGTATTATGCTATGGTTAGATTTATCTTAATTCTTCTTTCGTAGTTGCAGATGTTTGCGAGAGGGGTCAATCATAAGTGGGAGACTTGTTCAAGTAACAACAGCACCCAAGCACAATTCCACCCACATATCAAAATATCAAAGTAATGAACGTGAATCAAACAAACATGACGAAAGTGACTAGATGAAATTCCCGTGTGTCCTTAAGAGTGCTTTGCTTATTATAAGAGATTGTTCCGGCCTGTCCTTTGCTACAGAAAGGATTGGGCTACCTTGTTGGACCTTAGTTACTATTGTTACTTGTTGCTCGTTACAAATTACCTTGCTACCAAACCATCTGTTACCTATAATTTTAGTGCTTGCAGACATTACCTTGCTGAAAACCGCTTGTCATTTCCTTATGCTCCTTTTTGGGTTCGACACTCTTACTTATCAAAAGGACTATGATTGATCCCCCATACTTGTGGATCATCAGTATTGCATCAAAACTAATTAACTTTCTTCCTTCCAGCACTCCTATGAAGAATTGGAAAAGGCCGGCTATGAGAGGACCATATCCATGTAAGAAGAGGAAGATGAGCATTACTTCTATAGCAGGAGACACACATGGGTCTGTGACTGGCAGCAATATGCATGACAAAACTGTTGCAACTCAAGAGGGTGTGTACGCTGGTGTGCCCCAATTCTCAGCAAAAGCGACTAGAAGCAGAGCTAAGGAGATGCCAAACCCAGCAGGAAACGCAGGGAGAAAAAGGGACAAATTATGAGTGTTCTCATGCATGAACTATCAGTTTGGGGATGATGTTTTATGAAATTCTCTTGTAATATGCCATGTGTGAACTATGTGTGGTTGATAGCTATGTGCACTGTGCACTCTAGTTTGTGAACCTGAATTTGGTACTATGTTGTCTGAAGTACTATGCAACTGAATTTTGTACTGTGGAGTAATGTTGTCTGCAATATCATGCTATTATCACTGAATATTTTCTCGCATGTTATGAAACTAAATTCGTTAGTATGTTGACTTATATCTTCACATAGATCATATTAGTGCACAACATATGAGGTACTACATTAACAACTGCATTGATACATCAGTGCATTCATAGATCATAAACTGTAAATACATCAGTGCATTCATATATCATAAACCGCAAATACATTAGTGCATTCATACATCAATGCATTCATCCATGAGTGCATTCATAACTAATCAAAATACATGAGCTACTAGATTAACAAAAAAAATTAATGTGCATTTTGTGCGCACACTGACATTGTCGGAGCAATGGGCCACGGGTAGGCTAACCCGAGTCCCAGAACCTTTCAAGACATCGGGGCAGGCTGCGCCCCGTGAATCCAGAGGCGACTCTAAGATAAGCCGAGTCCCCAGAAGCGACTCCAAGATGAGTCGAGTCCCCAGAGGCGACTCCAAGATGAGCCGAGTCCCAGAGGCGACTCTCATTCAAGCCGAGTCCCAGAGGCGACTCCAAGGAAGCCGACTATGGGGAGTCGGCCCGCGACTCCAACCACCCCGATAATTAAAGGCAGGCATGGCCACAATGCTCCATACCTGCGGAGATCTCCGCCCGGCGCGGCACTGTTGCCGTGTCAGCCCTGACATCAGCCCTTGGGACGGGGCCCTGTACCCACGACGACCTGTCTGTACGGCCCGGAGACGGCGGGGCCTACCAGTCAGCGGGAGTACTGAAGACGGCGAGAGCGCCACGAGTCGGACCCGTTGGGAGTCGGCCCCCAGGAGTCGGCTGGCCCCTCCCACGGGCCCCACACGCCATTAACCAGATGCGACGGGGGAATGGCAACAGTGATCACCCGCTAGGCAGCGGCACTGTTGCCATGACCCCATGACCAAGCCCGCGTCATTAGAAGCACGGCTACAGTAATCTGCAGCCGGCAAGACCCGCCCGCAGCGGACGCGGGCTGACGCCCTCGTACCAGGCCAGTCGACGGGACCCACCAGTCGGCGGGACCTAGGAGTCGGCGGAGAAGACGGCGCCTGAGAGACAGACGGCTGGGACCCACACCCAGCCGGTGTTACCATTGTAACCCTGGGGGGTAGGCCTATATAAACCCCCCAGGGCACCCATGCAAAGGGTTCGCATCCATTAGCATTAGACAGACCACACAGGAAGGAGAGAGCTAGCCTTGCCTTCTCCTACCTCCAGAAACAGCTCTAGGAGCAACCTTGTATACACTTTGCCATAGTGACCATGCGGAGACCCCGCAGAGCAGCAATAGGGGTGTTATCTCCTCGGAGAGCCCTGAAGCTGGGTAAGATCCGCCGGCGTGCATGTCTTCGCCTCATCCCGTTTCCAGGCACCGGCGACGTTCTACTCGCCCCCACCATGATAAGCCATCCTTTGGCATATGTCGCA
Source organism: Triticum timopheevii (assembly GCA_963921465.1). Lineage (NCBI taxonomy): Eukaryota > Viridiplantae > Streptophyta > Magnoliopsida > Poales > Poaceae > Triticum > Triticum timopheevii. Next base: position 272,850,636 of record OY997262.1, on the reverse strand, counting down.
CCCAACCCCCGACATTTGGCGCCCACCATGGGGCCTGGTGCACCGTTGTTCGGAGATCTATTCTGGACGGGAACCCTCTTCCTCCCTGGCGAGCGCAGCCAGCCAGGCTCGCCAGACGGAGTCTGCATCGACGCGCTGCGCGGCGCTGAGGCCGCCTGCGCAGCAAGCTGCCTCGCCGAACTTGTCGGCGAGGTTCGCCTCTCCAACGAGCCTGCATCCGACGCAGGTGCAGGTGGCCCCGAGAGCCTCCTCGCGGGCCTCCTCAACCAACTCCACGTCACCGGCGAGCCTGCCGTGGACTTGGATTCCGTAGGCTCCACCGACCCGATGCTGGTCGACTCCGACGCCGTGTCGCTTGACACTTTCCCCACCAATGTGGTGGTCTACGATGAGCCGCTTCCGCACGAGGAGAGCGGCGGAAGCGCCGTCACGGAGGTGCTCGTCATCAGCCACGATGAGCGTTCCAGTGAGGGAGCTCATGACCCGCTCGACGCGGCTCTGTAGGACCCGACAGCGCCTATTCCAGAAGACGCAGATGCCGAGACGCTGGAGACACGCCGCCTTCAGATCATCGAAGGTGCCAAGAAGCTGGCGAGCATGAGGCGCTTGTTAGAAGCCTACCAGCGCAAAATGGATCGCGCCGTGGGCGGCTCGCCGGCTCCGACTGGGCCTAGCCTCTTAGGAGCGGTCCGACAACACGGCGCGACCATCGCCGACTTGTTCGGAGCCAATCGCCCCGTATACGCCACCCCTGCGGAGAACATCCGCGCCGCCCAAGCGGCGACCGACGAGCTGAAGAACTTCGAAGGCGAAGAGCGCCGCATGATTACGGAGCGAGTCCAGCAGCTCCTCGATGCAGTTGCTGCGCAGAACGCGGCCGGCGGCCGCACTGAGGCGCCACAGCAGCCAAACGACGACTTGCCTCCCCGCCGAGATCAGGGCGCGACGTCTCGGACACCGACTGGTGGAGTCCGCGGAAGAAAAGACAAAGAGTCGGCTGTCAGTCGCGGTCGGACTCGCATCACCATCGAGCATGACCAAGACGGCCGTCCGAGAGCAGTGGAGCGGCAGGACGACTACCTGCCTCCCCCATCGAGAAGAGAACGGCGAGTTTCCCCGCCGCCTGTTGAGCATCCGACTCTCGGTGGCCGCCTTGGCCGCCGAGAGGGAGTCGGAGAAAACGACGCTCGCCACCGGATCGACCGACTCCACCGATCCCTGGCGCTGGAAGAAGAAGATGAGCTGGGTCCGCCTTGCTTTGGACCCTGCATCCGAGACGAGCCTTTTCCCAAAGGGTTCACGCTCCCCCGAGACACACCCAAGTACACCGGCTCCGTGAAGCCGGAAGACTGGCTAGTTGATTACTCCACGGCGTCAACATAGCGAACGGCAACAAGCGAGTTGCCGTGAAGTATGTTCCACTCATGCTCCAGGGCACAGCCCGGACATGGTTGAACAGTCTGAAGCCCCGCATCATCAACAGCTGGGTCGACTTCATTGAGGCCTTCATCCGCAACTTCACAAGCACGTACAAGCGACCTCCCAAGCCGCGCCAGCTTTCCTTGTGCGTGCAAGGCCCTGACGAGTCAACACGCGACTACCTCACGCGCTGGGGCGAGCTTCGGAACTCCTGCGAGGGCGTGCATGAGGTGCAGGCTATCGAGTACTTCACCACCGGGTGCCGAGAAGGCACCCTCCTCAAGCACAAGCTCCTCTGCGACGAGCCGGAAACCCTCGACGAACTGATGGTCATAGCAGACAAGTACGCCACAACCGACTCCTCCATGAAGACAGAAATTCAAGTTAATGCGGCTGGCAAAGTGGCCCCTCAGACTCCCAGAACTCCAGCTGGAGACACCAGTCGGCGACAACAACAGAACGACAACAAACGCAAGGCCCAACAGCCGACCTCCAGCAGTCGGCAGGTTGCAACGGTCGAAGATCAACAACCGGAGGGGTAGCCTCCGGCCAAGCGACAGAAAGGCGGCAAGTCTAACTGGTTGCCAGCCTTCTCTCACGAGCAGACTCTGGACGGTCCCTGCAAGTTCCATAGCGGCGCGAAGCCGTCAAACCATACCACCCGAAAGTGCCACTGGCTTACCAGAATCGCCAAGGGAGACGGCCTCCTTCCTCCCCCGCCTGCTGGGACGCCGCCTCCACCGCCACCCCAGCAGCCGGCTGCTCGGCCAGTCGGCGCAGTACAAGACGAGTACCCAGAAGAGCATGGAGCCTATGTGGTGTTCACCAGTGTGGCTGATGATCAACGCAGCAGATGGCTGCAGCAGCAAGAAGTGAACGTTGTGGCATCAAATACTCCAGAGTTCATGCATTGGTCCGAGAAGCCTATCAGTTGGAGCAGAGCAGATCACCCAGAGGTGATGCCGAATCCGGGCTCCTATTCCCTGGTCCTAGGTGCCACCTTGGCCACTGATAGTTGGGCCGCCCGCTTTTCGAGAGTGCTAATAGACGGAGGCAGTAGCATCAACATCCTGTACAAGGACACTATGGAGAAGTTAGGAATCAAGCAAAGACAGCTGCAGAGCAGCCGAACTGTGTTCCACGGCATCGTACCTGGCCTTTCCTGCTCACCAATCGGCAAGATCCTGATAGACGTTCTCTTCAGAGACAAAGATCATTTCCGCCGAGAGCCAGTCTGGTTTGAAGTAGTGGACCTTGAAAGCCCATACCATGCGTTACTTGGCCGACCTGCACTGGCCAAGTTCATGGCGGTCCCCCACTACGCCTACCTCAAGATGAAGATGCCGAGTTCCAAGGGGATTCTGACCGTCGCTGGCGACTACAGGAAGTCGTCCGCTTGCATGGCTAAGAGCAGTCGGCTGGCCGAGTCCCTGGTGATCGCAGCTGAGAAGCGGCTCCTTGATCGGGTCGTGGCAATGGCCGGAAAGCAGCCAGAGATGTCGCCTGACCCCAAGGAGTCGGAAGCTGAGGGTTCGTTCAAGCCGGCCAAAGAGACTAAGAAGATACCCTTGGACCCGGAGCACCCAGAGAGGTATGCTGTCATGGGTACAAACCTTGACAGTAAATAAGAAGGCGAGCTCGTCGATTTCCTCCGTGAGAATCATGACATCTTTGCATGGTCCCCAAAAGACATGCCAGGTGTACCGACGGAATTCGCCGAGCACAAGTTACATGTCCGACCTGATGCGAAGCCCGTCAGGCAGCCCTTGTGCCGCCTGTCAGAAGAGAAGAGAAGAGTTGTTGGAAAAGAGATAGCCCGGCTCCTGGCGGCCGGCTTCATTATGGAGGTGTTTTTTCCAGAGTGGTTGGCAAACCCGGTCTTGGTACTGAAGAAAAACAAGCAGCGGCGGATGTGCATTGATTACACAAGCCTCAACAAAGCTTGCCCCAAGGACCCCTTTGCTTTGCCAAGAATCGATCAGGTGATAGACTTCACAGCCGGATGCGAGCTGTTGAGTTTCTTAGATGCATACTCAGGATATCACCAGATCAAGCTGAACCCGGCAGACAGACTGAAGACCGCTTTCATCACGCTGTTCGGAGCCTTCTGCTACCTGACCATGACGTTCGGCTTGAGGAATGCCGGCGCCACCTTTTTGCGTTGCATGCAGAAGTGCCTCCTCAAGCAACTCGGCAGAAATGCCCACGTCTACGTGGATGATGTAGTGTTGAAGACGGAGAAGTGTGGGACACTGCTGGAAGACCTCAAGGAAACCTTTGAGAACCTGCGCCGATTCCAGATCAAGCTCAACCCTGAGAAGTGTGTTTTCGGAGTACCAGCCGGCCAACTCCTTGGCTTCCTGGTCTCTGAACGCGGCATAGAGTGCAACCCTGTGAAGATCAAGGCCATTGAGAGAATGGAGGTACCCAGCCGACTGTTAGATGTGCAGAAGTTCACCGGCTGCTTGGCGTCCATCAGCCGATTCATCAGTCGGCTGGGCGAGAAGGCTCTCCCTTTGTATCAATTAATGAAGAAGACCACCTTTTTTGAGTGGAACCACAAGGCGGATGAAGCATTTCTCCAGCTGAAGAAGATGTTGTCTACTCCTCCTGTGCTGGCGGCTCCGACTCCTAAAGAGCCCATGCTTCTATACATTGCTGCCACCAGCTGAGTAGTCAGCACAGTCATTGTAGTCGAGCACAAGGAGGAAGGCAAGGCGCTCCCTGTCCAGAGACCGGTGTATTACCTGAGCGAGGTACTGTCGACCTCCAAGCAGAACTACCCCCACTACCAGAAGATGTGCTACGGTGTGCATTTTGCCGCCAAGAAGCTGAAGCCTTACTTTCAAGAGCATCCAATTATGGTGGTTTGCACAGCCCCGCTGCCCGAGATCACCAGGAGCCGAGATGCTTCTGGCCGAGTAGCCAAATGGGCCATAGAGTTGGCTCCCTACACCATCTACTACCAGCCTCGCACCGCCATCAAGTCGCAAGCACTGGACGACTTCCTCGTCGACTGGGCCGAGACCCAGTACCTGCCGCCAGCGCCCGACTCCACCCATTGGCGGATGCATTTTGACGGCTCCAAGATGCGCACTGGCCTGGGAGCCGGCATCGTCCTCACCTCCCCTAAAGGCGACAAGATCAAGTATGTGCTGCAGATCCGCTTCGCCGCCTCCAACAACGTCACCGAGTACGAGGCGCTCATTCACGGGCTCCGGCTTGCCAAAGAACTCGGCATTCGCCGGATCCTGTGCTATGGCGACTCCGATTTGGTGGTCCAGCAGTCATCTGGCGACTGGGACGCCAAAGCTGCAAACATGGCGAGCTACCGCTTCCTGGTGCAGCAACTCAGCGGATACTTCGAGGGGTGCGAGTTCCTTCACGTGCCAAGAAACGACAACGACCAAGTAGACGCCTTGGCATGAGTCGGCTCCACCTGCCAAGCAATACCATCCGGCGTCACTCTTCAGCGCCTCCTTAAGCCGTCTATCAAGCCTTCACCAGAATCAGACTCCATCTTTGTGCCGACTCCCCCCGAAGAAGTCGGATCCGACTCAAGAGCCCCAGCAGACGGCCCCAAGAAAACCAGAGTCGAAGCCGGCCCGGGGACTTCAGAACCTGGCCCGGGGACTGTGGCAACCAGCCCAAAGACTTCAGAACCCGGCCCGAGGACTGCGCCAGACGGCCCGGGGACTGCGCCAGTCGGCCCGGGGACTTCGTCAATCCAGCAAGCGGCCGCAGACTCCAGCCCGCCACCTCCCAGCCCAGCCGCCCTTGTCCAAGTCGCAGTGGTGGCGGTTGAAGAAATAGCAGCACCCTCATGGGCGCAGCCCATCCTCAAGTTTCTAGTGAACAGAGAGCTGACAACTGATGAAATCTTGGCTCGGCAAGTGCAACGCCGAGCGGCAGCCTACACCATAATCAACAGAGAGCTGGTCAGGCGCAGCGTTACTGGTGTCTACCAGCGCTGCGTGGAGCCAGAGCAAGGCCAAGCAATTCTCAGAGACATCCACCAAGGCGAGTGCGGACACCATGCGGCTTCAAGAGCACTCGTCGCCAAAGCCTTTCGGCACGGTTTCTTCTGGCCGACTGCCCTGGAAGAGGCCAAGGAATAAGTCCAAAAATGCAAGGGGTGCCAGAAGTTCCGCTCCAAGCCGCTTCAGCCGGCTTCCGGGCTGAAGACAATTCCCGTCGCTTGGCCCTTTGCAGTTTGGGGCCTGGACATGGTGGGACCATTCAAGACGGCCCGAGGCGGCCTAACTCATCTGTTTGTTGTGGTGGACAAGTTCACCAAGTGGATAGAAGCAAAGCCCATCAAGAAGTTGAACGGTCCGACTGCAGTGACTTTCATCGCCGACATCACGGTGTGGTACGGCATACCGCACAGCATCATCACCGACAATGGCACAAATTTTGCCAAAGGCGCCTTGGCCCGTTTCTGCGCGACGCAGGGCATCCGACTGGACTTAGCGTCCGTTGCCCATCCGCAGTCAAACGACCAGATGGAGCGAGCAAACGGCCTCATTCTGTCCGGCATCAAGCCTCGACTGGTCGAACCACTCGAGCGTTCGGCCGACTGTTGGCTTGAGGAGCTACCAGCCATCCTCTGGAGTCTGCGCACGACTCCAAACAAGTCAACTGGCTTCACGCCTTTCTTCCTCGTCTACGGTGCCGAAGCCGTCATCCCGACGAACATAGAATTCAACTCCCCGCGAGTCACCATGTACACCAAAGAGGAAGCAGAAGAAGCACGTCAAGACGGCGTCGATCTGCTGGAAGAGGGCCAGCTGTTGGCACTCAGCCGGTCCAGCATCTACCAGCAGAGTCTGCGCCGATACTACAACCGGAAGGTCAGGTCGAGATCTTTCCAAGAGGGCGACCTTGTGCTCCGGCTGATTCAGCGAACAGCCGGCCAGCACAAGTTGTCGGCGCCTTGGGAAGGCCCCTTCATCGTCAGCAAAGTGCTGGGCAACGACTCCTATTACCTAATCGACGCCCAGAAGCCCCGAGCACGCAAGAGGGACGACTCCGGCAAAGAGTCAGAACGACCATGGAACGCAAATCTTCTCCGAAGATTTTACAGTTGATGCAGTATGTAGCACGCTATCCTTTGTATTAAAGTACCGATACTTTGGGCCCCCCGAGACGAGCTCGGGGACTGCCCTTTTTGTTATCTGTATGATAAGAATTATGCCTCCGAGTATGCTACTCTTTGTTATGCCGCTTGGCACCGGGTTCGACTAGTCAGCCCGGGGACTCGCCGTCTTGTGCTATGAAATGCTTCCTATAGTCGGACATGTAGTGTGTGGCGCTTAAGCCGTCTCCTGTCGGAAGCCGCAGCTCGCAGAGCGACTGTTGGTAGGCAGAGAGTAAGCAAGAACGAGCGCACACACGAAAAATGGCTAAGGACTCAAAGCATAAGCATAGCCCAAGCCGACTTCCAGCCTCTTTTTGCAGAGCCGACTCTCGAATAATCGGCTTGCCGCCTTCTATCCAACTTGTTAAAAGACTCTAAAAAGGCCAAGTACTTGCCTTCCCTAAAGTAGCCAAGCATTTGACCCAGCGGCAGTCCGCAGAGCGGTTGTTCGTCTGGCAAAGCGGCAACTATGGAAAGGCGGCAAAGGAAAAAGCCAAAAGAGCAATGAGCAAGGAAAGATAGAAGCCGGATAGATATTTACATAACAAAGGCCTCTGGCCAAGTTCAAGATACACCCCGCGGGTGGAATTGTGCAAATTAACAAGTTCTTCAAAGACTATGAAAGCAGATAAAGTAAAGGCAAGACGGCAGCCTAAGAAGCGGCAGACGGGTTCGGAGGGTCGATGGAGACGGCGGTGTCAGGCGCCGGAGCGGCCGGCTGGGCAGTCTCGGCTTGATCATCTCTGACGGCAGCCGGCCCAGTCGGACGCGGCTCGTTGCTGGAGGCGCGGTTGAGCTGAGGCTGGTCGTCCGCTCTGTCTTCTGGCGCCTCCGTCTCGTCTCCGTCCCCCGCCTCGTCTTCCTCCTCGGTGCTGGAGCCGATCACCTCCGCCGAGTCCTCGTCGTAGTCCGGGTTCATCCCGAACCACTCCGGCGGCACCTCTTCGCCGTTCGCGGCCCGCTCAGGAACGAAGACACTGGTGTCGGTGTAGTCGGCCATCGCCGCCGCACGCTCGACGAGGGCGCCTTCCACAGCCACCAGCTCCGCCTGGGCCTCTAACCGGAACGCGGCCAGCCGATCCAGATCCAGCCCTGGATACCAAGCCTTGACGAATTCCAAGGCCCGGCGCGCTCCAGCCCGAGCCGAGGAACCCTTCCAAGCCTCAAGACGGCCAGCCGCGACCTCCAGCCAGTCGGTAGTCCGACTGGGAGTGCGCAGAGCCGGCATGCCTGGCCACAGGGCGGAGATCACTTGGGCCCCGGCGCGTTGAAGCCGGTGCAGCAGCTGATGGGCCGGCCGCAGACGGGTCTCGATGCTCAGGAGCTACTCATCGATGGTCAGGGGGGCGTTGGCGGTGATCTCCTCGCCATTCGCCCTCCACGCCTCGCGATCAGCCTCAATGGCTCGGGTGTCCGCCTGCGAGTGGCCAGGGAAGAAGTCTGCCCAAAACAGAAAGAAGCAAAAGAAAAAATCAGCAGTCGGCCTGACTTACAGTCGGCATCTCGAAGAAAAAAAAGCAAAGAAACTCACCATCGACAATGTCTTTGATCTCGTGGAAGCCGGAAGTCAGCATCGCCTCCTTGTCAGTCCAGGAGGAGCGCTCGTACTCGAACTCGGCCAGGAGAGCGGTCTCTTTCTTCTCCGCCTCGTCCCGAGCCGCCTTAAGCAGCTCCTTCTGCTCCGCCAACTGCGCGGCCAGCAAGTCGCGCTCTGTGGCGAGCTTGCCGCACTCCTCCTCCTTGGCGCGTAGGGCAGTGCTGACTTCGCTGAACCGTTCCTGAAGAACGGCATTGGCCTCTGAAGAACAAAGAGAAAAGACGTTAAGTCGTCAACAAGGAAGGTCGCCGGGAAGATCCTGCTCGACTGCTCAGCAGTCGGCCCGAATCTCGAGGACTACAGCCCGCGGGTGCGCCAGCGCGCCCCCGCGAAAAAGAAGAAGAACTTACTCCGGCTCTCCGACAAGTCGGCAGTCCGCTTCCCCAGCTGCTCAACGTTGCGGTTGAAGGCGGTGACGCGGAGGTTGTGATACTCCTGTGATAAACAATCGGACAAAGACAAAAATGAGGAACTCGCCAGATTGAGTTCCGGGCCGCCTGCGTAGCAGCCGGCCCGAAACTCGGGGACTACACCCAGTGGGTGCGCTGGCTCGCCCCCACAGAAGAGCGAAAAAAGACAAAGTCAAAAAAGAAAGCATACCCGGATAGACGCTCGCGACGCCAGATGCGCCTTGGTGCAGCCCTGGATGGCTTCGCCTTCAGCCCGCAGTTTCGCCTGTACGTCCAGGAGCGCCTGGTTTAGAGGACCATCGCCGCCTCCTCGCACCCACCTAGTGGGCGCGACGCTTGTCGCCTCGGCATCTGGGATGGCCGAGCTGGCGGCGCCGGCCTCCAAGGGGCGCGGCGCTGAAACCGCCTTCTCGAGGCGGCGGCGCGCTGGTGAGGCGATTTGAAGGAGCAGCCTCACCACCGCCTCGTCTTCAGTCGGCGGCATTGGCGGGCCTGCCGGCTGCTTGCCATGCGCGCTCCAGACAGTGGTGGAGGCGGCGGTGGCGGCGTGGCCGTGCCCGACGCGGAGGCTTCGCCACCGTCCTTCTCCACGATGGAGTGCTTCCCGCCGACTTCTCCAGTCTGCCCCATGAACTCCGGGGCGGCAGCGCGGAGTTCAGCGGGACGACAAGCAACGCCGACTGGCGGCACGCGGTCTCCTCTGCCCGCTGTTTTGCTGCGGCGGCGGCTTCGGCTTCCTCCAGTTTCTTCTGGGCGGAGGCCGCCGCTTTCTCGGCCTCCGCCTTCTCCAGACGGTCAGCCTCTTCCTCGTCGTGCTTCTCCCGCGCGTTGCCCTCCGTCGCCTCCCGGAGGTCGGCGGCGGGGTCAATCCGCCGAGTGTTGGTGGACGTCTCGGCCGACCCCATGACAGAGGGGACGACGACCCTCTCGAGAGAAAGAGGGGCCCTGAAGCAAAAGACGAAATGAAAGAGACTCGGAAAAGATCCATCGAAGAAAACAAGACGAAGGTAGAAGAGTGCTTACGCAGAGACTAGCAGCGGCTTCTTCACTTTCTTACGGAAGCGGTTGGCCTTCGCGGCCGCCTCTTCCCGCTTGGTCGCGGCGGCCGCCCCCTTGAACTTCTTCGGCCGACCGCCGAGCGAACTCGGCGCGGCCCGGCGCTTCTTCATGCCGACTTGACCGGCCAAGCCGGCGGAGGAACTCGCGCCTGGATGGCCGGCTTTCGGTTGGCGGCGCCGGACGACTTCCCCTTCGGCCTCGTCTTCTGGCCAGTCGGCGAAGGTCGCCGAGGGCCGGAAGCTGCCTTCCGCTCCTCCTCCTCCGCCTTCGGCGTCGGCCTCCATCGCTGCCGCCCCCAAGTCAGGGTCGTCGACGTCGCTCTCCGCTCGATCTGGAGCGAACTCGCTGGGATGTCCCGTGGCGCCGGCTGCAGGCTGGATGAGGGGGTTCTGACTCAAAAAACCAAGAAGATCAGAAGTCGGATTCGGCTACAAGAAAAATAAAAGAACAAAAGATTTGATTACCACAGGCGGAGGGTTGGCACGTGAGTACGGCTCCTTCCCAAACTGCCAGTCTTCCGCGAGCTCGCAGTTCGTGATATGATTCACTATGTTCGCCACCTCCGCGTGAGGCATGTCCCAGGTGCTCGTCCGGCTCGGGTCCCGGCGGTCGCTCATCTGACAGATCAGATGAGGTCGGCCTTGGAGTGGGAGGACTCGGCGCGCCACGAAGGCGGCCAGCAAGTCGGCTCCGACCAGGCCTTCCGACTGCGTCAGCACTCAGAGTCGCGCGACGGCGGTGGCACCGGCAGGAGTCAGCGTCTTGACCCGATGGAACCAGCTGGGAAGCCTCCCAGCCGGCGTGCCAGCTTTGTAGTGTGGCAGGTTGACCCAGTCGCCTTCCGTGGCGACGTTCTTCACATAGAAGTACGACCGTTGCCACATCTTCACCGACTTGATTAGTGCGATGGAGGGAAAGGGGTTGTCGGCGGTCGACCTACGCATCGCAATGAAGGTGCCGCACTGAGCCGGTATGCCGGCGACGTGTGTGCCGAGTTTTGATTGGAAGAACTCTCCCCACAGCTCGATGGTGGGGAGAACACCGAGAAAACCCTCGCACAGGGTGGCGAAGGCGGCCAGCAGCACCACCCTGTTTGGAGTGAGGTGGTGCGGCTGGAGCCCGTTGAACTCCAGGAAGGAGCGGAAGAAGCCGCTCGCCGGCAGGCCCAGGCCGCGCATGAGGTGCGAGCGGAATATGACCCGCTCGCCCTCCTCCGGCGCCGGCCTTATTTCCCCTGCCGGCGGGGCGCGGGCTTGCACCAAGTTCGCGCCGGGGAGCCGGCGCGTCTTGCGGAGATGCTCGATGGTGTCGTTGTCTAGTTCGGAGCCGTCCCACACACCGGAGCGCACGGCAGGGGCCATAGCGGCAGAGGAGGAACTCATCACGGCGAGCGTTGCGCGGCTTGGAGCAACGACGGAAGGAAGAAGAAGAGGCAAGAGGAGGCTGGGGAGCAGGGAAGAATGGGCGCGCGTGTTTCGCCGTCCCGCTCCCCCTGCCTACTTATAGGCCTACGGGCTGAGAAGCCGATGTGGCGGGCGTGGGATTAACTGCGCACGGGACCCCCCGCCCCCCACGAAGTTACTGCGCGCAGTAACGACATGGGAATCCCAACCGTCCGCGCGGCCGCAACGGATCCGTTCGCGGGCCGAGGCGCGGTAGTGGTAGGCCCCGCCCGACGACCTGTCCCGTCACGCGCGTGGGTGGGCAGACTGCCCCTGCCACGTGGCGCCACGCGACGGGGCCGTGGCGGGCGACCGCGGGAAGCGTATCAGGCACGCCGCCTGGTTCCCGCCGCGACGTTCGAAACTCCTCCAGAGGCAAGACGGCCCTCAGTGAATCCGACTCCAACCAGTCGGCCTGAAGGAAGACGGCCATCAAGGCCTGCATTCCCCCACCGGAAGAATGAAACTGTTGAGGCGCACGACATATCACCCTCGGGGCCTCACCAGCTTCGGGGACTACTGTCGGAGTAATGGGCCACGGGTAGGCTAACCCGAGTCCCAGAACCTTTCAAGACATCGGGGCAGGCTGCGCCCCGTGAATCCAGAGGCGACTCCAAGATGAGCCGAGTCCCCAAAAGCGACTCCAAGATGAGCCGAGTCCCCAGAGGCGACTCCAAGATGAGCCGAGTCCCAGAGGCGACTCCCATTCAAGCCGAGTCCCAGAGGCGACTCCAAGGAAGCCGACTATGGGGAGTCGGCCCGCGACTCCAACCACCCCGATAATTAAAGGCAGGCATGGCCACAATGCGCCATACCCGCGGAGATCTCCGCCCGGCACGGCACTATTGCCGTGCCAGCCCTGACATCAGCCCTTGGGGCGGGGCCCTGTACCCACGACGACCTGTCTGTACGGCCCGGAGACGGCGGGGCCTACCAGTCAGCGGGAGTACTGAAGACGGCGAGAGCGCCACGAGTCGGACCCGTTGGGAGTCGGCCCCCAGGAGTCGGCTGGCCCCTCCCACGGGCCCCACACGCCATTAACCAGATGCGACGGGGGAATGGCAACAGTGATCACCCGCCAGGCGGCGGCACTGTTGCCATACCCCATGACCAAGCCCGCGTCATTAGAAGCACGGCTACAGTAATCTGCAGCTGGCAAGACCCGCCCGCGGCGGACGCGGGCTGACGCCCTCGTACCAGGCCAGTCGGCGGGACCCACCAGTTGGCGGGCCCCAGGAGTCAGCGGAGAAGACGGTGCCTGAGAGACAGACGGTTGGGACCCGCACCCAGCCGGTGTTACCATTGTAACCCTGGATGGTAGGCCTATATAAACCCCCAGGGCACCCATGCAAAGGGTTCGCATCCATTAGCATTAGACAGACCACACAGGAAGGAGAGAGCTAGCCTTGCCTTCTCCTACCTCCAAAAACAGCTCTAGGAGCAACCTTGTATACACTTTGCCTTAGTGACCATGCGGAGACCCCGCAGAGCAGCAGTAGGGGTGTTATCTCCTTGGAGAGCCCTGAAGCTGGGTAAGATCCGCCGGCGTGCATGTCTTCGCCTCATCCCGTTTCCAGGCACCGACGATGTTCTACTCGCCCCCACCATGATAAGCCATCCTTTGGCATATGTCGCACCCAACACCCGACAGACATTGCGATAGCTACCAGAAAAATTGTAACTATAGGGGAAAACATTGTCCAAATGCGCATCATTTCCTTTCTTTCCTTTAATTCTTTGCTCAACACATGATTTCTCTTCGGTAGATCAAGTGCTTGCTTCTCCAACTTATGACTTTGATCGAGTTAGCTTCAAGCATTGCATGCGAATCTTCAAAAGCAAGCCCAACTCTTGATGGAGGTGTAGGGTCGACCCAAACCACCCACTCACATTCATCTAGCAACTACATGAACAATTTCCATTAGATCCGATGTCGAGGGCTTCATCAATAATTGAAACCTGAGAATATAAAATGCAATGCAAAATCTTACGTCCAGGGGCAACCCAAAAATCGGCTACCGGTGCTAGCTCCACCCCATGAGACACAACGAGCAGGGATTAGGCCATTCCCTAGACAGAGATGCTTCCGACAATTCTCTAAGCCAAAAAAGGTGGAGTCTGGCATGTAAAACTCTGAGTTGTGCTACACAATTCCTACCCCATCCACCTAATTTGACCAAAACCATAGAAATCACCCCCGAATCAAGCTAACCCTAGAAAATGCGGAAATTTAACTCTATTGATTACAAATTACCTCTCCGGCGGCGGCCGGCCATGAGCTCTCCGACGACGTAGAGGACACCTCCATGGCCGTGCTCAAGGCCTGCACAGCGCCCCCTCGAACAACTCCTTCCTTCCTCGTCCTCTCTCTTCGTCTGTCTAGCGTGAGGTAGCAGACGACTAAAAGGTTGGTCAAAACGGTGCAAAATCATGGTCAAACGAAGATGACCGCACGGAGCAGTCACGGAAGGGCATTCGAGCGAGCCGTGGGACAAATCTAAGGGCAAAACTTAACAATGTGGAAAAGTAAGGGCAAATCCCCCAGGGTGGGTTCCAACAAGGGGCAAAAATGTATTTGGCCCTTTAATAAATTTTGTAAATTTAGTTTTGCTTTCAATTTTATTTATTTATTCATCCTTCATATTTTATTTTACTTTTTTAAAATCATTAATAGTTTTCTAAATAAATTTTAAATCCACGAGCATTTTACATATTCACAAATATTTTTAGTTTGTAAATATTCTCAAATTCATGAACATTTTCTAAAATCATCGAACATGTTTTCAAATTGATGAATTGTTTTTGAATTTGTGAAGATTTTCAGATTCATGAAGTTTTTTGAAAAATACAATATCCTTTCAAATTCATGATTATTTTTTCAAATCAAAGAACACCTTTTCAATTTCTGAACTTTCTAAATTCATGAATATTTTTTCAAAATCCACGAACAATTTTTTACAGTGCGTGGACATTTTCCAGTCCATGATCCGTGTTTATAAATTGAACAAAATTTGAATCCATGAATGATTTTATTAAAAAACTATCTAAAAATAAATGCTCCCTCGACTTATTTTCACTTTGCATATTAGCTTTATCTTAAGTTAAATTTCATAAAGTTTGGCCAATACTATAAAAAAGTATATATGAAGATTTACAATATGAAATCAGCATCAGTAGATACATCAAGGAAATAATTTTCATATTGGACTTCTTAAATATTGTATATGTTGATATTTTTTTATATAAATTTGATCCAACTCACAAAATTTGACTTCAGACAAATCTTATATGTGGATTAAAAATAAATGGAAGGAGTGCTATTGAAGTAGTAAATCAGTTATAAACTTTACTACTTCATGAGTAAGCAACGGGATGGGCGAACGAACCCTAGCCGCCACACCTTATTTTGATCCCTCGCGCTGCCACAAGGGAGCGCCTCTGGGCAAGGCCCACGCGACATCGGCGAGGAGGCTTCTGCTGCCTATATTGAGGAGTTGGTGGGCTGTTGCGGGATGACGACAATGCTGCGTGGTCGGGCGGCGACAGTAGGCATGCGATGTTCGACGACAAAGTCGATGGGTCCAATGCGTGATTTTCAATTGTGGCCCAGCCTAGCCAGGCTATCCGAGAGGATGGAGTCAGTGCATTGTCCTGGATGGCGGTGAGCTCCACAACAAACCCAGACCTGGCGTGCAGCGGCATGGTTGTCTTTTTGGGTTTTCTTGAGGGAATCTTTGAGTTTGGTTCGGGGGCAGCGACATGGCGACACTATCCACATATAAGAAAAATGTTCTCCCCGCTCTTTTCATGTTCTACTGTGTTCATCACATGTGGAGGGCATGTGGATCCCCAGTAGATGAATAAAGTTTGACACCCCCAAGGATTTGAATGTATTTATCACTATCATTTGTAACAATCTTTTTTTTTTTTGCGAATAATTTGTAACAATCTGTAATACTTAAAATATGGCCATGTCGCAAAAATATAATAAACCGGATACAAACTATCCATCGTACTGGAAAATTGGTTGGAATATAACTCATCCATGTACTGGGACAAAACAACAGACACAAAAATTAACTAGGCCGGACCACCTGCCCAGGGCGCTCGATATCAGGGGGCAACTTTTTTCGGAGGGGGTAACTATGTGTCGCTTAGAGAAAGAACGAACAAGGTCTCGCTTGAAACGAGCGACAGATGGGCCGGCTCGACATGCTGGAGGTGGCAAGCCTTTGGCGCTTGTTTTTTCATATTTCCCCCTTTTGTCCTTTATTTTATTTTTAAATAACCTAAACATATATATTATAAAAAACCAATTTATACATAAATAAATGTTAATAATGCATTTAAAGAATGTTAAACATGTGTCCAAAAATATTTCTAATGTACATGAAAATGTACAATATGTATGAGAAAAGTAGACATCCAAATATATATTGTAGAAAACTGATAATCATTTATTTAAAAATGTTGAACGTGTATAAAAAAATTGCTCCGGATGTATAGGAAAAAATTACAATATTTACGAAAAAAGTTGACATCAATATGTTTGGAAACAATGTTAATCATGTATTATTTTTTAGGGAATGTTAATCATGTACTTGAAAATGTTAGACGAGTATAAGAAAAATGTTTCTTGTGCATATTAAAATATACAATCTGTATGAAAGAAAGTAGACATCAAAACAAATATCTGAGTAAATGTTAATCATGTACTTGAAAAATGTTAAGTATGTATAAGACAAATGTTTCTTATGTATATGAAAAATTTGACATCAAAATATATATCCGCAAAAATGGTAATCATGTTACTGTATACAAAAACAAATGTTCAATCTGTATGAAAACAAACTAGTCAAAACATATTTTATTAGAATGTTAATCATGTAAGTTTAAAAATATAAACGTGTATAAAAAATGTTCCAACCATATACATAAAATGTACTTTGTGGATTAAAGAAGATTAGACATACAAAACAGATATAAAAAATTGTTAATTTTGTTTCGAAAATGTTACATGTATATAAAAAAATTTCTGATGTATAAAAGATATACATTATGTGTAAAAAATGTTTATTGCCATTAAAAATATGAATGTGTATTTGAAAAATATTAACCATGCATTCCAAAAAGTGTTCAACACATGTATTTAAAAAACATGTAAATCATGTATTTAAAAAATATTCAACATGTATCAACAAAACATTTCACGCGTACACTAAAAAAGTACATTATGTACTAAAAATTAGACATGTGTTGAATAAAAAAGTACCAATGAAAACTAACAAAAAAACAAAGAGAAACAAAGAAACCCAATGAAAACCTAAATGAAACAAATAAAACCAAAAAATAAAAATAAAACAAAGAAAACAATGGAAAAGAATGCAGATAGTGGAAACGGAGAAAGAAACGAAGAAAAATGATGAAACCCAAAAATAAAAACAAAGAACTAAGAAAGAAAAGAATAGAAAAAACAAGGAAAACAAAGGAACACAAGAAATCGTAGAGAAAAGAAATAAAAAGCAATGATAACCGAGAAAAAAAGAAGAAAAGCGGAGCAAAATGAAAGGAACAATGAAAAACGAAAAGAAATACCAAAAAACCCGAAGTGAGACCATTGCAAAACAACGGAAACCGTGTAAATGAAAGAGGCAGTGGAAACAATGAAAAACAATGAAAATTGAAATCCAAAAAAACCCGAAAGAAAACCATTACAAGCGAGTAAAAACAATGAAAAAACAGTATTGTAGCGAGAAGAGAAACACTTAGGCGAGGGAAGTGTACATCTTGCTGTAAGTGACATATAGCTCCCGTGCTCGATATCGCGTCATTTCGGTTCGCCGGCCTCCTCTGTTGGGGCAGCCCAGCGGCCAGTGATATTTTGCTCGAAAAGCTCTCTGGCTTGACCATTCCCAACGAAGTCTAATACCACGGAGTTTATCTATAATAAAATACGGAGTAAAAACACGGAATTGCTAATGGAGCTCGAGCTCCAATGAGCCATTAATTTTAAAATATTCAAAAACCAAAATTTTAGTTTTTGAAAAAATCTGTAAAAAAAAGGATGCACATACATATGGATGTATACTACTTGTATGCAAAGTTCATGAAGGCGAGCTACACAAAAATATCAAAAACACTTATTTCTAGCACATGTACTATTCATTACAAAAGTACATGATTTTATTTTGTACAGCTCAACTCAAAACATACTTTTTGATGAAATTTCACACACATCTAGTGTACATCTATAAGCACTTGTGTATTTATTTTCATACTTATTTTGAAACTTAAAAAAGGCTTTTTGAAAATTCCGGGCTCCATCAGCAAAAATTCCACTCTTTTTTTTGAGGTCAAGCAAATTGCTTTATTACTCCACGTTGTGGGCATAATCGCCCAACACAGACGCAGCTATATCAGCTGGCAAATCAACATCCAGTGCAAGAACCTCTCCCACTCCAAGAGCCAACCCCAGTTTAGCTAGATTATGAGCGGCCGTATTAGCCTCCCTCTTACAATGAGTAAACACACAAGAGGAAAACCACAAGCGCGCCTGCACTTTGACATCCTCGATCACATGGGCTTGTATGGAGTAGTATAGCGCTCGGCGACTTAAGGCTTGCTGCACCAGGAGCGCGTCCGTTTCCACCGTGAACCGCAGCACTCCGAGCTCCGCCGCGACCTCCAGCGCTCGTTCTGCTGCATGCAATTCCGTGTCGAAAGCCGAAGCCACGTGATCTACCCGCCCTGCCCGCGCCGCCACCACCTGCCCCGTCGAGTCACGCACGATGGCACCCCAAGCACCATACTGGCTGCCTGGTATATATGCACCGTCCACGTTGATCTTTAGCTCATCCGAAGGAGGTGGGGCCCAGGCCTGTGGAAGAGCTGACGGTTTTGCCATTTTGCAGAAACACCCAAGATATTCCTCCGCCGTGCATGCAGCCCAACAACTGAACTGCTCGCGATCCATGGGCTTCTCCCCCTCCCGCACTTTGTTCCTCTGAGTCCACCACTGCCACCACATCACGATGACCTGCAGCCTCTCCTTTTCTGTGGCCTGCCAGAGAATGTCCATGGTTTCTCCTATCGCATCGCAGTCAGCTAGTTGTGCTCGGATATGTTCAAGCCCTAACTTCCTCCACACCACTTTCACCTCGGGACACTCTACAAAGAGATGCTTCCCTGTCTCGTGCCGCGTTGTACACATGAAGCAACGGTGATCCTCAATGCTCATACCTCTTCTTGCTAGGTTGTCTTTTGTGGCGATTGTGTTATGCATCATTCTCCACATAAAGTGCCTGATCTTCCCCGGGCATGGTATCTTCCATATCCTTTTCCACCTCACGTCACCGCCACCATCAAGATCACCAACAGCCTGTGGCTCCCCTCCTTGCTGTTGGGGAACGTGGTAATTTCAAAAAAAATTCCTACGCACACGCAAGATCATGGTGATGGCATAGCAACGAGACGGGAGAGTGTTTGTCCACGTACCCTCGTAGACCGTAAGTGGAAGCGTTAGCACAACGCGGTTGATGTAGTCGTACGTCTTCACGATCCGACCGATCCAAGCACCGAACGTACGGGGCCTCCGAGTTCAGCACACGTTCAGCTCGATGACGATCTCCGTGCTCCGATCCAGCAAAGCTCCGGAGATGAGTTTCGTCAGCACGACGGTGTGGTGACGATGATGATGCTCTACCGGCGCAGGGCTTCGCCTAAACTCCGCGACGTTATGACCGTGGTGGAATATGGTGGAGGGGGGCACCGCACACGGCTAAGGAACGAACCGTAGATCAACTTGTGTGTCTATGGGGTGCCCCCCACCCCCGTATATAAAGGAGCCAGGGGGGAGGAGGCGGCCGGCCAAGGAGGGCGCGCCAAGGGGGGAGTCCTACTCCCACCGGGAGTAGGACTCCCTTCTTTCCAAGTAGGAGTAGGAGAAGGGGGGAAAGAGGAGGAAGAGGGGAAGGAAAGGGGGGGGGGGGGCGCCGCCCTCCTTCCCTTGTCCTATTCGGACTAGGAAGGGGAGGGGCGCGCGGCCCCCTCCTGGCTCCTTCCCTCTTCTCCCTCGAGGCCCATGTAGGCCCAATAACCCCTCGGGGGGTTCCGGTAACCTCCCGGTACTCCGGTAAAATGCCGATTTCACCCGGAACGATTTCGATGTCCAAATATAGGCTTCCAATATATCGATCTTTATGTCTCGACCATTTCGAGACTCCTCGTCATGTCCGTGATCACATCCGAGACTCCGAACAAACTTCGGAACATCAAAACTTATAAACTCATAATAAAACTGTCATCGTAACGTTAAGCCTGCGGACCCTACGGGTTCGAGAACTATGTATACATGACCTAGAACTATTCTCGGTCAATAACCAATAGCGGGACCTGGATGCCCATATTGGTTCCTACATATTCTACGAAGATCTTTATCGGTCAAACCGCATAACAACATACGTTGTTCCCTTTGTCATCGGTATGTTACTTGCCCGAGATTTGATCGTCGGTATCTAATACCTAGTTCAATCTCGTTATCGGCAAGTCTCTTTACTCGTTCTGTAATGCATCATCCCGTAACCAACTCATTGGTCACATTGCTTGCAAGGCTTATAATGATGTGCATTACCGAGAGGGCCCAGAGATACCTCTCCGACGATCGGAGTGACAAAACCTAATCTCGAAATACGCCAACTCAACATGTACCTTCGGAGACACCTGTAGTACTCCTTTATAATCACCCAGTTACGTTGTGATGTTTGGTAGTACCCAAAGTGTTCCTCCGGTAAATGGGAGCTGCATAATTCTCATAGTTACATGAACATGTATAAGTCATGAAGAAAGCAATAGCAGTATACTAAACGATCAAGTGCTAGGCTAACGGAATGGGTCATGTCAATCACATCATTCTTCTAATGATGTGATCCCACTAATCAAATGACAACACATGTCTCTGGTTAGGAAACATAACCATCTTTGATTAATGAGCTAGTCAAGTAGAGGCATACTAGTGACTATAGGTTTGTCTATGTATTCACACATGTATCATGTTTTCGGTTAATACAATTCTAGCATGAATAATAAACATTTATCATGATATGAGGAAATAAATAATAAATTTATTATTGCCTCTAGGGCATATTTCCTTCAGTCTCCCACTTGCACTAGAGTCAATAATCTAGATTACATAGTAATGATTCTAACACCCATGGAGTCTTGGTGCTGATCATGTTTTGCTCGTGAGAGAGGCTTAGTCAACGGGTCTGCAACATTCAGATCCGTATGTATCTTGCAAATCTCTATGTCTCCCACTTGGACTTGGTCCCGAATGGAATTGAAGCGTCTCTTGATGTGCTTGGTCCTCTTGTGAAATCTGGATTCCTTTGCCAAGGCAATTGCACCAGTATTGTCACAGAAGATCTTCATTGGTCCCGATGCATTAGGTATGACACCTAGATCGGAAATGAACTCCTTCATCCAGACTCCTTCATTTGCTGCTTCAGAAGCAGCTATGTACTCTACTTCACATGTAGATCCCGCCACGACGTTTTGTTTAGAACTGCACCAACTTACAGCTCCACCGTTTAATAAAAACACGTATCCGGTTTGCGATTTAGAATCGTCCGGATCAGTGTCAAAGCTTGCATTGACGTAACCATTTACGACTAGCTCTTTGACACCTCCATATACGAGAAACATATCCTTAGTCCTTTTCAGGTATTTCAGGATGTTCTTGACCGCTGTCTAGTGATCCACTCCTAGATTACTTTGGTACCTTCCTGCCAAGCTTATTGCTAAGCATACGTCAGGTCTGGTACACAGCATTGCATACATGATAGAGCCTATGGCTGAAGCATAGGGAACATCTTTCATTTTCTCTCTATCTTCTGCTGTGGTCGGGCATTGAGTTTGACTCAACTTCACACCTTGTAGCACAGGCAAGAATCCTTTCTTTGCCTGATCCATTTTGAACTTTTTCAAAATTTTGTCAAGGTATGTGCTTTGTGAAAGTCCTATTAAGCGTCTTGATCTATCTCTATAGATCTTGATGCCCAATATGTAAGCAGCTTCACCGAGGTATTTCATTGAAAAACTTTTATTCAAGTATCCTTTTATGCTATCCAGAAATTCTATATCAATTCCAATTAATAATATGTCATCTACATATAATATCAGAAATGCTACAGAGCTCCCACTCACTTTCTTGTAAATACAGGCTTCTCCAAAAGTCTGTATAAAACCATATGCTTTGATCACACTATCAAAACGTTTATTCCAACTCCGAGATGCTTGCACCAGTACATAAATGGAACGCTGGAGCTTGCACACTTTGTTAGCACCTTTTGGATCAACAAAACCTTCTGGCTGCATCATATACAACTCTTCTTCCAGAAATTCATTCAAGAATGCAGTTTTCACATCCATTTGCCAAATTTCATAATCATGAAATGCATCAATAGCTAACATGATTCGGACAGACTTAAGCATCGCTACGGGTGAGAAAGTCTCATCATAGTCAACTCCTTGAACTTGTCGAAAACCTTTCGCAACAAGTCGAGCTTTATAGACAGTTACATTACCATCAGCGTCAGTCTTCTTCTTAAAGATCCATTTATTCTCAATGGCTTGCCGATCATCGGGCAAGTCAACCAAAGTCCATACTTTGTTTTCATACATGGATACCATCTCAGATTTCATGGCCTTTAGCCATTTTGCGGAATCTGGGCTCATCATCGCTTCCTCATAGTTCATAGGTTCATCATGGTCAAGTAACATGACTTCCAGAATTGGATTACCGTACCACTCTGGTGCGGATCTTACTCTGGTAGACCTACGAGGTTCAGTAGAAACTTGATCTGAAGTTTCATGATCAATATCATTAGCTTCCTCACTGATTGACGTAGTTGTCACAGGAACCGGTTCTTGTGATGAACTACTTTCCAATAAGGGAGTAGATACAGTTATCTCATCAAGTTCTACTTTCCTCCCACTCACTTCTTTCGAGAGAAACTCCTTCTCTAGAAAGGATCCGATTTTAGCAACGAAAATCTTTCCCTCAGATCTGTGATAGAAGGTGTACCCAATAGTCTCTTTTGGGTATCCTATGAAGACACATT
This sequence comes from Triticum timopheevii, assembly GCA_963921465.1. NCBI lineage: Eukaryota > Viridiplantae > Streptophyta > Magnoliopsida > Poales > Poaceae > Triticum > Triticum timopheevii. The sequence goes on along the minus strand of OY997262.1, from coordinate 272,828,452 downwards.
TCCCCGATTTGGGTTCGAGCTTATCTGGTTGAAGTTTCTTCACATAAGCATCGCAGCGCCAAACTTTAAGAAACGACAACTTTGGTTTCTTGCCAAACCACAGTTCATAAGGCGTTGTCTTAATGTATTTTGATGGTGCCCTATTTAACGTGAATGCGGTCGTCTCTAAAGCATAACCCCAAAACGATAGCGGTAAATCAGTAAGAGACATCATAGATCGCACCATATCTAGTAAAGTACGATTACGACGTTCGGACACACCATTTCGTTGTGGTGTTCCGGGTGGCGTGAGTTGCGAAACTATTCCACATTGCTTCAAATGTAAACAAAACTCGTAACTCAAATATTCTCCTCCACGATCAGATCGTAGAAATTTTATTTCTTGTTACGATGATATTCCACTTCACTCTGAAATTCTTTGAACTTTTCAAATGTTTCAGACTTGTGTTTCATCAAGTAGATATACCCATATCTGCTCAAATCATCTGTGAAGGTGAGAAAATAACGATACCCGCCGTGAGCCTCAATATTCATTGGACCACATACATCAGTATGTATGATTTCCAACAAGTCGGTTGCTCGCTCCATAGTTCCGGAGAACGGCGTTTTAGTCATCTTGCCCACGAGGCACGGTTCGCAAGTACCAAGTGATTCATAATCAAGTGATTCCAGAAGTCCATCAGTATGGAGTTTCTTCATGCGCTTTACACCAATATGACCCAAACGGCAGTGCCACAAATAAGTTGCACTATCATTATCAACTCTGCATCTTTTGGCTTCAACATTATGAATATGTGTATCACTACTATCGAGATTTAATAAAAATAGACCACTCTTCAAGGGTGCATGACCATAAAAGATATTACTCATATAAATAGAACAACCATTATTCTCTGATTTAAATGAATAACCGTCTCGCATCAAAAAAGATCCAGATATAATATTCATGCTCAACGCTGGCACCAAATAACAATTATTTAGGTCTAAAACTAATCCCGATGGTAGATGTAGAGGTAGCGTGCTGACCGCGATCACATCGACTTTGGAACCATTTCCCACGCGCATCGTCACCTCGTCCTTAGCCAATCTTCGCTTAATCCGTAGCCCCTGTTTCGAGTTGCAAATATTAGCAACAGAACCAGTATCAAATACCCAGGTGCTACTGCGTGCATTAGTAAGGTACACATCAATAACATGTATATCACATATACCTTTGTTCACTTTGCCATCCTTCTTATCCGCCAAATACTTGGGGCAGTTCCGCTTCCAGTGTCCAGTCTGCTTGCAGTAGAAGCACTCAGTTTCAGGCTTAGGTCCAGACTTGGGTTTCTTCTCTTGAGCAGCAACTTGCTTGCCGTTCTTTTTGAAGTTCCCCTTCTTCTTCCCTTTGCCCTTTTTCTTGAAACTGGTGGTCTTGTTAACCATCAACACTTGATGCTCCTTCTTGATTTCTACCTCCACAGCTTTTAGCATTGCGAAGAGCTCGGGAATAGTCTTGTTCATCCCTTGCATATTATAGTTCATCACGAAGCTCTTGTAGCTTGGTGGTAGTGATTGGAGAATTCTGTCAATGACACTATCATCAGGAAGATTAACTCCCAGTTGAATCAAGTGATTATTATACCCAGACATTTTGAGTATGTGTTCACTGAAGAACTATTCTCCTCCATCTTGCAGCTATAGAACTTATTGGAGACTTTATATCTCTCAATCCGGGCATTTGCTTGAAATATTAACTTCAACTCCTGGAACATCTCATATGCTCCATGACGTTCAAAACGTCGTTGAAGACCCGGTTCTAAGCCGTAAAGCATGGCACACTGAACTATCGAGTAGTCATCAGCTTTGCTCTGCCAGACGTTCTTAACGTCGTCAGTTGCATCAGCAGCAGGCCTGGCACCCAGCGGTGCTTCCAGGACGTAACTTTTCTGTGCAGCAATGAGGATAATCCTCAGGTTACGGACCCAGTCCGTATAATTGCTACCATCATCTTTCAACTTTGCTTTCTCAAGGAACGCATTAAAATTCAACGGAACAACAGCACGAGCCATCTATCTACAAACAAACATAGACAAGCAAAATACTATCAGGTACTAAGTTCATGATAAATTTAAGTTCAATTAATCATATTACTTAAGAACTCCCACTTAGACAGACATCTCTCTAGTCATCTAAGTGATCACGTGATCCAAATCAACTAAACCATGTCCGATCATCACGTGAGATGGAGTAGTTTCAGTGGTGAACATCACTATGTTGATCATATCTACTATATGATTCACGCTCGACCTTTCGGTCTCCGTGTTCCGAGGCCATATCTGTATATGCTAGGCTCGTCAAGTATGACCTGAGTATTCCGCGTGTGCAACTGTTTTGCACCCGTTGTATTTGAACGTAGAGCCTATCACACCCGATCATCACGTGGTGTCTCAGCACGAAGAACTTTCGCAATGGTGCATACTCAGGGAGAACACTTCTTGATTATTTAGTGATAGATCATCTTAAAATGCTACCGTCAATCAAAGCAAGATAAGATGCATAAAGGATAAACATCACATGCAATCAATATAAGTGATATGATATGGCCATCATCATCTTGTGCTTGTGATCTCCATCTTCGAAGAACCGTCGTGATCACCATCGTCACCAGCGCGACACCTTGATCTCCATCGTAGCATCGTTGTCGTTACGCCATCTATTGCTTCTACGACTATCGCTACCGCTTAGTGATAAAGTAAAGCAATTACAGGGCGTTTGCATTTCATACAATAAAGCGACAACCATATGGCTCCTGCCAGTTGCCGATAACTTCGGTTACAAAACATGATCATCTCATACAATAAAATATAGCATCACGTCTTGACTATATCACATCACAACATGCCCTGCAAAAACAAGTTAGACGTCCTCTACTTTGTTGTTGCAAATTTTACGTGGCTGCTACGGGCTTTAGCAAGAACCGTTCTTACCTACGCATCAAAAACCACAACGATAGTTCGTCAAGTTGGTGCTGTTTTAACCTTCGCAAGGACCGGGCGTAGCCACACTCGATTCAGCTAAAGTGAGAGAGACAGACACCCGCCAGCCACCTTTAAGTACGAGTGCTCGTAACGGTGAAACCAGTCTCGCGTAAGCGTACGCGTAATGTCGGTCCGGGCCGCTTCATCTCACAATACTGCTGAACCAAAGTATGACATGCTGGTAAGCAGTATGAATTGTATCGCCCACAGCTCACTTGTGTTCTACTCGTGCATATAAGATCAACGCATAAAACCTGGCTCGGATGCCACTGTTGGGGAACGTAGTAATTTCAAAAAAAATTCCTACGCACACGCAAGATCATGGTGATGGCATAGCAACTAGAGGGGAGAGTGTTCGTCCACGTACCCTCGTAGACCATAAGCGGAAGCGTTAGCACAATGTGGTTGATGTAGTTGTACGTCTTCACGATCCGACCGATCCAAGCACCGAACGTACGGGCCTCCGAGTTCAGCACACGTTCAGCTCGATGACGATCTCCGTGCTCCGATCCAGCAAAGCTCCGGAGATGAGTTCCGTCAGCACGACGGCGTGGTGACGATGATGATGCTCTACCGGCGCAGGGCTTCGCCTAAACTCCGCGATGATATGACCGAGGTGGAATATGGTGGAGGGGGGCACCGCACACGGCTAAGGAACGATCCGTAGATCAACTTGTGTGTCTATGGGGTGCCCCCGCCCCCGTATATAAAGGAGCCAGGGGGGAGGAGGCGGCCGGCCAAGGAGGGCGCGCCAAGGGGGGAGTCCTACTCCCACCAGGAGTAGGACTCCCTTCTTTCCAAGTAGGAGTAGGAGAAGGGGGGAAAGAGGAGAAAGAGGGGAAGGAAAGGGGGGGCGCCGCCCCCCTTCCCTTGTCCTATTCGGACTAGGAAGGGGAAGGGCGCGCGGCCCCCTCCTGGCTCCTTCCCTCTTCTCCCTCGAGGCCCATGTAGGCCCAATAACCCCTCGGGGGGTTCCGGTAACCTCCCGGTACTCCGGTAAAATGCCGATTTCACCCGGAACGATTCCGATGTCCAAATATAGGCTTCCAATATATCGATCTTTATGTCTCGACCATTTCGAGACTCCTCGTCATGTCCGTGATCACATCCGGGACTCCGAACAAACTTCGGAACATCAAAACTTATAAACTCATAATAAAACTGTCATCGTAACGTTAAGCGTGCGGACCCTACGGGTTCGAGAACTATGTAGACATGACCTAGAACTATTATCGGTCAATAACCAATAGCGGGACCTGGATGCCCATATTGGTTCCTACATATTCTACGAAGATCTTTATCGGTCAAACCGCATAACAACATACGTTGTTCCCTTTGTCATCGGTATGTTACTTGCCCGAGATTTGATCGTCGGTATCTAATACCTAGTTCAATCTCGTTATCGGCAAGTCTCTTTACTCGTTCTATAATGCATCATCCCGTAACCAACTCATTGGTCACATTGCTTGTAAGGCTTATAATGATGTGCGTTACCGAGAGGGCCCAGAGATACCTCTCCGACGATCGGAGTGACAAAACCTAATCTCGAAATACGCCAACTCAACATGTACCTTCGGAGACACCTGTAGTACTCCTTTATAATCACCCAGTTACATTGTGACATTTGGTAGTACCCAAAGTGTTCCTCCGGTAAACGGGAGTTGCATAATTCTCATAGTTACAGGAACATGTATAAGTCATGAAGAAAGCAATAGCAGTATACTAAACGATCAAGTGCTAGGCTAACGGAATGGGTCATGTCAATCACATCATTCTTCTAATGATGTGATCCCACTAATCAAATGACAACACATGTCTATGGTTAGTAAACATAACCATCTTTGATTAATGAGCTAGTCAAGTAGAGGCATACTAGTGATGATAGGTTTGTCTATGTATTCACACATGTATCATGTTTCCGGTTAATACAATTCTAGCATGAATAATAAACATTTATCATGATATGAGGAAATAAATAATAACTTTATTATTGCCTCTAGGGCATATTTCCTTCACTTGCCCCACGGCGTCGTGTTCTGAAATAACCCGTTGTAGCTTATAGGCTTGTTTCACCGAGAACACACCTTTGCTATCGAAATGCCAGGCTCGGAAATCTTCAGTATCGTCCCTTAATGGTAGTTGAAGGATCAACACTGCATCCTCCTCCCAAAACATGTCCCTGATGAGGGCCTCATCCCATTTCCCAGTGCCCGGATCAATGAGCTCAGCCACCCTGGTTAACAAGCTATTCCCTCGTGGTGTCACCACTTGCCTGGACCACGCCCTCGGTAGCCATGGGTCATCCCAAATTCGGATGTTCTGACCATCTCCAACTCGCCAAATTACTCCATTTTTAATGAGGCCAATCCCATGGGTAATACTCCTCCATGCATATGACATATTGGCATTCGGCCCTGCTTCCAAGATATCACAGTCCGGGTAGTACTTGGCCTTCATGACTTGTGCACATAGGCTATCCGGTTGCTGTATTAGCCGCCACACCTGCCTCGCTAGCATGGCAATGTTAAAGTCGTGTATATCTCTGAATCCTAGCCCACCTCTTCCCTTCGAGCGTGTTAGCTTCTGCCAGCTCACCCAGTGCATTTTGTTTTCATTCTCCTGTTGACTCCACCAGTATTTGCCTATCATCGCACTCAACTCATCACAGAAGGTCTTTGTTAGATAAAACACTGACATAGCAAATGTGGGCACTGCCTGAGCCACTCCTTTTACTAGGATTTCCTTTCCTTGCCGCTACAACGTCCGCTCATTCCAACCCTGCATGTGGTTCCATATGACATCCCGCAAATATGCAAAGGCTCGACGCTTTGATCGCCCAATATACACCGGGAGCCCTAGATACTTCTCATTGTACGCCTCACTTATGATTCCGAGAGTGGTCTTAACCCTTTGTTTAGACTGCACCGAGCTGTTCTTACTAAACATGATAGCAGATTTCTCGTGATTGATGCTTTGCCCCGAACACCGTTCGTATACTGCAAGAATTCGCCTCAACTCGTTAGCTTCATACTCCCTTGCTCTCATCAACAGAACCGAGTCGTCGGCAAAAAACAGATGAGAGATGGAGGGAGCCTCCGGGCAGATTTGAACACCGTGCATCGCCTCTCGGTGCTGCGCTTCCTTCAGCATAGCAGACAACCCTTCCGCACATATAACAAAAAGATAAGGCGAGATTGGGTCGCCCTGTCTCAGCCCTCTTGATGGATCAAACTACTGAGAGAGCTCTCCGTTGATCTTGATCCGGTATCGCACAGACCGGACACATCTCATGACAAGGTTCACCCAACTCCGTGCAAAACCTAGTTTGATCATCATTGCTTCCAAAAAGCCCCATTCAACCCGATCATACGCTTTACTCATATCCACTTTGACAGCAGCAAACTCCTCTTTCCCAGCTCTCTTGTTCATTAAGAAGTGCGACACCTCATAGGCTATAAGGACATTGTCAGTAATCAACCTCCCTGGCACGAACGCACTTTGATTATCAGAAATGATTTGCGGTAGCACCAACTTGAGCCGATTTGCTAGAACCTTCGAGACGATTTTGTAAAGCATATTACACAGGCTAATAGGCCTTAAATCCTTGATTCTAGATGGATTTTTGACTTTAGGAATCAGCACCACATTGGTATCATTCCACCCTTCCGGGATCTCACCTCCTTTAAGAATGTTCATCACTTCATCCACAATGTTCCGACCCATAAGATGCCAGTATTTTTTGAACACCAGCGCCGGCATACCATCCGGGCCCGGCGCCTTCAGATCACCAATGTGATCCAGAGCTGCTTTTATTTCCATTTGAGTGAACTCAGCCGTAAGACACTCATTCATAGCTTCCGTGACTTTCATAGGGACAGCACGAAGAAGTTCATCAAATTGTGTGTTACCATTCGTGGTGAAAAGATCCTGAAAATAAGATACAACATAGTTAGTAAGCTCCCTCCCTTCCTCCACCAACACTCCATCCTCCCTCCTTAGCCTCCGGATCCTATTCGCCTTCCTCCTCGCCGATGCATATCTAAAGAAAAATTTGGTGTTCCTATCCCCTTCCTTCAGCCACCACACATGAGCCCTTTGCCGCCACTTAATTTCAATGACCTCCTCCAGATGATCCACCGAACACCGCTGCCTCACTTCCTCCGCCACCTTCTCAGGTGAGATATCCCGTAGACGGCACTTCTCCAACTCCTTCTTCGCCTCCTTCAACTTCCTCTCCGTATCACCAAGTACATTCCTGCTCCACCGTGTTAGATCCCTTGCAACTTCCTGTATACCGGCTGATACACCATTCACTTGTCCCTCCCGAGCCTTTCTCCATGCCTCCTCCACAACCATATCGCACCCCTCCTCCTTCAGCCATCTTGCTTCGAATCGGAACCCTCCTCCTCTTCGCTCCCTACTTCCCCCCGCATCCTCAGTATCCACTACAATCGGCCGGTGATCGGAGTGCCTTGGAAGCTCATTGCGTACCCGAAACTCTGGGTAAGTGGAACACCATTGAACATTGGCGACCGCACGATCTAGCCGTCCACAAATATATCCATCAGCATCAGTACAGTTGTTCCACCAAGTTATCATATCCCCCTCATACCCCAAATCACTAAGTTGGCACACATCAAGAGCTTCCCTGAAAAGATCCAGACAGCCCTGTGATCGGTTGACACCCCCTCTTTTCTCCTCATTCGTCAAGATCTCATTAAAATCCCCCATACAGAGCCATGGTCTACCGTCTTGGTGTTGCTGCTTCAGGAGGTGCAAAGTTCGCCAAGTTTCCTTCTTGCGGCTCGCCTGCGATTCACCATATACACCGGTCATTCTCCACACCACCCCATTTTCGTCCGTAATATCAGCATCTATATGTCTTCTCCCAATGGACCTTAGAGACAGATTAATTCCACGCCTCCACAGGATCGCCAAGCCCCTACTCCTTCCATCCGGATTTCTTACACACATGTTGACAAGCCCTAGCTTCCACCTATACTGCTCCATCTCCTTCTCGTGCAATTTTGTCTCACACAAGAAGAGAACATCGGGATCCTCCGCCCTCTTGATGTCCAAGAGGCCACGAACTGCCGGGCCATTCCCGAGTCCCCGGCAGTTCCAGCTTATAATCCTCATTGGGCTCGGCGGGGCTGCTCGTGCAGCCCGGCCGATATCACATTTGTTGGTGCACCCTCCACTTCTCGAGCCTCTTTTGTATTCTCCACCCGGCCCTTCTTCTTCCTGGCCTCCTCCTCCTCCTCCTGCGCACTCCTTTTTTGCCCCAGGATCAAACCTCCAACCCCCTCGCTTGTTCCAACAGCCCTTCCCTCCCGGTTTACCTTCTTATACTTCTTTGGCTTGTACCCCTCCGTTTTATTCTCCTTTCCAACACTAGAGCCATGCTCCTCCGCTACTTTCCCCTTCTCCTTCACATCCACCGGCTTCGCCTGCACCTCTGCCCCCCCCCCTTCTGCCCGACATCAACCTCCATAGCTGCCCTTGCACTCTCCTCAGTTTGTGCCATAGTGCCTCCCCTCTCGCCAACCTCCTTTTCAGCTCCAGCCACCGCCTCATTCCCACTCTGCTCTACGGAAGTTAGCCGTTTCTGACTGGTCAGCGCACCGTTCCTTTTCTGTGACTTGCTTGGGCTCACCACCTCCTCTCCTTCCTCCTGTCGGCCACCGCTCGACCTGGACTCTGTCTTCCTCCATGAGATGCTGTCACTACGAGATTTTCCGCCAAACCTTTCATAGCCATGTGATCTACTCCCCCCCCCCCCCCCCCGAGCCGCTTCCATTCCCACTCCCATTCACCATTCTCCTTCCCCCCCACCCGTCGTCTCCACCTCTCCTTCTATTCATATCTGCCTTCAGCCACCTCCCATACTATGCCTTCTCTCCCTTTTTCAATTTGATTCGACTTGTTTTATCCACATGACCAAGCATACCACATATGTAGCAGAAATCCGGTAGGTATTCGTACTCAAAACGGCAGAACGGACGCTCCTCCTCCTTGCTGCTAGTCTTCCCCTCCGCATCATCATCCTCACTTTCCACCTCCTCCTCTAGAAAGATACCCCGCATTATAGGTTTATTAATGGGCATCCGTACCTTAATTCTCAAGAATCGTCCCATCGCTGATCCATCCGCCCCCATATCCATCTCCACATATGACCCAACCAAATTTCCAATCTCCTCCGCTGTATCTTCCTCCATCTTCCCCAATGGCAAGCCATAGACCCTAAACCAGATTGGAATGTTCTCAAACACATACTGATCAATCCGTTTACTTGGCACGAAGTCCACCATCACCACCAGATCATTGTCAAACATCCAAGGGCCCTCCTCCAACGCCTTCCGCTTTCCACTCTCCTGCTTGAACGTGAAGAGGAAGACATTCTCTCCCAGTTCCTTGCAATCAACGCCCTTCAGAGGACACCAACACCGACCCAATGCCATGCAGATCGCATCCTGGTGCGCTGGTCTTTCCGACAGAACCTTCCCCACGGCTTGAATCTCCCCTGCTGAATCCTTCGCTCTCGACTTCCAGCGGATCTTCACGCCCTTCCTCTCTTCCTCCGACAACTTCATCCTCTCCAGCATCCCCGCCATCCCCTCCATGGTGTCACCGGGATAGTGACAAACCCTAACCCTAGACAGTGTTTTACGATCGCGAGCCCTAGGCAACCCGCGAAAGGCTTATGGTGGAGGACGGGATCAGAGAGCAGATGAGCCCGCCGCCGAGGCACTTCGACGGGAGGGCAGGCGGCGAGATCTGGCTTGGCGGCGGTGAGAACCGAGCGGGAATCAGGAGCGCGAGGATCGCCTCCGTGATCGCCGGACACAAACCGTCACCCAACCGGGACGGACCTCATATGCCCTTTTTACGAGGGGTGTGCAAAAATTCCACTCTTGTAACAACACACTCCCCTGACAAAACCTAAATGAAACACACCGATATCCACTTGGCTGGTCCCTAATTTAGTGGTGACAGTGATGGTTAATGAGCGATCAATTTCCTATCGCGGGAGGAGGACTAGTACGCATCCTCGCTAGCCAGCCACATACAAAAGGTGTATGTGTTAGCTCAAAGGACGAACGTCACATACTCTAGACTCTAGTATAGTAGTACGTAGTTCTTCAAGGGAACATGATCCCTTGATTGCAGCGTTGAGTCCATGATCCTTCTCGATCATTTCCCAGTCACCATCCCTACGCACCTAACCTGTATACACAACGGATTCCTTAATTGACTGTAATCTACTCCATCTCGTTGGCGCATCCAGTTAGTCATCCACATCCAGGATCTATACTCTGAGAGGGCTCGTGTCAACCTGTCCAAGTTGTGGGCCGACATCCACGTATAGTATTATTAGTATTCAACCCGATCGATGTGTAGCTGTAAATCAAAGACGTCCACGTACATGCAGTACCGAAATGGGAACATTGGGAAGGTTGGACTACACGACCGAAATATTCGTTCTCATCCTTCTCTAAAAATCAGAGAGGGCGAACGTTCAACGTCAAGATATTTCCATAATTTGTGTAGTACGAGCTGTGGGCCACTGGGCCCTAGAGCCTAGAGGTAGTAAATAAAACACGCTGCTATATGTGTACACCCGCCGTGTAGGGTCTCAATATAGGAAAGTACACAGGAGCTCTCGGGTGCTCCGCACCCCTATACGAGAAATATTTGTAAAAAATTCCTAGAAAATCAAAAAAATCTAAAATTTCGGGATGTCAAACCTGGTTCCCCAATCTACTTCCGTGTGAAATTTTGTGAAAAATACCCAAAAACCGTATCCGTGGCGAAGGAATTACTGCCCCGGAAAAAAATGTACCCAAACAGTGTTTTGCTATACATAGGAATTTTTTGTCATTTTTGCCGTGAATACGTTTCCTGGTATTTTTTTCACCAAACCTCAGACGGGAGTAAATTGGTAACCCACGTTTGATATTCCAAAATCCCAGATTTTTTTTCCAATTTCTCGGTTTTTTTTTTCTGGTATTGTATGTATAGGGGTGCGGAGCACCCCTGAGCTCTAAATCCTCGTCCCTCAATATAGCACTAGCATGCGGCACTGCTACTAGGATAAATTTTGGGATATCCACGAGACGACCCGCTAGCCGGTCATTGACCCGATGCACACACTGTAGCTAATCGGCCGAGGCTACGTTAGCAGCAGTCCTTGGTTTTGAAAACAGCTGCATGCCTTTGATGAAGAACTAGCCAAGGTATAGCTACCCCATTCCCATGCGATCGCATATGATTGCACTTGCACGTAGACGTAGGTGCACCAGCCTTGGCCTGTTCAATATCCTCACGTCACATGACACGATAGGATGGATCCAGGGCATGCACTAGAGGGTAGCAGCTCAGCGCTGCACGGGGGGCATGCACATGCTGCGTCGTCGTACCTGCATGCGCCCGCGCTCACCGCCGTGCCCACACGTGGTGGCTGAACGGTCGTGCCCTCGCGAGCAAGCTAAGTTAGAGTAGGTATACTTGTGTACAAGGTACGGTCAAGCGTTAAGACTTCTCTCTGATCAACTTACTGGTGCTGATTATTGGTCTATCATTCAGGCTCCACGGCACGCGTGGCTCCCAAGCTTGCCCCCCCGCATGCCTTGACGGGCCACGTGTGCACGACGTGGCGGGAAGCACGCATAGGATCATGCATGCAGATCGATGCCGCGCCATACATGGTTATCATTGATCGATCTCCTAGCTTGTTAGTAGTATTAAATTCCCGTGATCCATCGCGGTGTTACAGTTGTGGCTCCACGGATGGTGCTACGTGCATGCTACACAAAATGGCAACTTGCATGAAGGTTCTTGGGGCAGCGTACGTGTCCGATGACGTATCTAGCTAGTTAGACTATTCTACGACACGTACGCGAGCATGGGATAGCCCGGATTGGCGATAGTTTGGGGAGGGATCTATTACAATTGCCCATGATGTAGCTGCCCCCAGAATGGAGGTGGAATCGATTCACTAAACTTGCGGCTTGCACGCTTTATACCCGACATGCGTACGTGATCCGCCCTGCAGATACTATACGTGATGCATGGCGCAATTATTAAGCATGGTTCGGGCAATAGTTAATGAGCGAGTGGCCCAACGGGGTAACCGGTGCACGCGGCATCTGCACGATTCCTGATCATAATCATGCCACTCATGGCCAGGCAAATAATTGGCTGGCTGGCCGGCCGTAGCCCTAGGACCAGGGAAACCTGACCAGCTTGCAAGCGCTGACCACCCGTTGTCTTTTCCTACACCAAGCAATGCAAAGCTGGTTAAGTTCCACATCAAAAATCAACACAATAAAAGTTCCACATAGAAAATCTCTACGGGAGCACAAAGTATAATTGTGCGCCATGGTTTGGCCACGAGACTGAGATCCTATGCAGCAGTCATATCTACCGTGATGGGGGAGATCTTTGAACAATGATTAGCGCCGATTCGATGAAGATATTGTTTAAGCACTCGGCTGCCCAGGTCGCGTGGGATTTACCCGGGTGAAATGGAAATGGAAATGGCAAGCAGGATTCCAAAAGGTCACTCGCGATAAAAGCCCAGCCATGAAAGTGAGAAAGGAAAACGAGCAAAAGTGAAAAGGAAGGGGTGAGGAGGAGAATGTCAATGATTGGGGAAGGTGGGTGCTGCCGGTCGGGGCAGAGCCACGCAGGCAGTGACTGACGCAGGCGACCGCGCGCGCATTCCTCGTCCTTGTCCTAGCAGCTCTCGTCCTCCTACGCCGTGCGGCCGAGTCCGACGGGACGGGGGCACGCCGGGGTCCGGACGACCAGCTCCACGTGACCACGCCCCGGTTTCCCGCCCCGTTTCTCGCACCGCTCCACGTGAGCCCTGTCTCGGCGTCCCCGGCCCGGCCCAACCACCTTGGTCCCCGAACCCATCCGGCGCTCGGCCTGGGCCGGCACGTGGGGCGCGCGTGAGCGTTCGCGGTGGTGGCGCCGGGACGAGGAGACCCAATCATGCCACGGCCATGATTGAGGCGATGATGCCAGCGACGTTTACGAAAGGAGAGCAAGATGGCGTGGGCGTGGGCCTGCACGGGCATGCGTGGTGCGCCGGTGCCGGTGCCGGTCGGGCGTGAGGGGACACCGCCGCACCGGGTGGGACAGCGCGACGGGGAGCGACCGAGAGCCCTGCTGCCGCGTCGGCGCAGCCTCTGCTACTCTACTAGGCCGAGCCACACGGCGCAATCATGCTCCGCTCCGGCGGAGCCGCGTGCATGTGCCTGCCCTGCCTCACCTCACCTCACCTCAGCAACTGGGTCGACACGTCCGGGGCCACGTCGCCGTAATCCCGACGTATGCGGCCATGCGGGCACCCGTGTCGTTTCTTGCGTGTGAAAAAAAAGGCAAGACGGAAGACGGTGGACGACGATTTATTTGACATCGAAAAGAAGGAAGGAACCGAATCTTGTATCGGCGATTTTGTGCTGAGTGCAGTGTAAACGCAAATAGGTCGCCATGACGCGCACCGTACGTGCCAGGTGAAACATGCTACACACACACACCGCGAATCTCAATGTGCGGGCTGCTGGAGAATTTTCCGATCCATAGGTATCTCCTTTCGTAGCTTGTCGCATATGTGCGTGCCTCCGGAAAGAACCACGCACCCGGTGACAAAGTCAACAGCTAAAGAAAATACTCGACAACAAAAAGGAAGCACCCGCAGTCTCGTAAATTCAGACTCAATCAGCAGCGTCGGTAAAAGGACTGAAGATCAACAGGAGGATGAAGAAGCGGGAAGCAGTGAAGGTTCAACTCAAGGGCTGATGGCACGTCCTATTCGTTCGGCACGTTCGAAGCGAGTTCCCCGAGGCTGGGCCAGTTAAGTCCAACTCCACCGCGCGACCCCAAACGGACGTCCGTTTTGTCCGGATTCTGTCCGTTTGGGTAGAGATTTGGGGTCGTGTCCGGACGTGTCCTGGGATGCGGTGGCCGTGCGCCCAGCGCGCGGCCGCATCCATTTACCCCATCCTGTCCGCGTCTACTTAAAAAACTAAAAGCAACGTTTCAAATGTCAAGCCCTAGTTCAGGCCAGCGGCCCCGGTTCATAACGCCGGCAACAGAGCCAGCGGCCTACACGTCCATCGCCGGCATCAGCCAGCGGCCGGCAACACAGCCAGCCTTCAAAATGAATAGTTCTCCTCGCCGGCAACACAGCCAGCGGCCGGCAACACAGCCGGCCTCCAAAATGAATGTTTTCTCGCCGGCACACTGCCAGCGGCCCGACGGGCGGGCGGCATCCATGCCAGCCTCAAAAAGAACGGCCACGCCGATCGAACGACCTAGTTCAGGCCTTCGGCGTCGAGCATCTCCTTCTGCCTGGCCTCGAACCAGGCCCTCGTCTTGTCGCTCATCTTCGACAAGTCCACGCTCATGATCGCAAGGGCCACCTCCTTCGCTTTGGTGGCAGCATTGGTGGCCTCGATGTCGAGTTGCCTCTGCCTGGCCTTGACGTTGTCAGCCTCGATGTCGAGCTGCCTCTGCCTGGCCTTGACGTTGTCGGCCTCGATGTCGAGCTGCCTTTGCCGGGCCGCCTCCTCCATGTCGAGCTGCCTTTGCCGGGCCGCCTCCTTCATGTCGATCTTCCTCCTCTTGGCCGCCTCCTCCATCTCAAGCTTATGTCTTTGAAGGTCTAGGTATTGCTTCATTTGCTCGTCCTTGCTTTGCCGCTTCTTCTCGTCCCTCACATCCTTTTGGGACATCATGCCATGCAAAGTCTCATGCAAGGCCATGGATGAGGCGTCGTGTATATCGTCCACCTTGGAGTTGGTCTTGCCCCTCGGCCTCTTCAACGCCTCGCCATCCCCACCTCCGGCGAACTTGGCCGTCTTCTTGCCTCTTTTTCTTTGAAGTTCACGGTATTGATCCTTGAACTTAGGGCAATTGTTGATGATCGTCCAACAATGCGTAAGAGTGAATGGCTTGTCATTGTGCCGGGCCTTGAATGCCTCCAAAGATTGAAATGCCTACACCACATGATCAACAACAAGTGAACATGCAAACATATACACGGCCGAAGTCTCATGGCTGTAGCAAGGAAAGGGCTAGAAAGAGGAGAGCATACCATGTCCCCAACGCCGAGACCACTCACGGACCGTGCTTCAACGCTCTCAAATGCGGCGCAATACTTGTTGCATTCTTGTTGGATGAACAACCATCTTTTTTGAATCGAGCCGATGCCACGGTTGCTTGTAATTTGGTAGGGCTCAAACATCTTCCTTTCATGGAATGTTTTGTGGACTCTCGTCGGCAGCGGCCTTGCGCCGCGCGGCCTCCAGCTCCTCGCGCTGGGCGGCGAACTTGGCCGCCGCGGCATTGACCTTGACGACCGCTCTCCGTTCCCTCCTCTTCGCCGATTCCGCGTCCAACTTAGCGATCTCCTCCGGCGTGCACTCCGACCGCGGCTTCCTTGGCGCCTTCTTCTTCACCTTTGCGGGCGGGTCGATGGCCAGGCCGCCGGAACTCGGTGGGGCGTCAGCCATGGACGGGGGAGAGAGGGGGCGGCGGGAGGGACGTGGGAGGGTTTGGGGCAAATGGCACCAAATGGGCGTGGGGGGGAGGTGGTTTCTCGCACCGACAGGCGGGCCAGGGGAGGACAAGCGCGCGCGTCCCGCCCGTCCGCGCGCTGTCTGTTTCACCCCAAAACCGGCGCAAACTTGGACTGGGGATGGGTCGAAAGCGGACACAAAGCGGACAAAAGTCCGTTTGCGCGCGCGCTGGGCCGTTTCGTTTGTCTCTTTTACCCCAAACGGACGGGGGCGGACAGGATAGGGTCGCGCGGTGGAGTTGGCCTAAGGGGTGTAAAAACTGGTGCGTGCACAAGGATGCGTTTGGTTCACGTGGCATTTTGCATACATGTTTTTGTTGAGTCTTGTTGGGCAAATGCAGACTAAAAATCAACATCTACATGTAGTTTGGTTGTCTACATTAAGCTTCATGTGGGAGGGAAGCAATTCGTTAGCACGCTGTTTGATTGTCTGTGTCTCTGTTGTTAGGCAAACAATACGTTGGTTGCAAATGGCTAAAGATCTGATCACCACTTCTCACTAGTTGTGACCTTACCGCACACACACTGAACATTGTCTTGTCCTAACTAAAAAAATAAATGACAGTTTATCCTAGCTACCAGCAAATGACGGTACAAGTTATTAAGAACAAATATGGCTTAATAGGAGAAAGTTCAACGATGCTAATTAGGTGGAAGTTAATCCTTTTCCTCTCCCTCTTCTTCTGTTGCTGCTGTGTTGCTTCTACTTCTTCTCTTCTCATGTTGCCTCTTATTATTATTATTATTATTATTATTATTATTATTATTATTATTATTATTATTATTATTATTATTATTGTCTGACCTGTGTTATCCCATATTTCCTGAGCCCACTCCAACCTCTTGTTCTTTCACGCTTCGCTATCGAACGCCTCCACACCATGGCCGGAGCTAATCACCTCATCAGGAGTCACATTTTCCTCCTCCGGCACAAGTTTACCAATTCCCCATTTGCAGGATACAGTTGTGAATGATGCAACATGCAAGAACAAGTTTGACCTGGGTAGGGTAAGGGTGGAATGGCTTCTGATCCAGGATCTTAAACCTATTCTCCAGAGCTGCAAATGCCCCCTCAATCGTTACTCTAAGGCTAGAGTGTCTGAAATTGAACAGTTCCTGAGGAGTCATATGATAGTTCCTACTAGACGTTCAGATGGTACCTGGTTTTCTTGAAGGATGGAAGAACAACTGACCGACATGCATAGCCAGCATCTCCTAGGTAGAACTTACCATCGAGGATGTTGATGCCATCATGATGACTCATGCTGTCACTGAGAATGTTAGCATCATGTGCTGATCCTTCCCAGCCAGCCAGCACATATGTGAACTTCAGATCAAAGTCAAGAACAACAAGCACATTCTGACTTGTTTAGTGCTTCCTCCCTTTATATGCTGCAGCTTGTGACCGACACTCTGGCAGTGACATGAGTATCATCTATTGCTCCAATGCAATCTTGGAATGGAACTACAAGATGTTGTTATGGCTACAACAGAACAATAACAACATATCAAGGCATGAACCGCATACTGTCAGTGCTCACCTTGAAGTATGGATACCATCTTGGGCTAGTGCGAATCTTGATAGGAGTTTGGCCGGTTGGTGACCTGATCATCCCTCCTGTGAGCTCCCCAATAGCATACAACACTTGGTTGAAGTACCTAGAGATGGTCCCCATTGATCTCGTGAAGGTGTTGTGTTTGTGTACATCCCTAAACCTCTGGTTATGACCAACAACATGGAGGAACATGGTTACTAGCTCTTCCATAGTGGTGTGGATGCTATCTTCTAACCCTGCTCCTGAATGTCTGCACAAGCCTGGCGGAAGGTGCTCTTTTCATTCGGAACATCCACTGAACCTCTGTGTCATTGCAGTTGTAGATTTAGTTCAGATTCAATATCCTCTCCTGATCCCGGATTAACATCGGACCATACCGGATGAGAGGTTTGTCATTCCGATGAACAACTCTCTTATGGACCAACAAGATCCAGACCTGAACCAAAGTTATCAGCGCCGCTGCCTGAACTAGAAGCTTCATCGGTTCATCCACAACCTAGGCGACATCCATGATGCGGTCAACAGTGGTGCAATCGACCCTAAACGCTCCTATCTAACGACCTAACAGAGGAAGGGGAGGGGGTAGCTTACCAGCTTCGGGGTCGGGGGAGACATGACTGAGACAACAATGGCCGAATGGAGTCAAAGAAGAAGGGGAGAAGCAGCTACCGCTGCCGGGGAGTGCTGCTGCGACCACCAACATCGTCTCCGTTGCAGCCGCAGATCTGAGTCGTCACCGCCGTCGGTGCCAATAACAGAGGAGGGTTTGTCCTAAAGCCAGTGATGAGCTAGTAAAAGGGTGGTGAGGGTATATTTTGCGACATCCCACCTCCGCCGATTTCCCCCTCCCACCATCTCCGACCGGATCCCCCTGCACCGCGCCCTACGTGACGTCTTCCTTTTGCGCCTGACTCAGCCTGGCTCGCTAGAAACAGCCGATTCGAGCGTTCCCAGCAAGCAAGGCTCTAGGGTGCTCTAAGTTCCGTGAAGATGTGAGCCACGCCTACTTGCACGCAACCAAACGACACATTTTCATCCCACCCCGGCCTAGTTGGGTTGTCTGCAGCCTACCAAATGCGTCATAAGAGAGTGTCGGTCCTGTAGCTGTTTTCCTTGGAGAGGAAGAAGGTGAGGCTTCGGCCAGAATTGAATCTAGCTTGTATACATATTGCTGTGTGGGTGATTGGGAGGAACAACAATGAAATTCACAATGATCCCTAGCTCGTGTTTATATCTCGTGAGTGTACTTACAATTGACATCAAGTCGTTCATCCTGGAGATCCCGTACCACCACCATACCAGGTTTAAGCGGGGATGGCGTGGGGAAGCCATGGAAGAGCTAACCGAGGAGGTCCGCTCAATCTACCATCTGCTCAAGGGAGATATGGCGGGTAACCCTCGGCAAGCGCCTCAAGGAGCAACATAATGATCTAGTTTCGGCCGTCCGCAATATGCTCGATGAAACTTCGGCTTTGCCGGAAGGGGTTATCACCAAGCAAGTCGACACAATTCAGGAGGATCTCAACGGGGAAATCGCTCAGGTATGCTTAGATCTGGAGAAGGTGAAGGAATTCAACCAGGAGCATAGATCGAGAAGCTTGGGCACACTGGGTTGTCTTTTATGGCGGGGGCAACATCATCAGCAGAGGATCTAGGAGAGGACAAGGAGAACAGGAGGCGTGCGCAATCTCTATATGTACCACTCCCAGTCCGAGGTGCAGTCAACCCCATATCAACTCCAGTGAGGCCGCTAGTTAGGAGAGACCTTAATCGGCCAAGTGTGTCTGAACTGAATTTTTTCGTTGATGTGCCTCCTTTTGACGGTACCAATCCGCGGCTCTCGCAGACCATATGCGAGAACTAATTCCAGTTCCGGAGTGTGGCACCACGTTTGTGGGTATTCATGGTCTTTGCTCAGTTTGAAGGAGCGGGAACTCGTTTGTTGGAGTATGTGCAGAGAAGAGCACCACACATCAGCTGGGGTGAATTGTACAGCTTGCTGCAGACAAGGTTAGCCAGAAATCAACACCGACAACTAATCGAACGACTGTTTCATACTTCCCATACCACCACAATAGAGGATTATGTAGAGAGGTTTGTTGAGTTATATGATCTACTGACTGCATATGAGACTGCTCTTGACCCGCTACACAATGTTACTTAATTTCTAGTTGGATTGAAACTGGGTGTGAAGGTTCAAGTGGCAATTCAAAAACCCCGAGATCTGGATACTGCTTATGAACTAGCCTTGTTGTTAGAGGAGATTGGAGAAGGACACACCTCAATCAACACTCATCAACCAAAGAGAGCCACTGCTTTGCCTTTGCCATTACCTCCAACAAGACAAAAAATTCCTGAGGAAAGAAGAAACACTGAAGCTCATGGAAGTTAGTCTGAAGATAAATGGATAGCTATGAGAAACTATAGGAGGTATAAGGGGTTGTGTTTTGTTTGTGGAGAAAGATGGTCCGAGGACCATCAATGCAAAGCTCAGTACAACTACATGTAGTTCAAGAAATGATTTAACATTTGTAGAAAAACTATGACTTAATTGAATCAGTTGGCTTAGATCAGGCACAAGATAATATGCTCTATGCTTCCACCAACAAACCTGGCACTGATGGAAGAACAATATTGTTGTGTGTCATTGTGCAAGACACTCGTTTAATGTTCTTGATAGACTCGGGAAGCACTCATTCTTTTATCAACAACAAGTTACAAGATGTACATGCTATAAGACCCATGAAGGTTACAATGGCAGGAGGATCAAGTCTCATCAGTGATTTAGTAATTTCCAACTGCCAATGGAGTTGTGATTCACATCTTTTCAACAATGACTTCAGGTTGTTAGATCTGGGTATGTATGATGGAATATTGGGCCTTGACTGGTTAGCTACCCACGACCCAATGCAAGTGGATTGGCAGCAAAAGTGGATGGCATTTTTACACAAGGAAGAGATGATGAGCAGTATGGAAATTTCTTCTACTAAATCTGAACAACAACCAGAGGAAATTAAACAAGTGTTAGAAAGGTTTGCAAAGGTTTTTGAGCCTCCCAAGGGATTACCATCAACAAGACAATATGATCACAATATTCCTCTCATACCAGGAGCCACTCCTGTGCCAAAAGGCCATATAGAATTCCTCCTCATCTCAAGAATAAACTGCAAAACCAATCAAGGACATGTCGCAGTCTCGAGTCATAAGAATAAGCAACCGTCCATTTGCTTCTCCTGATGGTTAAAAAGAAACATGAAACTTGTAGAATGGTTGTAGGTTACATGCATTTGAATGCTCTCACCATTAAAGGAAAATATCCACTGCCAATTATTAATGAATTATTTTATGAACTTGATGGTGCTTCCTCATTTTCCAAGTTGATTTAAGGGCTGGTTACCACCAGATAAGGCTAACTCTAGAAGAGGAGTTCGAAACTGCTTTTTCGACACATATTGGACATTTTGAATTTACAGTGGTTGTTTTGGGCCTCACGGGAGCTCCTGGCACTTTTCAGGCAGCAATGAACATGGACTTGTCACCAACTCATAGGAAGTATTGTGTAGTGTTTTTTATGTTATTCTAGTTTTTGAAAAAACCTACAGTGCACACATAGAGGACTTGTCCAATGTTCTGAAGATACTCGAAGAGAAGCAATGGACGGTCAAGTTAAGTACATGTAACCTTTCCAAACAACAAATTTCCTACTTTGGGCATGTGATCAGTGACAAGGGAGTATCCACTGACCCAAGCAAAATTGCTTCTGTTGTCAACTGGCCAACACCAACAATGTCAAGGATATGAGAGGATGTTTGGGGCTTACAGGTTTTCACAAGAAATTCATTAAATCATATGGAATTATCAGCAAGCCATTGACTGAACTATTAAGGAATGGTGTGATATTTTGTGGAAGCCCATTGACTGAACTATCTGGATTTTGTGGAGGGGTTACCTGTGTCCAGAGGCTATTCGTGCATCATGGTGGTGGTGGATAAGTTGACCAGGTATGCCCATTTGATTCCGTTAGCACACCCGTTCAAAGCCTTGCAAGTCGCCACCGCGTTCATGACCCATGTCTACAAGCTTCATGGACTACCTTATGCTTTGGTCTCGGACCGCGACAAGGTTTTCACCAGTGCTTTATGGAAGGAGTTGTTTAAGTAGGCTAGGACTGAACTCCGGATGTCATCTGCTTATCATCCACAGACGGATGGGACCACAGCGAGGGTTAATCAGTGCATGGAGACCAACCTCCGCTGTTTTGTTCACTCCTGCCCGCAACAATGGTTCTTGTGGCTGCATCTTGCCGAGTTCTGGTACAACACGGCCTCTCACTCTGCGCCGCAAGCTTCTCCATTCAAGGTGCTCTATGGGCATTGAGGGAGTCCTGGATTAGGGGGTATCCAGACAGCCAGACTGTGTACAACATCTGGACTATTGAAGCGTGAAGATACAAGACTCAAGACTTCGGCCCGTGTCCGGATGGGACTCTCCTTTGCGTGGAAGGCAAGCTTGGCGATCCGGATATTGTGTTTCCTTTCTTGTAACCGACTCCATGTAAACCCTAGCCCTCTCCGGTGTCTATATAAACCGGAGAGGTTGGTCCTTAGAATGCCGATCACAATTACAATCATGCCATCATAGGCTAGCTCTTAGGGTTTAGCCTCTACGATCTCGTGGTAGATCTACTCTTGTACTACCCATATCATCAATATTAATCAAGCGGGAAGTAGGGTTTTACCTCCATCGAGAGGGCCTGAACCTGGGTAAACATCTGTGTCCCTTGCTTCCTATTACCATCAGCCTTGACGCACAGATCGGGACCCCCTACCCGAGATCCGCCAGTTTTGACACCGACATTGGTGCTTTCATTGAGAGTTACTCTGTGTCGTTGCTGTCAGGCTCGATGGATCCTTCAATCATCATCAACAACGCTGTCCAGGGGAAGACTTTCCTCACCGGACAGATCTTCGTGTTCGGCGGCTTCGGACTGCGGGCCAATTCGCTTGGCCACTTGGAGCAGATCGATAGCTACGCCCCCGGCCACTAGGTCAGGTTCGGAAACTTGAACTGCACAACAGATATTTGTGGGGACTTGATCTTCGACGGATTCGGGCCAGCGTCAGAAGAGTTGAACAGTCACGATGAGCACGGCTTAGACCTGCTGTTAGACGATGCTCGGGATATCACCCTGGCAGAAGCCTCGGATCTAAATCCGGGGCAGGTTGCGTTGCCTAAGGACGGAGGGCTGGACCCCGCCCCGCAGGCCGTACCCTCATCAGCGATGGAGCCGAACACAGGCCTCACTTCTGAGGAAGCCTGTGACTCCGGACCCCCGGATTCATATCCGGTTGTAGGTTCCAATCGGCGCGTCCCCGAGCCCGCCGAGCCTGGTTGGGCTCCGGTGATGGAGTTCACCGCGGCGGACGTCTTTCAGCACTCGCCCTTTGGCGACACGCTGAACTTATTGAAGTCTCTCTCTTTGTCAGGAGACTCTGGGCCGAACTATGTCTGGCTTGAGTGGGAAGTAGACGATGATGGAATTTGTTGCCCACCCACCACCCACTTCATTGCCACGATCGATGATCTAACCGACGTGCTTGACTTCGACTCCAAAGACATCGACGGTATGGACGATGATGCAGGAGAATTACAGGAGCCACCACTCACAGGGCGGTGGACGGCCACCTCCTCATACAATATATATATGGTGGACACTCCAAAGGAAACCAACGACGATGAGGCAACAGAGGATAACCCCTCGGGGAAAAAAGCAAACCATGGGCATCGTCGGCGCCGCTCCAAGCCCCGCCACGGCAACACCGGCCCCGGAGACGAAAGCAATCCGGATGGTGCCAAAGTGGAATATAGTCCTAATCAGCCTACCTTCAAGCTGTCCCGACCGGTCACGATGGGATACTTAGAGAAAGACAACTATACACCCTCTTCCGACGATGAGGTAAGCCTCGGCAATGATGAATTCGGCATACCTGAAGATCCAGTCCAACAAGTTCGCTTCAGGCGAAGGCTAATGGCCACGGCAAGGAGCCTGCAAAGGAGGCAAGAGTAGCTTAAAGCTGACCAAGACTCGCTAACGGATAGGTGGATCAAGGTACTGGCCATCGAAAGGCACGAAGCCGACAGCCCCAATAAAGGGCATACACGGCACAACTGGCTACCTCAACCCAAGCAGGAGAACCCAAGGCGCACACCCCAACGTCCACACATCATTACGGTCCAAGACAGTACGAAGGATGTGCGGAGAGGCACCCTCAAGCCTCGACACAATGGAAACAAACGTCGGGTTAAGGAAACTGGCGCCAGGTTCAGTAAATACCAGTCCGGTCAATGGACAAAGAGCAGCTCAAGCCTATTCGGCCCAAGCCACACGCTCGATCAACCATGCGAAATTCATGGTACTCCTAGAAGGACGGCAAAACATACCAATAGAGAATGCCGAATCGTCAAAACAAGGCGGCTGGTCGCGGGCCGGAAACAATAAGGAGAGGCGTCTAGTCAATAGAGCCCCCCCCCCCAGAGCATAAAAATGCGGTCGATCCCCCATAATCACATCAACCACAGCAAGTCAATTGCAGTACCTCCAGACCTAGTAGTCTGGAGGCTCCATAAAGCCCGCACGGGTATCAAGCCACGAATAACATCTCCTAAAAGATATAAGGCACCTTCCCGCCATGCGGAAATTTACCGTAGGCTAACGGGATAAACCACGTTGACTAGATCCCACATGGTAAATCACTTAGGCCAGCTATCCGGACACCCATTGCGGAGTCCGCACTACCTCACGGTATAACGGCTGGGCACACCGGGGCCAGATTAGGGACCCTGGGACCAACAAAAAGAGGATACCCAGCTGCCTTCAAGCATTTGCATTTACAAACTAACGATTGACACAGAACGGGTTTGGCGGCGTGGAATCAGCCCGGACAAACTATGACAGGAACATGCAGGTAGAAGGAAGTTCGGATTCGCTCTTGATCCACTCACAAACCCCTCCAGTCCGGCCAACACAGGTTCCGCCAAATAGCACCCCCTTTTTATACATCACACTCATACACATGGACACATCATCCTACTACAAGGCGTGGACCTCGAAAATACTCACCAGCCGTCGCGTATCGTCAACGCCCCTTTGCCGAAAATGACAGCCACGCTTCGCGTTCGCCTGGTTATACCAGGGGCTTCACAGTACGGCAATAAAGTCCGACCAACTTTACGGTCACTCGGCACCCAGAACTTATAGCACTATATGCATCTGCTCCGAATCATGTCTTGGGTCATTGGTTGGGTTTGCCCGGCTCCCATGTTTTGGTACCTTACGTTCCGTTCTGTCGGCTAAGGTAGCGCTGGGAGAACTATTGTGATTGTGTCCCGGTTCAGCCGGACGAGCACCTCAGTAGAGAAAGCCGAAAACCGACCGTCATGATGAAGCGAGAGCCGGTCAGCTGTACGAGAGGTTATAAAATCCTTAAAGATTTATTCTGCACAACGCCATTATAAATGCTGAGTGCGACGGATCGGTCTTCTGATCAGGCGCCAATAGAGTCCCTAGTTCGGCCTTCCGAACACTAGGGGCTGCGCTGACCATACTCGAATTCCTATGGCTAAGTGAGAGTAATAAAGCCTTATAGTCCGATTGCGTGGTTCGCGGAAAGAGACACCTCCTTAAAAGGACCCAACTATGGGATAAAGAGTGTTCAGATATATCCCGAACACCCCCGTATTCTTTTTACAAGGGGGCAGAAGCCGGCGACTGGCCAACTCTCAGGATTTTCATACAATAAACAGCCACATAGGAAGAACATATGTTCAAACAAAATAGGCAATATATAATAAACATGCCATTATCCCATATTACAAAAAGTGGCACAAATGCCCTCAGGGAAATATAATGTCTTTAGCACACTTGTCTGCCGCAAGGCGGGCCCCTTTCAGTACACTTTCATAGTAAAGCTCGGGTTTGCGGTGCTCCTTACCCTCCGGCGGCCCCTCAGTCATCAGCTTCTCCACGTCAAGCCTCCCCCAATGCACTTTTGCACTGGCAAATGCCATGCGCGCGCCTTCTATACAAACTGATCGCTTGATAGCATCAAGCCGAGGACAGGCGCCCACAATCCGCTTGACGAGTCTGAAGTAACTGCTTGGAATTGGCTCCGCAGGCCACAACCGGACAACTAAGTCCTTCATGGCTAATTCGGCCGTCTGGTGCAGTTCGACCAGCTGTTTTAGCTGATCGATAAATGGCACCAGATAGTTCGGCGCCAGATACTGCGACCAGAAATCCCTCTCCGCAGACTTCTTCTCCTCGGTGCGGTAGAATTGGGCGGCATCTGATATGCTGCGAGGAAGATCCGCAAAAGCCCCTGGACAAATAAGAATTCAGCTTGCCACTTTGGATTCTTCCCATTATCACAGATAAAGAGCTAAGAATACAGAAGGCCTTACCAGCCGCAACTTTCCGGGCATCCTGAATGTCCCGCACAGCACCTCGGGCTTCTTCCCGAGCACCTTCCGCAGCCTCGAGAGCTTGGGCAAGTTCGGATTCTTTCCCTTTTAGACTCTGCTCCAAGCCCTCGCTTTTCTTCACAGCTTCCTGGAGCTCTCGCTCAGCTACGATAACCCTGGCCTCGTGTTTTTCATGAAGCGCCTGTTCGGCCTCAGCCTTCTTGTTGGCATCAGCCAAAGCTTTCTCTAGTGCCTCGTATTCGGCACCCGCTCCTAGAGCACACAATACAAATATTTTTCATTATGCATAACTATTCATTCATGCCAACTTCAAGACAAATGTTTTCAACATACCTTGCTTGCCTTCCAGTTGCTTCTTTACAAGGATGAGTTCTTCCTCGGCCCGTGCAAGGTTACGCTTCAGTTCGGACACTTCCGCATTATACGCGGCCGTCCTCTCGGCAGAAGCCTGTTTTCACATAAAGGGGTATACGTCATTCACATAAGCTCTTGCGAAAGCGGAAGATCTGATCCCCTGCCCAGCTCCGTATTCTCCGCCGGACAGCGTATCAGGGGCTACAACTCCTATTATGACAATTCCTCAAAGGTTTCTTAGGAAACATACCTCAAAGGCCTTTATAAGACCAAAGCAGGACTCGTTCAGCCCGCTCTCGGCGGACTGAATCTTCTCAACCACCGCGCCCATGAGAGTGTGGTGCTCATCAACGATAGATGTGTTCTTCAACACTATCGATAGACCGCTGGGCAGCTCTGCTTGAACAGAGGATGCCGGCAGGGTAGGCAGGCCCCCCACCATCAGTGAAGGAAATATGCCCTAGAGGCAATAATAAAGTTATTATTTATTTCCTCATATCATGATAAATGTTTATTATTCATGCCATAATTGTATTAACCGGAAACATGATACATGTGTGAATACATAGACAAACTTAATGTCACTAGTATACCTCTACTTGACTAACTCATTAACCAAAGATGGTTATGTTTCCTAGCCATAGACATGTGTTGTCATTTGATTAACGGGATCACATCATTAGGAGAATGATGTGATTGACTTGACCCATTCCGTTAACTTAGCACTTGATCGTTTAGTATGTTGCTATTGCTTTCTTCATGACTTATACAAAGTTTCTATAACTATGAGATTATGCAACTCCCGTTTACCGGAGGAACACTTTGTGTGCTACCAAACGTCACAACGTAACTGGGTGATTATAAAGGAGCTCTACAGGTGTCTCCAAAGGTACATGTTGAGTTGGTGTATTTCGAGATTAGGTTTTGTCACTCCGATTGTCGGAGAGGTATCTCTGGGCCCTCTCGGTAATGCACATCACTATAAGCCTTGCAAGCAATGTAACTAATGAGTTAGTTACGAAATGATGCATTACGTAACGAGTAAAGAGACTTGCCGGTAACAAGATTGAACTAGGTATTGGATACCAATGATTGAATCTCGGGCAAGTAACATACCGATGACAAAGGGAACAACATATGTTGTTATGCGGTTTGACCGATAAAGATCTTCGTAGAATATGTAGGAGCCAATATGAGCATCCAGGTTCTGCTATTGGTTATTGACCGAAAACAGTTCTAGGTCATGTCTACATAGTTCTCGAACCCGTAGGGTCCGCACGCTTAACGTTACGATGACAGTTATATTATGAGTTTATAGTTTTTGATGTACCGAAGGTTGTTCAGAGTCCAGGATGTGATCACGGACATGACGAGGAGTCTCGAAATGGTCGAGACATAAAGATTGATATATTGGAAGCCTATATTTGGATATCGGAATCGTTCCGGGTGAAATCAGGAATTTACCGGAGTACCGGGGGGTTACCGGAACCCCCCCCCCCCCCCCCGAGGGTTAATGGGCCTACATGGGCCCTAAGGGAGAAGAGGAGGGCCGGCCAGGGCAGGCCGCGTGGCCCCTCCCCCCCTAGTCCGAATAGGACAAGGAGGGGGGGGGGGGGGGCGGCGCCCCCCTTTCCTCTTTCCCCCTTCCCCCTTCCTTCTCCAACAAGGCAAGAGGGGGGAGTGATGAAGTCATGTACCTAGGGTAGGGTCACGGACCTGTCCAAAGTACCCTCCCAAAGGACATCTTCAGAAGAAGCTGCCTCCCAGTCGACCAAGAGGGAATCGACTCGACAGACTCGAAGGCACTCGACCATGAAGACCCACTCGACCACCAGGAGATCAAGAGCCACTCTGTATCCGAACGGTCTGGAATTAAGTAGTCTTTATGGCCATGGTGACACTTTATGTAGGACGTTACCAGTAATGCCAATCCTTTATGTACTTTAAACCCTGCATAACTGAGGGCCGGAGGGGTCTGGCAGACACTATATAAGCCACCCCCCCTCCTCAGTGTAAAGGGTTCGCACCCCTGTAACTCATACGCATATAATCCAGTCGACCACCTCCGGGCTCCGAGACGTAGGGCTGTTACTTCCTCCGAGAAGGGCCTGAACTCGTAAATCCCTTGCGTGTACAACTGCTCCATAGCTAGGATCTTGCCTCTCCATACCTACCCCCCATTCTACTGTCATTCTTAGTACTACGACAGTTGGCGCCCACCGTGGGGCAGGTGTCTTAGCGATTTTTGGAGAAGTTGCAATTGTTCCGATTACCTTCATCATGGTTTCTGGTGGAGTTCTGGTCGAGGGCCGCGAGATCCGTCTCGGCGCGCTCACCTTCATCGCCGACGACTCCGCTTGGCTCCAGGAGGCTCCACTCGACATCGACGCGCTCCCCGTCCGCAGTGCGACACATTTTCGGGCGTGTGTCCGCGGCATCCTGCTGCGGCAACCATCGACTCCGTATCGGTCGACTCCTACATCGTCCTCCCTCCCTGTCTCCCGCCAGCGCAAGCGCTCTGGTCGGTCGAGGCTTCAGCGGTGGGTGAGACATGCAGTGGCTCGCCAATAGGCCACCACCCAAGTCGCGGCAATCGAGCCCGACAAATCTCTCTACGGCATGTTCGATCTGTCGACTGGCTCCATAGAGACTGCATCCGAGTGCGACAGCAGTGATCCAGCGGCGGAGGTTCTGATGGTCAATGGGCCTCGTAGCCCTCCCGGCTTCCCTCGCACCAATGGGATAGACGGCGGAGGCGACCCCGCTCAGGCCCACGAGGAATATCAACCCGAGCCGCTCACTTCTCTGCAGAGGGAAGATCTTCGTCGCCGGAACATGGATGCCCTGCATACTCCCATCACAGGAGAAACTCCTGAGGCTCGCGCCTTAGAGGAGGCACGTTTGGCCAACTTGGCTGAACGCACTCGACTGGAGAACCTCCAGTGAGAGCTCGACGAACGCGCGCGGCAACGAGTACCCGACTCCAGTCGACGTCAACTCTTTCTGCAACAAACTCAGGTATATCAAACCTCGATTTAGAATCTAGCAGCTGCAGCCCGTATAGCAGAGTCAATTCAGCCCTCTCAGTCGGAGGCTGGCAGAGGCTTGATGCAGATTAGGGATTTGCTCCGAGCAGCAGGAGATCAGAATTCAGCTATGTCACAGTCACGCAACAGGATTCACAGTCGATCCGTCGCTGTGAATACAGTTCAGTCGGCTCATAGCCCAAGATCGCCTCCGCGGCGTGAGGGACGCGAAGGTCGACGTGACCAATATGATGACCGATTCGATCATGATGATCGGCGTCGAGTGCCCACTCCTCCCCCACGGGGTGGGTCTTACGCTCATCGAGAGCAAGATGATAGGCACCAGCGCAGTGCTGGGCGACGAGTTCCGGTCGACCCCAGGGAACCAAGCTTTAACGCGAGATCCATCATCGTGCAAGCTTTGGTCGATCGGAACAGAGCTCATCGAGGTGGCCATGACAGAGATGCGCCCACTAGCAGCTGAGTCCATGTTTCAGGTCCAGAATGGTTTAGCAGAGCCATCAAAGCTGCAGTGATACCCCCCAACTTCAAGTTGGCGACTGGGGTAAGTAAGTTCACCGGTGAGTCCAAGCCTGAAACCTGGCTTGAAGACTACCGAGTGGCGGTACAGATTGGCGGCGGTAATGATGAGGTGGCCATGAAACACTTACCACTGATGTTGGAGGGTTCGGCCAGGGCGTGGTTGAATCAGTTAGCTCCTAGCAGCATTTACACTTGGGAAGATCTTTCCCGAGTGTTTGTCAGGACATTCGAGGGAACTTGCAAGCGACCAGCCGGATTGACAGAGCTGCAAGTCTGCGTGCAAAAGTCGAATGAAACCTTGAGAGATTACATACAGAGATGGATCACTTTGCATCATACGGTGGAGAACGTGTCTGATCATCACGCAGTCTGCGCCTTCAAGGATGGCATTAAGAACAGAGATTTAAGTTTGAAGTTTGGTCGGACTGGAGATATGACCCTGAGTCGAATGATGGAAATTGCCACCAAGTACGCCAATGGTGAAGAAGAGGATCGACTCCGGAGTGGCAAGTACAAGCCGAGTTAGTCAGAAAAAGGAAACTCCAGTCGGAAGCAGAAGCGGAAAGCCGAGCCAGCGGCTCCTGGAGAGGCTCTGGCCGTGACTCAGGGCAAATTCAAAGGGAAGCCCAAAGGATCCTGGAACCCCAAGAAGGTGAAAGATAAGGAAGGAAATGATGTGATGGATCTGCCGTGTCACATCCACACGAAGAAAGACGAAGAGGGTAATTTCATCTACCCAAAGCATACCACTCGCTAGTGCCGGCTCTTAATTCAGCAGTTCCAAGGGAAACAACCCAAGGATAAGGAAAAGGAGTCGGACAAGGCAGAGGACAAAGAGGACAGTGATGAAGGATATCCCCATGTCAATTCCACCCTGATGATTTTTGCTGATGTGGAGAGCAAAAGTCGATTGAAGGTTATCAACCGTGAGGTAAATATGGTCGCCCCGGCGACACCAAGCTATCTGAGATGGTCTCAAACTCCCATTACGTTCGACCAGTCCGATCATCCGACTCATATAGCCACCCCTGGGAGGCAAGCTTTGGTGGTCGACCCGGTCGTCGAAGGCACTCGACTGACGAAGGTGCTGATGGATGGTGGTAGTGGACTGAATATATTGTATGCGGAGACGCTAAAGGGAATGGGCATTCCGATGTCCAGACTCAGCGCCAGCAACATGAGTTTTCATGGAGTTATACCTGGAAAGAAGGCTGAGTCACTCGGCTAAATAGCTCTAGACGTGGTGTTCGGCGACTCGAAGCATTTCCGCAAAGAGAAGCTGACATTTGAAGTCGTGGATTTTCAGAGCGCTTAACACGCTATTTTGGGGAGAACAGCTTATGCACGGTTCATGGCTTGACCATGTTACGTGTACCTCAAATTAAAGATGCCCGGCCCCAAAGGCGTGATCACTATCACTGGCAATCGGAAGAAGGCAGAAGAGTGTTTTCAGAAAGGCTCGAAGATTGCCGATTCCTAGATAACAGTGGTAGAGCTAGAGGAATACAAGAAAAATGCAGATCCGAGTGATTTGTTGCGGGCCAAGAAGCCCGCCACAGAGTCAGCGTTCCAGTCGTCTGGTGAGACGAAGCCCGTTCACATTCACCCGACCGACCCCAGCGCAGCTCCGACCCATATTTCCACAACACTTGACTCTAAATAGGAAGAAGCGCTCATCCAGCTCCTCCATGAGAACTGGGACATCTTTGCATGGAAGCCTGCTGACATGCCGGGTGTTCCCAGGGGGCTGGCTGAGCATCGCCTAAGAGTCGACTCAAAAGCAAAACATGTCAAAGAACATCTTCGACGGTCCGCCGTCCAGAAGAGAAAGGCCATTGGCGAGGAGGTGGCTCGACTCCTGGCGGCAGAATTTATCCGAGAGATATACCACTCCGAGTGGCTCGCCAATGTCATCATGGTCCCCAAGAAGGACAAGTCACTTCGCATGTGCATTGATTTCAAACATATCAATCGGGCCTGCCCAAAAGATCATTTTCCTCTCCCTCGTATCGACCAAATTGTCGGCTCGACTGCGGGATGCGAGAGATTGTCTTTTTTAGACGCCTATTCCGGGTACCATCAGATCCGTCTGTATGGACCCGACGAGATCAAAACAGCTTTCATGATTCCATTCGGGTGCTTCTGCTATGTCACCATGCCATTCGGTCTCAAGAATGCCGGAGCCACGTTCATGAGGATGATTCAAAAGTGTTTACTCACTCAAATCAGTCGGAATGTGGAAGCGTACATGGATGATATCGTAGTCAAGTCACGAAAGGGTTCCGACCTGTTGACTGACCTCGCTGAAATATTTGCCAATCTCCGGAGGTATGATATCAAGCTTAATCCATCAAAGTGCACATTCGGAGTTCCTGGTGGAAAGTTACTCGGTTTTCTCGTTTCCGAACGAGGAATCGACGCTAACCTAGAAAAAGTTGGCACCATACTCCGAATGAAATGCCCTGTTCGTGTGCATGATGTCCAGAAGCTTACTGGATGCTTGGCCGCGTTAAGTCGATTCATCTCTCGCCTCGGTGAAAAGGCATTGCCTCTTTACCGACTGATGAAGAAGGCAGACAAGTTCGAGTGGACTCCAAAAGCTGATGCAGTGTTTGCCGAGCTAAAAGCTCTGCTCTCCACCCAGCCGGTGCTTGCTGCTCCAATCAGCAAAGAGCCTCTATTGCTTTACATTGCAGCCACAGGACAAGTCGTCAGTACAGTACTTACGGTCGAGCGGGAAGAAGAAGGGAAAGCCTTCAAAGTTCAGCGCCCAGTGTATTATCTCTCTGAAGTTTTGACTCCATCGAAGCAAAGATATCCTCATTATCAGAAGCTTGTGTATGGAATATACATGACCACGAAGAAGGTTGCTCATTATTTCTCTGATCATTCCATTACAGTCGTCAGCAACGCCCCACTATCAGAGATTCTGCACAACAGAGATGCAACTGGTCGAGTGGCGAAATGGGCGATTGAACTCCTTCCCCTTGATATCAAGTTTGAGGCAAAGAAAGCCATTAAGTCCCAAGCGATAGCAGATTTCCTTGCCGAGTGGATTGAACAGCAGCAGCCGACTCAAGTTCACTCGGAGCATTGGACCATGTTCTTTGATGGCTCTAAGATGTTAAATGGTTCTGGTGCTGGAGTAGTTTTGGTTTCCCCCCGAGGAGATAAGCTCAGATATGTGCTCCACATCCACTTTGATTCCTCCAATAATGAAGCAGAATATGAAGCACTTTTGTATGGGTTGCGCATGGCCATTTCACTCGGCGTCCGTCGCCTTATGGTTTATGGCGACTCAGATTTGATGGTCAATCAGGTGATGAAGGAGTGGGACGTTAGAAGCCCAGCCATGACTGGATACTGCAATGCAGTGAGGAAGCTTGAAAAGAAATTCAAAGGGTTAGAGCTCCACCATATACCCCGACTGAAGAATCAAGCAGCTAATGATTTGGCGAAGATAGGTTCCAAGAGAGAAGCCATTCCCAGTGATGTGTTCTTGGAGCATATCCATACACCATCAGTCAAAGAAGATCCTTTTACCGAAGAAGCTCCGCAGCCTAAAAGCGTCACAGATCCGACTGTTGTTGAAGTTCCAGCAGTGGTCGACCTGATCATGGAAATCCTGGTGATCACTCCCGATTGGACAGTTCCGTATATCGCGTATATCTTAAGGAAAGAGCTCCCAGAGGATGAAGAGGAGGCTCGACAGATCGTCCGTCGGTCTAAAGCCTTTACCGTGATAAGGGGACAGTTGTACAGAGAAAGCGCGACTGGAGTTGGTCAGAAATGCATAACGCCAGAAGAAGGTCCGATAATCCTTGACGATATCCACTCGGGGACCTGTGGCCATCATGCGTCCTCTCGGACCATCGTAGCCAAAGCATACCGAGCCGGATTTTACTGGCCAAGAGCGAATGAAATGGCAAAAGAAATAGCCGACAAGTGTGAGGGATGTCAATTTTACTCCAATATGTCACACAAGCCCGCCTCAGCTTTAAAGACCATACCACTCGTCTGGCCCTTCGCGGTATGGGGGCTGGATATGGTTGGACCCTTGAGAACAGGCAGAAGCGGTTTCACACATGTGCTGGTAGCAGTCGACAAGTTCACCAAGTGGATTGAGGCTAAACCCATCAAGAACCTTGATGCCGGCACCGCTGTCAGCTTCATCAGAGAGTTGATATTCAGATATGGAGTCCCACACAGCATCATCACTGATAATGGGTCAAACTTCGATTCGGAGGAATTCAGGGCGTTCTGCACATCTCAGGGCACACGAGTTGACTATGCTTCAGTCGCTCATCCTTAGTCGAATGGACAAGCAGAGCGGGCCAATGGCTTAATTCCCAAAGGGTTGAAACCCCGACTGATGCATGATCTCAAGCATGCGGCTGGAGCATGGGTCGACGAACTTCCCTTGGTGCTTTGGGGGTTAAGGACCACGCCTAACCGGTCGACTGGGAGAACTCCGTTCTTCTTGGTCTACGGAGCTGAAGCGGTCTTGCCGAGTGACCTGCTTCACAACGCTCCTCGAGTCGAGCTCTACACCGAAGCTGAAGCTGAACAAGCACGGCAGGATGCAGTCGACCTTCTAGAGGAAGAAAGGGAGATGGCTCTGATCCGATCGACCATTTACCAGCAAGACTTGCGTCGCTTCCACGCCAAAAACGTGAAGAGTCGAGCCTTCCAGGAAGGAGATTTGGTTCTCCGAGTGGATCAGCAGAAACCACACAAGCTTGCTCCTTCTTGGGAAGGTCCCTTCATTGTCACCAAGGTTCTCCACAACGGAGCGTACCATCTTTACAACATCGAGCACAAGATCGACGAGCCCCGAGCTTGGAACGCGGAGCTGCTCCGCCCCTTTTACACTTAAGTAGCCGCTCGGAGATGTAATAAAAGCACTTCTGTAGTTCATTTTTCAAAAGACAATAGTGTTATAATTTTCCCAGTGATTGTTGTCACTTTTGTTTGTTCAATAAAATTTCCCCCTAGTGGGTGGCTTAGTTGCGAATCCGTTTCGCCTAAGTTTGTATAAAAAATCCTTGCCGAGTGGTGAGCCAGCCTCCCACTCGGGGGCTTAGCTGCGAATCCGTTTCGCCTAAGTACTTTAAAATCTTGCCGAGTGGTGAGCCAGCCTCCCACTCGGAGGCTTAGCTGCAGCCCAGCGCTCGCCTAAGTTTTTGAAAAATCCTACCGAGTGGAGAGCAGACCTCCCACTCGGGGGCTTAGCTGCAGCCCAGCGCTCGCCTAAGTTTTTGAAAATCCTACCGAGTGGAGAGTAGACCTCCCACTCGGGGGCTTAGCTGCAGCCCAGCGCTCGCCTAAGTTTTTGAAAATCCTACCGAGTGGAGAGCAGACCTCCCACTCGGGGGCTTAGTTGCAGCCTAGTGCTCGCCTAAGTTTTTGAAAATCCTACCGAGTGGAGAGCAGACCTCCCACTCGGGGGCTTAGCTGCAGCCCAGCGCTCGCCTAAGTTTTTGAAAATCCTACCGAGTGGAGAGCAGACCTCCCACTCGGGGGCTTAGCTGCAGCCCAGCGCTCGCCTAAGTTTCTGAAAATCCTACCGAGTGGTGAGCAGACCTCCCACTCGGGGGCTTAGCTGCAGCCCAGCGCTCGCCTAAGTTTTTGAAAATCCTACCGAGTGGAGAGCAGACCTCCCACTCGGGGGCTTAGCTGCAGCCCAGCGCTCGCCTAAGTTTCTGAAAATCCTACCAAGTGGTGAGCAGACCTCCCACTCGGGGGCTTAGCTGCAGCCCAGCGCTCGCCTAAGTTTTTGAAAATCCTACCGAGTGGCGAGCAGACCTCCCACTCGGGGGCTTAGCTGCAGCCTAGCGCTCGCCTAAGTTTTTGAAAATCCTACTGAGTGGAGAGTAGACCTCCCACTCGGGGGCTTAGCTGCAGCCCAGCGCTCGCCTAAGTTTTTGAAAATCCTACCGAGTGGAGAGTAGACCTCCCACTCGGGGGCTTAACTGCAGCCCAGCGCTCGCCTAAGTTTCTGAAAATCCTACCGAGTGGTGAGCAGACCTCCCACTCAGGGGCTTAGCTGCAGCCCAGCGCTCACCTAAGTTTTTGAAAATCCTACCGAGTGGAGAGCAGACCTCCCACTCGGGGGCTTAGCTGCAGCCCAGCGCTCGCCTAAGTTTTTGAAAATCCTACCGAGTGGAGAGCAGACCTCCCACTCGGGGGCTTAGCTGCAGCCCAGCGCTCGCCTAAGTTTTTGAAAATCCTACCGAGTGGAGAGCGGACCTCCCACTCGGAGGCTTAGCTGCAGCCCAGTGCTCGCCTAAGTGTGTTGAAGAACAGGTCGATTGAAATAAGTGCTTCATCCCAGCCTGCAAAAGACACTTCATACCAGATGCCAACATATTCAACGTCGAATTCAAGCTCAGATAACGTCTTATGGAACCGAAAGTGCTCAGGTGCTAAGCCCGTTAAGGTTTATCGGTTGCAAAAATCACTCGGCGTACCGAGGCAAATTTAAAGTATCAAGCACAGAAGTTTTTTACCCCTCTTGCGGAGGGCTGGAGGGCGCAACAAATTCATCCAGGTCGATTCCATCTGCAATCCGAGTGGCAGCAGCGATGAAGGTCTCCATGAAAGATAGGAAATCATGCTTCTTGGTGTTGGCCACCTTAAGGGCTGCCAGCTTGTCCTCACGCGCCTCCTTGCAGTGAACACGGGCCAGAGACAGAGCAACATCCGTGCCGCACCTGGCAGAAGACTTCTTCCATTCCTGCACTCGACTTGGAACCTCGTTCAGTCGAATCATCAGAGACTCGAGGTCGTTCTGAAGCGTCTCTCTTGGCCAAAGTGTTGTGTCGATGTGGGAAGTTGCGACCTTCACCCTTGCGAGATAGTTAACAACAGGAGCAACGCGATATTCAAGTCGGAGCACATTCATAGCGACTTCGTCTTTCACAGGAGAGTTGATGGGATCCAGGTTTATTTCCAGTCGACCAGTCTCCTCTTCAAAGTTCTGGCAGAACTCTGCAAGCACAACCCCAAAGTCAAGACAACAGTCTGATGGCGAGATCATAGTTAAAATGTCTATTTGATACAAAATATTACCTTCAAGCATGAGGAATAGCTTCTTGGCGAGCCCCCCTAGATAAGCCTCCAGATCATTCTTCTTTCCCACCAATTCACTGGCCTTGTCACTCAAGGCAATCTTGTCACTCTTCAGTCGACTGACCTCCTTGTTGGCCGCATCAAGAGCAGCTTTCAGATTGGTGTTTTCTTCTTCAAGCTTGGTGATTGAGGCCAGCTTCTCATCCGCGAGCTTGGTTTTCTCTAAAGCCTCTTTCTGCATCTCAGCCAAATCAAGGTCTTTCTTCTTCAGAGCATCCCTCAGTTTGTCTGCAAAGTCACAGTGAGATCAGACTCAGAAACGGACGAGAGGCAAAAGCAGTCGTCGAGGTTCTCACCAAACATACCTTTTGCTTCCTCCTTTGACTTCGTGAAGTTCTCCTGGACAAGTTTCAGATCAAGCTCGAGATGGATTTGCTTGTTCTCCAACTCAGTGTAACGAGCCGCAAGCTCGCAAGATTTCTGCGAAGATCCAATCGACAGATGTCAAAAACAGTTCACTTCCGAGTGACTAAGGAAAAAAATCATAGCATTACTAAGACTACAGCCGAATATAAACATTCGACCATAGTCTCGGGGACCACACCCAGTGGGTGCACTCAGCGTGCCCCCACTAGTTCTATCAGTTAGAGTCGATCAGTCGACCAGCAAATAGCTCAAAAAAATGTTATCTTCAGACTATAGTCGACTGCCAGCAGTCCACCACAGTCTTGGGGACTACACCCAGTGGGTGCACTCAGCGTGCCCACACCGGTCTATGAATCCATTCGACCTGATCGAGTCAAGAAAAAGCTTACGACATAAAGACTATGGTCGACTGCCAGCAGTCCACCATAGCCTTGGGGACTACACCCAGTGGGTGCACTCAGCGTGCCCCCACTAATCCAGAATTTCAATCAACACACCCAGTGGGTGTACGACAGATACTAAAATTTTCAGAGATAAGGATTTTCAGATATCATATCCTAACAGAACAGGCGGTGACCAACTGACCTGAACATTACTCTGAAGAGCTGAACTGGCGTCATAAGCTGCCTGACTGGCGTCTCAGATTGCCTTCACTTGCTCCATCATGACCCCTGCCTGGCGTATTGCTTCTTTAGCAGCACTGGCTTGGTCCTCTGGGATGTGGTGGGTCGAGAAAAGTGAAGGCTGAGCAGCACTCGACGACGAAGGGCGAGCACTCGTCAGTGGCACCGCAAATGATACGGTAGGCCGAGTGACGTTGTCCCCCTCCACGACCAACGTCTCGGGTGCTGACACGTCCTCAGTCGCCTTGCCAGCAGACGCTTTCCTGTTCCTCCTATGCCTCAGTGGTTCCTCGTCATCGTCGTCAGGAAGGTCAATAACGACATTAGATGGAGCTGCAGAAAAGAATCAAAATTAGAGACAAAGAGCCAACCGACTAAAGACGGAACTACAAAAGTCATACCAGGTTTTGAAGTGACAGCATCTTCCATCTCGTGATCTTCAGCCCTGGCCGAGGTATCAGAAGTAGCAACACTGTAGCTTCAAAAGTCAGTCGATCAGCTCATGAGTCGGCCAAGAGTAAATTCATGTGAAACGGGAAAACTCAAGTTACACCATTACCCTGAGATAGTGGGGATCACCATCTTCATCTTCGGCAAGACCTTCGCCGGCTTCGACGGCGCCACTCGAGATTGCTTCGGAGCTTTCTCAGTCGGCACCGGAGAAGTCGTCCAAGGACGCTTGGTCGACTACGTGACGGGCGCAACCCCCTTACAACGCTTGGCTGCAGGATCATGGACAAGCTTTGAGCGTCTTTCCGAACGAGGAGGTGCAACTTCCTCCTCCTCCTCCTCCTCTTCCTCCTCAACAGAGTCATCATCTTCATCATCGTCATCAGCATCCGAATCCCACTCCTCCGTGCTTTCGCTCCCACTTCCTTCCTCCTCCTCAGTTGGCGCTTGCGCTCCATTAGGCATCGAGTACAACTCAGTTGTGGCCTGACAGACAAAAAAACAAGGCAAAGGTCAATCGACCGATATGCAGTGAAACAGAATGAATAAAACAAGATCACAACTGGGGATAAGCGGTCATACCGTGTCCGGTTGGTAGGTATGGTCGAGTGGTGGGATCCTCCTAGCCCCTCGAGGGTTGTCCTTATTCCCTGTGATGGCGGCCATCCACCTCTCTAGTGTGGCGTCGTCGACTGCTTCTGGATGGATCCGAGCGGTGTCTTCAGTACCACAGTACAGCCACATCGGGTGGCCTCGGTATTGAAGTGGTTGAATACGCCGTCGAAGGAAGACCTCCAGAAGGTCCATACCCGTCACTCCGTCCCAAATGAGCTGGACTACGCGCTCCATCAACATTTTTGCCTGAGCTTTCTCCTCAGGGAGCACCTTCAGAGAAGAGGGTTTGTTCACTCGGTCCATGGAGAACGGAGGGAGACCAGTCGACTACCCCGGCGTCGACTCGTCTTGGCAGTAGAACCAGGTCGACTGCCACCCTCTAACCGACTTAGGAAGGGTCATGGCCGGAAAAGCACTCTTACTCCTCATTTGGATCCCAAGACCTCTGCACATCTGGATAACCTTGGTCCTCTCATCATCCGGACTCGCCATTTTCACCGTCTATGAGCGACAGGTGAATATGTGCTTAAAGAGACCCCAGTGCGGTCGACAACCCAGGAAGTTTTCGCACATGGACGCGAAAGCAGCAAGATAGGCAATGGAATTGGGAGTGAAATGGTGGAGTTGCGCCCCAAAGAAGTTCAGAAACCCTCGGAAGAAAGGACTCGGTGGCAGGGAGAATCCGTGATCTACATGAGTGGCTATTAGAACACACTCACCCTCCTGTGGCTGCGGTTGCCACTCGGTCCCCGGAAGTCTTGCTGACCCATGAGAGATCAGTCCCTCGTTGGCCAGGTCGTTGAGATCCGCCTGGGTGATGGTCGAGCGGATCCAATATCCTTGGACCCAACCTTGCGGCAGGCGGGACCTCGACGAAGATCCACCCTGACTGGTCGCTCTTCCCTTTGCTTTCGCCATCGCCGTCGCCTTCTTCACTCGCTCCAAGGCCGCCGTCTTCTCCTTCACCATCGTCACCGGCGAGGCGCGCGAGGAGTGGATGGGCAGGGGCAAAGGCGGGCGCAGCAGGCGTGGGTGAGAAAGGCGGAGGGAGGAATGGAGACGCACTGTTCAAAAATCCTCGCCCGACACCTTATATAGAGACGCTTCCGAGTGGCTGACAGGTAGGCCCGGGCGGTCCTGTCAAATCCCAAAACAGTCGCGCGCGCAATACATGGCGAAAAAGGCGGCGTGGAAATCGAGGCGTCTACGCCTTATCCAATCTGAGTACCACGGTCCACCCCGCTTCACGCACTTCCCAAAATTCGGATCCCACAAAATCCGCTCACGGCAGAGCAACCTGTCAGACGGTAGATTTCCTACGATCCGTCGCTCGGAAGTTCACCAAGTTCAAAAGTTCACTCGACAGAAGAAAAGAATGGATCAAGGCGACTGAAAGAAAAGTTGATGCCATCATTAAAAAAGGTCATTGATCCAAGATGAGACATGCTCAGAACACCAAAAACAGGTCGGAAAGATTATCAACTCCATCCTCACTCAAACCTCTATCCATTCGGGGGCTAATGATGAAGTCATGTACATAGGGTAGGGTCACGGACCTGTCCAAAGTACCCTCCCAAAGGACATCTTCAGAAGAAGCTGCCTCCCAGTCGACCAAGAGGGAATCCACTCGACAGACTCGAAGGCACTCAACCATGAAGACCCACTCGACCACCAGGAGATCAAGAGACACTCTGTATCCGAACGGTCTGGAATTAAGTAGTCTTTATGGCCATGATGACACTTTATGTAGGACGTTACCCGTAATGCCAATCCTTTATGTACTTTAAACCCTGCATAACTGAGGGCCGGAGGGGTCTGGCAGACACTATATAAGCCACCCCCCTCCTCAGTGTAAAGGGTTCGCACCCCTGTAACTCATACGCATATAATCCAGTCGACCGCCTCCGGGCTCCGAGACGTAGGGCTGTTACTTCCTCCGAGAAGGGCCTGAACTCGTAAATCCCTTGCGTGTACAACTGCTCCATAGCTAGGATCTTGCCTCTCCATACCTACCCCCCCATTCTACTGTCAGTCTTAGTACCACGACAGGGAGTCCTACTCCCGGTGGGAGTAGGACTCCTCCAGGCGCATCCCTAGGGGCCGGCCGCACCTCCCCCTCCATCCTTTATATACGGGAGCAGGGGGACACCCCATGACACACAAGTTGATCTTCGTGATCGTTCCTTAGCCATGTGCGGTGCCCCCTCCACCATATTCCACCACCGTCATATCGTAACGGTGCTTAGGCGAAGCCATGCGTCAGTGGAACATCATAACCGTCACCACGCCGTCGTGCTGACGGAACTCTTCCCCGACACCCTGCTGGATCGGAGTTCGGGGATCGTCATCAAGCTGAACGTGTGCTGAACTCTGAGGTGTCATTCGTTCGGTACTTGGATCGATTGAATCGTGAAGACGTATGACTACATCAACCGCGTTGTTCTAATGCTTCCGCTTTCGGTCTACGAGGGTACGTGGACAACACTCTCCCCTCTCGTTGCTATGCATCACCATGATCCTTGCATGTGCGTAGGAATTTTTTTGAAATTACTACGTTCCCCAACAGTGGCATCAGAGTCAGGTTTCATGCGTAGATGTCATATGCACGAGTAGAACACAAGTGAGTTGTGGGCGATACAAGTCATACTGCTTACCAGCATGTCATACTTTGGTTCAACGGTATTGTGAGATGAAGCGGCCCGGACCGACATTATGCGAACGCTTACGCGAGACTGGTTTCACCGTTACGAGCACTCGTGCTTAAAGGTGACTGGCGGGTGTCTGTCTCTCTCACTTTAGTTGAACCGAGTGTGGCTACGCCCGGTCCTTGCGAAGGTTAGAACATCACTAACTTGACGAACTATCATTGTGGTTTTGGTGCGTAGGTAAGAACGGTTCTTTCTCAGCCCGTAGCGGCCACGTAAAATTTGCCATATCATATCACTTATATTGATTGCATGTGATGTTTATCCTTTATGCATCTTATCTTGCTTTGATTGACGGTAGCAGTTTAAGATGATCTCTCACTAAATTATCAAGAAGTGTTCTCCCTGAGTATGCACCGTTGCAAAAGTTCTTCGTGCTGAGACACCATGTGATGATCGGGTGTGATAGGCTCTACGTTCAAATACAACGGGTGCAAGACAGTTGCACACGCGGAATACTCAGGTTAAACTTGACGAGCCTAGCATATACAGATATGGCCTCGGAACACGGAGACCGAAAGGTCGAACGTGAATCATATAGTAGATATGATCAACATAGTGATGTTCACCATTGAAACTACTCCATCTCACGTGATGACCGGACATGGTTTAGTTGATTTGGATCGCGTGATCACTTAGATGACTAGAGAGATATCTGTCTAAGTGGGAGTTCTTAAGTAATATGATTAATTGAACTTAAATTTATCATGAACTTAGTACCTGATAGTATTTTGCTTGTCTATGTTTGTTGTAGATAGATGGCTCGTGCTGTTGTTCCGTTGAATTTTAATTCGTTTCTTGAGAAAGCTAAGTTGAAAGATGATGGTAGCAATTACACGGACTGGGTCCGTAACCTAAGGATTATCCTCATTATTGCACAGAAGAATTACGTCCTGGAAGCACCGCTAGGTGCCAGGCCTGCTGCAGATGCAATTGACGACGTTAAGAACGTCTGGCAGAGCAAAGTTGATGACTACTCGATAGTTTAGTGTGCCATGCTTTACGGCTTGGAACCGGGTCTTCAACGATGTTTTGAACGTCATGGAGCATATGAGATGTTCCAGGAGTTGAAGTTAATATTTCAAGCAAATGCTTGGATTGAGAGATATGAAGTCTCCAATAAGTTCTATAGCTGTAAGATGGAGGAGAATAGTTCTGTCAGTGAACATATACTCAAAATGTCTGGGTATAATAATCACTTGATTCAACTGGGAGTTAATCTTCCTGATGATAGTGTGATACGTCTCCAACGTATCTATAATTTTTGATTGCTCCATGCTACTTTATCTACTGTTTTAGGCAATAATGGGCTTTATTATCCACTTTTATATTATTTTTGGGACTAACCTATTAACCGGAGGCCCAGCCCAGATTTGTTGTTTTATGCCTATTTCAGTGTTTCGAGGAAAAGGAATATCAGACGGAGTCAAAACGGAACGAAATCAACTGGAGAAGTTATTTTTGGAAGGAAAGCAACCCAGGGAACTTGGAGTGCACGTCAGGGGAGATACGGGCTGCCCATGAGGGTGGGGGCGCGCCCACCCCCCGGGCGCGCCCCCCTACCTCGTGGGGCCCCCGTAGCTCCACCGACGTACCCCCTGCACCCATATATACCTACGTATCGTAAAACTTCCAGAACAGAAGATAGATCAGGAGTTCCGTCGCCGCAAGCCTCTGTAGCCACCAAAAACCTCTCGGGAGCCCGTTTCGGCGCCCTGCCGGAGGGGGATTCCATCACCGGTGGCCATCTTCATCATCCCGGTGCTATCCATGACGAGGAAGTAGTTCACCCTCGGGGCTGAGGGTATGTACCAGTAGCTATGTGTTTGATCTCTCTCTCTCTCTCTCGTGTTCCATCTATGGCACGATCTTGATGTATCCCGAGCTTTGCTATTGTAGTTGGATCTTATGATGTTTCTCCCCCTCTACTCTCTTGTGATGAATCGAGTTTCCCCTTTGAAGTTATCTTATCGGATTGAGTCTTTTATGAGAACACTTGATGTATGTCTTGCCGTGATTATCTGTGGTGACAATGGGATATCATGTGCCACTTGATGTATGTTTTGGTGATCAACTTGAGGGTTTCGTGACATTGGGAACCTATGCATAGGGGTTGGCACACGTTCTTGACTCTCCGATAGAAACTTTGGGGCACTCTTTGAAGTACTTTGTGTTGGTTGGATGAATCTGAGATTGTGTGATGCATATCGTATAATCATGCCTATGGATACTTGAGGTGACAATGGAGTATCTAGGTGACATTAGAGTTTTGGTTGATTTGTGTCTTAAGGTGTTATTCTAGTATGAACTCTATGATGGATCGAGCGGAAATAATAGCTTTATGTTATTTTACTACGAACTCTTGAATAGATAGAACAAAAAGGATAACTTTGAGGTGGTTTCGTACCCTACCATAATCTCTACGTTTGTTCTCCGCTATTAGTGTCTTTGGAGTGACTCTTTCTTGCATGTTGAGGGCTTGTCATATTATCTATCTATGTTATTATTGTTGAGAGAACTTGCACTACTGAAAGTATGAACCCTAGGCCTTGTTTCCTATCATTGCAATACCATTTACGCTCACTTTTATCATTAGTTACCTTGCTGTTTTTATTATTTCAGATTACAAAAACCTATATCTACTATCGATTTTGCACTTGTATCACCATCTCTTCGCCGAACTAGTGCACCTATACAATTTACCATTGTATTGGGTGTGTTGGGGACACAAGAGACTCTTTGTTATTTTGGTTGCAGGGTTGCTTGAGAGAGACCATCTTCATCCTACGCCTCCCACGGATTGATAAAACTTAGGTCATCCAC
Organism: Triticum timopheevii; assembly: GCA_963921465.1. NCBI lineage: Eukaryota > Viridiplantae > Streptophyta > Magnoliopsida > Poales > Poaceae > Triticum > Triticum timopheevii. Next base: position 272,784,170 of record OY997262.1, on the reverse strand, counting down.
TTGAGGGAAATTTTCTACTGTCCTACAAACCTGTGCACTTGCAGGCCCAACAACGTCTACAAGAAGAAGGTTGTGTAGTAGACATCAAGCTCTTTTCTGGCGCCGTTGCCGGGGAGGTGAGTGCTTGAAGGTATATCTTTAGATCTTGCAATCGAATCTTTTTGTTTCTTGTTTTAGCACTAGTTAGTCTATAAAAGAAAACTAGCAAAAAAATGGAGTTAAGTTTGTCTCATACGCTTCACCTTTTTAATATTTTTCGTGAGTATGATGGAAAGGATAATTGTGCTCAAGTGCTAGAAGAAGAAATCTCTAAATTGTTTGGCACTAAATCTTTGAATGATGAGCATGATTGCAATGTTTTTAGTATGAATTCCATGAATATCCATGATGCTAATGATATGCAAAGCCACAAGCTTGGGGAAGCTATGTTTGATGAAGATGATATTTTTTGTCCCCCAAGCTTTAATGAGCAAATTTACTATGATGAAAGCATGCCTCCTATCTATGATGATTATTGTGATGACACGTATGCTTTAAAGAATAATGATAACCATGAAACTTGTCATCTTGATCCTAATTTTAAATCATATGATAGTTATTTTGTTGAGTTTGCTCCCACTATTATTCATGAGAAGAATTTTGCTTATGTGGAGAGTAGTAAATTTTCTATGCAAGTAGATCATGAAAAGAATGCTTTAGGTTCTGGTTATATTGTTGAATTTATTCATGATGCTACTGAAAATTATTATGAGGGAGGAACATATGCTTGTAGGAATTGCAATAATATCAAGTTTCCTCTCTATGTGCTTAAATTCTTGAAGATATGCTTGTGTTACCTTCCTATGCTTGTTGATTATTGTTCCCATATGTTGTTTGCTCACAAAATCCCTATGCATAGGAAGTGGGTTAGACTTAAAAGTGCTAGTCATATGCTTCATGATGCTCTCGTTATGTTTCAATCTTATCTTTTATGTGAGCATCATTGCCATCATCATGCCTAGCTAGAAAGGCATTAAAGAAAAGCGCTTGTTGGGAGACAATCCAATATTTATCCTTACTGTTTTTGTGTGTACACATGATTATGCTACAGTAGTAATCATGTTTTATAGCTTTTGTTTCAATAAAGTGCCAAGTAAGACCTTTAGGATAGCTTACGGTGATAGTTGTGTTGATCCTGCTGAAAATCAGAAACTTTTACACCCAGTAAATTAGTTTTGTTAATTCACAGAAACGTGATTCTGATCTGATTCGTTTTGCTCTGGATCGGTACACAAATTTCTCAGGCCGTCCTAATTTGGTAGAATATTTGGAGTTCCAGAAGTATACGTTTGATACAGATTACTACAGACTGTTCTGTTTTTGACAGATTCTGTTTTCTATGTGTTGTTTGCTTATTTTGATGAATCAATGAGTAGTATCGGAGGGTATGAACCATAGATAAGTTGGAGTACAGTAGATATTACACCAATATGAATTGATAATGAGTTCATTACAGTACCTAAGTGGTGGTTTTATTTTCTTATACTAACGGAGCTTACGAGTTTTCTGTTAAGTTTTGTGTTGTGAAGTTTTCAAGTTTTAGGTAAAGATTTGATGGACTATGGAATAAGGAGTGGCAAGAGACTAAGATTGGGGATGCCCAAGGCACCCCAAGGTAATATTCAAGGACAACCAAGAGCCTAAGCTTGGGGATGCCCCGGAAGGCATCCCCTCTTTCATCTTCGTACCATCGGTAACTTTACTTGGAGCTATATTTTTATTCACCATATAATATATGTTTTGCTTGGAGTGTCATTTCCTTCTGTTAGTTTTTGCTTGCTGTTATTTAGAATAATGTTTTGCATCTTTTGTTTCAATAAAGAAGTCAAGGATAGCCTTTGCCATGCTTATTTTGCTACTATACATGTTGCTGTTTGAAAACAGAAAGTTTATCGCTGTTGCAAAAATTCCCTAGAAAAGTCAGAGAGTGGTATAATGTTGAATCTTTTTGCATATTGAGATCTGATAAATTTATTACAGTGGGAATTTTAGTTCATAATTTTTGGAGTTAGGTAAGTATGATGAATCTTGCATTCTTTACAGACTATACTGTTTTGGCAGATTGCTGTTATGTTTGCATTGTTTGCATATGTTCGTTTGTTTAATGATTCTATTCTAGGATAGGAGTATTAAATATGCAGAGGCATTTAGTATTCAATGTTGAATAATAATGTTAGTGATTTGTTACAGTAGAAAATGATAAGGTTTTGCATTGGTTTATACTAACCTATCTCACGAGTTCTTGTTGAGTTTGTTGTGAATGAAGCTTTTGATAAAAAGAGTAACCATGATATGAGAGGAATTAAGGAGACACTAAAGTTCAAGCTTGGGGATGCCCAAAGAACCCCAAGATAACATTTCAAGAAGTATCAAGCATCTAAGCTTGGGGATGCCCCGGTAGGCATCCCACCTTTCTTCTTCAACAACTATCGGTTAGTATCGGTTGAGCCTAAGTTTTTGCTTCTTCACATGAGTTGTGCTATCCTTGCAATGTAGTTTTATTTAGCTTTGCTTGCTGTTTGAATAAAGTATCAAGATCTGAAATTCTTGAATGAGAGAGAGTCTTTGCATAGTTGCATAATTAGTTAGCTACTCATTGATCTTCACTTATATCTTTCGGAGTAGTTTGTCATTTGCTCTAGTGCATCACTTATACCTTTTAGAGCATGGTGGTAGTTTTATTTTGAAGAAATAGATGAACTCTCATGCTTCACTTAGATTATTTTGAGAGTCGTTAATAGCATGGTAATTTGCTTAATATTAATATACTTGGTATTCAAGATATGTGAAACTTTCTTATGAGTGAATTGAATACTAAGATAAGTTTGATGCTTGATAATTGTTTTGAGATATGGAGGTGATAATATCAAAGTCATGCTAGTAGAGTAATTTTGAATTTGAGAAATTCTTGTGTTGAAGTTAGCAAGTCCCGTAGCATGCACGTATGGTTAAAGTTGTGTAACAAATTTGAAACATGAAGTGTACCTGGCTTGTGCATCCTTATGAGTGGCGGTCGGGGACGAGCGATGGTCTTTTCCTACCAATCTATCCTCCTAGGATCATGCGCATAGTACTTGAATTTTTGATGGCTTCTAATTTTTTGCAATAAGTATATGAGTTCTTTTGACTAATGTTGAGTCCATGGATTATACACACTCTCACCTTTCTGCCTTTGCTAGCCTCTTCAGTACCGTGCATTGCCCTTTCTCACCTTGAGAGTTGGTGCAAACTTCGCCGGTGCATCCAAACCCCGTGATACGATACACTCTATCACACATAAACCTCCTTATATCTTCCTCAAAATAGCCACCATACCTACCTATCATGGCATTTCCATAGCCATTCCGAGATATATTGCCATGCAACTTCCATCACCATCATCATGACATACATTACTTTTGTCATATTGTCATTGCATGATCATGTAGTTGACATCGTATTTGTGGCAAAGCCACCATTCATTATTTTTCATACATGTCACTCTTGATTCATTGCACCATCCCGGTACACCGCCGAAGGCATTCATATAGAGTCATATCTTGTTCTAAGTTTCGAGTTGTAATCCTTATGTTGTAATCAATAGAAGTGTGATGATCATCATTATTAGAGCATTGCCCCAAAAAAGAGAAAGGCCAAAAAAAGGCCCAAAAAAAAGAAATGCCAAAAAAAGAAGAAGAAGAAAGGCCCCAAAAAAGAAAATAAATAAAAAGGGCAATGCTACTATCTCTTTTTCCACACTTGTGCTTCAGAGTAGCACCTTTTTCTTCATGTAGTGAGTCTCATAAAGTTGTCCTCTTCATACTAGTGGGAATTTTTCATTATAGAACTTGGCTTGTATATTCCTACGATGGGCTTCCTCAAATGCCCTAGGTCTTCATGAGCAAGCGAGTTGGATGCACACCCACTAGTTTTCTTTTGTTGAGCATTCATAGCTCTAGTGCATCCGTTGCATGGCAATCCCTACTCACTCACATTGATATCTATTGATGGGCATCTCCATAGCCCGTTGATACGCCTAGTTGATGTGAGACTTTCTCCTTTTTTGTCTTCTCCACACAATCCCATCATCATATTCTATTCCACCCATAGTTCTATGTCCATGGCTCACGCTCATGTATTGCGTGAAGGTTGAAAAAGTTTGAGATTATTTAAGTATGAAACAATTGCTTGGCTTGTCATCGGGGGTATAGAAGTTGGGACATCTTTGTGTGACGAAAATGAAGCATAGCCTAACTATATGATTTTGTAGGGATGAACTTTCTTTTGCCATGCTATTTTGAGAAGACATGATTGCTTTGATTAGTATGCTTGAAGTATTATTATCTTTGTGTCAATATGAACTTTTGTCTTGAATCTTTCGGATCTGAATATTCATATCACAATTAAGAAGATTTATATTGAAATTATGCCAAAGTATCACTCCACATCAAAAATTCTTTTTTATCATTTACCTACTCGAGGACGAGCAGGAATTAAGCTTGGGGATGCTTGATACGTCTCCAACGTATCTATAATTTTTGATTGCTCCATGCTACTTTATCTACTGTTTTAGGCAATATTGGGCTTTATTATCCACTTTTATATTATTTTTGGGACTAACCTATTAACCGGAGGCCCAGCCCAGATTTGTTGTTTTATGCTTATTTCAGTGTTTCGAGGAAAAGGAATATCAGACGGAGTCAAAACGGAACGAAATCAACTGGAGAAGTTATTTTTGGAAGGAAAGCAACCCAGGGAACTTGTAGTGCACGTCAGGGGAGATACGGGCTGCCCACGAGGGTGGAGGGCGCCCCCCCGGGCGCGCCCCCTACCTCGTGGGGCCCCCGTAGCTCCACCGATGTACCCCCTGCACCCATATATACCTACGTATCGTAAAACTTGCAGAACAGAAGATAGATCGGGAGTTCCGCTGCCGCAAGCCTCTGTAGCTACCAAAACCTCTCGGGAGCCCGTTCCAGGCCCTGCCGGAGGGGGATCCCATCACCGGTGGCCATCTTCATCATCCCGGCGCTATGCATGACGAGGAGGGAGTAGTTCACCCTCGGGGCTGAGGGTATGTACCAGTAGCTATGTGTTTGATCTCTCTCTCTCTCTCTCTCTCTCGTGTTCCATCTATGGCACGATCTTGATGTATCTCGAGCTTTGCTATTGTAGTTGGATCTTATGATGTTTCTCCCCCTCTACTCTCTTGTCATGAATTGAGTTTCCCCTTTGAAGTTATCTTATCGGATTGAGTCTTTTATGAGAACACTTGATGTATGTCTTGCCGTGATTATCTGTGGTGACAATGGGATATCATGTGCCACCTGATGTATGTTTTGGTGATCAACTTGCGGGTTTCGTGACATTGGGAACCTATGCATAGGGGTTGGCACACGTTCTTGACTCTCCGATAGAAACTTTGGGGCACTCTTTGAAGTACTTTGTGTTGGTTGGATGAATCTGAGGTTGTGTGATGCATATCGTATAATCATGCCCATGGATACTTGAGGTGACAATGGAGTATCTAGGTGACATTAGAGTTTTGGTTGATTTGTGTCTTAAGGTGTTATTCTAGTATGAACTCTATGATGGATCGAGCGGAAATAATAGCTTTATGTTATTTTACTACGAACTCTTGAATAGATAGAACAAAAAGGATAACTTTGAGGTGGTTTCGTACCCTACCATAATCTCTACGTTTGTTCTCCGCTATTAGTGTCTTTGGAGTGACTCTTTGTTGCATGTTGAGGGCTTGTCATATTATCTATCTATGTTATTATTGTTGAGAGAACTTGCACTAGTGAAAGTATGAACCCTAGGCCTTGTTTCCTATCATTGCAATACCGTTTACACTCACTTTTATCATTAGTTACCTTGCTGTTTTTATTATTTCAGATTACAAAAACCTATATCTACTATCTATTTTGCACTTGTATCACCATCTCTTCGCCGAACTAGTGCACCTATACAATTTACCATTGTATTGGGTGTGTTGGGGACACAAGAGACTCTTTGTTATTTGGTTGCAGGGTTGCTTGAGAGAGACCATCTTTATCCTGCGCCTCCCACGGATTGATAAAACTTAGGTCATCCACTAGAGGGAAATTTGCTACTGTCCTACAAACCTGTGCACTTGCAGGCCCAACAACGTCTACAAGAAGAAGGTTGTGTAGTAGACATCATAGTGTCATTGACAGAATTCTCCAATCACTGCCACCAAGCTACAAGACCTTCGTGATGAACTATAATATGCAAGGGATGGACAAGACTATTCCCGAGCTCTTCGCAATGCTAAAAGCTGCGGAGGTAGAAATCAAGAAGGAGCATCAAGTGTTGATGGTCAATAAGACCACCAGTTTCAAGAAAAAGGGTAAAGGGAAGAAGAAGGGGAACTTCAAGAAGAACAGCAAGCAAATTGCTGCTCAAGAGAAGAAACCCAAATCTGGACCTAAGCCTGAGATTGAGTGCTTCTACTGCAAGCAGACTGGACACTGGAAGCGGAACTGCCCCAAGTATTTGGCGGATAAGAAGGATGGCTAAGTGAACAAAGGTATATGTGATATACATGTTATTGATGTGTACCTTACTTATGCTCGTAGTAGCACCTGGGTATTTGATACTGGTTCTATTGCTAATATTTGCAACTCGAAACAGGGACTACGGATTAAGCGAAGATTGGCTAAGGACGAGGTGACGATGCGCGTGGGAAATGGTTCCAAAGTCGATGTGATCGTGGTCGGCACGCTACCTCTACATCTACCATTGGGATTAGTTTTAGACCTAAATAATTGTTATTTGGTGCCAGCGTTAAGCATGAACATTATATACGGATCTTGTTTGATGCGAGACGGTTATTCATTTAAATCAGAGAATAATGGGTGTTCTATTTATATGAGTAATATCTTTTATGTTCATGCACCCTTGAAGAGTGGTCTATTTTTATTGAATCTCGATAGTAGTGATACACATATTCATAATGTTGAAGCCAAAAGATGCAGAGTTGATAATGATAGTGCAACTTATTTGTGGCACTGCCGTTTAGGTCATATCGGTGTAAAGCGCATGAAGAAACTCCATACTGATGGACTTCTGTAATCACTTGATTATGAATCACTTGGTACTTGCGAACCGTGCCTCATGGGCAAGATGACTAAAATGCCGTTCTCCGGAACTATGGAGCGAGCAACTGATTTATTGGAAATCATACATACTGATGTATGTGGTCCAATGAATATTGAAGCTCGCGGTGGGTATCGTTATTTTCTCACCTTCACAGATGATTTGAGCAGATATGGTATATCTACTTGATGAAACACAAGTCTGAAACATTTGAAAAGTTCAAAGAATTTCAGAGTGAAGTGGAAAATCATCGTAACAAGAAAATAAAATTTCTACGATCTGATCGTGGAGGAGAATATTTGAGTTACGAGTTTGGTTTACATTTGAAACAATGCGGAATAGTTTCGCAACTCATGCCACCCGGAACACCACAACGAAATGGTGTGTCCGAATGTCGTAATCGTACTTTACTAGATATGGTGCAATCTATGATGTCTCTTACTGATTTACCGCTATCGTTTTGGGGTTATGCTTTAGAGACGGCCGCATTCACGTTAAATAGGGCACCATCAAAATCCGTTGAGACGACGCCTTATGAACTGTGGTTTGGCAAGAAACCAAAGTTGTCGTTTCTTAAAGTTTGGGGCTGCGATGCTTATGTGAAGAAACTTCAACCAGATAAGCTCGAACCCAAATCGGAGAAATGTGTCTTCATAGGATACCCAAAAGAGACTATTGGGTACACCTTCTATCACAGATCTGAAGGCAAGATTTTCATTGCTAAATTCGAATCCTTTCTAGAGAAGGAGTTTCTCTCGAAAGAAGTGAGTGGGAGGAAAGTAGAACTTGATGAGGTAATTGTACCTGCTCCCTTGTTGGAAAGTAGTTCATCACAAGAACCGGTTCCTGTGACAATTACACCAATCAGTGAGGAAGCTGATGATATTGATCATGAAACTTCAGATAAAGTTACTACTGAACCTCGTAGGTCTATCAGAGTAAGATCCGCACCAGAGTGGTACGGTAATCCTATTCTGGAAGTCATGTTACTTGACCATGGCGAACCTACGAACTATGAGGAAGCGATGATGAGCCCAGATTCTGCAAAATGGCTTGAAGCCATGAAATCTGAGATGGGATCCATGTATGAGAACAAAGTATGGACTTTGGTTGACTCGTCCGATGATCGGCAAGCCATCGAGAATAAAAGGATCTTCAAGAAGAAGACTGACGCTGATGGTAATGTAACTGTCTACAAAGCTCGACTTTTTGCAAAAGTTTTTTGACAAGTTCAAGGGGTTGACTACGATGAGACTTTCTCACCCGTAGCGATGCTTAAATCTATCCGAATCATGTTAGCAATTGCCGCATTTTATGATTATGAAATTTGGCAAATGGATGTCAAAACTGCATTCCTGAATGGATTTCTGGAAGAAAAGTTGTATATGATGTAACCGGAAGGTTTTGTCGATCCAAAAGGTGCTAACAAAGTGTGCAAGCTCCAGCGATCCATTTATGGACTGGTGCAAGCATCTCGGAGTTGGAATAAACGCTTTGATAGTGTGATCAAAGCATATGGTTTTATACAGATTTTTGGAGAAGCCTGTATTTACAAGAAAGTGAGTGGGAGCTCTGTAGCATTTCTGATATTATATGTAGATGACATATTATTAATTGGAATTGATATAGAATTTCTGGATAGCATAAAGGGATACTTGAATAAAAGTTTTTCAATAAAAGACCTCGGTGAATCTGCTTACATATTGGGCATCAAGATCTATAGAGATAGATCAAGACACTTAATTGGACTTTCACAAAGCACATACCTTGATAAAGTTTTGAAAAAGTTCAAAATGGATCAGGCAAATAAAGGGTTCTTGCCTGTATTACAAGGTGTGAAGTTGAGTCAGACTCAATGCCCGACCACAGCAGAAGATAGAGAGAAAATGAAAGATGTTCCCTATGCATCTGCCATAGGCTCTATCATGTATGCAATGTTGTGTACTAGACCTGATGTATGCTTAGCAATAAGTTTAGCAGGGAGGCACCAAAGTAACCCAGGAGTGGATCACTGGACAGCGGTCAAGAATATCCTGAAATACCTGAAAAGGACTAAGGATATGTTTCTCGTTTATGGAGGTGACAAAGAGCTAGTTGTAAATGGTTACATCGATGCAAGCTTTGATACTGATCCGGACGATTCTAAATCGCAAACCGGATACGTGTTTATATTGAACGGTGGAGCTGTCAGTTGGTGCAGTTCTAAACAAAGCGTCGTGGCGGGATCTACATGCGAAGCGGAGTACTTAGCTGCTTCGGAAGCAGCAAATGAAGGAGTTCATTTCCGATCTAGGTGTCATACCTAGTGCATCGGGACCAATGAAGATATTCTGTGACAATACTGGTGCAATTGCATTGGCAAAGGAATCCAGATTTCACAAGAGGACCAAGCATATCAAGAGACGCTTCAATTCCATCCGGGACCAAGTCCAGGTGGGAGACATAGAGATTTGCAAGATACATACGGATCTGAATGTTGCAGACCCGTTGACTAAGCCTCTTCCACGAGCAAAACATGATCAGCACCAAGACTCCATGGGTGTTAGAATCATTACTGTGTAATCTAGATTATTTACTCTAGTGCAAGTGGGAGACTGAAGGAAATATGCCCTAGAGGCAATAATAAAGTTATTATTTATTTCCTCATATCATGATAAATCTTTATTATTCATGCTATAATTGTATTAACCGGAAACATGATACATGTGTGAATACATAGACAAACTTAATGTCACTAGTATACCTCTACTTGACTAGCTCATTAACCAAAGATGGTTATGTTTCCTAGCCATAGACATGTGTTGTCATTTGATTAACGGGATCACATCATTAGGAGAATTATGTGATTGACTTGACCCATTCCGTTAGCTTAGCACTTGATCCTTTAGTATGTTGCTATTGCTTTCTTCATGACTTATACAAAGTTCCTATAACAATGAGATTATGCAACTCCCGTTTATCGGGGGAACACTTTGTGTGCTACCAAACATCACAACGTAGCTGGGTGATTATAAAGGAGCTCTACAGGTGTCTCCAAAGGTACATGTTGAGTTGGTGTATTTCGAGATTAGGTTTTGTCACTCCGATTATCGGAGAGGTATCTCTGGGCCCTCTCGGTAATGCACATCACTATAAGCCTTGCAAGCAATGTAACTAATGAGTTAGTTACGAAATGATGCATTACATAACGAGTAAAGATACTTGCTGGTAACGAGACTGAACTAGGTATTGGATACCGACGATCGAATCTCAGGCAAGTAACATACCGATGACAAAGGGAACAACGTATGTTGTTACGCGGTTTGACCGATAAAGATCTTCGTAGAATGTGTAGGAGCCAATATGAGCATCCAGGTTCCGCTATTGGTTATTGACCGGAAACAGTTCTAGGTCATGTCTACATAGTTCTCGAACCCGTAGGGTCCGCACGCTTAACGTTACGATGACAGTTATATTATGAGTTTATAGTTTTTGATGTACCGAAGGTTATTCGGAGTTCCAGATGTGATCACGGACATGACGAGGAGTCTCAAAATGGTCGAGACATAAAGATTGATATATTGGAAGCCTATATTTGGATATCGGAATCATTTCAGGTGAAATCGGGATTTTACCGAAGTACCGGGGGGTTATCGGAACCCCCCTCCCCCGGGGGGGGGGGGGGGGGGGGTTAATGGGCCTACATGGGCCCTAAGGGTGAAGAGGAGGTCCGGCCAGGGCAGGCCGCGCGGCCCCTCCCCCCTAGTCCGAATAGGATAAGGAAGGGAGGGGGGGCGGCGCCCCCCTTTCCTCTTTCCCCCTTCCCCCTTCCTTCTCCAACAAGGCAAGAGGGGGGAGTCCTACTCCCGGTGGGAGTAGGACTCCTCCAGGTGCACCCCTAGGGGCCGTCCACACCTCCCCCCTCCCTCCTTTATATACGGGAGCAGGGGCACACCCCATGACACACAAGTTGATCTTCGTGATCATTCCTTAGCCGTGTGCGGTGCCCCCCTCCACCATATTCCACCTCGGTCATATCGTAGCGGTGCTTAGGCGAAGCCCTGCGTCGGTAGAACATCATCACCGTCACCATGCCGTCGTGCTGACGGAACTCTTCCCCGACACCCTGCTGGATCGGAGTCCAGGGATCGTCATCGAGCTGAACGTGTGCTGAACTCGGAGGTGTCGTACGTTCGGTACTTGGATCGGTTGGATCGTGAAGATGTACGACTACATCAACTGCGTTGTTCTAACGCTTCCGCTTTCGGTCTACGAGGGTACGTGGACAACACTCTCCCCTCTCGTTGCTATGCATCACCATGATCCTTGCGTGTGCATAGGCAATTTTTTGAAATTACTACGTCCCCAACACGAAGGTGGTTGTCCGCTCGACTCTGGAACCTTAGAGGTCCCAGGGGCCTTATCCGCTCCCACGTGTCTGGATACGGGGATATGTCCCCCTCGGTCCGGGTCCTGTCGGGACGACACCTCGATGTCGCGCCTGGACTATGGGGAAGGGGCCCGCGGAGGCGTCTCGCTCGCCAAGGCGTCTGAGCCCAGTGAATCCTCCGACGAGGACTGTCCGGCACGAGACCTCGCTGGGCTATGCAAAATGCGGCAATAGATAAAGCCGATAAACGCGAAAACAATCCCGGACACGTACGTGAGTTCGGATTCTGTGTACTTACGACTTCCCCAGGGGCTGGGCCCTGGTTTCCCACTCCGGGCTGCTGTCGGCAGCCGTGGTGGATGTCTCTGGAAGGGAACCTTTTCCCCTCTTGGGCGATTCGGCCTCCAGGGACGGGGAAGCTGCACGCTTCCTCCCACCTCCAGAGTGAGGCTCGTCTTCCTCTGCTTCCTCCTCTTTGTCCTCCGAAGAAGGAGCGTTGCTTGAGTCTCCAGATTTTGCGTCCGAAGCCTCGCGGCGGCAGAGGCCACTCCGGGTCTTCTTGACCTTCTTGGAGGCCTCCTTCTTTGTCGCCTCGTAAGGCGCAGGGACCAGCATCTTCGACAGAAGGGGTCCGGCCAGTTCCTCCGGCAACGGGGCCGGACAATGTATCCGCTCCACTTTCTTTATCCATCCTTGAGGTCGCGATGAAACACGATTAGGATGTTTCCCTCATGACATGCCGGTTGAAGCATGAATAGACAGAGCATGGCTGTGACTTACCGAGCTTGGAGAATGGGATAACTGATACCCACGGACCTCGGCGGGGCCCGACCACGATTTGCCGGACTTGAAGAGCACCTTCCAGATATTCTTGTGGGAGGAATCATAAAGCTCCCGAAGGGTTTGGTGCTCGGCTGGGTCGAACTCCCACAGAGTACAAGCCCGGCGCTGACAAGGGAGAACCAGGCAAACTAGCATCACCTGGACTACATCGACGAGTTTGACGTCCCTATCGACCACACCCTGAATGCGCGTCTGGAGCAGTGACAGCTCATCGGACGAAGACCTGTTCGGGCCCTTCTCAGAACAGGATGTGAGTTGCAGCGGGGCTCCGGATCTGAACTCTGGATCTGCCGCCCACTTTTTGCCGCGTGGTTCGGTGATATAAAACCACTGCTCCTGCCACTCCTTGACGGAGTCATTGAAAGCACCTTTCGGCCAAACATCCTTGGGCATCTTTCTTACCATGGCGCCGCCGCACTCGGCGTGTTCGCCACTCACCACCTTGGGCTTCACATTGAAGATCTTCAGTCATAGGCCGAAGTGAGGTGGGATCCGGAGAAAAGCCTCGCACATGACGATGAATGTAGAGATATTGAGGAAGGAGTTGGGGGAAAGATCATGAAAATCGATCCCGTAGTAATACATGACTCCCCGAACGAACGGGTGAAGGGGAAACCCGAGTCCACGGACGAAATGGGGAAGGAACACGACTCTCTTGTGAGATTCCGGAGTGGGGACGACCTGTCCCGTCGGTGGAAGACGGTGGCCGATCTTCTGGGCCAGATACCCGGCTCCCCGGAGCTTCTTGATGTCCTTCTCCTGGACAGTCGAGGCCATCCATCCGCCTCCTCCTCCGCATCTGGACATCTTTGGAAAACCTCTCTTCGATGGAGAAGAAGAGTTCTTGGGCGTTGGGGCTCGAACAAAGGGGAATGAGCTAGCGGGGGGAGAAGACGTGGGTTAAAGAGAAAGAAACCTGACCTCTTTATAGAGGCGGTAAATGCTTTTTGCGTCTCCCCACTTGCCTGGTGGAACCCGTCTGCCTCCCACTCACTGCGATTAGCGGCGCGGTTAGATTACCCATACCCGTATTGATGAGAATCCCATGAAATGGGGACACGATCTCTGCTTTGACGAGACGTGTCAAAGGAACCGCCTCGCAATATGCGTTGTATCTGGTTGTGGGAAAACGGTTTGAATAATGATCCGCACGTAATAATATGTCACGTCATCAGATAAAGTTGTCAGCAGATTGCATTTGTGAAATATCATTCTCTCTACAGCAGTGTGTAAAGATCATTTTATGGATCCGGACACGATTCAAGTGTTCAACAATTACTTTGGAGTATTCAGAGAAGGAACCCGCCTTGCAATGCCAAAGACAATACTGCGCGCCCGACTCATCGTCATTGAAGCCTGGTTCAGGGGCTACTGAGGGAGTCCTGGATTAGGGGGTATCCGGACAGCCGGACTGTGTACAACATCCGGACTATTGAAGCGTGAAGATACAAGACTCAAGACTTCGGCCCGTGTCCGGATGGGACTCTCCTTTGCGTGGAAGGCAAGCTTGGCGATCCGGATATTGTGTTTACTTTCTTGTAACCGACTCCATGTAAACCCTAGCCCTCTCCAGTGTCTATATAAACCGGAGAGGTTGGTCCTTAGAAGGCCGATCACAATTACAATCATACCATCATAGGCTAGCTCTTAGGGTTTAGCCTCTACGATCTCGTGGTAGATCTACTCTTGTACTACCCATATCATCAATATTAATCAAGCAGGAAGTAGGGTTTTACCTCCATCGAGAGGGCCCGAACCTGGGTAAACATCTGTGTCCCTTACTTCCTGTTACCATCAGCCTTAACGCACAGATCGGGACCCCTACCCGAGATCCGCCGGTTTTGAACCGACAAGCATCCTCCTCGCCATTTCAGTATCATCCATGTGTCTGCTTCAGCTCCAGTGGATTTAGTCACTTGGCATGAGGAGAGGGAAGTTGTTACTGCTCTGCTGAAACAACAGTTGGAACGGTCCAAGCAGAGAATGAAAGACCAAGCGGACAAGCATCAATTCGAGAGGGCTTTTGCAGTGGGGGACTGGGTGTATGTGAAGCTGCAGCCTTATGTTCAGGTTTCGGTTGCAGCCTGTGCTAACCACAGGTTGTCATTCAGATACTTTGGCCAATTTCAGGTGACAACGCGGATTTGCGCGGTGGCGTATTGATAACCCGCAAGTATACGAGATCAATTGTAGCCTCTTTCGATAAGTAAGAGTGTCGAACCCAACGAGGAGCTAAAGGTAGAACAAATATTCTCTCAAGTCCTATCTACCACTGATACGACTCTACGCACGCTTAGTGTTCGCTTTACCTAGAACAAGTATGAAACTATAAGTACTTTGTAGGTGTGATAGGATAGGTTTGCAAGATAATAAAGAACACGTAAATATATACTAGGGGCTGTTTAGATAAAGAAGCAATAAAGTAAATATAGCGAGTGTGGAAAATTGGTGGTAGGAGTTGTGAAATTGTCCCTAAGCAATTGACTACGTTACTAGACCGGTAATCACAATTGCAATTTTATTTGAGGGAGAGGCATAAGCTAACATACTTTTTCTACTTGGATCATATGCACTTATGATTGGAACTCTAGCAAGCATCCGCAACTACTAAAGATTCATTAAGGTAAAACCCAACCATAGCATTAAAGTATCAAGTCCCCTTTATCCCATACGCAAACAACCTACTTACTCGGGTCTGTGCTTCTGTCACTCACGCCACCCACCATAAGCAAATCATAAACATATTGCAAACCCTACAGCGGGGATCCCTCACGCTTGCACGACACGGAGGGCACAATAGGACAGCACCAATAATAAAACATGCAATTCATACCAATCATAGCAATTCATCAATCACCGGTAGGACAACGAAAATCTACTCAGACATCATAGAATGGCAACACGTCATTGGAAAATAATATGAAGCATAAAGCACCATGTTAAAGTAGAGGGTACAACAGGTTGCGGGAGAGTGGACCGCTGGATATAGATGGGGGAAGGTGATGGAGATGTTGGTGAAGATGGCGGGTGTTGGTGAAGATCGTGGTGATGATGATGGCCCCCGGTAGCGTTCCGGCGCCACCGGAAGCAAGGGGGAGAGAGCCCCCCTTCTTCTTCTTCTTCTTCCTTGACCTTCTCCCTAGATGGGAGAAGGGTTTCCCCTCTGGTCCTTGGCTCCCATGGCTTGGGAGGGGCGAGAGCCCCTCCGAGATTGGATCTATCTCTCTGTTTATGTGTTCCCAGATCCTTCCCCTTCACCATTTCTTTTATATCCGGAGATCCGTAACTCCGATTGGGGTGATTCTTTCGCCTAGATTTTTCTCGTAAAATTAGTTTTCTTGCAGCAAAAAAAGAGCGTCAACCGCCTTATGGGTGGCCCATTAGATTGCCAGGCGCGCCCAGGGGGGTGGGCGCGCCCCCTATCTCCTAGACACCTCGGGCACCGTTTCGCGTTGATTCTTCCTCCGGAAAATCCCAAATATTCCAAAATAATTCTCCGTCTGTTTTTATCCCGTTTGGATTCTGTTTGATATTGGGTTTCTGTGAAACATAAAACATGCAACAAACAGGAACTGGCACTGGGCACTGGATCAATATGTTAGTCCCAAAAAATAGTATAAAAAGTTGCCAAAAGTATATGAAAGTTGTAAAATATTGGCATGGAACAATCAAAAATTATAGACACGACAGAGATGTATCAGCATCCCCAAGCTTAATTCCTGCTTGTCCTCGAGTAGGTAAATAATAAAAAAAGATAATTTTTGATGTGGAATGCTACCTAGCATAATCTTGATCATATATCTAATCATGGCATGAATATTAAGACACGAGTGATTCAAGGCAATAGTCTATATTTTGACATAAAAACAATAATACTTAGGGCACCCCAACAAACAATCATGTCTTTCAAAATATCAATGCTTCAGAAAGTTATCCCTACAAAATGATATAGTCTTGTATGCTCCTTTTTCTTAACACAAGGTACCCCTCATGCCTATCCCGGTGTCAGCCAAGCAATTGTTTTGTACTTTAGTGTTCTCAAACTTTTTCAACCTTCACGCAATACATGAGCGTGAGCCATGGATATAGCACTATGGCTGGAATAGAATATGATGGGGGAGGTTATGTGGAGAAGACAAAAAGGGAGAAAGTCTCACATCAACGCGGCTAATCAATGGGCTATTGAGATGCCCATCAATTTATGCCAATGTGAGGAGTAGGGATTGCCATGCAACGGAAGCACTAAGAGCTATAAGTGTATGAAAGCTCAACAAAAGAAACTAAGTGGGTGTGCATCCAACTTGCTTGCTCATGAAGACCTAGGGCATTTGAGGAAGCCCATCGTTGGAATATATATGCCAAGTTCTATAATGAAAATTCCCACTAGTATATGAAATTTACAATATAGGAGACTCTCTATATGAAGAACATGGTGCTACTCTGAAGCACAAGTGTGGTAAAAGGATAGTAACATTGCCCCTTTTCTTTTCTTTTTTTTCGGTGGGCTTCTTTGGCCCCCCCTTTTTTTATTTAGGATTCTTTGGCCTTTCCTTTTTTTTCTTTTTTTTCATGGGGAAATGCTCTATAATGATGATCATCACACTTTTATTTACTTACAACTCAATATTACAACTCGATGCTGGAACAAAGATATGACTCTATATGAATGCTTCCGGCGGTGTACCGGGATGTGTAATGATCTAGCGTAGCAATGACATAAAAAAACAGACAAGCCATGAAAACATCATGCTAGCAATCTTACGATCATGCAAAGCAATATGACAATGAATGCTCAAGTCATGTATATGATGATGATGGAAGTTGCATGGCAATATATCTCGGAATGGCTATGGAAATGCCATAATAGGTAGGTATGGTGGCTGTTTTGAGGAAGATATAAGGAGGCTTATGTGTGATAGAGCGTATCATATCACGGGGTTTGGATGCACCGGCGAAGTTTGCACCAACTCTCGAGGTGATAAAGGGCAATGCACGGTACCGAAGATGCTAGCAATGATGGAAAGGTAAAAGTGTGTATAATCCATGGACTCAACATTAGTCATAAAGAACTCACATACTTATTGCAAAAATTTATTAGCCCTTGAAACAAAGTACTACGCGCATGCTCCTAGGGGGGAGGTTGGTAGGAGTTAACCATCGCGTGCCCCCGACCTTCACGCAAAGATAAACAATCAAAATACAATGTGCGCCAATTTGGTTACATAGTTAATAGACCATACGTGCATGCTTCGGGAATCACAGACCTTAACACCAACATCCTTACTGAACACAACCATCTACTAGTACCTCCCACATATTATCACCTCTATATCGCAAAACTATTGCAAGGAATCAAACATATCATATTCAGTCATCCACAAGTTTATGTAGGATTTTATGACTAACCATGTGATTGACCAATTCCTGTCATCTCTCTAGATTGATATAAGTGAAGCAAGAGAGTTTAATTCTTTCTACAATATATGTGCCCACGCTCTAACAATTATAAGTGAAGCAAAAGAGCATTCTACAAATGGTGGTTTTCTATGTGAAGAGAAACAGGCAATCCAAACTTCAAACGATATAACTAAAGCACATGAAGCATTCTATAAAGCCATACTCAAAAGATTTAAGTGAGGTGCAATGAGCATTCTATAAATCAACCAAGGAATATCTCATACCAGCATGGTGCATAAAAGAAAAATGAAAACTAAATGCAAAATACGCTCCAAGACTTGCACATATCGCATGAATGAAACGAATACGAAAACATACCGATACTTGTTGAAGAAAGAGGGGATGACTTCTGGGGCATCCCCAAGCTTAGACGCTTGAGTCTCCTTGAATATTTACTTGGGGTGCCTCGGGCATCCCCAAGCTTGAGCTCTTGCCTCTCTTCCTTTTCCTCATATCGAGACCTCCTCGATCAAACACTTCATCCACACAAAACTTCAACAGAAAACTCGGTAAGATCCGTTAGTATAATAAAGCAAATCACTACTCTAAGTACTATAGAAAACCAATTAATATTTTGTTTTTTTATTGTGTCTACTGTAATATAGCTTTTCCATGGCTTAATCCACTGATATAAATTGATAGTTTCATCAAAACAGGTAAACTATGCATCAAAAACAGAATCTGTCAAAAACAGAACAATCTGTAGCAATCTGAACATTCACCATACTTCTGGTACCCCAAAAATTCTACCAAAATTAGGAACAATAAACAAGTTGTACATCAAGACATTGCAAAAATAATCAGAACCGTTTGACGTTCCAGTTAAAAATGTAAAATCGCGCACTACAGCCAAAGTTTCTGTCCTGCACCGTACAAACCAACAAGCATTGTAAACATCCTAAAGGCAAACCTTGGCACATTATTTTTATAATACAATGGAATTGTACGAGGGGGTAATTATTTTTGATGAAAAGTTTCTGTAATCAAGATTCACAAAGTTTCCGTGAGGATGAACAAAGTTCAAGGCTAGCTCCCACTTCAACAATGCTTGTCTTTCTCACTTTCATTTTCCTTTTTGAAAAGTTTTTAGGTTCCCCTCTTTACTTTTTTTGTTTTTAGACTATATAAAAGCACTCAACAGAAATAAATGACTCTCTAAAACTTCCGGGTTGTCTCCCTGGCAGCGCTTTCTTTGAAGCCATTAAGCTAGGAATTTAGTGCTCAAGTAATGAATCCACCCGGATCCCAAGGTATATCAAAGCCAATTTTAATTAACAATGATTTGTAATTTAGTAGTGAGCACAAAGTGACATATATCAAGAAACAACGAAGTCTAACTCTCTTCCTATGCATCGGCATGTCATAAAAGAACAATTCATGCACACCAAGTAAAGGCCAATGCATAGTATAAGCAGTTTCTTGCAATTCTATCATATTGGAAACATAAAGAGGCGGAGATATAGTTCCTCTTTCATAATAATTGCAAGTAGGAGCAGCAAGCACATGCATATTATATATATCAAAATCATCATGTGCAATGGTAAAAGGCAACCCATCAATATAATCCTTAAAAAGCACAAACTTCTCCGATATAGTGTAGTTTGGAGAATTCAAAAAGATAATAGGACTATAATGCGTGGGTGCAATAGCAACAATTTCATGTTTAACATAAGGAACTATAGCAAGTTCATCTCCATAAATATAATTCATATTGGCATCTTGGCCACAAGCATAGCAAGCATCATCAAAAAGGGATATTTCAAGATAATCAATGGGATCATAGCAATCATCCTTCGGTAAGCACGAAGGGGAATTAAACAATGTATGAGTTGAAGAGTTACTCTCATTAGAAGGTGGGCACGGGTGATCAATCCGCTCTTCCTCCTTTTGTTCTTCGCTCTCCTCATCATCTTTTCCATCCAATGAGCTCACAGTTTCATCAATTTCTTCTTCCATAGCTTCCTGCAAAATATTAGTCTCTTATTGGACAGCGGAGACTTTCTCAATAAATGCATTAATATTGTAATTGTATTCATAATTGTCATAGCAATATTTCAATATAGCAAAATTTTCAGGCCTATAAACATCATCATCTAAAGCTTCATACTTTTCAAACAAAGATTCAATTTCATAAGCAGCCTTAAAAGCAACAAATTCTTCAATTCGTTCAACATCATAGTAATCATATATACCATTAGCATAAGAGGCTAAGGTTTCATTATCATTAAATTTGCATGAAAAGGGAAGGTGTGGAGCCTTCATCCTAGAGCAACAAGTAATATCATATCTCAAGCATAGATCCCGAGCATACCAACGCAACATATTAATTTGATCCCATAATAGTTCTCCGTTTTGTGTCAAGCGATAATCCCTAAAGTATTCACGTTGATCCAATGTCACTCCCATTATAAAGTTGAGTTGGGTTTTCTCAGGATTATCAAAGTAGTACAAAATATTTCTCACATGATGATCATCGAGGGTTTTAGGAGGTTCCCCATCTCCATGAGTAGCAAGTACACCTATTTTTTTTGTATTTCATGTTCCATATCCATAACTAAAGATAGAGAACAACTTAGAACAGCAAATAAAAATTACTTAGTGATAAAGCAAACAAGTACACACGAGAATATTCACCCCATGCTATGACTCCCTGGCAATGGCGCCAGAAGAAGGTCTTGATAACCCGCAAGTATACGGGATCAATTGTAGCCTCTTTCGATAAGTAAGAGTGTCGAACCCAATGAGGAGCTAAAGGTAGAACAAATATTCTCTCAAGTCCTATCTGCCACTGTTACGATTCTACGCACGCTTAGTGTTCGCCTTACCTAGAACAAGTATGAAACTAGAAGTACTTTGTAGGTGTGATAGGATAGGTTTGCAAGATAATAAAGAACACGTAAATATAAACTAGGGTCTGTTTAGATAAAGAAGCAATAAAGTAAATATAGCGAGTGTGGAAAAGTGGTGGTAGGAGTTGTGAAATTGTCCCTAAGCAATTGACTACGTTACTAGACCAGTAATTACTATTGCAATTTTATTTGAGGGAGAGGCATAAGCTAACATACTTTTTCTACTTGGATCATATGCACTTATGATTGGAACTCTAGCAAGCATCCGCAACTACTAAAGATTCTTTAAGGTAAAACCCAACCATAGCATTAAAGTATCAAGTCCCCTTTATCCCATACGCAAACAACCTACTTTTTTTTAGAACATAGACGTCAGGGACGTCCGACTTTAAATTAATAAAGCCCACAACATAGGCAGCGTAACTCGACCAAATAACCAACACAGGAACCAGACATAAGTCATGCTGGGTCTTGGAAACAGCAACCGGAGGAGGAATAAAGTGCGTTACAAGGCGCTACCGGCCTAGCGAAACAAGCACGCAGGCTCGGCGGAAACTCGACCAAAAGGGGCTGCCCATCCCAATGCGGCAGCAGACGCGGACGACGGGGCTCGGGACACCGAGTAGATGGAGCGAAGACGAGTAAGATCTTGGCGATGAAGATCAGAGTCCTGTTGTCTTCCCAGCGGTGCCCATTGCTGCAAGAACATGATGCATTTGAAGATTACGTCAGCGGGATGTGAGGGAAACACGCCCTCAATAGTAAACTTGTTACGAATATGCCATATAGCCCATAACATGGCTGCCGCACATGTCCACATGACCCGACGAGCAGGGCCTTGAACCAAGGACAAAGAAGACACTAGCGCGGAGTGGGAGCGTGGATCCCAATCCACACCCGCGGCCTCACGAACTGAGCTCCAGGCAAAGCGCGCCAAAGAGCACCGGAAGAAGGCGTGGTCAGCATCTTCCGGAGCCCCACACAAAGCACAAGGACCGGAGGCAGGGCCGTTGCGCCTAGCAAGATTGATAGAGGTAGGAAGGCGATCTTGGCAGAGTTGCCAGAGGAAGACCTTGATCTTGAGAGGAATTTTGGCCTTCCAAAGCCCCGTGGCAGCCGTAGGGACATGGCCACGGGTAAGCTCTCTATATAGGGAGTTGACGGAGAATTTGCCAGAGCCCGAAAGTCTCTAAGAGACCAAGTCTACGGTGTTCGACAAGCGGACACCCGCTATCAAAGCCCGAAGGCGATCCCAATCCACCAGCTCCGTCCCCGAGAGCTCTCTTCTGGAGTTGATAGAGGGTGGGGAGGAGCTTAGAGCCGAAGCAACCATTTGGTTGGGCTCGACTGCGATGGACTAGAGTTGGCGGAACTCCGACCAGAGGGGCTGTTGGCCAATCCAAAGGTCGTGCCAAAAGCGCGTGGAGCGCCCGTTGTTAACTACAAACTTCGCACCCCTGGCTTAGAAGGGTTTGAGGGCTTGGATTGAGTTCCAGAAAGGGGACCCAAGAGAATCCACCTCGAAGAAATTCCCGTTCGGGAAGTATTTCGCACGGAGGAGGTCGACCCAGAGGCCAATCTCTCCCTGAGACAGCTTCCAGATCCACTTGCACATGAGTGCAATGTTCATCAGCTTGGAGTTGATGATCCCGAGGCCCCTCTGGGCTTTAGGTCTACAAACGTCCTGCCATTTAACCATATGGTACTTCCGTTTAGGTCCCGCTCCTTCCCAAAAGAAACGGGACCGCGGGGTATCCATTTTAGAGTGCACCCCATCAGCCAACAAGAACAAACCCATGGAGAACATAGGTAGGGATGAGAGGCTGGAGTTAGTTAAGATTAGTCTAGCCCCTGAAGACATAAATCTACCTCTCCACGGACAAACCCTGTCTGCAACCTTGGAGTTGAGAGGTTCCCAATTGGCGATCGAGCATTTCTTTGCCGCGATCGGGAGGCCGAGGTAAGTGAACGGAAACTGCCCAAGTTTGCAGTTAAGCAAGTTGGCTACCCGCTGACTTTCGGCCGTGTCCATCCCTATGGACACCACTTCACACTTGAGGAAGTTGATTTTTAGCCCTGACATAAGTTCAAAGCACAGCAGAGTGGCCTTGACCGTTGCGATACTGTGTGTGTCTGGCTTGAAAAGGAGAAGTGTGTCATCCGCGTATTGCAGGTGTGACACACCCTCCCCCCCCCCCAGAATCAGA
Source organism: Triticum timopheevii (assembly GCA_963921465.1). Lineage (NCBI taxonomy): Eukaryota > Viridiplantae > Streptophyta > Magnoliopsida > Poales > Poaceae > Triticum > Triticum timopheevii. The sequence continues at coordinate 272,761,305 of OY997262.1, read as the reverse complement.
CTGCCCACCACTCCCCTGATGTGGCCGGCCAAACGAGCTTTGTCTAGCATGGCTCCCAAAGCGTCCACCACAAAGTTAAACAGCAACGGTGAGGCAGGGTCCCCTCGACGCAGCCCATGCTTGTTGCGGAAGAAGTTCCCTACTTCTCCGTTCACCGCAATCACCGTTTGGCCCCCCGAGACCAATTGCATCATGCAATGAACCCAAACCGACGAGAATCCTCGGTCTAGGAGGACTTGTCGGAGAAACTCCCAATTCACTCGATCGTACGCCTTCTCAAAATCAAGTTTCAGGAGAATCGCAGGCTGGCGAGCGCGTTTGAGGGAGTGAACAATCTCTTGAAGGCCAAGGGCCCCTCCAAGATGTTGCGACCACGAATAAAAGCCGACTGGTTCCTACTAATAATAGGGTGAGCTATTGGAGACAAGCGAGTAGAACAAGCCTTAGCACAAATTTTAAACGGGACATTAATCAACGCAATGGGACAAAAGAGCCTAATATGATCCGCACCCGGAACTTTGGGGATCAGGGAGAGAGCCCCAAAGTTTAGGCGAGAGATATCTACCGTACCTCGCATAAAACCATTACAAATGTCGAAAATAGGCCCTTTGAGCACTTGCCAAAACCGTTTAAACATCGCCACCGGTCACCCATCCGGCCCGGGTGCGGTGTCCGATTTCATCCCAAGTGTCGCCTTGTCAATCTCCTCTGGGAGGAAGGCCAACCCCAGGCCCTCGTTTTCCTCGTCTGTGATCCGCAACGCAGGGTCCCACACATCCGCCCTAAGCCGGGCATGGGATTCCTCCCTGGAACCCATAAGTTGGATGTAGAAATCGTAGATGTGGCGGACGATATCCTGTTGACGCAAAAGGAGCCCCCGCTCGGATTGCAATCTCAGAATGGCGCACTTGCAGCGGCAGCCATTAGCGTAAGCGTGAAAATACTTAGTGTTCACGTCTCCCTTGAGCGTCCACTTGATACCACCGCGTCTATGCCAGTACTCCTCCTCTGCTCTAAGGAGGGACTCGACTTGGGCTTCTAACGCATATCGCTGAGCCCAGTCTTGCTCCGAGAAGGCCTGCACATCCACCGCAGCATCCATCTGTGCGAGATCCGCAGTCAAACGCGATCGGAGCAACTTATCTTCGTGCCCCTGGTTGGCCCCCCACCCTTTGAGGGCCGCACGCAAACCCGCCCCTGCGGAAATCCGGAATTCCATCGGCCCGCGCGCGTGCCCGACCCGGGCGACGCAATTCTCCCATTTTGAGAGAAAGATTTGCTCAAAGTCCGGAGACTAACCACGCGGTTTCGAAGAAAAAACGAGGGCTGCGTTTTAACCTTTCCTCCCCCGAGGAGAGGATGAGGGGGACGTGGTCCAACCCGATCCTCGTTTCGGCGTGCAAAGAGCACATGGGAAACAGCATCTCCCACTCCGTGGACATGAAAACCCTGTCCAAGACCGACCGCACCGGCGTTAGCTGTTTGTTGGTCCAAGTGTAGCGTGCCCCCACGCGAGCCACTTCCCTAAGGGCCATAGATGCGATCGCATTATTAAACATGGACACCCTTGTCCATTTAATAATACCGTTGTTTTTATCCACTCCCAAACGGATTAAGTTGAAATCCCCTCCCACCAGCAGTGGTAAATTACGCACGCCCAAAGACGCAACCTTCGCCTGGAGTTCCCCCAAGAACTCGAGCGAGAGCGAGTGGTCGGCCGGGCCGTAAACCACAATCACCTGCCACTCTTGGAGTGTTGCACGGTGGCGCACGTGAGCCGACAGGAAGAAACGACCGGCATCCCACGCCACCACCTCGAAGCAAACTAGGTTGATGCCTAGCAACATCCCCCCCCCCCCCGAGTGACCGACCGCCGGCACCCAATGCCAAACAAAACGCTCAAGCGGGTCGACAGCTAGCAGGTCTCGATGATTGAAATCGGCCTTGATATTTTCCTGCAAGCCAACTACGTCGATCCCCTCTTCCCGAATGAATTTTTTTAGCTGGGTCCGCCTCCCAGCGTGGCTGAAGCCTCGGATGTTCCAGAAGATGAAACACATTAGATTATGCGATTGCGGAGGCGGATACCGCGAGCGGTTACCGCTTTGGCCACGCGCCGTGTCTTGGTAGGACGACGGTTGGAGGGGGACGGCGCAGCCCCTGCTGCTATGTCCTCCTGATCGGGCTGCGCAACAGACACCAGAGAAGCCCCTGCTTCTTCTGCTCCTGGCGCAATGCGGGCCGTCGCTGCCTGAGTGAGCGCGGCCTGCGCGATTTCCTTAGCATGAATGAGAGAAAGAACTTCGCGCGCTTCCCCCTCGTCAGACATCACTACACCACTATCCTCTAAGATACCCCCCAAGCACTCGTCAGAATATTCATCAAAGATCGTAAAGCGGGGCATGGGGTTACCTTCTGCTTCCAGGTTCTTCTGAGCTAGCAGGAGTTGGGCGCGTTGAAGGGCTGGAAGGTTGCCCTTGGCGCCCTTCGGATGCGAGCTCGCCCGCTCTTGCGTCGCCAGAGACGCCACCACCACCTTGGAACGCTTGGCCGTGGATATGGGCGCCACCTTGGACACCTCTGCGTGAAGCGCATCAGAGGCAGGAGGGGAGATGACCGTCAAGGTGCCACCAGCCGGAACCCGAGGGGAGGCCAGCGCCATCACCACCGGCCGCTGCGAGGCAGGCGTGCCCGCACGGACCGAGGGGGGACTCACCGGCGCCACCGTGGGAGTCTTGCGGCCCGCCGACTTCTTGTGGAGCCTCGTCCCACCACCACCGAGGCCGTTCGCAGACTTGGGTGAGTGCGCCGTGAAAGCACGAGGCTCACCCACCTCTGCAGCCACCGGGGAGACGAGCATCGAGCGACCCTCCGAGTCGCAGGACGCCGAGACACCCTTGTCGATGTCGAGGCCCAGCGTCATGTTGGAGCCGTACTGGTTGAATCCCATCTCGTTGCTGCCCACCACCACATGACGCTCCTCCTGGTCTTTCGCAGCTCCCGCCGCCGGAGGCGCGGCCTGTGCGTCCTTGTCCTTGAGACCAAGCTTGTCCCAAGTCGTGGTATCGATGGAGTCATCCTCCATGCTCATGTCGTGGTCCTTATCCTTGTCATCCGGCCCCTTGTCCACGCTAGCTGGTGGAGGGGGAGGGGGAGCAACACCCTGCAGGTCACCCGCCTCGGCCTCCAGCCGAATGGTGAAGCCCTCATTGTTGAACCACACTTGGACGTATCCCTTGAGCTTGGTCGGGGATCGACACATGAAGCGCATCCGCACTGGGCCGAGCCCCACCAACGACGCCTTATCCACCTCCATTGGACGCCCAATCATCATCGTCCCGGCCATGAGGCGATCCGCGCGGCGGTGTTTGGGCGGCACACCCCACAACTTGACCCACACGTCCGGCATGATCTCGGCCTTGGGCTCTCCTCCGGACGCGATTCCTTGATATCCGCCATGATGTCATTGAGGGAGAGGTAGAGCTTGCCGCTACGGGTCGCCATCCGCAGCATGGCCTTGTTGGGGAAGACGACTGAGAACTGGTCGACGCCGATGGCCATCACCTTCCAATCCCACTCCCCTTTGAAGAGGTGAGGGAGCTCCGCCTCCAAGATGGGGATCGACAGCTTGTCGGGCGCCGCTGAGATGATCGCCGCATCCGCCACCAGTGGGGCACGGACCTCCTCGCCCTCCATCTCCACGTAAGGTAGGCAGAAGAATCCCTCGCCGGGGATGGCATTGCCCATGATCTAAAGCAACAGAGGCCGCCCCCGCGTGGGGCAGTACACCGACGTGTGCCACTCCTCGTGACAGACGACGCACAGGGGCTTGAAGTGGCACATGTTTTGGTAGTGCCCCACCCGGCCGCACTTGAAGCACTCCGGCCCGTCGACCTCCTCCACAGGGATCGGAGCGTCAGCCGAACCTTTCGAAGCCGACGGCCCGGCCGCCAGCTGCAGCGGCGTCGAGCCGACCCCCTTATGCTTCTGCTTCTTGGCCAACGGATCCCCAATCCGTTCGCCGCCCAGAGGAAGCTGGGACTCCTTCCTCTTGAGCTCCTTCTTCTGCTCCAGCCCGCGGCGCCGATATTCCTCCTCCTTCTTCTTTTTGCGCTCGCGCTCCTCCTGCTTCTCCCGCTCTTGCTCCGCAAGACACTAGGGAGGCGGTGGCCCCCAGCCCCCATCCTTCGCGGGAATCGCCGGCACCTTGGAGAGCGCCTTCGCCCGCAGATCTTGCTCGCGCTGTCGACCCGACACCGGGATCGGAGGCGACATGGGTGGCTTGTCGCCGTGGCGGGAACCCATCCTCACAGTAGTGGCGAACGAGCAGGAGAGAGGGGGGAGGGGAAGAACGATGAAGACGACGAGCAAGGTGCCCGAATCGCCGCACCTGAGAATGGGATGCGGGAAACCCTAGGGACAAATCTAGGGCACCCTTTGGCACCCACAACCACCTATAAATAGGAGTGGGCGGCCGCTCGGCCTCCTCCACGCTGGGCCCGGGCCGAAGCACAGGTGCACAGGAGGCCACTGGGCCAGGCTGGCCAGGCCCAAGCACTAAGGGGCGCCCCTGCACCCCTACTGGCAAAGAGACGGGCTGGACCGCCGATGGGCCCCCAACCCACTTCCTGGTAGGCTGGGTCAATCCACCTGGCCCAGCAAAGAAACGGGCCCGTCCGTCGGCTCCCCCGAAACCCTAGCCAGGACCCGCGATTCCCCGTCACGAGCAGCCCCGCCGTCGCCGCCGCCGACCCCTGTCAACTCCGGCGAGCACGCCGGGACCGGAGGAGACCCAGCTAACACCAGATCGCGGCAACCCACCTCCGGCAGGATGCGCGAGCGACCCTCAGGACCCGCATCCACCCCCCTTAGGCGGACGCTAGATCTGCGGCGCCAGGCGGCACCCGCCATGCCCACCAGGAGCAAAGGCACGCCGGCGACTAGCCATGAAGGAGCCCCCAAGCTCCTCCGCACGGGAGACAAAGTCACCCACCGAGCACCCCGCACGGGGCCTCGGTGAACCACCACCACCATCACTTACTTGACTACTAACCTCATCATCGTCGCCGTCGGAGGCGACCCCCTCCAGCACCCAGAACCTGCTGCCGGAGAGGGACGGGGCGAGGGGCCGCCCCCCGGATGGCACGCAGCACCGCGCGCGCCCCTCTGCAGGCCGCACCGCCGTCCAGCCGTCCGCCTCCGCCGTGGGGCAGCGAGCGGCGTCACCTGCAGAATCGCCCCCCGAGTCGCCAGACCGAAATGCCATCGCCCCCCCCCCCCCCACTTGAATTATCAGAAGAAGAGAACTTCAACCCACCATGCTCTTCCGCAAACAACCTACTTATTCGGGTCTGTGCTTCTGTCACTCACGCCACCCACCATAAGCAAATCATAAACATATTGCAAACCCTACAGCGGGGATCCCTCACGTTTGCGCGACACGGAGGGCACAATAGGACAGCACCAATAATAAAACATGCAATTCAACCAATCATAGCAATTCATCAATCACCGGTAGGACAACGAAAATCTACTCAGACATCATAGAATGGCAACACATCATTGGAAAATAATATGAAGCATAAAGCACCATGTTCAAGTAGAGGGTACAGCGAGTTGCGGGAGAGTGGACCGCTGGATATAGATGGGGGAAGGTGATGGAGATGTTGGTGAAGATGGCAGAGGTGTTGGTGAAGATCGCAATGATGATGATGGCCGCCGGCAGCGTTCCGGCGCCACCGGAAGCAAGGAGGAGAGAGCCCCCCGTCTTCTTCTTCTTCCTTGACCTTCTCCCTAGATGGGAGAAGGATTTCCCCTCTGGTCCTTGGCTCCCATGGCTTGGGAGGGGCGAGAGCCCCTCCGAGATTGGATCTATCTCTCTGTTTCTGCGTTCCCAGATCCTTCTCCTTCACCATTTCTTTTATATCCGGAGATCTGTAACTCCGATTGGGATGAATCTTTCGCCCAGATTTTTCTTGTAAAATTAGCTTTCTTGCAGCAAAAGAAGAGCGTCAACCGCCTTACGAGTGGCCCAGGAGAGTGCCAGGCGCGCCCAGGGGGGTGGGCGCGCCCCCTATCTCCTAGACACCTCGGGCACCGTTTCGCGTTGATTCTTCCTCCGGAAAATCCCAAATATTCCAAAATAATTCTCTGTCTGTTTTTATCCCGTTTGGATTCCGTTTGATATTGGGTTTCTGCGAAACATAAAACATGCAACAAACAGGAACTGGCACTGGGCACTGGATCAATATGTTAGTCCCAAAAAGTAGTATAAAAAGTTGCCAAAAGTATATTAAAGTTGTAAAATGTTGGCATGGAACAATCAAAAATTATAGATACGACGGAGACGTCACGTATCGCGTTCAACTTCCAGAAGGCAGCCGAGTTCACCCGGTGTTCCACGTGTCCCTGCTGCGAGCAGCTCTGCCACCGAACACTGATGTGGTCTCTGTTCTTCCGGAGCCCCCATTGGCACATGCAACGCCGGATTTTCCCGAGCACGCGCTCGCTCGCCGGATCGTCACCAAAGACCAGGCGCAGATTCCTCAAGTACTGATCAAGTGGTCTTCTCAGCCGGAGGCATTGGCATCCTGGGAAGATTTTTTCGAGCTTCGGAGCCGATTACCGGGAGGGGTCAAGCCGTTTTTGAAGACAGGGGGATGTCACGGCCACCACTACTACCTCGTCTGGGCGTCAAGGCCCGCAACCAGATGAATTGAAGGCTCGGCCCAAGAGAACCAAGAGGCCCAACAGGCTATTCGATCCAGCAACCTGGGAGCTGGGTGGGTGAGGCGATAAGTAGGAGTAAGCCTGATGTGGAGGGCACAGAATTGTAACAGCATCTCCAACAGCCGCCGAATGCGCCGCGCGCTAAAAACAACTTTGCCGTGTGCCTATCGTCTGGTTTCGCACGGCGGGCAGCGCTGGCTCCAGCAGTCGCGCTAAAATGCAGCGCACGCGCAGCTCCAGCAGCACGCAAAAATGCAGCGTGCGCGGCTCTAGCACAAACAACATATTCATTCCAAAACAGAAGCAAAAGATCAAACACAAACAAAATAAATCAAAATAAATAGTTCAATTTTGTATTACAACTCAAACAAACAGTTTATCGTTCAAACAACAAATAGTGCAATAGACACAACAAATAGTTCAACAATACAATGTCGAACGCACAAATCATGATGATGCTCTTTGTCGTCCATTCCATGCCCACCACTCCTCAATGAGATCCTTCTTGAGTTCATCATGCACTGTCGGATGTCGAATGGCATGATAGGAGGCAACAAAATGGGCACCCTTTCAGCCCTCCGTCGCACTCGCACGGGATGTCCCAACAACTCATGCTGAGAGTAGTCTACATCTTGGCCACGCTCATTCTCGATGATCATGTTATGCATGATCACACACGCGTGCATGATGTACCAAAGCATTTTTTGATCCCAAAATCTAGCCGGTCCTCTCACAATAGCAAATTGGGCTTGCAAAATCCCAAAAGCTCTCTCTACATCTTTTCTAGCCGCTGCCTGAGCATTGTGAAAATCAAGATTTTCCCTACCTTCCGGCTTTTTCAACGGCTTCACAAAGGTTTGCCACTTTGGATAGATGCCATCCGCTAGATAATAGCCGTAGTTGTATGTACGACCATTTGCTACAAACTGCACCGGTGGCAAATCACCATTTGCAATCTTATTCATCAGTGGTGACCGGTTGACAACATTGATGTCATTCAAAGATCCAGGCATTCCAAAGAATGCATGCCAAATCCAGGTCTCTTGAGCGGACACCGCTTCAAGGATTATAGTGAAACCCTTTTTAGGCCGTGGAATTGCCCATGTCATGCCTTTGGACAATTCTTCCAACTCCAATGCATGCAATCTATTGAGACAGGCATACCAGGGAAGCCGCGAGCTTTGTTCATCTCCAATAGCCTTGCGACGTCTTCAGCATTGGGAGATCTCAAATACTCCTGGCCAAACACTTGCATAATTCCGACTTCGGAGCGCTTGACACACATGATGGCTTGGCTCTCACCCATAGCCAAGTGATCATCAACTAGATCAGCCGGGATACCGTATGCCAACATTCGCAAAGCGGCTGTCACCTTCTGAAAGGTGCTATGCCCGAGCTCTCCGGCGACATTCCTCCTTTGCTGAAAAAATCGGTCATGGCTAGCCAGTTTCTCTGCAATGCGCCAGAACAACTCGGTGCTCATCCTAAACCGGCGACGAAAGTACGACTCTGGGTATGTGGGATTCTCCACGAAATAGTGCCTCATCAATCTGTTATGGGCATCGATCCTATCCCTCCAAATTTTCTGCCGACCCATAACCGAACCACCGTGCTTCGGTTTTTTGTTGATGTGTATAGCTAGGATCATTGCAAGATCCTCCTCCTCTTCCATATCAAATTCTTCTTCGGAAGAATCATACGACGAACTCATCTACAATGTTTAATACTATGCAATTAAAACTACAATCAACATGCACCAAATTCATGAAGTTTGAGCAATACATACCTTGCAGGCGTTTTGTCAAACACCTTGCGGGCTCTGAGCGGCAGCGAGCGCCCGGACGCTGTTCGTCGGAGGACGGATGCGCGCGAGGGGCGGCGGTGACTAGAGGGGGGTGGAGGAAGCCGACGCGGCGCGGAGATAGGCCGTGGAAGCACCGGAACGATCGCCAGGTGGCGCGGGCGGCGGCGGCGCCGCGGTTGGAGGGGAAGGGGGAGTTGCGAGCGAGCGCTCGAGAGTCCAGCGCGCGGGAGCGGGCGCAGCAAATAAGCGGCGCGCGATGGAGTTTCGGCCCGCGTGCTGAACTACATATGCCGTGTGCGCTGTTTTTGCGCGCCCACTGGAGCCACTATACCGGTTGCGCGCGCGCTAAAATGAGCAATTTTACGGCGTGGCGCTTGTTTGGCGCGGCGGTTGGAGATGCTCTAATAGGCTGACTCTCTTTCTCGAATCCCCTTCCTCCCTGCCTACTGTATCCTCTTCTCCTCCCTATCCCCTTTCTACTCTGGAACCCTACCTACCAATTTCCCTTGTATCGCCATGATTGAGTAGATCGAGCAAGAGGGACGTAACAATCTACTGCATTTTAAGTTAATAAAACCGTATTTTATAAAAAAAACAATGGCTTCTTTAGATGCGTGCAAATAAAACGGTTTTAAACGGATTCGGCGTTGATTTGATTGATCTCCTTTCTGCAAAACTCCGGCACTGACATGCCGACAGGTCTGGGTATCACCATCGGGGAAAGGGGGGCAATCCAAAAGAGGTTGGGGGGACCGGGAGCAAGTTCAGCTGGTGATGATTGGGCTTGCCTGCACTGCTGCACCGCACCACAGGGTGCGGCGGTGACGCCACGCGCGACAAGCAATAGTTGGTGGTCCATTCCTGACCAGCTTTCTCCATTCCACCCCACAAATTAAACTATTCTTGCTTCCGAACTCAATCACCACTCCATAATTAATCAGCCCTCTGAAACCCTGATCCTCACTCCGCCCACTCTTTAAAAGCCCACCCCCTCCGCTCTCTCCCTCACAATCCACGGTCACCAGTTCCAGCGGCCTGCACGTACGTAGCTACTGTTACTCGTAGAGAGCAGGGACGACAGATCCAACAAGGAGATCAATGGAGATGACTGTTAACGGGAGGCACACCGAGCACCACCTCGGCCTCGGCCTCGGGCTCGGGCTCAGTCTCGGCATGTCCGGTACGACGTCTCCCGTCGAGCCGGCGGCACCCCAGACCGCTGTTGCGCCGTCGTCGAAGCTGGGGTTGGGGCAGCAGTCCTGGAATGGCGCCGGCCTCTTCTTTCCGGCCTCCTCCGGCGAGCAACGCTCGCATGCAGATGACCGGAGGCTTGCGGCGTTGGCGTGCCACGAGATGCCGTTCCTGCGCGGGATCGACGTCAACCGGGCGCCAGCCACGGGGGGCGCGAGGGGCAGCTGCGGTGCCAGCGAGGACGAGGAGCCCGGCGCGTCGTCGCCCGACAGCACGCTGTCCAGCCTCAGTGGCAAGCGCGGCGCGCCAACGAGGAGCGGCGGCGGAGAGCAGGAGCGCGCCGGCGCGGGCAGCGACGACGAGGACGACTCCGGGGCCGGTGGCGGCGGGTCGCGCAAGAAGCTCCGCCTGTCCAAGGACCAGTCCGCCGTTCTCGAGGACAGCTTCAAGGAGCACAGCACCCTCAACCCCGTAAGCACTATATTCATCGTCTTCTAACCAAATTTAAATCAACCAAGGTCAACAAACAAAAACAAAGATCCCAACATTTCTTCTTCCATCCGTCTAAATTTGCTCTACGTACGTTGATGCACCAGAAGCAGAAGGCGGCGCTGGCGAGGCAGCTGGGGCTGCGGCCGCGGCAGGTGGAGGTGTGGTTCCAGAACCGGAGGGCGAGGACGAAGCTGAAGCAGACGGAAGTGGACTGCGAGTCGCTCAAGCGCTGCTGCGAGACGCTGACGGAGGAGAACCGCCGGCTGCAGCGGGAGGTGCAGGAGCTGCGCGCGCTCAAGCTGCTCGCCCCGCCGGGGCCGCACCTCTACATGCGCGCGCCGCCGCCCACCACGCTCACCATGTGCCCCTCCTGCGAGCGCGTCGCGCCCTCCGGCAAGCCGTCGTCCATCGACGAGAGCCGCGCCACGATGGTGCCCCGGGCCGTGCCGACCGGGCCGTGGGGCCCCGTCCCGGTGCTGCCCGTGTTCCTGGGCAGGCCGGCCCATAGGTCATCATGAACTAATTAGTGTGTCATGCCATGTGTTAGTGAGTTGGGAGCTTAGCATCCAGTGGTGCTACTTGATGGAGTATCTATAGGAAGAAGTGAAGAACAGGCATAGTAACTAGGATAGCTCGCGAAAGAGAAGTAACCAGGGATAGGATCCTGTTTTCTTTTGTGTATACAGTAAGTACATGCATGTCTAGTTTGAACTTAGAAACCTTTGGTGTTCCGTTTGTTTACCCAACAAGTATGTTGTCCTGTATAACAAGTGATGCAATGGATTTTAGTACTACTTCCGCATACAAATCAGCTCACCATGTCTTGTACTTCTTCACGAGTTAAGGTGTTATCTTGTTGTACGAGTGAGGCATGTGTTCTATCTCTGGGCATCAATGGCTGATCTGTTTCGTTTATAGTACACACTCTGTTCAACCGTGGAAGCTTACCACCCCCGTAATGCAGAGAGTCCCTTCCTGTTCCTGGGGTCAGATATTTTGCTGTATAAGATAGATGGATGCGTGAGAATGAGACATGCATGATGCATGGGGAGTTGAATCCGAAGAGGAAATGTTCCTTTTTCCTTTGCTATACGATATTAATCTTCCAAGCGTTCGTTCTTAACAACATGGGAACATGCATATTCGTAAGAAGGAAAAGAAAGCGTACACATCCCAAGGGCAGAGAGCAGAGAATCCGGCTCAGCAGAAAAGAAAAGATGAGAGTGGTGCGAGGCCAAGGAAAGTCCACTCCCAAATGCGCCAGTCACACGTACGCCAAAACACATGCCATGCGTCGCCCATCACACCTGATCTCCAATTACTTTCACCTCATCTTATTATACTCCACTAAACACTTGTAGTAAGTACGAGTGCATCGAGTATTCATTAACAAGTGTAGTACGTGTACTAACTTGTAGTGAGCGCGAGGAACGTGGCGACGCGCGATTAATTTGCGGCCGGGACGCGCGGTGCAAGTGGCAGGCGCGATCTTGGTTAGATTCGGGCGTGCGCTAATCTAATCAGGGCGACTAACCCGAGACACCCCATGTGCGCAGGGCCGCTAAACTACGCAACCGCACGGCCTCCCTGTCTCCTCCGGCCGCCTGCCGCTGCCACCACACGACACGGATAAGCGAGGCGTAATTATTCAATCAAGCGATCGCCGAGCGAGCCATGCCCATCATCATTCGTTGGAGATCATCATCATTGAGGGCCGAGCGGCGTCATTGACTAACCACTGCTCATGGCACCAGCCGGGACACCTTGCCCCCTCTTTTGCTCAACCTGTCTTTTCCTTGCTCCTTTTCTCTTTTTTCTTTTTGAGAGTGAGGTGATGATGAAATGTTAAGTAGAGTGGCACGCACTGATGTTTTGCCTCCAAGAAAGTCTCTGATCAGAAAGCCTGCCTGCTTCTCTCATCAGTGGTGGTACTCGTCCGATGAATTCCTTGTTCTCTCTGCGCCCCTGCTATCCAGTCTGAAGTGTGAACGAGTTGTGCCTTAGGCCAACTCCACCTCGCGACCCCAAACAGACGTCCGTTTTGTCCGGATTTCGTCTGTTTGTGTAGGGTAATGGGGTCGTGTCCGGGCTGTTCTGGGATGCGGTGGCCGTGCGCCCAGCGCGCGGCCGCATCCATTTGCCCCATCATGTCCCCGTCTACTTTAAAAAAAGTAACGTTTCAAATGCCAAGTCCTTCACGCCGGCAACAAAGCCAGCGGGCTACACGTACATCGCCGGCATCAGCCAGCGGCCGGCAATACAACCAGCCTCCAAAATAAATAGTTGTCCTCCCGGCAACACAGCCGGCCTTCGAAATGAATGTTTTTCTCGCCGGCACACAGCCAGTGGCCCAGCGGGCGGGCAGCACCCATGCCAGCCTCCAAAAAGAACGGCCACAGCTGATCGGATGACCTAGTTCAGGCCGTCGGCGTCGAGCATCTCCTTCTACCTGGCCTCGAACCAGGCCCTCGTCTTCTCGCTCATCTTCGACAAGTCCACGCTCATGATCGCAAGGGACACCTCCTTCGCTTTGGTGGCGGCATTGGTGGCCTCGATGTCGAGCTGCCATTGCCTTCCCTTGACGTTGTCGGCCTCGATGTCGAGCTGCCTTTGCCGGGCCGCCTCCTCCATGTCGAGCTGCCTCTCCCGGGTCGCCTCCTCCATGTCGATCTTCCTTCTCTTGGCCGCCTCCTCCATCTCAAGCTTCTTCCTTTGAAGGTCTAGGTATTGCTTCATTTGCTCGTCCTTGCTTTGCCGCTTCTTCTCGTCCCTCACATCCTTTTGCGATATCATGCCATGCAAAGTGTCATGCAATGCCATGGACGAGGCATCACGTATGTCATCAACCTTGGAGTTGGTCTTGCCCCTCGGCCTCTTCAACGCCTCGCCATCTCCACCTCCGGCGAACTTGGCCCTCTTCAAGCCTCTCTTCCTTTGAAGTTCACGGTATTGGTCCTTGAACTTAGGGCAATTGTTGATGATCGTCCAACAATGCGTAAGCGTGAACGGCTTGTCATTGTGCCGGGCCTTGAATGCCTCCAAAGATTGAAATGCCTACACCACATGATCAACAACAAGTGAACATGCAAACATGTACAAGGCCGAAGTCTCATGGCCGTAGTAAGGAAAGGGCTAGGAAGAGGAGAGCATACAATGTCCCCAACGCCGAGACCACTCACGGGTCATGCTTCACCGCTCTCAAATGCGGCTTGATACTTGTTGCACTCTTGTTGGATGAACAACCATCTCTTTTGAACCGAGCCGATGCCACGGTTGCTTGTAAATTGGTAGGGCTCAAACATCTTTCTTTCATGGAATGTTTTGTGGACTCTCGTCCAAAAAACAATGCCCTTTTGTTGCGCGCCGATCCTCGGATCTTGGCTAATCTCCATTCAGGCTTGGCAAATCAACTTGTCCTCATCTTGTGTGTATGAACCCGCGCGAATGCTCTTCCTCTTCTTTTGTGCTTCCGCTCTTTGGGTCAGCTGATGATAAACAATGGCTCGCCACTAATATCAACATCATTGCTTTCTTCTTCATCACCATCACCTTTGACATAGATGTCATCGTCTTCATGCCACGAGTCACCATGGTCGTAGTCAGCACGGTCGTTGGCCTCTTCATCGGGGACGTACTGGGCGCGGCCATCCTGACTTTGGGACTCGTCGGGGTCGTAGGCACGACCCTGTCCAGCCTCGAAGATCACGTCCTCCATGAACTGGTTATAGAAGGGGTCGTCGACCGGTGCCGTTGGTGTTGGCATTCCGTCGAACAAGACGCGGGAGGACGGCATGGTGCCCGTAAACGGCGGCCATGCTTGCTTTCTTTGCATCTCGACGGCCGACCGGCCGCCGCTGCTTGACCCAGGGGTGACGTTGAGGTCGATGACGGCAGCCGTGCGCAGGGTGGACGGTGCGATCACGTTCACGTCCGGCGACCCCGAGAAACGGGTATGTCCGTCGTGCCTTGGCGGGGGAAAGCCGGGCGACATTGGTGTGGTCCGCGACGTGGGCGACTGACAGTGCGAAGACCGGGCGACCGACGACCCTGTACTCGCCGGACCGACGGCCGCTCCAGAGAAACCGGTCGAACGACAAATGCCAGCCATGAGAAGGGTGTGCGCTTTGCTGACAATGGCCTCCTTCTCCTCGACCTCGGCCTTGCGCCGCGCGGCCTCAATCGCAGCGCGGTCGGCGGCTCTCTTGGCCGCGGCGATGTTGTCCTTGGCGACCGCCCTCCGGCCCCTCCTCTTCACCGATTCCGCGTCCAACTTGATGATCTCCTCCGGCGTGCACTCCAACTTGACTGATGCTTTGCCTGCGAGGAAGTCTCTGATCAAAAGGCCTGCCTGCTTCTCTCATCAGTGGTGGTACTCGTCCGATGAATTCCTTGTTCTCTCTGCGCCCCCGCTCTCCATCCCTTGGTCTTTTTTTTGAAACGGATCCATCCCTTGGTCTGAAGTCTGAACGAGACGCGCCTTAGGCCAACTCCAACGCTCTGACCAAGTGAACGGCAATTTCGTGCGTATTTTGGGTGGATGTCCTCTCAGTGTCCGTCCTTTTTTTGTTTTGGTTGGCCGTACGCCTAACGTCCGTGATCCGTTACATGTCTGCGCACAAATTTAAAAAGGCCCGCGGACATATATCATGTCAGCGGCCATGCCTTCGCCCAAAGTTTATGTCGACACCATATCAGCGGCCGACATACAATGCCAGCCTCAAAAAAATCACCACACAGTTCATGTTGGCGCACTTGCCAGCGGCCGGCACACATGCCAGCACATAAAAAGGGGCGGGAATTTGACCATGCCATCTCGGTCGTGGTCATGCGAGCACACTTGCCGGCATACAAAAAAGGGATGGCGCTCGCCGCCATAGATCACTCATCGTCGAACTTGAGCATGTCGGCCTACATTTTCTCGAACCATGGCATCTTCCTCGGTGACAAGGTGTTGAGGTCCACCTTCATGATCTACACCCCCGTCATCATGCTAACGAGCGCCACTTCTTTTGCCTTGGTCTTGACATTGGCAGCTTCGATCTCGAGTATTCTCGCTTGCTTCTCCGCCTCCATCTCAAACCTCCTCCTTTGGATCTTCATGAAGGCGTTCATTTGCTCTTCCTTGTCTTGCCGGCGCTTCTCCTCCTTTGAGTCATTCTTGCTCATCATGCCCTCCACGGTTGCAAGAAAGGCAATCGACGTTGCATCCCGCTTGCCCTCCTTCTTGGAGTTGGTCTTCGCCCGCGGCCGTGGCTTTTCGCCCTCCCCAACCTCCTCCATGGCTTCCCTCCCCCACACGCCATGAGGGCGGCATATTGCGCCTTGAATTTCTCGTCCCCGTTGATGACCATCCAACAATGGAAGAGGTTGAAGGACTTGCTGTCATGTTGGAACTTGAATGCCTTCAAAGCCAGGAATGCCTACAAATGAATAGCATGCAAGCATATGGGCAAATGGATGTTCGAATGGACATGCAAGCATAACGGGAATGGAAACGAAGAGGGGCGCATGTATACCATATCTTGCATGCCGATGCCGCTCACGGGGCGTGCCTTGATGCTCTCAAGGGTGGCAAAAAACTTGTTGCACTCTTGTTGTATCACCCTCCATCGCTTCGAAATGGACACCCACCCACGCGTGCTATGCATTTGGTACGACGCAAACTTCTTGCGTTCATGGAACTCACGATGGACACAAATCCAAAAGGTTGATGCCTTTTGTTAGACGCCGACCTTGGGGTCTTGCCAATGTCCCTCCAACACTCACAAAAGAGCTTGTCCTCGGCCGGTGTGTATGCCTTCGTTTGCTTGCTCTTGCGCTTCGGCTTCGCCCTGATGGCTTGGTTGGCGAGCTCGTCCCCGAACAAAGTCTTCCCGTTGATGTCCATTTCATCCTCTTCCACGAGGCCATGGTCCTCTAGGAACTCGTGGTCGAGCGGGAAGCCGCCAGGCCGACCTGATCTTCCATGAAGGCGTCGTGCATGGCAGCTTGATCATAGGTCGCCGGCGTGAACGGCGCTCGGACGTCTTGGCTTTGGGTCTCATCGGGATCTTAGGCATCCGCGACAGCACCGCCAGCGAAGCTACCGGCCGCCCTACCACCCTCAAAGATGATGCTCTCCATGATGAATTGGTTGGCTGTTTCTGAAGGAAATATGCCCTAGAGGCAATAATAAAGTTATTATTTATTTCCTTATATCATGATAAATGTTTATTATTCATGCTAGAATTGTATTAACCGGAAACATGATACATGTGTGAATACATAGACAAACATAACGTCACTAGTATGCCTCTACTTGACTAGCTCATTAATCAAAGATGTTTATGTTTCCTAACCATAGACATGTGTTGTCATTTGATTAATGGGATCACATCATTAGGAGAATGATGTGATTGACATGACCCATTCCGTTAGCCTAGCACTTGATCGTTTAGTATATTGCTATTGCTTTCTTCATGACTTATACATGTTCCTGTAACTATGAGATTATGCAACTCCCGTTTACCGGAGGAACACTTTGGGTACTACCAAACGTCACAACGTAACTTGGTGATTATAAAGGAGTACTACAGGTGTCTCCAAAGGTACATGTTGGGTTGGCGTATTTCGAGATTAGGTTTTGTCACTCCGATTGTCGGAGAGGTATCTCTGGGCCCTCTCGGTAATGCACATCACTATAAGCCTTGCAAGCAATGTAGCTAATGAGTTAGTTATGGAATGATGCATTACGTAACGAGTAAAGAGACTTGCCGGTAACGAGATTGAACTAGGTATTGGATACCGACGATCGAATCTCGGGCAAGTAACATACCGATGACAAAGGGAACAACGTATGTTGTTATGCGGTTTGACCGATAAAGATCTTCGTAGAATATGTAGGAGCCAATATGGGCGTCCAGGTTCCGCTATTGGTTATTGACCGAGAATAGTTCTAGGTCATGTCTACATAGTTCTCGAACCCGCAGGGTCCGCACGCTTAACGTTACGATGACAGTTTTATTATGAGTTTATAAGTTTTGATGTACCGAAGTTTGTTCGGAGTCCCGGATGTGATCACGGACATGACGAGGAGTCTCGAAATGGTCGAGACATAAAGATTGATATATTGGAAGCCTATGTTTGGACATCGGAAGTGTTCCGGGTGAAATCGGCATTTTACCGGAGTACCGGGAGGTTACCGAAACCCCCCGGTGACCTAATGGGCCTTAGTGGACCTAGTGGAGGAAGAGGAGAAGGGGCCAAGGGGCAGCCGCTTGCCCCTCCCCCCCCCCCCCCCCAAGTCCGAATAGGACAAGGAGGGGGGCGACACCCCCCCCCCTTTCCTTCCCCCCTCTCCTCCTTCCCCCCCAAGTCCTAGTCCAACTAGGGAAGGGGGGAGTCCTACTCCCGGTGGGAGTAGGACTCCTCCGGCGCGCCTCCTCCTAGGGCCGGCCGCACCTCCCCTTGCTCCTTTATATACGGGGGCAGGGGGGCACCCTAGAGACACACAAGTTGATCTACGAATCGTTCCTTAGCCGTGTGCGGTGCCCCCCTCCACCATATTCCACCTCGGTCATATCGTCGCGGAGTTTAGGCGAAGCCCTGTGCCGGTAGAGCATCATCATTGTCACCATGCCGTCGTGCTGACGGAACTCATCCCCGACACTTTGCTGGATCGGAGTCCGGGGATCGTCATCGAGCTGAACGTGTGCTGAACTCGGAGGTGTCGTACAATCGGTACTTGGATCGGTCGGATCGTGAAGATATACGACTACATCAACCGCGTTGTCATAACGCTTCTGCTTACGGTCTACGAGGGTACGTGGACAACACTCTCCCCTCTCGTTGCTATGTCATCACCATGATCTTGCGTGTGCGTAGGAAATTTTTTGAAATTACTACGTTCCCCAACAGTTTCCACATTGCCGGCCGTCGGCATTCTGTCGAACAGGTTGCGGGCGCCGGGGAGCACATCGGCTGGCATCTCCCGCGGGCGTTTCCTCGAACCTCCGGATGATGAGGAACCGGCAATCGGCGTGGCATTGAGGTCGATGGAGACAGGCGCGGGCGTGGAAGGCGCCACCACGCTCACCTCCGGCGAGTCAGGAGGCTTGCAGATGGACGTGGAAGCCGGGAATCGGGTGCGTCGCAGATGTGCGCGGCGACTCTGGTAGCACCATCCGAGGAAACGCGGACGAGCTTGTGCTGGTCGCAGCCACAGCGGCGCCGACGAGTCCGTGCTGGCCAGGGTTTAACCCTAGGTAGATCAGGGCCTCACTCATTGCCGCCGTGACTTGGGCGTTGGTTTTCTCCTGCTGTGCGGTGGCGGTGAGGGCGGCAACGGCTGCTGCTTCGTCCCTTGTGTCCGCCGCGTGCCACTGGCCCTTCCTCTTGGCTGACTGCAAAGCCCGCTCCTCGGGCGTCAGCTGCTTCTTCTTCTTGGGTGGCGCGGGGCGGTCTTGCGGGGTGCGCGGGGCTTGCCTTTGCCGGAAGGGGAGGAGGTGAGGCCGGACGAGGAGAGGGAGGCAAGGCCGGCGGCAACATCGAGGGCGTCATCTATGGCGAGTGGGCGGGAGGTTTTAGGAAAGTGGAGGAAAATGATGGACGCTTTGCCACCGACTGGCGGGCCAGGGGGAGTAGTTGGCGCGCGTCACGCGCGTCCGCCTCGTATCCGCGCCGACGCAAAATCATGCTCAAAATTGGGCCGGGAATGAATCGGCAGGCGGACGAAAAGCGGACGCACGTCCGTTTAGATAAGTGCGTTGGGCCAATTTTTCTGTCCGCAACGACCCAAACGGACATGTGCGAACAAAATGTGTTGGCGCGTTGGAGCTGCTCTTATTACATGCAAGGAAAACCTATCCGTTTCCGCATGTCGCCCCGACTGAAGAACTGCACGCATCATCATCGTCATCTGATCTTGACCTGGTTCGCTGCGCGGAAGAGATCAACGGCGACGGGCGCAGGTAGCAGCAGGCACATGGGTCATCGTCATGGTCCGGCCGATGCGTTGGACCCGAACCAACCAACCGCCCGACCCGGCAAAGGTTCAGCAATCGGATTCAGATCACAGCCCTGACTTGCCAATCCGCAGCGGAGATCTCCTCATGATTCTCTATCTACTACTGCAGGTTCCGCGGACGTTCATGCTCGCGGCTTGGCATGCATCCACGGAACAAGAATCCCACCTGCCCGTGTTTCCCACATCCGACCACTATGCGATGACCTGCCTGAACCTCACAAACATGCTGCTGCCCATGGAAGAAACATCCCAGTTTGATGAGACTCCGGAGACATTGTAGCTTAGATTCGCCACAAACTAAGGCAGTTCTTCGCTTGGGAGACATGGCACACAGGCATGATGTTGGAAACAACCATGCAAAGAACATGCATCCATGGAGCTCATATTATAGTAGTACAAGCCAGCATAGTTCAGAAACCAGGGGAGTGCCACATGCAGACACTACAAGCCAGCAGGTCAGGTCAAGAGAGAATACATATTATACATAGCTTAGTAATAGTTCACAGTGCCAGCTAGGCATCCATTCTGTGCTGAAATGATGAAGATTATACATAGTTTACCATGGCTTCAATTGGATTCTCAGGCACTGATCATGTCTCACCCGGCAGACCGTTTTCGACAGTGGATTGGGTGCCCCTTATTGCAGTTTTCTGTGCAAAAAAATGGAAGAGAACGTATGTGATTAGGTCAAATCATGCTCAGACGCAGAGAAGAAAAGGAAATTCAAAACCTGCAGAGCAAATGCCAGGTTTGCAGTAGCAAAGTCAGAACAAGTGCCAAGTACTCCCTCCGTTCACTATTATAAGAGGTTCGAACTTTTTCTGAATCGGATGTTATATACGCATAGTGTGTTTGTTCACTCATTTTTAGTTCGTGTGTAATCTATATTGAAATATCCACAACATCTTATAATAATGAACAGAGGAAGTAATTCCAAACAAAGAAGCAAAATGCTTGGTTTCCAGCTTTAACTCGCAAGGAAAAGAACGGCCAGCAAGGATGACGTAAATGTTTTTACAGTTTGTCTAATTCACAACTAGATGTTTTTTAAGGATGTCACATTTAAGCTCCCACAAATATATAATGCAGCAACAAGAAACAAAAAAAACTAGGACAAAAAAAATACCACAAATAGAGTGGACATCAGCTTAGATGTGACATAACTATGTCACATCTAGATGTGTCCTAGACAGACCCAATGTCTTATCCTCTTAGTTCAGGAACGATGACAAGAAAAAGAGCTTGGTTAAATATAACAACGAAACGAAGGATGAAGTGGAAGGACTGAATATTTCCACCAATATTATGCCGTTCAAACATGACACGTTTCTGTACAACTTATCAGCTAAGCTAAAAGCTTGAGCTACTTGTCTCTTCTTCATGTAAATAGTACTTACTTCATGTCAATAGTACTTACTTCACATGACACCTATACATGAAAGGAAATGCAGGCTCAATGAAGTTAAAGTATGTAATGCAGAGTATGAGAGTAAGGTTACCAAAGTTGCCAATGCAGATGCTTCATTTTCCTTCATCAGCATCTCAGCCACTGAGCTGTTAATCATGAGGGCGTTTTAGGGCCATTGACAGGAGAACGTTTTCTTACGGTCCTTACGACCGTGCACTCGCTGTCTGAACTTTCCGGGGTACTCAAATCAACAACAGGAGTTCCTTCAACAAAGTTGATAGCAGGAGTCATGTCCATGTTCTTGTCTTCCTTTGAGGGGGTCACATTATCATCCAACGCCATCACAGACGATCCGCCCAACAGCATGCTGGAAGGCTGGATCGCCATCATATCCTCAACGGAACACTCCTTTTCAGTGTTTTTCTGTTGTGTGCTAGGAGTGCTTGGCAGTGATACAGCTGAAGTTGGTATCACCACATCCACATGACCACTGGATGGATTTAGTTTTGCGACATTTACATTTTCTTCTTCGCTGCACCGGTTCACTATGCCTTGATCTCCCTCTGGAATATCTGAACCATTTCCGGAAACATTGGTTGTTACATCTCCAAGTTCTTCCGTTGCCTGTGACACAACCAAAGTTGGTACCATCACATCCTCATGAACATTAGGCGATGTTGGTTTTGCGACATTTTCATGTTCTTCGCTGCATTGGTTCACTCTACCATCACATCCATCTGGAATATTGAAATCATCATTTCCTGAACCGGTGGTCGTTACATCTCTAGGTTTATTTTTTCCATCTCCAGGCTTTTTGCTATTGCTGCTATTCCGTGTCACGCTGTTTTGTCGAGAATGAGTCCGCGTGGCTCTGTAACCTTCCCAGTCAGGATCATCTTCAGAGTCCGCACTGCTCGAAACACCTTCCTCGCCCTCCCCAGAACTTCCATCTTCATGCTCGTCGACCGACGTGTCTTCCATGTCCTTAGTTGCCAGCTCTGAGGTATCATCTAGGAGCGTGTCGACATCCATCTCGTCACCATCATTCTCCACATTGTTATCTTCTCTCACTGCAAGTTCAGTGCTATTTTTGCCGGCTTCTCCGCTGCAGCCTTCAAGCCCAGAGACTTCACGCATGAACTTGGCGAGCGCGTCCGTGATACTTGCACAAAGATTACCTGCAGCCTTGCATAAGACCTCCTTCTTCTACAGACAAAGGCGCGTCAAAGCACACAAAATCATTACAGGGGAAAATGGCAATGGCACTGAAGATAATTTTCGCACAAAAAAGGTAGTGGTACCTGTGGACAGTACTCCGGTAGGACATTTGATGACACAAAATTTGCTATCGCCGAGACGTCGCCAAGCAGGACAGGCGCACTTGAACTTGACGCGCCCCTGGAAATGATCTTGCGAGTGGCTTCCCTTTTCAACTGCATGCAACATGTGAAGCAGATGCAGAGGATCATCATAACAGTTACAAAAAGGCATTGCTAGTATTACAGAGGGAAAACTCCAAGAGAAGAACTTACAAAGCATTTTCCGAAAGATCCATTGTTCTTCATGTCCATCTCGATGACTTTATCCATCAGCTTCCTGTCCCACGCAGACACTCTCGGCGTGCCGTCAGGTATTTCCATGCCACGGACATCAAGCGAGTCTAGGTACAGAATCTGTATATATCAAAATAAAACTAAACGTATTAGACTAACTTCAGTGTGCAGTGCAGATAAAATAAAATCTGTAGCATTCATTCATATTCCTTGTCTCATGAATCATTGTGCAGAATGCTCACCACAAGATAGAAGAGGCAGCCCCCTGCACTGTTCTTTTTGCCAAGGGAAGAAACGCACTTCTCGAGCTGCTCCACAACGAATTTGCACCAGTTGAGCTCCCTGATGGACCCGATGTTCACCAGCGCGGGGAAGCACCGGGGGCTGATCTTCAGGCTGCTGGTCGGGCAGAGGAAGGACGAGAGTACGAGCATCACGAAGGTCCGGAGGAAGTGCTCGTCCGCCGACTTCATCAGCTTGATGGACTTCTCCAGGCTGGCCATGGAGGGCGGCCTGTCGACGCCGTGCTTGTCCAGCACGGACGCGATGCTCTCGTCGTCCAGCCCGTACACGACGTCGCGGCCGCTCTTCGGGACGCCGAGCACCCGGTGCACGCTGTCGACGGTGACGGGGATCCTGCCCCGGCCGGGGATGACCAGCTCCGAGGAGTCGGTGTCGAACCGCCGGAGGAGCCAGGTGGAGAGCCTGGCGGGGATGGTGGGGCATTCAAGCCTCAGCAGCCCCCCGAAGCCGGCGCCCTCTATCATCTCCCGCTGCCCGGCGGTGAGGTGCGGGTACAGCTTCATGATCCTCGCCGGCGACGCGCGGTGCCTGAGGCCCTGGGTTGGACCCTGGATTGGGATTTCTCGTTAATCAGGCATACTATACAAGAAGAAGAAATGCAGCTGGGAGAGGTTTTGCGCGCCCGTCACCTTGTCGCCCGGTTCATGGCCGCGGCTGCTCCCCCACTTCCTCTCCTTGCGCTTCCTGCTGAAGCCCCACCTACCCATCCTCGATGGCTCTGTCTGATGGCGATGGCAGCGAGAACCGACTAATCTGAAAATCTACTCGGGGCTCGCATTGCTCATGCCGATCTGGATTAAAACCCACCAAGAAGGAAAGCCTCTATTCAATAGTCAATCAATCCATACTGGATCAATCACCTTCCATTCCTCAAGAAAACCAATCACCTTCCTTTTCTGGACCAATCAATGCATACTGGATCAAGGCATTTGTACGATGCAGAGAGAGAAAATCAATCACCTTCCCTCTATGGAGAAAACCAGGTCGGCCTGGATCTTGATGCTGGCAACAAAGGCAAAAGAGGATTCTGTCAATGGCTCCTCCAAGCTCATTACTCCTGCCTCAAGAACAGCACCGCAAAACGGGGGGCATTTACTCCTAGGCTGCAGCAAGAACAGAGTAGAGTAGGTGGAGGCCAGCATGCATACCTGAAACCCGAAGGAAAATGAAGGTGACGACGAGGACGAGCCCCCCCAACTGACTGGTGATGTGAGGAGAGAGAGGTTTCAGTTTCGTGGCCGCGTGGCGACGCACCGTGTACTGCCATTGACAGTGTGCTGCTGCGGCCTAGATTTTCGCGCCATCGCGGTGGGTGCGCTTGTGTTTCGCTAGACCCGATGCTGTGCTGGGCCTCGCCAGTCAGAGGCCGCAGACCACTTCGTCAAAAAAAAAAGAAGAACCGCAGACCACCATTTCCATGCAGCTTTTTTTTTCCCTTGCAAGGTTTGGTTTTCGGGCCCTGTTTTAATCCCGTTTGAAGCTTCAGTGAAACCAGCCCAGCCACGAGGTACGTTTGCCGCCGATCAGTGGAATTTCCTATTTGCCGCCACCAGCGCCAATTAATGTGTTCTGTATGAGCCGGCCCATATATAAGTTCGCCCCCATGGTGTTCCGAAGTTGCAAGAAATTTCTGGCTCAATTTTTCCTTACCCATTCCGGTCGGTTTTGGGAAGCTTCCAACATGGTTTTTCATTCCCATTTTTTTCTAGTGGCCGGTGATATACAGAAGGGAAGCAATGGAAGCTATGGTTTGATCATAGAAGAAGTAAGGCAAAGAGCTCTGGAATATAATTGCAAATTCGTTTTTGAGGGAAGAGCATCAAATAACGAAGCACACTCAGCAAAGTTCTCTCTTAATTTAGGTCAGGATCGCCATATTTAGCTGGGCCAGCCCCATGACCAATTTTGTATCCCCCTTTTGTAATCTTTGAGTAATAAAGTTTGTCCTTTTCCCAAGAAAAAAATATATTTTTATCGGTTTTAATCAATTTATTTTATTTTTATGTTTTATTTAAAATACAAACATTTAATAATCCAGTAACTATTTTAAACTTGGTAACATTTTTCAACTCCACAATTAATCAAATCTGCCAACATTTTGAAATTCATGAAAAAAATAAATTCGTGATCTTGTTCTAAATTCATGATTTTTTAAAAAAATTTGTGAACCTTTTAAATTTGTGGCCATTTTTTAGTTTCTTTTTGGTAAAAAAGGGTACTCGGTTTTCCCTAAACCATAAGAAGTTACCGGTTGTCGGTTTTTAGCCAACAAATGGTGTTTTCTAGAAGGCTAGTGCAGGAAAAAACAAGGGGGGGGGGGGGGGGAGCAACACGAGCAATCGAGCTATACAACTAGTCCACGGCCCACTGATGTCGTGACGTGAGCGCTATAGGGCAACTCGACGCATAAAGCGCTGTCGGGGAGGTCTCTCAAAGGAAATATAGGAAAATTACATAAGTTCAAATCGAGAATTTTGCCGACATAGATTTTCTTATAGCGCCTGGAGGCTCTCATCGGTCGTATGTATGGAGGGCAATACTGGATGGTCGTGACACTTTGACACAAGGTATGATAAAAACTTTTAGGAATGATGATGATACCAACCCTTGGAAGGACAATTTCCTCCCTCCGGATGGATCATTACAGACATTCATGTCGATCAAACAAGTGGAGTGAGCGAATTGATAAATTGTACATCTGCGAACCTTAGCTCAGTTATTGGGTATGCAGTTGTGGAGCCTAACAACCCGGGTTCAATTCCTATAATTGAGAGGTGATGCATAGGGCTTTATCCCCATTCATTGAGGATCATGCTTATCTTGGTGCTCATTAAAAAAATCTTTGTGAATCATGCTTTGATACTCATATTAAAATGGTTGTGTGCATCCCTAGTTAGTGCATAGGCCGAGAAGTAATTTTCTCTCTCAATTTTTATGAAAACAATTCAAAAGTCTCGCCCCCGTGCGACTCCTGCGGTTTCACACCGGGGTGTCCAAGTCCGGCCACCCAGGGCCTCTCCCCTCACCGCTGCCGGAGGGTGTCGTCGGGCAAAACTCGGGCGGCGTCGACGGTGGCAGGGCTGTGCACGTGCGCGGCATAGTCAGATCAGGAGGTCTCGTGGGATGCAGGTCAGGCGATATGTGCGTGGCCTAGGGTTGGAGAAGGCCGTCGTGGGCAGGGGAGGGCGAATATTTGGTTTACTAGATCATTGACGGCGCGCGTTGTTGCGCCCGTCTAATTTTTCAATAGAATGATAGTAATT
Organism: Triticum timopheevii; assembly: GCA_963921465.1. NCBI lineage: Eukaryota > Viridiplantae > Streptophyta > Magnoliopsida > Poales > Poaceae > Triticum > Triticum timopheevii. The sequence goes on along the minus strand of OY997262.1, from coordinate 272,735,558 downwards.
TCCACGCACATACATATATAGGCATGAAATATGTAGGTTTAATTTATTCATCCTAGAAGAAAAGTCATCAGGCATTCCAGGAAAATCTAAAATAGATTGGAATTCAACTACATTTCAGGTCATAATGAATAAATTGCATAATCTCGCATGGTAACCAAGAGGCGAATTGGACAGACAAACTCAACTCAGTTTTGATCTCAAGCCTGATGTACAGATGTCAAGCAACAAAACAATGTTCGAAAACTTGAATCATTATATAGAAGAAAATAAACATGTGCAAAAAATAAACAATGTTGAAAGACCTCTTGTGAATAAACAGTTGAATATATTTCGATAAGAGAATAAAGGGCACTACTACATCCTGCAAGTCCAAAGGAAGATGCTAGATTACAGGTGCACCACATTTTTCATAAGTAGATATACCTTGTAGGTAGCAAGTAGCAACACATGAATGGTTAGTTCCCTAATTAAACGATGATGAGTAGCATCACAGGTTGTGCGGTGTGCCACAACAGCTGGTCAGATGACACAAGTTTTTTGTGAAGGAAACACACTGTTCTAGATAAACTTCAACCCACTGCTTGCACTGACAATAGTATATGATGCAAGGTTCGTAGTTATCCTTCTATGAAAACGTCTGCACTTCTGATTTTCAAAATGGTTGCTTTATCACACAAAATAATTTGCAGTACATAACACAGGAAAGTACCTTGAGAGCTATATCTATATTCTGCATGTGGTCACTGTATAAGCTCCTTTGCAATTTTGGACAAAGTATGAATCCACTGAACATTATAAGCTTGTCGAAGATAAAACAATAAAAAGAAACATGCAAAAACTGACCAAGACCTATAAACTGGGCAAGAATACCCTATCAGTCTTAGCAGGAGATGTAAGTTTAGATTTTTCTTCCAATTGATGTACAAATTGAAGACAATTGTATACAGTGATCTTGCTGTTCCAAGATCGGAAGAAAAAAACTGCAACAACATGGCTTTGGGAGCCGCACCTGCTCCCTATCATGCTATAAGAATCCATATGTCAAGATTTCTGTCCAACAATAGGATATCTTTACTTTATTAGTTCTGTAGATGGATAAAAACTGAGCTGGTGCATCTTTTGTTAGTGCAAATCATAAGATGGAATTCATGTTTACCCCAAAAAACATAAAATCAAATAAGCACCTCACTTGGACTTATTTAATGTCCCCATTCATGTTGAACTCTTCATTTTTCGAAGTGTAGACACAAAATGTCATATAATGGAAACACTTAAGGTAACAATAATGATTGGTTTGATTGAATAGGCATCAGCGCAGTTAATATTCAAGCGCATTCTCTCTTTTTTCATATTTCTGTAGGTCATCACAAATTAGATTGTTGTGACCAGCTTTTACTTACATAAGAGTAAGCTAATACCTGAGATCACATTTTACTTTATTCAGAGCAACTTATGATGAAATATGTATCTCAGGAATACCACCATATAGAACATATTTCCTACCATATGGTACCTGCCATTCAAACCTAATTTACTTGAAATGCTTCTGCACATGCAGATCTCGACCATCTCCAAACTTTGAAAAAGTGGAACAATTCATGGTTGTATTCCCTATGGAGAGCAAAGCCAATTCTCCTATTTGTTTGCCTGGATGGTTGTATCAATGTATTATCAAACCATGGAATTGTAGCAAGGGTGCAGAGGCATGGTGAGTGATCGGATTGTCAATGTACCGTGCTGGTCGTCGTTGCTCGAGCATGGAGGTCGCACCCACCAGATGTGCATGCAGCTGCTGAACCAGACCGTTCTCATGGGTATGGATGGAGTCTGTGCCTATCGACACGCACCGACCCTCGCCGCGGTATTGCCCGTGTCCTGCAGGTTGAGCTGGTCCATGAGCGTCTGCACCCACCTCTTCTTCTTCAAGTGGTGATCCCACCTCTTCTTCTTCAAGTGGTGATTTGACTGTAGACCATGCAACATCAAGCAGTATGTGAACAAATAAAGTTATCGAATACAAAAAGGATGCTTGAACTACAAATCATAAAAGATCAAAATTTGAGGACCAACGTGTTCACAAGCTATGGAAAAATGTTCTTCACCAAAATTTTACTGCAGCTTATTCCTTTTCTTTTCTTTTCCTTCACAAACCTGCACAATTATCAGAAGAAAATTATCTCTGATATATACATTAACTGCAGATCAACACTGAACCGCTACTGAAACTGAGTTTTGCGAGAGGGATTGGGGAGAAGTGGGGAGAAAAAAACGTCGGTCGCTTAGCATGTACCTGTTCCCCTGAAGCTGCGCCATCGGAGCATAGTCACACGAGGAGCTCGGCTCAGAGAAAGATCGAAGGCGTCGCTGCCGGAGGGCGAGGTGCGGAACAACGGAAGTGGTGGGCTCCTAAGACGGATCTGGATGGGCTCCCATGCTTTCTAGTAGCCTTCGCATCCTCCATCTTCCTCCCTAAGAAAGAGTGTTAGACAGAACGGCGATGGTAGCGAGAACTTGATTCATGCGGCGGATGACGGGGAGGGAACGGCAGCAGCGGTCGACGGGGAGGGAACGGCGGCAGCGGTCGACGGGGACACACAACGGCAACTGGGCAGAGCGAGAGAAGACATGGCGAGAGAGGCGGGATGAGAAGAAACCAAGGCTCCTAGAGAACCAGCGACCCAAAGGGAATAGAAGAACGACGGAGGAGGTGGTAGCGGCGGCGGCGGCGGCGGTGACGTGCCTAAGATCTATCGAGAGGGACGCGCATCGCCTCACACCCTTTTCTCCCGAGTAGACGTATCGGCTTCACCGAGCAGCGTCTATTTTCCTTAGCGGGCCTTTCGCCGCAGTTAGGCCCGATTAACCACAGTGCTCCGAAATTTCCACCGGAGTAGCTGCCTCTCGGACAGTTGGCCCACTTAGCGAGCAAGCTCGCGACAGGGTAATCATCCAACGGCCAGAAACGACTAAAACATAAGATCTGACGACCAAAATCGTTGGGGGCATGAGAGAGCTCGCATTAGGCTTAATAATTAACCATAATATTATCTAGGAGTTTAGTAGCTTCTCCTAAAGTGATTTCCATAAAAGTGCCTCCCGCGGCCGAATCTAAAAGATTTCTAGAAGCAAAATTCAATCCGGCATAAAAATTTTGTATGATCATCCATAAATTCAAACCATGCGTAGGGCAATTGTGAATCATTAATTTCATTCTTTTCCGAGATTGGGCAACATCCTCAAGATCAAGTTGTTTAAAATTCATAATATCGTTTCTAAGAGAGATGATCTTAGCGGGAGGAAAATACTTAGAGATAAAAGCATCTTTGCACTTATTCCATGAATCAATACTATTTTTAGGCAAAGACGAAAACCAAGTTTTAGCACGATCTCCAAGCGAAAATGGAAATAACTTCAATTTAACAATATCCTTATCCGTGTCTTTCTTCTTTTGCATATCACACAAATCAACAAAGTTGTTTAGATGAGTAGCGGCATCTTCACTAGGAAGGCCGGAGAATTGATCTTTCATAACAAGATTCAACAAAACAACATTGATTTCACAAAATCCAGCATCATTAAGAGGAGCAATCGGAGTGCTAAGGAAATCGTTATTATTGGTATTGGAAAAGTCACACAATTTGGTATTATCTTGAGCCATCGTGACAAGCAATCCAACACACAAGCACACAAGAGGCAAGCGAAAAAGAGGCAAACGGAAAAGAGAGGGAGAATAAAACGACAAGGGTGAAGTGAGGGAGAGGAAAACGAGAGGCAAGTGGCAAATAATGTAATGTGAGGTAGATGAGTTTGTGATGGGTACTTGGTATGTCTTGACTTGAGCGAAGACCTCCCCGGTAACGGCGCCAGAAATCCTTCTTGCTACCTCTTGAGCACTATGTTGGTTTCCCTTGAAGAGGAAAGGGTGATGCAGCAAAGTAGCGTAAGTATTTTCCTCAGCTTTTGAGAACCAAGGTGTCAATCCAGTAGGAGGCTCCACGGAAGTCCCTCGTACCTACACAAACAAACAAGAACCTCGCAACCAACGCGATAAAGGGGTTGTCAATCCCTTCACGGTAACTTGCGAAAGTGAGATCTGATAGAGATAATAAGATAAGATAAATATTTTTGGTATTTTTATGATATAGATTGAAAAGTAAAGATGCAAATAAAAGTAGATGGAAAACTTATATGATAAAAGATAGACCTGGGGGCCATAGGTTTCACTAGTGGCTTCTCTCGAGATAGCATAAGTATTACGGTGGGTGAACAAATTACTGTCGAGCAATTGATAGAAAAGTGCATAGTTGTGAGAATATCTAGGCATGATCATGTATATAGGCATCATGTCCGCGACAAGTAGATCGAAACGATTCTGCATCTACTACTATTACTCCACACATCGACCGCTATCCAGCATGCATCTAGAGTATTAAGTTCATAAGAACAGAGTAACACATTAAACAAGATGACATGATGTAGAGGGATAAACTCAAGCAATATGATATAAACCCCATATTTTTATCCTCGATGGCAACAATACAATACGTGCCTTGCTGCCCCTGCTGTCACTGGGAAAGGACACCGCAAGATTAAACCCAAAGCTAAGCACTTCTCCCATTGCAAGAAAGATCAATCTAGTAGGCCAAACCAAACTGATAATTCGAAGAGACTTGCAAAGATAACCAATCATACATAAAGGAATTCAGAGGAGATTCAAATATTTCTCATAGATAAACTTGATCATAAAACCACAATTCATCGGATCTCGACAAACACACCGCAAAAAGAGTTACATCGAATAGATCTCCAAGAAGATCAAGGAGAACTTTGTGTTGAGATTCAAAGAGAAAGAAGAAGCCATCTAGCTAATAACTATGCACATGAAGGTCTGTGGTAAACTACTCACAACTCATCGGAAGGACTATGGTGTTGATGTAGAAGCCCTCCATGGTCGATTCCCCCTCCGGCGGAGCACCGGCGAAGGCTCCAAGATGGGATCTCGCAGATACAGAAGGTTGTAGCGGTGGAAATAGTTTTTCGTGGTGCTCCTGGATGTTTTCAGGGTATGGAGGTATATATAGGCGAAGGAGGTAGGTCAGGGGAGCCTCGAGGGGCCCATGAGGGTGGGGGGGCGCCTACCCCCCTAGGGCGCGCCCTCCTGCCTTGTGGCCGCCGCCTGCTTCTTGACGTCCACTCCAAGTCTCCTGGATTGCGTTTGTTCCAAAAAGATCGCTCCCGAAGGTTTAATTCTGTTTGGACTCCGTCTGATATTCCTTTTCTTCGAAACACTGAAATAGGCAAAAAAACAGCAATTCGGGCCGGGCCTCCGGTTAGTAGGTTAGTCCCAAAAATGATATAAAAGTGTAAAGTAAAGTCCATAAGCATACAAGACGGGTAATATAATAGCATGGAACAATCAAAAATTATAGATACGTTTGAGACGTATCTGCTACCAGTTCATGACATGGTGGATTCTGAGACATGTCCTGCAAAGCAACCATACCAGTCAACAAGCACTTAGGCAAAGAAAGCACAAAGCCACAAACTAAGGTAAAGAGTAAACATAGAACATAAACTACATGCAGGCGACATCAATTATACATGTCTTGATCAATGATTTGAAGATTGGCAATGTTGTGGGTGCTAGACATCACTAAAATCATGCTACCACAAACCAAAGAAAGAAGAGGAAAGCTTGTTCATTACCAGCAGGCGTTGACATGATAGCAAATGGTCAGGTCCCTATTCTGAACAAATACAACTTGTCAGCCTATCCAACCAAACTGAGCATCAAACATCAGCAATGCGAGACCACAATCCACCCTTGTTGAGCAAAAAGTGAAGCACCACCAGATAAAAACAATTTCCTGGCTTCTGAGTTCTGAGCACAAGAGGTAGCCATGAGAGAAACAAAAGCAAGCACACCTTAATCTTTCTGGCAATAGCCCCAGAAATGATAAACCTAATACCGAACTTACTAAAGGCAACACATAAAATTCCAGCTCCAACTATCAAGCAACATATAATATGTAACATTACACCATTGTCATAAAACCTACAATTCAAAATATTATTAATTTTAGCAAGGGTCAAAGAACAATCTTGAAAAATATATTAGGCCCTATATATTTGGATGCAGGGAGTACCAAGGTTATCCAAGGCTAGGTCTAAGATATATTGCTTGCTCATGGTCACATACCTCGGAGAAGCTTTGGATAAAAAGGACACTGCACAACTTCTAGAGAGTATACAACGTGCAACATATTTCATGGATCGACGACGAATGGACAGGCCTGGGAAAGAAACATGTATATGTAAGAAGCGGGGTGAGTATAACATAGATGTGTTAACTTGTAAAGACCAATTAGAACTATCGAGTGGTGCTAATTAAGGATTAGTATACTACACCTTCAGGAAACTAATGTAGAAAACTTTTGCACAAACTAAAAAGCATCAATGCGTGCATTGTACTTTTTAGGGAAAGTGTGCATTTTATGGCAAAAAGCATAACTATTTCTAAACAATTATGAGGACCATAGAAGGTCATAGGCAGTGTAGCTTATATATGTGAATAGAAAAAGTAGAGCATCTCAGCAAATATACGTCTTATTCTTCCGCCTTATTATGAGATATTTGGTCCCGAGCATCTAGTTCTTACAAATAAAATGGGAAACCAACCACAAATAATTTAGCTTTCCGATGTCATATATACTAAATAATTGCACACCATAAGGAGTGTTACTTAGTAGTCAGTAGTTGTCATTCTTTCTTTTGAGCAGCTATGTTAGTTAGTAAACAAATCACACTGTACATCTATGATTGAAGTTAACATCTCAGTATTTTAGAATCCAGAAATTGTGGAAAGATAACCTGATTGAGTACTCATTGTTATCCAAAGGGTAAGGAAACAAAAAGAAATTCCAACAGCCATAAAGTACCATGAGATCAAGCAGAGATCCACATAGTTTTGATAGAAAGACCTCCAACCATTGGATTAGAAAACTCCTCAGGGGGGAGGGGAGGTCCTTTGTGAGTGGCACTAAGAAGTATTGTAAAGTAATACTAGATCGTTGATGGCGCGCGTTGCCGCGCCAGTCTAATTTGGCTCTATTTTTTTTAGGGATATGAAGTAATTTGTTTTTAATTATTTGCAATGCTTTTGAAGTAGTATTGTGGTTTCTTGTATTTCATGTTTACCTCCTTCATTTTACAAGAAACTCTATAGAATGGCACCCTCCGAGTTGGTAGAATTAAAGAAGCAAATAAAAGAATTACTGGACAAAGGATTTATACGAGCCAGCTCCTCACCTTGGGGTTCACCAGTACTATTTGTCAAGAAAAATGATGGGACGCTGAGATTATGTATAGACTATCGAGCACTCAACATGGTCACCATCAAAAATAAATATCCGATGCCACGGATAAATGATTTATTTGACCAGCTCGCACAAGCCAAGGTTTTCTCAAAAATTGACTTAAGATCGGGGTATCATCAATTAAAGGTACGGACAGAAGACATCCCCAAGACAGCATTCACCTCCAGATACGGATTATATGAATTCACAGTAATGCCGTTCGGACTGACAAACGCCCCCGCATATTTTGTCCACCTCATGAACAAAGTGTTTATGAAATTTATGGACAAATTTGTTGTGGTGTTCATTGATGATATTCTGGTATACTCTAAGACACCAGAAGAACATGCTGAACATCTCAGAATTATACTGGGAGAATTAAGGAAACATCAATTATACTCCAAGTTCAGCAAATGTGAATTTTGGTTAAGACAGGTTGGTTTTCTAGGCCATGTATTGACCCAAGAAGGTGTTGCCGTAGACCCAAAAAAAGTCAAGGCCGTACTTGGCTGGAAACCACCAGCCAACGTAACATATGTACGAAGTTTCTTGGGAATGGCAGGATATTACCAAAGGTTTATTGAGGGGTTCTCCACCATAGCAAAACCAATGACACAGTTACTCAAGAAGGATAAGAAATTTGTATGGACTGAAGCTTGCGAGAAAAGTTTCCAAGAACTCAAAAGGAAATTAACAACAGCACCAGTATTGGTTGTACCAGACATACACAAAAGTTTTGAAGTGTATTGTGACGCATCCCGAAAAGGCCTCGGATGCGTATTAATGCAAGAAGGCAAAGTAGTCGCATACGCTTCCAGGCAACTACGAAAGCATGAATAAAATTATCCTACTCATGACTTGGAGTTGGCAGCAGTCATTCATGCCCTTAAAGACTGGAGGCACTTTTTGCTTGGAAATTGTTGTGAAATATATACGGACCATAAAAGCCTCAAATATATTTTCACACAACCAGAACTCAATTTACGATAACATCGCTGGTTGGAATTAGTGAAGGATTATGATGTTGGCATTCACTACCATCCGGGAAAGGCGAATGTAGTGGCAGATGCTCTTAGTCGAAACCCCAGCTCGGGCAACGATAGTCTACCGAACTTGAGACCTGAATTTCAGAAGGAGTTTGCCAAACTCAACTTGGTGATGGTCACTGAGGGCAACGTGTCAAATTTGGAAATACAGCCCACCCTAATGGAATAGATTAAGGAGGCTCAGCATGGACACCCCAGCATCGAAGGCATAAAAAGAAAAGTGAGTTTCGGCAAGGCCTCGGAATTCGTCATAGATGATAAGGGAATATTATGGTACGGAGAAAGACTTTGCGTACCAAATATAGAGGACCTCAAACAGCAAATTCTAGCCGAAGGCCACACCGCTTCATATTCAATCCACCCTGGAGGAACCAAAATGTACAAGGACATTCAGGAAAAAATTGGGTGGCACGGTATGAAGAGGGATATAGCCACATTCATTGCATGTTGTGATTCATGTCAGCGCATTAAAGCCGAGCACCAAAAACCAGCAGGACTATTACAGCCAAACAAGATACCTGAATGGAAATGGGACGAAATTGGAATGGACTTTATTGTCGGACTACCTCGGTCACGACATGGAAATGATGCCATATGGGTCATCACAGATAGATTAACTAAGGTGGCACATTTCATCCCAGTAAAGACAACCCACACCACTCAGAAGCTTGCCAAACTTTATCTCTCCCGTATAGTTTGTCTGCATGGAATTCCAAAGACTATAATATCCGATAGAGGCACTCAATTCGTCTCTAGATTTTGGGATCATTTACAACAAGCTCTGGGAACCCAACTAGTATTCAGTACAGCATACCACCCCCAGACTGGAGGACAAACTGAACGTGTAAACCAAATTTCTAGAGGACATGCTGAGAGCATGTGTTCTCACATATGGAACCAGTTGGGAAGAAAGCTTTCCATACGCCGAGTTCGCATACAACAACAGTTAACAAGTCAGTCTACAAATGACACCTTTTGAAGCCTTGTACGGGCGAAGATGTCGTACCCCATTAAACTGGTCAGAAACAGGAGACAGCCGTATCTTCGGCCCAGACATACTCATGGAAGCTGAGGAGAAAGTTAGACTAATCAGGGACCGACTCAAGACAGCCCAGAGCCGACAAAAGAGTTATTACGACCAAAAACATCGTGAGGTCAGCTTTGTACCCGGTGAATATGTGTACCTACGAGTATCTCCTATGAGGGGCCTACAACGATTCAAAGTTAAAGGGAAGCTAGCACCACGCTTTATTGGACCCTTCTGCGTGACTGCACGAAGAGGCATAGTAGCCTACCAGCTAGACCTACCCAAAGAACTGTTAGACGTCCACGACGTGTTCTACGTCTCGCAATTGAGGAAATGTGTAAGCAACCCAGAGAAGCATGTATCTCATGAGAGCATTGACGTACAACCAGACCTCACCTACAGAGAACGTCCAATAAAAATATTGGAGGAGTCTGAAAGGAGGACCCGTCAGAAAACAATTAAGTTTTTCAAAGTTCAGTGGAGCAATCACACCGAGGATGAAGCAACATGGGAAAGAGAAGATTTTCTTCGGGCAGAGTACCCACACCTATTTGAGGATCAGCTGAAATCTCGGGGACGAGATTTTTCCTAAGGGGGTAGGTGTTGTAACACTCCAAAAAAATTTATTTGGTTTTTATTACATTCTTTATTTGATTTAAAGGAGGTTATTTGAATTTTTCTAAAAGAGGGACTCTCCTTCTCAAATCTTTTTATGACAATTTTTTTAAAAAGGTCCTTCTCAACCTTGATTTTTGGTTTTAAGGGTTTTTCATATTGTGTTGGCTCAACACAAATAATATTGGAAGGTTTTACAATTCTTTCTATTAAAAAGAAATCCTATGGATTATGGATTTATTCTTTTCCCATTTAAAAATTCCCCTTTTGCCATGACATATGTTGATATCTTTCTTTCAAAATCCACTCCCTACCTTGGGTCAAGTCAAACACCCAATTCCAGCAAGTTTCAACCTCTTTTAGATTTTCTTTCTATTTATTTTATCCTCAAAACTTTTTCTGTCTTTTACTTTGGACTCTTGGGATTTACAAAGGAAGTACCGGATCCTTTAAGTTTCTAAGCCCAAGCAAATTACCCTAGCTAGTCCTTATTACCCTCAACAAAGATCCATCAAGATCCACTGGTCCACAGTTCAAAATTTTCAAAATATGCTTGCTGCAAGTTTGAACCAGATTTGCCATTTTTGGTGAAATTCATTCTTTTTCTTCTCCTAAAAATCTGAGATAAATTAGGCAGCCTCTAGATGCATCAAGAGGTCACCTCACCAAGGATCAGCTCAAGAAAATATTTCCATGTGCCCAAAACATTTCGTCGAACAGCTGGCGTGCACTGTTTCTGTCAAAGTTTAGAGTTCGGTGTTCAATTCTGTTGTCAGTGTCATTTTCTTCAGAGCCGCGGCGTCAATCTCTTCAGTGCTCGCTCTGGCCTCTTGCTCCCTGCTCCTCCTTCTTATCCATCGCGCCGCACGGTCGTTTGGACGGGCGCGAGCATCGGTGGCGACGTGTCTCGCCAACGCCGGCGTCTTCCACGGTGGCAGAACCGCCCGTGGCGGCCAACAGGGGCCAGCCCTGCCATACGGAGCCGCCCAGCACCACCCACACCACCAGAAGCCTACGCGTGGTCGTCTTATTCCCCGTGCGTTCTGCGGCACAGTCACCATGGCCTGAGAAGCGCAGAGCGTGCTCTCTGCCGCCGACGTGCCCGTGAGGCCGTTCCGTCGAAAGACTTGGAGTATCGCCCAAGTGTACCAAGATTAGGCGTTGAATGAAGCCAGTGGACCAACATGAAGCTGCCCAGTCACCTAAACCTTCCGTTCAACCTCTGCCTCGCCGTAATCACTCGCCGGAGATATCCCGTTCTCGGCAACCACCTCGGACCGGCTATAAAAGGGGGCCTCGAGCTCGTTCTCGACCCAGCACTACCCCTCCACCTCGCCAGGACTGCGCCCAGCCACTAGGAGGACCTCGAGGAGGCCTTCTTCCTCGACTCCGGCCGCCCCAATCCGCTTTGGGCTCCGGCAAGATCCTCTCTGGTGAGAGCACCCCCGCCTCCCAGACTGTGCCAGTAGCCTCCTAGTGCACCCACTCTTCTAACCCGAGTCCCAATTTGACGTTTGCAGCCCTCCTCGGCGATATCCATCACCGCCCGAACCACCGCCCGCCGGAGTGAAGGCCGTCGTCGACGTGGTGCTCGCCGACGACCAACTCCACCACCCACAGACGCAGGAGAGCTCAGTGAGTCCATAGGTACCCTCTGTTTCCTCTACCTCACCGTGGATCGACGCCGGCGACCACCGCGAGCCTCGGGCGCCGGCGGGACTCTGTTTTGATTTTTAAACCTGACGAGTGGGACCCGCTTGTCAGCTTTTTCTCTTTTTCGAAACGTTTTCTGAAAGCGCCTTCGGGCAAAATACGTTTTCTAACCGAAACGTTTCCTGTCTTTTTTAAAACTAGCCCCTGGAAAGTTTCTGTTTCATCACAGATTAGTCCCTAGACTAAAACCCTTATAACTTTTAAACAAAAGATGATTTTGAGTTGATTCTTTTTCTGTCATCTTTATTTTTATATCTAGTTTTTTATCATATTTATTTGAAAATTATTTGGAGCAATTTTTATGCACGCACGGTATTTACGTTAGTATCCGATTTCTTTTATAACGTAGATACCGACGGAGGTGACGGAGCCGCAAACTTCACCGAGCTAGACTCCGACTACTCCGAACCAGGCAAACATGTTTGAACCTTTGATATGATGAGTGTCTTGCATGTTTACTTGAGTAGTTTTCTCATGGCGTGTTCATATAAGCATTAGTGAATGTTATATTGCATGCAAAGCAAGCTACAAGTGAGCTTCGAAATTTGATGAGTTTATATGATGGTGAGATAACCTAATCATGTGGTGGCATGATAGGTTGCAAGCTGGTATTGTTGAAGCATGCCAGTCTTATGCCAACCGTTTAACTCCAGTATTAACGTGGATCAAGTCATGTTCCCGTTCGCCCCTTTTTCGTGCTGCCACATGTCTTCTGCTAAGAATGCGGTCTAGTCAGTTGCAAACCTCTTTCCTCGTACACACCAAATAGAGGGGTCGTGATGAGGGTTCCACGGCCCTGGATTAAAGCCCGTCATCCGGTCAGGGGGCATGGGTGTTTCCGGCTGGGACCGAGAGGGGGGCACCACTTAGAGCGCGCGATATAAATTTGATTCCATGCTATTCGAGGTTGTAGCCTCCCGTCTTAGAGTTTTTCTTGAACATTGCCTAGGGTGATTCCTGGCAGCGGAATGAGGAATGGGTGTGTACTGGTTAGATGTGTTTCTTCTAAAATACCGTAAACGGAACTAGTCCTTTGTGACTACGGAAATCCGTTGGCTGTGGGTAAAGAGTACAAACTCTGCAGAGTCAAAACCAGTCGAGTAACCGTGTCCATGGTCAAGGACTGTGAACAACATGTCAATGTCAGTATCAGTGTCAGTCTCAACGTCCGTCTCAGCGTCAGTCTCAGTGTCAGTCTCAGTGACAATCTCCGGTGAACAAACATGAGTGGTAAACCCGGCTGAATGTTATTCCTGTGGATGGACTAACCAGTTTATTATTATGTACTGAGTATTTCCTTGGGATGAATTAAATTCATGAGCTACTTGAATTCGAATGGTGAAATATAAGCCCTTTATGTGATGTCGCTCAGACGTCCGACTATGGCACACTTGTTATTTACTTTTGATATAAGCCCTTTATGTGATGTCGCTCAGATGTCCGACTGTGGCATTCTTGTTAGTTACTTTTGATATAAGCCCTTTATGTGATGTCACTCAGACGTCCGATTGTGGCATTCTTGTTAGTTACTTTTGATATAAGCCCTTTATGTGATGTCGCTCAGATGTCCGACTATGGCATTCTTGTTAGTTACTTTTGATATAAGCCCTTTATGTGATGTCGCTCAGACGTCCGACTGTGGCATTCTTGTTAGTTACTTTTGATATAAGCCCTTTATGTGATGTCGCTTAGACGTCCGACTGTGGCATTTGCATTATTTACTTTTGATATAAGCCCTTTACGTGAGGTCGCTCAGACGTCCGACTATGGCACTCTTGTTATTTACTTTTGTTATAAGTCCTTCTCGAGATGTCGCTTAGACGTCCGACTGTGGCACGTACTGTTGTCTACATTTCAATATAAGCCCTTTATGTGGTGTCGCCCTGACGCCCAACTGCGGCATGTTAATTTATTTTTACCCTATCGAGGCGTCGCTTCAGACACCCGATCGGTCTTCAGTTATTTTTTTGGGATTTCGGGAGGACCACCGCCTGACTTCCTTTTTATTTAACATGTCGTGCAAATTTATTATCTGAGTGTGCATTACTAATCTGCTCATGGGCATCATGTTTGCATTTGTTATATCTTATGTCCAAACTGTCTTGCGAGTACATTCAAAGTACTCACCTGGCTTGTTGATTTGGCCAGATGTTGACGAAGGCGATCTTATGGATGAAGAATATGATAGCGAGTCCGACGCCTAGAGGAGTCCCAATCAGTCCCGTGCGATCCTGGAATTGGTCACTTGTATCATATACGTTTCCGCACCCGAATAAAATCATCGAGCCTCACTCCGGCGCTCGATGAGCTGTAAGATTTAGGAGTCATGTCACCCACTTCACTGTGACATATCCACCACTACTTTTATTACGAGTCAGTAGTTATGCCACCATACTCCTTGTGTCATATCCGCCTTTATGTATTATATCGGCATGCTTGTAATAAATTGTTGAGCAGCCTCAGCTCAACCTTGTATAATATTTAGTACTCCTCGTCGCCCTGTGGGAAAGCGATCACCGGGTTATCTTTGGAACTTGTCTGGGTGTGTTTTATTAAATATCCAGTTCTAGTTGTCATAAGGTCAAGGTACAACTCCGGGTCGTCCTTTTACCGAGGGACACAACTATTCGAATAGATAAGCTTCCCTGCGGGGGTGCACCACATAACTCAAAACGCTCGATCCCCTTTGGCCGGACACACTTTCCTAGGTCATGCCCGGCCTTGGAAGATCAACACGTCGCAGCCCCACCTAGGCACAACAGAGAGGTCAGCACGCCGGTCTAAATCCTATGGCGCAGGGGTCTGGGCCCATCGCCCATTGCACACCTGCACGTTGCGAGGGCGGCCGGAAGCAGACCTAGCCTCCCTAATACAAGAGCAGGCGTTCCAGTCCAATCCGGCGCTCGCCACTCAGTCGCTGACGTCAAGAAGGCTTCGGCTGATACCACGACGTCGAGTGCCCATAACTGTTCCCGCGTAGTTGGTTAGTGCGTATAGGCCAGTGGCCAGACTCAGATCAAATACCAAGATCTCGTTAAGCGTGTTATTATGAAGTAACCATGGATGCCGACGAGGGCCAGGCCCACCTCTCTCCTAGGTGGTCTCAACCTGCCCTGTCGCTCCGCCACAAAGTAACAGTCGGGGGCCGTCGGGAACCCAGGCCCACCTCTACCGGGATGGAGCCACCTGTCCTTCCAGCCCCCACATCGGAATCACGTGCGGGTACTCAACGAGCTGACCCGATTTTAGTCTCCATCTGTATAGTATGTATATATGTATAGTATATACCCGTGATCACCTCCCGAGTGATCACGACTCGATAGTATAGCAAGGCAGACTGATAAGAATGTAGGGCCAATGATGATAAACTAGCATCTTATACTAGGCATTTAGGATTGTGGGTAAGGTATCAATGACTGTAGCAACAATGACAGGCTATGCAACAGAATAGGAACCGAATAGTACAAAATCAAAATGTTCTAAATCAACTAAATCAACTAGCCTACTAAATCAACTAAATCAAAATGTTCTAAATCAACTAAATGAACTAGCCTACTAAATCAACTAAATCAAAATGTTCTAAGTCAACTAAATCAACTAAATGAACTAGCCTACTAAATCAACTAAATCAAAATGTTCTAAGTCAACTAAATCAACTAGCCTACTAAATCAACTAAATTATATCAACTAAATCAAAATGTTGCATATGAACTAGCCTACTAAATTAAAATGTAGCGGGCAAGAGGGAGAAGGAGGGGCGACTCGAGGAGGGAGAAGAGAGTAGGATGGAGGAGGAAGGCGGAGCAAGGAGGGACCGGCCGGCGCGGCCAGTGGAGGGAGGACGGAGGAGGAAGGCGGAGCGAGGAGGGGCCGGCCAGCGGCGAGTGGAGAGGAGGACGGAGGAGGAGGCCGGTACCGAGTCCAGCAAGGAGGAGGAGGTGACGGCGGCGCAGACGGAGGAGGGGCGACGGGGGTGGACCGGCGCGGGGGATTGAGAGGGGATGCAGTGAGTGTGTGACTGTGTGAGTGGATCAGATAGAGGAGATGGGGGTGGGAGATGAATGGCTTAGCAGTAGCGCGCTGTAGGAAAAGACGCTACTGCTAAGCTATCTAGCAGCAGCGCCTTTCACAATAAAGCGCTACTGCTATGTGTCAGCATGTAAAAATAGACTTTGTTCAATATATCAAAAATACATTGATCATCAATGATCTTTTTGTGTACAATCTGATTTGTCAATATGAGTCCTCACCGGTTTAGGAACAGGTGAAGACTCATATTGCAACCATAAATTCTACACATAGAGTTCAATGAAGACCAAGTGCTTGTCAAAGTTTGAGAAGTAACATATTTAAGGTGGTAGAAACTCTCTTCACGGAGCGAGGTGGGACTAAAATTTTGTAGTAAACTTAGCAGTAGCGCTTATTTGAGAAATGCGCTGCTACTATACTACGTAGCAGTAGCGCCCGTCGTTATAACGCGTTGCTGCTATAACTAGCCTCGCGGCAGCCTCGTGGGAATTGTAGCAGTAGCGCGTCTTTGAGCGGGCACGCTACTGCTATATTTGTTTCAGCAGCGAATTACTGCTGAGCACGCTACTGCTAATTAGTAGCAACGCCTTATTTTAAAGCGCGCTGCTGATAAGATTCTGTGTATAGGCTTTTCCCTAGTAGTGGGAGGCTCCTCAAAAGTCCCACGCACCTACACAAACAAACAAGAACCTCGCAACCAACGCAATAAAGGGGTTGTCAATCCCTTCACGGCCACTTGCGAAAGTGAGATCTGATAGAGATAATATGACAAGATAAATATTTTGGTATTTTTATGATATAGATTGGAAAAGTAAAGATGCAAATAAAAGTAGATTGAAAGCTTATATGATATAAGATAGACCCGGGGGCCATAGATTTCACTAGTGGCTTCTCTCAAGATAGCATAAGTATTACGGTGGGTGAACAAATTACTGTCAAACAATTGATAGAAAAATGAATAGTTATGAGATTATCTAGGCATGATCATGTATATAGGCATCACGTCCGTGACAAGTAGACTGACTCCTGCCTGCATCTACTACTATTACTTCACACATCGGCCGCTATCCAGCATGCATCTAGAGTATTAAGTTCATAAAGAACAGAGTAACGCATTAAGAAAGATGACATGATGTAGAGGGATAAACTCATGAAATATGATATAAACTCCATCTTTTTATCCTCGATGGCAACAATACAATACGTTCCTTGCTGCCCCTGCTGTCACTGGGAAAGGACACTGCAAGATTGAATCCAAAGCTAAGCACTTCTCCCATTGCAACAAAGATCAATCTAGTAGGCCAAACCAAACTGATAATTCGAAGAGACTTGCAAAGATAACTTAATAACACATAAAGGAATTCAGAGGAGATTCAAATATTCCTCATAGATAAACTTGATCATAAACCCACAATTCATCGGATCTCGACAAACACACCGCAAAAAGAGTTACATTCAAAGAGAGAGAAGAAGCCATCTAGCTAATAACTATGGACTCGAAGGTCTGTGGTAAACTACTCACAACTAATCGGAAGGGCCTTGGAGATGATGTAGAGGCCCTCCGTGGTCGATTCCCCTTCCGGCGGAGCACTGACGAAGGCTCCAAGATGGGATCTCGCGGATACAGAAGGTTACGGCGGTGGAAATAGTTTTTCGTGGTGCTCCTCGAAGGTTTCAGGGTATGTGGGTATATATAGGAGGAAGAAGTAGGTCCGTGGATGCTCGAGGGGCCCACGAGGATGGGGGGCGCGCCCACCTGTAGGGGGCGCGCCGGGCACCCTCGTGGCCGCCTCCTCTGTTTCTTGACGTTCACTTCAAGTCCCCTGGATCACGTTTATTCCAAAAAGATCGCTCCTGAAGTTTTCGTTCCGTTTGGACTCCGTTTGATATTCCTTTTCTTCGAAACACTGAAATAGGCAAAAAAAACAGCAATTCGGACTGGGCCTCCGGTTAGTAGGTTAGTCCAAAAAATGATATAAAAGTGTAAAGTAAAGCCAATAAACATCCAAAACGGGTAATATAATAGCATGGAACAATAAAAAATTATAGATACGCTGGAGACGTATCATGCGACTAGACTATGTTGCCGCGCCAACTGAGCATATGTGTGTGCAACTAGTGTTCTGTCAACTAAACATCAATATGTGTGCAACTACACTAAATTACAAGCCAACTGAGCATATGTGTGTGCAACTAGTCTTCCTGCCAACTAAACATCAATGTTTGTGCAACTAGACTACATTACAAGAGGAGGTTGCACATCAATTTTCGTCGGGGCAATATACTAGTTGCACATCAAAGTTGTTGTGGTTGCTAGGTTGCAATCTCATACGAAGGTGTAGCTCCAAACATTAGTTTTGGAAAAAAATTGCACAATGTAGTACTAAAGTTGCACAATACAGTACTAAAGTTGCACAATATATCATCAAAGTTAGCATAATTTTTTTTGTTGAAACATACTCATATGGAATCTAATTTCAAAGATCTCGTCGCGACGAACCCAACGGTGAAGACGGATCTGAATTCCGACACGTGGTTCGAAAGATATGACTTTTTAAAAATTGAAGAACCAGAATAAATACACGTGAATCTGCTTTGTTGTCCATTGGATATAATAAGTCTGACTGCATTTAATGATCAATCACATGCACTAGCAGACAAATCCTAGGCATGCATGTGTGTGGCAGAGCCGGCCGTTCGTTCCCTCCGTTTAGTGCCATTTCAAGGATGTGGAGAAACAATATGCTCTCGAAAGTAGCCTTGAATTGGTCATCAATATGGTTTATTTTTTTTCATTTTTGAAATGACTCCAACTTTTGCAAGCAGGTGGGCATGCTTATGATAGGTATTCCTTCAAGGTTTGAATAATTTATGTCGCATTATGCAAGTCTTCAGACATGATGTCTTTTTTTGAACATTCTTGAAATGACCTCAACTTTTGCCGGGGGGGGGGGGGGGGGGGGGCGATACCCATTATCGAAATCCATGCCAGGTTTGAAGGAAAATTTTTAAACAGGTACTTAATACTATTATTTTAAGTTTTCAACATAACTAATAAATACGAAGGTATTGAATTCAAGACAGTTAAAGTTTTTCTCAAAAATTATTTAATAAATATCTGAAGGAAAAATAAGTTAAATTGATAATGTAAAATAGCTACTTAAAGCTATTATTTTGGTATTCAAAAAAATTGAAAAAAAAATAAAAGTTTAAAATGTATAATGAAGTTCAAAAATAGAAAAGCAGAAAAGCAGGATGGGGCAGATTGAGCGGCTCAGCGAAGTAGTTTGGCCTGCCCATTTCTGCAGATAGTGTAGGAGCTACCCCGTCCACTTTTTAATTTTTCTTTTACTGGTTTTCCAGTTTTATTTTCTGTTTCTCTTTTTTCTCTTTCCTTTTCTTTTTTTCATTTTCGCTTGTTCTTAATTGTTTATTTTTCGTTCACTTTCATTTTAAAATTTATTTTCCTTTAAAAATGTGATTTCGGTAATTTTTTGGAAAATTCCAAAGAGTACACGTTTTTAAAAAGTTGTTCATATTTTAGAAATGTTAAATTTAAAAAAATCATAAATTAAAAAAATGTTCTTGTCCTCTAAAAATTGTTCATAATGTTAAAAAATGTACCTGTTTCCAAATATTTCTCAAAACTCCAAAAAAGTACGTTCTTACAGAAAATGTTACAGATTTTTTTAAAATTCGGTTTTTCCTAAAAATTGTTCAAAATTTCTAAAAATATTCTTGTTTTTGTATTTTTTTACATCAAATTCCAGAAATTTATGAGAATATCAGAAAATGGTCTAAAAATATTCGTGTTTTTGTATTTTTTTATTTTTTAAATTCTGTTTTTTCTGAAAACTGACCACAATTTTAAAAATGTTACAATTTTTATATTTTGCTCAAAACTCATAAAACGTTTCGAAATTTCAAAAAAAGTTTGATCTTTTGTAAAATTGTTCAAAATTTGGAAATTGTTCCATTAACAAGCTTTGTTCTGTAAAATACAAAAATCTTTGTATTTTTCAGAAAATATTCGGGATTTCAAATTTTATTTTGTCAAAAAGACATGTTTTTTTCTAAAAAAAATGATTTTTAAAAGCTTGTTCGAGTTATTCAAATAATTGTCGGATTTTCAAACATTACTCGCTTTTTAAAGATTAGGTCGTTCTCAATTTCGAAGAAAGGATAAAAAAAATCCATAAACTGCCCGCATTCTACATTCTACTTTGTTCTTAAAGTGGCGCGCTTAATGTTAGTCGCCAAGGCTTCTCGAGTCAATTGGTAAGCAGCTCTTCTCTGTGACCTCCATGTCCGGAGATTGAATTCTTGCAAGGTCGTTCTTTGTTGTTTTTTAGATATTAGATCGCTGCCATACAGTACGGGTGCGATTGCTACAACGGCCACCTCCATGGGCTAGCCCAGCCGGGGTACGTACGGCGTATACATATTAAAGTAGGTATAACTTGTCAAAATTCCATATTGCCCTTTCCACGTTTAGTGAGGGAGGTACCGAAGCGGGACTCCCTTCCCTTTCCTATGACCCAGGAACACATGATTATGTGATGTGTAAAGGTTCATTTGTGTTTCTTTTATGTGTCTCTTGATTGTATGTATGTCATATGATTGTATTACGACTCAAATACTCACAAAGATATCATAGGAATGCCATCCAGAAATTTCATTAATAGATTTCTAACGCTCCTAGTTTGTTAAGGACTTTATCATCTAATTTATACCAACATGTGAAAGTTTCTCTACTTTTCCTTGTATGAATTATCATTGGATTGTCTGTTTTTATACGGTTTATTTAGGACGTATCCTCAAAAAGATTTTCTTAGGAGTAGCACTAATACAAGTCTATGGATAGATTTCCTATGCTCCTAAACTGTACAAATTTGAGTATCAATGGCAACCACTTTTTTCCACTCATTTGCATAGGATCGTAATGCAGGCCATCATATCGTCTATGAAAATATGGACTCAAACTGACAGTTTCCTAGAATAATGACTTACTAGATCATCGATGGCGCGCATTGTTGCGCCCATCAATTTTTCCAATCAAATGATAATAATTTTTACAAATATTTGAAGGCATGATCACTACCCAGGTCTAACCAAGAAATAAATCTGTGGTGGTTCAAATCACAACACGACACCTATAATTCACTGAATTCATACATATTAAATAGAAACAGTACTCAAGATGCCAGTCTAATTAACATGTTGTCAAACATACTTGTATAGCAAGTATTGACTTAAAGTGTGTAACCAAACAATTGTAGTATAACTTAACTCTGAATAGAAAAGATGGCTAATTAGTGAATTAACCTTGAGACCACCTTTGGTGACGTAATGAAATCCTCCATCTCTTAATTCAAATTCCTCATATATTCCAAAAAATTCAATTTAGAAAAGGAAAGGAAAAAGAAAGAAGGTCATAGATTAAAAAGGCTATCGCTCTTGCCTATGCCAGCACACCATCTCTATTACCCTAGCTTCGACACTGGCTGTAGGATAAACAATAAAAACTGGACTTAGCACACAAATAAAAATACAGGGCTTGTACATCCTAGAGCATAAAACAAAAATAGTTTCTCAATACTTACAATTATTGGACAAGGCAAACAAAGACTTATGATGAATTCATCCAAATAATTTTGTTACTACGGATCCATGATTTTTGGAGTAGTACTTCGAGCACAGAATGTCTTACACGACCGCCAGTGAGGATGCAGAACGGGGCTTGTTCTCTTCAGTGTCGTCGTATACCTTAAGATCCATCCGGTAATTGGATCTATTCTTCATGCCCCATACATCACCATGTTATTTGTTTAAGAGAGTAATTAATCTTATCCAACAACAAGATGTCTCACTTCATCTATCCTTGTGCTTCATCTATGGACAAGTGATGAGGACTACTAAAAAGAAAGTTCTAGAAGATCTTACATATTCATAAATTCTAATGAACAAAATTTAATTTCACATTAAATAATGCACAAGGTCAAAATTTTCTGATAAAACGGAGTTAAATTAACAGCAACGTATTTGCATAATGTTGATCTATATGCTCTGAAATGCAACTGATGAAATAGAAGAACCGATAAGTTCAAGATCCCAGGAATAACCTGGTCTACAAAAAGTGTTAGATAAAATTTTCAGCAACAAGTGACTAACTAAATAAGGATTTTTCTGTGCACTATCAAAGAAGTGATCAAACACTATTTGAGCAAAATGAATGTTTGTACGTAGAAAAGGAAATCGCAATTCGCTAGTCGTTGCGGATTTTCCAATTGTAATGTTGTAGTCTTATAAGATGCTCTGCACATAAAAAACTGTGTTTTGTTAATTACAACACCATGTCAGAAATGAAGCTCACTCAAACAAATGATGTAAAACAAAACTCCCAAATGAAATGTGATCCAGTATCTATACTTGACAAAAGGGAAAAAAACTCTAATCTAGTATCATTTTCTGACTTAGAAGAAGCTTGTGTGGTGAAAGGAAAATAAGACGTTCCACATGAGTAATTATTCGATTACAGTAACCAACATGTTTTCCATACTATAAGGCCCCATTCGTCAACTGCCCGGTTCCACGAACTCTTGGACTCCGGGTCACCGAAATGACTTCCCTCTCCATGGAAGAAAGTCTATACGTACACCAGTAGCAGCAATACTAGAAACGACAGAAAATTAGTTCCTGATTGTCCATTTCATATGAGGAAGGAAATCATGATGGTAAACACTCCCCATGATCTTGAGCCAACACATTTTCTACCTGAGACATAATATATGGTAAGTTTCACATGAACATCAGTTGAAGAAGGAAGTAATTTGTTCACCCACCGTAATACTTATGCTATCTCGAGAGAAGCCACTAGTGAAACCTATGGCCCCCGGGTCTATCTTTTATCATATAAGTTTTCCATCTACTTTTATTTGCATCTTTACTTTTCAATCTATATCATAAAAATACCAAAAATATTTATCTTATCTTATTATCTCTATCAGATCTCACTTTCGCAAGTTACCGTGAAGGGATTGACAACCCCTTTATCGCGTTGGTTGCGAGGTTCTTGTTTGTTTGTGTAGGTACGAGGGACTTCCGTGGAGCCTCCTACTGGACTGACACCTTGGTTCTCAAAAGCTGAGGGAAATACTTACGCTACTTTGCTGCATCACCCTTTCCTCTTCAAGGGAAACCAACGTAGTGCTCAAGAGGTAGCAAGAAGGATTTCTGGCGCCATTGCCGGGGAGGTCTTCGCTCAAGTCAAGACATACCAAGTACCCATCACAAACTCATCTCCCTCACATTACATTATTTGCCACTTGCCTCTCGTTTTCCTCTCCCTCACTTCACCCTTGCCGTTTTATTCTCCCTCTCTTTTCCGTTTGCCTCTTTTTCGCTTGCCTCTTGTGTGCTTGTGTGTTGGATTGCTTGTCACGATGGCTCAAGATAATACCAAATTGTGTGGCTTTTCCAATACCAATAATAACGATTTCCTTAGCACTCCGATTGCTCCTCTTAATGATGCTGAATCTTGTGAAATCAATGTTGTTTTGTTGAATCTTGTTATGAAAGATCAATTCTCCGGCCTTCCTATTGAAGATGCCGCTACTCATCTAAACAACTTTGTTGATTTGTGTGATATGCAAAAGAAGAAAGACACGGATAAGGATATTGTTAAATTGAAGTTATTTCCGTTTTCACTTGGAGATCGTGCTAAAACTTGGTTTTCGTCTTTGCCTAAAAATAGTATTGATTCATGAAATAAGTGCAAAGATGCTTTTATCTCTAAGTATTTTCCTCCCGCTAAGATCATCTCTCTTAGAAACGATATACTATTTTGTTCTGCTACTCTTCGCATGTCACTCACAAGGCAGTGGTTGTTGAGCGTGAGATTCCAAACTAATACATAAATCCAATCTGAACTTCATCCCCAAATTCAGCAGCTATGTTATGGTGGGGCAGAGTCGAGGTGATGGGATCCAACCGTCCCCTGGGGGCGGGGTCAAGGGGTACCTCGAGGTGGTCGACCTACTGGTGGGAATCCGGGTCGCGATGGGGACGGCAGCCGCGAGCGCTTGTAGATAAATGCCATGCCGGATCTCGCCGGCTTCAGCGCCCACGGCGGCGGGCGGCGGTACACCACCAGTCCGTCCGTTGGTAGAGAGAACGAGAGGTTGGGGAGGAGGTCTCCGAGGGGAGCGCCTAGATCACCTGCGCCTCGTGCCCGTCGGGGTTAACCAGATGAGCAACGGACCTTGCGGTAGCGGAACTGTGGCGGCGCCTGATCGCACACATCGCGGGAGAGAGATGAGAGGTCCGGGAGAGGGGGCGGTTTCTTCTGCTCTGTATCGAGCACTGCATACCAGCCCGTTGAAGCCCAATCAACCACGGGCCTTCAAAAAGTTCTCCAGAATAGCGGCCTAAGGACACCCAGCCCAGCTCGCGGTAAACAACCATTTAGACGAAGATCTGATGGCCAGAAACTAATCGAACACAAAATCCAACGGCTGGGGACGTTGAGGGCGTGAGATAGCTCGCTTTAGGTGCGGTTATACTGTCCTTAATTTGGTTACGTTTTGGGTCCAGTGTTCAGTTCGTCGGTTTTTATGCTCACCCATAGGCAGATTTGCATGGCTGTCGAGCTTGCAGCCGACTACAGGCGTTTTTGGCCAGGATCCAGCGATGTTCTGTTAATCTCGGTCCTCCTACGAACGGGACCATGCTGATCTACTCGTCCACATCCTCCGGCGCTTGAATAATATATTAAGGTGAGGATTCTTTCCCTGGTTGGTTCATACAAAAAAAAAATACATAGTTAGATCTTCCAACTAAATAAAACAACAGAGAGAATCTACTATGATAAAAAAAAAACCAGAATGAAACTACCATGTAAATAAAAGCATATGTAACCGATCCCCTAAAAGGCGTTAAAAGAGTAAAATCTAGTTCTTCTCCTTTAAACCACACCTAATCGAAACCTCGTCGATGTTAGAGGAGGATAATTTTTCCTATGGAGGAGCCCCGACTCTCAAATATACTCGGGCGCCCGCCTGTGGAGTATAAGTTTTGGCCTCCCATCCCGTGTCCGTGCCTTCCCCACCCTGTGTCACGTCGTCGTCGGTGTTGCTTCCGATGGCCACCCAACGCCTCCCTCGACACCATGCTGCCTCATCCACCCTCCCGCCCCACTTCGAGATGCTCGCCGATGTTGTCATCGCCAGAATCGAGTTCTATCACTACCATCGCCACTGTGTCGATCCCCTCCTTGGAAGCACACTCCAGATCTTCTTCCTCCGAGGCTCTCCATCGATTGTCGGCCCTCTCAAAGCCCTGCCGACCACTAGCAGCTTGGGCATCGGCTCAATGTCGTCGGTCAGCCGTGACACCTCCACCGTCCTTCAAGTGTTCGACAGTTTGCCTAGGTGATTTTTTTGTGCCTTTTCACCATGTTTTTCCTTTTGGTTATTGAACTGAACCGAGTCATTTCTAGTGTTGATGAGAGGTTGAGGGAATCTATCATCGATGATTCTTCGTCGCTAGAGGAGGAAGACGATAACAACTCCATAGCACTTCATAGTTGTGCTTTTATCACGTTCTTTACTTCATTTAAACCCTTTCGTGTCTTTGAATTTGAATTTGATTTGTAAACGCAGAATTTTTAATATTCGTGAATCGTGTGACCCTTAATTTCTATGCTTGGATTTAATATGTGTGCAAATATGTAGTTGAAATATACTATGTAAACTAAAACTAGAAAGATTTAGTGATTTTTTAAGCGAGTTAAGTTTTTTTTAATGGAGGAGGACTCCGGTCTCTGCATCTGGACGATGCATGCAGCCACTTTATTAATTATTGACACAAGGCCTTACAAAGTTTAAAGCATTGGTTTGGGGTTTAGGGTTTAGGATTTAGGATTACAGAAGCTCTAAGCAAGCCAACTGATATAAATAAAGGTTTAAATTGGTTTGTTGGGGACATGAGAGCAAGCAGCACAATCGAAATTCAAACCGATAGGAAAGCAGAAGATGCCCTGAGCGTATTAACAAATAGAAAATCCTTGGGAAAAAGAAGAAGAGCATCTCATGCTCATGCTCAACGAGATCAAGGGGAAAAGGCAAAACTTTGGACCTGCAGGGCACACGACCGATCGATGAATGGATCCCACGTAAGCTAGAGAGAGAAAAGTTTCAGCAAGCTTCGCGTACTCCTACCAAAAGATGAAGAATCTGCCCATTTTCTTAACCACGCCGCTCGGCCTCGCATGTATCATGTTCCTGTCCACTCCACAGCCGCTCCTCTAAGTAAATTAGCGAAAGTAGGATCAATCTTATCACCGTTTTCAGACCATCTTTGAGTTATCTTATCACATCGCCAATAAATTAACTGCACTTACGCACCTTACAGTAGTGCACGCATGATCCTATGGAATGTATTCACAATGATCTTTCCTCGCATTAGTTGTTGACTGACCTTATATGAGTACATTTTTGTGTAATGTAGTTCTGAACAAAAGTTGCATCGAAAACACGCAGAGTCTGCATGAGCGGCTGACCGTATACTCTTTTTCTCTCTATAAACTTGGTTAAAGTTTAGCTTCAAAAAAATGTGCTATAATTTGATGAGAAGAGAATACCATTAACTAAGAGACGTGAGATAAGTAAATAGGGTGCAGGTGGATGGGCGTGTGTTGTGACACCCTCCGTGGAGTCCTTTTGGAACAACTCTGTCCTGCTCCTCTCCCCCTCCCAAGTCCACCTCGTGCCGCCTCCCCGGGCGGCGGCCCCGTCTCCTCCCCTCGCCCCCTTCCGTCTCTCTCCCCCGCCACCGCCGGAGGATGCCCCCGGATCTGGTCAGGTGGTTTCGGCGGCGGCGGGTCTTCCTTTCCCCGCGCACGACGCCCCTTCCGGAGCAGGTGCTGGCAACAGGTGCAGCTCGACGGGTGGCGGTCCTGCGCCCTGGCGGCGGGGGCCGGCGGCGTGACCCTGGCCAAAATCTGGGCCCTTAGGGCCCCATCTAGGTCCTAGCGGGCCGGCGCCGACGTGGCTTCACTGCCTCCTGCGCGGTGAAATGGTGGAGCGGCTCGGACAGGGAGCAACGACGCCGACAACATGCCTTCTGTAGCGCGACGACGGGAGCTTTACGGCCATTTCAAGGCCTAGCCGGGCCTGTGGGCCCAAGGGCTTGGTATGCTCCTACTGTTGTGTCCAGTCGGATCCCGTCGGTGATGGTGGACGTTGGGCCCTCCCGCGTGCTGACGGTGCTGCTGCTCTGAGTCCCGACTTCTCTTCTTCGTTGTGCAGGCCCTACTTCATGGTGTCGTGGTGAGACAGCGTGGGAAACTTCAAGACCATGTTGGCGCAGGGTGGTGGTCGGTTTGGTGGCAAGCTCCGGGGCGCCCGAGGTGAAGGTTGGGATCGGGAGAAATCCCTGTCGACTTCTCCGACACCGACGCGGTGGCGCCTGAGGGTGCCGCCGGACCTTCCTGAAGGGCGTCGGGGGCTATCCTTCCTTTCTCCTCGTCGAGTGCTGGGCGAAACCCTTGGCAGCAGTGTCGTCATCGTCGCGTCCCTTCTTGGAGGTGTTGATTGGTACCGGTGCTTCGGAGTCTAGGAACTTGGTGGGAGGTCTTCGGTGGTCGCAGTGGTCGCGAAGCTTCTTCGTTTTTGTCGATCTGCCGTTGTTGGCATTTGTTCCTTTTGTATTTTCTCTATTGTTTCTTTTGGGTGTGACTGTGCTGCTTCCGCCGCAGCACATATCGTTGGTTGTATCGGTTGGTTGCTTTGTAATACAAAGAGGGGGAAACCCTTTTTCGGGGTTTTTCTCCTTTAATATATGATACTCATGTTATGCATATTTAAGAAAAAATAATTAAGATTGTAAATTAGAGACCTCAAAAATATATATTGTAAATTAGAGGCAACAACAATGTAGGAGGACCAGCGCAAAGATTCATAAACAGCTTGAATTCAATGAATATGAATGTTGGATTTGGTGCTTTATTGTACTTATAAGAGTTTTGCCATCACACACGTTTTAATTGTTACTGTAGCAAATACTAGATGTTTGTAATGTAGACAGTGGCTAAATGTTTTTTTTTTTGACAAAGGGTGAACTTGACTCAGAATGAAGCATCAAATTGATACAAATTCAATGAGCATACAACCGGCCTCTGTATAAGTAGGATGCACACAACCAACATCAACACACACAAAAACCCGCCGGCAAATAGCAAAGTTACATAAGACCAAAGTTATGCCTAAGCGACGAAAAAAACCCGAAGCGAACAAATCAGCGATCGACAAACTATAACAATGACCATATCCACACCGACCATCTCATGACATCATAAGGACTACACGGTTCCTCAACAACAACATCTTCAGTAAGGGAGGGATGCTCGAGCGCCGCCATCATCATATCCAACCACCAAATGTCAGACTCTAAGTTTTCACCATGAAGAACCACTCTAAACATATCCAAACAATGTCTTCAACAAGGAAACGATGCAAAAACATCACAATTATCATTCTTGGATATGCATCACAAGTGGGGTACTCGTGTCACACATAGGTTCTCACCTCGGAGCTCAAGACTGGGTACTCGAGAAGCACCACTATTGGAGTCAATCATATGTTGCCGCCACAACTTTTTCGGTCCTAGCAACTGCATGTGATGGACTAGAAAACCTCCTGCCGCCCGCCGCCACTGTATAATCATACACTCTGCATCAAGTTGCCGTCCATAGATTACATCTCATCACCAAAAACAATCATCAGATCTGAAGAGAGGAATCCTCAAGAAGATCTTTTGGTGGCCATCACAATCCGTAGTAAGGCGGCCCCTGCAACTGGAGTGGTCACCACACAGACAAACACCAACGACTGAGCACATCACTATTGACTGCCACCTGGCCAAAGAGAGCCTTGACCAGGCCTATAGACCCAAGGGACCAACATGACCGGATTCGGAGCACGAAAGACAAATCTGTCTAGTAGCGAGCGAAGAACCATGGCGCCGCCGCCAACTTGGCCACAACAACCACGGCCCGCAGCCCAGCCGCCACACAAGCGCATGGATTTGTTCGTCACATCGCACCTGCCCCACGCCTATGGCACATCCTCGCCGCCATGCCGCCGATAACTGTCACTGCGCCCCACACGAGGACGCCAAGAACAGCCACCGATCATCTAGACCCCGGATGAGTCTCGACGCGCCACCCGAAGCTGTCGCCCTACAGATTGGAGGCTGTCGCGAGAAGGCGCCCCGCCGCCGCTGTTGACCGTGCGGGCTTCGCCTGGCATCGTCCTCCGGCAGCGGCAAGGCGAGGAGTGGCTAAATGTATGTTAATGCAAAGAGATATTATTGGGAGATACTTTTAGCGTTCGAGTAGAATGCAACCTCCAAAACCCTCTAAATAGTTTGGAACTAGATTTTGAGAACAGATTTTTAAAGTTAGTTTTGGGGGTTCGATTGCAGATGCTCTTAGACCGATCTTATAGGATACACTTTACTGTATTTGTGTGCCAAATTCTTATCATCATATTATGCATAAGAGAATGAGAACCGCTTGGCTTTAGCCGGGCGCCCGCCGCCTTGTTTGTGCGACATGTGCTTGTGTAGGGTCATCTAGCGTTATCTCTTGCAGTTTTGTAACTGAGCTCTTGTTACTGTCTGCTCACCACAACAATTCGTATGTTGTACGATTTGTATCTGGCTCCATCGAGGGCCGTTACCTCTCGTGTTCCTCCCAAGCTCCAGTTCTACACGATGTTCTACCTCTAATTTGCGCAACATCATTTATGTTGCAAAAGTCCTTCCGCAACATCATCTAGGTTGCAAAAAAGTGAAGACGAAAAAAATAATATATGACACAATCTCTTTTGAATGTTTCTGCAGCATGAGCTTTGTTGCAAACGGTTCTACAACACTGACTTTGTTGCAATAATAAGAACGGGCTAGGTCGTTGGATGAAACAAATCTAACGACTGCTAAGGTGGTTGATCTTTTCAGATTATCCACTGGCAGCGCTCTAAGAGAATTCATTTTCTCAATATCAGCTGCATCAGGAATTGAGGAGAGTCTGCATAAACACGCTAAGGTTTCCCGCCTTGTACCTACTACATGATGTGCGAATGTATAGCAACATGCCAAGTCATGACCTGCGTTCGTTTCTGCGCAACCCAACCTGAGAGACTCTCATGGAAAGGAATGTACACGGCATCATGCTAATGGTAGCGTAGATTCGCCAATGGAAGCGTCGATTCCCCTGGGCACGAAATTCCTCCCCTTTTGCCCGCCAAAATTCCTCTCTTCATCGCGAAGTAATAACACCCATCTCCATCTCGAACTACTATGGAAGAACAAGAAAAAAAAACACAAGATGCCATCTCGATCGATCGATCTCAACTCTAGTGAGTCATGGCAGCAGCGGCGGCGAGCTAGGCCGGTGGCCATAAAGCGAGCGAAAGGAATTTAAGCCGTGCGCCACCACCACCACGAGCTCGCAACTTTACTTGGCGCCAAAAGCAGAGAGGCTCGGGGAAAAAGCTTTAAAGGGCGCGCCGCGGCATTGCCTCGTCTCCCTTTTCTCTCCTCTTTACTTCTCGTGATGGCCGTGGTGCAGGCGGCGTCGGTGCTCGGGAGCTTCCCGTTCAGGGCGGCCGTGGTCGCGCTCTGCGTGCTGCTGCTCCCGCTCCTCCCGTCGCCACGGGTACCTGCGGCAGGGGAAGGGGACGGCGGCGGCGGCGGGGGCGGGGGGCAGGCGTTCTTGGCCAAGGTGTGGGAGCTGCTGCACCTGCTCTTCGTCGGGATCGCCGTGTCGTACGGTCTCTTCAGCCGGAGGAACGACGGTGGGGGGCGGGTGGAGAAGGATGCCGCCGCGGCGGGGAAGGCGGACGCGAGGTATGTCTCGCGGATGTTCCAGGGCGACCTCGTGTTCGACGATGATGGCGACGACGGGGTGCCCGACAGCCCTGCTGGCGCCCGGGCGCGGTCTTGGAGCGCGCTGCACCACCCCGAGGAGCCCGTGGTCATGGTGGCGGCAGGCGGGGGCGGGCGGAGCCACACCGCGGTCCAGCAGGCGCCACTGTCGCTGCCCGTCCGGACCCTGAGGCCGCAGGACTCCGGCGCGGCGGGACACGGCAACGGCGAGTCGCGTTCGCAGCCGCGCGCCCACGACACCGTGCTCCCTTCGCCGATCCCGTGGCGGTCACGGTCCGGGAGGTTCGACGCACCACCGACTCCGAGCAGCCCCTCACCGTCGCCGAAGAGGCTGTCGCCCGCGTCGTCCATGTCCGACGAGACACTGGCCAAGGCCAGCGAGGAGCATGCCACCGTCCCCAAGCGGAGGAGCACGTATAAGTCTTCCATTTCCTCCCTACCGCCCCCGCCACCTCCGCCGCCGCCGCCGTTCCTCGTCCACAGTTACCACCCTGCAGCTGACCGCCGGACCAGTGCGGCGAAGAGCTTCAAGGAGGAGCTGCAGGATCACAGCACGAGAGGCAGAGGAGACCATGATCATTACTCGCAGCAGAGTTCGCAGAGCTTCAGCAGTTCTTCTACTTACACCAACTCCTCGCCGGCGACGCCAAGAAGCTCTTTCGACGGCTCCTCCTCGTCGTCATCATTGCCGTCAAGCGGTAGATCAGTGAGAACAATCAGGCCAAGAGAAGGAATCCAACCCAAGATCCAAGAAGTGACCGAGGAAGACGAAGCCGGCAATGCACCGGATAGCTCGCATGGATCAGAAGAGCCATATGGATACAGAGAGTACCAAGCCGTCCCAAGGTTCCAGTACGAGAGGAGGAGCAGCGACCCAATCCTGGGCATAGTGGCGGTCTCCTCGGACGAGACCGAGAGCAGCGACGACGACGAGGACGGCGTTGGCGCGTACTCCACGAGGACGAACTCGCCGAGGGAGTCGCCGCCGACGCCGGAGGTGGACGAGAACGAGGTGGACAAGAAGGCGGAGGAGTTCATCGCCAGGTTCAGAGAGCAGATCAGGCTGCAGAGGATCGAGTCGATCAAGAAGTCTGCGGGACCCCGCGGCCTCAAGCACGGCAAGTAGCTCGCTCAGCTTGACTGGCTCGTCGCCGGTGCTCATCCGTCTCCGGCCGGCGATGGTTTTGCTAATTAAGCTTTTCGGTGAACTAGTAGCTAATCTTCAGAGATAACATACTACATCGCTATAGTATCAAGAACCACCTGTAAACATTCATATAGGTGATGAGTGGGAGTGTATTGTGTTCGTGTCATGAACTCATGATCATGACATGCTGGTGTTTTTTGGGGGGCCATTAAGAGATCGATGATCCATCGGACCATCTCTAGGTTTATAATTAGGCTGAAATTGGTTTGCCTAAGCGACTGCTGGAGTAGCATTGTACGTATCTTTCTTCTCCAACTGACCACCCGTAGTATTCTCCATTTGGTCAGTAGTTCAGTTCAGCTCACCTTTACAGCAGCATTCAGGTCAGCTTCAGATAATGTGGAATCTGATCCTACCACTGCTCTTTATCTCGCCGAATGAATTCGGATCCCTCGTTTGGATGGGTGGTCCAAAATTATCCAGTTGTGCTCACTGTGATCGACCTGTAATTAATTTGTTGTTGTTGTTGTTGTAATCGAACTACCTTTGCCATTACCAAACGTACCCGATTCACTGATTGGCCATAGACACTGCACACCAGATTCATCCAGATAGAAGAATGACACATGTTCTACGTCTCGTATTGCGGAAAAATCCGATTTGGATATATTTTACTCAATTTTAAACAAGTTGGCAATTTTAAGTGAAATCATTTGGATTTTCCTTTTTTTTACTTGGGTAGATGGATTATGGGCATGTTTGGTTGACGCCCTGAAGACCATGCCTGAAAAAATTGTGTGCCTGGTGTCGGCCTGAGATGCCGCCGTTTTCTGCCTGGCAAGGCGAGGAGTGTTTGCTTCATAGCCAGGCCTGGATGTGTTAAGTATATTAAAATATTGCACCATGCCACTGCTCACATGTACTTTCTGTTATTTTAAATTATTTTTTTCGAAACGGAGGCAAAAGATTTGCCTCATTCATTAAATAAGAGAGAAGAGTTTTAGGGTGTTACAAGTGACCACACACACGGCATGGCAACTACTCGCGTACAATAATGGACCCCAGTTTTTTAGCACCCGCAAGAACCCAAAGCTTGGCTTCGTCGATGATAGTCCGAAGGAGGACCGGGGGTGATGCACTCTTGCGACGGAAGACCCGAGCGTTACGCTCGTTCCAGATTGTCCAAGAAACCAACATTGTAAGGGAGGCCAAGGCTCGTCGATCTGGGTTTTGCAAGCTGGTTCGCTTGTCCCACCATTCCAAAACGGATCCATCCAAGTGCCAAGAAGAGGTGTCCATGTGAGCAAGACCGAATTCAAGGATGACCGAGTTCCATAGCCGAATAGTGTAGCGACATTTGAAGAAGAGGTGCGCGCCCGTCTCGCCTTCAGTCCTGCAGAGCGGGCAAAGTTCACAATTTTCCCATCCGCGCCGCTCTAACCTGTCGACAGTCCAAATCCGGTCTTGGATAGCCAACCAAGCAAAGAATTTGATCTTGGGAGGGGCCCAAGCCTTCCAGATCATGAAGTCCATAGGCGAGAGCGTCAAGCCGAGGAACTGTGCCTTGTATGCAGTGGCCGCCGAGTAGATCCCGTTATTGGCATGTTTCCAGATAATGTCATCGTCAGCTTGTGTGTCCAGGTGTAGATCATGCACCAACATCCATAACGTGAAGAACTGACGGATGTGGGCAACGGAAGCGACGATGTTGTGGTTGATCTTAAGAATCCAAGCATTTCCATCGAGGGCTTCACGCACTTTCCAATTCTTACGCATGGAGGCATCGTATATTAAAGGAGCAATGTCCTTCGGTTTCCGCCCAAGAAGCCATGGGGAGTCCCAAAAAGGTGTTTTGGCTCCATTGCCCAAAATGATGGTCGTTGAGGCATAGAAGAAGTCCATGTCGTCCTCCGTGCAGGGGTTCCCAAGCCCCACCCAAAGCTTGTTCGGCGCCTTTCACTCATACCAAGGCCATCTAAGACGTAAGGCCGAGCAAACTTGTCAGTGTCTAGAACCCCAAGGCCTCCATACTCCTTGGGGCGACATACCACCTTCCAATTCACTTTACTTTTGGCACCGGTCGTCTTATCTGAACCAGACCAGAGAAAGGCCCTCTCCAATTTGTTGATATTGTGAAGAGAGCGTGGTGGCATGATGAGGGGCGTGATGGCATACACTACCTGGGAGGCAATGACTGATTTGACAAGTGTCGTGCGCCCGATGGTGGTGATGTTTTGCCCGTCCCAGGTGACAAGTTTGCCGGCCGCCTTGTCCTCAAGGTATTGGAAATCTACAGACTTGAGCTGCCAGACCGAGAGTGGGAGTCCTAGGTATTTCATCGGGAAGGTGGCTCTGGACATTGGTACGCCACTGAGGACATGATCCAAGTCAACATTGGAGCACCGGATGGGCACAACCGAGCTTTTGTTAAAGTTGGTGCATAGACCTGTGACATCACCAAAGCCCATCAGAATGGTGGAGAGGTTGTCGATGTCACTCTTGATAGGGGCCATAAAAATGTCCGCGTCATCCGCGTATAAGGAAGTTCTCATCATAGCACCACGTCCCCGAATCTTATGAAGGAGGCCCTTCCTCGTTGCCAAGTCAAGTATTTGGTGAAGAGGATTAATTGCGAGGACGAATAGCAATGGCGAGATCGAGTCCCCTTGCCGAAAACCATGACCATGTTTTATGGGAGGTCCGGGCAGACCATTGAGCAGGAAACATGAGGAAGAGGTGCAAAGTAGAGCGGCAATCCAATCACGGAATTTGCAAGGGAAGCCCTTTCGTTGCAAGAGGTCGAGGATGAATTCCCATCTGACAGAGTCGAAGGCTTTCCTTATGTCCAGCTTAAAAAGAAGGGCGGGGGTCTTGCGTTTGTGAAGGCGTCGAGCAAAGTTCCGCACATACATGAAGTTGTCATGAATGCTTCTCTTTTTAATGAATGCGCTTTGGGCTTTGGAGACGAGGGCATCCATATGAGGGGCAAGCCGCAAGGAGAGCACCTTAGTAATGATTTTGGCGATGGCATGAATGAGGCTTATGGGCCTATAGTCAGAGATGCCCTCTGCACCGTCCTTTTTGGGTAAGAGCACAACGTTGGCGGAGTTCAACCATTGAAGGTTGGATGTGTGGAGGGAGTCAAAACGATGGATGACTCTCATGACATCGTTTTTGACGACGTCCCAACATTTCTTGAAAAAGATGCCCGTGAACCCGTCCGGGCCAGGCGCTTGTCACTTGGCATCACCTTAATGGTCTCCCAAACCTCCTCTTCGGTAATAGTGTCATCTAGGGTGTGCAGATCGACCGGCTGCACGTTGAGCTCCTCCCAATTGAAGTCAAGATTGCTCGTGTCTCCCTTCCCCATGACCACAGAGAAGTGGTCATGGATGATCTTTTCTTTTTCCCCATGGTCAGTAACCCATCCGTTCGCGTGTTTGATTCGGTGAATATGGTTCTTCCTTCTCCGGCCATTTATACGACGATGGAAGAACTTTGTGTTTGCATCACCCTCTTTAAGGTTGGCAATCCGAGCGCATTGGCTCTTTCTGGCCCTCTGGAGCACAGCCAAGCTGATCACCCTACGTTTTAGCTTGGCACGGAGGTCGAGCTCCTCCGGCGATAGGAGGCGCGCCTCCTGCGCAATGTCTAGCCTCAGGATCACAAGAAGGGCCGCATGGAAGTGAATATTGGCTGCTGAGAAAAGGCTTCTACTCCATGCCGTAAGACGAAGCGCGTCTTCTTGAGCTTGTGATGCAGAATGAGATAAGGCTCCGTGTGTGGCACGCCCTCAGTCCAAGCCTTTTGAAC
Organism: Triticum timopheevii; assembly: GCA_963921465.1. Lineage (NCBI taxonomy): Eukaryota > Viridiplantae > Streptophyta > Magnoliopsida > Poales > Poaceae > Triticum > Triticum timopheevii. The sequence continues at coordinate 272,699,867 of OY997262.1, read as the reverse complement.
GACTTCGTGGAAGCCCGGAAGGGAGGTCCAGAAATTCTCGAACTTGAAAGACCGCGGCCTTTTGGGCCCTTTTGTTGGAAATATGCCCTAGAGGCAATAATAAATTGGTTATTATTATATTTCCTTGTTCATGATAATCGTTTATTATCCATGCTATAATTGTATTGATAGGAAACTCAGATACATGTGTGGATACATAGACAACACCATGTCCCTAGTAAGCCTCTAGTTGACTAGCTCGTTGATCAACAGATGGTTACGGTTTCCTGACCATGGACATTAGATGTCGTTGATAACGGGATCACATCATTAGGAGAATGATGTGATGGACAAGACCCATTCCTAAGCCTAGCACAAAGATCGTGTAGTTCGTATGCTAAAGCTTTTCAATGTCAAGTATCTTTTCCTTAGACCATGAGATTGTGCAACTCCCGGATACCGTAGGAATGCTTTGGGTGTACCAAACGCCACAACGTAACTGGGTGGCTATAAAGGTGCACTACAGGTATCTCCGAAAGTGTCTGTTGGGTTGGCACGAATCGAGACTGGGATTTGTCACTCCGGTAAACGGAGAGGTTCATCTGATGAGATCATCGTGGAACATGTGGGAGCCAACATGGGTATCCAGATCCCGCTGTTGGTTATTGACCGGAGAACGTCTCGGTCATGTCTACATGTCTCCCGAACCCGTAGGGTCTACACACTTAAGGTTCGATGACGCTAGGGTTATAAAGGAAGTTTGTATGTGGTTACCGAATGTTGTTCAGAGTCCCGGATGAGATCCCGGACGTCATGAGGAGTTCTGGAATGGTCCGGAGGTAAAGATTTATATATGGGAAGTCCTATTTTGGCCACCGGAAAATGTTCGGGATTTTTCGGTATTGTACCGGGAAGGTTCTAGAAGGTTCCAGAGTGGGGCCCACCTGCATGGGGGACCCACATGAACATGGGTAGTGGGGGCAAGGCCCCACACCCCTGGTCAAGGCGCACCAAGATCCCCCCTTAGAAGGAATAAGATCATATCCCGAAGGGATAAGATCAAGATCCCTAAAAAGGGGGGATAACAATCGGTGGGGAAGGAAATGATGGGATTTCTTTCCTCCCACCTTTGCCAACGCCCCAATGGACTTGGAGGGCAAGAAACCAGCCCCTCCACCCCTATATATAGTGGGGAGGTGCATGGGAGCTTCACGCTTCCCCTGGCGCAGCCCTCCCCCTCTCCCAAGTACTCCTCCTCTCTCGTGGTGCTTGGTGAAGCCCTGCAGAATTGCCACGCTCCTCCATCATCACCACGCCGTCGTGCTGCTACTGGACGGAGTCTTCCCCAACCTCTCCCTCTCACCTTGCTGGATCAAGGCATGGGAGACGTCACCGGGCTGTACGTGTGTTGAACACGGAGGTGCCGTCCGTTCGGCACTAGGATCTCCAGTGATTTGGATCACGACGAGTACGACTCCTTCAACCCCGTTCTCTTGAACGCTTCCGCTTAGCGATCTACAAGGGTATGTAGATGCACTCTCCTTCCCCTCGTTGCTGGTTTCTCCATAGATAGATCTTGGTGCACGTAGGAAAATTTTGAATTTCTGCTACGTTCCCCAACAGTGGCATCATGAGCTAGGTCTATTGCGTAGATTCTTTGCACGAGTAGAACACAAAGTAGTTGTGGGCGTTGATTTTGTTCAATATGCTTACCGTTACTAGTCCAATCTTGTTTCGACGGTATTGTGGGATGAAGCGGCCCGGACCGACCTTACACGTAGTCTTACGTGAGATAGGTTCCACCGATTGACATGCACTTTGGTGCATAAGGTGGCTAGCGGGTGCCAGTCTCTCCCACTTTAGTCGGAACGGATTCGATGAAAAGGGTCCTTATGAAGGGTAAATAGCAATTGGCATATCACGTTGTGGTTTTGCGTAGGTAAGAAACGTTCTTGCTAGAAACCCATAGCAGCCACGTAAAACATGCAACAACAATTAGATGACGTCTAACTTGTTTTTGCAGGGTATGCTATGTGATGTGATATGGCCAAGAAGAATGTGATGAATGATATGTGATGTATGAGATTGATCATGTTCTTGTAATAGGAATCACGACTTGCATGTCGATGAGTATGACAACCGGCAGGAGCCATAGGAGTTGTCTTTATTTATTGTATGACCTGCGTGTCATTGAACAATGCCATGTAATTACTTTACTTTATTGCTAACCGGTAGCCATAGTAGTAGAAGTAATAAGTTGGCGAGACAACTTCATGGAGACACGATGATGGAGATCATGGTGTCATGCCGGTGACGATGATGATCATGGAGCCCCGAAGATGGAGATCAAAAGGAGCAAAATGATATTGGCCATATCATGTCACTATTTGATTGCATGTGATGTTTATCATGTTTATGCATCTTGTTTACTTAGAACGACGGTAGTAAATAGGATGATCCCTTACAAATATTTCAAGAAGTGTTCCCCCCTAACTGTGCACCGTTGCTAAAGTTCGTCGCTTCTAAGCACCACGTGATGATCGGGTGTGATGGATTCTTACGTTCACATACAACGGGTGTAAGACAGATTTACAAACGCGAAACACTTAGGGTTAACTTGACGAGCCTAGCATGTACAGACATGGCCTCGGAACACAGAGACCGAAAGGTCGAGCATGAGTCGTATGGAGGATACGATCAACATGAAGATGTTCACCGATGATGACTAGTCCGTCTCACGTGATGATCGGACATGGCCTAGTTGACTCAGATCATGTAATCACTTAGATGACTAGAGGGATGTCTATCTGAGTGGGAGTTCATAAGATGAACTTAATTATCCTGAACATAGTCGAAAGATCTTTGCAAATTATGTCGTAAGCTCGCACTTTAGTTCCACTGTTTAGATATGTTCCTAGAGAAAATATAGTTGAAAGTTGACAATAGCGATTATGCGGACAGTAGAAAACTTATGTCCTTAATGCACCGCTCAGTGTGCTGAACCCCAAACGTCGTTTGTGGATGTTGCGAACATCAGACATGCACGTTTTGATAACTACGTGATAGTTCAGTTAAACGGTTTAGAGTTGAGGCACCAAAGACGTTTTCGAAATGTCGCGGAACATATGAGATGTTTCGAGGGCTGAAATTGAGATTTCAGGCTCGTGCCCACGTCAAGAGGTATGAGACCTCCGACGATTTTCTTAGCCTACAAACTAAGGGAGAAAAGCTCAATCGTTGAGCTTGTGCTCAGATTGTCTGAGTGCAACAATCACTTGAATCGAGTGGGAGTCGATCTTCCAGATGAGATAGTGATGTTTCTCCAAAGTCATTGCCACCAAGCTGCTAGAGCTTCGTGATGAGCTATAACATATCAGGGATAGATATGATGATCCTTGAGGTATTTGCGATGTTTGACACCGCGAAAGTAGAAATCAAGAAGGAGCATCAATTGTTGATGGTTGGTGAAACCACTAGTTTCAAGAAGGACAAGGGCAAGAAGGGATACTTCATGAAACGGCAAATCAGCTGCTGCTCTAGTGAAGAAACCCAAGGTTGAACCCAAACCCGAGACTAAGTGCTTCTGTAATAAGGGGAACAACCACTGGAGCGGAATTACCCTAGATACTTGGTAGATGAGAAGGCTGGCAAGGTCGATAGAAGTATATTGGATATACATTATGTTTATGTGTACTTTACTAGTACTCCTAGTAGCACCAGGGTATTAGATACCGGTTCGGTTGCTAAGTGTTAGTAACTCGAAATAAAAGCTACGGAATAAACGGAGACTAGCTAAAGGTGAGCTGACGATATGTGTTGGAAGTGTTTCCAAGGTTGATGTGATCAAGCATCGCACGCTCCCTCTACCATCGAGATTTGGTGTTTGCGTTGAGCATAGACATGATTATGTCTATTGCAATACGGTTATTCATTTAAGGAGAATAATGGTTACTCTGTTTATTTGAATAATACCTTCAATGGTCTTGCACCTGAAACGAATGGTTTATTGAATCTCGATCGTAGTGATACACATTTCCATGCCAAAAGATATAAGATAGTAATGATAGTACCACTTACTTGTGGCATTGCCATGTAAGTCATATTGGTATAAAACGCATGAAGAAGCTCCATGTTGATGGATCTTTGGACCCACTCGTTTTTGAAAAGTTTGAGACATGCGAACCATGTCTATTGGTGTATACGCATGAAGAAACTACATGCAGATGGATCGTTTGGACTCACTTGATTTTGAATCACTTGAGATATGCAAATCATACCACATGGGCAAGATGACTGAAAAGCCTCGTTTTTCAGTAAAATGGAACAAGATAGCAACTTGTTGGAAGTAACACACTTTGATGTGTGCAGTCCAATGAGTGCTAAGGCATGCAGTGAATATCATTATGTTCTTACTTCACAGATGATTCGAGTAGATGTAGAGTATATTTACTTGATGAAACACAAGTCTGAATTATTGAATGGTTCAAGTAATTTCAGAGTGAAGTTGAAGATCATCGTGACAAGAGGATGAAATGTCTATGATATGATCATAGAGATGAGTATCTGAGTTACGAGTTTTGGCACGCAATTAAGACATTGTGGAAATTGTTTCACAATTAATACCGCCTGGAACACCATAGTTTGATGGTGTGTCCGAACATCATAGTTGCACCCTATTGGATATGGTGCGTACCATGATGTCTCTTATTGAATTACCACTATCGTTTATGGGTTAGGCATTAGAGACAACCACATTCACTTTAAATAGGGCACCACGTAATTCCATTGAGATGACACCGTATGAACTATGGTTTAGAGAAACCTAAGCTGTCATTTCTTAAAGGTTTGGGGCTGCGACGCTTATGTGAAAAAGTTTCAGGTTGATAAGCTCGAACCCAAAGCGGATAAAATGCATCTTCATAGGACACCCAAAATAGTTGGGTATACCTCCTAATTCAAATCCGAAAGCAATAGGGATTGTTTCTTGAATCGGGTCCTTTCTCGAGGAAAAGTTTGTCTCAAAAAGTTGAGTGGGAGGATGGTGGAGACTTGATATGGTTATTGAACCGTCACTACAACTAGTGTGTAGCAGGGCACATGAAGTTGTTCCTGTGGCACCTACACCAATTGAAGTAGAAGCTTATGATAGTGATCATGAAACTTCGGATCAAGTCACTACCGTACCTCGTAGGGTGACAAGGATGCGTACTGCTTCAGAGTGGTACAGTAATAATGTCTTGAAGGTCATGTTGCTAGACAACAATGAACCTACGAGCTATGGAGAAGCAATGGTGGGCCCAAATTCCGACAAATGGTTAGAAGCCATGAAATCCAAGATAGAATCCATGTATCAGAACAAAGCATGGACTTTGGTGGACTTGCCCGATGATCGGCAAGCCATTGAGATAAATGGATCTTTAAGAAGAAGACGGACATGGACGGTGATGTCACCGTCTATGAAGCTCGACTTGTGGCGAAGAGTTTTTCACAAGTTCAAGGAGTTGACTACGATGAGATTTTCTCATCCGTAGCGATGCTTAAGTCTGTCGGAATCATGTTAGCATTAGCTGCATTTATGAAATCTGGCAGATGGATGTCAAAACGAGTTTCCTTACCAGTCTTCGTAAGGAAAGGTTGTATGTGATACAATCCGAAAGTTTTTGTCGATCCTAAGGATGCTAAAAGGTATGCTGGCTCCAGCGATCCTTCTAAGGACTGGAGTAAGCATCTCGGAGTTGGAATGTACGTTTTGATGAGATGATCAAAGATTTTGGGTTTATACAAAAGTTTATGAGAAACTTGTATTTCCAAAGAAGTGAGTGGGAGCACTATAGAATTTCTGATGAGTATATGTTATTGACATATTGTTGATCAGAAATGATGTAGAATTTCTGGAAAGCATATAGGGTTATTGGAAAGTGTTTTTCAATAGAAAACCTGGATTAAGCTGCTTGAACATTGAGCATCAAGATCTATAAGGATAGATCAAAACACTTAATGGTACTTTCAAATGAGCATATACCTTGACATGATCTTGAAGGTGTTCAAGATGGATCAGTCAAAGAAGGAGTTCTTGCCTGAGATGTAAGGTATGAAGTTAAGACTTAAAGCTCGACCACGGCAGAATAGAGAAAAAAAAGGACGAAGGTCGTCCCCTATGCTTCAGACGTAGGCTCTATAGTATGCTATACTGTGTACCGCACCGGAAGTGTGCCTTGCCATGAGTCAGTCAAGGGGTACAAGAATGATCCAGGAATGGATCATTGGACAGTGGCCAAAAAAAATTGTCCTTGGAGTAAATAAGGACATGTTTCTCGATTATGGAGGTGATAAAGAGTTCGGCGTAAAGGGTTACGTCGATGCAAGCTTTAACACCTATCCGAGTGACTCTGAGTAGCAAACCGGATACGTATAGTGGAGCGACCATTTGGAATAGCTCCAAGTGGAGCCTGGAAGCAGCATTACAATATGACCTAGAGATTTGCGAAGTACATACGGATCTGAATGTTGCAGACCCATTGACTAAAACCTCTCTCACAAGAAAAACATGATCAAACCCCAGAACTCATTGAGTCTTAATCACATGATGATGTGAACTAGTTTAATGACACTAGTAAACTCTTTGGATGTTGGTCACATGGCGATGTGACCTATGAGTGTTAATCACATGTCGATGTGAACTAGATTATTGACTCTAGTGCAAGTGGGAGACTGTTGGAAATATGCCCTAGAGGCAATAATAAATTGGTTATTATTATATTTCCTTGTTCATGATAATCGTTTATTATCCATGCTATAAATGTATTGATAGGAAACTCAGATACATGTGTGGATACATAGACAACACCATGTCCCTAGTAAGCCTCTAGTTGACTAGCTCGTTGATCAACAGATGGTTACGGTTTCCTGACCATGGACATTAGATGTCGTTGATAACGGGATCACATCATTAGGAGAATGATGTGATGGACAAGACCCAATCCTAAGCCTAGCACAAAGATCGTGTAGTTCGTATGCTAAAGCTTTTCAATGTCAAGTATCTTTTCCTTAGACCATGAGATTGTGCAACTCCCGGATACCGTAGGAATGCTTTGGGTGTACCAAACGCCACAACGTAACTGGGTGGCTATAAAGGTGCACTACAGGTATCTCCGAAAGTGTCTGTTGGGTTGGCACGAATCGAGACTGGGATTTGTCACTCCGGTAAACGGAGAGGTATCTCTGGGCCCACTCGGTAGGACATCATCATAATGTGCACAATGTGACCAAGGGGTTGATCACGGGATGATGTGTTACGGAACGAGTAAAGAGACTTGCCGGTAACGAGATTGAACAAGGTATCGGTATACCGACGATCGAATCTCAGGCAAGTATAATACCGCTAGACAAAGGGAATTGTATACGGGATCGATTGAGTCCTTGACATCGTGGTTCATCCGATGAGATCATCGTGGAACATGTGGGAGCCAACATGGGTATCCAGATCCCGCTGTTGGTTATTGACCGGAGAACGTCTCGGTCATGTCTACATGTCTCCCGAACCCGTAGGGTCTACACACTTAAGGTTCGATGACGCTAGGGTTATAAAGGAAGTTTGTATGTGGTTACCGAATGTTGTTCAGAGTCCCGGATGAGATCCCGGACGTCATGAGGAGTTCCGGAATGGTCCGGAGGTAAAGATTTATATATGGGAAGTCCTATTTTGGCCACCGGAAAATGTTCGGGATTTTTTGGTATTATACCGGGAAGGTTCTAGAAGGTTCCGGAGTGGGGCGCACCTGAATGGGGGACCCACATGAACATGGGTAGTGGGGGCAAGGCCCCACACCCCTGGTCAAGGCGCACCAAGATCCCCCCTTAGAAGGAATAAGATCATATCCCGAAGGGATAAGATCAAGATCCCTAAAAAGGGGGGATAACAATCGGTGGGGAAGGAAATGATGGGATTTCTTTCCTCCCACCTTTGCCAACGCCCCAATGGACTTGGAGGGCAAGAAACCAGCCCCTCCACCCCTATATATAGTGGGGAGGCGCATGGGAGCTTCACGCTTCCCCTGGCGCAGCCCTCCCCCTCTCCCAAGTACTCCTCCTCTCTCGTGGTGCTTGGCGAAGCCCTGCAGAATTGCCACGCTCCTCCATCACCACCACGCCGTCGTGCTGCTGCTGGACGGAGTCTTCCCCAACCTCTCCCTCTCACCTTGCTGGATCAAGGCATGGGAGACGTCACCGGGCTGTACGTGTGTTGAACACGGAGGTGCCGTCCGTTCGGCACTAGGATCTCCAGTGATTTGGATCACGACGAGTACGACTCCTTCAACCCCGTTCTCTTGAATGCTTCCGCTTAGCGATCTACAAGGGTATGTAGATGCACTCTCCTTCCCCTCGTTGCTGGTTTCTCCATAGATAGATCTTGGTGACACGTAGGAAAATTTTGAATTTCTGCTACGTTCCCCAACACCTTTGTCGTCAGCAAGCAAAAGGGGGCAATGGTCGGAGAGGGATGAGGACAAGGCGTGCAACACGTGGGTGTTGAAGGTGGTGTCCCACTCAGCATTGCAGAAGAATGAGTCAAGCTTGCATAGGGTGGGATTTGTCCTCTCATTGCTCCAGGTGAAGCGCCTATTCTGGAGATGGATCTCCTTGAGCTCGCAAGATTGCAAAGCGGCACGAAAGCGGTTGATTCTGCTGCGGTTAACATTGCGCTTGTTTTTGTCCCTGGCATAGTAAATTTGGTTGAAGTCGCCAGTGGCTAGCCATGCCACGCCCAGGGGTGGCTTCTGGCTAAGCAGCTCCACAAAAAAGGCATCTTTGGAGGCGTTGTCAGTGGGGCCGTAGATAGACGTGATATTGAAGGAGGAGTCGGAAGCACGAATCCACACCATGGCAGAGAGACAAAAGGTCGAGGTGGCGATGTCAGTAATCTCAAGAAGTCTGTCATCCCATAGCAGAAGAATTCCACCTCTGGTTCCGGAGGCTGGGCGTTGCGCGAAACCCTGAAGCCTATTTCCGCCAAGAGAAGCAGCAATGAAACTGTTAACGTTGCTCAATTTAGTCTCCTGGAGACAGACCAAATGGCAAGAGGTGCTAGTGATGGTAGCCTTGACAGTTACTCTACGATCCGGGCAATTAAGCCCTCTCACGTTCCAGTTGAGGGTATTGATAGGTTGTACTGTCATGGGTGCACAGGGGTTGCCCTTGGACTACCATGGGATAAAACATCAACACAAACAAGGTGGGATCCCAGACCCCAGTACATGGCTCGTGGCCAAATTTGAAGTACAAACACACACCCGTGGGGGACACAGCCCCAGTTACATAACCCATGGAGTGTAGGGAAGAGGTAAAAACTAGACGCATACAAACTAGTAGCAGCAACAGAACCCTTGTAAGCATCAGATTGGTTTACTAACATGACAACCATGGAGGCTCTAACACAGGTACTATAAGTAGTATCCGCTCAAGCGATCGCCGGCTGCGATCCCTGGCCGTCTTGCTCCAGCCCCATAGAGTCTAATGCCGCAGCACCACCATGGTCTATCAGCGCATCCTCAGCAGCGCTAATAGAACTGTCATCAAGCTTGAAGAAGTCCCTCATGGCCACAATCACTTCAGGAGGGAGCTGCTCCTTGAATCTCTCCGTGAATGCCTCCAGGATCGAAGCAGTTACATCTTGACCATCTTTGGTTATGCCCAGGCTGCGGCAAACCAGGCGCTTGGCCACCTTTGCCACCGGAGCAGCCGGCGTGCGGCTGGAAGGTCGCCGGATCCGTTGTAGAGAGATGCCGCCCTCCTTGGAGATTCTCATGCCCGCCAAAGTCTTTCGACGGGCCACTGGAGGGCTTGGCCTTGGAGATGCCAAGGGCAACTCAGGGGGAGGTTGCGTGGCTGTAGATGGCAGGAGCGCCGGCTGCCTTGGGCAGAAGAGCGTTGCCGGAAGCTCGAGGCAGGGCACAATGAGCTCAGCCAGGCCCGCCGGCAGGTCGTGCCCATCATCATGGGGGCGAGCACGGGGTGGCGTAGGGGTTCGCTGAAGGTTGCCGTTGCACTGGAGAGGCGGGGTTGGGGAGGCTTCAAAGCCTGGAAGCCGCAGCGGGGAGATGTCAAGGAGCGGGCGTTGCATCGTGGCCGGCGAACATAGCTCGATGAGCGCCAGGCTCAGGACCTGGGATGCCGCTGCTGCTGCATGTGCTTCATCACGTTTCGACGCTGGCGGGGTTCGAAGCACAGTTGTCGGAGACAGTGGTGGCGACGCCGGTGGAGCGCATGCTTCCCTGGATATGCGCCTTGCAGAGGCCAGGCGCGACTGCCTGACCGGACTGCGGCCACGCGCGCCAACATCAGCTGTAGCATGCGTGGTGGGGTGGAGGGGCTCCAGCTCCCTGGCACACACAGGGGTAGCGCTCAAGGAGCCAGAGCCAAGAAGCACCGGAGTGGCGCCATGGACTACGGGAAGGCCAGGGATTTCCCGGCGACGGCCATCATGACGCCCATCACGGCGTTCCCTGTCGTTGTCGCGCTGCCCGTCACGCGGCGCACGGGAGAGGTTCCGGTGAATGCGGTCGCCCCAGCCTTGCCCGCCTCTGGACGTGCCCCGGCCGTCGCGCCCGCGGCCACGGTCTTCCTCGTCGTCACGGCCATGGCGGTCATGGCGGTCGCGCTGGACAGGGCGTGAGATGCGCTCGCGCCTGTCACGTGCCAAGGTCTCCCCGTCGACGACGTTTGATATCCAGGGGTGCGGCCTGGACATCACTCTGCCCGAGGATGGATCTTCATGGATGTCGAGGTGGACAAGGACCCGATGCTCCAGCCCCTTGCGGCCATACACCGGAGCGCCACCGTTGCGTGCAGGGAGGGTGATCCAGCTCACCCTTGGCACCTTGCTTGGGCATGGCGTCCAAGCCCACAAGGCCAGAGCCTTGGTCGTCGTCTTGAGCTTGGAAGCTGGCTCGATGTAGTCCAGCGAGCAGCCGGAGCCGACGGCCTTGGCGACCGCCTCTTCGTCCCAAGCATACAGCGGCAGCCCCTCGAGGCAGAGGCGCACGTGGTGGCCTAGGTCGACGTGCTCAGCATGGCCTTACAAACGCCATGCCCTCATCTGCAGCTTGGTGTCGCCGAACGGGAGCTCGCGGCGGGATGTTGCGATGTCCGCGTGGTGCTTGTGGATGAAGCGCACCAGGAACCGCTCGAGGAAGTGGAAGACGACGATCACGTCCGGCACCAGAGTGCCAATCCCGTCTGCGATGGCCGCCGCAACCTCGTTGGTGGAGGCGCGACAATCACGGTCGAACCAGGCCACCACCCCATTGGATTCCAGAAGCGCAGCCTCAGCTTGCATGGCCGGAGTGTTGTTGATGATGGCGAACACCTCCGGGCGGATGTTGTGGTCACCAGCCCATGCCGAAGACGCAGCAGAGGTAGCCATGGCAAACTGGGAGGACGTGGGTGGCGGGCGGCCACGGGGAGGTGCGGGCAGAGGAGCTCTGCGCGGAGCGGGCGGGGGCACGCCGGGGCGCAGGTGCAGGCGCGGAGCGTGGGTGCAGCCGCACGCTATGTGGCCGGAGCGGAAGCACCGTCTGCAGGTGACTGGGTCACGGCAGGCCACGACGCGATGTCGAGGCTTGAGACAGTGGAAGCAGAGACCTTTTATCCATGCGGGAGGAGGGGCGCGGGGAGTGAAGGCAGCAACAGGAGCGGGCGGAGGGCGCGGCCGCCCACGCCTGACCTCGGTCCAAGGCACCGTCGCTTCCTCCTCGAGCCTCGCAGCCGCCGCGCCGCGCGGGAGTGATTGCTCAGCAGCGGCCTGCACAGGGATGGGCCGAAAGCACGCAAGCCATCCCGAACTGTCCCCTCCATTAACGCCTTCAATGCTCGTCAGGTTGGCGGAGCGGCCTGGAGCAGGAGTATTGAAGGTGGTGGTTGGGAGCGCGCGGGCGAGGAGCTCAGGCGGCGTCTCTAGGACGCAGTCCACCTCCGAATCCACGCTGGGAGGGCGACTAGGAGGTGGAGGCGGAGGAGAGCCCCAAGCTGGATCTGGATCGGATTCCCGCGCAGCCGGCAACAGAGAGCACTGCGGCCCAAAGAAACCCCAAGGCAGCGGCTGGGACGGACGGGCAAGGCAGGCCAGGTAGGATATCGGCAGGGACTGGGCGGTGGCCGGCGGCGCCGGAGGGGATGCCGCCAGTATGGGCCAGTGGGCGATGGGTTGGGGCGGGTCGGGAGCGGACATGGCTGTGTTCATTGCATTCTCGTTACACCGTTATTTTAAATTGAGGAACAAGAGGATCATCATCTCAGGCACGTCCCAGGCACATCCAGGCGTCTGTTTCGGTTCGGATCGCCTGGACCAGGCTAATAAGACATTCAGGTTTTAGCGTCCAGGTTAATGACGTGCTCCACTTTTCCAGGCCAGGCTACTACTGGATCTTCATGATACCAACCAAACAAAGTACGTGCAGCTCTCAGGCAAGCCCCAGGCCAGGTAGCTTTGCTCCAGGACAGCAACCAAACAGGCCCTATATGTGTTGTTAGTATGACAGCTAGTAGAAGGGATCTCGCTCCCGTGCGACTCCAGCGAGTCGCACCGGGGCGCCCCAGCCCAAGGGCCCAAGGTCTAAACCGGTTCATCCTCTCCCCTCACCGCCGCCGGAGGGCGTCGCCGGCGGTGGTGGGACCATCAGAAGGCGCAAAGTGGCTGGTTCTGCTGGGCTTGGAGCTAGACGGCGGGGTGTGTACGCTGCTCTCGGCGATGGCCTCTCGCAGGCTGTCCGCTCTCTCGTTGTCCTGCTGCTTGATGGTGGGTTGTTGATGCGAGTTGTGCTACCTCCTTCGTCTCTTGCCTAACCGGCGGTGTGTCAATGGAGCATGACTTCTCGCTAGTCGGGGCATGCAGCGGCTAGACGGCCAACTTCGGCTCCTGGCGCATGCAGGAGCCGCATGTAGTACATGGGTGGCAAGAGGGCTAGAACCATCCCACCTTCAGCCATAGGCCCTCTTGATGGTACACCATATTGGAACAGGGCATGTCAGCGACCCGGCTGAAGGAAATATGCCCTAGAGGCAATAATAAAGTTATTATTTATTTCCTCATATCATGATAAATGTTTATTATTCATGCTAGAATTGTATTAACCGGAAACATGATACATGTGTGAATACATAGACAAACATAACGTCACTAGTATGCCTCTACTTGACTAGCTCATTAATCAAAGATGGTTATGTTTCCTAACCATAGACATGTGTTGTCATTTGATTAATGGGATCACATCATTAGGAGAATGATGTGATTGACATGACCCATTCCATTAGCCTAGCACTTGATCGTTTAGTATGTTGCTATTGCTTTCTTCATGACTTATACATGTTCCTGTAACTATGAGATTATGCAACTCCCGTTTACCGGAGGAACACTTTGTGTGCTACCAAACATCACAACGTAACTGGGTGATTATAAAGGAGCTCTACAGGTGGCTCCGAAGGTACATGTTGGGTTGGCGTATTTCGATATTAGGTTTTGTCACTCCGGTTGTCGTGGAGGTATCTCTGGGCCCTCTCGGTAATGCACATCACTATAAGCCTTGCAAGCAATGTAGCTAATGAGTTAGTTACGGAATGATGCATTACGTAACGAGTAAAGAGACTTGCCGGTAACGAGATTGAACTAGGTATTGGATACCGACGATCAAATCTCGGGCAAGTAACATACCGATGACAAAGGGAACAAAGTATGTTGTTATGCGGTTTGACCGATAAAGATCTTCGTAGAATATGTAGGAGCCAATATGAGCATCCAGGTTCCGCTATTGGTTATTGACCGAGAATAGTTCTAGGTCATGTCTACATAGTTCTCGAACCCGTAGGGTCCGCACGCTTAACGTTACGATGATAGTTTTATTATGAGTTTATAAGTTTTGATGTACCGAAGGTTGTTCGGAGTCCCGGATGTGATCATGGACATGACGAGGAGTCTCAAAATGGTCGAGACATAAAGATTGATATATTGGAAGCCTATATTTGGATATCGGAATGGTTCCGGGTAAAATCGGGATTTTACCGGGGTACCGGGGGGTTACCGGAACCCTCTCGGGGGTTATTGGGCCTTCATGGGCCCTAAGGGAGAAGAGGAGAGGAGGCAAGAGGTGGGCTGCGCCCCCTCCCCTCCCTAGTCCGAATAGGACAAGGAGAGGGGTAGGACTCCCTTCTTTCCTAGTTGTAGAAGGAGAAGGGGGAAGGAGGAATAGGACAAGGAGAGGGGGGCGGCGCCCCCCTTTCCTTCCCCTCTTCCTCCTCCTTCCCCCTTCTCCTTCTACAACTAGGAAAGAAGGGAGTCCTACTCCCAGTGGGAGTAGGACTCCCCCTTGGCGCGCCCTCCTTGGCCGGCCGCCCCCTCCTCCTTGGCTCCTTTATATACGGGGGCAGGGGGGCACCTCTAGACACACAAGTTGATCTTCGTGATCGTTCCTTAGCCGTGTGCGGTGCCCCCCTCCACCATATTTCACCTCGGTCATATCGTTGCGGTGCTTAGGCGAAGCCCTGCGTCGGTAGAACATCATCATCGTCACCACGCCGTTGTGCTGACGGAACTCATCCCTGAAACCCTGCTGGATCGGAGTCCAGGGATCGTCATCGAGCTGAACGTGTGCTGAACTCGGAAGTGCCGTACGTTCGGTGCTTGGATCGGTTGGATCGTGAAGACGTACGACTACATCAACCGCGTTGTCATAACGCTTCCGCTTACGGTCTACGAGGGTACGTGGACAACACTCTCCCCTCTCGTTGCTATGCATCACCATGATCTTGCGTGTGCGTAGGAATTTTTTTGAAATTACTACGTTCCCCAACAGTGGTATCAGAGCCAGGTTTTATGCGTTGATGTTATATGCACGAGTAGAACACAAGTGAGTTGTGGGCGATACAAGTCATACTGCTTACCAGCATGTCATACTTTGGTTCAGCAGTATTGTTGGATGAAGCGGCCCGGACCGACAATACGCGTACGCTTAAGACTGGTTTTACCACCGTGCTTTGCACACAGGTGACTAGCGGGTGTCTGTTTCTCCAACTTTAGTTGAACCGAGTATGGCTACGCCCGGTCCTTGCAAAGGTTAAAACATCACTAACTTGACGAACTATCGTTGTGGTTTTGATGCGTAGGTAAGAACGGTTCTTGCTTAGCCCGTAGCAGCCACGTAAAATTTGCAACAACAAAGTAGAGGACGTCTAACTTGTTTTTGCAGGGCATGTTGTGATGTGATATGGTCAAGACGTGATGCTATATTTTATTGTATGAGATGATGATGTTTTGTAACCGAAGTTATCGGCAACTGGCAGGAGCCATATGGTTGTCGCTTTATTGTATGAAATGCAAACGCCCTGTAATTGATTTACTTTATCACTAAGCGGTAGCGATAGTCGTAGAAGCAATAGATGGCGTAACGACAATGATGCTACAATGGAGATCAAGGTGTCGCGCCGGTGACGATGGTGATCACGACGGTGCTTCGGAGATGGAGATCACAAGCACAAGATGATGATGGCCATATCATATCACTTATATTGATTGCATGTGATGTTTATCCTTTATGCATCTTATCTTGCTTTGATTGACGGTAGCATTTTAAGATGATCTCTCACTAAAAATTATCAAGAAGTGTTCTCCCTGAGTATGCACCGTTGCGAAAGTTCTTCATGTTGAGACACCACGTGATTATCGGGTGTGATAGGCTCTACGTTCAAATACAACGGGTGCAAAACAGTTGCACACACGGGATACTCAGGTTAAACTTGACGAGCCTAGCATATAACAGATATGGCCTCGAAACACTGAGACCGAAAGGTCGAACGTGAATCATATAGTAGATATGATCAACATAGTGATGTTCACCATTGAAACTACTCCATCTCATGTGATGATCGGACATGGTTTAGTTGATTTGGATCACGTGATCACTTAGATGACTAGAGAGATATCTGTCTAAGTGGGAGTTCGTAAGTAATATGATTAATTGAACTTAAATTTATCATGAACTTAGTACCTGATAGTATTTTGCTTGTCTATGTTTGTTGTATATAGATGGATCGTGCTGTTGTTCCGTTGAATTTTAATGCGTTCCTTGAGAAAGCAAAGTCGAAAGATGATGGTAGCAATTACACGGACTAGGTCCGTAACCTGAGGATTATCCTCATTGCTGCACAGAAGAATTACGTCCTGGAAGCACCGCTGGGTGCCAGGCCTGCTGCTGATGCAACTGACAATGTTAAGAACATCTGGCAGAGCAAAGCTGATGACTACTCGATAGTTCAGTGTGCCATGCTTTACGGCTTAGAACCGGGTCTTCAACGACGTTTTGAACGTCATGGAGCATATGAGATGTTCCAAGAGTTGAAGTTAATATTTCAAGCAAATGCCCGGATTGAGAGATATGAACTCTCCAATAAGTTCTATAGCTGCAAGATGGAGGAGAATAGTTCTGTCAGTGAACACATACTCAAAATGTCTGGGTATAATAATCACTTGATTCAACTGGGAGTTAATCTTCCTGATGATAGTGTCATTAACAGAATTCTTCAATCACTGCCACCAAGCTACAAGAGCTTCGTGATGAACTATAATATGCAAGGGATGGACAAGACTATTCCCGAGCTCTTCGCAATGCTAAAAGCCGCGGAGGTAGAAATCAAGAAAGAGCATCAAGTGTTGATGGCCAACAAGACCACCAGTTTCAAGAAAAAGGGCAAAGGGAAGAAGAAGGGGAACTTCAAGAAGAACAGCAAACAAGTTGCTGCTCAAGAGAAGAAACCCAAGTCTGGACCTATGCCTGAGAATGAGTGCTTCTACTGCAAGCAGACTGGACACTGGAAGCGGAACTGCCCCAAGTATTTGGCGGATAATAAGGATGGCAAAGTGATCAAAGGTATATGTGATATACATGTTATTGATGTGTACCTTACTAATGCTCGCAGTAGTACCTGGGTATTTGATACTAGTTCTGTTGCTAATATTTGCAACTTGAAACAGGGACTACGGATTAAGCGAAGATTGACTAAGGACGAGGTGACGATGCGCGTGGGAAATGGTTCCAAAGTCGATGTGATCGCGGTCGGCACACTACCTCTACATCTACCATCGAGATTAGTTTTAGACCTAAATAATTGTTATTTGGTGCCAGCGTCGAGCATGAACATTATATCTGGATCTTGTTTGATGCGAGACGGTTATTCATTTAAATCAGAGAATAATGGTTGTTCTATTTATATGAGTAATATCTTTTATGGTCATGCACCCTTGAAGAGTGGTCTATTTTTATTGAATCTCGATAGTAGTGATACACATATTCATAGTGTTGAAGCCAAAAGATGCAGAGTTGATAATGATAGTGCAACTTATTTGTGGCACTGCTGTTTAGGTCATATCGGTATAAAGCGCATGAAGAAACTCCATACTGATGGACTTTTGGAATCACTTGATTATGAATCACTTGGTACTTGCGAACCGTGCCTCATGGGCAAGATGACTAAAACGCCGTTCTCCGGAACTATGGAGCGAGCAACTGATTTGTTGGAAATCATACATACTGATGTTTGTGGTCCAATGAATATTGAGGCTCGCGGCGGGTATCGTTATTTTCTCACCTTCACAGATGATTTGAGCAGATATGGGTATATCTACTTAATAAAACACAAGTCTGAAACATTTGAAAAGTTCAAAGAATTTCAGAGTGAAGTGGAAAATCATCGTAACAAGAAAATAAAATTTCTACGATCTGATCGTGGAGGAGAATATTTGAGTTACGAGTTTGGCTTACATTTGAAACAATGCGGAATAGTTTCGCAACTCACGCCACCCGGAACACCACAACAAAATGGTGTGTCCGAACGTTGTAATCGTACTTTACTAGATATGGTGCGATATATGACGTCTCTTACTGATTTACCGCTATCGTTTTGGGGTTATGCTTTAGAGACGACCGCATTCACGTTAAATAGGGCACCATCGAAATCCGTTGAGACAACGCCTCATGAACTATGGTTTGGCAAGAAACCAAAGTTGTCATTTCTTAAAGTTTGGGGTTGCGATGCTTATGTGAAGAAACTTCAACTAGATAAGCTCGAACCCAAATCGAAGAAATGTGTCTTCATAGGATACCCAAAAGAGATTGTTGGGTACACCTTCTATCACATATCGGAGGGCAAGATTTTCGTTGCTAAATTCGGATCCTTTCTAGAGGAGTTTCTCTCAAAAGAAGTGAGTGGGAGGAAAGTAGAACTTGATGAGGTAACTGTACCTGCTCCCTTATTGGAAAGTAGTCCATCACAAGAACAGGTTCCTGTGACAACTACACCAATTAGTGAGGAAGCTAATGATATTGATCATGAAACTTCAGATCAAGTTTCTACTGAACCTCGTAGGTCTACCAGAGTAAGATCTGCACCAGAGTGGTACGGTAATCCTATTCTGGAAGTCATGTTACTTGACCATGGCGAACCTACGAACTATGAGGAAGCGATGATGAGCCTAGATTCCGCAAAATGGCTAGATGCCATGAAATCTGAGATGGGATCCATGTATGAGAACAAAGTATGGACTTTGGTTGACTTGCCCGATGATCAGCAAGCCATTGAGAACAAATGGATCTTTAAGAAGAAGACTGACGCTGATGGTAATGTAACTGTCTATAAAGCTCGACTTGTTGCAAAAGGTTTTTGACAAGTTCAAGGGGTTGAATACGATGAGACTTTCTCACCCGTAGCGATGCTTAAGTCTGTCCGAATCATGTTAGCAATTGCTGCATTTTATGATTATGAAATTTGGCAAATGGATGTCAAAACTGCATTCTTGAATGGATTTCTGGAAGAAGAGTTGTATATGATGCAACCAGAAGGTTTTGTCGATCCAAAAGGTGCTAACAAAGTGTGCAAGCTCCAGCGATCCATTTATGGACTGGTGCAAGCATCTCGGAGTTGGAATAAACGCTTTGATAGTGTGATCAAAGCATATGGTTTTATACAGACTTTTGGAGAAGCCTGTATTTACAAGAAAGTGAGTGGGGGCTCTATAGCATTTCTGATATTATATGTAGATGACATATTATTAATTGGAAATGATATAGAATTTCTGGATAGCATAAAGGGATACTTGAATAAAAGTTTTTCAATGAAAGACCTCGGTGAAGCTGCTTACATATTGGGCATCAAGATCTATAGAGATAGATCAAGACGCTTAATTGGACTTTCACAAAGCACATACCTTGATAAAGTTTTGAAAAAGTTCAAAATGGATCAGGCAAAGAAAGGGTTCTTGCCTGTATTACAAGGTATGAAGTTGAGTCAGACTCAATACCCGACCACAGCAGAAGATAGAGAGAAAACGAAAGATGTTCCCTATGCTTCAGCCATAGGCTCTATCATGTATGCAATGCTGTGTACCAGACCTGACGTATGCTTAGCAATAAGCTTAGAAGGGAGGTACCAAAGTAATCCAGGAGTGGATCACTGGACAGCGGTCAAGAACATCCTGAAATACCTGAAAAGGACTAAGGATATGTTTCTCGTATATGGAGGTGACAAAGAGCTAGTCGTAAATGGTTACGTTGATGCAAGCTTTGACACTGATTCGGACAATTCTAAATCACAAGCCGGATACGTGTTTTTATTAAACGGTGGAGCTGTAAGTTGGTGCAGTTCTAAACAAAGCATCGTGGCGGGATCTACATGTGAAGCAGAGTACATAGCTGCTTCGGAAGCAGCAAATGAAGGAGTCTGGATGAAGGAGTTCATTTCCGATATAGGTGTCATACCTAGTGCATCGGGACCAATGAAGATCTTCTGTGACAATACAGGTGCAATTGCCTTGGCAAAGGAATCCAGATTTCACAAGAGGACCAAGCACATCAAGAGATGCTTCAATTCCATCCGGGACCAATTCCAGGTGGGAGACATAGAGATTTGCAAGATACATACGGATCTGAATGTTGCAGACCCGTTGACTAAGCCTCTTCCACGAGCAAAACATGATCAACACCAAGACTCCATGGGTGTTAAAATCATTACTGTGTAATCTAGATTATTGACTCTAGTGCAAGTGGGAGACTGAAGGAAATATGCCCTAGAGGCAATAATAAAGTTATTATTTATTTCCTCATATCATGATAAATGTTTATTATTCCTGCTAGAACTATATTAACCGGAAACATGATACATGTGTGAATACATAGACAAACATAACGTCACTAGTATGCCTCTACTTGATTAGCTCATTAATCAAAGATGGTTATGTTTCCTAACCATAGACATGTGTTGTCATTTGATTAACGGGATCACATCATTAGGAGAATGATGTGATTGACATGACCCATTCCGTTAGCCTAGCACTTGATCGTTTAGTATGTTGTTATTGCTTTCTTCATGACTTATACATGTTCCTGTAACTATGAGATTATGCAACTCCCGTTTATCGGAGGAACACTTTGTGTGCTACCAAATGTCACAACGTAACTGGGTGATTATAAAGGAGCTCTACAGGTGTCTCCGAAGGTACATGTTAGGTTGGCGTATTTCGAGATTAGGTTTTGTCACTCCGATTGTCGTGGAGGTATCTCTGGGCCCTCTCTGTAATGCACATCACTATAAGCCTTGCAAGCAATGTAGCTAATGAGTTAGTTACGGAATGATGCATTACGTAACGAGTAAAGAGACTTGCCGGTAACGAGATTGAACTAGGTATTGGATACCGACGATCAAATATCGGGCAAGTAACATACCGATGACAAAGGGAACAAAGTATGTTGTTATGCGTTTGACCGATAAAGATCTTTGTAGAATATGTAGGAGCCAATATGAGCATCCAGGTTCCGCTATTGGTTATTGACCGAGAATAGTTCTAGGTCATGTCTACATAGTTCTCGAACCCGTAGGGTCCGCACGCTTAACGTTACGATGATAGTTTTATTATGAGTTTATAAGTTTTGATGTACCGAAGGTTGTTCGGAGTCCCGGATGTGATCACGAACATGACGAGGAGTCTCGAAATGGTCGAGACATAAAGATTGATATATTGGAAGCCTATATTTGGATATCAGAATGGTTCCGGGTAAAATCGGGATTTTACCGGAGTACCGGGGGGTTACCGGAACCCTCTCAGGGGTTATTGGGCCTTCATGGGCCCTAAGGGAGAAGAGGAGAGGAGGCAAGAGGTGGGCTGCGCCCCCTCCCCTCCCTAGTCCGAATAGGACAAGGAGAGGGGGGTGGCGCCCCCCCTTTCCTTCCCCTCTTCCTCCTCCTTCCCCCTTCTCCTTCTCCAACTAGGAAAGAAGGGAGTCCTACTCCCGGTGGGAGTAGGACTCCCCCTTGGCGCGCCCTCCTTGGCCGGCCGCCCCCTCCCCCTTGGCTCCTTTATATACGGGGACAGGGGGCACCTCTAGACACACAAGTTGATCTTCGTGATCGTTCCTTAGCCGTGTGCGGTGCCCCCCTCCACCATATTCCACCTCAGTCATATCGTAGCGGTGCTTAGGCGAAGCCCTGCGTCGGTAGAACATCATCATTGACACCACGCCGTCGTGCTGACGGAACTCATCCCCGAAACCCTGCTGGATCGGAGTCCGGGGATCGTCATCGAGCTGAACGTGTGCTGAACTCGGAGGTGCCGTACGTTCGGTGCTTGGATCGGTCGGATCGTGAAGACGTACGACTACATCAACCGCGTTGTCATAACGCTTCCGCTTACGGTCTACGAGGGTACGTGGACAACACTCTCCCCTCTCGTTGCTATGCATCACCATGATCTTGCGTGTGCGTAGGATTTTTTTTGAAATTACTACGTTCCCCAACACCGGCGTGGTTGTGAGATCTGGTGTGCTTGATTGCGGTGATTCGGATCGTACCGGCCAGGTGGTGGTGGCTACTAATTGTCATGCAGCGACCTTCAGTGGCTCCACGAAGACATCGGTTGCCACCGAAAGATCTTTTAGGAGGGTTCATCTCTTCAGATTTGGTGGTTGACTTCGGTGATAAGATGCAAACTATAGATAACGGCTTGACGCAGAGGGATGGTTGTGCAGCGATTGCGGTCACATATCGCATTTAGCTGTTGGAATGGTGGAAAAGAGGTGGCAGACAATACAAGTGACTGCGATGGTGGTGCTACTTGTGCTCCCGGTCTCGAGCTCCGGGGTGAAAGCCCAGGTCTAAACCGAGTTGGTTATACCTGGAATGACGATGTTATTTTACGTCGTTACCTTGTTGAAGGCATTGCTCGGATATGTTCGGACTAATTCTTCAGGGTGAAAACTTAGATTCTGGCCTTGGTCGTTGAATCCACTGTCGGCGGCGCTTGAGCGCCACTCCCTTCCTGAAGGAGTTGCCGTTGAAGAATCTCGTTGTTCATTTGGTGTCATAAGATGAGTGGTGCGGATATGGTCATTGCTGCAGTTTGCCGATAGCGGATCTGGTCGCTTTGGGTCTATTTTTTGTCCTCGCCTACATATAATATAGCTTTGGTCTTATATGACTTTGCTAGTTGTTGGTGTATTCTTGCGCGTGTGTTGGTGTCACCTGTGTGCATCATAGCTATGCAGAGGCGGTGTGTGTGTCAGGGCCAGCCCCGGGGGGGGGGGGGGGGGGGCGACCGCCCCGGGCCGAATAGGAAGGGCCCCCCGATGGATTGGTTTCCTATATTACGTGTGTGATGTTTAACCTGTCGATTGATTCTCAAAAGAAAAAAAATTAACTGATCGATCAATTATTGGCTCTTCGCAAGCCGTGCAGTCTTATCCCCAGTTGGCAACAAATCGGCCAATGCCACGCATGACGTCGCCCCGCCCGCTCGTCTAATCGTGCTTTGCGGCTGCTGTACGCCAATAGTGGAAGAAGGTAATCCGTTTTCCAGATTCCCATCAATCTTCTCCTCAACGCACAGTTTCTCTTTCTATATTCTTGTGAGATCGTTCATTCGTTTCCTGAAGATCATCCTCGTACTGTGGTACATATCTCTTTCTCACACTCCGATTTCTTGTATTGACTGGGATTAGAAAAGAGAAACTTGGAATCCTGTTCGTGACTCTCATATGCAGCAGCAAAATCTTGCGAATTCGAACTTTCTAGCCATCCAGGTACCTTGTTCCATGCCTTTCGTAGTACTTTTTTCAATTAAGTGCTCTTAATTTTTTGTATCATATGTTGTGTGCTATTACCAAGATTGCTATTCATTTAACAAGATGCTATCAAGAAAGAATCCATCCGATACTGCGGGAAAAAATGCATATGAGTTGATTGAGTCCCACGTGAGAGTTGCTGGCATTTTTTAGAGCAGATAGGAGTATTCTACTGATTCCCGGCAAAAAACAGCATTCCTACTGCTAGGAATTCCCAGGACTTGGCTTTAGTTCCTGTTCAAGAACAACTAGTGAAAACTTAAGGAAAAATGGTTTCCCCTGCTTTATATTATAAAGCAACGACCCAACCATCCAACAAGTCAGTATATAGTGCAATGAGAGTGGAACTTAGCGGTTAGCGGAGTAGGAGGATTGCAACGTTTTGTGAGAGATTATCCTAGATAGCCGCGTGGAGTGGGTGCCCCACGATGATGTTCGTATTGTCGTGCGGGATCTTGTAAATCTTGATTCTCCTTCTATAAAATTACGGTACGCAATTGCGTACTCTCGAAAAAAAGTATATAGTGCAATCAAGTCATAAAGTCGTGCTGGGGGCACAGCAAGACAAGCCCCAAACAAAGCGAAAAAAAAGACTAATCCGGCTCGGGTAGGAAGATAAAATTTGAGTAGGCATGAAAGTTTTACTAATTCACCTAATGGAAATTTTTATAAGTGTAAATTTGAGTAGTCACAAGATCAATCAACTAAAGCTGTGAATGTTGGTGACCCTAGTTTAATAGTCAAGAAGACAAGCCTCCATAAATTAATAGTGTACCGAATATTTATTTGCAGTTGAAATAGAAAAAAAAACATGCATATGTTTATGTGGCTTTAGGGCCCCCTCGGTATTGTCTTGCCCCGGGCCCCCGAAATCTCAGGGCCGGCCCTGGTGTGTGTTCATCATTTTTGTATCTTTTTGATGCTTTATTTTAAGCTAATAAAATTCATCCTTTGTCGAAAAAGCTAGTAGAAGCTGAGTAGCTTGGATTTGGTTGTTGGGACTTGGAAGCACGCTAAGGTTAGTGCGTTGTTGACGCGTCACTGTCTGTCTAAGTATGCATCTGTTTTGGCCTGCATGCCTTGTCATCCTGGCATCATGCTGAAACTGCTCCGCGGATAGGGCTTTATTCTGAACTTTGAAACAACATCTGCTAGCCTTTCTTTAACAACATAATCCTGTAGTCGATCAGGTATCATTGCTAAGTCGTTCTACTACTACTGTTATTTAAAAACATCAGGGCGAAGCATCTCGCAATGGCTAGAGCTTAAAGAATGTGGTAGCTGTGGTATTCTATTCCGGAGGATTTAATGAGCGCATGTGCTGACAGGGCTCTCAAGAATTTGGAGGCAGAAAGTTGTGGCTGAGTGTCAGCGTCATGTGCTTGCCATTTCCAGGTTAAAGTGGCACGATTTGAGCGATGAAAGAATTCATTAGCAGCCAATACACATAAATCGGATTACTCAGACAACTACTTTAAGGCATCTTTGATGGCATATACTCCAAAAACCTACTCATAGTACAAACGTAGAAATGCAATGCACACCCACCTCATTCATTCCTACACGGTTGAAGTTGAACCAAATTATGTTTGTTTGATTACACCATACAAAAAATCCAAGAGGCTGGAGGCAATAGCGCCGCGCCGCACCGGGGCCAACCCGCCGGGCCTCCCTCTCCCCCCCCTCCTCCAGCGGACGATCCTCCCGCCGCCGCTGCCGAGGGCATCGCAGGCTAAGCCTGCGGGCCGCAGCGGTGGCGGCGGCAACCTTCCTCAGCCGGCGATCGGATCTGGGTGGCGGCAACCCACTCTGGCCGTTTCAAGGGCGGTGGCGCAGGCCGGTGGCGACCAGGGTTGTCGTGCTGGCGGCGGCGACGAAGAGATCACATCGGCGGCTAGGGTGCCCGATTTGGATCTCATTCAGATCTAGATGTGGCTCCTCGAGCCGTTGTGCGCATCCTTTGTTTCGGCGCGGCAAGCGGCCTCTGGACTAGGCCCGCGACACGAGGACGTCGGGGGCTCTGGCCCTGGGCGTGGATGTGGTGGCCATCTTCTCCGCCAGAGGTGGTCAGCTAGATGGTTGTGGATTCTTGCATCCAGTCCCGGCGTCGAGTGGGGAGACGAGGTTGCCGGTGAAAATCGTGCTACGACTCGGGTCATGGCGGGCGATGGCGGCGTTTCCGCGTCGTTATCTTGTTGAAGACATCGCCACTGCAGCTTCTGTCGACTTGCTTGCGTTGCCTCCGGAGGAAACCCTAGATCAGTTGATCGGATGACGGCGATATTCGTGTGTCGTTACCCCCTTGGGGCGGCATTCTTGGAGATGCACTCGGCCTCGAGGGACCAGCGGATGGCTTCTTCGGTGGAGCGGTGTTTCTCTCTACATATTCATGGCGGCGGTTCTTGGCGGCATGGAGCAGCGGAGGCTTGGCATCAGATGTGTGGCAATGGACACGCACAGGAGGTCGACGCTGTCTGGCGTCATGATGGCGTCGGCGGCAGCTAGACCGGGCAAGGTTGATGCAGCAGTACAACTCTGAAGATGGATTGGTGGCAGGTGGTTGCGGCGGCCTCATACCCGGCAGGCGTCCTGGTTGAGGAGCAGGCCGGACAGGTGGGTGCCCATACCCGGCAGGCGTCCTGATTGAGACATCAGGTCTTAGATGTTAGGTTTGGCTGCGAGGTCTGTTTGGTATTAGGCCTAGACTATCAGCGCCCCTTCATCAACTGGATAGGAGTAGCAACAATGTTGCTTAGACGGTGGCTTTAGTCTTACTGTTGTATGACTTTGTAAAGTCTTGTGTTAATAATTAATAAAATGGTCGTATGCATTGTCCAGATGCAGAGACCGGGGGTCTTCCTCCTTTTCTAAAAAAAATAGTCTTTCCTAGCGAAAATACTACAAAACAATGCTTCAAAAATACCCTATAAGATTCAATGCTAATGAAACAATCCACGTAAAAGAACCCTTGTACCGTTCCTACGGACAATCGTTCATATTTTCTATGAAAACCGTTGAAATGAGAAAGACCCTTAGTGACTGAAATTCAAAGTCGAGAGGATTCTGTTAGAGTATATGAGCTTTAGCCCAAAAGCAATGGTACGTGGCATGTGGCCTGTTTGTTACTCGTGCAACGGGTTGACCTTGCGGCCGGTCACCCCATGCGTGGCGCACAGACCAATTGTAACCGACCTTTGACATCCCAACATAGCGGGTGGACAGAGATCAGTTGACATGCACGTTTGCATGTCATCGTGTGCCTCGCGGACGAAATTTAAATTTAAACATTGCGAAAAAATTTGAAAAAAATTATGCATGTTCACAACACATATTAAGATAATCTCTAAAAAATTCAGATCAAAATTCGAAACATACATCAAGAAACAAAAAAGGGAAATCTGTCATGAATGGTTCACGAATGGTTCTCTGTAGACTATTCACATCTGAGTTTTTCTTTTTTGTTTCTCGATATATGTTTTGAATTTTGATCTGAATTTTTTAGGGGTTATCTTAATATGTGCTGTGAGCATACATGATTTTTTTCAAATTTTTTCGTAATGTTTAAATTTGGATTCCAGCCGCAAGGCACACGATGACATGCAAACATGCATGTCACCTGATCTCTGTCCTACGATCACCTACTACTAACTGTCGACGTGTTTATTGTCGGATCAGTGGAGGATTCTGATGATGGATGAGGGCATATTTTCTCCGCCGAGTGTGGTCGGTTACCCTATTCCATACGTGCCCAACGGGCGTTCGGTTGGATGGGTAACGATCGTTTTGGCTGTGCTAGGGCCCATGCATGTCATTCCAAACATCAAAGGCTACCACACCAAGAACACGCGACTTCACCCGTCACCTGTGACCAAATTCTAATAGGCCCTACAACACCTCTACACGCACCAAGCACATGAACTAAATGTAACAACAAAGTCAGCTGAACTTATTTAGTTCATTTTTTTGTCATTTTTCACATCTTCAAAAGATGTTACTCCCTTCGTAAAGAAATATAAGAGTGTTTAGATCACTAAATCTGGTTCGTCACTTTTACTTACTGGAAAGGCTACGATAGATACCTACACTTGTGGGTTATCAATCGGTAACCTTCTTCGCACCAAGGAGGAATGGAGTTCCCGACAGCGTCAGCGCGGGCCGGAATCGTCGTCCATCACAAAAGGCGGCAAGAGGAAACAAAGGCCTAGGCCGCAAGGCGGCGACGAGGCTGGTGGCAACGACACCGGCGATAGCGGTGCTTCCGACAAGCACTGGAAAGGCAATCGTCGTACCGTGGCAAGCTCGGGAACTGGGCTAGGGAGCACCACAAGGCGCAGTGTAGGATCAAAGAAGATAGGTCTAGAAGGGGGTGAATAGACTCTTAACCAACCATAGATGCAGTTTTTAGGCTGATTTTGGCACTAGTTAAGATACATCCAAAACTTCCTACACATGCATATCTAGAGATTGAGCAGCGGAAAGAATTCGACATGCAATAGTGCGGAAATTAAGGGGGGGGGGGGGGTAGAGATGCGAGGATCAAACGTAGTGAAGACACAATGATTTTTGGCGTGGTTATGATAAGTGGTGCTATCATATGTCCACGTTGATGGAGACTTCAACCTACGGAGGGTAACGGCTGTGTGAGTCCATGGAGGGCTCCACACACGAAGGGTCCATGAAGAAGCAACCTTGTCTATTCCACCATGGCTTATGTCCATGAAGGATTAGCCTCACTCGGGGTAGATCTTCACAAAGTAGGCGATCTCCTTGCCCTTACAAACTCATTGTTCAATTCCCAAGTGACACCTAACCAATCTAGGAGACACCACTCTCCAAAAGGTAATAGATGTGTAGTTGATGATGAACTACTTGCTCTTATGCTTCAAATGATAGTCTCATCAACACTCAATCACTCTCTCACAGATTCGGCTTGGGTAGGAGAGGGATTGGAGTGGAAAGCAACTTGGGGAGGCTATAAATCAAGGTTCAAATGGTTGGATTGGAATCTCTTGATTCAACACATGAGTAGGTGGTTCTCTCTCAGAAAATGAATGATGGAAGTGTAGATTTGTTCTGATGGCTCTCTTAGAGAGCAGGTGGAGGTGGAGGGGTATTTATAGCCTTCACCCAAAATCCAACCGTTACACACTTTTTTGGCTCAACTTGATGACACCGGAGCATAATCTTAGTGAGATCGACCTATGCAAAAGATATGAACGTTGGGCTTTTCAGTGGGACCGAAGTGGAAATCGGACAGATCGATATGCGATAACCTAGGCAGAACTTCGTTTTGGTAGTTCCGATCAGTTAAACTCGGTAATTCTGAAATGGACGAACTGGCTCATAGAAACTTGGTCACCGCAACTCAGTGAAACCAATCACAATCTCGGTGAGACCAAAATTCTAGGGCTTGGCTCTGGCAGCGCATAGAATCAACTCGGTGGGTACGAAATAGATGTTTTCGGTGGGACCGAGATGAAAGTTTAGAGTTTGGACATATGTGATTTGAAGAAGGTGTTTGAGAATTTTTGGATCAATATCACTAAGCACTTGAGCAATTGAGTCATGACCAAAACCTCACATCCTTTTAATAGTATTGGCTTTTCTATGGACTCAACGTGATCTTGAATCACTTAACCAAAAATGAAGAGTCTTGAAGCTTTGCCAATTCCATGTCCTTACCATTTTGAAGGGGTCCATATCCTCATGTCCTTTCCATACCACTATTTGAACTTATCTGAAATATACGAGATAAAGGTGTTAGTCCAACAATATGTATGTTGACATGAATTAACAAAACTACCAAGGGTGCAAATGTGCTTTCAATCTCCCCTTTTTGGTAATTGCTGAAAACATACATCAAAGCTTCAAATAAAGATGTAACGGGAATTTGTATGAAAGCTTTGGGAGAAGCATATAGCATATATATGCTCCCCCTACATGTGTGCAGTTATTAAATAATGATAGCCTATATAGAGTAGACGCACAATAGGAAGGGATTGTAGTGTGTTACATGTATCTTGGATATATGCATCAGAGCAAAAGGATTAAGGTGTGGTACCTTCATGTCCATGATTCTTTCTTGCAAACAATATGTGCAACAAGCAAGAGATCATCATGCACATGAGTGTGATGCATGTACTTATCTTGAGGTGCTTGATCAAGTTCTTGAAGAAATACACTTGAGAAAACAGGGTTAGGTAACACAAGATAATTTCTTCAAAGAAAATAGACACAAGATCATCAAGACTACCAAGATTGAGATGACAAGTATAGAAGAGAGTATACTTATTTTAGGTGCAATCATGTCCCCAGAATATCAAGTAAGATATGCAATAAACTTCCAAGGATTTTCCTCTTCTAACTTGTACTTCCTCTCCCCCTGAATCTAGCATTGGATATTGGGAGTAGGTAGGGTTAGACAAAATCAAGGCAAAAATCAGAGCAATTTTAGCAACTGTAGGTAACTACTATAGCAAATAAATTAACTAGGAAATATGTTCTCCCCTCTTAGAAATATGTAGGGTTCCCTTCTCTTTTAAGATGCATATCTCTTCCTTTAGGATATTCCTTTTGTTATAGAAGAGTTTGTAATAAGCTTTGATGTGCATCTCCCTCCCCCTTTGGCATCAATTTCCAAGAAGGGCCTAGCTTCAAGGTTATTGACCAAGTGTGTGTGGTCCTTGAGAGGCACAACTAGCCATGATTTAGTTTCAAATTAAGGCAGGGGGAAAGAATCCTTGAGTGGAGCTGGAAAAGAAATAAAGATAATTTGGCAAAAGATTCTTTAAGCAGTGAAGTCAATGACTCCGAGTTGCATCGACCGATGAGTCTGAGATAGGTATATCATAGAAAGATCACATCAGTGGATCCGAATTTGTCCCTTTCGATTACCGATGAACTGTTGTGCAGTGTTAATTGCATTTCGTTGTAGCCGGTGTGTTTCAACTCGGAGAGACCGATTTCAATGCAGAGAGAAGATGTTGTCAACTCGGCTCACAAGGCAATAGGCTCTCACAAAGATATTCAAGGAATTCAAAAAAATTCGCAATGAATTTACTAAAAAAGAAACTAAAGAGAAAGAAATACATCTAGATGAAGTTTTTTAAAAGAAAAAGGGAACAAAACAACCAAATGCAATAAGAAAATAAATCTAAAAGAGATTCTAGGAACTTCATCTAGAAGAGGCTCGGCGACAAGGTCACCTATGTTAGAGTATATTGACTTAGGAGTCAAGTGAAAACACTTGATCATAGGTCATACTCATCTTTAGGCTCAAAATGGGGTTCCCACTTTTAATTTAAGCATGTCAATGGATACACATCTTGTTGAGTTTCTTTAGCTCATGTCTTTGAGTAAAGCTTCTCTAGGATGTCAGAACTTACATTGGGTTTTTGGTGTTGATGTCCATCATGTAGTTGAACTTGTAGTGGATGCTCACTGAATGAAGTTGGGAGCAATCCTTTTCGTTTGTAGTTCATCTTCCTACATGGCTTAGATTTGTAAGGAACAACATGTATATCCAAATTGACAAGAGTGGAGCATAGAGTCATATATTGTCAAAGGACATGTTTGAGGTCTTGATCCTTGAGCACATCGAAGGTCTAGATACTTGGTCCAACTTTCTTTGCTCAAAATAGGAGTTTGAGAGCAAACTTATGGAATGATGTATATCCAAGTACATACAAGGGGTTAGATGCAATACAAGGGAGCAATGTATCAAATATATGAAAAGATCATTATAACAATCATCGAGGATTAGTCATAAGGCTCATGCCCTTGCATGCATCCAAGTGAGTTTCTAGTTCATGTTGGAAGCATCAATGACACTCAACTCACTTATCAAGTGACAAAATATCTTCTCATCAAGAGTTTTAGTGAAGATATCCATTTTTTGTCAGTACGCACATGCTTGAGCTCGATGTCACCTTTAGCAACATGATCTCGAATGAAATGGTGACGAACCTCAATATGCTTAGTTCGAGAATGTTGCATGTGATTGTGTGCAATATCAATAGCACTTTCATTGTCACAAAGTAATGGCACATGTTTCACATGTATCCCATAATCTTTGAGAGTTTCTGTCATCCATAGTAATTGAGCTCAACATGATCTGGTTGCGATGTATTCCGCTTCGGCGGTGGATAGAGATACCGAATTTTGTTTCTTGGAAGACCAAGACACAAGGGATCTACCAATAAGTTGACATGTATCTGAAGTGGATTTTATATCAACCTTGTCTCCGACATAGTCCTAATTGGAGTAGCCAACAAATTTGAAAGAAGATCCTCTGGGATACCAAATAGCAAAGTTTGGTGTATGTATCAAGTATCTCACAATTCTTTTTACGGCCAAAAGATCACACTCTTTTGGTGCTGCATGGTATCGTGCACACATGCACACACTTACCACACAGGACTTCAACATCTCTGACAATCCAAGTGGTGAAATAGTATCTCTTTTGCAAGCTTAATAGTAACATCAATATCTTTAATCTCGACGGGTGCAATATCATTCATAATTTCTTGATATTAATTAAAAGGAACAACACTTACACTAGCACCCATATCACATAAACCATGATATAGCAATGCTTTCCAATCTTAACAGAAGCAACATGCATGCCAACTACATGCTTATTCTTGTCTAACATATCTTGTTCGTTTCTAGCAGGTTTAGCAATTCTAGCAGCCTCAGAACAAAAATAAATAACATGCCCATCAATATTATCAACCAAGAGATCTTTAACCATTGCAATATTAGGTTCCATATTGATACGTCCATTTTGCATCATGCTTTTATATCGATATTTATTGCATTATGGGCTGTTATTACACGTTATGTCACAATACTTCTGGCTATTCTCTCTTATTTTACAAGGTTTACATGAAGAGGGAGAATGCCAGCAGCCGGGATTCTGGGCTGGAAAAGGAGCAAATATTGGAAACCTATTCTGCACAGCTCCAAAAGTCCTGAAACTCCACGAAAGTCATTTTTGGAATTAATGATAATTATTGAGCGGAAGAAGTACCAGAGTGGGCCCACACCCTGGCCACGAGGGTGGGGGCGCGCCCCTGCCTCGTGGGCCCCCTGGTGGCCCTCCGGTGCCCATCTTCTGCTATATGAAGTCTTTTACCCTGGAAAAAAAAATCATAAGCAAGCTTACGGGACGAAACTCCGCCGCCACGAGGCGGAACCAATCTAGGGCTCCGACGGAGCTGTTCTGCCAGGGAAACTTCCCTCTGGGAGGGGGAAATCATCACCATCGTCATCAACAACGATCCTCTCATCGGGAGGGGGTCAATCTCTATCAACATCTTCACCAGCACCATCCCCTCTCAAACCCTAGTTCATCTCTTGTATCCAATCATTGTACCAAAACCTTAGATTGGTACCTGTGGGTTGCTAGTAGTGTTGATTACTCCTTGTAGTTGATGCTAGTTGGTTTATCCGGTGGAAGATCATATGTTCAGATCCTTAATGCATATTAACACTCCTCTGATCATGAACATGAATATGCTTTGTGAGCAGTTATGTTTGTTCCTGAGGACATGGGTGAAGTCTTGCTATTAGTAGTCATGTGAATTTGCTATTCGTTCGATATTTTGATGAGATGTATGTTGTCTCTCCTCTAGTGGTGTTATGTGAACGTCGACTACATGACACTTCACCATTATTTGGGCCTAGAGGAAGTCATTGGGAATTAATAAGTAGATGATGGGTTGCTAGAGTGACAGAAGCTTAAACCCTAGTTTATAAGTTGCTCCGTAAGGGGCTGATTTGGATCCATATGTTTCATGCTATCGTTAGGTTTACCTTAATACTTCTTTTGTAGTTGTGGATGCTTGCAATAGGGGTTAATCATAAGTGGGATGCTTGTCCAAGAAAGGGCAGCACCCAAGCACCGGTCCACCAACATACCAAGTTATCAAAGTAACGAATGCGAATCTTATGAGCGTGATGAAAACTAGCTTGACGATAATTCCCATGTGTCCTCGGGAGCGCTTTTCTCATTGTAAGAATTTGTCCAGGCTTGTCCTTTGCTATAAAAAGGATTGGGCCAGCTTGCTGCACCTTATTTACTTTCATTTCTTGTTACCTGTTACAAATTATCTTACCACAAAACTATCTGTTACCTACAATTTCAGTGCTTGCAGAGAATACCTTACTGAAAACCGCTTGTCATTTCCTTCTGCTCTTCGTTGGGTTCGACACTCTTACTTATCGAAAGGACTAAGATAGATCCCCTGCACTTGTGGGTCGTCAAGACTCTTTTTTGGCGCTGTTGACGGGGAGTGAAGCGCCTTTTGTGAGTGGAACTTGGTAAGGAAACATTTATATAGTGTGCTAAAATTTATTGTCACTTGTTACTATGGAAACTAATCCTTTGAGGGGCTTGTTCGGGGTATCTTCACCTCGACCAGTAGAGAAAAGAGTTGCTCCTCAACCTACTGAACCTACTGAAAATGTTTACTTTGAAATTCCTTCGGGTATGATAGAGAAACTGCTAGCTAATCCCTTTGCAGGAGATGGAACATTGCATCCCGATTTACACCTTATCTATGTGGATGAAGTTTATGGATTATTTAAGCTTGAAGGTATGCCCGATGATGTTGTTAAGAAGAAGGTCTTCCATTTATCTTTGAAGGGAGATGCATTGACATGGTATAGGCTATGTGATGATATGGGATCTTGGGACTATAAATGATTGAAATTGGAATTTCACCAGAAGTTTTATCCTATGCATCTTATTCATCGTGATCGCAATTATATATATAATTTTTGGCCTCGCGAAGGAGAAAGCATCACTCAAGCTTGGGGGAGGCTTAAGTCAATGTTATATTCATGCCCCAATCATGAGCTCTCAAGATAAATGATTATTCAAAAATTTTATTCTCGGCTTTCTCTCAATGATCGCACCATGGTCGATACTTCTTGTGCTGGTTCTTATATGATGAAGAATATTGAATTCAAGTGGGATTTACTAGAAAGAATTAAATGCAACTATGAAGATTGGGATTCCGACGATGGTAAGGAGTCAGGTATGACACTTGAGTTTGATTGTGTTAAATCTTTTATGGATACCGATGCTTTTTGTGGATTTAGCACTAAATATGGACTTGACTCTGAGATAGTAGCTTCTTTCTGTGGATTTAGCACTAAATCATTTGCTACTCATGTTGATTCCCTAAGGAGAAGTGGTTTAAATATAATCCTCCCACTTAAGTAAAAGTAGTTGCACCT
This sequence comes from Triticum timopheevii, assembly GCA_963921465.1. Taxonomy (NCBI): domain Eukaryota; kingdom Viridiplantae; phylum Streptophyta; class Magnoliopsida; order Poales; family Poaceae; genus Triticum; species Triticum timopheevii. The sequence goes on along the minus strand of OY997262.1, from coordinate 272,665,494 downwards.
GTCATAGTTGAAGAAAAGACTACTACTTATAATGATCCTATTGTTCCTACTACTTATGTTGAGAAACCACCTTTCCGTGTTAGGATAAAGGATCATGCTAAAGCTTCAACTATTGTTCGTAAGAGTAATACTAGAACTTATACACCTCCTGAGCAAATTAAAGTTGAACCTAGTATTGCTATGGTTAAAGATCTCTTGGCTGATAATATTGATGGGCATGTTATTTATTTCTGTGATGAAGCTGCTAACATTGCTAGAACCGATGCTAAGATACATAGACATGTTGTGGGCATGCCTGTTATTTCTGTTAAAATAGGAGATCATTGTTATCATGGCTTGTGCGATATGGGTGCTAGTGCTAGTGCAATACCTCATTCTTTATATGAAGAAATTATGCATGACATTGCACCTGCTGAGATAGAGGATATTGATGTTACAATTAAGCTTGCTAATAGAGATACTATTTCACCAATTGGGATTGTTAGAGATGTCGAAGTCTTGTGTCGGAAAGTTAAATATCCTGTTGATTTTCTTGTTCTTGGTTCCACACAAAATAGCTTTTGTCCCATTATATTTGGTAGACCCTTCTTGAATACTGTTAATGCTAGGATTGATTGTGAAAAGGATGTTGTTATGATTGGCTTATGAGATATATCTCATGAGTTTAATTTTGCTAAATTTCGTAGATAACCACATGATAAAGAATTGCCTAGTAAGGATGAAATTATTGGTCTTGCTTCTATTGTCGTGCCTCCTACTGATCCGTTAGAACAATATTTTCTAGACCATGAAAATGATATGTTTATGAATGAAAGAAGGGAAATAGATGAAGTATTCTTTAAACAGGGTCCTATTTTGAAACACAACTTACCTGTTGAAATCCTAGGGGATCCTCCTCCACCCAAGGGTGACCCCGTGTTTGAGCTTAAACCATTACCTGATACTCTTAAATATGCTTATCTTGACGAAAATAAGATATATCCTATTATTATTAGTGCTAAGCTTTCAGAGCAGGAAGAGGAAAGATTATTGAAAACTCTGAAGAAGCACCGTGCTGCTATTGGATATACTCTTGATGATCTTAAGGGCATTGGTCCCACTCTATGCCAACACAAAATAAAATTGGAAGAAGATGCCAAACCAGTTAGAGATCATCAACGACGGTTAAATCCTAAGATGAAAGAAGTGGTAAGAAAGGAAATACTAAAGCTCCTTGAGGCAGGTATAATTTATCCCGTTGCTGATAGTCAGTGGGTAAGTCCTGTCCATTGTGTCCCTAAGAAGGGAGGTATTACTGTAGTCCCTAATGATAAAGATGAATTGATCCTGCAAAGAACTATTACAGGTTATAGGATGGTAATTGATTTCCATAAATTAAATAAGGCTACTAAAAAGATCATTACCCTTTACCTTTTATTGATCAAATGCTAGAAAGACTATCCAAACATACACATTTCTGCTTTGTAGATGGTTATTCTGGTTTCTCTCAAATACCTATGTCAGCGGACGATCAAGCAAATACTACTTTTACTTGCCTTTTCGGTACTTTCTTATAGACGTATGCCTTTTGGTTTATGTAATGCACCTGCTACCTTTCAAAGATGCATGATGGCTATATTCTCTGACTTTTGTGAAAAGATTTGTGAGGTATTCATGGATGATTTCTCCGTTTATGGATCCTCCTTTGATGATTTCTTGAGCAACCTTGAACGAGTTTTGCAGAGATGCGAAGATACTAGACTTGTTCTGAATTGGGAGAAGTGCCACTTTATGGTTAATGAAGGCATTGTCTTGGGGCATAAGATTTGTGAAAGAGGTATTGAAGTTGATAAAGCTAAAGTTGATGCTATTGAAAAGATGCCATGTCCCAGGGACATTAAAGGTATCAGAAGTTTCCTTGGTCATGCCATTTTTTATAGGAGGTTCATTAAGGACTTTTCTAAAATCTCTAGGCCTCTGACTAATTTATTGCAGAAAGACATTTCTTTTGTCTTCGATGATGATTGTGTAGAAGCATTTGAAATACTTAAGAAAGCTTTGATTTCTACACCTGTTGTTCAGCCACCTGATTGGAACTTACCCTTTGAAATTATGTGTGATGCTAGCGATTATGCTGTAGGTGTTGTTCTAGGGCAAAGAGTTGATAAGAAACTAAATGTTATTCAATATGCTAGTAAAACTCTAGACACTGCCCAGAGGAATTATGCTACCACTGAAAAGAATTCTTAGCAGTTGTATTTGCTTGTGATAAGTTCAACCTTATATTGTTGATTCTAAAGTAACTATTCACACTAATCATGTTGCTATTAAATATCTTATGGAAAAGAAAGATGCTAAACCTAGACTCATTAGATGGGTTCTCCTGCTCCAAGAATTTTATTTGCATATTATTTATAGAAAGGGAGCTAAGAACCCCATTGCAGACAACTTGTCTAGGTTAGAGAATGTTCTTGATGACCCATCACCTATTGATGATAGCTTTCCTGATGAACAATTAGCGGTCATAAATGCTTCTCGTACTACTCCATGTTATGCTGATTATGCTAATTACATTGTTGCTAAATTTATACCACCTAGTTTCACATACCAGCAAAAGAAAAAGTTCTTTTATGATTTAAGACATTACTTCTGGCATGACCCACACCTTTATAAAGAAGGAGTAGATGGTGTTATTAGACGTTGTGTACCTGAGCATGAACAGGAATAGATCCTATGCAAGTGTCACTCCGAGGCATATGGAGGACACCACGCTGGAGATAGAACTGCACATAAGGTATTGCAATCCGATTTTTATTGGCCTAATCTCTTCAAAGATGCCCGTAAGTTTGTCTTGTCTTGTGATGAATGTCAGAGAATTGGTAATATTAGTAGACGTCAAGAAATTCCTATGAACTATTCTCTTGTTATTGAACCATTTGATGTCTGGGGCTTTGATTATATGGGACCTTTTACTGCCTCTAATGGATATACACATATTTTAGTTGTTGTTGATTATGTTACTAAGTGGGTAGAAGCTATTCCAACTAGTAGTGCTGATCATAACACCTCTATTAAGATGCTTAAAGAAGTTATTTTTTCGAGGTTTGGAGTCCCTAGATACTTAATGACTGATGGTGGTTCACATTTTATTCATGGCGCTTTCCGTAAAATGTTTGCTAAGTATGATGTTAATCATAGAATTGCATCTCCATATCACCCACAGTCTAGTGGTCAAGTAGAATTGAGTAATAGAGAGCTCAAATTAATTTTGCAAAAGACTGTTAATAGATCTAGAAAGAATCACTGCAAAAAAGACACATCCGTGACATTTTGGGCCGAACGAAAAAAAATTATGTCATACATATGACACTTCTATGAAGATAATTGTGACAAAACCCGGTATCATCATAGATGTGGTGGGATCCTACTTCTATGACAAAAAATCATGATAGAAAATGGGCTTTTCGTCCTGGGTGGGCCGGAGACGCAGCTGCATGACATTCTTTGGGCCGTCCATGACAGAAAAAACCGTGGTAGAAGCGAGGGGGAGGAAAATTTCGGGGAGTTGCCGGTTACGGTGGAAGGTCGGGGGCCGAGCGACGCGCGTTTCTCTCGTACACGTACGCGCGTGTGTGCGAGGCGTTGGCTCTAACTAAACCCCAGCGAGGCGTTGGGCTCTAACTGAACCCGAGCGATTGCACTGCAGGCTACGCGATACTGAACCCGAGCGATCGATCGATGGCTGTTAACTGAACCCGATCGAGCGATTCCTTTGCTACTGCTGCTAACTGAAGCCGATCGATTGGATGAACAGTGAGCGTTGCGGGGGGGGGGGGGGGGGTGGATGAACAGTCAGCGGTGGCGTTGCCTCTGGATGAACAGGACCCCATGGTGTGGAGGGCTGGATGAACAGTAGACGGTGGAGGGGTGGTCGTGGAGGGGTTGTTGAACAGGACCACGTGGTGTGGAGGGCTGGATGAACAGTAGACGGTGGAGTGGTGGCCGCGGAGGGGTGGTTGAACAGGACCCCGTGGTGTGGAGGGCTGGATGAACAGTAGACGATGGAGGGGTGCCCGTGGAGGGGTGGTTGAACAGTAGCTTGTGGAGTAGCGCGCGGTGGAGGCTGGATGAACAGGAGCCCGTGGAGGCTGGAGGAGGTCGACGGTAGCCCGTGGAGGCTGGAGGAGGTCGACGGTGGAGATGAACAGTATCCCGTGGAGTCCCGTTTTGCGGTACGCCACACCCCTCCCGATGAACAGGACCCCCATTTCGACCGTAGCGCTCCAACACAAGTCCGTTTCGTCCGTTTTGCGGTATGCCACACCCCTCCCGATCAACAGGACCCTGTTTCGACCGTAGGAGGTCCGTTTCCTCCGTTTTACGGTACGCCACACCCCTCCCGACCAACAGGACCCCCGTTTCGACCGTAGGAGGTCCATTTCCTCCATTTTGCGGTATGCCAGGCCCCTCCCGATCAACAGGATCCCGTTTCGAATGTGGCCGGTCGAACACAAAGCCGTTTCCTCTGTTGTGCGGTACGCCAGGCCTCGTTTCCATCGCCTGTTCCGTCCAAGCCCTCCTGATGAACATGACCACGCATTCCGTTCCGACCCAGCCGGTTGGCTCCAGATGAACACGATGACGACGCTGTTTCTCCGTTCCGACCCAGCCATGTACGTATGCGCGAGTAGGCGTTCAAGACCCTGCCCGTATGTACGTACGTGGCCGTATTTTCTTTCTTGCACCCTCGCCGTTGTACGTACATGTACATGCTACGTGCGCGCCTCTACTATGACACGTGCGCGCCTCTACATCGACCAGTATATATGTACGTACACGTTCGCGACCAGAATGACAACGCAACGTATGCTTCGACCAGGTGGGTCCCGACTGTCAGGCACTTCCTTTCCTGTGAAGATGTAGCTGGTGGGTCCCAACAGTCAGGGGGGCGAATCGTTTTGGTTTTTTTTTGCCCGGACGCACTTCCTTGCGTGCGAAGATGTAGCTGGTGGGTCCCAGCAGTCAGGGGGGAAACGTTTTTTTCACGAAATACTGTTGGCCCATCCAGTGGGTCCCTGCTATCAGGTGGAGGAATAATTATTTTGCGCGTAATAAGGAGGCACTTCCTTGCGGTCGCCGTGGACCCAGTTGTCAGCCTCTCCACGCATAGTACTCTTCCGATGGAAGTCGGTTGTTGACCACATTGACCACGCCACGCCGAGAGCACCACGGCGGTGGATGACGACGAGGCCTAGGAAGGGGACGACACGGAGCCGGGGAAGACGCAGCAGTGGATGCCCACACAAAGAGGAGTATGAGGGTGAGGCTTCCGTCGCCGCAGAATAACAGGGGGTGTGGGTGAGTAGAGGGATGGCCTGGCCAGCGGTGGGAGTAGTAGGGGACGGTGAGGCCTCCGCGGCACCACAGCCGGCCACGGGAGGCAGGAGCACGCGGCACGACCGGCGCTGCTTTGGGCGGCTGGAGCACGAAGACCAGAGGTTGAAGAAGCACTACGGCCATTGGATGGACATCGAACAGTCACTGGAGCTAGAGTCATTCATATTGACTAAGTTGACAAAGCCCTCCGTCCCCGTAAACATAGTAGGCCCACAAGTCAGCCTCCCACCAAGGTGAGTCCCAGCTAGCAGGGGGAGTATTCATTTTTTTGTGCGTAATAAGGAGGCATTTCCGATGGGTCCGAGCTGACAGCGGGGGAACGTTTTTTTCGCGAAATACAGAGATCCTTCCGGTGGGTCCCAGCTATCAGGTGGAGGAATCATTATTTTGCGTGTAATAAGGAGGCATTTTCCTATGTGGGCCCCTACTGTGAGCCTCTTCCGATGGCTGTTGCTTGTAGACCATGTTGACCTCGCCGCGCCGAGAGCACAAACGCGATGGACAAGGGCAAGGCCCAGGAAGAGAACCACCCGGAGCCGGCGAAGCCACTGCAGCGGATGCCCACGCTGAGGGGAGAACGAGCGCTGACTGGTCGGCTGCGGGGTGAGGCTGACGTCGCCGGAAAATAACAGGATGTGTGGGTGGTTAGAGGGATGGCCTGGCGGCAGCACAACCAGCCACGGGAGGAGGGAGCAGGCAGTACTGCCGGCGCTGGTTTGGGCGGCTGGAGCAGGAAGATCAGAGATTGAAGAAGCACGATGGCCGTTGGATGGACATCCAACAGTCACTGCTGTGTGTTGACTAAGTTGACAAAGCCTTGCGTACGCATCAAAAAAAGAATTAGGACAGCGTGATCGTCAACCTAGTAGGCCCAGAAGTCAGCCTACAAATCTGTGGAAAACAGCATACAACCCATTAGCCATTATTTTCAATAATTTACAGCCAATTTGCTAATTCTTAAGGATATTTGAAGCCCATATTCTTTTTATTAGCATTATAGACCATATATTCTGGGCACTGCTAAAAAATTCAACGAAATTTTGCATATTTCGGTGGGGTCCAAACTCTTTTAATCATGAAATTTTGAGTCACGTTAAAAAATAGTTTTCAAAAAATTATATCAAAATAAAATTCGAAAAACAATTCTCTGCAAAAAAATAAATGAAATTTAGAATCTTAACTAGCAAGATGCCCGTTCATTGCACGGAACATGAAGATGCATTTGTATGAGTAGTTTATCTTGTGGGAGAAAAGATGATATTTTAATGTAATTGCCAGTTGGCTTTGGTTTTTATAAGAGTAGAGAGTAGAGAAATCCTAAAAAAAATGATATTTTAATGCAATTGCCGGTTGGATTTGGTTTAAAAATTTACAGCCCATTTCTTACAACTTATAGCCCGTTTTCTGGGGAAGCCCATTTCTTACTACTTACATCCCTCCTCGTCTTGAAAGATTTGCAGCCCAGCAAGGCTGAGAAAAGCAAGTAGGCCTCGGTTTTGGTATTCTCCAAAAAAAAAAGAACTTGGCTAGCCAATTTCAGAAAGAAAAAATATATCAACTGGGCTCGTCATGTGCTTAATAAAAGCGTAAGCGTGGGCTAGACGGGCCACAACCCCCGCACAGCGCGTAGTTGAGCTCCGTCTTTGAAACTGAAAAACAACTGGGCGAGCTGCTAGGTCCCTGGTGTTATCCGCTCGTTGTGTAATTTTCTTGTTTATTAACTACATTGACATTGGCGTGGAACCTACTCCCTCCGTTCCAAAATAGATGACCCAACTTTGTACTAACTTTAGTATAAAGTTGGGTCATCTATTTTGGAACAGAGGGAGTAGTTGTCAAACAATTAGGAGGAAGTATTTTTTTGGCTTGTAATAACGAGGCACCTGCTTGCAAAATGCAATGACCCTGGTGGGTCCCTACTGTCAGCCTCTCCACGTACAGTCATCTCCTGATTCCTCTTGGTTGTTAACCATGTTGACAACGCCAGACGGCGGCGGGCACAGCGAGCTAACCAAGGCGGAGAACGACGGCAAGGCCTCGGACGGGAACGAACAGCAGCCATGGAAGATGCGACAGTGTAGTGGCAGGTGGAGGGGAGTACGAGGGCAACAACATGCAAGTCAAGCATACAAATGGTACAAAAAGCCCAAGGATTAATTGCTCATCAAATTTTTAGACAAAACCCAGATTGAACATGATAGTAACATCTAACCCAGCCACTCTTTTTTGCAGTCACAAACAAATGGATCAGTCTGATCCATAAAATCAACATCCTGTGCAAAAAAATTTATTTCAGGATGTCTACAACTTATTGTAAATATAAGCCAAGCACGTTTAGAAGCCCATTTGTCCACTTGAAACTTCTTTTTTTGCTGTTCAACATGTTCGTCCATGAGAAATCTCTTGCTATAAAAATTAAGCCTCATGGACAATAGTAACCTCGCGTTCAACAGGAAGAATGTGACAAAGCTTCTGTTTGCCTGGTTGGATGCATATCGTCCCATCGTTATTGTCCTCAAACGAATGTCATGAGAACTGAGAAAATCCTTGTGCTTATTATGCCAATGATTGGTTATATGTTTTTATCCATGTGGTTCTCCCTAAGTAGACATGAAGATTGAAAACAGTTAAGGTATGAAAAAAGAGTATGTCGAAAGAACGACAGCTGAACAGTTAATTCTAGTACAATATATACGGGCTTTCAATGTGCATGAAATCATCACCTCTATGTATAAATTCTCCAGAGATTGAAAGCATCGCAGTAAGCCAATAATTATGTCCAGATCAAAACTATACATTCTGATATATATGATCTTGACAGAATCCAGCAGCATTGATAGGCTATCAATGGACGAACTCTTCATTGAGCATATAACATAATATTAGTACCCAAAGTGTACTCCAAGATGATATAAAACTTATGCGCACAAATGAAAAATGCAGCATATGATTACAAATGTGTAGATGATAATATACGGTACGTGAAAAAGTGAGGAGCCAAACACCAACTCCTTGTGATTATTAAACGGGTCACGAATTACACCCAAGGTCTCCAATTTGGGCGCAGAGACGACAATTATTTCTGAAGGTGTATAACAATTATGAAGGAGCAACCTTTCAAGTGAAGGGGCATCTTCGATGATGAGCCGTTGTCCTTTAAAACAAATTCCAATGCTTTTAAGGTGAGGCAACTTTATTTGGAGACAACTGATACCAATTTCTATTCCCAAAACAATCAGCAAGTGCCCCAGGGTAGGGCAACTAGAGTGGATGATGCTATGCAGTGAGGCCTCCGACAGATAAACCACCACAAGCAAAAGTTTTTTTTAGCAGTGGGAGTCGAAGCATTTGTACCAGATCGTCTGGTAGATGGCACCGGGCGAAGGTGGCGGTGTGGAGAGAGGAGGACAACCGCGAGATGGACAACAGTGGTGTGGGTACGAAGTTTTGGTATGTTCGTGGTATGAAACATTCATGGTAATGGTAGAACTCAAACTGCTGGAGTTTTTCGAATTCAGGGGATGTCAGCCAAGCGTCCACCTTGCCGGGTATGGACAGCAGGTAGCTTGTCGGGATGCAGAGGCATTGAATGGGGCCCTACTGGTGAGAAGAGACGATGGCTCTGATGAGATCAAATTCAGGAAGGACAGATATCTGACGACAGTCGAGATTGAGGGGCACGGTGCGCCATAGAGGGCACCACCGAGTTGAGAGGACTTGTGTGCGGCAGCAATCCTTGGTGGGGAGAAGCGAGATGATCTTCGCAAGGATGACGCCCGGGAGATCACTGATGCGGTCCACAGGAGATTCTACCGGTTCCTTAGATCCGGGTGGAGGGGGGGGGGGGGGCTCGCCGCTTCTCCCCGCGCTACCGGGTGCGGGATCTACAACCGGCGTCGCCGCTGGCGGGAGCCTCATCTTCTTGGCGCTGGGGCCAGCCGACTCCATTTTCCTTGTGGGCGTTGCGCCGAGCTCACGGGTTTGAGCAGAGTAGCTAGAGACGAGCCTAGTGGCAGTGCGAGTGGGGAAGAAGGAGGGCTGGGGATTTCTGTAGGAGTGGAAGAGGAGGAGCAGACGTTTTCTGTACGAGTGAGGAAGAAGGTGAGCGGGGTTTTCTGGACGAGTGAGGAAGATTGGGGAGCGGGGGGAATTGGGTGGGGAGACGGAAGCGGGAGAGCGAGATGTTCGTGTTTATAAGGCCCGCTGCACTAACTACTCGCTTTTTCCAAAGAACCGCTCTCTTCTTTTGCGTTGCTGCATTGGAGCTGGCTGATACGTCCATTTTGCATCATGCTTTTATATCAATATTTATTGCATTATGGGCTGTTATTACACATTATATCTCAATACTTATGGATATTCTCTCTTATTTTACAAGGTTTACCATGAAGAGGCGGAATGCCGGCAGCTGGAATTCTGGCTGGAAAAGGAGCAAACGTTGGAAACCTATTCTGCACAGCTCCAAAAGTCCCGAGACTCCACAAAGCAACTTTTTGGATTTAATAAGAATTTATGAGCAAAAGAAATAGGCCAGGGTTCCACACTCTGTCCAGGAGACAGGGGCGCCCCCCTGTAGGGCGCGCCCCCCTATCACCTGGGCCCCCTGGTGGGCCTCCGGCGTCCATCTTCTGCTATATCATCACTTTTACCCTGGAAAAAATCGTCGGCAAGATTATGGGACGAAACTCCGCTGCCACGAGGCGGAACCTGGCGGAATCAATCTAGGGCTCTGGCAGAGCTGTTCTGCCAGGGACACTTCCCTCCGGGAGGGGGAAATCATCATCAACGTCATCACCAACGATCCTCTCATCGGGAGGGGACCAATCTCCATCAACTTCTTCACCAGCACCATCTCCTCTCAAAACCCTAGTTCATCTCTTGTATCCAATCTTGTATCAAAACCACAAATTGGTACCTGTGGGTTGCTAGTAGTGTTGATTACTCCTTGTAGTTGATGCTAATTGGTTTACTTGGTGGAAGATCATATGTTCAGATCCTTTATGCATATTATTACTCCTCTGATTATGAACATGAATATGCTTTGTGAGTAGTTACGTTTGTTCCTGAGGACATGGGTGAAGTCTTGCTATTAGTAGTCATGTGAATTTGGTATTCGTTCGATATTTCGATAAGATGTATGTTGTCTTTCCCTCTAGTGGTGTTATGTGAATGTCGACTACATTACACTTCACCATTATTTGGGCCTGGAGGAAGGCATGGGGAAGTAATAAGTAGATGATGGGTTGCTTGAGTGACATAAGCTTAAACCCTAGTTTATGCGTTGCTTCGTTAGGGGCTGATATGGATCCATATGCTTAATGTTGTGGTTAGGTTTACCTTAATACTTCCTTTTGTAGTTGCGGATGCTTGCAATAGGGGTTAATCATAAGTGGGATGCTCGTCCAAGTTAGGGCAGTACCCAAGTACCGGTCCACCCACATATCAAATTATCAAAGTACCGAACGCGAATCATATGAACGTGATGAAAACTAGCTTGACGATAATTCCCAATGTGTCCTCGAGAGCTCCTTTATCATTATTAGAAATTGTCCAGGATTATTCTTTGCTACATAAAGGATTGGGCCACCTTGCTGCACTTTACTTACTTTATTTACTTGTTGCTCGTTACTGTTTATCTTATCACAAAACTATCTATTACCTACAATTTCAGTGCTTGCAGAGAAAACCTTACTGAAAACCGCTTATCATTTCCTTCTGCTCCTCGTTGGGTTCGACACTCTTACTTATCGAAAGGACTACGATAGATCCCCTACACTTATGGGTCATCACTAGCGCATGGGCTTGGCTGACTGGCCGTGCATGCAGGATGCATGTGCCCGCCGGCCACTGCATGCGCCTGGTTTGTTACTAGGCCTATTTAATAGGGTGGTTATGGAGTAAATTAAGGAGATTTATTTTCTCTGTGTGCATCCACCAAATTAGAGGATGCGGTACTGGATGCAGACACTCACATTAAACTAACATTCAGAAGAACAAAAGTTCAGCATGTCTATGCATCTCAATGATTCACCATACTATAACCAATATACAAAGCTGTGAGAAGGTGTGGAAATAAAGAAAATTGGTCGATGCTTCTCTAAGCAAAGGGCCTCCCTGCGCACGCATTAATTTCCTGGGCATGCTTGTTTCTTCTCAATGTTGCGAGCACTTTGAGCATGTTGGCAACTCCACAGCTAGCTAGCTGCCTCATCTTGCAATTGATGCTGACACATTTGCAACAAACACATGAGGCAATAGAGATGACTCAACACGGGTCCATATTGTGCAGTTCCCCTGATATCATATTCATTGTCCTGAATCTGAAAAGATAGGAAAACAGTAGCTATACTTAAACGGTGTTGCAAAGCAGTAGCACATATCAATAGCTCGGCATGACAAAACACGATCATCTGGACGAAGGGGATACTGACCTACCTGAGGAAGATTATATATAATTTCATAAGTCCTTGGTTGATTTCCACCTTCGGCTGCACTGCTTGTTTGCTCCTCCACACATGACAGGATCGTTCCGCACTGCATTCAGCAAGTCAACGTACGAATAAGCTAATTTCATCTTGTGGTGGTCATTGTACCTAGTTACGAATGTAGGAATACCTGGAGCACCATGAGGTTAGCTGATAGCAGGTAGATGCAGCCATATAATTTTTGTGCGGTGCTACCAAAATTGAGGTTTGTATCCCTTCATGTTATGAGAATTCTTCTTGAAGTTGGTAGAATGTGATGGCTTGTTCTTTGCATCAAACTTGCCTTTCCCCTGAGATTTGTTCTTGTTGTTTTGGGGCTGGTTGGGCTGGAAGTTCTTCTCGTGTACCATGTGGGCACTAGAAGCTCCCTCAGTGACCGGAGCACGTGTGTCTTTTGCTCTCGCCTTCTCCTCAAAATCAAGAGTGCTATGAGATCCAAAACAAAAAACTCATGTCTCTTGTTTTTCAGAGAAGTAGCAAAATCGTTCCACAAAGGTGGAAGCTTGGCAATGATGGTCCCAGCAACAAATTTGTCTGGCAACACACACTTAAAGTACTCAAGTTCCTTAGAGAGTGACTGTATCTCATGAGTCTGCTGAACAACAGAGCGCTCATTAGTCATCTTGTAGTCACAGAATTGCTCCATGACGTACAACTCGTTGCTAGCGCCCGAGAGCCCAAACGTGGCCTCAAGCGCAGCCCACATGTCTTTGCCGCTGTCAAACGACATATATGAATCCACAATGGAATCGTCAAGAACACTCAGCAGAGCAGCTTTGAAGAGGGTATCCATGTTCTGAAAAGCTTCCTGCTATGTAGGATTAAGATCGCCCTCAGGCTTACCCTTAGTGGTGTCATAGCAGTAAATGATCTGAAACCAATATACTGCTCTTGTGCACCACCTTTTATATTGCACCCCCTTAAAAGTAGGCGGCTTCAAAAGCGCAGCAAAACCACTCGGAGTAAATTGCCTGTGATCAGGTTTTTGGATTGGATTGTTGAATATATGTGCAATTTAGTATGAGATTTAATCTGAATCGGCAGTAAATAGATCATGACGACAATTGCAAACATCAAAGTAATGATGCAGACTAAACCAGGAGGACAGGATCACATACTGTACAGCGGGAGCAGAACCGATGTGGTTGATGTTGTCACTCATGTCATTGATGAAGAGGTTACCGAGGTCGGGGAAGAAGGCTGTCGTTGAGGAAGTCGTCGCTGGCAGCAGTCACAGGAGTGTGCTCCCCAAAAACCTGATCGCCCCTCTCCCGTATAGGATCACGAAAGGCAGGGTTCGGAGGACTGTTGTCCCTTCTCGCGGTGCACACCGAAAGGAGGGCTGGAGAAGAATTGCGTGGCGGCGCTAAGATCTGGAATGGTGCGAAACCATATGATACAACGACGGCTAGGGTAGAGCATGTTAGGTCGGTCGTGCGAGTATAATAGTAGGCCTTTGGCCCCCAAACCCCACGTCCAAGTCAATAATAGCTCAAAAAAGTCAATAATAGCCCCACCAAGGTTTGTCTCAAAACAAACAGAGTAATTAAGGCGTCCGTTAGTCCCTTTAGTATATATACAATATCATTAATAATGGCCCCACCTTTTGTCTCACAAAGTATGTTGGAGTACAACCGGCTACACGTTTACAATCCGCTTCTCTTCTCTCTCCTATTCTCTCTCCTTCAACTAAGCACAAATACTATATTTAAATCCTTATAGCCTGCTTATGTCATCTAATTGTAGTACTTGCTCTAAAAGTTACTATCCACTGTGTAGTCTGAAATGTCGGGCGTGCAGTGGGCGGTGCCCTCGGTCGGTGCGCCGCTTCAACGGTGGAAGCAGTGAGAGGTCGTGTCGCCCTGACTTGCCATCAATGTGGAGCGGTGGGCTCAGCTGGTGCCGGGCGGGAAGCGCGCGCGGGAGGGGGGAGGGGTTTTTGTTGGGCCAAGAAGGTGAGAAGCCAACTTGGGATCGATCCGGACGGGGAAATATCATGTGCTCCCATACTCTGCATATGACACTAGTCTATGTTACTACTCCCTCATTTCCGGTTTATAGAGATGTTTAGAGTAACATAGTAATATGTTACAGTACAAATTACTCCCCACTATGACCTGCCTTGGCCTCTCCCAGTGCTCCACCATGTATAGCTGCTAAGCCTGCCACGTAGGCATAAAATATGATGTGGCACCAATAAACTAAGCACCTATGCATTGAAGACTTGAGTTACTAAGCCATTTAATGCACTTAGCACCTCATCTAAAGAGCATTAATAGTATAGCCAGCTGCTGGCTATAAGCCAGTGCCATGTCATATACAACCCATCTTATAGTCAACATGTACAATAGTAGATCAAAAGAGTGTACTACTACTTTTTTGTTCTGTGGACCACCTTTCATTCTGACAAAGTGCCTAGGAGCACGTGCCAGAGCATGCTCTTCACGAAGAGCCCGCTTACCTTCTCTCTCCTCTTCTCTTTCCTCCAACTAAGCAGAAATATACTATAGTTTATTCCTTATAGCCCGCTGACTCAGCTCTATTGTACTTGCTCTAAGCACATCTAAGCACTTACTAGCACCCCCTCGACCGTGGACCTTGACGGTGTACGTCACCTTGTGTCTCATAATTTTCCTCGTCATTATCTGAGTCCTAGAAGATCTCACCCACATCATCATTAGCATGCATCCGCCTTGATAGACAACGTGCGCAGAAGGAGTAGAGGCGATTGGGGACGCACCACCACCACGTCGTGGGCACTCCGTATGTGCTCGTGTGCGTGCAACGTGCGTGTTTTTCCATCGGTGCTAGCTCTAAGGCCGAGGTTGCGGTCGTCTTCGTCTCCGACTAGTAGTTGAGCAACAACGGCAAAGAGGTGCTGCAAGAGATGCGTATGCGCTGTTGCGTGTGAGCTTCGCCGTAGCACGACGAACCGGACGTCGCCGCGGATGGCGCACGCCTCCATGCAGCCGAGTGTGTGCGCATGCATGTGTTATTCACGTGCATTCTGCGCCCGAGCATGTGTGCATGCACGTCTTGTGTGCGTGCGTTGTGTGCTCCATGCTGTGCGCGTATGTGCATGAGTTGGATCGGATGGAGTTAGTGTGTTGGCTTGTGTACATGCGTGGCTTGTTGCGTGGTTATCAATAATTCAATATAAACTACTCCCTCCGTTCCTAAATATAAGTCTTTCTAGCAATTTCAAATAGACTACAACATACGGATGTATGCAGACATATTTTAGAGTGTAGATTCACTCATTTTGTTTCGTATGTAGTCCCTTATTGAAATATCTAAAAAGACTTATATTTGGGAACGGAGGGAGTATAAAACATCTTCAACTTAGCATCCTGATGTACCATTTCTAGTGATCAGCGAAAAGTTCATGTTCTTTTAGTTGTTTATAGGTGGGCAGGCGGCAAAAACAGGGGAAAACGCGCAAGGTTCCTTGTAGACACTCCACTGCGAGGTTCCTTGCTCCTCCTCGGTCGTCGGGAATCTATGCTCTTCAACTCTTTTCTTTTACGTGAGCTTTGTTCATCCTTTTCCCAACACGCGAGACATCTAGCATCAAGGTGCACGTGTCATGCAAGAAAATGGAGATAATCAGATAAGCAGTGCGTAAGTGAGTCATGCGGGGGGGGGGGGGGGGGAAGCGGGGGGAAACCCTTTTTCGTAAGTGAGTCGTGCACTTCGATGGCACCTACGCAATATTTTTTTCTCCTCGATGGCACGTGAATAGTGCATGTACTCAACGACGGAGCACGGGATGGTAGCAATGAAATGGTCAGCCCTTTTTTGGAGAGAGTACGTACTACTAGTAAATAACTTTGATGTGTCCCGTCAACTCGCAGAATGACGAGAAGCTTGATTACGCCTTCTCCCTCGCCAACGCGTGCGTGGTGGCTCGCAGCACGAGGAGAAACTTTTGCTTACAAGCGATGGACGTGCAGCAGTTCATTTGGTGTCAGATTGCCAGAAGCACTACTGTAGAACCATCGACTTCGGAAGAGGCGAAGAGCCAAGCGCAAGGTCACCTACTAACCTTAGGCTAGGAGTAGTGGGAGTAACATAAGTAGGGATACCTCCTTTTTTTTATTCTAGAAACAACCACACGCGAATATCAAGGTGCTGGTTACGTAGAACAAATTTCCTGCAGTCCGTGCTCAGCCCTCCTCTATCTCTCTTCTCAGCCAGCCAGCGGACGCACGGAGCCCATCGTCTGTTTGCTCACATGCAGCCCCACATGTCAATGAAAATGCAAGAGGACCCACTGAATCTGCACATCTTTCACCTCGACGTGCTGGTGATGAAAAACAAATCCAAGAAAGATCTTCGGTTGCCGCTTTTGGAGTTACTCAAGAGTAGTAAGATTCTATTTACAGTTTAACCCAAGATGCACATCTCGTGGCTTCAACTACCACTCTATTTTCTTTCATGACACGACCTGGATGCTGGATGTCCCACGTGTCGGCAAAAGGAGGAAGAACCCGACCAAATCTTCGGTTGTGCTCTCGGATTAGACTAGTTGTGCTAACTTAAAATTTTTATTGTGTACTCCCTCCATTCCAAAATACTTGACTTCCATTTGTCCAAAAATGGATGTACCTATATACTAAAACATGTCTAGATACATATATATTTTGACAAATACTACCTCCATCCGGGTTTATTGGGCCCCATTATATTTCGTGCCAAATTTTGACCATAGATTAAACTAACAAAATGTTTATGCATGTCACCAAACATTATATTTTTGAAAACTATGTTCAAATGCGAATCCAATGAGATAATTTTTCTAGACACGCATTAACATTTTGTTAGTTAAATCTTTAGTCAAAATTTGACACAAACTTCAAAGGGGACCTATAAACCAGGACGGAGGTAGTAGAAGGCATGTATTATGCAACGGAGGGAGTAGAATGGATGCAAGTTTTTGTATTGGGAAGAAGAGTACATCCATATATTGATAGAGCGTTGGAGTTGGCCTTACAAGTGGGACCGCAGTTGAGGAAACCGACTATCGGCAAACCCCCACCTCGCCCGCCACGCGATGGTTGAGTTAGAGAAACGATGAGGTTGAAGAGATTGCTCTAGCACGGACTCTAAGAAATATGGTGTCAGATGGAAGTCGTGCTGGTGGCGTGTGCCGTACTCCTGGACGTGAATGCTTGTTCTGGCCCATGCCACCCTACTACTCCTACTACTTACTATATAGTAGTATCGAGGATTCGAGGTGCTGGTTACGTACAATATGGCTACAGTTAATACACCCGCACGACGCGTGAAGCATGTGAATCTAGTACAAATAGTGTACTACTATTGTTGATTGGCCTCATCCGATAACCTGTTGCAATGCGCGTACAATTATGTATTCGGAAAATATTTTTTTGCCTCATCACACCACTCACTCACAGAAGCAACTCGAAAGCCATTCATAAATTTAGTAAGTTTATCACAAGCATATCATTTTATTACATACAACAGGTCATCAACCCACATCGACAACGAGGATACATTATAAATACTAAAGTTTTCACCACACAACTAATAACAAGCAATGAAATGAACTTCAACTCAACCATTCCTCGGCGTTGGAAATGCTTGCTTTGAACCACAAGTGATTCTCTGGGACGGGGCATCTATTGTCGATCTTGAGACCAACGCAGGACTGATCATCCAGGCTGAAGCGGCCTACTATATCAGTACCAGGGTAGGGAACCACACTAATGTCCGAGGTATAGACATAGTTGCTTCTCATAAATGGTGCTAGTAACGTTGTGTCAACAGCAGTTGGATTGCCTTTCACCATCATCGGATAGCTTTGTCCAAGGAAGAGCGAGTTTTCTCCAAGAGTATCAATTCTGTACCAGGGAGAAGGTGTTGGCGCTAGCACACTAGTATCCACCCCGAATACCATGCAACGGGTGTCGGAATAGGTCCGGAGAGTGCGACCATGGGAGACTACACCTACTTCCTTAGCAGTAACATCATCAGTGGGCTGTATACACACGAGAAGAGGTGATCCGTCAGAATTAGTTACCAGGCGCCAAAGAGTATATGGGCGCTGCTCGTCCTCATGCTCGTGATCATCACCATCATCATCTCCCCCTTGGTTATAAAAATGTTCAAGTATAGGTGGTGGAATGTTCACAAGACCTTGGAAACACAAGAAGAAGGTTAATTAGTAAAGGGAAACTTGCTAACCCACATGCATGTGGATGAAACAATTATAATTATGGTGGAAGACAAACGTACCGAAATCATAACGACTCAATGCAAAAATAGTGCCACGAGTGGTGGCAGCAAACACAAGGCCCTCGTATTGAATTGCATCACAGTACTCATGCGTGTACAAAAACTGATTTTTGAGCAATGTCCATCGAGTCAAACCAGGAACGACAGCAACAAGCTTGTCGAAGATAGCAACAACTTCATAGTTGTTGTAATTCCAAGAGCGGTTGGGAACTTGAGAAATTGCTATCTTCCGTAGAAGACACTCACCATGATTGTATTTGAACGTGTGTACAATACCAGTGTGCTCAACCTCTGGGCAGTCTGCTGAGATTTTTGGAAGTGGAACCCGGTCACGAGTGTACACATTCACAAGTTCCCACTCGCAGTTGGACCCAATGTAAACAACCCAATCTCCATTTGCGCCTGCCCAAGCCTTGCCCTCAAGCGATGGCATCTTAACATCATACGTATCATTATCAAGCGGCATCAACTTGCACAAGGCGAGGCCTCCGTTGTGATGGTGCCAGTCATCAGGGTCACGGCAAAGAAGATAGGGGAGATCAAACCGCTCCTTGACTCTTGGGTTCCTTGTAATGATGTTATTAGTTGAGTCGAGAATGGGCTTGAACGAACCTACCATGCTAGCCGAGGTGATGATGTCGCACCGATCAATGAGTTCCTCCACCACGTCATCTTTCAGATCGGGGAAAGAATAACGGGGTCGTTTCCGTCCTGTTCCCTCCATGGAGAAGACGATCGAATAGTGGCAGAAGAAAGGGTGAAGGGCTGAAGGAAAATGGAGGAGGGAGAGGAAGAGCGTGCGACAGCAGTTTCAAATCGAGAGGGAAAGGCGAAGAGTCGGTGGACGGTTGCCAGTTTGCCACAATTCACGAAGGGGCGCCCCGGCCTATACGTCGGTTTGGAAATACTCATACTACTCGCCGTCGTCTCACTGATATGTTGGAACGGGACCACATGTCAACGAAACAAGGTGTGTAATTTCTCTTGCAAAATGCGATTTGGCTGCGTTGGCCCGAGGTGTCGCATTAGTTTTTTTTGAAAGTTTGCCGCATTAGTTATCGACCTTTATTTTTTTAACATGCAATCTGAATGGATAGCTGCTGTGGTCATCACACGTGAGCGGATATAGTGATGGTTGATTCGCCCGAGCAACTTATTACTGTGGGAATATGGGAGTACCAGCGGATTCAAGGAACAGAGAAACGATGGTTGCTTCGTCCGAGCAACTTACTGTGGCGAAGGTGGGGCTCTGTGATTTGACTGCTCACTAGTCATTACTACTGCGGTGCAACGACCGGGGTGAATCTTTCCCTGAAGTTGTGTTGTGCACTCAATATTGCTGCATGGCAGGTGGAGCCGGATGAAGGATGTCCAACATGTCGGCGAAACGAAGTTGAATTGTTTCTGGCATTGCTATCAATCCTTCAGGATTTGTTTATATGTACGCATGATTTTGATGAAATTGTACTGTGATGCTATGAAGGTTTCAACTCTGGTTCCCGCAGGAAAAAAAAGGTTTCAACTTAGGATTCATGTGTCTTGCCTCAAGATTATCTCGTTACAACATTCCATCAAATACAAATGAAACTACCATGGCTAATGCATCTCAATGGTTCGTAGATCAGCGCCAATATTAACATCACAACTGAAGACAAAGTTGTGAGAAGGTGTACAAATAAAGAAAAAAATATAATTGACTGATGCTGTTCGTAGGCATGGCTCCATTTCCTTGGCACAATGTTCATTGCTTGGCAGCTAGTTTCACCCAACTCTGTAGCCAAAAAAGAGGTGTATGAAGGACACCACAATCTGATCATTTTGTGCATCTCCACTAAAATCGGGAGGACCATCCCTGTTTGCAAAGATATCCAGTCAGTGTGATTACAATAATAGTGGAACTAGATGATGAAACATAACACACATAAATAGAAGCCGATCACCTATACGATCTCTCTTTAGGACTAACTTATTGTTGGAGAAGATTAGGCACAGAGTTGGATGAGGAGGATAGCAAAACCAATCTCCCTTTCCGCATTCCCATAGAAATGTAAAAACGTTGCCCGTGTGACATTTTGGCGGAACTGCACAAAACACTCTTCAGAAAAGTGATTTGTGCAGTTCACCAAAAGGTCGCAATAGCAACAAGGTGAAAATGGATAGCCCTGTTTGCAAAAGGAGGTCGAAAGGAAACAATTACTGCCCAATAACACGAGTTGAAGACACATACGCCGACAAAAAAGAAGCATGTTCCATGTAAAAAGGGAAAGATAGCACATGGTGGTTTATCAAAAATGGTTTAAGGACGAGATTGCAAGATGGAAAGTACGCGGCCAAGATACGATTTAAGCAAACAACTAAAGAAGATCCACATGCAGCAACGTGGGAAGATGGGCAGTGGAGCAAGGCCGGAGGAAGCTATACCTGAGGTTTGTCGGGATGTTACTAGGAGGGCGCCGGCGGCCGGGATCTGCGCATACTGCGGCAGCGAGCAAGTGGCGAAGGCCCTACTGCGCCGGAGCTTGGTCAGAGAGAACGGCGGGTACCGCAGATCGGGACGAGCTGCCTCAACGCCGTCGAACGGAGAGACGATGCACATCCTCCCTTTCCGCCAGCAGACGGGATGCGGCCGGATCACTGACCAACGCTGAGAGAGAGAGGCCACGACGGCCTTGTGTGAGATGGTGTGACGAGAGACAAACCCATTTTCCATTTTCCCCACGGCAATCGTTTTATATTCTAGGCGTGGTACCCGACCCTCCTTTGAGTAAACAACCGCTACACGCGTCAAATTATCACGTGGGCTGCCTTTTCATACAGAAACGAACTCCACCGTGTACCCGCGTGGGTGTGGCCGGGAACAAGACGTGAGTACGTGCGTCCTACGTGCACTTCTTATTTAGGTGCAGGTACGTACGTGGGTGGGTGTGAGAGAGATGGTTTGTGCGAAACAGAGGCAATGTGTTGATGATATCTCAATCAGAAAAACGTAACATATGCAATGTGTGTGAAACGGAGTCATGGACGTGAGATATCGATAGAATTGAAAATAGGGATGAAGTGTGTGGCTGCGCGATCGATAAAGAGTGTCATCGAATTTGTGTTTGCCCATGTCAAAGATACAGGGCGGCTGGCCTACTGGAATTTGAGAGGGCAGAGGTGCAGTTCTTCTCCGTGGGGGGGGGGGGGGGGGTGTAGAGACCGGTCGACTAGTATATGTGTGGGGAAGGAGAGAGACCTAGCTATGTATTAAGGGAGATCGATCAACATCCATGGATATGTGTAGCAGAGGAATAAGGTTGGGAAAAAGACAAAGGTAGAGCGTTGGAGGGTTGGTGGTGGAGTGGCGTCTCACAAATGGTGGGAGAGGCCTGCTAGACAAACGCAGGGTATGAGTGCAATATCAATAAGAGAGGGCGGGGGATGTCTGTCTGTCTATGCACGTGCGTGTGAGAGACGGGTCGGGAGGTATTGAAGGATGATGAGGGGAGAAGATATGGTTGTTGTAAGCATGCGTAACTACATAGGAAGATCAACCGTCGTGTGTCCGAGAAAAGGAGAGACATAACTAGCGAGGTAAGTGTATCGGTTCTTGGTGAAAACGAATTATAGTCAACCTGGCTATATGTAGGGAGATCAGTTCATATACACGCCTGCATGTGTTAGAAGCAAATAAGGTCCGGAGAGGCAGACAGGGGGAGAGGGTGTGGCTAGGAGGTGGTGCAAGAGGCCTACCTTGTCGAGGGGGGAGGAGTGTGCGAGCATGTGATTAATGAAAAGACGAGCGGGAGTGTGCACCCGCGTGGAATCATATTGGACATATGGGGGCATGGACGGTGAGAAGAGAAGAGGGGAAGTATATATGTGTTTGTTGTAGGCACACTTGGCTAGAGAGGTATATCGACCGGTGTGTGCCGAAAAAAGGAGCCGAGGGCGTACACACACCGCTGGTGGACGACCTAAAGAGAAATAATGAACGTGCACGATGGAGGGGACGCTAAGGGTGTGTGAGGGGGGCGGGTGTGTGCATGCACGATAGAAAGTTAGCGCTAGCTAGCTACAAATAGAAGAGGATCGTGAAGGTGTAAAAGACGAACAAAGATCATAATTCATTATAAAAAAGTGGATACAGATACTTGAAGAAGATATCATAATGTAGAACATTGATTATAATTTGGGCTAATGTGTGGCTTTTGCAACTCAGGTCTAAATACTTGTCATAATGTAGGGGGCGGGGCACTATACTTTGTGTGATAAACACGGTGTACGTATGGAACATGGTTTATATTATGAATATATAGTTAGTACATCCAATGTAATATTATTTGGAATCAACATCAAGTTTATTCAAAAAATAGAATTCGAGTTCACATAGTACACATAGTTCATATCTATCTCTATAGTAATCATGTGGTGTGTTATTAAGGTAATACACGAATGATGGTTGAAGTTGGCAACAATCATGATTGTAGATTCTTATTGAAATAGAGAAACGAATTCAAATTTAGTTCGAATTGCAGCGGTAGTATAGACATTTGGAATGCACTAAAATGTTGGTATGAGTAGGTTACATGCATTATACGGCAAGCGAAAAAATTTAATCGGACATAACATGGATTCATACTCCCTCCTTCCATCTATATAGGGCGTAATGAGATTTTTAAGACCGCCTTTGACTATTGACAAGATTAATAGTACATGACATGCACAATGTGAAAATTATATCATTGAAAGAACCCTTCACAGACGAAGTTAACGGTGTGCTTTGTGTAAGTTGCATGTCATATATCATCGCTCTAATATTTGGTCAAAGTTAGCATCGAAAAACGCATTAGGCCCTATATAGATGGAAGGAGGGAGTAGCTTTGAATAGCATTTGTATAGTAAAACGGGGCAAGACTCTCTCTTTGTGTGGTGTGAATAGTTTTATTTTTTTTGTTTTCTTTTTGGTTGAGGGAAGTGCGAATTGATTTGGTACGTATAAGTACAATATTACTACATGTTAGGCTTGTCCCTAAAATTCAACCCACGTCTTGTTATATCCCAAAAATTCAGATATCGTGCTCCCAAAACTGGCGCCTTCACAACCCGCGCCTTGCTATCCCAAAATTACAACGCGCGCGAAAACTCCCTCCAGCTGCCAAATCCCGACACGCGAAATCCCCATTCTAACCCTGAGCCGAAAGGGCCGCTAGTTCAAATCGGTGGGGGGGTAGTTTTGTAACACACCCTACATTTTGGACAAGCGCGTCCCTAAGTCATGCTTCACCCCTCCCATCGCCCCCTTTTCGCCATTCAAAATCCCAGGCCGCCATAACCTCTCCACTCCAGCCGCGTAACCCCACCCTCCTCCGTCCGCCACGTCACCGCTGCCCAGCCGGAGCCTCTTCCCTGACGACGTCGTCCACCGCAACAGCTCGACGTCCCTCATCCACCTCCCCGGATGAGGATCTGTCATCCATCTCGCCGTCCCGCCGGTTCTGCCGCCCCGTCCTCCACCTCCAAGGAGCTGCTCCAACGATTGCCTTGTCTATCGTGGCTACTCCAATCCCACAGCGCCACCTTAACCTGCTCCACCAGAACCGCAGCATCCTCACCGACTCCTCGGACAAAGCCGAGGCCTAATCGGTGCCACCAAAGAGGTTGTGCACTCATCGCATCACACCTTCTGCTTAACTCGACCTCCCGGCGCCGACGGTGCTCCATCCCGCACCCCCATGGAGCGGCTACCTTGGAGCCGGCTCCATGGGCGACATCTCCACGGCGGCTCTCCCCCAGTGCAAGGCCCCTTCGGCGCCGACGGCCATACCAGCCGGATCTGCTGCTGCTGCTCCGGCTCTCGCTCGCGCTACTACTGCTGCTCTGGCTCTCGCTCAATCGCTCGCTTGCCCAGCTGCTGCTGCTACTCTCCCCCTCGCTCGTGCTGCTGCTTTGCTCCGATTAAGCCACACTTCAGTCGACTGAATCGAATTTTGGGTCAGTCGATTTTTAGGGGTTGGGGGGCTCGCCGGAGTTAAGGAAGAACCTCCCGCAGCGGGGACGGGGGCTCGCCGGAGAGGTACCCCACTATCTATCTTAGGGTTCAGGGTGGGGGTGGGGGCCCTAGAGGGCTGGCCGGGGCAGCGGTGGTGAGTTGTTTCGGGGCGGCGAGGTGACGCTGGGGCCGACGGTTCGGTCGGTGGTGGCTGGCGATTCAGGGGGGTGCAGGTTGAAGATGAACTGCAGGCCCTCCCTAAACTACATGTCAAGTGCCTCTCTGCTACCATTGTGTTCAGTTTCGACAGTAGCATTCAGATTCCACAGTAAAATTCAGTTTCGACAGTTAAGTTCAGAGTCAACAGTTTTTACCTCATCTGTCATAGTCAGGTGGTTTTTGGTGATGTTAATTTTACATCCATTTTACATCATCTATTGGAGATGCTATTAGAATCCCACTTGAGATTGACGATGTCTGTCTTGTGCTGCTTCAGCCTTGACGTCTTATGGCTCACCGGAGCTGCTCCAACGACAGAACGATCCATCACAACAAAGCAGTGCCTTGGACGCCGTCTACAGATTCCTCAGATCTTCCTCCACACCTCCAACAGCCACCTCTGCCTCAACTGCTTCAGCGACCAACCAATGATGCTGAGGTTAACACAGCTACGGCAAAGAGGTTGTACACTTGTTGCATCACTTATTGCTATACATTCACGTCGATCCATTAGGGCTATTTTGGTTCAACGGAAAAACATAGCAATAGGGAATTTTCCAATGGCACTCTACTATTCAATTATTCATGCATTTTGTTGGAAGGAATGAAGCAAAACATCCACCTGGACCTACTTTTCAAAATCCTATGCATGAAAACAAGACCGAGTGCATTAGTGCCAGAATAACATTCTAACTGTACACGCTTTCATATGGTTTCACTTTATTTTGGCCATGTTTCTTTGCATTCCTCTGCTCTTCCAATTCCTGTAAACCAAACACCCAAGTTGACAGAAATCCTGTGTTTACAAATGCTTTATTTACCATGTGCATTTTCCTATCCTATTCCGGTGTTTTTCCTATCCCTGCGTTTTAAGAATCATGCAAGCCAAATGAGCCCTTACAGAATTACTTCAGTTACAGGTACGTGTTGAAGGGAACTTTGTGTGGTTTGTCCTGCTCCTGCCGCGATGTCGTCCACCTCACCTGAGCTGCTCCATCGACAGAAGCATCCACCAAACCAGACATCACGACTCCTGACCGTCTTTCGCCGCCTCAGATCTCCTTCCCTGCCGCCGGCACCCACCACAACGGCATCACCATCATCGACTCAGCAGATGAACCTGAGGAGTACACGGGTCCACAAGAGAGGTCGCACTCTTTTGTTTCTGCTTATGTTATGCATTGCTTAAACTTACCTGCTACTTTATCGTCCTGTTCAGCTCTTGGACTCCCAAGTCAGGTCCAAATGAATGTTAAAACTTGAGCTCTAAATTAGTTGTGGGGCACATATCGAGGCATCAATGAATAGTATGTCTGTCTAATATCTGGTTCACCTAGGGTATGCCTATGTTGTTCATCTTGGGTGGGAAACAAATAGTAAAGTAATCATCATCTGTCTTTTTATTAAATTAAAGCAATCATCATCCTGCTATCATTATTTTTGGATCCATCCACTGGTTGTTACCATCACTCTAAATTTCTGCATGCTCTCCTTACATAATCTCACCATATTTTTTCGTATGCATGTCAGATATTGTACACAGTCATGCTGAACATGTAGAGAAAAAGAGAAGAGTTTTGCGGGGCAATACAATGTCATGCAGACATCGCTCCATGGTGAGTTCAATGGCAAACCCTCCCCCCTCTCTAGATTGTAATCCAGAGGAAGATATCTGTTCTGAGGCGGATTCAGACGCTGCTGACCACTCCTATTTACCCCCCAAGGTGTTTGCTCTACCTTGGCATGATGATGTTAGTCATATCATGCATATGTTGCCTTGCAGTGCCTACTTTTGACATCATATATGTCATCTTCTTAGTTTATACATGTTTTGTAATGCCACCTATTTAGTTTCTATATCATATATGGGAATTATGCAGTCTCATGTCTTTTAGCCAGCCATAATATATGTGAAATGTGCAATGCCATCCTGTTTAACCAGGCATCATATATTTGAATGATATCTTGCCCATCCTTTTCTTCATTACATTTCCATTTGTCGACAATGTTTGTACATTAAACTACTCTTCCTGTGAATCAGCCATTTGGGTGGGAGATGGAAAAATCTGGAGTGAAAACAAGGCCTTCAGAGCAGACAGTGCTACCTGTTGAAGCAGATCTCTTGTTGGGTCCCGATAGCTCCTCAGAGATGGATTCAGAGACAGATGACCAGTCCTATTCCCCCACCGAGGTGTATGCTTTAACTTGGCATGGTTATACTGCTCATATCATGCATACAGTGTCTTGCATTGCATAGTTTAGACATCATATACACAATATTCAACACCATGTTCTTAGTTCAGACATCATATCGGATGCCCTCTGTTTAGCATATAAATCACATATGTGAATTAAATGATGCGATCCTGATTACTTAGATAACATGTAGGTGAATTATTTCATGTGATCCTGTTTAGTTATTCATCATATCTTTGAATTATGTTATGCTATGCTATCCAGTTTAGATAGACATCATATATGTGACATTATGTCATGCTATCCGTTTTAGTTAAACAATATACATGTGAACTATTTCATGCCCTCTTTTTTCCACACTATCTATTGCATCTGTCTCTCATACAATGTATGTACATTCAACTATGTTTCCTGTTTATCAGCCATTTGAATTGGAGCGGTGATGCCAGTATCTAGCGGAATAAAAATACGGTCTTCAAATAAAACAGTGCTACCTCTTGGTGGAGATAGCACCCCGGTTGTACATGCACAAGAACCAGCCCTACCACACATAACCCAAACTCTCGCAGATTGTACCCCTACTGCGATGGACAGAGAACCAGCTTCACCCAATCTAACCCCAACCCCAGCCGATAGTAACCGAGTTCCTATTGACACAGCACCATCTCCACCACAGAGCTCCCAAACAAGAGCAGTTAGTAAGGCAACTCCAGTGCCCAAAGGGCCAGTACTATCACGGCAAACCCCAACTCCACCAATTAGTACGCCTATTCCTATGGAGGAAGCACAACCAGCTAGTCGTAGTTTAGCATCTATCGCATTTGATGTTGTTAAATCGTATGTGCGCATCTTCCCATCTTGGAAATATTATACTGAAGATGAAGGAAAATGTCAGTTGCAGGTGTTTGTCCAGGAGTTATGTGTAAATAATGTTATTCATGGCAATTACTTTGCTTCGTCCCATACATCCTACCTCCATGATGGTTATAATACAACAAATTTTCCCATTTTTCTATATGGAGAAGGATCGATTTGGAAACTCAGGATGAGGTAACCTGTGCTAATACCTCTGCTATCTTGAAGAATGCTTGGTGGTAGTATCGGAATTACCTGAAGAAAACGTACTTCACCGGCAAAGAAACTCATCAAATTCCCTTACGTTCTCCTGAGACACATTTACTGGACGATGACTGGGAACACCTTGTTCTGTACTGGTCCCGAACCAAGAATGTGGTAAGGTCTATGAGCTCATTTTCTATTTTTAAGTATTATATTCTTGCGTCTTACTATACTCTATTCATGTAGAACAAGTGCCTGAACCTGAAGAACAACTGTTCTAATTTAAGATTCCATTGCTATCATAGTTCAAAAAAGCGCTAGGCGTTAATTGTGCGTTTGCCACCGCCTTGCGCTTTACTGACCAAAACGCATGCTTATGCACAGTTATGCATAGATTAAGCGTAGTTATGCGCAATGCGTTTTGCCAACGCCTAGAGCCTAGGCGCGCTTAAGCGCTCGCTTAGGCGCACCTTTTTTAACTATGATTGCTTTGCTCTTGTATCACTCTATTTACTGATACAAACTTTTTTTTAAATTGAAGGATCCAATCGAAACTCCAATGGCACAGCAGGTATGTTCACGCATGTTTCTTTAACAGGTTTGCTCTTATCAATAGCTCTTTTGATTTCAATTTCAATTGTGTATACAGTTGACTTTCATATCATGCACATTACTAGCATCACAACAGAGCTAATAGTGTTGTTGTACATGTAGACCCGTGGTACCCATCTGAAATCTTGTTGTGCCGTGTAGTTTCCCATGCTTTGTATTCTTTCACTGCTGCTTTGTCTTGAACTGATATGATTTGAACCGTGTCTCTATTTTTATTTGGCAAGACAATGCAGTGACCATAGGACATAGATATATGTTTGTTTGATGCTTTTATTATGTACTAGTACTTGGCAATAGAAGACTTGGTAGTTTAATCCTGTCCACCTTACTAATGAAACCGAAATGAGTTTCATATACTAGTACATGCTAAACTTGTTATGTGTCTTCTTGTTTCTTCTTTTAGAATGCTGACAGAATATTGGGGAAGAGTGCCTTATTAAGCAATGGTAAAGGAAGTAATGCAGATAAGGTTCAGGATAGTGACACATCCTTGTTGGTCTCCAACAAAGCTGATAAAACAGCTAAGGAAGACTATCTTGAAGACAGCGAGACAACCCCAAAGTCTTGTCTTGGTTTAGTGTTCGAGTTACTAGCCACTACCGCTTGCACAAGCTATTCAAACTCACTGTCTGAATCAGTTCGGTTTCTTGAGTCTCAACTACAAGCTGAAAGACATCGATCAGCTGTGCTGCGACAAGAAGCGGAAGGACTGCGGAAGTCCCTGGAGCATTCAGATGCATACTTTCTAGTGCAACAGCAAGCGTTGGAGGATTTTAGCGCCAAACAAGGCAAAGCTAATCAGCTTGCTAAGCTTATTGCCAGCATGGTGGATACCCAGGATAACGTTTCTTGAGCTCTTCTAAAGTTGTTTCAGTTATGCTCTTGTTTTGCTGCCGCGTTTATTTGCATTGGTGGCCAATTTTCACGGCCAGTGTATGTAATATGCTGCTTTGTTCCCTATATTTGCACTAGTGGCGAACTTTGATGCCCAGTGGATGTAATATGTGTAATAGCGGTGATAGGCTAGCCTTAATTGCTTGCTTATTTATTTCCTTATTGTCTTGTTTAGTTGTTTGCTTGTAGTCACTGCAGTTCTTTTTCTGTGTTTTGCTAGTGGCCACAATAGCCTATTTTTGGTAACTAGGCCAAAATAATCATGGCAACACATGGACTGTTGTAACCATGGGCCTCCTGCAGGCCGTCTGATCCATGGGCCTTCGTCCGGCCGTAGGATCCATTGGCCTTCTATACGGGCCGTAGGATCCATCGGCCTTCTACGGGCCGTAGGGTCCGTGGGCCTTCTACGGGCCGTATGACCCATGGGCCTTCTACGGGCCGTAGATCCATGGGCCTCATACGGGCCGTAGATCCAAAGGGCCTTCTACGGGGCGTATCATCATTTCGCCAATCATGGGTCGTACAATTCGTGGACCATAACGGGTCGTTAATAGGCCGTATTTGATAACTCTACGAAAACAGCCCAACGGGTTTTTTACATGAAAACGGCCCAACGTATTAACGGTCCGCAAACGGTCCGACTGTAACGACGGGCTGAATTTGGCCAACAAGCAGAAAATGACAGTAACGGGCCGTATGTAACTGAATGCTGCAAATGAGCCCAAGAATCAATGGGCCTGAGAAGGCCGAAAGATAACTTGGGCTGGAAACGGCCCAATAGAATAACGGGTCGTTAATGGGTATAAAGTGATACACTGTTCATTACGGGCCAGTTTCACCACGGGCCGTTAATGGGCCAAGGGTTACAAAGGGCCTCATATGGCCCGAAAGAAGTCATGGGCCACACATGGGCCGGAAGTTAAAATGGGCTGGAATCATATTGGACGGCCCAGATGACGCTACCGGGCCTAATTTGGATAGGGCGTAACGGGCCCTGGGTTAGCAGGCTGTAAATGGGCTATATGCGAACAGGCTGTTAACAGGCTTTCCGTGGGCCGGCCCGCCACCTTTTGACCAAGTCAAACGGGCCGGCCTTTTCACAGGAATGGGCCTCTGTTGGGCCATGCCACGTGTTGCTGTATCATAGGCGCCTTCGGTCCAATGAGCGGATGACATCTGTCCCAACGGTGAGCCGACACGTGTTTCCTCCAGCCAATGATGATTTTACACGTGGAAAATCCCCATTGGTCGGGGCTGTTAACGGGTTATCGGATCCAAAACCCGACCCGATAGCTTAACGGCGTTCCGTTACGGTGGATGCCACGTGTCGGTCACCCTTGACAAAAGCACTTCTGTGACGCGCGATTTATCGTCATGGAAGTGGACACTTCCGTGATGATAATTTTGGTAATGTCATGGAACACTTCTACGATAGCACAAGTATGACTATCTTGATTCTGTCATAAAATCGTCATGGATGTACATGCATGACAAAAAACGCGACCTACTATGACAAACACGTATCATCACGGAAGTGTATTTTTTTGTAGTGAATTGGTCCAAGAAACTTGATGATGCATTATGGGCCTATAGAACTGCATATAAAAATCCTATGGGTATGTCTCCGTATAAGATGGTTTATGGAAAAGCATGTCACTTACCTCTCGAACTAGAACATAAGGCATATTGGGCCATTAAAAAACTCAATTATGACTTCAAACTTGCCGGTGAGAAGAGGTTATTTGACATTAGCTCACTTGATGAATGGAGAACCCAAGCCTATGAGAATGCCAAGTTGTTTAAAGAAAAAGTTAAAAGATGGCATGATAAAAGGATACAAAAGCGTGAGTTTAACGTAGGTGATTATGTGTTGCTATTCAACTCTTGTTTAAGATTTTTTGCAGGAAAACTTCTCTCTAAATGGGAAGGCCCTTACGTTATCGAGGAGGTCTATCGTTCCGGTGCCATAAAAATCAACAACTTTGAAGGCACAAATCCGAAGGTGGTGAATGGTCAAAGAATCAAACATTATATCTCATGTAATCCTATAAATGTTTAAACTAATATTATTGAAACCATAACCCCGGAGGAATACATAATAGACAATTTCCAGAACATTTTAGACTCCGGAAAGGAATAGGTATGTGGTACGGTAAGTAAACCAACTCCAAAACAATTCTAATAGCAATTTTTCTCCATTTTGGAATATTTAAGAAAATAGGAAAATAAGAAGTAGTCCGGGAAGCACACGAGGCGTCCACGAGGGTGGAGGGCGCGCCCTACCTTACTGGGCGCGCCCCCTGCCTCGTGGGCACCTCATGTGTTCTCCGGACTCCGTTTCCTTGCACGATACTTCTTTGTTCGATAAAAATTCATTATATAATCTCCCAAAGGTTTTGACCACTGTATCGCGCAAATATCCTCTGTCTTTGTTTCGAGCTGTTTTTCTAACAGATCTAGAGCATCATGACGTCACCCTCCTCCAACAATGAAGACAAGGATGCTTGGCTATTAAAGACAAGGATACTTGGCTATTAAAGATAGAGCTGAAGAGAGAAGAACCTAAGGAGACCAACAAGGATGAAGGGATCAAGAAGGCCATGTAGGATCAAGCTCCGGCGGCAGAAGAAGAAAACATCCCTCAACCTCTACCTAACCTCTTTACCCAAACTGAGATTCAAGCATTCAAGATGATTGAGTTAGCTCGCATACAAAACAAGTATCTCACACAGGAAAATATTTTGTTGAAGGAGCATATCGTCGCACTCAAGGGCATTATTCGCAAATTGGAAGAGCTTCTACACTCGATGTGTGACTATCCATCATCATCACCTCCTTCTTCACCACCTCCTAGGACGTAATCACATGGGTATGGGCACTCCCCTTGGCAACTGCCAAGCTTGGGTGAGGTGCCCCGGTATCGTATCACCATCACACTCCTATCTTTATCGTGTTACTTAGTTCGATCCTTTTGGTAATATCTTGATCTAGTAGAATAAAGTTTTGGTATGAATTAGTTTTGAGTTTTGCTTTGTGATCCCTCTATGTAATCGAGTCCGTGAGCTATATATAATAAAGATTAGTGTTGAGTCAAGGGCTTTGCTATCTTGCTATGATCTTAAGTGCATATAAGAACAAAAAGAAATAAACGAGTTCATATTGATCTTATGAATAGTAATGACTTCACACATAGAGAGTATGAGGCTTAAAAGTTGTTGAGAGTTGGCAAACATAGTTTTGGTCATCGTTGCAATTAATAGGAAGTAATAAAGAAAGAGAGGTTTCCACATATAAATATACTATCTTGTACATCTTTTATGATTGTGAGCACTCATTAAAGTATGACATGCTAAAGAGTTGATGTTGGACAAGGAAGACAACGTAATGGTTTATGTTTTCTCACATCTCAGTTAAAGTATATTGTCATGGATCATTCAAACATGTTGAGCTTGCCTTTCCCCCTCATGCTAGCCAAATTCCTTGCACCAAGTAGAGATACTACTTGTGCTTCCAAATATCCTTAAACCCAGTTTTGCCATGAGAGTCCACCATACCTACCTATGGATTGAGTAAGATCCTTCAAGTAAGTTGTCATGTTGCAAGCAATAAAAATTTCTCTCTAAATATGTATGACTTATTAGTGCGGAGAAAATAAGCTTTATACGATCGTGTGATATGGAAGTAATAAAAGCGACAGACTGCATAATAAAGGTTCATATCACAAGTGGCAATATAAAGTGACGTTCTCTTGCATTAAGATTTCATGCATCCACCCAAAAAGCACATGACGACCTCAGCTTCCCTCTGTGAAGGGCCTATCTTTTACTTTATGTCTTTTACTTTATGCAAGAGTCAAGGTGATCTTTACCTTTCCCTTTTTATTTTATCCTTTGGTAAGCACCTCGTGTTGGAAAGATCCTGATATATATATCCAATTGGATGTAAGTCAGCATGAACTATTATTGTTGACATTACCCTTGAGGTAAAACATTGGAGGCAACACTATAAGCCCCTATCTTTCTCTGTGTCTGATTAAAACTCCATAACCATAAGTATTGCGTGAGTGTTAGCAATTCTGGAAGACTAAATAATAGTTGAGTATGTGGACTTGCTGAAAAGTTCTATTCTTGACTCTTTCCGATGTTATGATAAATTGCAATTGCTTCAATGACTGAGATTATAGTTTGTTAGTTCTCAATGAAGTTTCTGAATCATACTTGACATTGTGAATAGATTGTTACTTGAGCATTATATATATATATATATATATATATATATGTTGCTGTTATAAGAATGATCATGATGCCCTCATGTCTGTATTTTATTTTTATCGACACCTCTATCTCTAAACATGTGGACATATTTTTCGATATTGGCTTCCGCTTGAGGGCAAGCGAGGTCTAAGCTTGGGGGAGTTGATACGTCCATTTTGCATCATGCTTTTATATCGATATTTATTGCATTATGGGCTGTTATTACACATTATGTCACAATACTTATGGCTATTCTCTCTTATTTTACAAGGTTTACATGAAGAGGGAGAATGCCGGCAACCGGGATCCTCGGCTGGAAAATGAGCAAATATTGGAAACCTATTCTGCACAGCTACAAAAGTCCTGAAACTCAACAAAAGTATTTTTTTGCAATTAATGATAATTATTGAGCGGAAGAAGTACTAGAGGGTGCCCACACCTTGGCCACGAGAGTGGGGGGGCGCGCCCCCCTGCCTCGTGGGCCCACTTGTGGCTCTCCGGTGCCCATCTTCTGCTATATGAAGTCTTTTACCCTGGAAAAAATCATAAGCAAGCTTATGGGACGAAACTCCGCCGCCACGAGGCAGAACCAATCTAGGGCTCCGGTGGAACTGTTCTACCAGGGAAACTTCCCTCCGGGAGGGGGAAATCATCACCATTGTCATCACCAATGATCCTCTCATCGGGAGGGGGTCAATCTCCATCAATATCTGCACCAGCACCATCCCCTCTCAAACCCTAGTTCATCTCTTGTATCCAATCTTTGTACCAAAACCTCAGATTGGTACCTGTGGGTTGCTAGTAGTGTTGATTACTCCTTGTAGTTGATGCTAGTTGGTTTATCCGGTGGAAGATCATATGTTCAGATCCTTAATGCATATTAATACTCCTCTGATCATGAACATGAATATGCTTTGTGAGTATTTACGTTTGTTCCTGAGGACATGGGTGAAGTCTTGCTATTAGTAGTCATGTGAATTTGGTATTTGTTCGATATTTTGATGAGATGTATGTTGTCTCTCCTCTAGTGGTGTTATGTGAACGTCGACTACATGACACTTCACCATTATTTGGGCCTAGAGGAAGGCATTGGGAATTAGTAAGTAGATGATGGGTTGCTAGAGTGACAGAAGCTTAAACCCTAGTTTATAAGTTGCTTCGTAAGGGGCTGATTTGGATCCATATGTTTCATGCTATGGTTAGGTTTACCTTAATACTTCTTTTGTAGGTGCGGATGCTTGCAATAGGGGTTAATCATAAGTGGGATGCTTGTCCAAGAAAGGGCAGCACCCAAGCACCGGTCCACCCACATACCAAGTTATCAAAGTAACGAACGCGAATCATACGAGCGTGATGAAAACTAGCTTGACGATAATTCCCATGTGTCCTCGAGAGCGCTTTTCTCATTATAAGAATTTGTCCAGGCTTGTCCTTTGCTACAAAAAGGATTGGGCCACCTTGCTGCACCTTATTTACTTTCATTGCTTGTTACCCATTACAAATTATCTTATCACAAAACTATCTGTTACCTACAATTTCAGTGCTTGCAGAGAATACCTTACTGAAAATCGCTTGTCATTTCCTTCTGCTCCTCGTTGGATTCGACACTCTTACTTATCAAAGGACTATGATAGATCCCCTACACTTGTGGGTCATCACATATTAATTTGTTCTGAGGGTTTAGGTGTACTAATATTACTCTTATGAACCATGGTTGTAGCTTTAGCATGTTACTTAATCCTAACAGTGAAAGGAGGTTTCTCAATATAAGCAGTAGGCACAACTGGATCAACATTATAAATGATTGTTTCATCTTTAGCTATAATAGGTTCCTCACAATTTTGTTCAGTAGGTGATGAAATTTAAACACTTCTTACGGAGATCAACATGAGCAGAAAATGATTCACAAAAGGTAGATACTATTTCAGAGTCAAGTCCATATTTAGTAATAAATTTATGAAAAGCATTTGTTTCCATAAAAGATTTAACACAACCAAAATCAAGATTTATACTTGACTCTTTATCTTTGTCGATTTCCCAATCTTCAGAGTTGCGTTTAATTCTTTCTAGAAGAACCCATTTGAATTCAATAGTTTTCTTCATAAAGGAACCAATAGAAGAAGTATCGATCATGGACCGATCATTATGAGAAAGATGAGCATAAAGTTTTTCATAATTATTTCTCTTGAGAGCTCATAATTGGGGCATGTGTGGATCATATATTTAAGCATCCTCCAAGATTGAGCGATACTTTCTACTTCACAAGCCCAAAATTTATGTATATAATTCCGATCACGGTGAACCAAATGCATAGGATAAAACTTCTGGTGAAATTCCAGCTTCAACCAGTTCCAATCCCATGTTCTAGTATCATCCAATAGCCTATACCATGTCAATGTCCCCCCCCCCCCCAAGATAAAGGGAATACTTTCTTCTTAACTCCGTCCTCGGATAAACCTGCTGGGTTAAACAATCCACAAATTTCATCTATATAGACCAAGTGCATATCATGATGTATTGTTCCATCTCCTACATAAGGATTAACTAGCATTTTCTCTAACATACCCGAAGGAATCTCATAATAAATATTTATCGTAGG
Source organism: Triticum timopheevii (assembly GCA_963921465.1). NCBI lineage: Eukaryota > Viridiplantae > Streptophyta > Magnoliopsida > Poales > Poaceae > Triticum > Triticum timopheevii. Next base: position 272,629,569 of record OY997262.1, on the reverse strand, counting down.
TTCAGTAGTTGAGGAGCAACTCTTATTCCTTCCATTTGAGGTGAAGATACCCCGAACAAGCCCCTCAAAATATTATTTTCCATAGTAACAAGTGACAGTAAATTTCATCATGTAATATAAAAGTTTCCTTACCAAAGGTGCTTCATTCCCCGGCAACGGTGCCAGAAAAGATTCTTGATGACATGACTCTAAATCCCAATTGCGCTAGCTCTGTGGTTTGATCCAACAACAGAACAAACAACGAATGAATGTGGGTGGTCAACCAGGTAAGCCTGTGCCCAGGAAAAATGTAGCTATTTCATCAAATCCCGACTGTGTGGGTGTGAAGTGGAAAAATCCCGTTCTGGCTGGCAGTGGGCATAGGACTGAAAATCCTCTTTCGCTGGGACTTCTGGACTCAAAATCCAAATGGAGAGAGTGGTTTGAATCCACCTCAGAATGAACAATGAAAAAGGCGTCGAGAAGGTGCAAGCTTTAGGTACTAGGAAGGATGGAAGAAAGCTTAACCGTCTTTTCACTGAACTGCTCGAACTTGCCACAAGTATAGGGGATCAATCGTAGTACTTTCAATAAGTAAGAGTATCGAACCCAACGAGGAGCAGAAAGAAATGATAACCGACTTACAGCAAGGTATTCTCTGCAAGTACTGCAAGTAGCGGTAACATATACTTTTGTTGCAAGGTAATTTCTAACAAGTAATAAGTAGAAATATTAACAAAGGTCAAGAAAGGTGGCCCAATCCTTTTTATAGAAAAGGACAAGCTAAAAAGTTCTCTTATATAAAGCAAAGTGTTCTTGAGGACACGTAAGAATTATCGTCTAGTCACGTTCATCATGTTTGGTTGATTCACGTTCGCTACTTTGATAATTTGACATGTGGATGGACCGGTGCTAGGGTGTTGTTCTTACTTGAACAAGCAACCCTCTTATGATTACCCCATCTCACAAGCATCCACAACTACGAAAGAAGAATTAAGATAAATCTAACCATAGCATGAAACATGTGGATCCAATTCAGCCCCTTATGGAATAAATCATAAACTAGGGTTTAAGCTTCTCTCACTGTCGCAACCCATCATCTATTTATTACTGCACAATGCCTTCCCTTAGGCCCAAATATGATGAAATGTCATGTAGTCGATGTTCACATGACACCACTAATGGAAGAACAACATGCACATCATCAAAATATCGAACAAATACCAACTTCACATGACTACTTATAACAAGACTTATCCCATGTCCTCAAGAATAAAAGTAACTAGTCATAAATCATATTTGTATTCAAGATCAGAGGGGTAATAAATATGCTTAAGGATTTGAACATATAATCTTCCACCAAATAAACCAACTAGCATCAACTACAAGATGTAATCACTAGTACCGTTACGTGCTACACAAATGGTTTTTACCCCCTTTCCGCGATGGAGTTTTAAACCGTCGCCTCGTCAGTGTGTGCGATAGGAGGGGGGAGTCCTTCCCACATGACGCAGAAACCGTCGGGGATAGGCGAGAGGCTATTGGCGATTGCCATAGAATAAACATATGAGAAGTCGCGCCTGCCCACACGTTACGTCTCGATGTTACTTTTCTGATCCGATAGACATCCGAAATGATTACGCTGCTATAGTCATGTGGAAAAGGTGGATATCACAAACATTTAATCTACTGATATGTTTGTGGTAGGTACGTTATCAGAAACAGTTCAAAATTTTAAAATGTGTGTGGTGCCTCTACTATCGCCAACGTGTCCATTTTCATAACTATGTGCGATAGGTACTCCTATCACACACGGGGCCCACATATGCACCATCTTCTTTTTGTCCAGGTATTACACACACATATGAGATGAAACCATGTGTGCGTCCGTCGAGCATCGCAAATGTTTCACGCTAAAGAACCGTCTGTTCTCTATTTTTTCATCGCACAAGATGTTTTCTTTCTAACCATGTGTACATTATTTTATTCGCTCATGTTTAATTTTATTTTTTCCTGCAATTTATTATTCAAATTGGAAATTTGAAACATGAAACACAGAATTCAAATTCTAGGAACAATTGTTCAACAACCAATCAATAAATAAAATTCTTAGCACAATATGTTCAGTAATTATAGGATTAGGCAGCAATTAACTATGATGAACCACAATACTTAGAGGCGGTAAAGGTGAAGAGACAAGTGTAAATAATTTTGGCTACCAGTGGTGTTGAAGAAGCAGAATGCCCATAATGTGCCCTCCTGCATGCCACAGGCATGAACAACTTTTGTCCAACCCCTTGTGACGATCGCCCGCCCATCCCTCATCGCCTTCAAGGAGACTTCTAGACCATTATCATGGTAGTATGAATTATGTACTTTAACTTCAGTTGCCTCCACTCCAGTCATGTAGTTTGCAAGGTAATCATCAGTAAATTGCTTCGGAAACCACTGAAAAGAGAAAACTTTAAGATATTCATGTCTAATAGAGTAACTCATTGTGGGCAGGGGGGAAAAGGCAACACATTATTTATCGTCCTAAAGTTCACTGTTGTCTTGGACAAAGTGTAAATAAAGAGCTTAATTCCCATCACCCGTCTCTTTCGCCTAACAATCATTCTTAGTTTCCTCACTTGACGCTTGTTCATGACTCTCTCATTGCCCCATACTCAAAAGGGATCGAAGTGTGGGTTAGTACCGCTGATATATGTACCTACATGCAACTAGTAAATGTTAGAAGCTAAACTACAATTGCACAAATGACGTAAAATACAACTACCTCCGTTCCTAAGTATAAGTATTTTTATAGATTTCAATATGAACTACATACGGATGTATATAGACATAGTTTAGATTAGAATGTAGATTCACTCATTTTGCTCCATATGTATTCTATAATGGAATCTATAAAAATACTTATATTTAGGAACAGATGGTGTATAAGACATGGGATGCAGCTAACCTCGACGGCAAACAACAACATCGCCTATTATAGCCCTGCGTAAGTACATGGAAAGGCATGTTAACTACAACAGAGTTAACATCCACTAAAAATAGTAAATGGTAATAAAACAAGGGCGCTGATAGATGTCGGCGTGCCGGCCCAAAGATTCGGCCGGTCATGCCCCAGCCGCCCGATACATGCATCCCATACCGCAACACCCTCGCGCGTGTCTTTTTTCTTCTTCCTCGCGCCAGTATGTCTGAAACATGTGCTGCTCGTTGCCCCTCGCCCCACCCCTTCCCCCTCCTTCGGCTTGAAGCTCCGTGGTGCCGCTCGCCGGCTCACCGTCGGCGCTCGTCGGCTTCGCAGGTGCAGCTCGCCGAGGCCGCTTGTCGGCTGGATGGTTGCATAAAAAACAAAAGCTAAGGGAGATTCCAGCTCTGCTTCAGCCGCTTCCAACAAAATCAAATGTTGATTGAAGAAAAAAAACACAAATACAACAAAAATCACCATGGACACAAAATACATCAAAAATCACCATGGGCACAAAATACAGCAAAATCACCTTGGGCATCACCGTCGCCGCCCAGCACTATCTCACCTCTGGGTTGAAGCAAACCTCCTGGCAGGTTCCAGCAAAATCGGTTGCTGGTTCCAGCAAAAAAATGTAGCAAAAATTTATTGCAGCCACTGGGGTCGTCGCCCAGCACCATCATTGGTTGAAGCAAATTTTTGGCCGATTCCAGCTAAAGCAAATGCTGGTTCCAGCAAAATAATTGATGTAGTAAAAAATCTCGCGGCACCAGCATTGCCGCCCAGCACCATCTGTCGGAGGAAGCAAAATCGTTGGCCGGTTTCAAAAAAACAAGTGTTGGTTCCAGCAAAAAATTCAATGAAGTTAAAAAAATCCCTAACCCGGTTTCAACTCGTCTCCGTGGTTCCAGCTTTTGTGCAGATTCTTCCAGCAAATCTTGAACATGGTTGCACATGTGCCGTCGGCCGATTCTATCAAATCTTGAGCATGATGCCCTGCTCGGCTTGGAGCTTGAACCATGGCGGGGAGGCTGCCACACACGAGGGCGTCGTCACCGGCGAAATTGGCACAATTGTTGGTCTCGTCCAACCTCTGCAACCCTGTGGGAGCAGAAAAGCACATGAGCAGCAACAAAAGAAGTGGTGGCGCATGAGGTGGAGCCAAATCACAATTTGCGGCAAACGCCCGGCGGCCATGTTGCTTCCTGCCTGTAGGGGGCAGAGGGCCGCTCGCTGGCATTCACGAGGAGAGAGTGTTCTGGGTGGTGGAATTGGGGGGAAATGATGGGCGTCAGGGGATAAGGTTGCTGTGTGTCGGTGGGCTGGGCCCCGCATAGGATGACATGGCGCTACAAGCGGTGATGGATCCACGCGAATCCTACAACACGCGAGTGTAGGACCTTGAGAAGAGGTGTCTAGAGGGGGGGTGATTAGACACTAAGTACCAAAGTTGCAGTTTTTAACTTCTTTAAGTTTAAGTGGAGTTTAGGCACAAGTTTAACATTCACAATACATAACAAGCAAGCATGCAAAGGGAAGGGTTTTGGAGGATTCAAACACAATTGGAGACACAGATGTTTTGGCGTGGTTCCGATAGGTGGTGCTATCGTACATCCACGTTGATGGAGACTTCAATCCACGAAGGGTAACGGTTGCGCGAGTCCACGGAGGGCTCCACCCACGAAGGGTCCACGAAGAAGCAACCTTGTCTATCCCACCATGGCCGTCGCCCACGAAGGACTTGCCTCACTAGCGGTAGATCTTCACGAAGTAGGCGATCTCCTTGCCCTTACAAACTCCTTGGTTCAACTCCACAATTTTGTCGGAGGCTCCCAAGTGACACCTAGCCAATCTAGGAGACACCACTCTCCAAGAAGTAACAAATGGTGCGTTGATGATGAACTCCTTGCTCTTGTGCTTCAAATGATAGTCTCCCCAACACTCAACTCTCTCTCATGGGATTTGGATCTGGTGGAAAGAAGATTTGAGTGGAAAGCAACTTGGGGAAGGCTAGAGATCAAGATTCATATGGTAGGAATGGAATATCTTGGCCTCAACACATGAGTAGGTAGTTCTCTCTCAGAAAATGTATGCTGGAAGTGTAGGTTCAGTCTGATGGCTCTCTCCACGAATGAAGAGGAGGTGGAGGGGTATATATAGCCTCTAATCTAACTGTTACACACAATCTACCAAACTCGGTGGGACCGAATCAACAAACTCGGTCGGACCGATTTAGCAAATCTAGTGACCGTTAGGATTTTCGGTGGGACCGATATGCAACTCGGTAAGACCGATATGGTTAGGGTTAGGGCATAACGTAATCTCGGTGAGACCGATTACACAAACTCGGTGAGACCGATTTTGGTAATAAGCTTTCCAGAGAGTTGGTCAGGCAAACTCGGTTGGACCGATTACACAAACTCGGTAGGACCGATTTTGGTAATGAGTCAACCAGGAAGTTTGCATTGTATTCTCTGTAGTACCGATTGCTCAAACTCGGTGAGACCGATTTTGGTAATGGACATACACAGAGAGATTACAATCCCATATCGGTGAGATCGAGATCCCTATCGGTAAGACCGATTTGTCTAGGGTTTGTGGCAGTGGCTAAGACATTTGAACTCGGTGGCGCTGGATGGAAAGAATCGGTAGGACCGATTTTGACTTTAGGTTTAGGTCATTTGTGTGGGAGTGGGAAAGTAGTTGAGGGTTTTGGAGCATATCACTAAGCACTGTGGAGCAAGAAACTCATTAAGCAACAACTCATCCCTTCTTGATAGTATTGGCTTTTCCTATAGACTCAATGTGATCTTGGATCACTCAAATGTAAAACAAAGAGTCTTGAGCTTGAAGCTTGAGCCAATCCTTTGACCTTAGCATCTTGAAGGAGTTCCCTGATACGTCTCCATCGTATCTACTTTTCCAAACACTTTTGCCCTTGTTTTGGACTCTAACTTGTATGATTTGAATGGAACTAACCCGGACTGACGCTGTTTTCAGCAGAATTGCCATGGTGTTGTTTTATGTGCAGAAAACAAAAGTTCTCGGAATGACCTGAAACTCCACGGAATATCTTAGAATAAATAATAATAAATCCTTGCCAAAGATGAAGACCAGGGGGCCCACACCCTGTTCACGAGGGTGGGGGGCGCGCCCCTCCCCCTGGGCACGCCCCCTACCTCGTGGGCCCCCTGGTGGCCCTCCAACGCCAACTCCAACTCCATATATTGGCTTTCGGGGAGAAAAAAATTAGAGAGAAGAAATCATCGCATTTTACGATACGGAGCCACCTCCAAGCCCTAATCTCTCTCGGGAGGGCTGATCTGGAGTCCGTTCGGGGCTCCGGAGAGGGGGATTCGTCGCCGTCGTCATCATCAACCATCCTCCATCACCAATTTCATGATGCTCACTGCCATGCGTGAGTAATTGTATCGTAGGCTTGCTGGACGGTGATGGGTTGGATGAGATTTATCATGTAATCGAGTTAGTTTTGTTAGGGTTTGATCCCTAGTATCCATTATGTTCTGAGATTGATGTTGCTATGACTTTGCTATGCTTAATGCTTGTCACTAGGGCCCGAGTGCCATGATTTCATATCTGAACCTATTATGTTTTCATGAATATATGTGAGTTTTAGATCCTATCTTGCAAGTCTATAGTCACCTACTATGTGTTATGATCCGGCAACCCCGAAGTGACAATAGTCGGGACCACTCCCGGTGATGACCGTAGTTTGAGGAGTTCATGTATTCACTATGTGCTAATGCTTTGTTCCGGTTCTCTATTAAAAGGAGGCCTTAATATCCCTTAGTTTCCAATAGGACCCCGCTGCCACGGGAGGGTAGGACAAAAGATGTCGTGCAAGTTCTTTTCCATAAGCACATATGACTATATTCGGAATACATGCCTACATTATATTGATGAACTGGAGCTAGTTCTGTGTCACCCTATGTTATGACTGTTACATGATGAACCACATCCGGCATAATTATCCAGTGCTAATCCGGTGCCTACGAGTTTTCCATATACCGGTTCTCGCTTATTTACTTTTCCGTTGCTACTGTTACAATCACTACAAAATACCAAAAGCATTACTTTTGCTGTCTTTACTTTTGTTACCGCTACCACCACTATCGTATTACTTTGCTACTAAACACTTTGCTGCAGATACTAAGTTTCCAGGTGTGGTTGAATTGACAACTCAGCTGCTAATACTTGAGAATATTCTTTGGCTCCCCTTGTGTCGAATCAACAAATTTGGGTTGAATACTCTACCCTCGAAAACTGTTGCGATCCCCTATACTTGTGGGTTATCAAGACCTTTTTCTGGCGCCGTTGCCGGGGAGCATAGCTCTATTCCTTGAGTCACTTGGGATTTATATCTGCTGGACACTATGAAGAATTTGAAAGATGATCGAACTACTATTTTGCCCTCAACTACGAGGGGAGGTAAAGGATTGCCATCTAGCCTTGCACTAGATTCTCCTTCTGTTATGAGTAAGTTTGCGACACCTAAACCTACTACTGCTATTAATTCTGATATGTCGCATGTTATTGATGATGCCACTTCTGCTATGCTTGATACTTATGATGAAACTACTTCTATGCTTGATACTACTATGCCACTTGGTGAATATCTTGATGAGCAAATTGCTAGGTCTAGAGAAAGAGAAACTATTGAACCTGAACACGATGATGTGAGTGATGATGAACCTATGCCTGCTATTCCTGAGGGTTATCTTTTTAATGTTGAATCTATTGAAGCTGTTCTTGCTTGCCAGGATAGTCTTGAACGTAAGAGGTTGCTAATTAAGTGGAGTAAAGAATCTTTTAGAGGTAGGATGAGACCCGACCCTGCTTTTGCTACTTCACCTATCTGTGTTCCTGATCAAGATTATTATGATTTTTCTGTCGATCCAGATATAATTACTTTGGTTGAATCTGACCCGTTTTATGGCTATGAATCTGAAACTGTTGTGGCACATCTTCGTAAGTTAGATGATATAGCTGGCCTATTTACTAATAATCAGAGATCACACCACCTTTATTTACTCAAAATATTTCCGTTCTCATTAAAGGGTGATGCTAAGAAATGGTTTAATTCTCTTGATCCTGGTTGTGTGCAAAGTCTCCAGGATATGATTTATCACTTCTCTGCTAAATATTTCCCTGCTCATAAGAAACAAGCTGCTTTGAGGGAAATATACAATTTTGTGCAAATTGAAGAAGAGAGTCTCCCACAAGCTTGGGGGGGGGGGGGGCTTCTCAAGTTACTTAATGCTTTGCCTGATCATCCTCTTAAGAAACCTGAAATATTTGATATCTTTTATAATGGACTAACTGATGCTTCCACAGATTACCTGGATAGTTGTGCTGGTTCTCTTTTCAGGGAAAGAACACCGGATGACGCTAAAATTTTATTGAATAATATGTTGGCAAATGAAAATAATTGGGCACCTCCTGAGCCAACTCCTGAGCCAGCTCTTGAGCAAATTACTGAGCCTATTCCTAAACCAACTCCGAGGAAGAGAGGTGTTCTATTTCTCAGTCCCGAAGATATGCAAGAGGCAAAGAAATCTATGAAAGAAAAAGGTATTAAAGCTGAAGATGTTAAGAATTTACCTCCTATTGAAGAAATACATGGTCTTAATTTACCGCCTGTTGAAGAAGTATATGATCTCAATTACTTATTTACTGAAGAACCTCCCGATATCCCGACACAGGTAGTAAAGGTAAATTCTCTCTATAGGTATGATAAAGCTAAAGTCCCTCCTACTAAAATTGCTAGTCAGTGCTTGGATGAGTTTGATGACTTTATGTTTAAGCAAGATGACTTTAATGCTTATTTTGGTAGACAAATTAAACAGAATACCTTTATGATTAAACGCTTGAGTGATTATATGGCTGATATTAGAGGTGAACTTAAACTTGTTAGCAAACATGCTTCTATGGTTACCACTCAAGTAGAACAAGTACTTAAAGCTTAGAAAGAAGTGCTTGATGAAATTAATAGTAAGAAAAATGATTATGCTGTTAGAGTGGCTACTAGAACTGGTAGAATGACTCAGGAACCTTTGTATCCTGAAGGCCACCCTAAGAGAATCGAGCAAGATTCTCAGAGAAATAATATTGATATGCCTAGTTCTTCTAAGAGGAAGAAAAAGAAAAATGGTAGGACTGTGCAAACTTCTAGTGAACCTATTGCTAAACCACCTGATAATCCAAATGATATCTCTATGTGTGATGCTGAAACACAATCAGGTGATGAACATGAACCTAGTGATAATGTTAATGATAATGTTCATGTTGATGCTCAACCTAGTAATGACAATGATGTAGAAGTTGAACCTGCTGTTGATCTTGATAACCTACAATCAAAGGATCAACGTTATGATAAAAGAGACTTTGTTGCTAGGAAACATGGTAAAGAAAGAGAACCATGGGTTCAGAAACCCATGCCTTTTCCTCCGAAACCATCCAAGGAAAAGGATGATGAGGATTTTGAGCGCTTTGCTGAAATGATTAGACCCATCTTTTTGCGTATGCGATTAATTGATGTGCTCAAAACAAATCCTTATGCTAAGTATATGAAGGATATTATTACTAATAAAAGAAAGATACCTGAAGCTGAAATTTCCACCATGCTTGCTAATTATACTTTTAAGGGTGGAATACCAAAGAAACTTGGAGATCCAGGAGTACCTACTATACCATGCTCCATTAAAAGAAATTATGTTAAAACTGCTTTATGTGATCTTGGAGCCGGTGTCAGTGTTATGCCTCTCTCTTTATATCGTAGACTTGACTTGAATAAGTTGACACCTACTGAAATATCTTTGCAAATGGCTAATAAATCAACTGCTATACCTGTCGGTATTTGTGAGGATGTGCCTGTTGTAGTTGCGAATGTTACTATTTTAACGGACTTTGTTATTCTTGATATTCCCGAGGATGATAGTATGTCTATTATTCTTGGAAGACCTTTCCTTAATACTACAGGGGCTGTTATTGATTTCAACAAAGGCAATGTCACTTTTCATGTTAATGGTAATGAGCATACGGTACACCATCCGAGGAAACAACCTCAAGTTTATAGCATCAACTCTATTGGAAAAAACCCATCGATTATATTTGGAGGTTTTGAATGTCCTCTCCCTACTGTCAAGAAAAAGTATGATATTCTTATTGTTGGGGATTTTCATATCCCCGTTGAGGTAACTTAGTGTCATTCGAAATTTCTCCGGTTCCGTGATTATTAAGAATGAGTTTGTTAACAAGACTTGATCAACCTTGTTAGTGGGTTCATTTTGACGGTCACGAGATGGATGAAACTAGAAGCACAACCTTCTGTACCCTTTTTATATTTTCTGTTATTCAGTAGAAATAAAGTAAAATAAATTTTTTCTATCTGTTTCCTGACTTATCCGTGCAATATAAAATATCCCGAAAATAAAAGTCCTCAGAATGCCATGCCAATTTAATATGATTTTTTCGGGAATATTTGAGAATTTACTATGCAAAAATTACCACGGGGGGAGCTACCACCTGGCCACGAGGGTGGAGGGCGTGCCCTACCCCCCTGGGCGCGCCCCCCTACCTCATGGGCCCACGGTGGCCCTCCTCCACTTATTCCTGCACCCATCTTCTTCCTCTGCCTCACACAAACACGAAAAACCAACTCAAGCACGAGTTCCAGCCCCCGTTGCTGTGATTTTCGATCTCCTTGCTCAAAGCACCTCTTGCAAAACTGCTTGGGGAGATTGTTCCTTGGTATGTGACTCCTCCATTGGTCCAATTAGTTTTTGTTCTAGTGCTTTATTCATTGCAAATTTGTGCTGCATAAGTGACCATGTTCTTGAGCTTGCATGTCAAATTTATATGGTTCCAAGTAGTTCTAATGCTTTATATAGGCTCTAGGCACTTATGGGAGTTGTTTCTATCAATTTTATTGAGCTTGGTTCATTTTTATTTGAAGTTACTAAAAATTTCAGAAATTTTTCAGAGGAAACAATATGCTTAGGAGGATGTCCCAAGGTGGTCCTTCAAGGAAGCAAGGTCCCAGGCTTGCGATATGTGATGCTGACGAGGAACCACCAAGAGACGCTCATGTGAGGCCTTGTGAATGGCCATCGGAAATTTTTATGAATCAAGTAGGAATGAAAGAAGAATTCTACGCATATTTGCGTAATGCCGATCTTGAGGACTTTGAAGCTGATAAATGCCCACAGTATCGTGACCTCACAAGTTCATTTGTGAGGAGGTTTGAGTTTTTAACTTCGCGAAATTCTCTTTCAATCATGTTTGACCTTTATGATAAATCTTATACCATGGACTTAGAGGACTTTACTTCTGCTTGCAAACTTCCATCTTGGGGTAATGTCAGGGATGCCCCTAAATCTGACTATAGAGACTTTCTTGCTAGAATAACTGTGGGGGAATCTAGAGATATAGCACAGGCCACTATAGGGAGCATTCACTTTCCTGCTATACATTATTTTGCTCTCTTCATTGGTAGATGTATAACTTCTAAGGATTGAAGCATGTCACATGTGTGCTCCTGATCTCAGCATTCTCAGAAGTGCTGTGTTAGGAGACCAATCTTATCATATGGGCACCATTGTAGCTCATAGGTTGCATCAGAATAGGTATAACGGAGATTTCTTTAGAGGAATTTATGCAACCCGCTTAGCTAATTTCCTTGATATAGACATTCGTGAGGGTGATATGGAGTTACCCTCTTCTTATTTAGATCTTCATTCTATGTTTTCCCACCAGTTCATTGAGAGGACTGGACCACCTTACCAGTATCGACTAATCTTTAACAAACGGCATGTGGTCCGTGTTGCTCTTCCTGCTCCTACCTTCTTTGATTTTCAGGCGAGAGGAAGATATATTATTACCAGAGAGGAGGCAGATGAGTACGAAAGGAGAGTGGTGGCTTCTCGACTCCACGCTACAGCTCAGGCGGCGATAGCCGCTGCGTCACACTACGACCCCAGCTTCACCTACGGGTATCCGCCAGGCCATCCCTGGCAATAGACCAACTTAGGCCAAAAGCCTAAGCTTGGGGGAGTACGTATTTCTCACCGATATTACATTCATGTTCACACACACTCATTGCTAGATGTCGGTGCTCATACTCTTTCACTGTAATATCCATGCTAGCTTATTTTCTTTTTCCTGCTTTCTTCTTGTGTGTTTGATAATCCTTAAGAAAAACAAAAAAATTAGTTAGTTTACTTTCCATGCTTGTATTAGAATTAAAAAGAAAACCCAAAAATATTTCCCGTTCTTCTTTTACTTGTTGGGAGCTTTCCCGTGTAAATAGTTTTTATTTCTTTTTCCTTCTTTGGGGGTCGAGAAGACCATATTGAAAATGCTTAGTGGCTCTTTTACGCATGATTGATTATTTATACCTAGAGCCCATATTACTTGTCTTCTCTCTTGAGTTGAATGCTTGCAGATTCCAGCTTAGCACGCACGTGCACTCTTACTGTTATACACACCATTCGGTCGTACAAGTGAAAGGCAATAATGATGATATATGATGGACTTATTGGGAAGAGAAAAGCTGGTATGAACTCGACCTCTCTTGTTTTTGTAAATATGATGATTCATCGTTCCTGATTCAGCTATTATGAAGTAAACATATTTGTAATGACATTTAGAGATTATAGTTGCTTGTGCCATGCTTGATTAGATATGAGTTATAATGGTTTACCTTGCGTGCCAACATGCTATTGAGATGATTATGATGTGGTATGATAGGATGGTATCCTCCTTTAAATGCATTGAGTGACTCGACTTGGCACATGTTCACGCATGTAGTTAAATCCAATCAACATAGCCTTCATGATATTTATGTTCATGGTGGATTATATCCTACTCATGCTTGTACTCAGTGTGAATTAATTTTAGTGCATGTTTACAACTGTTGTCGCTCTCTCAGTTGGTCGCTTCCCAGTCCTTTGCTAGCCTTCACCTGTACTAAGCGGGAATACTGCTTGTGCATCCAAACTCCTCAAACCCCAAAGTTGTTCCATATGAGTACACCATACCTTCCTATATGCGGTATTTACCTGCCGTTCCAAGTAAATTTGTATGTGCCAAACTCTAAACCTTCAAATAAACATTCTGTTTTGCATGCTCGAATAGCTCATATGTCAACTAGAGCTGCCCTTATCTTCCATGTTAGGCGGGTTATTCTCAAGAGGAGTGGACTCCGCTCCTCATTCACGAGAAAATGGCTGGTATTCGGGATGCCCAGTCCCATGCTTTATGTAAACTAAATCAAAATAACTACAAACAAAACTCCCCCTGGGACCCGTTGAATGTTGGAGGCACTCGTTGTTTCGAGCAAGCCATGGATTGATGCTTGTGGAGGAGGGGGAGTATAAACTTTACCATTCTGTTTGGGAACCGCCTATAATCTGTTTAGCATGGAAGATATCGTCGTCTTTTAGTTGTTATGTTGACAATGAAAGTATGCCGCTCAAAATATAATTTATCCCTATTTCAAAACCGAGCTCTGGCACCTCTACAAATCCCTGCTTCCCTCTGCGAAGGGCCTATCTATTTACTTTTATGTTGAGTCATCACCCTTCTTATTAAAAAGCACCCGCTGGAGAGCACACTGTTGTTTGCATTCATTATAATTGGTTTATATTGGGTATGACTTGACTGGATCTCTTTTACCATGAATTACAATGTTTAGTCAGTCCTTGATCTTTAAAGGTGCTCTGCATTTATGTTTTGCGGTCTCAGAAAGGGCTAGCAAGATACCATTTTGTTATATCATGTTATGATTATTTTGAGAAAGTGTTGTCACCCGAGTTTTATTATTATGGCTCGCTAGCTGATTATGCTATTGCAATGAGTAATTGTGAGACCTACGTGTTATTGTGAGTATGGTTAGTTCATAATAATTGCTGAAACTTGAATGCTGGCTTTTCATGTTTACAACAACAAGAGCAAACAGAGTTTGTAAAAGTTTTTCTTTTTCTCTTTCAGTTTGTCAACTAAATTGCTTGAGGACAAGCAAGGGTTTAAGCTTGGGGGAGTTGATACGTCTCCGACGTATCTACTTTTCCAAACACTTTTGCCCTTGTTTTGGACTCTAACTTGTATGATTTGAATGGAACTAACCCGGACTGACGCTGTTTTCAGCAGAATTGCCATGGTGTTGTTTTATGTGCAGAAAACAAAAGTTCTCGGAATGACCTGAAACTCCACGGAATATCTTAGAATAAATAATAAAAAAATCCTCGCCAAAGATGAAGACCAGGGGGCCCACACCCTGTTCACGAGGGTGGGAGGCGCGCCCCCCCTTCCTCATGGGCCCCTGGTGGCCCTCCGACGCCAACTCCAACTCCATATATTGGCTTTCGGGGAGAAAAAAATCAGAGAGAAGAAATCATCGCGTTTTACGATACAGAGCCGCCGCCAAGCCCTAATCTCTCTCGGGTGGGCTGATCTGGAGTCCGTTCGGGGCTCCGGAGAGGGGGATTCGTCACCGTCGTCATCATCAACCATCCTCCATCACCAATTTCATGATGCTCACCGCCGTGCGTGAGTAATTGCATCGTAGGCTTGCTGGACGGTGATGGGTTGGATGACATTTATCTTGTAATCGAGTTAGTTTTGTTAGGGTTTGATCCCTAGTATCCATTATGTTCTGAGATTGATGTTGCTATGACTTTGCTATGCTTAATGCTTGTCACTAGGGCCCGAGTGCCATGATTTCAGATCTGAACCTATTATGTTTTCATGAATATATGTGAGTTTTAGATCCTATCTTGCAAGTCTATAGTCACCTACTATATGTTATGATCCGGCAACCCCGAAGTGACAATAGTCAGGACCACTCCCGGTGATGACTGTAGTTTGAGGAGTTCATGTATTCACTATGTGCTAATGCTTTGTTCCGGTTCTCTATTAAAAGGAGGCCTTAATATCCCTTAGTTTCCAATAGGACCCCACTGCCACGGGAGGGTAGGACAAAAGATGTCGTGCAAGTTCTTTTCCATAAGTACGTATGACTATATTCGAAATACATGCCTACATTACATTGATGAACTGGAGCTAGTTCTGTGTCACTCTATGTTATGACTGTTACATGATGAACCACATCCGGCATAATTATCCATCGCTAATCCGATGCCTACGAGTTTTCCATATACTGGTTCTCGCTTATTTACTTTTCCGTTGCTACTGTTACAATCACTACAAAATACCAAAAACATTACTTTTGCTGTCTTTACTTTTGTTACCGCTACCACCACTATCGTATTACTTTGCTACTAAACACTTTGCTGCAGATACTAAGTTTCCAGGTGTGGTTGAATTGACAACTCAGCTGCTAATAATTGAGAATATTCTTTGGCTCCCCTTGTGTCGAATCAACAAATTTGGGTTGAATACTCTACCCTCAAAAACTGTTGCGATCCCCTATACTTGTGGGTTATCATTCCCACATCCTTTAGTCCATGCCACTCCATTGTGTTGAACTTTATCTGAAACATACTAGATAAAAGTGTTAGTCCAACAAGAGATATGTTGACATTAATTACCAAAACCACCTAGGGAGCACCTGTGCTTTCAGTCTCCCCCTTTTTGGTAATTGATGACAACATACATCAAAGCTTTAGATAAAGATATAAAGAATAGCAAGTAAAGCTTCAGAAAGACATGTAACAAGCATAGGCTCCCCCTACATGTATGCCATCATGTGAATATGGAATATAGAAGCATGTGAGAGCATAACCATGATAGAGCAGGCAAAGTTACATGTATCTTGGCCATATGCATCAGAGCAAAGAATATTAAAGAAAACACATTCATGCCCATGAGTCCTTCTTGCAAACAGTATGTACATCAGCAAGAATTCCTCATACACATGATTGTGATGCATATACTTACCTTGTAGTCTTGAGTTGGCTTAGGATGGAATGAACCTGCATAAACAAGGTTAGATAACACAGGTACATCTACTAGCCAGAGCAAACAGAAGAAACCACAAGAATACCAAGACCGGGATGACATGTAGGGAGTGAGTACTAAGTACCACATTGGATTAGACATGTCCCCAAGAGTGAAGATATGCAATGAATTTAAATGATTTATTTCCCTTAGATGTCTTGCTCCCCCTGAATTTAGCATGGGATACTGAGAGAAGATAGGGAACAGAAAATCAGAGCTGAAAGATATAAATGAACAGAGCTAATGCAAGCTGATGCAAATAAGCACATATGAACATGTCTTTCCCCTCAAGAAGACATGTGGCATCTCTCCTCTTGAACACCAAGCATCTGGGATCCTTGAGAAATACTTTCTACTTGAGTATTCTCTCCCCCTGTAGATCTTTTCTCCCCTTGAGGAGGTGATACTCTCTTTCTCTGATGTGATCTCTTTGCATGATAAGCTTTGATGTGATCTCGCTCTCCCCCTTTGACATCAATTTCCAAGAAGGGTCTTCTGGAATTTGTCGTGAATGGGTTTGGTCCTTGAGTCAGAACACAAAGCAATGTTAAAAATGTGATGCTTGTAGAGGACAAGATTCATTGAGTGGAGCTGGATCAGAAGAAAACACAGAATAAGTGGCAAACTGTTTTTCCTGTTGTGAAATCGGTGGCACCGAGTGGTATGCTTCGGTTGTACCGAAAGGATTCGGTTGGACCGAAAACAACAAATCGGTGAAACCGAGTTCATTGCGAGAAAACATTTGTCACCTCAGCTCACTAGACTAGTAAGATCTCACAAAGATTTGCAAGGAATTTACTGAATGATATGCAATGAATTGGATGCAGAAAATGCAGAGCAAACAAAAAGAAATCTAGATGAAGTTTTTTTTGAAAGGAGAAACAAATATGCATGAGACAAATGCAAAAGCACAGAAAAGAACACAAGAGAACTTCATCTAGAAATGGTCGGCGACAAAGTCACCTATGTTAGAGTATATTGACTTAGGAGTCAAGTGAGATCACTTGATCATAGGTCATACTCATCGTTTAAGCTCAAAATGGGGTCGCCATTTTTCATTTAAGCATCTTGATGTATTCACATCTTGTCGAGTTGCTTTAGCTCATGTCTTGGAGTAAAGCTTCTCTAAGATGGAATAACATACCTCGGTTGGTGGTGTTGTCCACGTAGTTGAACTTGTGTGGGTTGCTCAAGGTTGATGTAGCTCATCAAGAGTTGGGAGCACCACTTGGAATTTGAGTCCATCTACCTACATGGGTTAGTTTTTGCAAGGAGGAGCACTTGTGTATCCAAAAATGACAATCATGAGGCTCAACATAGAATTTGTCAAAGGATACGTTTGAATGGTTCCGTGCTTCCTTGTCTTCAACCACCATAGTGTAGAAACTTGGTGATGTAGAGATTGCTCAAGATGTGAGTATATTACAATCTCATGGAATTTGATTCAACCAAGTACCTACATGGGTTAGATAACATGCAAGATGCAAATATATCCATGACATAAGATTTTCATCATAAGAGAAATATCTAGGATTAGTCATAAGCTCATGTCTTGCATGTATCCAATGGAGTTTCTACTCCAAGTTTGAAGCATCAATGATGTTCAATTCTCCTCTTAACCTGCAAAACACTTTCTCATCAAGAGGTTTAGTGAATATATCCGCTAATTGCTTTTCGATGCGAACATGCTTAAGATCAATGTCACCCTTAGCAACATGATCTCAAATGAAATGATGACGGACTTCAATATGCTTAGTTCGAGAATGTTGTACAGGATTATGACCAATTTTGATAGCACTTTCATTGTCACAAAGCAATGGAACATGTCTCACATATATCCCATAATCTTTAAGAGTTTGGGTCATCCAAAGTAATTGAGCACAACATGAACCAGCGGCAATGTACTCTGCTTCGGCGGTGGATAAGGATACCGAGTTTTGTTTCTTGGAAGACCAAGACACAAGAGATCTACCAAGAAATTGACAAGTACCCGAAGTGGACTTTCTATCAACCTTGTCTCCGGCATAGTCCGAGTCGGAGTAGCCAACAAGATCGAAAGAGGCCCTCTTAGGATACCAAATGCCAAAAGTTGGTGTATGGATTAAGTATCTCACTATCCTTTTCATGACCTTAAGATGACATTCTTTAGGAGCAGCTTGATATCATGCACACATGCACACACTTAGCATGATATCGGGACGTGAAGCACAAAGATACAACAATGAACCAATCATAGAGCGATAAACCTTTTGATCAACCGGTTCACCATCTTTGGTCAAGTCAAGATGTCCACTAGTAGGCATGGGTGTAGACATACCTTTGCATTCTAGCATATTGAACTTCTTGAATAAGTCCTTGGTGTACTTTGTTTGAGAAACAAAGGTACCTTCCTTAGTTTGCTTGATTTGCAATCCAAGAAAGAATTTGAGTTCACTCATCATAGGCATCTCAAACTTCTCCGACATTAGCTTCCCAAACTTTTCACTAAAATGAGGGTTAGTTGAACCAAATATAATATCATCAACATAGATTTGGCACACAAATAGTTCTCCATTAACCCTTTTAGTAAAAAAAAAGTAGAATCAATTTTCCCAATTTCAAAGCCTTTTTCAATAAGGAATTTGGTCAAGCATTTATACCATGCTCTAGGAGCTTGTTTAAGACCATAAAGAGCTTTGTGAAGTTTGTAAACATGATTGGGTTTCTTAGGATTGACAAAGCCGGGAGGTTGTTTAACATAAACTTCCTCCTATTTCACCATTTAGAAAAGCACTTTTAATGTCCATTTGGTACAAGGTGATATTATGATGATTAGCATAGGCAAGTAAGATGCGAATGGACTCAAGTCTAGCAACGAGAGCATAAGTCTCACCATAGTCCATACCTTTGACTTGTGTAGCCTTGGGCGACGAGACGTGCTTTGTTGCGAACTACTTGTCCATCTTCATCTTGCTTGTTGCGAAACACCCATTTGGTACCGATGATGTTGTGGTTGTTGTCGGGCTTCTCAACCAATGTCCAAACTTGGTTCCTCTCAAAGTTGTGTAGCTCTTCATGCATAGCTTTTATCCAATCCAGATCTTCCAATGCTTCTTCGACCTTCATAGGTTCAATGCTAGAGATGAAAGAATAGTTTTCCCAAAAGTTAGCTAAACGAGTTTTAGAGCGAGTGATTCTCCCGGTTTGAATATCATTGTAGATTTGCTCGACGGGATGGTCTTTAGCAACTCTTGCTCGAACTCGTGAAAGCTTTTGCTTGGTTCTTGGTTGAACTTCTTCTTCATCTTGTTCTTCTTCTTGGCCTTCTTCATTGTTGACGTTGTCGTTCTCTTGTCGTGGTGGAGAAAGAGGTTGTTGACGTTCATCTTGATGCACTTCCTCGTTTTCTTCATCTTGGTGTGTCCCACTTGTGGATGCTTCCGTATCAACTCTTGGTTCACCTTGTCGTGAAGTAGAAGCTTCCACTTGGACGTACGAGGTACTCTCCTTCACCTCCGTTGGACGGACCTTGCCAATAGACAAGTCTTGGATTGCTTCCGAAGGATCTTTGTCTCCTACATCAATTGGCAATTGCTCTACTTGCGAGCCGTTAGATTCATCAAACTTCACATCTACCGTCTCTTCAACCTTCCGGGTGAAATTGTTGTAGACACGGTAAGTGTGAGAGTTTGAGCCATAACCTAGTAGGAAACCTTCATGAGACTTAGGAGCAAATTTAGAACGATGATGCTTATCAAGAATGTAGCACTTTGAGACGAATACTCGAAAGTATCCAACTTGGGGTTTGTTACCGGTGAGGAGCTCGTATGCCGTCTTGCCGAGTAGCTTGTGAAGATACAAGCGATTTGTTGCATGACAAGCTGTCTCAACCGCTTCTGCCCAAAAGTGCTTCGGTGTCTTGTATTCATCAAGCATCGTTCTCGCCATTTCGATGAGCGTCCGGTTCTTCCTCTCAACAACTCCATTTTGTTGAGGTGTGTATGTAGCCGAGAACTCATGTGAAATCCCTTCTTCGTCAAGAAAGGTGTCCACATTTGCGTTCTTGAACTCTGTTCCGTTCTCGCTGCGAACCTTCTTGATCTTCACTTCAAATTGATTTTGGGCCTTCCTAGCGAAGTTTTTGAAGATATTTTGGACCTGCGATTTATCATCAAGAAAGAACACCCACGTAAATCTTGAAAAATCATCAACTATAACTAGACCAAAAGAATTTCCACCGAGACTCTTGTAAGAGTTAGGACCAAAAAGATCCATGTGAAGTAGCTCGAGTGGCCTCCTTGTGGTCATGATGTTCTTCACGGGATGCCTTCCTCCAACCTATTTACCTGCCTAACAAGCGCTGCAAAGTCTATCCTTATCAAATATGACATTGTTAACTCCAAGGATATGATTTCCTTTAATAAGCTTGTCAAGGTTTCTCATGCCAACATGACCTAGTCGTCTATGCCATAACCAACCTTTTGAGGATTTAGCAATGAAGCAAGTTTTAGGTTGAGCCTTTTTAGTGAAATCAACAATGTATAGATCACCTCTACGCACACCAGTAAAGACCATTTTATGATTATCTCGACAAAACACTTGGCAATCTACTTCAGTAAATAGGACATTGAAACCAAAATCAGCAAGTCTAGATACTGAAAGTAAGTTGTATCCAAGAGATTCAACGACCATGACATTTTGTATGGAGCTATCATGTGATACGGCCACCTTACCGAGGCCAACCACCTTACCCTTTGAGTTGTCACCGAAAGTGACATATTTTCAAGGACTATCATTTTCAGCAAGCTCACGAAACATGTCTTTATCTCCGGTCATGTGATCGGTACACCCACTATCAAGAACCCATTCCTTTCCTCCTGACATATATCCCCGAAGATTTGCCATAAGACCAAAGTGTCTCATTGCATCATCAAGATCGAAGTCACTATCATCATCCTCATAATAGTATCCATGTTCAACATCCTCATGTGGTGGATCAAATCCTAGAGAGGGTGATTCGTTAGAGTGAGTTTGACAATGATCTTGCTTATGAATTTTTATAGCTTCGGAAATAATATCACTAATAATTCCAACATCTCCTTTGGCACACATAAGGTTTGTAAGCTCAAATATATGATCACCAAACATAGGATCACTAGTATTCATCTTACTCAAAGCAATAGACTTATGGAGAATTTCATCAAGATTTTTGGAATAATTTGGAAAGCATTCCTCAAGAAATTTCCATATAGTGTAGGCACACTTAAGAGTAGGCAAACATCCAATCAAGTTTCTAGGCAATCCTCTCATAATAAGTTCGGCAGTTCTAAGATTCCTAATCATGTCAATTGACTCATCAAGGGTAGGATGCATAGGATCAACATGAGGTGCACAAGGGCTAGCAATGTACTTGTTCAAATGATATTGATTGAAAATTACAAGCATCTCATTTTCCACTCATGAAAATACTCTCCATCAAGAATAGGCACTCTATGTCCAAGACTCCCCAAAGTAGACTCATCCATCTTCCTCCAATGGTGATTAAACCAAGGCAATGGAGACCAATGCTCTGATACCACTTGTAGGACCTTGAGAAGAGGTGTCTAGAGGGGGGGTGATTAGACACTAAGTACCAAAGTTGCAGTTTTTAACTTCTTTAAGTTTAAGTGGAGTTTAGGCACAAGTTTAACATTCACAATACATAACAAGCAAGCATGCAAAGAGTATATGAGCAGCAGAAAGTAAAGCATGCAACTTGCAAGAATGTAAAGGGAAGGGTTTTGGAGGATTCAAACGCAATTGGAGACATGGATGTTTTGGCGTGGTTCCGATAGTGGTGCTATCATACATCCATGTTGATGGAGACTTCAACATACGAAGGGTAACGGTTGCGCGAGTCCACGGAGGGCTCCACCCACGAAGAAGCAACCTTGTCTATCCCACCATGGCCTTCGCCCACGAAGGACGTGCCTCACTAGCGGTAGATCTTCATGAAGTAGGCGATCTCCTTGCCCTTACAAACTCCTTGGTTCAACTCCACAATCTTGTCGGAGGCTCCCAAGTGACACCTAGCCAATCTAGGAGACACCACTCTCCAAGAAGTAACAAATGGTGCGTTGGTGATGAACTCCTTGCTCTTGTGCTTCAAATGATAGTCTCCCCAACACTCAACTCTCTCTCATGGGATTTGGATCTTGTGGAAAGAAGATTTGAGTGGAAAGCAACTTGGGGAAGGCTAGAGATCAAGATTCATATGGTAGGAATGGAATATCTTGGCCTCAACACATGAGTAGGTAGTTCTCTCTCAGAAAATGTATGCTAGAAGTGTAAGTTTAGTCTAGTGGCTCTCTCAACGAATGAAGAGGAGGTGGAGGGGTATATATAGCCTCCACACAAAATCTAACCATTACACACAATCTACCAAACTCGGTGGGACCGAATCAACAAACTCGGTCGGACCGATTTAGCAAATCTAGTGACCGTTAGGATTTTCGGTGGGACCGATATGCAACTCGGTAAGACCGATATGGTTAGGGTTAGGGCATAAGTAATCTCGGTGAGACCGATTACACAAACTCGGTGAGACCGATTTTGGTAATAAGCTTTCCAGAGAGTTGGTCAGGCAAACTCGGTTGGACCGATTACACAAACTCGGTAGGACCGATTTTGGTAATGAGTCAACCAGGAAGTTTGCATTGTAATCTCGGTAGTACGGATTGCTCAAACTCGGCGAGACCGATTTTGGTAATGGACATACACAGAGAGATTACAATCCCATCTCAGTGAGACCAAGATCCCTATCGGTAAGACCGATTTGTCTAGGGTTTGTGGCAGTGGCTAAGACATTTGAACTCGGTGGCGCCGGATGGAAAGAATCGGTAGGACCGATTTTGACTTTAGGTTTAGGTCATTTGTGTGGGAGTGGGAAAGTAGTTGAGGGTTTTGGAGCATATCACTAAGCACTGTGGAGCAAGAAACTCATTAAGCAACACCTCATCCCTTCTTGATAGTATTGGCTTTTCCTATAGACTCAATGTGATCTTGGATCACTAAAATGTAAAACAAAGAGTCTTGTGCTTGAAGCTTGAGCCAATCCTTTGTCCTTAGCATCTTGAAGGAGTTCCCACATCCTTTAGTCCATGCCACTCCATTGTTGAACTTTATCTAAAACATACTAGATAAAAGTGTTAGTCCAACAAGAGATATGTTAACATTAATTACCAAAACCACCTAGGGAGCACTTGTGCTTTCAGCGAGCGACCAACGCGTCGCTTCGGCCGGCTTACCGATTGCAAACGTTTTCCATAAAACAATAGCATATGTAGTGATGTCTTCATTGCGAAAGAGTAGCATAGTAGCAAAGGGACGGATTAAAAATGGAGAGAATTGTTTACTACAACAGGCACGTTTCACTACAGATAACCTAGTATAGCCATTGAAACTTACTGATGGAAATGAAATTGATAGAGTTAAACATCGCAAGGCGGGTGCTGCTAGAGCACAGAATGGCCCTGTTGTCTATAAAAAAGGTAGGGAATAGATAAGACGGGTTAGGCGTGTTTACTACAACATGCTTAATACATCAACCATACAAAACATGGCTATTGCAACTGGTATCGGTAAGATTGAACTGGTTAGTTCGTACTTAGTAAGTCCTGAGGGGTAGTTGCTGGGGCACTTCATATGGGTAAGAGCCTGCCCCAAGTCGGCCACAACATAGGCGAGGTATTCCTCTGGGTCGAAGCCTGGATCAGTGTCGCTGACATGTGTACCTACAAGAAGCAAGTAGAATGTTAGAAGCTAAACTGCAATTTCACAAATGATGTAAAATATTGTAAGACATGGGATGCAGCTAACCTCGACGGCAAAAAACAACATCGCCCGTTATGGCCCTGCATAAGTACATGGAAAGGCATGTTAATTACAACAGGGTTAGCATCCACCAAAAATAGCAAACGGAAATAAAATGATAGCATCTCTTGTATATCTTCATTGCGGAGAGTAGCACAATAGCAAAGGGGCAGATTAAAAAATGGGCACGACTGTTAATTGCAACATGCTTAACAACATCCTAAGTCATATTTTGTAAGTTTTTAGCTACTATTGGTGAAATTGAGCTGGATAGTTCATACTTGAACATCACACAGTGTGCAGTACTGAAAATAACAAGGCACGTTTAACTATAGGCAACCTAGTATAGCCATTGAAACTGGTACTGATAAAAATGCAACTGACAGAGTTAAACATCGCAAGGCAAGTGCTGCCAGAGCAGAGAATGACCCAGTTGTCTATAAAAAGGTAGGGAAAATAGTTAAGACGTGTTAGGCCTGCTTACTACAACATGCTTAATACATCAACCATACAAAACATAGCCATTGCAACTGGTATTGGTAAGATTGAACTGGTCAGATCATACTTGGTAAGTTTGGGGAGGGGGGGTAGTTGCTGGGGCACTTCATCTTGGCCAGAGCCAGCCCCAAGTCAGTGGCGATGGAGGTGAGGTGTTCCTCCGGGTTAAAGCATGGATCAGTGTCGCTGACACGTGTACCTACAGGCAACCAGTAAATGTTAGAAGCTAAACTACAATTGCACAAATGATGTAAAATACTGTAAGACATGGGGTGCAGCTAACCTCGACGACAAACAATAGCACCACCCGTTATGGTCCCGTGCAAGTACATGCAAATGCATGTTAAGTACAACAGGGTTATCTTCCACCAAAAATAGCAAATGGAAATAAAACGACAACATCTCTAGTGATATCTTCATTGTGGAGAGTAGCACGCTAGCAAAGGGACAGATTAAAAATGGATACAACTGTTAGTTACAACAGGCTTAACAACGTCTTGAGTCATGTATTGTAAGTTTGTTGCTGGTATTGGTGAAATTGAGCTAGACAATTAATACTTGAACATCACACAATGTGTAGTACTGAAATAAACAAGGCACTAACAAGCTTAATACATCAATCGTACAAAACATAGCCGTTGCAATTGGTATTGGTAAGATTGAGCAGCTCAGATCATACTTGGTATTACTTGGGGGTAGTCGCTAGGGCACTTCATCTGGGCCAGAGCCTGTACCAAGTCGTCGGCGGTGGCGGAGGTGAGGTGTTCCTCCGGTTTGACACGCACAGTGGCCATCACGCCATCGACCACCATCAACTCCTCGACCTCCACGTGGTATGTGGTTGGGATTGCTCAACAATGCTCTAGAGTAGGGGCAGTGGGGATTTGGAGGTATGATCATGTTTCGCAGACGCCATTTAAGCAATCAAGTTGGGTCTGTGATAGAGATTGGTGGGTTACCTGACTGGATCGATGATGCTTGGGCAGAACATAGATTTGGTTGAAGTTGTGGTTGTGGCGGCGGCGGTTTGAGCTGCCGGGGGGACGGTGGGGAGATACTGCGGAAATGTGATGGGTGGGGATGTGGTGGGACGAGTAAATTCTAAAATTGCGCGCCTAATGAAAATATTGCCGATAAAACTTGAAACTTGGGCAGAGGTAACACACAACACAGACGAAGCACGTAAGATACTTGTGTGCGAGAAAAGAGAAAATTGGCACATCCCGTCTCAAAAAAATCTACACGTGTAGTTGATTAAATCGGTCAATGGTACACTTGCTTTATTAGAAAACATTGCACAGGTAACTGACTTATGGATCATTAACGCAAAAAACGCACATGAGTACGCCATAGAAACCGTGTGTTTTGTGATCTTCTAATAATTTGCACAGCAAGGTGAGACTAAAAATCAACTGCGGCCAGCTCTAGTCTCCGGTGGCCTCGGGTGGTTGTGGGCTGACATTTGGGGAGGATTTAGGGCCGGGGTACGGCTAGAAAACTTCAGTGAACTGATGCTAATCAACGCTCAAAGCCATCTAAAGATGCGCTTATCGACATTGTACGTTAATAATAGGTACCAACTTAAAGTACTAGTAATTTGCTCTAAAACTAGTACATGTAGTACTAGTAGATGCACGTAATTAATTATACAAACTTACGGGCGACACACGCACTAACTACATCTCACATGCTGGCATAGGGGCATGTTGGCCAGACGCCGTCATTCTCCTTCCGGCCTTGTCGGCGGCAACCCACCATGTTTGGATCTCCGCCGAGCTCCCCTCAGCACGATGTGCGACCTCTCCTTTCTTGCGGCAGCGGGACTCTCTTTTATTGACTGCTTTCTACCTTTTCCGCTCCTTTTGTGCGGCTTTGGCCGCCTCTTGATCCACCGCCCACTTGCCTGCTCCTGCCTCTCGTGGCCGGCTTGCTGCCGCGGAGGCCTCACCGCCCCCATACTACTCCCACCGTTGGCCAGGCCATCCCTGTACTCACCCACACCCCCTGTTATTCTGCGGCGACAGCAGCCTCACACCGCAGCCGAACCAGTGAACCCTCGTACTCCTCTCCGCGTGGGCACTGCCGCGTCTTCCCCAGCTCTGCGTCGTCCCCTTCCTAGGCCTCGCCGTCGTCCATCGCCGTGGTGCTCTCGGCGCGGCGTGGTCAACGTGGTCAAGGAATGACTTCCATTGGACGTGGACTATACGTGGAGAGGCTGGCAGCTGGGTCCACGGCCGCAGCAAGGAAGTGCCTCCTTATTACGCGGAAAATAATGATACCTCCACCTGATAGCAGGGACCCACCAGACGGGCCACTGTATTTCACAAAAAAAAAACATTTCCTCCTGACTGTTGGGACCCACCAGCTACATCTTCGCACGCAAGGAAGTGCGTCCGGGCAAAAAAAACGATTCGCCCCCCTGACTGCTGCGACCCACCAGCTACATCTTTGCACGAAAGGAAGTGCCTGACAGTCGGGACCCACCTGGTCGTAGCGTACGTAGCGTTGTCATTCTGGTCGTGGACGTGTACGTACGTACTGGTGGATGTAGAGGCGCGCACGCGTCGTAGTAGAAGCGCGCACGTAGCATGTTGATGTCTACTACACGAGCTTCTTCTTGTAGACGTTGTTGGGCCTGCAAGTGCACAGGTTTGTAGGACAGTAGCAAATTTCCCTCAAGTGGATGACCTAAGGTTTATCAATCCGTGGGAGGCGTAGGATGAAGATGGTCTCTCTCAAACAACCCTGCAACCAAATAACAAAGAGTCTCTTGTGTCCCCAACACACCCAATACAATGGTAAATTGAATAGGTGCACTAGTTCGGCGAAGAGATGGTGATACGAGTGCAATATGGATAGTAGATAAAGGTATTTGTAATCTGACATAATAAAAACAGCAAGGTAACTAATGATAAAAGTGAGCGTAAACGGTATTGCAATGATAGGAAACAAGGCCTAGGGTTCATACTTTCACTAGTGCAAGTTATCTCAACAATAATAACATAGATAGATCATATAACAATCCCTCAACATGCAACAAAGAGTCACTCCAAAGCCACTAATAGCGGAGAACAAACGAAGAGATTATGGTAGGGTACGAAACCACCTCAAAGTTATTCTTTCGGATCAATCTATTCAAGAGTTCGTACTAGAATAACACCTTAAGACACAAATCAACCAAAACCCTAATGTCACCTAGATACTCCATTGTCACCTCAAGTATCCGTGGGCATGATTATACGATATGAATCACACAATCTCAGATTCATCCAACCAACACAAAGTACTTCAAAGAGTGCCCCAAAGTTTCTATCGGAGAGTCAAGAAAACGTGTGCCAACCCCTATGCATAGGTTCATGGGCGGAACCCGCAAGTTGGTCACCAAGACATACATCAAGTGGCACGTGATATCCCATTTTTATCACAGATAAACATGGCAAGACATACATCAAGTGTTCTCAAATCAAAGACTCAGTCCGATAAGATAACTTCAAAGGGGAAACTCAATTCATCACAAGAGAGTAGAGGGGGAGAAACATCATAAGATCCAACTATAATAGAAAAGCTCGCGATACATCAAGATCGTGCCATAGAGAGAACACGAGAGAGAGAGAGAGAGATCAAACACATAGCTACTGGTACATACCCTTAGCCCCGAGGGTGAACTACTCCCTCCTCGTCATGGAGAGCGCCGGGGTGATGAAGATGGCCACCGGTGATGGGTTCCCCCTCCGGCAGGGTGCCGAAACGGCTCCCGAGAGGTTTTTGGTGGCTATAGAGGCTTGCAGCGGCGGAACTCCCGATCTATCTTCTCCGTGGATGTTTTTAGGGTACGTGGGACTATATAGGCGAAAGAAGTCGGTCGGGAGGTGCTCGAGGGGCCCACGAGACAGGGGAGGCGTGCCCCCCTATCTCCTGGCCTCCTCGAGGATCTTCTGACATGAACTCCAAGTCTCCAGGATGATATTCTTCCAAAAAATCACGCTGCCAAAGGTTTCATTCCGTTTGGATTCTGTTTGATATTCCTTTTCTTCGAAATACTCAAATAGGCAATAAAACAGCAAAATGGGTTGGGCCTCTGGTTAATAGGTTAGTCCCAAAAATGATATAAATGTGTAAAATAAAGCCCATAAACATCCAAAAGGGGTAATATAATAGCATGGAACAATCAAAAATTATAGATACATTGGAGACGTATCAAGCATCCCCAAGCTTAATTCTTGCTCGTCCTCGAGTAGGTAAATGATAAAAACAGAATTTTTGATGTGGAATGCTACCTAGCATAATTCTTCAATGTAATTTTCTTTATTGTGTCATGAATGTTCAGATCCAAATGATTCAAAATAAAAGTTCATATTGATAAAAGAAATAGTAACACTTCAAGCATACTAATCAAAGTAATCATGTCTTCTCAAACTAACATGGCAAAAGAAAGTTCATCCCTACAGAATCATATAGTTAGGCTATGCTTCATTTTCGTCACACAAATATGTTGCCAACGTTTATACCCCCGATGACAAGCCAAGCAATTGTTTCATACTTAAATAATCTAAAACTTTTTCAATCTTCACGCAATACATGAGCGTGAGCCATGGATATAGCACTATGGGTGGAATAGAATATGATGATAGAGATTGTGTGGAGAAGACAAAAAAGGAGAAAGTCTCACATTGACGAGGATAATCAACAGGCTATGGAGATGCCCATCAATTGATGTCAACATGAGGAGTAGGGATTGCCATGCAACAGATGCACTAGAGCTATAAATGAATGCTCAACAAAAGAAAACTAGTGGGTGTGCATCCAACTTGCTTGCTCACGAAGACCAAGGGCATTTGAGGAAGCCCATCGTAGGAATATACAAGTCAAGTTCTATAATGAAAAATTCCCACTAGTATGAAAAAGACAACTTATGAGACTCACTATATGAAAAACATGGTGCTACTTTGAAGCACAATATATGAGACTCACTACATGAAGAACAAGGTGCTACTTTGAAGCACAAGTGTGGAAAAAGAGATAGTAACATTGCCCTTTTGATTTAATTTCTTTTTTTCTTTTTCTTTTTTTCTTCTTTTTTTCTTTTTTTTGGCCTTTTTTTCTTTTGGCCTTTATTCTTTTTTTATCTTTTTGGGCAATGCTCTAATAATGATGATCATCACACTTTCATTGATTACAACATATGAATTACAACTCAAAACTAGAACAAGATATGACCCTATATGAATGCCTCCGGCGGTGTACCGGGATGGTGCAATGAATCAAGAGTGACATGTATGAAAAATATGCATGGTGGCTTTGCCACAAATATGATGTCAACTACATGATCATGCAATGGCAATATGACAAAAGTAATGTATGTCATGATGATGATGAACGGAATGGTGGAAAGTTGCATGGCAATATATCTCGGAATGGCTATGGAAATGCCATAATAGGTAGGTATGGTGGCTGTTTTGAGGAAGATATAAGGAGGTTTATGTGTGATAGAGCATATCGTATCACGGGGTTTGGATGCACCGGCGAAGTTTGCACCAACTCTCAAGGTGAGAAAGGGCAATGCACGGTACCGAAGAGGCTAGCAATGGTGGAAAGGTAAAAGTGTGTATAATCCATGGACTCAACATTAGTCAAAAGAACTCATATACTTATTGCAAAAATTTATAAGTCATCAAAAATCAAGTACTACGCTCATGCTCCTAGGGGATAGATTGGTAGGAAAATACCATCGCTCGTCCCCGACTGCCACTCATAAGGATGCACAAGCCAGGTACACTTCATGTTTCAAATTTGTTACACAACTTTAACCATGCGTGCATGCTACGGGACTTGCTAACTTCAACACAAGCATTCTTTAAATTCATAAACACCCAACTAGCATGACTTTAATATCAATACCTCCATTTCTCAAAACAATTATCAAGCATCAAATTGATCATAGCATCCAATTCCTTTCTATGATAGTTTTTATTATACCCAACTTGGATGCTCATCATTCTAGGACCAACTTTGTAACCATAGCAAATACCATGCTGTTCTAAAAGACTCTCAAAATAATATAAGTGAAGCATGAGAGACTAGCAATTTCTACAAAATATAACCACCGCCGTGCTCTAAAAGATATAAGTGATGCACTAGAGCAAATGACAAACTACTCCGAAAGATATAAGTAAAGATCAATGAGTAGTCGAATAATTGTGCAACTATGTGAAGACTCTATAACATTAAGGAATTTCAGATCTTGGTATTGTATTCAAACAGCAAGCAAAACAAAACAAAATGACATTGCAAGGATAGCACAACTCATGTGAAGAAGCAAAAACTTTAGGCTCAACCGATACTAACCGATAGTTGTTGAAGAAAAAAGGTGGGATGCCTACCGGGGCATCCCCAAGCTTAGATGCTTGAGACTTCTTGAAATATTATCTTGGGGTGCCTTGGGCATCCCCAAGCTTGAACTTTTGTGTCTCCTTAATTCCTCTCATATCATGGTTTCTCTTTTCATCAAAAGCTTCATCCACACCAAACTCAACAAGAACTCGTGAGATAGGTTAGTATAAACCAATGCGAAACCTTATCATTTTCTAATGTAAAAAATCACTAAAATTATTATTCAACATTGCATAGTAAATGCCTCTGCATATTTAATACTCCTATCCTCAAATAGAATCATTAAACAAGCAAACATATGCAAACAATACAAACATAACAGCAATCTGCCAAAACAGTACAGTCTGTAAAGAATGCAAGAGTATCAATACTTACCTAACTCCAAAATTATGAGAGAAAATTTCCATTGTAGTAAATTTCTCAGAGCTCATTATGCAAAAGTTTTCAACATTATATCATTCTCTGACTTTTCTAGGGAATTTTTGCAACAGCGGTAAACTTTCTGTTTTCAAACAGCAACATGTATACTAGCAAAATAAGCATGGCAAAGGCTATCCTTGGCTTTTTTATTGAAACTAAAGATGCAAAACATTATTCTAAATAACAGCAAGTTAATACTAACAAAATAAAATTATTCTCCAAGCAAAACACATATCATGTGGCGAATAAAAATATAGCTCCAAGTAAAGTTACCGATGAACGAAGACGAAAGAGGGGATGCCATCCGGGGCATCCCTAAGCTTAGGCTTTTGGTTTTCCTTGAATATTACCTTGGGGTGCCTTGGGCATCCCCAAGCTTAGGCTCTTGCCACTCCTTATTCCATAGTCCATCGAATCTTTACCTAAAACTTGAAAACTTCACAACACAAAACTTAACAGAGAACTCGTAAGCTCCGTTAGTATAAGAAAATAAAACCACCACTTAGGTACTGTTGTGAACTCATTCTAAATTCATATTAGTGTAATATCTACTGTATTCAAACTTATCTATGGTTCATACCACTTAATACTAGCCATAGATGCATGAAAATAAGCAAACAACACATAGAAAACAGAATCTGTCAAAAACAGAACAGTCTGTAGTAATCTGTATCAAACATATACTTCTGGAACTCCAACAATTCTACCAAATTAGGAAGACATGAGCAATTTGTGTAACAATCCATAGCAAAAAGAATCAGATCCTAACCACGTTTTTGTGAATTAAAAAAACTAATTTACTGGGTGCAAAAATTTCTGATTTTCAGCAGGATCAACATAACTATCACCGTAAGCTATCCTAAAGGTCTTACTTGGCACTTTATTGAAACAAAAGCTATAAAACATGATTACTACAGTAGCATAATCATGTGGACACACAAAAACAGTAAGGTTAAATATTGGGTTGTCTCCCAACAAGCGCTTTTCTTTAATGCCTTTCTAGCTAGGCATGATGATGGCAATGATGCTCGCATAAAAGATAAGAATTGAAACATAACGGGAGCATCATGAAGCATATGACTAGCACATTTTAAGCCTAACCCACTTCCTATGCATAGGAATTTTGTGAGCAAACAACTTATGGGAACAATAATCAACTAGCATAGGGAGGCAAAAGAAGCATAGCGTCAAGATTTTAAGCACATAGAGAGGAAACTTGATACTATTGCAATTCCTACAAGCATATATTCCTCCCTCATAATAATTTTAGTAGCATCATGAATGAATTCAACAATATAACCAGCACCTAAAGCATTCTTTTCATGATCTACAAGCATAGAAAATTTACTACACTCCACATAAGCAAAATTCTTCTCATTCGTAATAGTGGGAGTATCATAAGAGACGTGAACACTAAAAATTGTTTCCACATTAAAAGAGTAATGTTCAGAAAAAGGGCAATCATAATCATGACAAGTTTTATAAATAAAATCATCACTACTTTTTATAGCATAAGTTTCATCACAATAATCATCATAAGTAGCAACTTCGTTCTCATCATAATCGATTGAAACCTCTCCCAAGATAGTGGAATCACTAAATAAAGTTGACACTCTTCCAAGTCCACTTTCATATTCATCACAATAAAATTCAACATCCTCCAAAATAGTGGGATCACTACTTCCTGAAGTTGACACTCTTCCAAACCCACTTTCATCAATATAATCGTCATAGGTAAGAGGCATGCTATCACCATAACAACTTTGCATATCAAAACTTGGGATGCTAAAAATATCATCTTCATTAAACATAGCATCCCCAAGCTTGGGACAAACATTAATTTCAGCAAATATATTCTCAAATATTTCATCCTCATCAAACATAGCTTCCCCAAGCTTGGGCCTTTTCATATCATAAGCATAATCACTCTCATCATTAATAGTATGGATAGCACCAATAGTATAGCAATTATCATCATCAAATGAGCAGTAGGAGCAACATCATTTGGGAGGGATACCTTTCTACCTTTGTTGCTCCTTCTTTTCTTTTTCTTCTTCATATTATGTGTGGGTTCAACCTTCCTCTTTGAGCTCCTTATTAACGAGATTGGTTGAATAGAATGCTCCTCCTCGTTACCTAATTCATCATAAGAAATAATAGGAGGATATTGGGAAGTCTCTTCCCTTTCATTAGTATTCTCATCGTCTTCTATTTTCTTTCTTTTCTTTAGGTAATTGGCAATATAAGGATTTTCAATGCAATTCAACGCACAAAACATATAAATATTTTCTAGATCAATACCAAGGAAATGCTCAAGATTAAATTCTGGAATATGCTTAGTTAAGCATTTCAATTCTTCATAACCCAAAAGCAAACTAAGTTCATTATAATGTGCAAGGGAAATCAAATCATCACAATTTTTGGACACAATTCGATCATAAAACAATTTGCATCGGAGATGTAAATGACCACGTTCATTGCAAAGTTCACAAGTACGGCAAAGGAAATTTAAATTTTCAGCACTCACATCTAGCCTTTCTTGCAACAATTTAGTTTCTAAATGCTTATGCCTCTTGCAATATATATCTTCTCTATTTGGTGTGTTCATGCAAACATGCACTCCACAAAAGTTGGCACGCTTATAAGAGATATCATGACTAGAGCAATCATCATTAGTACTAAGGATATTCAAGGAGTTCATACTAACAACATTGCAATCATACTCATCATTCAAAGATTCAGTACCAAGCATTTTAATGCACTCTTCTTCTAGCACTTGAGCACAATTTTCCTTTCCATCAAACTCACGAAAGATATTAAAAGGACGAAGCGTATGAGAAAAACTCAATTCCATTCTTTTGTAGTTTTCTTTTATAAACTAAACTAGTGATAAAACAAGAAACAAAAAGATTCGATTGCAAGATCTAAAGATATACCTTCAAGCACTCACCTCCCCGGCAACGGTGCCAAAAAAGAGCTTAGTTGACGGGGTGTGAGTGCCACTTACCTAGCCTCCCCGGCAACGGCGCCAGAAAAGAGCTTGATGTCTACTACACAACCATCTTCTTGTAGACGTTGTTGGGCCTGCAAGTGCACAGGTTTGTAGGACAGTAGCAAATTTCCCTCAAGTGGATGACCTAAGGTTTATCAATCCGTGGGAGGCGTAGGATGAAGATGGTCTCTCTCAAACAACCTTGCAACCAAATAACAAAGAGTCTCTTGTGTCCCCAACACACCCAATACAATGTTCAATTGTATAGGTGCACTAGTTTGGCGAAGAGATGGTGATACGAGTGTAATATGGATAGTAGATAAAGGTATTTGTAATCTGAAATAATAAAAACAGCAAGGTAACTAATGATAAAAGTGAGCATAAACGGTATTGCAATGATAGGAAACAAGGCCTAGGGTTCATACTTTCACTAGTGCAAGTTCTCTCAACAATAATAACATAGATAGATCATATAACAATCCCTCAACATGCAACAAAGAGTCACTCCAAAGCCACTAATAGCGGAGAACAAACAAAGAGATTATGGTAGGGTACGAAACCACCTCAAAGTTATTCTTTCGGATCAATCTATTCAAGATTTCATACTAGAATAACATCTTAAGACACAAATCAACCAAAACCCTAATGTCACCTAGATACTCCATTGTAACCTCGAGTATCCATGGGCATGATTATACGATATGAATCACACAATCTCAGATTCATCCAACCAACACAAAGTACTTCAAAGAGTGCCCCAAAGTTTCTACCGGAGAGTCAAGAAAACGTGTGCCAACCCCTACGCATAGGTTCATGGGCGGAACCCGCAAGTTGGTCACCAAAACATACATCAAGTGGCACATGATATCCCATTGTCACCACAGATAAACATGGCAAGACATACATCAAGTGTTCTCAAATCAAAGACTCAATCCGATAAGATAACTTCAAAGGGGAAACTCAATTCATCACAAGAGAGTAGAGGGGGGAAACATCATAAGATCCAACTATAATAGCAAAGCTCGCGATACATCAAGATCGTGCCATAGAGAGAACACGAGAGAGAGAGATCAAACACATAGCTACTGGTACATAGCCTCGGCCTCGAGGGTGAATGTAACGCCCCGGATTCGATGCGCCAGGTGTTTGCCAGTTATTTGCCGTCGTTGCCATGTCATTTGCTTGCATGTTGCATTTTATCATGTCATCATGTGCATTTCATTTTGTATATGTGTTCGTCTCATGCATCCGAGCATTTTCCCTGCTGTCCGTATTGCAATCCGGCAATCCTATGTCATCAGGCGCCCCCTTTTTGCCTCTTCTCTTGTGCGGGTGTTAAACTTTCTCGGGATGGCCCAAGGTTTGCCAAGCGGCCTTGGTATAGCACCGGTAGACCGCCTGTCAAGTTTCGTGCCATTTGGAGGTCGTTTGGTACTCCAACGGTTAACCGGGTAACCGTAAAGCCCTCTTTTGTTGCAGCCCAACACCCCCTCCAAAGTGGCCCAAAACCCTGCTAACTCCCCTCCATGCGCTCGGTCGTTCGATCACGATCGCGTGGCCAAAAACCGTGCTCCATTTGGACTCTCCTAGCTCCCCCTACCTATATAAACACCTCCCCCTCTGAAATTCGCGGTGCAACCCTAGCTCTCCCTCCCCTGCCGCCGCCGGACATGTCCATTTCCTCCCGGACGGAACTGCGCCGCCGCCCGCAGCCAATGGGAGCCCACCACGTGTCCCGGCGTGCCTCCCTCCGCCGCGGGCCCGCACGAGCCCGCGCGCCGCCGCCGCTGGCCCGAGCGCCCCGCGCCCCGAGGCCCTCCGCTGCTCCGCCGCCCGCGCGCCGCCGTGCTCCCGCCGCCTCCCAGCGATGCCGCGCCCCGTCGGCCCCCGCCCTTCGCCACTCGCTCCGGCCGCCGGTGGTCACCGCCGCCCCCGCGCCGGCCCGCGCCTCCCCGCGCGCCTCCCGTGCCCGCCGCCGGCCGGATCCGGCCGGATCCGGTCCGGGGCCACCTCCCCGCACCTCCCCGGCCACCTCCGGCCCCGTCTCCGGCTGCTCTCCTGTCGTCCTCGAAATCCGTGCACCGCAGGTTGACTTTTCCCCCTCTGAAAACGCCCAAGTCCCTGAAGCATTTTGCATAATCATGCCATATTCATCGCATTGTATCTCTACATCTGTAGCTCTGTTTCGTGCGTGTAATATGTCAAATTGTTCGTCTCGACGAGTACTTCATTTCATTCCATTGCATCATTTTCATTTGAGCTCACCTTGATGCCCGAAATGCTGTTGGAAGAGTGCATGTTGCTGTTAATCTGCTGAAACTGTTATAACTTGCTCATTTGTCATTTTTTCCATGTTTGATGTGTGCATCCTATGAGCATGGGCTCTACATGTGTTTTAATCTATGCTATGTAATCTTTCCAGGGGTGCTATCCATGTATTTTTGTGAGTTGTGTGTTGAGTGCATCAAGCTTGTTAAGGAGGGTACTTGTTGTTGCTGTTTTCCTGACAGATTTTGTTATATTTTGTTGCTATGTAAACCTGCTTCTACTAGTCATTTCGTGCATTATTCTGGAGATGTTCACTAAGGATATTTTGTTATACATGTATTGCTTTATCCATTCATGCCCTTGGTTGCAATTATAGCCTGCTGGAACATGTTGTTATCTTGCTCCAAAGTTGCTTGATAATGTTGCTGTCAACCTGTTAACATGAAGTTCAGTTTTGGCCATGTGCTTTTCTAGTGATCCATGCACCCTATGACCTTGCTCTTCCCATGTATAGCTTCACAAACATGTCTTCTTACTGTTGGTTGCCTTGCCATGCCATGTATTGCTCTGTGGTGAGTGGTTCAAGCTCACCAACATGCCTACTTATTGTTGTTCCTGCCATGTTTGAATCTGTAATATAACTTGCCATGTTTACATGGGTGCCATCATATCTTCTGATCCTTTTTGGCTCATGTTCAGTAAGGGACTCTTGTTCTATGCATTTATTAGTATCATGCCATTCCTTTGTTTGCCATGATATGTTCCTGTAACATGTTGTTTGATAGCTCTAAACATTGCAACCTGATGTTATTTCTGCAAAGTCTGAAACTGTTATTGTTTGCAATCTTACCATGTGTGTTTGAGCATGTTCTAGTTGTTTCTGGAGATAGCTCAGTGTTCATGTCTTGTTATGCTTTACTTGTACTTCATGCCCATGCCTTTTGTTATTATGTTGGGATGCTGTAGCATATTGTTTTGATGCCTGTAATATGCCTAGTTGCTGTTATGGACGGATTGTTGCTATGACTTGTATAGAGTATGTGTTGAACCGTTGCTCCGTTCTGAGTGTGCTCTATATGAAACTTGCTTGATTTTACATGTAGCTTCATATTAACCATGTTGCATCCTTATTTTGAGGTGTTTGCTTGATGTTTGGGTGCATTTTGCATTAATGCCATGTTTAACTTGTTTTGCTCATATCTTCTAGGCCGTAGCTCCGAATCTAATGAACTTTATATGTAACTTGACTAGAATTTCGTGTAGATCCTCTTGGTGCTCTTTAACTTGCTGTTTAAAAACTTGAACATAAGGTTTATTCATTTCTGGACCAATTTCGAAATTTGCATATGAGGACTTACCGGAATTGTTATATGTTGTTTCCGGCCTCATTTAAACTTGCCTTGATGTGTTGTTCTTGTTTGCATCATCTCTTGCCATGAGTAGCTCTATGTAGCTTTGTCATGCATCATGCTTGTTGTGCATCATGTCTTGTTCATGTGTGATGTGTTTACTATGTTGTGTGCTTCTTCTCGATAGTTCCCGTTTCGTTGCGATCGTGAGGATTCGTTCGTCTACGTGTGGTTCATCTTCATGGCTTCATCTTCTTCATGGACTCGTTCTTCTTCCTAGCGGGATTTCAGGCAAGATGACTGTTACCCTGGATCTCATTACTATCATTGCTATGCTAGTTGCTTCGTTCTATCGCTATGCTGCGTTACCTATCATTTGCTCTTCAAGCCTCCCAAATTGCCATGAACCTCTAAACTTTGACACCCTTCCTAGCAAACCGTTGTTTGGCTATGTTACCGCTTTGCTCAGCCCCTCTTATAGCGTTGTTAGTTGCAGGTGAAGTTGAAGATTGCTCCATGGTGGACAGGGTTTTGTTGGGATATCACAATATCTCTTATATTATTAATGCATCTATATATTTGGTAAAGGGTGGAAGGCTCGGCCTTATGCCTAGTGTTTTGTTCCACTCTTGCCACCCTAGTTTCCGCCATACCGGTGTTATGTTCCCGGATTTTGCGTTCCTAACGCGGCCGGGTGATTTATGGGACCCCCCTTACAGTTCGCTTTGAATAAAACTCCTCCAGCAAGGCCCAACCTTGGTTTTACCATTTGCCTCACCACCACCTACTTTTCCCTTGGGAGTAATTAACCCAAGGGTCATCTTTATTATAGCCCCCCCCCCCCCCCCGGGCCAATGCTTGTCTAAGTGTTGGTCCAAACCAGAGCACCGTGCGGGACCATTCCTTGGCAACTTGGATTCGTCGGTACCTGTACGCTTTGCTTATCCGGTGTTGCCCTGAGAACGAGATATGTGCAGCTCCTATCGGGATGTCGGCGCATCAGGCGGTCTTGCTGGTCTTGTTTTACCATTGTCGAAATGTCTTGTAAACCGGGATTCCGAGATTGATCGGGTCTTCCTGGGAGAAGGTATATCCTTCGTTGATCGCGAGAGCTTATCATGGGCTAAGTTGGGACACCCCTGCAGGGTATAAACTTTCGAGAGCCGTGCCCGCTATTATGTGGCAGATGGGAATTTGTTAATGTCCGGTTGTAGACAACTTGACACCAGATCCGAATTAAAACGCATCAACCGCGTGTGTTGCCGTGATGGTCTCTTCTCGGCGGAGTCCGGGAAGTGAACACAGTTTCTGTGTTATGTTTGACGTAAGTAGGAGTTCAGGATCACTTCTTGATCATTGCTAGTTGACGACCGTTCTGCTTGCTCTCTTCTCGCTCTTCTTTGCGTATGTTAGCCACCATATCATGCTTAGTCGCTGCTGCAACCTCACCACTTTACCCCTTCCTTCCCATTAAGCTTTGCTAGTCTTGATACCCATGGTAATGGGATTGCTGAGTCCTCGTGGCTCACAGATTACTACAACAACAGTTGCAGGTACAGGTTATGCGATGTTCATGATGCGAGAGCGATGTTTGCTTGTTTTGGAGTTCTTCTTCTGCTTCTTCTTCGATCAGGGGATAGGTGTTGGGGAACGTAGCAGAAATTCAAAATTTTCCTACGTATCACCAAGATCTATCTATGGAGAGACCAGCAACGAGTAGAAAGGAGAGTGCATCTACATACCCTTGTAGATCGCTAAGCGGAAGCGTTCAAGTGAACGGGGTTGATGGAGTCGTACTCGTCGTGATTCAAATCACCGATGATCAAGTGCCGAACGCACGGCACCTCCGCGTTCAACACACGTACAGCCCGGTGACGTCTCCCATGCCTTGATCCAGCAAGGAGAGAGGGAGAGGTTGAGGAAGACTCCGTCCAGCAGCAGCACAACGGCGTGGTGGTGGTGGAGGAGCGTGGCAATCCTGCAGGGCTTCGCCAAGCACCGCGAGAGAGGAGGAGCACTTGGGAGAGGGAGGGCTGCGCCAGGGGCAAGGGTGAAGCTCCCATGTGCCTCCCCACTATATATAGGGGTGGAGGGGGCTGATTTCTTGCCCTCCAAGTCCATTGGGGCGTTGGCAAAGGTGGGAGAAAAGAAATCCCATCATTTCCTTCCCCACCGATTGCTATCCCCCCTTTTTAGGGATCTTGATCTTATCCCTTCGGGATATGATCTTATTCCTTCTAAGGGGGAATCTTGGTGCGCCTTGACCAGGGATGTGGGGCCTTGCCCCCACTACCCACGTTCATGTGGGTCCCCCATGCATGTGGGCCCCACTCCGGAACCTTCTAGAACCTTCCCGGTACAATACCGAAAAATCCCGAACATTTTCCGGTGGCCAAAATAGGACTTCCCATATATAAATCTTTACCTCCGGACCATTCCAGAACTCCTCGTGACGTCCGGGATCTCATCCGGGACTCCGAACAACATTCGGTAACCACATACAAACTTCCTTTATAACCCTAGCGTCATCGAACCTTAAGTGTGTAGACCCTACGGGTTCGGGAGACATGTAGACATGACCGAGACATTCTCCGGTCAATAACCAACAGCGGGATCTGGATACCCATGTTGGCTCCCACATGTTCCACGATGATCTCATCGGATGAACCACGATGTCAAGGACTTAATCAATCCCGTATACAATTCCCTTTGTCTAGCGGTATTGTACTTGCCCGAGATTCGATCGTCGGTATCCTTATACCTTGTTCAATCTCGTTACCGGCAAGTCTCTTTACTCGTTCCGTAACACATCATCCCGTGATCAACTCCTTGGTCACATTGCGCATATGATGATGTCCTACCGAGTGGGCCCAGAGATACCTCTCCGCTTACACGGAGTGACAAATCCCAGTCTCGATCCGTGTCAACCCAACAGACACTTTCGGAGATACCTGTAGTGCACCTTTATAGCCACCCAGTTACGTTGTGACGTTTGGTACACCCAAAGCACTCCTACGGTATCCGGGAGTTGCACAATCTCATGGT
Source organism: Triticum timopheevii (assembly GCA_963921465.1). Classification (NCBI taxonomy): domain Eukaryota; kingdom Viridiplantae; phylum Streptophyta; class Magnoliopsida; order Poales; family Poaceae; genus Triticum; species Triticum timopheevii. The sequence goes on along the minus strand of OY997262.1, from coordinate 272,588,846 downwards.
CTAAGGAAAAGATACTTGACATTAGAAAAGCTCTAGCAAACTAACTACACGATCTTTGTGCTAGGCTTAGGATTGGGTCTTGTCCATCACATCATTCTCCTAATGATGTGATCCCGTTATCAACGACATCCAATGTCCATAGCCAGGAAACCATGACTATCTGTTGATCACAACGAGCTAGTCAACTAGAGGCTCACTAGGGACATATTGTGGTCTATGTATTCACACGTGTATTACGCTTTCCGGATAATACAGTTATAGCATGAATAAAAGACAATTATCATGAACAAGGAAATATAATAATAACACTTTTATTATTGCCTCTAGGGCATATTTCCAATAGTCTCCCACTTGCACTAGAGTCAATAATCTAGTTCACATCGATATGTGATTAACACTCAAGGTCACATCCCCATGTGACTAACACCCAAAGAGTTTACTAGAGTCAATAATCTAGTTCACATTTACCATGTGATTAACACTCGATGAGTTCTAGGTTTGATCATGTTATGCTTGTGAGAGAGGTTATAGTCAACGGGTCTGAACCTTTTAGATCCGTGTGTGCTTTACAAATCTCTATGTCATCTCCTAGATGCAGCTACCACGCTCTATTTGGAGCTATTCCAAATAACTGTTCTACTTGGAGCTATTCTAAAAGTTGCTCCATTATACGTATCCGGTATCTCTACTCAGAGCTATCCGGATAGGTGTTAAGCTTGCATCGACGTAACTCTTTACGTCGAACTCTTTATCACTTCCATAATCGAGAAAATTCCTTAGTCCACTAGTTACTAAGGATAACTTTGACCGCTGTCCTGTGATCCATTCTTGGATCACTCTTGTACCCCTTGACTGACTCATGGCAAGGCACACTACAGGTGCGGTATACAGCATAACATACTGTAGAGAGCCTGTGATAAAAGCATAGGGGACGATCTTCGTCCTTTCTCTCTATTCTGCCGTGGTCGAGCTTTTAAGTCTTAACTTCATACCTTACATCTCAGGCAAGAACTCCTTCTTTGACTGATCCATCTTGAACATCTTCAAGATTATGTCAAGGTACGCGCTCATTTAAAAGTACCATTAAGCATTTTGATCTATCTTATAGATCTTGATGCTTATTGTTCAAGTAGCCTAATCCAGGTTTTCCATTGAAAAACAGTTTTCAAATAACCCTATATGCTTTCTAGAAATTCTACATCATTTCTGATCATCAATATGTCAACAACATATACTCATCAGAAATTCTATAGTGCTCCCACTCACTTCTTTGGAAATACAAGTTTCTCATAAACTTCGTATAAACCCAAAATCTTTGATCATCTTATCAAAGCGCACATTCCAACTCCGAGATGCTTACTCCAGTCCTTAGAAGGATCGCTGGAGCCAGCATACCTTTTAGCATCCTTAGGATCGACAAAAACTTTTGGATTGTATTACATACAACCTTTCCTTACGAAAACTGGTAAGGAAACTTGTTTTGACATCCATCTGCCAGATTTCATAAATGTAGCTGATGCTAACACGAATCCGACGGACTTAAGCATCGCTACGGATGAGAAAATCTCATCGTAGTCAACTCCTTGAACTTGTGAAAAACTTTTCGTCACAAGTCGAGCTCCATAGATGGTTACATTACCATCCACGTCCGTCTTCTTCTTAAAGATCCATTTATCTCAATGGCTTGCCGATCATCAGGAAAGTCCACCAAAGTCCATGCTTTGTTCTGATACATGGATCCTATCTCGGATTTCATGGCTTCTAACCATTTGTCGGAATTTGGGCCCACCATTGCTTCTCCATAGCTCGTAGGTTCATTGTTGTCTAGCAACATGACCTTCAAGACAGGATTACTGTACCACTCTGAAGTAGTACGTATCCTTGTCACCCTACGAGGTACGGCAGTGACTTGATCCGAAACTTCATGATCACTATCATAAGCTTCTACTTCAATTGGTGTAGGTGTCACGGGAAAAACTTCCTGTGCCCTTATACACACTGGTTGAAGTGATGGTTCAATAACCATATCAAGTCTTCACCATCCTCCCACTCAACTCTTTTGAGAGAAACCTTTCCTCGAGAAAGGACCCAATTCAAGAAACAATCCCTATTGCTTTCGGATCTGAATTAGGAGGTATACCCAACTGTTTTGGGTGTCCTATGAAGATGCATTTTATCCGCTTTGGGTTCGAGCTTATCAACCTGAAACCTTTTCACATAAGCGTCGCAGCCCCAAACCTTTAAGAAACGACAACTTAGGTTTCTCTAAACCATAGTTCATGCGGTGTCATCTCAACGGAATTACGTGGTGCCCTATTTAAAGTGAATGTGGTCGTCTCTAATGCCTAACCCATGAACAATAGTGGTAATTCGATAAGAGACATCATGGTACGCACCATATCCAATAGGGTGCAACTATGATGTTCGGACACACCATCACACTATGGTGTTCCAGGCGGTATTAATTGCGAAACAATTTCGACAATGTCTTAATTGTGTGCCAAAACTCGTAACTCAGATATTCATCTCTATGATCATATCATAGACATTTTATCCTCCTGTCACAATGATCTTCTACTTCACTCTGAAATTACTTGAACCATTCAATAATTCAGACTTGTGTTTCATCAAGTAAATATTATCAACAGCTACTCGAATCATCTGTGAAGTGAGAACATAACGATATCCACTACATGCCTCAACACTTATTGGATTGCATACATCAAAATGTATTTCTTCCCACAAGTTGCTTTCTAGTTCCATTTTACTGAAACCGAGGATTTCAGTCATCTTGCCCATGTGGTATGATTTGCATGTCTCAAGTGATTCAAGATCAAGTGAGTTCAAACGGTCCATTTGCATGGAGTTTCTTCATGCATATACACCAATAGACATGGTTTGCATGTCTCAAACTTTTCAAAAACGAGTGAGCCCAAAGATCCATCAACATGGAGCTTCTTCATGCGTTTTATACCGATATGACTTATGTGGCAGTGCCACAAGTAGGTGGTACTATCATTACTATCTTTTGGCATGAACATGTGTATCACTACGATCGAGATTCAATAAACCATTCATTTTAGGTGCAAGACCATTCAAGGTATTATTCAAATAAACAGAGCAACCATTATTCTCCTTAAATGAATAACCGTATTGCAATAGACATAATCCAATCATGTCTATGCTCAACGCAAACACCAATCTCGATGGTAGAGGGAGCGTACGATGCTTTGATCATATCAACACTTGGAAACACTTCCAACACATATCGTCAGCTCACCTTTAGCTAGTCTCCGTTTATTCCGTAGCCTTTTGTTTCGAGTTACTAACACTTAGCAACCGAACCGGTATCTAATACCCTGGTGCTACTAGGAGTACCAGTAAAGTACACATTAACATAATGTATATCCAATATACTTCTATCGACAGCTTTCTCATCTACCAAGTATCTAGGGTAATCCTGCTCCAGTGGCTGTTCCCCTTATTACAGAAGCACTTAGTCTCGGGTTTGGGTTCAACCTTGTGTTTCTTCACTAGAGTAGCAACTGATTTGCCATTTCATGAAGTATCCTTTCTTGCCCTTGCCCTTCTTGAAACTAGTGGTTTCATCAACAATTGATGCTCCTTCTTGATTTCTACTTTCGCGGTGTCAAACATCGTGAATACCTCAAGGATCATCATATCTATCCCTGATATGTTATAGTTCATCACAAAGCTCTAGCAGCTTGGTGGCAATGACTTTTGGAGAAACATCACTATCTCATCTGGAAGATCAACTCCCACTCGATTCAAGTGATTGTTGTACTCAGACAATCTGAGCACAAGCACAACAATTGAGCTTTTCTCCATTAGTTTGCAGGTTAAGAAAATCGTCGGAGGTCTTATACCTCTTGACGTGGGCACGAGCCTGAAATCTCAATTTCAGCCCTCAAAACATCTCATATGTTCCGCGACTTTTCGAAAAACGTCTTTGGTGCCTCTGCTCTAAACCGTTTCACTGAACTATCACGTAGTTATCAAAACGTGTATGTCTGATGTTCGTAACATCCACAAACGACGTTTGGGGTTCAACACACTGAGCGGTGCATTAAGGACATAAGCTTTCTACTGTCCGCATAATAGCTACTATCAACTTTCAACTATATTTTCTCTAGGAACATATGTAAACAGTAGAACTATAGCGTGAGCTATGACATAATTTGCAAAAGGTCTTTTTGACTATGTTCAGGATAATTAAGTTCATCTTATGAACTCACACTCAGATAGACATCCCTCTGGTCATCTAAGTGATCACATGATCCGAGTCAAACTAGCCCGTGTCCGATCATCACGTGAGACGGACTAGTCATCATCGGTGAACATTTTCATGTTGATCGTATCTACTATACGACTCATGCTCGACCTTTCGGTCTCCGTGTTCCGAGGCCATGTCTGTACATGCTAGGCTCGTCAAGTTAACCCTAAGTGTTTTCGCGTGTGTAAATCTGTCTTACACCCGTTGTATGTGAACGTAAGAATCCATCACACCCGATCATCACGTGGTGCTTAGAAGCGACGAACTGTAGCAACGGTGCACAGTTAGGGGAGAACACTTCTTGAAATTTTGTAAGGGATCATCTTATTTACTACCGTCGTCCTAAGTAAACAAGATGCATAAACATGATAAACATCACATGCAATCAAATAGTGACATGATATGGCCAATATCATTTTGCTCCTTTTGATCTCCATCTTCGGGGCTCCATGATCATCATCGTCACCGGCATGACACCATGATCATGATCTCCATCATCGTGTCTCCATGAAGTCGTCTCGCCAACTTACTACTTCTACTACTATGGCTACCGGTTAGCAATAAAGTAAAGTAATTACATGGCGTTGTTCAATGACACGCAGGTCATACAATAAATTAAGACAACTCCTATGGCTCCTGCCGGTTGTCATACTCATCGACATGCAAATCGTGAATCCTATTACAAGAACATGATCAATCTCATACAACACATATCATTCATCACATTCTTGTTGGCCATATCACATCACATAGCATACCCTGCAAAAACAAGTTAGACGTCCTCTAATTGTTGTTTGCATGTTTTACGTGGCTGCTATGGGTTTCTAGCAAGAACGTTTCTTACCTACGCAAAACCACAACGTGATATGCCAATTGCTATTTACCCTTCATAAGGACCCTTTTCATCGAATCCGTTCCGACTAAAGTGGGAGAGACTGGCACCCGCTAGCCACCTTATGCACCAAGTGCATGTCAATCGGTGGAACCTGTCTCACGTAAGAGTACGTGTAAGGTCGGTCCGGGCCGCTTCATCCCACAATACCGTCGAAACAAGATTGGACTAGTAACGGTAAGCACATTGAACAAAATCAACGCCCACAACTACTTTGTGTTCTACTCGTGCAAAGAATCTACGCAATAGACCTAGCTCATGATGCCACTGTTGGGGAACGTAGCAGAAATTCAAAATTTTCCTACGTATCACCAAGATCTATCTATGGAGAGACCAGCAATGAGTAGAAAGGAGAGTGCATCTACATACCCTTGTAGATCGCTAAGCGGAAGCATTCAAGTGAACGGGGTTGATGGAGTCGTACTCGTCGTGATTCAAATCACCGATGATCAAGTGCCGAACGCACGGCACCTCCGCGTTCAACACACGTACAGCCCGGTGACGTCTCCCATGCCTTGATCCAGCAAGGAGAGAGGGAGAGGTTGAGGAAGACTCCGTCCAGCAGCAGCACAACGGCGTGGTGGTGGTGGAGGAGCGTGGCAATCCTGCAGGGCTTCGCCAAGCACCGCGAGAGAGGAGGAGCACTTGGGAGAGGGAGGGCTGTGCCAGGGGCAAGGGTGAAGCTCCCATGTGCCTCCCCACTATATATAGGGGTGGAGGGGGCTGGTTTCTTGCCCTCCAAGTCCATTGGGGCGTTGGCAAAGGTGGGAGGAAAGAAATCCCATCATTTCCTTTCCCACCGATTGCTATCCCCCCTTTTTAGGGATCTTGATCTTATCCCTTCGGGATATGATCTTATTCCTTCTAAGGGGGAATCTTGGTGCGCCTTGACCAGGGATGTGGGGCCTTGCCCCCACTACCCACGTTCATGTGGGTCCCCCCATGCATGTGGGCCCCACTCCGGAACCTTCTAGAACCTTCCCGGTACAATACCGAAAAATCCCGAACATTTTCCGGTGGCCAAAATAGGACTTCCCATATATAAATCTTTACCTGCTGACCATTCCGGAACTCCTCGTGACGTCCGGGATCTCATCCGGGACTCCGAACAACATTCGGTAACCACATACAAACTTCCTTTATAACCCTAGCGTCATCGAACCTTAAGTGTGTAGACCCTACGGGTTCGGGAGACATGTAGACATGACCGAGACGTTCTCCGGTCAATAACCAACAGCGGGATCTGGATACCCATGTTGGCTCCCACATGTTCCACGATGATCTCATCGGATGAACCACGATGTCAAGGACTTAATCAATCCCGTATACAATTCCCTTTGTCTAGCGGTATTGTACTTGCCCGAGATTTGATCGTCGGTATCCTTATACCTTGTTCAATCTCGTTACCGGCAAGTCTCTTTACTCGTTCCGTAACACATCATCCCGTGATCAACTCCTTGGTCACATTGCGCATATGATGATGTCCTACCGAGTGGGCCCAGAGATACCTCTCCGCTTACACGGAGTGACAAATCCCAGTCTCGATCCGTGTCAACCCAACAGACACTTTCGGAGATACCTGTAGTGCACCTTTATAGCCACCCAGTTATGTTGTGACGTTTGGTACACCCAAAGCACTCCTATGGTATCCGGGAGTTGCACAATCTCATGGTCTAAGGAAAAGATACTTGACATTAGAAAAGCTCTAGCAAACGAACTACACGATCTTTGTGCTAGGCTTAGGATTGGGTCTTGTCCATCACATCATTCTCCTAATGATGTGATCCCGTTATGAACGACATCCAATGTCCATAGCTAGGAAACCATGACTATCTGTTGATCACAACGAGCTAGTCAACTAGAGGCTCACTAGGGACATATTGTGGTCTATGTATTCACACGTGTATGACGATTTCCGGATAATACAGTTATAGCATGAATAAAAGACAATTATCATGAACAAGGAAATATAATAATAACACTTTTATTATTGCCTCTAGGGCATATTTCCAACAATAGGTTCCAGGTCGGCAGCCTGGGCTAGCAGGGTGGATGTCGTTTGAGCTTCTGTTTGTGTTTCATCCGTAGTCGGATGTTGGTCTTATGTATGATGTATTGTCGTATTCATGTGGCATTGTATGCCTCTTGTATGTATCCCTATCTATTATGTAATGTTGATGTAATGATATCCACCTTGCAAAAGCGTCTTCAAGATGCGCTTCTATCCTTGGTGGGACCTTCGAGTTCCTTTAGGATAGGGTCGCATCTTGGGCGTGACAGTGAACCACTCCCTCCTCGTCATGGAGAGCGCCGGGATGATGAAGATGGCCACCGATGATGGGTTCCCCCTCCGGCAGGGTGCCGGAACGGGCTCCCGAGAGGTTTTTGGTGGCTACAGAGGCTTGCGGTGGCGGAACTCCCGATCTATCTTCTCCGTGGATGTTTTTAGGGTACATGGGACTATATAGGCGAAAGAAGTCGATCGGGAGGTGCTCGAGGGGCCCACGAGACAGGGGGGCACGCCCAGTAGGGGGGAGCCTCCCTCTCTCCTGGCCTCCTCGAGGATCTTCTAACATGAACTCCAAGTCTCCAAGATGATATTCTTCCAAAAAATCACGCTGCCGAAGGTTTCATTCCGTTTGGACTCCGTTTGATATTCCTTTTCTTCGAAATACTGAAACAGGCAATAAAACAGCAAAATGGGCTGGGCCTCTGGTTAATAGGTTAGTCCCAAAAATGATATAAATGTGTAAAATAAAGCCCATAAACATCCAAAAGGGGTAATATAATAGCATGGAACAATCAAAAATTATAGATACATTGGAGACGTATCACATGTACACGTACGTACAGCGGCTAGTGTGCAAGAAAGAAAATACGGCCACGTACGTACATATGGGCAGGGTCTCGAATGCCTACTCGCCATACGTACGGCCAGGGCTCGTGTACATGGCTGGGTTGTAACGGAGAAACTGCGTCGTTGTCGTGTTCATGGGGAGGCAACGGAATGCATCGTGTTCATGGGGAGGCAACGGAACGCGTCATGTTCATCGGGAGGCAACGGAATGGGTGGGAGCCAACCGGCTTGGACGGAACAGGCGATGGAAATGAGGCCTGGCGTACTGCAGAATGGAGGAAATGGCCTTGTGTTCGACCGGCCACGTTCGAAACGGGATCCTATTCATCGGGAGGGGTCTGGCGTACCGCAAAACGGAGGAAACAGACCTCCTATGGTCGAAACGGGGGTCCTGTTGATTGGGAGGGGTGTGGCATACCGCAAAACGGATGAAACGGACTTGTGTTGCAGTGCTACGGTCGAAACGGGGGTCCTGTTCATCGGGAGGGGTGTGGCATACCGCAAAACGAGACTCCACGGGATACTGTTCATCTCCACTGTCGACCTCCTCCAGCCTCCACGGGCTACCGTCGACCTCCTCCAGCCTCCATGGGCTCCTATTCATCCAGCCTCCACCGCGCGCTACTCCACCGGCTACTGTTCAACCACCCCTCCACGGGCACCCCTCCACCGTCTACTGTTCATCCAGCCCTCCACGGGGTCGTCCTATTCATCCAGCCCTCCACGGGGTCCTATTCATCCAGCCCCAACCGGCTCGATCGGTCGGGGTCCTGTTCATCCAGAGGCAACGCCACGGGGTCCTGTTCATCCACCCCCCCACCCCCCCGCGCAACGCTCGCTGTTCATCCAAAGGCAGCATCGATCGGCTTCAGTTAGCAGCAGTAGCGAAGGAATCGCTCGATCGAGTTCAATTAACAGCCATCGATCGATCGCTCGGGTTCAGTAACGCGTAGCCTGTAGTGCAATCGCTCGGGTTCAGTTAGAGCCCAACGCCTCGCTCGGGTTCAGTTAGAACCAACGCCTCGCACACACGCGCGTACGTGTATGAGAGAAACGCGCATCGCTCGGCCTCCGACCACCCACCGTAACCGGGAACTCCCCAAAATTTTCCTCGCCCTCGCTTCTACCACGGTTTTTTCCGTCATGGACGGCCCAAAGAATGTCATGCAGCTGCGTCTCCGGCCTGCCCAAGACGAAAAGCCCATTTTCTGTCATGTTTTTTTCATAGAAGTAGGAGCCCACCACATCTATGATGATACTCGGTTTTGTCACAATTATCGTCATAGAGGTGTCATAAGTATGACAGAAAAAAATTTCGTTCGGCCCAAAATGTCACGGATGTGTCTTTTTTTGTAGTGCTATGATCGATTCCCCCTCCGGTAGATTACCGGAAAAGGCCTCCAGATGGGATCACGAAAGAACAGAGGCTTGCAGCAGCAGAATAATTGTTTTGGGTCTCTCTTTGGGGATTTTGGAATATTTGGGAATTTATAGCACTGGAATTAGGTAAGACGAAGCCACGAGGGGCCCACAAGACACCATGGTGCCCCTGGGCACACCCTGGTGCCTTTCCGTATCCTCGTCTAGCTTTTGGTCCTTCCCCAAAGCTTCTAGGGTCCCTCCTTGTTAGATAAAAGTCATCAAAAAGTTTTGTCACTGTCGGCGTTCTGGGAACGGGGTCCCCAGACTTGCCTGCCTGCGGCCTGCAGCGTGGCTCAAGTGGTGGCCCAGTACGGCCCATCTTCATCAACGCAAGACTCAAGACCCTCGCGGGGCGGACGACAAACAACTTCCTCAGGAACAGCCTCGCCAGGTAGGCTCGCGAGGAGGCGGAGAGATCAAGGCAGGGTACCTCGCGAGGTGCTCGTGATGCAAGCCGTGACGATCGAGACCAGGCGGGCGCCAGGCGGGCGCCGGCCTGCGTTGTGTCCTTGTTTCCTCTTTGGTGCAAAGGGGGCAAGCACAGGCGCGGAGTACCGAGGCATCAAGCAAAGGTTGCCATTTCAGTGCAACAAGACCAAGACCAGCAGAGCAGCAGGATGGAGGTCACCGTGGAGCCCAAGACAGCGTCATCACCAGCGCCTTTGGCAGCCGAAGACCAACTTTAGTCAGGATAACTTGTACTAGATGTTCCCCTTCAAAATGGCCATTGTTGGCGCCCTTCCCGCTCAATATTTGGGAAGAGGACCAGGGCCTCTATAAATAGGACTAGCCTCCACAGTAGAGAGGGAGAGACATCATCAAGTACTCATTAGATCGAGAGGCGGTCGAACTCACCCAAGCAGTTCATCACACCAGCTCAAGAACACCTCTCGCGAGGCTGTTCATCCTTTGTACTGTCCATCGTTATCCCCTGAGGCAATCCACCACACCACACACTGGAGTAGGGTATTACTCCACAACGGTGGCCCGAACCAGTATAAATCTTGTGTCCCTCGTGTTGTTCATCGTTTAGCTTAGATTCTCGCGAGGCGATCGGGCGTGGATCGGTAGGGGGAAGATCTTCATGCGCACCCTAGAGTTCGAACCTTAAGGGTCTGCCGGAACCCAACATCCAACATTTGGCGCGCCAGGTAGGGGTGCGCCGGAATCTTTCTTCCGCTGTTTCGTGTTCGATCTTCCTTCGTGTCCATGGCTGACGCTCGCTGGGCTCGCGCCGAGCGTCGGGCTGCTCTCGCCGCCCGCGTCGCCCAGACGGCTCCCGTCGGTGCGTGTCCCCGTCGTTCCCCGTCGCCTGCCACCAATGCTGCCACAGGCCCGGTGGGGAACGAGCAGCAGGCCTCGTCGCTGCATCCTTCGGTGCAGCGGGAAGGCCGCACCGCCACCCCGTCGCTAACTCCAGCTGGTTCGTCGTCCCATGCCCTTCGCGCCCCCACGGACGTGCACACCGTGTTGCTCCTGGTGCGTTAGCTCCTACACTACTGTCCCGTTGACGACCTCTACGAGGAGTGGTTCGCTCGCATCACCGAGCTTGTCAGCGCCGCAGGGGGCTCCCCTGCGCCATCCCTCTCGCTGCCTCGCCCTCCGTCCCGCGCAGGAGGCGCAGATCAGGAGGTGCCTCTGCCACCTCCTGCCCAAGAAGGTGCCCTGGCTCCAAGGCGCGCGGCCCCAGGATGAGATCCACCGCGTCCAGCGCCCGCGCGACAAGAATGGAGCTGCCAAGAAATCCCTCGTCCCCAAGAAGGTGCTCGTGTGCTCCCGGCACCGGTGCACCACGACCGCATCCCTGCGCCACCACGTCAAGACCCCGCGCTGCTCCAGGCAGCGGCGCGCGGGAATCCCCAGGAGCAAGCCCCGCATCAGCAGAGAGCTCTGGTGGCCACCGCAGGCTGCCGCGCCTTCACCACCGAGCTACGCAATGTCGCCTGGTCGGGCAAGTTCAAACCTGACCTGCCCCCTCGCTACGATGGCACTGCCGACCCCGCAGAGTTCCTATAGCTCTACGAGCTAGGCATCGAAGCCACCAACGGGGATGAAAAGGTCATGGTGAACTGGTTTCCCATGGCACTCAAGGACGATGCCCGCACCTGGCTCCTGAACCTGCCTCCTGGCACGATCTCCTCCTGGGACGAGATGCGCACTCGCTTCATCGCCAACTTCCCGGGCACTCGTGACCGTCAGCCGGCCATGGGTGACCTGCGCCGCATCAAGCAGCAGCCCGGAGAGACCTTGCAGAAGTACATCCAGCGCTAGATCGCAGCAAAGCCAGACATGAAGCACGGAAAGGACGAGTCGGAGTCATCCAAGGGCAGCCGGTACTGTGTGTACCACGATCTCCACACCCACAACACCAACGAATGCCAAGAGCTCAGGGCCGTGCGAGAAGGCCATGTCGGTCAACGCCCCGAGCGCAACGATCGAGGCTACGGCCGAGGCGAAGCAAGAGGTGGAGGACGATGGGACGATCGTGGCCCTCTCCAAGGGTGGCGTGACCGGCCTCGTGAGGACCGCTGGCAGGACCAGCCTCGCGAGGGGGCTTGGAGGGATCAGCCTCATGAGGATCGCCCGCAAGGCAACATAGGACTTCCTCCACTGCCACCACCGCCAAGAAGGAATGACGACCATCATCAGGACGAGGGGGCTGGGGGCTTCCAGGAACCACGTGCAATCGCTTGCATTTTGGGCGGCGCTCAGGCCCCAGCCTCTCAGCGCATCTTCAAGTACTTTGCTCGCGAGGTGAATGCAGTCCTCCCCAAGCTTGAGGCCACGCGCCCTCTCAGGTGGTCTGCATGCGCCATCACATTCAGCTCAGCGGATCAACTCAAGTGCGTGGCAACGGCCGGTGTCCTCCCGATGCTCTGTTCCCCAGTCATCAGCAATGTGCAAGTCACCAGGACCCTCATCGAGGGCGGGGCAGGTGAGGGAGTCCTGAATTAGGGGGTATCCGGACAGCCAGACTATATACTTTGGCCAGACTGTTGGACCGTGAAGATACAAGACTCAAGACTTTGTCCCGTGTCCGGATGGGACTCTCCTTTGCGTGGAAGACAAGCTTGGCGATCCGGATAATAGATTTCCTTCTTTGTAACCAACTCTGTGTAAACCCTAGCCCCCTCTAGTGTCTATATAAACCGGAGGGTTTAGTCCTTAGAGGCAGAATCATAATCATCATAGGCTAGCTTCTAGGGTTTAGCCTCTACGATCTCGTGGTAGATCAACTCTTGTAATACTCATATCATCAAGATCAATCAAGCAGGAAGTAGGGTTTTACCTCCATTGAGAGGGCCCGAACCTGGGTAAAACATCGTGTCCCTTGCCTCCTGGTACCATTAGCCTTAGACGCACAGATCGGGACCCCCTACCCGAGATCCGCCTGTTTTGACACCGACATTGGTGCTTTCATTGACAGTTCCTCTGTGTCGTCGCTGCAAGGCCCGATGGCTCCTTCAATCAACAATAACTCGGTCCAGGGTGAGACTTTTCTCCCCGGACAGATCTTCGTGTTTGGCGGCTTCGCACTACGGGCCAATTCGCTTGGCTATCTGGAGCAGATAGACAGCTACGCCCCTGGCCATCAGGTCAGGTTCGGAAACTTGAACGACACAGCCGATATCCGCGGAGACTTGATCTTCGACGGATTTGGGCCTACGCCAGGAGCATCAAACAGTCACGACGAGCACGGCTTAGACCTGCTATCGGACAATACTCAAGATATCGCACCTGCAGGAGCTCCGAACCTAAATCCGGGGCAGATTGCATTGTCCGAGGACGGGTGGATGGACCCCGCCACGGAGGCCACACACTCACCGGCGGTAGAGCCGAGCACAAACTTCACCCCCAAGGAAGCCTGTGCCTCCGGACCACCGGACTTGTGTCCGGCTGTAGGTTCCAGACCGCGCGCCCCCGAGCCTGCCGATTTTGGTTGGGCTCCGGTAATGGAATTCACCGCCGTAGATATCTTCCAGCACTCGCCCCTCGGCGACGCTGAATTCATTAAGGTCTCTCTCTTTGTCAGGAGATGCTTGGCCGGACTATGTTCGGCTTGAGGGGGAAGAAGGCGATGAAGAAATTTGTTCCCCACCCACCACCCACTTCATAGCCACTGTCGACGACGTAACGGACATGCTTGACTTCGACTCCGATGACACCAATGATACGAACGTTGGCGCAGGGGACAATTTTGAACCACCGCCCACGGGGCGCTGGACTGCCACCTCATCATATGATATATACATGGTGGACACGCCTAAGGAGGATGATGGCGACAAAACGGAGGATAAAACTCCCGGACAAAAGCCAAAATGACGGCGCAGACGCCGCTCTAAGTCCAGCCACAGTAAAAACAACGATAACAGCGCTAGAAAGATCGACACCCTAGTCAACTCCGAAGGCAACAACGACCATATGGACCCAGCGATGGAGCAGGATGAGCCAGGTCATGCCGAACACAGCCCGGAGCAGACGCCCGATCATAGTGATCCCGAGGGCCGAACTCATCAAACTGCCCCGGGACAGGAGCACAATCCAGACGACGACGCATTCATCATCCCGGAAACACGTTTGGAACGAGATAACCTCCACAGAAGGCTTATGGACACTGTGAGAAGTCTAAAGAAGCATAAGGAAAGGCTTAAGGCCGCATAGGAAACGCTCAATCGCAGATGGAATAAAGTGCTAGACACTGAAGAAAAATACGGCGACGATCGCCACACAAAGAGCTACCCAAAGCGCAAGCTGCTGCCAGAATTCGACGATGAGGCCGTTCCACCAAAGAACAATACGGCCAGTAGGCCGGAACAACCACTTCATAACCGCAATAGAGCAGCTACTGACTCTGCACATGATTTACGTGAGCTCTTGGATAAAAAGGCCGGCGCGACCAGGTCCATCTATGGATCTAGAGGACACGCTCCGGTGTAGGATTACAGTGACCAAAACAATCAGTCTAATCGAGTACCAGTTCAGAATTATCATCGGACACAACAACAGTCAACAGCACGCCACAACATGTCCAGGTACAGAGGGGCCGCTCACCCTCTGTGCTTCCCCGAAGAGGTACTGGACCACGAATAACATAGAGGCATATGACGGAATGACAGACCCCGGGGTCCGGATTGAGGACTTTATCCTTCCCACATGGCTCATGGGGACGACCTCCATGCCATCAAATACCTTCCCCTCAAGTTGAAGGGACCAGCTCGGCACTGGTTGAAAAGCCTCCCCGAAAACTCAATCGGAAGTTGGGAGGAACTTGAGGATGCCTTCAGGGCCAATTTTCAAGGAACCTATGTCCGACCTCCGGACGCTGACGATTTAAGTCACATAATTCAACAACCCAGAGAGTCCGCCCACAAGCTTTGGAATAGATTCATCACTAAGAAGAATCAAATCGTCGATTATCCGGATGTCGAAGCCCTAGCGGCCTTCAAGCACAGTATCCGGGATGAGTTGCTCGCTAGATACCTCGGCCAAGAAAAGCCAAGGACAATGGCAGCCCTAACAAGCCTTATGACCCGCTTTTGCGCGGGTGAAGACAGCTGGTTGGCTCGTAGAGGCACCAGCTACCCAGGCACATCCGAAATCAGGGATGACAACGGGAAGCCACGACGCAATAAAAACAAACGTCAAAACAAGGAAGAAAGTCCGGACAATACAACGGTCAATGCAGGATTCAGGGGCTCTCGACCCGGTCAACAAAAGAAGCCATTTAAAGGCAGCAAAGAGGGACCGTCCGGCCTGAACAAAGTCCTGGACAGACTGTGCCAAATTCATGGCACCCCCAAAAAACCTGCGAACCACACTCACAGAGAATGCTGGGTCTTTAAGCAGGCCGGCAAATTAAATGCCGAACACAAGGGAAGGGAAACACCAAGTGAAGACGAGGATGAGCCTCACCAGCCGAACACTGGGGCACAGAAAAAAATCCCACCAGAGGTAAAAATAGTAAACATGATCCACGCGACTCACATACCCAAGAGAAGGCACGAACGCGCGCTCAGAGACGCATACGCTATAGAGCCCGTCGCCCCAAAACTTAACCACTGGTCGGCCTGCCTGATCACCTTCGATCACAGGGACTACCCAACTAGTATGCGGCACGGAGGATCAGCTGCCTTGGTGCTCGACCCAATAATCTACGGATACCATCTCACTCGCGTCCTCATGGACGGTGGCAGTAGTCTTAATCTAATATACCAGGACATTGTCCGCAGGATGGGGGTAGACCCATCCAGAATCATCCAAAGTAACACCACCTTTGAAGGGGTGATACCAGGCGTTGAAGCCCGCTGTAGGGGCTCCCTTGTACTAGAGGTGACATTCGGTTCCCCAGGCAACTTCAGAAGCGAAGAACTACTCTTCACCATCGCCCCCCTACAAAGTGGTTATCATGCATTGCTCGGGAGAACGGCCTTCGCCCGCTTCAACGCAGTACCGCACTACACCTACCTTAAACTCAAGATGCCCAGTCCACGTGGCATCATCACCGTTAACAGAAATACAGGCGTTCCTTACACGCGGAAGAGTACGCGACGGCTCTAGCAGTCGGACTCTAAGCGGCCTCTAATATCAGAATGCATGATTGGTCGTTAAGACCACGGACACGGTTAGACGAGTCCGGCAGCCCAGGTAAACCTGAGCTGGGCGCCATACATGTAATCCCATAGAGGACACTAGGGGCTATAGATATTTAATAAAGCCCAACTCTTGGCTTGACCTTATTAACAGGCCAATGTCTTACACTTTTACTATCCATTGATGATAGCCAACTCTTCGCACGCGTACGTCATACTCTTCTACATGACTTTTCCTTTTTACAGACACCATTCGTGTGATACCCTCCAGGACACGGCACAACGAAGACAAAGGCGCAGACGTGCAGCAGGGCCCCGCTCAAAGGTTTATCTTTAGATTAAGCCCCTGTCTAAACCTTCTTTATTGTCTCTTGTTGCTTACACATCCCATGGGTACTACACCCACAGAGGATACTGCCGTTATTGGCATTTCGCCACGACAGACTAATGCACGTACCTGGAAATACAGGGTTCATAGTAAAGGGCGTTACTCAGCCCAGTATATGTTATAAAGTCCGAATACCTTCGGGAGTGTTCAGCGTCACGAGTTTGGCCTTATATGCATCAGCTCCGAATCATGTCTTTGGTCAAATGTTGGGTTTGCCCGGCTCCTGGGTTTGCCGCCTTACGTTCCGTTCTTATCGGCTAAGGCGGCCAAAGGATAACTACTGCGATTGTGCCCTGATTATTCCGGATGAGCACCTCAGTAGAGAAAGCCGAAAACTGACTGTCATGATATAGCGAGAGACTGTTCAACCACTCGAAGACTTATCGGAATTTTTAGGATTCCTCCGCATTAACGAAGGACCGTTTCCCGGTCATGTACACACGCGCCTGTATTCGGATGCACGCAAAGGTACCAGGGGCTACATAGTAGCCCCACCGTCAAACTCCTATGGCTAAGTGAAAGTGTTAGAGCTATATAGTCCGGTTGCCTGGTTCGACGTGCGATCACCTCCTTAATGGACCAAGACATTGGATCAAGTGTGATTACGCATATTTTTGCGAACACACCCGCATTGTATGCGTGGGGGCTGAAGCCAACGACTGCTAACTTTCAAATTACATACATACATCAAACGGCCGCACAGGAGGCACAATAACACTTTCGGGCAAAAAGTATAAACATAGCCTTCATAATTAAAATAACATTGTTTTTACAATGAAACGATTTGTCACTCGAACATGACATTCTTCGAGCACTGAGCCTCTATTAAACGAGCACCTTCTGTTACCTTCTCCAAGCAGTGCTCGGCCGGATCCTGGCTTCCCGCCGGATTCTGGGTCGCAATGATGGTGGCCTCCATATCTGTCCAATATGCTTTAATGCGGGCAAGAGCCATCCGTGCACCCTCTATGCACGCCGACCTTTTCATGGCATCGATTCGCGACACGGCACCAAGGAACTGTTGCACTAAACCAAAATAACTGTCCGTCTTCAGCCCCTTCGGCCATAGATGGTCTATTACAGATCTCATTGCAAGACCAGACAACCTATGGAGCTCGGCCACAGCAACCATCCTCTCACTCAATGACAACGGGCGCGTTGGAGCACTGAATTGTGACTAGAACAGCTTTTCCATTTCATTATCTTTTTGATCCTCAAAAAACTTGGCCACATCAGTCGTACTCTTCGCTAGATCCGCATACGCGTCTGCAGGGCTCCAGTGCCGATCCAGAGGAGCGTACTTGGGATCTAAGAACTTCATCCACAACAAATAGGGGTTTCCAGCCGCGATTTCTCCGGCCTGTCGAAGCTCCTCCCGCGCATCCCTAATTTCGGAACGCGTCTCCTTGGCCGCATATAGGGCCTTCTTCAGGTCAGACGAATTAGCATGATTCTCTTTTTCAAGGAGCTCATACCTGTTGGCAGCATTTTTCAGCTCCACAGCCATTTAGCTATTTTATCTTTGCTTCCGCGATGAGCAGCCTGTTCGGCTCTCAACTCTTCGGCCGTCTTTAGGGCAGCCACATTGCTAGCCCGGGCTTGTTCCTTGGCCAGGGCAAGTTCCGCCCTCTGGGCCTCCACTGCAGTAGCTCCGCCTATAGCCCAAGCATATTACATTAACATTATACTCCTCTTAATATTTCCTATAAATAAGGAAAGTAGAGCAGATACTTTTTGACTCGTTAAGCCGCTCGTTCACAAATGTGATATCGGCATCCACAACTCCAATCTGCCTCCTCAGTTCGGCGACTTCAACGGACCGGTCGGCTGCTGGATCCTTCGCCGCCTGCGCATGAATACAATGCGATCATTATTCAACAATGTGATCCTCCATTTGCCGCCTAGGGCTGGCAACCAGAGTCTCAGGGGCTACTATCCACATGGAGCACACCTAGCATGTGCGCCATAATAAAAAATTATGTATCTCATTACATACCTCAAAGCCTCTGAGCAGGCTCGTAAAAGCTTCATGCAACCCGCTTATGGCAGATGAAACCTTCCCAAGCACCGTGCTCATCAATGAACGGTGATCCTCCGAGAGAGCAGGTCGCTCCAGAAGGCCCGTCAGCGTGTTCGGCCGGTCGCCGAACTGTGTCAGACCCTTCTTATCGCCCCCCGTGGGAGCCGAATGCTCCAGGCTCAGGGCGGCCGAAGTATTTGCTTCTGGCCTCGGCAAATCTGGACTCCTCCGTGATGACACCTTGGGGTCGCCCGCTCCATGAGGCGGAGAGGTTGGTGGGGTTTCACTCTCCATCATCTCCGAAAGGAGATCCCCCGAAGACGAACTCTGTCGAGAAGAGCTGCTAGCCGGACTACAAAGAATGGATCCTGGTTATTTTTCTCGGAGGAGGAAGCAGTAGCTTCATATTTAAGGTTAACTTACAGCTCGGCTGAGGGCTGGCCTGTTTGCGGGCATGGCGCGGTAAGGACGCCCTTCGGGGCAGGGCCCCCTGGTGAAGTTTTCTTCCCTTGTTTGGGCACCTCCGTCTCCAAGTCTTCGGAGGCTGCCCTTTTCTTCCCGCGAGGGGAGGAAACCTTAGATTCCCCTCCCCGACTATCCTCCTTTGTGGAGGTAGCAATTCCCCCGGTTTGGATGTGCAATGTGTGAAGTTCTGCTTCTCTGTTCTCCCCTTTGTCTTTCCCCAAAGGCACTTGACTTAGCACACGACTAAGCATCTTGGCTATGGCAGGACTAGGTGAGCCTTCGGGAAGTGGCGCCGGACACCTGATTCTCTCCGCCTTGCTGAGCCATTCCTGGCAGCGGATGGTTTTCAGAATAATGTTATGATAAATATAAATGAAGTGTTCGGTTTCTGGGTTACTTACTCGGGTATCTGGGCGGTTGCATCTCAGACCCGCATCCTCGGTGGTGTCCGGACACTTTACTTGTGGTCCGAAGAATAACTTACACATCCCTTCAAGCGTCATGCCAAAAAAGTGCAGAATAGTCCGCAAACCTTCCAGATTGAATTCCCACATCCGGAGAGGCCGGCGTTTGCATGGCAAGATCCGTCGGACTAGCATTACCTGAATTACACTGACGAGGCTAATGTCCCTCTCAAGAAGCTCCCGAATGCGGCTCTGCAATGTTGGTACATCGTTAGCAGGCCCCCAATCCAGTCCCACATTGGCCCATGACGCTAGTTGAGGTGGAGGGCCCGAACGAAAGTCAGGGGCATCCACCCACTTTGTGCCTCTGGGAGCCGTGACGTAAAACCACCTCCGCTGCCATAGATCAGAAACCTCCGGGAAGGAGCCCTCTGGCCATGGGGCGTCGGCGTTCCTGCTTATTACAGCACCACCGCACTCCACGTGTCATCCCTCAATCATCTTCGGCTTCACATTGAAGGTCTTGAGCCATAAGCCGAAGTGCGGGGTGACGTGGAGAAAAGCTTCGCACACGACGATGAACGACGAGATGTGAAGGATGGCGTCTGGAGCTAGATCATGAAAATCTAGCCCGTAATAGAACATGAGCCCTCTCACAAAGGGATCAAGGGTGAAGCCTACGTCGTGGAGGAAGTGAGCAACAAATACGACGCTCTCATTGGGCTCGGGAGTAGGGATGACCTGCCCTGGAGCAGGAAGCCTGTGCTTGATGTCGGCGGTCAGATATCTGACCTCCCTGAGCTTCGCAATGTCCTCCTCTATGACAAAGGAGGCCATCCACCGGCCTTGAAGGTTGGATCCGGACATGATTGAAGATCCGGAGTGCTTAAGCTTGGGTTTCGGGTGTTGGGACTCGAGATGCGAAAAGGCGCAAGCATGGTAGAAAAGAGGGATAGGCCTCGACCCCTCTATAAAGGGGGTGAATATCAAGCGTCCTCAGCGTAACCGCTTGGGACTTACCTAAAAACACGGAGTCATACCAACATGCGTCATGGGGTTGCACATGCCCGTATTGATGGAAGATCCTGCGATAAGGGGAACACGATCTCTGCTTTGGCAAGGTGTGCCAATAAAACCGCCTCGCAACGCATATCGAGGTAGGCCAAGAAAAACCGGTTCGGGTTGGGCCAGGACACGGCGTAAGAGCACACCATACAAAAAATTGTCAGCAGATCAGATTTATGAAGTGCTATGCTCTCTACGGTGGTGTGCGGAAATTATCTCGCAAAGCTAGACACAATCCTCAATCTGCGTTGGAGTATTCGGAGATGGAACCCGCCTTGCAATGTCGAAGACAATCTACGTGCCGGACTCGTCGTCATTGAAGCCTGGTTCAGGGGCTACTGAGGGAGTCCTGAATTAGGGGGTATCCGGACAGCCGGACTATATACTTTGGCCGGACTGTTGGACCGTGAAGATACAAGACTCAAGACTTCGTCCCGTGTCCGGATGGGACTCTCCTTTGCATGGAAGACAAGCTTGGCAATCCGGATAATAGATTTCCTTCTTTGTAACCGACTCTGTGTAAACCCTAGCCCTCTCCGGTGTCTATATAAACCGGAGGGTTTAGTCCTTAGAGGCAGAATCATAATCATCATAGGCTAGCTTCTAGGGTTTAGCCTCTACGATCTCGTGGTAGATCAACTCTTGTAAGACTCATATCATCAAGATCAATCAAGCAGGAAGTAGGGTTTTACCTCCATCGAGAGGGCCCAAACCTGGGTAAAACATCGTGTCCCTTGCCTCCTGTTACCATTAGCCTTAGACGCATAGATCGAGACCCCCTACCCGAGATACACCGGTTTTGACACCGACAGCAGGGCTCAACATCCTGTCCATCGAGACGTTCAACAATCTTCAAGTGCCATACGATCAGCTTCAACCAACCAAGCCCTTCTCAGGAGTCACTGATGGTTGCACTGTCCCGATAGGGCAGGTCCGCCTCCCTGTCACCTTTGAGTAGCGCAAGAACTACCGTACCGAGCTCATTGACTTCGACGTTGCCCACATTTGCCTGCCATACAATGCCATCCTCGGGTATCCAGCCCTGTCCAAGTTCATGGCGGTGACTCACCATGGTTACAATGTCCTCAATATGCTAGGAAGTGGCGGAGTCATCACGGTCCCCTGTGAAGAGAAGGATGCGGTGTGCTCTCTCGAGCGCGCCTTCCAAGCCGCATCAATCAAGGACCCAGACAGCAAGAGTGGAAACCTTCCTGAAGTAGCTCCCAAGGAGAAGAAGACGTCACCTGGCTCAAGGCCTCAGGAGGCAGGCACCTCCGGAGGCGTCGCGTCTATCTAAGTTGATTTGCTTCTTCATGCTTAACCTGCTTGAGATAATCGCCTGCTCGATTGACACCTACCTTTGGAGCCGCTCGCTCTGGCACGGTGCTTGCGCATGGGTCCGTCCCTACAACGTCGACAAATCTGAGTGGTCGAGCTCTGGCCGCGGCAGCCCCGCATAACGCTACCTCAACAGGCCCTCAGTGCCTCAATCACTCCCTCAGAGCAACCAATGGTTGGCTGGCAACCGTAATGGCAGTCCCTATTTTCCTCGTGTTGGTGTACAGGATCCTCCTAAGGAATAGCACAGTGGGCGTCGTGAGCTCCCTCTACCTCTCTCCCGTGCAATCCGCTCGCGTGTTAAAAGGGGGGCGCCTGAGCATCGTGACTCAGGGGCTCTTACTGGCTCTCCTGCCCTCACCCCCTGGCCTTGACCCACGGCATCATGACCTGTCATACCAGAGGCGGCTGAGCTCGCTCGAGGGCCGGGGCCTGAGGACGTAGAGCACGAAGGAGAGTGAGGGGAAGATGGGAGAAGCTCACGAGGACCCAACCCAGCGACACCCCAGCTGCTGGCGTGCGGGCCAGACACCTCGCCGGATAACGACTCCAAGCTCACAAGATAAGTCACGCCTCTGCACTAGCTAAATCAACGTGACGCTAAACCCTCGCCTAGTGCGGACCTGTCGCGGCAATGTTGCCTTCCTTTCTTGCCCAGCGGAGGCTGCTTGAGCGCTAAAGGGGACCTCCCGAGCATCGCGCCTCGGGGGCTCTTACTGGACCTTGGGCCGCTCACCTCCTGGCCTTGACCATGGCATCGCGACCTGGCATACCAGCGACGGCTGAAGCCTACCTGGGGACCGGGACCTGTCAGCGTAGAGCACCAAGCCCTCGTGAGCATAGAAAGGGGGAGCCGAGCCGAGACAGGACAAGCATCTCGCATCGCTCCATAATAAGGATAATATTCACAAAAGACATGGCAGGCGCTTACATACCCCCGCGGGGTGTTTTTCTTCGATTCCTTGCAGGGAACAAAAGGTGCTAATCCCAAGGAACGCTAACTATGCGCGCCTCCGTAGAAGATGCCATCATCAACAGTGGGCCGCCCAGCACCGGTGCCAACCCCATCCAGATCAGCGGCGTCGGTGGCTGCTACATCTCGAGCTTGCGTTGGTTTACCCCGAAGAGGAGAGGATGATGCAGCACAGTAGCGTAAGTATTTCCCTCAGTTTTTGAGAACCAAGGTATCAATCCAGTAGGAGGTCACGCGCAAGTCCCTCGTACCTGCACAAAACGATAGCTACTCGCAACCAACGCGATTAGGGGTTGTCAATCCCTTCACAGTCACTTAGGAGAGTGAGATCTGATAGAGATAATATTTTTGGTATTTTTGGTATAAAGATGCAAAGTAAAAAGTGAAAGCAAAGCAAGTAAATAAAGTGATGGAGATTGATATGATGAGAATAGACCCGGGGGCCATAGGTTTCACTAGTGGCTTCTCTCAAGAGCATAAATATTCTACGGTGGGTGAACAAATTACTGTTGAGCAATTGATAGAATTGAGCATAGTTATGAGGTTATCTAGGTATGATCATGTATATAGGCATCACGTCCGTGACAAGTAGATCGAAACGATTCTGCATCTACTACTATTACTCCACTCATCTACCGCTATCCAGCATGCATCTAGAGTATTAAGTAAAAACAGAGTAACGCCGTAAGCAAGATGACATGATGTAGAGGAATAAATTCATGAAATATGATAAATACCCCATCTTGTTATCCTCGATGGCAACAATACAATACGTGCCTTGCAACTCTTTCTGTCACTGAGTAAGGACGCCGCAAGATTGAACCCAAAGCTAAGCACTTCTCCCATTGCAAGAACTACCAATCTAGTTGGCCAAACCACAAAGGATAATTCGAAGAGACTTGCAAAGATAACTCAATCATACATAAAAGAATTCAGAGAAGAATCAAATATTTTCCATAGATAATACTGGATCATAAACCCACAATTCATCGGTCTCAACAAACACACCGCAAAAAGAAGATTACATCAAATAGATCTCCATGAGAGAGGGGGAGAACATTGTATTGAGATCCAAAAAGAGGGAAGAAGCCATCTAGCTACTAGCTATGGACCCGAAGGTCTGAAGTAAACTACTCACACTTCATCGGAGGGGCTATGGTGATGATGTAGAAGCCCTCCATGGTGGATGCCCTCTCCGGCGGAGCTCCGGAACAGGCTCCAAGATGGGATCTCGTGCATATAGAAGGTTGTGGCGGTGGAATTAGGTTTTTGGCTCCTATTCTGATCTTTCGGGGATACGTAGGTATATATAGGAGGAAAGAGTACGTCGGTGGAGCTCCAAGGGGCCCACGAGGTAGGGGGGCGTGCCCTCCACCCTCGTGACCTCCTCGGAGGCTTCTTGGAGTAGGGTCCAAGTCACCTGGATCATGTTCGGTTGGAAAATCACGATCCCGAAGGTTTCATTCCGTTTGGACTCCGTTTGATATTCTGTTTCTTCAAAATACTGAAAAAAAGGCAAAAAACAGCAATTCTGGGCTGGGCCTCCGGTTAATAGGTTAGTCCCAAAAGTAATATAAAAGTGAAAAATAAAGCCCAATATAGTCCAAAACAGTAGATAAAGTAGCATGGAGCAATCAAAAATTATAGATACGTTGGAGACTTATCAGGCATCCCCAAGCTTAATTCCTACTCGTCCTCGAGTAGGTAAATGATAAAAGGAGAATTTTTGATGCGGAGTGATACTTTGGCATAATTTCAATGTAAATCTTCTTAATCATGGTATGAATATTCAGATCCGAAAGATTCAAGACAAAAGTTCATATTGACATAAAAATAATAATACTTCAAGCATACTAACAAAGCAATTATGTCTTCTCAAAATAACATGCCCAAAGAAAGTTATCCCTACAAAATCATATAGTCTGGCTATGCTCCATCTTCCCCACACAAAGTATTTAAATCATGCGCAACCCCGATGACAAGCCAAGCAATTGTTTCATACTTTAACATTTTCAAAAAAAATCAATCTTCACGCAATACATGAGCGTGAGCCATGGATATAGCACTATATGTGGAATAGAACGGTGGTTGTGGAGAAGACAAAAAGAGGAAAGATAGTCTCACATCAACTAGGCGTATCAACGGGCCATGGAGATGCCCATCAATAGATATCAATGTGAGTGAGTAGGGATTGCCATGCAACGGATGCACTAGAGCTATAAGTATATGAAAGCTCAACAAAAGAAACTAAGTGGGTGTGCATCCAACTCGGTTGCTCACGAAGACCTAGGGCATTTTGAGGAAGTCCATCATTGGAATATACAAGACGAGTTCTATAATGAAAAATTCCCACTAGTATATGAAAGTGACGAAATGAGAGACTCTCTATCATGAAGATCATGGTGCTACTTTGAAGCACAAGTGTGGTAAAAGGATAGTAGCATTGTCCCTTCTCTCTTTTTCTCTCATTTTTTTATTTGGGCCTTTTCTCTCTTTTTTATGGCCTCTTTTTTTCGTCCGGAGTCTCATCCCGACTTGTGGGGGAATCATAGACTCCATCATCCTTTCCTCACTTGGGACAATGCTCTAATAATGATGATCATCACACTTTTATTTTTCTTACAACTCAACAATTACAACTCGATACTTAGAACAAAATATGACTCTATATGAATGCCTCTGGCGGTGTACCGGGATATGCAATGAAACATGAGTGACATGTATGGAAGAATTATGAAAGGTGGCTTTTGCCACAAATACGATGTCAACTACATGATCATGCTAGTAATATGACAATGATGGAGCGTGTCATAATAAACAGAACGGTGGAAAGTTGCATGGCAATATATCTCGGAATGGCTATGGAAATGCCATGATAGGTAGGTATGGTGGCTGTTTTGAGGAAGGTTTATGGTGGGTGTATGATACCGGCGAAAGGTGCACGGTATTAGAGAGGCTAGCAATGGTGGAAGGATGGGAAAAAGTGCGTATAATCCATGGACTCAACATTAGTCATAAAGAACTCATATACTTGTTGCAAAAATCTAGAAGTTATCAAAGCAAAGTATTACGTGCATGATCCTAGGGGGATAGATTGGTAGGAAAATACCATCGCTCGTCCCCGACCGCCACTCATAAGGAAGACAATCAATAAATAAATCATGCTCCGAGTTCATCACATAACGGTTCACCATACGTGCATGCTACGGGAATCACAAACTTCAACACAAGTATTCTTTAAATTCACAACTACTCAACTAGCATGACTCTAATATTATCACCCTCATATCTCAAAACAATTATCAAGCATCAAACTTATCTTAGTATTCAACGCACTCAAAAGAAAGTTTCACATATCTTGAATACCAAGTATATTATCATTAAGCAAATTACCATGCTATTAACAACTCTCAAAATAATCTAAGTGAAGCATGAGAGATCAAGTTCTTTAAAACAAATCCACCACCGTGCTCTAAAAGATCTAAGTGAAGCACTAGAGCAAAAATTATCACGCTCAAAAGATATAAGTGAAGCACTATGAGCAAACTATCAAGCTCAAAAGATATAAGTGAAGCACATAGAGTATTCTAACAAATTTCAATTCATGTATGGCTCTCTCAAAAGGTGTGTACAGCAAGGATGATTGTGGTAAACTAACAAGCAAAGATGCAAATAATAGAAGATGCTCCAAGCAAAACACATATCATGTTGGTGAATAAAAATATAGCTCCAAGTAAATTACCGATGGAAGTGGACGAAAGAGGGGATGCCTTCCGGGGCATCCCCAAGCTTTGACTTTTTGGTGTCCTTGGATTATCTTGGGGGTGCCATGGGCATCCCCAAGCTTAGGCTCTTGCCACTCCTTGTTCCATAATCCATCAAAAGAATTCACCCAAAACATGAAAACTTCACAACACAAAACTCAACAGAAATCTCGTGAGCTCCGTTAGAGAAAGAAAACAAAAGACTACTTCAAGGTACTGTAATGAATTCATTCTTTATTTATATTGGTGTTAAACCTACTGTATTCCAACTTCTCTATGGTTTATAAACTATTTTACTAGCCATAGATTCATCAAAATAAGCAAACAACACACGCAAAACAGAATCTGTCAAAAACAGAACAGTCTGTAGTAATCTGTAACTAACGCAAACTTATGGAACTCTAAAACTTCTACAAAAATAGGAAGTCCTGGAAAATTTGTTTACTGATCAGCAGCAAAAAGAATCAACGCAAAAGCACGTTCCTGTGATTTATAATAACTAAATTTGTGCGCGCAAAGTTTCTGTTTTTCAGCAGAATCAAATCAACTACCATCGTAGGTTATCCTATAGGTCCTACTTGGCACAAACACTAATTAAAACATAAAACCACATCCAAACAGAAGGTAGATGGATTATTTATTCCTAAATATAAGCAAAAACAAAAAAACACAAAATAAAATTGTGCTGCCTCCCAACAAGCGGTATCGTTTAACGCCCCTAGCTAGGCATTGAGAATTTTAATGATGCTCACAAGAAAGACAAGAATTGAAGCGCAAAGAAAGCATCATGAAACACGTGACAAACACATCTAAGTCTAACATACTTCCTATGCATAGGCATATTATAAGCAAACAAATTTGCAAGGCAAAAAAAAACTAGTATATGCAAGGAAGAACAAAGAGATGATAGCAATCTCAACGTGAAGAGAGGTAATTTAGTAACATGAAAATTTCTACAACCATATTTTCCTCTCTCATAATAATTACATGTAGGATCTTAAGAAAATTCAACAAAATAGCTATCACATAACATATTCTCAACACGATCCACATGCATGTAAAGTTGACACTCTTCCAAAATAGTGGGATTAACATTAACTAAAGTCATGACCTCTCCAAAGCCACTTTTATCAAAAATACCATAAGATTGAACATTCTCCAAATATGTGGGATCTAAAGTTGACACTCTTCCAAACCCACTTTCAATATTATTGCAAACACTATTACCAATCTCATATTCATCATGGGGCTTAAATAAATTTTCAAGATCATAAGAAGAATCACCCCAATCATTACAACAAGTAGTAGACATAGCAAAACTAGCATCCCCAAGCTTAGGGTTTTGCATATTATTAGCACAATTGTCATCAAGAGAACTTATAGTCAAATCATTGCAATCATGCTTTTTATTCAAAGAGTTATCGTGAATCTCTTCATAAAGTACTTCATCACAATTTCTAGATTCACGAATTTCAAGAAAAACTTCATGAAGATAATCTAGTGCACAAAACTCACTAGCAATTGGTTCATCATAATTGGATCTCTTAAAAAGATTGGCAAGCGGATGAGGATCCATAAACTTTTAGCAAGCGAAGATGCAAGCAAAAAGAAGGTACAAGCAAACATAAGATCGAACGGAAGAAGGGCGAATAAAACGGCAAGGGTGAACTGGGGGAGAGGAAAACGAGAGGCAAATGGCAAATAATGTAATGCGAGAGATAGGGATTGTGATGGGTACTTGGTATGTTGACTTTTGTGTAAGCCACCCCGGCAACGGCGCCAAAAATCCTTCTTGCTACGTCTCGAGCTTGCGTTGGTTTTCCCCGAAGAGGAGAGGATGATGCAGCACAGTAGCGTAAGTATTTCCCTCAGTTTTTGAGAACCAAGGTATCAATCCACTAAGAGGTCACGTGCAAGTCCCTCGTACCTGCACAAAACGATAGCTACTCGCAACCAACGCGATTAGGGGTTGTCAATCATTTCACGGTCACTTACGAGAGTGAGATCTGATAGAGATAATATTTTTGGTATTTTTGGTATAAAGATGCAAAGTAAAAAGTAAAAGCAAAGCAAGTAAATAAAGTGATGGAGATTGATATGATGAGAATAGACCCGGGGGCCATAGGTTTCACTAGTGGCTTCTGTCAAGAGCATAAATATTCTACGGTGGGTGAACAAATTACTGTTGAGCAATTGATAGAATTGAGCATAGTTATGAGGTTATCTAGGTATGATCATGTATATAGGCATCACGTCCGTGACAAGTAGATCGAAACGATTCTGCATCTACTACTATTACTCCACTCATCGACCACTATCCAGCATGCATCTAGAGTATTAAGTAAAAACAGAGTAACGCCGTAAGCAAGATGACATGATGTAGAGGAATAAATTCATGCAATATGATAAATACCCCATCTTGTTATCCTCGATGGCAACAATACAATACGTGCCTTGCAACTCTTTCTGTCACTGAGTAAGGACGCCGCAAGATTGAACCCAAAGCTAAGTACTTCTCCCATTGCAAGAACTACCAATCTAGTTGGCCAAACCAAAAAGGATAATTCGAGGAGACTTGCAAAGATAACTCAATCATACATAAAAGAATTCAGAGAAGAATCAAATATTTTCCATAGATAATACTGGATCATAAACCCACAATTCATCGGTCTCAACAAACACACCGCAAAAAGAAGATTACATCGAATAGATCTCCACGAGAGAGGGGGAGAACATTGTATTGAGATCCAAAAACAGAGAAGAAGCCATCTAGCTACTAGCTATGGACCCGAAGGTCTGAAGTAAACTACTCACACTTCATCGGAGGGCCTATGGTGATGATGTAGAAGCCCTCCATGGTGGATGCCCTCTCTGGCGGAGCTTCGGAACAGGCTCCAAGATGGGATCTCATGGATATAGAAGGTTGCGGCGGTGGAATTAGGTTTTTGGCTCATGTTCTGATCGTTTGGGGATACGTAGGTATATATAGGAGAAAGGAGTACGTCGGTGGAGCTCCGAGGGGCCCACGAGGTCGGGGGCACGCCCTCCACCCTCGTGACCTCCTCGGAGGCTTCTTGGAGTAGGGTCCAAGTCTCCTGGATCACATTCGGTTGGAAAATCACGATCCCGAAGGTTTCATTCCGTTTGGACTCCGTTTGATATTATGTTTCTTTGAAATACTGAAAAAGGCAAAAAACAGCAATTCTGCACTGGGCCTCCGGTTAATAGGTTAGTCCCAAAAGTAATATAAAAGTGAAAAATAAAGCCCAATATAGTCCAAAACAGTAGATAAAGTAGCATGGAGCAATCAAAAATTATAGATATGTTGGAGACGTATCAGTGGCCAGACGCGGCTGCCCTGCTCCGAGCGGGACGCGAGCTTGAGGGCTCGTAGCTTTCGTCGCTCGTCTTCGGAGTCACGTGGAGCTCAGGAGAGTGACTGGACCCTCCGTCTTCTCCGCTGCTGCCTGAGGAGCTGCTGGGGAAGCGGTTGGCAGGCCTGACCCTCGCCACTTCCGTGCCCCGGCCGCCTTCCTTGGGGCAGCACTCTAGTCGACGTCCTTCCGCGTCGAAGACCTTGGAGAACATCAAGGAGGCACCATCGTACTCAAGATGAATTACGAGGGCACCCCCTGTCCGGCAGACCCGGGCGATCTCGCCCCAGCCCCAGGTCATGTAGACCTTGCCCGGAGTGACGACCGTGACCTCCACTCCGGTCGCAAGGGTGCTGCAGTCAGCATGCTGTAGCCAGAGCTCCAGAAACCCCCTCGGCGGCATCTCGAAGGCGAAGGAGGGAGTAAGGTGAATCCAAGAGCGTGGAGGCATGGCGGCGTGGAGTAGAAGCTCGCGAGAAGAGCCCTGAGCATGGACTCCAGGGGTGATGACGCGCACCGCCGTGACTCGCCGACGGCGCCATCGGTGTCGCTCGGCGTCTTCTCCTCCCGGGCCCTCGATTCGGGCGTACAAGTACAGCGGGAACCCAGGCGGCGGCCGCTCGTACCAGGGCCTCGACGTCTCCTGCCATGCGACCACGTCACAGCGGCCGGGGACAGGCCGCTTCTTCGGCGGAAGCGGGTCGGGACCCTCTCGGGGGGCCTTCCCCTTCTCTTCCGCTGAAATCCGGTGGATCATCGCCATTGGCGTAGAGTGGAGCAAGGGTGAGGAAGAAGAAGAAGGAGAGAAGCAGGAAGAGATGGACTGTGGGGGCTCTCGCCCGTCCGTACTTATAGTCCGGAGGAGGCCAACCGTCGACCTCCACGATCACAGGTAATCATGACTCATTTCTGCATGCAGGGACTTGTCAAGTCGAGCAGTTGCCGAGGCAGCATGGGGAAGCGGAGGCGCCCACCTCCAATCAACCGCCACGCGGCGCCCAAGGCCGCAGGCTGATGGGGCCCGCGGCGCTCCGCACTTGCCCCTTCGCTTCTCCGCTAAGCCAAGTCCGAGCGCTCCTTTGGCCCGGGGGCTACTGTCGGCGTTCTGGGAACGGGGGTCCCTAGACTTGCCTGCCTACAGCCTACAGCGTGTCTCAAGTGGTGGCCCATTACAGCCCATCTTCATTAACACAAGACTCAAGACCCTCGCGAGGGGCCAAGCCTCGCGGGGCGGACGACACAGGACTTCCTCAGGAACGGCCTCGCCAGGCAGGCTCACGAGGAGGCGGAGAGATCAAGGCAGGGTACCTCATGAGGTGCTCGTGACGCAAGCCATGACGATCGAGACCAGGCGGGCACCAGGCGGGCGCTGGCCTGCGTAGTGTCCTTGTTTCCTCTTTGGTGCAAAGGGGGCAAGCACAGGCGCGGAGTACCGAGGCATCAGGCAAAGGTTGCCATTTCAGTGCAACGAGACCAAGACCAGCAGAGCGGCAGGATGGAGGTCACCGTGGAGCCCAAGACGGCGTCATCACCAGTGCCTTTGGTAGCCAAAGACCAACTTTAGTCAGGATAACTTGTACTAGATGTTCCCCTTCGAAATGGTCGTTGTTGGCGCTCTTCCCGCTCAATATTTGGGAAGAGGACCAGGGCCTCTATAAATAGGACTAGCCTCCACAGTAGAGAGGAAGAGACATCATCGAGTACTCATTAGATCGAGAGGCGATCGAACTCACCCAAGCAGTTCATCGCACCAGCTCAAGAACACCTCTCGCGAGGTTGTTCATCCTTTGTACTGTCCATCATTAGCCCCTGAGGCAATCCAGCACACCACACACTGGAGTAGGTTATTACACCACAACGCTGGCCCGAACCAGTATAAATCTTGTGTCCCTCGTGTTGTTCATCGTTTAGCTTAGATTCTCACGAGGCGATCGGACGTGGATCGGTAGGGGGGAGATCTTCGTGCGCACCCCAGAGTTCGAACCTTAAGGGTCTGCCGGAACCCAACATCCGACAGTCACGTTTGGAATTTGTTTGGTAGGGATTTTTCTATAAAATGAAAAACATGCAGAAAACAACAACTGACACTTGCACTAGGTTAATAGGTTAGTTCCCAAAAATGATATAAAATGGCATATAAAGCATGCAAGATGGATAATATAATAGCATGAAACAATAAAAAATATAGATACGTCGGAGACGTATCAACACCCCAAAGGGAGGCCGAATTGGGAGGCGGAGTTGGACTCCACCACCCCTAGGCCGGCGCAAGGGGAAGGAAATCCTTTCCCCGAGTCGGCCACCCCACCCCTCTCCCCTACACCTATATATACCAGAGGTCTTGGACTTTTTGACCGACAAGTTTTTGGAGCCGCCTCTAGTTCTCTGATTCTAGTTCTAATTTAGAGTTGATCTAGTTAGAGATAAACCTAGATCTCTCTCTAATCCTCGTAGCAAGGAATCTCTGTGTGATTATCTTCTTCTCCCTCTAAATCTCATATGACAATTAGCTTTGGACAACGAAGCACCGTCTGATCGTGAAGCCTATACGCTTGCAATCATAGAGAGGCCCTACTTTCGGTATTCAGTTCGAGGGATCATTCATGAATGGTTCAAGGGACTCCAACAATGATCTACACCAACTCTTCTTCGGCTGCAACTAGAAGTTGGTAACGATCCGATCCATACGACTTATGCATATTCATAGTGTTCCCGAGATCGTGATCGTAGGACAATTTTTTTGTTTTCTACTGTGTTTCCCAACATCCTGGGTCTCTTATTTTCCAAAATGAATCCTCGTAAATCCCCATGTATTTT
This sequence comes from Triticum timopheevii, assembly GCA_963921465.1. NCBI lineage: Eukaryota > Viridiplantae > Streptophyta > Magnoliopsida > Poales > Poaceae > Triticum > Triticum timopheevii. The sequence continues at coordinate 272,556,183 of OY997262.1, read as the reverse complement.
TGACCTCCACAAATATGAGCAGAAAATTTAAATCTATGGTCAAAATTTGGCACAAAACACGAAGGGGGCCAATAAATGATGCCTTGCACATGGGGCTAGCCTGTCAAGATCGTTCGCCCCGTATCGAGCTAGTTTGCTCATGCTAGTTGATTCCCATGTTGCATCCACAACACCGGCTCATGTGTGGGGCCAAGATGTTACGTTGTTCCATTGGCCCCGTGTCAGGTACATGTGTGTGACGCGCAAAAAGACGCACTACCGAACATGCCTCACACACGGACAGACACGTGGGCTTTCTGGTATTTTCCTTAAGTCTACGCGTTCGGTGGATGGATAAAAGGACACCCTGCCGATGCCCAGCAACCCTAATTTCTTTTCACATCTCCCTCAAACAATCCCTTCTCCCATCCCATGCACTCTCTTCTTTGCACATAGTAGCCGGTGTGGGAGCAACAAAAGGAGATGGGGAGCTCGATGGCACGGAGGAGAAGGGTGGTTGCGTGGATTTGGTGGTGGTGATGTGGGATAATCCCTGAGTACAAGGAATTGTCATAACACTTTTTGATGATGGTGGTAGTTGTCGGTGTCAAAACCGGCAGATCTCGGGTAGGGGGCCCAAGTTGTATGCCAGAGGATCGATGGTTACTATGATCAAAAGGACACCGTGTTTACCCAGGTTCGGGCCCTCTTAATGGAGGTAAAACCCTACTCCTGCTTGATTATATTCGATGAATATAAGGGTTACAAGATTTGATCTACCTCGAGATCGTAATGGCTAAACCCTAGCTTGGCTAGCCTATCAATGTTGTGATCCTGCCTTCGATCTAACCTTCCGGTTTATATAGATACCGGAGGGGCTTAGGGTTGTACAAAGTCAGTTTAACAGAAAGGGAATAGTATATCCAGACACCTAAACTTGCCATCCACGTATACGGTAGTCCCTACCGGACACGAGAGGTGGTCTTCTGCCTTGTATCTTGATGGCCTACCAGTCCGGCCCATATCCAATAGACCGGACTCCCGAGGACCCCTTGGTCCAGGACTCCCTCAGTAGCCCCTGAACCAGTCTTCAATGATGACGTATTCGGTGTGCAGATTGTCTTCGACATTGCGAGGCGGGTTCCCTGAACAACACATGTCAGCTTTCCGCCATAAAAGTATTGTATTCGGCCTTGCATAATTAACACAACCTTTAGCCGCGAAGGCAGGATATATAAAGAATAGAAACAGTGTCTTTACTGAAAACTTTTTTCGGCAAAGCGTCAGACTCGACCCTGCAGCGTTTTGAACCATTTTCACACCCCGCGTTTTGTATTTCAAGGCCAAGCCCCCTTGGCCCATCTTGTCAAAATAGAGATCGTGCCCACATATTATGGGATTGATCATCAATAAGATTTGGGTAATCCAACCATTTACGGTGCATGCCCACGTTGGGAAAAGGCGATTTTCAAGGCACAAGTGGGGTGACGGTTGGCATTTTTACTGCCTATAAGAGGGCAATAGATTTCTCCTCTCTTCCCACGCCTTCCAATCTCCTCAGCCTTCCAATCTCTCATGCTCTCAGTGCCCGGAAGAAAGTTTTTGTCTTCCTCACCACCACCACCTCCTCCGACCATGGACGGATCCGGTTCCAAGGGCAAGTGGGAGGCCTCCTCCGTCACGGAGAAGGAGATAAAGGATCTCCGGAGTGCGGGATACCTAGCCGCAACTATCGCGCACAGGCTCCCCACCAAGGGTCAGATCATCCCCACTCCGGAGCCCGGCAAAAGGGTCGTCTTCCTCCCCCATTTCCTTAGAGGGTTAGGTTTTCCACTCCACCCCTTCGTCCGGGGACTCATGTTCTATTACGGGTTAGATTTCCATGATCTAGCCCCGAACACTTTCCTCCACATCTCAGCGTTTATCGTCGTGTGTGAGGCTTTACTCCGCATACCCCCACACTTTGGCCTATGGCTGAAGATCTTCAATGTGAAGCCAAAGGTGGTCGACGGGCAGCACGCGGACTGCGGCGGGGCTATGGTAAGAAAGCTGCTCAATGCCACATGGCCCAAGGGGGCCTTTTTTAAGACCGCCAAGGTCTAGCAACAAGAATGGTTCTACACCACCGAGCCGCGCCGCAGCAACTGGGCAGTGATTCTGGAGTTCACATCCGGACCCCCCACGAGGCTCACATTGTGGAATGCCAAGGGCCTTGACTGGGGTCCCAAACGGAGGTGCAGACACTGCAAACGTGCATCACCAACATGCTGGGCAAGAACGTTGGTCTCACCAACGTGGTGCGAATCATGCTCTTCCGTCGCATTCTCCCCTGCCAGCGCTGGACTTCCCCCACGTGGGAGTTCAAGCCGGAGGAGTCGCAGACCCTGCAGCACTTCCTCGGCATGACACACGCTGGAATATGGAAGATGCTTTTCAAGGCGCAGAAGAGCTGTCACATGGAGACCGAAGACATCGGTCTTGACGCCCAGAACCCGGCCACTCCGGTAAGTGTTTAACTCTCTGAAGATATGTCCGGTATATATATATATATATATATATATATATATATATATATATATATATATATATATTCGATCAATACGAATCTTATAAACCTACCTTTTTGTAGGGCTGGACGAAGAAGGCAGATCAGATCAAGAGTTCGGCTTCGTTGCCCGAAGACCCAGTCACTCCTCAGCTGGAGGAGATATTGGTCCCGGCGCCCTATCAAGCGCCAAAGAAGAAGAGCAAGAAGAAGGGCAAGGGGCCCAAGGGTGGGCCCCGCCACAAAGGTCCTTCAGACGCTGTGTCCGGAGAGACCGAGGTCGTCTCCTCTCATGAGGAAGACGAGGACGGAGAGGAGGAGGAGGAGGAGGAAGTGGAGAGCGATTCCCCTCGCATCACGAGGAGGAAGAAGAGGATGGCCTTTGAGAATCCGGAGGGGGCGACGCTAAAGAAGAAGAAGATCACTCTCTCGGTTAGTTCAGACTCGGAGTCCGAACACAGCCCAAGGAGAGCCCCAAGGTCAAGCCCCTGGCCGAATCATAAGCATCAAAAACTCTACTTGTTCAGCTTCCGCTTTCTCACATCTGTACAAATTGTATATTTGCCTATATTTCAACCCTCGGCACGATATCCCGAACCGCTCGTCTTCATCGGGGAACTCTCTGCCGCCTGAAGAGGCGGAGAGCGACGGACCATTGCGAGCCTTCTCCCCCCTGCCATGGAGGACACCGAGGTGTCATCCCAAAGGACCTCTCCTGGCCGAGGAGAGGCGGACGAGGCCGTCCAGAAGGCTCCCGTGGGTAACACCTCGGATGCCGCAGAGTGGGGCACATCGACCCCCATGACCACCGAGGGTGGGGGGCGTCAATAGTTTGGGCCCACACCGAACACCGTCCAGGAGACCAATGCGGCTCCGGGTTCAAACCAACACCCCCTTCGATATAGGGGGGAGGAGCAGTACCTCCATCAGCGGCCTCTGCTAATCCGGAGGCCACTCATACACTAGAGGACGCACTGCAACGTGCTTCCATCATGGAGGAGCACCACACCCTGATGGGTGCGGTTATGGTAAAGGTTCCGTCCGCAAAGAGCGGACTGAACGAAGCCTTCAACAGCCTACTGACGGGCTTTGAGGTATGCGATGTAATTCTCTTACAAATTTTTCTTTTATATGCAAGGTTGAACCTATGTATAGACAGTAGCCCCTGAGACTCTGTCCGGATTAGAACAATCCAGATGGAGGATCAAAACAAGCTGATAATGTATCGTACTATCTTGTTGCACGGGCATCTATGCTGGAGGCTACTGCCCAAGCCGCAGAGGTTTCCGAGCTCAATCGGTAGCTTCAGCTAGCTGATGAGGAGCTCGACCGCATCAACAAGCGGTTTGACGAAACACAAGGTATGCGACACTTGTACATACCCGAAGTATATGTGCTCTGGTTCTTAAAATTTACTTAGTTTTATGATTATACTCATAGTTGGTGCACCCGAGGTCGAGTCCCTCAAGAGTGCCCTCGCCCAAGCCAAAAAATAGGCGGAGATGAGTAGGGCGGCCGCTGACAAAGCATCCAAGGATTTGGAGGCGGAGCAAACCACCCGCCGTAGACATGAGGCACGGGTGGGCGAGGTCGAACAAGAGCTCAATGACGCCATAGCTAAGTGCGAGTCCTTAGAGCAGAAGACTTCGGAGCAAGCCTCCAAACTCGCTAAGGCTCTCAAGAGCGTGAAGGAGGCCCGGGTTGAAGCCCGGGGCGCTTGCTAGAAGATCCAGCAGGCAAGGTAGATAGCGGCTGGTAAGGCCTTTCTTCTGCAGAGTAAATTTACAAGTAAGAGATATATCTTGCTAACCCAAGTTTGGAGTTCTCCAGGCATTTTTGTGGATCTGCCGAGGAGTTTTGCTGATGCCGCAGAGTTCTTCCGAACCGAAGAGGGGAACTCGACGGAGAAGCTGTTCTGGTCATAGTACCTTGGGCCAAACCATCCAGCGCCCCTCAGCGGTCAATTGAAGCAACTAACCGAGTGGCACAGGGTGGGCGGACTGGCCATGAAGGATGTAATAGTTCGTCTTTGGACAATCGAGCCCATACCCGGCAGCTACATCGGACTCGTGAAGCGGCTGGTCGATGCGCGTCCTTGGATCGACGCTATCAAGCGGTCGGCCTGCATAGAAGGTGCCCGGATTGCCTTCGCACGAGTCAAGGTACAATGGGCGAAGATGATGGCCACCGAAATTGCCACCGCAGGGCCGCCTGAAGGCAAGGATCACCGGCGGATGGAGAAGTACTTCAGCGAGGTCCTCAAGGGAGTCTGCATTGTAGAGGGTCAGTGCTCAAAGGATATCATATTTGAGTAGTGGAGTCCGGTTTGTAAGAACCATGGAATGAACTCATAATGTAAAATATTTATGCTTGCGCTTTATGATTTTGTTAGTTTACCCTCATGTTTGGCCGTTTATTTTATAAGTCTGAAAGTTTACCAGTCGTCGGCTTCTGCCCCCATGTAAATATTACTGGGGTGTTCGGGAACGCACGGCCACACTCTATCCAACGTCTTGGTCCTATATAGGAGGCATCTTGCGAAATGAACAAGGCAATCAGACTATGCGGCTTTATCACTTTCACTTAGTCATGAGAGTCCATTGGTGGGGCTAAGTACTAGCCCCTTGTTGCGTAATAGGTGATCCGGAGTACGGCGCCTTTGCAATGCAACGCGACTGGTCAAAGCCCAGCCCCTCGTATAACACGTCATAAATGCGAACGATTTGTAGTATAACACTAAGTCACCGGATCGCTGACCCACTCTCGCATATCATGAGAGTCACTTTTTGGCTTTCTCTACTGAGGTACTTAACCGGACGAACCAGAAGTACAATCGCAGAAGTTCTCCCTTTGCTACCTTAGCGAACTTGCAGAACGTAAGGTGGCAAGCACAAGAGCCGGGCATCCCAACTATAGACCAAAGACATGATTCGGAGCCGATGCATATAATGCAATATCCGGGATGCCGAAGAGTTCCCTAGAGGTGTTTGGACTTTGAGACTTAGCGGGGCCGAATTCAGCCGCTGGCATGAAGGCCGTGCCGAAGCGCTTATGTCAACAAAAATTAAGGAGGGAATATAGATGACGAGGTAATACAAGAACCCAACACAAAGGTGGTGATCGTCTGTTTCCTTTATATCCTTATCAATACGTCAAGGCGTGTTTCGACAGACAATGCCATTAATATTAAGGGTCATGTTACATGCCTAAAAAAACTACATAAGGGAAAGTCTAACACAGGGCCTAAAGGTAATGGTTCAAAGACTCCAGTGATGCCCTGCCGCACGTCTGTGCCATTTCTCCTTACTAATAAGTCCTTTGATAGGAGTATTGCATGGTTGGCCATAAAGATTTGAAACCCTAGCCTTGAAAGGATCCTTGATGCAACCATACAACAAAATATGGCTCTTGATGAACCTGTAGTGAAGAAAAAAAAGATGTATGTAGTCCAAATAGGGTCAAGCCGTACTATGGACTTTTTCTGCAGTGTGCCTCCGATGCTGCCCAAGGTATTTTAAGTGCGTAGTTATGTACACGTGGTACGTAAGCCGCAACCTTATGGGGTAGTCGGCATAGGCCGAACTGCTAATCGACGTCCGGATCCGTCGAGTTATTGCAGAGATGCGCGGACCGGACGTTTAGAGATGTTGTTGGCTTTCACGCCCGACAAATAATTATTCGGCTTGATAAGGCCTCCATACACCTCGGCTGCAAGGGACGCGGTGTGTTCTTCAGTACGGAGGGAGTGCTCCATGTTTCCATTGACTGTAATAACGTCAAGAGGTCCAGGCATCTTAAGCTTCAAATAAGCATAGTGTGGGACTGCATTAAAGCGGGCAAAAGCAGTTCGTCCGAGCAGTGCGACATAGCCACTGCAAAAAGGGACGATGTTGAGGATTAATTCTTCACCGCGGAAGTTGTCTGGGGAGCCGAATACTACCTCGAGTGTCAGTGAGCCCATGCAATAGGCCTCTACGCTGGGTATCACACCTTTAAAGGTAGTGTTACCAGGCTTGATTCTTGATGGGCCAATGCCCATCTTGCAGACAGTGTCTTGATAAATCAAGTTGAGACTGCTGCCCCCGTCCATAAGGACTCTAGTGAAATGGTATCTGTCAATGATTGGATTGAGTACCAGGGCGGCCGAACCCCCGTGACGGATACTGGTTGGGTGATCCCTGCGATCAAAAGTGATCGGACAGGCTGACCATGAGTTGAACTTTGGGGCGACAGGCTCTACGAAGTAGACGTCCCTTAGTGCGCGCTTGCGCTCCCTTTTGGGAATGTGAGTGACATAGATCATGTTCACTGTTTTCACCTCGGGGGGAAACTGCTTCTGGCCCCCAGTGTTTAGCTGACGGGGCTCATCATCATCCTCACTTGGAGGTCCTTTTCCCTTGTGTTCGGTATTTATCTTACCAGCTTGTTTGAAAACCCAACAGTTCTTGTTGGTGTGGTTAGCAGGCTTATCGGGTGTGCCATGAATCTGACAGGGCCTCTCGAGGATTTTGTCCAAACTGGATGGACCATCCCTGTTGCCTTTAAAAGGTTTCTTTCACTGACCAGATTTAGAACCACTGAATCCGGCATTGACAGTCGTATCATCTGCGTCGTCATTGTTGCTCCAACGTTTGTTTTTATTGTGGCGTGGTTTACCATTGCCATCCCTGGCCTTAGAAGTGTCGGGGTCGCCCGAGCTGTTGCTTCTACGAGCCAACCAGCTATCTTCACCCACACAGAAGCGAGTCATAAGTGCAATTAAGGCTGCCATGGTCTTCAGCTTCTCCTGCCCGAGGTGTTGGGCGAGCCATTCGTCCCGGACGCTGTGTGTCGTGGGAACTGATCCACGGACACCTATGGGACCGGCGGACCGAGTGTAACGCCCCGGATCTGATGCGCCAGGTGTCTGCCAGTTATTCGCCGTTGTTGCCATGTCATTTGTTTGCGTGTTGCACTTTGCCATGTCATCATGTGCATTTCTTTTTGCATACGTGTTCATCTCTTGCATCCGAGCATTTTCCCCGTTGTCCGTTTTTCAATCCGGCGCTCCTATGTCATCCGGCGTCCCCTTCTCGCCTCTTTTCGTGTGCGGGTATTAAACTTCCTCGGAATGGCCCGAGGTTTGTCAAGTGGCCTTGGTATAGCACCGGTAGACCGCCTGTCAAGTTTCGTGCCATTTGGAGGTCGTTTGATACTCCAACGGTTAACCGGGTAACCGCAATGCCCTCTTTGAGTTGCAGCCCAACACCCCTTCCAAAGTGGCCCAAAACCCAGCAAACTCCCCTCTATGCTCTCGGTCGTTCGATCACGATCACGTGGCCCAAAACCGCTCCTCATTTGGACTCTCCTAGCTCCCTCTACCTATAAATATGTGGCCTCCCCCGAAATTCCCGCAGTCCAACCCTAGCCTTCGTCCTCCTCCCGCAGCCGGACACGTCCGGACCCCGCCGGACATGTCCGCCGGCCACCTCGCTCCGGCCAATGGCGTCGCGCCACATCACCCCGCCACCGCCCTCGTCCAACCGCGCGCCGCCACCTCACCCTCTCTCTCTCCTCCCACCGCCGCCGCCGGCCCGCGGGACCCGGATCGGGCCCGCACGAGCCCGTCCGCGCCGCCTCCCGGCCCGCGTGTGCCGCCGCCCGGCCCGAGGTGGCCCCGTCGTCCCCCGCCTCGCTCGCCTGCCCCGCCGCCTCGCCCGCCGCCGCCGGCGCGCCTCTGCCCCGCCGGCGGCGTGCGCCGCGCCGCGCCCGTGGCCGCCGGCCGCCGCCGCCAGCCCGCTCGCGGTCGCCGTCGGCCGCCGCCTCCATCCCGGCCGGCCTCCGCCTCCCCCTGCTCCGCCTGCCGGCCAGATCCGGCCCCGAGCGCCGCCCGCTCCGGCGCCGGCTGCCGCGGCCGCAGCCTCCCCCGTCACCCCGTCGCCTCTCCGGCTCGCCGCCGGCCGGATCCGACGAGATTCGGCCCGGGAGCTCCTCGCCGCCCTACCTCCTCCCCGCAGCGCCCAACTCCGGCGAGGTTCTCCGGCGAACCTCGTTTTCCATGCAGGTTGACTTTCCCCCCCTCCGAAATCTGCTAAGTCCCGAAGTATTTGCATAATCATGCCATGTTCATCGCATCATATCTCTGCATCCATAGCTCCGTTTCGTGCGTGTAATATGTCAAATTGTTTGACTCGACGAGTATTTCATTTCATTCCATTGCGTCATTCTCATTTGAGCTCATCTTGATGCCCGAAATGCTATTGGAAGAGTGCATGTTGATGTTAATCTGCTGAAACTGTTATAACTTGCTCTTTTGTCATTTTTGCCATGATTGATGTGTGCATCCTATGAGGTTGATGTCTACATGTATGTTGATCTATGCCATGCCATCTTTTCAGTGGTGCCAACCATGTATTTTTGTGAGTTGTGTGCTGAGTGCATCAAGCTTGCTAAGGAGGGTACTTGTTGTTGCTGTTTTGCTAGACAGATTCTGTTATATTTTGTTGCTATGTTAACATGTTGCTACTAATCATTCTATGCATCATCTGGAGATGTTCTATAAACATGTTTTGATCTACATGTCATACTCTATCCATTCATGCCCTTGGTTGCAATTATAGCCTGCTGGAACATGTTGTTATCTTGCTCCAAAGTTGCTTGATAATGTTGCTGTCAGCCTGTTAACATCAAGTTTGATGTTTCCATGATTGTTTGCTAGTGAACCAAGCACCCTATGAACTTGTTCTTGCCATGCTTAGCTTCACAAACATGTCTTATTACTGTTGGTTGCCTTGCCATGCCATGTATTGCTCTGTGGTGAGTGGTTCAAGCTCACAAACATGCCTACTTATTGTTGTTCCTGCCATGTTTGAATCTGTAATATAACTTGCCATGTTTACATGGGTGCCATCATATTTTCTGATCCTTTTTAGCTCATGGTCGGTAAGGGACTTTTGATCTATGCTATTAGTAGGTTCATGCCATGCCTTTGTTTGCCATGATATGTTCCTGTAACGTGTTTTTTGATAGCTCTAAACATTGCAACCTGATGTTATTTCGGCTAAAACCTGAAACTGTTATTATTTGCAATCTTACCATGTGTGTTTGAGCATGTTCTAGTTGTTTCTGGAGATAGTTCAGTGTTCATGTTTTGTTGTGCTTTACCTGTACTTCATGCCCATGCCTTTTGTTATTATGTTGGGGTGCTGTAGCATATTGTTTTGATGCTTGCAATATGCCTAGTTGCTTTTATGGACAGATTGTTGTTATGACTTGTATAGTGTGTGTGTGTGTTGCACCGTTGCTCCGTTTTGAGTGTGCTCTATATGAAACTTGCTTGATTTTGCATGTAGTTTCATATTACCATGTTGCATCCTTGTTTTGGTGTGTTTGCTTGATGTTTGGGTGCATTTTGCATCAATGCCATGTTTAACTTGTTTTGCTCATATCTTCTAGGCCGTAGCTCTGAATCTAATGAACTTTATATGTAACTTGACTAGAATTTCGTATAGTCCATCGTGGTGAACCTTAACTTGCTGTTTAACAACTTGAACATAAGGTTTATTCAGATCTGGACCAATTTTGAAATATGCATATGTGGACTTACCGGAATTGTTATATGTTGTTCCCGGCCTCATTTAAACTTGCCTTGATGTGTTGTTCTTGTTTGCATCATCTTTTGTCATGAGTAGCTTCATGTAGCTTTGTCATGCATCATGCTTGTTGTGCATCATGCCTTGTTCATGTGTGGTGTGTTTACTATGTTGTGTGCTTCTTATCGATAGTTCCCGTTTCGTTGCGATCGTGAGGATGCGTTCGTCTACGCTTGGTTCATCTTCGTGGCTTCATCTTCTTCATGGACTCGTTCTTCTTCCTTGCGGGATTTCAGGCAAGATGACCGCTACCCTGGATCTCACTACTATCATTGCTATGCTAGTTGCTTCGTTCTATCGCTATGCTGCGTTACCTATCATTTGCTCTTCAAGCCTCCCAAATTGCCATGAACCTCTAACCTTTGACACCCTTCCTAGCAAACCGTTGTTTGGTTTTGTTACCACTTTGCTCAGCCCCTCTTATAGCGTTGCTAGTTGCAGGTGAAGTTGAAGATTGCTCCTTGGTGGACAGGGTTTATGTTGGGATATCACAATATCTCTTATATTATTAATGCATCTATATATTTGGTAAAGGGTGGAAGGATCGGCCTTATGCCTGGTGTTTTGTTCCACTCTTGCCGCCCTAGTTTCCATCATACCGGTGTTATGTTCCCGGATTTTGCGTTCCTAACGCGGTCGGGTGATTTATGGGACCCCCCTGATAGTTCGCTTTGAATAAAACTTGTCCAGCAAGGCCCAACCTTGGTTTTACCATTTGCCTCACCACCACCTACCTTTCCCTTGGGAGTAATTAACCCAAGGGTCATCTTTATTTTAGCCCCCCCCCCCCCGGGCTAGTGCTTGTCTAAGTGTTGGTCCGAACCGAGCAACCTGCGGGGCCACCTCGGGGAAACTCGAAGTCTGGTTTTTACTCGTAGCTTGACTTATCCGGTGTTGCCCTGAGAACGAGATATGTGCAGCTCCTATCGGGATTGTCGGCGCATCGGGCGGCTTTGCTGGTCTTGTTTTACCATTGTCGAAATGTCTTGTAAACCGGGATTCCGAGACTGATCGAGTCTTCTTGGGAGAAGGTCTATTCCTTCGTTGATCGCGAGAGCTTGTCATGGGCTAAGTTGGGACACCCCTGCAGGGTATAAACTTTCGAGAGCCGTGCCCGCGGTTATGTGGCAGATGGGAATTTGTTAATGTCCGGTTGTAGATAACTTGACACCAGATCCGAATTAAAATGCATCAACCGCGTGTGCAGCCGTGATGGTCTCTTCTCGGCGGAGTCCGGGAAGTGAACACGGTTTCTGTGTTATGATTGACGTAAGTAGGAGTTCAGGATCACTTCTTGATCATTGCTAGTTGATGACCGTTCCTTTGCTTCTCTTCTCGCTCTCATTTGCGTATGTTAGCCACCATATCATGCTTAGTCGCTGCTGCAACCTCACCACTTTACCCCTTCCTTTCCCATTAAGCTTTGCTAGTCTTGATACCCATGGTAATGGGATTGCTGAGTCCTCGTGGCTCACAGATTACTACAACAATAGTTGCAGGTACAGGTTATGCGATGATCATGACGCGAGAGCGATGCTTGCTTGCGTTGAGTTCTTCTTCTGCTTCTTCTTCGATCAGGGGATAGGTTCCAGGTCGGCAGCCTGGGCTAGCAGGATGGATATTGTTTGAGTTTCTGTTTATGATTCATCCGTAGTCGGATGTTGTTCTTGTATGTTGTATTGTTGTATTCATGTGGCATTGTATGCCTTTTGTATGTATTCCCATCTATTATGTAATGTTGATGTAATGATATCCACCTTGCAAAAGCGTTCCAATATGCGGGTCTATCCTTGGTGGGACCTTCGAGTTCCTTTTGGATAGGGTCGCATATTGGGCGTGACACCGAGCCCCTTTCGGTTCGGCGGGGGATGGAGATCGCGCGAAGAGCGGATCGAGGCGAAGCACACGAGCAGTTTACCCAGCTTCGGAGCTCTCCGGAGAGATAATACTCCTACTGCTGCATGTCTGAGTGTATTGAGTTCTTGCTCGGGAGCGCTGAGTACTACAGTACACACTAGTTTCTAACGAGACCAAGCGTGAGTGTTTTTCTGCCTTCGAACCCCCCTCTACGTTGCGCATGGGCCTCCTTTTATATGCTCAAGGGGTCACCGACAGGTGGCAACGTAGACAAGGGTAAAAATGGAAAGGTGTTGCGGTTGGTACAACTACTTGTACAGTGTATCATACCTAACCCTGACGGCAGGGGACAAAGGCATTAAATGCCCGTCTGCGTCGCCCAAATAGTGCAAAAAGGGACCATCAGGGATGCCACCACTTGCCACGATGGCAATCTTGTCAGCTCCACTAGCCACCACGCACAGCTGGCTGCACAGCTTCTTGCCACGCACGCCTGGAAAGGTCCCAGGGCGACACGTTGGTGGATGTGCTGGAGCGCGGGTACAGAGTAGTAGCTTGCCGCGGCAAGCGCCTTGCCGCGGTCATTGTCTTGTCGCATCCGGAAGCTTGTCGCTCACCGGGCCTCGCCGGGACGTGTGGCGCGTCGCGGCAAGTTCATTGAGATGCCTCGGTTGGCCTTCCCGGCAAGCTCCTCTTGCCGGGGCCTTGTCTCCTTGGCTTGAATACTTTGTTCTTGAATGGCTCCAAAGGAACCACGGAGGACCTTGGCGGTCACCCGGCAAGCCTTGCCGCGGGGTGCTGCGACTGCCCATGCAGAAGTTCGGGATACTAGGGTACCCCTACTCTAGTACACCGACAGGAGCCCCCGGGCCTGGGCCACACACGGTGCCGAGCGCTGTTGGGCCAGGCCCAAAACAGGGCATGGGCACGCGCGGCCTGGGTTACGCTGTATCTCACTCCGTATCCACCGCGCCCTCCCCGGACGACACGCGTCGAATGCAGCGTCGTGGGAGAGATCGTGGGTGGTTTCTTTATTCGGAAAGACGGAACGTCTGCCCCCTCCCTCTTTATAAGCAGGGGAAACAGGGGCAGTTCGCCCATCTCGCTGGTTGCCATTCCAATCTCAAAAAAAACCTCCGCTGCCCCTCCCTTTCTTCCCAAAGCTGAAAGAGAGCAGCGCTCCGCCCCTCATCGCCACTAGCACCACCAACGCCGTCGATCTCCCCCACCACCTCCGCCATGGCTCCGAAAGCCGACAAGGGGAAGGTCGTGAAGTCGACCGAGGCGTAGCGGCTCGCGGCGCTGCGAAAGGAGCGGGCAACCTTCCCCCCCAAGCTCGCCGTGAAGGAGCTTAGGGAGTATTACTACCTCTTCTGGTCGACTGAGACGCGAGCGCATCCGCGCACGAAGGTACTCTCAGCCGCCGCTTCGAAACGGGCTCCGAATGGATATCCCTTCTTCGCGTTGTTCTTCTACTGCGGGCTCTGCCCGCCTTTCTCTGAGTTTTTCTGCGACATTATGAACACCTACGGGTTCCGCCTCCTTGACTTCACCCCCAACGCCGTTCTGACCATGGCAGTTTTCGCACATCTCTGCGAAAACTTTGTCGGAGTCTATCCAAATGTAGCTCTTTTTCGCCACTTCTTTATACCCCGAGTTGAGAGAGGGGAGCCTTTATCCGGCGGAATCGCCTGGATCTCGAGAGCTGGCAAGAAGGAAGCTTATCTGGAGGGAGAGCTCCGCGGCAAGTGGGAGGAATGGAGAGCAGACTGGTGCTGGATTGTCGAGGAGAACCCGCAGCCATTTACCGCCCAGCGCCAAGCCCCAGTGGCGCGCGGCAACGATTAGAGCAACGTGGCCCCGGAAGACGATAGGCTGAAGATTGCCGTCACCCGGATCCAACGCCTCAGGTTTGCCGGGCTCACTGTAGGTGCCGTTGGCACAGATTTTCTTCGCTGCCGCATCGCCCCCCTGCAGGAGAGGAGGAGACCCGCCTAGGAGTTCCAGAATGCGGCGGACATCATGAGGTTGCGCCCGGGCCTCAACTTCAACTTCACTGTCTTGGAACTGGACGCGATGCTCCAGGAACTGTTCAAGCACGACCCTCAACATCCCGAAATGTTCAGGTTGCCGAAGGGTGTCGTTCCGCTGTGCAACAACTCCTCGCTCGACCGCATCCGTGCAATGATGCCGCTGTGCGATTCGCATGGAATTGTCCCAACTTGGCAAGAGCCTGCAGACGACGTCGTGCAGGAGTTCTTTGACGGCTTGGTAGAAGTGCCGGTCTGCTCCGATGAACAGAAAAGCCTTACTCGTGACACCACCGACGCGGAGATGCAGCGCATCGCCACTAGGCTAGAAGAGGCGGCGGCAGCCGCTGCCGCGGGCGAATTTGGATTCACCGTGGAGGAGGCAGAGGCAGCAGAGGCGGCAAGCCTTGCCGAGCGAGAGGGGCTTGCCGGCGAGGGAGAGCTTGCCGAGCCTGAAGTCGAGTCGAGCGAGCTCGCCGAGGGTACGAACGGCTCGTTGAAGACCAACTCCTCTTCCTCCTCATCTTCAGACAGCTCACCGCAAGCAGAGCCCCCAGCTCCACCAAGAAGGCGTCTCCGCAAGGCCGGGGACGTAGCGGGGCGGCAGACGAGTCAACAGCCACCGCGCCGCGCGACACGCTCTACCGTGGCAAGCACTGTTGCCGTGGGAGCACCTCACGCCGCTGCGGCAACTGGAGCAGGGTCCTCCCGGACCACCGCTTCTGCTCCTGCCGCTCCTTATGCCGCGGTGGCGGCCGGTACTGGGCCGTCTCAGACCACCGCCACTACCCCCGCCAAGCGGCTAAGGGAACCTACTCCTCCGCCTCGTCGCGCCGGAGGTGAGCCGGACTTCGACCTCTCCGCGCTCAGCTCCGACGAGGAAGAAGAAGATTGAGATTCTCTGCTGTACTTGTAGTTCTTCAATTCTTGATGTTTTGTCTTGTATCTAATTTTCTTTACTCCGAACTCATTCCTTTTCAGGACCCTGGCCCGGAGAGCGGCGAAGAGAGCCAAGGTCCCGGTGATTGTCATCGAGGACGAACCCACCGCGACAGCAGGGGGTGTGTCTGAGACCACCTTGCCGGACCCGGCAACTACTCCCCAAAGCAGCCCCCAGCATAAGTATATGGTTTACTTCCTGCTGTTAGGCGCGCGTGGGTGCTCTTTCTTTGCTGACATCTGACTATTGGTTTGCGTAGGAGCAGAGCAGCCTCACCAGGAGCGCTCGGAAGCCGCCCCCTTCATGCCATCTGCTTTGACTACACCGCCAAGGGAGGGTTCCCCGGCAAGGGAGCGTTCTCCGGCAAGGGAGAATTTTCCGGTAAGGGAGAAGTCTCCGGCAAGGGACAGCACCAGCGACCCCCCGGTGGCGGAGACCACGACTGTAGAACCTAGTACATGTAATCCTCTTACTTGAAAACTTCCCTTGGGTTCTTCTTCTTCTGATTTTCTTTTTGGATATTTGCTTGACTTTTCTCCCTTTTCCGGCCGTCAGATCCCTCTGCCACGGAGCCGATGGAGACCGAGGTCGCCGGTGAGGAGAACGCGTGCGGCAATACCGACGACGCCGCTGCCACCAAAGAAGCAGCTGGCGCTGATGATCCTGCCGGCGAAGAGGCCGCCAGAGCTGCCGCCGCAAAAGCTGGCGAGGGGTCTGGCGATCGCACTGACGGCCCTGAGGCCGCAGGAGCGCCAGGCGCTACGCCGACCGCCGATCCCTCCGCCGCCGTCGCAGCGTCAAGCTCCGAAGAGCCCCAGCCCGGCGCCTATTTGAAGGCCGGCGATGGCGTCTTCATCAAGCTCCCCTGGGCGTCAAGCTCTAGGGCGCCGGTCGAAGGAGAAATCTTGGATGGAGAGGTGCTCGCCTCCGCTGGGCTGACGCTGGTTGATGCGCCGAGTAGCAGCAGCGGCGAGCCTGAGGAGGAGCGGCTGCTGCGGAAGCTGCTGTCGCTCTACCGCGCTCGACAGGCCAAGCTGGAATCCCGAGAAGCGCTTGTTGTGAAGGCGGGAGTGGATATCAAGAAGCGCGCGAAAGAGCTCCGGGGTTTTAACCAGGAAGCTCTCTGGTCCCTGGCAGAGGAGCGGAAGCAACTTGCCGAGGAGCGGAAAGCCTTCCTCCTCGAGAGGGCTGAAGTTGAAGAGCAATAGCGGCTTGCCACCGAGAGGCTATCTGCGCGGGAGGGCGAGTTGGCGCAGCGGAAAGTCAACCTTGATAGCCACGAGGAGGAGCTTGCTGCGCGCGAGCAAACATTCGGCGGGGCTCTCAAGGAAGCAGAGGATGCTGCCGCAGCTGCCGAGGCCGCCAAGAAGTGAAGGAAATATGCCCTAGAGGCAATAATAAAGTTATTATTTATTTCCTTATTTCATGATAAATGTTTATTATTCATGCTAGAATTCTATTAACCGAAAACATAATACATGTGTGAATACATAGACAAACATAGTGTCACTAGTATGCCTGTACTTGACTAGCTCGTTTATCAGAGATGGTTATGTTTCCTAGCCATGGACAAAAGAGTTGTCATTTGATTAACGGGATCACATCATTAGGAGAATGATGTGATTGACTTGACCCATTCCGTTAGCTTAGCACTTGATCGTTTAGTATGTTGCTATTGCTTTCTTCATGACTTATACATGTTCCTGTAACTATGAGATTATGCAACTCCCGTTTACCGGAGGAACACTTCGGGTACTACCAAACGTCACAACGTAACTGGGTGATTGTAAAGGAGTACTACAGGTGTCTCCGAAGGTACATGTTGAGTTGGCGTATTTCGAGATTAGGTTTTGTCACTCCGATTGTCGGAGAGGTATCTCTGGGCCCTCTCGGTAATGCACATCATTATAAGCCTTGCAAGCAATGTGACCAATGAGTTGGTTATGGGATGATGCATTACATAACGAGTAAAGAGACTTGCCGGTGACGAGATTGAACTAGGTATTGGATACCGACGATCGAATCTCGGGCAAGTAACATACCGATGACAAAGGGAACAACGTATGTTGTTATGCGGTTTGACCGATAAAGATCTTCGTAGAATATGTAGGAGCCAATATGGGCATCCAGGTCCCGCTATTGGTTATTGACCGAGAATAGTTCTAGGTCATGTCTACATAGTTCTCGAACCCGTAGGGTCCGCACGCTTAAGGTTTCGATGACAGTTATATTATGAGTTTATGAGTTTTGATGTACCGAAGGAGTTCGGAGTCCTGGATGAGATCGGGGACATGACGAGGAGTCTCGAAATGGTCGAGACGTAAATATCGATATATTGGACGACTATATTCGGAGTTCGGAAAGGTTCCGAGTGATTCGGGTATTTTTCGGAGTACCGGAGAGTTACGGGAATTCGTCGGGGAGAAGTATTGGGCCTTATTGGGCCCTGCGGGAAAGAGAGAGGGGCTGCCTAGGGCAGGCCGCGCGCCCCCCCGTGGCCTAGTCCGAATTGGACTAGGGGGAGGGGCCGCACCCCCTCCTTCCTTCCCTTCTCTCTTCCCCTTCCTTGTCTCCTACTCCTAATACATGGAAGGACTCCTAGTTGGACTAGGAAAGGGGGAATCCTACTCCCGGTGGGAGTAGGACTCCCCTAGGGCGCGCCATAGAAGAGGGCCGGCCCTCCCCTCCTCCACTCCTTTATATACGGGGGTAGGGGGCACCCCATAGACACACAAGTTGATCTACGGATCGTTCCTTAGCCGTGTGCGGTGCCCCCTTCCACCATATTCCACCTCGGTCATATCGTCGCGGAGTTTAGGCGAAGCCCTGCGTCGGTAGAACATCATCATCGTCACCACACCGTCGTGCTGACGGAACTCATCTCCGGAGCTCGGCTGGATCGGAGGCCAAAGATCGTCATCGAGCTGAACTTGTGCTGAACTCGGAGGCTCCGTACGTTCGGTGCTTGGATCGGTCAGATCGTGAAGACGTACGACTACATCAACCGCGTTGTGATAACGCTTCCGCTTACGGTCTACGAGGGTATGTAGACGAACACTCTCCCCTCTCGTTGCTATGCCATCACCATGATCTTGCGTGTGCGTAGGAAATTTTTTGAAATTACTACGTTCCCCAACAGTGGTATCAGAGCCAGGTTTTATGCGTTGATGTTATATGCACGAGTAGAACACAAGTGAGTTGTGGATGATATAAGTCATACTGCCTACCAGCATGTCATACTTTGGTTCAACGGTATTGTGAGATGAAGCGGCCCGGACCGACATTACGTGTACGCTTACGCGAGACTGGTTCTACCGCCGTGCTTTGCACACAGGTGGCTGGCGGGTGTCAGTTTCTCCAACTTTAGTTGAACTAAGTATGGCTACGTCCGGTCCTTGCGAAGGTTAAAACGGAGTCTATTTAACAAACTATCGTTGTGGTTTTGATGCGTAGGTGAGATTGGTTCTTGCTTAAGCCCGTAGCAGCCACGTAAAACTTGCAACAACAAAGTAGAGGACGTCTAACTTGTTTTTGCAGGGGCATGTTGTGATGTGATATGGTCAAGACGTGATGAGATATAAGTTTTTGTATGAGATGATCATGTTTTGTTGAAGTTATCGGCAACTGGCAGAAGCCCTATGGTTGTCTCTTTGTTGCATAAGATGCAAGTGCCAAATAATTGCTTTACTTTATCACTATGCGATAGCAATAGTTGCAAGAGCAATAGTTGGCGAGACGACCATGTGACGACACATTGATATAGATCAAGATGATGAAGATCATGGTGTCGTGCCGGTGACGATAAAGATCATGACAGTACTTTGGAGATGGAGATCAAAGGCGCAAGATGATCATGGCCATATCATGTCACATATTTTGATTGCATATGATGTTTATCTGTTATACATCTTATTCTTGCTTTGATTGACGGTAGCATTTTAAGATGATCTCTCACTAATTATCAAGAAGTGTTCTCCCTGAGTATGCACCGTTGCCAAAGTTCGTCGTGCCCAGACACCACATGATGATCGGGTGTGATAAGCTCTACGTCCATCTACAACGGGTGCAAGCCAGTTTTGCACACGCGAAATACTCAGGTTAAACTTGACGAGCCTAGCATATGCATATATGGACTCGGAGCACGGAGACCGAAAGGTCGAGCGTGAATCATAGAGTAGATATGATCAACATAGCGATGTTCACCATTGAAAACTACTCCATCTCACGTGATGATCGGTCATGGTTTAGTTGATTTGGATCACGTGATCACTTAGATGACTAGAGAGATGTCTGTCTAAGTGGGAGTTCTTAAGTAATATGATTAATTGAACTTTAATTTATCATGAACTTAGTCCTAGTAGTATTTTGCAAATTATGTTGTAGATCAATAGCTCGCGTTGTTGCTTTCATATGTTTATTTTGATATGTTCCTAGAGAAAACTGTGTTGAAAAATGTTAGTAGCAATGTTGCGGATTTGATCCGTGATCTGAGGTTAATCCTCATTGCTGCACAGAAGAATTATGTCCTTGATGCACCGCTAGGTGACAGACCTATTGCAAGAGCAGATGTAGACGTTATGAACGTTTGGCTAGCTCAATATGATGACTACTTGATAGTTTAGTGCACCATGCTTAACGGCTTAGAATCGGGACTTCAAAGACGTTTTGAACGTCATGGAACATGTGAGATGTTCCAGGAATTGAAGTTAATATTTCAAGCAAATACCCGAGTTGAGAGATATGAAGTCTCCAATAAGTTCTATAGCTAAAAGATGGAGGAGAATCGCTCAACTAGTGAGCATGTGCTCAGATTGTCTGGGTACTTCAATCGCTTGAATCAAGTGGGAGTTAATCTTCCAGATAAGATAGTGATTGACAGAATTCTCTAGTCACCATCACTAAGTTACTAGAACTTCGTGATGAACTATAGTATGCAAGGGATGACGAAAACGATTCCCAAGCTCTTCGTGATGCTAAAATCAACGAAGGTAGAAATCAAGAAAGAGCATCAAGTGTTGATGGTTAACAAGATCACTAGTTTCAAGAAAAGGGCAAAGGGAAAGAAAGGGAACTTCAAGTAGAATGACAAGCAAGTTGTCACTCCCGTGAAGAAGACCAAAGCTGGACCGAAGCCTGAAACTCAGTGCTTACACTACAAAGGAAATGGTCACTGGAAGCGGAAATGCCCTGAATATTTGGTGGGTAAGAAGGATGGCAAAGCGAACAAGTGTATATTTGATATACAGGTTATTGATGTGTGCCTTACTAGTGTTTATAGTAGCCCCTGAGTATTTGATACTTGTTCGGTTGCTAAGATTAGTAATTCGAAACGGGAGTTGCAGAATAAACAGAGACTAGTTAAGGGTGAAGTGACGATGTTTGTTGGAAGTGGTTCCAAGATTGATATGATCATCATCGCACACTCCCTATACTTTCGGGATTTGTGTTGAACCTAAATAAGTGTTATTTGGTGTTTGCGTTGAGCATGAATATGATTTGATCATGTTTATTGCAATACGGTTATTCATTTAAGTTAGAGAACAATTGTTGTTCTGTTTACATGAATAAAACCTTCTATGGTCATACACACCAACGAAAATGGTTTGTTAGATCTCAATCGTAGTAATACACATATTCATAATATTGAGGCCAAAAGATGCAAAGTTAATAATGATAGTGCAACTTATCTGTGGCACTGCCGTTTAGGTCATATTGGTGTAAAGCGCACGAAGAAACTCCATGCTGATGGGATTTTGGAATCACTTGATTATGAATCACTTGATGCTTGCGAACCATGCCTCATGGGCAAGATGACTAAGACTCCGTTCTCCGGAACAATGGAGCGAGCAACTGACTTATTGGAAATAATACATACTGATGTATGCGATCCGATGAGTGTTGAGGCTCGCGGCGGGTATCGTTATTTTCTGACCTTCACAGATGATTTGAGCAGATATTGGTATATCTACTTGATGAAACATAAGTCTAAAATAGTTGAAAGGTTCAAAGAATTTCAGAGTGAAGTGGAAAATCATCGTAACAAGAAAATAAAGTTTCTGTGATCTGATCATGGAGATGAATATTTGAGTTACGAGTTTGGTCTTCAATTAAAACAATGTGGAATAGTTTCACAGTTCACGCCACCTGGAACACCACAACGTTATGGTGTGTCTGAACGTCGTAACCGCACTTTATTTGATATGGGGCGATCTATGATGTCTCTTACCGATTTACCACTATCATTTTGGGGTTATGCATTAGAGACAGCTGCATTCACTTTAAATAGGGCACCATCAAAATCCGTTGAGACGACGCCTTATGAACTGTGGTTTGGCGAGAAACCAAAAGTTGTCGTTTCTTAAAGTTTGGGGCTGCGATGCTTATGTGAAAAAGTTTCAACCTGATAAGCTCGAACCCAAATCGGAGAAGTGCGTCTTCATAGAATACCCAAAGGTAACTATTGGGTACACCTTCTATCACAGATCCGAAGGCAAGTTATTCGTTGCTAAGATGGATCCTTTCTAGAGAAGAAGTTTCTCTCGAAAGAAGTGAGTGGGAGGAAAGTAGAGCTTGATAAGGTAATTGTACCTTCTCCCGAATTGGAAAGTAGTTCATCACAGAAATCAGTTCCAGTGATTGCTACACCAATTAGTGAGGAAGCTAATGATGATGATCATGAAACTTCAGATCAAGTTACTACAGAACCTCGTAGGTCTTCCAGAGTAAGATCCGCACCAGAATGGTGTAGTAATCATGTTCTGGAAGTCATGTTACTAGACCATGATGAACCTACGAACTATGAGGAAGCGATGATGAGCCCAGATTCCGCGAAATGGCTTGAGGCCATAAAATCTGAGATATGATCCATGTATGAGAACAAAGTACGGACTTTGATTGACTTGCTCGATGATCAGCAAGCCATGTTAAATGAATGGATCTTCAAGAGGAAGACGGACACTGATAGTAGTGTTACTATCTACCAAGCTCGACTTGTTGCGAAAGGTTTTCAACAAGTTCAAGGTGTTGAATACGATGAGATTTTCTCACTCGTGTCAATGCTTAAGTCTGTCTGAATCATGTTAGCAATTGCCACATTTTATGAAATCTGGCAAATGGATGTCAAAACGGCATTCCTTAATGGATTTATTAAAGAAGAGTTGTATATGATGCAACCATAAGGTTTTGTCAATCCTAAAGGTGCTAACAAAATGTGCAAGCTCCAGCGATCCATCTATGGACTGGTGCAAGCATCTCGGAGTTGGAATATACGCTTTGATAAGTTGATCAAAGCATATAGTTTTATATGGACTTACGATGAAGCATGTATTTACAATAAAGTGAGTGGGAGCACTACAGCATTTATGATAAGTATATGTGAATGACATATTGTTGATCGGAAATAATGTAGAATTATTCTGCAAAGCTTAAAGGAGTGTTTTGAAAAGAGTTTTTTAAAGCAAGACCTCGGTGAAGCTGCTTACATATTGAGCATCAAGATCTATTGAGATAGATCAAGACGCTTGATAAGATTTTCAATGAGTACATACCTTGGCAAGATTTTGAAATAGTTCAAAATGGAACAGTCAAAGAAAGAGTTCCTGCCTGTGTTGCAAAGGTATGAAATTGAGTAAGACTCAAATCCCGACCACAGCAGAAAATAGAAAGAGAATGAAAAGTCATTCCCTATGCCTCAGTCATAGGTTCTATAAAGTATGCTATGCTATGTACCAGACCTATTGTATACCTTGCTCTGAATTTGGCAAGGGAGTACAATAGTGATCTAGGAGTAGATCACTGGACATTGGTCAAGAATATCCTTAGTAAGGACTAAGGAGATGTTTCTCGATTATGGAGGTGATAAAAGAGTTTGTTGTCAAAGTTACATCAGTGCAAACTTTTACACTGATCCAGATGACTCTAAATCTCAACCTGGATACATATTGAAAGTGGGAGCAATTAGCTAGAGTAGCTCCGTGCAGAGCATTGTGGACATAAAATATTTGCAAAATACATACGGCTCTGAATGTGACAGACCCGTTGACTAAGCTTCTCTCACGAGCAAAACATGATCACACCTTAGTACTCTTTGGGTGTTAATCACATAGCAATGTGAACTATATTATTGACTCTAGTAAACCCTTTGGATGTTGGTCACATGATGATGTAAACTATGGGTGTTAATCATATACATATATGAATATTGGTGTTAAATCACATGGCGATGTGAACTAGATTATTGACTCTAGTGCAAGTGGGAGACTGAAGGAAATATGCCCTAGAGGCAATAATAAATTTATTATTTATTTCCTTATTTCATGATAAATGTTTATTATTCATGCTAGAATTGTATTAACCGGAAACATAATACATATGTGAATACATAGACAAACATAGTGTCACTAGTATGCCTCTACTTGACTAGCTCGTTTATCAGAGATGGTTATGTTTCCTAGCCATGGACAAAAGAGTTGTCATTTGATTAACGGGATCACATCATTAGGAGAATTATGTGATGGACTTGACCCATTCCGTTAGCTTAGCACTTGATCGTTTAGTATGTTGCTATTGCTTTCTTCATGACTTATACATGTTCCTGTAACTATGAGATTATGCAACTCCCGTTTACCGGAGGAACACTTTGGGTACTACCAAACGTCACAACGTAACTGGGTGATTGTAAAGGAGTACTACAGGTGTCTCCGAAGGTACATGTTGAGTTGGCGTATTTCGAGATTAGGTTTTGTCACTCCGATTGTCGGAGAGGTATCTCTGGGCCCTCTCGGTAATGCACATCATTATAAGCCTTGCAAGCAATGTGACCAATGAGTTGGTTACGGGATGATGCATTACATAACGAGTAAAGAGACTTGCCGGTGACGAGATTGAACTAGGTATTGGATACCGACGATCGAATCTCGGGCAAGTAACATACCGATGACAAAGGGAACAACGTATGTTGTTATGCAGTTTGACCGATAAAGATATTCGTAGAATATGTAGGAGCCAATATGGGCATCCAGGTCCCGCTATTGGTTATTGACCGAGAATAGTTCTAGGTCATGTCTACATAGTTCTCGAACCCGTAGGGTCCGCACGCTTAAGGTTTTGATGACAGTTATATTATGAGTTTATGAGTTTTGATGTACCGAAGGAGTTCGGAGTCCCGGATGAGATCGAGGACATGACGAGGAGTCTCGAAATGGTCGAGACGTAAAGATCGATATATTGGACGACTATATTCGGAGTTCGGAAAGGTTCCGAGTGATTCGGGTATTTTTCGGAGTACCGGAGAGTTACGGGAATTCGCCGGGGAGAAGTATTGGGCCTTATTGGGCCCTGCGGGAAAGAGAGAGGGGCTGCCTAGGGCAGGCCGCGCGCCCCCCCATGGCCTAGTCCGAATTGGAGTAGGGGGAGGGGCCGCACCCCCTCCTTCCTTCCCTTCTCTCTTCCCCTTCCTTGTCTCCTACTCCTAATACATGGAAGGACTCCTAGTTGGACTAGGAAAGGGGGAATCCTACTCCCGGTGGGAGTAGGACTCCCCTAGGGCGCGCCATAGAAGAGGGCCGGCCCTCCCCTCCTCCACTCCTTTATATACGGGGGTAGGGGGCACCCCATAGACACACAAGTTGATATACGGATCGTTCCTTAGCCGTGTGCGGTGCCCCCTTCCACCATATTCCACCTCGGTCATATCGTCACGGAGTTTAGGCGAAGCCCTACGTCGGTAGAACATCATCATCGTCACCACGCCGTCGTGCTGACGGAACTCATCTCCGGAGCTCGGCTGGATCGGAGGCCGGAGATCGTCATCGAGCTGAACGTGTGCTGAACTCGGAGGCTCCGTACGTTCGGTGCTTGGATCGGTCAGATCGTGAAGACGTACGACTACATCAACCGCGTTGTGATAACGCTTCCGCTTACGGTCTACGAGGGTACGTAGACGAACACTCTCCCCTCTCGTTGCTATGCCATCACCATGATCTTGCGTGTGCATAGGAAATTTTTTGAAATTACTACGTTCCCCAACAAGAAGGAGCTAGAGACGAAGGTGGCGCAGCTGGAGGCCGATCTCAAGGCGAGCGGTGAAGAGCTTGTTGCACTCAAGCGTGAGCGCGAGAAGGACGCCTACAGCTTTGGCGAGCTGCAGGATCGTCTCGCCGGGAGGGGCAAGGAGCTTAGCGCTGCCAAGGACTCCAACGCAGATCTTGAGTTGAAGCTGACTACTTTGACCAAGACACTGGACGGCGCCAGGGAGCAGGAGGTGGCCTTGAAGGAGAAGATCAAGGCCGACGAGGCACTGCTGGCGAGGGCTGCTGCCGCCCAGGACACTTTTAGGGAGAATGTGGAGCACTGGACGGAGGGTCTCGTGGATGTTGCCGCAGCCATCGACAAGGAGCTGGCGCAGCTGGGGATGGAGGATCTCGGGTACCCTTTCGATGAGAACCTCCAACCCAGCGCCAAGCTCAGCTTGTTCTTCAAAGGCGTGGCGACGGCCCTCCAGCGACTCCGGGAGAAGATCCCAAAGCAGCTGGCCGACGAGTCGCGCAAGGTCTGCGCGGGAGCTCTTCAAAAGGTGTTGGTGAAGGTGGCCTTCCGCAACCCAGGCCTCAACCTCACCAACGTCCTCAGGACCTTGCCGCCGGATGCTGATCTGGGAGCGCTCAAGACCCTTGTCGCACCCATTGTGGACAAGGTGAGCGGGATCAAGAGGGTTGAGGGCGATCGCGTAGATTAGGCCGCCCGTTTTCTCCTTTTCTTGTCGCTGCTGGTCATGTTATGAGAACAATCTGTTAGAGCTGCGACAAGCTATCTTGTAATATAACTCTATTTTGGGTAGTGATTGCTATGTTATTTCCTTTACTTGATTCCTTCCTTTGTATGTTTTTCCCTACGCTTTTAGGGAACTTGCCGGTGCAGGCGCCTTAGCCGCGAGCGCTGAGTGCGGGACGTCAGCAGCCTGCTGGCGGTGCCGCTACCGACAACAAACCTTGTCGCAACTAGTCGCAGCTCACTTAAGTTGTTGAGCAGACTCGAAACAAAGTAAGGGCGCAACTAGTTACGAGTTGGTTCCTCCGCGCACAGGTTTTCCATACAAAGCACGGTTGTTCGAGGAAGATAACTTAAAAAAATTTTAAACTGATTGCTCAAACTTTGGCAACTTAGCTTTTCTGTCGTTTGCTTCCTGGTAAAGCGAAACTTTCTTGAACGACGCCTGGTCCACACCGTTATCTTCTCCTTTCCCCCCGGCAAACTTGTGGGCGAGGGAACCTTCCTTTCTTTGAGAAAGAAAAAGAAGAGAAAATAAAGATATGGAGCCTTACGGCTCGTTATTGCTTACAGGAGGTAGGCACTGCACAAAGTGTCAGATAACACATGCCAAAAATAGAAAGCATGAAATTGACAAGATATGCAGAGCACATGAGCTTTATTTATGCACGGGGTCTGCGCCTGGCTTTGTATAAAGGATTACATGCAACAGCGGCAAGACTTGTACAAAAGGTGGTTGCCAGAACAGGTTCTGGCAACCACGCCTTACGGGTAAAACCTACGGAGATGCTCAATGTTCCAGGAGTTGCTCACCGGAATGCCATCTTTGGTCTCAAGGCGGACAGCGCCAGGCCTAGTGACTCATTTCACCCGGTAAGGGCCTTCCCACTTCGGCGTCAACTTGTTGGAATTCTTGGCGGACTGAACGTGCCAAAGAACAAGGTCGCCTTCCTCGAGACTTCTGGCATTAACTTTGCGGCTATGGTAGCGGCGCAAAGCTTGCTGGTAGCGAGCAGCTCGCACAGCGGCCTGAAGACGGTCTTCCTCAAGGAGCAGCGCGTCATCTTGCCGCAGCTGCTCTTGCTCAAGCTCATCATAAGCAAGCACGAGGTGACCCGTATACGAGTTCCGTGGGGAGAACTGCCTCTGCTCCATAGACTAGAGCGAAAGGTGTCTGGACAGTGGCTCGATTTGGCATCGTTCTGATCGACCAAAGAACCACCGGCAGCTCCTCAATCCAGTTCTTTCCGCACTTGCGCAGCCTGTCGAAAGTCCTGGTCTTGAGCCTGCGCAGCACTTCAGCATTTGCCCTCTCCGCTTGACCGTTGCTTCTTGGGTGAGCAACAGAAGCGAAGCAGACCTTGGCGCCAAGATCTTGGACGTACTGCGTGAAGGTGTGGCTCGTGAATTGCGTGCCGTTGTCGGTGATGATCCTGTTAGGGATCCCGAAGCGGCAAACAATCGACCTGAAGAACTTGACTGTTGACTGTGTTGTCACCTTCCTCACTGCTTCCACTTCCGGCCACTTTGTAAACTTGTCGATTGCAACGTACAAGTACTCAAAGCCCCCGACAGCTCGGGGAAAGGGGCCGAGGATGTCGAGCCCCCAGACCGAAAATGGCCAGGATAAAGGGATCGTCCGGAGAGCTTGAGCTGGCTGGTGTATCTGCTTGGAATGGAACTGGCACGCTTCACACTTGGTTACTTGTGAAGTTGCATCCTGGAGGGTTGTCGGCCAAAAGAAACCTTGCCGGAATGCTTTGCCGGCAAGCGCTCTTGCGCCAATGTGGTGACCACATATGCCTCCATGTATCTCTGCCAACAGCTTTTGTCCATCTTCCCGGTGAATACACTTCAATTTCACACCGTTGAGTCTTCTTTTGTACAGTGTGTTGTCGACAAACTGGTACATACTTGACTGCCGGGCTACTCTTTCCGCTTCTTCTTGCTCTTCGGAAAGTTCTCCTGTCTGAAGGAAACGGACAATCTGCTGTGCCCATGCTGGAGCTTGCGGCTCGACAACAAGGACTAAAGGCACATCTGCTGCTGCGGGAACATCCGCTTCTACGGCGAGAACCTGCGGCTCAGCCGGAGCTTGACGTTCCCCGGCAAGCTTGCCGGAGCAAAACTTGTTGGGAGCGTCTGCTTCAACGGAACAAACCCTAGGGCTTGCCGGAGCAGACTGTTCCTCAGCACCCTTGGTGTTGATCTTGGGGACCTTCTTGGCGGCGGCTTCGGGGAGCTCTGCCGGAAAATAGTCACCAGAAATCAACTTCCTCTTCTTGCTCTGTCCAGTTGATGGCGTTACAGACGGTTGAGTTAGTTTGAGCACAAAGATCCCTGGTTCCACAGGTAACTTAAGTGCGGCGCACTTCGACAGGCCATCGGCAATGTC
The DNA here is from genome assembly GCA_963921465.1 of Triticum timopheevii. NCBI lineage: Eukaryota > Viridiplantae > Streptophyta > Magnoliopsida > Poales > Poaceae > Triticum > Triticum timopheevii. The sequence goes on along the minus strand of OY997262.1, from coordinate 272,528,039 downwards.
GTTCTGAGCTCTTGGAACATGTTCCATCTGTAGGCCGTCAAAGTGCTCTTCTAATTTCTCACTTCATCAACATAAGCTTCCATCAACGGACTCTGGTAATTCTTGTTCACTTGGCGGACGACAAGCTGCGAGTCACCCCTGACATTGAGCTTCTTGATCCCAAGGTCTGCTGCGATCCTGAGACCGGCAAGCAAACCTTCATACTCTGCGGTATTGTTTGTTGCTTGCTCTTTGGGAAAGTGCATCTGGACTACGTACTTGAGGTGCTCTCCGGTGGGCGCAACAAGTAGCACGCCCGCACCGGCGCCTTGCAGTGAGAAGGCACCATCAAAGTACATCAGCCACTCTTTACTTGCTTCCTTGACGGGGATGCTCGTTTCTGGAATTTCTTCATCTGGTGTTGGCGTCCATTCTGCTATGAATTCTGCCAATGCTCTGCTTTGGATAGTTGAAGTGCTCTCAAACTTGAGGCCAAAGCTTGACAGTTCCAGTGCCCACTCGACAATCCTGCCTGTTGCTTCTGGATTCTGCAGTATCCTCTTCAGCGGAAAACGAGTGACAACTGTGATCTCATGCGCTTGGAAGTAATGGCGCAGCTTTCTCGAGGCCATGAGAAGGCCTAAAAGCAATTTCTGCACACCAGAATACCTTGACCTAGCCCCTGCAGAAGGGAACTGACAAAGTAAACTGGGCGCTGCACCATTCTCTTCTGTATCTCCTCACGAGCCTGCGCAGATCCATCTTTGTCGGGACCAGAGCTTGTCGGTGAAGTCCCCTGCTTGTTGCTGGATGCATCTGCCATGGTTGCTGGCCCATCATCCGCCTCCCTCTCCGCTACTAACGCAGCACTAACCACTTGATTGGTTGCCGCTATATACAGCAGCAACTTCTCTTGTGGCTTAGGTGCGACAAGTGTTGGAGTGGAGGACAGGTAGCTCTTTAAGTCCTGCAGCGCAGCTTCCGCTTCCGGAGTCCATTTCATTGGACCTGCCTTTTTCAATATTTTGAAAAACGGCAGGGCGCGCTCAGCAGACCTAGAGATAAACCTACTGAGAGCAGCCACGCAACCGGCAAGTCTTCGTACATCCTTGACGCGCTTTGGTGCTTCAATCTGCTCAATGGCCTTGATCTTGTCGGGATTGGCTTCAATTCCCCGCTGAGACACGAAGAACCCGAGAAGCTTGCCGGAGGGGACTCCAAACACACACTTCTCGGGGTTAAGCTTGAGGTTGATCTTGCGCAGATTTGCAAAGGTTTCGTCTAAATCCTGAATCAGAGTTGCCTTGTCCTTGCTCTTGACCACTATGTCATCCATGTAGGCTTCCACATTTCTATGCATTTGTGGCTCAAAAGCATCATGGACTACCCTTGCAAATGTTGAACCAGCATTCTTTAAACTGAAAGGCATCCGTATGAAACTGTATGTGCCACATTGAGTGATGAATGTGGTCTTCTCCTCATCCTCTTCTGCCATGAAGATCTGATGGTATCCTGAATATGCGTCAAGAAATGAAAGCAAGTCACATCCGGCCGTGGAGTCAACAATCTGGTCAATGTGCGGCAAGGGAAATGGGTCTTTGGGACAAGCTTTATTGACATCGGTAAAGTCGATACAAAGCCTCCATTTCTCGTTTGCCTTGCGCACGACTACAGGATTGGCCAACCACGTAGGATGGAGCACTCCTCTGACAAGGCCTGCTACTTCCAATTTCTTGATTTCTTCTGTGATGAATTCTTGGCGCTCCACTGCTTGTTTCCTGACCTTCTGCTTGACGGGCCGTGCATGAGGACAGACGGCAAGATGGTGCTCCATTACTTTCCTAGGAACACCGGGGATGTCAGACGGTTGCCACGCAAACACGTTGACATTCGCCCGTAGGAAAGCAACGAGCGCGCTTTCCTATTTAGGGTCGAGAGTGGCACTGATGGTGAAGGTACCACCAGTACCGTCCTCCTTGGCGGACACCTTCTTGGTCTCTGGCGGAGCTGCCATTGTCTTCTTACGCTTGCCGGTGGAGCTCGATGGTGCGTCCTCGACGGTAGCGCAGCACTCCGAAGAGGTGCGCTTGCCGGAGTGGGCATCCGAACTCTTGCCGGACTTAGTCTTCTTCTTCCCCCGGGAGCTTCAACGGCAAGCGACTTGTGATCCATTGCGGCTGCTGCTTCCCGGTAGATCTTGTCGGCGCAGATAAGAGCATCCTTCTTGTCGCCAGGGACAGAGATGACACTTATCGGGCCTGGCATCTTCAGCATGTTGTATGCGTAGTGAGAGGCTGCCATGAATTTGGCGAGTGCTGGACGGCCGAGTATCCCATTGTAAGGCAATGGAAAGTCAGCAACGTCAAAAGTGACCCTCTCAGTCCTGAAGTTCAACTCGCTGCCAAATGTCACCGGCAACATGATCTTTCCCTTCGGCTTGCTCCTTCCCAGATTGATTCCTTGGAATGTGCCGGTCTCTTCGAGCTTGCTATCAGGGATCTGGAGTTTCTGGAGTACCGCGGAGGAGATCAGGTTCAAGCCGGCCCCGCCGTCAACTAGCATCTTAGTGACCTTGAGGTTGCGGATAGTTGGTGAAACCAACATCGGCAAGCACCCGACCGCAGTTATGCGATCAGGGTGGTCCTCAATATCAAAGATGATAGGCGTGCTGGACCATTTCAGAGGCTTGCGTGACTCGACGGGTGGTTCTGCCGCATTGACTTCCCGCACCCACTGCTTGAGCTGGCAGTGTGAAGTATGCAGAGAAGCACCGCCGTCAATGCACAGGACCTCTGTGGCTTTCTGGAACTCCTGCTCACCGGTGTCGTCATCATCCATATCTTCATCGTCGTCGTCATCTTCATCCTTGTCGCAGCCGCGGGGAGGTCTGTCTCCTTGCCGCTGCTTGGCCTTGCCGCGGCGTCCTCCTCGGCCGGGGCATTTCTTGCCGGATCCTCCAATACCTTCTTGGGACTTCTCCTTGTCGCGTCGCTCGTATTCAGCCTTTTGCTGCTCGACAAGCTGCTCGACCTTCTTGCAGCTCTGGAGGTCATGGCCCTTGGTGCGATGGATCTTGCAGTACTGCTTGTTGGAGCCGTCCTGCTTGTCGGTGACCGCCACAGCCTGGCAGTTGGTGCATGCGGCAATCTCCTTGCCGGAGCTACCAGCTTTGGCTTTCTTGGCGCCACCTCCATTGCCGGACTGCTCAACGACTAGCACATCTTTGCCTTTCTTCTTCCTGTTGTTCCGCCGCCGGTTCTTCTTTGCCGGGGCAGCATCCTCACTGTCAGATCCTCCTGCTCCTGTATTCTCTCCGGGGAATTTCCTCCCTTCCTCAGCACGTGCACACTTGTCGGCCAGGGCATATAGCTCACTGACGCCTTTGATCTTGCACATCGCCATCTCCTCCCGCATCCTGCGGTTTCGCACGTTCTAATGGAACGCGCTGATGACCGCGGCAGGGTGGACATCTGGGATATTGTGTTGTACACGGCTGAATCTCTGAATGTACTTGCGCAGGGGCTCTCCTTCCTTCTGGGCGAGCAGATGAAGGTCGCTCTCCTGGCCATGAGGCTTGTGGCCGCCTGTAAAGACGCCAACAAACTGATGGCATAGGTCTGCCCAGGAGGATATGGAGTTGTCCGGCAAGTGCATGAGCCAGGACCTGACATTGGGCTTGAGCACCAGCGGGAAGTAGTTGGCAAGGATCTTGTCGTCCCGCCCCCCGGTAGCTTGCACCGCGATGGTGTAGATGCTGAGGAACTCCGACGGATGCGACTTGCCGTCGTACTTCTCTGGTACGTCTGGCTTGAAATTCTTCATGCTGGGCCACTGGACTTGCCGCAGCTCACGAGTGAACGTAGGGCAACCTACCGCGTACGGCAAGTCGCCTGGTTCCCCTGGCGCATGCATGTCGACAGAGGGCCCAGCGCGCTGGTCCGATTGACGCTGCGCTTCTCTTCGGCGCTCGATGCGAGTACGAGCGTCTTCTTGTTGTCGTTCATGAAGAACTTGGCGCTGATCGCGACGAGCTCGTGGATCTGATGATGCGGTGGAGTCACTGTCGAGGTAGATTCGGCGAGTCGGCGATCTTGGCCTTCGGGGCGGAGAGTGCATGGTGGTTGCACCCCCACCGGTTTTGTCGCCATCGGCTCGTGCCTGGCAGTCTTGCCGCGGCCGCGATGTACTCGGCTGCCGTGGAGTGTCGCTATTGGCGAAGCCGATGAGACTCTGAATGGTGGCCCTCCATTGGTCGATCTTGTCTGCCATTGGAGGGTAATCCAGGAGCAGTTGAGCTCGCGCCAAAGCTTCTGCTGAAGTGGTGGGCGGCAGTGGCGAACGGTGCGAGGAGCGGGATATGCTCGGACTTCTAACTATGTTAGAAGGAGCAGTATCCCGTCCAGGCGACCGTGTCTCGCTCGTGCCAGCATGTTGGCATGCATGCTGGTCTTGAGCACCCCGAGATCCACCGGCTCGATCTTGGTCCAACGAACGTATGGTACCGCGAGTACCATGACGCTGTCGGTCCCGCACCTCCTGGGATGGGCACGGTGCATGTACGGACGCCGAGGTCTGCGCAGCCTTGTCCTTGGACCTGGCAGCACCGTGAGCTCCCTCGTCGACGCCCGTTCTTCCGCCGGCGTCTACCCCACCACTCGTTTGCTCCGGTGGTGGTGGGATCGATGCGGACGGAGTAGCCGCCTCCGAAGCCTTCTTCTTCGGTGGCATGTCGATGAAGAACATGAAGATCTAGCTCGTGTGAACGCCGGTTCAGGTTCACACAACCTCGACGCCCCCTACCTAGCGCGCCAAAGATGTCATGGGAACTGATCCACGGACACCTATGGACCGGCGGACCGAGCCCCTTTCGGTTCGGCGGGGGACGGAGATCGCGCGAAGAGCGGATCGAGGCGAAGCACACGAGCAGTTTACCCAGCTTCGGAGCTCTCCGGAGAGATAATACTCCTACTGCTGCATGTCTGAGTGTATTGAGTTCTTGCTCGGGAGCGCTGAGTACTACAGTACACACTAGTTGCTAACGAGACCAAGCGTGAGTGTTTTTCTGCCTTCAAACCCCCCTCTACGTTGCGCATGGGCCTCCTTTTATATGCTCAAGGGGTCACCGACAGGTGGCAACGTAGACAAGGGTAAAACTGGAAAGGTGTTGCGGTTGGTACAACTACCTGTACAGTGTATCATACCTAACCCTGACGGCAGGGGACAAAGGCATTAAATGCTCGTCTGCGTCGCCCAAATAGTGCAAAAAGGGACCGTCAGGGACGCCACCGCTTGCCACGATGGCAATCTTGTCAGCGCCGCTAGCCACCGCGCACCGCTGGCTGCACAGCTTCTTGCCACGCGCGCCTGGAAAGGTGCCAGGGCGACACGTTGGTGGATGTGCTGGAGCGCGGGTACAGAGTGGTAGCTTGCCGCGACAAGCGCCTTGCCGCGGTCATTGTCTTGTCGCGTCCGGAAGCTTGTCGCTCACCGGGCCTCGCCGGGACGCGTGGCGCATCGCGGCAAGTTCCTTGAGATGCCTCGGTTGGCCTTCCCGGCAAGCTCCTCTTGCCGGGGCCTTGTCTCCTTGGCTTGAATACTTTGTTCTTGAATGGCTCCAAAGGAACCACGGAGGACCTTGGCGGTCACCCGGCAAGCCTTGCCGCGGGATGCTGCGACTGCCCGTGCACAAGTTCGGGATACTAGGGTACCCCTACTCTAGTACACTGACACTGTGTTTGAAGGCCGCTAAGGCTTCGGCGTCCGGATAGTCCATGATTTGATTCTTTTTAATTAGGAACCGATTCCAAAGCTTGCGAGCCGATTCGCTTGGTTGCTGGATTATGTGACTCAAGTCGTCAGCATCTGGTGGCCGGACATAAGTGCCCTTAAAGTTGGCCCAAAAAGCATCTTCCAAATCTTCCCAGGTTCCAATGGATTTTCTGGAAGGCTGTTCAGTCAGTGTTGTGCTGGTCCTTTCAGCTTTAGAGGAAGATATTTAATGGCATGGAGGTCATCTCCATGAACCATATGAATGTGTAGAATAAAATCTTCAATGCAGACGGCCGGATCCGTCGTTCCGTCATACTGGTCGATGTTCACGGGTTTAAACCCTTCCGGAAACTGGTGTTGCATTACCTCATTACCTCATCGGTAAAGCACATAGGGTGTGCGGCACCCCTGTATCGTGCAACATCACGGCGGAGATGGGATTACATCTGAGTTCGATTATGATCCCGAATATTGTAATGTTCATCACGCCGGACTTCATAGCCATTATCTCGTGTCGGGGCACAGCCTCTTGATCCATAGATCGATCTGGTCTGACCAGCTTTATTGGCTAGGTCCCGTTGCAAGTCATATGTGTAACCCACAACTGTTGTCTCCTTGCCTCTTCGGCAAGGGGGTGTGTGCTGGTGTTCGGCTTGATATGCCACTTTATCCCCTCCACGTGGTGGTCGATCTGGTTGATCTGCCTGATTGTATTTCGACCGTATTGGCTCAAGGGCTTCGTCATTGAATTGGGGCAGCAACTTGCGCTTGGGGTAACTTTTGGTAGGTCGCTCATGGCCATACTCCTCGGCAGCCAGGAACTTGGTCCACCTTTCATTGAGCGTATCCTGTTCAGCTTTGAGCTCCTGCTGTTTCTTTTTCAGGCTCCACACTGTGGCGATGAGCTGTCGCTTGAAGCGTTCTTGTTTGAGGGGTTCCTCTGGCACAACAAAATCTTCGTCACCGAGGCTAACATCCTCTTCGGAGACTGGCATGTAATTGTTGTATTCTGAATCTTCGTAATCAGCATGTTCTGGGCTATACTGACCCTCTTCCCTCTCATCCTGTTCGGATGTGGGCTCGACGGGGTGTTCGGGATCTTCGGCACTATCCAGGGTCTCGTTATCTCTGGTGCCGGTATTACTATCCTTTGCCCGACGTGATCGTGAGTGGCGCCCCTGACGTCAACGCTTTGGTGGTTTATCGACGGGCTTGTCCTCATCGGGGTTCTGATTATTCTCATCTTCATTTTTATCAGGAGTGTCCACCATGTATACGTCATAGGTTGAAGTGGTCGTCCAATGCCCTGTGATGGGTGGGACTTGGCTCGATTCGGTATCGATATCATCGTCCACACCATCGATGTCTTCAGATGCGTAGTCTAGCATGTCGATTAAATCCTTGATAATGGCTATTAAGTGGGTGGTGGGCGGGTCATAAAATTCCCCACTCCCAGCCCCCAGCCCATGCTGGGTGCAGTTCGGAGGCAAAGCTTACGTAATGGCGAGAGATCGCATCAAACCCAGTGCTTCATCTAGGGGCGAAAGCTAGGTGAGAGTCTGCAAGTCTATAGGGCTAAGTTCGGAGACAGACACCTGATCGGGCTCGATCGACGCAAACCTTGATAGTTCAGAGCTATCATCCAGAGAGTCCAAAACCGCATCTGGGTCTCCGGTCGGAAGTTCCATAGTAGAAGAGAGTCCGGCGGGGGTGATCCCCCCGTCCTCGGATGATACTACCCGCTCTGGATCTACGGCCGAGGCGGGTTTGAGTGTCGACCCCTGGACGGGATCTAAGAGTGGATCCGAAAAGCTTCCTTCATGGCGGCAAGGGGCGAAAGCCGAAGCCGCGAACCCTGTGAAGACCAGATCTCCTCGGATATCGGCGATGTAATTCAGGTTTCCAAACCTAATCTGGTGGCCGGGGGCGTAACTATCGACCTGCTCAAGGCGGCCGGTCGAGTTGGCACGAAGCACGAAGCCGCCAAACACGAAAACCTGTCCGGGGAGATGTAAGGGCATATTTATCCCTTAGGTGTTTTGGTGATTGATGACAATGCTTTTGCGGACTAATCGTGTGCCTTGAGTTTCTCAGATACTTCATCACTAGGCACGAGACGATTCGGTGCCCCTCGGAGACTATTGAAGTCGGCGTTGTTCTACGTTTCTCTTTGGTGGATTTGAGTCGTAGGAGAGCCGTACTATTAAGAGGGGGTCCGCGTCGGAAAGGTTTGGGTGGAATCAACACGTACACTTGTCCTACCTTTCCTTGCACTTTGGAGCTTCTCTTCGTTATCCTGGTTGTGCTAAAATCTGACGGCTACTGCTGTACTTGCGGTAGTACCGCAAGTACCAGCGGTAGTACCGCTGTGGGTCACGGTAGTACCGCTCCTCTGGAGCCGTAGTACCGCGGCTCCCAGGCCTAGTGCCGCTCCAGTACAGTAGTAGGGGCGGATGTAATTTTTTACATCCGTGCCACCAACGGTAGTGCCGCTCGTCCAGCGCGGTAGTACTGCGGGAGCCCACGGTAGTACCGCTCGCCAGGAGTCGTAGTACCATGGCCCTCCTACCTAGTACCGCAACGTCACGGTAGTAGGAGCGGATGTAATTTTTTACATCCGCGCCGCAACAGTAGTACCGCGCCTCGCGTGCGGTAGTACCGCGTCGGATTTTTGCACCACCTCATTTTCAGCGGAAGTAGGCACGGATGTAATTTATTTCATCTGTGCCCTTCCCTGGCAATGACTTTCCTGCCTTGCGGTAGTACCACAAGGGGGAGCGGTAGTACCGTGCAAGCGGTAGTACTGCACCCTAGTCAGGCAAGTCCCGGCCTCTGCTGCTGTCGCGGAAGTACCGTGGTCCGCCACGGTAGTACCGCGCGGCCTCGCGGTAGTACCGCGCCCTTGGAGCGGTAGTACCGCGTGTCGCGGGCTGAACATGTGGATAATGGTTGGATTTTTCCCATGACTATATAAGGGGCGTCTTCTACCTCTAGTTGACTACCTCTTCCACCTCTAAGCTCCATTGTTGCTCCAAGCTCCATTTTCGCCCGATCTCTCTCCCTAGCCAATCAAACTTGTTGATTTGCTCGGGATTGGGTGACAAGGGCCCGATCTACACTTCCACCACAAGATATTTGATTCCCCCCACTTATCCCTAGCGGATCTTGTTACTCTTGGGTGTTTGAGCACCCTAGATGGTTGAGGTCACCTCGAAGCCATACTCCATTGTGGTGAAGCTTCGTGGTGTTGTTGGGAGCCTCCAATTGTTGTGGAGATTGCCCCAACCTTGTTTGTAAAGGTTCGGTCGCCTCCTTCAAGGGCACCAATAGTGGAATCACGGCATCTCGCATTGTGTGAGGGCGTGAGGAGAATACGATGGCCCTAGTGGCTTCTTGGGGAGCATTGTGCCTCCACACCGCTCTAACGGAGACGTACTTCCCCTTAAAAGGAAGGAACTTCGGTAACACATCCTCGTCTCCACCGGCTCCACTCTTGGTTATTTCGTGCCTTTACTTTTGCAAGCCTACTTGTGTTGCATCCCTTGCTTGCTTATGTGCTAGTTGTTATTGCATCATATAGGTTGCTCACTTAGTTGCACATCTAGACAACCTATTTTGTTGCAAAGTTTAATTTGGTAAAGAAAAGCTTAAAAATTGTTAGTTGCCTATTCACCCCCCCCCCCCTCTAGTCAACCATATCGATCCTTTTAATTGGTATCAGAGCCTCGTCTCTTTTTAAGGACTTTACCATCCGAAGAGTATGGTTGATGTCGTAGATGATGTGGGAGAGCACTCCGGTGCAGATCCGATATCATCTACGGGAGATGGGGGTAACTTGATCTCACGTGAGGAATTCAATGTGGCTTTGGAAACATTGAAAACCTCCATGACGACCGAGGTCAAGGACATGTTTAAGGAATTCCTAGAAGGACTTAAACAATCTACCTCGCCGATGAAAGTGGGTGATCCCACCAACAAGGTGACGGATGCTACCTCCGACAAGGGGGAAGCTAACATTGAAAAGAGTCCTTCTATTAGTGGTAGAAATGGCACCGGCATCTTTGCTCATGTGGAACCCCCAATTTATGGAGGGCCGATCCCTTCCACGCATTTGAATCATGCCGGTCCTCCTCCTAAATATGAGAAACATGAAGATTTTGATTCTTGGGTTTATCGCTTCAAGCATCATTTGAAACATGTGAACACTAACCTTTGGAGAATCATTGAAGAAGGTTTCTATCCTCATGACCCAAGCAACTTCACCCCTCGAGAAACCGTGGACAATCAATGCAATGAGAGTGCTCTCTTCATCATCCAAGATGCAATCATTCCCGAAGATCTCCCTCATCTTCGACCTCATGCCATGGCTAAAGAAGCATGGAAATGTGTTGAGTCTCTCTATCGAGGAAGTGCTAGCATTCAACGCTCCAACTATGAAGTGGTGCAAGATGAAGCCGATGAGTTTGCAATGAAAGAAGATGAAGAACCTCGTGAGCTCTTTCGAAGAGTGACCAAACTCGCGGTCTCACTCCGAGATCATGGAAGCAAGGACACAGATGACAATTGGATCAAGCGCAAGTTCCTCAAGGCCATGATGCCCTATAACAAGGCCATGTCCTCCGTCATTCGTCAAAGACCGGACTTCCACTCCATGACCTCAAGTGAAGTATTGGATGAGTTTGTTGCAATGAGCATCTTGGACAAGACCGCCGACAATGCGGTGCTCCGTTCTCAAAGGGCAAAGAAGCCCAACCTTGCTTTGAAGGCCAAGGTCATCATGGAAGAAGAGGAAGAAGTTGAAGATGAGGAGAGCAATTCCGAAGACACCAAGTATGATTATCATGAGCACATGGCCCTTGCTTCAAGACAATTTTGGAGCAAGAAGAATTCAAGACCCAACTTCAACAAGAACAACTCAAGTGGCGTCAAGGGCAAGCAACGAGTTAGAACTTGCTTCAACTGTGGCAATGTGAGCCATTTCATTGCGGATTGTCCTTACGAGAAGCGGGAAGACAATGGTGGCAAATTCAATCGAAAAGACAAAGCCAAGTCCTTCCCCAACAAGAACAACTTCTCCAAGAAGACTCCAACTCGTGGATTGGTGGTTCAAGAAGAATACCATGAGGATGACGATGATGATGAAAGTGGAGAAGCAATGGCCATGGCATTCGTTGCCATTGCTACTACTCCCCCGGTGTCTCTCTTTGATTCACCCAACGAAAACATCACCGCCAAGTGCCTCATGGCTAAAGCTTCAAACAAGGTAACCCCCAACATCACAACCACCATCATTACTAATCCCTCCTTGGAGGATTGCATTGATGAACATGTTGAGTCTAATGAGGAAGTGAATGAATTTGAGTCTTTTATGAGTAAGGTCAAGGGTAAGTCCAAGAAGCACTTTGTTGCTCTCTTGGAACAACTTGGTGAGGCCAATGACATGATCGAGGCTCACGAAGAAACCATCTCTAAGATGGAAGGTCATAGCCGTGACTATGCCGATGAGATATCGGATCTCTCTAATGCTCTTGAGGAAGAGTGTGTGCATCGTTTGACTTTTGAGGAGTCACACAATGATGACCATGCTAAGTTAAAGAAAGATCTTGATCATGCTCTTGTCGTGTCTCGTGTGCTAACTTCCGAGAAGGCTAAACTTGAGGTTGATCATGCTAGACTCAAAGAGGAGTTTGAGATACTTGACAAGGCCCACAAGGTCTTGAAGGGTGCTCACGCTAACCTCAAAGAGTCTCATGCTCAACTCCAAGTTAAGCTAATCAAGGAAAAGGCCACCTTTCCTCATATGGTATTAATTGATAATGCATGTGCTACTAACCCGTGTTGTGAGCATGTGCATCTTGTGGAGGAGAATGCCAAGTTGAAGGATCAACTTGAGAAAGGCCTTGTGACATGCATTCAAGGTGAGAAAAACCTCAACGACCTCTTGAGCAATCAAAGGAAAGTTGTGGCTAAGGAAGGAATTGGGTTTGCACCCAAGTCCAAGAGCAAGAAGAAGAAGAACAACAAGACCAAACGTCCTCCTCTTCTCAAGCAAACATTTGTGAAAGAAGGAGAGGGTGCTCCTAAGTAGAAGAAGGAAAAAGTGAAGGGAGTTGATGTTCAAAAGGGCAAAAGCATTTCCTCAAACAAAGCCGGCGACTTTAACCCGTCATATGTGTTGTGTCGTGCTAGTGATCGACATGTCTTTGCTAAATTTGTTGGTTCTCCTTATGAGTACATTGAATGGTCTATTTGGGTTCCCAAGACCCTTGTTACTAACATCAAAGGACCCATTACTAAATGGGTACCTAAAACCAAGCATTGATCTCTTGTAGGTGTTTGCTTCCGGTGGGGGATCATGGTTGCTCGATAGTGGAGCAACAAATCATATGACCGGGAGCAAGGACTTGGTGGTGGACGTGCAAGAGATTCCATCTATGCCCACCAATGTCAAGTGGGGTGATGCATCACATTTTAAGGTATTGGGTCTCGGCAAGGTTGTCAGTTCTCATGATCTAACGATCGAGAAAGTCATGCTTGTTGAGTCCCTTGCATACAATTTGCTTTCCGTTCGTAAACTTGCACTCATGGGTTTTGCTACCTTCTTTGACATTGATACTGTGGCCCTCTTATGGAGCAAGACTCTTAAAGTAGCCTTTGTTGGGCATGTCGAGAACGGTCTCTATGTGATTAACTTTTCGAAGCGACCCACTAAGACCGCAACATGCCTAATGGCTAAAGTTGACGTGGGATGGCTTTGGCATCGCCGTTTAGCCCACGTCAATATGAGATCTTTGCAAAGTCTTCTCAAGGGGGACCATGTTCGTGGACTAACAAATTTTAGTTTTGCCAAAGATCATGCTTGCAGTGCTTGTATTGAAGGAAAGCTTCATGAGAAGGCTCACCCTCCCTCAACCATCATCTACTCGAAGAGACCCTTGGAGCTCCTTCACATGGATCTCTTTGGGCCTCCATCTTTTGATAGTCTTGGAGGTAGAAAGTATTGCTTGGTAATTTTGGATGATTATTCAAGATACACTTGGGTATACTTCTTCAAGAGGAAGAGTGAGACTCAACAAACCGTCATCGACTTTCAAATGAAGCTCAACGTCAACATAATGCAAAGATCTTGACAATCAGAAGTGACAACGGCACCGAGTTCAAGAACTACACCTTGGATGAGTTTCTTAGTGATGAGGGGATCAAGCACCAATATGCTGCTCCATACACCCCTCAACAAAATGGTGTTGCGGAGAGGAAGAACCGGACGTTGATGGATGCGTCTAGGACCATGATGGCGGAGTTCAAGTCTCCATACAACTTTTGGGCCGAAGCCATCAACACCGCATGTCATGCATCCAATCGGCTCTATCTTCGCAAAGGCTTGAACAAGACTCCTTATGAGATACTCACCGGCAACAAGCCCAACCTCAAGTACTTCTGGGTGTTTGGTTGTAAGTGTTTCATTCTCAAGAAAGGTGTTCGTTTGTCTAAATTTGAGGCTAGAGCTCATGAGGGCATATTTGTTGGTTATGCTACAAACTCTCATGCTTACCATGTTCTCAACAAGTCTACCGGACTCATTGAAGAGACGTGTAACGTGGAGTTTGACGAAAATAACGGCTCCCAAGTGGAGCAAAGTGGTACTTTTGATGTAGGTGATGAAATTCCTCCCCAAGCCATAAGAAGAATGGGTATTGGTCAAATCCTACCCATTGAGGAACCCCTTGTGGCCGAAGGAGAAGGACAATGCTCCACTCAAATGGAGCCATCACCTCCCCAAGACCCACACGCTTCCGAAGAACAAAGTGAAGGCCCTCATCCTCGTGAACAAGACCAAGGGCAAGATCAACCTCAAGATGGTGGTGAATCTCTAAATGATACCCAAGGTCAAGTTCTCCCCCTCGAGCAAGTTCAAGATCAAGAACAAGCTCAAGACGGTGCTCAAGATGATCAAGTTAACCCTCCTCCTTCCACACCCGAGGAGGAATTAGAGCGTCGTGCCGTGAAGATTGCTTCCAAGCTCGCCACCCAAGGCCATCTCATGGAAAACGTGGTTGGAAGCCTAAGAAAGGGGGTAAGCACTCGTAGACAATTAGCAAACTATTGTGAACATCACGCGTTTGTCTCTTGTGTTGAACCCCAAAAGGTCTATGAGGCGCTCGAAGACTCGGATTGGCTCAATGCCATGCATGAAGAACTCAACAACTTAGAGTACAACAAGGTGTGGAGATTGGTGCCAAGACCATCGGGGAACCACAACGTCATTGGAACCAAGTGGATCTTCAAGAACAAGAAAGATGCTCATGGGAACATCATTCGCAACAAGGCAAGATTAGTAGCACAAGGCTACTCCCAAGTCGAGGGTGTCGACTACAGTGAAACCTTTGCTCCTGTTGCTCATCTTGAATCCATTCGTTTGTTGATTGCTTATGCTTCCCATCACAACTTTAAGTTGCAACAAATGGATGTGAAAAGTGCTTTTCTTAATGGTCCTATTAATGAGTTGGTCTATGTCAAGCAACCCCCCGGGTTCGAGGACCCCTACTTCCCGGATCATGTGTATCAACTCGATAAGGCACTCTATGGCCTTAAACAAGCCCCACGTGCGTGGTATGACCACCTTACCGAGTTGCTACAAGATCATGGATTTGAAGTAGGACAAATCGATCCCACTCTTTTTACTAAGAAGGTCAAAGGGGAGCTGTTTGTATGCCAACTATATGTTGATGATATTATCTTTGGTTCTCCTAACAAAGCTTTCAATGAGGAATTTGCCGCTCTCATGACCTCAAAGTTCAAGATGTCTTTGATGGGAGAGTTGAAGTTCTTCCTTGGTTTTGACATCAAACAAAGAAGAGAAGGAACCTTCATCAACCAAGCCAAATACACTCAAGACATGCTTAAAAGATTCAAGCTAAGTGATGTCAAGCCAGCTACTACACCAATGCCTACCAAGTGCCAACTTGACATCGATCCCAATGGTAAAGCGGTGGATCAAAAGGTATATCGCTCCATGATTGGCTCCTTGCTTTACCTTTATGCATCTAGACCGGATATCATGTTGAGTGTGGGGATGTGTGCACGGTTTCAAGCTGCACCGAAGGAAAGTCACTATGTGGCGGTCAAGCGAATCTTTTGATATTTGCCTCATACCCCAAACTTTGGCTTATGGTACCCAAGAGGAGCAAACTTCAAGCTTGAAGGTTTTACGGATTCCGATTGGGCGAGAGAAAAAGTGGATAGGAAGTCCACTTCCGGAGGGTGCCAATTTCTTGGTTGCTCTTTGGTAAGTTGGTCTTCCAAGAAGCAAAGTTGTGTGTCTCTCTCGTCCACCGAAGCGGAGTATGTGGCGGCCGGTAGTTGTTGTGCTCAACTCCTATGGATGAGGCAAACTTCAAAGGAGTACGGTGTCATTTGTGACAAAGTGCCTCTTTGGTGTGATAATGAAAGTGCCATCAAGATTTCTCTCAACCCGGTGCAACACTTCAAGACGAAGCACATTGAGATTTGGTATCACTTCATCCGGGATCACATTAGGCGAGGGGAGATCAAGCTCAAGTATGTCAACACTCATGATAACCTTGCAGATATTTTCACGAAGCCCTTGGATGAAGCAAGATTTCGCGAGTTAAGGCATGAGCTAAATATCATTGATTTGAGCAATGTGACTTGAACCCGTGTACCCCCCACCACACTCAACTTGTTGTCTAGTTTAGGTGTAGGCATGGACATAGGGGGAGTGTTGTTCTCTCAATGAACTCTCCCTCCCCACATTATGCATAAATCGATCACCTCTTTCACATTAGCCATTTTTTTATGGTACTTGTGCATCAAAGACGAGTTTTGGTCATGGGCCCAAGGATAATTCTTCGCGGTGCCATACCATCCAACTCAAACATAGGTGGCTTCGGCCACCGCCCTCTCTCTTCAAGAGGCTTTGTCGCTTGGTGGTTTCTTGTTGTCTTTCTGCCTCTGGTTTGTGCGTGTTCTTGTGGTTTCCTGTGTGTGAAAAGTTTCCGTGCAAAGGCCTTCTTCTCGTGTTGAAACATGCGGTGACTTGAGTTCACGGTACTACCGCGGCCAGCTACGGTACTACCACAGCCCGCCATGGTACTACCGCTTGTGGGAGCATGGTACTACCGTCACCACACGGCAGTAATTTTTTACTGCCGCCTGGGTGAGCGGTACTACTGCCTCGGTGCGGTACTTCTGCCCGAGCGGTACTACCGTGTCGGTGTACTAAAGTAGGGGTACCTTAGTATCCCAAACTTGTGCACGGGCAGTCGCAGCGTCCCGCCGCAAGGCTTGCCGGGTACCCGCCAAGATCCTCCGTAGTTTCTATTGATGCCATTCAAGAACAAAGTGTTTTAACTGAGAAGACAAAGCCCCGGCAAGAGGAGCTTGCCGGGAAGGACAAGGCCCCGGCAAGAGGAGCTTGCCGGGAAGGCCAACCAAGGCACTTCAAAGAACTTGGCGCGACGCGCCGCGCGTCCCGGCAAGACCCGACGAGCGACAAGCTTTCGGGCGCGACAAGACAACGACCGCGGCAAGGCGCTTGCCGCGGCTAAGCCACCACTCTGTGCCCACGCTCCAGCGCATCCGTCGACGTGTCGCCCTGAGACCATCCCAGACACACGTGGCGGGAAGCTGTGCAGCCAAGCGGTGCGAGGTGGCAAGTGGAGATGACGAGAAGGCCATCGTGGCAAGCGGTGGCGCACCTAACGGTCGCTTTTCTGCACTGTTTAGGCGACGCGGACGGGCATTTAATGCCTTTGTCCCCTGCCGTCAGAGTTAGGTAGGATCCACTGTAGATGGCAGTTGCACCAACCACACCTTTTACACTTTTACCCCCGCATGCGTTGCCACCTGTCGGTGACCCCTTGAGCCTATAAAAGGAGGCCCATGCGCAACGTAGAAGGGGTTGGACTCATTCGAAACCAGAACACTCTCACGCTCTCGAGCAAGAACATAAGACAATCACAAAGCAGTAGTAGGAGTATTATCTCTCCGGAGAGCTCCGAAGCTGGGTAAAAATCGCCCGCGTGCTCCGCCTCGATCCGCTCTTCGTGCGCCCTCCGCTCCCTACCGGACCGAAAAGGGGCCCTGCCCCATAGGTGCTCGTTTCCCATGACATCTTTGGCGCGCCAGGTAGGGGGCGTCGAGGTTGTGTGAACCCGATCCGGCGTTCACGCGAGCCAGATCTTCATCTGTTTCATCATCTTCACCGACATGCCACCGAAGAAGAAGGCTTCGGAGGTGGCTGCTCCGTCAGCGTCGATCCCACCGCCACTGGAGCAAACGGGTGGTGGGGTGGACGCCGGAGGAGGAGCGGGCGCCGACGAGGGAGCTCACATCATTACCAGATCCAAGGACAAGGCCCCGCAAACTTCGGCGTCCATACACGCACCGCGCCCATCTCAGGAGGCGTGGGACCGACAGCGTCATGGTGCTCGCAGCACCATACTCGCGTTAGAACAAGGCCAAGCTGGTGGATCTCGGGGCGTTCAAGACCAGCATGCATGCCAGCATGCCGGCACGAGTGAGGTACGGTCGCCTGGATGGGGTACTGCTCCTTCCAACCCAGTTGGAAGTCCGAGCATATCCCGCTCCTCGCACCGTTCACCGCCGCCACTGAAGACTCCAGAAGAAGCGTTAGCCCGAGCTCAACTACTCCTGGACTACCCTCCAACGGCGGACAAGATCGACGATTGGAGGGCCACTATACAGAGCCTCATCGGCTTCGCCAACGGCGACACTCCATGGCAGCCAGCTGCGTCACAGCCGCCGCAAGATTGCCGGACGCGAGCCGATGGCGACAAGACCGGTGGATGTGCAACCACCGTGCACTCCCCACCCCGAAGGCCAAGATCGCCGACTCGCCGGGTCAACCTCGACACCGACTCCACGGCATCGTCAGATCCACGAGCTCGTCGCGATCAATGCCAAGTTCTTCAAGAACGACAACATGAAGACGCTCGCACCCGCATCAAGCGTCAAAGAGAAGCGCGGCGTCAGTAAGACCAGCGCGCTGGGCCCGCTGTTGACATGCATGCGCCAGGGGAACCAGGCGACTTGCCATACGCGGTAGGTTGCCCTGCGTTCACTCGTGAGCTGCGGCAAGTCCAGTGGCCCAGCACAAAGAACTTCAAGCCAGATGTACCGGAGAAGTATGATGGCAGGTTGCATCCGTCGGAGTTCCTCAGCATCTACACCATTGCGGTGCAAGCTGCCGGGGGGCACGACGAGAAGATCCTTGCCAACTACTTCCCACTGGTGCTCAAGCCCAATGTCAGATCTTGGCTCATGCACTTGCCGGACAACTCCATCTCCTCATGGGCGGATCTGTGCCATCAGTTTGTCGGCGCCTTCACAGGCGGCCACAAGCCCCATGGCCAGGAGAGCGATCTTCATCTGCTCGCCCAGAAGGAAGGAGAGCCCCTGCGCAAGTACATTCAGAGATTCAGCCAAGTGCAGCGCAACATCCCAGATGTCCACCCCGCCGCGGTCATCAGCGCGTTCCATCAGAACGTGCGTAACCGCAGGATGCGGGAGGAGATGGCGATGTGCAAGATAAGAGACGTTAGTGAGCTCTATGCCCTGGCCGACAAGTGTGCACGTGCTGAAGAAGGGAGGAAACTCCCCGGAGAGAACGCAGGAGCAGGGGGGTCTGACAGTGAGGATGCTGCCCCGGCAAAGAAAAACTGGCGGCGGAACAACAGAAGAAGGAAAGGCAAACATGTGGTAGCTATCGAGCAGTCCGGCAACAGAGGTGGCGCCAAGGAAGCAGAACCTGTGGCGGCCGCCGACAAGCAGGGCGGCTCCGACAAGCAGTACTGCAAGATTCACCGTACCAAGGGCCATGACCTCCAAAGTTGCAAGAAAGTTGAGCAGCTCGTTGAGCTACAAAAGGCTGAGTACGAGCGACGCGACAAGGAGAAAGCCCAAGAAGGTACGGGCGGATCCGGCAAGAAGCGTCCCGGCCGGAGAGGACGCCGCGGCAAGGCCAAGCAGCGGCAAGGAGACAGGCCTCCCCGCGGCCGCGACAAGGATGAAGATGAAGACGACGACGAAGACATGGACGATGATGAGGCCGACGAGCAGGAGTTTCAGAAAGCAACAGAGGTTCTGTGCGTTGACGGTGGTGCTTCTCTGCATACTTCGCACCGCCAGCTCAAACAGTGGGTGCGAGGAGTTAATGCAGCAGAACCATCAGTTGAGTCATGCAAGCCCCTGAAGTGGTCCAGCACGCCTATCATCTTTGACATTGAGGACCACCCTGATCGCATCACAGTGGTCGGATGCTTGCCGATGTTGGTTTCACCAACTATCCGCAACCTCAAGGTCACAAAGATGCTAGTTGACGACGGGGCCGGCTTGAATCTGATCTCCTCCGCGGTACTCAAGAAACTCCATATCCCCGACAGCGAGCTCGAAGAGACCGGTACTTTCCAAGGAATCAATCCGGGAAGGAGCAAGCCGAAGGGGAAGATCACATTGCCAGTGACGTTTGGCAGTGAGCTTAACTTCAGAATAGAGAAAGTCACTTTTGATGTTGCTGATTTCCCATTGCCCTACAATGGGATACTCGGCCGTCCAGCGCTCGTCCAGTTCATGGCAGCCTCTCACTATGCCTACAACGTGCTCAAGATGCCAGGTCCGATAAGCGTCATCTCTGTCCCTGGCGACAAGAAAGATGCCTTTATATGCACCGACAAGATTTACCGGGAAGCAGCAGCCGCAGCAGATCGCAAGACACTTGCCGCTGAAGCTCCCGGGGGGAAGAAGAAGACCAAGTCCGGCAAGAGCTCTGATGCCCACTCCGGCAAGCGCACCTCTTCGGAGTGTTGCGCTACCGTCGAGGACGCACCATCGAGCTCCACCGGCAAGTGTAAGAAGGCGAAGGCAGCTCCGCCAGAGACCAAGAAAGTGGCCGCCAAGGAGGACGGCACAGGTGGTACCTTCACCATCAGTGCCATGCTTGATCCTAAATAGGAAAGCGCGCTCGTTGCTTTCCTGCGGGCAAATGTCGATGTGTTTGCATGGCAACCATCTGACATCCCCGGTGTTCCCAGGAAAGTAATTGAGCACCACCTTGCCGTTTGTCCTCACGTGCGGCCCGTCAAGCAGAAAGTTAGAAAACAAGCAGTGGAGTGCCAAGAATTCATTGCAGAAGAAATCAATAAGTTGGAAGCAGCAGGCCTTGTCAGAGGAGTGCTCCATCCAACGTGGCTAGCCAATCCTGTAGTCGTGCGCAAGGCGAATGGAAAATGGAGGCTTTGTATTGACTTCACTGATGTTAATAAAGCTTGTCCCAAGGATCCATTTCCCTTGCCGCACATTGACCAGATTGTCGACTCCACGGCAGGATGTGATTTGCTTTCATTTCTTGATGCATATTCAGGATATCATCAGATCTTCATGGCAGAAGAGGATGAGGAGAAAACCGCATTCATCACTCCATGTAGCACATACTGCTTTGTACGGATGCCTTTCGGACTAAAGAATGCTGGTTCAACATTTGCAAGGGTAGTTCACGAAGCTTTTGAGCCACAGTTGCATAGAAACATAGAAGCCTACATGGATGACATAGTGGTCAAGAGCAAAGACAGAGCAACTCTGATTCAAGATTTGGACGAGACCTTTGCAAATCTGCGCAAGATCAACCTCAAGCTCAATCCCGAGAAGTGCGTGTTTGGAGTTCCCTCCGGCAAGCTTCTCAGGTTCTTTGTATCTCAGCGGGGGATTGAAGCTAATCCCGACAAGATCAAAGCCATTGAGCAGATCGAAGCACCGAAGCGCGTCAAGGATGTACGAAGGCTTGCCAGCTGCGTAGCTGCTCTCAGCAGGTTCATCTCTAAATCTGCTGAGCGCGCCCTGCCATTTTTCAAAATATTGAAGAAGGCGGGTCCAATGAAATGGACTCCGGAAGCGGAGGCTGCGCTGCAGGACTTGAAGAGATACCTGTCCTCCACTCCAATACTTGTCGCACCTAAGCCACAAGAGAAGTTGTTGTTGTATCTAGCGACAACCAATCAAGTGGTTAGTGCTGCGTTAGTAGCGGAAAGGGAGGCGGATGATGAGCCAGCGGCCACGGCAAGCGCGTCCAGCGACAAGCAGGGGGCTTCCCTGACAAGCTCTGGTCCCGACAAGGATGGATCTGTGCAGCCGCAAGAAGAGAAGGATGGATCTGTGCAGCCGCAAGAAGAGAAGCAGAAGAAAATGGTGCAGCGCCCAGTTTACTTTGTCAGCTCCCTTCTGCAGGGGGCTAGATCAAGGTACTCTGGCGTACAGAAGTTGCTTTTTGGCCTTCTCATGGCCTCGAGGAAGCTGCGCCATTACTTTCAAGCACATGAGATCACAGTTGTCACTCGCTTTCCGTTGAAGAGGATATTGCAGAATCCAGAAGCAACAGGCAGGATTGTCGAGTGGGCGCTGGAATTGTCAAGCTTTGGCCTCAAGTTTGAGAGTACTTCGACTATCCAGAGCCGAGCATTGGCAGAATTCATAGCAGAATGGACGCCAACACCTGACGAAGAAACTCCAGAGACGAGCATCCCCGTCAAGGAAGCAAGCAAAGAATGGATCATGTACTTTGATGGTGCCTTCTTGCTGCAAGGCGCCGGTGCCGGCGTGTTACTTGTCGCACCCACCAGAGAGCACCTCAAGTACATGGTCCAGATGCACTTTCCCAAGGAGCAAGCGACAAACAATACTGCAGAGTATGAAGGTTTGCTTGCCGAACTCAGGATCGCGGTAGACCTTGGGATCAAGAAGCTTATTGTCAGGGGTGACTCGCAGCTTGTCGTCCGCCAAGTGAACAAAGATTATCAGAGTCCGTTGATGGAAGCTTACATTGATGAAGTGAGAAAGCTGGAAGAGCATTTTGACGGCCTGCAGATGGAACATGTTCCGAGAGCCCAGAACGACGTTGCCGATGGCCTGTCAAAATGCGCTGCATTAAAGTTACCTGTGGAACCAGGGATCTTTGTGCTCAAGCTGACTCAACCATCTGTACCACCATCAACTGGGCAGAGCAAGAAGAGGAAGTTGGTTTCTGGTGACTACTTTCCGGCAAAGCTCCCCGAAGCCGCCACCAAGAAGGTCCCCAAGATCAACACAAAGAGTGCTGAGGAGCAGTCTGCTCCGACAAACCCTAAGGTTTGTTCCATTGAAGCAGACGCTCCCGACAAGTTTTGCTCCGGCAAGCTTGCAGGGGAACATCAAGCTCCGGCTGAACCGCAGGTTCTTGCTGTAGAAGCAGATGTTCCCGCAGCAGCATTTGTGCCTTTAGTCCTTGTTGTTGAGCCGCAAGCTCCAGCATGGGCACAGCAGATTGTCCGTTTCCTTCAGACAGGAGAACTTCCCGAAGAGCAAGAAGAAGCGGAGAGAGTAGCCCGGCAATCAAGTATGTACCAGTTTGTCGACGACATACTGTACAGAAGGAGATTCAACGGAGTGAAATTGAAGTGCATTCCTTGGGAAGATGGACAAAAGCTGTTAGCGGAGATACATGGAGGCATATGTGGTCATCACATTGGCGCAAGAGCACTTGCCGGCAAAGCTTTCCGGCAAGGTTTCTTTTGGCCAACAGCCCTCCAGGATGCAACTGCACAAGTAACCAAGTGTGAAGCGTGCCAATTCCACTCCAAGCAGATACACCAGCCAGCTCAAGCTCTCCAGACGATCCCTTTATCCTGGCCATTTTCGGTCTAGGGGCTCGACATCCTCGGTCCCTTTCCCTGAGCTGTCGGGGGCTTTGAGTACTTGTACGTTGCAATCGACAAGTTCACAAAGTGGCCGGAAGTGGAAGCAGTGAGGAAGGTGACAGCACAGTCAGCAGTCAAGTTCTTCAGGTCAATTGTTTGCCATTTCGGAGTCCCTAATAGGATCATCACCGACAATGGCACACAATTCACGAGCCGCACCTTCATGCAGTACGTCCAAGATCTTGGTGCCAAGGTCTGCTTCGCTTCTGTTGCTCACCCGAGAAGCAACGGTCAAGCGGAGAGGGCAAACGCTGAAGTGCTGCGCGGGCTCAAGACCAGAACTTTCGACAGGCTGCACAAGTGCGGAAAGAACTGGATCGAGGAGCTGCCGGTGGTTCTTTGGTCGATCAGGACGACGCCAAATCGAGCCACTGGCCAGACACCTTTCGCTCTAGTCTATGGAGCAGAGGCAGTTCTCCCCACGGAACTCGTATATGGATCACCTCGAGTGCTCGCTTATGATGAGCTTGAGCAAGAGCAGCTGCGGCAAGATGCCGCGCTACTCCTTGAGGAAGATCGTCTTCAGGCTGCTGTACGAGCTGCTCGATACCAGCAAGCTTTGCGCCGCTACCATAGCCGCAAAGTCAATGCCAGAAGTCTCGAGGAAGGCGACCTTGTTCTTCGGCGCGTTCAATCCGCCAAGAATTCCAACAAGTTGACGCCGAAGTGGGAAGGCCCTTATCGGGTGAAGCGAGTCACTAGGCCTGGCGCAGTCCGCCTTGAGACCGAAGATGGCTTTCCGGTGAGCAACTCCTGGAACATTAAGCATCTTCGTAAGTTTTACCCATAAGGCACGGTTGCCGGAACCTGTTCCGGCAACCACCTTTTGTACAAGCCTTGCCGATGTTGCATGTAACCCTTTGTACAAAGCCGGGCGCAGATCCCGTGCATAAATAAAGATCATATGCTCCGCACATCTTGTCAAATTTCATGCTTTTTTCTTTTTTTGCATGTATAATCTGACACTTTGTGCAGCACTTGCCCCCGGTAAGCAATAACGAGCCTTGAGGCTCCATATCTTTATTTTCTCTTCTTTCTTTTCCTCCAAAAGAAGGTTCCTTCGCCCACAAGTTCACCGGGGGGGAGGAGAAGATAATGGTGTGGACCAGGCGTCGTTCAAGAAAGTATCGCCTTGCCGGGACGAAAATGACAGAAAAGATAAGTTGCCAAAGTTTGAGCACAATCAGTTTCAAAACTTCTTGAGTTATCTTCCTTGAACGACCGCACTTTGTATGGAAAACCTGTGCGCGGAGGAACCAACTCGTAGCTAGTTGCGCCCTTACTTTGTTTCGAGTCCGCTCAACAACTTAAGTGTGCTGCGACTAGTTGCGACAAGGTTTCTTGCCGGAAGTAGCACCGCCAGCAGGCTGCTGATGTTCCGCACTCAGCACTCGCGGCAAGGGTGCCTGCGCTGGCAAGTTCCCTTAAAGCGTAGGGTAAAAACATACAAAGGAAGGAATCAAATAAAGGAAATAACATAGCGAATACTGCCCAGAATAAAAATTATATTACAAAGATAACTTGCCACGCTCTAATAGATTGTTCCCGTAACATGTCTGGCAGCGGCAAGAAAAAGGAGAAAACGGGCGGCCTAATCTACGCGGCCACCATCAACCCTCCTGACTTCATTCACCTTGTCCACAATGGGTGCGACAAGGGCCTTGAGCTCTTCAAGATCAGCACCCGCCGGCAGCTTCTTGAGGACGTTGGTGAGGTTGAGGCCCGGATTGCGGAAGAGCACCTTCACCAACACCTTCTCCAGAACTCTGGCGCAGATTGCGCGCGACTCGTCAGCCAGCTGCTTCGGGATCCTTTCCCGGAGTTGCTGGAGAGCCGTCGCCACGCCCTTGAAGAACAGAGTGAGCTTGGCGCTGGGCTGGAGGTTCTCGTCGGAGGAGTACCCGAAGCCCTCCAGTTCCAGCTGCGTCAGCTCCTCGTCAATAACTACGGCAATGTTGACGAGGCCCTCCGTCCAGAGCTCCACGGTATCCCTGAAGGTGTTTTGGGTCTCGACGGCCCTCGTCGGCAGCGCCTCGTTGGCCTTGAGCTCCTGCTTCAAGTCCTCCTCCCGCTTCTTGGCGCCGTCCAGCATCTCAGTCAGCGTGGCCAGCTTCAGCTCGAGATCGGCATTAGCGTCCTTGGCGGCGTTCAGCTCCCTGCCCTTCTCAGAGAGACGACCCTACAGCTCACCATGGGCAAGGGCGTCCTTTTCGCGCTGGAGCGCGGCAAGCTCTTCATTTTTCGCCTTGATATCAGCCTTTAGCTGCGTCACCTTCACCTCCAGCTCCTTCTTGGCGGCCTCGGCAGCTGCAGCGGCATCCTTTGCTTCCTTGAGGGCCCCGCCAAGTGTCTCCTCGCGCGCGGCAAGCTCCTCCTCATAGCTGTCCAAGTTGACCTTCCGCTGCGTCAGCTCGCCTTCTCGCACGGACATCTCCTCGGCGGCAAGCCGCTGCTGCTCCTCGGCTTCAGCCTTCTCAAGGAGGAAGGCCTTCCGTGCCTCGACAAGCTGCGCCCTCTCCTCTGCAATGGACCGGAGGGCCTCTTGGTTGTGGCTCTGGAGCTCCTCCGCATGCTTCTCAATGTCCACTCCCGCCTGCGCGACAAGCGCTTCCCGGGACTCCAGTTTTGCTTGTCGGGCGCGATAGAGTGACACTACCTTTCGGAGCAGCTGCTCCTCCTCAGACTCGCCGCTGCTGCTGCTTGGCGCGTCAACCACTATCAACCCAGCAGAGGCGAGCACTTCTCCGTCAAAAGCCTCTCCCTCGACCGGCGCCCTGGAGCTTGATGCCCAGGGGAGCTTGATGAAGACACCGTCGCCGGCCTTCAAGTAGGCGCCGGGCTGGGGCTCTTCGGAGCCTGGCGCTGCGTCAGCAGCGGAGGGATCGATGGTCAGCGTAGCGCCTTGTGCTCCTGCGGCCCCCGGGTCGTCAGTGCAATCGCCGGACCCCTCGCCAGCTCCAGCGCCAGCAGCCTTGGCGGCCTCTTCGTCGGCAGGATCATCAGCGCCGGCCTCTTCTTCGGTGGCAGCGGCATCGTCAGTATTGCCGCGCATGTTCTCCTTGCCGGTGGCTTCGGTCTCCATCGGCTCCGTGGAGGGAGGATCTGAAGACAGGAAGAGGGAGAAAAAGTCAAGCAAATATCCAAAAAAGAAGATCAGAAGAAGAAGAACCCAAGGGAAGTTTTCTGACAAGAAGGATTACCTGTGCTGGGCTCTGTAATCATAGGCTCCACCACCGGGGGATCACTGGTCCCGTCCCTTGCCGGAGAACTGCCCCTTGCCGGGGACCTCTCCCTTGCCAGAGAGCGCTCTCTTGCCGGGGAGTCATCCCTTGGCGGCGTAGTGGAAGCAGACAACACCTCAGGGGCGGCTTCTGGCTGTTCCTGGTGGGCCTGTTCTGCTCCTACACAAGCAAACCAACAATCAAGATATCAGCAAGGAAAGAACACCCATGCGCGCCCGACAGCGGAAAGTGAAGCAATATACTTACGCTGGGGGCTGCGCTGGGGGCTGCTTCGCGGAGTAATTGCCGGGTCCGACAAGGTAGTTTCGGACGTGCCCTCTGTCGTCACAGCAGGATCGTCCTCGATGACAACCACGGGGACCTTGGCCCTCTTCGCCGCTCTCTGGGCCAGAGTCCTAAAAAGGAACAAGGTTCAGAAGAAAGCAGATCCGATACAAGACAAGAAACAGCAAGAATCGAAGAAATATAAGTACAATAAAAGAAAGTCTTACTCCTCCTCCTCTTCCTCCTCATCGGAGCTGAGCGCGGAGAGGTCGAAGTCTGGTACCCTTTCAGCGCGACGAGGCAGAGTAGGCTCCCTTGGACGCTTGGTGGGAGATGCGGCAGGATCAGAAGCGGCGGCCCGAGAAGACCCCACTCCAGTTGTCGGTGCAGCGTGAGATGCTCCCGCGGCAACGGTGCTTGTCGCGGTGGAGCGTGTCCCGCGGCGCGGCGGCTGTTGGCCCGCCTGCAGCCCTGCTATGTCTCTGGTCCTATGGAGGCGCCTTCTTGGTTGAGCTGGGGGCTGCACTAGGAGCTCCGTTTGTGGCAAGTTGCTCGAGGACGGCTGGCCACTTGCGCCCTCAGCGGGCTCGCTCGATTCGGCTTCGGGCTTTCCCTCGCCGGCGACCTCCCCGACAAGCTCCTCCCGCTCGGCAAGGCTTGCCGCCTCGGCTGCCTCTGCCTCCTCCACAGTAAACCCGAACTCGCCCGTGGCGGCGGCCGCCGCCGCCTCTTCCGCCCTGGTGACGATGCGCCGCATCTCGTCGTCGGTGGTGTCGCGGGTGAGGCTCCTCTACTCGTCGGCGTGGACCGCCACCTCCACCAAGTCGTCGAAGAATTGCTGCACGACACCGTCGGCGGGCTCCTGCCAAGTTGGGATAATCCCATGCGAATCGCACTCTGGCATCATTGCGCGGATGCGATCGAGCTGGGAGTTGTTGCACAATGGGACGACACCCTGCGGCAGCCTGAACCACTCGGGATGGTTGGGGTCGTGCTTGAACAGTTCCTTGAGCGTCCCATCCAACTCCAAGACAGTAAAATTAAAATTGAGGCCCGGACGCAGCCTCATGATATCCGCCGGACCCCCGAACAGCCAGGCGGGTCTCCCCCTCTCCTGCAGAGGGGCGATGCGACGGCGAAGAAAGTCCGCGCCAACAGCCCCTACAGTGAGCCCGGCAAGCCTGAGCCGCAAGATCCGGGTGGTGGCGATCTTCAGTCTAGCATCGTCCGCCACCAAGGCGCTCCAATCGCCGCCGCGCACTACTCGGGTTTGGCGCAAGTTGGTGAATGGCTGCGGGTTCTCATCAACAATCCAACACCAATCCGCTCTCCACTCCTCCCATTTGCTACGGAGCTCCCCCTCCAGATAAACCTCCTTCATGCCGACCCTCGAGATCCAGGCGATCCCGCCAGCTAAGGGCTCTCCTTTCTCGGCCCGGGGCATGAAGTAGTGGCTGAAAAGGGCTACATTTGGGTGGATTCCGACAAAGTTCTCGCAGAGGTGTGCGAAAACCGCCATGGTCAGAACGGCGTTGGGGGTGAAATCAAGGAGATGAAACCCGTAGGTGTTCATGATATCACAGAAGAAATCGGAAAAGGGCGGGCAGAGCCCGCAATAGAAAAACAAAGCGAAGAAGGGGTATCCTTTTGGACACCGTTTCAAAGTGGAAGCTTCGACGGAGAGTACCTGCGTGCGCGGATGCGCCCGCGTCTCCGTCGACCAGAAGAGATAGAACCATTCCCTCAGCTCCTTCGCGGAGAGCTCAGGGGGGAAGAGTGCCCGCTCCTTCCGCAGCGCCTCAAGACGCAGCGCCTCGGCCGACTTCGCGCCCTTCCCGGTCTTCGGAGCCATGGCGGAAGCGGTGGGGGAGAGCGAGGGCGTTGGCGGCGACGGCGGCAACGGGGGGCGGAGCGCTGCTCTCTTTCGGCTTTGGGAAGCGGAGGGGAGCGGCGAAGATTTCTGAGGAAGCAACTGCAAGTGGCGAAGGTGGGGGAACGGCCCCTGTTTCCCCTGCTTATAAAGAGGAGGAGGCGAACGTTATGCTTTTTCCGAATAAAGAATCACCCACGATCTCTCCCACGACGCCGCGTTTGACGCGTCCCGTTACGGGAGGGCGCGGTGGATACGGAGTTAGATTTGGTGTGGGCCCAGGCCGCGCGTGCCCGTGCCCTGTTTTGGGCCTGGCCCAACAGCGCTCGCCACCGTGTGTGGCCCAGGCCCGGGGGCTCCTGTCGGTGTACTAAAGTAGGGTTACCTTAGTATCCCGAACTTGTGCACGGGCAGTCGCAGCGTCCCGCGGCAAGGCTTGCCGGGTGCCCGCCAAGATCCTCCGTAGTTTCTATTGATGCCATTCAAGAACAAAGTGTTTTAACTGAGAAGACAAAGCCCCGGCAAGAGGAGCTTGCCGGGAAGGACAAGGCCCCGGCAAGAGGAGCTTGCCGGGAAGGCCAACCAAGGCACTTCAAAGAACTTGCCGCGACGCGCCGCGTGTCCCGGCAAGACCCGACGAGCGACAAGCTTTCGGGCGCGACAAGACAACGACCGCGGCAAGGCACTTGCCGCGGCGAAGCCACCACTCTGTGCCCACGCTCCAGCGCATCCGTCGACGTGTTGCCCTGAGACCATCCCAAACACACGTGGCGGGAAGCTGTGCAGCCAAGCGGTGCGAGGTGGCAAGTGGAGATGACGAGAAGGCCATCGTGGCAAGCGGTGGCGCACCTAACGGTCGCTTTTCTGCACTGTTTAGGCGACGCGGACGGGCATTTAATGCCTTTGTCCCCTGCCGTCAGAGTTAGGTAGGATCCACTGTAGATGGCAGTTGCACCAACCACACCTTTTACACTTTTACCCCCACATGCGTTGCCACCTGTCGGTGACCCCTTGAGCCTATAAAAGGAGGCCCATGCACAACGTAGAAGGGGTTGGACTCATTCGAAACCAGAACACTCTCACGCTCTCGAGAAAGAACATAAGACAATCACAAAGCAGCAGTAGGAGTATTATCTCTCCGGAGAGCTCCGAAGCTGGGTAAAAATCGCCCGCATGCTCCGCCTCGATCTGCTCTTCGTGCGCCCTCCGGTCCCTGCCGGACCGAAAAGGGGCCCTGCCCCATAGGTGCTCGTTTCCCACGACATACCGCGATGATACCGGTACTATCGTGCCGGTTTGGGCGCGTGGGGATAAGGACGGGCAGGGGGAGTTCTAACTCCCCATACCCATTCGCAGTTCTTCCCCCACGTCACCTCCTTATCTCCCTCGCTCAAGAACGGAGCCGGCGTTCGTCGCCGGATCTCCTCCACCGACTGCCCTCCCGTGATTCCGTCCGGTGGGATCGTTCCCCACCACGTGCTCTTGCTATGGACCAAGGTCTTTCCCCAACTCCCTCTCCTTGTTGTTTGTGTTTGGTATTTCTAGGTTTTGGGGGAGACTTGTGTGTTCTTGAGATTCATAGGCTTATTCTATGCAAGAGTAGGATGAAGGAGCGTAGTATTGCGTAGGATTTATACTTGTATTTTTGTCTTGCGCTAGATTTGATCACCGTAGCACCGCCGTTGTTTTGCGGTTCTTTTAAGATTCGAATCACCGTTTGGATCTGACGCGACGCGGTACTACTGCCCGTCTGGCGCGGTACTACCGCTTGTACGGTACTACCGCGCTCACTGCGGCACTAAAATTTTACTTCCGCTCCAACCACGGTACTACCGTGACCTCGCACGGTACTACCGCGTTTTGGAGCGGTACTAATTATTTAGTACCGCAGGCATTGGCAGTTCTACCGTAGCTCACATCTATCGCATGACAACTTTCTCGTATGCCTTCTATGTGTTTCTTATGCTTTACCGTGGCCTTTGTATTGATCTTCTTCGCGTTGTTGGTGTTTTGCGTGTGTGTCTCAGGTGGTGGCTCTCGCCGGTCCAATCCCAGTCGTGACACTGGCTCCAAGCGTCTGTGCAACCCAGGTGAAGTACCAGAGGGCTCTTCTGCCTCCAAGCGCAATGTCAAGACCTCAGCTAGCAAGCACAAGGAGCCCGCTAAGGGCATGGATGAGATAGCTCCATCTGAGTACGTCCGTCTCAGGCAGCTTCACCCATATGTGAACCCTCGTTCCACTGTCAGAGGCTGTGAGCTGTTCTGGAACAAGCAACAGACCAACATCTATCTGGATGTCATCAAGAACAAGAAGAATACCTACATGGAGGTGAAATGGATTGATATGCATCACATGAGGAAGGACAAGTTCCGTGACTACTTTGGAGAGGCTCTGGACTTGGTGGAGCAGTTTGGCATTGAGCATGTGATATCCTTTCACCTTGACTATGACCCTGAGCTTATCTGTCAGTTCTTTGCCTCAGTTTACTTTCACTCTAATGAGGAGCGAAGGATGACCTGGATGACCAATGGCCGTCAACTGTCTGCTACCTGGAAGGAGTTCATGGATCTACTCCAGGTTCCTGATGATGGGCTCAACACTCCAGTGGGTGTTCGCCCCCATGCCAATGCTGAGTCTGCCAACAAGGACAAGCTTGCACCATTCATGGTTGAGAAGGCACTCGCCAATGGCAAGACAGCGTTGGTGCTCAACTCTTTTCTGGATATCATGTATCGCATCTTCCGCAACTCCTTGTTCCCTCACATCGGTGACAAAGACAAGGTTCATGCCTATATGGTGGATATGATGCTCATTTGCGAGGAGGCTCGTTCGTCTCAGTCTCAGCCACTTGATGTCTCACACATCATGTGGTGTGAGCTTCGGTTTGAAGTGTTCAACCGCAAGGTGCCTATCTATGGGCCCTATCTGTTCCGGCTGATCTCGAAGACTTGGGAGAAGATGTTCCCTGGTGAGGAGTTCCTTGCTCCAAACTGGATTCGCCATGAGCCCATCTGTCTGCGTATCAAACCCAACTGGGCCAACACCACTACTCGTGCCGAGGCGACTACTGCTAGGGCTGCTGTTGATGAGGAGGATGCTGGCGCCGAGGATGTTGCTGAGGGCCGTGCTGCTAGGCCTTCCCAGAGTGCCACTATGCCATCATGGGCCAAGAAGCTGAAGGACAAGATGAAGACTCTTTTCTGCATGCAAGCTAAGGGGCAGTACAGGACTCATGTGGCGTCCAAGGAGAGTCGTCGCAGGGACAAGAAGATCTTGCAGCTCTATGGTGAGGAAGTGTCTGGCGGGTCTGAGGAGCGCATCACTCCAGAGGCCGAGTGGATGGAGAAGCAAGGCTACAGGTGGACTGATTCTGAGGAGGATGTCGAGGAGACCATCCCTGCTGCCGAGGAGACCGACAGAGAGGGTTGGGACGAGTTCCCTGCTTGAGCCACCTCTTGTGTGTAGGTGTCCTCTCTGCCTTTTTGGCGTCTCGATGCCAAAGGGGGAGAGAGTGTAGGGATTTGCGAGTCGTGTGTGTTGTGTGTTTGCTGCTTTCTCGGTTGAACTATTTGCTGCTTTCTCGTTTGAACCTCAGTTGCTTTACTTCGTATGGTGTAAGACATATGCACTCTATCTATCCTAGCGAGCTTGTGTTATATTGTGCTATCTTTATGCTATGCTCTACTTTGATGTTAATTATCATGCCTTGGTCTCTAAAATATAGGGGGAGTGTTGATCCTAGTCTGTGTGCTATGCAATCCAAAGCATTCATCTAGAGTGCACACATCTAGGGGGAGCTCGTCTATATTTTAGAGAGGTGGGGTTTGCCCTTGCTCTAAATTATCTTATCTATGTGCAAATCCCGTGTTTTCATCAATCCACCAAAAAGGGGGAGATTGTAAGGGCATATTTATCCCTTAGGTGTTTTGGTGATTGATGACAATGCTTTTGCGGACTAATCGTGTGCCTTGAGTTTCTCATATACTTCATCACTAGGCACGAGACGATTCGGTGCCCCTTGGAGACTATTGAAGTCGGCGTTGTTCTACGTTTCTCTTTGGTGGATTTGAGTCGTAGGAGAGCCGTACTATTAAGAGGGGGTCCGCGTCGGAAAGGTTTGGGTGGAATCAACACGTACACTTGTCCTACCTTTCCTTGCACTTTGGAGCTTCTCTTCGTTATCCTGGTTGTGCTAAAATCTGACGGCTACTATTGTACTTGCGGTAGTACCGCAAGTACCAGCAGTAGTACCGCTGTGGGTCACGGTAGTACCGCTCCTCTGGAGCCATAGTACCGCGGCTCCCAGACCTAGTGCCGCTCCGGTATGGTAGTAGGGGCGGATGTAATTTTTTACATCCGCGCCACCAACGGTAGTACCGCTCGTCCAACGCGGTAGTACCGCGGGAGCCCACGGTAGTACTGCTCGCCAGGAGTCGTAGTACCGTGGCCCTCCTACCTAGTACCGCAGCGTCACGGTAGTAGGAGCGGATGTAATTTTTTACATCCGCGCCGCAACGGTAGTACCGTGCCTCACGTGCGGTAGTACCGCGTCGGATTTTTGCACCACCTCATTTTCAGCGGAAGTAGGCACGGATGTACTTTATTTCATCCGCGCCCTTCCCTGGCAATGACTTTCCTGCCTTGCGGTAGTACCGCAAGGGGGAGCGGTAGTACCGCGCAAGCGGTAGTACTGCATCCTAGTCAGGCAAGTCCCGGCCTCTGCTGCTGTCGCGGAAGTACCGTGGTCCGCCACGGTAGTACCACGCAGCCTCGTGGTAGTACCGCGCCCCTGGAGTGGTAGTACCGCGTGTCGCGGGCTGAACATGTGGATAACAGTTGGATTTTTCCCATGACTATATAAGGGGCGTCTTCTACCTCTAGTTGACTACCTCTTCCACCTCTAAGCTCCATTGTTGCTCCAAGCTCCATTTTCGCCCGATCTCTCTCCCTAGCCAATCAAACTTGTTGATTTGCTCGGGATTGGGTGACAAGGGCCCGATCTACACTTCCACCACAAGATATTTGATTCCCCCCACTTATCCCTAGTGGATCTTGTTACTCTTGAGTGTTTGAGCACCCTAGACAGTTGAGGTCACCTCGAAGCCATACTCCATTGTGGTGAAGCTTCGTGGTGTTGTTGGGAGCCTCCAATTGTTGTGGAGATTGCCCCAACCTTGTTTGTAAAGGTTCGGTCGCCGCCTTCAAGGGCACCAATAGTGGAATCACGGCATCTCGCATTGTGTGAGGGCGTGAGGAGAATACGGTGGCCCTAGTGGCTTCTTGGGGAGCATTGTGCCTCCACACCGCTCTAACGGAGACATACTTCCCCTTAAAAGGAAGTAACTTCGGTAACACATCCTCGTCTCCACCTGAAAGTGCGTTATATCGACTAGAGGGGGGGTGAATAGGCGATTTTTATGAATTCTTCACTGAGGAATTTGCTGGTGAGGAAATTCCTTAGCGAAGAACTACTTGCAGCAGAATAAGTACTCAGAAGTAAACATAACAGAATACAAGCATGGTCATCATGATGAAATGAAGACTAGCACAGAGTACAGAAAGCGTAGTCACAGGATAACACAAGATGAAGACAAACAGACTGAAGAAATTGAACTGAGGAAATTGAGAAAGTCTTCAGTCAATGTCTTCAAGCACAGATATGAACAAATACTCAACACAGTAATGAGGAAATGGAAGGGTTGAGGAAATAGAACCAGTTAGTTGGTGAAGACAATGATTTGGTAAACCAGTTCCATCTGCTGTCTCAGTTGTACGTCTGGTTGGAGCGGCTGAGTATTTAAACTCGAGGACACGCAGTCCCGGACACCCAGTCACTGAGCCGCAACTCAGGACACCCAGTCCTCACCGTATTCTCCTTGAACTAAGACCACGCAGGCCTCGTCCAATCACTCGTGGTAAGTATTTAGGTGACTTCCAAACCTTCACAGACTTGGTCACTCGGCGATCCACAATTCCTCTTGGATGCTCTAGACCATGACGCCTAACCGTCTGGAAGAAGCACAGTCTTCAAAGGTAACAAGCATCGGATCCACGCAGGATCAATTTCTTCAGTGATGCTCAATCACTTTGGGTTTGTGGGGGTTTGGTTTTGGGATTTTCCTCACTTGATGATTTTCGCTCAAAGTCCTCGGAGGATGGGTTGCTCTCAAATGACAAGTGTCAAGTTCTCTCGGAGCAGCCAACCAACTAGTGGTTGTAGGGGGCGGCTATTTATAGCCTAGGGAGCAGCCCGACATGGTAAGACATAAATGCCCTTCAATGATATGACCGTTAGGTGGATAAGATATTTTGGGACAGCCGGCGCGCAGCACAGCAACGGTCGGAAATTTGACTCTCAAATTCCTCAGGGCTATCATGTTCCTCACTGTGTAGGCAATTCGCACTGGTGAATTCCTAACTCCTCAGTCAGAGCAAAGTCCTCAGTGACCGAAGAACTGCGTCTCTGTCACTGAAGAAATTGACTGAACTATATGAGATTTCCAATGGCTTCACTCGAAGGGATTGGTAGGTGTAGGATTTTGAGTTGAGCATCACATGGAAATTTTTCCTTAGTATTTCCTCGACCCCCTTTAACAGTACGGTGTTTCCTATGACTCCAGAAAGAGAAAATGAAACTACGAAAACAAAAGTCTTCACGCTTCATGTTCCTCAAGTGAATACCAAGTCTTCAAGGTCACACCAATTTCTTCACTTTCAAAGTCTTCAGAAAGTCTTCAGAATATCAAAGTCTTCAGTCGAAGAACTTCATTTTTAGGGGTCAACTTTCTCTGTAAATATCAAACTCCTCATAGACTTATAGACCTGTGTACACTCACAAACGCATCAGTCCCTTAACCTATAAGCCTTCAATACACCAAAATCACTAAGGGGCACTAGATGCACTTACAATCTCCCCCTTTTTGGTGATTGATGACAACATAGGTTAAGTTTTCAACGGGGATAAACATATGAAGTGTAAATACTGATATTGAGGAATTTGATTGCAAGATATAGAAGAACTCCCCCTGAAGATGTGCATAGTGAGGAATTTGCTTTTGAGGCAATGCACATTTGAAGAGTTGAATCATGGAGATCTCCCCCTATATCTTGTAATTCATACACGCATTTGATATATAATATGAAGAATTTGAAATGCATGATGAAATATGGTGCCTGATGAAATTCAGCATGCGTGCAATAATATTAACGAGGAATAAGCATGCCGAAAGCATCAAAAGTATCAGAGTATGGTGCAACAAAAGTATCAGAGCACCATCCAAAAGTATCAGAGCACCATCGGGTTTAAGATTACAACTCGATCCAATAAAAGCTTTTGGAAGAACGAGGGTTGCAACTTAAAAAAAACGCCCTTAATATAGACCCGCTTGAAGACTAACTCAGATTTCTCCCCCTTTGTCATCAAATGACCAAAAGGATGGAAACTGAGGACTAGCGCCCCTGAAGAATTTCAAGTTGATGAAGGAGCGCCAGCGTTGTCGGGGTTGTTT
Source organism: Triticum timopheevii (assembly GCA_963921465.1). NCBI lineage: Eukaryota > Viridiplantae > Streptophyta > Magnoliopsida > Poales > Poaceae > Triticum > Triticum timopheevii. The sequence goes on along the minus strand of OY997262.1, from coordinate 272,492,640 downwards.
GTTGTAGCAGGGCCTGCCGCAGTGTCGTCCAAATCTTCATACTCATCAGTGTCACGCGTTGAAGAATATGAGCTGGCCACCAAATCAGGAACTTTGACCCTCTTGAATTTCTTCGGAGGAGGTGCAGACCAGTCAAATTCTTTCTTGAGACCCATAGTCTTCAGTTCTTCAGCGCTATAGACATGAGTGAGGATAGCCCAGGTGCGGTTGAGGGTTTCATGAAGGTAGTGTAAGTGCATCTAGTGCCCCTTAGTGATTTTGGTGTATTGAAGACTTATAGGTTAAGTGACTGATGCGTTTGTGAGTGTACACAGGTCTATAAGTCTATGAGGAGTTTGATATTTACAGAGAAAGTCGACCCCTAAAAATGAAGTTCTTCGACTGAAGACTTTGATATTCTGAAGACTTTCTGAAGACTTTGAAAGTGAAGAAATTGGTGTGACCTTGAAGACTTGGTATTCATTCGAGGAATATGAAGCGTGAAGACTTTTGTTTTCGTAGTTCCATTTTATCTTTCTTGAGTCATAGGAAACACCGTACTGTTAAAGGGGGTCGAGGAAATACTAAGGAAAAATTTCCATGTGATGCTCAACTCAAAATCCTACACCTACCAATCCCTTCGAGTGAAGCCATTGGAAATCTCATACAGTTCAGTCAATTTCTTCAGTGACAGAGACGCAGTTCTTCTAGTCACTGAGGACTTTGCTCTGACTGAGGAGTTAGGAATTCGCCAGTGCGAATTGCCTACACAATGAGGAACATGATAGCCCTGAGGAATTTGAGAGTCAAATTTTCGACCGTTGCTATGCTGCGCGCCGGCTGTCCAAAATATCTTATCCACCTAACGGTCATATCATTGAAGGGCATTTATGTCTTATCATGTCGGGCTGCTCCCTAGGCTATAAATAGCCGCCCCCTACAACCACTAGCTGGTTGGCTGCTCCGAGAGAACTTGACACTTGTCATCTGAGAGCAACCCATCCTCCGAGGACTTTGAGCGAAAATCATCAAGTGAGGAAAATCCCAAAAACAAACCCCGCACAAACCCAAAGTGATTGAGCATCACTGAAGAAATTGATCCTGCATGGATCCGACGCTTGTTACCTTTGAAGACTGTGCTTCTTCCAGACGGTTAGGCGTCAAGGTCTAGAGCAGCCAAGAGGAATTGTGGATCGCCAACTGACCAAGTCTGTGAAGGTTTGGAAGTCACCTGAAGACTTACCACGAGTGATTGGACGAGGCCTGCGTGGTCTTAGTTCAAGGAGAATACGGTGAGGACTGGGTGTCCTGAGTTGCGGCTCAGAGACTGGGTGTCTGGGACTGCGTGTCCTCGAGTTTAAATACTCAGCCGCTCCAACCAGACGTACAACTGAGACAGCAGTTGGAACTGGTTTACCAAATCATTGTCTTCACCAACTAACTGGTTCTATTTCCTCAACTCTTTCATTTCCTCATTACTGTGTTGTATGTTGTTCATATCTGTGCTTGAAGACTTTGACTGAAGACTTCCACAAATTCCTCAGTTCAATTTCTTCAGTCTGTTCGTCTTCATCTTGTTATCATGTGTTTACGCTTTCTGTACTCTGTGCTAGTCTTCATTTCATCATGATGACTATGTCCGTATCCTGTTATGTTTACTTCTGAGTACTTATTCCGCTGCAAGTAGTTCTTCGCTAAGGAATTTCCTCACCAGAAAATTCCTCAGTGAAGAATTCATAAAAATCACCTATTCACCCCCCCTCTAGTCGATATAACGCACTTTCAATTGGTATCAGAGCAAGGTACTCCCTTGTTCTGTGTGATTTTGGTTTAACCGCCTAGAGTTTTAGTTATGTCGATCGCAGGTATGAAGAAAGTGACATGCCCTATCTTTGACGGTCATGACTATCCTAAGTGGAAGGCCATGATGAGGAAGCGCCTCATGGCAAGGAACAGCGAGCTGTGGACCGTCACTGAGATTGGTCTTACTGATCTATGCAAGATGGCAAATGCTGATGATATTCGCAAGTACACTCGACTTGACATCATAGCGAAGGATATCATCTGCTCCTGCCTATCCAGAGATCAATTCGGGCGAATTATGCATCTTGGCAATTCGAAGCTCATCTGGGACCGAATCTCTGATGTCTATGAAGGTCATCAAACTCGTCATGATCCCTGGTTTGAGGACTTCAAGGAATCTCTCAAAACGATGACTTTTGAGCTAGAATCATCATCTTCTGCATCTTGTCTCATGGCAAACGGTGCTGAGGTAACCGAATGCTCCTCATCCAAGTCTTGTGATAATGAATCTGATAATGATGAATCTGACAATGATGATTAGCATTCGGTTACCCGCTTGAAGACTAACTCAGATTTCTCCCCCTTTGTCATCAAATGACCAAAAGGATCGAATCTGAGGACTAACGCCCCTGAAGATTTTCAAGTCGATGGAGGAGCGCCAGCATTGTCGGGGTTGGTTGTTGAAGTAGGGCCTGCCGCAGTGTCGTCCAAATCTTCATGTTCATCAGTTTCACGCGATGAAGAATAAGAACTGGCCACCAGATCAGGAACTTTGACTCTCTTGAATTTCTTCGGAGGTGGTGCAGACCAGTCAAATGCTTCCTGGAGACCCATAGTCTTCATTTCTTCCGCGGAATATACATGCGAGAGAACAGCCCAGGTGCGGTTGAGGGTTTCATGAAGGTAATACTGATTTTTCTTCACTGCATTATGTGTTGAGATCATGTTGTGAAGAATTGCAGCAAACTAACGCTTCACCCATTTCTGATTGCGTTCAACCTTCTGATGAAGATTGAGGAGTAACTCACGGTCAGTCATCACCCTGGGTGCTATTGCTTGAGGCTTTTGCTTAGCTAAGGTATTTGCGGCAGTGTCATGTGTTGCAGAATCGTCATTGGTGGAGTAAGATGTAGCTAGACGAAATTGACCATCCAATGGACGAGTGCCTTCATCAATCACAGCAGCTGCCTTGCCCTTATCATCAGATGATGAAACTGGTCGCTTGAGGACTTCAATGGGCGGCAAGTAGCTACCATGGTTCAGAGTGTCAGCCTTGTAATTCAGTGAAGATCTTGCCTTTATGAATCTCATAATCCAAGGCGCATAGGGCTTCAGCTCAAAAGGTGACATTGCAACATTAGCCAGAGTCCTCATGAAGAAATCATGGAAGTTGACGGGAACGCCATGAATGATGTTGAAAAGCATGTTCTTCATGATGCCAACGACATCTTCATCATTTGAGTCATGGCCTTTGATAGGACTCATTGTCTTCGTCAGGATTTGATAGACAGTCCGAGGCACATACAACAGTTCCTTGACGAGGAATTTGGTTCGAGGGGCCTGCCCTGGCTTCAAAGGCTTCATGAGCACTTGCATATAATGATCAGTCAGCTCGCGGTCATTGTAGATGCAACGTGCACTTTCATGAGGAGGATCAAGAGGAAGGACACGAAGCAATTCAGTTGCTGGTGCCTTGTAGTGAGTGTTTTCTCTCATCAAATCTAGCACCCATGAATTGACATCTTCAGCATCTCCGGTGATATGCAAAGTGGCATAGAACTGAAGAATGAGTTCTTCATTCCAATCACAGATATCAGTGCAGAAATTCAGGAGTCCTGCATCGTGAATAACTCGGAGTACTGGCTCGAAGCACGGCAGAGATTCCATATCCACATGAGGAATATGCTCATGATCGAAGATCTTGTCCTTGTCAAAGAGCACTGAGGAATAGAAGTTGGCTTGAGTAGCAGTCCAGAAGCGTCTTTTCCTTATGCGAGCAGAGTCATATGGATTGTAATCAGTGAAGAACACATGCTCAGAAAAGAAGTCTTCAGCCTTGAATTTTTGCTTGCTCGAGAACGGATTCTTCGGTTTGGGCAGAGGAATGTCAGTGATTTGCAGCACAACCTCAGGAATCGCGATCTCAGGTGCTTCAGGCTGAGGAATTTCTGGTTCCTCTTCTTGTGCAGTTTGGGGATCAGCAGCAGGTTCTTCAGCACTAGCGGCTGGAATTTCTTCATGAACAGACGATGTGGGATGAGTTTCTTCAGAGCCCATTTGAACAGTTGTAGCCGGGGACTAAGGAATTTGTTGAATCGGAGTGAAGAGAGGAGTATTGGGATGCTGACTTTCCCAAAAGTCATCGTTCATCACTGGTGTAGTGCATCCAATATCCACGTCTTCATCTTCTTTTTCAATTTCCTCAACACCAGCCTCTTCAGCTGTGAACTGAGGCATGGGTGAGGAAACGACTGGCGTTGAAGGGAATGCTTCCACTTCAATTTCTTCATCAAACTGTTCTGAGGTAGCAACAGAGTGATTTTCTTCATCAGATCCGCTTGGGATCTTGTAGTCTTCTCCATAAGGAACAATTTCCTTAGACGACATGGAGGAAATGGGAACGGCATCAATGGGATTTTCAAGTGAGCAGGTCATCGGCTTCATTTTCTTCGCAGCCGAAGAATTTGGCGCAACTGATGCCTTCCTCTTCTTCACTGCAGCTCGCTCTGCAGCCTTTGTCTTCTTCACTTCATAAGCAGAAGGAAGAATTGGAGTTGGTGTTGGCGCAGGAGGAGCTGAGGACTGTGGTTCAGTTTCTTCAGGCGCAACTGGTGCAGTTTCCCTGATCTCTTCAGTTTCTTCAGGCGCACCACTAGTGGATGCCCTGGGGATTTCTTCAGCGGCTGGGATGAAGTCATCAGCCCTGGAACTTGTATTCTCATCAGCAGGCTGAAAGTCATCAGCATTGCTGGCATGTTCTTCAGCAGGCTGAGCAGAGTCTGCAGCCTGAGGATTTTCTTGTTGCGATGGGGCTGCAACAGTTGTCATTTTCTTTGTCAAATTGACGAATCTCACCTTGGCTCCTTGCCAGTCAGCATTGTAAGCATCGAAATCCTTGCTGAGGGCTTGGATTTCAGATTGAGCTTTGAGAAGTTCTTCAGGAGTTAGGTTGACGATGTTCTTCTTCAGAAGCTTCTCCTTTCTGGCTTGTGCTCTCTTTATCTCACGAGCCTTTTCAAATTTCCATTTCTCTTCAGTGATGAAATGGTTCAGCATCTGACTTTGACCAGGAGTCAGAGGCAGATCAGGCATGGGAGTGTTTGGATCCTGATGCCATGAGTCGATGAAGTCAAGGATCTTCTTCGGATCCAAAAGCAGAGGCACAGTTGTTCCTTTGGCTCTAGCGGCTTTTGTTAGTCTGTCTCTGATGATTTCTGCAAGTTCTTCATCAGAAGCTTCGTCATCAGAGGGCACGTTGAAGGCAACCTGTTTCTTTCTTGGACTTGGCCGAGGACCGCGTCCAGCTGTTGCATTTGTCTTCAGCAGAGTGGGACCTGATGAGGACATTGGTGCAGCTAAGGAACTTGCTGAGACACCAGAAGCAATCGAGAAACCCTGAGTCCTTTGACAGGTAGCCAGATGCACTGGAGTTGAGGACTTGGAGGGAGCTGCCGAGGATTTTGAGGGAGCAGCAGCAGTCTGAGGAATTTGCCGTGAGGGCGCGGCTGAGGAACTGGGCCGTGAGGGTGCTGATGGTGAAGCACTTGGCTTGCGAGCAGGCTTCTTTGGCATTGATTTCCTCGGCTTGACCGAGGTCTCAGCGGCAGCAGCAGCAGCAGAATCCTCATTGAATTTCCTCACTGCCTCCTTGGCCTGTCTTGCCAATTTGGCTTGGCGCCTGGACCATTCTTCAGGAAAGTCTTCACCACGCTTGATGCTGGTGGGATCAGCGACTTGGCCAGGTGCTAATGGAGCTCTTGGGCATGGAGGGTTTAAGGCGAATTTCTTCGTGTACTTGGGAGTAACATAGCGATATTCCCTCCATTCTCGTGCCCATCTTCGTTCTATCCTCTGGATGCGCACTTTGCGCTGATTTTTGTTCTCCTTGCCAAACTTGGCTTCATCAGGTGTGCAATAGTCTTTGTATATTTCATCAGGGATCTCGAAGGCAGTCATGACCTCCGGTTTCTTTCCTCCCTTCTGCGGTCTCTTGCCTTCTGCCATTTTCTTCAGATGAGGAATTTGAACAATAGAACACTCTGAAGAAGTATGCAGTTTTTCTTCGAGGAACGCTGCAAATGAGTTAAGTTGATGAGAACCTAGTGATTCAGCAGCGGACATGAGTACCTGTGAACAAGTGTAGGTGCGAGGAATTTGGAGAGGTCATATGCGTTCTCAGAAGATTTTTTGAAAAAGACAAGTTTTGAGGAATTTGACCAGTTGAGCCTTGAGGAATTTCACTAAGCGTTTTGTCTTAGGTTCCAGAGTTGTACAGATTGAAAATCCGCACAATTGAGGAATCTTGAAGAATTGAGTGCTTAGAGAGATAAATCAAGAGCATACAGTGTGTGAGGTGTTCATATGTGAAGATTTGAAGAATAAAACACCTTTGAAGATTTTCAGAAAGATTTGAGAATCAAAGCGAGTAATAAAAGTGACATTTAATTACCCGAACTGAAGAACACGACGAACAGAGATGAACTGTGGTGAAGTTCGTCACGTTAGATCTCCCACGCCCTAACTTGGCAGAGGGAGACAGCTACGGCGGCGGCGGAGTGAAGATTTCTGCAGCCGGCGCGAGTACGACGGCGATGAGGTCGAGGCAGTGAAGCTCTTCCTCACCGACGGCGATGGAGTAGCGGCGGCGCTAGGGTTTGAGGAGAGCTCGAGCGAGAGACAGCGACCGAGCGGAGTAAATGAAGTAAGGAAGGGAGAGGGGTATTTATAGCCACGGTAAAAACTGTTCGCCCGAAGATTTTGGGACGAACATGCCCCTGCCCTTTCTTCTTCACGCGACATGTGTCACCCACGTACTGTGCAGATGAGATCGTGTAAGATCGTGGGTGAATAAACTACTGTATCGTGGGATGTGGAACGGTTTGAGCGGTAAAACCGAAAATCTGGATAAGATTTGTTTTAAAATTTTGTTCGCAATTTCTTCAGCTGACAAGGACACAGTGAAGACTTTAAACGAGTTTCAATCAGAACGCACATGAAGAATTTGTGAATAGATTGGGTTGAGTATAGCATAGAGGGGGAAGGGTCCGATCACATTCACTTAGCAGAAATCGCAACTTGAAGAAATAGCAATAAGTGAATGCTGTAGAGGACATAAACTCACATATATATATATATATAGCCAATGAAGAAAAACGACGGGAACAGTGAAGATTTTGCAAAGTTGAAGAATTTGTAAAACTGGAGAATTTCAAAAATAAGGAAAGACTCAAATTTGAAGATTTTCAACTTTTGTGGTGGCGTATCCCACCGTATAAGAATGATGATTTCAGACACCGCGTACAATTGTCGTAGAGGAGAGGCACATTCTTCACGTTGACGCCATAGTCCTTGAGGGTTTGCTTCATCCAAAGCAGTTGAGCACAGCATGAGCCAGCAGCAATGTATTCAGCTTCAGCAGTACACAGTGATACGCAGTTCTGTTTCTTCGAGGACCAACAGACCAAAGATCGTCCGAGCAAATGACAAGTGCCAGATGTTGACTTGCGGTCCACACGATCACCAGCATAGTCAGAGTCAGAATATCCAATGAGATCAAAAGCAGAGCCCTTGGGGTACCATAATCCTAGTGTTGGTCTGTGAGCTAGATATTGAAGAATATGCTTCACAGCCTTATGGTGTGATTCCTTCGGTGTAGCTTGAAATCGGGCACACATACAGACACTAAGCATTATATCTGGCCTAGATGCACATAAGTACAATAAAGAACCAATCATGGAGTGGTATACCTTGTGATCGAAGTCAATACCATTTTCATCAGTGCATAGTTGGCCATTTGTGGGCATAGGAATTTTGACGCCTTTGCAATCTTGCATGCTGAATTTCCTCAGTACATCTTTGAGGTATTTCTCCTGAGATATGAATATGCCATTGCGCTGCTGACGAATTTGAAGACCTAAGAAGAATTTCAACTCTCCCATCATAGACATTTGATATTCTTCACTCATCATATAGGCAAATTCATCACTATATCGTTGGTTAGTACAGCCAAAGATAATATCATCAACATATATTTGGCACACAAACAGTTCACCATCATATGATTTAGTAAAAAGAGTAGGGTCGAGTGAACCGGGTGTGAAGCCATTCTTCACGAAGAATTCCTTCAATGTATCATACCACGCCCGAGGGGCTTGCTTGAGGCCATAGAGGGCCTTATTGAGTCTGAAGACTTTGTCAGGATTCTTGGGATCTTCAAAACCTGGGGGTTGAGCAACATATACTTCTTCCTCAAGCTTACCATTGAGGAATGCACTTTTCACATCCATTTGATATAAGATGATATCATGATGGTTAGCATAGGCAAGTAAAATGCGAATAGCCTCAAGTCTAGCAACAGGTGCAAAAGTTTCATCGAAATCAATTCCTTCAACCTGTGTGTAGCCTTGAGCTACTAGTCATGCCTTATTCCTCACCACAAGGCCATTTTCATCTTGCTTGTTGCGGTAGATCCACTTTGTGCCAATGATATTATGCTTGCGAGGATCTGGGCGATTGACCAATTCCCAAACATTGTTCAGCTCGAACTGATGTAATTCTTCTTGCATAGCCTGAATCCACTCCGACTCCAGAAATGCTTCATCTACCTTAGTGGGCTCTGAGATAGAGACAAAAGCATAGTGCCCACAAAAGTTAGATAAATGTGAGGCTTTTGAGCGTGTGAGAGGACCTGGTGCGCTAATGTCATCGATGATCTTCTCCACTTGCACTTCTTTTGCAACGCGTGGATGAGTTGGCTGTCGCTGAGGATTTTGATCAGCATTTTCTTTAGCACCATTTTCCTCATCATGTTCTTCAGGTGCATCAGCTCGACGTTCTTCATGAACAGGAATGAATTCTTCAGCAGATTCTTCAGTAGGAATGACATCCTCAGTTGCCTTGAGCTTGATAGCATCCTCAGGTGCTGGTTCATCTAACACAGAAGGTAGGTGCTCTCTTTGCGAGCCATTAGTTTCATCGAACCGCACATCTACAGTGTCAACAATCTTGTGAAGAACAATGTTGAAGACTCTGTAGGTGTGCGAGTCCTTTCCGTAACCAAGCATAAAACCTTCATGTCCTTCCGGTGCAAATTTAGAGTTGTGGTGAGGATCTCTAATCCAACATTTAGCACCGAAGACTTTGAAATAACTCACATTGGGTTTCTTGTCAGTGAGGAGTTCATAGGCAGTCTTCTTGAAGAATTTGTGAAGATATACTCTGTTGATGATGTGGCAGGCAGTATCGATTGCATCAATCCAAAAATGCTGAGGCGTTTTGTATTCATCGAGCATAGTGCGAGCCATCTCAACAAGAGTTCTGTTCTTGCGCTCCACGACGCCATTCTGCTGAGGAGTATAGAGAGCAGATAACTCATGAGTAATACCAAGTTCATCAAGATAGGCATCAAGACCAGAATTCTTGAACTCAGTTCCATTGTCACTTCTAATATGCTTGATCTTCACACCAAAGTTGATTGAAGCCCTCGAGGAAAATCGTTTGAAGACTTCCTGCACTTCATGTTTGTAAGTAACAATGTGTACCCATGTATATCGAGAATAATCATCAACAATGACAAAACCATATAAAGATGCATCATTAGTGACTGCTGAATAATGATTAGGTCCGAAGAGGTCCATGTGAAGCAATTCGAATGGACGGGTAGTGGTCATGATAGTCTTCGCTGGATGCTTGGCCTTGGTCATTTTTCCAGCTTCACATGCTCCGCATAAGTGATCCTTGAGGAATTTTACATTCTCAATGCCAATGACATGCTTCTTCTTCGCAAGCGTGTTCAAATTCCTCATGCCTGCATGACCAAGTCGTCGATGCCATAGCCAGCCTTCTGAAGCTTTTGCAAGTAGACACACGGCTGGTTGTGGTCCTGTAGAGAAATCAACAATATATAGATCTCCTCTCCTAAAGCCTTCGAAGACTTTGGAATTGTCAGCTTCCATAATCACAACACAGCGATATTTGCCGAAGACAACAACCATATCAAGATCACAAAGCATTGAGACTGACATGAGATTGTATCCTAAGGACTCAACAAGCATGACTTTGTCCATGTGCTTATCCTTAGAGATAGCAACCTTACCAAGACCCAATACCTGACTTTTGCCTTTGTCAGCAAAGATGATATGCTTCAGAGGTGACGGTGATAAGGGAGCATCCATCAATAGATTCTTGTCACCAGTCATGTGATTTGTACATCCACTATCGAGGACCCATTCAGTGGTTTTGGGTTGATCATCCTGCAGATGAATTAGTGTAACTTACAATCTCATATGCTTCATCAGTGAAGAATATGATATCAAGTTCATCAGATGAATTTCATCAAGCAGTAAACAGATATAGCATTATGAGGACGTGTGAAATGAAGGTTCATTTCATCATGATTCGCCTGCGTCCTTTCAGGCATTTTTGTCAGGTCCCCAGCAAATTCTTCAGACGTTAAGGCACGTTTGGAGACCTGACCCTGCAGCAGAGATTAGTTCTTTTTCTTCACCACCCACATCTGGAGGGGTGGCAAAGAGTTCATCATCCTGCGAGCACCATGTGAGAAGGGTGGCAAAGATGCCAAACCATTTCGCTTAGCATAGGACGGGTTAGGGTAAGCATATGAATAAGCAGAGTAATTCTTCGAGGACTTATGAACATAATGGTTTGAAGAATAATGCACATATTCATAGCCCTTAGCTCTACCCTGCGAGACAGAGTTGTTAGCATGATGATAATCATATGAGGACTTTGATCCAGTTGAGGAATTTGATCCATGTGAAGAATTTGATCTGGGGTTCCTATTCTTCATTGGTGGTGTCATGAGGACATTCACCTGAAGACTTTCAAGACAGCTTCTGGGAACCCAGATTTTCTTTATGGGGGAACCGTTCCTGCAGTTAGTGCCAACATATCTAGCAAATACTTCACCATTCTGATTTTTGAATAGTTTATAGTTGGAGTCAATTGACTCATCAGAAGAATGAGAAGATTCACATGTAAAGCCAGATAAATTAGATGGATCAACTGGAGGTCCCTTTGCAGCAACCCATGATGTTTTGGGGTACTGCTCAGGCTTCCAATATGTTCCATCGGCATTGAGTTTCCTCTCAAAGGCAATACCCTCTTTCATAGGGTTTCTGTTGAGGATCTGTTTTTTGAGCACATCACAAAGTGTCTGATGCCCTTTGAGGCTTTTGTACATGCCTGTCATGTACAATTCCTTCAGCCCTGCATTGTCAGTGATACTAGCAATGTCCTCAGATGAGGAATTAGTGATAGCAGAGGCAGATGAAGAATTTGTAACATTTGAAGCATTTGAACATTCAGGTGAAGAATTAGCAGATTCACGTTCAATGCACTTTAAGCATGGAGGAACAAATTCTTCCTGAGAAGCGCTGATTTGTTGAGCTAGTAATGAATCGCGCTCCTTCTGAAGATCTTCATAACACACTCTTAGCTTTTCAAGATCTTCCTTTCTTTGAAGAGCTTCAAGAGAAAGCTTCTCATGATCAGACAAGAGGGTATTATGTTGATCTTGAAGGACGTTAAACTTGGAGTGAATTTTCTGAAGACATTCACCCAATGCTTTTGACTGATCCATTTCTTTGCGCAACATATTATCACTTCTTTCTAGCATATCTTGAGTTTGTTCTAAAACCGTTTGTTGTTTAGTGGCAACGCAAATAAGTTTGCTATAGCAGGATTCAATATCATCATCAGATTCATCATTGTCAGATTCATCATTATCAGATTCATTATCACAAGACTCGGATGAGGAGCATTCGGTTACCTCAGCACCGTTTGCCATGAGACAAGATGCAGAAGATGATGATTCTGGCTCGAAAGTCATCGTTTTAAGAGATTCCTTGAAGTCCTCAAACCAGGGATCATGACGAGTTCGATGACCTTCATAAACATCAGAGATTCGGTCCCAGATGAGCTTCGAATTGCCAAGATGCATAATTCGCCCGAATTGATCTCTGGATGGGCAGGAGGAGATGATATCCTTCGCCATGATGTCAAGTCGAGTGTACTTGCGAAGACCAATCTCAGTGACGATCCACAGCTCGCTGTTCTTTGCCATGAGGCGCTTCCTCATCATGGCCTTCCACTTGGGATAGTCATGACCATCAAAGATAGGGCATGTCACTTTCTTCATACCTGCGGTCGACATAACTAAAACTCCAGGCGGTTAAACCAAAATCACACAGAACAATGGAGTACCTTGCTCTGATACCAATTGAAAGTGCGTTATATCGACTAGAGGGGGGGTGAATAGGCAATTTTTATGAATTCTTCACTGAGGAATTTGCTGGTGAGGAAATTCCTTAGCGAAGAACTACTTGCAGCGGAATATGTACTCAGAAGTAAACATAACAGGATACAAACATAGTCATCATGATGAAATGAAGACTAACACAGAGTACGGAAAGCGTAAACACAGGATAGCAAGATGAAGACAAACAGACTGAAGAAATTGAACTGAGGAATTTGTGAAAGTCTTCAGTCAAAGTTTTCAAGCACAGATATGAACAACATTCAACACAATAATGAGGAAATGAAAGAGTTGAGGAAATAGAACCAGTCAGTTGGTGAAGACAATGATTTGGTAAACCAGTTCCAATTGCTGTCTCAGTTGTACGTCTGGTTGGAGCGGCTGAGTATTTAAACTCGAGGACACACAGTCCCGGACACCCAGTCTCTGAGCCGCAACTTAGGACACCCAGTCCTCACCGTATTCTCCTTGAACTAAGACCACGCAGGCCTCGTCCAATCACTCGTGGTAAGTCTTCAGGTGACTTCCAAACCTTCACAGACTTGGTCACTCGGCGATCCACAATTCCTCTTGGATGCTCTAGACCTTGACGCCTAACCGTCTGGAAGAAGCACAGTCTTCAAAGGTAACAAGCGTCGGATCCACGCAGGATCAATTTCTTCAGTGATGCTCAATCACTTTGGGTTTGTGGGGGTTTGGTTTTGGGATTTTCCTCACTTGATGATTTTCGCTCAAAGTCCTCAGAGGATGGGTTGCTCTCAGATGACAAGTGTCAAGTTCTCTCGGAGCAGCCAACCAGCTAGTGGTTGTAGGGGGCGGCTATTTATAGCCTAGGGAGCAGCCCGACATGATAAGACATAAATGCCCTTCAATGATATGACCGTTAGGTGGATAAGATATTTTGGGACAGCTGGCGCGCAGCACAGCAACGGTCGGAAATTTGACTCTCAAATTCCTCAGCGCTATCATGTTCCTCACTCTGTAGGCAATTCGCACTGGCGAATTCCTAACTCCTCAGTCAGAGCAAAGTCCTCAGTGAACAGAAGAACTGCGTCTCTGTCACTGACGAATTTGACTGAACTGTATGAGATTTCCAATGGCTTCACTCGAAGGGATTGGTAGGTGTAGGATTTTGAGTTGAGCATCACATGGAAATATTTCCTTAGTATTTCCTCGACCCCCTTTAACAGTACGGTGTTTCCTATGACTCAAGAAAGAGAAAATGAAACTACGAAAACAAAAGTCTTCACGCTTCATATTCCCCGAATGAATATCAAGTCTTCAAGGTCACACCAATTTCTTCGCTTTCAAAGTCTTCAGAATATCAAAGTCTTCAGTTGAAGAACTTCACTTTTAGGGGTCGATTTTCTCTGTAAATATCAAACTCCTCATAGACTTATAGACCTGTGTACACTCACAAACGCATCAGTTACTTAACCTATAAGTCTTCAATACACCAAAATCACTAAGGGGCACTAGATGCACTTACACTCATGAAGCCTTTGAAGCCAGGGCAGGCCCCACGAACCAAATTCCTCGTCAAGGAATTGCTATATGTGCCTCGGACTGTCTATCGCATCCTGATGTAGACAATGAGTCCTATCAAAGGCCATGACTCAAATGATGAAGATGTCGTTGGCATCATGAAGAACATGCTTTTCAACATCATTCATGGTGTTCCCGTCAACTTCCATGATTTCTTCATGAGGACTCTGGCTAATGTTGCTATGTCACCTTTTGAGCTGAAGCCCTATGCGCCTTGGATTATGAGATTCATAAGGGCAAGATCTTCACTGAATTACAAGGCTGACACTCTGAACCATGGTAGCTACTTGCCGCCCATTGAAGTCCTCAAGCGACCAGTTTCATCATCTGATGATAAGGGCAAGGCATCTGCTGTGATCGATGAAGGCACTCGTCCATTGGATGGTCAATTCCGTCTAGCTACATCTTACTCCACCAATGATGATTCTGCAACACATGACACTGCCGCAAATACATCAGCCAAGCAAAAGCCTCAAGCAACAGCACCCAGGGTGATGACTGGCCGTGAGTTACTCCTCAGTCTTCATCAGAAGGTTGATCGCAATCACAAATGGGTGAAGCGTCAGTTTGCTGCAATTCTTCACAACATGACCTCAACCCATAATGCAGTGAAGAAAAATCAGTATTACCTTTATGAAACCCTCAACCGCACCTGGGCTGTTCTCACTCATGTATATTCCGCGGAAGAACTCAAGACCATGGGTCTCCAGGAAGCATTTGACTGGTCTGCACCACCTCCGAAGAAATTCAAGAGAGTCAGAGTTCCTGATCTGGTGGCTAGTTCTTATTCTTCATCGCGTGAAACTGATGAGCATGAAGATCTGGACGACACTGTGGCAGGCCCTACTTCAACGAACAACCCTGACAACACTGGCGCTCCTCCATCGACTTGAAATTCTTCAGGGGCGTTAGTCCTCAGTTTCGATCCTTTTGGTCATTTGATGACAAAGGGGGAGAAATCTGAGTTAGTCTTCAAGTGGGTTTATTTATGGGCGTTTTGTTAAGTTACAACTCTCGTTCTTTCGAAACTTTTTATTGGATCGAGTTGTAATCTTAAATCTGATGGTGCCCTGATACTTTTGGACGGTGCATTGTGCTCTGACTTTGATGCACTGTGCTCTGATACTTTTGATGTGTTATTCTGCATGCTTATTCCTCATTAATATTATTGCACGCATGCTGAATCTCATCAGGCACCATATTTCATCATGCATTTCAAATTCTTCATATTATATATCAAATGCGTGTATGAATTACAAGATATAGGGGGAGATCTCCATGATTCAATTCTTCAAATGTGCATTGCCTCAAAAGCAAATTCCTCACTATGCACATATTCAGGGGGAGTTCTTCTATATCTTGCAATCAAATTCCTCAATATCAGTATTTACACTTCATATGTTAATCCCCGTTGAAAACTTAACCTATGTTGTCATCAATCACCAAAAAGGGGGAGATTGTAAGTGCATCTAGTGCCCCTTAGTGATTTTGGTGTATTGAAGACTTATAGGTTAAGTGATTGATGCGTTTGTGAGTGTACACAGGTCTAAGTCTATGAGGAGTTTGATATTTACAGAGAAAGTCGACCCCCAAAAATGAAGTTCTTCAACTGAAGACTTTGATATTCTGAAGACTTTGAAAGTGAAGAAATTGGTGTGACCTTGAAGACTTGGTATTCATTCGAGGAATATGAAGCGTGAAGACTTTTGTTTTCGTAGTTCCATTTTCTCTTTCTTGAGTCATAGGAAACACCGTACTGTTAAAGGGGGTCGAGGAAATACTAAGGAAAAATTTCCATGTGATGCTTAACTCAAAATCCTACACCTACCAATCCCTTCGAGTGAAGCCATTGGAAATCTCATACAGTTCAGTCAATTTCTTCAGTGACAGAGACGCAGTTCTTCTGGTCACTGAGGACTTTGCTCTGACTGAGGAGTTAGGAATTCGCCAGTGCGAATTGCCTACACGGTGAGGAACATGATAGCCCTGAGGAATTTGAGAGTCAAATTTCCGACCATTGCTGTGCTGCGCGCCGGCTGTCCAAAATATCTTATCCACCTAACGGTCATATCATTGAAGGGCATTTATGTCTTATCATGTCGGGCTGCTCCCTAGGCTATAAATAGCCGCCCCCTACAACCACTAGCTGGTTGGCTGCTCCGAGAGAACTTGACACTTGTCATCTGAGAGCAACCCATCCTCCGAGGACTTTGAGCGAAAATCATCAAGTGAGGAAAATCCCAAAACCAAACCCCGCACAAACCCAAAGTGATTGAGCATCACTGAAGAAATTGATCTTGCGTGGATCCGACGCTTGTTACCTTTGAAGACTGTGCTTCTTCCAGACGGTTAGGCGTCAAGGTCTAGAGCATCCAAGAGGAATTGTGGATCGCCGAGTGACCAAGTCTGTGAAGGTTTGGAAGTCACCTGAAGACTTACCACGAGTGATTGGACAAGGCCTGTGTGGTCTTAGTTCAAGGAGAATACGGTGAGGACTGGGTGTCCTGAGTTGCGGCTCAGAGACTGGGTGTCCGGGACTGCGTATCCTCGAGTTTAAATACTCAGCCGCTCCAACCAGACGTACAACTGAGACAGCAGTTGGAACTGGTTTACCAAATCATTGTCTTCACCAACTAACTAGTTCTATTTCCTCAACTCTTTCATTTCCTCATTACTGTGTTGTATGTTGTTCATATATGTGCTTGAAGACTTTGACTGAAGACTTTCACAAATTCCTCAGTTCAATTTCTTCAGTCTGTTCGTCTTCATCTTGTTATCCTGTGTTTACGCTTTCTGTACTCTGTGCTAGTCTTCATTTCATCATGATGACTATGTTTGTATCCTGTTATGTTTACTTCTGAGTACTTATTCCGCTGCAAGTAGTTCTTCGCTAAGGAATTTCCTCACCAGCAAATTCCTCAGTGAAGAATTCATAAAAATCGCCTATTCACCCCCCCTCTAGTCGATATAACGCACTTTCAGGTAGTAATGGTTTTTCTTCACTGCATTATGTGTTGAAGTCATGTTGTGAAGAATTGCACCAAACTGACGCTTTACCCATTTGTGATTGCGATCAACCTTCTGATGAAGACTGAGGAGTAACTCACGGTCAGTCATCACCCTGGGTGCTGTGGCTTGAGGATTTTGCTTAGCCGAGGTGTTTGCGGCAGTGTCATGTGTGGCAGAGTCGTCATTGGTAGAGTAAGATGTAGCCAGGCAAAATTGACCATCCAATGGACGAATGCCTTCATCGATCACAGCAGCTGCCTTGCCTTTGTCATCAGATGATGAAACTGGCCATTTGAGGACTTCAATGGGAGGCAAGTAGCTACCATGGTTCATAGTATCAGCTTTATAATTCAGTGAAGATCTTGCCCTGATGAATCTCATAATCCAAGGTGCATAGGGCTTCAGCTCGAATGGTGACATAGCAACATTTGCCAGAGTCCTCATGAAGAAATCATGGAAGTTGACGGGAACACTATGAATGATGTTGAAAAGCATATTATTCATGATGCCAACGACATCTTCATCATTTGAGTCGTGGCCTTTGATAGGACTCATTGTCTTCGTCAGAATGCGATAGACAGTCCGAGGCACATACAGCAATTCCTTGACGAGGAATTTGGTTCGTGGGGCCTGCCCAGGCTTCAACGGCTTCATGAGCACTTGCATATAGTGATTTGTCAGTTCAGGGTCATTGTAGATGCAACGTGCACTGTCATGGGGAGGATCAAGAGGAAGGACACGAAGCAATTCAGTTGCCGGTGCCTTGTAGTGAGTGTTTTCAGTCATCCAATCCAACACCCATGAATTGACATCTTCAGCGTTTCCAGTGATATGCAGTGTTGCATAGAACTGAAGAATGAGTTTTTCATTCCAATCGCAAATGTCAGTGCAGAAATTGACTAATCCTGCATCGTGAATAACGCTGAGGACTGGCTCAAAGCATGGCAGAGATTCCATATCCACGTGAAGAATATGTTCATGATCGAAGATTTTGTCCTTGTCAAACAGCACTGAGGAATAGAAGTTGGCTTGACTAGCAGTCCAGAAACGCCTCTTCCTTATGCGAGCAGAGTCATAGGGGTTGTAATCAGTGAAGAACACATGCTCGGAAAAGAAGTCTTCAGCCTTGAACTTCTGTTTGCTTGAGAACGGATTCTTTGGCTTCGGTAGAGGAATGTCAGTGATTTGCAGTACCACCTCAGGAATCGCGATCTCGAGTTCTTCAGGCTGAGGAATTTCTGGTTCCTCTTCTTGTGCAATCTGTGGATCAGTAGCAGCAGGTTCTTCAGCACTAGCGGCTGGAATATCTTCATGAACAGAGGGAGTGGGATGAGTTTCTTCAGAGCCCATTTGAACTATTGTTGCCGGGGACTGAGGAATCTGTTGAATAGGAGTGAAGAGAGGAGTATTGGGATGCTGACTTTCCTAGAAGTCATCGTTCATCACAGGTGTGGTGCATCCAATATCCACATCTTCATCTTCAATTTCCTCAACACCAGCCTCTTCAGCTGTGAACTGAGGCATTGGTGAGGAAATGACTGGCGGTGAAGGGATTGCGTCCACTTCAATTTCTTCATCAAACTGCTCTGACGAAGCAGCAGAATGATGTTCTTCATCAGATCTGCTTGGGATCTTATAGTCTTCTCCAAAAGGAACAATTTCCTTTGATGACATGGAGGAAATTGGAACAGCATCAATTGGATGTTCAAGTGAGCTGGTCATTGGCTTCATTTTCTTCGCAGCCGAAGAATTTGACGCAGCTGATGCCTTCCTTTTCTTCACTATAGCTCGCTCTGCAGCCTTGGTCTTCTTCACTTCATAGGCAGAAGGAAGAATTGGAGTTGGTGTAGGCGCGGGAGGAGCTGAGGAATCTGGTTGATTTTCTTCAGGCGCAACTGATGCAGTTGCCCTGATCTCTTCAGTTTCTTCAGGCGCACCACTAGTGGATGCCCTGGCAATTTCTTCAGCGGCTGGAATGGAGTCATCAGCCCTGGAAGTTACATTTTCTTCAGCAGGCTGAAAGTCATCAGCGGTGCTGGCATGTTCTTCAGCAGGCTGAGCAGAGTCTGCAGCCTGAAGATTTTCTTGTTGCGATGGGGCTGCAACAGTTGTCATTTTCTTCGTCAGGTTGACGAATCTCACTTTGGCTCCTTGCCAATCAGCATAGTATGCATCGAAGTCTTTGCTGAGGGCTTGGATTTCAGACTGAGCCTGGAGAAGTTCCTCAGGTGTCATTCTGACAACATTTTTCTTCAGCAGCTTCTCCTTTCTGTATTGAGCCTTCTTGATTTCACGTGCCTTTTCAAACTTCCATTTCTCTTGAGTGATGAAATGGGTCAGCATGTGACTTTGACCAGGAGTCAGTTGAAAATCAGGCATGGGGGTGTTTGGATCCTTGTGCCAGAGGTCAATGTAGTCGAGGATTTTCCTTGGATCCAAAAGCAGTGGCACCGATGTGCCTTTGGCTCTAGCGGCCTTCACTTGTCTGTCTCTGATGATTTCTGCAAGTTCATCATCAGAAGCTTCATCATCAGAGGGCACTTGGAATGCGACCTGTTTCTTCCTTGTACTTGGCCGAGGATCGCGTCCAGCTGTTGCTTTAGTCTTCAACAGTGTGGGGCCTGATGAGGACATTGGTGCAGCTGAGGAACTTGCTGAGACACCAGAAGCAATTGAGAAACCCGTAGTCCTTTGACATGTAGCCAGATGCACAGGAGTTGAGGACTTTGAGGGAGCAGTAGCGGTCTGAGGAATTTGCCGTGAGGGCACAGCTGAGGAACTTGGCCGTGAGGGCGCTGTTGGTGAAGCACTTGGCTTGCGAGCAGGCCTCTTTGGCATTGATTTCCTCGGCTTGACCGAGGCTTCAGTGGCAGCAGCAGAATCCTCATTGAATTTCCTCACTGCCTCCTTGGCTTGTCTTGCCAATTTAGCTTGGCGCCTAGCCCATTCTTCAGGAAAGTCCTCACCACGCTTGATGCTGGTGGGATCAGCTACTTGGCCAGGTGCCAATGGAGCTCTTGGGCATGGAGGATTGAGGGCGAATTTCTTCATGTACTTCGGAGTTACATATCTGTACTCCCTCCATTCTCTTGCCCATCTCCGTTCAATCCTCTGAATGCGCACCTTGCGCTGATTTTTGTCCTCTTTGCCAAATTTGGCTTCATCAGGTGTGCAATAATCCTTGTATATGTCATCAGGAATCTCGAAAGCAGTCATGACCTCAGGCTTCTTTCCTCCTTTCTGCGGTCTCTTTCCTTCAGCCATATTCTTCAGATGAGGAATTTGAACAATTGAACACTCTGAAGAAGTATGCAGTTTTTCTTCGAGGAACGCTGCAAATGAGTTAAGTTGATGAGAACCTAGTGATTCAGCAGCGGACATGAGTACATGTGAACAGAGTGTAGGTGCGAGGAATTTGGAGAGGTCATATGCGTTCTCAGAAGGTTTTTCGAAAAGACAAGTTTTGAGGAATTTGACCAGTTGAGCCTTGAGGAATTTCACTAAGCGTTCTTGTCTTAGGTTCCAGAGTTGTACAGATCGAAGATCCACACAATTGAGGAATCTTGAAGAAAATGAGTGCTTAGAGAAATGGATCAAGAGCATATAGTGTGTGAGGTGTTCATATGTGTGAAGATTTGAAGAATAAAACACCTTTGAAGATTTTCAGGAAAGTTTGAGAATCAAAGTGAGTAATAAAAGTAACTTTTAATTACCCGAACTGAAGAACATGACGAACTGAGATAAACAGACGTGAAGTTCGTCAGGTTAGATCTCCCACGCCCTAACTTGGCAGAGGGAAACAGCTACGGCGGCGGCGGAGTGAAGATTTCCGCAACCGGCGCGAGTACGACAGCGACGAGGTCGAGGCAGCGAAGCTCTTCCTCACCGGCGACGATGGAGTAGCGGTGGCACTAGGGTTTGAGGAGCTCGAGCGAGAGAGAGCGATCAAGCGGAGTAAATGAAGTGAGGAAGGGGAGAGGGGTATTTATAGCCACGGTGAAAAACTGTTCGCCCGAAGATTTTGGGACGAACATGCCCCTGCCCTTTCTCCTTCTCGCGACATGTGTCACCCACGTACTGTGCAGATGAGATCGTGTAAGATCGTGGGTGAATATAATAATGCATCATGGGATGCGGAATGGTTTGAGCGGCAAAACCGAAAATCTGGATAAGATTTGTTTTAAAGTTTCGTTCGCAATTTCTTTAGCTGACAAGGACACAGTGAAGACTTTGAATGAGTTTCAAATAGAACGCACATGAAGAATTTGTGAATAGATTGGGTTGAGTATAGCATAGAGGGGGAAGGGTCCGATCACATTCACTTAGCAGAAAACGCAACTTGAAGAAATAGCCATAAGTGAATGCTGTAGAGGACATAAACTCATATATATATAGCCAATGAAGAAAAATGACGGAAACAGTGAAGATTTTGCAAAGTTGAAGAATTTGAAAAACTGAAGAATTTCAAAAATGAGGAAAAACTCAAATTGAAGATTTTCAACTTTTTGTGGTGGCGTGGCCCACCGTATAAGAATGATGATTTTAGACACCGCGTACAATTGTCGTAGGGTTCTGAGAATCAAATTCTTCATTAATTTCTTCACACTTAGAGTGTTATTCTTCATTGATTGAAGAAAAACGTTTCTTCATGTGTTGCACATCTAAGTCATCAATTTTGCATAAGTGTTAGGATGTGTGTCCTTTTCAAAGAACATTCGAAGATTCTAAGATACTTAGCTCACACCGCAACTTGCTAAATCTCTTCTCATCCAAGGGCTTAGTGAAGATATCAGCTAGCTGTTCTTCAGTCTTCACGTGCTCGATGGAGATGTCGCCCTTCAACACATGATCATGAAGAAAATGATGATGAATCTGTATGTGCTTTGTCTTCGAGTGCTGAACTGGGTTGTGAGCAATCTTGATGGCACTCTCATTGTCGCAGAGGAGAGGCACATTCTTCACGTTGACGCCATAGTCCTTGAGGGTTTGCTTCATCCAAAGTAGTTGAGCACAGCAAGAGCCAGCAGCAATGTATTCAGCTTCAGCAGTAGACAGTGATACACAGTTCTGTTTCTTCGAGGACCAACAGACCAAAGATCGTCCGAGGAAATGACAAGTACCAGATGTTGACTTGCGGTCCACACGATCACCAGCATAGTCAGAGTCAGAATATCCAATGAGATCAAAAGCAGAGCCCTTGGGGTACCATAATCCTAGTGTTGGTGTGTGAGCTAGATATCGAAGAATATGCTTCACAGCCTTATGGTGTGATTCCTTCGGTGCAGCTTGAAATCGGGCACACATGCAAACACTAAGCATTATATCTGGCCTAGATGCACATAAGTACAATAAAGAACCAATCATGGAGCGGTATACCTTGTGATCAAAGTCAATACCATTTTCATCAGTGCATAGATGGCCATTTGTGGCATAGGAATTTTGACGCCTTTGCAATCTTGCATGCCGAATTTCCTCAGTACATCTTTGAGGTATTTCTCCTGAGATATGAATATGCCATTGCGCTGCTGATGAATTTGAAGACCTAAGAAGAATTTCAACTCTCCCATCATAGACATTTGATATTCTTCACTCATCATATAGGCAAATTCATCACTATAACGTTGGTCGGTACAGCCAAAGATAATATCATCAACATATATTGGGCACACAAACAGTTCACCATCATAAGATTTTGTAAAGAGAGTAGGGTCGAGTGAACCGGGTGTGAAGCCATTCTTCACGAAGAATTCCTTCAATTATCATACCACGCCCGAGGGGCTTGCTTGAGACCATACAGGGCCTTATTGAGTCTGAAGACTTTGTCAGGATTCTTTGGATCTTCAAAACCTGGGGGTTGAGCAACATATACTTCTTCCTCAAGCTTACCATTGAGGAATGCACTTTTCACATCCATTTGATATAAGATGATATCATGATTGTTAGCATAAGCAAGTAATATGCGAATAGCCTCAAGTCTAGCAACAGGTGCAAAAGTTTCATCGAAATCAATTCCTTCAACCTGTGTGTAGCCTTGAGCTACTAGTCGTGCCTTATTCCTCACCACAAGACCATTTTCATCTTGCTTGTTGCGGTAGATCCACTTTGTGCCAATGATATTATGCTTGCGAGGATCTGGGCGATTGGCCAGTTCCCAGACATTGTTAAGCTCGAACTGATGTAATTCTTCTTGCATAGCCTGAATCCACTCCGGCTCCAGAAATGCTTCATCTACCTTAGTGGGCTCTGTGATAGAGACAAAAGCATAGTGCCCACAAAAGTTAGATAAATGTGAAGCTTTTGAGCGTGTGAGAGGACCTGGTGCACTAATGTCATCGATGATCTTCTCCACTTGCACTCTTTTGCAACACGAGGATGAGCTGGTTGTCGCTGAGGAATTTGATCAGCATTTTCTTCAGCACCATTTTCCACAGCATTTTCTTCAGGTGCATCTGCTCGACGTTCTTCATGAACTGGAATGAATTCTTCAGCAGATTCTTCAGTAGGAATGACATCCTCAGTTGCCTTGAACTTGATAGCATCCTCAGGTGCTGGTTCTTCTAACACAGAAGGTAGGTGCTCTCTTTGCGAGCCATTAGTTTCATCGAACCGCACATCTACAGTGTCAACAATCTTGTGAAGAACAATGTTGCAGACTCTGTAGGTGTGCGAGTCCTTTCCGTAACCAAGCATAAAACCTTCATATGCTTTCGGTGCAAATTTAGAGTTGTGGTGACGATCTCTAATCCAACATTTAGCACCGAAGACTTTGAAATAACTCACATTGGGTTTCTTGTCAGTGAGGAGTTCATAGGCCGTCTTCTTGAAGAATTTGTGAAGATATACTCTGTTGATGATATGGCACGCAGTATCAATTGCATCAATCCAAAAACGCTGAGGCGTTTTGTATTCATCAAGCATAGTGCGAGCCATCTCAACAAGAGTTCTGTTCTTGCACTCCACGACGCCATTTTGCTGAGGAGTATAGGGAGCAGATAACTCATGAGTAATACCAAGTTCATCAAGATAGGCATCAAGACCGGAATTCTTGAACTCAGTTCCATTGTCACTTCTGATGTGCTTGATCTTCACACCAAAGTTGGTTGAAGCCCTCGAGGAAAATCGTTTGAAGACTTCCTGCACTTCATGTTTGTAAGTAACAATGTGTACCCATGTATATCGAGAGTAATCATCAACAATGACAAAACCGTATAGAGATGCATCATTAGTGACTGCTGAGTAATGATTAGGTCCGAAGAGGTCCATGTGAAGCAATTCGAATGGACGAGTAGTGGTCATGATAGTCTTCGTTGGATGCTTGGCCTTGGTCATTTTTCCAGCTTCACAGGCTCCGCATAAGTGATCCTTGAGGAATTTGACATTCTCGATGCCAATGACATGCTTCTTCTTCGCAAGCGTGTGCAAATTCCTCATGCCTGCATGACCAAGTCGTCGATGCCATAGCCAGCCTTCTGAAGCTTTTGCAAGTAGACACACGGCTGGTTATGGTCCTGTAGAGAAATCAACAATATACAAATCTCCTCTCCTAAAGCCTTCGAAGACTTTGGAATTGTCAGCTTCCATAATCACAACACAGCGATACTTGCCAAACACAACAACCATATCAAGATCACAAAGCATTGAGACTGACATGAGATTGTATCCTAAGGACTCAACAAGCATGACTTTGTCCATGTGTTTATCCTTAGAGATTGCAACCTTACCAAGACCCAATACCTGACTTTTGCCTTTGTCAGCAAAGATGATATGCTTCAGAGGTGACGGTAATAAGGGAGCATCCATCAATAGATTCTTGTCACCAGTCATGTGATTTGTACATCCACTATCGAGGACCCATTCAGTAGTTTTGGGTTGACCATCCTGCAGATGAATTAGTGTAGCTTACAATCTCATATGCTTCATCAGTGAAGAATATGATATCAAGTTCATCAGATGAATTTCATCAAGCAGTGACAGATATAGCAGTATGAGGACGTGTGAAATGAAAGTTCATTTCATCATGATTTGCCTCCGTCCTTTTAGGCAATTTCGTCAGGTCCCCAGCAAATTCTTCAGACGTTAAAGCACGTCTAGAGACCTGACCCTGCAGAAGAGATTAGTTCTTTTTCTTCACCACCCACATTTGAAGGGGTGGCAAAGAGTTCATCACTCTGCGAGCACCATATGAGAATGGTGGCAAAGATGCCAAACCATTTCGTTTCACATAAGAGGGGTTAGTGTAAGCATATGAATAAGCAGAGAAATTCTTGGAGGACTTATGAACATAATGGTTTGAAGAATAATGCAGATATTCATAGCCCTTAGCTCTATCCTGCGGGACAGAGTTGTTAGCATGATGATAATCATATGAGGACTTTGATCCTTTTGAGGAATTTGATCCATGTGAGGAATTTGGTCCGTATGAGGACTTGGATCCATATGAATAATTTGGTCCATATGAAGAATTCGATCTAGAGTTCCTGTTCTTCACAGGTGGTTTCATGAGGACATTCACCTGAAGACTTTCAACATAACTTTTGGGAACCCAGATTTTCTTCATAGGGGAACCGTTCCTGCAGTTAGTGCCAACATATCTAGCAAATACTTCACCATTCTTATTTTTGAACAGTTTATAGTTGGAGTCAAATGACTCATCAGAAGAATGAGGAGATTCACATGTAAAGCCAGATAAGTTAGATGGATCAACTGGAGGTCCCTTTGCAGCAACCCATGAGGTTTTGGGGTACTGCTCAGGCTTCCAGTATGTTCCATCAGCATTGAGTTTCCTCTCAAAGGCAATACCCTCTTTTCTAGGGTTTCTGTTGAGGATCTGCTTTTTAAGCACATCACATAGAGTCTGATGCCCTTTGAGGCTTTTGTACATGCCTGTCATGTACAATTCCTTCAGCCCTGCATTGTCAGTGATACTAGCAATGTCCTCAGTTGAGGAATTAGTGATAGCAGAGGCAGAAGAATTTGTAACAGTTGAAGCATTTGAACACTCAGGTGAAGAATTAGCAGATTCACGTTCAATGCACTTTAAGCATGGAGGAACAAATTCTTCCTGAGAAGCGCTGATTTGTTGAGCTAGTAATGAATCACGCTCCTTCTGAAGATCTTCATAACACACTCTTAGCTTTTCAAGATCTTCCTTTCTTTGAAGAGATTCAGAAGAAAGCTTCTCGTGATCAGTCAAGAGGGTATTATGTTGATCTTAAAGGGCGTCAAACTTGGAGTGAATTCTCTGAAGACATTCACCCAATGCTTTTGGCTGATCCATTTCTTTACGCAACATATCATCACTTTTGTCTAGCATGTTTTGAACTTGTTCCAAAGCCGTTTGTTGTTTAGTGGCAATGCAAACTAGTTTGGTGTAACAAGATTCAATATCATCATCAGATTCATCATTATCATATTCATCGTCACAAAACTCGGATGAGGAGCATTCGGTTATCTCAGCACCGTTTGCCATGAGACATGATGCAGAAGATGATGATTCTGGCTCGAAAGTCATCGTTTTGAGAGATTCCTTGAAGTCCTCAAACCAGGGATCATGACGGGTTCGATGACCTTCATAGACATCAGAGATTCGGTCCCAGATAAGCTTCGAATTGCCAAGATGCATAATGCGCCCGAATTGATCTCTGGATAGGCAGGAACAGATGATATCCTTCGCCATGATGTCAAGTCGAGTGTACTTGCGAATATCATCAGTGTCCGCCATCTTGCATAGATCAGTAAGACCAATCTCAGTGACGGTCCACAGCTTGCTGTTCATTGCCATGAGGCGCTTCCTCATCATGGCCTTCCACTTGGGATAGTCATGACCGTCAAAGATAGGACATGTCACTTTCTTCATACCTGCGGTCGACATAACTAAAACTCCAGGCGGTTAAACCAAAATCACACAGAACAAGGGAGTACCTTGCTCTGGTACCAATTGAAAGTGCGTTATATCGACTAGAGGGGGGGTGAATAGGCGATTTTTATGAATTCTTCATTGAGGAATTTGCTAGTGAGGAAATTCCTTAGCGAAGAACTACTTGCAGCGGAATAAGTACTCAGAAGTAAGCATAACAGAATACAAGCATGGTCATCATGATGAAATGAAGACTAGCACAGAGTACAGAAAGCGTAGTCACAGGATAACACAAGATGAAGACAAACAGACTGAAGAAATTGAACTGAGGAAATTGAGAAAGTCTTCAGTCAATGTCTTCAAGCACAGATATGAACAAACACTCAACACAGTAATGAGGAAATGGAAGGGTTGAGGAAATAGAACCAGTTAGTTGGTGAAGACAATGATTTGGTAAACCAGTTCCAACTGCTGTCTCAGTTGTACGTCTGGTTGGAGCGGCTGAGTATTTAAACTCGAGGACACGCAGTCCCGGACACCCAGTCACTGAGCCGCAACTCAGGACACCCAGTCCTCACCGTATTCTCCTTGAACTAAGACCATGCAGGCCTCGTCCAATCACTCGTGGTAAGTCTTCAGGTGACTTCCAAACCTTCACAGACTTGGTCACTCAGCGATCACAATTCCTCTTGGATGCTCTAGACCATGACGCCTAACCGTCTGGAAGAAGCACAGTCTTCAAAGGTAACAAGCGTCGGATCCACGCAGTATCAATTTCTTCAGTGATGCTCAATCACTTTGGGTTTGTGGGGGTTTGGTTTTGGGATTTTCCTCACTTGATGATTTTCGCTCAAAGTCCTCGGAGGATGGGTTGCTCTCAAATGACAAGTGTCAAGTTCTCTCGGAGCAGCCAACCAACTAGTGGTTGTAGGGGGCGGCTATTTATAGCCCAGGGAGCAGCCCGACATGGTAAGACATAAATGCCCTTCAATGATATGACCGTTAGGTGGATAAGATATTTTGGGACAGCCGGCGCGCAGCACAGCAACGGTCGGAAATTTGACTCTCAAATTCCTTAGGGCTATCATGTTCCTCACTGTGTAGGCAATTCGCACTGGCGAATTCCTAACTCTCCAGTCAGAGCAAAGTCCTCAGTGACCAGAAGAACTGCGTCTCTGTCACTGAAGAAATTGACTGAACTGTATGAGATTTCCAATGGCTCCACTCGAAGGGATTGGTAGGTGTAGGATTTTGAGTTGAGCATCACATGGAAATTTTTCCTTAGTATTTCCTCGACCCCCTTTAACAGTACGGTGTTTCCTATGACTCAAGAAAGAGAAAATGAAACTACGAAAACAAAAGTCTTCACGCTTCATGTTCCTCAAGTGAATACCAAGTCTTCAAGGTCACACCAATTTATTCACTTTCAAAGTCTTATGAAAGTCTTCAGAATATCAAAGTCTTCAGTCGAAGAACTTCATTTTTAGGGGTCGACTTTCTCTGTAAATATCAAACTCCTCATAGACTTATAGACCTGTGTACACTCACAAACGCATCAGTCCCTTAACCTATAAGCCTTCAATACACCAAAATCACTAAGGGGCACTAGATGCACTTACACCACCGGCTCCACTCTTGGTTATTTCATGCCTTTACTTTTGCAAGCCTACTTGTGTTGCATCCCTTGCTTGCTTATGTGCTAGTTGTTATTGCATCATATAGGTTGCTCACTTAGTTGCACATCTAGACAACCTATTTTGTTGCAAAGTTTAATTTGGTAAAGAAAAGCTTAAAAATTGTTAGTTGCCTATCCCCCCCCTCTAGTCAACCATATCGATCCTTTCAGGAGAAATGTTTCCCTGGACGCAGCATCATTGTTGGTGAAGAGGCACGCCATCAATCCTTCTGTTGACAATACAGCAAAGCTCTCAATGAAAGCACCAATGTCGGTGTCAAAACTGGCACATCTCGGGTAGGGGGGCCCAAGCTGTATGTCTGAGGATCGATGGTTACTATGATCAAAAGGACATAGTGTTTACTCAGGTTTGGACCCTCTTAATGGAGGTAAAATCCTACTCCTGCTTGATTATATTCAATCAGTATAAGGGTTACAAGAGTTGATCTACCTCGAGATCATAATGGCTAAACCCTAGCTTGGCTAGCCTATCAATGTTGTGATCCTGCCTTTGATCTAACCCTCCGGTTTATATAGATACCCGAGGGGCTTAGGTTATACAAAGTCAGCTTAACAGAAAGGGAATAGTATATCCGGACACCTAAACTTGCCATCCACGTATACGGGAGTCCCTACCAGACACGAGAGGTGGTCTTCTGCCTTGTATCTTGACGGCCCACCAGTCCGGCCCATATCCAATAGACGGGACGCCCGAAGACCCCTTAGTCCAGGACTCCCTCAGTGGTAAGTATGGAGTGTCAAACTCACAGGGAGGTAAGGTAAGATTCACATTCTCTCAGGTCCTATCTTCCACTAATTCAACCCTACATATACCAGGAGTTTGCTTTACCTCGGAAATAAATGTAGAAGTACTTTGTGGGTATAAAAGGATAGCTTTGCATGATAATAAAGAACTTGTAAATAAAAGTTAGGTGTTGTTTTGTGAAAGAGCAATGAAGTAAAGGATAGCAACTATGGAAAGTGGTAGTTTGTGGTACGTAATTGCACCTAGGCAACTAGCTAAGTTACAAGACCGATCTTCATCATTGTTTTTATATGTGGTAGAGTGCTACTCCTGCAGGAGTCGTTGGGATTCCCGAAGAGGAAGGGTGAAGCAGCTAGCAACAAATATTTTCCTCAGTTAGAGAACCAAGGTTTAGCGAACCAATAGGAACTTCCAAGCTAAAAAAGTCAACACCACCTACACAACAACACAAAGCAAACTTGTCCCCAACACAACAAGAGCGTTGTCAAGCTCCTTGTCTGCTACTTACAAGGTACTCCCTCCGTCCTGAAATACTTGTCGGAGAAATGGATGTATCTAGATGTATTTTAGTTCTAGATACATCCAGTTTTATCCATTTATGCGACAAGTAATTCCGAACGGAGGGAGTAAAACACAAGTGATAGAGAAAAATAGTAGCAAAAGTAGAACGATAAAATAGTGGCAATCGTGTAGAAGATCTGCTCACACATAATTAACAAGCCCCTTGTCTTATTCATATCTTATTCACCAATTAAGCATAGGACAAAAATAATCTACTCACACATAATAGAGATGTAATTGATCATCGGTAAATATACAACATCAAACACCATGTTCAAGCAAGGGATTACATAGGTTGCGGGAGAGTTGACCACTATATAGAGAGGGAAGGTGATGGAGATGTTGATGGAGACGATGGCGGTGATAATGGTTCCCCCGGCGTCAGTCCGGTGCCATCGGAAGAGAAGGGAGAGATGCCCTCCTTCTTATTCTTTCTTGGCCTTCTCTCGGTGTTCTCGTCCTCCAGGGAGCGAGCCCCCGCCCCCCCCCCCCCCCCCCCCCCCGCGCACGAAATTGGATCTTAGAATTTTCTGCATGTCTCTGTGCGTTGAAATCTGAGAGGTTTCACCGTTTTATGGACACGCGGAGATCCATAAGTCGGGAGAACCTGAAAAATTTATGGCAATTCCACAACTTCCGGGGCAAGCTACTCTCCAAAGGGTAACCCCAACCGACCTCCATAGCTACCACGCAGGCCCGCCACATGGTCAGGGGTGGTTGGGTGGGGCAAACGTCTAGAGCCCGTGGAGCCCCTCTCCAGATGGGTCCATGTCTCCCGGGTCTCTTATTTTTCAAAATAAATCCTTGTAAGCCCTCATATATTTTTTAGCTTCGCAAATATGTACAGAACGGTTAAATCTATGGTCAAAATTTGACACGAAATACGAAGAAGACCAATAAATCAGGATGGAGGTAGTACAATCTATGGTCAAAGTTATACAATACGAAATTAAATTCATAAGACATCTAATATATTGGTTTCGTATTATGAATGTTTTTTCCCTATAAAATTGGTCTAACTTTGACTGCACATAAATTTTATATGCAGAGTAAAAATGGCCGGAGGAGTACATGCGTGGTCGATAAATGAGTGAACCGGATTACTAATATCGGGGGTAGGTAATGTCAATTCCATCACCACAACATAACATTTGTAGGATTCGCGAACCAACCCGTGGTTGGGTGGTTAGGAGGACACTGGTATCCCCAGCCCATCATGGTTCAAATTCTAGACTTGACGCTGGTGCTAGCGTTTTCTGGATTTATTTCAGGGCTTCAGAGGATGTGCAAAATGGGAGGGGATGTTCCCATTGACTACGAAGACGTATGTGACGGCTTCGTCAATCTCAAGATGATGTGCCGGCTCAGTCTTTCGAAGATGATCATAGACGTATGTGACGGCTTTGCCAATCTCAAGATGATGTGCCGGCTCAGTCTTTCGAAGGTGATCATAGAGATAGGGTGTGCACGCGCGCGTTCATAGGGATGAGTGTATGTGCATATGTACGAGTGTATGTGTCTGCGTTTGTACCATGTTAAAATATATTTGTAGGACTCAAAGTAAACAAACCATGAGCAATGTAACAAACGAAAAGCAATCGATTGACTTGTATGCAAAGTATAGAACCGACGGCTTTACCAGATTATCGGCTCAACGGTTCAACCTCCCAGGCCCCAGCCAAGGCCTCTCCTGATCCGATCCCCTCCAAACTGAACGAGCACCGCTCGACCTGTCCACGTGGCGCCCAGTCGCGCCGGGTCTCGAGCCAACTCGACATATCGCCAGCCGCCACGTAGTCTCATCGATACTCACGCCCGTCACGTTCTCCGACCCAATCCAGCCCCCCACGGCGTCGCCAACTCCGTTAATCCCGCGAAATGATACGTGCACCCGGCGACGTCCACGCAACCCACACGCGGACCCGCATGTCATCGCGCGAAGGAGGTATGCCTGGGCCCACTGTCGGTGAGCGAGCCGTGTGCCACGGGGTGATAAGAGGGGCGTGCGGGTTGCCCGCTCGGGCCTGGGCAGTTTGGAGTTTCCGGGAGGTGGGGAGGGGAGAGGAGAGGAGAGGAGGCGTGAGCGCTAGGAAAAGGGGGAGAGAGGGTTGGATTTCGTCTTGAGGTTGCGGGATCGCGAACCCAATTCGTTTCCACCGCCCCGCGCCCGATCGATCCGCGCTGGGTTGCTCACTTTCCCCCCTTGATAGGTTCCTTCTGTTGGGGAATTTTTGTTGTTGAGTCGATTTTGTCCGAGGGTTTCCCGTCGGATCGGAGCGGATCGAGTTCGGAGGAGATGCGAATCGAGGAGCTTCCCGGCGATTCCGGTGGCGGAGGCGGAGGCGGAGGGGCGGGGGAGCTGCAGCTGCGTCGGGAGGATGGCGGGGCCGACGGTAGTGAGCTGAAGCTGCGTGGCGAGGATGGCGTCGTCGCCGCGGCGGGGGAGGAGGAGAAGGGAGAGGGTGCGGGTAGGGTGATCGCGCAGGCGGCTTTGGATGCGAAGCGCGCGGCGGTGGGCGTCGGCGCTCGGATGCTGTTCTACCCGACGCTGGTGTACAACGTCGTGAGGAACCAATGCGAGTCTCAGTTCCACTGGTGGGATCAGGTCGACGAGGTTGGGAAATTTCCATCTCTTTTGATCTCTGTTGTTTTGATAGGATCCCCCCTTATGCGTTCATCTTGTGTCGGCTAGGCAATTTCCTGTCTACAATGTAGCTTCTAGTGTCTGCTATCCTCGCCGTTTGTTCTGTTCAGGGTCTAGGTCTCTCATGTGCAGAGTGTCGTTTAAGTAGCTATTGATACGTGGTGCTTATGTTTGATTATGATGGAGAACCGTGGTTGCATCCCTGGTCCACTGGGGATCAATCCCTACGTTTGATGTCTTGTATATCTCGCTGGAGGTGCAAATTGTGACCTAGTCAATCTTGAAACTCGCCTCTTAAGGCGACGTCTACTCTGTACTTGGTGTTTCTAAAAATACGTTCAATTGTTATTGTAATTTTGGTGGCCATGATTTATTGTAATTTTTGCTACTTTTGCTGCGGAGTTGTTTTAAGTTGGTTTGGAATCATAGATTGTTCTACTCTCACTATTCGCATTTTTTGTTGGATCAGCATGTGCTGCTGGGTGCTGTTCCATTCCCGAGCGATGTTTTGCGGCTGCAGAAGCTTGGAGTTTGTGGTGTGGTCACACTAAACGAATCATATGAGAGGCTTGTTTCCAAGTCATTGTACGAGGTAATTACATTGGCAACATCTAGTATTTGACTGTTCAAGTTCTTAAGTGCATGGATTGTATTGTTAATATCAGCCTTATTTGTGAATTTCTTGTATGGACAACAACAGTGTATTTAGCTGTTTGGTGCTCCGGTGATAAGGTCTTGGTTGTAAAAGCGAATTGTTTACAGTGGTGAAACCATGCATCCGCTGTTGATGTGGTTAGTCTTCGCAAGATCAGTCGTATCTAGGACTTTAGTATGACGACTGCCCTACAGTTAACAAGTGAACTGTTGTTTCTCATCTTGGTGTCCGCCCATCAGATTGAGTTTTTAAGCTATCCTTCACACACCTTTTGGCCGCTGATGGATCAGTCGTTTGGGGCTTGTTTGGCAGATTGTTATTGTGCTATGCCGGTTCTTGCGCCGCATTGAGGAGATACTAGAAGTGCTGCCTTTGCTATACACGGACGGTGGAGTGCCACTGTTATGGTAGAGAGTTGGTGCAACAAAGTTGCTAATTTAGCATTGAAGAGCTGATATGATCTTGATGGATGGTTTTTGTACATTGTGAACATAGTACATCTGTATTAGTTCACACAAATGCATGTTAACTTCAAGTATAAGAAAGATTGCTTTTGCTTTTTTTTGTTTCTTGTTGGTTTACACAATGTTCAATCAAATAGCGGTGGTCTTCTTCACAATCACTACCTTTCTTATTGTATTTGTATGAAGCCGTCAATACCATGTGAGTTAATGATCTTCTTCATTTTTAGGCTCATGGGATTGAAAACCTGGTGCTACCAACTAGAGATTACCTTTATGCGCCGTCATTTGACAACCTTTGCAAGGCTGCTGATTTCATCCACAGTAAGCACGTACTCAAAATATGTCCTTTATGTTTGAAGGTTCCAGTGTATTATTCGATTGAGATTGTCCTTGTGTGAGCTGATTGCATAGTTTCTGATGTGACACCTTATGCTTGGTTTTGCTTTGTTGTTTGAAGTGCACTATAGGTTGTTTGTATTAGTATTTAGAATTGCACCTTGTTCTTTTTCAATTTGTTATGTTCCAGTTGTAGAATAGTTGGTACATGGATTTGCGTACTCCAGAAGATCCTATAAGATACGAGAATAGTTGGCACTTGGGTTTGCGTACCCCAGAGGATCCTACTAGATACAAGACCTGTTAATAGACCTGGGTTTTGGGCTTGGAAATTCCTGCCATTGAATGTCCAGACCTGAGAGGCCAAATATGTGACTTGATATGAAGTCCAGAAAAGCTCAGAATTTGATTATTTTCAGTAAAATGTCTCGCTGGTTGCCACCTGTTTGGTGATACATAAGCCCGTTTTGGTACTCCATTCTTGTTGTAACAATTCAGTGGTTTCTGTTGTGGTGTCCTATCTCATCCTCCTGTTTTTTTTTTCTTGATTTGAATTGAGTTTTTTGAGAACATCAATGTCACTTCCTCCATTTCATAATATCTATTCTGTTTGATGTTATCTTCATCTTAATGATGGTGACTTGGTGCATGTGTTTATCCATGTTTATTTTTATTTTTTGAAGGAAATGCTTCATGTGGTAAGCTGACTTATGTTCACTGCAAAGCTGGACGGGGACGCAGCACCACCGTTGTTCTTTGTTACTTGGTATATCAGACTATTGATCCTACTAAATGTTGACTGGCTCATAATCTGAATAAGTTTAAGGTGATAACTATTTAACTCTTTTCTTGTAGGTGCAATACAAACAAATGACACCTGCTGGAGCTTTTGAACATGTTCGGTCATGCAGGCCAAGGGTGTTATTGGCTTCCGCACAATGGAAAGTATGTTGTTGCAAAAACTCTTTTATGTTCTCAAAGCACACAATAGAAGTATTTTAATGGATTCGTAAGCATTATAGCTGGACCAATGGAAGTTTACCTTAATTGCAATATATATATGGATCAGCGGGCGCAGGATACTTTCGTCTGTTCCATTTTTTGCCATACATGATGAATTTTCAAATGGAAATGAAAGGGAGGGGGTCTCCACTGTGTGTCGGATATCGTAACTGGTAGCATATTGGTCGGTTACTGAGTAGGGATGAATCAGCTTACCAGCCTATTAACCAAATTTATCAGTAACCCATTTATCAGTATGTTAACTAGGGCCATATCTAATATATCCTAGGCTGGAGCACTTGCTGCAGTAGAAGCTGTAGATTAAATGCACCACATCAGTATATACTTCATAGGAGAGCAGCACAGCAGCAGCAACAGAACAGTGATGGTGGGGGCTGCATGGGGAGGGGATGGTGTCGGCTGCTGCTAAGGGTGGCTAACCTATTGCATGGGCGGCTGTGGGACAAGGGATAGAACAAGCTAAATGTGGGCCAAAATAACCCAGGCAATTATTTGGCTCAGCAAATAATTCGGTCTGGCACTTGTCAGACCGATAAATCGTCCACCCAGTTAATTCGGTGGATATGTGGTTTTCGTATCGGCAGGTGGCCGAGGCAGGATTAACTGTCCGATGTGCCGATTAAAATGGCCTATAATTTAAACATTGGTATGTAGTATACATATGAGAAGTACTCCCTCCGTCCCATAACGCAAGACGTTTTTTGACACTACACTAGTGTTAAAAAACGTCTTACATTGTGGGACAGAGGGAGTACATTTTTACAAGGGAAAATGCACAGGCCCTGCATGAGATATCAAATAAACAAATCCGACCAAAATCCTCATACGAATCTGTTATCAGGGTAATTTCACGTCATGTTTTCTACCCTTGATGGTGTATTGATGCACTAAGATAAATAAGTTACCGATGGATTAAGTTAAAGATTGCATTGTGTCTGCTTTTATGGCGAGTTTTTACTGTAAACCGTGACTAACGTGGTTGTATCTCATGTTCTTGCAGGCTGTCCAGGAATTCTACCAGCTTAGAGTGAAGAAAATTCAGGGCTCCAGTTGCATCGACAGCCCAATCGTTAAAAAGGTTCCACCTCCATCTCCGGTGTTGCTTGCTACTCGAAACCTCATCACTTTTGATGAGAAGACATTCGTGATGGTCTCAGAATCAGACCTTGAAGGGTATAATGCGGATGCCTTGGCAGTTAACGTGGGCAGTGGTTTGTGGGAAATAAGTTTAGTATACCGTGTTCAGTTTGCCAGCCAGGCAGCATTTGCAGGGTTTTCATACCTGTGGTTGCAGTGCCGCGCCCACAAGGACACGGAGGCACTCACTGAGAGCATTGGTAGTGAGAGCTGCTCGCTTGAGGCGGAGCAGCCTGCGAACGGTCACCACTGTCTACTTCAAGGTGTCGTGGTTAATCCGTGAATGGCGGAGTTCCTCGGTGTCTTTTTGTCTTGCACCCGTACATATGAAGAGGGCATGCAATGTGAAGCCCCGACTCCAGTCTGCAGCAACCAAGGGGTTCAGTTGCTCGGGTATGTATATATGTGCTGTAATAAGTTGACTGCTACGTGTACAAAGGTAAATGGATATCGTCTCAAATTGCTAACCTTGCTTGCTGAATATGTATATATGTACTATTTTCTTGCCCACTCTGTGTTAGCAATATTTTTCTTGAGTTTTCTCCCTGGTTGCTACTTCTGGCCTGCACTTCAAGCAGGAGAGGGGTCAATATACGGTAAGCCCGGTTGCATTTCCTTGCCGACTTGGCCACTAATCTGGTTAATATCCAGTCTGAAGTTTTTGGGTCCACGGCGAACTGAACTTGATCAATGCATTGATCACATGTGCTTGCGTGCATTGTGCGCGTTTTGCTCAAAGCAATAGATTGGTGGTGTTTTGGGGCTTCTGTTCTTTGTGTTGTTCCTAGATGCCCCAAAACTGAGGTGGCGTCAAAAAAACTGTCATTTAGGACGTTTTGGGCCAAAAAACCAGCTCCAGATGCCATGTTTCTGTTTGGTGCCCCAATGAATTTGTAGTTGCCCTAAATTCTTGCTACAAGTGTTTGCATATTTGCAGCATATGGAAGTTGCTGCAAAAATGAGAAGGCAGCCACGCGCAGCCAACTGCCCAGTTGAAACTTCCCCACCTCCCTCCATTTGATCGGCGCGACCATTGTTGTATTGCGGTTCTGTTCGCCGTGGACCCACCACCACCACCCCCGCCCCTGTCCCACCTGACGCCATCCCTAGATGGCTTGGCGATGCCCAGGCGAGCTACGATGGCCGGAATTGAGCTTGGTGGCCCGGCGGGCTCTTATAGTAATAGCGCAAGGAGAATATTTGTCGAAGATAATGTTTCGGATGGTTCATGAAAGAAAAAAGTATGATTCCAATGGTTGATAATTTTTTCATGCCAATTATCCGCTCGTGTTCAATCATGATAATAACTTAGAGCATCTACAACTAGACCACTCAAACCGCCTCATACGCCCGGGCGGGCCTCCCGGTCACTGCCTGGTCATGATTTTTTGATCCAGACGGCCCTCTCAAATGGCCCTCAAACGCGGATATGGCACGCCCGTCACATCGGATCCCCACTCCGGCCCACCCGACCCCACATAAATTCCTCCTCATCTGCTTGCTGAACCAAACCCTAGCCACTTCACTCCCCTACCCTCCACTCTCCCTTCGTCACCCAAGCTCGTCTTTGGCTCCTTCCGGCCTCCTCCGGCATGGCGGGAAGCGGATCCGAGTCCTTCAACTCCAAATTCGTTGACCCTGAGTTCATCCCGCGCGGCCCCGAGGAGGAGATGGCCGTCTAGCTTGTGCTCATTGGAGGGCGGCTATGCTCGGACTCCATCCATCGGGAATCCATCGTGTCCGCCCAAATGGGGCATGGATCCCGTGCTAGGCCGGCCTTAGCTGCCTCACCGGAGGTCGTGCGGTCCGTCTGGCATCCGAACGCACTGGCAGACGCGCAACCCCTTCGGTGGGGCGTCGAGCATCGGGACACACCATGGGCCTCGTCCGACGAGGCCATGGCATGGCGGGCACGCATCGGGCACGAGAGGCGGCGGTAGCCCTCGCGGCGGCGGACGTTGGCGAGGCGGAGTCGCATTCTCCGACGCCCTATATGGCCCATCAGTCTGGGCGCCGCAACCGCATCGTGGTGGACATCGGCGGCTCGTCCCGAACGGATTCATCATCGATCTGACGTCCACCGGCATCGTTCGGGTTTCGGTCTACAATGAGGAAGAGTAGGGCATGGGAGACGGCGGGGCCTTGACTCCTGTGAGCCAGCTCGTGTCCCATGCCCTACCCTACCTTGCCGGCGACCGTACCAACAATCTAAGGAGCGCAACCGGCCGCCGGACATGGCCAGGGCGGAGCCGGGCGAGCGGGGAGCAGAACCGGACGAGCTCTGAGTAGATTAGGTTTCACGTTACATGTAATAATATGGATTTGAGGTTTCTAATTTGAGGTATCCGGATGTGGAATGCTTTTTTTGAGGGGTGACCGGTCACTGTCCGCAGATGCGCCTGGGCGCGTCCGTAGACGTTTGAGGGGTCGGATTTGCCAAGTTTGAATGTAGATGCTCTTACGTTCGAAAGAAGACTAAGGGCATCACCAACGCTGACCGCCAAAATTCCCCCCGCAACTGTCCGAGGACAGGACTAGTCCATGGACACATATGCGGGATCCGGCCATCCAAAGCTAGTTGTGTATGTCTGGTTACATTTCAAATGAAATTTAAAGAAAGTGAACAAATTTGATTCATACTCAAACAAACCGAACAATATTCATTTATATTGGATGATTTTTACATAAAACCTTGTGCTTTTCATCTAAATCGGAGCAAATTCATTACATTTAGACACATTTCAACTAGATCAGACTCTAAACCTAGACTAAAGTGACCGTCGACGCCCGTTTCCCATATCCAGCCAGCCCCGGGAAATAAAACCATGCCCACTCCACTCACATGTCTTCCCCATTCCTGCCAGCCCGCTCCTCAGACCGTCGGATGCTCTAGAGGGATATATGCTTGAGCAAGAGGGGAAGAATAGCCTTCACTTCTCTCGTATCTTCTCTATGTCTGGATGCGCCGCTCATCGTAGTGTCCTCCGCTTCCATGAAGCATGGACCAGGGTCGGTTTTTTGGGTGGGGGACGACTGTGGCATGCGAAGAGGGCACGACACCGGCTGTGTACGCCGACAACACGACGATGGTGGCCTTAGTGGGACCCAAGAAGCGTCGGCCTCCCATAGCCTTTTCCTCACTAGCAGCGACCGCAGACTTGCTGGCCGCCTCGTTGATCTCTGTTAAGCCGACTTCTTTCTTCGCTGGCAGAACGCGGTTCAACGAACGTTGACGATGGATGGCGCATGGCGCATGTCGGTGTACTAAAGTAGGGGTACCTTAGTACCCCGAACTTGTGCACGGGCAGTCGCAGCGTCCCGCGGCAAGGCTTGCCGGGCGTCCACCAAGATCCTCTGCTATTCCTATTTACTGCCATTCAAGAACAAAGTGTTAACTGAGAAGACAAGACCCCGGCAAGAGGAGCTTGCCGGGAAGGGCAAGACCCCGGCAAGAGGAGCTTGCCGGGAAGGACAAAGACCCCGGCAAGAGGAGCTTGCCGGGAAGGCCAACCAAGGCACTTCAGAAAAACTTGCCGCGACGCCCCGCGCGTCCCGGCAAGGCACGGCGAGCGGCAAGCTTGCGGGTGCGACAAGACAACGGCTGCGGCAAGGTGCTTGCCGCGGCAAGGCTGCCACTCTGCGCCCAGGCTCCAGCGCATCCAACGACGTGTCGCCGCAGGATCACTCCTGGTGCACGTGGCGGATAGCTGTGCAGCCATGCGGTGCGAGGTGGCAAGGGAAGCTGACAAGGAGGCCATCGTGGCGATCGGTGGCGCCCCTAACGGTCTCTTCCTGCACTGTTTGGGCGACCAGACGGGCATTAAATGCCCTTGTCCCCTGCCGTCAGAGTTAGGTAGGGAACACTGTTGGTAGCAGTTGTACCAACCCGCGTTTTTACTCTTTTACCCCTCTTTCTACGCTGCCACCTGTCGGTGACCCCTTTAGCCTATAAAAAGGAGGCCCATGCGCACGTAGAAGGGGGTTCGGTTCCGCAGTGGGGTTCGGTCCAGCTCGACTCATTCGACACCACACCCACGCTTTCAAGCAAGAACAGAATAGAAACACAAGGCAGCAGTAGGAGTTTTATCTCTCCGGAGAGCTCCGAAGCTGGGTAAAAATCCCCCGCGTGCTCTCGCCTCGATCTGCTCTGCGTGCGTCCCCCGCTCCCTTGCCGGACAAGAAGGGGCCCCCTGCCCCATAGGTGCTCGTCCCCCACGGCGACATCTCTAGCGCGCCAGGTAGGGGGGCGTCGAGGTCGTGCGTATCTAATCTGGCATCTGCGCGCGCTACATCAACATCTTCATCGACATGCCGCGAAGAAGAAGACTTCGGAGGTGGCCGCTCCGTCCGCGACTATCCTACCGCCACCGGAGCAAACGAGCGGTGGGGTGGACGCCGGCGGAGGAGCGGGCGCCGGCGGGGGGACTCACATCGTCACCCGGTCCAAGGACAAGGCCCCGCAAGGTTCAGCATCTGCACATCCACCGCACCCCTCCCAGGAGGTGCAGGATCGACAACGCCACGGTGCTCCTAGCACCGTACTCGCGTTGGAACAAGGCCAAGCTGGTGGGTCGCGGGACGCTCAAGGCCAACATACACGTCAACACGCTGGCACGAGCGCAGTGCGGTCGCCCGAATGAGATGTTGCTCCTTCTAACACTGTTAGGAGTTTGAGCATGTCTCGCACCTCGCGTCGCTCGCCACCGCCACCCAACACTCCAGAGGAAGCGCTGGCTCGAGCCCAGCTGCTCCTGGACTACCCTCCAGCGCCAGACAAGATCGACGACTGGAGGGCCGCCATTCAGAGTCTCATCGGCTTCGCCAACGGCGACAAGCCCCGACAACCAAGCGCCTCGAAGCCCCGGCAAGATGCCCAGGCGCAAGCCGACGCCGACAAGACCGCTGGGGGTGCCACCACCGTGCACTCCCCGCCCCGAAGGCCAAGATCGCCGACTCGCCGGGCCAACCTCGACAC
The DNA here is from genome assembly GCA_963921465.1 of Triticum timopheevii. Lineage (NCBI taxonomy): Eukaryota > Viridiplantae > Streptophyta > Magnoliopsida > Poales > Poaceae > Triticum > Triticum timopheevii. The sequence continues at coordinate 272,451,717 of OY997262.1, read as the reverse complement.
CGACTCCACCGCGTCGTCGGACCCGCGAGCTCGCCGCGATCAACGCCAAGTTCTCCAAGAACGACGACACGAGGACGCTCGTACTGGCATCGAGCGTCGAAGAGAAGCGCGGCGTCAATCTGACCGGCGCACTGGGCCCGCTGTTGATATGCATGCGCCAGGGGAACCAGGCGACTTGCCGTACGCGGTAGGTTGCCCTGCGTTCACCCGTGAGCTGCGGCAGGTCCAGTGGCCCAATACCAAGAACTTCAAGCCAGACGTGCCCGAGAAGTACGATGGCAGGATACATCCATCAGAGTTCCTCAGCGTTTACACCATTGCGGTGCAGGCTGCCGGAGGGCGCGACGAGAAGATCCTCGCCAACTACTTCCCGCTAGTGCTCAAGCCCAATGTCAGATCTTGGCTCATGCACTTGCCGGACAACTCCATCTCTTCATGGGCGGACCTGTGCCATCAGTTTGTCGGCGCCTTCACAGGCGGCCACAAACCCCATGGCCAGGAGAGCGATCTCCATCTGCTCGCCCAGAAGGAAGGAGAACCCCTGCGCAAGTACATACAGAGATTCAGTCAGGTGCAGCGCAACATCCCAGACGTCCACCCTGCCGCGGTTATTAGCGCGTTCCATCAGAACGTGCGTAACCGCAGGATGAGGGAGGAGATGGCGATGTGCAAAATCAGAGATGTCAGCGAGCTATATGCTCTGGCCGACAAGTGTGCATGGGCTGAAGAGGGGAGGAGACTCCCCGGAGAGAACGCAGAAGCAGAAGGATCTGACAGTGAGGACGCCCCTCTGGCAAAGAGGAACCGGAGGCGGAATAACAGAAAGAGGAAGGCTAAGGATGTGCTAGTTGTTGAGCAGTCCGGCAGCGGAGGCGGCTCCGAGAAGGCTAGAGCTGGTGACTCCGGCGAGGCTGTGGTAGCCGCCGACAAGCAGGACGGCTCCGGCAAGCAGTACTGCAAGATCCACCGCACCAAAGGCCATGACCTCCAAGCCTGCAAGAAAGTTGAGCAGATGGCGGAGCTACAGAAAGCTGAATATGAGCGCCGCGACAAGGAGAAGGCCCGGGAAGGTGGTGGAGGATCCCGCAACAAGCGTCCCGCCCGGGGAGGGCGCCGCGGCAAGGCCAAGCCGCGACAAGGAGATAGGCCTCCCCGTGGCCGCGACAAGGACGAAGACGAAGATGAGGATGATGAGATGGAGGAAGATGAGACTGACGAGCAGGAGTTTCAGAAGGCAACAGAGGTGTTGTGCGTCGACGGCGGTGCTTCTCTGCACACCTCGCACCGCCAACTCAAACAGTGGGTGCGGGAAGTGAACGCAGCAAAACCGTCCGTCGAGTCGCGCAAACCCCTGAAGTGGTCCAGCACGCCCATCATCTTCGATGTTGAGGATCACCCTGATCGCATCACTGCGGTCGGGTGCTTGCCGATGTTGGTTTCGCCAACAATCCGCAACCTCAGGGTCACGAAGATGCTGGTTGATGGCGGGGCCGGCCTGAATCTGATCTCCTCCGCAGTGCTCAAGAAGCTCCAGATCCCCGACAGCGAGCTCGAAGAGACTGGTACCTTTCAAGGAATAAACCCGGGAAGGAGCAAGCCGAAGGGGAAGATCACACTGCCAGTGACATTTGGCAGCGAGCTGAATTTTAGGACAGAGAGAGTCACATTTGACGTTGCTGATTTCCCATTGCCCTACAATGGGATACTTGGCCGTCCAGTGCTCGCCAAGTTCATGGCAGCCTCTCACTACGCCTACAATGTACTCAAGATGCCTGGTCCGATAAGTGTCATTTCTGTCCAAGGCGACAAGAAGGATGCACTCATCTGTACCGACAAGATCTACCGGGAAACAGCAGCCGCAGCAGAGCGCAAACCACTTGCCGCTGAAGCTCCCGGAGGGAAGAAGAAGAAGACCAAGTCCGGCAAGAGTAGCTCTGATGCCCACTCCGGCAAGCGCACCTCTTCGGAGTGCTGCGCTACCGTCGAGGACGCACCATCGATCTCCACCGGCAAGTGCAAGAAGGCAAAGACAGCTTCACCAGAGACCAAGAAAGTGGCCGCCAAGGAGGACGGCACTGGTGGTACCTTCACCATCAGTGCCACGCTTGACCCTAAATAGGAAAGCGCGCTCGTTGCTTTCCTGCGGGCGAATGTCGATGTGTTTGCATGGCAACCATCTGACATCCCCGGTGTTCCCAGGAAAGTAATTGAGCACCAACTTGCCGTCTGCCCTCACGCGCGGCCCGTCAAGCAGAGAGTTAGGAAACAAGCAGTGGAGAGACAAGAGTTCATTGCAGAAGAGATCAAGAAATTGGAAGCAGCAGGCCTGGTCCGAGGAGTACTCCATCCAACGTGGTTAGCCAATCCATTAGTCGTGCGCAAAGCAAACGGGAAGTGGAGGCTTTGTATTGACTTCACTGATGTTAATAAAGCTTGTCCCAAGGATCCATTTCTGTTGCCGCGCATTGACCAGATTGTCGACTCCACGGCGGGATGTGACCTGCTTTCATTCCTTGATGCATACTCAGGATATCACCAGATCTTCATGGCAGAAGAGGATGAAGAGAAAACCGCATTCATTACTCCATGTGGCACGTACTGCTTTGTACGGATGCCCTTCGGACTAAAGAATGCCAGTTCAACATTTGCAAGAGTAGTCAGCCATGCTTTTGAGCCACAGTTGCACAAAAATGTAGAAGCTTACATGAATGACATAGTGGTCAAGAGCAAGGACAAAGAGACTTTGATCCAAGATTTGGATGAAACCTTCACAAATCTGCGCAAGATCAATCTCAAGTTGAATCCCGAGAAGTGTGTGTTTGGAGTTCCTTCCGGCAAGCTTCTCGGATTCTTTATATCTCAGAGGGGGATCGAAGCCAATCCCGACAAGATCAAAGCCATCGAACAGATCGAAGCACCGAAGCGCGTCAAGGATGTGCGAAGACTTGCCGGCTGTGTTGCTGCTCTCAGTAGGTTCATCTCTAAGTCTGCTGAGCGCGCCCTGCCATTTTTCAAAATTTTGAAAAAGGCAGGTCCAATGAAATGGACTCCGGAAGCGGAGGCTGCGTTGCAGGACCTGAAGAGATACCTATCCTCTACTCCAACACTTGTCGCACCTAAGCCACAAGAGAAGTTGCTGCTATATCTGGCGGCAACCAATCAAGTGGTTAGTGCTGCATTAGTAGCGGAGAGGGAGGTGGATGATGAGCCAGCGGCCGCGGCAAGCGAATCCAGCGACAAGCAGGGGGCTTCCCCGACAAGTTCTGGCTCCGGCAAGGATGGGTCTGTAAAGTTGCCGGAAGAGAAACAGAAGAAGATGGTGCAGCACCCAGCTTACTTTGTCAGTTCCCTTCTGCAGGGGGCTAGACCAACACAAAGAGTGCTGAGGAGCAGTTTGCTCCGACAAGCCCTAGGGTTTGTTTCGTTGAAGCAGACGCTCCCGACAAGCTGTGTTCCGACACGCTTGCCGGGGAGCATCATGCTCCGGCAGAATCCCAGATTCTTGCCGTGAAAGCAGATGTTCCCGCAGCAGCATTTGCGCCTTTAGTCCTTGTCGTCGAGCCACAAGCTCCGGCATGGGCGCAGCAGGTCGTCCTTTTCCTTCAGACAGGAGAACTTCCCGAAGAGCAAGAGGAAGCGGAGAACGGCCTTGCCGGGACATGGACGACAGAAAAGCTAAGTTGCCAAAGTTTGAGCATGATCAAGTTTTTAAATTTTTATGTTATACTCCTTGAACGAACGTGCCTTGTATGGAAAGCCTATGCGCGGAGGAATCGACTCGTGGCTAAGTTGCGCCCTTAATTTGTTTCGAGTCCGCTCAACAATGAAAGTGTGCTGCAACTAGCCCCGACAAGGTTTCTTGCCGGAAGCAGCAACCGCCGGCAGGCTGCTGATGTTCCGCACTCAGCGCTCGCGGCAAGCGTGCTTGCGCTGGCAAGTTCCCTAAAAGCGTAGGGTAAAAACATACAAGGGGTGAAATCGAAGAAAGGATATAACATAGCAAGCATTCCCTCTTTCATTAAAAAAAACATCCCACTCTGGTACAATCCATAGAGGATGAAAAACATGAAAGAGGGGATTACAAGTTTTAGATGCGGCTAAGGCCCGGAGGTTTACAAATTAAAAAGATAAGATGCCCGTAATCCCTCTCCTGTCCCTCTTTTCAGGAGGTAGGTCAAGGAGGCGAAAAGGGCAAAAGGGGCGCCTATGCGAGCTACAGGTGCCAGAAGACACCAAGAGAACATCTCGAGGGCCGTCCGAAGGCTGGATGGTGATGGCGGCGCCGGAAGCGGGGCTCGAAGACGGGGCGGCAGGACGTCAGCACGCTGTCGAGGGCACTACGCCCTCGTACTCCGACTTGACGGCCTTGTCGCCAGCCCTCTTCCCCTTCCGCAGCCTCCCTACGCCAGCCGCCCAAGGAGACGACCCCGGGGAGTTCAAGGTGCCGGCGACGCGGATGATGGGGTCGCCGGTGACGCGCGAAGCGGCGCCCGATACCTAGTCGGACTCGCCACCCCGCCGCCCGCTACCCTCATCGTTGCTATCGCTCTCCTCCTCGTCACTCTCGCTCGAGGGGGAGTCTTGGCTATCGGAGGAGCTGTCCACGCAGCACCTCACCCGAGTGCCGGAGTCCCCGAAGACCTTGACGGAGAGGAGATCGCCCTCCATTAACTTAAAATGGAGGGTGAACCCCGCCGTCAGGCTGTGGATGCGGGCGAACGTCTTCCACCCACGATCAAGATACATCACATTAGGGGCTGGGGATACAACGTGGACTCGCGTGCCGCTGATCCCACAGCCCCTCATGTGCAATCTCAGCGTCTCGGGCGGTTCCGGCTCCATCGCGCTCGCAAACGGAGCTGGAAGCCGGAGGCGACGACGAGGCGCCCGGCGCATCCTGACGAAGAACTCATAAGGGTCGTCCCCCGTATGGACCGCCGCGAGGGGAGGAACCGCCGGCGGAGGCGGAGATGCTGTGCCGCCCCGTCCGCCTCTTCCCCGAGCGCCTCGGCCTCGTCCTCGGTCTCGTCCACGACCTCGCCCCCTCTCTCTTCCCCTTGTGGCTGGCTCTGCCACCACGGGCGCGGGATAGGGAGGGATGTGCTGTCTGGCGGCGACCCTCGCCGCCACCGATGAAAGGCCAGGGTTCCCTTTCTCCATGGCGAATGAGAGAAAGGGGAGCAGAAGCTGAAGAAAGGAGAAGATGAGAGAGTGCGGGCTTCTGCGCCCCCCTCCCGCTCTACTTAAAGGAGCGAGGTGGGGGCTTGACCGCCTCGCTCAGCGAATCAGAGCACGGGAAGAGCAGGGAATCGGGGCCGACCCGCTACCTCTGCCCGTGACGGCCCAGTTTCCCACTTCCACCGTTCGCGACCCCGAGTGCATGGGAGCCGCGTGGCGGGGATGCAGAACCGAGGCGGACGTTACACATTTCCTGGATTTAAGTATCGCCCATGATCTCTCCCACGACGCCACGATTGACGCGTGCCGTTACGGGGGAGCGCGGCGGGTGCGGAGTCAGATTATGTGTGGACCCAGGCCGCGTGTGCCCGTGCCCTGTTTTGGGCCTGGCCCAACAGCGCTCGGCACCGTGTATGGCCCAGGCCCGGGGGCTCCTGTCGGTGTACTAAAGTAGGGGTACCTTAGTACCCCGAACTTGTGCACGGGCAGTCGCAGCGTCCCGCGGCAAGGCTTGCCGGGCGTCCGCCAAGATCCTCCGCTATTCCTATTTACTGCCATTCAAGAACAAAGTGTTAACTGAGAAGACAAGACCCCGGCAAAAGGAGCTTGCCGGGAAGGGCAAGACTCCGGCAAGAGGAGCTTGCCGGGAAGGACAAAGACCCCGGCAAGAGGAGCTTGCCGGGAAGGCCAACCAAGGCACTTCAGAAAAACTTGCCGCGACGCCCCGCGCGTCCCGGCAAGGCACGGCGAGCGGCAAGCTTGCGGGTGCGACAAGACAACGGCCGCGGCAAGGCGCTTGCCGCGGCAAGGCTACCACTCTGCGCCCAGGCTCCAGCGCATCCAACGACGTGTCGCCGCAGGATCACTCCTGGTGCACGTGGCGGATAGCTGTGCAGCCATGCGGTGCGAGGTGGCAAGGGAAGCTGACAAGGAGGCCATCGTGGCGATTGGTGGCGCCCCTAACGGTCGCTTCCTGCACTGTTTGGGCGACCAGACGGGCATTAAATGCCCTTGTCCCCTGCCGTCAGAGTTAGGTAGGGAACACTGTTGGTAGGAGTTGTACCAACCCGCGTTTTTACTCTTTTACCCCTCTTTCTACGCTGCCACCTGTCGGTGACCCCTTTAGCCTATAAAAAGGAGGCCCATGCGCACGTAGAAGGGGGTTCGGTTCCGCAGTGGGGTTCGGTCCAGCTCGACTCATTCGACACCACACCCACGCTCTCAAGCAAGAACAGAATAGAAACACAAGGCAGCAGTAGGAGTTTTATCTCTCCGGAGAGCTCCGAAGCTGGGTAAAAATCCTCCGCGTGCTCTCGTCTCGATCTGCTCTGCGTGCGTCTCCCGCTCCCTTGCCGGACAAGAAGGGGCCCCCTGCCCCATAGGTGCTCGTCCCCCATGGCGACAGCGCAGGAGGAGCGGTACGAGACTGCCTCGTCCACGATAACCACGACGACCACATCGCCGTGCCCGCATGTCGGCCTTGAGCAACTCGCTACTCCACGAGCTGCCTTGGAGCGGCGTGTTAATGAACCACACGCCTTCTTGGAGCGGCCACTTGCTCCTTCCCGCGGCCTTGCCTATGGTATTGACGGCCTGGAGCAGCGAGGGAGGTGGAGTAGTGAGTTGTCTGGCTCGTATTCGGCGGGCTCAGTGGGCTACCCTACCGACTTTATGCCGGAGAACTCCTCTTCTTGCTCGTCAAATGCCATGGAGAATGGAGAATATGGTACAAGGAGGAGATGGGAAGCTGAGGTGTGGTGCGGTTCTTACCCGACGTCTGGCCTCGTTTAAATAGCGGGTGAACGCGAGGAGCCAACAGGCGTTGTGTTTAATGTCTGCCGACTCGCGAACAGACGTGTGGCCGAAGTAGGTTTCTTGACACACACGCGGGTTTAATGGAGGTAGGCAGGCAATCTGTAGCCGTTTGAATGCGACGAGGAGGCATGCTCAGCAGGGCGTGCAGTGGGCGACACTCTTTTGGCCGGTGCGCCACTTCAACGTCGTCAGTGAGAGGTCGCGTCCGCTCTGGGCCGGCGTCAATGCGGGCAGCTGGCGTCGGGTGAGGAAGGAGGGTTTTGGGTGGGCCACGATTGCGACGTGGCAGTGGTCCGGACGCCCTCACCCCTCCCCTCCCCCCCCCCCCACTTTATCTTCGATTTGCAAGAAAAAACATGTCTGGACTGGTCTGTGGACCGATAGAGACCCGCGTTGGATGGCAAAACACGTCCGGATCACACGGTCCGGACGATTACGAGCGGTTTGAGGGTTGGTGTTGGAGATGCCCTAAGATACAATTTTAGCTAGCTAGATAGTATTAGAGCTAGCACAATAAGGTGACGTAGGCGGGCGGTAAGACTTTAAATATTATATATTTACTGAGTTGAAAGAGAAAAACGGGAGGTGAGAGAAGAGAAATTGGCTACAAACTTATAGCCAGCCGTATCACATGCTACTAGAGACTTTGTGCAAAAGGAAGGTAGGTCATGTATCAATGAAATAACAATTATTCACATCTAACTAACTTGCCGGCTATAAGTTTGCTTATGACATGACAACATCACATAGTCAGTAACCGATTGTACTAATCATGCTCTTATCTCCATCCCGAAAAGATTGTCCTAGATTGTCATCTAGACACGTTTTAGACTTTTAGTGTTTATATAGATACATATGTATTTAGGCAAATCTAAAACGACCGGGACGAGGGAATATTTGATAGGCAAAGCGGGGCCAGAACATATTCCGGATGGTTGACTTGAGATCTCAAGATAGATACAAATGATGTGCTCCTTCCTCCCCATTCATCCAAAGAAAAAAGTTGTTTTTCTCCAAAGGAACGACGCTGCGCTAGGCCGCCAGGGGTGAAAGAGACTCCACATTATCTTTGCTCTCGTCGTTGAAAGAAACAACACTCGACATTATCATTTTCTACTTGTGAAAAGATGATATCACCCCAATCCCGAGAAAGCGGTGCTATCTCATGATCCTTGCCGCCATTTGTTTACCTATCCTCCTCTCCTTTCGCTGCGAGCTTGTCGTCGACCTCCCACCGGCAGCCGCTGGTGGGGCGCGACCGCGAAAAGGCCAGGCAACAGCAACAGCGCTCGCTCAGTTGGGAGCCACGAGTGCGTGCGTGCGTGCGTGCATCTTGGCAAAGCAAAGGAGGTCAATAATTCGGGCCACTCGTCACCCTATCGAGATATCCACACATCCTATCCGCGATTCCATCACGGCCATCCTTCTATCCTTTCCCCTCGGCGCCGCTGTAGATGTGGACTATGAGCATGCACACGATGTGATATCACATATGCGTACACTTCCAAACCGGTTTGCGTGCGAGTGCCGTAATAAAATCTTGTCCATTCCTGTGAGGATCGGGCTGTTCCGTGTGGAATTCTTCCGTCTCCGAATGTGGACTGGGTAGGCATCTCGGTTTTCTCTGGCTGTCAACCGGGTGGAAAGGCTTTCGTTTCCAATGAACGGACGAGGTTTTGCGATCGTGATTGTCGCGAGGAGACGATGAAATCACGCCGCGCACATGTCAGCTATGCACGGTTCGTGCAGCCAGCATGATCCGACAGGGAAAAAAATATCTGAATTGGGCACGGTTTCGCCGGTTGCTTCTGTCCACTCCCCTCTGCTAGCATCACAACTGCCAGGAGACAGGAGGATATAGCATGCTCGTAGCACGCCCGATTGATGTAGCCGTGCCATGGACCGACGATGAGGTGCAAAATGCAGGCAGAGCCCAATTATTGAAGCCATTGGAAGCTCATGCCACACAGGCAGAGAAAGAAGGCGTCCTCTCCTGTCACCGCTGCCTCCTCAGACGGCAACAAGAAACCAACCCCACTTGCGTGATTCAATTCATGAGCGCGATGCCGCCATGGGGGGCCCTTCCAACGCCAATTCCAATATCTTGGTGATATCTCCATGAAAGCACCGATAACATTAATTAATTTGGTAACCATACATTACAAACAAATCTACTAAGTACACATATCCTCTCTGGTTTCCCTTCACCAACTTGTACCAAAGCAAGCAATTCTTATGTATTTTACTCCATAAACTAGCTGAAAAAGCTACTACGACGATCGACGGACAACAAGGTTAGCACTGCAACAAGAACAGGGACTCCATATGAAGCTAAGCTGGTGGTACAGATCAGACCAATCCCTTCGGCCAGGCCCGGCAGCCAGCCGGGTGTCGGTCACAGCACCTTGATGGCATCGACCGCGCCGTAGCAGCGAGGAGGCGCGATGCTGAGCTCCAGGATGCTGCTGGCAGACGAAGACATCGCCAGCTCCAGCCCGGGGACAGCCATGGCGGCCAGCGACGTCCCGGTGGGGAACTTTGATCTCTTCCTCACATGGTCAGTTAGCTCATCAGCCTGCCAGAAGAAAGGTGGCTTTGCTCACACTGTTGTTACATCAGAACATGTTCTCAGATGTAAAGGTGGCTTTACCTGCATCTGCATGTTGTTGCCCCTGATGTCTCCTGGATAACTTGGTAGCTGAGGCGAGGTTCAAGATTCAGTCAGTGTTCATACAAAACGGAAACTCGATGTAGAAGGATACGAAATGAAACAGGAATTCTGTGGAGTTTACCGGCACGTCGCCGCGGTCTGTGTGGAGTATCTTCTCAGCAGGAGCAAGCTTGGTTCCGACGCTCTGAGGACTTGGCAGCTGAAACCAAATTGAAATTCAGTAGACTGCATACATTAGCTGCTGCGCGATCCGATGGATGTTTGGAGTGCTTGGCGCGAACTGGGCTGGATCCGAGTACCTGATCTTCGTAGCTGTGGGCAGCGGGGATGCCGACGTCGAAGAGGCTGGCCCGGCGCTTCTTCTTGCCGGGGTTGGTCTGCCGGAGGAAGTACTTCTGGGCGTGGCTGGCCACCTGCGTGGCCGTCCTGGTGGTGACGAAGTTCTTGGAGATGCCTCTCCAGTCCCCCTTGCCCAGCTGCTTCAGACCCTCCAGGAACTTCCTGTGCTCCTCCTCGGTCCATGGAATCCCTGAACCAGAGTCTCAGTCAACCACTTGCGGCATGATTCATCGTACTGGGACTACTACTAGGAAGCAACACGGAGCGACTAATGAAATTGTTATTCAGGTCAACTACTACTAACACTCCACTTTGACGATACATAAAGGTCACGATAGCTTGAAGTCCGTTTCTTAATTCCTTGATCCAGGACGAAATTTCGACTGACAAATCACTGTTATTAGTTAAGCGATCAGATCATTATGCCCAAAAACACCTCAATAATTGCAGGAATCTGTAAACCACATGAACGAATGGAACAGTCGAGCTACGGGTTGTACAAGACAGGAGGGTAGAAGAAACCAAGAAACCGTGCGTGATCCAGACGGAGGTCAATCGCGTTACCTTTCTTCCGCTCCTGGGCCTTGCGGCGGCGGCGCTTGAGCTGCGGCGTGGACGCCAGCTCGCCGACGTCGGAGGCGTAGCCCTTGTCGTTGCTGGCCTCGCCGGGCAGGAGAATCGGGTCGGTGGAGGCGCAGGCGAGGTTGGGCATGCTGGTGCTCTTCTTGAGCTCCATGGGCTCCGCGTCATCCTCCTCCTCCGCGCCGCGGACCTCGACGCCGAACAGCCTGAAGAGCACCGCCTTCCTCGCGCCCTCCTCCTCCATTCCCTCGCCCGATGAAGCCGGGGGTTGCGAGGTCGCTGTCGCTGATGGAAGAGAGGTCGGATCAGGCGGAGGATGGTGGCGGTATCTTGTTGGAAGTGGATTGGACGTTGGATGATTTGGAGGCTACCGCACGAGGGGAGGGAGGGCCGGGAGAGACTGACTCTTGGTGGGTGGGTGGCTTTGTCCTCACTGCCTACTTACCGGCACCTGCTACCGTCTCCCCCCCTTCTCCATTTATAAGCGCGTCCTTGTTTTTGTTTTTTCCTTGCTGTATCTGTATTTTTCTCTCTCCACGGCTTACTTTCTGGAGTAGGCTTTTAATTCCAAAATTGTCCATACTTTTAGCACAAGCATAAATGCTTCGCCCTTAATCTTCTGCCCCGTTTCAACGCGGAGTACATGCGGAGCAAAATGAGTGAATCTACACTTTAAAATATGTCTATATACATTCGTATGTAGTTTTTATTGAAATCTCTAAAAAGATTTGTATTTATGAACGAAGGGATTATTACTTTATGCTACACATAGGCTATGGAGAAATTGCACGGTGGACCATCCCCTTGCTACGCCTGGTGCCGCCATGCCTTACTGCACTATAGATCACCACTCTCGTTCTTATTTTTCCTGTTTATTTTTTTTAAGTATGCCTAGGCGTATCATAGCTTTATAGAAGGCAGAATTGCAATTATAAGAAACTATCACTCGTTGCGAACAACGAACGAAGCACACACCGCAAAGCAAGCTACACCATAGAAGAGCCTATCCTCGGCTGACACACACATTGCGTCTCGACCGACGTCGGACACCTCTGAAAACCACTACCTTCTAAAGAACATGGCTTGTCGACACATCATACACTTTGAGCGCCTAAGAGGAAGTAGCAAGTAGAAGGCGGGATTTGCTCTGATCTAAGGGAAACACCGTCTTGGAGACACCGGCGACGAGCGTACATAGCGCCGCAGAGGACCAACAAAGGACATCGGCGGACGACGAACGGGAGCAATAAGGATCCATCCATGTCTCCACACATAAAGTTCCCAACGGAGATACAACATTGAGCACGCCGCAATGTGCCGATCCAACATCGAATCATGGCTTTCACGCCTCGACGACACTCCCAAGAAGGGGATGACGCCCACGGGTGCTATCAGCCGCCGACCCGACATAAGCCAAGCAAGACTTTCATCCGCGCATCGCACATGACCACCACGCCTCCTGGAATTGGGCAACACCATCCAATTAGCCTCACACCGCCACCAACGCTACTCTAAACCGAAGTAGTCGCAAAGCCGAGGACCGACGATCGGCTGCACGACCAAGAGGAACCCGGTCACTGCACCAACTCCCAGCCCGAACAAGAGACCACAGCCACCCCGCACCTCCGGCAGGGTCCAGGATCGTATGGAACCGCCGACGCCCACACCAAAGGCCGGCCTTGCGACGGTCGGACCCACTCCTCCATGAAGAACCAATTGGCACCAGCAGGAGAGCCCCGCCGCTCACCACAACGCACAAAGGTGATCGAGCACTCGCTGCTCGCCAACACTCCATCTTGTCCGAGCCATCGCAGAGCCGCCACAACCAGGTTGTCCATGGTTCGCTCTGCTGCCTCCAGATGAAGCCGCCACCGCCCAAGCACACCACCGCACTGCTGCCAGCTCTGCATCCACAACCATCGTCACTTCTTATTTTTTCGCCTATTGACCGACACCACCATCAACACTGCCCTCATACCCGACCTACCCCATGGAGATATGATTGACAAGTTTGCCTACGGTTGAAATTCACGTCGCCAGTGATGCTAACATCAATGGTTGTGAATAAGATCAAGATCTTGAATCACTCACTTTCAATTATGAGAGATATTGATTTGAGTGGGAGCGCACTTTATATTAAATTGTTTAACCACTAGTGCAACTTAATTAGGAACAATGTCTAAAGTGAATCTTGTGTTCATTGTTGTAGATCAACAGCTCGCAATATTTTCAACTTAGCCTCTATGTAAGAGAAAGAAATGTTGGCTGCAAATGGTGGAAACTATGCGGATTGGATCCGGAACCTGAGATTTGTTCTCAGGAGTGCTAAGAAAGAGTATGTGCTGGATCAACCCCTAGGTGATCCTCCTATGCCAGGAATGTCACGGGAAATTGCGGATGCTTTCACTGCTCGAAGTGATGATTATGAATCGGTCGAGTGCCTTATGCTGACTTGCATGGATCCCCAGTTACAGAAACATTCTGAATGATCTAGTACACAAATTATAATTGGGTTACTGGGTGCTCTGTACAAGAAGTAGGCAAGGACCGAACGCTTTGAAACAACGAAGGCCTTGATTGGATGCAAGATGTCATAAGCTTCCTCAGTGAGTGAGCATATAGTAAAACTGGTATGTTGATAAACTTGCTGCTATGGAATTTGGAATTACTCCAACACTCGGAACATATATTGTGCTTGCTTCACTCCCACCATCTTATGATGGTTTTATCATGATTTACAACATGGATGGGATGGAGAAAAGTGCAAATGAGTTGTTTGTTATGCTCAAGACTGCGGAAATTGGAATGAAGAAGAACAAACAAGTGTTGATGGTTAATAAGACCGCTAGTTTCAAGAGGAAGAGAAAGTCCAACAAGAAGTCTACTGGTGCTGGTACAACCATGTCTCAGAAGAGGAACAAGGGCAGAGCCACTAAGGAGACGATTGCAAGCAGAAATGACACCGTAAGCTCAACTGCAAGAAGTATTTGGCAGATAAGAAGAAGAATGGTTCTTCTGGTACATGTATAAAAGTTATACAAAGTTAATGTTATTTTACCTCTTAAATTTCTGTAAGTCATGGGTATTTGATATTGGATCGGTTGCTCACTTTCTTTGTAATACGATACATGAATTGCAGAAAACTGCAAGTGGATAAGGAATGAAGTTGTGATACAAGTCACGAATGGTAATGAGATCGCTTCTCAAGCCGTCGAAGTCACGTCCTTAGTTTATCTTGATTTATCTTAGAACTGGATAATATTTATTTCATTCCGAAGTTGTGTATAACATTATCATTTGGATTATGTTTATTAAGCGATGGTTATTCTTATAGGTTTTAAAAAATAGTTGTTCAAATTATTATAAGAATATGTTTTTTGGATTTACCTTTATTGTCGGTGGTTTATTCATTATGGATCTTGAAAAAAAATCTATAACATTAATGCTAAACGTCTTAAGAAGACTGATAAATACCACTATATGTGGCACTCCCATCTTGGTCTCATTTGAAAGAAATATTTGCTGAACTTCATATAGATGGAGTATTGATGTCTTTTGACTTTGAATCATTCGACACATATGAAACTAGTCTGATGAGTAAAATGACTGAGATATCGTTCACGTCATCCTGAAAGGATGAGTAAATTATTGGAAATAATATATAGTGATGTATGCGGTTCAAAGATCACCCAAGGTGTCGGGCCCATGGGATTGTGGGTACCCAGGCCCGTCTGCCTACGACTCATTGCGCGCTGCTTGTCGAGGGCCCGTCGAGTGGCCCATCGACGAGCTTCGCGAGCAAGTCACCTCGCGAGGCCCTAGCCTCGTGAGGCCTGCGTCAGCAAGTGCCCCAGATGGATTGGAGGTGCCCCCAGGAGCCTTGTGAGGCCCTAGCCTCGTGAGGCCTGCGTCAGCAAGTGCCCTAGACGGATTGGAGGTGCCCCCAGGAGCCTCGCGAGGCGACCTCCCAAGGCTGCCTCTTTTTTTATTGTTCCATGCCAATATTATACAACTTTTACATACTTTTGGCAACACTTTATATGATTTATTGGACCAACCTATTGATCCAGTGCCCAATGCTAGTTCTAGTTTGTTGCATGTTTTTTGTTTCACAGAATATCCATATCAAACAAAGTCCAAACGTGTTAAAAATTTACGGAGAATTATTTTGGAATATTTGTGATTTTTGGGAGGTGGAATCAATGCAAACTGGGGCCCACAGCTACCACGAGACACCAGGGCACACGCCCTAGGGCCCAGGCGCATGGTGGTGGGTTCTGCCCTCCTCGTAAGTTGGTTGGAGCTCTATTTCGGGCACAAGGAAACTTGTATCCGGAAAAAATTGTGTTAAAATCTCAGCGCAATCAGAGTTACGGATCTCTGAGAATATAAGAAACGGTTTTCGGCCAGAAAATGGGAACGCGGAACAAAAGAGAACAGAGGGATATATCCAATCTAGGAGGGGCTCCTGCCCCTCCGCAGCCATGGAAACCATGGACTATAGGGGAACTCTCCTCCCATCTAGGGGTGAGGCCAAGGAAGAAGAAGAATAAGAAGGGAGCTCTCTCCCCCTCTCTCCCGGTGGCACCGGAACACCGCCGGGGCAATCATCGTGTGACGGCAATCTACTCCAACAACTACGCCATCTTCACCAACATCTTCATCACCTTCCCCCATCTATATTGAGTGGTCCACTCTCCCGCAACCCGCTGTATCCTCTACTTGAACATGGTGCTTTATGCTTCATACTATTATCCAATGATATGTTGCCAACTTATGATGCTTGAGTAGATTTTTGTTGTCCTATCGGTAATTGGTGAGTTGATATGGTTGGTTTAATTTTCTTGTGTTTATGTTGCTGCCCTTTGGTTCCCACCATATGACCGCGCGTGTGGATCACACCATAGGGTTAGTTGTATGTTGATAGGACTATGCATTGGAGGGCAAGGGTGACAGAAGCTTCTTCCTAAACATAGAAATTGATACGTATGGGATTGAAGGGGGGCCAAAACATATCTTAATGCTATGGTTGGGTTTTACCTTAATGAATGTTAGTAGTTGCAGACGCAAATTCCAAGTAAGGCAGGACATGCTAGTAGTGGCCTCTCCCACGTAAAAACTTGCTGTCTAGCAACATAGTCAATTGCTAAGGGACAATTCCGCAAATCCTACCACCACTAATCCACACTCGTTTTACTAAACTTAATTGTTTCTTTATCTAAACAGCACCTAACTTTTATTTTCACATTCTTTATTATCTTGCAAACCTATCCACACCTACAAAGTACTTCTAGTTTCATTCTTGTTCTAGGTAAAGAAAATGTTAAGTGTGCGTAGAGTTGTATCGATGGTCGATAGGACTTGAGGGAATATTTGTTCTGTCTTTAGCTCCTCGTTGGGTTCGACACTCTTATTTATCAAAAAAGGCTACAAACGATCCCCTATACTTGTGGGTTATCACTCTCGAGGCCCCTCTCGGAGGCGAACAAGTCAAGAGCTATCGCCCGGTCGCACGACCCTGAGTTTTCACGTGGGTGACGCGTGAGACGACGAGCAATGCCAGAGGTCGTGCCAGCAGGTGCGGATGAGGAGGCTTTCCTCTTTCATGCTTGGGGAGCAAGGCCAGCATGTCGGTTCCTAAAGCAACTCCCAAAGGTTGCTTGATCGGTGCAAGAGGACCAAGACGATGGGCGTGCAGGGCGGAGGTCATCACCAAGCCCACCAGCATGTCATGGACGGTGATTATGCAGGCGAAGACCACCTTTTCTCAGGATAGACTGTGCCCCTACCCCCCTTAAAAATGGTCATTGTGTGGCAACCCTTCCCGCTAATGTTTTCGAGGGAAGAGGACCAGGGCCTATATAATAAGCTAGGTAGCGCGAACCTGGGTAACTACTGTGCCTTTGGCCTACCCCCGCTCACTCGCTCTCACCATAGCCTCGCCATGGTTGTAGTAGGAAGGAGTAGGGCGGTAGGAACAAGTGCACCCCAGAGTTCGAACCTCTTGGGTCCCCGGAGCCCAGATTTCGACACGGGGAGCGGTGGATATCTATACTTTGTAAACTTATTGATGATTTAAGTAGATATGGTTATATTTACTTGATGAATCATAAGTTTGAAACATTTGAAAGATTCAAAGAAGTTCAGAATGAAGTTGAGAATCATTATGACAAAAAGGATAATATTTCTGTGATCAGATCATAGTGGAAAATATCTAAGTCATGAGTTTAGCAAACATCTAAGTGATCATGGAATTGTTTCACAACTTACCAATCCACCTTTTGTCATTTTGGGGACGTGTAGCAACATATACACTAAACGAAGCACTGAAAGTCTGTTAAGTTGACACCATATGAGTTATGGAATGAGAAGAAACCCAATGTGTCGCATCCCAAAGTTTGGGGTTATGAAAATTATGTAAAATGTTTACAGCCGAATAAACTTGACCCTAAACAAGACAAATGTTACTTTGTAGATTATCCCAAAGATACAATTGGGTATTCCTTCTACCAAAAGTTCGATGACAAAAGGTTTTTCGCAAAGTATGGACACTTTCTCGACAAGTAGTTTTTCCGTTAAAGAAGTAAGTGCGAGGACAATACAACTTGATGAGATTATTGAATCTCCGTTGAAAATAAGCTAGACTAATTAACCAAAATTTGTTTCGGAAGTTGTCCACACAGTTGAATCGGAAATTAGCAAATTACTACACTGTTGTAGAAATTCCAGTTAATGATGTAGCCAAACCGCGTAGGACAGGAAGAGTTAGTGAACCTCCTGAGTGGTTTCATGATGAAATATTCATCTTAGAGGAAGATGAAACCTGTGCACTACATAGGAAGCGATAGCGGCCCCCAGCTCAAAAGAATGGCCTAAGGCCATGAAATTCGAAATGGAGTCCATATACGAGAATCAAGTTTGGAACTAGTTGAACCTCGAGAGGGTGTGAAACCCATACAATGTAAATGGATCTTCAAAAGAAAAACAAACGCGGATAGTAATCCTACTATCTATAAAGCAAGGCTAGTTGCAAAAGGTTTTTTTTTTGCAAATTGAGGGAGTTGGTTATGACAACACCACCAGCCATGCTAAAGTAAAGTACATATGGATTATGATGGCAATTTATACATATTTTGATATAGAAAATGGATGTCAATCCTATGGATGCCAAAAAGATATGGCAATTGCAATATATTTTGAAGCAAGCATCGAGGAGCTGGAATCAAAATTTTGATAAAGTTTGACTTCATTAAAATGATAAAGAAACTTCTGTATACAAGAAGTTTAGTGGGAGCTACATAGGTTTTCTGATCTTATACATGGGTGACATATTGTTGATTGGAAATGATATAAAGTTTCTTGGCACAATAAAATATTCATTGAAAAGTATGTTGTAATGAAAGACTACGGCAGAAGCAGCTCATATGTATTGGGCATAAAAGATCTATAGAGATAGATCAGGACATCCAATTATGCTAAGCCGGAACAACTGTATTGACAAAGTTTTAAAGAGGTCTAAAATGGAGAACACACTAAAGGTTTTCTCCCAAAGTCACGTAGCACAACACTTAGCAAGAATTAGTGTCCTAAGAGAATTGATGAGCATGTGTAGATGAGTATAGTTCCATATGCTTTGGCAATTCTTTTAGAGAAAAGACTAAGCCACACCCGAGGAAGGCCCAGACCTAGTACGACTTTGAATTAACAAAGCCATTACCCAACCAGGATTACAAGGGAAGTTACCATACAACAGGAAAAAAGAAAACGACGCAAAATACAAGGTGCTGGAGTAGCTTACAACTAGACAACAAAGCAAGCAGCACAAGAAAATTGAAGGAGTCGCCAACATCGGAGGACTGCCTCAAAGCCCACTTCACAGGACCAAAGCACATTTGCCATGCCATTCGTCTGCCTCCGAAGAGGGCCACTACCCTCTAGCCCTGGCTCGAAGGGCGATGGACCATCGGAAGGCAAAGCGCTCACCATGAGCTCGGATGAACTATGACGACTGAGTTGGCATGGGAAGGAGATCAGAGCGCCGCAGGCATAAGCATAGCCTTCCATGACCTCTCGATTCGCGACAGCCAGGACGCACAAGCGCAAGGAGAATCGTGGCACCGTATGACGAAGACCGGCTTAGAAGATCATATCACCAACGAAGACGAAGAAGAGCATGAAACGCCATCAGCTATCCCAATCCCAGCAGTAGAGTACCCACCTCACACATGCGTCCCCCAGACGATGCCTCCAATAAGGGTAGCGACGAGCAACGACGTCGCCGTCCACAACCGAAATAGAGTTTTCACCCAAAGCAGAGTGCAAGGGTAGGAGGTAGAGGGGACCTCGACAAGGCCTCAAAGGAAGGAAGCGGCGCCAAAGGTGTCGCCAACATCGTGGCCTCCTCCACAAGCCAAGGATTTCCCCTGGTCGCCCTCCACAACGCCCGACTACCAGGCCGAAGAAGTCGACAGGACCGGATCCAACCAGGACAACACAGAACCGGGAAGGGATAGCGGTCATCGATGCACTGGTGCATAGGGCCACGGAGAGCCAAGCACACCATGGTGCACAGACACCGCAACCTCGCCGCCCGCGCATCAAAGGTTACAGTACAACACCCTCCGACGCCCCTTGCCGCAAAGCCGCCGCCGTCCACCAAGTCCGGGGTCGTCGCCCCGACATCCACCCACCACGCACATGCCATCCATAGCTAGTCACCACGCCCAGCACCACCACCACCAGGAGCACTTCCACAGTCACCACCGAGAACCATGAAGATATAGGAGGCGCCTCCAACCGCCTCCCCACGCAGATCTAGCCGGAAAATTGGTCAACACCCGCCGGGGCGCCAGATCCGGCGACACAGGGGTGGATGCGATGGTATGAGTAGGAGCAGGGCCACATCCCCGTCCTGATGCGACATGGACGGATCGAACGGCCCGCCGCCATCGGGGCCCCCACCAACTCTAGTTATGGCGGGTGGAGTAGCATAAGGAGCCAATCGCTGAGAATACGGACCCAGGCCAGCACCGGCGGCCACGACATGCACCACAGCGGGCCAGCAGTAGGGGAGGGCTCGCCGCTGGGAAGGGGTCGGGGAAGGACCGTAAGGTGCGACCATGGGGGCGGGGGCGACGGGCTGGACCAGCAGATGGCGCGCGGGGAAGCCCCGCCGCCACCTACCACAGCACGGGCCAATCCCGGCGGCAGCCGCTGGCGGCGGGGGGGGGGGGGGGGAGGTCAGTAGGTTGAGTCGGAGGCAGCGCTAGGGTTTCGCCCGCGAGTCTCCCGAGCTTTGGCAATTTGATCTATTATATGCTATGATATGTACAAAACCAGACACCAAAAGTGATCCTGGATTGGATCACTATGCGACCACTAAAATATTCTGAAATACCTCGGGAGAACAAAGAATTTGATTCTTGTCTATGGAGGCAATGAATAGATCATTGTACATGCTTACACTGATGCTAGTTTGATGACTAATATACATAACAATAAAATCTCTATCGGGTTATGTTTTTACCCTTAATGGTAATGTGGTGATGGTTTGAAAAAGTTCAAGCACAACACTATTGCAGATTCTACATCAAGAGAAAAGTAGTTTGTTGAAAGGAGGCAGTCTGGATCAAGTATATTCTTGCAGAATACTGTCGAACCCAACAAATACTCTCTCAAGTCCTATCTGCCACTGATACGACTCTACGCACGCTTGACGTTCGCTTTACCTAGAACAAGTATGAAACTAGAGGTACTTTGTAGGTGTGACAGGATAGGTTTGCAAGATAATAAAGAACACGTAAACATAAACTAGGGGCTGTTTAGATAAAGAAGCAACAAAGTAAATATAGCGAGTGTGGAAAAGTGGTGGTAGGAGTTGTGAAATTGTCCCTAAGCAACTGACTACATTACTAGACCGGTAATCACTATTGCAATTCTATTTGAGGGAGAGGCATAAGCTAACATACTTTCTCTACTTGGATCATATGCACTTATGATTGGAACTCTAGCAAGCATCCGCAACTACTAAAGATTCATTAAGGTAAAACCCAACCATAACATTAAAGTATCAAGTCCCCTTTTATTGCATATGCAAACAACCTACTTACTCGGGTCTGTGCTTCTGTCACTCACGCCACCCACCATAAGCAAATCATAAACATATTGCAAACCCTACAGCGGGAATCCCTCACGCTTGCGTGACACGGAGGGCACAATAGGACAGCACCAATAATAAAACATTCAACTCAAACCAATCATAGCAATTCATCAATCACTGATAGGACAATGAAAATCTACTCCGACATCATAGGATGGCAACACATCATTGGAAAATAATATGAAGCATAAAGCACCATGTTCAAGTAGAGGATACAACGGGTTGCGGGAGAGTGGACCGCTGGATATAGATGGGGGAAGGTGATGGAGATGTTGGTGAAGATGGCGGTGATGATGATGAAGATCGCAGTGATTATGATGGCCCCCGGCGGCGTTCCGGCGCCACCGGAAGCAAGGGGGAGAGAGCCCCCCTTCTTCTTCTTCTTCCTTGACCTTCTCCCTAGATGGGAGAAGGGTTTCCCCTCTAGTCCTTGGCTCCCATGGCGTGGGAGGGGCGAGAGCCCCTCCGAGATTGGATCTATCTCTCTGTTTCTGCGTTCTCCTCTGGCTCTGTTTCACCGTTTCGTGTATATATGGAGATCCGTAACTCCGATTGGCCTGAAACCTTCACCGTGATTTTTTTCCCGAATATTAGCTTTCTTGCAGCAAAAGAAGAGCGTCAACCGCTTTATGGTGGGCTCACGAGGGTAGGGGGCGCCCAGGGGGGCAGGCGTGCCCCCCTGCCTCCTGACCACCTCGGGCACTGGTTCGCGTTGATTTTTCTTCCAGAATTTTCCATATTTTCCAAAAATAATCTCCGTCCGTTTTTATCCCATTTGGACTCCGTTTGATATGGATATTCTGCAAAACATAAAACATGCAACAGACAAGAACTGGCACTGGGCACTGGATCAACAAGTTAGTCCCTAAAATAATATAAAATGTTGCCAAAAAGTATATGAAAGTGAATAATATTGGCATGGAACAATAAAAAATTATAGATACGACGGAGACGTATCAGCATCCCCAAGCTTAATTCCTGCTCGTCCTCGAGTAGGTAAATGATAAAAAAGAATAATTTTTGATGTGGAATGCTACCTAGCATAATCTTGATCATATGTCTAATCAAGGCATGAATATTAAGACACAAGTGATTCAAAGCAATAGTCTATCATTTGACATAAAAACAATAATACTTCGAGCGTATCAATAGAGCAATCATGTCTTTTCAAAACAACAAGGCCAAAGCAAGCTTATCCCTACAAAATCATATAGTTTGGCCATGCTTCATTTTCGTCACACAAAATGCCCCCATCATGCACAACCCCAATGACAAGCCGAGCAATTGGTTCATACTTTTTAACGCGCTTCAGCTTTTTCAACCCTCACGCAATACATGAGCGCAAGCCATGGATATAGCACTATAGGTGGAATAGAATATAATGATGGAGGTTATGTGGAGAAGACAAAAAAAGGAGAAAGTCTCACATCGACACGACTAATCAACGGGCTATGGAGATGCCCATCAATTGATGTCAATGCGAGGACTAGGGATTGCCATGCAACGGATGCACTAAGAGCTATAAGTGTATGAAAGCTCAACAAAAGAAACTAACTGGGTGTGCATCCAACTTGCTTGCTCATGAAGACCTAGGGCATTTGAGGAAGCCCATCGTTGGAATATACAAGCCAAGTTCTATAATGAAAATTCCCACTAGTATATGAAAGTGACAACATAGGAGACAATCTATATGAAGAACATGGTGCTACTTAGAAGCACAAGATATGAGACTCACTACATGAAGAACATGGTGCTACTTTGAAGCACAAGTGTGGAAAAAGAGATAGTAACATTGCCCCTTTTTATTTTAATTTTTTTTATTTTTCTTTTTTTCTTTGGCCTTTTTATTTTTTATTTTTGGCCTTTATCTTTTTTTGGGGGGGGGGGGGGGGACAATGCTCTAATAATGATGATCATCACACTTTTATTTACTTACAACTTGATACTGGAACAAAGATATGACTCTATATGAATGCTTTCGGGGTGTACCGAGATGTGCAATGATCTAGCGTAGCAATGACATCAAAAAACGGACAAGCCATGAAAACATCATGCTAGCTATCTTACGATCATGCAAAATAATATGACAATGAATGCTCAAGTCATGAATATGATGATGATGGAAGTTGCATGGCAATATATCTCGGAATGGCTATGGAAATGCCATGATAGGTAGGTATGGTGGCTGTTTTGAGGAAGATATAATGAGGCTTATGTGTGATAGAGCGTATCGTATCACAGGGTTTGGATGCACCGGCGAAGTTTGCACCAAGTCTCGAGGTGAGAAAGGGCAATGCACGGTACCAAAGAGGCTAGCAATGATGGAAAGGTAAAAGTGCGTATAATCCATGGACTCACATTAGTCATAAAGAACTCATATACTTATTGCAAAAGTTTATTAGCCCTCGAAGCAAAGTACTACTACGCATGCCCCTAGGGGGATAGTTTGGTAGGAAAAGACCATCGATCATCCCTGACCGCCACTCATAAGGAAGACAATCAAAGAAACACCCCATGCTTCAAATTTGTCACACAACGGTTACCATACGTGCATGCTACGGGACTTGCAAACCTCAAGACAAGTGTCTCTACAATCCACAACCACCCACTAGCATAACTCTAATATCACCATCTTTATATCGCAAAACTATTGCAAGGAATCAAACATATCATATTCAGCGTTCTACAAGTTTATGTAGGATTTTATGACTAACCATGTGAATGACCAATTCCTGTCATCTCTCTAAATAGATCTAAGTGAAGCAAGAGAGTTTAATTCTTTCTAAAAAAAGATATGCCCACGCTCTAACAAATATAAGTGAAGCAAAAGAGCATTCTACAAATGGCGATTTTCTATGTGAAGAGAAACATGCAATCCAATGATATAAGTGAAGCACATGAAGCATTCTATAAAGCCATACTCAAAAGATTTAAGTGAAGTGCAATGAGCATTCTATAAATCAACCAAGGACTATCTCATACCAGCATGGTGCATAAAAGAAAAATAAAAACCTAATTGCAAAAGACGCTCCAAGACTTGCACATAATGCATGAACGAAATGAATCCGAAACATACCGATACTTGTTGAAAAAAGAGGGGATGCCTCCCTAGCATCCCCAAGCTTAGACGCTTGAGTCTCCTTGAATATTTACTTGGGGTGCCTCGGGCATCCCCAAGCTTGAGCTCTTGCCTCTCTTCCTTCTTCTCACATCGAAACATCCTCGATTAGACACTACATCCACACAAAACTTCAACAGAAAACTCGGTAAGATCCGTTAGTATAATAAAGCAAATCACCACTATAAGTACTGTTGCAAACCAATTCACATTTTGTTTTTGCATTGTGTATACTGTAATATAACTTTTTCATGGCTTAATCCACTGATATAAATTGATAGTTTCATCAAAACAAGCAAACTATGCATCAAAAACAGAATCTGTCTAAAACAGAACAGTCTGTAGCAATCTGAACATTCACCATACTTATGATACTTGAAAAATTCTGCCAAAATTAGGAACAATAAACAATTTGTATAGAAAGACAGTGCAAAAAGAGTCAGAACCAATTGACGTTCCAGTTAAAAATGTAAAATCGCACACTACAGCCAAAGTTTCTGTCCTGCACCATACAAACCAACAAGCATTGTAAACATCCTAAAGGCAAACCTTGGCACATTATTTTTATAATACAATGGAATAGTAAAAGGGGATAATTATTTTTATTGAAAATTTTCTGTAATTAAGATTCACAAATTTCTCATGGGCATGAACAAAGTTCAAGGACGTCCCCCACTTTCACAATGCTCGTCTATCTCACTTTCACTTCTCTTTTTGAAAAGTTTTGGGTTCCCCTCTTTATTTTTGTTGTTTTTAAACTATATGAAAGCACTCAACAGAAATAAATGACTCTCTAAAATTTCCGGGTTGTCTCCCTGGCAGCGCTTTCTTTAAAGCCATTAAGCAAGGCATTTAGTGCTCAAGTAATGAATCCACCCGGATCCCAAGGTATATCAAAGCCAATTTTAATTAACAATGATTTGTAATTTAGTAGTGAGCACAAAGTAACATATATCATGTAACAACAAAGTCTAACTCTCTTCCTATGCATCAGCATGTCATAAAAGAACAATTCATGCACACCAAGTAAAGGCCAATGCATAGTATAAGCAGTTTTTTGCAATTTCATCGTGTTGGAAACATAAAGAGGCGGAGATGTAGTTCCTCTCTCATAATAATTGCACGTAGGAGCAGCAAGCACATGCATATTACATTCATCAAAATCATCATGTGCAATAGTAAAAATCAACCCATCAATATAATCCTTACTAAGCGCAAACTTCTCCGATATAGTGTAGTCGGGAGAATTCAAAAAGATAATAGGACTATCATGCGTGGGTGCAATAGCAACAATTTCATGTTTAACATAAGGAACTATAGCAAGTTCATCTCCATATGCATAATTCATATTGGCATCTTGGCCACAAGCATAGCAAGCATCATCAAAAAGGGATATTTCAAGAGAATTAATGGGATCATAATAGTCATCATAGCAATCATCCTTTGGTAAGCACGAAGGGGAATTAAGCAGTGTATGAGTTGAAGAGTTACTCTCATTGGAAGGTGGGCACGGGTGATCAATCCGCTCTTCCTCCTTTTGTTCTTCGCTCTTCTTATCATCTTTTTCATCCAATGAGCTCATAGTTTCACCAATTTCTTCTGCCATAGATTCTTGCAAAATATTAGTCTCTTCTTGGACAGCGGAGAATTTCTCAATATATGGTTTAACATAGGCATTTGAAGCATAATTATCGTAACAATATTCAAGTATGGCAAAACTTTCAGATTTGTAAAGAGTAGCATCATACTTTTCAATCAAGGAAGCAATTTCAAAAGCACCCTTAAAAGCAACAAATTCTTCAATTTGTTGAACATCGTAGTAATTATAAACACCCTTAGCATACGAAGATACGATTCCATTATCAATAAACTCACATTGGTAGGGAAGGTGTTTCTTAGGGTTTTCAGAACAACAAGTAAAATCATATAGATAACATAAATTCCAAGCATAGTATTGCAAACGTTGAATTTGATCCCATAATAGTTTCCCCTTTTCAGATATACGGTGTTGCAGATAACAAGCATGCTCATCTAAAGATTTGCCCTCAACTAAGCTAGTTGGGGTTTCAGCACGAGCACATAGGGATCAAAGATGATCCAAGTAAAAAGCTTCAGTAGTGTGATAGATTTTGAGTGGTTCTTCAACCATTGGAGCAGTAGGTACAACTAATTTTTTTGGTATTTTACGTTTCCTACCCATGACTAAAGATAGAAAACAACTAAGGACATCAAACAAAAATTACTTAGTGATAAAGCAAACAAGCACACACGAGAATATTCACCCCACGCTATGACCCCCCTGCAACGGCGCCAGAAAAACGTCTTGATGACCCGCAAGTATACGGGATAGTTGTAGCCTCTTTCGATAAGTAAGAGTGTCGAACCCAACGAGGAGCTAAAGGTAGAACAAATACTCTCTCAAGTCCTATCTGCCACTGATACGACTCTACGCACGCTTGACGTTCGCTTTACCTAGAACAAGTATGAAACTAGAGGTACTTTGTAGGTGTGATAGGATAGGTTTGCAAGATAATAAAGAACACGTAAACATAAACTAGGGGCTGTTTAGATAAAGAAGCAACAAAGTAAATATAGCGAGTGTGGAAAAGTGGTGGTAGGAGTTGTGAAATTGTCCCTAAGCAACTGACTACATTACTAGACCAGTAATCACTATTGCAATTCTATTTGAGGAAGAGGCATAAGCTAACATACTTTCTCTACTTGGATCATATGCACTTATGATTGGAACTTTAGCAAGCATACGCAACTACTAAAGATTCATTAAGGTAAAACCCAACCATAGCATTAAAGTATCAAGTCCCCTTTTATCCCATACGCAAACAACCTACTTACTCGGGTCTGTGCTTCTGTCACTCACGCCACCCACCATAAGCAAATCATAAACATATTGCAAACCCTACAGCGGGAATCCCTCACACTTGCGCGACATGGAGGGCACAATAGGACAGCACCAATAATAAAACATGCAACTCAAACCAATCATAGCAATTCATCAATCACCGATAGGACAACGAAAATCTACTCCGACATCATAGGATGGCAACACATCATTGGAAAATAATATGAAGCATAAAGCACCATGTTCAAGTAGAGGGTACAGAAGGTTGCGGGAGAGTGGACCGCTGGGTATAGATGGGGGAAGGTGATGGAGATGTTGGTGAAGATGGCGGTGATGATGATGAAGATCGCGGTGATGATGATGGCCCCCGGCGGTGTTCCGGCGCCACCGGAAGCAAGGGGGAGAGAGCCCCCCTTCTTCTTCTTCTTCCTTGACCTTCTCCCTAGATGGGAGACGGGTTTCCCCTCTGGTCCTTGGCTCCCATGGCGTGGGAGGGGCGAGAGCCCCTCCGAGATTGGATCTATCTCTCTGTTTCTGCATTCTCCTCTGGCTCTGTTTCACCGTTTCGTGTATATATGGAGATCCGTAACTCCGATTGGCCTGAAACCTTCGCCGTGATTTTTTTCCGAATATTAGCTTTCTTGCGGCAAAAGAAGAGCGTCAACCGCCTTACGGTGGGCTCACGAGGGTAGGGGGCGCGCCCAGGGGGGCAGGCGCGCCTCCGTGCCTCGTGACCACCTCGGGCACTGGTTCGCGTTGATTTTTCTTCCTGAATTTTCCATATTTTCCAAAAATAAGCTACGTCCATTTTTATCCCGTTTGGACTCCGTTTGATATGGATATTCTGCGAAACATAAAACATGCAACAGGCAGGAACTGGCACTGGGCACTGGATTAATAAGTTAGTCCCAAAAATAATATAAAAAGTTGCCAAAAAGTATATGAAAGTGAATAATATTGGCATGGAACAATCAAAAATTATAGATACGATGGAGACGTATCAAACACCAGACATATCAAACACAACTACTCATGATTCACTCATATTTGAATGTATCAGTTCATCTAATATCGTCACGGTTCTTGCAGAATATCAAACATCTAATATCAAACACAAGATTCTTGGAGAATACCCATTTCTATCTGCCACGGCCAGTTCATCTAATATCGTCATTATTGCCTTTCACTTGCACGATAGAATGATTTGAAATAATAATAGTACAAGAGTGCCATGGACTAAGCTGGAATCTGCAAACATTTCATTCAAGAGGAGAAGACAAGGTAATATGGGATCTTTGTTAGATAAAAGGCAAATGAGAGCCACTCAACATTTTCATCGTGGTCTTCTCCTCGGTATGACTCGATAAAAAGAAAAGAAATTCAGAGAAACACACTGAAATATTTTTGGAGTTTTTATTTTTTCAAAAGCAAGGAAATGAAAAAGGGAAAAGCAAAAATGAGAAAAACTATTTACGCGGGAAAACTCCCAACAAGCAAAATAAGAACAAGGAAATCTTTTTGGGTTTTGTTTTTAGTACTACAATAATTTAAACTAGGAAGAAAAAACAAAAAGAAGTAAGAAACATATTTTTGGATTTTCTCAAAGTTTTTCAAACACACAAGAAGAAAGCGAGAAAATAAATTAAACATGGATGATACAATGAAAAAGTATGGACACCGACAACTGGAATGAAATGTGTGAACATGAATGTAATTTTGGTGGAAATACGTACTCCCCCAAGCTTAGGCTTTTGGCCTTACTTGGTAATCACCAGTCGTAGAAGCCATGAGGTCCAATGTTGAAGTGCTGGGGAGGAGGCACCATAGGGTCCCACTGCTGAGGCTCCGCCTGTGCCGCCACCAGGTTGTTCCGGTAAGCGACAATGTCCTCAGGCAAAATCCTGTATCCGTTCCTGGCAACATGATCAAACAAAGCAGGTGCAGGCAAGGGGATAATATCATGAGTAGTCTCACTAAAAACTAAATTATAAGGCAAGCCAATATCAGGGTAGTCAGCAGCAAGAAACCGATGGTCCTTCATAGCTGCTTTGTCTAGGTAAACCATGGTCAAGGGGTGATCATGCCGGCGTATCTGCACATTGAAGTGAGTAGCCAAGCAAGTAGCGTAAATGCCCCCATGTATTTTACCCTTGAATCTATTAAAGTGAAGGCGACGTGCTACAATAGCTCCCAAGCTAAAAGTGTTGTCGCCATAAAGTACGCAACACAAAACAGCAAAGTCTGGGGTGCTAAGTGAACCCACCTTCTCTCTCGCTAGCAAGCACTTTGCAATAAATAAAGCAAAATAATGCACGGCAGGAAACTGCAAGCTAACGACAGTGGTGCCCGATACTCCTCTCTCATCCCCCACTGTCAGAGTACGGTTAAAACCATCAAACTCTGAGGGCCTAGGCTCTACCAAACTCCCATCAGAAGGAAGCATGCATATATCACAAAATTCAGTAAGTGGGATCTGGCGGTGTTCAACATATAAATTAAGTGACTCCTCAGGGGGATTATTCCTAGGGTGAAAATGAAAGTTTTGCACAAATGAGCTTGTGAGGAGATGATATTGTTCGCATTCAGCTGCAATGCAGTCGGTGAGGCCGGCATTAGCAGCATATTGGTTGAACTCTTGGAGGATTCTGGCCTCTTCCATGAACTCATTGTGTGGCCACTCGCACGGCCGTAGCTCCGCCAACCTCGTGGTATGGAGATCATTGTCAGATGACTGCCCAATAACCCCCTTGGAGTTCTTCTTGGAAGTAAACTTCCTAAAGAAACTCATCTTTTTCCTATGAACAAAATTCTGAAAAATTTAGTCCAAAAAATCTTTCTCAACAAAACTTCACAAAATTGATAACAACTACCCATATGGATGTATAGAGGCCATAGCAAGCATTCAAACTACTTAGAACTCTAAGAATTCAACATGCAAGCTCATCTACAGCAACACCAGAGTAGCTAATTATTCTAAATATAAACCACTAAAACAAAAACTAATTGGACACATGGAGGAGTCACATACCAAGCAACAAATCCCTAAAACAGTTTCAGAAAAGGGGCTTCGAGCTAAGAGATCGAAATCCGCGGTTTCGGAGGCAAGAACACGAGAGAGAGAGAGAGAGAGTGGTAGTGATTTTTTTTCTCGGTGAATGGGGTGGTGTGGGAAGAAGAAGTGAGGGGGCCACCAGGTGGGCAGCACCCACCAGGGCATGCTTGGGGGTCTTGGCGCGCCTAGGTTGGTTGTGCCCACCTGGTGCACCTCCCTCTGATATTATTTGCACTAGAAATTCAGAAATATTCAGAAAAAAATCGTGTCAAATTTTCACGGCATTTTGAGAACCTCTATTTTTGGGTCATTTTTTATTGCACGGAAAACTTAGAAAACAGACGAAGCATGGCATTTTATTTTATCTAACTAAGAAAAACAGAAAACAAAAGGTAGGAACAGAAGGTAGTGCTTACTAAATTCATCAACTTCATACCTCTCAAAAATGATCCATTAATAAGGTTGATCAAGTCTTATTAACAACCACTTTCGATTAGCATGAAACCGAAGAACTTTCATAAATCACTAAGTTACCTCAATGGGGATATGAATGTCCCCAACAGTAAGCATTTCATATTTATTTTTGACAGTAGGTAGAGCTAGTTGAAAACTTCCAATAGTGACTGTCGGAGATTTTTCAATAACATTAATACCATTCACTTGGAATTGTTTCTTCAGAAAGTGCACCGTATGCTCATTACCATTGCTATGAAAAGTGACTTTGCTTTTATTGTAATCAATAACAGCCCTTGCAGTATTCAAGAAGGGTCTACCAAGGATAATCGACATGTTGTCATCCTCGGGCATCTCAAGTATAACAAAGTCAGTCAAAATAGTAACATTAGCAACAACAACAGGCACATCCTCACAAATACCGATAGGTATGGCAGTTGATTTGTCAGCCATTTGCAAGGATATTTTAGTAGGTGTGAATTTATTCAAATCAAGTCTTTTGTATAAAGATAAAGGCATAACACTAACACTAGCTCCCAAATCACATAAAGCAGTTTTCACATGGTTTCTTTTAATGGAGCAGTTGGTATTCCCGGGTCTCCAAGTTTTTTAGGTACTCCATCTTTATAAGTATAATTAGCAAGCATAGTGGAGATTTCAGCTTCCGGTATTTTTCTCTTATTGGCGATGATGTCTTTCATATACTTTGCATAAGGAGGCATTTTCAAGATATCAGTCAAGCGAGTTCGCAAAAATACTTGCCTTAGCATTTTAGCAAAGCGTTCAAATTCTTCATCATCTTTGTTTTTAGTTGACTTAGATGGAAAGGGCATAGGTTTTTGAACCAATGGTTCTCTTTCTTACCGTATTTTCTAGCAACAAAGTCTCTTTTATCATATATTTTATTCTTAGGTTGTGGGTTATCAAGATCAACAACTGGTTCTATCTCAACATCATTATCTGGTTCTTTATCATTTGGTTGAGTGTCTTCATAAACCTCATTGTTATCTTTTTCATTATCAGAAGGTGAATGCTCATTACCAGATTGAGTTTCAGCATTAGAGATAGAAACTACTTTATCATTATCAGGAGGTTTTTCTATTTTAGGCTCACTAGAGGCAGGCAAAGTCTTATCATATTTCTTCTTCTTTTTCTTTCTAGAAGGACTAGGTGTAGTGGTGTTGTTCCTTTGAGAGTCTTGTTCAATTATTTTTGGGTGTCCCTCAGGATAAAGTGGTTCCTGAGTCATTTTACCTCCTCTAGTTGCTACTCTAACAGCAAAGTCACTTATATTATTGTTCATTTCATCAAGTAGCTCTCTTTGAGATTTAGCAACTTGTTCTAATTGAGTTTGAACGATAGAGGCATGCTTTCCTACACCTCTAACATCATTTTAGATTCTAAATAACAAGTCACTTAAGCAAGCAATCATATCAGAGTTGTATTTCAATCGTTTCATAACATTTGCATCAAAGTGATCTTGCTTTCTAATGTAATTATCAAACTCATAAAGGCATTGACTAGGATGTTTGTTACAAGGACCATCACTATCATTGAATTTCATTAAAGATTTTACTTCTACCACCTTAGGTGGTGGTGGTCCTTCAAGCCCATGTATTTCTTTGATAGGTGGTAATTTTTTAACATCCTCGACCTTAATACCTTTTTCCTTCATAGATTTCTTTGCCTCTTGCATATCTTCAGGACTGAGATATAAGATACCCCTCTTCTTTGGAGTGGGTTTAATAGGTGTTTCAGGAGGAGTCCAATCATCATAATTTTTCAATGTGTTATTCAATAATTCCTCAGCTTGCCCAATAGTTTGTTCCCTAAAAACACAACCAGCACAACTATCTAGGAAATCCCTAGAAGCATCGGTTAGTCCATTATAGAAGATATCAAGTATTTCATTTTTCTTAAGAGGATGATCAGGCAAATCATTAAGCAATTGGAGAAGCCTCCCCCAAGGTTGTGGGAGACTCTCTTCTTCAATTTGCACAAAGTTAAATATTTCCTGCAAGGCAGCTTGTTTCTTATGAGCAGGGAAATAGTTTTCAGAGAAGTAATAGATCATATCCTAGGGACTACGCACACAACTAGGAGCAAGAGTATTGTACCAAGCTTTAACATCACCCTTTAATGAGAACGGGAATAACTTGAGAATATAGTAATAGCGAATCTTCTCATCATGAGCAAAAAGGGTAGCTATATCATTCAACTTAGTAAGATGTGCCACAACAGTTTCAATTTCATAACCATGGAAAGGATCAGATTCAACCAAAGTGATTAAGTCTGGGTCGACAGAGAATTCATAATCCTCATCATGAATAACAATAGGTGAAGTAGAAAACTCAGGATCACATTTCATTTTAGCATTCAGAGATCTTTCTTTATAGTTGCATAATAATTTCTCTAGATCAACTTTATCCTTACAAGCAAGAATATCTCTAGTTGCCTCCTCACTCATAGTGTAACCTTCAGGTACCTTTGACAATTCATATCTAGGAGGACTAGTTCTAGTAGGTGTTTAAAGATTTTCAGTTTCAAGTAGAAATTCACCTAGTGGCACATCATCATCAAGCAATGTACTAGCATCATCATGAGTAGCATTCATAGCAGAATTAGCATCATCAATAACTTGCAACATATCAGAATTAATAGCATGTTGTGGTGTTGCAAGTTTACTTATAACAGAAGGTGAATCTAAAGCAGAACTGGATGGCAGTTCCTTACCTCCCTCGTCTTTGAGGAAAAAAATCTTAGTCTTAGCATCCTTCAGATTATTCATAGTGATAATATGATAATAATCCCAAGTGACTCAACAATATACCTATGCTCCCCGGCAACGGCACCAGAAAAAGGTCTTGATAACCCACAAGTATAGGGGATCGCAACAGTTTCCGAGGGTAGAGTATTCAACCCAAATTTATAGATTCAACACAAGGGGAGCCAAAGAATATTTGAAAGTATTAGCAGCTGAGTTGTCAATTCAACCACACCTGGAGATTAACTATCTGCAGCAAAGTGATTAGTAGCACAGTAGTATGATAGTTTTGATGATAGCAGCAGTAGCAACGGTAACGGTAACAGTGATAGTAGTGATATTGTAGCAGTAACGGTAACAGTAGCAACAATAGTAACTTAGTAAGAACAGTACAAAATAAATTCATAGGCATTGGATCGGTGACTCGTTGGATGATATTCATCATGAGACAGTTAGAACCTAGGGCGATACGGCACTAGCTCCAGTTCATAAATATAATGTAGGCATGTATTCCGTAAATAGTCATACGTGCTTATGGAAAGAACTTGCATGACATTTTTTGTCCTACCCTCCCGTGGCAGCGGGGTCCTATTGGAAACTAAGGGATATTAAGGCATCCTTTTAATAGAGAATCGGAGCAAAGCATTAACACATGGTGAATACATGAACTCCTCAAACTACGGTCATCACCGGGAGTGGTCCCGACTATTGTCACTCCGGGGTTGCCGCATCATAACACGTAGTAGGTGACTATAACTTGTAAGATCAGATCTAGAACATGGATATAATGGTGATAACATAAATGGTTCAGATCTAAAATCATGGCACCCGGGCCCAAAGTGACAAGCATTAAGCATGGCAAAGTCATAGCAACATCAATATCAGAACATAGTGGATACTAGGGATCATGCCCTAACAAAACTAACTCGATTACATGATGAATCTCATCCAACTCCTCACCGACCAGCGAGCCTATGAAGGAATTACTCACTGTCGGTGGGGAGCATCATGGAATTGGCGATGGAGATGTGTTGGTGATGACGAAGATCGAAGATCCCCCTCTCCAGAGCCCCAAACAGACTCCAGATCTGGCCTCCCGATGAAGAACAGGAGACGGCGGCAGCTCCGTCTTGTGAAACGCGATAATTCTTTCTCCCTGATTTTTTTGTGGAATAATGGGATTTTATAGCGTAAGTTTGAGGGTTAGCGAGGCCACCAGGTGGGCCGCACCCACCTGGACGGCCTGGGGGGCAGGCGCGCCCTGGTGGGTTTTGCCCACCCAGGTGCCCCCTCAGGTACCTCTTGGCTCCAGAAATTCTCTTATTTTATAAAAAAATCCTCGCAAAGTTTCTTTCCATTCCGAGAACTTTTATTTCTGCACAAAACTAACACCATGGTAGTTCTACTGAAAACAGCGTCAGTCTGCGGTTAGTTTCATTCAAATCATGCAAATTAGAGTCCAAAACAAGAGCAAAAGCGATAGGAAAAGTAGATATGTTGGAGACGTATCAATCTCGTAGATAGATCTTGCGTGAGCGTAGGAATTTTTTTGAAATTGCATGCAACATTTCCCAACAGTGGCATCTGAGCCAGGTCTATGCATAGATGATATGCACAAGTAGAACACAAAGAGTTGTGGGCGGTGACCGTCATACAGCTTACCACCAATGTCTTATTTTGATTTGGTGGTATTGTTGGATGAAGCGACCCGGACCAACCTTACATGACCGCGTTCATGAGACCGGTTCCACCGACAGACATGAAACTAGTGTTGCATAAAGGTGGCCGACGGGTGTCTGTTTCTCCAACTTTAGTTGAATCGAATTTGACTGCGGCCGGTCCTTGTGAAGGTTAAAACAACAAATTTGATAAATCACCGTTGTGGTTTTTGTGCCGTAGGTTTGTACGGTCCATGCTAGAAGCCCGTAGCATCCACGTAAAACTTGCAACAACAAAGTAGAGGACATCTAACTTGTTTTTGCAGGGCATGTTGTGATGTGATATGGTCAAGACATGATGTGATATAAAGATGTTGTATGAGATGATCATGTTTTGTAAAAGTTATTGGAAACTGTCGGGAGCCATTGTAAGAAATACAAATGCTATGTAATTGCTTTACTTTATCACTAAGCGGTAGCAATAGTCATCGAAGCAATAGTTGTCGAGGCGACCACGATGCGACAATAGAGATCAAGGTGTCTAGCCGGTGACAATGGAGATCATGACGTTGCTTTGGTGATAGAGATCAAAAGCACAAGATGATGATGGCCATATCATGTCGCATATTTTGATTGCATGTGGTTTTTATCTTTATGCATCTTATTTTGCTTAGTACAGTGGTAGCATTATAAGATGATCCCTTAACTAAATTTCAAGGTATATGTGTTCTCCCCGAGTATGCACCATTGCGAAAGTTCTTCGTGCCAAGACACCACGTGATGATCGGGTGTGATAGACTCTACTTTCACATACAACGGGTGCAAGCAAGTTTTGCACATGCGGAATACTCGGGTTAAAGTTAATGAGGCTAGGATGTACAGACATGGCCTCGGAACACTAGAGACCGAAAGGCCAAACGTGAATCATATAGTAGATATGATCAACATAGAGATGTTCACCATTGATGACTACTCTGTTCACGTGATGATCGGACAAGGTTTAGTTGATTTGGATCACATATCATTTAGATGACTTGAGGGATGTCTATCTAAGTGGAAGTTCTTAAGTAATTTGATTAATTGAACTTTAGCTTATCATGAACTTAGTCCTGATAGTATTTGCATATCTATGTTGTAGATCAATGGCCCGTGCTACCGTTCCCTTGAATTTTAATGCGTTCCTAGAGAAAGCTAAGTTGAAAGATGATGGTAGCAACTACACGAACTGGGTCAATAACTTGAGGATTATCCTCATTGCTGCACAGAAGAATTATGTCCTTGATGCACCGCTGGGTGCAAGGTCTGTTGTAGGAGCAGAAGCTGACATTGTGAACGCTTGGCAAGCTCAATCTGATGACTACTCGTTAGTTCAGTGTGCCATGATTTACGGCTTAGAATCGGGACATGAAAGACACTTTGAATGTCATGGACCATATGAGATGTTCCAGGAGTTGAAGTTGATATTTCAATCAAATGCCTGAGTTGAGAGATATGAACTCTCCAACAAGTTCTATAGCTGCAAGATGGAGGAGAACAGTTTTGTTAGTGAGCACATACTCAGAATGTCTGGGTACCATAATCACTTGACTTAGCTGGGAGTTAATCTTCCAGATGATTGTGTCATTGACAGAGTTCTTCAATCATTGCCACCAAGCTACAAAGGCTTCGTGATGAACTACAATATGCAAGGGATGAAAAAGACTATTCCCGAGCTCTTCACAATGCTTAAGGTTGTGGAGGTAGAAATCAAGAAGGAGCATCAAGTGTTGATGGTTAACAAAACCACTAGTTTGAAGAAGAAGGGCAAGGGTAAAAAGAAGGGGAACTTCAAGAATAATGACAAGCAAGTTGTCACTCCAGGGAAGAAACCCAAAGTTGGACCCAAGCCCAAAACTGAGTGCTTCTACATCAAAGGGACTGGTCACTGGAAGCGGAACTGCCCCAAGTATTTGGCGGATAAGAAGGATGGCAAAGTGATCAAAGGTATATTTGATATACATGTTATTGATGTGTAACTTACTAATTCTCGTAGTAGTGCCTGGGTATTTGATACCGGTTCGGTTGCTCATATTTGTAACTCGAAGCAGGGACTACAGATTAAATGAAGATTGGCTAAGGACGAGGTGATGATGCACATCGGGAATGGTTCCAAGGTCGATGTGATCTTCGTCGGCACGCTACCTTTACATCTACCTTCAGGATTAGTTGTAGACCTAAAAAATTGTTATTTGGTGCCAGCGTTGAGCATGAACATTATATCTGGATCTTGTTTAGTGCGAGACAGTTATTCATTTAAATCAGAGAATAACGGTTGTTCTATTTATATGAGTAATATCTTTTATGGTCATGCACCCTTGAAGAGTGGTCTATTTCTGTTGAATCTTGATCGTGATGATACACATATTCATAATATTGATGCCAAAAGATGCAAAGTTGATAATGATAGTGCAACTTATTTGTGGCACTGCCATTTGGGTCATATCGGTGTAACGCGCATGAATAAACTCCATAAAGATGGACTTTTGGAATCACTTAATTATGAATCATTTGATACTTGCGACTCGTGCTATATGGGCAAGCTGACTAAAACTCCATTCTCCGGAACAATGGAACGAGCTAATGACTTATTGGAAATAATACATACCGATGTATGCGGTCTGATGAGAGTTGATGCTCGTGGCGGGTATCGTTATTTTCTGACCTTCACAGATGAGTTGAGCAGATATGGGTATAGCTACTTAATGAAACACAAGTATGAAACATTTGAAAAGTTCAAAGAACTTCTGAGTGAAGTGGAGAATCATTGTAAGAAGAAAATAAAGTTTCTACAATCTGATCGTGGAGGAGAATATTTGAGTTACGAGTTTCGCCTTCATTTAAAACAATGTGGAATAGTTTCACAACTCACGCCACCTAGAACACCACAGCGTAATGGTGTGTCCGAACGTCGTAACCGTACTTTATTAGATATGGTGCGATCTATGATGTCTCTTACAGATTTACCACTATCATTTTGGGGTTATGCATTAGAGAC
Source organism: Triticum timopheevii (assembly GCA_963921465.1). Taxonomy (NCBI): domain Eukaryota; kingdom Viridiplantae; phylum Streptophyta; class Magnoliopsida; order Poales; family Poaceae; genus Triticum; species Triticum timopheevii. The sequence goes on along the minus strand of OY997262.1, from coordinate 272,414,034 downwards.
AGTTGCATTCACGTTAAACAGGGCACCATCTAAATCCGTTGAGATGATGCTGTATGAACTGTGGTTTGGCAATAAACCTATTCTGTCATTTCTAGTTTGGGGTTGCGACACTTATGTCAAAAGGCTTCAGCCTAATAAGCTCGAACCCAAATCGGAGAAGTGCGTCTTCATAGGATACCCTAAGGAAACAATTGGGTACACCTTCTACCACAAGTCCGAAGGCAAGATTTTTTTTGCAAAGAACGAAACCTTTCTACAGAAGGAGTTTCTCTGGAAAGAAGTGAGTTGGAGGAACGTTGAACTTGATGAGGTAATTGTACCTACTCTCAATTTGGAAGGTAGCTCATCCGAGAAATCTGTTACCGTGATGCCTACACCAACAGGAGAAGAAGTTAATGATAAAGATCATGAAACTACAGATCAAGTTGCTACAGAACCTCATAGGTTAAACAGAGCATGATCCGCACCAGAGTGGTATGGTAATCCTGTTATGGAGGTCATGTTACTTGACCATGACGAACCTACGAACTATGAAGAAGCTATGGTGAGCCTAGATTCCGATAAATGGCTTGAGGCCATGAAATCTGAGACATGATCCATGTATGAGAACAAAGTGTGGACTTTGGTGGATCTGCCTGATGATCGGCGACCCATAGAGAATAAATGGATCTTCAAGAAGAAGACTGACGCTGATGGTAATGTTACTATCTATAAAGCTCGACTTGTTGCAAACGTGTTTCGACAAGTTCAAGAAGTTGATGAAGGAAATATGCCCTAGAGGCAATAATAAAGTTGTTATTTATATTTCCTTATATCATGATAAATGTTTATTATTCATTCTAGAATTGTATTAACCGGAAACTTAGTACATGTATGAATACATAGACAAAACAAAGTGTCCCTAGTATGCCTCTGCTTGACTAGCTCGATAATCAAAGATGGTCATGTTTCCTGACCATAGACATGTGTTGTTATTTAATGAATGGGATCACATCATTAGAGAATGATGTGATGGACAAGACCCATCCGTTAGCTTAGCATAATGATCGATAAGTTTTATTGCTATTGCTTTCTTCATGACTTATACATGTTCCTCTGACTATGAGATTATGCAACTTCCGAATACTAGAGGAACACCTTGTGTGCTATCAAACGTCACAACGTAACTGGGTGATTATAAATATGCTCTACAGGTGTCTCTGAAGGTGTTTGTTGGGTTGGCATAGATCGAGATTAGGATTTTTCACTCTGTGTCTCGGAGAGGTATCTCTGGGCCCTCTCGGTAATGCTCATCACTAAGCCTTGCAAGCAATGTGACTAATGAGTTAGTTGCGGGATGAAGCATTACGGAACGAGTAAAGAGACTTGCCGGTAATGATATTGAACTAGGTATGACGATACCGATGATCGAATCTCGGGCAAGTAACATACCGATGACAAAGGGAACAACGTATGTTGTTGTGCGGTTTGACCGATAAAGATCTTTGTAGAATATGTAGGAGCCAATATGAGCATCTAGGTTCCGCTATTGGTTATTGATCGGAGATGTGTCTCGATCATGTCTACATAGTTCTTGAACCCGTAGGGTCCGCACTCTTAACGTTTGATGACGATTTGTATTATGAGTTATGTGTTTTGGTGACCTAAGTTTGCTCGGAGTCCCGGATGAGATCACAGACATGATGAGGAGTCTCGAAATGGTCGAGAGGTAAATATTGACATATTGGAAGGTGGTATTCAGACACCAGAAGGGTTCCGGAGTGTGTCGGGTATAAACCGGAGTACCAGAAGGGTTACCGGAACCCCCCGGTGGAAGATATGGGCCATATGGGCCATGGGAGGGAGGCTAAACAGCCCAAAAGGGGCTAGTGCGCCCCCCACAAGGGAGGAGACCGAATTGGACTAGGGAAAGGGGGAGCCACCCCCTTTCCTTCTCCTACTCCCTCTCCTTCCCCCTTTCAATCTCCGTAAGAAGGAAAAAAAGAGGAGGGGCCGAATCCTACTAGGAGTGGAGTCCTAGTAGGACTTCCCCCTCCCTTGGCGCGCCCTGGTAGCCGGCCTCCTCCTCCCTCGTTTATATACGGGGGCAGGGGGCACCCCAAAGGCACAACATTGTCTTAGCCGTGTGCGGTGCCCTCCTCCACCGTTTACTCCTCCGATAGTATCATCGTAGTGCTTAGGCGAAGCCTTGTGCGGATCACATCATCAACACCGTCACCATGCCGGGGTGCTGACGAAACTCTCCCTCGACCCTCTGCTGGATCAAGAGTTCGAGGGACGTCATCGAGCTGAACGTGTGCTAAACTCGAAGGTGCCGTACGTTCAGTACTTGGATCGATTGGATCATGAAGACGTTCAACTACATCAACCGTGTTAACTAACGCTTCCGCTTTCGGTCTACAAGGGTACGGGAACACACTCTCCCCCTCTCGTTGTTATGCATCTCCTAGATAGATCTTGCGTGATTGTAGGATTTTTTTTTGAAATTGCATGCTACGTTCCCCAACAGTGGTATCAGAGCCAGGTTTATGCGTAGATGATATGCAAGTAGAGCACAAAGAGTTGTGGGCGATAATAGTTGTACTGGTTACCACCAACGTCTTCCTTTGATTCGGCAGTATTGTTGGATGAAGCGGCCCGGACCGACATTACATGACCGCGTTCATGGGACTGGTTCTAGCGACGTGCTTTGCACACATGTGGCTGGCGGGTGTCTGTTTCTGCAACTTTAGTTGAATTGAGGTTGAAAACGGCCGGTCCTTGTTGAAGGTTAAAACATCACACTTGATAAAAAATCATTGTGGTTTTTATGAGTAGGTAAGAATGGTTCTTGCTAGAAGCCCATAGCAGCCACGTAAAACTTGCAAAAACAAAGTAGAGGATGTCTAACTTGTTTGTGCAGGGTTTGTTGTGATATGATATGGTCAAGACATGATGTGATATAAATTGTTGTATGAGACGATCATGTTTTGTAACGGAGTTATCGGCAAGAGGCAGGAGCCATATGGTTGTTGCTTTATTGTATGAAATACAATCGCCATGTAATTGCTTTACTTTATCACTAAGCGGTAGCGATAGTCGTAGAAGCAATAGTTGGCAAGACAAAAACGATGCTACGATGGAGATCAAGGTGTTAAGCCGGTGACAATGGAGATCATGACGTTGCTTCGGTGATGGAGATCATGAGCACAAGATGATGATGGCCATATCATGTCACATATTTTGATTGCATGTGATGTTGATCTTTTATGCACCTTATTTTTCTTAGTACGGCGGTAGCATTATAAGATGATCCCTCACTAAATTTCAAGGTATAAGTGTTCTCCTTGAGTATGCACCGTTGCTACAGTTCATCGTGCCGAAACACCACGTGATGATTGGGGGTGATAAGCTCTACGTTCACATACAACGGGTGCAAGCCAGTTTTGCACATGCAGAATACTCGGGTTAAACTTGATGAGCCTAGCATATGCAGATATGGCCTTGGAACATTGAGACGGAAAGGTCGAACGTGAATCATATTGTAGATATGATCAATATAGAGATGTTCACCATTGAAAACTACTCCATCTCACGTGATTATCGGACATGGTTTAGTTGATATGGATCATGTAATCATTTAGATGACTAGAGGGATGTCTATCTAAATGGGAGTTCTCTAGTAATATGATTAATTGAACTTTAATTTATCATGAACTTAGTCCTGATAGTATTTGCAAATTATGTTCTAGATCAATAGCTCGCGTTGTAACCTCCCTACGTTTTTGATATGTTCCTAGAGAAAACTAAGTTAAAAGATGATAGTAGCAATGATGCGGACTGGGTCCATGATTTGAGATTTATCCTCATTACTGCAGGGAAGAATTATGTCCTTGATGCACCGCTAGGTGGCAGACCTGTTGCAGGAGCAGATGTAGGCGTTATGAACGTTTGGCTATCTCAATATGATGACTACTTGATAGTTTAGTGTACCATGCTTTACGTCTTAGAACCGGGACTTCAAAAACGTTTTGAAACGCCACGGAGCATATGAGATGTTCCTAGAGCTAAAATTGGTATTTCTGACTCATGCCCGTGTCGAGAGGTATGAGACCTCTGAGAAGTACTTCTCCTAAAAGGATGGAGGAGAATAGTTCAACTAGTGAGCATGTGCTCAGAATGTCTGGGTACTACAATCTCTTGAATCAAGTGGGAGTTAATCTTCCAGATAAAATAGTGATTGCTAGAGTTCTCTAGTCACCATCACTAAGTTACTAGAACTTTGTGATGAACTATAATATGCAAGGGATGACAAAAGCAATTCCCGAGCTTTTCGTGATGCTGAAATCAATGAAGGTAGAAATCAATAAAAAGCATCAAGTGTTGATGATTAAACAAGATCACTAGTTTCAAGAAAAGGGCAAAGGGAAAGAAAGGGAACTTCAAGAAGAATGGCAAACAAGTTGTCACTCCCATGAAGAAGCCCAAAGCTGGACCTAAGCCTGAAACTAAGTGTTTCTACTACAAAGGAAATGGTCAATGGAAGCGGAGTTACCCCAAATATTTGGTGGATAAGAAGGATGGCAAAGTGAACAAAGGTATATTTGACATGCATGTTATTGATGTGTACCTTACTAGTGCTCGTAGTAACCCCTGGGTATTTGATACTTGTTCAGTTGCTAAGATTAGTAACTCAAATCAGGAGTTGTAGAATAAACAGAGACTAGTTGAGGGTGAAGTGATGATGTATGTTGTAAGTGGTTCCAAGATTGATATGATCATCATTGCACAACCCCTATACTTTAGGGATTATAGTTGAACCTAAATAAATGTTATTTTGTGTTTGTGTTAAAGCATGAATACGATTAGATCATGTTTATTGCAATACAGTTATTCATTTAAGACAGAGAATAAGTGTTATTCTATTTACATGAATAAAACCTTCTATGGTCATACACCCAATGTTGATGGTTTATTGAATCTCGATCGTAGTACATATTCATAATATTGATGCCAAAAGATGCAAAGTTGATAATTGATAGTGCAACATACTTGTGGCACAGACGTTTAGGTCGTATTGGTGTAAAGCGCATGAAGAAACTCCATGCTGATGGGCTTTTCGAATCACTTGATTATGAATCATTTTGTACTTGCGAACCGTGCCTTATGGGCAAGATGACTAAAACTTCATTCTCCGGAACAATGCAACGAGCTAATGACTTATTGGAAATAATACATACCGATGTATGCGGTCCGATGAGTGTTGAGGCTCATGATGTCTACTACGCAACCTTCTCCTTGTAGACGTTGTTGGGCCTCCAAGTGCAGAGGTTTGTAGGACATTAGCAAATTTCCCTCAAGTGGATGACCTAAGGTTTATCAATTCGTGGGAGGTGTAGGATGAAGATGGTCTCTCTCAAACAACCCTGCAACCAAATAACAAAGAGTCTCTTGTGTCCCCAACACACCCAATACAATGGTAAGTTGTATAGGTGCACTAGTTCGACAAAGAGATGGTGATACAAGTGCAATATGGATGGTAGATATGAGTATTTGTAATCTGAAAATATAAAAACAGCAAGGTAACAAGTGGTAAAAGTGAGCGTAAACGGTATTGCAATGTTAGGAAACAAGGCCTAGGGTTCATACTTTCACTAGTGCAAGTTCTCTCAACAATAATAACATAACTGGATCATATAACTATGCCTCAACATGCAACAAAGAGTCACTCCAAAGTCACTAATAGCGGAGAACAAACGAAGAGATTATTGTAGGGTACGAAACCACCTCAAAGTTATCCTTTCTGATCGATCTATTCAAGAGTCCGTCGTAAAATAACATGAAGCTATTCTTTCTGTTTGATCTATCCTAGAGTTCGTACTAGAATAACACCTTAAGACACAAATCAACCAAAACCCTAATGTCACCTAGATACTCCAATGTCACCTCAAGTATCCATGGGTATGATTATATGATATGCATCACACAATCTTCGATTCATCTATTCAACCAACACATAGAACTTCAAAGAGTGCCCCAAAGTTTCTACCGGAGAGTCAAGACGAAAACGTGTGCCAACCCCTATGCATAAGTTCACAAGGTCACAAAACCCGCAAGTTGATCACCAAAACATACATCAAGTGAATCAATAGAATACCCCATTGTCACCACGGGCATCCCACGCAAGACATACATCAAGTGTTCTCAAATCCTTAAAGACTCAATCTGATAAGATAACTTCAAAGGGAAAACTCAATCCATTACAAGAGAGTAGAGGGGGAGAAACATCATAAGATCCAACTATAATAGCAAAGCTCGTGATACGTCAAGATCGTACTACCTCAAGAACACGAGAGAGATAGAGATCAAACACATAGCTACTGGAACATACCCTCAGACCTGAGGGTGAACTACTTTCTCCTCATCATGGAGAGCGCCGGGATGATGAAGATGGCCACCGGTGAGGGATCCCCCCTCCGACAGGGTGCCGGAATAGGGTCCCGATTGGTTTTTGGTGGCTACAGAGGCTTGCGGTGGCGGAACTCCCGATCTAGGTTTAGTTCTGGAGGTTTTTGTATTTGTACGAATTTTTGGCGTACGTCTCATGTCAGGGGGGTCTCCGAGTCGTCCACGTGGGTGGAGGGCGCGCCCTACCCCCTGGGCTCGCCCTCCTATCTCGTGGACGGCTCGGGACTCTTCTGGCCCAACTATTTTACTCTGGGGGCTTCTTTTGGTCCATAAAAAATCATCTAAAATTGGCACGTCAATTGGACTCCGTTTGGTATTCCTTTTCTGTAGAACTCAAAAACAAGGAAAAAACAGAAACTGGCACTGGGCTCTAGGTTAATAAGTTAGTCCCAAAAATCATATAAAATAGCATATAAATGCATATAAAACATCCTAGATGGATAATATAATAGCATGGAACAATCAAAAATTATAGATACGTTGGAGACGTATCAAGCATCCCCAAGCTTAATTCCTGCTCGTCCTCGAGTAGGTAAATGATAAAAACAGAATTTTTGATGTGGAATGCTACCTAACATAATTTTCTAAGTAATTCTCTTTATTGTGGCATGAATGTTCAGATCCAAAAGATTCAAGATAAAATTTTAATATTGACATAAAAATAGTAATACTTTAAGCATGCTAACCAAGCAGTTTATGTCTTATCAAAATAACATAGCCAAAGAAAGCTTATCCCTACAAAATCATATAGTTTGACCATGCCTCATTTTTGTCGCATAAAATGCTCCCATCATGCACAACCCCGGTTTCAGCCAAGCAATTGGGTCATACCTTTTAACGCGCTTTAGCATTTTCAACCCTCACGCAATACATGAGCGTAAGCCATGGACATAGCACTATGGGTGGAGTAGAGTATGATGATAGGGATTATGTGAGAAAACAAAAAAGGAGAAAGTCTCATATTGACGCGGCTAATCAATGGGCTATGGAGATGCCCATCAATTGATGTCAATACGAGGAGTAGGGATTGCCATGCAACGGATGCACTGGAGCTATGAATGTATGAAAGCTCATCAAAAACAAACTAAGTGGGTGTGCATCCAACTTGCCTGCTCACGAAGACCTAGGGCATTTTGAGGAAGCCCATCATTGGAATATACAAGCCAAGTTCTATAATGAAAAATTCCCACTAATATACGAAGGTGACAACATAGGAGACTCTCTATCATGAAGATCATGGTGCTACTTTGAAGCACAAGTGTGGTAAAAGGATAGTAACATTGTCCCTTCTCTCTTTTTCTTTCATTTTTTTTCTTTTTTTGGTGGGCTTCTTTGGCCTCTTGTTTTATTTATTTATTTGGGCCTCTTTGGCCTCTTTCATTTTTCATAAAGTCCGGAGACTCATCCCAACTTGTGAGGGAATCATTGCTTCCATCATCCTTTCCTCACATGGGATAATGCTCTAATAATGGAAATCATCACACTTCTTTTTATTTACAACTCAAGAATTACAACTCAATACTTAGGACAAAATATGACTCTATGTGAATGCCTCTGGTGGTGTACCGGGATATGCAATGAATCAAGAGCGACATGTATGAAAGAACTATAAAGGTGGCTTTGCCGCAAATATGATGTCAACTACATGATCATGCAAAGCAATATGACAATGATGGAGCGTGTCACAATAAATGGAACGGTGGAAAGTTGCATGGAAATATATCTCGGAATGGCTATGGAAATGCCATAATAGGTAGGTATGCTGGCTGTTTTGAGGAAGATATACGGAGGTTTATGTGTGATAGAGCGTATCGTATCATGGGGTTTGGATGCACCGGCAAAGTTTGCACCAACTCTCAAGGTGATAAAGGGCAATGCACGGTACCGTAGAGGCTAGCAAATTGCGGAAGGGTAAGAGTGCGTATAATCCATGGACTCACAATAAGAACTCATATACTTATTGCAAAAGTTTATCAACCCTCGAAGCAAAGTACTACTACGCATGCTCCTAGGGGAAGGGTTAGTAGGAGTTAACCATCGCGCGATCCCAACCTCCACTCATAAGGAAGGCAATCAAAGAACTCCCCATGCTTCAAATTTGTCACACAACATTCACCATGCGTGCATGCTACGGGACTTGCCAACTTTAACACAAGTATTTCTCAATTTCATAATTACCCAACTAGCATGACTCTAACATTACCGGCTTTATATCTCAAAACAATTATCAAGTATCAAATTTATCATAGTATTCAATGCACTTTATACGAAAGTTTTTATTATATCCCTCTTGGATGCCTATCATATTAGGACTGAATTCATAACCAAAGCAAATTACCATGCTGTTCTAAAGACTCTCAAAATAATATCAGTGAAGCATGAGGGTTCATCTATTTATTCAAAATAAAACCACCGTCATGCTCTAAGGATATAAGTGAAGCACTAGAGCAAATGGAAAACTACTCCGAAAGATATAAGTGAAGATCAATGAGTAGTCGAATAATTATGCAACTATCTGAAGACTCTCTAACATTTAAGAATTTCAGATCTTGGGATATTATTCAAACAGAAAGCAAAACAAAATAAAACAAAATGACGCTCCAAGCAAAACACATATCATGTGATGAATAAAAATATAGCTCCAAGTAAAGTTACCGATGAATGAAGACGAAAGAGGGGATGCCATCCGGGGCATCCCCAAGCTTAGGCTCTTGGTTGTCCTTGAATATTACCTTGGGGTGCCTTGGGCATCCCCAAGCTTAGGCTCTTGCCACTCCTTATTCCATAGCCCATCGAAACTTTACCCAAAACTTGAAAACTTCATAACACAAAACTTAACAGAAAACTCGTAAGCTCCGTTAGTATAAGAAAATAAATCACCACTTAGGTAATGTTATGAACTCATTCTAAATTAATATTGGTGTAATATCTACTGTATTCCAACGTCTCTATGGTTCATACCCTCCGATATGTTATGGGCCTCGATCTAGGGTTCGTAGGGAGGAGAGGAATTTCAGAGAGAGGAGAAGGGGATCTGGAAATCGCCGAGAGGAGAAGAACAACTTCTCTCTTTGGTTCGGTTTACTTGACAGAATATTCGATGCCCTCTGGCTGGGCGTCGCTAGCTACTTAACCTCACGCGGCACGCAGGCCTCACCCACACACGCACTCTCAGCCTGGCCCACTTGCCAGACGATCACGCCTCGCTCCTGCGCCTTCCTCTTTTTCCCCCCGGGACATGCTGACTGTCTCCCTGACAGGTGGAGGCACCCTGACATCCTCCCCCTCTTGCGTTTCGCCTTGTCCTCAAGGTGACGTAGCCGAAAACTTCTGCTGCAGCTTGACCGGATCTTCCCAGGTAGCCATGAACCTGGGCATCTTGCTCCATTGAACCAACAGCCGTGGTTGGGGCGCTCCTCCCACCTGGATCATCTTCAGTTCGAGCACCTTCTCCGGAGTGTGCTCCGCCTGCAACGTAGCAGCATCAGGTGGAAGATCAGAACTCACCTGAACTTGCACGCCTTCGGCCTTCTTTAACTGAGACACGTGCACCACTAGGTGGATTTTGCTAGAAGCCGGAAGGTCCAACTTGTACGCCACCGCGCCAATGCGAGCCAAGACACGGTAAGGCCCGAAGTAGAGAAACGCTAGCTTCTGATGGGGTCGCTGTGCAACAGAGGACTGGATAAATGGTTGAAGCTTCAGCAACACTGCATCATCGACCTCAAATGCTCTGTCAGTGTGATGCTTGTCGGCCTGTCTTTTCATTCTGTCCTGAGCCAGTTTCAGCTGCTGTTGAAGGAGCTCGAGCATGATTTCACGCTCACGCAACCATGCAGCCAAGTCGAGTACAGAGCATTGGTCGATCTAATCCACACAAAATTCGTGCGGCAACTGCCCGTAGATGACTTCAAAAGGCGTTCTTCCCAGAGCCGAGTGAAACATGGTGTTGTACCAATACTCTGCAAGGGCTAGCCACTTCGACCAATTGTTGGGACATGAGTGCACTACACATCGAAGGTATCCCTCCAGGCACTGGTTGACACGCTCTGTCGCTCTGTCAGTCTGCGGGTGATACACTGAGCTGAGCTTTAGCTCTGTTCGACATAGCTTGAATAGCTCTTGCCAAACCTTGCTGGTAAAAACTTTGTCTCTGTCGGAAATGATCGCTAGAGGTAGGCCGTGCAGTCGAAAAATCTCCTTCATGAACTTCTGAGCAACTTTCAAAGCTGTGAATGGGTGTGTCAATGGCAAAAAATGGGCATACCTGGAAAATTTGTCGACTACCACCAGTATAGAGTCGTAGCCACCAGAACGCGGTAATCCTTCGATAAAGTCCAGGGAGACTACTGCCCATGGCTTTTTTGGTATAGGCAACGGTTGAAGGAGCCCTGCTAGTGATCTTCTCTCAGTTTTTGCCTGCTGACAGACCATGCAGGTCCTGACGGCCTGTTTGATCTGAGCTTTCATGCCCTGCCACGCGAAGAGTCTCTTGATGCAGTTGTACATGGCGTGGAACCCTGAGTGCCCACCCACGGTGCTTGCGTGTAGAGAGTTGATCAGGTGTTGCCGAACCTCAGCATCGTTGCCAATCCACACACGCCCTTTGTATCTTAGGATCCCTTCCTGCATTGTGTACTGCGGTTCGCTGTTGGGGTCGAGGGCCAGTTTCTCCCTTCGTGCTGTCGTTGCGGCATCATTCAGATAACTGTTCTTGACAGCTTCCAACCAAGTTGGCTTGCATACTGACAGCGCTGCCATCTCTGTGTCTCCCTCATGCCCACGATGAGACAGTGCATCGGATGCTCTATTCGTGAGCCCGGCCTTGTATTGGATGGCGAATTGCAACCCTACTAACTTGGTAAATGCTCGTTGCTGAATAGGAGTATTGAGCCTCTGATCTGTCAGGTGCAGCAGACTCTTCTGGTCAGTGCGCACAATGAACTCCGAGTGCTGAAGGTACAACCGCCAGTGATCAATGGCAAGCAAGAGCGCCAATCACTCTTTCTCGTACGCCAAACAGTCCCATGTTCTTGGGAGCGAGCGCCTTGCTCAGGTATGCCACGGGGTGGTTTGCCTGCATCAAAACTGCACCTATCCCAGTTGCACTGGCGTCCGTCTCGACTACGAACTGTTTTTGGAAATCTGGGAGAGCGAGAACAGGAGCTGTTGTAAGGGCTTGCTTTAGAGCGTGAAATGCCGCGTCAGCCATTGGTGTCCAAGCAAAGATGGTGTTCTTCTTGAGGAGTTCCGTCAGTGGCTTGCTGATAACCCCAAAGAATCGCACAAACTTGCGATAGTATCCTGCGAGCCCCAGAAACCCACGCAGCTCTTTGGTGTTCTGCGGCACCGGCCATTGTTGAACTGCATGCACTTTAGTGTTGTCAGTAGAGACCCCTCTTTCGCTGATGACATGTCCCAGATAACTGATACTGTGCTGAGCAAAAATGCACTTGGAGAGCTTCACCTTCAGCCCATGTTTGTGTAGTAATTGTAGAACTTGTGTCAGGAGGGGGCCGTGCTCTTCCAAGGTACGAGTGTGAACAAGGATGTCATCCATGAGCACCAAAACTCCTTTGCGAAGCACCGAAGAGAGCACCACATGCATGCCTCCCATGAATGTTGCTGGTGCATAAGCCAGACCATATGGCATTACCTTAAACTCGAAGTGGCCCAAGTGAGTGGTGAATGCTGTCTTGTGCTCGTCCTCTGGCAGAAGTCGTATCTGATGGTATCCAGCCCTCAAATCCAACTTGGAGAACCATGACAAACCAGCAATCTCATCCAGTAGTTCGTCAATAATAGGCATCGGGTACACTTTCTTAATGGTGATTGCGTTCAAATGCCTGAAATCCATGCTGAACCTCCATGTTTGGTCCTTCTTATTGACTAGCAGCACTGGGGATGAGAAAGGACTGGTGCTGGGAGTTATGAGCCCCGCATGAAGAATCTCTCGAACCTGAGTCTCAGTCTCATTTTTCTGCTCGAGGGTGTATCGGTATGCTCTGATGTTAACTGGATTGGCCCCTGCTACCAGGGGAATGGCATGGTCCCATTCGCGATGCTCTGGCAGCTTTGTAGGTTCTTCGAACACCACTTGAAAGCTATCCAGAATGTGCTGGATAACTGCTGGAACTGGTTCATCCTCACTTTGCTTGTCCGCAATGCAGATGGCCACCATATGCGCGATCGAATTGGACTGTTCCATGAACAACAGTTCCTCCATGGTGGCTGGTTCAACTTGCTGGGGTTTTGCTTACAAGCCTTGCAGAATCACTGTCTGTCCCTCTTTCTGAAACTGGAGTTGCTTGGCTGTCCAGTCCACTAGCATAGGTCCGCACTGCTCAAGCCAATCCATCCCAACCACCATATCATAACGGCCCAACGACAGGACACGCACATCAGTGGAGAATGTGTGCCCCTGTGTGTCCAAACGGCAAGCTGGAATGATCCCAGAACAGCTGAGCACTCCCCCATTTGCTATTTTCACTGAAACTGGCCGCATCGGCTGTACTTTATCTGGCATTGCTGTCGCCACAACTTCGCTGATGAAGCTATGCGAGCTACCGGAGTCCACGAGGATGAGCACCTCGCGCCCGCCAATGTCTCCCAATAGCCTGACGGTGCGGGGGGGGGGGGGGGGTCATTCCCCCGTTGTCGCCATCTTCGAAATCGACATGAGCTGCTCATCGTCAGATTCCGCGTCTTGCTCTTGCCGATCTTGCACTTCTACTTGAAGTAATTCCAGCAGCTCTTCTACCACATGGAGATGGACTGTAGACGCACATTGGTGGCCTTGGCCCTAGCGCTCTCCGCATTTAAAGCAGAGCCCTCGTGCGCGTCGATAGTTGCGGAGTGTTGCGACACGGTCATCTCCGCGCGCTGGCTCCTGGCGTCGATCACCTGCGTGCGCCGCCTCGATCGCCCGCCGGTCCTCAGCAGCCGCTGGTACAGCCGGCTGCGCTGGCCTGGGTGGTGGTGCTCCAATGGCCACTATTGGGCGATGCGCATGCCGAATCGGCGCAGGCTCCTTCCGGGGCATTTGCCCCAGCAGTTCTTCCTGCAACAGAGCGAGAGAAAAAGCAGTATCGAGTTCCTGAGGGCGATGTAATGCGACACCCGATTTGATTTCAGGTTTTAAACCATCCAAGAACTGAGTAGCAAAAAACAATGGGTCAAAGGACGGGTTATGCGCTAACAGATGGTGCATCAACTACTCAAATTGTTCCATGTACTCCACTACTGACCCGTTCTGACGCAAGTGAGTAAACTGACGCAACTGCAATTGATATTGTTCTCTGCCAAACTTGGCGCACAAAGCCGCGCACAACGTTTCCCAGGTGAAGGGAGTGTTGTGTGCTTCCTGAACCTGAAGCCATCGCGCTGCTGTACCCGAAAAGTGCAGAGTAGCTACACGGACCCAGAGATCCGGTTGCACTCCATAGACTGCGAAATATTTCTCGCATCTGGTCTTCCGGAATTGGGGGTTTTCACCTTCGAACAAGGGAAAATCGAGTTTGGGCAGAGCCCAGTTGGAGTGCGAGGTGTGGTGGTGGCTATGCTCCTGCCCTATATGCTGATCGACTAGAAACGGAGAGGGGGGGGGGGTCAGGGTGAGATCGGAGAACGCACCCTTGCCCGGAGGCGGCGCCAGGGTGGTGACCACCCCGTGAGCCGTACCCCCGGAATCGATGACCTCGCCGTGGCCACATGGCCCGTGGTGCCCTGGGTCATCGACAGGTTGGGTCGTTGCTGGTCGCATGCTACGTCTCGAGCTTGCGTTGGTTTTCCCCGAAGAGGAGAAGATGATGCAACATAGTAGTGTAAGTATTTCCCTCAGTTTTTGAGAACCAAGGTATCAATCCAGTAGGAGGTCACGCGCAAGTCCCTCGTACCTGCACAACACGATAGCAACTCGCAACCAACACTTAGGGGTTGTCAATCCCTTCACGGTCACTTACGAGAGTGAGATCAGATAGAGATAATATTTTTGGTATTTTTGATAGATAGATGCAAAGTGAAAAGTAAAGGCAAAGTAAAAACAAAGCAAATAAATAAAGTGATATAGATTGATATGATGAGAATAGACCCTGGGGCCATAGGTTTCACTAGTGGCTTCTCTCAAGAGCATAAGTATTCTACGGTGGGTGAACAAATTACTGTTGAGCAATTGACAGAATTGAGCATAGTTATGAGTATATCTAGGCAATGATCTTGTATATAGGCATCACGTCCGTGACAAGTAGATCGAAACGATTCTGCATCTACTACTATTACTCCACTCATCGACCGCTATCCAACATGCATCTAGAGTATGAAGTTAAAAACAGAGTAACACCTTAAGCAAGATGACATGATGTAGAGGGATAAATTCATGCAATATGATAAAAACCCCATCTTGTTACCTCGATGGCAACAATACAATACGTGCCTTGCAACTCTTTTTGTCACTGAGTAAGGACACCGCAAGATTGAACCCAAAGCCATGCACTTCTCCCATTGCAAGAACTACCAATCTAGTTGGCCAAACCAAACGGATAATTTGAAGAGACTTGCAAAGATAACTCAATCATACATAAAAGAATTCAGAGAAGAATCAAATATTTTCCATAGATAATACTGGATCATAGACCCACAATTCATCGGTCTCAACAAACACACCGCAAAAAGAAGATTACATCGGATAGATCTCCACGAGAGAGGGGGAGAACATTGTATTGAGATCCAAAAAGAGATAAGAAGCCATCTAGCTACTAGCTATGGACCCGAAGGTCTGAAGTAGACTACTCACACTTCATCGGACGGGCTATGGTGTTGATGTAGAAGCCCTCCATGGTGGATGCCCCCTCCGGCGGAGCTCCGGAACAGGCCCCAAGATGGGATCTCGTGGATACAGAAGGTTGCGGCGGTGGAATTAGGTTTTTGGCTCCTCTTCTGATCATACGGGGATACGTAGGTATACATAGGAGGAAGGAGTACGTCGGTGGAGCTCCGAGGGGCCCACGAGGTAGGGGGCACGCCCAGGGGGAGGGCGCGCCCTCCACCCTCGTGACCGCCTCGTGGCTTTCTTGACGGAAGGTCCAAGTCTCCTGGGTCTTATCTGATGAGAAAATCACGTTCTTGAAGGTTTCATTCTATTTGGACTCCGTTTGATATTCTGTTTCTTCGAAATACTGAAAAAGGCAAAAAACAGCAATTCTGGGCTGGGCCTCCGGTTAATAGGTTAGTCCCAAAAATAAGATAAAAGTGGAAAATAAAGCCCATTATAGTCCAAAACAGTAGATAAAGTAGCATGGAGCAATCAAAAATTATAGGTACGTTGGAGACGTATCAAGCATCCCCAAGCTTAATTCCTGCTCGTCCTCGAGTAGGTAAATGATAAAAAAGAATTTTTGATGCGGAGTGATACTTTGGCATAATGTCAATGTAAATCTTCTTAATTGTGATATGAATATTCAGATCCGAAAGATTCAAGACAAAAGGTCATATTGACACAAAAAAAATAATACTTCAAGCATACTAATCAAAGCAATCATGTCTTCTCAAAATAGCATGGCAAAAGAAAGTTCATCCCTACAAAATCATATAGTTAGGCTATGCTTCATTTTCGTCACACAAAGATGTTCCCAACTTCTATACCCCCGATGACAAGCCAAGCAATTGTTTCATACTTAAATAATCTCAAACTTTTTCAACCTTCACGCAATACATGAGCGTGAGCCATGGATATAGCACTATGGGTGGAATAGAATATGATGATGGGGATTGTGTGGAGAAGACAAAAAAGGAGAAGGTCTCACATAAACTAGGCGTATCAATGGGCTATGGAGATGCCCATCAATAGATATCGATGTGAGTGAGTAGGGATTGCCATGCAACGGATGCACTAGAGCTATGAATGCTCAACAAAAGAAAACTAGTGGGTGTGCATCCAACTTGCTTGCTCACGAAGACCTAGGGCATTTGAGGAAGCCCATCGTAGGAATATACAAGCCAAGTTCTATAATGAAAAATTCCCACTAGTATAAGAAGACAAGTTATGAGACTCACTACATGAAGAACAAGGTGCTACTTTGAAGCACAATATATGAGACTCACTACATGAAGAACAAGGTACTACTTTGAAGCACAAGTGTGGAAAAAGAGATAGTAGCATTGCCCTTTTTTTATATTTTTTTGGGCCTTTCCTTTTTTTGTGCCTTTCTCTTTTTTTTTATTTGGGCAATGCTCTAATAATGATGATCATCACACTTTCATCACAACATATGAATTACAACTTGAAACTAGAACAAGATATGACTCTATATGAATGCCTCCGGCGGTGTACCGGGATGGTGCAATGAATCAAGAGTGACATGTATGGAAAATAATGCATGGTGGCTTTGCCACAAATACGATGTTAACTACAAGATCATGCAATGGCAATATGACAAAAGTAATGCATGTCACGATGATGATGGTGGAAGTTGCATGGCAATATATCTCGGAATGGCTATGGAAATGCCATAATAGGTAGGTATGGTGGCTGTTTTGAGGAAGATAAGGGGGTTTATGTGTGATAGAGCATATCGTATCACGGGGTTTGGATGCACCGGCGAAGTTTGCACCAACTCTCAAGGTGAGAAAGGGCAATGCACGGTACCGAAGAGACTAGCAATGGCGGAAAGGTGAGAGTGCGTATAATCCATGGACTCAACATTAGTCAAAAGAACTCATATACTTATCGCAAAAATTTAGAAGTCATAAAAAATCAAGTACTACGCGCATGCTCCTAGGGGGATGCACAAGCCAGGTACACTTCATGTTTCAAATTTGTTACATAACTTTAACCATACGTGCATGCTACGGGACTTGCAAACTTCAACACAAGAATTTCTCAAATTCATAACTACTCAACTAGCATGACTCTAATATTATCACCTTCATATCTCAAAACAATTATCAAGCATCAAACTTATCTTAGTATTCAACGCACTCAAAAGAAAGTTTCACATATCTTGAACACCAAGTATATTAACATTAAGCAAATTACCATGCTATTAAAGACTCTCAAAATAATTTAAGTGAAGCATGAGAGATCAAGTTTCTTTAAAACAAATCCACCACCGTGATCTAAAAGATCTAAGTGAAGCACTAGAGCAAAAATTATCACGCTCAAAAGGATATAAGTGAAGCACTATGAGCGAACTATCAAGCTCAAAAGAAATAAGTGAAGCACATAGAGTATTCTAACAAATTTCAATTCATGTATGGCTCTCTCAAACGGTGTGTACAGCAAGGATGATTGTGGTAGACTAACAAGGAAAGACACAAATAATACAAGACGCTCCAAGCAAAACACATATCATGTTGGTGAATAAAAATATAGATCCAAGTAAATTACCGATGGAAGTGGACGAAAGAGGGGATGCATTCCGGGGCATCCCCAAGCTTTGACTTTTTGGTGTCCTTGGATTATCTTGGGGGTGCCATGGGCATACCCAAGCTTAGTCTCTTGCCACTCCTTGTTCCATAATCCATCAACAGAATTCACCCAAAACTTGAAAACTTCACAACACAAAACTCAACAGAAATCTCGTGAGCTCCGTTAGAGAAAGAAAACAAAAGACTACTTCAAGGTACTGTAATGAACTCATTCTTTATTTATATTTGTGTTAAACCTACTGTATTCCAACTTCTCTATGGTTCATAAACTAATTTATTAGCCATAGATTCATCAAAATAAGCAAACAACACACGAAAAACAGAATCTGTCAAAAACAGAACAGTCTGTAGTAATATGTAACTAACGCAAACTTATGGAACTCTAAAAATTCTACCAAAATAGGAAGTCCTGGAAAATTTATTTATTGATCAGAATCAAAAAGAATCAACGCAAAATCACTCTCCAGTAAAAAATGACAGCTAATCTCGTGAGCGCTAGAGTTTCTGTTTTTCAGCAGAATCAAATCAACTATCATCGTAGGTTATCCTATAGGTCCTACTTGGCACAAACACTAATTAAAACATAAAACCACATCCAAACAGAAGGTAGATGGATTATTTATTCCTAAGCAGAAGCAAAAACAAAAAACACAAAATAAAATTGGGTTGCCTCCCAACAAGCGCTATCGTTTAACGCCCCTAGCTAGGCATTGATAATTTTAACGATGCTCATATCAAAGACAAGAATTAAAGCACAAAGAGAGCATCATGACACACGAGACAAACACATCTGAGTTTAACATATTTCCTATGCATAGGCATCTTATAATCAAACAAATTTGCAAGGCAAACAAAAACTAACATATGCAAGGAATAAGAAAGAGACGATAGCAATCTCAACATGACGAGAGGTAATTTAGTAACATGAAAATTTCTACAACCATATTTTCCTCTCTCATAATAATTACATGTAGGATCATAAGCAAATTCAATAAATAGCTATCACATAACATATTCTCAACACGATCCACATGCATGCAAAGTTGACACTCTTCCAAGATAGTGGGATTAACATTAACTAAAGTCATGACCTCTCCAAACCCACTTTTATCAAAAATACCATAAGATTGAACATTCTCCAAATATGTGGGATCTAAAGTTGACACTCTTCCAAACCCACTTTCAATAGTATTTCCAACGCTATTATCAATCTCATATTCATCATGGGGGTTAAATAAATTTTCAAGATCAAAAGAAGAATCACCCCAATCATGATCATTGCAACAAGTAGTAGTCATAGCAAAACTAGCATCCCCAAGCTTAGGGTTTTGCATATTATTAGCATAATTTACATTAAAAGATTTTATCATAAAATCATTCCAATCATGCTTTTTATTTAAAGATCTATCATGAAGCACTTCATCACAATTTTCAGATCTACGGGTTTTAGGCAAAAGCTTATAAAGATAATCTAGTGCATCCAAATCACTAGGAATTGGTTCAACATAATTGGATCTCTTAAAAAGATTGGCAAGCGGATCAGGATCCATAGACTTTTAGCAAGCAAAGATGCAAGCAAAAAGAAGGCACAAGCAAACATAAAGGCAACGAGAAAAGGCAACGGGAAAGGGAGGAGGAGATTGGGAACGAGAGGGCGCATAAAACGGCAAGGGTGAAGTGGGGGATAGGAAAACGAGAGGAAAATGGCAAATAATGTAATGCGAGAGATAGGGATTGCGATGGGTACTTGGTATGTTGACTTATGCGTAAGCCTCCCCGGCAACGGCGCCAGAAATTCTTCTTGCTACGTCTCGAGCTTGCGTTGGTTTTCCCCGAAGAGGAGAGGATGATGCAGCACAGTAGCGTAAGTATTTCCCTCAGTTTTTGAGAACCAAGGTATCAATCCAGTCGGAGGTCACGCGCAAGTCCCTCGTACCTGCACAACACGATAGCAACTCGCAACCAACGCTCAGGGGTTGTCAATCCCTTCACGGTCACTTACGAGAGTGAGATCTGATAGAGATAATATTTTTGGTTTTTTTGATAGATAGATGCAAAGTGAAAATTAAAGGCAAAGTAAAAACAAAGCAAGTAAATAAAGTTATATAGATTGATATGATGAGAATAGACCCGGGGGCCATAGGTTTCACTAGTGGCTTCTCTCAAGAGCATAAGTATTCTACGGTGGGTGAACAAATTACTGTTGAGCAATTGACAGAATTGAGCATAGTTATGAGTATATCAAGGCAATGATCATGTATATAGGCATCACGTCCGTGACAAGTAGATCAAAACGATTCTGCATCTACTACTATTACTCCACTCATCGACCGCTATCCAGCATGCATCTAGAGTATTAAGTTAAAAACAGAGTAACGCCTTAAGCAAGATGACATGATGTAGAGGGATAAATTCATGCAATATGATAAAAAACCCATCTTGTTATCCTCGATGGCAACAATACAATACGTGCCTTGCAACTCTTTCTGTCACTGAGTAAGGACACTGCAAGATTGAACCCAAAGCCATGCACTTCTCCCATTGCAAGAACTACCAATCTAGTTGGCCAAACCAAATGGATAATTCGAAGAGACTTGCAAAGATAACTCAATCATACATAAAAGAATTCAGAGAAGAATCAAATATTTTCCATAGATAATACTGGATCATAAACCCACAATTCATCGGTCTCCACAAACACACCGCAAAAAGAAGATTACATCGAATAGATCTCCACGAGAGAGGGGGAGAACATTGTATTGAGATCCAAAAAGAGAGAAGAAGCCATCTAGCTAGTAGCTATGGACCCGAAGGTCTGAAGTAAACTACTCACACTTCATCGGAGGGGCTATGGTGTTGATGTCGAAGCCCTCCGTGGTGGATGCCCCCTCTGGTGGAGCTCCGGAATAGGCCCCAAGATGGGATCTCGTGGATACAGAAGGTTGCGGCGGTGGAATTAGGTTTTTGACTCCTCTTCTGATCATACGGGGATACGTAGGTATATATATAGGAGGAAGGAGTACGTCGGTGGAGCTCCGAGGGGCCCACAAGGTAAGGGGCGCGCCCAGGGGGGAGGGCGCGCTCTCCACCCTCGTGACCGCCTCGTGGCTGTCTTGACGGAGGGTCCAAGTCTCCTGGGTCTTATCTGATGAGAAAATCACGTTCCCGAAGGTTTCATTCCGTTTGGACTCCGTTTGATATTCTGTTTCTTCGAAATACTGAAAAAGGCAAAAAACGGCAATTCTGGGCTGGGCCTCCGGTTAATAGGTTAGTCCCAAAAATAATATAAAAGTGGAAAATAAAGCTCATTATAGTCCAAAATAGTAGATAAAGTAGCATGGAGCAATAAAAAATTATAGATACGTTGGAGACGTATCATCGCACCACCGCGTCCTCCTGGCTCGTCGGAGGTGATGCGAGCGCGGGGTGAAGCGCGATCCGCCCGACCTGCTTCCGCAACTCGTCCAGCTGCTGCTGCAAGTTGGTCACCTCCAGCCGCCACATCTCGAGTGACTGCTGGATCGCGTCGAGCCGGGCGTCGTTAGCCGTGCGCCCATTGCTGATCGCCTTGGCAAGCGCCGCGATCTGTTCCTCCATCGCCGCCGCCTGCTTGGCTGCTTTGGTGTGATACCTTGGCTTTTGGTAGAGCGGATCCAGGTCGTCTGACCTTTGATACCACTTGTTATGGGCCTCGATCTAGGGTTCGTAGGGAGGAGAGGAATTTCAGAGAGAGGAGAAGGGGATCTAGAAAACACCGAGAGGAGAAGAACAACTTCTCTCTTCGGTTCAGTTTACTTGACAGAATATTCGATGCCCTCTAGCTGGGCGTCACCAGCTACTTAACCTCACGCGGCACGCAGGCCTCACCCACACACGCACTCTCAGCCTGGCCCACTTGCCAGGCGATCACGCCTCACTCCTGCGCCTTCCTCTTCCCCCCCCCCGGGACGTGCTGACCATCTCCCTGACAGGTGGAGGCACCATGACACGATACTACTCATAGATTCATCAAAATAAGCAAACAACACAATGAAAACAGAATCTGTCAAAAATAGAATAGTCTGTAGTAATCTGTAACTCTCGAATACTTATGTAACTCAAAAAAATCCTACCAAATTAGGAAACCATTAGAAATTTGTGTATAAATCCAGAGCAAAAAGAATCATATCAAAATCACGTTTCTGTGAATTATCAAAACTAATTTACTGGGTACAAAATTTCTGATTTTCAGCAGGATCAACACAACTATCACCGTAAGCTATCCTAAAGGTCTTACTTGGCACTTTATTGAAACAAAAGCTATAAAACATGATTACTACAGTAGCATAATCATGTGTACACACAAAAACAGTAAAGGTAAATATTGGGTTGTCTCCCAACAAGCAATTTTCTCTAATGCCTTTTAGCTAGTCATGATAATTTCAATGATGCTCGCATGAAAGATAAGAATTGAAACATAAAGAGAGCATCATGAAGCATATTACTAACACATTTAATTCTAACCCACTTCCTATGCATAGGGATTTTGTGAGCAAACAACTTATGGGAACAATAATCAACTAGCATAGAAAGGCAAAACAAGCAAATCTTCAAGATTTTCAACACATAGAGAGGAAACTTGATATTATTACAATATGTAGAAGCATATGATCCTCTCTCATAATAATTTTCAGTAGCATCATGAATGAATTCAACAATATAACCATCACATAAAGCATTATTTTCATGATGCACAAGCATAGAAATTTTACTACTCTCCACATAAGCAAATTTGTTCTCATGAATAGTAGTGGGAGCAAACTCAACAAAATAACTATCATGTGAAGCATAATCCAATTGAAAATTAAAATCATGATGACAAGTTTCATGGTTATCTTTATTCTTTATGGCATACGTATCATCACAATAATATTCATATATAGGAGGCATGCTTTCATCATAATAAATTTGCTCATCAAAACTTGGGGGACAAAAAATATCATCTTCATCAAACATAGCATCCCCAGGCTTGTGGCTTTGCATATCATTACCATCATGGGTATTCAAAGAATTCATACTAACAACATTGCAATCATGCTCATCATTCACGTATTTTATGCCAAGCATTCTATGTAATTCTTCTTCTAGTACTTGAGCACATATTTCGGAATCCTTATTTTCACGGAAGACATTAAAAAGATGAAGCATATGAGGCACCCTCAATTCCATTTTTTTGTAATTTTCTTTTATAGATTAAACTAGTGATAAAACAAGAAACAAAAAGATTCGATTGCAAGATCTAAAGATATACCTTCAAGCACTCACCTCCCTGGCAACGGAGCCAGAAAAGAGCTTGATGTCTACTACACAACCTTCTCCTTGTAGACGTTGTTGGGCCTCCAAGTGCAGAGGTTTGTAGGATAGTAGCAAATTTCTCTCAAGTGGATGACCTAAGGTTTATAAATCCGTGGGAGGTGTAGGATGAAGATGGTCTCTCTCAACCAACCCTGCAACCAAATAAAAAAGAGTCTCTTGTGTCCCCAACACACTCAATACATTGGTAAATTGTATAGGTGCACTAGTTCGGCGAAGAGATGGTGATACAAGTGCAATATGGATGGTAGATATGAGTATTTGTAATCTGAAAATATAAAAGCAGCAAGGTAACAAGTGGTAAAAGTGAGCATAAACGGTATTACAATGCTAGGAAAGAAGGCCTAGGCTTCATACTTTCACTAATGCAAGTTCTCTCAACAATAATAACATAACTGGATCATATAACTATCCCTCAGCATGCAACAAAGAGTCACTCCAAAGTCACTAATAGCAGAGAACAAACGAAGAGATTATTGTAGGGTACGAAACCACCTCAAAGTTATCCTTTCTGATCGATCTATTCAAGAGTCCGTAGTAAAATAACATGAAGCTATTCATTCCGTTCGATCTATCCTAGAGTTCGTACTAGAATAACACCTTAAGACACAAATCAACCAAAACCCTAATGTCACCTAGATACTCCAATGCCACCTCAAGTATCCGTGGGTATGATTATACGATATGCATCACACAATCTCCGATTCATCTATTCAACCAACACAAAGAACTTCAAAGAGTGCCCCAAAGTTTTTACCGGAGAGTCAAGACGAAAATGTGTGCCAACCCCTATGCATAAGTTCACAAGGTCACAGAACCCGCAAGTTGATCACCAAAACATACATCAAGTGAATCAATAGAATACCCCATTGTCACCACGAGCATCCCATGCAAGACATACATCAAGTGTTCTCAAATCCTTAAAGACTAAATCCGATAAGATAACTTGAAAGGGAAAACTCAATCCACTACAAGAGAGTAGAGGGGGAGAAACATCATAAGATCCAACTATAATAGCAAAACTCGAGATACATGAAGATCGTACCACCTCAAGAACACGAGAGAGAGAGAGAGAGAGAGAGAGATCATGCACATAGCTACTGGTACATACCCTTAGCCTCGAGGGTGAACTACTCCCTCCTTGTCATGGAGAGCGTCGGGATGATGAAGATGGCCACCGGTGAGGGATCCCCCCTCCGGCAGGGTGCCGGAATAGGGTCCCGATTGGTTTTTGGTGGCTACAGAGGCTTGCGGCGGCGGAACTCCTGATCTAGGTTTATTTCTAGAGGTTTCTGTATTTATAGGAATTTTTGGCGTAGGTCTCATGTCAGGGGGGTCTCCGAGTCGTCCACGAGGGTGGAGGGCGCACCCTACCCCCTTGGGCTCGCCCTCCTATCTCATGGACGGCTCGGGACTCTTCTGGCCCAACTATTTTACTCCGGGGGCTTCTTTTGGTCCATAAAAAATCACCAAAAATTGGCACGTCAATTGGACTCCGTTTGGTATTCCTTTTCTGTAGAACTCAAAAACAAGGAAAAAACAGAAACTGACACTGGTCTCTAGGTTAATAGGCTAGTCCCAAAAATCATATAAAATAGCATATAAATGCATATAAAACATCCTAGATGGATAATATAATAGCATGGAACAATAAAAAATTATAGATATGTTGGAGACATATCAGCTCGTGGCAGGTATCATTATTTTCCGACCTTCACAGATGATTTGAGCAGATATGGGTATATCTACTTAGTGAAACACAAGTCTGAAAAATTTGAAAAGTTCAAAGAATTTTAGAGTGAAGTGGAGAATCATTGTAACAAGAAAATAAAGTTTCTACGATCTGATGGTGGAGGTGAATATTTGAGTTATGAGTTTAGCATTCATTTAAAACAATGTGGAATAGTTTCACAGCTCACGCCACCTAGAACACCACAGCATAATGGTGTGTCCGAACGTCGTAACCGCACTTTATTAGATATGGTGCGATCTATGATGTCTGTTATCGATTTACCACTAACGCTTTGGGATTATGCATTAGAGACAGCTGCATTCACGTTAAACAGGGCACCATCAAAATCTGTTGAGACGACATCGTATGAACTGTGGTTTGGCAACAAACCTAAGCTGTCGTTTCTTAAAGTTTGGGGTTGGGATGCTTATGTGAAAAAGCTTCAACCAAATTGGAGAAATGTGTCTTCATAGGATACCCGAAAGAAACTGTTGGGTACACCTTCTATCACATATCTTAAGGCAAGATATTCGTTGCTAAGAATGGATCCTTTCTAGAGAAGGAGTTTCTCTTGAAAGAAGTGAGTGGAGGAAAGTAGAACTTGATGAGGTAATTGTACCTTCTCCCGAATTGGAAAGTAGTTCATCACAGAAATCAGTTCTAGTGACTCCTACACCAATTAGTGAGGAAGCTAATGATGATGATCATGAAACTTCAGATCAAGTTACTACCGAACCTTGTAGGTCAACCAGAGTACGGTCCGCACCAGAGTGGTATGGTAATCCTATTCTAGAATTCATGTTACTAGACCATGAGGAACCTACGAACTATGAGGGAGCAATGATGAGCCCAGATTCCGTGAAATGGCTTGAGGCCATGAAATCTGAGATGGGATCCATGTCTGAGAACAAAGTGTGGACTTTGGTGGACTTGCCCGATGATTGGCAAGCCATAGAAAATAAATGGATCTTTAAGAGGAAGACGGTCGCTGATAGTAGTGTTACTATCTACAAAGCTCGACTTGTCGTAAAAGGTTTTCGACAAGTTCAAGGTGTTGACTACAATGAGATTTTCTCAACTGTAGCGATGCTTAAATCTGTCCAACTCATGTTAACAATTGCCATATTTTATGAAATCTGGCAAATGGATGTCAAAACTGCATTCCTTAAATGGATATTTCTTAAAGAAGAGTTGTATATGGTGCAACTAGAAGGTTTTGTCGATCCTAAAGGTACTAACAACGTGTGCAAGCTCCAGTGATCCATCTATGGACTGGTGCAAGCATCTCGGAGTTGGAATATACGCTTTGATGAGTTGATCAAAGGATATAGTTTTATACAGACTTGCGGTGAAGCCTGTATTTACAGGAAAGTGAGTGGGAGCACTACAGCCTTTCTGATAAGTATATGTGAATGACATATTGTTGATCGTAAATGATGTAGAATTTTCTGGAAAGCATAAAGGAGAGTTTGAAAGGAGATTTTCAAAGAAAGACCTCGATGAAGCTGCTTACATATTGGGCATCAAGACCTATAGAGATAGATCAAGATGCTTGATAAGATTTTTCAATGAGTACATACCTTGACAACATTTTGAAAGAATTAAAAATGGATCAGTCAAAGAAGGAGTGCTTGCCTGTATTACAAGGTGTAAAGTTGAGTAAGACTCAAAGCCCGACCACGGCAGAAGATAGAAAGAGAATGAAAGTCATTCCCTATGCCTCAGTCATAGGTTCTACAAAGTATGCCATGCTATGTACCACACCAGTTGTGTGCCTTGCTATGAGTTTGGCAAGGGGGAACGATAGTGATCCCGGAGTGAATCACTGTATAGTGGTCAAAGTTATCCTTAGTTACCTAAGAGGACTAAGGAAGTATTTCTTGGTTATGGAGGTGATAAAGAGTTCGTCGTAAAGAGTTATGTCAATGTAAGCTTTACACCAATCTAGATGACTCTGAGCCTAAATTTGGATACATATTGAAAGTGGGAGAGTAGCTCCATGCAGAGCATTGTGGGCATAGAAAATTTGCAAAATACATACGGCTCTGAATTTAGCAGACTCATTGACTAAACTTCTCTCACAAGCAAAACATGATCACATCTTAGTACTCTTTGGGTGTTAATCACATAGCGATGTGAACTAGATTATTGACTCTAGTAAACCCTTTGGTTGTTGGTCACATGGCGATGTGAAGTGTGGGTGTTAATCACATACACATGTGAACTATTGGTGTTAAATCACATGGCAATGTGAACTAGATTATTGACTCTAGTGCAAGTGGGAGACTGACGGAAATATGTCCTAGAGGCAATAATAAAGTTGTTATTTATATTTACTTATATCATGATAAATGTCTATTATTCATGCTAGAATTGCATTAATCGGAAACTTAGTACATGTATGAATACATAGACAAAACAAAGTGTCCCTACTATGCCTCTACTTGACTAGCTCGTTAATCAAAGATGGTTATGTTTCCTGACCATAGACTTGTGTTGTCATTTGATGAACGGGATCACATCATCAGAGAATGATGTGATGGACAAGACCCACCCATTAGCTTAGCATAATGATTGATAAGTTTTATTGCTATTGCTTTCTTCATGACTTATACATGTTCCTCTGACTATGAGATTATGCAACTCCCGAATACCGGAGGAACACCTTGTGTGTTATCAAGCATCACAACGTAACTGGGTGATTATAAAGATGCTCTACATGTGTCTTCGAAGGTGTTTGTTGGGTTGGCATAGATCGAGATTAGGATTTGTCACTCCGTGTATCGGAGAGGTATCTCTGGGCCCTCTCGGTAATGCTCATTACTATAAGCCTTGCAAGCAATGTGACTAATGAGTTAGTTGCGGGATGAAGAATTACGGAACGAGTAAAGAGACTTGCTGGTAATGAGATTGAAATAGGTATGATGATACCGATGATCGAATCTCGGGCAAGTAACATACCGATGACAAAGGGAACAACGTATGTTGTTCTGCGGTTTGACCGATAAAGATCTTCATAGAATATGTAGGAGCCAATATGAGCATCCGGGTTCCGCTATTGGTTATTGATCAGAGATGTGTCTCGATCATGTCTACATAGTTCTCGAACCCGTAGGTTCTACACTCCTAATGTTCGATGGCGATTTGTATTATGAGTTATGTGTTTTGGTGACCGAAGTTTATTCAGAGTCCCGGATGACATCACAGACATGACGAGGAGTCTCGAAATGGTCGAGAGGTAAAGATTGACATATTGTAAGGTGGTATTCAGACACCGGAAGGGTTTCAGAGTGTATCGGTATAAACCGGAGTAACGGAAGGGTTACGGGAACCCCCCGGTGAAAGATATGGGCCATATGGGCCATGGGAGGGAGGTTAACCAGCCCACAAGGGGCTGGTGCGCCCCCCACAAGGGAGGAGGCCGAATTGGACTAGGGAAAGGGGGCGCCACCCCCTTTCCTTCTCCTACCCCATCTCCTTCCCCGTTTCCACCTCCGTAAGACGGAAAAAAAGAGGAGGGGCCAAATCCTACTAGGAGTGGAGTCCTAGTAGGACCCCCCTCCCTTCGCGCGCCCCTGGTGGCCGGCCTCCTCCTCCCTCGTTTATATACGGGGGCAGGGGGCACCCCAAAGGCACAACATTCTCTTAGCCATGTGCGGTGCCCCCGCTCCAGCGTTTAATCCTCTGATAGTATCATCATAGTGCTTAGGCGAAGCCCTGCGCGGATCACATCATCAACACCGTAACCACGCCGTCATGCTAACGAAAGTCTCCCTCGACCCTCTGCTGGATCAAGAGTTCGAGGGTCGTCATCGAGCTGAACGTTTGCTGAACTCGGAGGTGCCGTACATTCGGTACTTGGATCGGTTGGATCGTGAAGACGTTCGACTACATCAATTGTGTTAACTAACACTTCCAGTTTCGGTCTACGAGTGTACGTGGACACACTCTCCCCCTCACATTGCTATGCATCTCTTAGATAGATCTTGCGTGATCATAGGATTTTTTTTGAAATTGCATGCTACCAAATTGACTACGATGAGACTTTCTCTCCTGTAGCGATGCTTAAGTCTATCCGAATCATGTTAGCAATTGCCGCATTTTATGATTATGAAATCTGGCAAATGGATGTCAAAACTACATTCCTTAATGGATTTCTTAAAGAAGAGTTGTATATGATGCAACCAGAAGGTTTTGTTGATCTTAAAGGTGCTAACAAAGTGTGCATGCTCTAGCGATCCATTTATGGACTGGTGCAAGCATCTAGGAGTTGGAATATACACTTTGATGAGGTGATCAATGCATATGGTTTTATACAGACTTTTGGAGAAGCCTGTATTTACAAGAAAGTGAGTGGGAGCTCTATAGCATTTCTAATATTATATGTGGATGACATATTGTTGATTGGAAATGATGTAGAATTTCTGAATAGCATAAAAGGATACTTGAATAAGAGTTTTTCAATGAAAGACCTCGGTGAAGCTGCTTATATATTGGGCATCAAGATCTATAGAGATAGATCAAGATGCTTAATAGGACTTTCACAAAGCAAATACCTTGATAAAGTTTTGAAGAAGTTCAAAATGGATCAGTCAAAGAAAGGGTTCTTGCATGTGTTACAAGGTGTGAAGTTGAGCCAGACTCAATGCCCAACCACTACCAAAGATAGAGAGAAAATGAAAGTCATTCCCTATGTTTCAGCCATAGATTCTATTATGTACGCTGATACATCTCCATCGTATCTACTTTTCCAAACACTTTTGCCCTTGTTTTGGACTCTAACTTGCATGATTTGAATGGAACTAACCCGGACTGACGCTGTTTTCAGTAGAACTGCCATGGTGTTATTTTTGTGCAGAAATAAAAGTTCTTAGAATGACCTGAAACTCCACAGAGAATATTTTTGGAATTAATAAAAAATACTTGAGAAAGAATCAAGGCCAGGGGGCCCACACCCTGTCCACGAGGGTGGGGGGGGGCGCCCTACCCCCCTGGGCACGCCTCCCAGCCTCGTGGCCCCCCTGATGCTCCACCGACCTCAACCCCAACTCCATATATTCACATTCGGGGAGAAAAAAATCAAGGAGAAGTGAGGGAGTCCTGGACTAGGGGGTGTCCGGACAGCCGGACTATCATCGTCCGCCGGACTCCAAGACTACGAAGATACAAGATTGAAGACTCCCTCCCGTGTCCGGATGGGACTTTCCTTGGCATGGAAGGCAATCTTGGCGATACGGATATGTAGATCTCCTACCATTGTAACCGACTCTGTGTAACCCTAGCCTCCTCCGATGTCTATATAAACTGGAGGGCTTTAGTCCGTAGGACATAACATACATTACAACAATCATACCATAGGCTAGCTTTAGGGTTTAGCCTCCTTTATTTCGTGGTAGATCCACTCTTGTACTACCCATATCATCAATATTAATCAAGCAGGACGTAGGGTTTTACCTCCATCGAGAGGGCCCGAACCTGGGTAAAACATTGTGTCCCTCGTCTCCTGTTACCATCCGCCTAGACGCACAGTTTGGGACCCCCTACCCGAGATCCGCTGGTTTTGACACCGACATTGGTGCTTTCATTGAGAGTTCCTCTGTGTCGTCACCGATAGGCTTGATGACATCTTCAACCAACGACGCTGTCCAGGGTGAGATTTTTCTCCCCGGACAGACCTTCGTATTCGGCGGCTTCGCACTGCGGGCTAATTCGCTTGGCCATCTGGAGCAGATCGAAAGCTACGCCCCTGGCCGTCAGTCAGATTCGGAAGCCTAAACTTCACGGCCGATGTCCATGGAGACTTGATCTTCGACGGACCCGAGCCACAACCAAGCGCGCCACACTGTTGCGATGGGCACGATCTAGCTCTGCCGCTGAACAGTGCCTTGGTGGCCGCACACGAATTCGCTTCGGCCATCAGTCCGGAGCCGATCGCCCAGATCGAGGATCGGTGGATAGACGCCGCCTCAGGGACTTCAACTTCCTCGGCAATGGAGCTGAACATTAATCTTGTCCCCCGCGAAATTTGTGATTCCGAGGTGCCGGATTCCTTGCCGGACTCCGAACCTCCCGCACCCCTACCAACCAAATCGGATTGGGCGCCGGTTATGGAATTCACCGCCGCGGACATCTTCCAATACTCGCCTTTTGGCGATATCCTGAATTCACTAAAGCACCTCTCGTTATCAGGAGAGCCCTGGCCGGACTATGGCCAGGATGGTTGGGGTACGGACGACGAAGAAATTCAGAGCCCACCCACCACCCACTTTGTAGCCACTGTTGACGATCTAACCGACATGCTAGACTACGACTCCGAAGACATCGACGCTATGGACGACGATGCCGGAGACGAACAGGAACCAGCGCCTACAGGACACTGGAAGACCACCTCATCATATGACATATACATGGTGGATACCCCAAAAGATGGGGGCGGCGAAGAAAGAGCGGAGGCAGATTCTTTAAAGAAACAGCCCAAGCGCCGGTGTCAGCGGAGCTGCTTTAAATCCCGCCACAGCAAGAATGGAGATTCCGGCACAGGAGATAATAATACCCCAGAAAGTGCCGAAGACAACCCCCTCTAGCAAGACTCAGCGCAGGAGGATGCAGAAGCAAGCCCTCACGAGAGGGCAGCAGACGAAGAGGTTGAGGATCATAACTATATGCCTCCCTCCGAAGACAAAGCAAGCCTCAACGATGACGAATTCGTCGTACCTGAGGATCCCATCGAACAAGAGCGTTTCAAGCGCAGGCTTATCGCCACAGCAAACAGCCTAAAGAAAAAGCAGCAACAGCTTCAAGCTGATCAGGACCTGCTGGCCGATCGATGGACCGAGGTCCTCGCGGCCGAAGAGTACAAACTCGAACGCCCCTCCAAAAGCTACCCAAGACGCAAGCTGCTCCCCCGATTAGAGGAGGAAGCATACATACCTCCACCACCAGCGCACGATATGGCTGAGCGACCACCCCGTGGTCGTGACAGAGAGGCATCCAGGCCCCCAGCCAAGACCGTACCCCAGCATCGCTCCAAAAGTACGAAGCCAAGAGGGAACGCGCCGGACTTGCGAGACATATTGGAGGACAAAGCAAGACAATCCAGATCCATCTACGGATCATGTGGGCGCCCCACGACCCACGACGAATACCGTCGCGCCGGATACAATAACCCCGGCCGGGCCGAGCACAGCAGACAGCGCTCTCTCGAGCTGTGTCGCGATATTGCTCAATACAGAGGTGCCGCACACCCGCTATGCTTCACTGACGAAGTAATGGATCATCAAATCCCTGAAGGGTTTAAACCCGTAAACATTGAATCCTACGATGGCACAACAGACCCCGTGGTTTGGATAGAAGATTATCTTCTCCACATCCATATGGCCCGCGGAGACGATCTCCACGCCATCAAGTACCTCCCACTCAAGCTTAAAGGACCAGCTCGGCATTGGCTTAACAACTTGCCCGCAGAGTCAATTGGGTGTTGGGAAGACCTGGAGGCCGCATTCCTTGATAACTTCCAAGGCACGTATGTGCGACCACCAGACGCCGATGACCTAAGCCACATCATTCAGCAGCCAGACGAATCGGCCAGACAATTCTGGACACGGTTCTTGACAAAGAAAAACCAAATCGTCGACTGTCCGGATGCAGAGGCCCTTGCAGCCTTCAAACATAACATCCGGGACGAATGGCTAGCCCGGCACCTGGGGCAGGAAAAGCCGAAATCCATGGCAGCCCTCACATCGTTAATGACCCGCTTTTGCGCGGGAGAGGACAGCTGGCTAGCTCGCAGCAACAATCTCCGTAAAAATTCTGGCAGTCCAGATACTAAGGACAACAACGGCAGGTCACGTCGAAACAAAAACAAACGCCGCATTAACGGCGACGATAAGGAGGATACGGCAGTCAACGCCAGATTTCGAGGCTCTAAACCCGGTCAGCGGAAGAAGCCATTCAAAAGAACCACTCCGGGTCCGTCCAATCTGGACCGAATACTCGACCGCTTATGCCAGATACATGGCACCTCTGAAAAGCCAGCTAACCACATTAATAGAGATTGCTGGGTGTTCAAGCAGGCCGGCAAGTTAATTGCCGAAAACAATGACAAGGGGCTAAACAGCGACGACGAGGAAGAGACCCGACCGCCGAACAATAGAGGACAGAAGGGTTTTCCCCCACAAGTGCGGACGGTGAATATGATATACGCGACCCATATACCCAAGAGGGAGAGGAAACGCGCACTAAGGGACGTCTATGCGATGGAGCCAATCGCCCTGAAGTTCAATCCATGGTCCTCTTGTCCGATCACTTTCGATCGAAGAGACCATCCGACAAGCATACGCCATGGCGGATTCGCCGCATTGGTTTTAGACCCAATCGTCGATGGATTTCACCTCACGAGAGTCCTGATGGACGGCGGCAGTAGCCTGAACCTGCTTTATCAGGATACAGTGCGCAAAATGGGCATAGACCCCTCAAGGATTAAACCTACAAAGACAACCTTTAAAGGTGTCATACCAGGAGTGGAAGCCAACTGTACAGGCTCAGTCACACTGGAAGTGGTCTTCGGATCCCCGGATAATTTCCGAATCAAAGAGTTAATCTTCGACATAGTCCCGTTTCGCAGCGGCTATCACGCTCTGCTCGGACGAACCGCGTTTGCAAAATTCAACGCGGTGCCGCATTACGCATACCTAAAGCTCAAGATGCCAGGCCCTCGTGGAGTCATCACGGTCAATGGGAATACGGAACGCTCCCTCCGAACGGAGGAACATACGGCGGCTCTCGCGGCAGAAGTACAGAGTAGCCTCTTAAGGCAATTCTCTAGTCCGGCTGTTAAACAGCCGGATATAGCAAAACGCGCCCGAAGCAATACCAACCAAGACCACCTGGCACGATCAGAGCATGCGTAGCAATGCGGCCCCAACCCTCGCCCGCGCATGATCGCAATAATAACACTCCGCGTACATCATTACGCTTTGGAGATACCATGGGCACAGGGGAGGGGGCACGATCGCACCGGACCCAGAGTGCGGTTCGACCACACCGGGGGCTCGCAAGTGTGCCCCCCTTTTTTTATTTTTTATTTTTCTTCTTTTATGTACACAGGACTCCGTTAACCAGAAGCCCTGTCCGGCGGCGAACCTGCCGAACTCATGATGCAATAGTCAGGGACTAAAGAAGGCTGCGACGAACACTCAGGTGGTCTCAATTACGAGCATTAAATTCGATTATATACACCAAGTCCGCTGCTCACCCCTGGAGGAGGACATGTTTACTTAGTCCAAATCCCTTGCTTACCGCACTATTTGTATCAGTCCGCTCTCCTAGCAGACTTTCTTTCATAAATAATGCAGCACCTTTTTGATTGCAATTGCATTACCTTTTATATATATATGCTCATTATATGACATCTTGCGCCCGTATATTTTGGTACGGCCTAATACGCCAGGGGTTTACGTTCCCCACTCTATGGTGTGATAAGTCCGAACACTTTCATAAGTGCGGCACCCCGAACTTATAGCATTATATGAATCGGCTCCGAATCATGTCTTGGGTCAATAGTTGGGTTTCCCCGGCTCCCATGTTTTGGTGCCTTAAGTTCCGTTCTGTCGGCTAAGGTGGCACTAGGAGAACCACTGCGATTGCGCCCCGGTTGAGCCGGGCGAGCGCCTCAGTGGAGAAAGCTAAAACTGACCGGCATGATAAGGCGAGAGACTGGTCGCTGTTCGAGAGGTTTTTTCGGGTCCTTAAAGACTCACGCCGCTTCGAGCGAAGTTCCGGACAATGTCCGACGAAGGCGTGGATAGCGCCCCGGATTCGGTCTTCCGAATACCAGGGGCTTCGCCGAAATTTAAAATTATAGAATTCTATGGCTAAGTGAGAGTGTTCAAGCATTATAAGTCCGGTTGCCTTGTTCGTTGTGTTGAGCGGCTCCCTCGATGGACCTAACAATGGGAACAAGAGTGCTCAAGTTTATCCCGAACACCCCAGCACTCGTGGCTTGGGGGCTGAAGCCAACGACTTGCCATCTCTCAGATTTTATAAACGGCCGCATAGAAGGTAATATTTTAAATTAAAAAAGCATTGCTCAAAGCGCACATGAACAAAGTTTCAGCGCACAGGATAATACATAGCAAATTCACTCAAAGATTACATTTCCGGGGCACTCATCCGCAATATTGCGGGCTGCCTTCAGGACAGTTTTATAATACATTTCGGGCGTGCGATACTCCTTGCCTGGTGGCGGTGGGTCCGTGAGAAGCTTCTCCGCATCCAACCTGCCCCAATGCACCTTTGTGCGGGCGAGGGCCCGGCGAGCGCCTTCAATACAGGCGGAGCGCTTGATGACATCCACCCAGGGGCATGCATCCACCAGCCGCCGCACGAGGCCAAAGTAGCTCCCAGGCATGACCTGTTCAGGCCACAGCCGGACTATAAGGCCCTTCATGGCCTCCTCAGCTACCTTGTGGAGTTCGACCAGCTGCTTCAGCTGGTCGCTTGGGGGCACCGGATGGCCGGCCTCAGCATACTGAGACCAGAAGACCTTCTCCGTCGAGCTCCCCTCCTCGCCACAATAGAATGCGGCGGCATCAGACGCACTACGCGGCAGATCTGCAAACGCCCCTGGAGAGCTCCGAATGCGGGTAAGTGTCAGGTATTTTACATTAACATGCTTGCTTTGCATGAAAAATGCCTTACCCGCCGCTATTTTCTTTACATCTTCAACCTCCTGAAGGGCCTTATGGGCCTCGGCCTTGGCGGACTTGGCACTTTCGAGAGCCGAGGCAAGCTCGGACTCTCGAGTCTTGGAGTCACGCTCCAAACTCTCATGTTTCTCCATGAGAGCCTGGAGCTCTTGCCGTACTTCCGCCACCCGTGCCTCCTGCTTTTCTCTCTCTGCCCGTTCCGCGGCCGCACTGCGTTTGGCCGCGGACACAGCCTCCTTCAGGGCTGCCACCTCGTTAGTGGCCCCTGCAATACACATATTATCCTTGTTAATTTTATTGGGACCAAAATCCTTTTCTGTAAGGTAACCATTCAAAGTGGTGTGACTCACCTTCTTTGTCCTCGAGCTGCTCCTTGGCATGGCCGAGCTCTTGCTCGGACCGCTCGAGATCCTTTTTCAACATGTCGACCTCCGCCGATAGTGCGGCAGAGGTCAGCAGCGCAGCCTGCAAACCCATATTGACATACGTTAAGCAACCCTGCGCATATCTTGTTAGATCCTCAGTCCGGCTTTTCTTTCCGAACACCGAACTGAGCATCAGGGGCTACTGTCTATGCGGTATTACATTACATAATTTTAACTTCTTACCTCAAAGCCTGTTAGAAGGCTGCTGTAGGCTTCGGTCAGCCCGCTTTTGGCGAGCTGAACCTTTTGAATCACCGCACTCATGATAGTGCGGTGTTCTTCCTCGATGGAAGCGCCTTTAAGCGCCTCCAACAAGTTATCCGGCGCCTCCGGTTGGACGGAGGCCGCCGGTGTCACGGTCTTGCCCTTCTTTCGAAGGGGCCGCTTGCCAGACTCTGGAACCACTGTGGGTTCCGATGTAGAGTCTGGCGCAAAGTCCGGGAGGCTGCCTGACGGCGCCTCCGGAGCCTCCTCCTGATGGGTCCCTCTCTGGGATCCCACCTCGGCGTCCTCGTCGGCGCGTGGGGTAGAGGCAGTCGGAAGTGAATCCACATCCGACGGGGCCAAGGACCCGCTTGATGAAGCGGGGAGATCATCATCAGCTGGACTACGGACAGAATGCGGCGTTAGAAGGACACTACGCGACATAAAAGATATTGCATATCAAGGATCCGGATACTTACGATCTCGCCGGACGCCTGGCCCTTGGAGGCCACTCATCCTCGCCAACGGTGGTGTTGGCGAAACTGTCCGGGGGGATAGTTCTCCCCCTCTTGGACCCTTCGGCCTCCCCTATTGGGGAAGCCTTCCTCTTCTTCTCTCCCTCTTCTGGGAGAGAATCCTCCTCCTCCTCCTCGTCTTCGGGGGAGGAGTCCGCCTCGTCGTCGGACACCTGATTGCGGGAACTCTTTCGAGTCCCCGCGGCCACCTTCTTGGCCTTCTTCTCCGGCACCAAATGCGGTGCCGGAACCAGCAGCCCTGCTAAACGGGCATCCACTGGGTCTTCTGGCATGGGAGCTGGGCTGATAAGCTGCTTGGCCTTCTCCATCCATTCCTGTCAAAGGAAAGGAAAGAATGAAACCCTCTTATAATCAATTCGATTACTACAAAGTGTCCTGTAATGGGGTTGAATCACTTACCTCGTCAGCCGGATGCTGCGAGCGGAATCCACGATCTTCTGTCGCGGATGCGGGGGCTTCGACGCCCTTAAACAGCACCCTCCAGGCGCCTTCGTATGTCGTATCGAAGAGCCCGCTTAGCGCCTGGTGCTATTCCGGATTGAACTCCCACAGATTGAATGCCCATTCTTGGCATGGGAGAATCCGGCGGATGAGCATGACTTGGACCACGTCGACGAGCCTGAGCTTATTTCTCACCAGCTTCTGGATGCAGGCTCGGAGTCCCGTCACCTCCTTCGGATCGCCCCACAGCAAGCCCTTCTCTTTCCAGGAGGTGAGCTGCGTGGGGACGCCAGATCTAAACTCGGGGGCCGCCGCCCATGTGGGCTTGCGCGGCTCGGTGATGTAGAACCACCCCGATTGCCACCCCTTGACAGAGTCCACGAAGGCCCCTTCGAGCCAAAGGACGTTGGGTGATTTACCCAACATGGCGCCTCCGCATTCCGCTTGCGTGCCCTTCACAACCTTCGGCTTGACGTTGAAGGTCTTGAGCCACAGGCCGAAGTGGGTCCGGATGCAGAGGAAGGCCTCGCACACGACGATGAACGCCGAGATGTTGAGGATGAAGTTCGGCGCCAGATCGTGGAAATCCAGGCCATAATAGAACATGAGTCCCCGGACGAATGGATGGAGTGAAAAGCCCAGTCCGCAGAGGAAGTGGGGAAGGAAGACGACCCTCTCGTGAGGCCCATGGGTAGGGACGAGATGCCCCTCGTCGGGCAGCCGATGCGCGATATTGCCGCAGAGATATCCGGCGCTGCGCAGCTTGGTGATGTGCTCCTCCTTAACGGTGGAGGCCAATCACTTGCCTCCCGCTCCGGACATATTCGGAGAAGGTCGAGGCGAGATGCGCGAGCTTGGGCGTTGGAGCTTGAGTGCGCGGAGATGGATAAGCAAAGGAGGAAGAAGGCGTAGTTGAGAAGGTAAATCCTTATCCCTTATATATAGGCGGACAAAAACTATGCGTCCCGCTGGCCTGATAAAACTCGCTTATCTCCCAAGCGCCAGCATCAATGGCGCGGTTGGGTTACCCATGTCCGTATTGATGAGAACCCCGGAATAAGGGGAACACAATCTCTGCTTCGACAAGACGTGCCAAGGAAACCGCTTCGCTAAACGTGCTGAGGTGGTATAGTAAAAAACGATTCAAACAAAGGCTTGGTAGCGGCGTGATGTCACGCCGCATAATACATCAGCAGATTGGACTGGTGTACATTTTATTCTCTCTACGATGGAATGTGGAATTTATTTTGCAGAGCCGGACACTATCCTGGTGTTCATGATCTTCTCTGGATTATTCAAGGGAGGAACCCGCCTTGAAATGCCGAACATTATGCGCGCCGGACTTATCGTCATTGAAGCCTGGTTCAGGGGCTACTGAGGGAGTCCTGGACTAGGGGGTGTCCGGACAGCCGGACTATCATCGTCCGCCGGACTCCAAGACTACGAAGATACAAGATTGAAGACTCCGTCCCGTGTCCGGATGGGACTTTCCTTGGCGTGGAAGGCAAGCTTGGCGATACGGATATGTAGATCTCCTACCATTGTAACCGACTCTGTGTAACCCTAGCCTCCTCCGGTATCTATATAAACCGGAGGGCTTTAGTCCGTAGGACATAACATACATTACAACAATCATACCATAGGCTAGCTTTAGGGTTTAGCCTCCTTGATCTCGTGGTAGATCCACTCTTGTACTACCCATATCATCAATATTAATCAAGCAGGACATAGGGTTTTACCTCCATCGAGAGGGCCCGAACCTGGGTAAAACATCGTGTCCCTCGTCTCCTGTTACCATCCGCCTAGACGCACAGTTCGGGACCCCCTACCCGAGATCCGCCGGTTTTGACACTGACAAGAAGGATTCATCGCGTTTTACGGTATGGAGCCGCCGCCAAGCCCTAATCTCTCTAGGGAGGGCTGATCTGAAGTCTATTCGGGGCTCCGGAGAGGGGAATCCGTCACTGTCATCATCATCAACCATCCTCCATCACCAATTTCATGATGCTCACCGTCGTGCGTGAGTAATTCCATCGTACGCTTGTTGGATGGTGATGGGTTGGATGAGATTTACCATGTAATCAAGTTAGTTTTGTTAGGGTTTGATCCCTAGTATCCACTATGTTCTGAGATTGATGTTGCTATGACTTTGCTATGCTTAATGCTTGTCACTAGAGCCCGAGTGCCATGATTTCAGATCTGAACCTATTATGTTTTCATGAGTATATGTGAGTTCTTGATCCTATCTTGCAAGTCTATAGTCACCTACTATGTGTTATGATCCAGCAACCCCGAAGTGACAATAATCGGGACCGCACCCGATGATGACCGTAGTTTGAGGAGTTCATGTATTCACTAAGTGTTAATGCTTTGGTCCGGTACTCTATTAAAAGGAGGCCTTAATATCCCTTTGTTTCCAATAGGACCCCGTTGCCACGGGAGGGTAGGACAAAATATGTCATGCAAGTTCTTTTCCATAAGCACGTATGACTATATTAATACATGCCTACATTACATTGATGAACTGGAGCTAGTTCTGTGTCACCCTATGTTATAACTATTGCATGAGGAATCACATCCGACATAATTATCCATCACTGATCCAATGCCTACAAGCTTTTCACATATTGTTCTTTGCTTAGTTACTTTATCGTTGCCACTGTTACAATTACTAAAACACTGCTACTGTTACTTTTGCTACTGTTACCGTTACTTCCATACTACTTTGCTACTAAATACTTTGTTGTAGATATTAAGTTATCCAGGTGTGGTTGAATTGACAACTCAACTGCTAATACTTGAGAATATTCTTTGGCTCCCCTTGTGTCGAATCAATAAATTTGGGTTGAATACTCTAACCTCAAAAACTGTTGCGATCCCCTATACTTGTGGGTTATCAAGACAATTTTTTGGCGCCGTTGCTGGGGAGCATAGCTCTATTCTTTGAGTCACTTGGGATTTATATCTATTGATCACTATGAGGAACTTCAAAGACAAAAGAACTAAGATTTTCCCCTCAACTATAAGGGGAGGTAGGGAACTGCCATCTAGCTCTGCACTTGATTCACCTTTTGTTTTGAGTAAAGTTGTGACACCTAAACCTGCTTCTGCTATTAATTCTGATATGTCGCATGTTATTGATGATGCCACTTCTACTATGCATGATACTTATGATGAAACTACTTCTATGCTTGATACTACTATGTCGTTAGGTGAATTTCTTGATGAACAACTTGCTAGGGCTAGAGAGAATGAAATTATTCAAACTGATAATACTGATGAAAGTGATGATGATTCTCCCCCTAAATATGAATTGCCCGTTGTGCCTGAGGGTTATTGTCGGTGTCAAAACCGGCGGATCTCGGGTAGGGGGTCCCGAACTGTGCGTCTAGGCGGATGGTAACAGGAGACAGGGGACACGATGTTTTACCCAGGTTCGGGCCCTCTCGATGGAGGTAAAACCCTACGTCCTGCTTGATTAATATTGATGATATGGGTAGTACAAGAGTAGATCTACCACGAGATCAAGGAGGCTAAACCCTAGAAGCTAGCCTATGGTATGATTGTTGTAATGTATGTTGTCCTACGGACTAAAGCCCTCCGGTTTATATAGACACCGGAGAGGGCTAGGGTTACACAGAGTCGGTTACAATGGTAGGAGATCTACATATCCGTATTGCCAAGCTTGCTTTCCACGCCAAGGAAAGTACCATCCGGACACGAGCCGGAGTCTTCAATCTTGTATCTTCGTAGTCTTGGAGTCCGGCGGATAATGATAGTCCGGCTATCCAGACACCCCCTAGTCCAGGACTCCCTCAGTAGCCCCTGAACCAGTCTTCAATGACGATAAGTCCGGCGTGCACAATGTTCGGCATTGCAAGGCGGGTTCCTCCCTTGAATAATCCAGAGAAGATCATGAACACCAGGATAGTGTCCGGCTCTGCAAAATAAATTCCACATTCCACCGTAGAGAGAATAAAATGTACACTTAGTTCAATCTGCTGACGTATTATGCAGCGTGACATCACACCGCCACCAGGCCTTTGTTTGAATTACTGTACCACCTCAGCACGTTTAGCGAAGCAGTTTCCTTGGCACGTCTTGTCGAAGCAGAGATCGTGTTTCCCTTATTCTGGGATTCTCATCAATACGTGCGTGGGTAACCCAACCGCTCCCGTCACCATGCCTCCTCTATCGGAGGGGAATCCCAAACGGTCACGGAGATGGCCCTTAGTATTTCTTCCCCTTTATAAGAGGACCAAGGCTCGCCATTGTTCTTCAATCTCGCATCGAATCTCTTCCCCGCTCCCAGTTCCAACACCTAGAGCCTCAGATTCGAGCGCTTCGGATCCTCAATCATGTCCGGCTCCGACCTCCAGGGCCGGTGGATGCCCTCCTCCGTCACGGAGGAGGACATATTGAAGTTGCGTGAGGCCAAGTACCTAGCCTACGAGGTTTCGCACAGGTTGCCTGCCCAAGGGCAGGCCGTGCCAGCCCCCGAGCCCGGTGAATACGTCGTTTTCGTATCCCACCTCCGTCGGGGTTTAGGCTTCCCGACGGATCCCTTCGTGAGGGGGCTCCTGTTCTACTATGGGCTGGACTTTCACGACTTGGCTCCGGAGTCCATCCTCCATATCTCCGCATTCATTATCGTCTGCGAAGCCTTCCTCCGCGTCATTCCCCACTTCGGCCTATGGCTGAAGACCTTCAAGGTGGAGCCGAAGATGATCGGGGGGCGTCAAGCGGAGTGCAGCGGGGCGACCATAAGCAAAAAGGTCGATGCCCCGTGGCCCGAGGGTTCCTTCCAAGAGGAACTTGGACTGTGGCAGCAGGAGTGGTTCTATATCACCGCTCCAAGGGGCAGCAGGCAAAAGCCGCCGCCCTTATTCCGCCCGGGACCTCCACGCCAACTGATGTTGTGGGTCAACCAAGGGCTCAATTGGGGACCGTCCGAAGACGTGCCTTCACTGCAGGGCCGGATTCGAGATCTCCAAGCGAGGGAGATCGACCTGATCAAGGTGATGCAGGTTATGCGAATCAGGCATCTTCTGCCCTGCAAACGCCGTCCTCTCCGTTTATGGGAGTTCAACCCGGAGGGACCTCGAATTCTCCAACACTTCATGGGTGCGACACCCATGGAGATGTACAAGTTGTTCTTCGGACCGCAGGTGGCGTGTCCGGATTTAGCCGAGGATGCAGGCCTAAGCCGCGATCGCCCGGGTACTCAGGTAAGTAGCTCAGAGTCCGGACATTCTGTTTATGTGCCTTTCTAGAGTTCGCCTCCTGACCCTTTGTTCTTTACAAGAATGGGTGGCGCGATCAAGGCTGATAAGGTGTCCGGCCCCCCTCCCAGAGATCGCACTGGAGCCCGTGCTGGTCAGAATGTTGGAGGTTGCGCCCACAGAAGGGGGCGACGGGGAAAATAGAGGAGCTAGTATTTCGCCCAAGGGGGCGACTGAAGAGGGGGGAACCAAGAATCCCTCCCTTCAGGGGGAGAAGAGGACCGCCTCCGAAGATCCGGAGGCCAAAGCCCCTAAGCATGGGAAGAGATCTTCCCCGGGGGGTCCGGCGCCCGGAAAGAATCCGGACGCACAATCATCATCAAAGGATAGGCCCTCCAGCGAGCCGTGAGTATGAAAGAGGGAGTTAATTAGTAAGGAAATACCTTCATTTGTGCTTCTTTAGATAACCGAAATATTTATATTGCAGTTCGGATCTGCAGCCTTCTCAGATGAGTTCATCTTCGGGGGACCTTCTTCCGGAGATGATGGAGAGCGATACGCCTCCGTCCGCAGCGCCGCCAGATGAGGCAGGCGAACCCGAAGTGTCATCACGGAGGGTATCCCCGAGTCCGGAGGGGCCAGAGAGTTCGGCACCTACTAGTGTCCGGCTGGGAGAACTGAAGAATCTGCTTGAGAGGGCGCCCATTTCAGAAGATCACCGCGCGTTAATGCGTATGGTGATTGGAAGGATTTCGTCCGCTGAGAGCGAATTGCATAATGCCGCCATGAGTTTGCTGGCGGGATTTGAGGTATGCGAGAATGACGCACCCCTTTGTCTTTTAGCAGTTTTGCATATAAAAAATGCGCCCTGTATAGATAGTAGCCCCTGAGACTCGGTAGGTTGTCGGAAACAACAGCGTACCGAGGATCGAAATCTAAAGGAATGAATTCCGTCGTTCCTATGCAGGTGGCGGATAGTCCGGGGGCTAGCCGGACTAGTGAGTTTGCCGAGTTAAATCGGCAATTTGACTTGGCAGATGCGGACATCGCACTTGTCAACAGGCGACTTGATGAGTCGCAAGGTAAAAGAGTTCTCCGCAGTCGCTTTATTAAGGGGGTCGAAGCCCTCCTCTGATAAATTATATGCTGTTTGTACAGACGGTGCTGCTGCTGTGGAGGGCCTTCGGGCCGAACTTGCTCGAGCTAAGGAGCAAGCCCGAAGGAGTGAAGCGGCTGCCTCGAGGGCGGCCGAGGAGTTGAAAGCCGAAAAGGCTGCGCACTGCCTAAGCAGGGCCGAGGTGGCCGAATTGGCCATGAAAGTGAAGGATGCTGCCGACCGCAATGAGGCTCTTGAAAAGGAGAGCTTATCGGAGCGGGAAGACCTGAAGAAGGCCACCACCGAAGCCAAGGATGCCCGCTCTGCAATGCGGGCTATGAAGGAGGAACTGTGCCAGGCCGGAGAGATCGTGGCTGGCAAGCCTTTTCTGCTGCGTCGCCGGTTTATGGATGGAAAGTATGCTCAATTTGAGCGGCTGTGGAGTCCGGAGGATCCGTATATGGACTTAGCTGCAAGTGCGGCCGATGTCATTAAGCACTTCCGGAGCCAGAAGGATCACGAGACGGAAGAGCTATATTGGTCTCAATTCCACAGTCCGGATCGCCCACTTCCATTGACAGACCGGTTGGCCGAATGGGCCGAGCTAAATAGATTGTCCGGACTTGCCATGACTGACATCGTGGCCCATGTCTGGACAGAGAGGTCCAAGGCGACGAGCTACTTTAGCT
This sequence comes from Triticum timopheevii, assembly GCA_963921465.1. Lineage (NCBI taxonomy): Eukaryota > Viridiplantae > Streptophyta > Magnoliopsida > Poales > Poaceae > Triticum > Triticum timopheevii. Next base: position 272,369,760 of record OY997262.1, on the reverse strand, counting down.
TACTACAACAATTCCTTGGAGCGGTGCCGCATATAAAGGAGATGAAGCAGTCGGCCTGCATAGAGGGCGCGCGGATGGCTCTTGCCCGTGTGAAGGCGCATTGTCCAGAGATGGACGCCACCGCTGTTGCTGCCCAGGGTTCGGATGAAGACCGGCTCCCTGCCGAGCACTATTTCGGGGAAGTTATGCGTGGCGCTCGTGTAATAGAGTCACAGTGCTCGAAGAATGTAACGTTCAACTGAATGCATTAGCTTGTAAATCGATGATTATGTTGTAACTGCTTTTTATACTTGTGCGTCCAAGTAGTAAAACTTCTCCTGTGCGGCCGTTTACGTATACTTGTGTATAACTTGAAAGATGGCAGCCTTCGGCTTCAGCCCCCACGCACAAGGTGCGGGGGTGTTCGCAAAAATAGCGCGTTTTCACACTTAATCCGACGTCTCGGTCCTGTTATAAGGAGGTGGTAGCATAGCGAACGAGGCAATCCGGACTATAATGCTTTATCACTCTCACTTAGCCAGTGGAGCTCGAGGGTGGGGCTACGATATAGCCCCTGGTGGCATCGCCCTTCTCCGAAGTTGGAGCGCATGTGCCTGACCGGGAAACGGCCCTTCGTCAAAGCGGAGAATTCTAAACATTCCGATAGTCGATCGAGTGGCTGACCAGTCTCTCGCTGTATCATGACAGTCAGTTTTCGGCTTTCTCTACTGAGGTGCTCGCCCAGCCGAACTGGGGCACAATCGCAGTAGTTCTCCTGGTGCCGCGTTAGCCGATGATACGGAACGTAAGGCAGCAAAACACAGGAGCCGGGCAAACCCAACATTTGACCAAAGGCATGATTCGGAGCTGATGCATATAATGCCTAACTCGAGACGCCGAACACTCCCTAAGGTGTTCGGTCTTTATAATAATGGGCAGAACGATGCCCTAAGCCCCTAGTGTCCAGGTACGGGCATAGTCTTCTGACGTGGCCGATGCCAAAGCGTCAGGCTCCGCTTTGGCTATAGGAAGAAACCAAGGGAGAATAACAACAAGACACAGTAAAAAAGGTTTACGCAGGGTCTTAATCTGAAAAGAATCCTCACAACGGGTCCCTACTGCACGTCTGCGCCTGTGTCTCCGTTGCGCCGTTATCCTGGACGGGTATGCACGTTGTTCATCTATAAAAAGAGAGGAACGTTTAGTTTTAAAAACAGTTTGTGCGAAAAATATTAGAAATATAAATAATTAAAGCGGGGTTTGTATGAACCCGCGGTTATTTGTGCGCGCAGCCCCCTGTGAAGGGGTATGCGGCTAGGGAGCCCCTAGCCCACTGACGCCGGATTCGTCTATCCAAGTCCGGGGTCTTTAAGTGACCCTCGCACTAAAATTACGCCACGCGGTCCGGGCATCTTGAGTGTAAGAGATGCGTAATGCGGTATGGCGTTGAAGCGGACAAAAGCCTTTCGTCCCAAGAGTGCTTGATATTCACTTTCAAATGGGACGATATGAAAAATTAATTTTTCGCGTCGAGAATTGTTCGGCGATCCGAACACGACTTCTAGTAATATGGAGCCTGTGCACTTGGCGTAATGGCCTGGCGTCACTCCTTTGAAGGAAGTGCGGCTGTGTCGAATTTTGGTAGGGTCTATCCCCATCCTACGGATTGTGTTTGAATATAGCAGGTTTAAGTCACTGCCTCCGTCCATTAGGACGTTAGTAAATTGCAATCCGTCTATTATGGGATTCAATATCAGTGGAGTCCGTCCCGCATTTTGAACGCTTCTGGAATAGTCCAGGTGGTCGAAAGTGATTGGTTTTGATATCCAATCTCTACGGTCTGCTGGGTTGGACCGCGCGAAGCTCTTTTTAGAAAGTGCCGCACTATTTTTCCGTATTATCACATGAAGTGAGTTTACTGCTTTGACCCCTTGTGGGAAAGTCTTTTGTTTTCCGGTGCTCTGCTGGTGGGGTTTATCTTCTTCGCTTGACGCGTCGAGCCCCTTGTGTTCGGCATTTAGTCGGCCGGACTGTTTAAAAACCCAACAATCCATGTGGGTGTGATTTGCAGGCCTTCCGGGGGTACTGTGGATTTGGCATATCCGACCCAAAATTTTGTTTAAGTTGGACAATTCGTCGCTGTCATCCTTAAGAGGCTGTGTTTTATTATTGGTCCGCGAGCTTTTGAATCCGGCGTTGACTGGCGCGCTCTTTGGGCTTTTCTCTTTATTCCGGCGCTGCTCTTTTCTGCGCCGTGATTTTCCGTTTCCATCTCTTATCTCTGATGTACTTGGGTCGCTGGTGCTGCATCGTGCTAACCAGCTATCCTCGCCCGCACAGAAGCGGGTCATGAGGCTTGTTAGTGCGGACATTGTCCTCGGTTTCTCTTGACCGAGGTGCCTGGCGAGCCATTCGTCTCGGACATTGTGCTTGAAAGCTGCTAAGGCTTCGGCGTCCGGACAGTCGACAATTTGGTTCTTTTTTGTAAGGAACCTGTTCCAGAATTTCCGCCCTGACTCTCCGGGCTGTTGAGTTATATGAATTAGATCATCTGCATCCAGAGGGCGGACATAAGTCCCTTGAAAATTTTCTCTAAACGCGTCCTCGAGCTCTTCCCAACTTCCAACAGTATTTTCTGGGAGGCTTTTAAGCCAATGACGGGCTGGCCCTTTGAGCTTGAGGGGTAGGTATTTTATGGCGTGGAGATCATCTCCTCTGGCCATATGTATATGTAGTATATAATCTTCTATCCAGACTCCAGGGTCTGTTGTTCCATCGTAGGCCTCTATGTTTATGGGTTTAAATCCTGCTGGGAATTCATGGTCCAGCACCTCGTCAGTGAAGCATAGTGGGTGTGCGGCGCCCCTGTATTTGTGTGTGCCGCTATCATCGGACACTTGACGTGTTGCCTTGCTTCCTAGGGCCTTCTCCTTTGGCCCGTAGATGGATCTGGCTGGGCCATCTATCCTTCCGAGTTCGTTGGTTGGTTTACGTGTGGCGCCGCTGTCAGAGTTTGGCCTATCATCTGGCCGTCTATCCGGCCAGGCAGCCCCTTTATTTTTGGACGGTGGGCGCTCTATGGCCTCCTCGTCGAATTCTGGTAGCAGCTTGCGCTTCGGGTAGCTCTTTGATTGGTGGCCATTGCCGTACTTATCTGCGGTTTTGAGCACTTTGCTCCATCTCATTCTGAGTGTGTCTTCCGCTGTTTTGAGCCTTCGTTTTTCCTTCTTCAGGCTTTTTGCAGTACTGACGAGTCTTTTCCGAAGGTTCTTGCTCTCCGGCGGTGTGTCCGGCGTGAGGTCGTCCGGACTGTTGTTTTCATCTGGCCTGGACTGATTATCTGACTCGTCATGGTCGGATGGTTGCTTATCTGCGTGTTCGCCGTCCGTTTGTGAGCCCTGCCGTATTGCGGGCTCTTTGGGAGCATTGTTGTCGAGGCGGGACTTAGGACGGCGCCTGCGCCGCCGTTTTGGTCGTTTATCGGCGTGGTCATCTTCTGCAGCGGCCCGTTGATCCTCGTTATCGCTCTCCTTTGGGGTGTCTACCATATATATGTCATGTGATGAGGTAGTCCTCCCGTGCCTTATAGGCTCTATTTCTTGTTCGTCTCCAGCGTTGTCGTCTATTCCGTCAATGTCTTCGGAGTCAAGGTCTAGCATGTCGGTTAGATCGTCGACAGTGGCTACAAAGTGGGTGGTGGGTGGGCTCTGAATTTCTTCGTCGTCCGTTCCCCAACCGTCCTGGCCATAGTCCGGCCAAGACTCTCCTGATAACGAGAGATGATTTAGTGAATTCAAGATATCGCCGAAAGGCGAGCATTGGAAGGTGTCCGCGGCGGTGAATTCCATAACCAGCGCCCAATCCGGGTCGATTGGCAGGGGCGCGGGAGGTTCGGAGTCCGGCAAGGAGTCCGGCGCCTCGGAGTCACGAGTTTCGCGGGGGACAAGATTAGTGTTCGGCTCCATCGTCGTGGATGTTGAAGCCCCCAGGGCGGCGCCTATCCACCGACCCTCGATCTGGGCGTTCGGCTCCGGGCTAATGGCCGAAGCGGATCCGTGTGCGGCCACCAAGGCACTGTTCGGCGGCAGAGCTAGATCATGCCCATCGTCACAGTGCGGCACGCTCGGCTGTGGCTCGAGTCTGTCGAGGATCAAGCATCCGCGGACGTCGGCCGTGAAGTTTAAGCTTCCAAATCTGACCTGACGGCCAGGGGCGTAGCTTTCGATCTGCTCCAGATGGCCAAGTGAATTAGCCCGCAGGGCGAAGCCACCGAATACGAAGATCTGTCCGGGGAGAAAAGTCTCACCCTGGCCAGCGTTGCTGGTTGAAGATGCCATCAAGCCTATCGATGACGACACAGAGGAGCTCTCAATGAAAGCACCAATGTCGGTGTCAAAACCGGCGGATCTCGGGTAGGGGGTCCCGAACTGTGCGTCTAGGCGGATGGTAACAGGAGACAGGGGACACGATGTTTTACCCAGGTTCGGGCCCTCTCGATGGAGGTAAAACCCTACGTCCTGCTTGATTAATATTGATGATATGGGTAGTACAAGAGTAGATCTACCACGAGATCAAGGAGGCTAAACCCTAGAAGCTAGCCTATGGTATGATTGTTGTAATGTATGTTGTCCTACGGACTAAAGCCCTCCTGTTTATATAGACACCGGAGAGGGCTAGGGTTACACAGAGTCGGTTACAATGGTAGGAGATCTACATATCCGTATTGCCAAGCTTGCCTTCCACGCCAAGGAAAGTACCATCCGGACACGAGCCGTAGTCTTCAATCTTGTATCTTCGTAGTCTTGGAGTCCGGCGGATAATGATAGTCCGGCTATCCGGACACCCCCTAGTCCAGGACTCCCTCAGTTATGTTATGGATGATGAAACTGCTAGAGATTTTCTTGCTTGCAATGATAGATCAGAAATTATTAGCTAAGCTGATAGAAAAGTCACTGAATGCTAGAATGAAATATGACCCTGCTTTTGCTACTTCACCTATCTGTGTTACTGATAAGGATTATGATTTCTCTGTCGATCCTGAGATAATTACTTTGGTTGAATCTGATCTTTTTTATGGCTATGAATCTGATCTTTAATGAGAATCATGAGAATCTTACTAAATTGAATGATATAGCCACCCTATTCACTAATGATCAGAAAACTCGTTACTACTATATCCTTCAATTATTTCCGTTCTCATTAAAGGGTGATGCTAAAACATGGTTTAATTCTCATGATCCTCGTTGTGTGCGTAGTCCCCAGGATATGATTTATTACTTCTCTGCTAAATATTTCCCCGCTCATAAGAAACAAACTGCTTTAAGGGAAATATATAATTTTGTGCAAATTGAAGAAGAGAGTCTCCCACAAGCTTGGGGGAGGCTTCTCCAATTACTTAATGCTTTGCCTGATCATCCTCTCAAGAAAAATGAAATACTTGATATCTTTTATAATGGACTAACCGATGCTTCCAGAGACCACCTGGATAGTTGTGCTGATTGTGCTTTCAAAGAAAGAACTGTTGATCAAGCCGAATTGTTATTGAATAATATGTTGACTAATGAAAACAATTGGACACTTCCTGAACCAACTCCTAAGCCAACTCCGAAGAAAAGAGGTGTTCTATTCCTCAGTCCTGAAGATATGCAAGAGGCAAAGAAATCTATGAAAGAAAAGGGTATTAAAGCTGAAGATGTTAAGAATTTACCTCCTGTTGAAGAAATACATGGCCTTAATTTACCACCTATTGAAGAAATACATGGTCTTGATAACCCGACACATGTAGTAAAGGTAAATTCTCTCTATAGATATGATAAAGCTGAGATCCCATCTACTAAGTTTGCTAGCCAATGCTTGGATGAGTATGATGACTTTATGGCTAAACAAGAAAACTTCAATGCTTATGTTGGTAGACAATTGAAAATAAATGCTTATATGATTGAACACTTGAGAGATTATATGTCTAAAGTTAAAGGTGAACTTAAACTCATTAGTAAACATGCTTCTATGGTTACCACTCAACTAGAACAAGTGCTTAAAGCTCAAAATGATTTGCTCAATGAATTAAATAATAAGAATAACGATAATGCTGTTAGAGTTATGACTAGAGGTGGTAAAATGACTCAGGAACCTTTGTATCCTGAGGGCCACCCTAAGAGAATTGAGCAAGATTCTCAGAGAAATAATGTTGATGCACCTAGTCCTTCTAAAAAGAAAAAGAAAAATGATAGGACTTTGCAATATTGAAGATACAAGAAATAATGTTGAAGATACAAGATTGAAGACTCCGTCCCGTGTCCGGATGGGACTTTCCTTGGCGTGGAAGGCAAGCTTGGCAATATGGATATGTAGATCTCCTACCATTGTAACCAACTCTGTGTAACCCTAACCCTCTTTGGTGTCTATATAAACCGGAGGGTTTTAGTCCGTAGGACGAACAATAATCATACCATAGGCTAGCTTCTAAGGTTTAGCCTCTTTGATCTCGTGGTAGATCTACTCTTGTACTACCCATATCATCAATATTAATCAAGCAGGAGTAGGGTTTTACCTCCATCGAGAGGGCCCGAACCTAGGTAAAACCATCGTGTCCCTTGTCTCCTGTTACCATCCGCCTAGACGCACAGTTTGGGACCCCCTACCCGAGATCCGCCGGTTTTGACACCGACATTGGTGCTTTCATTGAGAGTTCCTCTGTGTCGTCACCTTTAGGCCCGATGGGTCCTTTGATCATCAACAATGACGCGGTCCAGGGTGAGACTTTTCTCCCCGGACAGATCTTCGTATTCGGCGGCTTTGCACTGCGGGCCAATTCACTTGGCCATCTGGAGCAGATTGAAAGCTACGCCCCTGGCCATCAAGTCAGATTTGGGAGTTTGAACTACACGGATGACATCCGCGGAGACTTGATCTTTGACGGATTCGAGCCACGGCCAAGCGTGCCGCACTATCTCGATGGGTATGATCTAGCTCTGCCGCCGGACAGTATCCTAGAGGTCGCACCAGCGTCCGCTCCGACCCCTAGCTTGGAGCCGACCTCGCCAATCGAGGATGAGTGGCTGGACACCGCCTCGGGGGCTACAATCTCTACAGCGATCGAGCCGAACACCATCACTGTCCTTTTGCGAAGCTCGTGACTCCAAGGTGCCGGACTCCTCTTCGGACTCCGAACCTTCCGCGCCCCTGCCAATCGAATCCGGTTGGGCGCCTGTTATGGAGTTCACTGCCGTGGACATCTTTCAGCACTCGCCCTTCGATGACATCCTGAACTCACTGAAGTCTCTCTCTTTATCAGGAGAGCCCTGGCCGGACTATGGTCAGGAAGGTTGGGACACGGACGACGAAGAAATTCAACGCCCACCCACCACCCACTTCGTAGCCACTGTTGATGATTTAACCGACATGCTCGACTTTGACTCCGAAGACATCGATGGTATGGACGACGATGCCGGAGACGACCAAGAACCAGCGCCTATAGGGCACTAGAAGGCCACCTCAATTCACGATGTATATATGGTGGATACACCTAAAGGAAGCGATAACGAGGAACAACGGGACGCTGCGAAGGATAATTCCCTCGAAAAGCAGTCAAAACAGCGACGTAAGCGCCGCTCAAAGTCCCGCCTCGACAAAGACAACACCCATATAGACCAAGCCACAGAGCAGGGCGAACCGGTGGACGACGAACATGCCCTCGAGCAACCATCCGAACAGGATAACTTGGATAAACAATCCGTCCCCGGCGAAGATAACAGTCCGGACGATCTCATGCCAGACACATTGTTGGAGCAGAAGAACCTCCACAAAAGGCTCGTCGCCACTGCATGTAGCCTGAAGAAGCAAAAGCGGAAGCTCAAAACAGTGGAAGACGCACTCAGATTGAGATGGAACAAGGTACTCAACACCGCAGACAAATACGGCGATAGTCGCCAAACAAAGAACTACCCGAAGCGCAAACTACTGCCCGAATTTGACGACGAGGCCGTAGAGCCCCCACAATCAAAGAACAAAGAGGCCGCCCGGTCAGATAGATGACCACATGGCAAACATAGAGAGGCAAGCGGCGCCGCACACAAGCCAGCACGTGATCCGCATAAGGATCTGCACCAAAAGGACGGCCCAGTCAGGTCTATCTATGGGCCAAGAAAGCAATGCAACACGTCGAGTATTCGAACATCACAGCACACCCAAATACAGAGGCGCCGCACACCCCCTATGTTTCACCGATGAGGTGCTGGATCATGAATTTCCAGCGGGATTCAAGCCCGTAAACATAGAGGCATACGGCGGAACGACAGACCCTGGAGTCTGGATTGAGGATTACATCCTCCACATACACATGGCCAGAGGAGATGACCTCCACGCCATAAAATATTTACCCCTCAAGCTCAAAGGGCCAGCACGGCATTGGCTTAAAAGCCTCCTTGAAAACACTATTGGAAGTTGGGAAGAGCTCGAGGATGCTTTTCGGGCCAATTTTCAAGGGACCTATGTCCGACCTCCGGATGCAGACGATTTAAGTCACATAACTCAACAACCCGGAGAGTCAGCCCAAAAATTCTGGAATAGGTTTCTCACCAAAAAGAACCAAATAGTCGACTGTTCGGACGCCGAAGCCTTAGCATCTTTCAAACATAACGTCCGAGACAAATGGCTCGCCAGAAACCTCGGCCAGGAAAAGCCAAGAACAATGGCCGCATTAACAAGCCTCATGACCCGCTTTTGCGTGGGAGAGGATAGCTGGCTGGCAAGATGCAGCACCAGCGACCCAAGTACATCCGAGGTCAGGGATGGAAATGGGAAACCACGACGTAGCAAGGACCAGCACCAGACCAAGGGAAACAGTCCAAAGAGCACGACAGTCAACACCGAATTCAAAAGCTCTCGGCAGAACAACAAAAAACTGCCTCTTAAGGACAACAGCGATGAGCTATCCAACCTAAACAAGATCTTGGACAAGATATGCCAAATCCACAGTACTCTCGGGAAGCCTGCAAACCATACCCACAGAGATTGTTGGGTCTTCAAGCAGTCCGGCCGACTTAACGCCGAACACAAGGGGCTCGACACACCAAGTGAGGACGATGACGAACCCCACAAGCAGAGCACCGGAAAACAAAAGAATTTCCCACAAGAGGTCAAAACAGTAAACTCACTTCAAGTGACAACAGGGAAAAATAGAGCGGCGCCCATTGAAATACGCGCCGCACGGTCTTTCCCGGTGAAGTCCCAACATTGGTTGTCAAAACCAATCACCTTTGATCATCAGGATTACTTCGGAAGTATCCGGAACGCAGGATGGACTGCCCTGATATTAGATCCTATAATCGACGGACTCCAATTCAGAGAAGTCCTAATGGACGGCGGTAGTGATCTAAACCTGCTATATCAGGATACAATCCGCAAAATGGGGATAGACCCAACCAAAATTCGCCATAGCAACACTTCCTTTAAAGGAGTGATCCCAGGCCCATATGCCCATTGTACGGGCTCTCTACTACTAGAAGTTGTGTTCTTTCGGCTCATCCGACAACTTCCGTCGCGAAAAGTTAGTCTTCCACATCGCCCCATTTAAAAGTAGCTATCAAGCACTATTGGGACGCGAAGCTTTCGCCCGCTTTAATGCAATACCGCATTACGCCTCTCTTACACTTAAAATGCCCGGTCCACGCGGCATCATCTCATTAAAGGGAATCTTCGAGTGTTCCTCGAATATGGAAGAACGTGAGACTGCCTTGACAGCCACACACTAATCCAGCTTTGCTGATCAAAGCACCTAAATAGGTCATTCAGACCCCGGACACGGTTAGACGAGTCCGGTATAAATAAACAAGGGGGTTACTAGCCGCGTACCCCCTTACAAGGGGCTCCACGCATATACAACAAGAGACAATAAAGCTCAATTCTATTCATTTTTTTTGAATCATACTCTGTTTATTTTAAAATACATTTTTCGCACGATCTTTTTTTTCCAACTAAGTTCCCCTCTTTTACAGATGAACGTTGTGCTATACCCGTCCAGGATACGACACAACAAAGACACAGGCGCAGACGTGCAGCAGGGACCCGTTGCAAGGATTCTTTTCAGATTAAGACCTTGCGTAAACCTTTTTTACTGCCTCTTGTTGTTACACATCCCCCGGTTTCTTGCTATAACCGAGGAGGAGGCTAGCGTTTTCGCATCGGCCGCGTCAGAAATTTTTGCGCGCACCTGGACACTAGGGGCTTAGGGCATTGTTCTGCCCGTTTTCATAAAGACCGAATACCTTAGGGAGTGTTCGGCGTCTCGAGTTAGGCCTTATATGCATGAGCTCCGAATCATGTCTTTGGTCAAATTTTGGGTTTGCCCGGCTCCTGTGTTTTGCTGCCTTACGTTCCGCTCTATCGGCTAACGCGGCACCAGGAAAACTACTGCGATTGTGCCCGGGTTCGGCCTGGTGAGCACCTCAGTAGAGAAAGCCGAAAACTGACTGTCATGATATAGCATGAGACTGGTCAACCACTTGATGACCCACCGGAATGTTTAGAATTCCTACGCATTAACGAAGGACCGTTTCCCGGTCAGGCACATACGCGCCCCGAATTCGGAGAGCACGGCGCCCCTAGGGGCTATATAGTAGCCCCACCATCGAACTCCTATGGCTAAGTGAAAGTGATAAAGCATTATAGTCCGGTTGCCTAGTTTGCTACGCTATCACCTCCTTCACAGGACCAAGACGTTGGATTAAGTGTGAAAATGCACTTTTTTTTGCAAACACCCCCGCACTATGTGCGTGGGGGCTGAAGCCGAAGACTGCCATCTTTCAGGTTATATACACATATACATCAACGACCGCACAGGAGGTATTTCAATACTTGAACGCACAAGTATAAAAAGCCCTTATATTATATTGAAACATTGTTTCACAAATCATACATGTCATTAGAACATAATATCCTTCGAGCACTGCGTCTCTATTAAATGAGCGCCCTGCAGGACTTCCTCAAAATAGTGCTCGGCAGGTACTCGACTTCTGTCCGAATCCTGGGATGCAACGTCAGTGGCCTTCATCTCCGCCCAGCATGTCTTGACACGGGCAAGAGCCATCCGCGCACCCTATATGCATGCCGACCGCTTCATTGCATCGATATGCGGCACCGCACCAAGAAACTGTTGCACCAAGCCAAAATAACTCTTCGGCTTGGGCCTTTTCGGCCACAAATGAGTCACGACATCCTTCATGGCAAGTCCGGACAACCTATTCTGCTCAGCCCATTCGGCTAACCGATCGGTTAATGAAGTGGAGACTCTGGACTATGGAACTGCGACCAAAAAAGCTCTTCCATTCCGTGATCCTTTTGGCCTCAGAAGTGTGCAACCACGTCTGCGACACTCGCCGCCAAATCCAGATAAGCATCCTCCACACCCCACAGCTGGCCCAACTGAGCATACTTAGGATCCGTAAATTTCCTCCGCAGCAGAAAGGGCTTTCCAGCCGTGATATCCCCGGCTTGACGTAGCTCCTCCTTTATAGCTCTCATCGCGGAGCGGGCATCCTTGGCTTCGGCGGTAGCCTTCTTCAGGTCCTCTTGCTCCACTCGACGTTCTTTTTCAAGAAACTCGCAGCGGTCGGTAGCATTCTTCAACTTCCCGGCCATCTCGGCCATTTCCTCCCTGCTTCGGCAGTGAGCAGCCTGTTCGGCTTTTAGCTCTTTGGCCGCCCTCAAGGCAGCCGCATCACTTTTTCTAGCTTGCTCCTTGACTCGGGCTAGCTCCACCCGAAGGTTCTCCATAGCAGCAGCACCATCTGCATAAAGCATACATGTTGTAAGGCATGGGCGTCAAGCTCCCTTACCAGGTGTCCGCGGAGAAGTTGCATACCTTGTGACTCGTCAAGCCACTTATTGACAAGTGCGATGTCCGCATCCGCCATGTCAAGTTGCCGCTTCAGTTCGGCAAATTGCTCAGTCCGGCTGGCCACCGGACGCTCCGCCACCTATATAGGACAGGCGACATCTTACAACTGAGATTATGATCCTCGGCGCGCTGTCACTTTCGACAACGTACCGAGTCTCAGGGGCTACTATCTATACAGGGCGCATTCTATATGAAAAACTGTCAGAAGGTATATCATTTTTGCATACCTCAAACCCCGTCAGTAAACTTCTGACGGCTTCATGCAATCCACTCTCAGCGGATGAAATCCTTTCAATCACCGTACCCATCAACGCACGGTGATCTTCTGAGATAGACGCTCGCCCGAGCAGATCCTTCAGCTCCTCCGACCATACACCAGTTGGTGCCGGACCTCCCGGCCCCGCCGGACTCGGGAAAACCCTCCGTGATGACACCTCAGGGTCGTCCGCCCCGCATGACGGTGCGGCAGATGGAGGCGTTTCGCTCTCCATCATCTCCGGACGAAGATCACCCGAAGATGAGCTCTGCTGAGAAGGGCTGAGATCCGAACTACAAGGTAAAACTTTGGTTATCTTCAGAAATAAAAAAAAGGGATGTCCCTTATTACAAAACTCCTCTTTCTACTTACGGCTCGCTGGAGGGCTGATTTCCTTGGGGAAATAGTACGGCCGGGGCTTCTCCTGGCGCAGGACCCTCTGGTGAAGATTTCTTCCCCCGCTTTGAGGCCTTGGCCTCCGGATCTTCAGAAGCGGTCCTCTTCTCCCCCTGGAGGGAGGGATTCTCGATCCCCCCTTTCTTGAATCCTACTTTGTGGAGGCAGTAGCTTCCCTGTTCCCCCCTTTGCCCTCTTCCAAAGGCGCAGCCTCCAGCATCTTGGTTAACACAGGATCCGGCATGGTCTCAGGGAGGGGGGCCGGACACCTTATTAGTTTTGCTTTCGCTATCCACTCCTGTTCAAGGGACAACTCTTTAAAGGGCAAGTTTATGAAAAATGTACGGATAGCGTGTCCGGGCGCAGGACTACTTACTTGAGTATCCAGGCGATTGCAGCTCAGACCTGCGTCCTCGGTCAAGTCCGGACACATCTCTTGTGATCTGAAGAAAAGTTTATACATCTCCACGGGCGTCGCGCCCATGAAGTGTTGGAGAGCTCGTGGTCCCGCCGGATTAAATTCCCACAGGCGGAGGGGGCGACGTTTGCAGGGCAAAAGGCGCCGAATCAGCATGACCTACGCCACTACGACCAGATTGATCTCTCTCTCTCTTGGAGGTCTCGAATACGGCCCTTCAGCAGAGGAACGTCCTTGGACGGCCCCCAGTCGAGCCCTTTGTTGACCCATGACGCCAGCCGCTGTGGAGGACCCGGGCGGAATGAAGGTGGCGCCACCCATTTGGTGCCCCTGGGAGCGGTGATGTAAAACCACTCCTATTGCCATAAACCAAGCACCTCTTGAAAAGAGCCCTCGGGCCATAGAGCGTCAACATTTTTGCTTATAACAGCCACTCCGCACTCTGTCTGCTGCCCCTTGATCATCTTCGGCTCCACTTTGAAGGTCTTGGGCCACAATCCAAAGTGAGGGGTAATGCGGAGGAAGGCTTCGCATACGACAATGAAGGATGAGATGTGGAGGATGGACTCCTGATCCAAGTCGTGGAATTCCAGCCCATAATAAAACATGAGCCCCCTCACGAAGGGGTCCCTTGGGAAGCCTAAACCCCGAAGGAAGTGAGACACGAACACCACGCTCTCACCAGGCTCGGGAGTAGGAATAACCTGCCCTTGGGCAGGCAGACTATGCGAAATTTTGCCGGTTAGATACCTGGCGTCCCTCAGCTTTAGCACATCTTCTTCCGTGACGGAAGAAGGCATCTACCAGCCTTGCAGGTCGGAGCCGGACATCATCGAAGGTCCGAAGCGCCTGAATCTGGAGCTTTGGGTGTTGGAACTCGAGGCGAGGGGCGGACTCGATTGAGATTGAAAGAAAGGAGCAGGCCTTGGTCTCGTTATAAAGAGGTTGAATACCAAGAGCCCTCCCCGTGGCCGTTTGGGACTCGCCTTCGATAGAGGGGGCGTGCCAACGGGCACGGTTGGGTTACCCACGCCCGTATTGATGAGGATCCCGGGATAAGGGGGCATGATCTCCGCTTTGATAAGACGTGCCAAGGAAACCGCCTCGCTAAACGCACTGAGGTGGGACAGCAAAAAATGATTCGAATAATGGCCTAGCTGTGGTGTGATGTCACGCCGTGGAATACGTCAGTAGATCTGTGTAAAAATTATTCTCTCTACGGTGGTATGTGGAACTTGTTTTGCAGAGCCGGACACTATCCTTGTGTTCAAAATCTTCTATGAAGAATTCAGAGGAGGAACCCGCCTTGCAATGCCGAAGACAATATGCGCGCCGGACTCGTCGTCATTGAAGCCTGATTCAGGGGCTACTGAGGGAGTCCTGGACTAGGGGGTGTCCGGATAGCCGAACTATCATCTTTGGCCGGACTCCTAGACTATGAAGATACAGGATTGAAGACTCCATCCCGTGTCCGGATGGGACTTTCCTTGGCGTGGAAGGAAAGCTTGGCAATACGAATATGTAGATCTCCTACCATTGTAACCGACTCTGTGTAACCCTAACCCTCTTCGGTGTCTATATAAACCGGAGGGTTTTAGTCCGTAGGACGAACAACAATCATACCATAGGCTAGCTTCTAGGGTTTAGCCTCTTTGATCTCGTGGTAGATCTACTCTTGTACTACCCATATCATCAATATTAATCAAGCAGGAGTAGGGTTTTACCTCCATCGAGAGGGCCCGAACCTGGGTAAAAACATCGTGGCCGTTGTCTCCTGTTACCATCCGCCTAGACGCACAGTTCGGGACCCCCTACCCGAGATCCGCCGGTTTTGACTCCGACACCCTCCTTTCACTTTCTGTTATTTAGATTAAATAAAGCAAAAATAGTATTTTCTGTCTGTTTTTGGAAATATCCTTGCAATAAAAAATACCCCGAAAGTAAAAGTTCTCCAAATGCCCTAAAAATGAAATATTATTTTTTCTAGAATATTTGAGAATATTTGGCACTGAGAACACATTAGGGGGAGCCAGCACCTGGCCATGAGGATCCAGGGCGCGCCCCCTACCTCGTGGGCCCCTGGTAGCCCCCCTCGACTTATTCCTGCACCCGCACACTCCTTCTTCCTCCCAAAAAAATCACCAACCAGCTCAAGCACGAGTTCTAGCTCATCTTGCTGCCATTTTCGATCTCCTTGCTCAAAGCTCCACTCACAAAACTGCTTTGGGGGATTGTTCTTTGGTATGTGACTCCTCCAATGGTCCAATTAGTTTTTGTTCTAGTGCTTTATTCATTGCAAATTTTTACTGCTAAAGTGACCCTGTTCTTGAGCTTGCATGTCAAATTTAATTGGTCCCAAGTAGTTCTAATGCATGATATAGTCTCTAGGCACTTGTGAGAGTGGTTGCTACCAATTTTGTTAAGTTTGGTTCACTTTTATTTTGAGTTACTAAAAATTTCAGAAATTTTCAGAAAATGTTGAGGAGAATGTTGAGAGGCTCTTCGAGCCAAAGCTCGAAGGATAAACAAAAGGAGGAGAATAAAAAGCCCAAATATAATCTCCCTCGCACCGCAGAAGTTCGGCCGTGTGAATGGCCTTGTGATGAGTTCTTGAGAGCAGCCAAGATTCATGATGATTTTTATTATTTGGCTGATAATGCAGGCCTCACCGACTTCCTCCACGACCAGCTCGATCAGTATCTCCTACTCACTCATATTTTTGTGCAAAATTTTTACTTTCATGCTAAGAAATCACCACCTTCAGTGGAGTTTCATTTATATGATGAGGTTAAGGAGATGTCACCATATGATTTTTGTGGGGTTTGCAAGATACCCTTTGCAGGCAACATAGAGGAACCACATTGTAGTGATGTGGATGGATTTATTGATATGATTGTTGTAGGGGAAACGAGAAAGGTTTCCGATGCAAGAATTACTAGCATACACTTTCCTGTTCTGCGTTACTTTGCAATATTTGCTAGTAGATGCTTAAATGGTCGCGGGAACTGTGGAAACCTTAGTGCCCTTAATATCGTTATTTTGTGCCATGCTTTGTTTCACGATAACACTTTTAGTTTAGGTGCTATTATTGCTAAATGATTAAGTCTGAACCGTACAATGGGGCCCATCTTTGGAGGCATCTTTGCTTCACGCCTTGCTAAACACTTTAAGATACCTATTAGGCATTATGAGAAAGAGGAAAAGTTGCTGCCCTCTATTTATCTAGATTATAAGAGTATGGTGGCACATGAATTTATTGTTAAAAATAATGAGATGATGCTTAAGTATAATTTGAGATTTAATAAAACTCGCAGTGAGACTATTATCTTGCCTGCACCCTCTTTGTTTAACATATTTTCAGGCACGTACCTCATCTTGCCGGAGGTCGTTTACGCATACCGGAGCCTGACACCAGCTCCAGAGCCTGAGCCGGAACCACCGCTTGACCCTTGTCGACAGTCCGTTTATCAGTGGGATCCAGAGGACATCGCCAACCAGTGGCACTCAGATGACATTCCTCAGTACATCGAAGAGGGTAGCTTTAATCCATGGGCATAGACCAACTTAGGCCAAAAGCCTAAGCTTGGGGGACTACGTATTTCTCACCGACATTACATTCATGTTCACACACTCATTCTAGTTGTCGGTGCTCATACTTTTTCATTGTACTATCCATGATAGTTTATTTCCTTTTCTTGCTTTCTTCTTGTGTGTTTGAAAAACCTTAAGAAAACAAACCAAAAAAATTAGTTGTAGCTTTTAGCTAGTTTACTTTCCATGCTTGTAGTAGTAATATTAAAAGAAAACCCAAAAAGATTTCTCGTTCTTCTTTTGCTTGTTGGGAGCTTTCCCCTGTAAATAGTTTTATTTCTTTTCTTTTCTTTGGGGGTCGAGAGGAGAAGACCATGATGAAAATGTTGAGTGGCTCCCATATGCATTCTTATTGATTTAACCAAGAGCCCATATTACCTTGTCTTCTCCCTTGAATTGAATGCTTGCAGATTCCAGCTTAGTCCAATACACGTGCACAATTATTATTATCCACAATGTTCGGTCGTGCAAGTGAAAGGAAATAATGACGATATATGATGGACTGATTGAGATGAAAGAAGTTGGTATGAACTCGACCTGTCTTGTTTTTGTAAATATGATTAGTTCATCATTCCTGATTCAGCATATTATGAATAAACATGTTTGCAATGACAATTAGAGATCATAGTTGCTTATTCCATGCTTAATTAGCTAGGAGTTTATAATGGTTTACCTTGCGTGCCAACATGCTATTAAAATGGTTGTGATGTGGTATGATAGGGTGGTATCCTCCTTTGAATGGTTCGAGTGGCTTGACTTGGCACATGTCCACACATGTAGTTGAAACAAAATCAACATAGCCTCCATGATATTTATGTTCATGGTGGATTATATCCTACTCATGCTTGCACTCAATGTTGATTAATTTTAATGCATGTTCATGACTATTGTCGCTCTCTGGTTGGTCACTTCCCAGTCTTTTTCTAGCCTTCGCTTGTACTAAACGGGAATACTGCTTGTGCATCCAAAATCCATAAACCCCAAAGTTATTCCATATGAGTCCACCATACCTTCCTATATGCGGTATCTACCTGTCGTTCCAAGTAAATTTGTATGTGCCAAACTCTAAACCTTCAAATGAAATTCTGTTTTGCATGCTCGAATAGCTCATGTATCAACTTGGGCTGTCTGTATCTTCCATGCTAGGTGGGTTATTCTCACGAGGAGTGGACTCTGCTC
Source organism: Triticum timopheevii (assembly GCA_963921465.1). NCBI lineage: Eukaryota > Viridiplantae > Streptophyta > Magnoliopsida > Poales > Poaceae > Triticum > Triticum timopheevii. The sequence continues at coordinate 272,352,045 of OY997262.1, read as the reverse complement.
CTCACTCACGAGAAAATGGCTGGTCACCGGGATGCCCAGTCCCATGCTCAAATCAAATCAAAATAATTGCAAACAAAACTCCCCCAGGATTGTTGTTAGTTGGAGGCACCCATTGTTTCGGGCAAGCCATGGATTGATGATTTTTGGTGGAGGGGGAGTATAAACTTTACCATTCTATTTGGGAACCGCCTATAATGTGTAGTATGGAAGATATCGAGATCTCTCGGTTGTTATGTTGACAATGAAAGTATGCCGCTCAAAATATTATTGATCTCTATTTCAAAACTCGAGCTCTGACACCTCTACAAATCCCTGCTTCCCTCTGCAAAGGGCCTATCTATTTACTTTTATGTTGAGTCATCATCCTCTTATTAAAAAGCACCAGTTGAGGAGCACCGCTGTCATTTGCATGCATTACTATTAATTTATATTGAGTATGACTATGACTGGATCTCTTTTACCATGAATTACAATGTTTAGTCAGTCCTTGATCCTCAGAGGTGCTCTGCGTTTATGTTTTGCGGTCTCAGAAAGGGCTACCGAGATACCATCTTGTTATATCATATTATGATTGTTTTGAGAAAGTGTTGTCATCCGAGATTTATTATTATTGCTCGCTAGTTGATTATGCCATTGATATGAGTAAACATGAAACCTAAGTCTTATTGTGAATATGGTTAGTTCATAATCTTTGCTGAAAACTTGAATGTTGGCTTTACATATTTGCAAGAACAAGAGCAAACAGAGTTTGTAAAGGTTTTTCTTTATCACTTTCAGTTTGTCAACTGAATTGCTTGAGGACAAGCAAAGGTTTAAACTTGGGGGAGTTGATACGTCTCCATCGTGTCTACTTTTCCAAACACTTTTGCCCTTGTTTTGGATTCTAACTTGCATGATTTGAATGGAACTAACCCGGACTGACGTTGTTTTCAGCATAACTGCAATGGTGTTATTTTTGTGCAGAAATAGAAGTTCTCGGAATGACCTGAAACTCCACGAAGAATATTTTTGGAATTCATAAAAAATACTGGAGAAAGAATCAAGGCCAGGAGGCCCACACCCTGTCCATGAGGGTGGGGGCGCACCTCCCTACCTCGTGGTCCCATGATGCTCCACCGACCTCAACCCCAACTCCATATATTCATGTTCGGGGAGAAAAAAAATCAAGGAGAAGGATTCATCGCGTTTTACGATACGGAGCCGCCGCCAAGCCCTAATATCTCTCGGGAGGGCTGATCTGGAGTCCGTTCGGGGCTCCGGAGAGGGGAATCCATCGTCGTCGTCATCATCAACCATCCTCCATCACCAATTTCATGATGCTCACAGCCGTGCGTGAGTAATTCCATCGTAGGCTTGCTGGACGGTGATGGGTTGGATGAGATTTACCATGTAATCGAGTTAGTTTTGTTAGGGTTTGATCCCAAGTAACCACTATGTTCTGAGATTGATGTTGCTATGACTTTGCTATGCTTAATGCTTGTCACTAGGGCCCGAGTGCCATGATTTCAGATCTGAACCTATTATGTTTTCATGAATATATGTGAGTTCTTGATCCTATCTTGCAAGTATATAGTCACCTACTATGTGTTATGATCCGGCAACCCCGAAGTGACAATAATCGGGACCACTCCGGTGATGACTATAGTTTGAGGAGTTCATGTATTCACTAAGTGTTAATGCTTTGGTCTGGTACTCTATTAAAAGGAGGCCTTAATATCCCTTAGTTTTCAATAGGACCCCGCTGCCACGGGAGGGTAGGACAAAAGATATCATGCAAGTTCTTTTCCATAAGCACGTATGACTATATTCGGAATACATGCCTACATTACATTGATGAACTGGAGCTAGTTCTGTGTCACCCTATGTTATAACTATTGCATGAGGAATCGCATCCAACATAATTATCCATCACTGATCCAATGCCTACGAGCTTTTCACATATTGTTCTTTGCTTAGTTACTTTACCGTTGCCGCTGTTACAATTACTACAAAACTGCTACTGTTACTTTTGCTACCGTTACCATTACTTCCATACTACTTTGCTACTAAATACTTTGCTGCAGATATTAAGTTATCCACGTGTGGTTGAATTGACAACTCAACTGCTAATACTTGAGAATATTCTTTGGCTCCCCTTGTGTCGAATCAAAAATTTGGGTTGAATAATCTACCCTCGAAAACTGTTTTGATCCCCTATACTTGTGGGTTATCATATGATATGTTGTGTACCAGACCTGATTTGTGCCTTGCTATAAGTTTAGCAGGGAGGTACCAAAGTACTCCAGGAGTGGATCACCGGAAAGTGGTCAAGAACATCCCGAAGTACTTGAAAAGGACTAGGGATATGTTTCTCGTTTACGGAGGTGACAAAGAGCTTGTCGTAAGTGGTTACGTTGATGCTAGCTTTGACACTAATACGGATGACTCTAAGTCGCAAACCAAATACGTATTTTTATTGAATGGTGGAGCTGTCAGTTAGTGTAGTTCCAAGCAGAGCGTCGTGGCGGGATCTGCGTGTGAAGCACAGTACATAGCTGCTTCGGAAGCAGCAAATGAAGGAGTCTAGATGTAGGAGTTCATATCCGATCTAGGTGTAATACCTAGTGCATCGGGTCCAATGAAAATCTTTTGTGACAATACTGGAGCAATTGCCTTGGCGAAGGAATCCAAATTTCACAAAAACACCAAACACATCAAGAGACGCTTCAACTCCATCTAAACTTTGGTCAAGGAGGGAGACATAGAGATTTGCAAAATACATACGGATCTGAATGTTGCAGACCCATTGACTAATCCTCTTCCACGAGCAAAACATGATCAGCACCAAGACTCCATGGGTGTTAGGTTCATTACAATGTAATCTAGATTATTGACTCTAGTGCAAGTGGGAGACTGAAGGAAATATGCCCTAGAGGCAATAATAAAGTTGTAATTTTATATTTCCTTATTCATGATAAATGTTTATTATTCATGCTAGAATTGTATTAACCGGAAACTTCATACATGTGTGAATACATAGACAAAACTCAGTGTCCCTAGTATGCCTACTAGACTAGCTCGTTGGTCAAAGATGGTTAAGTTTCCTGGCCATGGACATGAGTTGTCATTTGATGAACGGGGTCACATCATTAGTGGAATGATGTGATGGACAAGACCCATCTGTTAGCTTAGCATAATGATCGTTCAGTTTTATTGCTACTGCTTTCTTCCTGTCATATACATATTCCTCCAACTATGAGATTATGCAACTCCCGAACACCGGAGGAATGCCTTGTGTGTTATCAAATGTCACAATGTAACTGGGTGATTATAAAGATGCTCTACAGGTATCTCCTAAGGTGTTTGTTGGGTTGGCATAGATCAAGATTAGGATTGGTCACTCCGAGTATCGGAGAGGTATCTCCGGGCCCTCTCGGTAATGCACATCATATGAAGCCTTGCAAGCAATGTGACTAATGAGTTAGTTACGGGATGATGCACTACGGAACGAGTAAAGAGACTTGCCAGTAACGAGATTGAACTAGGTATGAAGATACCGATGATCGAATCTCGGGCAAGTAACATACCGATGACAAAGGGAATAACATATGTTGACATTGCGGTTCGACCGATAAAGATCTTCATATAATATGTGGGAACCAATATGAGCATCCAGGTTCCTCTATTGGTTATTGACCGGAGAGGTGTATCAGTCATGTCTACATAGTTCTCGAACCCGTAGGGTCCGCACGCTTAACGTTCAATGACGATATGTATTACATGAGTTATGTGTTTTGGTGACCGAAGGTTGTTCGGAGTCCCGGATGAGATCACGGACATGACGAGGAGTCTCAAAATGGTTGAGAGATAAAGATTGGTATATTGGTAGGTTATATTCAGACACCGAAATGGTTTCGGAGTGTTTCAGATATTTTTCGGAGTACCGAGGGGTTACCGGAACCCTCCGGGAGAAGTAATGGGCCTCATGGACCATAGGGGAGAGGAGGAGGCAGGCCACACGAGGTGACGCCCCCCCATGGGGAGTCTGAATTGAACTAGGGGAGGGGGCACCCCCCTTTCCTTCTCCCTCTCTCTCCCTTCCCCCTTTTCCCCCTCCGAAAAGGAAGGGGGTCCGAATTACACTAGGAATCCTAGTAGGACTCCCCCCTTGGGGGCGCGCCATGGCCGGCCCTCTCCCCTCTCCCTTCTTTATATACGGGGGCAGGGGCACCCCAAAGCACATCAATTGTCTTAGCCGTATGCGGTGCCCCCTCCACCGTTTACTCCTCCGGTCATAATGTCGTAGTGCTTAGGCGAAGCCCTGCGCAGATCACATCACCATCATCGTTACCACTGAAGGAAATATGCCCTAGAGGCAATAATAAAGTTATTATTTATTTCCTTATTTCATGATAAATGCTTATTATTCATGCTAGAATTGTATTAACCGGAAACATAATACATGTGTGAATACATAGACAAACATAGTGTCACTAGTATGCCTCTACTTGACTAGCTCGTTTATCAGAGATGGTTATGTTTCCTAGCCATGGACAAAAGAGTTTTCATTTGATTAACGGGATCACACCATTAGGAGAATGATGTGATTGACGTGACCCATTCCGTTAGCTTAGCACTTGATCGTTTAGTATGTTGCTATTGCTTTCTTCATGACTTATACATGTTCCTGTAACTATGAGATTATGCAACTCCCGTTTACCAGAGGAACACTTTGGGTACTACCAAACGTCACAACGTAACTGGGTGATTATAAAGGAGTACTACAGGTGTTTCCGAAGGTACATGTTGAGTTGGCCTATTTCGAGATTAGGTTTTGTCACTCCGATTGTCGGAGAGGTATCTCTGGGCCCTCTCAGTAATGCACATCATTATAAGCCTTGCAAGCAATGTGACCAATGAGTTGGTTACGGGATGATGCATTATAGAACGAGTAAAGAGACTTGCCGGTGACGAGATTGAACTAGGTATTGGATACCGACGATCGAATCTCGGGCAAGTAACATACCGATGACAAAGGGAACAACGTATGTTGTTATGCGGTTTGACCGATAAAGATCTTCGTAGAATATGTAGGAGCCAATATGGGCATCCAGGTCCCGCTACTGGTTATTGACCGAGAATAGTTCTAGGTCATGTCTACATAGTTCTCGAACCTGTAGGGTCCGCACGCTTAAGGTTTCAATGACAGTTATATTATGAGTTTATGAGTTTTGATGTACCGAAGGAGTTCGGAGTCCCGGATGAGATCGGAGACATGACGAGGAGTCTCGAAATGGTCGAGACGTAAAGATCGATATATTGGACGACTATATTCGGAGTTCGGAAAGGTTCCGAGTGATTCGGGTATTTTCGGAGTACCGGAGAGTTACGTGAATTCGCCGGGGAGAAGTATTGGGCCTTATTGGGCCCTGCGGGAAAGAGAGAGGGGCTGCCTAGGGCAGGCCACGCGCCCCCCCATGACCTAGTCCGAATTGGACTAAGGGGAGGGGCCGCACCCCCTCCTTCCTTCCCTTCTCTCTTCCCCTTCCTTGTCTCCTATTCCTAATACATGGAAGGACTCCTAGTTGGACTAGGAAAGGAGGAATCCTACTCCCGGTGGGAGTAGGACTCCCCTAGGGCGCGCCATAGAAGAGGGCCGGCCCTCCCCTCCTCCACTCCTTTATATACGGGGGTAGGGGGCACCCCATGGAGACACAAGTTGATCTACGGATCGTTCCTTAGCCGTGTGCGGTGCCCCCCTCCACCATATTCCACCTCGGTCATATCGTCGCGGAGTTTAGGCGAAGCCCTGTGCTGGTAGAACATCAAACATCGTCACCACGCCGTCGTGCTGACGGAACTCATCCCCGAAGCTTTGCTGGATCGGAGCCCGGGGATCGTCATCGAGCTGAACGTGTGCTGAACTCGGAGGTACCTTACGTTCGGTGCTTGGATTGGTCGGATCGTGAAGACGTACGACTACATCAACCGCGTTGTCATAACGCTTCCGCTTACGGTCTACGAGGGTACGTGGACGAACACTCTCCCCTCTCGTTGCTATATCATCACCATGATCTTGCGTGTGCGTAGGAATTTTTTTGAAATTACTACGTTCCCCAACAGTGGCATCCGAGCCTAGGTTTTATGCGTTGATGTTATATGCACGAGTAGAACACAAGTGAGTTGTGGGCGATACAAGTCATACTGCTTACCAGCATGTCATACTTTGGTTCGGCGGTATTGTTGGATGAAGTGGCCCGGACCGACATTACGCGTACGCTTACGCGAGACTGGTTTTACCGTCGTGCTTTGCACACAGGTGACTAGCGGGTGTCTGTTTCTCCAACTTTAGTTGAACCGAGTGTGGCTACGCCCGGTCCTTGCGAAGGTTAAAACAGCACCAACTTGACGAACTATCGTTGTGGTTTTTGATGCGTAGGTAAGAACGGTTCTTGCTCAGCCCGTAGCAGCCACGTAAAACTTGCAACAACAAAGTAGAGAACGTCTAACTTGTTTTTGCAGGGCATGTTGTGATGTGATATGGTCAAGACGTGATGAGATATAAGTTGTTGTATGAGATGATCATGTTTTGTTGAAGTTATCGGCAACTGGCAGAAGCTCTATGGTTGTCTCTTGGTTGCATAAGATGCAAGTGCCAAATGATTGCTTTACTTTGTCGCTACGCGATAGCAATAGTTGCAAGAGCAATAGTTTGCGAGACGACCATGTGACGACACATTGATATAGATCAAGATGATGAAGATCATGGTGTCGTGCCGGTGACGATAGAGATCATGACAGTACTTTGGAGATGGAGATCAAAGGCGCAAGATGATCATGGCCATATCATGTCACATATTTTGATTGCATATGATGTTTATCTGTTATACATCTTATTCTGTTTTGTTCGACGGTAGCATTTTAAGATGATCTCTCACTAACTATCAAGAAGTGTTCTCCCTGAGTATGCACCATTGCGAAAGTTCTTCGTGCTGAGACACCACGTGATGATCGGGTGTGATAGGCTCTACGTTCAAATACAACGGGTGCAAAACAGTTGCACACGCGGAATACTCAGGTTAAACTTGACGAGCCTAGCATATACAGATATGGCCTCGAAACACGGAGACCGAAAGGTCGAGCGTGAATCATATAGTAGATATGATCAACATAGTGATGTTCACCATTGAAACTACTCCATCTCACGTGATGATCGGACATGGTTTAGTTGATTTGGATCACGTGATCACTTAGAGGATTGGAGGGATGTCTATCTAAGTGGGAGTTCTTAAGTAATATGATTAATTGAACTTTAATTTATCATGAACTTAGTCCTAGTAGTATTTTGCAAATTATGTTGTAGATCAATAGCTCGCGTTGTAGCTTTCATATGTTTATTTTGATATGTTCCTAGAGAAAACTGTGTTGAAAGATGTTAGTAGCAATGATGCGAATTAGATCCGTGACATGAGGTTCATCCTCATTGCTGCACAGAAGAATTATGTCCCTGATGCATCACTAGGTGACAGACCTATTGCAGGAGCAGATGCAGACGTTATAAACGTTTAGCTAGCTCAATATGATGACTACTTGATAGTTTAGTGCACCATGCTTAACGGCTTAGAATCGGGACTTCAAAGACGTTTTTGAACGACATGGACCATATAAGATGTTCCAGGAGTTGAAGTTAATATTTCAAGCAAATACCCGAGTTGAGAGATATGAAGTCTCCAACAAGTTCTATAGCTAAAAGATGGAGGAGAATCGCTCAACTAGTGAGCATGTGCTCAGATTGTCTGGGTACTTCAATCGCTTGAATCAAGTGGGAGTTAATCTTCCAGATAAGATAGTGATTGACAGAATTCTCTAGTCACCATCACTGAGTTACTAGAACTTTGTGATGAACTATAATATGCAAGGGATGACGAAAATTATTCCTGAGCTCTTCGCGATGTTGAGATCGGCGAAGGTAGAAATCAAGAAAAGAGGATCAAGTGTTGATGGTTAACAAGATCACTAGTTTCAAGAAAAAGGCAAAGGGAAAAGAAGGGGAACTTCAAGAATAACGGTAAGCAAGTTGCTGCTCAAGTGAAGAAACCCAAGTCTGGTCCTAAGCCTGAGACTAAGTGCTTCTACTTCAAAGAGACTGGTCACTGGAAGAGGTACTACCCCAAGTGATTGGCGGATAAGAAGGATGGCAAAGTGAACATAAGTATATTTGATATACATGTTATTGATGTGTACGTTACTAGTGTTTATAGCAACCCCTCAGTATTTGATACTAGTTCAGTTGCTAAGATTAGTAAATCGAAACGGGAGTTGCAGAATAAACAGAGACTAGTTAAGGGTGAAGTGACGATGTGTGTTGGAAATAGTTCCAAGATTGATATGATCATCATCGCACACTCCCTATACTTTCAGGATTAGTGTTAAACCTAAATAAGTGTTATTTGGTGTTTGCGTTGAGCATGAATATGATTTGATCATGTTTATTGCAATACGGTTATTCATGTAAGTTAGAGAATAATTGTTGTTCTGTTTTCATGAATAAAACCTTCTATGGTCATACACCCAATGAAAATGGTTTGTTGGATCTCGATCGTGTGATACACACATTCATAATATTGAAGCCAAAAGATGCAAAGTTAATAATGATAGTGCAACTTATTTGTGGCATTGTCGTTTAGGTCATATTGGTGTAAAGCGCATGAAGAAACTCCATGCTGATGGAATTTTGGAATCACTTGATTATGAATCACTTGATGCTTGCGAACCATGCCTCATGGGCAAGATGACTAAAGACTCTGTTCTCCGGAACAATGGAGTGAGAAACTGACTTATTGGAAATAATACATACTAATGTATGCGGTCCGATGAGTGTTAAAGCTCATGGCAAGTACCATAATTTTCTGACCTTCACAGATGATTTGAAGCAGATATGGGTATATCTACTTGATGAAACATAAGTCTGAAATAGTTGAAAGGTTCAAAGAATTTCAAAGTGAAGTGGAAAAATCATCGTAACAGGAAAATAAAATTTCTGCGATCTGATCGCGGAAACGAATATTTGAGTTACGAGTTTGGTCTTCAATTAAAACAGTGTGGAATAGTTTCACTGCTCACGCCACCTGGAACACCACAACGTTATGGTGTGTCCGAACGTCGTAACCGCACTTTATTGGATATGGTGTGATCTATGATGTCTCTTACTGATTTACCAATATTGTTTTGGGGTCATGCATTAGAGACAGCTGCATTCACATTAAAAGGGCACCATCTAAATCCGTTGAGACGACAACATATGAACTGTGGTTTAGCAAGAAACCCAAGTTATCGTTTCTTAAAGTTTGGGGCTGCGATGCTTATGTGAAAAAGTTTCATCCTGATAAGCTCGAACCCAAATCGGAGAAGTGCGTCTTCATAGAATACCCAAAGGAAATAGTTGGGTACACCTTCTATCACAGATCCGAAGGCAAGATATTCGTTGCTAAAAATGGATTCTTTCTAGAGAAGGAGTTTCTCTCGAAAGAAGTGAGTGGGAGGAAAGTAGAGCTTGATAAGGTAATTTGTACCTTCTCCCGAATTGGAAAGTAGTTCATCACGGAAATCAGTTCCAGTGATTCCTACACCAATTAGTGAAGAAGCTAATGATGATGATCATGAAACTTTAGATCAACTTACTACAAAACCTCGTAGGTCTTCCAAAGTACAGTCCGCACCAGAGTAGTACGGTAATACTGTTCTGGAAGTCATGTTAGTAGACCATGATGAACCTACGAACTATGAGGAAGCGATGATGAGCCCAGATTCTGCGAAATGGCTTGAGGCCATAAAATCTGAGATATGATCCATGTATGAGAACAAAGTATGGACTTTGATTGACTTGCTCGATGATCAGCAAGCCATGTTAAATAAATGGATCTTCAAGAGGAAGACGGACACTGATAGTAGTGTTACTATCCACTAAGCTCGACTTGTTGCAAAAGGTTTTCAACAAGTTCAAGGGGTTGAATACGATGATATTTTCTCACTCGTATCGATGCTAAGTCTGTCCGAATCATGTTAGCAATTGCCGGATTTTATGAAATCTGGCAAATGGATAAACAAAACTGCATTCCTTAATGGAGTTATTAAAGAAGAGTTGTATGTGATGCAACCAAGAGGTTTTGTCGATCCTAAAGGTGTTAATAAAATGTGCATCTATGGACTAGTGCAAGCATCTCGGAGTTGGAATATACGCTTTGATAAGTTGATCAAAGCATATAGTTTTATACAGACTTGCGGTGAATCCTGTATTTACAAGAAAGTGAGTGGGAGCACTACAACATTTTTGATAAGTATATGTGAATGACATATTGTTGATCGGATGTAATGTTGAATTATTCTGCAAAGCATAAAGGAGTATTTGAAAGGAGTTTTTCGAAGAAAGACCTCAGTCAAGCTACTTACATATTGAGCATCAAGATCTATTGAGATAGATCAAGACGCTTGATAAGATTTTCAATGAGTACATACCTTGACAAGATTTTGAAGTAGTTCAAAAACGGAACAGTCAAAGAAAGAGTTCTTGCCTGTGTTGCAAAGGTATGAAATTGAGTAAGACTCAAATCCCGACCACAGCAGAAAATAGAAAGAGAATGAAAAGCCATTCCCTATGCCTCAGTCATAGGTTCTATAAAGTATGCTATGCTATGTACCAGACCTATTGTATACCTTGCTCTGTATTTGACAAGGGAGTACAATAGTGATCTAGGAGTAGATCACTGGACATTGGTCAAGAATATCCTTAGTGAGGACTAAGGAAATATTTCTCGATAATGGAGGTGATAAAAGAGCCCGTCGTAAAAGTTACCTCGGTGCAAGTTTTCACACCGATCCAGATGACTCTAAGTCTCAATCTGGATACATATTGAAAGTGGGAGCGATTAGCTCGAGTAGCTCCGTTCAGAGCATTGTAGACATAGAATATTTGCAAAATACATACGGCTCTGAATGTGACAGACCCGTTGACTAAGCTTCTCTCACGAGCAAAACATGATCACACCTTAGTACTCTTTGGGTGTTAATCACATAGCGATGTGAACTAGATTATTGACTCTAGTAAACCCTTTGGGTGTTGGTCACATGATGATGTGAACTATGGGTGTTAATCATATACAGATATGAATATTGGTGTTAAATCACATGGCGATGTGAACTAGATTATTGACTCTAGTGCAAGTGGGAGACTGAAGGAAATATGCCCTAGAGGCAATAATAAAGTTATTATTTATTTCCTTATTTCATGATAAATGTTTATTATTCATGCTAGAATTGTATTAACCGGAAACATAATACATGTGTGAATACATAGACAAATATAGTGTCACTAGTATGCCTCTACTTGACTAGCTCGTTTATCAGAGATGGTTATGTTTCCTATCCATGGACAAAAGAGTTGTCATTTGATTAACGGGATCACAACATTAGGAGAATGATGTGATTGACTTGACCCATTCCGTTAGCTTAGCACTTGATCGTTTAGTATGTTGCTATTGCTTTCTTCACGACTTATACATGTTCCTGTAACTATGAGATTATGCAACTCCCGTTTACCGGAGGAACACTTTGGGTACTACCAAACATCACAACATAACTGGGTGATTATAAAGGAGTACTACAGGTGTCTCCGAAGGTACATGTTGAGTTGGCGTATTTCGAGATTAGGTTTTGTCACTCCGATTGTCGGAGAGGTATCTCTGGGCCCTCTCGGTAATGCACATCATTATAAGCCTTGCAAGCAATGTGACCAATGAGTTGGTTACGGGATGATGCATTATAGAACGAGTAAAGAGACTTGCCGGTGACGAGATTGAACTAGATATTGGATACCGACGATCGAATCTCGGGCAAGTAACATACCGATGACAAAGGGAACAACGTATGTTGTTATGCAGTTTGACCGATAAAGATCTTCGTAGAATATGTAGGAGCCAATATGGGCATCCAGGTCCCGCTATTGGTTATTGATCGAGAATAGTTCTAGGTCATGTCTACATAGTTCTCTAACCCGTAGGGTCCGCACGCTTAAGGTTTCGATGACAATTATATTATGAGTTTATGAGTTTTGATGTACCGAAGGAGTTCGGAGTCCCGGATGAGATCGGGGACATGACGAGGAGTCTCAAAATGGTCGAGACGTAAAGATCGATATATTGGACGACTATATTCGGAGTTCGAAAAGGTTCCGAGTGATTCGGGTATTTTTCGGAGTACCGGAGAGTTACGGGAATTCGCCGGGGAGAAGTATTGGGCCTTATTGGGCCCTGCGGGAAAGAGAGAGGGGCTGCCTAGGGCAGGCCACGCGCCCCCCGTGACCTAGTCCGAATTGGACTAAGGAGAGGGGCCGCACCCCCTCCTTCCTTCCCTTCTCTCTTCCCCTTCCTTGTCTCCTACTCCTAATACATGGAAGGACTCCTAGTTGGACTAGGAAAGGGGGAATCCTACTCCCGGTGGGAGTAGGACTCCCCTAGGGCGCGCCATAAAAGAGGGCCGGCCCTCCCCTTCTCCACTCCTTTATATACGGGGGTAGGGGTCACCCCATGGAGAGACAAGTTGATCTACGGATCGTTCCTTAGCCGTGTGCGGTGCCCCCCTCCACCATATTCCACCTCGGTCATATCGTCGTGGAGTTTAGGCGAAGCCCTGCGCCGGTAGAACATCAAACATCGTCACCACGCCGTCGTGCTGACGGAACTCATCCCCGAAGCTTTGCTGGATCGGAGCCCGGGGATCGTCATCGAGCTGAATGTGTGCTGAACTCGGAGGTGCCGTACGTTCGGTGCTTGGGTCGGTCGGATCGTGAAGACGTACGACTACATCAACCGCGTTGTCATAACGCTTCCGCTTACGGTCTACGAGGGTACGTGGACGAACACTCTCCCCTCTTGTTGCTATATTATCACCATGATCTTGCGTGTGCGTAGGAATTTTTTTGAAATTACTACGTTCCCCAACAACCACGTCGTCGTGCTGACGAAACTCATCTCCTTCGTACCTGAGGGAGTCCTGGACTAGGGGGTGTCCGGATAGCCGGACTATCATCAGCGGCCGGACTCCAAGACTATGAAGATACAAGATTGAAGACTTCGTCCCGTGTCTGGATGGGACTTTCCTTGGCATGGAAGGCAAGCTTGGCGATACGGATATGTAGATCTCCTACCATTGTAACCGACTCTGTGTAACCCTAGCCCTCTCCGGTGTTTATATAAACCGGAGGGTTTTAGTCCGAAGGACACACAACCATTACAACAATCATACCATAGGCTAGCTTCTAGGGTTTAGCCTGCTTGATCTCGTGGTAGATCCACTCTTGTACTACCCATATCATCAATATCAATCAAGCAGGAGTAGGGTTTTACCTCCATCGAGAGGGCCCGAACCTGGGTAAAAACATCGTGTCCCTTGTCTCCTGTTACCATCCGCCTAGACGCACAGTTCGGGACCCCCTACCCGAGATCCGTCGGTTTTGACACCGACATTGGTGCTTTCATTGAGAGTTCCTCTGTGTCGTCACCGATAGGCTTGATGGCTTCTTCAATCAACAACGATGCAATCCAGGGTGAGACTTTTCTCCCTAGACAGATCTTTATGTTCGGCGGCTTTGCACTGCGGGCTAATTCGCTTGGCCATCTGGAGCAGATCGAAAGCTACGCCCCTGGCCATCAGGTCAGATTTGGAAGCCTAAACTTCACGGCTGACATCCGCGGAGACTTGATCTTCGATGGATTCGATCCACAGCCGAGCGCGCCGCGCTGTCACGATGGGCATGATTTAGCTCTGCCGCCGGACAGTACCCTGGAGGCCGCACACGAGTCCGCTCTGACCCATAGTTCGGAGCCGACCGCGCAGATCGAGGACAGGTGGCTGGACACCGCCTCGGGGGCTGCAACTCCCACGGTGATGGAGCCGAATACTAACCTTGTCCCTTGCAAAGCTCGTGACTCCGAGGTGCCGGACTCCTTGCGGACTCCGAACCCCCTGCGCCCCTGCCAATCGAATCCGATTGGGCGCCAATCATGGAGTTCACCGCTGCGGACATCTTTCCGCACTCACCCTTTGGCGACATCCTGAATTCGCTAAAGTACCTCTCATTATCAGGAGAGCCCTGGCCGGACTACGGTCAATATGGCTGGGATGCGGACGATGAAGAAATTCAAAGCCCACCCACCACCCACTTTGTAGCCACTGTCGACGATCTAACCGACATGCTAGACTACGACTCCGAAGACATCGACGGTATGGACGACGATGCCGGAGACGACCAAGAACCAGCGCCTACGGGGCACTGGAAGACCACCTCGTCATACGACATATACATGGTGGACACTCCAAAGGATGGAGACGGCGAAGAAGCAGCGAAGGCAGATTCCTCTAAGAAACAACCCAAGCGCCGACGTCAGCAGCGCCGCTCTAAATCCCGCCACAACAAGAATGGAGATTCCAGCACCGGAGATAATAACACCTTAGAGAGTGCCGAAGACAACCCCCTCCAGCAAGATTCAGCACAGGAGGACGGAGAAGCCAGCCCTCAAGAGAGAGCGGCAGACGAGGAGATAGAGGATGACAATTACATGCCTCCCTCTGGAGACGAGGCAAGCCTCAACGATGACGAATTCGTCGTGCCCGAGGATCCCGTCGAACTAGAGCGTTTTAAACGCAGGCTAATGGCCACGGCGAACAGCCTAAAGAAAAAGCAGCAACAGCTTCGAGCTGATCAAGACCTGCTGGCCGATAGATGGACCGAGGTCCTCGCGGTCGAAGAGTATGAACTCGAACGCCCCTCCAAAAGCTACCCAAAACGCAAGTTGCTCCCCTGATTAGAGGAGGAGGCATATAAACCTTCATCACCAGCGCACAATACGGCAGACCAACCACCTCGTGGCCGCGATAGAGAGGCATCTAGGCCCTCCACCAGAACCGTACCCCGGCACCGCTCGAAAAGCGCGAAGCCACGGGGGAATGCACCGGACTTGCAAGACGTACTGGAGGACAAGGCAAGCCAATAAAGATCTATCTACGGATCACGTGGGCGCCCCACGATCCACGACGACTACCGTCGCGCCGGATACAGCAACTCCGGTCGGGCCGAACACAGCTGACAAAGCTCTCTTGAGCTACGTCGTGATATTGCTCAATATAGAGGCGCCGCACACCCACTATGCTTCACAGATGAAGTAATGGATCATCAAATCCCTGAAGGGTTTAAACCCGTGAACATTGAATCCTATGATGGCACAACAGACCCCGCGGTTTGGATCGAAGATTATCTCCTTCATATCCATATGGCCCGCGGTGACGATCTCCACGCCATCAAGTATCTCCCGCTCAAGCTTAAAGGACCAGCTCGGCATTGGCTTAACAGCTTGCCAGCAGAGTCAATTGGGTGCTGGGAGGACCTGGAAGCCGCATTTCTTGACAACTTCTAGGGCACATATGTGCGACCACCAGACGCCGATGACCTAAGCCATATAATTCAGCAGCCAGATGAACCGGCAAGACAGTTCTGGACATGGTTCTTAACAAAGAAAAATCAAATTGTCGACTGTCCGGATGCAGAGGCCCTCGCAGCCTTCAAACATAACATCCGCGATGAGTGGCTGGCCCGGCACCTAGGACAGGAAAAGCCGAAATCCATGGCAGCCCTCACATCACTCATGACCCGCTTCTGTGCGGGGGGGGGGGGTTATAGCTGGCTAGCCCGCAGTAACAATCTCAGCAAAAACTTTGGCAGTCTGGACAACAAGGACCGCAATGGCAGGTCGCGTCGTAACAAAAACAAACGTCGCGTTAACGGCGATAACACTGAGGATACGGCGGTCAATGCCGGATTCAGAGGCTCTAAACCCGGTCAGCGGAAAAAGCCATTCAAAAGAACTACTCCGGGTCCGTCCAATTTGGACTGAATACTCGACCACTCTTGCCAGATACATGGCACCCCCGAAAAACCAGCTAACCACACCAACAGGGATTGTTGGGTATTCAAGCAGGCAGGCAAGTTAATTGCCGAAAACAATGGCAAGGGGCTGCATAGCGATGACGAGGAGGAGACCCGGCCGCCGAACAGTACAGGACAGAAGGGTTTCCCCCCACAAGTGCGGACGGTAAACATGATATACACAACCCACATACCCAAGAGGGAGTGGAAGCGTGCACTTAGGGACGTATATGCGATGGAGCCAGTCGCCCCGAAGTTCAATCCATGGTCCTCTTGCCCGATCACTTTCGATCGAAGGGACCACCCCACCAGTATCCGCCATGGCGGATTCGCCGCATTGGTTTTGGACCCAATCGTCGATGGATTTCACCTCACTAGAGTCCTGATGGACGGCGGCAGCAGTCTGAACCTGCTTTATCAGGATATAGTGCGCAAGATGGGCATAGACCCCTCAAGGATTAAACCTACAAAGACGACCTTCAAAGGCGTCATACCAGGTGTTGAGGCCAATTGTACAGGCTCAGTCACACTGGAAGTGGTCTTCGGATCCCCGGATAATTTCCGAAGCGAGGAGTTAATCTTCGACATAGTCCCGTTCCGCAGTGGCTATCACGCTCTGCTCGGACGAACCGCGTTTGCAAAGTTCAACGCGGTGCCGCATTATGCATACCTTAAGCTCAAGATGCCAGGCCCTTGTGGAGTCATCACGGTCAACAGAAACACTGAACGCTTCCTCCGAACAGAGGAACACACAGCAGCTCTCGCGGCAGAAGTACAGAGCAGCCTCTTAAGGCAATTTTCCAGTCCGGTCGTTAAACGACAGGACATGGCTAAACGCGCCCGGAGTAACATACATCAAGACCACCTGGCACGTTCCGAGCACGCGTAGCAATGCGGCCCCAACCCCAGCCCTTGCATGATTGCAAGACGAGCCCTTCGCGTACATCATTACGCTCTGGAGATACCATGGGCATAGGGGGAGGGGCACGACCACGATGGGCCCAGAGTGCGGCTCAACCACACCAGGGGCTCCCAAGTGTGTGACCTTTTTTTTCCAGGACTCCGTTCACCAGAGGCCCTGTCCGGCAGTAGATCTGCCGAACTCACGATACAACAGCCAGGGAGGGACAATGGCTACGACGAACACTCAGGTGGTCTCCATTATGAGCATTAAATCTGTTTAATACACCATTCCGCGGCCTACCCCTGGAGGGGGACATGTCTAATAGTCCAAACCCTTGCTTACCGCACTATTTGTATTGTTCTGCACTCATAGCAGAATTCCTTGAATAAACAATGCATCACTTTTTGTTTATAATTGTATTTCTTTACATACATGTTCATTTATGACATCTTGCACATGTACATTTTGGTACGGCCGAATACACCAGGGGCTTATGTTCCCCGCATTATGGTGTGATAAGCCCGAACACTTTTACAAGTGCGGCACCCCGAACTTATAGCATTATATGCATCGGCTCCGAATCATGTCTTGGGTCAATAGTTGGGTTTGCCCGGCTCCCATGTTTTGGTACCTTACGTTCCGTTCTATCGGCTAAGGTAGCACTGGGAGAACCACTGCGATTGCGCCCCGGTTGAGCTGCGCGAGCGCCTCAGTGGAGAAAGCTAAAACTGACCGTCATGATAAGGCGAGAGCTGGTCGCTGTTTGAGAGGTCTTTTCGAGTCCCTAAAGACTTATGCCGCTTAGAGCGAGGAACCGGCTTCGTCTGGCCCAGGCGTGGATAGCGCCCCGAACTCGGTCTTCCAAACTCTAGGGGCTTCGCCGAAATTTAAAATTATAGAATTCTATGGCTAAGTGAGAGTGTTCAAGCGTTATAAGTCCGGTTGCCTTATTCGTTGTGTTGAGCGCCTCCCTAGATGGACCCAAAAATGGGAACAAGAGTGCTCAAGTTTATCTCGAACATCCCAGCACTCGTGGCATGGGGGCTAAAGCCGACGACTTGCCATCTCTCAGATTTGATAAACGGCCGCACAGAAGGTAATATTTTAAATCAATAAGCGTTGCTTAGCGCATATGAACAAAGTTTTGAGCGCACAGGATAACACATTGCGAGTCTACTCAAAAATTACATCTTTAGGGCACTCATCCGCAATCTTGCGGGCACCCTTCAGGACGCTCTTATAGTACATCTCGGGCGTACGATACTCCTTGCCCGCTGGCGGCGTGTCCGTTAGAAGCCTCTCAGCATCCAGCCTGCCCCAGTGCACCTTTGCGCGGGCAAGGGCCCGACAGGCACCTTCAATACAGACGGAGCGCTTGATAACTTCCACCCAAGGGCACGCATCCACCAGCCGCCGCACAAGGCCGGAGTAGCTCCCAGGCACGGCCTCCTCAGGCCACAGCCGGACTATGAGGCCCTTCATGGCCTGCTCGTCTACCTTGTGGAGCTCGACGAGCTGCTTCAGCTGGTCACTAGGGGGCACCGGATGTCCGGCCTCAGCATACTGAGACCAGAAGACCTTCTCCGTTGAGCTCCCCTCCTCGGCCTGGTAGAATGCGGTGGCATCGGACACGCTGCAAGGCAGATCTGCAAACGCTCCTGGAGAGCTCCGAATTCGGGTAAGTAACAAGTAATTCACATTCACATGCTTGCTTTGCATGAAAAATGCCTTACCCGCCGCTATTTTCTTCACTGCCTCAATCTCCTGGAGGGCCTTATGGGCCTTGGCCTTAGCGGCTTTGGCACTTTCAAGAGCCGAGGCAAGCTCGGACTCTTGGGTCTTCGAGTCGCGCTCCAAACTCTCATGCTTTTCCATGAGAGCCTGGAGCTCTTGCCGCACCTCCGCCACCTGCGCCTCCTGCTTCTCTCGCTCCGCTCGTTCCGTGGCCGCATTACGTTCGGCCGCGGACATGGCCTCCTTCAGGGTTTCCACCTCGTCCGTGGCCCCTGCAGTGCCCACGTTATCCTTGTTATTTCTATTGCAACCAAAATCCTTTTCTGTAAGGTACAAGTTTAATACGGTGTTACTCACCTTCTTTGTCCTCGAGCTGCCTATTGGCAAGGCCGAGCTCGTTCTCGGACCGCTCGAGGTCCTGCTTCAAAGCACCGACCTCCGCAGTCAATGCGGCAGAGGTCAGCAGCGCAACCTGCAATCCCATATTGACATAATTTCTAGAACTCCTGCATATATCTTTTTAGATCCTCAGTCCGGCTTTTCTTTTTGAACACCGAACCGAGCATCAGGGGCTACTGTCTATGCGGTATTACATTACATATTCTAAAAAACTTCTTACCTCAAAGCCTGTTAGAAGGCTGCTGCAGGCTTTGGTCAGCCCGCTCTTGGCGAGCTGAACCTTCTGAATCACCGCACTCATAATAGTGCGGTGTTCTTCCTCGATGGAAGCGCTGTTGAGCGCCTCCAACAAGTTGTCCGGCGCCTCCGGTTGGACGGAGGCCGCCGGTGTCACGGTCTTGCCCTTCTTGCGAAGGGGCCGCCTGCCGGACTCCGGAACCCCTGCGGGTTCCGGTGCAGAGTCCGGTACGAAGTCCAGGAGGTTGCCCTGTGGCACCTCCGGAGCCTCCCCCTCCTGGCGGGTCCCCTCCTGGGATCCCACCTCGGCGTCCTTAGCATCACGAGGGGTGGAGGCGGTCGCAATGGAATCCACATCCGACGGAGCCAAGGACCCGCTCGATGAAGCGGGTAGATCCTCCTCGGCCGGAGTGCAGGTTGTATGCGGCATTAGAAGGACACTACGCGGCACAAGGAAAAATTATAAATCACTCAGGAATCCGGATACTTACGATCTTGCCAGGGGCTTGGCCCTTGAGAGCCACTCCTCGTCGTTGTCATCGGCGTTGGCGGAGCAGTCCGGAGGAAGGGTCCTCCCCTTCTTGGACCCTTCGGCCTCCCTCGTTGGGGAAGCCTTCCTCTTCCTCTCTCCCCCCTCTTGGGGAGAGTCCTCTTTCTCCTTCTCGTCTTCGGGGGAGGAGTCCGCCTTGGAGCCATCGGATGACGAGTCCGATACCACCTGGCGCTGGGAACTCCTTCGGGTTCCCGTGGCCTTCTTCTTGGCCTTCTTCTCCGGCACCACGTAAAGGGCCGGAACCAGCAGCCCCGACAAACGGGTGTCCGCTGGGTCTTCGGGAAGGGGAGCCGGACAGTCGACCTGTCCGGACGTCCTCTGCCAGTCCTGTTAAAGGCATTGGGAGTTTTAGATCCCACATAGAGTCAAACTATGAAAGAAATAAGTGTCCTGTAAAGGATAACAAAGCTTACCTCGCCGGCCGGGCGCTTGGTGCTGAATCCGCGATCTTCAGTTGCGGATGCGGGGGCTTCTCTGCCCTTGAACAGCACCCTCCAGGCAGCTTCGTACGTCGTGTCGAAGAGCCCGCTCAGGGTCCGGTGTTGTGCTGGATCGAACTCCCACAAATTGAAGGCTCGTTGTTGGCAGGGGAGAATCCGGCGGACGAGCATGACCTGGATCACATTGACAAGCTTAAGCTTCTTGTTCACCAGGGTCTGGAGACAGGACTGGAGTCCTATCAGCTCCTCCGAACTACCCCATAGCAAGCCCTTCTCTTTCCAGGAGGTGAGCTGCATGGGGATACCAGATCTGAACTCGGGGGCCGCTGTTTAGGGTCACGCGGCTCGGTGATGTAGAACCACCCCGATTGCCACCCCTTGACGGACTCCACGAAGGCACCCTCAAGCCAGATGATGTTGGGCATTTTGCCCACCATGGCGCCTCCGCACTCCGCTTGGACGCCCTTCACTACCTTCGGCTTGACATTGAAGGTTTTTAGCCACAAGCCGAAGTGGGCCTGGATGCAGAGGAAGGCCTCGCACACGACGATAAACCCCGAGATGTTGAGGATGAAGTTTGGCGCCAGATCATGGAAGTCTAGGCCGAAGTAGTACATGAGCCCCCGGACGAAGGGATGAAGTGGGAAGCCCAGTCTGCGGAGGAAGTGGGGAAGGAATACAACCCTCTCATGAGGCCTGGGGGTGGGGATGAGCTGCCCCTCGTCGGGCAGCCGGTGCGTGATGTCGCTGGATAGGTATCCGGCGCCACGCAGCTTCTCGATGTGCCCCTCCGTAACGGAGGAGGCCATCCACTTGCCTCCAGCTCTGGACATGGCTGGAGAAGGTTGAGACGAGATGTGCGGACTTGGGCGCTGGAGCTCGAGTGCGCGGAGATGGATAAGCAAAGGAGGAAGAAGGCGTAGGTAAAAAGGTGGATCCTTATCCCCTTATATATGGACGGACGAAGACTATGCGTCCCCACCAGCCTGGTAAAACTCGCTTATCTCCCAAGCGCCACCATCAATGGCGCGGTTGGGTTACCCACGCCCGTATTGAAGGGAATCCCGAAATAAGGGGAACACGATCTCTGCTTCGACAAGACGTGCCAAGGAAACCGCTTCGCTAAATGCGCTGAGGTGGTATAGTAAAAAACGATTCAAGTAAAGGCTTGGTGGTGGTGTGACATCATGCCACAAAATACGTCAGCAGATTGGACTTGTGTACATATTATTCTCTCTACGGTGGAAGGTGGAATTTATTTTGCAGAGCCGGACACTATCCTGGTGTTCACAATCTTCTATGAATTATTCGGAGGAGGAACCCGCCTTGCAATGCCGAAAAATATGCGTGCCGGACTCATCGTCATTGAAGCCTGGTTCAGGGGCTACTGAGGGGTCCTGGACTAGGGGGTGTCCGGATAGCTGGACTATCATCATCGGCCGGACTCCAAGACTATGAAGATACAAGATTGAAGACTTCGTCCCGTGTCCGGATGGGACTTTCCTTGGCGTGGAAGGCAAGCTTGGCGATACCGATATGTAGATCTCCTACCATTGTAACCGACTCTGTGTAACCCTAGCCCTCTCCGGTGTCTATATAAACCGGAGGGTTTTTGTCCGTAGGACACACAACCATTACAACAATCATACCATAGGCTAGCTTCTAGGGTTTAGCCTCCTTGATCTCGTGGTAGATCCACTCTTGTACTACCCATATCATCAATATCAATCAAGCAGGAGTAGGGTTTTACCTCCATCGAGAGGGCCCGAACCTGGGTAAAAACATTGTGTCCCTTATCTCCTGTTACCATCCGCCTAGACGCACAGTTCGGGACCCCCTACCCGAGATCCGCCGGTTTTGACATCGACAATACCTCTACTGGATCAAGAGTTCGAGGGACATCATCGAGCTGAACGTGTGCAAAACCCGGAGGTGCCGTACGTTCGGTACTTGATCAGCTGATTCGAGAGGACGTTTGACTACATCAACCGCGTTAAGTTAACACTTCCGCTTTCAGTCTACGAGGATACGTGGACACACTCTCCCCCTCTCGTTGCTATGCATCTCCTAGATAGATCTTGCGTGAGCGTAGGAATTTTTTTGAAATTGCATGCTATGTTTCCCAACACAATTGCCTTAGCGAAGGAATCCAAATTTCACAAAAGAACCAAACACATTGAGAGACGCTTCAACTCCATCCGTGATCAAATCAAGGAGGGAGACATAGAGATTTGCAAAATACATATGTATCTGAATATAGCAGACCCATTGACTAAGCCTCTTCCACGAGCAACACATGATCAACACCAAGACTCCATGGGTGTTAGAATCATTGCAATGTAATCTAGATTATTGACTCTAGTGCAAATGGGAGACTGAAGGACCTAGAGGCAATAATAAAGTTGTTATTTTATATTTCCTTATTGATAAATGTTTATTATTCATGCTAGAATTGTATTGATCGGAAACCTAAATACATGTGTGAATACATAGACAAACACTTTGTCCCTAGTGAGCCTCTACTTGACTAGCTCGTTGATCAAAGATGGTTAAGATTTCCTAACCATGGACCTGAGTTGTCATTTGACAACAGGATCACATCATTAGGATATGTGATGGACAAGACCCATCTGTTACCTTAGCATATTAATCGTTTAGTTTTATTGCTATTGCTTTCTTCATGTGAAATACATATTCCTTTGACTATGAGATTATGCAACTCCCGGATACCGTAGGAATGCCTTGTGTGCTATCAAACATCACAACGTAACTGGGTGATTATAAAGATGTTGTATAGGTATCTCCGAAGGTGTTTCTTGAGTTGGCAAAGATTGAGATTATGATTTGTCACTCTGAGTATCGGAGAGGTATCTCTGGGCCCTCTCGGTAATACACATCATAAGATGCCTTGCAAGCAAAGTTACTAATGAGATAGTTGCAGGATGATGTATTATGGAACGAGTAAAGAGACTTGCCGGTAACGATATTGAACTAGGCATGAAGATACCGACGATCGAATCTCGGGAAAGTAACATACCGATGACAAAGGGAATAACGTACGTTGTCATAACGGTTCGACCAATAAAGATATTCCTAGAATATGTGGGAGCCAATATGAGCATCCAGGTTCCGCTATTGGTTATTGACCGAAGAGGTGTCTCGGTCATGTCTACATAGTTCTCGAACCCGTAGGGTCCGCACGCTTAACGTTCAATGACGATATTGTATTATATGAGTTATGTGATTTGGTGACCGAATGTTGTTCGGAGTCCCGGATGAGAGCATGGACATGAAGAGGAGTCTCAAAATGGTCGAGAGGTAAATATTGATATATAGGACGATAGTATTCAGACATCGGAAGTGTTTCGGAGGGTACCGGGTACATATCGGGTAACCAGAAGGGGTTTCGGGCACCCCCGACAAAAGATATGGGCCTTTTGGGCCAAGTGGGGAAACGCACCAGCCACCAGGGGCTGGTGCGCCCCCTGTATGGGCCAAACCAGAGGAGAAAGGAAAGAGGGGAAGGGAGAAGGAAAGGGGAGATTCGGCTGAAGGAAATATGCCCTAGAGGCAATAATAAAGTTATTATTTATTTCCTTATTTCATGATAAATGTTTATTATTCATGCTAGAATTGTATTAACCGGAAACATAATACATGTGTGAATACATAGACAAACATAGTTCCACTAGTATGCCTCTACTTGACTAGCTCGTTAATCAAAGATGGTTAAGTTTCCTAACCATAGACATGAGTTGTCATTTGATTAACGGGATCACATCATTAGGAGAATGATGTGATTGACTTGACCCATTCTGTTAGCTTAGCACTTGATCGTTTAGTATGTTGCTATTGCTTTCTTCATGACTTATACATGTTCCTATGACTATGAGATTATGCAACTCCCGTTTACCGGAGGAACACTTTGTGTGCTACCAAACGTCACAACATAACTGGGTGATTATAATGGAGCTCTACAGGTGGCTTCGAAGGTACATGTTGAGTTGGCGTATTTCGAGATTAGGATTTGTCACTCTGACTGTCGGAGGGGTATCTCTGGTCCCTCTCGGTAATGCACATCACTATAAGCCTTGCAAACAATGTGACTAATGAGTTAGTTGCGGGATGATGCATTACATAACGAGTAAAGAGACTTGCCGGTAACGAGATTGAACTAGGTATTGAGATACCGACGATCGAATCTCGGGCAAGTAACATACCGATGACAAAGGGAACAACGTACATTGTTATGTGGTTTGACCGATAAAGATCTTCGTAGAATATGTAGGAGCCAATATGAGCATCCAGGTTCCGCTATAGGTTATTGACCGGAGACGTGTCTCGGTCATGTCTACATAGTTCTCGAACCCGTAGGGTCCGCACGCTTAAGGTTTCGATGACAATTTTATTATGAGTTTTGATGAACCAAAGGAGTTCGGAGTCCTGGATGAGATCGGGGACATGACGAGGAGTCTCGAAATGGTCGAGACGTAAAGATCAATATATTGGACGACTATATTCGGACATCGGAAAGGTTCCGAGTGGTTCGGGTATTTTTTGGAGTACCGGGGAGTTAGGGAATACGGGGGACGAAGTATATGGGCCTTATTGGGCTTTAGGGGAGAGAGAGAGGCAGGCCGCACGCCCCGCAATGACTAGTCTGAATTGGACTAAGGGGAGGGGCGGCGCCCCCTCCTTCCTTCTCTTCCCTCTCCCCCTTCCTTGTCTCCTACTCCTACTACATGGAAGGGGAGGAATCCTACTTCCGGTGGGAGTAGAACTCCTCCAGGGCGCGCCAAAGGGGCCGGCCCTCTCCCCCTCCTCCACTCCTTTATATACGAGGGCAGTGGGGCACCTCTAGACACAACAATTGATCTCTTGATCTCTTAGCCGTGTGCGGTGCCCCCCCTCCACCATAGTCCTCCTCGATAATATTGTAGAGGTACTTAGGCGAAGCCCTACGACGGTAGAACATCAAGATCATCACCACGCCGTCGTGCTGACAGAGCTCTCCCTCGACACTTGGCTGGATCAGAGTTCGAGGGACGTCATCGAGCTGAACGTGTGCTAGAACTCTGAGGTGTCGTAGTTTTGGTGCTTGATCGGTCGGGCCGTGAAGGCGTACGACTACATCAACCGCGTTGTTCTAACGCTTCCGCTTTTCGGTCTACGAGGGTACGTGGACACACTCTCCCCTCTCGTTGCTATGCATCACCATGATCTTGCGTGTGCGTAGGAAATTTTTTGAAATTACTATGTTCCCCAACAGTGGCATCCGAGCCTGGTTTAATGCGTTGATGTTATATGCATGAGTAGAACACAAGTGAGTTGTGGGCGATACAAGTCATACTGCTTACCAGCATGTCATTTTTGGTTCGGCGGTATTGTTGGATGAAGCGGCCCGGACCGACATTACGCGTATGCTTACGTGAGACTGGTTCTACCGACGTGCTTTGCACATAGGTGGCTGGCGGGTGTCTGTTTCTCCAACTTTAGTTGAACCGAGTGTGGCTACACCCGGTCCTTGCGAAGGTTAAAACAGCACTAACTTGACGAACTGTCATTGTGGTTTGGATGCGTAGGTAAGAACGGTTCTTGCTCAACCCGTAGCAGCCACGTAAAATCTGCAACAACAAAGTAGAGGACGTCTAACTTGTTTTTGCAGGGCATGTTGTGATGTGATATGGTCAAGACATGATGCTATATTTTATTGTATGAGATTATCATGTTCTGTCACCGAGTTATCGGCAACTGGCAGGAGCCATATGGTTGTCGCTTTATTGTATGAAATGCAAGCACTCTGTAATTGCTTTACTTTATCACTAAGCGGTAGCGGTAGTCGTAGAAGCAATAGATGGCGTAACGACAACGATGCTACGATGGAGATCAAGGTGTAGCGCCGGTGACGATGGTGATCACGATGGCGCTTCGGAGATGGAGATCACAAGCACAAGATGATGATGGCCATATCATATCACTTATATTGATTGCATGTGATGTTTATCCTTTATGCATCTTATTTTGCTTTGATTGACGGTAGCATTATAAGATGATGTTTCACTAATTATCAAGAAGTGTTCTCCCTGAGTATGCACCGTTGCGAAAGTTCTTCGTGCTGAGACACCACGTGATGATCGGGTGTGATAGGCTATACGTTCAAATACAACAGGTGCAAAACAGTTGCACACGCGGAATACTTAGGTTAAACTTGACGAGCCTAGCATATACAGATATGGCCTCGGAACACGGAGACCGAAAGGTCGAACGTTAATCATATAGTAGATATGATCAACATAGTGATGTTCACTATTGAAAACTACTCCATCTCACGTGATGATCGGACATGGTTTAGTTGATTTGGATCACGTAATCACTTAGATGACTAGAGAGATGTCTGTCTAAGTGGGAGTTCTTAAGTAATATGATTAATTGAACTTTAATTTATCATGAACTTAGTCTTGATAGTATTTTGCAAATTATGTTGTAGATCAATACCTCGCGTTGTTGCTTCCCTATGTTTATTTTGATATGTTCCTAGAGAAAAACTATGTTGAAAGATGTTAGTAGCAATGATGCAGACTGGGTCATTGCTGCACAAAAGAATTATTTCCTTGATGCACCGCTAGGTGACAGACCTATTGCAAGAGCAGATGCAGACGTTATGAACGTTTGGCTAGCTCAATATGATGACTACTTGATAGTTTAGTGCACCATGCTTAACGGCTTAGAATCGGGACTTCAAAGACATTTTGAACGTCATGGACCATATGAGATGTTCCAAGAGTTGAAGTTAATATTTCAAACAAATACCCGGGTTGAGAGATATGAAGTCTCCAACAAGTTCTATAGCTAAAAGATGGAGGAGAATCGCTCAACTAGTGATCATGTGCTCAGATTGTCTAGGTACTACAATCGCTTGAAACAAGTGGGAGTTAATCTTCCATATAAGATAGTGATTGACAGAGTTCTCTAGTCACCATCACCAAGTTAGTAGAACTTCGTGATGAACTGTAGTATGAAAGGGATGATGAAAATGATTCCCGAGCTCTTCGTGATGTTGAAATCGACGAAGGTAGAAATCAAGAAAGAACATCAAGTGTTGATGATTGACAGGATCACTAGTTTCAAGGAAAAGGGAAAGGGAAAGAAAGGGGACTTCAAGTAGAATGGCAAGCAAGTTGTCACTCCCGCGAAGAAGCCCAAAGCTGGACCAAAACCTGAAACTGAGTGCTTCTGCTGCAAAGGAAATGGTCACTGGAAGCAGAAATGCCCTGAATATTTGGTGAATAAGTAGGATGGCAAAGTGAACAAGGGTATATTTGATATATAGGTTATTGATGTGTACCTAACTAGTGTTTATAGTAGCCCCTGAGTATTTGATACTTGTTCAGTTGCTAAAATTAGTAACTCGAAACAGGAGTTACAGAATAAACATAGACTAGTTGAGGGTGAAGTGACGATGTGTGTGAGAAGTGGTTCCAAGATTGATATGATCAGCATCGCACACTCCCTATACTTTCAGGATTAGTGTTGAACCTAAAATAAATGTTATTTGGTGTTTGCGTTGAGCATAAATATGATTGGATCATGTTTATTGCAATATAGTTATTCATTTAAGTCAAAGAATAATTGTTGTTCTATATACATGAATAAAACCTTCTATGGTCATACACTCAGTATAAATGGTTTATTTAATCTCGATCGTAGCGATACACATATTAATAATATTGAAGCCAAAAGATGTAAAGTTAATAATGCTAGTGCAACTTATTTGTGGCACTGCCGTTTAGGTCATATTGGTGTAAAGCGCATGAAGAAACTCCATAAAGATGGACTTTTGGAATCACTTGGTTATGAATCATTTGATGCTTGCGAACCATGCCTTTTAGGCAAGATGACTAAAACTCCGTTCTCCGAAACAATGGAACGAGCTACTGACTTGTTGGAAATAATACATACCGATGTATGCGGTCCAATGAGTGTTGATGCTCGTGGCGGGTATCGTTATTTTCTGACCTTCACAGATGATTTGAGAAGATATGAGTATATCTACTTAATGAAGCACAAGTCTGAAACATTTGAAAAGTTCAAAGAATTTCAGAGTGAAGTGGAGAATCATCGTAACAAGAAAATAAAGTTTCTGCAATCTGATTGTAGACAAGAATATTTGAGTTACGAGTTTGGCCTTCATTTAAAAAAATGTGGAATAGTTTCATAGCTCACGCCACATGGAACACCATAGCTTAATGTGTGTCCGCATGTCGTAACCGCACTTTATTGGATATGGTGCGATCTATGATGTATCTTACCGCTTTACCACTATCTTTTTGGGGTTATACATTAGAGACAACTGCATTCACTTTAAATAGGGCACCATCAAAATCCGTTGAGACGACACCTTATGAACTGTGGTTTGGCAAGAAACCAAAGTTGTCGTTCCTTAAAGTTTGGCGCAGCGATGCTTATGTGAAAAGTTTCAACCTGATAAGCTCGAACCCAAATTTAAGAAGTGCGTCTTCATAGAATACCCAAAGGAAACTGTTGGGTACATCTTCCATCACAGATCCGAAGGCAAAATATTCATTGCTAAGAATGGATCCTTTCTAGAGAAGGAGTTTATCTCGAAAGAAGTGAGTGGGAGGAAAGTAGAACTTGATAAGGTAATTGTACCTTCTCCCGAATTGGGAAGTAGTTCATCACAGAAATCAGTTCCAGTGATTCCTACACCAATTAGTGAGGAAGCTAATGATGATGATCATGAAACTTCAAATTAAGTTACTACAGAACCTCGTAGGTCTTCCAAAGTACAGTCCGCACCAGAGTGGTACGGTAATCCTGTTCTGGAAGTCATGTTACTAGACCATGATGAACCTACGAACTATGAGGAAGCGATGATGAGCCCAGATTCCGCGAAATGGCTTGAAGGCCATGAAATCTGAGATAGGATCCATGTATGAGAACAAAGTGTGGACTTTGGTGGACTTGCCCGATGATCGGCAATCCACAGAAAATAAATGGATCTTCAAGAGGAAGACAGATGCTGATAGTAGTGTTACTATCTACAAAGCACGACTTGTCGCAAAAAGGTTTTTCGACAAGTTCAAGGTGTTGAATACGATGAGATTTTCTCACTCGTATCGATGCTTAAGTCTATATGAATCATGTTAGCAATTGCCACATTTTATGAAATCTGGCAAATGGATGTCAAAACTGCATTCCTTAATGGATTTATTAAAGAAGAGTTGCATATGATGCAACAAGAAGGTTTTATCAATCCTAAAGGTGCTAACAAAATGTGCAAGCTCCAACAATCCATCTATGGACTGGTGCAAGCATCTCGGAGTTGGAATATATGCTTGATGAGTTGATCAAAGCATATGGTTTTATACAGACTTTTGGAGAAGCCTGTATTTATAAGAAAGTGAGTGGGAGCTCTGTAGCATTTCTGATATTATATGTGGATGACATATTGTTGATTGGAAATGATATATAATTTCTGGATAGCATAAAAGGATACTTGAATAAAAATTTTTTAATGAAAGACCTCGGTGAAGCTGCTTACACATTGAGCATCAAAATCTATAGAGATAGATCAAGACGCTTGATAAGATTTTTTAGTGAGTACATACCTTGATAAGATTTTCAGGTAATTCAAAATGGAACAGTCAAAGAAGGACTTCTTTGCAAGGTGTGAAGTTGAGTAAGACTCAAACCCGACTATGGCAGAAAATAGAAAGAGAATGAAAAGTCATTCCATATGCCTTAGACATAGGTTCTATTAAGTATGCTATGCTATGTACCAGAACTATTATATACCTTGCTCTGAGTTTAGCAAGGGAGTACAATTTTGATCTAAGAGTAGATCACTAGACAGTGGTCAAGAATATCTTTAGTAAGGACTAAGGAAATATTTCTCGATTATGGAGGTGATAAAAGAGCCCGTCGTAAAGAGTTACATTGGTGCAAGCTTTTACACCAATCCAGATGACTCTAAGTCTCAATCTGGATACATATTGAAAGTGGGAGCAATTAGCTAGAGTAGCTCGGTGCAGAGCATTTTAGACATAGAATATTTGCAAAATACATACGACTCTGAATGTAACAGACCCGTTGACTAAACTTCTCTCACGAGCAAAACATGATCATACCTTAGTACTCTTTGGGTGTTAATCACATAGCGATGTGAACTAGATTATTGACTCTAGTAAACCCTTTGGGTGTTGATCACATGACGATGTGAACTATGGGTATTAATCACATACAGATGTGAATATTGGTGTTAAATCACATAGTGATGTGAACTAGATTATTGACTCTAGTGCAAGTGGGAGACTGAAGGAAATATGCCCTAGAGGCAATAATAAAGTTATTATTTATTTCCTTATTTCATGATAAATGTTTATTATTCATGCTAGAATTGTATTAACCGGAAACATAATACATGTGTGAATACATAGACAAACATAGTGTCACTAGTATGCCTCTACTTGACTAGCTCGTTAATCAAAGATGGTTAAGTTTCCTAACCATAAACATGAGTTGTCATTTGATTAATGGGATCACACCATTAGGAGAATTATGTGATTGACTTGACCCATTCCGTTAGCTTGGCACTTGATCGTTTAGTATGTTGCTATTGCTTTCTTCATGACTTATACATGTTCCTATGACTATGAGATTATGCAACTCCCGTTTATCGGAGGAACACATTGTGTGCTACCAAACGTCACAACGTAACTGGGTGATTATAAAGGAGCTCTACATGTGTCTCCGAAGGTACATGTTGAGTTGGCGTATTTCAAGATTAGGATTTGTCAGTCCGATTGTCGGAGAGGTATCTCTGGGCCCTCTCGGTAATGCACATCACTATAAACCTTGAAAGCAATGTGACTAATGAGTTAGTTGCGGGATGATGCATTATATAACGATTAAAGAGACTTGCCGGTAACGAGATTAAACTAGGTATTGAGATACCGAAGATCGAATCTCGGGCAAGTAACATACCGATGACAAAGGGAACAACGTATGTTGTTATGTGGTTTGACCGATAAAGATCTTCGTAGAATATGTAGGAGCCAATATGAGCATCCAGGTTCCGCTATTGGTTATTGAGCGGAGACATGTCTCGGTCATGTCTACATAGTTCTTGAACCCGTAGGGACCGCACGCTTAAGGTTTCGATGACAGTTTTATTATGAGTTTATGAGTTTTGATGTACCGAAGGAGTTCGAAGTCCCGGATGAGATTGGGAACATGACGAGGAGTCTCGAAATGGTCGAGACTTAAAGATTGATATATTGGACGACTATATTCGGATATCAGAAAGGTTCCGAGTGGTTCGGGTATTTTTTGGAGTACCGGGGAGTTACGGGAATAGGGGGAAGAAGTATATGGGCCTTATTGGGCTTTAGGGGAGAGAGAGAGGCAGGCCGTGCGCCGCCCCAATGACTAGTCCGAATTGGACTAAGGGGAGGGGCGGTGCCCCCTCCTTCCTTCTCTTCCCTCTCCCCCTTCCTTGTCTCCTACTCCTACTACATGGAAGGGGAGGAATCCTACTTCCGGTGGGAGTAGGACTCCTCCAGGGCGCACCAAAGGGGCCGTCCCTCTCCCCCTCCTCCACTCCTTTATATACGGGGGCAGGGGGCACCTCTAGACACAACAATTGATCTCTTGATCTCTTAGCCGTGTGCGGTGCCCCCCTCCACCATAGTCCTCCTCGATAATATTGTAGCGGTGCTTAGGCGAAGCCCTGCGACGGTAGAACATCAAGATCATCACCATGCTGTCATGCTGACGGAACTCTCCCTCGACACTCGGCTGGATTGGAGTTTGAGGGACGTCATCGAGCTGAACGTGTGCTAGAACTCGGAGGTGCCGTAGTTTCGGTGCTTGATCGGTCGGGCCGTGAAGACGTACGACTACATCAACCGCGTTGTTCTAACGCTTCCGCTTTTCGGTCTACGAGGGTACGTGGACACACTCTCCCCTCTCGTTGCTATGCATTACCATGATCTTGCGTGTGCGTAGGAATTTTTTTGAAATTACTACATTCCCCAACATCGGCCTCCCCCTTTATTCCCTCCTCCCTCCTCTTTCCTTCCCCCTCCGGCAATTATGGAAGGAGGGAGGCCGAATTGGGAAAGACCCCAAGTAGGATTCGGCCTACATGGGGTGCACCCCTTGGCTGCTCCTCCCTCCCTCCACCTATATATATGGGGGGGCTAGCACAACACATCAATTGTTAGCCGTGTGCGGCGCCCCCCTCCACCATTTACTCCCACGGTCATATCTTCATAGTGCTTAGGCGAAGCCCTGTGTGGATCACTTCACCATCACCGTCACCATGCTATTGTGCTGACAGAACTCATCTACTACCTCGACGTCTTGCTGGATCAAGAAGGCGAGGGACGTTACCGAGTTGAATGTGTGCAGAACTTGGAGTGTCGTACGTTCGGTACTCGATCGGCGGATCATGAAGAAAGTTCGACTACATCAACTGCGTTATGAAACGCTTCCGCGTCTGCGACGGTATATAGACACACTCTCCCCCTCGTTGCTATGCATCTCCTAGATAGATCTTGCACGAGCGTAGGAAATTTTCTGAAATTGCATGCTATGTTTCCCAACAGCTATTAAGGGTAGAAAGATGGGGTTTATTCATACGTGAGTTTATCTTATCTACATCATGTCATCTTGCTTAAGGCGTTACTCCGTTTTCCCATGAACGTAATACACTAGATGCATGGAGAACCCAAGCCTATGAGAATGCCAATCTGTTTAAAGAAAAAGTTAAAAGATGGCATGACAAAAGGATACAAAAGCGTGAGTTTAATGTAGGTGATTATGTTTTGCTTTTCAACTCTCATTTAATATTTTTTGCAGGAAAACTTCTCTCTAAATGGGAATGCCCTTACATTATCAAGGAGGTCTATCATTCCGGTGCCATAAAAATCAACAACTTCGAAGGTACAAATCCGAAGGTGGTGAACGGTCAAAGAATCAAACATTATATCTCAGGTAATCCTATAAATGTTGAAACTAATGTTATTGAAACCGTAACCCCGAAGGAATACATAAGGGACGCTTTCCAGAACATTTCAGACTCCGAAAAGGAATAGGTATGTGGTATGGTAAGTAAACCGACTCCAAAACAGTTCTAGTAGCAATTTTTCTCCGTTTTGGAATATTTAAGAAAATAGGAAAATAAGAAGTAGTTCAGGAAGGACACGAGGCATCCACGAGGGTGGAGGGCGCGCCCTACCCCCCTAGGCGCGCCCCCTACCTCGTGGGCACCTCGTGTGCTCTCTGGACTCCGTTTTCTTGCACGATACTTCTTTTGGTTGGTAAAACTTCATTATATAATCTACCGAAGGTTTTGACCACCGTATCACGCAAATATCCTCTGTCTTTGTTTTGAGCTATTTTCCGCCAGATTTGTCAAGACCAAGCATCATGACGTCACCCTCCTCCAACAATGAGGACAAGGATGCTTGGCTATTGAAGACAGAGCTGAAGAGAGAAGAAACAGGGGAGATCAACAAGGAGGATGAGATCAAGAAAGCCATGGAGGAACAAACTCCGGCGGGGGAAGAAGAAGACATTCAACCTCTTCCCAACCTCTTTACCCCAACTGAGATTGAAGCTTTCAAGATGAATGAGTTAGCTCGCATACAAAACAAGTATCTCACAAGTGAAAATATTTTGTTGAAGGATCATATCGTTGGACTCAAGGGCATTATCCGCAAACTGGAGGAGCTTTTATGCTCGATGTGCGACTATCCATCATCATCATCACCACTTTATTCACCAGCAAAGGAGACATAATCACATGGGCATGGGCACTCCCCTTGGAAACTACCAAGCTTGGGGGAGGTGCCCCGGTATCGTATCACCATCACACTCCTATCTCTATCGTTTTACTTAGTTCGATCCTTTTAAGTAATATCTTGATCTAGTAGAATAAAGTTTTGGTATGATTTAGTTTTGAGTTTTGCCTTATGATCCCTCTATGTAATTGAGTCCGTGAGCTATATATATAATAAAGATTAGTGTTGATTCAAGGGCTTTGCTATCTTGCTATGATCTTGAGGAAATAAAAGAACAAAAAGAAATAGAAGAGATCATATTGATCTTATGGATAGTAATGACTTCACATATAAAGAGTATGATGATTAAAAGAGTTGAGAGTTGGCAAACATAGTTTTGGTCAAGGAAGTAATAAAGAAAGAGAGGTTCTCACATATAAATATACTATCTTGGACATCTTTTATGATTGTGAGCACTCATTAAAGTATGACATGCTAAAGAGTTGATGCTGGACAAGGAAGACAATGTAATGGGTTATGTTTTCTCACATCTTAATTAAAGTATATTGTCATGGATCATCCAACATGTTGAGTTTGCCTTTCCCCCTCATGCTAGCCAAATTCCTTGCACCAAGTAGAAATACTACTTGTGCTTCCAATATCCTTAAACCCAGTTTTGCCATGAGAGTCCACCATATCTACCTATGGATTGAGTAAGATCTTTCAAGTAAGTTATCATGTTGCATGCAATAAAAATTGCTCTCTAAATGTGTATGACTTATTAGTGTGGAGAAAATAAGTTTTATATGATCTTGTGACATGGAAGTAATAAAAGCGACAGACTGCATAATAAAGGTCCATATCACAAGTGGCAATATAAAGTGACGTTCTTTTGCATTAAGATTTCATGCATCTAACCATAAAAGCACATGACAACCTCTGCTTCCCTCTGCGAAGGGCCTATCTTTTACTTTCTGTCTTATACAAGAGTCATGGTGATCTTCACCCTTCCTTTTTACATTTTATCCTTTGGCAAGCACCTCGTGTTGGAAAGATCCTGATATATATATCCAATTGGATGTAAGTTAGCATGAACTATTATTGTTGACATTACCCCTGAGGTAAAAGGTTGGGAGGCGACACTATAAGCCACTATCTTTCTCTATGTCCGATTAAAACTCCATAACCATAAGTATTGCATGAGTGTTAGCAATTGTGAAAGATTAAATGATAGTTGAATATGTGGACTTGCTGAAAAGCTCTTATTGACTCTTTCCGAAGTTATGATAGATTGCAATTGCTTCAATGACTGATATTATAGTTTGTTAGTTCTCAATGAAGTTTCTAATTCATACTTGACATTGTGAATAGATTGTTACTTGAGCATAAGAAATCATATGACAATAAATATATATGTTGTTGTTATAAGAATGATCATGATGCCCTCATGTCTGTATTTTATTTTATCGACACCTCTATCTCTAAACATGCGGACATATTTTTCGATATTGGCTTCCGCTTGAGGACACGCGAGGTCTAAGCTTGGGGGAGTTGATACGTCCATTTTGCATCATGCTTCTATATCGATATTTATTGCATTATGGGTTGTTATTACACGTTATGTCACAATACTTATGGATATTCTCTCTTATTTTACAAGGTTTACATGAAGAGGGAGAATGCCGGCAGCTGGGATTCTGGGCTGCAAAAGGAGCAAATATTAGACATATTCTACACAGCTCCAAAAGTCCTGAAACTCCAAAAAAATTCAATTTTGGAATTAATAATAAATATTGAGCGGAAGAAGTACCAGAGGGGGCCCAAACCCTGGCCACGAGGGTGGGGGCGTGCCTTACGCCCTGGGCACGCCCCCTGCCTCATGGGCCCCCTGGTAGCCCTCCGGTGGCCATCTTCTGCTATATGAAGTCTTTTACCCTGAAAAAAGTCATAAGCAAGCTTTCGGGACGAAACTCTGCCGCCACGAGGCGGAACCTTGCGGAACCAATCTAGGGCTCTGGTGGAGCTGTTCTGCCGGGGAAACTTCCCTCCGGGAGGGGGAAATCATCACCATCGTCATCACCAACGATCCTCTCGTCAGGAGGGGGTCAATATCCATCAACATCTTCACCAGCACCATCTCCTCTCAAACCCTAGTTCATCTCTTGTATCCAATCTTTGTACCCAAACCTCAGATTGGTACCTGTGGGTTGCTAGTAGTGTTGATTACTCCTTGTAGTTGATGCTAGTTGGTTTATTCGGTGGAAGATCATTTGTTCAGATCCTTAATGCATATTAATACCCCTCTGATCGTGAACATGAATATGCTTTGTGAGTAGTTACGCTTGTTCCTGTGGACATGGGTGAAGTCTTGCTATTAGTAGTCATGTGAATTTGATATTCATTCGATATTTTGATGAGATGTATGTTGTCTTTCCTATAGTGGTGTTATGTGAACGTCGACTACATGACACTTCACCATTATTTGGGCCTAGAGGAAGGCATTGAGAAGTAATAAGTAGATGATGGGTTGCTAGAGTGACAGAAGCTTAAATCCTAGTTTATGCGTTGCTTCGTAAGGGGCTGATTTGGATCCACTTATTTCATGCTATGATTAGGTTTACCTTAATACT
The DNA here is from genome assembly GCA_963921465.1 of Triticum timopheevii. Taxonomy (NCBI): domain Eukaryota; kingdom Viridiplantae; phylum Streptophyta; class Magnoliopsida; order Poales; family Poaceae; genus Triticum; species Triticum timopheevii. The sequence goes on along the minus strand of OY997262.1, from coordinate 272,315,388 downwards.
TCTTTTGTAGTTGCGAATGCTTGCAATATGGGTTAATCATAAGTGGGATGCTTGTCCAAGAAAGGGCAGTACCCAAGCACCGGTCCACCCACATATCAAATTATCAAAGTAACGAACGCGAATCATATGAGCGTGATGAAAACTAGCTTGACGATAGTTCCCATGTGTCCTCGGGAGCGCTTTTCTCCATATAAGAATTTGTCCAGGCTTGTCCTTTGCTACAAAAAGGATTGGGCCACCTTGCTGCTGTTGGGGAACATAGTAATTTCAAAAAAATTCCTACGCACACACAAGATCATGGTGATGGCATAGCAACAAGAGGGGAGAGTGTTGTCCACGTACCCTCGTAGACCATAAGCGGAAGCGTTAGCACAACACGGTTGATGTAGTCGTACGTCTTCACGATCCGACCGATCCAAGAACCGAACGTACGGCACCTCCAAGTTCAGCACACGTTCAGCTCGATGACGATCTCCGGGCTCCGATCCAGCAAAGCTCCGGAGATGAGTTCCGTTAGCACGACGGCGTGGTGACGATGATGATGTTCTACCGGCGCAGGGCTTCGCCTAAACTCCGCGACGATATGACCGAGGTGGAATATGGTGGAGGGGGGCACCGCACACGGCTAAAGAACGATCCGTAGATCAACTTGTGTGTCTATGGGATGCCCCCCACCCCCGTATATAAAGGAGCCAGGGGGGAGGAGGTGGCCGGCCAAGGAGGGCGCGCCAAGGGGGGAGTCCTACTCCCACCGGGAGTAGGACTCCCTTCTTTCCTAGTTGGAATAGGAGAAGGGGGGAAAGAGGAGGAAGAGGGGAAGGAAAGGGGGGGCGCCACCCCCCTTCCCTTGTCCTATTCGGACTAATAAGGGGAGGGGCACGCGGCCCCCTCTTGCCTCCTTCCCTCTTCTCCCTCGAGGCCCATGTACTCTCCCGGGGGTTCCGGTAATCTCCCGGTACTCCGGTAAAATGCCGATTTCACCCAGAATGATTCCGATGTCCAAATATAGGCTTCCAATATATCGATCTTTATGTCTCGACCATTTCGAGACTCCTCGTCACATCCATGATCACATCCGGGACTCCGAACAAACTTCAGTACATCAAAACTTATAAACTCATAATAAAACTATCATCATAACGTTAAGCGTGCGGACCCTACGGGTTCGAGAACTATGTAGACATGACCTAGAACTATTCTCGGTCAATAACCAATAGCGGAACCTGGATGCCCATATTTGTTCCTACATATTCTACGAAGATCTTTATCGGTCAAACCGCATAACAACATACGTTGTTCCCTTTGTCATCGGTATGTTACTTGCCCGAGATTTGTTCGTCGGTATCCAATACCTAGTTCAATCTCGTTACCGGCAAGTCACTTTACTCGTTCTGTGATGCATCATTCCGTAACCAACTCATTGGTCACATTGCTTGCAAGGCTTATAATGATGTGCATTACCAAGAGGGCCCAGAGATACCTCTCCGACCATCGGAGTGACAAAACCTAATCTCGAAATACGCCAACCCAACATGTACCTTTGGAGACACCTGTAGTACTCCTTTATAATCACCCAGTTACGTTGTGACGTTTGGTAGCACCCAAAGTGTTCCTCCGGTAAACGGGAGTTGCATAATCTCATAGTTACAGGAACATGTATAAGTCATGAAGAAAGCAATAGCAACATACTAAACGATCAAGTGCTAGGCTAACGGAATGGGTCATGTCAATCACATCATTCTCCTAATGATGTGATCACATTAATCAAATGACAACACATGTCTATGGTTAGGAAACATAACCATCTTTGATTAATGAGCTAGTCAAGTAGAGGCATACTAGTGATGTTATGTTTGTCTACGTATTCACACATGTATCATGTTTCCGGTTAATACAATTCTAGCATGAATAATAAAAATTTATCATGAAATAAGGAAATAAATAATAACTTTATTATTGCCTCTAGGGCATATTTCCTTCAGTCTCCCACTTGCACTAGAGTCAATAATCTAGTTCACATCGCCATGTGATTTAGCACCAATATTCATATCTGTATATGATTAACACCCATAGTTCACATCGTCATGTGACCAACACCCAAAAGGTTTACTAGAGTCAATAATCTAGTTCACATCGCTATGTGATTAACAACCAAAGAGTACTGAGGTGTGATCATGTTTTGCTCGTGAGAGAAGCTTAGTCAACGAGTCTGTCACATTCAGAGCCGTATGTCTTTTGCAAATATTCTATGTCTACAATGCTCTGCACGGAGCTACTCTAGCTAATTGCTCCCACTTTCAATGTGTATCCATATTGAGAATTTAGAGTCATCTGGATCGGTGTAAAAGCTTGCATCGTTGTAACTTTTTACGACGGGCTCTTTTATCACCTCCATAATCGAGAAACATCTCCTTAGTCCTCACTAAGGATATTCTTGACCGTTGTCCAGTGATCTACTCTTAGATCAAAATTGTATTCCTTTATCAAACTCAGAGCAAGGTATACAATAGGTCTGGTTCACAGCATAGCATACTTTATAGAACCTATGACTGAGGCATAGGGAATGACTTTTCATTCTCTTTCTATTTTCTGCTGTGGTCGGGATTTGAGTCTTACTCAATTTCATACCTTTGCAACACAGGCAAGAACTCTTTCTTTGACTTTTCCATTTTGAACTACTTCAAAATCTTGTCAAGGTATGTACTCATTGAAAATCTTATCAAGCCTCTTGATCTATCTCAATAGATCTTGATGCTCAATATGTAAGTAGCTTTACTGAAGTCTTTCTTTTAAAGAACTTTCAAACACTCCTTTATGCTTTGCAGAATAATTCTACATTATTTCCGATCAACAATATGCCATTCACATATACTTATCAGAAAGGATGTAGTGCTCCCACTCACTTTCTTGTAAATACAGGCCTTTCCAAAAGTCTGTATAAAACCATATGCTTTGATCCACTCATCAAAGCGTATATTCCAACTCCGAGATGCTTGCACCAGTCCATAGATGGATCGCTGGAGCATGCACACTTTGTTAGTACCTTTAGGATTGACAAAACCTTCTAGTTGTATCATATACAACTCTTCTTTAATAAATCCATTAAGGAATGTAGTTTTGACATCCATTTGCCAAATTTCATAAAATGTGGCAATTGCTAACATGATTCGGACAGACTTAAGCATCGCTACAATTGAGAAAATCTCATTGTAGTCAACACCTTGAACTTGTCAAAAACCTTTTTGTGACAAGTCGAGCTTTGTAGATAGTAACACTACTATCAACGTCCGTCTTCCTCTTGAAGATCCATTTATTTTCTATGGTTTGCCGATCATCGGGCAAGTCCACCAAAGTCCACACTTTGTTCTCATACATGGATCCTATCTTAGATTTCATGGCCTCCAGCCATTTTGCGGAATCTGGGCTCATCATCGCTTCCTCATAGTTCGTAGGTTTATCATGGTCTAGTAACATGACTTTTAGAACAGGATTACCGTACCACTCTGGTGCGGACCATTTTCAGGAAGACTTACGAGGTTTTGTAGTAACTTGATCCGAAGTTTCATGATCATCATCATTAGCTTCCTTACTAATTGGTGTAGGAATCACTGGAACTGATTTCAGTGATGAACTATTTTCCAATTAGGGAGAAAGTAGGTACAGTTACCTCATCAAGTTCTACTTTCCTCCCACTCACTTCTTTCGAGAGAAACTCCTTCTCTAGAAAGGATCCATTCTTAGCAACGAATGTTTTGCCTTCGGATCTGTGATAGAAGGATTACCCAACAGTTTCCTTTGGGTATTCTATGAAGACGCACTTCTCTGATTTGGGTTGAGCTTATCAGGTTGAAAACCTTTTTCATATAAGCATCGCAACTTCAAACTTTAAGAAACGACAGCTTAGGTTTATTGCTAAACCATAGTTCATACGGTGTCGTCTCCACGGATTTAGATGGTGCCCTATTTAACGTGAATGCAACTGTCTTTAATGCATAACCCCAAAACGATAGTGGTATACTGATAAGAGATATCATAGATCGCACCATATCTAGTAAAGTGCGATTACGACATTCAGATACACCATAACGTTGTAGTGTTCCAGGTGGCATGAGTTTGTGAAACTATTCCACATTGTTTTAATTGAAGACCAAACTCGTAACTCAAATATTTGTCTCCGTGATCAGATCGCAGAAACTTTATTTTCTTGTTACGATGATTTTTCCACTTCACTCTGAAATTCTTTGAACCTTTCAACTATTTCAGACTTATGTTTCATCAAGTAGATATACCCACATCTGCTCAAATCATCTTGTGAAGGTCATAAAATAACGATACTTGCCACGAGCATCAACACTCATTGGATCGCATACATCAGTATGTATTATTTCCAATAAGTCAGTAGCTTGTTCCATTGTTCCGGAGAACGGAGTTTTAGTCATCTTGCCAAAAAGGCACGGTTCGCAAGCATCAAATGATTCATAACCAAGTGATTCCGAAAATCCATCTTTATGGACTTTCTTCATGCGCTTTACACCGATATGACCCAAACGGCAGTGCCACAAATAAGTTGCACTATCATTATTAACTTTGCATCTTTTGGCATCAATTTTATGAATATGTGTATCACTACGATCGAGATCCAACAAACTATTTTCATTGGGTGTATGACCATTGAAGGTTTTATTCATGTAAACAGAACAACAATTATTCTCTGACTTTAAATGAATAACCGTATTGCAATAAACATGATCAAATCATATTCATGCTCAACGCAAACGCCAAATAACATTTATTTAGGTTTAACACTAATCCCGAAAGTATAGGGAGTGTGCGATGATGATCATATCAATCTTGGAACTACTTCCAACACTCATCGTCACTTCCCCTTCAACTAGTCTCTTTTATTCTGTAACTCTTGTTTCGAGTTACTAATCTTAGCAACCGAACAAGTATCAAATACTCAGGGGTTACTATAAACACTAGTAAGGCACACATCAATAACCTGTATATCAAATATACCCTTGTTCACTTTGCCATCCTTCTTATCCACCAAATATTCAGGGCATTTCCGCTTCCAGTGACCATTTCCTTTGCAGTGTAAGCACTCAGTTTCAGGCTTTGGTCCAGCTTTGGGCTTCTTCGTGGGAGTGACAACTTGCTTGTCATTCTACTTGAAGTTCCCCTTTTTTTCCTTTGCCCTTTTCTTGAAACCAGTGATCTTGTCAACCATCACACTTGATGCTCTTTCTTGATTTCTACCTTCGTCGATCTCAACATCACAAAGAGCTCGGGAATCATTTTCGTCATCCCTTGCATACTATAGTTCATCACAAAGTTCTACTAACTTGGTGATGGTGACTAGAGAACTCTGTCAATCACTATCTTATCTGGAAGATTAACTCCCACTTGATTCAAGCGATTGTAGTACCCAGACAATCTGAGCACATGCTCACTAGTTGAGCGATTCTCCTCCATCTTTTAGCTATAGAACTTGTTGGAGACTTCATATCTCTCAACTCGGGTATTTGCTTGAAATATTAACTTCAATTCCTGGAACATCTCATATGGTCCATGACGTTCAAAACATCTTTGAAGTCCCGATTCTAGGCCGTTAAGCATGGTGCACTAAACTATCAAGTAGTCATCATATTGAGCTAGCCAAACGTTCATAACGTCTGCATCTGCTCTTGCAATAGGTTTGTCACCTAGCGGTGCATTAAGGACATAATTCTTCTGTGCAGCAATGAGGATAAACCTCAGATCACGGATCCAATCCGCATCATTGCTACTAACATCTTTCAACACAATTTTCTCTAGGAACATATCAAAATAAACATATGAGAGCAACAACGCAAGCTATTGATCTACAACATAATTTGCAAAATGCTACCAGGACTAAGTTCATGATAAATTTAAGTTCAGTTAATCATATTACTTAAGAACTCCCACTTAGACAGACATCTCTCTAGTCATCTAAGTGATCACGTGATCCAAATCAACTAAACCATGTCCGATCATCACGTGAGATGGAGTAGTTTTCAATGGTGAACATCACTATGTTGATCATATCTACTATATGATTCACGCTTGACCTTTCGGTCTCCATGTTCCGAGGCCATATCTATATATGCTAGGCTCGTCAAGTTTAACCTGAGTATTCCGCGTGTGCAACTGTTTTGCACCCATTATATTTGAACGTAGAGCCTATCACACCCGATCATCACGTGGTGTCTCAGCACGAAGAACTCTCGCAACGGTGCATACTCAGGGAGAACACTTCTTGATAATTAGTGAGAGATCATCTTAAAATGCTACCGTCAATCAAAGCAAGATAAGATGCATAAAGGATAAACATCACATGCAATCAATATAAGTGATATGATATGGCCATCATCATCTTGTGCTTGTGATCTCCATCTTCGAAGCACCGTCGTGATCACCATCGTCACCGGCGCGACACCTTGATCTCCATCGTAGCATCGTTGTCATTACGCCATCTATTGCTTCTACGACTATCGCTACCTCTTAGTGATAAAGTAAAGCAATTACAGGGCGTTTGCATTTCATACAATAAAGCGACAACCATATGGCTCCTGCCAGTTGCCGATAACTTTAGTTACAAAACATGATCATCTCATGCAATAAAATATAGCATCACGTCTTGACCTTATCACATCACAACATGCCCTGCAAAAACAAGTTAGACGTCCTCTACTTTGTTGTTGCAAATTTTACGTGGCTGCTACGGGCTTTAGCAAGAACCATTCTTACCTACGCATCAAAACCACAACGATAGTTCGTCAAGTTGGTGCTGTTTTAACCTTCGCAAGGACCGGGCGTAGCCACACTCGATTCAGTTAAAGTAAGAGAGACAGACACCCGCCAGTCACCTTTAAGCACGAGTGCTCATAACGGTGAAACCAGTCTCGCGTAAGCGTACGCGTAATGTCGGTCTGGGCCGCTTCATCTCACAATACCGCCGAACCAAAGTATGACATGCTGGTAAGTAGTATGACTTGTATCGCCCACAACTCACTTGTGTTCTACTCGTGCATATGGAAGGAAATATGCCCTAGAGGCAATAATAAAGTTATTATTTATTTCCTTATATCATGATAAATGTTTATTATTCATGCTAGAATTGTATTAATCGGAAACATAATACATGTGTGAATATATAGACAAACAGAGTGTCACTAGTATGCCTCTACTTGACTAGCTTGTTAATCAAAGATGGTTATGTTTCCTAACCATGAACAAAGAGTTGTTATTTGATTAACAAGATCACATCATTAGTTGAATGATCTGATTGACATGACCCATTCCGTTAGCTTAGCACCCAATCGTTTAGTATGCTGCTATTGCTTCATGACTTATACATGTTCCTATGACTATGAGATTATGCAACTCCCGTTTACCGGAGGAACACTTTGTGTGCTAACAAACGTCACAACGTAACTGGGTGATTATAAAGGTGCTCTACAGGTGTCTCCGAAGGTACTTGTTGGGTTGGCGTATTTCGAGATTAGGATTTGTCACTCCGAATGTCGGAGAGGTATCTCTGGGCCCTCTCGGTAATGCACATCACTTAAGCCTTGCAAGCATTACAACTAATGAGTTAGTTGCGAGATGATGTATTACGGAACGAGTAAAGAGACTTGCCGGTAACGAGATTGAACTAGGTATTGGATACCGACGATCGAATCTCGGGCAAGTAACATACCGATGACAAAGGGAACAACGTATGTTCTTATGCGGTCTGACCGATAAAGATCTTCGTTGAATATGTAGGAACCAATATGGGCATCCAGGTCCCGCTATTGGTTATTGACCGGAGACGTGTCTCGATCATGTCTACATTGTTCTCGAACCGTAGGGTCCGCACGCTTAAAGTTACGATGACAGTTACTTTATGAGTTTATGTATTTTGATGTACCGAAGGTTGTTCAGAGTCCCGGATGTGATCACGGACATGACGAGGAGTCTCTAAATGGTCGAGACATAAAGATTGATATATTGGATGACTATATTCGGACACCAGAAGTGTTCCGGGTGTTTTCGGATAAAAACCGGAGTACCGGAGGGTTACCGGAACCCCCCGGGAAGTAATGGGCCTTGATGGGCCCTAGTGGAGAGAGAGAGGGTCCGGCCAGGGCAAGAGGCACGCCCCCTCCCCTTGAGTCCGAATAGGACAAGGAAGGGGGGGCCCCCTTGCCTTCCCCCTCTCCCACTCCTTCCTTCCCCTCCTTCTCGAAATAGGAAAGGGAGGGGTAAACCTACTTGGAGTAGGTTTCCCCCTCCTGGGGCGCGCCTCCCCCTTGGACGGCCCCCTCCTCCTCTCCCCCTTTATATACGGGGAGGGGGGGCACCCCATAGACACACAAGTTGATCTTCGTGATCGTTCCTTAGCCGTGTGCGGTGCCCCCCTCCACGATATTACACCTCGGTCATATTGTAGCGGTGCTTAGGCGAAGCCCTGCGACGGTAGAACATCAAGATCGTCACCACGCCTCGTGCTGACGGAACTCCTCCCTGAAGATCTGCTGGATCGGAGCTCGGGGTGCGTCATCGAGCTGTACGTGTGTCAAGAACTCGGAGGTGCCGGAGTAACGGTGCTTGGATCGGTTGGATCGGGAAGACGTACGACTACTTCCTCTATGTTGTGTCAACGCTTCCGCTTCGGTCTACGAGGGTACGTAGACAACACTCTCCCCTCTCGTTGCTATGCATCACCATGATCTTGCGTGTGCGTAGGAATTTTTTTGAAATTACTACGTTCCCCAACAGTGGCATCCGAGCCTAGGTTTTATGGTTTGATGTTATATGCACGAGTAGAACACAAGTGAGTTGTGGGCGATATAAGTCATACTGCTTACCAGCATGTCATACTTTGGTTTGGCAGTATTGTTGGATGAAGCGGCCCGGACCGACATTACGCGTACGCTTACGCGAGACTGGTTTTACCACCGTGCTTTGCACACAGGTGACTAGCGGGTGTCAGTTTCTCCAACTTTAGTTGAACCGAGTGTGGCTATGCCCGGTCCTTGCGAAGGTTAAAACAGCATCAACTTGACAAACTATCGTTGTGGTTTTGATGCGTAGGTGAGATTGGTTCTTGCTTAAGCCAGTAGCAGCCACGTAAAACTTGCAACAACAAAGTAGAGGACGTCTAACTTGTTTTTGCAGGGCATGTTGTGATGTGATATGGCCAAGACGTGATGCTATATTTTATTGTATGAGATGATCATGTTTTGTAACCGAAGTTATCGGCAACTGGCAGGAGCCATATGGTTGTCGCTTTATTGTATGAAATGCAAACGCCCTGTAATTGCTTTACTTTATCACTAAGCGGTAGCGATAGTCGTAGAAGCAATAGATGGCATAGACGACAACGATGCTACGATGGAGATCAAGGTGTCGCACTGGTGACGATGGTGATCATGATGGTGCTTCGGAGATGGAGATCACAAGCACAAGATGATGATGGCCATATCATATCACTTATATTGATTGCATGTGATGTTTATCCTTTATGCATCTTATCTTGCTTTGATTGACGGTAGCATTTTAAGATGATCTCTCACTAAAATTATCAAGAAGTGTTCTCCCTGAGTATGCACCGTTGCCAAAGTTCGTCGTGCCCAGACACCACGTGATGATCGGGTGTGATAAGCTCTACGTCCATCTACAACGGATGCAAGCCAGTTTTGCACACGCAGAATACTCAGGTTAAACTTGACGAGCCTAGCATATGCAGATATGGCCTCGGAACACGAAGACCGAAAGGTCGAGCGTGAATCATATAGTAGATATGATCAACATAAGATGTTCACCATTGAAAACTACTCCATCTCACGTGATGATCAGTTATGGTTTAGTTGATTTGGATCACGTGATCACTTAGATGACTAGAGAGATGTCTGTCTAAGTGGGAGTTCTTAAGTAATATGATTAATTGAACTTAAATTTATCATGAACTTAGTACCTGATAGTATCTTGCTTGTCTATGTTGATTATAGATAGATGGCCCGTGCTGTTGTTCCGTTGAATTTTAATGCGTTCCTTGAGAAAGCAAATTTGAAAGATGATGGTAGCAACTACGCGGACTGGGTCCGTAACTTGAGGATTATCCTCATTGCTGCACAGAAAAATTACGTCCTGGAAGCACCGCTGGGTGCCAGGCCTGCTGCTGATGCAACTAACGAGGTTAAGAATGTCTGGCAGAGCAAAGCTGATGACTACTCGATAGTTCAATGTGCCATGCTTTACGGCTTAGAACCAGGACTTCAACGACGTTTTGAACGTCATGGAGCATATGAGATGTTCCAGGAGTTGAAGTTAATATTTCAGAAGAATGCCCGGATTGAGAGATATGAAGTCTCCAATAAGTTCTATAGCTGCAAGATGGAGGAGAGTAGTTCTGTCAGTGAGCACATACTCAAGATGTCTGGGTATTGTAATCACTTGATTCAACTGGGAGTTACTCTTCCGGATGATAGCGTCATTGACAGAATTCTCCAATCACTCCCACCAAGCTACAAGAGCTTCGTGATGAACTATAATATGCAAGGGATGGATAAGACGATTCCCGAGCTCTTCGCAATGCTAAAGGCTGCGGAGGTAGAAATCAAGAAGGAGCATCAAGTGTTGATGGTCAACAAGACCACTAGTTTCAAGAAAAAGGGCAAAGGAAAGAAGAAGGGGAACTTCAAGAAGAACAGCAAACAAGTTGCTGATCAAGAGAAGAAACCCAAGTCTGGACCTAAGCCTGAAACTGAGTGCTTCTACTGCAAGCAGACTGGACACTGGAAGCGGAACTGCCCCAAGTATTTGGCGGATAAGAAGGATGGCAAGGTGAACAAAGGTATATGTGATATACATGTTATTGATGTGTACCTTACTAGAGCTCGCAGTAGCACCTGGGTATTTGATACTGGTTCTATTGCTAATATTTGCAACTCGAAACAGGGACTACGGATTAAGCAAACACTAGCAAAGGACGAGGTGACGATGCGCGTGGGAAATGGTTCCAAAGTTGATGTGATCGCGGTCGGCACGCTACCTCTACATCTACCTTCGGGATTAGTATTGGACCTAAATAATTGTTATTTGGTGCCAGCGTTAAGCATGAACATTATATCTGGATCTTGTTTGATGCGAGACGGTTATTCATTTAAATCAGAGAATAATGGTTGTTCTATTTATATGAGTAATATCTTTTATGGTCATGCACCCTTGAAGAGTGGTCTATTTTTGATGAATCTCGATAGTAGTGATACACATATTCATAGTGTTGAAGCCAAAAGATGCAGAGTTGATAATGATAGTGCAACTTATTTGTGGCACTGCCGTTTAGGTCATATCGGTGTAAAGCGCATGAAGAAACTCCATACTGATGGACTTTTGGAACCACTTGATTATGAATCACTTGGTACTTGCGAACCGTGCCTCATGGGCAAGATGACCAAAACGCCGTTCTCCGGTACTATGGAGAGAGCAACAGATTTGTTGGAAATCATACATACAGATGTATGTGGTCCGATGAATGTTGAGGCTCGTGGCGGATATCATTATTTTTTCACCTTCACAGATGATTTAAGCAGATATGGGTATATCTACTTAATGAAGCATAAGTCTGAAACATTTGAAAAGTTCAAAGAATTTCAGAGTGAAGTTGAAAATCATCGTAACAAGAAAATAAAGTTTCTACGATCTGATCGTGGAGGAGAATGTTTGAGTTACGAGTTTGGTCTACACTTGAAACAATGCAGAATAGTTTCGCAACTCAGGCCACCCGGAACACCACAGTGTAATGGTGTGTCCGAACATCATAATCGTACTTTACTTGATATGGTGCGATCTATGATGTCTCTTACTGATTTACCGCTATCATTTTGGGGTTATGCTTTAGAGACGGCCACATTCACATTAAATAGGGCACCATCAAAATCCTTTGAGATGACACCTTATGAACTATGGTTTGGCAAGAAACCAAAGTTGTCGTTTCTTAAAGTTTGGGGCTGCGATGCTTATGTGAAAAAGCTTCAACCTGATAAGCTCGAACCCAAATCGGAGAAATGTGTCTTCATAGGATACCCAAAGGAGACAGTTGGGTACACCTTCTATCACAGATCCGAAGGCAAGACATTCGTTGCTAAGAATGGAACCTTTCTAGAGAAGGAGTTTCTCTCGAAAGAAGTGAGTGGGAGGAAAGTAGAACTTGATGAGGTAACTGTACCTACTCCGTTGTTGGAAAATAATACATCACAGGAACCAGTTTCTGTAACATCAAAACCAACTACTGAGGAAGTTGATGATGATGATCATAGAACTTCAGATCAAGTTAATACAGAACCTCGTAGGTCAAACAGGGTAAAATCCGCACCAGAGTGGTACGGTAATCCTATTCTGGAAGTCATGCTACTAGATCATGATGAACCTACGAACTATGAAGAAGCGATGGTGAGCCCAGATTCCGCAAAATGGCTTGAAGCCATGAAATCTGAGATGGGATCCATGTATGAGAACAAAGTATGGACTTTGGTTGACTTGCCCGATGGTCGGCAAGCAATTGAGAATAAATGGATCTTCAAGAAGAAGACTGACGCTGACGGTAATGTTACTGTCTACAAAGCTCGACTTGTTGCAAAAGGTTTTCGACAAGTTCAAGGGATTGACTACGATGAGACCTTCTCACCCGTAGCGATGCTTAAGTCTGTCCGAATCATGTTAGCAATTGCCGCATTTTATGATTATGAAATTTGGCAAATGGATGTAAAAACTGCATTCCTGAATGGATTTCTGGAGGAAGAGTTGTATATGATGCAACCAGAAGGTTTTATCGATCCAAAGGGAGCTAACAAAGTGTGCAAGCTCCAGCGATCCATTTATGGACTGGTGCAAGCCTCTCGTAGTTGGAATAAACGCTTTGATAGTGTGATCAAAGCATTTGGGTTTATACACACTTTTGGAGAAGCCTGTATTTACAAGAAAGTGAGTGGGAGCTCTGTAGCATTTCTAATATTATATGTGGATGACATATTATTGATTGGAAATGATATAGAATTTCTGGATAGCATAAAGGGATACTTGAATAAAAGTTTTTCAATGAAATACCTCGGTGAAGTTGCTTACATATTGGGCATTAAGATCTATAGAGATAGATCAAAACGCTTAATTGGACTTTCACAAAGCACATACCTTGACAAAATTTTGAAGAAGTTCAAAATGGATCAAGCAAAGAAAGGGTTCTTGCCTGTATTGCAAGGTGTGAAGTTGAGTAAGACTCAAAGCCCGACCACTGCAAAAGATAGAGAGAAAATGAAAGATGTTCCCTATGCTTCAGCCATAGGCTCTATCATGTATGCAATGCTGTGTACCAGACCTGATGTGTGCCTTGCTATAAGTTTAGCAGGGAGGTACCAAAGTAATCCAGGAGTGGATCACTGGACAGCGGTCAAGAACATCCTGAAGTACCTGAAAAGGACTAAGGATATGTTTCTCGTATATGGAGGTGACAAAGAGCTCATCGTAAATGGTTACGTTGATGCAAGCTTTGACACTGATCCGGATGATTCTAAATCGCAAACCGGATACGTGTTTACATTAAACGGTGGAGCTGTCAGTTGGTGCAGTTCAAAGCAAAGCGTCGTGGCGGGATCTACGTGTGAAGCGGAATACATAGCTGCTTCGGAAGCAGCCAATGAAGGAGTCTGGATGAAGAAGTTCATATCCGATCTAGGTGTCATACCTAGTGCATCGGGTCCAATGAAAATCTTTTGTGACAATACTGGAGCGATTGCCTTAGCGAAGGAATCCAGATTTCACAAGAGAACCAAGCACATCAAGAGACGCTTCAATTCCATCCGGGATCTAGTCGAGGTGGGAGACATAGAGATTTGCAAGATACATACGTATCTGAATGTTGCAGACCCGTTGACTAAGCCTCTTCCACGAGCAAAACATGATCAACACCAAGACTCCATGGGTGTTAGAATCATTACTATGTAATCTAGATTATTGACTCTAGTGCAAGTGGGAGACTGAAGGAAATATGCCCTAGAGGCAATAATAAAGTTATTATTTATTTCCTTATATCATGATAAATGTTTATTATTCATGCTAGAATTGTATTAACCGAAAACATAATACATGTGTGAATATATAGACAAACAGAGTGTCACTAGTATGCCTCTACTTGACTAGCTTGTTAATCAAAGATGGTTATGTTTCCTAACCATGAACAAAGAGTTGTTATTTGATTAACAAGATCACATCATTAGTTGAATGATCTGATTGACATGACCCATTCCGTTAGCTTAGCACCCAATCGTTTAGTATGTTGCTATTGCTTCATGACTTATACATGTTCCTATGACTATGAGATTACGCAACTCCCGTTTATCGGAGGAACACTTTGTGTGCTAACAAACGTCACAACGTAACTGGGTGATTATAAAGGTGCTCTACAGGTGTCTCCGAAGGTACTTGTTGGGTTGGCGTATTTCGAGATTAGGATTTGTCACTTCGAATGTCGGAGAGGTATCTCTGGGCCCTCTCGGTAATGCACATCACTTAAGCCTTGCAAGCATTACAACTAATGAGTTAGTTGCGAGATGATGTATTACGGAACGAGTAAAGAGACTTGCCGGTAACGAGATTGAACTAGGTATTGGATACCGACGATCGAATCTCGGGCAAGTAACATACCGATGACAAAGGGAACAACGTATGTTCTTATGCGGTCTGACCGATAAAGATCTTCGTTGAATATGTAGGAACCAATATGGGCATCCAGGTCCCGCTATTGGTTATTGACCGGAGACGTGTCTCGGTCATGTCTACATTGTTCTCGAACCGTAGGGTCCGCACGCTTAAAGTTACGATGACAGTTACTTTATGAGTTTATGTATTTTGATGTACCGAAGGTTGTTCAGAGTCCCGGATGTGATCACGGACATGACGAGGAGTCTCGAAATGGTCGAGACATAAAGATTGATATATTGGATGACTATATTCGGACACCGGAAGTGTTCCGGGTGTTTTCGGAGAAAAACCGGAGTACCGGAGGGTTACCGGAACCCCCCGGGAAGTAATGGGCCTTGATGGGCCCTAGTGGAGAGAGAGAGGGGCCGGCCAGGGCAAGAGGCGCGCCCCCTCCCCTTGAGTCCGAATAGGACAAGGAAGGGGGGGCGCCGCCCTTGCCTTCCCCCTCTCCCACTCCTTCCTTCCCCTCCTCGGAATAGGAAAGGGAGGGGGAAACCTACTTGGAGTAGGTTTCCCCCTCCTAGGGCGCGCCTCCCCCTTGGCCGGCCCCCTCCTCCTCTCCCCCTTTATATACGGGGAGGGGGGCACCCCATAGACACACAAGTTGATCTTCGTGATCGTTCCTTAGCCGTGTGCGTTGCCCCCCTCCATGATATTACACCTCGGTCATATTATAGCGGTGCTTAGGCGAAGCCCTGCGACGGTAGAACATCAAGATCGTCACCACGCCGTCGTGCTGATGGAACTCCTCCCTGAAGCTCTGCTGGATCGGAGCTCGGGGTGCGTCATCGAGCTGTACGTGTGTCAAGAACTCGGAGGTGCCGGAGTAACGATGCTTGGATCGGTTGGATCGGGAAGACGTACGACTACTTCCTCTACGTTGTGTCAACGCTTCCGCTTCGGTCTACGAGGGTACGTAGAAAACACTCTCCCCTCTCGTTGCTATGCATCACCATGATCTTGCGTGTGCGTAGGAAATTTTTTGAAATTACTACGTTCCCCAACACATATAACATCAACGCATAAAACCTAGGCTCTGATACCATTGTTGGGGAACGTAGTAATTTCAAAAAAATTCCTACGCACACGCAAGATCATGGTGATGGCATAGCAACGAGAGGGGAGAGTGTTGTCCACGTACCCTCGTAGACCGTAAGCGGAAGCGTTAGCACAACACGGTTGTGTAGTCGTACGTCTTCACGATCCGACAGATCCAAGCACCGAACGTACGGCACCTCCGAGTTCAGCACACGTTTAGCTCGATGACGATCTCCGGGCTCCGATCCAGTAGAGCTTCGGAGATGAGTTCCGTCAGCACGACGGCGTGGTGACGATGATGATGTTCTACCGGCGCAGGGCTTCGCCTAAACTCCGCGACGATATGACCGAGGTGGAATATGGTGGAGGGGGGCACCGCACACGGCTAAGGAACGATCCGTAGATCAACTTGTGTGTCTATGGGGTACCCCCCGCCCCCGTATATAAAGGAGCCAGGGGGAAGAGGCGGCCGGCCAAGGAGGGCGCGCCAAGGGGGGAGTCCTACTCCCACCGGGAGTAGGACTCCCTTCTTTCCTAGTTGGAATAGGAGAAGGGGGGAAAGAGGAGGAAGAGGGGAAGGAAAGGGGGGCGCCGCCCCCCTTCCCTTGTCCTATTCGGACTAGGAAGGGGAGGGGCGCACGGCCCCCTCCTGCCTCCTTCCCTCTTCTCCCTCGAGGCCCATGTAGGCCCAATAACCCCCCGGGGGGTTCCGGTAACCTCCCGGTACTCCGGTAAAATGCCGATTTCACCCGGAACGATTCTGATGTCCAAATATAGGCTTCCAATATATCGATCTTTATATCTCGGCCATTTTGAGACTCCTCATCACGTCCGTGATCACATCCGGGACTTCGAACAAACTTCGGTACATCAAAACTTATAAACTCATAATAAAACTGTCATCGTAACGTTAAGCGTGTGGACCCTACGGGTTCGAGAACTATGTAGACATGACCTAGAACTATTCTCGGTCAATAACCAATAGCGGAACCTGGATGCCCATATTGGTTCCTACATATTCTACGAAGATCTTTATCAGTCAAACCGCATAACAACATACGTTGTTCCCTTTGTCATCGGTATGTTACTTGCCCGAGATTTGATCGTCGGTATCCAATACCTAGTTCAATCTCGTTACCGGCAAGTCTCTTTACTCGTTCTGTGATGCATCATCCCGTAACCAACTCATTGGTCACATTGCTTGCAAGGCTTATAATGATGTGCATTACCGAGAGGGCCCAGAGATACCTCTCCGACAATCGGAGTGACAAAACCTGATCTCGAAATACGCCAACCCAACATGTACCTTTGGAGACACCTATAGTACTCCTTTATAATCACCCAGTTACGTTGTGACGTTTGGTAGCACCCAAAGTGTTCCTCCGGTAAACGGGAGTTGCATAATCTCATAGTTACAGGAACATGTATAAGTCATGAAGAAAGCAATAGCAACATACTAAACGATCAAGTGCTAGGCTAACGAAATGGGTCATGTCAATCACATCATTCTCCTAATGATGTGATCACATTAATCAAATGACAGCACATGTCTATGGTTAGGAAACATAACCATCTTTGATTAATGAGCTAGTCAAGTAGAGGCATACTAGTGACGTTATGTTTGTCTATGTATTCACACATGTATCATGTTTCCGGTTAATACAATTCTAGCATGAATAATAAACATTTATCATGAAATAAGGAAATAAATAATAACTTTATTATTGCCTCTAGGGCATATTTCCTTCAGCTGCACCTTATTTACTTTTATTGCTTGTTACCCGTTACAAATTACCTTATCACAAAACTATCTGTTACCGATAATTTCAGTGCTTGCAGAGAATACCTTACTGAAAACCGCTTGTCATTTCCTTCTGCTCCTCGTTGGGTTCGACATTCTTACTTATCGGAAGGACTACGATAAATCCCCTACACTTGTGGGTCATCAATGCCTATATACATGATCATTGCCTTGGATATCGTCATAATTATTTGCTTTTCTATCAATTGCCCAACAGTAATTTGTTTACCCATTGTATACTATTTTTAAGAGAGAAGCTTCTAGTGAAAACTATGTCCCTCGGGTCTATCTTTTATCATATATTAAAACCAAGAATAGCTTGCTGCAATTTTCTCTTATTTATTTTATTTTGTATTTTTGTTCGCTCTATCTATCAATCAAAAACTATACAATTTAATCTTGCTCGTAACCGTCAAAGGATTGACAACCCCTTGTTCACGTTGGGTTGCAAGTATTTGTTGTTTGTGTGCTGGTGATGTTCACATGGTTCTTCTACTGGATTGATAACCTTGGTTTCACAACTGAGGGAAATACTTATCTCTACTGTACTGCATTATCATCTCCCTCTTTGGGGAAATCCCAACACAACTCACAGGTAGCAAACTACTCACGCATCATTGGTAGGGAAATAAGAATGTTGTAGAAGCTCACCTCGATGATTCCCCCTTCGATAGAGTACCGGAAAAGGCCTCCAGATGCAATCACGAAAGGACAAAAGCTTGCGGCGGCGGAAAAAGTGTTTTGGGTGGCTCTCTGATATATTAGGAATATTTGTGAATTTATAGAAGCGGAATTAGGTCAAGAGGAGCCACGAGGGGCCCACAAGCTCAAGGGGCGCTCCTAGTGAGCTTGTCGCTCCCTCGTGACTCTTCTAGTCTTCTCCCAAACCTTCGTGCCTGATACGTCTCCATCGTATCTATAATTTTTGATTGTTCCATGCTAATATTCTACAACTTTCATATACTTTTGGCAACTTTTTATACTATTTTTTGGGACTAACATATTGATCCAGTGCCTAGTGCCAGTTCCTGTCTGTTGCATGTTTTATGTTTCGCAGAAACCCCATATCAAATGGAGTCCAAATGGGATAAAAATGGACGCAGAATTATTTCGGAATATTTATGATTTTCGGGAAGTAAAATCAACGCGAGACGGTGCCCGAGGTGACCACTAGACAGGGGCTCACGCCCACTCCACGTGCCCCCCTCCTGGGCCCCTCGTAAGGCAGTTGATGCCCTTCTTTGACCGCAAGAAAGCTATTTTTTGGAAAAAGATCTGAGCGAAGGTTTCAATCCAATCGGAGTTACGGATCTCCGGATATAAAAAAAACGGTGTTAGGGCAGAATTCCAGAACGCAGAAACAGAGAGAGACAGAGAGATAGATCCAATCTCGGAGGGTCTCTCGCCCCTCCCACGCCATGGGAGCCAAGGACAAGAGGGGAAACCCTTCTCCCATCTAGGGAGGAGGTCAAGGAAGAAGAAGAAGAAGAAGGGGGGTTCTCTCCCCCTTGCTTCTGGTGGCACCGGAACGCTACCGGGGGCCATCATCATCACCGTGATCTACACCAACACCTCCATCATCTCCACCAACATCTCCATCACCTTCCCCCATCTATATTCAGCGGTCCACTCTCCCGCAACCCGCTGTACCCTCTACTTGAACATGGTGCTTTATGCTTCATATTATTTTCCAATGATGTGTTGCCATTCTATGATGTCTGAGTAGATTTTTGTTGTCCTACCGGTGATTGATAAATTGCTATGATTGGTTTGAGTTGCATGTTTTATTATTGGTGTTGTCCTATGGTGCTCTCCGTGTCGCGCAAGTGTGAGGGATTCCCGCTGTAGGGTTTGCAATATGTTCATGATTTTGCTTATGGTGGGTGGCATGAGTGACAGAAGCACAGACCCGAGTAAGTAGGTTGTTTGCGTATGAGATAAAGGGGACTTGATACTTTAATGCTATGGTTGGATTTTACCTTAATGATCTTTAGTAGTTGCGGATGCTTGCTAGAGTTCCAATCATAAGTGCATATGATCCAAGAAGAGAAAGTATGTTAGCTTATGCCTCTCCCTCAAATAGAATTGCAATAGTGATTACCGGTCTAGTAACGTAGTCAATTGCTTAGCGACAATTTTACAACTCCTACCACCACTTTTCCACACTCGCTATATTTACTTTATTGCTTCTTTATCTAAACAGCCCCTAGCTTTTATTTACGTGTTCTTTATTATCTTGCAAACTTATCCTATCACACCTACAAAATACTTCTAGTTTCATACTTGTTCTAGGTAAAGCGAACACTAAGCGTGCGTAGAGTCGTATCAGTGGCAGATAGGACTTGAGAGAATATTTGTTCTACCTTTAGCTCCTCGTTAGGTTCGACACTCTTACTTATCGAAAGAGGCTACAATTATCCCGTATACTTGCGGGTTATCAGTGCCTCCCTTCCGGTCCATAAAAAATCACCATAAAGTTTCATCGTATTTGGACTCCATTTGATATTGATTTTCTGAAAAGCCAAGAACAAGCAAAAAATACAGCAATTGGCACTGGGCACTAGGTTAATAGATTAGTCCCCAAAAAATAATATAAAATAGCATATAAATACATATAAAATATCCAAGATTGATACTATAATAGCATGGAACAATCTAAAATTATAGATACAATGGAGACGTATCACAAACCAAAGTGGCAACATCTTTACGACAAACAAGAGGTTGAAGAAAAATGATGGCTCAAGATCCCAACAATCCACTGGATTGGATGACGAAGAGGGAGAAGTTGTAGGAGGGGATGGACGAGCCACCATGCCAATGGAGAACCGTCAAGTGATGGGAAATAAGTGGGAGAGGGGATGGGCCGCCAGTGACGCCGCAACGAGTAAAATGTCCGTCACTAAACATGCATTTTTTCCACAAGTGAGGAGAAGAAAGAGGAGAGGTAAAAGCTCATGTTGAATGCGAAAAATAGAGGATGAATTGGGACCGAGAGAGGATGAACAACAAGTTACAAATTAAGAAGAAGAAGATCGACTTAGGGAAGCAAGAGGCGTGTGTCAAATCGGAGCTCCAGATGGCCCGGGCTTTTGGAACAATAGAGTTCGAGAAGCAGAGGCTGCAACTTGCTCGAGGTGCGATGGGTTCGAAGATAATGTTGGCGGACACAAACCTCTTGAATCCGGAAGATAAAAAGTGGCTTGAGGGGAGTACGAGAGGCGAGACCGACGGCCGCGGTAACAGACACAATCCAAATGGTGTCCGGCGAGTGTTTCATCATGGTTTTTTTGAACTGAAACCCACAGAAATTTCCAAACGTTGAACAACATTTTGGCATGTTTGAATCGTTGAATTGCAATTTATTTTGTTTTGCTACATTGTTGAATTGTGATGAATTTGTGCTAGATGATCAACATGCATGGTTTGCATGGATTTAAGAGTGGACTTTCAGAGGGCCGTCGGATTTGCTGTTCAGATCACATTCGGACGTGTCCGCGGATGTTTTGAGGACCGAATTTGGAAGTCCGAGTGTAAAGATGCTCTACCGGCTCCACGTCCGCCGCACTTTCTCAGCGGACGCGGGAGGAAGGATGTGGGTAGTTGTTGTTTGGACGAGCGGGCTTTGCGGCAATAGTCAAAACGTGCATTCCCGGGCCTCAATCACCATGAAATCGTTGACCTGAAAGGCGCTGGCCGGCTGGGTGATAAGGCCGAGGTAAGATTCCATCTCTTTCCCTTTATCGAGTGGATCGAGGTGCGCACCGTGGGGTAGGGTAGTTCCCCTTCGATTCGATGCGGGACGTACCGATCGCGTGAGGTCACGTACCATGTCAGGCGTTACAAATTTCGGTCTGGGATAACTTGGCCAATCAAAACGTAGTACAAGATTACCACACGGCATGCATATCCGTGTGATTATCGATCACCGTTCACCGGACGTGTGATAGCACGCGTGTCGTCAGTCAGTAGCGCCAGAGTGAGCGCTACTGCAACATCTTGCATTACGCGCGTAGTTGCTTGAGATTATTGCTGCTGCTGCCACCGACCGCTGCTGTGCTGAATTACGCGCGCAGTTGCAAGTGCAGCAGCGACATGATCGAGATGGAGGTCCGCGCGCGAGCAGATTTTTCACTGTATTTTTGGATGTGGTCCATGCATGCAAGTAATTGGAAGGCAATTTCCTCCGGTTTTACGCGGCTAGTCAAGCCGATGGAGCGAGCGAGCGGCGACGCGGCTTGACCTTGAACCGGATCGTCATCGTTCGTAGTCGTACAATTCGGTCGCCGCTGGGCAATTCGATCGGCCCGTCGACCGACTGGACACTCGCGCGCGCATGAGCACAGGCCGTACGCACGGCACGTACGCGACGAGACCCGGCCGGTACGTAGCGTACTCTACTCCTGCATGCGGGCCCGTATAACATAAGCGCATACGCACTCGATCATCTCGGTCGTGTTCTCAGTGCAAATGTATTGGATGCAGGAATTTAGTATATGCAACATTGTAAGTATCTACCGGTAGGGACCCGAAAATATCGCGCACATAGTGGGTGCCTCTACGACGGGACCGGGTACAAGCCGAGTGTGCGAGACACCACATGTATACAGCATAGCTTTCGGTGGCGGTGGCTCGGATGATGATTTGTCGATGCAGCCAGCGGCTGCAACTTGCCACTTGCGCGGCCTAATTAACCACCCAATCATCGAGACCCTTCAAGAAAAGAGGCATCCGCCCGGCGTTTTTGCTTGATGCGTACGAGGATAGTTGACCAGCGGTTCGCATCGGTACCATCGTTCATTAGCGTTTGCGTGACCTCGCTTCTTCAGGAGGCCGTTAATCTTCAGGGAGCTGTGGACAATCAGAAGCTCCTCATCAGTTTGTCCGCCGTAGCATCATCCAGTGCGAAAACGGCAGCCCGGAGCGTCTCATTTTCGCCTGCCTGCTTATAGTATGCACACAGCATGCTATGATATGTTTACTAATTACCACTAGTAGTAGATAAACTGGAGTAGTTAAGTAAACGGATTAGCTAGTAAGGAGTAGTAGTAAATCCATGGCATGGGCTTGCCGAGCTGCACGGTTTCATGTCTCCTCCACTCCACGCGCCCACACGTCATTTTTACTGCATAGTTTTAGCAGCTAATCACCACTTGAGTTCTGTAGTTTACTTAATTACCTCCCTTGTTTCCGGTGCTTGGAAGACTCGTAGATGTATGTCACAAGAGGACGGTGGAGGTGGAGAGCTAATTTGTCAACTTTCACCCTCATGAACGGTTTCCGTTTTCTTTTTCTTCAGGGATAGGCCAAGGATTTTCGTCAGACTGCAGAGTCGCCTCTCAAGTCTGAAGAGCCTTCTCGCCACGCCTTATATATAATGAATCAAAGATGTTCTGGAAATTTTCGGGGCCACACCAACTCCGGGTGACCAATCTAGGTCCTATGTCTGTAATAAACTTGTAGGGAATAGAGATCTGATACAACGTCCTACGTCTGTTCATCTGTAGTTTATCTTTTGAACCTCCCTTTCGCTGAACATGCTGGGCATGCCTGTTTGTGTTCTCTCTCTGGTTTCATTAATATAATGGTGCCGGGGGGCTAAAAAACCCTTTTTATCTAAAAAATAAATCCAGCAACCCACATGCAATTTTCCCATGTTTTTTCACCATAGGAATAGATTGCATTGAGCCTCCCCTGATCAACCCACCCTTTCACACCACTCTTTTGACATGGCCCCGAGCTACCCATCTAGGCCCTTAGGGACAAGGGTTTCTTCCATGACATTTTTGTCCCCCCGCCATAAACCCTAACTCTAATAACAAAAATCCGGTGAAATCTCCTCTCGGCTCCGAGCCAGCTCTCGCAACCTACATATTTCTACATAATCTTTAGGGTTGGATGAGCGGGGTTGTTTTGCTGATGGTTCGTGCCGCCTCTACTTCCGCCGGTATTGGATTTTCTTATGTGAGTGACCGAAAAGTAACATGAAAGCTCACTCTAGCATGAATGTGACTAGGTAGGGTTGTACAGAACAATAGTATGTTTTGGAAGGTCGGTCGAATAACTATCTGAACCTGTATCATTTTGTTTTGGGCCTCAAGCATTTGCTCCCACTGCTCAAGCAGTTCCATCTTCCATGAGATGGATCTCCAGTAAGTTAGCCTTTCTTTGGTCCATGTCATCAAGCAAGTGCAATGAAGTACCTCAAAGGTGATGTTCATATTATAAAGATACTATGCTTGTATCCCACTAAATAATCCATTTCTATTTTTCTACTATAAATAATATGAATTCAATACCCAATGTGCAATGAAGTGCCTCAAAGTGATGTTCATATTTCCCCTTCTGTTCATCGATATGCTTGCTAAGATCAAGACCGGTAGACATGGAACCATGACACATGATGTTTATAAGGGAACAACTTGGCGTCAAATTAGACATGACAAACTATGTTGTAAGTTGCAATAGCACCTCCATGGAGCTATCGAGCATTAGGCCTCGTTGTCTACCAGTTCACTTAAAAGTCATTTATTACTGACATATTTAGAATATTTTTGACTAAGAAGAAGTGCATAAGCTGTTAGTAGCATCCCAACGACAAATCGAACAGTCAAAGGCAAAGGTTCCTCACAACTCACAAGCAAATTTTGTTTAACTTGTCCCATCATATATCAAGCTGACATTTCCTATCTTTGTATTTATTGTCAATCAAGGACGTGAAACTTGACGTCCTCGAAGAACAATTTGGCCATCTCATTCAAGAAAGAAATAGGTGACTCATAACTCCCTATGTCGTTTGTGCTTTTAACTTCGGTTGCAAATGTTTAATCAAGGGGGCGCTGAGAGCACACCCACAAATTACCTAAATATCGGATACGAACATACTTTTCTGTGCTTAATTCTCCTACTCGCATGGTTTTAGTGAGCATGGCCTCTTGCCCTTGCTGGCACCATGCTAGACCTTGCTATGGTGGTCACCTCAGCTATCTCCCCCGACCGCGTAAAGGCATCGATGTGCTGGATGAACCAGACTATTGTCTTTTCACCTTATAGAATCTGACATGTCTTGGATCATGCTAATGCAGGTACACAATGTTATCAATTTTCATTTAGTTAATTAGTGGAACTATAATTGTGTGTGTTATTCCTAGATGGTGATCACTAAGTGCATCGTTTTCTTTACCTAAGAGTGTGTCCTTTTAAATTATAGTACAAGATGTTTATGTAGCACAATTTTCTTTATGATACTTAGTTGTATTGCATTTTCAGTCCATGTTCAATGCACTGAAGATATGTTGATGTCTTTGAAGCCATGATTTTCATACATCGCTAAGATATTTGTTTGTAATGTTTTTTCTTCCATAGAGATACATGTTCTTCCTCCTACCCGCAGCTCGTCATATTCATGATGTGAAAATACACTAAGATGGTCAACTGCTGCCAAGTTTTAAAAAATGCAAGCAACCTATTAATTGTAATTCTGATGCATTATGTCATTTTTGTCAGTGTCGAATTTGTTTAAACAGCCATACCATTATGTAGTATTATAAGGTCCAACGTCAAGTTTTAGTTTTTAGCAACTAATTATGAATAACATGTTATGATTTATGTAATCCTTTTGTACACATGAAAAATCTTTAAGCTATCGTAATTTAGAATGAAACTTTACACAAAAATGTGTTTGGTCTCAAAATTCAGTTGAATTATCACCATAATACCCACATGTTCTCACATGGGACTACCTTCAGATTAGTTGCGGGAAATTCAGGTCCAGTGTACTATTGGATATTCACCTGAAGTTGCCGGAGGAAAACCTATCGTGTCAGTATAATGGCAGCTTCCAGAGTGTACTTTCCTCATGTACTCTTATCATCAAGACCACGAGGGGCCGATGAACAAATTTCTGCAAGTGGATTTGTCAGGCATTGTACTAGAACTATTCAATCACAAGTAAGCCTGCTTTTATTGACTATGTTTTTCTTACAAACTGAGTGTGGACAATATTGCATTTTGGCCTGAATTAAGTTTATGTTTGTTCCTTATCTTTTTGTTCTTCAAATCATGTAGAAAACCTGCCATTCATGTGGAATTATCTTGGTAGGATCTATGGCTTAACCTTCAAATCGTGTTTTCTTTTTATACTGAATTATGATCCATGTTAAATATATTTGTTATTGATGGTTATTGTCAGATACTTATATAGGCTAAGATATTTTTCGCTTATACTAAGAGTTGATTAATGGGACTCCACATACATTTAAACTACATGTGGTTGACATCACAGTTTGCTTGCTATGTGTTCGCACAACTCTTCCCTGTTTTTATATTGACACAATGATCAACATGTCACACTAATGTAGCATTAATGATGCTAAAGCATCATCTTCAGAACAATAGTATGTGCAAAGAGATGCTAATTAATGATTCTTGCATCTCTACTAATATTCTGGCCATCTCGGTTTGTATTGACACATTTGTTTCCTACTTATTTGTGCATTAGAAAAATAATGGCCAATTGGAAGCCTATCTATACCTACTAAAAATGTACGGAAAGTTTCTGCCCTCCGTCGTCATATGTTTTACAAAAGAAGTCTCTGATTTTTTTTAAGTAACCCGTGGTCCAACATTAAGTGCCCTTTCTCTGTTAGGCTTTGGCCCAACTGTGGTAGCCGCTATCTATCTTGCGCGCCTGGGCGCCGATTAGTATTCCGCATTCAGCTGCAGTAGGCCCAGTTTGCTTTGTTTCCAACCCGTTAGGTCCCTGGCTTTTATTATTTACACAGAATATGTTAAACATGATTATGCTATAACTTTGCAACTATAACTCGGATTAAAATAATTTCTATGTGCAATTTGATTAGAAAAATGCATAATTTTCAAGCGTGCTATTATTTGTTCCTGTTAACTACTTTAAAATTCTGTTCAGGGCATAAACTTAAGTAACCTAATTAAATGCCATTGTGTATTTTGGAAAATGCTAACACACATTATAACTTTAATATCATCTTTATATACATGAAATATGTTACGAGGGCTTATATGGATCGGATGGAGTATGAATGATCGATTTCGATGGTCATATAGGAGTAATAAAGAAAGGAGAGAATAAAGGGTGTGATCAGTGGATAAAAAAAGAATGGTAGATTTTAAAAAATATGACAGAGAGAAAAACAAAAGGGAATTGGTATTAATACCAAGGGCATGAGATGCATGCAATGCAACAATAAAAAGGAATTAATGCCGAGGACATGGGAGAGGCATGCATATATGCTATGTTGAACAGTGTGTGACCATTATGTGCAACAGAAATAAGAGCGTCGAGTTATATGCAACAAACTAGGGTCGTTTCGCTCATACATAGGCAATTTGTTTTATTAATCTTCAAGCGTATGTAGAGATGTCCTAAACCACATTTAATAGAATCCTTTCATTGAGATCAAAATCTTTATAAAAAACTGTACCAAAAGTATTGTATATGTACCATACTTCTTAACGTACTACAAATATGAATTTCTGCTAGACCCAGTGTGCGCCTCTCTGCCGTGGTAGGGCATAATTCGGATGTTGTTAGGCCATGCTGACTAATATTCCAGGGGACACGTCAATTATCTCCCCTGTTGCAACGCACGGGTATATGTGCTAGTATTAGTGAAAAAATTCTTTGCTTGTATTTTTTCTTAAATGTCTTCGGCTCAGTCTGTCAAAAATGAAGTTGGATCATCATCTCAAAAGATCGTGGGTCACTGTCCATCCAAAGAAAACGTAATCCTACAAACTTTGGATCATGGAAGGTGTGTATTGTTTTGCTTCTAAATGCTTGGGATAATTGAAATCTATATTAACTATTGTTTATCTTTAACAAAATTGCATCTTTTGTTCAATTCATGGAGGACAACGATCATTCTAGGCAAACCCATTTGATATTATGTGGTGTGATGAGCGTCTGTTTGTTAGGCCGATTTTTTTATAATATCATGGAGACGGATATTTCATGGTTTGTCATCACAAAGATGAACTTGAGCAAAACATATATTGCGAGTGCTGAATCCATATTGTTTGCTCATTATACATTGATTTCTATCAAAATTATAGAAATTGATAAATGTATCTCAGATAAAACGAAAAACAGATTTCAAATGGTGCATGTTTTTTTTCTTAGTTTACATCTGAATGAATTGGGCATGACACTTGTTATCTTCCCATGTTTTATGTGTTCCATGAAGTAGCGGAGAACTGATTTACAATGATCAAAAAAACACTCGGGCGCAGCAAAGGGCGCTTTTTTCTTAACTATCAAAGTCAAATAGCGAGCCTAATAAAAAAGCAAATTCAACGAAACAATAACTAGTAACCTTACAAAAGGAGCCATAAAGTCTTCACCATTTTGAATAACAGAAGGCAGGATAATGAAACAAATGGAATGATTTCCTTCTTTGTGTATCTAAATATTCGGTTAAAACCATGCCAAGGTAGGATAAGGAAGAGGGTAGAAAAACTTAATGTCCAAAAAAAAAATACAACTACAAAACTACACATGTGAACCACAAGGCAGTAAAACGAACAAATTAGGCAATACAACATCAAATACACTGTAAATAGTAGTACAAAAACAACTACGAATAGGACAATACACCTGATACACACACGGCATTAAAGAGCCAACTAGAGCAAGCACAAAAATTAATATACGCCTATGGCAGTGCATCTACAAGACAAATGGGCTATGAAAGTACAGAGATAGCAATAAGAGCAATACAAAAGAAATTCAGAAAATACACCAAGCATACCATTGAAGATCTCACTACGAGAAACACGATGATAAAAACACGAACGGTAAACTGAAGTACTGCAATACTTTGAAGTTTTGGTAAAAGAATACCATGTCTTAACTTTGTGCCCTCCCCCGTATAACAAGTGGGGCACCCAGCAAGGCTCCCGCCAGGGGGCCTCGCAGACACTAGAAATCCTTAAGCATCAAAAACCACATAAACAAACTGCCAACGAGGTCACACAAATCGCTTAGAAAACTGAGGCTAGGAAATATCATCTCCATGTTATGGCATACCTTCAATGATTATTCATGAGTCATACCATTTTCAACCATAAATTCATACATCACGACTAGAGCACAGCAATCAGCAGCCCCTTAAGGGCATCAATTTGCTGCTACAAGAAAACGATCTGCATGGTACCACAGCCTAATCCTTGTATTTCATGTCTGACACCCGGAAGCCAGGCATCTCAAATGCAATGGCAAACTTCTCGACCTCTGCCCTGAGCTCCGCGATGTCCTCGTTCTTCTCCAAGTCAACGATGAAATCAGTGTAACGCTTACCTCGCTGCTTCTGGACATTCAAGCAGATGACCACAGCCTGATGAAGGTACTCAGCAATCTTCACAAAGTCCTTCTCGACCAAACCTCTCGAGGTCATGGCGGGTGTACCTAGAACCGACATTCAGATATAAGGAACTTAGCTGGCATGCTATTGTATCGTTAACATTTCAGAAATTTATCCGTGCACAGAAGTACCCAATATCCAGTTTTCTCAAATCTAAAAAAAACAGTTTTCTCGTAGAAAAAGCTGGATAGTGAGTTCATCTGTGCAGCATTTTTCTTTTTTCTCAATTGTTCAAAGAGGGATAGATTAATGATGCATCTTTAAAAATGATGCATGTCAAACATGCAAGAGAAACTCTAAAGCAAGCAAATGATTAAAATGTCAGGTATGTGGATCAGGCAAACAGCGGCCTAAGTACGTTTTGCTGCAAGATATAGTAGTTCACATGTTAGGAGATTCCCCAAAATCATGCTAAGAATAGCTAGGATTTCCAGAAGAAGATGCCATTCGTTTGTATTCTTCCGCAATCATAAAACAAAGCTGACAAGCCTTTTCAAGACAAGTATTAGAGAGTGATGACATATACATTCCACTGTAATTACACAGTAACTCCTAACATTAACATGGTGTTGTATTCTTGCACGACCACAAAGTAAGTTTAAGCCTTTTCAGGACAAATATTAGAGAATGATGACATGAACCTTCCAAGTGCAAGGTTATGAACTTGAACAAAAGCATTGTACTTTGTTGCCTTTCAAAACCAACAAAGCAAAAAAGAACAAAAAACCAGGATAAAAGTCATAACAGATTCTAGTTCATAAATTTACACAAGATGTTGAACATTGGGAGAATGACAATAGTTCATCTAGTGAGCTGGATAATTTTCTGTATTTGCTAAGTAAGTGGTGGACGAATAATCATTCAGACTCGGAGAATGGCCCTTAGAAAAATAAAAAATTTCAGCTTGGACTAATAATAATGGGAGTCAATAACTAGGCAAGATCCTTCATAGATGGAACAGGAATATCCTTATACATGGGCAAAAGCAATAATATTCCACAAGAAAGAAAATTATTAACAAATCCAGAACACACTAATGTGTCAGGCCACCTCATACTTCACATGCTCTCACAGGCCGGTGCGAATGACAACAGTAGATGATTAATTTGAGTGCCTTCTGACCTATTTTCTTGCCAGTAACCATTAACAACCTCCAAAGCATGTGGGGACAGAAAGAGTAACAAAAACCGTATTTGGGAAGAGATACTAACCAATTCGGACACCACCAGGTGCCAGTGCACTGCTGTCACCAAAGACGGCATTTTTGTTGAGTGTAATGCTGCTCAGATCACATACTTTCTCAACTTTGTTACCTATAGATTCAGCAAACCAATTTTAGAGCAAGTTAGCACTGAATACAACCATATAAACAGATGCCAAAAAATTGCTCTGCATACCAGACAAGCCAAGAGGGCGAAGATCCCAGAGAACAAGGTGGTTCTCTGTTCCATCAGTAACCAACTTGTAGCCCTTACTCATCAGATGGTTTCCAAGGGCAACAGCATTGGCCTTGACCTGCTGAATATATGCCTTGAATCCAGGTGACATTGCCTGCTTCAGGCCAACTGCCAGGGAAGCAATCTGGTGGTTGTGAGGGCCGCCCTGGAGTGATGGAAACACTGCAAAGTTGATCTTGTCCTCGTAATCGTAAAGAGCACCCTCGGGCTGGCCTTTTTTGGGAGGTTTCGGGCCCTTCCTGTAGAATATCATACCAGACCTTGGCCCTCGGAGACTCTTGTGGGTGGTGGTGGTAACCACATCAGAATACTCAAACGGATTCGTAGCCTCCTGTAAGAGAACAAATCAAAATATTACCAATGAGGTGAAAATAATAATCAAACAGAAGTTTGGAATATGGGAGTTCCATGGGAAGCCTTTGCAAATTGCTTAATTCACAGTAAAGTTCCTGCCAAAACCCAGCGAAATTCATGTGGCCTTAAACACCAAGAGAATGACAGCAAACAGCATCTCTTGTTAGAGAATGCAGAAATCGACTACCTTACTGTATGTTGATGATAACTACTATCACAATAGATTCGATAAAATACTGTATTTCAGTACTATGAGAGGCTGTCAGCAAATTTAGCGAAACAATTTCATGGAAGGTCAATGTTATTTTCAGTGACAGGCCCCTCCATGAACATGATTATACAGGGAGGAAGCATCCATTGTTGCAACAATTGATCAGGCTCGATCTCAATTGCAATAAATAACGGCAACTTACATTTAAATCGATATAGCATACTAAAACCTGTTTTAATCAATAAACTACTACACTTGCAGCAGATACAATACACAATCTAATCATCTAAAGGCACAGAAATACAGAAAAGTTGATACCTGAGCGGCAACAAGACCGCTGATATGAGCCATGTCACACAGCAACATGGCCCCGCACTTGTCCGCGATGGCCCTAAGCCTGGCATAATCCCAGTCCCGTGGGTACGCGCTCCCGCCACAGATAATGAGCTTGGGGCGGAAATCCATGGCCTTTTCCTCCAGCCTATCATAGTCGACGTACCCGGTGTCGGAGCTCACCTTGTAGGGCAAGCTCTCGAAGTAGATGGAGGTGGCGGAAATCTTCTTGCCCCCGGCCGTGTAGTACCCATGGGTGAGGTGTCCACCGGACGGCAAATCGAGGCCCATGATTCGCTCGTGGGGTTGGAGCAGCCCAGTGTAGGCCGCGAAGTTGGCGGGGGAGCCGGAGTAGGGCTGCACGTTGACGCCCCAGGAGGCGGGGTCGAGGTGGAACGCCTTGAGGGCGCGGGCGCGGCAGAGCTCCTCGACCTCGTCGATGACCTCGTTCCCGCCGTAGTAGCGCGCCCCAGGCATGCCCTCGGAGTACTTGTTGGTGAGCGGGGAGCCGAGCGCCTCCATGACGGCGAGCGAGGTGAAGTTCTCGGATGCGATTAGCTCGATGCCCGTGCGCTGGCGGCGCTTCTCGCGCTCGATGAGGTCGTACACCTCCGGGTCGGCCTCCGCGAGCGGGGTGAGCCCCCAGTCGGCCACGGCGTCCATCGCGGCGGCGGCGGTGGCAGGGGCGGCATCGGTGGAGACGGCGTAGAGGCGGACGGGCCGGACGGCGGTGCGGAGGGGGAGGCGGAGAGGGGAGGAGCTCTGCGCGGTGGTGGGGTGAGAGAATAAAGCGGCGCGCCCGACGGGTGGCTGCGAGTGCGAGACGTGGGGCGCGGCCATGGCCATGCGCGTCCTGTGCTCGACGAAATGCGGCTGCGGCGCCCGGGGAAAATCTGGGGTTGGTTCGTATCGGGTAGGGCTGGTCCGCCGCCGCCGCCTCCGCTTCATATGCGCGTGTGTTTGCTTCCACCCCGAAAAAAAAGGCGTGGGTTTGCAAGGGTTTCTGCTCTCTTTTTTTTTGTTTTTTGAGAAAACAAGGGTTTCTGCTTTTTGGGAAGTTTCTACATAGAGATAAAAAGACAATTCCAGCATGAATGTATATATCACAAAAAGACAAAAGAAAAAAGGGAGTACTATTTATATTTGGATTTGTCTTTCTTGTTTATCTCTATTTGTATTTTGATGTGTTTGGGGTTGAAATATTTAAATGCATTGTATACACTTATCTTGTGAACATAAAAAATAATGACTTTTTTTACTACCCCAATGGCCACTTTTGGACACTGTTTTTCTGCCTTGTTCGCCGGCATCGTGGCAAGCTATTGTCCATGAGTTGGAATTGATGAAAAAGGAATCATATGACAAGTGTGCGATGGAAATAATGACAATATTTGATGTGATAATTGGATTCTGGAATACGGGTTTGAGAATCTCTGGGAAGAGGAGTAGAAGACTCAAATGGTCAACCTCATAGTCCCTAGTTTTAAGAGGACCTCACCAGATCATAATGGCACACTTTGTTGCGGCCATCTATTTTTTGTAATAATGATAAGATATTATATAAATATTTGAAAACGTAAACAAGGAAAATAAATTTGAGTAAACTAAGAGTTTTTGCTTTTTTTAGTAAAAAGGCGTGGGTTTGCAAGGGTTTCTGGGATTTTTTTAGAAAACAAGGGGTTTTGCATTTTGCGAAGTTTCTACAGAGATAAAAAGACACTTCAAACATGAATGTATATCACAAAAGAAACAAAAGAAAAAATGGGTGTACTATTTATAGTTGTATTTGTCTTCCTTGTTTATCTCTATTTGTATTTTGATGAGTTTTGGGGTTGAAATTTTTAAAAGCATTCATACACTTATCTTGTGAACATAAAAAAAATGTTTTTTACTATACCAATGGCCACTTTTGGACACTGTTTTCCCGCGTTGTCCGCCGGCATTGTGGCAAGCTATTGTCGGTGAGTTGGAATTGTTGAAAAAGGAATCACATGACAAGTGTGCGATGGAAAGAATGACAACATTTGATGAGATATTTGGATCCTGAATGGACGTGTTTGAGAATCTCTGGGAAGATGAATAGAAGACTCAATGGTTAACCTCATGGTCCCCGGTTTTAAGAGGACCTCACTAGATCATAATGACGCACATTGTTGTGGCCGTGTACTTTTTGTAATAATGATAAGATATTATATAAATGGTTGAAAATATAAACAACGAGTAAACTAACAATATGTTGGACAATGATGAAACATAATAATATGATAACAAATAATGCTTGTCTAAATTTACATGATTTCGCTGCTAACGGGCCAATTCTTCCGTGCCACGAAGTCGCTGCTACAGTCAAATGACCTATAATAATTAACCTTATCTAAAATATAATTATCCATCAAAGCCTTAAATGCTCAAACTTGATTTGAGGAATTCTTTCAGACAAAGGAAACAAGCGACATTTTTTTAAAGGATATCATTTTCCTTCTTCAGTAGACATATACAACAAGTGGCAATTCTTCCATAAAGAATTGTGGGATTTTTTCTAACATAATACATAAAATGTTTGAGCAGAATAAAGGAAGTTATAATAAAATGACTTTTCTTACACATATATAATGAGCTACAGTTTTTTATACAAAAATCATTTTTTAGATCCCCTCTTTGCACCTCATATTGGCTAGTTAATAAAAAAAGATAACATTTTGTTTCTTCAATAGACATACAAAAAGTGAAAATGTTTCACAAAGGATAACATTTTAGTTCCAACATTTTTCGCAGGTTTTTTCTCTAACATAACACATGAAATGATCGAGTAGAATAAAGGGATATAACAATGTGAGTATCTATGACATATATAATGAGCAATAATTTTCATAGAAAAAGTGTTTTTTAGATCCTCTCTTTACACCTCATGTCGACTAGTTATATAATTATGGTACGACTTACATAATTTGTGCTAGTGAGAATTGGTTTACTTAAATTGTGCACTTTTCTTGTCATCAAACAAGAGCTTCATCTATGCCCTCTTGCAAACTAATTTGCACAAAGCAGCACTGCTAGTGGTGTACCATGGGGCTATTGCAAACCAGAACATGTGATTCAAAACTCATGCTTTTCACTTTTTGAGAGTATAATCAAAAGGATATTTACTCACGCAAGGTCAGACTACCTACCACTTGTACATATGAGATAAACATCCCAATCTGACCAACTATAAGAGATAAACAAATGATAAATTGATAATCTGTGGGACACCGGGGTGCATAAGCAGTGATGGGAGACGTACGAATCTGTTTGGGACACTTTCTGGTGTACATTCACGTTTTACATTCACTAGTACAATGCCCGTGCGTTGCCACGGGCCTTTTGTTGTATATAAAACTTGATGAATTTTTAGTTCTTTCAAGGCCTCAAGGATTCTTTTTTAGCGTCGACATAATACATCTCCATCTCTCTCATACTCTACAATTTTTTTTACAGAAACACACATTGTTTTAACATGGGCAACAAATATATAAAGAATAATTATTTGTATGCATCTCTTCTGTTTGTTAAAACTCAATGATTTTCGGTCCAGTCTATGATACAAATGACTTGTTAGGGACCTTAGGGTGTATATTTTTCAATATATAAAAGTATGAGATATTTCTCTCATAGCAAACAACCCTTTCTCTAAAAAGAGGGTCGATCATTTTCCTTTTATAGTTAATTTCTCGTGCAAAGACCATGAGGAGCACCCCATTCAAGGTGGAAATTGTATTTTCCTTTTGAGAAGAAAAGGGCTCGGTACTTGCATACTATTGTAACACACAGCGATTAAAGGACATTCAAATGTGTGCCTACTGCACACATGTACAGTGCCGTCTGCATCTTCTTTATGGTCGCATTATCAAACCCAACTTAGCTCAGTAATTTTACATATTGCATCTCTGCCAGACCATCACGACCGAAGGTAGCCTGGCAGATCCAGTTTCAAGAAAGAGATAGGGCAACACAGCAGACCCAAAACTACACACCAAACTAAAATACTTCCTAGACGAACTGTATTACTTACTGGATGGAATTAGCCACAGGACGGTCAAGAATCCATTGAATAAACAAAACATTATAGCCTTAATATACAGTGGACTCAATGCAATGGGTGGCATGCAGTACACACTGATCAAGATAACGCCTCATACGGCGCTCCAACACCGATAACATGGCAGAAGCACAGCTTGCGATCAGGGCTCCTGGATTGTATGGTTGCTATCCTCCCCTGCACCACCACTGCCATCATTAGTTACACTGTTTGTCACCTCTACCGTGTTACGATCATGGGGAACAAGAAGCTGCATGACCATTGTTGTTTCTGTTCCGTTCATCTGTGCTACTCCTCATGGTCTTTGCATGAGCTTTGCGGTGCTGAAAGCGCAAGTGGATAAAGAAGTTAAAGGTGAATCACACCCTTTTGAGGTACCATCTTATAGTGTACTATTTATTTTGTCTAAATCACAATCATAGAAATTCGTTTTCATCATGCAATAAATATATGGTCCATCCAACAACTAAGTGGAAAAGGCACATGTTAATAGACCGCAGATGTGACAGAAGTACAACTTATCCATGAACCTCGCCAACTAATCAACAATACCTTCAACATAAAGGTGGGGAAGAAACTGAAAAGCAGACTAACACACATCACTTGCATCTAGTTAGTGTAAAGAACAACACAAATACCACATAATCACCTCTATCATGCTCCTGGGACAGAAACAGATAAAGGGCCTCTCAATAACCAACCAGTTTACAGTACACTATTTCATAAGCTTCTTGGGCCAAAAGATTTCCAAAATCACAAGTTCAATTAGCCTATTGTTTTAGTTTAGCATTTTATTTAGATTCACATGGAGCCCATTTTAGTGAAATCGAGACTTGTACACATGGTGCAAACAAAGTTCAGTCTTCAGAATTTAAACCACTCGAACAGAGCTGGCATCATTTGGCAATTTATATGGACAAGACTAAAAGGACGCTTAATGAGTCCAGATTTCAGAGACAACTCACCAAATATGAGAGGTGATTTGTCATGCAAGTGAATCATTTTGCACAATGTCATGATGTAAAAATTCTAGATTTCCATATTGGAAACAACATGAAACATGAAAGTATGGAGAATAGTAAATTTTGGATCAGCAAAACATAATGATGCCAAGGAACTACTGTGAAGAATATCTGAGTGCAAAACATGAAGTTCCAAAGCTAACATGAATAACAACATTCAGAAAAAGCTAACATGAATACTAGTTGTGGCTGAGTTGACATCACATGGGTATTTGCGAATGACTGAATACATACACATGGTCCAATAAACAAACATCAGTAATGAAAATTCTAGATAATCATAAAAAATTGCTCTTATTCCAAATACTTATAGGGATATTATTCTTGCAATATAAATAAGTAGAGAAGGTATACAATACAACAAAAAAGGAGATTCCCCTTCTCTTTGCATGAGGGGTGCTTGGGATTTTTACCTTTGCAAGCCGTACCCATGGTTGTACCCAACAATATAGAATCTACCGAAATAGAAAAATGCTAGATATATGGCAGAAAACAGTGATTCTCCTCACATATTTCCTAGTGTGATGAGCAATTCCTGAAGAATATCTAAGTGCAAAACCTGAAGTTCCAAAGCTAACATGAATAAGAACATTCAAAAAAGCTAACATGAATAATAGTTGTGGCTGAGTTTTGCGAAAGACTGAATACACACAATAGTCCAATAAACAAACATTAGTAATGAAAATTCTAGATAATCATAAAAACATTGCTCTTATTCCGAATACTTGAAGAATATTATTATTGCAATATAAATAAGTAGAGAAGGCATATAGTACGCAAAAAAGGAGATTACCCTTCTCTTTGCATGAGGGGTGCTTGGGATTTTTACCTCTGCATGTTGTACCCATGGTTGTACCCAACAATATAGAATCTATCAAAATATAAAAATGCTAGATGTATGGTAGAAAATAGTGATTCTCCACACATATTTCCTTGTGCGATGAGAAATTCCTAACATCCTGGAAAAACATTGATTTTAGAATGGTGTGCTTCTTGAGAACGAGTGAAATCCACCTCGAATTGACTAATTTTTGGGCCGCATTGATGTGCAATTGTTGTAGACACTATCCAGTCTTCTACGAAGGAAATAATGGAATAGTCTCAATAATTCTGTTAATGCCCGTAAATACAAATAGGCATAATATCCAGCAGCACTTCAATGATGACATGCCTGGACACTTAATTCCTTAATTTGCATCACTAAGTATATACACAATTGTAGTTTTAACACTTAATATTATGCTTAATGAAGCATATATCACAATCAATACAACGATGTACTCGTCGCACATACTCTTACGCACAAGACCTCGGCTCATATCTACTTTATCACATTAAATTTTCACACGAGGTTGAAGCAATTTGATGACATAAGTCTTCATCCATCGAACCATGCGCATCATTAAATTTTGTCCAACATAGTATAGAACCCACTTTAATGTTTTCATAGGATTTAATATACAGAACGAAATACAACAAATGACATGTTTTTCAGTATCAATAGAACAACCTCTAAAACTTTCATGTTTTAACTTCATTTCAATTCAATCTCTAACAAGGCCTAATCCGCCATATGAAAAATACTGCACCAAAGAAAATAACTTTGTAGAAAACAAACTAAGTTGGTGGTTGCTCTCAAACCGTGCATCCAAACGACACAAAAAGTACTTTAGAGAAACCTTGGAACTTGTTTTACAACTTATATATAGAGGCCAACTGGAAATTTTAGGCATAACTAACTCATTTTTTAGCTAGAAGCTTGCTGCCCAAACTGATAGCTAGTGCAATTTTAACTGAACCAATTTCAGTGATGTGCAGCAAGGGATATCCAATGGTACAGAAGTATTTGCAATCCTCATGTGTAAGCAACTACATGAATATTCTTTACAGAACTAACCTCTCTCCCAAGTTCAATTGCTTGGACACATATAGACATGTTCATTTTCTAAAAGCACTACCAAAAGAATCCCCTCTAACTGAATCTATCTAGCACGTTCAGACCAGCCTATCCAACAACACTAAAAGCTACAGGACTGCACTTCTACTTAACAGCAACGAAGGTTACCATGTCCCTAGTTAATTAACAACTAAACTTGGCATCCATGAAGAACCTAGCTTAGCCAACAATTGAATTAGGCCCATACCCACAGATTGGTACAGGAGAACAACAATTACAAGAACGGATTAAGTACTTCCTAGCAGAGCAGACATTCAGATTAAGTTCTCCTATGACACCAAAAACGGATACATCTTTGCTTCAATATTTCTTGCTAAATATCACGGCAACCACTGCCAAGAAATCATCCTCACGTCTCCCCAGATTTTACACTTGCAAAAAAGATGCTAGCACATTAAATAGAAGAATCAATTAGCAAAAGCCTGTACACCTAAAGTTTGAACAATTTTGAATAATCACTACAAGATCCTCTCTTCTCTCTATATTTCATACCGGACCGCAAGAAATGCAAGTAAAAATCAGGAAATACCTCATATAGGCGTTACAGGAAGTTGGATTGTTCAATGTCAATGAAAAATATCTCAGCAGTACCATTAAAGTTTTGCATGCTACATTTCCGATTCGACAATTCAATATCAACGAAAAATATCTCAGCAGAATAAGTTTATAGGTTGCTTAAGGAGAATAGTTCCTAGGCAGACAATATTGGGGACTCAGATATTCAGAATCAAAATTCAAGCTGCTGCAACCAAAATTTTGGAATGTGTCAACATGATATTGTCTAGCGAAAATGCTGAATAAAACAGTAGTTTCCCTAAGTTACAGAGAAGAACTAAACAAATGAACGTAATTTAATTGTCAAGGCCCTATCAAAAACCAGCAAAGAGAAGACCCATTATCACAATGTCTTGTTTGGGATTCAATTATGAACAAATGAAAAGAATCTACTTCAATACATCTCGAGAACTTCCTTATAGGGGATCATCCTTAGAACGAATCATAATGTGCTGCAAAACAAGAAAAATGGTTGTGTATTTTCGCCTATAAAACTGGTGTCAATTTATGTAGCTTGATCTCACACAAAATGATAGACAGAAATCCATGCACTAAATGCTGGTGGTTATTGAGTTACCACAAAATGATATGCTTCTTTGACAACACCTGCTGCCACATTTGAACACTTCTTGACAATAGTAATAAAGAAAGAAATCAACAGAAGATATCTGTGGAAAATGACCTGAATGGAAAATTTAAATATAGATGGCTGCTACCTGAAAGTGTGTCATGCAAGTAGATATTGTTCCAACAGCTACTGTCTCATTTGAACAATTCTTGACAATAGTCTGATGAAAACATATTTCAATATTATAAGTGAACACTTCTTGAAAATTATCTCATGTAGCTCTGTTTCTGTTTCCTGCAAGCATCAAGGCATACCGCTGTTTTGCATCAATATCTGAACTTTGCCATGTTAATAAAATGAACAACTTTGCCCAAAAATATAAGCCAATCCAAAATAGTGTCCTGCAGGTAGATAATACAGTTGAGAATTAACCATCGTAAAGTAGCAATGAAGAAGAGGTGGACTTCAATTTTAATGACTTGGTCACACAGAGAGCAGGTAGCTTTAAGTCTGTCAGCAGTTGGCCGTCAGTTTTGGGAAAGAAGCCATATGAAAAAACTGTATTTCCCCTCAGTTTTGATTCGCCATAATGAGTTCAGGTCTAGCCGCTCGTTGGATCCAATGAAGTGGTAGAGTATGTTTTCGTCGCATTCCAATTAAAGTG
This sequence comes from Triticum timopheevii, assembly GCA_963921465.1. Lineage (NCBI taxonomy): Eukaryota > Viridiplantae > Streptophyta > Magnoliopsida > Poales > Poaceae > Triticum > Triticum timopheevii. The sequence goes on along the minus strand of OY997262.1, from coordinate 272,275,185 downwards.
ATTTCATCTCATTTCTTTGTGGAGCAAAATTCGGTAGATGTACATTCATTTGAAATGGACTTCAAACTCCATGTGGTCTTTGATGTAAGAAGCTCACAAAGAAACACACTTTCATCTTAAAATTTGATATGGTGAACAACCGATTCATTTATTACACCCAACACTTGCAAAATGCAATGACAACAGAATTATATACTCCCAATGAGAGCAGAAATTGTTTGAGATTGCAGTACAATACTCCCTTTGTTGGAAAGAAAAATGTATAATAAGTGACCAAATGAAAGCACCATTTGTGAAAAGAGAACATATACAGTAGCACATCGCAAAAATAGAATCTTTCTTATTCATTTGTTTGTTTGTTATTTTTCTACAGTAAAATATTTTTGCTTTGGGGTAATTACAAAATCACAACAATGCACTGCCGATTTTGAGTACAGTCGGATTGTATCAATGGTATGTCCTATGTCCTACAGTCCACATATTATGGATATAAGTTCGTACTTAGTATTAAAATTTGAACTGGATCACTAAAAAAAGGTTAATTATTAGAATGGATTGTAATACTAACGACGGTGTATGTGCATGTCAGCTACAAAAGGAAGCAACTAATGCATATCATATAGTCTAATTTATAATAGTATAAACAGAAACTGGGATGGGGATGAGGATGGGACCCCTCACCTGCGCTTGCCTTCTGCACAACGTTGTTAATCGCTAGCATCCATAGCTCCTCCTCGCCCCTTCAAGTGGCAGTCCCGGAGAGCGCACCGCCGGCGCCGGGTGCCGGTGCCTGGCGGAAGTATGCGAGGGACGCAACGCATCACACAGTGGCAACAAGCACATGAAACACACACACACACACACACACACACACTACATCAGCAAGCAAGCATACATAACTATAGTACCGAAACTAAAATTTCCATAGTTCAGCAGGAGCTTAGAGAGGATGGATGGATTGCGTTGCCTATCAGAATGAAGACGTTTCCTCTCAGAGCATGTCAGAATGTACAAAGTTAATACATAAATATGTCATAACATAACACTTTGTTTTCTTCTCCGTCAGTTGACAAATATAAGATGTTTTGGATATTTCAGTATGAAGAACATGCATGCGGACTGAAACGAGTCTATATGCATCTGATTCACAAAATAGCATGACGGTTGTAAATTGCTGGTCAACATAAAGTTTCCTATAGCCCAATTCTGAACGCGAGCCATATAGGAGTACAGTTCAGACACATTTACAGTTTAGAGGCAAATTAAACGGCATAGGCACACACCTCCATCGTCAACTGCATCCACATCGACCCCTAGCTCCTCGACCAGGTACCTGCACACCCGTGGCCTTCCCTTCCCGGCAGCGAAGTGCAGCGCCACGAGACCTTGGTCCTTGGCCGCCTCCACCACCTCCCTGGGACGGCCCCTGCCGTGATCCAGATCTCTCACCAGCCCTACGACGCGACGAATGGGAGAGTCAGTGCCCCCCAGATCCAAACAAAACCCGCCCGGAATCGCCCACGTACTCTTGAAGAGGCGGAGGTCGCCGCGGCTCCCCGCGTGGAGGAGCGGAAGCGATCCGTCGGCGGGCGGAGGGGGCGGGCTAGGGTTTAGAGGGGCGGCGCGGCACTTGGCTGAGGTGGCGGCGGGGTGGCGCCGTGGGATCCGCGGAGGCGGCGTCCGTGGGATCCGCGGCGGCGACGGCGGCGGCTGTGGGATCTGTGACGGTGTCCTTGGGATCCGCGGCGGCGGCGGCGTCCCTGGGATCCGTGGCGGCGGTGGCGGCGTCCCTGCCGATCCTAGATCAAGGCCGCTGATGGGAGGAGAGAGAATTTTTTTCCTTTGCGATTCTGAAAACCGGTGGACGAAGCTGTGGGAGCGGGATGTGACGAAACAAAACAGAATCAGAGGGGCGGCGGCAGCGGCGGATCTCAGAGGCGGCGAAGGGCTCAGCGGCTTGGGGAGTCTTGACGATAGAACGAGGAGACAGATCGAGGGGAGTCTCGAGGCTGTTTTTTTACGATCGAGGCGGAGAGACGAAAGAAAAACCAGAGGTGGGAGGATGACGAAAAAAACCAGCGAAAATAAACCGCGCAGACTATTCACCAAGTCGTCCATTAGGAGTAGAGATTCACTGACCAGGTACACAATCCCAGCCCAAACAACCACGACTGGTCTGGATAGCTCTATGGAGCAGTGGCCCGCATACATTAGATGTTGAGAGTGCGTGATGTCGACCGGGGGGTGAATGGTTGATTTTTATCAAATTCTTCAAAGTAGTGAGTTATTTGAAGGATAACAACATGAGGAGTAACTAAACAGAAGTGAAACTACACTATGCATGCAAATCAGAGCAGCGGCTAAATCATCACGATGAAATAGAACATGCATAGAAAGTAAGTGATTATACAAAGCATGCAAATACGAAGATATTTAACTTAAACACATCGAGATCGAAGACAAACAAAACATGACATGAATTGAATTGATGATGTTGGGGAACGTGGTAATTTCAAAAAAATTCCTACGATCATGCAAGATCTATCTAGGTGATGCATAGCAACGAGAGGGAAGAGTGTGCCCACGTACCCTCGTAGACCGAAAGCGGAAGCGTTTCAATAACGCGGTTGATGTAGTGGAACGTCTTCGCGATCCAACCGATCAAGTACCGAACGCATGACAACTCCGTGATCTGCACACGTTCAGCTCGGTGACGTCCCTCAAACTCTAGATCCAGCTGAGGCTGAGGGAGAGTTCCGTTAACACGACCGCATGATGACGGCGATGATGAAGTTACCGGCGCAGGGCTTCACCTAAGCACTACGACGATATGACCAAGGTGGAAAACTGTGGAGGGGGGCACCGCACACGGTTAAAGATCAGTTCGTGTGTTCTTGGGGTGCTCCCCTCCCCCGTATATAAAGGAGGGAGGAAGGAGGCGGCCGGCCTAGGGGGAGCGCCAAGCATAGGGAGTCCTACTAGGACTCCCAAGTCCTAATAGGATTCCCTTTCCTATTCGGAGTAGGAGTGAAGGAAAGAGAGGGAGAGAGGAAAGGGAGGTTGCGCCCCCACCCCTTGTCTAATTCAGTTTGGGCAGGGGGGAGGCGCGCACCACCTCTTGGCCCTTCCCCCCTCTCTCCACTGAAGCCCAATGAGGCCCATCACTTCTCCCGGTGAATTCCCGTAACTCCCTGGTACTCCGAAAAATACCCGAATCACTCGGAACCTTTCAGATGTCCGAATATAGCCTTCCAATATATCGATCTTTATGTTCCGACCATTTCGAGACTCCTCGTCACGTCCATGATCTCATCCGGGACTCCAAAAAAACTTCGGTCATCAAATCACATAACTCATAATACAAATCGTCATCGAACGTTAAGCGTGCGGACCCTACCGGTTCAAGAACTATGTAGACATGACCGAGACACATCTCTGGTCAATAACCAATAGCGGAACCTGGATGCTCATATTGGCTCCTGTTGGAAATATGCCCTAGAGGCAATAATAAATTAGTTATTATTATTATATTTCCTTATTCATGGTAATCGTTTATTATCCATGCTATAATTGTATTGATAGGAAACTCAGATACATGTGTGGATACATAGACAACACCATGCCCCTAGTAAGCCTCTAGTTGACTAGCTCATTGATCAATAGATGGTTACGGTTTCCTTACCATGGACATTGGATGTCGTTGATAACGAGATCACATCATTAGGAGAATGATGTGATGGACAAGACCCAATCCTAAGCCTAGCACAAAGATCGTGTAGTTCGTATGCTAAAGCTTTTCTAATGTCAAGTATCATTTCCTTAGACCATGAGATTGTGCAACTCCCGGATACCATAGGAATGCTTTGGGTGTACCAAACGTCACAAGTAACTGGGTGGCTATAAAGGTACACTACGGGTATCTCCGAAAGTGTCTGTTGGGTTGGCACGAATCGATACTGGGATTTGTCACTCCGTGTGACGGAGAGGTATCTCTGGGCCCACTCGGTAGGACATCATCATAATGTGCACAATGTGACCAAGGGGTTGATCACGGGATGATGTGTTACGGAACAAGTAAAGAGACTTGACGGTAACGAGATTGAACAAGGTATCGGGATACCGACGATCGAATCTCGGGCAAGTACTATACTGGTAGACAAAGGGAATTGAATATGGGATTGATTGAATCCTTGACATCGTGGTTCATCCGATGAGATCATCATGGAACATGTGGGAGCCAACATGGGTATCCAGATCCCGCTATTGGTTATTGGCCGGAGAGTTGTCTCGGTCATGTCTACGTGTCTCCCGAACCCGTAGGGTCTACACACTTAAGGTTCGATGACGCTAGGGTTATAGGGAATAGATGTACATGGTTACCGAATGTTGTTCGGAGTCCCGAATGAGATCCCGGACGTCACGAGAAGTTCCGGAATGGTCTGGAGGTAAAGATTTGTATATGGGAAGTCCTGCTTTGGTCACCGGAAAAGTTTCGGGTGCTATCGGTAACGTACCGGGACCACCGGGAGGGTCCTGGGGGTCCACCACGTGGGGCCACCAGCCCCAGAAGGCTGCGTGGGCCAAGTGTGGGAGGGGACCAGCTCCAGGTGGGCTGGTGCGCCCCCCACCAAGGCCCGAGGCGCGGGGAGAGTGGGAGGGGGCAAACCCCAGGTCCAGATGGGCCCTAAGGCCCACCCTAGGTGCGCCCCCCCTCTCTCCCCCTTTGGTCGCCACCCAGATGGGATCTGGGGGCTGCCGCCACCCCTAGGGAGGGAACCCTAGGTGGGGGCGCAGCCCCTCCTCTCCCCCTATATATACTTGAGGTTTGGGGGTTGCCCAACACATGATTTGATCTCCCTCTTGGCGCTGCCCTACCCCTCTCCCTCCTCGTCTCTTGCAGTGCTTGGCGAAGCCCTGCTGGAGTGCCACGCTCCTCCACCACCACCACCCGTCGTGCTGCTGTTGGACGGAGTCTTCCCCAACCTTTCTCTCTCCTTGCTGGATCAAGGCATGGGAGACGTCACCGGGCTGCATGTGTGTTGAACGCGGAGGTGCCGTCCGTTCGGCACTACGATCATCGGTGATTTGGATCACGACGAGTACGACTCCATCAACCCCGTTCACTTGAATGCTTTCGCTTAGCAATCCACAAGGGTATGTAGATGCACTCCCCTTTCCCTCATTGCTAGATTACTCCATAGATTGATCTTGGTGATACGTAGAAAATTTTGAATTTCTGCTACATTCCCCAACAGTGGCATCATGAGCTAGGTCTATGCGTAGTTTCTATGCACGAGTAGAACACAAGTTGTTGTGGGCGTTGATTTTGTTCAATATGCTTACCGTTACTAGTCCAATCTTGTTTCGACGGTATTGTGGGATGAAGCGGCCCAGACCGACCTTACACGTACACTTACGTGAGACAGGTTCCACCGACTGACATGCACTTGTTGCATAAGGTGGCTAGCGGGTGCTAGTCTCTCCCACTTTAGTCGGATCGAATTCGATGAAAAGGGTCCTTATGAAGGGTAAATAGCAATTGGCATATCACCGTTGTGGCTTTGCGTAGGTAAGAAATGTTCTTGCTAGAAACCCATAGCAGCCACGTAAAACATGCAACAACAATTAGAGGACGTCTAACTTGCTTTTGCAGGGTATGCTATGTGATGTGATATGGCCAAAAGAATGTGATGAATGATATATGTGATGTATGAGATTTATCATGTTCTTGTAATAGGAATCACGACTTGCATGTCGATGAGTATGACAACCGGCAGGAGCCATAGGAGTTGTCTTATTTATTGTACGACCTGCGTGTCAATGATAACGCCATGTAATTACTTTACTTTATTGCTAACCGTTAGCCATAGTAGTAGAAGTAATAGATGGCGAGACAACTTCATGAAGACACGATGATGGAGATCATGATGATGGAGATCATGGTGTCATGCCGGTGACGATGATGATCATGGAGCCCCGAAGATGGAGATCAAAAGGAGAAAAATGATATTGGCCATATCATGTAACTATTTGATTGCATGTAGGGCTACAAACGAGTCGAGTTCGAGCGAGTTGGACTAGGCTCAGCTCAACTCATACTAAAAATCGAGCGAGCTCAAATTAAGTGAAGCTTAAGATTGAGCTGTCAAAAGTGGCTCGTGCTCAGCTTGCAATGATCTCGAGTCGATCTCGAGCTAGTTTCGAGCTAAATAAAATGATATTTTTTCTGAATAATTGAGGCAAATTTTCACATAATATAGGCCACAACATAAAAAATCACAAAATTTTGACTTATTATTTCTCAACTGAAGATAAGATATCATGGACGAGCTAGCAAGAGAAGAAAACAAAGGTGCATCTTCTCTCAAACTTTGGCAAAAATAATAAGATATTTAACATACGGCTGATCACGCACCGTACTGAGGCTAAATTTTCTTCTCTCTTAATTAAGCTTTCATGTTTTGTTAGTAAGTAAAATGGAGAAAAAATCGCACACAACATATATGGTAATAAACTAACCATTTCTTTGTGATAAACATGAAAATTATTAAATATACTTATATGATATCGAGCTAAAATCGAGCGAGCCAATACTGGCCCAAGATCGGCTCGTTTCTTGATCGAGCTACATAAAGTGCTCATACTCAGCTCATTTCCTTTCAAGTCGATCTCGAATCGAGCCAGAATTCGAGTCGATCTCGAGCAGCTCACGAGCCTCGAGCTTTTCTTGCAGCCCTAATTGCATGTGATGTTTATCATGTTTATGCATCTTATTTGCTTAGAACGACGGTAGTAAATAAGATGATCCCTCATAATAATTTCAAGAAAGTGTTCCCCCTAACTGTGCACCGTTGCGAAAGTTTGTTGTTTTGAAGCACCACGTGATGATCGGGTGTGATAGATTCTAACGTTCACATACAATGGGTGTAAGCCAGATTTACACATGCGAAACACTTAGGTTGACTTGACGAGCCTAACATGTACAGACATGGCCTCGGAACACAAGAGACCGAAAGGTCGAACATGAGTCGTATAGTGGATACGATCAACATGAAGATGTTCACCGACGATGACTAGTCCGTCTCACGTGATGATCGGACGCGGCCTAGTTGAATCAGATCATGTATCACTTAGATGACTAGAGGGATGTCTATCTGAGTGGGAGTTCATAAGATGAACTTAATTATCCTGAACATAGTCAAAAAGGTTTTTGCAAATTATGTCGTAGCTCGCGCTTTAGTTATACTGTTTTAGATATGTTCCTAGAGAAAATTCAGTTGAAAGTTGATAGTAGCAATTATGCGGACTAGGTCCATAAACTGAGGATTGTCCTCGTTGCTTCGTAGAAGGCTTATGTCCTTAATGCACCACTCGGTGTGATGAACCTCGAACGTCGTCTGTGGATGTTGCGAACATCTGACATACACGTTTTGATAACTACGTGATAGTTCAGTAATGTTAAACGGTTTAGAGTTGAGGCACCGAAGACGATTTCGAAACGTCACGGAACATATGAGATGTTTCGAGGCCTGAAATTGGGATTTCAGGCTCGTGACCACGTCAAGAGGTATAAGACCTCCGACGAGTTTCTTAGCCTGCAAACTAAGGGAGAAAAGCTCAATCGTTGAGCTTGTGCTCAGATTGTCTGAGTACCACAATCACTTGAATCGAGTGGGAGTTAATCTTCCAGATGAGATAGTGATGTTTCTCCAAAGTCATTGCCACCAAGCTGCTAGAGCTTCATGATGAACTATAACATATCAGGGATAGATATGATGATCCTTGAAATATTCGCGATGTTTGACACCGCGAAAGTAGAAATCAAGAAGGAGCATCAATTGTTGATGGTTAGTGAAACCACTAGTTTCAAGAAGGGCAAGGGCAAGAAGGGATACTTCATGAAACGACAAATCAGTTGCTGCTCTAATGAAGAAACCCAAAGTTTGAACCCACCCGAGACTAAGTGCTTCTGTAATGAGGGGAACAATCATTGAAGCAGAACTACCCTAGATACTTGGTAGATGAGAAGGCTGGCAAGGTCGATAGAAGTATATTGGATATACATTATATTAATGTGTACTTTACTAGTACTCCTAGTAGCACCAGGGTATTAGATACCGGTTCGGTTGCTAAGTGTTAGTAACTCGAAATAAAAGCTACGGAACAAATGGAGACTAGCTAAAGGTGAGATGATGATGTGTGTTGGAAGTGTTTCCAAGGTTGATGTGATAAGCATCACATGCTCCCTCTACCATCGAGATTGGTGTTAAACCTAAATAATTGTTATTTGGTGTTTGCATTGAGCATAGACATGATTGGATCATGTTTATCGCAATATGGTTATTCATTTAAGGAGAATAATGGTTACTCTGTTTATTTGAATAATACCTTCAATGGTCTTGCACCTAAAATAAATGGTTTATTGAATCTCGATCGTAGTGATACACATGTTCATGCCAAAAGATATAAGATAGTAATGATATAGTACCACCTACTTGTGGCACTGCCATTTGAGTCATATTGGTATAAAACGCATGAAGAAGCTCCATGTTGATGGATCTTTGGACTCACTCATTTTTGAAAAGATTGAGACATGTGAACCATGTCTATTGGTATATACACATGAAGAAACTCCATGCAGATGGACCGTTTGGACTCACTTGATTTTGAATCACTTGAGACATGCAAATCACACCACATGGGCAAGATAACTGAAAGCCTCATTTTCAGTGAAATGGAACAAGAAAGCAACTTGTTGGAAGTAATACATTTTGATGTGTGCAGTCCAATGAGTGCTGAGGCACGCAGTGGATATCGTTATGTTCTTACTTCACAGATGATTTGAGTAGGTACTGAGAATATTTACTTGATGAAACACAAGTCTGAATTATTGAATGGTTCAAGTAATTTCAGAGTGAAGTTGAAGATCTTCGTGACAAGAGGATAAAATGTCTATGATATGATCATAGAGATGAATGTCTGAGTTACGAGTTTTGGCACGCAATTAAGACATTGTGGAAATTGTTTCACAATTAATACCGCCTGGAACACCATAGTGTGATGGTGTGTCCGAACATCATGGTTGCACCCTATTGGATATGGTGCGTACCATGATGTCTCTTATCGAATTACCACTATCGTTCATGGGTTAGGCATTAGAGACAACCACATTCACTTTAAATAGGGCACCACGCAATTCCGTTAAGACGACACCGTATGAACTATGGTTTAGAGAAACCTAAGTTGTCGTTTCTTAAAAGTTTGGGGCTGCGACGCTTATGTGAAAAGTTTTAGCCTGATAAGCTCGAAACCAAAGCGGATAAATGCATCTTCATAGGACACCCAAAACAGTTGGGTATACCTCCTGTCTCAGTTCCGGAAGCAAAAGTGATTGTTTCTAGAAACGGGTCCTTTCTCGAGAATAAGTTTCTCTCGAAAGAATTGAGTGGGAGGATGGTGGAGACTTGATGAGGTTATTGAACCGACACTTCAACTAATGTGTAGCAGGGCACATGAAGTTGTTCCTATGGCGCCTACACCAATTGAAGTGGAAGCTTATGATAGTGATCATGAAACTTCGGATCAAGTCACTACCAAACCTCGTAGGTCGACAAGGATGCATAGTACTTCAGAGTGGTACGTACTCATGTCTTGGAGGTCATGTTGCTAGACAACAATGAACCTATGAGCTATGGAGAAGCGATGGTGGGCCCGGATTCCGCCAAATGGCTCGAGGCCATAAAAGTCCGAGAGAGGATCCATGTATGAAAACAAAGTGTAGACTTTGGAAGAACTACTTGATGGTCGTAAGGTTGTTGGGTACAGATGGATTCTAAGAGGGAAGACAGATAATGATGGTATGTGTCACCATTAAGAAAGCTCAACTTGTCGCTAAGATGTTTCCGACAAGTTCAAGGAGTTGACTACGATGAGACTTTCTCACTCGTAGTGATGCCAAGAGTCTGTTGGAATCTTATTAGCAGTTACTGCATTATTTATGAAATCTTGCAGATAGGATGTCAAAACATTGTTTCCTCGAAAATTTTCTTGAGGAAAGGTTGCATGTGATACAACCAGAAGGTTTTTGTCAATCCTAAAAGATGCTAACAAGTATGCAAAGCTCCAACAATCCTTCTAAGGACTGGAGTAAGCATCTCGGAGTTGGAATGTACGCTTTGATGAGATGATCAAAGATTTTGTGTTTATACAAAGTTTGTTAGAAACTAGTATTCACAATAAAGTGAGTGGGAGCACTACAACATTTCTGATAAGTATATGTGAATGACATATTGTTGATCCGAAATGATGTAAAATTTCTGGAAAGCATTAAGGGTTGTTTGAAAGGAGTTTTTCAAGGGAAAACCTGGATTAAGCTGCTTGAACATTGAGCATCAAGATCTATAAGGATAGATCAAAACGCTTAATGGTACTTTCAAATGAGCACATACCTTTACATGATCTTGAAGGTGTTCAAGATGGATCAGTCAAAGAAGGATTTCTTGCCTGAGTTGTAAGGTATGAAGTTAAGACTTAAAGCTTGACCACGGCAGAAGAGAGAGAAAGGACGAATGTTGTCCCCTATGCTTTAGACGTAGGCTCTACAGTATGCTATGCTGAGTACCGCACCTGATGTGTGCCTTGCCACGTGTCTGGCAAAGGGGTACAAGAGTGATCCAGGAATGGATCATTGGACAGCGGTCAAAATTTTCCTTGCAGTAATAAGGACATGTTTCTCGATTATGGAGGTGATAAAGAGTTCGGCATAAAGGGTTACGTCGATGCAAGCTTTAACACCTATCCGAATGACTTTGAGTAGCAAACCGGATACGTATAGTGGAGCAACCATTTGGAATATCTCCAAGTGGAGCACGGAAGCAACACTTACAATATGACCTAGAGATTTGCGAAGTACATATGGATCTGAATGTTGCAGACCCGTTGACTAAAACCTCTCTCACAAGCAAGACATGATCAAACCCCAGAACTCATTGAGTCTTAATCACATGATGATGTGAACTAGTTTATTGACACTAGTAAACTCTTTGGATGTTGGTCACATGGTGATGTGACCTGTGAGTGTTAATCACATGGCGAGCGAACTAGATTATTGACTCTAGTGCAAGTGGGAGACTGTTGGAAATATGCCCTAGAGGCAATAATAAATTAGTTATTATTATTATATTTCCTTGTTCATGGTAATCGTTTATTATCCATGCTATAATTGTATTGATAGGAAACTCAGGTACATGTGTGGATACATAGACAACACCATGTCCCTAGTAAGCCTCTAGTTGACTAGCTCGTTGATCAATAGATGGTTACGGTTTCCTGACCATGGACGTTGGATGTTGTTGATAACGGGATCACATCATTAGGAGAATGATGTGATGGACAAGACCCAATCCTAAGCCTAGCACAAAGATTGTGTAGTTCGTATGCTAAAGCTTTTCTAATGTCAAGTATCATTTTCTTAGACCATGAGATTGTGCAACTCCCGGATACCGTAGGAATGCTTTGGGTGTACCAAATGTCACAACGTAACTGGGTGGCTATAAAGGTACACTACGGGTATCTCCGAAAGTGTCTGTTGGGTTAGCACGAATCGAGACTGGGATTTGTCACTCCATGTGACGGAGAGGTATCTCTGGGCCCACTCGGTAGGACATCATCATAATGTGCACAATGTGACCAAGGGGTTGATTGAGGGATGATGTGTTACGGAACGAGTAAAGAGACTTGCCGGTAATGAGATTGAACAAGGTATCGGGATACCAACAATCGAATCTCGGGCAAGTACTATACCGGTAGACAAAGGGAATTGAATACGGGATTGATTGAATCCTCGACATCGTGGTTCATCCGATGAGATCGTCGTGGAACATGTGGGAGCCAACATGGGTATCCAGATCCTGCTGTTGGTTATTGGCCGGAGAGTTGTCTCGGTTATGTCTACGTGTCTCCCGAACCCGTAGGGTATACACGCTTAAGGTTCGATGACGCTAGGGTTATAGGGAATAGATGTACGTGGTTATCAAATGTTGTTTGGAGTCCCGGATGAGATCCCTGACGTCACGAGGAGTTCCGGAATGGTCCAGAGGTAAATATTTATATATGGGAAGTCCTGCTTTGGTTACCGGAAAAGTTTCGGGTGCTATCAGTAACGTACCGGGACCACCGGGAGGGTCCCGGGGGTCCACTAGGTGGGGCCACCAGCCCCAGAAGGCTGCATGGGCCAAGTGTGGGAGGGGACCAGCTCCAGGTGGGCTGGTGCCCCCCCCCACCAAGGCCCAAGGCGCAGGGAGAGTGGGAGTGGGCAAACCCTAGGTCCAGATGGGCCCTAAGGCCCACCCTAGGTGCGCCCCCTCTCTCCCCCTTTGGCCGCCACCCAGATGGGATCTGGGGGCTGCCGCCACCCCTAGGGAGGGAACCCTAGGTGGGGGTGCAGCCCCTCCTCTCCCCCTATATATACTTGAGGTTTGGGGGCTGCCCAACACATGATTTGATCTCCCTCTTGGCACTGCCCTACCCCTCTCCCTCCTCGTCTCTTGCGGTGCTTGGCGAAGCCCTGCTGGAGTGCCATGCTCCTCCACCACCACCACGCCGTCATGCTGCTGCTGGACGGAGTCTTCCCCAACCTCTCCCTCTCTCCTTGCTGGATCAAGGCATGGGAGACATCACCGGGCTGCATGTGTGTTGAACGCGGAGGTGCCGTCCGTTCAGCACTAGGATCATCGGTGATTTGGATCACGACGAGTACGACTCCATCAACCCCGTTCACTTGAACGCTTCCGCTTAGCGATCTACAAGGGTATGTAGATGCCCTCCCCTTTCCCTCATTGCTAGATTACTGCATAGATTGATCTTGGTGTGTCACAGCCCTAGCTTAGACCTTGTCTGTCTTTGCATAAGCATCCATGCATCATGTTTAAATTTTATGAAACTTGAAATGGGGATTGCCTAAACCCTAGCATCAAAGGAATTCACTAGGTTCAGCTAAAATATTTTCAGTGAATTCCAAATGGCTTTCAAAAATGTTCATCATTTCTGGAAAATGCTAGAACCATAACCAGAGGTGTTGCACATTTTTCCATGACATATTTGGTCACTGAATTAAATCATATAGTATTTGCAATTGGGCATTTAAATGCTATATATTATTTTAAGTGCTCAATTAATTCTGAACTTAAGTGTGGGATGCTAGGAATAATCCTAACAGAGCCCACAACTATTTTCAGGATTTTTGGAAACGTTTTTGTATTTTTAATAAAGCCACAAAGTTGCAGAAAAAATAGAAAACAGAAACTAATAAAGAGAGAGAGAATCTTACCTGGCCTCACCTGTGCAGCCCACCAACCGGCCCAGCACTGTAGCTGACCGGCCCAGCCCACCACCGCCACCAGGCCCTCTGCCAGTCATCCCCCTCCTCTCGCGAGGAGGACGAGAGGCGCGTGCCCGGCGCCTGCGGCCACACGCCGTGGCCACCTCCTGCTTCCGCCGACGCGGGAGAGGCTCCTGGAGCCGCCACGTACTACCCCGACCCTCTCGCACTCTCCCCCCGTGCCCTTCCTTTTCCTCTGTCTCTCTCCCTCACTCTCCCCCTCACGCGCCTGAGCACGCCGCCGTGAGCCTCCGCGCCCACCACCATCGCCTTGCCTCTCCGAGCTATCCAGAGCCTCCGCCACCTCTCGATTCACCTCTGCACCGAAGGAAGGAAGCACGGAGGCCCCGAGCAGCCGCCATCATCTTTGTCTTCAAGCTTCGGCTCCGGTGCTCTTCTTCGTCGATCCGGCCACTCCGGCGCGTCCCCGAGCCCGCTAACCATCCCTGCAGCTCCGCGGTGAGCCGTTGACCCGATTCCCCCTTGCCCCGTCGTCCCTCGCGTCCTCTAGCCGTCGTCCCCGAGAGCTTCTCGACGCCGGCCATGTCGCCGCTGCCGCTGCAGCCAGTGAAGCTTGCACCTGAGCATTTCCCCGTGCTTAGCACGCTCCTAGGAGCCAGGCGCACCCACCCGTTCGACCCCCTGTGCCCCCTAGCGCCCAACCGAACATGCCCGTACCTCCGGCCGCCGCACTTGTCGTCGCTGCCGTCGCCGTAGTGCACTCCAGCTGCTGCCGTTTGTTGATTTGGATGCGGCTCACACCCAGGAACCCATAGGAGCAAACCGTGCATCGAATGGTGCTCCGTAGCGAGTGCACGGTGCACCTCCGCCGTCGCCTGTGGTCGTCGCCGGCGCAACTCCGGCGAGCTGATGTGGCGGCGTCATTAGCCACTAACAGTCCCACTAATTAAGCTTAGTGACACTGACAGCTGGGCCCCATCGTCTAATTAAACGTAGCTTAGTTGCTGTTTAGCTTTAATTAACCTCAGTGGGCCCACGCGTCAACTTTGACCAAGCTGACGTGGCCGTTGACTGGCCCCACAAGTCAGCGACACTAACCAGCCCCAGCCACTGACCAGTGGACCCCACTGGTCAGGTTTGACCTGGACGACCCCGCTGACCTGCTGACGTCACGATGACAACATGCCGACGCAGTAAATATTCTCTGGGATTTAAAAATAAATCAGAAATGATTTACAAATTTCAGAAAATGATCTAAACTTCTAAAATTCATAGAAATTCAAACGTAACTCCAAATTAAATAATTTATATATGAAAAATGATCAGAAAAATCCAATATTTCCATCTGTACCATTTTCATGCATGTTTGAACAACTTAAATCTGCTGTATACAACAATTTGAATAAATGGCATTTGAAATGCCTTATGTGGAGTTTGAATTTGAACCTAGGGTTCAAACCAACTTCATTTAACCTGCTGCTAGTTGCATTAGCTCAAACCACAGCATATTGCCATGTCATGATCATGCATCATATTGTGCATTGCATTGATTGTGCTTCTTCTTTGTTTGTCGGTGCTTGTCCCCTCTCAGTAAGACGTGTACCGACGATGTGATCGATGACACCAATGAATAAATATACTATCTTTAGAAGTGCTAGGCAAGCAAAACCCCCTTGTTCATTCCGATACAATCCTACTATCTCGCTCCTGCTCTCTTTTACTACATTAGGACAACAACGATTCATCTATTACTTGCTACGGTAGCTGAACCCCTTTATCCTCTGCATGACCTGTCATTGCCACAGTAAATAGATGAAACCCACCAGTATGAGTAGGAGTTGTTTGAGCCCTATTGTGCCTACTCATTCATGCTTGTTTGTCATGCCTGCTACTACTTAGAGTTGAGTCAGGTCTGATTCATCGGGGATGAATCGGAGGTGTGTGAACATGTCCTGCTGTTGAGAGCTAAGTGTGTGAACATGATTTGGTAAAGGTATTGGTGAGAGGCCATGTAGGAGTACATGGTGGGTTGTCTCATTGAAGTCGTCCTTAGGAACTGAGTTCTGTGTTTGTGATCCATGATACAGCTACTACCATGCATTGGGCCCTGAAATATGACCCCGCTCGACTTCTTAATCACCCTAGTTCTCTGTCCAGGAGTTGCAAGTAGTTTCTGGTGTTTGTAGCCTACTAGAGGCCGTGGACAGCGCTGACCGTGGGGTGGGCTGTGATGCGGTAGGTACGTGGCCGGGTACACCGGGCACCCGTTAGGTATCTCGGAACCCTGTTCACATCGTTCGGGGCCGTATGTGGAAACCTCGGCCGGACTCCCTGCGGATGGAACCTGAATAGGCGATAATGCTGGACTAGAGACTTGAGTGTTTAGGTAGGTCGTGGTCTACACCCACGTCAGCTTTCGCTTGAAGTTTGCCGAGCACATGTCGGGTGCAGACGCTAACTGGTGGAAACATGCATGAAGAAGTACACCCCTGCAGGGTTATAAATGATCTATTCGAATAGCCGTGTCCGCGGTAAAGGACTTCTGGGTTGCCTATAACAGTTCATAGACAAGTGAAAGTGGATACTCTAAAATACGCAAGATAAGCGTGAGTGCTATGGATGGCGTTCTCGTAGGAAGACGGGAGTGGATCCATAGTGGTGTATTGATATGGTGAATATGTGGACTCGTGTGCGCCACCTCAAAAGAGTTGCTTGCAGTCATAGTTTAGGATAGCCACCGAGTCAAAGCTGGCTTGCTGTAGTTAAACCCCACCATCCCCTTTGTTGATAATGATGCATATGAGGTTAGTTCTGATGTAAGTCTTGCTGGGTACATTTGTACTCACGTTTGCCTATTTTACGTTTTTGCATAGACTTCCGTCTCACTAGTAGTTCCGCTTGGACTTCGATGTTTAGCTTGTTACCTCAGCTACGATCTTGTGCCCTCAGCAGGATCTGGTGGATAGTCAGGCTTCTCAGCCTTTTTCATTTGTAGATGTCTGTACTCAGACATGTTAAGCTTCCGCATGTGTTTTGACTTGTATGCTCTGAATGTTGGGTCATGAAACCCATGCTTGTAATATCTCGCTCCTCGGAGCCTAATGAATAAATACTTGAGTCGTAGAGTCATGTTGTGATGCCATGTTGTATTTGCACATATCGAGCATATTGTGTGTATGTTTGAAATGCTTGGTATGTGTGGGATCTTACTATCTAGTTGTTTATCCTTAGTAGCCTCTCTTACCGGGAAATGTCTCCTAGTGCTTCCACTGAGCCTTGGTAGCTTGCTACTGCTCCGGAATACTTAGGCTGGCCGGCATGTGTCCTTCTTCGTTCCTGTGTCTGTCCCTTCGGGGAAATGTCACGCGATGAATACCGGAGTCCTGCCAGCCCAGTGCTATAGCCTGGATTCACTCGCTGATGACCAACACGTTCGATGCTGGGTCATGGATGCCTGTCCCTGTAAGTTTGTGCCACTTTGGGTTTATGACTAGCCATGTCAGCCCGGGCTCCTTATCATATGGATGCTAGCGACACTATCATATACGTGTGCCAAAAGGCGCAAACGGTCCCGGGCAAAGGGTAAGGCGATACCCGTGGGAATACCGTGCGTGAGGCCACAAAGTGATATGAGGTGTTACATGCTAGATCGATGTGGCATTGAGTCGGGGTCCTGACAGCTTTGGTATCAGAGCTTGACTGCCTGTAGGATTACCAAGCCAAACTGGTCAAAGTTGTGTCTAGAAATGCTTTAGTTATGTAAGGGAATTGATTGTGGGATGGAACGTAAGGCTCTTTTTACTCCTTATACCTCATGGCCTTCTGATCTGGGTCATCCTCTTCCCTTCTACGGGGATTAAGAACTAGGCCTTCTCATCTATCTATCAGGATGGCGTGTTACTAATCCATAGACTTTTAAGATTGTTGGTTTTAAGCCCCAGCTCAGTTCTACTACTTCCGTGTGTTCATAGTTGGTCTCAGAACCTTGATATTGTGATGTTGAGTGGTCATGCCACCATTTTTGCAGGATGTCTCAAATCATTTTGAGCGTTTACAGCCGTTATGCTGTCCGAGTCATCCCAGGTTTCTAAATAGTCTGATGCATTTGCAAATCCTTTCTTTCCGTTCCCGATGTCCTTTATGGTCAGAATAAGCACACTAACCGGTGTGTTGAGGTAATTTATTGCCTTGACATATATGTTGGAGCTATTATTATGACCCTAGGTGTTTTAGGGTGTCACCTAGTAATCTAGCAATGTTTAGTGTTCCCAGTGTGAAGATTCTGTCCATCATTCTCGAAAGCATCTCGTGATGCTACTTAGGAGTAGGTATTCTATTCCTGGGTTCTTGAACCCGAGATTCACCCTACTTACTTCATGTTGATAGTGTTTGCTAGTTCCTTTAGGTTATTAGTAACCTAGCGATAGTCCTCGAGGTCCGTGGTATTTCCTTCTTCCAAATACCATGAACCATTCAAGCAGAAGTTATTTGAACCAAAAGATCACAATCAGAGTTCTCTTGAGGAGTTCTCCATTCATAATCGTGACTCTGCCAGTCCTACCTCTCTGCATGGGTTATCTGGAAGAAACATGTTAAACTTGGTTCGACATACTAATCTATGCATCCACAACTCAGAAAGTTATATGTTCCTTGAGTTGTCCCTCTTAGTTGTCTTCTGACCCTCATCTATCAATTGATAGACATGAGTAGTTGTGCAACCGTGTTCATCGATGCCTATTCTTGTGGTCCATCGAGCCATTCTATTCTAGAATGACTAGGAGAAAACAAACTCTAGTACCTTATCCATTTCCAGGATCGGGTCAAAGTAGTCGTACCCCGCAGATCAAGTTGCTAAACCAACTTTTGTTCTGCTCTACCTTGGAGTGTTACCATCTTTATATTAAGATTATCATGGGAATTGCATACCATTCTATGAATTCTTGATACAGTGATACTTCTCGCCATCATTGCTCATTCCTGGGTCCCGTGTTGTTGTAACCGGAATGCCGACAAGTGAACTGTGATGTGTGAAATCGATACCCCTAGCAACCATGTTGCTTGGTAGTTAAAGGATAATAATTTCATCCTTAGAATGTTGGTGATTGAATCACCATCCTAAGGTTGGTCATGCTACCTAGTCCTTATTCCGGTGCACTCTTCGATCAATGAGTTAGGGTTTCAATCCCTTGCTTAATTGATCACATCATCTTGCCTCAGAAACAAGATTGTTCTCGAGCTTAATAACATATTGGTGGTTCGTAATTTTCCGAATATCTTCTCGGAAGTATTACCAGGGTGTCACCTGACCGCTATGTTGGGTTCGTGATCAAGTTGGTTCTTCATAAACCACCCCTTCTTCAAAAATCTGTGGTGGATACCCTGAGCTAGTTGGTAAACTGAACAACAACTTGGAGAGTTGGAAGATGAAAGTTTGTTTGACTTAGTTCATTTCCAAAGGGATATCCTTGTGTTTGTGTGGTTGTTGAAGAAAGATGATATCTTCACCGATTGGTCCCTGTGATCAGTTGTTGGATCTATTGCCTTGTCAAAATTTTGATTTGAGTATGGGCTATCGTCAAGTCAAGTCAGAACCAATGATATTCGTAATGTTGTCTTACCCGTGGTTGTTTCCTCAGGCATACACCGTTGTATCTTTTGGTCTGACCGATTCTATCGCCTTGTTCACATAATTGTGAAATTCCACTTATATGGAAACCTAGATGAGTTGTTGTTGATCCCATCAGCAACATTTTTATCTCCTCCATGATTCGTGTTGAACATTCAGCTAGTATTGGAAACTTATATAAGCATTATCTTCGTGTTTCGTTCATGAAGAATATGCTTGGATGAAAGAAGTGACTTCCTCTGATTCACGTGCATTTGGTGCAAGTTATCGCCGTGAGTTCGAGAAAGATTGTTTTTGATTTCTTTGGAATCATCCCAAGTCAGTCCTGCATGTGCGAAGTATTCTATGGTCTGATAGACTGATCATCTTCATTCTATACGTATCCCTAGCACACCAAGCCACTGGTTTATTTGTTCAAGGAGAAGAAGTTCCTTCTTAAGAGCAAGACTTATGCAAGGACTTTGATATCCTCGATGATGGTTCCCCTCTTGAACTTGGTAGTGTTTTATTATAAGACTACTGTGTGGTCATGTTTGTCTCGGACAACGTATTCACATGTTGTAGCAGAACCAGCTCATGTTTTGGAGCTTGCTATCGTAGTTCATCTCCCGAGAATCTTGCAATATCATCTCGACGATTTGTGTTGCAACCTTTCCTTTTCGGACATGTTGTCTGAAGTATCCTGTTACTAACCAGATCTGAATCTCAGGCAGATATGATGGTTGGAACATTCCAACATTTGTATTTTGTTCCTAGCTTGCACCGTCTTTGTGCCATTTCACCATGGGCTGCCTTCTTAGTAATTCTTGTTCAGGATCATCCTCAAAAGTGGTCCTACCTTGGGTCCCATCTATTGCCGATGATAAGCAAAATCATCTATGGCATTGTCTTCAACAAGGTAATCCACATCATCCATTCTGGTCCGAGTATACCATTCTACCGAACCCCTCTAAACGATCGTTCGAGAATTGCCTTAGGCTGGTATAAAGAGTTTGAATGATCTCTAAATCAAAGGTAATTCTTTTTGCCACTTAAGGGGATATTTCTACGAGTCACCTTCCCTAAGGTGCATCGTTATGGTATCATGGAAACTCAACTCCTCGCTACGTTGACAACCGTTCACCATCTTCTTAGGTGGGGAATTATTGCCTACCTAGTGAACCTTTGTCATGTGTTTCACTCCATCCCTCTAGACGAATGCTTTGTGTCTCAGCTCGAGAGATATTTCAATGTCCCCCTACATGAGTTGATCATGAGTTGTTCGACCTTCAATAAGATCGATCCCTCTAGAGTTTTCCTTTCCCTCTCATTGTCATTTTAGTAGAAGTTCCTGGAGCAAGACATCGAGACAATGATGGTGATCGAATCAACGTTCATTTGAAGTGCACCCTGGATCGTGAAGATTGTGTTCATTTGCATCCCCCCTTCATTTTACCCTACACTTGAATCTCGGGACGAGATTCTTGTTTAGTGGGGGTGAGTTATCACAACCCTAGCTTAGACCTTGTCTGTCTTTGCATAAGCATCCATGCATCATGTTTAAATTTTATGAAACTTGAAATGGGGATTGCCTAAACCCTAGCATCAAAGGAATTCACTAGGTTCAGCTAAAATATTTTCAGTGAATTCCAAATGGCTTTCAAAAATGTTCATCATTTCTGGAAAATGCTAGAACCATAACAAGAGGTGTTGCACATTTTCCATGACATATTTGGTCACTGAATTAAATCATATAGTATTTGCAATTGGGCACTTAAATGCTATATATTATTTTAAGTGCTCAATTAATTCTGAACTTAAGTGTGGGATGCTAGGAATAATCCTAACAGAGCCCACAACTATTTTCAGGATTTTTGGAAACGTTATTGTACTTTTAATAAAGCCACAAAGTTGTAGAAGATAAATAGAAAACAGAAACTAATAAAGAGAGAGAGAATCTTACCTGGCCTCACCTGTGCAGCCCACCAACCGGCCCAGCACTGTAGCTGACCGGCCCAGCCCACCACCGCCACCAGGCCCTCTGCCAGTCATCCCCCTCCTATCGCCAGGAGGATGAGAGGCGCGTGCCCGGCGCCTGCGGACACACGCCGTGGCCACCTCCTGCTTCCGCCGACGCGGGAGAGGCTCCTGGAGCCGCCACGTACTACCCCGACCCTCTCGCACTCTCCCCCCATGCCCTCCCTTTTCCTCTGTCTCTCTCCCTCGCTCTCCCCCTCACGCGCCTGAGCACGCCGCCGTGAGGCGCCGCGCCCACCACCGTCGCCTTGCCTCTCCGAGCTATCCAGAGCCTCCGCCACCTCTCGATTCACCTCTGCACCGAAGGAAGGAAGCACGGAGGCCCCGAGCAGCCGCCATCATCTTCGTCTTCAAGCTTCGGCTCCGGCGCTCTTCTTCGTCGATCCGGCCACTCCGGTGCATCCCCGCAGCTTCGCGGTGAGCTGTTGACCGATTCCCCCTTGCCCCATCGTCCCTCGCATCCTCTAGCCGTCGTCCCCGAGAGCTTCTCGACGCTGGCCATGTCGCCGCTGCCGCTGCAGCCAGTGAAGCTTGCGCCTGAGCATTTCCCCGTGCTTAGCACGCTCCCAGGAGCCAGGAGCACCCACCCGTTCGACCCCCTGTGCCCCCTAGCACCCAACCGAACATGCCCGTAGCTTCGGCCGCCGCACTTGTCATCACTGTCGTCGCTGTAGTGCACTCCAGCTGCTGTCGTTTGTTGATTTGGATGCGGCTCACACCCAGGAACCCATAGGAGCAAACCGTGCATCGAATGGTGCTCCGTAGCGAGTGCACGGTGCACCTCCGCCGTCGCCTATGGTCGTCGCCGGCGCAACTCCGGCGAGCTGACGTGGCGGCGTCATTAGCCACTAACAGTCCCACTAATTAAGCTTAGTGACACTGACAACTGGGCCCCACCATCTAATTAAATGTAGCTTAGTTGCTGTTTAGCTTTAATTAACCTCAGTGGGCCCATGCGTCAACTTTGACCAAGCTGACGTGGCCGTTGACTGGCCCCACAAGTCAGCGACACTAACCAGCCCCAGCCACTGACCAGTGGACCCCACTGGTCAGGTTTGACCTGGACGACCCCGTTGACCCGCTGACATCACGATGACAACATGCTGACGCAGTAAATATTCTCTGGGATTTAAAAATAAATCAGAAATGATTTACAAATTTCAAAAAATGATCTAAACTTCTAAAATTCATAGAAATTCAACCGTAACTCCAAATTAAGTAATTTATATATGAAAAATGATCAGAAAAATCCAATATATCCATCTGTACCATTTTCATGCATGTTTGAACAACTTAAATCTGCTGTATACAACAATTTGAATAAAGGGCATTTGAAATGCCTTATGTGGAGTTTGAATTTGAACCTAGGGTTCAAACCAACTTCATTTAACCTGTTGCTAGTTGCATTAGCTCAAACCACAACATATTGCCATGTCATGATCATGCATCATATTGTGCATTGCATTGATTGTGCTTCTTCTTTGTTTGTCGGTGCTTGTCCCCTCTCAGTAAGACGTGTACCGATGATGTGATCGATGACACCAATGAAGAAATATACTATCTTCAGAAGTGCCAGGCAAGCAAAACCCCCTTGTCCATTCCGATACAATCCTACTCTCTCGCTACTGCTCTCTTTTACTACATTAGGACAACAACGATTCATCTGTTACTTGCTGCGGTAGCTGAACCCCTTTATCCTCTGCATGACCTGTCATTGCCACAGTAAATAGATGAAACCCACTAGTATGAGTAGGAGTTGTTTGAGCCCTGTTGTGCCTACTCATTCATGCTTGTTTGTCATGCCTGCTACTACTTAGAGTTGAGTTAGGTCTGATTCATCGGGGATGAATCGGAGGTGTGTGAACATGTCCTGCTGTTGAGAGCTAAGTATGTGAACACGATTTGGTAAAGGTATTGGTGAGAGGCCATGTAGGAGTACATGGTGGGTTGTCTCATTGAAGCCGTCCTTAGGAACTGAGTTCTATGTGTGATCCATGATATAGCTACTACCATGCATTGGGCCCTGAAATATGACCCCGCTCGACTTCTTAATCACCCTAGTTCTCTGTCCAGGAGTTGCAAGTAGTTTCTAGTGTTTGTAGCCTACTGGAGGCCGTGGACAGCGCTGACCGTGGGGTGGGCTGTGATGCGGTAGGTACATGGCCGGGTACACCGGGCACCCGTTAGGTATCTCGGAACCCTGTTCACATCGTTCGGGGCCGTATGTGGAAACCTCGGCCGGACTCCCTGCAGATGGAACCTGAATAGGCGATAAACCTGGACTAGAGACTTGAGTGTTTAGGTAGGTCGTGGTCTACACCCACATCGGCTTTCGCTTGAAGTCTGCCGAGCACATGTCGTGTGCAGACGCTAAGTGGTGGAAACATGCATGAAGAAGTACACCCCTGCAGGGTTATAAATGATCTATCCGAATAGCCGTGTCCGCGGTAAAGGACTTCTGGGTTGCCTATAACAGTTCATAGACAAGTGAAAGTGGATACTCTAAAATACGCAAGATAAGCGTGAGTGCTATGGATGGCGTTCTCGTAGGGAGACGGGAGCGGATCCATAGTGGTGTATTGATATGGTGAATATGTGGACTCGTGTGCGCCACCTCAAAAGAGTTGCTTGCAGTCGTAGTTTTGGATAGCCACCGAGTCAAAGCTGGCTTGCTGTAGTTAAACCCCACCATCCCCTTTGTTGACATAGCCACCGAGTCTTCACATTTGCCTATTTTACGTTTTTGCAGAGACTTCCGTCTCACTAGTAGTTCCGCGTGGACTTCGACGTTTAGCTTGTTACCTCAGCTACGATCTTGTGCCCTCGGCAGGATCTGGTGGATAGTCAGGCTTCTCAGCCTTTTTCATTTGTAGATGTCTGTACTCAGACATGTTAAGCTTCCGCATGTGTTTTGACTTGTATGCTCTGAATGTTGGGTCATGAAACCCATGTTTGTAATATCTCGCTCCTCGGAGCCTAATGAATAAATACTTGAGTCGTAGAGTCATTTTGTGATGCCATGTTGTATTTGCACATATCGAGCATATTGTGTGTATGTTTGAAATGCTTGGTATGTGTGGGATCTAACTATCTAGTAGTTTATCCTTAGTAGCCTCTCTTACCGGGAAATATCTCCTAGTGCTTCCACTGAGCCTTGGTAGCTTGCTACTGCTCCGAAACACTTAGGCTGGCCGGCATGTGTCCTTCTTCGTTCATGTGTCTGTCCCTTCGGGGAAATGTCACGCGATGAATACGGAGTCCTGTTAGCCCGCTACAGCCCGGTTCACCGGAGTCCTGCTAGCCCAGTGCTACAGCCTGGATTCACTCGCTGATGACAGACACGTTCGATGCTGGGTCATGGATGCCTGTCCCTGTAAGTTTGTGCCACTTTGGGTTTACGACTAGCCATGTCAGCCCGGGCTCCTTATCATATGGATGCTAGCGACACTATCATATACGTGTGCCAAAAGGCGCAAACGGTCCCGGGCAAAGGGTAAGGCGACACCCGTGGGAATACCGTGCGTGAGGCCGCAAAGTGATATGAGGTGTTACATGCTAGATCAATGTGGCATTGAGTCGGGGTCCTGACAGCTTTGGTATCAGAGCTTGACTGCCTGTAGGAGTACCAAGCCAAACTGGTCAAAGTTGTGTCTAGAAATGCTTTAGTTATGTAAGGGAATTGATTGTGGGATGGAACGTAAGGCTCTTTTTACTCCTTATACCTCATGGCCTTCTGATCTGGGTCATCCTCTTCCCTTCTACGGGGATTAAGAACTAGGCCTTCTCATCTATCTATCAGGATGGCGTGTTACTAATCCATAGACTTTTAAGATTGTTGGTTTTAAGCCCCAGCTCAGTTCTACTACTTCCGTGTGTTCATAGTTGGTCTCAGAACCTTGATATTGTGATGTTGAGTGGTCATGCCACCATTTTTGCAGGATGTCTCAAATCATTTTGAGCGTTTACAGCCGTTATGCTGTCCGAGTCATCCCGGGTTTTTAAATAGTCTGATGCATTTGCAAATCCTTTCTTTCCGTTCCCGATGTCCTTTATGGTCAGAATAAGCACACTAACCGGTGCGTTGAGGTAATTTATTGCCTTGACATATATGTTGGAGCTATTATTATGACCCTAGGTGTTTTAGGGAGTCACCTAGTAATCTAGCAATGTTTACTGTTCCCAGTGTGAAGATTCTGTCCATCATTCTCGAAAGCATCTCGTGATGCTACTTAGGAGTAGGTATTCTATTCCTGGGTTCTTGAACCTGAGATTCACCCTACTTACTTCATGTTGATAGTGTTTGCTAGTTTCTTTAGGTTATTAGTAACCTAGCGATAGTCCTCGAGGTCCGTGGTATTTCCTTCTTCCAAATACCATGAACCATTCAAGCAGAAGTTATTTGAACCAAAAGATCACAATCAGAGTACTCTTGAGGAGTTCTCCATTCATAATCGTGACTCTGCCAGTCCTACCTCTCTACATTGGTTATCCAGAAGAAACATGTTAAACTTGGTTCGACATACTAATCTATGCATCCACAACTCAGAAAGTTATATGTTCCTTGAGTTGTCCCTCTTAGTTGTCTTCTGACCCTCGTCTATCAATTGATAGACATGAGTAGTTGTGCAACCGTGTTCATCGATGCCTATTATTCTTGTGGTCCGTCGAGCCATTCTATTCTAGAATGACTAGGAGAAAACAAACTCCAGTACCTTATCCATTTCCAGGATCGGGTCAAAGCAGTCGTACCCCGCAGATCAAGTTGCTAAACCAACTTTTGTTCTGCTCTACTTTGGAGTGTTACCATATTTATATTAAGATTATCATGGGAATTGCATACCATTCTATGAATTCTTGATACAGTGATACTTCTCACCATCGTTGCTCATTCCTGGGTCGCGTGTTGTTGTAACCGGAATGCCGACAAGTGAACTATGATGTGTGGAATCGATACCCCTAGCAACCATGTTGCTTGGTAGTTAGAGGACAATAATTTCATCCTTAGCATGTTGGTGATTGAATCACCATCCTAAGGTTGGTCATGCTACCTAGTCCTTATTCTGGTGCACTCTTCGATCAATGAGTTAGGGTTTCAATCCCTTGCTTAATTGATCACATCATCTTGCCTCGGAAACAAGATTGTTCTCGAGCTTAATAACACATTGGTGGTTCGTAATTTTCCGAATATCTTCTCGGAAGTATTACCAGGGTGTCACCTCGGAAACAAGATTGTTCTTGAGCTCATGTTTTGGAGCTTGCTATCGTAGTTCATCTCCCGAGAATCTTGCAATATCATCTCGACGATTTGTGTTGCAACCTTTCCTTTTCGGACATGTTGTCTGAAGTATCCTGTTACTAACCAGATCTGAATCTCAGGCAGATATGATGGTTGGAACATTCCAACATTTGTATTTTGTTCCTAGCTTGCACCGTCTTTGTGCCATTTCACCATGGGCTGCCTTCTTAGTAATTCTTGTTCAGGATCATCCTCAAAAGTGGTCCTACCTTGGGTCCCGTCTATTGCCGATGATAAGCAAAATCATCTATGGCATTGTCTTCAACAAGGTAATCCACATCATCCATTCTGGTCCGAGTATACCATTCTACCGAACCCCTCTAAACGATCATTCGAGAATTGCCTTAGGCTGGTATAAAGAGTTTGAATGATCTCTAAATCAAAGGTAATTCTTTTTGCCACTTAAGGGGATATTTCTACGAGTAACCTTCCCTAAGGTGCATCGTTATGGTATCATGGCAACTCAACTCCTCGCTACGTTGACAACCGTTCACCATCTTCTTAGGTGGGGAATTATTGCCTACCTAGTGAACCTTTGTCATGTGTTTCACTCCATCCCTCTAGACGAATGCTTTGTGTCTCAGCTCGAGAGATATTTCAATGTCTCCCTACATGAGTTGATCATGAGTTGTTCGACCTTCAATAAGATCGATCCCTCTAGAGTTTTCCTTTCCCTCTCATTGTCATGTTAGTAGGAGTTCCTGGAGCAAGACATCGAGACAATGATGGTGATCGAATCAACATTCATTTGAAGTGCACCCTGGATTGTGAAGATTGTGTTCATTTGCGTTCCCCCTTCATTTTACCCTACGCTTGAATCTCGGGACGAGATTCTTGTTTAGTGAGGGTGAGTTATCACAGCCCTAGCTTAGACCTTGTCTGTCTTTGCATAAGCATCCATGCATCATGTTTAAATTTTATGAAACTTGAAATGGGGATTGCCTAAACCCTAGCATCAAAGGAATTCACTAGGTTCAGCTAAAATATTTTCAGTGAATTCCAAATGGCTTTCAAAAATGTTCATCATTTCTGGAAAATGCTAGAACCATAACCGGAGGTGTTGCACATTTGTCCATGACATATTTGGTCACTGAATTAATTCATATAGTATTTGCAATTGGGCATTTAAATGCTATATATTATTTTAAGTGCTCAATTAATTCTGAACTTAAGTGTGGGATGCTAGGAATAATCCTACCAGAGCCCACAACTATTTTCAGGATTTTTGGAAACGTTTTTGTATTTTTAATAAATCCACAAAATGCAGAAAAAATAGAAAACAGAAACTAATAAAGAGAGAGAGAATCTTACCTGGCCTCACCTGTGCAGCCCACCAACCGGCCCAGCACTGTAGCTGACCGGCCCAGCCCACCACTGCCACCAGGCCCTCTGCCAGTCATCCCCCTCCTATCGCCAGGAGGACGAGAGGCACGTGCCCGGCGCCTGCAGACACACGCCGTGGCCACCTCCTGCTTCCGCCGACGCGGGAGAGGCTCCTGGAGCCGCCACGTACTACCCCGACCCTCTCGCACTCTCCCCCCGTGCCCTCCCTTTTACTCTGTCTCTCTCCCTCGCTCTCCCCCTCACGCGCCTGAGCACGCCGCCGTGAGCCGCCGCGCCCACCACCGTCGCCTTGCCTCCCCGAGCTATCCAGAGCCTCCGCCACCTCTCGATTCACCTCTGCACCGAAGGAAGGAAGCACGGAGGCCCCGAGCAGCCGCCATCATCTTCGTCTTCAAGCTTCGGCTCCGGCGCTCTTCTTCGTCGATCCGGCCACTCCGGCGCATCCCCGAGCCCGCTAACCATCCCTGCAGCTCCACAGTGAGCCGTTGACCCGATTCCCCCTTGCCCCGTCGTCCCTCGCGTCCTTTAACCGTCGTCCCCGAGAGCTTCTCGACGCCGGCCATGTCGCCGCTGCCGCTGCAGCCAGTGAAGCTTGCGCCTGAGCATTTCCCTGTGCTTAGCACGCTCCCAGGAGCCAGGTGCACCCACTCGTTCGACCCCCTGTGCCCCCTAGCGTCCAACCGAACATGCTCGTAGCTCTGGCCGTCGCACTTGTCGTCGCTGCCGTCGTCGTAGTGCACTCCAGTTGCTGCCGTTTGTTGATTTGGATGCGGCTCACACCCAGGAACCCATAGGAGCAAACCGTGCATCGAATGGTGCTCCGTAGCGAGTGCACGGTGCACCTCTGCCGTCGCCTGTGGTCGTCGCCGGCGCAACTCTGGCGAGCTGACGTGGCGGCGTCATTAGCCACTAATAGTCCCACTAATTAAGCTTAGTGACACTAATAGCTGGGCCCCACCATCTAATTAAATGTAGCTTAGTTGCTGTTTAGCTTTAATTAACCTCAGTGGGCCCATGCGTCAACTTTGACCAAGCTGACGTGGCCGTTGACTGGCCCCACAAGTCAGCGACACTAACCAGCCCCAGCCACTGACCAGTGGACCCCACTGGTCAGGTTTGAACTGGACGACCCCGCTGACCTGCTGACGTCACGCTAACAACATGCTGATGCAGTAAATATTCTCTGGGATTTAAAAATAAATCAGAAATGATTTACAAATTTCAGAAAATGATCTAAACTTCTAAAATTCATAGAAATTCAACTGTAACTCCAAATTAAATAATTTATATATGAAAAATGATCAGAAAAATCCAATATATCCATCTGTACCATTTTCATGCATGTTTGAACAACTTAAATCTGCTGTATACAACAATTTGAATAAATGGCATGCGGTAGTACTGCTCCTAGGAGCGGTAGTATCGCACGCCCTTGCGGTAGTACCGTAGGCGCACATGACAGTACCGCTCCTAAGGAGCTGTAGTACCATGGCCTCAGACCAGACTCAACCACTCGTGCGGCTGTAGGGGTGGATGTAATTTTTTACATCCGCGCCCTACATGGTAGTACCGCCCCATGCACGCGGTAGTACCGTGAGTCCTGGTCTGGCACAGCGTCACGAGCGGAAGTAGGGGCGGATGTAATTTTTTACATCCGCTCCCTACGCGGTAGTAATGTTGGAAATATGCCCTAGAGGCAATAATAAAATCGTTATTATTATATTTCCTCGTTCATGATAATTCTCTTTTATTCATGCTATAATTGTGTTATTCGGAAATCGTAATACATGTGTGAATACATAGACCACAACATGTCCCTAGTGAACCTCTAGTTGACTAGCTCGGTTATCAATAGATGGTCACGGTTTCCTGACCATGGACATTGGATGTCATTGATAACGGGATCAAATCATTGCGAGAATGATGTGATGGACAAGACCCAATCCTAAGCATAGCACAAGATCGTGTAGTTCGTTTGCTAGAGCTTTTTCAATGTCAAGTATCATTTCCTTAGACCATGAGATCGTGTAACTCCCGGATGCCGTAGGAGTGCTTTGGGTGTACCAAACATCACAACATAACTGGGTGACTATAAAGGTATACTACAGGTATCTCCGAAAGTGTCTATTGGGTTGACACGGATCGAGACTGGGATTTGTCACTCCGTATGACGGAGAGGTATCTTTGGGCCCACTCGGTAATGCATCATCATAATGAGCTCAAAGTGACTAAGTGGTTGGTCACGGGATCATGCATTACAGTACGAGTAAAGTGACTTGCGGGTAACGAGATTGAACGAGGTATTGGGATACCGACGATCGAATCTCGGGCAAGTAACATACTGATTGACAAAGGGAATTGTATACGAGATTACTCCAATCCTCGACATCGTGGTTCATTCGAGGAGATCATCGTGGAACATGTGGGAGCCAACATGGGTATCCAGATCCCGCTGTTGGTTATTGGCCAGAGAGTCGTCTCGGTCATGTCTGCATGTCTCCCGAACCCATAGGGTCTACACACTTAAGGTTCGGTGACGCTAGGGTTGTAGAGATACTAGTATGCGGTAACCCAAAAGTTGTTCGGAGTCCTGGATGAGATCCCAGACGTCACGAGGAGTTCCGGAATGGTCCGGAGGTGAAGAATTATATATAGGAAGTCCAGTTTCGGCCATCGGGAAAGTTTCGGGGGTCACCGGTATTGTACCGGGACCACCGGAAGGGTCTCGGGGGTCCATCGGGTGGGGCCACCTATCCCGGAGGGCCCCATGGGCTGAAGTGGGAGGGGAACCAGCCCCTGGTGGGCTGGTGCGCCCCCCTTGGCCCCCCCTGCGCCTAGGGTTGGAAACCCTGGGGGTGGGGGCGTCCCACTTGGCTTGGGGGGCAAGCCACCCCCTTGGCCACCGCCCCCCCTTGAGATCCAATCTCTAGGTGGCCGGCACCCCCCAGGGCCCCTATATAAAGAGGGGGAGGGAGGGCAGCCGCACCGCTGCTCCTGGCGCCTCCCTCTCCCTCTGCAACACCTCTCCCTCTCGTAGAGCTTGGCGAAGCCCTGCCGAGATCACCGCTACTTCCACCACCACGCCGTCGTGCTGTTGGATCTCCATCAACCTCTCCCCCCCTTGCTGGATCAAGAAGGAGGAGACGTCTTCCCCAACCGTACGTGTGTTGAACGCGGAGGTGCCGTCCGTTCGGCACTAGGATCATCAGTGATTTGGATCACGACGAGTACGACTCCCTCAACCCCGTTCTCTTGAACGCTTCCGCGCGATCTACAAGGGTATGTAGATGCACTCCTCTATATCATTGCTAGATGACTCCATAGAGTAATCTTGGTGAAGCGTAGAATTTTTTTATTTTTTGCAACGTTCCCCAACAGTGGCATCATGAGCTAGGTCTATGCATAGTTTCTATGCACGAGTAGAACACAAACTTGTTGTGGGTGTAGATGTTTTCAATTTTCTTGCCACTACTAGTCTTATCTTGCTTTGGTGGCATCGTGGGATGAAGCGGCCCGGACCGACCTTACACGTACGCTTACGTGAGACAGGTTCCACTGACTGACATGCACTAGTTGCATAAGGTGGCTAGCGGGTGTCTGTCTCTCCCACTTTAGTTGGAGCGGATTCAATGAAAAGGGTCCTTATGAAGGGTAAATAGAAATTGGCATATCACGTTGTGGTTTTACGTGGGTAAGAAACATTCTTGCTAGAAACCTATAGAAGCCACGTAAAAACTTGCAACAACAATTAGAGGACGTCTAACTTGTTTTTGCAGCATATGCCTTGTGATGTGATATGGCCAAAAGGATGTGATGAATGAAATATATGTGATGTATGAGATTGATCATGTTCTTGTAATAGGAATCACGACTTGCATGTCGATGAGTATGACAACTGGCAGGAGCCATAGGAGTTGTCTTTATTTTTTATATGACCTGCGTGTCATTGAATAACGCCATGTAAATTACTTTACTTTATTGCTAAACACGTTAGCCTTAGAAGTAGAAGTAATCGTTGGCGTGACAACTTCATGAAGACACGATGATGGAGATCATGGTGTCATGCCGGTGACGAAGATGATCATGGCGCCCCAAAGATGGAGATCAAAGGAGCAATATGATATTGGCCATATCATGTCACTATTTGATTGCATGTGATGTTTATCATGTTTTGCTTCTTATTTGCTTAGTACGACAGTAGTAAATAAGATTATCCCTTATAATAATTTCAAGAAAGTGTTCCCCCTAACTGTACGCCGTTGCGAAAGTTCGTTGTTTCGAAGCACCACGTGATGATCGGGTGTGATAGATTCTAACATTCACTTACAACGGGTGTAAGACAGATTTACACATGCAAAACACTTAGGTTGACTTGACAAGCCTAGCATGTACAGACTTGGCCTCGGAACACAAGAGACCGAAAGGTCTAACATGAGTCATATGGAAGATACGATCAACATGGAGATATTCACTGATGATGACTAGTCCGTCTCACGTGATGATCGGACACAGGCTAGTTGAGTCGGATCACGTATCACTTAGATGACTAGAGGGATGTCTAATCTAAGTGGGAGTTCATTAAATAATTTGATTAGATGAACTTAATTATCATGAACTTAGTCTAAAAACCTTTGCAAAATGTCTTGTAGATCAAATGGCCAACGCTCATGTCAACCTCAACTTCAACGCGTTCCTAGAGAAAACCAAGCTGAAAGATGATGGCAGCAACTATTCAGACTGGGTCCGGAACCTGAGGATCATCCTCATAGCTGCCAAGAAAGCATATGTCCTAGAAGGACCGCTAGGTGAAGCACCCATCCCAGAGAACCAA
Source organism: Triticum timopheevii (assembly GCA_963921465.1). Classification (NCBI taxonomy): domain Eukaryota; kingdom Viridiplantae; phylum Streptophyta; class Magnoliopsida; order Poales; family Poaceae; genus Triticum; species Triticum timopheevii. Next base: position 272,242,733 of record OY997262.1, on the reverse strand, counting down.
GACGTTATGAACGCTTGGCAGTCACATGCTGATGATTACTCCCTCGTTCAGTGCGGCATGCTTTACAGCTTTGAACCGGGGCTCCAAAAGCGTTTTGAGCAAGACGGAGCATATGAGATGTTCGAAGAGCTGAAAATGGTTTTCCAAGCTCATGCCCGGGTCGAGAGCTATGAAGTCTCCGACAAGTTCTACAGTTGTAAAATGGAGGAAAATAGTTCTGTCAGTGAGCACATACTCAAAATGTCTGGGTTGCACAACTGCTTGTCCCAGCTGGAGATTAACCTCCCGGACAAGGCGGTCATTGACAGAATCCTTCAGTCGCTCCCACCTAGCTACAAGAGCTTTGTGATGAACTACAATATGCAGGGGATGGTGAAAACTATTCCTGAAGTATTTTCAATGCTGAAATCAGCAGAGGTGGAAATCAAAAAGGAGCATCAAGTGTTGATGGTCAATAAAACCACTAGTTTCAAGAAAGGCAAGGGTAAGAAGAACTTCAAGAAGGACGGCAAGGGAGTTGCTGCGCCCGGTAAGCCAGCTGCTGGGAAGAAGCCAAAGAATGGACCCAAACCTGAGACTGAGTGCTTTTATTGCAAGGGAAAGGGACACTGGAACCGGAACTGCCCCAAATACTTAGCGGACAAGAAGGCCGACAACACCAAAGGTATATGTGATATACAGGTAATTGATGTGTACCTTACCAGTACTCGTAGTAGCTCCTGGGTATTTGATACTGGTGCGGTTGCTCATATTAGTAACTCAAAGCAAGAGCTGCGGAATAAGCAGAGACTGGCGAAGGACGAGGTGACGATGCGCGTCGGGAATGGTTCCAAGGTCGATGTGATCGCTGTTTGCACGCTACCTCTACATTTACCTACGGGATTAGTTTTAAACCTTAATAATTGTTATTTAGTGCCAGCTTTGAGCATGAACATTGTATCTGGATCTCATTTAATGCGAGATGGCTAATCATTTAAATCCGAGAATAATGGTTGTTCTATTTATATGAGAGATATGTTTTATGGTCATGCCCCGCTGGTCAATGGTTTATTCTTAATGAATATCGAACGTGATGTTACACATATTCATAGTGTGAATACCAAAAGATGTAAAGTTTATAACGATAGTCCCACATACTTGTGGCACTGCTGCCTTGGTCACATTGGTGTCAAGCGCATGAAGAAGCTCCATGCTGATGGACTTTTAGAGTCTCTCAATTATGAATCATTTGACACATGCGAACCATGCCTCATGAGCAAAATGACCAAGACTCCGTTCTCTAGAACAATGGAGCGAGCAACCAACTTATTGGAAATCATACATACTGATGTGTGCAGTCCAATGAGCGTTGAGGCTCGTGGAGGATATCATTATGTTCTCACTCTCACTGACGACTTGAGTAGATAGGGGTATGTCTACTTGATGAAACACAAGTCTGAGACCTTTGAAAAGTTCAAGGAATTTCAGAATGAGGTAGAGAATCAACATGACAGAAAGATAAAGTTCTTACGATCAGATCGTGGGGGAGAATATTTAAGTCATGAATTTGGTAGGCACTTAAGGAAATGTGGAATTGTTTCACAACTCATGCCGCCTGGAACACCTCAGCGTAACGGTGTGTCCGAACGTCGTAATCACACTCTATTGGATATGGTGCAATCTATGATGTCACTCACCGATTTACCACTATCATTTTGTGGATACGCTCTAGAGACAGCTACATTCACTTTAAATAGGGCACTGTCTAAATCCGTTGAGACGACACTGTATGAATTATGGTTTGGGAAGAAACCTAAGCTGTCGTTTCTAAAAGTTTGGGGATGCGATGCTTATGTCAAGAAACATCAACCTGAAAAGCCCGAACCCAAGTCGGAAAAATGTGTCTTCATAGGATTCCCTAAAGAAACCATTGGGTATACCTTCTACCTCAGATTCGAAGGCAAGACCTTTCTTGCCAAGAACGAGTCCTTTCTGGAGAAAGAGTTTCTCTCGAAAGAAGTAAGTGGGAGGAAAGTGGAACTTGATGAAGTACTACCTCTTGAAAGTAGCACAGCTCAGGAAGATGTTCCTGTGGTGCCTGCACTGACTAGAGAGGAAACTAATGATGATGATCAAGGTACTTCGGATCAAGTTACTACTAACTTCATAGGTCCACGAGGATACATTCCACACCAGAGTGGTATGGCAACCCTGTCCTGGAAATCATGTTGTTAGACAACGGTGAACCTTTGAACTGTGAAGAAGCAATGGCGGGCCCAGATTCCAACAAATGGCTTGAAGCCATGCAATCCGAGATAGGATCCATGTATGAAAACAAAGTATGGACTTTGACAGACTTGCCCGGTGATCGGCGAGCGATAGAAAACAAATGGATCTATAAAGCTCGACTTGTCGCTAAGGGTTATCGACAAGTTCAAGGGGTTGACTATGATGAGACTTTCTCTCCCGTAGCAAAGCTGAAGTCCGTCTGAATCATGTTAGCAATTGCCGCATACTATGATTATGCGATATGGCAAATGGACGTCAAAACGACATTCCTTAACGGCCATCTTAAGGAAGAACTGTATATGATGCAGCCGAAGGTTTTGTCGATCCTAAGAATGCTAACAAGGTATGCAAGCTCCAGTGCTCCATCTATGGGCTGGTGCAAGCATCTCGGAGTTGGAACATTCGCTTTAATGAAATGATCAAAGCGTTTGGGTTTATGCAGACTTATGGAGAAGCCTGTGTTTACAAGAAAGTGAGTGGGAGCTCTGTAGCATTTCTCATATTATATGTGGATGACATACTTTTGATGGGAAATGATATAGAACTTTTGGACAGCATTAAGGCCTACTTGAATAAGTGTTTTTCAATGAAGGACCTTGGAGAAGTTGCTTACATATTAGGCATCAAGATCTATAGAGATAGATCGAGATGCCTCATAGGTCTTTCACAAAGCACATACCTTGATAAGATATTGAAGAAGTTCAATATGGATCAGTCCAAGAAGGGGTTCTTGCCTGTGTTGCAAGTTGTGAAATTGAGCTCGGCTCAATGTCCGACCATGACAGAAGATAGAGAAAAGATGAGTGTCGTCCCCTATGCCTCAGCCATAGGGTCTATCATGTATGCCATGTTGTGTACCAGACCTGATGTAAACCTTGCCGTGAGTTTGGTAGGAAGGTACCAAAGTAATCCCGACATGGAACACTGGACAACGGTCAAGAATATCCTGAAGTACCTGAAAAGGACTAAGGATATGTTTCTTGTATATGGAGGTGACGAAGAGCTCGTCGTAAAGGATTACGTCGATGCTAGCTTCGACACATATCTGGATGACTCTAAGTCACAAACCGGATACGTGTATATTTTGAATGGTGGGGCAGTAAGCTGGTGCAGTTGCAAGCAAAGCGTCGTGGCGGGATCTACATGTGAAGCGGAGTACATGGCAGCCTCGGAGGCAGCGCATGAAGCAATCTGGGTGAAGGAGTTCATCACCGACCTAGGAGTCATACCCAATGTGTCGGGGCTGATCACACTCTTCTGTGACAACACTGGAGCTATTGCCCTTGCCAAGGAGCCCAGGTTTCACAAGAAGACCAGGCACATCAAGCGTCACTTCAACTCCATTCGTGAAAATGTTCAAGATGGAGACATAGATATTTGCAAAGTGCATACGGATCTGAATGTCGCAGATCCGTTGACTAAACCTCTTCCACGAGCAAAACATGATCAACACCAAAACTCTATGGGTGTTCGATTCATCACAATGTAACTAGATTATTGACTCTAATGCAAGTGGGTGACTGTTGGAAATATGCCCTAGAGGCAATAATAAAATGGTTATTATTACATTTCCTTGTTCATGATAATTGTCTTTTATTCATGCTATAATTGTGTTATCCGGAAATCGTAATACATGTGTGAATACATAGACCACAACATGTCCCTAGTGAACTTCTAGTTGAATAGCTCGTTTATCAATAGATGGTCACGGTTTCCAGACCATGGACATTGGATGTCATTGATAATGGGATCACATCATTGGGAGAATGATGTGATGGACAAGACCCAATCCTAAGCATAGCACAAGATCGTGTAGTTCGTTTGCTAGAGCTTTTTCAATGTCAAGTATCATTTCCTTAGACCATGAGATCGTGTAACTCCCGGATGCCGTAGGAGTGCTTTGGGTGTACCAAACGTCACAACGTAACTGGGTGACTATAAAGGTATACTACAGGTATCTCCGAAAGTGTCTGTTGGGTTGACACGGATCGAGACTGGGATTTGTCACTCCGTATGACGGAGAGGTATCTCTGGGCCCACTCAATAATGCATCATCATAATGAGCTCAAAGTGACTAAGTGGTTGGTCACGGGATCATGCATTACGGTACGAGTAAAGTGATTTTCCGGTAACGAGATTGAACGAGGTATTGTGATACCGACGATTGAATCCCGGGCAAGTAATGTACCGATTGACAAAGGGAATTGTATACGGGTTACTCGAATCCTCGACATCGTGGTTCATTCGATGAGATCATCATGGAACATGTGGGAGCCAACATGGGTATCCATATCCCGCTATTGGTTATTGGCCAGAGAGTCGTCTCGGTCATGTCTGCATGTCTCCCGAACCCGTAGGGTCTACACACTTAAGGTTCGGTGACGCTAGGGTTGTAGAGATACTAGTATGCGGTAACCCGAAAGTTGTTCGGAGTCCTGGATGAGATCTCGTACGTCACGAGGAGTTCCGGAATGGTCCGGAAGTGAAGAATTATATATAGGAAGTCCAGTTTCGGCCATCGGGAAAGTTTCGGGGGTCACCGGTATTGTACCGGGACCACCGGAAGGGTCCCCGGGGTCTACCGGGTTGGGCCACCTATCCTGGAGGGCCCCATGGGCTGAAGTGGGAGGGGAACCATCCCTTGGTGGGCTGGTGCGCCCCCCTTGCCCCCCTGCGCCTAGGTTGGAAACCCTAGGGGTGGGGGCGCCCCACTTGGCTTGGGGGGCAAGCCACCCCCTTGGCCGCCGCCTCCCTTGAGATCCAATCTCTATGGGGCCGGCCACCCCCCAGGGCCCCTATATAAAGAGGGGGGAGGGAGGGCAGCCGCACCCCTTCTCCTGGCGCCTCCCTCTCCCTCTGCGACACCTCTCCCTCTCGTAGAGCTTGGCGAAGCCCTGCCGAGATCACCGCTACTTCCACCACCACGCCGTCGTGCTGCTGGATCTCCATCAATCTCTCCCCCCCTTGCTGGATCAAGGAGGAGACGTCTTCCCCAACCGTACGTGTGTTGAACGCGGAGGTGCCGTCCGTTCGGCACTAGGATCATCAGTGATTTGGATCACGACGAGTACGACTCCCTCAACCCCGTTCTCTTGAACGCTTCCGCGCGATCTACACGGGTATGTAGATGCACTCCTCTATCTCGTAGCTAAATGACTACATAGATTGATCTTGGTGAAGCTTAGAATTTTTTTTATTTTCTGCAACGTTCCCCAACAAGTACCGCATGCCAGGCGCGGTAGTACCGTGTCGGATTTTTGCACTGTTTGATTTTCAACGGAAGTTGGCACGGATGTAGTTTTATTCATCTGCGCCCTTTCTAGGCTAGTCCATTTCAGCCTTGTGGTAGTACTGCAAGGGGGAGCGGTAGTACCGCTTCTGCGGTAGTACCGCTCTCAGCCTTTGTGGCTCAGGCCTGGACTAGCTCCTGCCGTAGCAGTGGGTAGTACCGCGGTCCGCCGCGGTAGTAGCGTGAGCCCCTGCAGTAGTACCGCTTGTCTGGAGCGGTATTACGCAGGTCGCGGGCTGAGTAAGTCGATAACGGTTGGATTGGTCTCTCCACTATATAAGGGGTGTTGTCGGGGGTTGGGTGCGACATATGCCAAAGGATGGCTTATCATGGTGGGGGCGAGTAAAACGTCGTAGGTGCCTGGAAACGGGATGAGGCGAAGACATGCATGCCGGCGGATCTTACCCAGCTTTAGGGCTCTCCGAGGATATAACACCCCTACTGCTGCTCTTCGGGGTCTCCGCATGGTCACTAAGGCAAAGTGAATACAAGGGTGCTCCTAGAGCTGTTTCTGGAGGTAGGAGAAGGCAAGGCTAGCTCTTTCCTCCTCGTGTGGTCTGTCTAGTGCTAGATGATTCCGAACCCTTTGCATGGGTGCCCTGGGGGTTTATATAGGCCTACCCCCCAGGGTTATAATGGTAAACCCGCCTGGGTGTGGGTCCCAGCCGTCTGTCTCTCAGGCGCCGTCTTCTCCGCCGACTCCTGGGGCCCGCTGACTGGTGGGTCCCGCCGACCGGCCTGGTATGATTGTGTCAGCCCGTGTCCGCCACGGGCGGGTCTTGCCGGCTGCAGATTACTGTAGTCGTGCTTATAATGACGCGGCTTGGTCATGGGGTCATGGCAACAGTGCCACCGCCTGGCGGGCGATCACTGTTGCCATTCCTCCGTCGCATCGGGTTAATGGCGCGTGGGGCCCGTGGGAGGGGCCGGCCAACTCCTGGTGGCCAACTCCCAACGGGTCCGACTCGTGGCGCTCTCGCCGTCTTCAGCACTCCCGCTGACTGGTAGGCCCCGCCGTCTCCGGGCCGTACAGACAGGTCGTCGTGGGTACAGGGCCCCGCCCCAAGGGCTGATGTCAGGGCTGGCAGGGCAACAACGCCGCGCCGGGCGGAGATCTCCGTGGGTATGGCGCACTGTGGCCATGCCTGCCTTTAATTATCGGGGCGGTTGGAGTCGCGGGCCGACTCCCCATAGTCGGCTCATCTTGGAGTCGCCTCTGGGACTCGGCTCGTCTTGGAGTCGCCTTTGGGACTCGGCTCGTCTTGGAGTCGCCTCTGGGACTCGGCGTGTCTTGGAGTCGCCTCTAGGACTCGGCTCGTCTTGGAGTCGCCTCTGGGACTTGGCTCGTCTTGGAGTCGCCGTAGGTACTTGAGGGGCGCAGTCTGCCCCGATGCCTTGAAAGGTTCTGGGGCTCGGGTTTGCCTACCCGTGGCCCATTACTCCGACAGTAGTCCCCGAAGCTGGTGAGGCTCCGAGATCGATACGTTATGGGCCTCAACAGTTTCACTCTTCCGGTGGTGGGATTTAGGCCTTGCTCACCGTCTTCCGTTAAGCCGACTGGCTGGAGTCAGATTCATAGAGGGCCGTCTTGCCTCTTGAGGAGTTTGAAAGCCGCGGCGGGAACCAGGCGGCGTGCCTGATACGCTTCCCGCAGTCGCCCGTCTCGGCCCCGTCGCGCGACGCCACGTGGCGGGGGCAGTCTGCCCACCCACGCGCGCGACGGGACAGGCCGTCAGGCGGGGCCCGCCACTACCACGCCTCGGCGCGCGAACGGATCCGTTGCGGCCGTGCGGACGGTTGGGTTCCCCACGTCGTTACTGCTCGCAGTAACTTCGTGGGGTAAATCGTGGGGGACGTGGGGGTATCGCGCGCAGTTAATCCCACGCCGCCCCATCGGCTTCTCAGCCTTTGGGCTTATAAATAGGCGGGAGGAGCGGGACGGCGAAGCGCGCGCTCGTTCTTCCCTGCTTCCCCCGCTTCCTCTTGCCTCTTCTTCTTCCTGCCTTCGCCGCACCATGCCGCACCGCACTGCAGCGATGAGCTCCTCCCCGGCGCGGCTCCCGCCTTTCGCTCCGGCGTGTGGGACGACTCTACGGTGGATGATGACGCCATCGAGCACCTCCGCAAGACGCGCCGGCTCCCCGGCGTGAACCTGGTGCGAGCTCGCGCCGCGCCGGCGGGGGAGATAAGGCCGGCGCCGGAGGAGGGCGAGCGGGTCATATTCCGCTCGCACCTCATGCGCGGCATGGGCCTGCCGGCGAGCGGCTTCCTCCGTTCTTTCTTGGAGTTCAACGGACTCCAGCCGCACCACCTCACCCCGAACACGGTGGTGCTGCTGGCCGCCTTCGCCACCCTGTGCGAGGGTTTTCTTGGCGTTCTCCCCACCATCGAGCTGTGGGGAGAGTTCTTCCAGTCCAAGCTCGGCACGCAAGTCGCCGGCGTGCCGGATCAATGCGGCGCCTTCATCGCCATGCGCAGGTCGACCGCCAACAACCCCTTTCCCTCCATCGCGCTAATCAAGTCGGTGAAGACGTGGCAGCGGTCGTACTTCTATGTGAAGAACGTTGCCACTGAAGGCGACTGGGTTAACCTGCCGCACTACAAAGCCGGCGCGCCGGCTGGGAGGCTCCCCAGCTGGTCCCATCGGGCCAAGACGCTGACTCCTGCCGGTGCCGCCGCCGTCGCGCGACTCCGAGTGCTGACGCAGTCGGAAGGCCTGGTCGGAGCCGACTTGCTGGCCGCCTTCGTGGCATGCCGAGTCCTACCACTCCAAGGCCGACCTCATCTGATCTGTCAGATGAGCAACCGCCGGGACCCGAGCCGGATGAGCACCTGGGACATGCCTCACGCGGAGGTGGCGAACATGGTGAACCACATCGCGAACTGCGAGCTCGCGGAAGACTGGCAGTTCGGCAAGGAGCCGTACTCACGCGCCAACCCTCCGCCTGTGGTAAGTCAAATCTTTTGCTCTTCTGTTTTTCTTTGTAGCCGAATCTGACTTCTGATCTTCTTGGCTCTTCGAATCAGAACCCCCTCATCCAGCCTACAGCCGGCGCCACGGGGCTGCCCCGCGAGTTCGCTCCAGATCGAGCGGAGAGCGACGTTGACGACCCCGAGTTGGGGGCGGCAGCGATGGAGGCCGATGCCGAAGGCGGAGGAGGAGGAGCGGAAGGCGGCTTCCGGCCCTTGGCGACCTTCGCCGACTGGCCCGAAGACGAGGCCGAAGGGGAAGTCGTCCCGCGCTGCCAACCGAAAGCCGGCCATCTAGGCGCGAGTTCCTCCGCCGGCTTGGCCGGTCAAGTCGGCGCGAAGAAGCGCCGGGCCGCGCCGAGGTCGCTCGGCGGTCGGCCGAAAAAGTTCAAGGGGGCGGCCGCCGCAACCAAGCAGGAGGAGGCGATCGCGAAGGCCAACCGCTTCCACAAGGAAGTGAAGAAGCCGCCGCTAGTCTCTGCGTAAGTGTTGACTGCCTTTGTCTTGTTTTCTTTGACGGATCTTTTCTGAGTCTTTTTCATTCCGTCTTTTGCTTCAGGGCCCCTCTTTCTCTTGAGAGGGTCGCCGTCCCCTCTGTCATGGGGTCGGCCGGGACGTCCGCCAATACTCGGCGGATTGACCCCTCCGCCGACCTCCGGGAGGTGACAGAGCGCAACGCGCGGGAGAAGCGCGACGAGGAAGAGGCTGACCGTTTGGAGAAGGCAGAGGCCGAGAAAGCGGCGGCCTCCACCCAGAAGAAGCTGGAGGAGGCCGAAGCCGCCGTCGCAGCAAAACAGCGGGCTGAGGAGACCGCGCGCCGCCAGTCGGCGTTGCTTGTCGTCCCGCTGAACTCCGCACCACCGCCCCCGGAGTTCACAGGGCAGACTGGGGAAGTCGACGGGGAGCACTCCATCATGGAGAAGGACAGTGGCGAGGCCTCCGCGTCGGCCATGGCCACGCCGCCACCACCGCCTCCGCCGCATGGCAAGCAGCCGGCGGGCCCGCCAGTGCCGCCGACTGAGGAGGAGGCGGTGGCGAGGCTGCTCCTTCAAGGCGCCTCACCAGCGCGCCGCCGTCTCGATAAGGCGATTTCAGCGCCGTGCCCTTTGGAGGCCGGCGCCGCCAGGACGGCCATCCCAGATGCCGAGGCGACAAGCGCCGCGCCCACTGGGTGGGTGCGAGGAGGCGGCGACGATCCGCTGAACCAGGCGCTCCTGGACGTGCAGGCGAAACTACGGGCTGAAGGCGAAGCCATCCAGGGCTGCACCAAGGCGCACTTGGCGTCGCGAGCATCTATCCGGGTATGTTTCCTTTTTTGACTTTGTCTTTTCTCGCTCTTCTCTGTGGGGGCGCGCCAGCGCACCCACTGGGTGTAGTCCCCGAGTTTCGGGCCGGCTGCTGAGCAGGCGGCCCGGAATTCAATCTGGCGAGTTCCTCATTTTTGTCTTTGTCTGTTTGTTTATCACAGGAGTATCACAACCTCCGCGTCACCGCCTTCAACCGCAACGTTGAGCAGCTGGGGAAGCGGACTACCGACTTGTCGGAGAGCCGAAGTAAGTTCTTCTTCTTTTCTTTTCTTTTTTTTACCGCGGGGGCGCGCTGGCGCACCCGCGGGCTGTAGTCCCCGAGATTCAGGCCGACTGCTGAGCAGCCGGGCCGGATCTTCCTAGCAACCTTCCTTGTTGACGACTTAACGTCTTTATTTTTGTTCTTCAGAGGGCAATGCTGCTCTTCAGGAACGGTTGGGCGAAGTCAGCACGGCCCTACGCGCCAAGGAGGAGGAGTGCGACAAGCTCGCCACAGAGCGCGACTTGCTGGCCGCACAGTTGGCGGAGCAGAAGGAGCTGCTTAAGGTGGCTCAGGACGAGGCAGAGAAGAAAGAGACCGCTCTCCTGGCCGAGTTCAAGATCGAGCGCTCCTCCTGGACTGACAAGGAGGCGATGCTGACTTCTGGCTTCCACGAGATCGAAGACATTGTCGATGGTGAGTTTTTTTGCTTTCTTTCTTCGAACCACCGACTGCAAGTTAAGCCGATTTATGATTCTTTCTTTTGCTTCTTTCTTGTTTTGGCAGACTTCTTCCCCGGCCACTCGCAAGCGGTCAATCGAGCCATCGAGGCTGATCGCGGGGTGCGGAGGGCAAATGGCGAGGAGATCGCTGCCAACGCCCCCCTGACCGTCGACGAGTAGCTCCTGAGCATCGAGACTTGCCTGCGGCCGGCCCACCAGCTGCTGCGCCGGCTTCAACGTGCCGGGGCCCAGGCGATCTCCGCCCTGTGGCCAGGCATGCCGGCCCTGCGCACTCCTAGTCGGACTGCCGACTGGCTGGAGGTCGCAGCTGGCCGTCTTGAGGCTTGGAAGGGTTCCTCCGCCCGGGCTGGAGCGCGCCGGGCCTTGGAATTCATTAAGGCTTGGTATCCAGGGCTGGACCTGGACCGGCTGGCCGCGTTCCGGTCAGAGGCCCAGGCAGAACTGGCGGCTGTGGAAGGCGCCCTCGTCGAGCGTGCGGCGGGGATCGCCGACTACACCGACACCAGCGTCTTCGTTCCTGAACGGGCCGCGAACGGTGAAGAGGTGCCGCCGGAGTGGTTCGGGATGAATCCGGACTACGACGAGGACTCGGCAGAGGTGATCGGCTCCAGCACTGAGGAGAAAGACGAGGCGGGGGACGGAGACGAGACGGAGGCGCCAGAAAACAGAGCGGACGACCAGCCTTAGCTCGATCGCGCCTCCAGCAACGAGCCGCGTCCGACTGGGCCGGCTGCCGCCGGAGACGATCAAGCCGAGACTGCCCAGCCGGCCGCTCCGGCACCTGACACCGCCGTCTCCGTCGACCCTCCGAACCCGTCTGCCGCTTCTTAGGCTTCCATCCTGTCTTTTACTTTATCTGCTTTCATAGTCTTTGAAGAACTTGCTAATTTGCACAATTCCACCCGCGGGGTGTATCTTGAACTTGGCCAGAGGCCTATGTTATGTAAATATCTATCCCACTTCTATCTTTCCTTGTTCATTGCTCTTTTGGCTTTTTCCTTTGCCGCCTTTCCATAGTCGCCGCTTTGCCAGACGAACAGCCGCTCTGCGGACTGCCGCTGGGTCAAATTCTTGGCTACCTTAGGGAAGGCAAGTACTTGGCCTTTTTTAGAGTTTTTTAACAAGTTGGATAGAAGGCGGCAAGCCGACTATTCGAGAGTCTGCTCTGCAGAGAGAGGCTGGAAGCCGGCTTGGGCTATGCATATGCTTTGAGTCCTTAGCCATTTTTTCGTGTGTGCGCTCGTTCTTGCTTACTCTCTGCCTACCAAAAGTCGCTCTGCGAGCTGCGGCTTTCGACAAGAGACGGCTTAAGCGCCGCACACTACTTGTCCGACTGCAGGAAGCATTTCATAGCACAAGACGGCGAGTCCCTGGGCCGACTAGTCGAACCCGGTGCCAAGCGGCATAACAAAGAGCAGCATACTCGGAGGCATAATTCTTATCATACAGATAACAAAAAGGGCAGTCCCCGAGCTCGTCTCGGGGGCCCAAAGTCTCGGTACTTTAATACAAAGGATAGCGTGGTACATACTGTATCAACTGTAAAATCTTCGAAGAAGATTTGCGTTGCTTGGTCGTTCTGACTCCTTGCTGGAGTTGTCCCTCTTGCGCGCTCGAGGCTTCTGAGTGTCGATTAGGTAGTAGGAGTCGTTGCCCAGCACTTTGCTGATGATGAAGGGTCCTTCCCAAGGTGCCGACAACTTGTGCTGGCCGGCTGTCCGCTGAATCAGCCGGAGCACAAGGTTGCCCTCTTGGAAAGATCTTGGCCTGACCTACCAGTTGTATTATCGGCACAGACTTTGCTGGTAGATGCTGAACCGGCTGAGTGCCAATAGCTGGCCCTCTTCCAGCAGATCGACGCCGTCTTGACATGCTTCTTCTGCTTCCTCTTCGGTGTACATGGTGACTCGCGGGGAGTCGAATTCTATGTCCGTCGGGATGACGGCTTCGGCACCATAGACGAGGAAGAAAGGCGTGAAGCCGGTTGACTTGTTTGGAGTCGTTTGCAAACTCTAGAGGACGGCTGGCAGCTCCTCAAGCCAACAGCCGGCCGAATGCTCGAGTGGTTCGACCAATCGAGGCTTGATGCCAGACAGAATGAGGCCATTTGCTCGCTCCACCTGCCCGTTTGACTGCGGATGGGCAACGGACGCTAAGTCCAGTCGGATGCCCTGCGTCGCGCAGAAACGGGCCAAGGCGCCTTTGGCAAAATTTGTGCCATTCTCGGTGATGATGCTGTGCGGTATGCCATACCGCACCGTGATGTCGGCGATGAAAGTCACTACAGTCGGACCGTTCAACTTCTTGATGGGCTTTGCTTCTATCCACTTGGTGAACTTGTCCACCGCGACAAGCAGATGAGTTAGGCCGCCTCGGGCCGTCTTGAATGGTCCCACCATGTCCAGGCCCCAAACTACAAAGGGCTAGGCGATGGGGATTGTCTCCAGCGCGGAAGCCGGCTGAAGCGGCTTGGAGCGGAACTTCTGGCACCCCTTGAATTTTTGGACTAACTCTTTAGCCTCTTCCAGGGCAGTCGGCCAGAAGAAACCGTGCCGAAAGGCTTTGGCGACGAGTGCTCTTGAAGCTGCATGGTGGCCGCAATCGCCCTGATGGATGTCTCTGAGAATTGCTTGGCCTTGCTCTGGCTCCACGCAGCGCTGGTAGACACCAGTAACGCTGCGCCTGACCAGCTCTCTGTTGATTATGGTGTAGGCTGCCGCTCGGCGTTGCACTTGCCGAGCCAAGATTTCATCAGTTGGCAGCTCTCTGTTCACTAGAAACTTGAGGATGGGCTGCGCCCATGAGGGTGCTGCTATTTCTTCAACCGCCACCAGTGCGACTTGGACAAGGGCGGCTGGGCCGGGAGGCGGCAGGCTGGAGTCTGCGGCCGCTTGCTGGATTGACGAAGTCCCCGGGCCGACTGGCGCAGTCCCCGGGCCGACTGGCGCAGTCCCCGGGCCGACTGGTGCAGTCCCCGGGCCGGGTTCTGAGGTCCCCGGGCCGGCTTCAACTGTGATTTTCTTGGGGCCGTCTACTGGGGCTCTTGAGTCAGATCCGACTTATTCGGGAGGAGCCGGCACAAAGATGGAGTCTGATTCTGGTGAAGGCTTGATAGATGGCTTAAGGAGGCACTGAACAGCGACGCCGGATGGTATTGCTTGGCGGGTGGAGCCGACTCGTGCCAAGGCGTCTGCTTGGTCGTTGTCATTTCTTGGCACGTGAAGGAACTTGCACCCCTCGAAGTATCCGCTGAGTTGCTGCACCAGGAAGCAGTAGCTCGCCATGTTTGCATCCTTGGCGTCCCAGTCGCCAGATGACTGCTGGACCACCAAATCGGAGTCGCCATAGCACAGGATCCGGCGAATGCCGAGCTCTTTGGCAAGCCGGAGCCCGTGAATGAGCGCCTCATATTCGGCGACGTTGCTGGAGGCGGCGAAACGGATCTGCAGCACATACTTGAGCTTGTCGCCTTTAGGGGAGGTGAGGACGACGCCGGCTCCCAGGCCGGTGCGCATCTTGGAGCTGTCGAAATGCATCCGCCAATGGGTGGAGTCGGGCGCTGGCGGGAGGTACTGGGTCTCGGCCCAGTCGACGATGAAGTCGGCCAGTGCTTGTGACTTGATGGTGGTGCGGGGCTGGTAGTAGATGGTGTAGGGAGCCAAATCTATGGCCCATTTGGCTACTCGGCCAGAAGCGTCTCACTCCCAATGATCTCGGCCAACGGGGCTGTGCAAACCACAGTGATTGGATGCTCTTGAAAGTAAGGCTTCAGCTTCTTGGCGGCAAAATGCACACCGTAGCACATCTTCTGGTAGTGGGGGTAGTTCTTCTTGGAGGTCGACAGTACCTCGCTCAGGTAATACACCGGTCTCGCCTTGCCTTCCTCTTTGCGTTCGACTACAATGACTGTGCTGACTACTCGGCTGATGGCGGCAATGTATAGGAGCATGGGCTCTTTAGGAGTCGGAGCCGCCAGCACAGGAGGAGTAGTCAACATCTTCTTCAACTGGAGAAATGCTTCATCCGCCTTGTGGCTCCACTCAAAAAAGATGGTCTTCTTCATCAGTTGATACAAAGGGAGAGCTTTCTCGCCCAGCCGACTGATGAATCGGCTGATGGACGCCAAGCAGCCAGTGAACTTCTGCACATCTAATAGTCGGCTGGGTACCTCCATCCTCTCGATGGCCTTGATCTTCACAGGGTTGCACTCTATGCCGCGTTCAGAGACCAGGAAGCCAAGGAGTTGGCCGGCTGGTACTCCGAAAACGCACTTCTCAGGGTTGAGCTTGATCTGGAATCGGCGCAGGTTCTCAAAGGTTTCCTTGAGGTCTTCCAGCAGCGTCCCACGCTTCTCCGTCTTCACCACCACATCATCCACGTAGACATGGGCATTTCTGCTGAGTTGCTTGAGGAGGCACTTCTGCATGCAACGCTGAAAGGTGGCGCTGGCATTCCTCAAGCCGAACATCATGGTCAGGTAGCAGAAGGCTCCGAACGGCGTGATGAAGGCGGTCTTCAGTCTGTCTGCCGGGTTCAGCTTGATCTGGTGATATCCTGAATATGCATCTAAGAAACTCAACAGCTCGCATCCGGCTGTGGAGACTATCACCTGATCGATTCTTAGCAAAGCAAAGGGGTCCTTGGGGCAAGCTTTGTTGAGGCTTGTGTAATCAATGCACATCCGCCACTGCTTGTTTTTCTTTAGTACCAAGACCGAGTTTGCCAACCACTCTGGAAAAAACACCTCCATAATGAAGTTGGCCGCCAGGAGCCGGGCTATCTCTTCTCCAACAACTCTTCTCTTCTCTTCTGACAGGCGGCGCAAGGGCTGCCTGACGGGCTTTACATTAGGTCGGACATGTAACTTGTGCTCGGTGAATTCCGTCGGTACACCTGGCATGTCTTTAGGGGACCATGCGAAGATGTCTCGATTCTCACAGAGGAAATCGACGAGCTCGCCTTCCTATTTACTGTCAAGGTTTGTACCCATGACAGCATACCTCTCTGGGTGCTCCGGGTCCAAGGGTATCTTCTTGGTCTCTTTGGCCGGCTTGAATGAACCCTCAGCTTCCGACTCCTTGGGATCAGGCGACATCTCTGGCTGCTTTCCGGCCATTGCCACGACCCGATCAAGGAGCCGCTTCTCAGCTGCGATCACCAGGGACTCGGCCAGCCGACTGCTCTCGGCTGCGCAAGCGGACGACTTCCTGTAGTCGCCGGCTACGGTCAGAATTCCCTTGGAACTCAGCATCTTCATCTTGAGGTAGGCGTAGTGGGGGACTGCCATGAACTTGGCCAAAGCAGGTCGGCCAAGTAATGCATGGCAGGGGCTTTCGAGGTCCACCACTTCAAACCAGACTGGCTCTCGGCGAAAATGATCTTTGTCTCCGAAGAGAATGTCTATCATGATCTTGCCGATTGGTGAGCAGGAAAGGCCAGGTACGATGCCGTGGAACACAGTCCAGCTGCTCTGCACCTGTCTTTGCTTGATTCCTAGCTTCTCCATAGTGTCCTTGTACAGGATGTTGATGCTACTGCCTCCATATATCAGTACTCGCGAAAAGAGGGTGGCCCGCCTATCAGTGGCCAGGGTGGCACTCAGGACCAAGGCATAGGAGCCCGGATTCGGCATCACCTCTGGGTGATCTGCTCTGCTCCAACTGATAGGCTTCTCGGACCAATGCATAAACTCTGGAGTATTTGATGCCACTGCATTTACTTCTTGCTGCTACAGCCGTCTGCTGCGTCGATCATCAGCCACACTGGTGAACACCACATAGGCTCCATGCTCTTCTGGGTACTTGTCTTGTACTGCGCCGACTGGCCGAGCAGCCGGCTGCTGGGGCGGCGGTGGAGGTGGCGGCCCAGCAGGCGGCGGAGGAAGGAGGCCGTCTCCCTTGGCGATTCTGTTGAGCCAGTGGCACTTTTGGGTGGTATGATTTGACGGCTTCACGCCACTGTGGAACTTGCAGGGACTATCCAGAGTCTACTCGTAAGAGAAGGCCGGCAACCAGTTGGACTTGCCGCCTTTCTATCGCTTGGCCGAAGGCTGCCCCTCCGGCTGTTGATCTTCGACTGTCGCAACCTGCCGACTGCTGGAAGTCGGCTGTTGGGCCTTGCGTTTGTTGTCGTTCTGTTGTTGTCGCCGACTGGTGTCTCCAGCCGGAGTTCTGGGAGCCTGAGGGGAGTCGGCTGTGGCGTACTTGTCTGCTATGACCAGCAGTTCGTCGAGGGTTTCCGGCTTGTCACAGAGGAGCTTTTACTTGAGGAGGGTGCCTTCTCGGCACCCGGCGGTGAAGTACTCGATAGCCTGCACCTCGTCCATGCCCTCGCAGGAGTTCCGAAGCTCGCCCCAGCGCGTGAGGTAGTCGCATGTTGACTCGTCAGGGCCTTGCACGCACAAGGAAAGCTGGCGCGGCTTGGGAGGTCGCTTGTATTTGCTCGTGAAGTTGTGGATGAAGGCTTCGGTGAAGTTGACCCAGTTGTTGATGCTGCGGGGTTTCAGGCTATTCAACCATGTCCGGGCCGTGCCCTGGGGCATGAGTGGAACGTACTTCACGGCAACTCGCTTGTTGCCGTTCGCTATGTTGACAGCCGTGGAGTAATCAACTAGCCAGTCTTCCGGCTTCACGGAGCCGGTGTACTTGGGCGTGTCCCGGGGGAGCGTGAACCCTTTGGGAAAAGGCTCGTCTCGAATGCGGGGTCCAAAGCAAGGCGGACCCAGCTCATCTTCTTCTTCCAGCGCCAGGGATCTATGGAGTCGGTCGATCCGGTGGCGAGCGTTGTTTTCTCCGACTCCCTCTCTGCGGCCAAGGCGGCCACCGAGAGTCGAATGCTCAACAGGCGGCGGGGAAACTCGCCGTTCTCTTCTTGGTGGGGGAGGCAGGTAGTCGTCCTGCCGCTCCACTGCTCTCGGACGGCCGTCTTGGTCGCGCTCGATGGTGATGCGAGTTCGACTGTGGCTGGCAGCCGGCTCTTTGTCTTTTCTTCCGCGGACTCCGCCAGTCGGCGTCCGAGATGTCGTCATTGGGTTGCTGCGGCGCATCTGTGCGGCCGCCGGCCGCGTTCTGTGCAGCAACCGCGTCGAGGAGCTGCTGGACTCGCTTCGTCATCATGCGGTGCTCTTCGCCTTTGAAGTTCTTCAACTCGTCAGTCGCCGCTTGGGAGGCGCGGATGTTCTCCGCAGGGGTGGCGTACACGGGGCGATTGGCCCCGAACAGGCTAGCGATGGTCGCGCCGCGCTGTCGGACCGCGCCTAGGCGACTAGGCCCAGTCGGAGCCGGCGAGCCGCCCATGGCGCGATCCATTTCCCGCTGGTAGGCTTCTGACAGGCGCCTCATGCTTGCCAGCCTCTTGGCGCCTTCGATGATCTGAAGGCGGCGTGTCTCCAGTGTCTCGGCATCCGCGTCTTCTGGAATGGGCGCAGTCAGGTCTTGCAGAGCCGCGTCGAGCGGGTCATGAGCTCCCTCACCGGAACGCTCATCGTGACCGATGGCGAGCACCTCCGTGACAGCTCTTCCGCCGCTCTCCTCGTGAGGGAGCAGCTCGTCGTAGACCACCACGTTGGTTGGGAAAGTGTCAAGCGACACGGTGTCGGAGTCGACTAGCATCGGGTCGGTGGAGCCTACGGACTCCAAGTCCATGGCAAGCTCGTCGGTGACGTGGAGTTGGTCGAGGAGGCCCGCGAGGAGGCTCTCGGGGCCACCCGTGCCTGCGTCAGACGCAGGCTCGTCGGAGAGGCGAACCTCGCTGACAAGTTCGGCGAGGCATCTCGCTGCATAGGCGGCCTCAGCACCGCACAGCGCGTCGATGCAGACTCCGTATGGCGAGCCTGGCTGGCTGCGCTCGCCAGGGAGGAAGAGGGTTCCCGTCCTGAACAGATCTTCGGACGACGGTGCACCAGGCCCCACGGTGGGTGCCAAATGTCGGGGGTTGGGTGCGACATATGCCAAAGGATGGCTTATCATGGTGGGGGCGAGTAGAACGTCGCAGGTGCCTGGAAATGGGATGAGGTGAAGACATGCATGCCGGCGGATCTTACCCACCTTCAGGGCTCTCCGAGGAGATAACACCCCTACTGCTGCTCTGCGGGGTCTCCGCATGGTCACTAAGGCAAAGTGAATACAAGGGTGCTCCTAGAGCTGTTTCTGGAGGTAGGTGAAGGCAAGGCTAGCTCTTTCCTCCTCGTGTGGTCTGTCTAGTGCTAGATGATTCCGAACCCTTTGCATGGATGCCCTGGGGAGTTTATATAGGCCTACCCCCAGGGTTACAATGGTAAACCCACCTGGGTGCGGGTCCCAGCCGTCTGTCTCTTAGGCGCCGTCTTCTCCGCTGACTCCTGGGTCCCGCCGACCGGCCTGGTACGAGAACGTCAGCCCGTGTCCGCCGCGGGCGGGTCTTGCCGGCTGCAGATTACTGTAGCCATGCTTCTAATGACGCGGCTTGGTCATGGGGTCATGGCAATAGTGCCGTCGCCTGGCGGGCGATCACTGTTGCCATTCCTCCGTCGCATCGGGTTAATGGCGCGTGGGGCCCGTGGGAGGGGCCAGCCGACTCCTGGTGGCCGACTCCCAACGGGTCCGACTCGTGGCGCTCTGGCCGTCTTCAGCACTCCCACTGACTGGTAGGCCCCGCCGTCTCCGGGCCATACAGACAGGTCGTCGTGGGTACAGGGCCCCGCCCCAAGGGCTGATGTCAGGGCTGGCAGGGCAATAGCGCTGCGCCGGGCGGAGATCTCCATGGGTATGGCGCACTGTCGCCATGCCTGCCTTTAATTATCGGGGCGGTTGGAGTCGCGGGCCGACTCCCCATAGTCGGCTTGTCTTGGAGTCGCCTCTGGGATTCGGCTCGTCTTGGAGTCGCCTCTGGGACTCGGCTCGTCTTGGAGTCACCTCTGGGACTCGGCGTGTCTTGGAGTCGCCTCTGGGACTCGGCTCGTCTTGGAGTCGCTCTGGGACTCGGCTCTTCTTGGAGTCGCCTCTAGGACTCGGCTCGTCTTGGAGTCGCCTCTGGGACTCGCCTCGTCTTGGAGTCGCCGCAGGTACTTGAGGGGCGCAGTCTGCCCCGATGCCTTGAAAGGTTCTGGGGCTCGGGTTTGCCTACCCGTGGCCCATTACTCCGACAGGTGTCTTCTTCCTCTAGGTGACCACCTCTTCCATCCCTAAGCTCCATTGTTGCTCCAAGCTCCATTTTCGCCCGATCTCTCTCCCTAGCCAATCAAACTTGTTGATTTGCTCGGGATTGGTTGAGAAGGCCCCGATCTACACTTCCACCAAGAGAAATTCGATTGCCCCCACTATCCCTTGCAGATCTTGTTACTCTTGGGTGTTTGAGCACCCTAGATGGTTGAGGTCACCGCGGAGCCATAGTCCATTGTGGTGAAGCTTTGTGGTGTCATTGGGAGCCTCCAATTAAGTTGTGGAGATTGCCCAACCTTGTTTGTAAAGGTTCGGTCGCCGCCTTCAAGGGCACCAATAGTGGAATCCCGGCATCTCGCATTGTGTGAGGGCGTGAGGAGAATACGGTGGCCCTAGTGGCTTCTTGGGGAGCATTGTGCCTCCACACTGCACTAACGGAGATGTACTTCCCCTCAAAAGGAAGGAACTTCGGTAACACATCCTTGTCTTCACCGGCTCCACTCTTGGTTATCTCGTGCCTTTACTTGTGCAAGCTTATTTGTGTTGTATCCCTTGCTTGCTTGTGTACTTGTTGTTGTTGCATCATATAGGTTGCTCACCTAGTTGCACATCTAGACAACCTACTTTGATGCAAAGTTTAATTTGGTAAAGAAAAGCTAAAAATTGTTAGTTGCCTATTCACCCCCCTCTAGTCAACTATATCGATCCTTTCAATTGGTATCAGGGCCTTGTCTCTTTATTAAGGACTTTGCTGTCCGAAGAGTATGGTTGACACCGTAGACGGTAGGGAGGAGCACTCCAGTGTGAATCCGAGCTCATCTACGGGTGATGGGGGAACTGCGGTGTCTTGTGCGGAATTCAATGTGGCTTTGGACACATTGAAAACCTCCATGACAACCGAGGTTGAAAGCATGTTTAATAAATTCTTAGAAGGACTTAAACTATCTACCTCGCCGTTGAAAATGGGTGATCCCACTGACAAGGTGACTGATGCTAACTCCGACAAGGGGGAAGATACTAGCGAAAAGGGTCCTTCTACTAGTGGTAGAAATGGCACCGGCATCTTTGCCCATGTGGAACCTCCAATTTATGGAGGACCGATTCCTTCTACTCATTTAAATCATGCCGCCCTCCTCCTAAGATTGTGAAAAATGAGGACTTTGATTGTTGGGTTTATCGCTTCAAGCATCATTTAAATCATGTGAATACTAATCTTTGGAGAATCATTGAAGAAGGTTTCCATCCACATGACCCAAGCAACTTCACCCCTAGAGAAGCCGTGGATAATCAATTCAATGAGAATGCTCTCTTCATCATTCAAGATGCAGTCTACCCGAAGATTTCCCTCATCTTCGACCCTTCGCCATGGCCAAAGATGCATGGCATTGTGTTGTTTCCCTCTATAAGGGAAGCGCAAGCATCCAACACTCCAACTATGAAGTGGTGGAAGATGAAGCCGATGAGTTTGCAATGAAAGAAGATGAAGAACCTCGTGAGCTCTTTCGGAGAGTAACCAAACTTGCGGTCTCACTCTGAGATCATGGGAGCAAGGACACGGATGACAATTGGATCAAGTGCAAGTTCCTCAAAGCAATGATGCCTTACCACAAGGCCTTGTCCTCTGTGATCCGACAAAGACCGGACTTTCACTCCTTGAACTCAAATGAAGTGTTGGATGAGTTTGTGGCAATGAGGATCTTGGACAAGACCGCCGACAACACAGTGTTGCACTCTCAAAGGGCAAAGAAGCCCAACCTTGCTTGAAGGCCAAGGTTATTGTGGACGAAGAGGAAGAAGAGGAAGATGAGGAGAGCAACCCCGAAGATACAAAATATGATTATCATGAGCACATGGCTCTTGCTTCAAGGCAATTTTGGAGCAAGAAGAACACAAGGCCCAACTTCAACAAGAAAAACTCAAGTGGGTTCAAGGGCAAGCAATGTGTGAGAACATGTTTCAATTGTGGCAATGTGAGCCATTTTGTTGTGGATTGCCCTTACGAGAAGCGGGAAGACAATGGTGGAACGCTCATCCGAAAAGCCAAAGCCAAGTCCTTCCCCAACAAGAACAACTTCACCAAAAAGACTCCTACTCGAGGGTTGGTGGTTCAACAAGAATACCATTAGGATGACGATGATGATGAAGATAGTGAAGCCATGGCCATGGCCTCCATTGCCATTTCCACAACTCCACGGGTGTCCCTCTTTGACTCACCCAATGAGAACATCACCGCCAAGTGTCTCATGGCTAAAGCCACCAACAAGGTAACCCCCAACATCAAAACCACCATCATTACTAATCCCTCCTTGACGGATGGCATTGATGAAAGTGAGGGGTCTAATGAGGAAGTGAATGAATTTGAGTCTTTTATGAGTAAGCTCAAGGGCAAATCCAAGAAGCACTTTGTTGCTCTCTTGCAACAACTTGGTGAAGCCAATGACATAATCAAGGCTCATGAAGAAACCATCTCTAAGATGGAAGGTCATAGTCGTGACTATGCCGATGAGATATCGGATCTCTCTAATGCTCTTGAGGAAGAGCGTGGGCATCGTTTGGCTCTTGAGGAGTCACACAACGATGACCATGAAAGTGCGTTATATCGACTAGAGGGGGGGTGAATAGGCGATTTTTATGAATTCTTCACTGAGGAATTTGCTGGTGAGGAAATTCCTTAGCGAAGAACTACTTGCAGCGGAATAAGTACTCAGAAGTAAGCATAACAGAATACAAGCATGGTCATCATGATGAAATGAAGATAAGCACAGAGTACAGAAAGCGTAATCACAGGATAACACAAGATGAAGACAAACAGACTGAAGAAATTGAATTGAGGAAATTGAGAAAGTCTTCAGTCAAAGTCTTCAAACACAGATATGAACAAACACTCAACACAGTAATGAGGAAATGAAAGAGTTGAGGAAATAGAACCAGTTAGTTGGTGAAGACAATGATTTGGTAAACCAGTTCCAACTGTTGTCTCAGTTGTACGTCTGGTTGGAGCGGCTGAGTATTTAAACTCGAGGACACGCAGTCCCGGACACCTAGTCACTGAGCACGCAGCTCAGGACACCGAGTCCTCACCATATTCTCCTTGAACTAAGGCCACGCAGACCTCGTCCAATCACTCATGGTAAGTCTTCAGGTGACTTCCAAACCTTCACAGACTTGGTCACTCAGCGATCCACAATTCCTCTTGGATGCTCTAGACCATGACGCCTAACCGTCTGGAAGAAGCACAATCTTCAAAGGTAACAAGCGTTGGATCCACGCAAGATCAATTTCTTCAGTGATGCTCAATCACTTTGGGTTTGTGGGGGTTTGGTTTTGGATTTTCCTCACTTGTTCGCTCAAAGTCCTCGGAGGATGGGTTGCTCTCAAATGACAAGTGTCAAGTTCTCTCGGAGCAGCCAACCCTTTAGTGGTTGTAGGGGGCGGCTATTTATAGCCTAGGGAGCAGCCCGACATGATAAGACATAAATGCCCTTCAATGATATGACCGTTAGGTGGATAGGATATTTTGGGACAGCTGGCGCGCAGCACAACAACGGTCGGAAATTTGACTCTCAAATTCCTCAGGGCTATCATGTTCCTCACTGTGTAGGCAATTCGCACTGGCGAATTCCTAACTCCTCAGTTAGAGCAAATTCCTCAGTGACCAGAAGAACTTCGTCTCTGTCACTGAAGAAAGTGACTGAACTGTATGAGATTTCCAAAGGCTTCACTCGAAGGGATTGGTAGGTGTAGGATTTTGAGTTGAGCATCACATGGAAATTTTTCCTTAGTATTTCCTCGACCCCCTTTAACAGTACGGTGTTTCCTATGACTCAAGAAAGAGAAAATGAAACTACGAAAACAAAAGTCTTCACGCTTCATGTTCCTCAGATGAATACCAAGTCTTCAAGGTCACACCAATTTCTTCACTTTCAAAGTCTTCAAAAAGTCTTCAGAATATCAAAGTCTTCAGTCGAAGAACTTCATTTTTAGGGGTCGACTTTCTCTGTAAATATCAAACTCCTCATAGACTTATAGACCTGTGTACACTCACAAACGCATTAGTCCCTTAACCTATAAGTCTTCAATACACCAAAATCACTAAGGGGCACTAGATGCACTTACAGACCATGCTAAGTTAAAGAAAGATCTTGATCATGCTCTTCTTGTGTCTCGTGTGCTAACTTCCGAGAAGGCTAAACTTGGCATTGACCATGCTAGACTCAAGGAGGAGTTTGATATACTCGACAAGGCCCACAAGGTCTTGAAGGGTGCTCATGCTAGCCTCAAGGAGTCTCATGATGAACTCCAAGTTAAGCTAACCAAAGAAAAAGCCACCTTTCCTCATATGGTATTAATTGATAATGCAAATTCCACTAACCCGTGTTGTGAGCATGTGCATCTTGTGGAGGAGAATGCCAAGTTGAAGGAGCAACTTGAGAAAGGCCTTGTGACATGCATACAAGGTGAGAAGAACCTCAATGACCTTTCGAGCAATCAAAAGGAAGTTGTGGCCAAGGAGGGAGTTGGGTTCGTACCCAAGTCCAAGAACAAGAAGAAGAACGACAAGACCAAACAACCTCCCCCTCTCAAGCAAACTTTTGTGAAGGAAGGACAGGGTGCTCCTAAGGAGATGAAGAACAATGTGAAGGGTGGTAATGTCAAAAAGGGCAATGCCACCCCTTCCAACAAAGCCGACGACTTTAACCCTTCTTATGTGTTGTGCCGTGCTAGTGATGGGCATGTTTATGCTAAATTTGTTGGTTCTCCTTATGAGTACATTGAATGGTATATTTGGGTTCCTAAGACCCTTGTCACTAACATCAAAGGACCCATTACAAAATGGGTACCTAAAACCAAGCATTGATCTCTTGTAGGTGTTTGCTTCCGGTGGGGGATCATGGTTTGCTCGATAGTGGAGCAACAAATCATATGACCGGAAGCAAGGACTTGGTGGTGGACGTGCATAAGATCCCTTCTATGCCCACCAACATCGAGTGGGGTGATGCCTCGTCTTCTAAGGTATTGGGTCTTGGTAAGGTTGTCATTTCTCATGATCCAACCATCGAGAAAGTCATGCTTGTTGAGTCCCTTGCTTACAATCTACTTTCCGTTTGTCAACTTGCACTCATGGGCTTTGCCACTTTCTTTGATATTGATACCGTGGCCCTCTTGTGGAGCAAGACTCTTAAAGTAGCCTTTGTTGGGCATGTCGAGAATGGTCTTTATGTGATTAACTTTTCGGAGCGACCCACTAAGACCGTGACATGCCTAATGGCTAAAGTTGATGTAGGATGGCTTTGGCATCGCCGTTTATCCCACGTCAATATGAAATCTTTGCAAAGTCTTCTCAAGGGGTACCATGTCTGTGGACTAACAAATGTTAGTTTTGCCGAAGATCGTGCTTGCAGTGCTTGTATTGAAGGAAAGCTTCATGAGAAGGCTCACCCTCCCACGACTATCATCTACTCGAAGAGACCATTGGAGCTCCTTCACATGGATCTCTTTGGGCCTCCATCCATTGATAGTCTTGGAGGTAGAAAGTATTGCTTGGTGATTGTGGATGATTATTCAAGATACACTTGGGTATACTTCTTCAAGAGGAAGAGTGAGACTCAACAAACCGTCATCGACTTTGCAAATGATGCTCAACGTCAACATGATGCGAAGATCTTGACAATAAGAAGTGACAACGGCACCGAGTTGTTGCAAGATCATGGATTTGAAGTTGGGCAAATCGATCCCACTCTTTTGTTGGGGATCGTTGCAGAAATTAAAAAAAATTCTACACATCACCAAGATCAATCTATGGAGTAACTAGCAACAAGAGAGTGGGGAGTGCATCTTCATACCCTTGAATATCGCGAGACGGAAGCATTGCAAGAACGCGGATGAAGGAGTCGTACTCGAAACAATTCAGATCGCGGTGGATTCTGATCTAAGCGCCGAACAATGGCACCTCCGCGTTCAACACACGTGCAGCCCGGTGACGTCTCCTGCGCCTTGATCCAGCAAGGAGGAGGGAGAGGTTGAGGAAGAAGGATCCAGCAGCAGCACGACGGCGTGGAGGTGATGGAGTAGCAGTTCTCCGGCAGGGCTTCGCCAAGCTCATGCGAAGGAGGAGAGGTGTTGGGGAGGGGAGGGGCTGCGCCTTGGATATGGTGCTGCACCCCTCCCTCCACCCCTCTATTTATAGGAAGAAGGGGGAAGGGGGTCGGCCCCTCTAGATGGGATCTAGAGGGGGGCGGTGGCCAAGGGGGGAGGGGGCTTGCCCCCCAAGCCAAGGGGGGCGCCCCCTTTAGGGTTCCCCCAACCCTAGGTGCATGGGCCCTAGGGGGGTTGGCTCCCAACCCACTTGGGGCTGGTTCCCTTCCACCTACAGCCCATAAGGACCTCCGAGGCAGGTGGACCCTCCCGGTGGACGCCCGGAACCCCTCCGGTGGTCCCGGCACAATACCGGTATACCCCCGAATATTTCCGGTGACCGTATGATGACTTCCCATATATAAATCTTCACCTACGGACCATTCCGGAACTCCTCATGACGTCCGGGATCTCATCCGGGACTCCGAACAACATTCGGTAATCACATACAAATCTTCCTTATAACCCTAGCGTCATCGAACCTTAAGTGTGTAGACCCTACGGGTTCGGGAATCATGCATACATGACCGAGACAACTCTCTGGCCAATAACCAACAGCGGGATCTGGATACCCATGTTGGCTCCCACATGTTCCACGATGATCTCATCGGATGAACCACGATGTCGAGGATTCAAGTAATCCCGTATACAATTCCCTTTGTCAATCAGTACGTTACTTGCCCGAGATTCGATCCTCGGTATCCCAATACCTCGTTCAGTCTCGTTACCGGCAAGTCACTTTACTCGTTCTATAAGGCATGATCTCGTGACCAACTACTTAGTCACATTGTGCTCATTATGATGATGCATTACCGAGTGGGCCCAGAGATACCTCTCCATCATACAGAGTGACAAATCCCAGTCTCGATTCATGCCAACCCAACAGACACTTTCGGAGATACCTGTAGTGCACCTTTATTGCCACCCAGTTATGTTGTGAAGTTTGGTACACCCAAAGCATTCCTATGGTATCTGGGAGTTGCACAATCTCATGGTCTAAGGAAATGATACTTGACATTAGAAAAGCTTTAGCAAACAAACTACACGATCTTGTGCTATGCTTAGGATTGGTTTTTGTCCATCACATCATTCTGCCAATGATGCGATCCCATTATCAATGACATCCAATGTCCATAGTCAGGAAACCATGACCATCTGTTGATCAACTCACTAGTCAACTAGAGGCTCGCTAGGGACTTGTTGTGGTCTATGTATTCACACATGTATTACAGTTTCCAGTCAATACAATTATAGCATGAACAATAGACAATTATCATGAATAAACAAATATAATAATAACCATTTTATTATTGCCTCTAGGGCATATTTCCAACAGTCTCCCACTTGCAATAGAGTCAATAATCTAGTTACATTGTGATGAATCGAACACCCATAGGGTTCTGGTGTTGATCATGTTTTGCTCGTGGAAGAGGTTTAGTTCATGGATCTGTGAAATTCAGATCCGTATGCACTTTACAAATATCTATGTCTCCATCTTGAACATTTTCACGAATGGAGTTGAAATGACATTTGATGTGCCTGGTCTTCTTGTGAAACCTGGGCTCCTTGGCAAGGGCAATAGCTCTAGTGTTGTCACAGAAGAGAGTCATCGGGCCCGACGCATTGGGAATAACTCCTAGGTCGGCAATGAACTCCTTCATCCAGATTACTTCATGTGCTGCCTCTGAGGCTGCCATGTACCCCGCTTCACATGTAGATCCCGCCACGACGCTTTGCTTGCAACTGCACCAGCTTACTGCCCCACCATTCAAAATATACACGTATCCGGTTTGTGACTTGGAGTCATCCAGATCTGTGTCGAAGCTAGCATCGGCGTAACCCTTTACGACGAGCTCTTCGTCACCTCCATAAACGAGAAACATATCCTTAGTCCTTTTCAGGTGCTTCAGGATATTCTTGACCGTTGTCCAGTGTTCCATGCTGGGATTACTTTGGTACCTCCCTACCAAACTTATGGCAAGGTTTACATCAGGTCTGGTACACAACATGGCATACATAATAGACCCTATGGCTGAGGCATAGGGGATGACACTCATCTTTTCTCTATCTTCTGCCATGGTCGGGCTTTGAGCCGAGCTCAATTTCACACCTTGCAATACAGGCAAGAACCCCTTCTTGGACTGATCCATATTGAACTTCTTCAATATCTTATCAAGATATGTGCTTTGTGAAAGACCTATGAGGCGTCTCGATCTATCTCTATAGATCTTGATGCCTAATATGTAAGCAGCTTCTCCAAGGTCCTTCATTGAAAAACACTTATTCAAGTAGGCCTTTATGCTTTACAAGAGTTCTATATAATTTCTCATCAATAGTATGTCATCCACATATAATATGAGAAATGCTACAGAGCTCCCACTCACTTTCTTGTAAACGCAAGCTTCTCCATAAGTCTGCACAAACCCAAACGCTTTGATCATTTCATCAAAGCGAATGTTTCCAACTCCGAGATGCTTGCACCAGCCCATAGATGGAGCGCTGGAGCTTGCATACCTTGTTCGCATTCTTAGGATCGACAAAACCTTCCAGCTGCATCATATACAATTCTTCCTTAAGGAAGCCGTTAAGGAATGCCGTTTTGACGTCCATTTTCCATATCTCATAATCGTAGAATGCGGCAATTGCTAACATGATTCGAACGGACTTCAGCTTCGCTACGGGTGAGAAGGTCTCATCGTAGTTAACCCCGTGAACTTGTCGATAACCCTTAGCGACAAGTCGAGCTTTATAGATGGTAACATTACCATCCGAGTCCGTCTTCTTCTTAAAGATCCATTTATTTTCTATCGCTCGCCGATCATCGGGCAAGTCTGTCAAAGTCCATACTTTGTTTTCATACATGGATCCTATCTCCGATTGCATGGCTTCAAGCAATTTGTTGGAATCTGGGCCCACCATCGCTTCTTCATAGTTTGAAGGTTCACCGTTGTCTAACAACATGATTTCTAGGACTGGGTTGCCATACCATTCTGGTGTGGAACGTGTCCTTGTGGACCTACGAAGTTCAGTAGCAACTTGATCCGAAGTACCTTGATCATCATCATTAACTTCCTCTCTAGTTGGTGCAGGCACCACAGAAACATCTTCCTGAGCTGTGCTACTTTCCGGTTCAAGAGGCAGTACTTCATAAAGTTCTACTTTCCTCCCACTTACTTCTCTCGAGAGAAACCCTTTCTCCAGAAAGGACCCGTTCTTGGCAACAAAGATCTTGCCTTCGGATCTGAGGTAGAAGGTATACCCAATGTTTTCCTTAGGGCATCCAATGAAGACACATTTTTCTGACTTGGGTTCGAGCTTTTCAGGTTGAAGTTTCTTGACATAAGCTTCGCATCCCCAAACTTTTAGAAACGACAGCTTAGCTTTCTTCCCAAACCATTGTAACATCCCAAATTTTCAATTTGGAATGTTATACATAGATCATCATGCATATCATATTTTTATTGCATTGTTGGCTCGATCCTAGAAATCCTACGCAACTCAAGGACCCACAGAGAGAGTTGGGGATTTCGTTATTTTCATATTTGGGTTTTTTCTCAAATTTTGAAAATAGGATCATTGATTTTATTTATTTTATCTTCAATTATTTCTACTACCAAAAATTCAGAGAGGGAATAAAATGACTTTCCCAAAATAAAGAAATAATGAAGATTTAATAAAAAATCAAATAAGATTTATTTTGGAGTTTTTCGCTTTTTATTTGAATTTAGGAAAAATGCGCGTTTTTCAAAATTGCATTTAGGCCCCAAATAAATGTTCATATAGTCCGGCTTAATTTTAGAAGCTAGGGAAAATTTATTTCGGGATTTTTGAAGTCCGTTTAGTATTTCTTTTTATTTTTCTACCGAGCGAAAATATTTAAAAAAAACGCACACCGACTCCGGGCTGTACCCGAGTGGGACTCCGCTCGGGGGCGCTATATAAATAGCGCCGGGACCCCGCCGCCAGCCACCCCAACCCGCGCGCCCCCGGCCCAGATCACCCCGCCGCCGAAACCCTAACCCTAGCCGCCGCCGCCGCCGCACGATCCGCCGCCGCCGCCGCCGCCAGCGCCGCCGCCCGCCGCCGCCGGTCCCGCCGCCCTCCGCCGCCGGACCCGCCGGAGCCCCGCCGGACTTCGTCGTCGCCGCCGCCGAGGTTCGCCGCCGCCTTGAATCGCGTGCCGCCGGTTTTCTTAAAACCGGGCGGTTTTTCTTTATGGTTTTTTTCGGTTTTTTTAGATTCTTTTTATTTTAGTTTTCGGTTTTTTTCCGGTTTAGGTTAATCAGCAGACGTTCGTCCGTTAGTTCGTTTTAGCGAACGCTTTTCGTCAGATTCGTTTAATTAACGAACGTTCGTTCGTTAATCCGTTCGTCGTTTTTCTTTTTCTCGGATTTTCCGCGGTTATTTTCTGATCGCGATTTCTCATCCGATTTTCGTTTTAGTATACTTTTCGTTCGTTTATCGGAATCAGGCGATTCAAGCGCCTGGAGTTTCGTCTCGAAACCCTCTTTCCGAATAATCTACTTAAACGAGTTTTTACTTCTGTAAAATTTGACTTAGATCCAGATTAGTAAAATGAAGCTGTTTTCTTTCGCCGTTTGACTTTCGTTGCTTTATTTGATTTGATTCTTTTTGCAAACCGGAGTTCTTAAGTTGAACATTCTGGTTGGATCTTTTGTTCGAGTTTTACCTGTGCATTAGATGAGTACTTATTGTATGCTTGTTTGTTTGTCTGCGATAGAATACCTGGAGTGCGCCGCCTGTTACTTCGAGTCTCTAGGTTTCGCGGATCATCAGCAAGGCAAGTAACACTTGATCATACCTTTTCTACTACCCAGTTTTTATGCATTAGATCTATCCTCAAACATTGCATGATTAGGATCTAATTAAATTGTGGGATGGGAAGTAGATGAGGTAGTACCTATTACCTGTTTTATTGTCAAACCTTTGGGAGTTACTTCTACGTTTGCTTATTATGCCATGCTATACTAGTAGACGTGGATTGGGTGAGTGAATATCCATGACAGATGTGAGATTGTTAATTACTGGTTTATTTAAGGTGGCAACTTAAACACACATCTGGGTGGATTGAGGCACCTGTTTTCTAGCAGGACTTGCCTGTATTTCTTCGGACCGCCACCCAGGCTCAAAGGGATCATGAGATTATTCAAACTAGAAACTTCCGTGTGCAGCCACATGCTATTATGGGCTCTAGCATAGTTGACTAAGTTGTGCGAACTCTTACGGGGTGGACTAGCAGATGTAGGGGATGTAGGTTGGTACGGTCTACCCCTCTTGTAAGGCGCGAGTGCTTCTGAAAGGCTATGTCTCGGTCATCCGTTTCTCAAACATCATGTAGTGCGAGAAATCAAGCGGAGGCGATCGAGTCATGTGGGGAAAGTGCGCAAACCTCTGCAGAGTGTATAAACTAATCATGGTTAGCCGTGTCTCCGGTTATGGACATCTTGAGTATCTAGTACTTGATTATCATGTGAATCTCAGCATGTTACTTTAATTAATACTGTTGGTTTTTTAATGAGTACTTTTTAATTGGGATTGAGGATGCTGTCAACCATTCTCAATGTTTAACAACCACCATGATAGTAAAATAAATTTATTCCTTTGCAGTAGGGAAAATTGGCTTTATGCAAAAACTGTAACCATAGAGCTTTACCACCAGCCAAATATGCATGTAGTATAGCCTATCTCCATTGTGATTCTCTATGTGTTACATTGCCAGCATATTCCATGTGCTGACCCGTTTTCGGGCTGTAATGTTTCATGTTGCAGACTTTTCAGACGATGAGTAAGGTGCTTTTAGGTCGTGGTTCTATACTCAGTGATGTCGTTGGAGTTGATGGATTCGCTTATCTTCCAAGCCTTCCGCTGTTATCGTATTAGATGGCCTTAAGCCATATTTATTTCAATAAGTTCTCTTTTGAGACATTCGATGTAATAAGTGTGTGATTGCTACTCTGTTATAAATCCTCCAAGTACTGTGTGGTGTCAGCATTACTGATCCAGGGATGACACTGAGCACAGAGATCAGACTGTTTGAGGTCTGGTCGCTACAAGGTGGTATCAGAGCACACGCTGACTATAGGACACGGCCACTAAGCTTAAGCCCTAGATCACTAGTCTTTCTTCTCATTTCTAACTCCTCATCTTTTCTATTCTTTAGGATGGCGGATGCAAGGATCAAGTTCGCGCAACCCGATGAGAATTCACCTTTTGGATGTCACTTGAAGGAAGCCGCTAGATACTTGAACATAGGAGTACCAAGCTTCACTGGAACTTTCAATGCCACTTTACCCGAAGAGGAGCGCTGGAGGATTCAAGTCTACATTCCAGGAAGGACGTTTGCACCAGTCATGGAGCCAATAGAGTTTACCTTTGATGTGCCAACATGGAGCCTAGGAAAGAGCATGGCAGCTCACATCGCCATGGGACGAATTGGAGAAGTTTACCGCAACGATATCAAGAATACTATCTACCAAATTTGTGGGCGCCGAGATGAGCATTGGGAGATGATCGCCACCAGAAGGGACAGATCCATCGCAGCTTATATTCAGGAGTTAAACCAACACATCCGACGCCAAGAGAACCAGATGTGCGCAGATATGGAGGAGCTATAGAAGGCTATGACCAGGATCAAGGAGCTAGAAGCAGAACTCAAGGCTACACGTAAAGACTATATGGAAGAAATCGTCTCTCTAGTAAGACAGAACGGTGACCTTAAGGAGAAGATTGGAGTATTCATGGGAGGTTCAGCACCCAAAGGAGAAGAGGATGAACCTACATGTCCAGATAATTATATCATCATTGACGACACCGACTCGGACCCCGATGATAGCAATGATGACTATGTTGTTGAAGCTGGAGCAGATATCATGGAATCTGCATCGGAGCAGTTTTTCTAGTTGACCACCATAACAGTAGTAGAGTTTTCCACCATTTAACTAGTTTTAGTCCAAGCACTTTTGTAACGATAGTTAGACCGTTGTATGCCCTTGTTTGAATTGATTGGAATGATATTGTGTGTTTTGACTCATGTGCATATGGGTAGTGTATTCTCACTAGACCTCATTCTATTCTTAACTCTTCCCTTAAACCCTCAGATGCCTCCGAGGCGCGACCTCGAGTTTGTTTTCCCGCCAGAGATCACTCAGTTGATTCAGCAGCAGAATACCTTGATTCAAACATTGGTACAGAACCAAGGCAACAACAACAACAACCCACCACCACCACCTGTTGACCATCTAGCACGTTTCTTAAGGTTGAACCCGCCGGTGTTTTCCAGTAGCACCGAGCCAATAGTAGCAGATGATTGGATCCGTAAGATAGGGAGGGAGTTGACCACTGCAGGATGCACAGATGGAGAAAAGGTGAAGTTTGCCGCGCATCAGCTTGACGGACCCGCAGCAGCATGGTGGGAGAATTTTACAGCCACTTACCCTATAGACACTGTCACATGGAATCAGTTTCAGCAAGCATTTCGTACTGCCCATGTTTCAGCAGGAGCTATGGCCATGAAGAAGCGTGAGTTCCGCAACTTACGCCAAGGAGGACGGACAGTTGGCCAGTATGTGGATGATTTTAGTAAGCTAGCACGTTATGCCCCAGATGACGTTGCTACGGATGCAACTAAGTAGGAGAAGTTTTTAGAAGGACTGAATGATGAGCTAAGCACGCAGTTGATGGTAGCCACTTTCAATAACTACCAGGAGTTAGTAGATCGTGCTCTTATGATTGAAGGGAAGCAACAGCAAATTGATAATCATAAGAGGAAGTATGCACAGGGAAACTATAATTCTGGAGTTCAACAGAAGCCATGCTTTACCCCAAAGTCAGGAGGACATTTTCAGCATACTCATGGAGGGGGCAGCTCGCACAATCACAATGGCACAAAGAATGGAAATGGGAATGGAGGAAGCAATGGACAAAGCCGCACCAACCCGTCAACACCATCCAAGGCAGACCTGAGCCATATCACCTGTTATAAGTGCCGCAAGACGGGGCATTATGCAAATGATTGCCCAGAAGCCCAAAATGGAAATGGCAATGGAAGCTCAGGAAAGAAGCCGAACCCTTTCAACAAGGGGCAAGTGCACCACGTTACCGTGGAGGAGGTTGAAGCTCAGCCAGACGCAGTAATAGGTAAGTTTTTGGTTAAGGCATTTACTACAGTTGTTCTTTTTGATACTGGTGCATCGCATTCATACATATCAAGGGGATTTGTGGATAAATATAAATTGCCAACCCAAGCACTTAGGTCACCCATGCTAGTAACCTCACCCGGAGCAGAGTATACGGCTAGTAAATGGTGTGATCGACTGCCACTAAGGATTGGACACCATGTATTTCCCTCAGACCTAATAGTTTTGGAATCGCAAGGTTTGGATGTGATATTAGGCATGGATTGGTTATCGAAGTATGGAGGGAACATTGATTGCGCCAGTAAGACAATTTTGCTTAGAACACCAGAAGGGATAAGGATCAAGTATGTATCATGGCATGAGCCGAGGAGAGCACATGTAAATCCCTTATCAGGAGTTGTGCAGGAGGAAGTACCAGTGGTAAGGGATTTCCTCGATGTATTTCCAGAGGAGTTGTCAGGCATGCCACCAGATAGGGACAGTGAGTTCTTAATTGAGCTATTGCCAGGCACTGGACCTATATCCAAGAGACCGTATAGGATGCCAGCCCAGGATTTGGAGGAAATCAAGAAGCAGATTAAGGAGTTGTTGGATAAAGGTTTTATTCGCCCAAGTTCTTCGCCTTGGGGATCGCCGGTACTTCTAGTGGAGAAGAAGGATGGATCGTTAAGAATGGTTGTTGATTATCGCGGATTGAATGAAGTAACAATCAAGAACAAGTACCCACTACCAATGATCAATGATCTGTTTGATCGGTTGCAAGGAGCTAAGGTGTTTTCCAAGATCGATTTGCGATCAGGGTACCATCAGTTGAAGATTCGGGAGCAAGATATACCGAAGACGGCTTTTACCACCAGGTATGGGCTATATGAGTATACCGTTATGTCATTTGGTCTGACTAACGCCCTAGCCTATTTTATGAACATGATGAACAAGGTGTTTATGGAGTTTTTGGATAAGTTCGTCGTGGTGTTCATTGATGATATTTTGGTTTACTCGAAGAACGTAGAGGAACACAAGGAGCACTTGCGATTAGTACTCGAGAAGCAAAGGGAACATCAGCTATATGCCAAGTTCAGCAAGTGTGAGTTTTGGTTGAAGGAAGTTGGATTTCTCGGACATGTTATATCTGGAGAAGGTATCGCAGTAGACCCCACTAAAGTAGTCACTGTGACAAACTGGGGAGCACCAACCACAGTTGGAGAGATTAGGAGTTTCCTTGGACTCGCAGGATACTACTGAAGATTCATTGAAAATTTCTCGAAGATTGCGAAGCCTATGATAGAGTTGTTGAAGAAGGATACTAAGTTCAATTGGACTAAGGAGTGTGAGGCTAGCTTCCAAGAGTTGAAGAAACGTTTGGTTACCTCACCAGTGTTGATTCTGCCAGATCAGACTAAGGATTATGAAGTGTATTGCGATGCTTCATGACGAGGACTTGGAGCAGTGCTTATGCAGGAGGGTAGAGTTGTTTCGTATGCTTCACGACAGCTTAAGCCCCATGAGTTGAACTATGCTACTCATGATTTGGAGTTAGCAGCCGTAGTGCATGCACTGAAAACGTGGAGACATTTTCTCATTGGAAATCATTGTGAGGTATACACGGATCACAAGAGTTTGAAGTACATCTTCACGCAGAAGGAGTTAAATCTCAGGCAGAGGAGATGGTTGGAAGTTATTAAGGATTATGATATGAGATTGCATTATCACCCCGGGAAGGCTAACATTGTAGCAGACGCGTTGAGCCGCAAGAGCCATGTCAATACTCTAATGACGGGAGAAATACCCAAGGAGTTAGCCGAGGACCTTCTAGAGCTATGTTTGGAAATAGTTCCGAGAGGCTATGTAGCAGCATTAGAAATTCAGTCTACGTTGATGGATAAAACCAGAGAAGCTCAAAAGGCAGATACGGAA
This sequence comes from Triticum timopheevii, assembly GCA_963921465.1. Classification (NCBI taxonomy): domain Eukaryota; kingdom Viridiplantae; phylum Streptophyta; class Magnoliopsida; order Poales; family Poaceae; genus Triticum; species Triticum timopheevii. The sequence goes on along the minus strand of OY997262.1, from coordinate 272,206,834 downwards.
GTTGCCACTATTAAGGAACGGATGAGCAAGGGAAAGGCTAAGGGATTTCATGAGGATGAGTACGATACCCTACGATTTGAGGACCGTGTTTATGTGCCCAATAACCCGGAGATCAGGAAGTTGATTCTGCAAGAGGCACGTGATTCACCATATTCGATTCACCCCGGAAATACAAAGATGTATTTGGATTTGAAGGAAACATTCTGGTGGACCGGAATGAAGAATGATATCGCAGAGTATGTAGCAGTTTGTGATGTATGTCAGAGGGTGAAAGCAGAGCATCAGAAGCCAGCTGGATTGTTGCAGCCATTGCCTATACCCGAATGGAAGTGGGATAAACTAGGCATGGATTTCATCACGGGATTGCCCAGGACTCGTTCAGGCTATGACTCGATTTGGGTTGTAGTCGATCGTTTGATGAAGGTAGCTCATTTCATCCCAGTAAAGACTACCTATAGCAGTGCCAAATTGGCTAAGATATACATGATGAGGATTGTATGTTTGCATGGAGTTCCGAGGAGTATCGTATCAGATAGAGGGACCCAATTCACCTCAAAGTTCTGGAAACATTTACACGAAACATTGGGAACCAGAATGGAGTTTAGCATAGCTTTCCACCCGCAGACAGATGGACAGACCGAGAGAGTCAATCAGATTTTCGAAGATATGCTTAGAGCTTGTGTTTTGGATTATGGATCAAGTTGGGATGACAACTTTCCATACGCGGAGTTTTCTTACAACAACAATTATCAATCCAGTTTGAAGATGGCCCCTTTCGAAGCCTTGTACGGAAGGAGGTGCAGAACCCCGTTGTTGTGGGATGAGGTTGGAGACCGCCAGTTGTTTGGACCAGATTTGATTAAGGAGTCTGAACATAAAGTAAAGTTGATTCGCGACAGGCTCAAGGTAGCTCAGTCAAGGCAGAAGAGCTATGCAGATTCGAAACGCAAGGAGACAGAATACAAAGTCGGAGACAGAGTTTATCTTCGAGTATCTCCACTTCGAGGAGTTAAACGCTTTGGAGTTAAAGGAAAGTTAGCGCCACGTTTTGTGGGGCCATACAAGGTTTTGGAACGCATGGGAGAAGTAGCATACAAGTTGGAATTACCTGAGGGATTGTCAGGAGTTCACGATGTGTTCCATGTTTCACAGCTGAAGAAGTGTCACGTAGAGATGGCGGATATACCACTGAGAGATACGGTGCCATTGGAAACGATTCAGTTGAAAGAAGATCTGACCTATGAAGAGAAACCTGTTAAGATTTTGGATTATGCTAGCAGAGTTACCCGCAGCAAGGTTATCAAGTTTTGCAAAGTTCAGTGGAGCCACCACACCGAGGAGGAAGCCACCTGGGAGCGAGAGGAAGATCTGCTCAAGGACCACCCTCACCTATTTGCTAGCCAACCCGAATCTCGAGGGCGAGATTCATCTTAAGGGGGGTAGGTTTGTAACATCCCAAATTTTCAATTTGGAACGTTATACATAGATCATCATGCATATCATATTTTTATTGCATTGTTGGCTCGATCCTAGAAATCCTACGCAACTCAAGGACCCACGGAGAGAGTTGGGGATTTCGTTATTTTCATATTTGGGTTTTTTCTCAAATTTTGAAAATAGGATCATTGATTTTATTTATTTTATCTTCAATTATTTCTACTACCAAAAATTCAGAGAGGGAATAAAATGACTTTCCCAAAATAAAGAAATAATGAAGATTTAATAAAAAAATCAAATAAGATTTATTTTAGAGTTTTTCGCTTTTTATTTGAATTTAGGAAAAATGCGCGTTTTTCAAAATTGCATTTAGGCCCCAAATAAATGTTCATCTAGTCCGGCTTGATTTTAGAAGCCGGGAAAAATTTATTTTGGGATTTTTGGAGTCAGCTTAGTATTTATTTTTATTTTTCTACCGAGCGAAATTATTTTAAAAAAACGCGCACCGACTCCGGGCCGTACCCGAGCGGGACTCTGCTCGGGGGCGCTATATAAATAGCGCCGGGACCCCGCCGCCAGCCGCCCCAGCCCGCGCGCCCCCGGCCCAGATCACCCCGCCGCCGAAACCCTAACCCTAGCCGCCGCCGCCGCCAGATCCGCCGCCGCCGTCGCCGCCAGCGCCGCCGCCGGACCCGCCGGAGCCCCGCCGAACTTTGTCGCCGCCTCCGCCGAGGTTCGCCGCCACCTCGAATCGCGTGCCACTGGTTTTCTTAAAACCGGGCGGTTTTTCTTTACGGTTTTTTTTCGGTTTTTTTAGATTCGTTTTTTTAGTTTTCGGTTTTTTTTCCGGTTTAGGTTAATCAGCGGACGTTCGTCCATTAGTTCGTTTTAGCAAACGCTTTTCGTCAGATTCGTTTAATTAATGAACGTTCGTTCGTTAATCCGTTCGTTGTTTTTCTTTTTCTCGGATTTTCTGCGGTTATTTTCTGATCGCGATTTCTGATCCGATTTTCGTTTTAGTATAACTTTTCGTTCGTTTATCCGAATCAGGCGATTCAAGTGCCTGGAGTTTCGTCTCGAAAACCTCTTTCCGAATAATCTACTTAAACAAGTTTTTACTTCTGTAAAATTTGACTTAGATCTAGATTAGTAAAATGAAGCTGTTTTCTTTCGCCGTTTGACTTTCGTTGGTTTATTTGATTTGATTCTTTTTGCAAACCGGAGTTCTTAAGTTGAGCATTCTAGTTGGATCTTTTGTTCGAGTTTTACCTGTGCATTAGATGAGTACTTATTGTATGCTTGTTTGTTTGTCTGCGATAGAATACCTGGAGTGTGCCGCCTGTTACTTCGAGTCTCTAGGTTTCGCGGATCATCAGCAAGGCAAGTAACACTTGATCATACCTTTTCTACTACCCAGTTTTTATGCATTAGATCTATCCTCAAACATTGCATGATTAGGATCTAATTAAATTGTGGGATGGGAAGTAGATGAGGTAGTACCTATTACCTGTTTTATTGTCAAACCTTTGGGAGTTACTTCTACGTTTGCTTATTATGCCATGCTATGCTAGTAGACGTGGATTGGGTGAGTGAATATCCATGACAGATGTGAGATTGTTAATTACTGGTTTATTTAAGGTGGCAACTTAAACACACATCTGGGTGGATTGAGGCACCTGTTTTCTAGCAGGACTTGCCTGTATTTCTTCGGACCGCCACCCAGGCTCAAAGGGATCATGAGATTATTCAAACTAGAAACTTCCGTGTGTAGCCACATGCTATTATGGGCTCTAGCATAGTTGACTAAGTTATGCGAACTCTTACAGGGTGGACTAGCAGATGTAGGGGATGTAGGTTGGTACGGTCTACCCCTCTTGTAAGGTGCGAGTGCTTCTGAAAGGCTATGTCTCGGTCATCCGTTTCTCAAACATCATGTAGTGCGAGAAATCAAGCGGAGGCGATCGAGTCATGTGGGGAAAGTGCGCAAACCTCTGCATAGTGTATAAACTAATCATGGTTAGCCGTGTCTCCGATTATGGACATCTTGAGTATCTAGTACTTGATTATCATGTGAATCTCATCATGTTACTTTAATTAATACTGTTGGGTTTTTAATGAGTACTTTTTAATTGGGATTGAGGATGCTGTCAACCATTCTTAATGTTTAACAACCACCATGATAGTAAAATAAATTTATTCCTTTGCAGTAGGGAAAAATTGGCTTTATGCAAAAGCTGTAATCATAGAGCTTTACCACCAGCCAAATATGCATGTAGTATAGCCTATCTCCAGTGTTATTCTCTATGTGTTACATTGCCAGCATATTCCATGTGCTGACCCGTTTTTGGGCTGCAACGTTTCATGTTGCAGACTTTTCAGACGACGAGTAAGGTGCTTTTAGGTCGTGGTTCTATACTCAGTGATGCCGTTGGAGTTGATGGACTCTCTTATCTTCCAAGCCTTTCGCTGTTATCGTATTAGATGGCCTTAAGCCATATTTATTTCAATAAGTTCTCTTTTGAGACATTCGATGTAATAAGTGTGTGATTGCTACTCTGTTATAAATCCTCCAAGTACTGTGTGGTGTCAGCATTACTGATCCAGGGATGACACTGAGCATAGAGATCAGACTGTTTGAGGTCTGGTCGCTACAACCATAATTCATATGGTGTCATCTCAACGGATTTAGACGGTGCCCTATTTAAAGTGAATGTAGCTGTCTCTAGAGCGTATCCCCAAAATGATAGCGGTAAATCGGTAAGAGACATCATAGATCGCACCATATCCAATAGAGTGCGATTACGATGTTCGGACACACCGTTACGCTGAGGTGTTCTAGGCGGCGTGAGTTGTGAAAAAATTCCACATTTTCTTAAGTGCGTACCAAATTCGTGACTCAAATATTCTCCCCCACGTTCTGATCGTAAGAACTTTATTTTTCTGTCACGTTGATTCTCTACCTCATTCCGAAATTCCTTGAACTTTTAAAGGTCTCAGACTTGTGTTTCATCAAGTAGACATACCCATATCTACTTAAGTCATCGGTGAGGGTAAGAACATAACGATAGCCTCCGCGAGCCTCAACACTCATTGGACCGCACACATCAATATGTATGATTTCCAATAAGTTGGTTGCTCGCTCCATTGTTCCGGAGAACGGAGTCTTGGTCATTTTGCCCATGAGGCATGGTTCGCATGTGTCAAATGATTCGTAATCAAGAGACTTCAAAAGTCCATCTGCATGGAGCTTCTTCATGCGATTGACACCAATGTGACCAAGGCGGCAGTGCCACAAGTATGTGGGACTATCGTTATCAACCTTACATCTTTTGGTATTCACACTATGAATATGTGTAACATCACGTTCGAGATTCATTAAGAATAAACCATTGACCAGCAGGGCCTGACCATAAAACATATCTCTGATATAAATAGAATAACCATTATTCTCGGATTTAAATGAGTAGGCATCTCGTATTAAACAAGATCCAGATACAATGTTCATGCTCAAAGCTGGCACTAAATAACAATTATTAAGATTTAAAGCTAACCCCGTAGGTAAATATAGAGGTAGCGTGCCGACGGCGATCACATCGACCTTGGAACCATTCCCGACGCGCATTGTCACCTCGTCCTTCGTCAGTCTCCGCTTATTCCGCAGCTCCTATTTTGAGTTACAAATATGAGCAACCGCACCGGTATCAAATACCCAGGAGCTACTACGAGTACTGGTAAGGCACACATCAATTACATGTATATCACATATACCTTTGGTGTTGCCGGCCTTCTTGTCCGCTAAGTACTTGGGGCAGTTCCGCTTCCAGTGTCTGTTTCCCTTGCAATAAAAGCACCGAGTCTCAGGTTTGGGTCCATGCTTTGGCTTCTTCCTGGCAACTGGCTTACCGGGCGCGGCAACTCCCTTGCCGTCCTTCTTTAAGTTCTTCTTACCCTTGCCTTTCTTGAAACTAGTGGTTTTATTGACCATCAACACTTGACGTTCCTTTTTGATCTCCACCTTCGCTGATTTCAGCATTGAAAATACCTCAGGAATGGTTCCATCCCTTGCATATTGTAGTTCATCACAAAGCTCTTGTAGCTAGGTGGGAGCGACTGAAGGATTCTGTCAATGACCGCGTCATCTGGGAGATTAACTCCCAGCTGAGACAAGCGGTTGTGCAACCCAGACATTTTGAGTATGTGCTCGCTGACAGAACCATTCTCCTCCATCTTACAACTATAAAACTTGTCAGAGACTTCATATCTCTCGACCTGGGCATGAGCTTGGAAACCATTTTCAGCTCTTGGAATATCTCATATGCTTCGTGCTTCTCAAAACGCTTTTGGAGCCCCGGTTCTAAGCTGTAAAGCATGCCACGCTGAACCAGGGAGTAATCATCAGTACGCGATTGCCAGGCGTTCATAACGTCTTGAGTTGCTGGGAAAACGGATGCTTCACCTAGCGGTGCATCTAGGACATATGCTTTCTTGGCAGCTATGAGGATGATCCTCAAGTTCCGGACCCAGTCCGTATAGTTGCTACCATCGTCTTTCAGCTTGGTTTTCTCTAGGAACGCGTTGAAGTTGAGGGCAAAATTAGCGTGAGCCATTTGATCTATAAGACATATTGCAAAGATTTTAGACTAAGTTCATGACAATTAAGTTCATCTAATCAAATTATTTAATGAACTCCCACTCAGATAGACATCCCTCTAGTCATCTAAGTGATACATGATCCGAGTCAACTAGGCCGTGTCCGATCATCACGTGAGACGGACTAGTCATCATCGGTGAACATCTTCATGTTGATCGTATCTTCTATATGACTCATGTTCGACCTTTCGGTCTCTTGTGTTCCGAGGCCATGTCTATACATGCTAGGCTTGTCAAGTCAACCTAAGTGTTTTGCATGTGTAAATCTGGCTTACACCCGTTGTATTCGAACGTTAGAATCTATCACACCTGATCATCACGTGGTGCTTCGAAACAATGAACCTTCGCAACGGTGCACAGTTAGGGGGAACACTTTCTTGAAATTTTATGAGGGATCATCTTATTTATGCTACCGTCGTTCTAAGCAAATAAAATGTAAAACATGATAAACATCACATGCAATCAAATAGTGACATGATATGGCCAATATCATTTTGCTCCTGTTGATCTCCATCTTCAAGGCGCCATGATCATCATCGTCACTGGCATGACACCATGATCTCCATCATCGTGTCTTCATGAAGTTGTCTCGCCAACTATTACTTCTACTACTATGGCTAACGGTTTAGCAATAAAGTAAAGTAATTACATGGCGTTATTCAATGACACGCAAGTCATACAATAAATTAAGACAACTCCTATGGCTCCTGTCGGTTGTCATACTCATTGACATGCAAGTCGTGATTCCTATTACAAGAACGTGATCAATCTCATACATCACATATATATCATTCATCACATCCTTTTGGCCATATCACATCACACGGCATTTGCTGCAAAAACAAGTTAGACGTCCTCTAATTGTTGTTGCAAGTTTTTATGTGGCTGCTATAGGTTTCTAGCAAGAACGTTTCTTACTATGCCAAAACCACAACGTGATATGCCAATTGCTATTTACCCTTCATAAGGACCCTTTTCATCGAATCCCATCGAATCCGAACCGACTGAAGTGGGAGAGACAGACACCCGCTAGCCACCTTATGCAACTAGTGCATGTCAGTCGGTGGAACCTGTCTCACATAAGCGTACGTGTAAGGTTGGTCTGGGCCGCTTCATCCCACGATGCCTTCGAAACAAGATAAGACTAGTAGTGGCAAGTAAATTGTCAGAATCGACACCCACAACAAACTTGTGTTCTACTCGTGCATAGAAACTACGCATAGACCTAGCTCATGATGCCACTGTTGGGGATCGTTGCAGAAATTAAAAAAAATTCTATGCATCACCAAGATCAATCTATGGAGTAACTAGAAACGAGAGAGAGGGGAGTGCATCTTCATACCCTTGAAGATCGTGAGATGGAAGCGTTGCAAGAACACGGATGAAGGAGTCGTACTTGAAACGATTCAGATCACGGTGGATTCCGATCTAAGCGCCAAACAACGGCACCTCCGCGTTCAACACATGTGCAGCCCGGTGACGTCTCCCATGCCTTGATCCAGCAAGGAGGAGGGAGAGGTTGAGGAAGAAGGCTCCAGCAGCAGCACGACGACGTGGTGGTGATGGAGTAGCAGTTCTCTGGCAGGGCTTCGCCAATCTCACGCGGAGGAGGAGAGGTGTTGGGGAGGGGAGGGGCTGCGCCTTGGATATGGTGCTGCACCCCTCCCTCCACCCCTCTATTTGTAGGGAGAAGGGGGAAGGGGGCCGGCCCCTCTAGATGGGATCTAGAGGGGGGGGGGGGCGGCGACCAAGGGGGGAGGGGGCTTGCCCCCCAAGCCAAGGGGGGCGCCCCCTTTAGGGTTCCCCCCACCACAACCCTAGGCGTATGGGCCCTAGGGGGGTTGGCGCCCAGCCCACTTGGGGCTGGTTCCCTTACACCTACAGCCCATAAGGCCCTCCGGGGCAGGTGGACCCTCCCGGTGGACCCTCGGAACCCCTCCGGTTGTCCCGGTACAATACCGGTATACCCCCAAATATTTCCGGTGACCGTATGATGACTTCCCATATATAAATCTTCACCTCTGGACCATTTCGGAACTCCTCGTGATGTCTGGGATCTCATCCGGGACTCCGAACAACATTTGGTAATCACATACAAATCTTCCTTATAACCCTAGCGTCATCGAACCTTAAGTGTGTAGACCCTACGGGTTTAGGAATCATGCAGACATGACCGAGACAGCTCTCTGGCCAATAACCAATAGCGGGATCTGGATACCCATGTTGGCTCCCACATGTTCCACGATGATATCATCGGATGAACCACGATGTCAAGGATTCAAGTAATCCCGTATACAATTCCCTTTGTCAATCGGTACGTTACTTGCCCGAGATTCGATCGTCGGTATCCTAATACCTCGTTCAATCTCGTTACCGGCAAGTCACTTTACTCGTTCTGTAAGGCATGATCCGATGACCAACTACTTAGTCACATTGAGCTCATTATGATGATGCATTACCGAGTGGGCCCAGAGATACCTCTCCGTCATACGGAGTGACAAATCCCAGTCTCGATTCATGCCAACCCAACAGACACTTTCGGAGATACCTGTAGTGCACCTTTATTGCCACCCAGTTATGTTGTGACGTTTGGTACACCCAGCATTCCTACGGTATCCGGGAGTTGCATGATCTCATGGTCTAAGGAAATGATACTTGACATTAGAAAAGGTTTAGCAAACGAACTACACGATCTTGTGCTATGCTTAGGATTGGGTCTTGTCCATCACATCATTCTCCCAGTGATGTGATCCCGTTATCGATGACATCCAATGTCCATAGTCAGGAAACCATGACCATCTATTGATCAACAAGCTAGTCAACAAGAGGCTCACTAGGGACTTGTTGTGGTTTATGTATTCACACATGTATTATGGTTTCCAGTCAATACAACTATAGCATGAACAATAGACAATTATCATGAACAAGGAAATATAATAATAACCATTTTATTATTACCTCTAGGGCATATTTGCAACATCTTTTTACTAAGAAGGTCAAAGGGGAGTTGTTTGTGTGCCAACTATATGTTGATGATATTATATTTGGTTCCCCTAACAAAGCTTTCAATGAGGAATTTGCCGCTCTCATGACCTCTAATTTCAAGATGTCGTTGATGGGAGAGTTGAAGTTCTTCCTCGGGTTCGATGTCAAACAAAGAAGAGAAGGAACCTTCATCAACCAAGCCAAATACACTCAAGACATGCTAAAGAGATTCAAGCTAAGTGATGTCAAGCCGGCTTCCACCCCAATGCCCACCAAGTGCCAACTTGACATTGATCCAAATGGTAAAGCGGTGGATCAAAAGGTATGTCGCTCCATGATTGGCTCCTTGCTTTACCTTTGTGCATCTAGACCGGATATCATGTTGAGTGTGGGAATTTGTGCACAGTTTCAAGCCGCACCGAAGGAAAGCCACTATGTGGCGGTCAAGCGAATCTTTTGATATTTGGCTCATACCCCAAACTTTGGCTTATGGTACCCAAGAGGAGCAAACTTCAAGCTTGAAGGATATTCGGATTCCGATTGGGCGGGGAGACAAAGTGGATAGGAAGTCCACTTCCGAAGGGTGCCAATTTCTTGGTTGCTCTTTGGTGAGTTGGTCTTCCAAGAAGCAAAGTTGTGTGTGTCTCTCGTCCACCGAAGCGGAGTATGTGGTGGCCGGTAGTTGTTGTGCACAACTCTTATGGATGAGGCAAACTTTAAAGGATTACGGTGTCATTTTTGACAAAGTGCCTCTTTGGTGTGACAATGAAAGTGCCATCAAGATTTCTCTCAACCCTTGTGCAACACTTCAAGACGAAGCATATTGAGATTCAGTATCACTTCATCTGAGATTATATTAGGCAAGGGGAGATCGAGCTCAAATATGTCAACACTCATGATAACCTTGCAGATATTTTCACGAAGCCCTTGGATGAAGCAAGATTTCGTGAGTTAAGGCATGAGCTAAATATCATTGATTTGAGCAATGTGACTTGAACCCTTGCACACCCCACCACACTCAACCTGTTGTCTAGTTTAGGTGTAGGCATGGAAATAGGGGGAGTGTTGTTCTCTCAATGAACTCTCCCTCCCCCCATTATGCATAAATTGATCAACTCTTTCACATTAGCCATTTTTGATGGTACTTGTGCTTCAAAGACGAGTTTTGGTCATGGGCCCAAGGATAATTCTTCGTGGTGCCATACCAATCGACTCAAACGTAGGTGGCTCCGGCCACCGCCCTCTTCTTGGAGAGGTTGTGTCTCGTTTTTGGTCCTTGTTGTCTCTTGCTTTTCTTTCTTCGTGTCGAGCTTGTGCTTGTGGTGTCTCGTTTGTTAGCTCATTGGTGTGTTCGTTTGCTTGAAGGTTCCGTGCAAAGGTGTTTTTCCCTATGGTTGAAACTGCATTCTCTTGGGTTCACGGTACTACCGTGGCCAGCCACGGTACTACCGCAAGGACACGGTACTACCGCAACCAGCACGGCAGTAATTTTTTACTGCCGCTGGTGGAGCAGTACTACCGCCCACGGCGTGGTACTTCCGCCCGGGCGATACTACCGCAATGACGCACGGTACTACCGTGGAGTAGCGAGTGCGTGGGGGTTAAGAGAGGGCAAGGGGAGTTCTAACTCCCCCATACCCATTCACTCTTTCTCCCCATGCCGCCTCTCTCTCCTGCCCAAGAACGGCGCCGGAGGCCCTCGCCGGATCTTCGCCTCCGGCCGCTCTCCTTGGATTCCGAACGGTGGGATCGTTCCCCACCACGTCCTCTTGCCATGGACCAAGGTTTCTCCCCAAATCCCTCTCTTGTTGGTTCGTTCTTTTGCTTCTAGGTTTTTTAGGAGATGCATGTGGTTCTTGAGATTTTAGGCTAAATCTTTGCAAGAGTAGGGTGTAGGAGAGTAGTAATGCGTAGAGATAGTACTTGATCTGTTGCCCCGTGGTAGATTTAATCGACCGTAGTACCGCTTTGTTGTAACGGTTGTACTCAGATCCGCTTGTAGTTTCGGATCTGAAACCGTGCGGTACTACCGCACCTCCAGCGCGGTACTACCGCTCCTGCAGCGCGGTACTACCGCTCGCACGGTACTACCGTGACTAGGCGCGACACTAAAATTTTAGTACCGCACGGCCAAGGAGTGCTACAGTTATTGTCAAATCTCTCATGTGGCAATTATCAAGTGCGAGTTCTACTTGTTTCACTGCTTTGTTGTGTTCTTTGCACTGATCCTTCTCGCGTCTCTTGCGTGTTTGTTTTGTGGTGTGTGGCTCAGGTGCTCCTGCTCGCCGTTCCAATCCAAGCCATGACACGGGCTCCAAGCGTATGCAAAATCAAGATGAAGCCCCAGAGGGCTCCAGTGCCCCCCAACACAGGACCAAGACCACCGCCACAAAGGACAAGGAACCCAACATGGGCATGGATTAGATACCACTTGCTGAGTTCATCTCTCGAAGGAAGATCAATCCCTATGTGAATCCTCGTGCCAACTTTCGAGGGAATGACCTGTTCTTGACCAAGTAGCAGAATCTCATTTATCTGGATGTGATCAAGGCCAAGCGAAACATCTATGTGGATGTGCACTGGATCGACATGCATCATATGAGGGAAGAGAAGTACCAGGACTACTTTGGTGAGGCTCTGGATCTTGTGGAGCAATCTGGCATTGAGCACATCATCTCTTTTCACAAAGACTTTGATCCTGAGATTGTGGCTCAGTTCTTTGCCTTGGTGTACTTTCATCCTAATGAGGACCCGACTATGACTTGGATGACCAATGGTCGGCAGCTGACTGCTACGTGGAAGGAGTTCATGACTTTGCTTGGTGTTCAGGATGAGAGGCTCGCCACTCCCCAAGGTGTTCATCCTCATGCCAATCTTTGCAAGAGTAGGATGGAGGAGAGTAGTAATGCGTAGAGTTTTTACATGATATGTTGTCCCGTGGTAGATTTGATCGGCCGTAGTACCGCTTTGTCGTCATGGTAGTTCTCAGATTCATTTGTTGCTTATAATCTGAATACGCGCGGTACTACCGCGCCCGCGGTACTGCCGTGATTTGGCGCGGCACTAATTTTTTAGTTCCGCGCGACCAAGTCGTACTACAGCTGATGTCAAATCTCTCGTGTGGAAATTAGTATGTGCAAATTCTACCTGTTTCATTGTTTGCTGCGTTCTTTGCACTGATCCTTCTCGCTTTTCTTGCGTGTCTGTTTTGTGTTGTGTGTGGCTCAGGTGCTCATGCTCGTCGTTCCAACCCAAGCCGTGACACAAGCTCCAAGCGCCTTCGCAATCAAGATGAAGCTCCTAAGGGCTCCAAAGCCCCCCAGCGCAGGACCAAGACCACCGCCAACAAACACAAGGAACCTGCCATGAGTATGGATGAGATGCCGCTTGCTGAGTTCGTCGCTCATAGGAAGATCAATCCCTACGTGAATCCTCGTGCCAACCTTCGGGGAAATGAGTTGTTCTGGACCAAGCAGCAGAACCTCATTTATTTGGATGTGATCAAGGCCAAGAGGAATATCTATGTGGATGTGCATTGGATCGACATGCATCATATGAGGGAAGAGAAGCACCAGGCATACTTTGGTGAGGCTCTGGATCTAGTTGAGCAGTTTGGCATTGAGCACATCATCTCTTTTCACAAAGACTATGATCCGGAGATTGTGGCTCAGTTCTTCGCCTCGGTGTACTTCCATCCTAATGAGGACAGGACGATGACTTGGATGTCCAATGGTCGGCGACTGACAGCTACCTGGAAGGAGTTCATGACCTTGCTTGGTGTTTCAGATGAGGGGCTCGCCACTCCCCAAGGTGTTCGTCCTCATGCCAACTCTGAGTCAGCCAACAAGAACAAGCTTCAGCCCTTCCTCGTTGAGAAGAAGCTCTCCAGTGGCAAGTCATCTTGGGTGCTCAACTCCTTCCTTGACATCATGTACCGGATTTTCCGCAACTCTCTCTTTCCATGCATTGGTGAAAAGGACAAGGTGCATGCTTATCTTGTGGACATGCTGCTCTTGTGTGAGGAAGCGCACAACTCTCAGACGCTACCACTTGATGTCTCACATATCATGTGGTGTGAGCTTTGGTTTGCGGTCTTCAACCGCAAGGTCTCCATCTATGGACCATATCTGTTTCAGTTGATCTCGGCAACTTGGGAGAAGCTCTACCCTCAGGATGACTTTGAGGCCCCTGATTGGATTCGACATGAGTCCATCCGGCTCCGTGTCAAGACTCAATGGGCTAACACCACTTCTTGTGCTGAGGCCGCGACTGCCATGAATGTGGATGCAGATGAGGATGAGGAGGAGTCAGCGGACAAGGAGAACTCTGAGGGTTTCATCCCTCCCACCTCTGAGCCATCTTGGGCTAAGAGGCTAAAGAACAAGATGAAGACCTTATTCTGCATGCAGGCAAAGGGGCAATACATGACTCATGTTGCCTCCAAGGAGAGTCGCCGCTGCGACAAGAAGATTATGAGCCTTTTTGGAGAGGATGTTTCTGGCGGCTCTGAGGATCGCATCACTCCAGAGGCTGAGTGGATCGCAAAACAAGGTTTCAAGTGGACTGATTCTGAGGAGGACAATGAGGAGACCATTCCCGCTGCAGAGTCTGATGAAGAGCGTGCGACTGATTACTCCACTTGAGCCACCACTTGTGTTGTAGGTGTCCTCTCTGCCTTTTTGGCGTCTCGATGCCAAAGGGGGGGGGGAGAGAGAGTAGGGATTTGCGAGTCTTGTGATGTGTTTGTGTTTGCTTTGCTCGCGTTTGTTCCGTTGAACCGTGCTTGCTTTGGTTTAGTTTGCTCGTGAGACTTGGCCTATCATATGGTGTAAGACATATACACTCTATCGTACCCTTTTGAGCTTATGTTATATTGTGCTATTTATGTTATGCTCATATTTACTATCTTGTTTAGTGTTAGCCTTATTGTTGCAAGATATGCATTGTCTATACAATATAGGGGGAGTGTTGATCCTAGTATACGTGCCGTGCAGTCCAAAGCACTTATCTAGATAGCATGCATCTAGGGGGAGCTCGTTTATATTTTAGAGATGTGGGGTTTGCTTATGTGCTATATTCTTTCCCTTTGTGCAAATCCTGTATTGTCATCAATCCACCAAAAAGGGGGAGATTGTAAGGGCATATTTATCACTAAGGTGTTTTGGTGATTGATGCCAATGCTTTTGCGGACTAATCGTGTGCCTTGAGTATTTCAGACGCTTCACCACTAAGCACAAGACGGTTTGGTGCCCCTCGAAGACTATTGAAGACGATGTTTTTTCTATGTTTCTTTTCGGTGGGATTGAGTCATAGGAATGCCGTACTATTAAGAGGGGGTCCGTGTTGGAAAGGTTCGGGTGGAATCATCACGTACACGTTTTCTCCCTTTGCACCGTCTTTCCCTTTGCGCTTTGGAGCATCCTCCATTTTCTTCATATTTAAGCAAAGAGAAGGATTCCTAGTGTTGTTGTTCTGAGGCATGCGGTAGTACTGCTCCTACGAGCAGTAGTACCGCAGGCCCCTGCGGTACTACCGCACGCCCTTGCGGTAGTACCGTAGGCGCACACGATAGTACCGCTCCTAAGGAGCTGTAGTACCGTGGCCTCAGACCAGAGTCAACCACTCGTGCGGCTGTAGGGGTGGATGTAATTTTTTACATTCGTGCCCTATGCGGTAGTACTGCCCCATGCGCGCGGTAGTACCATGAGTCCTGGTCTGGCACAGCGACACGAGCGGAAGTAGGGGCAGATGTAATTTTTTACATCCGCTCCCTGCGCGGAAGTACCGCATGCCAGGCGCGGTAGTACCGTGTTGGATTTTTGCACTGTTTGATTTTTAGCGGAAGTTGGCACGGATGTAGTTTTATTCATTCGCACCTTCCTAGGCTAGTCCATTTTGGCCTTGCGGTAGTACCGCAAGGGGGAGCGGTAGTACCGCTTCTGCGGTAGTACCGCTCTCAGCCTTTGCGGCTCAGGCCTGGACTAGCTCCTGCCATAGCAGCGGTAGTACCGCGGTCCGCCGCGGTAGTACCGTGAGCCCCTGCGGTAGTACCGCTTGTCTGGAGCGGTAGTACCGCAGGTCGCGGGCTGAGTAAGTGGATAACGGGTTGGATTTGTCTCTCCACTATATAAGGGGTGTCTTCTTCCTCTAGTTGACCACCTCTTCCATCCCTAAGCTCCATTGTTGCTCCAAGCTCCATTTTTGCCTGATCTCTCTCCCTAGCCAATCAAACTTGTTGATTTGCTCGGGATTGGTTGAGAAGGCCCCGATCTACACTTCCACCAAGAGAAATTCGATTCCCCCCACTAATCCCTTGCAGATCTTGTTACTCTTGGGTGTTTGAGCACCCTAGACGGTTGAGGTCATCACGGAGCCATAGTCCATTGTGGTGAAGCTTCGTGGTGTCGTTGGGAGCCTCCAATTAAGTTGTGGAGATTGCCCCAACCTTGTTTGTAAAGGTTCGATCGCCGCCTTCAAGGGCACCAATAGTGGAATCACGACATCTCGCATTTTGTGAGGGCATGAGGAGACTACGGTGGCCCTAGTGGCTTCTTGGGGAGCATTGTGCCTCCACATTGATCTAACGGATACGTACTTCCCCTCAAAAGGAAGGAACTTCGGTAACACATCCTCGTCTTCACCGGCTCCACTCTTGGTTATCCCATGCCTTTACTTGTGCAAGCTTATTTGTGTTGTATCCCTTGCTTGCTTGTGTACTTGTTGTTGTTGCATCATATAGGTTGCTCACCTAGTTGCATATCTAGACAACCTACTTTGATGCACTGTTTAATTTGGTAAAGAAAAGCTAAAAATTGTTAGTTGCCTATTCACCCCCCTCTAGTCAACTATATCGATCCTTTCAGAAATGCTACAGAGCTCTCACTCACTTTCTTGTAAATACAGGCTTCTCCAAAAGTCTGTATAAAACCATATGCATTGATCACACTATCAAAGCATTTATTCCAACTTCGAGTGGCTTGCACCAGTCCATAAATGGATCGCTGGAGCTTGCACACTTTGTTAGCTCCCTTTGGATCGACAAAACCTTCTGGTTGTATCATATACAACTCTTCTTCCGGAAATCCATTCAGGAATGCAGTTTTGACATCCATCTGCCAAATTTCATAATCATAAAATGCAGCAATTGCTAACATGATTCGGACAGACTTATGCATCCCTACGGGTGAGAAAGTCTCATCGTAGTCAACTCCTTGAACTTGTCGAAAACCTTTCACAACAAGTCTAGCTTTGTAAACAGTAATATTACCATCTTCCTTGGTCTTCTTCTTAAAGATCCATTTATTTTCTATGGCTTGCCGATCATCAGGCAAGTCCGCTGAAGTCCACACTTTGTTCTCATACATGGATCCCATCTCAGATTTCATGGCCTCGAGCCATTTCATGGAATCTGGGCTCATCATTGCTTCCTCATAGTTCGTAGGTTCATCATGGTCTAGTAACATGACTTCCAGAACAGGATTACCATACCACTCTGGTCCGGACCGTACTCTGGTTGACCTACGAGGTTCGGTAGTAACTTGATCTGAAGTTTCATGATCATCATCATTAGCTCTTCACTAATTGGTGTAGGAATCACTGAAACCGATTTCTGTGATGAACTACTTTCCAATTCGGGAGAAGGTACAATTACCTCGTCAAGTTCTACTTTCCTCCCACTCACTTCTTTCGAGAGAAACTCCTTCTCTAGAAATGATCCATTCTTAGCAACGAATATCTTGCCTTCGGATCTGTGATAGAAGGTGCACCCAACAGTTTCCTTTGGGTATCCTATGAAAACACACTTCTCCGATTTCGGTTCGAGCTTATCAGGTTGAAGCATTTTCACATAAGCATCGCAGCACCAAACTTTAATAAACGGAAACTTTGGTTTCTTGCCAAACCAGAGTTCATAAGGCGTCGTTTCAATGGATTTTGATGGTGCCCTATTTAAAGTGAATGCAACCGTCTCTAAAGCATAACCCCAAAACGATAGCGATAGATCAGTAAGAGACATCATAGATCGCACCATATCTAATAAAGTACGGTTACGATGTTCAGACACACCATTTCGCTCTGGTGTTCCACGTGGCATTAGTTGTGAAACTATCCCATGTTGTTTCAAATGAAGACCAAACTTGTAACTCAAATATTCTCCTCCACGACCAGATCGTAGAAACTTTATTTTCTTGTTACGATGATTTTCCACTTCACTCTGAAATTCTTTGAACTTTTCAAATGTTTCAGATTTATGTTTCACTAAGTAGATATAACCATATCTGCTCAAATCATCTGTGAAGGTAAGGAAATAACGATACCCGCCACGAGCCTCAACACTCATTGGACCGCATACATCGGTATGTATTATTTCCAACAAGTCAGTAGCTCGTTCCATTGTTCCGGAGAACAGAGTTTTAGTCATCTTGCCATAAGGCACGGTAGGCAAGCACCAATTGATTCATAATCAAGTGATTCCAAAAGTCCATCGGCATGGAGTTTCTTCATGCGTTTTACACCGATATGACCCAAACGGCAATGCCACAAATAAGTTGCACTATCATTATCAACTTTGCATCCTTTGGCTTCAATATTATGAATATGTGTATCATCACTATCGAGATTCAACAAAAATAGACCACTCAGTAAGGGTGCATGACCATAAAAGATATTACTCATATAAATAGAACAACCATTATTCTCTGATTTAAATGAATAATGACTCACATCAAACAAGATCCAGATATAATGTTCATGCTCAACGCTAGCACCAAATAACAATTATTCAGGTCTAAAACTAATCCCGATGGTAGATGTAGAGGTAGCGTGCCGACGGCGATCACATCGACCTTGGAACCATTTCCCACGCGCATCGTCACCTCGTCCTTAGCCAATCTTCGTTTAATCCATAGCCCCTGTTTGGAATTGCAAATATGAGCAACAGAACTAGTATCAAATACCCAGGCGCTACTACGAGCATTAGTAAGGTACACATCAATAACATGTATATCAAATATTGAAGGAAATATGCCCTAGAGGCAATAATAAAGTTATTATTAATTTCCTTATTTCATGATAAATGTTTATTATTCATGCTAGAATTGTATTAACGGAAACATAATACATGTTTGAATACATAGACAATATAGTTTCACTAGTATGCCTCTACTTTACTAGCTCGTTGATCAAAGATGGTTAAGGTTTCCTAACCATAGACATGAGTTGTCATTTGATAAATGGTATCATGTGATTAGGAGAATGATGTGATTGACTTGACCCATTCCGTTAGCTTAGCACTTGATCGTTTTAGTTTACTGCTATTGCTTTTTCATAACTTATACATATTCCTATGACTATGAGATTATGCAACTCCCGATTACCGGAGGAACACTTTGTGTGCTACCAAACGTCACAACGTAACTGGGTGATTATAAAGGTGCTCTACAGGTGTTTTCGATGGTACTTGTTGAGTTGGCATAGATCGAGATTAGGATTTGTCACTCCGATTGTCCGAGAGGTATCTCTGGGCCCTCTCGGTAATGCACATCACTATAAGCCTTGCAAGCAATGTGACTAATGAGTTAGTTGCGGGATGATGCATTACAGAACGAGTAAAGAGACTTGCCAGTAACGAGATTGAGCTAGGTATTGAGATGTCGTCGATCGAATCTCGGGCAAGTAACATGCCGATGACAAAGGGAACAACGTATGTTGTTATGCGGTTTGAACGATAAAGATCTTTGTAGAATATGTAGGAGCCAATATGAGCATCCAGGTTCCGCTATTGGTTATTGACCGGAGACGTGTCTCATTCATGTCTACATAGTTCTCGAACCCGTAGGGTCCGCACGCTTAATGTTCGGTGATGATCGGTATTATGAGTTTATGTGTTTTGATGTACTGAAGGTAGTTCAGAGTCCCGGATATGATCACGGACATGACGAGGAGTCTCAAAATGGTCGAGACATAAAGATCGATATATTGGACGACTATATTTGGACTTCGGAATGGTTCCGAGTGAAATCGGGATTTTACCGGAGTACCGGGAGGTTACCGGAACCCCCCGGTAAGTGTATGGGCCTTATTGGGCCTTAGTGGAATAGAGTAGGAGGAAGCTTGGGAGGGGGCGCCCCCAAACCCAATCCTAATTGGGTGAGGGGGCCGGCCCCCGTTTCCTTCTTCTCTTCCTCCTCTTTCCAACCTCTCTACTCCAACTTGGAAGGGGGGAATCCTACTCCTGGTGGGAGTAGGACTCCCCTATGGCGCGCGCCTAAGAGAGGGGCGACCCTCCCCCTCCTCTACTCCTTTATATACGGGGGAAGGGGGCACCCCATAGACACACAAGTTGATCATTGATCTTTAGCCGTGTGCGGTGCCCCCCTCCACTATAATCCACCTCGGTCATATCATAGCAGTGCTTAGGCGAAGCCCTGCGTCGGTAGCTTCATCAACACCATCATCATGCCGTCGTGCTGACGGAACTCTCCCTCGAAGCTCTACTGGATGGTGAGTTCATGGGACGTCACCAAGCTGAACGTGTGCAGATCATGGAGGTGCCGTACGTTTGGTACTAGGATTGGTCGATCGTGAAGTCATACGACTACATCAACCGCGTTGTCATAACGCTTCTGCTTACGATCTACGAGGGTACGTGGACGACACTTTACCCTCTCGCTGCTATGCATCACCATGATCTTGCGTGTGCGTAGGAAATCTTTTGAAATTATTGCGTAGATGTTATATGCACGAGTAGAACACAAGTGAGTTGTGGGAGATACAAGTCATACTGCTTACCAGCATGTCATACTTTGATTCAGCGGTATTGTTGGATGAAGCGGCCCGGACCGACATTACGCGTACGCTTACGCGAGACTGGTTCTACCGACGTGCTTTGCACATAGGTGGCTGGCGGGTGTCAGTTTCTCCAAATTTAGTTGAATCGAGTGTGGCTACGCCTAGTCCTTGTTGAAGGTTAAAACAACACTAACTTGACGAAATATCGTTGTGGTTTTGATGCGTAGGTAAGAACGGTTCTTGCTCAGCCTGTAGCAGCCACGTAAAACTTGCAACAACAGAGTAGAGGACGTCTAACTTGTTTTTGCAGGGCATGTTGTGATGTGATATGGTCAAGACATGATGCTAAATTTTATTGTATGAGATGATTATTTTTGTAACAGAGTTATCAGCAACTGGCAGGAGCCATATGGTTGTCGCTTTATTGTATGCAATGCAATCGCCATGTAATTGCTCTACTTGATCACTAAGCGGTAGAGATAGTCGTAGAAGCAATAGTTGCTGAGATGACAACGATTCTACGATGGGGATCAAGGTGTCGCGCCGGTGACGATGGTGATCATGACGGTGCTTTGGAGATGGAGATCAAAGGCACAAGATGATGATGGCCATATCATATCACTTATATTGATTGCATGTGATGTTTATCCTTTATGCATCTTATTATGCTTTGATTGACGGTAGCATTATAAGATGATCTCTCACTAAATTTCAAGGTATAAGTGTTCGCCCTGAGTATGCACAGTTACCAAAGTTCGTCGTGCCGAGACACCACGTGATGATCGGGTGTGATAAGCTCAACGTTCACCTACAATGGGTGCAAGCCAGTTTTGCTCATGCAGAAATACTCGGGTTAAATTTGACGAGCCTAGCATATGCAGATATGGTCTCGGAACACTGAGACCGAAAGGTCAAACGTGAATCATATAGTAGATATGATCAACATAGTCATGTTCACCATTGAAAACTACTCCATCTCACGTGATGATCGGTTTTCGTTTAGTTGATTTGGATCATGTGATCGCTTAGATGATTAGAGGGATGTCTATCTAAGTGGGAGTTCTTAAGTAATATGATTAATTGAACTTAAATTTTTCATGAACTTAGTACCTAATAGTATTTTGCTTGTCTATGTTGTTGTAGATAGATGGCTCGTGCTGTTGTTCTGTTGAATTTTAATGCGTTCCTTGAGAAAGCAAAGTTGAAAGATGATGGTAGCAATTACATGGACTGGGTCCGTAACTTGAGGATTATCCTCATTGCTGCACAAAAGAATTACGTCCTGGAAGCACCGTTGGGTGCCAGGCCTGCTACAGATGCAACTGTCGACGTTAAGAACGTCTAGCAGAGCAAAGCTGATGACTACTCGATAGTTTTGTGTGCCATGCTTTACGGCTTAGAACCGGGACTTCAACGACGTTTTGAACGTCATGGAGCATATGAGATGTTCCAGAAGTTGAAGTTAATATTTCAAGCAAATGCCCAGATTGAGAGATATGAAGTATCCAATAAGTTCTATAGCTGCAAAATGGAGGAGAATAGTTCTGTCAGTGAACATATACTTAATATGTCTGGGTATAATAATCACTTGATTCAACTGGGAGTTAATCTTTCTGATGATAGTGTCATTGACAGAATTCTTCAATCACTGCCACCAAGCTATAATAGCTTCGTGATGAACTATAATATGCAAGGGATGGAAAAGACTATTCCTGAGCTCTTCGTGATGCTAAAGGCTGCGGAGGTAGAAATTAGGAAGGAGCATCAAGTGTTGATGGTTAACAAGACCAGCAGTTTTCAAGAAAAAAGGTAAAGGGAAGAAGAAGGGGAACTTCAAGAAGAACGGCAAACAAGTTGCCGCTCAGGAGAAGAAACCCAAGTCTAGACCTAAGCCTGTGTTGGCGTTCTAGGAATGGGGGTCCCCAGACTTGCCTGTCTGCGGCCTACTGCACGGCTCAATCGATGGCCCAGTACGGCCCGTCTTCACCAACCAACACTCAAGACCCTCGTGAGGGGCCAAGCCTCGCGGGGCGGATGACACAAGGCCTCCTCAGGAGTGGCCTTACCAGGCAGGCTCGTGAGGGGGCGGAGAGATCAAGGCAAGGGGTACCTCGTGAGGTTCCCATGGCACAAGCCATGACAATCAAGACCAGGCGAGCGCCAGCCCGTGCAGTGTCCTCGTTTCCTCTTTGGTGCAAAGGGGGCAAGCGCATGCGCGGAGTACCGAGGCATCAGACAAAGGTTTCCATATCGGTGCAACGAGACCAAGACCAGCAGGACGGCAGGACGGAGGCCACCGTGGAGCCCAAGGCGGCGTCATCACCAGCACCTTTCACTACAAAAAAAAAGAAACATCCGTGACATTTTGGGCCGAACGAAATTATTTTCTATCATACATATGACACTTCTATGACGATAATTGTGACAAAACCCGGTATCATCATAGATGTGGTGGGCTCCTACTTCTATGACAAAAAATCATGACAGAAAATGGGCTTTTCGTCCTGGGCGGCCCGGAGACGCAGCTGCATGACATTCTTTGGGCCGTCCATGATGGAAAAAACCATGGTAGAAGCGAGGGGGAGGAAAATTTTCGGGGAGTTGACGGTTACGGTGGGAGGTCGGGGGCGGAGCGATGCGCGTTTCTCTCGTAGACATACGCGTGTGTGTGCGAGGCATTGGCTCTAACTGAACCCGAGCGAGGCGTTGGGCTCTAACTGAACCTGAGCGATTGCACTGCAGGCTACACGTTACTGAACCCGAGCGATCGATCGATGGCTGTTAATTGAACCCGTTGGAGCGATTCCTTCGCTACTGCTGCTAACTGAAGCCGATCGATGCTGCCTCTGGGATGAACAGTGAGTGTTGCGGGGGGGTTTGGATGAACAGTGAGAGGTGGCGTTGCCTTTGGATGAACAGGAACCTGTGGTGTGGAGGGCTGGATGAATAGTAGATGGTGGAGAGGTGGCCGTGGAGGGTTGGTTGAACAGGACCCTGTGGTGTGGAGGGCTGGATGAACAGTAGACGATGGAGGGCTGGACGAACAGTAGACGGTGGAGGGGTGGTTGAACAGTAGCCAGTGGAGTAGCGGCGGTGGAGGCTGGATGAACAGGAGCCCGTGGAGGCTGGAGGAGGTTGACGATAGCCCATGGAGGCTGTAGGAGGTCGACGGTGGAGATGAACAGTATCCCGTGGAGTCCCATTTTGCGGTACGTCACACCCCTCCCGATGAACAGGACCCCCGTTTCGACCGTAGTGCTCCAACACAAGTCCGTTTCGTCCGTTTTGCGGTACGCCACACCCCTCCCGATCAACAGGACCCCCGTTTCGACCGTAGGAGGTCCGTTTCCTCCATTTTGCGGTACGCCAGACCCCTCCCGATGAACAGGATCCCGTTTCGAACGTGGCCGGTCGAACACAAGGCCGTTTCCTCCGTTGTGCGGTATGCCAGGCCTCGTTTCCATCGCCTGTTCCGTCCAAGCCCTCCCGGTGAACAAGACCACGCATTCCGTTCCGACCCAGCCGGTTGGCTCCCCATGAACACAACGACGACGCTGTTTCTCCGTTCCGACCCAGCCATGTATGTATGTGCGAGTAGGCGTTCGAGACCCCACCCATATGTACACATACGTGGCTGTATTTTCTTTCTTGCACCCTGGCCGCTGTACGTACGTGTACCTGCTACGTGCGCACCTCTACTATGACACGTGCGCGCCTCTACAACGACCAGTATGTACGTACACGTTCATGACTAGAATGACAACGCTACGTACGCTTCCACCAGGTGGGTCCCGACTGTCAGGCACTTCCTTGCCTGCGAAGATGTAGCTGGTGGGTCCCAGCAGTCAGGGGGGCGAACCATTGTTTTTTGCCCGGACGCACTTCCTTGCATGCAAAGATGTAGCTGGTGGGTCCCAGCAGTCAGGGGGGCGAATCGTTTTTTTTGCCCGGACAGCCTTCCTTGCGTGCGAAGGTGTCGCTGGTGGGTCCCAGTGGTCAGGGGGGGTGAATCGTTTTGTTTTTTTGCCCATACGCACTTCCTTGCGTGTGAAGATGTAGCTGGTGGGTCCCAGCAGTCAGGGGGAAACGTTTTTTTGGTAAATACGGTGGCCCATCCGGTGGGTCCCCGTTGTCAGGTGGAGGAATAATTATTTTGCGCGTAATAAGGAGGCACTTCCTTGCTGCGGCCGTGGACCCAGCTGTCAGCCTCTCCACATACAGTCCACGTCTGATGGAAGCCATTCATTGACCACATTGACCACGCCGCGCCAAGAGCACCAGGGCGGTGGACGACGGCGAGGCCTAGGAAGGGGACGACGCGGAGTCGGGGAAGACGTGACAGTGGATGCCCACGCGTAGAGGAGTATGAGGGTTCACTAGTTCGGCTGCGGTGTGAGGCTGCCGTCGCCGCAGAATAATAGGGGGTGTGGGTGCATAGAGGGATGGCCTGGACAGCGGTGGGAGTAGTAGGGGGCGGTGAGGCCTCCACGGCATCACAGCCGGCCACGGCCGGCAGGAGCAGGCGGCACGACCGGCGCTGCTTTGGGCGGCTGGAGCAAGAAGACCAGAGGTTGAAGAAGCACTACGGCCGTTGGATGGACATCGTACGGTCACTGGAGCTAGAATTGTTCATATATTGACTAAAGTTGACAAAGGCCTCCATCCCAATCAACTTAGTAGGCCCACAAGTCAGCCTCCCACCAAGGTTGGTCCTAGCTAGCTGGGGGTATTCATTTTTTGTGGGTAATATGGAGGAACTTCCGGTGGGTCCGAGCTGACAGCGGGGGGAACGTTTTTTTCCGCAAAATATGGTGGCCCGTCCTGTGGGTCCCAGCAGTAAGGGAGAAACGTTTTCTCGCAAAATACTGGTGGCCCATCCGGTGGGTCCCTGCTGTCAGGTGGAGGAATAATTATTTTCCACGTAATAAGGAGGCACTTCCTTGCGGCTGCCGTGGACCCAGCTGTCAGCCTCTCCACGTACAGTACTCTTCCGATGGAAGTCGGTCGTTGAACACATTGACCACGCCGCGCCGAGAGCACCATGGCGGTGGACGACGGCGAGGCCTAGGAAGGGGACGACAGGGAGCCGGGGAAGACGCGACAGTGGAAGCCCGCGCGGATAGGAGTACGAGGGTTCACTGGTTCGGCTGCGGTGCCGTCGCCGCAGAATAACAGGGGGTGTGCGTGAGTGGAGGGATGGCCTGGCTAGCGGTGGGAGTAGTAGGGGGCGGTGAGGCCTCCGCGGCAGCACAGCCGACCACGAGAGGCAGGAGCAGGCGGCACGACCAGAGCTGCTTTGGGCGGCTGGAGCAAGAAGACCAGAGGTTGAAGAAGCACGACGGCCGTTGGATGGACATCGTACGGTCACTGCAGCTAGAATCGTTTATATATTGACTAAGTTGACAAAGCCCTTGGTACGTCAACTTAGTAGGCCCACAGGCCAGCTTCCGAAACGGTGTGCCCCAGATGTTAGGGGGATGAATCATTTTTTGGGCGGGTGAAGCTAGAATATCCGAGATTGAAGAAGAAGCACGGCATCCGTTGGATGGACATCCAACGGCCACTGCTACTAAAATCGTGTGTTGACTATAAGTTGACAAAGCCTTGCATACCCGTCAACTCTGTTTTTTAGGGGACGCGTCAACTTAGTAAGGCCAGAAGTGTGTGGCAGAGAACTTATAGCCCAATTGAGATTTGTAAGAATGTGTAGCCCATTTTTGAATTCTAATGGAATTTACTACAACCCATTTACAGTTTGTTAAAAGTACAGCCCATTTCAACCAACCGTTCAAAACAGAATTCAATAAAATTTCCCACATTTTGATGGGATCCGAATATTTTTATCCCGAAATTTCTAGTCAGATTAAATACAATTTCAATATAAATTTATATTGCGTAAAAATCCAACAAAACATTTCGCTTGCAACAATTAATGAAACTAAAATTTTCAATATTCCAAAAATAATATTTTATAAAGTAATCACTGTTTGGTGCATTTTTTTATATTTACTACCCAGTTTTTATAATTACATTCCATTTATTATTTCTTAAAGCCCATTTTCTTGTTAAGCCTAATGCATCCCTCCTAGGAAAGATTTGCAGCCCAGCGGGACGGAGAATAACAACTTGACCTTGCCTAGGTATTCCTAAAAAAGGTATAGCTGGGCTAGCCATTTTCAGCTTGAAAAAAATTAATATCTGGGCTGGATATCTGGCCTGGGCTAGACGGGCCACAGCCCGCCCAGTTAATACCCGCATCAATGTTTTCGTTGTTGTTCAGAGGAGAAAAATTAATATCTGGGGTAAACATCAAAAATCTCTGCAGTGCTCACACCTCAAAAACACAAATACTGCTCGAGCTGCTTGGTCCCAGCTATCGGCCGCTTCTTGTGCAATTCTCTCGTTTATTGACTACTCCCTCCTTTCCGGTTTATAATGCTCAATTCAAAAATCTCACCAATCAAGGTAGATGGCGAGTGGTGGAATACTTTTTCTAGTTTTGCAAAAGCACCTAATTAATGCTCTTGTTATCCTCAAAAAATTATGTTTATCAATGCATTAATTGCAATGCATGCATGCATAAAGTACATGCATTGGTCAATTTTCTCTTAATACTTGCATGCAATGATTTAATGCACCTTGGAATCTGAACATGTGATGGAAAACAACCAAATTGAGCCTTATAAAATGGAAAAACTAAAATTTTGAGATAAGCCCTATAAACTGGAAAGGAGGGACCGTGATGTCAGGAAACCAGGAGGAAGCAAAATAAATTATAGTTATATATATATATATATATATATATATATATATATATATATATAAGGAGGCACTTGCGTACGTGAGGCTATGGACCTGGTGGGTCCCCATTGTCATCCTATCCAAGTAAAGTGATCTCCTCGCCCGCGCGCGCTTTCCGCCCGAAACAGTCAGCGCCGGCCGCCCCGCTTCCCGGTGCAGGCGATTGCTCCGCCTTCAAACGACACAAGTGTCGTCCGCCCGTCCATCTGCCACACACATTAATGATACGTGGTTGCCGAGGTGGCTACTCCGGCGCCACATGTTCGTCCCTCCGCTCGCCCACCATTGCTATATAAACTGCTACGTCGGCCATAGCTGTAGTCATCCGCATCCGTTCCCTTTCACCTGTCCACACCACTACTGCCCACCATGGCTTCCTCGCGCTCCAGCACTCTTCGGGACGGGCGGACGACGGACCACAAGGAGATAGCAGCCATTGCTGCCGACTGGCTGGCCGGCAGGCAGCCGGAGGACGACGACGTCCCAATGGAGAACATGGTAGTCGATGATCCGGCGCCAACCCCCTCCTCCGCGCCATCCTCGCCGATGCATTGCACCATGACCATTGGCGAGGCCCGTGCCCAATATATGGACAGGGTGAGGCAGATGTGTGAGGAGCAGTTCCGGGAGGCGCAGGCCAACGCTGCCTACAACCACCATCTCCTCCAGGAGCACCTACAAGCGGAGGAGCAGATCGCCGCAGAGCGGGCGGAGCAGGAGGCGCTGCTCGACTCGTACCACTCCGCCCGCAAGGGCCGCCTCGAGCGCTGGCGGTACCGCATGCGGATGGTGGAGGCTGCGGCCGCCTACAAAGAGGCTAGCAAAGAGGGCGATGAAGCGGGTGAGGCGCTGTTTGGCAAGACCGAGGACGAGGCAGAGGACAATGCCGGCTCCGATGAGTCCCCGCTCCGCTGGCATCGACGACGCCCTGCTCCGCCAACGCCCCGCGGTGCCAACAACGAGGCAGAGAACACCGCCGGCTCCACCGAGGCCCCGCGGCGCCAACAACGAGGAAGAGGACACCGCCGAGGCCCCGCCCCGCCAACAACAAGGTAGAGGACATCATCGGCTCAGCCGAGGCCCCACCATGCCGGCAATGTGGGGGAGGATTTCCACCGCTCTGCTGAGGCGCCGGCCACCGGCAACAAGACAGAGGCATCCCCGGCTCTGCCGAGGCCCCGCCCCGCTGCCAACGAGGCCACGCCACGCAGAAAACGAGGAAGAGTAGAACACAGTAGGTCGCCGCCGCTCGGGTTCAAGTAAGACCACCGCTGCTACCCTCCGGTTGAAGCCAAGCTAGGCGGGTTGACCATTGACGGCCGGTTAGCTTCTTGGCGGCGACGTGGAGTCGAAGAGCTGCGCTGGAGAAGAACGCTGCTTCTACTTAACTGCTGGTGCAGTTGGCTGACAGACACGTGGGCCCAACATGCCACATGTCAGTTACGCAACTGCACCTGCAGTTAAGTCACTGAAGCTTCTGTTCGGCTCAGCGGGACACAGGTGGGTAGCTTCGGTTAATTAATTATACCTCCAGCGCACCCCTTTTTTGTTTTTTTTGAAAAGGAGGATGACCCCGGCCTCTGCATCTGGGAGATGCATGCGGCCACAAACACCCCTTTTTAGTTGAAGAATGTATGAAATGTAATGAAATCCGGCATGTTTATATGAAATCCGACCGTGTATGAATGAATTTATTTCGATTAGTTCGAATTCCTGTTCACTGGCATTGGATGAACATGCAAAACAATACGTACTAGCATTATTCCCAGGGTGATCACCATGTTTGCAGCAGTTTCACATGTACTCCCTCCGGTCCTTTCTAGTCTGCATACAAGTTTTGTCTGCAGTCAAAGTATCTCTACTTTGACCAATCTTATACAAAAAAGTATGCACTTTCACAATGTGCGAAGTAAAAAGGAACAGAAGGAGTACAAAGAGTTTGAGCAGCTTTTTAGCGTTTCTGTACATTGCAATCAAACACACAGGCCTGGCAATTCATAGAGAACATTCAAAACAATCGATGATTATGCATCTCAGTGACTCACATGTCAGAGGCAATATTTACTTCACAACTAAAGAATAAAGAAAAAATTGATCGCCACTACTGACAGCAAAGGGCATCCCATTTGAAAATATCAAACGCATATCTTGCTAAAATAAATGAGCAAAATTTGACAAGGTTGTCCCATTCCAAAATATCAAATGCCTACGATTTTGGAATGGGCAGGGTTTGCCATTAGTTCGGACATTGACATGGCACCTCGTGCTAAATAAACCAGCTGTTCTTTTTGTGCAGTTCCACCAAAATCAACCAAATTCGCGCGTAGCTTGTATGATTTCACCCTTATATGTTGCAATGCCTTGAACTTATGGGCACCTCCTTTCTTGTGGTGGAAATGAATGATTCGATGTATTCATGAACATTTTGTGCAGTTCCCGTTGAAATCAAG
Source organism: Triticum timopheevii (assembly GCA_963921465.1). NCBI lineage: Eukaryota > Viridiplantae > Streptophyta > Magnoliopsida > Poales > Poaceae > Triticum > Triticum timopheevii. The sequence goes on along the minus strand of OY997262.1, from coordinate 272,177,723 downwards.
CTGAGCACCCCTTTTTGCACAAATACAAAAACGTGATTAGTATAAAGCAAACTGTACTATGAATTGACGGTTTCAACAGGCACATACATGGTCCATGTAGAGCACACTTTTAGAAAAATGGAACTCACCAGAAAGAATCCTAGAACAACATTGGACTCGCGCATCACAGCAAAAAAATGGAGATTTGTCAGTCCTTCTGAGCTGAAGTTAGTTTGGTCTTGTGGGGAGTAATGTAACCATCCTTCAACTGCTCCTTCTGATGAGAAGATAGACAGGGCTTCTTCATCCTGGCATAATCGGAACTAGTCACTTCACGTACTCCATATTCTTCTTTAGAGGAAGATGATCCTTGTTTGCTCGAAAAAAGGAAAGGAAATATTTAAAACAACACAGATAAAGCAATTCTCAAGGACAATACCACTTTTTCATGACAGTATCTAAACAGTAGCACAACACCAATAGAGATGACAAAGCTCAATCATATGGATGAAATCAGTGGGTGAGTACCAACATTTGTCAGGAGGCTGATTGTGTAGAGCATATAGATGAAGCACTTCTTGGGAACCATCTGTTGCTATCTACGGGGGTGGCCATGCTTACTATATACTCCTCGATTAGTTTAATGTTTCCAACATCTTCTTGTGCAGTTCCACTAAAATATATGGTATCTTCAAAGAAGATCCCTGTTTGCACAAGTAGAGATAATTACGTATGGCATCAAATCAGTGGCAAAACAATTGCTCGTTCCAGCCATAGCAATAAATTAAGATGCAAAACTATATCATTACTTGTGTCATCACAGTTCCAGTGCTTCATTACAGCACCAGGAGTTGATTTTTGTTTTTCTTCCGCTTGTTCTTCCCCTTCATCACTTGGTTCAATAACAGACAAGCTTCGCCTTCAATGTAAGATTTGGCATGTCAATTAGGGAGCACAAGTATAGTACTAAACTTAATTTTCTGATGAAAGTGGCAAAATACAGGCCAACAGTTGTGAAATATCCTTATCTTACCTCAATGGGATATTACGGTGCACATACAGATTGGAAGTCTTGTCTCCATTTGTGCAGTTCACTAAAATCAAGCAACATTATCGTACAAGTAGCACAACATATGAAAGCACACTGCAGAATCATGTGAAAGAAGGCTAGTACTGACCTCTCATGATGCGGAATTCAAACAACTCACAAGAAGAAGATCTGAACCAAATTCGCCTTAATGGATAGGAAGTAAGATCTCCTCTTGTGCAGTTCCACTAAGATCAAGCAATCAATCAACATTGTCGGTGTGACATTTTGGTTGAACTGCACAAAACACTCTTAAAACAAAAGTGTTTTGTGCAGTGCATCAAAAGGTCACAATGGCAATGAGGTGAAGTAGATAACCCTGTTTACACAGAGGTGCAAAGGAAACAATTAGTGGTCAATAACGGTGGATGACACAGAAGCCAACAAAAGGAAGCATCTACCTTATCTAAATGGGAAAGAAAGCAAGAAAGTAGCATTTCTCAAATGGTGGCATTGATTAATATTAACATAGAGATTATATTAACAATAAAATTTGTTAAACATGTAATTTGCTTTTAACTATGGCATTGCATCAATTTTCCAGCGGCATTATTAGAGGGTGTTTGTTTACAGGGACATTTTGGTGTAGGGACTAAAAAAACTCTGTGTCAGTCACATCTAAACCAAACAGGAGGGACTTTTCGGGACTAAAAGTGGGCATTTTGGACTAAAGAAAGAAGACCCCGAGGGAGTCTTTTTGGGACTTTTTCCAACAGTTGCCCCTACCACGCATCGCACCTTGTTTCTATTAGTTCATTACTAGGGGTAACATGGTCTTTTATCATGTCATTTAATAACCTCTACTCCATGTTTAGTCCCTGGAACCAAGCAGGTAGGACTAGGGAGTTTTTAACCAAACAGGGCCATAGATTAACAACAGCTAATGAGTTGCACGGGACAGTGGACGCACTAGCACCATGTGCATCTACTGATGTACTGTGGTCATGCACAGTCTGTTGCAACAAAGAACAAACAACCAAGGAGCATATTTGTGTTGGTCCCAGTTTTGTTATCTTTAGACACCTTTCCCTATGTGAGCGCAGCAAATCTAGTCCTGCTCAAACTCTACAGCCTTGTCCCTTCCTTTCCTTTTTGAACTAGTACTTTCACCCCTTCCTTTCCTCTTTGAACCATGTCCTAGATTTATGCGATACACTTTCCCCACTACTTTCCCCCATTCCTTTCCTCTTTGAACCACGTCCTAGATTCATGCTATACAACTTTCCCCCTTCATTTCCTCTTTGAACCACGTCCTAGATTCATGCTATATACAAATTTTCCCACTACTTTCCCCCACTCCTTTCCTCTTTGAACCACGTCCTAGATTCATGCTATACATGCAGCTAGAGCAATGCATGTGGATTAAGTAAAATATACCTTAAGGTTCTTGGGGCGTGGTTCGGTGGGCGACGGGATGGAGGCGAAGAAGAAGGGGTTGGAGGCCCTCCCGCGCCGCTGCTGGGTGGAAAGTGAACAGCAGCGCCGGTAGTGGATTCCCTCCCTCGCCGACGGCGACAGCGTTAAGCCTCCTTCCCTTCCCGGCGGACGGATCCTGCCGGCTCTTTAAGCAGCAGTGAGGGGAGAGAGAGGCCAACGAAGTCTTGTTTAGATCTGGAGAGGGCGAGAGAGTGTGAAGAGAGCAACTACAAGCGCTGAGGCTCCAGCGGGAGAGGGCAAGAGAGTGTGAAGAGAGCAACTACAAGCGCCAAGGCTCCAGCGTGTATATATATACTGGAGAGAGAGTGTGAAGCGTGCAAACCCTAGAAAACATTTTGACCAGTCAAAGAATCCTCCTGGCAAAAATTATGCTCAAGTGTAGTTATGGAACCCGAGACCTCAAGTTTGATGAGCGAACAGGCTAACTAGCTACACAACCCTCCCGTTATGTTCAACGAGAGGAAAATAACCTTTTATACATTCCTACATTCGTGTGACAGGCATGCCGTGTTTTTTTGTGTGTGTGTGTGTGGGAGTCATTAGGATTTCAATCATAATCGTGTCATGTGACTTTGGTGGTAAGACTATCCACAGTGGTGCAGAAATAATGCAGCCTTAGTCACCTTACCTCTCTCCACGTAGTACGTTGGGTCCCACCAGTCAGAGGATGAAACAAACAAATTAATAAGAAATATTAAAAGCGCCAGCGGTGTATCTTACTACCTCACACATCTCGCTACTGCTTGGGAACATTGTCCAATTGATCCCTCTGTTTGCTCACGTACTATTTTAAGTGAATCCTTATTATAACATGCACACAAATTTTGGGCACTTGTATTCGACTTAAGTCGATGTGCCACCGTATCTCGTATACTTACTACTCCCTCTGTCTAGGTGTAATAAGTCACGTTAGAAGGTGCAACGGGACCAAGGTGCGTGTGTGTGCGTGTGTGTGTTTAACAGCATGTGTGTGTTAGAGAGTGCGACAGATCGACCTACTCCTACAGAGATATGGTGTGTAGTGTACGATTTTAGCCGCGAGAGTCGGTGCATCCTCTTGTTTCTGGGCGTGTCCGGTAGGGACATGCGGACAGCTGCCACGCCCGCTCCTGACCAGCCTGGCCCACCCAATGCCCCTCCACCGCCCGCGCGCGCTTCCTGCCTGAAACGGTCAGCGCCGCTCTAAAGAATCGATGCCGCATTCATGCCCGGGCAGAGCGGACGCGACCTCTCACTAGCGCAAGAGTGATGGTTGCTTCGTCCATCCAACTTACTGCTGGGTCTATGTGATTTGACGGCTCATTGGTCTTTATTACTGAGGTGGTAGGACTGTTGGATGTCCCACGCTTTCGGCGAAAGGAGGTAGTAGATTACAATTTTCTCCATTCTTACAACGGAGGAGTGCAAGAGCAGTGAAAACACGCAGGCTCAGTGATTACATGGCCCACCTCACACTATCACCATGCGACACCTAACTCTTTACATAGTACTCCCTCCATTCCTAAATATTACTAGATGAGTCCCCGCTCGTTGCCACGGAACAGCGGTATATCTCTCTGCGCAAAATTATCGATTTCATAGAACTAAAAAAAATCTATAACCGCATGACAAATGTGGTATCCAAACTAAATAAACTCCCATCATCATTTAGATCATCCCACATAAGGAAAAAAGATCAGCCAACTCCTACTACATAATGGGATTATATTTTTCTTTTTGACATGTTAATGGGACTTAAAAGCTCACTTACATGCATGCTTGCTTGCAGACATGTTGATGTGATTTAAAAACCACTCACATGCATGTGCCACGGTATTTCTGCATGCTTGCATGTGGCTTAGTGCGGAGCCTCTCAACGTCTAGATCAGACGGCTATTATGACTGATTTACTTCATCTAACGGCTATGTCAATTTTGATGATGTGGCTCAAGGAGAGGATAGAGAATTCCTAGTAGTGGGGGCTAGCTATTACTAGTAGATATGTCTTTGTAGAGATTCCACTAGGTGAACTACATATGGAACAAAATGAATGACTCTACACTTAAAATGCATCTATATACATCTGCATGTGGTTAATGGTGAAATCTCTAGAAAGACTTATATTTAGGTATGGAGGAAGTACTAGTATAGTAATAGTACATACTATAATTTATCAGCGAGATAAATTTGTACAATGCTATGAAGCTTCCAGCTCCTGTTACATGTATCTTGCGTCCAAGGTTGCCCGTTGCAACATTTCATCAAATACAAAGGAGACTATGCATGCTATTGCATCTCAATGATTGACAGATCATAGCAAATATGTACTCCCTCCGTTCCAAAATAAGTGTCTCAACTTTGTGCAAACTTTAGTACAAAGTTGTACTACTACTAAAGTTGACACTTATTTTGGAACAGAGGCAGCTAAAGAAAAAAACAATCCATGCAGTCCCTAGCCCTTGAGCCATGAACCCTGACCAGGCTTCAATTTGCTGGTAGCGTTCGAGCTTCCTAATAAATGAAGTTTGCAACCTTTTGACCATCGGATCATTTCGTGCAGTTTCACCAAAATCGAGATGAGCATCCTTGTGGCAAAGAAATTAAAGAAGCGTGAATAGAATAAGATTACTAGGACTAGTTGATGAGACATAAACTCATCACAAATACAGTACGTAGAAGCTAGTAGAGGTATTAGGTATGTGCGGGGCAAAGAAGTAGAGAAATATCCACAGGGAGTGATGTGGGCAGCTAGAGCAGTGGTGCAAGCCGGCTGTAAAGGGAGTTGTACCTGAGGGACGTAGCTCAACCTTGAGGAGGGCGGCGGGAGGCGGCAACTGCCCACGTCGTGGCAGTGAGCAAGGGACGAAGGCAACCTCACCGGCTTTGTGAGAGAGAACGGCGGGGACCCCTGATCGGGACGTGCCGACAGTGGGTTTTCACCGTCGGCGACGGCCACCGCATCTACATTAAGCATCCACCCCTTCCCCAAGCGGACGTGATCCGCCGAGATGTTAGAGATCTGGCCACAGTCGTTTTGTGCGAGAGAGTGTGAAGAGATCAACCCCAGCAAGCAACCGTGTAGGCTGGCCCGTCCTGACTATGTATATAGTGGAGCAGTTTCCTTTTCTCTCCATATGAAACTATCATATTGTGTACGTGCCACTGAAGAAAAAAAATATATTTATAAATGGCGCGACACCTACTACTCGTTCTCCTATAACCTTGCGCTTGGCATCTCCAAAATATTAACCTTGCGATTGTCTCTTCGCCTCTTTGGGAAGTCGAGCAATAATGGTAGTGCAGTATATATCGTTATGGCTATATGAGACCGAATGAATTGCTGCACGTCGACCACATGGGCGAGGGTCGAGGGGCGAGGGAGAGTGCTACTACATACGGAGCAAAATGAGTGAATGTACACTCTAAAATACGTCTATATACATCAGTGTTTGGAGTATGTACTAGTAGTTCATATTGAAATCTACCAAAGGACATATATGTTCCAAACAATATGATATAATCTCTATAACCAAGGTAGTATGGACGAGGAGTAAACGGAGGGAGTAGTAAATTTTTCTCCTCGTCCTGCGAGCCACCGCGTGCATGGGCGAGGGAGGAGCAAGCTTCACCTCATCCTGCGAGCCACCGCGCCCGTGGGCGGGGGAGACGGCGTACTAAGCAAGCTTCTCCTCGTTCTGCGAGTTGACGGGACACATCAAAAGTACTCCAGTGTATAGAGCCTTGCCTCTAAGGTAGGCCCCACATGGTTTGCCTCTTTTTTTTAATTTAACATAACGCATCAAGTCACAATTTGTTTGTTCAACCGTGGTAGACGATCCTCCCTCCACCAAGTGGACAACCAGTACACGTGCCAAATTACTACATGGGCTGCCTTTTTTGTACAGAAATGAGCTCCACCGTGTACCCGCGCGGGTGTGGTTGGGAAAGAGATGGGAGTACGTGCGCCGTGCATGCACCTCTTCTCTTCATCACGCCCCCCACCTACGTGGCTATGTGTGAGAGATACAAACCGCGTTCATGAGTGTTTTTTGTTTTGTGGTGGGGGGTGGGGGTGGGGTGGGGGGTTGATTTCGTGAATTATTTGTGGGAATATGTGTCGATGACATCTCAAACAAATTTTTGCATGCAATGTGTGTGAAATGGAGGCCTATCCATATCATACATAGAGGGTCGGGCAATCCACGAGAAGAGAGGGAGGGGTCATAGCTATTGATAGAGTCGAAGAGAGGATCAAGTACGGGTGGGTGCGAGATCGATGAAGAGAGCCATCGAAATTGTGTGTGTGTGTGCAAGTCAAAGATATAGGGCGACTGGCCTACCGGAACGTTAGAGGGCACATGTCAAGTTTGTGTGTGGCAGGGAGACATGACTAGAGCGCTTGATGTATCAGTGTGTGTGTGGGGGGGGGGGGGGAGGGGGTGGGGGGAGGGGGAGGTAGAGGCCTAACTATGGAGGTAGAACGACTCGTATATGTGTTGAGAAGGAGAGACCCAGCTATGTCTTGAGGGAGATCGGTCGACATCCATACATAACTGAAGGACGGGAAATATGATGGGACAAAGAGAGAGAGGAGAGAGAGGGAGGGAGAGGGGTAGAGTGCTGGATGGGTGATGGAGTTGCTTCTCGAAGATGTTGGGAGAGGCCTACTAGACAAACTGAGGGTGGAACTGCAATGTTATCAATAAGAGTGGGGATGTGTTTCTGTGTGTGCCTGTGTGTGATAGATCTGTCGAGACACATCCATGGATGATGAAGGGGAACCATGTGTTTGGTAAGCAAACCTAACTAGATCGGTAGATCAATTGTTGTTTGTCGGAGGAAGGGAGAGACACAACTAATGAGGTAGATCGATTGATGTGTGGGTAGAAACGAGTTATAAGGACCTAGCTGGCTATATGTATAGCGAGAGACCGGTCGATGTATGTCCATTTGTTACAGGCAAATAAGGCCCAGCGAGACGGATAGATAGAGAGAATGGAGTTAGGATATGGTGCGAGAGGCCCAACTACTAGCTAGATAGGGGGGGAGTGTGCGGTTGTGAGATCGATTAAAAGAGGGGTGAGAGTTTACACGTGTGTGTGACCATATGAGAGACACGAGGCAAGGACACATAAAGGAGGAGATTGAAGCTATGTTTGTATGCTGTAGGCAGGCATCGCTGGAGAGGTTTATCGATCGGTGTGTGTCAGAAAGGAGTTGTGGAGACTCTGGGAGAACGACCTAAAGAAAAAAATGAATGTGCCCGGTGGATAGAATGCCGAGGGAGGGGGAGGGCGAGGAGGGCGTGTGCATGCACGAGAGAAAGTTAGTGGTAGCTACAAAGGTTAGAGGATTGTGTGGGTGTAAGAGACTAACAAAGATCATAATTTGATATGAAAGCGGATTCATATATTTGAATAGGAGATCATAGTGTTTTAAACATTGCATGCATGAATATAGCGGTGATACACATGCTGTGCACATGTTATACCATAATGTGATAATGCATGGCGTTTGCAACTCACAGCTAAATGTCGAACAATCTAAACCATACTATACATCAAACAATCTCACATTTTATTTGAATTTGTGATAATGTGCGGCGTTTGCAGCATACAACTAAATATCGAGCAACCTAAACAATACTATATATCGAACATTCTCACATTTTATTTGAATTTGTGGTAATGTGTGGTGTTTGCAACTCACATCTAAATACTTGTAGGCGTAGGGGGCGGGGCACCATACATAATGTGATAAACACATTATACATATGAGACATGGTTTAGATTATGAAGATCTAGCTAGAGCTAGAAATGTAATGTGATTTGAAATCAAAATAAAGTGGATTCAAAAAATCTAGTTCGAGTTCATATAGTACACATATTTCATATGTAACTCAATACTGATCATGTGGTGTGTTGTGAAGATAATACACAAACGATGGTTTAACTTGACAATAATGATGATCGTAGATCTTATTAAAACAGAGAAACAAATTCAAATGCTTTGACTTCACAACAATCATTACTATAGATCTTATTCAAATTTAGTTCATATTGAAGCGGTGGTATATACATTTGGAATGCACTAAAACGTTCATTTGAGTAGTAGGTTGCATGCATTATACACGTAGAGAAATATTTTAATTGAACATAACATGAATTCAAAGTTTTTAATGACAATTGTAGTGCGCATTGATTTGGTATAGTACATGTTAGGCTTGTCCGGGAATTTCAACCTGCGCCTTGTTAGCCCGAAATATTTAAGATATATCATTGTATCGTTGTGCTCCGGCAACTCCCTCCATCTGAACCCGCGCCTTGCTATTCCGAAATTACAACGCGCGCGAAAACTCTCACCTCCTGTGAAATCTCGACACACGAAATGCCCGTGGTACCCCTGAATCGAAAGAACCGCCTCAAATCGGTGGGGGGTACTTTCGTAACTTACCCCACATTTCGGAGAAGCGCGTCTCTAAGCCATGGTTCCCCACTGCCATCCCATCCGCCCACCCATTCGTACACCAAGGCCGTGAAAACCCGCGACGAAACCCCACACCCTGCTTTGTTCGCCACCCAGCCGGAGCCTCTTCCCCGATGACGTCGACCACAGCAACACCTCGACATCCCTCATCCACCATACCGGATGAGGATCCGTCGTCGATCTCATCGTCCCGCTAGTTCAGCCACCCCGTCCTCCACCTCCAAGGAGCTGCCCCGACGTTCCCATCGTCTTTCGCGCCACCTCCATTCCCACACCGCCGTCTTCACCTGCACCACCGGAAGAGCATCATCATCACCGTTTCCTCGGATGAAGCTGCGGCCTAATCGGCACCACCAAAGAGGTTGTACACTAATCGTCGCATTTTCTTCTTGATTCGATCTCACGGTGCTGCCGGCGCTCGGTCCCGAGCCGACACGGCGCGGCTCCATCCACGGCGGCGTCGCCGGCCACTTTCTCCACGGCGTCGCTCCCTTGGCGGCGATGTCCACATCAGTAGGAGCTGCTGCTGCTTTAGATCTCGCTCGTGCTAGTGCTCTGCTCTTGCTCTCGGTCACCTGCCTGGTCTACTCTTGCTATTGCTCTTGCTCGCGCTGCTGCTCTCGCTCTTGCTCTTGCTTGAGATGCTGCTTGGATTTGGCTACACTTCAGTCGACTGAATCGAGTTTTGGGTCAGTCAATTTCCAAGGGGTGGGCTCGCCGGGGTGAAGGAAGAACCAGCCGGAGCGGGGAGGGGGGCTCGCCGAAGAGGTACCCCACTATCTATCTTAGGGTTCAGGATGGGGGCGGTGGTCGCCGGCGATGGCGGGGCAGTGGTGGGGCGGTGGCGTGGGGATTGCCGGAGAAAAAGCTCGGCACGGGGGGGCCTAGAGGGATGGCTGGGGCGGCGGCGGACCGGCGGTGGGGAGTGTTTTCGGGGCGGGCGGGGCGGCGCACCGCCGGCCGCGGGCGGCGGGGGGCTGCTGTTTGGCCGGTGGTGGCTGGCGGCTCAGGGGGGGTGGAGGTTGAAGATGAACCGCAGGCCCTTGATTTCATATCCAACGGCTGCAAAATCGACTGACTAGAGATGAAAAAGTCAGTCGACCGACGTGTAGCCTCACCTTGCTATTGCGTTCAGTTTCGACAGCAAAATTCAGTTTCGACAGTTAGGTTCAGTTTTGACAGTTAGGTTCAGTTTCGACAGTTAAGTTCAGTTTCGATAGTTAAGTTCAGAGATGAGCGGCTGATGTATTTTACATCTAGCATTTTGTGGTTATGTATTTTACGTCATGTATTGGAGATGCTATTAGAATTCCACTCAGGTTAACGTTGTTCGTTGTCTCTCTTGTCCTGCTTCAGCCTCGGCGTCGTACAACTCACTGGAGCTGCTCCAACGATGAAACCCTCCATCATAGTGGAGCAGTACCTTGGGCTCCATCTCCAGACGCCTAAGATCTTATTCCCCTCCTCCGATAGCAAAGTCAGCCGGAGCATCCTCACCGGCCAACCCAATCACGCTGAGATCGACATGGCTTCGCCAAAGAGGTTGTACACTTGTTGCATCTCTTTTCTACTCTACATGTTATATATATTGTCCACTGAGCACACATATTTGTTCCTTTAGTGTCTCCTTGAAAGAAAAAACGTAGGAATTTTAATTTTCACTTGTCCTCCTTTTCAAATTCCTATTCATGAAGCACAAGACTAAGAGATAGTAGCATAATAGCATTATAACCATACATTTTCTTGTGGTTTGACTTAATCTCACCATGCTTCTTTGCATCCTGTGATCTTCTAATTGTTGTGAATCCAACACCCAGATTGGCAGAAATCCTGTATTTTTAAATTCTCTGTTTTGCACGTGCATTCTTATCCTATTCCTGTCTATTTCCTATCCCTGCATTGTTGGAATCCTCCAATTCAAACGAGCCCTTACAAAATTACTTCTCTTACAGATAGTTGTCAAAGAAAACCTTGCGTGGTTTGTCCCGCTCCTGCTGCGCCGTCGTCCACCCCAGCTCAGCTGCTCCAACGACAGAAGGGTCAAGCACAGCAGGGATCCGGCCTCCAGACTGTCTTTCGCCGCCTTAGATCTTCTTCCCTGCCGCTGGCAGCCATGAAAACTGCATTACCATCATCAACCGAGCAGATGACCTCGAGGACTACACGGGTCCGCAAGAGAGGTCGCACTCTTTCGTGTCTGCTTACGTTATGCATCGCTTAATATTACATGCTAGTTTATTGTCCTATTCACCGATTAGACTCTGAGTCAGCTCCAAACTAATGGTCAAACTTGAGTTTTTAAATGGTTGCGGGGTACATATCGGGGCCGATATCAATAGTATCTATCTACTATCTGGTTAATCTCCGGTGTCTACTATGAGTTTCATGTTGGGTGGGAAACAAACAGTAAAGAAGCCATTATCTGTATTTATCAACTGAAGCCATTATCTGTCTGCTATTATTGGTTTTGGGTCTATCCACAGGTTGCTACCATCACTCTGGATTTCTGCATGAACTCCTTACATAATCTCACTATGTTTTATTCCTATGCATGACAGTTATTGTAAACAATGGAACTGAACATGTAGAGCAAAAGAGACGAGCCTTGCGTGGCAATATAATTTCATGCAGACGTCGCTCCATGGTAGGCGCAAAGGTAGCCCCCCTCCACGCATTTCGGATTGTAATCGAGAGGAAGATATCTGTTCTGAGGGGGATTCAGAAGGAGAAGATAACTCCTATTTACCCCCTGAGGTCTTCGCTCTAACTTGGCATGCTGATGTTGGTTATATCATGCATATGGTGTCTTGCATTGCTTACTTTATACATCAAATATGTCATCTACTTAGTTTAGACATCCTTTGAGCGAATGCCATCTGTTTAGTTTATTCATCGTTTATGTGAATTATGCAATGCCACCTTGTTTAGCCAGGCATCATATATGTGAATTTTGCAATGCCAACCTGCTTAGCCAGTCATCTTATATGTAAATTATATCAGGCCATCCTTTTTTTGTTACATATTACATTCGTCAACAATGTTAGTACATTCAACTGCTCTTCATGTGCATCAGCCATTTGACACGGTGATGGCAAATTCTGGAGTGAAAACAAGGTCTTCTGAGCAGACTATGCTATCTGACAAAGCACATATCTCGCTGGTTATGGATAGCTCCTCAGAGGAGGATTCAGAGATAGATGACCAGTCCTATTCCCCTCCCCGAGGTGTATGCTCTAACTTGGTAGGGTTATGTTGCTCATATCGTGCGTATGGTGTCTCGCATTGCTATGCCATTTGATTAGTTTAGACCTGCTTTGTGTGAATGCCACCTGTTCAGTGTCTAATTACCATATATGTGAATTATGCATTACCATCTTGTTGCAAGACATTATATATGTGAATTATACAATGCTATCTTGTTGCAAAGGCATTATATATGTGAATTATGCAATGCCATGCTGTTTAGCCAATCATCATGTATGTGAATTATATCATGCTATCATTTTTTTGTATTACGTGTTCCATTTGTCGACAACGTTTATATATTCAACTACTCTTCCTATGCATCAGCCATTTGAAGCGGTGATGGAAGTATCTGGAGTGAAAACAAGGTATTCAGAGTAGACAATGCTACCTGCTGAAGCAGACATCTTGCTGGCTATAGAGAGCTCCTCAGAGGAGGATTCAGAGACTGATGACCAGTCCTATTTCCCCCCTGAGGTCTATGCTCAAACTTGACAGGGTTATATTACCCATATCATGCATGTTGTCTTGCATTGCTTAGTTTGTACATCATATATAGATTGCCATCTGCTTACTTGCTTACTATATATTTGAATTATATCATGCCATCATGTTTACATAGTACATGCACATCATCTATCTAAATTATGGCATGGCAACCCATTTAATAAAGACATCATATAGTTATATCATTTCATCCTGTTTAGTGTTTACAGTCATCATATTTAGAATTATGGCATTCTATCCATGAATGTATGTGAATTATGGCATGCCAACCTATTTAATAAACACATTATATAGTTATGTCATGTCATCCTATTTACATAGTCTCATATTTTGAACTATGCCTTTCCATCTTTTTTAGTTAGCCATCATAATGTGAAATTGTGTCATGCTATCCTGTTTAGTTAGCCATCATATATGTGAAATTGTGTCATGCTATACTGTTTGGTTAGACAACATAAATATGAATTATTTCATGCCCTCTTTTATTCCCCACTATCCATTGCACCTGTCTATCATACAATGTCTATACTTTCAATTACTTTTCTTATTTATCAGCCATTTGAATTGGAGAGCGTGATGGCAGTGTCTACGGGAGTAACAACACGGTCTTCAAAAAAGATAGTGCTACCAGTTGATGCAGATAGAACCACGGTTGTACTTGCCCAAGGACCAGATCCACCACACATAACCCAGACTCTCGCAGATTGTACCCCTACCCAGTTGGACAGAGAACCAGCTACACCCCTTCTAACCCCAACCCCGGCAGATAGTAACCCAGTTCCAGTTGACACAACACCATCTCCACCACAGAGCACCCAAACACGGGCGGTTAGTAAAGGAACTGCAGTGCCCAAAGCACGAGGACCACCACTCCGAATCCCAACTCAACGCTTAAAGGAGAAGAAGATTTGTTCTCAGGTCAGGTTCTGTAGCTATGGTTCATACTCCTTTGCTCTTGCATTACTGTATTTACTCATACCAACTATTTTCAAATTTGAAGGATGGAATTGAAACTCCAATGGCGCAACAGGTATGTTTTAAACCCGTTTCTTTAACTGGTTTGCTATTGTAACCTGCTCTATGTTGATTTCAGTTTCAATTGAATAAACAGTTATGTTATCATGTCATGCACATTACAAGTGTTGTTATTGCTCTATAGTTACCCACACTTATATTATGTCTATTCTGCTTTGTCTTGAACAAATATTATTTGAATTGTGTCTCTATCTTGATTTGGCAACAAAAACTAGAATGATATAGACCATAAAGTGACCATGGCACAAAGATATATGTTTGTTTCATGCTGTTATCCTGTCCACTTTACTACTAAACTCATTTACCAAAATGAGTTTCATATACAACATGGTAAACATGTGATGTGTCTGCTTGTTTCTCTTTTAGAATGCGGACAAAATATTGGAGAACAGTACCGCGTTATCCAATGGTAAAGGAAGTAATGCAGATAAGGTTCAAGATAGTGAGACATCCCTGTTGGTCTCCAAGAAAGCTGATAAAAACTATCTTGACGATAGTGAGGGAACCCAAAACTCCTGTCTTGATGTAGTGTTCGAGTTACTGGACACTACTGCTGGCACAAGCTCTTCGAACTTGCTGCCTGAATCAGTTCATCTTCTTGAGTCTCAACTTCAAGTTGAAAGAGATCGATCAGATGTGCTGCGACAGGAAGCTGAAGGACTGAGGAAGTCCCTGCAGAATTCAGATGCATATTTTCTGGTGCAACAGCAAGCGCTGGAGGATTTAAGCGCCAAACAAGAGAAAGTTAATAAGCTTGCTAAGCATCTTGCCAGCATTATGGGTACCCAGGATATTGTTTCTTGAGATCTTCTGAAGTGGTTTCAGTTCTGGATTTGTTTTGCTGCGGCGTTTATTTGCGCTGGTCGCCAACTTTGACAACCAGTGTATGTGATATGCTGCTTTGTTCCCTATATTTGCACTGGTGACGAACTTTGATGCCCAGTGGATGTAGTATGTGTAACAGCCGTGATAGCCTAGCATAAGTTGCTTGCTTATTTATTTCCTTGTTGTCTTGTTTATTTGTTTTCTTGTAGTCAGTGCAGTTCTTTTTAAAACTAGGCCACAATAACCATGGGCTAATATTTACTGTAGTGACACTGGGCCTCCTACGGGCCGTAGAAACAGTGGGCCTTCTACGGGCCGTAGAAATAGTAGGCCTTCTACGGGCCGTAGAAACAATGGGCCTTCTACGGGCCGTAGAAACAATGGGCCTTCTACGGGCCGTATCATCAATGGGCCTTATACGAGCAGTATGACCATAACGGGCCATTGTTAATAGGCCGTATTTGATGATGCTATGAAAAGGGCCCAACGTATTAACGAACCACAAACGGGCCGATGTAACCACGGGCTGAATTTGGCCCACAAGCAGAAAATGACAGTAACGGGCAGTAAGTAAATGAATGCTGGAAATGCGCCCAAGAATAAATGGGCTCTGAGAAGGCCGAAAGATAACATTTGCTGGAAATGGCCCAACTGAATAACGGGCCCTTAATGGGTATAAAGTGATATACTGTTCATTACGGGTCAGTTTCACCACGGGCTGTTAGTGGGTGTAAAGTGATACACTGTTCATTGCGGGCCAGTTTCACCACGGGCCGTTAATAGGCCAAGAGTTACATAGGGCCTCATATAGGCCGAAAGACGTCATGGGCCATACATGGGCCAGAAGTGAAAACGGGCTAGAATCATATTGGATGGTCCAGTTGACGCTACTAGGCCTAATTCGGATAGGGCGTAACGGGCCTTGGGTTAGCGGGATGTAAATGGGCTATATGCGAATAGGCTGTTAACACGATTTCCATGGGCCGACCCGCCACCTTTTGACCAAGTCAAACAGGCCGGCCTTTTCACAAGAATGGGCCTCTGTTGGGCCGTGCCACGTGTCGACGTATCATAGGTGCCTTCTATCCAATGAGTCGATGGCATCTGTCCCAACGGTGAGCCGACACGTGTTTCCTCCAGCCAATGATGATTTTACACGTGGAAAATCCCCATTGGTCGGGGTTGTTAACGGGTTATCGGATCCAAAACCCGACCTGATAGCTTAACGACATTCCGTTACGGTGGATGCCATGTGTCGGTCACCCTTGACGAAAGCAGTTCCGTGACGCGCGATTTATCGTCATGGAAGTGGACACTTCCGTGATGATAATTTTGGTAATGTCATGGAACACTTCTACAACAGCACAGGTATGACTATCTTGATTCTGTCATAAATTTGTCATGGATGTACATGCATGACAAAAAACACGACCTACTGTGACAAACACGTATCATCACGGAAGTGTATTTTTTTGTAGTGTTTGGCAGGCGAAGACCACCTTTGGTCAGGATAGCTTGTACTAGTTGTCTCCTTTCAAAATGGCCGTTGTTGGATCCCTTCCCGCTCAATATTTGGGAAGAGGACCAGGGCCTCTATAAATAGGGCTAGCCACCACAGTAGGAGTGGGTCTCATCTGATCTGACCTAAGCTCACCTGGAGGCATCTCATCTAGAGACAAGTTAGGTTCATCCGCACACCACACCAGCCCAAGAACACCTCTCCTCGCGAGGCTGTTCTTCCTCTATATTGTTCATCATCAGCCCAAGAGGCAATCCACCACACCACACACTGGATTAGGGTATTACACCACAACGGTGGCCCGAACCAGTATAAACCTCGTGTCTCTTGTGTTGTGATTTCATTGATCTAGCTTAGGGATCGCGGCGAGGCTGAGGGCGTGAATCGGTAGGAGGAAATCTTCGTGCGCACCCCAGAGTTCGAACCTTAAGGGTTTTGCCAGAACCCAATATCCGACATTTGGCACGCCAGGTAGGGGTGCGCCGAAATCTTCTTTCCGTCAATCTGCATCCCATCACTTCGTCACAGCCATGGCTGACGCTCGCCGAGCCCGCGCCGAGCGCCGAGCTGCTCTCGCCGCTCGCATCGCCCAGACGGCTCCTGTTGACGGGCCTCCTCGTCGTTCTCCATTGCCTGCCGCCAACGCCGCCACCGGCACGGCGGGGAACGAGCAGCAAGCATCTTCGTTGCACCCCTCGGTGCGGCGGGAAGGCCGCACCGCCACTCCGTCGCTGACCCCGGTTGGTTCGTCCTCTCACGCTCGTTGTGCCCCCACGGACGCGCATGCCGCATTGCTACTGGCACGTGAGTTCCTGCACTACCGCCCCGTTGATGACCTCTACGAAGAGTGGCTCGCTCTCATCACCGAGCTCGTCAGCGCCGCAGGGGGCTCTCCCGCGCCGTCCCTCTCGCTGCCTCGCCCTTCGCCAGGCATGGGCGACGCAGCCCAAGGAGCGCCTCCGTCACCTCTCCCTCAAGACAGTGCCCTGGCTCCAAGGCGCATGGCTCCTGGACGTGACCCACCGTATCCAGCGCCCGCACAACAAGAAAGAAGCTGCCAAGAAATCCTCGACCTCAAGAAGGTGCTCCCATGCTTCCTGCACCAGCACGACAAGACCGCGTCCCTGCACCGGCACGACAAGGCCTCGTACTGCCCCTGGCGTGGGTACCAGCAAGACCAAGCCTCGCGTCAGCAAAGGGCTCCGGTGGCCACAGCAGGTTGCCGCGCCTTCACCACCGAGCTGTGTAGCGTCGCCTGGCCAGGCAAGTTCAAGCCGGACCTGCCTCCTTGCTATGACGACATAGCCGACCCCGCCGAGTTCTTGCAGCTCTACAAGCTAGGCATTGAGGTGGCCAACGGAGACGAGAAGGTCATGGCGAACTGGTTTCCCATCGCGCTCAAGGACAATGCCCGCACCTGGCTCCTGAACCTGCCTCCCGACTCGATCTCATCCTGGGACGAGATGCATAGTCGCTTCATCGCCAACTTCCAAGGCACTCACGACTGCCCTCCGGCCGCGGGTGACCTGCGCCGCATCAAGCAACAACCTAGAGAGACCCTGCAGAAATACATCCAGTGCTTCAATAGCGCTCGCCTCAGGATCCCCAAGGTGACGGATGAGGCCATCATCTCAGCGTTCTCTGATGGTGTTCGTGACATCAAGATGAAGGAGGAGCTCACCATCCACGAAGAGTTGTGCACATCTTTGGAGCTGTTCAACCTGGTGAAAGGACGCCTCTTCCTCCTCGAGCTTCCAGCTGCCATCCAGAAGAAAAGAAGGCCAAGGCCAAGGACGTGAAGCGCAAAGGAGCAGCTGTGCTTGCGGCAGAACCACACACAAAATGCGGCAGGGACCAGCCGGAGTCGTCCAAGGGCAACCGACCATTCTGCGCCTACCATAACCTCCACACCCACAACACCAACGAATGCCAGGAGCTCAGGGCTGTTCGAGAAGGACGCTTCAGTCGATGCCCCGAGTGCAGTGACCGGGGCTATGGACGAGGAGGAGGACGTGGCGGAGGATGATGGGACGACCGTGGCCCTTGCCAGGAGTGGTGTGACTGCCCTCGCGAGGATCATTGGCGGGACCAGCCTCGCGAGGGCGCCTGGAGGGATCAGCGTTGTGAGGACCGCCCACAGGGCCACGCAGGCCTTCCTCCTCTGCCGCCGCCGCCAAAAAGGAATGATGACCATCACCATGACGAGGGGGCTGGGGGCTTCCAGGAACCGCGCGCTATCACTTGCATCTTGGGTGGAACCCAGGCCCCAGCCACTCAGCGCATCTTCAAGCAGTTTGCTCGCGAGGTGAACGCAGTCCTCCCCAAGCTCGAGGCCACCCGCCCGCTCAGGTGGTCCAAGTGAGCCATCACCTTCAGCTCGGCAGATCAACTCAAGTGCACAACTACTCCCGGTGTCCTCCCGATGCTTTGTTCCCCAGTCATCAGCAACGTGCAAGTCACCAGGACCCTCATCGATGGCGGCGCAGGGCTTAACATCTTGTCCGTCGAGATGTTCGACAACCTTCAAGTGCCATACGATCAGCTCCAGCCGACCAAGCCTTTCTCAGGAGTCACCAATGGTTCCACCACTCTGATAGGGCAGGTCCGCCTCCCTGTCACCTTCGGCCAGCGCGACAACTACCGCACCGAGCTCATCGACTTCGATGTCGCTCACATCCGCCTACCTTACAATGCCATCCTCAGGTATCCAGCCCTGGCCAAGATCATGGCGGTGGCCCATCATGGCTACAATGTCCTCAAGATGCCAGGGAGCGGCGGAATCATCACGGTCACCTGCGAAGAAAGGGATGCGGTGTGCTCCCTTGAGCGCGTCTTCCAAGCTGCATCAATCGAGGACCTAGACAGCAGGGGCGAGGATCCTCCTGAGGTAGTCCCCAAGAAGAAGAAGATACCGCTCAGCTCTAGGCCTCGGGAGGTTGGCATCTCAAGAGGTACCGTGTCAGGATCAGCGCTCGTGTAGGGGGCGCCTCCTTCCATTGCATAGGAAGGCGCGCCCGGCGCCCTCCTCGGGCAGGGTTCGGGGGCTCTCTTCTGGAGGGCCTCGGACTTTGCCAACATCACAAGGGAGGCGCTCGGGCACCACCTGAAGGCGTGCTTTGCTGCACGTTTCCCTCCAGAGGTCTTAGGGCATGGAGAGCCGAGCGTTCAGGAGTTCATCACCAAGGCTACTCAGGAACTTCAGGAAGCAAGAGCCATGCGCGGCAACCGCCACTTGCCTGGCGTGGCCCCCCATCCAGGCGAGGATGGTGGGCTGTGCGTCTGCATCGATGTCCCAGGGCTCAACCGAGCCGCATCTCAGGAGCGCCTCTGGCCTTCATGCGTGGGACGCTGCAAGGGTCTGCCACACAGTTGTGTTTACGTTTGCATGCCTTTCGGCCTACCGAACGCGGCTGCAACCTTCCAGCGTCACCTGCGGAGCATTCTGGCGGCTCAGGAGGCCAGAGACCACGCGGTCCTAGCGGAGATGGAGATGGTCCTCAAGGAACCGCCTGGATCCCCAGAGCCTCCCGAGGCTTAGGGCTCCAGCAGCTCGTGAGGGTCGGCCTCTTCACCGCGCGTCTTCGGCCGCATCGTCAGCTACTCCAATACCCCTTCTACAACGGTACCTGGTGACATCTTCCAAGTTCATTTCAGCTGGGAGCGCCCTCAGGGCTACATCATTCCCAGGCCATGTGGGTCCGTCCCTGTGGCATGTATCTTTTTCTTATGTCTTCGGTTTACCTTGCCAGGGGCGCCCCTCGGGCTACATCATCCCCAAGCCGCTCGGGCCTGACCCAGTGGCATGTATCCATTCTGCGCTCACCTAAGCTGATTTGCCTTTCATGCCTAACCTGCCCGTGATTATCGCCTGTTCGATTGGCATCTACCACTAGAGCTGCTCACACTGGCATGGCACTTGCGGATGGGTCCGTCCCTGCAACATCGACAAACTTGAGTGGTCGAGCTCTGGTCCGCGGCAGCCCCGCACGCGTCACCTCACCAGGCCCTCAGTGCCCTCACCTCTCTCTCGGAGCAACCAATGGCCAACCAGCAATCACAATGGCAACCCGTGTTTCTCTTGTGCTGATTTGCAGGAACCTCCTGAGGATTCCAGCAGGCGGCACCACGAGCTCTCTCTCTTTCCCACGCGATCCGCTTGCATGTTAAAAGGGGGGGCTGCTGAGCATCATGACTCAGGAGCTCTTACTAGCTCTCCAGCCCTCACCCCCTGGCCTTGACCATGGCATCGTGACCTGGCATACCAGCAGCGGCTAAGCTCGCTCGAGGGCTGGGACTTGAGGACGTAGAGCACAAAGGAGAGTGCAGGGAAGAAAGGGAAAGCTCACGAGGGCCTGACCTAGCTGCGCCACAGCTGCCGACGCTCCAGTCTGGCGCAACACAAGGAAACGACTCCATATTCTGAAGATAAGTTCCACGCCTGGAACAGCTAATCGTTGCAACACAAAACCCTCACTTAATGTGGCTTTGTGTAGGCAACGTCGCCTTCCTTTCTCACCTCTTGATGGTTGCTTGCACCCTAAAGGGGACCTCCTGAGCATCGCGCCTCATGGGCTCTTACTGGACCTCGGGCCGCTCACCTCCTAGCCTTGACCACGGCATCGCAACCTGGCATACCAGCGACGGTTGCAGCCTTCCTGGGGACCGGGACCTGTCAGCGTAGAGCGCTAAACCTTCGCGAGGTTAGAAAGGGGGAACCAAGCCAGGACAGGACAAGCATTCGCGTGATTTCATAATAAGGATCACATCAGCAAAATACACCGCGGACCCTTTACATGCGCCCACTGGGTGTCTTTTCCGATTCCTCGCGGGAAACAAAAGACGAGAATCCTAAGGAGCCCTAACTACCCACGCCTCCATGGCCGACGCCATCATCAACAGTGGACCACGGGAGGCCGGCGCCAACCCCATCCAGATCAGCCGTGGCGATGGCCTGATGCTGCCGCCCTGCTCCGGGCGCGGCGCGAGCTCGGGGGCACGTAGCTGTCGTTGCTCGTCTCCGGAGTCACGAAGAGCTCGGGAGAGTTGATGGACTCCCAAGCGTCACTGCTGCTGCCGAAGGAACCGTTGAGGAAGCGAGCGGCAGGCCTAGCCCCTGCCACGTTGTTGTCCTGACTGCCTCCTCTGTGGCAGCACTCCAGGTGGCGGCCCTCAGCGTCGAAGACCTTGAAGAGCAACAAGGAGGCGCCGTCGTGTTCAAAATGTATCACGAGGGCCCCCGTCCGGCAAGCCCGGGCGACCTCTCCCCAGCCTCGGGTCATGAAGACCTTACCCGGGGCAACGACTTCAACCTCCGCTCCGGTCGCCGGAGCGCTGTAGTCGGTGTGCTGCAGCCAAAGCTCGAGAGGCCCCCTCGGCAGCATCTTGGTGGCGAAGAACAAAGGGAAGCGGATCCAGGTGCTTGGAGGCATCACCGCGTGCAGCACTAGCTCGCGGGAGGAGTCCGCAGCATGGACTCCAGGAGCAACAGCGCGCATTGCCACAACTCATCGACCTCGCGTGTGGCACGGGCGGCGTCACTCGCCATCCCTTTCTCCGGGATCCTCGGCTTGGGCGTATATGAGAATCAGGAACCCAGGAGGTGGTCGATCGCACCAAGGCCTCGTCATCTCCCGCCTCGCAACCTCATCATGGCGGCATGGGACAGGCCGTTTCTTCGCCGGGAGCAGATCAGGCCCCTCTCGGAGAGCCTTCCCTTTCTCTTTGACCGAGAACCTGCGGATCGCTGCCATTGGCTTCAAGGATGGAGATGGAGCAAAGGGGAAGAGGCAGGCGGAGCAAGAAGAGATGGGCAACGGGGGCTATCGCACATCCTCATTTATAGTCCCAGGGAGGCCAACCGTCGACCTCCACGATCGCTGGTAATGATGACTCTTTTTGCATGCAGCAGGGACTCGTCAAGTCGGGCAGTTGCCGAGGAAGCGTGGGGAAGCGGAGACGCCCACGTCCAATCAGTCGCCACGCGTCAACCAAGGCCGCAGGCTGTTGGGGCCCATGGCGCTCCGCACTTGCCCTTTGGCTTCGCTGCTAAGCCAAGTCTGAGCACGCCTTGGGCCCGGGGGCTAATGTCGGCGTTCTGGGAATGGGGGTCCCCAGACTTGCCTGCCTGCGGCCTACTGCGTGGCTCAATCAGTGGCCTAGTACGACCCGTCTTCACCAACCAACGCTCAAGACCCTCGCGAGGGGCCAAGCCTCGTGGGACGGACGACACAAGGCCTCCTCAGGAGTGGCCTCACCAGGCAGGCTCGCGAGGAGGCGGAGAGATCAAGGGAAGGGGTACCTCGCGAGGTTCCCGTGACGCAAGCCATGACGATCAAGACCAGGCGGGCGCCAGCCCATGCAGTGTCCTCGTTTCCTCTTTGGTGCAAGGGGGCAAGCGCGGGCGCGGAGTACCGAGGCATCAGACAAAGGTTTCATGTCGGTGCAACGAGACCAAGACCAGTAGGACGGCAGGACGGAGGTCACCATGGAGCCCAAGGCAGCGTCATCACCAGCACCTTTGGCGGGCGAAGACCACCTTTGGTCAGGATATCTTGTACTAGCTGTCCCCTTTCAAAATGGCTGTTATTGGACCCCTTCCCACTCAATATTTGGGAATAGGACTAGGGCCTCTATAAATAGGGCTAGCCACCATAGTAGGAGGGGGTCTCATCTAATCTGACCTAAGCTCACCTGGAGACATCTCATCTAGAGACAAGTTAGGTTCATCCGCACACCACACCAGCCCAAGAACACCTCTCCTCGCAAGGCTGTTCTTCCTTTGAATTGTTCATCATCATCCCAAGAGGCAATCCACCACACCACACACTGGATTAGGGTATTACATCACAACGGTGGCCCAAACCAGTATAAACCTCATGTCTCTTGTGTTGTGATTTCATCGATCTAGCTTAGGGATCGCGGCGAGGCTGAGTGCGTGAATCAGTAGGAGGAAATCTTCGTGCGCACCCTAGAGTTCGAACTTTAAGGGTTTTGCCGCAACCCGATATCCGACAGCCTGATACTGAGTGCTTCTATTGCAAAGGGACTGGCCACTGGAAGCGGAACTGCCCCAAGTATTTGGTGGATAAGAAGGATAGCAATGTGAACAAAGGTATATGTGATATGAATGTTATTCATGTGTGCCTTACTAGAGCTCGCAGTAGCACCTGGGTATTTGATACTGGTTCTCTTGCTAATATTTCCAACTCGAAACAGGGACTACGGATTGAGTGAAGATTGGCTAAGGACGAGGTCATGATGCGTGTGGGAAATGGTTCCAAAGTCGATGTGATCACCATCGGCACGCTACCTCTACATCTACCTTCGAGATTAGTTTTAGACCTGAATAATTGTTATTTGGTGCCAGCGTTAAGCATGAACATTATATCTAGATCTTTTTTGATGCGAGACAGTTATTCATTTAAATCTGAGAATAATGGTTGTTCTATTTATATGAGTAATATCTTTTATGGTCATGCACCCTTAAAGAGTGGTCTATTTGTCTTGAATCTCGATAGTAGTGATACACATATTCATAATGTTGAAGCCAAAAGATGTAGAGTTGATAATGATAGTGCAACTTATTTGTGGCACTGCCGTTCGGGTCATATTGGTGTAAAGCACATGAAGAAACTCCATACTAATGGACTTCTGGAATCACTTGGTACTTGCGAACCATGCCTCATGGGCAAGATGACTAAAACGCCATTCTCCGGAACAATGGAGCGAGCAACAGATTTGTTGGAAATCATACATACTGATGTGTGTGGTCCAATGAATATTGAGGCTCGTGGCGGATATCGTTATTTTCTCACCTTCACAGATGATTTGAGCAGATATGGGTATATCTACTTAATGAAACATAAGTCTGAAACGTTTGAAAAGTTGAAAGAATTTCAGAGTGAAGTGGAAAATCATCGTAACAAGAAAATAAAGTTTCTACGATCTGATCGTGGAGGAGAATATTTGAGTTACGAGTTTGGTCTTCATTTGAAACAACATGGGATAGTTTCACAACTAATGCCACCTGGAACACCAGAGAGAAATGGTGTGTCCGAACATCGTAACCATACTTTATTAGATATGGTGTGATCTATGATGTCTCTTACTGATTTATCGCTATCGTTTTGGGGTTATGCTTTAGAGACGGCTGCATTCACTTTAAATAGGGCACCATCAAAATCCGTTGAAATGATGCCTTATGAACCGTGGTTTGCCAAGAAACCAAAGTTTCCGTTTCTTAAAGTTTGGAGCTATGATGCTTATGTGAAAAAGCTTCAACCTGATAAGCTCGAACCCAAATCGGAGAAGTGCGTTTTCATAGGATACCCAAAGGAAACTATTGGGTGCACCTTCTATCACAGATCCGAAGGCAAGATATTCATTGCTAAGAATGGATCCTGTCTAGAGAAGGAGTTTCTCTCGAAAGAAGTGAGTGGGAGGAAAGTAGAACTTGACAAGGTAATTGTACCTTCTCCCAAATTGGAAAGTAGTTCATCACAGAAATCGGTTTCAGTGATTCCTACACAAATTAGTGAAGAAGCTAATGATGATTTTCATGACTAAAACTCCGTTCTCCGGAACAATGGAACGAGCTACTGACTTGTTGGAAATAATACATACCAATGTATGCGGTCCAATGAGTGTTGAGGCTCGTGGCGGGTATCGTTATTTTCTTATCTTCACAGATGATTAGAGCAGATATGGTTATATCAACTTAATGAAACATAAGTCTGCAACATTTGAAAAGTTCAAAGAATTTCAGAGTGAAGTGGAAAATCATCGTAACAAGAAAATAAAGTTTCTATGATTTTATCATGGAGGAGAATATTTGAGTTACGAGTTTGGTCTTCATTTGAAACAACATGGTATAGTTTCACAACTAATGCCACCTGGAACACCAGAGCGAAATGGTGTGTCCGAACATCGTAACCATACTTTATTAGATATGGTGCGATCTATGATGTCTCTTACTGATTTATCGCTATCATTTTGGGGTTATGCTTTAGAGACGGCTGCATTCATGTTAAATAGGGCACCATCAAAATCTGTTGAGACGATGCCTTATGAACTGTGGTTTGGCAAGAAACCAAAGTTGTCGTTTCTTAAAGTTTGGGGGCTGCGATGCTTATGTGAAAAAGCTTCAACCTGATAAGCTCGAACCCAAATGCGTCTTCATAGGATACCCAAAGGAGGCTGTTGGGTACATCTTCTATCATAGATCCGAAGGCAAGACATTTGTTGCTAAGAGTGGATCCTTTCTAGAGGAGTTTCTCTCGAAAGAAGTGAGTGGGAGGGAAGTAGAACTTGATGAGGTAGCTGTACCTGCTCCCTTATTGGAAAGTAGTTCATCTCATAAACCGGTTCCTGTGACACCTACACCAATTAGTGAGGAAGCTAATGATATTGATCATGAAACTTCAGATCAAGTTACTCTCGAACCTCGTAGGTCAACCAGACTAAGATCCGCACCAGAGTGGTACGGTAATCCTGTTCTAGAAGTCATGTTGCTTGACCATGGCGAACCTACAAACTATGAGGAAGTGATGATGAGCCCAGATTCCGCAGAATGGCTTGAGGCCATGAAATCTAAGATGGGATCCATGTATGAGAACAAAGTGTGGACTTTGGTTGACTTGCCCGATGATTGGCAAGGCATCGAGAATAAATGGATCTTAAAGAAGAAGACTGACACTGATGGTAATGTTACTGTCTACAAAGCTTGACTTGTTGCAAAAGGTTTTCGACAACTTCAAGGGGTTGACTACGATGAGACTTTCTCACCTGTAGCGATGCTTAAGTCTGTCTGAATCATGTTAGCAATTGCCGCATTTTATGATTATGAAATTTGGCAAATGGATGTCAAAACTGCATTCCTGAATGGATTTCTAGAAGAAGAGTTGTATATGATGCAACCAGAAGGTTTTGTCGATCCAAAAGGTACTAACAAAGTGTGCAAGCTCCAGCGATCCATTTATGGACTGGTGCAAGCCTCTCGAAGTTGGAATAAACAGTTTGATAGTGTGATCAAAGCATATGGTTTTATACAGACTTTTGGAGAAGCTTGTATTTACAATAAAGTGAGTGGGAGCTCTATAGCATTTCTAATATTATATGTGGATGACATATTGTTTATTGGAAATGATATAGAATTTCTAGTTAGCATAAAAGGATACTTGAATAAGAGTTTTTCAATGAAAGACCTCAGTGAAGCTGCTTACATATTGGGCATCAAGATCTATAGAGATAGATCAAGACGCTTAATTGGACTTTCACAAAGTACATACCTTGATAAAGTTTTGAAAAAGTTCGAAATGGACCAAGCAAAGAAAGGGTTCTTGCCTGTGTTACAAGGTGTGAAGTTGAGTCAGACTCAATGCCGGACCACTGCAGAAGATAGAGAGAAAATGAAAAATGTTCCCTATGCTTCAGCCATAGGCTCTATTATGTATGCAATGCTGTGTACCAGACCTGATGTGTGCCTTGCTATTAGTTTAGCAGGGAGGTACCAAAGTAATCCAGGAGTGGATCACTCGACAGCGGTCAAGAACATCCTGAAATACCTGAAAAGGACTAAGGATATGTTTCTCGTTTATGGAGGTGACAAAGAGCTCAGCGTAAATGGTTACGTTGATGCAAGCTTTGACACTGATCCGGATGATTCTAAATCACAAACCGGATACGTGTTTATATTGAACGGTGGAGCTGTCAGTTGGTGCAGTTCTAAACAAAGTGTCGTGGCGGGATCTACGTGTGAAGCGGAGTACATAGCTGCTTCGGGAGTAGCAAATGAAGGAGTCTGGATGAAGGAGTTCATATCCGATCTAGGTGTCATACCTAGTGCATCGGGTCCAATGAAAATCTTTTGTGACAATACTGGTGCAATTGCCTTGGCAAAGGAATACAGATTTCACAAGAGAACCAAGCACATCAAGAGATGCTTCAATTCCATCCGTGACCAAGTCCAGTGGGAGACATAGAGATTTGCAAGATACATACGGATCTGAATGTTGCAGACCCGTTGACTAAGCCTCTCTCATGAGCAAAACATGACCAGCACAAAGACTCCATGGGTGTGAGAATCATTACTGTGTAATCTAGATTATTGACTCTAGTGCAAGTGGGAGACTGAAGGAAATATGCCCTAGAGGCAATAATAAAGTTATTATTTATTTCCTTATTTCATGATAAATGTTTATTATTCATGCCAGAATTGTATTAACCGGAGACATAATACATGTGTGAATGCATAGACAATATAGTGTCACTAGTATGCCTCTACATGACTAGCTCGTTGATCAAAGAAGGTTAAGGTTTCCTAACCATAGACATGAGTTGTGTAGGACCTTGAGAAGAGGTGTCTAGAGGGGGGGGGGTGATTAGACACTAAGTGACAAAGTAGCAGTTTTTAAGTTCTTAAAGTTGAGGTGGAGTTTAGGCACAAGTTTAACACTCACAATACATATCAAGCAAGCATGCAAAGAGTATATGAGCAGCAGAAAGTAAAGCACGCAACTTGCAAGAATGTAAGGGAAGGGTTTTGGAGGATTCAAACGCAATTGGAGACACGGATGTTTTTTGCGTGGTTCCGATAGGTGGTGCTATCGTACATCCATGTTGATGGAGACTTAAACCCACGAAGGGTAACGGTTGCGCGAGTCCACGGAGGGCTCCACCCACGAAGGGTCCACGAAGAAGGAACCTTGTCTATCCCACCATGGCCGTCGCCCACGAAGGACTTGCCTCACTAGCGGTAGATCTTCACAAAGTAGGCGATCTCCTTGCCCTTACAAACTCCTTGGTTCAACTCCACGATCTTGTCGGAGGCTCCCAAGTGACACCTAGCCAATTTAGGAGACACCACTCTCCAAGAAGTAACAAATGGTGTGTTGATGATGAACTCCTTGATCTTGTGCTTCAAATGATAGTCTCCCCAACACTCAACTCTCTCTCATAGGTTTTGGATCTGGTGGAAAGAAGATTTGAGTGGAAAGCAACTTGGGGAAGGCTAGAGATCAAGATTCATATGGTAGGAATGGAATATCTTGGCCTCAACACATGAGTAGGTAGTTCTCTCTTAAAAAATGTATGTTGGAAGTGTAGGTTCAGTCTGATGGCTCTCTCCATGAATGAAGAGGAGGTGGAGGGGTATATATAGCCTCCACACAAAATCTAACCGTTACACACAATTTACCAAACTCGTTGGGACCGATTCAACAGACTCGGTCGGACCGATTTAGTAAACCTAGTGACCGTTAGGATTTTCGGTGGGACCAAAATGCAACTCAGTAGGACCGATATGGTTTGGGTTAGGGCATAACGTAATCTCGGTGAGACTGATTACACAAACTCGGTGAGACCGATTTTGGTAATAAGTCTTCTAGAGAGTTGGTCAGGCAAACTCGGTTGGACCAATTACACAAAATCGATGGGACCGATTTTGGTAATGAGTCAACCAGGAAGTTTGCATTGTAATCTCGGTAGTACCAATTTCTCAAACTCGGTGAGACCGACTTTGATAATGGACATACATAGAGAGATTACAATCCCATCTCGGTGAGACCGAGATCCCTATCGGTGAGAGCGATTTGTCTAGGGTTTGTGGCAGTGGCTATGTCATCTGAACTCGGTGCCGCCGGATAGAAAGAATCGGTGGGGCCGAGTTTGTCTTTAGGTATAGGACATATGTGTGGAAGTGGGAAAGTATTTGAGGGTTTTGGAGCATATCACTAAGCACTATGGAGCAAGAAACTCATTAAGCGACACCTCATCCCTCCTTGATAGTATTGGCTTTTCCTATAGACTCAATGTGATCTTGGATCACTAAAATGTAAAATGAAGAGTCTTGAGCTTGAAGCTTGATCCAATCCTTTGTCCTTAGCATCTTGAAGGAGTTCCCACACCCTTTAGTCCATGCCACTCCAATGTTGAACTTATCTGAAACATACTAGATAAAAGTGTTAGTCCAACAAGAGATATGTTGACATTAATTACCAAAACCACCTAGGGAGCACTTGTGCTTCAAGTTGTCATTTGATAAACGGGATCACATCATTAGGAGAATGATGTGATTGACTTGACCCATTCCGTTAGCTTAGCACTTGATCGTTTTAATTTACTGTCATTGCTTTCTTCATAACTTATACATATTCCTATGACTATGAGATTATGCAACTCCCGATTACCGGAGGAACACTTTGTTTGCTACCAAACATCACAACATAACTGGGTGATTATAAAGGTGCTCTATAGGTGTTTCTGATGGTACTTGTTGAGTTGGCATAGATCAAGATTAGGATTTGTCACTCCGATTGTCGGAGAGGTATCTCTGGGCCCTCTCGGTAATGCACATCACTATAAGCCTTGCAAGCAATGTGACTAATGAGTTAGTTGTGGGATTATGCATTACGAAATGAGTAAAGAGACTTGCCAGTAACGAGATTGAGCTAGGTATTGAGATACCGACGATCGAATCTCGGGCAAGTAACACACCGATGACAAAGGGAAAAACGTATGTTGTTATGCGGTTTGACAGATAAAGATCTTCATAGAATATGTAGGAGCCAATATTAGCATCCAGGTTCCGCTATTGGTTATTTACCAGAGACGTGTATTGGTCATGTCTACATAGTT
Organism: Triticum timopheevii; assembly: GCA_963921465.1. Taxonomy (NCBI): domain Eukaryota; kingdom Viridiplantae; phylum Streptophyta; class Magnoliopsida; order Poales; family Poaceae; genus Triticum; species Triticum timopheevii. The sequence goes on along the minus strand of OY997262.1, from coordinate 272,147,994 downwards.
CTCGAACCCGTAGGGTCCGCACGCTTAACGTTCGGTGACGATCGGTATTATGATTTATGTGTTTTGATGTACCGAAGGTAGTTCGGAGTCCCGGATATGATAACGGACATGACGAGGAGTCTCGAAAAGGTCGACACATAAAGATCGATATATTGGACGACTATATTTGGACTTCAAAATGGTTCCGGGTGAAATTGGGATTTTACCGGAGTACCGGGAGGTTACCGGGACCCCCCGGTAAGTGTATGGGCCATATTGGGCCTTAGTGGAATAGAGGAGGAGGAAGCCTAGGAGGGCCCCCCCCAAGCCCAATCCAAATTGGGTGAGGGGGCTGGCCCCCCTTTCCTTCTTCTCTACCTCCTCTTTCCTACCTCTCCTACTCCAACTTGGAAGGGGGGGGGATCCTACTCCGGGTGGGAGTAGGACTCCCCTATGGCGCGCGCCCAAGAGAGGGCCGGCCCTCCCCCTCCTCTACTCCTTTATATACGGGGGAAGGGGGCACCCCATAGACACACAAGTTGATCATTGATCTTTAGCCGTGTGCGGTGCCCCCCTCCACTATAATCCACCTCAGTCATATTGTAGCAGTGCTTAGGCGAAGCCCTGCGTTGGTAGCTTCATCAACACCATCATCACGCCGTCATGCTGACAGAACTCTCCCTCGAAGCTCTACTGGATCATGAGTTGGTGGGACGTCACCGAGCTGAACGTGTGCAGATTGCGGAGGTGCTGTACGTTCGGTACTAGGATCGGTCGATCGTGAAGACGTACGACTACATCAACCGCGTTGTCATAACGCTTCCGCTTACGATCTACGAGGGTACATGGATGACACTTTCCCCTCTCATTGCTATGCATCACCATGATCTTGCGTGTGCATAGGAATTTTTTTGAAATTACTGCGTTCCCCTACAAATATACCTTTCACTTTGCCATCCTTCTTATCCGCCAAATACTTGGGGCAGTTCCTCTTCGAGTGACCAGTCCCTTTGCAGTACAAGCACTCAGTTTCAGGCTTAGGTCCAGACTTGGGTTTCTTCTCTTGAGCAGCAACCTTTTTGCTGTTCTTCTTGAAGTTCCCCTTCTTCCCTTTGCCCTTTTTCTTGAAACTAGTGGTCTTGTTGACCATCAACACTTGATGCTCCTTTTTTGATTTCTACATCCGTAACATTTAGCATCGTGAAGAGCTCGAGATTAGTCTTGTTCATCCCTTGCATATTATAGTTCATCACGAAGCCTTTATAGCTTGGTGGCAGTGATTAAAGAACTCTGTCAATGACCCTATCATCAGGAAGATTAACTCCCAATTGAGTCAAGTGGTTTATGGTACCCAGACATCCTGAGTATGTGTTCACTGACAGAACTATTCTCCTCCATTTTGCAGCTGTAGAACTTCTTAAGACTTCATATCTCTCAACTCAGGCATTTGCTTGAAATATTAACTTCAACTCTTGGAACATCTCATATGCTCCATGACGTTCGAAACATCTTTGAAGTCCCGATTCTAAGCCATAAAGCATGGCACACTGAACTATGGAGTAGTCATGAGCTTTGCTCTGCCAGACATTCTTAACGTCATCAGTGGCATCTGCAGTAGGCCTGACACCTAGCGGTGCTTCCAGGACGTAATTCTTCTATGTAGCAATGAGGATAACCCTCAAGTTACAGACCCGGTCCGTGTAGTTGCTAACATCATCTTTCAACTTAGGTTTCTCCAGGAACGCATTAAAATTCAAAGGAACGGTAGCACGGGCTATTGATCTATGTAACAGCCTGGATTTTGGCCCTTTTCTTTTTCTTTTGATATATTTGGTTTTTGCTCTCTTTTCGTTCTGGAGTGGTTCTGTGGCCTTGCCACCTGGGAAATCATCCTCATTCCCCCTCCCAAGTGGATAATCATTCTCAAAACCTTGTCAGATCATGTCACTTCTTGACCAAACCCTAAAATATTTTTCTAGGGAATATTCCTTTTTCTATTAAAGGAATAACCCTATCTGCCCTAGGTTGTGAAGCAACCTATATTTCTGTCCATCCAAAGATCCCCAAATAATTCTAATAATTCCTTCGGTCATATATAGCTCAAATATGCCCAAACATTTCCTTGGCCAGTTCAAAAATAATTCCCTAATATTCCTTTTTCTATTCTGCCCTGAATGGCACTTTGTGAAGGAAGTGTCATTTATATTTCTCCTAGTGGCTCCCAACCTTTTTGGGAATGTTTATATGTCCAAATAATTGCCTCATGCACAAGTTCAACTTTATTTGCCTAGCTAATCTTCCTCAGTGATTTTTCAAAGTTTCTGTTAGACAGAAGGCTTTGTGAAGGAAGTACTAGCTAGGAGTATCCAAATGAGTTGAGCTTTTGCACACTTCTTAATGTGCTCATATTAACCCCCTCCACCCATTTGCAGACCCATCCAATCATCTATTTGAGCATAGGAGCAAATATTTGATTCTAGCAATATTTTCAGGTTGTGAAGCAAGTGTATTTTATATTGCTTCAAAAATCCTGATAAATTACCAGACCATTCTTATACCCATAAAACATCTCTACACCCAATTTGGCATCATTTAATTGATCCATTTGATCACCAAAATTATTCCAAGTTTCTGGACAGAAATGATGTTTGTGAAGCAAGTGCCATTTTGGTTTGTCCATTTAGCATGAGCTTTTTAGAGCATCTTTATATGTCCATATCATGAGGATTTGCGAAGTTGCATCCCGTTACATCACACCATGTGAGTGCATCATCCAAATCAACATTTCTGGCCATTATGGCACTTTCTACAGCAACCCTCATCTAAACTCCTTCTCTTAGCCTGCTTTTTGGTGATCAACATTACCTTAGTGTGTGATCATCACCAGACAAAACTTTTACCACGTTACCAAGCTGGAGTAACCACATCAAGTTACAAACACCTTCCTGTTGATTTACTTTGGAGCTTAGTGCAAATCTCTTCTTTGCCCCTTGACCGATTTATTTCCTCATTTTGACTAAGGGCACGACAGTCTATCTTCTGGACATGGTCGGCCCGGCCAGAATGTGCCATTTGCACCAGTGCCCGTGGTGACCACGCTGCTGTCACGCACATTGTGTGCTCTGGCTGGTTCTTGCCCCTGTGCTTGTCTCCTCCTTCCTTGTCTTGACGTCCAACCGTGTCCTGGAGCTTCCCCGTGATCGACTGCATCTCCCTGTGTCGCTGCCTCGTCGTGGTTCGCCTTAAATGTGCCGCTAGAATAGTACATGTGCCATGCCCAGCCTCTGTCCCCCATTAGAGCACTGCTTGAGCTCGCTAGCGATGCTCCAGAGCCTTCCCCTAGGCTATATAAGTGTGCCTGAGGTCCTCCCGCAGCTCCCAAGCCCCTCCCACGCCTCAGTTGCCCTCTGGAGTCACCCAATCTCGCTGGAGTTTGCCTCGGTCCACTATGGGCGCCGCGGTTCCTCCTTGGTCCTGGCAAGCCTAGTCCCTCTCCACTCTTCCCTAGCTGTCCACCGCATTCCCCTCTCCTCCGCGGTTCGCCCCACCTCCTTTTCCCTCGCCGGGGTGCACCATGGCCGCGCCCTCCACGTTCGGCCGCTGCCGTCGCCTCTCGGCCGCCTCTCCATCTCGGCCAACCGGAGCCCCTCTCTCCCTCCCCTCGCCACCAGAGCCTCCCCCTCGTCCCCGCAAGCCGCCCCGACCCCTCAAACCTCACCGGAGCGCCCTGCTCCGACGACCACCACCACCGAACCGCCTCTGTTCCTCCATCACCGCGGTCGTTCTGCTCGTCCCAGGCGCTCCCTCTGCTTGGGGATGGGTGCGGCACGGTCCCCCAATTCCACCGGTGGTTGCCGCTCGGCCGGAGGTGGCCTGAGCTGGCCGCCACGTCGCCGGCAACTCGGCCCCTCCCCTGCCTCTTCTGTCTTGCGTGGGGGAGCAGTGAGGACGAAGACGACGATGGCCGGCCCCCCTCCAGCTGGCTGATGGGCCCCGCAGGCCCCGCTGGTCAGCCTCTTAGGCGTTGACCCGGCCAGCCCACATGGATAAGTGACGGGCCCCACAGCCCGTGGGACCCGCACGTCAGCCACACACCCCGCCGGCCCCTCCCTGCCAACTGGAGTAAGTGAAAGCGTATTTTGCCAAATACGTGTTCTGTTTTTCCAGTCAAGGACTTATTTGTGGATAAATTTTTATAGATAGGTTCCTGGCAGTCAAACCCTTATATCTTTTCAACCGTAGCTCCAAATCAGGTGAATCCAAAGCCCACATCTTTGTTTCGTTGAGCCCATTCTGATGGAACCATTTTCACCATGTTTTGACATTTTGAAAATGACCATTATGCCCCTGCCCTTATTCAATCCCCTCTGAGAGAGTACGTTTTCCGGTGATTCATTCCGTGAGTTTCTCGCACTTTCTCGCGGTGATTTCTTCCACCCCAAGCAAGCCACACCCTCCATTTGCATCACTATAATGCAGTGACATGGTTTAATCTATTTGAACTTGTTTAAAATATTGCTTTAGCTACATGACTCTATGCATGGCATTTTCTCGGAGTATTATTTTGATCTTGCTGTTGCCATGCTATTGTTTGGATTACTAGGAGTTATGTTTGTAGTTGATGAGTAACATGTTGTCATTGGAGCGTTGGTGGTTGGTATTATGATTATTTCCATGATGGTATCTGTTATTATATTTTGGAGTATTACTTTGGATGTCATGCTGCCTTTTGGATTATTAGTGGTTAGTATGACTATTTTCATGATGCTAGTTGATGTTCTGTTGCTTGGAGTATTATTTTCGGAGATGATGTTTTCATGTGGATCTTAGCCAAATAGCTTTATTCTTGTTATTGGAGTAGTAGGATTATTATTTTCGGATTCATCATGACAGTAGTGTTGTGCTACCCTTGGAGTATTTTGAGATGATGATATTATGCTTGGATTATTTGTTGGATATTGCTATGACTTGAATTATAGTTTGATAGTTGACATCGGAGTATCAGTTATCACAGTTATATTTTTGGGCTTAAATTCCGTCATTAAGTTGGTTAGGTGCCATCGAACCGGGCTTTTTCCAGTGCAACCACATTTGCCTTTTATTGGAAGGCCCTAATGCGGTCTATTGTCGTGCCTCTCGCCGGTGCCTCCAACGTGGGAAGGTTATGGGCGTGCGGTACCCTGGCCCGGTAAGCAGACATAACCTTGTGTGCCCGTAGTTGTTGTTAGGTGCATTTTTGTCCTTGTTAGGGACCGTTTTCGTTTTGCCACGATGGTGGTCGTTGGTGTCTGGGGTATACACGGGGCCACCCATGACTTAGCCCAGTGGGGAGTGAGTCGGAGTGGCCGGGAGAGTGTCATGGCAGTAGATCGGTTTTGTCGGAACGCCGTTGGTCCACCCGAATGGGAGTGCGAGGCCATGGGTTCTGTGGTGTGGGTACAGTGCGCTACCTCTGCAGAGTGTGTGTGTGTTTAACCTATCGATAGCCGCGTCCTCAGTCATGGGCATAAGTTCATACTAGGTCACACCGTTCGATCAACACTCACATGACGGAATGACTTATAGGTGATGTATATGTTGATATTGTGAGCTGTAATAGTTTGGCAGGATGATGATAATGATGTTGGGATGATCTTGAGAAGGATCATTCAGTTTGTGATGTGGTCACGAGGTGATCATGTGGATGTTCCGTTTGTGATCCAGGAGTGATCACCGTCATGTTTTGGTCACGAGGTGACCGAGGTGGTATATTGCTTGGCCGGTTAGCCAAGTGTGAGATGGTTCATGTGGTACTTGAGATCTGAGATGATGGCTTATCAATATTCTAGTAGTTCATATCGTGATTATTAGTTTCCTCATCATGGTAACTGTTAATTTAATTAACCTGTTTAATGCTATGTTGTTGTCTTGCCTTGATGTTTTTGGTTGTTGTGAGCTTGCAAGTACATTCAATGTACTGACCTGGCGTGTCATGCCAGATTGCAGGTGATGCCGTGATTGCTTGATTGCTTGTCATGGTTTCCGTTCGTGTGAGCTAGATCGTGTCCTAGCCAGAGTCCCTGCAGAGTGGAGTTCACTACCTTTGTCGTTGTTCCGTTGCTAGAAGATTTCCGCTGCTACGAGTTGTTCTGCTGCTAGCATAGAGCAAGTGTAGTATGGCAGGCGTAGTGTCGCCGTGCTGATGTGCTTCTTTGTAGCATCAGACCCTTGTATTATTATTCTTGTAATAAGAGCTGATTTGTTCTATGTCAAGCAGTGCCGTATTCCAGAGACTTCTCCTCGATCTCTGGGCTAGAATACGGGGCGTTCCGGTTTCTCTGAGTCGGGGTGCCACAATCTACAATAACATAGACATGCAAAATAACTATCAGGACTAAGATCATGATAAATTAAAGTTCAATTAATCATATTACTTAAGAACTCCCACTTAGATAGACATCCCTCTATTGATCTAAGTGATCACATGATCCAAATCAACTAAACCATGTCCGATCATCACGTGAGATGGAGTAGTTTTCAATGGTGAACATCGCTATGTTGATCATATCTGCTATATGATTCACATTCGACCATTTGGTCTCAGTCTTCCGAGGCCATATCTGCATATGCTAGGCTCGTCAATTTTAACCCGAGTATTCTGCGTGTGCAAAACTGGCTTGCACCTGTTGTACGTGAACATATAGCTTATCACACCTGATCATCATGTGGTGTCTCGGCACGATGAACTGTAGCAATGGTGCATACTCAGGGACAACACTTATACCTTGAAATTTAGTAAGGGATCATCTTATAATGCTACCGCCATACTAAGAAAAATAAGATGCATAAAAGATAAACATCACATGCAATCAAAATATGTGACATGATATGGCCATCAACATCTTGTGCTGATGATCACAATCACCGAAGCATCGTCATGATCTCCATCGTCACTGGCGTGACACCTTGATCTCCATCATAACATTGTTGTCGTCTCGCCTACTATTGTTACTACGACTATCGCTACCGCTTAGTGATAAAGTAAAACAATTACATGGCGATTTCATCGCATACAATAAAGCGACAACCATATTTGTTGGGGATATGACTATTGGGTATGACCCGCCCAGGAGGGGCTGGGTTATACCAATGGCAGTTCATCAATACAAAGCCCGTGAAGATGTTGAAGATGGCAGTTCATGAAGCAGACTTGCTAAGGGCCCAAAGCCCAAAGGCAACTTAAGGCCCATAGGGGTAAACCGCCATATGTGTATGACTTATATTGTAAGGCAAGTATAATTAGTCACCGAGCCGGACACGTTGTTTATGAGCCGGCTCGGACTCCGTGAGCCACTGGGCGTCAACCTGTGTATAAAAAGGGATGACCCGGCAGCGGTTTAGGGCAAGAAACAAGATATCGAAAGCTAGGTCAAGCGGATTCGCTCCCTGTTGATCGAAACATAAGCAATACCACCTCAAACTGGATTAGGCCTTTACCTTCACCGCAAGGGGGCGAACAAGTATAAACTCCCGGTGTCCTTTGTCCCGTTTAACCACTTTAAGATAGCCTAGTTGCGATGGCTCCACGACTAAGTCCTCACACTAGGACATCTGCCGTGACAATTTCACGACAGTTGGCACCCACCATGGGGCCAACTGATAACCCACAAGTATAGGGGATCGCAACAGTTTTCGAGGGTAGAGTATTCAACCCAAATTTATTGATTCGACACAAGGGGAGCCAAAGAATATTCTCAAGTATTAGCAGCTGAGTTGTCAATTCAACCACACCTGGAAACTTGGTATCTGCAGCAAAGTGTTTAGTAGCAAAGTAATATGATAGTGGTGGTAACGGTAACAAAAGTAAAGACAGCAAAAGTAATGTTTTTGGTATTTTTGTAGTGATTGTAACAGTAGCAACGGAAAAGTAAATAAGCGAGAACCAGTATATGGAAAACTCGTAGGCACTGGATTAGTGATGGATAATTATGCTGGATGCGGTTCATCATGTAATAGTCATAACATAGGGTGACACAAAACTAGATCCAATTCATCAATGTAATGTAGGTATGTATTCCGAATATAGTCATACGTGCTTATGGAAAAGAACTTGCATGACATCTTTTGTCCTACCCTCCCGTGGCAGCGGGGTCCTATTGGAAACTAAGGGATATTAAGGCCTCCTTTTAATAGAGAACCGGAACAAAGCATTAGCACATAGTGAATACATGAACTCCTCAAACTATGGTCATCACCGGGAGTGGTACCGATTATTGTCACTTCGGGGTTGTCGGATCATAACACATAGTAGGTGACTATAGACTTGCAAGATAGGATCAAGAACTCACATATATTCATGAGAACATAATAGGTTCAGATCTGAAATCATGGCACTCAGGCCCTAGTGACAAGCATTAAGCATAGCAAAGTCATAGCAACATCAATCTCAGATCATAGTGGATACTAGGGATCAAACCATAACAAAGCTAACTCGATTACATGATAAATCTCATCCAACCCATCACCGTCCAGCAAGCCTACGATGGAATTACTCACGCACAGCGGTGAGCATCATGAAATTGGTGATGGAGGATGGTTGATGATGACGACGGCGACAAATCCCCCTCTCCGGAGCCCCGAACGGACTCCAGATCAGCCCTTCCGAGAGAGATTAGGGCTTGGCGGCAGCTCCGTATCGTAAAACACGATGATTTCTTATCTCTTGTTTTTTTCTCCCCGAAAGCCAATATATGGAGTTGGAGTTGGCGTCAGAGGGTCTCTAGGGGGCCCACGAGGTAGGGGGGCGCGCCCAGGAGGGGGGGCGCCCCCCACCCTCATGGACATGGTATGGGCCCCTGGTCTTCATCTTTGGCGAGGATTTTTTATTATTTATTCTAAGATATTCCGTGGAGTTTCAGGTCATTCCGAGAGCATTTGTTTTCTGCACATAAAACAACATCATGGCAATTCTGCTGAAAATAGCGTCAGTTCGGGTTAGTTCCATTCAAATCATACAAGTTAGAGTCCAAAACAAGGGCAAAAGTGTTTGGAAAAGTAGATACGACGGAGACGTATCAACTCCCCCAAGCTTAAACCCTTGCTTGTCCTCAAGCAATTCAGTTAACAAACTGAAAGAGAAAAAGAAAAACTTTTACAAACTCTGTTTGCTATTGTTGTTGTACCTATGTCAAGCCAGCATTCAGGTTTTCATCAAAGATCATAACTAACCACATTTGCAATAATTCGGAGGTCTCATGTTTACTCATATCAATAACATAATCAGCTAGCAAGCCATAATAATAAATCTCGGATGACAACACTTTCTCAAAATAATCATAATATGATATAACAAGATGGTATCTCGCTAGCCTTTTTGAGACCGTAAAACATAAATGCAGAGCACCTTCAAAGATCAAGGACTGACTAGACATTGTAATTCATGGTAAAAGAGATCCAATCATAGTCATACCCGATATAAATTAACAGTAATGAATGCAAATGACAGCTGTGCTCTCTAGCTAGTGCTTTTAATAAGAAGGTGATGACTCAACATAAAAGTAAATAGATAGGCCCTTCGCAGAGGGAAGCAGGGATTTGTAGAGGTGCCAGAGCTCGGTTTTGAAATAGAGATAAATTATATTTTGAGCGGCATACTTTCATTGTCAACATAACAACTAAGAGATGACGAAATCTTCCATGCTAAACAAATTATAGGCGGTTCCCAAACAGAATGGTAAAGTTTATACTCCCCCTTCTCCACAAGCATCAATCCATGGCTTGCTCGAAACAACGAGTGCCTCCAACATTCAAAGGGTCCCAGGGGGAGTTTTGTTTGCAGTTATTTTGATTTAGTTTGCATAAAGCATGGGACTGGGCATCCCGGTGACCAGCCATTTTCTCGTGAATGAGGAGCGGAGTCCACTCCTCTTGAGAATAACCCGCCTAACACAGAAGATAAGGGCAGCCCTAGTTGATACATGAGCTAGTCGAGCATGCAAAACAGAATGTTTATTTGAAGGTTTAGAGTTTGGCACATACAGATTTACTTGGAACGGCAGGTAGATACCGCATATAGGAAGGTATAGTGGACTCATATGGAATAACTTTGGGGTTTAAGGGATTGGATGCACAAGCAGTATTCCCGCTTAGTACAAGTGAAGGTTTGCAAAAGACTGGGAAGCGACCAACTAGAGAGCGACAATAGTCATGAACATGCATTAAAATTAATAAACATTGAATACAAGCATGAGTAGGATATAATCCACCATGAACATAAATATCGTGAAGGCTATGTTGATTTGTTTCAACTACATGCGTGAACATGTGCCAAGTCAAGTCACTTAAATCATTCAAAGGAGGATACCTCCCCATCATACCACATCACAACCATTTTAATAGCATGTTGGCATGCAAGGTAAACCATTATAACTCGTAGCAAATCAAGCATGGCACGAGCAACTATGATATCTAATTATCATTGCAAACATGTTTATTCGTAATAAGCTGAATCAAGAACGAGAACTCATCATATTTACAAAAACAAAAGAGGTCGAGTTCATACCAGCTTTTCCCATCTCAGTCAGTCCATCATATGTCATCATAATTGCCTTTCACTTGCACGACCGAATGGTGCGAATAATAATAAGAGTGCACGTGCATTGGACTAAGCTGGAATCTACGAGCATTCAATAAACAGGAGAAGACAAGGTAGTATGGGCTCTTGGTTAAATCAACAATGATGCATATAAGAGCCACTTCAACAATTTAATCATGGTCTTCTCCTACTAACCCCCAAAGAAAAGAAAAGAAATAAAAACTATTTACAAGGGAAAGCTCCCAACAAGCAAAAGAAGAACGGGAAATATTTTTGGGTTTTCCTTTTTTAATTACTACAACAAAGAAATAAACTACTACTAATTTTTTTGGTTTTTCTTAAGGTTTATTAAACACACAAGAAGAAAGCAGGAAAAAGAAAATAAACTAGCATGGATATCACAGTGAAAGAGTATGAGCACCGACATCTAGCAATGAGTGTGTGTGAACATGAATGTAATGTCGGTGGGAAATATGTACTCCCCCAAGCTTAGGATTTTGGCCTAAGTTGGCCTATTGCCAGGGATAGCCTGGCAGATACCCGTAGGTGAAGTTGGGGTCATACTGCGAAGAAGAATAGTTGGGATCATACTGTGATGAAGAGGACTCTGACTGCCACTGGCTGGCAACCACCTCTGGATCCCAAGAATAAACAGACTGTCGTGGAGGCTCATCTTGTGGCTCCGGTTTCGGGGCTGGTGCAGGATTCCGATAGGCTTGAACGGCCGCCCACAGAACAATGTGAGGACCTGCAGACAAGTTAAACAAAGAGGGAGCAGGCAAGGTAATAGTCTCAGGGTGATGTTTATCAAAGTATAATTTATATTTGAGCTCCCCTTCACGACTCTTAACAAGAAAGTCATGCGCTAGCATACTCTTATAATCTAAATAAGCACGTGGCAACGATGTTTCTTCTTTCTCCTCATGCCTAATAGGTATTTCAAAATATTCAGCCAGGCGTGAATCATAAATGCCTCCAAAGACGGGGCCCTTAGTACGGTTCAGACTTAACCGTCTAGCAACAATTCCAACCATACTAACAGAGTTATTGCGGTATAAACCATGGAACAAAATAATAATATCAGGAACACTAAGGTTTCCACAGTTCCCGCGTCCAATCAAGCAACGACTAGCAAATAAGGCAAAGTAGCATAAAACAGGAAAATGTATGCTAGTAATCCTTGCATCAGAAGCCTTCCTGATCTCTCCCACAATGATAGTGTTAATAAAAGCTTCTACTTCGTTACGGTGTGGTTCATCCAAGGTGCCCTCAAAGGGTATTTTGCAAACCTCGCAAAATTCAGCTAATGGCATCTCCTTAACAACGTCATATAAATGAAACTCTACTGATGGAGGCGATTTCTTAGGGAAAAAGTAGAAGTTTTGCGCAAAAGTATTTGTGAGTAAGAGATACTGATGACGTTGATCACGGAGGAAGTCGGTGAGGCCAGCATTCACAATCAATAAATAGAAATCCTCATAGATCCCGGCTCTCCTCAAGAAGTCATCGGAAGGCCATTCACACGTCCGGACCTCCGTGGTGTGAGGCAAATTAAATTTGGGCTTTTGTTCTTCTTCCTTTTGTTTTTCCTTCGAGCTTCGGCTCGACAAGCCCCTCAAAAGTCTCTTCATTATTTCTGAAACAATCTGAAATTTTTAGTAACTTCAAATAAAAGTTAACCAACTTCAATAAAATTGATAGCAACTACTCCCACAAGTGCCTAGAGCCTATATCAAGCATTAGAACTACTTGGAACCATATAAATTTGACATGCAAGCTCAAGAACATGGTCACCTATGCAGCATAAATTTGCAATGAATAAAGCACTAGAACAAAAACTAATTGGACCAATGGAGGAGTCACATACCAAGGAACAATCTCCCCAAGCAGTTTTGCGAGAGGTGCTTTGAGCAAGGAGATCGAAAATCACAGCAACAGGGCTGGAACTCGTGCTTGAGTTGGTTTTTCATGTTTGTGTGAGGCAGAGGAAGAAGATGGGTGCAGGGATAAGTGGAGGAGGGCCACCGTGGGCCCACAAGGCAGGGGCGCGCCCAGGGGGGTAGGGCGCGCCCTCCACCCTCGTGGCCAGGTGGCAGCTCCCCCCGCGGTAATTTTTGCACAATAAATCCTCAAATAATCCCGAAAAAATCATATTAAATTGGCATGGCATTCTGAGGACTTTTATTTTCGGGATATTTTTATATTGCACAGATAAGTCAGGAAACAGACAGAAAAAAACTATTTTACTTTATTTCTACTAAATAATAGAAAATATAAAGAGGGTACAGAAGGTTGTGCTTCTAGTTTCATCCATCTCAAGCTCATCAAAAAGAATCCACTAACAAGGTTGATCAAGTCTTGTTTACAAACTCATTCCGATTAACATGGAACGGGAGAAATTTCGAATAACACTATGTTACCTCAACGGGGATATGGACATCCCCAATAATAAGTATATCATATTTATTCTTGACAGTAGGGAGAGGAAATTCAAAACCTCCAAATATAATCGATGGAATTTTTCCAATAGAATTGATACTATAAGCATGAGGTTGTTTCCTTGAAAAATGTACCGTATGCTCATTACCATTAACATGAAAAGTGACATTGCCTTTGTCGCAATCAATAACAGCCCCTGTAGTATTAAGGAAAGGTCTTCCAAGAATAATAGACATACTACCATCCTCAGGAATACCAAGAATAACAAAGTCCGTTAAAATAGTAACGTTTGCAACTACAACAGGCACATCCTCACAAATACCGACAGGTATAGCAGTTGATTTATCAGCCATTTGCAAAGATATTTCAGTAGGTGTCAACTTATTCAAGTCAAGTCTACGATATAAAGAGAGAGGCATAACACTAACTGTCGGTGTCAAAACCGGCGGATCTCGGGTAGGGGGTCCCGAACTGTGCGTCTAGGCGGATGGTAATAGGAGACAAGGGACACGATGTTTTTACCCAGGTTCAGGCCCTCTCGATGGAGGTAAAACCCTACTCCTGCTTGATTGATATTGATGATATGGGTAGTACAAGAGTGGATCTACCACGAGATCAAGGAGGCTAAACCCTAGAAGCTAGCCTATGGTATGATTGTTGTTCGTCCTATGGACTAAAACCCTCCGGTTTATATAGACACCGGAGAGGGCTAGGGTTACACAGAGTCGGTTACAATGGTAGGAGATCTACATATCCCTATTGCCAAGCTTGCCTTCCACGCCAAGGAAAGTCCCATCCGGACACGGGACGATGTCTTTAATCTTGTATCTTCATAGTCTTGGAGTCCGGCCAATGATGATAGTTCGGCTATCCGGACACCCCCTAGTCCAGGACTCCCTCAGTAGCCCCGAACCAGGCTTCAATGACGATGAGTCCGACGCGTACATTGTCTTCGGCGTTGCAAGGCGGGTTCTCCTCCAAATTCCATGTGCTTGCCGAATAGTGTTCGGCTCCCTTATAAATGTTGCGCTCCTTGGCTTCCACGTCCAATAATGGCCCTCTTCCACGTGTCGTATGAATGCGAAAAGCCAGGGTATTTTTACATTTTACCCCCTAGCTGCGCGAATAAGCTGCCTATAAGAGAGGCGAGGATCTAGATCCGACTCACACCATCCTCCTTCCGCGAGTACTCATCGAAGCGCCTCTGACAAAAATCCACTCCATCATGGACAGTTGACGCGGCTCCTCCTCTCGCGCTCCCAGCCCTCAGCCCAGAGATTGGAGGAGATGTTTAGTCCTGCATAGCAAGCTAGTGACGCTCCAAGCAGAGGGATACCTTCCCCTAGCCTTCATGGTTCCGGTTCGAGCCGGACTGGCCACCTACAAGGGCGGGAAGCAGGCGGAGAGCGTCCCCAATCCCTCCAAAGGAGAGCGGGTATACTTCGTCCCTTATCTAATAAGGGGACTCGGATTTCCCATACATCCGTTTATCCAGGGGCTCCTGGAGTTCTATGGACTCCAGCTTCACCACCTTACACCTGCCTCCATCTTGCACATCGCGGGCTTTGTAGCCCTTTGCGAGCTGTTCTTGGGCATCGAGGCCCATTTTGCACTGTGAAAGAGATTGTTTTGCCTCATACCCCGTTCTCACGAGGCGTCGATATATCAAGTGGGCGGAGTCGAAATATGGCGCATCGCCGGGACCGGATATCTATCCGGAACCCCGAAGAAGGTGTCCGAAGACTGGCCTTCGGAATGGTTTATATGGAAGACACCCCACTGCCGGACCCAGTTCGGATCGGCCTCCCGGAGTTCAGCAATGCTCCTCTGAAGAAACGCCTGAGCTGGCGCCCGCGGAGCCCTCAACGAGAGAATGATGGGGGCGTCCAATATCTGATGGGACGGATAAGGTTACTGGCTCATTCCGGATTGACCATGATTGGAGTCATGGCCACGTGCATTATGCGGGGGGTGCAGCCGCTCCAATATAGGGACCACCCTATGTGGGATTTCAACGGGGAGGATGACGCCACCCGTCATGGCCGCAAGGGGCCGGGATCGGTTGCCGATCTGGCGAAGATCCTGTCCGGCTTGTACAAGGGGGAGAAGGAGGACTTCCTCCACGCGAGTCCATTGAATGGATTCTCCATGAATAACCCTCGGAGCTGGGTAAGCGGACATTTTATTTATCCGATCCATATTCCCAAAGTTTAGTGTCTCACTTTGCGACATCGACGCAGGAACTACGCCGGGATGTAGAGGGCATACTCAGCCCGACTCCACAACCCGAGGATCCGGGACGATCCCTTGATCCAGCCTCCGAAGAGGATCCGGACATAAAGGTGGAGCTGATCGATGGGGTATTCCACCAACTTAGCATGGACAATGCTTTGGTTGCCATTACGGACGACTACCCCGGTTTATCTCCGGCTTCCCAGGTAACTGTGACCGGAGTCCCGACACCATTACTCATCCATGCTTATTTCTGACAACCGTATACCAACGGTGCTCCGCGGGAGGTGCCTTCAGGGGGGAAGCCGAACCCGCGGCAGCTGACCAACAAGGGTCAGCTCGGCCCAGCAGGCGAAAGAGGAGTGCGGCGCGGATCGAAACGTCGCCGCAACGGTATGACGCACCATCGTGTTTAAAGGAAAGATTCCTAGGAGGTATATTTAACGCTCATGATTTTTCCAGGAGAAAGAGCGCTCGCTGGACTGTTTCCGGCGAGGTTGCCAATCAAGCCTCCGCCCGCCAGGCTCCAATGCCTGGTCCGGAGGGGGAGGCGAACATAAGACGCGAGCCGGATGCTCCTCCAACGGAGGATGCCGATAGGCTGTCCGCCACCAGGTCTGAGGTGGAGAGCGCCATGAATCATAGGCGCCGCCGGACAGTTCTTCGTGACGCGTGTTTCTCCCTGGAGGCATTGAATGCCTTTAACGTGGGAGACGCGCACCTCCATGCCGCTCGAGATGGTCTAACCAGAGCCACGGAGCAGTATGTGAAGGACATACGGGTGAGGAATTTTAATAGTTATATATGCCAGTAGCCCCTGAGACTTAAAATGGTTAGGATAACTGATTTAAGGATCATTTGTCATGTAGGATCTTACGGAGAAGAATGCCCACCTGTCCCAGGAGCTTCAAGGGTGCAAGGCCCAACTTGAGGCTGCACTAGCCGCCGCCGGGGGAGCCACAGAGACCCCCTCTGGTAATACATACTTCAAAAAGATAAGTAGTTTATGAAGTGCGGCGTGCGTATAAGTCTGACAATAATATTGCAGATGGTGCCGGACTTGATCCGGACAAGCAACAGCTACTGCGCCAGCTGAAGGCCGGCGAGAGGGTGCTTATGAAGGTGCAGCAGGAGAGGAACAAACTCCAAGATGCCAACACCCAGCTGGGTGAAGAACTAAAAGGTGTTCGGGCCCAGCTGTCTGGCTCCGTGAAGGAGAATTAGCGGCTTCGTCGCGGCATTTACAGTAAGTGTTTGAGCAAACTCTTTTGAAAAGAAGAGTTTGGCGAGGGAGTCGATTGACAAAAATGTGTCTGTAGGTGTGCTCACAGGTCGTCCTGCGGAGGAAATGCCCGGTTCGATGGGTGATCAGCTTCCCGAGCTGCTGCAACTGCACGAACGTATTCGGCAGGTGATGAGCGGCGTCGCCCAGGCCTTATGGCCGTCCGTCTCCCTACCCGAGGGTCTTGGAGGACTTGCGGAGAAGCTTCAGGGAGCACGGAAGCGCTTCCGTCTATGGAAGATATCGGCATGTTGTCAAGGCGCCCGGGAGGCCTGGGCCATGGTGAAGACGCGGTACACGAAGGCTGATCCAAACCACATGGCCGAGGTCGGACCTGTGGGACCCGATGGGAAGGAGATCCCTGTGAGCTTAATGTACGGCCAAGTAGAGTTGGCCGCTAAGTATTCTCAACGGGACTGTAAGCTAGACAGCCTGTTAGATGGGATTGAAGAGGAGTACAATCAGTCAATTTGACGATGTAATTTAAAGTGACATGTAAAATGCCTTCTAGTCGGATTGTAGATCGTTTGTCTTTGCGGACCTTTTCGCTTCAACCTCGGGACCCTAAGGTCCGGAGTGTGTCCGCATACCCTCACGGTTATGTAAAAACCGGGGCATGCATGGAGACCAGGCGTAGGGGTCATTAGTGCTTTATCAGACAAGTGCCCAACTAGTTATGTTATATTACATGGTTAGTAAGAAACATCTTCCAGGGAGAATAGTTCCGTTAGGGGTTCCTTTCCCTGGGATGCATGCCCTAAAGTGCATGTCCGGACTGCGAAAAGAGCAGAAAAGCATCTGGGGGCAGATAAATAAATAAGTAAGAAATCATCTTTCGAATCACCGACTGAATATTCCCTTAAGAACGCTAGATTTCGGCTTCACCCAGTCTGAGGTACACATCCGGCTGACCCGGTAGTAACAATCGCAGAGGTGCTCCCTTTACCTCCTAGCCGAACAATCGGGAACGTAGGGGTAAGCACAGGAGCCAGGCAACCCAGCTTGGCCAAAACTTAAGTCATATCGATGCATATAATGGTGAATAAAAGGTACATGCGGAAGTGTGACACATGTGTTGGGCATGAAGCCCGTATAAGTAAGCTTCTATTAAAGGAGCCCCCAGGTATAATGAGTGCGAGCAGCACGTCAAGTGTGTGCGGTCAATGCGCAGATCAGCCCTCAAAGGCTTTACGAAAAAAATGAGGAAGAAAGAGAGAAGCAAAAGACAGCTAAAGTATAAAATGTGGACGGGGGAAGGAGATGAACTCTGAGTCCGGTGCTAGGTGTAGAATCTTCGGAGACGGGCTGCGTTCCATGGGTTCGGCTCGAGTCGGTTGTCCGATGCATTTCGCAAAAGGTACGCTCCACCGGTCAGGATTTGGTCGATGATGAAGGGACCTTCCCATTTGGGCTTGAGTTTGTCCTTTTTTTGTCCGGCAGGCGTAGAACTAGTTCGCCAACATTGTAAGTTTTGGCCCATACTTCTCTGCTTTGATATCTTCGAGCCTGCTGTTGGTAGAATGCGGAACGAGCTTTTGCCACGTCGCGCTCCTCTTCTAAGGCGTCCAAACTGTCCTGCCGATCCAATTCGGCTTCTCTTTCTTCGTACATGCGCACGCGAGGTGAGTCATGAATTATATCACAGGAAAAAATGCCTCTGCGCCGTACACCATAAAAAATGGTGTGAATCCGGTAGTACGGTTTGGCGTGGTCCGCAGCCCCCAGAGTACGTGGTCGAGCTCCTCTACCCAGTGCGTGTTAGATTCCATGAGGGACCGCACTAACCTGGGTTTGATGCCGCTCATGATTAGACCATTTGCTCGTTCGACTTGACCGTTAGTTTGAGGGTGATAGACTGAAGCGTAGTCGAGCTTGATGCCCATATTTTTGCACCAGAGTTTAACCTCGTCGGCCGTGAAGTTCGTGCCGTTATCAGTGATGATGCTATGGGGGACGCCATAATGGTGTACTACCCCAGATATGAAGTCTATCAAAGGTCCGGATTCGGTCATTTTAACTGGCTTGGCCTCTATCAATTTGGTGAATTTGTCCACCATGACCAATAGGTATTATTGCTTGTGGGTTCCCCCTTTAAGGGGTCCAACCATGTCAAGCCCCCAGACCGCGAACGGCCAGGTGATGGGTATAGTTTTGAGGGCGGTGGGTGGCATGTGGCTTTGATTAGCAAAGAGCTGGCAACCGACGCATCGTTGGACTAAGTCCTGAGCATCTGCCGGGGCCGTTGGCCAATAAAATCCTGTACGGAAGGCCTTGCCTACTAGGGCCCGGGCTGCGGCGTGGTGCCCGCTGAGTCCGGCGTGAATTTCAGCCAGAAGATTTCGCCCTTCCTCTTCGGAGATGTACCTTTGAAGGACTCCGGTTGTGCTTTTCTTATAAAGCTCTCCCTCATGGACCTTGTAGGCTTTGGATCGCCATACTATGCAGCGGGCCTCGTTTTGGTCTTCGGGAAGTTCCTGCCTAATTAAGTAGGCTAGGAATGGTTCCGTCCACGGGGCAATAACTGCCATTATTTCGTGGGTTGAAGGTGTTATTTCATTGGCTGAGCCACCGATTGTGTCAGAGTGTTCGGTGTTGGGCGGTGCGGTTGGTTCCGGGTTGTTGTTTCCGGACTCCTCTTCCCATACTACGGATGGCTTAAAGAGCCGCTCCAGGAAGATGTTTGGAGGGACGGCATCGTGCTTTGCGCTGATGCGTGCCAACACGTCGGCCCCCTGGTTATTATCCTGGGGTACATGGTGGAATTCGAGTCCTTCGAACTGAGCTGACTTTTTTAAAACGGTGTTATGGTAGGCTGCCATTTTCAGATCCTTGGCATCAAAGTCTCCATTTACTTGGGATATTGCGAGGTTTGAATCCCCGCGGACCTCTAGGCGTTGAATGCCCATGGAGATTGCCATCCGGAGACCATGTAGAAGGGCCTCGTATTTGGCTGCATTGTTGGAGTCCGTGTACATTATCTGAAGTACGTATTGAACTGTGTCTCCGCTTGGGGACATCAAGACGACGCCATCCCCCAAGCCGGCCAATATTTTGGAGCCGTCGAAGTGCATGATCCAATTGGAGTATGCGCCGTACTCTTTAGGGAGTTCGGCTTCGGTCCATTCAGCGATGAAGTCAGCCAAAACTTGCGACTTTATAGCTCGCCGTGGTTTGTAGGTTATGTTGAATGGTAGGAGCTCAATGGCCCATTTTGCAATCCTTCCCGTCGCGTCGCGGTTGTTTATAATGTCGTTGACACGTACTTCAGAGGCTACTGTTATCGAACACTCTTGAAAGTAGTGTCGCAGCTTCCAGGATGCCATGAACACCGCGTACGCTATCTTGATAATGTGGATACCGGGACTTGCATGGAGTTAAGATAGTGGATACGTAGTACACTGGTTTTTGAAGAGGGAATTTGTGTCCTTCTGTTTCTCGTTCGACGACGAGCACCACGCTTACAACCTGATGTGTTGCCGCGATGTATAATAACATTGGTTCGCCCAAGTTGGGCACGGCCAAGACCGGATTTGTTGCCAATATGGCCTTTATTTCTTCGAGTCCGGCCGTGGCAGCATCCGTCCATTCGAAGTGTTCGGTGCGCCGGAGGAGGCGATAAAGGGGCAATGCCTTTTCTCCCAAGCGGGAGATGAAGCGGCTTAGAGCCGCCACGCATCCAGTCAATTTTTGTATTTGTTTGAGGTCTTTTGGGATATCCAACTGTGACAGAGCTCGGATCTTGGCTAGGTTTGCTTCGATTCCTCTACTGGATACAATGAAGCCCAAGAGCTTTCCGGCTGGTACGCCGAAAAAGCATTTTTCCGGGTTGAGCTTAATGTCATATGCTCGGAGGTTGTCGAATGTGAGCCTTAAATCGTCTACTAGAGTTTCGACGTGTTTGGTCTTGACGACCACATCATCTACGTATGCCTCCACTGTTTTGCCGATCTGGGTTGCCAGACATGTCTGAATCATGCGCTGATATGTTGCGCCGGCGTTTTTGTGCCCGAAGGGCATCGTGTTGAAGCAGAATGGTCCGTATGGAGTAATGAATGTCGTTGCGGCTTGGTCTGTCTCCGCCATCTTGATTTGATGGTAGCCGTAGTATGCGTCGAGGAAGCACAATGAATCGTGCCCTGTGGTAGCATCGATGATTTGGTCGATGCGGGGAAGGGGGAAAGGATCCTTTGGACAGGCCTTGTTAAGGTCTTTAAAATCGACACACAGGCGCCAGGATTTGTCCTTTTTGGGTACCATTACCAGGTTTGCTAGCGAGTCCGGATGTTTTATGTCTCTGATGAATCTAACTTCTAATAGTTTGGCTAGCTCCTCTCCCATTGCCTGTCTTTTGGGTTCGGAAAATCGCCGAAGAGCCTGTTTGACTGGCTTGAATCCTTTTAGGATGTTTAGGCTGTGTTCTGCCAGCCTGCGTGGGATTCCTGGCATATCTGAAGGGTGCCAGGCAAAGATGTCCCAATTTTCCCGAAGGAATTCTCGTAGTGCGGCGTCTACCTCAGGGTTTAATTATGCCCCAATGGAGGCCGTCTTTGTAGGGTCCGTTGGATGGACTTGGAATTTGACTATTTCATCCGCTGGCTTAAAAGAAGTGGACTTGGATCTCTTATCCAGTATCACATCATCCCTGTTCACCGTGGAGCGCAGTGCAGTGAGTTCTTCTGCCGCTAGGGCTTCGGATAGTGCCTCTAGGGCTAGTGCGGCTGTCTTATTTTCGCCATGGAGTGCTATGTCTGGATCACTAACAAGAGTGATGATTCCATTGGGCCCGGGCATTTTAGGCTTCATGTACCCGTAATGGGGTATAGCTTGAAAAATTGTGAATGCCTCTCGCCCTAATAAAGCGTGATATCCACTGCTGAACGGGGCCACTTGGAACGTGACCTCCTCGGACCTGTAATTGTCCGGCGAGGCGAACACCACATCCAGTGTAATTTTTCCTGTGCAGCGTGCTTCCCGACTAGGGATTGTTCCTCTAAAGGTTGTGCTGCTTCGCTCAATGCGGCTCCAGTCTATTTCCATTTTTTGAAGGGTTTCCTCGTAAATGAGGTTTAATCCGCTGCCGCCATCCATGAGCACTTTACTAAGACGAAAGCCATCCACTATTGGACTGAGGACCAATGCGGCTGGTGCTCGGGACGAAATTTAGGTTCGTGGCGTTGAAGGTGATAGCCGTGTCGCTCCATGGATTTATTGTTGCTACTTGGTAGACTTCGGCGAGGCTGCGGAGTGTTCGTTTCCGCATATTATTTGATGCAGAAGTCTCGAAGACAGTTAATACCGTACTGGTACAGTTGGGCTGATTCTCTGGGGCTAGAAGCTCTTCGCCACTTTTGGCCACCTGCCGTAGTATCCAACATGCTCAAAGGCTATGTGTTGGAGTGGTGCCCTCTATACTATGGATTTTACAGGGTCCGATGAGCCATCCCTCCAGTACGGTTCCATGCCCTTTAGGGGTTTTTTGCTTTTTGGTTTTATTCCCAGGTGCCTGAGCATGATGCACCCTTTTATTTCGGACTAGGGTTGTGTTCAGAGCCGGATTGTCCCAAAACTTGGTTTCAGTTTTCCAGGCACTCTCCATCGCACAGTACTTTCGTACTATAGACGCCAGGTCGGCGAAGCGTGTAATTTCACGACGACATATGGCGTTCATGATTCCCTTGTCCGTGCAATTGTTGCAGAAAATTGAGATTGCGCTTTCCTCACGGCGGTCCTTTATCCTGTCCATAACTAGGAGGAATCTGGCCCAGTAATGATGTACTGTTTCAGCGGGCTCTTGCCGGATTTGAGATAGATCGCTTGTGTTCGGGTGTGTGGGTGGAATTAAATTCGGAACCCCGCCCAATCTGAGGCTCAAGGGCCGAAAAATTTCCGAATTTGGAAGCTTAGATTGCTGCATGTTGTCCAACGAATCCGGTCCGCTGCCTGACTTTAGGTTCAGTACTTGATTGATGTCCGTCCCTCCGCGGGAATCCGGCATGGAGGGATCAGGAATCCGTACATAACTGGTCTTTAATATAGAAGAAGAGTCGCCGCGCTGTTCCTGTACCACAGCAACATGGTGGGTAGCCTGGGGAGAGTTGATCTCTCTCAGATCGGTTTTAAGCCCAATCTGATCGTAGTCTGTAGCAACTCCCAGGGCGGCGATGCGATCCAAGAGCTCATTTATGGAGCAGATCTCCATCGGATCTAGCTGCTCGGCGAGTTCCGAGTTGACGTGAAGATCGCTTTTGATGACCCGAGAGGTCATTGTCGGAGCGGCGGCCGAACAGGCGGTCATAAGAAAACCACCTAGCCGGATAGTTTGGCCGGTGGCCAAAGCTCCCTTGGCAATGGTACCGTGTTTAAAGATGGGGAGAGGCATCCTTCCTGATTGCGACGGCACAGAGGAGCTCTCAATGAAAGCACCAATGTCGGTGTCAAAACCGGCAGATCTCGGGTAGGGGGTTCCGAACTGTGCGTCTAGGCGGATGGTAACAGGAGACAAGGGACACGATGTTTTTACCCAGGTTCAGGCCCTCTCGATGGAGGTAAAACCCTACTCCTGCTTGATTGATATTGATGATATGGGTAGTACAAGAGTGGATCTACCACGAGATCAAGGAGGCTAAACCCTAGAAGCTAGCCTATGGTATGATTGTTGTTCGTCCTATGGACTAAAACCCTCCGGTTTATATAGACACGGGAGAGGGCTAGGGTTACACAGAGTCAGTTACAATGGTAGGAGATCTACATATCCGTATTGCCAAGCTTGCCTTCCACGCCAAGGAAAGTCCCATCCGGACACGGGACGAAGTCTTCAATCTTGTATCTTCATAGTCTTGGAGTCCAGCCAATGATGATAGTTCGGCTATCCGGACACCCCCTAGTCCAGGACTCCCTCACTAACACCGGCTCCAAGATCACATAAAGCAGTTTTAACATAATTTCTCTTAATGGAGCATGGTATAGTAGGTACTCCTGGATCTCCAAGTTTCTTCGGTATTCCACCCTTAAAAGTATAATTAGCAAGCATGGTGGAAATTTCAGCTTCTGGTATCTTTCTTTTATTAGTAATGATATCCTTCATATACTTAGCATAAGGATTTGTTTTGAGCACATCAGTTAATCGCATACGCAAAAAGATAGGTCTAATCATTTCAGCAAAGCGCTCAAAATCCTCATCATCCTTTTTCTTGGATGGTTTCTGAACCCATGGTTCCCTTTCTTTACCATATTTCCTAGCAACGAAGTCTCTTTTATCGTAATGTTGATTCTTTGATTGTGGGTTAGCAAGATCAACAACAGGTTCAACTTCTACATCATTATCATTACTAGGTTGAGCATCATCATGAACATCATCATTAACATTTTCACTAGGTTCATGTTCATTACTAGATTGTGTTTCAGCATCAGACATAGAGATAGCATTTGGATTCTCAGGTGGTTCAGCAATAGGTTCACTAGAAGTTTGCAAAGTCCGATCATTTTTCTTTTTCTTCCTTTTAGAAGAACTAGGTACATCAATATTATTTCTCTGAGAATCTTGCTCGATTCTCTTAGGGTGACCTTCAGGATACAAAGGTTCCTGAGTCATTCTACCAGTTCTAGTAGCCACTCTAACAACATAATCATTTTTCTCACTATTCATTTCATCAAGCACTTCTTTTTGAGCTTTAAGTACTTGTTCTACTTGAGTGGTAACCATAGAAGCATGTTTGCTAACAAGTTTAAGTCCACCTCTAATATTAGCCATATAATCACCCAAGCGTTTAATCATATAGGTATTTTGTTTTAATTGTCTACCAAAATAAGCATTAAAGTCATCTTGCTTAAACATAAAGTCGTCAAACTCATCCAAGCACTGACTAGCAATTTTAGTAGGAGGGACTTCAGCTTTATCATATCTATAGAGAGAATTTACCTTTACTACCCGTGTCGGGATATCGGGATCAGGAGGTTCTTCAGTGAATAAAGAATTGAGATCATATACTTCTTCAACAGGCGGTAAATTAAGACCGTGTATTTCTTCAATAGGAGGTAAATTCTTAACATCTTCAGCTTTAATACCTTTTTCTTTCATAGATTTCTTTGCCTCTTGCATATCTTCGGGACTGAGAAATAGAACACCTCTCTTCTTCGGAGTTGGTTTAGGAATAGGCTCAGTAATTGGCTCTGGAGCTGGCTCAGGAGGTGCCCAATTATTTTCATTTGTCAACATATTATTCAATAGAATTTCAGCTTCATCCGGTGTTCTTTCCCTGAAAAGAGAACCAGCACAACTATCCAGGTAATCTCTGGAAGCATCGGTTAGTCCATTATAAAAGATATCAAGTATTTCAGGTTTCTTGAGAGGATGATCATGCAAAGCATTAAGTAACTTGAGAAGCCTCCCCCAAGCTTGTGGGAGACTCTCTTCTTTAATTTGCACGAAGTTGTATATTTCCCTCAAAGCAACTTGTTTCTTATGAGCAGGGAAATATTTAGCAGAGAAGTAATAAATCATATCCTGGGGACTACGCACACAACCAGGATCAAGAGAATTAAACCATATCTTAGCATCACCCTTTAATGAGAATGGAAATATTTTGAGTATATAAAAGTAACGCGATCTCTCATCATTAGTAAACAGGGCAGCTATATCATTTAACTTAGTAAGATGTGCCACAACAGTTTCAGATTCATAACCAGAGAAAGGATCAGATTCAACCAAAGTAATTATATCTGGATCAATAGAAAATTCATAATAATCCTTGTCAGGAACACAGATAGGTGAAGTAGCAAAAGCAGGGTCGGGTTTCATTCCATCTCTAAGAGATTCTTTACTCCATTTAACTAGCAGCCTCTTAAGTTCGTATCTATCCTGGCAGGCAAAAATAGCTGCAGAAGATTCCGCATCAAAAAGATAACCCTCAGGAATAGCAGGCATATTTTCATCATCACTTTCATCATCGTATTCAGATTCAATAATTTCTCTTTCTCTAGACCTAGAAATTTGTTCATCTAGAAATTCACCAAGGGGCACAGTAGTATCAAGCATAGAAGTAGTTTCATCATAAGTATCATGCATAGCAGAAGTGGCATCATCAATAACATGCGACATATCAGAACGAATAGCAAAAGCAGGTTTCGGTGTCGCTAGCTTACTCATAACAGAAGGTGAATCAAGTGCAGAGCTAGATGGCAGTTCTTTACCTCCCCTCGTAGTTGAGGGATAAATTGTTGTCTTAGCGTCTTTCAAGTTCTTCATAGTGTCCAGCAGATATAAATCCCAAGTGACTCAAAGAATAGAGCTATGCTCCCCGGCAACAGCGCCAGAAAAAGGTCTTGATAACCCAAAAGTATAGGGGATCGCAATAGTTTTCGACGGTAGAGTATTCAACCCAAATTTATTGATTCGACACAAGGGGAGCCAAAGAATATTCTCAAGTATTAGCAGCTGAGTTGTCAATTCAACCACACCTGGAAACTTGGTATTTGCAGCAAAGTGTTCAGTAGCAAAGTAATATGATAGTGGTGGTAATGGTAACAAAAGTAAAGACAGCAAAAGTAATGTTTTTGGTATTTTTGTAGTGATTGTAACAGTAGCAACAGAAAAGTAAATAGCAAGAACCAGTATATGGAAAACTCGTAGGCACCGGCTTAGTGATGGATAATTATGCCGGATGCGGTTCGTCAGGTAACAGTCATAACATAGGGTGACACAGAACTAGCTCCAATTCATCAATCTAATGTAGGCATGTATTCCGAATATAGTCATACGTGCTTATGGAAAAAACTTGCATGACATCTTTTGTCCTACCCTCCCGTGGCAGCGGGGTCCTATTGGAAACTAAGGGATATTAAGGCCTCCTTTTAATAGAGAACCTGAACAAAGCATTAGCACATAGTGAATATATGAACTCCTCAAACTATGGTCATCACCGGGAGTGGTACCGATTATTGTCACTTCGGGTTGCCGGATCATAACACATAGTAGGTGACTATAGACTTGCAATATAGGATCAAGAACTCACATATATTCATGAAAACATAATAGGTTCAGATCTGAAATCATAGCACTCGGGCCCTAGTGACAAGCATTAAGCATAGCAAAGTCATAGCAACATCAATCTTAGAACACAGTGGATACTAGGGATCAAACCCTAACAAAGCTAACTCGA
Organism: Triticum timopheevii; assembly: GCA_963921465.1. Taxonomy (NCBI): domain Eukaryota; kingdom Viridiplantae; phylum Streptophyta; class Magnoliopsida; order Poales; family Poaceae; genus Triticum; species Triticum timopheevii. The sequence continues at coordinate 272,121,332 of OY997262.1, read as the reverse complement.
TTACATGATAAATCTCATCCAACCCATCACCGTCCAGCAAGCCTACGATGGAATTACTCACGCACGGCGGTGAGCATCATGAAATTGGTGATGGAGGATGGTTGATGATGACGACGGCGTCGAATCCCCCTCTCCGGAGCCCCGAACGGACTCCAGATCAGCCCTCCCGAGAGAGAGTAGGGCTTGGCGGTGGCTCCGTATCGTAAAACGCGATGATTTCTTCTCTCTGATTTTGTTTCTCCCCGAAAGCCGATATATGGAGTTGGAGTTGGCGTCGGAGGGTCTCCAGGGGGCCCACGAGGTAGGGGGGCACACCCCCCACCCTCGTGGACAGGGTGTGGGCCCCCTGGTCTTCATCTTTGGCGAGGATTTTTTATTATTTATTCTAAGATATTCCGTGGAGTTTCAGGTCATTCTGAGAACTTTTGTTTTCTGCACATAAAACAACATCATGGCAATTTTGCTGAAAACAACGTCAGTCCGGGTTAGTCCATTCAAATCATACAAGTTAGAGTCCAAAACAAGGGCAAAAGTGTTTGGAAAAGTAGATACGACGGAGACGTATCACCAACGCACGGTGGTTTTGAGTTCTTGAAGGGCATCTTCGAAGGGATCAAGGGATACACTATGGGCCAGATGACCAAGAGTCAACGCGGCAAGCTCTACATCGACGATGCAGGCTGGGGCCCCGAGGCCGGCTCAATTGAGTAAGGGTACCGGGTCCCCTTCGGTAGAATCCACGTCTTCATCGGCAAGATCGGTGAACCGGGCCCTAAGCTGGACATCTGCACCGACATCATCGAGACGGCTCAGCGTGCGCGACCCACCCAAGTTCAGCCCGCCGTGAAGTGTGCCTTCGTGGGATTCATCCATGGGCGGAATCTAAGGATAGATCTGTGTCTGGTGGTGAGACGGTTTTCTACTCTGATGGTGAGTCGTCCACTTGTGAAACTGATTCACTGTACCAACTGCAAGATGGACGGCTTGGGGGCTGTTCCGATGGCGGCAGTATTCCGGACCCCTATGAGCCGCCAAATAGGGTCTCGATTTTCATGGCCGGTACACAGCCAGTGCAGAATGCTTTGACTGCGGCAGCAATGATCTTCGAGTCAGCAACGACAACAGCAGCCGGGGCAGGAGGCCCTGTGCGCTGATACGTCTCTGTCGTATCTATAATTTTTGATTGTTTCATGCCAATATTCTACAACTTTTACATACTTTTGGCAACTTTTTATACTATTTTTGGGACTAACATATTGATCCAGTGCCTAGTGCCAGTTCCTGTTTGTTGCGTGATTTTTGTTTCGCAGAAAATCCATATCAAACAGAGTCCAAATAGGATAAAAACTGATTGAGATTTTTTTTGGAATATTTATGAATTTTGGGAAGAAGAATCAACGCGAGATGATGCCCGAGGGGGCCATGAGGTGGGGGGGCGCGCCCTGGGCCCTCGTGGCCACCCCGTAAGGCGTTTGGAGCCCTTCTTTCACCGCAAGAGCTAATATCCAGATAGAGATCGTGTCCAAATTTCAACCCAATAGGAGTTACGGATCTCCGGGAATATAAGAAACGGTGAAAAGCGCAGAAACAGGAAGAAACAGAGAGAGAGACAGAGAGAAAGATCCAATCTCGGAGGGGCTCTCGCCCCTCCCATGCCATGGAAGCCAAGGACCAGAGGGGAAATCCTTCTCCCATCTACGGAGAAGGTCAAGGAAGAATAAGAAGAAGGGGGGCTCTCTCCCCCTCTCTACCGGTGGCGCCGGAACGCTGCCTGGGCCATCATCGTCACCGCAATCTACACCAACACCTCCGTAATCTTCACCAACATCTTCATCACCTCCCCCCATCTATCTACAGCGGTCCACTCTCCCGCAACCCGCTGTACCCTCTACTTGAACATGCTGCTTTATGCTTCATATTATTATCCAATGATGTGTTGCCATCCTATGATGTCTGAGTAGATTTTAGTTGTCCTATCGGTAATTGGTGAATTGCTATGATTGGTTCAATTTGCTTGTGGTTATGTTGCTCTCCTTTTGTGCCCATCATATGAGCGCGCGCGTGGATCACACCATAGGGTTAGTTATATGTTGATAGGACTATGTATTGGAGGGCAAGAGTGACAGAAGCTTCAACCTAGCATAGAAATTGATGCATACGGGATTGAAGGGGGACCAATATATCTTAATGCTATGGTTGGGTTTTACCTTAATGAATGTTAGTAGTTGCGGATGCTTGCTAATAGTTCCAATCATAAGTGCATAGAATTCCAAGTCAGGGATGACATGCTAGCAGTAGCCTCTCCCACATAAAACTTGCTATCGGTCTAGTAAAGTAGTCAATTGCTTAGGGACAATTTCACAACTCCTACCACCACTTTTCCACACTCGCTATACTAACTTTATTGCTTCTTTACCTAAACAGCCCCTAGCTTTTATTTACGTGCTCTTTATTATCTTGCAAACCTATCCAACAACACCTACAAAGTACTTCTAGTTTCATACTTGTTCTAGGTAAAGCGAACGTCAAGCGTGCATAGAGTTGTATCGGTGGTCGATAGAACGTGAGGAAATAGTTGTTCTACCTTTAGATCCTCATTGGGTTCGACACTCTTACTTATCGAAAGAGGCTACAATTGATCCCCTATACTTGTGGGTTATCAAGACCTTTTTCTGGCGCCGTTGTCGGGGAGTTATAGCGTGGGGTGAATATTCTCGTGTGTGCTTGTTTGCTTTATCACTAAGTAATTTTTATTTGCTGTTCTAAGTTGTTCTCTATCTTTACTTATGGATATGGAACACGAAATACCAAAAAAATTAGGTGTACTTGCTACTCATGGAGATGGGGAACCTCCTAAATCCTCGATGCTTATTATGTGAAATATATTATGTACTACTTTGATAATCCTGAGAAAACCCCATTCAACTTTATAATGGGAGTAACGTTGGATCAACGTGAATACTTTAGGGATTACCGCTTGACTCAAAAAGGGAAACTATTATGGGATCAAATTCATATGTTGCATTGGTATGCTCGGGAACTGTGCTTGAGATATGATTATACTTGTTGCTCTAGGATGAAGGCTCCACACCTTCCCTTTTCATGCGAATTTAATGATAATAAAACCTTAGCTTCTTATGCTAATGGTATATATGATTACTATGATGTGTAACAAATAGAAGAATTCATTGCTTTTATGGGTGCTTACGAAATTGAATCTTTGTTTAAACTGTGTGAAAATCTTTATGATGCTGCTTACAGACCTAAAAATTTAGCTATCCTTAAATATTGCTATGAGAATTATAAATACAATTATGATATTGATGAATTTATTTAGAAAGTCTCCGCTGTCCAAGAAGAGACTAATATTTTGCAGGAATCTATGGAAGAAGAAATTGATGAAACTGTGAGCTCATTGGATGAAAAAGATGAGGAGGAGAGAGAATAACAAAAGGAGGAAGAGCGGATTGATCACCCGTGCCCACCTTCTAATGAGAGTAACTCTTCAACTCATACATTATTTAATTTCCCTCGTGCTTACCGAAGGATGATTGCAATGATGATTGTTATGATCCCGTTGATTCTCTTGAAATACCCTTTTTTGATGATGCTTGCTATGTTTGTGGCCATGATGCCAATATGAATGATGCTTATGGAGATGAACTTGCTATAGTTCCTTATGTTAAACATGAAATTGTTGCTATTGCACCCACACATAATAGTCCTATTATCTTTTTGAATTATCCAAACTACACTATATTGGAGAAGTTTTCTCTTATTAAGGATTATGTTGATGGGTTGCATTTTACCGTTGCACATGATGATTTTGATAGATATAATATGATTGTGCTTTCTGCTCCAACTTGCAATCATTATGAGAGAGGAACTACATCTCCGCCTCTTTATGTTTCCAACACGATAGAATTGCAAGAAACTGCTTATACTATGCATTGGCCTTTACTTGGTGTGCGTGAATTGTTCTTTTATGGCATGCTGATGCATAGGAAGAGAGTTATGTCGGCATTCTGGGAACGGGGGTCCCCAGACTTGCCTTCCTGCGGCCTGCGGCGTGGCTCAAAGGAGGCCCAGCACAACCCATCTTCATCAACGCGAGCTCAAGACCCTCACGAGGGGCCAAGCCTCGCGGGGCGGATGACAAGGACCTTCCTCAGGCACGGCCTCGTCGGGCTGGCTCATGAGGAGGCGGAGAGTTCAAGGCGGGGTACCTCACGAGGTGCCCATGAGGCAAGCCATGACGACCAAGGGCGCCAGTCGGGCGCCAGCCCGCGCAGTGTCCTCCTTTCCTCTTTGGTGCAAAGGGAGCAAGCGCAGGCGAGAGTATCAAGCAAAGGCGTCCATTTCGGTGCAACAAGACCAAGACCAGCCCAACGGCTGGAAGGGAGTCATCGTGGAGCCCAAGCCGGCGTCATCACCAGAGCCTTTGGCAGGCGAGGACCAACTTTAGTCAGTATAAGTGTACCCGCTGTTCCCCTTCAAAATGGCCAATTGTTGGCGCCCTTCCCGCTCAATATTTGGGAAGAGGCCCAGGGCCTTCGTCTATAAATAGGACTAGCCACCCGCGGGGTAGAGGCACCCGATATAGAGGCATCTGAGATAGAGGCAGCTAGATCTGATATCGAGAACCCAAGAGCCAGAACCAAGTAGCACCAACCAAGAACAGACCCTCGCGAGGCTGTTCTTCCTTGTATTATTCATCATCAGTCCAAGAGGCAATCCACCACACCACACACTGGAGTAGGGTATTACACCACAATGGTGACCTGAACCAGTATAAATCTTGTGTCTCTTGTGCTATTCTGTTTAGTAGTTTAGGTCCCATCGATTCGGCGAGGAGCGAGACGGTAGAGGGTTGAATCTCTGCGCACACCCCAGTGTTCGAACCTCAAGGGTCTGCCAGAACCCGAAATCCGACAAGTTAGACTACTTTGTTGCATGATATATGTTACTTTGTGCTCACTACTAAATCACAAATCATTGTTAATTAAAATTGGCTTTGATATACCTTGGGATCCGGGTGGATCCATTATGTTGAGCACTATATGCCTAGCTTAATGGCTTTAAAGAAAGCGCTGCCAGGAGACAACCCAGAAGTTTTAGAGAGTCATTTATTTCTGTTGTGTGCTTTCATAAAGTTTAAAAACAAAAAAATAAAGGGGGAACCCAACACTTTTCAATAAGGAAAGTGAAAGTGAGAGAGAAGCACATCGTTGAAGTGGGGGAGCTCCTTGAAATTTGTTCATGCGCACAGAAACTTTGTGAATCTTGATTACAGAAACTTTTCAACAAAAATAATTATCCCCTTGTAAAATTCCATTGTATTATAAAAATAATGTGCCAAGGTTTGCCTTTAGGATGTTTACAATGCTTGTTGGTTTGTGCGGTGCTGGACAGAAACTTTGTCTGTAATGCGCGATTTTACATTTTTTACTGGAACGTCAAAAGATTCTGAAAACTTTTGCACTGTCTTTCTATACAAATTGTTTATTTTTCATAATTTCTTCAGAATTTTTGGAGTACATAAATATGGTGAATGTTCAGATTACTACAGACTGTCCTGTTTAAGACAGATTCTGTTTTTGATGCATAGTTTGCTTGTTTTGATGAAACAATCGATTTCTATCAGTGGATTAAGCCATGGAAAAGTTATATTACAGTAGCTACAATGGAAAAACAAACTATTAATTGGTTTTCAAAAGGACTTAGAGTAGTGATTTGCTCTATTATACTAACGGATCTTACTGAGCTTTCTGTTGAGTTTTGTGTGGATGAAGTGTTCGAAGATCGAGGAGGTCTTGATGTGAGAAGAAGAAGAAGAGGCAAGAGCTCAAGCTTGGGGATGCCCAAGGCACCCTAAGTAATTCAAGGAGACTCAAGCGTCTAAACTTGGGGGTTCCCCGGAAGGCATCCCATCTTTCTTCAACAAGTATCGGTATGTTTTCGGATTCGTTTCGTTCATGCGATATGTGCAAATCTTGCGGCGTCTTTTGCATTTAGTTTTCACTTTTATTTTATGCACCATGCTGGTATGAGATAGTCCATGGTTGATTTATAGAATGCTCATTGCACTTCACTTAAATCTTTTGAGTATGGCTTTATAGAATGCTTCATGTGCTTCACTTATATCATTTGAAGTTTGGATTGCCTGTTTCTCTCCACATAGAAAACCGCCATTTGTAGAATGCTCTTTTGCTTCACTTATATTTGTTAGAGTGTGTGCATATATTTTGTATACAGAATGAAACTCTCTTGCTTCACTTATATCTATTTAGAGAGATGACAGGAATTGGTCATTCACATGGTTAGTCATAAAATCCTACATAAAACATGTAGATCACTGAATATGATATGTTTGATTCCTTGCAATAGTTTTGAGATATAGAGATGATAATATGTGGGAGGTGTTGGAAATATGCCCTAGAGGCAATAATAAAATGGTTATTATTATATTTCCTTGTTCATGATAATTGTCTATTGTTCATGCTATAATTGTGTTAACTGGAAACCGTAATACATGTGTGAATACATAGACCACAACATGTCCCTAGTGAGCCTCTAGTTGACTAGCTCGTTGATCAATAGATGGTTATGGTTTCCTGACCATGGACATTGGATGTCATTGATAACGAGATCACATCATTAGGAGAATGATGTGATGGACAAGACCCAATCTTAAGCATAGCACAAGGTCGTGTAGTTCGTTTGCTAAAGCTTTTCTAATGTAAAGTATCATTTCCTTAGACCATGAGATTGTGTAACTCCTGGATACCATAGGAGTGCTTTGGGTGTACCAAATGTCACAATGTAACTGGGTGACTATAAAGGTGCACTATAGGTATCTCCAAAAGTGTCTGTTGGGTTGGCACGAATTGAGACTGGGATTTGTCACTCCGTATGACGGAGAGGTATCTCTGGGCCCACTCGGTAATGCATCATCATATGAGCTCAATGTGACTAAGTAGTTAGTCACGGGATCATGCATTATGGAACGAGTAAAGTGACTTGCTGGTAACGAGATTGAACGAGGTATTGGGATACCGACGATCGAATCTCGGGCAAGTAACATACCGATTGACAAAGGGAATTGCATACGGGATTGCTTGAATCCTTGACATCGTGGTTCATCCGATGAGATCATTGTCGGTGTCAAAACCGGCGGATCTCGGGTAGGGGGTCCCAATCTGTGTGTCAAGGCTGATGATAACAAGAAGTAAGGGACACAGATGTTTACCCAGGTTTGGGCCCTCTCGATGGAGGTAAAACCCTACTTCCTGCTTGATTAATATTGATGATATGGGTAGTACAAGAGTAGATCTACCACGAGATCGTAGAGGCAAAACCCTAGGAGCTAGCCTATGATGGTATGAATGTAATTGTGATCGGCCTTCTAAGGACCAACCTCTCCGGTTTATATAGACACCGGAGAGGGCTAGGGTTTACATGGAGTTGGTTAAAAGGAAGGAAATATAATATCCGAATCGCCAAGCTTGCCTTCCACGCCAAGGAAAGTCCCATCCGGACACGGGCCGAAGTCTTGAGTCTTGTATCTTCATGCTTCAATAGTCCGGACGTTGTGCACAGTCCGGCTGTCCGGATACCCCCTAATCCAGGACTCCCTCAGTAGCCCCTGAACCAGGCTTCAATGACGATGAGTCCGACGCGCAGTATTGTCTTCGGCATTGCAAGGCGGGTTCCTCCTCCGAATACTCCAAAGTAATTATCGAACTCATAGACCATGTCCAGATCTGCAAGATTGTCTTCGTATGGTATAGATTTGATTTGCTGGCAATCTTCATGCGTCGTGCCCTTGTATCGTGGCTCGGTCCAATGCGAACCGACGTTTCCTACCCCACAACGACTCGCGTTACGAGGCAGTTTTACTGGTACGTCCCGTCGAGGCAGAGATCGTGTCCCTCTTATTACGGGATTTTCCACCAATATGAGCGTGCGTGAACCCACAATGGCAGTTGGTATTTACCCCGTGTGTTTTTAGATAAACCTCAAACAGTCACACCGGGGACTCTTGATATTTACGCTCCTTATAAAGGGGTCGAGACCTACGCCTCTTTCTTCACCTTCCTCGCGCCTTCTCGCACCTTGAGTTCTAACACCCGAAACCTAAGCTCCACCCCTCCAGAATCTGCCAGTATGTCCGGATCTGATCCTCAAGGCCGGTGGGTTGCCTCCTCGATCGAGGAGAAGGACATTGCGAAGCTTAGGGAGGTCGGATACCTGACCGCAGATATCCAGCATAGGCTTCCTGCTCCGGGGCAGGTTATCCCCACGCCGGAGCCCAATGAGTGTGTTGTTTTTGTCCCACACTTCCTCCGTGGTTTGGGTTTCACCCTCCATCCTTTCGTGAGGGGGCTCATGTTCTATTGTGGGCTGGATTTTCATGATCTGGCTCCCGATGCCATCCTCCATATCTCGTCGTTCATTATCGTGTGCGAGGCTTTTCTCCATGTCACGCCACACTTCGGCTTATGGCTCAAGACCTTCAATGTGAAGCCGAAGATGATCGAGGGGCGACACGTGGAGTTTGGAGGTGCCGTAATAAGAAGAAACGTCGATGCCCCATGGCCGGAGGGTTCTTTCCCGGAAGTATCTGACGTATGGCAGCGGAGGTGGTTTTATGCCAAGGCCCCAAGGGGCACAAACTGGGTAGCCGCCCCTGAGTTCCGCTCAGGCCCTCCGTTGCAGTTGGCATCCCGGACAGACATAGGATGTAATTGGGGGCCCGCAAGCAATGTGCCAATACTGCAGAACCGCATCCGGGAGCTTCTCGAGAGGGATATCAACCTTGTCAGCGTAATGCAAGTGATGTTAATCCGGCGGACGTTGTCGTGCCAAAGCCGGCCTCTTTGGATGTGGGAGTTCAATCCGGAGGGTCCGCGGACTATGAAGCACTTCTTCGGCTTAAAGCTCGAAGAGATGTGCAAATTATTCTTCGGACGGAAGGTAACGTGTCCGGACACTACCGAGGATGCGAGGCTAAGCTGCAACCTCCTAGATACTCAAGTAAGTGGCCTTAATGCCGGACACCCTGTTTTGTATTTGTCATACTTGTTTATTCTGAACATATCCGCGTCCAGGAATGGCTCAGCAAGGCGGAGAGAATCAGGTGCCCGGCAGGCCGGCACCACTTCCCGAAGGCTCGCTTGCCCCTACTATGGCCAAGATGCACGACCGGGTACTCAGCCGAATGCCCTCGGGGAAAGACAAGGGGAAGGATGAGAAATATGAACCCCACATACTATGTATCCGAACCGGGGATAGTCGGGGAGGAGAAGTCGAGGCCGCCTCCCCACGCGGGAAGAAGAGGGCCGCCTCCGAAAATTTGGAGGCAGAGATGCCCAAATTGGGGAAAAAGGGATCCCCAGGGGTCCTTGGCCCAACAGGCACCCTCACCGCATCATGACCTCGAGTGGGCCAACCCTCCAATGAGTCGTAAGTCAATCATTAACTTAAAGGTACCGTATTTCTCCTGGATCATTGACCAGGACTCAACCTTTTGCAGTCCGGCTGGCAGCTCTTATCAACAGGGATCGTCTTCGGGCAACCTTCCTCCGGAGATGATGGAGAGCGAGACCCCACCTTCCTCTCCAGTTCTTGACGCGGGCAACACCGAGGTGTCGTCACGAAGGAGCCCGAATCCGCCAAGGCTGGAAGCCAATGCGCCAGCCGCCCTAAGTCCGGACGTACTGACGGGCTTACTAGAGCGAGCTGCGCTCTCGGAGGAGCACCGCTCATTAATGAGCATGGTGGTCAAGAAGATTTCATCCGCTACAAGCGGATTCAATGAAGCATTCACAAGCCTGCTTAGAGGCTTTGAGGTATGTAATGGAAAACTCACTATTTCTTTGGTTGTAAGGCACGCGCTAGGTGTGCTCCATATAGATAGCATCCCCCGAGACTCTGGTTTCCCGCCCTAGGCAGCAAACGGGGGATCATAAACCAATGATAGTTTTGTAAACATGTGCAGGTACCTGTGGGTCCGGCCGCCGGCCCGTCTGTTGAAGTTGCCAAACTATCAAGACAAATTGGGTCGATTGATGCCGATATTACTCTGATGAATGAGCGGCTGGATACATCACAAGGTATGTGCCCTGTCTCCCATTGCATAGGAAAACATTAAGGTGGCCTTTGTTAATATAATTTGTTCAGACTGTAGATGGTGCTCCCGCCGTGGAGGCCCTGAGGGCTGAACTTGCTCTAGCCAAGGAACAAGCCCGGGTGAGCCATGCGGCTGCCCTAAAGGCGGCTGAGGAATTGAGAGCCGAACAAGCTGCTCATCACCGAAGCGAGGAAAAGATAGCCGAAATGGCTATCGAGTTAAAACATGCCGCTGACCGGTATGAGCTCCTGAAGAAGGAGCATGAAGATAAATCGGCTGACCTGAGCAAGGCGCTGAATGCCACCAAGGAAATGCGGACCGAGCTCAGGGGTGCAAGGGAGGAGCTTCAACAGGCCGGAAAAATCACGGCTGGAGGCTCCTATTTGCTGCAGACGAAATTCTTCGATCCGAAGTACGCTCCCCTTGATGGACGCTGGAGCTCGCCGGACGCATATGCGGACCTGGCGAAGAGTATGGCTGATGCTATGGAGTTCTTCAAAGATCAGGGTGAAAAGGAGGTGGAGAAGCTTTTTTGGTCACAGTTCCATGCTCCCACCCGCCCGCTGCCGTTAAGTGATAAGATGGCTGCTATGGCGGAGCTCCATCGGCTGTCCGGGCTTGCGATGCGGTCTGTAATAGATCATCTTTGGCCGAAGGAGCCTAAGCCGGACATCTACTTTGGTTTAGTGCAACAGTTCCTTAGGGTCGTGCCCTGGATCGATGCCATGAGGAGGTCAGCATGAATAGAGGGTGCGCGAATGGCCCTTGCACGCGTTAAAGCATATTGGACGGATATGGATGCCAGTATGATAGCGTCATAGGATCCGGTAGGGGGTCAATATCCGGCCGGGCACTACTTGGCACTGGTCACGGAGGGTGCCCGCCTGATAGAGGCGCAGTGCCCGAAAGATCTCCTCTTCGAGTGATGATTCAAATTATTGTAAAAACATTTTGATTAGAAGGTTATATTTATAATTTGTGTCTGAAAATATGATTATGTCCCCTGTGCTGCTGTTTATATATATATATATATATGTGTGTGTGTGTGTGTGTGTGTGTGTGTGTGTGTGTGTGTGTGTGTGTGTAATCCGAAAGATAGCAGTGGTTGGCTTCATCCCCCACGCATACAATGCGGGGGTGTTCGTGAAAAAATGTGCCTGATCACTCTTTATCCAACGTCTTGGTCCGGCAAGGAGGTGATCGCACGTCGAACTAGGCAACCGGACTATATAGTTGTAACACTTTCACTTAGCCGCGGGATTCTAATATTGGGGCTACTATGTAGCCCCTGGTACCATCGCGTGCATCCGAATACGGGCGCGTATGTACCTGGCCGGGAAATGGCCCTTCGTTAAGGCGGAGGAATCCTAGAGATTCTGGTGAGTCGTTGAGTGGTTGATCAGTCTCTCGCTGCATCATGATGGTCAGTTTTCGGCTTTCTCTACTGAGGTGCTCATCCGGAATAACCAGGGCACAATCGCAGTAGTTCTCCTTTGGCCATCTTAGCCAATTAATTATAACAGAACGTAAGGCGGCAAACCGAGGAGCCGGGCAATCCCAACATTTGACCAAAGACATGATTCGGAGCTGATGCATATAAGGCCAAACTCGTGATGCCGAACACTCCCGAAGGTATTCCGACTTTCTAACAGATGATGGGCTCAAGAATGCCCATGCATTATAAACCATGTACGTCCAGGTGCGTGCATTAATCTATCATGGCGAAATGCCAAAACCAGCAGTATCCTCTGTGGGTATGGAACCCGTGGGATGATGAAACAACAAGAGGCAATAAAAAAGGTTTACACAGGGGCTTAATCTAAAAAGAAACCTGTTGGACGGGGCCCTGCTGCACGTCTGCGCCTTTGTCTCCATTGTGCCGCATCCTGGAAGGGTATCGTGCGAACATTGTCTGCGGAAAAAGGGGATCTCATAGAAGAGTGCAACGTAAGTGTGCGATGGATAGTAGAAAATGTAAAATGCTGGCCTGCCAATAAGGTTGAGCCGAGAGTGTGGGGCTTTATTATTGGCCCCTGGTGTCTGCTATAGGATTGCATATACAATTGCCCTGGTTTAATGTGGGCTGCCGGACTCGTCTAACCGTGTCCGTGGTCTTAACGACCTGGTGTAATTTTGTTTTAGAGGCCGCTTATAGTCCGGCCACTAGGGCCGTCGCATATTCCTCTACACGCGAAAGGCGTTCCGTTAATGGTGATGACGCCGCGTGGACCGGGCATCTTGAGTGTAAGGTAGCCATAATGCAGCAATGCGTTGAAGCGGGCAAAGGCCATTCTTCCAAGCAATGCTTGATAGCTGCTTTGGAAGGGTGCGATGATGAAGACTAGGTCTTCGCTTCTGGAGTTGCCTGGAGAGCCGAATGTTACCTCCAGTACGACGGAGCCCTTGCTATAGGCTTCAACGCCTGGTATCACCCCTTCAAAGGTGGTGTGAATCTTGCCGATTCTGGATGAGTCTACCCCCATCCTACGGACAGTGTCCTGATATATCAAACTGAGACTGCTACCACCGTCCATGAGGACACGAGTGAGATGGTATCCGTCGATTATTGGGTCAAGCACCAGGGCATTTGATCCTGCGCGCCGAATGCTAGTTTGGCCGTCTGGTTGATCGAAGGTGATCGAACAAGACATCCAACAGTTAGGTGTGGGTACGATGGGCTCTATATCGCGTGCATCTTTATGGGTGCATTCGTGCCTTCCCAAGGATGTACGAGTCGCGTGGATCATGTTCACTGTTTTAACCTCTGGCGGGAATGTTTTCTGTCCCCCAGTGTTCGGTTGGCGAGGTTCATCCTCGTCTTCACTTGGTGTTTCCCTTCCCTTGTGTTCGGCGTTTAGTTTGCCAGCCTGCTTGAAGACCCAGCACTCTCTGTGCGTGTGGTTCGCAGGTTTGTCGGGGGTGCCATGAATTTGGCATAGTCTATCCAGAACTCTATTCAGACCAGACGGTCCCTCTTTACTGCCTTTAGGTTGCTTATTTTGCTGATTAGGCCGAGAGCCCCTGAATCCGGCATTAACCGTTGTGTTATCCAGGCTCTCTTCCTTGTTTTGGCGTTTATTTTTATTACGCCGTGGCTTCCCGTTGCCGTCCCTTATTTCGGATGTGCTGGGGTCGCTAGTGCCTTTGCGGGCGAGCCAGCTATCTTCTCCCGCGCAACAGCGGGTCATAAGGCTTGTTAGGGCTGCCATTGTCCTTGGATTTTCTTGGCCAAGGTGTCTGGGGAGCCACTCGTCACGGATGCTGTGTTTGAAAGCCGCTAAGGCTTCGGCATCCGGACACTCAATGATTTGATTCTTCTTAGTGAGGAATCTGTTCCAAAGCTTGCGGGCAGACTCTTCGGGTTGTTGGATTATGTGGCTTAAATCGTCAGCATCCGGAGGCCGGACATAAGTCCCTTGAAAATTGGCCCTGAAAGCGTCCTCTAGTTCTTCCCAGCTACCGATTGAATTTTCGGGGAGGCTTTTCAACCAGTGTCGAGCTGGTCCCTTTAATTTGAGGGGAAGGTATTTGATGGCGTGGAGGTCATCCCCATGAGCCATGTGTATGTGCAGGATAAAGTCATCGATCCAGACCCCTGGGTCTGTCGTCCCATCGTATGCCTCTATGTTCACAGGTTTAAAGCCCTGTGGGAATTCATGGTCCAGTACTTCATCCGTAAAGCACAGGGGGTGAGCAGAACCTTTGTATCTGGACGCGCTGTGGCATGCCGTCGGCTGCTGTTGTTTTTGGTGTTTACTCTGAACTGGTGTTTGGTGGTCATAATTGTTTTGACGACCACAGTCCCTCACCGGGGTGTCTCCTTTAGATCCGTAGATGGACCTAGCTGCGCCAGCTTTCTTCTCTAGATGCTCACGTAGATCGTGGGCGTCTTCGGTAGCTGATTTATTGCGGCTATGAGGTGGTACTCCTGGTCTCTTGTTCATGTTGTTCTTCGGTGGAACGGCCTCGTCGTCGAATTCTGGCAGTAGCTTGCGTCTTGGGTAGCTCTTTGTATGGAGATCGTCGCCATATCTTTCTTCCGTGTCTAGCACTTTATTCCATCTGCGATTGAGCGTTTCCTGTGCGGCTTTAAGCCGTTGCTTCTGCTTCTTCAGACTTCTCGCTGTGGCCATAAGCTTTCTATGGAGGTTCTCTCGTTCCACGCGTTCTTCCAGGACGATGAATGCGTCATCGTCCGGACTGTCTTCTTGTCCTGAGCCGGATTGGTGAACTTGTCCCTCTGGATCATTTTCTTCAGGCATATGACCCGGACTATGTTCGGTGTGATCTGGTTCGTCCTGCTCCATCGCTCGTTCTGTTTGGTTGCTATTGCCATCGGGGTTGACCGGAGTATCCATTCTTCTGGCGTTCTTGCTGATATTGTTACTGTTGCCGGATTTGGAACAGCGTCTGTGCCGTCGCTTTGGTTTTTGCCCAGGGGTGTTATCTTCTGGATTGCCACCGTTGCCTTCCTTGGGCGTATCCACCATGTATATGTCGTGTGGCGAGGCGCGAATCCGGCACCTCATAGATTCTGAGTCTTCTCCTGCATCGTCGTCCATACCATCGATGCCTTCGGAGTCGAAGTCCAGCACGTCGGTTAAATCATCAACTGTGGCTATGATATGGGTGGTGGGTGGGCAACGAATGTCTTCGTCGCCTGCTTCCCACTCGAGCCGGACATTGTTCGGCCCGAGATTCGCTGTCAAAGAGAGAGTTTTGAATGAGTTTAGTATGTCGCCGAAGGGCGAGTGCTGAAAGATGTTCGCCGCGGTGAACTCCATCACAGGAGCCCAACCGGGATCGGCGGGCCTGGGGATGTACGGACTAGAGCCTACAACCGGACAGGGGTCCAAGGGCCCGGGGTCACCGGTTTGCTCAAAAGTGAAGCCTGTGTTCGGCTCCATCACCGATGGGGGTACGGCCTGCGGGAAGGGTTCCAGCCCTCCGTCTTTAGGCAACGCAACCTGTCCCGGATTTAGGCCCGGGGCTTCTGCTGGGATGATATCACAAGCAACATCTGACGGTAGGTCTAAGCCATGCTCATCGTGACTGTTCGGCGCTTCTGGCGCTGGCTCGAATCTGTGATTCAGGTTTCTGAACCCGATTTGAGGGCCAGGGGCATAGCTATCGATCTGCTCCAAGTGGCCAAGTGAATTGGCCCGCAGCGCGAAGCCGCCGAACACGAAGATCTGTCCGGGGAGGAAAGTCTCACCCTGGGTGGCGTCGTTAATGATGATTGAAGGAGCCATCGAGCCTGATGGCGATGTCATAGAGGAACTCTCAATGAAAGCACCAATGTCGGTGTCAAAACCGGCGGATCTCGGGTAGGGGGTCCCGATCTATGCGTCAAGGCTGATGATAACAAGAAGTAAGGGACACAGATGTTTACCCAGGTTCGGGCCCTCTCGATGGAGGTAAAACCCTACTTCCTGCTTGATTAATATTGATGATATGGGTAGTACAAGAGTAGATTTACCATGAGATCGTAGAGGCTAAACCCTAGGAACTAGCCTATGATGGTATGAATGTAATTGTGGTCGGCCTTCTAAGGACCAACCTCTCCGGTTTATATAGACACCGAAGAGGGCTAGGGTTACAAGGAAGGAAATATAATATACGAATCGCCAAGCTTGCCTTCCACGCCAAGGAAAGTCCCATCCGGACACGGGCCGAAGCCTTGAGTCTTGTATCTTCACGCTTCAATAGACCAGACGTTGTGCACAGTCCGGCTGTCCGGATACCCCGTAATCCAGGACTCCCTCAATCATCGTAGAACTTGTGGGAGCCAACATGGGTATCCAGATCCCGCTGTTGGTTATTGGCCAAAGAGCTGTCTCGGTCATGTCTGCATGATTCCCGAACCCGTAGGGTCTACACACTTAAGGTTCGATGACGCTAGGGTTATAAAGGAAGTTTGTATGTGGTTACTGAATGTTATGCCGAGTCCCGGATGAGATCTCGGATGTCACGAGGAGTTCCAGAATGGTCCGGAGGTAAAGATTTATATATGGGAAGTCCAATTTCCGTCACCGGAATAGTTTCGAGGGCTATCGATATTGTATCGGGACCACCGAAAGGTGTCCGGAGGTCCACCGGGTGGGTCCACCTGCCCCGGGGGGCTTGATGGGCTGAACATGGGAGGGAACCAGCCCCTAGTGGGTTGGTGCGCCCCTCCCCAAGGTCCCAAGGTGCCTAGGGTTGAAAACCCTAGGGGAGGGGGGCGCCACCACCTTGCTTGGGGGGGAAGGCACCCCTCCTGGCCGCCGCCCCTCCCCTCTAGATGGTATCTGGAGGGGGCCGGCCCCCTCTCCCCTTCCCCTATATATAGTTGGGGTTTTGGGGCTGCCAAGCACATGATTTTTCCTCTCTCCTGGCGCAGCCCTACCCCTCTCCCTTCTCGTCTCTCACAGCGCTTGGTGAAGCCCTGCTGGAGTGCCACGCTCCTCCATCACCACCATGCCGTTGTGCTGCTGCTGGACGGAGTCTTCCCCAACCTCTCCCTCTCTCCTTGCTGGATCAAGGCACGGGAGACGTCACCGGGCTGTACGTGTGTTGAACGCGGAGGCACCGTTCTTCGGTGCTTAGATCGGGTTCGGCCGCGATCTGAATCGCTTCGTGAACGACTCCACCGACCGCGTTCTTGTAACGCTTCCGCATCGCGATCTTCAAGGGTATGAAGATGCACTCCCCTCTCTCTTGTTGCTAGTATCTCCATAGATTGATCTTGGTGATGCGTAGAAAGTTTTGAATTTCTGCTACGTTCCCCAACAGTGGCAACATGAGCTAGGTCTATTGCGTAGATTCTATGCACGAGTAGAACACAAGTAGTTGTGGGCGTTGATTTTGTTCAATATGCTTACCGTTACTAGTCCTATCTTGTTGCGACGGTATTGGGGGATGAAGCGGCCCGGACCGACCTTACACGTACACTTACGTGAGACAGGTTCCACTGACTAACATGCACTTGTTGCATAATGTGGCTAGCGGGTGCCAGTCTCTCCCACTTTAGTCGGACCGGATTCGACGAAAAGGGTCCTTATGAAGGGTAAATAGCAATTGGCATATCACGTTGTGGTTTTGGCGTATGTAAGAAACGTTCTTGCTAGAAACCTATAGCAGCCACGTAAAAACTTGCAACAACAATTAGAGGACGTCTAACTTGTTTTTGCAGCATATGCCGTGTGATGTGATATGGCCAAGAAGGATGTGGTGAATGAAATATATGTGATGTATGAGATTGATCATATTCTTGTAATAGGAATCACGACTTGCATGTCGATGAGTATGACAACCGACAGGAGCCATAGGAGTTGTCTTTATTTATTGTATGACCTGCGTGTCACTGAATAACGCCATGTAATTACTTTACTTCATTGCTAAACCGTTAGCCATAGTAGTAGAAGTAATAGTTGGCGAGACAACTTCATGGAGACACGATGATGGAGATCATGATGATGGAGATCATGGTGTCATGCCGGTGACGATGATGATCGTGGAGCCCCGAAGATGGAGATCAAAAGGAGCAAAATGATATTGGCCATATCATGTCACTATTTGATTGCATGTGATGTTTATCATGTTTATGCATCTTATTTGCTTAGAACGATGGTAGTAAATAAGATGATCCCTCATAATAATTTCAAGAAAGTGTTCCCCCTAACTGTGCACCGTTGCGAAAGTTCGTTGTTTCGAAGCACCACGTGATGATCGGGTGTGATAGATTCTAACGTTCACATACAACGGGTGTAAGCCAGATTTACACACGCGAAACACTTAGGTTAACTTGACGAGCCTAGCATGTACAGACATGGCCTCGGAACACAAGAGACCGAAAGGTCGAACATGAGTCGTATAGTGGATACGATCAACATGGAGATGTTCACCGATGATGACTAGTCTGTCTCACGTGATGATCGGACACGGCCTAGTTGACTCGGATCATGTATCACTTAGATGACTAGAGGGATGTCTATCTGAGTGGGAGTTCATAAGATGAACTTAACTATCCTGAACATAGTCAAGAGGACTTTGCAAATTATGTCGTATCTTGCGCTTTAGTTCTACTGTTTAAGATATGTTCCTACAGAAAATTTTAGTTGAAAGTTGATAGTAGCAATTATGCGGACTGGGTCCATATACTGAGGATTGTCCTCATTGCTGCATAGAAGGCTTATGTCCTTAATGCACTGCTCGGTGTGCTGAACCTCGAGCGTAGTTTGTGGATGTTACGAACATCTGACATACACGTTTTGATGACTACGTGATAGTTCAGTGCGTAATGTTAAACGGTTTAGAATTGAGGCAACGAAGACATTTTTTGAAAAATCGCAGAACATATGCGATGTTCCAAGAGCTGAAATTAGGATTTCAAGCTCATGCCCACATCAAGAGGTATGAGACCTCCGACAAGTTTCTTAACCTGCAAACTAAGGGAGAAAAGCTGAATCATTGAGCATGTGCTCAGATTGTTTGAGTACTACAATCACTTGAATCGAGTGGGAGTTAATCTTCCAGATGAGATAGTGATGGTTCTCCATACTCACTGCCACCAAGCTATTAGAGCTTCGTAATGAACTATAACATATCAGGGATAGACATGATGATCCTTGAGCAATTCGCGATGTTTGACACCGTGAAAGTAGAAACCGAGTAGGAGCATCAATTGTTGATGGTTAGTAAAACCACTAGTTTCAAGAAGGGCAAGGGCAAGAAGGGATACTTCATGAGACGACAAATCAATTGCTGCTCTAGTGAAGAAACCCAGGGTTGAACCCAAACCCGAGACTAAGTGCTTCTGTAATGAGGGAACGGTCACTGAAGCAGAACTACCCTAGATACTTGGTAGATGAGAAGGCTGGCAAGGTTGACAGAAATATATTGGATATACACTGTATTAAATGTGTACTTTACTAGTACTCCTAGTAGCACCAGGGTATTAAGATAGCGGTTCGGTTGCTATGTGTTAGTAACTCGAAATAAAATAGCTACGGAATAAACGGAGACTAGCTAAAGGTGAGATCACGATATGTGTTGGAAGTGTTTCCAAGGTTGATGTGATCAAGCATCGCATACTCCCTCTACCATCAAGATTGGTGTTAAACCTAAATAATTTTAATTTGGTGTTTGCATTGAGCATAGACATGATTGGATTATGTTTATCGCAATACAGTTTTTCATTTAAGGAGAATAATGGTTACTCTATTATTTGAATAATACCTTCAATGGTCTTGCACCTAACATGAATGGTTTATTGAATCTCAATCGTAGTGATACACATGTTCATGCCAAAAGATATAAGATAGTAATGATAGTACCACATACTTGTGGCACTACCATTTGAGTCATATTGATATAAAATTCATGAAGAAGCTCCATGTTGATGGATCTTTGGACTCACTCATTTTTGAAAAGATTGAGACATGTGAACCATGTCTACTGGTATATATGCATGAAGAAACTCCATACAGATGGATCATTTGGACTCACTTGATTTTGAATCACTTGAGACATGCAAATCATGCCACATGGGCAAGATGACTGAAAGGCGTAGTTTTCAGTGAGATGGAACAAGAAAGCGACTTGTTCGAAGTAATACATTTTGATGTGTTCAGTCCAATGAGTGCTGAGGCACGTAGTGGATATCGTTATGTTCTTACTTCACAGATGATTTGAGTAGATGCTAAGTATATTTACTTGATGAATCACAAGTCTGAATTATTGAAAGGTTCAAGTAATTTTAGGGTGAAGTTGAAAATCATCGTGACAAGAGGATAAAAATGTCTATGATATGATCATAGAGATGAATATCTGAGTTGCGAGTTTGGTACACAATTAAGACATTTTGGAAATTGTTTCACAACTAATACCGCCTGGAACACCATAGTGTGATGGTGTGTCCAAACATCATAGCTTCACCCTATTGGATATGGTGCATACCATGATGTCTCTTATCAAATTACCACTATCGTTTATGGGTTAGGCATTAGAGACAACCGCATTCACTTTAAATAGGGCACCATGTAATTCCGTTGAGATGACACCGTATGAACTATGGTTTAGAGAAACCTAAGCTGTCATTTCTTAAAAGTTTGGGGTTGCGACGCTTATGTGAAAAGTTTTAGCCTGATAAGCTCGAACCCAAAGCGGATAAATGCATCTTCATGGCACACCCAAAACAGTTGGGTATACCTCCTATTCAGATCCAGAAGCAAAAGAGATTGTTTCTAGAATTGGATCCTTTCTTGAGGAAAAGTTTCTCCCGAAAGAAATGAGTGGGAGGATGGTGGAGACTTGATGACGTTATTGAACCATCACTTCAACCAGTGTGTAGCAGGGTACATGAAGTCGTTTCTGTAGCACCTACACCAATTGAAGTGGAAGCTAATGATAGTGATCACGAAACTTCAGATCAAGTCACTACCAATACTCGTAGGTCGACAAGGATGCGTACTATTTCAGAGTGGTACGTAATCCTGTCTTGGAGGTCATGTTGCTAGACAACAATGAACCTATGAGCTATGGAGAAGCGATGGTGGGCCTGGATTCCGATGAATGGCTTGAGGCCATAAAATCCGAGAGAGGATCCATGTATGAAACCAAAGTATAGACTTTGGAAGAACTACTTGATGGTCGTAAGGCTATTGGGTACAGATGGATTTTAAAAGGAAGACGGACAATGATGGTAAGTATCACCATTAAGAAAGCTCGACTTGTCATTAAGATGTTTTCCGACAAGTTCAAGGAGTTGACTATGATGAGACTTTCTCACTCGTAGTGATGCTAAGAGTCTGTTGAAATTATATTAGCAGTTCCTGCATTATTTATGAAATCTTGCAGATAGGATGTCAAAACATTGTTTCCTCAACGATTTTCTTGAGGAAAGGTTGTATGTGATACAACCAGAAGGTTTTCTCAATCCTGAAAGATGCTAACAAGTATGCAAAGCTCCAGTAATCCTTCTAAGGACTGGAGTAAGCATCTCGGAGATGGAATATACGCTTTGATGAGATGATCAAAGATTTTGGGTTTATACAAAGTTTATGGGAAACTTGTATTTCCAAAGAAGTGAGTGGGAGCACTATAGAATTTCTGATGAGTATATGTTGTTGACATATTGTTGATCAGAAATGATGCAGAGTTTTTGGAAAGCATATAGGGTTATTTGAAAAGTGTTTTTCAATGGAAAACCTGGATTAAGCTACTTGAACATTGAGCATCAAGATCTATAAGGATAGATCAAAATCTCTTAATGGTACTTTCAAATGAATACACACCGTGACAAGATTTTGAAGGAGTTCAAAATAGATCAGCAAAGAAGGAGTTCTTGGCTGTGTTATAAGGTGTGAGTATTGAGTAAGGCTCAAGACCTGACCATGGCAGAAGAGAGAGAAAGGACGAAGGTCGTCCCCTATGCTTTAGACGTTGGCTCTGCAGTATGCTATGCTGAGTACCGCACTTGAAGTGTGCCTTGCCATGAGTCAGTCAAGGGGTACAAGAGTGATCTAGGAATGGATCACATGACAGCGGTCAAACTTAACCTTAGTAACTAGTGGACTAAGGAATTTTCTCGATTATGGAGGTGGTAAAAGAGTTCGTCGTAAATGGGTTACGTCGATGCAAACTTTGACACTAATCTGGATGACTCTGAGTAGTAGACCGGATTCGTATAGTAGAGTAGTTATTTGGAATAGTTCCAAATAGCGCGTGGTAGCTGCATCTAGGAGATGACATAGAGATTTGTAAAGCACACACGGATCTGAAAGATTCAGACCCGTTGACTAACAACCTCTCTCACAAGCGAGATATGATCAAAACCAATGGGTGTTGGATTCATTGCAATCACATAGTGATGTGAACTTGATTATTGACTCTAATGCAAGTGGGAGACTGTTGGAAATATGCCCTAGAGGCAATAATGAAATGGTTATTATTATATTTCCTTGTTCATGATAATTATCTATTGTTCATGCTATAATTGTGTTAACTGGAAACCGTAATACATGTGTGAATACATAGACCACAACATGTCCCTAGTGAGCCTCTAGTTGACTAGCTCGTTGATCAATAGATGGTTATGGTTTCCTGACCATGGACATTGGATGTCATTGATAACGGGATCACATCATTAGGAGAATGATGTGATGGACAAGACCCAATCCTAAGCATAGCACAAGGTCGTGTAGTTCGTTTGCTAAAGATTTTCTAATGTCAAGTATCATTTCCTTAGACCATGAGATTATGTAACTCCCGGATACCGTAGGTGTGCTTTGGGTGTACCAAACGTCACAACGTAACTAGGTGACTATAAAGGTGCACTACAGTTGTCTCTGAAAGTGACTGTTGGGTTGGCATGAATCAAGACTGGGATTTGTCACTCCGTATGACGGAGAGGTATCTCTGGGCCCACTTGGTAATGCATCATCGTAATGAGCGCAATGTGACTAAGTAGTTAGTCACGGGTGTTGGAAATATGCCCTAGAGGCAATAATAAAAGGATTATTATATTTCAATGTTCATGATAATTGTCTTTTGTTCATGCTATAACTGTATTATCCGGAAATCGTAATACACGTGTGAACACTTAGACCCAATGAGTCCCTAGTGAGCCTCTAGTTGACTAGCTCGTTATGATCAATAGATAGTCATGGTTTCCTGACTATGGACATAGGATGTCGTTGATAACGGGATCACATCATTAGGAGAATGATGTGATGGACAAGACCCAATCATAAGCATAGCATAAAAGATCGTATAGTTCGTTTGCTAGAAGCTTTGCCAATGTCAAGTATCTATTCCTTCGACCATGAGATCGTGTAACTCCCGGTTACCGTAGGAGTGCCTTGGGTGTATCAAACGTCACAACGTAACTGGGTGACTATAAAGGTGCATTACAGGTATCTCCGAAAGTATCTGTTGGGTTGACACGGATCGAGACTGGGATTTGTCACTCCGTATAACGGAGAGGTATCTCTGGGCCCACTCGGTAATGCATCATCATAATGAGCTCAATGTGACCAAGGTGTTGGCCACGGGATCATGCATTACGGTACGAGTAAAGTGACTTGCCGGGTAACGAGACTGAACAAGGTATTGGGATACCGACGATCGAGTCTCGGGCAAGTAACGTACCGATTGACAAAGGGAATTGTATACAGGGTTTGATCGAATCCTCGACATCGTGGTTCAACCGATGAAATCATCGAGGAGCATGTGGGAGCCAACATGGATATCCAGACCCCGCTGTTGGTTATTGCCCGAGAGTCGTCTCGGTCATGTCTGCGTGTCTCCCGAACCCGTAGGGTCTACACACTTAAGGTTCGGTGACGCTAGGGTTAGTAGGAAGTCAAGTATGTGACTACCGAATGATGTTCGGAGTCCCGGATGAGATCCCGGACGTCACGAGGAGTTCCGGAATGGTCCGGAGGTAAAGATTCATATATGGGAAGTCCTGTTTCGGGCATCGGGACAAGTTTCGGGGTTATCGGTATTGTACCGGGACCACCGGAGGGGTCCCGGGGGCCCACCGGGTGGGGCCACCTGCCCCGGGGGGCCACATGGGCTGTAGGGGGTGCGCCTTGGCCTGCATGGGCCAAGGGCACCAGCCCCACATAGGCCCATGCGCCTAGGGTTCAAGGGGGCAAGAGTCCTAGGAGGGGAAGGCACCTCCTAGGTGCCTTGGGGGGGAGGGAAACCCCCCCTTGGCCGCCGCCCCCTAGGAGATTGGATCTCCTAGGGCCGGCCACCCCCCCCTTGGCCCTCCTATATATAGTGGGGGAGAGGAGGGACTTCAGACCTTGAGTCCTTGGCCTTTGGTTGCCTCCTTCTCCCTCCCCAACACCTCTCCTCCTCCGTTGTGTGCTCGGCGAAGCCCTGTCGGAGTACTGCTTCTCCACCATCACCACGCCGTCGTGCTGCCGGTGGAGCTGTCTTCCTCAACCTCTCCTTCCCCCTTGCTGGATCAAGAAGGAGGAGACGTCGCTTGTCCCGTACGTGTGTTGAACACGGAGGTGCTGTCCGTTCAGCACTTGGCATCGGTGATCTGAATCACGTTCGAGTACGACTACATCATCACCTTGCAAGCTTCCGCACGCGATCTACAAGTGGTATGTAGATGCAAACTCTCTCCCATGACTCGTTGCTTAGATGAACTCATAGATGGATCTTGGTGAAGCCGTAGGAAAAATTTTAATTTTCTGCAACGTTCCCCAACAGTGGCATCATGAGCTAGGTCTATGCGTAGTTCTCTAATGCACGAGTAGAACACAATTTGTTGTGGGCGTTGATCTTGTCATCTTACTTGCCTCTACTAGTCTTTTCTTGCTCAACGGTATTGTGGGATGAAGCGGCCCGGACCAACCTTACACGTACGCTTACGTGAGACCGGTTCCACCGACTGACATGCACTAGTTGCATAAGGTGGCTGGCGGGTGTCTGTCTCTCCCACTTTAGTTGGAGCGGAATCGATGAACAAGGCCCTTATGAAGGGTAAATAGAAGTTGACAAAATCACGTTGTGGTGATTCGTAGGTAAGAAAACGTTCTTGCTAGAACCCAATCGCAGCCACGTAAAAGATGCAACAACAACTAGAGAACGTCTAACTTGTTTTTGCAGCGATTGATCATGTGATGTGATATGGCCAGAAGTTGTGATGAATGTTGAATTGTGATGTATGAGATCATGTTCTTGTAATAGGATTCACGACTTGCATGTCGATGAGTATGACAACCGGCAGGAGCCATAGGAGTTGTCTTTATTTTTTGTATGACCTGCGTGTCATTGAAGAACGCCATGTAAACTACTTTACTTCATTACTAAACGCGTTAGTCATAGAAGTAGAAGTAGTCGTTGGCGTGACAACTTCATGAAGACACGATGATGGAGATCATGATGATGGAGATCATGGTGTCAAGCCGGTGACAAGATGATCATGGAGCCCCGAAGATGGAGATCAATGGAGCTTGATGATATTGGCCATATCATGTCACAACCATATAATTGCATGTGATGTTTATTATGTTTATGCATCTTGTTTACTTAGGACGACGGTAGTAAATAAGATGATCCCTTACAAAATTTCAAGAAGTGTTCTCCCCTAACTGTGCACCGTTGCTACAGTTCGTCGTTTCTAAGCACCACGTGATGATCGGGTGTGATGGATCCTTACGTTCACATACAACGGGTGTAAGACAGTTTTACACAGCGAAAACACTTAGGGTTAACTTGACGAGCCTAGCATGTGCAGACATGGCCTCGGAACACGGAGACCGAAAGGTCGAACACGAGTCGTATGGAAGATACGATCAACATAAAGATGTTCACCGACGATGACTAGTCCGTCTCACGTGATGATCGGACACGGGCTAGTCGACTCGGATCGTGTAACACTTAGATGACTAGAGGGATGTCTAATCTAAGTGGGAGTTCATAATTTTGATTAAGAACTTTATTATCATGAACTTAGTCTAAAACCTTTGCAAATATGTATTGTAGATCAATGGCCAACGCTCATGTCAACATGAACTTCAACGCGTTCCTAGAGAAAACCAAGCTGAAAGATGATGGCAGCAACTATACGGACTGGGTCCGAAACCTGAGGATCATCCTCATAGCTGCCAGGAAGCAATATGTCCTAGAAGGACCGCTAGGTGCCGCTCCCGTCCCAGAGAACCAAGACGTTATGAACGCTTGGCAAACTCGTGCTGATGATTACTCCCTCGTTCAGTGCGGCATGCTTTACAGCTTAGAACCGGGGCTCCAAAAGCGTTTTGAGCATCACGGAGCATATGAGATGTTCGAAGAGCTGAAACTAGTTTTCCAAGCTCATGCCCGGGTCGAGAGATATGATGTCTCCGACAAGTTCTACAGTTGTAAGATGGAGGAGAACAGTTCTGTCAGTGAACACATCCTGAAGATGTCTGGGTTGCACGCACGTATGACCCAGTTGAACATTAACCTCCCAGATGAGGCGGTCATTGACAGAATCCTCCAGTCGCTCCCACCAAGCTACAAGAGCTTTGTGATGAACTACAACATGCAGGGGATGGTAAAGACCATTCCTGAAGTGTTCTCGATGCTGAAGTCAGCAGAGGCTGAAATCAAGAAAGAACATCAAGTGTTGATGGTCAATAAGACCACTAAGTTCAAGAAGGGCAAGGGTAAGAAGAACTTCAAGAAGGACGGCAAAGATGTTGCCGCGCCCGGTAAGCCTGTTGCCGGGAAGAAGTCAAAGAATGGACCCAAGCCTGAGACTGAGTGCTTTTATTGCAAGGGGAAGGGGCACTGGAAGCGGAACTGCCCCAAATACTTAGCGGATAAGAAGGCCGGCAACACCAAAGGTATATTTGATATACATGTAATTGATGTGTACCTTACCAGTACTCGAAGTAACTCCTGGGTATTTGATACCGGTGCCGTTGCTCACATATGTAACTCACAGCAGGAGCTGCGGAATAAACGGAGACTGGCGAAGGACGAGGTGACGATGCGCGTCGGGAATGGCTCCAGGGTCGATGTGATCGCCGTCGGCACGCTGCCTCTACACTTACCTACGGGATTAGTTTTAAACCTCAATAATTGTTATTTAGTGCCAAGTTTGAGCATGAACATTGTATCTGGATCTCGTTTAATACGAGATGGCTACTCATTTAAGTCTGAGAATAATGGTTGTTCGATTTATATGAGAGATATGTTTTATGGTCATGCTCCGATGGTCAATGGTTTATTCTTGATGAATCTCGAGCGTAATATTACACATGTTCATAGTGTGGATGCCAAAAGATGTAAAGTTGATAACGATAGTCCCACATACTTGTGGCACTGCCGCCTTGGTCACATTGGTGTCAAGCGCATGAAGAAGCTCCATGCTGATGGACTTTTAGAGTCTCTTGATTATGAATCATTTGACACATGCGAACCTTGCCTCTTAGGCAAAATGACCAAGACTCCGTTCTCCGGAACAATGGAGCGAGCAACCAACTTGTTGGAAATCATACATACCGATGTGTGCGGTCCAATGAGCGTTGAGGCTCGCGGAGGATATCGTTATGTTCTCACTCTCACTGACGACTTGAGTAGATATGGGTATGTCTACTTAATGAAACACAAGTCTGAGACCTTTGAAAAGTTCAAGGAATTTCAGAGTGAGGTAGAGAATCAACATGACCGTAAGATAAAGTTCCTACGATCAGATCGTGGGGGCGAATACTTAAGTCACGAATTTGGTACACACTTAAGAAAATGTGGAATCGTTTCACAACTCACGCCGCCTGGAACACCTCAGCGAAACGGTGTGTCCGAACGTCGTAATCGCACTCTATTGGATATGGTGCGGTCTATGATGTCTCTTACCGATTTACCGCTATCATTTTGGGGATACGCTCTAGAGACAGCTACATTCACTTTAAATAGGGCACCGTCTAAATCCGTTGAGACGACACCGTATGAATTATGGTTTGGGAAGAAACCTAAGCTGTCGTTTCTAAAAGTTTGGGGATGCGATGCTTATGTCAAGAAACTTCAACCTGAAAAGCTCGAACCCAAGTCGGAAAAATGCGTATTCATAGGATACCCTAAGGAAACTGTCGGGTATACCTTCTACTTAAGATCCGAAGGCAAGATCTTTGTTGCCAAGAACGGATGCTTTCTGGAGAAAGAGTTTCTCTCGAAAGAAGTAAGTGGGAGGAAAGTAGAACTCGATGAAGTACTACCTCTCGAACGGGAAAGTGGTGCAGCGCAGGAAACCATTCCTGTAATGCCCACACCAACTGAAGAGGAAAATGTTGATGATGATCAAGGTACTTCAGATCTAGTTGCTACTGAATTTCGAAGGTCCACAAGGACACGTTCTGCACCAGAGTGGTACGGCAACCCTGTCATGGAAATCATGTTGCTGGACAACAATGAACCTTCGAACTATGAAGAAGCAATGGCGGGCCCGGATTCCAACAAATGGCTTGAGGCCATGAAATCCGAGATAGGATCCATGTATGAAAACAAAGTATGGACTTTGACAGACTTGCCCGATGATCGGCGAGCGATAGAAAATAAATGGATTTTTAAGAAGAAGACGGACGCGGATGGTAATGTTACCATCTATAAAGCTCGACTTGTCGCTAAGGGTTATCGACAAGTTCAAGGGATTGACTACGACGAGACATTCTCTCCCGTGGCGAAGCTTAAGTCCGTCCGAATCATGTTAGCAATTGCCGCATACTATGATTATGAGATATGGCAGATGGACGTCAAAACGGCATTCCTTAATGGACATCTTAAGGAAAAGCTGTATATGATGCAGCCGGAAGGTTTTGTCGTTCCTCAGAACGCTAACAAAGTATGCAAGCTCCAGCGATCCATTTATGGACTGGTGCAAGCATCTCGGAGTTGGAACATTCGCTTTGATGAGATGATCAAAGCGTTTGGGTTTACGCAGACTTATGGAGAAGCCTGCGTTTACAAGAAAGTGAGTGGGAGCTCTGTAGCATTTCTCCTATTATATGTAGATGACATACTCTTGATGGGAAATGATACGAAACTCCTGGACAGCATTAAGGCCTACTTGAACAAGTGTTTTTCAATGAAGGACCTTGGAGAAGCTGCTTATATATTAGGCATCAAGATCTATAGAGATAGATCGAGACGCCTCATAGGTCTTTCACAAAGCACATACCTTGATAAGATTTTGAAGAGGTTCAAAATGGATCAGTCCAAGAAGGGGTTCTTGCCTATGTTACAAGGTGTGAGATTGAGCTTGGCTCAGTCACCGACCACGGCAAAAGATAAAGAAGAGATGAGTGTCATCCCCTATGCTTCAGCCATAGGATCTATTATGTATGCCATGCTGTGTACCAGACCCGATGTAAACCTTGCCGTAAGTTTGGTTGCAAGATACCAAAGTAACCCCGGCAAGGAACACTGGACAGCGGTCAAGAATATCCTGAAGTACCTGAAAAGGACAAAGGACATGTTTCTCGTTTATGGAGGAGATGAAGAGCTCGTCGTAAAGGGTTACGTCGACGCTAGCTTCGACTCAGATCTGGATGACTCTAAGTCACAAACCGGATACGTGTATATGTTGAATGGTGGAGCAGTAAGCTGGTGCAGCTGCAAGCAGAGCGTCGTGGCGGGATCTACATGTGAAGCGGAGTACATGGCAGCCTCGGAGGCAGCGCATGAAGCGATTTGGATGAAGGAGTTCATCACCGACCTAGGAGTCATACCCAATGCGTCGGGGCCGATCAAACTCTTCTGTGACAACACTGGAGCTATTGCCCTTGCCAAGGAGCCCAGGTTTCACAAGAAGACCAGGCACATCAAGCGTCGTTTCAACTCCATCCGTGAAAATGTTCAAGATGGAGACATAGAGATTTGCAAAGTGCACACGGATCTGAATGTCGCAGATCCGTTGACTAAACCTCTCTCGCGTGCAAAACATGATCAACACCAGAACTCTATGGGTGTTCGATTCATCACAATGTAACTAGATTGGTGACTCTAGTGCAAGTGGGAGACTGTTGGAAATATGCCCTAGAGGCAATAATAAAAGGATTATTATATTACAATGTTCATGATAATTGTCTTTTGTTCATGCTATAACTGTATTATCCGGAAATCGTAATACACGTGTGAACACTTAGACCCAATGAGTCCCTAGTGAGCCTCTAGTTGACTAGCTCGTTATGATCAATAGATAGTCATGGTTTCCTGACTATGGACATAGGATGTCGTTGATAACGGGATCACATCATTAGGAGAATGATGTGATGGACAAGACCCAATCATAAGCATAGCATAAAAGATCGTATAGTTCGTTTGCTAGAAGCTTTGCCAATGTCAAGTATCTATTCCTTCGACCATGAGATCGTGTAACTCCCGGTTACCGTAGGAGTGCCTTGGGTGTATCAAACGTCACAACGTAACTGGGTGACTATAAAGGTGCATTACAGGTATCTCCGAAAGTATCTGTTGGGTTGACACGGATCGAGACTGGGATTTGTCACTCCGTATAACGGAGAGGTATCTCTGGGCCCACTCGGTAATGCATCATCATAATGAGCTCAATGTGACCAAGGTGTTGGCCACGGGATCATGCATTACGGTACGAGTAAAGTGACTTGCCGGGTAACGAGACTGAACAAGGTATTGGGATACCGACGATCGAGTCTCGGGCAAGTAACGTACCGATTGACAAAGGGAATTGTATACAGGGTTTGATCGAATCCTCGACATCGTGGTTCAACCGATGAAATCATCGAGGAGCATGTGGGAGCCAACATGGATATCCAGACCCCGCTGTTGGTTATTGCCCGAGAGTCGTCTCGGTCATGTCTGCGTGTCTCCCGAACCCGTAGGGTCTACACACTTAAGGTTCGGTGACGCTAGGGTTAGTAGGAAGTCAAGTATGTGACTACCGAATGATGTTCGGAGTCCCGGATGAGATCCCGGACGTCACGAGGAGTTCCGGAATGGTCCGGAGGTAAAGATTCATATATGGGAAGTCCTGTTTCGGGCATCGGGACAAGTTTCGGGGTTATCGGTATTGTACCGGGACCACCGGAGGGGTCCCGGGGGCCCACCGGGTGGGGCCACCTGCCCCGGGGGGCCACATGGGCTGTAGGGGGTGCGCCTTGGCCTGCATGGGCCAAGGGCACCAGCCCCACATAGGCCCATGCGCCTAGGGTTCAAGGGGGCAAGAGTCCTAGGAGGGGAAGGCACCTCCTAGGTGCCTTGGGGGGGAGGGAAACCCCCCCTTGGCCGCCGCCCCCTAGGAGATTGGATCTCCTAGGGCCGGCCACCCCCCCCTTGGCCCTCCTATATATAGTGGGGGAGAGGAGGGACTTCAGACCTTGAGTCCTTGGCCTTTGGTTGCCTCCTTCTCCCTCCCCAACACCTCTCCTCCTCCGTTGTGTGCTCGGCGAAGCCCTGTCGGAGTACTGCTTCTCCACCATCACCACGCCGTCGTGCTGCCGGTGGAGCTGTCTTCCTCAACCTCTCCTTCCCCCTTGCTGGATCAAGAAGGAGGAGACGTCGCTTGTCCCGTACGTGTGTTGAACACGGAGGTGCTGTCCGTTCAGCACTTGGCATCGGTGATCTGAATCACGTTCGAGTACGACTACATCATCACCTTGCAAGCTTCCGCACGCGATCTACAAGTGGTATGTAGATGCAAACTCTCTCCCATGACTCGTTGCTTAGATGAACTCATAGATGGATCTTGGTGAAGCCGTAGGAAAAATTTTAATTTTCTGCAACGTTCCCCAACAACGGGATCATGCATTACGGAACGAGTAAAGTGACTTGCTGGTAACGAGATTGAACGAGGTATTGGGATACCAACGATCGAATCTCAGGCAAGTAACATACCGATTGACAAAGGGAATTGCATACGGGATTGCTTGAATCCTTGACATCGTGGTTCATCCAATGAGATCATCGTGGAACATGTGGGAGCCAACATGGGTATCCAGATCCCGCTGTTGGTTATTGGCCAGAGAGCTGTCTCGGTCATGTCTGCATGATTCCCGAACCCGTAGGGTTTACACACTTAAGGTTCGATGATGCTAGGGTTATAAAGGAAGTTTGTATGTGGTTACCGAATGTTGTTCGGAGTCCTGGATGAGATCCCGGACGTCACGAGGAGTTTTTGAATGGTCCGGAGGTAAAGATTTATATATGGGAAGTCCAGTTTCAGTCACCGGAATAGTTTCGGGGGTTATCGGTATTGTACCGGGACCACCGAAAGGTGTCCGAAGGTCCACCGGGTGGGGCCACCTGCCCCGGGGGGGCTTGATGGGCTGAACATGGGAGGGAACCAGCCCCTAGTGGGCTGGTGCGCCCCTCCCCAAGGGCCCAAGGCGCCTAGGGTTAAAAACCCTAGGGGAGGGGGGCGCCTCCATCTTGCTTGGGGGGCAAGCCACCCCTCCTGGCCGCCACCCCTCCCCTCTAGATGGGATCTGGAGGGGGCCGGCCCCCTCTCCCCTTCCCCTATATATAGTGGGGGTTTTGGGGCTGCCAAGCACATGAGTTTTCCTCTCTCCTGGCGCAGCCCTACCCCTCTCCCTCCTCGTCTCTCGCAGCGCTTGGTGAAG
Organism: Triticum timopheevii; assembly: GCA_963921465.1. Classification (NCBI taxonomy): domain Eukaryota; kingdom Viridiplantae; phylum Streptophyta; class Magnoliopsida; order Poales; family Poaceae; genus Triticum; species Triticum timopheevii. The sequence goes on along the minus strand of OY997262.1, from coordinate 272,089,115 downwards.
CCCTGCTGGATTGCCACGCTCCTCCATCACCAAAACACCATTGTGCTGCTGCTGGACGGAGTCTTCCCCAACCTCTCCCTCTCTCCTTGATGGATCAAGGCGCGGGAGACGTCACCGGGATGCATGTGTGTTGAACGCGGAGGCACCATTCTTCGGTGCTTAGATCGCATTCGGCCGCGATCTGAATCGCTTCATGAACGACTCCACCGACCGCATTCTTGTAACGCTTCCGCATCGTGATCTTCAAGGGTATGAAGATGCAATCCCCTCTCTCTCATTGCTAGTATATCCATAGATTGATCTTGGTGATGCGTAGAAAATTTTGAATTTCTGCTACGTTCCCCAACAGGAGGTACTAGTAAATGGTTGTGTTTAGTAAGAATATTTGTGTTAAGGTTTGTGATTCCCGAAGCATGAACGTATAGTCTCTCGTTATGCTAAGTAGTTGGAGCATGATTTATTATTGATTGTCCTCCTTTGTGTGAAGGTCGGGGGCGCGCGACGGTTAACTCCTACCAACCTTCCCCTAGGAGCATGCGTAGTAGTACTTTGCTTCGAGGGCTTATAAACTTTTGCAATAAGTATATGAGTTCTTTATGACTAATGTGAGTCCATGGATTATACACACTCTTACCTTTTCGCAATTTGCTAGCCTCTACGGTACCGTGCATTGCCCTTTCTCACCTCGAGAGTTGGTACAAACTTCGCCGGTGCATCCAAACCCCGTGATATGATACACTCTATCACACATAAGCATCCTTATATCTTCCTCAAAACAGCCACCATACCTACCTATCATGGCATTTCCATAGCCATTCCGAGATAATATTGCCATGCAACTTCCATCATCATCATATACATGACTTGAGCATTCATGTCATATTGCTTTGCATGATTGTAAGATAGCTAGCATGACGTTTTCATGGCTTGTTCGTTTTTTTATTTCATTGCTACGTTAGATCATTGCACATCCCATTACACCGCCGGAGGCATTCATATAGAGTCATATTTTTCTTCTAGTATCGAGTTGTAATATTGAGTTGTAAGTAAATAAAAGTGTGATGATCATCATTATTAGAGCATTGCCCTAGTGAGGAAAGGATGATGGAGACTATGATTCCCCCACAAGTCGGGATGAGACTCCGGACTTAAAAAAAAGGCCAAAGAAGCCCAAATAAAAAAAGAGAGGCCAAAGAAGCCCACCAAAACAAAAAAAACAAAAAAATGAGAGAAAAAGAGAGAAGGGGCAATGTTACTATCCTTTTACCACACTTGTGCTTCAAAATAGCACCATGTTCTTCATATAGAGAGTCTCTTGAGTTATCACTTTCATATACTAGTGGGAGTTTTCATTTTAGAACTTGGCTTGTATATTCCAATGATGGGCTTCCTCAAATGCCCGAGGTCTTCATGAGCAAGCAAGTTGGATGCACACCCACTTAGTTTCAGTTTGAGCTTTCGTACACTTATAGCTCCAGTGCATCTGTTGCATGGCAATCCCTACTCCTCGCATTGACATCAGTTGATGGGCATATCCATAGCCCGTTGATTAGCCGCATCGATGCAAGACTTTGTCCCTTTTTGTCTTCTCCACACAACCTCCACCATCATACTCTATTCCACCTATAGTGCTATATCCATGGCTTGCGCTCATATATTGCGTGAGGGTTGAAAAAGCTGAAGCGCGTTAAAAAGTATGAACCAATTGCTCAGCTTGTCATTAGGGTTGTGCATGATAAATACTTTGTGTTAAGAAGATTGAGCATGACAAGATTATATGATTTTGTAGGGATAGGGTTTCTAGCATTGATATTTTGAAAGACATGATTGTTTGTTGGGATGCCTGAGTATAGATGTCTTTATGTCAAATTATAGACTATTGCTTTGAATCACTTATGTATTAATATTCATGCCATGATTAGATATATGATCAAGATTATGCTAGGTAGCATTCCACATCAAAAATTATCTTTTTTACCATTTACCTACTTGAGGACGAGCAGGAATTAAGTTTGGTGATGCTGATACGTCTCCGTCGTATCTATAATTTTTGATTGTTCCATGCCAATATTCTACAATTTTTACATAATTTTGGCAACTTTTTATACTATTTTTGGGACTAACATATTGATCCAGTGCCCAGTGTAAGTTCTTGTTTGTTGCATGTTTTTTGTTTCGCAGAAAATCCATATCAAACGGAGTCCAAACAGGATAAAAACTAACAGAGATTTTTTTTTGGAATATTTATGAATTTTGGGGAGAAGAATCAACGCGAGACGATGCCCGAGTGGGCCACGAGGCATGGGGGCGCGCCCTGGGCCCTCATGGTCACCCCGTAAGGTGGTTGGAGCCCTTCTTTTGCCGCAAGAAAGCTAATATCAGGATAGAGATCATGTCCAAATTTCAACCCAGTCGGAGTTATGGATCTCCGGGAATATAAGAAATGGTGAAAAGCGTAGAAACAAGCAGAAACAGAGAGAGACAGAGAGACAGATCCAATCTCGGAGGGCCTCGCGCCCCTCCCATGCCATGGAAGCCAAGGACCAGAGGGGAACCCTTCTCCCATCTAGGGAGAAGGTCAAGGAAGAAGAAGAAGAAGGGGGGCTCTCTCCCCTCTCTCCCGGTGGTGCCAGAACGCCGCCGGGGCCATCATCGTCACCGCAACCTACACCAACACCTCCGTCATCTTCACCAACATCTTCATCACCTCCCCCCATCTATCTACAGCGGTCCACTCTCCCACAACCCACTGTACCCTCTACTTGAACATGGTTCTTTATGCTTCATATTATTATCCAATGATGTATTGCCATCCTATGATGTATGAGTAGATTTTCGTTGTCCTATCGGTAATTGGTGAATTGCTATGATTGGTTTAATTTGCTTGTGGTTATGTTGTTGTCCTTTGGTGCCCATCATATGAGCGCGCGCGTGAATCACACCATAGGGTTAGTTGTATGTTGATAGGACTATGTATTGGAGGGCAAGAGTGACAGAAGCTTCAACCTAGCATAGAAATTGATGCATACGGGATTGAAGGGGGACCATTATATCTTAATGCTATGGTTGGGTTTTACCTTAATGAATGTTAGTAGTTGCGGATGCTTGCTAATAGTTCTAATCATAAGTGCATAGAATTCCAAGTCAGGGATGACATGCTAGCAGTGGCCTCTCCCACATAAAACTTGCTATCGGTCTAGTAAAGTAGTCAATTGCTTAGGGACACTTTCACAACTCCTACCACCACTTTTCCACACTCGCTATACTAACTTTATTGCTTCTATAAATAAACATCCCCTAGCTTTTATTTACGTGCTCTTTATTATCTTGCAAAACTATCCAACAACACCTACAAAGTACTTCTAGTTTCATACTTGTTCTTGGTAAAGAGAACGTCAAGCGTGCATAGAGTTATAACGGTGGTCGATAAAACTTGAGGGAATATTTGTTCTACCTTTAGCTCCTCGTTGGGTTCGACACTCTTACTTATTGACAGAGGCTACAATTGATCCCCTATACTTGTGGGTTATCATGCGCCTGCCGGCTCAGGCCTTGACCGACTTACTGGATAATCTGACAACATTATTAACAGCGGAGGTTAACCCGGCAAATCAAGTTCAGCACAATGCAGAGGTTGCAAAATTGCGTGATGAGATAGCGCAGGCCAAGGAGGAGCTGAACACAGAGAATGTCAGGATGGCTACGGAGCAGGCTGCTTTAGACTCTCAGGCACAACGGGTTTAGGCAGAGTCTTTTCGGCTCACGATGGATCGAAACGCTTCAAATGAAGTCATGAGGAGGAGGCATCAGACTCGTTTACCTTCAGTTTATGAGGCGAGAAACCTCTAACACGCCTAGAGCAGGAACCAGTGACCAAAGATGGGGCCATGGGGGCGGCTCGAAGAGCCTGTGTCGCTTGCCATTAGTAAAGCTCTCAAGGTCGGACTTGGGAGAGAAGAAAGGCTCGCATGGTTTGTCCAAACAAAGGGTTAGGATGCGTCGTGTTGTGAATCTAGGCATCCTGCTCGCAAATAAAAGGGTAAAGAAACCGACGCTTCGACATCATGCCATAAAGCGACTCGATTCCCCAGAAGGCACGGATATCGAGGTAAGAAATTGGAAGGCACGTGCAGTGGGGCCGGGCCTTGAGTAAAACCATCGATCATGCCAAAGATTTTCAAAGCTGAGCTAAAAGGATCATATGCAAGAACTCGCCTGTCAAGCTAAAGACTTCAGGGCCAGAGTCCAAGAGTGTCTTCCTCGGTGCTGAAGATCAGTTCAGGGGCTACTGATGGTGTCTTGGACTAGGGGGTATGAGGGAGTCCTGGACTAGGGGGTGTCCGGATAGCCGAACTATCATCATTGGCCGGACTCCAAGACTATGAAGATACAAGATAGAAGTCTTCGTCCCGTGTCCGGATGGGACTTTCCTTGGCGTGGAAGGCAAGCTTGGCGATACGGATATGTAGATCTCCTACCATTGTAACCGACTCTGTGTAACCCTAGCCCTCTCCGGTGTCTATATAAACCGGAGGGTTTTAGCCCGTAGGACGAACAACAATCATACCATAGGCTAGCTTCTAGGGTTTAGCCTCCTTGATCTCGTGGTAGATCTACTCTTGTACTACCCATATCATCAATATTAATCAAGCAGGAGTAGGGTTTTACCTCCACCGAGAGGGCCCAAACCTGGGTAAAAACATTGTGTCCCTTGTCTCCTCTTACCATCCGCCTAGACGCATAGTTCGGGACCCCCTACCCGAGATCCGCCGGTTTTGACACCGACATTGGTGCTTTCATTGAGAGTTCCTCTGTGTCGTCGCCATCAGGAAGGATGCCTTGTCCCGTCTTTAAAGATGGCACCGTTGCCAAAGGAGCTTTGTCCATCGGCCAAACTATCCGGCTAGGCGGTTTTCTTATGACCGCGTGTTCGGCCGCCGCGCCAACGATGACCTCTCGGGTCATCAAAAGTGATCTTCATGTCAACTCGGAACTCGCCGAGTAGCTAGATCCGATGGAGCTCTCCTCCTTAAACGAGCTCTTGGATCGCATCGCCGCCCTGGGAGTCGCTACAGACTACAATCAGATTGGGCCTAAAACCGATCTGAGAGAGATCAACTCTCCCCAGGCGTCCCACCATGTTGCGGTGGTGGAGGAACAGCACGGCGACTCTTATTCTACATTAAGGACAAGCTATGTCCGAATTCTCGACCTCTCCATGCCGGATTCCAGTGGAGGGACGGACGTCAATCAAGCACTGAACCTAAAGTTAGGCAGCAGGCCAGATTCGTTGGACAACATCCAACAACCCAAGCTTCCAAGTTCGGAAACTTTTCGGCCCTTGAGTCTTAGATTGGATGGGGTTCCGAACTTAATTCCACCCGCCCACCCAAACACAAGCGATCTATCCCAAATCCGACAAGAGCCCGCTGAAACAGTACACCATTATTGGGCCAGATTCCTCCTGGTTATGGACAGGATAAAGGATTGCCGTGAAGAAAGCGCAATCTCAATCTTCTGCAATAATTGCACGGACAAGGGAATTATAAACGCCATAAGTCGTCGCAAAATTACACGCTTCGCCGACTCGGCGTCCATAGTACGAAAGTACTGTGCGATGGAGAGTGCCTGGAAAACCGAAACCAAATTTTGGGACAATCCGGCTCCGAACACAACCCTAGTCCAAAATAAAAGGGGGCATCATATTCAGTCACCTGGGTTGAAAACCAAAAAGCAAAAACCCCCTAAAGGGCACGGAACCGTACTGGAGGGATGGCTCAGCGGACCCTACAAAATCCATAGTACAGAGGGCGCCACTCCAACACATAGCCTTCAAGCATGTTGGATACTACGGCAGGTGGCCAAAAGTGGCGAAGAGCTTCTAGCCCCAGAGAACCAGCCCAGCAGTACCGGTACGGTATTAATAGTCTTCGAGACTTTCGCATCAAATAATATGCGGAAACGAACACTCCACAGCCTCGCCGAAATCTACCAAGTAGCAACAATAAATCCATGGAGCGACACGGCTATTACCTTTAACGCCAGTGATGAACCTAAATTCCGAACAGCCCGAGCACCAGCCGCATTGGTCCTCAGTCCAATAGTGGACGGCTTTCGCCTTACTAAGGTACTCATGGATGGCGGCAGCGGATTAAACGTCATCTATGAGGAAACCCTTCGAAAAATGGAAGTAGACTGGAGCCGCATCGAGCGCAGCAACACAACCTTCAGAGGAATAATCCCTAGACGGGAAGCATGCTGCATAGGAAAAATCACACTGGATGTAGTATTCGGATCGCCGGACAACTACAGGTCGAGGAGATCACGTTCCATGTGGCCCCGTTCAGCAGCGGATATCATGCTTTATTAGGACGAGAGGCATTCACAATTTTTCAAGATATACCCCATTACGGGTACATGAAGCTCAAAATGCCCGGGCCCAACAGAATCATCACCCTTGCCAGTGATCCGGACATAGAGCTCCGTGCCGAAAATAAGACAGCCGCACTAGCCCTAGGGGCGCTATCTGAAGCCCTAGCGGACGAGGAACTCATGGCGCTGCGCTCCACGGTGAACAGGGACGACGTGATACTTGACAAATGATCCAAGTCCACCTCTTTTAAGCCAGCGGACGAAATAGTCAAATTCCAAGTCCATCCAACGGACCCTACAAAGACGGCCTCCATTGGGGCACAATTAAACCCTGATGTAGATGCCGCACTACGAGAATTCCTACGGGAAAATTGGGACATTTTTGCCTGGCACCCTTCAGACATGCCAGGAATCCCACGCCGGCTGGCAGAGCACAGCCTAAATATCCTAAAAGGATTCAAGCCAGTCAAACAGGCTCTTCGGCGATTTTCCGAACCCAAAAGACATGCAATGGGAGAGGAGCTAGCCAAACTCTTAGAAGCCGGATTCATCAGAGATATAAAACATCCGAACTGGCTAGCAAACCTGGTAATGGTACCAAAGAAGGACAAATCCTGGCGCCTGTGTGTCGATTTCAAGGACCTTAACAAGGCTTGTCCAAAGGATCCCTTCCCCCTTCCCCGCATCGATCAAATTATCGACGCTACCGCAGGGCACGATTCATTGTGCTTCCTCGACGCATACTCCGGCTACCATCAAATCAAAATGGCGGCGCCAGACCAAGCCGCAACGGCATTCATTACTCCATACGGACCATTCTACTTCAACACAATGCCCTTCGGGCTCAAAAACGCCGGCTCAACATATCAGCGCATGATTCAAACATGTGTGGCAAACCAGATCGGCAAAGCAGTGGAGGCATACGTAGACGATGTGGTCGTCAAGTCCAAACACGTCGAAACTCTAGTAGACGACTTGAGGCTCACATTCGACAATCTCCGGGCATATGACATTAAGCTCAACCCGGAAAAATGCGTTTTCGGCGTACCAGCCAGAAAGCTCTTGGGCTTCATTGTATCCGGTAGAGGAATTGAAGCAAAGCCAGCCAAGATCCGAGCTCTGTCACAATTGGATATCCCAAAAGACCTCAAGCAAATACAAAAATTGACTGGATGCATGGCGGCTCTAAGCCGCTTCATCTCCCGCTTAGGAGAAAAGGCATTACCCCTTTATCGCCTCCTCCGGCGCACCGAACACTTCGAGTGGATGGATGCCGCCACGGCCGGACTCGAAGAAATAAAGGCCATATTGGCAACAAATCCGGTCCTGGCCGCGCCCAACTTGGGCGAACCAATGTTATTATATATCACGGCAACACATCAAGTTGTAAGCGCGGTGCTCGTTGTCGAACGAGAAACGGACGGACACAAGTTCCCTCTTCAAAAACCAGTGTACTACGTATCCACTGTCCTAACTCCATGCAAGTCCCGGTATCCACATTATCAAAAGATAGCGTACGCAGTGTTCATGGCATCCTGGAAGCTGCGACACAACTTTCAAGAGTGTTCGATAATAGTAGCTTCCGAAGTACCTCTTAATGACATTATAAACAACCGCGACGAGACTAGCAGGATTGCAAAATGGGCCATCGAGCTCCTACCATTCGACATAACCTATAAACCACGACGAGCTATCAAGTCGCAAGTTTTGGCCCACTTCATCGCCGAATGGACCGAAGCCGAACTCCCTAAAGAATACGGCGCATACTCTAATTGGATCATGCACTTCGACAGCTCCAAAATGTTGGCCGGCCTGGGGGCTGGCATCGTCCTGACATCCCCAACCGGAGATACAGTCCAATACGTACTTCAGATAATGTACACGGACTCCAACAACGCAGCCGAATACGAGGCCCTTCTACATGGCCTCCAGATGGCGGTCTCCATGGGCATTAAATGCCTAGAGGTGCGAGGGGATTCGAACCTCACGATATCCCAAATAAATGGAGACTTCGATGCCAAGGATCCAAAAATGGCAGCTTACCATAACTCCGTTCTGAAAATGTCAGCTCGGTTTGAAGGGCTCAAATTTCACCATATAGGCCGGGATAATAATCAAGCGGCGGGCGTATTGGCACGCATCGCCACAAAGCGTGATGCCGTCCCTCCCAACATCTTCATGGAACGGCTTTTTAAGCCATCCGTACTATGGGAAGGGGAGTCCGGAAACAACAATCCGGACCCAACCGCACCGCCCGACACCGCACATTCTAACACAATCGGTGGTTCGGCCAATGAAATAACACCTTCAGCCCACAAAATAATGGCAGCAATTGCCCCGTGGACCAAGCCATTCCTAGCTTACTTAACTAGGTAGGAACTTTCCGAGGACCTAAATGAGGCCCGCTGCATAGTACGGCGATCTAAAGCCTATAAGGTCCATGAGGGAGAGCTCTATAAGAAAAGCACAACCGGAGTCCTTCAAAGGTGTATCTCCAAAGAGGAATGGCGAAATCTTCTGGCTGAAATTCATGCCGGACTCGGTGGGCAGCACGCCGCAGCCCGGGCCATTGTAAGCAAGGCCTTCCGTACATGATTTTATTGGCCAACGGCCCGGGCAGACGCTCAGGATTTAGTCTAACGATGCGTCGGTTGCCAGCTCTTTGCTAATCAAAGCCACATGCCTCCCACCGCCCTGAAAACTATACCCATTACCTGGCCGTTCGCGGTCTGGGGGCTTGACATGGTTGGACCCCTTAAAGGAGGAACCCACAAGCAAAAATACCTATTGGTCATGGTGGACAAATCCACCAAATGGATAGAGGCCAAGCCAGTTAAGACGGCCGAATCCGGACCTGTGATAGACTTCATATCCGGGGTAGTACACCATTACGGCGTCCCCCATAGCATCATCACTGGTAACGGCACGAACTTCATGGCCGACGAGGTTAAACTCTGGTGCAAAAACATGGGCATCAAGCTCGACTACGCTTCAGTTTATCACCCTCAAACTAACGGGCAAGTCGAACGAGCAAATGGTCTAATCATGAGTGGCATCAAACCCAGACTAGTGCGGTCCCTTAAGTAATCTAACACGCACTGGGTAGAGGAGCTCGACTCCGTACTCTGGGGGCTGCGGACCACGCCAAATCGCACTACCGGATTCACACCATTTTTTATGGTATACGGTGCGGAGGCAGTTTTGCCCTGCGACATCATTCATTACTCACCTCGTGTGCGCATGTACGAAGAAAGAGAAGCCGAGCTGGATCGGCAGGACAGTTTGGACGCCTTGGAGGAGGAGCATGACGTGGCAAAAGCTCGTTCCGCATTCTATCAACAGCAGGCTCGAAGATATCAAAGCAGAGAAGTACGGGCCAAAACTTACAATGTTGGCGAACTAGTTCTACGCCTGCCGGACAAGAAAAAGGACAAACCCAAGCCCAAATGGGAAGGTCCCTTCATCATCGACCAAGTCCTGACCGGCGGAGCATACCGTCTGCGAAACGCATCGGATAACCGACTCGAGCCAAACCCATGGAACACAGCCCGTCTCCGTAGATTCTACGCCTAGCGCCGGACTCTGAGTTCGTCTCCCTCCCCCATCTATATTTTATACTTTAACTGTCTTTTGTCCCCCCTTCTTCTCTCACGGGCCTTCGGTGGCTCGCTTGCGCATTGTTCGCACACACTTGACGTGCTACTCGCACTCATTATACCTGGGGGCTTCTCTAACAGAAGCTTATTTATACGGGCCTTATACCCAACACATGTGTCACACTTCCGCATGTACCTTTTATTCACCATTATATGCATCGATATGACTTAAGTTTTGGCCAAGCTGGGTTGCCTGGCTCCTGTGCTTACCCCTACGTTCCCGACTGTTCGGCTAGCAGGTAAAGGGAGCACCTCTGCGATTGTTACTGCCGGGTCAGCCGGATGTGTACCTCAGACTGGGTGAAGCCGAAAGCTAGCGTTCTTAAGGGAATATTCGGTCGGTGAACTGAAAGCTGATTTCTTACCTATTTATTTATCTGCCCCCACATGCTTTCCTGCTTTTTTTTCGCAGTCCGGGCATGCACTTTAGGGCATGCCTCCCAGGGAAAGGAACCCCTAACGGAACTATTCTCCCTGGAAGATGTTTCTTACTAACCATGTAATATAACATAACCAGTTGGGCACTTGTCTGATAAAGCACTAATGACCCCTACGCCTGGTCTCCATGCATGCTTCGGTTTTTTACATAACTATGAGGGTATTCGGACACACTCCGGACTGTCGGGTCCCGAGGTCGAAGCGAAAAGGTCCGCAATGACAAACGATCTACAATCCGGCTAGAAGGCATTTTTCATGTCATTTTAAATTACACAGTCAAGCTGACTGATGGTATTCCTCTTCGATACCATCTAATAAACTGTCTAGTTTACAGTCCCGCTGTGAATACTTGGCGGCCAACTCTACTTGGTCATACACTAAGCTCACAGGGATCTCCTTCCCATCAGGCCCCATAGGTCCGACCTCGGCCATGTAGTTTGGGTCAGCCTTCGCATACCGTGTCTTCACCATGGCCCAGGCCTCCCTGGCGCCTTGACGGCAGGCCGATATCTTCCACAACAGGAAGGCCGCCGTGCTCCCTGAAGCTTCTCCGCAAGCTCTCCAAGACCTTCGGGTAGGGACATGGGTGGCCACAAGGCCTGGGCGACTCCGCTCATCACCTGCCGAACTCGCTCGTGCAGTTGCAGTAGATCGAGAAGTAGGTCACCCGTTGAACCGGGCATTTCCTCCGCAGGACGACCTATGAGCACACCTATAGACATATTTCTGTCAATCTACTTCTCGCCGAACTCTTCTTTTCAAAAGTTCGCTCAAGCACTTACTATAAATGCCGCGACGAAGCCGCCGATTCTCCTTCACGGAGTCCGACAGCTGGGCCCGAACATCTTTTAGTTCCTCGCACTGCTGGGTGTTGGCATCTTGGAGCTTATTCTTCTCTTGCCACACCCTCGTAAGCACCTTCTCGCCGGCCTTCAGCTGGCGCAGTAGTTGTTGCTTGTCCGGATCTAGTCCGGCGCCATCTGCAATATTATTGTCAGACTTACACACACGCCGCACTTCACAAACTACTTATCTTTCGAAGTATATATTACCAGAGGGGGTCTCTGTGGCTCCCCCTGTGGCGGCTAGTGCGGCCACAAGTTGGGCCTTGCACTCTTGAAGCTCCTGGGACAGGTGGGTATTCTTCTCCGTAAGATCCTGCATAACAAATGATCCTTAAATCAGTTATTCTAACTATTTTAAGTCTCGGGGGCTACTGGCATATATAACTGTCAAATTTCCTCACCCGTATGTCTTTTACATATTGTTCCGTGGCTCTGGCTAGACCATCTTGAGTAGCACGGAGGTGCACATCTCCCGAATTAAAGGCATTTAATGCCTCCGGGGAGAAGCATGCGTCACGAAGAACTGTCCGGCAGCGCCTGTGATTCATGGCGCTCTCCACCTCCGATTTGGTGGCGGACAACCTGTCGGCGTCCTCCGTTGGAGGAGCACCCGACGCGCGCCTTGCGTTCGCCTCCCCCTCCAGACCCGGTGTTGGAGCCTGGCCGGCGGAGGCTTGATTGGCAATCTCTCCGGACACAGTCCAGCGAGCGCTCTTTCTCCTGAAAAAACCACGAGCATTAATATGCCTTCCAGGAATCTTTCCTGGAAACCTGGTGGCATGCCATACCGTTGCAGCAATGTCTCGATTCGCGCCGCACTTCTTTTCCGCCTGCTAGGCCGAGCTGCCCCTTGTTGGCCAGCCGCCGCAGGTTCGGCTTCCCGCCTCGAAGGCACCTCCTGCGGAATACCATTGGAATACGGTGGTCAGAGATAAGCATGGATGAGTAAGGGTATCAGGACTCCTGTCATGGTTACCTGGGAAACCGGAGATATTCCAGGGTAGTCGGCCGTAATGGCGACCAAAGCATTGTCGATGCTAAGTTGGTGGAACACCCCATCGATCAGCTCCACCTTTATGTCCGGATCCTCTTCGGAGGCCGGATCGAGGGATCGTTCCGGATCCTCGGGTTGTGGAGCCAGACTGTGTATATCCTCTACGGCCCGGCGTAGTTCCTGCATCGAAATCACAAAGTGAGACACTTAACTTTGGGATTATGGATCGGATAGACAAACGTCCGCTTACCCAGCTCCGAGGGTTGTTCATCGAAAATCCATTCAATGGACTAGCACGGAGGAATTCCTCATTCTCCCCTTTGTACGGGCCGGACAGGATCTTCACCAGATCGGTGACCGATCCCGGCCCCTTGCGGCCATGACGGGTGGCATCATCCTCCCTGTTGAAATCCCACATGGGGTGGCCCCTATACTGGAGCGGCTGCACCCCTCGCATAATACATGTGGCCATGACCCCGATCATGGTCAATCCAGAATGAGCCAATAACCTTATTCGGCCCATCAGATATTGGACGTCCCTATCATTCTCCCGTTGAGGGCTCCGCGGGCGCCAACTTAGGCGTTTCTTCAGAGGAGCATTGCTGAACTCCGGGAGGCCGATCCGAACTGGGTCCGGTAGCGGGGCATCTTCCATGTAAAACCATTCTAAAGGTCAGTCTTCGGACGCCTTCTTCGGGGTTCCGGATAGATATCCGGTCCCGGCGATGCGCCATAGTTCGGCTCCGCCCACATGATATATCGACCCCTCATGAGAACGGGGTACGAGGCAAAATAATGTCTTCCACAGCGCGAAATGGGCCTCAACGCCCAAGAACAGCTCGCAAAGGGCCATGAAGCCCGCGATGTGCAGGATGGAGGCAGGCGTAAGGTGGTGAAGCTGGAGCCCATAGAACTCCAGGAGCCCCCAGAGAAACGAATGTATGGGAAATCCGAGTCCCCTTATTAGATAAGGGACGAAGCATACCCTCTCTCCTTTGGAGGGATTGGGGATGCTCTCCGCCTGCTTTCCGCCCTTGTAAGTGGCAAGTCCGGCTCGAACCGGAACCATAAAGGCTGGGGGAAGAAATCCCTCGGCTTGGAGCGTCACTAGCTGACTATGCGGGACTGAGCATCTCCCCCAATCTCCTGGCTGAGGGCTGGGAGCGCGAGAGGAGGAGCCGCGTCGACTGTCCATGATGGAGTGGATTTTTGTCAGAGGCGCTTCGATGAATACTCGCGGAAGGAGGATGGTGTGATTCGGATCTAGATCCTCGCCTCTCTTTATAGGCAGCTTATTCGCGCAGCTAGGGGGTAAAGTGTAAAAATACCCTGGCTTTTCGCATTCGTACGACACGTGGGGGATGGACATTATTGGACGTGGAAGCCAAGAAGCGCAGCATTTATAAGAAGCCGGACACCATTCAGCAAGCACATGGAATTTGGAGGAGAACCCGCCTTGCAATGCCGAAGACAATATGCGCGCCGGACTCGTCGTCATTGAAGCCTGGTTCGGGGGCTACTGAGGGAGTCCTGGACTAGGGGGTGTCCGGATAGCCGAACTATCATCATTGGCCGGACTCCAAGACTATGAAGATACAAGATAGAAGACTTCGTCCCGTGTCTGGATGGGACTTTCCTTGGCGTGGAAGGCAAGCTTGGCGATACGGATATGTAGATCTCCTACCATTGTAACCGACTCTGTGTAACCCTAGCCCTCTCTGGTGTCTATATAAACCAGAGGGTTTTAGTCCCTAGGACGAACAACAATCATACCATAGGCTAGCTTCTAAGGTTTAGCCTCCTTGATCTCGTGATAGATCTACTCTTGTACTACCCATATCATCAATATTAATCAAGCATGAGTAGGGTTTTACCTCCACCAAGAGGGCCCGAACCTGGGTAAAAACATCGTGTCCCTTGTCTCCTGTTACCATCCGCCTAGAGGCACAGTTCGGAACCCCATACCCGAGATCCGCCGGTTTTGACACCGACAAGGTACTAACCTGGTCGGTCCATGGTCCTCGAGCTGGCTGATAGGCCCTCATTCTCAAGGTGGACTTCGAAGGATACACGCTTGGGACGTAATCAATAATACATCTGCCGAAGACTTGACGTATACTCCAAGATATGTCCTACCGCCTCCACGCGTCCCCTGGATACCGACTATGTTACCCTAGATACCCTACCTAGCGTGTATATAAGCCGAAGGGTTTATCACATAGAAAAGACCTCGACACAATTACATTCACCTAGCCCTAGAGTTAGAACACAACTTATAATCTCGAGTTAGATCAAGCTTGCACTCGATACATCCTCATCAATATAAACAAGAGCAGGACGTACAGTTTTACCTCCATTATGAGGGCCCGAAGTTGGGTAAATATCATCTTCCTTGTTCCTGTTACCATCTGTTCGAGATCCACAGCTGAGGACCCCCTACCCCGAGGTCTGTCGGTTTTGACACCAACATGGAGCATGGACAGCGGCAGCGAGCGCGGATGTCCAACATGAAAGTTGAGCTCCTCGAGTTGATATAGGGCGGGGGATAGGAAGCACTCGTGAAACTTGGGTTCGGCCTTGCAGTTGGCAAGGCGTCTAACCAGCCGAGGGTGCATGCTAAGGATGTGGGACAATGCGTCCAAGCATTTGCGCTCCCTACTGCAGAGCTTGTCGTCATTGATGAGGTTAAGGGGGGTGGAGTGCCAGAGGGGGCGCCCCCGCCAGGAGAGGACAATGGTCCGCACACAAGATTTGATGGGGGGGGGGTATGATGGTTACCACCATCTCGTCGGGGAGGCTGCTGATGAAGCCCACACTCTCTAGAGGCTCTTGCGGTTGTGGCTCAACCCGCCACCGCTTGTTGGCCGGCTCGTCCTCCATCGCAGCAGCAGGTGATCCTCATCGGCGGCGCTTATAAATAAGAGCGGAGGAGTAGGAGGAGTACTGGAAACTATTCTATGTACCTTCCTGGGGCGATCGAAACCAAAACCATCAATAATTTTTTTTGCACTGCTCGTTGGCAGGTCAACAAGCTCGTTTCCCGGTGAGCCTGCACGGCAGACTTCTCTCACGCATCCCATTGAGCCTGCACAGCGGACAGCTCACACGTGTCCCGTCTAATCAAAAAGCTGCCCCCGGTAGTAAATGGATAATGGAACGACCGCGATTGGAATAATACAATCGTTTGCGATAATAATGTGGCAGCTATTTGTTCCAAAAATGCGTGGAAAACTTAAATAATGTATAAGAAAGGCAAAATGAACCCTGAATAATTTCATATTTTAGCATGACACTTCAATAGTTGCATGTTGCCTCTATAAAATAAATCAAGGTCGGAAGAGGCAACCTATGTCATTTCGCACACAGAGGTGGCACGTTCTCTGTCAGAACCATGAGGCTTCTTGAGAGAAGCTACGGTTTATAAGAAGTTTATACCAAAACTTGTCCCAAATCAGATATATTTTTACCACAACATTTTTGTGCCATATCATGACACCATGCCAATTTTCATGATTTTCAGGCGAGTTTTGGACTGAAATTTTAAAACCAAGTTTCTCAATGTTTACGGCCGAGCCATGACGCCTAGATGTTTGAAATTCATTCTCATTTCATGCATGGGACCTAAACATTCACCCAAGGACACATATATTATTTTTCAATTCATTTTGGTGTATTGGAGCATGTGCATGTAGTTCGAATTTAAATTATGCACATTAAACGCCTAGAAACTCAAATAATGTATAAAAAGGCCAAACGAACCCTGAATAATTCTAAATTGTAAGACGACACTCCTATAGTTGCATGTTTCCTCTGTAAAGTAAATCAAGGCGGGAAGAGGCAACATATGTTGTTCGCACACAGAGGTGACACGTTCCCTCTTGGAACCATGAGGCTTATTAAGGGAACCTCCGGTTTGTAAGAAGTTTATACCAAAACTTGTCCAAAATCGGACAATTTTTTACCACAACATGTTGGTGCCATGTCATAACACCATGCCAAGTTTCATAATTTTCAGGAGATTTACAGGAATTTTAAAACCAAGTTTCTCAATGTTTACGGCCGAGCCATGATGCCCAATTGTTTGAAATTCATTCTCATTTCTTGCATGGGACCTAAATTCACCCAAGGACACATATATGATTTTTCAAATCATTTTGGTGCATTGGAGTATGTGCATGTAGTTCAAATTTGAATTATGCACATTAAATGCCTAGAAACTCAAATAATGTATAAAATTGTCAAACGAACCCTGAGTATGCACTTATAGTTGCATGTTCACTGCCAATAAATGTTCTACCAATTCAAACATCGTCCTTTCCCGCCATAACCCCATTTTGTCTTTCAAATCAGAATGAAAATCAACTATACCACAACCAGTTTATTACTAAGCATCATGTGCGATGGAGTATAAAATATCTTTGGGCACCCTCATGTATGGCTTACACCGGAAGCTTCGTCGGCTATAGTACACCACCGCGCATCAACCACACATGTGCGCCCCAGTTTTACGTTGCACCGAGAAAATTTTTTTGGCAACCGTGGAAATCTATACCTCCCCACCCCTCCTCCCTACCAAAAGCCACATTTCCACCATTTCCTCCTTCCTTTACAAGTTCAAACCTTCACTTCTTGCTTGCAGCACCGCCTCCTTGTTGGCGACGCTCCTTCTTGCTGCGCAGCCTCGTCAATTTAGTCAGGTAATCCACACCCCACCTCATCCCTTCCTCCTTCTTCATCCCATATGCCCCGACTGTCGGCGCGACCCCTTCCACCGAAATCACGGCCTCATCCTCCAAATAAGCATCGCCCATAGCCATTTTCCACGTAGTATAGCCATGAGCTTAAAGAGCATCTGGCAGTGGAGAAGCAAATCACGGCCGCAGATGCGGATGAGGTCACGATGGTTGTCATGCGTGCCGACCGCTAGATTTTCGAGAAGCACCTCACCGTCGAGGCCACCGTTGAAGCCTCGCGCGCGGATGCCTCCACGTGGTTGGCTGCTTTAAATGATAGTTTGTGGTGTTTTCTCGAGGCCACTGCTGGTGCCTTCTAGTGAATTGTCTTCTATAACGTTAATATGCAATCTGATCTTCTGAAATATGATGTCCAGTTAACAATTTGGTTGAACAATTGCTACATTGCCTAGTAGTTCTTAAGTATGCTTGGTTTGGTTAACTGTCTGATCTTCTAGTATACATTCTATTCTGCAATGTGGTGCTCAATTAACTGTTTGGTTCATTTGTTGTGCTGCCTAGTTAACTGTTTGGTTCAATTCTACAATATGATGTTCATTTATTGTGGGTATAATTTTGTATTGTTGTGCATGTGAGAAATGAATCAAACTTTGTTGTACTAAATACATGATAAACATATACGATTGCTATATTTCCAGGTTTTTTAGCATGGTTGGTTTGGTTAACTGGCTTGTCCATGCTGCTCGAACTAACCTGCTGAATCCGCAATTTGTTTATTTTTCATTAACATATTCTACTGATAGTATGCCAACTCTCACTTAACCTGATCAATATCCGCCTTATATGTGTTGCAGGGAAACAATGGGAGGCACTAAGGTTTACCATCGAGGTTTGCACATGCATGGTCTGTCACGCCCAAGATGCGACCCTATCCTAAGGAAATCGAAGGTCCCACCAAGGATAGAAGCGCATCTTGAAGACGCTTTTGCAAGGTGGATATCATTACATCCACATTACATAATACATAGGGATACATACATAAGGCATACAATGCCACACAAATACAACATCATCTTACATAAGAATATCATCCGACTATGGATGAAACACAAACAGAAACTCAAATGACATCCACCCTGCTAGCCCAGGCTGCCGACTTGGAACCTATCCCCTGATCGAAGAAGAAGCAGAAGAAGAACTCCAAAACAAGCAAACATCGCTCTCGCGTCATGGTCATAACAAAACCTGTACCTGCAACTATTGTTGTAGTAAACTGTGAGCCACGAGGACTCAGCAATCCCATTACCATGGGTATCAAGACTAGCAAAGCTTAATGGGTAAGGAAGGGGTAAAGTGGTGAGGTTGCAGCAGCGACTAAGCATATATGGTGGCTAACATACGCAAATGAGAGTGAGAAGAGAAACAATGGAACGGTCGTGAAGCTAACAATGATCAAGAGGTGATCCTGAACTCCTACTTACGTCAAACATAACCCAAAGCCGTGTTCGCTTCCGGACTCCGCCGAAAAGAGACCATCACGGCTACACACGCGGTTGATGCGTTTTAATTCGGATCTGGTGTCAAGTTATCTACAACCGGACATTAACAAATTCCCATCTGCCACATAACCGCGGGCACGGCTCTCGAAAGTTTATACCCTGCAGGGGTGTCCCAACTTAGCCCATGATAAGCTCTCGCGATCAACGAAGGATATACCTTCTCCCAGGAAGACCCGATCAGTCTCGGAATCCCGGTTTACAAGACATTTCGACAATGGTAAAACAAGACCAGCAAGATCGCCCGATGCACCGACAATCCCGATAGGAGCTGCACATATCTCGTTCTGAGGGCAACACCGGATGAGACAGGCTACGAGTAAAACTAGACCTCGAGTCTCCCCGAGAGGGCCCCGCAGGCGGCTCGGTTCGGACCAACAATTAGACAAGCACTAGCCCGGGGGGGCTAAAATAAAGATGACCCTCGGGCTCTAGAAACCCAAGGGAAGAAGGGCTAGGTGAGGCAAATGGTAAAACCAAGGTTGGCCCTTGCTGGAGGAGTTTTATTCAAAGCAAACTGTCAAGGGGGTCCCATAAATCACCCAACCGCATAAGGAACGCAAAATCCGGGAACATAACACTGGTATGACGGAAACTAGGGCGGCAAGAGTGGAACAAAACACCAGGCATAAGGCCGAGCCTTCCACCCTTTACCAAGTATATATGCATTAATTAAATAAGAGATATTGTGATATCCCAACATAATCTTGTCCATCATGGAGCAATCTTCAACTTAACCTGCAACTAACAACGCTATAAGAGGGGCTGAGCAAAGCGGTAACATAGCCAAACAACGGTTTGCTAGGAAGGGTGTCAAAGGTTAGAGGTTCATGGCAATTTGGGGATGCTTGAAGAATAAGTGATAGGAAGCGCAGCATAGCGATAGAACGAAGCAACTAGCATAGCAATGATAGTAGTGAGATCCAGGGTAGCGGTCATCTTGCCTGAAATCCCACTAGGAAGAAGAACGAGTCCATGAAGAAGATGAAGCCACGAAGACGAACCAAGCGTAGACAAACGAATCCTCACGATCGCAATGAAACAAGAACTATCGAGAAGAAGCACACAACATGGTAAACACACCACACATGAACAAGACATGATGCACAACCAAGCATGATGCATGACAAAACTAGATGAGGCTACTCAAGGCAATAGATGATGCAAACAAGAACAACACATCAAGGCAAGTTTAAATGAGGCCGGGAACAACATATAACAATTCCGGTAAGTCCTCATATGCAAATTTGGAAATTGGTCCAGAACTGAATAAACCTTAAGTTCAAGTAGTTAAACAGCAAGTTAAGATACACCAAGATGATCTACACGAGATTCTAGTCAAGTTACATATAAAGTTCATTAGATTTGGAGGTACTGTCTAGAAGATATGAGCTAAACAAGATAATCATGGCATTGATGCAAAATGCATACAAACATCAAGCAAACACCTCAAAACAAGGATGCAACATGATAATATGAAACTACATGCAAAATCAAGCAAGTTTCATATAGTGCACACTCAAAACGGAGCAACGGTTCAACACATACACTATACAAGTTCAAAGGAGAAGCTGTCCAAAACAGCAACTAGGCATCTAGCAAGCATCAAAACAATATGCTACAGCACCTCAACATAAGAACAAAAGGCATGGGCATGAAGTACATGTAAAGCATGACAAAACATGAACACTGAGCTATCTCCAGAAAACACTAGAACATGCTCAAAAGGACATGGCAAGATTGCAAATAATAACAGTTACAGATTTAGCACAAATAACTTCAGGTTGCAATGTTTAGAGCTATGAAACAACATGTCGCAGACACTTATCATGGCAAACAAAGGCATGGCATGAATCTAATAATTACATATAACAAAAGTCCCTTACTGACCATGAGCCAAAAGGGCACAGAAAATATGATGGCACCCATGTAAACATGGCTAAAGATATGACAGATTCATACATGGCAGGAACAACAATAAGTAGGCATGTTGGTGAGCTTCAACCACTCACCACAGAGCAATACATGGCATGGAAAGGTAACCAACAGTAAGAAGACATGTTTATGAAGCTAAGAATGGCAAGAACAAGTTCATAGGGTACATGGATCACTAGCAAAGCACATGGAAAAACTGAACATAATGCTAACAGGCTGACAGCAACATTATTTAGCAATTTGATAGCAAGATACCAACAAGCTACAGAAGGATATAAATGAAACCAAGGGCATGTATGGATAGAGCATGGCATGTATAAAAAAATATCTGTCGGTGTACTAAAGTAGGGGTACCTTAGTATCCCGAACTTGTGCACGGGCAGTCGCAGCGTCCCGCGGCAAGGCTTGCCGGGCGTCCGCCAAGATCCTCCGCGGCTACTTTGACGCCATTCAAGAACAAAGTACCCAAGGCCCTGGCAAGAGGAGCTTGCCGGGAAGGCCAACCAAGGCCCCGGCAAGAGAAGCTGGCCGGGAAGAAGAAGACCCCGGCAAGAGGAGCTTGCCGGGAAGGCCATTCAAGGCATTCCAAGAAAACTTGCCGCGACGCACCACGCGCCCTGGCAAGACCCGGTGAGCGACAAGCTCCCGAACACGACAAGACGACGACCGCGGCAAGGAGCTTGCCACGGGAAGCCCCCACTTCGCGCCCGTGCTCCAGCACACTTGCCAACGTGTCGCTCTGGGACCTTCCTAGGCTCACGTGGCAGGAGGCCGTGCAGCTAGGGGTGCGAGGTGGCAAGCAGGCGCTAGCAATATAACCATCGTGGCAAACGGTAGCGTCCCTAGCAGTCCCTTTCGGCACTGTTTAGGCGACACAGACAGGCAATTAATGCCCTTGTCCCCTGCCGCCAGGGTTAGGTATGATAACACTGTACAAGTAGCTGTACCAACCACCACTCTTCCATTTTTGCCCCTTCCCTCCGTTGCCACCTGTGGGTAACCCCTTGAGCATATAAAAGGAGGCCCGTGTGCAACGTAGAGGGGGTTCGGCTCACTCAAGACTAGGAGAGGGTCGACTCATTCGAAACTAGAGGGCACCCACGCCCTCAAGCAAGAACAATATAGAAACACAAAGCAGCAGTAGGAGTTTTATCTCTCCTGAGAGCTCCGAAGCTGGGTAAAAATCCCCCGCGCGCTCCGCCTCGATCTGCTCTTCGTGCGACCTCCGCCCCCTTGCCGGACTAAAAAGGGGCCCTGCCCCATAGGTGCTCGCTCCCCACGCGGCGACATCTCTGGCGCGCCTGGTAGGGGGTGCGTCGAGGTTGTGCGCACCTGATCCGGCGTTTGCGCGCGCTGCATCAACATCTTCATCGACATGCCATCGAAGAAGAAGACTTCGGAGGTGGCCGCTCCGTCTGCGACTTCCCTACCGCCACCGGAGCAAACGGGCGGTGGGGTGGACGCCGGCGGAGGAGCGGGCGCCGGCAGGGGGGACGCGCATCGTCACCCGGTCCAAGGACAAAGCCCCGCAAGCTTCAGCGTCTGTACATCCGCCGCACCCCTCCCAGGGGGTGCAGGATCGACAATGCCATGGTGCTCCTAGCACCGTACTCGCGTTAGAACAAGGCCAAGCTGGTGGGTCGCGGGACGCTCAAGGCCAACATGCGCGACAACATGCTGGCGCGAGCGCTTGACGGTCGCCTGGACGAGATGTTGCTCCTTCTAACAATGTTAGAAGTCTGAGCATATCCCGCACCTCGCATCGCTCGCCACCGCCACCAAATCGAGCCACTGGCCAGACACTTTTTGCTCTAGTATATGGAGCAGAAGCAGTTCTCCCCACAGAACTCGTATACGGATCACCTCGAGTGCTCGCTTATGATGAGCTTGAGCAAGAGCAGCTGCGGCAAGATAACGCGCTGCTCCTCGAGGAAGATCATCTTCAGGCTGCTGTGCGAGCTGCTCGCTACAAGCAAGCTTTGCGCCGCTACCACGGCCGCAAAGCTAATGCCAGAAGCTTCGAGGAAGGCGACCTTGTTCTTCCGCGCGTTCAATCCGCCAAGAATTCCAACAAGTTGACGCCTAAGTGGGAAGGCCCTTATCGGGTGAAACGAGTCACTAGGCCTGGCGCTGTCCGCCTTGAGACCGAAGATGGCTTTCCGGTGAGCAACTCCTGGAACATAGAGCATCTTCGTAAGTTTTACCCATAAGGTGCGGTTGCCGGAACCTGTTCCGGCAACCACTTTTCTGTACAAAGTCTTGCCGCTGTTGCATATAATCCTTTGTACAGAGTCGGGCGCAGATCCCGTGCATAAAGTACATGTGCTCAGCACATGTTGTCAAATTTCATGCCTTCCTCTTTTATGCATGTATTATCTGACAACTTTGTGCAGCACTCGCCTCTGGTAAGCAATAACAAGCCATAAGGCTCCATATCTTTATTTTCTCTTCCCTCGAAAAGAAGGTTCCTTCGCCCACAAGTTCACGGGGGAGGAAGGAGAGAATGAAGGTGTGGACCGAGCGTCGTTCAAAGAAATACGGCCTTGCCGGGGCACAGTCGACAGAAAAGCTAAGTTGCCAAAGTTTGAGCACGATCATTTTCTTAAAATTTTAAGCTATCCTCCTTGAACGACTCTGCTTTGTATGGAAAACCTATGCGTGGAGGAACCTCCTCGTAGCTAGTTGCGCCCTTACTTCGTTTCGAGTCGGCTCAACAACTTAAGTGAGCTGCTAAGCGCCCTTACTTTGCTTTGAGTCCGCTCAGCAACTTAAGTGAGCCGCTAAGCGCCCTTACGTTGTTTTCGAGTCCGCTCAACAACTTAAGTGTGCTGCAACTAGTTGCGGCAAGGTTTCTTGCCGGAGCCGGCACCGCCAGCAGGCTGCTGATGTTCCGCACTCAGCGCTCGCGGCAAGCGTGCTCCGGCACCGCCAGCAAGCTGCTGATGTTCCGCACTCAGCACTCGCGGCAAGCGTGCCCGTGCCGGCAAGTTCCCTAAAAGCGTAGGGTAAAAACATACAAAGAAAGGACCAAGTAAAGGAGATAGCATAGCAAGCATTGCCCAGAATAAAGTTATTTTACAAAAGTAACTTGTTGCGGCACTGACTAAATTGTTCCCATGACTTAGATAAACAGCGACAAGGAAAGGAGAAGAAAGATGGTCTAATCCACGTGCTCGCCGTCAACCCTCTTGACCTCATTCACCTTGTCCACGATGGGTGCGACAATGGCTTTGAGTTCTTCAAGATCGGCACCCGCCGGCAGCCTCTTGAGGACGCGGGTGAGGTCGAGGCCCGGGTTGCGGAAGAGTATCTTCACCAACACCTTCTCCAAGACCTTGGCGCAGATTGCGCGCGACTCGTCCGCCAGCTTCTTCGGGATCCTTTCCCGGAGTTGCTGGAGGGCCGTCACCACGCCCTTGAAGAAAAAAGTGAGCTTGGCGCTGGGCGGGAGATTTTCGTCAGTGGAGTACCCGAAACCCGCCAAGTCCAGTTCCGCCAGCTCCTCGTCGATGGATGCAGCGATGTTGACGAGGCCCTCCGTCCAGAGCTCCACCTTGACCTTGAAGGTGTTCCGAGCCTCGGCAGCCCTCGTCGGCAATTCTCCATTGCCCTTGACCTCTTTCTTCATGTTATCCTCTCGCCTCTTGGCGGCATCCAGCGTCTCCGACAAGGTAGCCAGTTTTAGCTCCAGATCAGCGCTCGAGTCCTTGGCGGCGTTCAGCTCCTTGATCTTCTCGGTGAGCTGAACTTGCAGATCGCCATGGGCACATGCATCCTTCTCACGTTCGTGCTGGAGTGCGGCAAGCTCTTCGTTCTTCCTTTTCATGTTCGCCTCCAGCTGCGTCACCTTCACCTCTAACTCCTTCTTGGCGGCCTCAGCAGCCGCGGCGGCATCCTTCGCCTTCTTGAGTGCCCCGCCAAGAGATCGCTCCCGGACGGCGAGCGCCTCTTCGTGGCTGTCCAAGCTCACCTTCTTCTGTATCAGCTCACCATCCCGCTTGGACAGCTCCTCGGCGGCGAGCCTCTGCTACTCTTCGGCTTCAGCCTTCTCTAGGAGGAACACCTTCTTCGCCTCGTCGAGCTGCACCCTCTCCTCGGCAATGGACCGGAGGGCCTCCTGGTTCCGGCTCTTGAGCTCCTCCGCGTGCTTTTCTATGTCAACTCCCGCCCGCGCGACAAGCGCTTCCCGGGACTCAAGCTTTGCTTGCCGGGCGTGCTAGAGCGACACCAGCTTTCGGAGCAGCTGCTCCTCCTCGGACTCGCCGCTGCTGCTGCTTGGCTTGTCAACCACTGCCAGCCTAGCAGAGGCGAGTACTTCCCGGTCAAACTCATCTCCTTCCACCGGCGCCCTGGAGCTCGACGCCCAGGGAAGCTTGATGTACACGCCCTCGCCGGCCTTCAAGTATGCGCCTGGCTGGGGCTCCTCGGAGCCCGGCGCTGCATCAGCAGCGGAGGGGTCGGCAGTCGGTGTAGCGCCCTGCGCTCCTGCACCCTCAGGGTCGCCAGTACGATTGCCGGACCCTTCGCCAGCTCCTGCGCCAGCAGCCTTGGCGGCTTCTTCATCGGCGGGCTCATCAGCGCCGGCCTCTTCCTCATCCGCGGCGGCATCTTCAGTATTGCCGCGTGTGCCTTCCTCACCGGTGGCCTCAATCTCCATCGGATCTGTGAGAGGGAGATCAGAAGACAGGAAGAGAAAAAAAAGTCAAGCAAAGATCCAAAAAGAAGATCAGAAGAAGAGAAGCCCAAGGGAAAATTTCCGACAGGGAGAGTTACCTGTGCTGGGCTCTGTGACCGTGGGCTCCACTACTAAAGGCTCGCTGGTCCCGCCCCTCGCCGGGGAACTGCCCCTTGCCGGGGACCGCTCCCTTGCCGGAGAGCGCTCCCTTGTCGGAAAATCGCCCCTTGGCGACGTAGTTGAAGTAGACAGCCCCTCCGGAGCGGCTTCTGGTCCCTCCTGACGGGCTTGCTCTGCTCCTACACGAGCAAATCAACAATCAAGATGCCAGCAAAAGAAGAAGCACCCATGCGCGCCCCACAACCGGAAGTGAACTAAACACTTACGCTGGGGGCTGTGCTGGGGGCTGCCGCGAGGAGAAGGAATCGGGTCCATCAAGGTGGTCTCGGACGTGTTTTCTGCCGTTACAGCAGGGTCGTCCTCAATGACAACCACAGGAATCCTGGCCCTCTTCGCCGCTCTCTCGGCCAGAGTCCTGAAATGGAGCAGGGATTCAGAGGGAAGCAAATTAGATACAAGATAAGCAACAACAAAGATCAAAAGAAAATCAAGAACAGTGAGAAGAAAGCCTCACTCCTCCTCATCCTCCTCTTCATCATCATCGAAGCTCAGCGCGGAGAGGTCGAAGTCCGGTACCCTCTCTGCGCGGTGTGACGGAGGAGTAGGCTCCCTTCGGCATTTGCCGGGGGCTGCGGCAGGATCAGGCGTGGCGGCCCGGGAAGACCCCACCTCAGTTGCCGGCACAGCCTGGGACCCTCCCGCGGCAACGGTACTTGCCGCGGTGGAGCGTGTCCCACGGCGCCGCGGTTGCTGGCCGGCCTGCTCCTCTGTTGTATCTCCAACTCGACGGAGGCGTCTTCTCGGTTGGAATTGGGGCCGCGCTGGGGGCTCCGCCTGCGGCAAGCTGCTCGAAGACGGCTGGCCGCTCGCGCCCTCGGCGGGCTCGCTCGCTTCGACCTCGGACTCCCCCTCGTCAGCGACTTCTCCGGCGAGGTCTTCCCGGTCGGCAAGACTTGCCGCCTCGGCCGCCTCCGCCTCCTCCAACGTGAAGCCAAACTCGCCCGCGGCAGCGGCTGCCGCCGCCTCTTCGGCCCTGGTGGCGATGTACAGCATCTCGTTGTCGGTAGTGGCGCGGGTGAGGAGCCTCTGCTCGTCGGAGTTGACTGCTACCTCCGTCAAATTATCGAAGAATTGCTGCACGACCTCGACGGCGGGCTCTATCCAAGTTGCACTAATCCCGTGCGAGTCGCACTCTGGCATCATTGTGCAGATGCGATCGCGCTGGGAGTTGTTGCACAAGGGGACGATGCCCTGTGGCAACCTGAACCATTCTGGGTGGTTGGCGTCATGCTTGAATAGCTCCCTCAGCATCCCATCAAGCTCCAGAATGGTGAAGTTGAAGTTGAGGCCTGGACGCAGCCTCATGATATCCGCCGGGCCGCCAAACAGCCAGGCGGGCCTCCCCCTCTTTTGCAGAGGGGCAATGCGACGGCGAAGGAAATCCGCGCCAGCCGCCCCTGCTGTGAGCCCGGCATGCCTGAGCCGGAGGATTCGGGTGGTGGCAATCTTCAGCTTGGCGTCGTCCGGCGACAGAGCGCTCCAGTCACCGCCACGCACCACCCGGGTCTGGCGCAGTTTGGTGAATGGCTGCGGATTGGCATCACAGACCCAGCACCACTCCGCCCTCCACTCGTCCCACTTGCTGCGGAGCTCGCCCGTCAAGTACACCTCCTTCATGCCAATCCGGGAGGTCCAGGCGATTCCGCCAGCCAGTGGCTCCCCTTTCTCGGCCCGGGGGGAGAAATAATGACGAAAAAGAGCGACATTGGGGAGGATGCCAACAAAGTTCTCGCAGAGGTGTGCAAAAACCGCCATTGTCAGAACGGCGTTGGGGGTGAAATCAAGAAGATGAAACCCGTAGGTGTTCATGATGTCGCAGAGAAAATCGGAAAAAGGCGGGCAGAGCCCGCAATAGAAGAACACAGGAAAGAAGTAGTAACCTATGGGGCACTTTTTCGATTTGGAAGCCTCAGCGGAAAGCACCTGCGTGCGCGGATGCGCCCGCGTCTCCGTCGACCAGAAGAGGTAGAACTCCTCCTGCAGCGCCTTCGAGGTGAGCTCAGGGAGGAAAAGCACTCGCTCCTTACGCAGCGCCTCAAGCTGCAGCGCCTCGGCCGACTTCGCAGCCTTCGCAGCCTTCCCGGTCTTCGGAGCCATGGCGGAAGCGGTGGGGGAAGGCGAGGGCGACGGCGGCGACGGCGGTGATGGGCGGCAGAGCGCTGCTCTCTTTCGGCTTGGGAAGCGGAGGGGAGCGGCGGAGCTTTCGGAGGAAGGAACTGCAAGTGGCGAAGGTGGGGGAACGGCCCTATTTCCTCTGCTTATAAACGGGGGAGGCGGACGTTACGCATTCCCTGGATTAAAAAATTACCCACGATCTCCCCCACGACGCCGCGTTTGACACGTGCCGTTGCGAGGGGGCGTGGTGGGTACAGAGTCGGATTTGGTGTGACCTAGGCCGCGCGTGCCCGTGCACTGTTTTGGGCCTGGCCCAACAGCGCTCGGCACCGTGTATGGCCCAGGCCCAGGGGCTCCTATCGGTGTACTAAAGTAGGGGTACCTTAGTATCCCGAACTTGTGCACGGGCAGTCGCAGCGTCCCGCGGCAAGGTTTGTCGGGCGTCCGCCAAGATCCTCCGCGGCTACTTTGACGCCATTCAAGAACAAAGTACCCAAGGCCCCGGCAAGAGGAGCTTGCCGGGAAGGCCAATCAAGGCCCCGGCAAGAGAAGCTGGCCGGGAAGAAGAAGACCCCGGCAAGAGGAGCTTGCCGGGAAGGCCATTCAAGGCATTCCAAGAAAACTTGCCGCGACGCACCGCGCGCCCCGGCAAGACCCGGTGAGCGACAAGCTCCCGAACACGACAAGACGACGACTGCGGCAAGGAGCTTGCCGCGGGAAGCCCCCACTTCGCGCCCGCGCTCCAGCACACTTGCCAACGTGTCGCTCTGGGACCTTCCCAAGCTCACGTGGCAGGAGGCCGTGCAGCTAGGGGTGCGAGGTGGCAAGCAGGCGCTGGCAAGATAACCATCGTGGCAAACGGTGGCGTCCCTAGCGGTCCCTTTCGGCACTGTTTAGGCGACACAGACAGGCAATTAATGCCCTTGTCCCCTGCCGCCAGGGTTAGGTATGATAACACTGTACAAGTAGCTGTACCAACCAACACTCTTCCATTTTTGCCGCTTCCCTCCGTTGCCACCTGTGGGTAACCCCTTGAGCATATAAAAGGAGGCCCGTGTGCAACGTAGAGGGGGTTCGGCTCACTCAAGACTAGGAGAGGGTCGACTCATTCGAAACTAGAGGGCACCCACGCCCTCAAGCAAGAACAATATAGAAACAGAAAGCAACAGTAGGAGTTTTATCTCTCCAGAGAGCTCCGAAGCTGGGTAAAAATCCCCCGCGCGCTCCGCCTCGATCTGCTCTTCGTGCGACCTCTGCCCCCTTGCCGGACTAAAAAGGGGCCCTGCCCCATAGGTGCTCGCTCCCCACGCGGCGACAATATCCTTAGTGAACATCTCCAGATTATGCATAGAATGACTTGTAGAAGCAGGTTAACATAGCATCAGGATATAGCAGATTCAGGCAAGCAAAACAGTAACAGCAAGTATGCTACTTCACGAGCTCGATGCACTCAGTACAAGAATCACAAAAATACATGGACTGCACCTCTGAAAAGATAGCATGACATAGATCAAAACTCATGTAGACATCAAGCTCATAAGATGCACACATCAAATTCAACAAAAATAACAAATCATCAAGTTATAACAGTTTCAGCAGATAACATCATATAGCACTCTTGCAATGATGACTACGGCACCTAGATTAGCTCAAACAAGCATGGCGCAATGGAATGAAATGTAGAGCATATCACAACGAACATTTTGGTATATTATGCACGTAAAACGGAGCAGTATGCATAGAGGTATGGCATGTTAAACTGGGCACCAGAATGCTGAAAATCAGGGACTTAGTGGTTCTTTACCAAGCGTAAATCAGGACAGGGAGCTCCAGGATGGGAGTTGACGAAGCTCCATGGCCTGCGGCGGCGAGTTGGTACTCTGGGAGGACTCGGGAAGGCCGGGAATGGGTCGAGGGTGGCCGGATCTGGTGGATCCCGGCCGGATCGGGCGAGGGACGCGGCCAGCGACGAGCACCAAACTCCATGGGTCGGTGGCAGCCATGGCAGAGCTCCTGCGGGAGAGAGCATGGGAGAGGTGAGAGGAGAAGGAGACGGGTAGGGGAAGGAGGATCAGGGCGCGATGGGTCCGGCCTGTGGTCGGCGGCGGCTCGCCGGCTCGGCGAGGATGGCCGGGGTCGGCGCCGAGGTGCTCCAGCGGCGCAGGTGGCTCGGGGGCGAGGGGCTCCTCCCCTTGATCCAGTTTGGGAGCGAGGGAGCGGGAGCGCTCGGGCAGCGGCAGAGGCGTTCAGGCCCTACGCGGCTCGGGCGGGCCGGCCTCGGGCCTCGCGGGCCTGCGGCAGCGCGCGGAGAGAGAGGACGCCGGCGGGGACAGGTGGCGGCTCCTGGTTGGGCGAGGGCGAGGGCGGACATGTCCGGCTGCGGCGCGGACATGTCCGGCGGCGCGAGGATGAAGATGGCTAGGGTTAGACCGGGATTTCTGGGGAGGAGCACATATTCATAGGTGGAGGGAGCTAGGAGACTCCAAATGGAGTGCGGTTTTCGGCCACACAATCGTGATCGAACGACCGAGAGCATGGAGAGGGTTAGGATGGGGTTTGGACCACTTTGAAGGGGTGTTGGGCTGCATAAAAGAAGGGGGCTTTACGGTTACTCGGTTAACCGTTGGAGTATCAAACGACCTCCAAATGGGACGAAACTTGACAGGAGGTCTACCGATGGTGTACCAAGGCCGCTTGGCTAGACTCGGTCCATTCCGAGAATGTTTAACACCCGCTCACAAAAAGAGGGAAAAGGAGGACGCCGGAGGACATAGGAGTGTCGGATTGCAAAACGGACAACGGGGAAAATGCTCGGATGCATGAGACGAACACGTATGCAAAATGAGATGCACATGATGACATGATAAAATGCAACACGCAAGCGAATGACATGGCAACAACGGCGAATAACTGGCAGACACCTGGCGCAACAAATCCGGGGTGTTACAACACTCCTCCACTAACAAGAGATCTCGTCCAGAGATCTTAGGATCGAGACGGAAGGGAAAAGGGATGAGGTGAAACAAGAACTCAAGAGAGGAAACAAAGAATCGAGAGCACTCGAGAAGAAGAGAGGAACGACGAGAATGACGAGAATCGAAAGCTCACAGAATCAGATAGACTATGAAACCCCTCCGGTTAGAATGAGATAAGAAACGAATAAGACTGAAAAGATTTAGGCAGCACTCCAACTAAAAATGAAAGGAATAGAACACGAACTTCACAAGATGGGACGACACTTGACGAGATGAACAATGCAATGCATCCGGAAGAATTGAAATAGTGGAATGAAAAAGAACGAAGAAGAAGAAGGCAACTTCTAGCACGAATGACTTTGAAAAGCATCCTTACAAAGAAAAGATTGAACGAAGTTGTTGAGAAATCAACAACAGAAGAATTGCTTGTTGTGGACTTATAGGTAACATCTCAAAATTATGAGGTGATCTCCGACCACAAGCAAAAAAAAGATTAAATAGCTGAGAAGAACGAAGAAATGCAAACCCCACTTGAAAAGAATACGGAGAATTAATTGCACTTCGAGAGGCAATAAGAAAAAGATACTTGAGCTCCTCCAACAAGAATCTTGATGAACTCTTGAAGAATGGATTAAATCATGAAGAACCACCATGAAGAACTCCGGTGACAAAAGGATGATGAGATGGAATGAAGCAAGAAAAGCTTGCAGTGACTTAGATGGAGGTTCCGAAGAAATGGCCGAGAAAAATTGAACTCCGGAAAAGAAAAGATGAAAACACTTGGAACTAGAATTTATTCATCAGAACAAACTCCGGAAGAAGGGATTACTCACTTGGATGAAATAAGAATAAGATTTATTGTATGCTTATCCTTCATCAAATTAAATTGATGACAAGCAATGGATTTTGCATACTACTTCTTCTTCTTGAAAAGGGTTAGGGGGGGGGGTATATCACAAAACTTGAGAAAGTCTTCATGAACCACCGGTAGGATTCGAAAGAACGAATGGATTAATATGATAATCAAAGAAAAAGAATCTGAAAGAACCACCATTAGAATTCGGAAATGACTGATGAAAGAGAATGAATCACCAGGAAGAATTAGAAGAACCAATATGCCAGAGGGGACTTAGATGCAAAAGAACAAAGAGATCATGAGCTGATTAAAGAGCACTTGAACGAAGCACCGGGATAATTGGATAACGGTAGCTGAAATGTGAAGTTGAAGAATTCTTCTGGAACGATGGCCTCCGGTGAAAAGAAATGGAAAAACAGCTCCTGACATACTCCGGATGGGTAAGAAAAGAATCTTTGACAAACGGAATAGATCAAGAGGATAACATGAAGCTAGAACCACGAATCTTCAGGAGAACGGGCAAGATTTAGAGGAAAAACTCTTCTTCGATCTTCAAAAGACGACGAGAAACACCACCAAAATTGTTAAGGCACTCCGGGGAAAGAAAAGCAAAGTGGTTGAACCAACAATGAAAAGAATTTGAAAGCGATCTTGGGGAAGGCCTGTGACTGATGGAATTCATTCTTACATCACACTTGAAAAGAATTGAGAAAAACTCCGGGGGAATTAGAAGAGTCAGGTAAGATCATGGGAAAAGACCTATGGGTTAGGGCCCACTGAAGAGAAAAACACTATTGGAAAGGATTGTTGAAGAAGTAGATGATGCACCGGAACGATTGAAATATTTGAATGAGGTGACAACCTCGAATTAATTCGAACACAGGCGAATCTTCTGAGATGACTTCTGCACTCCGGGACGATTGAACGGCAAGAGGCGAACGATCAAAGAAAGCATTTCGAGTTAAAGGATATGATCAACCCGAAAAACTTGAATTGAATCCACCGGAAAAAAAGGGATGAAGAATGACGAACGAGACGAGAATCCACCGGTTTAAATGATTGAGTGAAGACTGAAGAGACTCCGTACGAATGAAAATTGATGCTCGAAAGATACTCAAGCTCCGGGAAGAAGAGGGTGGGAGGGCGGGAAAACAAAGGCAACTTGGAAGGGGAAAAACCGATGAATAACTTGAAGAGAAAACACCGTTTGAAATAATTGAGGAAAGAATGCAAATGCTTCCCACGAGTAGGATGGATACTCGATTATGGACTCCGGCTCCAAGAAGAAAAAGGGTGGGCGGGTGGGAAAAAGAAAACAACTGAGGAATGAACTTGGCAAAGATGAAGAGGATCGAGTCAACTTGACAAGAAATGCACCGGATAAAAAGAGCTGAGAACCAACGAACGAAAAACTAACCGCGTGATCCTAAAGAAAGTTTGAAAGGGAAGAGGAGTAATTCAAAACACCTACGTCAAGATTCCTCACCGGAGCGACGAAGGGGCTGAGGAGTAAAAAGAATTCCTACTCTCCGATATAACTAGACTCAGAAAACAGTTTTCTTCTAGACTCAACAACGGTCAAACTACACGATCAATCAAGGGGGCTCCTAGGGTCGGTCGAGGCTCTGATACCAACTTGTCACGCCCAAGATGCGACCCTATCCTAAAGTAATTCGAAGGTCCCACCAAGGATAGAAGCACATCTTGAAGACGCTTTTGCAAGGTGAATATCATTACATCAACATTACATAATACACAGGGATACATACATAAGGCATACAATGCCACACTAATACAACATCATCTTACATAAGAATATCATCTGACTACGGATGAAACACAAATAGAAACTCAAACGACATCCACCCTGCTAGCCCAGGCTGCCGACCTGGAACCTATCCCCTGATCGAAGAAGAAGTAGAAGAAGAACTCCAAAACAAGCAAACATCGCTCTCGTGTCATGCTCATCACAAAACCTGTACTTGCAACTGCTGTTGTAGTAAACTGTGAGCCACGAGGACTCAACAATACCATTACCATGGGTATCAAGACTAGCAAAGCTTAATGGGTAAGGAAGGGGTAAAGTGGTGAGGTTGCAGCAGTGACTAAGCATATATGGTGGCTAACATACGCAAATGAGGTTGCAGTAGTGAATGTCGTCATGACACCACCAAGGAAGAAGACAAACCCCAGACCTATAGCTTCATGTGGCCCAAAGGCTTCATACAGATACAGGACTCACATGAGTCACCGTAACGCCAATGTTTTGCAGGGAAATCATGCTCAGACTTATGAATATGAGTGTGTATCTTCGAACCGCTATGTTCATAGGACTAAGAACTTTTCTGCTTATTCATATGAGTATCATTCATCTCCTACAAGGCTATTTGCTAGGGCTTCAAAGCCAAAATTCTCAGATGCTGCACTTAGACTCATTGCTTCTAAGCCACCACTGAAGATGTGGGTGGCAAAGAAGAACTAACTCTCTTTTGCAGAAAACGGTCTCCAGCCAGCAATCAATGGCGTCCGATACTATTGCTGGGGACCTAAAACACATTCAGGACGCACGATAAAATATCATTCTATATACTTCACATCTGAATCTCTTATCAGTCATACTATGTCCTAACTTTGATATAAGCTATGACTGTCCCTATATGTGTCAAATGCTTATGCTTCACAACACTCTTGTGAAGCCTATCCTCCTAACTGCACTGTAGGGTACATCACCAAAAGCTTCAGAATGGATTATGGACAGTGGATGCACAAATCATATGACTGGTGATCGAAGTCTTCTCATGGACTCAACCTTACATCCATCCGACAAGAGTCACATTACATTTGCTAACACTGGTAAAAGCAAGGTATTGGGTCTAGGTAGAGTTGCAATCTCAAAGGATCAACACATGGATAAAGTGATGCTTGTTGAATCCCTTGGTTTCAACTTAATGTCTGTCTCAATGCTTTGTGACTTGAACATGATTGTGATATTTGGAAAATATCATTGCCTTGTACTAATGGAATCTGACAAATCTCTAGTCTTTGAAGGGTATCGAAAAGATGATCTATACATGGTAGATTTCTCAGCAAGTCCACAGCTTGCCGTATGTCTTCTCACAAAAGCTTCAGAATGCTGGCTTTGGCATCGAAGGCTAGGACATGCTGGCATGAGGAACTTACACTCACTCGTCAAGAAGAAGCATGTCATTGGCATCGAGGATGTCAAGTTCAAGAAGGATCATCTGTGTGGTGCCTGTGAAGCTGGAAAGATGACAAGGGCAAAGCACCCCTCGAAGACAATCATGACAACATCTCAACCCTTCGAGCTGTTACACATGGACTTATTTGGACCTACTCACTACTCCACCCTCGCAACAACTGCCTGTCTCTATGGCTTCGTCATTGTTGATGACTACTCAAGATACATATGGGTTCATATAATCCTTTACAAGACTGAAGTGCAAGATGTCTTCAGGCGCTTCGCAAATCGAGCAATGAACAATTATGGCGTGAAGATCAAGCACATCAGAAGTGACAATGGCACTGAATTCAAGAACACTGGACTTGATCTGTATCTGGATACAATGGGAATCACTCATGAGTTCTCTGCTCCATACACACCTCAGCAAAATGGCATCGTTGAGCGCAAAAACAGAACCCTCATTGAGATGGCTCAAACAATGCTTGATGAGTACAAGACACCAATAAAGTTCTGGCCTGAAGCTATTGATACAGCATGTCACATCATCAACCGTGTGTACATCCATAAGCTTCTGAACAAAACATCGTATGAGCTCCTTACTGGAAAGAAGCCAAACGTCAATTACCTCAGAGTATTTGGAGCTAGATGCTGGATCAAGGATCCCCATCACAAGTCAAAATTTGCACCTAAGGCTCACGAAGGCTTCATGCTTGGCTATGGAAAGGATTCACACTCCTACAAAGTCTTCAACCTTTATCTCTACAAAATCATTGAAATTGTGGATGTGAAATTTGATGAAACCAATGGTTCACAGAGAGAGATTCTGCCAAGTACACTAGATGAAGCACCTCCAAGCGAGTCTATCAAGCTGATGGGAACTGGTGAAATCATGCCCTCTGAAGCACAGCCTGAAGAGGAACTTATCATCTCTGCACCAAATCAACCTGAAGACAATGCTCAGACGATCCTCCCAATGATGACAATGATCAGCGAGAGCAAAATCTTCATCCTGTTCATCCTCGTGCTGCAAATGAAGTTCAAATAGAGAAGATAATTGACAACATCAATGCGCCTGGTCCACTCACTCGATCAAGAGCAACACAGCTAGCAAACTTCTATGGGAACTTTTCATTTGTGTCAATATCAGAACCCAAGAAAGTTGATGAAGCTTTTATGGAACCTGAATGGATTCAAGCCATGCAAGAAGAACTTCAACAGTTCAAGCTGAATAATGTTTGGGAACTTGTCAAGCGACCTGACCCTCACAAGCATAACATTATTGGAACAAAGTGGATATATCGAAACAAGCAAGATGAGCATGGTCAAGTCGTCAGAAACAAAGCACGTCTTGTGGCTCAAGGATATACTCAAGTTGAAGGAATTGACTTCAATGAAACATTTGCTCCTGTTGCTAGGCTTGAAGCTATTCGCATACTGCTAGCCTACGCTAATCATCACAACATCTTGCTATATCAAATGGATGTAAAGAGTGCATTTCTCAATGGCAAGATTGAAGAAGAAGTATATGTCGCACAACCACCTGGCTTTGAAGATCCAAAACATCCTGATATGGTGTAAAATCTAAATAAAGCACTGTATGGCCTCAAACAAGCTCCTCATGCATGGTACGATACAATCAAAGACTTCCTGAAGAGCAAAGGCTTCAAACCTGGATCCCTCGATCCCACACTCTTCACGAAGACATATGATGGCGAACTGTTTGTGTGCCAAATATATGTGGATGACATAATCTTCGGCTGCACCAACCAGAAGTATAATGATGAGTTTGGGCACATGATGCAAGAGCAATATCAAATGTCCATGATGGGTGAGCTGAAGTTTTTCCTTGGTCTTCAAATTCGTCAGCAAAGAAATGGCATCTTCATATCTCAAGAGAAATACCTCAAAGATTGTCTGAAGAAGTTTGGAATGGAAGACTGCAAAGGCTACACGACGCCAATGCCAGCCAAACACCATCTTGGTCCCGACGACAATGGTAAAGAGTTCGATCAAAAGGTATACCGCTCCATGATTGGTTCTTTACTTTATCTATGTGTATCTGGGCCAGATATTATGCTTAGTGTTTGCATGTGTGCTCGATCCCAAGCGGCACCAAAGGAATCACATCACTTAGCTGTGAAGCGAATTCTTCGATATTTGGCATACACCCCAACACTCGGATTATGGTATCCCAAGGGCTCAAAATTTGATTTGGTTGGATTCTCGGATGTTGATTATGCTGGTGACAAGGTGGATCGCAAGTCTACATCAGGCACATGTCATTTTCTTGGACGATCACTTGTCTGTTGGTCTTCAAAGAAGCAGAACTGTGTATCACTCTCAACTGCTGAATCTAAATACATTGCTGCTGGATCCTGTTGTGCTCAGCTTCTATGGATGAAGCAAACTCTCAAGGACTATGGCATCAACCTGAAACAAGTACCTCTCTTCTGCGACAACGAAAGTGCCATCAAGATAGCCAACAATGCAGTCCAGCACTCGAAGACAAAGCACATTGAAATTCATCATCACTTTCTCAGAGATCATGTTATGAAGAAAGATATTGATATCATTCACGTCAACCCTGAAGAGCAACTGGCAGATATCTTCACAAAGCCCTTGGATGAGAAAAGGTTTTGCAAGTTACGGTGTGAGCTAAATATCTTGGAATCCTCTAATATCCTGTGATCAGGCACACATCCTAACACTTACGCATGTTGATGACTTAGATGTGCAACACACAAAGTAATGTATATCTTCAATCAATGAAGATTTACACTCTGAGTGTGAATACATTAACATGGAATTTGACTTCGGAGCGCCACGATAATTGTGCGCCGTGTCTGGGTCTAATACTTCCTATACGGTGGGTAACGCCACCACCAAATTTCTTTGTTTGAAGTGTTTCACTCATAGCGTTATATTGCAATGACTTCGCATTTGGTTTGTCTTCAGTTTCAATTTATCTTCATGATTTTCTACACTATGATGATTTGATTGCTTTCTGATATATATATATATATATATATATATATATATATATATATATATATATTTATATATATATATATACTAGTGTTCTGTCTTCTACAGCATTCACTTGTAGCTATGTCTTCAAGATTGGATCTTTTGAACTAAGTGAATGTGATTGGACCCTAACCTCTCTATGCTTCCTATCTCAAACTCTATTTGGCCAAATCATATGCATTCTATTGAAACTGTCGAATGTCTTCTCTGCGTCCTAGTCAGCAGAAGGCAAAGAGACAAACATTAAATTTGTTTTAAATGACTTATCTTTATTGTTGAAATCTGGAGAAGCCGGAACAACTCTCCGACATGCCTGGCGGGCGTGGGAACGTGGGACAACTCTGAGTATGTTGCATGCTTGCCACGTGCCCCTCAGATGTGAACCGCCAGGGGCACCAGCGTAATTGCGCTGTGTCGCTCACCTACTTATAAATACTTGTCCCATGTGGTAAAGAAATCCTTCTTCCACCTCTCCACCTCCGTCAAAATCCTTGCGCCACCGCTAGCTCTCGACGACGCCGGCGACGAAGCGCTTAGCTGCCGCGACTTCTCCGACGCCGTCCTCATGCCGGCCGCGGACATCGTCCTCTCCGTCGTCGCCGTAGGTGTCCTCTGTCGCCAAGTTAGGGCACGATGGGCTGAACTGCTCGGTCTCCTATTCATCCCATATAGCAGCTCTTCGTGCGGTAATTATAACTCTATTTTTACCACCTTTTTGATCTTCAAGATTCATCCTGTTTACCAAAAGTGGTTTCTGCCCATACAATGTTAGATCTATTCTGTCTGCATCTCATGCTGCCTAGTCAATTCACTTAGATTTCCTGTCTAGTTTGATTCCTCACTTGTACTTATTCACGGATTGGTACAAATCTAGAACCAACTCACATATATAAGTGAATATCTTCACATCATGAGTTCAATGTCTTCAAACTGATTTATATTCAAAATCTTCTGAGAATGCATATGACCTCTTCCCCTTCCCTCACATCTCTAATGCTGTCACAGGTACATGTCCGTGGGAGAATCCCTTGGTTCTCATAGTCTGCATTCGTTTGCAGAATACTTACAGCATCATATCAATTCTCCTGAAGCCAGTTCCTGCTTGACCAGCAAGCGTAAGTCTCTGAAGCCTTTGAACGTATTGAAGCCATTCAGTTTGAAGTTCATGGCTGCAGAAAAATCAGCAAGGAAGTGTGGCAGACAACGCAGAGAAGGAACATCCAAAGATCTGCCTGATGACCTAGCAGAACTCTACAAGACAGATCCCGAAGAGAATTATCATCAGAGAAAGACACGAATCCAATGGATTCGACGCTATTGGGCTGAGGAATGGTTCAAGTACAAGTTTGTGATGAAGGAATATGCAGAGAAGAATGTCATCAAGAGACCTTGGGGTGATATCCTCTATCGAGGCCTTCAACCCAAGAACAGAGCTGAAGCCATTGCTCAAGGCTTCTATCCTTGCATGGTCCGTGGACCACAGCCTGAGAACGTCGATCCCACTTCACTACTCTGGTGTCATGACGACTCTCTCTTCAAGCGCAACTTCCAGTTTGCTATGGCTTCGTCCAAGAAGAACAAGAAGTCATTGGGATTGGACTTCAACCCAGGTCCCTCTGCTCCCCGTGCTGACGGCCCCCGTGATGCTGATCCCAATGTTATCGGCCCCTTCTCCAAACTTGACGGCCTCATCACCTACATCATGGTCCAAGGTGCCAGAGTAGATCATTCTGAAAAAGATGCTGACTCTGATGAAGCCCCAGCTCCTCCTCCAAAGCCGCAGAAGAAAAAGAAGCCAAAGGCTTCAAGATCAGCTGCACCTCTGAAGACTTCTCGTGCGAAGCCACTAGCCACTACACCTCCTGAAGCCAGTGTGCAGTATGAGGATCAATCTCGTGTCTCCAAGAGAACGGAGAAGAAAAAGCAACTTGTCAGACCAATTGATCAAGCCTTGACTCTTGCCGCCATTCTGCGCGAAGAACCCATTGATCTGTCAAGTGATGAAGATCTTGCTGATGATGCCCTTGAGCAGCTGATAAAGAGCAAGGAAGAAGCAAAAATCTTCAAAAACTTGCCTCTCTTTGATGTGGCAATCATCCACAACTTCATTGATGAGTGGTTCGACACCCCCAATCTCAGCTTTGAAGATTTATAGCTTCCCATTGGCCTCAGTGTCGCCTTCAATGGCGCCATTGCTTCTGAGCTAGCTCTCGCTCAGCGTATCGTTGAGCTCAAGAACAAGATTGATTATGAGAAGGCTCAATTCAAGAAGCATGTGGCCAAGCTAAGTGTTCAAGACGTCAGAAACTTCAAAGTCATGCTACATGAGCTTAAAGAAGCTTTTCTGAAGAAGCGTGAAGAAGCTCAGGGCTCTCGAGAGCGCATGAAGAGTTTGGCTGATAAGTGTGTGCTCACCTACAATGAGGCTGAGAAGCTCAAGTCACTTGGCCGTCCTGGCATTGACCCCAGGATGGCTGCAAAGAAGAAGAAGAAGCTTCCTGCTGACCAGCCTGAACCTTCAAGCCAAGAAGCCCCTCGCATTATCTTCCCAAGCAGCATGACTGGCTCGAAGCCAAAGGTCACCACAACCGCTTCAGAACAGAAGAAGATGAGGGTTGTCGAGGCTGAAGCCAGAAAGAGAAAGAATACTGAAGCCTCTGATGCCGCTCCCTCCAAGAAGAAGCGCAAGACCAAGAAGACTAGGGCTGCTTCCACTGAGCCCTTAGTTGTTGAACCCATTTCAGTGGTTCGCCCAGCGTCAGAACATCAAGAACGAAGGATGATAGTCCATGAGCCTGCTCCCACAGAGGCTCATGAAGCTGAAGATATTCCAGCAGCTGAACCCACCGCTGCTGAAGACATTGGTCATGATGACAATATAGCAGATGATGAAGTTTTTCCTCAGATCGAACATGACGTGGTATCATTGCCTGTTCATACAAACAGTGAACTCATCAGCACTGGTCATCCTCTGACGCCAATTGCTCAGGATGCATCGTGGGCTGATCACCCACAGCTACAAGACTCCCCTAGTACTCCCCAACAAAAACAACAAGCTACACCCCCCGTGCAAGAAGAGGATGAAGACTTTAAGGCCCAGTCAACTCCATCTCCTAAGGCGTTGCCAGCATTTCGCAGGCTTCGCAAAGGACGAAGGCCTTAAGTCCCTCTGTCGAGCGTTCCAGAAGGAGAAGTGCAACGTTCACCTGTTGCTCGTCAAGTCTTTTCTGAACCTACTCCTACTATGAATGTCTCTGAGTCTGAAGCACAAGCTGCTGAAGACATTCCGGCTGCATCAGCCAAGGAAAATCAAGAAGAAGTACGTGTCCCTACTCCCCCAGTAATTGAAGAAGCAGTTCCTGATGCGAACGTGCCTGTGCCCGACCCTCCTGTTCATCAAGAGGAGGTTGAAAATGTTGAAGCTACCACCGCCAACGCCAATGAAGCCAATGACGTAGTCATGGCTGACGCTAATGTGGAGCCTGCACCAACCAGTGTGCCTGAAGCAAATGTGGCCAATGAACCTGAAACCAATGAAGCTGTTGCACCTGAAGCTAATGAGACAACTTCTCCCGAAGCACCTGTTGTGCAGCCTGATGCCTCAACTATTGCCCCTGCTCCTGTTCCGCCACCAAGGCCCCATACAATTGAGCAAGCATACAGTCATGGTCAGCTAACCACTGTCCGATGGCCCATTCTGGTACCTCCGCCTACTGCCTCTGGTCCACAATTTGACTATCATGTTGAGCATAGGCCTCAGGTCCAGAAGCCAAAGCCTAGGCTGCCAAGGTTTCTAGGTACTGCAAACTCACCAGGGGCCTTCAATGCAAATGGCTTCAAAAGCCACAATACCTTCTTTGACAGCGCCAAGAACCCCTACTCCAAGCCAAGAATATCATCAGATCGGTTCTGGAGCTATCAGCAGAGAAGCTATTACTCCTGCGTTCTATATGATCAAGGGCGCATTTTCCCTCATATGCGCCTTGACACTGAAGCCATTGCTGGACTGCCGTGCTTAGAAGAAGCACTTGATTGCTTTCGTGATGCTGGTCTGCTCCACTTTGTGACGGACAAAGAACATTGGAATGAAGATCTATTGCTTCAATTCTATGCCACTCTACACATTCGCGGCTACTAAAGAGACATCAAGACATGGGTTCTCGAGTGGATGACTGGAAATGTTCATCATGAAGCCAAAGCTATGGATATCATCGAGCTCATAGGGCTAGCCACTCCAGGAGAACTATATGAACCTGACTGTCAGCTACACCGCAATGCAGTGGAGAGTATCTTCCATAAGCCAGAACCCAATATGAGCCAGATGTTGAGCATGATGAAGCCCTTGCCATCTGACGCTGAATATCCAACAGAGTTCTTTGTTGAAGACCTTGAGTATCTGCCTCGCACCATATATCATATCATCAGGCGAACTCTATGACCTGTCAAAGGACATTCATCAGCGGCCAAGCTTGAAGGAGCTATGAAGACTTTGGTCTTCTATATTCTCAATGGCATCAGCTTCAACACTCAAGAATTCTTCATCAGGCAACTTGCTGCTTCTGGCTCTGACCTATTTGGTCTGAAGTTTTATGCTCCATGGGTCATGCGCCTCATCAAGAGACACTCATCTGTTAACTATCAGCCCTCTACTTGCAATCATATGATCTTTTTGCCAGAGGTTGATATGTCAGTTGAAGCTATATACTCTGACCCTGCCAAGAGGCCTCTTTGTCTTCAGAATGCCAAGCACCAAAGCTTCACTCAACCCATTGAAGGTGTTCAAGCAACGACACGAATCTATCCATTGGCTGGAAATACTCGTCTGCCTCATCGAGCACCTACTGAAGCCACTGAAAGCACCATTGCACAAAGGCCTCGGAAGCGTTCTCGTGTTCTCAATGACCGAGAACTTCTTGTGGCCCTTCATTAGAAACAGGATAAGCACCATTTTCGGCTCAAGAGACAGATGCAAAGCCTCTTGGTGGATGTCAATCGCATTCGCAACCTTGCCACCAAGAATGCCTTTGTTGCTCATGAAACTTGCCGGCGATCATGGAAGAGTTTGACCCTGCTTAGTGCTGAAGCTGATCTTCAAGACGATGGATTCAATGAACGATTCCAGTTTGACTCCAGTCCTCCACGGACTGCTATCCTACGTTGGACTCCATCTCTTGAAGACTCTGAATATTCTTCCTCCGCGGCAACGGTAAATGCCAGAGTGATCGATGATGAAGATGATGCTACTTCACCACCTCCTACTACTGCGCGCATCGACACTGCACCAAGTTCATCTGCACCGCCAACCAACGACGACAACCCTGCTGCTTCACCTACTCATGAGGACGAGTAGATGCTCTATGTCTTCAAACCTTTTTGGTCCTTACTGACAAAAGGGGAGAAGCCGTATGAGTTGATAGTCTTCAAGCGGGTTCATATGGGCGGTTGCATTATATTTTGCTTCATGGTTACAACTCTTGCTTTTGAAACATTTGGTTCTCTGAGTTGTAACACCTAAACTTGATGGTCGTCTGCTACTTATTTGCTTCACTGTGATGCGATGATAAATTCCGCATGTGCGATGATAACTTCCGCACTTAGATCATTCTGCAGACGTCCATTTTTCATTATGCATGTCATTCTACTTGTTATATCATTTCATGCATGATGAACTATCTTCATAAGTTGAAGTGGATCTCCACAAGTAAAACCTGCCATGTGCATTTGCATTCCAAAAGCAAATTACTTATATGCACATCTTCAGGGGGAGCCCTTGCTACTTATGAAGACAATTCCCAATTCCCTATCCTTACAATTTCACATATTTATCCCCATTGAAAACTTCAACCAGTTTGTCATCAATCACCAAAAAGGGGGAGATTGTAAGTGCATCTAGTGCCACCCCTAGTTGGTTTTGGAGTATTGACGACAAAGTTGGTTGAGGGACTAACGCGTTTGTGAGAATTGCAGGATAACGCAGGTGGTGTCCCTCATTGATTCGGTTTACCTATCGGAGATGACCCCTAAAAATGTATGAAGACATTGAAGACAATGGTGGTATGAGAAGATATTCATATTGAAGACTATGACATGAGAAGACATTACGTGAAGACTATGGTGCGCGAAGACTGTGTGGTTTCGTTGTTTCCTTTTCTTCTTTGTTGAGTCATAGGAACCACCGTACTGTTAAGTGGGGTCCAAGTGAACTAAGTCAGAGTGACTGAAGTGATGCTCAACTCAAATCCTAAGTCTTCGAGCAAAGAGAATGAGAGCAAATCTTATCCAGAGCTGGATGAGTCAGCTTTGCTTGTAGCCCAAGTAAAGCTGCCACGTGTGTTTGAAATCTGACCGTTGG
Source organism: Triticum timopheevii (assembly GCA_963921465.1). Taxonomy (NCBI): domain Eukaryota; kingdom Viridiplantae; phylum Streptophyta; class Magnoliopsida; order Poales; family Poaceae; genus Triticum; species Triticum timopheevii. The sequence continues at coordinate 272,045,243 of OY997262.1, read as the reverse complement.
AACACGTGTCAGTTCCTTAGTGACCCAGGGTCATTTTGGACAAATCAGGTCGGGTTGCCTAGTGGCTATAAATAGCCCACCCCCTACACCATAAATTGGTGGCTGCTCAGAGTTTGTGCACGGCTTTTGTCGTTTGAGAGCAACCCACCTCGAAGCATTTGAGAGAGAGAAATCCTTGCGAGGACAAAGCCCAAACACCCAGAGCCAAAGAGTGTTAGGCATCACTGAAGTCTTTCTGTCTGTGTGACCTGAAGACTTATTACACTTGAGGACTGTGAATCCTCCAGCTGGTTAGGCGTCGCGTTCTGAACATCCAAGAGTCATTGTGGATTGCCGGTGAACAAAGTCTGTGAAGGTTTGGAAGTCTCCCTTGAAGACTTACCAGAGTGATTGGGCGAGGACTGGGTGTCCTTAGCTCAAGGGGAATAAGGTGAAGACACGGTCTTCTGAGTTAAATATCAGCCTCCCTAACCAGACGTACAGCTGTCACAGCAACTGGAACTGGTCCAACAAATCATGTGTCTTCAACAAGCGACTGGTTCTATCCCTTCCCAACCTTACTTAAGTTTGTCTTCGTGAAGTCACTGCCTATCTGTGTATCTGTTTGACTTCATTGCTTGACTACTACTGTTGATTGGCTTCATACTATCTTCCATCCTTATCCTCACTACCTAGCTGCTATTAGTCCTGTACTTTCACATCATTGCATACTTGACTATGGCTTGCTTAGGATATTTTATCTTCTGTTGCATATTAATTAGGTCATTTCTGCTATTTGTCTTTGAAACTTCTAAGTTTTGAAGACTTTCACAAAAATCGCCTATTCACCCCCCCCCCCTCTAGTCGATAGTAGCACTTTCAATAACACCGGTATGACGGAAACTAGGGCGGCAAGAGTGGAACAAAACACCAGGCATAAGGCCGAGTCTTCCACCCTTTACCAAGTATATAGATGCATTAATTAAATAAGAGATATTGTGATATCCCAACATAATCTTGTCCATCATGGAGCAATCTTCAACTTCACCTGCAACTAACAACGCTATAAGAGGGGCTGAGCAAAGCGGTAACATAGCCAAACAATGGTTTGCTAGGAAGGGTGTCAAAGGTCAGAGGTTCATGGCAATTTGGGGAGGCTTGAAGAACAAGTGATAGGAAGCGCAGCATAGCGATAGAATGAAGCAACTAGCATAGCAATGATAGTAGTGAGATCCAGGGTAGCGGTCATCTTGCCTGAAATCCCGCTAGGAAGAAGAACGATTCCATGAAGAAGATGAAGCCACGAAGACGAACCAAGCGTAGACGAACGAATCCTCACGATCGCAACGAAACGGGAACTATCGAGAAGAAGCACACAACATGGTAAACACACCACACATGAACAAGACATGATGCAAACCAAGCATGATGCATGACAAAACTAGATGAGGCTACTCATGGAAAGAGATGATGCAAACAAGAACAACATATCAAGGCAAGTTTAAATGAGGCCGGGAACAACATATAACAATTCCGGTAAGTCCTCATATGCAAATTTGGAAATTGGTCCAGAACTGAATAAACCTTAAGTTCAAGTAGTTAAACAGCAAGTTAAGATACACCAAGATGATCTACATGAGATTCTAGTCAAGTTACATATAAAGTTCATTAGATTTGGAGCTACGGCCCAGAAGATATGAGCAAAACAAGATAATCATGGCATTGATGCAAGTTGCATACAAACATCAAGCAAACACCTCAAAACATGGATGCAACATCATAATATGAAACTACATGCAAAATCAAGCAAGTTTCATATAGAGAACACTCAAAACGGAGCAACGGTTCAACACATACACTATACAAGTTCAAAGGACAAGCTGTCCAAAACAGCAACTAGGCGTCTAGCAAGCATCAAAACAATATGCTACAGCACCTCAACATAAGAACAAAAGGCATGGGCATGAAGTACAGGTAAAGCATGACAAAACATGAACACTGAGCTATCTCCAGAAAACACTAGAACATGCTCAAAAGGACATGGCAAGATTGCAAATAATAACAGTTATAGATTTAGCAGAAATAACATCAGGTTGCAATGTTTAGAGCTATCAAACAACATGTTGCAGAAACTTATCATGGCAAAAAAAGGCATGGCATGAATCTACTAATGACATATAACAAAAGTCCCTTGCTGACCATGAGCCAAAAGGGCGCAGAAAATATGATGGCACCCATGTAAACATGGCAAAAGATATGACAGATTCATACATGGTAGGAACAGCAATAAGTAGGCATGTTGGTGAGCTTGAACCACTCACCGCAGAGCAATACATGGCATGGAAAGGTAACCAACAGTAAGAAGACATGTTTATGAAGCTAAGAATGGCAAGAACAAGTTCATAGGGTACATGGATCACTAGCAAAGCACATGGCAAAACTGAACATAATGCTAACAGGCTGACAGCAACATTATTTAGAAATTTGATAGCAAGATAACAACAAGCTACAGCAGACTATAAATGAAACTAAGGGAACATATGTATAGAGCATGACATGTGTAACAAAACATCCTTAGTGAACATCTTCAGATTATGCATAGAATGACTTGTAGAAGCAGGTTAACATAGCATCAGGATATAGCAGATTTAGACAAGCAAAACAGTAACAGCAAGTACCCTACTTCACGAGCATGATGCACTCAGTACAAGAATCACAAAAATACATGGATTGCACCTCTGAAAAGATGGCATGACATAGATCAAAACTCATGTAGACATCAAGCTCATAAGATGCACACATCAAATGCAACAAAAATAACAAATCATCTAGTTATAACAGTTTCAGCAGATAACATCATATAGCACCCTTGCAACGATGATTAGGGCACCTAGATTAGCTCAAACAAGCATGGCACAATGGAACGAAATGTAGAGCATCTCACAACGGATATTTTGATATATTATTCACGTAAAATGGAGCAGTATGCATAGAGTTATGGCATGTTAAACTGGGCACCAGAATGCTGAAAATCAGGGACTTAGGGGTTTTTTTACCCAGCGTAAATCGGGACAGGGAGCTCCAGGATGGGAGTTGACGAAGCTCCATGGCCTGCGGTGGCGAGCTGGTACTCCAGAGGACTCGGGAAGGCCAGGAATGGGTCGAGGGTGGCCGGATCTGGTGGATCCCGGCCGGGTCGGGCGAGGGATGCGGCCAGCGACGAGCACCAAACTCCATGGGTCGGTGGCAGCCATGGCAGAGCTCCTGCGGGAGAGAGCATGGGAGAGGTGAGAGGAGAAGGAGACGGGCAGGGGAAGGAGGAGCAGGGCGCGAGGGGTCCGGCCTGTGGTCGGCGGCGGCTCGCCGGCGCGGCGAGGATGGTCGGGGTCGGCGCCGAGGTGCTCCGGCGGCGCGGGTGGCTCGGGGTCGAGGGGCTCCTCCCCTCGATCCAGTTCGGGAGCGAGGGAGCGGGAGCGCTCGGGCAGCGGCAGAGGCGTTCGGGCCCGGCGTGGCTCGGGCGGGCCGGCCTCGAGCCTCGCGGGCCCGCGGCGGTGCGCGGAAAGAGAGGACGCCGACGGGGATAGGTGGCGGCTCCTGGTTGGGCGAGGGCGAGGGCGAACGTGTCCGGCGGCGCGAGGATGAAGATGGCTAGGGTTAGACCGGGATTTCGGGGGAGGTGCACATATTTATAGGTGGAGGGAGCTAGGAGACTCCAAATGGAGTGCGGTTTTCGGCCACGCGATCTTGATCGAACGACCGAGAGCATGGAGAGGGTTAGGATGGGTTTGGGCCACTTTGAAGGGGTGTTGAGCTGCACAAAAGAAGGGGGCTTTACGGTTACCCGGTTAACCGTTGGAGTATCAAACGACCTCCAAATGGGACGAAATTTGACAAGCGGTCTACCGGTGGTGTACCAAGGCCGCTTGGCAAAACTCGGTCCATTCCGAGAATGTTTAACACCCTCTCACAACAAGAGGGAAAAGGCGGACGCCGGAGGACATAGGAGTGTCGGATTGCAAAACGGACAACGGGGAAAATGCTCGGATGCATGAGACGAACACGTATGCAAAATGAGATGCACGTGATAACATGATAAAATGCAACACGCAAGAAAATTACATGGCAACAACGGCGAATAACTGGCGGACACCTGGCGCAACGAATCCGGGGCGTTACATGGTCCTTCAGCTAACAACACATTATTGTGCAATTATAGGAACCATTATAATATTTAGATTTTTAACAATTTTGTCTTCCACATTTAGGTCATGTTGTCAGAGGTTTAGACCCACTGTTCGACCCATTTTGCACATGGGGAAATGAGATGTCCATGAATATCGCTCAAGTCAAGAAACTCGGAAAGATTGTTAGGATAAAGAAACTAGCAACGAATAATAACAAGATCTTTGTTTGCACAATGAAAAAGACATCAGTCAACTATAGGATGATACTAACGCTTTTACCTTGTTTTTTCCCTTTGCGCCATTTCAAAATTTAGAACATATATTTATGCATATCTTTGTTTTCAGTCCTTTCCAAAGCAGTTCACCAATGATGACCTCTCAAACCACATGCATGGTCAAGAGGCAAGGAAGGTATTCATTCAGCACCCACGGTACAATATTGAAGTCTTCCTCAAGAGGATGAAGGTTAGGTGGGCAATTATCCACAGTCACTGGCCTAAAGTTGCAAGGACATTCAACATCACTGAAGGCTCAATATTCGCCTTCCGCTTCAGCAGTTTTCCAAATGAGATTCATCTATCCATTTACCGTGTATGATGTTACTTTCCAAAGGTTTTAGATGTTGCATGTGAAATTTGGTGCCATTGTGTAATGGAGTAGCTAGCTATATGCCTATATGGTGTAACTCAGTACTGAAGCTATCTGATGTTGTACTCTAATGTAATTCAATTACGAAATCTTGGTTGCCGTAATACGAATATGAAATATATGGTGTGTTTGATATGAAATGTCAATTTGATTACTACATGGATTATCAATAATTGGCCACTTAGCATGCTTATCGGGCTTTTCTATTACAGACGGTTTCTCAGACAACACCGTGGGCGATGAACTCAAACAACCCACACTGTTTCTAGAAAGTAGCAGTGTTGGATCAATGAGAAACCACACACAACTTCCGCCCAACAAATCTTTGCGCTAGCCCACCTTGCACAAACATTTCCGCATAAAAATTGTGTGTGATGTACATATGAGCGAAAACGTTTGTCTGGAATTCACTGTGTGGGATGTACATATGAGCGGAAATGATTGGGCATGTGTAATTGTCTGTGATGGCTCGCCCGATCGCACACGAGCTCTTTATGCCCCGCGTGTGTGACTGGAGAACCTAGCACCGACGGTTTCTGGTCGTGTCGGAATGAGCCCCCCTATCGCACACATAGCAAGGTGACGGTTTAAAACTCTGTCGCGGAAAGGGGATAAAAATGTTTGTATAGGACATCTCTGCACAAGTTTAGAAGGTATCCCTTTAATAAAAAAAGGATAATATAGTAGATCAATGTATTCAATTGATTTGGAGGATAATATGGTGATATTTTTTAAGTAACTTTAATATCCGTGCAAACTTTCAAAGGGGTGTACCCAAGTAAAACTTATGTGGCACAAAGTTCACCTAAACAGGGTATAAATTGAGAATTTTTGCTACATGGAGTAAGATATGTTGCAAACCTAATATAATTAGGGTGGGAAGGTCGGAGCTAGCATGTGGTGCTTCGTGATGACCTCAACAACATCATTTATTCATCTTGCAAGGAACTCTTTGCTTGCTAAGACGCCTGAGGGAGTCCTGGACTAAGGGGTCCTCGGACAGCCGGACTATATACTTTGGCCGGACTGTTGGACTATGAAGATACAAGATAGAAGACTTCGTCGTCCGGATGGGACTCTCCTCGGTGTGGAAGGCAAGCTTGGCGATTTGGATATGTAGATTCCCTTTTCTGTAACCGACTTTGTATAACCCTAGCGCTCCCCCCCGGTGTATATATAAACCGGAGGGTTAGACTTCTAGGGTTGGAGTAACAATCATCATAACTTCATAGGCTAGACTTCTAGGGTTTAGCCATTATGATCTCGTGGTAGATCAACTCTTGTAATATTCATATTCGTCAAGATCAATCAAGCAGGAAGTAGGGTATTATCTCCAAAGAGAGGGCCCGAACCTGGGTAAACATTGTGTCCCCCGCCTCCTGTTACCATTAGCCTTAGACACACAGTTCGGGACCCCCTACCCGAGATCCACAGGTTTTGACACCGACATTGGTGCTTTCATTGGGAGTTCCACTGTGTCATCAAAGATAGGCTTGATGGCTCCAACAATCGTCAACAACAATGCAGTCCAGGGGGAGATCTTCCTCCCCGGACAGATCTTCATATTCGGCGGCTTCGCACCGAGTGCCAACTCGCTTGGCCATCTAGAGCAGATCGATAGCTACGCCACTGGCCATCAGGTCAGATTTGGAAGCCTGAATTTTTTGGCCAATATCCGCAGAGACATGATCTTTGAGGGATTCGAATCCATGACGGCTGTCCATGGCCACTATGATGAGCATGACCTATATCTGTCATCTGGCCGCATACAGGAGATAGCGCCTGTGACCGCCCTGGCCCTAGAGCCGGAGCGAGCTGCTGCGTCCGAAGACGGGAAGCTCAACCCGGCCGCGGAGGCTGCAAACTCAGGCGGCACTCGAGCCGCACACAGACCCAACATCAGGTTGGGTTGGTGTTACCGGAATCCCGGACTCGTCTCCGGACTTGGGTTCCGGACCCCACGCATCCGCATCCATCGAACCTGATTGGGCGCCTGTCTTGGAGTTCAGCTCCACAGACATCTTCCAGCACTCGCCTTTTGGCGACGTGTTAAATTCAGTAAGATCCCTCTCCCTGTCAGGGGACTCTTGCCCGAACTATGTCTGGCTCGAGTGGGAAGCGGACGATGAAGAAATTTGTTCCCCACCCACCACCCACCTTATAGCCACTGTCGACGACTTAACCGACATGCTTGACTACGACTCCAAAAACATCGCCGGTATAGACGACGATGCCGGAGAGGATAAGGAACCACTACCTACAGGGCGTTGGATAGCCACCTCCTCGTATGACATATACATGGTGGATACACCCAAAGAAAATAACGGTGACGATGAGAATCCAGTCGAGGATAAACCTCCTGAGATACAGCCGAAGCGCCAACGTCAGCGGCGCCGCTCTAAACCACGCCGTAGTAATAACAACAATAACTTCACAAAAGAGGATAACACTCCAGACGGTGCCGAAAACAATGAAGACCCTGTTGAGCCAACCTCTGAACAGGAGGAACGGGACGTTGGGCGAGTCAGCCCTGGCGAACAGGCCATGAACAAAGACTCGGAGGATAGCAACTACCTTCTGCTCTCTGAAGACGAGGTTAGCCTCGGTGATGAAGATTTCATCGGGCCTGAAGAGTCCGCCGAACAAGAACGCTTTAAGCGTTAGCTAATTGCCACTGCAAAAAGCCTGAAAAATAAGCAGCAGCATCTTCAAGCTGATCAAGATCTGCTGAACGAAAGATGGACTGACGTCCTGGCAGTCGAGGAATACGGCCTCGAGCGCCCAACCAAAAGCTACCCGAATCGCAAACTGTTACCACAGTTCGATGACGAGGCGCTGGAACCCATCCTACCATGGTACAATATGGCTGACCGACCACCACGTGGCCGGGACAAAGCGGCACTTCAACCGAACACCAGCTCGCGCTACCTCGATGAACAAACAGAAATACAACAGTTCAGGGATATACACATGACCTGTGACGCGACTTGGAAAAGAGAGCAGGTCCGACAAGATCAATCTATGGGTCAAGGGGGCGCGCCTCGATGCGCGACCATGTCCATCTGGCTGAACGTGACAAACATAACCACGTCCGAGCCGAAAACTGCAGACGAGCTCCATCTGAGCTACGTCACGACTTAGCCCGATATAGAGGCGCCGCACACCCCCTTTGCTTCACTGACGAAGTAATGGGACACGATTTCCCAAAGGGGTTTAAACCCGTAAACATCGAATCATATGATGGCACAACAGACCCCGCGGTGTGGATTGAGGACTTTCTTCTCCACATTCATATGGCCCGCGGCAATGATCTTCACGCCATCAAATACCTCCCGCTCAAACTCAAGGGACCAGCTAGATACTGGTTAAACAGTCTGCCCGAAAACTCCATTGGTAGCTGGGAGGAATTGGAGGGCGCCTTCCTCGACAACTTCCAAGGCACATATATCCGACCTCCTGATGCCGATGACCTAAGTCATATAAACCAACAGCCCGGAGAGTCAGCCAGGAAATTTTGGAATCGGTTCCTAACTAAAAAGAACCAAATCGTCGACTTTCCGGATGCCGAAGCCCTAGCGGCCTTTAAGCATAGCATCCACGATGAATGGCTGGCCAGACACCTCGGCTAGGAAAAACCGAAGTCCATGTCAGCCCTTACAGCACTCATGACCCACTTCTATGTGGGCGAAGACAGCTGGCTAGCCCGCAGCAACAACAATACAAGCGAACCTGGCACTTCTGAAGCCAGAAATAGCAACGGCAAGCCCCGACGCAATAGACATAAGCGTCAAAACAACGGTGATAGTACCGAAGACACGGCGGTCAACGCCGGATTCAGCGGCTCTAAGTCCGGTCAGCGAAAGAAGCCATTTAAAAGGAACAATCCGGGTCCGTCTAGTCTGGACCGCATACTAGATTGAGCATGCCAAATCCATGGCACTCCGGATAAACCAGCCAATCATACCAACAGGGAATGTTGGGTTTTCAAACAGGCCGGCAAGTTAAATGCCGAGAATAAGGAGAAAGGGTCGCAAAGCAAGGACGATGACGAGGAACCCCGACCACCGAACAAAGGGGGACTGAAGAAATTCCCCCCCCCCCCCCAAGTCAAAACGATGAACATGATATACACCACCCACAACCCCAAGAGGGAGCGCAAGCGCACACTCAGGGACATCTACGCGATGGAGCGAGTCGCCCCAAAGTTCAACCCATGGTCCTCCTATCTGATCACCTTCGATCACAGGTACCGTCCGACCAGTATCCGTCATGGCGGTTCAGCCGCACTGGTCCTTGACCCAATTATTGATGGATTCCACCTCACACGAGTCCTCATGGATGGTGGCAGCAGCCTGAACCTGCTCTATCAGGATACAATGCGCAAAACGGGCATCTGTCGGCGTTCTGGGAACGGGGGTCCCCAGACTTACCTGCCTGCGGCCTGCGGCGTGGCTCGAGTGGTGGCCCAGTACGGCCCATCTTCATCAGCACAAACTCAAGACCCTCGCGAGGGGCCAAGCCTCACGGGGTGAACGACACAAGGCTTCCTTAGGAGCGGCCTCGCCAAGCAGGCTCACGAGGAGGCGGAGAGATCAAGGCAGGGGTACCTCGCGAGGTGCTCATGAAGCAAGTTGTGATGATCGAGACCAGGCAGGCGCCAGGCGGGCACCGGCCTGCGTAGTGTCCTTGTTTCATCTTTGGTGCAAAGGGGGCAAGCACACACGTGGAGTACTGAGGCATCAGGCAAAGGTTACCATTTCGTTGCAACGAGACCAAGATCAGCAGAGCGGCAGGATGGAGGTCACCGTGGAGCCTAAGACGGCATCATCACCAGTGCCTTTGGTAGCCGAAGACCAACTTTAGTCAGGATAACTTGTACTAGATGTTCCCCTTCAAAATGGCCGTTGTTGGCGTCCTTCCCGCTCAATATTTGGGAAGAGGACCAGGGCCTCTATAAATAGGGCTAGCCACCACAGTAGAAAGGCATCTCATCGAGAGGCATCTGATCCAAAGCTGATCGAGTCCTTCTCAAGCAAACCACCACCGGAAGAAGACCTCTCGCGAGGCTGTTCTTCCCCTTGTACTATTCATCATCAGCCCCTGAGGCAATCCACCACACCACACACTGGAGTAGGGTATTACACCACAACGGCGTCCCGAACCAGTATAAATCTTGTGTCCCTCGTGTTGTTCATCGTTTAGTTTAGATTCTCGTGAGGCGATGAGACACAGATTGGTAGGGGGAAGATTTTCGCGTGCACCCAGAGTTCGAACCTTAAGGGTCTGTCGGAACCCAACATCTGACATTTGGCGCGCCAGGTAGGGGTGCGTTGGAATCTTTCTTCCGCTGTTCCGCATTCGATCACCCGTCGTGTCCATGGCTGATGCTCGCTGGGCTCGCGCCGAGCATCGGGCTGCTCTCGCCACCCGCGTGGCCCAGACGGCTCCCGTCGGCGGGTGTCCCCGTTGTTCCCCGTCGCCTACCGCCAACTGTCGGGGGTTGGGTGCGACATATGCCAAAGGATGGCTTATCATGGTGGGGGCGAGTAGAACGTCGCCGGTGCCTGGAAACGAGATGAAGCGAAGACATGCACGCCGGCGGATCTTACCCAGCTTCAGGGCTCTCCGAGGAGATAACACCCCTACTGCTGCTCTACGGGGTCTCTTCATGGTCACTAAGGCAAAGTGAATACAAGGTTTCTCCTAGAGCTGTTTCTGGAGGTAGGAGAAGGCAAGGCTAGCTTTCTCCTCCCTATATGATCTGGTATAGTGCTAATGGATTCCAACCCTTTGCATGGGTGCCCTGGGGGGTTTATATAGGCCTACCCCCCAGGGGTACGATGGTAAAACCGGCTGGGCGCGGGTCCCAGCTGTCAGTCTCTCAGGCCGTCGTCTTCTCCGCTGACTTTTGGGGCCCGCCGACTGGCCTGGTACGGGGATGTCAGCCCTTGTCCGCCGCGGGCGGGTCTTGCCGGCTGCAGATTACTGTAGCCGTGCTTCTAATGACACTGGCTCGGTCATGGGGTCATGGCAACAGTGTCGTCGCCTGACAGGCGATCACTGTTGCCATTCCCCTGTCGTGTCTGGTTAATGGCGTGTGGGGCCCGTGGGAGGGGCCGGCCGACTCCTGGGGGCCGACTCTCAACGGGTCCGACTCTTGGCGCTCTTGCCGTCTTCAGTACTCCCGCTGACTGGTAGGCCCTGCCATCTCCGGGACGTACAGACAGGGCATCGTGGGCACAGGGCTCCGCCCCCAGGAGCTGATGTCAGGGCCGGCATGGCAACAGTGCCGCGCCGGACCGAGATCTCCGTTGGTACTGCGCACTGTGGCCAGGCCTGCCCTTAAATAACAGGCTGGTTGGAGTTGCAGGCCGACTCCCCATAGTCGGCCTCTTTGGAGTCACCTGTGGGACTCGGCTTATCTTGGAGTCGCCTCTTGGACCCGGCTTATCTTGGAGCCGTCTCTGGGGCTCGGCTTATCTTGGAGTCGCCTCCTGGACTCGCGGGGCGCAGCCGGCCCCGATGTCTTGAAAGGTTCTAGGACTCAGGTTAGCCTACCCGTGGCCCATTACTCCGACAGTAGTCCCCGAAGCTGGTGAGGCTCCCAGGGTGATACGTCGTGGGGCCTCAACAGTTTCATTCTTCCGGTGGGGGAATTCAGGCCTTGCTGGCCGTCTTCCTTCAAGCCGACCGGTTGGAGTCGGATTTACAGTGGGCCGTCTTGCTTCAAGCCGACTAGCTGGAGTTGGATTCACTGAGGGCCGTCTTGCTCCCTAAGGAGTTTTGAAAGTCGCGGCGGGAACCAGGCGGCGTGCCTGATACGCTTCCCCGTGGCCGCTCGCCACGGACCCGTCGCGCGGCGCCACGCGGCAGGGGCAGTCTGCCCACCCACGCGCGCGATGGGACACGCCGTCGGGCAGGGCCCGCCACTACCGCGCCTCGGCCCACAAAAGGATCCATTGTGGCCGCGCGGACGGTTGGGTTTCCCACACCGTTACTGCGCGCAGTAACTTCGTGGGGTAAATCGTGGGGGGCGTGGGGTCCCGTGTGTAGTTAATCCCACGCCGCCCCATCGGCTTCTTAGCCTACGGGCCTATAAGTAGGCGAGGGGAGCGGGACGGTGAAACACGCGCGCCCATTCCTTCCTGCACCCCCGCTTCCTCTTGCCTCTTCTTCTTCTTGCCATCGTCGCTCCAAGCCGCGCCGCACCCGCAGCGATGAGTTCCTCCTCTGCCGCCGCGGCTCCTGTCGTGCGCTCTGGCGTGTGGGACGGCTCTGAGGTGGACGACGACCTCATCGATCTCCTCCGCAAGATGCGTCGGCTCCCCGGTGCATACCTGGTGCGAGCCCGCGCCGCGCTGGCGGGGGAAATAAGGCTGGCGCCGGAGGAGGGCGAGCGGGTCATATTCCGCTCGCACCTCATGCGCGACCTGGGGCTGCCGGCGAGCGGCTTCTTCCACTCCTTCTTGGAGTTCAACGGGCTCCAGCCGCACCACCTCACTCCGAACACGGTGGTGCTGCTGGCCGCTTTCACCACCCTGTGCGGGGGTTTTCTTGGCATTCTCCCCACCATCGAGCTGTGGGGAGAGTTCTTCCAATCCAAACTCAGCACGCACGTCGGCGGCATACCGGCTCAGTGTGGCGCCTTCATCGCGATGCGAAGGTCGACCGCCGACAACCCCTTCCCCTCCATCGCACTGATTAAGTCGGTGAAGATGTGGCAGCGGTCGTACTTCTACGTGAAGAACGTCGCCCCAGACGAAGACTGGGTCAACCTGCCGCCCTACGAAGCCGGCGCGCCGGCTGGGAGGCTTCCCAGCTGGTCCCACCGGGCCAAGATGCTGACTCCCGCAGGTGTCGCCGCTGTCGCGCGACTCTGAGTGCTGCCGCAGTCGGAGGGCTTGGTTGGGGCCGACTTGCTGGCCGCCTGTGTGGCGCGCTGAGTCCTCCCGCTCCAAGGCCGACCTCATCTGATCTGTCAGATGAGCGACCACCGGGACCCGAGTCGGATGTGTACGAAGGACATGCCCCACGCGAAGGTGGCGAACATGGTGAACCACATCGTGAACTGCGAGCTCGCGGCGGACTGGCAGTTTGGCAGAGAGCCGTACTCGCGCGCCAACCCCCCGCCAATGGTAAGTCGTACTTTTGTTCTTCTGTTTCTCTTTGTAGCCAAATCTGACTTCTGATACTCTTGGTTTCTTCGAGTCAGAATCCCCTCATCCCGCCTGCAGCCGGCGCCACGGGACTGCCTCGCGAGTTCGCTCCAGATCGAGCAGAGAGCGATGTTGACGACCCCGACTTGGGGGCAGCTGCGATGGAGGCCGACGCCGAAGGCAGAGGAGGAGGAGGAGCGGAAGGCAGCTTCAGGCCCTCGGCCACCTTCGCCGACTGGCCAGAAGATGACGTGGAAGGGGAAGTCGCCCCGCGCCGCCAGTCGAGAGCCGGCCACCCAGGCGCGAGTTCCTCCGCCGGCGTGGCCGGTCAAGTCGGCACGAAGAAGCACCGGGCCGTGCCGAGTTCGCTCGGCGGTCGGCCGAAGAAGTTCAACGGGGCGGCCGCCGTGACCAACCGCTTCCGCAAGGAAGTGAAGAAGCCTCCACTAGTCTCTGCGTAAGTGTTCTCTGCCTTCGTCTTGTTTTCTTTGATGGATCTTTTCTGAGTCTTTTTCATTCCATCTTTGCTTCAGGGCCCCTCTTTCCATTGAGGGGGGTCGCCGTCCCATCCGTCATGGGGCGGCCGAGACGTCCGCCAATACTGGGTGGATTGACCCCGCCGCCGACCTCCAGGAGGCGACGGAGCAAAACGCGCGGGAGAAGCGCGACGAGGAGGAGGCCGACCGTCTGGAGAAGGAGGAGGCCGAGAAGGCGGCGGCCTCCACCCAAAAGAAACTGGAAGAGGCCTAAGCTGCCGTCGTAGCAAGACAGCGGGCTGGGGAGACCGCTCACTTCCAATCGACGCTGCTTGTCATCCCGCTGAACTCCGCGCCGCCGCCCCCGGAGTTCACGGGGCAGACTGGAGAAGTCGGCGGGGAGCACCCCATCATGGAGAAGGACGGTGGCGAGGCCTCCGCGTCAGGCACGGCCACGCCGCCACCACCGCCTCCGCCCCCGTCGAGGAGCGTGCATGGTAAGCAGCCGGCAGGCCCGCCGGCGCCACTGACTGAAGACGAGGTGGTGGCGAGGCTGCTCCTTCAGGTCGCCTCACCAGCGCGCCGCCGCCTCGAGAAGGCGATTTCGGCGCCACGCCCCTTGGAGGCCGGCGCCGCCACCTCGGCCATCCCAGATGCTGAGGCGACAAGCGCCGCGCCTAGTGGGTGGGTGCGAGGAGGCGGCGACGGTCCGCTGAACCAAGCGCTCCTGGACGTCCAGGCGAAGCTGCGAGCTGAGGGCGAGGCCATCCAGGGCTGCACCAAGGCACACCTGGCATCGCGAGCAGCTATTCGGGTATGCTTTTCTTCTTTGACTTTGTTTTTTCTTGTACTTCTCTGTGGGGGCGCGCCAGCGCACCCACTGGGTGTAGTCCCCGAGTTTCGGGCCAGCTGCTAAGCAGGCGGCCCGGAACTCCATCTGGCGATTTCTGGATATTCACCTTTGTCTGATTGTTTATCACATGAGTATCACAACCTCCGCGTCACTGCCTTCAACCACAACGTTGAGCAGCTGGGGAAGCGGACTGCTGACTTGTCGGAGAGCCGGAGTAAGTTCTTCTTATTTTTCGCGGGGGCGCGCTGGCGCACCCGTGGGCTGTAGTCCCCGAGATTCGGGCCGACTGCTGAGCAGTCGGGCCGGATCTTCCCGGCGACCTTTCTTGTTGACGACTTAACGTCCTTTCTCTTTAGTTCTTCAGAGGCCAATACTGCTCTTCAGGAACGGTTGGGCGAAGTCAGCACTGCCCTATGCGCCAAGGAGGAGGAGTGCGGCAAGCTCGCCACAGAGCGCGACCTGCTGGCCGCGCAGCTGGCGAAGCAGAAGGAGCTGCTTAAGGCGGCACAGGACGAGGCGGAGAAGAGAGAGACCGCTCTCCTGGCCGAGTTCGAAAGCGAGCGCTCCTCCTGGACCGACAAGGAGGCGATGCTGACCTCCGGCTTCCATGAGATCGAAGACATCGTCGACGGTGAGTTTCTCTGCTTTCTTTCTTTGAGCCGCCGACTGTAAGTCAGGCCGACTCCTGACTCTTTCTCTTGCTTCTTTCTTGTTTTGGCAGACTTCTTCCCCGGCAACTCGCGGGCGGTCACTCGAGCCATCGAGGCTGATCGCGAGGCGCGGAGGGCAAATGGCGAGGAGATCGCCGCCAACGCCCCCCTGACCGTCGACGAGCAGCTCCTGAGCATCGAGACTCGTCTGCGGCAGGCCCATCAGCTGTTGCACCGGCTTCAACGCGCCGGTGCTCAGGCGATTGCCGCCCTGTGGCCGGGCATGCCACTTCTGCGTACTCCCAGTCCGACTGCCGACTGGCTGGAGGTCGCAGCTGGCCGTCTTGAGGCTTGGAAGGGTTCCTCGGCCCGGGCTGGAGCACATTGGGCCTCGGAATTCGTCAAGGCTTGGTATCCAGGGCTGGACCTGGACCGACTGGCCGCGTTCCGGTCAGAGGCCCAGGTAGAGCTGGTGGTTGTGGAAGGCGCCCTCGTCGAGCGTGCGGCGGCGATTGCCGACTACACCGACAACAGTTTCTTCGATCCTGAGCGGGCCGCGAACAGCGAGGAGGTGCCACCGGAGTGGTTCGGGATGAACCCGGACTACGACGATGACTCGGCGGAGGTGATCGGCTCCAGTGCCGAGGAGGAAGACGATGCGGGGGACGGAGGCGAGACGGAGGCGCCAGAAGATAGAGCGGGCGACCAGCCTCAGCTCGACCGCGCCTCTAGCAACGAGCCGCGTCCGACCGGGCCGGCTGCCGCCGAAGACGATCAAGCTGAGACTACCCAGCCGGCCGCCCCGGCGCCTGACACCGCCTCTCCGCCGACCCTCCGAATCCGTCTGCCGCTTCTTAGGATGGCGTCTTGCCTTTATTTTATCTGCTTTTAGTAGTCTTTGAAGAACTTGTTAATTTGCACAATTCCACCCGCGAAGTGTATTTTGAACTTGGCCAAGGGCCTATGTTATGTAAATATCTATCCGACTTCTATCTTTCCTTGCTCATCGCTCTTTTGGCTTTTTCCTTTGCCGCCTTTCCACAGTCGCCGCTTTGCCAGACGAACAACTGCTCTGCGGACTGACGCTGGGTCAAATGCTTGGCTACCTTAGGGAAGGCAAGTACTTGGCCTTTTTTAGAGTCTTTTAACAAGTTGGATAGAAGGAGGCAAGCTGACTATTCGAGAGTCGGCTCTGCAAAGAGAGGCTGGAAGCCGGCTTGGGCTATGCTTATGCTTTGAGTCCTTAACCATTTTTTCGTGTGGGCGCTCATTCTTGCTTACTCTCTGCCTACCAACAGTCACTCTGGGAGCTATGGCTTCTGACAGGATACAGCTTAAGCGCCGCACACTACTTGTCCGACTGCAGGAAGCATTTCATAGCGCAAGACGGTGAGTCCCCAGGCCGACTAGTCGAACCCGGTGCCAAGCGGCATAACAAAAAGTAGAATACTCAAAGGCATAATTCTTATCATACAGATAACAAAAAGGGCAGTCCCCAAGCTCGTCTCAGGGGGCCCAAAGTCTCGGTACTTCAATAAAAAGGATAGCGTGGTACATACTGCATCAACTGTAAAATCTTCGGAGAAGATTTGCGTTCCATGGCCATTTCGACTCTTTGCCGGAGTCATTCCTCTTGCATGCTCGGGGCTTCTGGGTGTCGATTAGGTAGTAGGAGTCATTGCCCAGTACTTTGTTGATGATGAAGGGCCCTTCCCAAGGCGCCGACAGCTTGTGCTGGCCGGCTGTTCGCTGGATCAGTCGGAGCACAAGGTCGCCCTCTTGGAAAGATCTCGGCCTGACCTTCCTGTTGTAGTATCGGCGCAGACTCTGCTAGTAGATGCTGGACCGGCTGAGTGCCAACAGTCGGCCCTCTTCCAGCAGATCGACGCCGTCTTGACGTGCTTCTTCTGCTTCCTCTTCGGTGTACATGGCGACTCGCGGAGAGTCGAATTCTATGTCCGTCAGGATGACGGCTTCAGCACCGTAGACGAGGAAGAAAGGCGTGAAGCCGGTTGACTTGTTTGGAGTCGTGCGCAGACTCCAGAGGACGGCTGGCAGCTCCTCAAGCCAATAGCCGGCCGAACGCTCGAGTGGTTCGACCAGTCGAGGCTTGATGCCAGATAGGATGAGGCCGTTTGCTCGCTCCACTTGGCTTTGACTGCGGATGGGCAACGGATGCTAAGTCCAGTTGGATGCCCTGTGTCACGGAGAAACGGGCCAAGGCGCCTTTGGCAAAATTTGTGCCATTGTCGGTGATGATGCTGTGCAGTATGCCGTACTGAACCGTGATGTCGGCGATGAATGTCACTGCAGTCGGACCGTTCAATTTCTTGATGGGCTTTGCTTCTATCCACTTGGTGAACTTGTCCACTGCAACGAGTAAGTGAGTTAGGCCGCCTCGGGCCGTCTTGAATGGTCCCACCATATCCAGGCCCCAAACTGCAAAGGGCCAGGCGATGGGGATTGTCTTCAGTGCAGAAGCCGGCTGAAGCGGCTTGGAGCGGAACTTCTGGCACCCCTTGCATTTTTGGACTAATTCCTTGGCCTCTTCCAGGGCAGTTGGCCAGAAGAAACCGTGTCGAAAGGCTTTGGGGACGAGTGCTCTTGAGGCTGCATGGTGGCCGCACTCGCCTTGATGGATGTCTCTGGGAATTGCTTGGCCTTGCTCTGGCTCAATGCAGCGCTGGTAGACACCAGTGACGCTGCGCCTGACCAGCTCTCTGTTGATTATGGTGTAGGCTACCGCTCGGCGTTGCACTTGCCGAGCCAAGATTTCATCAGTTGGCAGCTCTTTGTTCACTAGAAACTTGAGGATGGGTTGCGCCCATGAGGGTGCTGCTATTTCTTCAACCGCCACCACTGCGACTTGGACAAGGGCAGCTGGGCTGGGAGGCGGCGGGCTGGAGTCTGCGGCCGCTTGCTGGGTTGCCGAAGTCCCCGGGCCAACTGGCGCAGTCCCCGGGCCGACTGGCGCAGTCCCCGGGCCGAGGACTGAAGTCTTTGGGCCAGTTGCCGCAGCCCCCGGGCCGGGTTCTGAAGTCCCCGGGCCGGCTTCGACTGCGATTTTCTTGGGGCCGTCTGCTGGGGCTCTTGAGTCGGATCCGACTTCTTCGGGGGGAGCCGGCACAAAAGATGGAGTCTGATTCTGGTGAAGGCTTGATAGACGGCTTGAGGAGGCGCTGAAGAGCGACGCTGGATGGTATCGCTTGACAGGTGGAGCCGACTCGTGCCAAGGCGTCTGCTTGGTCGTTGTCATTTCTTGGCACGTGGAGGAACTCGCACCCCTCGAAGTATCCGCTGAGTTGCTGCACCAGGAAGCGGTAGCTCGCCATGTTTGCATTTTTGGCGTCCTAGTCGCCAGATGACTGCTGGACCACCAAATCGGAGTCGCCATAGCACAGGATCCGGCGAATGCCGAGTTCTTTGGCAAGCCGGAGCCCGTGAATGAGCGCCTCATATTCGGCGACGTTGTTGGAGGCGGCGAAGTGGATCTGCAGTGCATACTTGAGCTTGTCGCCTTTAGGGGAGGTGAGGACGACGGCGGCTCCCAAGCCGGTGCGCATTTGGAGCCATCGAAATGCATCCGCCAATGGGTGGAGTCGGGCGCTGGCGGCAGGTACTGGGTCTCGGCCTAGTCGACGAGCAAATCAGCTAGTGCTTGCGACTTGATGGCGGTGCGGGGCTGGTAGTAGATGGTGTAGGGAGCCAACTCTATGGCCCATTTGGCCACTCGACCGGAAGCATCTCGGCTCCCAATGATCTCGGCCAGCGGGGCTGTGCAAACCACGGTGATTGGATGCTCTTGAAAGTAAGGCTTCAACTTCTTGGCGGCAATGTGCACGCCGTAGCACATCTTCTGGTAGTGGGGGTAGTTCTGCTTGGAGGTCGACAGTACCTGCTTAGGTAATATACCGGTCTCTGGACAGGGAGCGCCTTGCCTTCCTCTTTGCGCTCGACTACAATGACTGTGCTGACTACTCGGCTGGTGGCTGCAATGTATAGGAGCATGGGCTCTTTAGGAGTCGGAGCCGCCAGCACAGGGGGAGTAGTCAACATCTTCTTCAGTTGGAGAAATGCTTCATCCGCCTTGTGGTTCCACTCAAAAAAGGTGGTCTTCTTCATTAGTTGGTACAAAGGGAGAGCTTTCTCGCCCAGCCGACTGATGAATCGGCTGATGGACGCCAAACAGCTGGTGAACTTCTGCACATCTAACTGTCGGCTGGGTACCTCCATCCTCTCAATGGCCTTGATCTTCACAGGGTTGCACTCTATGCCGCGTTCAGCGACTAGGAAGCCAAGGAGTTGGCCGGCTGGTACTCCAAAGAGGCACTTCTCAGGGTTGAGCTTGATCTGCAATCGGCGCAGGTTCTCAAAGGTTTCTTTGAGGTCTTCCATCAATGTCCCGTGCTTTTCCGTCTTCACCACCACATCATCTACGTAGACGTGAGCATTTCTGCCGAGTTGCTTGAGGAGGCACTTTTGCATGCAACGCTGAAAGGTGGCGCCGGCATTCCTCAAGCCGAACGTCATGGTCAGGTAGCAGAAGGCTCCGAACGGCGTGATGAAGGAGGTCTTCAGTCTGTCTGCCGGGTTCAGCTTAATCTGGTGATATCCTGAATATGCATCTAAGAAACTCAGCAGCTCGCATCCGGCTGTGGAGTCTATCACCTGATCAATTCTTGGCAAAGCAAAGGGGTCCTTGGGGCATGCTTTATTGAGGCTTGTGTAGTCGATACACATCCGCCACTGCTTGTTCTTCTTCAACACCAAGACCGGGTTTGCCAACCACTCTGGAAAAAACACCTCCATAATGAAGCCGGCCGCCAGGAGCCGGGCTATCTGTTCTCCAACAACTCTTCTCTTCTCTTCTGACAGGCGGCGCAAGGGCTGCTTGACGGGCTTCACATCAGGTCGGACATGTAACTTGTGCTCGGCGAATTCCGTCGGTACATCCGGCATGTCTTTAGGGGACCATGCAAAGATGTCTCGATTCTCACAAAAGAAATCGACGAGCTCGCCTTCCTATTTGCTGTCAAGGTTCGCACCTATGACAGCGTACCTCTCTGGGTGCTTCGGGTCCAAGGGTACCTTCTTGGTCTCTTTGGCCGGCTTGAACGAGCCCTCAGCTTCCGACTCCTTGGGGTCGGGCGACATCTCCGGCTGCTTGCCGGCCATCGCCACGACCCGATTAAGAAGTCGCTTCTCCGCAGCGATCACCAGGGACTCGGCCAGCCGACTGCTCTCAGCCGCGCAAGCAGACAACTTTCTGTAGTCTCCGGTGACGGTCAGAATCCCCTTGGAACTCGGCATCATCATCTTCAGGTAGGCGTAGTGGGGGACCGCCATGAACTTGGCCAAAGCAGGTCGGCCAAGCAACACATGGTACGGGCTTTCGAGGTCCACCACTTCAAACCAAACTGGCTCTCAGTGGAAATGATCTTTGTCTCCAAAGAGGACATCTATCAGGATCTTGCCGATCGGTGAGCAGGAAAGGCTAGGTACAATGCCGTGGAACACAGTTCAGCTGCTCTGCAACTGTCTTTGCTTGATTCCTAACTTCTCCATGGTGTCTTTGTACAGGATGTTGATGCTACTGCCTCCGTCTATCAGCACTCGCGAGAAGCGAGCGGCCCGCCTATCAGTGGCCAAGGTGGCACTCAGGACCAGGGCATAGGAGCCTGGATTCGGCATCACCTCTGGGTGATCGGCCCTGCTCCAACTGATAGGCTTCTCGGACCAATGCATAAACTCTGGAGTATCTGATGCTACTGCATTCACCTCTTGCTGCTGCAGCCGCCTGCTGTGTTGATCGTCAACCACACTGGTGAACACCACATAGGCTCCATGCTCTTCCGGGTACTCGTCTCGTACTGCGCCGCCTGGCCTGGCAGCCGGCTGCTGGGGCGGCGGTGGAGGCGGCGGCCCAGCAGGCGGGGGAGTAAGGAGGCCGTCTCCCTTGGTGATTCTGGTAAGCCAGTGGCACTTTCGGGTGGTATGGTTCAACGGCTTCGCGCCGCTGTGGAACTTGCAGGGACCATCTAGAGTCTGCTCGTAAGAGAAAGTCGGCAACCAGTTGGACTTGCCACCCTTCTGTCGCTTGGTCGGAGGCTGCCCCTCCGGCTGTTGATCTTCGACTGTTGCAACCTGCCGACTGCTGGAAGTCGGCTGTGGGGCCTTGCGCTTGTTGCCGTCCTGTTGTTGTCGCCGACTGGCATCTCCAGCCGAAGTCCTGGGAGCCTGAGGTGCCACTTTGCCAGCCGCGTTAACTTGAATTTCTGTCTTCATGGAGGAGTCGGCTGTGGCGTACTTGTCTGCTATGATCAGCAGCTCGTCGAGGGTTTCTGGCTCGTCGCAGAGGAGCTTGTGCTTGAGGAGGGTGCCTTCTTGGCACGGTGAAGTACTCAATAGCCTGCACCTCGTGCACGCCCTCGAAGGAGTTCCGAAGCTCGCCCCAGCGCGTGAGGTAGTCGCCTGTTGACTCGTCAGGGCCTTGCACGCACAAGGAAAGCTGGCGCGGCTTGGGAGGTCGCTTGTACGTGCTCGTGAAGTTGCGGATGAAGGCCTCGGTGAAGTCGACCCAGCTGTTGATGCTGCGGGGCTTCAGGCTGTTCAACCATGTCCGGGCCGTGCCCTGGAGCATGAGTGGAACATACTTCACGGCGACACGCTTGTTGCCGTTCGCTATGTTGACGGCGGTGGAGTAGTCAACTAGCCAGTCTTCCGGCTTCACGGAGCCGGTATACTTGGGTGTGTCTCGGGGGAGCGTGAACCCCTTGGGAAAAGGCTCGTCTCGGATGCGGGGTCCGAAGCATGGCGGACCCAACTCGTCTTCTTCTTCCAGCGCCAGGGATCGATGGAGTTGGTCGATCTGGTGGCGGGCGTCATTTTGTCCGACTCCCTCTCGGCCGCCAAGGCGGCCACCCAGAGTCGGATGCTCAACAGGCGGTGGGGAAACTCGCCGTTCTCTTCTCGGTGGGGGAGGCAGATAGTCGCCCTGCCGTTCCACTGCTTTGGGCGGCCGTCTTGGTCGCGCTCGATGGTGATGCGAGTCTGACTGTGGCTGACAGCCGGCTCTTTGTCTTTTCTTCCGCGGACTCCGCCAGTCGGCGTCCGAGACGTCGCGCCCTGATCACGGCGGGGAGGCAGGTCGTCGTCTGGTTGCCGCGGCGCCTCCGTGCGGCTGCCGGCTGCATTCTGTGCGGTAACCGCGTTGAGGAGCTGCTGGACTCGCTCCGTCATCATGCGGCGCTCTTCGCCTTCAAAGTTCTTCAGCTCGTCAGTCGCCGCCTGGGCGGCGTGGATGTTCTCGGTAGGCGTGGCGCACACGGGGCGATTGGCCCCGAACAGGTTGGCGATGGTCGCGCCGCGCTGTCGGACCGCGCCTAGCCGGCTAGGCCCAGTCGGAGCCGGCGGGCCACCCACAGCGTGATCCATCTCGCGCTGGTAGGCTTCTGACAAGCGCCTCATGCTTGCCAGCTTTTTGGCGCCTTCGATGATCTGAAGGTGGCGTGTCTCCTGCGTCTTGGCGTCTGCGTCTTCTGGAATAGGCGCAGTCAGGTCTTGTAGAGCCGCGTCGAGCGGGTCATGAGCTCCCTCACCGGAACGCTCATCATGACTGATGACGAGCACCTCCGTGACGGCGCTTCCGCCGCTCTCCTCATGAGGGAGCGGCTTGTCGTAGACCACCACATTGGTGGGGAACGTGTCGAGCGACATGGTGTCAGAGTCGACCAGCATCGGGTCGGTGGAGCCTACGGATTCCATGTCCACGGCAAGCTCGCCAGTGACATGGAGTTGGTCGAGGAGGCCCGCGAGGAGGCTCTTGGGGCCGCCCGTGCCTGCATCGGATGCAGGCTCGTCGGAGAGGCGAACCTCGCCGACAAGTTCGGCGAGGCAGCTCGCTGCACAGGCGGCCTCAGCGCCGCGTAGCGCGTCGATGCAGACTCCGTCTAGCGAGCCTGGCTGGCTGCGCTCGCCAGGGAGGAAAAGGGTTCCCGTCCAGAACAGATCTCTGGAAGACGGTGCACCTCGCCCCACGGTGGACGCCAAATGTCGGGGTTTGGGTGCGACATATGCCAAAGGATGGCTTATCATGGTGGGGCCGAGTAGAACGTCGCCGGTGCCTGGAAACGGGATGAGGTGAAGACATGCACGCCGGTGGATCTTACCCAGCTTCAGGGCTCTCCGAGGAGATAACACCCCTACTGCTGCTCTGTGGGGTCTCCGCATGGTCACTAAGGCAAAGTGAATACAAGGTTGCTCCTAGAGCTGTTTCTGGAGGTAAGAGAAGGCAAGGCTAGCTTTCTCCTCCCTATATGATCTGGTCTGGTGCTAATGGATTCCAACCCTTTTCATGGGTGCCCTGGGGGGTTTATATAGGCCTACCCCCTAGGGGTACAATGGTAAAACTGGCTGGGCGCGGGTCCTAGCCGTCAGTCTCTCAGGCCGCCGTCTTCTCCGCCAACTTCTGGGGCCCGCCGACTGGTGGGTCCCGCCGACTGGCCTGGTACGGGGACGTCAGCCCTTGTCTGCCGCGGGCGGGTCTTGCCGGCTGCAGATTACTGTAGCCGTGCTTCTAATGACATTGGCTCGGTCATGGGGTCATGGCAACAGTGCCGCCGCCTGACGGGCGATCACTGTTGCCATTCCCCTGTCGTGTCTGGTTAATGCCGTGTGGGGCCCGTGGGAGGGGCCGGCCGACTCCTGGGGGCCGACTCCCAACGGGTCCGACTCTTGGTGCTCTTGCCGTCTTCAGTACTCCCGCTGACTGGTAGGCCCTGCCGTCTTCGAGCCGTACAGACAGGGCGTCGTGGGCACAGGGCGCCGCCCCCAGGAGCTGATGTCAGGGCCGGCATGGCAACAATGCCGCGCCGGACGGAGATCTCCGTTGGTACTGCGCACTGTGGCCAGGCCTGCCCTTAAATAACAGGGTGGTTGGAGTTGCAGGCCGACTCCCCATAGTCGGCCTCTTTGGAGTCGCCTGTGGGACTAGGCTTATCTTGGAGTCTCCTCTTGGACTCGGCTTATCTTAGAGCCGTCTCTGGGACTCGGCTTATCTTGGTGTCGCCTCCTGGACTCGCGGGGCGCAGACGGCCCCGATGTCTTGAAAGGTTCTGGGACTCGGGTTAGCCAACCCGTGGCCCATTACTCCGGCACCAATGCTGCCACCGGCCCAGCGGGGAACGAGTAGCAGGCCTCGTTGCTGCATCCCTCGGTGCGGCGGGAAGGCCGCACCGCCGCCCCATCGCTGACTCCAGCTGGTTCGTCGTCCCACGCCTGTCGCGCCCCCACAGACGCGCATGCCGCATTGCTCTGGCGCGTGAACTCCTGCATTACCGTCCCGTCGACGACCTCTATGAGGAGTGGCTCACTCGCATCACTGAGCTCGTCAGTGCCGCAGGGGCTCCCCTGTGCCATCCCTCTCGCTGCCTCACCCTCCGTCCCGCGCGGGTGGTGCATCCCAGGAGGTGCCTCCGACACCTCCTCCCCAAGAAGGCACCCTGGCTCCAAGGCGCGCGGCCCCAGGACGAGATCCACTGCATCCAGCGCCTGCACGACAAGAAAGGAGCTGCCAAGAAATCCCTCATCCCCAAGAAGGTGCTCGCGTGCTCCCGGCACCGGCATGCCATGACCACATCCCTGCGCCAGCACGTCAAGACCCCGCGATGTTCCAGGCAGCAGCGCGCGGGAATTCCCAAGAGCAAGTCCCGCGTCAGCAGAGAGCTCCGGTGGCCACCGCAGGCTGCCGTGCCTTCAACACCGAGCTATGCAGTGTCGCCTGGCTGGGCAAGTTCAAACCTGACATGCCTCCTTGCTACGACGGCACTGCCGACCCCGCGGAGTTCCTGCAAATCTACGAGCTGGGCATCGAAGCCGCCAATGGGGATGAAAAGGTCATGGCGAACTGGTTTCCCATGGCGCTCAAGGACGGTGCCCGCACCTGGCTCCTGAACCAGCTTCCTGGCACGATCTCCTCCTGGGACGAGATGCGCACTCGCTTCATCGCCAACTTTCAAGGCACTCGCGACCGTCCATCGGCCGTGGGTGACCTATGCCGCATCGAGCAGCAACCCGGAGAGACCTTGCAGAAGTACATCCAGCGCTTCAACAGCGATCGCCTCAAGATTCCCAAGGTGACCGAGGAGGCCATCATCTCGGCGTTCTCTGACGGTGTCTGCGACGTCAAGATGAAGGAGGAACTGGCAATCCACAAAGATCTGTGCACGTCTCTGGATTTGTTCAACCTGGCGACCAAGTGCACAAGGGCTGAGGAGGGACGCCTCTCCCTCCTCGAGCTCCCAGCTGCAGATCCAGAAGAGAAGAAAGCGAAGGCCAATGATGTGAAGCGCAAGGGAGCAGTCGTGCTCGCAGCAGAGCCAGACACGAAGCGCAGCGGGGACCAGCCGGAATCGTCCAAGGGCAACCGGTACTGTGTGTACCACGATCTCCGCACCCACAACACCAATGAAAGCCAAGAGCTCAGGGCCGTACGAGAAGGCCGTGTCGTTCGACGCCCCGAGCGCAACGATCGGGGCTACGGCCGAAGCGGAGGAAGAGGTGGAGGACGATAGGACGACCGTGGCCCTCGCCAAGGTGGCGTGACCAACCTCGCGAGGACCGCTGGCAGGACCGGCCTCGCGAGGGGGCTTGGAGGGATCAACCACGTGAGGATCGTCCACAAGGCAACGCAGGACTTCCTCCTCTGCCACCACCACCAAGAAGGAATGACGACTATCATCAAGACGAGGGGGCTGGTGGCTTCCAGGAGCCGCGTGCAATCGCTTGCATCTTGGGCGGTGCCCAGGCCCCAGCCTCTCAACGCATCTTCAAGCAATTTGCTCACGAGGTGAATGCAGTCCTTCCCCAAGCTTGAGGCCACGCGCCCTCTCAGGTGGTCCACGTGCGCCATCACGTTCAGCACAGCGGATCATCTCAAGTGCGCGACAACAGCCGGTGTCCTCCCGATGCTCTGTTCCCTAGTCATCAGCAATGTGCAAGTTACCAAGACCCTCATCGATGGTGGGGCAGGGCTCAACGTTCTGTCCGTCGAGACATTCAACAATCTCCAAGTGCCATACGATCAGCTTCAACCAACCAAGACTTTCTCAGGAGTCACTGATGGTTCCACTGTCCCGATAGGGCAGGTCCGCCTCCCTGTCACCTTTGGACAGCACAAGAACTACCGTACCGAGCTCATTGACTTCGACGTCGCTCACATTCGCCTGCCATACAATGCCATCCTCGGATATCCCGCCCTGGCCAAGTTTATGGCAGTGACTCACCATGGCTACAACGTCCTCATGATGCCAGGAAGTGGTAGAGTCATCATGGTCCTCTATGAAGAGAAGGATGCGGTGTGCTCTCTCGAGCGTGCCTTCCAAGCCGCGTCAATCGAGGACCCAAACAGTAAGAGTGGAAACCTTCCTAAAGCAGCTCCCAAGAAGAAGAAGACATCACCTGGCTCAAGGCCTCAGGAGGCAGGCACCTCCGGAGGTGCCACATCAGGACTTGCGCCCATCCAAGGGGCGCCACCCTCTGTTGCATAGGAAGGCGCGCCCGGCGCCCTCCTTGGGCAAGGCTCGGGGGCTCTCTCCTGGGGAGTCACTGACTTTGCCAAGATCACGAGGGAGGCGCTCGGGCACCACTTGGAGGCGTGCTTCGCGGCACGTTTCCCTCAGGAAGGCATAAGGCAAGGAGGGCCCAACCCTCAGGAGTTCATCACCAAGGTCACTGAGGAGCTGTAGGAATCGAGAGTCATGCGCGGCAACCGCCGCCTGCCCAGCGTAGCTCCCCATCCAGGCGAAGATGGCGGGCTGCGCGTCTGCATCGACTACCCAGGGCTCAATCAAGTCGCATCTCAAGAGCGCTTCTAGCCTTCGCGCGTGGGGCGTTGCGAGGGTCCACCTCATAGCTACGTTCGCATGCCCTTCGGCCTGCCGAACACGGCCGCTACTCACCAGCGCCTAATGAGGAGCATTCTGGAAGCTCAGGTGGCCAAGCACCGCTCCTGGAGGAGATGGAGATGGACCTTGCCGAGCCGCCCGGACCTCCCGAGCCTCCCGAGGCTCGGAGCTTCGAAGGCTCGTGAGGATTGGCTTCTTCACCACGCACCATCAGCTACTCCGACACTCGCTCTGCAATGATATCAGGTGACATCTCTCAAGTTTCATTCCAGCTGGGAGCGCCCTCAGGGCTGTATCATTTCCAGGCCCCATGGGTCCGTCCCCGCGGCATGTATCCGTTTTGCTTATCTCTTCAGCTTACCTTGTTGGGGGCGCCCCTCGGGCTGCATCATCCCCAAGCCGCTCGGGCCTGACCCGGTGGCATGTGCCTTTCCTTGCATCTATCTAAGTTGGATTGCCTCCTCATGCTTAACCGGCTTGTGATAATCGCCTACTCGATTGACACCTACCTTTGGAGCCGCTCGCTCTAGCACGGCACTTGCGCATGGGTACGTCCCTGCAACGTCGATAAATCTGAGTGGTCGAGCTCTGGCCGCGGCAGCCCCGCAAGGCGCTACCACACCAGGCCCTCAATGCCTCAATCACTCCCTCGGAGCAACCAATGATTGGCTGGCAACCGTAATGGCAGTGCTTGTTTTCTTCGTGTTGGTGTACAGGATGCACCTAAGGAATAACGTGGGGGCGTCGTGAGCTCTCTCTCTCTCTCTCTCCCATGCGATCCGCTTGCGCGTTAAAAGGGGGGCGCCTGAGCATCGCGGCTCAAGGGATCTTACTGGCTCTCCAGCCCTCACCCCCTGGCCTTGACCCACGGCATCGCGACCTGTCATACCAGCGGCGGCTGAGCTCGCTTGAGGGCCAGGACCTGAGGACGTAGAGCATGAAGGAAAGTGCGGGGAAGAGGGGAGAAGCTCATGAGAGCCTGTCCTGGTGACACCCCAACTGCCGACGCGCAGGCTCGACACCTCGCCAAAGAACGACTCCAAGCTCATGAGATAAGTCATGCCCCTCGAAAAGCTAAATCTACGCGGTGCCAAACCCTCGCCTAGTGCGGCTCTGTCACGGTGACGTTGCCTTCCTTTCTTGCCCAGTGGAGGCTACTTGAGCGCTGAAGGGGACCTCCTGAGCATCGCGCCTCGGGGGCTCTTACTGGACCTTGGGCCGCTCACCTCCTGGCCTTGACCACGGCATCACGACAGGGCATACTAGCGACGGCTGAAGCCTGCCTGGGGACCGGGACCTCTCAGCGTAAAGCACCAAGCCCTCGTGAGGATAGAAAGGGGGAGCCGAGCCGAGACAGGACAAGCATCTCACATCGCTCCATAATAAGGATAATATTCACAAAAGACATGGCAGACGCTTTACATACCCCTGTGGGGTGTTTCTTTGATTCCTCGCAGGGAACAAAAGGTGCTAATCCTAAGGAACACTAACTACGCACGCCTCCATAGGAGACGCCATCATCAACAGTGGGCCGCCAAGCGCCGGTGCCAACCCCATCCAGATCAGCAGCGTCGACGGCCCGATGCAGCTGCCCTGCTCTAAGCGCGATGCGAGCTCGGGGGCTCGTAGCTGTCGTCGATCATTTCCGGAGTAACGACAAGCTTGGGAGAGTCGCTGGACCCTCCGGCTTCTCCGCTGCTACCAGAGGAGCTGCTGGGGAAGCGGTTGGCAGGCCTAGCCCTCGCCACTTTGATGCCCCGACCGCCTTCCTCGGGGCAGCACTCCAGTCGGCGTCCTTTCGCGTTGAAGACATTGAAGAACATCAAGGAGGCGCCATCGTATTCATGATGAATTACGAGGGCACCCCTTGTTCGACAGACCCAAGCAATCTCGCCCCAGCCCCGGGTCATGTAGACCTTGCCTGGAGTGACAACCTCAACCTCCACTCCGGTCGCAGGGGTACTGCAGTCAGCATGCTGCAGACAGAGCTCAAAAGGCCCCCTCGGCGGCATCTTGAAGGCGGAGGAGGGCGGAAGACGAATCCAAGAGCTTGGAGGCATGGCGGCGTGAAGCACAAGCTCGCGAGAAGAGCCCTCGGCATGGACCCCAGGGGCGACGCCGCGCACCGTCGTGACTCGTCGGCGTCGCCAGTGGCGCAGGCGGTGCCCCTCGGCATCTTCTTCTCTAGGGCCCTCAGCCCGGGCATACAGGGGCAGCGGAAACCCAGGCGGCGGCCGCTCGTACCAATGCCTGGACGTCTCCTGCCGCGCAACCACGTCGCGGCGGCCAAGGACCGGCCGCTTCTTCGGCCTGAAGCGGGTCGGGACCCTCTTGGGGGGCCTTCCCTTTCTCTTCCGCTGAGAACCGGCGGATCAGCGCCATTGGCATAAAGTGGAGCAAGGGCGAGGAAGGAGTGAAGCAGAAAGAGATGGACTGCGGGGGCTCTCGCCCGTACGTACTTATAGTCCAGAGGAGGCCAACCGTCGGCCTCCAGGATCGCAGGTAATCATGACTCATTTCTGCATGCACGGACTTGTCAAGTCGATCAGTTGTCGAGGCAGTGTGGGAAAGCGGAGGCGCCCACGTCCAATCAACCGCCACGCGACGCCCAAGGCCGCAGGCTGCTGGGGCCCACGGCGCTCCGCACTTGACCCTTCGCTTCTCTACTAAGCCAAGTCCGAGCGCGCCTTGGGCCCGGGGGCTACTATCGGCGTTCTGGGAATGGGGGTCCCCAGACTTGCCTGCCTCTGGCCTGCGGCATGGCTCGAGTGGTGGCCCAGTACGGCCCATCTTCATCAACGCAAACTCAAGACCCTCGCGAGGGGCCAAGCCTAGCGGGGCAGACGACACAAGGCTTCCTTTGGAGCGGCCTCGCCAAGCAGGCTCGCGAGGATGCGGAGAGATCAAGGCAGGGGTACCTCGTGAGGTGCTCGTGACGCAAGCCGTGACGATCGAGACCAGGCGGGCGCCAGGCGGGCACCGGCCTGCGTAGTGTCCTTGTTTCCTCTTTGTTGCAAAGGGGTCAAGCACACACGTGGAGTACTGAGGCATCAGGAAAAGGTTACCATTTCGGTGCAACGAGACCAAGATCAGCAGAGCGGCAGGATGGAGGTCACCGTGGAGCCCAAGATGGCGTCATCACCAGTGCCTTTGGCAGCCGACGACCAACTTTAGTCAGGATAACTTGTACTAGATGTTCCCCTTCAAAATGGCCGTTGTTGGCGTCCTTCCCGCTCAATATTTGGGAAGAGGACCAGGGCCTCTATAAATAGGGCTAGCCACCACAGTAGAAAGGCATCTCATCGAGAGGCATCTGATCCAGAGCTGATCGAGTCCTTCTCAGGCAAACCACCACCGGAAGAACACCTCTCGCGAGGTTGTTCTTCCCCTTGTACTGTTCATCATCAGCCCCTGAGGCAGTCCACCACACCACACACTGGAGTAGGGTATTACACCACAACGGTGGCCTGAACCAGTATAAATCTTGTGTCCCTCGTGTTGTTCATCGTTTAATTTAGATTCTCGCGAGGCGATCAGACACAGATTGGTAGGGGGAAGATCTTCGCGTGCACCCCAGAGTTCGAACCTTAAGGGTCTGTCGAAACCCAACATCCGACATTTGGCACGCCAGGTAGGGGTGCATTGGAATCTTTCTTCCGCTGTTCCGCGTTCGATCACCCGTCGTGTCCATGGCTAATGCTCACCGGGCCCGCGCCGAGCGTCGGGCTGCTCTCGCCGCCCGCGTCGCCCAGATGTCTCCCGTCGGCGGGTGTCCCCGTCGTTCGCTGTCGCCTACCGCCAACGCCACCACCGGCTCGGCGGGCAACGAGCAGCAGGCCTCGTTGCTGCATCCCTCGGTGCGGCGGGAAGGCCGCACCGCCACCCCGTCACTGACTCCAGCTGGTTCGTCGTCCCACCCCCGTCGCGCCCCCACAGACGCGCATGCCGCGTTGCTCCTGGCACGTGAACTCCTGCACTACCGTCCCGTCGACGACATGTACGAGGAGTGGCTCGCTCGCATCACCGAGCTCGTCAGCGCCGCAGGGGCTCCCCTGTGCCATCCCTCTCGCTGCCTCACCCTCCGTCCTGCACAGGTGGTGCAGCCCAGGAGGTGCCTCCGACACCTCCTCCCCAAGAAGGCGCCCTGGCTCCATGGCGCGTGGCCCCAGGATGAGATCCACTGCATCCAGCGCCTGCACAACAAGAAAGGAGCTGCCAAGAAATCCCTCATCCCCAAGAAGGTGCTCGCGTGCTCCCGGCACCGGCATGCCATGACCGCATCCCTGCTCCAACATGTCAAGACCCCGTGATGTTCCAGGCGGCAGCGCGCGGGAATTCCCAAGAGCAAGCCCCGCGCCAGCAGAGAGCTCCGGTGGCCACCGCAGGCTGCCGCGCCTTCAACACCGACCTATGCAGTGTCGCCTGGCCGGGCAAGTTCAAACCTGACCCGCCTCCTTGCTACGACGGCACTGCCGACCCCACGGAGTTCCTGCAGCTCTATGAGCTGGGCATCAAAGCCGCCAATGGGGACGAAAAGTTCATGGCGAACTGGTCTCCCATGGCGCTCAAGGACGGTGCCCGCACCTGGCTCCTAAACCTGCCTCCTGGCACGATCTCCTCCTGGGACGAGATGCGCACTCGCTTCATCGCCAACTTTCAAGGCACTCGTGACCGTCCACCGGTCGTGGGTGACCTGTGCCGCATCAAGCAGCAACCCGGAGAGACCTTGCAGAAGTACATCCAGCGCTTCAATAGCGCTCGCCTCAAGATTCCCAAGGTGACCGAGGAGGCCATCATCTCGGCGTTCTCTGACAGCGTCCGCGATGTCAAGATGAAGGAGGAACTGGCAATCCACAAAGATCTGTGCATGTCTCTGGATTTGTTCAACCTGGCGACCAAGTGCACAAGGGCTGAGGAGGGACGCCTCTCCCTCCTCGAGCTCCCAGCTGCAGATCCAGAAGAGAAGAAAGCGAAGGCCAATGATGTGAAGCGCAAGGGAGAAGTCGTGCTCGCAGTAGAGCCGGACACGAAGCGCGGCGGGGACCAGCCGGAATCGTCCAAGGGCAACCGGTACTGTGTGTACCACGATCTCCGCACCCACAACACCAACGAAAGCCAAGAGCTCAGGGCCGTGCGAGAAGGCCGTGTCGGGCGACGCCCCGAGCGCAACGATCGGGGCTACGGCCGAAGCGGAGGAAGAGGTGGAGGACG
Organism: Triticum timopheevii; assembly: GCA_963921465.1. Lineage (NCBI taxonomy): Eukaryota > Viridiplantae > Streptophyta > Magnoliopsida > Poales > Poaceae > Triticum > Triticum timopheevii. The sequence continues at coordinate 272,013,183 of OY997262.1, read as the reverse complement.
ATAGGACGACCGTCGCCCTCGCCAAGGTGGCGTGACCGGCCTCGCGAGGACCGCTGGCAGGACCAGCCTCGCGAGGGGGCTTGGAGGGATCAGCCATGTGAGGATCGTCCACAAGGCAACGCAGGACTTCCTCCTCTGCCACCACCACCAAGAAGGAATGACGACTATCATCAAGACGAGGGGGCTGGGGGCTTCCAGGAGCCGCGTGCAATCGCTTGCATCTTGGGCGGTGCCCAGGCCCCAGCCTCTCAACGCATCTTCAAGCAATTTGCTCACGAGGTGAATGCAGTCCTCCCCAAGCTTGAGGCCATGCGCCCTTTCGGGTGGTCCGCGTGCGCCATCACGTTCAGCTCAGCGGATCATCTCAAGTGCGCGACAACAGTCGGTGTCCTCCCGATGCTCTGTTCCCTAGTCATCAGCAATGTGGAAGTTACCAGGACCCTCATCGACGGTGGGGCAGGGCTCAACGTTCTGTCCGTCGAGACATTCAACAATCTCCAAGTGCCATACGATCAGCTTCAACCAACCAAGACTTTCTCAGGAGTCACTGATGGTTCCACTGTCCCGATAGGGCAGGTCCGCCTCCCTGTCACCTTTGGACAGCACAAGAACTACCGTACCGAGCTCATTGACTTCGACGTCGCTCACATTCGCCTGCCATACAATGCCATCCTCGGATATCCCGCCCTGGCCAAGTTTATGACAGTGACTCAGCATGGCTACAACGTCCTCAAGATGCCAAGAAGTGGCGGAGTCATCATGGTCCTCTGTGAAGAGAAGGATGCGGTGTGCTCTCTTGAGCGCGCCTTCCAAGCCGCGTCAATCGAGGACCCAGACAGCAAGAGTGGAAACCTTCCTAAATCAGCTCCCAAGAAGAAGAAGACATCACCTGGCTCAAGGCCTTAGGAGGCAGGCACCTCCGGAGGCGCCACATCAGGACTTGCGCCCATCCAAGGGGCGCCACCCTTTGTCGCATAGGAAGGCACGCCTGGCGCCCTCCTTGGGAATGGCTCGGGGGCTCTCTCCTGGGGAGTCACTGACTTTGCCAAGATATCGAGGGAGGCGCTCGGGCACCACTTGGAGGTGTGCTTTGCGGCACGTTTCCCTCAGGAAGGCATAAGGCAAGGAGGGCCCAACCCTCAGGAGTTCATCACCAAGGTCACTCAGGAGCTGCAGGAATCGAGAGTCATGCGCGGCAACCGCCGCCTGCCCAGCGTAGCTCCCCATCCAGGCGAAGATGGCGGCCTGCGCGTCTGCATCGACTACCCAGGGCTCAATCAAGTCGCATCTCAAGAGCGCTTCTAGCCTTCGCGTGTGGGGCGTTGCGAGGGTCCACCTCATAGCTACGTTCGCATGCCCTTTGGCTTGCCGAACGCGGCCGCTACTCACCAGCGCCTAATGAGGAGCATTTTAGAAGCTCAGGTGGCCAAGCACCGCGCGCTCCTGGAGGAGATGGAGATGGACCTTGCCGAGCCGCCCGGACCTCCCGAGCCTCCCGAGGCTCGGAGCTTTGAAGGCTCGTGAGGATTGGCTTCTTCACCATGCATGATCAGCTACTCCGACACTCGCTCTGCAATGATATCAGGTGACATCTCTCAAGTTTCATTCCAGCTGGGAGCGCCCTCAGGGCTGTATCATTTCCAGGCCCCATGGGTCCGTCCACACGGCATGTATCCGTTTTGCTTATCTCTTCAGCTTACCTTGTTGGGGGCGCCCCTCGGGCTGCATCATCCCCAAGCCGCTTGGGCCTGACCCGGTGGCATGTGCCTTTCCTTGCATCTATCTAAGTTGGATTGCCTCCTCATGCTTAACCGGCTTGTGATAATCGCCTGCTCGATTGACACCTACCTTTGGAGCCGCTCGCTCTAGCACGGCACTTGCGCATGGGTCCGTCCCTGCAACGTCGATAAATCTGAGTGGTCGAGCTCTGGCCGCAGCAGCCCCGCAAGGCGCTACCACACCAGGCCCTCAGTGCCTCAATCACTCCCTCGGAGCAACCAATGGTTGGCTGGCAACCGTAATGGCAGTCCTTGTTTTCTTCGTGTTGGTGTACAGGATCCACCTAAGGAATAACGTGGGAGGGGGCGTCGTGAGCTCTCTCTCTCTCTCCCGTGCGATCCGCTCGCGCGTTAAAAGGGGGGCGCCTGAGCATCGCGACTCAGGGGATCTTATTGGCTCTCCAGCCCTCACCCCCTGGCCTTGACCCACGGCATCGTGACCTGTCATACCAGCGGCGGCTGAGCTCGCTTGAGGGCCAGGACCTGAGGACATAGAGCATGAAGGAAAGTGCGGGGAAGAGGGGAGAAGCTCATGAGAGCCTGACCCGGCGACACCCCAACTGCCGACGCGCAGGCCCGACACCTCGCCAAAGAACGACTCCAAGCTCACGAGATAAGTCATGCCCCTCAAAAAGCTAAATCAACACGGCCCCAAACCCTCGCCTAGTGCGGCTCTGTCACGGTGGCGTTGCCTTCCTTTCTTGCCCAGTGGAGGATGCTTGAGCACTGAAGGGGACCTCCTGAGCATCGCGCCTCGGGGGCTCTTACTAGACCTTTGGCCGCTCACCTCCTGGCCTTGACCACGGCATCGCGACAGGGCATACCAGCGACGGCTGAAGCCTGCCTGGGGACCGGGACCTCTCAGCGTAAAGCACCAAGCCCTCGTGAGGATAGAAAGGGGGAGCCGAGCCAAGATAGGACAAGCATCTCACATCGCTCCATAATAAGGATAATATTCACAAAAGACATGGCGGACGCTTTACATACCCCTGTGGGGTGTTTCTTTGATTCCTCGGAGGGAACAAAAGGTGCTAATCCTAAGGGACGCTAACTACGCGCGCCTCCATAGGAGACGCCATCATCAACAGTGGGCCGCCAAGCGCCGGCGCCGACCCCATCCAGATCAACAGCGTTGACGGCCCGATGCAGCTGCCCTGCTCCGAGCGCGACGCGAGCTCGGGGGCTCGTAGCTGTTGTCACTCATTTCCGGAGTCACGAGAAGCTCGGGAGAGTCGCTGGACCCTCCGGCTCCTCCGCTGCTACCAGAGGAGCTGCTGGGGAAGCGGTTGGCAGGCCTAGCCCTCGCCACTTTGATGCCCCGGCCGCCTTCCTCGGGGCAGCACTCCAATCGATGTCCTTTCGCGTTGAAGACATTGAAGAACATCAAGGAGGCACCATCGTATTCAAGATGAATTATGAGGGCACCCCCTGTTCGGCAGACCTGGGCAATCTCGCCCCAGCCCCGGGTCATGTAGACCTTGCCCGGAGCGCCAACCTCAACCTCCGCTCCGGTCGCAGGGGTACTGCAGTCAGCATGCTGCAGCCAGAGCTCAAGAGGCCCTCTTGGCGGCATCTCAAAGGCGGAGGAGGGCGGAAGACGAATCCAAGAGCTTGGAGGCATGGCGGCGTGAAGCACAAGCTCGCGAGAAGAGCCCTCGGCATGGACCCCAGGGGCGACGCCGCGCACCGTCGTGACTCATCGGCGTCGCCAGTGGCGCAGGCGGTGCCCCTCGGCGTCTTCTTCTCTAGGGCCCTCATCCCGGGCATACAGGGGCAGCGGAAACCCAGGCGGCGGCCGCTCGTACCAATGCCTGGACGTCTCCTGCCACGCAACCACGTCGCGGCGGCCGAGGACCGGCTGCTTCTTCGGCGGAAGCATTTCGGGACCCTCTTGGGGGCCTTCCCTTTCTCTTCCGCTGAGAACCGGCGGATTGGCGCCATTGGCATAAAGTGGAGCAAGGGCGAGGAAGAAGGAGTGAAGCAGAAAGAGACAGACTGCGGGGGCTCTCGCCCGTACGTACTTATAGTCCAGAGGAGGCCAACAATCGGCCTCCACGATCACAGGTAATCATGATTCATTTCTGCATGCAGGGACTTGTCAAGTCGGGCAATTGTCGAGGCAGTGTGGGAAAGCGGAGGCGCCCACGTCCAATCAACCGCCACGCAGCGCCCAAGGCCGCAGGCTGCTGGGGCCCGCGGCGCTCCGCACTTGCCCCTTCGCTTCTCTGCTAAGCCAAGTCCGAGCGTGCCTTGGGCCCGGGGGCTACTGTCGGCGTTCTGGGAACGGGGGTCCCCAGACTTGCCTGCCTGTGGCCTGTGGCATGGCTCGAGTGGTGGCCCAGTACGGCCCATCTTCATCAGCGCAAACTCAAGACCCTCGCGAGGGGCCAAGCCTCGCGGGGCGGACGACACAAGGCTTCCTCAGGAGCAGCCTCGCCAGGCAGGCTCGTGAGGAGGCGGAGAGATCAAGGCAGGGGTACCTCGCGAGGTGCTCGTGACGCAGGCCGTGACGATCGAGACCAGGCGGGCGCCAGGCGGGCACCGGCCTGTGCGGTGTCCTTGTTTCCTCTTTGGTGCAAAGGGGGCAAGCACAGACGTGGAGTATCGAGGCATCAGGCAAAGGTTACCATTTCGGTGCAACGAGACCAAGACCAGCAGAGCGGCAGGATGGAGGTCATCGTGGAGCCCAAGACGGCATCATCACCAGTGCCTTTGGCTGCCAAAGACCAACTTTAGTCAGGATAACTTGTACTAGATGTTCCCCTTCAAAATGGCCGTTGTTAGCGCCCTTCCCGCTCAATATTTGGGAAGAGGACCAGGGCCTCTATAAATAGGGCTAGCCACCACAGTAGAAAGGCATCTCATCGAGAGGCATTTGATCCAAAGCTGATCGAGTCCTTCTCAAGCAAACCACCACCACAAGAACACCTGTCGCGAGGCTGTTCTTCCCCTTGTACTGTTCATCATCAGCCCCTGAGGCAATCCACCACACCACACAATGGAGTAGGGTATTATACCACAACGGTGGCACGAACCAGTATAAATCTTGTGTCCCTCGTGTTGTTCATCGTTTAGCTTAGATTCTCGCGAGGCGATCAGACGCGGATTGGTAGGGGGAAGATCTTCGCGCGCACCCCAGAGTTTGAATCTTAAGGGTATGCCGGAACCCAACATCTGACAGTATCGATCCCTCAAGGATCAAGCCCACCAAAACCACCTTTAAAGGTGTCATACCAGGTGTAGAGGCCTGTTATACGGGCTCAATCACACTGGAAGTGGTCTTTAGATCCCCGGATAATTTCCGAAGCGAAGAGTTAATCTTCGATATCGTCCCCTTCCGCAGTGGCTATCATGCACTGCTCGGTCGAACTACATTTGCTCGATTCAATGCGGTGTCGCACTAGGCCTACCTTAAGATCAAGATGCTCGGACCTCGCGGTGTTACAACAGTCAATGGAAATACGGAGCGCTCCCTCCGTACTGAGGAGCACACCGCGGCCCTCACAGCAGAAGTACGGAGTAGCCTTCTCAGGCAGAACCTCAATTCGGCAATAAAGACCCAGGACACTGTCAAGCGAGTCAGAACTACTCTACAGCAGGACCGTCCAGCTCGTCTAGAGCTCACCTAATCCAAATCAAGCGGTGAAATTCGTGTCGCGCGTACACAACTATGCACTTAAAATACCATGGGCATGGACGGAGGCACAACTAGACCGTCATCCACAGTGCGCCTCAACCGCCCCTGGATCCGCATACCTTCATTGTTTCTCTTTCTTTTAGGTTTTTTCTCTTCTCGAGGCTTTTCTGATAACTTGATCATTGATACGTCTCCAACGTATCTATAATTTATGAAGCATGTATGCTATTATATTATCTATTTTGGATGTTTATGGGCTTTATTATACACTTTTATATTATTTTTGGGACTAACCTATTAACCGGAGGCCCAACCCATATTGTTGTTTTCTTGCCTACTTCAGTGTTTCAAAGAAAAGGAATATCAAAAGGAGTCCAAATGGAATGAAACCTTCGGAAGCGTTATTTTTGGAACGGAAGCGATCTAGGAGACTTGGAGTTGAAGTCAAGGAAGCTTTGAGGTGACCACGAGGATGGGGGCGCCCCCCCCCTACTGGGCGCGCCCCCTATCACGTGGGCCCCTCAAGACTCCCCCGACCGACTTTTTTCGCCTATATATTCCCATATACCCTAAAAACATCGAAGCGAACAATAGATCGGGAGTTCCGCCGCCGCAAGCCTCTGTAGCCACCAAAAACCTCTCGGGAGCCCGTTCTGGCACCCTATCGGAGGGAGGATCCCTCACCGGTAGCCATATTCATCATCCCGGCTCTTTCCATGACGAGGAGGGAGTAGTTCACCCTCGGGGTTGAGGGTATGTACCAGTAGTTATGTGTTTGATCTCTCTCTCTCTCTCTCTCTCTCTCTCTCTCTCGTGTTCTCTCTATGGCACGATCTTGATGTATCGCGAGCTTTGCTATTATAGTTGGATCTTATGATGTTTCTCCCCCTCTACTCTCTTGTAATGGATTGTGTTTTCCCTTTGAATTTATCTTATCAGATTGAGTCTTTAAGGATATGAGAACACTTTATGTATGTCTTGTCGTGTTTATCTATGGTGACAATGGGATATTATGTGATCCACTTGATGTATGTTTTGGTGATCAACTTGCGGGTTCCACCCATGAACCTATGCATAAGGGTTGGCACACGTTTTCGTCTTGACTCTCCGGTAGAAACTTTGGGGCACTCTTTGAAGTACTTTGTGTTGGTTGAATAGATGAATCTAAGATTGTGTGATGCATATTGTATAATCATGCCCACGGATACTTGAGGTGACAATGGAGTATCTAGGTGACATTAGGGTTTTGGTTGATTTGTGTCTTAAGGTGTTATTCTAGTATGAACTCTATGAAAGATTGAACGGAAAGAATAGCTTCGTGTTATTTTACTACGGACTCTTGAATAGATAGAATAGAAAGGATAACTTTGAGATGGTTTCGTACCCTACCATAATCTCTTCGTTTGTTCTCGCTATTAGTGGCTTTGGAGTGACTCTTTGTTGCATGTTGAGGGATAGTTATATGATCCAATTATGTTATTATTGTTGAGAGAACTTGCACTAGTGAAAGTATGAATCCTATGCCTTGTTTCCTACCATTGCAATACCGTTTACGCTCACTTTTATCACTTGCTACCTTGCTGTTTTTATAATTTCAGATTACAAATACCTTTATCTACCATCCATATTGCACTTGTATCACCATCTCTTCACCGAACTAGTGCTCCTATACAATTTGCCATTGTATTGGGTGTGTTGGGGACACAAGAGACTCTTTGTTATTTGGTTGCAGGGTTGTTTGAGAGAGACCATCTTCATCGTACGCCTCCCACGGATTGATAAACCTTAGGTCATCCACTTGAGGGAAATTTGCTACTGTCCTACAAACCTGTGCACTTGCAGGCCCAACAACGTCTACAAGAAGAAGGTTGTGTAGTAGACATCAAGCTCTTTTCTGGCACCGTTGCCGGGGAGGTGAGTGCTTGAAGGTATATCTTTAGATCTTGCAATCGAATCTTTTTTGTTTCTTGTTTTATCACTAGTTTAGTCTATAAAAGAATACTATAAAAAATGGATTTGAGTTTTGCTCATACGCTTCATCTTTTTAATATCTTTCGTGAGTATGATGAAAATGAAAATTGTGCTCTAGTGCTAGAAGAAGAATTACATAGAATGCTTGGCATGAAATATGTGAATGATGAGCATGATTGCAATGTTGTTAGTATGAATCCCTTGAATATCCATGATGCTAATGATATGCAATGCCACAAGCTTGGGAATGCTATGTTTGATGAAGATGATATTTTTTGTCCCCCAAGTTTTGATGAGCAAATTTATTATGATGAAAGCATGCCTCCTATTTATGATGATTATATTGATGAAAGTGGTTTTGGAAGAGTGTCAACTTTAGGAAGTAGTGATCCCACTATTTTGGAGGATGTTGAATCTTATTGTGATGAACATGAAAGTGGATTTGGAAGAGTGTCAACTTTATTTAGTGATGATTCCACTATTTCGGAAGAGGTTTCAATTGATTATGAGAACAAAGTTCCTATCTATGATGATTATTATGATGACTTGTATGCTATTAAGAATAATGATAACCATGAAACTTGTCATCATGATTTTAGTTTTCAATTGGATTATGCCTCACATGATAATTATTTTGTTGAGTTTGCTCCCACTACTATTCATGAGAAGAAATTTGCTTATGTGGAGAGTAGTAAATTTTCTATGCTTGTAGATCATGAAAAGAATGCTTTAGGTGCTGGTTATATTGTTGAATTCATTCATGATGCTACTGAAAATTATTATGAGAGAGCAACATATGCTTGTAGGAATTTCAATAATGTCAAGTTTCCTCTCTATGTGCTTAAAATCTTGAAGTTATGCTTGTTTTGCCTTCCTATGCTAGTTGATTATTGTTCGCATAAGTTGTTTGCTCACAAAATCCCTATGCATAGGAAGTGGGTTAGGCTTAAATGTGCTAGTCATATGCTTCATGATGCTCTCGTTATGTTTCAATTCTTATCTTTTATGTGAACATCATTGTCATCATCATGCCTAGCTAGAAAGGCATTAAAGAAAAGCGCTTGTTGGTAGACAACCCAATATTTAGCCTTACTGTTTTTGTGTGTTCACATGGTTATGATACTGTAGTAATCATGTTTTATAGCTTTTGTTTCAATAAAGTGCCAAGTAAGACCTTTAGGATAGCTTACGTTTATAGTTGTGTTGATCCTGCTGAAAATCAGAAACTTTTTCACCTAGTAAATTAGTTTTGGTAATTCATATAAATGTGTTTCTGATATGATTGTTTTTTCTATGGATTGGTACACAAATTTCTTAGGACTTCCGAATTTGGTAGGATTTTTGGAGTTCCAGAAGTATACGTTTGATACAGATTACTACAGACTGTTCTGTTTTTGACAGATTCTGTTTTCTATGTGTTGTTTGCATATTTTGATGAATCTATGAGTAGTATCGGAGGGTATGAACCATATATAAGTTGGAATACAGTAGATATTACACCAATATGAATTTAGAATGAGTTCATTATAGTAACTAAGTGGTGGTTTTATTTTCCTATACTAACGGAGCTTACAAGTTTTTTGTTGTGTTTTGTGTTGTGAAGTTTTCAAGTTTTGGGTAAAGATTCAATGGACTATGGAATAAGGAGTGGAAAGATCCTAAGCTTGGGGATTCCCAAGGCACCCCAAGGTAATATTCAAGGACAACCAAGAGCCTAAGCTTGGGGATGCCCCGGAAGGCATCCCCTCTTTCGTCTTCGTTCATCGGTAACTTACTTGGAGCTATATTTTTATTCACCACATGATATGTGTTTTGCTTGGAGCGTCATTTTATTTTGTTAGTATTTGCTTGATGTTATTTAGAATAATGTTTTGCATCTTTATTTTCAGTAAAAATGTCAAGGATACCTTTACCATGCATATTTTGCTAGTATACATGTTGCTGTTTGAAAACAGAAAGTTTACCGCTGTTGCAAAATAATCCCTAGAAAAGTCAGAGAATTATATAATGTTGAAATTTTTTGCATATTGAGATATAATAAATCTTCTACAGCGTAGTATTTTTCTCATAATTTTTGGAGTTAGGGAAGTATGATGAATCTTGCATTCTTTACAGACTGTATTGTTTTGGCAGATTGTTGTTATGTTTGCATACGTTTGCTTGTTTAATGATTCTATTTGAGGATAGGAGTATTAAATATGCAGAGGCATTTAGTATGAAATGTTGAATAATAATTTTAGTGATTTGTTATAGTAGAAAATGATAAGGTTTTTGCATTGGTTTATACTAACTTATCTCACGAGTTCTTGTTGAGTTTGGTGTGGATGAAGCTTTTGATAAAAAGAGAAACCGTGATATGAGAGGAATTAAGGAGACACAAAAGTTCAAGCTTGGGGATGCCCAAGGCACCCCAAGATAATATTTCAAGAAGTCTCAAGCATCTAAGCTTGGGGATGCCCCGTTAGGCATCCCACCTTTCTTCTTCAACAACTATCGGTTAGTATCGGTTGAACCTAAGTTTTTGCTTCTTCACATGAGTTATGCTATCCTTGAAATGTCATTTTATTTTGTTTTGCTTGCTGTTTGAATAAAATACCGAGATCTGAAATTCTTAAATGAGAGAGAGTCTTCACTTAGTCACATAATTATTTAGCTACTCATTGATCTTCACTTATATCTTTTTGGAGTAGTTTGTCATTTACTTGTGCGCTTCACTTATATCCTATGAGTAAATGCTTGAATGAGTTGAATGTCATAAATCTAAAATTATATATGTTTCATTTGCTTATCCCATGGGGAGTAATGATTTCACATCTAAGAAGTAGAGGTTGTAAATTTATTGAAGGTTAGCAAGCATTGTATTGGTCATTTGAACAATTCATGAAAGAATATTGAAGGAAGGGAAATTTCACATATAAATATACTATCCTAGACATCTTTTATAATTGTGAGCACTCATTAAGTATGACATGCTAATGAGTTGATATTGGACAAGGAAGACAACGTAATGGGTTATGTTTTCTCACATCTCAGTTAAAGTATATTGTCATGGATCATTCAAACATTTTGAGCTTGCCTTTCCCCCTCATGCTAGCCAAAATTCCTTGCACCAAGTAGAGATACTACTTGTGCTTCCAATTATCCTTAAACCCAGTTTTTGTCATAAGAGTCCACCATACCTACCTATGGATTGAGTAAGATCCTTCAAGTAAGTTGTCATCGGTGCATGCAATAAAAATTGCTCTCTAAATATGTGTGATCTATTAGTGTGAAGAAAATAAGCTTTATACGATCTTGTTATGGAAGCAATAAAAGCCACGGACTGCATAATAAAGGTCCATATACAAGTGGCAATATAAAGTAACGTTCTTTTGCATTAGGATTTTGTGCATCCAACCATAAAAGCGCATGACAACCTTTGCTTCCCTCTGCGAAGGGCCTATCTTTTACTTTATGTCTTTTACTTTATGCAAGAGTCAAGGTGATCTTCACCTTTCCCTTTTTCGTTTTATCTTTTGGCAAGCACCTCGTGTTGGAAAGATCCTAATATATATATCCAGTTGGATGTAAGTTAGCATGAACTATTATTGTTGACATCACCCAAAGGTGAATACGTTGGGAGGCAAAACTATAGGCCCCTATCTTTCTCAGTGTTCGATTAAAACTCCATAACCATAAGTATTGCGTGAGTGTTAGCAATTGTAGAAGACTATATGATAGTTGAGTATGTGAAGTTTGCTAAATCAAAGCTCTAACATAGACCCTTCCTGAAAATAGGATGAATTGTAATTGTTTGATGACTGAGAATGAAGTTTTCTAGTTTTCAAGAAAGTTTATGGTCTATGCTTTAACATGTGAATAGCTTGTTACTTGATCTTGAGAAGTTTTATGAGATGAACTATTGTTATGACATATAATCATGCTAGAAAAGGTGATTAAAATTATCATTGATCAAACTTGTGCAGCCTCTAGCATTCACACTTCGTAAATTCTTTCTTTTATCATTTACCTACTCAAGGACGAGCAGGAATTAAGCTTGGGGATGCTGATACGTCTCCAACATATCTATAATTTATGAAGCATTCATGCTATTATATTATCTATTTTGGATGTTTATGGGCTTTATTATACACTTTTATATTATTTTTGGGACTAACCTATTAACCGGAGGCCCATCCCATATTGGTGTTTTCTTGCCTATTTCAGTGTTTCGAAGAAAAGGAATATCAAATGGAGTCCAAATGGAATGAAACCTTCGGGAGCGTTATTTTTGGAAAGGAAGCGATCCAGGAGACTTGGAGTTGAAGTCAAGGAAGCTTCCAGGTGGCCACGAGGGTGGGGGCGCCTGTCGGTGTTAAAACCGGTGGATCTCGGGTAGGGGGTCCCGATCTGTGCGTCTCAGGATGATGGTAACAGGAAGCAAGGGACACAATGTTTACCCAGGTTCGGGCCCTCTCGATGGAGGTAAAACCCTACTTCCTTCTTGACTAATATTGACGATATGAGTAGTACAAGAGTAGTTCTACCACGAGATCGTAGAGGCTAAACCCTAGAAGCTAGCCTATGATGATTATTATTGTAGTTGTGATCGGCCTTCTAAGGACCAACCTCTCCGGTTTATATAGACACCGGAGAGGGCTAGGGTTTACACGGAGTCGGTTACAAGGAAGGAAATACAATATCCGGATCGCCAAGCTTGTCTTCCACGCAAAGGAGAGTCCCATCCGGACATGGGACGGAGTCTTGAGTCTTGTATCTTCACGCTCCAATAGTCCGGACGATGTATATAGTCCAGCTGTCCGGATACCCCCTAATCCAGGACTCCCTCAGTAGCCCCTGAACCAGGCTTCAATGACGATGAGTCCGGCGCGCAGTCTTGTCTTCGGCATTGCAAGGCGGGTTCCATCTCCGAATACTCCAAGGTGATCATCGAACATGTAAACCATGTCTGGATCTGCAAAATGATTTTCACATACCGCCGTAGAGAGAATGATATTTCAGCTGACAACTTTTTAGACGACATGATATGTCATTACGGTCGGGTCATTATTCAAACCGTTCTCCCACAACCAGCCACAGCGCATATTGCGAGGTGGTTTCCTTGACACGTCTTGTCAAAGCAGAGATCGTGTCCCCTTATCATGGGATTCTCATCAATACGGGTATGGGTAATTGTCGGGGGTTGGGTGCGACATATGCCAAAGGATGGCTTATCATGGTGGGGGCGAGTAGAACGTCGCCGGTGCCTGGAAATGGGATGAGGCGAAGACATGCACGCCGGCGAATCTTACCCAGCTTCAGGGCTCTCCGAGGAGATAACACCCCTACTGCTGCTCTACGGGGTCTCCGCATGATCACTAAGGCAAAGTGAATACAAGCTTGCTCCTAGAGCTGTTTCTGGAGGTAGGAGAGGGCAAGGCTACCTCCCTCCTTCCCTTGTGGTCTATCTAATGCTAATGGATGCCAACCCTTTGAATGGGTGCCCTGGGGGGTTTATATAGGCCTACCCCCTAGGGTTACAATGGTAATACCGGCTGGGTGCGGGTCCCAGCCGTCTGTCTCTCAGGCGCCGTCTTCTCCTCCGACTCCTGGGGCCCGCCGACTGGTGGGTCCCGCCGACTGGCCTGGTACGAGGGCGTCAGCCCGTGTCCGCCGCGGGCGGGTCTTGCTGGCTGCAGATTACTGTAGTCGTGCTTCTGATGACGCGGGCTTGGTCATGGGGTCATGGCAACAGTGCCGCCGCCTGACGGGCGATCACTGTTGCCATTCCCCTGTCGCGTCTGGTTAATAGCGTGTGGGGCCCGTGGGAGGGGCCGGCCGACTCCAGGGGGCCGACTCCCAGCGGGTCCGACTCTCGGCGCTCTCGCCGTCTTCAATACTCTCACCGACTGGTAGGCCCTGCCGTCTCCGGGCCGTACAGACAGGAGGTCATGGGCACAGGGCCCCGCCCCAAGGGCTGATGTCAGGGTTAGCATGGCAACAGTGTCGCACCGGGCGGAGATCTTCGTGCGTACGGAGCACTGTGGCCATGCCCGCCCTTAATTATCGGGGTGGTTGGAAGTCGCGGGCCGACTCCCCATAGTCGGCTTCCCCAAATTCACCTCTGGGACTCAGCTTGAATGGAAGTCGCCTCTGGGACTCGTCTTGAACGGGAGTCGCCTCTGGGACTCGGCCTGAACGGGAGTCGCCTCTGGGACTCGGCTCATCTTGGAGTCGCCGTAGGTACTTGAGGGGCGCAGTCTGCCCTGATGTCTTGAAAGGTTTTGGGACTCGGGTTAGCCTACCCGTGGCCCATTACTCCGACAGTAGTCCCACCACGCCATCAATTGTGGTGCTTGGGAAGTAAGCGATTCTCAACGGGCGAGTGAGGAGGCGCACCGCTTTCATCGCCTTTATAAAGGGATAAGGGCTCCCCATTTTCACCCACGCCTTCCCCCTCCTTTGATCATCCTTACCTCCTCGAGCTCCAACGCCCTAGTCCAAGTCTTCTCCGCACAGCTAAATATGTCTGGAACAGGAGGCAAGTGGGTGGCTTCCACCGTGAAGGAGAAGCATATCGCGAATCTTCGGGCAGCCGGATACTTGGCCGCAGACATAGCGCACCGGCTACCAGACGACGGGCAGGTCATTCCAACCCCGGGACCCTATGAGAGGGTCGTTTTTCTCGCCCACTTCGTCCGTGGACTGGGGTTTCCACTTCATCCCTTCAACCGCGGGCTGATGTTCTACTACGGGCTAGATTTTCATGATCTAGCCCCAAACTTCGTCCTCAACATCTCGGTGTTCATCGTCGTATGCGAGGCCTTCCTCTGCATCAAGCCTCACTTTGGCATGTGGCTGCAAATCTTCTGCGTGAAGCCGAAGATCGTGAGCGGCCAGCAAGCGGAGTGCGAAGGGGCCATGGTGGGCAAGATGCCTAACGTCACCTGGCTTGACGGCTCCTTTGCGGAGACCGTGAAAGGGTGGCAGTCGGGGTGGTTCTACATCACCGAGCCGCGCGGTGCCAACTGGGCGGCAGCCCCTGAATTCCGATCCAGAACCCCCCTGCGGCTCACCTCCTGGGAAAAGAAGGGCCTGGCCTGGGGCGAACCTACAGAGCTGACCGGACTCCAAAACTGCATCAAGAGCATGAGGGACAAGAACATCAAGCTCGTCAACATGATCCAGGTCATGCTCATTCGTCGGATTCTTCCGTGCCAAAGGCGGACATTTAATCTGTGGGAGTTCGTCCCGGCCGAACACCAGACGCTTTAGAGGCTCTACGGCATGACACATAAAGACGCATGGAAGGCATTGTTCAAGGCCTCCGAAGTACCTCCTCCCACATCCGAGGACCGTGGACTTCATGCCGCGCGGCCTCCTAGTCCGGTGAGTTTTCTGACTACCACCGGATTCAGCTCTTCCCAATATATTCGTGGGGGAGTCTTAAGTAATTGTGCATATTTGATCAGGATTATGTGGAGACAGCGGAGCAGATTGACTGTCCGGCTCCGCTGCCAGAAGGCCCAGCTGATGCTCTCCGGACGGAGATGCTAGTCCCGGCGCCCTACAAGGCACCGGAGAAGAAGGCCGAAAAGAAGGCCCTGGGAACCAGGAAGGGTCTCCGGCGTAAGGTCGTACCGGAAGCCTCGTCCGAAGACGACGAGGCACACTCCTCCCCCGAAGGGGAGGAAGAAGAAGAAGAAGGGGCCACCCCATCCGGAGCGGATGGGGGGCCTGAGAAAGCGGACCAGGGGGCCGGGAAAGGCCCCCGGTTCAAGGCCGTCATTCCCTCATCGTCCTACAATGATGAGGCAGATTCCTCCTGCGGAGGCGGGGGGAAGCAAGAGGAAACTCTGCCTCCCCGCACTAGGGATGAGAAAAAGAGGAAAGCCGCCCCGGAGGGGGAGGCTGGGACGTCCAAGAAGGGAAAGGTGTCCCTTCCGGACTACTCCGCCACGGCCGCCCATAGCGAGAAGGGGTGGCTGCCCAGGGGGAAGCCCCTAGCGCGATCGTAAGTATCTGCACTCTATCGTGACTTTACTTCCTAGTCTCTTTATAATGCCGAACATATATGCAGTCCGGCCAGGGTTCATACCGAGGTATCGTCTTTGGATGGGTCCCTGAGCGATTCAGCGATGAACTCGCTCCCGACGGCCACTACTCCTCAGCCCGCGGATGACACGGAGGTGTTGTCCCGAAGGCTCCCAGAACGGGGGGAAGTGACTCTAGAGACGCCCCAAGGCGGAATTCCAGATGTCGGACATGCGGGGTTCAAGATCCCTGCGGATCGTGTCGATGAGAGCCGCAGTAGGCCAGGCTCTCAGTCGAACATTGTTCCGGAACCTCCAATGGTTCCGAACTCAGGCGGGCAGCCCCTCGTTAGGGAGGGCGAGCCGTCTGTGCCGAGGACTTCCGTTACGCCCGAGGCATTGGATTGTCTGCTGGAAGCGCTTCGCGGCGCTTCCATGGATGAAGAGCACCATACTCTTATGAGTGTGGTGATTCAGAAGGTTTTGTCCGCTAAGAGCGGACTAACTGAAGCTTGCACCAGCCTCCTGACGGGCTTTGAGGTAAGTAATAAAAATGTGTGAAATTACCACCCGATAGGTAGTAGCCCCTGATACTCTGTTTGGTGTTCGGAAATAAAAGCCAAACGGAGGGTCAATTATAATCCGCAGGAGTCTAATAATAAGTGTGCATGTGAATAAGCAGGTTGTGCTGCTTGCCGCTGCTGTCCGCATAGCCGAGGTCGCCGGACTAAAGCGGGACCTGGAGCAGGTGCAGGGAGAGCTCAACCTCATGAAGAGACAGCTCGAAGAGAACAAAGGTGAGTGATTCCCCGCATTCATATAATGAAGGATAGATAAAATTGGTTATTCTAACGACGAAGCGTCGTGACTGTGTAACAGGGGCCACCACCAAAGTGGCATCTCTAAAGAAAGTGTTGTCCGAGGCCGAAGACAAGGCGGCCTGGGAATGCAGGGAGCGCAAAAAGCAAGATGCCAGAGTGAGAAAGGTACAGCAAGAGCTCCAGGAGCTCGGCAAGAAGTTCAAGTCCGTGGAGCATGATCTTAAGATGAAAGAGGCTGAGCTTACGAAGGCCCTTGCAAGTATGAAAGACGCCAAGGCCAAAGCTGACAAGGCACAGTAGGAAATCCAGGCGGCCAGGAAGATAGCGGCGGGTAAGACATTCTTTATGCAAAGCAAACATGTGGAGGAGGCGTTTCTTTTACTTACCCGAATTCGGAGCTCTCCAGGGGGATTCACAGATCTGCCACGCAGCGTATCAGATGCCACGGAGTTCTACCGTGCCAAGGAGGGGAGCTCAACGGAGAAGCTGTTCTAGTCCCAGTATGCTGGGGCCGAACACCCAATGCCTCTGAGTGACCAACTGAAGCAGTTGGTCGAACTCCACAGGGCGACCGAAGTGGTTATGAAAGATTTCATAGTCCGGATGTGGCCCGGTGAGCCCCTGCCCACTAGCTACTTTGGCCTGATCAAGCGGATGGTGAATGCCTGTCCGCGGCTTGAAATTATCAAGCAATCCGTTTGCATTGAGGGTGCCCGCCGGGCCTTTGCCTGCATGAAGGTGCATTGGGGCAAGCTGGATGCAGAGAAGCTGGTGAAGGACGGGCCGCCGGAGGGCAAGGCGCATCGCTATCTCGAGAAGTATTACGATGGTGTTATGAAGAGCGCTCGTATCGTGGCCGATGAATGTAACAAGGACACGATCCTTGAGTAAATGTACCTCTGTCATTGTTGTAATATTAAGACGAAGTTACTTGCGCTATGTAGCGCTGTTTGATTTAAAATATTACCTTTTGTGCGGCTGTTTATAAAATTTTGAAAGTAGGACAGTCGTCGGCTTCCGCCCCCACGTAACTAGTACCGGGGTGTTCCTGGAAAAACCTGGATAGTCTTTATCCAATTTTTTGGTCCCTTAAGGAGGTATCCGCCATAGCGAACAAGGCAATCAGACTATGCGGCTTTATAACTTTCACTTAGCCATAGAAGTCTACAATTTTAAATTTCGGCGAAGCCCCTAGAATTCGGAAGGCCGAATTGGGGCGCTATATACGCCTAAATCGGACGAAGCCGATTCCTCGCCTAAAGCAGAAAAATCTTTAAGCATTTTAAGACCTCTCGAATAGCGACCAGCTCTCGCCGCATAATGCCGGTCGGTTTTCGGCTTTCTCTACTGAGGTGCTCGTCCGAAAGAACCGGAACACAATTGCAGTAGTTCTCCCTGCGCTACCTTAGCCGATATAACGGAACATAAGGTACCAAAACAAGGGAGCCGGGCAAACCCAACTATTGACCCAAGACGTGATTCGGAGCTGATGCATATAGTGCTATAAGTTCGGGGTGCCGCACTGTTGAAAGTGTTCGGACTTGTTTTGCCATATTATGAGGTGCCATAAGAAGCCCCTAGCAAAATTGATCGTACCAAGGTGTACGGATGCAATATTAAATAAACATTTGTAAGAAAAAGTGCTCAAATAATAATAATAATAAGCTGACGCTATATATGATCTCCCATTGATGAATAATACATTTAAGCGTATGTTTACAATGGGTGCGTTTAAGCAGAAGTAAATAGGACTATTTAACATGTCCTATCCAAGGGCAAGCTGCATGTAGGTATATAAAACAGGTATAACGATCGTGAACAGATTCCACCTGAGTATTTCCCTTTGTGTGCAAAGCCTGTTGCCTCCTTGGTTTTCTCTCCTATGTAAGTCCAACAATCTGGCTCTTCTGAAGAGGCTGCCCTAAAGCAATGTCCTGAAAGATAAAAAAGGAAAGGTTATGAAGGTATGTTGCGGTGATACCGCACTGTTGACTAAGTCACCGCTGCGCCTCCGCCTGTGCCCATGGTATTTTGAGTGCGTAATTGTGTACGCGTGGCACGAATGCTACTTTGATGGGGCTTGAGCAGAGGCCGGACTGCTAGTCGCGCTCTTGGCGTGCCTGGTGATCCTGTTGCGGGGTGCTCCGGACTCGCTTGACACTGCTCGAGGTTGTCGTTGCCGGATTGGAGGTTTGTTGGAGGAGGCCGCATTGTACTTCCGCCGCGAGGGCTGCAGTATGCTCTTCTGTACGGAGAGAGCGGTCCAAATTTCTGTTGACTGTTATGACCCCGCGTGGTCCTGGCATCTTGAGCTTGAGGTATGCATAGTGTGGTACCGCATTGAATCTAGCGAATGCGGTTTGTCCGAGCAGTGCGTGGTAACCACTACGGAAAGGGACGATATCGAAGATTAACTCTTTGCTTCGGAAGTTATCCGGAGATCCGAAGACCACTTCCAATGTTATAGAGCCCGTACAACGGGCCTCTACTCCAGGAATTACACCTTTAAAGTGGTTTTGGTGGGCTTGATCCTTGAAGGGTCGATGCCCATTTTGCGCACTGTGTCCTGATAAAGCAGGTTCAGGCTGCTGTCGCCGTCCATAAGGACTCACGTGAGGTGGAATCCGTCGATGATTGGGTCTAGGACCAATGCGGTTGAGACATCGTGACGGATGCTAGTAGGGTGATCCCTACGATCAAAGGTGATCGGACAAGCCGACCATGGGTTGAATTTGGGGGCGACTGGCTCCATCGCATAGACGTCCTGTAGTGCTCACTTCCGTTCCCGCTTGGGAATGTGAGTGGCGTAGATCATGCTGACCATTTTCACCTGGGGGGAAATTTCTTCTGTCCCCTCATGTTCGGACGCCGAGGCTCCTCGTCATCGTTGCTATGCAGCCCCTTGTCCTTGTTTTCGGTGTTTATTTTGCCGGCCTGTTTGAACACCCAGCAGTCTCTGTTGGTGTGGTTGAGTGGCTTATCTGGGTGCCATGAATTTGGCACGAGCGTTCCAGTATGCGGTCCAGACTGGACGGTCCCTGATTGTTTCTTTTGAATGGCTTCTTCCGCTGACCGGATTTGAATCCGCTGAATCCGGCGTTGACTACCGTGTCTTCGGTGTTGTTGCCGTTGTTTCGTCGCTTGTGTCTGTTGTGCCGTGGCTTGCCGTTATTGTCACGGACGTCCCAAGTGCCAGAATGTGGTGTGGTGCTGCTGTGAGCCAACCAGCTGTCCTCGCCCGCGCAAAAGCAGGTCATTAGTGTTGTGAGGGCTGCCATGGACTTGGGTTTTTCCTGGCCGAGGTGTCGGGCGAGCCACTCGTCATGGATATTATGCTTAAAATCCGCCACGCCTTCGGTGTCCGGACAGTTGACTATTTGGTTCTTTTTAGTTAGGAACCGAGTCCAGAATTTCTTGGCTGACTCTTCGGGCTGTTGAGTAATGTGGCTCAAATCATCGGCATCCAGTGGTCGCACGTATGTACCCTGGAAGTTGTAGAGGAACGCGTCTTCCAGGTTTTCCCAACTACCAATGGAATTTGCGGGCAGGCTGTTTAGCCAGTGCCGGGCGGGTCCTTTGAGCTTAAGGGGAAGATACTTGATGGCGTGTAGGTCGTCTCCGCGCGCCATGTGAATATGGAGAAGGAAATCTTCAATCCATACTGCGGGGTCTGTTGTGCCATCGTATGATTCGATGTTTACGGGTTTGAACCCTTCTGGGAATTCGTGATCCATCACTTCATCAGTGAAGCAGAGGGGGTGTGCGGCGCCTCTATGCCGGGCTATGTGGCTACGCAGTTCAAATTGGTCTGGGTGGCTGTGTTCGGCCCGGCCGGACTTGCTTATGGTGTATCTGTCGCGACGGTCATCGTCGCGTGCTGGGGCGCGCCCCCGCGATCCGTAGATGGATCTTGGCTTTCCTGCTTTGTTTTCCAGTATATCTTGCAGGTCTTGCCTGTTGCCCCGGGCCATAGTGTATTGGCGTGCGGGTGCAGGCTGGTATTCGGCTGATATGCCGTTTCATCCCGGCCGCGGGGTGGCCGGTCAGCCGTGTGGCGCTCGAGTCCGTATTCCTCGGCTGCCAGGACTTCAGTCCACCTATCTGTGAGCAGGTCTTGATTAGCTTGGAGTTGTTGCTGCTTCCTTTTCAGGCTCCTCGCAGTGGCCATGAGCCGACGCTTGAAGCGGTCCTGCTCCACGGGATCCTCAGGCACGCCGAACTCGTCGTCGCCGAGGCTAATCTCGTCTTCGGAGGGGGCATGTAAGTTGTCCGCCTCGGGTATCTGTCCATCGCCTATTCGTCTGGGCTGACCTGCTCATCTTCCTGCTCGGTCTGCTCGAAGGCGGGCTGATCAGGGTTGTATTCCTCTTCGGCACCATCCGGATTGTTTTCGTCTCCTGGGCCGGTATTGCTGTGGCGGGGCTTGGAGCGGCGCCGAGGATGACCATGCTTTGTTTTTCTCCCTGAGGGGTTATCCTCCGTTGCCTCATCACCATTGGTTTCCTTCGGAGTGTCCACCATATATATATCGTATGAGGAGGTGGCTGTCCAGCGCCCTGTGAGCGGTGGTTCATGTACTTCTCTTGCATCGTCGTCCATACCGTCGATGTCTTCGGAGTCGAAGTCAAGCACGTCGATTAGATCATCGACCGTGGTAATGAAGTGTGTGGTGGGTGGGCCGCGAATTCCTTCGTCGCCTGCTTCCCACTCGAGCCGGACATAGTTCGGCCAAGAGCCTCCTGACAGAGAGAGAGACTTTAATGAGTTCAGCATGTCGCCAAAGGGCGAGTGCTAGAAGATATCCGCAGTGGTAAACTCCATTGCCGGAGCCCAACCAGGCTCGGCGGGCTCGGGAGCGTGCGGACTCGAACCTACAACCGGATACGAGTCCGGGGGTCCGGAGTCACAGGCTTCCTTAAAAGTGAGGATTGTGTTCAGCTCTACCGCCGATGAGTGTGCGGCCTATGGGGCGGGGTCCATCCACCCGTCCGTGTGCCACGCAGTCTGCCCCGGATTTAGGTCCGGGATTACTACAAGGGTGATATCCCGTGCACTGTCCGACAGCAGGTCTAGGCCGTGCTCATCGTGACTGTCCGGCACTCCTGGCATAGGCCCGATTCCGTAGAAGATCAAGTCTCCGCGGATATCTACTGTGTAGTTCAAGTTTCCGAACCTGACCTGGTGGCCAGGGGTGTAGCTGTCGATCAGCTCCAGATGGCCAAGCGAATTGGCCCGCAGTGCGAAGCCGCCGAACACGAAGATCTGTCCGGGGAGAAAAGTCTCGCCCCGGACCATGTTGTTGACGATTGAAGGCGCCATCAACCCTTGCAGCGACGACACAGAGGAACTCTCAATGAAAGCACCAATGTCGGTGTCAAAACCGGCGGATCTCGGGTAGGGGGTCCCGATCTGTGCGTCTCAGGCTGATGGTAACAGGAAGCAAGGGACACAATGTTTACCCAGGTTCGAGCCCTCTCGATGGAGGTAAAACCCTACTTCCTGCTTGATTAATATTAACGGTATGAGTAGTACAAGAGTAGATCTACCACGAGATCGTAGAGGCTAAACCCTAGAAGCTAGCCTATGATGATTATGATTGTAGTTGTGGTCGGCCTTCTAAGGACCAACCTCTCCGGTTTATACAGACACCGGAGAGGGCTAGGGTTTACACGGAGTCGGTTACAAGGAAGGAAATACAATATCCGGATCGCCAAGCTTGTCTTCCACGCAAAGGAGAGTCCCGTCCGGACACGGGATGGAGTCTTGAGTCTTGTATCTTCATGCTCCAATAGTCCGGACGATGTATATAGTCCGGCTGTTCGGATACCCCCTAATCCAGGACTCCCTCAGCGCCCCCCTGTCTTGTGGGCCCCTCAAGACTCCCTCGACTGACTTCTTTCGCCTATATATTCCCATATACCCTAAAAACATCGAAGCAAACAATAGATCGGGAGTTCCGCCGCCGCAAGCCTCTGTAGCCACCAAAAACCTCTCAGGAGCCCGTTCCGGCACCCTGCCGGAGGGGAGATCCCTCACCGGTGGCCATCTTCATCATCCCGACGCTCTCCATGACAGGGAGGGAGTAGTTCACCCTCGGAGCTGAGGGTATGTACCAGTAGCTATGTGTTTAATCTCTCTCTCTCGTGTCCTCTCTATGGCACGACCTTGATGTATCGCGAGCTTTGCTATTATAGTTGGATCTTATGATGTTTCTCCCCCTCTACTCTCTTGTAATGGTTTGAGTTTTCCCTTTGAAGTTATCTTATCGGATTGAGTCTTTAAGGATTTGAGAACACTTGATGTATGTCTTGCCGTGTTTATCTGTGGTGACAATGGGATATCATGTGATCCACTTGATGTATGTTTTGGTGATCAACTTGCGGGTTCCGCCCATGAACCTTTGCATAAGGGTTGGCACACGTTTTCGTCTTGACTCTCCGGTCGAAACTTTGGGGCACTCTTTGAAGTACTTTGTGTTGGTTGAATAGATGAATCTGAGATTGTGTGATGCATATCGTATAATCATGCCCACGGATACTTGAGGTGACAATGGAGTATCTAGGTGACATTAGGGTTTTGGTTGATTTGTGTCTTAAGGTGTTATTCTAGTATGAACTCTATGATAGATTGAACGGAAAGAATAGCTTCATGTTATTTTACTACGGACTCTTGAATAGATAGAACAGAAAGGGTAACTTTGAGGTGGTTTCGTACCCTACCATAATCTCTTCGTTTGTTCTCCGCTATTAGTGGCTTTGGAGTGACTCTTTTTTGCATCTTGAGGATAGTTATATGATCCAATTATGTTATTATTGTTGAGAGAACTTGCACTAGTGAAAGTATGAACCCTATGCCTTGTTTCCTACCATTGCAATACCGTTTACGCTCACTTTTATCGCTTGCTACCTTGCTGTTTTTATAATTTCAGATTACAAAAACCTTTATCTACCATCCATATTGCACTTGTATCACCATGTCTTCGGTGAACTAGTGCACCTATACAATTTGCCATTGTATTGGGTGTGTTGGGGACACAAGAGACTCTTTGTTATTTGGTTGCAGGGTTGTTTGAGAGAGACCATCTTCATCGTACGCCTCCCACGGATTGATAAACCTTAGGTCCTCCACTTGAGGGAAATTTGCTACTGTCCTACAAACCTGTGCACTTGCAGGCCCAACAACGTCTACAAGAAGAAGGTTGTGTAGTATACATCAATCATTGGACCAATCGCGGGACGGATACACCAAGAAGGCAAGGGGCTTTCACGTACAGGGAATACCTAGGTGGTCTCTGCTAATGATCGTCATACTTATTTTAAATACCCACACGCAGCTCGCTCTTGGTCGTGGCATGTTAAATAGCCTTATATGCTTATCGCACTACTTGTACACATACGCCTTGACGTATTAATCAAATTACAGTAGAAAATAATTTGCAGCATCAGCTTATTACTTAATATTTCCCTTATCTGTTTATTTATTATCAATTGCACCCATACATTCTGGTACGCCTTAATTTGCCAGGGGTTTCATTGTACCCCATAACACGGCAAGAAAGTCCGAACACTTTTATAGTATAGTTTGGCACCCCGAACTTATAGCATTATATGCATCG
The DNA here is from genome assembly GCA_963921465.1 of Triticum timopheevii. Lineage (NCBI taxonomy): Eukaryota > Viridiplantae > Streptophyta > Magnoliopsida > Poales > Poaceae > Triticum > Triticum timopheevii. The sequence continues at coordinate 271,989,349 of OY997262.1, read as the reverse complement.
GCTCCGAATCATGTCTTTGGTCAATAGTTGGGTTGCCCGGCTCCTGTGCTTACTACCTTACGTCCGGCTATATCAGCTAGGGTAGTAAAGGCATAACTACTGCGATTGTGTCCCGGTTCTTCCAGACGAGCACCTCAGTAGAGAAAGACGAAAACTGACTGTCATGATGCGGCGAGAGCTTGTCAGCTGTTCGAGAGGTTTCAAATCCTTAGATATTTTTTTTGCTTTACGCGAGGAATCGGTTTTTGTCCGATTAGGCGTGTATAGTGCCCCAAGTTCGGCCTTCTGAATACTAGGGGCTGCGCCAAAATTTAAAATTATCAACTCCTATGGCTAAGTGAGGGTGATAAAGCCGTATAGTCTGATTGCCTTGTTCATTGTGCTAAACACCTCCTTAAAGGACCAAAAACTTGGATAAAGAGTGTTTAGATTTATCCCGAACCCCCCCCCCCCCGTACTATCTACATGGGGGCAGAAGCCGACGACTGGCCAACTCTCAGATTTCATAAACGGCCGCACAAGAGGTAAAATTTTAAATAAACAAAGAATTATATTGCACAATGACCTTGTTTCATATTACAGGACAGGATCAAATGAATGTTTTCATGGGGATATGATATCCTTGGCACATTGCTCCGCCACAAGGCGGGATCCCTCCAGGACACTATCAAAATATAGCTCGGGTCAGCGGTGTTCCTTGCCCTCAGGCGGCCCCTCAGTCATCAGCTTCGCAGCGTCCATCTTCGCCCAATGCATCTTAGCGCGAGCAAAGGCCATCTGTGCACCTTCAATGCAGACCGACCGCTTTATGACTTCAAGTCGCGAGTAGGCACTGACAAGCCACTTCACGAGTCCAAAGTAGCTGCTAGGCATGGGCTCGACATGCCATAGCCGGACTATTAGGTCCTTCATGGCCAGTTTGTCTGCCTTGTGCACCTCGACCAACTGTTTCAGCTGGTCTCTAAAGGGCACCAGATGTTTTGGTCCAAGGTATTGATACCAGAACAGCTTCTCCGTAGAGCTCCCTTCTTTGGCTCGATAGAACTCTGCAGCATCTGATATGCTGCGCGGCAGATCCGCAAATGCTCATGGAGAACTCCAAATTCGAGTAAGCAAAAGGAACGTTTCCTTCACATACTTGCTTTGCATAATAAAAGCCTTACCCGCCGCGATATTCTTGGCCGCCTGGATTTCCTGGAGGGCGCTCTGGGCTTCGGCTCGGGCATCTTGTGAAGTCTTCGAATCATTCTCCAAGGACTCGTATTTCTTGATGGCGTCCTGGAACTCTTGCTGGACCTGGCTGACCCGGGCCTCCTATTTTTCGCGCGCAGAGAGTTCCTTGGCCGCTTTGTCCTCGGCATCGGCTAACACCTTCTTGAGGGTCGCCACCTCGGTCGTGGCCCCTAATAAAGTTCATGACACTTTATCAGCATGAAAAATTCATCCTCCCTAATTATACACGCAGGTTACTACATACCTTTGTTTTCTTCCGGCTGCTTCTTCACGAGGCCGAGCTCTTTCTCGGCTCGCTCTAGGTTCTGTTTCAGTCCAGGGACCTCCACAGTATGAGCGGCAGAAGCTAGCAGCGATGCATGCTTATTCACATGGACATGTTATGTTAGACTCCTGCGAAAAATATTTTGATCCTCTGTTCGGCTTTTCTTTCCGAACACCGACCAGAGCATCAGGGGCTACTGTCTACACTGTGATATTCTTTTACAATTTTATTACTTACCTCAAAGCCTGTTAGAAGGCTAGCGCAGGCTTCGGTCAGTCCGTTTTTGGCGGACTGGACCTTCTCAATCACCGTACTCATAAGAGTACGGTGTTCTTCCACAATGGAAGTGCCTTGCAGCGCTTCCAGTAATCTATCCGGTGCCTCTGGATGGACAGAGGTCACCGGTGGAGTTGGCTCGCCCCCCTCGTTTGAAAGAGGTGGCCGGCCTGAATCCGGAGCCACTTGGGTCTTCGGAGCTATATTCGGCTGGGGGCCGAATTGGATACGGCCCCCATCATCGGTGTCCATAGGAGTTTGTCCCCCCATGTGTTCGGCGACTGGGGTTTTACCCCCCGGCACCACTGGGACGGCCACTTGATCCCCTCCCTGGCTTGGGATCCTTCGAGACAACACCTCGGTGTTACCCGCGGCCTTGGGGGAGGAGGCTGTCGGAAGGGACTCGTTGTTCATCGTCGACGGGTCCAGCGATCCCTCCGAGGAGGAGGACAGCGTGATGTTGGACTGGGCCGGGCTGCAAGTGCATGATCCCACATTAAAAACAATAAAGTAAAAATGCCAGATATATTATTGTGTCCAGATACTTACGAGTTGGCTAGGGGCTTGACCCTGGGCTCCCACTCCCCACCGTTGTTGGTGGCCGCTGCGGAGTTATCCGGAGGGGAAGTTTTCCCCTTCTTGGACGCCTCGGCCTCCCCATGTGCGGAGGCCTTCCTCTTCTTTCTCCCCCAGCAGGGGGGACAGATCTCTTCTTTCTCCTCCTCTTCCTCATCGTCTTCGGTGGAGGAGTGTGTCCCGGCGTCTTCGGACGTAACATCCGAAGTGCCCTTGTGACGGAGACCGCTTTTGGTCCCCGGGGCCTTCTTCTTGGCCTTCTTCTCCGGCACCTCATAAGGCGTCGGAAACAGCATCTTCGTCAGAAGAGGCGTTTCTAGATCTTAGGGCAGTGGAACCAGACAGTTAATCTGCTCTGCTATCTCTACCCAGGCCTGAAAGATTGGTAGGGAAGCTTAGGTTCCTCCCTCAGATATGCCAGTAAAGGATATACCTTGAAAACAGGAAAGGACTTACCAGATTAGCCTGGCGTTTTGAGCTAAGCCCACGATCCTCGATCATGGGCGGTGGTACCTCGCCAGCCTTGAAGAGCACCTTCCAGACGTCTTCATGCATCGTGCCGAAGAGCTCCAGCAGCGTCTAGTGCTTGGCCGGGTCGAACTCCCACAAATTGCAAGTCCGGCTCTAGCACGGAAGAATCCGACGGAAGAGCATAACCTAGACCGCATTAACAAGCTTGATTCTCTTGCTTATCATGTTCTAGACACACGTCTGGAGCCCAGTCAGCTCTTCTGCTGAGCCCCAGGCCAGGCCCTTCTCTTGCTAGGAGGTGAGCCGCATGGGGACTCCGGATCAAAATTCGGGGGTCGCCGCCCAGTTATTACAGCGTGCCTCGGTGATGTAGAACCATCCCGATTGCCACCCCTTTACAGTCTCCACAAAGGAGCCTTCGGTCCAGGTGACATTTGGCATCTTGCCCACCATGGCGCCTCCGCACTCCCCTTATTGGCCGCTCACCACCTTTGGCTTCACATTGAAGGTCTTCAGCCATAGGCCGAAGTGAGGTGGGATGCGGAGGAAGGCCTCGCACACGACAATAAATGCCGAGATGTTGAGGATGGAGTTGGGGGCCAAGTCATGGAAGTCTAGCCCATAGTAGAACATCAGTCCGCAGACGAACGGGTGGAGGGGGAATCCCAGCCCGCGGATGAAGTGGGTGAGAAACTGAAAGCACAAGTGCTCCCTGGGCAATTTTTGTAATTAATGTCAACATATCTCTTGCTGGACTAATACTTTTACCTAGTACTATGTTTCATATAGGTTCAACAATGGAGTGGCATGGACTAAAGGATGTGGAACCCCTTCAAGATGCTAAGGACAAAGGATTGGCTAAAGCTCAAAGCACAAGACTCTACATTTTACTTTTAGTGATCCAAGATCACATTGAGTCCATAGGAAAGCCAATACTATTAAGAGGGGATGAGGTGTTGCTTAATGGCTTGCTTGCTCAAAGTGCTTAGTGATATGCTCCAAAGCCCTCAACCACTTTCTCACATCTACATATGTCCCAAACCAAAGGTCAAACTCGGCCCTACCGAATCTTTCTATCTGGCGCCACCGAGTCCAGATGACATAGCCACTGCCAGAAACCCTAGTCTTTTCGGTCTCACTGACAGGGATCTCGGTCTCACCGAGATGGGATTGTAATCTCTCTGTTGCCCTTTGTAACATTTTGGTTAAACCGAGATAAGCGATCGGTCCCACCAAGATTTCAATGCAAACTCGTTGTTTCCCTTTCGCACCGTTTCGGTCCAACCGAGATGAGCGAACCGATCCCACCGAGTTTGCCTGACCAACTCTGTGTGTGTCTATTACCAAAATCGGTCTCACCGAGTTTGTGTAATCGGTCTCACCGAGATTACATTATGCCCTAACCCTAATCATATCAGTCCCACCGAGTTGACATGTTGGTCCCACCAAAAATCCTAACGGTCACATTATTTACTAAATCGGTCCAACCGAGTTTCACGATTCGGTCCCACCGAGTTTGGTAAGTTGGGTGTAACTGTTAGATTTTGTGTGGAGGCTATATATACCCCTCCACCCACTCTTCATTCATGGAGAGAGCCATCAGAACATGCCTACACTTCCAACATACATTTTCTGAGAGGGAACCCCCTACACTTGTGTTGAGGTCAAGATATTCCATTCCTACCACATAAATCTTGATCTCTAGCCTTCCCCAAGTTGCTTTCCACTCAAATATTCTTTCCACCAAATCCAAATCCTGTGAGGGAGAGTTGAGTGTTGGGGAGACTATCATTTGAAGCACAAGAGCAAGGAGTTCATCATCAACACACCATTTGTTACTTCTTGGAGAGTGGTGTCTCCTAGATTGGCTAGGTGTCACTTGGGAGCCCCCATCAAGATTGTGGAGTTGAACCAAGGAGTTTGTAAGGGCAAGGAGATCGCCAACTTCGTGAAGATCTACCCTAGTGAGGCAAGTCCTTCGTGGGCGATGGCCATGGTGGGATAGACAAGGTTGCTTCTTCGTGGACCCTTCGTGGGTGGAGCCCTCCGTGGACTCGCGCAACCGTTACCCTTCGTGGGTTGAAGTCTCCATCAACGTGGATGTACGATAGCACCACCTATCGGAACCACGGATAAAAAATCTCAATGTCTCCAAATTGTGTTTGCACACTCCAATCCCATCCCTTTACATTCTTGCAATTTGCATGCTTTACTTTCCGCTCCTCCCATACTCTTTGCATGCTTGCTTGAAATGTATTGTGAATGTTAAACTTGTGCCAAAACTCCACTCCAACTTAAAGAAATTTAAAAACTGCAACTTTTCTTGCTTAGAGTCTATTCACCCCCTCTAGACACCTCTTCTCGATCCTTTCAATTGGTAACAAAGCTTTGGTCTCCATTGCTTTGGTTTAAACACCATTGGAGGAAGATGGATGAGTCTACTTTGGGGAGTCTTAGACATAGAGTGCCTATACTTGATGGAGAGTATTTTCATGAGTGGAAAAATGAGATGCTTGTGATTTTCAATTAATATCATTTGAACAAGTACATTACTAGCCCTTGTGCACCTCATGTTGATCCTATGCATCCTACTCATGATGAGTCAATTGACATGATCTGCAATCTTAGAATTGTTAATCTTATCACTAGAGGCTTGCCTAGAAACTTGATTGGATGTTTGCCTACTCTTGATTGTGCCTACACTATAGAGGAATGTTTTCCAAACTATTCCTTGCAAAATCTAGATGAAATTCTCCATAAGTCTATTGCCTTGAGTAAGATAAATTCGAATGATCCTAAGTTTGGTGATTGTCTATTTGAGCTTACAAATCTAATGCGTGCCAAAGGAGATGTTGGAATTATTAGCGATATTATTTCCGAAGCTATTAGAATTCATAAAGAAGATCATTGTCAAACTCATTCTAACGAATCACCCTCTCTAGGAAATGATCCATCACATGACGATGTTGAACATGGATACTATGATGAGGATGATGATAGTGACTTTGATCTTGATGATGAAATGAGACACTTTGGTCTTATGACAAACCTTCGGGGATACATGGCAGGATGAAAGGAATGGGTTCTTGATAGTGGATGTACCGATCACATGATCGGAGATAAAGATATGTTTTGTGAGCCTGCTGAAAACGACGGCCCTCGAAAGTATGTCACTTTTGGTGATAACTCAAAGGGTAAGGTGGTTGGCCTCGGTAAGGTGGCCATCTCACATGATAGCTCCATACAAAATGTCATGCTCATTGAATCTCTTGGGTACAATTTACTTTCAGTATATAGACTTGCTGATTTCGGTTTCAATGTCCTATTTACTGAAGTAGATTGCCAAGTGTTTCATAGAGATAATCATAAAATGGTCTTTACCGGCATATGTAGAGGTGATCTTTACATTGTTGATTTCACTAAAAAGGCTCAACCTAGAACTTGCTTAATTGCTAAATCCTCTAAAGGCTGGTTATGGCATAGACGGTTAGGTCATGTGGGCATGCGAAACCTTGACAAGCTTATAAAAGGTAATCATATCCTTGGCGTTAACGATGTCATATTTGATAAGGATAGACTTTGCAGCGCTTGTCAAGCAGGTAAACAGGTTGGAGGAAGGCATCCCGTGAAGAACATCATGACCACAAGGAGGCCGCTCGAGCTACTTCATATGGATCTTTTCGGTCCCAACGCTTACAAAAGTCTCGGTGGAAATTCTTTTGGCCTAGTCATAGTCAATGATTTTTCAAGATTTACGTGGGTGTTCTTTCTTGATGATAAATCACAGGTCCAAAGATCTTCAAAAACTTCGCTAGGAAGGCCCAAAATCAATTTGAAATGAAGATCAAGAAGATTTGCAGCGACAACGGAACAGAGTTCAAGAACGCAAATGTGGACACCTTTCTTGACGAAGAAGGGATTTCACATGAGTTCTCGGCTACGTACATGATGTCTACTAAACAACCTTCTTCTTGTAGACGTTGTTGGGCCTCCAAGTGCAGAGGTTTGTAGGACAGTAGCAAATTTCCCTCAAGTGGATGACCTAAGGTTTATCAATCTGTGGGAGGCGTAGGATGAAGATGGTCTCTCTCAAGCAACCCTGCAACCAAATAACAAAGAGTCTCTTGTGTCCCCAACACACCCAATACAATGATAAATTGTATAGGTGCACTAGTTCGGCGAAGAGATGTTGATACAAGTGCAATATGAATGGTAGATATAGGTTTTTGTAATCTGAAAATATAAAAACAGCAAGGTAACTAATGATAAAAGTGAGCGTAAACGGTATTGCAATGGTAGGAAACAAGGCCTAAGGTTCATACTTTCACTAGTGCAAGTTCTCTCAACAATAATAACATAATTGGATCATATAACTAGCCCTTAACATGCAACAAAGAGTCACTACAAAGCCACTAATAGCGGAGAGCAAACAAAGAGATTATGGTAGGGTGCAAAACCACCTCAAAGTTATCCTTTCTGTTCTATCTATTCAAGAGTCCGTAGTAAAATAACATGAAGCTTCTTTCCGTTCAATCTATCATAGAGTTCATACTAGAATAACACCTTAAGACACAAATCAACCAAAACCCTAATGTCACCTAGATACTACATTGTCACCTCAAGTATCCGTGGGCATGATTATACGATATGCATCACACAATCTTAGATTCATATATTCAACCAACACAAAGTACTTCAAAGAGTGCCCCAAAGTTTCTACCGGAGAGTCAAGACGAAAACGTGTGCCAACCCCTATGCATAGGTTCATGGGCGGAACTCGCAAGTTGATCACCAAAACATACATCAAGTGAATCACGTGATATCCCATTGTCACCACAGATAAGCATGACAAGACATACATCAAGTGTTCTCAAATCCTTAAAGACTCAATCCAAAAATATAACTTCAAAGGGAAAACTCAATCCATTACAAGAGAGTAGAGGGGAGAAACATCATAAGATCCAACTATAATAGCAAAGCTCGCGATACATCAAGACCGTGCCATGGAGAGAGCACGAGAGAGAGATATCAAACACATAGCTACTGGTACATACCCTCAGCCCCGAGGGTGAACTACTCCCTCCTCGTCATGGAGAGCGCCGAGATGATGAAGATGGCCACCGGTGAGGGATCCGCCCTCTGGCAGGGCGCTGGAACGGGTTCCCGAGAGGTTTTTGGTGGCTACAGAGGCTTGCGACGGCGGAACTCCCAATCTATAGTTTGCTTTGACGTTTTTAGGATATATGGGAATATATAGGCGAAAGAAGTCGGTCGGGGGAGTCTCAAGGGGCCCACAAGATAGGGGGTGCGCCCAGTAGGGGGGCCACCCTTGTGGCCACCTTGAAGCTTCCTTGACTTCAACTCCAAGTCTCCTGGATCATGTTCGTTCCAAAAATCACGCTCCCGAAGGTTTCATTCCATTTGGACTCCATTTGATATTCTTTTTCTTCGAAACACTGAAATAGGCAAGAAAACAACAATATGGGCTAGGCCTCCGGTTAATAGGTTAGTCCCAAAAATAATATAAAAGTGTACAATAAAGCCCGCTAACATTCAAAACAGATAATAAAATAGCATGAATGCTTCATAAATTATAGATACGTTGGAGACGTATCAGCATCCCCAAGCTTAATTCCTACTCATCCTCGAGTTGGTAAAATAAAAGAAAGAATTTATGAAGTGTGAATGCTAGCAGGTGCACAAGTTTGATCAATGATAATTTTAATCACCTTTTCTAGCATGATTATATGCCATAACAGTAGTTCATCTCATAAACTTCTCAAGATCAAGTAACAAGCTATTCACATGTTAAAGCATAGATCATAAACTTTCTTGAAAACTAGCAAACTTCATTCTCAGTCATCAAACAATTGCAATTCATCTTATTTTCAGGAAGGGTCTATGTCAGAGCTTTGATTTAGCAAACTCCACATACTCAACTATCATATAGTCTTCTACAATTGCTAACACTCACGTAATACTTATGGTTATGGAGTTTTAGTCGGACACTGAGAAAGATAGGGGCTTATAGTGTTGCCTCCCAACGTATTCACCTTTGGGTGATGTCAACAATAATAGTTCATGCTAACTTACATCCAATTGGATATATATATCAGGATCTTTCCAACACGAGGTGCTTGCCAAAGGATAAAATGAAAAAGGGAAAGGTGAAGATCACCTTGATTCTTGCATAAAGTAAAAGACATAAAGTAAAAGATAGGCCCTTCGCAGAGGGAAGCAGAGGTTGTCATGTGCTTTTAGGGTTGGATGCACAAAATCTTAATGCAAAAGAACGTCACTTTATATTGCCACTTGTGATATGAACCTTTATTATGCAGTCCATCGCTTTTATTACTTCCATATCACACGATCGTATAAAGCTTATTTTCTCCACACTAATAAGTCATACATATTTAGAGAGCAATTTTTATTGCTTGCAACATGACAACTTACTTGAAGGATCTTACTCAATCCATAGGTAGGTATGGTGGACTCTCATGGCAAAACTGGGTTTAAGGATATTTGGAAGCACAAGTAGTATCTCTACTTGATGCAAGGAATTTGGCTAGCATGAGGGGGAAATGCAAGCTCAACATGTTTGAATGATCCATGACAATATACTTTACCTGAGATGTGAGAAAACATAACCCATTACGTTGTCTTCCTTGTCCAACATCAACTCTTTAGCATGTCATACTTTAATGAGTGCTCACAATTATAAAAGATGTCCAAGATAGTATATTTATATGTGAAATTTCTCTTCCTTCAATATTCTTTCATGAATTGTTCAAATGACCAATACAATGCTTGCTAACCTTCAATAAATTTACAACCTCTACTTCTTAGATGTGAAGTCATTACTCCCCATGGGATAAGAAAATGAAACATATATAAATTCAGATTTATGACAATCAACTCATTCAACCATTTACTCATAGGGTATAAGTGAAGCACACGAGTAAATGACAAACTACTCCAAAAAGATATAGGTGAAGATCAATGAGTAGCTAAAAATAATTATGTAACTATGTGAAGACTCTCTCTCCTTTAAGAATTTCAGATCTTGGTATTTTATTCAAACAGCAAGCAAAGCAAAATAAAACAACATTTCAAGGATAGCATAACTCATGTGAAGAAGCAAAAACTTAGGCTCAACCGGTACAAACCGATAATTGTTGAAGAAGAAAGGTGGGATGCCTACCGGGGCATCCCCAAGCTTAGATGCTTGAGACTGCTTGAAATATTATATTGGGATGCCTTGGGAATCCCCAATCTTGAGCTTTTGTGCCTCCTTAATTCATTTAATATATCGGTTTCCTAAATCTCGAAAGCTTCATCCACACCAAACTCAACAAGAACTCGTGAGATAAGTTAGTATAAACCAATGCAAAAACCTTATCATATTCTACTGTAACAAATCACTAAAATTATTATTCAACATTGCATACTAAATGTCTCTGCATATTTAATACTCCTATCCTCAAATAGAATAATTAAACAAGCAAACATATGCAAACAATGCAAACATAACAGCAATCTGCCAAAACAGTACATTCTGTAAAGAATGCAAGATTCATCATACTTCCCTAACTCCAAAAATTATGAGAAAAATACTACGCTGTAGAAGATTTATCAGAGCTCAATACGCAAAAAGTTTCAACATTATACCATTCTCTGACTTTTCTAGGGAAGTTTTGCAACAGCGGTAAACTTTCTGTTTTCAAACAGCAACATGTATACTAGCAAAATAAGCATGGTAAAGGCTATCCTTGACATTTATTTCGAAAATATAGATGCAAAAAATTATTCTAAATAATATCAAGCAAAAACTAACAAAATAAAATGACGCTATAAGAAAAACACATATCATGTGGTGAATAAAAATATAACTCCAAGTAAAGTTACCGATGAATGAAGACGAAAGAGGGGATGCCATCCGGGGCATCCCAAGATTAGGCTCTTGGTTGTCCTTGAATATTACCTTGGGGTGCCTTGGGAATCCCCAAGCTTAGGCTCTTGCTACTCCTTATTCCATAGTCCATCAAATCTTTACCCAAAACTTGAAAACTTCACAACACAAAACTCAACAGAAAATCTTATGAGCTCCGTTAGTATAAGAAAATAAAACCACCACTTAGGTACTGTTGTGGACTCATTATAAATTCATATTGGTGTAATATCTACTGTATTCCAACTTCTCTATGGTTCATAACCTCCTATACTACTCATAGATTGATCAAAATAAGCAAACAACACATAGAAAACAGAATCTGTCAAAAATAGAACAGTCTGTAGTAATCTGTATCAAACGTATACTGCTGGAACTCCACAAATCCTAATAAATTAGGAAGTCCTAAGAAATTTGTGTGCCAATCCATAGCAAAAAGAATAAGATCAAAACCACGTTTATGTGAATTACCAAAACTAATTTACTGGGTGACAAAGTTTCTGATTTTCAGCAGGATCAACACAACTATCACCGTAAGCTATCCTAAAGGTCTTACTTGGCACTTTATTGAAGAAAAAGCTATAAAACATGATTACTACAGTAGAATAATCATGAGGACACACAAAAATAGTAAGGATAAATATTTGGTTGTCTCCCAACAAGCGCTTTTCTTTAATGACTTTTAGCTAGGCATGATGATGACAATGATGCTCGCATAAAAGATAAGAATTGAAACATAATGGGAGCATCATGAAGCATATTACTAGCACATTTAAGCCTAACCCACTTCATATGCATAGGGATTTTGTGAGCAAACAACTTATGTGAACAATAATCAACTAGCATAGGAAGGCAAAACAAGCATAGCTTCGAGATTTTCAACACATAGGGAGGAAACTTGATATTATTGCAATTCCTACAAACATATGTTCCTCCCTCATAATAATTTTTAGTAGCATCATGAATAAATTCAACAATATAACCAGCACATAAAGCATTCTTTTCATGATCTACAAGCATAGAAAAATTACTACTCTCCACATAAGCAAATTTCTTCTCATGAATAGTAGTGGGAGCAAACTCAACAAAATAATTATCATGTGAGGAATAATCCAATTGAAAACTAAAATCATGATGAAAAGTTTCATGGTTATCATTATTCCTAATAGCATACAAGTCATTACAATAATCATCATAGATAGCAACTTTGTTCTCATAATCAATTGGAACCTCTTCCGAAATAGTGGCTTCATCACTAAATAAAGTCATGACCTCTCCAAATCCACTTTCATAAATATAATCATCATAAATAGGAGGCATGCTTTAATCATAATAAATATTCTCACCAAAACTTGGGGGACAAAAAATATCATCTTCATCAAACATAGCATCCCCAAGCTTGTGGCTTTGCATATCATTAGCATCATGGATATTCAAGGAGTTCATACTAACAACATTGCAATCATGCTCATCATTCAAAGATTTAATACTAAACATTTTATAGACTTCCTCTTCTAGCACTTGAGCACAATTTTCCTTTTCATCATACTTACGAAAGATATTGAAAAGATGAAGCGTAAGAGGCAAACTCAATTCCATTTTTTGTAGTTTTCTTTTATAAACTAAACTAGTGATAAAACAAGAAGCAAAAAGATTCGATTGCAAGATCTAAAGATATACCTTCAAGCACTCATATCCCCGTCAACGGCGCCAGAAAAGAGCTTGATGTCTACTACACAACCTTCTTCTTGTAGACATTGTTGGGCCTCCAAGTGCAGAGGTTTGTAGGACAGTGGCAAATTTCCCTCAAGTGGATGACCTAATGTTTATCAATCCGTGGGAGGCATAGGATGAAGATGGTCTCTCTCAAGCAACCCTGCAACCAAATATCAAAGAGTCTCTTGTGTCCCCAACACACCCAATACAATGGTAAATTGTATAGGTGCACTAGTTTGGCGAAGAGATGGTGATACAAGTGCAATATGGATGGTAGATATAGGTTTTTGTAATCTGAAAATATAAAAACAGCAAGGTTACTAATGATAAAAGTGAGCGTAAACGGTATTGCAATGGTAGGAAACAAGGCCTAAGGTTCATACTTTCACTAGTGCAAGTTCTCTCAACAATAATAACATAATTTGATCATATAACTAGCCCTAAACATGCAACAAAGAGTCACTCCAAAGCCACTAATAGCGGAGAACAAACGAAGAGATTATGGTAGGGTACAAAACCACCTCAAAGTTATCGTTTCTGTTCTATCTATTCAAGAGTCCGTAGTAAAATAACATGAAGCTATTCTTTCCGTTCAATCTATCATAGAGTTCATACTAGAATAACACCTTAAGACACAAACCAACCAAAACCCTAATGTGACCTAGATACTCCATTGTCACCTCAAGTATCCGTGGGCATGATTATACGATATGCATCACACAATCTTAGATTCATCTATTCAACCAACACAAAGTACTTCAAAGAGTGCCCCAAAGTTTCTACCGGAGAGTCAAGACGAAAACGTGTGCCAACCCCTATGCATAGGTTCATGGGCGGAACCCGCAAGTTGATCACCAAAACATACATCAAGTGAATCACGTGATATCCCATTGTCACCACAGATAAGCACGGCAAGACATACATCAAGTGTTCTCAAATCCTTAAAAACTCAATCCGAAAAGATAACTTCAAAGGGAAAACTCAATCCATTACAAGAGAGTAGAGGGGTAGAAACATCATAAGATCCAACTATAATAGCAAAGCTCGCGATACATCAAGATCGTGCCATAGAGAGAACACAAGAGAGAGAGAGATCAAACACATAGCTACTGGTACATACCCTCAGCCCCGAGGGTGAACTACTCCCTCCTCGTCATGGAGAATGCCAGGATGATGAAGATGGCCACCGGTGAGGGATCCCCCCTCCGGCAGGGCGCTGGAACAGGCTCCCGAGAGGTTTTTGGTGGCTACAGAGGCTTGCGGCAGCGGAACTCCCGATCTATTGTTCGCTTCGATGTTTTTAGGGTATATGGTAATATATAGGCGAAAGAAGTCGGTCGGGGGAGTCTCAAGGGGCCCACGAGACAGGGGGGGTGCGCCCAGTAGGGGGGCACCCTCGTGGCCACCTTGAAGCTTCCTTGACTTTAACTCCAAGTCTCCTGGATCACGTTCGTTCCAAAAATCACGCTCCCGAAGGTTTCATTCCGTTTGGACTTCGTTTGATATTCTTTTTCTTCGAAACACTGAAATAGGCAAGAAAACAACAATATGGGTTGGGCCTCCGGTTAATAGGTTAGTCCCAAAAATAATATAAAAATGCATAATAAAGCCCGTAAATATTCAAAACAGATAAAAAAATAGCATGAATGTTTCATAAATTATAGATATGTTGGAGACGTATCAGTACACACCTCAATAAAATGGAGTTGTTGAGAGGAAGAACCGGACGCTCATCAAAATGGCGAGAACGTTGCTTGATGAGTACAAGACGCCGAAGCACTTTTGGGCGGAAGCGGTTGAGGCAGCTTGTCAAGCAACAAATCGCTTGTATCTCCACAAGCTACTCGGCAAGACGGCATACGAGCTCCTCACCGGTAACAAACCCCAAGTTGGATACTTTCGAGTATTCGGCTCAAAGTGCTACATTCTTGATAGGCATCGTCGCTCTAAATTTGCTCCTAAGTCTCATGAAGGTTTCCTACTTGGTTATGGCTCAAACTCTCACACTTACCATGTCTATAATAGTTTCACCCGAAAGGTTGAAGAGACGGTAGATGTGAAGTTTGATGAATCTAACGACTCGCAAGTAGAGCAATTGCCAATTGATGTAGGAGACAAAGACCCTTCAGAAGCAATTCAATACTTGTCTATTGGAAAGATTCGTCCAACGGAGGTGAAGGAGAGTACCTCGCCCATCCAAGTGTAAGCTTCTACCTCACGACAAGGTGAACCAAGAGTTGATACGGAAGCATCCACTAGTGGGACACACCAAGACGAAGAAAACAAGGAAGTACACCAAGATGAACATCAACAACCTCCTTCTCCAACACGACAAGAGAACGACAATGTCAACAATGAAGAAGGCCAAGAAGAAGAACAAGATGAAGAAGATTTTCCACCAAGATCCAAGCAAAAGCTTTCACGAGTTCGAGCAAGAGTTGCTAAAGACCATCCGTCGAGCAAATCTACAATGATATCCAAACCGGGAGAATCACTCCCTCTAAAACTCGTTTGGCTAACTTTTGTGAACATTATTCATTCATCTCTAGCATCCTATGAAGGTTGAAGAAGCATTGGAAGATCCGGATTGGATAAACGCTATGCATGAAGAGCTACACAACTTTGAGAGAAACCAAGTTTGTACATTGGTTGAGAAGCCCGACAACAACCACAACATCATCGTTACCAAATGGGTGTTTTGCAACAAGCAAGATGAAGATGGACAAGTGGTTCATAACAAAGCACGTCTCGTCGCCCAAGGCTACACTCAAGTCGAAGGTATGGACTATGGTGAGACATATGCCCCCGTTGCTAGACTTGAGTCTATTCGCATCTTACTTGCCTATGCTAATCACCATGATATCACCTTGTACCAAATGGACATTAAAAGTTCTTTTCTAAATGGTGAAATAGAGGAGGAAGTTTATGTTAAGCAACCTCCCAGCATTGTCAATCCTAAGAAACCTAATCATGTTTACAAACTTCATAAAGCTCTTTATGGTCTTAAACAAGCTCCTAGAGCATGGTATAAATGCTTGACCAAGTTCCTTATTGAAAAAGGCTTTGAAATTGGAAAAATTAATTCTACTCTTTTTACTAAAAGGGTTAATGGAGAACTATTTGTGTGCCAAATCTATGTTGATGATATTATATTTGGTTCGACTAACCCTCACTTTAGTGAGAAGTTTGGAAAGCTAATGTCGGAGAATTTGAGATGTCGATGATGAGTGAACTCAAATTCTTTCTCGGTTTGCAAATCAAGCAAACTAAGGAAGGTACCTTTATCTCTCAAACAAAGTACACCAAGGACTTATTCAAGAAGTTCAATATGCAAGAATGCAAAGGTATGACTACACCCATGCCTACTAGTGGACAACTTGGTTTGACCAAAGATGATGAACCGGTTGATCAAAAGGTTTACCGCTCCATGATTGGTTCATTGTTATATCTATGTGCCTCTCGTCCCGATATTATGCTAAGTGTGTGAATGTGTGCACGATATCAAGCGGACCCTAAAGAATGTCATCTTAAGGCCGTGAAAATGATAGTGAGATACTTAATCCATACACCAAACTTTGGCATTTGGTATCCTAAGAGGGCCTCTTTTAATCTTGTTGGCTACTCCGACTCGAACTATGCCGGTGACAAGGTTGATAGAAAGTCCACTTCGGGTACTTGTCAATTTCTTGGTAGATCTCTTGTGTCTTGGTCCTCCAAGAAACAAAACTCGGTATCCTTATCCACCGCCGAAGCGGAATACATTGCCGTTGGTTCATGTTGTGCTCAATTACTTTGGATGACCCAAACTCTTAAAGATTATGGGATATATGTGAAACATGTTCCATTGCTTTGTGACAATGAAAGTGCTATCAAGATTGCTCACAATCCCGTGCAACACTCTCGAACTAAGCATATTGAAGTTCATCAACATTTCATTCGAGATCACATTGCTAAGGGTGATATTAACCTTAAGCATGTTCGTACCGACAAGCAATTGGTGGATATATTCACTAAACCACTTGATGAGAAAGTGTTTTGCAGGTTGAGAGGTGAATTGAACATCATTGATGCTTCAAACTTGGAGTAGGAACTCCATTTGGATACATGCAAGACATGAGTCTATGACTAATCCTTGATGTTTCTCTTATGATGATAATCATATATCTTGGATATATTTGCACCCTTGCATGTTATCTAACCCTTGTAGGTACTTGGATGAATCTAAATCTACGAGATTGTAACTCACTCACATCTTGAGCAATCTCTACATCACCAAGTCTCTACACAATGGTGGTTGAAGACAAGGAAGCATGAAACCCTTCAAACATATCCTTTGACATATTCTATATTGAGTTTCATGATTGTCATTTTGGATACACAAGTGCTTTTCCTTGCAAAAACTAACCCATGTAGGTAGATGAACTCAAATTCCAAGTGGTGCTCCCAACTCTTGATGAGCTACATCAACCTTGAGCAACCCAGACAAGTTTAACTACATGATCACGATCAACACCACCACCCAAGGTATGTCATTCCATCTTAGATAAGCTTTACTCCAAGTCATGAGTCAAAGCAACTCAACAAGATGCGAATACATCAAAATGCTTAAACGAAAAATGGTAACCCCATTTTGAGCTTAAACGATGAGTATGACCTATGATCAAGTGATCTCACTTGACTCCTAAGTCAATATACTCTAACATAGGTGACTGTCACCGACCAATTCTAGATGAAGTTCTCTTGTGTTCTTTTCTGTGCTCTTGCATTTTGTATGCATATTTGTTTCCCCTTTCAAAAAAAACCTTCATCTAGATTTGTTTTTGTTCTGCATTCCCTGCATCCAATTCCTTGCAAATCTTTCAGTTAATTCCTTGTAAATCCTTGTGAGATCTTACTTGTCTAGTGAGCTGAGGTGACAAGTGTTTTATTTGTGATGAACTCGGTCACACCAGTATGTTGCCCTTCGGTCCAACCAAAATCCTTCGGTGCAACTGAAGCACACAACTCGGTGCCACCAAGTTCACTATCGAAAAAACAGATTGCCACTTATTCCTGCATTCCTTTTGATCTAGCTCCACTCAATGACTCTTGTCCTCTACCAGCATCACATTCGACTTGCTGCTTTGTTCTGTGACTCAAGGACCAAACCCAATTGTGACAAAATTCAGAAGAACCCTTCTTGGAAACTGATGTCAAAGGGGGAGAGAGAGATCACATCAAAGCTTAATCATTTTTATAGGGGGAGAAAATACTCAGGAGGAGAGAGATCCCAGATGCTTGGTGTTCAAGAGGAGAGAAGACACATGTCTTCAAGAGGGGAAAGACATGTTCATATTTGATTGATTGCTTTAGCTCTGTTTCTTTTCTTTGCTCTGATTTTCTGTTCCCTATCTTCTCCCAATATCCCATGCTAGATTCAGGGGGAGCAAGACATCTAAGGGAAGGAAATCCTTGAATTCATTGCACATCTTTGCCTTCGGGGACATGTCTATATCCAATGGGGTACTTAGTACTCACTCCCTACATGTCATCCCAGTCTTGGTACTCTTCTGGTTTCTTTTGTTTGCTCTGCCTAGTAGGTGTATCTGTGTTATCTAACCTTGTTTACGCAGGTTCATTCCTTTCTTAGTGTCGGTGTCAAAACCGGCGGATCTCGGGTAGGGGGTCCCAAGCAGTGCGTCTTAGGATCAATGGTAACAGGAGACAAGGGACACGATGTTTTTACCCAGGTTCGGGCCCTCTCGATGGAGGTAAAACCCTACTCCTGCTTGATTGATATTGATGATATGGGTAGTACAAGAGTTGATCTACCACGAGATCAGAGAGGCTAAACCCTAGAAGGTAGCCTATGGTATGATTGTTGTTGTCTGTCTCTATCGACTAGCCTGGCCTCGGTTTATATAATGCACCAGAGGCCTAGGATAACATGAGTCCTAGCCGAATACGCCCGTGGGGGGAGGAGTCCTTGTCTTGATCGCCAAGTCTTGTTGATTCTTCCTTGTATGCGCCAGTTGTCCGGACTGGCCCATGAGTATACGGCCATGGGGGTCCTCGGCCCAATCCAACTGATCGGGAGACGACGCGTTGAGTACCCCCTAGTCCAGGACACCGCCAGTAGCCCCCAGAACCGGTCTTCAAGTTAGGGACGCTCCTCGATTCTTCCGATCTGTTCTTCATCTTCGGTTGCCGGTCTTGAAAACTGGTTCAACAAATCTTCTCATCTTCTATCTTGAGGATCGCCAAAATGCATTCGACGAGTTTATACGTCGGGTATCCGAGGAGCCCCTTTAAGTTTCTGGCCTTTATCAATGCCTTATTATTTTTATGCCACACCTCGGGTTCGAAGTTGTTTCCAGGCGGCAACGTCCTCTTGCGTCCGAGCTCCAACGCCGGACTGCATTTGAGGTATCTTTTGCAGCCGAGTACCAATGCCGGACTGCTTCCCAGCTCTAACGCCGGACTATGTATCCGAGCTCCAACGCCGGACTGTGTCCAAGCTCCAATGCCGGACTATATCCAAGATGTCATAGATCATCTTGGTCCAAAAAATTTGAAGGAGTTTAGCCGAGCTTAAAGCCAGAAATGCCCTCTAAGGAGCCAGCCACTTGCTTCTGAGCTATATGCCGAACTGCTTCCGAGGTGGTTAAGCACCTCGATCATGGGCTGATTTTTGCCAATATTTTTGATTGGTGCAACTTATTCTCTGCCGAGATACATAGCCAGTAGCCCTCAAGGTGGGTATCGGTCTAAAACCCGAGATGTACATGAAGGATGACATAAGACCGCTGATCCCCGTAGCCGCTGAGACTCAGGTTGATTTGCAAAATCGGTCTGAGGATCAAGTCCTAGCTCGGCAGAATACTTCGGGACACAAAAAGCGGCATGCTCAGTCCTCGAGACTCAGGTTGGGTGCGGCCGACCAACCTGAGGATCAAAATCTCCTCGGAAACTGTATTGCACTTAGAATTTTCTGCATAGAACAGGCAATGCAGTAGCCCCCGAGACACTGGTCGGGTGGCAACACCAGATCAGGGGATCGATGTGCCCCTTTAATATTTATAAATAATAAGCCCGAAGCCCAGTTGCCCCCGAGCCTTAATGCGGGCACGGGAGGCCGAATTAAGGATCGATATCCATAGTAAAATCACAAATTATGTGTAATGACTCTATGTATTCAAGTACTTTACGTCATTAATGCTCGGATTTGCATTGTACAAAACTTTGTTGACCGACCATCGGCTTCCACCTCCTCAGCCAATAGCTGAGGAGTGTTTGTCCTACTTTATAAAGCCTTTATGAGGGCAAAGATTTACAACAAACAAGGCAATCTGGCCATACGGTTCTATAAACAAAGGTACGCGGAGAGACATGTTATATTACTGTTTAACAGAAGAAATGTCTTCCAAAGAAAATAGTCCCGCTATCGGTTCCTTTCTTTGGGTTGTCATGCTAAGCATGATCATAAAACCTCAGCTCTAATGTAAGAGCAAAATATCGAGGATTTAGTTTGGGAGGCCAGTTAATAGCCACCGGTAGTGTTCGGCGACAGTCGAGGTCAAGCCGTAAACACTTCGGCCATTGTTATGAATGGCCCGTCGTTTGACGCCGTCATCGGATCGCCGACCAGTTTACGCTTATTGTGACAGTCAGTTTTTGGCTTTCTCCACTGAGGTGCTTAACCATGTGAGCTGGAAGCACAATCGCAGTGGTTCTCCCTTTGCATACCTAGCCAAACAAAGCGGAACATAGGAGGCAAGCGCAGGAGCCGGGCAACCCAACTATTGACCGAAGACACAATTCGAAGCCGATGCATATATAGCAATATTCGAGAATGTTTTTGCTGAATCTCTAAAGGTGTCCGGCGTTGCACTGCGAGACTTGTGCTGAAAACACACAAATAGTTTAGAAGTGCCATCGGCTCGAAAAGCCAAAAAACTTATTCAAAAGGTAATGTCCGAACTAGATCAAGTGTTCGTTGCCAATCCGAAAATTGGACTTTAGAAAAAAAAAAGGTGCTTCTGCCGTGCTTTAACATGACACATCCTATCTCAAAACCTCAAGCGGGTCAGCCTATAGCTTCAACCTCCTATCCCGAAGGCGGAGTACTTCTTACTAGGCCAGTTTAGCAAACTAAACTCTAGCGGCTTTGAGAGAGAAATTAGGCTCCCCGGCTAGTGACCGCACACTTGTGTAGAAAAAAGGAGTGATAAATAATAATAAAAACTTTGCAACGACTAAGAAGAAAAACACTTATCATAAAACGGCTCATATAAATTTAAGAGCCCCCAAGTGACTTGGGTAAAAGAATGATTGCATGTACCGAAGTACTTATATCATATATATGTTCAACCGAACTTTAAACGCGTCTAAACCGACCGTCGGCTTCTCCCTCTTCGGTCAAGGACCAAAAAGTGTTATGTACTCCATCTGTCGAGAATATCGACGGTGTTTCCAATAACCAGGCAATCAGGTCATAAGGCTATAACAGACAAAGCGCGCTCAGGGAACTTATGCTATATTACTGCGAAGAGTAAGAAGCATCTTCGAAGAAAATAGTACCCCCACCGATAACTTTCTTTGGTGCTCATTGTTATTATGAGACTTGTGCAATAGATTTTTTGTACTCATGAGTTCCGTTGTGTGCCGACCATGATTGAAAATAATAAGAGCGCTAGCTTTCGGCTTCACCCAATCTAAGGTCCGGCTCGGTTGACCCGATCGTGACAATCACAGAGGTGCTCCCTTTACTCCCTAGCTGGCCAATCGGGAACGTAGGGGTAAGCACAGGAGCCAGGCAACCCAGCTTGCAAATCGCTTAAGTCAATATGGTGCATATTGTGGCGTAATACACGAACAAGGTGTTGGGGAACATAGTAATTTCAAAAAAAATTCCTACGCACACGCAAGATCATGGTGATGGCATAGCAACGAGAGGGGAGAGTGTTTGTCCACGTACGCTCGTAGACAATAAGCGGAAGCGTTATGACAACGCGGTTGATGTAGTCGTACGTCTTCACGATCCGACCGATCCAAGTACCGAACGTACGGCACCTCCGAGTTCAGCACACGTTCAGCTCGATGACGATCTCCGGGCTTCGATCCAGCAAAGCTCCAGAGAGGAGTTCCGTCAGCACGACGGCGTGGTGACGATGATGATGTTCTACCGGCGCAGGGCTTCGCCTAAACTCCATGACGATATGACCGAGGTGGAATATGGTGGAGGGGGGCACCGCACACGGCTAAGGAACGATCCGTAGATCAACTTGTGTGTCTTTGGGGTGCCCCCCCGCCCCCGTATATAAAGGATCCAGGAGGGAGGAGGCAGACGGCCAAGGAGGGCGCGCCAAGGGGGGAGTCCCACTCCCACCGGGAGTAGGACTCCCTTCTTTTAAAGTTGGAGTAGGAGAAGGGGGGAAGGAGGAGGAAGAGGGGAAGGAAAGGGGGGGCGCCGCCCCCCTTCCCTTTGTCCTATTCGGACTAGGAAGGGGAGGGGCGCGCGGCCCCCTCCTGCCTCCTTCCCTCTTCTCCCTCGAGGCCCATGTAGTCCCAATAACCCCCCGGGGGGTTCCGGTAACCTCCCGGTACTCCGGTAAAATGGCGATTTCACCCGGAACGATTCCGATGTCCAAATATAGGCTTCCAATATATCAATCTTTATGTCTCGACCATTTCGAGACTCCTCGTCATGTCCGTGATCACATCCGGGACTCCGAACAAACTTCGGTACATCAAAAACTTATAAACTCATAATAAAACTGTCATCGTAATGTTAAGCGTGCGGACCCTATGGGTTCGAGAACTATGTAGACAAGACCTAGAACTATTCTCGGTCAATAACCAATAGCGGGACCTGGATGCCCATATTGGTTCCTACATATTCTATGAAGATCTTTATCGGTCAAACCGCATAACAACATACGTTGTTCCCTTTGTCATCGGTATGTTACTTGCCCGAGATTCGATCGTCGGTATCCAATACCTAGTTCAATCTCGTTACCGGCAAGTCTCTTTACTCGTTACGTAGTGCATCATCCCGTAACCAACTCATTGGTTACATTGCTTGCAAGGCTTATAGTGATGTGCATTACCGAGAGGGTCTAGAGATACCTCTCCGACAATTGGAGTGACAAAACCTAATCTCGAAATACGCCAACTCAACACGTACCTTCGGAGACACCTGTAGTACTCCTTTATAATCACCCAGTTACGTTGTGACGTTTGGTAGTACCCAAAGTGTTCCTCCGGTAAACGGGAGTTGCATAATTCTCATAGTTACAGGAACATGTATAAGTTATGAAGAAAGCAATAGCAATATACTAAATGATCAAGTGCTAGGCTAACGGAATGGGTCATGTCAATCACATCATTCTCCTAATGATGTGATCCCGTTAATCAAATGACAACACATGTCTATGGTTAGGAAACATAACCATCTTTGATTAATGAGCTAGTCAAGTAGAGGCATACTAGTGACGTTATGTTTGTCTATGTATTCACACATGTATCATGTTTCCGGTTAATACAATTCTAGCATGAATAATAAACATTTATCATGATATGAGGAAATAAATAATAACTTTATTATTGCCTCTAGGGCATTTTTCCTCCAGTCTCCCACTTGCACTAGAGTCAATAATCTAGATTACATAGTAATGATTGTAACACCCATGGAGTCTTGGTGTTGATCATGTTTTGCTCGTGAGAGAGGCTTAGTCAACAGGTCTGCAAGATTCAGATCCGTATGTATCTTGCAAATCTCTATGTTTCCCACTTGGACTTGGTCCCGAATGGAATTGAAGCGTCTCTTGATGTGCTTGGTCCTCTTGTGAAATCTGGATTCCTTTGCCAAGGCAATTGCACCAGTATTGTCACAGAAGATCTTCATTGGTCCCGATGCACTAGGTATGACATCTAGATCGGAAATGAACTCCTTCATCCAGACTCCTTCATTTGCTGCTTCAGAAGCAGCTATATACTCCGCTTCACATGTAGATCCCACCATGACGCTTTGTTTAGAACTGCACCAACTTACAGCTCCACCGTTTAATAAAAACACGTATCCGGTTTGCGATTTAGAATTGTCCGGATCAGTGTCAAAGCTTGCATCGACGTAACCATTTACGACTAGCTCTTTGTCACCTCCATATACGAGAAACATATCCTTAGTCCTTTTCAGGTATTTCAGGATGTTCTTGACCGCTGTCCAGTGATCCACTCCTGGATTACTTTGGTACCTTCCTGCCAAGCTTATTGCTAAGCATACGTCAGGTCTGGTACACAGCATTGCATACATGATAGAGCCTATGGCTGAAGCATAGGGAACATCTTTCATTTTCTCTCTATCTTCTGCTGTGGTCGGGCATTGAGTTTGACTCAACTTCACACCTTGAAGCACGGGCAAGAATCCTTTCTTTGCCTGATCCATTTTGGACTTTTTCAAAATTTTATCAAGGTATGTGCTTTGTGAAAGTCCTATTAAGCGTCTTGATCTATCTCTATAGATCTTGATGCCCAATATGTAAGCAGCTTCACCGAGGTCTTTCATTGAAAAACTTTTATTCAAGTATCCCTTTATGCTATCTAGAAATTCTATATCATTTCCAATATGTCATCTACATATAATATCAGAAATGCTATAGAGCTCCCACTCACTTTCTTGTAAATACAGGCTTCTCCAATAGTCTGTATAAAATCATATGCTTTGATTACACTATCAAAACATTTATTCCAACTCCGAGATGCTTGCACCAGTCCATAAATGGATCGCTGGAGCTTGCACACTTTGTTAGCACCTTTTGGATCAACAAAACCTTCTGGCTGCATCATATACAACTCTTCTTCCAGAAATCCATTCAAGAATGCAGTTCTGACATCCATTTGCCAAATTTCATAATCATGAAATGCAGCAATAGCTAACATGATTCGGACAGACTTAAGCATCGCTACGGGTGAGAAAGTCTCATCGTAGGCAACCCCTTGAACTTGTCGAAAACCTTTTGCAACAAGTCGAGCTTTATAGACAGTTACATTACCATCAGCGTCAGTCTTCTTCTTAAAGATCCATTTGTTCTCAATGGCTTGCCGATCATCAGGCAAGTCAACCAAAGTCCATACTTTGTTTTTATACATGGATCCCATCTCAGATTTCATGGCCTCTAGCCATTTTGCGGAATCTGGGCTCATCATCGCTTCCTCATAGTTCGTAGGTTCATCATGGTCAAGTAACATGACTTCCAGAATAGGATTACCGTACCACTCTGGTGCGGATCTTACTCTGGTAGACCTACGAGGTTCAGTAGAAACTTGATCTGAAGTTTCATGATCAATATCATTAGTTTCCTCACTAATTGGTGTAGTTGTCACAGGAACCGGTTCTTGTGATGAACTACTTTCCAATAAGGGAGTAGATACAGTTATCTCATCAAGTTCTACTTTCCTCCCACTCACATCTTTCGAGAGAAACACTTTCTCTAGAAAGGATCCGATTTTAGCAACGAAAATCTTGCCCTCAGATCTGTGATAGAAGGTGTACCCAATAGTCTCTTTTGGGTATCCTATGAAGACACATTTCTCCGATTTGGGTTCGAGCTTATCTGGTTGAAGTTTCTTCACATAAACATCGCAGCCCCAAACTTTAAGAAACGACAACTTTGGTTTCTTGCCAAACCACAGTTCATAAGGCGTCGTCTCAACGGATTTTGATGGTGCCCTATTTAACGTGAATGCGGCCGTCTCTAAAGCATAACCCCAAAATGATAGCGGTAAATCAGTAAGAGACATCATAGATCGCACCATATCAAGTAAAGTACGATTACGATGTTCGGACACACCATTTCGTCGTGGTGTTCCGGGTGGCGTGAGTTGCGAAACTATTCCGCATTGTTTCAAGTGCAGACCAAACTCGTAACTCAAATATTATCCTCCACGACCAGATCGTAGAAACTTTATTTTCTTGTTACGATGATTTTCCACTTCACTCTGAAATTCTTTGAACTTTTCAAATGTTTAAGACTTGTGTTTCATTAAGTAGATATACCCATATCTGCTTAAGTCATCTGTGAAGGTGAGAAAATAACGATACCCACCGCGAGCCTCAACATTCATTGGACCAGATACATCAGTATGTATGATTTCCAACAAATCAGTTGCCCGCTCCATAGTTCCGGAGAATGGCGTTTTAGTCATCTTGCCCATAAGGCACGGTTCGCAAGTACCAAGTGATTCATAATCAAGTGATTCCAAAAGCCCATCAGTATGGAGTTTCTTCATGCGCTTTACACCGATATGACCTAAACGGCAGTGCCACAAATAAGTTGCACTATCGTTATCAACTCTGCATCTTTTGGTTTCAACACTATGAATATGTGTATCACTACTATCGAGATTCAATAAAAATAGACCACTCTTCAAGGGTGCATGACCATAAAAGATATTACTCATATAAATAGAACAACCATTATTCTCTGATTTAAATGAATAACCGTCTCGCATCAAACAAGATCCAGATATAATGTTCATGCTCAACGCTGGCACCAAATAACAATTATTTAGGTCTAAAACTAATCCCGATGGTAGATGTAGAGGTAGCGTGCCGACTGCGATCACATCGACTTTGGAACCATTTCCCACGCACATCGTCACCTCGTCCTTAGCCAATCTTCGCTTAATCCGTAGTCCCTGTTTCGAGTTGCAAATATTAGCAACAGAACCAGTATCAAATACCCAGGTGCTACTGCGAGCATTAGTAAGGCACACATCAATAACATGTATATCACATATACCTTTGTTCACTTTGCCATCCTTCTTATCCGCCAAATACTTGGGGCAGTTCCGCTTCCAGTGTCCAGTCTGCTTGCAGTAGAAGCACTCAGTTTCAGGCTTAGGTACAGACTTGGGTTTCTTCTCTTGAGCAGCAACTTGCTTGCCGTTCTTTTTGAAGTTCCCCTTCTTCTTTCCTTTGCCCTTTTTCTTGAAACTGGTGGTCTTGTTAACCATCAACACTTGATGCTCCTTCTTGATTTCTACCTCCGCAGCTTTTAGCATTGCGAAGAGCTCGGGAATAGTCTTGTTCATCCCTTGCATGTTATAGTTCATCACGAAGCTCTTGTAGCTTGGTGGCAGTGATTGGAGAATTCTGTCAATGACACTATCATCAGGAAGATTAACTCCCAGTTGAATCAAGTGATTATTATACCCAGACATTTTGAGTATGTGTTCACTGACAGAACTATTCTCCTCCATCTTGTAGCTGTAGAACTTATTGGAGACTTCATATCTCTCAATCCGGGCATTTGCCTGAAATATTAACTTCAACTCCTGGAACATCTCATATGCTCCATGACGTTCAAAACATTGTTGAAGACCCGGTTCTAAGCCGTAAAGCATGGCACACTGAACTATCGAGTAGTCATCAACTTTGCTCTGCCAGACATTCTTAACAGTCAGTTGCATCAGCAGCAGGCCTAGCACCCAGCGGTGCTTCCAGGACGTAACTTTTTTGTGCAGTAATGAGGATAATCCTCAGGTTACGGACCCAGTCCGTGTAATTGCTACCATCATCTTTCAACTTTGCTTTCTCAAGGAACGCATTAAAATTCAACGGAACAACAGCACGAGCCATCTATCTACAAACAAACATAGACAAGCAAAATACTATCAGGTACTAAGTTCATGATAAATTTAAGTTCAATTAATCATATTACTTAAGAACTCCCACTTAGACAGACATCTCTCTAGTCATCTAAGTGATCACGTGATCCAAATCAACTAAACCATGTCCGATCATCACGTGAGATGGAGTAGTTTCAATGGTGAACATCACTATGTTGATCATATCTTCTATATGATTCACGTTCGACCTTTCGGTCTCCGTGTTCCGAGGCCATATCTGTATATGCTAGGCTCGTCAAGTATGACCTGAGTATTCCGCGTGTGCAACTGTTTTGCACCCGTTGTATTTGAACATCGAGCCTATCACACCTGATCATCACGTGGTGCCTCAGCACGAAGAACTTTCGCAACGGTGCATACTCAGGGAGAACACTTCTTGATTATTTAGTGAGAGATCATCTTAAAATGCTACCGTCAATCAAAGCAAGATAAGATGCATAAAGTATAAACATCACATGCAATCAATATAAGTGATATGATATGGCCATCATCATCTTGTGCTTGTGATCTCCATCTCCGAAGCACCGTCGTGATCACCATCGTCACCGGCGCGACACCTTGATCTTCATCGTAGCATCATTGTCGTTACGCCATCTATTGCTTCTACGACTATCGCTACCGCTTAGTGATAAAGTAAAGCAATTACAGGGCGTTTGCATTTCATACAATAAAGCGACAACCATATGGCTCCTGCCAGTTGCCGATAACTTTGGTTACAAAACATGATCATCTCATACAATAAAATATAGCATCACGTCTTGACCATATCACATCACAACATGCCCTGCAAAAACAAGTTAGACGTCCTCTACTTTGTTGTTGCAAATTTTACGTGGCTTCTACGGGCTTTAGCAACAACCGTTCTTACCTACGCATCAAAACCACAACGATAGTTCGTCAAGTTGGTGCTGTTTTAACCTTCGCAAGGACCGGGCGTAGCCACACTCGATTCAGCTAAAGTGAGAGAGACAGACACCCGCCAGCCACCTTTAAGCACGAGTGCTCATAACGGTGAAACCAGTCTCGCGTAAGCGTACGCGTAATGTCGGTCCGGGCCGCTTCATCTCACAATACCACCGAACCAAAGTATGACATGCTGGTAAGCAGTATGACTTGTATCGCCCACAACTCACTTGTGTTCTACTCGTGCATATAACATCAACGCACAAAACCTAGGCTCGGAAGCCACTGTTGGGGAACGTAGTAATTTCAAAAAAATTCCTACGCACACGCAAGATCATGGTGATGGCATAGCAACGAGAGGGGAGAGTGTTCGTCCACGTACCCTCGTAGACCGTAAGCGGAAGCGTTATGACAACGCAGTTGATGTAGTCGTACATCTTCACGATCCGACCGATCCAAGTACCGAACGTACGGCACCTCCGAGTTCAGCACACGTTCAGCTCGATGACGATCTCCGGGCTCCAATCCAGCAAAGCTCCGGAGATGAGTTCCGTCAGCACGACGGCGTGGTGACGATGATGATGTTCTACCGGCGCAGGGCTTCGCCTAAACTCCGCGATGATATGACCGAGGTGGAATATGGTGGAGGGGGACACCGCACACGGCTAAGGAACGATCCGTAGATCAACTTGTGTGTCTTTGGGGTGCCCCCCCCGCCCCCATATATAAAGGAGCCAGGGGGGAGGAGGCGGCCGGCCAAGGAGGGCGCGCCAAGGGGGGAGTCCTACTCCCACCGGGAGTAGGACTCCCTTCTTTCCAAGTTGGAGTAGGAGAAGGGGGGAAGGAGGAGGAAGAGGGGAAGGAAAGGGGGGGCGCCGCCCCCCTTCCCTTGTCCTATTCGGACTAGGAAGGGGAGGGGCGCATGGCCCCCTCCTGCCTCCTTCCCTCTTCTCCCTCGAGGCCCATGTAGGCCCAATAACCCCCCAGGGGGTTCCGGTAACCTCCCGGTACTCCGGTAAAATGCCGATTTCACCCAGAACGATTCCGATGTCCAAATATAGGCTTCCAATATATCGATCTTTATGTCTCGACCATTTCGAGACTCCTCGTCATGTCCGTGATCACATCCGGGACTCCGAACAAACTTTGGTACATCAAAAACTTATAAACTCATAATAAAACTGTCATCGTAACGTTAAGCGTGCGGACCCTACGGGTTCGAGAACTATGTAGAAATGACCTAGAACTATTCTCGATCAATAACCAATAGCGGGACCTGGATGCCCATATTGGTTCCTACATATTCTACGAAGATCTTTATCGGTCAAACCGCATAACAACATACGTTGTTCCCTTTGTCATCGGTATGTTACTTGCCCGAGATTCGATCGTCGGTATCCAATACCTAGTTCAATCTCGTTACCGGCAAGTCTCTTTACTCGTTACGTAATGCATCATCCCGTAACCAACTCATTGGTTACATTGCTTGCAAGGCTTATAGTGATGTGCATTACCGAGTGGGCCTAGAGATACCTCTTCGACAATCGGAGTGACAAAACCTAATCTCGAAATACGCCAACTCAACATGTACCTTCGGAGACACCTGTAGTACTCCTTTATAATCACCCAGTTACGTTGTGACGTTTGGTAGTACCCAAAGTGTTCCTCCGGTAAACAGGAGTTGCATAATTCTCATAGTTATAGGAACATGTATAAGTCATGAAGAAAGCAATAGCAATATACTAAACGATCAAGTGCTAGGCTAACGGAATGGGTCATGTCAATCACATCATTCTCCTAATGATGTGATCCCGTTAATCAAATGACAACACATGTCTATGGTTAGGAAACATAACCATCTTTGATTAATGAGCTAGTCAAGTAGAGGCATACTAGTGACGTTATGTTTGTCTATGTATTCACACATGTATTATGTTTCCGGTTAATACAATTCTAGCATGAATAATAAACATTTATCATGATATGAGGAAATAAATAATAACTTTATTATTGCCTCTAGGGCATATTTCCTTCACAAGGAACGAAGCCGTACAAGTATAACCATATGCAAGAGGAAAAAGCTTCATGAAGGAAGCCCCCAAGTAAACGGGGTATTTGAATTTGCGCGTCACAAACAAAGTTTGGACAAGGAAATTTTTACAAGCAACTTTATTCCAAAAAAGTATAATGCTTGGCTGAGCCGAACACAAGTTAATAATTTAAAACTTTGAGCATGAAGACAACTTAGCTGGTTAATGTGTTCGGTATTGATGACGCGGTCCGAGCTTGATGCGGGACAAGGTTCTATCCCTGAGCCAGTCCCGAGGTGGCGGAGCAAAGAGCTCCGCACTCCAAAGTGGTAACATAGCACGATCAATGCAGGACGGCAGGGTGATGCCGAAGTCCCCGGCATGGGGTATTGAAGTGTTGACGAAGCCCCCCGTCCAGCCGAGGTGACACCAAAGGATATAGTCCGGCTGGATCATTTTCCTCTGCACAGAAAATAGTGCAAACCGGAGACAATAGTAATAATAATAATAAAAATCGTTGCATAACAAATAATTTATGCAAAGTGAGTAATAAAAGAAATATGGCCTGGCGCCGAAGTCAATGTCGATGCAGGGCGGCGGCGTGATGCGGTAAAGGCATGGGAAGGCCTGAATTCACAGGTCGGTTTGAGTTCCGGATGCGGCGTTCGCCGGACTATGTATGGAAACTGACCGAACCACCATGCGGCCGTCGTTAATGCGGCCACCATTTGATAGACCTGCATACATATGACGGACAAACCAGAGTAATAATTCATTGGAAAAAATGAACCCTAACAAGCAAAAAATACTAGGATTAATAGCACCTGGCTTATTTGTTGTAGCAATCCAAAGAAAGGTGATTCCCAAAATTGGGACTCGATCCGCACACCTATCGCCTGATGGGCGATAAAGCAACGGCATGACGATGCTGGCAAAGGTTGGCTGGCTGAGGCAAAGCCCTCGGTCCAGCTAACGTGACGGAGCTGGTCGGCCAGCGACGCCGAAGTCTCCGGAGTAGGTTGATGAAGAGATGATGAAGCCCCTGGTCCAGCGATGCAGGTCGTGACGTGGTCGATGCAGGTGTGCCCGCTCCGTGTAATCCGTGGGGCGGCGATGTTGGTGACGATTTATCCTTCGCGATGTTGAACTATTGTTCGGCTGGCCGAGATGATGATCCGAAGAAATTGAGCTCGGCTCAACAAAGCGACGACGTGTCTGACGCAGGTCGGCCGCCGTGGAGTGATGTTGTCGGGCTGGTTTGACACCGGCGCGACGGTGAAGTTCGTATTGCAAGAATACTTTTAATACTACTGGGATGTGTTTGAGAATAAAACACATCATCCCATATGAAAACTTCTTTCAAAAAGGATGTCCGAGATCCCGTTCATAAAGAAGATGAATGCGGGTCGGATTCGTTCTCGCGCAGAAAACAGATCTAAAAAGTGATGCACTAATCGGAAGTTTCCCGGAGTTTGGACCAAGCTGAATTTTTGGCAGGTGGTAGATATGGTAATTCCGCAGCAAATCAACGGTTAGATCTTCCAAATGACATCCGAGCTAGATGCTGGATACCACGCCCTAAACTCGTCCGGATTCTCATCCAGATTCAATAGGGCTCCGGTATATTGGAGATTGCCGGAGATTCCTCCATCGGAACTCGATGAAATTTTTGCAGGGTTGTTGTAGACTTAATTCCGCATAATTCCACCGAAGTAATCGTTTAGGCGACACTCGAGGAAGCGGTGGCGGCGGATACAAGTTTGTTGTTCAGAAAAACAGCACGGTCGCCTGAGGGCAATGTTGACGTTGAGCCCCCGAGCTCCATGGATGACTCCTCCATGATCTTGATAGAGATCGGAGTTGGTGTTGATGAAGGCCTTCATCCGAACATGATGATCGGAGGTACGGCGCAGTCCTCGGTCAAACCAAGGTGACCAGTCGAGCTGGTGACGAAGAAGCCGATGTCGCAGTTGACCTGCAGTCGAGCCATTGATCCTTTCGCCGATCACACAGCGGAACTCTCAATGAAAGCACCAATGTCGGTGTCAAAACCGGCGGATCTCGGGTAGGGGGTCCCAAGCAGTGCGTCCTAGGATCAATGGTAACAGGAGACAAGGGACACGATGTTTTTACCCAGGTTTGGGCCCTCTCGATGGAGGTAAAACCCTACTCCTGCTTGATTGATATTGTTGATATGGGTAGTACAAGAGTTGATCTACCACGAGATCAGAGAGGCTAAACCCTAGAAGGTAGCCTATGGTATGATTGTTGTTGTCTGTCTCTATCGACTAGCCTGGCCTCGGTTTATATAATGCACCAGAGGCCTAGGATAACATGAGTCCTAGCCGAATACGCCGGTGGGGGGAGGAGTCCTTGTCTTGATCGCCAAGTCTTGTTGATTCTTCCTTGTATGCGACAGTTGTCCAGACTGGCCCATGAGTATACGGCCATGGGGGTCCTCGGCCCAATCCAACTGATCGGGAGACGACGCGTTGAGTACCCCCTAGTCCAGGACACCATCACTTAGCCAACTCAAGACCACAAGGTAAGTATATGCATCACAGTCATGTGTATGAGGATTTCTTGCTGATGTACATACTGTTTGCAAGAAGGACTAATGAGCACGAAGGTACATTTCCCATATTCACATCATTTGCTCTGATGCATATAGCCAAGATACATGTAACACATTGCTTACTCTGTCATGCTTATGCATTCACATGCTCCTATATTCCATATTTACATGATTGCATACATGTAGGGGGAGCCTATGCATGTTACATGTCTTTCCAAAGATTTACTTGTTATTCTCTATGTATTTATCTAAAGCATTGATGTATGTTGTCATCAATTACCAAAAAGGGGGAGATTCAAAGCACAAGTGCTCCCTGGGTGATTTTGGTAATTAATGTCAACATATCTCTTGTTGGACTAATACTTTTACCAAGTATGTTTCGGATAAGTTCAACCATGGAGTGGCATGGACTAGAGGATGTGGAACCCCTTCAAGATGCTAAGGACAAAGGATTGGCTAAAGCTCAAAGCACAAGACTCTACATTTTACTTTTAGTGATCCAAGATCACATTGAGTCCATAGGAAAGCCAATACTATTAAGAGGGGATGAGGTGTTGCTTAATGGCTTGCTTGCTCAAAGTGCTTAGTGATATGCTCCAAAGCCCTCAACCACTTTCTCACATCCACATATGTCCCAAACCAAAAGTCAAACTCGGCCCTACCGAATCTTTCTATCCGGCGCCACCGAGTTCAGATGACATAGTCACTGCCAGAAACCCTAGTCTTTTCGGTCTCACCGATAGGGATCTCGGTCTCACCGAGATGGGATTGTAATATCTCTGTTGCCCTTCGTAACATTTCGGTCAAACCGAGATAAGCGATCGGTCCCACCGAGATTGCAATGCAAACTCTCTGTTTCCCTTTCGTACCGTTTCGGTCCAACCGAGATGAGCGAATCGGTCCCATCGAGTTTGCCTGATAAACTTTTTGTGTGTCTATTACCAAAATCGGTCTCACCGAGTTTGTGTAATCGGTCTCACCGAGATTACGTTATGCCCTAACCCTAATCATATCGGTCCCACAGAGTTGACATGTTGGTCCCACCAAAAATACTAACTGTCACATTATTTACTAAATCGATCCGACCGAGTTTCACGATTCGGTCCCACCGAGTTTGGTAAGTTGTGTGTAATGCTTAGATTTTGTGTGGAGGCTATATATACCCCTCCACCCACTCTTCATTCATGGAGAGAGCCATCAGAACATGCCTACACTTCCAACATACATTTTTTGAGAGAGAACCACCTACACTCGTGTTGAGGTCAAGATATTCCATTCCTACCATATAAATCTTGATCTCTAGCCTTCCCCAAGTCGCTTTCCACTCCATTCCTCTTTCCACCAAATCCAAATCCTGTGAGAGAGAGTTGAGTGTTGGGGAGACTATCATTTGAAGCACAAGAGCAAGGAGTTCATCATCAACATACCATTTGCTATTTCTTGGAGAGTGGTGTCTCCTAGATTGGCTAGGTGTCACTTGGGAGCCTCCGTCAAGATTGTGGAGTTGAACCAAGGAGTTTGTAAGGGCAAGGAGATCGCCTACTTCGTGAAGATCTACCCTAGTGAGGCAAGTCCTTCGTGGGCGACGGCCATGGTGGGATAGACAAGGTTGCTTCTTCGTGGACCTTTCATGGGTGGAGCCCTCCGTCGACTCGCGCAACCGTTACCCTTCGTGGGTTGATGTCTCCATCAACGTGGATGTACGATAGCACCACCTATCGGAACCACGGATAAAAAATCTCCGTGTCTCCAAATTGCGTTTGCACACTTCAATCCCATCCCTTTACATTATTGCAATTTGCATGCTTTACTTTCCGCTACTCACATACTCTTTGCATGCTTGCTTGAAATGTATGTGAATGTTAAACTTGTGCCAAAACTCCACTCCAACTTAAAGAAATTTAAAATTGCAACTTTTCTTGCTTAGAGTCTATTCACCCCCCTCTAGACACCTCTTCTCGATCCTTTTAGAAACACCACCCTTTCCTGGGGCTCTGGGGTGGGGACGGTCTGTCCCTTGGCCGGAAGTCGATGAGCGATGTCCTTGGCCAAGTACCCGGCTTCCCGGAGCTTCTTGAGTCCTCCTTCTTGACGGAGGAGGCCATCCACTTGCCTCCAGCTCCGGATCCGGACATGATTGGAGTGCTTTTTCGGGCGGAGAAGGCGAGAGCTTTGGCGCTGGAGCTCGAGAATGGATGGGTAGAGGAAGGAGAAGGCGTGGGTAAACGAGGATGAATCCTTGTCCCCTTATAAAGACAATAAAAGTCATGCGCCTCCCCCTCGCCTTAAAATCCGCCTATTCCCCAAGTGTCGTGCAGATGACACAGTTGGTTTACCAATGCCCGTATTGATGAGAATCCCGTGATAAGGGGACACGATCTCTGCTTCGACAAGACGTGCGAGTGAAACCGCACCTCGAAATACGGAGCGGCAGGCTAAAAAATGGTTCGAATAATTACCGGGCAGTAGCGTGATGTCACGCTACAAAAAGTTGTTAGCGAATTAGACTCGTGCAATATTATACTCTCTACGGCTGTGTGTGGTACTTATTTTGCAGAGTCGGACATGTTTCCTGCGTTCGGAAGACTATGTTGAAGTATTCGGAGAAGGAACCCGCCTTGCAATGCCGAAGACAATCTGCGGGCCGGACTCATCGTCATTGAAGCCTGGTTCAGGGGCTACTGAGGGAGTCCTGGACTAAGGGGTCCTCGGACAGCCGGACTATATACTTTGGTCGGACTGTTGGACTATGAAGATACAAGATAGAAGACTTCGTCCCGTGTCCGGATGGGACTCTCCTTGGCGTGGAAGGCAAGCTTGGCGATTCGGATATGTAGATTCCTTTTTCTGTAACCGACTTTGTATAACCCTAGCCCCCCCCCCCCGGTGTCTATATAAACCGGAGGATTAGACTTCTAGGATTAGAGTAACAATCATCATAACCTCATAGCCTAGACTTCTCGGGTTTAGCCATTACGATCTCGTGGTAGATCAACTCTTGTAACATTCATATTCATCAAGATCAATTAAGCAGGAAGTAGGGTATTACCTCCATAGAGAGGACCCGAACCTGGGTAAACATTGTGGCCCCTGCCTCCTGTTACCGTTAGCCTTAGACACGTAGTTCGGGACCCGTACCCGAGATCCGCCGGTTTTGACACCGACAATGCCCTTGAAGCAGAAATCTATGCATGCATGGAGGGGTTCTCTCTAGCTATTCAGCGAACAGATCTCCTCAGCGATGAACATGTTAAACGAGAATGGAACAGACAGGTCGGTCTATACGTCTTTGGTGGGAGAGAACAAGCATCTAAAGTCTCTTTGTATGACTTGTATTGCTCATATCAACCGTGGTCAATATTTAGTTAGTGATTTCTTAGCAAATTGTGCAAGAACTGGAAGTAGAACTGTAGTCTGGTTGGGCTCTAGCCTCCCAGAGTCATTGCTTTATGTAAGGAGGATTGTAAGGTTGATGCTCGAGTAATATGAGTTTTTGCCCGCAATAACTAAATAAATAAATAACTCTTTCTAAAAATATTGAAGATGTGAAGTCCTTTAACAATGCCTCTTGCAACCTTACCGGTGGCTTGTATTGACTTTGTTTCTCTCAACAAAACATTGTTCATCTCTTAAATCGTATAAAGTTAATACAAAGTTGAGTAATCTATTTTAAAACGGATGAAGTATAAATCAAACATTGTTCCTTTTTCTTCTGAATAGATGAGACGCCGCTGCTGTTCTTGCACAATCACCCAACAGTCTTTTCAGATGTAAATTTATTATCATTAGGCCACAAAGTACAAGTCAACAAGTGCATATGAATGAAACGCGTCCTAGAAAAAAAGTGGTGTCCGGCTCTGCTTGTATCCCCAGAGAAAGAACATCCGTGCTCTACCTGACACGTGCACCATGAGTTTGAGTTGATGCATCATTCCCTTGTGTGAACAGTTCAGTCAGGTTCACTGAATTGCGGCCTGGCCGGTGGAAGCAGCTTATTTCTGCACGTGCGCCAGCTAGTGCTTCGTACTAGAACGTACTAATAGTGCTGAACTACTGATGTAGAGTGCAATCTTTCTCGCAAAATAAAAGATGTACAGTGCAATCTTTTTTTTTTTTTGACCGACCTGTAAGAAGAAAAGGAGAAGAATAACGACGCCACTTCGTTTTAGAGTATAGACTAAGACTCTTACTTGGATTTCAGTCATGCAAGACATCTGCTTACACTTGTGTTAGAAAATTAAATCAAGAATTCATGATCTGAGCAAGTAGAAAGGGGCCGACAAGAGATCGACCCCCATTTAGTTTTGCCTCACGCCTTTTATAAGTAATGGAATTTTGGGAACCACAATTGATTTCATTTTTTTTATAGCTTACCAAGTTGACCGCTTGGTGTAGGAACTTAATTGATTTTGTTTTAGAGTATTAACTGTAATTGACTCTTTTTTCACATTGTATAAAAGCAAATCCTCGCATATACTCAATCCTATGAGCGCATGCACGCACATTTTACCTCCATGAGCATAAATTTCATCATAAAGAATTTAATCATATGAACTACGCTTAGTTCATAACTGCACTTGATTTCGGTAACCTGATTCAGACCCGAAAGAAAGCACAACGCGTGACGACTACACGTGATGCACATTTTGCGCGCGCCTGCCTAGCTATAAACCACCGCACTTGCACTTGCCATGCTTGTGCACACGCTAGCGATCGCCACCTTCGAACCACTCCACGTCGACGAATTTGGCGCACCGAGCCCGCGCGCTTTTCTGCTTTTCCGGCCATGTCCGCCGCGGCAGCTATCGCGGCACCGCCGCGACACAGCCGGCCGTCGCCTCTCAACCCAAATGCAACGGCGATGGCCAGCACCACCAAACCTAACGCCGTCTGTACAAAGACGCACCTCGCCAACCTCGATCGCATCCTCCTCCGCCCGCCGCCGCTCCCGCTCCCAGTCCGGCCTAAGAAGGGGCTCGCCGACGAGTCCGGCGGGGGCGACAGGGAGGAGACCACCCCCGACTCCGAAGAACGCAAAGGCCGCCGGGGCGGTCTCCTCAACGCGCTGAACCTGTCCACGTTCCTGCCGTTCACAGGGAGGCCCGCCACGGACGAGATGTCCCCGCGTAGCCTGGCACAAATGCAGCGGCTCCTCACGCTCTCGCCGCGGCCCTCGCCCAGGAGCTCCATCGCCGCCGAATGGCGACGTTACCACGGCGAGGGCGCGTGGAAGGGCCTGGTCGACCCGCTCGACCAGAACCTCCGCCGCGAGGTTTTGCGATACGGTGACTTCGTGCAGGCCGCATACACGGCGTTCCACTCCATGCCGTCGTCGCCGTCGCACGGCCACGGCCAGCATCGCACGCTCGTGCTACCGGACCGGTCGTACCGGCCGACTCGCAGCCTGTTTGCCACATCTTCCCTGTCCATCCCACCGTGGGCGCAGCGGCGGTCGGCGCCCAAGTGGCTGACACAGCGCACCAGCTTCGCCGGCTACGTCGCCGTCTGCGACAACGAGCGCGAGGTTCGGCGCATGGGCCGTCGCGACATCGTCATTGTGCTGCGCGGCACCGCC
Source organism: Triticum timopheevii (assembly GCA_963921465.1). Taxonomy (NCBI): domain Eukaryota; kingdom Viridiplantae; phylum Streptophyta; class Magnoliopsida; order Poales; family Poaceae; genus Triticum; species Triticum timopheevii. The sequence continues at coordinate 271,951,111 of OY997262.1, read as the reverse complement.
ACGTGCCCTGAGTGGGCAGAGAACCTCCGCACCGGCCTCGTGCCAGTGTCGGACGACGATGACAGCGACGACGCGACGGCGGCGCAGAACGTGCCCAAGGTGGCGAAGGGGTTCCTGAGCCTGTACAAGACGGCCGGCGACCACGTGCCCAGCCTGTCGGACACCATTGTGGAGGAGGTGAGGCGGCTGATCGAGGTGTATAAGGGCGAGGAGATCAGCATCACGGTGGTTGGCCACAGCCTCGGCGCATCTTTGGCCCTCCTCGCCGCCGACGAGCTAAGCGCGTGCCTGGCCGCCGATGCGGCGAGTAACAGCACCGCTGCAGATGATCATCAGCCGCCGCCCGTCTCCGTGGTTTCCTTCGGCGGCCCCAAGACCGGCAACCGCGCGTTCGCGGACCGGCTACAGCACGAGCGGGGCGTGAACGTGCTGCGCGTGGTGAACGCCGGCGACGTGGTGACGCGCGTCCCCGGGCTCGTGACACCGACGACGATGGCCGAAGGATACGTGCACGCGGGTGGCGCGGAGCTGACGCTGGACAGCCGCGACTCGCCGTGCCTGCGCCCGGACGCCGGCCCGGCCTGCTGCCACGACCTGGAGGCCTACCTGCACCTGCTGGACGGGTTCATGGGCTCCGGCCGGCCGTTCCGCGCCGACGCGAGTCGCAGCGTGGCGGGGTTGCTCGTTTACCAGCGGACCAGCGTGAAGCGTGCCTACGTGGAGCGCGCGAGGGTGCTCGGGTTCGAGCCGGCGGCCATGCCAAGGACCGCCACGGCCAACGGCGCTGGCGCTGCTGATGGACAGTACGGCTTCCTGGCCAGTCCCTCGTGACGTTGATCGATCGCATACATGTAGTGTACTCTGGGTATCTGCAGTGCACGTGTCTTCACGTGCAAACTTGTGTACTGGACGAGAGAGGCATATGTCTCTCCCCGTATCATGCAGCATGCTCGTTGGACATGAACAATCTATTTCGTGTTGTTTTGTTCAGAAGAATCTTGTACTTAGTATTTGTTACACGTATATCACCCTATAATATTCGGCTTAATAGGATTGATAGAGTATTTTCTCGAATACGCACAAGTGTGTGTATCATTCATTATAGAAGGAGGGGAGAAGATTCCTGAAACTCCGCAGTTTTACAGTTATATTACAAGCACGCGTATGCCCATAACCACCATACACCCCCTAGCGTGACTACTCCCAATCTACCCGCTCATCCACAACAAAGCCTTCATCGTTGCCTTTAATTAGCCCTGCCGATCTCCATAGCTTACCCTCTTCCTCATTGCGCTACGTGATCCGTGCAAAGGATGGGGATTTTGCGTTCAAGACAATGTAGTTCCGATGCTTCCATAACATCCACATGCCGAGAAGACATTTCTCTCTTGTCGGTCGTTGGTGATCACACCTCTGGTCATGTCTAATGCACCACTCGCCCAAGGTTACATTGTCACGGGTCTCAAACTCCGGTCTACCGGTGACGACACTAAAGCAGTGCCAAACTTGCTTTGCAAAAACACAATCGATCATCAGATGATTCATGGTTTTCTTTCCCGCAAAAACTTGATAGTCATCATATCAATAAGGATTTTCCCGCAAAATAATAATAATAACAATAATAATAATAATAATAATAATAATAATAATAATAATAATAAGGATTTTCTTCCTTTTCGGAGGAACTGCGAAGTGTGAAAAAAGAGAATATTGTTGATATGAGGGGACACTTTAGATGTGAGGTGTAGGGGCCTTATACCAGGTAGCCCGTCTGGGGACATTACAATTGTGGAGTAACTCGCTTTGGGCATCTACAATAGTGCGCTGAAACCCAACAGCCAGTGGCGAAGCTACGTAGAGCAAAACTGTGCCATGGCCCGCCCAGCTTAGAATGAAGACAAGGCAAAGTATGAGCATGACTAGGCCATTTCAAAAAAGGTGATATTCTTTAGATTGGCCCGCTTTGGTCTTAGTTTGTAGCTCCGCCACTGCCAGTAGCGCGACATGTCGCTGCCCGTCTGATCCAGTGGATGTTGGACAAGGGCTGGCTCGACGCTATGTACGGTGGATTAACCAGCCAGTTGATGATGTGTCGCAGGTTCGTCTGGTTGCACGAATGTTCATGCCGGATCAGGGTGCTAATAGAATTAGAGGTGCGAAATATTTTTTTAACATGGACCGTCTGATCTTGGATGGATGTGCCGAATTCACGCATAGGAGCTACGGGGGAGCTTTTGTCATTTTCTCGGAAAACCCCTGGCTAACACCTATATTAAAAGTCGGTCTTTCCACCATCTACCACATGGAAAATTTGGACCGTACACTAGAGATAGAATGCTTAGGTTATATTTTTCTGTTTTTTGCACTCTCATGAGAGATTCTATTGTAGCGTTTGCAAATCGACTTTGAAAGTCGCATGCCTCCATCACTCCTCCTCCCTTCTTCTTTCGTGGTGTCGCCAACTAGAATGAGGATGAGGGAGGAGGCAAGTTGACTATGTATATGTCAAGCCTAGGTTTGGGTTTCCTTAAGGGTGAACGGCTTGTGTCATTTTAGAGCTTCACTTTGATGCTCGGGAGTTGCGCCAGGTGGTTGTTGGTTCCTTCCCCTGGTTGTCTTCCATGGTAGATGGCTATTATCAGTGATGGATCCAGTGAGAGCTCCCCTAAAAATATCGATGGTATATGCTAGGTCAGGTTGGGCCAACATCCCTTTCCCTTTGTCTTTGTCATCATGGGACAAAGGAGAGATGGGTTCAGATCCGAGCTCGGCCCGTTCGATCTTTGTTTGGGATGTTCTTCATTTGATCACCGCATCGACCTCTCTTCTCGGTGCTAGTGATCCAACCATAAGATGTCTCTGGTGCACTTCCTGGATTGCTAGGGTTGATTCTCGGCTATTGGTGTCAATCACCTCTTCTCAGAGCTTCAACCTCCAATAAAGGGAGGCCCTTCTGCTTGCCTAGAGTTGGCAGTCTATGGTAAAAATGGTGGCTAATGCATCCCCGGTGAGGTCGTTGGGTGCCAAATGACTAGATTGTGTTTTATATGTTTTTCTAGGGTCCTATGTGTAAAAATGAATGACCGGGTTCCATTTTATTTGGGGGTCCTTTGTGTGGTGTTGTATCAATTTTCCACAACTAAGACAACTTTTTGTGACCTTTGGGTCACTCCCCATTTTTCAAAAAAAAGGTATACAATAGAGACAACATCACGTTCCGGGCGCTCATCTTCTACGATCATATTGTACGTGATCACACAAACAGTCATCACCTCGCATAGTTTTTGCGTGCTCCAAGTATTAGTAGGATACCGAACGATGCCCGTCGAGATTGCAAAACACCAAAGGCACGCTCGACGTCCTTCCTAGCACTCTCTTGCTCTTGGGCAAATCTTTTCCTCTTCTCTCCGACAGGGTTGGGGATTGTCTTCACAATAGTGGTCCACTAAGGATAGATACCGTCACCCAGATGGTATCCTTTGTTGTAGTTGTGGACATTGATAGTAAAGTTCACTGATGGGTTGTTGCCTTCGGCAAGCCTAGCAAACACCAGCGAGCGTTGAAGCACGTTGATATCATTGTGTGATCCGGCCATGCCAAAGAAAGGGTGCCAGATCCAGAGATCTTGAGACGCCACTGTCGTGGTACTAAGACTGACAGTAGAATGGGGGGTAGGTATGGAGAGGCAAGATCCTAGCTATGGAGTAATTGTATACACAAGGGATTTACGAGTTCAGGCCCTTCTCGGAGGAAGTAACAGCCCTACGTCTCGGAGCCCGGAGGCGGTCGACTGGATTATATGTGTATGAGTTACAGGGGTGCGAACCCTTCTGCCAGTGGACGGGGGTGGCTTATATAGTGTCTGCCAGGACCCAGCCAGCCCACGTAGCGGAGGGTTTAAAGTACATTAAGGCCTGGCGTAACAGGTAACGCCTTACATAAAGTGTTATCATGGCCATAAAGACTACTTAATTACAGACCGTTTAGATACAGAGTGGCTCTTGATCTCCTGGTGGTCGAGTGAGTCTTCATGGTCGAGTGTCTTCGAGTCCGTCGAGTGGAATTCCTCTTGGTCGACTGGAAAGCAGCTTCTTCTAAAGATGTCCTTGGGAAGGGTACTTTGGACAGGTTCATGACCCTACCCTAGGTACATGACTTCATCAGCCATGACCTCTAGTATGACAGTGCAAGCCGTGACATGGCCCTTATACTGCCCTTGCCAAGCAGAAGGGCCGTTCTTCCACTCCCAGTGCATGCAGTCTATGCTGCCAAGCATCCCTGGGAAGCCCCTGCTGGCATTCATCGCCAACAAACGGGTTGTATCTTTAGGAGTCGACTCTCTCAAGTACTCAGGCCAAACACAGCAATAACAGCCTTGCAAAACGTATACATGGAGTCTAGGCATTTAGACTCGCTCATACGGACGTACTCATCAATGAGGTCACCAGGCACTCCATATGCAAGCATTCAGATGGCGGCAGTGCATTTCTGGTAAGAGGAGAAACCAATCTTTCCAACGGCATCCTCTTTGCACTCAAAATAGTCATCATAGCCGACCACCCCCACTCTAATACGGTTGAAAAGATGCCTACTCATACGGAAACGACGGTGGAATTTCTGATGTTTGAACAACGGATTTGTTGTATCAAAGTAGTCCTTCCAAAGAAGGAAAAGCCCGCTCTCTCAGTTACGACACAATGCCGGAAGGTGGCCCGGAATGGAGCCACAGAACAACGGTCGCTGGCTATTGAGGTGGTGATGGGCCAACATGGCAGCCAGTATCTCCTCATCATCGGACGATGAATCATCGGAGTCGCAAAGGAAATTGTGAAAAATGAACTCGTCGGTAGAGTCCATTTTGTACCTTGGCAAACTGTCAAACAGTTTGTGGGCGTCGACGAAGGAGACGGCCGGCGAAGGGAGTCGCGGCGCGCACGGACCAACTAGCTGCCCTGCCGAACATCGGACGAGCGTGCTGGTGAGGATATGGATGGGGCGGCGAGGCGGCTTCTTGGTCACGGTCGTGGCTGTGTCGGGGGGGGAGCAAGGGTGGGAAGCTGATGTTTGCTAGAACTACGCCGGTATTTCCCCAAAGAGGAAGGGATGATGTAGTATAGCGATTGTAGGTATTTCCCTCAGTGATGAGACCAAGGTTATCGAACCATTAGGAGAACCTCCTCACACCACGTAAATACCACCTGCACACAAATAACAAATACTCGCAACCCGACGTGTCAAAGGGGTTGTCAATCCCTTTCGGGTACGGCGCCTCAAGTAGGCAAATAACATGAGGTAAAAAGTGGTAGATAGGATAAAAAGATCGCGGAACAAATAAATTGCAGCAAGATATTTTTGTATTTTTGGTTTAATAGATCTGAAAATAAATGCAAGAGAAAATAGATCGCAAAGGCAAATATGATGAAAAGAGACCCAGGGGCCGTAGGTTTCACTAGTGGCTTCTCTCGAAAAAAATAGCAAACGGTGGGAAAACAATTACTGTTGGGCAATTGATAGAACCTCATATAATCATGACGATATTGAGGCAATGATCATTATATAGGCATCACGTCCAAGATTAGTAGACCGACTCTTGCCTCCATCTACTACTATTACTCCACACATCGACCGCTATCCAGCATGCATCTAGTGTATTAAGTTTATAGAAAATGGAGTAATGCAATAAGAACGATGACATGATGTAGACGAGATCGGTTTATCTATTGTGGCAGATATAGATCTCATCTTGTTATCCTTAGTAGCAACGATACATACGTGTCGGTTCCCCTTCTGTCACTGGGATCAAGCACCGTAAGATCGAACCCGCTACAAAGCACCTCTTCCCATTGCAACATAAATAGATTAAGTTGGCCAAACAAAACCCCAATATCGGAGAAGAAATACGAGGCTATAAGCAATCATGCATATAAGAGATCAAAGAAGACTCAAATAACTTTCATGGATAAAAACATAGATCTGATCATAAACTCAAAGTTCATTGGATCCCAACAGACACACCGCCAAAAGACTTACATCATATGGATCTCCAAGAGACCATTGTATTGATAATCAAGAGAGAGAGAGAGAGAGAGAGAGGAAGCCATCTAGCTACTAACTACGGACCCGTAGGTTTACAAAGAACTACTCACGCATCATAGGAGAGGCACCAATGGAAGTGGTGAACCCCTCCATGACAGTGTCTAGATTGGATTTGGTGGTTCTGGACTCTGCTACGGCTGGATCAATATTTCGTCGACTCCCCTAGGGTTTCTGGAATATTATGGTATTAATAGAGCAAAGAGGCGGTTCGGGGGGCACCCGAGATGGGCACAACCCACCAGGGCGCGCCTGGGCCTCCTGGCGTGCCCTGGTGGGTGCTGCTCCCCTCGAGCAGCCCCTCAGGTGCTTCCTTGGCCCATTGGCTTTCTTCTGGCCCAAAAAATTCCTCCATGAGTTGTGTTGCTTGTGGACTCCGTTTGATATTGATTTCCCGCGATGTAAAAAACATGCAGAAAACAGCAACTTGCACTGGGCACTATATCAATAGGTTAGTACCGAAAAATGATATAAAATGACTACAAAATGATTGTAGAACATCCAAGAATGATAATATAACTGCATGGAACAATCAAAAATTATAGATACGTTGGAGACGTATCAGCATCCCCAAGCTTAATTCCTACTCGTCCTCGAGTAGGTAAATGATAAAAATAGAATTTTTGATGTGGAACGCTGCCTAACATGTTCATCACATTCTTTTCTTTATAGTATGGACATATGGACTTTTATATGATTCAAAGCAATAGTCTAGTTTTGACATGAAGACTTCAGTACTCAAGCATACCAATAAGCAACCATGTCTTTTAGAATATCAACACTAAAGCAAGTTATCCCTAGCCCATCATGCTCAATCATCGATCCATTCATGAAACACACTCGAATATTAGCTACACCCAATGCTCAAATACGATCATAGTGCCCCTTAGTTGGTGCTTTATAAGAGAAGATGGAGACTCATATTCGAAATAAAAATTGCATAAGTAAAAGAAAGGCCCTTCGCGGAGGGAAGTAGTGATTTGTAGAGGTGCCAGAGCTCAAAGCTTAAACTGAGAGATAAAATTATTTTTGAGAGGCATACTTTTCCTACCAACAAAAACAACTTGGAGCATCCCAACACTTTCCATGCTAGATACATCATAGGAGGTTCCCAAACAAAAAAAATAAAGTTTATTCCTTTTTCCACCATAACTTTCACTTTCATGGCTAGCCGTATCCACGGGTGCCCTCCATACCAACACTTTCCAAGGAATTTATTATTTGACAACATAAAGTAAATTCCTTTATTCATTTCGAGACTGGGCATCCCTAGTACCTTTGCCGTACTCTCGTGCAATGACAAGTGAATAAACACTCATCGTGAGAATAACACATCTAGCATGGAAAATATTGGCTACCCTTTACCGCCTCGCGAGCAGTAGAGCACACAAAAGAGAAATTTATTTTGAACATTAGAGATGGCACATGCAAATTTGCTTAGAACGGCATGGAAATATCGCATATAGATAGGTATAGTGTACTCATATGGCAAGACTGATTTAAAGGGTTTGGGATGCACAAGTAGTGATCATACTTAGTGCAAAATGAAGGCTAACAAAAAGATTGAGAAGCGACCAACCAAAGAGAAAAAAATCTCGTACCCAAGCATTAAGCATAAGTAACACCGAATAATGCACCATAAGTAGGATATAAATTTCATTGCATAACTGTTGACTTCCGTGCTTGCATAGAGAATCACAAACCTTAACATCAATATTCTTACTAAAGCACAATTACTCATCAACATGACTCACATATCATATCGTCATATCTCAAAACCATTACTAAGAATCAAGTTTATTTTGTCCAGTGATCTTCATGAAAGTTTTTATTATATCCTCCTTGGATATCTATCACTTTGGTGGGACTATTTTCATATGTTGCTTTTGATAAGCTCAAACAAATATAAGTGAAGATCATGAGCATAATTTTTTTTCTTTATCTCAAAATAATCTAAGTGAAGCAAGAGAGAATTCCTTAAAAATTTACTAACTCCCAAATAAATCTAAGTGAAGCATGAGAGCATTTCTTTAAAATTAACAAAGCACACCATGCTCAAAAAGATATAAGTGAAGTACTAGAGCAAGTCCATGGCTCTAAAAATTGAAGTGAGGCATAGGAGCAAGCATAGCATAAATTTTTGGGTCTCTTAAAAGGGTGTGTCCAGCAAGGATTCAACACTTAAAACACAAAGCAAAACAAGCAAAGACTCATATCATACAAGATGCTCCAAAGAAAACTCATATCATGTGACGAATAAAAATATAGTTTCAAGTAAAATACCGATGGTCGTTAGAAGAAAGCGGGGATGCCACTCGGGGGCATCCCCAAGCTTAGTTGCTTGCTACTTCTTTGAATATTATCTTGGGGTGCCTCGGGCATCCCCAATCTTAGCCTTTTTCTTATCCTTATTCCTTCATCCACCGTAAGATAACCCAAAACTTGAAAACTTCAATCACACAAAACTCAAACGAAACCTTCGTGAGATCCGTTAGTACAAGAAACCAAACCACTAGTATAAGTACTGTAGAAAACATATTCTTATTTTGTTTTTGCATTATATCTACTGTATTCCAACTTTTATATGGCAAAAACTCATCAAAGAAAACTATAGATTCATCAAAACAAGCACACAACGCAAAGAAAACAGAATCCGTCAAAAACAGAACAGTCTGTAGCAATCTGAAAATTTCGAATACTTATGCAACTCCAAAAATTATAATATAAACTTTTGGACGTGAGGAATTTGTCTATTAATCCTCTGCAAAAAGAATCAACTTAAAAGCACTCTTCTGTAAAAAATGACAACGAATCTCGTGAGCGCAAAAGTTTCTGTTTTTCAGCAAGATCAAATAAAATTTCACCCAAGTCTTCCCAAAGGCATTGCTTGGCACAAACACTAATTAAAACACAAAAAACACAATCATAACAGTAGCATAATTGTGCTAACACTCAAGAACAGAAATAAAAAAGTAAAAATAAATTTTATTCATTGGGTTGCCTCCCAACAAGCGCTATCGTTTTATGCCCCTAGATAGGCATAATATTTCAATGATGCTCACATAAAAGATAGTAATTGGAATACGAAGAGAGCATCATGTAGCATATGGCAAACAAATTTAAGTCTAACATACTTCCTATGCATAGAAATTTTATAGGAAAAGAAATTAGCAAGACAAGCAAGATCTAGCATATGCAAGGAAGAAGAAAGAAACAATAGCAATCTCAACATGAAGAGAAGTAACTTAGTGACATGAAGATTTCCACAACCATATTTCCCTCTCTCATAATAATTATATGTGGGATCATATTCAAATTCAACAATATAGCTATCACATAACATATTTTCTTCATGATCCACATGCATGCAAAGTTGACACTCTTCCAAAATAGTGGGTTAACATTAACTAAAGTCATGACCTCTCCAAACCCACTTTTATCAAAAATTTCATAAGATTGAACATTCTCCAAAGTAGTGGGATCTAAAGTTGACACTCTTCCTAACCCACTTTCAATATTATTGCAAACACTATTTGAAGGAAATATGCCCTAGAGGCAATAATAAAGTTATTATTTATTTCCTCATATCATGATAAATGTTTATTATTCATGCTAGAATTGTATTAACCGGAAACATGATACATGTGTGAATACATAGACAAACATAGTGTCACTAGTATGCCTCTACTTGACTAGCTCATTGATCAAAGATGGTTATGTTTCCTAACCATAGGCATGTGTTGTCATTTTATTAATGGGATCACATCATTAGGAGAATGATGTGATTGACTTGACCCATTCCGTTAGCTTAGCACTTGATCGTTTAGTATGTTGCTATTGCTTTCCTCATGACTTATACAAAGTTCCTGCAACTATGAGATTGTGCAACTCCCGTTTACCGGAGGAACACTTTGTGTGCTACCAAACGTCACAACGTAACTGGGTGATTATAAAGGTGCTCTACAGGTGTTTCCAAAGGTACATGTTGAGTTGGCATAATTCGAGATTAGGTTTTGTCACTCCGATTATCGGAGAGGTATCTCTGGGCCCTCTACTCATCACTTAAGCCTTGCAAGCATTGTAACTAATGAGTTAGTTACGAGATGATGTATTACGGAACGAGTAAAGAGACTTGCCGGTAATGAGATTGAACTAGGTATTGGATACCGACGATCAAATCTCGGGCAAGTAATATACCGATGACAAAGGGAACAACATATGTTGTTATGCGGTTTGACCGATAAAGATCTTCGTAGAATATGTAGGAACCAATATGAACATCCAGGTTCCACTATTGGTTATTGAACGAGAATAGTTCTAGGTCATGTCTACATAGTTCTCGAACCCGTAGGGTCCGCACGCTTAACGTTACGATGACAGTTTTATTATGAGTTTATAAGTTTTGATGTACTGAAGTTTGTTCGGAGTCCCGTATGTGATCACGGACATGATGAGGAGTCTCGAAATGGTCTAGACATAAAGATTGATATATTGGACGACTATATTCGGACACCGGAAGTGTTCCGGGTGATTTCGGAGAAAACCGGAGTGCTGGAGGCCGGGTTACCGGAATCCCCCCCCCCCCCCGAGAGAGAAATGGGCCTTATGGGCCTTAGTGGAAAGGAGAGAAGGGCGGCCAGCATGGGCCGCGCGCCCCCTCCCCCCTCTGGTCCGAATTGGACTAGGAGGGGGGCGGCGCCCCCCCTTTCCTTCCCCCTCTCCCCCTTCCTTCCTCCTCCTAGTAGGAGTAGGAAAGGAGGAGTCCTACTCCTACTAGGAGGAGGATTCCTCCTCCCTGGCGTGCCCCCCTTGGGCCGGCCGGCCTCCCCCTTGCTCCTCTATATACGGGGGCAGGGGGGCACCCCATAGACACACAAGTTGATCTACGGATCATTCCTTAGCCTTGTGCGGTGCCCCCCTCCACCATATTCCACCTCGGTCATATCGTCGCGGAGTTTAGGCGAAGCCCTGCGCTGATAGAACATCATCATCGTCACCACGCCGTCGTGCTGACGGAACTCATCCCCGACGCTTCGCTGGATTGGAGCCCGGGGGACGTCATCGAGCTAGACGTGTGCTGAACACGGAGGTGCCGTACGTTCGGTGCTTGGATCGGTCGAATCGTGAAGACGTACGACTACATCAACCGTGTTGTCATAACGCTTCTGCTTAACGGTCTACGAGGGTACGTAGACAACACTCTCCCCTCTCGTTGCTATGCCATCACCATGATCTTGCGTGTGCGTAGGAAATTTTTTGAAATTACTACGTTCCCCAACAGTGGCATCCGAGCCTAGGTTTTATGAGTTGATGTTATATGCACGAGTAGAACACAAGTGAGTTGTGGGCGATACAAGTCATACTACTTACCAGCATGTCATACTTTGGTTCGGCGGTATTGTGAGATGAAGCGGCCCGGACCGACATTACGCGTACGCTTACGCGAGACTGGTTTCACCGTTACGAGCACTCGTGCTTAAAGGTGACTGGCGGGTATCTGTCTCTCTCACTTTAGCTGAATCGAGTGTGGCTACGCCCGGTCCTTGCGAAGGTTAAAACAGCACTAACTTGACGAACTATCGTTGTGGTTTTGATGCGTAGGTAAGAACGGTTCTTGCTAAGCCCGTAGCAGCCACGTAAAACTTGCAACAACAAAGTAGAGGACGTCTAACTTGCTTTTGCAGCGCATGTTGTGATGTGATATGGTCAAGACGTGATGCTATATTTTATTCTATGAGATGATCATGTTTTGTAGCCGAAGTTATCGGCAACTGGCAGGAGCCATATGGTTGTCGCTTTATTGTATGAAATGCAAACACCCTGTAATTGCTTTACTTTATCACTAAGCGGTAGCGATAGTCGTAGAAGCAATAGATGGCGTAATGACAACGATGGTACGATGGAGATCAAGGTGTCGCGCCGGTGACGATGGTGATCACGACGGTGCTTCGAAGATGGAGATCACAAGCACAAGATGATGATGGCCATATCATATCACTTATATTGATTGCATGTGATGTTTATCCTTTATGCATCTTATCTTGCTTTGTTTGACGGTAGCATTTTAAGATGATCTCTCACTTAAAATTATCAAGAAGTGTTCTCCCTGAGTATGCACCGTTGCCAAAGTTCGTCGTGCCCAGACACCACGTGATGATCGGGTGTGATAAGCTCTACGTCCATCTACAACGGGTGCAAGCCAGTTTTGCACACGCAGAATACTCAGGTTAAACTTGACAAGCCTAGCATATGTAGATATGGCCTCGGAACACGGAGACCGAAAGGTCGAGCGTGAATCATATAGTAGATATGATCAACATAGAGATGTTCACCATTAAAAACTACTCCATCTCACGTGATGATCGGTTATGGTTTAGTTGATTTGGATCACGTGATCACTTAGATGACTAGAGAGATGTCTATCTAAGTGGGAGTTCTTAAGTAATATGATTAATTGAACTTAAATTTATCATGAACTTAGTACCTGATATTATTTTGCTTGTCTATGTTTCTCGAGGATAGATGGCTCGTGCTGTTGTTCCATTGAATTTTAATGCATTCCTTGAGAAAGCAAAGTTGAAAGATGATGGTAGCAATTACACGGACTGGGTCCGTAACTTGAGGATTATCCTCATTGCCGCACAGAAGAATTACGTCCTGGAAGCACCGCTGGGTGCCAGGCCTGCTGCAGGAGCAACACCAGATGTTGTGAACGTCTGGCAGAGCAAAGCTGATGACTACTCTATAGTTCAGTGTGCCATGCTTTACGGCTTAGAACCGGGTCTTCAACGACGTTTTGAACGTCATGGAGCATATGAGATGTTCCAGGAGTTGAAGTTAATATTTCAAGCAAATGCCCGGATTGAGAGATATGAAGTCTCCAATAAGTTCTACAGCTGCAAGATGGAGGAGAATAGTTCTGTCAGTGAGCATATACTCAAAATGTCTGGGTATAATAATCACTTGATTCAACTGGGAGTTAATCTTCCGGATGATAGCGTCATTGACAGAATTCTCCAATCACTGCCACCAAGCTACAAGAGCTTCGTGATGAACTATAATATGCAAGGGATGAACAAGACAATTCTCGAGCTCTTCGCAATGCTAAAGGCTGCGGAGGTAGAAATCAAGAAGAAGCATCAAGTGTTGATGGTCAACAAGACCACTAGTTTCAAGAAAAAGGGCAAAGGGAAGAAGAAGGGGAACTTCAAGAAGAACAGCAAGCAAGTTGTTGCTCAAGAGAAGAAACCCAAGTCTGGACCTAAGCCTGAAACTGAGTGCTTCTACTGCAAGCAAACTGGTCACTGGAAGCGGAACTGCCCCAAGTATTTGGCGGATAAGAAGGATGGCAAAGTGAACAAAGGTATATGTGATATACATGTTATTGATGTGTACCTAACTAGAGCTCGTAGTAGCACCTGGGTATTTGATACTGGTTCTGTTGCTAATAATTGCAACTCGAAATAGGGACTACGGAATAAGCGAGCACCGGCCAAGGACGAGGTGACGATGCGCGTGGGAAACGGTTCCAAAGTCGATGTGATCGCGGTCGGCACGCTACCTCTACATCTACCTTCGGGATTAGTTTTAGACCTGAATAATGTTATTTGGTGCCAGCGTTGAGCATGAACATTATATCTGGATCTTATTTGATGCGAGACGGTTATTCATTTAAATTAGAGAATAATGGTTGTTCTATTTATATGAGTAATATCTTTTATGGTCATGCACCCTTGAAGAGTGGTCTATTTTTATTGAATCTCGAAAGTAGTGATACACATATTCATAATGTCGAAACCAAAAGATGCGGAGTTGATAATGAGAGTGCAACTTATTTATGGCACTGCCGTTTAGGTCATATCGGTGTAAAGCGCATGAAGAAACTCCATACTGATGGACTTTTGGAATCACTTGATTATGAATCACTTGGTACTTACGAACCGTGCCTCATGGGCAAGATGACTAAAACACCGTTCTCCGGTACTATGGAGAGAGCAACAGATTTGTTGGAGATCATACATACAGATGTATGTGGTCCGATGAATGTTGAAGCTCGTGGCGGATATCGTTATTTTCTCACCTTCACAGATGATTTGAGCAGATATGGGTATATCTACTTAATGAAACACAAGTCTGAAACATTTGAAAAGTTCAAAGAATTTCAGAGTGAAGTGGAAAATCATTGTAACAAGAAAATAAAGTTTCTACGATCTGATCGTGGAGGAGAATATTTGAGTTACGAGTTTGGTTTACATTTGAAACAATGCGGAATAGTTTCGCAACTCACGCCACCTAGAACACCACAAAGAAATGGTGTGTCCGAACATCGTAATCGTACTTTACTAGATATGGTGCGATCTATGATGTCTCTTACTGATTTACCGCTATTGTTCTGGGGTTATGCTTTAGAGACGGCCGCATTCACGTTAAATAGGGCACCATCAAAATCCGTTGAGACGACGCCTTATGAACTGTGCTTTGGCAAGAAACCAAAGTTGTCGTTTCTTAAAGTTTGGGGCTGCGATGCTTATGTGAAGAAACTTCAGCCAGATAAGCTCGAACCTAAATCGGAGAAATGTGTCTTCATAGGATACCCAAAAGAGACTGTTGGGTACACCTTCTATCACAGATCCGAAGGCAAAACATTTGTTGCTAAGAATGGATCCTTTCTAGAGAAGGAGTTTCTCTCGAAAGAAGTGAGTGGGAGGAAAGTAGAACTTGACGAGGTAACTGTACCTGCTCCCTTATTGGAAAGTAGTTCATCACAGAAATCAGTTCCTGTGACACCTACACCAATTAGTGAGGAAGCTAATGACATTGATCATGAAACTTCAGATCAAGTTTCTACAGAACCTCGTAGGTCTACCAGAGTAAGATCCACACTAGAGTGGTACGGTAATCCTATTCTGGAAGTCATGTTACCTGACCATGATGAACCTACAAACTATGAGGAAGCGATGATGAGCCTAGATTCCGCAAAATGGTTAGAGGCCATGAAATCTGAGATGGGATCCATGTATGAGAACAAAGTATGTACTTTGGTTGACTTGCCCGATGATCGGCAAGCCATTGAGAATAAATGGATCTTTAAGAAGAAGACTGACGCTGATGGTAATATAACTGTCTATAAAGCTCGACTTGTTGCAAAAGGTTTTCGACAAGTTCAAGGGGTTGACTACGATGAGACTTTCTCACCCGTAGCGATGCTTAAGTCTGTCTGAATTATGTTAGCAATTGCCGCATTTTATGATTATGAAATTTGGCAGATGGATGTCAAAACTGCATTCCTGAATGGATTTCTGGAAGAAGAGTTGTATATGATGCAACCAGAAGGTTTTGTCGATCCTAAGGGAGCTAACAAAGTGTGCAAGCTCCAGCGATCAATCTATGGTCTGGTGCAAGCCTCTTGGAGTTGGAATAAACGCTTTGATAGTGTGATCAAAGCATATGGTTTTATACAGACTTTTGGAGAAGCTTGTATTTACAAGAAAGTGAGTGGGAGCTCTGTAGCATTTCTAATATTATATGTGGATGACATATTGTTGATTGGAAATGATATAGAATTTTTGAATAGAATAAAAGGATACTTGAATAAAAGTTTTTCAATGAAAGACCTCGGTGAAGCTGCTTACATATTGGGCATTAAGATCTATAGAGATAGATCAAGACGCTTGATTGGACTTTCACAATGCACGTACCTTGATAAAGTGTTGAAAAGGTTCAATATGGATCAGGCAAAGAAAGGGTTCTTGCCTGTATTACAAGGTATAAAGTTGAGTCAGACTCAATGCCCGACCACTGCAGAAGATAGAGAGAAAATGAAAGGAGTTCCCTATGCTTCAGCCATAGGCTCTATCATGTATGCAATGCTGTGTACCAGACCTGATGTGTGCCTTGCTATTAGTTTGGCAGGGAGGTACCAAAGTAATCCAGGAGTGGGTCACTGGACAGCGGTCAAAAACATCCTGAAATACCTGAAAAGGACTAAGGATATGTTTCTCGTATATGGAGGTGACAAAGAGCTAGTCGTAAATGGTTACGTCGATGCAAGCTTTGACACTGATCCGGACGATTCTAAATCGCAAACCGGATACGTATTTTTGTTAAACGGTGGAGCTGTAAGTTGGTGTAGTTCTAACCAAAGCGTCGTGGCAGGATCTACATGTGAAGCGGAGTACATAACTGCTTCGGAAGCAGCAAATGAAGGAGTCTGGATGAAGGAGTTCATTTCTGATCTGGGTGTTATACCTAGTGCATCGGGACCAATGAAGATCTTCTGTGACAATACTGGTGCAATTGCCTTGGCAAAGGAATCCAGATTTCACAAGAGGACCAAGCACATCAAGAGACGCTTCAATTCCATTCGGGACCAAGTCCAAGTGGGAGACATAGAGATTTGCAAGATACATATGGATCTGAATGTTGCAGACCCGTTGACTAAGCCTCTCTCACAAGCAAAACATGATCAGCACCAAGACTCCATGGGTGTTAGAATCATTACTATGTAATCTAGATTATTGACTCTAGTGCAAGTGGGAGACTGAAGGAAATATGCCCTAGAGGCAATAATAAAGTTATTATTTATTTCCTCATATCATGATAAATATTTATTATTCATGCTAGAATTGTATTAACCGGAAACATGATACATGTGTGAATATATAGACAAACATAGTGTCACTAGTATGCCTCTACTTGACTAGCTCATTGATCAAAGATGGTTATGTTTCCTAACCATAGGCATGTGTTGTCATTTGATTAATGGGATCACATCATTAGGAGAATGATGTGATTGACTTGACCCATTCCGTTAGCTTAGCACTTGATCGTTTAGTATGTTGCTATTGCTTTCTTCATGACTTATACAAAGTTCCTGCAACTATGAGATTGTGCAACTCCCGTTTACCGGAGGAACACTTTGTGTGCTACCAAACGTCACAACGTAAGTGGGTGATTATAAAGGTGCTCTACAGGTGTTTCCAAAGGTACATGTTGAGTTGGCATAATTCGAGATTAGGTTTTGTCACTCCGATTATCGGAGAGGTATCTCTGGGCCCTCTCGGTAATACTCATAACTTAAGCCTTGCAAGCATTGTAACTAATGAGTTAGTTACGAGATGATGTATTACGGAATGAGTAAAGAGACTTGCCGGTAACGAGATTGAACTAGGTATTGGATACCGACGATCAAATCTCGGGCAAGTAATATACCGATGACAAAGGGAACAACGTATGTTGTTATGCGGTTTGACTGATAAAGATCTTCGTAGAATATGTAGGAACCAATATGAACATCCAGGTTCCACTATTGGTTATTGACCGAGAATAGTTCTAGGTCATGTCTACATAGTTCTCGAACCCGTAGGGTCCGCACGCTTAACGTTACGATGACAATTTTATTATGAGTTTATAAGTTTTGATGTAGCGAAGTTTGTTCGGAGTCCCGGATGTGATCACGGACATGACGAGGAGTCTCGAAATGGTCGGGACATAAAGATTGATATATTGGATGACTATATTCGGACACCGGAAGTGTTCCGGGTGATTTCGGAGAAAACCCGAGTGCCGGAGGGTTACCGGACCCCCCCCCCCCGGAGAGTAATGGGCCTTATGGGCCTTAGTGGAAAGGAGAGAGGGGCGGCCAGCATGGGCCGCGCGCCCCCTCCCCCCTCTGGTCCGAATTGGACTAGGAGGGGGGGTGACGCCCCCCTTTCCTTCCCCCTCTCCCCCTTCCTTCCTCCTCCTAGTAGGAGTAGGAAAGGAGGAGTCCTACTCCTACTAGGAGGAGGATTCCTCCTCCCTGGCGCGCCCCCCTTGGGCCGGCCGGCCTCCCCCCTTGCTCCTTTATATACGGGGGCAGGGGGGCACCCCATAGACACACAAGTTGATCTACGGATCATTCCTTAGCCGTGTGCGGTGCCCCCCTCCACCATATTCCACCTCGGTCATATCGTCGCGGAGTTTAGGCGAAGTCCTACGCCGGTAGAACATCATCATCGTCACCACGCCGTCGTGCTGACGGAACTCATCCCCGACGCTTCGCTGGATTGGAGCCCGGGGGACGTCATCGAGCTGGACGTGTGCTGAACACGGAGGTGCCGTATGTTCGGTGCTTGGATTGGTCGGATTGTGAAGACGTACGACTACATCAACCGTGTTGTCATAACACTTCCGCTTAACGGTCTACGAGGGTACGTAGATAACACTCTCCCCTCTCATTGCTATGCCATCACCATGATCTTGCGTGTGCGTAGGAATTTTTTTGAAATTACTACGTTCCCCAACACTATTATCAATCTCATATTCATCATGGGGCTTAAATAAATTTTCAAGATCATAAGAAGAATCACCCCAATCATGATCATTGCAATAAGTAGTGAACATAGCAAAATTAGCATCCCCAAGCTTGGGGTTTTGAATATTATTAGCACAACTGACATTAATAGAATTTATAGTAAAATCATTGCAATCATTCTTTTCATTCAAAGAGCTATCATGAATCACTTCATACATTTCTTCATCACAATTTTCATATTCACGAATTTCAAGCAAAACTTCATAAAGATAATCTAGTGCACACAACTCACTAGCAATTGGTTCATCATAATTGGATCTCTTAAAAATATTAGCAAGTGGATGAGGATCCATAAACTCTTTGGTTCTTGATTTTCAATAAACACACAATTATGCCAAGCAAGCAAATAAACAAGCCAAGTAAGACATAAAGGGCAAACGAAAAGACGACAGAAAAAGGGCGAATAAAACGGCAAATTTTTGTGAAGTGGGGGAGGGGAAAACGAGAGGCAAATGGCAAATAATGTAAATTGCGAGGAGATGAGATTTTTGATTAGGAACCTGGTTGATGTTGAAGATCCTCCCAGGCAACGGCGCCAGAAATTCCTTTTGATGTCTGCTAGAACTACATTGGTATTTGCCCAAAGAGGAAGGGATGATGCAGTATAGCGACGGTAGGTATTTCCCTCAGCGATGAGACCAAGGTTATCGAAACAGTAGGAGAACCTCCTCACACCACGTAAACAGCACCTGCACACAAATAACAAATACTCGCAACCCGACGTGACAAAGGGGTTGTCAATCCCTTTCGGGTACGGCGACTCAAGTAGGCAAATAACGTGAGGTAAAAAGTGGTAGATAGGATAAATAGATCGCGGAACAAATAAATTGCAGCAAGGTATTTTTGTATTTTTGGTTTAATAGATCTAAAAATAAATGCAAGAGAAAATAGATCACAAAGGCAAATATGATGAAAAGAGACCCGGGGGTCGTAGGTTTCACTAGTGGCTTCTCTCGAGAAAAAAAGAAAATGGTGGGAAAACAATTACTGTTGGGCAATTGATAGAACTTCAAATAATCATGACGATATCCAGGCAATGATCATTATATAGGCATCACGTCCAAGATTAGTAGACCAACTCCTGCCTGCATCTACTACTATTACTCCACACATCGACCGCTATCCAGCATGCATCTAGTGTATTAAGTTCATGAGAAAACGGAGTAATGCAATAAGAACGATGACATGATGTAGACGAGATCCGTTTATCTATTGTGGCAGATATAGATCTCATCTTGTTATCCTTAGGAGCAACGATACATACGTGTCGGTTCCCCTTCTATCACTTGGATCAAGCATCGTAAGATCGAACCCACTACAAAGCACATCTTCCCATTGCAAGATAAATAGATCAAGTTGGCCAAACAAAACCCAAATATCGGAGAAGAAATATGAGGATATAAGTAATTATGCATATAAGAGATCAAAGAACACTCAAATAACTTTCATGGATAAAAACATAGATCTGATCATAAACTCAAAGTTCATCGGATTCCAACAAATACACCGCCAAAAGACTTCCATCATATGGATCTCCAAGAGACCATTGTATCGATAATCAATAGAGAGAGGAATCCATCTAGCTACTAACTACGGACTCGTAGGTCTACAAATAACTACTAATGCATCATAGGAGAGGCACCAATGGAAGTGGTGAACCCCTCCATGACAGTGTCTAGATTGGATCTGGTGGTTCTGGACTCCGCGGCGGCTGGATCAATATTTCGTCGACTCCCCTAGGGTTTCTGGAATATTGTGGTATTTCTAGAGCAAAGAGGCGGTTCAGGAGGCACCCGAGGGGCACAACCCACCAGGGCGCGCTTGGGCCTCCTGGCGCGTCCCGGTGGGTGCTGCTCCCCCCGAGCAGCCCCTCAGGTGCTTCCTTGGCCCATTGGCTTTCTTCTGGCCCAAAAAATTCCTCCAGGAGTTGCGTTGCGTTTAGACTCCGTTTGATCTCTCTCTCTCTCTCTCTCTCTCTCTCTCTCTCTCTCTCTCTCTCTCTCTCTCTCTCTCTCTCTCTCTCTCTCTCTTTGGGTCAGATCCGCCGCCCCCGAAGGAGCTTGCCCCGGTCGCCGCACCCCGCTCGACCTTGCCTCACTCCTCCGCGGCGTTGGCTCCGCCGCCGTTCGCCCCGTCGCCGCTCCGGCCACACGCCTGCGCCGCCCTGCCTCCACCTCGAGCTTGTGCCATCGTCCTTGGCCACCCACGTGTGTTGCTCGTGTCGTTGTCCCGGGCCGCCCACCGGCTCCGCCCGCACCCACTTTGCCCTCGCGTGTGCGAACCCGTCTGCGCCCGGTGCCGCTCCTCGCTGCTCTGCACTTGGTCGCGCCCGCATCCCTGCGTCTCGCCGCATCAGACCTCCCCCACTCGGTGTGCACTGTCTCCTCCTGCCCCAGCGCCGGCCCGACCGCCTACCGGCTCCACGCGCACCGGCCTCCGCCATTGTGGCCGGCTGCTACTGCAGTAGGGGGCGCCCCTTTTTCTACTATTTCTTTTTTAAAAAAACTGACGAGTGGAACCCATCAGTAGGTCAAAAACCGCCTTTGACCGTGTCCATGTCACCGTCCGGCCTGGGTAAACCACTTAGGGTGTTTTTTTGTCCAGTATGAGATTGTTTAGGGGGTTAAAGGAACCGAAAAATAGATCAGGGGGTAATGTGAACCACCAACTTTGTTCAGGGTAGTAAAATTGACTTTTTTTCTATCCAGTGTGATTAATTGGGTCGGTTTTGAGCTTTTTGGATGTAGTGGAACCTTACGATATACTTCTTCCGGGTGCACATCACAAGCCCTCATATTAGATCATATTTTGTTGACCATTCACGATAACACATGACAAATAAGTTCGATACAAGGAGAATAATGACCCGTCAAGTAACAGAACATGATTGAAAGTGCAACTAATCCCTGGGTGGTTTTGGTAATTAATAGCAACATATAAATCATTGAACTAATGCATATTCAAAGATTATTTTAGGAAAGTTCAATGTAGGCATGGAAAGGACATGTGATTATGGACCCCTCAAAATGTAAAGGACATACATTGGCAAAAGCTCCAAGACTCTACATTTTTGGCTAACTAACCAAAGATCACATTGTGTCCATAGGAAAGTCAATACTATTAAAAGGGCATGAGGTTTTGATCATGAGTCATTTGCTCAAGTGCTTGAAGATATTGCTCCAAAACCCTCAACCACATTCTCATAATCCAACCTGTCCAAAACATTAAGTTCATTCTCGATCCCACTGAAACATACACATCCGGACCCACCGAGATACACAAGATAGAGCCACAGCCTAAACCCTAGAAACTCGGTTCCACCAAGATGTCATTCTATACCACCAAAGTGCACTGGCAAATTTTATATAACCAATCGTGTTCATTTCAGAATTACCAAGTGATATTGATCAGAATTACGGAAATGATGCAAGTGCTTAGGTCATCACATAGCAGAGCCACCGAGTGGATTCATCTGGTCTGACCAAAACGTTTAACATTCGTATCTTTTACACTCGCCGGTCTCATTGAGATTTACTTTTGGGGTCAACGAGTTGTGCATAAAATTTGTAAGGGCTAGATCTTTGGTGATGGCTATAAATACTGCACCCACACCACATATTCTCAGTGAGAGCAATCAGAACGAAACTACACTACCCATATCCATTTTCTAATAGAGAACCACCTCCACTTGTGTTGGGATCAAGGCACTCCACTCCAACCATTTCATCCTTGATTTCCTTCTCCCACCACCATGCCAAATCTATGAGAGAGTGATTGAGTGTCGAGGAGACTATATTTTGAAGCATGAGAGTAAGGAGTTCATCATCAACAACAACATCTATTACCTTTTGCAGAGTTGTGTCCCCTAGATTGGTTAGGTGTCACTTGGGAGCCCTCAAAGCTCGTGGAGTTGAACGAAGGAGTTTGTAAGGGCAAGTAGATCGCCTACTTCATGAAGATCTACCCCGAGTGAGGCTAGTCATTCGTGTGCGTAAGCCATGATGGAATAGACAATGTTGCTTCTCCGTCGACCCTTCGTTGGTGGAGCCCTCCATGGACTCACGCAGCCGTTACCCTCTGTGGGTTGAAGTCTCCATCAACGTGGTTGTACGATAGCACCACCTATCGGAACCACGCCAAAAATAACCGTGCCTTCATTGCGTTTGATATCTCCGAACCCCTCCTTTACATTCATATGCAATATCTTTACTTTCCACTGCCTACTATCTAGACTTGCATGTGTAGGGCATTGCTTGACTTGTGTTTGTTGCTAAAACTCTCCTACAACTAAAATTGGGAAAAGTCTAGGTTTTATTTTGTCAAGTAGTCTAATCACCCCCCCCCCCCTCTAGACCTACTTGCAATACTACAATGATAAACCCTACAACTAAGGTAAACGTCGAGCATGGATATTGGCGGAGCACCAACGGACCAAAAGCCAGCTTAACTTGCTTTGTCATGTGTTGATGCCGCACGGAGCTGTCTACACTTAGACTAGATGTTTGTGATGAGAGCTCCATATTGTGAATGGTCTTGACATCTCCCAAAAGGTCTCCATAGCTGTCATAGAAC
The DNA here is from genome assembly GCA_963921465.1 of Triticum timopheevii. NCBI lineage: Eukaryota > Viridiplantae > Streptophyta > Magnoliopsida > Poales > Poaceae > Triticum > Triticum timopheevii. Next base: position 271,928,091 of record OY997262.1, on the reverse strand, counting down.
CACAATTTTATAAATGAGATCGGCTGAATGCTTAAACACAAGACCATAAATGAGTGCTTTATTACGAGCAGTCTGCTACCTCTTGAGCTTGCGTTGGTTCTTCCCTTGAAGAGGAAAGGGTGATGCAGCAAAGTAGCGTAAGTATTTCCCTCAGTTTTGAGAACCAAGGTATCAATCCAATAGGAGACGACACACAAGTCACCTAGTACCTGCACAAACAATCAAGAACCCTGCAACCAACGCGATAAAGGGGTTGTCAATCCCTTCACGGTCACTCGCAAAAGTGAGATCTGATAGAGACAATAAAGTAAATATTTTTTTTGGTATTTTTGTTGTATAGATTGGAAAGTAAGGATTGCAAAATAGTAAACGAGATGCGATGTAAACAAAAGAGATGTAATATAATAGGAAAGAGACCCGGAGCCATAGGTTTCACTAGTGGCTTCTCTCAAGATAGCACGTATTACGGTGGGTGAAAACATTACTGCCGAGCAATTGATAGAAAAGTGCATAATTATGAAGACATCTAAGGCAATGATCATAAACATAGGCATCACGTCCATGTCAAGTAGACCGAAATTCTTCATCTACTACTATTACTCCACACATCGACCGCTATCCAGCATGCATCTAGAGCATTAAGTTCATAAGAATGGAGTAACACATTAAGCAAGATGACATGATGTAGAGGGATAAACTCAAGCAATATGACATAAACCCCATCTTTTTATCCTCGATGGCAACAATACAATACGTGCCTTGCTGCCCCTACTGTCACTGGGAAAGGACATCGCAAGATGCAACCCAAAGCTAAGCACTTCTCCCATTGCAAGAAAGATCAATATATTAGGCCAAACAAAACCAATAGTTCAAAGAGACTTGCAAAGATATCAAATCATGCATATAAGAATTCAGAGAAGAACCAAATAATATTCACAGACAATCTTGTTCATAAATCCACAATTCATTGGATCTCAACAAACACATCGCAAAAGAATTACATCAAATGGATCTCCAAGAACATCGAGGAGAACTTTGTATTGAGAATCAAAGAGAGAGAAGAAGTCATCTAGCTAATAACTATGGACCTGAAGGTCTGTGGTAAACTACTCACGCTTCATCTGAGAGGCAATGGTGTTGATGTAGAAGCCCTCCGTGATCGATTCCCCCTCCAGCAGATCGTCGGAAAAGGTCCCAAGATGGAATCTCATGGGTACAGAAGGTTGCGGCGGTGGAAAAGTGGTTTCGTGCCTCCCCCTGATGTTTCTAGGGTATAAGAGTATATATAGGCGAAAGAAGTACGTCGGTGGAGCTACGAGGGGCCCACAAGGGTGGGGGGTGCGCCTACCTCCCCTGGGAGCGCCCTCCTGCCTTGTGGCCTCCTCGTAGAGTCCCAGACTTCAACTCCAAGTCTTCTGGATTGCTTTTGGTCCAAGAAAGATCCTCACGAAGGTTTCATTCCGTTTGGACTCCATTTGATATTCATTTTCTGTAAAACTCTAAAGTAGGCAAAAAAACAGAAACTGGCACTTGGCCTACGGTTAATAGGTTAGTCCCAAAATAATATAAGAGAGCATATTAAAGCCCATTAAACATCCAAAACAGATAATATAATAGCATGGAACAATAAAAAAATTATAGATACGTTGGAGACGTATCACAATCCAGAAAGACCGTGATAATGCTACAACTCCCACCCAAGCGATCCTATTATCTCGTCCCTTCTTGTGGCTTATAAGTTGAAACATATCGGAGAACCCAGTAGAGCTTCAGGAGCAACCGGTAGACTCTCTAAGCACGCTCCATGCATACCGCTCAACTATGCAAAAAAGTAAAATATGATCACTATCCTCTTCTATTCCGCACTAAGTGCAATTTTCATCTCCCATACCATGAAGTTTGTGCACTTGGTCTCCCCTGGGGATGCGGTTTTGTGCCACTTGCCATAAGAAGATCTTGATTTTGGCAGGAATTTTAGCCTTCCAAATCCCAGATAAGTTGATCCGAGGGGCTGCTTTGAAAATTTCCTTGTACAAGGATCCCATGGAGAAATTCCCTGAAGGTTCAAGTTTCCAAGTCACCTTATCCCTCCCTGGTGACAATCGAATATCACTTAGCTCCCCAATGAGCTTATGCCACACTGTCGTTTCGTCCACACCAAAAGTGTGCCTAAAGGTAGGCGCCCATCCCCTGTTAGTCGATATGTCAACCACCCTGGGTTCTTATTCTATTGCTTTTATACATAGATTGATGCTGAAGCCGCATCATAGTAATATATTTGTCATGCATTTCTTTAGCATGTTTCCTTTTTTCCAGTGCGACAAGTGTGGCAACAACTTTGGTGCTACACCATAAGAAGGGTGTACTGGTGCACCACCCCCTCCCTCCTCAAAAGTTTCATAGGGCATTTTTGTTCCACATGCATGCCATGCCAATTGATATGCACTACCTTTGCTCCCTTATAACATCTGCTCATTTTTATCCTTTCTCCCTCACAAAAATTGTCATACGAGTCTGTCCTCAAATTTCTCACACAGTCACGTTTCACACATACCACCAAGGAGAGCAGTCGTACAAGAGGAGACATGTGCCATGTGCGACAATTAACATAGAATCCATTAGCGATGAAGGTGACCTTAGGGAACAACATTGTTGTGAGATGTGCATCAAGACGGTGTAGCATCCCTGCCCACCTCGTTGGTTTAGCCCTGCAGATAAGCTGCCTTGACGTAACCGTGAAGATGCCACGGTTGGCATCGAAAGATAGATCACCGTTGGTAGCCTTAGAGGATGAGAGGACTTGTGGACGAGCGTGTCATGGTATTATTGCGGTCAATGCCGATCGAAGAGTAGTGATGGTGAAACGAGGATTGCGTGTGCCACGGACAACGACGAAAGGGATGTGAAAAAGGCCAACCATTTTCTTCTGCGGATACTTTATAGTACATGAAAATTGTCTATACTATCATTTTCAAGCAAGGGATAAGTTATAATCAGCATGATTAATTTGCCCTGGAACTCATAGAGTTGTCTAGTGAAGGTGTACCAAAGCACACCTTCCATAAAAAACAAACCTTAGTGGATCCCGGCCATGCCGACGGAGGGCTCCCTTTTAATTAGGTGTGTCATTCTCAGGAAGGCGAATTAGCAACGGCTCCCTGAATATGGAATAAGCTTTTTCCCGCCTAGCCCCCATCGTGATGGTGCAGTTAGTATCATCGAATGGTATGTGGAGGTGTGTTTTCAGTGGATCTCGCGGGATTCGATCGGTGTTTATCTCTGGTAGATTTGCTTGGATCCAGTCTTCGTTGGTCTATGTTCATGTGTCTACAGGTTGGATTCTTTTGATATATGCTTCTTTCTATCGGCGGTGGTTGTTGTTCGGGTGCGCAGGTCCCTAGTACCTTAGCACGACGACTTTTCAATTTTCTACTCCCACCGTTTGATGAATAAGACGTATTTCATTTCGCGAAGACATGACTTCAACCAATAATTACTCTTTTAATATTTGATTTATGTGATACAAAATCACTACATCATAGCAAAGTATTATTAAATACGAATCTAGTGACACGAATTGCATGCCATGTAACCTTGTATTTATGGACTAAGTAATGATCAAATGCATGTTTTAACAAAACAAATACGCCTTACTTTTGGAATAGAGGGACTATTACAATAAGGTTTGTCTGGCTCTGGTGAGGAGGCAAATGCGGGCCTTGGGCTCACTCCAGTGCTTGTAGTCGTCGCTCATGGTCTACGGACCTGAATTTAGTTGATGTTACTTTTGATGTGTTTTTTACTACTCCCTCCGCCCCGAAATACTTGTCTGAGGAATAGATGTATCTAGACGTATTTTAGTCTAGATACATCCATTTTTATGCATTTCTCCGACGAGTATTTCCGGACGGAGGGAGTACCTTGATGCTTGATGAATAGATTCTAAATTTTCTCGTAAAAGGTAAAAAATAAAAGAAAAACCACGTTTTTACCCCCAAAATAGACCGAAGTGTGTGATGCTCAGCTAAATGGATGAACATGAGCTCAAACCGCGACCACCACCAGCTCAGCTCACTGTCTAAATTTGATTTAGTAGTACTGTATAAATTAGTGTCAAACGACCCATCCGCCGCAATAAGCCGGTGAAACTCAACACATACAGAAAAACAAAAACAAATCTGCTGACCAACAAAAATCTCGACATCACCGTCATTCCTAGTGAGCACACGCCGGTCACTAACACTGGCTTCACGACCCCTCTCACGAGTCACGAAATCGTTGGTCCCGCACCAAGAGGAACAAAACTATCATCCCAAGTTTGATTTAGTATAAACTATCACTCGGAACTCCTAGCAAGTGCGACTTTCAATATTAATTGACATTTTTCCTGCGCCGAATCCGATGAAGCAAGCTGACGGCCACAAAAGGGTAAGCGAAAACGACGCGTCATATGATGTGCGATGGGAACCACAGTTTGGTTCGAGTGCCGGCCGGAGAAGAAGTCGTCGAGCTCGAGTGCGTGATGCTGTCAGTGTAAGTGTAGTGGGTTCTTGCTTGTGTCGGAGGCATGGTCGAGCTCACTCGACCGGGCTAAGTGGAGCAGCGCAGCAAACGCGCCATCATCGGCAAAAAATTGAAGCGTGCCGAGTTAGTTAATGGGGCTGATTTGGCTTTTTTGAGACTTGAACGTAAACTGAAAAATTTAACTACTTTTGCAGCTGGCCAAACAAATCTTGCTGGGACTGAGATCGCATACACTAGTTTGTCACTACTTAGATCAGGTGCTCGTGTATCATGCCAGTTTGGGACCGGTGCCACTTGAACCAACATGCCGTCCCGATTAGCTTACGAGTCAGTTGACTCTGCTTCTGTACCGTATTTGTCACTACATGGATTCGCGGTAGATCGAGGGCGTGTGACATGCATGGGTGCGTCGAATGCGAGTAAATTGCTCAAAACCATCACGGATGTGGCTAGGGCAACATGTTTTCATCGCTTTTGCCAAAAATCATAGATAACCACTAACTCTGCGCAAGTGAGTAACAAATCGCATTGATCCAGAGTTGAGACGCGATTAAGCATGAAACTGACAGGGCTGGCCCACCTGTGAGGTCCATATGGACCGGGCAAACAGACGCGCCCAAGCGGCCATCACGGCCGGTCAGCACCACGCCCGGCCAGCACCAAGGCCGGCGTAACAGCTGTTGTAGTGGGTAGCAACGACTAGAGGCGGCGGCAAACAGCAGCAGCGAGCGGTGGCAGCGGCAAGCAGCAGCAACAGCGCACTCACCGACAGTGGATAGCAAGTGCCGGCGGCCTTGGTGCAGCAAGCAGCGGTGGCGGCGCCTGTCTCAACCGCGGAAGCAAATTGTAGTGGCGGACGGCGCCAGCGGCGAGCAACAACAACAGCGGCGGCCGGCACACCACGTCGTGCGCGCAGTCACGGCCGGCGTAGCCAAGGCCACAACAGCCACTGTCGGCGCACAAGGGCCTGATTGCTTTTCAAAAACTAATAGGGACTTGGTTGCTTTTTAAAAAAGGTTACATGGACCTGGTTGCTTTTAAAAAAGTTACAAGGACCCAATTGCTTTTTAGCAACTGACATATGGGCTCCACCTGTCATAATGGTCAACCTACCTCTCAAAGCCGATGAATGGGCCTCATAGGTGGGCCAGCCCGGTTACTTTCTGCTTAGTGTCGGCTCAGCTCCGCATCAATGTGATTTGTTACTCACTTGCCACAAAGTTGGTGGTTATTTGCGGTTTTTGGCAAAAGTGATGGAAACTTGTTAACCTAGCCAGAAATGTGATGGTTTTGAGCAATTTACACCATGAATGCAATAGGAGCTCGTAGGGTTTGTAGTTACGGGACTCGTAGCATCTCTAACCTGTATTTAGTTTGATCATGAAGCGTAGTCAGCCCGGAAAATTTAGTCAATTTAACAGAAGTAGGGAAGTGAGCTCATACCTAACTCCCGAAGAAAATCAAATCAGCCCCCGCATTGCTCTTAGCAACTTGGGCGGTGCCTCCAGGCAGACATCACCAGCACCCTCTCCTCCATGCATCCTCCCTTGTTGCCGCATGTGTGTCGCTGAGCAAAGCCCTCGCGGTGGATAGCGGCGGGGCAAGGTATTGGATTCGCCTGATCTCGGCGGCAACCACCATGGTTGCACATCAGAAGATGGCAATAGTTCTAGTGGGTCTGTGCATTGCGAGGAATGAGGGGGAGGCTTTGCTGAAGATGGCCCTATGTGTGGCTTCCCGTTGGGAGCGGGCAACGATGGACATGCTTGGGACAGGCACACTACTTTCGTCAGGAGGCGCGACGCCGATTTAGGGACTATGCGCTCCTCTACCAGTGGCTGGGCTCCACGCGGGCGCGCATCAGCTATGGTAATTTGTTGGGAATCGTTGCATGCAAAACAAAAAAATGATATGCACACGCAATGATCTATCCATGAAGATGCATAGCAATGAGTGGGGGAGTGTGTCTACGTACCCTCAAACCGTAAGCGGAAGCGTTTCACAACGCGGCTGATGTAGTCGTACTTCTTCGCGCTTCAACCGATCAAGTACCAAACGCACGACACCTCCGCGTTCTGCACACGTTTCGCTCGGTGACGTCCCTCGCCTTCTTGATCCAGCAAGACGTCGAGGTAGTAGATGAGTTCTGTCAGCACGACGGCGTGGTGACGGTGATTGTGAAGTGATCTCCACACGGCTTCGTCTAAGCACTACAAAAATATGACCGGAGGTGTAAACAGTGGAGGGGGGCGCCGCACACAGCTAGACAATTGTCTGGGGTGCGCTAGGGTGCTCCCCACAACATATATATAGGTGGGAAGGAGAGGGAAGGCTGCCAGGAGGGGCCCCAAGTAGGCTGAATCCTACTTAGGTTCCTCCCCTTGGCGGCCCCCCTGCCATGTTTGTCGGAGGGGGAAGGAAAGAGGGGGGGAGAGGGAAGGAAGGGGGACCCATATTCCACTCTTGCCTTTCCTTTCCCTTCCCCTCTTTCCTTCTCCTCCTAGGCCGGTGTTGGGAAACGTAGTAATTTCAAAAAAATTCCTACACACACGCAAGATCATGGTGATGCATAGCAACGAGAGGGGAGAGTGTGTGCATGTACCCTCGTAGACCGAAAGCGGAAGCGTTAGAACAACACGGTTGATGTAGTCGTACGTCTTCACGATCCGACCGATCAAGTACCAAACGCACGGCACCTCCAAGTTTAGCACACGTTCAACTCGATGACGTCCCTCGAACTCCGATCCAGCTGAGCTTTGATGGAGAGTTACGTCAGCACGATGGCGTGGTAACGATGATGATGTTCTACCGACGCAAGGCTTCGCCTAAGCATCGCTATGATATTATCGAGGTGGATTATGGTGGAGGGGGACACCGCACACGGCTAAGAGATCTCAAGGATCAATTGTTGTGTCTACAAGGGGTGTCTCCCTCCTCGTATATAAAGGAGTGGAGGAGGGGGAGGGGGCCGGCCACCCTAGGAGCGCCCCATGAGGAGACCTACTCCCACCGGGAGTAGGACTCCCCCCCCTTCCATGTTGGAGTAGGAGAGGAGAGGGAAGGAGAGAGAGGAAGAAAGGAAAGGGGGGGGGGAGCCGCTCCCCCTCCTTGTGCAATTCGGACTTGGAGGGGAGGGGCGCGCGGCTGCCCCTTGGCCGCCTCTCCTCTTCCACCACTTGGGCCCATGAGGCCCAATAACCTCCGGGGGGTTCCGGTAACCCCCCGATACTCCTTATATATATATCTGATAAACCTCGGAACCATTCCGGTGTCCGAATATAGTCGTCCAATATATCAATCTTCATGTCTCGACCATTTAGAGACTCCTCGTCATGTCCGTGATCACATCCGGGACTCTGAACTATCTTCGGTACATCAAAACACATAAACTCATAATATAACCGTCATCTAACTTTAAGCGTGCGGACCCTACGGGTTCGAGAACTATGTAGACATGACCGAGACACGTCTCTATTCAATAACCAATAGCGGAACCTGGATGCTCATATTGGCTCCCACATATTCTACGAAGATCTTTATCGGTCAAACCGCATAACAACATATGTTGTTCCCTTTGTCATCGGTATGTTACTTGCCCGAGATTCGATCGTCGGTATCTCGATACCTAGTTCAATCTCGTTACCGGCAAGTCTCTTTACTCGTTACATAATGCATCATCCCGTAACTAACTCATTAGCTACATTGCTTGCAAGGCTTATTGTGATGTGCATTACCGAGAGGGCCCAGAGATACCTCTCCGACAATCGGAGTGACAAATCCTAATCTCGAAATACGTCAACTCAACAAGTACCTTCGGAGACACCTGTAGAGCACCTTTATAATCACCCAATTACGTTGTGACGTTTGGTAGCACACAAAGTGTTCCTGCGTTAAGTGGGAGTTACATAATCTCATAGTCATAGGAACATGTATAAGTCATGAAGAAAGCAATAACAACATACTAAACGATCAAGTGCTAAGCTAACGGAATGGGTCAAGTCAATCACATCATTCTCCTAATGATGTGATCTCGTTAATCAAATGACAATTCTTTGTCCATGGCTAGGAAACATAACCATCTTTGATTAACGAACTAGTCAAGTAGAGGCATACTAGTGACACTTAGTTTGTCTATGTATTCACACATGTATTATGTTTCCAGGTAATACAATTCTAGCATGAATAATAAACATTTATCATGATATGAGGAAATAAATAATAACTTTATTATTGCCTCTAGGGCATATTTCCTTCAGTATCCCACTTGCACTAAAGTCAATAATCTAGATTACACAATAATGATTCTAACACCCATGGAGCCTTGGTGCTGATCATGTTTTGCTCGTGGAAGAGGCTTAGTCAACGGGTCTGCAACATTCACATCCGTATGTATCTTGCAAATCTCTATGTCTCCCACCTGGACTTGGTCCCGGATGGAATTGAAGCGTCTCTTCATGTGCTTGGTTCTCTTGTGAAATCTGGATTCCTTTGCCAAGGCAATTGCACCAGTATTGTCACAAAAGATTTTCATTGGACCCGATGCACTAGGTATGACACCTAGATCGGATATGAACTCCTTCATCCAGACTCCTTCATTTGTTGCTTCCGAAGCAGCTATGTACTCCGCTTCACATGTAGATCCCGCCATGATGCTTTGTTTAGAATTGCACCAACTGACAGCTCCACCGTTCAATATAAACACGTATCCGGTTTGAGATTTAGAATCGTCCGGATCAGTGTCAAAGCTTGCATCGACGTAACCATTTACGACTAGCTCTTTGTCACCTCCATAAACGACAAACATATCCTTAGTCCTTTTCAAGTATTTCGGGATGTTCTTGACCGCTATCCAGTGATCCACTCCTGGATTACTTTGGTACCTCCCTGCTAAACTAATAGCAAGGCACACACCAGGTCTGGTACACAGCATTGCATATGATAGAGCCTATGGCTGAAGCATAGGGAACATCTTTCATTTTCTCTCTATCTTCTGCAGTGGTCGGGCATTGAGTCTGACTCAATTTCACACCTTGCATTATAGGCAAGAACCCTTTCTTTGCTTGATCCATTTTGAACTTTTTCAAAACTTTATCAAGGTATGTACTTTTTGAAAGTCCAATTCAGCTCCTTATAGATCATGATGCCCAATATATAAGCAGCTTCACCGAGGTCTTTCATTGAAAAACTTTTATTCAAGTATCCTTTTATGTTATCCAGAAATTCTATATCATTTCCAGTCAACAATATATCGTCCACATATAATATTAGAAATGATACAGAGCTCCCACTCACTTTCTTGTAAATATATGCTTCTCCAAAAGTCTGTATAAAACCATATGCTTTGATCACACTATCAAAGCGTTTATTCCAACCCCGAGAGGCTTGCACCAGTCCATAAATGGATCGCTGGAGCTTGCACACTTTGTTAGCACCTTTTGGATCGACAAAACCTTCTGTTTGCATCATATACAACTCTACTTCCAGAAATCCATTCAGGAATGCAATTTTGACATTCATTTGCCAAATTTCATAATCATAAAATCTGGCAATTGTAACATGATTCGGACAGACTTAAGCATTGCTACGGGTGAGAAAGTCTCATCGTAGTCAACCCCTTGAACTTGTCGAAAACCTTTTGCAACAAGTCGAGCTTTGTAGACAGTAACATTACCATCAGTGTCGGTCTTCTTCTTGAAGATCCATTTATTCTCGATGGCTTGCCGATCATCGGAGAAGTCAACCAAAGTCCATACTTTGTTCTCATACATGGATCCCATCTCAGATTTCATGGCATCAAGCCATTTTGCAGAATCTGGGATCATCATCGCTTCCTCATAGTTCGTAGGTTCTCCATGGTCAAGTAACATGACCTCCAGAATAGGATTACCGTACCACTCTGGTGCAGATCTTATTCTGGTTGACCTACGAGGTTCGGTAGTAACTTGATCTGAAGTTTCATGATCAATATCATTAGCTTCATCACTAATTGGTGTAGTCGTCACAGGAACCGGTTTCTGTGATGAACTATTTTCCAATAAGGGAGCAGGTACAGTTACCTCATCAAGTTCTACTTTCCTCCCACTCACTTCTTTTGAGAGAAACTCCTTCTCTAGAAAGGATCCATTCTTGGCAACGAATGTCTTGCCTTCGGATCTGTGATAGAAGGTATACCCAACAGTTTCCTTTGGGCATCCTATGAAGACACATTTCTCCGATTTGGGTTCGAGCTTATCAGGTTGAAGCTTTTTCACATAAGCATCGCAACTCCAAACTTTAAGAAACGACAACTTTGGTTTCTTGCCAAACACAGTTCATAAGGCGTCGTCTCGACGGATTTTGATGGTGCCCTATTTAACGTGAATGCAGCCGTCTCTAAAGCATAACCCCAAAATAATAGCGTTAAATCAGTAAGAGACATCATAGATCGCACCATATCTAGTAAAGTACGATTACGATGTTCGGACACACCATTACGCTGTGGTGTTCCGGGTGGCATGAGTTGCGAAACTATTTCGCATTGTTTCAAATGTAGACCAAACTCGTAACTCAAATATTCTCCTCCACGATCAGATCGTAGAAACTTTATTTTTTCTTGTTACGATGATTTTCAACTTCACTCTGAAATTCTTTGAACTTTTCAAATGTTTCAGACTTATGTTTCATTAAGTAGATATACCCATATCCGCTTAAATCATCTGTGAAGGTGAGAAAATAACGATACCCGTCGCGAGCCTCAATATTCATTGGACCACATACATCAGTATGTATGATTTCCAACAAATCAGTTACTCGCTCCATAGTTCCAGAGAACGGCGTTTTAGTCATCTTGCCCATGAGGCATGGTTCGCAAGTACCAAGTGATTCATAATCAAGTGATTCCAAAAGTCCATCAGTATGGAGTTTCTTCATGCACTTTACACCAATATGACCCAAACGGCACTGCCACAAATAAGTTGCACTATCATTATCAACTCTGCATCTTTTGGCTTCAACATTATGAATATGTGTATCACTACTATCGAGATTCATCAAAAATAGACCACTCTTCAAGGGTGCATGACCATAAAAGATATTACTCATATAAATAGAACAACCATTATTCTCATATTTAAATGAATAACCGTCTCGCATCAAACAAGATCTAGATATAATGTTCATGCTGAACGCTGGCACCAAATTACAATTATTCAGGTCTAAAACTAATCCCAAAGATAGATGTAGAGGTAGCGTGCCGACGGCGATCACATCGACTTTGGAACCATTTCCCATGTGCATCATCACCTCGTCCTTAGCCAGTGTTCGCTTAATCCGTAGTCCCTTTGTTCACCTTGTCATCCTTCTTATCCGCCAAATACTTGGGGCAGTTCCACTTCCAGTGTCCAGTCTGCTTACAGTAGAAGCACTCAGTCTCAGGCTTAGGTCCAGACATGGGTTTCTTCTCTTGAGCAGCAACTTGTTTGCCGTTCTTCTTGAAGTTCCCCTTCTTCTTCCCTTTACCCTTTTTCTTGAAACTGGTGGTCTTGTTGACCATCAACACTTGACGCTCCTTTTTGATTTCTACCTCCGCAGCTTTTAGCATTGCGAAGAGCTCGGGAATTGTCTTGTTCATCCCTTGCATATTATAGTTCATCACAAAGCTCTTGTAGCTTGGTGGCAGTGATTGAAGAATTCTGTCAATGGCACTATCATCCGGAAGATTAACTCCCAGTTGAATTAAGTGATTGTTATACCCAGACATTTTGAGTATATGTTCACTGACAGAACTATTCTCCTCCATCTTGCAGCTATAGAACTTATTGGAGACTTCATATCTCTCAATCCGGGCATTTCCTTGAAATATTAACTTCAACTCCTGGAACATCTCATATGCTCCATGACGTTCAAAACGTCGTTGAAGTCCCGGTTCTAAGCCGTAAAGCATGGCACACTGAAATATAGAGTAGTCATCAGCTTTGCTCTACCAGACGTTCTTAACGTCGTCAGTTGCATATGCAGCAGGCCTGGCACCCAGCGGTGCTTCCAGGATGTAATTCTTCTACGCAGCAATGAGGATAATCCTCAAGTTACGGACCCAGTCCGTGTAATTGCTACCATCATCTTTCAACTTTGCTTTCTCAAGGAACGCATTAAAAAATTCAACGGAATGACAACACGGGCCATCTATCTACAACAAACATAGACAAGCAAAATACTATCAGGTACTAAGTTCATGATAAATTTAAGTTCAATTAATCATATTACTTAAGAACTCCCATTAGATAGACATCCCTCTAATCATCTAAGTGATCACATGATCCAAATCAACTAAACCATAACCGATCATCACGTGAAATGGAGTAGTTTTCAATGGTGAACATCACTATGTTGATCATATCTACTATATGATTCACGCTCGACCTTTCGGTCTCAGTGTTCCGAGGCCATATCTGCATATGCTAGGCTCGTCAAGTTTAACCTGAGTATTCTACGTGTGCAAAACTGGCTTGCACCCATTGTAGATGGACGTAGAGCTTATCACACCCGACCATCACGTGGTGTCTGGGCACGACGAACTTTGGCAATGGTGCATACTCAGGGAGAACACTTTTATCTTGAAATTTAGTGAGAGATCATCTTATAATGCTACCTTCAATCAGAGCAAGATAATATGCATAAAATATAAACATCACATGCAATCAATATAAGTGATATGATATGGCCATCATCATCTTGTGCTTGTGATCTCGATCTCCGAAGCACCGTTATGATCACCATCGTCACCGACGCGACACCTTGATCTTCATCGTAGCATCATTGTCATCTCGCCACCTATTGCTTCTACGACTATTGCTACCACTTAGTGATAAAGTAAAGCAATTACAGGGTGATTGCATTGCATACAATAAAGCGACAACCATATGGCTCCTGCCAGTTGCCGATAACTCGGTTACAAAACATGATCATCTCATACAATAAAATATAGCATCATGCCTTGACCATATCACATCACAACATGCTCTTCAAAACAAGTTAGATGTCCTCTACTTTGTTGTTGCAAGTTTTACGTGGCTGCTACGGGCTGAGCAAGAACCGTTCTTACCTACGCATGAAAACCACAATGATAGTTCGTCAAGTTAGTGTTGTTTTAACCTTATCAAGGACCGGGCATAGCCACACTCGGTTCAACTAAAGTTGGAGAAACTGACACCCGCCAGCCACCTATGTGCAAAGCACGCGGTAGAACCAGTCTCCCGTAAGCATACGCGTAATGTCGGTCCGGGCCGCTTCATCCAACAATACGGCCGAACCAAAGTATGACATGCTGGTAAGCAGTATGACTTGTATCGTCCACAACTCACTTGTGTTCTACTCGTGCATATAACATCTACGCATAAAACCTGGCTCGGATGCCACTGTTGGGGAACATAGTAATTTCAAAAAAAATCCTACGCACACGCAAGATCATGGTGATGCATAGCAACGAGAGGGGAGAGTGTGTCCACGTACCCTCGTAGACCAAAAGCGGAAGCGTTAGCACAACGCGGTTGATGTAGTCGTACATCTTCATGATTCGACCGATCAAGTACCGAACACACGGCACCTCCGAGTTCAGCACATGTTCAGCTCGATGATGTCCCTCGAACTCCGATCCAGCTGAGCTTTGAGGGAGAGGTCCATCAGCATGACGGCGTGGTGACAATGATGATGTTCTACCGACGCAGGGCTTCGCCTAAGCACCGCTATGATATTATCGAGGTGGATTATGGTGGAGGGGGACACCGCACACGGCTAAGAGATCTCAAGGATCAATTGTTGTGTCTACAAGGGGTGCCTCCATCCTCGTATATAAAGGAGTGGAGGAGGGGGAGGGGGTCGGCCACCCTAGGCGCGCCCCATGGGGGGGAGGGGCATGTGGCTGCCCTTGGCCGCCTCTCCTATTCCACCACTTGGGCCTGTGAGGCCAAATAACCTCTGGGGGGGTTCCGGTAACGCCCCGATACTCCGGTATATATCCGATAACCCCTGGAACCATTCCGGTGTCCGAATATAGTCGTCCAATATATCAATCTTCATGTCTCGACCATTTCAAGACTCCACGTCATGTCCGTGATCACATCCGGGACTCCGAACTATCTTCGGTACATCAAAACACATAAACTCATAATATAACCGTCATCTAACTTTAATCGTGGGGACACTACGGGTTCAAGAACTATGTAGACATGACTGAGACACGTCTCCGGTCAATAACCAATAGCGGAACCTGGATGCTCATATTGGCTCCCACATATTCTACGAAGATCTTTATCGGTCAAACCGCATAACAACATACGTTGTTCCCTTTGTCATCGGTATGTTACTTGCCCGAGATTCGATCGTCGGTATCTCGATACCTAGTTCAATCTCGTTACAGGCAAGTCTCTTTACTCGTTACGTAATGCATCATCCCGTAACTAACTCATTAGCTACATTGCTTGCAAGGCTTATAGTGATGTGCATTACCGAGAGGGCCCAGAGATACCTCTCCGACAATCGGAGTGACAAATACTAATCTCAAAATACGTCAACTCAACAAGTACCTTCGGAGACACCTGTAGAGCACCTTTATAATCACCCAGTTACGTTGTGACGTTTGGTAGCACACAAAGTGTTCCTCCGGTAAGCGGGAGTTACATAATCTCATAGTCATAGGAACATGTATAAGTCATGAAGAAAGCAATAGCAACATACTAAATGATCAAGTGCTAAGCTAACGGAATGGGTCAAGTCAATCACATCATTCTCCTAATGATGTGATCCCGTTAATCAAATGACAACTCTTTGTCCATGGCTAGGAAACATAACCATCTTTGATTAACGAACTAGTCAAGTAGAGGCATACTAGTGACACTTAGTTTGTCTATGTATTCACACATGTATTATGTTTCTGGGTAATACAATTCTAGCATGAATAATAAACATTTATCATGATATGAGGAAATAAATAATAACTTTATTATTGCCTCTAGGGCATATTTCCTTCAGCCGGCCCATATGGGGGGCGCACCAGCCCCTTGTGGCTGGTGCATTTCCCCTCTTGGCCCATAAGGCCCATATCTTTTGTCGGGGGTGCCCGGAACCCCTTCCGGTGACCCGATAAGTACCCGGTACCCCCTAAAACACTTCCAGTGTCTGAATACCATCTTCCTATATATCAATATTTACCTCTCGACCATTTAGAGACTCCTTGTCATTTCCGTGATCTTATCCGGGACTCAGGAAAGGATCGATATAGTTGACTAGAGGGGGTGAATAGGCAACTAACAATTTTTAGCTTTTCTTTACCAAATTAAACTTTGCATCAAAGTAGGTTGTCTAGATATGCAACTTGGTGAACAACCTGTATGATGCAACAACAACAAGCACACAAGAAAGCAAGGGATATAACACAAGTAAGCTTGCAAAAGTAAAGGCACGAGATAACCAAGAGTGGAGCCGGTGAAGAGGAGGATGTGTTACCGAAGTTCCTTCCTTTTGAGGGGAAGTACGTCTCCGTTAGAGCGGTGTGGAGGCACAATGCTCCCCAAGAAGCCACTAGGGCCACCGTATTCTCCTCACGCCCTCACACAATGTTAGATGCCGTGATTCCACTATTTGTGCCCTTGAAGGCGACCAAACCTTTACAAACAAGGTTGGGGCAATCTCCACAACTTAATTGGAGGCTCCCAACGACACCACGAAGCTTCACCACAATGGACTATGGCTCCGAGGTGACCTCAACCATCTAGGGTGCTCAAACACCCAAGAGTAACAAGATCCGCTAGGGATTAGTGGGGGGAATCAAATTTCTCTTGGTGGAAGTATAGATCGGGGCCTTCTCAACCAATCCCGAGCAAATCAACAAGTTTGATTGGCTAGGGAGAGAGATCGGGCGAAAATGGAGCTTGGAGCAACAATGGAGCTTAGGGATGGAAGAGGTGAGTCTTCTTGGAGAAGAAGACCCCCTTATATTGTGGGGGAACAATTCCAACTGTTACCCACCACTCAGCCCGCGACCCGCGGTACTACCGCACCACAGGAGCGGTACTACCGCACGGGCCTGCAGTACTACCGCAGCGGACCGCGGTACTACCGTGGGCGTGGCAGAGCCTGGACCTGAACAGAAGAGCACAGACAGGGAGTGGTAGAACCGCAGGCGCGGTACTACCGCGACCCTATGCGGTACTACCGCAGGGCAGCCACAGTCCAGGCACGATAGGCACAGATGTAAAAAAATTACATCCATGACTACCTCCGCTGAGATTTTATCGATGCGAAAATCTGACAGGGTACTACCGCGAACCAGGGGTGCTGTACTACTGCGAAGGGTGCGGATGTAAAAAATTACATCCGCCCCTACCTCCGCTCCCGCTGCTGTACCTGGCCAGGCGACATGGTACTACCGTGCCGTAGAACGGTACTACCGCGTAGGGCGCGGATGTAAAAAATTACATCCGCCCCTACTACCGCTTGCGCAGCAGCACCAGGCCAGAGCACACGGCAATACCACTTAGAGGGAGCGGTAATACCATGGAAGCCCACGGTACTACCGCTGGCTCCTGCGGTAGTACCGCTCAGAGGAGCAGTACTACCACGAGCCTGAGAAGAGCAACTCAGAGTTCTTCATTTCGCAGAGACAAGGTGAGACGGAGGAAACTCCAAAGAGCCAAAGGAAAGGCGGTGCAAAAGGGGCGTGTACATGAGATTCCACCCAAACCTTTCCAAAGCGGACCCCCTCTTAATAGTACGGCTTTCCTACGACTCAACTCCACCAAAAAGAACGGTAGAGAAACGTCGTCTTCAATAATCTTCGAGGGGCATCAAATCGTCTTGTATTTAGTCATGATATATTTAAAAAGCTCAATACACACGATTAGTCCACAAAAGCATTGTCATCAATCACGAAAACTACTAAGGGACAAGAATGCCCTTACAATCTCCCCCTTTTTGGTGGATTGATGACAATACGGGATTTGCACAAAGGGAAAGAATATAGCACAAGCAAACCCCACATCTCTAGAATATAGACGAGCTCCCCCTAGATTCGTGCTAGAGAGTAAAGTGCTTTGGACTGCACGGCACGAATACTAGGATCACCAATCCCCCTATATTTTAGAGACAAAGCATATCTTGCAATGATAAGGCTAACACTAAACAAGATAGTAAATATGAGCATAACATAAATAGCACGATATAGCATAAGCTCAATAAGGCAATAAGGTACGATAGAGTGCATATGTCTTACACCATATGATAAACTTAGTCTCACGAGCACAACCAAACCAAAGCAAACAAGTTCAACAGATGGAAAGCAAAGCGAACGGCGAAGCACAGAACACACGACACGCAAATCCTACACTCTCTCCCCCCCCTTTGGCATCAAGACACCAAAAAGGCAGCGATGGCACCTACAACAAAGGTGGTAGCTCAGGCGGAAAATGACTCCTCGTCGCCAAACTCCGCAGCAGGAATGTACTCCTCCTCAGAATCGGTCCACTTGTAGCCCTGCTTAGCCATCCAGGCAGCCTCGGGGGTGATGTGCTTCTCAGAGCCGCTGGACATGTCCTTGCCGCATGCCCTCAAGATCCTGCTGTCGCGACGGAGACCCGCCTTCTTAGCAACATGGGCCTTGTACTGACCCTGGACCTACATGCATAAAAGCCTCTTCATCTTGATGTCAACGAGGTAGGCATGCACCTGGCCCATGTAACCAATGTGCGGGAAGAGGGTGTTCTGGAAGAGCCGATGCATGATGTCAAGGAATGGGTTAAGCACCCACACCTTCTTCTTGCTGGGAAGAGTCTTCTAAACAAGGAATGGCATGAGCTTGTTCTTGTTGGCAGACCCAGAGTTGGCATGAGGGCGAACTCCAACTAGCGTGTCGAGCCCTTCATCTGGAACGTTAAGCAACTCCATGAACTCCTTCTATGTGACATCCGTCGACCATTGGTCATCCAAGTCATGGTCCTTGCTTCATCGACGCTGAAGTAGACCGAAGCAAAGAACTGTGCTATGATCTCTGGATCAAAATCCTTGTGGAAGGTGAGCATGTGCTCAATGCCGAACTGCTCCACCAGATCCAAGGCCTCCTCAAAGTACCCACGGTGCTTGTCCTGCCTCATATGATGCATGTCAATCCAGTGAACTTCCACGTAGAGGTTCTGCTTGGCCTTGATCACATCCAGATAGATCAGATTCTGCTGCTTGGTCCAGAAGAGATCATTGCCTCACAAGTTGGCCCGGGGATTCACATAGGGATTGAGCTTCCTTCAAATGACAAACTCGGCCTGGGGCATCTCATTCATGCCCATGACGGGCTCCTTCTGCTTGTTGGCGGTGTGCTTGGTCCTGCGTTGGGAAGCAGATGACCCCTCTAGAGCTTCATCTGGGTTGCGTAGCCGCTTTGACCCTGTGTCACGGCTGGGATTCGAGCGACGAGCAAGAGAACCAGAGCCACCACCTAGACACAAAACATAAGAACACGCATGGGAAACAAGATGGATCAATGCAAAAGACAAGGCCAAAGCTGAAGGAAACAAATAAGCACGAGATCTGGACAGAAAAAAGGGCTGGATAAATCTACGGAAGTACCGGGCCGGTGTACGGATGTAAAAAATTACATCCACTCCAGCCGCGGTAGTACCGTTCCAGGGTGGCACGGTAGTACCGTGCCTGGGGAGGAAGTAATTTTTTACTTCCGGGCGCCAAGCGGTAGTACCGCACCAAGGTGCGGAAGTGCCGCATGGCGCTAGTTACAGGCGAGGCTGCGGTAGTACCGCTCTAGGAGGAGCGGTAGTACCGTGCGGATCAAAAACTGCGACAAGAGTCACGGATCTGGATCTAGAACCTCCCCACGACGACATCGATACTACCGTTGATCAACCGGAACTATTTTGTCTATCCAAAGAACATGCTTACTACACTACCACGCTCCTACGAATCCCACTTGCACAGATTTAGCCAAAAATCTCAAGAACACCACATGCATCTCCCCAAGACATAAAAGCACAAGGAAGGACGAACAAGGAGAGGAACTTGGGGAAAAACCTTGGTCCATGGCAAGAGGGCGAGGTGGGTAACGATCCCACCGGTCGGAATCCGAGAAGAGCGGCCAGAAACGGAGATCCGGCGAAGGCCTCCGGCGCCGTTCTTGGGCAGGAGAGAGAGAGAGACTGGGTGGGGAATAGAGATGAATGGGTATGGGGGAGTTAGAACTCCCCCTGTCCCGCTCTTAACCCCCACCTGCTCGCGTGGGCGCGGAAGTACCGAGGGTCATCGCGGTAGTACCGCCTGGGCGGAAGTACCGCGCGCTGGGCGGTAGTACCGCTCTTCCAGCGGTGGTAAAAAATTACTGCCGCGATGGTAGCGGTAGTACCGTGCCCTTGGGAGGCAACTGAGCAAGCGCAAAGCCACCAACTCCTGCGGTAGTATCGTGGCTCTCCACGGTAGTACCATAACCCAAGAAAGTGCAAGTTTCACACGAGAGAAAGAGAGCAAATGCAATACAACCTTCGGAAACACCGAACAACTAAGAGGCGACCACAAACGACGACACAAACACGGCATAGAGAAGAGGAAAGCACAAGACAACAAAGACCAACCACGAGACACAACCTCTCCAAGGAGAGGGTGGTGGCCGGAGCCACCTATGTTTGAGTCAATTGGTATGGCACCGCGAAGAATTGTCCTTGGGTCCATGACCAAAACTCGTCTTTGAAGCACAAGTACCATCAAAAATGGCTAAAGTGAAAGAGTTGATCAATTTATGCATAATGGGGGGAGGGAGAGTTCATTGAGAGAACAACACTCCCCCTATGTACATGCCTACACCTAAACTAGACAACAAGTTGAGTGTGGTGGGATGTGCAAGGGTTCAAGTCACATTGCTCGAATCGATGATATTTATCTCATGCCTTAACTTGCGAAATCTTGCTTCATCCAAGGGCTTCGTGAAAATATCTGCAAGGTTATCATGAGTGTTGACATACTTGAGCTCGATCTCCCCTCGCCTAATATGATCCCGGATGAAGTGATACCGAATCTCAATATGCTTCGTCTTGAAGTGTTGCACCGGGTTCAAAGAAATCATTGTCACACCAAAGAGGCACTTTGTCACAAATGACACCGTAATCCTTTAAAGTTTGCCTCATCCATAAGAGTTGTGCACAACAACTACCGGCCGCCACATATTCCGCTTCGGTGGACGAGAGAGACACACAACTTTGCTTCTTGGAAGACCAACTCACCAAGGAGCAACCCAGAAATTGGCACCCTCCGGAAGTGGACTTCCTATCCACTTTATCTCCCGCCCAATCGGAATCCGAATATCCTTCAAGCTTGAAGTTTGCTCCTCTTGGGTACCATAAGCCAAAGTTTGGGGTATGAGCCAAATATCGAAAGATTCGCTTGACCGCCACATGGTGGCTTTCCTTCGGTGTGGCTTGAAACCGTGCACATATTCCCACACTCAACATGATATCCAGTCTAGATGCACAAAGGTAAAGCAAGGAGCCAATCATGGAGCGATATACCTTTTGATCCACCGCTTTACCATTGGGATCAATGTCAAGTTGGCACTTGGTAGGCATTGGAGTAGAAGCCGGCTTGACATCACTTAGCTTGAATCTTTTGAGCATGTCTTGAGTGTATTTGGCTTGGTTGATGAAGGTACCTTCTCTTATTTGCTTGATATCGAAACCAAGGAAGAACTTCAAATCTCCCATCGAAGACATCTTGAACTTAGAGGTCATGAGAGTGGCAAATTCCTCATTGAAAGCTTTGTTAGGGGAACCAAAGATAATATCATCAACATATAGTTGGCATACAAACAACTCCCCTTGGACCTTCTTAGTAAAAAGAGTGGGATCGACTTGCCCAACCTCAAATCCACGATCTTGTAACAACTCGGTAAGGTGGTCGTACCATGCACGTGGGGCATGCTTAAGGCCATAGAGTGCCTTATCGAGTTGATAGACATGATCCGGGAAGTAGGGATCCTCGAACCCCGGGGGTTGCTTGACATAAACCAACTCATTAATAGGACCATTAAGAAAAGCACTCTTCACATCCATTTGTTGTAACTTAAAGTTGTGATGGGAATCATAAGCAATCAACAAATGAATGGATTCAAGGCGAGCAACGGGAGCAAAAGTCTCACCGTAGTCGATACCCTCGACTTGGGAGTATCCTTGTGCTACCAATCTTGCCTTGTTACGAATGATGTTCCCATTAGCATCTTGCTTGTTCTTGAATATCCACTTGGTTCCAATGATGTTGTGGTTCCCCGACGGCCTTGGCACCAATCTCCACACCTTGTTGTACTCGAAGTTGTTGAGTTCTTCATGCATGGCATTGAGCCAATCCGAATCTTCGAGCGCCTCATAGATCTTTTGGGGTTCAACACATGAGACAAACGCATGATGTTCACAATAGTTTGCTAATTGTCTACGAGTGCTTACCCCCTTTCTTAGGCTTCCAACCACGTTCTCCATGAGATGACCTTGGGTGGTGAGCTTGGAAGCAATCTTCGCGGCACGACGCTCTAATTCCTCCTCGGATGTGGAAGGAGGAGGATTAACTTGATTATCCTGAGCATCGTCTTGAGCTTGTTCTAGATCTTGAGCTTGCTCTTGATCTTGAACTTGCTCGAGGGGGAGAACTTGACCTTGGGCATCATTTGGTGGTTCACCACCATCTTGAGGTTGATCTTGCCCTTGGTCTTGTTCACGAGGTTGAGGGCCTTCACTTTGTTCTTCGGAAGCGTGTGGGTCTTGGGGAGGTGATGGCTCCACTTGAGGGGAGCATTGTCCTTCTCCTTCGTCCATAAGGGGTTCCTCAATGGGTAGAATATGACCAATAGCCATTCTTCTTATGGCTTGGGGAGGAATTTCATCACCTATATCACAAGTACCACTTTGCTCCAATTGGGAGCCGTTATTTTTGTCAAACTCCATGTTACACGTCTCCTCAATGAGTCCGGTGGACTTGTTGAGGACATGGTAAGCATGAGAGTTTGTAGCATAACCAAGAAATATGCCCTCATAAGCTCTAGCCTCAAATTTAGACAAACGAAAACCTTTCTTGAGAATGAAACACTTACACCCGAACACCCGGAAGTACTTGAGGTTGGGCTTGTTACCGGTAAGTATTTCATAAGGAGTCTTGTTCAAGCCTTTGAGGAGATAGAGCCGATTGGATGCATGACATGCTGTGTTGATGGCTTCAGCCCAAAAGTTGTATGGAGACTTGAACTCCGCCATCATGGTCCTTGCCGCATCCATCAACATCCGGTTCTTCCTCTCCGCGACACAATTTTGTTGAGGGGTGTATGGTGCGGCATATTGATGCTTGATCCCCTCATCACTAAGAAACTCATCCAAGGTGTAGTTCTTGAACTTTGTGCCGTTGTCACTTCTTATTGTTAAGATCTTTGCATCATGTTGACGTTGAGCTTCATTTGCAAAGTCGATGACGGTTTGTTGAGTTTCACTCTTCCTCTTGAAGAAATATACCCAAGTGTATCTTGAATAATCATCCACAATCACCAAGCAATACTTTCTACCTCCAAGACTATCAAAGGATGGAGGTCCAAATAGATCCATCTGAAGGAGCTCCAAGGGTCTCTTCGAGTAGATGATAGCCGTGGGAGGGTGAGCCTTCTCATGAAGCTTTCCTTCAATACAAGCACTGCAAGCACGATCTTTGGCAAAACTAACATTTTTTAGTCCACGGACATGCTCCCCCTTGAGAAGGCTTTGCAAAGATCTCATATTGACGTGGGCTAAACGGCGATGCCAAAGCCATCCCACATCAACTTTAGCCATTAGGCATGTCACTGTCTTAGTGGGTCGCTCCGAAAAGTTAATCACATAAAGACCGTTCTCGACATGCCCAACAAAGGCTACTTTAAGAGTCTTGCTCCACAAGAGGGCCCCGGTATCAATATCAAAGAAAGTGGCAAAGCCCATGAGTGCAAGTTGACGAACGGAAAGTAGATTGAATGCAAGGGACTCAACAAGCATGACTTTCTCAATCGTTAGATCATGAGAAATGACAACCTTGCCAAGACCCAATACCTTAGAAGACGAGGCATCACCCCACTTGACGTTGGTGGGCATAGAAGGAATCTTGTGCACGTCCACCACCAAGTCCTTGCTTCCGGTCATATGATTCGTTGCTCCACTAGCGAGCAACCATGATCCCCCACCGGAAGCAAACACCTACAAGAGATCAATGCTTGGTTTTAGGTACCCATTTTGTAATGGGTCCTTTGATGTTAGTAACAAGGTTCTTAGGAACCCAAATAGACCATTCAATGTACTCATAAGGAGAACCAACAAATTTAGCATAAACATGCCCATCACTAGCACGCCACAACACATAAGAAGGGTTAAAGTCGCCGGCTTTGTTGGAGGAGGTGGTTTTGCCCTTTTTGACATCAACACCCTTCACATTGTTCTTCTTCTCCTTAGGAGCACCCTCTCCCTCTTTCACAAAAGTTTGCTTGAGAGGAGGAAGTCGTTTGGTCTTGTTGTTCTTCTTCTTCTTGCTCTTGGACTTGGGTTAGCTTATTACCTGACCAACTCTCTAGTTAGCTTATTACCAAAATCGGTCCTACCGAGTTTGTGTAATCGGTCTCACCGAGATTATGTTATGCCCTAACCCTAACCATATCGGTCCTACCGAGTTGCATGTCGGTCCCACCGAAAATCCTAACGGTCACTAGATTTGCTGAATCGGTCCCACCGAGTTTCTCAATTCGGTCCCACCGAGATTGGCAAGTTGTGTGTAATGGTTAGATTTTGTGTGGATGCTATATATACCCCTCCACCTCCTATTCATTCATGGAGAGAGCCATCAGAACGGACCTACACTTCCAGCATACATTTTCTGAGAGAGAACCACCTACACTTGTGTTGAGACCAAGATATTCCATTCCTACCATATGAATCTTGATCTCTAGCCTTCCCCAAGTTGCTTTCTACTCAAATCTTATTTCCACCAAATCCAAATCCTGTGAGAGAGAGTTGAGTGTTGGGGAGACTATCATTTGAAGCACAAGAGCAAGGAGTTCATCATCAACACACCATTTGTTACTTCTTGGAGAGTGGTGTCTCCTAGATTGGCTAGGGGTCACTTGGGAGCCTCCGACAAGATTGTGGAGTTGAACCAAGGAGTTTGTAAGGGCAAGGAGATCGCCTACTTCGTGAAGATCTACCGCTAGTGAGGCAAGTCCTTCGTGGGCGACAGCCATGGTGGGATAGACAAGGTTGCTTCGTCGTGGACTGTCGGTGTACAAAAGTAGGGGCTCCCTTTTTGATCCCTTTACTTGTGCACGGGCAGTCAGAGCCTCCTGCCACGGCCACGCATAATAGGGCAGGTATCGGTGTCAAAACCGGCGGATCTCGGGTAGGGGGTCCCGAACTGTGCGTCTAGGCGGATGGTAACAGGAGACGAGGGACACGATGTTTTACCCAGGTTCGGGCCCTCTTGATGGAGGTAAAACCCTACATCCTGCTTGATTAATATTGATGATATGGGTAGTACAAGAGTAGATCTACCACGAGATCAAGGAGGCTAAACCCTAAAAGCTAGCCTATGGTATGAATGTTGTAATGGAGGTTATGTCCTACGGACTAAAGCCCTCCGGTTTATATAGACACCGAAGAAGGCTAGGGTTACACAGAGTCGGTTACAATGGTAGGAGATCTACATATCCGTATCGCCAAGCTTGCCTTCCACACCAAGGAAAGTCCCATCCGGACACGGGACGGAGTCTTCAATCTTGTATCTTCGTAGTCTTGGAGTCCGGCGGACGATGATAGTCCGGCTGTCCGGACACCCCCTAGTCCAGGACTCCCTCAGTAGCCCCTGAACCTGGCTTCAATGACGATGAGTCCGGTGCGCATAATGTTCGGCATTGCAAGGCAGGTTCCTCCCTTGAATAATCCAGAGAAGATTGTGAACACCCGGATAGTGTCCGGCTCTGCAAAATAAATTCCACATTCCATCGTAGAGAGAATAAAATGTACACAAGTTCAATCTGCTGACGTATTTTGCGGCGTGACGTCACACCACTACCAAGCCTTTACTTGAATCGTTTTTTATTATACCACCTCAGCGCGTTTAGCGAGGCGGTTTCCTTGGCACGTCTTGTCGAAGCAGAGATCGTGTTCCCCTTATTCCGGGATTCTCATCAATACGGACGTGGGTAGCCCAACCGCGCCATTGATGGTGGCGCTTGGGAGATAAGCGAGTTTTACCAGGCCAGTGGGGACGCATAGTCTTCGTCCGCCTATATATAAGGGATAAGGATTTACCTTCTCACCTACGCCTTCTTCCTTCTTTGCTTATCCGTCTCCACGCACTCGAGCTCCAGCGCCCAAGTTCGCGCATCTCGCCTTGACCTTCTCCGACCATGTCCGGAGCGGGAGGCAAATGGTTGGCCTCCACCGTTAAGGAGGAGCACATCACCAAGCTGCGCAGCGCCGGATACCTTTCCGGCGACGTCGTGCATCGGCTGCCCGACGAGGGGCAGCTCATCCCCACCCCTGGGCCCCATGAGAGGGTCGTTTTTCTCCCCCACTTCCTCCATGGACTGGGCTTTCCACTTCACCCCTTTGTCCAGGGGCTCATGTTCTACTACGGCCTGGATTTCCACGATCTGGCGCCGAACTTCATCCTCAACATCTCGGCGTTTGTCGTCGTGTGTGAGGCCTTCCTCTGCATCCAGCCCCACTTCGGCCTATGGCTCAAGACCTTCAATGTCAAGCCGAAGGTTGTGAAGGGCACGCAAGCGGAGTGCGGAGGCGCCATGTTGGGCAAGATGCCCAACGTCCTTTGGTTCGAAGGGGCCTTCGTGGACTCCGTCAAGGGGTGGCAATCGGGGTGGTTCTATATCACCGAGCCGCGCGAACCCACGTGGGCGGCGGCCCCCGAGTTCAGATCTGGCATCCCCACGCAGCTCACCTCCTGGAAAGAGAAGGGCTTGCGGTGGGGTAATTCGAGGGAGCTGACGGGACTCCAAGCCTGTATCCAGAAGCTGGTGAACAAGAAGCTCAGGCTGGTTAACGTGGTCCAAGTCATGCTCGTCCGCCGGATTCTCCCATGCCAAGAACGGGCATTCAATCTGTCAGAGTTCAATCTGGAACAGCACCAGGCGCTGAGCGGGCTCTTCGACACAACGTACAAAGGCGCCTGGAGGGTGCTGTTCAAGGGCGCCGAAGCCCCCGCATCCGCGACGGAAGATCGCGGATTTCACTCGCAGCGTCCAGCTGACGAGGTAAGTGATTCTACCCCTTTACGGTACACTTATTAATAGTTTGACCCTAAGCGGGTTTTAATCTCCCTTTTCCTTTGATAGGAATGGATGAAGAAGGCCGAGCAGCTCATCTGCCCGGCTCCCATGCCAGAAGACCCAGTGGACGCCCGCCTAGCGGGGCTGCTGGTCCCGGCACCGCACGTGGTGCCGGAGAAGAAGGCCAAGAAGGTGGCCACGGGTACTCGAAAGAGTTCCCGTTTTTAGGTGTCCGACGACTCCGAGGCGGATTCCTCCCCCGAAGATGAGGAGGAGGAAGAAGACTCTCTCCTAGAGGAGGGAGAGAGAAAGAGGAAGGCCTCCCCAACAGGGGAGGCCGAAGGATCCAAGAGGGGAAGAACTATTCCCCCGGACAGCTCCGCCAACACCAACGTTGGCGAAGAAGAGTGGCCTTCAAGGGCCAGGCCTCCGGCGAGATCGTAAGTATCCGGATCCCTGAATCTGCAATTTCTTTCGTGTCACATGGTGTCTTTCTAATGCCGCATACTGCTCGCAGTCCGGCCGATGATGATCTCCCTGCTTCATCGAGCGGGTCGTTGGCGGCGTCGGATGTGGAATCCATCCCGACTGCCTCCACCCCTCGCGCCGATGAGGACGCCGAGGTGGGATCCCGAAAAGGGACCCATCAGGAGGAGGCTCTGGAGGCGCCGCAAGGCAGCCTCCCGGACTTTGCGCCGGACTCTACGCCGGAACCTGCAGTGGTTCCAGAGTCCGGCAGACAGCCCCTTCGTAAGAAGGGCAAGACCATGACACCGGTGACCCCCGTCCAACCGGAGGCGCCGGACAACTTGTTGGAGGCGCTCAAAGGCGCTTCCATCGAGGACGAACACCGCACTATCATGAGTGCGGTGATTCACAAAGTTCAGCTCGCCAAGAGCAGGCTGACCGAAGCCTGCAGCAGCCTTCTAACAGGCTTTGAGGTAAGAAGTTAAAATTATGTAATGTAATACCGCATAGACAGTAGCCCCTGATGCTCAGTTCAGCGTTCGGAAAGAAAAGCCGGACTGAGGATCTTTAAAAGATATTCGCAGGGTTGCTTAAAATATGTCGATATGGGTTTGCAGGCTGCGCTGCTGACCTCTGTCGCACTGACTGCAGAGGTTGGTGCATTGAAACAGGATCTCGAGCGGTCCGAGCAAGAGCTCGGCCATGCCAAGAAGCAGCTCGAGGACAAAGAAGGTGAGTAACACCACTTTGAAGATTTACCTTACAGAAAAGGATTTAGGTTGCAATAAAAATGACAAGGATAACGTTGGTACTGCAGGGGCCACTGACGAGGTGGCAGCCCTGAAAGAGGCTGTGTCCGCGGCTGAACGCAATGCGGCTGCGGAACGGGCCGAGCGAGAGAAGCTAGAGGCGCGGGTGGCGGAAGTGCGGCAAGAGCTCCAGGCTCTCATGGAAAAGCATGAGAGTTTCGAGCGCGACTCCAAGACTCGAGAGTCCGAGCTCGCCTCGGCTCTCAAAAGTGCCAAGTCCGCCAAGGCCGAGGCCCGTAAGGCCCTTCAGGAGGTTGAAGATGTGAAGAAGATAGCAGCGGGTAAGGCATTTTTCATGCAAAGCAAGCATGTTAATGTGAACTACCTGATACTTACCCGAATTCGGAGCTCTCTAGGGGCATTTGCAGATATGCCGCGCAGTGTATCCGATGCCGCCGCATTTTACCGTGGCCAGGAGGGGAGCTCAACGGAGAAGGTCTTCTGGTCTCAGTACGCTGAGGCCGGCCATCCGGTGCCCCCTAGCGAGCAGCTGAAGCAGCTGGTCGAGCTCCACAAGGCGGCTGAGGAGGCCATGAAGGGTCTTATAGTCCGGCTGTGGCCTGGGCAGGCCCTGCCTGGGAGCTACTTCGGCCTCGTGCGGCGGCTGGTGGATGCATGCCCCTGGGTGGAGGTCATCAAGCGCTCCGCCTGTATTGAAGGTGCCCGTCGGGCCCTTGCCCGCACAAAAGTGCACTGGGGCAGGCTGGATGCGGAGAAGCTTCTTACTGACCCGCCGCCACCGGGCAAGGAGTATCGTATGCCTGAAATGTACTATAAGACTGTCCTGAAGGGAGCCCGCGATATTGCGGATGAATGCCCCCGATATGTAATTTTTGAGTAAACTCGCTATGTATTATCCTTTGCGCTGAAAACGATGTTCATATGCGCTGAGCAACACTTGTTTAATTTAAAATATTGCCTTCTGTGCGGCCGTTTATAAAATCTGAGAGATGGCAAGTCGTTGGCTTCAGCCCCCGAGCCGCAAGTGCTGGGGTGGTCGGGATAAACTTGAGCACTCTTGTTCCCATTGTTGGGTCCATCGAGGGAGGCACTCAACACAACGAACCAGGCAACCGGACTTATAATGCTTGAACACTCTCACTTAGCCATAGAATTCTATAATTTTAAATTTCGGCGAAGCCCCTAGTATTCGGAGGACCGAATTCGGGGCGCTATCCACGCCTTCGTCGGACATTATCCGGTACTTCGCTCGAAGCGGCATAAGTCTTTAGGGACCTGAAAAGACCTCTCGAACAGCGACCGGTCTCTCGCCTTATCATGCCAGTCAGTTTTAGCTTTCTCCACTGAGGCGCTCGCCCAGCTCAACCGGGGCGCAATCGCAGTGGTTCTCCCAGTGCCACCTTAGCCGACAGAATGGAACGTAAGGCACCAAAACATGGGAGCCGGGCAAACCCAACTATTGACCCAAGACATGATTCGGAGCCGATTCATATAATGCTATAAGTTCGGGGTGCCGCACTTGTGAAAGTGTTCGGACTTATCACACCATAATGCGGGGAACGTAACCCCTGGTGTATTGGGTCGTATCAAAATATACGGGTGCAGGATGTCATTTAATGAACATATATATATAAAGTAATGTAATTGCAGGCGAAAAGTACTGCATTATTTATCCAAGGGAGTCTGCTACGAGTGCAGACTGATACAAATAGTGCGGTAAGCAAGGGTTTGGACTAATTAAACATGTCCCCCTCCAGGGGTGAGCTGCGGACTTGGTGTATATAATCAAATTTAATGCTCATAATGGAGACCACCTGAGTGTTCGTCGCAGCCTTCTTTCTTCCCTGGCTGTTGCATCGTGAGTTCGGCAGGTTCACCGCCGGACAGGGCCTCTGGTTAATGGAGTCCTATGTATACAAAGAAGGAAATAATAATAATAAAGAGTGATACACTTGCGAGCCCCTGGTGTGGTCGAGCCGCACTCTGGGTCTATTGTGGTCGTGCCCCTTCCCCTACGCCCATGGTATCTCCAGAGCGTAATGATGTACGCGGAGGGTTGTTCTTGCGATCATGCGAGGGCTGGGGTCAGGGCCGCATTGCTATGCGTGCTTGGATCGTGCCAGGTGGTCTTGGTTGGTGTTGCTTCGGGCGCGTTTGGCTGTATCCGGCCGTTTAACGGCCGGACTCGAAAATTGCCTTAAAAGGCTGCTCTGTACTTCTGCCGCGAGAGCCGCTGTATGTTCCTCCGTTCGGAGGGAGCGTTCCGTATTTCCGTTGACCGTGATGACTCCGCGGGGGCCTGGCATCTTGAGCTTGAGGTATGCATAATGCGGCACCGCGTTGAACTTTGCAAATGCGGTTCGTCCGAGTAGAGCGTGATAGCCGCTGCGGAATGGGACTATGTCGAAGATTAACTCCTTGCTCCGGAAATTATCCGAGGATCCGAAGACCACTTCCAGTGTGACTGAGCCTGTACAATTGGCCTCAACACCTGGTATGACACCTTTAAAGGTCATCTTTGTAGGTTTAATCCTTGAGGGGTCTATGCCCATCTTGCGCACTGTATCCTGGTAAAGCAGGTTCAGGCTACTGCCGCCGTCCATCAGGACTCTCATGAGGTGAAATCGATCGACGATTGGGTCTAAAACCAATGTGGCGAATCCGCCATGGCGGATGCTGGTCGGATGGTCTCTTCGGTCGAAAGTGATCGGACAAGAGGACCATGGATTGAACTTCGGGGCGACTGGCTCCATCGCGTATACGTCCCTTAGTGCACACTTCCGCTCCCTCTTGGGTATATGGGTTGCGTATATCATGTTGACCGTCCGCACTTGTGGGGGGAAACCCTTCTGTCCTCTACTGTTCGGCGGCCGGGTCTCTTCCTCATCGTCGCTATGCAGCCCCTTGTCATTGTTCTCGGCAATTAACTTGCCTGCCTGCTTGAATACCCAACAGTCTCTGTTGGTGTGGTTAGCTGGCTTTTCGGGGGTGCCATGTATCTGGCATAAGCGGTCGAGTATCCGGTCCAAATTGGACGGACCCGGAGTTGTTCTTTTGAATGGATTCTTCCACTGGCCGGGTTTAGAGCCTCGGAATCCGGCATTGACTGCCGTATCCTCCTTGTCGTCACCGTTAACACGGCGTTTAGTTTTGCTTCGACGCGACCTGCCATTGTGGTCCTTAGTATCCGGACTGCCAGAATTTTTACTGAGGTTGTTGCTGCGGGCTAGCCAGCTATCCTCTCCCGCGCAAAAGCGGGTCATTAATGATGTGAGGGCTGCCATTGATTTCGGCTTTTCCTGTCCCAGGTGCCGGGCTAGCCACTCGTCGCGGATGTTATGTTTGAAGGCTGCGAGGGCCTCTGCATCCGGACAGTCGACGATTTGGTTTTTCTTTGTCAAGAACCGTGTCCAGAACTGTCTGGCCGATTCATCTGGCTGCTGAATTATGTGGCTTAGGTCATCGGCGTCTGGTGGCCGCACATATGTGCCCTGGAAGTTGTCGAGGAATGCGGCTTCCAGGTCTTCCCAACACCCAATTGACTCTGCGGGCAAGCTATTGAGCCAATGCCGAGCTGGTCCTTTAAGCTTGAGTGGGAGGTATTTGATGGTGTGGAGATCATCACCGCGGGCCATATGGATGTGAAGGAGATAATCTTCAATCCAAACCGCGGGGTCTGTTGTGCCATCGTAGGATTCAATGTTTACGGGTTTAAACCCTTCAGGGATTTGATGATCCATTACTTCGTCAGTGAAGCATAGCGGGTGTGCGGCGCCTCTATATTGAGCAATGTCACGACGTAGCTCGAGTGAGCGTTGTCTGCTGTGTTCGGCCCGGCCGGAGTTGTTGTATCCGGTGCGATGGTATTCGTCGTGGGTCGTGGGGCACCCCCGTGATCCGTAGATGGATCTAGATTGCCTTGCTTTGTCCTCCAATATATTTTGCAAGTCCGGCGCGTTCCCTCTTGGCTTCGTACTTTTGGAGCGATGCCGGGGTACGGTCTTGGTGGAGGGCCTGGATGCCTCTCTGTCGCGACCACGGGGTGGTCGGTCGGCCATATCGTGCGCTGGTGATGAAGGTATGTATGCTTCTTCCTCTAATCGGGGGAGCAACTTGCGTTTTGGGTAACTTTTGGAGGGACGTTCGAGTTCATACTCTTCGGCCGCGAGGACCTCAGTCCATCTGTTGACCAGCAGGTCCTGATCAGCTTGAAGCTGCTGCTGCTTTTTCTTTAGGCTATTTGCCGTGGCGATAAGCCTGCGTTTAAAACGCTCTTGTTCGACGGGATCCTCAGGCACGACGAATTCGTCATCGCCGAGGCTTGCTTCGTCTCCGGAGGGAGGCATGTAATTATCATCCTCGACCTCTTCGTCTGCCGCTCTCACGCGAGGGCTTGCTTCTGCGTCCTCCTGTGCTGAATCTTGCTGGAGGGGATTGTCTTTGCACTATCTGGAGTGTTATTATCTCCTGTGCCGGAATCTCCATTCTTGCTGTGGTGGGATTTAGAGCGGCGCCGCTGACGTCGGCGCTTGGGCTGTTTCTTTAAGGAATCTGCCTCCGCTGCTTCTTCGCCGTCCCCATCTTTTGGGGTGTCCACCATGTATATGTCATATGACGAGGTGGTCTTCCAGTGCCCTGTAGGCGCTGGTTCCTGTTCGTCTCCGGCATCGTCGTCCATACTGTCGATGTCTTCGAAGTCGTAGTCTAGCATGTCGGTTAGATTGTCGACAGTGGCTACAAAGTGGGTGGTGGGTGGGGTCTGAATTTCTTCGTCGTCCGTATCCCAACCATCCTGGCCATAATCCGGCCAGGGTTCTCCGGATAGCGAGAGATGCTTTAGCGAATTTAGGATGTCGCCAAAGGGCGAGTGTTGGAAGATGTCCGCGGCCGTGAACTCCATGATCAGCGCCCAATCAGATTCGATTGGCAGGGGCGCAGGAGGTTCGGAGTCCGGCAAGGAGTCCAGCGCCTCGGAGTCACGAGATTTGCAAGGGACAAGGTTAGTGTTCGGCTCCATCGCCGTGGAAGGTGCAGCCCTCGAGGCGGTGTCCAGCCACCGGTCCTCGATCTGGGCGATCGGCTCCGGACTGAGGGCCGGAGCGGATTTGTGTGCAGCCACCAGGGCACTGTCCGGCGGCAGAGCTAAATCATGCCCATCGTGACAGCGCGGCACGCTCGGCTGAGGGTCGAGTCCATCGAGGATCAAGTCCCCGCGGATGTCGGCCGTGAAGTTTAGGCTTCCGAACCTGACCTGATGGCCAGGGGTGTAGCTTTCGATCTGCTCCAGATGGCCAAGTGAGTTGGCCCGCAGTGCGAAGCCGCCGAATACGAAGATCTGTCCGGGGAGAAAAGTCTCACCATGGATGGCGTTGTTGATTGGAGAAGCCATCGAGCCTATCGCTGACGGCTCAGAGGAACTCTCAATGAAAGCACCAATGTCGGTGTCAAAACCAGCGGATCTCGGGTAGGGGGTCCCAAACTGTGCGTCTAGGCGGATGGTAACAGGAGATGAGGGACACGATGTTTTACCCAGGTTCGGGCCCTCTTGATGGAGGTAAAACCCTATGTCCTGCTTGATTAATATTGATGATATGGGTAGTACAAGAGTAGATCTACCACGAGATCAAGGAGGCTAAACCCTAAAAGCTAGCCTATGGTATGAATGTTGTAATGGAGGTTATGTCCTACGGACTAAAGCCCTCCGGTTTATATAGACACCGGAGAAGGCTAGGGTTACACAGAGTCGGTTACAATGGTAGGAGATCTACATATCCGTATCGCCAAGCTTGCCTTCCACGCCAAGGAAAGTCCCATCCGGACACGGGACGGAGTCTTCAATCTTGTATCTTCGTAGTCTTGGAGTCCGGCGGACGATGATAGTCCGGCTGTCCGGACACCCCCTAGTCCAAGACTCCCTCAGCAGGAAAGGGAAGCCGGAGAGAAGCCGAAGGCACAAGACAAACAAAGCAACGACAAGGACCAAGGCCACAATGATCAGATGGACGAAGCAGGTTTCCCTGGCAAGGACCCTTGCCGGGGCAGCCTCAGCGGCCCCGGCAAGACCCTTGCCGGGGCGGCTCTCCCACACCAGCTGAGTGAGCCACCTTTTGAGCCCACCAACGCTAGATAGACGCATTGGGACAGGGCTCGGGAGGCACCTCCGTGGTGGCATGCAGATCTTTGTGAAGACATAGAATGCTCAATATCAGATGATGATTGGAGGGTAACAATCCTCACCAAGATCCTCATCGAAGAAATCCACAAGACCCCCGGCAAGATCCTTGCCGAGGACGCCTGCGCGCCACGGCAAGACCCTTGCCAGGCCACCCGCCAAGACCCTTGCCGGGCCACCTGGTTAGGCCCTTGCCAAGCGCGCCAGCGAGGCCATCGCCAGGCCCACGCAAGCCAAGCCTCCTCTGCCGTTCGCATGCAGCTGTCGACCCAACCAGTTGGGCAGGCACCTGCGTGGCAACATGCAGCCCTTAGTGGAGGCTCCACCACCGCGCCACCTCAGATGTCTACATGCCTACATGGCACCGCATGCACCGCTGACCAGGGCGCGTGTTGAAGCGAGGAGGAGCGGCGACAGACAGGACGGGCCTCGCTCCTGCCCCCGATAAAGTGGAGGGACACCTAAGCTTCGCATTAAATGCGCTTTGTCATGCAATACCAGCGATAAGCTCATAGCGCTGTAGCACTTTCCACCTCATGTGTGCCACTATGGCAGCCCCTTTCGCCTATAAAAGGAGGCCCATGGCGCACGAGGGAAGGATTCGGCTCTTTCGAACCTAGCAGCACCCAGAGCTAGTTCAAGAGCTCAAGAACACTAAATACATCCACCAAATCAGGATCGTAGGGTTTTACGCATCTTTGCAGCCCGAACCTGGGTAAATCCCCTTTGTGTTGTCTACTAGTCCTGCTCTTCTCACGATCCCCGCGCCCCGCAGCCGTAGTAGGGATTCCAGTAATCCCATAGGTGTCGTTTCCCACCGACATCTTTGGCGCGCCAGGCAGGGGTGGCGCAATTGTGAGAATCTGGCCTAGCAGTCAACCTAGCTGTTCTTCATTGCCATGGCTCCTAAGAAGAAGACGACCACGGCGATCGGTTCGTCCGGGACCGGGTTGGTACCGGCGCGGACCGGTAGCGGGCCAGTCGCGGAGAGAACCCGTGGCGCAGCCCGCGAACATCTACATCACCCTGATGGTTCAGGCCTGGCGAGTGGTGTCGTTCGCACGCTAGGCGACGAGCCACCAGTCGCGGGCTCCAGAGGTGGAGTCGGGGCCCCCGCAGGCGGCGCGGGGCCATCCAGGGGCGCCGCCGTCCCGCCAGGCGGCGGCACGACGACCACCAAGACACCAACACCGGCGCCCACGGCGCGCTTCTCTCAGGTTGTGCATGATGAGCAGCGTCACCCTGCCGGTGACCCTGCACGCCGCCCTGGGAAGAGTCCCGTGCGCCCATCGTATGACGAGAAGGGCCGGCATGCACGCCGAGGTGCTGACGGAGGTGGCGAACGGCTGCTGGGCCGTGACGCAGCTCCTTCTAACGCGGTTCGAAGTCGAGGCGCATCGCGGTCCACCCAGCTCTCGCCGCCACCCATGCCAGCGGAAGCCCTAGCACGCGCAGCTGCTCCTCGATTTTCCTCCCGCCACGGAGAAGCTCGATGAGTGGAGGGCCACCGTCCGAAGCCTCGTCGGCATCGCCAACAACGATGAGTTGGGCCGGCGGGACCCGTAGGCCGTCGCTCCACCGGGCCACTGCATGCCAGCGGAGACCATGCTGGAGGTGATGTAGCCACGGTGCACTCCCCTCCTCCGTCCCGGCCACCCCAGGCGTCGGTTCATCGCGACAACGCTCGAGACGATATCTCCATCGCGTCGTCCGACCCGCGAACCAACCGCAATCAGCGTCAAGTCCTTCGGGGGTGGGCTCATGAGGATGCTCGAACTACGATCGAGCACCGACATGACGCGCGCCACCAGTCGGACAGGCGGGTAGGGCCCGCTATGGACCACCCAGCGCCGGGAGGCTACGGTGGCCTACCTTACGAGGTGGGTTGTCTGGCCTTCACCCATGAGCTGTGGCAGTTCCAGTGGCCCTCCCACCGTACGTTCAAACCCGATGTTGGTGAGAAGTACAACGTCAAGACTCACCCATCAGAGTTCCTCAGCATCTACACCATCGCGATGCAAGCTGCTGGGGCCCGCGATGATAAGGTGCTTGCCAACTACTTCCCGTTGGCACTCAAGCCTAATGTTATGTCATGGTTGATGCACTTGCCGGTGGATTCCATCTCTTCTTGGGCGGATCTGTGCCATGAGTTTGTTGGCGCCTTTACCAGAGGTCACCAGGCTCATGGGCAGGTGAGTGATTTACACATCATCCCCCAGAAGGAAGGGGAGAACTTGCACAAGTACATCCAAAGGTTCAGCCGAGTATAGTACAACACCCCAGACGTTCATCCTGCCGCCGTGATCAGTGCGTTCCATCAGAATGTGCGCAATCGTAAGATGTGGGAAGAGCTGGCGATGAACAAGGTCAGAGATGTGGCCGAATTTATGTTCTGGCCGATCGATGCGCTCGTGCTGAAGAGGGAAGGAAGTACCCCGGCGAAGACGCCGGTGCGGAAACTAACTCCACGGATAACACCGCCACCCGAGTGAAGAAGGGCCGACGCCGTAACAGGAAGCGCAAGGGCAAGGCCGTGCTTGCCGTCGAGGGATCCGACCACACTAGTGCCACCAAGAAGACCAAGGCGAGCGACCCCGGCAAGGAGGTTGCCGGGTGTGACGCTTGCCGGGCCTTGGCTGCTACCGACAAGCCAGGAGGCTCCGACAAGCAGTACTGCAGGATCCACCGCACTAAGGGCCATGATCTCCAAAACTGCCGGCAGGTAGAGCTGCTCGCCGAGAAGCAGAAAGCCGAGTATGAGCGGCGGGACAAGAAGAAAGGCCCAGATGGTGCCGAGGGATCCGGTAAGAAACGTGGCGGTCAAGGAGGCCGCCGCGGCAAGGATAATCAGCAAGAGAGGCCCGCCCGGGGCCGCGACAAGAAGCAGGAAGACGATGATCATGATGAGGATGACGAGTCCGGCGACCACGAGTTTCAGAAAGCCACAGAGGCCATGTGCGTCGATGGTGGCGCCTCGCTGCATACATCCCACCGCCAACTCAAGCAGTGGGCACGTGAGGTCACAGTGGTGGAGCCATCGTTCGACGCACGGAAGCCGCTGAAATGGTCTAGCACGCCCATCATCTTCGACACCGAGGACCACCCTGACCGCACTACTGCGGTCAGGTGCTTGCCATTGTTGGTTTCACCAACAATCCGCAACCTCAAGGTGACGAAGATGTTGGTTGACGGTGGGGCCGGCCTAAACTTGATCTCGCCTGTTGTGGTTAAAAGGCTGCAGATCCCTGATGGAGACCTCAAGGAGACGGGCACGTTCCAAGGGGTTAACCCGGGGAGGAGCCAGCCAAAGGGAAAGATCATGCTGCCCGTGACATTCGGAGGCGAGCTGAACCACAGGACGGAGAGGATTGTTTTCGATGTAGCCGAGATCCCCTTGCCTTACAACGGGATCCTCGATCGCCCGGCACTAGCCAAGTTCATGGCGGCTTCACACTACGCCTACAACATGCTGAAGATGCCCGGGCCGATGAACATCATCACCATCCCCTCTGACAAGAAGGATGCACTGATCTGCGCCTACCAACTCTACCGGGAAGCAGTTGCAGCAACTGCCGCTAAGGCACCTGCTCCTGCCGACGGAGCCCCGGGGGGGAAGAAGACTGGCGAGACCCCTCACACCCACTCCTGCAAGCGCACCTCTTCGGGGTGTTGCACTTCCGTTGAGAACGTGCCAGAGAGCTCCGCCGGCAAGAGCAAGAAGTCCAGAGCTACACCACCAGAGACCAAGAAGGTGCCCGTCAAGGAGGACGGCACGGGGGGAGCTTTTACCATAAGCTCCACCCTCGACGGCAAATAGGAAAGCGAGCTCGTCACCTTCCTGCGGGCGAATGTCGATGTGTTTGCATGGCAAGCCTCTGACATCCCCGGTGTTCCCAGGGAGGTGATTGAGAACCACCTTGCTGTCTGTCCTCATGCGCGGCCCGTCAAGCAGAAGGTCAGGAAGCAAGCTCCGGAGAGGTAGGAGTTCATCACGGAGGAAATCAGAAAGCTAGAGGCGGCACGCTTGGTGAGAGGAGTACTCCATCCGACGTGGTTGGCCAATCCGGTAGTGGTGCGCAAGGCAAATGGGAAGTGGAGGCTGTGTATTGACTACACAGACATCAATAAGGCATGTCCAAAGGATCCCTTCCCGTTACCGCGCATCGACCAGATTATTGACTCCACGGCTGGGTGTGACTTGTTATCATTCCTTGACGCCTACTCGGGATACCACCAGATCTTCATGACAAAAGAAGACGAGGAAAAGACAGCATTTATCACCCCATGTGGTACGTATTGCTTTTTACGGATGCCTTTCGGGTTGAAGAGTGCTGGCTCAACCTTTGCAAGAGCAGTCCAAATTGGTTTTGAGCCCCAGCTGCATAGAAATATGGAAGCTTATATGGATGACATAGTGGTCAAAACGAAGGACAAAGCAACACTTGTGTAAGATCTGGAGGAAACATTTGGGAACCTGCACAAGATCAACCTCAAATTGAACCCTGAGAAGTGTGTCTTTGGTGTCCCGTCCAGCAAGCTTCTTGGGTTCTTTGTGTCCCAGCGTGGGATTGAAGCAAACCCAGATAAGACCAAGGCCATCGAGCAGATTGAGGCACCCAAACGGATCAAGCACGTGCGTCGGCTCACTGGTTGCGTTGCCGCCATGGGCCGGTTCATCTCCAAGTCCGCGGAGCGTGCCCTTCTTTTTTCAAGATCTTGAAGAAGGCAGGGCCAGTGAAGTAGACCCCAGAGGCCGAGGAAGCGCTGCAAGATTTGAAGAAATACCTCTCCTATACGCCAGTGCTGGTTGCACCCAAACCACAAGAACCGTTGCTGCTTTATCTGGCGGCAACAAATCAGGTGGTTAGCGCCGCACTAGTGGTGCAGAGAGAGGTCGATGAGGAGACAGCAGAAGCGGCAGAGTCAACGGTTGGTGGGCCAGAACCCTCCCTGGCAGGGCTCAGTCCCGGCAAGACTGAGTCCCCGGCAAGGCTTGGTCCCGGCAAGACTGGCGCCAGTGCGACAGGACTCACGCGACCGGGTGAATAGGCGCAGAAGAAAGAAATGGCACAGCACCCAGTTTACTTCGTCAGCTCCCTCTTACAGGGGGCTATGTCGAGGTACTCGGGTGTGCAAAAGCTGCTCTTCGGCCTCCTTATGGCTTCGAGGAAGCTACACCATTACTTCCAAGCGCACGAGATCATGGTGGTCACCCGCCTCCCATTGCAACGGATACTGTATAACCCAGATGCAACGGGGAGGATCGTGGAATGGGCCCTAGAGATGTCAAGTTTCGGTTTGAAGTTCGAAAGTACCTCGACAATTCAGAGCAGAGTCTTGGCGGAGTTTGTTGCAGAATGGACCTCGACGCCCGACGAAGAGGTACAGGAGACCACTCTCCATGGCAAGGAAATGAGCCGCAACTGGATCATGTACTTTGATGGTGCCTTCTCACTGCAAGGCACCGGTGCTGGTGTGCTGCTTGTCGCACCCACCGGAGAGCACCTCAAGTATGTCATCCAGATGCACTTCCCCCGGGAGATGTCAACCAACAACACCGCCGAGTATGAGGGTTTGCGTGCCGGTCTCAGGATCGCGGCAGACCTCGGAGTTAAAAAGCTCATCGTCTGGGGCGACTCACAACTCGTCGTCAGGCAGATAAACAAAGATTATCAAAGTATGTTGATGGAAGCTTATGTAGATGAGGTGAGGAAACTGGAGGAGCGCTTTGACGGTATACAAGCGGAGCATGTCCCTCGGGCGGAGAATGACATCGCCGACTACCTATCAAAGCGCGCTGCCCTCAAGCTACCTGTGGAACCAGGTACTTTTGTGCTTCAGTTAACTCAACCATCCGTTGAGCCGTCGACCAGGCAGAACAAGCGGAGGAAGCTAGGCCCCAGCAAGTACTTCCCCACCGAGCTCCCCGGAGCCGCCGGCGAAGATGTTGCCGTGGATGCCGATCCTGCCACGGGGTAACCGACTCCGGCAGGACCTCAGGTCATGGCCATGGAGGCGGCCGCTCCCGTGATAGAAGAAATGCCTTTGGTCCTTGTCGTCGAGCCACAGGCTCCGGCATGGGCGCAGCACACCGTCTGATTCCTTCAGAAAGGAGAGCTTCCTGAGGAGCAGGAAGAGGCAGAAAGAGTAGCCCGCCGGTCTGCTCTATACCAATTTGTTGATAACGAACTGTACAGAAAAAGACCGAATGGGGTGAAATTGAAGTGCGTCTCCCGGGAGGAAGGACTAAAGCTGTTGGCAGAGATACCTGGAGGCATATGTGGCTCCCACATAGGGTCGAGGGCCCTTGCCGGCAAGGCTTTCCGGCAAGGTTTCTTCTGGCCCACCGCCCTCCAGGATGCAACGACACTAGTAACCAAGTGTGAAGCGTGCCAGTTCCATTCGAAGAAGCTTCATCAACCAGCTCAAGCCCTTCAAACTATCCCTCTCTCCTGGCCCTTCTCGGTCTGGGGGCTCGACATACTAGGCCCTTTCCCCCGTGCTGTCGGGGGCTTTGAGTACTTGTACGTCACAATTGACAGGTTCACAAAGTGGCCAGGGGTGGAAGCAGTGAGGAAGGTGACAGCGCAGCCAGCCATCAAGTTCTTCAAGGGACTAGTGTGCCGTTTTGGGGTGCCCAATAGGATCATCACCAACAACGGCACACAGTTCATAAGCCACGCCTTCATGCAATACATCAAGGATCTCGGCAGCAGAGTCTGTTTTGCTTCCGTGGAACATCCACGGAGCAACGACCAAGCAGAGAGAGCAAATGATGAAGTCATGCGAGGCTTAAGAACGAAGACTTTTGACAGGCTGCGCAAGAGTGGAAGGCGCTGGATTGATGAGTTGCCGGCGGTTCTTTGGTCGATCAGAACGACGCCAAATCGAGCCACCGGCCAAACACCCTTTGCACTGGTTTATGGGGCAGAAGCAATTCTCCCCACAGAACTCATATACGGGTCACCTCGAGTGCTCGCTTATGATGAGCTTGAGCAAGAGCGATTGCGGCAAGATGACGCGACGCTCCTTGAGGAAGATCGTCTCCGGGCGGCTATGAGAGCAGCACGCTACCATTAAGCCTTGCGCCGCTACCATAGCTGCAAGGTTCATGCCCGGAGCTTTGAGGAAGGCGACCTTGTTCTTCGGCATGTTCAGTCAGCCAAGAATTCCAACAAGTTGATGCTAAAGTGGGAAGACCCTTATCGGGTAACGCGAGTCACCAGGCCCGGCGCAGTCCGGCTGGAGACCGAAGATGTCGTTCCAGTGAGCAACTCCTGGAACATCGAGCATCTCCGCAAGTTTTACCCATAAGGCGTGGCTGTCGGGCCTCCCGGCAAGCCACCCTTTTGTACAAGCCTTGCCGGCAAGGCATGGAACCCTTTGTACAGAGCCAGGCGCCCCTGAGCATAAATACACGAAGCGCTGGCGCCCTAAGTTATAGCATGCATGCTAGGTTGAGTCTCTTCCTTGGTTAGGGTTGATAGTGCTTAGCGGCGGCTAACCCCTAGCTTAGAGGTCGAGTGCGCGTCTGTTTACTCTTCTCTGTCTTCTTTGGTTCGCAGGACACATAAATATCCTTGTCGAGCTATTTTGGAGAAAAGGGGACGGACCAGCATCCGAGCCCCGGCAAGCCAAAGTTGCTGGGGGCTACAAGAGCAAAGATCCATCCGCGGCAAGCCAAGGTTGCCGGGGGCTGCAGATCCATCTAAGTTCTCTATCCCCTATCATGCGTTTCATTATGGACTGAGGTATGTGAAACCTCATTTTATCCTTAGGCTACCATGCCCCCTCATTCCGGACCCTAGGACTCATCTCCTGGGACCGAGTTTGGTCGTAGTTGCGGCATCAAGGAAATGAAACGAGGATCCTAAGCCCACCTCATCCCTGCCTCCGCCAAGGGCGTG
Organism: Triticum timopheevii; assembly: GCA_963921465.1. Lineage (NCBI taxonomy): Eukaryota > Viridiplantae > Streptophyta > Magnoliopsida > Poales > Poaceae > Triticum > Triticum timopheevii. The sequence continues at coordinate 271,885,956 of OY997262.1, read as the reverse complement.
AGAAAGGTCGAGCGAAGTGGGGGGACGGCAAGGCCTGTTGCCGGGCGAAAAAACATTTGTCTTCAAAAGCAACAAGGATTCCCTCCTTGTCGTGGGTTCCACCTGCGAACGAAAATCCCGGCAAACATCCCTTTTTCATTAAAAAAACATCCCATACAGGTACAGTTCATACGAAATGAAAAACATGAGCAAGGGGATTACAAGTTATAAAGCTAACAAAGGCCCGAAGGCTTACAAGACTAAAAAGAGATAAGGTGCTCGTAATCCCTTTCTTGTCCATCTCCTCAGGAAACGGAGCAAGAAAGCAGAAGGGCAAAAGGGGCGCCTAGGCAAGCTACGGGTGGCAGAAGACACCAAGAGAACATGCCGGCGGTCGCCTAGGAGAGGGTTGGTGGCGGCGGCACCGGGAAAAGAGCTGGAAGATGAGGCAGCGGTCCGTCAATGAAGGCGTCGGTGCTTGCGTACTCCGACTTGATGGCCGGCCACCCACCTTCTTCGCCTTCCCAGGCTTCCCTACGCCAGCCGCCCAAGGAAGCGGCCCCGAGAAGTCCAAGGAGCAGGCCCCTCCCCTGGCGGGTCCTGCCGGAGGAACGGCCAGGTGCATATGCTGCTGGTGCCGCATCCGCCCAGGCATGGGGCGTCCGACGCCAAGTCGGACTCATCCCCGTCATCTGCCCCGCTGTCCTCCTCGTCACTCCCACTCGAGGAAGTGTTCCCATCGTCGGAGGAGCTCTCCACGCAGAACTTCAGGCGAGTTCCAAGGTCTCCAAAGACCTTAACAGAGAGCAGGCCGTTCTCCATTAATTTGAAGAAGAGAACAAGCCCCACCGTCAAGTTGTGGACGCGGGCGAAGGTCTTCCACCCTTGGTGGAGATACATGAGGTGAGAGGCGGGGAACTTGACGTCGGCCCATGTGCCACTGTTCCCACAACCCCTTATGTGCAGCCGCAATGCCTGCAGCGGGTCCAGCTCCATCTCCCGCACAAATGGAGTCGGAAGGCGAAGGCGACGGCTCGGTGGCTGGCGCAGCCTGACGAAGAATTCACAAGGGTTGTCCCCGGTGTGGCCCTCCATCGGAGGAGGGGCTGCTGGCGGAGGTGAGGCTGATCTGTCGCCCCGTCCTCCTCTACCTCAAGCACCACGACGGCCTTGACCTCCCCCCTCCCCCTTCCTCTAGCGGCCAGCTCCGCCGCTACGAGCTCTTGGGGAGGAGTGATGCACTGTCTGGCTGAAACCCTCGCTGCCACCGATGAAGCGTCGCCACGCCCCCTCGCCATGGCAGAAGAAAGGAGGAAGCAGGAATGGAGAGAGGCAGATGGCGTAGGATTGAGAGGCACCGTTCCTCCCGCTCCCCTCTTTATAAAGGGGCGGGGGCGAGGCTCGGCCGCCCCCTCTCGGCCAATCCGGCCCGTTGAAGTGACAGCAAGCAGGGCCGTCGACCGCCCTCCCCGCACCATTGAAGGCGCGTGGGAATCGACCCACGCACATGCATGACTTCCCACGTCCCGCGCGCCTGTCATTTGCTCTGTGTTATGCATGCAGCGAACATGGCGCGAGGGACGGGCGCAGTGGGACACGTGGAGCGACGGTTCCCAAGCGAGGGAAGTAAATGGGAGGCGGCCCTGCGGTCTTGAAGAGACACACAAGCCGCCTCTTTACTGTCCACCAGAAGGTGACGCCAGCATGCTTCCATCAAGCGCGCGCATGACCCCCACGTCGCGCGTTCAACACAGGTCGTGGGGAAGCACTGCGGACGGAGCGATGGTCGTGGTAAAATCCGCCCCAAACTGCACGCGCACCGTTCTGGGCCTGACCCAACAACGTGCTGCGCTTATGTGTGGCCCAGGCCCGGGGGCTCCTGTCGGTGTACAAAAGTAGGGGCTCCCTTTTTGACCCCTTTACTTGTGCATGGGCAGTCAGAGCCTCCCACCACGGCCACGCATAACGGGGCAGGAAAGGGAAGCCGGAGAGAAGCCGAAGGCACAAGACAAACAAAGCAACGGCAAGGACTAATGCCACAAAGATCGGATGGACGAAGCAGGCTTCCCGGCAAGGACCCTTGCCGGGGCAGCCTCAGCGGCCCCGGCAAGACCCTTGCCGGGGCGGCTCGCCCACACCAGCTGAGTGAGCCACCTTTGAGCCCACCAACGCTAGACAGACGCATTGGGACAGGGCTCGAGAGGCACCTCCGTGGTGGCATGCAGATCTTTGTGAAGATATAGAATGCTCAAGATTAGATGATGATTGGAGGGTAACAATCCTCACCAAGATCCTCACCGAAGAAATCCACAAGACCCCCGGCAAGATCCATGCGGAGGATGCCTGCGCACCATGGCAAGACCCTTGCCGGGCCACCCGGCAAGACCCTTGTCGGGCCACTCGGTAAGGCCCTCGCCAAGCGCGCCAGCGGGGCCACCGCCAGGCCCATGCCAGCCTAGCCTCCGCCGCCGTTCGCATGCAGCTGCCGACCCAACCAGTTGGGCAGGCACCTACGTGGCAACATGCAGCCCTTCGTGGAGGCTCCACCACCGCGGCACCACAGCTGCCTGCCTGCCTACATGGCACCGCATGCATCGCTGGCCAGGGCGCGTGTCGAAGCGAGGAGGAGCGGCGACGGACGGGACGGGCCTCGCTCCCGCCCTCGATAAAGTGAAGGGACACATAAGCTTCGCATTAAATGCGCTTTGTCCTGTAATACCAGCGATAAGCTCATAGCACTGTAGCACTTTCCACCTCCTGTGTGCCACTGTGGCAGCCCCTTTCGCCTATAAAAGGAGGCCCATGGCACACGAGGGAAGGACTCGGCTCTTCCAAACCTAGCAGCACCCAGAGCTAGTTCAAGAGCTCAAGAACACTAAATACATCCACCAAAGCAGGATCGTATGGTTTTATGCATCTTTGCGGCCCGAACCTGGGTAAATCCCCTTTGTGTTGTCAACTAGTCCCGCTCTTCTCACGATCCCCGTGCCCCACAACCGTAGTAGGGATTCCAGTGATCCCATAGGTGTCGTTTCCCACCAACATGGACCCTTCGTGGGTGGAGCCCTCCGTGGACTCGCGCAACCGTTACCCTTCATGGGTTGAAGTCTCCATCAATGTGGATGTACAATAGCACCACCTATCGGAACCACGACAAAAACATCCGTGTCTCCAATTGCGTTTGAATCCTCCAATCCCATCTCTTTACATTCTTGCAAGTTGCATGCTTTACTTTCCGCTGCTCATATACCCTTTGCATGCTTGTTTGCTATGTCTTGTGAGTGTTAAACTTGTGACAAAACTCCACTTAAACTTAAAGAAGTTAAAAACTGCAACTTTTGGTACTTAGTGTCTAATCACCCCCCTCTAGACACCTCTTCTTGATCCTTTCAATTGGTATCAGAGCTTTGGTCTCCATTGCTTTGGTTTAAACACCATTGGAGGAAGATGGATGAGTCTACTATTGAGAATCTTAGACATAGAGTACCTATACTTGATGGAGAGTACTTTCATGAGTGGAAAAATGAGATGCTTGTGATTTTCAATGAATATCATTTGAACAAGTACATTGCTAGCCCGTGTGCACCTCATGTTGATCCTATGCATCCTACCCTCGATGAGTCAATTGACATGATTCGCAATCTTAGAACTGTTTGGATGTTTTCCTACTCTTAAGTGTGCCTACACCATATGGAAATTTCTTGAGGAACATTTTCCAAATTATTCCTTGAAAAATCTAGATGAAATTCTCCATAAGTCCATTGCCTTGAGTAAGATGAATTCCAATGATCCTATGTTTGGTGATTGTCTATTTGAGCCTACAAATCTTATGCGTGCCAAGGGAGATGTTGGAATTATTAGTGATATTATTTCCGAAGCTATTGAAATTCATAAAGAAGATCATTGTCAAACTCACTCTAACGAATCACCCTCTCTAGGATTTGATCCACCACATGACGATGTTGAACATGGATACTATGACGAGGATGATGATAGTGACTTTGATCTTGAGGATGCAATGAGACACTTTGGTCTTATGGCAAATCTTCGAGGATATATGGCAGGAGGAAAGGAATGATTTCTTGATAGTGGATGTACCGATCACATGACCGGAGATAAAGATATGTTTCGTGAGCTTGCTGAAAACGATGGTCCTCGAAAGTATGTCACTTTTGGTGATAACTCAAAGGGTAAGGTGGTTGGCCTCGGTAATGTGGCCATATCACAAGATAGCTCCATACAAAATGTTATGCTTGTTGAATCTCTTGGCTACAACTTACTTTCAGTATCTAGACTTGCTGATTTTGGTTTCAATGTCCTATTTACTGAAGTATATTGCCAAGTGTTTCGTAGAGATAATCATAAAATGGTCTTTACCGGTGTATGTAGAGGTGATCTATACATTGTTGATTTCACTAAAAAGGCTCAACCTAGAACTTGCTTTATTGCTAAATCTTCTAAAGGTTGGTTATGGCATAGACGATTAGGTCATGTTGGCATGCGAAACCTTGACAAGCTTATTAAGGGAAATCATATCCTTGGCGTTAATGATGTCATATTTGATAAGGATAGACTTTGCAGTGCTTGTCAGGTAGGTAAACAGGTTGGAGGGAGGCATCCCGTGAAGAACATCATGACCACAAGGAGGCCACTCGAGCTACTTCACATGGATCTTTTTGGTCCCAACGCTTACAAAAGTCTCGGTGGAAATTCTTTTGGTCTAGCTATAGTTGATGATTTTTCAAGATTTACGTGGGTGTTCTTTCTCGATGATAAATCGCATGTTCAAAAGATCTTCAAAAACTTCGCTAGGAAGGCCCAAAATAAATTTGAAGTGAAGATCAAGAAGGTTCGCAGCGACAACAGAACGGAGTTCAAGAATGCAAATGTGGATACCTTTCTTGACGAAGAAGGTATTTCACACGAGTTCTCGGCTACGTACACACCTCAACAAAATGGAGTTTTTGAGAGGAAGAACTGGACGCTCATCGAAATGGCGAGAACGATGCTTGATGAGTATAAGACGCCGAAGCACTTTTGGGCGGAAGCGGTTGAGACAGCTTATCATGCAACAAATCGCTTGTATCTTCACAAGCTACTCGGCAAGACGGCATACGAACTTCTCACCGGTAACAAACCCCAAGTTGGATACTTTCGAGTATTCGGCTCAAAGTGCTACATTCTTGATAAGCATCATCGTTCTAAATTTGCTCCAAAGTCTCATGAAGGTTTCCTACTTGGTTATGGCTCAAACTCTCACACATACCATGTCTACAACAATTTCACCCGAAAGGTTGAAGAAACGGTAGATGTGAAGTTTGATGAATCTAACGGCTCGCAAGTAGAGCAATTGCCAATTGATGTAGGAGACAAAGACCCCTCGGAAGCAATCCAAGACTTGTCTATTGGCAAGATTCGTCCAACGGAGGTGAAGCAGAGTACCTCTTCCGTCCAAGTGGAAGCCTCTACCTCACGACAAGGTGAACCAAGAGTTGATACGGAAGCATCCACAAGTGGGACACACCAAGATGAAGAAAATGAGGAAGTGCACCAAGACGAACGCCAACAACCTCCTTCTCCACCACGACAAGAGAACGACAACGTCAAGAACGAAGAAGGGCAAGAAGAAGAACAAGATGAAGAAGATGTTCAACCAAGACCTAAGCAAAATCTTTCACGAGTTCGAGCAAGAATTGCTAAAGACCATCCCGTTGAGCAAATCTACAATGATATCCAAACCGGGAGAATCACTCGCTCTAAAACTCGTTTAGCTAACTTTTGTGAACACTATTCATTCATCTCTAGCATTGAACCTATGAAGGTTGAAGAAGCATTGGAAGATCCGTATTGGATAAATGCTATGCATGAAGAGCTACACAACTTTGAGAGAAATCAAGTTTGGACATTGGTTGAGAAGCCCGATAACAACCACAACATCATCGGTACCAAATGGGTGTTTCACAACAAGCAAGATGAAGATGGACAAGTAGTTCACAACAAAGCATGTCTCGTCACCCAAGGCTACACACAAGTCGAAGGTATGGACTATGGTGAGACTTATGCTCCCGTCTCTAGACTTGAGTCCATTCGCATCTTACTTGCCTATGCTAATCACCATGATATCACCTTGTACCAAATGGACATTAAAAGTGCTTTTCTAAATGGTGAAATAGAGGAGGAAGTTTATGTTAAGCAACCTACCGGCTTTGTTAATCCTAAGAAACCTGATCATGTTTACAAACTTCACAAAGCTCTTTATGGTCTTAACAAGCTCCTAGAGTATGGTATAAATGCTTGACAAAGTTCCTTATTGAAAAAGGCTTGGAAATTGGAAAAATAGATTCTACTCTTTTTACTAAGAGGGTCAATGGAGAACTATTTGTATGCCAAATCTATGTTGATGATATTATATTTGGTTCTACTAACCCTCACTTTAGTGAAAAGTTTGGGAAGCTAATGTCAGAGAAGTTTGAGATGTCGATGATGAGTGAACTCAAATTCTTTCTTGGTTTGCAAATCAAGCAAACTAAGGAAGGTACCTTTGTCTCTCAAACGAAGTATACCAAGGACTTATTCAAGAAGTTCAATGTGCAAGAATGCAAAGGTATGACTACACCCATGCCTACTAGTGGACATCTTGATTTGACCAAAGATGGTGAACCGGGCGATGAAAAGGTTTATCGCTCTATGATTGGTTCATTGTTATATCTATGTGCTTCACATCTCGATATCATGCTAAGTGTGTGCATGTGTGCACGATATCAAGCTGCTCCTAACGAATGTCATCTTAAGGTCGTGAAAAGGATAGTGAGATACTTAATCCATACACCAAACTTTGGCATTTGGTATCCAAAGAGGGCCTCTTTCGATCTTGTTGGCTACTCCGACTCGGATTATGCCGGTGACAAGGTTGATAGAAGTCCACTTCGGGTACTTGTCAATTTCTTGGTAGATCTCTTGTATCTTGGTCTTCCAAGAAACAAAATTCGGTATCCTTATCCACCGCCGAAGCGGAATACATTATCGCTGGTTCATGTTGTGCTCAATTACTTTGGATGACCCAAACTCTTAAAGATTATGGGATATATGTGAAACATGTTCCATTACTTTGTGACAATGAAAGTGCTATCAAGATTGCTCACAATCTCGTGCAACATTCTCGAACAAAGCATATTGAAGTTCGTCATCATTTCATCCGAGATCACGTTGCCAAATGGGACATTAATCTTAAGCATGTTCACACCGAAAAGCAATTAGCGGATATATTCACTAAACCACTTGATGAGAAAGTGTTTTGCAGGTTAAGAGGTGATTTGAACATCATTGATGCCTCAAACTTGGAGTAGGAACTCCATTTGATACATGCAAGGCATGAGCCTATGACTAATCCTTGACATTTCTCTTATGATGACTATCTTATGTCTTGGATATACTTGCACCTTGCATGTTATCTAACCCTTGTAGGTACTTGGATGAATCTAAGTCTATGAGATTGCAACTCACTCACATCTTGAGCAATCTCTACATCACCAAGTCTCTACACAATGGTGGTTGAAGACAAGGAAGCATGGAACCATTCAAACATATCCTTTGACAAATTTATTATTGAACTTCATGATTGTCATTTTGGACACACAAGTGCTCTTCCTTGCAAAAACTAACCCCTGTAGGTAGATGAACTCAAATTCCAAGTGATGCTCCCAACTCTTGATGAGCTACATCAACTTTGAGCAACCCACATAAGTTCAACTACATGATCACGATCAACACCACCACCCAAGGTATGTTATTCCATCTTAGAGAAGCTTTACTCCAAGTTATGAGTCAAAGCAACTCGACAAGATGTGAATACATCAAGATGCTTAAACGAAAAATGGTAACCCCATTTTGAGCTTAAACGATGAGTATGACCTATGATCAAGTGATCTCACTTGACTCCTAAGTCAATATACTCTAACATAGGTGACTTTGTCGCCGACCAATTCTAGATGAAGGTTTCTTATGGTCTTTTCTGTGCTCTTGCATTTATCTCATGCATATTTGTTTTCCCTTTTCAAAAAAAAACTTCATCTAGATTTCTTTTCTTTTCTATTTGTTCAGCATTCCCTGCATCCAATTCATTGCAAATCCTTCAGTTAATTCCTTGCAAATCCTTGTGAGATCTTACTTGTCTAGTGAGCTGAGGTCACAAGTGTTTTCTCTGTGATGAACTCGGTCACACCGGTCTATTGTTTTCGGTCCAACTGAATCCTTTCGGTGCAACCGAAGCATACCACTCGGTGCCACCGATTTCACTACAAGAAAGACATTTTGCCATTCGTTCCTGCATTACTCTTGATCCAGCTCCACTCAATGAATCTTTTCCTCTACAAGCATCACATTTACCTTAGTGCTTTGTGCTGTGACTCAAGGACCAAACCCATTCACGACAAATTCCAGAAGACCCTTCTTGGAAATTGATGTCAAAGGGGGAGAGAGAGATCATATCAAAGCTTAATCATATCTCTAGGGGGAGAGTATACTCAAGGGGAGAGTAATCTTCAAGGATCCCAGATGCTTGGTGTTCAAGAGGAGAGTTTCCACATGTATTCTTGAGGGGAAAGGCATGTTCATATGTGCTTATTTACATCAGCTCTGTTCATTTGTTTCTTTGAGCTCTGATTTTCTGTTCCCTATCTTCTCCCAGTATCCCATGCTAGATTCAGGGGGAGCAAGACATCTAAGGGAAAGAAATTCTTTATATTCATTGCACATCTTTACCTTTGGGGACATGTCTATATTCAATGTGGTACTCAGTACTCACTCTCTACATGTCATCCCAGTCTTGGTACTCTTGTGGTTTCTTTCTGTTTGCTCTGGCTAGTAGGTGCATCTGTGTTATCTAACCTTATTTTCACATGTTCATTCCATCCTAAGCCAACTCAAGACCACAAGGTAAGTATATGCATCACAATCATGTGTATGAGGAATTCTTGCTGATGTACATACTGTTTGCAAGAAGGACTCATGAGCATGAAGGTATATTTCGCATATTCACATCTTTTGCTCTGATGCATATAGCCAAGATACATGTAACACATTGCTTACTCTGTCATGCTTATGCATTCACTTGCTCCTATATTCCATATTCATATGATTGCATACATGTAGTGGAAGCCTATGCATGTTACATGTCTTTCCAAAGCTTTACTTGCTACTCTCTATATCTTTATCTAAAGCTTTGATGTATGTTGTCATCAATTACCAAAAAGGGGGAGATTGAAAGAACAAGTGCTCCCTGGGTGATTTTGGTAATTAATGTCAACATATCTCTTGTTGGACTAACACTTTTACCTAGTATGTTTCAGATAAGTTCAACAAATGGAGTGGCATGGACTAAAGGATGTGTGACCCCTTCAAGATGCTAAGGACAAAGGATTGGCTCAAGCTTCAAGCACAAGAATCTACATTTTATATTTTAGTGATCAAAGATCACATTGAGTCTATAGGAAAAGCCAATACTATCAAGAGGGGATGAGGTGTTGCTTAATGTCTTACTTGCTCAAAGTGCTTAGTCTCTCTGTTTCCCTTCGTAACATTTTGGTCTCACTGAAATGAGAGAACCGGTCCCAACGAGTTTACCTGACCAACTCTTTGGTTAGCTTATTACCAAAATCGGTCCTACTGATTTTGTGTAGTCGGTCTCACCGAGATTACGTTATGCCCTAACCCTAACCATATCGGTCCTACCGAGTTGCATGTCGGTCCCACCGAAAATCCTAAAGGTCACTAGATTTGCTGAATCGGTCCGACCGAGTTTCTCAATTCGGTCCCACCGAGATTGGCAAGTTGTGTGTAACGGTTAGATTTTGTGTGGAGGCTATATATACCCCTTCACCTCCTCTTCATTCGTGGAGAGAGCCATCAGAACGAACCTACACTTCCAGCATACATTTTCTGAGAGAGAACCACCTACACTTGTGTTGAGACCAAGATATTCCATTCCTACCATATGAATCTTGATCTCTAGCCTTCCCCAAGTTGCTTTCTACTCAAATCTTATTTTCACCAAATCCAAATCCTGTGAGAGAGAGTTGAGTGTTGGGGAGACTATCATTTGAAGCACAAGAGCAAGGAGTTCATCATCAACACACCATTTGTTACTTCTTGGAGAGTGGTGTCTCCTAGATTGGCTAGGTGTCACTTGGGAGCCTCCGACAAGATTGTGGAGTTGAACCAAGGAGTTTGTAAGGGCAAGGAGATCGCCTACTTTGTGAAGATCTACCGCTAGTGAGGCAAGTCCTTCGTGGGCGACGGCCATGGTGGGATAGACAAGGTTGCTTCTTCGTGGACCCTTTGTGGGTGGAGCCCTCCGTGGACTCGCGCAACCGTTACCCTTCGTGGGTTGAAGTCTCCATCAACGTGGATGTACGATGGCACCACCTATCGGAACCACGACAAAAACATCCGTGTCTCCAATTGCGTTTGAATCCTCCAATCCCATCTCTTTACATTCTTGCAAGTTGCATGCTTTACTTTCCGCTGCTCATATACTCTTTGCATGCTTGTTTGCCATGTATTGTGAGTGTTAAACTTGTGCCAAAACTCCACTTAAACTTAAAGAAGTTAAAAACTGCAACTTTTGGTACTTAGTGTCTAATCACCCCCCCCCCCCCCCTCTAGACACCTCTTCTCGATCCTTTCAGCAATGGAGGCCATGGCCATGGCTTCACTATCTTCATCATCATCGTCATCCTCATGGTATTCTTCTTGAACCACCAACCCTCGAGTAGGAGTCTTTTTGGTGAAGTTGTTCTTGTTGGGGAAGGACTTGGCTTTGTCCTTTCGAATGAGCTTGCCACCATTGTCTCCCCGCTTCTCGTAAGGGCAATCCACAACAAAATGGCTCACATTGCCACAATTGTAACATGTTCTCACACGTTGCTTGCCCTTGAACCCACTTGAGTTGTTCTTGTTGAAGTTGGGCCATGTGTTCTTCTTGCTCCAAAATTGCCTTGAAGCAAGAGCCATGTGCTCATGATAATCATATTTTGTATCTTCGGGGTTGCTCTCCTCATCTTCCTCTTCTTCCTCTTCTTCCACAATAACCTTGGCCTTCAAGGCAAGGTTGGGCTTCTTTACCCTTTGGGAGCGCAACACCGCATTGTCGGCGGTCTTGTCCAAGATCCTCATTGCCACAAACTCATCCAACACTTCGTTTGAGGTCAAGGAGTGGAAGTCCGGTCTTTGACGAATGATGGAGGACAAGGCCTTGTGGGAAGGCATCATTGCCTTGAGGAACTTGCGCTTGATCCAATTGTCATCTGTGTCCTTGCTCCCATGATCTCGTAGTGAGACTGCAAGCTTGGTTACCCTCCGAAAGAGCTCATGAGGTTCTTCATCTTCTTTCATTGCAAACTCATCGGCTTCATCTTGCACCACTTCATAGTTGGAGCGTTGAATGCTTGCACTTCCCTTATAGAGGGAGACAACACAATGCCATGCGTCTTTGGCCATGGCGAAGGGTCGAAGATGAGGGAGATCTTCGGGAAGAACAACATCTTGAATGATGAAGACATCATTCTCATTGAATTGATGGTCCACGGCTTCTCTAGGGGGAAGTTGCTTCGGTCATGTGGATGAAAACCTTCTTCAATGATTCTCCAAAGGTTAGTATTCACATGATTTAAATGACGCTTGAAGCGATACACCCAAGAATCAAAGTCCTCATTTTTCACAATCTTAGGAGGAGGCCCGGCATGATTTAATCCATAAACCGGAGGTGCCACATGGGCAAAGATGCCGGTACCATTTCCACCACTAGTAGAAGGTTCCTTTTCACTAGTAGCTGCCCCCTTATCGGAGTTAGCATCCGTCACCTTGTCCGTGGGATCACCCACTTTCAACGACGAGGTAGATAGTTTAAGTCCTTCTAAGAATTTATTAAACATGCTTTCAACCTTGGTTGTCATGGAGGTTTTCAATGTGTCCAAGGCCACATTGAATTCCTCACGGGACATCATGGTTTCCCCATAACCCGTAGACGAGATCGGATTCACACCGGAGTGCTCCTCCCCACCATCTACGGTGTCAACCATACTCTTCGGACGGCAAAGTCCTTAATAAAGAGACGAGGCTCTGATACCAATTAAAAGGATCGATATAGTTGACTAGAGGGGGGTGAATAGGCAACTAACAGTTTTTAGCTTTTCTTTACCAAATTAAACTTTGCATCAAAGTAGTTGTCTAGATATGCAACTAGGTGAACAACCTATATGATGCAACAACAACAAGCACACAAGCAAGCAAGGGATATAACACAAGTAAGCTTGCAAAAGTAAAGGCACGAGATAACCAAGAGTGGAGCTGGCGAAGACGAGGATGTGTTACCGAAGTTCCTTCCTTTTGAGGGGAAGTACGTCTCCGTTAGAGCGGTGTGGAGGCACAATGCTCCCCAAGAAGCCACTAGTGCCACCGTATTCTCCTCATGCCCTCACACAATGCGAGATGCCGTGATTCCACTATTGGTTCCCTTGAAGGTGGCGACCGAACCTTTACAAACAAGGTTGGGGCAATCTCCACAACTTAATTGGAGGCTCCCAACGACACCACGAAGCTTCACCACAATGGACTATGGCTCCGAGGTGACCTCAACCGTCTAGGGTGCTCAAACACCCAAGAGTAACAAGATTCGCTAGGGATTAGTGGGGGGAATCAAATTTCTCTTGGTGGAACTGTAGATCGGGGCCTTCTCAACCAATCCCGAGCAAATCAACAAGTTTGATTGGCTAGGGAGAGAGATCGGGCGAAAATGGAGCTTGGAACAACAATGGAGCTTAGGGATGGAAGAGGTGAGTCTTCTTGGAGAAGAAGACCCCCTTATATAGTGGGGCAACAATTCCAACCATTACCCACCACTCAGCCCGCGACCCGCGGTACTACCGCACCACAGGAGCGGTACTACCGCATGGGCCTGCGGTACTACCGTGGCAGACCGCGGTACTACCGTGGGCGTGGCAGAGCCTGGACCTGAACATAAGAGCACAGACAGTGCGCGGTAGAACCGCATGCACGGTACTACATGCAGTACTACTGCAGGGCAGCCACAGTCCAGGCATGGTAGGCACAGATGTAAAAAAATTACATCCGTGACTACCTCCGCTGAGATTTTATCGATGCAAAAATCCGACATGATACTACCGCGAACCAGGGGTGCGGTACTACCGCAAAGGGTGTGGATGTAAAAAATTACATCCGCCCCTACCTCCGCTCCTGCTGCTGTACCTGGCCAGGTGACACGGTACTACCGTGCCGTAGCACGGTACTACCGCGTAGGGCGCGGATGTAAAAAATTACATCCGCCCCTACTACCGCTTGCGCAGCAGCGCCAGGCCAGAGCACACGGCAATACCACTTAGAGGGAGCGGTACTACCATGGAATCCCATGGTACTACCGTGCCGGAGCCCGGTACTACCGCTGGCTCCTGCGGTAGTACCGCTCGGAGGAGCAGTACTACCGCCAGCCTGAGAAGAGCAACCCGGAGTTCTTCATTTTGCAGAGACAATGTGAGACGGAGGAAACTCCAAAGAGCCAAAGGAAAGGCGGTGCAAAAGGGACGTGTATGTGAGATTCCACCCAAACCTTTCCAAAGCGGACCCCCTCTTAATAGTACGGCTTTCCTACGACTCAACTCCACCGAAAAGAACTGTAGAGAAACGCCGTCTTCAATAATCTTCGAGGGGCATCAAATGGTCTTGTGTTTAGTCATGTTATATCTGAAAAGCTCAATACACACGATTAGTCCGCAAAAGCATTGTCATCCATCACCAAAACTACTAAGGGACAAGAATGCCCTTACAACTCCGAACAACATTCGGTCACCAAATCACATAACTCATATAATACTATATTGTTAGCGAACGTTAAGCGTGCGGACCCTACAGGTTTGAGAACTATCGAGACATGACCGAGACACCTCTTCGGTCAATAACCAATAGCGGAACATGGATGGCCATATTGGCTCCTACATATTCTACGAAGATCTTTATCGGTCGAACTGTTACGACAACATACGTAATTACCTTTGTCCATCAGTATGTTACTTGCCCCACATTCTATTGTCGGTATCTTCATACCTAGTTCAATCTCGTTACCGACAAGTCTCTTTACTCCTTAGTTGTTTGCTTGCAAGCTTATAATGTGTATTACCTAGAGGGCCCAGAGATACCTCTCCGATACTCGGAGTGACAAATCCTAATCTCGATCTATGCCAACTCAAAAAACACCTTCGGAGATAACTATAGAGCATCTTTATAATCACCTAGTTATGTTGTGATGTTTGATAGCACACAAGTCATTCCTCCGGTATCCGGGAGTTGCATAATCTCATAGTCAAACGAATATGTATTTGACATGAAGAAAGCAATAGCAATAAAACTGAACAATCATTATGCTAAGCTAACGGATAGGTCTTGTCCATCACATCATTCTCCTAATGATGTGATCCCGTTATCAAATGATAACTCATGTCCATGGTTAGGAAACCTTAACCATCTTTAATCAATGAGCTAGTCTAGTAGAGGCTCACTAGGGACACGTTGTTTCTTTATGTATTTACACATGTATTAAGGTTTCCGATCAATACAATTCTAGCATAAATAATAAACCTTTATCATGAATAAGGAAGTATAAAATAACAACTTTATTATTGCCTCTAGGGCATATTTCCTTCGGTCTCCCACTTGCACTAGAGCCAATAATCTAGATTAAATTGTAATGAATCTAACACCCATGGAGTCTTGGTGTTGATCATGTTTTACTCGCAGAAGAGGCTTAGTTAACGGGTCTGCCACATTCAGATTCGTATGTATCTTGCAAATTTCTATGTCTCCATCCTTGATTTGTTCAAGAATGGAGTTGAAGCGTCTCTTGATGTGTTTGGTTCTCTTGTGAAACCTGGATTCCTTCACCAAGGCAATTGCTCCAGTGTTGTCACAAAAGATTTTCATTGGACCCGATGCACAAGGTACTACACCTAGATCGGATATGAACTCCTTCATTTGCTGCTTCTGAAGCAGCTATGTACTCCGCTTCACACGTAGATCCTGCCGTGACGCTCTGCTTGGAACTGCACCAACTGACAGCTCCACCATTCAATATAAATACGTATCCAGTTTGTGACTTAGAGTCATCTGGATCAGTGTTAAAGCTAGCATCGACATAATCATTTACAACGAGCTCTTTGTCACCACCGTAAACGAGAAACATATCCTTGGTCCTTTTCAGGTACTTTAGGATGTTCTTGACCATTGTCCAGTGATCCACTCATGGATTACTTAGGTACCTCCCTACCAGACTTATGGCAAGGCACACATCAGGTTTGGTACACAGCATAGCATACATGATAGAACCTATGGCTGGTGCATAGGGAATGACTTTCATTTTTTCTCTATCTTCCGTAGTGGTCGGGCTTTGAGTCTGACTCAACTTCACACCTTGTAACACATGCAAGAACCCTTTCTTTGGCTGATCCATTTTGAACTTCTTCAAAACTTTGTCAAGATATGTGCTTTGTGAATGTCCTATTAAGCGTCTTCATCTATCTCTATAGATCTTGATGCCCAATATATAAGCACCTTCACCGAGGTCTTTCATTGAATTTTTTTATTCAAGTATCATTACGGGTAAGAAGGTCTCATTGTAGTCAACCCCTTGACTTGTTCGAAAACCTTTCGCGACAAGTTGAGCTTTGTGAACGGTGACATTACCATCAGCTTCAGTCTTCTTCTTGAAGATCCATTTATTCTCAATGGCTTGCCGATCATCGGGCAAGTCCAGCAAAGTCCACACTTTGTTCTCATACATGGATCCTATCTCATATTTCATGGCCTCAAGTCATTTATCGGAATCTGGGCTCATCATAGCTTCTTTATAGTTCGTATGTTTGCCCTGGTCTAGTAACAAGACTTTCAGGACATGATTACCGTACTACTCTGGTGTAGAACATGCTCTGTTCAACCTACGAGGTCCAGTAGTAACTTGATCTGAAGTTTCATGATCATCATCATTAGCTTCCTATCTAGTTGGTGTAGGCATCACAGGAACATATTTATCTGATGTGCTACTTTCCTAAATGAGAGAAGGTACAATTACCTCATCAAGTTCTACTTTCCTACCACTCACTTCTTTTAAGAGAAACTCCTTCTCTAGAAATGTTCCATTCTTGGCAACAAAGATCTTGCCATCGGGTCTGTGGTAGAAGGTGTACCCAATTGTTTCCTTAGGGTATCCTATGAAGACGCACTTCTCCAATTTGGGTTCAAGCTTATCAGGCTTAAGCCTTTTGACATAAGTGTCACAACCCCAAACTTTAAGAAACGGCAGCTTAGGTTTCTTGCCAAACCAAAGTTCATACAGTGTCGTCTCAATGGATTTAGACTGTGCCCTATTTAACATACGTGAATGCAACTGTCTCTAATGCACAACCCCAAAACAATAGTGGTAAATCGGTAAGAGACATCATAGATCGCACCATATCTAATAAAGTATGGTTACGATGTTCAGACACATCATTATGTTGTGGTGTTCCAGGTGGCGTGAGTTGTGAAACTATTCCACATTGTTTTAAATGAAGGCCAAACTCGTAACTCAAATATTCGCCTCCGCGATCAGATCGTAGAAACTTTATTTTCTTGTTACAATGATTCTCCACTTCACTCTGAAATTCTTTTGAACTTTTCAAATGTTTTAGACTTGTGTTTCATTAAGTAGATATACCCATATCTGCTCAAATCATCTGTGAAGGTCAGAAAATAATGATACCCGCCGCGTGCCTCAACACTCATCGGTATGTATTATTTCCAATAAGTCATTGGCTCTCTCCATTGTTCCGGAGAAAAGAGTTTTAGTCATCTTGCCCATGAGGCATGGTTCACAAGTATCAAATGATTCATAATCAAGTGATTCCAAAAGTCCATCTGCATCGAGTTTCTTCATGCGATTTACACCAATATGACCTAAACGGCAGTGCCACAAATATGTTGCACTATCATTATCAACTTTGCATCTTTTGGCATCATTATGAATATGTGTATCACCACAATCGAGGTTCAATAGAAATAGACCACTCTTCAAGGGTGCATGACCATAAAAATATTACTCATATAAATAGAACAACCATTATTCTCTGATTAAAATGATTAACCGTCTCGCACTAAACAAGATCTAGATATAATGTTCATGCTCAACGCTGGCACCAAATTACAATTATTCAGGTCTAAAACTAATCCCGAAGGTAGATGTAGAGGTTGTGTGCCAACGGCGATCACATCGACCTTGGAACCATTCCCGACGCACATCGTCACCTCGTCCTTAGCCAATCTTCCTTTAATTTGTAGCTCCTGTTTCGAGTTACAAATATGAGCAACCGAACCAGTATCAAATACCCAAGCTACTATGAGCATTAGTAGCATACACATCAATAACATGTATATAAAATATACCTTTGTTCACTTTGCCACCCTTCTTATCCGCCAAATACTTGGGGCAATTCCGCTCCCAGTGACCAGTCCCTTTGCAGTAGAAGCACTCAGTTTCAAGCTTGGGTCCAGCTTTGGGCTTGTTCCCGGGAGTGGCAACTTGCTTGCCATTCTTCTTGAAGTTCCCTTTCTTTCCCTTGCCCTTTTTCTTGAAACTAGTGGTCTTGTTAACCATCAACACTTGATGATCCTTCTTGATTTCTACCTTCGCGGCCTTAAGCATTGCGAAGAGCTCGGGAATTGTCTTGTTCATCCCTTGCATATTATAGTTCATCACAAAGCCTTTGTAGCTTGGTGGCAGTGATTGAAGAAACTCTGTCAATGACACAATCAACTGGAAGATCGACTCCCAGCTGAGTCAAGTGATTAGAAGACCCAGACATTTTGAGTATGTGTTCACTGATAGAACTTGTTGGAGACTTCATATCTCTCACCCCAGGCATTTTCTTGAAATATTAACTTCAACTCTTGGAACATCTCATATGCTTCATTACGTTCAAAACGTCTTTGAAGTCCCGATTCTAAGCCGTAAAGCATGGCACACTGAACTATCGAGTAGTTATCAGATCGAGCTTGCTAGACGTTCAAAATACCAGCATTTGCTCCTGCAGCATTCCTTTCACCTAGCGGTGCATCAAGGACATAATTCTTATGTGCAGAAATGAGGATAAGCCTCAAGTTACGGACCTAGTCTGTGTAGTTGCTACCATCATCTTTCAACTTAGCTTTCTCTAGGAACGCATTAAAATTCAGGGGAATAGTAGCATGGGCCATTGATCTACAACATAGATATGCAAATACTATCAAGACTAAGTTCATGATAAACTAAGTTCAATGAATCAAATTACTTAAGAACTCCCACTTAAATAGACATCCCTCAAGTCATCTAAGTGATACGTGATCCAAATCAACTAGCCCATGTCCAATCATCGTGTGAGATGGGGTAGTCATCAATGGTGAACATCTCTATGTTGATCATATCTACTATATGATTCACATTCGACCTTTCGGTCTCCAGTGTTCCGAGGCAGTGTCTGTACATGCTAGCCTCGCCAAGTTTAACCCAAATATTCCGCATGTGCGAAACTGTCTTGCACGCGTTGTATGTGAACGTAGAGTCTATCACACCCGATCATCACGTGGTGTCTCAACACAAAGAACTGTAGCAACAGTGCATACTCAGGGAGAACACTTTTACCTTGAAACTTAGTGAAGGGATCATCTGATAATGCTACTGCCATACTAAGCAAAATAAGATGCATAAAAGATAAACATCACATGCAATCAAAATATGTGACATGATATGGCCATCATCATCTCGTGCTTTTGATCTCCATCTCCAAAGCATCGTCATGATCTCCATCGTCACCGGCTCGACACCTTGATCTCCATTGTAGCGTCGTGGTTGTCTCGCCAACTATTGCTTCTACAACTATTGCTAACGCATAGTGATAAAGTAAAGCAATTACATGGCGTTCTTATTTCATACAATAAAGAGACAACCATAAGGCTCCCTCTGATTGCCGATAACTTACAAAACATGATCATATCATATAATAACTTTTATCACATCATGTATTGACCATATCACATCACAACGTACCCTGCAAAAACAAGTTAGACATCCTCTACTTTGTTGTTGCAAGTTTTACGTGGCTGCTACGGGCTTCTAGCAAAAACCATTCTTGCCTAGGCAAAAACCACAACGGTGATTCATCAAGTTTGTTGTTTTAACCTTCTTCAAGGACCAACCATAGTCAAATTCGATTCAACTAAAGTAGGAGAAACAGACACCCGCCAGCCACCTTCATGCAAAACTAGTTGCATGTCTGTCGGTGGAACCGGTCTCATGTGCATGGACATGTAAGGATGGTCTAGGCCGCTTCATCCCACAATACCGCCGAATCAAAATAATACGATGGTGGCAAACAGTATGACTATCACCTCCTAGAACTCTTTGTGTTCTTCTCGTGCATATCATATACGCATAGATCTGGCTCATGATGCCACTGTTGGGAATCATTGCATGGAAAACAAAAAATTCTACGCACCCGCAATGATCTATCCATGGAGATGCAAGGGGGAGAGTGTGTCTACATACCCTCGTAGACCATAAGTGGAAGCGTTTCACAACGTGGTTGATGTAGTCGAACTTCTTCGCGCTTCAACCGACCAAGTACGGAACGCACGGCACCTCCGTGTTCTGCACACTTTCAGCTCGATGATGTCCCTCGCCTTCTTGATCCAGCAAGACGTCGAGGTAGTAGATGAGTTCCGTCAGCATGACGATGTGGTGACGGTGATGGTGAAGTGATCTCTGCAGGGCTTCACCTAAGCACTATGAAAATATGACCAGAGGTGTAAACGGTGGAGGGGGCACCGCACACAGCTAGGCAATTGTCTGGGGTGTGCTAGGGCGCTCCCCCAACATATATATAGGTGGGAGGCAGAGGGGAGGCTGCCAGGAGGCGCTCCAAGTAGGTCGAACCCTACTTGGGGTCCTCTCCTTGGCCGCCCCCTGCCATGTTTGTTGGAGGGGGAGGAAAGAGGGGGAGAGGGAAGGAAGGGGGAATCCTATCGTTGGTATCTTCATACCTAGTTCAATCTCGTTATCGGCAAGTCTCTTTACTCGTTCTGTAATACATCACCTCGTGACTAACTCCTTAGTCGTTTGCTTGCAAGCTTATGATGGGTATTACCAAGAGGGCCCAGAGATACCTCTCCTATACTTAGAGTGACAAATCCTAATCTCGATCTATGCCAACTCAACAAACACCTTCGGAGATACCTGTAGAGCATCTTTATAATCACCCAGTTACATTGTGACATTTGATAGCACACAAGGCATTCCTCCGGTATCCGGGAGTTGCATAATCTCATAGTCGAAGGAATATGTATTTGACATGAAGAAAGCAATAGCAATAAAAGTGAACGATCATTATGCTAAGCTAACAGATGGGTCTTTTTCCATCACATAATTATCCTAATGATGTGATACCCTTATCAAATGACAACTCATGTCCATGGTTAGGAAACCATAACCATCTTTGATCAACGAGCTAGTCTAGTAGAGGCTCACTAGGGACACGTCGTTTGTTTATGTATTCACACATGTATTAAGGTTTCCGATCAATACAATTCTAGCATGAATAATAAACCTTTATCATGAATAAGGAAATATAAAATAACAACTTTATTATTGCCTCTAGGGCATATTTCCTTCATGATTTGCCTTCCGTTTTCCAGTTTCGGCCATGTCAACCCCTAGGCTGATGGGCTGGACAGGGCTCTCTCTAAGGTGGTAGCTGGCGATGGTGTGTGATAACCCACAAGTATAGGGGATCATTTGTAGCCTTCTTTGATAAATAAGAGTGTCGAACCCAACGAGGATCTAAAGGCAGAACAAATATTCCCTCAAGTTCTATCGACCACCGATACAACTCTACGCACACTTGACATTTGCTTACCTAGAATAAGTATGAAACTAATTTGCAAGAATAAAACTACTAGTACTTTGCGAGAATAAATCTATGAATAAATTGCAATGTAATAAAAGTGGATAGCTTTTGTCAACAAGAAAGTCATTTGTCACTAGACAATCGATAACAAGTACCGATAATCATTCTTTCAATTCTATATGAGGGAGAGGCATGAGCTAACATACTTTCTCTACTTGGATCATATGCACTTATGCTTGTACCCCTAGCAAGCATCCGCAACTACTAAATATCATTAAGGTCGTGAAACCCAACCATAGCATTAAGTATCAAGTCCTCTTTATCCCATACGCAACAACCCACCTACTCGGGTTTAAGCTTCTGTCACTCTCGCAACCCACCATAAGCGATCCATGAACGTATTGCAACACCCTACAGCGGGGGCCCCTCACGTTTGCGCGAGACGGAGGGCACCATAGGACAACACCATAAATAAAATATACAATCATACCAACCAAGATCACGATTAACCCATAGGACAAAATGGATCTACTCAAACATCATAGGATAGCCAAATATTATTGGGAAATAATACATGGAGTTGAGCACCATGTTTAAGTAGAGATTACAGCGGAGAGAAGGGGTGTTACACCGCTGCATAGAGGGGGAGAGATTTGGTGTTGATGGTAGCAATATTGTTGATGTAGATCGCCGTCACGATCCTAGCCCCGGCGGCACTCTGGCGTCACCAGGAGAGAGGGGGAGAGAGCCCCTTCCGTATTATTATTCCTTGGCCTCCCCCTAGATGGGAGGAGAGTTCCACCTCTGGTACACGGTCTCCATGGCGGCGGAGGGGCAGGTGCCCCCTCCGATATTGGATCTCCCTCTCTGTTCTCTTCTAATTCGCGTTCCCCAGATCTGGCCCTTCACCGTTTCTTAAATTCCTAGAGATCCGTAACTCCGATTATGCTGAAATTTTTGCATGATTTTTTCATAAATTATCTTTCTTGCACCAGAATAAGGGCCCCAACCGCCTTACGAGGAGGGCATAAGACACCTGGGCGCGCCTGGCATCCCCTGGCGCGCCATGGTGTATCTTGGGGGTTGTGGGCCCCCATTTGCGTTGATTCCACCTCCCAAAAATCACATATATTCCAAAATAGTTCTCTGTAAATTTTTATCATGTTTGGACTTCGTTTGATATGGATTTCTGTGAAACAAAAAACATGCAACAAACGGGAACTGGCACTGGGCACTGGACAATAGGTTAGTCCAATAAATCATATAAATTGTTGCCAAAAATATGTAAAAGTTGTATAATATTGGCATAAAACAATAAAAAATTATAGATACGATGGAGACGTATCAGCATCCCCAAGCTTAGTTCTTGCTCGTCCTCGAGTAGGTAAATGATAAAAAAGATAATTTTTGATGTGGAATGCTACCTAGCATAAACTTGATCATATATCTAATCATGGCATGTGATACGTCTCCAATGTATCTATAATCTTTGATTGTTCCATGCTATTATATTATTTGTTTTGGATGTTTAATGGGCTTTAATATGCTCTTTTATATTATTTTTGGGACTAACCTATTAACCAGAGGCCCAGTGCCAGTTTCTATTTTTTTGCCTATTTTAGAGTTTTGCAGAAAAGGAATACCAAACGGAGTCCAAACGGAATGAAACCTTCGCGATGATCTTTCTTGGACCGAAAGCAAACCAGAAGACTTGGAGTTGAAGTCACTAACGCCACGAGGCAGGAGGGCGCGCCCCCCACCCTTGTGGGCCCCTTGTAGCTCCACCGACGTACTTCTTTCACCTATATATACTCTTATACCCTAGAAACATCCAGGGGAGCCACGGAACTACTTATCCACTGCCGCAACTTTCTGTACCCGTGAGATCCCATCTTGGGGCCTTTTCCGGCGATCTGCTAGAGGGGGAATTGATAACTGAGGGCTTCTACATCAACACCATTGCCTCTCCGATAAAGCGTGAGTAGTTTACCACAGACCTTTGGGTCCATAGTTATTAGCTAGATGGCTTCTCCTCTCTCTTTGATTCTCAATACAAAGTTCTCCTCGATGTTCTTGGAGATCTATTCAATGTAATACTCTTTTGCGGTGTGTTTGCCGAGATCCGATGAATTGTGGATTTATGAACAAGATTATCTATGAATATTATTTGGTACTTCTCTAAATTCTTATATGCATGATTTGATATCTTTGCAAGTCTCTTCGAATTATCGGTTTAGTTTGGCCTACTAGATTGATCTTTCTTGCAATGGGAGAAGTGCTTAGCTTTGGGTTCAATCTTGCGGTATCCTTTCCCAGTGACAGTAGGGGAAGCAAGGCACATATTGTATTGTTGCCATCGAGGATAAAAAAGATGGGGTTTATATCATATTGCTTGAGTTTATCCCTCTACATCATGTCATCTTGCTTAATGCGTTACTCCGTTCTTATGAACTTAATACTCTAGATGCATGCTGGATAGCGGTCGATGTGTGGAGTAATAGTAGTAGATGCAGAATTGTTTCGGTCTACTTGACACGGACGTGATGCCTATGTTCATGATCATTGCCTTAGATATCTTCATAATTATGCGCTTTTCTATCAATTGCTCGGCAGTAATTTGTTCACCCACCGTAATACATGCTATCTTGAGAGAAGCCACTAGTGAAACCTATGGCCCCCGGGTCTCTTTTCCATTATATTATGTCTCTTTTCCATTATATTGCATCTCTTTAAATATCGTTTACTATTTTGCAATCTTTACTTTTCAATCTATACAACAAAAATACCAAAAATATTTACTTTACTATCTCTATTAGATCTCACTTTTGCTAGTGACCGTGAAGGGATTGACAACCCTTTATCGGGTTGGTTGCAAGGTTCTTGATTGTTTGTGCAGGTACTAGGTGACTTATGCGTCGTCTCCTACTGGATTGATACCTTGGTTCTCAAAACTAAGGGAAATACTTATGCTACTTTGCTGCATCACCCTTTCCTCTTCAAGGGAAAAACCAACGCAAGCTCAAGAGGTATCAAGAAGGATTTCTGGCACCGTTGTCGGGGAAATCTTTGCCAAGTCAAGCCATACCAAGTACCCATCATAAACTCTTCTCCCTCGCATTACATTATTTGTCATTCACCTCTCGTTTTCCTCTCCCCCACTTCTAAAATGATTTTCTAAAATCCTTGCCTTTTTCTTCGCCCTTCTTCCGTTTAATCTTTTGTTTGCTTGTGTTACCATGTGCCTTATTTTTGCTTGCATCTTCGCTTGCTAAAATTTTATGGATCCTCATCCACTTGCTAATCTTTTTAAGAGATCCAATTATGATGAACCAATTGCTAGTGAGTTTTATGCACTAGATTATCTTTATGAAGTTTTGCTTGAAATTCGTGAATCTGAAAATTGTGATGAAGAAATTTATGAAGAGATTCATGATAGCTCCTTGAATAAAAAGCATGATTGCAATGATTTTACTATAAATCCCATTGGTGTCAATTGTGCTAATAATATGCAAAACCCTAAGCTTGGGGATGCTAGTTTTGCTATGTCCACTACTTGTTGTAATGATCATGATTGGGGTGATTCTTCTTATGATCTAGAAAATTTATTTAAGCCCCATGATGAATATGAGATTGATAATAGTGTTTGCAATATTATTGAAAGCGGGTTTGGAAGAGTGTCAAATTTAGATCCCACATATTTTGAGAATGTTCAATCTTATGAAATTTTTGATAAAAGTGGGTTTGGAGAGGTCATGACTTTAGTTAATGTTAATCCCACTATTTTGGACGAGTGTCAACTTTGCATGCATGTGGATCATGTTGAAAATATTTTATGTGATAGCTATTTTGTTGAATTTGCTTATGATCCCACATGTAATTATTATGGGAGAGGAAAGTATGGTTGTAGAAATTTTCATGTTACTAAATTACCTCTCGTTATGTTGAGATTGCTATTGTTTCTTTCCACTTCCTTGCATATGCTAGTTTTTGCTTGCTATGATAATTTGTTTGCCTATAAGATGCCTATGCATATGAAGTATGTTAGACTTAGATGTGTTTGCCACGTTTTCCATGATGCTCTCTTTGCTTCAATTATTCTCTTTCATGTGAGCTTCATCGAAATCTCTATGCCTAGCTAGGGGCGTTTAACGATAGCGCTTGTTGGGAGGCAACCCAATTTTTATTTTTGTTCTTTGCTTTTTGCTCCTGTTTAGTAATAAATAATTCATCTAGCTTCTGTTTAGATGAGGTTTTATACTTTAAATAGTGTTTGTGCCAAGTAGAACCTTTGGGAAGACTTGGGTGAAGTCTTTGCAATCTTGCTGTAAAAAGTAGAAACTTTTGCACTCACGAGAATAGCTGTAATTTTTTACTGGAGAGTTCTTTTAGGCTGATTATTTTTTAAGATTATTAATAGACAAATTTCTCACATCCACCAATTTATTTCAGAATTTTTAGAGTTACAAAAGTATTCGAAAGTTACAGATTTCTACAGACTGTTCTGTTTTTGACAGATTCTGTTTTTCGTGTGTTGTTTGCTTATTTTGATGAATCTATGAGTAGTATCGGGGGGTATGAACCATAGAGAAGTTGGAATACAGTAGGTTTAACACCAATATAAATAAATAAATAGTTCATTACAGTACCTTAAAGTGGTGGTTTATTTTCTTATACTAATGGAGCTCATGATATTTTCTGTTGAAGTTTTGTGTTGTGAAGTTTTCAAGTTTTTGGGTAAAGATTTGCTGGATTTTGGAATAAGGAGTTGCAAGAGCCTAAGATTGGGGATGCCCAAAGGCACCCCAAGATAATTCAAGGACAACCAAAAGCCTAAGCTTTGGGATGCCCCGGAAGGCATCCCCTCTTTCGTCTTCGTCTATCGGTAACTTTACTTGAGGCCATATTTTTATTCACCACATGATATGTGTTTTGCTTGGAGCGTCTTGTATGATTGGAGCCTTTGCTTTTTAGTTTACCACAATCATCCTTGCTGTACACACCTTTTGGGAGAGACACACATGAATCGGAATTTATTAGAATACTCTATGTGCTTCACTTATATCTTTTGAGATAGACAATTTTGCTCTAGTGCTTCACTTATATCTTTTTAGAGCACGGTGGTGGTTTTATTTTATAGAAATTATTGATCTCTCATGCTTCAATTATATTATTTTGAGAGTCTTTTAGAACAGCATGGTAATTTGCTTTGGTTATAAAATTAGTCCTAATATGATGGGCATCCAAGATGGGTATAATAAAAACTTTCATATAAAGTGCATTGAATACTATGAGAAGTTTGATTCTTTATGATGTTTTGAGATATGAAGATGGTTATATTAGAGTCATGCTAGTTGAGTAGTTGTGAATTTGAGAGATATTTGTGTTAAAGTTTGTGATTCCCATAGCATGCACGTATGGTGAACCGTTATGTGATGAAGTTGGAGCATGATTTATTTATTATTGTCTTCCTTATGAGTGGCGGTCGGGGACAAGCGATGGTCTTTTCCTACCAATCTATCCCACTAGGAGCATGCGCGTAGTACTTCATTTCGATAACTAATAAGTTTTTTCAATAATTATTTGAGTTATTTATGGCTAATGTTGAGTCCATGGATTATACGCACTCTCACCCTTCCACCATTGCTAGCCTCTCTAGTACCGCGCAACTTTCGCCGATACCATACATCCACCATATACCTTCCTCAAAACAGCCACCATACCTACCTATTATGGCATTTCCATAGCCACTCCGAGATATATTGCCATGCAACTTTCCACCATTCCATTTATTATGACACGCTCCATCATTGTCATACTGCTAGCATGATCATGTAGTTGACATCGTATTTGTGGAAAAGCCACCGTTCATAATTTTTCATACATGTGACTCTTGAATCATTGCACATCCCAGTACACCACCGGAGGCATTCACATAGAGTCATATTTTGTTCTAAGTATCGAGTTGTAATTCTTGAGTTGTAAGTAAATAAAAGTGTGATGATCTTCATTATTAGAGCATTGTCCCATGTGAGGAAAGGATGATGGAGACTATGATTCCCCCACAAGTCGGGATGAGACTCCGAACTAAAAAAAAGAGGCCACAAAAAAAAGAAAAAAAAGGAGAAAAGGCCCAAATAAAAAAATGAGAGAAAAAGGGAGAAGGGACAATGCTACTATCCTTTTACCACACTTGTGCTTCAAAGTAGCACCATGATCTTCATGATAGAGAGTCTCCTATGTTGTCACTTTCATATACTAGTGGGAAATTTTTATTATAGAACTTGGCTTGTATATTCCAATGACGGGCTTCCTCAAAGTGCCCTAGGTCTCGTGAGCAAGCAAGTTGGATGCACACCCACTTAGTTTTCTTGTTGAGCTTTCATACATTTATAGCTCTAATGCATCCATTGCATGGCAATCCCTACTCACTCACATTGGTATCTATTGATGGGCATCTCCATAGTCCATTGATATGCCTAGTTGATGTGAGACTATCTTCTCCCTTTTTGTCTTCTCCACAACCACCATTCTATTCCACATATAGTGCGATGTCCATGGCTCATGCTCATGTATTGCGTGAAGATTGAAAAGGTTTGAGAACATCAAAAGTATGAAACAATTTCTCGGCTTGTCATCGGGGTTGTGCATGATTAAATACTTTGTGTGATGAAGATAGAGCATAACCAGACTATATGATTTTGTAGGGATAACTTTCTTTGGCCACGTTATTTTGAGAAGACACGATTGCTTTGTTAGTATGCTTGAAGTATTATTATTTTTATGTCAATATTAAACTTTTGTTTTGAATCTTTCAGATCTGAACATTCATGCCACAATAAATAAAATTACATTGAGAAATATGCTAGGTAGCATTCCACATCAAAAATTCTGTTTTTATCATTTACCTACTCGAGGACGAGCAGGAATTAAGCTTGGGGATGCTTGATACGTCTCCAATGTATCTTTAATTTTTTATTGTTCCATGCTATTATATTTTCTGTTTCAGATGTTTAATGGGCTTTAATATGCTCTTTTATATTATTTTTGGGACTAACCTATTAATCGGAGGCCTAGTGCCAGTTTCTATTTTTTTTTGCCTATTTTAGTGTTTTACAGAAAAGGAATATCAAACAGAGTCCAAACGGAATGAAATCTTCGCGAGGATCTTTCTTGGACCAAAAGCAATCCATAAGACTTGGAGTTGAAGTCTAGGACTCTACGAGGAGGACACGAGGTAGGAGGGCACGCCCAGGGGGGTAGGTGCGCCCCCACCCTCGTGGGCCCCTTGTAGCTCCACCGACGTACTTCTTTCGCCTATATATACTCTTATACACTAGAAACATCAGGGGGAGACACGAAACCACTTTTCCACCACTGCAACCTTCTGTACCCGTGAGATCCCATCTTGGGGCCTTTTCCGGCGATCTGTTGGAGGGGGAATCGATCACGGAGGGCTTTTACATCAACACCATTGCCTCTCTGGTGAAGCGTGAGTAGTTTACGACAGACCTTTGGGTCCATAGTTATTAGCTAGATGGCTTCTTCTCTCTCTTTGATTCTCAATACCATGTTCTCCTCGATGTTCTTGGAGATCTATTCAATGTAATACTCTTTTGCGGTGTGTTTTCCAAGATCCTATGAATCGTGGATTTATGAACTTGATTATCTATGAATATTATTTGATTCTTCTCTGAATTCTTACATGCATGATTTGATATCTTTGCAAGTCTCTTTGAATTATCGGTTTAGTTTGGCCTACTAGATTGATCTTTCTTGCAATGGGAGAAGTGCTTAGCTTTGGGTTCAATCTTGCGGTGTCCTTTCCCAGTGACAGTAGGGGCAGCAAGGCACGTATTGTATTGTTGCCATCGAGGATAAAAAGATGGGGTTTATATCATATTGTTTGAGTTAATTCCTCTACATCATGTCATCTAGCTTAATGCGTTACTCCGTTCTTATGAACTTAATACTCTAGATGCATGCTGGATAGCGGTCGATGTGTGGAGTAATAGAAGTAGATGGAGAATCGTTTCGGTCTACTTGACACGGACGTGATGCCTATGTTCATGATCGTTGCCTTAGATGTCTTCATAATTATGCGCTCTTCTATCAATTGCTCGGCAGTAATTTGTTCACCCACCGTAATATATGCTATCCTGAGAGAAGCCACTAGTGAAACCTATGGCCCCCGGGTCTCTTTCCTATTATATTTGCATCTCTTTCCATTATATCGCATCTTGTTTACTATTTTGCAATCTTTACTTTCCAATCTATACAACAAAAATACCAAAAATATTTACTTTACTATCTTTATCAGATCTCACTTTTGTGATTGGCCGTGAAGGGATTGACAACCCCTTTATCGCGTTGGTTGCAAGGTTCTTGATTGTTTGTGCAGGTACTAGGTGACTTGTGTGTCGTCTCCTACTGGATTGATACCTTGGTTCTCACAACTGAGGGAAATACTTACGCTACTTTGCTGCATCAACCTTTCCTCTTCAAGGGAAAACCAACGCATGCTCAAGAGGTAGCAGTAGCACAGCAGGCCTGGCACCTAGCGGTGCTTCCAGGACGTAATTCTTCTGTGCAGCGATGAGGATAATCCTCAAGTTACAGACCCAGTCCGTGTAGTTGCTGCCATCATCTTTCAACTTAGCTTTCTCTAGGAATGCATTAATATTCAAAGGAACAATAGCACGGGCCATTGATCTACAGTAACATAGACATGCAAAATAACTATCAGGACTAAGTTCATGATAAATTAAAGTTCAATTTAATCATATTACTTAAGAACTCCCACTTAGATAGACATCCCTCTAGTCATCTAAATGATCATGTGATCCAAATAAATTAAACCATGTCCGACCATCACGTGATATGGAGTAGTTTTCAATGGTGAACATTACTATGTTGATCATATCTACTATATGATTCACGTTCGACCTTTCGGTCTCAGTGTTCCGAGGCCATATCTGCATATGCTAGGCTCGTCAAGTTTAACCCAAGTATTTTGCGTGTGCAAAACTGGCTTGCACCCATTGTATGTGAACATAGAGCTTATCACACCTGATCATCACGTGGTGACTCGGCACGACGAACTGTAGCAACGGTGCATACTCAGGGAGAACACTTGTACCTTGAAATTTAGTAAGGGATCATCTTATAATGCTATCGCCATACTAAGCAAAATAAGATGCATAAAAGATAAACATCATATGCAATCAAAATATGTGGCATGATATGGCCATCATCATCTTGTGCTCATGATCTCCATCACCGAAGCATCGTCATGATCTCCATCGTCACCGGCGCGACACCTTGATCTCCATCATAGCATCGTTGTCGTCTCGCCAACTATTGTTACTACGACTATCGCTACCGCTTAGTGATAAAGTAAAATAATTACATGGCGATTGCATTGCATAAAATAAAGCGACAACCATATTGCTCCTGCCTGTTGCCGATAACTTTGTTACAAAACATGATCATCTGATACAACAATTTATATCACATCATGCTTGACAATAGCACATCACAGCAAGCCCTGCAAAAACAAGTTAGACGTCCTCTACTTTGTTGTTGCAAGTTTTACGTGGCTGCTACGGGCTTTTAGCAAGAACCGTTCTTACCTATGCATCAAACCACAACATTTTTTTGTCAAGTGTGTTGTTTAACCTTCAACAAGGATCGGGCGTAGCCACACTCGATTCAACTAAAGTTGGAGAAACAGACACCCGCCAGCCACCTATGTGCATAAGCACATCGGTAGAACCAGTCTCATGAACGCGGTCATGTAATGTCGGTCCGGGCCGCTTCATCCAACAATACCGCCGAATCAAAGTATGACATGCTGGTAAGCAGTATGACTATTATCGCCCACAATTCTTTGTGTTCTACTCGTGCATATAACATCTACGCATAGACCTGGCTCAGATTGTTGGGGAACATAATAATTTCAAAAAATTTCCTACGCACATGCAAGATCATGGTGATGCATAGCAACAAGAGGGAGAGTGTGTCCACGTACCCTCGTAGACCAAAAGCAGAAGCGTTAGCACAACACGGTCGATGTAGTCGTACGTCTTCACGATCCGACCGATCAAGTACCGAACGCACGGCACCTCCGAGTTCTTGCACACATTCAGCTCGATGACGTCCCTCGAACTCCGATCCAGCCGAGCTTCGAGGGAGAGTTCCATCAACATGACGGCGTGGTGACGATGATGATGCTCTACCGATGCAGGGCTTCGCCTAAGCACCGCTACCATATTATCGAGGAGAACTATGGTGGAGGGGGGCATCGCACACGGCTAAGAGATCAATGATCAACTGTTGTGTCTATGGGGTGCCCCCCTCCCCCGTATATAAAGGAGTGGAGGAGGGGGCTAGCCAAGGGGAGGAGGCACTCCCAAGGGGGGAGTCCTACTCCCACCGGGAGTAGGACTCCTCCTTTTCCTATTTGGAGAGGGAGAGGGAAGGAAGAGGAAGGAGGGAGGAAGGAAAGGGGCGGCCGGCCCCCCTCCCAATTCGGATTGGGCTTGGGGGGGCGCCCCCTCCCTTGCTCCTTTCCCCTCCTTTCCACTAAAGCCCATTAAGGCCCATATACCTCCCGGGGGGTTCTGATAACCTCCTGGAGCTCCGGCATTGTCCCAATCTCACCCGGGACCATTCCGGTGTCCAAATATAGTCGTCCAATATATCGATCTTTATGTCTCGACCATTTAGAGACTCCTCGTCATGTCCGTGATCATATCCGGGACTTCGAACAACCTTCAGTACATCAAAACACATAAACTCATAATATAACCGTCATCTAACTTTAAGCGTGCGGACCATACGGGTTCGAGAACTATGTAGACATGACCGAGACACGTCTCCGGTCAATAACCAATAGCAGAACCTGGATGCTCATATTGGCTCCCACATATTCTACGAAGATCTTTATCGGTCAAACCGCATAACAACATACGTTGTTCCCTTTGTCATCGGTATGTTACTTTCCCGAGATTCGATCGTCGGTATCTCAATACCTAGTTCAATCTCGTTACCGGCAAGTCTCTTTACTCGTTATGTAATGCATCATCCCGTAACTAACTCATTAGCTGCATTGCTTGCAAGGCTTATAGTGATGTGCATTACCGAGAGGGCCCAGAGATACCTCTCCGACAATCGGAGTGACAAATCCTAATCTTGAAATATGCCAACTCAACAAGTACCTTTGGAGACACCTGTAGAGCACCTTTATAATCACCCAGTTACGTTGTGACGTTTCGTAGCACACAAAGTGTTCCTCCGGTAAGCGGGGGTTACATAATCTCATAGTCATAGGAACATGTATAAGTCATGAAGAAAGCAATAGAAACATACTGAACGATCAAGTGCTAAGCTAACGGAATGGGTCAAGTCAATCACATCATTCTCCTAATGATGTGATCCCGTTAATCAAATGACAACTCATGTCTATGGTCAGGAAACTTAACCATCTTTGATTCACGAGCTAGTCAAGTAGAGGCATACTAGTGACACTATGTTTGTCTATATATTCACACATGTATTATGTTTCCGGGTAATACAATTCTAGCATGAATAATAAACATTTATCATGATATGAGGAAATAAATAATAACTTTATTATTTCCTCTAGGGCATATTTCCTTCAGTCTCCCACTTGCACTAGAGTCAATAATCTAGATTACACAGTAATGATTCTAACACCCATGGAGCCTTGGTGCTGATCAGGTTTTGCTCGTGGAAGAGGCTTAGTCAACGGGTCTGCAACATTCAGATCCGTATGTATCTTGCAAATCTCTATGTCCCTCACCTGGACTTGGTCCCGGATGGAATTGAAGCGTCTCTTGATGTGCTTGGTTCTCTTGTGAAATATGGATTCCTTTGCCAAGGCAATTGCACCAGTATTGTCACAAAAGATATTCATTGGACCTGATGCACTAGGTATGACACCTAGATCGGATATGAACTCCTTCATCCAGACTCCTTCATTTGCTGCTTCCGAAGCAGCTATGTACTCTGCTTCACATGTAGATCCCGCCACGACGCTTTGTTTAGAACTGCACCAACTGACAGCTCCACCGTTCAATATAAACACGTATCCGGTTTGCGATTTAGAATCGTCCGGATCAGTGTCAAAGCTTGCATCAACGTAACCATTTATGACTAGCTCTTTGTCACCTCCATAAACGAGAAACATATCCTTAGTTCTTTTCGGGTATTTTAGGACGTTCTTGACCGCTGTCCAGTGATCCACTCCTGGATTACTTTGGTACCTCCCAGCTAAACTAATAGCAAGGCACACATCAGGTCTGGTACACAGCATTGCATACATGATAGAGCCTATGGCTGAAGCATAGGGAACATCTTTCATTTTCTCTCTATCTTCTGCAGTGGTTGAGCATTGAGTCTGACTTAATTTCACACCTTGTATTACAGGCAAGAACCCTTTCTTAGCTTGATCCATTTTGAACTTCTTCAAAACTTTATCAAGGTATGTACTTTGTGGAAGTCCAATTAAGCGTCTTGATCTATCTCTATAGATCTTGATGCCCAATATATAAGTAGCTTCACCGAGGTCTCCAATCAATAATATGCCGTCCACATATAATATTAGAAATGCTACAGAGCTCCCACTCACTTTCTTGTAAATACAGGCTTCTCCAAAAGTCTGTATAAAACCGTATGCTTTAATCACACTATCAAAGCGTTTATTCCAACTCCGAGAGGCTTGCACCAGTCCATAAATGGATCGTTGGAGCTTGCACACTTTGTTAGCATCCTTTGGATCGACAAAATCTTCTGGCTGCATCATATACAACTCTTCTTCCAGAAATCCATTCAGGAATGCAGTTTTGACATCCATTTGCCAAATTTCATAATCATAAAATGCGGCAATTGCTAACAAGATTCGGACAGACTTAAGCATCGCTACGGGTGAGAAAGTCTCATCGTAGTCAACCCCTTGAACTTGTCAAAAACCCTTTGCAACAAGTCAAGCTTTGTAGACACTAACATTACCATCAGCGTCAGTCTTCTTGAAGATCCATTTATTCTCGATGGCTTACCGATCATCGGGCAAGTCAACCAAAGTCCACACTTTGTTCTCATACATGGATCCCATCTCAGATTTCATGGCCTCAAGCCATTTTGCGGAATCTGGGCTCATCATCGCTTCCTCATAGTTCGTAGGTTCGCCATGGTCAAGTAACATGACCTCCAGAATAGGGTTACTGTACCACTCTGGTGCGGATCTTACTCTAGTCGACCTACGAGGTTCGGTAGTAACTTGATCTGAATTTCATGATCAATATCATCAACTTCCTCACTAATTGGTGTAGTCGTCACAGGAACCGGTTTCTGTGATGAACTATTTTCCAATAAGGGAGCAGGTACAGTTACCTCATCAAGTTCTAGTTTCCTCCCACTCACTTCTTTCGAGAGAAACTCCTTCTCTAGAAAGGATCCATTCTTGGCAACAAATGTCTTGCCTTCGGATCTGTGATAGAAGGTGTACCCAACAGTTTCCTTTGGGTATCCTATGAAGACACATTTCTCCGATTTGGGTTCGAGCTTATTAGGTTGAAGCTTTTTCACATAAGCATCGCAGCCCCAAACTTTAAGAAACGACAACTTTGGTTTCTTGCCAAACCATAGTTCATAAGGCGTCGTCTCAATGGATTTTGATGGTGCCCTATTTAACGTGAATGCAGCTGTCTCTAAAGCATAACCCCAAAATGATTGCGACAAATCAGTAAGAGACATCATAGATCGCACCATATCTAGTAAAGTACGATTACAATGTTCAGACACACCATTACGTTGTGGTGTTCCGGGTGGCGTGAGTTGCGAAACTATTCCACATTGTTTCAAATGTAGGCCAAACTCGTAACTCAAATATTCTCCTCCACGATCAGATCGTAGAAACTTTATTTTCTTGTTACGATGATTTTCAACTTCACTCTAAAACTCTTTGAACTTTTCAAATGTTTCAGACTTATGTTTCATTAAGTAGATATACCCATATCTGCTCAAATCATCTGTGAAGGTGAGAAAATAACGATACCCGCCTCAAGCCTCAATATTCATTGGACCACATACATCAGTATGTATGATTTCCAACAAATCAATTGCTCGCTCCATAGTTCCGGAGAACGGCGTTTTAGTCATCTTGCCCAAGAGGCATGGTTCGCAAGTACCAAGTGATTCATAATCAAGTGATTCCAAAAGTCCATCAGTATGGAGTTTCTTCATGCGCTTTACACCAATATGACCTAAACGGCAGTGCCACAAATAAGTTGCACTATCATTATCAACTCTACATCTTTTGGCTTCAACAATATGAATATGTGTATCACTACTATCGAGATTCATCAAAAATAGACCACTCTTTAAGGGTGCATGACCATAAAAGATATTACTCATATAAATAGAACAACCATTATTCTCAGATTTAAATGAATAACTGTCTCGCATCAAACAAGATCCATATGTAATGTTCATGCTCAACGCTGGCACCAAATAACAATTATTTAGGTCTAAAACTAATCCCGAAGGTAGATGTAGAGGTAGCGTGCCGACGGTGATCACATCGACTTTGGAACCATTTCCCACGCGCATCGTCACCTCGTCCTTAGACAGTGTCTGCTTAATCCGTAGTCCCTGTTTCGAGTTGCAAATATAGCAACAGAACCAGTATCAAATACCCAGGTGCTACTGCGAGCTCTGGTAAGGTACACATCAATAACATGTATATCACATATACCTTTGTTCACCTTGCCATCCTTCTTATCCGCCAAATACTTGGGGCAGTTCCGCTTGACCAGTCTGCTTGTAGTAGAAGCACTCAGTCTCAGGCTTAGGTCCAGACTTGGGTTTCTTCTCTTGAGCAGCAACTTGTTTGCTATTTTTCTTGAAGTTTCCCTTCTTTTTCCCTTTGCCCTTTTTCTTGAGACTGGTGGTCTTATTGACCATCAACACTTGATGCTCCTTCTTGATTTCTACCTCTGCAGCCTTTAGCATAACGAAGAGCTCGGGAATTGTCTTATCCATCCCT
Source organism: Triticum timopheevii (assembly GCA_963921465.1). Taxonomy (NCBI): domain Eukaryota; kingdom Viridiplantae; phylum Streptophyta; class Magnoliopsida; order Poales; family Poaceae; genus Triticum; species Triticum timopheevii. The sequence continues at coordinate 271,849,938 of OY997262.1, read as the reverse complement.
TGCATATTATAGTTCATCACGAAGCTCTTGTAGCTTGGTGGCAGAGATTGAAGAATTCTATCAATGACGCTATCATCCGGAAGATTAACTCCCAGTTGAATCAAGTGATTGTTATACCCAGACATTCTGAGTATATGCTCACTGACAGAACTATTCTCCTCCATCTTGCAGCTGTAGAACTTATGGGAGACTTCATATCTCTCAATCTGGGCATTTGCTTGAAATATTAACTTCAACTCCTGGAACATCTCATATGCTCCATGACGTTCAAAACGTCGTTGAAGTCCCGATTCTAAGCCGTAAAGCATGGCACACTGAACTATCGAGTAGTTATCAGCTTTGCTCTGCCAGACGTTCATAACATCTGGTGTTGCTCCTGCAACAGGTTTGGCACCTAGCGGTGCTTCCAGGACGTAATTCTTCTGTGCAGCAATGAGGATAATCCTCAAGTTACGGACCCAGTCCGTGTAATTGCTACCATCATCTTTCAACTTTGCTTTCTCAAGGAACGCATTAAAATTCAACAGAACAACAACACAGGCCATCTATCTACAACAAACATAGACAAGCAAAATACTATCAGGTACTAAGTTCATGATAAATTTAAGTTCAATTAATCATATTACTTAAGAACTCCCATTAGATAGACATCCCTCTAATCATCTAAATGATCACATGATCCAAATCAACTAAACCATAACCGATCATCACGTGAAATGGAGTAGTTTTCAATGGTGAACATCACTATGTTGATCATATCTACTATATGATTCACGCTCGACCTTTCGGTCTCAGTGTTCTGAGGCCATATCTGCATATGCTAGGCTCGTCAAGTTTAACCTGAGTATTCTGTGTGTGCAAAACTGGCTTGCACCCGTTGTAGATGGACGTAGAGCTTATCACACCCGATCATCACGTGGTTTCTGGGCACGACGAACTTTGGCAACGGTGCATACTCAGGGAGAACACTTTTTATCTTGAAATTTAGTGAGAGATCATCTTATAATGCTACCATCAATCAAAGCAAGATAAGATGCATAAAAGATAAACATCACATGCAATCAATATAAGTGATATGATATGGCCATCATCATCTTGTGCTTGTGATCTCCATCTCCGAAGCACCGTCATGATCACCATTGTCACCGGCGCGACACCTTGATCTCCATCGTAGTATCGTTGTCGTCTCGCCAACAATTGCTTCTATGACTATCGCTACCGTTTAGTGATAAAGTAAAGCAATTACAAGGCGACAACCATATGGCTCCTGCTAGTTGCCGATAACTCGGTTACAAAACATGATCATCTCATACAATAAAATATAGCATCACGTCTTGACCATATCACATCACAACATGCCCTGCAAAAACAAGTTAGACGTCCTCTACTTTGTTGTTGCAAATTTTACGTGGCTGCTACGGACTTAGCAAGAACCGTTCTTACCTACGCATGAAAACCACAACGATAGTTCGTCAAGTTAGTGTTGTTTTAACCTTCTCAAGGATCGGGCGTAGCCACACTCGGTTCAGCTAAAGTTGGAGAAACTGACACCCGCCAGCCACCTGTGTGCAAAGCACGTCGGTAGAACCAGTCTTGCGTAAGTGTATGCGTAATGTCGGTCTGGGCCGCTTCATCCAACAACACCGCCGAACCAAAGTATGACATGCTGGTAAGCAGTATGACTTGTATCGCCCACAACTCACTTGTGTTCTACTCGTTCATATAACATCAACGCATAAAACCTGGCTCGGATGCCACTTTTAGGGAACGTAGTAATTTCAAAAAAATTCCTATGCACACACAAGATCATGGTGATGCATAGCAATGAGAGGGGAGAGTGTGTCCACGTACCCTCGTAGACCGAAAGTGGAAGCGTTAGCACAACGCGGTTGATGTAGTCGTACGTCTTCACGATCCGACTGATCAAGTACCGAACGCACGGCACCTCCGAGTTCTTGCACACGTTCAGCTCGATGACGTCCCTCGAACTCTGATCCAGCCGAGCTTCGAGGGAGAGTTCCTTCAGCACGACGGCGTGGTGACGATGATGATGTTCTACCGACGCAGGGCTTCGCCTAAGCACCGCTATGATATTATCGAGGAAGATTATGGTGGAGTGGGGCACCGCACACGGCTAAGATATCAATGATCAATTGTTGTGTCTATGGGGTGACCCCCTCCCCGTATATAAAGGAGTGGAGGAGGGGGCTGGCCAAGGGGAGGAGGCGCGCCCAAGGGGGGAGTCCTACTCCCACCGGAGAGGGAGAGGGAGAGGGAAGGAAGAGGAAGGAGGGAGGAAGGAAAGGGGCGTCCGGCCCCCCTCCCAATTCGGATTGGGCTTGGGGGGGCGCCCCCTCCCTTGCTCCTTTCCCCTCCTTTCCACTAAAGCCCATTAAGGCCCATATACCTCCCGGGGGGTTCCGATAACCTCCCGGAGCTCTGGTATTGTCCCAATCTCACCCGGAACCATTCTGGTGTCCAAATATAGTCGTCCAATATATCGATCTTTATGACTCGACCATTTTGAGACTCCTCATCATGTCCGTGATCACATCCGGGACTCCGAACAACCTTCGGTACATCAAAACACATAAACTCATAATATAACCGTCATTTAACTTTAAGCGTGCGGACCCTACGGGTTCGAGAACTATATAGACATGACCGAGACACGTCTCCGGTCAATAACCAATAGCGGAACCTATATGCTCATATTGGCTCCCACATATTCTACGAAGATCTTTATCGGTCAAACCGCATAACAACATACGTTGTTCCCTTTGTCATCGGTATGTTATTTGCCCGAGATTCGATCGTCGGTATCTCAATACCTAGTTCAATCTCGTTACCGGCAAGTCTCTTTACTCGTTAGTAATGCATGATACCATAACTAACTCATTAGCTACATTGCTTGCAAGGCTTATAGTGATGTGCATTACCAAGAGGGCCCAGAGATACCTCTCCGACAATCGGAGTGACAAATCCTAATCTCAAAATACGTCAACTCAACAAGTACCTTTGGAGACACCTGTAGAGCACCTTTATAATCACCCAGCTACGTTGTGACGTTTGGTAGCACACAAAGTGTTCCTCCGGTAAGCGGGAGTTACATAATCTCATAGTCATAGGAACATGTATAAGTCATGAAGAAAGCAATGGCAACATACTAAACGATCAAGTGCTAAGCTAACGGAATGGGTCAAGTCAATCACATCATTCTCCTAATGATGTGATCCCGTTAATCAAATGACAACTCATGTCTATGGTCAGGAAACTTAACCATCTTTGATTCACGAGCTAGTCAAGTAGAGGCATACTAGTGACACTATGTTTGTCTATATATTCACACATGTATTATGTTTCCGGGTAATACAATTCTAGCATGAATAATAAACATTTATCATGATATGAGGAAATAAAATAATAACTTTATTATTGCCTCTAGGGCATATTTCCTTCACGGATGCCACTGTTGGGGAACGCGGTAATTTCAAAAATTTCCTACGATCACGCAAGATCTATCTAGGTGATGCATAGCAACGAGGGGAAGAGTGTGTCCACGTACCCTTGTAGACCGAAAGCGGAAGCGTTTAGTTAACGCGGTTGATGTAGTCGAACGTCTTCGCGATCCAACCGATCAAGTACCGAACGCATGTTATCTCCGCAATCTGCACACGTTCAGCTCGGTGACGTCCCTTCAACTCTAGATCCAGGTGAGGCCAAGGGAGATTTTTGTCAGCACGACAGTGTGGTGACGGTGATGATGAAGTTACCGGCGCAGGGCTTCGCCTAAGCACTACTACGATATGATCGAGGTGTGTAACTGTAGAGGGGGGCACCGCACACGGCTAAAAGATCAACTTGTGTGTCTATGGGGTGCCCCCCTCCCCTGTATATAAAGGAGGGGAGGAGGAGGCCGGCCGGCCACAAGGGGCGCGCCAAGGGGGAAGGATTCCTACTCCTAGTAGAAGTAGGTTTCCCCCTTTCCTAGTCCAAGAAGGTGAAGAAGGGAAAGAGGAGAGAAGAGAAGGAAGGAGGGGGGTGCCCCCCTTCCCTTGTCCAATTCAGACTGGGCAAGAGGGGGGCACCACCTCTGGCCGACCCTCTCTCTTCTCCACTAAGGCCCATTAATCCCCTGGGGGGTTCCGGTAACCCTCCGGTACTCCGGTTTTATCCGAAACTTCTCCGGAACACTTCCGGTGTCCGAACATAGGCGTCCAATATATCAACCTTTATGTCTCGACCATTTCGAGACTCCTCGTCATGTTCGTGATCTCATCCGGGACACCAAACAACCTTCAATACATCAAATCACATAAACTCATAATACCAATCGTCATCGAACATTAAGCGTGCGGACCCTACGGGTTCGAGAACTATGTAGACATGACCGAGACACGTCTCCGGTCAATAACCAATAGAGGAACCTGGATGCTCATATTGGTTCCTACATATTCTACGAAGATCTTTATCGGTCATATCGCATAACAACATACATTGTTCCCTTTGTCATCGGTATGTTACTTGCCCGAGATTCGATCGTCGGTATCACCATACCTAGTTCAATATCATTACCGGAAAGTCTCTTTGCTCATTCCGTAATACTTCATCCCGTAACTAACTCATTAGTCACAATGCTTGCAAGGCTTATAGTGATGAGCATTACCGAGAGGGCCCAGAGATACCTCTCCGAAACACGGAGTGACAAATCCTAATCTCGATCTATGCCAACCCAACAAACACCTTCGGAGACACATGTAGAGCATCTTTATAATCACCCATTTACGTTGTGATGTTTGGTAGCACACAAAGTGTTCCTCCAGTATTCGGGACTTGCATAATCTCAGTCTGAGGAACTTGTATAAGTCATGAAGAAAGCAGTAGCAATGAAACTGACACAATCATAATGCTAAGCTAACGGAATCACATCATTCTCCTAATGATGTGATCCCGTTCATAAAATGACAACACATGTCTATGGTTTGGAAATATATCCATCTTTGCTTAACGAGCTAGTCAAGTAGTGGCATACTAGGGACAATATGTTTTGTCTTTGTATTCACACATGTACTAAGTTTCCGATTAATACAATTCTAGCATGAATAATAAACATTTATCATGAAATAAGGAAATAAATAATAACTTTATTATTGCCTCTATGGCATATTTGCTTCAAAAACTAGATTCTAGCCTTGGTTGATTGGTATTAATGACGACGCCGCTTGAGCCTTGCACCCATCTCAAAGATGTTTCTCATAGGAAACCTCATCATCTGTGTAGTGTCATGAGATGGTTGATGCGGATATGGTCACATATGTAGTTTGTCGGTTGTGGTTTGATCATGTTTTTTTTCTCGCCTACGGATAACTTTAGTCTTATATGAATTTGCTATTTACTGGCATGTTTTTTGTGTGCATGCGTTGGTATTGGTTGTGTGCATTCTACCTATATCATGGTCGGGTGTGCGCTCATTGTGTTTGTATCCTCTTAATGCTTTATTTGATCCAAAAAATCCATCCTTGTCGAAAAAAGTGACAAAGACAGGATTATGTAATTTTGAATGTTGAGTAGGGTCAGTTAGATAAAATTTCAAAATCTACATTGCCCATACAATTTTGTTGCGTAATTCACTTGGTTAGGGGATTTGGGAATGTACAACCCATCCACTCTAGGTTCAAGTCCTCATGGGGGCGAGTTTGAACTCTTAATACTAATATAAAAACCGTTGTAGGAGCCTTCTTACTGTTTGAATAAGAACAACATTTAGTTAGTGAAGTACAGTGCATATACGATAGATGTCTCTAAAGTGCCACACATCAATTTGTTTGTGGAAATGCTATATGAGGAACATTAGATTTTTTACGTTTCCCGGCAAACCACGCCAGCCATTAGATCATCAACACGGATGTTAAAGCAGTTCGGGATGTTAAAGCAACACGGATGGGACTCCGGCCACAACGAACGCATACACGTCTTTATCCATTCAACTGAGGAGTTCCCCCCTCTTTGCATGGCCATTTCTCTCGTCTTTGAAGCTCGACCAATGACCTTCTTGGCCTTCAACGCAAGGTTGGTATTCTTGGTCCCTTGCAATATTACAAGAGTGTTCTTGGTCTTGGTCTCCAAAATCTTGCGAGTAGTGAAAGCGGACACCACTTGATTTGGACTCATTTGATGATAGTGGGGGCGTTGACGGAGCAACATGACCATAGTGTGATACGTCAATACCAGCCTCAATGAACTTTTCTTTGATGAACTTATCATCCGCCCAAGAGCAACCAAAGTTCCTCAAATCCAACACAAGAGACTTTAGCCTACGATACACCTCCTCAGTGGTCTCTCCAGCATGCCTTAAGGACAAGTTGACCTTTTGTTGAATCAAGGCCAAGCGAGTATATGTATATTGTCATCGCCTTAAAATATTTCTTCACGGCAATCCCAAATTTCTTTGGGAGTCCTGAAGAGAGCAATGGTTGCCTCGCCTACACGGTGGCGGTGGTGGGCTGTCGCGGTACGACATGGCTTCTCAGGTTTTTTTAGGGCTACATGGCTTGTCAGGTTGACATCAACATATATTTTCCATCTCTTCTTGTACTTCGGTTTATATTTCAGATTAAATGCAAATAATTCAAAAAATAAATTTACTTAGGAAATTTAAAAACGAGAATTTGAAAAAAAAATGTTAACATAGCATACATTTTTTGTTAGCACAGGTTTAAAAACTGCTGATAACTTAAAAAAATGTCCGTGGCAATTAAAAAATATTCCCGCATTTAAAAAAATGTATACCATTTTTTATAAAATGTTTACGTAATGCAATTTTTTCATACCACTAAAAAAATTGTATGTCACATTTTATGGAAATATTCCAACATTTCAAAAATATGTCATGACATTAAAGATCGTGTAATTTTAAAAAAAATTATTTCTATTAAAAATGTACATGACAATTTAACGAAATATTCGCACGGTACCAAAAAATGCCCATGAAATTTTCAAAAAGTTTATATAATGTTAAATAAAATCGTTGTATTGTGAAAAATAAACGTTTATTGGCATTAAAAATGTACAATGTGTATTTGGAAAAATGTTGCCACGTATTCGGAAAAGTGTTCAAAAAATGTATTTAAAAAATGTACATCATGTATTAAAAAATGTATGAAGTTATCAGAAAAATATTTGACGTGTGATCTTAAAAATTTGCAGTCTATACTAGGAAAAAATTAGTTATGTGTTCAAAAAAAGGAAAACTGATAAAAAGCCACAAAGAAACAAAGAAAAAGGCAAGAAAACAAAGAATATGAAGAGAATGAAGAAAACCAAAGTAGAACGAAGAAAGAAAACCAAAGAAAATGAGAGTAAAATGAAGGGGAAAAAAGAAGAAAATTAGTGAGGAAACAAATAAAATTAAAGGAAAAACGCAAAAAGGAATAAACCAGAGCAGAGCGAACCTAGAACTTCCAGTGAGCAATGCGCACTAATGGGCCGACCCGTTAGTCATCGCCCGTAGGTGAATCGGTAATTGCCCGGCAGGGGAGCTCTAACTGGCACGTTACGCGCCGCCGAACGAAACCGGCGCTCACGCGCTCCCTGGCGTGGGCCAGCCCATCTATTTATTTCCTGTTTTGCAAAACGAACGAAAAAATCGGATCTGGTTGCACTTGAACACGCGACCTCAGGTTCTCAGGTTTGGACTAGCACGCACAAACCAACCGGCCACCCGTTCTCACACGAAAATTATAACATCGTTTCCTTCTTTACTTCTTTTCACTTTTCTTTTTTCTTTTTTCGTTTTTCTTCTTCCTGGTTCGACGGTTTTATTTTAATTCTTGATTTTTTTTCACAATTGATGAACTATTTCTCAATTTTATAAATTTATATTCACCGTGTATTACATAAAATTTCATCGTATTAAGAAAAAATTTCAATGTATATTATGAAAATTGTTCACCTTTGCATATAAAAAATGTTCATCGTGTATTATAAAAATGTTCATCGTATATTATGAAATTTTTCAACGTTTTTACTAAATGTTGAATGCGTAAATTGTTCAACACATATATTCATGTTGCTTCAAAAATGTTCATCGTGTATTATTTAAAATGTTCAGCGGATATAAAAAATGTGCAGGATATAAATGTTCAGAATATTTTTTTCTATTTTGGTTTTGGTTATTCAATGAGTATACAATTGTTCATATGTTTCTTGATTTTGTTCAGTATATATTACACAATGTTCAATGTGTATTCACAAATTGTTCAACGTATTTTCACAAATGTTCAGTATGTGCCCGAAAATTCTTCAGCGCATATATTCCTATTTTTTTAAAGTGTTCATCGTATATTAAAATAAGTTCATATGTATTATTTAAAATATTCAGCTTATTTTAAGAAAATGTCAACGGATATCGCAAAATGTTCAACGGATATTACAGAAAACAAGTTCATGCATTTTTTGAAAAAAGGTACAGATAAAAAAGAAAAAAAAAGAAAAGACGAATACAGAAGAAAAGAAGAAAGAGGAAAGAAGACAATAGAAAAAAAACGATGGAACCAGTCACACTAGATGAGGGTGGCTGGTTGGTCGCTGCATTCACGGTAAACAAAGGAACTCCTGTGTTCGAATCCCACCTCTCCAGCGAACTTTTTTTGCTGACAGAAAAAAGTAAAGGAAATGGGCCGGCCCAGCGGGGAGAGGGGGGTGTGCGCCCTGTACGGGTTGGCCTTTAAGGGGCGCTTAAGGCGCCGTTTAAGAAATGCCGCCCGGCAGTTCTGGCGCTGCCTCCTGTACGATGCTCTTTGCGTCCGATACGCGCGCGCCGCGCAGGAACAGCCCCCGACTGGGTCGGCCCATTTGTTGGGCCAAAACGGTAAAAAAAGATCACCGAAAATTAACGAGCCGGTGTGCGTGATTTCGAACCCTGCACCTCCGACTGGATGACGCTTGTAGCGGACCAGCTGAGCTAATCATGTAGGTTATCTTCAATAGAACCGAGTGCTATAAGAACTATCAGGCGCTACAAATCTACCCCACCCCCTCCCAAACACAGATCTCAAAACATTGGTTTGAATTTTTTAAATGTGATTTAGTTCTGATTGTTCCTTTACTGGTTTTGCTTTTCCTTCCTTGTTCCAAATCGAAAATTTCAAAAATGGTTAGCATTTTTAAATAAATGATCGTAATTTTAAATACTTCAAAAACTATTCACTTTCTTCAAATTTGCGAAGATTTTGAAACCATGAAATTTTGAATCTTTCAAAAAAATTAAAAAATGGGACCATTTTTGAAATTTTGAAAACAAGAACATTTTTTGAAACTCCTAACAAAATTCAAAAGCATGAACATTTTTTGGATCTATGAACAAAATTTGAATACAGGAACATTTTTTGAAATTCCAAACAAAATTTGAAAACCCGAACATGTTTTGAAACCCCCGAACAATTTTTTAAAAAGTGAACTTTTTTTAATACGTGAATTTTTCTTGAAATCGGAAATATTTATTGAAACAACCGGCCAAAATTTGAAAACACAAATAATTTACTGAAACTTCGGAACAAAATTTGAAAACACGAAATTTTTTTTGGAAATTGAACATTTTTTGAAAATATGAACAAAGTTTGAACTTTTTGAATTTTGAACATTTTTTGAATTTTGAGAACATTTTTTAAATGGAGAACAATTTCAAAAACCCGAACAAATTTGGAAGCACGGTTTTTTTTGCACATGTGATCTTTTTTTTTGAAATCTGGAACAATTTATGTAATCTTTGAACATTTTTGTTAATGGAGAAATTTTTTAAAAATTTTAGAACAAGGTTTGTAAAATGCTAACATTTGTCAGAAACAAACAAATTTTCAATAGTTTGAACAATTTCAATTTTGAATAGGTTTTGCAAAAAGCGAACATTTTTTAAATTTTGAGAACAGTTTTTGAAAAATTTCTGAAAACATGAAAAAATATTGAAAATTTGAGTTTTTTTTGTAAAAACAGAACTAAAAAAAGCAAAGAAAAAGAACAAAAGGAAAAATGAAACAGAAAAATTAAAAGAGAAAAGAAGAAGGATAAAAAAACCGGTTAAATAACCTTCTGGAAAGTTCCTAAAACCGAGCCAGAACTATCCAGAAGGTTCCCAAAACCGGAATATGATCACACGTAGAAAAAAGCTACTGGGCCGGCCCATGTACTGTCGAACCTGTGCGAAGCTGTGCGATAGGTCGACATCTTGCCGCATAATGCGGCAAATAGGGTTTTCCTCTGGCGCCCATGCGCAAAATGAAAAAATAGGCGCAACTGGCGCCCTCTAGGATTTGGAGGTGCAATCAGCCCACGGAAGCTTCGATCTGCTGGCACGTAGGTTGGGCCTCGAGCCTCTTCTAGTGATAGGAATTTTATACAACACCAAAAAACAGTACGAGAAGAAGCGAAAAAGAAAAGTGTACATGCTTTCTGGAGTAATTTTATGGTAAGGATATATGGCTTGTCCTTCGCAGACACCGTAGTACAATAGCTTCGGGAGAAACTAGAGGAGTTTTAACCTAAAAAACTAGACAAATTTTGTACAACACCGAAAACTGTACGAGAAGAACCACACGGCACAGGTGGTAAGCAATTCAAACCATTTTTTTTTAAATGTACCAGAAGAAGCGAAAAAAAAAACAGTACTACGTATGGAGTACATGGATGGCTTGTCCTTTGCAGACGCCGTAGTACAGTAGTACTAGCTTCGAGAGAAGATGGACGGCATGTCCATGGCACCTTGTCCATACTAGCACAGTACTACGTATCTACCTCACGTCGCTTTTGTCAACAAAGCAGCTACTGCTCCTAGGTCAAAAGTCCTTTCTCACGCTGGGCAGCCTCGCCGCTGTTTCTCTTCTTCTTCACATAGATCCACACAGCGGTTCGTCTGCGAAGCTCCACCGGATAGATAGAAACAAAAATAGGAAGAGAAAAAGGTTAACAGCACAGCAGCGACGCGTCACTCGCCGCTGGCCATGGAACTACGCGATCATGGCTACAACGCAGCAGCAGCAGCAGCCTTGCGCGCGCCCTCTAGCTGTATACTAGTATAGTCCCGTTTAGGTCAGATGAAATCTCGGTCACTGGCAAAAGCGAGCCCGATCAGCTCAGTCCGGTCGGCGCGCGGAACAACGGGACGGCGCGGGCAGCTCTAATCCTTGACCGATCACATGAATAAGAAATCGATCAGTCTCGGATCGAAATCAAAATCATCAAAAGGGACGAGCGCCTCTTTCGATAAAAACAAAAGGGAAAGGAATCCCCAGAGCAGAGAGCCCGCCGTGGCTTTCCCTTTTGTTTTGCTCTCCTCTCCGGAGATTTTGAGAAACGAGAAGATCCCTAGGACTGTGCGGGAGGAAAGGAATGTTACATAGGTGGCCAGGAATACAATACTTCGGTTCGTTTTCCAAAGCAACGGCGTTCCTCCATAAAGCAGATCACGTTACGTACGCAGTAGGAGTCGAGTGTTGAGAAAAAGTAGATCACGCGACGTGTGTATGCATTACAGGCGGTCACGTAACGCGAGCAAAACGGGGACGGGTGAGCAATGCATATGGGTATTTGTTATGGTTACCGTAACAGGATCACACCATTGAAGTGAAAGCCACGTACGTACTGGGACTACGGAACTTCATTATTACAAACAGTGCAACGCCGGCCGGGTTCCATGGCCGGCAGCAAAGGAAAACCACGGGGGAGAGCGGATGAGATGGTCTCGGATAGACGCGCAGTGGCAGGCAGGGCGCACGAGACACGCGCGTTGCTGGGTGTTTGGGCTGCTGCTGCGCAGCAAAGAACACAAGAAGACTCCCTTTTTTTCTATCAAGAACAGTGAGACGACAGGCTCAGCGCACGCTAATGAGCATGCCTCCATCGTGTCCAACTAGGCCCGAGCCACGTACGTACCTACACATATTTGAGGGTGATCGAAGAAAGAAGTATTCCAGGCACTGTGGGCTGTGGTTTGTCCATGCTTTGGGAATTTCTGGCCCCAGCACACAGCGCGCCCACATGATTGACACGAGAGGGGGCGGGTCTACCGCCTACGGCTACTGGTTTAGTTTTTGGTTCTAGTACTCGTTACCAAGCCCGCTACCGCCAGTACACTCAAATTTTTTTGACACAGCACGGAGGCAAGGGCTCATAATACATGCACACAACTTTTTCTCCCCTACAAGCACTTCACCCGAAATTCAGGACATGAACTCTGAAAGGCTGGGGATACCACTGTTCCTCTAAACATCCAACCAAGTTCGCATTAGAGCATCTTCAGCCGTTCGGCCTTCTAGGACGCCGAAAAAGAGTCGCATAGGGTCGAACCGGCGCTTGCTTGGCGCATGGGTGCCGACTGCGTTCCCAGTCGACGCACCAGGTCGCCGCCAAAATCGTGCGAATTCGGCGATATTTCATCCAAATTTGTACAAACTCGGCGATACTTCATTGAAATTTGTACAAAAGCAGATGAACATGCAAACTACGGCTACAACTACGCCAAACTACGCCTATCCCTGCTACGTCGCGGCCACCGTCCGTCATCTACATGTCGAGAAGCCTGTAGAAACGGGTGTAGTCGCCGCCGTCGTCGTCGCGTCCCGCGCCGGAGCCGCCATCGTCCATACTGCACACCTGGCCAGGGTCGCCGAGACGAGGTGGGGGTTGGACAGGCCGGCCTCGTCCTCCTCGTCGTTGTCGAGGACGATGACGCCACCCTCCTCGCGTCCGCGGCACCGGGCCTGGAGCTCCGCGTACGCCCGGCGCTGGCGGAGCACCTGCTCGCGGACGTAGTCCTCCCTCGCACATTTGAGGGCAGCCTCGTCGTCGGGGGCCACCATGTCTGCGTGCTCCAGCTTCACGGGGAGCAGCCCCGGCTCGGGCTTCGACCGGACCAGGCGGAGGGAGCGTGGGGAGGGGCTGGCACCCTCGTTGATGACGAGGGCGCTGCTGCGGGTGCGGCATCGAAGCGGTGTCTCTTCCGGCTCCGACTTGGCGGGGCAGAGCGCCGGCGAGCCAAAGGAGAGCGAGCCGGGGCCCGACGAGGAGGACGCCCCCGGCTCCATTCGCCGCTATGTCCAGGAGCTGCCGCGTCGGCAAGAGAAGGACGGCCGCGGCGGATACTCGAGGCGCAGCGTGTTGCCGGCCTCGATGTGGTCAAGGACGGCCTCGAGGGTGCGGCCGGGCACGCCCCACCACTCACGTTGCGCGTCGGCGTTGTGGCGTCCGCGGGGGATGATGCCATTGGCGGAGGCGATCTGGTCTTTGCGGCGGCGCTCGAAGTACATCGTCCACAGCGTGTGTCTTTTGGCAGCGTACCTCAGCTCGTTCCGCTGCGTCTCCGTCAGGGGCGAGCGGGTGCGGGCGATCTCGGCCTGCCGTGCAGCCCCTTCGGGCACTGTTGGCACCGGGACGCTGCCGGCGTCAACTTCCACGACCTCGGCACACGCATGTCCGGGGGCGCTGGATATTCGGCCTCATAGAGGAGGCGCGCCTCCGGCTCTTGGAGATGGCGGCGGCCGAAGCCGTTCGCCGCCGCGCTGTCGCCTGGGTACCGCTCAGTTATTGCTCGTCGGCGGAAGGAGGAGTGTGTTGCTTTGCGTGGCAACGCGAGGCGATGTGTGGCAGCTGCCCGGCGGGGAGATTAGCTTTTATAACCGCAGCGGGGCGGCGAGAGCCTGCATGCAGAGCGACGCGTGGCGGGAGCAGGCGGGACGCGCGTCGGTGGCACCTTCACCGTGCCGCCCATGAGGCATCAATGGAGGCTGACCGGCGGCGACGCGACATCCTTGGTATTGATTCCCGTGGGAATCGAGACGATGAGGACGACGAAGCGGCGTCTCGCTGGCTCGGCGGGCCCATCCCCGTTCGCGCCAAAAACGCGTTCCCCGGCGCCCCAGGCGCCCCCAGCGCACGAGTTTCTCTGGGTCTGCCGGCGTCAATTTCGGCCCAAACCAGCGAAAAACAGGCTCCTGGAGATGCGACTAGGCCGATTTTTGGCCACCGACGCCAAAAAACGCCCGGAAATCCCGTTGGGGGTGCGGCTAGAGATGCTCTTAGGCCAACTCCACCGCGCGACCCCATCATGTCCGCGCGCGTCCATTTGGGGTAAAACGGACGAACCAGACGGCCCAGCGCGCGGGAGCAAACGGACTTTTGTCTGTTTTGTGTCCGCTTTCGACCCATCCCTGGCCCAAGTTTGCGCAACTTTTCGGGTGAAACGGACACCACGCGGACGCGCGGGCTGTCTGCGCATGTCCTCCCCTGGCCCATCCGTCGGTGGCACAGGGCGCGCCTTTTTCTATCCGCCCCCTCCCTCCCTCCGGCCGCACCCCCCTTCACTCTTCTCCACTCTTTCCCTCGCCGCTGCCGCTGCCATTGCAGCCGTGCAGCTCGGACGCGCGCTCGCCCAGCCCCTTCCACTCGGCGCCCCCGAGCTACCCAACCACGACCACCTGGTTTGCGCACCCGCCGGGCGGATTTGGGGCGGATCCAGTCGGTTTTGAGCTCGCCCAGCTGTGGGAGGCCGCGCTGCGCCATGGACTAGCCGGGCACCTCGTCGGAAGGCCCTGGCAGGGCCGCAAGGCCACATGCAGGCAGTGGCTCCTCCTCTAGCCGCTCGGATCTGCACTGTCAATGGCCGCCGGCAGATACACGAATGGCGGCCGGCCGGGCTCGGTGCTTGCCCAAAAGCTCGTGGGCGCACCGTTGCCACTCATTAAGTGCGACCACTGCCCACAGAAGGTCGTGCGCCGCGTGTCTACAACGCCGGAACATCCCGGATGGGTGCTCATCAAGTGCTTAAACGATGGGGTATGTGCTCTTTTTAGCTTCGGTCTGTGCTCTAGATTTGACTGGTTGTGCTAACTTCAAATTTTATTGTGTAGCATGGATGCAAGTTTTGGTATTGGGAAGAAGAGTACATCGATATATTGATAGAGCGAAATTTAGTACATGTTCGTGCACTTTTAGCTAGCATAGAGGCTATCGATGAGACAAGTGCAATTGTTGCTAGATTAGAGGCTAGACACGAGACTAGGTATGAGGAAGCAACATCGACTTTTTTAGACTCGAAAAAGAAAGAGCCTCCTCCACAGATCAACAGTGAGTACATTGAGAAGGCTCTAACCCAACTCAAGGGAGCAGTTATGAAACTTGAGTGTCTTCTAAAATGTATTCTTATGGTTCTTGTGCTTTACTAGTCAAAATTTGATGATGTATTTTCATGTATCAAAAATAAATGATGAAAAAAAGTTAAGTGCTTGCAAAGAAAAATGTACGCGGACAGGATGTGGCCGGGATGCGTCCGCGCACTGGGTGTACGGCCACCGCATCCCGAAAACTGTCCGGACACGACTTCATTGCCCTATCCGGACCCAAACGGACAGAATCCGGAGTCGCGCGGTGGAGTTGGCCGTACGCTCACATTCTTAAACGGTAAAATAATGTATAAGAAGGAAATCTATCGGCAAACGAAGCGGCAAGATCCGAAGCAGCAGAGAAGGACTAGACACGACCCGGCCATTACTATTACTACTGCTGCCTCGCCTCTGGCCTGCTCTGCCCTGCCATCATTGTCTCCACGGCACACAAGAGAGAGAAAGAGAGAGAGCTTTCGAAAGAGAGAAAAGAAGACGAAGACGCGCTCTCTCCGCTACGAATTACCCGCGGCCCGGCAGCTGTGTGATTGTGTCCCCTTCCCCCTCCCCCCAACCTCTTTTGTCATCCTCCCGTTACTACACCGCACCACCTCCATTACTCGGCGAGGCACTCAAGGACAAGGAGTCAGCCAAGCCAAGGAGCGAGCGATGCAGTCATCTCGCCCTCCACCGCACGCCAAGCCGCCGAGGTCAGCCCCGGGCCACGCGCGCTCCCGCTCCCAGCTCGCGCAGGTGCGCCCGGATCCCGCCCACGACTTCGAGTTCCGCTTCGACTTCCTGCCCGACGCCTTCCGCTTCGACATGGACGCCGGCGCCGCCAAGCCGGCGGCACCCGCGCCCGCGAAGGACAAGGAGGAGGTCCTTGTTGCGTTCGACAAGGTGAGGCTCAGCATTGCGTCCAGCGAGGAGGAGGAGGAGGACGACGACGGGGCGCCGCCGAGGAGCTCCTTCTCCGGGGCCAGCCACCCGCCGGAGCCGGTCGACGAGATGGACCCCGTGCTCGTGGCCGTCGACCACGGGCGGGGCGACAAGAAGGCGCCGCCGCCGCCGGCCAAGCCGGTCATCGTGTGGGACGCGTCCCCGCCGGTGAGCGGCGCCGCGAGCCCGCACAGCAGCATGGGCGACAGCTCCTCCGGCGGCGGCGCGGTCACGGCCACCTGCACCAGCATGGCGCCCAGCTGCACCGTTACCAGCCGGAGCGCCAAGACCAGCGTCAGCAGCAGCGCGGCCAGCGACTGGAGCAACGGCACGGCCGGCGCCGGCGGGAGCGGCGGCGTGGGCGGGAAGCCCCACAAGGGGGGCGACCCTAGGTGGAAGGCGGTCCTGGCGGCGCGCGCGCGGGACGGGCCCCTCGGGATGGGGGACTTCCGGCTTCTAAGGCGGCTCGGCTGCGGCGACATCGGCACGGTGTACCTCTCCGAGCTCAGCAAGGGCGGCGGCAGCGGCGGCGCGGCCAGGGCGCCGTGGTTCGCCATGAAGGTGATGGACAAGGCGTCGCTGGAGAGCCGCCGGAAGCTGAGCCGCGCGGAGACGGAGCGTGAGATCCTGCAGCTGCTGGACCACCCCTTCCTCCCCACCCTCTACGCCCACTTCGAGACCGACAAGTTCGCCTGCCTCGTCATGGAGTTCTGCCCCGGCGGCGACCTCCACGCCCTCCGCCAGCGCCAGCCCGGCAAGCTCTTCCCCGAGCACGCCGCAAGGTACAGTTTCGATGCATTTTTGCAGCTAATCTGTGTAGCAATTCGCGTTCCAAGCATGGGACATGACTCTCTTTCGCTCGTTCGCCCAGGTTCTATGCCGCGGAGGTGCTCCTTGCGCTGGAGTACCTGCACATGCTCGGGGTGGTGTACCGGGACCTGAAGCCGGAGAACGTGCTCGTCAGGGACGACGGCCACGTCATGCTCTCCGACTTCGACCTCTCCCTCCGCTGCGACGCCTCGACGACGCTGGTCCGGCCGACGCTGCCCTGCAGCGCCTCCGGCCCCAACGGCGGCGCCTGCATCCAGCCCACGTGCTTCATGCCCAAGCTCTTCGGCGGCCGGAGCAGCAAGAAGAGCGCCTCCGCGGCCTCCAGATCGAAGAGCGGCGAGCAGCAGCAGCAGGGCGCCATGCCGGAGCTCGTGGTGGAGCCGACCGGCGCGCGCTCCATGTCGTTCGTGGGCACGCACGAGTACCTGGCGCCGGAGATCATCAAGGGGGAGGGCCACGGCAGCGCGGTGGACTGGTGGACGTTCGGCGTGTTCCTGCACGAGCTCATGTACGGCAAGACGCCCTTCAAGGGGCAGACGAACCGGGCCACGCTGTTCAACGTCGTCGGCCAGCAGCTCCGGTTCCCGGAGGGCGGCCCGCCGACGAGCGGCGCCAGCAAGGACCTCATCAGGGGCCTGCTGGCCAAGGAGCCCCAGGGCCGGCTCGGCGTGAAGAGGGGAGCGGCCGAGATCAAGCAGCACCCCTTCTTCGAGGGCGTCAACTGGGCGCTCATCCGGTGCAGCACGCCGCCCGGCGTGCCCAGGCCCGTCGAGCCCATCGCCTTCACAGCAATGCCGGCGAAGTCGGCATCCATGGACAGGGTGGAGACGAATTACAACATCAGCAAGAGGGTGCCAGCAGGGCCAGGGGCAGACCATGTGGAGTCTGGAGGGAAATTCCTCGACTTTGAGTTCTTTTAGCTAGGGAATTTGAGTTTGTAGCCTAAAAAATTGCTGCGGTCTGAGCCTAGAAAATTGAAAATGTATCTCTTGTGTTTTTAACCTTAGAAATACTTGCTGTGGTCTGAGCTGCAGCTGTAGCTCCGTAGTGTCAGTATTTGTCAATGACATACATGACCAGTTTTATTGAATCTTGTAGCTTTCCTGAGCTTGTATAACATGTTAATCAGGCCTCGTGCCGAACATGGAGATTTTCAAGTGAAATTCATGCATTCCAAAGACGCCAGATATTATTTCAAACCAAGTGCTAGTTGCCCCACGGCAAATTCTTATATGATTTTTATTGAAAATAGTAGGTAGATTGTGGGTTCGATGTTCACCAGGAAAACCCACTGCTTGTATTTCATACCTGAATACAAGCCATGGGGCAAAAAACCTGGTACAACCCTATTACAGAAAACGTAGTAGTCTCGTAAGTTCAAGCAACACCCAATTCTTCTTCAGAGAAAAGCTTAAAGCAGTTCTCAGCTCGGTGCCGAGGCTTCGACACCATCAAACGCGTTGCTTGATCTCACAGCATCCTGCAATGACTGTGGCCGAAGTCCTGAAACCAAAAAGGTTGGTAGATTAATTAAAGGTACAGCGCATACATGAATGGTGCAATCATAATGCAGCCATGGTGCTTGACAGTGCTCGGATTCCTTACCGACAGAGCACTCCAGGTTCAGGAGGGGTTCTAAAGGTTGGGATTACTTCTTCTGGCGCAGGCTCCTTGATCCGATCCAACCTTGCAGCACTTCCTGCTTCCCTTTCTCTGCATTCCTTCACCAGATTCCATGGGAGGTTACCATGTTCCGCCTGCTGGCGGCGTTGGCCTGTCTCGACCTTGCTCCGACGTCCTCCATGTTGTCTCGCCTCCCCCTTGGACAAATCCAGTTCAGTTTCTTCTCCAACAACAAGCAACCCAGGCAGAGTGCGTTGCAGTTGCAACGGTACCAAAGTGTCAACCGTGGTGCCTGTATCACAGGTAGTAGTAGGACCCTACAGACTTTTGTTCTTTGTCTTTCGTAGAGTCCAGCTTGTTTATCCGCGGCCTATAGTTGGTCGGGTCTCTTCTAAATGTGATGTCAAGTTGCTGCCACAAGACAATGTTGACCAAAAGAAAGAAAAATTAGTGGATGAGAACACCAACTGAAGTTTTTTAATTCTGAAACGGAGGTAGCCACAAATTACACTATGTAAAGATAAAGGAACAAATAGGTCAAATTCAGAGTTGAAGTTAGGAAATAAGAAACCAACTTGAGCTGGTACTGTTATTATAACTTTTGTTGACAACTCTGGGTAGCTGCACTTACCGATAAGAATTTATTCATCCCAGATAGTAAAGTCTGAGGTGCATTAGCAGTACAGTCTACAGAAGGCCGTCCCTCGTAAACAATAACCTTATCAGCTAAGTAGGTTGCCATGATGAAGTCATGCTCAACAACAAATGCGGTTTTCTTTGCATGAAGGATGAATCTTTTGATAACCTTTGAGGCAACAATGCGCTGCTCTGAATCAAGAGATGCACTTGGTTCATCAATCAGATAAATATCTGCAGGCTGAAGAACAACTTCAAAGTTAGGATCCACAAGCTGATAGTATTTACATTCTTAGTCTGAACAAACACAAGCATATGTTTGACAGGATTGTGGAACATGCATATAGTAAACGATATTAAACAACACAGTAACAAAAGCAAAAGGAAGAATAATATTAAGTACATAAAATACCCAAAAGGCAGACTCAGGCAAAGAGCAGTAGATACTGATAGTAGGACATATATTAAGTACATATGGTATCTATAAACAATTTTACATAATACAGTAGCAAAAACAAAAGGCAAAAAGGATAGTAAGTATTAAATATGCAAAAATAATCATCCCTGAAGTCCTGAATCTTTTGAACACCACAGAACACAGAAACAATATATATGTTATTCTCTAAAAAGAAAATCTATTTTATAAAGCTATTAAACAAAAGTTCAGGCAAAAGAAGGAAATACCTTTCCAAGGCAAAGACATAATGCCACTCTTTGGCGTTCTCCACCCGATAAATTTGTAACTACCCGGTCCATGAGTTGCTCAATTTGTAGTGGTTTAATGACATCAGACCTAAATTGAGGATGAGCACATGATTCTGGTATTTTCTGATGAAGCAATTGACTCACTGTACCCTGGAATTTTGTTTCAAGCTGCTGAGGCTTGTGGGACACATAAAATTTAGGAATTTCAATCTCAGCTCCTTCCACAGTATCTGGCTGCAACCGCCCAGCCTGTACAGTCATAACAAACCATGAATACAAGATACCAGATGTCTAATATATTGGATGCAAATAGATTACTTCTTTTATCCAGATTAACTACGCATAACTTAAGGAATCTTGTAAAACTTGTAAAATCAGAAGACATCCAGTGCATCATCATCACAAGGACTAGTAAAACCTTAATTTCGATAAAATGCACACTTTCCAGGAAGCTGACAGTAATAGAAGACATTTTTGACTTAGAAATGTAGAAAAGAAAGTACAATGCATCAAACGGAGATCAGAATCTCAACTAACAGCAAACTCAATTGTATCCTTCACGTTTCCATCAGCACCAAATTCACGTTAGCGAAAAAACAGTAAATTTTGAGACGGGTCATTTTTATACAAAACTTGGTGCTGATATGGCACTCTAGAACCAGAATCATTGCGTGCTTATAGTACTACTAGTAGACAGTATGTATTGCCAGCACCAAATTCACGTTAGCGAAAAAACAGTAAATTTTGACACGGGTCATTTTTATACAAAACTTGGTGCTGATATGGCACTCTAGAAACAGAATCATTGCATGCTTATAGTACTACTAGTAGACAGTATGTATTGTCTTTGGAATTTAAACATTACTAGGAAACTCGCTGTAGTTTTCAGAAGAGGTAGAGAAAACATTTCACAGCACCAGACACCATTACTTATTGCAACCTTGATATGAATCCTCATGGTAAATGCCATGAGGAAAAAAATTGATTTATACAATTTATAGTTCGACTGTTTTGTATTCATTCCAAGACTCTCAATGACTTGAATGATAAAAATGTTGACAGAGAGATCAGAGATGGGAGGTGGTGAGGAAGGAGTGGAGATAGACATACCAGCATTTTGATGAACGTAGTTTTCCCTGTCCCGTTCTCACCCAGCATCACAACAATCTGAGAATCAGTGAATTCACCTTCCATGACAGTGAGCTTGAAATTTCCAATTGTTTTGCTCATGGTAGGGTACTTGTATCGCTGGTATGTCTCAATCTCTTCAGCATTTTCCTGGGCTTCAACAATCTGAAAGCCGGCACTAACATAAGAACAAACTTCATCCTGAAAAGGGTTCTCAAATCATGTGTGCATATGTTAGCTTACCTTAAATGTAAGTGCTTCATCTCGAAACCGAAGATTTTCTGTTGGAACAAATCCAGCCAGGAAAACATTGATACCTTCTCGGACTGAAAATGGCAGCGTAACTACACCAAATGCTCCTGGTTTCCCATATGAACAGCAAATAAAATCGGACATGTAATCCAAGACACTCAAATCATGTTCCACAACGATTACATAGCTGAAAACAAAACCAGAACGTGAGCAGCTCATACTGAATTTCTAAAAGCTTATATTTCAGAGTATTGGAAGATAATCATGGTAAGAAATATGCATTACCTGTTTGCTCTAAGCAAAGACCTAATGACTTGTGCAGCTTTAAGCCTCTGCTTGACATCGAGGTAAACTGATGGTTCGTCAAACATGTAAATGTCTGCACTTTGTGCAGCAGTGCCTGCTATGGCAAATCTCTGCAGCTCACCACCTGAAAGATCTTCTACATTCCGGTCCAGAACTTGGTTCAATTCAAGGTCAATGCACAATTGAGCTTTAACACCCCTCTGGTCTAACTTGTCAAGTAGTTGACCGACATTCCCTTGAACGGCTTTCGGAATGCTTTCAACGTCTTGACGCTTTATGATTGCCTAGAGAAGTAGAGTGGGATCAGAAATGTTCAATAGTGAAAACCACAGCACAAATCGTATACTGAAACAGGCTGTCATAATATGCCATAATATGTGTCATGAAGTAACTAAGAGCACAGTAACAGCTCCAGGACCTCAACAATATTAGACTATGTACACTCCTATGGCTGAATGTATAGGTGGAAGAGAACATTGCTACTAGCCTACTTCGATTGAATATTTGGGTGTACTGAAGATGCTTTATAACAATGCATATGATGGTACAGAACAGAAAAACAACATAGCAAGTGTGATGTGATTGTAAAGAGGACATCAAGATCTTCCTATATGTGTCTCGGTGTCTGAACGACATATAATGAGTAAAAAGCACCTTGAGATTATCCTCCAATAGACGCGTAAAATAATTCTGAAGTTCAGACCCCTGGAAGTATGTAAGGATTTCCTGCCAGTCAGGCGGATTCTGCAAAACAAAAGAAGATAGAAAGCTAAATAACAATCGCTTGTGCAGTTCATAGAAGAAGGACAAAACAAAACAAACTTTTTATCCCAAAAGGAAACTGAGGTGGTAGCAACACATGAAAAAGAAACAAGGTAGGAAACAGGGATTATACATCGAATTTTCCCAAATTAGGTTTCAACTTGCCACATAACACCTTAAGTGCAGTCGACTTTCCAATCCCATTGGCTCCAACAAGGCCCAAAACCTGGCCAGGTCTTGGAACAGGCAACCTGTAAGCGCTAGATCATCAGTAATAATTCTGGATAAGGGCAGCTTCAAGCATAACAGATGACAGCAGCCTTTCGAGCAAATTACCTGTGCAATTTGAAGGTGTTTGCGCCGTAGCGATGGGTGGTATCTTTATCCAGATCTTTTGGGAGGTTGATGATCTGAATGGCACCAAATGGGCATTTCTGAAGCAAGGTTTGCAGACAGCACAAGTGCATGAGAAGACAATTATACCCACACAGTACATACACATAGGAACCACACATTTTAACAGCTACACTACATTGATCAAGCCTAATTACAAGGCATGTACCTTGACGCAAATACCACAACCAATGCACAGCTCTTCAGAGATGAACGCGGTCTTGGACGCCGGAGTAACTTCAATGCAATGCTTCCCTGCACAGGAAACCATCATCTCATGACGTTGTCATAACAATCCAGTTGAAGGCAGTAGAGGACTTTCTAAGCATACTGAAGAGAAGCGTAGAATTGGTGCACATCACATATACTCCCTCCGTTCCTAAATATTTGTGACTACATACGGAGCAAAATGAGTGAACCTACACCGTAAAATATGTCTATATACATTCGTACGTGGTAGTCCATTTGAAATCTCTAAAAAGACAAATATTTAGAAACGGATGGAGTAATAATCATGTCGAAACAACTATTAGTAGCACGCAGTAGCACAAGCCGCCTCCTGCGCCGGCCTGAGGAGGAGGAAGGTACGGAAGAAGATGCCCCGACGCCGGTGGGGTCGATCGTGGGGAATTCGATTCCCGAGCCGCCGGGGCGTAAACAAGTTGATTATAGTCAGCAAATTGAGAGCTCATAGAAATCGAGGCTGTGCCCAACGAGCACGGGAAGGAGCGCATCGATCAGCGCCGGCCAAATCGAGACCACGACGCGAAGGGCAGATTTAGGGCTTTACACGAGAGAGGGTACGGGATGATGGGTCCTCACCGGTCTTGACGACGGGGCAGCTCTTCCTGCACTCCTGCCGGCACTTCTTGGGCTTGCACCTATCCTCGTTGATGATCGCGATTCGCGCCGCCATCTGGGATCGCGGTGGAGAGCCCTGGCGGCAGCGGCGGCGACGTTCGACCGAGTTTTTTTGATAATCACGACGTTCGACCGAGTTGGGGACGTACGCGGAGGCGGTCAGACCTTTCTGGCTTTAAGACCAGCTTCTGAACCAAGCACAAGAGTTTTACACGCGTGAGCAGAGTCCGTTCAACAGACGCCTCTCCTCTTACGCACGACTTGGCAAATCCGGCCCGGAAACGCGGCCGCCAGAACTGACCGAACATCCATCGAGTATTGTGTCGCACATTCACATACCGTAAATTTCGACCTCAAATTCATACAATTCATGCACGTCGATTATATGGTACAAACTGTTCGAATGCCAAAATTCAAAACAAATCAAAGCAAAGCAAATTCATAGTTCAACAAATCGGACATGGCAAAATGAAAACAATGTTCGAGCGTGACAGATGACCTCGGATCACTGACTGAGCGTCTGCTCCGAGTGGAATGTGTCCTGCTGCCGGCGTCACCGCAACTTGCAGGCGGTGTTCTCCACCTTGCAAGTCGCCGCCGACGAAATCACGTTGCCGACGGACGTCACGAACTACGTCTCTGTCGCGGCGGTGTGGGTCGGGTTGGACGACATCTTCGGCGTGGATCGGGACCAAAGGTGAGGATTGTGAGCAAGGGTGGAGGACAGCGAGGGTCCGAGCGCGGGAATGCTTGAAGGACGACGGGAGGAGGAGGAAGGGTTTGGTGGATTTTGTGCAATTTGAGGTGAGCTCGGGTTATCGGGTCCGACGTGGCGGGCGTGCCCGGGTACCCCATATCTGCCCCATATTTGGGCTGGATAAGAGGGGTGCCGGTCAGGCTAGGCGTTTGAGCCCCGTTTGAGGGGGCCATCTGGATAAAAAAACTCGTGACCGACCAGTGACCGGGCGGCCTGCCCGGGCTTATGAGACGGGTTTGAGAGGTCTGGTTGTAGATGCTCTTAGGAACAGGTCAAGGCGGCGACTCCGGGCATCCTACCCCATAATTTTTCCTTTCCATAAGAAACAATTGTAATGAAAGTTTATCTAAGGCACATCTAGATTCCTTCACGCTGGCCGGCCGAAGCTTCGCCTGGTCGAGCTTGCGTAATTGGATATATTTAAATCATGGGAGCGTCTAGTGGGCGGCCGGCTGCCCACTAGCGCGATGGAGCGGCCAGCCATACATGCGCGAGCGGCCGGCCTAAAATAGAAATTTTTTATCCGCTAGCGTCTGCTCTGCATAGACATGCATGTGTGTAATTTTTGTCCGCTAGCGCATGTATCTTTTAGCATTTAATACATTCACACCGGTCACAATCAGTTGGAAAAAACAGATCACATATGCATTTGTTTCGGTTTTCAAATTTTCAAAAAGCTATATCTTCCAAACCGCGCGTCGGAATTAAGATCCGTTTTCACCGCTGGAATCCTCGCGACGTGCTCTTCAAAACTATATCCCGCATGGGGATGTTTCGACGAACTAGTCTTCCTGCCAACTAAACATCAATGTGTGTGCAACTAGACTAGATTGCCGCGCCAACTGAGCATATGTGTGTGCCAAAAAAGTCCTGCCAACTAAACATCAATGTGTGTGCAACTAGACTAGATTGCCGCGCCAACTGAGCATATGTGTGTGCCAAAAAAGTTCTGCCAACTAAACATCAATGTGTGTGCAACTAGACTAGATTGCCGCGCCAACTGAGCATATGTGTGTGCCAAAAAAGTCCTGCCAACTAAACATCAATGTATGTGCAACTAGACTAGATTGCCACGCCAACTGAGCATATGTGTGTGCAACTAGTGTCCTGCCAACTAAACATCAGTGTGTGTGCAACTAGACTAAATTACAAGCCAACTAAGCATATGCGTGTGCAATTAGTCTTCCTGCCAACTAAACATCAATGTGTGTGCAACTAGACTACATTACAAGCCAACTAAATATCAATGTATGTGCAACTAGACTACATTACAAGCCAACTAAATATCAATATGTGTACGACTAGACTACATTACAAGAGGAGGTTGCACATCGACTTTCGTCGAGGCAATAGACTAGTCGCACATCAAAGTTGTCGTGGTTGCTAGGTTGTAACCTCATACGAAGGCGCAGCTCCAAACATTAGTTTTGGAAAAAAGTTGCACGATGTAGTAATAAAGTTGCACAATGCAGTAATAGAGTTGCACTATATAGCTTCAAAGTTGGCATCGAAAAAAATTCGTCAAAATATACCCATGCGGGATCTAGTTTCAAAGATCTCACCTGTATACAACTTTTCTGCACCCTCATGGTCTATGGATGTGCATTTTTTCACCATTCAACAAATTCATGTTAGTGAGATGTGCAACTTTATCTGTTGCCCTGGCCAACTGCCTAGCAGATTCTGTGCAACTACTTCTATTGCCCCTGCCAACTACTTCCAATGACCGTGTCCAACTGAAAACAACTATATGTGCAAGTAGAACTACTATAGATGCCAACAAAAAATGATCGTCGTGTGTGCAACTTTCCAATGACCGTGTCCAACTGAAAACAACTATGTGTGCAACTAGAACTACTATAGATGCCAACCAAAAATAATCCTTGTGTGTGCAACTTTTCAATGATTGTGTCCGACTGAAAACAACTATGTGTGCAACTGGAACTACTATAGATGCCAACAAAAAATGATCACCGTGTATGTAACTTCCGAATGACCGTATCTAACCGAGAACAATTATGTGCGTAATATCTAGAAGTACTGTAGATGCCAACAAAAAATGATCGTTGTGTGTGCAACTTCCCAATGATCGTATCCAACTGAGAACAAATATGTGTGCAATTAAATTAAAACTACTATAGATGCCAACAAAAATGATCACCGTATGTGCAACTTTCCAATAATCATGTCCAACAAAAAACAACTATGTGTGCAACTAAAACTACTATAGATGCCAACTAAAACTATCCTGTAAATACTTGTTCTGGATCTGCAAGTGGCGAAGGTGCCGTTTCAGGATGCAGAGGCTTCTGATCTGGGTACTGCAACACTTTGTAGTTGTACGCAGTCTAAGCAGAAATGTTGGCAGAGATTCTCTATCTTCCCATGCTGCGGCCTGTAATTACTAGATGCAGTGGACGAGGACTCCAGGACGTCCCTGCAGCAACGAACCAACACATCCAATCTATTCATTCCCGGCAAGGAAACATGAAAAATTGATGGATTTGTTGGGGGCAAATCATCGCATCAGGCCAGGGAAGAAGAGAGAGAAAGAGAGCAAAAGGAGTGGATGAGGAGAAGATACGACCTTCTTGGGGCACTAGGCATGTCATCGGGGCACAGATCGAAGCAGCCGTGTGGTAAGTCACTGGGAACCACGTCGCCTGGCGAGCGGAAGCACAAGCCCATGGAGGGCCGCGTGCCGTGGCAACGACAACCGCCGGTTGGTCTACATCTGCTGGATCTCGCCGTCACCGGGATCCGGGGAGGAGAGGAACTCCCAGCCTCACGTCGTTGGCTGCTGGCTGCTACTCGGGGCGGGCCATCCATGGCGACGCAGCGCAGGCGCCGATGCTCCCTGCTGCTCGGGGGCAGGTGGATGGAGAAGGGAAACGACGGGGGAAGATGGGCGTGGCTGAAGAGGAGAAGGTGGAGGAGAAGAGATTGGACGTCTGTCGTGTAGCGCGGTGCTCGCGACTGCCTCGCCGACCAGGTAACACCTGGCGTTGCGGGCCGCACGATCTGAGTCGATCGAGCGGCGAGCGTTCGGCCACTCGTTCTGTCTATTTAGTGGCCGGCCGCTTTTTAGATTTCAGGTTAAATCATAGCGCCTGCGCCGAGCCACCTCATCCCACGCCCATCAAAACTCATGAATGTGGGGACCCATGCATCGCCCGTGACCGCGGCCACTTTTCTTATCCACTTGATCCCCATTTTGCTTCTTCCCCGGCGCAGAGCCCCCTCACCCCACTTCATCGCTCCCAATCCCACCGCCAGGTCGTCGATGTCGAGTGACCTCACACCTCCTCGCCTCTCGTTCGCAAACACACGAGTCGCCGGTGCACCCGGCTAGGAAGGAATGAGCAGCCGAGCACGCTCGTCGCCTTGGCCGCCCGCAGCTGGGTCCTCTCCTCTCCATGGCCGTCGCAGCCGGATGCGCTAATCACCATGGCCAAGCTGCAATCGACTACACTGACGACGTTTTTTGTGCTGGAATTATGTTTGTTTGCTGGAGCCGGCCCAATTTTTAGCTAGCGCCACCTTGAGTTTTCGTTGGAACCAGCCCAAAATTTGCTACTCTGGTGCTTTTTGCTAGAACCGGCGTACCACTTTGCAACCATCGTATTTAGATTTTGCTCGAAACCAGCCAAATTTTGCTACCATGTCTTTTGTTTTTTTGCTGAAACTAGTGTATCAATTTGCACCCATCATTTTTGGTTTGTGGTACTACTTGTGTTTTGTCGATTTTTGCTACAACCATCTTCATGACGTCGCCGACACACGCGACTGTGTTTTTCGCTGCAACCATTTGCCAGTTTTGCTACCACGGGTGTTGATTATTGCTACATCCATTCACGAGGTCGCCACAAGCCGTGACAGCAACGGCGGCATTTTGTTGCAACGAGGACTTTTTGCTAACGACGATCATCGAGGGTGCGAGCGAGCTTTTTCGATGGGCATGGGGTATCGCGAGGAGTGTCAACGCAAGGGCGTTGCCGTCCCTCGCTGGAGCACACGCCGCGCATTGGCGGAGGCTAGATCGTTCGTCGGTTAGCACAGGGAGGGGATATTTGTTCACGGGCATTGGCCAAGCAGATGCAGGGAGATGTTTTCGCGAGATCAGACGACCATAGGTGGGCTAATCAGACGGCTGGCACAGTGACCAGACAAAATTTGGGTTGGTCGGCCGACGCTTAGCGTCGCCCCTCTAGATGTGCATGACATCATTTTTTATTTTTACTTTTTGTATTTAGTAGTATGTGATCCTATTGCCCATCTAAGGATGGACCTTGTGATGTCCGCACTTATTTTTTATCTACTAGGCTTTTCTCCGTTTTGTAGTTTGGTTGTGTTGTGACAAAATTCTTATGTGCCACCACTCACATAGGTAATGATTTTTTTTGCACATGCTTTGATTAAAAAATTATTGACAAATCTGGACTTTTTAGCCCCATTCTATGTATGTACGTAAAAACACAGACCAACAACAACAAAAGATAAGCAAAGGACAAACCTGTTCGCGAAATTGAGAAATGTTCATGATTTTGGCAAAAAAAAAGTTCATGAGGTCGGCGACGAATCTCTCTCTCCGGAGTCATGGATGGACTCTAGATCAGGGCTCCCAACGAAGAACAAGAGATGACGACGGCTCTATATCGTAAAACGCGGTGAATCTTTCTCTTTAATTTTTTTTTTCGGGAAGACGTAATATATAGCGTTGGAATTATTTCAGGACAAGGATTAGGGGATCCACAAGCCAGCATGGCACGCAATGGGCGTGTAGGCACACCCCTCACGCTTGTGGGCCCAGGGTGGTCTGATACGTCTCCAACGCATCTATATTTTTTGATTGTTCCATGCTGTTATATTATCTATTTTGGATGTTTTATATGCATTAATATGTTATTTTATATTATTTTTTGGACTAACCTATTAACCTAGTGCCCAATGTCAGTTTTTTTTCTTATTTCTGACTTTTACACAAAAGGAATATCAAATGGAGTCCAAACGGAATAAAACTTCACGGTGATTTTTCTTGGACCAGAAGAAACCTACAAGACTTGGAGAGGAGGCCAGAAGACCTACGAGGCGGCCACAAGCAGTACGGGCGCGCCCCCAGGGCTTGTGGGCCCCTCATAGCCCTTCCAACCCTAATCCTTGCACTATAAATCCTCAAATATCCCCCTACACTAGAAGGCACACAGAAAATACTTTTTCGCTGCCGCAAGTTTCTGTTCCCGTGAGATCCCATCTTGGGGACTTTTCCGGCACTCTGGCGGAGGGGGATTCGATCACGGAGGGCCTCTACACCAACCTTGTTACCCTTCCAATGAAGCGTGAGTAGTTTACCTCAGACCTACGGGTCCATAGCTAGTAGCTAGATGACTTCTTCTCTCTTTGCTATTCAATACAATGTTCTCCTCAATGTTCTTGGAGATCTATTCAATGTAATCTTATTTTGCGGTGCATTTGTTGAGATCCGATGACTTATGGATTTATGTTTAGATCATCTATGAATATTATTTGAGTCTTCTTTGAACTCTTTTATGCATGATTGAGATAGCTTAGCAATTCTCTTCAATCTATCGATTTGGATTGGCCAACTAGATTGGTTTTTCTTGCAATGGGAGAAGTGCTTTGTGATAGGTTCAATCTTGCGGTGTCCTCTCCCAGTGGCAGAAGGGGCAGCGATGCACGTATTGTATTGCTGCCATTAAGGATAAAAAGATGGGGTTTATACCATATTGCCCGAGTTTATCCCTCTGCATCATGTCATCTTGCTTAAGGCGTTACTCTGTTCTTATGAACTTAATACTCTAGATGCAGGCAGGAGTCGATCGATGTGTGGAGTAATAGTAGTAGATGTAGAATCGTTTTGGTCTACTTGTCACGAACATGATGCCTATATCCATGATCATTGCCTTAGATATCGTCATAACTTTGCGCTTTTCTATCAATTGCTCAACAGTAATTTCTTTACCCACCATATACTTTATTCAAGAGAGAAGCCTCTAGTGAAACCTATGGTCCCCGGGTCTATTTTCCATCATATATTTTCAGATCTATAAACCAAAAAACCCAAAAATACCTGGCTGCAATTTATTTATATTTATTTTATTTTAACTTTTATTTATCTTTTATACCTATTTCTATTAGATCTCACTCTTGCAAGTGACCGTGAAGGGATTGACAACCCATTTTTCGCGTTGTGTGCAAGTGTTTGTTAGTTTGTGCAGGTGCATATATTGGAGACTTGCTTGTGCCTCCTACTGGATTGATACCTTGGTTCTTATCCGAGGGAAATGCTTATCTCTACTTTGCTGCATCACCCTTTCCTCTTCAAGGAAAAATCAACGCAAGCTCAAGAAATAGCAGGAAGAATTTCTGGCGCCGTTGCCGGGAGATTCTACATCAAACCTACAAAGTACCTATCATAAACTCTCATCTCTTGCACTTACATTATTTTCCATTTGCCTCTCTTTTTCCTCTCCCTCACTTCTAAAATATTTTCAGAAAAACACAAAAATATTTGCCTTTTTATTCATCTTCTTTCCATTTGCCTTTACGTCTTACTTGGTTTGCTTGCCATAATTGTGTACTTATTACAAATCAGAAAGCAAAAAGTTTATGGATCCTCATAACTTGCTAATCTTTTTAAAGATACAATTATGATGAACCAATTGCTAGTGAGTTGAGTGAACTAGATTATCTTTATGAAGTTTTGCTTGAAATTCGTGAATCTAAAAATTGTGATGAAGTGCTAAAAGAAGAAATTTATGAAGTGATTCACGATAGCTCCTTGAATGAAAAGCATGATTACAATGATGTTATTATAAATTCTATTAATGTCAATTGTGCTAATAATATGCAAAACCCTAAGCTTGGGGATGCTAATTTTGTTATGTCCACTACTTATTGCAATGATCATGATTGGGCTGATCACGTTTCTTATGATCTTGAAAATTTATTTAAACCTCATGATGAATATGATATTGGTAATAATGTTTGCAATAATATTGAAAGTGGGTTTGAAAAACTATCAAATTTAGCTAAAAATAACCCACATATTTGGAGAGTGTTCAGTCTTATGAAATTTTTGATAAAAGTGGGCTTGGAGAGATCATGGCTTTATTTGATGATAATCCCACTATTTTGGAAGAGTGTCAATTTTGCATGCATGTGGATCATGTAGAGAATGTGTTATGTGATAGCTATATTATTGAATTTGAATATGATTCCAAATGTAATTATTATCAAAGAGGGAAATATGGTTGTAGAAATTTTCATGTTACTAAATTATCTCTCGTTATATTGAGATTGCTATTGTTTCTTTCTTCTTCCTTGCATATGCTAGTTTTTACTTGTCTTGATAATTTGTTTGCTTATAAAATGCCTATGCATAGGAAGTACGTTAGAGTTAAACTTGTTTTTCACATGGTACATGATGCTTTGTTCGTGTTTCAATTACTACCTTTCATGTGAGCATCATTAAAATTAGCAGTGCCTGACTAAAAGTTTTAAAGAAAAGCGCTAGTTGGGAGACAATCCAATATTTTTCCTTTCTGTTTTTATGAGTATACACAATATTACTTCTTTAGTAATTATGTTTTAGTGTTTTAATTAGTGTTTTGATCCAAGTAAGACCTTTGGGATGGTCTATGATGATAGTTGATTTGATTTTGTTGAAAAACAGAAACTTTTGCGTCCAATAGCAGAATTGTTAAAAATCACATAAGCGTGATAAAATTCTGAATTTTTTTTACACAAATTGATATACAAATTACGTAGAGTTTCCTAAGTTTTCAGAATTTTTGAAGTTATATAAGTATACGAAGTTTCTAGATTACTACATACTGTTCTGTTTTTGACAGATTCTGTTTTCTATGTGTTGTTTGCTTATTTTGATGAATCTATGGGTAGTATCGGGGGATATGTGAAGGAAATATGCCCTAGAGGCAATAATAAAGTTATTATTTATTTCCTTATATCATGATAAATGTTTATTATTCATGCTAGAATTGTATTAACCGGAAACATAATACATGTGTGAATATATAGACAAACAGAGTGTCACTAGTATGCCTCTACTTGACTAGCTTGTTAATCAAAGATGGTTATGTTTCCTAACCATGGACAAAGAGTTGTTATTTAATTAACGGGATCACATCATTAGTTGAATGATCTGATTGACATGAGCCATTCCGTTAGCTTAGCACCCGATCGTTTAATATGTTGCTATTGCTTTCTTCATGACTTATACATGTTCCTATGACTATGAGATTATGCAACTCCCGTTTACCGGAGGAAAACTTTGTGTGCTACCAAATGTCACAGCATAACTGGGTGATTATAAAGGTGCTCTACAGGTGTCTCCATAGGTACTTGTTGGGTTGGCGTATTTTGAGATTAGGATTTGTCACTCCGAATGTCGGAGAGGTATCTCTGGGCCCTCTCGGTAATGCACATCACTTAAGCCTTGCAAGCATTGCAACTAATGAGTTAGTTTCGAGATGATGTATTACGGAACGAGTAAAGAGACTTGCCGGTAACGAGATTGAACTAGGTATTGGATACCGACGATCGAATCTCGGGCAAGTAACATACCGATGACAAAGGGAACAACGTATGTTGTTATGCGGTCTGACCGATAAAGATCTTCGTAGAATATGTAGGAACCAATATGGGCATCCAGGTCCCGCTATTGGTTATTGACCGGAGGCGTGTCTCGGTCATGTCTACATTGTTCTCGAACCGTAGGGTCCGCACGCTTAAAGTTACGATGACAGTTTCTTTATGAGTTTATGTATTTTGATGTACCGAAGGTTGTTCGGAGTTCCGGATGTGATCACGGACATGACGAGGAGTCTCGAAATGGTCGAGACATAAAGATCGATATATTGGAAGCCTATATTTGGACATCGGAATCGTTCCGGGTGAAATCAGCATTTTACCGGAGTACCGGGGGGTTACCGGAACCCCCCCGGGGGTTATTGGGCCTACATGGGCCTTGAGGGAGAAGAGAGAAGGAGGCAGGAGGTGGCCGCGCGCCCCTCCCCTTCCTAGTCCGAATAGGACAAGGGAAGGGGGGCGGCGCCCCCCTTTCCTTCCCCTCTTCCTCCTCTTTCCCCCCTTCTCCTTCTCCAACTAGGAAAGAAAGGGAGTCCTACTCCCGGTGGGAGTAGGACTCCCCCCTGGCGCGCCCCTCCTTGGCCGGCCGCCCCCTCCCCTTGGCTCCTTTATATACGGGGGCAGGGGGGCACCCTAGGACACACAAGTTGATCTTCGTGATCGTTCCTTAGCCGTGTGCGGTGCCCCCTCCATGATATTACACCTCGGTCATCTTGTAGCGGTGCTTAGGCGAAGCCCTGCGACAGTTGAACATCAAGATCGTCACCACGCCGTCGTGCTGACAGAACTCCTCCCCGAAGCTTTGCTGGATCGGAGCCTGGGGTGCGTCATCGAGCTGTACATGTGTCAAGAACTCGGAGGTGCCGGAGTAACGGTGCTTGGATCGGTTGGACCGGGAAGACGTACGACTACTTCCTCTATGTTGCGTCAACGCTTCCGCTTCGGTCTACGAGGGTACGTAGACAACACTCTCCCCTCTCGTTGCTATGCATCACGATGATCTTGCGTGTGCGTAGGAATTTTTTTGAAATTACTACGTTCCCCAATAGTGGTATCAGAGCCTAGGTTTTATGGTTTGATGTTATATGCACGAGTAGAACACAAGTGAGTTGTGGGCAATACAAGTCATACTGCTTACCAGCATGTCATACTTTGGTTCGGCGGTATTGTTGGATGAAGCGGCCCGGACTGACATTACGCGTACGCTTACGCGAGACTGGTTCTACCGCCGTGCTTTGCACATAGGTGGCTGGCGGGTATCAGTTTCTCCAACTTTAGTTGAACCGAGTGTGGCTACGCCCGGTCCTTGCGAAGGTTAAAACAACACCAACTTGACAAACTATCGTTGTCGTTTTGATGCGTAGGTGAGATTGGTTCTTGCTTAAGCCCGTAGCAGCCACGTAAAACTTGCAACAACAAAGTAGAGGACGTCTAACTTGTTTTTGCAGGGCATGTTGTGATGTGATATGGTCAAGACATGATGCTAAATTTTATTGTATGAGATGATCATGTTTTGTAACCGAGTTATCGGCAACTGGCAGGAGCCATATGGTTGTCGCTTTATTGTATGCAATGCAATCGCCCTGTAATGCTTTACTTTATCACTAAGCGGTAGTGATAGTCGTAGAAGCATAAGATTGGCGAGACAACAACGATGCTACGATGGAGATCAAGGTGTCGCGCCGGTGACGATGGTGATCATGACGGTGCTTCGAAGATGGAGATCACAAGCACAAGATGATGATGGCCATATCATATCACTTATATTGATTGCATGTGATGTTTATCTTTTATGCATCTTATCTTGCTTTGATTGACGGTAGCATTTTAAGATGATCTCTCACTAATTATCAAGAAGTGTTCTCCCTGAGTATGCACCATTGCCAAAGTTCGTCGTGCCTAGACACCACGTGATGATCGGGTGTGATAAGCTCTACGTCCATCTACAACGGGTGCAAGCCAGTTTTGCACACGCAGAATACTCGGGTTAAACTTGACGAGCCTAGCATATGCAGATATGGCCTCGGAACACGGAGACCGAAAGGTCGAGCGTGAATCATATAGTAGATATGATCAACATAAGATGTTCACCATTGAAAACTAATCCATTTCACGTGATGATCGGTTATGGTTTAGTTGAATTTGGATTACGCGATCACTTAGAGGATTAAAGGGATGTCTATCTAAGTGGGAGTTCTTAAGTAATATGATTAATTGAACTTAAATTTATCATGAACTTAGTACCTGATAGTATCTTGCTTGTCTATGTTGATTGTAGATAGATGGCCCGTGCTGTTGTTCCGTTGAATTTTAATGCGTTCCTTGAGAAAGCAAAGTTGAAAGATGATGGTAGCAACTACGCGGACTGGGTCCGTAACTTGAGGATTATCCTCATTGTTGCACAGAAAAGTTACGTCCTGGAAGCACCGCTGGGTGCCAGGCCTGCTGCTGATGCAACTGACAACGTTAAGAACGTCTGGCAGAGCAAAGCTGATGACTACTCGATAGTTCAATGTGCCATGCTTTACAGCTTAGAACCGGGACTTCAACGACGTTTTGAACGTCATGGAGCATACGAGATGTTCCAGGAGTTGAAGTTAATATTCCAGAAGAATGCCCGGATTGAGAGATATGAAGTCTCCAATAAGTTCTATAGCTGCAAGATGGAGGAGAATAGTTCTGTCAGTGAGCATATACTCAAGATGTCTGGGTATTGTAATCACTTGATTCAACTGGGAGTTACTCTTCCGGATGATAGTGTCATTGACAGAATTCTCCAATCACTTCCACCAAGCTACAAGAGCTTCGTGATGAACTATAATATGCAAGGGATGGATAAGACAATTCCCGAGCTCTTCGCAATGCTAAAGGCTGCGGATGTAGAAATCAAGAAGGAGCATCAAGTGTTGATGGTCAACAAGACCACTAGTTTCAAGAAAAAGGGCAAAGGAAAGAAGAAGGGGAACTTCAAGAAGAACAGCAAGCAAGTTGCTGCTCAAGAGAAGAAACCCAAGTCTGGACCTAAGCCTGAAACTGAGTGCTTCTACTGCAAGTAGACTGGTCACTGGAAGCGGAACTGCCCCAAGTATTTGGCGGATAAGAAGGATGGCAAGGTGAACAAAGGTATGTGTGATATACATGTTATTGATGTGTACCTTACTAGAACTCGCAGTAGCACCTGGGTATTTGATACTGGTTCTGTTGCTAATATTTGCAACTCGAAACAGGGACTACGGATTAAGCGAACACTAGCAAAGGACGAGGTGACGATGCGCGTGGGAAATGGTTCCAAAGTCGATGTGATCGCGGTCGGCACGCTACCTCTACATCTACCTTCGGGATTAGTATTAGACCTAAATAATTGTTATTTGGTGCCAGCGTTGAGCATGAACATTATATCCGGATCTTGTTTGATGCGAGACGGTTATTCATTTAAATCAGAGAATAATGGTTGTTCTATTTATATGAGTAATATCTTTTATGGTCATGCACCCTTGAAGAGTGGTCTATTTCTGATGAATCTCGATAGTAGTGATACACATATTCATAATGTTGAAGCCAAAAGATGCAGAGTTGATAATGATAGTGCAACTTATTTGTGGCACTGCCGTTTAGGTCATATCGGTGTAAAGCGCATGAAGAAACTCCATACTGATGGACTTTTCGAACCACTTGATTATGAATCACTTGGTACTTGCGAACCGTGCCTCATGGGCAAGATGACTAAAACGCCATTCTCCGGTACTATGGAGAGAGCAACAGATTTGTTGGAAATCATACATACAGATGTATGTGGTCCGATGAATGTTGAGGCCCGTGGCGGATATCGTTATTTTCTCATCTTCACAGATGATTTAAGCAGATAAGGGTATATCTACTTAATGAAGCATAAGTCTGAAACATTTGAAAAGTTCAAAGAATTTCAGAGTGAAGTTCAAAATCATCGTAATAAGAAAATAAAGTTTCTACGATCTGATCGTGGAGGAGAATATTTGAGTTACGAGTTTGGTCTACACTTGAAACAATGCGGAATAGTTTCGCAACTCACGCCACCCGGAACACCACAAAGTAATGGTGTGTCCGAACGTCGTAATCGTACTTTACTTGATATGGTGCGATCTATGATGTCTCTTACAGATTTACCGCTATTGTTTTGGGGTTATGCTTTAGAGACGGCCACATTCACATTTAATAGGGCACCATCAAAATCCGTTGAGACGACACCTTATGAACTATGGTTTGGCAAGAAACCAAAGTTGTCGTTTCTTAAAGTTTGGGGCTGCGATGCTTATGTGAAAAAGCTTCAACCTGATAAGCTCGAACCCAAATCGAAGAAATGTGTCTTCATAGGATACCCAAAGGTGACAGTTGGGTACACCTTCTATCACAGATCCGAAGGCAAGACATTCGTTGCTAAGAATGGATCCTTTCTAGAGAAGGAGTTTCTCTCGAAAGAAGTGAGTGGGAGGAAAGTAGAACATGATGAGGTAACTATACCTGCTCCCTTGTTGGAAAATAGTACATCACAGGAACCAGTTTTTGTGATGTCAAAACCAACTAGTGAGGAAGTTGATGATGATGATCATAGAACTTCAGATCAAGTTGCTACAGAACCTCGTAGGTCAAACAGAGTAAGATCCGCACCAGAGTGGTACGGTAATCCTATTCTAGAAGTCATGCTACTAGATCATGATGAACCTACGAACTATGAAGAAGCGATGGTGAGCCCAGATTCCGCAAAATGGCTTGAAGCCATGAAATCTGAGATGGGATCCATGCATGAGAACAAAGTATGGACTTTGGTTGACTTGCCCGATGGTCGGCAAGCAATTGAGAATAAATGGATCTTCAAGAAGAAGACTGATGCTGACG
This sequence comes from Triticum timopheevii, assembly GCA_963921465.1. Classification (NCBI taxonomy): domain Eukaryota; kingdom Viridiplantae; phylum Streptophyta; class Magnoliopsida; order Poales; family Poaceae; genus Triticum; species Triticum timopheevii. The sequence goes on along the minus strand of OY997262.1, from coordinate 271,812,096 downwards.
GTAATGTTACTGTCTACAAAGCTCGACTTGTTGCAAAAGGTTTTCGACAAGTTCAAGGGATTGACTACGATGAGACCTTCTCACCCGTAGCGATGCTTAAGTCTGTCCGAATCATGTTAGCAATTGCCGCATTTTATGATTATGAAATTTGGCAAATGGATGTAAAAACTGCATTCCTGAATGGGTTTCTGGAGGAAGAGTTGTATATGATGCAACCAGAAGGTTTTATCAATCCAAAGGGAGCTAACAAAGTGTGCAAGCTCCAGCGATCCATTTATGGACTGGTGCAAGCCTCTCGGAGTTGGAATAAACGCTTTGATAGTGTGATCAAAGCATTTGGGTTTATATAGACTTTTGGAGAAGCCTGTATTTACAAGAAAGTGAGTGGGATCTCTGTAGCATTTCTAATATTATATGTGGATGACATATTATTGATTGGAAATGATATAGAACTTCTGGATAGCATAAAGGGATACTTGAATAAAAGTTTTTCAATGAAAGACCTCAGTGAAGCTGCTTACATATTGGGCATTAAGATCTATAGAGATAGATCAAAACGCTTAATTGGACTTTCACAAAGCACATACCTTGACAAAGTTTTGAAGAAGTTCAAAATGGATCAAGCAAAGAAAGGGTTCTTGCATGTATTGCAAGGTGTGAAGTTGAGTAAGACTCAATGCCCGACCACTGCAGAAGATAGAGAGAAAATGAAAGATGTTCCCTATGCTTCAGCCATAGGCTCTATCATGTATGCAATGCTGTGTACCAGACCTGATGTGTGCCTTGTTATAAGTTTAGCAGGGAGGTACCAAAGTAATCCAGGAGTGGATCACTGGACAGCGGTCAAGAACATCCTGAAGTACCTGAAAAGGACTAAGGATATGTTTCTCGTATATGGAGGTGACAAAGAGCTCATCGTAAATGGTTACGCTGATGCAAGCTTTGACACTGATCTGGACGATTCTAAATCGCAAACCGGATACGTGTTTACATTAAACGGTGGAGCTGTCAGTTGGTGCAGTTCAAAACAAAGCGTCATGGCGGGATCTACGTGTGAAGCGGAATACATAGCTGCTTCGGAAGCAGCTAATGAAGGAGTCTGGATGAAGGAGTTCATATCCGATCTAGGTGTCATACCTAGTGCATCGGGTCCAATGAAAATCTTTTGTGACAATACTGGAGCGATTGCCTTAGCGAAGGAATCCAGATTTCACAAGAGAACCAAGCACATCAAGAGACGCTTCAATTCCATCCGGGATCTAGTCCAGGTGGGAGACATAGAGATTTGCAAGATACACACGGATCTGAATGTTGCAGACCCGTTGACTAAGCCTCTTCCACGAGCAAAACATGATCAGCACCAAGACTCCATGGGTGTTAGAATCATTACTGTGTAATCTAGATTATTGACTCTAGTGCAAGTGGGAGACTGAAGGAAATATGCCCTAGAGGCAATAATAAAGTTATTATTTATTTCCTTATATCATGATAAATGTTTATTATTCATGCTAGAATTGTATTAGCCGGAAACATAATACATGTGTGAATATATAGACAAACAGAGTGTCACTAGTATGCCTCTACTTGACTAGCTTGTTAATCAAAAATGGTTATGTTTCCTAACCATGGACAAAGAGTTGTTATTTGATTAACGGGATCACATCATTAGTTGAATGATCTGATTAACATGACCCATTCCGTTAGCTTAGCACCCGATCGTTTAGTATGTTGCTATTGCTTTCTTCATGACTTATACATGTTCCTATGACTATGAGATTATGCAACTCCCGTTTACCGGAGGAACACTTTGTGTGCTACCAAACATCACAACGTAACTGGGTGATTATAAATGTGCTCTACAGGTGTCTCCAAAGGTACTTGTTGGGTTGGCGTATTTTTAGATTAGGATTTGTCACTCCGAATGTCGGAGAGGTATCTCTGGGCCCTCTCGGTAATGCACATCACTTAAGCCTTGCAAGCATTGCAACTAATGAGTTAGTTGCGAGATGATGTATTACGGAACGAGTAAAGAGACTTGCCGGTAACGAGATTGAACTAGGTATTGGATACCGACGATCGAATCTCGGGCAAGTAACATACCGATGACAAAGGGAACAACGTATGTTGTTATGCGGTCTGACCGATAAAGATCTTCGTAGAATATGTAGGAACCAATATGGGAATCCAGGTCCCGCTATTGGTTATTGACCGAAGACGTGTCTCGATCATGTCTACATTGTTCTCGTACCGTAGGGTCTGCACGCTTAAAGTTACGATGACAATTTCTTTATGAGTTTATGTATTTTGATGTACCGAAGGTTGTTCGGAGTTCTGGATGTGATCACGGACATGACGAGGAGTTTCGAAATGGCCGAGACATAAAGATCGATATATTGGAAGCCTATATTTGGACATCGAAATCGTTCCGGGTGAAATCGGCATTTTACCGGAGTACCGGGGGGTTACCGGAACCCCCCGGGGGGTTATTGGGCCTACATGGGCCTTGAGGGAGAAGAGAGAAGGAGGCAGGAGGTGGCTGCGCGCCCCTCCCCTTCCTAGTCCGAATAGGACAAGGGAAGGGGGGCGGCTCCCCCCTTTCCTTCCCCTCTTCCTCCTCTTTCCACCCTTCTCCTTCTCCAACTAGGAAAGAAAGGGAGTCCTACTCTCGGTGGGAGTAGGACTCCCCCCTGGCGCGCCCCTCCTTGGCCGGCCGCCCCCTCCCCTTGGCTCCTTTATATACGGGGGCAGGGGGCACCCTAGGACACACAAGTTGATCTTCGTGATCATTCCTTAGCCGTGTGCGGTGCCCCCTCCACGATATTACACCTCGGTCATATTGTAGCGGTGCTTAGGCGAGGCCCTGCGACGGTTGAACATCAAGATCGTCACCACGCCGTCGTGCTGACAGAACTCCTCCCCAAAGCTTTGCTGGATCGGAGCCCGGGGTGCGTCATCAAGCTGTACGTGTGTCAAGAACTCGGAGGTGCCGGAGTAACGGTGCTTGGATCGGTTGGACCGGGAAGACGTACGACTACTTCCTCTGTTGCGTCAACGCTTCCGCTTCGGTCTACGAGGGTACGTAGACAACACTCTCCCCTCTTGTTGCTATGCATCACCATGATCTTGCGTGTGCGTAGTAATTTTTTTGAAATTACTATGTTCCCCAACAATATGAGCCATGGAGAAGTTGTAATACAGTATATATAACACCAATATAAACTTAGAATTAGTTCACAACAGTACCTAAAGTGGTGATTTATTTTATTATACTAACGGATCTTATGAGTTTTCTGTTGAGTTTGTGTTGTGAAGTTTCCAAGTTTTGGGTAAAGTTTTGATGGACCACGGAATAAGGAGTGACAAGAGCCTAAGCTTGGGGATGCCCAAGGCACCCCAAGGTAATATTCAAAGACAACCAAGCATCTAAGCTTAGGGATGCCCTGGATGGCATCCCCTTCTTTGTCTCCAACGTATCAATAATTTTTTATTGTTCCATGCTATCATATTATCTATTTTGGATGTTTTATATGCATTAATATGCTATTTTATATTAGTTTTGGGACTAACCTATTAACCTAGTACCCAGTGCCAGTTTCTGTTTTTTTCTTCTTATTTTTGACTTTTATAGAAAAGTAATATCAAATAGAGTCCAAACGGAATAAAATTTTACGGTGATTTTTCTTGGACCAGAAGAAACCTAAGAGACTTGGAGAGGAGGCCAGAAGACCTTTGAGACGGCCACAAGCCGTAGGGGCGCGCCCCAGGTGGGGTGTGCCCCAGGGCTTGTGGGCCCCTCGTAGCCCTTCCAACCCTAATCCTTGCACAATAAATCCTCAAATATCCCCCCTAGAATAGAAGGCACACGAGTTTCGCCGCCGCAAGCCTCTGTTCCTGTGAGATCCCATCTTGGGGCCTTTTCCAGCACTCCGTCGGAGAGGGATTTGATCACGAAGGGCCTCTAGACCAACCTTGCTGCCCTTCCGATGAAGTGTGAGTAGTTTACCTCAGACCTACGGGTCCATAGCTAGTAGCTAGATGGCTTATCTCTCTCTCTCTCTCTCTCTCTCTCTCTCTCTCTTTTCTCTTCAATACAATGTTCTCATCGATGTTCTTGGATATCTATTCGACGTAATCTTCTTTTGCGGTGCGTTTGTTGAGATCCGATGAATTGTGGATTTATGATCAGATTATCTATGAATATTATTTGAGTCTTCTCTGAACTCTTTCATGCATGATTGAGATAGCTTAGTAATTCTCTTCGATCTATCAATTTGGTTTGGCCAACTAGATTGGTTTTTCTTGCAATGCGAGAAGTTCTTTGTGATGGGTTCAATCTTGCGGTGTCCTCTCCCAGTGGCAGAAGGGACAGCAAGGCACGTATTGTATTGTTGCCATTAAGGATAAAAAGATGGGGTTTATACCATATTGCTTGAGTTTATCCCTCTACATCATGTCATCTTGCTTAAGGCGTTACTCTGTTCTTATGAATTTAATACTCTAGATGCAGGCAGGAGTCGGTCGATGTGTGGAGTAATAGTAGTAGATGTAGAATCGTTTTGGTCTACTTGTCACAGACGTGGTGCCTATATTCATGATCGTTGACTTTGATATCATCATAACTTTGCGCTTTTCTATCAATTGCTTAATAGTAATTTCTTTATCCACCGTACGCTTTTCAAGAGAGAAGCCTCTAGTGAAACCTATGCCCCCCGGGTCTATTTTCCATCATATATTTTCAGATCTATAAACCAAAAAACCCAAAAATACCTGGCCGTAAATTATTTATATTTATTTTATTTTACCTTATATTTATGTTTTATACATATCTCTATTAGATCTCACTCTTCCAAGTGACTGTGAAGGGATTGACAACCCCCTTTTCACGTGCAAGTGTTTGTTAGTTTGTGCAGGTGCTTATATTGGAGACTTGCTTGTGTCCCCTACTGGATTGATACCTTGGTTCTTAACTGAGGGAAATACTTATCTCTACTTTGCCACATCACCCTTTGCTTCTGTCCACCTCTGGTACTTCTTTAATCCAGTATTTTTCATTTATTCCAAAATAAGTCTTCGGAAAGTTTGGTCCAATTTTGAGAACCTTCTATTTCTTCACAAAAACAACACCAAAGTAGTTCCGCTAAAAACAACATTAGTCCGGCTTAGTTTCACTCTAATCATGCAAATTAGTGCCCAAAACAAGAGCAACAAATATTTGGAAAGGTAGATACGTTGGAGACATATCAGTCTCCATCGGGCAGCGGCAACACGACAACCATCTTCCCCACGCCCAGCCGCACATCCGCGTCGCAGCAGCCCGTAGATCCGCACCCTGTCGCCGCCGGATCCATGTCTCCAATGTATCTATAATTTTTGATTGTTCCATGCTATTATATTACCCACCTTGGATGTCTTATAAGCATTTATATGCTATTTTATATTATTTTTGGGACTAACATATTAACTTAGAGCCCAATGCCAGTTTTTGTTTTTTCCTTATTTTTGAGTTTTACAGAAAAGGAATACCAAACGGAGTCCAAACAAGCTAAAAATTTGCGGTGATTTTTTATGGACTAGAAGAAGCCCCCGAAGCAAAAGAGTTGGGACAAAAGAGTCCCGACTCCCGAGTCATCCACAAGGGTAGAGGGCGCCCCCCACGGCACGCCCCCTGTCTTGTCATTGACTCGTGGACCCCCCCTGACTTGTTCTCGATGCCATAAATTCTTATAAATATAGAACCCCCCCAGAAATAAACCTAGATCAGGAGTTCTGCCGCTGCAAGCCTTTGTATCCATGAAAACCCCAATCTGGACCTTGTTTCGGCACCCTGCCAGAAGGGGAATCCATCACCGGTGGCCATCTTCATCATCCCAACACTCTCCATGACGAGGAGGGAGTAGTTTACCCTCATTGCTAAGGGTATGTACCAGTAGCTATGTGTTTGATCTCTCTCTCTCTCTCTCTCTTGTGTTCTTGATATGGCATGATCTTGATGTACCGCGAGCTTTGTTGTTATAGTTGGATCTTATGGTGTTTTCCCCTCTCTACCTTGTGATGAATTGAGTTTTACCTTTGAGGTTTCATATTATCGGATTGAATACTATTATGGATTTGAGAACACTTGATGTATGTCTTGCGTGGGATACCCATGGTGAAATGGGGTATTCTATTGATTCACTTGATGTACTCCCTCCATTTTTGTATACAAGGCCACTATCAAAATTACAATTTGCAACTATACAAGGCCACTAACAATAATTGAGGTAAAATTGATGAGGTTTTCCTCGTACTAGCAACCGAGGACATTAATACCCCTTGCATGCATGTGGGAGTGAGAAGCTTTGTTTTCATGTACCACATTAATCAACCAATGAGGAGTGGGGGGTTGTCTTGTTGTGCGTTGAAGAGAAAAATACACATTAATTAACACGTCGAGCGAGGAGAAAAGAAAAGCTTGCAACATTGACTTAAGTAAGAATTAGTTTCTACCTTGATACCTGTAATATGGGTTTGTGGCCTTGTATACAAAAATGAAGGGAGTATGTTTTGGCACTCAACTCGCGGATTCCCGAGGTGACATTGGGGTAATCTATGCATAGGGGTTGATGCACGTTTTCGTCCATGTTTCTTCGGTAGGAATCTTGGGGCACTCTTTGAAGTTCTTTGTGTTGGATTGAATATTATGAATCTGAGGTTGTGTGATGCATATCGTATAATTGACCCACAGATACTTGTGGTGACATTGGAGTATCTAGGTGACATTAGGGTTTGATTGATGTGTGTCATGTGGTGTTATTTTACTATGAATTCTAGGGCTTTTTGTGACACTTATAGTGATAGCCCAATGGATTGATCGAAAAGAATAACTTTGAGGTGGTTTCGTACCATACAAGCAATTTCATCTTATGTTCTCCGTGATAGGAACTTTGGAGTGACTTTTTGTCACACATTGAGGGATTGCCATATGATCTAATTATGTTATCATTGTTGAGAGAACTTGCACTAGTGAAAGTATGAACCCTAGGCCTTGTTTTCAAGCATTGCAATACCCTTTTTTCTCACTTTTGTTACTTTCTACCTTGATGTTTTTATATTCTCAGATTACAAAAACCTATATGTACCATCCATATTACGCTTGTATCACCATCTCTTCACCGAACTAGTGCACCTATTCAATTTACCATTGTATTGGGTGTGTTGGGGACACAAGAGACTCTTTGATATTTGGTTGCAGGGTTGTTTGAGAGAGACCATCTTCATCCTATGCCTCCCACGGATTGATAAACCTTAGGTCATCCACTTGAGGGAAATTTGCTACTGTCCTACAAAACTCTGCGCTTCGAGGCCTCACGAGTCTACAAGAAGAAGGTTGCGTAGTAGACATCAAGCTCTTTTTTTGGCACCGTTGCCGGGGAGGTGAGTGCTTGAAGGTATATCTTTAGATCTTGCGATTGAATCTTTTAGTTTCTTTTTTATCACTGCTTTAGTCTATAAGAGAAAACTACAAAAAATGGAATTGAGGTTGCCTCATATGCTTCATCTTTTTAATGTCTTCCATGAAAATGATGGAAAGGAAAATTGTGCTCAAGTGTTAGAAGAAGAAGTTTATAAAATGTTTGCATAAAATCTTTGTATGATGAGCATTGAATATCCATGATGCTAATGATATGCAAACCTACAAGCTTGGGGATGCTATATTTGATGAATATGATGTTTTTAGTCCCGCAAGTTTTGATGAGAATATTTATTATGATGAAAGTATGCCTCCTATTTATGATGATTATATTGATGAAAGTGGGTTTGGAAGAGTGTCAACTTTAGGAAGTAATGATCCCACTATTTTGGAGGGTGTTGAATCTTATTGTGATAATTATAAAAGTGGATTTGGAGAGGTCATGACTTTATTTAGTGATGAATCCACTATTTCAGAAGAGGTTCCAATTGATTATGAGAACAAAGTTGCTATCTATGATGATTATTGTGATGACATGTATGCTATAAAGAATAATGATAACCATGAAACTTGTCATAGTGATTTTAATTTTCAATTGGATTATGCCTCACATGATAGTTATTTTGTTGAATTTGCTCCCACTACTATTCATGAGAATAAATTTGCTTATGTGGAGAGTAACAAAAATTCTATGCTTATGTATCATGAAAAGAATGGTTTATGTGATAGTTATATTGTTGAATTCATTCATGATGCTACTGAAAATTATTTTGAGGGAGGAATATATGCTTTTAGGAATTTCAATAATATCAAGTTTCCTCTCTATGTGTTGAAAGTTTTGAAGTTATGATTGTTTTGTCTTCCTATGCTAGTTGATTCTTGTTCCTATAAATTGTTTGCTCACAAAATCTCTATGCATAGGAAGTGGGTTAGACTTAAATTTGCTAGTCATATGCTTCATGATGCTCTCATTATGTTTCAATTCTTATCTTTTATGTGAGCATCATTGAAATCATCATGCCTAGCTAGAAAGACATTAAAGAAAAACGCTTGTTGGGAGACAACCTAACACCAATACTTATTTTGTGTGTTCACATGATTATGATACTGTAGTAATCATGTTTTATACCTTTTTTTTCAATAAAGTGCCAAGTAGATCCTTTGGGATAGTGTGGATGTTAGTTGACTTGATTTTGTGCAAAAACAGAAACTTTTGCTCTCAGTCCAGGAATTTTGAAAATTCACTGGAACGCGATTTTGATCTGAATTTTTTGTACATGATTGATATACAAATTTTCTACGTTGTCATAATTTTTCAGAATTTTTGGAGTTATAGAATTACAGAAATGTTCCAGATTACTACAAACTGTTCAGTTTTTGACAGATTCTGTTTTTTTTTGTGTTGTTTGCTTATTTTGATGAATCTATGAGCAGTATCGGAGGGTATGAACCATGGAGATGTTGTAATACATTAGATATTACACCAAAATAAATAAAGAATGAGTTCACAACAGTACCATAAAGTGGTGATTTGCTTTCTTATACTAACGGATCTCATAAGATTTTCTGTTGAGTTTTGTGTTGTGAAGTTTTCAAGTTTTGGGTGAAGTTTCAATGGACTACGGAATAAGGAGTGGAAAGAGCCTAATATTGGGGATGCACAAGGCACCCCAAGGTAATATTCAAAGACAACCAAGCATCTAAGCTTGGGGATGCCCCAGATGGCATCCCCTCTTTCATCTTCGTTCATCGGTAACTTTACTTGGAGCTATCTTTTTATTCACCACATGATATGTGTTTTGCTTGGAGCGTCATTTTATTTTATTAGTATTTGCTTGCTGTTTGAATAAAGTACTTAAGATCTAAATTTTCTTTATGAGAGAGAGCCTTCACATAGCTACATAATTATTTAAACTACTCATTGATCTTCACTTATATCTTTTTGGAGTAGTTTGTCATTTACTTGTGTGCTTCACTTATATCCTATGAGTAAATGGTTGAATGATTTGAATATCATAAATCTGAAATTATATATGTTTCATATGATTATCCCATGGGGAGTAATGACTTAACATATAAGAAGTATAGGTGGTAAATTTATTGAAAGTTATCAAACATAGTATTGGTCACTTGAACAATTCATGAAAGAATATTGAAGGAAGAGAGATTTCACATATAAATATACTATTTTGGACATCTTCTATGATTGTGAGCCCCATTAATTATTTTCAAACTTGATCAATTTAGTTGAAGTTGGACAATGAAGACAACTTAATGAGTTATGTTTGGGTATATTTGTATAGAAGTTATATTGTTATGGGTCCTCCAACATGTCGTGCTTGCTTTTTAGAATCTTTTGCTAGCCAAAATTTCTATACTAAGTAGAGATACTACTTGTGCATCTAAAAACCCTTGAACCAAGTTTCTTCCATGAGTGTCCACCATATATCTACCTATATGCGGTATTTACCTGCCGTTCCAAGTAAATTTGCATGTACCAAACTTTGAACCTTCAAATAATAATCTGTTTTGTATGCCTGAATCGCTCATGTAGAGACTAGGGGATGTCAGTATCTGATACATCTCCAACGTATCTACTTTTCCAAACACTTTTGCCCTTGTTTTGGACTCTAACTTGCATGATTTGAATGGAACTAACCCGGACTGACGCTGTTTTCAGCAGAACTGCCATTGTGTTATTTTTGTGCAGAAATAAAAGTTCTCGGAATGAACTGAAAATCCACGGAGACACGTTTTGGAATTAAAAAAATATTGGCGAAAGAATCAGCATCAGGTGGCCCACGCCCTATCCACGAGGGTGCAGGGCGCCCCTGCTACGTCTTGAGCTTGCGTTGGTTTTCCTTGAAGAGGAAAGGGTGATGCAGCAATAGTAGCGTAAGTATTTCCCTCAGTTTTTGAGAACCAAGGTGTCAATCCAGTAGGAGGCTCCTCAAAAGTCCCACGCACCTACACAAACAAACAAAGAACCCGCAACCAACGCGATAAAGGGGTTGTCAATCCCTTCACGGCCACTTGCGAAAGTGAGATCTGATAGAGATAGTATGATAAGATAAATATATTTTTGGTATTTTATAATATAGATTGGAAAAGTAAAGATGCAAATAAAAGTAATTGAAATCTTATATGATAAAAGATAGACCCGGGGGCCATAGGTTTCACTAGTGGCTTCTCTCAAGATAGCATAAGTATTACGGTGGGTGAACAAATTACTGTCGAGCAATTGATAGAAAAGCGAATAATTATGAGATTATCTAGGCATGATCATGTATATAGGCATCACGTCCATGATAAGTAGACCGACTCCTGCCTGCATCTACTACTATTACTCCATGATACGTCTCCAGCGTATCTATAATTTTTGATTGTTCCATGCTATTATATTACCCCTTTTGGATGTTTATGGGCTTTATTTTACACATTTATATCATTTTTGGGACTAACCTACTAACCGGAGGCCCAGCCCATATTGCTGTTTTATTGCCTGTTTCAGTATTTCAAAGAAAAGGAATATCAAACGGAGTCCAAACGGAATGAAACCTTCGGCATCGTGATTTTTTGAAAGAATATGATCCTGGAGACTTGGAGTTTCTCTCTGATTCAAGTAGAAATACAAATGAAAAAATTCAAAGGGTATTCAGAAAAACATAAATCTCGTCAACAATACTTCATCTACCCACTTCTCTTTCAGGAATATATTTATGCATTTGCCCACGATTATGGATTAAATGGTTCTGAACCTGTGGAAATAGTTGTTAGTTGTAATAACAAGGGTACTGAAAAAATATATTACTACTAGAATTAGAATTCTAGTAATTAAATTAATTAAACTTTTTTGGAGGTTGATAGTTTATTTATTGAGGAAGAGTCAATCCTTCTCTTCTCACTTCAAGATTGATCATCTCGAGCCATCCGTTGAGGGTGGAAATTTAAGAATAAATAAGTTTTAAGACGTCAGAAGATCCTCGAGGCAGCCACGAGATAGGAGGGCGCCCCCCTGTAGGGCGCGCCCCCCTGTCTCATGGGCCCCTCGAGCATCTCCCGACCGACTTCTTTCGCCTATATAAGCCTATGTACCCTAAAACTATCAAATATCAAGATTATGCTACTGTATTAAAGAAAAGCGCTTGTTGGGAGACAACACAATATTTATCCTTCCTGTTTTTGTGTGTTCACATGATTATGCTACTGTATTAATCATGTTTTATATCTTTTGTTTCAATAAAGTGCCAAGTAAGACCTTTAGGATAGCTTACGGTGATAGTTGTGTTGATCCTGCTGAAAATCAGAAACTTTTGCACCCAGTAAATTAGTTGTGTTAATTCACAGAAACGTGATCCTGGTATTATTCTTTTTGCTATGGATTGGTACACAAATTTCTTAGGACTTCCTAATTTGGTAGGATTTTTTGAGTTCCAGAAGTATACGTTTGATACATATTACTACAGACTGTTCTGTTTTTGACAGATTCTGTTTTCTATGTGTTGTTTGCTTATTTTGATGAATCTATGAGTAGAATCGGAGGGTATGAACCATAGATAAGTTGGAATACAGTAGATATTACACCAATATGAATTTAGAATGAGTTCATTACAGTACCTAAGTGGTGGTTTTGTTTTCTTATACTAACGGAGCTTACGAGTTTTCTGTTGAGTTTTGTGTTGTGAAGTTTTCAAGTTTTGGGTAAAGATTCGATGGACTATGGAATAAGGAGCGGCAAGAGCCTAAGCTTAGGGATGCCCAAGGCACCCCAAGGTAATATTCAAGGACAACCAAAAGCCTAAGCTTGGGGATGCCCCGGATGGCATCCCCTCTTTCGTCTTCGTTCATCGGTAACTTTACTTGGAGCTATATTTTTATTCACCACATGATATGTGTTTTGCTTGGAGCGTCATTTTCTTTTGTTACTATTTGCTTGCTGTTTGAATACAATACCAAGATCTAAAATTCCTTAATGTTAGAGAGTCTTCACATAGTTGCACAATTATTCGACTACTCATTGATCTTCACTTATATCTTTCGGAGTAGTTTGTCATTTGCTCTAGTGCATCACTTATATCTTTTAGAGCATGGTGGTGGTTATATTTTGTAGAAATTGCTAGTCTCTCATGCTTCACTTATATTATTTTGAGAGTCTTTTAGAACAGCATGGTATTTGCTATGGTTATAAAATTGGTCCTAGAATGGTAGGCATCTAAGTTGGGTATAATAAAAACTATCATAGAAAGTGAATTGGATGCTATGATCGATTTGATACTTGATAATTGTTTTGAGATAGGGAGGTAGTGATATTAAAGTCATGCTAGTTGGGTGATTATGAATTTAAAGAATGCTTGTGTTGAAGTTAGCAAGTCCCGTAGCATGCACATATGGTTAAAGTTGTGTAACAAATTTGAAACATGAAGTGTACCTGGCTTGTGCATCCTTATGAGTGGCGGTCGGGGACGAGCGATGGTCTTTTCCTACCAATCTATCCCCCTAGGAGCATGCGCATAGTACTTGATTTTTGATGACTTCTAAATTTTCGCAATAAGTATATGAGTTCTTTTGACTAATGTTGAGTCCATGGATTATACGCACTTTTACCTTTCCACCATTGCTAGCCTCTTCGGTACCGTGCATTGCCCTTTCTCACCTTGAGAGTTGGTGCAAATTTCGTCGGTGCATCTAAATCCCGTGATACGATACGCTCTATCACACATAAACCTCTTTATATCTTCCTCAAAACATCCACCATACCTACCTATTATGGCATTTCCATAGCCATTCCGAGATATATTGCCATGCAACTTTCCACCGTTCCGTTTATCATCATCATGACATACTTACTTTTGTCATATTGCCATTGCATGATCATGTAGTTGACATCGTATTTCTGGCAAAGCCACCATGCATTAATTTTCATACATGTCACTCTTGATTCATTGCACCATCCCGGTACACCGCCGGAGGCATTCATATAGAGTCATATCTTGTTCTAGTTTTGAGTTGTAGTTCATATGTTGTAATCAATAGAAGTGTGATGATCATCATTATTAGAGCATTGCCCAAAAAAAGAAGAAAGGCCAAAAGAAAAAAATAAAGGCCCAAAAGAAAAAAAAGAAAAAAAGGAAAAAAAGAAAATAAATAAAAAGGGAAATGTTACTATCTCTTTTTCCACACTTGTGCTTCAAAGTAGCACCTTGTTCTTCATGTAGTGAGTCTCATATATTGTGCTTCAAAGTAGCACCATGTTTTTCATATAGTGAGTCTCATAAGTTGTCTTTTTCATACTAGTGGGAATTTTTCATTATAGAACTTGGCTTGTATATTCCTACGATGGGCTTCCTCAAATGCCCTAGGTCTTCGTGAGCAAGCAAGTTGGATGCACACCCACTAGTTTTCTTTTGTTGAGCATTCATTTATAGCTCTAGTGCATCCGTTGCATGGCAATCCCTACTCCTCATTTTGACATCAATTGATGGGCATCTCCATAGCCCGTTGATTATCCTCGTCAATGTGCGACTTTCTCCTTTTTGTCTTCTCCACACAATCCCCATCATCATATTCTATTCCACCCATAGTGCTATATCCATGGATCACACTCATGTATTGCGTGAAGGTTGAAAAAGTTTGAGATTATTTAAGTATGAAACAATTGCTTGGCTTGTCATCAAGGGTATAGAAGTTGGGAACATCTTTGTATGACGAAAATGAAGCATAGCCTAACTATATGATTTTGTAGGGATGAACTTTCTTTTGCCATGTTATTTTGAGAAGACATGATTACTTTGATTAGTATGCTTGAAGTATTACTATTTCTTTTATCTATATGAACTTTTATTTTGAATCATTTGGATCTGAACATCTGAGAATTATGCTAGGTAGCATTCCACATCAAAAATTCTGTTTTTATCATTTACCTACTCGAGGACGAGCAGGAATTAAGCTTGGGGATGCTTGATACGTCTCCAACGTATCTATAATTTTTGATTGTTCCATGCTATTATATTACCCCTTTTGGATGTTTATGGGCTTTATTTTACACATTTATATCATTTTTGGGACTAACCTCGTAACCGGAGGCCCAACCCATATTGTTGTTTTATTGCCTGTTTCAGTATTTCGAAGAAAAGGAATATCAAACGGAATCCAAACGGAATGAAACTTTCGACGGCGTGATTTTTTTGGAAGAATATGATCCTGGAGACTTGGAGTTCACGTTAGAAGATCCTCGAGGCAGCCACGAGATAGGAGGGCGCGCCCCCCTGTAGGGCGCGCCCCCTGTCTCGTGGGCCCCTCGAGCATCTCCCGACCGACTTCTTTCGCCTATATAAGCCTATGTACCCTAAAACCATCGAATATCAAGATCGGGAGTTCCGCCGCCGCAAGCCTCTGTAGCCACCAAAAACCTCTCGGGAGCCCGTTCCGGCACCCTACTGGAGGGGGGGATCCCTCACCGGTGGCCATATTCATCATTCCGGCGCTACCCATGACGAGGAGGGAGTAGTTCACCCTCGGGGCTGAGGGCATGTACCAGTAGCTATGTGTTTGATCTCTCTCTCTCTCGTGTTCTCTCTATGGCACGATCTTGATGTATCGCGAGCTTTGCTATTATAGTTGGATCTTATGATGTTTCACTCCCTTTACTCTCTTGTGATGAATTGAGTTTCCCCTTTGAAGTTATCTTATCGGATTGAGTCTTTGATTTGAGAACACTTGATGTATGTCTTGCCGTGTTTATCTGTGGTTACAATGGGATATCACGTGCCACTTGATGTATGTTTTGGTGACCAACTTGCGGGTTCCGCCCATGAACCTATGCATAGGGGTTGGCACACGTTTTCTTGACTCTCTGGTAGAAACTTTGGGGCACTCTTTGAAGAACTTTGTGTTGGTTGGATGAATTTGAGATTGTGTGACGCATATCATATAATCATGCCCACGGATACTTGAGGTGACAATGGAGTATCTAGGTGACATTAGGGTTTTGGTTGATTTGTGTCTTAAGGTGTTATTCTAGTACGAACTCTTTAATAGATCGATCCGAAAGAATAACTTTGAGGTGGTTTCGTACCCTACCATAATCTCTATGTTTGTTCTCTGCTATTAGTGGCTTTGGAGTGACTCTTTGTTGCATGTTGAGGGCTTGTTATATGATCTTTCTATGTTATTATTGTTGAGAGAACTTGCACTAGTGAAAGTATGAACCTTAGGCCTTGTTTCCTATCATTGCAATACCGTTTACGCTCACTTTTACCTTTAGTTACCTTGCTGTTTTTATTATTTCAGATTACAAATACCTTTATCTACCATCCATATTGCACTTGTATCACCATCTCTTCGCCAAACTAGTGCACCTATACAATTTACCATTGTATTGGAGTGTTGGGGACACAAGAGACTCTTTGTTATTTGGTTGTAGGGTTGCTTGAGAGAGACCATCTTCATCCTACGCCTCCCACGGATTGATAAACCTTAGGTCATCCACTTGAGGGAAATTTGCTACTGTCCTACAAACCTGTGCACTTGCAGGCCCAACAACGTCTACAAGAAGAAGGTTGTGTAGTAGACATCACTCCACACATCGACCGCTATCCAACATGCATCTAGAGTATTAAGTTCATAAGAACAGAATAACGCATTAAGAAAGATGACATGATGTAGAGGGATAAACTCATGCAATATGATATAAACCCCATCTTTTTATCCTCGATGGCAACAATACAATATGTGCCTTGCTGCCCCTGCTGTCACTGGGAAAGGACACCGCAAGATTGAACCCAAAGCTAAGCACTTCTCCCATTGCAAGAAAGATCAATCTAATAGGCCAAACCAAACTGATAATTCGAAGAGACTTGCAAAGATAACTTAATCACACATAAAAGAATTCAGAGAAGATTCAAATATTTCTCATAGATAAACTTGATCATAAACCCACAATTCATCGGATCTCGACAAACACACCGTAAAAAGAGTTACATCGAATAGATCTCCAAGAAGATCGATGAGAACATGGTATTGAGATCCAAAAAGAGAGAAGAAGCCATCTAGCTAATAACTATGGACCCGAAGGTCTGTGGTAAACTACTCACAACTCATCGGAGGGGCTATGGTGTTGATGTAGAAGCCCTCCGTGGTCGATTCCCCCTTCGGCGGAGCGCCGGTGAAGGCTCCAAGATGGGATCTCGTGGATACAGAAGGTTACGGTGGTGGAAATAGTTTTTCGTGGTCGCCTTTGATGTTCTCGGGGTACGTGGGTATATATAGGAGGAAGAAGTAGGTTGGTGGCCGCCCGAGGGGCCCACGAGATAGTGGGGCGCACCTAGTAGGGGTGCGCCCTCCACCCTCGTGGCCGCCTCGACTGCTTCTTGACTTGCACTCCAAGTCCTCTGGATTACGTTTGTTCCAAAAATCACGCTCCCAAAGGTTTCATTCCGTTTGGACTCCGTTTGATATTCCTTTTCTTCGAAACACTGAAATAGGCAAAAAACAGCAATACGGGCCGGGCCTCCAGTTAGTAGGTTAGTCCCAAAAATGATATAAATGTGTAAAGTAAAGCCCATAAACATCCAAAACGGGTAATATAATAGCATGGAACAATCAAAAATTATAGATACATTGGAGACGTATCAAGCATCCCCAAGCTTAATTCTTGCTCGTCCTCGAGTAGGTAAATGATAAAAACAGAATTTTTGATGTGGAATGCTACCTAGCATAATTCTCAATGTAATTTTCTTTATTGTGGCATGAATGTTCAGATCCAAATGATTCAAAATAAAAGTTCATATTGACATAAGAAATAGTAATACTTCAAGCATACTAATCAAAGCAATCATGTCTTCTCAAAATAACATGGCTAAAGAAAGTTCATCCCTACGAAATCATATAGTTAGGCTATGTTTAATTTTCATCACACAAAATACTCCCATCAAGAACAACCCCGGTTTCAGCCAAGAAATTGGTTCATACTTTTTAACGCGCTTCAGCCTTTTTCAAGTCTCACGCAATACATGAGCGTGAGCCATGGATATATCACTATGGGTGGAATAGAATATGATGATGGAGGTTGTGTGGAGAAGACAAAAAAGAAGAAAGTCTCACATTGACGTGGCTAATCAACGGGCTATGGAGATGCCCATCAATTGATGTCAACATGAGGAGTAGGGATTGCCATGCAACGGATGCACTAGAGCTATAAATGTATGAAAGCTCAACAAAAGAAACTAGGTGGGTGTGCATCCAACTTGCTTGCTCATGAAGACCTAGGGCATTTGAGGAAACCCATCGTAGGAATATACAAGCCAAGTTCTATAATGAAAAATTCCCACTAGTATATGAAAGTGACAACATATGAAACTCTATATATGAAGAACACGGTGCTACTTTGAAGCACAAGTGTGGAAAAAGAGATAGTAACATTGCCCCCTTTTTATTTTCCCCTTTTTTCGTTTTTCATTTTTTTCTTTGGGCATTTCTTTTTTTCTTTTTGGCCTTTCTTTTTTTTTCTTTGACCTTTTTTTTCTTTGGCCTTTCTTTTTTTTCTTTGGCCTTTCTTTTTTGGCCTTTTTTTTATTTGGGGACAATGCTCTAATAACGATGATCATCACACTTTTATTGATTTACAACTCATGAATTACAACTCAAAACTAGAACAAGATATGACTCTATATGAATGCCTCCGGCGGTGTACCGGGATGGGCAATGAATCAAGAGTGACATGTATGAAAATTTATGCATGGTGGCTTTGCCACAAATACGATGTCAACTACATGATCATGCAAGGCAATATGACAATGATGATGCGTGTCATGATGATGAACGGAACGGTGGAAAGTTGCATGGCAATATATCTCGGAATGGCTATGGAAATGCCATAATAGGTAGGTATGGTGGCTGTTTTGAGGAAGATATAAGGAGGTTTATGTGTGATAGAGTGTATCGTATCACGGGGTTTGGATGCACTGGCGAAGTTTTTACCAACTCTCAAGGTGAGAAAGGTCAATGCACGGTACCGAAGAGGCTAGCAATGATGGAAAGGTAAAAGTGCGTATAATCCATGGACTCAACATTAGTCATAAAGAACTCATATACTTATTGCAAAAGTTCTATTAGCCCTCAAAGAAAAGTACTACTACACATGCTCCTAGGGGGGAGGTTGGTAGGACTTAACCATCGCGCGCCCCCGACCTCCACTCAAGGGAAGGCAATCAAAAGAGCTCCCTATGCAATAAATTTGTTACACAACTTTTACCATACGTGCATGCTACGGGACTTGCCAACTTCAACACAAGCATTCTTTAAATTCATAATCACCCAACTAGCATGACTTTAATATCACTACCTCGATATCTCAAAACAATTATCAAGTATCAAATTGATCATAGCATCCAATTCACTTCCTATGATAGTTTTTATTATACCCAACTTGGATGCCTACCATTCTAGGACCAAATTTATAACCATAGAAAATACCATGTTGTTCTAAGAGACTCTCAAAATAATATAAGTGAAGCATGAGAGACTAGCAATTTCTAAAAGATATAAGTGAAGCACTAGAGCAAAAACTATCTAGCTCAAAAGATATAAGTGAAGCACATGGAGTATTCAAATAAATTCTAATCAAGTGGGCTTGTCCCAAAAGGTGTGTACAACAAGGATGATTGTGGAAAACTAAAAGCAAATACTAATATCATACAAGACGCTCCAAGCAAAACACATATCATGTGGCGAATAAAAATATAGCTCCAAGTAAAGTTACCAATGAACAAAGACGAAAGAGGGGATGCCTTCCGGGGGCATCCCAAAGCTTAGGCTTTTGGCTATTCCTTATTCCATAGTCCATCAAATCTTTACCCAAAACTTGAAAACTTCACAACACAAAACTCAACAGGAAATGTCATAAGCTCCGTTAGTGAAAGAAAGAAAAACCACCACATAAGGTACTGTAATGAACTCATTCTTTATTTATATTTGTGTTAAACCTACTGTATTTCAAGTTCTCTACGGTTCATACCACTTAATACTAGCCATAGATGCATCAAAATAAGCAAACAACACACGAAAGGCAGAATCTGTCAAAAATAGAACAGTCTGTAGCAATCTGTAACCCTCGAATACTTCTAGAACTCTAAAAATCCTACCAAAATAGGAAGTCCTGGGCAATTTGTCTATTGATCTACAGAAAAAAGGATCAACACAAAAGCACGTTTCTGTGAATTAACAAAACTAATTTCGTGCGTGCAAAGTTTCTGTTTTTCAGTAGAATCAAATTAACTATCATCATAGGTTATCCTATAGGTTCTACTTGGCACAAACACTAACTAAAACATAAAAACACATATAAACAGAGGGTAGATGCAAAATTTATTACTAAACAGGAACAAAAACAAAAAGCACAAATAAAATTGGGTTGCCTCCCAACTAGCGCTATCGTTTAACGCCCCTAGCTAGGCATAAAAGCGAGGATAGATCTAAGTAGTGGCATAATAATAAGATAAATCTTGAAAACTCATCTCATATTCTCTACGTTCAGCAGCAAGTTTTATTTGAGGCAAGCAAAAGTAATCAAAAGGGCTAAATTTAATGGGACAAAAATCCCCAAGATCAATCACGGGAGGAATGGGTTCCTCCTTTGGTCCTTTATATTGCAAAACTAATTCATCATTATAAGCATTATTTTGGAAGAATTTCGTGAGCCTATACTCAAGAGAGTATCCTAGCTCACTGTTTTGAAGAGCAAAATCTTTATTAAGTTCGGAAATTCTATCAACTAGGACATTGGTAGGAACCTTTTTTCTAAGGTTTTCATTGAAAGCAATATAGTCCAGAGATTGAAAACGCCTAATTTCCTCTTGATCGAAGAGGATCGCCTCTATGGGAGGATGACCGGCGTCCACCCTATAGTGCGCAGATATTTCTTTGGCCTCTCTTATTATAAATCTAAACTCATGAGCCAAAAATATAGTAACAGCGCGTTTAACAGAAGAATGCTCAATATTAGAAAATTCCATGAAAATTCTTTGTCTGCAAGGATGCATATGCATAAATTGTCTTTCAAGCTCAACTACAAGCATAGCGATAACATCCGCAAGACTACTAGTTCTATGAAGAATAGAACCACCCATAGAAGGTAAAGCACCGGCACAAGTAAAGAAATCTTGAATAACCCCTTTTCCAATAATGTTACCACTACCGATTCGAAACTTTTTAGTATGCAATATAGGGGGTTCTTCAGCAGGAGCATCAGAATTTTCCATGTTATAATTATTGTCCATATCGATGATAATCTCCCCAATTTCAGACATAACGGCAAACAAGGGCGATGAAGAAGAAGAGGGCAAGCGAAAGAGAGGAGAAGATTGGGAAAGAGAGGGCAAATAAAACGGCAAGGGTGAAGTGGGGGAGAGGAAAAGGAGAGGCAAATGGCAAATAATGTAAATGCGAGGGAGATGAGTTTGTGATGGGTACTTGGTATGTCTTGACTTAAGCGAAGACTTCCCCGGCAACAGCGCTAGAAATCCTTCTTGCTACGTCTTGAGCTTGCGTTGGTTTTCCTTGAAGAGGAAAGGGTGATGCAGCAATAGTAGCGTAAGTATTTCCCTCGGTTTTTGAGAACCAATGTATCAATCCAGTAGGAGGCTCCTCAAAAGTCCCACACACCTACACAAACAAAGAAAGAACTCGCAACCAACGCAATAAAGGGGATGTCAATCCCTTCACGGCCACTTGCAAAAGTGAGATCTGATAGAGATAGTATGATAATATAAATATATTTTTGGTATTTTATAATATAGATTGGAAAAGTAAAGATGCAAATAAAAGTAGATTGAAAGCTTATATGATAAAAGATAGACCCGGGGGCCATAGGTTTCACTAGTGGCTTCTCTCAAGATAGCATAAGTATTACGGTGGGTGAACAAATTACAGTCGAGCAATTGATAGAAAAGCGAATAATTATGAGATTATCTAGGCATGATCATGTATACATGCATCATGTCTGTGACAAGTAGACCGACTCCTGCCTGCATCTACTACTATTACTCCACACATCGACCGCTATCCAGCATGCATCTAGAGTATTAAGTTCATAAGAACAGAGTAATGCATTAAGAAAGATGACATGATGTAGAGGGATAAACTCATGCAATATGATATAAACCCCATCTTTTTATCCTCGATCTCAACAGGCAACAGTACAATACGTGCCTTGCTGCCCCTGCTGTCACTGGGAAAGGACACCACAAGATTGAACCCAAAGCTAAGCACTTCTCCCATTGCAAGAAAGATCAATCTAGTAGGCCAAACCAAACTGATAATTCGAAGAGACTTGCAAACATAACTTAATCACACATAAAAGAATTCAGAGGAGATTCAAATATTTCTCATAGATAAACTTGATCATAAACCCACAATTCATCAGATCTCGACAAACACACCGCAAAAAGAGTTACATCGAATAGATCTCCAAGAAGATCGAGAAGAACATGGTATTGAGATCCAAAAAGAGAGAAGAAGCCATCTAGCTAATAACTATTGTCAGGACCCCGACTCAATGCCACACCGATCTAGCATGTAACACCTCATATCACTTTGCGGCCTCATGCACGGTATTCCCACGGGTGTCGCCTTACCAGGCCCGGGACCATTTGCGCCTTTTGGCACACGTATATGATAGTGTCGCTAGCATCCACATGACAAGGAGGCCGGGCTGACATGGCTAGTCGTGAACCCAGAGTGGCACTAACTTACAGGGACAGGCATACATGACCCAGCAACGAACATGTCGGTCATCAGCGAGTGAATCCGGGCTGTAGCAACTGGGCTAGCAGGACTCCAGTAAACCGGGCTATAGCAGGCTAACAGGACCCCGGTAGACACCGCGTGACATTTCCCCAAAGGGACAGACACATGAACAAAGAAGGACACATGCCGACCAGCCTAAGTGTTCCGGAGCAGTAGCAAGCTACCAAGGCTTAGTGGAAGCACTAGGAGACATTTCTCGGTAAGAGAGGCTACCAACAATAAACAACTAGATAGTCAGATCCCACACATACCAAGCATTTCAATACATACACACAATATGCTCGATATGTGCAAATACAACATGGCATCACAACATGACTCTACAACTCAAGTATTTTATTCAATATGCTCCGAGGAGCGAGATATTACAAACATGGGTCTCTCGACCCAGCATTCAGAGCATACAAGTCAAAGCACAAGCGGAAGCTTAACATGTCTGAGTACAGCCATCTACAACTGAAAAAGGCTAAGAAGCCTGACTATCTACCCGATCCTGCCGAGGGCACAAGATCGTAGCTGAGGTAACAAGCTAAATGTCGAAGTCCACGCGAAACTACTAGCGAGACCAAAGTCTCTCTGCAAAACATAAAATAGGCAAACGTGGGTACAAATGTACCCAGCAAGACTTACATCAGAACTAACTACATATGCATCATTATCAACAAGGGGGTGGTGGAGGTTAACTGCAGCAAGCCAGCTTTGACTCGGTGGCTATCCTGAACTACGACTGCAAGTAACTCTTTTGAGGTGGCGCACACGAGTCCACATATTCACCATATCAATACACCACTATGGATCCGCTCTCGTCTCCCTACGAGAACGCCATCCATAGCACTCATGCTTATCTTGCATATTTTAGAGTATCCGCTTTCACTTGTCTATGAACTGTATAGGCAACCCAGAGGTCCTTTACCACGGACGCGGCTATTCGAATAGATGATGTTAACCCTGCAGGGGTGTACTTCTTCACACATGCTCTCGCCACTTACCGCCATGTACACATCATGTATCTCGGCAACCTTCAAGCGGAAGCCCGGCGAGGGTGTCGGCCACGGCCTACTTAAACACTCAAGTCTCTAGTCTAGGTTTATCGCCTATTCAGGTTCCATCCGCAGGGAGTCCGACCGAGGTTCCACATACGGCCCCAAACGATGTGTACAGGGTTCCGCGACACCAAACGAGCGCCCGGCATACCCGGCCACGTGCCTACCGCATCATAGCCCACCCCTCCGGTCAGCGCTGCCCACGGCCTCCAGCATACTACAAACACCAGAAACTACTTGCAACTCCTGGACAGAGGACAAGGGTGGTTAAGAAGCCGAGAGGGTTAATTAAGGATCCCAATGAGTGGTAGTAGCTGTTCATGGATCATAAACACAGAACTCAGTTCCTAAGGACGGCTTCAATGAGACAACCCACCATGTACTCCTACATGGCCCCTCACCGCTACCTTTACCAAATCGTGTTCACACACTTAAGCTCACACACAGTAGGACATGTTCACACACCTCTGATTCATTCCCGATGAATCAGACCTGACTCAACTCTAACCAGTAGTAGGCATGACAAACAAGCATGAATGAGTAGGCACATCAGGGCTCAAACAAGTCCTACTCATGCTAGTGGGTTTCATCTATTTACTGTGGCAATGACAGGTCATGCAGAGGATAAGGGGTTCAACTACCGCAACATGTAACAGTTGAATCGTTGTTGTCCTAATGCAGTAAAAAAGAGCAGAGCGAGAGGGTGGGTTTGTATCAGAATGAGCAAGGGGGTTTTGCTTGCCTGGCACTTCTGAATATAGTAATAGCTCTTCATCGGTGTCATCGAATTCATCGTCGACACGTTGTCTACTGAGAGGGGACAAATATCGGCAAACAAGGAAGAACACAATCAATGCAATGCACAATATGATGCATGATCATGACATGGCAAAATGAGTGTGTTGGCCTAATGCAACTACAACCAGGGTGGTTTGAGTCATTTTGAACCAAAGATTCAACTTCAAACTCAAACTATGAATTAATAAAGTGCATTATCATGTTTTGATCTAAACAGCAATGTTAAGTTGTTTAAACATGCATGAAACCAGTACATATGGATAGATTGGATTTTTCTGATCATTTTTCATATATAAATTATTTCATTCTGAGTTATGGTTGAATTTCTATGAATTTTAGAAGTTTAAGCCTTTTTCTGGATTTTCTAAATAAATAGAATTAAACTAATTCCAGAAAAGGATTACCGCGTCAGCCTGACGTCAGTGTGACGTCAGCAGGTCAACAGAGCTGCCCCGGGTCAAACCTGACCAGTGGGGTCCACTGGTCAGTGACACAGTGCTGGCCAGTGTCGTTGACAGGTGGGGCCGGGTCAACAGACACGTCATCAAGTCAACCAGACATGTGGGCCCAGTCAACAGCGAGGTCAGCGCGGTCAAAGCTGACGCGTGGGGCCACTGTGGTTAGTTAAACCTAAACAAGAACTAAACTAATATTAATTAACGGCGTGGGGCCCATGTGTCATTGGCTGGGGGGGTTGTTTAGTGGGGGATTAGCCGCTAATCACGCGGCCACGTCAGCACGCCGGCGGTTAGACAACGGCGACGACCCAGGGCAGCGGTGGCTCGCCGGAGTGGCGCTAGGGGCTGCGGTTGGACGCGCGAAGAGCACCAGGAGGTAGCCCATGCCCGCACGCAACCAGGGGAATCAGCGGGAGGGCGTCGGGTGGCCGGAGTTCGCCGGAGTGGAGCCCGCGACGGCTGCCGGAGCTTGGGGTTGGTGCGGGTTGGCGCCAGGGGGACGGTAGGTCGAACGGGTGGGCGCGCCCGGCTCCTGGGAGCGTGCTGAGCACAACGGTGTGCTCGGCTTCGAGCTAATGTGGCTCTAGCCACACCGGCGGCGAGCTTCGGCCGCGGTGGTCAGCAGGGGCTAGAGGAGGAAAATGACGGAGGGAAGAGAGGGGTTCGGTAGAGGAGCTCACAGTGAAGCCGAAGGTGGTCTCAGTGGGCTCGGGGATGCATCGGAGACGACGAGCGGGCGCCGGCTATCTTGGCGACCGAGAGGTTGAAGACGACGGCATTGATGGCGAAGTAGAGCTCCCGGCGATGCGTGGCTCGACGAGGAGGACGAAGGCGACGAGGCAGATCCCTGGGGCGCATCAGAGAGGAGGAAGGGAGGCGGTGGCTGCAGCTATGGCGAACGGCGGCGACGGGCTCCATTCGGAAGCGGGCAGAGAAGGGGGAGGGGGCCAGACAGAGAGAGAAGGGATGCAGGGGGTCGAGGGGGGTGCGTGGCGGCGTCCGAGCACGTTGAGGAGGAGCCAGGCAGGCTGGGAGGGAGGAGGTGGCCAGGGCGCGTGCCCACGCGCGGCGACCACACGCCCTCCTGCCTACTGGCAGGAGGTTGAAGACGGTGGGGGCGCCTGGTGGGCTGGGCCAACAGTGCTGGGCCGCAGCTGGGCCGCCAGGTAGGTTAGGTAGGTTTTCTGTCCTCTCCCTGTTCTAACTCTTTTTTTTTGTTTTTCTATTTTCTGTTTATGTTTTGCAGATAAAATACCAACCAAAACACTTTGGTTAATTCTGTAAATTTTTGTGAGGCATATTTGAATTATTTTCAAACCACACAAAAGATTTCAGAATATTTGGAGCAACCAATATTTAATTGTAAATTTTAAACTCCAACTCAAATACCATAATGATTTAATTCCATGACTAAAATGTCCTGAAAAATATTCATCATCTTTGGTAGAGGCTTTCACCTTTTTCCATAAATCATGAACATTTTATAAGGATATTTTGAGTTCATTGAAAATATTTTGGTTGAACCTATTTGAGTTCTTCTGGTGCTAGGGTTTTATCATCCCCATTTCAGCTTTAATTGAAAATTAACATGATGCAAGATGCTCACTGATGCAACTAATTACAACCAACATTCTAGGGCTGTGACAACTATGGACCCGAAGGTCTGTGGTAAACTACTCACAACTCATCGGAGGGGCTATGGTGTTGATGTAGAAGCCCTCCATGGTCGATTCCCCCTCCGGCGGAGCACCGACGAAGGCTCCAAGATGGGATCTCGTGGATGCAGAAGGTTACAATGGTGGAAATAGTTTTTCATGGTCGCCTTTGATGTTCTCGGGGTACGTGGGTATATATAGGAGGAAGAAGTAGCCCCTCCGATGAGTTGTGAGTAGTTTACCACAGACCTTGAGGTCCATAGTTATTAGCTAGATGGCTTCTTCTCTCTTTTTTGGATCTCAATACAATGTTCTCCCCCTCTCTTGTGGAGATCTATTCGATGTAAACTCTTTTTGCGGTGTGTTTGTCGAGATCCGATGAATTGTGGGTTTATGATCAAGTTTATCTATGAGAAATATTTGAATCTCCTCTGAATTCTTTTATGTATGATTGAGTTATCTTTGCAAGTCTCTTTGAATTATCAGTTTGGTTTGGCCTACTAGTTTGATCTTTCTTGCCATGGGAGAAGTGCTTAGCTTTGGGTTCAATCTTGCGGTGTCCTTACCCAATGACAGAAAAGGGTTGCAAGGCACGTATTGTATTGTTGCCATCGAGGATAAAAAGATGGGGTTTATATCATATTGCATGAGTTTATCCCTCTACATCATGTCATCTTGCTTAAGGCGTTACTCTGTTCTTATGAACTTAATACTCTGGATGCAGGCAGGAGTCGGTCGATGTGTGGAGTAATAGTAGTAGATGCAGGCAGGAGTCGGTCTACTTGTCACGGACGTGATGCCTATATACATGATCATGCCTAGAGAATCTCATAATTATTCGCTTTTCTATCAATTGCTCGACAGTAATTTGTTCACCCACCGTAATACTTATGCTATCTCGAGAGAAGCCTCTAGTGAAACCTATGGCCCCCGGGTCTATCTTTTATCATATTTGCTTTCAATCTACTTTTATTTGCATCTTTACTTTTTGCATCTATATTATAAAATACCAAAAATATATTTATCTTATCATACTATCTCTATTAGATCTCACTTTCGCAAGTGGCCGTGAAGGGATTGACAACCCCTTTATTGCGTTGGTTGCGAGTTTTTTGTTTGTTTGTGTAGGTGCGTGGGACTTTTGAGGAGCCTCCTACTGGATTGATACCTTGGTTCTCAAAAACTAAGGGAAATACTTATGCTACTATTGCTGCATCACCCTTTCCTCTTCAAGGAAAACCACTGCAAGCTCAAGACGTAGCAAGAAGGGTTTCTGGCGCCGTTGCCGGGGAGGTCTTCGCTCAAGTCGAGACATACCAAGTACCCATCACAAACTCATCTCCCTCGCATTTACATTATTTGCCATTTGCCTCTCGTTTTCCTCTCCCCCCACTTCACCCTTGCCGTTTTATTCACCCTCTCTTTCCCAATCTCCTCCTCTCTCTCTTTCGCTTGCCTTTTTCTGTTTGGTTATGTGTTGGATTACTTGTTGCCATGGCGCAAGATAATACCAAATTGTGTGATTTCTCCAATACCAATAATAATGATTTCCTTAGTTCTCTGATTGCTCCTCTTAATGATGTTGAGTCTTGTGAAATCAATATTGCTTTGCTGAATCTTGTTATGGAAGATCAATTTGCCGGCCCTCCTAGTGAAGATGCCGCTACTCATCTAAACAACTTTGTTGATTTGTGTGATATGCAAAAGAAGAAAGATATGGATAACGATATTGTTAAATTGAAGTTATTTCCATTTTCAATTAGAGATCATGCTAAAGTTTGGTTTTCGTCTTTGCCTAAAAATAGCATTGATTCTTGGAACAAGTGCAAAGATGCTTTTATCTCTAAGTATTTTCGCCAAGATTATCACTCTTAGGAACGATATTATGAATTTTAAACAACTTGATCATGAGCATGTTGCCCAATCTTGGGAAAGAATGAAATTAATGATTCGCAATTGCCCTACTCATGGTTTGAATTTATGGATGATCATACAAAAATTTTATGCCGGTTTGAACTTTGCTTCTAGAAATCTCTTGGATTCGGCCACGGGAGGCACGTTTATGGAAATCACGTTAGGAGATGCTACAAAACTTCTTGATAATATTATGGCCACAAAGCAATGAGAATTTCCATTGATGAGTGCAAGGAAAGAACCGCTAGATTGCGTGCTAAGAAAGATTGCTTTATAAAGGCGTGTTCTTCTAGTTTTTATGAAAATAATGATGAAGATCTTAAAGTTATTGATGTGTCTCCTATTACATCTTTGTTTTGCAATATGAATCTTGATAATTATGGGACTGAAGATGAGTCAACGTTACCTAGAAGGCGTCCCGAGAATTCGGAGTTTTTAGATCTTGATGTTAAATTTGGTAAAAGTGGGATTGGAGAGGTCATGACTTTAAATAGTATTGAACCCACTATCTCGGATTTGAAGGAATTTGATTATGATAATTGTTCTTTAGAAGGTTGTATTTCCTTGTTGCAATCCGTTGTTAATTCTCCTCATGCTTATAGTCAAAATAAAGCTTTTACCAAACATATCATTGGTGCCTTGATGCAATCTTATGATGAAAAACTTAATTTGGAAGTTTCTATACCTAGAAAACTTAATGATGAGTGGGAACCTACTATAAAGATTAGAATTAAAGATCATGAGTGTTTTGCTTTGTGTGATTTGGGTGCTAGTGTTTCCACGATTCCAAAAACTTTATGTGATATTCTAGGTTTCCATGATCTTGATGATTGCTCTTTAAATTTGCACCTTGCGGATTCCACCATTAAAAATCCAATGGGAAGGATCAATGATGTTCTCATTGTTGCAAATAGAAATTTGGTGCCCGTAGATTTTATCGTTCTTGATATAGATTGCAATCTTTCTTGCCCTATTATTCTTGGTAGACCTTTCCTTAGAACGATTGTCGCGATTATTGATATGAAGGAAGGGAATATTAGATTCCAATTTCCATTAAAGAAAGGCATGGAGCACTTTCCAAGAAAGAAAGTAAAATTACCTTATGAATCTATCATGCGGGCTACTTATGAATTTAGTGCCAAAGATGGCACTACTTAGATCTATCTTCGCTTTATGCCTAGCTAGGGGCGTTAAAGGATAGCGCTAGTTCGGAGGCAACCCAATTTTCTTTGTGTTTCTTGTTTTTGTTCCTGTTTAGTAATAAATCTTGCATCTACCTTCTGTTTATATGTGTTTTTATCTTTTAATTAGTGTTTGTGCCAAGTAGAACCTATAGGATAACCTATGATGATAGTTGATTTGATTCTGTTGAAAAATAGAAACTTTGCATGCATGAATTTAGTTTTGTTAAATCACAGAAACGTTCTTTTGCGTTGATTCTTCTTGAATATGATCAATAGACAAATTGTACAGGACTTCCTATTTTGGTAGGATTTTTAGAGTTCTAGAAGTTTGTGTTAGTTACATATTGCTACAGACGGTTCTGTTTTTGACAGATTCTGTTTTTCGTGTGTTGTTTGCTTATTTTGATGCATCTATGGCTAGTAAAATAGTTTATAAACCATAGAGAAGTTGGAATACAGTAGGTTTAACACCAAAATAAATAAATAATGAGTTCATTACAGTACCTTATGTGGTGGTTTTGTTTTCTTTCACTAACGGAGCTTATAAGATTTCCTGTTGAGTTTTGTGTTGTGAAGTTTTCAAGTTTTGGGTAGAGCTTTTATGGACTATGGAATAAGGAGTGGCAAGAGCCTAAGCTTGGGGATGCCCATGGCACCCCAAGATATACAAGGATAGCCAAAATCCTAAGTTTGGGGATGCCCCGGGAAGGCATCCCCTCTTTCGTCTTCGTTCATTGGTAACTTTACTTGGAGCTATATTTTTATTCGCCACATGATATGTGTTTTGCTTGGAGCATCGTGTATTATATTAGTATTTGCTTTTTATTTTACCACAATCATCCTTTCTGTACACACCTTTTGGGAGAAGCCCACTTGATTAGAATTTGTTAGAATACTCTATGTGCTTCACTTATATCTTTTGAGCTTGATAGTTTTTGCTCTAGTGCTTCACTTATATCTTTTAGAGAACGGCGGTGGATTAATTTTGAAGAAATTGCTAGTCTCTCATGCTTCACTTATATTATTTTGAGAGTCTTTTAGAACAGCATGGTATTTGCTATGGTTACAAATTTGGTCCTAGAATGATGAGCATCCAAGTTGGGTATAATAAAAACTATCATAGAAAGTGAATTGGATGCTATGATCAATTTGATACTTGATAATTGTTTTGAGATATGGAGGTAGTGATATTAAAGTCATGCTAGTTGAGGTGATTATGAAAAATGCTTGTGTTGAGGTTTGTGATTCCCGTAGCATGCACGTATGGCGAACCGCTTTGTGATGAAGTTGGAGCACAATTTTATTTATTGATTGTCTTCCTTATGAGTGGCGGTCGGGGAGGAGCGATGGTCTTTTCCTACCAATCTATCCCCCTAGGAGGATGCGCGTAGTACTTTGTTTTTGATGACTTGCAGATTTTTGCAATAAGTATATGAGTTCTTTTGACTAATGTTGAATCCATGGATTATACGCACCCTCAGCCTTCCACCATTGCTAGCCTCTCTTGTGCCGCGCAACTTTCGCTGGTACCATACACCCACCATATACCTTCCTCAAAACAGCCACCATACCTACCTATTATGGCATTTCCATAGCCATTCCAAGATATATTGCCATG
Source organism: Triticum timopheevii (assembly GCA_963921465.1). Classification (NCBI taxonomy): domain Eukaryota; kingdom Viridiplantae; phylum Streptophyta; class Magnoliopsida; order Poales; family Poaceae; genus Triticum; species Triticum timopheevii. Next base: position 271,781,174 of record OY997262.1, on the reverse strand, counting down.
CAACTTTCCACCGTTCCGTTCATATGACACGCATTACTTCTGTCATATTGCTCTTTGCATGATCATGTAGTTGACATTGTATTTGTGGCAAGGCCACCTTCATAATTTTCATACATGTCGCTCTTGATTCATTGCATATCTTGGTACACCGCCGGAGGCATTCATATAGAGTCATATCTTGTTCTAGCTTTGAGTTGTAATTCTTGAGTTGTAAATCCATAAAAGTGTGATGATCTTCATTATTAGAGCATTGTCCCAGTGAGGAAAGGATGATGGACACTATGATTCCCCCACAAGTCGGGATGAGACTTCAGACTTTACAAAAGAAAAAAAAGAAGAAAGGCCAAAAAGAAAATAAAAGAAAAAAAGAAAGGCCAAAGGAAAAAAAAGAGAGAAAAAGAAAAAAAAGGAAAAAGAAAAGAAAAAAATTAAAATGATTGAAAAAGAGAGAAGGGACAATGCTACTATCTCTTTTTCCACACTTGTGCTTCAAAGTAGCACCATGATCTTCATGATAGAGAGTCTCCTATGTTGTCACTTTCATATACTAGTGGGAATTTTTAATTATAGAACTTGGCTTGTATATTCCAATGATGGGCTTCCTCAAAATGCCCTAGGTCTTCGTGAGCAAGCAAGTTGGATGCACACTCACTTAGTTTCTTTTGTTGAGCTTTCATATATTTATAGCTCTAGTGCATCCGTTGCATGGCAATCCCTACTCACTCACATTGATATCTATTAATGGGCATCTCCATAGCCCATTGATACGCCTAGTTAATGCGAGACTATCTTCTCCTTTTTGTCTTCTCCACAACCACCATTCTATTCCACATATAGTGCTATGTCCATGGCTCACGCTCATGTATTGCGTGAAAGTTGAAAAAGTTTGAGATTATTAAAGTATGAAACAATTGCTTGACTTGTCATCGGGGTTGTGCATGATTAAATACTTTGTGTGATGAAGATAGACCAACAGCCAGACTATATGATTTTGTAGGGATAACTTTCTTTGGCCATGTTATTTTGAGAAGACATGATTACTTTGATTAGTATGCTTGAAGTATCACTATTTCTTATGTCAATATGAACTTTTATTTTGAATCATTTGGATCTGAACATTCATGCCCCAATAAAGAAAATTACATTGAGAATTATGCTAGGTAGCATTCCACATCAAAAATTCTGTTTTTATCATTTACCTACTCGAGGACGAGCAGGAATTAAGCTTGGGGATGCTTGATATGTCTCCAATGTATCTATAATTTTTGATTGTTCCATGCTATTATATTACCCCTTTTGGATGTTTATGGGCTTTATTTTACACATTTATATCATTTTTGGGACTAACCTACTAACCGGAGGCCCAGCCCGTATTGCTGTTTTTTTTGCCTATTTCAGTATTTCGAAGAGAAGGAATATCAAACGGAGTCCAAACGGAATGAAACCTTCGGGAGCGTGATTTTTGGAACGAACGTGATCCAGAGGACTTGGAGTGCAAGTCAAGAAGCAGCCGAGGCGGCCACGAGAGGGTAGGCCGCGCCTCCTGTTTCGTGGGCCCCTCGGGCGGCCACCGACGTACTTCTTCCTCCTATATAAGCCTACGTACCCCGAAAACATCCAGGGAGCCTATGAAACACAATTTCCACCACCGTAACCTTCTGTATCCGTGAGATCCCATCCTGGAGCCTTCGTCGGCGCTCCGCCAAAGGGGGAATCGACCACGGAGGGCTTCTACATCAACACCATAGCCCCTCCGATGAGTTGTGAGTTGTTTAGCACAGACCTTTGGGTCCATCGTTATTAGCTAGATGGATTCTTCTCTCTTTTTTGGATCTCAATACAATGTTCTCCCCCTCTCTTGTCGAGATCCGATGAATTGTGGGTTTATGATCAAGTTTATCTATGAGAAATATTTGAATCTCCTCTGAATTCTTTTATGTATGATTGAGTTATCTTTGCAGGTCTCTTCGAATTATCAGTTTGGTTTGGCCTACTAGATTGATCTTTCTTGCCATGGGAGAAGTGCTTAGCTTTGGGTTCAATCTTGCGGTGTCCTTACCCGGTGACAGAAAGGGTTGCAAGGCACGTATTGTATTGTTGCCATCGAGGATAAAAAGATGGGGTTTATATCATATTGCATGAGTTTATCCCTCTACATCATGTCATCTTGCTTAAGGCGTTACTCTGTTCTTATGAACTTAATACTCTAGATGCAGGCAGGAGTCCGTCAATGTGTGGAGTAATAGTAGTAGATGCAGGTAGGAGTCGGTCTACTTGTCATGGATGTGATGCCTATATACATGATCATGCCTAGATAATCTCATAATTATTCGCTTTTCTATCAATTGCTCGATAGTAATTTGTTCACCCACCGTAATACTTATGCTATCTTGATAGAAGCCTCTAGTGAAACCTATGGCCCCCGGGTCTATCTTTTATCATATTTGCTTTCAATCTACTTTTATTTGCATCTTTACTTTTTGCATCTATATTATAAAATACCAAAAATATATTTATCTTATCATACTATCTCTATTAGATCTCACTTTCGCAAGTGGCCGTGAAGGGATTGACAACCCCTTTATTGCATTGGTTGCGAGTTCTTTGTTTGTTTGTGTAGGTGCGTGGGACTTTTGAGGAGCCTCCTACTGGATTGATACCTTGGTTCTCAAAAACTGAGGGAAATACTTACGCTACTATTGCTGCATCACCCTTTCCTCTTCAAGGAAAACCAACGCAAGTTCAAGACGTAGCAATCGCCATCATCAACCATCCTCCATCACCAATTTCATGATGCTCACCGTCGTGCATAGTAATCCCATCGTAGGCTTGCTGGATGGTGATGGGTTGGATGAGATTTACCATGTAATCGAGTTAGTTTTGTTAGGGTTTGATCCCTAGTATCCATTATGTTCTAAGATTGATGTTGCTATGACTTTGCTATGCTTAATGCTTGTCACTAGGGCCCGAGTGCCATGATTTCAGATCTGAACCTATTATGTTTTCATGAATATATGTGAGTTCTTGATCCTATCTTGCAAGTCAATAGTCACCTACTATGTGTTATGATCCGGCAACCCCGAAGTGACAATAATCGGGACCACTCCCGGTGATGACCGTAGTTTGAGGAGTTCATGTATTCACTAAGTGTTAATGTTTTGGTCCGATACTCTATTAAAAGGAGGCCTTAATATCCCTTAGTTTCAATAGGACCCCACTGCCACAGGAGGGTAGGACAAAAGATGTCATGCAAGTTCTTTTCCATAAGCACATATGACTATATTCGGAATACATGCCTACATTACATTGATGAACTGGAGCTAGTTCTGTGTCACCCTATGTTATAACTGTTGCATGAGGAATTGCATCCGACATAATTATCCATCACTAATCTATTGCCTACGAGCTTTTCACATATTGATCCTTGCTTAGTTACTTCTCCGTTGCCACTGTTACGATTACTACAAAACTGCTACTGTTACTTTTGCCACCATTGCCGTTACTTCATACTACTTTGCTACTAAATACTTTGCTGCAGATATTAAGTCTTTCAGGTGTGGTTGAATTGAAAACTCAGCTACTAATACTTGAGAATATTCTTTGGCTCCACTTGTGTCGAATCAACAAATTTGGGTTGAATACTCTACCCTTGAAAACTGTTGCGATCCCCTATACTTGTGGGTTATCAAGACTATTTTCTGGCGCCGTTGCCAGGGAGCATAGATCTATTCTTTGAGTCACTTGGGATTTATATCTGTTGATCACTATGAAGAACTTGAAAGAAGAAAGAACCAAGATTTTTCCCTCAAATACGAGGGGAGGTAAGGAACTGCCATCTAGCTCTGCACTTGAGTCACCTTCTGTTATGAGTAAATTTGCGACACCTACACCTGCTATTGATTCTGATATGTCGCATGTTATATATGATGCCACTTCTGCTATGCATGATGCTTATGATTAAATTACTTCTATGCTTGATAATACTGTGCCATTAGGTGAATTTCTTGATGAACAACTTGCTAGGGTTAGAGAGAATGAAATTATTGAAACTGATAATATTGATGAAAGTGATGATGAAGATTCTCCCCCTAGATATGAATTTCCTGATGTACGTGAGGGTTACGTTATGGATGAAGAAACTGCTAGAGACCTTTTTGCTTGCAAAGATAGATATGATCTTGAGAAACTATTAGCTAAGCTGAAAGAAAGTCTCGGAATGCTAGAATGAAATATGACCCCGCTTTTGCTACTTCACCTATCTGTATTTTTGATAAGGATTATGATTTCTTTGTCGATCCCGAGTTAATCACTTTGGTTGAATATGATCCTTTTTATGGCTATGAATCTGAAACTGTTGTGGCACATCTTACTAAATTGAATGATAAAGCCACCCTATTTACTCATGAGGAAAAAATTCGCTATTATTATATCCTTAAATTGTTTCCTTTCTCACTAAAGGGTGATGCTAAAAAAATGGTTTAATTCTCTTGCTCCTGGTTGTGTGCGTAGTCCCTAGGATATGATTTATTACTTCTCTACAAAATATTTCCCCGCTCATAAGAAACAAGCTGCCTTAAGGGAAATATATAATTTTTTGCAAATTGAAGAAGAGAGTCTCCCACAAGCTTGGAGGGAGGCTTCTCCAATTACTTAATGCTTTGCCTGATCATCCTCTCAATAAAAATGAAATACTTGATATCTTTTATAATGGACTAACCGATGCTTCTAGAGGCCACCTGATAGTTGTGCTGGTTGTGTTTTCAGGGAAAGAACTGTTGAACAAGCTGAATTGCTATTGAATAATATTTTGAGCAATGATAATGATTGGACACTTCCTGAACCAACTCCTAAGCCAACTTCGAAGAAAAGGGTATACTATTTCTCAGTCCTGAAGATATGCAAGAGGCAAAGAAATCTATGAAAGAAAAAGGTATTAAAGCTGAAGATGTTAAGAATTTACCACCTATTGAACAAATACATGGTCTTGATAACCCGACACAGGTAGTAAAGGTAAATTCTTTCTATAGATTTGATGAAGGTGATATTCCTTGTTATAAGTCTGCTAGCCAATGCTTGGATGAGTTTGATAATTTTATTGTTAAACAAGAAAACTTCAATGCTTATGTTGGTAGACAATTGAAACGTAATGCTTATATGATTGAACACTTGAGTGATTATATGTCTAGAGTTAAAGGTGACCTTAAGCTCATTAGTAAACATGCACCTATGGTTACCATTCAAGTAGAACAAGTGCTTAAAGCACAAGATGATTTGCTCAATGAGTTAAATAATAAAAACAATGATAATGCTATTAGAGTTATGACTACAGGTGGTAGAATGACTCAGGAACCTTTGTATCCTGAGGGCCATCCAAAGAGAGTTGAGCAAGATTCTCAGAGAACTAATATCGATGCACCTAGTCCTTCTAAGAAAAATAAAAAGAAAATGATAGGACTCTGCATGCTTCTAGTGAACCTGTTATAGACACACCCAAGAATCCCAATGATATTTCTATTTCAGATGCTGAAACACAATCTAGTAATGAACATAAACCTAGTGATAATGTTAATGATGATGTTCATGTTGGTTCTGAACCTAGTAACAATAATGATGTAGAGATTGAACCTGCTGTTGATCTTGATAACCCACAATCAAAGAATCAATGTTATGATAAGAGAGACTTTGTTGCTAGGAAGCACGGTAAAGAAAGAGAACCATGGGTTCAGAAACCCATGCCTTTTCTTCCTAAGCCATCCAAGAAAAAGGATATGAGGATTTTGAGCGCTTTTCTAAAATGATTAGACCCATCTTTTGCGTATGCGTTTGACTGATATGCTTAAAATGAATCCATATGCTAAGTATATGAAATATATTGTTACAAATAAAAGAAATATACTGAAAGCTGAAATTTCCACCATGCTTGCCAATTATACTTTTAAGCGTGGAATATCAAAGAAACTTGGAGATCCAGTAGTACCAACTATACCATGCTCCACTAAAGAAACTATGTTAAAACTGCTTTATGTTATCTTGGAGCCGGTGTTAGTGTTATGCCTCTCTCTTTATATCGCAGACTTGATTTGAATAAGTTGACACCTACTGAAATCTCTTTGCAAATGGCCAATAAATCAACTGCTATACCTGTCGGTATTTGTGAGGATGTGCCTGTTGTGGTTGCAAACGTTACTATTTTAACGGACTTTGTTATTCTTGATATTCCCGAGGACGACAGTATGTCGATCATCCTTGGTAGACCTTTTCTAAATACTACAGGGGCTGTTATTGATTGCAATAAAGGCAATGTCACTTTTCATGTTAATGGCAATTAGCATACGATACACTTTCCTAGGAAACAACCTCAAGTTTGTAGTATCAATTCTATTGGAAAAATTTCAATGATTACTATTGGAGGTTTTGAATTCCCTCTCCCTACTGTCAAAAAGAAATATGATATTCTTATTGTTGGGGACATGCATATCCCCGTTGAGGTAACCTAGTGTTATTCGAAAATTCTCCGGTCTTATGTTATTCGGAAGATGTTTGTTAACAAGACTTGATCAACCTTGTTAGTGGATTCCTTTTGATGAGCATGAGATGGATGAAGTTAGAAAGCACAACTTTCTGTACCCTCTTTTTACTTTCTGGTATTTAGATGAAATAAAGAAAAAATAGTATTTTGCTGTCTGTTTTCTGAATTATCCATGCAATAAAAAATACCTCAAAAATAAAAGTTCTCCAAATGCCCTGAAAATGAAGTATGATTTTTTGTTGAATACTTAAGAATTTCTGGCACTGAGAACACACCAGGGGGACCCACCATTTGGCCACGAGGGCACAGGGCGCGCCCCCTGCCTCGTGGGCCCCACATGGCCCCCCTCTACTTATTCCAGCACCCACTCACTTCGTCTTCCTCCAGAAAAAATCCTCCCATAGCTCAAACCCGTGTTCTAGCTCATCTTGCTGCCCTTTTTGATCTCCTTGCTCAAAGCTCCATTCACAAAACTATTTTGGGGGATTGTTCTTCGGTATGTGACTCCTCCAATGGTCCAATTAGTTTTTGTTCTAGTGCTTTATTTAGCAAATTTTTGGTGCTGAGGTGACCCTGTTCTTGAGCTTGCATGTCAAATTTATATGGTCCAAAGTAGTTTCAATGCATGGTATAGCCTCTAGGCACTTGTGGGAGTAGTTTCTATCAATCTCGTTGAGTTTGGTTCACTTTTATTTTGAGTCACTAAAAATATCAGAAATTTTTCAGAGAAAGATGATGAAGAGATTGTTGAGGGGCTCCTCGAGCCGAAGCTCGAAGGATAAGCAGAATGAGGAGAATAAAAAGCCTAAATACAATCTTCCTCGCACCGCAAAGGTCCGCCCGTGTGAAAGGCCTTGTGATGCGTTCTTGAAGGCCACCGGAATTTATGATGACTTTTATTACTTGGCTGAGAATGCAGGCCTCACCAACTTCCTCCACGACCAGCGCGAGCAGTATCTCCTACTCACTAATATTTTCGTGCAAAACTTTTACTTCCATGCTAAGAAATCACCACCTTCAGTGGAGTTTCACTTATATGATGAGGTTAAGGAGATGTCACTCCATGATTTTTGTTTGGTTTGCAAGATACCCTTTGTGGGCAGCATCGAGAAACCACATCCTAGTGATGTGGATGCATTTATTGATAGGATTGATGTAGGGGAAACGAGGAAAGTTTCAGATGCAAGAACTGCTAGTATACATTTTCCTGTTCTATGTTACTTTGCGATATTTGCTAGTAGATGCTTAATTGGTCGCGGGAACAGTGGAAACCTTAGTGCTCCTGACCTTGTTATTTTGCGCCATGCTTTGTTTCATGATACAACCTTTAGTTTAGGCGATATTGTTGCTAAACGGTTAAGTCTAAACCATACAAAGGGCCCCATCTTCGAAGGTATCTTTGTTGCACGCCTTGCTAAACACTTTGAGATACCTATTAGGCATCATGAGAAAGAGGAAAAGTTGCTGCCCACTATTTTTCTAGATTATAAGAGTATGGTAGCACATGAATTTATTGTTAAAAATAAGAAGAAGATGCTTAAGTATAACTTGATATTTCATAAAACTCATTGTGAGACTATTACCTTGCCTGCACCCTGTTTGTTTAACATACTTTCAGGCACGTACCTCATCTTGCCGGAGGCCATTTATGCATAATGGAATCTAACACCAGTTCCAGAGCCAGAGCCAGAGCCTGAGCCCCCTCTTGATCCCTATCGACAGTCTGTTTATTAGTGGGATCCGGAGGAGATCGCTAAGCAGTGGCTGAAGGAAATATGCCCTAGAGGCAATAATAAAGTTATTATTTATTTCCTCCTATCACGATAAATGTTTATTATTCATGCTAGAATTGTATTAACCAGAAACATGATACATGTGTGAATACATAAACAAACTTAATGCCACTAGTATGCCTCTACTTGACTAGCTCATTAATCAAAGAAGGTTATGTTTCCTAACCATAGACATGTGTTGTCATTTGATTAACAGGATCACATCATTAGGAGAATGATGTGATTGACTTGACCCATTCCGTTAGCTTAGCACTTGATCATTTAGTATGTTGCTATTGCTTTCTTCATGACTTATACAAGTTCCTACAACTATGAGATTATGCAACTCCCGTTTACTGGAGGAACACTTTGTGTGCTACCAAACATCACAACATAACTGGGTGATTATAAAGGAGCTCTACAGGTGTCTCCAAAGGTACATGTTGAGTTGGCGTATTTCGAGATTAGGTTTTGTCACTCCGATTGTCGGAGAGGTATCTCTGGGCCCTCTCGATAATGCACATCACTATAAGCCTTGCAAGCAATGTAGCTAATGAGTTAGTTACGGAATGATGCATTACGTTACAAGTAAAGAGACTTGCTAGTAACGAGATTGAACTAGGTATTGAGATACCGACGATCGAATCTCGGGCAAGTAACATACTGATGACAACGGGAACAATGTATGTTGTTATGTGGTTTGACCGATAAAGATCTTCGTAGAATATGTAGGAGCCAATATGAGCATCCAGGTTCCGCTATTGGTTATTGACCGGAAACAGTTCTAGGTCATGTCTACATAGTTCTCGAACCCGTAGGGTCCGCACGCTTAAGGTTTTGTTGACAGTTTTATTATGAGTTTATGAGTTTTGATGTACCGAAGGTTGTTCGGAGTCCCTGATGTGATCACGGACATGACTAGGAGTCTCAAAATGGTCAATACATAAAGATTGATATATTGGACGACTATATTTGGACACCGGAAAGGTTCAGGGTGAGATTGGGACAATACCGGAGCTCCGGGAGGTTATCAGAACCCCCGGTAGGTATATGGGCCTTATTGGGCCTTAGTGGAAAGGAGGGAGAAGAATCAAAGGAGGGGGCGCCCCCCCCCCAAGCCCAATCCGAATTGGGAGGGGGGCCAGCCCCCCCTTTCCTTCTTCCCTCCCCCTCTTCCTTCCCTCTCCCTCTCCTAACAGGAAAGGGGGGAGTCCTACTCCCGGTTGGGGTTGGACTCCCCCCCTAGGGCGCGCCACCCCTCCTTGGCCGGCCCCCTCCTCCACTCCTTTATATACGGGGGAGGGGGGCACCCCATAGACACAACAATTGATCTCTTGATCTCTTAGCCGTGTGCGGTGCCCCCCTCCACCATAGTCCTCGATAATATTGTAGCGGTGCTTAGGCGAAGCCCTGTGACGGTAAAACATCAAGATCGTCACCACGCTGTCGTGCTGACAGAACTCTTCCCCGACATTCTGCTGGATCAGAGTACGGGGATCGTCATCGAGCTGAACGTGTGCTATAACTCGGAGGTGCCGTAGTTTCGGTGCTTGATCGGCCGGGCCGTGAAGACGTACGACTACATCAACCACGTTGTTCTAACGCTTCCGCTTTCGGTCTACGAGGGTACGTGGACAACACACTCCCCTCTTGTTGCTATGCATCACCATGATCTTGCGTGTGCGTAGGAATTTTTTTTGAAATTACTACGTTCCCCAACAGTGGTATCCGAGCCTGGTTTTATGCGTAGATGTTATATGCACGAGTAGAACACAAGTAAGTTGTGGGCGATACAAGTCATACTGCTTACCAGCATGTCATACTTTGGTTCAGCGATATTGTTGGATGAAGCAGCCCAGACCTACATTACGCGTACGCTTACGCGAGACTGGTTTTACTACCGTGCTTTGCACATAGGTGACTAGCGGGTGTCTGTTTCTCCAACTTTAGTTGAACCGAGTGTGGCTACGCCCGGTCCTTGCGAAGGTTAAAACAGCACTAACTTGATGAAATAGCGTTGTGGTTTTGATGCGTAGGTAAGAACGGTTCTTGCTCAGCCCACAGCAGCCACGTAAAATTTGCAACAACAAAGTAGAGGACGTCTAACTTGTTTTTGCAGGGCATGTTGTGATGTGATATGGTCAAGACGTGATGCTATATTTTATTGTATGAGATGATCATGTTTTATAACCAAAGTTATCGGCAACTGGCAGGAGCCATATGGTTGTCGCTTTATTATATGAAATGCATATGCCCTGTAATTGCTTTACTTTATCACTAAGCGGTAGCGATAGTCGTAGAAGCAATAGATGGCATAACGACAACGATGCTACGATGGAGATCAAGGTGTCGCGCCGGTGACGATGGTGATCACGACGGTGCTTCGGAGATGGACAAGCACAAGATGATGATGGCCATATCATATCACTTATATTGATTGCATGTGATGTTTATCCTTTATGCATCTTATCTTGCTTTGATTGACGGTAGCATTTTAACATGATCTCTCATTAATTATCAAGAAGTGTTCTCCCTGAGTATGCACCGTTGCGAAAGTTCTTCGTGCTGAGACACCACGTGAAGATCGGGTGTGATAGGCTCTACGTTCAAATACAACGGGTGCAAAACAGTTGCACACGCGGAATACTCAGGTTAAACTTGACGAGCCTAGCATATACAGATATGGCCTTGGAACACGGAGACCGAAAGGTCGAACATGAATCATATAGTAGATATGATCAACATAGTGATGTTCACCATTGAAATTACTCCATCTCACGTGATGATCGGACATGGTTTAGTTGATTTGGATCACGTGATCACTTTGATGACTAGAGAGATGTCTATCTAAGTGGGAGTTCTTTAGTAATATGATTAGTTGAACTTAAATTTATCATGAACTTAGTACCTGATAGTATTTTGCTTGTCTATGTTTGTTGTAGATAGATGGCTCGTTCTGTTGTTCCGTTGAATTTTAATGCGTTCCTTGAGAAAGCTAAGTTGAAATATGATGGTAGCAATTACACGGACTGGGTCCGTAACTTGAGGATTATCCTCATTGCTGCACAGAAGAATTACGTCCTGGAAGCACCGCTGGGTGCCAGGCCTGCTGCAGATGCAACTAACAATGTTAAGAACGTCTGGCAGAGCAAAGCTGATGACTACTCGATAGTTCAGTGTGCCATGCTTTACGGCTTGGAACCGGGTCTTCAACGACGTTTTGAACGTCATGGAGCATATGAGATGTTCCAGGAGTTGAAGTTAATATTTCAAGCAAATGCCCGGATTGAGAGATATGAAGTCTCCAATAAGTTCTATAGTTGTAAGATGGAGGAGAATAGTTCTGTCAGTGAACATATACTCAAAATGTCTGGGTATAATAATCACTTGATTCAACTGGGAGTTAATCTTCCTGATGATAGTGTCATTGACAGAATTCTTCAATCACTGCCACCAAGCTACAAGAGCTTCGTGATGAACTATAATATGCAAGGGATGGAGAAGACTATTCCCGAGCTCTTCGCAATGCTAAAAGCTGCGGAGGTAGAAATCAAGAAGGAGCATCAATTGTTGATGGTCAATAAGACCACCAATTTCAAGAAAAAGGGTAAAGGGAAGAAGAAGGGGAACTTCAAGAAGAACAACAAACAAGTTGCTGCTCAAGAGAAGAAACCCAAGTCTGGACCTAAGCCTGAAACTGAGTGCTTCTACTGCAAGCAGACTGGTCACTGGAAGCGGAACTGCCCCAAGTATTTGGCGGATAAGAAGGATGGCAAGGTGAACAAAGGTATATGTGATATACATGTTATTGATGTGTACCTTACTAATGCTCGCGGTAGCACCTGGGTATTTGATACTGGTTCTGTTGCTAATATTTGCAACTTGAAACAGGGACTACGGATTAAGCGAAGATTGGCTAAGGACGAGGTGACGATGCGTGTGGGAAATGGTTCCAAAGTCGATGTGATCGCGGTCGGCACGCTACCTCTACATCTACCTTCGGGATTAGTTTTAGACCTAAATAATTGTTATTTGGTGCCAGCATTAAGCATGAACATTATATCTGGATCTTGTTTGATGTGAGACGGTTATTCATTTAAATCCGAGAATAATGGTCGTTCTATTTATATGAGTAATATCTTTTATGGTCATGCACCCTTGAAGAGTGGTCTATTTTTATTAAATCTCGATAGTAGTGATACACATATTCATAATGTTGAAGCCAAAAGATGCAGAGTTGATAATGATAGTGCAACTTATTTGTGGCACTGCCGTTTGGGTCATATTGGTGTAAAGCGCATGAAGAAACTCCATACTGATGGACTTCTGGAATCACTTGATTATGAATCACTTGGTACTTGCGAACCGTGCCTCATGGGCAAGATGACTAAAACTCCGTTCTCTGGAACTATGGAGCGAGCAACTAATTTGTTGGAAATCATACATACTGATGTATGCGGTCCGATGAATATTGAGGCTCGCGGCGGGTATCGTTATTTTCTCACCTTCACAGATGATTTGAGCAGACATGGGTATATCTACTTGATGAAACACAAGTCTGAAACATTTGAAAAGTTAAAAAAATTCAGAGTGAAGTGGAAAATCATCGTAACAAGAAAATAAAATTTCTATGATTTGATCGTGGAGGAGAATATTTGAGTTAAGAGTTTGGTTTACATTTGAAACAATGTGGAATAGTTTCGCAACTCACGCCACCCGGAACACCACAACGAAATTGTGTGTCCGAACGTCGTAATCGTACTTTACTAGATACGGTGCGATCTATGATGTCTCTTACTGATTTACCGCTATCATTTTGGGGTTATGCTTTAGAGACGGCTGCATTCACGTTAAATAGGGCACCATCAAAATCCGTTGAGACGACGCCTTATGAACTGTGGTTTGGCAAGAAACCAAAGTTGTCGTTTCTTAAAGTTTGGGGCTGCGATGCTTATGCGAAGAAACTTAAACCAGATAAGCTCGAACCCAAATCGGAGAAATGTGTCTTTATAGGACACCCAAAAGAAACTATTGGGTACACCTTCTATCACAGATCTGAGGGCAAGATTTTTGTTGCTAAATTCGGATCCTTTCTAGGGAAGGAGTTTCTCTCGAAAGAAGTGAGTGGGAGGAAAGTAGAACTTGATGAGGTAACTATACCTGCTCCCTTATTGGAAAGTAGTTCATCACAAGAACCGGTTCCTGTGACAACTACACCAATCAGTGAGGAAGCTAATGATATTGATCATGAAACTTCAGATCAAGTTACTACCGAACCTCGTAGGTCAACCAGAGTAAGATCCACACTAGAGTGGTACGGTAATCCTATTCTGGAAGTCATGTTACTTGACCATGACGAACCTACAAACTATGAAGAAGCGATGATGAGCCCAGATTCCGCAAAATGGCTTGAGGCCATGAAATCTGAGATGGGATCCATGTATGAGAACAAAGTATGGACTTTGGTTGACTTGCCCGATGATCGGCAAGCCATCGAGAATAAATGGATCTTCAAGAAGAAGACTGACGCTGATGGTAATGTAACTGTCTACAAAGCTCGACTTGTTGCGAAAGGTTTTCGACAAGTTCAAGGGGTTGACTACGATGAGACTTTCTCACCCGTAGCGATGCTTAAGTCTGTCCGAATCATGTTAGCAATTGCCGCATTTTATGATTATTAAATATGGTAAATGGACGTCAAAACTGCATTCTTGAATGGTTTTCTGGAAGAAGAGTTGTATATGATGCAACCGGAAGGTTTTATCAATCCAAAAGGTGCTAACAAAGTGTGCAAGCTCCAGCGATCCATTTATGGACTGGTGCAAGCCTCTCGGAGTTGGAATAAACGCTTTGATAGTGTGATCAAAGCATATGGTTTTATACAGACTTTTGGAGAAGCCTGTATTTACAAGAAAGTGAGTGGGAGCTCTGTAGCATTTATGATATTATATGTGGATGACATATTGTTAATTGGAAATGATATAGAATTTCTGGATAGCATAAAGGGATACTTGAATAAAAGTTTTTTGATGAAAGACCTCGGTGAAGCTGCTTACATATTGGGCATCAAGATCTATAGAGATAGATCAAGACGCTTAATTGGACATTCACAAAGCACATACCTTGATAAAGTTTTGAAAAAGTTCAAAATGGATCAGGCAAAGAAAGGATTCTTGCCTGTATTACAAGGTGTGAAGTTGAGTCAGACTCAATGCCCGACCACAGCAGAAGATAGAGAGAAAATGAAAGATGTTCCCTATGCTTCAGCCATAGGCTCTATCATATATGCAATGCTGTGTACCAGACCTGACGTACGCTTAGCAATAAGCTTGGCAGGGAGGTAATCCAGGAGTGGATCACTGGACAGCGGTCAAGAATATCTTGAAATACCTGAAAAGGACTAAGGATATGTTTCTCGTTTAGGGAGGTGACAAAGAGCTAGTTGTAGATGGTTACATCGATGCAAGCTTTGACACTGATCCAGACGATTCTAAATCGCAAACCAGATATGTGTTTTTATTGAACGGTGGAGCTGTCAGTTGGTGCAGTTCTAAACAAAGCGTCGTGGTGGGATCTATATGCGAAGCGGAGTACATAGCTGCTTCGGAATCAGCAAATGAAGGAGTCTGGATGAAAGAGTTCATTTCTGATCTAGGTGTCATACCTAGTGCATCGGGACCAATGAAGATCTTCTATTACTATACTGGTGCAATTGCCTTGGCAAAGGAATCCAGATTTCACAAGAGGACCAAGCACATCAAGAGACGCTTCAATTCCATCTGGGACCAAGTCCAGGTGGGAGACATAGAGATTTGCAAGATACATATGGATCTGAATGTTGCAGACCCGTTGACTAAGCCTCTTCCACGAGCAAAACATGATCAGCACCAAGACTCCATGGGTGTTAGAATCATTACTGTGTAATCTAGATTATTGCCTCTAGTGCAAGTGGGAGACTTAAGGAAGTATGCCCTAGAGGCAATAATAAAGTTATTATTTATTTCCTCATATCATGATAAATGCTTATTATTCATGCTAGAATTGTATTAACTGGAAACATGATACATGTGTGAATACATAGACAAACTTAATGTCACTAGTATGCCTCTACTTGACTAGCTCATTAATCAATGATGGTCATGTTTCCTAACCATAGACATGTGTTGTCATTTGATTAATGGGATCACATCATTAGGAGAATGATGTGATTGACTTGACCCATTCCGTTAGCTTAGCACTTGATCGTTTAGTATGTTGCTATTGCTTTCTTCATGACTTATACAAGTTCCTACAACTATGAGATTATGCAACTCCCGTTTACCGGAGGAACACTTTGTGTGCTAGCAAACATCACAACGTAACTGAGAGATTATAAAGGAGCTCTACAGGTGTCTCCAAATGTACATGTTGAGTTGGCGTATTTCGAGATTAGGTTTTGTCACTCCGATTGTCGGAGAGGTATCTCTGGGCCCTCTCGGTAATGCACATCACTATAAGCCTTGCAAGCAATGTAGCTAATGAGTTAATTACAGAATGATGCATTACGTTACGAGTAAAGAGACTTGCCGGTAACAAGATTGAACTAGGTATTGAGATACCGACGATCAAATCTCGGGCAAGTAACATACCGATGACAAAGGGAACAATGTATGTTGTTATGCGGTTTGACCGATAAAGATCTTCGTAGAATATGGAGGAGCCAATATGATCATCCAGGTTACGCTATTGGTTATTGACCGGAAACAGTTCTAGGTCATGTCTACATAGTTCTCGAACCCATAGGGTCCGCACGCTTAAGGTTTCATTGACAGTTTTATTATGAGTTTATGAGTTTTGATGTACCGAAGGTTGTTCGGAGTCCCGGATGTGATCACGGACATGACGAGGAGTCTCAAAATGGTCGAGACATAAAGATCTATATATTAGAAGACTATATCTAGACACCGGAAAGGTTCCGGGTGAGATTGCGACAATACCGGAGCTCCGGGAGGTTATCGGAACCCCCCGGTAGGTATATGGGCCTTATTGGGCCTTAGTGGAAAGGAGGGAGAAGAAGCAAAGGAGCGGGCCCGTCCCCCCAAGCCCAATCTGAATTGGGAGGCCCCCCCTTCTTCCCTCCCCCCTCTTCCTTCCCTCTCCCTCTCCTAATAGGAAAGGGGGGAGTCCTACTCCCGGTTGGGGTTGGACTCCCCCCTAGGGCGCGCGGGGGAGGGGGGCACCCCATAGACACAACAATTGATCTCTTGATTTCTTAGCCGTGTGCGGTGCCCCCTCCACCATAGTCCTCGATAATATTGTAGCGGTGCTTAGGCGAAGCCCTGCGACGGTAAAACATCAAGATCGTCACCACGCTGTCATGCTCACGGAACTCTTCCCCGACATTCTGCTGGATCGGAGTACGGGGATCATCATCGAGCTGAACGTGTGCTAGAACTCGAAGGTGCCGTAGTTTTGGTGCTTGATCGGTCGGACTGTGAAGACGTATGACTACATCAACCGCGTTGTTCTAACTCTTCCACTTTCGGTCTATGAGGGTACGTGGACAACACTCTCCCCTCTCGTTGCTATGCACCACCATGATCTTGCGTGTGCGTAGGATTTTTTTTGAAATTACTATGTTCCCCAATAGTGGCACCCTGAGGACCCTCCTCAATACACCGGAGAGAGTCGCTTTGATCCATGGGCGTAGACCAACTTAGGCCAAAAGCCTAAGCTTGGGGGAGTACGTATTTCTCACCGACATTACATTCATGTTCACACACTCATGCTAGTTGTCGGTGCTCATACTTTTTCATTGTACTATCCATACTAGTTTATTTTCTTTTTCTTGCTTTCTTCTTGTGTGTTTGAAAAACCTTAAGAAAAACCAAAAAAAATTAGTTATAGCCTTTAGTTAGTTCACTTTCCATGCTTGTAGTAATAATTAAAAGAAAATCCAAAAGATTTCTCGTTCTTCTTTTGCTTGTTGGGAGCTTTCCCGTGTAAATAGTTTTATTTCTTTTCTTTGGGGGTCGAGAGGAGAAGACCATGATGAAAATGTTGAGTGGCTGTCATTTGCATTATTGTTGATCTAATCAAGAGCCCATATTACCTTGTCTTCTCCTTTGCGTTAAATGCTTGCAGATTCGAGCTTGGTCCAATGCACGTGTACTATTATTATTATCCACACCGCTCGGTCGTGCGAGTGAAAGGCAATAATGACGATATGTGATGGACTGATTGAGATGAGAGATGCTGGTATGAACTCGACCTATCTTGTTTTTGTAAATATGATTAGTCCATCGTTCCTGATTCAGCCTATTATGGATGAAACATGTCTGCAATGACAATTAGAGATTATAGTTGCTCATGCCATGCTTAATTAGCTAGGAGTTTATAATGGTTTACCTTGCGTGCCAACATGCTATTAAAATGGTTGTGATGTGGTATGATAGGGTGGTATCCTCCTTTGAATGATTTGAGTGGCTTGACTTGGCACATGTTCACACATGTAGTTGAAACAAAATCAACATAGCATCCACGATATTTATGTTCATGGTGATTTATATCCTACTCATGCTTGCACTCATTATTGATTAATCTTAATGCATGTTCATGACTGTTGTCGCTCTCTAGTTGGTCGCTTCCCAGTCTCTTTCTAGCCTTCACTTGTACTAAGCGGGATTACTGCTTGTGCATCCACTTCCATAAACCCCAAAGTTATTCCATATGAGTCCACCATACCTTCCTATATGCGGTATTTACCTGCCGTTCCAAGTAAATTTGTATGTGCCAAACTCTAAACCTTCAAATGAAATTCTGTTTTGTATGCTCAAATAGCTCATGTATCAACTAGGGTTGTCTATATCTTCCATGCTAGGTGGGTTATTCTCACGATGAGTGGACTCCGCTCATCATTCACGAGAAAATGGCCGGTAACCGGGATGCCCAGTCACATGCTCAAATCAAATCAAAATAAATGCAAACAAAACTCCCCCAGGATTGTTGTTAGTTGGACGGCACCCGTTGTTTCAGGGCAGCCATGGATTGATGCTCGTTGGTGGTGGGGGAGTATAAACTTTACCATTCTATTTGGGAACCGCCTATAATGTATGTAGCATGGAAGATATCAAGATCTCTCGGTTTTATGTTGACAATGAATGTATGCCACTCAAAATATTATTTATCTCTGTTTCAAAACTCGAGCGAAGGGCCTATATATTTACTTTTATGTTGAGCCATCATCCTCTTATTAAAAAGCACCAGTTGGAGAGCACCGCTGTCATTTGCATGCATTGCTATTAATTTACATTGAGTATGACTGTGACTGGATCTCTTTTACCATGAATTACAATGTCTAGTCAGTCCTTGATCTTCAAGGGTGCTCTGCATTTATGGTTTGCAGTCTCAGAAAGGGCTAGCGAGATACCATCTTGTTATATCATATTATGATTGTTTTGAGAAAGTGGTGTCATCCGAGATTTATTATTATTGCTCGCTAGTTGATTATGCCATTGATATGAGTAAATGTGAGACCTAAATGTTATTGTGAATACGGTTAGTTCATAATCTTTGCTGAAAACTTAAATGCTGGCTTTACATATTTGCAACAATAAGATCAAACAGAGTTTGTAAAAGTTTTTCTTTATCACTTTTAGTTTGTCAACTGAATTTCTTGAGGACAAGCAAAGGTTTAAGCTTGGGGTAGTTGATACGTCTCCAACGTATCTACTTTTTGAAACACTTTTGCCCTTGTTTTGGACTCTAACTTGCATGATTTGAATGGAACTAACCCGGACTGACGCTATTTTCAGCAGAACTGCCATGGTGTTATTTTTGTGCAGAAACAAAAGTTCTCGGAATGACCTGAAAATCCACGAAGACACGTTTTGGAATTAATAAAAAATATTGGCGAAAGAATCAACATCAAGGGGCCCACACCCTTTCCACGAGGGTGCAGGGCGCGTCCCCCTGGAGCGTGCCCCTGCCTCGTGGGCCCCCTGGGACTCCACCGACCTCAACCACAACTCCATATATTCACTTTCGGGGAGAGAAAAAATCTGAGAGAAGGATTCATCGTGTTTTATGATACCGAGCCGCCGCCAAGCCCTAATCTTCCACTGGAGGGCTGATCTTGAGTCTGTTCGGGGCTCCAGAGAAGGGAATCCGTCGCCATCGTCATCATCAACCATCCTCCATCACCAATTTCATGATGCTCACCGCCATGCGTGAGTAATCCCATTGTAGGCTTGCTGGACGGTGATGGGTTGGGTGAGATTTACCATGTAACCGAGTTAGTTTTGTTAGGGTTTGATCCCTAGTATCCATTATATTCTAGGATTGATGTTGCTATGACTTTGCTATGCTTAATGCTTGTCACTAGGGCCCGAGTGCCATGATTTCAGATCTGAACCTATTATGTTTTCATGAATATATGTGAGTTCTTGATCCTATCTTGCAAGTCAATAGTCATCTACTATGTGTTATGATCCGGCAACCCCGAAGTGACAATAACTGGGACCACTCACGGTGATGACCGTAGTTTGAGGAGTTCATGTATTCACTAAGTGTTATTGCTTTGGTCTGGTACTCTATTAAAAGGAGGCCTTAATATCCCTTAGTTTTCAATAGGACCCCGCTGTCGCGGGAGGGTAGGACAAAAGATGTCATGCAAGTTCTTTTCCATAAGCACGTATGACTATATTCGGAATACATGCCTACATTACATTGATGAACTGGAGCTAGTTCTGTGTCACCCTATGTTATAACTGTTGCATGAGGAATCACATCCGACATAATTATCCATCACTGATCCATTGCCTATGAGCTTTCACATATTGATCCTTGCTTAGTCGCTTCTCCGTTGCCACTGTTACGATTACTACAAAACTGCTATTGTTACTTTTGCCACCATTACCGTTACTTCATACTACTTTGCTACTAAATACTTTGCTGCAAATATTAAGTCTTTCAGGTGTGGTTGAATTGACAACTCAACTGCTAATACTTGAGAATATTCTTTGCCTCCCCTTGTGTCGAATCAATAAATTTGGGTTGCATACTCTACCCTCGAAAACTATTGCGATCCCCTATACTTGTGGGTTATCAGTATCTTCCATGCTAGGTGGGTTGTTCTAATGACGAGTGGACTTTGCTCATCATTCACGAGAAAATGGCTGGTAACAGGGATGCCCAGTTCCATGCTCAAATCAAATCAAATATAATTTCAAACAAAACTCCCCCAGGATTGTTGATAGTTGGACGGTACCCAATTTTTCGCACCAGCCATGGAATGTGCTTGTTGGTGGTGGGGGCGTAAAACCTTTACCATTCTATTTGGGAACCGCCTATAATGTATCTAGCATGGAAGATAGTGAGACTCTTGGTTGTTATGTTGACAATTAAAGCATACCTCTCAAAATTATTTTCATCTATGTTTTAAAAGCTTCGAGCTCTAGCACCTCTGTAAATCCCTGGCTCCCTCTGCAAAGGGCCTATCTTTTACTTTTATGCAAGAGTCAGTAGTATTCCTTCTCATTCCAACCTACTCTTTAGTTGGCAAGCATCATGTGATGGGGAAAGATCTAAGCATATATGGCCATTCAAATATATTTGATCATGAATTATTATTGTTGACAATTATCATAAGTAAGTTGGGAGGCGAAACATTAAGCCCCTATCTTTCTCTATGTTCGATGGATGCTATTTGTTCTAAAAATATGCTTTGAGTGGTAGCAATCATGGAAGACTATATGATGGTTGAGTATGTGGGATTTGCTAAATCAAAGCTCTTACATAGACCCTTCCTGAAAGTAAGATGAATTGCAGTTGTTTGACGACTGAGAACATAGTTTGTTAGTTTTCAAGAAAGTTTATGGTCTATTCTTTAACATGCGAATAGCTTGTTACTTGATCATGAGAAGCTTTGTGATATGAGCTACTGTTATGATATATAATGATGCTACAAAAAGTGATTGAAATTATCATTGATCAAACTTGTGCACTTGCTAGCATTCCACATCAAAAATTCTATATTTATCATTTACCTACTCGAGGACAAGCAGGAATTAAGCTTGGGGATGCTTGATATGTCTCCAACGTATCTATAATTTTTTATTGTTCCATGCTATTATATTATCCAGCTTGGATGTTTTATATGCATTTATATGCTATTTTATATTATTTTTGGGACTAACCTATTAACTTAGAGCACAGTGCCAATTTTTGTTTTTCCTTGTTTTTGAGTTTTACAGAAAATGAATACCAAATAGAGTCCAAACGAGCTAAAAATTTACGGTGATTTTTTATGGACCAGAAGAAGCCCCCGAAGCAAAAGAGTTGGGTCAGAAGAGTCCCGAGTCATCCACAAGGGTGGAGGGTGCCCCCCTAGGGCGTGCCCCCTGTCTTGTCATTGACTCGTGGACCCTCCTGACTTGTTCTCGACACCAAAATTTTCTACAAATATGGAAACCCCCAGAAATAAACCTAGATCCGGAGTTCCGCCGCTGCAAGCCTGTGTATCCACGAAAACCCAATCGGGACCCTGTTCTGGCACCCTGCCGGAGGGGGAATCCATCACCGGTGGCCATCTTCATCATCCCGACACTCTCCATGACGAGGAGGGAGTAGTTCACCCTCAGTGCTGAGGGTATGTACCAGTAGCTATGTGTTTGATCTCTCTCTCTCTCTCTCATGTTCTTGATATGGCACGATCTTGATGTACCGCGAGCTTTGTTATTATAGTTGGATCTTATGGTGTTTTCCCCTCTGTACATTTGAGGTCTCACTATTATCGGATTGAATACTATTATAGATTTGAGAACACTTAATGTATGTCTTGCGTGGGATACCCGTGGTGACAATGGGGTATTCTATTGATTCACTTGATGTATGTTTTGGTACTCAACTCACGGATTCCCGAGGTGACATTGGGGTAATCGATGCACATGGGTTGATGCACGTTTTTGTCATTGTTTCTCCGGTAGGAATCTTGGGGCACTCTTTGAAGTTCTTTGTGTTGGATTGAATATTATGAATATGAGATTGTGTGATGCATATCATATAATTGACCCACGGATACTTGTGGTGACATTGGAGTATCTAGGTGACATTTGGATTTGACTGATATGTGTCATATGGTGTTATTTTACTACGAACTCTAGGGCTTTCTGTTACACTTATAGGAATAGCCCAATGGATTGATCGGAAAGAATAACTTTGAGGTGGTTTCGTACCCTACAAGCAATTTCATCTTATGTTCTCCACGATAGGAACTTTGGAGTGACTTTTGTCGCACGTTGAGGGATTGCCATATGATCTAATTATGTTATCATTGTTGAGAGAACTTGCACTAGTGAAAGTATGAACCCTAGGCCTTGTTTTCAAGCATTGCAATACCGTTTTTCTCACTTTTGTTACTTGCTACCTTGCTGTTTTTATATTCTCAGATTACAAAAACCTATATCTACCATCCATATTACGCTTGTATCACCTTCTCTTCGCCGAACTAGTGCACCTATACAATTTACCATCGTATTGGGTGTGTTGGGGACACAAGAGACTCTTTGTTATTTGGTTGCAGGGTTGTTTGAGAGAGACCATCTTCATCCTATGCCTCCCACAAATTGATAAACCTTAGGTCATCCAGTTGAGGGAAATTTTCTACTGTTCTACAAAACTCTGTGCTTGGAGGCCCAACACGAGTCTACAAGAAGAATATTAAAACCATGCCACTATTTATAACAAACAACGTACGTGTAAGAAAATTATACAAGTAACTATCTAAATCACACAAACATGATTATCTTTTTATAAAAAGGATAAGAACAAGAGGCTCACCAAGGTGGTGCCAGCGACGCGACGGTGTGGGCGATACGGTGGTTATGATGGGGCTGGGAAGGCACTAACTAAACCACACCTACGTATGCAAACTAAAAAGTTAATTTGAGCTCAAATTGCATATAAATCAAATAAACTATCACATATAAATACTCCCAAACTAAAACCCACAGATCACTATACTTATAGAGCATTACAATAGATAATCTAGCAATGAGAGATGAAAGGATAAAGTTGCTAACCTTTGTGGACACTTGGATGGATGGGGTGCCTTCAAATGTTGACAAATTTTGGCAAAAATGGAGGATGAGCTTGAGAGAAGAGGAAGAAAATAGAGAGGAGAGGAAAGGGAAAGAACAGAGAGCTTGCGGGCTGGACGAAGGGTTTATATAGGAGCATCTTTAGTCCTGGGTCGTGAGAAAAACCGGGACTAAAGGTTAGCCTCTAGTCCCGGTTTGTGACACGAACTGGGAGTAAAGGTGCTAGTGGTGCCCCAGCCTACCACCACCCCTTTAGTCCCGGTTCGTGTCACGAACCGGTACTTGAGGTTCAACACGAACCGGGACTAATGATGCCCGCCCCCTAGCCATTGGAACCGACACTAATGGTCACATTAGTGCCGGTCCGTTTCCAAACCGGGAATAATGTCCCTCACGTAAAGTAGTTTTTTTACTAGTGTGGCCATGTCCGGTGGCCGGCTGCGCTCCCCAGAGTGTTGGGCCGGTCGCCGGCAAGGTAGAGTAGGGCATGTGACACGAGCCAGCTCATGGGACTCAAGACTCCGCGCGTCAACAGAGGGGTTGCGCATCCGCCACTGCGATCGGATGCAAGACGGGCCGCACGGCCTCCGGTGAGGCAGCTACGGCTGCCCTAGCGCCGGATCCATGCACCATTTGGACGGACGCAATGGATTACCCACGGAAGGAGTCCGAGCGCTGCCGTCCACGGGCCTTCTCCCGGTAGCGGCAGAGCGCAAGCCGAACGACCATCTCCTCCTCGGGGCCGCGTGGGATGAGCTCGGGGTCGACGGATCTGGAGGTGAAGGACTTAGATCCGCTTTGCATGCCATGTCGAAGATGGCCAGAAACTGCCGGAGGTGGTGGCAGCTCTGTGAAGATGGAATAAGCTTCTCACTGCCTAGTTCCGGTCTTGGTTTTGCATCTAGCATCGTCGAAGGGCACGTGAAGATGTGTTTCCGACGAATCTCCCGGGATACGGTCGATGGTTGTCTTTGATGGATCTGCTTGGATCTAGCCTTTGTTCGTCTTTATTTATGTATCTTCATGTTGTTGGAAATATGCCCTAGAGGCAATAATAAAATGGTTATTATTATATTTCCTTGTTCATGGTAATTGTCTATTGTTCATGCTATAATTGTATTAACTGGAGACCGTAATACATGTGTGAATACATAGACCACAACATGTCCCTAGTGAGCCTCTAGTTGACTAGCTCGTTGATCAATAGATGGTTATGGTTTCCTGACCATGGACATTGGATGTCATTGATAACGGGATCACATCATTAGGAGAATGATGTGATGGACAAGACCCAATCCTAAGCATAGCACAAGATCGTGTAGTTCGTTTGCTAAGAGCTTTTCTAATGTCAAGTACCATTTCCTCAGACCATGAGATTGTGCAACTCCCAGATACCGTAGGAATGCTTTGGGTGTACCAAACGTCACAACGTAACTGGGTGGCTATAAAGGAGCACTACAGGTATCTCCGAAAGTGTCTGTTGGGTTGGCACGAATCGAGACTGGGATTTGTCACTCTGTATGACGGAGAGGTATCTCTGGGCCCACTCGGTAATGCATCATCATAATGAGCTAAATGTGACTAAGTAGTTAGTCACGGGATCATGCATTACGGAACGAGTAAAGAGACTTGCCGGTAACGAGATTGAACAAGGTATAGGGATACCGCCGATCGAATCTCGGGCAAGTAACATACCAATGGACAAAGGGAATTGTATACGGGATTGATTGAATCCTCGACATCGTGGTTCATCTGATGAGATCATCGTGGAACATGTGGGAGCTAACATGGGTATCCAGATCCCGCTGTTGGTTATTGGCCGGAGAACATCTCGGTCATGTTTGCATGGTTCCCGAACCCGTAGGGTCTACACACTTAAGGTTCAGTGACGCTAGAGTTGTTATGGGAAATAGTATGTGGTTACCGAAGGTAGCTTGGGCTCCCGGATGTGATCCCGGACGTCACGAGGAGTTCCGGAATGGTCCGGCGGTGAAGATCAATATATTGGACGAAGGGTATTGGTGTCCGGAAGTGTTCCGAGGGTACCAGGCTATGGCTAGCATGACCGAAAGGTGTTTCGGGAGCCTCGTCAAGTGTTGGAGGGCCTCATGGGCCAAAGGGGAAGGGGCAAACCAGCCCACTAAGGGGTGGTGCGCCCCCCCACACCCTTTCCCACGTTAGTTGGGGAGGTGGGGCGCCTCCACCTAGCTTGGGATGCAATCCTCCACCTGCTTGGCTTGGGGCGCAAGTCTCCCTAGGATTTTCCCTAGGGAGATCCAATCTGCTTGGCCGCCGCCCCGTAGGGGAAACCCTAGGGCGCTTCCCCCTCTCCCCTTGCCCCTATATATAGTGGAGGGGTGGGAGGGCAGCCATACCTCTTCCTTGGTGCAGCCCCTCCCTCCTCATACATCTCCTCCTCCTTCGTAGTGCTTGGCGAAGCCCTGCTGGAGAACCACGAGCTCCACCACCACCACGTCGTCATGCTGTCGGAGTTCTCCCTCAACTTCTCCTCTCTCCTTGCTAGATCAAGAAGGAGGAGACGTCCCCGAGCTGTACGTGTGCTGAACGCGGAGGCACCGTTGTGCGGTGCTTAGATCGGATTCGGCCGCGATCTGAATCGCTTCGTGTACGACTCCACCGACCGCGTTCTTGCAACGCTTCCGCATCGCGATCTTCAAGGGTATGAAGATGCACTCCCCCTCTCTCGTTGCTAGTTACTCCATAGATTGATCTTGGTGATGCATAGAAATTTTTGAATTTCTGCTACGTTCCCCAACAGTGGCATCATGAGCTAGGTCTATCGCGTAGATTCTATGCACGAGTAGAACACAAGTAGTTGTGGGCGATGGTTTGTAAAGTTTGCTTACCATTACTAGTCCTATCTTGATTCGGCGGCATTGTGGGATGAAGCGGCCCGGACCAACCTTACACTTACGCTTACGTGAGATAGGTTCCACCGACTGACATGCACTTGTTGCATAAGGTGGCTAGCGGGTGCCAGTCTCTCCCACTTCAGTCGGATCGGATTCGATGAAAATGGTCCTTATGAAGGGTAAATAGCAATTGGCATATCACCGTTGTGGCTTTGTGTAAGTAAGAAACGTTCTTGCTAGAAACCCATAGCAGCCACGTAAAACGTGCAACAACAATTAGAGGACGTCTAACTTGTTTTTGCAGGCTATGCTATGTGATGTGATATGGCCAAAAGAATGTGATGAATAATATATGTGATGTATGAGATTGATCATGTTCTTGTAATAGGAATCACGACTTGCATGTCGATGAGTATGACAACCGGCAGGAGCCATAGGAGTTGTCTTATTTATTGTATGACCTGCGTGTCAATGATAACGCCATGTAATTATTTTGCTTTATTGCTAACTGTTAGCCATAGTAGTAGAAGTAATATTAGCAAGACAACTTCCTTAAGACACGATGATGGAGATCATGATGATGGAGATCATGGTGTCATGCCGGTGATGAAGGTGATCATGTTGTGCCTCAAGATGGAGATCAAAGGCGCAAGATGATATTGGCCATATCATGTCACTTTATGATTTGCATGTGATGTTTGTCATGTTTACATCTTATTTGCTTAGAACGACGGTAGCATAAATAAGATGATCCCTCATAAAATTTCAAGGAAGTGTTCCCCCTAACTGTGCACCGTTGCGAAGGTTCGTTGTTTCGAAGCACCACGGGATGATCGGGTGTGATAGATTCTAACGTTCGCATACAACGGGTGTAAGCCAGATTTACACATGCAAAACACTTAGGTTGACTTGACGAGCATAGCATGTACAGACATGGCCTCGGAACACAAGAGACCGAAAGGTCGAACATGAGTCGTATAGCAGATGCAATCAACATGAAGATGTTCACCGATGATGACTAGTCCGTCTCACGTGATGATCGGACACGGCCTAGTTGACTCGGATCATGTATCACTTAGATGACTAGAGGATGTCTATATGTGGGAGTTCATTAAATAATCAGATGAACTTATTTATCATGAACATAGTCAAAAGGTCTTTGCAAATTATGTCGTAGCCTACGCTTTAGTTCTACTGTTTTAAGATATGCTCCTAGAGAAAATTTAGTTGAAAGTTGACAGTAGCAATTATGCGGACTGGGTCCGTATACTGAGGATTGTCCTCATTGCTGCATAGAAGGCTTGTGTCCTTAATGCACCGCTCGGTGTGCTGAACCTCGAGCGTCGTTTGTGGATGTAGCGAACATCTGACATACACATTTTGATGACTACGTGATAGTTCAGTGCGTAATGTTAAACGGTTTAGAATTGAGGCACTAAAGACATTTTTTGAATTGTCGCAGAACATATGAGATGTTCCAAGAACTGAAATTGGGATTTCAGGCTCGTGCCCACGTCAAGAGGTATGAGACCTCCGACAAGTTTCTTAAGCTGCAAACTAAGGGAGAAAAGCTCAATCATTGAGCATGTGCTCAGATTGTCTGAATACTACAATCACTTGAATCGAGTGGGAGTTAATCTTCCAGATGAGATAGTGATGGTTCTCCATAGTCACTGCCACCAAGCTATTAGAGCTTCGTGATAAACTATAACATATCAGGGATAGACATGATGATCCTTGAGCAATTCGCGATGTTTGACACCGCGAAAGTAGAAATCGAGTAGGAGCATCAATTGTTGATGGTTAGTAAAAACCACTAGTTTCAAGAAGGGCAAGGGCAAGAAGGGATACTTCATGAAACGGCAAATCAGTTGCTGCTCTAGTGAAGAAACCCAAGGTTGAACCCAAAACCGAGACTAAGTGCTTCTGTAATGAGGGAATGGTCACTGAAGCAGAACTACCCTAGATACTTGGTAGATGAGAAGGCTGGCAAGGTTGACAGAAGTATATTGGATATACATTATATTAAATGTGTACTTTACTCGTACTCCTAGTAGAACCAGGGTATTAAGATACTGGTTTGGTTGCTAAGTGTTAGTAACTCGAAATAAAAGAGCTACGGAATAAATGGAGACTAGCTAAAGGTGAGATGACGATGTGTGTTGGAAGTGTTTCCAAGGTTGATATTATCAAACATCGCACGCTCCCTCTACCATCGGGATTGGTGTTAAACCTAAATAATTGTTATTTGGTGTTTGCGTTGAGCATAGACATGATTGGATTATGTTTATCACAATACGGTTGTTCATTTAAGGAGAATAATGGTTACTCTGTTTATTTGAATAATACCTTCAAAGGTCTTGCACCTAAAATGAATGGTTTATTGAATCTCGATCGTAGTGATACACATGTTCATGCCAAAAGATATAAGATAGTAATGATAGTACTACCTACTTGTGGCACCGCCATTTGAGTCATATTGGTATAAAACGCATGAAGAAGCTCCGTGTTGATGGATCTTTTGGACTCACTCATTTTTTGAAAAGTTTGAGACATGCGAACCATGTCTATTAGTATGTACGCATGAAGAAACTCCATGCAGATGGATCATTTGGACTCACTTGATTTTGAATCACTTGAGACATGCAAATCATACCACATGGGCAAGATGACTGAAAAGCCTCATTTTCAGTAAGATGGAACAAGAAAGAAACTTGTTGGAAGTAATACATTTTGATGTATGCAGTCCAATGAGTGCTGAGGCACGCAGTGGATATCGTTATGTTCTTACTTCACAGATGATTTGAGTAGATGCTGAGTATATTTACTTGATGAAACACAAGTCTGAATTATTGAAAGGTTCAAGTAATTTTAGAGTGAAGTTGAAGATCGTCATGACAAGAGGATAAAATGTCTATGATATGATCATAGATATGAGTATCTGAGTTATGAGTTTGGTATACAATTAAGACATTTTGGAAATTGTTTCACAACTAATACCGCCTGGAACACCATAGTGTGATGGTGTGTCCTGACATCATAACTGCACCCTATTGGATATGGTGCATACCATGATGTCTCTTACTGAATTACCACTATCGTTTATGGGCTAGGCATTAGAGACAACCGCATTCACTTTAAATAGGGCACCATGTAATTCCGTTGAGATGACACCGTATGAACTATGGTTTAGAGAAACCTAAGCTGTCATTTCTTAAAAGTTTGGGGTTGCGAAGCTTATGTGAAAAAAAAATTTAGCCTGATAAGCTCGAACCCAAAGAGGCTAAATGCATCTTCATAGGACAACCAAAACAGTTGGGTATACCTCCTATTCAGATCCGGAAGCAAAAGTGATTGTTTCTAGAACCGGATCCTTTCTCGAGGAAAAGTTTCTCTCAAAAGAAATGAGTGGGAGGATGGTGGAGACTAGATGAGGTTATTGAACCATCACTTCAACCAGTGTGTAGCAGGGCACAGGAAGTCATTTCTGTAGCGCCTACACCAATTGAAGTGGAAGCTGATGATAGTGATCACGAAACTTCAGATCAAGTCACTACCAATACTCGTAGGTCGACAACGATGCGTACTATTTCAGAGTGGTATGTAATCCTATCTTGGAGGTCATGTTGCTAGACAACAATGAACCTACAAGCTATGGAGAAGCGATGGTGGGCCCGGATTCCGGCGAATGGCTCGAGGCCATAAAATCCGAGAGAGGATCCATGTATGAAAACAAAGTATAGACTTTGGAAGAACTACTTGATGGTCGTAAGGCTGTTGAGTACAGATGGATTTTAAAAGGAAGACGGACAATGATGGTAAGTGTCACCATTAAGAAAGCTCGACTTGTCACTAAAATGTTTTCCGACAAGTTCAAGGAGTTGACTATGATGAGACTTTTTCACTCGTAGCGATGCTAAGAATCTGTTGGAATTATTTTAGCAGTTACTGCATTATTTATGAAATCTTGCAGATAGGATGTCAAAACATTGTTTCCTCGACGATTTTCTTGAGGAAAGGTTGTATGTGATACAACCAGAAGGTTTTGTCAATCCTGAAAGATGCTAACAAGTATGCAAAGCTCCAGTAATCCTTCTAAGGACTGGAGTAAGCATCTCGGAGATGGAATATATGCTTTGATGAGATGATCAAAGATTTTGGGTTTATACAAAGTTAATGAGAAACTTGTATTTCCAAAGAAGTGAGTGGGAGCACTATAGAATTTCTGATGAGTATATGTTGTTAACATATTGTTGATCGGAAATGTTGTAGAATTTCTAGAAAGCATATAGGGTTATTTGAAAAGTGTTTTTCAATGGAAAATCTGGATTAAGCTACTTGAACATTGAGCATCAAGATCTATAAGGATAGATCAAAAACTCTTAATAGTACTTTCAAATGAATACATACTGTGACAAGATTTTGAAGGAGTTCAAAATAGATCAGCAAAGAAGGAGTTCTTGGCTGTGTTATAAGGTGTGAGTATTGAGTAAGACTCAAGACATGACCACGGCATAAGAGAGAGAAAGGACGAAGGTCGTCCCCTATGCTTTAGACGTAGGCTCTGGAGTATGCTATGCTGTGTACTGCACCTGAAGTGTGCCTTGCCATGAGTCATTCAAGGGGTACAATAGTGATCCAAGAATGGATCACATGACAGCGGTCAAACTTAACCTTAGTAACTAGTGGACTAAGGAATTTTCTCGATTATGGAGGTGGTAAAAGAGTTCATCGTAAATGGTTACGCCGATGCAAACTTTGACACTAATCTGGATGACTCTGAGTAGTAGTCCGGATTCGTATAGTAGAGCAGTTATTTGGAATAATTCCAAATAGCGTGTGGTAGCTGCATCTACAAGATGACGTAAGAGATTTGTAAAGCACACACGGATGTGAAGGGTTCAGACTCGTTGACTAATAACCTCTCTCACAAAGCAAGATATGATCAAACCCCATGGGTGTTGGATTCATTACACTATCATAGTAATGTGAACTAGATTATTGACTCTAGTGCAAGTGGGAGACTGTTGGAAATATGCCCTAGAGGCAATAATAAAATGGTTATTATTATATTTCCTTGTTCACGGTAATTGTCTATTGTTCATTCTATAATTGTATTAACTGGAAACCGTATGTCACATCCCTAGTTTTGGTATGCTCAAGGCTAGCTAGTCATGTGTGCATCATGTTTACATTCCATTTAAATTTGAAATGGGGATTTGTGAAACCCTCAGAATCATTTCTGGAAATGACCCAGATAAAAATTGCTCCAAAAAGGTCCAAGAAAATTTTCATGTTGCTCTCTGAAAATATTGGGCAGAGATAAAAATCAAAACCAATATTTTTAGGAGCTCATAATTATTTATTTTGGGCATTTGGAATTAATGCATAAATATTTGCATTGGATATATATTATTGTCACATCCCTAGTTCTGGTATGCTCAAGGCTAGCTAGTCATGTGTGCATCATGTTTAAATTCCATTTAAATTTGAAATGGGGATTTGTGAAACCCTCAGAATCATTTCTGGAAATGACCCAGATAAAAATTGCTCCAAAAAGGTCCAAGAAAATGTTCATGTTGCTCTCTGAAAATATTGGGCAGAGATAAAAATCAAACCAATATTTTTAGGAGCTCATAATTATTTATTTTGGGCATTTTGAATTAATTCGAACATATTTGAATTGGAGCTATTTAAATGCTATATATATTTTCGATGCTCCAAAAATGTTGGAAGTTGTTATGGGTCACTAGAATAATTCAGACAGCACCCCTAATTATTTCCAGGATTTTATAAAATGGTTTAGTATTTTACTAAATCAAAACAAAACAGAAGAAATAGAAAGCAGAAACAAGTAAGAGAGGGAGAGAGTTACCTGGACCTACCTACTATGCAGCCCACCTGGCCGGCCCAGCTGGCAGCCCAGCCAACTGGCCCAGCCCACCACCGCCTCCTCCCCTGTCGTCTTCCTCCTTTGCCAGGAGGACGGGCGCGTGCCCGACGCGCGCGCACTGCCGTGCGCCACCTCCTGCTTGCCGCCGAGGGCCTGGATGCCTCCATGACGCCATGCAGCCTCCCTGGTCCCTCTCTCACTCTCCCTGTGCTCCTTCCCCTCCTCTGGCTCTCTTCCTCGCACCACCCGAACGCGCCCGCCGCCGCCGACGTGCACCACCGTGGCCACCGCCCCCCCCCCCTCGCTTCCCTGACTGGCTCAAGAGCTCCGCCTCGTCCCCCTCTTCCTCCTCACCAAGATGTAAGGCGCCGGAAGCCCCTGGACACCGGCAGCTCCGCCGTTCCCCTCCTCGGCCACCGGGGACTGCCGCCGTCGATTCGCTGCCTCCCGAGCTTCCCCGAGCACACTGGCCATCCCTACAACACCGTTGTGAGCCCCCGAGCGTTTTCCCCCTCTCCCCACGCTCGTCCGCGTCCTCTAACCACCATGGCCATCGGAGCCGATAGCTCCTCGCCGCCGGCCATGTCGCCACCGTGGCCACGACCGTGCAAACTTGCACCCGAGCTCACCACTGCACTCAGTACATCCCCACGAGTCGAACGCGGCCACCCCCATGTTCTGTTGTGCACCCTAGCATGTTTCCCGCCGAGGCCCGAACTCCAGCCGCTGCGGACGTGCTCGCCGCCGTTGTTCCCTGCCACCATAGCACCAAACACCGCCACCGTTGGATGCGCCACATCGCCAGCTACTCGTAGCACCCACCCGCGCATCAAACCGTGGCCGGAGCAGCGTTTCCGACGCTCTCCGTCGTCTCGGCCTTGCCGGCGACTCGACACCGGCAGGTTTGACCCTGCTGACCAAGTTGACCCCGGGTGGGCCCAGTTTGACCCCCTGGGTCACTGACGTGTGGGCCCCAGGCCACTAACTAAACTAGGTTAGTTTTAGTTTAACGCTAATTAAATTTAATTAGTTTAACTAACCACTGACAGACGGGACCCACTGGTCAGGTTTGACCTGGACCGGGTCAGTTGACCTGCTGAGGTCAGCATGACGCAATGCTGACGCAGTAATAGGTTTTTTTGGATTTATTCTTTTTCAGGTAATGTCAGAAAATAGTGCTAACTTCTAAAAATCATAGAAATTCAACCGTAACTCCAAATCAAACAAATTATATATGAAAAATGATCAGAAAAATGCAATATATCCACCTGTACCATTTTCATGCATGTTAGAACACTTTAACCATAATGTTTAGGTGAAACAAGTTAATGCACTAATATAACTTCTTAAAATGGGTTTGCATTTGAATCGTTGGTTCAAATGGACTCATCTCAATCTGTTCTAGCTTGCATTAGCCCAAAATACATTCATATTGCCATGTCATAGCATGCATCATATTGTGCATTGCATTGATCGTGTTTCTTCTCTGTTTGGTGGTGTTGTTCCCCCTCGGTAGACGTTGTATCGATATTGTGATCGTTGACACTGATGAAGACTCAATGCTATCTTCAGAAGTGCCAGGCAATCAAAACCCCCTTGTTCATTCCGATACAATCCCACTCTCTCGCTCCTGCTCTCTTTTATTGCATTAGGACAACAACAATTCAACTATTACATGCTGCGGTAGTTGAACCCCTTATCCTCTGCATGACCTGTCATTGCCACTGTAAATAGATGAAACCCACTAGCATGAGTAGGAGTTGTTTGAGCCCTGATGTGCCTACTCATTCATGCTTGTTTGTCATGCCTGCTACTGCTTAGAGTTGATTCAGGTCTGATTCATCGGGGATGAATTGGAGTGTGGTGAACATGTCCTACTGTTGAGAGCTAAGTGTGTGAACACGATTTGGTAAAGGTAGTGGTGAGAGGCCATGTAGGAGTACATGGTGGGTTGTCTCATTGCAGCCGTCCTCAGGAAATAAGTTATGTGTTTGTGATCCATGAGCAGTTACTACCACACATTGGGTTCCGGTAACTCGACCCCTCTCGGCTTATTAATCAACTCGATCTCTGTCCAGGAGTTGCAACTAGTTTGTGGTGTTTGTAGGTAGTGTTAGTAGTCTACCAAGTGGCACCCGATACAGGTGGGCTTGGGACAGACTAGGCACAGTGGCACGGTGTACCAAGTGGCACCCGGATGGTGGGCTTGGGAACCCTGCTCACATCGTTTGGGGCCGTGAGAGACACCCCAGCCGGATCTCCTTACGGATGGAACCCGAATATGCAATAAACCTAGATGAGAGACTTGTGTGGTTAGTCAGGTCGTGGCCGACACCCTCGCTGGGCTTCCTCTTGAAGGTTGCCGAGTACATGTCGTGTAAACGGCGATAAGTGGTGAGAGCGTGTGTGAAGAAGTACACCCCTGCAGGGTTAACATTATCTATTCGAATAGCCGTGTCCGCGGTAAAGGACTTCTGGGTCGCCTGTACAGTTCATAGACAAGTGAAAGTTGATACTCTAAAATGTGCAAGATAAGCGTGAGTGCTATGGATGGCGTTCTCGTAGGGAGACGGGAGCGGATCTATAGTGGTGTATTATTATGGTGAATATGTGGACTCGTGTGCGCCACCTCAAAAGAGTTACTTGCAGTCGTAGTTCAGGTCAGCCACCGAGTCAAAGATGGCTTGCTGCAGTTAAACCCCACCATCCCCTTTGTTGATAATGATGCATATGTAGTTAGCTCTGATGTAAGTCTTGCTGGGTACATTTGTACTCACGTTTGCCTATTTTATGTTTTTGCAGAGAGACTTCCGTCTCGTTAGTAGTTCCGCGTGGACTTCGACGTTTAGCTTGTTACCTCAGCTACGATCTTGTGCCCTCGGCAGGATCTGGTAGATAGTCAGGCTTCTCTGCCTTTTTCATTTGTAGATGTCTGTACCCAGACATGTTAAGCTTCCGATTGTGCTTTGACTTGTGTGCTCTGAATGTTGGGTCATGAGACCCATGTTTGTAATATCTCGCTTCTCGAAGCCTATTGAATAAATACTTGAGTCGTAGGGTCATGTTGTGATGCCATGTTGTATTTGCACATATCGAGCATATTGTGTGTATGTATTGAAATGCTTGGTATGTGTGGGATCTGACTATCTAGTTGTTTATCCTTAGTAGCCTTTCTTACCGGGAAATGTCTCCTAGTGCTTCCACTGAGCCATGGTAGCTTGCTACTGCTCTGGAACACTTAGGCTGGCCGGCATGTGTCCTTCTTCGTTCCTGTGTCTGTCCCTTCGGGGAAATGTCACGCGATGAATACCGAAGTCCTGTTAGCCCGCTACAGCCCGGTTCACCGGAGTCCTGCTAGCCTAGTGCTACAGCCTGGATTCACTCGCTGATGACCGACACGTTCGATGCTGGGTCATGGATGCATGTCCCTGTAAGTTTGTGCCACTTTGGGTTTACGACTAGCCATGTCAGCCCGGGCTCCTTATCATATGGATGCTAGCGACACTATCATATACGTGTGCCAAAAGGCGCAAACAGTCCCGGGCAAAGGTAAAGTGACACCCGTGGGAATACCGTGCGTGAGGCCGCAAAGTGATATGAAGTGTTACATGCTAGATCGATGTGGCATTGAGTCGGGGTCCTGACAGCTCTAGCCTAGTCCTTGCCTGACTCTGCATAAGCATCCTTGCATCATGTTTAACTTTCCGAAACTTGAATTGAGGATTGTTGAAACCTCCGAAATCTAATTAAAAGAAGGGCAAGCACCCTTTAAATTGCATTCTGTGAATCCAAAATGCCCTAAAAATAGTTTTGTGAGTTTTGGCAACAGTCATATACCAAACCAAAATTCTGGAACATTTTTAAGGAATTATTTGGTCTCTGAATTTAAATCAATAATCTATTTGAATTTGGGGTTATATTCATAATATATAATGAATATATTTCAAATGCTTTGAAATATTTTATGTACTTTTGGAACAGTCCAGAGAGGTAACATAAAATATTTCAGAATGTTTTGGCACGATTTGAAATTCTTTTGAATTTGAAAATAGTGTCAAAATAAAATGAAAAGAAAACAGAACAGAAAAACTAAAAAAGAGCAGAGACTTACTTGGACTTACCTGCAGCCCACCTAGCGCCCCACCTGGCCCAGCACTGTGGCTGAGGCCCAGCCCAACTCCCCACCGTCTTCAACCTCTACCAGTAGGCAGAGGCGTGTCGACGCGCGTGCGCCCGAGCTCCACCTCCTGCTTCCACCTCCTGCTTCCCCCTCGCCCTGTTCTCGTGCCTGGGAAACGGCCAGCACACCCCCCTCGGCTGCTCCCTTGCCTCCCTGCTCTCTCCCTCTCACTCCCCTGCTCTTTTCCCCTCATGGCCGAAGCCGCCATGGCCATTCCACTGAGAAACACCGCGGCCAGCCACTCCCTCGCTCCCTCTCCGCGTTCCCGAGATCCGTATCGTCGCCAGCTTCATCCTCGCTGAGCCAAGCATCACCGGACGCCCTGCAATGTCGGCGCCATCATCTTCTTCTTCCTCAGGCACCGAAGGCCGTCATCGTTGATTCGTCGTCGTCGTCGCTTCCCCGAGCTCGTTGACCATCTCTACGTGACCACTATGAGCTCATGATCCATTTCCCCCTATTACCGCACCCGATAGTTGTAGCGACCAGACCTCAACCAGTCTGATCTCTGTGCTCAGTGTCATCCCTGGATCAGTAATGCTGACACCACACAGTACTTGGAGGATTTATAACAGAGTAGCAATCACACACTTATTACATCGAATGTCTCAAAAGAGAACTTATTGAAATAAATATGGCGTAAGGCCATCTAAAACGATAACAGCGGAAGGCTTGGAAGATAAGCGAGTCCATCAACTCCAACGGCATCACTGAGTATAGAACCACGACCCAAAAGCACCTTACTCATCGTCTGAAAAGTCTGCAACATGAAACGTTGCAGCCCGAAAACGGGTCAACACATGGAATATGCTGGCAATGTAACACATAGAGAATAACAATGGAGATAGGATATACTACATGCATATTTGGCTGGTGGTAAAGCTCTATGGTTACTGTTTTTGCATAAAGCCAATTTTTCCCTACTGCAAAGGAATAAATTTATTTAACTATCATGGTGGTTGTTAAACATTGAGAATGGTTGACAGCATCCTCAATCCCAATTAAAAAGTACTCATTAAAACCCAACGGTATTAGTTAAAGTCACATGATGAGATTCACATGATAATCAAGTACTAGATACTCAAGACGTCCATAACTGGAGACACGGCTAACCATGATTAGTTTATACACTCTGTAGAGGTTTGTGCACTTTCCCCACATGACTCGATCGCCTCCGCTTGATTTCTCGCACT
Organism: Triticum timopheevii; assembly: GCA_963921465.1. NCBI lineage: Eukaryota > Viridiplantae > Streptophyta > Magnoliopsida > Poales > Poaceae > Triticum > Triticum timopheevii. The sequence continues at coordinate 271,743,657 of OY997262.1, read as the reverse complement.
ACATGATGTTTGAAAAACGGATGACCGAGACATAGTCTTTCAGAAGCACTTGCACCTTACAAGAGGGGTAGACCGTACCAACCTACATCCCCTACATCTGCTAGTCCACCCCGTAAGAGTTCGCACAACTTAGTCAACTATGCTAGAGCCCATAATAGCATGTGGTTGCACAAGTAAGTTTCTAGTTTGAATAATCTCATGATCCCTTTGAGCCTGGGTGGCGGTCCGAAGAAATACAGGCAAGTCCTGCTAGAAAACAGGTGCCTCAATCCACCCAGATGTGTGTTTAAGTTGCCACCTTATATAAACCAGTAATTAACAATCTCACATCTGTCATGGATATTCACTCACCCAATCCACGTCTACTAGCATAGCATGGCATCATAAGCAAACGCAGAAGTAACTCCCAAGGGTTTGAAAATAAAACAGGTAATAGGTACTACCTCAACTACTTCCCATCCCACAATTTAATTAGATCCTAATCATGCAATGTGTGAGGATAGATCTAATGCATAAAAATTGGGTAGTAGAAAAGGTATGATCAAGTGTTACTTGCCTTGCTGATGATCCGCGAAACCTAGAGACTCGAAGTAACAGGCGGCGCACTCCGGGTATTCTATCGCAGACAAACAAACAAGCATACAATAAGTACTCATCTAATGCACAGGTAAAACTCGAACTCCGGTTTGCAAAAAGAATCAAATCAAATAAAGCAACGAAAGTCAAACGGCGAAAGAAAACAGCTTCGTTTTACAAATCTGGATCTAAGTCAAATTTTACAGAAGCAAAAACTTGTTTAAGAAAATTATTCAGAAAGAGGGTTTCGAGACGAAACTCCAGGTGCTTGAATCGCCTGATTCCGATAAACGAGCGAAAAGTTATGCTAAAACGAAAATCGGATAAAAAATCGCGATCAGAAAATAACCGCGGAAAATTCGACGAAAAAGAAAAACGACGAACGAATTAATCGTTAAATACCTAATCTGAAAATAATTAAAATAATAATAAAATAATAAAATAAGAAATAAAAAAATATCGAAAATAAAACTGACGAATTTTTTTTAAAAAAATATTTTCGGCACGGATTTTGAGGCGGCGGCGAACCTCGGGCGGCGTGCAACTCCGGCGGCGGCGACGGCGGCGGCTAGGGTTTGGGGCGCGGGGTGGGCTTCGGGTGGGCTGGGGCGCTCGGGGCGGCGCTATATAAAGGCGCCCCCGGGCGGAGTCCCGCTCGGGCACGGCCCGTAGGTCGGTGCGCGTTTTTTTTAAATAATTCCGCTCGGTAGAAAAATAAAAAGAAATACTAAACGGACTCCAAAAATCCCAAAATAAATTTTGCCCGGCTTCTAAAATCAAGCCAGACTAGATGAACATTTATTTGGGGCCTAAATGCAATTTTGAAAAACGCGCATTTTTTCCTAAATTCAAATAAAAAGCGAAAAACTCCAAAATAAATCTTATTTGATTTTTTTATTAAATCTTCATTATTTCTTTATTTTGGGAAAGTCATTTTATTCCCTCTCTGAATTTTTGGTAGTAGAAATAATTGAAAATAAAATAAATAAAATCAATGATCCTATTTTCAAAATTTGAGAAAACTCAAATAAGAAAATAACGAAATCCCCAACTCTCTCCGTGGGTCCTTGAGTTGCGTAGAATTTCTAGGATCGAGCCAAAATGCAACAAAATATGATATGCAATGATGATCTATGTATAACATTCCAAATTGAAAATTTGGGATGTTACAAACCTACCCCCCTTAAGATGAATCTCGCCCTCGAGATTCGGGTTGGCTAGCAAATAGGTGAGGGTGGTCCTTGAGAAGATCTTCCTCTCGCTCCCAGGTGGCTTCCTCCTCGGTATGGTGGCTCCACTGAACTTTGCAAAACTTGATAACCTTGCTGCGGGTAACTCTGCTAGCATAATCCAAAATCTTAACAGGTTTCTCTTCATAGGTCAGATCTTCTTTTAACTGAATCGTTTCCAATGGCACCGTATCTCTCAGTGGTATTTCAGCCATCTCTGCGTGACACTTCTTCAACTGTGAAACATGGAACACATCGTGAACTCCTGACAATCCCTCAGGTAATTCCAACTTGTATGCTACTTCCCCCATGCGTTCCAAAACCTTGTATGGACCCACAAAACGTGGAGCTAACTTTCCTTTAACTCTAAATTGCTTAACTCCTCGAAGTGGAGATACTCGAAGATAAACTCTGTCTCTGACTTCGTATTCTGTCTCCTTGCGTTTCGAATCTGCATAGCTCTTCTGCCTTGACTGAGCTACCTTGAGCCTGTCGCGAATCAACTTTACTTTTTGTTCAGACTCCTTAATCAAATCTGGTCCAAACAACTGGCGGTCTCCAACCTCATCCCACAACAACGGGGTTCTGCACCTCCTTCCGTACAAGGCTTCGAAAGGGGCCATCTTCAAACTGGATTGATAACTGTTGTTGTAAGAAAACTCCGCGTATGGCAAGTTGTCGTCCTAACTTGATCCATAATCCAAAACACAAGCTCTAAGCATATCCTCCAAAATCTGATTGACTCTCTCGGTCTGTCCATCTGTCTGCGGGTGGAAGGATGTGCTAAACTCCAGTCTGGTTCCCAATGTTTCGTGCAACTGCTTCCAGAACTTCGAGGTGAATTGGGTTCCTCTATCTGATACGATACTCCTCGGAACTCCATGCAAACATACAATCCTCGTCATGTATATCTTAGCCAATTTGGCACCGCTGTAGGTAGTCTTTACTGGGATGAAATGAGCTACCTTCGTCAAACGATCGACTACAACCCAAATCGAGTCATAGCCTGAACGAGTCCTGGGCAATCCCGCGATGAAATCCATGCCTAGTTTATCCCACTTCCATTCGGGTATAGGCAATGGCTGCAACAATCCAGCTGGCTTCTGATGTTCTGCTTTCGCCCTCTGACATACATCACAAACTGCTACATAATCTGTGATATCCTTCTTCATTCCGGTCCACCAGAATGTTTCCTTCAAATCCAAATACATCTTTGTATTCCCGGGGTGAATCGAATATGGTGAATCATGTGCCTCTTGCAGAATCATGTGCCTCTCCGGGTTATTGGGCACATAAACACGGTCCTCAAATCGTAGGGTATCGTATTCATCCTCACGAAATCCCTTAGCCTTTCCCTTGCTCATCCGTTCCTTAATAGTGGCAACTTCCGTATCTGCCTTTTGAGCTTCTCTGATTTTATGCATCAACATAGACTGAATTTCCAATGCTGCTACATAGCCTCTCGGAACTATTTCCAAACATAGCTCTCGAAGTTCCTCGGCTAACTCCTTGGGTATTTCTCCCGTCATTAGAGTATTGACATGGCTCTTGCGGCTCAATGCGTCTGCTACAACGTTAGCCTTCCCGGGGTGATAATGCAATCTCATATCATAATCCTTAATAAGTTCCAACCATCTCCTCTGCCTGAGATTTAACTCCTTCTGCATGAAGATGTACTTCAAACTCTTGTGATCCGTATACACCTCACAATGATTTCCAATGAGAAAATGTCTCCACGTTTTCAGTGCATGCACTACGGCTGCTAACTCCAAATCATGAGTAGCATAATTCAACTCATGGGGCTTAAGCTGTCGTGAAGCATACGAAACAACTCTACCCTCCTGCATAAGCACTGCTCCAAGTCCTCGTTGTGAAGCGTCGCAATACACTTCATAATCCTTAGTCTGATCTGGCAGAATCAACACTGGTGAGGTAACCAAACGTTTCTTCAACTCTTGGAAGCTAGCCTCACACTCCTTAGTCCAAATGAACTTAGTATCCTTCTTCAACAACTCTGTCATAGGCTTCGCAATCTTCGAGAAATTTTCAATGAATCTCCGGTAGTATCCTGCGAGTCCAAGGAAACTTTGGATCTCTCCAACTATGGTTGGTGCTTCCCAGTTTGTCACAGTGACGACTTTAGTGGGGTCTACTGCGATACCTTCTCCGGATATAACATGTCCGAGAAATCCAACTTCCTTCAACAAAAACTCACACTTGATGAACTTGGCGTATAGCTGATGTTCCCTGAGCTTCTCGAGTACTAATCGCAAGTGCATCCTTGTGTTCCTCTTCATTCTTCGAATAAACCAAAATATCATCAATGAACACCACGACGAACTTAGCCAAAAACTCCATAAACACCTTGTTCATCATGTTCATAAAATAGGCTGGGGCGTTAGTCAGACCAAATGACATAACGGTATACTCATACAGCCCGTACCTGGTGGTAAAAGCTGTCTTCGGTATATCTTGCTCCCGAATCTTCAACTGATGGTACCCTGATCGCAATCGATCTTGGAAAACACCTTAGCTCCTTGTAACCGATCAAACAGATCATTGATCATTGGTAGTGTGTACTTGTTCTTGATTGTTACTTCATTCAATCCGCGATAATCAACAACCATTCTTAGCGATCCATCCTTCTTCTCCACTAGAAGTACTGGCGATCCCCAAGGTGAAGAACTTGGGCGAATAAAACCTTTATCCAACAACTCCTTAATCTGCTTCTTGATTTCCTCCAAATCCTGGGCTGGCATCCTGTACGGTCTCTTGGATATAGGTCCAGTGCCTGGCAGTAGCTCAATTAAGAACTCAATGTCCCTATCTGGTGGCATGCCTGGCAACTCCTCTGGAAATACATCGGGGAAATCCCTTACCACTGGTACTTCCTCCTGCACAACTCCTAATAAGGAATTTACATGTGCTCTCCTCGGCTCGTGTCGTGATACATACTTGATCCGTATCCCTTCTGGTGTTGTAAGCAAAATTGTCTTACTGGCGCAATCAATGTTCCCTCCATACTTCGATAACCAATCCATGCCTAATATCACATCCAAACCTTGCGATTCCAAAACTATTATGTCCGAGGGAAATACATGGTGTCCAATCCTTAGTGGCAGTCGATCACACCATTTACTAGCCGTATACTCTGCTCCGGGTGAGGTTACTAGCATGGGTGACCTCAGTGCTTGGGTTGGCAATTTATATTTATTCACAAATCCCCTTGATATGTATGAATGCGATGCACCAGTATCGAAAAGAACAACTGCAGTAAATGCCTTAACCAAAAACTTACCTATTACTGCGTTTGGCTGAGCTTCAACCTCCTCCACGGTAACGTGGTTCACTTGCCCCTTGTTGAAAGGGTTCGGCTTCTTTCCTGAGCTTCCATTTCCACTTCCATTTTGGGCTTCTGGGCAATCATTTGCATAATGCCCCGTCTTGCGGCACTTGTAACAGGTGATGTGGCTCAGGTCTGCTTTGGATGGTGTTGACGGGTTGGTGCGGCTTTGTCCATTGCTTCCTCCATTCCCGTTTCCATTCTTTGTGCCATTGTGATTGTGCGAGCTGCCCCCTCCATGAGTATGCTAAAAATGTCCTCCTGACTTTGGGGTAAAGCGTGGCTTCTGCTGAGCTCCAGAATTATACTTCCCCTGTGCATACTTCCTCTTACGATTATCAATTTGCTGCTGCTTCCCTTCAATCATAAGAGCACGATCTAGTAACTCCTGGTAGTTATTGAAAGTGGCTACCATCAACTGTATGCTCAGCTCATCATTGAGTCCTTCTAGAAACTTCTCCTGCTTAGCTGCATCCGTAGCAACGTCATCTGGGGCATAACGTGCTAGCTTACTAAAATCATCCACATACTGGCCAACTGTCCGTCCTCCTTGGCGTAAGTTGCAAAACTCACGCTTCTTCATGGCCATAGCTCCGGCTGAAACATGGGCAGTACGAAAAGCTTGCTGAAACTGATTCCATGTGACAGTGTCTACAGGGTAAGTGGCTGTAAAATTCTCCCACCATGCTGCTGCGGGTCCATCAAGCTGATGCGCGGCAAACTTCACCTTTTCTCCATCTGTACATCCTGCAGTGGTCAACTCCCTCCCTATCTTACGGAGCCAATCATCTGCTACTATTGGCTCGGTGCTACTGGAAAACACCGGCGGATTCAACCATAAGAAACGTGCCAGATGGTCAACAGGTGGTGGTGGTGGGTTGTTGTTGTTGTTGCCTTGGTTCTGTACCAATGTTTGAATCAAGGTATTCTGCTGCTGAATCAACTGAGTGATCTCTGGCGGGAAAACAAACTCGGGGTCGCGTCTCGGAGGCATCTGAGGGTTTAAGGGAAGAGTTAAGAATATAATGAGGTCTAGTGAGAATACACTACCCATATGCACATGAGACAAAACACACAATATCATTCCAATCAATTCAAACAAGGGCATACAATGGTCTAACTATCGTTACAAAAGTGCTTGGGCTAAAACTAGTTAAATGGTGGAAAATTCTACTACTGTTTATGGTGGTCAACTAGAAAAACTGCTCCGATGCAGATTCCATGATATCTGCTCCAGCTTCATCAACATAGTCATCATCGCTGTCGTCGGGATCTGAGTCGGTGTCGTCGATGATGATATATTTATCTGGACAGGTAGGTTCATCCTCTTCTCCTTTGGGTGCTGAACCTCCCATGAATACTCCAATCTTCTCCTTAAGGTCACTGTTCTGTCTTACTAGAGCGATGATTTCTTCCATATAGTATTTATGCGTAGCCTTGAGTTCTGCTTCTAGCTCCTTGATCCTGGTCATAGCCTTCTGTAGCTCCTCCATATCTGCGCACATCTGGTTCTCCTGGCGTCGGATGTGTTGGTTTAACTCCTGAATATAAGCTGCGATTGATCTGTCCCTCCTGGTGGCGATCATCTCCCAATGCTCATCTCGGCGCCCACAAATCTGGTAGATAGTATTCTTGAGATCGTTGCCGTAAACTTCTCCAATTCGTCCCATGGCGATGTGAGCTGCCATGCTCTTTCCTAGGCTCCATGTTGGTACATCAAAGGTAAACTCTATTGGCTCCGTGACTAGTGCAAACGTCCTTCCTGGAATGTAGACTTGAATCCTCCAGCGCTCCTCTTCGGGTAAAGTGGCGTTGAAAGTCCCAGTGAAGCTTGGTACTCCTATGTTCAAGTATCTAGCGGCTTCCTTTAAGTGACATCCAAAAAGTGAATTCTCATCGGGTTGTGCGAACTTGATCCTTGCATCCGCCATCCTAAAGAATAGAAAAGATGAGGAGTCAGAAATGAGAAGAAAGAGTAGTGATCTAGGGCTTAAGCTTAGTGGCCGTGTCCTACAGTCAGCGTGTGCTCTGATACCACCTTGTAGCGACCAGACCTCAACCAGTCTGATCTCTGTGCTCAGTGTCATCCCTGGATCAGTAATGCTGACACCACATAGTACTTGGAGGATTTATAACAGAGTAGAAATCACACACTTATTACATCGAATGTCTCAAAAGAGAACTTATTGAAATAAATATGGCTTAAGGCCATCTAAAATGATAACAGCAGAAGGCTTGGAAGATAAGCGAGTCCATCAACTCCAACGGCATCACTGAGTATAGAACCACGACCTAAAAGCACCTTACTCATCGTCTGGAAAGTCTGCAACATGAAACGTTGCAGCCCGAAAACGGGTCAGCACATGGAATATGCTGGCAATGTAACACATAGAGAATAACAATGGAGATAGGCTATACTACATGCATATTTGGCTGGTGGTAAAGCTCTATGGTTACTGTTTTTGCATAAAGCCAATTTTTCCCTACTGCAAAGGAATAAATTTATTTAACTATCATGGTGGTTGTTAAACATTGAGAATGGTTGACAGCATCCTCAATCCCAATTTAAAAGTACTCATTAAAACCCAACAGTATTAATTAAAGTCACATGATGAGATTCACATGATAATCAAGTACTAGATACTCAAGACGTCCATAACCGGAGACACGGCTAACCATGATTAGTTTATACACTCTGCAGAGGTTTGCGCACTTTCCCCACATGACTCGATCGCCTCCGCTTGGTTTCTCGCACTACATGATGTTTGAGAAACGGATGACCGAGACATAGTCTTTCAGAAGCACTTGCACCTTACAAGAGGGGTAGACCGTACCAACCTACATCCCCTACATCTGCTAGTCCACCCCGTAAGAGTTCGCACAACTTAGTCAACTATGCTAGAGCCCATAATAGCATGTGGCTGCACACGTAAGTTTCTAGTTTGAATAATCTCATGATCCCTTTGAGCCTGGGTGGCGATCCGAAGAAATACAGGCAAGTCCTGCTAGAAAACAGGTGCCTCAATCCACCCAGATGTGTGTTTAAGTTGCCACCTTATATAAACTAGTAATTAACAATCTCACATCTGTCATGGATATTCACTCACCCAATCCACGTCTACTAGCATAGCATGGCATCATAAGCAAACGCAGAAGTAACTCCCAAGGGTTTGAAAATAAAACAGGTAATAGGTACTACCTCAACTACTTCCCATCCCACAATTTAATTAGATCCTAATCATGCAATGTGTGAGGATAGATCTAATGCATAAAAACTGGGTAGTAGAAAAGGTATGATCAAGTGTTACTTGCCTTGCTGATGATCCGCGAAACCTAGAGACTCGAAGTAACAGGCGGCGCACTCCGGGTATTCTATCGCAGACAAACAAACAAGCATACAATAAGTACTCATCTAATGCACAGGTAAAACTCGAACAAAAGATCTAACCAGAATGTTCAACTTAAGAACTCCGGTTTGCAAAAAGAATCAAATCAAATAAAGCAACGAAAGTCAAACGGCGAAAGAAAACAGCTTCATTTTACTAATCTGGATCTAAGTCAAATTTTACAGAAGCAAAAACTTGTTTAAGTAAATTATTCGGAAAGAGGGTTTCGAGACGAAACTCCAGGCGCTTGAATCGCCTGATTTCGATAAACAAGCGAAAAGTTATACTAAAACGAAAATCGGATCAGAAATCGCGATCAGAAAATAACCGGGGAAAATCCGACGAAAAAGAAAAACGACGAACGAATTAATCGTTAATTAACCTAATCCGAAAATAATTAAAATAATAAAATAAAAAAATATAAAAAATCGAAAATAAAACTGACGAAATTTTTTTAAAAAAATATATTTTCGGCACGGATTTTGAGGCGGCGACGAACCTCGGGCGGCGTGCAACTCCGGCGGCGGCGGCGGCGGCTAGGGTTTGGGGCGCGGGGTGGGCTTCAGGTGGGCTGGGGCACTCGGGGCGGCGCTATATAAAGGCGCCACCGGGCGGACTCCCGCTCGGGCACGGCCCGTAGGTCGGTGCACGTTTTTTTTTAAAATAATTCCGCTCGGTAGAAAAATAAAAAGAAATACTAAACGGACTCCAAAAATCCCGAAATAAATTTTCCCCGGCTTCTAAAATCAAGCCGGACTAGATGAACATTTATTTGGGGCCTAAATGCAATTTTGAAAAACGCGCATTTTTCCTAAATTCAAATAAAAAGCGAAAAACTCCAAAATAAATCTTATTTGATTTTTTTATTAAATCTTCATTATTTCTTTATTTTGGGAAAGTCATTTTATTCCCTCTCTGAATTTTTGGTAGTAGAAATAATTGAAGATAAAATAAATAAAATCAATGATCCTATTTTCAAAATTTGAGAAAACTCAAATAAGGAAATAACGAAATCCCCAACTCTCTCCGTGGGTCCTTGAGTTGCGTAGAATTTCTAGGATCGAGCTAAAATACAACAAAATATGATATGCAATGATGATCTATGTATAACATTCCAAATTGAAAACTTGGGATGTTACAATAGTGCTGCCTAGCCGCGTATGTCGCCGAGCCCGAGAGCTCATCGCCGCCGGCCATGCCGCTGTCGTCGTTGCAGCCGCTGAAGCTCGTGTCTGAGCGCGTAATCGTGCTCAGTATGCCCCCAGGATCCTAACACACCCATCCGCTGCTCCTGCCGCATGCTGCATCGCCGTAACCATCACCGCCCGAACTCCGGCCACCGCCGCGAGCTCCGTTCTGGCAATCTCCGGCCACCCCAGCTCCATCCGTCGCCACCTCTGGATGCGCCGCACCCCCAGATACTTGTAGACGCAAACCACGTCCGAAACCGTCCCCTATAGCGCCTTCCCGCGACGTCTCCATCGTCGGTTTTAGTCGCCGCCGGCCGAACTCCGGCGAAGCCGACGTGGCCGCGTAATTAGCGCTAACCACCGCCAGCTAGATCACCCACAGACGCTGACAGATGGGACCCAGCGCCCACTAATTTTGTAATTAGGCTAAACACACCCCTGTTTAACCCTATGACACTGACGTGTGGACCCCACACGTCAAATTTGACCCGGGGCAGCTCTATTGACCTGCTGACATCATTCTGACGTAATGCTGACGCAGTAAATCTATTTCTGGATTTAGTTTAATTTTAAATAATTCAGAAATTTGAGAAAATATCCAAAACTTCTAAAAATCATATAAAATCAACCGTAACTCCAAATGAAATAAATTATATATGAACAATTATCAGAAAAATCCAATCTATCCATTTATGCCATTTCCATGCATGTTTGAGCAACTTATGCCTGCTGATCAGGTCAAATCAAATAAATGGCATTTGAATAATCACATATGGAGTTGAATTTGAATCTTTGGTTCAAACCAACTTCATTTAATCTGGTTGCTAGTTGCATTAGCTCAAATCACATCATATTGCCATGTCACATTCATGCATCATATTGTCACATTGCATTGATTGTGTTTCTTCTTTGTTTGTCGGTGTTTATCCCCTCTCAGTAGACGTGTTCCGACGATGTGATCGATGACACCGATGAAGAGCTATACTATCTTCAGAAGTGCCAGGCAAGCAAAAAAAACCTTGTTCATTCCGATACAATCTCACTCTCTCGCTCCTGCTCTCTTTTACTGCATTAGGGCAACAACGATTCAACTGTTACATGCTGCGGTAGTTGAACCCCTTTCCTCTGCATGACCTGTCATTGCCACAGTAAATAAATGAAACCCACTAGCATGAGTAGGATTTGTTTGAGCCCTGATGTGCCTACTCATTCATGCTTGTTTGTCATGCCTGCTATTGCTTAGAGTTGAGTCAGGTCTGATTCATCGGGGATGAATTGGAATGTGGTGAACATGTCCTATTGTTGAGAGCTAAGTGTGTGAACACGATTTGGTAAAGGTAACGGTGAGAGGCCATGTAGGAGTACATGGTGGGTTGTCTCATTGCAGCCGTCCTCAGAACTGAGTTCTGTGTTTGTGATCCATGAACAGCTACTACCACACATTGGGATCCTTAATTGACTCTCTCGACTTATTAACCGACTTGATCTCTGTCCAGGAGTCGCAACTAGTTTCTGGTGTTTGTAGGTAGTGTTAGTAGTCTACCAAGTGGCACCCGGTACAGGTGGGCTTGGGACAGACTAGGCACAGTGGCCCGGTGTACCAAGTGGCACCCGGATGGTGGGCTTGGGAACCCTGCACACATCGTTTGGGACCGTGAGCGACACCCCAGCCGGATCTCCTTGCGGATGGAACCCGAATAGGCGATAAATCTGGACGAGTGACTTGTGTGGTTAGTCAGGTCATGGCCGACTCCCTCGCCAGGCTTCCGCTTGAAGGTTGCCGAGATACATGACGTGTACATGGCGGTAAGTGGCGAGAGATTGTGTGAAGAAGTACACCCCTGCAGGGTTAACATCATCTATTCAAATAGTCGTGTCCGCGGTAAAGGACTTCTGGGTTGCCTGTACAGTTCATAGACAAGTGAAAGTGGATATTCTAAAATACGCAAGATAAGCGTGAGTGCTATGGATGGCGTTCTCGTAGGGAGACGGGAGCGGATCCATAGTGGTGTATTGATATGGTGAATATGTGGACTCGTGTGCGCCACCTCAAAAGAGTTACTTCCAGTCTTAGTTCAGGATAGCCACCGAGTCAAAGCTGGCTTGCTGCAGTTAAACCCCACCATCCCCTTTGTTGATAATGATGCATATGTAGTTAGTTCTGATGTAAGTCTTGCTGGGTACATTTGTACTCACGTTTGCCTATTTTATGTTTTCGCAGAGAGACTTCAGTCTTACTAGTAGTTCCGCGTGGACTTCGACGTTTAGCTTGTTACCTCAGCTACGATCTTGTGCCCTCGGCAGGATCTGGTAGATAGTCAGGCTTCTCTGCCTTTTTCATTTGTAGATGTCTGTACCCAGACATGTTGAGCTTCCGCTTGTGCTTTGACTTGTGTGCTCTGAATGTTGGGTCATGAGACCCATGTTTGTAATATCTCGCTTCTCGGAGCCTATTGAATAAATACTTGAGTCGTAGGGTCATGTTGTGATGCCATGTTGTATTTGCACATATCGAGCATATTGCGTGTATGTTATTGAAATGCTTGGTATGTGTGGGATCTGACAACCTAATTGTTTATCCTTGGTAGCCTCTCTTACCGGGAAATGTCTCCTAGTGCTTCCACTGAGCCATGGTAGCTTGCTACTGCTCCGGAACACTTAGGCTGGCCGGCATGTGTCCTTCTTCGTTCCTGTGTCTGTCCCTTCGGGGAAATGTCACGCGGTGTCTACCGGAGTCCTGTTAGCCTGCTACAGCCCGGTTTACCGGAGTCCTGCTAGCCCAGTTGCTACAGCCCGGATTCACTCGCTGATGACCGACACGTTCGTTGGTGGGTCATGTATGCCTGTCCGTGTAAGTTAGTGCCACTTTGGGTTCACGACTAGCCATGTCAGCCCGAGCTCCTTGTCATATGGATGGTAGCGACACTATCATATACGTGTGCCAAAAGGCGCAAACGGTCCCGGGCAAGGTAAGGCGACACCCGTGGGAATACCATGCGTGAGGCCGCAAAGTGATATGAGGTGTTACATGCTAGATCGGTGTGGCTTTGAGTCGGGGTCCTGACAGCTTTAAAATAGGCAAACGTGAGTACAAATGTACCCAGCAAGTCTTACATCAGAACTAACTACATATGCATCATTATCAACAAAGGGGGTGGTGGGGTTTAACTGCAGCAAGCCAGCTTTGACTCGGTGGCTATCCTGAACTAAGACTGGAAGTAACTCTTTTGAGGTGGCGCACACGAGTCCACATATTCACCATATCAATACACCACTATGGATCCGCTCCCGTCTCCCTACGAGAACGCCATCCATAGCACTCACGCTTATCTTGCGTATTTTAGAATATCCACTTTCACTTGTCTATGAACTGTATAGGCAACCCAGAAGTCCTTTACCGCGGACACGGCTATTCGAATAGATGATGTTAACCTGCAGGGGTGTACTTCTTCACACACGCTCTCGCCACTTACCGCCATGTACACATCATGTATCTCGGCAACCTTCAAGCGGAAGCCTGCGCGAGGGAGTCGGCCACGACCTGACTAACCACACAAGTCTCTCATCCAGATTTATCGCCTATTCGGGTTCCATCCGCAAGGAGATCCGGCCGGGGTGTCGCTCACGGCCCCAAACGATGTGTGCAGGGTTTCCAAGCCCACCATCCGGGTGCCACTTGGTACACCGGGCCACTGTGCCTAGTCTGTCCCAAGCCCACCTGTACCGGGTGCCACTTGGTAGACTACTAACACTACCTACAAACACCAGAAGCTAGTTGCGACTCCTGGACAGAGATCAAGTCGGTTAATAAGTCGAGAGAGTCAATTAAGGATCCCAATGTGTGGTAGTAGCTGTTCATGGATCACAAACACGGAACTCAGTTCCTGAGGACGGCTGCAATGATACAACACACCATGTACTCCTACATGGCCTCTCACCGCTACCTTTACCAAATCGTGTTCACACACTTAGCTCTCAACAATAGAACATGTTCACCACATTCCAATTCATCCCCGATGAATCAGACCTGACTCAACTCTAAGCAATAGCAGGCATGACAAACAAGCATGAATGAGTAGGCACATCAGGGCTCAAACAAATCCTACTCATGCTAGTGGGTTTCATCTATCCGTAATACATGTGTGAATACATAGACCACAACATGTCCCTAGTGAGCCTCTAGTTGACTAGCTCGTTGATCAATAGATGGTTATGGTTTCCTGACCATGGACATTGGATGTCATTGATAACGGGATCACATCATTAGGAGAATGATGTGATGGACAAGACCCAATCCTAAGCATAGCACAAGATCGTGTAGTTCGTTTGCTAAGAGCTTTTCTAATGTCAAGTACCATTTCCTTAGACCATGAGATTGTGCAACTCCCGGATACCGTAGGAATGCTTTGGGTGTACCAAACGTCACAACATAACCGGGTGGCTATCAAGGTGCACTACAGGTATCTCCGAAAGTGTCTGTTGGGTTGGCACGAATCGAGACTGGGATTTGTCACTCCGTATGACGGAGAGGTATCTCTGGGACCACTCGGTAATGCATCATCATAATGAGCTCAATGTGACTAAGTAGTTAGTCATGGGATCATGCATTACGGAACGAGTAAAGAGACTTGCCGGCAACGAGATCAAACAAGGTATAGGGATACCGCCGATCGAATCTCGGGCAAGTAACATACCAATGGACAAAGGGAATTGTATACGGGATTGATTGAATCCTCGACATCGTGGTTCATCCGATGAGATCATCGTGGAACATGTGGGAGCCAACATGGGTATCCAGATCCCGCTGTTGGTTATTGGCCGGAGAACGTCTCGGTCATGTCTGCATGGTTCCCGAACCCGTAGGGTCTACACACTTAAGGTTCGGTGACGCTAGAGTTGTTATGGGAAATAGTATGTGGTTACCGAAGGTAGTTTGGGCTCCCGGATGTGATCCCGGACGTCACGAGGAGTTCCGGAATGGTCCGGCGGTGAAGATCGATATATTGGACGAAGGGTATTGGTGTCCGGAAGTGTTCCAGGGGTACCAGGCTATGGCTAGCATGACCGAAAGGTGTTTCGTGAGCCCCGGCAAGTGTTGGAGGGCCTCATGGGCCAAAAGGGAAGGGGCAAACCAGCCCACTAAGGGGTGGTGCGCCCCCCACACCCTTTCCCACGTTAGTTGGGGAGGTGGGGCGCCTCCACCTAGCTTGGGATGCAATCCTCCACATGCTTGGTTTGGGGGGCAAGTCTCCCTAGGATTTTCCCTAGGGAGATCCAATCTGCTTGGCCGCCGCCCCGTAGGGGAAACCCTAGGGCGCCTCATCCTCTCCCCTTGCCCCTATATATAGTGGAGGGGTGGGAGGGCAGCCGTACCTCTTCTCTGGCGCAGCCCCTCCCTTCTCATACATCTCCTCCTCCTCCGTAGTGCTTGGCGAAGCCCTGCTGGAGAACCACGAGCTCCACCACCACCACGTCGTCGTGCTGTCGGAGTTCTCCCTCAACTTCTCCTCTCCCCTTGCTGGATCAAGAAGGAGGAGACGTCCCCGGGTTGTACGTGTGTTGAACACGGAGGCACCGTTGTGCGGTGCTTAGATCGGATTCGGCCGCGATCTGAATCGCTTCGTGTACGACTCCACCGAGCGCATTCTTGCAACACTTCCGCATCGCGATCTTCAAGGGTATGAAGATGCACTCCCCCCTCTCTCGTTGCTAGTTACTCCATAGATTGATCTTGATGATGCGTAGAAAATTTTGAATTTCTGCTACATTCCCCAACACATGTGAGATCCTTCTTATCGAAGAAGAACGTCGGTTGTGACAAACGAGGCACGGTAAGAAAGAAAAAACACCTGGCCTCCAATTCCTTGGAGCTTACTCAGCTTAGTAACTGTACTGATGTTGGTATTCGAATACGCACACGTACCGGTCAGCCACACTGAGTCTTTGCATGCATGCACTTAGGATATCATACGTATGCAGCTGCTAATCTGAACAATGCATGTACAGATGCACTAGTGTGTGCCTGTGTGCGTTGTCCAGCTAGTTTACTTGTATAGTTAGAGATATCATCCACGTTAAAAGCTAATCTGAGCTAGGTTTATACGTGCATGCATGGCACTGTGCTTTTCAATCTTGGCAGCGAAGAAGAACACGTCTTCACCCAACAGGCGAACGAAGAGAAACTCTTCGCCCAGATGTGCTACTAAGTGAAGCTTTTCGGCGGACGAAGTGTACTTCTTCGGCCTGAGCTCAACCGAAGAGTCACTCTTCGGCCAGCATGGGGCCGACAGGGTAATATAACTGAAATATCTTAAAACGAGTATATAGTTTTGCAATTTCTGAAAAATAAAATAAAAAATATTTTTTAAAAAAATTCCTAAGAGCATGCATCCGGAGGAAAACCATCCAGCCCCCGCCAATTTCTAGAAACGTTAAGCAAGATGAGACTAGAGCTCCTGAAAGCTTCTGAAGCAAACGACTGCAGCGCACAAGTTGCTTTTTTTTTCATTATCCTGGTGAAAGTTACATATGATTAGAGTAACTAAGTAGTGAGTACACTGTTACACGACGAAGTTGTCTGGCGCCGCGCCGACGAGGCCCGGCATGCCGGCGGCGGCCGGACTCCTGTGCCGCATGAGGACGCGCAGCTGCGCCCGTTGGCACTCGATGTTGGACACCAGATCCACGCGCTCCTCGCCGCGCGGCCGCACACGGACAGCCCTCGGGAACTCCACGGACCCCTTGATCCCCCTCCTGATGTGAGGGTTCTCGCCGCCACTGACTTCTCGCCGGTGCGATTGGGAGTGCTGGCCGCTCGCCGGGCTTTGTTGGCCGTGCTGAGTGCTCGCTGGGCTTTGCTGGCCAACACTCGCCGGGCTTGCCTTGCCGCCGATCGGGCTGCCACTCCTGCAGCTGCAGCCTTCGGCAGCGGCGGTGGCATCGGCAGCACGGTGCCCGGCGTTGGCGACCTCCCGCAGCTTTTCCTCGACGGCGGTCCGGGCGTCGGCGACCTTCATCCGCACCCTCTCCTCCCGCCACAGCTCCGCGACGCGCAGCATCCGCCGCTCCTCGTCGAGCTCCTCCCGCATCCTCGCTCGCTCGGCCTCGACCCGGCGCCGCTCCTCGGCGAGCTCGGCGGCGAGCGCCTCGTTGAGCGCCTCAACCTTGCGCCGCATGCGCCTCTCGAACTCGAGCTCCGCCGCAAGCTCCTCGACCCGCGCCAGGAGCTCCGACACCGACGTCACGCCCCCGTCGCTGTACCCCAGCTGCTGCTCCATGCCGCCGCCGCCGTCTTCGTCGAAATTCGCCACGATCATAGGTCTGCGGTGCTCTGGGCGAGAAGGGGGTCTGCGAGAGGGGCCGGAAGAGTCGCCGCGAGGTGACAAGTAGTGAGGGTTGTGGTAAAGCTTCCAAGAAGGTGAGGCCACTACAGCGCCATGATTGAGGCCGAGGCCCAGATTCGCGCGGCTTGTTTGCGCTAGCGCTATCGCCATGGCCTCCACTTTGGCGCGCCCGGTCACCTACGCCATCTTTCCGAGCACGAGATCCAATATTTTACGTACTATACTTGTCGCGCGCTGCCTTTGTGAGCTGTAAAAGGGAGGCGACGAAGAGAAGGAAGGTCACACGTCTCACATGCACGATCTCAATTCTCTGAGCTGCCATCATGGCGATTCATGCTCCATCGCCTTCTCTTCACCACACACTGCAGTAAGATTTAACTTCTTCCCGTCGACCGGCATGCTGCTGCCTTATGGCAGGCCCGGAGGGAGCATGTGCGTGCATGAGCTGGCCACCCCACTTCACGTTCAACCTTTTTTTTTTCATTTCTCAAGTGGAACGTGAAGTTTGCTAAAACAAATTGGGATATCAGTGAAAGACAAGTTAGGCGAGAAGAGTTAAATTCCGTGAAGATCACTATTTTATTTTTTTGGCATCTCTAGGCTGGTCATCCAGTTTTGGGAGCTCTATGTGACTGGTAATGAGCACAACATTATAATTTAGCTATACGTAGGTCGTCTGAAAATTAATTTTAGGTCAATCATTTTTGAGCCATTGATCTCTGCTTTAAGATTCGTGTACCTTTTTTGGGTTAGTCTGTGTGTTGTCTTGGGCTTTTGTATTTTTGACTAACCCCATATTTAGATCGGTCAATTCTTTAACGGGCCAAATCCCATTCCAATGCGACATAGCCTTCTTTTTTCTCCTTTATTTTTATCTTTTATGTATTTATGTGCTTTTCTGTTTCTTTTGCTTTTTTTTCTTTGTTAGTTGATTTCTAATATTTTATCTTTTGGGTACTTTTGTGATGTTTGGTGAGTGTAAATATATACATACAAATACTACATAATATGTGCCAAAATGTCACTATATGATTATTCTTTGCATATTACAAAAAGTGCAATTTCGGTGCAAGTTGTCTGCTAGTTTTTCTAATTTTTATAATTTTATTTTGCCTTAAAGGAAATACCAATGCCACTAATTTATTCTTTTTGGAACTTTATTGTTTTGATATTTTTCAGTTTTATTTTTATTTCATTCTACTTTAAGGGTAATAGCATTGTCACTAATTCATTCATTCTTAGTTCTTTTGCGAAAAATCCACTTTATATGCTTATTCTTGCATATTAAAAAGTGCAATTTTTTTTACCGCTTGTTTTAGATTTTGTTTCCCATTTTCTTTCTTCTTAAATGGTAATACCAACGCCACTAAGATATCTTCCTTAGGAAATTTAACTTTTTTTTGTTTGTTATTTTTTCATTTTATTTATTTTTAAAGGGTATTCCAATGTTACTATGTCACTAATTCATTACTACTTAGTAAACATCTTTTTTGTGAAATTCCACTATATGCTTATTATTGCATATTATAAACAAATGCAACTTTGAGTAAATTGTGCGTGAATTTTATCATTATTTTATTTTATTGTTTCCAATTCCATTCTTCTTAAAGGGCAATATCAACGCCACTAATTCATTCCTTCTTAGAAAAGTATTTTTTTTATTTTTATGTGTCTAAGTATAAATGCGAGTTGAAAGGATCGATATAGTTGACTAGAGGGGGGGGGGATGAATAGGTAACTAACAATTTTTAGCTTTTCTTTACCAAATTAAACTTTGCATCAAAGTAGGTTGTCTAGATATGCAACTAGGTGAACAACCTATATGATGCAACGACAACAAGCACATGAGCAAGCAAAGAATACAACACAAGTAAGCTTGCAAAAGTAAAGGCGCGAGATAACCAAGACTGGAGCCGGTGGAGACGAGGATGTGTAACTGAAGTTCCTTCCTTTTGAGGGGAAGTACGTCTCCGTTGGAGCGGTGTGGAGGCACAATGCTCCCCAAGAAGCCACTAGGGCCAACGTATTCTCCTCACGCCCTCACACAATGCGAGATGCCGTGATTCCACTATTGGTGCCCTTGAAGGCGGCGACCGAACCTTTACAAACAAGGTTGGGGCAATCTCCACAACTCAATTGGAGGCTCCCAACAACACCATGAAGCTTCACCACAATGGAGTATGGCTCCGAGGTGACCTCAACCGTCTAGGGTGCTCAAACACCCAAGAGTAACAAGATCTGCTAGGGATTAGTGGGGGGAATCAAATTTCTCTTGGTGGAAGTGTAGATCGGGGCCTTCTCAACCAATCCCGAGCAAATCAACAAGTTTGATTGGCTAGGGAGAGAGATCGGGCGAAAATGGAGTTTGGAGCAACAATGGAGCTTTTGGGGGAAGAGGTGAGTCAACTTTGGGGAAGAAGACACCTTTATATAGTGGGGAAAACAATCCAACCGTTACCCCCCCCCCCCAAACAGCCACGCACAGAGCGGTACTACCGCTTGGGCAGGGCGGTACTACCGCTGACAGGCGGTACTACCGCTCCCTCCCAGCGGTACTGCCGCGCTGACGAGGGTTGCAGGGTCCTGGACCCAGAGCGGTACTGCCGCGGAAGTATGGGCGGTACTACCGCTTGGAGCGGTACTACCGCCACTACTGCCGCTACTAGTACCGTAAAACCCGACACGAAAAACAGCGGTCTTCGAGTCAAGGCGGTAGTAGCCCGGAACCACTGCGGTATTACGGCCGAAGACCGCAAGCGGTACTACCGCTCGGGGAGCGGTACTACCGCTTGACGCGCTTCGGCGGTACTACCGCTGAGGACCGCGGTACTACCGCTGGGTCAGGACAGGGAAGACAAGGAGAGGAAAGATAGCTCCAATGAAGCGGAAAGGAACATCGGGTGTGACAAGGATGTGTACGTGTTGATTCCATTCTAGCCTTACCAAATCGGATCCCCTCTTGATAGTACGATGACTCCTACGAAACTAGTCCACCAACAGAGAAACGAAGGAGCTACACCGTCTTGAATAAAAGTTCCGAGGGGATGAAATCGTCTCATGCCAAAGGATGAATCTCTGAAAATCACAACGCACACGATTAGTCCGCAAAAGCATTGTCATCAATCACCAAAACATCTTGGGGATAAAATTGCCCTTACAATCTCCCCCTTTTTGGTGGATTGATGACAATATGGGATTTGCACAAACAGGAAAGATATAGGACAAGCGCAAAAACCCACCGTACTAAAATGTAGATGGGCTCCCCCTAGATGTGTGCTATCTAGATAAGTGCTTTGGACTGCACGGCAGACATACTAGGATCAACGATCCCCCTACATTTTAGAGACCAACAACCTAAGCAGGGTATATGAGAGCAACATAGATAACAGGATAAGCATGCAACTCATAAGCTAGATAGACATAGATAATGATACTCGAAAGATAAGGTAGCATATGTCTCACACCATATGACTGGAACTTAGGTCTCACTGACACAAACCAAACAAAGCAAACTGCGAGAAAACACAAACACAGAAGACGGAAGACACAAATCACAAATCCCTAAACTCTCTCCCCCTTTGGCATCGAGACACCAAAAAGGAGAGGGAGTGTTGCTACGGCTCCAGGTGATAGCAAGAGAGGGACTCAAATATCAGATCTCAGCGGGATCGTCTTTGCCACCATCGTCGGTCGGGAAGTGCTCGGCATCAGAATCTGTCCACGGGCAGTGCTGCTGAATCCACTCCTCCACCTCAGTAGGCTGGTCCTCAGATCCACTATTAACGGTGGCACCCAACTGACGCATGAGCTCCTTGTGACGACCTCGGGCCTTCTTCTCAGCCACATGAGTCATGTACTGACCGTGAGACTCCATGCATAACAGCTTCTTCATGTTGAGCTTGAGCTTCTTTGCCTAAGAGGGCTCTGCCGCAGAAGGCTCATAGTCATCATCATCCTCAGCCTCAGCCTCAGCCTCCTCCTCGGTCTCCATGGCAGTAGCAGACGAAGGACCTCCAGATTTAGGGACCTGAGTGCCCCAGTTGTCCTTCTTCCTCAGATGCTTGATGTCATGAGAGACCAACTCTCTAGTCTCTAGCATCACCTTGGGATAGACACGATCCCAGGCCTTCTCAATAAGCAGCATGATGAACGGACCATAAATCGGGCACTTGCGCTCGGAGATAGCAGATAAGAGCTCAGACCACATAACATGAGAGATATCCAAGGACTCTCCGGTGTTTTCTTCCTTCTCACGCTGGCAGAAGAGAAGCATGTCCACGAGATAAGAATGAACCATATCCAGATTCCCGATGCGAGGGAAAAGAGTCTCACGGAAGACACGGTGAAGAATGTCCAGAAATGCAGGCAGCTCATACGTTTACTTCTTCGTCTCAGGGTTGATCTTCAAAGTGCAGTAGGGCCATAGTGCTTGAGTGGAGGTGGTGTTGTGGTGTGGGCGAAAGCCGACATGAGACGCAAGCCCGTGATCTTCCACCCCAATCAACTCCATGAACGCCTTCCACTTGACATAAAGCAACTTGCCATTGTGTTGGAAATATGCCCTAGAGGCAATAATAAAATGGTTATTGTTATATTTCTTTGTTCATGATAATTGTATATTGTTCATGCTATAATTGTATTATCCGGAAATCATAATACATGTGTGAATACATAGACCACAACAAGTCCCTACTGAGCCTGTAGTTGACTAGCTCGTTGATCAACAGATAGTCATGGTTTCCTGACTATGGACATTGGATGTCATTGATAACGGGATCATATCATTAGGAGAATGATGTGATGGACAAGACCCAATCCTAAGCATAGCACAAAGATCGTGTAGTTCGTTTCTCTAGAGCTTTTCCAAATGTCAAGTATCATTTCCTTCGACCATGATGTTGTGCAACTCCTGGATACCGTAGGAGTGCTTTGGGTGTGCCAAACGTCACAATGTAACTGGGTGACTATAAAGGTGCACTACGGGTATCTCCGAAAGTGTCTGTTGGGTTGGCACGAATCGAGACTGGGATTTGTCACTCCGTATGACGGAGAGGTATCTCTGGGCCCACTCGGTAATGCATCATCATAATGAGATCAATGTGACCAAGTGTCTGGTCACGGGATCATGCATTACGATACGAGTAAAGTGACTTGCCGGTAACGAGATTGAACGAGGTATTGGGATACCGACGATCGAGTCTCGGGCAAGTAACGTACCGATTGACAAAGGGAATTGTATACGGGATTGATTGAATCCTCGACATCGTGGTTCATCCGATGAGATCATCGAGGAGCATGTGGGAGCCAACATGGGTATCCAGACCCCGCTGTTGGTTATTGACCGGAGAGGCGTCTCGGTCATGTCTGCATGTCTCCCGAACCCGTAGGGTCTACACACTTAAGGTTCGGTGACACTAGGGTTGAAGAGATATTAGTATGCAGTAACCCGAAAGTTGTTCGGAGTCCCTGATGAGATCCCGGACGTCACGAGGAGTTCAGGAATGGTCCGGAGGTAAAGATTCATATATAGGAAGTCAGGTTTCGGCCATCGGGAAAGTTTTGGGGGTCACCGGTATTGTACCGGGACCACCGGAAGGGTCCCGGGGGTCCACCGGGTGGGGCCACCTATCCCGGAGGGCCCCATGGGATGAAGTGGGGAGGGGAACCAGCCTCTGGTGGGCTTGTGCGCCCCCTAGGGCCTCCCCCTGCGCCTAGGGCAGGAAACCCTAGGGGTGGGGGCGCCCCCCTTGGCTTAGGGGGCAAGCCACCCCCTTGGCCGCCGCCCCCCTTTGAGATCCCATATCCTAGGGCCGCCCCCCCAGGGGGCCTATATAAAGAGGGGGGAGGGAGGGCAGCCGCACCCCAAGTCTCTGGCGCCTTCATCTCCCCTGCAACACCTCTCCCTCTTGCAGAAGCTTGGCGAAGCCCTGCCGTGATCGCTGCTGCATCCACCACCACGCCGACGTGCTGCTGGATCTTCATCAACCTCTCCTTCCCCCTTGCTGGATCAAGAAGGAGGAGACGTCTTCCCAACCGTACGTTTGTTGAATGCGGAGGTGCCGTCCATTCGGCGCTAGGATCTCTGGTGATTTGGATCACAACGAGTACGACTCCCTCAACCCCGTTCTCTTGAACGCTTCCGCACGCGATCTACAAGGGTATGTAGATGCACTCCCCTCTCTCGTTGCTAGATGACTCCATAGATTGATCTTGGTGAAGCGTAGAAATTTTTTATTTTCTGCAACGTTCTCCAACAGTGGCATCATGAGCTAGGTCTATGCGTAGTTACTATGCACGAGTAGAACACAAACTTGTTGTGGGCGTAGATGTTGTCAATTTTCTTGCCACTACTAGTCTTATCTTGCTTCGGCGGCATCGTGGGATGAAGCGGCCCGGACCGACCTTACACGTACGCTTATGTGAGATAGGTTCCACCGACTGACATGCACTAGTTGCATAAGGTGGCTAGCGGGTGTCTGTCTCTCCCACTTTAGTTGGAGCGGATTCGATGAAAAGGGTCCTTATGAAGGGTAAATAGAAATTGGCATATCACGTTGTGGTTTTACGTAGGTAAGAAACGTTCTTGCTAGAAACCTATAGAAGCCACGTAAAAACTTGCAACAACAATTAGAGGACGTCTAACTCGTTTTTGCAGCAAGTGCTATGCGATGTGATATGGACAAAGGATGTGATGAATGATATATGTGATGTATGAGATGATCATGTTCTTGTAATAGGAATCACGACTTGCATGTCAATGAGTATGACAACCGGCAGGAGCCATAGGAGTTGTCTTTATTTTTTGTATGACCTGCGTGTCATTGAATAACGCCATGTAAATTACTTTACTTTATTGCTAAACGCATTAGCCATAGAAGTAGAAGTAGTCGTTGGCGTGAAAACTTCATGAAGACACGATGATGGAGATCATGATGATGGAGATCATGATGATGGAGATCATGGTGTCATGCCGGTGACGAAGATGATCATGGCGCCCCGAAGATGGAGATCAAAAGAGCAATATGATATTGGCCATATCATGTCACTATTTGATTACATGTGATGATTATCATGTTTTACATCTTATTTGCTTAGAACGACGGTAGCTTAAATAATATGGTCCCTCGAAATAATTTCAAGAAAAGTGTTCCCCCTAACTGTGCACTGTTGCGAAGGTTCGTTGTTTCGAAGCACCACGTGATGATCGGGTGTGATAGATTCTAACGTTCGAATACAACGGGTGTAAGCCAGATTTACACGCAATACACTTAGGTTGACTTGACGAGCCTAGCATGTACAGACATGGCCTCGGAGCATGGAAGACCGAAAGGTCGAGCATGAGTCGTATAGAAGATACGATCAACATGAAGATGTTCACCGATGATGACTAGTCCGTCTCACGTGATGATCGGGCACGGCCTAGTTGACTCGGATCATGTTTCACTTAGATGACTAGAGGGATGTCTGTCTAAGTGGGAGTTCATTGAATAATTTAATTAGATGAACTTAGTCTAAAAACCTTTGCAAAATGTCTTGTAGATCAAATGTCCAACGCTCATGTCCACCTCAACTTCAATGCGTTCCTAGAGAAAACCAAGCTAAAAGATGATGGCAGCAACTATACGGACTGGGTCCGGAACCTGCGGATCATCCTCATAGCTGCAAAGAAAGATTATGTCCTAGAAGCACCGCTAGATGAAGCACCCATCCCAGAGAACCAAGACGTTATGAACGCTTGGTAGTCTCGCGCTGATGATTACTCCCTCGTTCAGTGCGGCATGATTTACAGCTTAGAACCGGGGCTCCAAAAGTGTTTTGAGCAACACGGAGCATATGAGATGTTTGAAGAGCTGAAAATGGTTTTCCAAGCTCATGCCCGGGTCAAGAGATATGAAGCCTCCGACAAGTTCTTCAGCTGTAAGATGGAGGAAAATAGTTCTGTCAGTGAGCACATATTCAAGATGTCTGGGTTGCACAACCGCTTGACTCAGCTGGGAGTTAATCTCCCGGATGACGCGGTTATTGACAGAATCCTTCAGTCGCTCCCACCGAGCTACAAGAGCTTTGTGATGAACTTCAATATGCAGGGGATGGAAAAGACCATTCCTGAGGTATATTCAATGCTGAAATTAGCAGAGGTAGAGATCAAAAAGGAACATCAAGTGTTGATGGTGAATAAAACCACTAAGTTCAAGAAAGGCAAGGTAAGAAGAACTTCAAGAAGGACGGCAAGGGAGTTGTCGCGCCCGGTAAGCCAGTTGCCGGGAAGAAGTCAAACAATGGAACCAAGCCTGAGACTGAGTGCTTCTATTGCAAGGGAAGTGGTCACTGGAAGCGGAACTGTCCCAAGTACTTAGCGGACAAGAAGGCCGGCAAAACCAAAGGTATATGTGATATACATGTAATTGATGTGTACCTTAACAGTGCTCGTAGTAGCTCCTGGGTATTTGATACCGGTGCGGTTGCTCATATTTGTAACTCAAAGCAGGAGTTGCGGAATAAGCGGAGACTAGCGAAGGACGAGGTGACGATGCGCATCGGGAATGGTTCCAAGGTTGATGTGATCGCCGTCGGCACGCTACCTCTACATTTACCTACGGGATTAGTTTTAAATCTCAATAATTGTTATTTAGTGCCAGCTTTGAGCATGAACATTGTATCAGGATCTCGTTTAATTCGAGATGGCTACTCATTTAAATCCGAGAATAATGGTTGTTCTATTTATATGAGAGATATGTTTTATGGTCATGCCCCGCTGGTGAATGGTTTATTCTTAATGAATCTCGAGCGTAATGTTACATATATTCATAGTGTGAATACCAAAATATGTAAAGTTGATAACGATAGTCCTACATACTTGTGGCACTGCCGCCTTGGTCACATTGGTGTCAAGCGCATGAAGAAGCTCCATGCTGATGGACTTTTAGAGTCTCTAGATTATGAATCATTTGACACATGCGAACCATGCCTCATGGGCAAAATGACTAAGACTCCGTTCTCCAGAACAATGGAGCGAGCAACCAACTTATTGGAAATCATACATACTGAGGTGTGCGGTCCAATGAGCATTGAGGCTCGCGGAGGATATCGTTATGTTCTCACTCTCACTGATGACTTGAGTAGATATGGGTATGTCTACTTGATGAAACACAAGTCTGAGACCTTTGAAAAGTTCAAGGAATTTCAGAATGAGGTAGAGAATCAACGTGACCGAAAGATAAAGTTCTTACGATCAGATCGTGGGGGAGAATATTTAAGTCACGAATTTGGTACGCACTTAAGGAAATGTGGAATCGTTTCACAACTCACGCCGCCTGGAACACCTCAGCGTAACGGTGTGTCCGAACGTCGTAATCGCACTCTATTGGATATGGTGCGATCTATGATGTCACTTACCGATTTACCGCTATCATTTTGGGGATACACTCTAGAGACAGCTACATTCACTTTAAATAGGGCACCGTCTAAATCCGTTGAGACGACACCGTATGAATTATAGTTTGAGAAGAAACCTAAGCTGTCGTTTCTAAAAGTTTGGGGATGCTATGCTTATGTCAAGAAACTTCAACCTGAAAAGCTCGAACCCAAGTCGGAAAAATGCGTCTTCATAGGATACCCTAAGGAAACCATTGGGTATACCTTCTACTTAAGATCCGAGGGCAAGATCTTTGTTGCCAAGAACGGGTCCTTTCTGGAGAAAGAGTTTCTCTCGAAAGAAGTAAGTGGGAGGAAAGTGGAACTTGATGAAGTACTACCTCTTGAACCAGTAAGTAGCGCAGCTCAGGAAGATGTTCCTGTGGTGCCTGCACCAACAAGAGAGGAAACTAATAATGATGATCAAGGTACTTCGGATCAAGTTACTACTGAACTTCATAGGTCCACGAGGACACGTTCCACACCAGAGTGGTATGGTAACCCTGTCCTGGAAATCATGTTGTTAGACACGGTGAACCTTCGAACTATGAAGAAGCAATGGCGGGCCCAGATTCCAACAAATGGCTTGAAGCCATGCAATCCGAGATAGGATCCATGTATGAAAACAAAGTATGGACTTTGACAGACTTGCCCGATGATCGGCGAGCGATAGAAAATAAATGGATCTTTAAGAAAAAGACAGACGCGGATGGTAATGTTACCATCTATAAAGCTCGACTTGTTGCTAAGGGTTATTGACAAGTTCAAGGGATTGACTACGATGAGACATTCTCTCCCGTAGCGAAGTTGAAGTCCGTCTGAATCATGTTAGAAATTGCCGCATACTATGATTATGAGATATGGCAAATGGACGTCAAAACCGCATTCCTTAACGGTCATCTTAAGGAAGAACTGTATATGATGCAGCCGAAAGGTTTTGTCGACCCTAAGAATGCTAACAAGGTATGCAAGCTCCAGCGCTCCATCTATGGGTTGGTGCAAGCATCTCGGAGTTGGAACATTCGCTTTAATGAAATGATCAAAGCGTTTGGATTTATGCAGACTTATGGAGAAGCCTGCGTTTACAAGAAAGTGAGTGGGAGCTCTGTTGCATTTCTCATATTATATGTGGATGACATACTTTTGATGGGAAATGATATAGAACTTTTGGACAGCATTAAGGCCTACTTGAATAAGTGTTTTTCAATGAAGGACCTTGGAGAAGCTGCTTACATATTAGGCATCAAGATCTATAGAGATAGATCGAGATGCCTCATAGGTCTTTCACAGAGTACATACCTTGATAAGATATTGAAGAAGTTCAATATGGATCAGTCCAAGAAGGGGTTCTTGCCTGTGTTGCAAGGTGTGAAATTGAGCTTGGCTCAATGTCCGACCACGGCAGAAGATAGAGAAAAGATGAGTGTCGTCCCCTATGCCTCAGCCATAGGGTCTATCATGTATGCCATGACCTGTACCAGACCTGATATAAACCTTGCCGTAAGTTTGGTAGGAAGGTACCAAAGTAATCCCGACATGGAACACTGGACAGCGGTCAAGAACATCCTAAAGTACCTGAAAAGGACTAAGGATATGTTTCTCGTATATGGAGGTGACGAAGAGCTCGTCGTAAAGGGTTACGTTGACGCTAGCTTCGACACAGATCTGGATGACTCGAAGTCACAAACCGGATACATGTATATTTTGAATGGTGGGGCAGTAAGCTGGTGCAGTTGCAAGCAAAGCGTCGTGGCGGGATCTACATGTGAAGCGGAGTACATGGCAGCCTCGGAGGCAGCGCATGAAGCAATCTGGGTGAAGGAGTTCATCACCGACCTAGGAGTCATACCCAATGCGTCGGGGCCGATCACACTCTTCTGTGACAACACTGGAGCTATTGCACTTGCCAAGGAGGCCAGGTTTCACAAGAAGACTAGGCCCATTAAGCGTTGCTTCAACTCCATTCGTGAAAATGTTCAAGATGGAGACATAGATATTTGTAAAGTGCATACGGACCTGAATGTAGCAGATCCGTTGACTAAACCTCTCCCTAGAGTAAAACATGATCAACACCAGAATGCAATGGGTGTTCGATACATCACAATGTAACTAGATTATTGACTCTAGTGCAAGTGGGAGACTGTTGGAAATATGCCCTAGAGGCAATAATAAAATGGTTATTGTTATATTTCTTTGTTCATGATAATTTTCTATTGTTCATGCTATAATTGTATTATCCGGAAATCGTAATACATGTGTGAATACATAGACCACAACAAGTCCCTAGTGAGCCTCTAGTTGACTAACTCGTTGATCAACAGATAGTCATGGTTTCCTGACTATGGACATTGGATGTCATTGATAACGGGATCACATCATTAGGAGAATGATGTGATGGACAAGACCCAATCCTAAGCATAGCACAAAGATCGTGTAGTTCGTTTCGCTAGAGCTTTTCCAAATGTCAAGTATCATTTCCTTAGACCATGAGATTGTGCAACTCCCGGATACCGTAGGAGTGCTTTGGGTGTGCCAAACGTCACAACGTAACTGGGTGACTATAAAGGTGCACTACGGGTATCTCCGAAAGTGTCTGTTGGGTTGGCACGAATAGAGACTGGGATTTGTCACTCCGTATGACAGAGAGGTATCTCTGGGCCCACTCGGTAATGCATCATCATAATGAGCTCAATGTGACCAAGTGTCTGGTCACGGGATCATGCATTATGGTACGAGTAAAGTGACTTGCCGGTAACGAGATTGAACGAGGTATTGGGATACCGACAATCGAGTCTCGGGCAAGTAACGTACCGATTGACAAAGGGAATTGTATACTGGATTGATTGAATCCTCGACATCGTGGTTCATCCGATGAGATCATCGAGGATCATGTGGGAGCCAACATGGGTATCCAGATCCCGCTGTTGGTTATTGACCGGAGAGGCGTCTCGGTCATGTCTGCATGTCTCCCGAACCCGTAGGGTCTACACACTTAAGGTTCGGTGACGCTAGGGTTGAAGAGATATTAGTATGCAGTAACCCGAAAGTTGTTCGGAGTCCCGGATGAGATCCCGTACATCACGAGGAGTTCCGGAGGTAAAGATTCATATATAAGAAGTCAAGTTTCGGCCATCGGGAAAGTTTCAGGGGTCACCGGTATCGTATCGGGACCACCGGAAGGGTCTTGGGGGTCCACCAGGTGGGGCCACCTATCCCGGAGGGCCCCATGGGCTGAAGTGGGGAGGGGAACCAGCCCCTGGTGGGCTGGTGCGCCCCCCTAGGTCCTCCCCCTGCGCCTAGGGCAGGAAATCCTAGGGGTGGGCGCGCCCCCTTGGCTTGGGGGGCAAGCCACCCCCTTGGCCGCCGCCCCCCTTGTAGATCCCATCTCCTAGGGCCGGAGCCCCCCCAGGGGGCCTATATAAAGAGGGGGGGGGGAGGGCAGCCGCACCCCAAGTCTCTGGCGCCTCCCTCTCCCCTGCAACACCTCTCCCTCTCGCAGAAGCTTGGCGAAGCCCTGCCGTGATCGCTGCTGCATCCACCACCACGCCGTCGTGCTGCTGGATCTTCATCAACCTCTCCTTCCCCCTTTCTAGATCAAGAAGGAGGAGACGTCTTCCCAACCGTATGTGTGTTGAACGCGGAGGTGCCGTCCGTTTGGCGCTAGGATCTCCGTGATTTGGATCACGACGAGTACGACTCCCTCAACCCCGTTCTCTTGAACGCTTCCGCATGCGATCTACAAGGGTATGTAGATGCACTCCCATCTCTCGTTGCTAGATGACTCCATAGATTGATCTTGGTGAAGCGTAGAAATTTTTTATTTTCTGCAACGTTCTCCAACACATTGGTCATCCAAGTCAGTGTCCTGTCCTCATCGGTCCCGAGATGAACCGTGGCATAGAACTGGGCCACAATATCAGCATCATAATATTTGTTGAATTGCATGACATCAAGAATGTTCAGTTGAGTGCACATCTGAAGAGCTTCACCAAAGTATTCAGGATCCTTCTCCATATGATCGGTGTTGATGGAGTGCACGTTAACAAAGAGGTTCTTCTTGGCCTTGAGCACATCAAAGAAGATGGCAAACTGAAACCTGTTGCAGAACAAACGGTTGACCAAAGTGGGATCTTGGTCTGCCTCATAGGGGTTGCGGCGATGCCTTGCCCAGAACTCCTTGGCTTGCATTTCCGGCACAGTTTTGCCAGATTGCCTCGGCTTGACAACAGACTTCTTCTTGAGTTGAGGTGGAGGTGGAGCACTTGAGGAACCTCCTGCAGACTCAGTTGTGCGGTAATGCTTTGACGTGGCACGACCGGGGTTGATACACCGAGCCTGATGCTTAGGATGTTCATCACCTGGAACCACACAAAAGAACACGCAAAACAACCAGAAGGAACGAGCATAAGCCACCAAACACAACAAACGGATCACTGAGTGGTAAGAATATGATGGAACTTGGTGGAGGGCGGTAGTACCGCGACCTGTGAGCGGCAGTACCACTCGAGACAGGAAACAGCAGTTTCCTACTGCCGTGGTCAGATCCGGCACTACCGTCCTACCAAATTCAAAAATACCCCTACCAAACACTAATCCAAACTGCCTAGATGCCTTCTCCATCCTACTCAAGCCTAGATTTGGCCAAAAATCTAGAGATGCAACCACTATTGCCCCTAAGATGCTAGATTGGAAATCTAGAGAAGAAGAGAGAGGGAACGGGGGCAATACGGCATCCATAGCAAGAGGACAAGGTGGGGATCGACTCCACCGAAAGGAATGGAGAGGGACGCCCTGGAGAAGGAGATCCGCCGGAGCCCTCCCGTGGCGCCGGTTACTGGAGAGACGAGATTGAGCGAGGGGGCGAGTGAATGGGTATGGGGAAGGGAAACCTCCCCCTGCCCACGAATTAACCCCCTGACCCTGCCCCGCAGTGGTAGTACCGCGCTGGTGGGCGGTAGTACCACTTGAAGCGGTAGTACCGCGCACCACCAACGGTAGTACCGCCCAGCAACAAAAGGCACAAGGCAAAAACGGCTAAGCTCAAAAAGAAACGGAGAAACACGGGCAAGAAGAAAGAAAAACCAACACGGCCACAAACCCACTAACAAAAGGCCAAAACACACCTCTTCAAGAGAGGGCGGTGGCCGAGGCCACCTGTGTTTGAGTCAAGAGGTATGGCGTCATGAAGATTTTAACCTTGGACCCATGACCGAAACTCGTCCTTGAAGCACATGTACCATCCAAAAATGGTTAAAGTGAAAGACTAGATCAATTTATGCATAATGGGGGAGGGAGAGTTCATTGAGAGAACAACACTCCCCCTATGTTCATGCCTACATCTAAACTAGACAACAAGTTGAGTGAGGTGGGGAGTGCAAGGGTTCAAGTCACATTGCTCGAATCAATGATATTTAGCTCATGCCTTAACTCGCGAAATCTTGCTTCATCCAAGGGCTTCGTGAAAATATCTGCAAGGTTATCATGAGTGTTTACATACTTGAGCTCGATCTCCCCTCGCCTAATGTGATCCCGGATAAAGTGATACCGAATCTCAATATGCTTTGTCTTGAAATGTTGCACCGGGTTGAGAGAAATCTTGATGGCACTTTCATTATCACACCAAAGAGGCACTTTGTCACAAATGACACCATATTCCTTTAAAGTTTGCCTCATCAATAAGAGTTGTGCACAGCAACTACCGGCCGCCACATATTCTGCTTCGGTGGACGAGAGAGACACACAAATTTGCTTCTTGGAAGACCAACTCACCAAAGAGCACCCAAGAAATTGGCACCCTCCGGAAGTGGACTTCCTATCCACTTTGTCTCCCGCCCAATCGGAATCCATAAATCCTTCAAGCTTGAAGTTTGCTCCTCTTGGGTACCATAAGCCAAAGTTTGGGGTATGAGCCAAATATCGAAAGATTTGCTTGACCGCCACATAGTGACTTTCCTTTGGTGCGGCTTGAAACCGTGCACACATTCCCACACTCAACATGATATCCGGTCTAGATGCACAAAGGTAAAGCAGGGAGCCAATCATGGAACGATATACCTTTTTTGATCCACTGCTTTGCCATTGGGATCAATGTCAAGTTGGCACTTGGTAGGCATTGGTGTAGTAGCCGTCTTGACATCACTTAGCTTGAATCTTTTTAGCATGTCTTTAGTGTATTTGGCTTGGTTGATGAAGGTACCTTCTCTTTGTTGTTTGATATAAAAACCAAGGAAGAACTTCAACTCTCCCATCGAAGACATCTTGAACTTGGAGGTCATGAGAGCGGCAAATTCCTCATTGAAAGCTTTGTTAGGGGAACCAAAGATAATATCATCAACATATAATTGGCATACAAACAACTCCCCTTTGACCTTCTTAGTAAAAAGAGTGGGATCGATTTGCCCCACCTCAAATCCACGATCTTGTAACAACTCGGTAAGGTGGTCATACCACGCACGTGGGGCTTGTTTAAGGCCATAAAGTGCCTTATCGAGTTGATACACATGATCCGGGAAGTAGGGATCCTCAAACCCGGGGGGGGGGGGTTGCTTGACATAGACCAATTCATTAATAGGACCGTTAAGAAAAGCACTTTTCACATCCATTTGTTGCAACTTAAAGTTGTGATGGGAAGCATAAGCAATCAACAAACGTATGGATTCAAGGCGAGCAACGGGAGCAAAGGTTTCACCGTAGTCGATACCCTCGACTTGGGAGTAGCCTTGTGCTACCAATCTTGCCTTGTTGCGAATGATGTTCCCATGAGCATCTTGCTTGTTCTTGAATATCCACTTGGTTCCAATGACGTTGTGGTTCCCCGACGGCCTTGGCACCAATCTCCACACCTTGTTGTACTCGAAGTTGTTGAGTTCTTCATGCATGGCATTGAGCCAATCCGAATCTTCGAGCGCCTCATAGACCTTTTGGGGTTCAACACAAGAAACAAACGCGTGATGCTCACAATAGTTTGCTAATTGTCTATGAGTGCTTACCCCCTTTCTTAGGCTTCCAACCACATTTTCCATGAGATGACCTTTGATGGTGAGCTTGGAAGCAATCTTCGCGGCACGATGCTCTAATTCCTCCTCGGATGTGGAAGGAGGAGGGTTAACTTGATTATCTTGAGCGCTGTCTTGAGCTTGTTCTTGATCTTGAGCTTGCTCATGATCTTGAACTTGCTCGAGGGGAAGAACTTGACCTTGGGCATAAATTGGTGGTTCACCACCATCTTGAGGTTGATCTTGCCCTTGGTCTTGTTCACAAGGTTGAGGGCCTTCACTTTGTTCTTCGGAAGCGTGTGGGTCTTGGGAAGGTGATGGCTCCACATGAGTGGAGCATTGTCCTTCTCCTTCGGCCACAAGGGGTTCCTCAATGGGTAGAATATGACCAATACCCATTCTTCTTATGGCTTGGGGAGGAATTTCATCACCTACATCACAAGTACCACTTTGCTCCACTTGGGAGCCGTTATTTTCGTCAAACTCCATGTTACACGTCTCCTCAATGAGTCCGGTGGACTTGTTGAGGACACGGTAAGCATGAGAGTTTGTAGCATAACCAACAAATAAGCCCTCAAAAGCTCTAGCCTCAAATTTAGACAAACGAACACCTTTCTTGAGAATGAAACACTTACACCCGAACACCCGGAAGTACTTGAGATTGGGCTTGTTACCAGTGAGTATTTCATAAGGAGTCTTGTTCAAGCCCTTGCGGAGATAGAGCCGATTGGATGCATGACATGCGGTGTTGATGGCTTCGGCCCAAAAGTTGTATGGAGACTTGAACTCCGCCATCATGGTCCTTGCCGCATCCATCAACGTCCGGTTCTTCCTCTCTGCAACACCATTTTGTTGAGGGGTATATGGTGCAACATATTGATGCTTGATCCCCTCATCACTAAGAAACTCATCCAAGGTGTAGTTCTTGAACTCGGTGCCGTTGTCACTTCTTATTGTCAAGATCTTTGCATTATGTTGACGTTGAGCTTCATTTGCAAAGTCGATGATGGTTTGTTGAGTCTCACTCTTCCTCTTGAAGAAGTATACCCAAGTGTATCTTGAATAATCATCCACAATCACCAAGCAATACTTTCTTCCCCCAATACTATCAAAGGATGGCGGCCCAAAGAGGTCCATGTGAAGGAGCTCCAAGGGTCTCTTCGAATAGATGATAGTCGTGGGAGGGTGAGCCGTCTCATGAAGCTTTCCTTCGATACAGGCACTGCAAGCACGGTCTTTGGCAAAACTAACATCTGTTAGTCCACGGACATGGTCCCCCTTGAGAAGACTTTGCAAAGATCTCATATTGACGTGGGCTAAACGGCGATGCCAAAGCCATCCCACGTCAACTTTAGCCATTAGGCATGTCGCGGTCTTAGTGGGTCGCTCCGAAAAGTTAATCACATAGAGACCGTTCTCGACATGCCCAACAAAGGCTACTTTAAGAGTCTTGCTCCACAAGAGAGCCACGGTATCAATGTCAAAGAAAGTGGCAAAACCCATGAGTGCAAGTTGACGAACGGAAAGTAAATTGTATGCAAGGGACTCAACAAGCATGACTTTCTCGATCGTTAGATCAATGACAACCTTGCCAAGACCCAATACCTTAGAATGTGAGGCATCACCCCACTCGACATTGGTGGGCATAGATGGAATCTTTTGCACGTCCACCACCAAGTCCTTGCTCCCGGTCATATGATTTGTTGCTCCACTATCGAGCAACCATGATCCCCCACCGGAAGCAAACACCTACAAGAGATCAATGCTTGGTTTTAGGTACCCATTTAGTAATGGGTCCTTTGATGTTAGTAACAAGGGTCTTAGGAACCCCAAATAGACCACTCAATGTACTCATATGGAGAACCAAAAAAATTAGCATAAACATGTCCATCACTAGCACAGCACAACACATATGACGGGTTAAAGTCGTCGGCTTTGTTGGAGGAGGGGGAGGTGGTGTTGCCCTTTTTGACATGAACACCCTTCACATTGTTCTTCTTCTCCTCAGGAGCACCCTCTCCCTCTTTCACAAAGGTTTGCTTGAGAGGGGGAGGTCGTTTGGTCTTGTCGTTCTTCTTCTTGTTCTTGGACTTGGGTGCGAATCCAATTACTTCCTTGGCCACAACTTCCTTTTGATTGCTCAAAAGGTCGTCGAGGTTCTTCTCACCTTGAATGCATGTCACAAGGCCTTTCTCAAGTTGATCCTTCAATTTGGCATTCTCCTCCACAAGATGCTCATGCTCACAACACGGGTTAGTGGCATATGCATTATCAATTAATACCATATGAGGAAAGGTGGCCTTTTCCTTGGTTAGCTCAACTTGGAGTTGAGCATGAGACTCCTTGAGGTTTGCATGTGCACCCTTCAAGACCTTGTGGGCCTTGTCAAGTACATCAAACTCCTCCTTGAGTCTAGCATGATCAACCCAAAGTTTAGCCTTCTCGGAATTTAGCACACGCGACACAACAAGAGCATGATCAAGATCTTTCTTTAACTTGGCATGGTCACCGTTGTGTGACTCCTCAAGAGCCAAATGATGCCCACACTCTTCCTCAAGAGCATTGGAGAGATCCGATATCTCATCAGCATAGTCACGACTATGACCTTCCATCTTAGAGATGGTATCTTCGTGAGCCTCGATCATGTCATTGGCTTCACCAAGTTGTTCCAAGAGAGCAACAAAGTGCTTCTTGGATTTGCCCTTGAACTTACTCATAAAAGACTCAAACTCATTTAATTCTTCATTAGACCCCTCACTTTCATCAATGCCATCCGTCAAAGAGGGATTAGTAATGATGGTGGTTTTGATGTTGGGGGTTACCTTGTTGGTGGCTTTAGCCATGAGGCACTTGGCGGTGATGTTCTCGTTGGGTGAATCGAAGAGAGACATCCAGGGAGATGTGGCAATGGCAACGGATGCCATGGCCATTGCTTCTCTATCTTCATCATCATCGTCATCCTCATGATATTCTTCTTGAACCACCAACCCACGAGTAGGAGTCTTCTTGGTGAAGTTGTTCTTGTTGGGGAAGGACTTGGCTTTGTCTTTTTGGATGAACTTGCCGCCATTGTCTTCCCGCTTCTCGTAGGGACAACCCGCAACAAAATGGCTCACATTGCCACAGTTGAAACAAGTTCTAACTCGTTGCTTGCCCTTGACTCCACTTGAGTTGTTCTTGTTGAAGTTGGGTCTTGAATTCTTCTTGCTCCAAAATTGTCTTGAAGCAAGAGCCATGTGCTCATGATAATCATATTTCGTATCTTTGGGATTGCTCTCCTAATGTTCCTCTTCTTCCTCTTCTTCCACAATGACCTTGGCCTTCAAGGCAAGGTTGGGATTC
Organism: Triticum timopheevii; assembly: GCA_963921465.1. Lineage (NCBI taxonomy): Eukaryota > Viridiplantae > Streptophyta > Magnoliopsida > Poales > Poaceae > Triticum > Triticum timopheevii. The sequence continues at coordinate 271,706,839 of OY997262.1, read as the reverse complement.
TTTGCCCGTTGAGAACGGAGCACCGCATTGTCGGCGGTCTTGTCCAAGATGCTCATTGCAACGAACTCATCCAACACTTCACTTGAGGTCATGGAGTGGAAGTCCGGTCTTTGGCGAATGACGGAGGACATGGCCTTGTTGTAGGGCATCATGGCCTTGAGGAACTTGCGCTTGATCCAATTGTCATCCATGTACTTGCTCCCATGATCTCGGAGTGAGACCGCGAGTTTGGTCACTCTTCGAAAGAGCTCACGAGGTTCTTCATCTTCTTTCATTGCAAACTCATCGGCTTCATCTTGCACCACTTCATAGTTGGAGCGTTGAATGCTAGCACTTCCTCGATAGAGAGACACAACGCATTTCCATGCGTCTTTGGCCATGGCATGAGGTCGAAGATGAGGGAGATCTTCGGGAAGGATTGCATCTTGGATGATGAAGAGAGCACTCTCATTAAATTGATTATCCACCACTTCTCTCGGGGTAAAGTTGCTTCGGTCATGTGGATAGAAACCTTCTTCAATAATTCTCCAAAGATTAGTATTCACATGATTTAAATGACGCTTGAAGCAATACACCCAAGAATCAAAATCCTCATTTTTCACAATCTTAGGAGGAGGACCGGCATGATTTAAATGAGTAGAGGGAATCGGTCCTCCATAAGTTAGAGGTTCCACATGGGCAAAGATGCCGGTGCCATTTCTACCACTAGTAGAAGGACCCTTCTCACTATTAGCTTCCCCCTTGTCGAAGTTAGCATCTGTCCCCTTGTTAGCGGGATCACCCACTTTCAACGGCGAGGTAGGTAGTTTAAGTCCTTCTAAGAATTTATTAAACATGCTTTCAACCGTGGTTGTCATGGAGGTTTTAAATGTGTCCAAGGCCACATTGAATTCCTCACGGGACACCGCGGTTTCCCCATTACCCGTAGACGAGATCGGATTCACACCGGAGTGCTCCTCCTCCCCACCGTCTACGGTGTCAACCATACTCTTCGGACGGAAAGTCCTTAATAAAGAGATGAGGCTCTGATACCAATTGAAAGGATCGATATAGTTGACTAGAGGGGGGTGAATAGGCAACTAACAATTTTTAGCTTTTCTTTATCAAATTAAACTTTGCATCAAAGTAGGTTGTCTAGATATGCACTAGGTGAAGAACCTATATGATGCAACGACAACAAGCACATGAGCAAGCAAAGTATACAACACAAGTAAGCTTGCAAAAGTAAAGGCGCGAGATAACCAAGAGTGGAGCCGGTGGAGACGAGGATGTGTTACTGAAGTTCCTTCCTTTTGAGGGAAGTACGTCTCTGTTGGAGCGGTGTGGAGGCACAATGCTCCCCAAGAAGCCACTAGGTCCACCGTATTCTCCTCACGCCCTCACACAATGCGAGATGCCGTGATTCCACTATTGGTGCCCTTGAAGGCGGCGACCGAACCTTTACAAACAAGGTGGGGGCAATCTCCACAACTCAATTGGAGGCTCCCAACAACACCACGAAGCTTCACCACAATGTAGTATGGCTCCGAGGTGACCTCAACCGTCTAGGGTGCTCAAACACCCAAGAGTAACAAGATCCGCTAGGGATTAGTGGGGGGAATCAAATTTCTCTTGGTGGAAGTGTAGATCGGGGCCTTCTCAACCAATCCCGAGCAAATCAACAAGTTTGATTGGCTAGGGAGAGAGATGAGGCGAAAATGGAGCTTGGAGCAACAATGGAGCTTTTGGGGGAAGAGGTGAGTCAACTTTGAGGAAGAAGACACCTTTATATAGTGGGGAAAACAATCCAACCGTTACCCCCCCCCCAAACAGCCACGCACAGAGCGGTACTACCGCTTGGGCAGGGCAGTACTACCGCTTGGGCAGGGCGGTACTACCGCTGACAGGCGGTACTACCGCTCCCTCCCAGCGGTACTACTGCGCTGACGAGGGTTGCAGGGTCCTGGACCTAGAGCAGTACTGCCGCGGAAGTATGGGCGGTACTACCGCTTGGAGCGGTACTACCGCCACTACTGCCGCTACTAGTACCGTAAAACCCGACACGAAAAACAGCAGTCTTCGAGTCGAGGCGGTAGTAGCCCGGAACCACTGCGGTATTACGACCGAAGACCGCAAGCGGTACTACCGCTCGGGGAGCGGTACTACCGCTTGACGCGCTTCGGCGGTACTACCGCTGAGGACCGCGGTACTACCGCTGGGTCAGGACAGGGCAGATAAGGAGAGGAAAGATAGCTCCAATGAAGCGGAAAGGAACATCGGGTGTGATAAGGATGTGTATGTGTTGATTTCACCCTAGCCTTACCAAAGCGGATCCCCTCTTGATAGTACGGTGACTCCTATGAAACTAGTCCACCAACAGAGAAACGAAGGAGCTACACCGTCTTGAATAATAGTTCCGAGGGGATGAAATCGTCTCGTGCCAAAGGATGAATCTCTGAAAATCTCAACGCACATGATTAGTCCGCAAAAGCATTGTCATCAATCACCAAAACATCTTGGGGATAAATATGCCCTTACACGAGAACTAAACAATATATGTCTAAAATAAAGTAGAATGTGAAAATTGCACTATCATATGTTTATTATTTGCATATTTCAAAAAGTGCAATTTTAGTGCAAAATTGCGTGCAAGTTTTTAAAGGGTTTTATTTTATTTTCTCGAAGGGCTTCATTCTTTTTTCGAGAACCTCATTATTTTGATTTTGTTTTACTTTTATTTTCTTTCTTCTAAAAGGGTAATACCAGTGCCGTGAATTCATTCTTCCATAGAAAGCTTTATTATTATTATTATTATTATTATTATTATTGTTATTATTATTATTATTATTATCTTTTCTTTTCTTGTGTAAAGGTTATACCGATGTCACTGACTTGGATATCAGTGAAAGACAAATTACCGAGAAGAGTTAAATTCCGTGATGATCACTAGTTTGGCAGCTGTAGGTTGGTCTTCCAATTTTGGGAGCTCCATGTAATTGGTAATGAGCACAACATTATCACTTTAGCTATACATAAGTCATCTGAAAATTAATTTTGGGTCAATCGATTTTTGGGCCATTGATCTCTGCTTTAAGATTCGTGTACCTTTGTTTCGTTAAGTCCGTGCGTTGTCTTGGGCTTTTGGTTTTTGACTGACCCCATATTTAGATAGTCAATTCTTTAACGGGCCAAAACCCATTCCAACGTGACATAGCCTTCTTCTTTCTCATTTACTTTTACTTTTTTTATGTTTTTATGCATTTTTATTTTTATTTTCTTTATTAGTTCGTTTCTATTTTTTATCTTTTGGGTGTTTTTGTAATGTTTGGTGAGTGTAAATATATACATACAAATACTACATAATATGTGCCAAAATTTCACTATATGATTATTCTTTGCATATTACAAAAAGTGCAATTTCGGTGCAAGTTGTGTGCTAGTTTTATTTTTTTAATTTTATTTCTTCATAAGGGAAATATCAACTCCACTAATCCATTCTCTTTCAGAAAAAATTATTATTTTGATATTGTTTTATTTTTCTTTTTATTTTCGTTCTACTTTAAGGGTCATGCCAATGTCACTAATTCATCTGTTCTTAGTTTTTTTTGCGAAATATCCACTTTATATGGTTATTCTTGTATATTTTGAAAAAGCACAATTTTTATGTATATTTTTTGCAAATTTGGTCACTGTTTGTTTCTCCTTTTCTTTCTTCTTAAATGGTAATACCAATGGCACTAAGTCATCTTTCTTAGAAAATTCAACTATTTTGAGTTTGTTATATTTGTTTATTTTCTTTCCTCTTAAAGGGTAATACCAATGAGACTACGTCACTAATTCATTACTTCTTAGTAAACTTTTTCACTGAAATTCTACTATTGTATGCTTATTCTTGCATATTATAAAGAAATGCAACTTCGAGTAAATTGTGCGCAAATTTTATAATTATTTTATTTTATTGTTTTCACTTTCTTTCTTCTTAAAAGTTAATATCAATGTCACTAATTGATTCCTTCTTAGAAATGTATATTTTTTTATGTGTGTAAGTATAAATATGAGTACTAAATAATATGTGTGGAAATTACAGTAGAATGCAAAAATCGCACTATTATATGGTTATTGTTTGCATATTCCAAAAAGTGCAATTTCAGTGCAAAGTTGCATGCAAGTTTTTAAAGGTTTTCCATCTTTCATTTTCTTTCTTCTTGAAGGGTTTCATTCTTTTTTGAGAACTTCATTATTTTGATTTTTTAGTTTTCTTTTATTCTCTTTCTTCTAAAAGGGTAATGCCGATTCCAGAAATTCATTCTTCCATATAAATAATTATTATTTTTAGTTTTTCTTATTTTTTTAGTTTTTATTTTTCATTTTTTTTCTTTTCTTATGTAAGGGTAATACCAATGTCAGTAATCCATTACTTTTTAGAAAATGTTTTTTTAGAAAATTTCACTTGTATATGCTTATTTAGTCGGGTGATGAATTAGCCCTACTCAGTTTGTCTATGTGAGGCCTCTACGTGGTTGGCTACAAACACCAAAACAGCAAAACACGATATTGCATGATCGATTCATAACCGTTGAGTATGGCCGGCCTGCCCTTTACTCGACGGGAGCATCCAATGCGTCATGGACTGGTTTGAACTGATCCAAATTGGTGTAAATCAATTTTGATAAAAAAAACAACTTGCCCAAATTATGTTTCCAGGTGACAGCTAATCCGAACATTGTCGTAGCTGATGCCTTGGATAGTATGCCTTAGGATCACTCTTAAGGGGCCTTCTCTGATGCGTTGTTGTGGAAGAAGTGGATCTAGTCGCCATAGTTACTTATACTTTGTACTTTACTTGGTAATGACTTTGATCTTATTGCCTTGCATCAACATTGGTAAAGTTAATAAATATGGTTGTGTGCATGTAGAGGCCCGGGTTTCAACCTCCTTTTCGAAAGAAAGGAAAAAGGGATCACTCTTAGGAAATGCATTGATACGAGATTACTCCAATAATGGTTTGATTTGTCACGTATTGATGAATCTCTGCGATTTAGTGGGGAGGAAAATGTTGTTATCTAGAAGCTTGAGCCTAATGGAATATACTCTGTAAGACCTTTATAGGTTGACGTGAATTTTAGACGATTACCCATGTTTATGTCACTACTATTTGGCACTTGAATGTGCCTTCCAGAACCCACGTCTTCATGTGGTTGTTGGCTAACAAAAAGCTACTATTAACTAGGGATAATTTAGATAAGAGACAAATTGTTGATGATCTATCTTGTATTTTCTCTCAAGAGTCACAAAGTTGCATACATTTGTTTTTCAAATGTTTTGTTGTTATGTTTGAATAAATATAAGCCAGCACACTAGGATTAACCCATATGTTACTTATCAATTCATTGTCGATAGGTTAGCAATAAAAATCACCAAGCTATTGAGCTTGTTCGTGTTGTGACTCTCTGGTATTTAATGAAAGTTACAAATAGTTTCTGTTTTAGCGAAGCTCTTGGTCTGGTGTACAGGTTCTCTGGAGAAGCATTGCAATAGCCTGATCCGATGAATGATACTTTGATCAGGGCATGGAAAAGAGCATGTCTTGGAAATACTTGTGTCCATACGATGCAAGCTTGAAAAGGATGCCTTTTGGCCGAAGTACTCCATGGTGGCGAACTTTCAGGCAAGGAACGGAAATCCGGTTACTAGGAAGCCACCGTTGTAAACCCAACGAAGAGTGCAAGCGGAGGTAGGTGCCAGCAAGGGCGCTGCCCCCTAACATCACTGATTTAAGCCCTAATATGCATGTAAAGAGTGATGAATTATTGCTGAATTGGTCCATTCTCATAGGTTGGCCCTCCCTGACAAGGAATAACAACACTCTTTTTTTGCGAAAAAGGAATAAAAACACTCGACCACCCTAATTAAATTTTCCTTGCACCGCCACTACGTGCAAGGGTGTTATCGCTTCCATTGGAGGAGGACGGTTTCATGCTCTAGATTATACATGGCGTTGAACATCATGTTAGCTCATGTGATGTTATCTTTGTTTTGCTCTCACTCGAGGATGATTTCCATATTATTATTTTTATTTTAAAATACTTGGTCATGTGAATTGTTGTTGTTTAGTCTATATTGTTAGGAATGTTGTTCGGCCTCTCCGCGCGAGCGTCATAGCTGAATCCCGTTTGGTTTCACTTGGATGACGTAGAATCATAGTTGGAGCCATTTTCCAACATAAAAAGGGACGACGAGAGTGGAGGAAGGGAGCTCCTATTCAAACGATGTTTGCATGGAATAGTCACCAAAAACCTTACACAAGGTTACTTGGGTTCTGTCCAATAGCGTGTTTGTTGGCACGCTTGCTCACACACTTGTTTTTCTCCGCTTGAACGTTCAGAAAAACGCAGACCTAGCATCGGCTATCAATTTTCCAATCGAATATAAGAAACATGAATTCTTAAAAATCTTTATGAATTTTCAAAAACCTCGTGAAGTTTAAAAATATTCACAAATTTTAAAAAATAATGGTTAACTTTAAATATATTAGTAAAATTTCAAAATATTTATGAACCTGGAGAGTGTTTGATAATTTTAAAATATTTTTGATTTAAAAAATAATGAGTTAGATAATTTATTCGTGGATTCAAACAAAATTCATGAATTCAAAAAGGTTCATGAATTTCAAAAGTGTTCATAAATTCAAAATGGAAAACATAAAAAAAGAAAAAGCAGGAAAAAGGAAATAAAGTAGCAGATAAAACACAAAAAAGAAAGAAAATAACTAGCCTGGAAACCTTCCCAAAACCAAAAAAAGCCAGTCCCGTACATGTGTCGGTCAATTATAGCGAGGGTGCGCATTCATGTGGAGGTACTAGGCCATGAGCTAAGTGAGTACTGAGCGGGCCATGCATTTGGCAGGCTTGCACACGGCATTCTTGTGGCTTCTGGCATAACCTGGAGACAAGGTTCTCACCCCGGGAGCTATATCTCGTATTACGCGACACAGAACGATCTCTAGCCTTAAGAGTTCACAATAACGGGTCGGCATGTTAGCTCTCTTTAAAACAAAAATAGAAGAAAAATACATATCCCAAGATTTTGATCTCGGGTCTTCTCAATGTTTTTTACTGAAGCTAGCCATTGGGTAAGCGCCGAGTACGTGTTGCATACTAGGAGTTGCCTACTTATAGGGAAGAGTCACTTTTCAATGTTTTTTCTAGTTTTTTAGATTTTTGTTCCCTTTTGTTTTTCCTTGGTTTTTCTTCGCTTCTTTCTACATTAGTACTGTTTTTCTGTTCTTACTTTTTTGTTTCTTTTTCTTCGGTTATCTTTTTTACTTTTCCCTGATTTTTTGTTTTTCTTTTCATTTGATTCGGTTTTCTTTGTTCCTTTATCGGTTTTCAATGCCTTTTTTCCTTTTCTTTTTCTTCATATATCTTCGGTTTTGTTTTATTTCTTTCCCATTTTTCATCTGTTTTTCTTTTTATTTTCCCTCGGTTTTCCATTGTTTCTATGCACACTTTTAGTACATATCTAATAACAAATTTAGCACGCGTTTCACATTTTTCATATACAAGTTTGACATTTTTTAATACATAGTCAACATTTTTTCCATACACATTTTTTTAACATTTTTCAAATCCTTAATTAAAATTTCTCAAATACAAGATTAACACTTTTTGTATATTTCGTTAACATTTTTCTATACATTTTAAATTTTTTCCCAAAATACTTTATTAATTTTTAGAAAATAAAATATTAACATTTTTTAATATATGTACGCATTTAACATTTTTCAAAAATACTTGTTCAAATTTATTTTCAAAATATTTGATTAAGATTGTATATGAATCATCAAATTTTTTTCATCAATGTTTGAATACATGGTCTACATTTTTTCTATACACATTCAAAATTTTCCAAATGCTTGATTAAAAAAATTAAAATACTTTTTCAAGATTTTTTAAAATACTTGGTTAAATTTTTTGTATACATGATTAAATTTTATCATCATTTTCTAGTACATGGTCAATATTTTTCTATGCATTTAACATTTTTCAAATGCTTCATTAAAAAATTTCAATACTTGTTCAACATTTTTGTCAAATGCTTGAATAATTTTTTTAAAATACACGTGCAATTGTTTTTCATATGCATTGTTTTTTGTGTATACATTTTTCGTATATGTGATGAACATTTTCTCTATACACATTTAATATTTTTTGAAAGATTTGTCGAGATTTTTCAAATGTTTTTTGCAGACTATTTTTTAATATATATATTTGGAATATACTAAAGCATAAAAAATGGAAAAAGAAAAACATAAAACGTAAAAAGAAATAGAAAAAAGGCTGTGGCCTCGCCCGTACCTGGCCGGCCCATTGTGCTCCCGCCTTCAGTTGAGGGACCCCAATGTCTCGCTTGAAGCGAAACATAGTGGCGCCCAGGTATGTCTCGCTAGTACATAGAAGCGCAAAAGAGAGACCTATGTACTTGCAACTTATTGGGCAACTTTCGGTGGAGAGACTATTTTCTTGCTCATTTTTTTTGTCTAAAAAAAGACTATTATCTTGGTTATTGCGAGACAGAAGAAGTGGTCGCCTTCAGTGCCACCGCAAGTGGGCCAGAAAACAAGTTGTTCTCTCTTTTGCGCTCGTGAATGTCTGATAACCCACAAGTATAGGGGATCAATTGTAGCCTCTTTTGATAAGTAAGAGTGTCGAACCCAACGAGGAGCTAAAGGTAGAACAAATATTCCCTCAAGTTCTATCGACCACCGATACAACTCTACGCACGCTTTTACGTTCACTTTACCTAGAACAAGTATGAAACTAGAAGTACTTTGTAGATGTGATAGGATGCGTTTGCAAGATATAAAGAGAACGTGAATAAAAACTAGGGGTTGTTTACATAAAGACACAACTTAGTTAGTTTTAGTAGAGAGCTTTTTGTCACGAGAAAGTTATTCATCCCTAGGCAATCGATAACTAGACCGGTAATCATTATTGTAATTTTATATGAGGAAGAGGCATAAGCTAACATACTCTCTCTTCTTGGATCATATGCATTTATGATTGGAACTCTAGCAAGCATCCGCAACTACTAAAAATCATTAAGGTAAAACCCAACCGTAGTATTAAAGTATCAAGTCATTTTTATTCCCATAGGCCATGACCCATTTATCTGTGTTTGTGTTTCTATCACTCACGCAATGCAGACAATAAGCAAACCATGAACATATTGCAAACCCTACAGCAGGGATCCCTCACGCTTGCGCGATATGGAGAGCACCATAGGACAGCACCAATAATAAAACATGCAACTCAAACCAATCACGATCATCAATGAATCCATAGGACAAAACAGATCTGCTCAAACATCATAGGATAGCCATATATCACTGGAAAATAATATATAGCGTTGAGCATCATGTTCAAGTAGAGATTACAACGGGTAAAAGAGGGGTTACACCGCTGCATAGAAGGGGGAAGAGTTGGTGATGACGGCAGTGAAGTTGTTGGTGTACATCGTTGTCATGATGATGGCCCCGGCGGCGTTTCGGCGCCACTAGGAGAGAGGGGAGAGAGCCCCCCTTCTTCTTCTTCTTCTTCTTCTTCCTTAACCTTCCCCATAGATGGGAGAATGGTTTCCCTTCTGGTCCTTGGCTTCCATGGCGGTGGAGGGGCAGGAGCCCCTCCAAGATTGGATCTCTCTCTCTGTTTTCTTGTGTTTCCGCGCTTTCAGATTCTGGCCTTTCATCGTTTCTTAAATTATCGAAGATCCGTAACTTCAATTGGGCTGAAATTTTAACACGATTTCTATCCGGATATTAGCTTTCTTGCGCCAGAAGAAGGGCACCATCCGCCTTACGGGGTGGCCACAAGGTCAGGGGCGCGCCCTCCACCCTTGTGGGCCCCTCGAGCATCGTCTCGCGTTGATTCTTTTTCCCAAAAATCACATATATTCCAAAACTAATCTCCATAAGTTTATGCCCCGTTTGGACTCCATTTGATATGGATTTTCTGCGCAAGAGAAAACATGCAACAAACAGGAACTGACACTAGGCACTGAATCAATATGTTAGTCCCAAAAAATAGTACTCCCTCCGTCCCATAATATAAGAGCGTTTTTAACACTAGTATAGTGTAAAAAATGCTCTTATATTATGGGACGGAGGGAGTATAAAAAGTTGTCAAAAGTATGTAAAAATTGTAAAATATTGGCATGAAACAATCATAAATTATAGATACGACGGAGACGTATCAGTGTCTCGCTAGTAGATAGGTTTTCCCTTCGCCCAAGATTTGCTGCTACTAGACCCGTCTAGTATGTTGTTTTCTATTTTTTGAGTTTTGTTCGTTTTTTCCGCTGTCCTTTTTGTCCTTTTGTCCATTTATTATTATCATGATCATCATCATTATTGTTTTTATTATTATTCATCTATTTGATTTGTTTTACAATTTTATTTGTAAATCCACATGTATTAAATAAAATATTCATATTCTATTTAAAAATATCCCTTGTTCTGTCCTATAAAATGTTTACTGTATCTATAGTTTGGAGAATGTTAACCATGTACTTAAAAATATTCATCACGCATTTTAAAACATGTTCATCACAATTTTTAAAAAATCATAATGTATTTAAAACATGTTCATCTTGTATTTTAGCTAATGATCATCGTGTATTTTACAAAAGCAATCTCGCTCATTTGAAATACTCATTGTGTATTAAAAAAATGTTCATCGCATATAAAAATATAATTGCAGGTGTTAAAAATGTCCACTGTGCAATTTATATTTTTTCTGCGTATTAGAATGTTGTTCATCCTGGATGTAAAAAATGTGCATTGTACTTTAAGAAGGTTTATCATTGTTAATCCTATTTTTGAAATGTTTTATGTAACAAAAGTATTTATACGTTTTGATAAATGTTCATGTAAATTTAAAATGTATATGCATATTTTTTAATAAACATTTGTGTATTTTGACATTGTTCTTGCACATTTTAAAAATTGATCGTGTACTTTTCAAATAGAAAAGGAACAGAACATTGAAGACACACCCACACATGTTTCAGATGCACACATGAAGTGCGGGAGAAAAAACAAGATTAATGACCCAAACGCAAGGGAGCAGAAAGAAAATTAGCTTCGGTAGTTTAGGCTTAGCCCACGTGGGGGTGTCCTACGGGCGAGTCGCTCTTAATTCTCACCCGTAGACCATCAAGATTAGATCTCCTAGCGCAGCTCCATGTAGCGCATACCCCCCTTGCGCGCGCTGCTGTTTCAACGGCCGGCCCATTCCGGGGTTTCAGCCCCAACAGGTTTTGGGAAGGTTCTAGGACCTTCCCTGAACCGGGTTTTTCTGGTTTACTTTAGTTTTTTTCGTCCTTTTTATTTTATATTTTTGTTCCATTTTCCGATTTCTTATTTATTCTTTTTTATTTGCGAAAATCATTTAATGTGCAGTTTTTCTTTTTTTCTACTTTCCCATTTCTTCTTTTTTGGCCATGTTTCAAATTTGCAAATAATTTTTCTCAAATTGTGAACATTTTTCAAAGTGGAACGTTTTTCAAATTGCCGAACATTTTTTTGAATTGATGAGCAATTTTTAGAAATTCATGAACGTTTTTGAACATCTTTTCAAAATCATGAACGTTTCTTCAAATCGTGAACATTTATTTGAAATCCTACACATTTTTTAGATTCATGAACATTTTTCATATTAACCAACACTCCTAGAAATTGGGTACATTTTCTGGAAAACATGAACATTTTTTAAAATTTTGTGAATTTGGCGAACATTTTTTAAAATTTGTGAACATTTTTCGGAATTCTCGAATATATTTTTAATATTGTGAACCTTTTCCTAGAATCTCATGAACATTTTTGAAATTGTAAAGAAACTAAATAGATGAACATTATTCTTGAAATTACAAACATTTTTTGAATCATTGAGTATTTATCGTGAACATTTTACAAATCCCGACGATCTTTGAACTCAAGAATAATTCAACAATTTAGCAACTTTTTCCGAAATCCCGAATTATTTAAAGAAAAATCTAAAATCAGAAAGAAATGTCAAGGGGCTCCCCGCCCCACACATGGGCCGACCCGTGAGGGTGCGCGCTCCTGTGGCTGCCGGTGCGTAAGGCTTTGCCTGAGCGAGGCACAATGGGCCAGCCCGCGAGCTCACTTGAGCACAAGTTTTTCATTGTTTTTCCAATTGGTTCGGTCGGAAACTGACTATTTGATTTTTTGTATGAAGCAAAATAATTAAACCATATTCAAGAAAAAACATTATGTGTTACAAAAATTAGTATGTATTCAAATGTTCACCACATATTAGAAAAAGATCATCGTGTAACAAAACATTTAATGTATATTAAAAATAGTTTATATTTAAACTATATGCATTGTATATTATGAAAATATTCATCATGTATTATAAAATAACATCAAAATAGTATGTGTGTTGTAATGGGGGAGAAGAATACCATACACCTCTAGCCCAATAACCATGACTCAAGACCCTGATAGGTTCACGCCCTTTATTTGAACACATGACATTTCATCTTTGTTGCCACTTATGCTCCTTCCCAACCGCATCGCCGGTGGCCTCAGTGCTCACACAATCACAACACATTTGAATGTTGTCAATCCTAAGGCGTCTCACTCTCTCTCTACTTAAGATGAGAAATTTACCTTTTTCTGTGAGATTTTGGCGAGGTGTGCATGTTTGGTTAGAGATGGTTTCTTTCTTCCCGATACAGTTTTGTTGAGGAGTTCATTTCCATTCCAAATCAGCAATGACGGATCATGCACTACTGAAGGTTTCACCCTAAATAGTATTTTAATGGTTAAAAAGTAAAATAACATCATATTCAGATTCTACACATTTTTAATCAAATTTCATATATAACATGTTAAATTTGGAGTTACCTTTTAAAAATAACATCATATTCAGATTCTACGTATTTTTCTAATGAAATTTCATACATAACATGTTAAATTTGCTATTACGATTTGAAAGATATGGATATTTTTTAAGCATTTGATGTGTACCGTGGGTTGATTGACCCAAACATCACGGGGTTTTCTGAAAAAAACAATGAAAATCTGACTTTAAAGGAGGACTTCAGGTTGATTAACCGAGACTACATGGGGTTCTCTGCAAAAAAATCTGAATTAAAATAGAACCAAAGCTTGATTAACCGAGACCACAGGAGGGGGTGGTGGTGGGGTTCTGCAAAGTGAAAATCGGACTTAAAATAGGATCACATTTTGATTAACGGAAACTATTGTGCGTTTCTGCAAAAAAATTAAAAATTGACGGACGGGTAGAAGCACTATTCCCTTTATTACTAGAATAGATTCATCATATATTGAAAATGTCGATATATATTAAAAAATGTTCAGCATATATTGAGGATATATTTGTTGTATAGGAAACCAATAAAGAAGAAAGATAAACCAAAACCCCAAAGAAAGGAAAAGCTAATGAAAAAGGAAAAATCACCTAATACTGGAATGAGAATGAATAAGAAAATTCCAAAACTTTATTTGCAAAAAAAATCCAAAACTTAAAAATCTAAAATAAAAAATAAAAATAGAACTGCGGAAAAACAGGAGAACAAGAAAATACAAACATAAAACCAGAAATAATAATCAGTGAAACCACTTTTGAAGTTAACTAACGACACTTGAGTCGGCCCGGGGAACGAGCGCCCACGTATCGCGTCGCGTCTATTTGACGCCTGCGGGCGTCAACGGAATTGCCCTTCAAAGTTGGCCTGTTTCAGTTCTATAGAACGGGCCAACCAGGGAACACAATGGGTGATTTCTAAAAGAGAGGACGGGGGAGCTCCTATGCGCCGCTCGCTGCGGCAAATTGTCGAGCGGACGCACAGGCGCGTCTCCAGCTGGGCCGGCCCATTCGGGAAACGCATTGTAAAATGCCCCAAAAAGCTCAGCTCGAGAGAGGGATCGAACCAGGGACCTCCATCTTTGTATGCACGAGCATAGCCATCGCGATAGACAAGCTTTCTTGGTTTGCTACGGCGTGCGGAGCTAAATATAATGGAGACCCGAACATTTTCTCAAATTCCTAACACGAAAATTATTTTGAAAAGGTGTTTCTTAAAAAGAGAACACTTTCCAAATTTTAGAAGAAAAACTAAAAGGCTTGAACAATTTTTTGATAAACTGAACACTTTTTAAAATGCCGAACATTTCTTGAATTTAGAGAAGAAAATTTTGAAATCGAGAACAAAATTTGAACATGAACATTTTTTTAAAGCATGAACATTTTTTTAATCTTGAGAACAAATTTGAAACGGAGAACAAATTTGTAAGAGCGGAAATTTCAGAACAAAATTTGAACATGAACATTTTTTAAAGCACGAACATTTTTTTAATCTTGAGAACAAAATTTGAAACAGAGAATAAATTTGGAAGCGCGGATTTTTTTTAAAAGCATGAACATTTTTTTGAATCTTGAGAACAAATTTTAAAACGTAGAACAAATTTGAAAGCGCGAACAATTTCTTAAAGCACGAACATTTTTTGAAATATTGAGAACAAATTTTGAAACAGAGAACAAATTTGAAAATCCTGAATATATTTGGAAGGGCAAACATTTTTTGAAAACCTGAACAAAAAAGTTGAAGTTCGATACATTATATTAAGTTCGAAAGTTTTGCACTTTTTTGTGTAACGAGAACATTTTTTGAATTTTGAGAACAATTTTTAGAAAACTGAAAATTTTATGAAAAGGCAAACAAAATTTGAATATTTTGAAAAAAGAGAAAAGAAAAAGGAAATGAAATAAGAAACCAAATAAAGAAAACAAACAGAAAAAACAAAAAAGAAGAAAAGAAAAAGGAAACAGAAAGGAATTTGTAAATCTGAAGAACAAAAAGGAAATAGAAAGAGAAGAAAAGGAATTGAAAAAATGAAATAAAGAAACAGAAAAACAAAGAAAGAAGAAAAAAGAAAAAGAAAAAAAGAAACAGAAAAAGAAAAAGAAAAAAACGAAAAAACCGATGAAAGCAACGGAAACCCGGTTCAGGGAACCTTCTAGAAGGTTCACAAAACCAGATTGGGCAGTTGGTAACGTATCTAAGTGGGCCGGCCCAGGCAGCATCGCTCGGTTGTTCCCTCTGTGTGAAGCGCCCGCATTTTGTCGCAGTGAGCGGCCAATAGGAAATTCCAGAAGACGGTGCCATTTATTCTGGGTTTGACCCGGCTCTGGTTGCGATCATTTTGATGGACCAAAGGTGAAGACGGTTGCAATTTGCGAATCTTTGCTTTTTTTTCTTAGAATTTTTTATTCATATCACGAATCAGTACAAAGTAGTTGATCCTTACAAGCACACTGAAACACAAACACAAAGGACGATGAGCACCTAGAGTACCCTAAGACAATCCTAATACAAGAAGATCTCCGGAGCCCTGTGTCATCATCCCAAAATCTTGAGAGAAGACCCCTGCAACGGAAGAATCTGCAACCAGTCGCAAGCAGGTCATCCTCTTCGACCACCGTACAATTGCCGCTACGCTGCTTCCTCCTTTCTTGACACCAGCGCTGAGAGGGCATAGACATCAATCCAACACACCTGCAACAGCCGTCACCATTTTTGGCTTTGAGTACCGTGAAAAGTGTCCCTTCCGGAAGGAAGAGAACCCGAGTCATCCGACCGGTCCAGCACCGCGGCCGGGCCATCCGCCCGGATAAAGCAGGATCTCCCACCAGTATCAGCGCAGAGTAAGGAGAAGAACAGCAGCAGCAAATCATACCAACAAGGAAGAAGAAGGGTTTTCGTCTCCCTGCATCCATCGCCCATCTAAGGACCCAAACGGCCAGTGTCGATGGACCTCCAGCCACCATAGCCCGCGACCATGACGAGATCCGGGGATCCCCAACCCCGCTGGCTCCTAGACGAAGGCAAAAGCCTCGCCTAACCGCGAACGGAGCCCGGAAAAACTATTCCAACGTGACACTACCGCAACGGCCTCGGCAACGTCTCCCTCAACCCTAATTCTACCACACACCCACCTAGCGAACATACCCGAGGTTCCCCCTTCCTCACGCCGCCGGAGTGGCCGACGGAGAGAGAGGGAACCGGCGGCGCCCTCGTCGCCTCCCTTGATTGCCTTGTGCGATCCTACTTTTTCGGGGTGGTTCGATCGATGTGAGATACAAGGCTGGGGAGTAGCATTTGCAAATCTTTGCTGCAACAATGCCGGCCCATGTACAAAAAAAGCTGTTGGAGCCGCAGGTCTCACGCACGCGCTGAGCTTAAAGAAGCGAGGGGAGAAGTGGATCTCACAACCGGAGGGTGGATTTGTGGGCGGTGGAGTAGCAAGAGGAGCAGGAGCCGGCGGCGTCGTAGAGAAGATTGTCAGGTGGGAAACTGGTCAGTACGGACTCTCCACTGTCATATCCGTGACCGTGAGCATCTTATATGTCTTCGCACCTTTTTTTTAGGGGTAGGGCGTTTTGGCTCCCGGCTGAACAGTGACTAAAAAGAATGGTAAAATATTTTTGAAACATTCTGAATTTTTTTGGATGTTCACGTTAGTGTCGTGAGCATGTTTGATAATGTCTTGCGAAACGAAGCAGTAGTGTTTCATCGGTGCAAAAAACAAATTTGAGGTGACATTTTAGTGTAAAATTTGGTGTTCCATTTTATTTTAGTTTTGCACGGGCCAGAATGTTTAAGCTTTTTGTCTAACACTTTACAGGTAGCATTTGTATGTCACAATGAATACATACAAATTTTATGGGGACCATTTTGACATTTTAAAAACCATTTTTCAAGCGCACGAGCACGTGCTCCTAGGAGCCAAATGCTTTGCACTCAATATTTTGTCAGTTTTGCTAAAAGTTTGGGTCATCTCAGACTGCTTATTTTAGCGCCGAGAACTGTCTATCTAATGCTGAGAGTGCAAGATTACACAATTTTGTAAACTCAAGAAACAATATTACAATCTTGTTTGCATTACATGGATAGCGTGATTGATCCTAAAAAAACAAGATGGACAACGCTATTATAACCACAACACGATGTTTCAAAAAAGAAACACAACACGTGGACATTTTTGTAGTCTATTTGCAAAATCACTGAGATATATAATACACTTTTTTTGGGGGAAAAGCCTCCAATCTATTTACCTTCAATCATGATAGTACAACGAACATCAGAAATAATAAAAATTAAATGCAGATATGTAGACCACCTAACGATAACTACAACCACTAAAGCGACCCGAAGACGCGCCGCCATCACGCCCTCCCTCGCTGGAGCAGGGCAAAACTTGTTATATTAAACAGTCGTGAAGTCGTCGTGCTAAGGCCCCATAGAACCAGCGCACCAGAACAACATCCGCCGACGATGAAGAGTAGCGTAGATCAGAAGGATTCAACCCGAAGGTACACGGACATAGACAAACGACGACCAGATCTGAACAGATCCACCGAAGACACGCCTCCACACGCCCATCGAGATGCTAGACGCACTATCGGGATGGGGGCTAGGCGGGAAGAAACCTATTCCATTTTCAGGGAGCCGCCACCGTCTCGCCTTCCTAAACAGGACACAGCCCTAACAAAACTCAAAGAAACATCTAAAAAAAGAGCCCTCCCGCCGGCAAGGGCCCTAAAGCCACCGGAGACGGTGTGGATCAGCGCCGAAGCCGGCAGGAGGTAGAGGAACTCTAGTTTTTTTTGAGAGATGACTATATTTATTGTACTACATAAACAAATTGTTAAAACAAGGTGAACAATTTTATATTTTTCGAAACAAATTTACAGAATCGGCTAAAAATAAAAATAAAATCCTTGGAGGGAACTAACAAAAAAATTTGTTGATATTATTCTAACTAACAAAATTTATTTATTGAGTCAATTTACAAAGTCACTCTTTTGGTGGTTCCTCCTCTACCATGTCGCAACGAGTCCTTGTGGGTGTTAGAGTTTGTGAAAAAACAAGACAATTTTTTTTATACGCACACTCATCCTATGAACGCAAACACACACTACCCTATAAGCACCTTTGATAGACTGATCTGACACGTCATCTTGAGATTGACGAAATTGCCATAAACGTCTTTGTAGTCGACGGGAACGACTCCTTTCACTAAACGCATATCACCGGAAGACCTAAAATAAATTCAGAAAATACGAGCACCAATGTCAAGTCTAGGACTTGATGATAGGCTGGAAATACCATTGTCCTCCTAATCATCCAATCACAAATTGATTCGCAAAAACAAATGACAGTTGAACAGTAAACACAAACCATAACCCTTTATTAATGAGGGACGAGATGTGTCGGTTAGACTAGCCACAGTGCATAGTAACATACACTAGTAACATATACATATCCCTAGACTATGTTACTACCTTCATAGTGGGTAGTAACATAAGTGTGGTAACATGGAAAGCTTCATTTATTAGGTTATAGACTCATATTGCATTGGAACATGTGATGTTACAGTAATTAGCTAAGTTACTATAACTACTTCTCTCCTCATTAACTCACTGCCGCATAAGCAAATTTGTTCAGTTGGACTCGATGTTACTGCTGAAGTTACTCCCACTGTGGCTAGTCTTAGTAAGATGTTAACCACCTGTTGATTACAATAGATGATATTACTTAACTAACAGATGCTAATTACTCTTCTGTTTTCATGTTAGTTGTCCCTGGTTTAATATAACTTTGTACCAAAATCAGCAACAACTAATATGAAACGGAGGGAGTAATTACTAACACCCTGCCTAATCTCTGCTTTGACCATGTTGAAACATCATCTTGAAAAATGCTTCTAAAAACATGTGGGTAAATTACAGGGAGCTATACATAATATGACATGAAAAACTCATGTAGAACATTGTTGAATCTTGTCTCGTCGCCAAGAAATCCTAGGGTTTCTCTGCCTCCTGCCGGCGCCATCGCCGGTCCGCCTCAACTTCGGTGGCCTTAGGGCCATGGCGGCACAGTGGACCCCAGCCCTTGCTGGCGAGAGGACTTCTTTTTAGATGTTCCTTCAAGTTTTGTTAGGATCTGTGTCCTGCTCAAGAAGACGAGATGACGACGGCTCTCTAAAGATGGAATAAGGCTCTCCCCTCCTAGTCCTCGGCTCTGTTAGAAGGGACAGAGAAGGATTGGTGAAAATCATATTTATTGCTTGAGCCTCGTGGGCATATATATAGGAGTGAATGATCAACTCGGAGTACAAGACAAGGCAGGACCAAATCCTAGTCTATCCTATACTTATTAATAATCATAATACTCAACATCCCCCCACAGTCACAACAGTAGCGACGCAGATGATGAAACTAGAGAAGAATCTGAAGACAAGCCGACGTACACCAACACGACGGCAACCTGTGGCTTGGTCGGCGGTAGGCACGGGCTTGGGGATGTGCGCGGCGAAGACATGCGCGTGATCGGTTGATCAAACCGACGGCGGCACTGTATGCGCCATGGCGGGGATGACACGCAGATCGAAGTCGATGGCGACGTTGTCGGTGATGTCCCGGGCGCTGACGACAAAGACAGACCAACAATGGAGATCGCACGGACGAGTGGCCGGCAGCAACGCACGAAGGCGTCCCTTGGGCGGTGCGTCCAGCCTTGCCACGTGGTTGATGATGAAGCGGCCGGTCTATAATCGACGGCCGCGGCGGGCGATGCAAACTGATCTTAGATCGGAAAACCAAAGAGAAATAACATCGATCAATCGATCGACGAGAGAGAAAAACGCCAATCAACGGATCGGGAAAATGACTCTCTAGGGAAACCGGTCAACACGACCGGTGGACGAAACCTAGGTATGGGCGGCGCAGCCCCCAGCGGCGGTCATGGAGGCCAACTGCCCCGGGGGCAGCGCGCGGGGCAAAAGCGGCGGGCAGCGGCTAGGGTTGGATCAGTTAGGCTGATACCATGTTAGAAGGGATAGAGAAGGATTGGTGAAAATGATGTTTGTTGCTTCAGCCTTATGGACATATATTTAGGAGTACAATGACCAACTTGAAGTACAAGACAAGGCGGGTCCAAATCCTAGTCTATCATATAGTTCCTAATAGTCATAATACTCAATAGTCTCGATGGTGCGTCTAGCATCTTCGGTGTGCGTGTGGAGGTGTGTCTCCAGCGGATATATCCTTGGTGGATTTTCTTGGACCTCGTCGTAGTTTGTCTACGTTCTTGTGTCTTCTTCTGATAGACGCATCGATTACTTTAAAGAATATATTAGTCCCAATGGTTTTTGCTAGATACGTTAGTGCTCCAATTGCACCCCACATATGGAAACTCGTGTTCCAATACCCTTCATTATAACCCTTAGGCCTAAATGATACTTTGCCTGGATTAGGAGATCTGACGACCATTAGTGTCTTTGATGGATATGCCTTATTCGTGATCTTTTCAAGCATCTTTTGGATATATGCAGACTCATGAAATCCAGAAGGAATATCTTCAGGTTGTAAGGCCAATCAACAATTGTCATATCCAAATCTTTCATCTTAAATTTTGTCTTAGATGATTAATTGTCTCATGTATTTCTTTTGTAGTTTCAATGATATTCAAATCATCAACATGCACAAAAATGATACGTAATTCATAAGTGGATTTTTTTGATAAACACACATGGGCAATCATCATTATTTCAGTAACCCTTCTACAGCCCGTGTACTTCATATAATGACTTAAGATCTGCACAATACATACATGTTGCGATTAGCATTCGGATTTGGAACCTTCATTCCCTCAGGCAATTTCATATGAATGCCTGAATCAAGTGATACATACAAATATGAAGTCACTACATCCATCTAGAAAAAAACATTTTCATTGCAAGTGATATTAAATATTGGAAGGTTATTGCACTGATAATATGAGAAAACTTCAGGCATCTTCAAGGTACCAAGGATCTTGGTTTGTTCTACTATAAAATGGTGAGAGATAATGGTTGGGTATTGTGATGATGGATGTCTATCAGATCCTCATAATGACAGATCACATACTGATTTTGTCTTCTGAAAGAGAGATAAAACCTTCTTTTGAAAGTCGACAAAACAAACTTTCGTGACGTTCACAGTTCATTTTGAAATCATTGATTTGTATGAAGCATCACGTGAGTGCACACGACGTCATAGAATGATAACTCTGTTTAAAAATTCGAGTGGGATTGATTCATTGGAAATGCCCATACATACGCAGACACTCATACCACGCATATACACTCACCTCTATGAGTGCACACACGCACATCCTACCCCTATAAGCACCTCCGAGAAAATGAGTCGGCACATCATCTTGAGATTGATGAAGTTGTCATAGACGCCTTCGTAGTCGACGGGAATGTCTCCTCCCACTGAACGCACAACGCCGAAATGCCTGAAGTAAATTCAGGAAAATGCGAGCACCAATGTAAGTCTAGGACTTGAGCCCTGCTTTGCTCGGGATATCACTGTCCCCCTAACCATTCAACCACAGGTTGGTTTGCATCTATTAAGATATTGTTGCATTTATTATGCAGGGGAAGACATGTTATACAAAGAGCAATATGAGAAATCATATTTCTTTGAATTTATTTTATCCCCTTGAGTTACATAAAAATATTTTTACAAATAAAGTCATATGATAACCTCGTTGATTTGTTTACAAAGTCCTTACCATGATCATTATTCTAAAAGTATATTACTGAAATTGATATGAGATGGCTTCGTGTTTTGCAAAATATAGTTAGCTCCTACATAATAACTTGGTTAATACCGTTGGATCTTTCATATTGCATCATTTTCCTTTATGATCTTTTTGTTGGGGAACGTAGCATGCAATTTCAAAAAAATTCCTACGATCATGCAAGATCTATCTAGGAGATGCATAGCAACGAGAGGGGGAGAGTGTGTCCATGTATCCTCATAGACCGAAAGCGGAAGCGTTTAGTTAACGTGGTTGATGTAGTCGAACATCTTCATGATCCAACCGATCCAAGTACCGAACGTACGCCACCTCCGTGTTCAGCACACATTCAGCTCGATGACGTCCCTCGAGCTCTTGATCCAATAGAGGGTCGAGGGAGAGTTCCCTCAGCACGAGGCGTGGTGACGGTGTTGGTGATGTGATCCGCGCAGGGCTTCGCCTAAGCACTATGACGCTATGACCAGAGGAGTAAATTGTGGAGGGGGCACCGCACACGGCTAAGAGAACAACTGATGTGCCTTTGGGGTGCCCCCTGCCCCCGTATATAAAGGAGGGGAGGAAGAGGTCGGCGGCCAGAAGGGGCGCGCCATGGGGGGAGTCCTACTTGGACTCCTAGTCCAAGTAGGATTCGCCCCCCTTCCTTCCAACGGAGAGGGGAAAGGGGAAAGGGGGGAGAAGGAGAAGGAAAGGGGGGGGGGGCGCCCCCAACCCTTGTCCAATTCGGTTTGGGCAGGGGGGAGGCACACGCCACCTCCTATGGCAGCCATCCCTCTCTCCACTATGGCCCATGAGGCCCATTAACTTTCCCGGGGGGTTCTGGTAACCTCCCGGTACTCCGAAAAATCCCCGATCTTTTTTGGAACCATTGCGGTGTCCGTATATAACCTTCCAATATATCAATCTTTACCTCTCGACTATTTTGAGACTCCTCTTCATGTCCGTGATCTCATCCGGGACTCCGAACAAACTTCGGTCACCAAACACACAACTCATAATACAAATTGTCATCGAACGTTAAGCGTGTGGACCCTACGGGTTCGAGAACTATGTAGACATGACCGAGACACATCTCTGG
Organism: Triticum timopheevii; assembly: GCA_963921465.1. Classification (NCBI taxonomy): domain Eukaryota; kingdom Viridiplantae; phylum Streptophyta; class Magnoliopsida; order Poales; family Poaceae; genus Triticum; species Triticum timopheevii. Next base: position 271,684,083 of record OY997262.1, on the reverse strand, counting down.
TCAATAACCAATAGTGGAACCTGGATGCACTACAAAAAAAAGACACATCCGTGACATTTTGGGCCGAACGAATTTTTTTCTGTCATACATATGACACTTCTATGACGATAATTGTGACAAAACCCGGTATCATCGTAGATGTGGTGGGCTCCTACTTCTATGACAAAAAATCATGACAGAAAATGGGCTTTTCGTCCTGGGCGGGCCAGAGACGCAGCTGCATGACATTCTTTGGGCCGTCCATGACGGAAAAAACCGTGGTAGAAGCGAGGGCGAGGAAAATTTCGAGGAGTTGCCGGTTACAATGGGAGGTCGGGGGCCGAGCGATGCGCGTTTCTCTCGTACACGTACGCGCGTGTGTGCGAGGCGTTGGCTCTAACTGAACCCGAGCAAGGCATTGGGCTCTAACTGAACCCGAGCGATTGCACTGCAGGCTAGCGTTACTGAACCCGAGCGATCGATCGATGGCTGTTAACTGAACCCGATCGAGCGATTCCTTCGCTACTGCTGCTAACTGAAGCCGATCGATTGGATGAACAGTGAGCGTTGGGGGGGGGGGGGTTGGATGAACAGTGAGCGGTGGCGTTGCCTCTGGATGAACAGGACCCCGTGGTGTGGAGGGCTGGATGAACAGTAGACAGTGGAGGGGTGGCCGTGGAGGGGTGGTTGAACAGGACCCCGTGGTGTGGAGGGCTGGATGAACAGTAGATGGTGGAGGGGTGCCCGTGGAGGGGTGGTTGAACAGGAGCCGGTGGAGCAGCGCGCGGTGGAGGCTGGATGAACAGGAGCCCGTGGAGGCTGGAGGAGGTCGACGGTAGCCCGTGGAGGTTGGAGGAGGTCGACGGTGGAGATGAACAGTATCTCGTGGAGTCTCGTTTTGCGGTACGCCACACCCCTCCCGATGAACAGGACCCCCGTTTCGACCGTAGGAGGTCCGTTTCCTCCGTTTTGCGGTACGCCACACCCCTCCCGATCAACAGGACCCCCGTTTTGACCGTAGGAGGTCCGTTTCCTCCGTTTTGCGGTACGCCAGACCCCTCCCGATGAACAGGATCCCGTTTTGAATGTGCCCGGTCGAACACAAGGCCGTTTCCTCTGTTGTGCGGTATGCCAGGCCTCGTTTCCATCACCTGTTCCGTCCAAGCCCTCCCGATGAACACGACCACGCATTCTGTTCCGACCCAGCCGGTTGGCTCCCACGCGTTCCGTTGCCTCCCGATGAACACGACGCATTCCGTTGCCTCCCCATGAACACGATGCATTATGTTGCCTCCCCATGAACACGACGACGACGCTATTTCTTTGTTCTGACCCAGCCATGTACACGAGCCCTGGCCATACGTATGCGCGAGTAGGCGTTCGAGACCCCACCCGTATGTACACATACGTGGCCGTATTTTCTTTCTTGCACCCTGGCTGCTGTACGTACGTGTACATGCTACGTGCGCGCCTCTACTACGATATGTGCGCGCCTCTACTACGACACATGCGCGCCTCTACATCGACCACTATATACGTACATGTTCGTGACCAGGATGACAACGCTACGTACGCTCCGACCAGGTGGGTCCCGACTGTCAGGCACTTCCTTGCCTGCGAAGATGTAGCTGGTGGGTCCCAGCAGTCAGGGGGGCGAATCGTTTTGTTTTTTTTTGCCCGGACGCACTTCCTTGCGTGCGAAGGTGTAGCTGGTGGGTCCCAACAGTCAGGGGGCGAATCGTTTTTTTTTCGGACGCACTTCCTTGCGTGCGAAGATGAGGCTAGTGGGTCCCAGCAGTCAGGGGGAAACATTTTTTCCGCGAAATACAGTGGCCCGTCCGATGGATCCCAGCTGTCAGGTGGAGGAATCATTATTTTCTGCGTAATAAGGAGGCACTTCCTTGCTGCGGCCGTGGACCCAGCTGTCAGCCTCTCCACGTACAGTCCACGTCCGATGGAAGTCGTTACTTGACCATGTTGACCAGGCCGTGCCGAGAGCACCACGGCGGTGGACGACAGCGAGGCCTAGGAAGGGGACGACGCGGAGCTGGGAAAGATGCGGCAGTGGAAGCCCGCACAGAGAGGAGTACGAGGGTTCACTGGTTCGGCTGCGGTGTGAGGCTGTCGTCGCCGCGGGCCTGGCCAGCGGTGGGAATAGTAGGGGGCAGTGAGGCCTCCGCGGCAGCACAGCCGACCACGGGAGGCAGGAGCATGCGGCACGACCGGCGCTGCTTTGGGCGGCCGGAGCAAGAAGACCAGAGGTTGAAGAAGCACTACGGCCGTTGGATGGACATCGTATGGTCACTGGAGCTAGAATCGTTCATATTGACTAAGTTGACAAAGCCCTCTGTCCCCGTCAACTTAGTTGGCCCACAAGTCATCCTCCCACTATGGTGGGTCCCAGCTAGCAGGGTGGGTATTCATTTTTTTGTTCGTAATAAGGAGGCACTTCCTTGCGTGCGAAGATATAGCTGGTGGGTCCGACATGTCAGCGGGGGGGACTTTTTTCGCGAAATACAGAGGCCCTTCCGGTGGGTCCCAACTGTCAGGTGGAGGAATCATTATTTTGCGCATACAGTCCACGGCCGATGGATGTTGTTCGTTGACCACGTTGACCAGGCCGCACCGAGAGCACCATGGCGGTGGACGACGCAAAGGCCTAGGAAGGGAACGACACGAAGCCGGGGAAGACTCGGCAATGGTTGCCCACGCGGTGGGGAGTACGAGGGTTTACTGGTCCAGCTGCCGTCGCCGGAAAATAACAGGAGGTGTGGGTGAGTAGAGGAATGGCCTGGCCAGCAATGCAGTAGGGTGGGGCGATGTGGCCTGTGCGGCAGCACAGCCGGCCACGGGAGGCGGGAGCAGGCAGTCCCACCGGCGCTGGTTTGGGTGGCTGGAGCAAGAAGATCAGATATTGAAGAAGCAGCACGGCCGTTGGATTAACATCCAACAGTCACTGCTGCTAGAATCGTTTGTGGACTAAGTTGACAAAGCAAAATTACACGTCAACCTAGTAGACCCACAAGTCAGCCTCTAAATCTGTCCCAAACAGCATACAGCCTGAAATTTCTAGCCAGATTCAAACTAATTTTAAATCTAAATATACCTTAATTTAAATTCAATGAAATTTTACCGGCACAAAAACAATGAAATTTAAAATATCAAAATCCGAAAGAAAACAGTATTTGGGAACTAATTGCCTGTTTGTTGTATTTTTTTTCATTTTACAACCCATTTATTATTACTTATAGCCCATTTCTTATTACTCATAGCCCATTTTCTGGGCAAAATGCATCCCTCCTCGTCTTGAAAGATTTCCGGCCCAGCAGGGCGTAGAAAAGCAAGTAGGGCTATGTTGGTTATTCTGCAAAAAAACAAAATAGCTGGCTAGCCATTTTTCAGAAAGGAAAAAAACAAACTGGGCTGGTCATGTGCTAAACATATGAAATGAAAGCCTGGGCTAGACGGGCCATGGGTCCCGCACAACCCAGTTGATACCCTTCTCCGTCCCGAAAAAACAAAATTACTGCGCACGCTGCTGGGTCCCTACTGTCATCCTCACCATGTACAGTCATCTCCTTATTCCTCTTAGTTGTTGACCATGTTGACAACACCGGAGGGCGGTGCCACGGCGAGCGAACCAAGGCGGAGGACGATGGTGAGGCCTCGAACGGGAACGAACAGGAGCCGGGGAAGATCACAGCCACCCGTGGGAGGCGGGAGCAGGCGGTCCCGCCGGCGCTGGTTTGGCTTTGGCGGCTCGAGGAAGAAGAGACTGAAGAAACGCGTCAGACGTTGAATGTCAATCCAACGGTCAAGGTTGGCACAATCATTTTTTGACTAAGCGGACACCAAGTAGCATACTTTTTTATATATAGGAAGAAAACTGCAAGGAAAATGTGTTTGTCTGCCGTCCTCCTCACAGGGAACGTTCACCACATAAGTGACTAGCACCCTTGGTTTTCAACCGAGAGGTCTTGGGTTCGAGTCCGAGGAACTCTCAATTTTTTCCTCCTTCCTTCCTCGCAAAAAAGGGAAAGAAAATCAAAGACTTGGGAAGGCGTACAGAACAAGCTAGTGTACCAGTAAAGAGACGTTGCCGAGTTTTACAAAAATGAAAGGCGTGCTCCTATAGCTGGTTCGAATCCAAACCTAGACTATGACTATGTATGGTGCTATGCTACTCTGCAAGTAATGAAACTGACATATCCAACATTTGCTTCACCTCTTCTCTACTTACTCTGCCTAGCATCAGAAGCTCTGGCCGCAGCAACCATGTCCGCTGGCTGCTCGTCTACCTGCTCTTCATTAGGCAACAACTAGATATGCGCCAAGTCGCCACCCGTACCATCGCCTGTGGGTCTCATCACACCCCCGCCGGCACACACACCGCAGCCGATTGCTCATTGTAACCCGCTGCCCTTGGTGTGGTGCCACTGCTGCAAATCACACAGAGTCATCTGTCGCGTCTCAACCACAATCCGCAACCCTGGCCGAGTCTTCTACAAATGCCCGAATCATGGGGTAATAATATGTTTAAGTGTTGTTTTGCTGCTTTCAGTTGCTGATTTTTTTAATAGTTTGGTTGATGATCTTCCAATTTGATTCGTGCAGAAAAGGGAAGATTCGTGTGATTTGTATTTCTGGGAAGTTGCTGATGTGGGGGAATGCAACTCGCTGATTATTTGGTTAGCCGAGGAATCCCAGTACCAGCAGGTTGGGGTGTTGGACAAGTAACTGAAGGAACGTCAGAAGAGGAAGATGCAGAGCAGAAGGTTAAAGATGCAGTTCCTCTGATCATGGCCAAGCAACAGCTGCTGAATGGCCTTGACAGCAATGAGGAGATGAAAGAGCTTGTGAAGATAATGGGCAAAATCAATGTGCTCTGTAGGATGATTGTCTCTTTATTTGCAGTGTATGTAGCACTCGTGATGTATTCAGTGGCTACGACATGAGCACTTTGCTAAAACTAGTAATGAATGAAACCTGTGTAGCAGGCTGGGCGTAGTGTTGTGAACATCTAATGATTTCTATTAATGGAAATCAGGGGGTATCCCCCTTTGCTCATATAAATAAATAAATAGCAGAGGCCCTGTCGGGTCAGCTTTGTTCTCATTCGAAGACGTCGAGCAAATTGCAGTCCAACAGCAAACTATGTCATCAAATTCAAGTTTCACAGCCAAATATGAGTAAAATTAAACAACAATGTCATCATGTCTTAGTTTTCATACAATCACCAAACACAAATCAGCATACATAACAAGTGATGTTCTCACAACAAAATACTAAACAACATGTTCATCAGGTTTCAGTTGTCATAGCAAACACAATTTCACATAGTAGAAAAAAAACGTCTTCTGACAGGCAAATACGACAAAAGCAATGTAATCATCATCCGTAGCAGCAGCATCAACATCTTCGCCATGTGTGTCAGTCTGAATCGTAATTCCCCATGGTGTCATCTTCTTCTTCGTCCTCAACGTCCTCGAACGCTGGCTTCTTCTTGATCAACTCTTGCATGTCCACAACACGACAGGCAATCTTTTCGCCGGTGTCATTGACATGATGGTTCTCAAAGATATTAGGACATCTGTGTTATCTTGTACATCAGGAGCAGTGTAAGTATCATCTTGTTGTGCAACTTCATTAAATGAATTCCTCTGCTCAAACCTTTGCAATACTCTCCAGTCATCGCTACGTGCAAATGTGTCTTCCAAGAAAAATATCTGTGTTGCTTGATTTGCCAAAATAAAAGGCTCGTTGGTCTGGTACGCCGCCTTGACATTGATGGATTTGAAATAATCATTAGCTCTAGGTTTTGCGATCCTGGAAAACAGGTTATACCAACGACAGCACAACAGAACCACACACCGATGATCCTCGAAACTGGAGATATACCGCAACTGAACAATGTCTGTTACGTTAGCATATATTTCAGTTGTCTCTTTGTCATACGTATCCGTGCTCATGATGGCACTGTTTTGTGTCTTCCTGCCTTCGTCTCGTGCAAGGGTGTTGTAGCGCACATCTCCAACAACGCAAGATTCATAATGTCTTACCCGAGTATCAGGACCCATTGCTAGTGAGTAAAGGGCATCATCAACTGCCTGCCCATCCTCCCACATTTTCTTAACCTATGGTTAGAAAATAGACAAGCTGATCATCTTATGTACTCAATATATTAAAAAAAATGCCAGTGCACTTCAAAAGCTTACATGGTTCTTGAACCATTTCGCAAATCCTGCCATAGCCAGTTTGTTAATGTTTCTTGGATTTTGCGGCAGTAACTCCTCTTTGTAGATGCTGCAGAACATAGTGATCGCGTCAAACATCTAAATATATAAGAATGTGCTGCAAGTTTAGTAGATTACGATGTATAAGCTGCAGTACTGCACTTACTTGATATAAGGTAGTATCTCAGGACAGTTATTCAACACATACCAAACCATTTTGTCCAAATCTTTAGGTTTCTCCTCTTGTCGACTCTTCCCTGTAACTCGAACAGAATAATCAAAAACATTGAGCCCGGGATTGTGTTCACCCACCTCTTTGCTAAGCTGATCAGCTGTTTCAATGTATTTTGAGCAGAATGTCAACGCTTCTGTAGCAATGTAGGCCTCTGCAATGGAACCCTCGGGTCTAGCTCTGTTCCTAACATAGCCCTTGAAAGTGCCTAGCTGCCTTTCAATAGGGTACATCCAGCCATACTGTACTGGACCTCTAAGTAGTGCCTCATCAGGTAGATGAACAGCCAAATGCACCATCACATCAAAGAAGGCTGGAGGATATATCTTCTCAAGGTCGCATAGGATAGTTGGTATCTTGTCTCTAAGACGCTCCAAAGCATCTATCCTGATATTTCTACTGCAGAGTTCCCTGAAGAATTGTCCCAACTCTGCAACTGCTCTGTATAAGTCAGGGCGGCCCAATCCTCTAAGGATAACAGGTAAAACCCTTTGAAGTAGGACATGGTAGTCATGAGTTTTCAACCCTTGTACCTTGTTTCCATCTGCACTGACTCCCCTTTCAGGGTTGGAAGCAAATCCATGTGGGAATCTCACACGTGACAGGACCTCGCAGAATTCTTTTCTTTTTACCTTGTCCAAGACGTATACAACTGGTGCCATATCCCGTGGTTTACCTTCATCTTGCACCTGCAAATCCTTTCTGATACCCAGGTGTGTCAAATCAATCCTAGATTTTAAGGTATCTTTCGTCTTGCCTTCAATGTTAAGAAGTGTGCCGATAATGCTGTCACATATATTTTTCTCGATGTGCATCACATCAAGATTATGTCGCAGATCCAAATCTTTCCAATACTCCAAGTCCCACAAAGTGGACCTGCGGGTAAACAATAATCTCTCTTCTACTATGCCACGCTTCCTTTTCCCGCTACCATTACCAGGATGGTTTCCTGGTGTAATATGCCTGACCTTCTCTAATTTCACTTGCAACTCATCGGCGGTGAGCCTCTTTGGCGCATCACGGTTTTCATGCTTTGCATTGAACACATGTCTTTGGTATTTTCTAGGATGCGGCTTGTCCTTGGCAAGGAAACAACGGTGTCCAATGTAACAGATCTTGCTAAGTATTGCGTATGACAGCGGATTCCTGTCACAGCGAACCCATGCATTGTAACCATGTGTCGTTCGCCCTGACATAGTGCCCAAAGCCGGATAATCATGGATGCACCAAATTACAACAACACGCAGAAAGAAATCAGCTGGTGGGCTGCTATATAAGTCTCGAGTGAGAACACCCTTCCATAGCTGTTGAAGTTCCTCCACAAGAGGCTCCATGAACAAATCAAAATCCTTTCTAGGACTTTTTGGACCTGGGATGAGCAAGGCCATCATGTAGTTTGATTCTTTGGTGCAGACATTTGGAGGCATATTGTAAGGGATAACAAGCACTGGCCACATGCTATATGTGGCACTGTGGTGGCCAAATGGGTTAAATCCATTTGAAACTAAGCCAAGTCTAATGTTTCTCGGGTCAGCAGCAAACTCTTTGTGTTTATCATTGAAGCTTTTCCACTCACTATCATGAGATGGATGGCTCATTACATTCTGATCTCTGTACTCCTGGTTCCTAGAATGCCACAGTACATCCTCTCTTGTTTCAGCATCATGAAACAACCTCTGCAATCTTGGTGTAATTGAAAAATGTCTCAGAACATTATGAGGAATCCTCTTCACAGCATTGCCATCTTTCCATCTTGATGATTTGCATTTCGGGCATTCACTTAAGTTGGCATAATCCTTCCGGAACAGAACACAATTATTCTTACAAACATGGATCATATCATATCCAATTCCAACTGCATGAAGGAAATTCTTCATTTTACTGTAGGTGTGTGGCAGCTCAGATGCATCTGGGAAAGATTTGCGGAAAGCAGCCAACATCGCATCGAATGATTTATTGGTCATCCACTCAGATGTCTTCACCTGAAGAAAGGTGACCATAGCTGAGAATACTGACAGCTCATTTTCTAGGGTGACAGCAACGTTGCATTGTTCCAACATGCGGGCCCACCATTTTTCTTCTGCAGGTGAAAGTTCACGGAATGCACGAGCATTTCGTAGCATTGTTTCAATGTTGGTCAAACTCGCTGGCTCCGCCACCACCACCTCCTCCTCCTCTTCCACCTGAGCATCAGGCAGATCAAGATGGTGATCTGCTGCTTCCACGTAGTCAATAACATTGACATTCACAGCTTCACCATGATGAACCCACCTAGTATATGTGACCGACATCCCATACAAGTGTAGATGATTTTGCACAGTTGACTAGGGTCTTGTAACTGAATTCATACAACTGCTACACGGGCAGAGCACATCTAATTTTGGACCACCGTACTTAGCTCTGATAAAGTTCATGAAGTTTTCAACCCCCTCGACATATGCAGCGGAGAATCTTCGAGCAGAAGTTATCCAAGTCCTGTCCATCTGTAATACATACAAATTAGTTCTTCTACTAGATATTACAGGAAAAACATATATGCTTTTTTATGAAGTCCAGAGAAAAATACCTAGGTCGATGTCTAAAGCTATGGCAAGATATTTGGACGAGCAGATCTAAGTAATGAAATATATGTAAAGCTAATTCAGCAAACAAATTTGAGTGCTAAATTATGGCAGGCTGTTTCAGCAGTCAATGAGGCCGAGCACACAGACATCGAACTATTGAAGGCCATCGCAGCAACAAAGATTGAGTATAAAACGGTGTAGAGCTATTTCACCTAACAGATTGGCTACTATACCATGGCAATCTACGTCACAATAAATATATGGCAGGATATTTTAGCAACTAATCGGCCTTGGCATGCCATCTCAGCTAAGCAGATTGAGTGCAGAACAGGGCAAGGAAGCTTCTTAAGCAGAGCATATTGACAGTAAACTACTTCGGCAAATAGTGAGATTAACAGCGTCTATCAGCTAACATTCAGCGCTACACCGACATGAACGGGGCCTCAGTCTAGAATGCGTGTACCATGGGAGAAGCTGACCGCCGTGCGTCTCCACACGAACGTCGCCAGCGGTGGCGGCGCTGACCGCCATGCGCCTCCACAAGAACATAGCCAGAGGCGGCGGCACGGCTAGAGGACGGCAGTCTACGAGAGCGTACTGTGGGAGCGAGAGGATCGCCGTGCGTCCCCTCAATGAACCGCGACACCGACATATCGATGCGGCGGGGACGGCGGCTTTGGCGGAGCGAATGGAGTGAAGGGGGGATGGGGGGAGGGGGGTTTGGGGAATATTTGGCCGAAGGGTGGTTGAATCGGATTTGGGAGGAATTTTTGTGTGTGGGGGGGGGGGGGAGGATTTTCGTGCGGTGGGCGGGGGGAGTTTGGCGCATGGTCTGTTTCTACAAGTGCAGTCCCACGTGTTAGTGAAGAGGCAAGCCGAAGCGCGTTCCGTTTGCGTGAGCCGTGTGCAGGACCGAACGCGTGTGGGGTGCAATGCGACCGCGACAGGAGTGCTGTGAGTGTACTACCTTTTTTCCTTTTAAACTAGGTGCTTCTGCCCCTAAAAGAAATTGTTGCTTCGTGCGATCCATCGATACTACTACTAGTAATCTGGTAATCCCGACTAAAATGGCGCGGCCGAGTCTTTCCCGCGCGATATGCTGGGAGGTTGGCTTAGTTGGGTTTTTTAGATTTGTCTCGGTTCAATAAAAAGCAGAGTTCGTGATGATGGCATGCCTGTCATCCTGCAATATAGGCCGTCCGATCTATATCTAACGGATAGGAAGGAAACTATGACAATTTACCCGCACTCCTCTCCACATTTGCAGATAAGGCTTTCCCTCGTTCATCCTTTTCTCCCACAAGATCTTGATCTTCCGTGCAACACACGAGCATCTTGCTAGTACTCCTACAATATGTATATTATTGTGAAAGTTCATATACACCGGCCGAGATTAATGCAAACACGACAGATTTTCATTACATTTCGAACTTTTATAGGACAGAAAAATAAAAGAAACCTGACCCTAAACCTATTCTATGGCGGTGACCGACGTCCTCCATCTGCGATCTCTATGTACGGGGGCGGGGTTCAAGACCCGTGAAGTGAAGGTGCGGTCTCCAGCGAGGAAGAGTAGAACACGGGATACAGACCGGCCAGTTGGCACACCATGCCCTGCCGCCTCCCATGCCCTACTCATCCTTGGAGCAGTCCCCGACCTCGGCGGTGCCGGACATTGGACGGCGGCAAGTAGGACACGTGGATGACAGTGCTCCCGTCGTCGGCCACCAGCGTGGCCACCGCTTGTGCGGCCACGTCCGCGTCCGTCTACACCGCTATTGCGTTGTGAGAGGCGACTTGAGCGAGGGCGGCGACCTCGAGCTTCATCCCCGAAGACAAGCTCTCCCGCAGAGCGTTCGCACTTGCGGTCATGGTGGATGTGGTGCCAGGTAGGAGGACGATGCGCTATGGTGTGGAGGTTAGCTGGGCATTGCCACTTTAAGTAGCGCATTCCGGTGAGGCCAAGCGTCCAGGTGCGTCATTAAGTCGCCGGAGTTGGTTCCTCGGGCACCGAGCCTCTTAACGGCGACATACGAACGGACGACATGAATGCGGGCAGCTGGCGATGGCGCGGGGGACGAGGGCTTTGGTGTGCTAGGGTAGTCAGCTGCGGTCGTGGCAACGTTGGAGATGCCCTTTGCTCAAATGCGATCCCTGCATGTCATTGAAAAAGCAAGACGACCCGGCATGGTCTCAGGTCTAGAGGATGCAGTTGGCAGCGCTACACCACCCCGCGGACGCGTCGCGGCACCTCATGCATCCTCGACGAGCCGGGTGTTGGGGTGTGTTTGGATTGTGGCCAAAGTGCACCTTACCAAAATTTTGGTCATGACCCAAAGATTGGTCTTTGTTTGGATGGTTGCCATTTCTTTGGCATGCCAATGAACTCTAGCCAACTCTAATTCATTTTTCTTGCCAATGTTGGCCAAATCATAGGCAACCAATACCTCAACCAAAATTTTGGTCATGACCCAACGATTGGTCTTTGTTTGGATGGTTACCATTTCTTTGGCATGCCAATGAACTCTAACCAACTCTAGTTTATTTTTCTTGCCAATGTCGGCCAAATCATGGGCAACCAATACCTCAACCAAAATTTTGGTCATGACCCAAAGATTGGTCTTTATTTGGATGGTTGCCATTTTTTTGGCATGCCAATGAACTCTAGCCAACTCTAGTTCATTTTTCTTGCCAATGTCGGCCAAATCATGGGCAACCAATACCTCAACCAAAATTTTGGCTACCCAATGCTTTGATGGGGCAACCTTGGGCACAAACCAAACATACCATTGGTCGTGCCACAACATTAACGCCACCCTCGGCACACTGAAACCGACCGTGTCTAGTGATGATATGAGCGTGTCGCTCACCGCGGTCGCCGTGTCTAGAGGCGGTGCTGGAGCTGCGCCCCGTTGTTGGCCCCAACGACCCACATGAACGGTTGTCGGTGGCGAGGAGGTCGTGGGCCAGCTCCTCCATTGGACTAGTCTGTGCTACGTCGTCCCGACGGGTGTGCCCCACATGTCGGTTTCCCTGTTTTCCCGACCATATTCGAGCGTTAGTGCTCCGCGTTGCACATTAGGCCTTTCACTACGTAGGCCAAGCGAGACAACTTATTGTTTATTTGAGCCGTTCAAGTGTAATCATGTGGCGTTTGCTTATTTCTCATTCCTCTCCAACCCTCTTCTCCATCGATCATGTCGCCCTCCAGTCGAGTCCATCCTCCCGCATGCCTCATTTGAACATTCCGCCGAGTATCATTCGCATGTACCCACCCTAGTCCTCTTTCAATAGATCTCTGGACCCCGAGATGAAATCGAGAGGGAACGAGTGGGGGCACGTGATACCTAAGGCGGATTTAAAATTTTGAACCGGTGATCATAGCATCCACAAATCATATATAAAGGGTATTCAATGTTTGTTTCGTTTTTGAACGTACAATATACTCCCTTCTATCCTTTCTAGTTTACATATAAGTTTTATGTGTAGTCAAAGTATCTCTACTATGATCAAAAAGGTATCAACATTCAACAACGCCCAATCAATATTGTTAGATTCGTACGTACTCCTAGATTTGTACTCGAGATGGTTTCCAATTTGAATATTGACAAGATTAATAGTACATGAGATGTATAATGTGAAAATTATATCATTGGAAACTCCTTTCACATACGAAATTGACCGTATGCTTTGTGTAAGTTGCATGTCATATATTGTTACTCTAACATTTGGTCAAAGTTAGCCTTGAAAAACGCATTAGACCCTGTATGCTTTGTGTAAGTTGCATGTCATATATTATTACTCTAACATTTGTGTAAGTTGCATGTCATATATTATTACTCTAACATTTGGTCAAAGTAGTATAGTGGAAGTGGATCCTCTAACGTAGGTATCCCTGCCTTACCCTCCCTTTCGGTCACTTACTGGCGGACCCCATGCTTGCTAGGCCCCGCATGTCAGTTACTCAATGGGTTCGGCCACGTCAGGGGATCCTCATCCGTAGCATACTCCCTCTGTTTTTGTTTACTCCGCATAAAATGGAGAGAGTGGTGGTATAATAAATGATGCGGGCGGGGGAGGGGGAGGGACGTCGGTTTTCCCTCAACTGCGGTCCCACAAGCGAGCGAAGACACAAGAGGAAGCGCGTTCCATTCGATGAGCGACGTGGAGGGTCCAGCGTGTCGAGCTGCAACGCGAACGCGACAAGAGCGATGTACAGTCAAAACTGATTGACCGATCGTCACTGGAACCACTATTCACACCAGAACCTTCGCTGCTCGGCCTACGCCAACCACTTCCCTAAAACCACACCAAATCTCCATCCCATTCCCCCACCTTTCGATCCCCTAGCCCGCATCAAGCGTCCCCTAGTTTGCCGGAAAGCCATGGTGCGCCGCAAGATCACTTACTACAAGATGCTGACGCCGGAGCGCGGCACAAAAATCGCGGCAGCGATCGGTGCCACAGACCTCCGTTCCCAAGCTCGCTTTGCGGCGGGCCAATCCCCGAGTTCTCTGGAGCCAAGCTACGAGGAGGAGGAAGCCGATCCAATGTTCACTGCGGAGGTCGCGGTGCAGAAGGCCCCCGATGGGTATGAGACGATGGACGTTGACTTCGTGCCGACATCCGAGTCCCCCATGGTGCAGGCGGACCAGCGGTTCAACATGGCGATACTAAAGGGGGACCGGGAGGCAGAGGCTCAACTCGACACGGAGCGCATGCATGCCGCTGCCATCGAGGCTCTCCTGCAGGCGGAACCGGATGTTGTGGATGTGAACAGGGAGGCGGAGGCTCAACTTGAGGCGGAGCGCGCGGATGCCGCTGCCATCGAGGCCCTCCTACAGGCGGAACCGGACGTCCTGGACATGGACCGGGTGGCAGAGGCTCGACTCGACACAGAGCGCGCGGTGCCGCTCTCATCGACGCCCTCCTGCAGGCGGAACCGGACGTCCTGGACTTGAACCGGGCGGCAGAGGCTTGACTCGACGTGGAGCGTGCGGGTGCTGCTGCCATCGAGGCCCTCCTGCAGGCGGAACCGGACGTCCTCGACTTGAACCGGGATGTGCTCTCGTCCGTGCAGAGCGCCCGCACGCTCTGCTTGAACGAGTAGCTGGAGGCCGAGGACAACCACGGTGCGGAGACACACATCGACAGCGACGGCTGGTTCGCGCCAGCAGCCAAAGACGACGAGGCCGTCTCTTTCCGCGGGCAGTGATAGTTTTTCTTTATGTTGTTGTTTTTATGGATCTTTTGCTGTGTAAAAACATACTATATTTGTTATGCAAGTCGCCTGACTTGGGTCAGTCTACCATTTCAGGCGGTTGGATGAATATCCTACGTCTCCTAACCCTTCTTCCTCACCTCTTCTTCTTCCCCAACAGACCACCACACGGGCCGTATGGATACTCCCCAACATGCGGTTGGATAAACATACTCTATGAACGAAAATTATGTGTTAGCGATAGGATGGATGAGTTTGGTTTGTTCACATGCGACAACACGTGTTAGTGAGGGTGCGTTCCCTTGGTTGGGTTTGCGGCGTGCAAGAGCGACTGTGTGAGGGTGCGGTGCGACCGCGGCGTGCATGAGCGACCGTGTGAGGGTGCGGTGCGACCGCGACAGCCGTGCGCAAGTGTACCTCCTTCTTATTTTGAAAACTTTAGGCAATCTTGGCAAAAATGTGTGGCCAAGTTTGGCAATGCAAGGCCTAGACCCAAACAGGATAAGTACGTACGTACTAGGAGAGGTTTTCCTTCACGGGATTTAATCGATACAAATCCTCGTTTCACGTGTCAATTAATGCGTATTTTTTTCTCGAAAGACCAAAGAGCTAACCATCTCACTCCTCATCGCTTGATTAATGCAGCACCATGCAAACCAACCCTCTCACTTCCGCATGCATGCAGGGGATATTAATGTCCTTGGTTGCTAACCCCATCAATTTTGCCTTGATTAGTGTTAGTGGCCCTTTGCAAATTGTAATTTTGATAATACTAGCCTTGAGTACAAAAAATGGAGGTAGTAACTATATTTGACTTCCTACCCCACTAGGGTGACATCGATGATATTTTTTTTTGTGGTTTGGCAAAGTGCGTTCGACGAAGAACACCATTGAGGGAGACCACGGTAAGTCGTTCGCAAGTGCCGCCAGCAAGCCAAGACAACCGCCTTATTTGCATCCAGGAAGTCCTTTACTAGTAGTAGTACTACTAGGAGTACTAGTGCGGTGAGATGGTTTCTCGAAGAAGACGATGGAGAAGCGGAGTCAGCGAAGAGTGAAATGATGGTTGCTTCGTCCGTGCTTTGTGATTTGACGCCTCACTGCTTTGTGATTTGTGATAGAAGGGACAGGGGAGTGGACTCTGTGCTCTATACTATACCACATGCGTCCAAGCATGGGAGAAAGAGGAGAGACGTTGCATTTTTCTATTCCTTCAATCAATCAATCAGGGAGCTTTGGTTCCATCTTTTTGGCTTTGGAAACACCGTCCACAATGGTTACCACGATGCCAAAAGCTATTTTCACATTTGGCTACACATTGTGGATGCCCTTAACCGTACCACTTGGTTTTGCTCCTGTGTGCTATCTTTACAAATCTCAATTATATTGATCTAAAAAATTATAGAATCAAGATTAGTAAAAAGGAGGTGATTTTGCCGCACGGATGGTGGGGGAGGTTTCTTATTTTTGGAGGATGTTGCCTGGCAGTTTGCTAACATGTGGTCCCACGTGTTAGTGCTTTACCAAGCCGATCCGCGTCCCACATGAGGCAGAACAACGGCAGAAGCAACACGTGGTTAAGTTGAAGAAGATGAGGGAGAAGCGGATTCGGCAACGAGTGAAATGATGGTTGCTTCGTCCCTCCAACTTCTTTTTTTTAGCATTATTACTTCGTCCCTCCAACTTAACTGCAGGAAAGGTGCAACTTTGTGATTTGACGCCTCATTGCTCATTACTACACCGGCGCCATGACTGGGGTGCTTCACCCCGGCTGCTCTGCACTGTATTCCGGTATGGCACATGGAACCGGTAGCTTGATGTCCCACATGTCGGCGAAAGGGACTAGAAGATTTATGAAAGCGAGCGCTCCACTCTTACAATGGAGGAGTAGACGACACGACGGCCCAGTGAGCTGTCACTTGTACTATATAGTACTATAGTTTTGCTGTTTCGCATGATCCATCGATACAAACCCGATTAAACAGGAAAGGGCAGAATTTTTCCCGCGCAGTAGATGATACTGGCCATACATTTCAAAGGCAATTTTAATGTGTGCAAACTGAATAATTATAAGTAACAATATGATATCTAGTAAAACTAAAAACACATATGATTTATTGTGTTAGAGTGTAGTCGTAGTGCTGTATTGCATAGTTGTTAGATGTAACATGCGAGAATGTGTAGAGATGTAGTTTTGGAGGGCCTACAGAGAGAAAAGCGTAATACGGTCACCGAACTTCAGAATAAGCTGATTACGGTCACTATATAAGTTTTGCGGTGATTATCCGGTCACTTGCTCACAGTTCAGCATTGGATTGCACTCTGTTGACCGGGCAAATAGTCTGTGTGGCGCCATGTTGACTAGTTAAATTGACCACGTTCCTTGTGGGTCCCACCTGTCAGTTCGCATAGGGAAAAGGTCAGATAAACACAAATTTACGCAGGCGCGACAAGGCTCCAACCCGTGCGCGGGAATCACCTGGTTGTGTATGTGTCTGTGAGGGCCTGATGTGTGCGCATGCACGTGTAGGTTGAGCACTTGAGCGTGAGAGTGTGTCTTGGTCATGTGGTGTACTGGTGTGTGCATGCATGCGTGCGTGTGTGCGTGTGAGTCTTGCGTGCGTGCGTGGCTGCGTGTGTACGTGTGAGTGTTGCGTGCATGCGTGGGTGCATGTGTTTGTGTGAGTGTTGCGTGGATGCAGTTCGTGTGCATGCGTGCGTGTGTGTATAATCACCACACCAGCTCCTGTGTGTTAAAACATACGACTCAGCATACCGATACAAGGCCACCTTGTCCGTTGTGCCCGCGGTCATGACTTCGAACCACCGTCAAAATATTTTTTTGTCGTTTGTTTTCATTCTTACTAGCAAGATGCCCGTGCGTTGCACGTAACATCAAGATGCATTTGTATGACTTGTTTATCTTGTGAGAGAAAAGGATGAATGAGGGAAGGCCTTATTTGCAAATGTGGAGAGGTGTGTGGGTACCTTCTTGCAAAATTGCCATAGTTTCTTTCCTATCCGTCAGATATAAATCGGACGGCCTATATTGCAGGATGGCAGGCACACCATCATCACCAACTCTATTTTTTATAAGAGTGTATTTTATGTATTTTATAAGAGTGTAGATGTAGAGTAGATACAAGTCGACAGGTGGGCATGATGGTAGCGAGATAATGTGATGCAACACTAGAGGTGCCACGTGGAGCGTTTAACTGGTCAACTAGTCATGTCATGAGCAAATACAAAGTTGTACGGTGAGCCTGTGACTGTATAATAACCACTAAACGTAAACGGTGACCGTAATGAGTGGATTATGAAGTCCAATGTATGTATCGTGCTTTCGCTTCAAATACAATGATCGTCATTGCATATATCGTGAGAGAAAGATGAAACACGCGTGAATTTTCTGGTGGCTTACTTTTACAGGACCTGGAGATAGTTTTGTGTGCATATGTGAAAGGGGCGTACAAGGGGGGGGGGGGGGGGTATGCGATGGAGAGAGAGATGCTCTTCGTTTCTCTTTATTATGACTAACTTTGTATATAGTATAAAAATATACAAATTCACAATGCGGAATAAATATCATTGTGGGCACCATGCAATGCAAATTAGTGTTCGTACTCCTCCATATAACTTTGTAATGTTGTATATATGTAGAAACTCTAAAATAATTTTTTGGCCACACTTTATTCAAAAGGAATGTTGTATGCGAAATAAACGCGAAGAGAGGGCTTTTTAGATCAATGGGGTACGTGATGTAACATGTGTGAATGTGTAGTTGATGCATTTGGCGGGGCCTAGAGAGGTATGTGTGTGTATTACGTATTCGAGAGAGGCATGGATAGAGGGGCCGACGGGGGGGGGGGGGGCGTGGGAGAGATAGCACGAGAAATGAGAGTGGTCTAGAGAGAGAGACGAATATGACGTCACGACAAGAAATTCCATTCCCTTGAGTGTGTATATGCAAGGGGGAAGGGAATAGAGGCACCAGGAGAAATTTTCTGTGTGTGTGGTGTTTGTGTTGGTATGTGTGGGTGTGAGAAGATAATGAGACGTGGGGGCAGAGAGTGTGTCACCGTGTGAGGTCCAGTGGGTCGAGGTGAGGCCCTTCATTCGGTTCCGTCCTGCGCCACATTGGTCAGCCCATGACACATTTAGGAAGACCCATGGATGACTAGTCGTACAAGACAAAGATAGCAGAATTGTGAAGGACTCTGTGTCCACTGACAAAGCCGGCTAGGATTTGTAACCCTAGGTTCTCGGACTAAGGTAACCCCTTTATCTCTGATATTACTATTCATCCAACCTAACTTTAAGGGGCATCCTACAGAATGCTCTACTAGAATCATACTCGTCGATTAGGAAGAGAGGTGTGAGACAATGCGTGAGAGACAGGCGTAAAGATAATGTGCGTACATGAGACACGTAGGCAGGTCCATGTATATAGAAAGGGTCGATGAGGATTGTGTGTGTGTATGTTTGCGAGAGGAAGAGTGCTTGTGATAAAGGTTAGTGAAAACAGTTGTAAATGGTTACGAGAGGGAGGGAGGGTTATATCTAGAGCATGTGTGCGAGAAAGACACCTCGGGAGAGAGTGTGTGAGCATGTGTGAGAGACCACCTATGGAGAGTGAAACTACACGTAAAAGACTGCTCTACACATTGATTAAAGATATAAATTTTATCCAAATATTAGGATGGGATCATGATATTTGCAATTCGCGTAAGGAGCGGTCATTGATCCATCAAACATCTAGATTCTATCAATTTGAGCATGTCTATGTTATTATTCGACACAATTGATCCACATAGTTAGTATTTTGAACTCCAGACAATGCATCGCTTTAGCAATCGAATATAAACGTGAGTATTGTTCATGTTGTGTGTGTAAAGCACATTATACATACGAAAGTTACACAACGGACATTATAAATAGCTACCTATGAACTAGCATACATTTGAATTCAACTTAAGGTGGTTTAAAAAAAATCGAATTCAACATGAAATCAATTCAATTATTTGAATTTGATATCATGGCACTTGTAAACCATACCTAAATTATGGGGGCACCAATCTTTGCTCTGTCTTTGTACATAATAGCATATGTAGTCGTGTAGAAAATAGATTCAAATTTAGCTCCTCCATTCCAAAATAATCGTAGTTATGGGATTTTCAAGTGTCAAAATTTCAAAAAGAAGCGGATAATTTAATGAGGTTTTCAAACATACAAGGTCAAATATAACGTTGTCTATTTAGGTCAATCCTCATAGTTCAAGAGTAATCTAAACGTGAATGCTTGTGTTTCAAAATTTCGAACGAAGTGCCAAAAGAGCCTCTACTCGCTCGAAACCGCATGAGACCAATGTTTGGTAGTACAAGGAAATTACTTTTCTAATAACTCCGACCCGTGAAACCTACCGGCCCGACGTCCAAAGGTCTAAACCGGGGTAGGTTTGTAGCTTCATCTAGACGCCACGCAACCGCCTCCGAAAAACATTCATACACAATGGCCGCCTAAGCACACATGCGCGCAACCAAAATCGCTCCCGCCCACTATTTGGGACACCTGGGTTTACCGTCCTACCCCCAACCCGCAGTAGGTACGAAATTTAAGAGGGGGGGGCAAAGTTTGTACTTTCCCCAAATTTCAAACAAGCGCGTCCCATCTTCTGTTCAAAAAAGCCAAAAACAAGCACGTCCCAGACCGAAACATGGTTCCCCCCACCCGTCCTATTCCCCATTCGTATTCCCTGGGTGCCAAAACTACCTCTCCACCAGCCGCGAAACCCCGGCGTCCTCCGTCCGCCACCCCATCCCACCCATCAACCGTCGCCCTCCTCCATCACGCCGAAGCCGATACCCCGACGTCGTCGTCCACCGCAACCTCAACCGCAACGCCCTCCATGGATAGTAGTTGAAGTCGAGGCCAAGCCGTCCGTACCTGAGCCAGTTCAACCACGCCGTCCTGTGCCTCACCGCTGCCGCTCCAACTTCGCCACCCTCCACCGCACCGGAGCTGTTCCTGCTACGCCGTCCTTCGCCGCCTCGGATCTGCTTCCCCTTCACCGACATACAGCCACGGCAACACAGTCAACAATTTGGCCATGGGTTCGTCCAAGCCTGCACCCTCCAGAACATCTGTTTCCCCGGTAGAAAGAAGAAGATCGGTGCGACATGTGGAGGTGACCACACCGGCAACCGAAGAAGGTACTCCTCTTCCCTTATTCGTGCAAATCTTACGTCTCTGCTTGCACGGTATTCATCCCACAGAAGACACTAGTTGACCGCTTCTTCTTGATACTATATGTTCCTAGTAACTCGCGATGCACAAGGTTTCTCCTCATATACTATTTCACCTTAGCTAGAGGTCCGTCGCCCCCCTGAATTTCAATTTCTGGCCAGTTGATTCCCAATTAACAGAAGCATTCCCCGGCATAACAGGCGCTAGTACGACTAATACACCGGGGAAGCAGCGCCTTGGTGTTTATCTTAGGGGCGTGTGCGGCCTAGAGCTACTGGCGCCCGATCTGGAGGTTGGCCGGGATTAAAGGTATGGCCTGGGGGTGCTGCCAAGCACGGCGGTGGTGTGAGGTCGATGGGAGGGCGGGGCAGCGGAGGCAGGGGTCTGGGCCGGTGGTCGCTGGCGGTTCGAGAAAGATCGTCAACAGTGACTGGCGGGAGGTAGATGAAGGCCATCTGCCCGTTCCTTATAGATCGGACAGTTCATTAAAAAAATCGACCGACCTATTTATTTTCAGTCGACTGTTATCTTAGATATGACCACATGTGGTGGTGTGTTGGAGGAGTACCTGCATTTCCTGTGCTCATATATTACAAAATCATACGGAGTAGAATCTAATTTTGTTTGCCATGCAATGTTGTAGAGCTATCATATGTCTCCTATCATTTATTTTTCAGCCACCTGCTATCCGCTACTTTTACAGTGCACTAGTTCTGCACGCACTTCACCCATACTCTCACTATTGTGTTTTTATGCAAGGGTATTTCAGAGTTTGCCGAAAGAGAAGCAAAAAAGAAAAGAGACAAGTCGTGACAGCTTTCTACGCGGCTAGGCACAACACGTTACAGCGTTATAAAGGGTGTAGTGTCAGCAGATGGAGACGGTAAATGTAGCTCTGGAGTTGATGACCTCGCTCGCAATGAACCACCATCCCAGGTGCTTGCTTTAACTTCGTGGTGTCATATGTGGTTGCATGTTCCATATGGTGTCTAGCTTGTATTCGAAAGGCCGAAGTCGATCTTTATTAAGATAAGGACAAATATTTTTTACATGAACCACCATCCCGTGAGCACCAGAAGACAAATAGCTAGTCAGGGCACTGGCCGAGCCAGTGACAAGCCCAGCAAAGACAAGCATCACCTGGAAGCCAACTAAAAAGCCGCGATGGTGGCGAAGCAGCCCGCCTCCCACCAGGCTCTAAGGTCCTAGATGATCATGTTCACCACTCCAGCCGGATGTCTAGCTTGTATTGCTTCCAATTTGGTTAAATTGCATCTGCTTAGCTTACACATTATACGTTTGAATATGACATGCCTTTCTGTTTTTGGTACATACTAGTACATCTGTGTATTAACCATGTTCTTACATCAAACTAATGTTCTTGTGTATCCCTCATCAATCACTTGTGATGAGGCAGGCAGGCAAGGGGACTACTCCTCATTTAAAGAATGCAGCGTCAGCCTCCTGACATGATTCTCAAGAAACAGAAATGCTAGATGAAGATAGTGAACGTAGCTCTATAGTTGATTACAGCATTTCCCCTACACTAGCATCGCAGGTGCTTGCTCTAACTTGGCAGCGTGATATGTGGTTGCATGTTGCATATGGTGTCTAGATTGTAATTCTTCCAATCTGGTTAAACTGCATGTGCTAGTCTGCTTAGCTTATAGTACATTATACCTGTTAATGTGACATGCCTTCCTGTATTTAGTACATAGTACATCTGTCTATTAAGCATGTCCTTAAATAAAACTATTGTTTTTTGTATCCCGCATCAATCAATATGACGAGACACCTTTAGTATATGCAGTGCGATATTAGTTGCATCTTTCATATGATTTATAGCATGCGCTGCTTCTAATTTGTTGAAATTCCATTTATGATGGGACGCTTTTAACTTGGCAGAGTGATATTGGTTGCATCTTTCATGTGGTGTCTAGCTTGCATTGCTTCTTATTTGCTGGAATGGTTTCTGCTTAGTTTACACAAACAGTTGTGAACATGCCATGCCGTCCTGTTTTTTGTACATATTCCATCCTTGTATCATGTGTTTTCCTTAAATCAAAGTAGTGATTGTCAGTATCATGCATGAATTAGTTCTGAAGAGAGAATTTTATTGCTTTTTCTTGTCGGTTTTACTTGACAATTCAAAATCAATAAAGCAGAAGGAAGTTAGCAAGGAAGCGGATAAAGGTGCTCCTTCCGAACGGAGGGCCTCTATAGTTTCTACCCCTCCACACCCCCAAGATGATTTCCAAGACAACACATGCATAGACACTCAACAAAGCTGTGTTTATGATGAGCACGTCTCCCCTAGTGCAGCATCACTGGTGCTCCCTCTAACTTGGCACTGTTATATGTAGTTGCATGTTATGTGTGATGTCTAGCTTGTATTGCTTCTAATTTTGTTGAATTCCATCTGCTTACTTTACACATTATACTTGAATAAGACACGTGTTCCTGTTTCTAGAACATAGAATATCTGTCTATCACACCATGTTCTTACATCAAATTACTACTGTTGTGTAACCTGCAACAATCACTTATCATAAGACACGTTTGACTTTGGAGTGTGATATAGGTTACATCTCATATTCTTTTCTAGCTTGTACTACTAATTTGTTGAAATGGCACTTATGATGAGACAGTTTAACTTGGTAGAGTGATATTCATTGCATCTTTCATATGGTGTCTAGCTTTCATTGCTTCTAATTTGTTGAAATGCCTTCTCCTTAGTTTACACATCATAAGATGTGAATATGCAATGGCACTAATGACGAGAGACCTCTAACATGGTAGCATGATGTTGTTTGCATCTTGCATATGATTTGTTTCTTGTATTGCTTCACATTTGTTTAAACGCCATTTATGATGAGACACTGTTAACTTGGTAGAGCAATATTTGTAGCATCTTTCATATGGTGTCTACCTTCCATTGCATTGCTTCTAATTTGGTGAAATGTCTTCTTCTTAGTTTACACATCATAGTTCTGGTTATCTCTTCCGTCCTGTTTTTCATACATATTACATCCTCCTATCATGTGGTTGTCTAACATCAAAGTTCAGTTCATCTGCATCACACATCAATTTGTTCTGAAGAACTAAATTGTTATTCATTTTTCTTGTCGGCTTGACTTAACATGGCACAGAGAAAGAGGAAGAAACACAGAATGGCAGGGAATGAGAAGCAGATGAATCTTGCAGATTCTGCTGGTACTGATGGTGCAATAGAAGGTCAAAGTCTAGCGGAAAATTCTACAAACACGGCATCCCATGCTACACGAGCTGCAAAAAAAGCCAAACAGAAACAAATAGCTGCCACCAAACAAGCAGAGACAGCCCTAGTTCTTGCAACACCTACCATAGTACTACCAGCTGCACGAGTTACTCGTGCGTCAACTGAGCTAGCAGCATGTTCCCAAGCTCCCTTGCCACCTGACACTACTTCCCAAGCACTCTTGACACAAGACGAGTTGGCAATATCAGATGAACCTTGTGAGCTTCAACAGCAAGAAGGTAGTTGCTGGAGTCAAGTTACATTTTGCATGCTTCTTTATATGTAGTCTCACAGTTTGATGTACACTAACACTTCCTATGTTCGTTGTTGGACTAGCACCTAGGTGCAAGAGGAAACAAACATCAGGGATAATGCTCGATAGGTTAACTAAATCTAGAGGTGGAAGAATGGAGATCTGTTTTGAGGCAGGTTTAAAAAGGCCACGTGATGCTACAGAGTCAGCCAAGTTAGTATCAGAGGCAGTGGTTGCCGTTAGGTGTCATGTACGTATCCTCCCAACATGGATTCAGTACAGGAATGACAAAGACGAAACCTAGTTCAACACCTTCCTCGACCATTTATCTATAAGTATGGTTATTTATGGAAACTAGTAATATCGTCTTGCTCTGTCCCATACTTTCTAGGTTGTTGATAATGAGACTCCCATAATTTTCAACAGATGAGGTTCAAGTTGGATAGCCAAGATGATGCAACCAGACAAGCTTGCACCCATGTTTCAAGTCTGCTCTGCGACAGTATCGGTATAACTTGAGGAAAACTCAGTTTGAAGGCAAGGCTAACAGTGAACTTTCCCAAACATCTCCAGTGGAAAATATATCGGATGAAGACTGGAGGGGCCTTGTTAAACACTGGTCTGATCCGAAGTATCAGGTACATTATATATATGTGATCAGATCACATGTTGAAGTCCTATTTACGCATGTGCCACACAAATCTATCTTCTTGTAGGTGAACTGTTCAAAGAACAAGGCCAACCGTACGAAAGTGAAATTGCAACAGACGACAGGATCTCGTAGCTATATTGCACACTGTGATGCTCTTGTAATTAGCTGTTGTTTCACTCTTTTCGCTGTACCATATTATCAGATCTATATTGACTTGTTCGAAATGCAGAGGAAAGCCCGCAAGGACCAAAAAGTACCTGAACCAAATGCTGTGAAATCTTCAAGGACTGTCACACCAGCAAGAAGAAGGGCATGACTACACCAGTCAAAGCCGCTGTTGTAAGTCCTTAATCCTCATGCCTTTTAACTACTACTTACTCTGACTTGTGCCTTGAACTACATGGTTTGCAGCCAATGTCTATTACTCTTTTCAATTTTATAAACAATTGTCTTAGCGTATCATTGCACCTTACAAGGTTTAAAAGAGAGGAGTGATGTTCCTTTGATCTTGACCCTAATCTAGTTCCGTGCTGGACTTGCCCACACAACGTTACAATTGCCTGTTTGTCTGTTCTCAGTTGTTTTGTGATACGAATGATGTCATACTATGCTTACCGTATTATAAACTTCGTCTCTTTATCCTTAGCCCTCAATACAATGTGAAGAAATAGACAATACATTAGCGATGGTGCATGGTCATATGTTTGGAACCTGGTTTTATTATGTACTTTGAAATAAAATACAACTAATATTTTACATGGGTTCACCAGAATAAGTTCTGTATATAGACCAAAGATATTTTGTTTGGTTTTGCTGCCTCCTTAATATCTTCTGTTCTGGTACTACTAATGTAAAACCTCAACTTTTCAACGAGCTATGGAAAAAATGGTGGAACCGCCACCTTCTGAAGGTGGCGAGGCAACTATAACCGCAATGTCAGCTCTTGTTGCAGTGGGTCAGTACCTGTCCACTAACAGTGCCAAAAGCACGTTCCTGCATAATACTGGGTTGGTTCTTAAGGCAATATCGTCCAAACTGCCTCATGATCAAGATATGCAAGCTCAAAGCAATGTTGTATCTGTGCTCCAGACACAAGTCCATTCCCTAACAGAGGCCCTCTGTGAAACAAGGAGAAACATTGCTCAATGTCGTCAAGATATGCATGGTTTTGAAACCAGACTATCAGACATTTGCTATGTTGTTCAGGAGCCTAGGGGAAATGAAGGCGAGGGTTATGGTGCTCCATCGGACAATACAACATGAAAACGTAACAGTCAGGTCAAATGAACTGAGCTTCTGAACTTCTGGTGGTGCATTTATCTGCTAGACTGTTAAGTTTTATGCCAACCTTCCTTTTGTTATATAGTTGTAATTTGTTTTGGTGCGATACAAAATTTATTCTTAACGTGCAGCCACCGGCTGAAGAAAACAACAAGCCATTTTTGTATAGTGTAGGGTGTTCCCTATATTTGCACTGGTGGCGATCTTTGATGCCGAGTGGATGTAATCTGTGCAATTGCCTTAATAGCCTAGCATTAGTTTCGGCCTTATTTATTTCCTAGTCTTCTTTTTCCCTGGTTTGCTAGTGGCAGCAACTACCATGGGCCATATATGGGCTGTAGGATCCATGGGTCTCCTACGGGCCGTCGATAAATGGGCCTGTAATCGGTGGGCCTCGGGCCGTCGATAAATGGGCCTGTAATCGGTGGGCCTCGGGCCGTTGGATGAATGGGTTTACATGGGTCGTAATCGGGCGTAATTGGTATCGGCCCAGCACGGTAACGGGCTGTTAACTAGCCGTAGGACTGCAAAGGCTTAATTCTGTCACAGGCATAACAGGTCGTTAATGGGCCAGAATATGGGACGGGCTGGAAACGGTGCAACGGGTTAACAGGCCAGAAACAGTCCAACTCTTGCCATGGGCCGAATTTGGACCATTAGGGTAACAGGCCAATAACGGGCCGACTCTTGCCATGGGCCGAATTTGGCCCATTTGGGGAACATGCCAGTAACGGGCCGACTCTTGCCATGGGCCAAATTTGGCCCATTAGGGGAACAGGCCAGTAACATGCTAGAAGTAATCGAGGGCCGAAAAGGAGCCCAAGAACGTATGGGCCGTCAATAGGCCGAAAGCTAAGACGGGCTGGAAACGGCCCATCTAAATCACGGGCCATTAACGGGTACAAAGAAAATTACTGTTCATTATGGGCTAGAGTCACCGTGGGCCTGTAAAGGGCCAAAAGATACGAAGGCCTCATATGGGCCAAAAGACGTCGTGGGCCATACATGGGCCGAAAGTGAAATGGGCTGGTGTTATATTCGACGGCCCACATGACGTTGTCGGGCCGATTTCCTTTAGGGCCTTACGGGCCATGAGTTAACGGGCCGTAAAATGGGCTATTTGGGAAGGGACCGTTAACAGGCTTTTCATGGGCCAGCCCGTTAACTTTTGACCAAGTCAAACGGGCCGGCTTTGTAAGCTAAATGGGCCAGTGGTGGGCCGTGGCACGTGTCGACATATCATAGGCGCCTATCTGACCCAGTGACGAGCTGACACGTGTTTCGTCCGGCCAATAAGAATTTTACACGTGGAAATTTCCCATTGGTCGGGGCTATTAATGGGTTATCGGATCCAAAACCCGACCCGATAGCTTAAGGGTGTTTCGTTACAGTGGATGCCATGTGTTGGTCACCCTTGAAGAAAGCACTTCTGTGACGCGCGATTTATCGTCATGGAAGTGGACACTTCCGTGATGATAATTTTGGTAATGTCATGGAACACTTCTACGACAACGCAGTTATGACTATCTTGATTCTGTCATAAAATCGTCATGGATGTACATGCATGACAAAAACGCGACCTACTATGACAAACACGTATCATCACGAAAGTGTATTTTTTTTGTAGTGATGCTCATATTGGCTCCTACATATTCTACGAAGATCTTTATCGGTCAAACCGCATAGCAACATACGTCATTCCCTTTGTCATCGGTATGTTACTTGCCCGAGATTCGATCATCGGTATCATCATACCTAGTTCAATCTCGTTACCGACAAGTATCTTTACTCGTTCCGTAATGCATCATCCCGCAACTAACTCATTAGTCACATTGCTTGCAAGGCTTATAGTGATGTGCATTACCGAGAGGGCCTAGAGATACCTTTCCGATACTCGGAGTGACAAATCCTAATCTCGATCTATGCCAACCCAACAAACACCTTCAGAGACACCTGTAGAGCATCTTTATAATCACCCAGTTACGTTGTGACGTTTTATAGCACACAAGGTGTTTCTCCGGTACTCAGGAGTTGTATAATCTCATGGTCAAAGGAATATGTATAAGTCATGAAGAAAGCAATAGCAATAAAACTGAATGATTAACATGCTAAGCTAACGGATGGGTCTTGTCCATCACATCATTCTCCTAATGATGTGATCCCGTTGATCAAATGACAACACATGTCTATGGTCAGGAAACTTAACCATCTTTTATTAACGAGCTAGTCAAGTAGAGGCATACTAGGAACACTTTGTTTTGTCTATGTGTTCACACATGTATCAAGTTTCCGGTTAATACAAT
Organism: Triticum timopheevii; assembly: GCA_963921465.1. NCBI lineage: Eukaryota > Viridiplantae > Streptophyta > Magnoliopsida > Poales > Poaceae > Triticum > Triticum timopheevii. The sequence continues at coordinate 271,655,845 of OY997262.1, read as the reverse complement.
TCTAGCATGAATAATAAATGTTTATCATGATATAAGGAAATATTAATAACATATTTATTATTGCCTCTAGGGCATATTTCCTTCAGTCTTCCACTTGCACTAGAGTCAATTATCTAGTTCACATCGCCATGTGATTTAACACCAATAGTTCACATCGTCATGTGATTTAACACTCTATAGTTCACATCGCCATGTGACCAATACCCAAAGGGTTTACTAGAGTCAGTAATCTAGCTCACATCGCCATGTGATTAACACCCAAAGGGTACTAAGGTGTGATCATGTTTTGCTTGTGAGAGAATTTTAGTCAACGGGTCTGCCACATTCAGATCCGTTTTGCGAATTTCTATGTCTACAATGCTCAGCGCGGAGCTACTCTAGCTAATTGCTCCCACTTTCAATATGTATCCAGATTGAGACTTAGAGTCATCCGGATCAGTGTCAAAGCTTGCATCAACGTAACCCTTTATGATGAACTTTTTGTCACCTCCATAATCGGGAAACATATCCTTATTCCACTAAGGGTAATTTTGACCGCTGTCCAGTGATCCACTCCTGGATCACAATTGTACCCTCTTGCCAAACTCATGGTGAGGTACACAATAGGTCTGGTATGCAGCATATCATACTTTATAGAACCTATGACTGGGGCATAGGGAATGACTTTTCATTCTCTTTCTATTTTCTGCCGTGGTCGGGTTTTGAGTCTTTACTCAACTTCACAACTTGCAACACACGCAAGAACTCCTTCTTCTTTGACTGTTCCATTTTGAACTACTTCAAAATCTTGTCAAGGTATGTACTCATTGAAAAAACTTATCAAGCATCTTGATCTATCTCTATAGATCTCGATGCTCAATATGTGAGCAGCTTCACTGAGGTCTTTCATTGAAAAATTCTTATTCAAGTACCCTTTTATGCTATCCAGAAATTCTATATCATTTCCGATCAACAATATGTCATCCACATATAATATCAGAAATGCTACAGAGCTCCCACTCACTTTCTTGTAATTACAAGCTTCTCCAAAAGTCTGTATAAAACCATATGCTTTGATCACACTATGAAAGCATATATTCTAACTCCGAGATGCTTGCACCAGTCCATAAATGGATCTCTAGAGCTTGCATACTTTGTTAGCACCTTTAGGATCGAAAAAACCTTCTGCTTGCATCATATACAACTCTTCTTTTAGAAATCCATTGAGGAATGTAGTTTTGACATCCATTTGCCAGATTACATAAAATGTGGAAATTGCTAACATGATTCGGACAGACTTTAAGCATCGCTACGAGTGAGGAAATCTCATCGTAGTCAACACCTTGAACTTGTCAAAAACCTTTTTCGACAAGTCTAGCTTTGTAGATAGTAACACTACTATTAGCGTCCGTCTTCCTCTTGAAGATCCATTTATTCTCTATGGCTTGCTGATCATCGGGCAAGTCAACCAAAGTCCATACTTTGTTCTCATACATGATCCCATCTTAGATTTTATGGCCTCAAGCCACTTCGCGAAATTTGGGCTCATCATCGCTTCCTCATAGTTCATAGGTTTGTCATGGTCTAGTAACATGACTTCCAAAACAGGATTACCGTACCACTTTGGTGCGGAACATACTCTAGTTGACCTACGAGGCTCGGTAATAACTTGATCTGAAGTTTTATGATCATCATCATTAACTTCCTCACTAATTGGTGTAGGCATCACTTGAATTGATTTATGTGATGAACTACTTTACAATCCGGAAGAAAGTACAACTACCTCATCAAGTTCTACTTTCCTCCCACTCACTTCTTTCGAGAGAAACTCCTTCTCTAGAAAGGATCCATTCTTAGCAACAAAGGTCTTGCCTTCAGATCTGTGATAGAAGGTGTACCCAACAATTTCTTTTGGGTATCCTATGAATACACACTTCTCAGATTTGGGTTCGAGCTTATCAGGTTGAAGCTTTTTCACATAAGCATCGCAACCCTAAACTTTAAGAAACGATAGCTTAGGTTTCTTGCCAAACCACAATTCATATTGTAAGTGCATCTAGTGCCACCCATAGTTGGTTTTGGAGTATTGATGACAAACTTGGTTGAGGGACTAATGTGTTTGTGAGAATTGCAGGATAACATAGGTAATAGTCCCTTATTGATTCGGTTTACCTACTAGAAATGACCCCTAAAAATGTGTGAAGACATTGAAGACAATGGTGGTCTGAAGATATTCTCATTGAAGATTATGACATAAGAAGACATTCACGTGAAGACTATGGAGTGCGAAGACGTAGTTGTTTCGTAGTTTCCTTTTCTTCTTTGTTGAGTCATAGGAACCACCGTACTGTTAAGTGGGGTCCAAGTGAACAATGTCAGAGTGACTGATGTGATGCTCAACCAAAACCTATGTCTTCGGGCGAAGACAATGAGAGCAAATCTTATCTAGAGCTGGATGAGTCAGCTTTACTTGTAGCCCAAGTCAAGCTGCCGCGTGTGTTTGAAATCTGACCATTGGACACATGTCAGTTCCTTAGTGAACCAGGGTCATTTCGGAAAAATTAGGTCGGGTTGCCTCCTGGCTATAAATAGCCCACCCCCTACACCATAAATTGGTGGCTGCTTAGAGTTAGTGCACGGCTTTTGTCGTTTGAGAGCAACCCACCTCCGAAGCATTTGAGAGAGAGAGAGAGAGATCCTTGCGAGGACAAAGCCCAAAACACCTAGAGCCAAAGAGTGTTAGGCATCACTGAAGTCTTTCTGTCTGCGTGATCTGAAGACTTGTTACACTTGACGATTGTGAATCCTCCAGCCGGTTGGGTGTCATGTTCTGAGCATCCAAGAGCCATTGTGGATTGCCAGTGAACAAAGTATGTGAAGGTTTGGAAGTCTACCTTGAAGACTTACCAGAGTGATTGGGCGAGGACTAAGTGCCCTTAGCTCAAGGGGAATAAGGTGAAGATGCGGTCTTCTGAGTTGAATCTCAGCCTCCCTAACCAGACGTACAATTGTCACAGGAACTGGAACTGGTCTACCAAATCCTTGTCCTCACCAAGCAACTGGTTCTAACCCTTACCTCTCTTTACTTTCAATTGTTCTTCATGAAGTCATTGCTTGTTTGCATGATCTGATTGTCTTCAGTGTGTGCAGACTATTTACTATTTGGCTTCATACTATCTTCCATCCAGATCCATACTACCTAGCTGCTGATAGTCTTCGTGCTTTCACTTCATTGCTTACTTGACTATGGCTTGTCTAGTCTAGTCTACCTTCCGCTGCATATCAATAGGTTCATTTCTACTGTTTGTCTTCAAAGCCCCCCATGTTTTGAAGACTTTCATAAAAATCACTTATTCACCCCCCTCTAGTCGATTACTAGCACTTTCAATTGGTATTAGAGCAAGGTGCTCCCTTGTTCTGTGTGATTCGATTTAACCACCTGGAGTTTTAGCTATGTCGACTGCAAGGATAATCAAGGTCTCCGCTGCATGCCCTGTCTTCGATGGCGCTGATTACCCCTACTGGAAGAATAAGATGCGTATGCATCTTGAAGCCATTGACAACGATCTCTGGTATGTCGTCGAGAATGGCGTTCCCAAGATTGGTGAAGGTGTCACCACTGCTGATGTCAAGAGGTTTATTCAACTGGACTCAACCGCCAAGAACATCATCTGTGGTCATCTGACCAAAGGACAGTATGGCCGTGTGAGTGCTCTGGAAACTGCGAAGCTAGTCTGGGACTGGCTCTCCAAGGTCAACGAAGGCATCTCAACCCAGAGAGACTCAAGGATTGATGTTCTTCGCAACCTCTTCAACCGCTTCAAGACAAACGACAATGAGAATGTCCAGCTCACATTTGATCGCCTCACTGATATCACAAACGAGCTTCGCGCACTCGGCCCCACTGAGATCACCAAGCACGAAATCGTCAAGAAGCTTCTGAGATCACTTGATAGCTCATTCGACACCCTGGCCCTGATGATTCAAGATCGTCCTGACTTCAAGACTCTCGATCCATCTGACATACTTGAGAGGCTCAACACACATGAGTTCCAGTTATCTGAGAAAAGAGATATATATGGTCCCAACTATGGCCAAACTCGTGCTTTGAAGGCAAAGGTTGTTTCCTCATCCGAAGAAGAATCTGCCTGCAGTTCTGAGGATCCTGAAGACACTGGAAAGGAGCTTGCTATGCGTGTGAAGAAGTTCCATAAGTTCACCAAGAAGAAAGGCTTCAGAAAGTCTTCAATATCCAGCTCAAGAAATGATGAAGCTTCTACACGTGACCACAAGAAGAGGACATGCCACAAATGCAAGAAACATGGTCATTACATCTCTGAGTGTCCTCAGTGGGACAATGAGACCAAGAAGAAGAAGAAGAAGAAGAAGAAGAAGAAGAAGAAGAAGAAGAATAAGAAGAGCAAGGAATATGATTCTGATGACAACAAGAAGAAGAAATCCTCAAAGTCTTCTTCCAGGTCTTCGTCGAAGTCTTCATCACACAAGAAGGGCTCATCTAGCAAGGATCGTGCGTTTGTTGGCAAGGAGATGGATTCAAAGGAGGAGTCTGCTTTTGAGGAGGCAGAGGTGGAGTCTGAACAGGAGTCTGATTCAGGCGTGGCAAGCCTGGCTCTAGCTTCGGCCTATGTTGCCAAGTCCATCTTCAACACTGAAGACAATGGCCCCGTCACCAACGCTGATGCTAATGATGAGGATGACTCTGCTCCCACCTACTGCTTCATGGCACATGGTGCCAAGGTAAACTCACGCGATGCTTACTTTCAAACATCAAGTGAAGATAACTCCGAATGTGAATCTAAGCCTAGCTACAAAACACTTGCTAAAATTGCAACTGAACAACAAAATGCTATGGAACATATTCAAAAGTGCTAGACAAAAGCGATGACTTGTTGGACGCAGAAATGACCCGATCTCAGTCCTTAATTGAAGACATCAAAAATCTTCATGTTAAGTACGAGGAACTTGAAAGACGTCATGAAACTCTCTCAGCGACTCATGAGAAGCTTTCCTATGATTATCTTCAAAGGAAGCAAGAACTTGAGAACCTGAGAGTGTCTCATGAAGATCTTCAAAAATAGAATGAGTCACTCCGCGCTCAACAAATCAGTTCCGCCCAGGAAGAATTTGAACCACCATGTCTAAAATGTCTTGAGCATGATAATGTTGTCTCTGTTGCTGAATGTTCTGCTGCTGCTACTATTGCAATATCTTCAACTGCTGAAGTGGTAACTAACCCCTCTGCTGAGGATACCACTACTATTGCTGATGAGAATGCCAGGTTGAAGACATTGCTTGAGACAGGAATGTACAAAAGTCTCAAAGGGCATCAGACACTATGTGATGTCCTCAAGAAACAGATTCTGAACCAAAACCCTAGGAAAGAGGATGTAGGGTTCGAGAGGAAAATGAATGTTGATGGTTCTTACTGGAAGCCTGAGCAGTACCCCAAAACCACATGGCTTGCTGCAAAGGGACCTTCAGTGGACCCATCTACCTTATCTGGCTTCACTTGTGCTAACCCGATTATCATTGATGAATCCTTTGATGCAAACTATAAACTGTTTAAGAATCAAAATGGTGAGGTGTTTGCTAGGTATATTGGTACTAACTGCAGGAATGGACAACCATCGAAGAAGATCTGGGTGCCCAAAATTTGTCTTGAGAATCTTTTCGTGAATGTCATCATGACACCACCTGGGAAGAAGACAAACCCCAGACCAAAGGCTTCATATGGTCCAAAGGCTTCATACAGACAGAGGACTCACTAGAGTCACCCTAATGCCAATGTTTTGCAGGGAAACCATACTCAGACTTATGAATATGAGCGTGTTTCGTCAAACCGCTATATTCATAAGACCAAGAACTATTCTGCTTATTCTTATGAGTATTATTCACCACCTGCAAGGCTGTTTGCTAGAGCTCCAAAGCCGAAGTTCTCAGATGCTGCACTTAGACTCATTGCTTCTAAGCCATCCCTGAAGATGTGGGTGGTTAATAAAAATTAACTCTCTTTTGCAGGAAAAGGTCTCCAGCCGGAAATCAAAGGTGTCTGATGCTTATGCTGGGGACCTAAAACATCTTGTGGGGCGCAATATTAAATGCCCAAATGGTCTTACTATGTATTTTGTTCCTGGATTCCTTGACAATCATCCTATTTATCCTAACCAAGATCTGAATTTTCATAATCCGCTTGTTTGTCAAATGTTTATGCTTCACAATACCCTTGGTGAAGTCTATCCCCCAAACTGCACTGTAGGGTATGACACCAAAGGCTTCAGAATGGATTATGGACAGTGGATGCACTAACCACATGACTGGTGATCGAAGTCTTCTGATGGATTCAACCCTATGTCCATCTGAAAAAATTCACATCACATTTGCTGACACTGGTAAAAGCAAGGTATTGGGTCTAGGTAGAGTTGCAATCTCAAAGGATCAGCACATGGATAAAGTGATGCTTGTTGAATCCCTTGGTTTCAACTTAATGTCTGTCTCAATGCTTTGTGACTTGAACATGATTGTGATATTTGGAAAATATCGTTGCCTTGTTCTTATGGAGTCTGACAAATCTCTAGTCTTTGAAGGGTACTGAAAAGACGATCTGTACATGGTAGATTTCTCAACAGGACCACAGTTGGCCGTATGTCTTCTGGTAAAAGCTTCAGAGTGCTGGCTCTGGCATCGGAGGCTAGGGCATGCCGGCATGAGAAACTTGTACACTCTCGCGAAGAAGAAGCATGTCATAGGCATCGAGGGCGTCAAGTTCAAGAAGGATCATCTGTGTGGTGCCTGCAAAGCTGGAAAGATGACTAGGGCCAAGCATCCCTCGAAGACAATCATGATGACGTCTCGTCCCTTCGAGCTGCTTCACATGGACTTATTTGGCCCTACTCACTACTCTACCCTTACTACCGCCGCTTGCCTCTATGGCTTCGTTATTGTTGATGATTACTCAAGATATACTTGGGTGCACATAATCCTCTACAAGAATGAAGTGCAGGATGTCTTCAGACGATTCGCCAATCGTGCCATGATGAACTATGACATCAAGATCAAGCACATCATAAGCGACAATGTCACAGAATTCAAGAACACCGGCCTCAACACTTATCTTGATACATTGGGCATCACTCATGAGTTCTCAGCTCCATACACACCTCAGCAGAATGGCATCATGGAGTGCAAGAACAGAACTCTCATTGAGATGGAATGGACAATGCTTGATGACTACAAGACGCCAAGAAAATTCTGGCCTGAAGCCATTGACACTGCATGCCACGTCATCAACCGTGTTTATCTTCACAAGCTTCTAAAGAAGACATCCTATGAGCTACTAACTGGTAAGAAGCCAAACGTTAGCTACTTTAGAGTATTTGGTGCTAGGTGCTGGATCAAGGATCAACATCACACTTCAAAATTTGCACCGAAAGCACATGAAGGTTTTATGCTTGGATACGGAAAGGACTCGCACTCCTATAGAGTCTTCAACATCTTTCACTATAAAGTGGTTGAAACTGTGGATGTGCGGGGGACTAACGGCTCACAAAGAGAGCACCTGCCAAGTGTGCTAGATGAAGCCTCATTGAGTGAATCTATCAAACTTATGGGTACTGGAGAAATCATACCTTCAGAGGCACATGCTGAAGAAGAAATCATCATTTCTGCACCTAGTCAACCCGAAGACACTGCTCAGCCTGAAGTCAATGCTGAAGATGAAGACAATGATCAGCAAGGGCAAAATCTTCGTCCAGTTCATCCTCGTGTTGCAAATGAAGTACATATTGAGAAGATAATTGATAGCATCAATGCACCTGGTCCACTCACTCGTTCAAGAGCAACACAGCTAGCAAATTTATATGGGCACTTTGCATTTGTCTCTATATCTGAACCCAAGAAAGTTGCTGAAGCCTTCATGGAACCTGAATGGATTCAAGATATGCAAGAAGAGCTTCAACAGTTCAAGCTGAACAATGTGTGGGAATTGGTAAAGCGTCCTGATCCTCGCAAGCATAACATCATTGGAACCAAATGGATATATCACAACAAACAAGATGAGCATGGTCAAGTTGTTAGAAACAAGGCTCGTCTAGTTGCTCAAGGTTACACACAAGTAGAAGGGATTGACTTTGATAAAACATTTGCTCCCGTGGCTAGGCTTGAAGCCATTCGCATCCTGCTAGCCTATGCCAACCATCACAACATCCTTCTGTACCAAATGGATGTAAAAAGTGCCTTTCTGAACGCCAAAATTGAAGAAGAAGTGTATGTTGCACAACCTCCTGGCTTTGAAGACCCAAAACATCCTAACATGGTATACAAACTCAACAAGGCACTATATGGCCTCAAACAAACCCCTCGCGCTTGGTATGACATGCTCAAAGACTTCCTGAAGAGCAAAGGCTTCAAACCTGGTTGATTGGATCCCACTCTCTTCACGAAGACATACGATGGTGAACTGTTTGTGTGCTAGATCTATGTGGATGACATTATCTTTGGCTGCACTGACAAGAGATACAGTGATGAGTTTGGACATATGATGCAAGAGCAATATCAGATGTCCATGATGGGTGAGCTGAAATTCTTACTCGGACTTTAGATCCGTCAGTAGAGCAACGCCATCTTCATATCATAAGAGAAATACCTGAAATATTGCCTGAAGAAGTTTGGAATGCAAGACTACAAAGGGTACACGACGCCAATGCCAACCAAAGGTCAATTGGGTCCCGACGACAATGGTAAAGAGTTTGCTCAAAAGGTATACCGCTCCATGATTGGTTCTTTACTATATTTATGTGCATCTAGGCTAGATATAATGCTTAGCGTTTGCATGCATGCCCGATTCCAAGCGGCACCAAAGGAATCGCATCACTTAGCTGTGAAGCGAATTCTTCTATATTTGGCTTACACCCCAACACTAGGATTATGGTATCCAAAGGGCTCAGAGTTTGATCTAGTTGGATTCTCAGATGCTGATTATGCTAGTGACAAAGTTGATCGCAAGTACACATCAGGCACATGTCACTTTCTTGGACGACCTCTTGTTTGTTGGTCTTCAAAGCAGCAAAACTGTGTATCCCTCTCCACTGCTGAATCTGAATACATTGCTGCTGGATCTTGCTGCGCTCAGCTTCTATGGATGAAGCAAACTCTCAAGGACTATGACATCCACCTGAAGCAAGTGCCACTCTACTACGACAATGGAAGCGCCATCAAGATTGCCAACAACCCAGTTCAGCACTCGAAGACAAAGCACATTTAGATCTATCATCACTTTCTCAGAGATCATGTCATGAAGGAAGATATTGATATCATTCACGTCAACACTGAAGAGCAATTGGTAGATATCTTCACAAAGCCCTTGGATGAGAAAAGGTTTTGCAAATTGTGGCGTGTGCTAAATATCTTAGAATCTTCAAATGTCCTGTAATTGGACACTCATCCTAATGCTTATGCATGTTGATGACTTAGATGTGCAACACACGAAGTAACATATATCTTTAATCAATGAAGACATACACTCCAAGTGTGAATACATTAATGCGAAATTTGACTTTGGAGCGCCACGATAATTGCGCGCCGTGTCTGTGTCTAATACTTCCTATACGGTGGGTAATGTCACCACCAAAATCTTTTGAAGTGTTTCATTTGGCGTCATAATTGCATAGTCTTCACATTTGGTTTGTCTTCAACATTAATTTGACTTCGAGGTTTATCTTCACTATGTTGAGTTGGTCTGATATATAAGTATATATGTGTGTTCTGTCCTATACAGCATTCACTTATAGCTATGTCTTCATACTTGAGTTTTTCTTGATCTAAGTGAATGTGATCGGACCCTAACCCCTTCCATGCTTCTTCCTCAAACTCTATCTATCCAAATCATATGCATTCTGTTGAAACCTGTCGATTGTCTTCTCTAAGTCCTTGTTAGCAGAAGACACAGAGACAAACATTTAAATCTGTTTTTAATGCCATATCCTTTTTGCCTGAATACCGGAGAAGCCGGAACGACCACCCGACAATCCAGGCGTGCGTGGGAACATGGAACAACTTCCAATAAGTTGCATGCAAGCCACGTGTCCTTCAGATGTGAACCGCCAGGGGCACCTATGTAATTATGTTGTGTAGTTCCTTTCCTTATAAATGCACACTCACCACAGTCATTATCTCTTCTTCCACCTCGCTGCCTCGCTCAAACCCTAGCGCCTCCGCTAGCTCGCGTCGACGCCGGAGACGAAGCGCTTAGTCGCCGCGACTTCTTCGATGCTGTCCTCACGCCGGCCGCAGACCTTGTCCTCTCTGCCGCCGCCGTAGGTGTCTTCCGCCGCCAAGTTAGGGCGCAGGAGATTGAACTACTCGGCCTCTAACTCTGCCTCGTCTAGCAGTTCATCAGTGGTAATTAAATCTCACTTTTTACTGCCTTTTCAATCCGTCAAATCCATCCACTTTAACCAAAAGTGGTTTCTTCACTTCCAAATATGGATCCGTCCTTATCTGCATCTCATATCATGCTAAGTATATTCACTTATGCTTCATAACTAGTTAGATTCTTCACTTGTACTTATTCATGGATTCATACAAATGTGGAACCAACTCTCTTCAAATAAGTGAATGTCTTCGCACTATGAGGTCAATGTCTTCAAACCGACTTTTCTTCAAAATCTTCTGAGAATGCATATGACCTCTTCCCCTTCCCTCGCATCTCTAATGCTGTCACAGGTACATGTCCGTGGGAGAATCCCTTGGTTCTCATAGCCTGCATTCATTTGCAGAGTTCTTACAACATCATATACACTCCCCTGAAGCCAACTCATGTCTGACCAGTAGTAGGAAGCCATTCACTGTTCTGAAGCCATTCAGTCTGAATATAATGGCAACTGAGAAATTAGCAAGAAAAGGTGGAAGGCAGCACCGTGGATATACTGCTAAGGACTTACCTCCTGATCTATTTGAACTGTACAAGTTAGATCCATAGGAAGTTACGGCTAGCGCAAGACCCGAATCTAGTGTATTCAAAGATATTGGGATAAATAGTGGTTCAAGTAGAACTTCGTCACGGCTGAATATGCAGATAAGAATGCCATAAAGCGCCCGTGGGGCGACATTCTGTACAAGAATCTACATCCCAAGTCGAAGCCTGAAGCCATTGCACAAGGCTTCTACCCTTGCATGATCCGAGGACCACAACCTGAGAATGCTGATATATCATCTATGCTATGGTGTCGTGAAGACAATCTCTTCAAGCGCAATTTTCAGTTTGCAAAGGAGTCAGCTGCCAAGAACAAGAAGGCATTCGGACTCGACTTCAACCCTGGTCCGTCTGCTCCAAGGGCTAACGGCACACATGACGCAAATCCCAATGTCGTCGGCCCCTTCAACAACTTCGATGGCCTCCTCTCTCACATCACTGCTCAGAGGGCCATGGTGGATCAATCTGCTGATGATGCAGATTCTGACGATGCGCCAGCACCACCGAAGCAGCAGCAGAAGAAATCAAAAGCTTCAAATCCCTCTGCCACACCAAAAGCTTCGACTGTGAAGCCATAGACCACTGCACCTCTTGAATGCAGTGTGTCGGTGTACAAAAGTAGGGGCTCTCCTTTTGACCCCTTTACTTGTGCATGGACAGTCGGAGCCGCGCCCACGACCACACCAAGCAGGGCAGAAGAGGGAAGCCGGAGGGGAACCGGAGCACAAGACGATCGAGGCAATGCTAAGACCCAGAACACTGAAGAGCAAAGGGGCGAGGTGGACTCCCCAGCAAGGCCCTTGCCGGGGCGGTCTCCGCGGCCCCGGCAAGAGCCTTTCCGGGGAAGCTTGCCCAACACCAGCAGAGCAAGCCACCCTTGAGCCTAAGAGTTCCAAGCGCTGCCAACAACTACGTTGGAACTGAGGCTCGGGAGGCACCTCTGTGACAGCATGCAGATCTTTGTCAAGATCATCAACACACGGGATCAGATGAGGACCAGAAGACGACGACCCTTGGCGGGATCCTAGCCGAGGAAATCCACGAGACCCCCGGCAAGCGCCTTGCCGGGGACGACCGCGACGCCACGACAAGACCCTTGCCGGGCCCCCGGCAAGGGCGGGACAACAGCAAGGCCCACGCTTGCCAGGACACCACCGCCGTCCCCATGCAGTTGCTAGCTCAACCAGTTGGGCAGGCACTTGCGTGGCGACGAGCAGCCTCTACACCGACCCAGCAAGCACCTGCGTGATGACATGTAGATCTTCATGAAGGCTCCACCACCGCACCAGCCCAGCAGCCAGCCAACGTGGCACCACGACGCCTTGTCAGCTCGGACGCATGTTGAAGCCAGGCGAGGCGACAGCTGGGACGTGCTTCCCTGTCGTCCCCGATAAAGCGAGAGGGGCACGTTGGCAGCGCATTAAATGCGTTTGTCCGACGGTGCCAAAGGATAGACTCATCCACTGTACACCTTTCCACCTCCTGTGTGCCACTGTGGCGACCCCTTTTGTCTATAAAAGGAGGCCCGAGGCGACCAGGAGAAGGATTCGGATCCTTTGGGTAAGTCACACCCCGTAGCTAGCTCAAGAACACAAGAACACTCGAATACATCCACCAAAGTAGGACTAGGGTATTTCGCATCTCTGCGGCCCGAACCTGGGTAAACGATCTGTGTGCTTCCTGTCGGACCCGCTCTTTGCACAACCCCGCGCCTGCCAACCGTAGAAGGGATCCCATTGATTCCATAGGTGTCGATTTCCCCCGACATCTTTGGCGCGCCAGGTAGGGGGCGCAGTTATGGAAATTTGGTCTGATCATAGCAGCGGCTTCATCACGGCCGTCGTTCCAAGGAAGAAGATGACCAAGCTTGATGACACCATCTGCAGATGTGGTGGACGCCCGTATGGCGACAGAAAAGCTAAGTCGCGTGAAACTTTAAGCAATTTATTTTTATATGTAAGGTTATTGTCCTCGAAGGTCCTGCCCTATGTATGGAAAACCTGCACGCAAAGGGGCCCTTCCGCTATTGGCAACGCCCTTGCTCTGTTTCGAGTCCGCTCAATAGCCCAAGTGACCGCGTCGAGAACGGCAGGGTAGCCTTCCGCAATTAGCAACGCTCTTGATTCTGACTCGAGTCAAGCTCGACAGTTCGAGCGTCCGCATTGGGAGCGGTAAGGTGGTTCACCTGGCAGCAAGCACACCCGGCAGGCCGTTGGGGATCCGTCCTCAAGGTGCTGTGCCCTGGGTTTACGCGCCGGCAAGGTTACCCGATTAACGTAGGGTGAGCATACAAAGGGGGGATTGAATAGGAAAGTAACATGCATAATATCAAAAGTGCTGCAGAGTTATATTACATCAATTGTTGCTGCGGTTCTAACTAAAGATAAAATTTGTCTTGGTCGTGAACCTGCACTGGCGATGAGAGACGGGGTGCCTAATCCGGACGCTAGCCCTCTATCCTCTGAATACCATCGATGCGGCTGAGGATGGGCATGATACACTCCTTGAGCACCGCAAGGTCCGCATCCTCCGGCAAGCTCTACAGCGCGGCGTCGAAGTCGAGGTTGGGATTCCAGTGCGCCACCTTGGTGAGGACCTTGGTCATGGCACCCCGGCAAAGCCTCCGGGTCTCATCGGCCAGAGAGGCCGCCCGATTGGAGTGGAGCTGCTCTAGGGCCCCGAGGACACCCTCCAAGAATAGGGTCAGCTTGGCGTTGGGGCTCGCTGCTACGTCTTGAGCTTGCGTTGGTTTTCCTTGAAGAGGAAAGGGTGATGCAGCAATAGTAGCGTAAGTATTTCCCTCAGTTTTTGAGAACCAAGGTATCAATCCAGTAGGCTCCTCAAAAGTCCCACGCACCTACACAAACAAACAAAGAGCTCGCAACCAACGCAATAAAGGGGTTGTCAATCCCTTCACGGCCACTTGTGAAAGTGAGATCTGATAGAGATAATATGATAAGATAAATATATTTTTTGTATTTTATAATATAGATGCAAAAGGTAAAGATGCAAAAAAAAGTAGATTGAAAGCTTATATGATAAAAGATAGACCCGGGGGCCATAGTTTCACTAGAGGTTTCTCTCAAGATAGCGTAAGTATTACGGTGGGTGAACAAATCACTGTCGAACAATTGATAGAAAAGAGAATAATTATGAGATTATCTAGGCATGATCATGTATATAGGCATCACGTCCGCGACAAGTAGATCGACTCCTGCCTGCATCTACTACTATTACTCCACACATCGACCGACTCCTGCCTGCATCTAGAGTATTAAGTTCATAAAGAAAAGAGTAATGAATTAAGAAAGATGACATGATGTAGAGGGATAAACTCATGCAATATGATATAAACCCCATCTTTTTGTCCTCGATGGCAACAATACAATACGTGCCTTGCTGCCCCTGCTGTCACTGGGAAAGGACACCGCAAGATTGAACCCAAAGCTAAGCACTTCTCCCATGGCAAGAAAGATCAATCTAGTAGGCCAAACCAAACTTATAATTCAAAGAGACTTGCAAAGATAACTCAATCATGCATAAAAGAATTCAGAGGAGATTCAAATATTTCTCATAGATAAACTTGATCATAAACCCACAATTCATCGGATCTCGACAAACACACCGCAAAAGAGTTTGCATCGAATAGATATCCACAAGAGAGGGGGAGAACATTGTATTGAGATCCAAAAAGAGAGAAGCAGCCATCTAGCTAATAATTATGGACCCGAAGGTCTGTGGTAAACTACTCACAATTCATCGGAGGGGCTATGATGTTGATGTAGAAGCCCTCCGTGGTCGATTCCCCCTCTGGCGGAGCGCCGGCGAAGGCTCCAAGATGGGATCTCGCGGATACAGAAGGTTACGGTCTTGGAAATTGTGTTTCGTTGGCTCCCTGGATGTTTTCGGGGTACGTAGGCATATATAGGAGGAAGAAGTACATCGGTGGCCGCCCGAGGGGCCCACAAGACAGGGGCGCGCCTAGAGGGGGTGGGCGCGCCCTCCTATCTCGTGGCTGCCTCGGCTGCTTCTTGACTTGCACTCCAAGTTCTCTGGATCACGTTTGTTCCAAAAATCACGCTCCCGAAGGTTTCATTCTGTTTGGACTCCGTTTGATATTCCTTTTCTTCGAAATACTGAAATAGGCAAAAAAAAAACAGCAATATGGGCTAGGCCTCCGGTTACTAGGTTAGTCCCAAAAATGATATAAATGTGTAAAATAAAGCCCATAAACATACAAAAGGGGTAATATAATAGCATGGAACAATCAAAAATTATAGATATGTTGGAGATGTATCACACGCGTTGCGCTTCGGGGTGTACCTCACATTTGGCATCCCCATGGTGGCCAGCTGCATGGTGGTCCTGCCGGCGACATCTTCGAGGCGGTCGATCCAACGGTTCTCGCCCTCCACAAAATCCTTGTGGTTGGCGGTTTCGTTCTTCCGCAGCTGCTTCTCAGCCTCCAGATCCTTGGCCAGGGTCTCCTCTCGGGCCTTCGCCTCCAAGAGCGTCTCCTCAAGGCCCTCCAGCTTCAGCTTCAGGTCTTTGATGGAGTCGTTGGCCTTGGAGAGCTGCTCAGCCTTGCAGAGGACTGCGCCCTGCGCCTCCACCAGGGTACCGTTGAGCGTGTCCTTCTCTTTGGCCAGCTTCAGGGCCTGATCCTTTAGCCCGTCCCGCTCCACCTCTAGCTCTTTTACCTTGCCGGCGTGAACCAGAGCCTGGGCATTGAGTGCCTCCTTGTGCCTCTGCTCTAGCTCCTGGGTCCGCTGCACGACAAGCTTCTCCACCTCCTCATCCTTGACGCGGAGCATTGCGGCGATCTTCTTCTCATGCGCGGCAAGGACCTCCTCCTGGGAGTTCAGCGCAGCCTGCTGCGGGTGCCGAGCACCCTCGGCCCGAGCAGCCTACTGCTCCGCCAGTTCCTGGGCCTTCTCGATATCGGCCTGCTTCATGACAAGCTCCAGGTTACGCTCAGCCAGCGCGTCCTGGGCAGCCTTCAGGTCCTTGTGGGCCTGGCGGAACCAAGCCTGCGCCTCGGCGACACGCCCCTCGAGGTCCGCCTCCGCCTTGTCCACCACCGCCATCCTGGACTTGGCCTTGTCCACGCGGGCGCGGTGAAGCGCCTGGAGCTTCTAAAAGTTGGCGCTCATGGCCCGGAGGAGCCGCTCTTCCTGGGAACCGCCGCCACCAGCGCTCGGCTCGTCAACAACCTCAAGCCCGATGGCGGCGAGCACTTCATCGTCAAACACCTCCCCCTCGATGAGCGCCCCGGTGCTCACCTGGACGAACACGTCATCGCTCACCTTCAGATACTTGCCGGAGCCAGAGGCAGCAGAGGAGGAAGGTTGGTCGTCAACCACCTCCTCCTCGGCAACGGCCTTGCCGGCCTCCCCAGCAGGCCCCTTGCCGGCCTCCTCGGTAGCAGCCTTGCCAGGCTCCCCGATGGACCCCTTGGCGGCGCCCTCAGCGACATCCTTGACGGCCTCCTCGGTGGCGATCTTCTCGGCCTCCACCGCGGCATCCTTGGCGACATCCTCGATGACAGTGTCTATGTCCTTCGGTCCGCCAAGGGAGGATCTGGATATCGAGAAGGGGATGAGGCAAAGCCAAGACCAATATTCAAGAAGAAAAAGAACATGGACGGAAGGCGAGTGACTTACCCGTGCCGAGCTGGGAATAAGAGGCCCCCTCCCGCCAACATCTGGCGCCGAGGCGAAGCCACCAGCGCCCGAGTTTGCCTCCTCCTCCTCCGTGTGCATGGGCTCGCTGCCTGGCGCCCTTGCCGGGGACACCCCTTGGGGCGGCGTGGTCGATGGGGGTGGCGTGTTGGGGGTAGCCCTCAGTGGCTCCTCCTGCTGTTGTCCTCCTCCTGCAACCACGGCAAGGTCAGCGCCAAGGGATCGTACCCCCAACACATGTCGACAAGGGGTGAGTGATGAGCTTACACTGGGGTTGTGCTGGGGGCTGTTGTCCAGGCTGCTCAACACCACCAGCGGTGTACCAAAAGTACCTGCCAGGGGCTGGCCGCTGGCCGAAGCCCTGGCCCTCTTCACCCTCCGGACCAGTGCCTCCGCATCCCTGCAATGAAAGAAACAAATCAAGATAAGTGGCACAGTTTGGCGGCCTCCTCCTTGGGCTGATGGACCCAAAATCAAAGTCAACCTCCGCATCATCGTCTGCGGGAGGAGGGGAAGCAGATGGGGTCCATGGACGCTTGGACGAAGTAGAGGCAGTTGCCTTCTTCTTCGCCACCGCGGCCTTCACCAGTTTCCTCGCCGACGCGGCCCTCGTCTGGCGCATAGACGCCTCCTGGGTTTGCTGCGGCTGCACGGCCCTGCCAGGCCGGACCGGCTCGCCAGAGATGGCCTGCCACAGGACTCACCCTCTCCGCGTTGCCGGGGGGTCGACAGTCTCGACCTCCTCCTCTGACGGCTCGTCGACCACATCTTCGATGAGAGGGGCCCTAGTGCCGGCACTGCTGGCCTCCCCAGCAGCCTCCGCCCACTGGGCGAGCTCCTTTTCCTCCGCCTCCACCGCGGCCTTGTCCTCCACATCGCCGGTGCTGCCGGCCTCCCTGGCGAGCTCCACCTCCGCCACCCTGGCGGCGATGTAGTCCAGCTCCGCTGGGGTGGTGTCCTGGACAAGCTGCGGTTCAGCACAGACGTACTTCTCCTCCATGGTGTCAAAAAACTCCTGCACTTGATCCTCTGGTGGCTCGGACCAAGTAGAGACGAGGCTATGCGCGTTGAACTCCGGCATCATGGCAATGATGTCATTTCGGCGCGAGTTATTGCTCAGCGGGACCGCCACCACCGGCAACCCGAACAAGGACCCCTTGGCAACCTTGTCGGTGTTGGCAGCCTTGCCGGACCACTCGACCTTGCCGTAGTGGTTCACGTCGAGCTAGAAGAGCCGCTGGCAGAACTGCGCGTGCCCCATCACCGTGTGGTTGTGGTCGAGGCTGGGGCGAAGCCTCATGATGTCGGCCGCATTCATAAAGAGCCAGGCCGGCCTCCCCTTGTTGTGCAGCGGAGCGATTCCGTGGCAGATGAAATCCGCCCTGATCATCTCAAGGGTGAGCCCGGCCTCGGTGAGGCGAAGAATCCTGGTGGTGGCAACCGTGAGTTTCGCGTCATCAGCGTCAACATTGCTCCAGTCATTTCTGCGAACCAGCGGCGCCCGGCGAACCCGGCAGAAATCCTGTGGATCATCCTCCTTGATCCAGCACCACCGGCCCCGCCACTCCTCCCACCTCTCCTTCCAGGCAGCCTCCGGGTATGTCCCCTTGGACCTTGGGATTCAGGCGACACAACCGGAAATGGCTCCCCCTTTTGGATCCGAGGGAAGAAGTAGTGGCGGAAGAGAGCCGTGTTGGGATGCACGCTGGCGAAACCCTCGAAGAGGTGCGCAAAAAGAGCCATGCATGCCACGACATTTGGAGTAAAATCCAGAAGGTGGAAGCCGTAGGTGTGCATGACGTCATTAAAGAAATTGGAGAAGGGGGGGGGGCAGAGGCCGCAGGAAAAGTAGTCGACGAAGA
Source organism: Triticum timopheevii (assembly GCA_963921465.1). Classification (NCBI taxonomy): domain Eukaryota; kingdom Viridiplantae; phylum Streptophyta; class Magnoliopsida; order Poales; family Poaceae; genus Triticum; species Triticum timopheevii. The sequence goes on along the minus strand of OY997262.1, from coordinate 271,637,333 downwards.
ATGGGTACTGATTTGGGCCGGCTTCGGCGAAAGCGGCGGGGATGACGCGCGTGGCCGGATGCCCCATCGTCTCGCCCCCGTCTTGCACCCCCATAGGTATTTGAAGTAGTCCTGGAGTTCGACCGCGTCGACCGTCGATGGAAAGTAGGCGTGCTGCATCCGCCGGACCGCCAACTCGCTCTCCGGCGGCTCCTTGTCCCCGGCATCCTTGGCTACCCGCTTGCCTCTGCTAGTTTTGGGCACCATGGCAGTTGAGGAGGACAAAGGCACGGTGGCGGCGAGCAGGAGCAAGAGCTTGAGAGGGAGGAAGAAGGGGACGGCGGTTCCAAGATTGGAGAAGGCGCAGGGGCTAAATGAGCAGCACGCCCGCGATTATTCCTTTTTACAGGGAAGGCGCGGGCCGCCTCTTTCCCCATTAACTACGATGTGATGCATGCGTGTGGAGACCACCCCACGCATGACCCCCACGTCACACACGACCCTCCACGTCGCGCATTCAACGCGGGTCATGGGGAAGCGCAGCGGACAGAAAGTTACTGCGGTAAAATCCGCCCCACCCGTCCGCGCATCATTCTGAGCCCGGCCCAACAACACGTCGCGCTTATGTGTGGCCCAGGCCCGTGGGCTCCTGTCGGTGTACAAAAGTAGGGACTCTCCTTTTGACCCATTTACTTGTGCACGTATAGTTGGAGCCGTGCCCACGGCCACACCAAGCAGGGCAGAAGAGGGAAGCCAGAGGGGAACTGGAGCACAAGACGATCGAGGCAACGCCAAGACCAAGAAACACTGAAGAGAAAAGGGGCGAGGTGGACTCCCCCGGCAAGGCCCTTGCCAGGGCGGTCTCCGAGGCCCCGGCAAGAGCCTTGCCGGGGCAACTTGCCCAACACCAGCAGAGCGAGCCACCCTTGAGCCTAAGAGTTCCAAGCGTTGCCAACAACTACGTTGGAACCTCTGTGACAGCATGCAGATCTTCGTCAAGATCATCAACACATGAGATCAGATGAGGACCAGAAGACGACGACCCTCGGCGGGATCCTAGCCAAGGAAATCCACAAGACCCCCGGCAAGCGCCTTGCCGGGGACGACCGCGATGCCACGGCAAGAACCTTGGTGGCCCCCCGGCAAGGCCCATGCCGGGGGAATTAGCGGGACAATAGCCAGGCCCACGCCTGCCAGGACACCACCGCCGTCCCCATGCAGCTGCTAGCTCAACCAGCTGGGCAGGCACCTGCATGGCGACGAGCGGCCTCTACACCGACCCAGCAAGCACCTGCGTGGTGAAATGCAGATCTTCATGAAGGCTCCACCACCGCGCCAGCCCAGCAGCCAGCCAACGTGGCACTACGACGCCTCGTCAGCTCGGACGCGTGTCGAAGCTAAGCGAGGCGGCGACAGCTGGGACGTGCTTCCTTGCCGTCCGCGATAAAGCGAGAGGGGCACGTCGGCAGCGCATTAAATGCGTTTGTCCGATGGTGCCAGAGGATAGACTCATCGTACACCTTTCCACCTCCTGTGTGCCACTATGGCAACCCCTTTTTGTCTATAAAAGGAGGCCCAAGGCGACCAGGAGAAGGATTCGGATCCTTTGGGCAAGTCACACCCAATAGCTATCTCAAGAACACAAGAACACTCGAATACATACACCAAAGCATGACTAGGGTATTACGCATCTCCGCGACCCGAACCTGGGTAAACGATCTGTGTGCTTCCTATCAGACCCGCTCTTTGCACAACCCCGTGCCCACCAACCGTAGAAGGGATCCCAGTGATTCCATAGGTGTCGATTTCCCCCGACACAGTGTGCAGTCTGAAGACTTGTCTCATGTCTCCAAGAAGGCCGAGAAGTCCAAGAAAACCAAGAAGCCCAAGATGATTTCTGGGCATGATCTGACTCCTCCTACCATTCCATGCAACAAGGAAGACACCATTGATATGTCAAATCATGTAGATCTTGGTGATGAAGCCCTTGAGATGCTGATCAAGAGCAATCAAGAGGCGGAGATCTTCAATGATCTGCCCCTCTTTGATGTTGACATTCTGAACAACTTCAGCGATGAGTGGTTCGATGACCAGAGCATCAGTATTGATGATCTTCAGCTGCCTGTGGACATCAGCATCACATTCCGTGGAGCCATTGCCAATGAATTGGCCTTGGCTAAGAAAATCGTCGAGCTAAAAAACAAGATTGATTATGAGAAGGCACATTTCAAGAAGAACATGGCCAAGCTCAGCGTGGCAGATGTTCAAATCTTCAAGAAGATGATGCATGATCTCAAGGAAGAGTTCCACCAGAAGCGTGATGAAGCTAAAGGCTCACGAGTGTAACGCCCTCGATGCGGCTATATCTCCCACGTGTCGAAGCACGACTTAGAGGCATAACCGCATTGAAAGCAATGTCGCAAGTGAGGTAATCTTCACACAACCCATGTAATACATAAGGGAAAGAGATACATAGTTGGCTTACAGTCGCCACTTCACACAATACATAAATAAACATCCATCATTCAGTTTACACTCAAGGTCCGACTACGGAACCAAAATAAAAGAAGACTACCCCAAATGCAACACAGATCCCCGATCGTCCCAACTAGGCTCCACTACTGATCGTCTGGAAATGAAACATAGTAACGACCAAGGGCCTCATCAAATTCCCACTTCAGCTCAATTGCGCCCTCTGCGCTGGTATCGTCGGTACCTGCATCTGTTTTGGTAGAATCTGTGAGTCACGGGGACTCAGCAATCTCACACCCGCGAGATCAAGACTATTTAAGCTTATAGGTAGGACAGAGTTGTGAGGTGGAACTGCAGCAAGCGACTAGCATATATGGTGGCTACATTCGCAAAAGAGAGCGAGAAGAGAAGCAAGGCACGGTCGTGAATCTAGAAGCGATCAAGAAGTGATCCTAGAGCAACCTGCGTCGGACATAACTCCAACACCGTGTTCACTTCCCGGACTCCGCCGAGAAGGGACCATCACGGTTACACACGCGGTTGATGTATTTTAATTAAGGTCAACTTCGGGTTTTCTACAACCGGACATTAACAAATTCCCATCTGCCTCATAACCGCGGGCATGGCTTTCGAAAGATAATACCCTGCAGGGGTGTCCCAACTTAGCCCATCACAAGCTCTCACGGTCAACGAAGGATAAACCTTCTCCCGGGAAGACCCGATCAGTCTCGAAATCCCGGTTCGCATGACATTTCGACAATGGTAAAACAAGACCAGCAAAGCCTCCCGAATGTGCCGACAAATCCCGATAGGAGCTGCACATATCTCGTTCTCAGGGCACACCGGATGGGCAAGACATCGGGTTGGTATAGACCCTGGTTGCCCAGGGGACGCCGGACATCGCCCAGGTTGGACCAGCATTCGAAGGAACACTGGCCCGGGGGGGGGGGGGGGTAAATAAAGATGACCCTCGGGCTCGCGAAAACCCAAGGGAAAAAGGCTTAGGTGGCAAATGGTAAACCCAAGGTTGGGCCTTGCTGAAGGAGTTTTATTCAAAGCGAACTGTCACGGGGGTCCCATAAATCACCCAACCGCGTAAGGAACGCAAAATCAAGGAACATAACACCGGTATGACGGAAACTAGGGCGGCAAGAGTGGAACAAAACACCAGGCATAAGGCCGAGTCTTCCACCCTTTACCAAGTATATAGGTGCATTAATTAAAACAATAGATATTGTGATATCCCAAAATATCCATGTTCCGACCAGGAACAAACTTCATCTTCACCTGCAACTAGCAACGCTATGAGAGGGGCTGAGCAAAAGCGGTGACATAGCCAAACAACGGTTTGCTAGGACAGGATGGTTAGAGGTTTGACATGGCGTTGCAAGAATGACCGGAATCGGATGCACGGTTTGCAAATGACAAGCAAAACAAGAATGATGCGAATCTGCGTTTAACAGCACGATGCTACTTAGCATGCAACAAGAAACTATGCTACAGCACCCCAACATAAAAACAAAGCATATGGCAGTGATCTACAGGAGATGCTTAACAAAAGAGGAACACTGAGCTACGGCTAAATCACATCATAACAGGCTCAATCAAGCATGGTGAAAGTGCAAAATATATCAGGTTCACAGACTTAGTGAAAATACTAGTATGCCAGAATTTAACATCAGGAAGGCATGTTTAGAGCAAGCAAACAACAAGTTACAGGAACTTATAATAGCAAAACAAGACATGGCAGGAATCTACTCAAAGCATAGATCAAAAGTCCCTTACTGACCATAAGCCAAAAAGGACCATAAGAAATGATGGCACCCATGTAAACATAGCAAGTTTCATTACAGATCTCAGACTTAGCAGAAAAACTGGACATGGCAAAAACAGATAACAAGTAGGCATGTTCGTGAGCTCGATGCACTCACTACAGAGCATCTCATGATAAACTAAGCATACACCCATCAAGAAGACATGGCATAGAAGCTATACGTGGCAAGAACAACATCATAGCATACACGGATCAACTACAACAACCTTGTGAAAATTGTATCTCATGTAAACAATCTGCCAGGAAACATTTTGAAGCAAAAGTAGAGCACAAAAATGACATGCTAGACTACTCCATAAATGCCAACAAAGGCATGGATGGATAGAGCACATCCATATGTTCAAAACACCCTTACTGATAATGCTCAAAAAGGGCATAGATCTCTCTGTAACAACATGAACACATGGCATAAAAATAACAGCAGGACATGACTTAGTGAAAACACTAAGTTCCTGAAATCAGCAACATTATCATCCCTAGTTTGCATGCTTGTGCTAGTCACTACAGAGATCACAAAAATATAAGGCATACACCCCTGGAAAGATAGCATGGCATAGATCAAAACATATGTAGGACTCAAGTTCATAAGGTGCACACATTAATCATGGCAAAAATGACAAAAGTGCAAGTTCTGTTAAGAAACATAAACTAACATCACATAGCCCTCTTCCAACAGCATTTCGGGCATCAAGATGAGCTCAAATGAAAATGATTCAATGAGATGAAATGATCTACTCTTCGAGACGAACAATTTGACATATTATACGCACGAAACGGAGCTATGGATGCAGAGATGTGACGTGATGAAAATGCAACAATATATTGGCAGAAAAGGACTTAGTGGATTTTGGGGGTCGGGGAAAGTCAACCTAGGGTTCCTGGATCGGATCTGGATCGGCGCGCTGCTCGAGGTTCGCCGGCGTGGGATGTAGCTCGGGCCGGAGGAAGGAGAGGCCGGGGCGTCGGCCGGAGCGGGACCGGGCGGCGGCGCGGCCGCTGACAGAGGACGGCGGCGGAGGGCGCAGGGCGTGGGGCGGCGACCGCGGCGGCGGCGGGCGGCGAGCTCTGGGCGGCGGGGGCGAGGCCGGAGCGCGGGGAGGCGGCGGCGCTACGCTCGGGCGGCGGGGACGGGAGGCGGCGGCGACTCGGGCCTCGGGGGCCCTCCTCGGGCCCGGGCGGGCCTGCGCGGGGCGGCGCGGTACGGGCGGCGGCGGCACCACGTGGCACAGCCTGGTTGGCTGCGCCGGTGCGTCCGGCCGGCGGCGGACGTGTCCGGCGCGGCGCGAGGTGCGGGGAGCTAGGGTTAGGGTGGTTTGATCCGGGATTTGGAAATGGGGTCTATATTTATATGTAGAGGGAGCTAGGAGACTCCAAATGGAGTGCGGTTTTCGCGCACACGATCGTGATCGAACGACCGAGAGCATGGAGGTGACTTAGATGGGTTATTGGGCTGTTATGGAGGGTGTTGGGCTGCAACTCAAAAGAGGCCTTTGCGAGAGTGCGGTTAACCGTTGGAGTACCAAACGAGCTCCAAATGACCCGAAACTTGACAGGTGGTCTACCGGTGCTATACCAGGGCCACTTGGCAAGCCTCGGTCCATTCTGAGAGAAAGTGTAATACCCGCTCATGGAAAAATGTAAAAGGGGACGCCGGGGAACATAGGAGTGCCGGATTGCAAAACGGACAACGGGGAAAATGCTCAGAATCATGAGACGAACATGTATGCAAATGCGATGCACATGATGACATGATATGAAATGCATGACATGGACAAAATGCAAAAAGAAGAAAAACCCAACCACGGAGGGAAAATCATATCACAATGCCGAAAATGGCAAGAGTTGGAGTTACAAAAATGGAAAGTTACATCCGGGGTGTTACAACACTCCACCACTACAAGAGGATCTCGTCCCGAGATCTAGGACTGAAAGAACTCCGGATATTCGGAACGGAGGTGATCCTCGCGCTCCCAGGTGGTTTCTCGGTCGGAATGGTGTGACCACTTCACTTTCAGGAATTTGATTGACTTTTTGCGAGTCTTGCACTCGGTTTCTTCAAGAATAGCAACGGGGTGCTCATGATAAGAGAGATCTTCTTGGAGGTCAATTTCTTCAAAGTTGATAGTGCGTTCAGGAATCTTGAAGCACTTGCGAAGCTGTGACACGTGAAACACATCGTGCACATTTGCAAAGTTGGATGGAAGCTCGAGTTGATAGGCGAGATCGCCTCTTTTGCCAATGATCTTGAAAGGACCCACGTATCTAGGGGCAAGCTTCCCTTTGATACCGAAGCGACGAGTGCCTTTCATTGGAGAGACGCGGAGGTAGACATGGTCTCCGATTTCAAAAGCCACATCACGGTGCTTGTCATCATAATAGCCCTTCTGGCGCGATTGGGCGGCTTTGAGATTCTCACGAATGACTTTGCACATTTCTTCGGCTTCTGTGATCAAGTCGTTGCCAAGAAGTTGGCGTTCACCTGTCTCGGACCAATTGAGAGGAGTGCGGCACTTTCTGCCATAGAGAATTTCGAATGGGGCCTTGCCCGAACTCGCTTGGAAGCTGTTGTTGTAGGAGAACTCGGCATATGGAAGACAATCTTCCCACTTCATACCGAAAGAGATGACACAAGCCCTGAGCATATCTTCAAGGATTTGATTGACTCGCTCGACTTGGCCACTTGTTTGAGGATGGAAAGCTGTGCTGAAACGAATGTTGGTGCCCATGGCCTTCTGAAAGGAGTCCCAGAACTTAGAAGTGAAGATGCTTCCGCGGTCTGAAGAGATCAATTGTGGAATACCATGCAAGGAGACAATTCTGGAGGTGTATAGCTCTGCCAGCTGAGCTGCTGTGATAGATTCTTTGATAGGAAGGAAATGAGCCACTTTAGTGAGCTTGTCAATGACAACGAAGATAGCATCACTTCCACGCTTGGACTTAGGAAAACCAGTCACGAAGTCCATCTCGATATGATCAAACTTCCATTCTGGAATAGCAAGAGGTTGAAGGAGACCAGCTAGTCTTTGGTGTTCTGCTTTCACCCTTCTGCAGACATCACATTCATTCACGAATTGAGCAATTTCTCGCTTCATTCGAGTCCACCAATACGACTGCTTGAGGTCATGGTACATCTTCGTACTTCCAGGATGAATGGATAGGAGGGAATTGTGTGCCTCATTCATAATGACTTTTCTCAGATCGCCTTTAGGAACCACAATACGATCCTCGAAGAAAAGAGTATCTTTGTCATCCAAGCGATAGCACTTGTATTTGGAAATGCCCTTGTCAATACCACGTTTCACCTTCTTCACCATGGTATCCAGGAGTTGTGCCTCACGAATTTGATCTTCCAAAGTAGGAGAGACTATGAGGTTGGCAAGAAAGCCTTGAGGAACAACTTGAAGATTCAGCTTGCGGAAAGCTTCACAAAGATCCGGTTGAAATGGCTTGAGAATTAAGCTGTTGCAATAAGCCTTTTTGCTCAGAGCATCTGCAATCACATTCGCCTTGCCAGGAGTATATTCAATACTTGGATTGTACTCTTGAATCATTTCGACCCATCGAGTTTGCCTGAGGTTGAGGTTGGGTTGAGTGAAGATATACTTGAGGCTCTTGTGATCGGTGAAAATGTCCACTTTCCTTCCCAACAAGAGATGTGTCCATGTTATCAATGCATGGACAACTGCCGCCAACTCAAGATCGTGAGTGGGGTAGTTCTTTTCGTTGGGCTTCAACTGACGAGAGGTATAGGCCACAACCTTATTCTCTTGCATTAACACAGCACCGAGACCTTGAAGAGAAGCATCACAGAATACTTCGAATGGCTTGGATTCATCAAGAGGAGTCAAGACAGGAGCTGTGACTAGCTTCTCTTTGAGGGTGTTGAAAGCGACATCACACTCAGGCGTCCATACATACTTGACATGCTTCTGGAGGAGGTTGGAAAGAGGCTTTGCAATCTTAGAGAAGTTCTCAACGAATCTTCGGCAATAGCTTGCAAGACCGAGAAAACTGCGGAGCTGCTTGACATTCTGAGGAGGTTCCCAATTCACAATTGAAGACACCTTCTCTGGATTAACAGCGATGCCCTTGGCAGAGATGATGTGACCAAGATAAAGAACTTCATCAAGCCAGAACTCACATTTGGAAAACTTCGCATAGAATTGATGCTCTCTGAGCTTGTCGAGCACCAATCGCAAATGTTTGGCATGATCCTGCTTGTTCTTGGAGAAGACCAAAATATCATCGAGATACACCAAGACGAAATCATTTGTGTAGGGATTGAAGATAAAGTTCATCATTCAAGAGAATGTTGGAGGAGCATTGACAAGGCCAAAAGACATGACAGTATATTCATAAGAACCAAAGCTTGTTCTGAATGCTGTCTTGGGAATATCTTGTTCACGAATGCGAATCTGATGATAACCCATACGGAGGTCAAGCTTGGAGAATACTTTAGCACCTTTGAGTTGCTCGAATAGCTCATTGATGTTGGGAAGTGGATACTTGTTCTTGATTGTCTTCTTGTTCAATGGACGATAATCGACGCAAAGTCGGTCCGTGACATCCTTCTTCTGGACAAAAAGAACTCCACATCCCCACGGAGATGAACTCGGTCTGATCAAACCCAGACGCTCTTGTTCATCGAGCTGTTTCTTCAATTCCTTCAGTTCTTCAGGTCCAAGCTTGTAAGGACGCTTGCAAATGGATTCAGTGCCAGGCTCAAGATCGATAACGAATTCGACTGGCCGGTGCGGAGGCATACCCGGAAGCTCTTCTGGAAAGACATCTTGGTACTCACAAACGACTGGAATCTGAGAGATTGCGTGTAGATCGCCCTTCTCATTGAGAGAAAACAATCGAATGGTTTCATCACGAGCGGCATAGATGATAACATCCTCAGAAGAGTGTGTCAATTGAATTTCTCTGGCAGCACAATCAAGTTGAGCCTTGTGCTGAGAAAGCCAGTCCATCCCGAGAATTAGATCAATATCAGAGTCGCCAAGAACCATTGGAGAAGATAGAAATCTATAGTCGCCCATCTTGGTAGAAACATCCGGAGCCATCATTTTGGTGTTCATGAATAAACCCGGAGAGGAAACCGCTATCGGCTTAGGCAGATCAACAGTGTGAAAATCGTGCATGGATGCAAAAGGCTTTGATATGAATGAAATAGAAGCACCCGTATCAAATAAAACTTTTGCAGGAATATCATTAACTGGAAGATTACCCATTATCACGTCAATAGATTCCTCTGCTTGCGCTGCATTCATCATGTTCACCTTTGCAGACTTGGGATTATGCTTGACCACTGCATTGCTTGAAGACCTCACAGGAGGAGGAGGAGGAAGGCGCCTTTGGTTGAAGCATTTGTTTGCATAGTGACCTTTTTGCTGACACTTGTTGCAGGTCACCTCTGAGAGCGGACGGTGATAAGGAGCATTTGACCTTGGAGCTTGAGGCTGAGACTTGTTCTGGTAGCTTGGGTTGGGTGGGTGGGAAGATCCACGACCACCTGAGTTCTTCTGTTGATAAGGATGATGGAACGGAGGAGGAGGAAGGTAGAACTTTTGCTGCTTAGCTGCCACTTGAGAGGAAGAAGACTGAACTGCATCCCTAATTCTCTTCTTTGAAGCCTCACACTTGAGCTGAGCACCTTCTTGCTTGAGGGCCATATTGTAGAATTGATCAAACTGAGTAGGCTCAACAAGAACGAGAGCTAACTACAGATCCTCTCTAAGGCCACCTTTGAATTGATAGATCATACTCTTTTCATTAGGAACATCTTGTTTAGCGAAGCGAGCAAGTTTCTGAAACTGCATGTTGTATTCGTACACTGACATGTTGCCTTGCTTGAGATTGCGGAACTCCTCACGCTTGCTCTCAACAACACTGGTAGGAATGTGGTGAGCTTTAAAGTCCCGACAGAAATCAGTCCAAGTAATCACTCGACCTCTTCTGGAATCCTTGTATTGCTGGAACCAATCAGCTGCCTGATCCTTGAGCTGAAAAGACGCGAACTTGACGTAGTCCTCAGGCCGGACATTGCTGCATTCGAAATGCTTGTTGATATCCACGAGCCAATCATCGGCGTCTGTGGCCTCGGCACAGTAGCTGAAAGACTTTGGCTGATTTGCAAGGAACTGGTTGAGGGTAGGAAACTGAGGCTGATGGTAGAACTGCCCTTGACCTTGATTCCCTTGGTTGCCTTGGCCTTGGTTACGCTCTTGCATCAGCTGAATCAACAACTGAGCGTTGGCGTTAGTGGTTGCCATCAAAGTTTGCCATGCCTCCGGAGGCGGAGGTGGAGGTGGAGGGTTCGCCTGACTCCCATCACTGCATTCCGGATTCTGACGCGTTGGCAGAGCCATCCTGAAGAGGGTGACATCCGTTAGCATCTTGATTGACAGATAGACAAGTTGAATCAACGGATAGAAATTGCAACATATAGTCTTCACAATAAACATTCGAACAGGGATGAACGAATGAATTCCAAAGTAAACATCACGTCCATTAAGGTGAGAAGCCACTTGATGAGATATTGATGAAAGAAAATAAAAACAAGGTATGAATGGAACAAATAAGTGGTAAGGATTACCCAATCACAAACCAAATATCTGCGGGAAGAAGTGCTAGAGCTACTTGAATCCCACCTATAAACTCCCGAAACTTTCCGATTATGCAATCAGGTGTTGGGGATACAGGGGAAGCAATATATCTCACCCAAACTAACAATCCCTACATCCAGCTGTATCCATCCGTCAACACATAACCAGGAAACCTTCGAAAATCGTGTACCTCAACCTTCGAAAAGCATCCGTTATACGAGTCATGGCAATACTCCCATACTCACCTCAGTACTGGGTTATCGGGGTTATCTCACCAACAACTGCATAAAAGAGATTTTCGATGTCGGCGTACTAAACTCAGGTATTCCAGAACTGCAACGATAAAATTATGACGACAAAACCTCAGAGCTCAACTCCCCGGGACACTTCCACTAAACCCCTGACAGGAGGCACCAAGACAATGTTCTCATCATAAAACCATCGAAACGATTCCAAGATACCCGCGTGATCCTAAAAAAAATTTAGTGAAATTTGAGAAGAGAAGAGTGAAAACTCTACGTCAGGATGCCTTACCAGAGCGATGAAGAGACTGGGGAGTAAAAAGAATTCCTAACTCTCCGATATATATAATCCTAAATGACTCAAAACATTTTTTTCTAGACACAACTCGGCCGCTAAAAACGATCAAGCAGTGGGGCTCCTAAGGTCGGGGAAGGCTCTGATTACCAACTTGTAACGCCCTCGATGCGGCTATATCTCCCACGTGTCGAAGCACGACTTAGAGGCATAACCGCATTGAAAGCAATGTCGCAAGTGAGGTAATCTTCACACAACCCATGTAATACATAAGGGAAAGAGATACATAGTTGGCTTACAGTCGCCACTTCACACAATACATAAATAAACACCCATCATTTAGTCTACACTCAAGGTCCGACTACGAACCAAAATAAAAGAAGACTACCCCAAATGCAGCACAGATCCCCGATCGTCCCAACTGGGCTCCACTACTGATCGTCTGGAAATGAAACATAGTAACGACCAAGGGCCTCATCAAATTCCCACTTCAGCTCAGTTGCGCCCTCTGCGCTGGTATCGTCGGCACCTGCATCTGTTTTGGTAGAATCTGTGAGTCACGGGGACTCAGCAATCTCACACCCGTGAGATCAAGACTATTTAAGCTTATAGGTAGGACAGAGTTGTGAGGTGGAACTGCAGCAAGCGACTAGCATATATGGTGGCTACATTCGCAAAAGAGAGCGAGAAGAGAAGCAAGGCACGGTCGTGAATCTAGAAGCGATCAAGAAGTGATCCTAGAGCAACCTGCGTCAGACATAACTCCAACACCGTGTTCACTTCCCGGACTCCGCCGAGAAGGGACCATCACGGTTACACACGCGGTTGATGTATTTTAATTAAGGTCAACTTCGGGTTTTCTACAACCGGACATTAACAAATTCCCATCTGCCTCATAACCGCGGGCACGGCTTTCGAAAGATAGTACCCTGCAGGGGTGTCCCAACTTAGCCCATCACAAGCTCTCACGGTCAACGAAGGATAAACCTTCTCCCGGGAAGACCCGATCAGTCTCGGAATCCCGGTTCGCATGACATTTCGACAATGGTAAAACAAGACCAGCAAAGCCTCCCGAATGTGCCGACAAATCCCGATAGGAGCTGCACATATCTCGTTCTCAGGGCACACCGGATGGGCAAGACATCGGGTTGGTATAGACCCTGGTTGCCCAGGGGACGCCGGACATCGCCCAGGTTGGACCAGCATTCGAAGGAACACTGGCCCGGGGGGGGGGGGTAAATAAAGATGACCCTCGGGCTCGCGAAAACCCAAGGGAAAAAGGCTTAGGTGGCAAATGGTAAAACCAAGGTTGGGCCTTGCTGAAGGAGTTTTATTCAAAGCGAACTGTCACGGGGGTCCCATAAATCACCCAACCGCGTAAGGAACGCAAAATCAAGGAACATAACACCGGTATGACGGAAACTAGGGCGGCAAGAGTGGAACAAAACACCAGGCATAAGGCCGTGTCTTCCACCCTTTACCAAGTATATAGGTGCATTAATTAAAACAATAGATATTGTGATATCCCAAAATATCCATGTTCCGACCAGGAACAAACTTCATCTTCACCTGCAACTAGCAACGCTATGAGAGGGGCTGAGCAAAAGCGGTGACATAGCCAAACAACGGTTTTCTAGGAAAGGATGGTTAGAGGTTTGACATGGCAATATGGGTGGCATGATATAGCAAGTGGTAGGTATCGCAGCATAGGCATAGCAAAAGAGCGAGCATCTAGCAAGCAAAGATAGAAGTGATTTCGAAGGTATGGTCATCTTGCCTGCAAGGTTCTCAGAGTTGTCGAAGGCTTGATCCTCGTAGGCGTTCTCAACAAGTTCCTCGTACACGTACTCGTCTCCCGGCTCTACCCAAAGCAAGAACACAAGCAATGGAACCACAATCAAACATGGGGCAATGCACAAGCAATATGATGCAATACATGACATGCTATGCGAGATGTGATATGCAATGCATATGTGTGCTCCGGAAGGAAAATGGTGAACTGGGCATCAACTTGGCAAACCAAGTATGCCGCTGGAAAGATGAGATGATTTCGGTTGAAATCGATATAAAGATCACCGGAGTCGGATGCACGGTTTGCAAATGACAAGCAAAACAAGAATGACGCGAATCTGCGTTTAACAGCACGATGCTACTTAGCATGCAACAAGAAACTATGCTACAGCACCCCAACATAAAAACAAAGCATATGGCAGTGATCTACAGGAGATGCTTAACAAAAGAGGAACACTGAGCTACGGCTAAATCACATCATAACAGGCTCAATCAAGCATGGTGAAAGTGCAAAAAATATCAGGTTCACAAACTTAGTGAAAATACTAGTATGCCAGAATTTAACATCAGGAAGGCATGTTTAGAGCAAGCAAACAACAAGTTACAGGAACTTATAATAGCAAAACAAGACATGGCAGGAATCTACTCAAAGCATAGATCAAAAGACCTTACTGACCATAAGCCAAAAAGGACCATAAGAAATGATGGCACCCATGTAAACATAGCAAGTTTCATTACAGATCTCAGACTTAGCAGAAAAACTGGACATGGCAAAAACAGATAACAAGTAGGCATGTTCGTGAGCTCGATGCACTCACTACAGAGCATCTCATGATAAACTAAGCATACACCCATCAAGAAGACATGGCATAGAAGCTATACGTGGCAAGAACAACATCATAGCATACACGGATCAATTACAACAACCTTGTGAAAATTGAATCTCATGTAAACAATCTGCCAGGAAACATTTTGAAGCAAAAGTAGAGCACGAAAATGACATGCTAGACTACTCCATAAATGCCAACAAAGGCATGGATGGATAGAGCACATCCATATGTTCAAAACACCCTTACTGATCATGCTCAAAAAGGGCATAGATCTCTCTGTAACAACATGAACACATGGCACAAAAATAACAGCAGGACATGACTTAGTGAAAACACTAAGTTCCTGAAATTAGCAACATTATCATCCCTAGTTTTCATGCTTGTGCTAGTCACCAAAGAGATCACAAAAATACATGGCATACACCCCTGGAAAGATAGCATGGCATAGATCAAAACATATGTAGGACTCAAGTTCATAAGGTGCACACATTAATCATGGCAAAAATGACAAAAGTGCAAGTTCTGTTAAGAAACAGAAACTAACATCACATAGCCCTCTTCCAACAGCATTTCGGGCATCAAGATGAGCTCAAATGAAAATTATGCAATGAGATGAAATGATCTACTCTTCGAGACGAACAATTTGATATATTATACGCACGAAACGGAGCTATGGATGCAGAGATGTGATGTGATGAAAATGCAACAATATATTGGCAGAAAAGGACTTGGTGGATTTTGGGGGTCGGGGAAAGTCAACCTAGGGTTCCTGGATCGGATCTGGATCGGCGCGCTGCTCGAGGTTCGCCGGCGTGGGATGGAGCTCGGGCCGGAGGAAGGAGAGGCCGGGGCGTCGACCGGAGCGGGACCGGGCGGCCGGCGGCGGGGCCGGGCGGCGGCGGGGCCGCTGACAGAGGACGGCGGCGGAGGGCGCAGGGCGCGGGGCGGCGACCGCGGCGGCGGCCGGCGGCAAGCTCCGGGCGGCGGGGGCGAGGCCGGAGCGCGGGGAGGCGGCGGCGCTGCGCTCGGGCGGCGGGGACGGGAGGCGTCGGCGACTCGGGCCTCGGGGGCCCTCCTCGGGCCCGGGCGGGCCTCCGCGGGGCGGCGCGGTACGGGCGGCGGTGGCGCCATGTGGCACAGCCCGGTTGGCTGCGCCGGTGCGTCCGGCCGGCGGCGGACATGTCCGGCGCGGCGCGAGGTGCGGGGAGCTAGGGTTAGGGTGGTTTGATCCGGGATTTGGAAATGGGGTCTATATTTATAGGTAGAGGGAGCTAGGAGACTCCAAATGGAGTGCAGTTTTCGCCCACACGATCGTGATCGAACGACCGAGAGCATGGAGGTGACTTAGATGGGTTATTGGGCTGTTTTGGAGGGGTGTTGGGCTGCAACTCAAAAGAGGCCTTTGCGAGAGTGCGGTTAACCGTTGGAGTACCAAACGAGCTCCAAATGACCCGAAACTTGACAGGTGGTCTACCGGTGCTATACCAGGGCCACTTGGCAAGCCTCGGTCCATCCCGAGAAAGTTTAATACCCGCTCATGGAAAAATGTAAAAAGGGACGCCGGGGAACATAGGAGTGCCGGATTGCAAAACGGACAATGGGGAAAATGCTCGGAATCATGAGACGAACATGTATGCAAATGTGATGCACATGATGACATGATATAAAATGCATGACATGGACAAAATGCAAAAAGAAGAAAAACCCAACCACGGAGGGAAAATCATATCACAATGCCGAAAATGGCAAGAGTTGGAGTTACAAAAATGGAAAGTTACATCCGGGGTGTTACAATGAGAGCGCATGAAGTACTTCGCGGAGAAATGTGTACAAGCCCACAATGAAGCTGAAAAGCGTAAAGCTCTTGGGCGTCCTGGCATCGACCCCAGGATGGCTACCAAACAGAAGAAGAAGTTTGCCGTGAACCCAAACTGAAGCACCAAGGCAGGAAGAACCTCGCATTGTGTTCCCTGCCAGCATGACTGGCTCGAAGCCAAGCTGAAGAAAACAAGGGCAGCTGAAGCTAAATCCAGGAAACACAAGCACAAGGATGCTTCTAATGATGCCCCATCCAAGAAGAAGTTGAAGACAAAGTCTTCAAATAAAGAGCATGCCGCGGCCTCTGTGCCCCTCATTGTTGAACCCATTTCTGTTGCTCTTCCAACTTCAATGAATCGAGAGCATCGTCTTGTGATCCATGAGCCTGCTTCCACAGAGGCTCAAGAAGATGAAGAAGTTCTAGCTGTTGACCCCATCACAGCTGAAGACATTGGTCATGATAACAATGTAAATGATGATGAAGTCCTTCCTTAGCTCGAGCCCCAATCGGTATCATCGCCTGCTCCAACAAGCAGTGAACTAATCAGCATTGGTCGTCCATTGACGCCAATTGCTCAGGATGACCCATGGGCCGAGCACCCATAACAAGACACCCAGGTACACGATGAGACACCTAGAACTCCACCACCTCAATTCACCACTCTGGTGCTTGACGACAACAACTACATGGTGCAGACCACTCCCTCACCAAAGGCGTCGCCTGCATTTCGCAGGATTCACAAAGGCCCCAGGCCACAGGTCACCATGTCGAGCATTTCGGAAGGGGAAGTGCACCAAAGCTCAGTAGCACGTCAAGTGTTTCCTGAAGCCACCCCTACCACGAATGTCTCTGAGTCTGAAGCTAAATCTGCTGAAGACATTCTGGCTGCATCAGCCGATGAAGATCAAGGAGAAAGAGAAGAAGAAAGAGATGACACACCCCCGGCTACAGACCAAGTCATTCTCGAGGAGAATGTGATTGTTCCAGACCCTCCTATTCTGTAACGCACGGAGGTTGAAAACACTGAGGCTGCCACAAACAATGCCACTGACGCCAATGACACTGTCATGGCTGAAGACAATGTGGAGCCTGAAGCTCATGTGGTGCCTGAAGCCACTGAGAATGCTGAAGCCAATGTTCCACCTCCAAGGCCTCACACAATTGAACAGGCCTATGATCATGGCCAGCTTGTCACAGTAAGATGGCCCATTTTGGTTCCTCCCACAGCTCTCGGACCACAATATGACTATGACCCTTTCCTGCTTCCCCTTTTTACCCATCGGACTCGGCTCACATTTTGATCTCCTACGCTTGCTTTCACAGTCCCCCTACGAGCAGCCCGAAATCAATGAAGGAGTTCATTCAGCACCGAGCCGAGCGAGCGTAGATTCAATATGTTGATGTGGAGCAGATACCACAAGTTCAGAAGCCCAAGCCACGGCTACCACGGCTTACAAGTGCTGCAACAACGCCAGGTTCTTTCAGTGTGCACAACTTCAGAGCCCACAACACCTTCTTCGACAGTGCCAAGAATCCCTATTCGAAACCAAAGATCTCTTCTGATTGATTCTGGAGCCATCAGCACTGCAGCTATTACTCCTGCATTCTATACAATCAAGAGTGAATCTTTCCACACATGCGTCTTGATTGTGAAGCTATTGCTGGACTGCCCTATCTTGAAGAAGCTCTTGACTGCTTTAGAGATGTTGGTCTTCTGCCATTTGTGACACACAAAGAGCACTGGAATGAAGAGCTTCTGCTGCAGCTCTATGCTATGCTTCATATTCGTGGCTACAACAGGGATCTGAAGACATGGATCCTTGAGTGGATGACAGGTGATGTGCATCATGAAGCCAAAGCTTAATACATCATCAAGCTTACTTGCCTGCCCACTCCAGGTGAGTTGTATGAGCCTAGTTGTCAGCTTCACAGAAATGAACTGCAGAGTATTTTTCAGAGGCCTGAGCCAAATATGAGTGAGATGCTCAGTATGATGAAGCCATTGCCTCAAGATGCTGAATAACCCAAAGAGTTCTTCGTAAAGGACCTTCAGTAGTTGCCACACACAGTTTATCATATTCTGAGGCGTACTCTATGGCCAATCAAGAGACATTCTTCTGAAGCCAAGCTTGAAGGAGCCATGAAGACTTTTGTATTCTACATCATCAATGGCATCAGATTCAACACCCAGGATTTCTTCATCAGGCAACTAGCTGCATCCGGGATTGATCTGTTTGGCCTAAAGTTCTATGCTCCATGGGTGATGCACCTAATCAAGCTCCATTCTTCGATTGACTATCAGCCCTCGACACGCAACCACATTGTCTTTCTGCCTGAGGTTGATCTATCAATTGAAGCCATCTACCCTGAGCATGCAAAGAAGCCCTTACATCTTCAGAATGATGAACATCAAAGCTTCACTCAACCAATGGAGGGAATTCTTGTTCCGAATGCTGCAACTCCCGCTTATCCTCTGGTGGGCAATATGAGAGTGCCACATCGTGCCAACACCGAAGCCACTGCCAGTACGATTGCCCAAAGGCCTCATAAGCGTTCTCGTGTACTCAATGACTGAGAGCTTCTTGTGGCCTTGCATCAGAAGCAAGATAAGCATCATGACTAGCTAAAGTGTTAGATGCAGAGTATCTTGGTGGATGTCAATCACATTAGAAACTTGGCCACCAAGAACTCGTTTGTTGCCCATGAAGCCTGTCGGCGGTCTTGGAAGAGTCTCACACTACTATGTCCTGAAGATGATCTTCGCGAAGATCGCTTCACTGAGGACTTCAAGTTTGATTCCAGGCCTCCACAAAATGCAATCTGGCGCCACACTCCCTCAATTGAATATTCTGAGCGTTCATCTTCGGCTGCAACTGTTGTTGCAAGAGTCGTCGGTGAAGAAGACGATGCCACTTCACTGACCTAGATACTCTATGTCTTCAAACCTTTTTTCTCATTACTGACAAAAGGGGGAGAAGCATATGAGTTGATAGTCTTCAAGCGGGTCCTTACGGGTGGTTGCATTATTTTTGCCAAGTCTTTACAACTCTCGTCTTTTGATACATTTGGTTCTTTGAGTTGTAACACTTAAACTCGATGGTCGTCTGCTACTTTTTCTGCTACTTTGTGATGCGATGATAAATCCCGCATGAAGCCATTCGACATACGTTCATTTTTCATTACGCATGTCATTATCATCGTTATCTGTTCATATGCATGATGAATTGCCTTCATAAGTTGAAGAGGATCTCCACAAGTAAAACCTTCCATGTGCATTTGCATTAAAAAGCAAACTACTTATATGCACATCTTCAGGGGAGCCTTTTACTAATGAAGACAAAACCCTTAATCCTTAACTTTCACATACTTTTATCCTCGTTGAAAAATTCAACCTGTTTGTCATCAATCACCAAAAATGGGGAGATTGTAAGTGCATTTAGTGCCACCCCTAGTTGGTTTTGGAGTATTGACGACAAACTTGGTTGAGGGACTAATGTGTTTGTGAGAATTGCAGGGTAACACAGGTAATAGTCCCTTATTGATTCGGTTTACCTACCAGAGATGACCCCTAAAAATGCGTGAAGACATTGAGGACAATGGTGGTCTATGAAGATATTCTCACTCAAGATTATGACATAAGAAGACATTCATGCGAAGACTATGGAGTGTGAAGACATAGTTGTTTCATAGTTTCCTTTTCTTCTTTGTTGAGTCATAGGAACCACCGTACTGTTAAGTGGGGTCCAAGTGAACAAAGTTAGAGTGACTGATGTGATGCTCAACCAAAACCTATGTATTCAAGCAAAGAAAATGAGAGCAAATCTTATCTAGAGCTGGATGAGTCAGCTTTTCTTGTAGCCCAAGTCAAGCTGCCACGTGTGTTTGAAATCTGACCGTTGGACACGTGTCAGTTCCTTAGTGACCCAGGGTCATTTTGAAAAAATCAGGTCAGGTTGCCTCCTGGCTATAAATAGCCCACCCCCTACACCATAAATTGGTGGCTGCTTAGAGTTAGTGCATGAATTTTGTCATTTGAGAGCAACCTGTCGGTGTCAAAACCGGTGGATCTCGGGTAGGGGGTCCCGAACTGTGCGTCTAAGGTTGATGGTAAAGGATACGGGGGACACGATGTTTACCTAGGTTCGGGCCCTCTCTATGGAGGTAATACCCTACTTCCTGCTTGATTGATCTTGATGAATATGAGTATTACAAGAGTTGATCTACCACGAGATCGTAATGGCTAAAACCCTAAAAGTCTAGCCTGTATGACTATGATTATCATTGCCTCTACGGACTAAGCCCTTCGATTTATATAGACACCGGAGGGGACTAGGTTTGTACAAAGTCGGTTACAGAGAAAGGAATCTTCATATCAGGGCGCCAAGCTTGCCTTCCACGTCAAGGAGAGTCCTATCCAGACACGGGAGAGAATCTTCGGTCTCGTATCTTCACAGCCCATCAGTTTGGCCTACGTATCATAGTCCGGACGCCCGAGGACCCCTTAATCCAGGACTCCATCAGTAGCCCCTGAACCAGGCTTCAATGACAAGGTGTCCAGCGTGCAGATTGTCTTCGGCATTGCAAGGCGGGTTCCTTCTCCGAATACTCCAACATAGTCTTCGAACACACGAACGTGTCCGGCTCTGTAAGACAAGTACCACACACCACCGCAGAGAGTATAATATTTCACGAGTCCAATCTGCTGACAACTTTTTGTAGCTTGATATCACGTCATCACCCGTTTATTATTCTGAACCTTTTTTTACACTGTCGCTCCATGTTCAAGACGCGGTTTTATTGGCACGTCTCGTCGAAGCAAAGATCGTGTCCCCTTATTGCGGGATTCTCATCAACACGGGCGTGGGTAACCCAACCGTTCTGTTGGCATGATTCCTTAGGAATAGACATGTTTTTTATGGCTTAAGAGGAGGCGTTCGATATTCATCGCCTTAATAAAGGGGTTAAGACCCGTCTTGCTCCTTCACGCCAACCCTTTCCTCAACCTCTCCAACCTCGAGTTCCAGCACCCAAGGTTCAATTTAATTGCTTCGAGCTTCACAGTTATGTCCAGATCCAGCCCTCAAGGTCGGTGGGTGGCTTCCTCTATCATAGAGGAGGATATTGTGAAGCTCCGGGCGACAAGATACCTGACCGCGGAAATCCCCCACAGGTTTCCTGCTCAAGGGCAGGTTATTCCTACTCCCAGATCCGGCGAGAGGTTCGTATTTATCTCCCACTTCCTCCGAGGGTTAGGGTTCGCTCTTCACCCCTTTGTTTGAGAGCTCATGTTCTATTACGGGCTAGATTTTCACGATCTAGCTCTGGACTCCTTTCTTCACGTCTTGGTGTTCATCGTCATGTGCGAAGCCTTTCTCTGTATTCCTCCACACTTCGGCTTATGGCTCAAGACCTTTAATGTGAAGCCAAAGGTGATCAAGGGGAAGCAAGCGGAGTGTGGTGGTGCCATGGTGAGCAAGCTCACCAATGCTCTTTGGCTAAAAGGATACTTCACGGAATCTTCCAACTTATCGCAGCGGGACTGGTTTTACATCACTGAACCCCATGGTACCAAGTGTGCAGCTACACCTGCGTCCTGATCTGGCCCTCCAATTCAGCTCGCATCATGGATCAATAAGGGGTTGGACTAGGGATCAGTCGACGAAGTGCAGACTCTATAGAGCCGCATCCAGAGTCTCCTCGAGAAGGACACCGATCTCATCGACGTGATTCAAGTAATGTTAGTCTGTCGGGTCCTCCCGTGCAAGCAACGGCCCCTCCGTATGTGGGAGTTTAATCCGGAAGGACCACGAACCATTCAGCACTTCTTCGGCGCGACGTACAGAGGAATGTGGAAGTTATTTTTCGGGACACGAAAACAGTGGCCGGACACCACCGAGGACATCGGCCTTTACTGCAACCATCCGGTTACCTCGGTAAGCACTTGACTCCTGAACACAACTTAGTTAAATATCCCGTGATAAGATACTGAGAAAACCATCTTCTTCCAGGGCTGGATAAAGAAGGCGGAGCGAGTTAGGTGTTCGGCCTCTCTTCCCAAAGACTCAGCTAGTCCTGTGCTAGCAAGGATGCTGGTCCCGGCACCCTACCAGGTGCCGGTGAAAGAGGACAATGAGGAGAGCCGGAAGGCCAAAGGTGGCCTCCATTCTGAAGGTGCACCAAACACTGTGTCCGAGGAGGTTAAGGCTTCCTCTTCCGAAGACAAAAGAAAAGGAGAAGCTGACATCCTTTATCCCCATGGTAAGAAAAGGGCCACCTCCGAAGGTTGGGAGGTAAAGGCTCCTAAGTGAGGTAAGACACCCCTGTCAGGTGGTTCGGGCTCGGAAGGCGACGTTGTCACGCAGTTCCTCCGTAAGGACAAGCCTTTAGCTGAATCATAAGTGAACATGGGTGTTTTAAACATATCCCGTTCCTTTTCTTGTTACAAGGGTAACATCTAGAATATATGTTTTGTAGTTCGGCACACAGTCTTCCCGAATAATCATCTTCCTCGGGGGATCTTCTTCCGGAGATGATGGAGAGCGAGACGCCTCCACGGGCTTCTTTACCCAACAGGGCGAACGACTTTGAGGTGTCGTCCCGGAGGATCTCTCCCGATCAACAGAGGATAATGAAGACAACGCCCCAAGGTGAAACTTTGGCCGCTCAAGGTCCGGGGTGTGGGGTCCCTACGGGGACCAACAATAAAGGCCCCGGACTATCCGGTTTACAGCAGGAGATGACTCTAGGGTCGAGCAAACATATCCTTTCAAAGGGAGTCCATACTCCCACAGCTGCTTCCAAGAATCCCGAGGCGCCGGATACACTAATGGACATGTTGCAATATTCGTCCGTCTCAGAGGAACATCGTACCTTGACGGGTATGGTGGTTGAGAGGATTCTGTCGGCGAAAAGCTAATTGAATGAAGCCTTCATGGGCCTGCTAAGAGGCTTCGAGGTACGTAATGTTATGCTTTCGATTGTGCTCTATAATGCACCTGTGTATACATAGTAGCCCCTGAGACTCTGGTTGGCGTCCAAAGGGAGGCAATCAGAGGATCGAAAAAGATATGCCCAAGAAATAATCTAATTAATTGGAACACAGGCTGTTACCTCATACGTCTCCAATGTATCTATAATTTCTGATTGTTCCATGCTATTATATTACCCCTTTTGGATGTTTATGGGCTTTATTTTACACATTTATATCATTTTTGGGACTAACCTACTAACCAGAGGCCCAACCCGTATTGTTGTTTTTTTGCCTATTTCAGTATTTCGAAGAAAAGGAATATCAAACGGAGTCCAAACGGAATGAAACCTTCGGGAGCGTGATTTTTGGAAAGAACGTGATCCAGAGGACTTGGAGTGCAAGTCAAGAAGCAGCCGAGGCAGCCACGAGATAGGAGGGCGCCCCCCCCCATAGGGCATGCCCCCTGTCTCGTGGGCCCCTCGGGTGGCCACCGACGTACTTCTTCCTCCTATATAAGCCTACGTACCCCGAAAACATCCAGGGAGCCAACGAAACACAATTTCCACCGCCGTAACCTTCTGTATCCGCGAGATCGCATCTTGGAGCCTTCTCCAGCGCTCCGCCGGAGGGGGAATCAACCATGGAGGGCTTCTACATCAACACCATAGCCCCTCCGATGAGTTGTGAGTAGTTTACCATAGACCTACGGGTCCATAGTTATTAGCTAGATGGCTTCTTCTCTCCTTTTGGATCTCAATACAATGTTCTTCCCCTCTCTTTTGGAGATCTATTCAATGTAAACTCTTTTTGCGGTGTGTTTGTCGTGATCCGATGAATTGTGGGTATATGATCAAGTTTATCTATGAAAAATATTTGAATCTTCTCTTAATTCTTTTATGTATGATTGAGTTATCTTTGCAAGTTTCTTCGAATTATCAGTTTGGTTTGGCCTACTAGATTGATCTTTCTTGCCATGGGAGAAGTGCTTAGCTTTGGGTTCAATCTTGCAGTGTCCTTACCAAGTGACAGCAGGGGCAACAAGGCACGTATTGTATTGTTGCCATCAAGGATAAAAAGATGGGGTTTGTATCATATTGCTTGAGTTTATCCCTCTACATCATGTCATCTTGCTTAAGGCGTTACTCTGTTCTTATGAACTTAATACTCTAGATGCAGGCAGGAGTCGGTTGATTTGTGGAGTAATAGTAGTAGATGCAGGCAGGAGTCGGTCTACTTGTTGCGGACGTGATGCCTATATACATGATCATGCCTAGATAATCTCATAATTATTCGCTTTTCTATCAATTGGTCAACAGTAATTTGTTCACCCACCGTAATACTTATGTTATCTTGAGAGAAGCCCCTAGTGAAACCTATGGCCCCGGGGTCTATCTATTATCATATTTGCTTCCAATCTACTTTTATTTTCATCTTTACTTTTTGCATCTATATTATAAAATACCAAAAATATGTTTATTTTATCATACTATCTCTATTAGATATCACTTTTGCAAGTGGTCGTGAAGGGATTGACAACCCCTTCATTGCGTTGGTTGCGAGTTCTTTGTTTGTTTGTGTAGGCGCGTGGGACTTTTGAGGAGCCTCCTACTGGATTGATACCTTGGTTCTCAAAAACTGAGGGAAATACTTACGCTACTATTGCTGCATCACCCTTTCCTCTTCAAGGAAAACCAACGCAAGCTCAAGACGTAGCAAGAAGGATTTTTGGCGCCGTTGCCGGGGAGGCTTCCACCAAGTCAAGTCAAGATTCGACCTCCCGCCAACGCGCGATTTCTGGCGCCGTTGCCGGGGAGGTCTTCGCTCAAGTCAAGACATACCAAGTACCCATCATAAACCCATCTCCCTCGCATTTACATTATTTGCCATTTGCCTCTCGTTTTCCTCTCCCCCAGTTCACCCTTGTCGTTTTATTTGCCTTCTCTCTCCCGATCTCCCGCTCTCTCTTTCGCTCGCTTTCTTATACCTTGCTTTTGTTTGCCGTTATGTCTAAAATTGGGGAGATTATCATCGATGTGGACAATAATGATAACATGGAAAATTCCGAGGCTCCGGCTGAAGAACACCCTATCTTGCATACTAAAAAGTTTCGGATCGGTAGTGGTATCATTATTGGAAAAAGTGTTATTCAACATTTCTTTACTTGTACCGGTGCTTTACCTTCCATGGGTGGTTCTATTCTTCACAGAACTAGTAGTCTTGCGGATGCCATTGCTATGCTTGTAGTTGAACTTGAAAGACAATTTATGCATATGCATCCTTGCATACAAAGAATTTTTCTAGAATTTTCCAATATTGAGCATTCTTCCGTTAAACGTGTTGTTACTATATTTTTGGCTCATGAGTTTAGATTTATAATAAGAGAGGCCAAAGAAATCTTTGCGCACTATAGGGTGGACGCCGATCGTCCTCCCATAGAGGTGGTCCTCTTTGATCAAGAGGAAATTAGGCGTTTTCAATCTTCGGACTATGTTCCTACCAATGTCTTGGTTGATAGAATTACCAAACTTAATAATGATTTTGCCCTTCGAAACAATGAGATAGGATACTCTCTTGAGTATAGGCTCACGAGATTTTGCCAAAAAAATGCTTTTAGTGATGAATTAGTTGTGCATTATGAAGGGCCAAAGGAGGAACCCGTTCCTCCTGAGATTGATCTTGGGGACTTTTGCCCCGCTAAATTTAGCCTTTTTGATTACTTTTGCTTGCCTCAAAGAAAACTTGCTGCCGAACGTAGAGAATATGAGATGAGCTTTCAAGATCTATCTTATTATTATGTCACTACTTAGATCTATCTTCGCTTTTATGCCTAGCTAGGGGCGTTAAACGATAGCGCTAGTTGGGAGGCAACCCAATTTTATTTGTGTTTTTTGTTTTTGTTCCTGTTTAGTAATAAATTTTGCATCTACCTTCTGTTTAGATGTGTATTATCTTTTAATTAGTGTTTGTGCCAAGTAGAACCTATAGGATAACCTATGATGATAGTTGATTTGATTCTGCTGAAAAACAGAAACTTTGCACGCACGAATTTAGTTTTTTTCAATCACAGAAACGTGATTTTGCATTGATTCTTTTTGATTCTGATAAATAGACAAATTGTACAGGACTTCCTATTTTGGTCGGATTTTTAGAGTTCCAGAAGTTTGTGTTAGTTACAGATTGCTACAGGCTATTCTGTTTTTGACAGATTCTGTTTTTCATGTGTTGTTTGCTTATTTTGATGCATCTATGGTTAGTAAAATAGTTTATAAACCATAGAGAATTTGGAATACATTAGGTTTAGCACCAAAATAAATAAATAATGAGTTCATTACAGTACCTTATGTGGCGGCTTTCTTTTCTTTCACTAACGGAGCTTATAAGATTTCCTGTTGAGTTTTGTGTTGTGAAGTTTTCAAGTTTTGGGTAAAGCCTTTATGGACTATGGAATAAGGAGTGGCAAGAGCCTAAGCTTGGGGATGCCCATGGCACCCCAATATATTTAAGGATAGCCAAAAGCCTAAGCTTGGGGATGCCCCGGGAAGGCATCCCCTCTTTCGTCTTCGTTCATTGGTAACTTTACTTGGAGCTATATTTTTATTCGCCACATGATATGTGTTTTGCTTGGAGCATCGTGTATTATATTAGTCTTTGCCTTTTAGTTTACCACAATCATCTTTGCTGTACACACCTTTTGGGGATAAGCCTACTTGATTTGAATTTGCTAGAATACTCTATGTGCTTCACTTATATCTTTTGAGCTTGATAGTTTTTGCTCTAGTGCTTCACTTATATCTTTTAGAGCTGGTGGTGACTTAATTTTGAAGAAATTGCTAGTCTCTGATGCTTCACTTATATTATTTTGAGAGTCTTTTAGAACAGCATGGTATTTGCTTTGGTTATAAAATTGGTCCTAGAATGGTAGGCATCCCAGTTGGGTATAATAAAAACTATCATAGGAAGTGAATTGGATGCTAGGATCAATTTGATACTTGATAATTGTTTTGAGATATGGAGGTAGTGATATTAAAGTCATGCTAGTTGGGTGATTATGAATTCAAAGAATGCTTGTGTTAAAGTTAGCAAGTCCCGTAGCATGCACTTATGGTTAAAGTTGTGTAACAAATTTGAAACATGAAGTGTACTTGGCTTGTGCATCCTTATGAGTGGCGGTCGGGGACGACCGATGGTCTTTTCCTACCAATCTATCCCCCTAGGAGCATGCACGTAGTACTTGATTTTTGATGACTTCTAAATTTTTTGCAATAAGTATATGAGTTCTTTTGACTAATGTTGAGTCCATGGATTATACGCACTTTTACCTTTCCACCATTGCTAGCCTCTTCGGTACCGTGCATTGCCCTTTCTCACTTTGAGAGTTGGTGCAAACTTTGCCGGTGCACCCAAACCCCGTGATATGATACGCTCTATCACACATAAACCTCCTTATATCTTCCTCAAAACAACCACCATACCTACCTATTATGGCATTTCCATAGCCATTCCGAGATATATTGCCATGCAACTTTCCACCGTTCCGTTCATCATCATCATGACATACTTTATTTTTGTCATATTGCCGTCGCATGATCATGTAGTTGACATCGTATTTGTGGCAAAGCCACCATGCATTAATTTTCATACATGTCACTCTTCATTCATTGCACCATCCCGGTACACCGCCGGAGGCATTCATATAGAGTCATATCTTGTTCTAGTTTCGAGTTGTAATTCATATGTTGTAATCAATAGAAGTGTGATGATCATCATTACTAGAGCATTGCCCAAAAAGAAAAAAAAGGGGAAAAAAGAAGAAAGTCCAGAAGAAAAAAGAAAAAGAAAGGCCCAAAAAAAGAAAGTAAAAAAATAAAAAAAATAAAAAAGAAAATAAAGGAAAAATAAAATAAATAAAAAGGGCAATGTTACTATCTCTTTTTCCACACTTGTGCTTCAAAGTAGCACCTTGTTCTTCATGTAGTGAGTCTCATATATTGTGTTTCAAAGCAGCACCATGTTTTTCATATAGTGAGTCTCATAAGTTGTCTTTTTCATACTAGCGGGAATTTTTCATTATAGAACTTGGCTTGTATATTCCTTTCCTCAAATGCCCTAGGTCTTCGTGAGCAAGCAAGTTGGATGCACACCCACTAGTTTTCTTTTGTTGAGCATTCATTTATAGCTCTAGTGCATCCGTTGCATGGCAATCCCTACTCCTCATGTTGACATCAATTGATGGGCATCTCCATAGCCCGTTGATTATCCTCGTCAATGTGAGACTTTCTCCCTTTTTGTCTTCTCCACACAATCCCCATCATCATATTCTATTCCACCCATAGTGCTATATCCATGGCTCATGCTCATGTATTGCGTGAAGGTTGAAAAAGTTTGAGATTATTTAAGTACGAAACAATTGCTTGGCTTGTCATCGGGGGTATAGAAGTTGGGAACATCTTTGTGTGACGAAAATGAAGCATAGCCTAAATGTATGATTTTGTAGGGATGAACTTTCTTTTGCCATGTTATTTTGAGAAAACATGATTACTTTGATTAGTATGCTTGAAGTGTTACTATTTCTTTTATCAATATGAACTTTTATTTTGAATCATTTGGATCTGAACATTCATGCCACAATAAAGAAAATTACATTAAGAATTATGCTAGGTAGCATTCCACATCAAAAATTCTCTTTTTATCATTTACCTACTTGAGGACGAGCAAGAATTAAGCTTGGGGATGCTTGATACGTGTCCAACGTATCTATAATTTTTGATTATTCCATGCTATTATGTTACCCCTTTTGGATGTTTATGGGCTTTATTTTACACATATATATCATTTTTGGGACTAACCTACTAACCGGAGGCCCAGCCCGTATTGCTAGTTTTTTGCCTATTTCAGTATTTCAAAGAAAAGGAATATCAAACGGAGTCCAAACGGAATGAAACCTTCAAGAGCGTGATTTTTGGAACGAACGTGATCCAGAGGACTTGGAGTGCAAGTCAAGAAGCAGCCGAGGCAGCCATGAGATAGGAGGGCGCCCTCCCCCCTGTAGGGCGCGCCACCTGTCTCGTGGGCCCCTCGGGTGGCCACCGACGTACTTCTTCCTCCTATATAAGCCTACGTACCCCAAAAACATCCAGGGAGCCAACGAAACACAATTTCCATCGCCGTAACCTTCTGTATCCGCGAGATCCCATCTTGGAGCCTTCGTCGGTGCTCCTCTGGAGGGGGAATCAACCATGGAGGGCTTCTACATCAACACCATAGCCCCTCCGATGAGTTGTGAGTAGTTTACCACAGACCTACGGGTCCATAGTTATTAGCTAGATGGCTTCTTCTCTCTTTTTGTATCTCAATACAATGTTCTCCCCCTCTCTTGAGGAGATCTATTCGATGTAAACTCTTTTTGCGGTGTGTTTGTCGAGATCCGATGAATTGTGGGTTTATGATCAAGTTTATCTATGAATAATATTTGAATCTTCTCTTAATTATTTTATGTATGATTGAGTTATCTTTGCAAGTCTCTTCGAATTATCAGTTTGGTTTGGCCTACTAGATTGATCTTTCTTGCCATGGGAGAAGTGCTTAGCTTTGGGTTCAATCTTGCGGTGTCCTTAACAAGTGATAGCAGGGGCAGCAAGGCACGTATTGTATTGTTACCATCGAGGATAAAAAGATGGGGTTTATATCATATTGCTTGAGTTTATCCCTCTACATCATGTCATCTTGCTTAAGGAGTTACTCTGTTCTTATGAACTTAATACTCTAGATGCAGGTAGGAGTCGGTCGATGTGTGGAGTAATAGTAGTAGATGCAGGCAGGAGTCGGTCTACTTGTTGCGGACGTGATGCCTATATACATGATCATGCCTAGATAATCTCATAATTATTCGCTTTTCCATCAATTGCTCGACAGTAATTTGTTCACCCACCGTAATACTTATGCCATCTTGAGAGAAGCCTCTAGTGAAACCTATGGCCCCGGGGTCTATCTCTTATCATATTTGCTTCCAATCTACTTTTATTTGCATCTATATTATAAAATACCTAAAATATATTTATCTTATCATACTATCTCTATTAGATCTCACTTTTGCAAGTGGCCGTGAAGGGATTGACAACCCCTTTATTGCGTTGGTTGCGAGTTCTTTGTTTGTTTGTGTAGGTGCGTGGGACTTTTGAGGAGCCTCCTACTGGATTGATACCTTGGTTCTCAAAAACTGAGGGAAATACTTACGCTACTATTGTTGCATCACCCTTTCCTCTTCAAGGAAAACCAACGCAAGCTCAAGACGTAGCATTACCTCCATGACGACTACCCACGCTATAGAGGTTGCAGGTCTGAAGCAAAAACTTGATGTGGCGTATGAT
Source organism: Triticum timopheevii (assembly GCA_963921465.1). Classification (NCBI taxonomy): domain Eukaryota; kingdom Viridiplantae; phylum Streptophyta; class Magnoliopsida; order Poales; family Poaceae; genus Triticum; species Triticum timopheevii. The sequence continues at coordinate 271,607,126 of OY997262.1, read as the reverse complement.
GACATCACATTTATTAACAGGCGGCTCGACGAGGCGCAAGGTATGTTTTGGGGCAGTCAGTGTATGTATGTATAATAACATGAGCGCGAAGCTAGAATTATATACTGAGACATGCGTATCTGCAGATAGTGCTGCCGCGATGGAGACCCTTCGGTCTGAACTTGCCCGAGCCAAGGAGCAAGCCCGGATGAGTAATGTGGTTGCCAAGAAGGCAGCTGATGAGTTAAAAGCTGGACAGGCTGCTCAGCGCCAGTGTGAGGAGAGAATGTCTACTATGGCGCGCGATCTAAAGGAAGCCACTGTCCGATGCGAATTATTCGAGAGGGATAACAAAGCCAAAGCGGCCGATCTCGACAAGGCCTTACAAGAGGCGAGAGAAGCATGATGTGAGTCTAGAGCGGCTCGGGAGGAGATCCGGTAAGCTGGGGAGATAGCGGCCGGTAAGCCCTTCTTATTACAGACTAAATTCGGCAATCTGAAGTATTCCCCGCTTAATCAAATGTGGAGCTCTGCAGACGCGTTCTTCGACTTGCCGAAAAGCGCCTCCGATGCGGCACAATTTTACAAAGCGCAAGAAGGGTATGCAATGGAGAAGCTTTTCTGGTCACAATTCGGCATGCCAAAGCGCCCGCTGTTGCTGAACGAACAAAAGGCCAAGTGGGCCAAGCTCCACAAGATATCTGGTTCTGCCATGCAGGACGTCGTGGTCCAGCTGTGGCCGACTGAGCCAATTCTGAATAGTTATTTTGGTTTGGTGCAGCAACTTGTGGATGTGGTGGCACGTATCAAAGCCGTGAAGCGATCAGCATGCATTGAAGGTGCACGGATGGCCTTTGCCTGTGTCAAGACGTATTGGACGAAGATGAAGGCCACCGATATTGCAGCAAAGAGTCCACCTGGGGGCGAGGACAAACACACACCGGAGCATTATTTTGAAGATGTCCTAGAGGGCGCCCGCTTAATAGAGGTTCAGTGCTCAAAGGATATGGTCTTCGAGTGAATGTGATGAAATTATAAAAACAATATTATAATATTTTAAGGCTATGCCTAAAAATGTTGGCTCCTCCTGTGTGGCCATTTTTGTATAATCTGAAAGTTTTCCAGTCGTCGGCTTCAGCCCCCTCGCATGAAATACGAGGGTGTTCGGAAAAGCACTTAATCACTCTTGACCCAGCGTCTTGGTCCGTGAAGGAGGTGTCAATGCGGCGAACTAGGCAATCGGACTATAGGGCTTTAACACTTTCACTTAGCCATAGGAGTTTGACGGTGGGTCTACGATATAGCCCCTGGTATGTACGCAGTTATCCGAATACGATGCGTTACATAGGTGACCAGAAGAACGGTCCTTCGTGTAATACAGAAGGAATCACGAAAGATTCTGATAAGTCATCGAGTGGTTGACCAGCTCTCGCCGCATCATGACAGTTAGTTTTCTGCTTTCTCTACTGAGGTGCTCATCCGAATAAATCAGGACACAATCGCAGTAGTTCTCCCTTTACTACCCTAGCTGATAGGGCGGAACGTAAGGTAGTAAGCACAGGAGCTGGTCTACCCAACTATTTACCAAAGACATGATTCGGAGCTGATGCATATAAGGCCAAACTCGTGACGCTGAAGTGTGATATAAAGCTGTTCGGACTTGCCGGCAATTCTTTCGTTCCCATACTAAGCCCTGGCAATTTATGCCGAGTTGCGTGTGTGAAACAACCGAAGAAGCAAAATTTGGTTCTTTAGGAAAAGCGAATACTAAATACGGATTATGTTCAGTGGAACCTGATTGATATGTCAATTGCCATTTAATAGATAATAACACCCCGACCCAGGCTATTTGACATGCCAGTGGTCGAAGGCTGAGGGAGAAGGCACCTTACAGGCTCAAAATAGAGGGTGCGGTCTACGAAAAATTATGTGGACCTCCTGTTGCACGTCTGTGCCTTCTTGCCCCAGTGAAAGGACTCCTTAACAGGAATAACCTTTGGGTAAGTGTACGAAGCCGAACTCCGAAAGAGTCCGTGAGATGACCAGTCGTTGAGCCACCTGTGGTAAAAGATAAAAAATAGTTAGAAAAGAAAAGGAGGTTATGGGAGTGCTTGTAGGCCTGTCCGTATTGTTCCTCCGCCGATGACCAGGGTATTTTAAGTACATAATTATGTACGCGCGGTACAAACTTTGCGGGTATATGAGGCAAACAACGGAGGCCGAACTGCTAATCCAGCTCTGAAATTGATCGGTCCCATTTAATAGAGACCGGCGGTTAATGGACGATGAGATATGCGGTTTGATGAGGCCGCTTTGTACTTCGGCTGTAATAGTCGTAGTATGACCCTCTGTACGGAGGGAGTGTTCCATATTTCCATTTATTGTTATGACGCCGCGTGGACCGGGCATATTAAGTTTTGCGCGGGCGTAGAGTGGGACCACATTAAAACGAGCGAAAGCGGTACACCCCAGAAGTGCATGGTAGCTACTACGGATCGGGACAATATAAAAGGTCGAGCCTTCGCTTCGGAAGTTATTCGGCGAACCGAAAACGACTTTGAATGTGATGGAGCCCGTGCAGTGAGCTTCTACGCCGGGTACTACTCCCTTGAGGGTAGTTGTGGTGGGCTTGATGCATGAAGGATCGATGCCCATTTTGCGGACAGTGTCTTGGTAGAGTAGATTAACGCTATTGCCGCCATCCATAAGGACTTCCGTGAGATGGAACCCATCGATAATTGGATTGACGATCAGAGCTGCCGAACCTTCGGGACGAATATGGCTAAATTTTTGGGGGACTGTCTCTATGGCGTATGCATCCCATAGTGCACGCCTGCACTCCCCTTTAGGGGTGTGCATCACGTATACCATATTTACGGTTTTCACTTTGGGGGGAAATTGCTTCTGACCCCCGGTATTCGGCTGGCGAGTCTCTTCATCATCGCTGTCACTGGGCGGCCCCTTCCCCTTGTGTTCGGCATTAAGCTTGCCCGCTCGTTTGAAGACCCAACAGCTTCTGTTGGTGTGAGTAGCTGGTTTATCGGGGGTGCCATGAATCTGGCAGGGCCAATCCAGTATCTTGTCTAGATTGGATGGTCCGTCTCTATTTGCATTGAATGGCTTTTTCCATTGACCGGGTTTGGAGCCGCTGAATCCGGCGTTCACCGCCGTGTCTTGCGTTCTTTCATTATTATTGTGACGCTTGTATTGATTGCGTCGTGGCTTGCCATTGCCATCTCGTACTTCGGAAGTACCCGGATCGCTGACGCTGTTGCTTCGGCGAGCGAGCCAGGTTTCTTCTCCCGCGTAAAACCGGGTCATTAGAGTGGTAAGGGCTGCCATGGATTTTAGTTTTTCTTGACCGAGCTGGCGGGTGAGCCACTCATCCCGGACGCTGTGTTTGAAGGCCGCAAGGGCTTCGCGTCCGGACAATCGACAATTTGGTTCTTTTTAGTTAAGAACCTAGTCCAGAGCATCCTGGCTGACTCTCCGGGCTGTTGGATGATGTGACTTAATGTTGGGGAACGTAGTAACTTCAAAAAAATTCGTACGTACACACACGATCATGGTGATGCATAGCAACGAGAGGGGAGAGTGTTGTCCACGTACCCTCGCAGACCGAAAGCGGAAGCATTATGACAACGCGGTTGATGTAGTCGTACGTCTTCACGATCCGACCGATCCAAGTACCGAACGCATGGCACCTCTGAGTTTAGCACACGTTCAGCTCAATGACGTCCCTCAAACTCATGATCCAGCAGACCTTCAAGGGAGAGTTCTGTCAGCACGACGGCGTGATGACGGTGATGATGATGCTACCGACGTAGGGCTTCGCCTAAGCACCACTACGATATGACCGAGGTGGATTATGGTGGAGGGGGGCACTGCACACGGCTAAAAGATCAACTGATCAACTTGTGTGTCTATGGGGAGCCCCCCTCCCCCGTATATAAAGGAGTGGAGGAGGGGGAGGGGCCAGCCCTCGCAGGCGCGCCCCAAGGGGAGTCCTACTCCCACCGGGAGTAGGAGTCCAACCCTTCCAATAGTAGGAGTAGGAGAGAGGGAAGGAGGAGAGAGGGGGAAGGAAAGGGGGCACCGCCCCCCCTCCTTGTCCAATTCGGACTAGAGGAAGGGGGGGCGCGGCCTGCCCTGCTCGCTCCTCCTCTTCTCCACTAAGGTCCAATAGGCCCATTACACTCCCCGGGGGGTTCCGGTAACCCCCCGATACTCGGTATTTGTCCGAACTTGCCCGAAACCCTTCCGTAGTCCAAACATAGTCATCCAATATATCGATCTTTATGTCTCGACCATTTCGAGACTCATCGTCATGTCCATGATCATATCCGGGACTCCGAACTAACTTTGGTACATCAAAACACATAAACTCATATTATCGATCATCACCGAACGTTAAGCGTGCGGACCCTACGGGTTCGAGAACTATGTAGACATGACTGAGACTCGTCTTCGGTCAATAACCAATGGCGGAACCTGGATGCTCATATTGGCTCCTACATATTCTACGAAGATCTTTATCGGTCAAACCGTGTAACAACATACGTTGTTCCCTTTGTCATCGGTGTGTTACTTGCCCGAGATTCGATTGTCGGTATCTCAATACCTAGTTCAATCTCGTTACCGGCAAGTCTCTTTACTCGTTCCGTAATACATCATCTCGCAACAAACTCATTAGTTGCATTTCTTGCAAGGCTTATAGTGATGTGCATTACCGAGAGGGCCCAGAGATACCTCTCCGACAATTGGAGTGACAAATCCTAATCTCGATCTATGCCAACTCAACAAGTACCATCGGAGACACTTGTAGAGCACCTTTATAATCACCCAGTTATGTTGTGACGTTTGGTAGCACAGAAAGTGTTCCTCCGGTATTCGGGAGTTGCACAATCTCATAGTCATAGGAATGGATCAAGTCAATCACATCATTCTCTAATGATGTGATCCCATTAATCAAATGACAACTCATGTCTATGGCCAGGAAACTTAACCATCTTGATTCAACGAGCTAGTCAAGTAGAGGCATACTAGTGACACTCTATTTGTCTATGTATTCACACATGTACTAAGTTTCCGGTTAATACAATTCTAGCATGAATAATAAACATTTATCATGATATAAGGAAATATAAATAACAACTTTAATATTGCCTCTAGGGCATATTTCCTTTACTTAATTCATCGGTATCTGGTGGCCGGACGTATGTACCTTGAAAGTTATCGCGAAAGGCGTCTTCCAGGTCTTCCCAGCAGCCAACGGAGTTCTCTGGAAGGCTGTTTAGCCAGTGTCGCGCTTGTCCCTTTAGTTTTAGTGGGAGGTATTTGATGGCTTGGAGATCATCGCCGCGGGCCATGTGGATATGGAGAAGAAAATCTTCAATCCTCACCGCGGGATCTGTTGTTCCATTGTATGATTCGATATTCATGGGTTTAAACCCTTCTGGGAATTCGTGCTCCATTACCTCGTCAGTGAAGCAAAGGGGGGGTGTGGCGCCTCTATATGGGGCCACGTCGCGATGTAGCTCGGATGGAGTCCGTCTGCAGTTCTCGGCCCGGGCGTGATTATGATTGTTGCATCCGGCTAGGTAGCCGTTGTCGCGTGTCGGGGCACGCCCCAATGATCCGTAGGTCGATCTGGTCTGACATGTTCTGTTATTTAGGTCCTGCCGCAGGTCATATGTATAACCTCGAGATGCTTTTTTTGAGGAATTGACAATGGGAGAGAACTCCGACTGTTTTTCATATATCTATATAAATGGGATGTTTACATAGACATATACAAACACATCAACCCCACCACTCCTGGTTTAGCACCAGAGAGGGTGGGCAGCTACTCCATACAAGGTGGTAAGTGATGTACTAACTGTTTACAACCAGGATAAAGAGAAAAAAAACGGTGACTCAACCAAGCGCGTCACAATACGAGAGCAGGGACGTTCGACGTGCCACCTTAACTCTATGCTGCAGAAGTCGTAAATCCTGTTTGAACCGAGCAGACCAGGAGTCCACGCTGGGGACAACACCCCTGAAGTGCTTGTTATTCCTTTCCTTCCATATGCTCCATGCAGCGGTATAAAAGACTTCAACAAAGAACGCATTCGGCCAGCCTGCTTGTTTATCGTGGAGCGCAGAGAGCCTATCATGGAAATCACCCCAATCAATATGTATTTTGTCCCAGCACATCTTGCTAAAGTGGCACGTGAAGATCATATGGTCATGTGTCTCAACTTCTTGCCCACAGAGGAGGCAGGCAAAGTCATCTCCGATGTTATAATGTCGTCTTCGCAGCATATCACGCGTGTTAAGCCTATCATGCAGGAGCAGCCACCTGAACACTTTGATTTTCATTGTGCAGTTGGATTTCCAAAGCTTGTGGAATGCCGGATGGGCAGTTGCAGTGGCAAAGTAGTTGTTGTAGTAGTCAATGGGCCTGTAATCCGCTTTGCTCCAAATGTAATGCCATATGTCAGTCATTGCTGTTGTGGGGTTTAGTTGGAGGGAGGCTTGTTGGACATCTCGTGCTTCGGCATGGGCCTGAGGAGATAGCGGAAGCTGGAAGGTTTCATGCAGATCCGCGGTGGCCCAGAAGTCAGCCACCGTCATGTCTTCATGCAGAGTATAAGAGAAGGCTCAAGGATGTGACACCTGGAGCACCTCGTCAGACCATAAATCTTTCCAGAGCAACACGGTCGAGCCATCAACCACTTGCACACGCGAGATTCCACGATAAACTTGTGTCAGTTTCAGGACATCTTTCCACCAGAAGGACCCCACCGAATCTACAGCGTGGGGCACTTGGCCAACATATTGATTTGCCCAAGTCATGTTGACCCAGGGAACGTCAATCTTATTATAGAACTTGTGCAAGAATTTCAACAAGAGGGCATCATTATGGACTTTGATGTCGATCACCCCCAATCCACCTTTGGACTTTGGTTTGCAGACCATCTCCCAGGAAGCAAAGAGTTACACTTGTCGCCCTGCTCTGTTTTCTTTGTCCATAAACATCTCCTCCTAATTTTGTCAAGGATATCAATTAGCTTGGGAGGAAATTTTAGGGTGCACATGGCAAAAACCAGAAGTGAGGTGACCGACGCATTGAGCCAGGACAAACACCCTCCATAAGACATCATGGCTATTGTGGCCGTAAGGCGACGCTCCATTTTGCAAACTAAGGGCATAAGTTCTTGAATGGTGGGCTTGGTGGTGCCCAGTGGAAGCCCAAGGTATGTGAAGGGCATGGCTCCTACATTGCACTCAAAAATGCTGGCAATATTAGACGTGGTTGTTGCGTCAGTGTTGATAGGGATGAGAGTGGACTTGTGAAAGTTAATCTTGAGGCCGATAGAGGATGCGTAGTCAGATAGAATTTGTTTGACACGCAAAGCTTGTTGAGGGCAGGCCGGTAGGACTAGCAGGGTGTCATCCGCATATTGGATCACCGGAAAATCACTTTGGCCGTTGCAAGGAAATGGCAATGAGAGATGGCCACGTTGGAAAGCATCATTGACTGCAGCTTGCAAAAGTTCAGCAGCAAGAACAAATATTAAGGGGGACAGTGGGTCACCTTGTCTCACCCCATAGCGACACAGGAATTGTCGGCCGGGGACCCCATTAAGAAGGACGGACAAGCGACCCGAGGAGAAGAGACACTTGATCCAAGAGATCCACTTATCATTAAATCCCATCTGCTGCATAATGCGAATCATCGGCTCATGAGCAATCGTGTCGAAAGCCTTGGCAAAGTCCAGTTTGAGTAAAACGATTGGTCGGCCCGAGCGTTGACAACAGTACAGGTATTGATATGCCCATGCAAGACAATCTTGTATAGTGCGGCCCTTTATAAATCCATATTGGTTACGGTGGACAAGCGAAAGGATGACACGTTGGAGCCTATCCGCCAACAATTTGGTAAGTAACTTGAGGCAGCAGTTTAGCAGTGTTATCGGCCTGTAATCATTTAACCGTCTCGGGGGCGTGGATCTTAGGTATGAGAGTGATAAGCCCATCATTGATACTTGTCACATCCAACGATCCCTCATAGAATTGGTCACAGAGAGCATAGAAGTCATGTCGAATGATTGGCCAACAAGCTTTAAGAAAAGCACCACTAAAGCCATCCGGTCCAGCCGCCCGATCAGGCGGCATTTCCTTGACAACCTTGTCAATTTCGTCATGAGTGAAAGGAGAAGTGAGCTGGTCAAGATTGCTGGCGCGAGGAATGATGGAGGGAAGGTTGAATTTCATGTCCGTAGGGGATATTGTCCCAAAACGAGCCTTGTAGGTTTGAAATAGGAGAGCTTCTTTGGCAGGGTGATCATCAATCAGTGTACCATCATCCAGCTTGAGGGAAGAAATAATGTTTTTCCGAAATCTTTCCGTGGCCACTGCTTGGAAAAACTTGGAGTTTTCATCCCCAAATTTGATCCATCGAATAGTGCATCGCTTTTTCCAATATAGTTTTTGGTATTTGAGCAAGGTCAGCAAATGTGTCTTCAGGATGGCGCGGAAATTCATTTCGGGAGTAGTCAAAAATCTTTTGTTCTCAAGCTCATCTAGATTAGCCAGGACAGCATTGCAGTTTGTGATAGCCACAGACAGACGGGAGATAGACTTACTCCAAAATTTTAAGGCATGTCTGAGGGCTTTAAATTTTCGGCACAGGACTGCAGCAGCATTGTCACTCCTAACTGGATGGCTCCATATCTCATTAACCTTGTCCATGAACCCAGGGTGTAGGATCCAGTAGGATTCAAATCGGAATAGCTTAGATCGTGGAATTTTGGTCTCAATGGACACCACACAGGGAGTGTGATCCGATACAGGTTTGCCAAGGGGTTTAACTAGCGTCTTGGGATACACATTGGTCCAATGAAGAGAAGTGAAGAACCAATCAATCTGTTCAAGCAGTGGGTCAGTTTGCATGTTACTCCACGTATAAGCCCTCCCTTTTACTGGAAGTTCAATTAGTTCTTGTTTGCGGATGATGTCATTGAAAGTAATCATGTCGTTAATGTTCCCCCTGGCTTGTTACAATTCTCCGGGGCTCTTATATAGTTAAAATCACCAATAAGTAACCAGTCTTGGCCATTCGGGATGTTAACATCATAGAGCCATTGGGTGAAAGTATCTCTGTCCATTCCCGTACATGGGCCATACACATTAACTAACGTCCAACGCTGTGCTGATTGAGTACTGATAAAGTCGATGACTAACGCAAAAGGATCAGACGAAACTACCGTGCCAGAGAAGACCGAACTCTTCCAGATCGTAAGAAGCCCCCCCGAGGCGCCAAGCGAAGGGACAAAAGCAAAACGATCAAATTGTTTAGGGCAGCAAGTTTTAATAAACGCAAAAGAAACATCAATCATCTTAGTCTCTTGAAGACAAACCACAGCACAACCACTGGCAGTCATAGCATTATTCAGCGCTAGTTGTTTCTTCTCGGAATTGAGCCCTCTGATATTCCATGAAAGCACGTTCCAGCAGCTCAGAGGCGACATGAGAAGATCCAAACTAAGAAGAGTGGCGATGGACAGCCTCGCTCAGTCCATCAGAGGCAGTAGCAGACGGAGAGGAGGTAGTCATCGTGGCAGGTTCAGCTAACAGGGCATCTTCAGTGATAGCAGCAGCTGGTATAGCGCATCTGTTAATGCCAATGTCCCGCAGAGTAGCAATAGGAGTGGGTGGTGGAATTGCCTCCGCAGCAGAGGCAGCAGAAGAAGATGCTCCAATAGAAGGAATGACACGAGGCTTGACCTTAGAAGTGCTCCTGCGAGTGTCAGAGAGGGCTGGTACCTTGAACCCGTCATATTTGTTGGAGCGGAGGCTGCGACGAACTTTAGTAGTGGTGGTAGGAACAGCAGCCCTGCTCCTGCGAGGCCGCGCGCTGGACGGAACCATAGAGTATGCAGTGTTGTCATCAGTCGCGGCAAGGTTAGCAGCGAGTGCAACATGGTCAGGGTTTCCAAGGGTGTCAGACAGAAGTGGCAACGCTGTAGTCTTTGTGGGGCCATCAATGCTATCAGTTTCAGGCAGTTCTTCAATAATAACTGAAGGTTGAACTGGAGCAGTTGTAGTGGTGGAGAAGTTCAGAGTGTCCTCATTCAGTGTGACCATAACAGAGAGCTACACCGGGCTTGAACAGAGACCAAATCCTTCCAGGGCCCAAATGAAGCAATCAAAGGACTAACAGCCCGGAAAATGAAGGTGTTGAGGTTCTGGCGCGAGATTGGATCATTCAGCAACCGAGAGAGTATCTCATCACCCTGAGCAGATAAGCCAAACATGATACCTTGTTCATGAACCTCAAGAGATATATTAAGTGGCTCCACCTCTGGATGTGTAGTTAAATGCATTGTCTGAACTGGCATGAAATATATGTCTGAATGAGTGGAGCTAGAGCTATCAGACTGAGTGATGGAGTCATTCCAAGCTTGAAAAGCATTGTCTTGAATGTTGTTTTCAGGAACAACACCATGTAGCACCGTGAGGCCCTGTGCGGCTAACCAGGCCTGATAGTTAACCGAGATGCTTTATCTCTGCCTTTACAGCGAGGTAGGACAGGCTGGTGTTTGGCTTGAGGTGCCGCTTTATCCCGGCAACGTGGTGGTCGGTCAGCCGCATTACACGCTGATGGTACGTGCTCCAATGCCTCGTCATCGAATTGGGGTGACAATTTGCGCTTTGGGTAACTTTTAGTTGGGCGATCGCGGTCGTATTCCTCGGCTGCCAGGGCATTAGTCCATCTGTCGTTGAGCAGGTCTTGAGCAACTTGAAGCTGCTGCTGTTTATTTTTCAGGCTCCTCGCTGTGGCTATTAGCCGGCACATAAAGCGCTCCTGCTTGAGAGGTTCCTCAGGCACAATGAAATCCTCGTTGCCGAGGCTCACCTCATCCTCGGAGAGTGGAAGATAATTGATGTCCTTCGAGTCTTTGTTTACGGCCTATTCATCAGGGCTGACTCGCCCGTCCTCCCGTTCGTCCTGTTCGGAGGTTGGCTTCATGGGGTATTCCTTGTCTTCGGCATCGTCTGGAGTGTTATCTTCTCCATTTCTGGTATTGCTATTTTTTCCATGGCATGACTTAGAGCGGCGCCACTGACGTCGACATTTTGGTTGTATCTCAGGGGGTTTATCCTTGACTAGATCCTTCTCATTATCGCCATTGTTCTCTTTAGGTGTATCCACCATGTACACGTCGTACGAAGAAGTGGCCATCCAGCGCCCGGTAAACAGCGGGTTTTAGATCTGCTCCTCTTCGGCATCGTCGTCCATGCCGTCGATGTCTTCGGAGTCGTAATCGAGCATGTCGGTTAAGTCTTCGACAGTGGCTATGAAGTGGGCGGTGGGTGGGAAGCGAAATTCTCCGTCATCAGCCTCCAGTTCGAACCAGATATAATTCGGTTGTGAGTCCCCCGCTAAGGAGAGTGTTTTTAATGAGTTTAGCACATCGCCTAAAGGTGAGTGCCGAAAGATGTCTGCGGAGCTGAATTCGATGATCGATGTCCGATCAAGCTCGACGTATGCGGACGCACGCGGTTCGGAACCTGTAGCCGGAAATGAGTCCGAGGCTTCGGTAGCGCAGATTCCACCCAGGGTTGGGTCTTTGTGCGGTTCCAACGCCGCTAAGTCTGTGCCTTCCGTGGCGGGGTTGAGCTTCCCGTCCTCGGGTGGCATGATCTATTCCGGATCTAGGGCCAGAGCAGTTACAGGCACTATCTCCTGGGTGTAGTCCAATGACAGATTTAAGTCATGTTCATCGAGGTGGCATGGAGCGGCTGCCGTGGGCCCGAATCCCTCGAAGATCAAGTCTCCGTGGATATCAGCGACGTAGTTCAAACTTCCAAATCTGACCTGATGGTCAGGGGCGTAGCTGTCGATCTGCTCTAGATGGCCAAGTGAGTTGGCCCGCAGTGCGAAGCCACCGAATACGAAAATCTGTCCGGGGAGAAAAACCACCCCATGGACTGCATTGTTATAGATGATTGAAGGAGCCATCGAAACTTTTTGGTGACGACGCAACGGAACTGTCAATGAAAGCACCAATGTCGGTGTCAAAATCGGTGGATCTCGGGTAGGGGGTCCCGAACTGTGCATCTAAGGTTGATGGTAACAGGAGACGGGGGACACGATGTTTACCCAGGTTCGGGCCCTCTCTATGGAGGTAATACCCTAATTCCTGCTTGATTGATCTTGATGAACATGAGTATTACAAGAGTTGATCTACCACGAGATCATAATGGCTAAAACCCTAAAAGTCTAGCCTGTATGACTATGATTATCATTGCCTCTACGGACTAAGCCCTCTGGTTTATATAGACCCCGGAGGGGACTAGGTTTGTACAAAGTCAGTTACAGAGAAAGGAGTCTTCATATCAGGGCGCCAAGCTTGCCTTCCATGTCAAGGAGAGTCCTATCCGGACACGAGAGAGAATCTTCGGTCTTGTATCTTCACAGCCCATCAGTCTGGCCTACGTATCATAGTCCGGACGCCCGAGGACCCCTTAATCTAGGACTCCCTCACAACCCACCTCCGAAGCATTTGAGAGAGAGATCCTTGCGAGGACAAAGCCCAAAACACCCAGAGCCAAAGAGTGTTAGGCATCACTGAAGTCTTTCTGTCCGTGTGATCTAAAGACTTGTTACACTTGAGGACTATGAATCCTCCAGCCGGTTAGGTGTCACGTTCTAAGCATCCAAGAGCCATTGTGGATTGCCAGTGAACGAAGTCTGTGAAGGTTTGGAAGTCTAGCTTGAAGACTTACCAGAGTGATTTGGCGAGGACTAAGTGTCCTTAGCACAAGGGGAATAAGATGAAGACGCGGTATTCTAAGTTGAATCTCAGCCTCCCTAACCAAACGTACAGTTGTCACAACAACTATAACTGGTCTACCAAATCCTTGTGCTCACCAAGCAAGTAGTTCTATCCCTTACCTCTCTTTAGTTTCAGTTGATCTTCGTGAAGTCATTGCTTGTATGCATGATCTGATTGTCTTCACTGTGTGAAGACTATTTATTGTTTGGCTTCATACTATCTTCCATCCAGATCCATACTACCTAGCTGCTGATAGTCTTCATGCTTTCACTTCATTGCTTACTTGACTATGGCTTATCTAGTGTAGTCTACCTTCCGTTGCATATCAATAGTTTCATTTCTACTGTTTGTCTTCAAAGCCCCCGTGTTTTGAAGACTTTCATAAAAATCGCCTATTCACCCCCCCCCCCTCTAGTTGATTACTAGCACTCTCACATATGGTGTCGTCTCAACGGATTTACATGGTGCCCTATTTAACGTGAATGCAGCTATCTCTAATGCATAATCCCAAAACGATAGTGGTAAATCGGTAAGTGATACGTCTTCAACGTATCTATAATTTTTGATTGTTCCATGCTATTATATTACCCTTTTGGATGTTTATGGGCTTTATTTTCCATATTTATATCATTTTTGCGACTAACCTACTAACCGGAGGCCCAACCCGTATTGCTGTTTTTTTGCCTATTTCAGTATTTCGAAGAAAAGGAATATCAAACTGAGTCCAAACGGAATGAAACCTTTGGGAGCGTGATTTTTGGAACGAATGTGATCCGGAGAAATTGGAGTGCAAGTCAAGAAGCAAACGAGGCGGCCAGGAGATAGGAGGGTGCGCCCACCCCTCTTGGGCGCGCCCCCTTGTCTCCTGGACCCCACGAGCGGCCACCGACGTACTTCTTCCTCCTATATATACCTATGTACCCCGAAAACATCCAGGGAGCCAACGAAACACAATTTCCACTGCCGTAACCTTCTGTATCCACAAAATCCCATCTTGGAGCCTTCGCCGGTGCTCCGCCGGAGAGGGAATCGACCATGGAGGGCTTCTACATCAACACCATAGCCCCTCCGATGAGTTGTGAGTAGTTTACCAAAGACCTTTGGGTCCATAGTTATTAGCTAGATGGCTTCTTCTCTCTTTTTGGATCTCAATACCATGTTCTCCCCCTCTCTTGTGGAGATCTATTCGATGTAAACTCTTTTTGTGGTGTGTTTGTCGAGATCTGATGAATTGTGGGTTTATGATCAAGTTTATCTATGAGAAATATTTGAATCTTCTCTGAATTCTTTTATGTATGATTGAGTTATCTTTGCAAGTCTCTTTGAATTATCAGTTTGGTTTGGCCTACTAGATTGATCTTTCTTGCCATGGGAGAAGTGCTTAGCTTTGGGTTCAATCTTGCGGTGTCCTTACCCAGTGACAGAAAGGGTTGCAAGGCACGTATTGTATTGTTGCCATCGAGGATAAAAAGATGGGGTTTATATCATATTGCATGAGTTTATCCCTCTACATCATGTCATCTTTCTTAATGCGTTACTCTGTTCTTATGAACTTAATACTCTAGATGCATGCTGGATAGCGGTCGATGTGTGGAGTAATAGTAGTAGATGCAGGCAGGAGTCGGCCTACTTGTCACGGACGTGATGCCTATATACATGATCATGCCTAGATAATCTCATAATTATTCGCTTTTCTATCAATTGCTCGACAGTAATTTATTCACCCACAGTAATACTTATGCTATCTTGAGAGAAGCCACTAGTGAAACCTACTGCCCCCGGGTCTATCTTTTATCATATAAGCGTTCAATCTACTTTTATTTGCATCTTTACTTTTTGCATCTATATTATAAAATACCAAAAATATATTTATCTTATCATATTATCTCTATCAGATCTCACTTTCGCAAGTGGTCGTGAAGGTATTGACAACCCCTTTATTGCATTGATTCGAGTTCTTTGTTTGTTTGTGTAGGTGCGTGGGACTTTTGAGGAGCCTCCTACTAGATTGATACCTTGGTTCTCAAAAACTGAGGGAAATACTTACGCTACTATTGCTGCATCACCCTTTCCTCTTCAAGGAAAACCAACAAGCTCAAGACATAGCAGTAAGAGACAACATAGATCGCACCATATCTAATAAAGTGCAGTTACGACGTTCGGACACACCATTACACTATGGTGTTCCAGGTGGCGCGGGTTGTGAAACTATTCCACATTGTTTCAAATGAAGATCAAACTCATAACTCAAATAGTCACCTCGATCAGATCGTAGAAACTTTATTTTCTTGTTACAATGATTTTCCACTTCACTCTGAAATTCTTTGAACTTTTCAAATGTTTCAGACTTATGTTTCATTAAGTAGATATACCCATATCTTCTAAAATCATATGTGATTGTCAGAAAATAACGATACCCGCCACGAGCCTCAACACTCATTGGACTGCATACATCAGTATGTATTATTTCCAATAAGTCAGTTGCTCGCTCCATTGTTCCGGAGAACGGAGTCTTAGTTATCTTGCCCATGAGGCATGGCTCGCAAGCATCAAGTGATTCCAAAAGCCTATCAGCATGGAGTTTCTTCATGTGCTTTACACCAATATGACCCCAAACGGCAGTGCCACAAATAAGTTGCACTATCATTATTAACTTTGCATTTTTTGGCTTCAATATTATGAATATGTGTATCACTACAATCGAGATTCAACAAAAATGGGCCACTCATCTGAAGGAAATATGCCCTAGAGGCAATAATAAAGTTGTTATTTATATTTCCTTATATCATGATAAATGTTTATTATTCATGCTAGAATTGTATTAATCGGAAACTTAGAACATGTGTGGATACATAGACAAACAGAGTGTCCCTAGTATGCCTCTACTTGACTAGCTCATTTATCAAAGATGGTTAAGTTTACTAGCCATGGACATGTGTTGTCATTTAATGAACGACATCACATCATTAGAGAATGATGTGATGGAGAAGACCCACCCGTTAGCTTAGCACTATGATCGTTTAGTTTATTGCTATTGCTTTCTTCATGACTTTTACATGTTCCTGACTATGAGATTATCAACTCCCAAATACCAGAGGAACACTTAGTGTGCTATCAAACGTCACAACGTAACTGGGTGATTATAAAGATGCTCTACAGGTGTCTCTGATGGTGTTTCTTGAGTTGGCATAGATCAAGATTAGGATTTGTCACTCCGAGTATCAGAGAGGTATCGCTGGGCCCTCTTGGTAATGCACATCACTATAAGCCTTGCAAGCAATGTGACTAATGAGTTAGTTGCGGGATGATGCATTACGAAACGAGTAAAGAGACTTGCCGGTAATGGGATTGAACTAGGTATGGTGATACCGACGATCGAATCTCGCGCAAGTAATATACCTATGACAAAGGGAACAACGTATGTTGTTATGTGGTTTGACTGATAAAGATATTCGTAGAATATGTAGGAGCCAATATGAGCATACAAGTTCCACTATTGGTTATTGACCGGAGATGAGTCTCGGTCACGTCTACATAGTTCTCGAACCCGTAGGGTCCGCACGCTTAACGTTCGATGATGATTTTTATTATGAGTTATGTGATTAGACGAACAAAGTTTGTTCAGAGACCCGAATGAGATCACGGACATGACGAGGTGTCTCGAAATGGTCGAGATATAAAGACTCATATATTGGACGATGTCATTCAGACACCGGATAAGTTCCAGGGGTTACCGAATAAATATTGGAGTGCTAGAGGGTTATCGGAACCCCCCAGGGGAACAAATGGGCCACCATGGGCCTTAGTGGGAAGAGAGAAAGGGCCAGGAGGGGCTCGCTGCGCCCCCCCCCCTTGGGTCCGAATTGGACTAGGGGAAGGGAGCGGCGACCCCTTTCCTTCCCTTCCCCCTCTTCCTTCCTTCTTCCCCCTCTTCCTTAGGAGGAAACCTACTAGGACTTGGAGTCCTAGTAGGATTCCCCTCTCCTGGCGCGCCCTAGGAGGGCTGGCCGGCCTCCCCCTCCCTCCTTTATATACATGGGGAGGGGGCACCTCTAAGATACACAAGTTGATCTTTTAGCCGTGTGCGGTGCCCCCTCCACAGAAACACACCTCAGTCCTATCGTCATAGTGCTTAGACGAAGCCCTGCGTCGGTAACTTCATCATCACCGTCACCACGCCTTCGTGCTGACGGATCTCTCCCTCGGCCTCAACTGGATCAAGAGTACGAGGGACGTCATCAAGCTGAACGTGTGTTGAACATGGAGGTGCCATACGTTCGGTGATAGGATCGGTCGGATCGTGAAGACGTACGACTACATCAACTGCGTTGATAAAACGCTTCTGCTTTTGGTCTACGAGGTTTGTGGACACACTCTCCCCGCTCGTTGCTATGCTTCTCCTAGATAGAACTTGCGTGATCATAGTAATTTTTTTGAAATACTATGTTCCCCAACAGTGGCATCAGAGCCAGGTCTATGCGTAGATGTTATATGCATGAGTACAACACAAAGAGTTGTGGGCAATAATAGTGATACTGCTTACTAGCATGTCATACTTTGATTCGGCAGTATTGTTGGATGAAGCGGCCCAGACTGACATTACATGACCGCGTTCATGAGATTGGTTCTACCGCCGTGCTTCGCACACAAGTGGCTAGTGGGTGTCTGTTTCTCCTACTTTAGTTAAATCGAGCGTGACTACACCCGGTCCTTGTTGAAGGTTAAAACAACACACTTGACAAAACATCGTTGTGGTTTTGATGCATAGGTAAGAACTGTTCTTGCTATGCCCGTAGCAGCCACATAAAATTTGCAACAACAAAGTAGAGGACATCTAACTTGTTTTTGCAGGGCATGTTGTGATGTGATATGGTCAAGACGTGATGATATATAAATTGTTGTATGAGATGATCATGTTTTGTAGAAGTTATCAGCAACTGGCAGGAGCCTTATGGTTGTCGCTTTATTGTATGAAATGCAATCACCATGTAATTGCTTTACTTTATCACTAAGCGGTAGCAACAGTCGTAGAAGCAATAGTTGGCGAGACGACAACGATGCTTCGATAGAGATCAAGGTGTCAAGCCGTTGATGATGGTGATCATGACGGTACTTTGGAGATGGAGATCAAATGCACAAGGTGATGATGGCCATATCATATCACTTATATTGATTGCATGTGATGTTTATCCTTTATGCATCTTATTTTGCTTCGTACGGCGATAGCACTAAAAGATGATTTCTCACTAAATTTCAAGGTATAAGTGTTCTCCCTGAGTATGCACCGTTGCGACGGTTCTTCGTGCTGAGACACCACATGATGATCGGGTGTGATAAGCTCTACGTTCACATACAACGGGTGCAAGCCAGTTTTGCACACGCAGAATACTCGGGTTAAACTTGACGAGCCTATCATATGCAGATATGGCCTCGGAACACTGAGACCGAAAGGTCGAGCATGAATCATATAGTAGATATGATCAACATAGTGATGTTCACCATTGAAAAGTGAAGGAAATATGCCCTAGAGGCAATAATAAAGTTGTTATTTATATTTCCTTATGTCATGATAAATGTTTATTATTCATGCTAGTATTGTATTAACCTGAAACTTAGTACATGTGTGAATACATAGACAAAACAGAGGGTCCCTAGTATGCCTCTACTTGACTAGCTCGTTAATCAAAGATGGTTAAGTTTCCGAGCCATAGACATGTGTTGTCATTTGATGAACGGGATCACATCATTAGAGAATGATGTGATGGACAAGACCCATCCGTTAGCTTAGCATAATGATCATTTAGTTTTATCGCTATTGCTTTCTACATGACTTATACATGTTCCTCTAACTATGAGATTATGCAACTCCCGAATACCGGAGGAACACTTAGTGTGCTATCAAACGTCACAACGAAACTGGGTGATTATAAAGATGCTCTACAGGTGTCTTCGATGGTGTTTGTTGGGTTGGCATAGGTCGAGATTACGATTTGTCATTCTGTGTATCGGAGAGGTATTTTTGGGCCCTCTCGGTAATGATCATCACTATAAGCCTTGCAAGCAATGTGACTATTGAGTAAGTTATGGGATGATGCATTACGGAACGAGTAAAGAGACTTGCCGGTAACGAGATTGAACTAGGTATGTGGATACAGACATCGAATCTCGGGCAAGTAACATACCGATGACAAAGGGAACATCGTATGTTGTTGTGAAGTTTGACCAATAAAGATCTTCGTAGAATATGTAGGAGCCAATATGAGCATCTAGGTTCCGCTATTGGTTATTGACCGGAGATGTGTCTCAGTCATGTCTACATAGTTCATGAACCCGTAGGGTCCGCACGCTTAACGTTCGATGACGATTGGTATTATGAGTTTATGTGATTTGATGTACCGAAGGTCATTCGGAGTCCCAGATGTGACCACAAACATGACGAGGAGTCTCGAAATGGTCGAGACATAAAGATTGATATATTGGACCATGTTATTCGGACACCAGAAGTGTTCCAGATAGTTTCGGATAAAACCGGAGTGCCGGAGGGTTACCGGACCCCCCCCCCCGGGAAGTTATGGGCCTTAGTGGGCCTTAGGGGAGAGAGAGGGCCGTAGCCAAGAGGGGGCGCCCTCCCCCCAAGGGGAGTCCGAATAGGACAAGGGGACGGGGCATGACCCCTCTTTCCCTCTCCTTCCTTCTTCTCCTAGTTGGACTAGGAAAGGAGGGGAACCTACTCCTACTTAGAGTAGGATTACCCCCCCCCCCTTGGGTGCGCCCCTTGTGGCCGGCCGACCTCCTCCTCCCCTCCTTTATATACGGGGGAGGGGGGCACCCCATAGACATATAAGTTGATCTTTAGCCGTGTGCGGTGCCCCATCCATAGTTTTACACCTCGGTCATATCGTCGTAGTGCTTAGGCGAAGCCCTGCGCCGGTAACTTCACCATCATCGTCACCACGCCGTTGTGCTGACGGAACTCTCCCTCGGCCTCAGCTGGATCAAGAGTTCGAGGGACATCACCGAGCTGAACGTGTGCAGATCATGGAGGTGTCATGCGTTTGGTGATTGATCGGTTGGATCGCGAAGTCGTTCGACTACATCAACCGCGTTACTAAACGCTTCTGCTTTCGGTCTACGAGGGTACATGGACACACTCTTCCCGCTCATTGTTATACATCACCTAGATAGATCTTGCGTGATCGTAGGAACTTTTTTGAAATTATTGCGTTCCCCAACAGTGGCATCCGAGCCAGGTCTATGCGTAGATGTTATATGCACAAGTAGAATACAAAGAGTTGTGGGCGATAATAGTCATACTTCTTACCAGCATGTCATACTTTGATTCAGCGGTATTGTTGGATGAAGCGGCCCAGACCGACATTACATAACCGCGTTCATGAGACTGGTTCTACCGCCGTGCTTTGCACACAGGTGGCTAGTGGGTGTTTGTTTCTCCAACTTTAGTTGAATCGAGTTTGACTATGCCCGGTCCTTGTTGAAGGTTAAAACAGCACACTTGACGAAAAATTGTTGTGGTTTTGAAGCGTAGGTAAGAACGGTTCTTGCTAAGCCCGTAACAGCCACATAAAATTTGCAACAACAAAGTAGAGGACATCTAACTTATTTTTGTAGGGCTTGCTGTGATGTGATATGGTCAAGACGTGATGATATATAAATTGTTGTATGAGATGATCATGTTTTGTAAAAGTTATTGGCAACTGGCAGGAGCCTTATGGTTGTCGCTTTGTTGTATGAAATGCAATCGCCATATAATTGCTTTACTTTATCACTAAGCGGTAGCTAGAAGCAATAGTTGGCAAGACGACAATGATGCTACGATGGAGATTAAGGTGTCAAGCTGGTGACGATGGTGATCATGATGGTGCTTTGGAGATGGAGATCAAAGGCACAAGATGATGATGGCCATATCATATCACTTATATTGATTGCACATGATGTTTATCCTTTATGCATCTTGTTTTGCTTAGTATGTCGGTAGCATTATAAGATGATCCCTTACTAAAATCTCAAGGTACAAGTGTTCTCCCTGAGTATGCACTGTTGCGACAGTTCTTCGTGCTGAGACACCACGTGATGATCGGGTGTGATAAGGTCTACGTTCACATACAACAGGTGCAAGCCAGTTTTGCACACGCAGAATACTCGGGTTAAACTTGACGAGCCTAGCATATGCAGATATGGCCTCGGAACACTAAGACCGAAAGGTCGAGCGTGAATCATATAGTAGATATGATCAACATAGTGATGTTCACCATTGAAAACTACTCCATCTCACATGATGATTGGACATGGGTTAGTTGATTTGGATCACATGATCATTTAGATGACTAGAGGGATGTCTATCTAAGTGGGATTTCTTAAGTAACATGATTAATTGAACTTTAATTTATCATGAACTTAGTCCTGATAGTATTTGCATAACTATGTTGTAGATCAATAGCTCGCGATGTAGCTCCCCGTTTATTTTTGATATGTTCCTAGAGAAAAAATAAGTTGAAAGATGATAGTAGCAATGATGCGTACTATGTCCGTGATCTGAGGATTATCCTCATTGCTGCACAGAAGTATTATGTCCTTGATGCACCGCTAGGTGACAGAACTATTGCAGGAGCAGATGCAGACGTTATGAACGTTTGACAAGCTCATTATGATGAGTACTTGATAGTTTAGTGCACCATGATTTACGGCTTAGAACCGGGACTTCAAAAATGTTTTGAACGACATGGAGCATATGAGATGGTCCAAGAGTTGAAATTGTGAAATTGGTATTTTAGACTCATGCCCGTGTTAAGAGGTATGAGACCTCTGACAAAGTACTTTGCCAACAAAATGAAGGAGAATAGCTCAGCTAGTGAGCATGTGCTCAGAATGTCTGAGTACTACAATCACTTGAATCAAGTGGGAGTTAATCTTCCAGATAAGATAGTGATTGACAGAGTTCTCTAAGTCACTATCACCAAGTTACTAGAACTTCGTGATGAACTATAATATGCAAGGGATAATGGAAACGATTCCCAAGCTCTTCGCGATGCTGAAATCGGCGAAGGTAGAAATCAAGAAAAAGCATCAAGTGTTGATGGTTGACAAGACCACTAGTTTCAAGTAAAAGGGCAAGGGAAAGAAAGGGAACTTCAAGAAGAATGGCAAGCAAGTCGCCACTCCCATGAAAAAACCCAAAGCTAGACCCAAGCCTGAAACTGAGTGCTTCTACTGCAAAGGAAATGGTCACTGGAAGTGGAACTGCCCCTAGATACTTGGCGGATAAGAAGGATGGCAAAGTGAACAAAGGTATATTTTATATACATGTTCTTGATGTGTACTTTACTAGTGTTTATAGCAACCCCTCGGTATTTGATACTAGTTCAGTTGCTAAGAGTAGTAACTCGAAACAGGAGTTGCAAAATAAACAAAGACTAGTTAAGGGTGAGGTGATGATGTGTGTTGGAAGTCATTCCAAGATTGATAAGATCACCATCGCACACTCCCTTTACCTTAGGGATTAGTGTTGAACCTAAAATAAATGTTGTTTGGTGTTTGCGTTGAGCATGAATACGATTGGATAATGTTTATTGCAATATGGTTATTCATTTAAGTCAAAGAATAATTGTTGTTCTATTTACATGAATAAAGCCTCCTACGGTCATACACTCAATATAAGTGATTTATTGAATCTCGATCGTAGTGATAGACATATTCATAATATTGAAGCCAAAAGATGCAAAGTTAATAATGATAGTGCAACTTATTTGTGGCACTGTCATTTAGGTCATATTGGTGTAAAGCGCATGAAGAAACTCCATGTTGATGGGATTTTGGAGTTACTTGATTATGAATCACTTGATGCTTGCAAACCATGCCTCATGGGCAAGATGACTAAGATTTCGTTCTCCGAAACAATGGAGTGAGCAACTGACATACTACTGTATGCGCTCCAATGAGTGTTGAGGCTCGCGGTGGGTATCGTTATTTCCTAACCTTCAAAGATGATTTGAGCAGATATGGGTATATCTACTTTATGAAACATAAGTCTGAAACATTTGAAAAGTTCAAAGAATTTTAGAGTGAAGTGGAAAATCATCATAACAAGAAAAAAAAAGTTTCTATGATCTGATTGCGGAGGCGAATATTTGAGTTACGAGTTTGGTCTTCATTTGAAACAATGTGGAATAGCTTCGCAACTCACGTCACCTGAAACACCACAACGTAATGGTGTGTACGAACATTGTAACCGTACTTTATTAGATATAGTGCGATCTATCATGTCTCTTATCGATTTACCATTATCGTTTTGGGGTTATGCATTAGAGACAGTTGCAGTCACGTTAAATAGGGCACCATCTAAATCCATTGAGACGACACCATATGAATTGTGGTTTGGCAAGAAACCCAAGCTGTCGTTTCTTAAAGTTTGGGGCTGCGATTCTTATGTGAAAAAGCTTCAACCTGATAAGCTCGAACCCAAATCGAAGAAGTGCGTCTTCATAGGATACCCAAAAAGAAACTGTTGGGTACACCTTCTATCACAGATCCGAAGGTAGGATATTTGTTGCTAAGAATGGATCCTTTCTAGAGAAGGAGTTTCTCTCGACAGAAGTGATTGGTAGGAAAGTAGAACTTGATGAGGTAATAGTACCTGCTCCCAAAGTGGAAAGTAATTCATCACAGAAATCAGCTCATGTGATTCCTACACCAATTAGTGAGGAAGCTAATAATAATGATCATGAAACTTCTGATCAAGTTACTACCGAACCTCGTAGGTCAAGCAGAGTAAGATCCCCACCAGAGTGGTACGGTAATCATGTTCTAGAAGTCATGTTACTTGACCATAACGAACCTACGAACTATGAGGAAGCGATGGTGAGCCCAGATTCCGCAAAATGGCTTGAGGCCATGAAATCTGAGATGGGATCCATGTATAAGAACAAAGTGTGGACTTTGGTTGACTTGCCCGATGATCGGCAAGCCATAGAGAATAAATGGATCTTCAAGAGGAAGACGGACAGTGATGGTAGTGTTACTATCGACAAAGCTCGACTTGTCGCAAAAGTTTTTTGACAAGTTCAAGGTGTTGACTATGATGAGATTTTCTCACTCATAGCGATGCTTAAGTCTCTCCAACTCATGTTAGCAATTGCCACATTTTATGAAATCTGGCAAATGGATGTTAAAACAGCATTCCTTAATGGATTTCTAAAAAGAAGAATTGTATATGATGCAACCAGAAGGTTTTGTCGATCCTAAAGGTGCTAACAAAGTGTACAAAGCTCCAGCGATCCATCTATGGACTGGTGCAAGCATCTCGGAGTTGGAATATACGCTTTGATGAGTTGATCAAAGCATATAGTTTTATACAGACTTGCGGTGAAGCCTGTAATTACAAGAAAGTGAGTGGGAGCACTACAGCCTTTCTGTAAGTATATGTGAATGACATATTGTTGATCGGAAATTATGTAGAATTTTCTGGAAAGCATAAAGGAGTGTTTGAAAGGAGTTTTTCAGAGAAAGACCTGCGTGAAGCTGCTTACATATTAAGCACCAAGATTTATAGAGATAGATCAAGACGCTTCATAAGTTTTTTTCAATGAGTACATACCTTGACAAGTTTTTGAAGTAGTTCAAAATGGAACGGTCAAAGAAGGAGTTCTTTCCTGTGTTGCAAGGTGTGAAGTTGAGTAAGACTCAAAGCCCGACTACGACAGAAGATAGAGAGAGAATGAAAGGCATTCCCTATGCCTCAGCCATAGGTTCTATAAAGTATGCCATGTTGTGTACCAGACCTATTGTATACCCTGCCCTGAGCTTGGCAAGGGAGTATGTCGGTGTCAAAACCGGCGGATCTCGGGTAGGGGGTCCCGAACAGTGCGTCTAGGCAGATGGTAACAGGAGACAAGGGACACGATGTTTTTACCCAGGTTCGGGCCCTCTCGATGGAGGTAAAAGCCTACTCCTACTTGATTGATATTGATGATATGGGTAGTACAAGAGTAGATCTACCACGAGATCAAGGAGGTTAAACCCTAGAAGCTAGCCTATGGTATGATTGTTGTTCGTCCTATGGACTAAAACCCTCCGGTTTATATAGACACCAGAGAGGGCTAGGGTTACACAGAGTCGGTTACAATGGTAGGAGATCTACATATCCGTATTGCCAAGCTTGCCTTCCACGCCAAGGAAAGTCCCATCCGGACACGGGACGAAGTCTTCAATCTTGTATCTTCATAGTCTTGGAGTCCGGCCGATGATGATAGTTTGGCTATCCGGACACCCCCTAGTCCAGGACTCCCTTAGTAGCCCCTGAAGCAGGCTACAATGACGACGAGTCCGGCGCACATATTGTCTTCAGCATTGCAAGGCGGGTTCCTCCTCCGCATAATTTCATAGAAGATTGTGAACACCAGGATAGTGTCTGGCTCTGCAAAATAAATTCCACATGCCACCGTAGAGAGAATAATATTTACACAACTTCAATCTGCTGACGTATTTCGTGGCGTGACATCACCCATGGCCAAGCCTTTACTCGAATCGTTTTTGTCATACCACCTCAGCGCGTTTAGCGAAGCGGTTTCCTTGGCACGTCTTGTCG
Source organism: Triticum timopheevii (assembly GCA_963921465.1). Classification (NCBI taxonomy): domain Eukaryota; kingdom Viridiplantae; phylum Streptophyta; class Magnoliopsida; order Poales; family Poaceae; genus Triticum; species Triticum timopheevii. The sequence goes on along the minus strand of OY997262.1, from coordinate 271,581,716 downwards.
AAGCAGAGATCGTGTTCCCCTTATTCCGGGATTCCCATCAATACGGACGTGGGTAACCCAACCGCGCCATTGATTGCGGCGCTTGGGAGATAAGCGAGTTTTACCAGGCTGGTGGGGACGCATAGTTTCGTCCGCCCATATATAAGGGGATAAGGATCCACCTTTTTACCTACGCCTTCTTCCTCCTTTGCTTATCCATCTCCGCGCACTCGAGCTCCAGCGCCCAAGTCCGCACATCTTACCTGAACCTTCTCCAACCATGTCCAGAGCGGGAGGCAAGTGGATGGCCTCCTTCGTTACGGAGGGGCACATCAAGAAGCTGCACAGCGCCGAATATTTGTCCAGCGACATCGCGCACCGGCTCCCCGACGAGGGGCAGCTCATCCCCACCCCCGGGCCCCATGAGAGGGTGGTACTCCTTCCCCATTTCCTCCGCGTACTGGGCTTCCCACTCCACCCCTTTGTCCGGGGGCTCATGTTCTACTATGGCCTGGATTTCCATGATCTGGCCCCGAATTTCATCCTCAACATCTCGGCATTTATCGTCGTGTGCGAGGCCCTCCTCTGCATCCAGCCCCACTTCGGCTTTTGGCTCAAGACCTTTAATGTCAAGCCGAAGGTTGTGAAGGGCAGCCAAGCGGAGTGCGGAGGCGCCATGGTGGGCAAGATGCCCAACCTCACTTGGCTCGAGGGCGCCTTCGTGGAAACCATCAAAGGGTGGCAATCGGGGTGGTTCTACATCACCGAGCCACGTGACCCTGAATGGGCAGCGGTCCCCGAATTCAGATCTGGCATCCCCATGCGGCTCACTTCCTAGAAAGAGAAGGGCCTGCTGTGGGGTAGTTCGGAAGAGCTGACCGGACTCCAATCCTGTCTCCAAACCATGGTAAATAAGAAGCTCAAGCTTGTCAACGTGATCCAGGTCATGCTCATCCGCCGGATTCTCCCCTGCCAACAGCGGGACTTCAATTTGTGGGAGTTTGATCCGGCACAGCACCGGACCTTGAGCGGGCTCTTCGACACTACGTACGAAGATGCCTGGAAGGTGCTGTTCAAGGGCGCCGAGGCTCCCGCATCCACTACCGAAGATCGCGGATTCAGCTTGCAGCGTCCAGCTGGCGAGGTAAGCCATGTTATCCTTTATGGGACACTCGCTTTTCATAGTTTGACTCTATGTGGGATCTAAACTCCCAATACCTTTAACAGGCCTGGCAAGAGACGTCCGGACAGGTTAACTGTCTGGCTCCCCTTCCAGAAGACCCAGCAGATGCCCGTTTGACAGGGATGCTGGTCACGGCGCCTTACGTGGTGCCGGAGAAGAAGGCCAAGAAGAAGGCCACGGGAACCCGGAGGAGTTCCCGGCGCCAGGTGTTATCGGATTTGTCGTTTGATGACTCCAAGGCGGACTCCTCCCACGAGGACGAGGAGGAGAAGAAAGAGGCCTCTCCCCCGGCGGGGGAAGAGAAGAAGAGGAAGGCCTCCCCAACGAGGGAGGCCGAAGGGTCCAATAAGGGAAGGACCCTTCCCCCGGACTGTTCCGCCAACGCCAGTGATGGCGACGAGGAGTGGCCCTCAAGGGCCAAGCCCCTGGCGAGATCGTAAGTATCCGAACTCCTGAATAACTCATAATTTTTCTTTTTGTCGCATGGTGTCCTTCTAATGCTGCATACAACCCTGTAGTCCGCCCAAGGACAATCTTCCCGCTTCGTCGAGCGGGTCCTTGGGTACGTCGGATGTGGATAACACTTCCCTTCCGACCGCCTCCACCCCCCGCGATGCTGACAACGCCGAGGTGGGATCCCGGGAAGGGACCCACCAGGAGGAGGAGACCCTGGAGGTGCCGCAGGGCAACCTCCCGGACTTTGGGCCGGACTCCGCACCGGAACCTGCAGTGGTTCCGGAGTCCGGAGGGCGGCCCCTTCGTAAGAAGGGCAAGACTGTGACACTGGCGGCCTCCGTCCAACCAGAGGCGCCGGATAACTTGCTGGAGGCGCTCAATGGCGCTTCCATCGAAGAGGAACACCGCACTGTCATGAGTGCGGTGATTCAGAAGGTTCAGCTCGCCAAAAGCAGGCTGACCGAAGCCTGCAGCAGCCTTCTAACAGGCTTTGGGGTAAGAATTTTAATATATGTACAATAGTACTGCATAGAAGTGTTCGGAGAGAAAAGCCGGACTGAGGATCTAAAAAGATATACGCAGGAGTCTTAACAAAAATATGTCAATATGGGAATGCAGGCTGCACTGCTGACCTCTGCCGCACTGACTGCGGAGGTCAATGCCTTGAAGCAGGGCCTCGAGCGGTCCGAGAGCGAGCTCGGCCATGCCAAGAAGCAGCTCGAGGACAAGGAAGGTGAGTAACACCTTATGAAAGTTGTACCTTACAGAAAAGGATTTGGTTGCAAGAGGAATAACAAGGATAACGTGGGTACTCCAAGGGCTATGAATGAGGTGCCAACCCTGAAGGAGGCGGTGTCTGCGGCCGAACGCAATGCGGCCGCGGAACAAGCCGAGCGAGAGAAGCAGGAGGCGCGGGTGGCGGAGGTACAGCAAGAGCTCCAGGCTCTCGTGGAAAAACACGAGAGTTTGGAGCGTGACTCGAAGACTCGAGAGTCCGAGCTTGCGTCGGCTCTTGAGAGTGCCAAAGCCGCAAAGGCCGAAGTCCACAAGGCCCTCCAGGAAATCGAGGCGTTGAAGAAAATAGCGGCGGGTAAGGCATTCTTCATGCAAAGCAAGCATGTAAAAGTGAATTACCTGTTACTTACCCGAATTCGGAGCTCTCCAGGAGCGTTCGCAGATCTGCCCCGTAGCGTTCCAATGCTGCCGCTTTCTACAGAGCCGAGGAGGGGAGCTCGACGGAGAAGGTGTTCTGGTCTCAGTATGCTGAGGCCGAACATCCGGTGCCCCTTAGCGACCAGCTGAAGCAGCTGGTCGAGCTCCACAAGGTGGCCGAACAGGCCATGAAGGGCCTCATAGTTTGGCTGTGGCCCAAAGAGGCCATGCCTGGGAGCTACTTTGGCCTGGTGCGGTGGCTGGTGGATGCTTGTCCGTGGGTTGAAGTCATCAAGCACTCCGCCTGCATTGAAGGTGCCCGTCGGGCCCTTGCCCGTGCTAAGGTGCACTTGGGGCAGGATGGACGCTGAGAACCTTGTGACGGACGCGCCACCGCCGGGCAAGGAGTATCGCACGCCCGAGATGTATTATAAGGGTGTCCTGAAGGGTTCCCGCATTATTGCGGGTGAGTGCTCCAAAGATGTAATATTTGAGTAGACTCGCATTTTGTTATCCTGTGCGCTGAAAACTTTGTTCATATGCGCTAAGCAACGCTTGTTAATTTAAAATATTACCTTCTGTGCGGCCGTTTATCAAATTTGAGAGATGGCAAGTCGTCGGCTTCAGCCCCCATGCCACGAGTGCTGGGGTGTTCGGGATAAACTTGAGCGCTCTTGTTCCCATTTTTGGGTCCATCTAGGGAGGCTCTCAACACAACGAACGAGGAAAACGGACTTATAATGCTTGAACACTCTCACTTAACCATAGAATTCTATAATTTTAAATTTTGGGGAAGCCCCTAGAGTTCGGAAGGCCGAATTCGGGGCGCTATCCACGCCTGGGCCGGACAAAGCCGGTTCCTCGCTCTAAGCGGCATAAGTCTTAAGGGACTCGAAAAAACCTCTCGAACAGCGACCGGTTCTCGCCTCATCATGACGGTCAGTTTTAGCTTTCTCCACTGAGGTGCTTGCCCAGCTCAACTGGGGCACAATCGCAGTGGTTCTCCCAGCGCTACCTTAGCCGATATAACGGAACGTAAGGTACCAAAACATGGGAGCCGGGCAAACCCAACTATTGACCCAAGACATGATTTGGAGCCGATGCATATAATGCTATAAGTTCGGGGTGCCGCACTTGTGAAAGTGTTTGGACTTATCACACCATAATGTGGGGAACTTAAGCCCCTGGTGTGTTCAGCCGTAACAAAGTGTACGGATGCAACATGTCATAGATGAACATATGTATAAGAAAGGAATGCAGTTATAGGCTAAAAAGAGAAGCATTGTTTTATTCAAGAAGTACGGCCATGAATGCAGAATGATACAAATAGTGCGATAAGCAAGGGATTGAACTATTTAGCATGTTCCCCTCCAGGGGTAGGCTGCGGAATGGTGTATAAAACAGGTATAATGCTCGTAGTGGAGACCACCTGGATACTCGGCGTGGACTTTCTTTTTCCCTGGCTGTTGCATTGTGAGTTCGGCCGGTCTACTGCCGGACAGGGCCTCTGGTAAACGGAGTCCTGAGGATAAGAAAAAAAAGAAAAAGGATGACATACTTGGGAGCCCCTAGTGTGGTTGAGCCGCACTCTGGGCCTGCCGTGGTCGTGCCCCTCCCCCTATGCCCATGGTATCTCCAGAGCGTAGTTATGTACGCGGAGTACTGGTTTTGCAATTTTGCAAGGGCTGGGGTTGGGGCCGCATTGCTACGCGTGCTCGAAACGTGCCATGTGGTCTTGTTGTAGGTTACTCCGGGCATGCTTGGCGGTGTCGGGTCTCTTAACGGCCGGACTCGAGAATTGCCTTGAGAGGCTGCTCTGCACTTCTGCCGCGAGAGCCGCTGTATGTTCCTCCGTTCGGAGAGAGCGTTCAGTGTTTCTGTTGACCGTGATGACTCCTCGAGGGCCTGGCATCTTGAGCTTAAGGTATGCGTAGTGCGGCACCGCGTTGAATTTTGCAAACGCGGTTCGTTCGAGCAGTGCATGATAGCCGCTGCGGAACGGAACTATGTCGAAGATTAACTCCTCGCTTCGGAAGTTATCCGGGGATCCGAAGACCACTTCCAGTGTCACTGAGCCTGTACAATTGGCCTCTACACCTGGTATGACGCCTTTGAAGGTCGTCTTTGTGGGTTTAATCCTTGAGGGGTCTATGCCCATCTTGCGCACTGTATCCTGGTAAAGCAGGTTCAGGCTGTTGCCGCCGTCTATCAGGACTCTAGTGAGGTGAAATCCGTCGACTATTGGGTCTAGAACCAATGCGGCGAACCCGCCATGGTGGATGTTGGTGGGGTGGTCCCTTCAATCAAAAGTGATCGGGCAGGAGGACCATGGATTGAACTTTGGGGCGACTGGCTCCATCGCGTATACGTCCCTGAGTGCACGCTTCCGTTCCCTTTTGGGTATGTGGGTTGCGTATATCATGTTCACCGTCCGCACTTGTGGGGGGAAACCCTTCTGTCCTCTATTGTTCGGCGGCCGGGTCTCTTCCTCGTCATCGCTATGCAGCCCCTTGTCATCGTTTTTGGCAATTAACTTGACTGCCTGCTTGAATACCCAACAATCCCTATTGGTGTGATTAGCTAGCTTTTCGGGGGTGCCGTGTATCTGGCACGAGCGGTCGAGTATTCGGTCCAAATTGGACGGACCCGGAGTAGTTCTTTTGAATGTCTTTTTCCCCTGACCGGGTTTGGAGCCTTCTGAATCCGGCGTTGACTGTCGTATCCTCAGTATTGTCGCCGTTAATGTGGAGTTTGTGCTTGTTGCGACGCGACCTGCCATTGCGGTCCTTGGTATCCGGACTGCCAGAATTTTTAGTGAGGTTGTTACAGCGGGCTAGCCAGCTGTCCTCTCCCGCGCACAAGCGGGTCATAAGTGATGTGAGGGCTGCCATGGATTTCGGCTTTTCCTATCCTAGGTGCCGGGCAAGCCACTCATTGCGGATGTTATGCTTGAAGGCTGCGAGGGCCTCTGCATCCCGACAGTCGACGATTTGATTTTTCTTGGTTAAGAACCGTGTCCAGAATTGTCTGGCCGATTCGTCTGGCTGCTGAATTATGTGGCTTAGGTCATCAGCGTCTGGTGGTCGCACATATGTGCCCTGGAAGTTATCAAGGAATGCGGCTTCCAGGTCTTCCCAACACCCAATTGATTCTGCTGGCAAGCTGTTAAGCCCATGCCGAGCTGGTCCTTTAAGCTTGAGTGGGAGATATTTGATGGCGTGAAGATCATCACCGCGGGCCATGTGGATATGAAGGAGATAGTCTTTGATCCAAACCGCGGGGTCTGTTGTGCCATCATAAGATTCAATGTTCACGGGGTTGAACCCTTCGGGGATTTGATGACCATTACTTCATCTGTGAAGCATAGTGGGTGTGCGGCGCCTCTATATTGGGCTATATCACGACGTAGCTCAGGCGAGCTTTGTCTACTGTGTTCGGTCCGGCCGGAGTTTCTGTATCCGGCGCGACGGTCATCGTCGCGCATCGTGGGGCGCCCACGCGATCCATAGATCGATCTTGATTGTCTTGCCTTATCCTCCAACATGTCTCGCAAGTCCGGCGCATTCCTCCATGGCTTTGTGCTTTTCGGGCGATGCCGGGATACGGCTTTAGTGGAAGGCCTAGAGGCCTCTTTGTCGCGGCCACGAGGTGGCCGGTCGGCCGTATTGTGCGCTGGTGATGTAGGTTTATATTGCTCCTCCTCTAATCGGGGGAGCAACTTGCGTTTGGGGTAGCTTTTGGAGGGGCGTTCGAGTTCATACTCTTCGGCCGCAAGGACTTCAGTCCATCTGTCGGCTAGCAAATCTTGGTCAGCTCTAAGTTGTTGCTGCTTTTTCTTGAGGCTGCTTGCCGTGGCCATAAGCCTGCGTTTAAAACGCTCTTGTTCGATGGGATACTCAGGCACGACGAATTCGTCATCGTCGAGGCTTGCCTCGTCTCCGGAGGGAGGCATGTAATTATCGTCCTCTACCTCTTTGTCTGCCGCTCTCTCATGAGGGCTGGCTTCTTCATCCTCCTGTGCTGAATCTTGCTGGAGGGGGTTGTCTTCGGCGCTGTCCGGGGTGTTATTGTCTCCGGTGCCGGAATATCCATTCTTGCTGTGGCGGGATTTAGAGCGGCGCCGCTGACGCCGGCGCTTAGGCTGTTTCTTGGAGGGGTCTTCCTCCTCTGTTTCATCGCCATTCCCATCTTTTGGTATGTCCACCATGTATATGGCGTATGACGAGGTGGCTTTCCAGTGCCCCGTGGGCGCTGGCTCTTGGTCGTCTCCAGCATCGTCGTCCATACCGTCATGTCTTCGGAGTCGAAGTCTAGCATGTCGGTTATGTCGTCGACAGTGGCTACAAAGTGGGTGGTGGGTGGGCTTTGAATTTCTTCGTCGTCCGCATCCCAACCGTCCTGACCGTGGTCTGGCCAGGGCTCTCCTGATAACGAGAGGTACTTTAGCGAATTCAGGATGTCGCCAAAAGGCGAGTGCTGAAAGATGTCCACAGCGGTGAACTCCATGATCGGCGCCCAATCGGATTTGATTGGCAGGGGCGCGGGAGGTTCGGAGTCCGGCGAGGAGTCCGGCACCTCGGAGTCACGAGCTTCACAGGGGACAGGATTGGTATTCGGCTCCATCGCCGTAGAGGTAGCAGCCCCCGAGGCGGTGTCTAGCCACCCATCCTCGATCTGCCCAGTCGGCTCTGAATTAAGGGTCGGAGCGGACTCTTGTGCGGCCTCCAGGGCACTGTCCGGCAGCAGAGCTAAATCATGCTCATCGAGACAGTGCGGCGCGCTCGGCTGTGGCTCGAATCCGTCGAAGATCAAGTCTCCGCGGATGTCAGCTGTATAGTTCAAACTTCCAAATCTGACCTGATCGCCAGGGGCGTAGCTTTCGATCTGCTCCAGATGGCCAAGCGAATTGGCCCGCAGCGCAAAGCCGCCGAATACGAAGATCTGTCCGAGGAGAAAAGTCTCACCCTGGACCGCGTTGTTGTTGATGATCGAAGGAGCCATCTTGCCTATAGGTGACGACACAGAGGAACTCTCAGTGAAAGCACCAATGTCGGTGTCAAAACCGGCGGATCTCAGGTAGGGGGTCCCGAACTGTGCGTCTAGGCGGATGGTAACAGGAGACAAGGAACACGATGTTTTTACCTAGGTTCAGGCCCTCTCGATGGAGGTAAAACCCTACTCCTGCTTGATTGATATTGATGATATGGGTAGTACAAGAATAGATCTACCACGAGATCAAGGAGGCTAAACCCTAGAAGCTAGCCTATGGTATGATTGTTGTTCGTCCTATGGACTAAAACCCTCCGGTTTATATAGACACCGGAGAGGGCTAGGGTTACATAGAGTCGGTTACAATGCTAGGAGATCTACATATCCGTATTACCAAGCTTGCCTTCCACGCCAAGAAAAGTCCCATCCGGACACGGGATGAAGTCTTCAATCTTGTATCTTCATAGTCTTGGAGTCCGGCCGATGATGATAGTTCGGCTATCCGGACACCCCCTAGTCCAGTACTCCCTCAGAGTACAATAGTGATCTAGGAGTAGATCACTGGACATTGGTCAAAATTATCCTTAGAGGACTAATGAAATATTTCTCAGTTATGGAGGTGATAAAGAGTTCATCGTAAAGAGTTATGTCGATGCAAGCTTTTACACCAATCTGGATGACTCTAAGTCTCAATTTGGGTACATATTGAAAGTGGGAGCAATTAGCTAGAGTAGTTCCATGCAGAGCATTGTAGACATAGAAATTTGCAAAATACATATGGATCTGAATGTGGCAGACCCATTGACTAAATTTCTCTCACAAACAAAACATGATCACAACTTAGTACTCTTTGGATGTTAATCACATGGCAATGTGAACTATATTATTGACTCTAGTAAACCCTTTGGGTATTGGTCACATGGCGATGTGAACTATAGAGTGTTAAATCACATGACGATGTGAACTATTGGTGTTAAATCACATGGCGATGTGAACTACATTACTGACTCTAGTGCAAGTGGGAGAATGAAAGAAATATGCCCTAGAAGCAATAATAAAGTTGTTATTTATATTTCCTTATATCATGATAGATGTTTATTATTCATGCTAGAATCATATTAAATGGAAACTTAGTACATGTGTGAATACATAGACAAAACAAAGTGTCCCCAGTATGCCTCTACTTGACTAGCTCGTTAATCAAATATGGTTTAGTTTCCTAGCCATAGACATGCGTTGTCCTTTGATGAACGGGATCACATCATTAGAGAATGACGTGATGGGCAAGACCCATCCGTTACCTTAGCATAATGATCGTTCAGTTTTATTGCTATTGCTTTCTTCATGACTTATACATGTTCCTCTGACTATGAGATTGTGCAACTCCCGAATACCAGAGGAACACTTAGTGTGCTATCAAACGTCACAACGTAACTGGCTGATTATAAAGATGCTCTACAGGTGTCTCCTTTGGTGTTTGTTGGGTTGGCATAGATCGAGTTTAGGATTTGACACTCCGTGTATCGGAGAGGTATCTCTGATCCCTCTCGGTAATGATCATCACTATAAGCCTTGCAAGCCATGTGACTAATGAGTTAGTTACGGGATGATGCATTACGGAACGAGTAAAGAGACTTGGCGGTAATGAGATTGAACTAGGTATGAGGATACTGACGACTGAATCTCGGGCAAGTAACATACCGATGACAAAGGAAACAACCTATGTTGTTGTGCGGTTTGACCGATAAAGATATTCGTAGAATATTTAGGAGCCAATATGAGCATCCAGGTTCCGCTATTGGTTATTGACCGGAGATGTGTCTCGGTCATATATACATAGTTATCGAACCCGTAGGGTCCGCACGCTTAACGTTCGATGATGATTGGTATTATGAGTTTATGTGATTTGATGTACCGAAGGTTGTTAAGAGTCCCAGATGTGATCAAGGACTTGATGAGGAGCCTCGAAATGGTCAAGACATAAAGATTGATATATTGGACCATGTTATTCGGACACTGGAAGTGTTCCAGATAGTTTCAGATAAAACCAGAGTGCCGGAGGGTTACCGGAACCCACCCAGGAAGTTATGGGCCTTAGTGGGCCTTAGGGGAGAGAGAGGGTCGCAGCCAAGAGGTGGCGCCCCCCAGGGGAGTCCGAATAGGACAAGGGGAGGGGAGTGCGGCCCCTCTTTCCCTCTCCCTCTCCCTCTCCTTCCTTCTTCTCCTAGTTGGACTAGGAAAGGGGGGAACCTACTCCTACTTGGAGTAGGATTCCCCCCTTGGGCACGCCCCTTGTGGCCGGCCGGTCTCCTCCTCCCCTCCTTTATATACGGGAGAGGGTGCACCCCATAGAACATAAGTTGATCTTTAGTCGTGTGCGGTGCCCCCCTCCACAGTTTTACACCTCAGTCATATCATCGTAGTGCTTAGGTGAAGCCCTGTGCCAGTAACATCGTCATCACTGTCACCACGTCGTTGTGCTGACAGAACTCTCCCTCGGCCTCAGCTGGATCAAGAGTTCGAGGGACTTCACCGAGCTGAACATGTGCAAATCGCGGAGGTGTCGTGCGTTCAGTTCTTGATTGGTTGGATCGCAAAGATGTTCGACTACATCAACCGCATTACTAAACGCTTCCGCTTTTGGTCTACGAGGGTACGTGGACACACTCTCCCCGCTCGTTGCTATGCATCACCTAGATAGATCTTGCGTGGTCGTAGGAATTTTTTTGAAATACTGTGTTCCCCAACATAAACTACTCCATCTCACGTGATGATGAGACATGGTTTAGTTGATTTGGATCACATGATCACCTAGATGATTAGAGGGATGTCTATCTAAGTGGGAGTTCTTAAGTAATATGATTAATTGAACTTTAATTTATCATGAACTTAGTACCTATTAGTATTTTGCATGTCTATATTATTGTAGATCAATGGCCCGTTCTACTATTCCTTTGAATTTTAATGCATTACTAGAGAAAGCTAAGTTGAAAGATGATGGTAGTAACTAAACGGACTGGGTCCATAACTTGAGGATTATCCTGATTGCTGCACAGAAGAATTACGTCCTGAAAGCACCACTAGGTGTACCACCTGCGCCAGCAACTGTAGACATTGGTAATGCCTGGCAGTCGCGTGTTGATGACTACTCGATAGTTCAGTGTGCCATGCTTTACGACTTAGAACCGGGACTTCAACGACATTTTGAACGTCATGGAGCATATGAGATGTTCCAAGAGTTGAAGTTAATATTTCAAGCAAATGCCCGGATTGAGAGATATGAAGTCTCCAATAAGTTCTAGAACTGCAAAATGGAAGAGAATAGTTCTGTTAGTGAACATATACTCAGAATGTCTGGATACCACAACCACTTGACTCAACTGAGAGTTAATCTTTCTAATGATAGTGTCATTGACAGAGTTCTTCAATCACTGCCACCAAGCTACAAAAGCTTCGTGATGAACTATAATATGCAAGGGATGGATAAGACAATTCCCGAGCTCTTCACAATGCTAAAAGCTGCGGAGTTAGAAATCAAGAAGGAGCATCAAGTATTGATGGTCAACAAGACCACTAGTTTCAAGAAAAAATGCAAAGGGAAGAAGGGGAACTTCAAGAAGAACGGCAAGCAAGTTGCTACTCAAGTGAAGAAGCCCAAGTCTGGACCTAAGCCTGAGACTGAGTGCTTCTACTACAAAGGGACTGGTCACTGGAAGCAGAACTACCCCAAGTATTTGGCGGACAAGAAGTATGGCAAAGTGAAAGGTGTATTTGATATACATGTTATTGATGTGTACCTTACTAATGCTCGCAGTAGCGCCTGGGTATTTGATACTGGTTCTGTTCCTCATATTTGCAACTGGAAACAGGGGCTACGGATTAAGCAAAGATTGCCTAAGGACGAGGTGACGATGCACGTGGGAAATGGTTCCAAAGTCGATGTGATCGCCGTTGGCACGCTACCTCTGCATCTACCTTCGGGATTAGTTTTAGACCTGAATAACTGTTATTTGGTGCCAGCATTGAGCATGAACATTATATCTGGATCTTGTTTAATGCGAGATGGTTATTCATTTAAATCGAAGAATAATGGTTGTTCTATTTATATGAGTAATATCTTTTATGGTCATGAACCCTTGATGAGTGGTCTATTGTTGTCGAATATCGATAGTAGTGACACACATATTCATAGTACTGAAGCCAAAAGATATAAGTTTAATAATGATAGTGCAACTTATTTGTGGCACTCCGTTTGGGTCATATTGGTGTAAAGCGCATGAAGAAACTCCATGCTGATGGGCTTTTGGAATCACTTGATTATGAATCACTTGATGCTTGCGAACCATGCCCCATGGGAAAGATGACTAAAACTCCGTTCTCCGGAACAATGGGGCGAGCAACAGACTTGTTAGAAATAATACATACTGATGTATGCGGTCCGATGAGTGTTGAGGCTCGCGGCGGGTATCATTATTTTCTGACCTTCACAGATGATTTAAGCAGATATGGGTATATCTACTTGATGAAACATAAGTCTAAAACATTTGAAAAGTTCAAAGAATTTCAGAGTGAAGTGGAAAATCATCGTAACAAGAAAATAAAGTTTCTATGATCTGATCGTCGAGGAGAATATTTGAGTTACGAGTTTGGTCTTCATTTGAAACAATGCGGAATAGTTTCGCAACTCATGCCACCTGGAACACCATAGCGTAATGGTGTGTCTGAACGTCGTAACCGCACTTTATTAGATATGGTGCGATCTATGATGTCTCTTACTGATTTACCACTATCGTTTTGGGGTTATGCTTTAGAGCCGACCGCATTCACGTTAAATAGGGCACTGTCTAAATCCATTTTGACGACACCATATGAACTATGGTTTGGCAACAAACTCAAGTTGTCGTTCCTTAAAGTTTGGGGTTGCGATGCTTATGTGAAAAAGCTTCAACCTGATAAGCTAGAATCCAAATCGGAGAAATGTGTCTTCATAGGATACCCAAAGGAGACTGCTGGGTACACCTTCTATCACAGATCCGAAGACAAGATATTCATTGCTAAGAATGGATCCTTTCTAGAGAAGGAGTTTCTCTCGAAAGAAGTGAGTGAGAGGAAAGTAGAACTTGATGAGGTAATTGTACATGTTCCCTTATTGGAAAGTTGATCATCACAGAAATCAGTTCCAGTGATTGCTACACCAATTAGTAAGGAAGCTAATGATGATGATCATGAAACTTCAGATCAAGTTACTACTGAACCTCGTAGGTCAACCAGAGTAAGATCCACACCAGAGTGGTACGGTAATCCTATTCTGGAGGTCATGTTACTTGACCATGATGAAGCTACGAACTATGAGGAAGCGATGATGAGCCCAGATTCCGCGAAATGTCTTGAGGCCATGAAATCTGAGATGGGATCCATGTATGAGAACAAAGTGTGGACTTTGGTTGACTTGCCCGATGCTCGGCAAGCCATAGAGAATAAATGGATCTTCAAGAAGAAGACTGACGTTGATGGTAATGTTACTGTCTACAAAGCTCAACTTGTTGCGAAAGATTTTCGACGAGTTCAAGGAATTGACTACGATGAGACCTTCTCACCCGTAGCGATGCTTAAGTCCGTCCGAATCATGTTAGCAATTGTCACATTTTATGATTATGAAATTTGGCAAATGGATGTCAAAACTGCATTCCTGAATGGATTTCTGGAAGAAGAATTGTATATGATGCAGCCAGAAGGTTTATCGATCCAAAGGATGCTAACAAAGTGTGCAAGCTCCAGCTATCCATTTATGGACTGGTGCAAGCATCTTGGAGTTGGAATAAACGGTTTTATATAGAGTTTTGGAGAAGCATGTATTTACAAGAAAATGAGTAGGAGCTCTGTAGCATTTCTAATATTATATGTGGATGACATATTGTTGATTGGAAATGATATAAAATTTCTGGATAGCATAAAGGGATACTTGAATAAGAGTTTTTCTATGAAAGACCTCGGTGAAGCTGCTTAAATATTGGGCATCAAGATCTATAGAGATAGATCAAGATGCTTAATTGGACTTTCACAAAGCACATACCTTGATAAAGTTGTGAAGAAGTTCAAAATGGATCAAGCAAAGAAAGGGTTCTTTCCTGTGTTACAAGGTGTGAAGTAGAGTCAGACTCAATGCCCGACCACTTCAGAAGATAGAGAGAAAATGAAAGTCATTCCCTATGCTTCATCCATAGGTTCTATCATGTATGCAATGCTGTGTACCAGACCTGATGCGTGCCTTGTTATTCGTTTAGCAGGGAGGTACCAAAGTAATCCAGGAGTGGATCACTGGACAGCGGTCAAGAACATCCTGAAATACCTGAAGAGGACTAAGGATATGTTTCTCGTTTATGGAGGTGACAAAGAGCTCGTCGTAAATGCTTACGTCGATGCAAGCTTTGACACTGATCCGGATGACTCTAAGTCACAAACTGGATATGTATTTATATCAAACGGTGGAGCTGTCAGTTGGTGCAGTTCTAAGCAAAGCGTCGTGGCGGGATCTACGTGTGAAGCGGAGTACATAGCTGCTTCGGAAGCAGCAAATGAATGAGTCTGGATGAAGGAGTTCATATCCGATCTAGGTGTCATACCTAGTGCATCAAGTCCAATGAAAAATCTTTTGTGACAATACTGGAGCAATAGCCTTGGCGAAGGAATCCAGATTTCACAAGAGAACCAAACACATCAAGAGACGCTTCAATTCCATCTGTGATCAAGTTAAGGAGGGACACATAGAGATTTGCAAAATACATACGAATCTGAATGTTGCAGACCCGTTGACTAAGCCTCTCTCCCGAGCAAAACATGATCAGCACTAAGACTCCATGGGTATTAGATCATTACTATGTAATCTAGATTATTGACTCTAGTGCAACTGGGAGACTGAAGGAAATATGCCCTAGAGGCAATAATAAAGTTGTTATTTATATTTCCTTATATCATGATAAATGTTTATTATTCATGCTAGAATTGTATTAACCGGAAACTTAGTACATGTGTGAATACATAGACAAAACAGAGTGTCCCTAGTATGCCTCTACTTGACTAGCTCGTTAATCAAAGATGGTTAAGTTTCCTGACCATAGACATGTGTTGTCTTTTGATGTACGGGATCACATCATTAGGAGAATGACCCATCCGTTAGCTTAGCATGTTGATCGTTTAGTTTTATTGCTATTGCTTTCTTCATTACTTATACATGTTCCTCTGACTATGAGATTCTGCAACTCCCGAATACCGGAGGAGCACCTTGTGTGCTATCAAACACCACAACGTAACTGTGTGATTATAAAGATGCTCTACAGGTGTCTCCGAAGGTGTTTGTTGGGTTGGCATAGATCAAGATTAGGATTTGTCACTCCGTGGATCGAAGAGGTATCTCTGGGCCCTCTCAATAATGCACATCACTATAAGCCTGGCAAGCAATGTGACTAATGAGTTAGTTGCGGGATGATGCATTACGGAACGAATAAAGAGACTTGGGGTAAAGAGATTGAACTAGGTATGATGAACGAGACATAATGCCTGGTTAAGTTTCCTAGCCAGGGACATGTGTTGTCATTTGATGAACAAGATCACATCATTAGAGAATGATGTCATGGACAAGACCCATCTGTTAGCTTAGCATTATGATCGTTTAGTTTATTGCTATTGCTTTCTTCATGACTTATACATGTTCCTATGACTATGAGATTATGCAACTCCCGAATACCGGAGGAACACTTAGTGTGCTAACGAACGTCACAATGTAACTGGGTGATTATAAAGATGCTCTACAAGTGTCTCCGATGGTGTTTGTTGAGTTGTCATAGATCGAGATTAGGATTTGTCACTTCGAGTATAAGAGAGTTATCTCTGGGCCCTCTCGGTAATGCACATCACTATAAGCCTTGCAAGCAATGTGACTAATGAGTTAGTTGCGGCATGATGCATTACAGAACGAGTAAAGAGAGTTGACGGTAACGAGATTGAATTAGGTATGGTGATACCGATGATCGAATCTCGGGCAAGTAACATACCGATGACAAAGGGAACAACGTATGTTGTTATGCGGTTTGACCGATAAATATCTTCGTAGAATATGTTGGAGACAATATGAGCTTCCAGGTTCCGCTATTGGTTATTGACCAGAGATGAGTCTCGGTCATGTCTACATAGTTCTCGAACCCGTAGGGTCCGCACGCTTAACGTTCGATGACGATTTGTATTATGAGTTATGTGATTTGCTGACCGACGTTTATTCGGAGACCCAGATGAGATCACGGACATGACGAGGAGTCTCGAAATGGTCGAGACATAAAGATTCATATATTGGATGATGTTATTTGGACACCGTATGAGTTCCGGGGGTTACAGGATAAATATCGGAGTGCCGGAGGGTTATCAGAACCCCTCCGGGGAACTAATGGGCCACCATGGGCCTTAGTGGGAAGAGAGGAAGGGCCAGCAGGGTCTGCCCCCCCCCCTTGTGTTCGAGTTGGACTAGGGGAAGGGGGCGGCGGCCCCCTTTCCTTCCCTTCCCCCTCTTCCTTCCTTCTTCCCCCTCTTCCTTAGGTGGAAGCCTACTAGGACTTGGAGTCCTAGTAGGATTCCACTCTCCTGGCACGCCCTAGGAGGGCTGGCCGGCCTCCCCCTCCCTCCTTTATATACGTGGGAAGGGGGGCACCTCTAAGATACACAAGTTGATCTTTTAGCCGTGTGCGGTGCCCCCCTCCACAGATACACACCTCGGTCATATCGTCGTAGTGCTTAGGCGAAGCCCTCCGCGAGTAACTTCATCATCACCGTCACCACGGTATCATGCTGACGGAACTATCCCTCGGCCTCAACTGGATCAAGAGTACGAGGGACGTCATCGAGTTGAACGTGTGCTGAACACGGAGGTGACGTACATTCGGTGCTAGGATCGGTCGGATCGTGAAGACGTACGACTACATCAACCGCGTTGACAAAACGCTTCCGCTTTCGGTCTACGAGGGTACATGGACACACTTTCCCCACTCGTTGCTATGCTTCTCCTAGATAGATCTTGCGTGATCATAGAATTTCTTTTGAAATACTATGTTCCCCAACATCATCACGGGTGCATGACCATAAAAGATATTACTCATATAAATAGAACAACCATTATTCTCTGAATTAAATGAATAACCGTCTCGCATCAAACAAGATCCAGATATAATGTTCATGCTAAACGCTGGCACCAAATAACAATTATTTAGGTCTAAAACTAATCCCGAAGGTAGATGTAGAGGTAGCGTGCCGACGGCGGTCACATCGACTTTGGAACCATTTCCCACGCGCATCATCACCTCGTCCTTAGCCAATCTTTGTTTAATCCATACCCCCTGTTTCGAGTTGCAAATATGAGCAACAGAACCAGTATCAAATACTGAGGCGCTACTACGAGTATTAGTAAGGTACACATCAATAACATGTATATCAAATATACCTTTCACTTTTCCATCCTTCTTATCCGCCAAATACTTGGGGCAGCTCCGCTTCTGACCAGTCCCTTTGTAGTAGAAGCACTCAGTGTCAGGCTTAGGTCCAGACTTGGGCTTCTTCCCGGGAGCAGCAACTTGCTTGCCGTTCTTCTTGAAGTTCTTCTTCTTCCCTTTGCCCTTTTTCTTGAAACTAGTGGTCTTGTTAACCATCAACACTTGATGCTCCTTCTTGATTTCTACCTCCGCAGCCTTTAGCATCGCTAAGAGCTCGGGAATTGTCTTATCCATCCCTTGCATATTATAGTTCATCACGGAGCTTTTATAGCTTGGTGGCAGTGATTGAAGAACTCTGTCAATGACACTATCATCAGGAAGATTAACTCCCAGCTGAGTAAAGTGGTTGTGGTACCCAGACATTCTGAGTATGTGTTCACTGACAGAATTGTTCTCCTCCATCTTGCAGCTATAGAACTTATTGGAGACTTCATATCTCTCAATTCGGGCATTTGCTTGAAATATTAACTTCAACTCCTAGAACATGTCATATGCTTCATGACGTTCAAAACGTCTTTGAAGTCCCGATTCTAAGCCATAAAGCATGGCACACTGAACTATCGAGTAGTCATCAGCTTTGCCCTGCCAGCCAGACGTTCATAACGTCCGGAGTTGCTCCTGCAGTGGGTCTTGCACCTAGCGGTGCTTCTAGGGCGTAATTCTTCTGTGCAGCAATGAGGATAATCCTCAAGTTACAGACCCAGTCCGTGTAGTTGCTACCATCATCTTTCAACTTAGCTTTCTCTAGGAACGCATTAAAATTCAAGGGAATGATAGCATGGGCCATCAATCTACAACAACATAGATAAGCAAAAAACTATCAGGTACTAAGTTCATGATAAATTAAAGTTCAGTTAATCATATTACTTAAGAACTCTCACTTAGATAGACATCCCTCTAGTCATCTAAATGATCACGTGATCCATATCAACTAAACCATGTTCGATCATCACGTGATATGGAGTAGTTTTCAATGGTGAACATCTCTATGTTGATCATATCTACTATATGATTCACGTTTGATCTCTCGATCTCAGTGTTCCGAGGCCATATCTGCATATGCTAGGCTCGTCAAGTTTAAACCGAGTAGTCTGCACGTGCAAAACTGGCTTGCACCCATTGTATGTGAACGTAGAGTTTATCACACCCGATCATCACGTGGTGTCTCGGCACGACGAACTGTAGCAACGGTGCATACTCAGGGAGAACACTTATACCTTAAATTTAGTGAGGGATCATCTTATAATGTTACCGCCGTACTAAGAAAAATAAGATGCATAAAGGATAAACATCACATGCAATCAAAATATGTGACATGATATGGCCATCATCATCTTGTGCCTTTGTTCTCCATATCCAAACATTGTCATGTTCTCCATCGTCACCGGCTTGACACCTTGATCTCCATCATAGCGTCGTTGTCATCTCGCCAACTATTGCTTCCACGACTATTGCTACTGCTTAATGATAAAGTAAAGCAATTACATGGCGATTGCATTTCATACAGTAAAGCGACAACCATAAGGCTCCTGCCAGTTTCCGATAACTTATACAAAACATGATCATATCATACAACAATTTATATCTCATCAGGTCTTGACCATATCACATCATAACATGCCCTGCAAAAACAAGTTAGACGTCCTCTACTTTGTTGTTGCAAGTTTTACGTGGCTGCTACGGGCTTCTAGAAAGAAACGTTCTTACCTAGGCATCAAAACCACAACGATTTTCGTCAAGTGTGGTGTTTTAACCTTCAACAAAGACCGGCCGTAGTTGAACTTGATTCAACTAAAGTTCGAGAAACAGACACCCGCCAGCCACCTGTGTGCGAAGCACGTCGGTAGAACCAGTCTCATGAACGTGGTTATGTAATGTCGGTCCGAGCCGCTTCATCCAACAATACCGCTGAATCAAAGTAAGACGTTGGTGGTAAGCAGTATGACTATAATCGCCCACAACTCTTTGTGTTCTACTCGTGCATATCATCTACGCATAGACCTGGCTTTGATACCACTATTGGGGAACGTAGCATGCACTTTTAAAAAAATTCCTACGATCATGCAAGATCTATCTAGGAGATGCATAGCAACAAGAGGGGGAGAGTGTGTCCATGTACCCTTGTAGACCGAAAGTAGAAGCGTTTAGTTAACGCGGTTGATGTAGTCGAACGTCTTCATGATCCAACCGATCCAAGTACCGAAGGTACGGCACCTCCGTGTTCAGCACACGTTTAGCTCGATGACGTCCCTCGAGCTCTTGATCTAGTAGAGGGTCGAGGGAGAGTTCCGTCAACACGACAGTGTGGTGATGGTGTTGGTGATGTGATCCGCGCAAGGCTTCCCTAAGCACTACGACGTTATGACTTGAGGAGTAAACTGTGGAGGGGGGCACCGCACAGGGCTAAGAGAACAATTGATGTCCTTTTGGGGTGCCCCCCGCCCCCATATATAAAGGAGGGGAGGAGGAGGCCGGCGGCCAGGAGGGGTGCGCCATGGGGTGGGGTCCTACTTGGACTCCTAGTCCAAGTAGGATTCGCCCCCCTCCTTCCAACGGAGAGGGGAAAGGGGGAATGGGGAGAGCGAGAAGGAAGGGAGGGCCGCGCCCCCACCCCTTTTCCAATTCAGTTTGGGCAGGGGGGAGGCACACGCCACCTCCTATGGCAGCCTTACCTCTCTCCACTATGACCCATGAGGCCCATTAACTTTCCCGGGGGGTTCCGGTAACCTCCCGATACTCCGAAAAATCCCCGATCCTTTTCGGAACCATTCCGATGTCCGTATATGACCTTCCAATATATCAATCTTTACCTCTCGACCATTTGGAGACTCCTCGTCATGTCCGTGATCTCATCCGGGACTCCGAACAAACTTCGGTCACCAAAACACACAACTCATAATACAAATCGTCATCGAACGTTAAGCGTGCGGACCCTACGGGTTCGAGAACTATGTAGCCTTGAACGAGACACATCTCCGATCAATAACCAATAGCGGAACCTGGATGCTCATATTGGCTCCTATATATTCTACGAAGATCTTTATCGGTCAAACCGCATAACAACATACGTCATTTCCTTTCTCATCGATATGTTACTTGCCCGAGATTCGATCATCGGTATCATCATACCTAGTTCAATCTCGTTACCCCAAGTCTCTTTACTCGTTCCGTAATGCATCATCCCGCAACTAACTCATTAGTCACATTGCTTGCAAGGCTTATAGTGATGTGCATTACCGAGAGGGCCCAGAGATACCTCTCCGATACTCGGAGTGACAAATCCTAATCTCGATCTATGCCAATCCAACAAACACCTTCGGAGACACCTGTAGAGCATCTTTATAATCACC
Organism: Triticum timopheevii; assembly: GCA_963921465.1. Taxonomy (NCBI): domain Eukaryota; kingdom Viridiplantae; phylum Streptophyta; class Magnoliopsida; order Poales; family Poaceae; genus Triticum; species Triticum timopheevii. Next base: position 271,561,074 of record OY997262.1, on the reverse strand, counting down.
CAGTTACGTTGTGACGTTTGATAGCACACAAGGTGTTCCTCCGGTATTCGAGAGTTGTATAATCTCACAGTCAAAGAAATATGTATAAGTCATGATGAAAGCAATAGCAATAAAACTGAACGATTAACATGCTAAGCTAATGGATGGGTCTTGTCCATCACATCATTCTCCTAATGATGTGATCCCATTGATTAAATGACAACACATGTCTATGGTTAGAAAACTTAACCATCTTTGATTAACGAGCTAGTCAAGTAGAGGCGTACTAGGGACACTTTGTTTTGTCTATGTATTCACACATGTATCAAGTTTTCGGTTAATACAATTCTAGCATGAATGATAAACATTTATCATGATATAAGAAAATATAAATAACATCTTTAATATTGCATCTAGCGCATATTTCCTTCACTTTTCCCCTATGTGGTTTCTCGTGGAAGGTCTTTAACGAGGCAGTAGTAACACAAGCATTGTAATATGTTATTTTCTCCTTCTTTTTTCACTGGAATGTTCAAGGGAGTTTTTCACGATATACTATGTATATCTCATCATATCCATGATTTTTCTAGAAAAATCATTTTTTTAATAGGATGATTCTACATGGTCAAAGTGGAGATCAATAGAATCGCTACAAGCTAATTACCACATGTTTAATTAATTAATCTCCTCTATTGTAACCGGCGGGCGGATAACATCTTACTAACGGCCACGTCCCTTCGATTTGCCCGTTTTTTAAGAGGATTACATTCATGTTACATCCATTTCTGCAATAAGTACTTTGAAATGATCTCGCTGGTTTTGCAACAACACTGCCGCGGCATTTCTTGTTTACGTTTTGGAGCTAAACGCCAGGGTTAAAATAGTAAAAAAAGAAGTCCGTAATGTAGCGAGAGAAGAGCATCGGACCAAGTGTGTAGTGTTGTGACTGTCATGTGCTTTTGGAGTTTTGGTAAGAACAAATCCGTGGTAGCCTGTACTGCTCCGTCTTCTCGTTCGTTGTGTCACTCGAGTCGGGCAGAGAGGCCATCGGTCATCCGGTCTTTTAGAGCTAGAGCTAGAGGCAGGAGGCACAGTAAATAAAAGGAGGAAGGGAGCCGCCACGACTGGGAGGCACTAGCGACAGCCTTGGCAGGCCTTATCCTTGCCCGTCCAAGAATAGAAGCTCCCCGCCCCTCTAGCTGCCTAGCCGCTGTCTGGTCCATAGCCCAGCCCAGCTCCACCAGATCAGACCACCACCTACAAACTAGGGCTCTTTATTCCCAGATTCTCCATCCATCCATCCATCCAGCGCCAAGGGTTTTTGGAACCTAGCTCGGTCCATCTCCAACTTGAATAGCACCAGCCGGGGTCCCAAGGAGGAAGAAGAAGGGCATATACAATCATGCCCTGATGCACGTGTTGATGATTCTAATGCCAATGGCCAGATTATTTTCCCCCATTTCCTGCCATCAAACCAGTCCAGCATCGCCGCTTAAGAGAGAAAACAAAACCCAGCAGGCGGTGTGAACCGGAATCATGGCGCCGGCCGCTCCTGGAGACGAACATGGCGCCAACCACTTTTCCGTGCCCCTTTGGGAGAGGAAAAGGTTGCATTGCATTGCATGCCAACGTGCGTCCTCGTAGCATTGCCGTGCTGTGCCCAACTAACCGCAGGATAGGTCCAAATGCCAGCCTTGCGGCTCTCCACTCGCCACAGAAATCGCAGGCCGCCGTGATTCAATGAAGCTAGCCACCATGTCATCGGGCAAATGGGGCAGAAGCGGCAGTAGTGACGCCGCATTTGGCTGATACTGCTTCATGGTGAAACCGTCAGGATCGTGCTACATGCTTGGAATTTAACGGTGAAACGGCTTATTAGTTCCTGTTGTCGGAAGCTCCAAACGGTGCGTCGCCACCTGGCTGAACTGGGAGCCCAGAAGTCAAAGACAGTATCCTTGCACAGAGCGTATAGGGCGTCGAGCACATGCCTCAGCAGAGGACTTGTCGGTTTTGCACAATGGAAGCAGCAGCAGCAGCAGCAGCAGGGCAATTAACTGCGGTGGACCGAAATGGGGCAGCAAAAATGAACGTAAGACGTCCTGCATCCAGGCAGGCAGCGAGACAACAGAAAAGATGAAGGGACAGCAGCGCCCACCACTGGCATCTGCTTTCACTTCAGACTTCAGGCCTGGGAATTCTTTCTCCCAACAACTCTGAATCACTTCAAAGTTCAAACAATAGAGCTTAGCTACGTGCTACCTCAAAAAAAAAAAAAAAACTTAGCTACAGACATGGGCATAGATTTCAAGTTGCGAGAGAGAAGAGCAAGCGTAAACTTGGCCATTAGAGCGCGACGAGGTGGCCACAGGGCCTGTACATTACATGTCTTCCTCCTTCACACAACCCAGAAAGGGAGGAAAGAAGATGAGCGGCGATTCCTGGGCAAAATCATTATCTACAACCAAAATGATCAATCCCCAAACAAAGGCAAAACCAGCCAGGGAAGCCTTCTCCCCACGTTTCATCCCTAAGCTTTAACTTAACTATATATATATCGCATTTTTCCTATGTAGATTACCGGACCACCCAAAGTGAGAGGGATGCCAAAATGATGCTCTGATGGGGGCTGGCATCCTACCGCACCGACCCAGCTCGCCGGCAGACCACGTCGAGGGCCTCGACGACCGTGCCCGAGAAGCCGGCTATGGCTTGGAACATTCCTGGCAGGCCAGTCTGGATGTTGTTCAGTGTCATGGACCTTGTCACCTCCACGGCCTTGGCATGCCTCGTTATCTCATCCTCCACCTTCCGGCGACACTGAGCGATCTCGGTCTTCTTCTCGGAGAGAGGGTCGCGGGCGTCGAACGTGTGCCCTTCCATGCCATCGCGCCCGCTGCCAGGAAGCCCGAGGCCTACCATCGAGTATGACTGGTAGTACTTCTTCTCAATGGCCCTCAGCGAGTTGGTCTTCTTCTCCAGCTCCTTTGAGTACGTCTCGGTCCGCTTCTTGATCTTCATCTCCTCTGCCTGCTTGGTGTAGATGACATGGATGACATTCACGAAGCTCTTGATGGCCTCCGAAGCCACCGCGTCGGGAAGCCGGTCCAATGCCTGCTTCCACTCGTCGCAGAAGGTGGTCAGCTCGCGTGAGATGAGTGACGCGTGGGCCTCCTGTGGGGTAATGCTGTCCACTTGGAAGAGTGTAAGCTTCAGCCAGCCATACAGAGAACGGATGTATTCACGTTGATACTTGATGAGCCGGTTGAAGTTGGAGTGCCATGCCGAGACGGCGGCCTCGAGGTCACGCGTCGCAAGCCTGTGAAGGTCGGACGTCGACTCGGCCATGGAGTTGTCCACCAGACCGCGCACTTGTTGAACGATCTCATTCTGTGTCTCGTGGAAGTAGTTCATGGACCTCCACATGCTCAGCAACCTGCATGTCAAAATTCAGAAACAGTTAAGTAGTGCTTCCTGGCAGCATCACAAGATCTGGAATCAGGGGGTTCCGGAACAAGGGACAAGACTTACGCGAAACAAAGCTCGACAAGCTGTGGCGCGAGCTCATTGTCGCGGACGCTGACGATGGCCGAGGATGTGGTAGTGGCAGCTTGTGACGTAACAACGATCAGTGATTGCAGCTTGTTTATGGAGGCCTTGGCCTTGTCCAGCTTGGCACTATCCCTCCCTCTGTATTCCAAGCTTTGCAGGGTAGAAAGCTTCTTCTCATGCTCAATCTTAACGCTCTCTCTAGCCTGCAGAAGTTCAAATAAATGCATATATGCTTTAATATCTGAACAGTTGGGTTCGATAAACTGTTTAGCATACATATACAAGAAGAAAAACAAGTGCAGTGCAATAACTTTAAAGGAATCACATTCTATCCCAAACTAAGGAAACCAAATGAACACTATTTGGCGTCACTAAACTTATCCAATATAAATGTTGTAGTGGTTTTTATAGCAGCAAAAGGCAATGCCCCCTAGGAACTTTCTCGTGCTCAGCATTATCAGATATATTATGTACATTAAAGACAATTTCTCAAGGTTTGGAGACCTTTATACACTATAAAGTAAAGAATCTCAAAGGATGAATAGTTTAGACAAAAACAGACCATAAAGGAAGGGAGGAAAATATGAATGCGTGGTTAGGAGATCTAATGGCATGTATCACTGCTGCCTTTGCTGAAAGCAGCTAAAACTATCAAGCCAATGCTCCAGCTGTTCCAAAGGAGGAAAGTGCAGGGCCTCTCTAAAGAAGCTTTCTGCAACAGGATCAGATTCTTCTTCCACAATTGCTGAACAAAAGGGAGCACTGCTATACATTAAATTGTATCAAGACACCAACTTCAAATCTAGAGAGGTGTCACCCAATCTAGCAAAACAGAAACAATGTCTAGTCATTTGTTTTCTATAATTTATTTGTACCTACCAGAATCCTACAACCTCCAAGAGATAGAGCTCTCTTCATGGTGCAACCACTAGTTTCACTTCATCCTTGACCATGGGTTAAATACAGATGACGCACATCTTATTCTAGCATTATGTACTCATTTATTTGCTTTACCATAAAGAGTTCTTGGTGGAAGAATTTGGAATTTGTTGATGACCGAATACATCAGCTAATATCCTCTAGCAACGTAGTTGGATCATTCACAGGTGGAGCCGAGCTGAATAGTTTCAGCATGTTCCATCGACAACTAATGAAGCATAACTAACAGTCATAGCATAGTTTTAACTGACAATTTTTATACAGCAAAGCAATACCAATTTGAGCAATGTACTCAACTGTTAACTTGAAAGTATAATTAACAGTCACCAATGGCCTCGAGATGGATAGTAAAATTACCTTGACCTCCTCATATAGCTTCTTTTCCCAGGCCAAGAGCCGCTCCAGTGTTGACCCATGGCTCTTCCCTTCAATTGAACCCATCTCCAGTGAATTGGTGTCCAGCTTGTAGCGCACAGCCAATGGCGGCTTTGAAGTCCATGTCGACGCCAGTGCTGATAGCACGCTGTTGGAGTGGTACACCGTCTCTGCGAAAGGAGAAATAAGATTAAGCCAAAATGCTAAAGCATTGTCACCATTTGGGCAAGAAAGCATTGCATCTTTGTTAAAAAAATCCTAAAGCACTTGGAGAGAATAGCATTCTGGGGCGCAATTCGTGTAATGGCGATTACTTTTGAGTTGCTGGAAGTTGCGGTCGAGCTGTGCGCGGCTGGCCTCCAGGAGCTCCGACACGCCGTCGCCCGCGTCGGCCGCCTTGACGAAGTACTCCTCGATGGCCGCGACGATCTCCGAGAGCGTGCGGTGGCGCACCACCATCCGCATCTCGGTCGCCCCCGTGACCGTGGAGAAGGAGTCCCCGACCTCTGACCTCTCGGCCCTCCTCAGCTGCATTGGCACGGCGGCGTACTCGGACGGCGCCGTCCCGCCGTACTCCGATCTGGCCGCGAACCCGCACTCGGATCTATTCCCCACCTCGCCTTCCTCTGATCTGGTCTCCGACGTGGTCGTCGACGCGTAGTGGTCCTCCTCGTCCTCCCATCCGCCGCAATGCATATCCTCCCTCTCCGTCTCCTCCTCGTCTTCTCCATGGCTGTCGTCGACCTCGTCCTCTTCTTTGAGGTGGTCGTGGCGGCGCTGGGGGTAGCCCCGGGCCTTGGCCTCGTCGTCGAGCTCGCGGAGGCGGTTTGCCTCCTCGAGATCGGTCTTGCGGCGGTCGAAGAACTCGGAGTCGGGCGGCGACGGCGGGTAGAAGTTCTCCCAGTCCCAGGCCGACGAGGAGGAGGGCGTCCCCACCACCGGCGGCTTCCGGAACGACGACGCGACGCTCGAGTCCGACAGGATGTGCGGCACTTTGAGCCGCCGCATCCTCGGATCCATGTCGACCCTGAGCGCAGCGGCGGCCGCCTGCGGCTGCGGCTGAGGCTGCTGCTGGGGCGGCGGCGGTGGCGGCGGCTGGTGGCGAGGGAGCGGCGTGGGGGGCGGCAGCGAGGAGGAGGCGACGGAGGACGTGGCGGCGGGCGCGGGCGCGTGCAGGGCCGGCGGCGCGGCGGTGGTGAGGAGGACGGGCGCTGTGTGGTGGGAGACGGTGAGCGACGAGTGGCCCTGCGCGAAGCGGGAGAGCGCGGCGGCCGTGATGCGGAGGGAGCGGAGGTAGTCGGCGTGCGCCGAGGCGAGCAGCTGGCGCGCGGCGACGGCGTCCTTGATGTTGCGCCGGCGCTCCTTGCAGCGCCGCACCGTGTCCTCCTGCTCCACCTTGGATGCCGCGCACCCCATCGCTGCCTCTCCTCTCCTCTCCTCCCCCGCGCAGATCTCCCTCCCTTCCTCCCTCTCTCCCTCTCTTCCGGCGGCTTCTTCTTCCTCTTCGCCCACCCTGCCGTCCGTCAGAGAGGAGAGCGAGCAGCGAGGAGTGTGTACTTGAGTGGGGAGAGTGAGGTGGGTGCGTGCGCCTTCCTCCGGCTCGGCTGTGCCAAGTTTAATTTCCGTTGCTCTTTTTATTTATTTTCTTTTCTTCTTCTTCTTCTTTAACGGGCCTCTTTTCCGTATACTTTCTGGCCGCCTTCGCGTTTCCGGGCCCGGCTACCGGGCGTGCGAAGTGGGCCAGACAGAGAAGCACGTTACCTCGTCTTTGCGTAGGCACGCGAGGTGGCTAAGCCAAAATTTCCATGTCATTTCTGTACCCGGATGACAAATTTACCCATTTCAGTACAGCGATATCTTTTTTCTCTTTGGAGAATATAGAGAACACCAAAAGTAAAAAATTACATCCAGGTCCGTACACCACCTAGCGACGACTAAATTTACTAGATCGAGTTGAAGGCATGTCGCCGTCATCGCCCCTCCCTCCTCAAAGCTGGGCAAACCTTATTGTAGTAGACAGTCAAAAAATCATTGTGCTAAGGTCCCAGACAAAGTACACCAGAGCAACAACCTCCCCGATGAAGAGAACGTAGATCACAAGGATCCAATCCTGCAAACACACGGACGCGGATGAACGAAGACCGGATCCAAGCGTATCCATCGAAGATAAACGCCGAACGAATCCAACGAGATCCGGCGGAGACACACCTACACACGCCCTCCGGTGATGCTAAACTAACCGCCTGGGCAGGGCTAGGCGAGGAGAGCATCATCCATCTTCAAGGAGTCGTCATCACCTCACCTTCCTCAGTTGGACACAAACCCTAAACGGACAAAAAAGACACCTAAACATTAGTCCATCAGTTTATTTTCAGAAAAAAAAGTCTCCCTTTATTTTCTTTCTTATTTACTCGCTCCGATTGATTGTATTCGGTTCTAAGATGGCAACAAATAACTTCATGAGGTAAAGCCTCCTTTTTTTCCATACCCACCAAGCACAATTTTGCCCATTATCCATCCTCATACCTGCCACAAGGAATATTTTCGCCCATACCCATCGGCCAAGAGTAATTCTTCCCTGCTAGTATACCTGCCCATATGATGCAAATTTCTAGCAGCAACTTATTTACACAAATCACTAACAACAACAATTCACACATACAACATAAGACCATATGATCCAAAATCAAAACATTCTAGTGAATGTTCGAAAAAAAAGACCTACATCAGCACTCAACGTCACAACCAATTCTTCAAGAGCAAAATTATGCTAGCAGAGTGGATGTTTCTTTGGGTTGCCTTAATTAGCTCAATTTGAGAAACTGGAGAAGAGGAAAATTGAGGAGTTCATGCTCAAGCAGAGCAATCAGATTATTGGCCTGGGTGACAGGAAAAAGATTGAAAGTGATCTTGAGATGGTCATTACCAGGTCCAACAGATGTAAGAAGACAAAGCAAGACAATCTGCTTTAAGGACTGTTGGAGAAAAGAAAATGGTTGATCTAGAAAGTGACAAGAAGAAGCTAGAAATAATGATTAAGATCCAACAAGAGAGGCTTGAGGATCAATCCAAAAGATTGAGCAAAGAGAAGCTAGAGATCAGGAGCTTGTAGATTTAGTTGATGAGGACCTTGACATTGATAACACTCGCGATAAAAGCTAAAGATAGTGATGTGTACGTGGAGCTTGTGGATTACAATGGCAGTCAAGAGATTATGGTATCTTTTCGTACTAAAATGGTTAAAGCTCGGAGTGATCAAGGTCATGAGATGTCAGAAAAGGAAGGGGTTGGTCCTCCCACAAGATGTATCGGGCTCAAGGAAGTCAAGATGTCATAATTGAAGACTTGGCCAAGAAAAGAGCAGTAGATAAAAATGACTATGGTAATGATTCCAATTCTCCCCTTAATAAAGAGAAAGCTTCCATTTTACATATGTCTGACATGGTTGGCATAGACCTAGGCTGCTCCATAGATATGGTTGAGCATAACCTAAAGATCATTGATTATATGGAACAAGTTAGGAAATACTTTTATTTCCAAAATTTTGTTGATGAGAAAGAAAACAAAATCCTAGTTCCATAGGTCCTATTGATATTGGGGATACTGACTTCACTAAGCTCTGTTCTGACAATGATCAATCAGATGTTGAAGAAGAAGAAGATTATCATGATCATTTAAAAAAATATTATTCAAATGGGGGGAGGAGTGGGGCTCATGAGCAATTAGCTGTATGAAGCACAATGTCTCCATTGGAGGACTAAAAAAGAAGAACAACAAATCATAGTTTCTTTTCAAAGATAATAGGTGTGTTTTAGAATGTGAGGGGGGTCAAACAGGACACTAAAAAGAGGTTTACAATATAGTTGATATTAGAGAGAAAAATATATTTTATTGGTTTAGAGGAAACTAATAAATCTGATTACACAAATAAAGAACTACACAATTGTTGTGGAGGGGAAATGTTATTTGGAACTAGTCTTCTCCTAGAGGCAAATCGAGGTGGATTTGGGTGGGTGTGAATGGTGACTTGTTGATGGGGAACGTTGCATGAAAATCAAAAAAAATCCTACGAACACCCAAGATCTAATCTAGGAGGTGCATAGAAACGAGAGGAGAGTGTGTCCATGTATCCTCATAGACCGAAAGCGGAAGCGTATACAACGCGGTTGATGTAGTCGTACTCTTCGCGATCCAATCACGATCTAACCAATCTAGTGTCGAACGGACGACACCTCCGAGTTTAGCACACGTGCGGATCAGTGACGTCTCCTCCTCCTTGATCCACCAATACAAGGTGGAGAAGTAGAAGAGATCACAACCAACACGATGGCATGGCGGTGATGGTGGTGGTGGAATCGAAATACTGGCATGGCTTCACTAAGCGCTACACTAGCGTGTAGTGTATCCGGAAGTAGAGAGGGGGCAGTTGGGCTGTTGTCTGCCTTTGGTGAGCCCCCTCCCCTCAATATATAGGTGTGGAGGGGCTAGGAGTCCATCCCTTCTCCTCCTAGGACTTGCACCAAGGGAGAAGTAATTGGACTCTAAGTCCAATCCTTCTCCTACTTGGACTCTCCTTCCACCTTTTCCCTTAGTCACATGGACCTTTGAGAGCTTGTGCGCCTGGCCCAATAAGGCCAAGGCGCCTCCCCTCAGCCCATGTTGGCCCTAGAGATGTGGTGGAACCCTTGGTGAACTTCCGGACTCCTCCGGAAGTCTCCGGAACCTTCTAGAAGCTTCCTGGTACAATACCAAAAAAACCTTTTTTCGGAACCCTGATAACAACTTTTCATATATAAATCTTTACCTCTCGACCATCCTGAAACTCCTCTTGACGTTCGGGATCTCATGCGGGACTCCGAATAACATTCAGTTACCAACATCAAATATCCCAATACTACTCTAGCGTCAAAGAACGTTAAGCGTGCGACCCTGCGGGTTCGAGAACTATGTAGACATGACCGAGACACCTCTCCGGTCAATAAGAAAAATTGGAACCTGGATGCCCATATTGGTTGCTACATATTCCATGAAGATCTTCATTGGTTGAACCGCGATGTCGATGGTTCAGTTAATCCTGTATGCAATTCCCTTTGTCCAGCGATATGTTACTTGCCTGAGATTCGATTGTCGGTATCTCCATACCTAGTTCAATCTCATTACTGGCAAGTCTCTTTACTTGTTCCGTAATTCAAGATCCCATGACTAAACTCATTTTTAGTCACATGAAGCTTCTTGTGATGTTGTATTACCGAGAGGGCCTAGAGATATCTCTCAGTCACATGGAGCGAAAAATCCCAGTCTTGATCCATGCAACCCAACAGACACCTTCAAAGATACCTGCAGAGAACCTTTATGATCACCCAGTTACTAAGTGATGTTTGATATCACACAAGGTATTCCTCCGATGTCCGGGAGTGACATGATCTCATGGTCTAAGGAACAGATACTTGACATGAAGAAAGCTGTAGCAAATAACTAAGCGATACGATCTTTTCCTAAGCTTATGGTTGGGTATTGTCCATAACATCATTCTCCTAATGATGTGATCCTGTTATCAAATGACAACTCATGTCTATGGTCAGGAAACCTTAACCATCTTTGATCAATGAGCTAGTCTAGTAGAGGCTCACTAGGGACAGTGTTGTATATGTATTCACACATGTATTTAAGTTTCCATTCAATACAATTCTAGCATGAATAATAAACATTTATCATGAAAGGGAAATATGATAATAACCAATTTATTATTGCCTCTAGGGCATATTCCCACACTTGTTTGATGTGACACAAGTAGAAATTGGGATCTATTTTCTCAGGGTCTTAATTTTTGATAGGACACCTAAATTCCACCTAAACTTGATTTGTCTATGGAGATGCTCAAGTAGATGGTAAAGCTACTCTCTCAGCAGATCTATCCAAGGTATATCATGATAAAGCCCTACCATGTGTGGTGGGTGGGGATTTTAGTATCTTTAGAAGTAGTTATGAGAAAAACAAACCTAATGAAACTAATCATTGGAGTTTTGTTTCTAATGCTATTATTGAACATGATGGGTTGAGGGAACTACCTCTTAATGGGAGAAGGTTCACTTGGGCTAATAACCTTACTGACCTTACATATGAAATTAGATAGACCTCTCATGTGTCCTGTTTGGGAAGAACACTATCCTTTGTCTATCCTCCTAGCTCTGGAAAGGGGGGTGACCACACTCCTCTGATTTTAGATATTGGTTCCCATTGTAGTTCTCAACCTATCTTTGGATTGATAATTCATGGATGTTGAGGATGGTTTTAAAGAGTTTGTTACTAACATGTGGATTGATAATTATGAAGGTTCTAATATAGAAAAATGGCAACATAGGTTAAAAGAGTCATGAGAAGAAAAGTTAGGGGATGGAATAGAAGTGCTTATAACAGCTATAGAAAAATGCAAACTAAGGCATAGTCTAGTGGTGGAAAGGGCCTGATGTCTTCCCGCCAATCCAGATTCAAGGCACGGTACTTGCAATTTCGGTTTGTTGCACCAATTATAATGTAGGGGTCTCTGTTGGGGATATAACCCCGAGGTGTGACCCGCCATGCTATGGCCGGGTTACACCGTTGGTGGTTTTAATACAAAGATCTGAGGAGGCCCAAGAAGATGGCAACTCAACAGGCGGGCCTGATGATGGCCCATGACCCGGAGTATGAGTCGCCAGATGCTGACTTACCTCGTAAGACAAAATAAGTTAGAAACCGAGTCGGTCACGTTGTGTGATCCGGCCGGGACTCTGTAAGCCTCAGGGCCTCGACCTGTGTATATAAAGGCGAGACCGGCGGCAAGTTAACTCAAGAAACCATAAATTGAGAGCTAGGTTAAGCATGATCGCTCCCTTGTAATCGAGATCCAAACAATATGAAACAAGAGCAGGAGTAGGCTTTTACCTCATTGAGAGGGGCCGAACCTGGGTAAACCCTTTGTGTCCTTTGTTCCATTCAACCCCTTTGAGCTAACCTACATCGTGATGGCTCCACACCTAAGTCTTTTCACTAGGGCATCTGTCGTGACAAAACCACAACAATTGGCGCCCACCATGGGGCCAAAGCATGGTGGTTTCAAGTTCTTGAAGGGCAACTTCTCAGGGATCAAATGATATGTCGTGGGCTAGATGACTAAGGGTCGTCATGGCAAGATCTACATCGAAGACGCTGGCTGGGGTCCCGAGGCCGACTCAATCGAGTATGGGTACCGGGTCCCCCTTTGGTAGAATCCACGTCTTCATCGGCAAGATCGGCAAGTCAGAGGCTGAGCCGGACACCTGCACCGACATCATCAAGATAGCTCGGCGCACACGACCCGCCAGGGTTCAACCCGGCCGGAAGCGTGCCTTTGTTGGCTTTGTTCGCAGGGCGGATCTTGAGGAAGGATCTATGTCTGATGGAGAGACGGCCATCTATTCAGGTAATGAGTCCTCAACTAGGGAGACTGAGTCAATCTATCAGCTTCAGGATGGTGGGCTTGGGGGCTATTCCAATGGTGACAGTATTCCGAATCCCTATGAGCCGCCTAGCAGGGCTGCTATTTTTATGGCTGGCACACAACCAATGTTAAACTCCTCAACTGCCACCGCCATGACATCCGGCTCAACTGCCGCTGTGACAGCCGGGGCAAGCGGCTCTGCGTGGCCGCTGGCTTAAGTTTTATCTGAGCTCTTGGATGCCTTGGCGACTCTGTTAGCTGTAGAGGTAACTCCAGCAAATCAAGTACAACACAATGCAGAGATTGCGAAGCTGCGGGACAAGGTGGCAATGGCCTGAGAAGACCTTGATGCAGAGAATGTCAGGATGGCCATGGAACGAGCCGCGTTGGAGGCCGAAACACAGCGGATAAGGGCGAAAGCCTTTTGTTTAAATCTGGATCAGAATGCATCAAACGTTGTTCTTCGGAGGAGGCACCAGAGCCGCTTACCCTCACAGTTGAAGGGCAGAATCTTTTTAATACACCTGGAGCGGGAACGAGTAACCCGCCTGGTGTGACCCGGGCTACGGAGGCACCTATGAATGGAGCGACGGCTCGGCCTCATGTGCCAGACCCGCCTCGTATGGATTTCATCCCGCCTCAACGGGTACCGGCACCTTCTGGACATTACTCCAACCCGCTGGATAATATGACTGCCGCAGCTTCATGTTTGACAGCTATTCCAATCGAGGGCGAGTCTCTAGCTACGAGAGAAATTCGAAACACCGTGGAGCTTCTCCAGATAGCCGTGGCTCAGCAGGCGGCTTACTCATACAGCCGTGAGTGGATTCAATCAACACCGCGCCAAAGTCAAAGTTACAGCCGGCGCATTGAGTCGCCAGCGGTTTCCAGCAGTGAACAACATCATAACCCGCCTCGCCATGATGACCCGCCCCGAGATGATAGCCACACTTAGGCCCTTGTGGATCGGGCTAGAGCCCGTCGGGAGGCGGAATTGGCGGCTCAATTGGGGGCTCACCAGCAGTTTCAGTTAAACCCTTCTGCGTCTGTGGAGGCTGGGATGACCTCCAGGTCAGTTAGAGTGTTGTGTCTAGTGTCGGCTCTGCGCAATGAGCGTCTACCTAAGGATTTCAAAGGCCCCCGTAAGGTGCCTAATTATACAGCCGATCTTCCGCCTGAGGCTTGGATTGAGAGCTATGAGCTGACCATGGAGATGTTAGATGTTAATGACGATGTATGTGCCAAGTACTTCACCATGATGTTGGATGAGCCGGCTCAAACCTTGTTGAAAGGGCTACCTGCCAACTCCATTAATTCATGGGCTGAATTGAAAGCACACTTTATTCAGAATTTTAAAGGAACATGTAAGCAGCCATTGTTGATTATTGATCTGGACAACTATGTACAGCGAGAGGATGAGTTGGCTCACCATTGGGTTCATCGAGTCTCGGCCATTATCCATTCATCGGATAGCATCATAGCAGGCTCGGTTGTTCTGATTCTGGAGAAAAATTGTCACTTCATGCCTCTCAAGCAGAAGCTGGGGCGGCTTAAGCATCATTGCAATGACATGGGAGAGCTCATGGCGGCACTCATCAAGTATGCTGATTCAGACAACACCAAGGAACCCAGATCTGATGATCAAAAATCCAACAAGGGGAAGAAAGGTGGTAATGGTAAGGGTCAACAGCAAAACATGACAGGTCATAACCAAGGTAACGGTGGCAAGCGCAAGCAAAATGATGGCGGGTCAGATTTTGTGGCTAACTCCAATGCTCACCAAAAGAATTAGCATCATAAGGGTAGACCACAATTCGGAGGACCAAAGTTCAACCTTGAGGCACTGCTTAATGACCCTTGACCAAAGCATAGCCTGCCTGGTCAGCCATCAACCCATGCTTGGAAAGACTGCTTCATCATGAAACAATATAAGAGTTCTAGCTTCAATCAGAATCATGGCAACGATAATGGCCCGCCCGGCGGGTCAGGATCCGGCTCACAGGGGCCTGCTAGTTTCGGTGGCGGCAATTCAAATTCTGGGTATCAAGGACAAGGCAATCAGGGTGGTTATAACCCACGGTCTGGTCGGACCAGCAGCATCAGTCAGGATACCAGAATAATCCAAAGCAGCTTAACGATGGTCAATATCATGTTTTCACTACAAGTCTTTGCAAGCAAGATCAGAAGGTTCATAAACGTGCAGTCAGTGCAATTGAGCTGGCGGTGCCTCGATACTTGTGATGGTCGGAGCAGCCAATTGTATGGAGTCATGAGGATCATCCACCCCGGGTTGACAATCCGGGTCAGCTAGCATTGGTGGTAGCCCCTCACGTCGGGGGTTATAAATTCACTAAAGTGCTCATGGATGGAGGTGACAGCATCAATATCCTTTATTATGATACCTTTCGCCGAATGAATTTAACTGATAAGGAGCTTAAGTCGTCCTCTACGGTCTTCCATGGCGTGGTACCTGGTAAGTCGGCATATCCAGTTGGGAAAATTGCCTTGGAAGTGGCTTTTGGTGATGATTATGACTACAGGGCAGAGACATTATGATTTGACGTGGTAAGATAAAGAGGCCTTATCATGCCTTGTTTGGACGGCCGGCTTACGCCAAAATTATGGCACGACCCTATTATGTTTATTTACAGCTTAAGATGCCAGGACACAAGGGTACTATTACAGTCCATGGTAATCGAAAAATTGCTCTGGAGTGTGAAGAAGGAGATGGTGCATATGCTGAGTCAGCTTGTGCTATGGAGGATCTCAATTTCTATAAAGACAATGTTGACCCGGCTGATATGACCCCTTTGAAGAAGCCAACTACTGAGCAAGACCCTTTGTTGAAATTTAAGTTGGCTGATGAGACCAAGCAGGTGGACTTTTGTCCCTGGCGAGTCATCTCATCAGTTCACCATCAGTGCTAACATGGATCTGAAATAGGAAAGCACGCTCATCGAGTTCATCCGTGAGAATCAGGACATCTTTGCATGGAAGCCTTCAAACATTCCAGGTGTACCGAGGGAACTCGCTGAGCACACTCTCAATATTGATCCTAAATTTAAGCCAGTGAAGCAGTTCCTTCGCCGTTTTAATGAAGAGCGGTGTAAGGCCATTGGAGAAGAGGTGGCCCGGCTCTTGGCGTCCGGGTTCATCATTGAAGTTTTTCACCCGGAGTGGTTGGCTAACCCGGTGCTGGTACTGAAGAAAAATGGCACCTGGCGTATGTGTGTTGATTATACTGATCTCAACAAGGCCTGTCCGGCTGATCCTTTTGCTCTCCCTCGCATTGATCAGATCATTGATGCCATGGCGGGTTGCGAGCGTTGTGCTTCCTAGATGCTTATTCTGGTTACCATCAGGTTAAGATGGCAGTTAAAGACGAAGAGAAGACGGCTTTTATCACACCTTTTGAAGCTTTCTGCTATGTATCTATGCCTTTTGGGATCAAGAGTGCCCAGGTGACTTATCAACATTGTGTCCAGAACTGTTTCCATAGTCAGATTGGACGCAATGTTCACGCTTATGTGGATGATATTGTTGTGAAGTCCAGAAAGAAGGAGACTCTGTTGGATGATTTGAAAGAGACTTTTGATAATCTCCGGGTCTACAAAATGATGCTTAACCCGACCAAATGTGTTTTTGGTGTGCCTGCAGGCAAGCTCTTGGGTTTTCCAATCTCCGAAAGAGGTATTGAAGTTAACCTGGAGAAGATTAAGGGTATTACTTCATTCGCTAAGCCGGTGTGTGTCAATGACGTCCAGCACCCGGCGGGTCGTATCGCAGCATTAAGCCGGTTCATAAGCCGCCTGGGAGAGAAGGCAATTCCTCTGTACCAGATGATGAAGAAAACATATCACTTTGTCTAGAGTGATGCTACTAATGAGGTGTTTGAGGCGCTCAAAAAGCAATTAGCTGAGCTGCCTGTCCTTGCAGCTCCTGTTGAGAAAGAGCCTTTACTTTTATATGTGGCGGCTAATAGTAAGGTTGTTAGTGTGGCAATTGTTGTGGAGCGCAAAGAAGCGGGTAAGCAGTACCCAGTCTAGAGGTCGGCTAATTATGTCAGTGAGGTGTTAATTGAGTCCAAGCAGTGATGCCCACATTGGCAGAAGTTGGTCTATGGGGTGTTCATAGCGAGCCGTAAACTGAAGCACTACTTTCTAGGACATCCTATTACTGTGGTCGGTTCTGCTCCCTTAGGAGATATTATTCAAAATAGAGAGGCCACTAGCCGGGTTGCCAAGTGGGCAATAGAGCTTGGACCTCATGGTTTGAAATATGTGCCAAGAACAACAATCAAGTCTCAGGCTCTTGTGGATTTCATCAATGACTGGACAGAGTTGCAGATGCCTGTGGAGAAGCCTGATAACACATATTGGACTATTCATTTTGATGGGTCTAGGCACTTTGAAGGCTCGGGGGCTGGAGTTATTTTGTCTTCCCCACGAGGTCACAAATTTTGCTATGTTTTAGGGCCAATGTTTCCTTGCACTAACAATGCAGCTGAATATGAGGCTTTGCTTCATGGCCTTCGTATGGTCAAGGAGATGAATTTAAGCCGGGTCAGGTGTTTTGGTGAGTCAGACCTGGTGGCTCAGCAAGTCTCGGGCACATGGGATTCTAAGGACCCGCTCATGGTGGCTTATCACCGGGCGGTTGACAATATTGCTGGTCACTTCAAAGGTTATCAGGTGGAGCATCTTGATCGAATGAAGAATGAGGCGGCTGATGCTTTGAGCCGGCTTGGGTCTCAACGTAAGCCGGTGCCCCCTAATGTTTTTCTTGATGTATTGCATAATCCTTCAGTCGGGTTGCCGTCAGAAGAGGATCTTGCTGTTCCTGACCCGGAGGCACAGCTAGTGGCAGCTCTCCATGCTAATCCTGATTGGACAATTCCCTATTTGGCTTATATGACCCGGGGCGAGTTACCCGAGGATGAAACTTTGGCCAGGCAGATAACCCGGAGGTCTAAGTCTATGACTATTGTCAATGGCGAGTTACACCGATGCATCATCTCAGGTGTGTTCCAGCGTTGTGTTTCTCCTGAAGAGGGTCGCAAGATTTTAAGAGAAATCCATGAAGGTGATTGTGGTCATCACGCCGGCTCTAAATCTCTAGTGTCTAAAGCTTTTCGTCATGGGTTTTATTGGTTGACGGCTCATGCTGATGCAGAGGATCTCGCCAGTAAATGTGATGGATGTCAAAAAATTTCTCGACGGTCTCACATGTCGGCTCAAGAATTGAGGATGATTCAAAGATAAGAAAACCCACCTCTGGGGGCTTGATATGGTTGGACCTTTCAAAAGGTCCAAAGATAAGAAAACCCACCTCTAAGTGGCGGTTAACAAATTTACAAAATGGGTTGAAGCAGAGCCGGTCAGCAAGTGTGATGCGGCAACAACAATTAACTTTGTTAAGTAAATAATCTTCCGCTTCGGTTACCCTCATATCATCATAACTGATAATGGCACTAACCTGTCTAAAGGTGCTATGAAAGAGTTCTGTCAACAGGAGCATATTCGTCTTGATGTTTCTTCTGTGGCTCATCCACAATCTAATGGTCAAGCTGAGAGGTAAAACCAAAAATAGCCACAGAGTTAAGACCCGGACATTTCAATAAGGTGACTTGGTGCTCCGCCTTATCGAAGATCAAATATATATGTACAAGTTATCCCCACCTTGGGAAGGGCCCTTTGTGGTCAGCAAAAACCTGAACAACGGGTCGTGTTACCTCATTGATATACGTGAGCATACAGATTCTCTCACGCCAGAGGAGGAGACCCGCCATCTGTGGAACATTTCACATCTTCGGCCGTACTATACTTGAGTCACCGGCTCTTGCCTTTATGCATACTTCCATCAAATGTATATACTTTTTATGATCAGTATAATAAAGTCGCATCCCCGAATTATGGGCCTCTGTCATTTCATTTCTGAGTATCTAAGTCTTTATTGATTGATTGTAAATTGGCTGTTGCTGCCCTTTGAAAGCAATCATGTGGTCTAAGTACCAATTGGCTGTTGCTGCCCTTTGAAAGCAATCATGTGGTCTAAGTACCAATTGGTTGTTGCTGCCCTTTGAAAGCAATCATGTGGTCAAAGTACCAATTGGCTATTGTTGCCCTTTGAAAGCAATCACGTGGCCTAAGTGCCAAACGACTATTACTGCCTTTTGAAAGCAATCATGTGGCCTAAGTGCCAAACGACTATTGCTGCCTTTTGAAAGCAATCATGTGGCCTATGTGCCAAACGGCCGTTGCTGCCTTTTGAAAGCAATCATGTGGCCTAAGTGCCAAACGACTGTTGCTGCCTCTTGAAAGCAATCATGTGGCTTGAGTGCCAAACGGCTATTGCGGCCTTGACAGCAAATACGCAGCTTCTAAGTCGCCCTTTTTGGAATTTGCTTATTTTTTGTTTGAATTTTTTAGATCCTTTGAGTCGCCCGGCTTTCAGGATATGACAATCATGGTTGAATTTTTCAGGTTATAAACTGCCTTGATTTGGACTTTAAGTTGCTAGCGGGTTGCGCCTCATATTTGAATTTTGTCCGGGTTATAACCCGTCCTGATTTTTTACGTTGAGTCACCAGGTTATGTGTTTAACTTCTTTTGGCAGGATGTGCGGAGTTTGACATGCAAGTACGAGTGCTACTATGGCTTGTTTGCATAACTATATCAAGCACATCATAAAAAGGTTCAACCTGATACTTCAATGGTTAACATGCACGATGGCATGACTAAGACGGATCATTGTTTTCATCTAGCTTATCACAAGGCTATCATGAGCCCAAAAGTTGAGGTAAGGTGTTTTTCCTGCTGTAACATTCTACCGTAGTCCGTGAGCCGCCCCTGGGTCAGTTATCTTTACCCTGGCGAGTTGAAGGCTCCGGGTTACCCTGTGCCGGTTCTTCTTCTTCGTCGATCATCTGAAGAGTAGCCGCGGTCCAATCAATGTCGGTTAAAGCTTCAAAAGTGGCTTCATCATTGAGTTAACATAGTGATCAACGTCAAGAGCAAAGATATGCTTACACCAAGGAGGGATAAGGTTGACCACATCATGACTTGGCAGCTTAATCTTCTGGTTGTTATCGTCATAAGCCGGCGTATAATGGTCTAGATTGAGATCTTCAATCAACTTGCAAGCAATAGGTTGCATTTCTCTGACGCAGTTGTTGAAGTCTTCTTCCTCAAAAGCAGACCCGTCATCTTTGAACTCTGGACAACCGGTGGCTATTTCCTCCGGGTCAAGTTCAGTTGCCCATGCTTTGGCCTAGCCTAGAGCACAAATGGCTCCGGCACGGGCAGCGGACAACTTGTATTCTGCAACTGGACTTGGTGTTGTTGACAGTTGCTCGAGCACAGTCTTGATCTGATTTGGCGGTCTTCTTCCACCTGATCACGAGACTCCGCAGGGTTCTAGCATATAATTTCTCAGCTAGTGAATACACTGCCTTGAGTTTCATCACCATGTTTTCACGAAGACTGGCGCTCCTAGGGCCTTATCATCAGTTGTCAAGTCAGATTGACACAACATATTATTAGTCGCCAGGTGGCAAAGATTGAACATTACCAGGCGGCTTAGAATAATATTAAGGCAGATATTGAAATACGTCAGAGCATTACCAAAGATGGGGGCAGTCATATGGGTAATATGCCCTTTTAAACCGGCAAGTTTGTCAGCGGCCGGCTTAAGTTGTTTTTATGCGTCTTCAGCGCATTTGATCAAATTTGCTTTCTCAGTTTCGAAGGTGGCTCTCTCGGTAGCAAAGTTGGCCTTGAGTTTTCATTCTCCTTCAGGGCAAACTGAAATTTTGATTCTGCTTTCACAGTCTCAGCTTCTTGATGTTTAATCTTCTTGGCTAAGTTGCCAAGCTCTACATCCTTCATAGATAAAGCTTCCTGAGGGAAAGGTCAGACATGATAGATCAAGATTCATATAATAATAATAATAATAATAATAATAATAATAATAATAATAATAATAATAATAATAATAATAATAATAATAATACAAGTCCCAAGCACATTACGAGCAATATCCTTGGCACTTGGGGGCTAATGTAGGTCATTTTTTGCCTTATGACCCGACTAAGTTTGTCAGTTTAAGCCGGCCCTTGGGGGCTACATATTTGGATTTCTCAAAGCTAGAAGTCCCGGCTCAACTTGACAGTTTAAGATGGCCCTTGGGGGCTACGTATTTGAATTTATTAAAGCTAGAAGTGCCGGCTCAACTTGGCAGTTTAAGCCGGCCCTTGGGGGCTACATAATTGGAATTTTTACATTAAAGGTTCCGGTTCAATTTGTCAGTTTAAGCCGGCCCTAGGGGGATATATAATTGGATATTAATGGCTAAGTTAACCAAGGGAACTACAGTCTGAAATATATTTGTAAGTCTATAGCATATTCCCGTTGTTTCTATCCTCTAGACTTGACAGCTAAATGGATACGTATGGAGAGGGTTTAGAAGCCATACCTCATAATGCTCCATCATGAAGTTCACTAAGCCGGCTTCCAGCTCATAGCTAGTGTGGAGGAGGTGAAGGTAGCATGCATGAATGCCACTAGCACCAAGAGTAGCATAACTTTCCAAGTACAGTTTCAGCTTATTTCCTGCTGACAGCTCTTCTTTAGCACTGTGCTTGGCCAAGGCTGTGGAGTTTCCTGGATCTGTGTAACCCGTACCAGTAATGAGGACATCTTTGGCAGTCTTGTCCAGAGCAGCTTCCTCGACAGGCTTAGCAAGGCTTGGCGGCTTAGGGCTTGGCGGATCAACATCCGTGTTCATTGGATCCACAATGGTGTCATCAGTTTTTGGCGGCGGGCCATTAGCAGCGTCTTTGGGATTCTAGATTGAAGCCTCTGAGACTATTGGCGCCTGCTTCTCTGGCTCGTTTACCTTGGGTTTTTTTACAGTCTGCCCGTCTTCAATATTTTGCCTGCCTTGGCTACACCACTGAAAGGAAGATGCATAAGGATATGAGTATGCTATCATAAGGTATTAACTAAGTAAGTGAAATATTCTTACCCATGGGCAATTTTGAAGGTAGGAAACTGGGTCCCGGTGGAGTCGCTAGATGATAAGTGAGAGGTTCCTGATAATTTGAGTCGGAAGAGTTAAGTGGTTGACGAATGAGACCCACCTTTGGAAATGAGAGGATTGGATTTTGAAGCACCTCTTTGCGGTCTTTGCGAGGAGCCGGTGTGTTGGGTAAGCCGGCGGCAAGATCTCTGCCACTGATATTCCGGGTGGTACGCCTGGCTTCATGCTACTGTTTCTTCAAAAGAAAATTGGGATCTAGATAAGCAAGGGGATGAGAAAATCTTACTTTTCGGGAGACCCGCCAAGTGTTTCGCCTTGGTAAAGGTTCTGAGTTGGAGGAGATTATGGTTACCGCTACTATGTCTGTGTGGCTATTCTCTGCATCATCCTAAGAGGAGTCAGCGTCAATAAGTTGCATAAAGAGAAAGCCAAGAGAATCAAGTTCTACCTCCGACTCATGGTCAAGAGCGAATAAATCTTCAGTTTCTTGCTTCTTTCCCTTGGTCTTATTTTCATCCTTAGTCTTTCCTCTAGCTTTCTTGGCCAGCTTATCTTCCAGCTTCTTGTTCCAGAAGGGAGAGTCTGCCTGAAAACACAAATGTCAATAAGAAGATGCGCAATTTATGAGAATAATGAGTAAAGTAAAAAATGGCTTAGAATACTTACGTCTGGAGCCAGGTTAAGAGTGCAGAAGGGGTTCAGTCCCGTTTTGCCACAGCTCTCCAAGCTTTCCCCGAGCAGTGTCTTGGTCATTCATTAATCTCCTTGTCTTCAAGACGCACTTGACAATGATGCTGCAGGTCTTTGACATCACAGGTGTATTGGTACATTAAACCAGGGCGGCGGCTTAAAGGCAAGATCCTCCAGGCGACCCAACGGCGGACTAAATCAACTCCGGTTAACCCATTGGCCAGCAAGGCTCTTATCTTTGAAAAAGTAGGCCCATACTTAACCTGTTCTGCAGCACTGATCTAGTCTGGGAGTGGATGTTTAAGGCTAAGCCGGTAGTTGCAACAACCCGACAGAGGATTTTCACCAGGCGGAGAAGTATCTCGGCAATAAAACCAGGTTTGATTCCAGTCCTTGGGGTGACTGGGAAGTGCGGCTGCAGGGAAGACAACATCTATTCGCCTTTGAATTGAAATTCCACCAAGTTCAAGGCTAGGCCTGCCCGTCATCTTGGTCTGGCGGTTCAGATAGTAGTACTCTCTGAAAAGGTACACCTCACAAAAGACTTGAAAATTGCAGATGTTGGAGACGAAGTTGGGGCCAATATCTTGAGGGTGAAGCTGGAAGAAGTGCAGAACGTCGCGAAAGAATTTTGAGTCGGCGGTGAGAAACCATGGAGCATGTGATCAACAAAGACTATGACTTCGCCCTCCCTCGGTTGAGGTCTAATATCCGTTCCCGGGACTCGCCAGTGGATAACATCTTTTGCTGGAAATACGCCCATTTCAAACATGTTCTTTAAGAGATTGTTCCGTAATAGTGGAAACAACCCAATCGCAGGAGTTAACGGTCTTAGTCATTTTTTCAACTAAAGCCTGAGAGTGAAGAAATTGGCGGGTTAATGTTGTGATGATAAGCCGTTCAACAGTTAAGGAAAAACTTGCTATTATAAGGTCATTATGTGTGTAAAGATGGAC
Organism: Triticum timopheevii; assembly: GCA_963921465.1. Classification (NCBI taxonomy): domain Eukaryota; kingdom Viridiplantae; phylum Streptophyta; class Magnoliopsida; order Poales; family Poaceae; genus Triticum; species Triticum timopheevii. Next base: position 271,538,088 of record OY997262.1, on the reverse strand, counting down.
TACCATGAAGAATGGAAATACACAATATGATTAAGTTGGCGAGATGCTGGCGGGTTATATCGTCATGATCAAAATTGGGCAAATATTGGCGGCTTAAGCAGTTTATATGTAAGCCGACTGGAAAGTGGTGAGCTACAAAGGTGTCATTTGAGATGCCTATGCAACAGTACTAAGGCATCTGCAGATCTGGATTTGGGGGAGAATTTCGCTAAGTACTGGACAAACAAGTTTCACAAGTCGTGCCTATATTTATGGATCTACAGCAGAAATGGTGAAATAATGTTAAACCTAAAAGTATGGCAGCGGAAGAACATACAGGATGGGATTGAATCTCGGGTAGAAGGGATACATCTATGAATGTGGACGGATGCTAAAACTGGTACCACGCAATTCCAGAGCTACTGTTAGACTGAACTAAGCATGGATGGAAGAACTATGATGAACTTCGACGGGCAGCTAACGAGTGTCGGTGTCAAAACCGGCAGATCTCGGGTAGGGGGTCCCAATCTGTGTGTCTAAGGCTAATGGTAACAGGAGGCAGGGGACACGATGTTTTACCCAGGTTCGGGCCCTCTCGATGGAGGTAAAACCCTACTTCCTGCTTGATTGATCTTAATGATATGAGTATTATAGAGTTGATCTACCACGAGATCGTAGAGGCTAAACCCTAGAAGCTAGCCTATGATGATTATGATGGTCCCTGTCCTACGAACTAAACCCTCCGGTTTATATAGACACCGGAGGGGGCTAGGGTTACACAGAGTCGGTTACAAAGAAGGAGATCTAACATCCGAATCGCCAAGCTTGTCTTCCACGCAAAGGAGAGTCCCATACGGACACGGGACGAAGTCTTAAGTCTTGTATCTTCACGGTCCAATAGTCCGGCCAATGCATATAGTCCTGCTGTCCGGATACCCCCTTATCCAGGACTCCCTCAGTAGCCCCTGAACCAGGCTTCAATGACATTGAGTCCGGCGCGCAGTTTGTCTTCGGCATTGCAAGGCGGGTTCCATCTCTGAATACTCCAAAATAGATTAATGATTGTGTCTGACTTTGTGAGATAATTTCCGCACACCACCGTAGAGAGCATAACACTTTACAAATCTAATCTGCTGACAAAATTTTGACGGTGTGCCCTTACGCCGTGGCTTGGCTTAATACGAACTGGTTTTTCTCGGCCGGCCTCGACACACATTGCGAGGCGGTTTTATTGGCACGCCTTGTCAAAGCAGAGATCGTGTTCCCCTTATCGCGGGATCCTCCATCAATACAGGTGCATGCAACCCCACGACGCCTGTTGGCATGACTCCGTGTTTTTAGGTAAGTCCCAAGCGGTTACGCCGAGGACGCTTGATATTCACCCCCTTTATAGAGGGGCCGAGGCCTATCCCTCTTTCCTAACACGCTTGCGCCTTTCCGCATCTCGAGTTCCAACACCCGAAGCCCAAGCTTAGGCACTTCGGATCTTCAATCATGTCCAGATCCAACCTTCAAGGCTGGTGAATGGCCTCCTCCGTCACAAAGGAGGACATTGCGAAGCTTAGGGAGGTCAGATATCTGACCGCCGACATCAAGCACAGGCTTCCTGCTCCAGGGTAGGTCATCCCTACTCCCAAGCCCAACGAGAGTGTCGTATTTGTTTGTCACTCCCTCCGCGGCTTAGGCTTCACCCTTGATCCCTTTGTAATAGGGCTCATGTTCTATTACGGGTTAGATTTTCATGATCTAGCTCCGGACTCCATCCTTCACATCTCGTCGTACATCGTCGTGTGCGAGGCCTTCCTCCACATCACCCCGCACTTCGGCTTATGGCTCAAGACCTTCAATGTGAAGCTGAATATGATTGAGGGGCGACACGCGGAGTGTGGAGGTGCGGCAATAAGCAGGAACGCCGACGCCCCATGGCCAGAGGGCTTCTTCCCGGAGGTGTCCGATCTATGGCAGCGGAGGTGGTTTTATGTGACGACTCCCAGAGGCACAAAGTGGGTGGCTGCCCCCGAATTTTGTTCAGGCCCTCCGCCTCAACTGGCGTCATGGGCCAATGTGGGACTGGATTGGGGGCTTGCTAATGATGTACCAACATTGTAGAGCCACATTCGGGAGCTTCTTGAGAGGGACATTAGCCTTGTCAGTGTAATTCAGGTAATGCTAGTCCGACGGATCTTGCCGTGCAAACGTCGGCCTCTCCGGATGTGGGAGTTCAACCCAAAAGGTCCGCGGACTATTCTGCACTTCTTCGGCATGACGCTCGAAGGGATGTGTAAGTTATTCTTTGGACCACAAGTAAAGTGGCCGGACACCACCAAGGATGCGGGCCTGAGCTGCAACCGCCGAGATACCCAAGTAAGTAACACAGAAACCGAACACTTCGTTTATATTTATCATAACATTGTTCTGAAAACCATCTGCGGCCAGGAATGGCTCAGCAAGGCGGAGAGAATCAGGTGTCCAGCACCACTTCCCAAAGGCTCGCCTAGTCCTGCCATAGCCAGGATGCTTAGTCTTGTGCTAAGTCAAGTGCCCTCGGGGAAAGACGAAGGGAAGAACAGAGAAGCAGAGCTTCACACATTGCACATCCAAACCGGGGGAATTACTACCTCCACGAAGGAGGATAGTCGGGGAGGGGAATCTACGGTCTCCTCCCCCCGCGGGAAGAAGAGGGCCACCTCCGAAGACTTGGAGACGGAGGTGCCTAGACAAGGGAAGAAAACTTCACCAGGGGGCCCTGCCACGAAGGGCGTCCTCACCGCGCCATGCCCGCAAACGGGCCAGCCCTCAGCCGAGCTGCAAGTTAATCGTAAATACAAAGCTACTGCTTCCTCCTCCGAGAACAATAACCACGATCCATTCTTTGCAGTCTGGCTAGCAGCTCTTCTCGACAGAGTTCGTCTTCGGGGGATCTTCTTCCGGAGATGATGGAGAGTGAAACCCCACCTGCCTCTCCGCCTCATGGGGCGGGTGACCCTTGTTGGAAATATGCCCTAGAGGCAATAATAAATTGGTTATTATTATATTTCCTTGTTCATGATAATCATTTATTATCCATGCTATAATTTAATTGATAGGAAACCAAATACATGTGTGGATACATAGACAACACCATGTCCCTAGTAAGCCTCTAGCTGACTAGCTCGTTGATCAATAGATGGTTACGGTTTCCTGACCATGGACATTGGATGTCTTTCATAACGGGATCACATCATTAGGAGAATGATGTGATGGACAAGACCCAATCCTAAGCCTAGCACAAAGATCGTGTAGTTCGTATGCTAAAGCTTTTCTAATGTCAAGTATCGTTTCCTTAGACCATGAGATTGTGCAACTCCCGGATACCATAGGAATGCTTTGGGTGTACCAAACGTCACAACGTAACTGGGTGGCTATAAAGGTGCACTACGGGTATCTCCGAAAGTGTCTGTTGGGTTGGCACGAATCGAGACTGGGATTTGTCACTCCGTGTGACGGAGAGGTATCTCTGGGCCCACTCGATAGGACATCATCATAATGTGCACAATGTGACCAAGGGGATGATCACGGGATGATGTGTTACGGAATGAGTAAAGAGACTTGCTGGTAACGAGATTGAACAAGGTATCGGGATACCGACGATCGAATCTCAGGCAAGTACTATACCGCTAGACAAAGGGAATTGAATACGGGGTTGATTGAATCCTCGACATCGTGGTTCATCCGATGAGATCATCATGGAACATGTGGGAGCCAACATGGGTATCCAGATCCCGCTGTTGGTTATTGGCCGGAGAGTTGTCTCGGTCATGTCTACGTGTCTCCCGAACCCGTAGGGTCTACACACTTAAGGTTCGATGACGCTAGGGTTATAGGGAATAGATGTACGTGGTTACCGAATGTTGTTTGGAGTCCCGGATGAGATCCCGGAAGTCACGAGGAGTTCCGGAATGGTCCGGAGGTAAAGATTTATATATGGGAAGTCCTACTTTGGTCACCGGGAAAGTTTCGGGTGATATCGATAATGTACCGGGACCACCGGGAGGGTCCCGGGGGTCCACCAGGTGGGGCCACCAGCCCCATAAGGCTGCGTGGGCCAAGTGTGGGAGGGGACCAGCTCCAGGTGGGCTGGTGCGCCCCCCCCCACCAAGGCCCAAGGCGCGGGGAAGAGTGGGAGGGGGCAAACCCTAGGGCAGATGGGCCCTAAGGCCCACCCCAGGTGCGCCTCCCCCTCTCCCCCCTTTGGCCGCCATCCTAGATGGGATCTGGGGCTGCCGCACCCCTTGGGGAGGGAACCCTAGAGGGGGCGCAGCCCCCTCCCCTCCCCCTATATATAGTTGAGGTCTAGGGGCTGCCCAACACATGAGTTTCTCTCCCTCTTGGCGCAGCCCTACCTCTCTCCCTCCTCGTCTCTTGCGGTGCTTGGCGAAGCCCTGCAGGATTGCCACGCTCCTCCACCACCACCACGCCGTTGTGCTGTTGCTGGATGGAGTCTTCCTCAACCTATCCCTCTCTCCTTGCTGGATCAAGGCATGGGAGACATCACCGGGTTGCATGTGTGTTGAACGCGGAGGTGCCGTCCGTTCGGCACTAGGATCATCGGTGATTTGGATCACGACGAGTACGACTCCATCAACCCCGTTCACTTGAACGCTTCCGCTTAGCGATCTACAAGGGTATGTAGATGCACTCTCCTTCCCCTCGTTGCTAGATTACTCCATAGATTGATCTTGGTGTTGCGTAGAAAATTTTGAATTTCTGCTATGTTCCCCAACAGTGGCATCATGAGCTAGGTCTATGCGTAGTTTCTATGAATGAGTAGAACACAAGTTGTTGTGGGCATTGATCTTTGTTAAATATGCTTATCGTTACTAGTCCAATCTTGTTTCGACGGTATTGTGGGATGAAGCGGCCCGGACCGACCTTACACGTACACTTACGTGACACAGGTTCCACCGACTGACATGCACTTGTTGCATAAGGTGGCTAGCGGGTGCCAGTCTCTCCCACTTTAGTCGGATCAGATTCGATGAAAAGGGTCCTTATGAAGGGTAAATAGCAATTGACATATCACGTTGTGTTTTTTGCGTAGGTAAGAAACGTTCTTGCTAGAAACCCACAACAGCCACGTAAAACATGCAAACAACAATTAGAGGACGTCTAACTTGTTTTTGCAGGGTATGCTATGTGATGTGATATGGCCAAAAAGAATGTGATGAATGATATATGATGTATGAGATTGATCATTTTCTTGTAATAGGAATCACGACTTGCATGTCGATGAGTATGACAACCGGCAGGAGCCATAGGAGTTGTCTTAATTTATTGTATGACCTGCATGTCATTGAACAACGCCATGTAATTACTTTACTTTATTGCTAAACCGTTAGCCATAGTAGTAGAAGTAATAGTTGGCGAGACAACTTCATGGAGACACGATGATGGAGATCATGATAATGGAGATCATGGTGTCATGCCGGTGACGATGATGATCATGGAGCCCCGAAGATGGAGATCAAAAGGAGCAAAATGATATTGGCCATATCATGTCACTTTTGATTGCATGTGATGTTTATCATGTTTATGCATCTTGTTTGCTTAGAACGACGATAGTAAATAAGATGATCCCTCATTAAAATTTCGAGAAAGTGTTCCCCCTAACTGTGCACCGTTGCAAAAGTTCGTTGTTTCGAAGCACCACGTGATGATCGGGTGTGATAGATTCTAACGTTCACATACAACGGGTGTAAGCCAGATTTACACCACGCGAAACACTTAGGTTAACTTGACGAGCCTAGCATGTACAGACATGGCCTCGGAACACAAGAGACCGAAAGGTCGAGCATGAGTCATATGGTAGATACGATCAACATGAAGATGTTCACTGATGATGACTAGTCCGTCTCACGTGATGATCGGACATGGCCTAGTTGACTCGGATCATGTAATCACTTAGATAACTAGAGGGATGTCTATCTGAGTGGGAGTTCATAAGATGAACTTAATTATCCTGAACATAGTCAAAAGATCTTTGCAAATTATGTCGTAAGCTCGCGCTTTAGTTCTACTATTTAGATATGTTCCTAGAGAAAATTTAGTTGAAAGTTGATAGTAGCAATTATGCGGACTAGGTCCGTAAACTGAGGATTGTCCTCGTTGCTTCGTAGAAGGCTTATGTCCTTAATGCACCACTTAGTGTGGTGAACCTCGAATGTCGTCTGTGGATGTTGCGAACATCTGACATACACGTTTTGATAACTACGTGATAGTTCAGTTAAACGGTTTAGAGTTGAGGCACCAAAGACGATTTCGAAACATCCTGAAACATATGAGATGTTTCGAGGGCTGAAATTGGGATTTCAGGCTCATGCCCACGTCAAGAGGTATAAGACCTCCGATGATTTTCTTAGCCTGCAAACTAAGGGAGAAAAGCTCAATCGTTGAGCTTGTGCTTAGATTGTCTAAGCACAACAATCAATTGAATCGAGTGGGAGTTGATCTTCCAGATGAGATAGTGATGTTTCTCCAAAGTCATTGCCACCAAGCCGCTAGAGCTTCGTGATGAACTATAACATATCAGGGATAGATATGATGATCCTTGAGATATTCGCGATGTTTGACACCGCGAAAGTAGAAACCAAGAAGGAGCATCAATTGTTGATGGTTAGTGAAACCACTAGTTTCAAGAAGGGCAAGGGCAAGAAAGGATACTTCATGAAACGGCAAATCAGTTGCTGATCTAGTGAAGAAACCCAAGGTTGAACCCAAACCCGAGACTAAGTGCTTCTGTAATAAGGGGAACAACCACTGGAGCAGAATTACCCTAGATACTTGGTAGATGAGAAGGCTGGCAAGGTCGATAGAAGTATATTGGATATACATTATGTTAATGTGTACTTTACTAGTACTCCTAGTAGCACCAGGGTATTAGATACCGGTTCGGTTGCTAAGTGTTAGTAACCCGAAATAAAAGGCTACGGAATAAAGGAGACTAGCTAAAGGCGAGCTGACGATATGTGTTGGAAGTGTTTTCCAATCTTGATGTGATCAAGCATCGCACGCTCCCTCTACCATCGAGATTGGTATTAAACCTAAATAATTGTTATTTGGTGTTTGCGTTGAGCATAGACATGATTGGATTATGTCCATCGCAATACGGTTATTCATTTAAGGAGAATAATGGTTACTCTATTTATTTGAATAATACCTGCAATGGTCTTGCACCCAAAATGAATGGTTTATTGAATCTCGATCGTAGTGATACACATGTTCATGCCAAAAGATATAAGATAGTAATGATAGTACCACCTACTTGTGGCACTGCCATGTAAGTCATATTGGTATAAAACGCATGAAGAAACTCCATGTTGATGGATCTTTGGACTCACTCGTTTTTGAAAAAGATTGAGACATGTGAACCATGTCTATTGGTATATACGCATGAAGAAACTCCATGCAGATGGACAGTTTGGACTCACTTGATTCTGAATCACTTGAGACATGCAAATCATACCATATGGGCAAGATGACTGAAAGCCTCGGTTTCAGTGAAATGGAACAAGAAAGCAACTTGTTGGAAGTAATACATTTTGATGTTTGCAATTCAATGAGTGCTGAGGCACGCAGTGGATATCGTTATGTTCTTACTTCACGGATGATTTGAGTAGATACTGAGTATATTTACTTAATGAAACACAAGTCTGAATTATTGAATGGTTCAAGTAATTTCAGAGTGAAGTTGAAGATCATCGTGACAAGAGGATAAAATGTCTATGATATGATCATAGAGATGAGTATCTGAGTTACGAGCTTTGGCACACAATTAAGACATTGTGGAGATTGTTTCACAATTACTACCGCCTGGAACACCATAGTGTGATGGTGTGTCCGAACATCATAGTTGCACCCTATTGGATATGGTGCATACCATGATGTCTCTTATCGAATTACCACTATCGTTCATGGGTTAGGCATTAGAGACAACTGCACTCACTTTAATAGGGCACCACGTAATTCCGTTGAGACGACACCTTTTGAACTATGGTTTGGAGAAACCTAAGTTGTTGTTTCTTAAAAGTTTGGGGCTGCGACGCTTATGTGAAAAAGTTTCAGGTTGATAAGCTCGAACCCAAAGCGGATAAAATGCATCTTCATAGGACACCCAAAAAAGTTGGGTATACCTCCTAATTCAGATCCGAAAGCAATAGGGATTGTTTCTTGAATCGGGTCCTTTCTCGAGGAAAAGTTTGTCTCGGAAAGTTGAGTGGGAGCATGGTGGAGACTTGATGAGGTTATTGAACCGTCACTTCAACTAGTGTGTAGCAGGGCACAGGAAGTTGTTCCTGTGGCGCCCACACCAATTGAAGTAGAAGCTTATGATAGTGATCATGAAGTTTCGGATCAAGTCACTACCGTACCTCGTAGGGTGAAAAGGATGCGTACTACTTCAGAGTGGTACAGTAATCCTGTCTTGAAGGTCATGTTGCTAGACAACAATGAACCTACGAGCTACGGAGAAGCGATGGTGGGCCCGGATTCCAAAATGGCTCGAGGCCATAAAATCCGGGAGAGGATCCATGTATGAAAACAAAGTGTAGACTTTGGAAGAACTACTTAATGGTCATAAGGCTGTTGGGTACAGATGGATTCTAAGAGGGAAGACACACAATGATGGTATGTGTCACCATTAAGAAAGCTCAGCTTGTCGCTAAGATGTTTCCGACAAGTTCAAGGAGTTGACTGCGATGAGACATTCTCACTCGTAGTGATGCTAAGAGTATGTTGGAATCTTATTAGCAGTTACTGCATTATTTATGAAATCTTGCAGATAGGATGTCAAAACATTGTTTCCTCGACGATTTTCTTGAGGAAAGGTTGTGTGTGATACAACCAGAAGGTTTTGACAATCCGGAAAGATGCTAACAAGGATGCAAAGCTCCAGCAATCCTTCTAAGGACTGGAGTAAGCATCTCGGAGATGGAATATACACTTTGATGAGATAATCAAAGATTTTGGGTTTAGACAAAGTTTATGAGAAACTTTTATTTCCAAAGAAGTGAGTGGGAGCACTATAGAATTTCTGATGAGTATATGTTGTTAACATATTGTTGATCAGAAATGATGTAGAATTTCTAGAAAGCATATAGGGTTATTTGAAAAGTGTTTTCAATAGAAAACCTGGATTAAGCTGCTTGAACATTGAGCATCAAGATCTATGAGGATAGATCAAAACTCTTAATGGTACTTTCAAATGAGCACATACCTTGACATGATCTTGAAGGTGTTCAAGATGGATTAGTCAAAGAAGGAGTTCTTGCCTGAGTTGTAAGGTATGAAGTTAAGACTTAAAAGCTCGATGATACGTCTCCAACGTATCTATAATTTTTGATTGCTCCATGCTACTTTATCTACTGTTTTAGGCAATATTGGGCTTTATTATCCACTTTTATATTATTTTTGGGACTAACCTATTAACCGGAGGCCCAGCCCAGATTTGCTGTTTTATGCCTATTTCAGTGTTTCGAGGAAAAGGAATATCAGACGGAGTCAAAACGGAACGAAATCAAATGGAGAAGTTAATTTTGGAAGGAAACCAATCTGTTGGTCTTGGAGTGCATGTCAGGGGATTCCCGGGCTGCCCACAAGGGTGGGGGGCGCGCCCCTCCCCCTGGGCGCGCCCCCTACCTCGTGAGCACCCTGGAGGTCCACCGATGTACCCCCTGCTCCTATATATATACCTACGTACCCTAAAACTTCCAGACAAGAAGATAGATCGGGAGTTCCGTCACCGCAAGCCTCTGTAGCCACCAAAAACCAATCGGGACCCTGTTCCGGCAGGGTGCCGGAGGGGGATCCCATCACCGGTGGCCATCTTCATCATCCCGACGCTATCCATGATGAGGAGGGAGTAGTTCACCCTCGGGGCTGAGGGTATGTACCAGTAGCTATGTGTTTGATCTCTCTCTCTCGTGTTCTTGAGGTGATACGATCTTGATGTATCCCGAGCTTTGCTATTGTAGTTGGATCTTATGATGTTTCTCCCCCTCTACTCTCTTGTGATGAATTGAGTTTCCCCTTTTGAAGTTATCTTATTGGATTGAGTCTTTTATGAACACTTGATGTATGTCTTGTGTGGGATAACCGTGGTGACAATGGGCTATTCTATTGATCCACTTGATGTATGTTTTGGTGATCAACTTGCGGGTTTCGTGACACTTGGGAACCTATGCATAAGGGTTGGCACACGTTCTTGACTCTCCGGTAGAAACTTTGGGGCACTCTTTGAAGTACTTTTATGTTGGTTGGATGAATCTGAGATTGTGTGATGCATATCATATAATCATGCCCATGGATACTTGAGGTGACAATGGAGTATCTAGGTGACATTAGGGTTTTGGTTGAGTTGTATCTTAAGGTGTTATTCTAGTACGAACTCTTTTATAGATCGATCCGAAAGAATAACTTTGTGGTGGTTTCGTACCTGATGATAATCTCTGCGTTTGTTCTCCGCTATTAGTGGCTTTGGAGTGACTCTTTGTTGCATGTTGAGGACTTGTCATATGTTCTATCTATGTTATTATTGTTGAGAGAACTTACACTAGTGAAAGTATGAACCCTAGGCCTTGTTTCCTATCATTGCAATACCGTTTACGCTCACTTTTACCGCTTGTTACCTTGCTTTTTTTATTATTTCAGATTACAAAAACCTATATCTACTATCTATTTTGCACTTGTATCACCATCTCTTCACCGAACTAGTGCACCTATACAATTTACCATTGTATTGGGTGTGTTGGGGACACAAGAGACTCTTTGTTATTTGGTTGTAGGGTTGTTTGAGAGAGACCATCTTCATCCTACGCCTCCCACGGATTGATAAACCTTAGGTCATCCACTTGAGGGAAATTTGCTACTGTCCTACAAACCTGTGCACTTGCAGGCCCAACAACGTCTACAAGAAGAAGGTTGTGTAGTAGACATCAAGCTCTTTTCTGGCGCCGTTGCTGGGGAGGCTAGGTAAAGGGTACTCACACTCCGTCACTAAGCTCTTTTCTGGCAAGGTGAGTGCTTGAAGGTATATCTTTAGATCTTGCAATAGAATCTTTTTGTTTCTTGTTTTAGCACTATTCTAGTTTATAAAAGAAAACTACAAAAAAATGGAGTTGAGTTTGTCTCATACGCTTCACCTTTTTAATATCTCTCATGAGTATGATGGAAAGGATAATTGTGCTTAAGTGCTAGAAGAAGAAATCTATAGAATGTTTGGAACTAAATATGTGAATGATGAGCATGATTGCAATGTTGTTAGTATGAATTCCTTGAATATCCATGATGCTAATGATATGCAAAGCCACAAGCTTGGGGAAGCTATGTTTGATGAAGATGATATTTTTTGTCCCCCAAGCTTTGATGAGCAAATTTACTATGATGATAGCATGCCTCCTACCTATGATGATTATTGTGATGATACGTATGCCATAAAGAAGAAGTTTGCTTATGAGGAGAGTAGTAAAATTTCTATGCTAGTAGATCATGAAAAGATTTTAGGTGCTGGTTATATTGTTGAATTCATTCATGATGCTACTGAAAATTATTATGAGATAGGAACATATGCTTGTAGGAATTGCAATAATGTCAAGTTTCCTTTCTATGTGTTTAAAATCTTGAAGTTATGCTTGTTGTGCCATCCTATGCTAGTTGATTATTGTTCCCATAAGTTGTTTGCTCACAAAATCCATATGCATAGGAAGTGTGTTAGGCTTAAATGTGCTAGTCATATGCTTCATGATGCTCCCGTTATGTTTCAATTCTTATCTTTTATGTGAGCATCATTGTCATCATCATGCCTAGCTAAAAGGCATTAAAGAAAAGCGCTTGTTGGGAGACAACCCAATATGTATCCTTACTGTTTTTGTGTGTAAACATGATTATGCTACTGTAGTAATCATGTTTTATAGCTTTTGTTTCAATAAAGTGCCAAGTAGAACCTTTGGGAAGACTTGGGTGAAGTTTATATGATCTTGCTGTGAAAAACAGAAACTTTAGTGCTCACGAGATTAGCTGCCATTTTTTACTGGAGAGTGATTTTAGGTTGATTATTTTTTCATATGATTAATAGACAAATTACTCAGGTCCAGCAATTTATTTCATAATTTTTGGGGTTCCAGAAGTATACGTTTTATACAGATTACTACAGACTGTTCTGTTTTTGACAGATTCTGTTTTCTATGTGTTGTTTGCTTATTTTGATGAATCTATGCATAGTATCGGAGGGTATGAACCATAGATAAGTTGGAGTAAAGTAGATATTACACCAATATTAATTTAGAATGAGTTCATTACAGTACCTAAGTGGTGGTTTTATTTTCTTATACTAACGGAGCTTACGAGTTTTGTTTTGAGTTTTGTGTGGTTGAAGTTTTCAAGTTTTGGGTAACGATTCGATGGACAATGGAATAAGGAGTGGAAAGAGCCTAAGCTTGTGGATGCCCAAGGAACCCCAAGGTAATATTCAAGGACAACCAAGCAACTAAGCTTGGGGATGCCCCGGAAGACATCCCCTATTTCGTCTTCGTTCATCGGTAACTTTACTTGGAGCTATATTTTTATTCACCACATGATATGTGTTTTGCTTGGAGTGTCATTTTATTTTCTTTAGCTTTGCTTTCTGTTAGTTAGATAATGTTTTTCATATTTAGTTCCAATAAAAAAAGTCAGGGATAGCCTTTGCCATGCTTATTTTGCTAGTATGCATGTTGCTGTTTGAAAACAGAAAGTTTACCGCTGTTGCAAAAATTCCCTAGAAAAGTCAGAGCATGGTCTAATGTTGAATCTTTTTGCATACTGAGGTCTGATAAATTTATTACAGTGGGAATTTTAGTTCATAATTTTTGGAGTCAGGGAAGTATTGATACTCTTGCATTATTTACAGACTGTACTGTTTTGGCAGATTGCTGTTATGGTTGCATTGTTTGCGTATGTTTGCTTGTTTAATGATTCTATTTGAGGATAGTAGTATTAAATATACAGAGGCATTTAGTATGCAATGTTGAATAATAATTTAAGTGATTTTATACAGTATAAAATGATAAGGTTTTGCATTAGTTTATACTAACCTATCTCACGAGTTCTTGTTGAGTTTGTTGTGAATGAAGCTTTTGATAAAAAAAAAAAGAAACCATGATATGAGGGGAATTAAGGAGACACAAAAGCTCAATATTGGGGATGCCCAAGGCACCCCAAGATAATATTTCAAGAAGTCTCAAGCATCTAAGCTTGGGGATGCCCCGGTAGGCATCCCACCTTTCTTCTTCAACAACTATCGGTTAGTATCGGTTGAGCCTAAGTTTTTGCTTCTTCACATGAGTTGTGCTATCCTTGCAATGTAGTTTTCTTTAGCTTTGCTTGCTGTTTGAATAAGTATCAAGATCTGAAATTCTTTAATGAGAGAGAGCCTTACACAAATTGGAATTTGTTAGAATACTCTATGAGCTTCACTTATATCTTTTGAGCGTGATAATTTTTGCTCTAGTGCTTCACTTAGATCTTTTAGAGCACGGTGGTGGATTTGTTTTAAAGAAACTATTTGATCTCTCATGCTTCACTTAGATTATTTTGAGAGTTGTTAATAGCATGGTAATTCGCTTAATGTTAATATACTTGGTGTTCAAGATATGTGAAACTTTCTTTTGAGTGTGTTGAATACTAAGATAAGTTTGATGCTTGATAATTGTTTTGAGATATGGAGATGGTGATATTAGAGTCATGCTAGTTAAGTAGTTGTGAATTCAAAGAATACTTGTGTTGAAGTTTGTGATTCCCGTAGCATGCACGTATGGTGAACCGTTATGTGATGAACTCGGAGCATGATTTATTTATTGATTGTCTTCCTTATGAGTGGCGGTCGGGGACGAGCGATGGTTTTTTCCTACCAATATATCCCCCTAGGAGCATGTGCGTAATACTTTGCTTTGATAACTTCTAGATTTTTGCAATAAGTATATGAGTTCTTTATGACTAATGTTGAGTCCATGGATTATACGCACCTTTTCCCATCCTTCCACCTTTGCTAGCCTCTCTAATACCGCGCACTTTTCGCCGGTATCATACACCCACCATATACCTTCCTCAAAACAGCCACCATACCTACCTATCATGGCATTTCCATAGCCATCCCGAGATATATTGCCATGCAACTTTCCACCATTCCGTTTATTATGACACGCTCCATCATTGTCATATTGCTAGCATGATCATGTAGTTGACATCGTATTTGTGGCAAAGCCACCGTTCATAATTCTTTCATACATGTCACTCATGATTCATTGCATATCCCGGTACACCGCCGGAGGCATTCATATAGAGTCATACTTTGTTCTAAGTATCGAGTTGTAATTGTTGAGTTGTAAGAAAAATAAAAGTGTGATGATCATCATTATTAGAGCATTGTCCCAAGTGAGGAAAGGATGATGGAGACCATGATTTCCCCACAAGTCGGGATGAGACTCCGGACGAAAAAAAATAAAAAAGAGGCCAAAGAAGCCCAAATAAAAAAAAGGCCATAAAAAAAGAGAAAAGGCCCAAATAAAAAAATAAAAAAATTAGAGAAAAAGAGAGAAGGGACAATGCTACTATCCTTTTACCACACTTGTGCTTCAAAGTAGCACCAAGATCTTCATGATGGGGAGTCTCTCATTTTGTCAGTTTCATATACTAGTGGGAATTTTTCATTATAAAACTTGGCTTGTATATTCCAATGATGGGCTTCCTCAAAATGCCCTAGGTCTTCGTGAGCAAGCGAGTTGGATGCACACCCACTTAGTTTCTTTTGTTGAGCTTTCATATACTTATAGCTCTAGAGCATCCGTTGCATGGCAATCCCTACTCACTCACATTGATATCTATTGATGGGCATCTCCATAGCCCGTTGATACGCCTAGTTGATGTGAGACTATCTTCCCTCTTTTTGTCTTCTCCACAACCACCGTTCTATTCCACATATAGTGCTATATCCATGGCTCATGCTCATGTATTGCGTGAAGATTGAAAAAGTTTTGAAAATGTTAAAGTATGAAACAATTGCTTGGCTTGTCATCGGGGTTGTGCATGATTTAAATACTTTTTGTGGGGAAGATGGAGCATAGCCAGACTATATGATTTTGTAGGGATAACTTTCTTTGGCCATGTTATTTTGAGAAGACATGATTGCTTTGATTAGTATGCTTGAAGTATTATTATTTTTGTGTCAATATAAACTTTTGTCTTGAATCTTTCGGATCTGAATATTCATATCACAATTAAGAAGATTTACATTGAAATTGTGCCAAAGTATCACTCCGCATCAAAAATTCTTTTTTATCATTTACCTACTTGAGGACGAGCAGGAATTAAGCTTGGGGATGCTTGATACGTCTCCAACGTATCTATAATTTTTGATTGCTCCATGCTACTTTATCTACTGTTTTAGGCAATATTGGGCTTTATTATCCACTTTTATATTATTTTTGGGACTAACCTATTAACCGGAGGCCCAGCCCAGATTTGTTGTTTTATGTCTATTTCAGTGTTTCGAGGAAAAGGAATATCAGACGGAGTCAAAACGGAACGAAATCAACTGGAGAAGTTAATTTTGGAAGGAAACCAATCTTTTGGGCTTGGAGTGCACGTCAGGGGATTCCCGGGCTGCCCACGAGGGTGGGGGGCGCGCCCCCTACCTCGTGAGCACCCTGGAGGTCCACCGATGTACCCCCTTCTCCTATATATACCTACGTACCCTAAAACTTCAAGACAAGAAGATAGATCAGGAGTTCCGCTGCTGCAAGCCTCTGTAGCCACCAAAAACCAATCAGGCCCCTGTTCCGGCACCCTGCCGGAGGGGGATCCCATCATCGGTGGCCATCTTCAACATCCCGGTGCTATCCATGACGAGGAGGGAGTAGTTCACCCTCGGGGCTGAGGGTATGTACCAGTAGCTATGTGTTTGATCTTTCTCTCTCGTGTTCTTGAGGTGATACGATCTTGATGTATCCCGAGCTTTGCTATTGTAGTTGGATCTTATGATGTTTCTCCCCCTCTACTCTCTTGTGATGAATTGAGTTTCCCCTTTTGAAGTTATCTTATTGGATTGAGTCTTTTATGAACACTTGATGTATGTCTTGCGTGGGATAACCGTGGTGACAATGGGCTATTCTATTGATCCACTTGATGTATGTTTTGGTGATCAACTTGCGGGTTTCGTGACACTTGGGAACCTATGCATAAGGGTTGGCACACGTTCTTGACTCTCCGGTAGAAACTTTGGGGCACTCTTTGAAGTACTTTTATGTTGGTTGGATGAATCTGAGATTGTGTGATGCATATCATATAATCATGCCCACAGATACTTGAGGTGACAATGGAGTATCTAGGTGACATTAGGGTTTTGGTTGATTTGTATCTTAAGGTGTTATTCTAGTACGAACTCTTTTATAGATCGATCCGAAAGAATAACTTTGTGGTGGTTTCGTACCCGACCATAATCTCTGCGTTTGTTCTCCGCTATTAGTGGCTTTGGAGTGACTCTTTGTTGCATGTTGAGGACTTGTCATATGTTCTATCTATGTTATTATTGTTGAGAGAACTTACACTAGTGAAAGTATGAACCCTAGGCCTTGTTTCCTATCATTGCAATACCGTTTACGCTCACTTTTACCACTTGTTACCTTGCTGTTTTTATTATTTCAGATTACAAAAACCTATATCTACTATCTATTTTGCACTTGTATCACCATCTCTTCGCCGAACTAGTGCACCTATACAATTTACCATTGTATTGGGTGTGTTGGGGACACAAGAGACTCTTTGTTATTTGGTTGCAGGGTTGTTTGAGAGAGACCATCTTCATCCTACGCATCCCACGGATTGATAAACCTTAGGTCATCCACTTGAGGGAAATTTGCTACTGTCCTACAAACCTGTGCACTTGCAGGCCCAACAACATCTACAAGAAGAAGGTTGTGTAGTAGACATCACTCGACCACGGCAGAAGAGAGAGAAAGGATGGATGTCGTCCCCTATGCCTTAGCCATAGGCTCTATACAGTATGTCATGCTTTGTACCACACCTGATGTGTGCCTTGCCACATGTCTGGCAAGAGGGTACAAAGGTGATCAAGGAGTGGATCACCAGATAGCGGTCAAATTTGTCCTTGGAGTAATAAGGACATGTTTCTCGATTATGGAGGTGATAAAGAGTTCGGCGTCAAGGGTTACGTTGATGCAAGCTTTAACACCTATCTGAATGACTCTGAGTAGCAAACCGGATACGTATGGTGGAGCAACCATTTGGAATAGCTCCAAGTG
Organism: Triticum timopheevii; assembly: GCA_963921465.1. Taxonomy (NCBI): domain Eukaryota; kingdom Viridiplantae; phylum Streptophyta; class Magnoliopsida; order Poales; family Poaceae; genus Triticum; species Triticum timopheevii. The sequence continues at coordinate 271,520,782 of OY997262.1, read as the reverse complement.
GAGGGTGGAAGCAACATTTACAATATGACCTAGAGATTTGCAAAGTACATACGGATCTGAATGATGCAGACCCGTTGACTAAAACTTCTCTCACAAGCAAAACATCATCAAACCCCAGAACTCATTGAGTCTTAATCACATGATGATGTGAACTAGTTTAGTGACACTAGTGAACTCTTTGGATGTTGGTCACATGGCGATGTGACCTGTGAGTGTTAATCACATGGTGATGTGAACTGGATTATTGACTCTGGTGCAAGTGGGAGACTGTTGGAAATATGCCCTAGAGGCAATAATAAATTGGTTATTATTATATTTCCTTGTTCATGATAATCGTTTATTATCCATGCTATAATTGTATTGATAGGAAACTCAGATACATGTGTGGATACATAGACAACACCATGTCCCTAGTAAGCCTCTAGCTGACTAGCTCGTTGATCAATAGATGGTTACGGTTTCCTAACCATGGACATTGGATGTCGTTGATAACGGGATCACATCATTAGGAGAATGATGTGATGGACAAGACCCAATCCTAAGCCTAGCACAAAGATCGTGTAGTTCGTATGCTAAGGCTCTTCTAATGTCAAGTATCGTTTCCTTAGACCATGAGATTGTGCAACTCACGGATACCGTAGGAATGCTTTGGGTGTACCAAACGTCACAACGTAACTGGGTGGCTATAAAGGTGCACTACGGGTATCTCCGAAAGTGTCTGTTGGGTTGGCACGAATCGAGACTGGGTTTTGTCACTCCGTGTGACGGAGAGGTATCTCTGGGCCCACTATAGGACATCATCATAATGTGCACAATGTGACCAAGGGGTTGATCACGTGATGATGTGTTACGGAACGAGTAAAGAGACTTGTCGGTAACGAGATTGAACAAGGTATCGAGATACCGACGATCGAATCTCGGGCAAGTACTATACCACTAGACAAAGGGAATTGAATACGGGATAGATTGAATCCTCGACATCGTGGTTCATCTGATGAGATCATCGTGGAACATGTGGGAGCCAACATGGGTATCCAGATCCCGCTGTTGGTTATTGGCCGGAGAGTTGTCTCGGTCATGTCTACGTGTCTCCCGAACCCGTAGGGTCTACACACTTAAGGTTTGATGACGCTAGGGTTATAGGGAATAGATGTACGTGGTTACCGAATGTTGTTCGGAGTCCCAGATGAGATCCCGGACGTCATGAGGAGTTGTGGAATGGTCCGGAAGTAAACATTTATATATGGAAGTCCTACTTTGGTCATCGGGAAAGTTTCGGGTGATATCGGTAATGTACAGGGACCACCGGGAGGGTCCCGGGGGTCCACCAGGTGGGGCCACCAGCCCCAGAAGGCTGCGTGGGCCAAGTGTGGGAGGGGACCAGCTCCAGGTGGGATGGTGCACCCCCCCACCAAGGCCCAAGGCGCAGGGAAGAGTGTGAGGGGGCAAACCCTAGGGCAGATGGGCCCTAAGGCCCACCCCAGGTGCGCCTCCCCCTCTCCCCCCTTTGGCTGCCACCCTAGATGGGATCTGGGGCTGCCGCACCCCTTGGGGTGGGAACCCTAGAGGGGGCGCAGCTCCCTCCCCTCCCCCTATATATAGTTGAGGTCTAGGGGCTGCCCAACACATGAGTTTCTCTCCCTCTTGGCGCAGCCCTACCTCTCTCCCTCCTCGTCTCTTGCGGTGCTTGGCGAAGCCCTGCAGGATTGCCACGCTCCTCCACCACCACCACGCCGTCGTGCTGCTGCTGGACGGAGTCTTCCTCAACCTCTCCCTCTCTCCTTGCTGGATCAAGGCATGGGAGACGTCACCGGGCTGCATGTGTGTTGAACGCGGAGGTGCCGTCCGTTCGGCACTAGGATCATCAGTGATTTGGATCACGACGAGTACGACTCCATCAACCCCGTTCACTTGAATGCTTCCGCTTAGCGATCTACAAGGGTATGTAGATGCACTCTCCTTCCCCTCGTTGCTAGATTACTCCATAGATTGATCTTGGTGTTGCGTAGAAAATTTTGAATTTCTGCTACGTTCCCCAACAACCCTGAGGTGTCGTCACGGAGGAATCCAGATTTGCCGAGGCCAGAAGCTAATACTTTGGCCGCCCTGAGCCCGGAGCCCTCGGCTCCCACGGGGGGCGATAAGAAGGGTCCGACACAGTTCAGCGACCGGCCGGACACGCTGACGGGACTTCTGGAGCAAGCTGATCTCTCGGAGGATCACCATTTATTAATGAGCATGGTGCTTGAGAAGATTTCATCCGCCACAAGCGGGTTGAACGAAGCTTTTACTAGCCTGCTCAATGGCTTTGAGGTATGTAATAAAATACGTAATTTTTGGTTGCGGCGCACGTGCTAGGTGTGCTCCGTATAGATAGTAGCCCCTGAGACTCTGGTTGCCAGCCCTAGGCGGCAAATGGAGGATCTCATTGTGAAGTAATGATCGCACTGTATTCATGCGCAGGTGGCTAAGGGTCCGGCGGCCGACCGGTCCATTGAAGTCGCCGAACTGAGGAGACAGATTGAAGTTGTGGATGCTAACATCACACTTGTGAACGAGCGGATTAACGAGTCATAGAGTATGTGCTCTATTTTCCTTGTTTTTATAGGAAATATTAAGAGGAGCATAATGTTAATGTGATATGCTTTGACTGCAGGCGGAGCTACTGCCGTGGAGGCCCTGAGGGCGGAGCTTGCCCTAGCCAAGGAACAAGCCCGGGCTAGCAATGCGGCTGCCCTAAAGGCGGCCGAAGACTTGAGAGCCGAACAGGCTGCTCATCACCAAAGCGAAGATAAAATAGCCGAGATGGCTGTGGAGCTGAAAAATGCCGTTGGCCGATATGAGCTCCTTGAAACGGAGAATCAGGCGAAGTTGGCTGACCTGAAGAAGGCCCTTGATGCGGCCAAGGAGACGTGTTCCAAAATTAGGGATGCGCGGGAGGAGCTTCGACAGGCCGGAGAAATCGCGGCTGGAAGCCCCTTTTTGTTGCGGATGAAGTTCTTAGATCCAAAGTATGCTCCTCTGGATCGACCTGGAGCGCTGCAGACGCATATGTGGATCTGGCGAAAAGTACAGCTGATGCGACCAAGTTTTTTGAGGATCAAAAAGATAGTGAAGTAGAAAGGCTGTTCCGGTCGCAATTCAGTGCTCCAACGCGCCCGTTGCCATTGAGTGAAAGGATGGCCGCTGTGGCCGAGCTTCATAGGTTGTCTAGTCTTGCAATGAGGTCTGTCATAGACCATCTATGGCCGAAGGGGCTGAAGCCGGATAGTTATTTTGGTTTAGTGCAACAATTCCTTGGCGCCGTATCACAAATCGATGCCATGAAGAGGTCGGCGTGTATAGACAGTGTGCGGATGGCTCTTGCCCGTGTTAAAACATATTGGGCAGATATGGAGGCCACCATCATTGCAACTCAGAATTCGGCGGGAAGCCAGGATCCGGCCGAGCACTACTTGGAGCAGGTAACAGAAGGTGCTCGTTTGATAGAGGCTCAGTGCTCGAAGAATATCATGTTCGAGTGACAAATCGTTTTATTGTAAAAACAATTGTATTTTAATTATAAAGGTTATGTTTATACTTTCGCGCGAAAGTGTTATTGTGCCTCCTGCGCGGCTGTTTGATGTGTATATAACCTGAAAGTTAGCAGTCGTTGGCTTCAGCCCCCACGCATATAATGCGTGGGTGTTCGAAAGAATGTGCGTAATCACACTTGATCCAACGTCTTGGTCCATTAAGGAGGTGATCGCACATCGAACTAGGCAACCAGACTATATAGCTTTAACACTTTCACTTAGCCATAGGAGTTTGACGGTGGGGCTACTATGTAGCCTCTGGTACCTTCGCATGCATCCAGATATGGGTGCGTGTGTACATGACCACAAAACGGTCCTTCGTTAATGCAGAGGAATCCTAACGATTCCAATGAGTCCTCGAGTGGTTGACCAGTCTCTCGCTATATCATGACAGTCAATTTTCGGCTTTCTCTACTGAGGTGCTCATCCGGAATAACCAGGGCACAATAGCAGTAGTTCTCCTTTGGCCGCCTTAGCCGATATAAGCGGAACGTAAGGCGGCAAACCCAGGAGCCGGGCAAACCCAACATTTAACCAAAGACATGATTCAGAGGTGATGCATATAAGGCCTAACTCGCGACGCCGAACACTCCCGAAGGTATTCGGACTTTATTACATATACTGGGCTGAGTAGCGCCCTTGATTATGAACCCTGTATTTCCAGGTACGTGCATTAGTCTGTCATGGCGAAATGCCAATAACGCCAGTATCCCCTGTGGGTGTATTGAGTACCCATGGGATGTCAAGCAATAAGAGACAATAAAGAAGGTTTACACAGGGGCTTAATCTAAAGAGAAACCTTTGAGCGGGGCCCTGCTGCACGTCTGCGCCTTTGTCTCCGTTGTGCCGTGTCCTGGGAGGGTATCGCACGATGGTGTCTGTAAAAAGGAAAACTCATGTAAAAGAGTATGACGTAAGCGTGCGAAGAGTTGGTTATTATCAGTGGATAGTAGAAGTGTAAGACATTGGCCTGTTAATAAGGTCAAGCCAAAAGGTGGGCTTTATTGCAGGTTTGCAGCCCCGGGTGCCCTCTATGGGATTACATGTGTAGCACCCAGCTCAGGTTTATCTGGGCTGTTACCGACGATGGTGTGCCGGACTTGTCTAACCGTGTCCGTGGTCTTAACGACCGGTCGTGCGTTATGGTAGGAGAGGCCGCTTAGTGTACGGCTGCTAGAGCCGCCGCATACCCTTCCGCACGTAAGGAATGCTCTATATTTCCGCTAACGGTGATGACGCCACGTGGACCAGGCATCTTGAGTTTAAGGTAAGCGTAGTGCGATACTGCGTTTAAGCGAGCGAAGGCCGTTCTTCCGAGCAATGCATGATAACCACTTCGGAGGGGAGCGATGGTGAAGAGTAATTCTTCGCTTCTAAAGTTTTCTGGAGAACCGAATGTCACCTCTAATACAAGGGAGCCCCTGCAGCGGTCCTCAACACCTGGTATCACCCCTTCAAAGGTGGTGTTACTTTGGCTGATTCTGGATGGGTCTATCCCCATCCTGCGAAGAGTGTCCTGGTATATTAGATTGAGACTACTGCCGCCGTCCATGAGGACACGAGTGAGATGGTATCTGTTGATTATTGGGTCCAGCACCAAGGCAGCCGATCCTCCGTGCCGCATACTAGTCGGGTAGTCCCTGTGATCAAAGGTGATCGGGCAGGCCGACCAGGGGTTAAGTTTGGGGGCGACGGGCTCGAGCGCGCGTTTGCGCCTTCTCTTGGGTATGTGAGTCGCGTAGATCATGTTTACTATTTTTACCTCTGGTGGGAATTTTTTCTGTCCCCTAGTGTTCGGCTAGCGAGGCTCATCGGTGTTTCCCTTCCCTTGTGTTCGGCATTTAACTTGCCGGCCTGCTTAAAGACCCAACATTCTCTGTGGGTGTGGTTCGCAGATTTTTCGGGGGTGCCATGAATTTGGCACAGTCTGTCCAGGACTTTGTTCAGGCCGGACAGTCCCTCTTTGCTGCCTTTAAATGGCTTCTTTTGTTGACCGGGTCGAGAGCCCCTGAATCCGGCATTGAACGATGTGTTGTCCGGACTTTCTTCCTTGTTTCTACGCTTGTTTTTATTGCGCCGTGGCTTCCCGTTGCCATCCCTGATTTTGGATGTGCCTGGTTCGCTGGTGCCTCTACGGGCCAACCAGCTGTCTTCACCCGCGCAAAAGCGGGTCATAAGGCTTGTTAAGGCTGCCAATGTCCTCGGCTTTTCTTGGCCGAGGTGTCTGGCGAGCCACTCATCCCGGATACTGTGCTTGAAGGTCGCTAGGGCTTCGGCATCCGGACAATCGACAATTTGATTCTTCTTAGTGAGGAATCTATTCCAAAGCTTGCGGGCGGACTCTCCGGGCTGTTGAATTATGTGACTTAATCGTCAGCATCCGGAGGTCGGACGTAGGTCCCTTGAAAGTTGGCCCTAAAAGCGTCCTCAAGTTCCTCCCAACTGCCGATTGAATTTTTGGGAAGGCTTTTCAACCAGTGCTGAGCTGGTCCCTTCAACTTGAGGGGAAGGTATTTGATGGCGTGGAGGTCGTCCCCACGAGCCATGTGGATATGAAGGATAAAATCCTCAATCCAGACCCCGGGGTCTATCGTTCCGTCATATGCCTCTATGTTCACGGGTTTAAAACCCTATGGAAATTCGTGGTCCAGTACCTCTTCGGTGAAGCACAGAGGGTGAGCAGCCCCTCTGTATCTGGACATGTTGTGGCATGTTGTCGACTGTTGTTGTGTCCGGTGCTGATTCCGAACTGGTATTCGATCTGTTTGATCGTTTTGGTGACCATAATCCTGCGCCGGAGCGTGTCCTCTAGATCCATAGATGGACCTCGTCGCGCCGGCCTTTTTGTCCAGGAGCTCACGTAAATCGTGTGTGGCGTCAATAGCTGCTCAGTTGTGGTCATGAAGTGGCTGGTCCGGCCTACTGCCCGTATTGTTCTTCGGCGGAATGGCCTCATCGTTGAATTCTCGCAGCAGCTTGCGCTTTGGGTAGCTCTTTGTGTGGCGATCGTCGCCGTATTTTTCTTCAGTGTCTAGCACTTTATTCCATCTGCGATTGAGCGTTTCCTACGCGGCCTTAAGCCTTTGCTTCTGTTTCTTTAGACTTCTCGCACTGGCCATAAGCCTTCTGTAGAGGTTATCTCGTTCCAAACGTTTTTCTGGGATGATGAATGCATAGTCGTCCGGACTGTGCTCCTCTCCGGAGGCAGGTTGATGAGTTCGGCCCTCAGGATCGCTGTGATTGGGCGTCTGCTCCGGGCTATGTTCGGCGTGACCTGGCTCGTCCTGCTCCATCGCTGGATCCATATGGTCATTGTTGCCTTTGGAGTTGACTGGAATGTCGATCTTTCTAGCGTTGTTATCGCTATTTTTACTGTGGCTGGACTTAGAGCGGCGTCTGCGCCGTCGTTTTGGCTTTTGTCTGGGGGTTTTATCCTCCATTGTGTCTTTTTTGTCGCCATCGTCCTCCTTAGGCATGTCCACCATGTATATATCATATGATGAGGTGGCAGTCCAGCGCCCCGTGGGTGGTGGTTCCAAATCATCCCCTGCGCCGATGCCCATACCGTCGGTGTCATCGGAGTCGAAGTCAAGCATGTCTGTTATGTCATTACCAGTGGCTATGAAGTGGGTGGTGGGTGGGAAACGAATTTCTTCGTCGCCTTCTTCCCCCTCGAGCCGGACAAAGTTCGACCATGAGTCTCCTGACAAAGAGAGAGACCTTAATGAATTCAGCATGTCGCCAAAGGGCGAGTGCTGGAAGATATCCACAGCGGTGAGCTCCATTACCGGAGCCCAACCAGATTCGGCGGGCTCGGGGGCGCGCGGTCTGGAACCTACAGCCGGACACATGTCCGGGGGTCCGGTGACACATACTTCCTTGGGGGTGGAGCCTGTGTTCGGCTCTACCACTGATGAGTGTGCGGCCTTCGAGGCGGGGTCTATCCACCCGTCCTCAGACGACGCGATCTGCCCCAGATTTAGGTCCGGAGCTCCTGCAGGTGCGATATCCCGAGTATTGTCTGACAGCAGGTCTAAGCCGTGCTCATCGTGACTGTTCAGCGCTCTAGGCGTAGGCCCGAATCCGTCGAAGGTCAAGTCTCCGCGGATATCGGTCGTGTAGATCAAGTTTTCGAACCCGACCTAATTGCCAGGGGTGTAGCTGTCGATCTGCTCCAGATGGCCAAGCGAATTGGCCCGCAGTGCGAAGCTGCCGAACACGAAGATCTGTCTAGGGAGAAAAATCTCACCTTGGACCACGTTGTTGTTGATGATTGAAGGAGCCATCGAGCCTTGCAGCGACAACACAGAGGAACTCTCAATGAAAGCACCAATGTCGGTGTCAAAACCGGCGGATCTCGGGTAGGGGGTCTCGATCTATGTGTCTAAGGCTAATGGTAACAGGAGGCAGGGGACACGATGTTTTACCCAGGTTCGGGCCCTCTCGATGGAGGTAAAACCCTACTTCCTGCTTGATTGATCTTGATGATATGAGTATTACAAGAGTTGATCTACCACGAGATCGTAGAGGCTAAACCCGAGAAGCTAGCTGAAAGGGTCGATATAGTTGACTACAGGGGGGGTGAATAGGCAACAAACAATTTTAGCTTTTCTTTACCAATTTAAACTTTGCATCAAAGTAGGTTGTCTAGATATGCAACTAGGTGAACAACCTATATGATGCAACAACAACAAGCACACAAGCAAGCAAGGGATACAACACAAGAAAGCTTGCAAAAGTAAAGGCGCGAGATAACCAAGAGTGGAGCCGGTGGAGACGAGGATGTGTTACCGAAGTTCCTTCCTTTTGAGGGGAAGTACGTCTCCATTAGAGCAGTGTAGGGGCACAATGCTCCCCAAGAAGCCACTAGGGCCACCGTATTCTCCTCACGCCCTCACACAATGCGAGATGCCGTGAATCCACTATTGGTGCCCTTGAAGGCGGCGACCTAACCTTTACAAACAAGGTTGGGGCAATCTCCACAACTTAATTGGAGGCTCCCAACAACACCACGAAGCTTCACCATAATGGACTATGGCTCCGAGGTGACCTCAACCGTCTAGGGTGCTCAAACACACAAGAGTAACAAGATCCGCTAGGGATTAGTGGGGGAATCAAATATCTCTTGGTGGAAGTGTAGATCGGGGCCTTCTCAACCAATCCCGAGCAAATCAACAAGTTTGATTGGCTAGGGAGAGAGATCGGGAGAAAATGGAGCTTGGAGCAACAATGGAGCTTGGGATGGAAGAGGTAGTCAACTAGAGGTAGGAGACACCCCTTTTATAGTAATGGAAAAGATCCAACCGTTATCCACAAATCCAGCCTGCGACATGCGGTACTACCGCTCCAGGAACCCGGCACTACCGCAAGGCCACGCGGTACTACCGTGAGGGACCATGGTACTTCCGCGGCAGCAGCAGAGACTAGGACATGCCTGGCTAAGAGCAGTACTTCCGCGGGCGCGGTACTACCGCTCCCCCTTGCGGTACTACCGCAAGGCAGGAAAGTCCTAGCCTACGAAGGGCGCGGATGAATAAAATTACATCCATGCCTACTTCTGCTGAAAAAGAAACAGTGCAAATATTCGACGCGGTACTACCGCTAGGGAGCGGTACCACCGTATGGCAGCTGAACCAGGCTGCGCGCGGTACTACCGCGCTCGACGTGCGGTACTACCGTGGAGGCGCGAATGTAAACAATTACATCCGCTCCTACTACCGCGAAGCAGCGGTACTAGGCACGAGGCCCACGGTACTACGACTCCAGGGGAGCGGTACTACCGTGGGCCCCCGCGGTACTACCGCGCACGACGTGCGGTACTCCTGTGGGGGCGCGAATGTAAAAAAATTACATCCGCCCCTACTACCGTACCGCAGCGGCACTTGGCCTAGGAGCCACGGTACTATGACTCCAGAGGAGCGGTACTACCATGGGCTCCAGCAGTACTACCGCTGATGCTTGCGGTACTACCGCTCCAGGGAGCAGTACTACCGCAAGCTCAGCAATAGCAGCCAGGACAATCACAAAGAGGATAACCGGGGGAAGCTCCAAAGTGCAAGGGAAAGGTGGAGACAAGGAGGGAAATGTGTACATGATGATTCCACCCGAACCTTTCCGACGTGGACCCCCTCTTAATAGTACGGCTCTCCTACGATTCAAATCCACCAAAAAGAAAGAACAACGTCGTCTTCAATAGTCTTCGAGGGGCACCGAACCGTCTTGTGCCTAGCGATGAAGCGTCTGAGAAACTCAAGGCACACGATTAGTCCGCAAAAGCATTGTCATCAATCACCAAAACACCTTAGGGATAAATATGCCCTTACAATCTCTCCCTTTTTGGTGGATTGATGACAATACGGGATTTGCTCAAAATGGAGATAATATTGAGCAGAGGCAAACCCCTCCTCTCTAGAATATAGACGGGCTCCCCCTAGATGTCTGCAATCTAGATGGATGCTTTGGACTGCATAGCACACAAACTAGGATCAACACCCCCCCTATATTTTAGAGACAAAGGCATGATTACTAACATCTAAGCAAGAGCATAGCACAAAGGTAGCACAATATATCACAAGCTTGCTAAGATAGATAGAGTGCATATGTCTTACACCATATGAAGGAAAGCAACCCAAAGCAACCGAAACGAGGTTCAAACAAGGTTCAAACGAGAAAGCAAACACACCGAACACGAACGTTGACACACGACTCGCAAATCCCTACACACTCTCCCCCTTTGGCATCGAGACGCCAAAAAGGCAGAGAGGACACCTACACACAAGGGGTGGCTCAAGCAGCGAAATCATCCCAACGCTCCTCGTCGGACTCGGCGGCAGGAATGGTCTCCTCGACGTCCCCCTCAGAATCAGTCCACTTGTAGCCTTGTTTCTCCATCCACTCGGCCTCTGGAGTGATGCGATCCTCAAAACCACCAGACACGTCCTCTCCATACAGCTGCAAGATCTTCTTGTCCCGGCGGCGACTCTCCTTGGATGCCACGTGAGTCCTGTACTGCCCCTTAGCTTGCATGTAGAAGAGAGTCTTCATCTTGTCCTTCAGCTTCTTGGCCCACAAGGGCATGGAGGAACTATGGGAAGACCTAGCAGCACGGTTCTCAGCAGCATCCTCTACTCCAGCCTCCTCCTCATCAACAGCCCTCCTATCAGCAGACGCCTCAGCACGAGTAGTAGTGTTGGCCCAGTTGGACTTGACCCGGAGATAGATGGGATCATGTCGAATCCAGTCTGGAGCAGAGGATAGGTATTTTGCTTGTTCTTGATGACATCCAGATAAGTGAGAGTCTGCTGCTTGTTCCAAAACAGTTCACATCCTCTGACAGTAGCACGAGGATTCACATACGGGTTGAGCTGCCTGAGACGGATGAACTCAGATTGGGGTATCTCGTCCATGCCCTTAGTGGGTTCCTTGTGCTTACTAGCGGATGTCTTGACATGGCTCTTGGGGGCAGTGGAGCCCTCTGGTGCTTCACCTGCATTGCGTGGACGCTTGGAGCAAGTGTCACGACTGGGATTGGAACGGTGAGAGCCACCACCTAAGACACAAAACGCAAAACACCCACGACAAGCAAACAGGATCAATGCAAAGACCACGGCAAAGCACAAGAAACACATAGAAAGTATACGTGAAAGTTGCCATGAGATAGATTGGACCCATGGTAGTACTGCCGGATGCTGCGGTACTAAAATTTTAGTACCGCTCCAAGTCGCGGTAGTGCCATGTGAGGTCACGGTAGTACCAGGTTGGGAGCGGTAGTAAGATCCTAGTGCCGCAGCGCGTGCGGTAGTACCACGCCTGACGCGCGGTAGTACCGGACAAGCGGTAGTACCACACATGTGGCACGGTAGTACCGCACCGTGTCAAATCCGAACCAAAGTTTGAATCTGAGAGGAACCGCGAAACCGCGACGGTACTACGGTTGATCAAATCTAGCACAGGACAATATGTCAAGTATAATCCCGACGTAATACTACTCTCCTACATCCTACTCTTGCATAGATTTAGCCTAAAAATCTCAAGAACACACATGTCTCCCCCAAAAACCTAGAGGCAAAGAAAACAACCAAAACGAGAGGGAGTTGGGGAAAGACATTGGTCCATGGCAAGAGCACGTGGTGGGGAACGATCCCACTGGACGGAATCGCATGAGAGCAACCGGAGGCGGAGATCCGGCAAAGGACGCCAGCCCCATTCCTGAGCAAGGGAGAGAGAGAGAGAGACGAAGTGGGAAAACTAACGAATGGGTATGGGGGAGTTAGAACTCCCCCTGCCCGTCCTTATCTCCACGCGTCTGCGACGGCGCGGTAGTACCGCACATCATCGCGGTAGTACCGCTTGGGCTGAAGAATTGCACCAAAGTGGTAGTACCGCTCTCCCAGGCGGCAGTAAAAAATTACTGCCGCGCCGGGGCGGTAGTACCGTTCTCTCCTCAAGCGGTAGTACCGTGGCTGGCCGCGGTAGTACCGTGAGCTCAAGAAAAACACACGAAAAGGAGGTCTTTGCAAGGAAACTTTGAGCACAAGCGACACCACAAGGACACACACACCCCAAAAGCAGAAAGTCAACAAGAGGCAACCACGTGACACTACCTCTCAAAAGAGAGGGCAGTGGCCGGAGCCACCTATGTTTGAGTCAGTTCGTATGGCACCGCGAAGAACTATCCTTGGGCCCATGACTAAAACTCATCTTTGAAGCACAAGTACCATCAAAAATGGCTAATGTGAAAGAGTTGATCGATTTATGCATAATGGGGGGAGGGAGAGTTCATTGAGAGAACAACACTCCCCCTATGTCCATGCCTACACCTAAACGAGACAACAAGTTGAGTGTGGTGGGATGTGCAAGGGTTCAAGTCACATTGCTCGAATCAATGATATTTAGCTCATGCCTTAACTCGCGAAATCTTGCTTCATCCAAGGGCTTCGTGAAAATATCTGCAAGGTTATCATGAGTGTTGACATACTTGAGCTCGATCTCCCCTCGCCTAATGTGATCCCGAATGAAGTGATACCAAATCTCAATATGCTTCGTCTTGAAGTGTTGCACCGGGTTGAGAGAAATCTTGATGGCACTTTAATTATCACACCAAAGAGGCACTTTGTCACAAATGACACCGTACTCCTTTAAAGTTTGCCTCATCCATAAGAGTTGTGCACAACAACTACCGGCTGCCACATATTCCGCTTCGGTGGACGAGAGAGACACACAACTTTGCTTTTTGGAAGACCAACTCACCAAAGAGCAACCAAGAAATTGCCACCCTCCGAAAGTGTACTTCCTATACACTTTGTCTCCCGCCCAATCGTAATCCGTATATCCTTCAAGCTTGAAGTTTGCTCCTCTTGGGTACCATAAGCAAAAGTTTGGGATATGAGCCAAATATCGAAAGATTCGCTTGACCGCCACATAGTGGCTTTCCTTCGGTGCGGCTTGAAACCGTGCACATATTCCCACACTCAACATGATATCCGGTCTAGATGCACAAAGGTAAAGCAAGGAGCCAATCATGGAGCGATATACCTTTTGATCCACCGCTTTACCATTGGGATCAATGTCAAGTTGGCACTTGGTAGGCATTGGTGTAGAAGCCGGCTTGACATCACTTAGCTTGAATCTTTTTAGCATGTCTTGAGTGTATTTGGCTTGGTTGATGAAGGTACCTTCTCTTCTTTGTTTGATATCAAAACCAAGGAAGAACTTCAACTCTCCCATCAAAGACATCTTGAACTTGGAGGTCATGAGAGCAGCAAATTCCTCATTGAAAGCTTTGTTAGGGGAACCAAAGATAATATCATCAACATATAGTTGGCATACAAACAACTCCCCTTTGACCTTCTTAGTAAAAAGAGTGGGATCGATTTGCCCCACCTCAAATCCACGATCTTGTAACAACTCGGTAAGGTGGTCATACCACGCACGTGGGGCTTGTTTAAGGCCATAGAGTGCCTTATCGAGTTGACACACATGATCCGGGAGGTAGGGATCCTCGAACCCGGGGGGTTGCTTGACATAGACCAACTCATTCATAGGACCATTAAGAAAAGCACTTTTCACATCCATTTGTTGCAACTTAAAGTTGTGATGGGAAGCATAAGCAATCAACAAACGTATGGATTCAAGGCAAGCAACGGGAGCAAAGGTTTCACCGTAGTCGATACCCTCGACTTGGGAGTAGCCTTGTGCTACCAATCTTGCCTTGTTGCGAATGATGTTCCCATGAGCATCTTGCTTGTTCTTGAATATCCACTTGGTTCCAATGACGTTGTGGTTCCCCAACGGCCTTGGCACCAATCTCCACACCTTGTTGTACTCGAATTTGTTGAGTTCTTCATGCATGGCATTGAGCCAATCCGGATCTTCGAGCGCCTCATAGACCTTTTGGGGTTCAACACAAGAGACAAACGTGTGATGCTCACAATAGTTTGCTAATTGTCTAGGAGTGCTTACCCCCTTTCTTAGGCTTCCAACCACATCTCCATGAGATGACCTTTGGTGGTGAGCTTGGAAGCAATCTTCACGGCACGACGCTCTAATTCCTCCTCGGATGTGGAAGGAGGAGGATTAACTTGATTATCTTGAGCGCCGTCTTGAGCTTGTTCAAAATCTTGAGTTTGCTCTTGATCTTGAACTTGCTCGAGGGGGAGAACTTGACCTTGGATGTCATTTGGTGGTTCACCACCATCTTGAGGTTGATCTTGTCCTTGGTCTTGTTCACGAGGTTGAGGACCTTCACTTTGTTCTTCGGAAGCGTGTGGGTCTTGGGGAGGTGATGGCTCCACTTCTGTGGAGCATTGTCCTTCTCCTTCGGCCACAAGGGGTACCTCAATGGGTAGAATATGACCAATACCAATTCTTCTTATGGCTTGGGGAGGAATTTCATCACCTACATCAAAAGTACCACTTTGCTCCAATTGGGAGCCGTTATTTTTGTCAAACTCCACGTTACACGTCTCCTCAATGAGTCCGGTGGACTTGTTGAGAACACGGTAAGCATGAGAGTTTGTAGCATAACCAACAAATATGCCCTCATAAGCTCTAGCCTCAAATTTAGACAAACGAACACCTTTCTTGAGAATGAAACACTTACACCCGAACACCCGGAAGTACTTGAGATTGGGCTTGTTACCGGTGAGTATCTCATAAGGAGTCTTGTTCAAGCCTTTGTGGAGATAGAGCCGATTAGATGCATGACATGCTGCGTTGATGGCTTCGGCCCAAAAGTTGTATGGAGACTTGAACTCCACCGTCATGGTCCTTGCCGCATCCATCAACGCCCGGTTCTTCCTCTCCGCGACACCATTTTGTTGAGGGGTATATGGTGCAGCATATTGATGCTTGATCCCCTCATCACTAAGAAACTCATCCAAGGTGTAGTTCTTGAACTCGGTGCCGTTGTCACTTCTTATTGTCAAGATCTTTGCATCATGTTGATGTTGAGCTTCATTTGCAAAGTCGATGACGGTTTGTTGAGTCTCACTCTTCCTCTTGAAGAAGTATACCCAAGTGTATCTTGAAAAATCATCCACAATCACCAAACAATACTTTCTACCTCCAAGACTATCAAAAGATGGGGCCCCAAAGAGATCCATGTGAAGGAGCTCCAAGGGTCTCTTCGAGTAGATGATGGTCGTGGGAGGGTGAGCCTTCTCATGAAGCTTTCCTTCAATACAAGCACTGCAAGCACGATCTTTGGCAAAACTAACATTTGTTAGTCCACGGACATGATCCCCCTTGAGAAGACTTTGCAAAGATCTCATATTGACGTGGACTAAACGGTGATGCCAAAGCCATCCCACGTCAATTTTAGCCATTAGGCATGTCGCGGTCTTTGTGGGTCGCTCCGAAAAGTTTATCACATAGAGACCGTTCTCGACATGCCCAACAAAGGCTACTTTAAGAGTCTTGCTCCACAAGAGGGCCATGGTATCAATGTCAAAGAAAGTGGCAAAACCCATGAGTGCAAGTTGACGAACGGAAAGTAAATTGTATGCAAGGGACTCAACAAGCATGACTTTCTCGATCGTTAGATCATGAGAAATGACAACCTTGCCAAGACCCAATACCTTAGAATGTGAGGCATCACCCCACTCGACATTGGTGGGCATAGATGGAATCTTTTGCACGTCCACCACCAAGTCCTTGCTCCCGGTCATATGATTTGTTGCTCCACTATCGAGCAACCATGACCCCCCACCGGAAGCAAACACCTACAAGAGATCAATGCTTGGTTTTAGGTACCCATTTAGTAATGGGTCCTTTGATGTTAGTAACAAGGGTCTTAGGAACCCAAATAGACCATTCAATGTACTCATAAGGAGAACCAACAAATTTAGCATAAACATGCCCATCACTAGCACGACACAACACATATGACGGGTTAAAGTCGCCGGCTTTGTTGGAGGAGATGGTTTTGCCCTTTTTGACATCAACACCCTTCACATTTTCCTTCTCCTTAGGAGCACCCTCTCCCTCTTTCACAAAAGTTTGCTTGATAGGAGGAGGTCATTTGGTTTTGTCGTTCTTCTTCTTATTCTTGGATTTGGGTGCAAACCCAATTCCCTTCTTGGCCACAACTTCCTTTCGATTGCTCAAAAGGTCATTGAGGTTCTTATCACCTTGAATGCTTGTCACAAGGCCTTGCTCAAGTTGATCCTTCAACTTGGCATTCTCCTCCACAAGATGCACATGCTCACAACACGGGTTAGTAGCATATGCATTATCAATTAATACCATATGAGGAAAGGTGGCCTTTTCCTTGGTTAGCTTAACTTGGAGTTGAGCATGAGACTCCTTGAGGTTAGCATGAGCACCCTTCAAGACCTTGTGGGCCTTGTCAAGTACATCAAACTCCTCCTTGAGTCTAGCATGATCAACCCCAAGTTTAGCCTTCTCGGAAGTTAGCACATGAGACACGACAAGAGCATGATCAAGATCTTTCTTTAACTTAGCATGGTCATCGTTGTATGACTCCTCAAGAGTCAAACGATGCCCACGCTCTTCCTCAAGAGCATAAGAGAGATCCGATATCTCATCGGCATAGTCATGACTATGACCTTCCATCTTAGAGATGGTTTCTTCGTGAGCCTCGATCATGTCATTGGCTTCACCAAGTTGTTCCAAGAGAGCAACAAAGTGCTTCTTGGATTTGCCCTTGTGCTTACTCATAAATGACTCAAATTCATTCACATCCTCATTAGACCCCTCATGTTCATCAATGCAACCCTCCAAAGAGGGATTAGTAATGATGGTGGTTTTGATGTTGGGGGTTACCTTGTTAGAGGCTTTAGCCATGAGGCACTTGGCGGTGATGTTCTCGTTGGGTGAATCAAAGAGAGACACCCGGGGAGTGGTAGCAATGGGAATGGAGGCCATGGCCATTGCTTCTCGATTTTCATCATCATCGTCATCCTCGTGGTATTCTCTTGAACCACCAACCCACGAGTAGGAGTCTTCTTGGTGAAGTTGTTCTTGTTGGGGAAGGACTTGGCTTTGTCTTTTCAGATGAACTTGCCACCATTGTCTTCCCGCTTCTCGTAAGGACAATCCGCAACGAAATGGCTCACATTGCCACAGTTGAAACAAGTTCTAACTCGTTGCTTGCCCTTGAAGCCACTTGAGTTGTTCTTGTTGAAGTTGGGTCTTGAATTCTTCTTGCTCCAAAATTGTCTTGAAGCAAGAGCCATGTGCTCATGATAATCATATTTCGTGTCTTCGGGGTTGCTCTCCTCATCTTTCTATTCTTCCTCTTCTTCCACAATAACCTTGGCCTTCAAGGCAAGGTTGGGCTTCTTTGACCTTTGAGAATGGAGCACCACATTGTCGACGGTCTTGTACAAGATGCTCATTGCAACGAACTCATCCAACACTTCACTTGAGGTCATGGAGTGGAAGTCCAGTCTTTGACGAATGATAGAGGACATGGCCTTGTTGTAGGGCATCATGGCCTTGAGGAACTTGCGCTTGATCCAATTGTCATTCGTTTCCTTGCTCCCATGATATCGGAGTGAGACCGCGAGTTTGGTCACTCTTCGAAAGAGCTCATGAGGTTCTTCATCTTCTTTCATTGCAAACTCATCGGCTTCATCTTGCACCACTTCATAGTTGGAGCGTTGAATGCTAGCACTTCCTTGATAGAGAGACACAACGCATTGCCATGCGTCTTTGGCCATGGCATGGGGTCGAAGATGAGGGAGATCTTCGGGAAGGATTGCATCTTGGATGATGAAGAGAGCACTCTCATTGAATTGATTATCCACCACTTCTCTCGGGGTGAAGTTGCTTCGGTCATGTGGATAGAAACCTTCTTCAATGATTCTCCAAAGATTAGTATTCACATGATTTAAATGACGCTTGAAGCGATACACCCAAGAATCAAAATCCTCATTTTTCACAATCTTAGGAGGAGGACCGACATGATTTAAATGAGTAGAGGGAATCGGTCCTCCATAAGTTGGAGGTTCCACATGGGCAAAGATGTCGGTGCCATTTCTACCACTAGTAGAAGGACCCTTCTCACTATTAGCTTCCCCCTTGTCGGAGTTAGCATCCGTCACCTTGTTAGTGTGATCACCCACTTTCAACGGCGAGGTAGGTAGTTTAAGTCCTTCTAAGAATTTATTAAACATGCTTTCTACCGTGGTTGTCATGGAGGTTTTCAATGTGTCCAAGGCCACATTGAATTCCTCACGGGACACCATGGTTTCCCCATCACCCGTAGACAAGATCGGATTCACACCAGAGTGCTCCTCTTCCCCACGGTCTACGGTGTCAACCATACTCTTCGGACGGCAAAGTCCTTAATAAAGAGACGAGGCTCTGATACCAATTGAAAGGATCGATATAGTTGACTAGAGGGGGGGGTGAATAGGCAACTAACAATTTTAGCTTTTCTTTACCAATTTAAACTTTGCATCAAAGTAGGTTGTCTAGATATGCAAATAGGTGAACAACCTATATGATGCAACAACAACAAGCACACAAGCAAGCAAGGGATACAACACAAGAAAGCTTGCAAAAGTAAAGGCGCGAGATAACCAAGAGTGGAGCCGATGGAGACGAGGATGTGTTACCGAAGTTCCTTCTTTTTGAGGGGAAGTACGTCTCCGTTAGAGCGGTGTGGAGGCACAATGCTCCCCAAGAAGCCACTAGGGCCACCGTATTCTCCTCACGCCCTCACACAATGCGAGATGCCGTGAATCCACTATTGGTGCCCTTGAAGGCGGCGACCGAACCTTTACAAACAAGGTTGGGGCAATATCCACAACTTAATTGGAGGCTCCCAACAACACCACGAAGCTTCACCACAATGGACTATGGCTCCAAGGTGACCTCAACCGTCTAGGGTGCTCAAACACCCAAGAGTAACAAGATCCGCTAGGGATTAGTGGGGGAATCAAATATCTCTTGGTGGAAGTGTAGATTGTGACCTTCTCAACCAATCTCGAGCAAATCAACAAGTTTGATTGGCTAGGGAGAGAGATCGCGCGAAAATGGAGCTTGGAGCAACAATGGAGCTTGGGGATGGAAGAGGTAGTCAACTAGAGGTAGGAGACACCCCTTTTATAGTAATGGAAAAGATCCAACCGTTATCCACAAATCCAACCTGCGACATGCGGTACTACCGCTCTAGGAACGCGGTACTACCACAAGGCCACGCGGTACTACCGTGAGGGACCATGGTACTTCCGTGGCAGCAGCAGAGACTAGGACATGCCTGACTAAGAGCAGTACTTCCGCGGGCGCGGTACTACCGCTCCCCCTTGCGGTAGTACCGCAAGGCAGGAAAGTCCTAGCCTACGAAGGGCGCGGATGAATAAAATTACATCCGTGCCTACTTCTGCTGAAAAAGAAACAGTGCAAATATCCGACACGGTACTACCGCTAGGGGGCGGTACTACCGTATGGCAGCTGAACCAGGTCGCGCGCGGTACTACCGCGCTCGACGTGCGGTACTACCATGGAGGCGCGGATGTAAAAAATTACATCCGCTCCTACTACCGCGAAGCAGCGGTACTAGGCATGAGGCCCATGGTACTATGACTCCAGGGGAGAGGTACTACCATGGGCCCCTACGGTACTACCGTGCACGACGTGCGGTACTACCGTGGGGGCGTGGATGTAAAAAAATTACATCCGCCCCTACTACCGTACCGCAGCGGCACTTGGCCTGGGAGCCACGGTACTACGACTCCAGAGGAGCGATACTACCGTGGGCTCTAGCGGTACTACCACTGGTGCTTGCGGTACTACCGCTCCAGGGAGCAGTACTACCGCAAGCTCAGCAATAGCAGCCAGGACAATCACAAAGAGGATAACCGGGGGAAGCTCCAAAGTGCAAGGGAAAGGTGGAGACAAGGAGGGAAACGTGTACGTGATGATTCCACCTGAACCTTTCCGACGTGGACGCCCTCTTAATAGTACGGCTCTCCTACGATTCAAATCCACCAAAAAGAAACATAGAACAACGCCGTCTTCAATATTCTTCGAGGGGCACTGAACCGTCTTGTGCCTAGTGATGAAGCGTCTGAGAAACTCAAGGCACACGATTAGTCTTCAAAAGCATTGTCATCAATCACCAAAACTCCTTAGGGATAAATATGCCCTTACACTAGCCTATGATGATTATGATTGTCCCCGTCCTACGGACTAAACCCTCCGGTTTATATAGACACCGGAGGGGGCTAGGGTTACACAGAGTCGGTTACAAAGAAGGAGATCTAACATCCGAATCGCCAAGCTTGTCTTCCACGCAAAGGAGAGTCCCATCCGGACACAGGACAAAGTCTTGAGTCTTGTATCTTCACGGTCCAATAGTCCGGCCAATGCATATAGTCCGGTTGTCCGGATACCCCCTTATCCAGGACTCCCTCAACGAGCACCGATGAACTAGGGCAATTTAATGCAAATTGAAGACAAGGGTAGATGGATACCTGATGGTGCTAATGAACAGCGGAGGGGCGCTGCGATCTCTGGTCAAGGTCACGTTGATGCAGTGGCCAAGTTGGAGTCGCTAGTGAAGGTCGACTGCGATGGTGAAGCTCCGGAGGCATCGGTGGTTGCGAGTAAGAAGAAGGTAAAGAGGCAGGGGTAAAAGGTGAAAAGGGGACCCCCTATTCCTATTTATGAGGAAGTGGTAAAATGGAATGCACGGAAATCGAGGAGGCGGAATTATTATCTTAACAGTGCGGGCGCCTCGATTCTCGGAAAGACCATTAAGATAAAGATCCGTTATGATATCATGGGTTTTGTGCATATTTAATGCGCATGATGTCATGGCGGGTTACAACGATTCCGTTTGCATGATGTCACGGCGGGTTACAGTGGTTCAACCCACTGGTATTATGATGAGTTATAGGGGACTTATTTGAAGGTTCAACTTTGGTGGATAGTCTGTTAATTGAAGCAGTGAAGATTGACATGAACAAATTCAAATCAATCTGGGGCCTAATGTTGGGGGTATAACCCCGAGGTGTGACCCGCCATGCTATGGCCGGGTTACACCGTTGGCGGTTTAATACAAAGAAGATCTGAGGAGGCCCAAGAAGATGGTGACTCAACAGGCGGGCTTGATGATGGCCCATAACCCGGAGTATGAGCCGCCACATGCTGACTTGCCTCGTAAGGCAGAATAAGTTAGAAACCGAGTCAGTCATGTTGTGTGATCCGACCGGGGCTCTGTAAGCCTCGGGGCCTCGACCTGTCTATATAAAGGTGAGACCCGATGACGAGTTAACTCAAGAAACCATAGATCGAGAGCTAGGTTAAGCGTGATAGCTCCCTTGTAATCGAGATCCAAGCAATATGAAACAAGAGCAGGAGTAGGCTTTTACCTTGTTGAGAGGGGCCGAACTTGGGTAAACCATTTGTGTCCTTTGTCCCGTTCAACCCCTTTGAGCTAACCTATGTCGCGATGGCTCCACACCTAAGTCCTTTCACTAGGGCATCTATCGTGACAAAACCACGACAGTCTCCCTTACAATAATTCTATAAAGAAATAGCTATAGAAAAAAATAAATATGTAATTCTTGCCAAATTAGATGCTATTGATAAAATGCTGAGATAAATGGTTTAACTTCCCATGATAGAACTGAATGAAAAGAACTCAGAGATCAATTGGGCAAGATTCTGAAACAAGAGGGATTGAAATTGTTGTAGAGATATAAAAATAAGGAGACAGTAACAATAGATATTACCATGCCAAGGTTTATGGCAAAAGGAAAAAAATAGGATTGTTTCTTTAGAGCAAAATGAAGGGGTGATCGAGGGTGAGAAATAATTACTCATATATCACAATTTTTATAAAAAAAACTTTTTGGGCATGCTGGAGAATCGAAGATTTATTTCAATATTCAGGACGCTTTAAAACTTATAGAACTTTTCACCATGGAAGAATTACAAACTATAGTATTTCATATGGGAAAAAACAAGAGTCCCAGTCCTGATGGTCTTCATGCTGATTTTTATCAGTATTTCTAGGAAGTTGTCAAGTGAGATTTGAAAAGCCTACTTGATGATTTTCATAGTGGGGTTCTTGACATTCCTAGACTTTATTATGGTATGATCAATTTAGTTCGCATAACCAAGGATGCCAAATAAATCCAAAAATTCAGTCATGTAAGTTTACTGAATGTTAGTTTCAAAATTATTACTAAGGTTCTGATGAACATACCTGGTAGAGTGGTTCCACCCCATTATCTCCAATACTCAGACTGCTTTATCAATGATAGATACATTATGGAAGGTGTTTTAGTGTTGCATGAAGCTTTAAATTATATTCATCATAAGAAACAAAGTGATTTGCTCTTTAAAGTACACTTTGAAAAGCTTATGACAAAATTAAGTGGCCTTTCGTTTATCAAATTTTGAAATTAAGAAACCACTGTGATAAATGGTGTGACTGGATCATGCACACTACAAGAGGGGGTCATGTTGGGGTCAAAGTGAATGACACAATTGGACATTATTCTAAAGCTCACAAATGATTGAGTCAAGGGGGCGCTCTCTCTCCCCTTTATTTTTTGTTCTAGTTGTTGATGCTCTTGCCACTGTCATGGATAAAGCTAACTAAAATGACTTTGTAAAAGGGGTGCGCTGTGAAAATGTGCATAAGGGGGTAAATATGTTACAGTATGCTGATGGCACAATCTTCCTTTTACAAGATGATGAAAACAATGCAAATTATTCTGAGTGCTTTTGAACATATGTCCGGTCTGACAATTATTTTCCATAATCTATTTGGGGATGGTATTCATAAAGCTCACACTTACTAGGGGATCTTCACTTGTAGGTTATAAGTTACTGATATTCCCCCAGAAATATTGGAGAGTCCCCGTTTCCAATCTTAGACTTAAAAACATACACTAGAAAAGGGGCGACTAACGAGATTGAGAAAAGATGTGCTTGCCGGCAAGGGAGAGTGGTTAATATTGCTGGTAGGGTAACCCTGGTTCAGTCCTGCTTGACTAACATTCCATTATACATGATGTCATTTTATCACCTTCCAGTGGGGATTAAGAGGTCTGATTCTTTTAGAGCCAGATTAGTTTGGCAAGCACATGAGGATAATAGAAAATATCACCTAGTCATCTGGAAAACTTGTTGTGAGCCAAATGATCAAGTAGCCTTAGGAATTCTTAATCTAGAGCTTATGAATAAAGCTCTCATTTGATCCAAGAGTACATTATTTTAATCTAGAGTTGATGCTATTGAAAAAGGTTAGGATGATTATTTCAAATCCCATTACAATGGTTAAGATAATGTGCTCTTGGATCATTGATTGGTCCTTTTGCGGATAAAGGAGGACGAACAAAAGGTTTTGATGTCGGGGGCAAAAATAATAGAGCGCATAACAAGTGAAGTTTAACAGGAGGGTGGAGGCCTGCAATTCTGTGAATCGATGGCTAGCTTGTTGTTGCTTCCCGCTGCTTTGATCGTTTGCTTTTGGCGATGTGTCTTGTTCTATGTTTCTGCTTTTCTTAGGCTCAGTTTAGCTTTGCCCGAATGGTTAGTCTGCTTTGATATGGTTGGACTTTTGGTGATGTTGAGTCTCAAACTAGCTTCGGGACCATACGATTGCATGATGCGTATAGTTAAAAGATCACCATGTATGAATCCATGATGCATCTAGGAAAGATGCACGAAGGATGGTCTGAAATTGCTTTTGGATGCCGAGCTTCATGGAGGCTCCAAATGCAAAATTCATGAAAAATTGTATTTTTACATAAAAAAATCCGGAAAAAAAATACATAGATAGAAGAAGGCATGATGCACAAGTGTATAAATTTTTAGGACGAAATACATTGAAATAAGGACTGTGCAAAAAAAAAATCTAAAACTTTTTAACACATGATACAATTCATCCTCACAGATCATGAATTGGTCTTTTTTGTACGGATCGCATTTCAATGTATTTCATTCTGAAATTTTACGCACGTACATCTCACATCCTTGTTTACTTGTAAAAATTTTGCATATATTTTTTGAAACCAAAAATTTTGAATTATGAATTTTTCAAGAATTCGGCCTTCATGGAGACCGAGATCCAAAACGCCATTCTCGAAGGATGGTAGCATATGTAAATTTAGTCCAACTAAAAAAGGATGTAAACTTATAGTGACAACGGTGAGGAGTGCGGCAACTGTCTAGCCTAGGGGAAAAAAGGTTGTGCTTACCCACCAACCACGTTACCAGGGGCGATCTCTAGGATCGACGACAGGCACAATGTGACTTACTGTCTACTCCGAATACTCTGAAGGTGGTATGGTGGACCGCGTCTATTTGTTGTACTATCTTTTTAGTCGATTCGGATACTGTCAGAGGAAATACAACCAGACGTTCGGTCTTGAGGAGGAGGCCGAGACGTGCATCAGTGTGTGCAGAACCGAGATTGGGAAGCACAAGCACGGGGGACAACGTACGGGCATCGCGCCGGGGCAGCATATGCCTTCTCTGTCTTTTTAAATCTCCTTTCCGCTGGGAAAGGAAGATTAAAGCGTGGGTGGATGCTGAGGCGATCCAGTCATCTCCGACGAGTGGTTGGTGTTTTCCTCCAACTGGACTGAACTGAGCCCTTTTTTTTCTTCTATTGAGCGTCAACTGAACCCAACTGAAGTGGGCATGCGGGCGCGCAGTGCTGCGCGATCTTGGTCGGCTCCTTTTTTTAGCCCGCGTGGTCGGCGCCTTTAATGTACTGCTCATCGTCCATCTCGATGCACATGGAGGTGGTACTACTGCAACGCAGATGTGTAATTCTGTCAAGCACCAACGAATGCAGATTTGGTAAGATTAAGCAGGTTTGGTAAAAAAGGAAAACAGATGCTGAGGCTGCGGGATAACGCAAGAAAGATGGGATATGTGTACGTTGCCTTTTCGTGAGGGCATGTTCATCGTCATCCTCGTCCTTGTCGTCGTCGTGTGTGCTGGTGCTTTTTCTTTCTTAACCTCCGCGACCACGAACTCGTCGTCGCTTTAGGGTCTACCCGTGCCTTTTTCCTAACCTGCTCTTTTCTCCACCGCCGGACGTCTTTCCATCAGAGTCCCAAGAGTCTGTGTCTGTATGATGTGCCATGGTATGCGCCGGTATAATGCCACGATAGTCCGAGAGTGGTAGGAGGAAAAGGGTGTGCTCGCGTACTCATGTGGAGTGGGCACTGGGCAGATGGGGCGGAAACTGCACCCGTCGTTTCCGGCCTCCCACCTAAAGTGGAGTTTTCTTTTGCGAAAAAAAAACTTATCAACTTCACAAGAAAAAAAAAGGAGTGGCGTGAAATAGTCGACTGAGTTTATGGGTTCCATTTGGGCCAGTTGCCTATGTGCCGACGGCCTAGTAGTCTTCTCGGCTGCTGTACCATGAGCTGCTAAAACAGGGCGCAATTATGGGCATGTTTGATTGCCATTTGCTACAGTGTCTGCATTGCATACACTTTTCAACCTAGCCTAGTTGAGGAAAAACAGGCCCTAATACGTCATATGCAACTTGTTTGGTTGCCTGCATCTAGTGTCCCTGCATTAGGTAATACGTAAGTGCATTTTGTTTGGTTGGCTGCATTGGCCCTAGCGGCACATGAACACGGCGTTTGGTTGCATACGGTGTACATATTGTGCTTATCTTGTATCCTAATTGGTGAGCTTACCCACAATGATCACATCTAGCACATCAACGCCACAACACAGCAATGGTGACGAACTAGGCGAAGATGATGAAGTTCTTCAGCTTCATGCCAAACTGACGATCCGCCTTAGCAACTTCCACTTTGACAGCTCCAACCTTGGCACTGCCAACACTGCTGCCTGCGTGCTTTCGCACCCAGGCGGAGTAAGCTTCTTCTCCTGCCTGCCTAGTCTTGAACCCTCTATAGTTTTTGTTGCTATACAATGCCACTTGTGCATTGGCTTCTTTCTATGAACTATAAACCCCCGAAACCTCACCGATGAACACGCCATACCACTTGCCCTAGCAATGCACAAGAGCAAGAGTTGAAGCAGCAAATCAATGAAGCACAAGCAGCAAGCAAAGTAGCACACAAACAACAATGAAGCAGAAGAGAAGTAAAGCATGCATGATCATACGGTATAGCAAGTTCAACCTAGCACTACCTTGGTGTTAACCTACCACCACATCCAAAAGAGGGTGTCGTCCTACCACCGCAAGTTCACCATCAGCGTGAGGGGTTAGTATATACCACCTCACCAAAATATACAGACCATCAAATAGTTTTTGAGCCCTAACTACACAAAATGTACGTCGTCGTCGTCATCGTCGTCGTCGTCGCCACCGCCATCGCCGTCGGGGATCATGCACGCTCATAGGCAGCACTACTCTAGTAGTAGTGCTTGCGCAGCCAGCTCCTGAGCCACAACACCCTATGAGCGTCGGCCATGGCAACGAACCCAACACCTTGGGCCTTGTTGTCAAGCAGGTGGCTAAGAGCTGTCATGAGAGCCTCGTCGCTGAAGCCACCCTGGGTCATGACAGCGCCATACAGGTCAGGATGGACGTCGAGGGGCTTGCACTCCCTGATGGCTGTTGTCACCTCCTTCATCGCCTTAGTCATGCTGCAAAAGACATTGATCTCCTCCTCCATCAGGCCTCCTCTCTTCCTCTTCCTATCATGGACGGGGTCAAATGGCTTGTCGAAGGGCTTCGCAGCGGGCTTGTCAGGGCCATCAAGGACCTCGACGTCCGGTGTCCCAGGAAAGTCTGGCATGGGAGAACCAAGAGGCTCACCCGAGCCCATGGCATGCTTCCCAGTTGTCAACCCGAAGGAGAGGATGTGCTGCATCTGGCTGTAGTTCTGGATGGGTGTGTTGAGAAACTCAGCGTCCCTTGGGTGGTCCTAAAAATGAAACACAAGTGTTGTTAGTTGCGATTAGGAGTAGGCAATGGTGGACAGTATGAAAAGAAAGAGGGTTGTGAGCTAACCGCGACATGGCCAGCGTAGTGCTCTGCCTTCAGAACTATGGAGCAAGTGTTCTCATCCAATGAGGCGCCGCTAAGGTCTCTCAGCTTGGACACCTGGATCCATCGACTTCTCCACTTCCTCAGGTGGTTGTACACCTGGGTAGCAGACACCTCTTACCCACAGAACTCGAACACCTGCTTCGCAATGGTGTTCAAGTGCACCTCCTTGAAGCCCTTGTCAGTCCTAACTCCACAGCTCACACATCTTGTTCAGCACGAACATGGACATGAACGACTGCCACTTCATGTTGTTCGACCTACCATCCTTATTTGCCTTTGCTGCTGCTAGCTTGATTGCAGCGGCAGCAGGAGGAGTTGGCTCAACGAGCACTACTGGAACATAGAGGGAATCAGACTCGAACACCTCTGAATCAGGTGCCATCTCGGACATAGGCTGCGAGTCCTCGACAAACGATGGAGCAAACTGGTTGTCGGACACGACAAGGGCCTGACTAAGATATTGCGTCTGTGTGGTCATGTCCTACAATTGTAGCACGCATTGACAGTGAGCATAGCACACAACATACCGGACAAACCATGAAAGCAAGAGCATACATGTACATCAGTATCATAGCAAGCACATGCTTCATCACTATCATACTAAGCATACAAGACAATCTATGAGCAGGAACATACATCTACAACAAACAACATGCTACAAATGGACCACCAATAGCTACAAATCACAGACCTAAGCATGATTCAACACAAGCACAAGGTTCAACTTCAAACTCTATTACTAATCTAGCCTATCACATGCTTGAACATCTAGCCCTACCATAAATTGCAACCGCAGCATAGCAATCAACCATATTAGCTCACAGATTAGACCACTAATCAACCATGCATCTAGATCAAACCCTAGCTGCAGCTCAGATCTAGCTAGAAGGAACAGAGAGAAAAGGGGATTGAACTCACAGAGGCCATGGCTGCAGCTTGAGGACGAGGGGGGACGATCGTGGAAGATGAACACCGGTCGGTGAAGGAGCTGACGCCGTGGACCGCCGGCCGATGAAGATGCGCCGCTTACCTGCTCGTCGGTGCCGATGCGCGTCGGCGGGAAAGCTCGAACGGAGGAAGAATGGTGGCGGGAGTTGGGGCGGTGAGGGGGTGGCTAAATAGGGGCGGACTCGGCGGGAGGTGAGCCGAAATCCTCCCGCCGATTTTTCGGCGATGCGGGCGAGATCGCGCCATCTTCCCTGCTCGCACGAGGGGAGAAGCGCGTCACCCTCCCCTGCCTCGCTCGAGCCAGGCTCGCGAGCTACTGCCGATTCGTGCGTTTCCCCTGGTCCTGGCCTGGACGTGCTTTAAGTTTCGTGTGATGCGGGCCGCACAGTAAACACAGGAAACCAAACAGGCCAAATTCTTCCCGCACGGGCCAGGCTGGGCCTAATGCGGGCAACCAAACACGCCCTATGTGTCGCTTAGGCCAACTCCAACACACCGACTCAAATATACATGGATTTTGTCTGTTTTTGTTTGTGTGGGTTGCCAAACGTTTGACGGACGCGGCCGGACAGCCGAACACCACATATGTACCCAACACGGGAGATGTAGTTCGAACGGTCGAGGAAGAGGTGGACGAGGAAGTGAGTCGTTGGTGGCCACGCACATCGGAGTGGCCATCAAGCTACGCGCCAAGCAGGGAGGCCGCCGCCTCAAGCCCGACACCCCAGCAGACCGGCTGCCGCAGAGCATGACCGTGCACGCGCATGTGCCAAGCCTCTGCCACTAGGGATGACGAAGACGCGCGGGATCTATGCCGCGAGCACCCGCCCCATCACGCTCGCCTTGCCGTGGCACGGGAACATGTGCACTCCGTCGCACACCACCAAGGATGGCTGCACATCGTGGCTGGCACATGTCGTCTGTCAGTCGCCGCCGCTGGCCGAGGTCGCGTTCGCCGCTGTGGTGTGGCATGCCGTACTCCTATTGCTCCTTCCCGCCCATGTCGCTCATGCTGCTTGGCCGGGGTCGAACCTGGGGAGGGCGACGGTGGCGCGGCAGAGTGGTGGACCTTGGGCAGCGGTGGCGAGGTAGGTGGGTTCGCCACCGCGGTGAGGTGCACGACACGGCGTAGTGGCGGGGCATCCATGGCCGATATGCGGCTGGGTGGGCTCCCCTTGTTTAGATGACAGACATAACAAACGCGTTTGGTATGTATCTGCTATGGATCCAAATTGATAGCTAATTTGGGACGAAAATTGATCCGAACAGACATAAGATGGACAAAAAAATGTGTATCTGCATTGGGCCAGTGTTTTTATGCATTTAGACTCAGACGTACACAACCAGACTGAATGCGGTGCGTTTAGTCTCGCGTCAAGGACGGGCCGGCCCAAAAAGTAGTAAGGACCCAGATCATTTTTTCTCTCGCATCCAGGCGGCTGGAACCCTAGCCGCAGCCAGGAGGCGAATCTTCTAGCGCCGTCCTCCGGCGGCTCCTCTCTGCCGGCGACCTCGGTCGTCGGTGGTGAGTGGGTCGCCGGATCCACGCACGTGGATCGTTTTTACTCTCTCATAGTTTACATTTTTATGTTGTTCATCGTCTTGACTTCGGCGGCAACGACGATGGCACTGAATAAAGATTCTTCGGATCCATCCCTGGTAAGGCCATCGGTCCTGTTAGAATAGATCCGAGGCATACGGTCGATCATCCGAGGACCAAGCAATCACACGAGCACGACACCGAGATTTGTTAACGAGGTTCACCGATATGGCTACATCCCCGGGGCTTGACTACGGGCGCTCCTCCCCATGACACCGTCACAATACCGCACCCCGGCCGCCCGGGCGCCGGCACACGCCGTCGGCTCCCCGCGTGCCTGTGCTATTATGTTGGCATAGTTTACATCGTGTGTCTACCCTCGCTATATATGAGAGTCCTAGGATACAAGTGTCCCACTTGGATACGACTCCATATCCTGTCTACACACCGTACGACTCGAAGTCCAACTATAACCTAACTTGTACAATAATATTCGACACAACTCTAACAAACTCCACCTTGGCGAATATTCTTCACCACCTTGAATTCATCCATGCGTCGAACCTCCATGTACATTGAACTTGAGATACGCCATGAGCACCGTTGCTACTCCCAGACTCCATGTGACTCCACCTGCAACTGTAGTCCCTTCTCGTCTTCTTCACAGTCAACCCTCGAGCAAAATTAAGTTCCCATTACTCTATTTTGTGCTCCCAACTTTCGGAGAATCCATTCAACACCATCACACACCGATAACTTATCTGCGTGAAAATGAACAACTCACATATTGGATGTCACATACAAGAGTTACCTGAACTCAACATCACCGCTCTTTCTTGACCGTCTGTCTGAAACTTGAAGGAATTTCACCGTCACCATGTGTCCCCACGAGTCAAATTCACAGTTGTCTCATCCTTTTTCCCGGATAGTCTCTGACATGTCCCACAGCTATAGCACTCCGCCTCCTTCTGTACTTGTCATCCGCACTTTGCCATGTGCACTGAACACCACAGAATATACGACCATGTACTCTCTCGGCTTTTGACAATTTCAGACTTTCCGCCACTTTCTCGGATTCTCCACGGTCAACTCCTGTCCATCAACTAGCACCGATAGACCTAGTCACCAACTTGAATCCGGTACTCGTCAACACTGCTTCAGCACCCCCTGCATAGTTTGTCTGACCACATGTTTGACCATCAGTGCCTTGGCCTGTCGCTGTGTCCCATGCTTACCGCACGCCTCGCCGCTATCACCGCATCGAGCCTCTGCTGTCCTGGTCGAGTCTCCCGGGTAGCTAGCCCCCACTGCCTCAACCCCCACTACAGAGAACCACCGATCATCACCGACCGATGCCCAGTATCACGTCTCCATCAGACCACTGGTACCCAGTCCGATCCACGTGTCTCTTGGTATCCCGCTGAAATAGGCTTCGACTCTCCGAATTCTTACGCCATAGCCCCTCCATCAGCACAGAGTGAAGTCTTCCGCCGGACTCCAGCTCCACCTTCAACATGACTCCATGGTGGTTGTACATGCCACCCTCCCGCGCCCTGTCAACTCCAAGGTCTCATGTGCACCGTCTTGAATCAACCATGCGCAATAGTCTGTTGAAGCCGCACAAGCCCTCAAGCCTGCACCACGTGTTTCCACGCCCCAGAAGTCGGCCATCATCATCATCACGCTCCTATGTCGTCGTTGCTGAAATCACCGTCGTCTTCTGCTTTGACTGACATCCCCGTCGATCCGTCAGACAGTCCAGTCCGACCCAGCCGAAATTATCCGACTGCAACCATGCTCCACCCTGCATCGTGCGCAAATCCGTGCATTGCTTGACGCCCTGTGTATGCATGATACTGCCACGGCATGCTCCAGACTCCTCCAAGACTTATACGCACGTCGTCAACCTGCCAACTGATACAATCCCGTGTGCAATTAGCAATGCCTCAAACTAAAAAATGCTTCTATGGTAGCTCCTGTGGCTGCACCATGTGCGTGCATCCACAACTCCCAATGTTATTTTCCTTTGTCCCATTGCTGTCTATGCCACTCCAATCCAATGGGTAGATTGTTCCTTTTTTCTCTCTAACAAATCTCATGTCCACATGCATCCTTCGGCTTAGCACATGTAAATCTCGCGCGATCCCACAGCGCCATTGACACGTCGTCCTCCGCTCCCGATCGTACAGTCCACCTGGCCTGCCCCACCAGCACTGCTTGGTTAGACCACTCCAGCAGCACCCATCCTGATTGGGCCTTGCCGCCCTCTAGGCTGCGCCAGGCCGCCAGGCCTCGCCTTGCATGAGCGCCCCGCTCGGCGTCTGCGATGCTGCTGCCTGGCCGTGTGCCCTAGCACGTGCTTCCTGTAGCCGCCGCTGTCCAGCCGCTACACAATGCATCACGTTACGCCGCTGCCTCTTGTACGCTGCTTCGAATCGATCTCGCTCACGAAGTCCTCCCACGTACACGTCGCCCGAGCCTCCGAGTCTGATCGGAATCCCGCCGAGTTTCACGCTGACGCCGCACATGCCACTTCTCCGATTGCACGATTTCCATGTCGTAAACTGCAACACGCCAAGATAACCTTGTTCCTGACCAGCCACGCGACAAGATCGACGAAATTCAGCTCCATCCGATCTTCACATTCGGCTTCAACCAATTCTGATCTTGGCTTCCGTGCACTAATCTGTCCTCTAGAGCGACTCTGCAACCTCCTCGAACCTTGCTCATGATACCACTTGTTAGAATAAATCCAAGGCATGCCGTCGATCATCCGAGGACCAAGCAATCACACGAGCACGACACCGAGATTTGTTAACGAGGTTCACCAATATGGCTACATCCCCGGGGCTTGACTACGGGCGCTCCTCCCCATGACACCGTCACAATATCGAACCCCGGCCGCCCGGGCGCTGGCACACGCCGTCGGCTCTCCGCGTGCCTGTGCTATTATGTTGGCATAGTTTACATCGTGTGTCTATCCTCGCTATATATGAGAGGCCTAGGATACAAGTGTCCTACTTGGATACGACTTCATATCCTGTCTACATACCGTACGACTCGAAGTCCAACTGTAATCTAACTTGTACAATAATATTCGACACAACTCTAACAGGTCCTATGGTTGGGGATGAATTTGGAAACCAGTCTGTTCAAGTAAGTATGGCATGGCGGCGGCGTCATCCTTGCGGGGGGCCTGTGTTCTCGGGCTCCGCCGTTGCGACGGCGTTTGCTCCAGCTTTGGCGCGGAGCTTGGTAGGTAGTCCAGGAGCCGATACAGATTGTGGTCTGCACTGACGACATCTGCAAAACGGAACGTGTGCTGGGTTTGTGGTTCATGGATGGCAGGTATGGTTTCCTCCTTCGACGTCTTAGTCATGGTGGGGTGCCAGATCTGGAGTTCGATGGCGTGTCCGGGGTGTTGACCTGGTCTAATTCTTTCAACGGCAAGGGCTTCACTTTTTGGTGAGCCACCTTGGAGGTCCGCAAAGCTGCATATCAGCGATGGAGGCACGTCAAGGTAGGATGAGGAGGTGATCCGTCATTCTTTTCTTTGGTGGCTGCTATGGTGGTGCTGGAGATGGGTGACGGGCATTAGTGTCAAGCTCAGAGATGTTCTACTATCTTTTCAGTTTTGTCTTATCGATCCTTACATTTTATAATATGAATGAGACATGTATTACCATGAAAGAAAAAGACGTACCGGCCCTGTAACAACCGAGCATAGCTTCTCTTTCGTTTCTTTCAATACGTCGTTCCTTTGTTCGCTCTTTTTCCTTTCTTACATTTGTTTATATTTTCAAAATATTCTTTTTTGCAAGCTTTTCAAAAAAATTCTAAATACATATATTTCAGAAATTAATTGTTTTAATTTTTCAAGCATTAAGGAAGTGTAAAAAAAGTTGTTATTGTTATGTAAAAAAATGTTGATAGCATTCAAAAATATGCTTGTGACATTTGAAAAGCTTACATGTTTCAAAAAATGTACGTGAACATTTAAAACAATTAAAGAATGCAAAATACAATTTTCATGAAAATTGAAAAAAAAATGTTTTGTATCATTCAAAAAATGTACGTTGAATTTAATCAAATGTTCACACATTTAAAAACAATATGCCCATGACATACAAAAATGTTTATACATTGTAAAACAAAGTAGTAGCATATCATAAAAAATGGTTCAACATGTATTTTTAAGAAGTTTAACATGTATTTGAAAAATGTAAGCATGTATTTAAAAATATTAACATGTATTAAAAAAATTATATGAAAAATGTACAATGTCTATGAAAATAGGGGACATCAAAACATGTATTTTTTTAGAAATTGTTAATCATGGATTAGTTAAACATTTATAAAAATATGCTCAAATACATATACAATATGAATGAAAGAAAGTAGACATATGTTGAAGGAAAGGAAAAAAAGCAATGAAAACCACGAAAATGGTAGAGAAAAATGAAAGCAAAGAAAAGAAAGAAAACAAAATAAAGCTGAAAAACGAAAAATAAATGAACAGAAAACTGGTAGACAAACATAAAAAAGAAAAAGACCGGTGACAACAAAAAAAACAAAAAAACCAAAGAATGAGACAATAAAACTGAACAAAACCATAGAATACCATAAAAATGATGAAAACCATAAGAAAAAACACAAAAAATGAAATAAAAAACAAAAGAAACTAGAAAACACACAAAAAGAAAAAACTGGGAAAACAGTAAAAATGGTAAAAACACAAAGAAAGAAAAGAAAAACTTAGTGAAAACTGACAAAAAGATCAAAGAATGAAATAAACCAATGAAAACCGGACCAGCCCAACCAATAGACACAAAGAAGAAGAAGAAACCATCAAAACTCTAAACGAGCGAGCGAGTTGTAATGAAACCCATGCGAGCCAGCAAGCAAACAAAAAAAAAGAACTAATGAAGCGGGCTGGTCCAGTAACCAGGCGAGGAAAAAATCTTCAGATGAGACATATTATATCTCACTACGAGCGACACATAGCCCTGGCGGTTCAACAGGAGCCAACAATATTGTTTTGGGCTGGACAGGTAGTTTATTGGTACCTTGGCAGGCCTGTGGCCCTTTCTGCAATTTTTTTAGTTGCCTTTCTACATTATTACTGCCCCCGTCTCGTAATATAAGAGCGGTTGGACAGAGGGAGTAGCTTATTATGGCAGATTTTATTTCTATTTTTGTCACGAACTTACTCCCCCCTCGAAAATATAAGGTGCAATCATTTTAGTGAAAGTCAAACGTAAATCTGTTTGACCAACATTATGAAATAAAATATCACCATTCACTATATAAAATAAATAAAATTTGAAAATACTTTTATTGATGCATGTAATATTGCAATTTTGGTATTGTAGCTATTAACACTTTTTTCTAAAAACTTGATCAAACATGCATAGTTTTAACTTAAAAAATAATAAAAGATCTTGTATTTTAGAATGGTCCGAGTATAACGTATCCCTCTTCACATATAGGCGGGCACAAGTGGCCCTACAAAAGGAAGCATGTTTTCAAACTGCTACAAGGGACGCTCCCAACTACTTCATTCGTTTCTAAATATTTGTTTTTTAGAGATTTCAGATGAACTATCACATACAGATGTATATAGACATATTTTAAAATATAAATTCACTCATTTTGCTTAGTATATAATTTTTTTTTCGAAACGGAGGCAAAAGATTTGCCTCATTCATTAATTTAGCAGAGAATTGCCCAGTTAATCAACGGAAAACCGGGCGAGAACCGTCACAAACCGTTGAGCGGCACACCAAGATATCTCACGCACACCTTTACAAAGAGTGCCTCGTCAAGCTAGCACACAAGCGTCATCGTCATCACTCCTCCCCAAACAGGCGTCATCGCCATCCCTAATCCCTGAGCAAGCGACTCTGACTTCGCCGTGGACGAACGTCGAACCAACACTCACCGCAGAGGCTGTGTAGGAAAAATATGAAGATCCATGCTAGAACTCAACCACCCACATCGAGGCGACACATCTCTGACTCTTGTTGAATCTCTAGAAAAATAAATATTTAAAAACAGAGGGAGTATATACCAAAAGAAACATTTTAATCTTACTATGCATGCGTCGATAGATTACCACAGAATGAGGGGAAATCAGGGAATGGGTGCCCATGACAAAGAACAACCAGCTGATTTTACACAAAAGTATCACCACAAGAGTCACAAGCAGTTGTGGAGCGCTGTTAAAGGGTACTAGAGACCTTGTAAGTTGCGAGAAACACCCGCCCACAGGCCGGTATCCCACTGTGTGGTACATGAAAGAACGCAATCAACAAGGAGGTGTTTGTTTCAGAAAATGTTACCCGTCATCCTTTTACGCTGTAAAGAGAAAATGTTGCTCGTGTTTGTTTAATCCACACCGTAAACACTTCCCTCTGTATAAGGGTGCAGCCCAGTTATTGATCGATACCGCACACCCCTACCGGTAATTGCGGTACCGTTCCCTCCTCCTCTCCCCGGGCGCACTTCTCCCCGCATGACCCCTTCCTCCTCCTCTCTCGAGCGCACTCCTCCCCACATGACCCCCTCCTCCTCCTCCCCCTCCCGCCCGAGCGCACTCCTCCCCATCACGACCTCCTCCTCCTCATGCGCCGCCGCCTCCTCTCCGCCGAGACCGGAGCAACCAACAACGCTTGTGATAGGGAAGGGTTGGCGGCGCTTGACATTGGAGGCCGCCGTGAGTGCACATGCTCGGGGACGGACGACGGCGCACAAGACCCGAGCGGCCAAAGATACTTGATCTCAGGGACTGTCGGTGGCACACAAGATCCGAGCGGCTGTCGGCGCTTGATTTCGGGGACGACCAACACCGTTTGAGATCCTGGTTGCTTGGGGTCGAGCAAGAGCAGGCCATCTACGGGGAGGATGGTGGCCGGCAAGCAGCATGGGCGGGCAAGAAGAGTAGAGCGAGGCAATTGATTCCTTTACTTGACGTGAACCAAACAAATTTGGAAAAAAAAACTCATTACACCTCCTTAAATGTTGTGATCTGATTACATTAACATTGTCGTTACCATTTCTGTAGCCAAACACCTCCTAAGTGTCATCGGCATTGACTACAAGCTCCGCCAGAGCGCCATGATACCGGAGAGGTCCTTCCGACATCATTCTCTTCGGTCTTTTTTAGTTTGCATATAAGTTTTAGCCGAAGTCAAAGTATCTCTATTTTGACCAAACTTATAGAAATAAGTATCAACATTCACAAAGTCAAATCAATATTATTAGATTCATTACGAAATGTAGTTTCATAAAATATATACTCCCTCCGTCCCAAAATTCTTGTCTTAGATTTATCTACATACAGATGTATCCATTCATGTTTTAGTGTTAGATACACTAGTAAAACGCCCGTGCGTTGCCACGGGCTTTTGGAAAAATTTAAGATGCTACTTATGGAGCTAAAATAACTAAAAATAATGTCGTCTCAACTAACTCACATCTTTTTCTTGACAATCAGCTAACACACATCATACTATCATACTATCGAAGCCTTCCCCACCTTCGGCTATCAGTTGGCCATTCACAAGAGGGCGGCGGGCGCGGGCGCTAGACTTGGTCATCTACGGCCTTGCGGCAGCCGAAGATCGAGTTGGACGTGGGGGTGTAAGGAGGGAAACAAGCACGGAAGGAGCAGCGGCATTGCGACGGGCAGTCGTGCCACGGCCTTTACCTTTTCCCGGGCAACAGCCAGAGGCCACCACGCTCCTCGGCTCTCCCTCCTCTCTTCCATGCCTGGCAACAAGATGGGCGAGATAGAGAGGAGGCAACCAAGATGTTTTTCTTTATGGCGACCAAGATGCTTTTGTTTACTCGTGCCACGGATTCCTTACAGCCCCACCCTCGAGCGAAAAATTATCTCTTCTTTCCAAATTTATCTTCTTTTGCTGCTTGGTTTTTCATTATTCTCGTCAAACAAGAATTGCCTTGCTATATAACCTCATCAAACTAATATCATACACTTTTATGGATCCACTAATATAAGTTCATCATTATTTCGTTACTAAAAAGGATGGAACTCTAAAATGTTAAACAGCATGGTACACCAAATAATGTGAACTGATTGTATAATCAAACAATTTAATTCAAAATTATAAGATCTTAGGCATTTAATTACAAAACCAATATGTTTGTGTTGAATGTTATGTTTGCTCACTTTTGCAACCAAGTTCTTCTTGATATATGTACACCAATTTTAAAGCAAATGTAGAGTAGCAGAAACAACCATTTCTCCCTTTTTCCTTCTTCTAGAAATCCAGTAATAGACTAATGATATAGACTGCTATGTTTCCTTTAGATGTAGGTCCTCCTTGATTATGATGTAGGGTCTCGTCGGGCCACCGAAGCCCCTCCGTCGTCACTCCCTCCCCCATAACTACATCCTCCTCCTTGAGTCACCGCGCCAACCCGATCCCGCGTCAGTCTGAGCGCCCGACAGTTCCCGAGCGTTACTCACCCGGCCTCATGATGTGCGACTTCGTCACC
Organism: Triticum timopheevii; assembly: GCA_963921465.1. Lineage (NCBI taxonomy): Eukaryota > Viridiplantae > Streptophyta > Magnoliopsida > Poales > Poaceae > Triticum > Triticum timopheevii. The sequence goes on along the minus strand of OY997262.1, from coordinate 271,482,726 downwards.
AGCATGCCCTTGCACCACCTCATGCATGCCTCCTTCATCGACCAACAGCGGCCACGGACGAGGTCAACAGGCACTAAGCCCTTGACCACCGTTGTGTGCGCTGCTCTCCCTGCAACAGTGTATCAATTTTCAAAATGGTGTATCAATTAGCTCCGGTGTTCTACTTATGGCTAAAAAATTGTCTTTGATTTTTTATTTTGACCCGATTGAAATTAAATGGCTGCAATGAAAAAGGAAATTGAATTAGATTACTTCACTATCATACTACTAATCTATTCTAAGTAGATTCAAAGATAATATAATAGAAAGACTCTAAAGTACCAAATTCTTCGAAAACACACATAAGAGAAACTTAGATAACTGTGAACTCCAAATGCCTGAACAAAGAATCAAAATTATAGAATATGCACAAGCATGAGCACAAAAACACAATTTATGGAGCCCAGGAAAGGTTTCATGGAGCAAAAATATTCTATTCTACATAATGATCTTTGCTCCTTGGGACTCATTTATACGGGTTTTTGCTTTGCTCTGACCTAGCATCCTGACCAGTCCCTCATATTTTTGTTTTAGCTCTTTATCTAGTTGTTTTTATCAGTTCGATGAAAATATATCGTCCTGCGAGTAATATTACAAACCGGTGGGGTGCTACCCCCCAGTTATTCTTCAACAAAAATGGCTTTATTAATTCTTTTCCAAAAAAATCGTTGACAACAACAACTAACAGTCATGGATACATTTCCACTTCAAACATGTCGTTACTTGCCCGAGGTTGATGTAGAGGTCCTTGACGTCGCTCTTGAGCTCCTGGTTGCCATTCTCGAGGTCAAAGAACACCTACAGAGATATTAACCACCACAACCATTTCAAATCTTGACAAACCAAAACGAAAGAGCAATCCTATATATAGGGGGAAAAACACATGAATGGCACAAAACCGGCGACGATTCCTTGTTATAGAAACTGTTATGCGCACTCATTTTCTATTTGGATAATATTTTGTTGAACAAATCGTTGCTTCAGTTCAGTACCAGTGCCACATCGATGTGTTTCACCTGATCAGTACTACAGGGTCTATCTTTGTGCAAAAAACTATAACGATGCTACGAACTTGTCGCTCTGCACCGGCTCAAAGGGCAACACGTTCTTGTTGAGGTCTGGTCCCCGGCCAGCCATTGCATGTGGAGCTGTCGCAGCTCCCAGCCGACGTCGTCCAGGTGGAGCATTGGCGACTCCCAGGTCGCTTGATTTAGATGAGTTGATCCAGGTCCAACGCCGCTCCGACCTCCTCTTTGACGGGCTCCATGCCCTTATTGATGTGCCCATGCCAGTCTAAGGAGGCTGGCAGCTCAGCTATTGCCTGAATTACATGCCTGCTCACAAATTTAAAAACAGCTTGGCTAAAATCTCATATCACTTTCAGAATATAACTTGATGAAACAGAGGTATGATAACAAAACCATGCAATGAACCAGGATTTTTGATAAATAAAATCAAAAGTACATGTTTTACTCCAACAAGCTATACTACAATATTTCAGGTGACTCGGTTCTATCAGCACACTGATGACATAATAGATGCATTGTTCTAAGAAATAGGTACTCAGAACTGGAAATATTACCTATTTGGTAAGTGCAAGCTTCTGCCTATGGAAGTATGGATGCTTTCTATCCATCACCACAAATGAACAGAGAAACAGGGAGCAGAAGAACCCAAAACCGAGACGCTAAATGAGAGGGATAGGGCTCACAGAAAGGGTCTTCTCATTGCAGCAGCATCAACATTTGCTCAAGCCAAATCCCTCCGGAGTTGCCCACGCCTTACTCTTTGACCGACCAGACCTCCTCCAATGGTTGCCGTCAGCTCTCGCCTCCTCATGCACCCCCTTGTATTTTGTGCTTCAGCACTGAACACGAACAGAAGATTCAGCTAGTGATACTATAGATCTAACAATTGGGGAATCATATAAGTGAACTTACATCCATGCTTGACAGATCAAACCATTTCGTACCTCCTGGCAACAGTACCGAGCATCCCAAGAACCTTGTATGTCATGTATGGAAGAAGAGTGAAACAGACAAAGATTTCATGACTGTGTAGCACTGGCAAGTCCCTTTTCCATGACTTCATCAATAACCGCTTCATATGTGTGCAATCCTTTGAAGTAAAGTGTACTTCCATCCTACATCGTCACCAATAAAACATCACTTCAAGCAACAGAACGTCAACGCACCCGGATTCAGAATACACATACACTTTGTGGGCCTACAGAAATAAAATTGAAATAGTAATCAGGACAAAATCTTTTTTGCAAAAGTGCACTCTAAATTCAGATATAACGTTTTCAAAAATCCAGTGATGCTAAAGAGGACATATCTTGCACATATTTGAAGAAGCCACCATCATCCCGCATTGGTCATGGCAGTGAGAAACAATCAGAAGTCCTAAAGCAGAGTAGGATCTATTAGAGAAAATTTGAAAAGGTGTGTTAGTATGTGACCATAAAATAAGGTTGTAGACAGACCAGGAATACTCGTTTAGATCATCATAATTACACCATGTTGAATGTGGTGTTTTTCCATGCTGGATTTTTTCTGCCTCCTACCAGATATAAGAGAACGATCTCCATTACCAAGAAGCTCCTTCCTTTCTTTCAAGAGTATGTGTTCGACCCAAAGGCATTTTTTTCGCATCATTATCGGAATCAACTCCCCGAATCGCCTTTCTCTGTATCTATCTTTAACATATTTGCTAGCCCTGAAATCTATAGGGAAATTAGACGCAAACTATGACAGAAAAGTATGAAACACAGTGACAACAGAATTAGCTCACCCCTTCATACTGCTGTAGAGTAGAGTATTTATATATGATCTCTGGTTAGTGTAGTAAGCTGATCTTTAATTCCAAAGGCAAGTGCACCATCGGCATGTGGTTCTGCAAAAATCATCACTAAAGCAATCATATCAGAAATCCATGAACTGTCATGTGTACAACAAGAACAAGGAAAAAAGGACCACAAATGGGTATCCAAAGGCAAGAACAATAATAAACAACAATACAATTTATTTATAAACAAAATTATTAGCAGCCAACAGACACTTAATCTTTTTAGAAACTGGAAAGTTTGATTTCATAACATAAGTGTGTTCTTTCATAAGGCACAATATCTGAAGCATTTCAATCTATACTCCAAATAACAATAGCCAACACCGTGACTAATAGTATATCAGGGAAGAACATTAGGTTCATTTTTTTCATGAGGCAACAAAAATATATGATAAATATCTTCCTGCGTATTAGCAACAGGAGGGATATAAATAAGCATACAAGTTGTACTCCAGCTTAGATTGCACCATACACCTCCATTAGTCATAAAATTTAGGAATAGTGGAGCCTGTTTTAATGATGGAAAATACAAAATGTTTGTAGTCAATAAAATCAATATATAGAGTGAAAAACGAGGCAAACTCATTCTGTAACTTCTTAAGCTTCAGCTTCCCAGATTTGTACTAAATCCCACCTCAACAGCCCAAAATTACGACCGTGTTGAACTGTTCCATCTCAACAGCCCAAAATTACTAAATCCCATCAAAAACTACATGTTGAACTGTTCCAAAGCACCATTAATCAGAACATGTACAAAGAAACAAAGGAGTGATCAACAGCCAAAAATAGGCTAAATTACGAACCTGAGAATCAGGTCATGGGGTTCAAGGGGAAACTCCTTCGCGCCCTGCTGGCGGGAGTTGAGCACGACCGTGGACTCACCAGTGTCGTCGAAGCTGCAGGACCTGCTGCTGCTGCTGCTTGACATCGCGCTGCTGTCCCTTGCAAAGTATTATTCTGAACACTCTGCGAAACGCCCGTCTGAATTTCCATGATGGCACGAAACTAAATGTAAGTAATATTGCTCTAGGAAATACAGGAGTACTCCAAGAGTGCTCTGTTCATCTGATGGATTGTGCGTGTGCCAAGAGCCAGGCCAAGATGCACATTTAGTATGCATAGGAATAAAAAAAGAAACATACTTTCAATTTCAATGGGATCCCTCGGGAAGTTCCTTTGCAGTAGAACATACCTTTACTCGAAGATTTCCCTTTTACTTTTCGAACCAGGATGTAAAATCATTTTCAGCGTATTAGTTGTCTTTATCTTCTCCATCAGATCCAGCCACATATACATGAATGAACAAGTGCCGTAGTGAATTCTATAAATTACAAACTATTTGAAGGTTGAAGCGCATAAATCAAGTGATTGTTATGCGTGCAATTAGACACTGGAGCAGATGATGTACTACCCAAAGCCAAGCCTCATATCATTTGTAGAAACTGCAAGCCAAATCAAACAACAACAAAATTGAAGAGCACCATTTACCTCTGAATGGCAAGCATCCCCTCTTGAAAAAGCTGATCCAAGTTGAGGTAGCCCAAGAATCCACATGCGCTGTGGTGAAGAGGAGGTAGGTTGGCAGCCCCATCGCCTTGTCCACGTGCACCGCAGATCCTATGACACTGTCAGCGACAACACGGATCACCGGTAGAACTCTGTTCGTCCTTCCGTGCCTCCTGACAAGCTCCGACGCGTGGTGTCGTGCTCGGAATGAGGGAGCTGGGCAAGCGGCCTATGCGTTGCTACGGACGGCGGCGGCGGCGGCCCTGAGAAATTGCAAACATAAGATATTACAAAATGGAAGGCAATATAGTAACAACCATATTAGCATCCTGACACATGGAACTGGAAAATTGAGGGACATGTACAGTAGCTACAATACCATACTTACCACTCAGATTAGCATAACCCACCAGTCAGATTAGCATAACCCACATCTATCTAAATGACAAGAAATTTAGGCTAAAATACTTTAGGATAAACTGGAAGGCAATATAGTAACACCCATATTAGCATCCTGACACATGGAACTGGGAAATCGAGGGACATGTGCAGTAGCTACAATACCATAACTTACCAGTCAGATTAGCATAACCCACATCTATCTAAATGACAGGAAATTTAGGCTAAAATACTTTAGGATAAACTGGAAACATTAAAAGATAGTTCTGCAAGGCTCACCTTAAATAGCAGTACTTACGAAGCAAGATAGCATGTCTTGAAGATTCATCTTGTATGCACCTAGTAGCAGATATTCCGAACATGTACCGAAAACATAATGAGAGAACTGTGAGTTGCATATTCCTATAGGTAAATGCAATGGCTTACAGTACAAAACACGTGTACTACCGTCAATGCTATCTCCAGAAGGTGTTGCATTGCCAATGTGTTAGTGATAACGCATAGCAATATGCATAAAGGCATACAACAAGAGGAAAACAAGGAGAAGGCCGGGGTACGCTCCTCCATGGATCTGGCAGCAACGACTGTGGCTACCTTGCTGCCGTCGTCGGCGGTGGCCGGGAAGCTCCGCCGGTTGTGGCCACGGCCAGATCCGGGGAGCACGGTGACGGGAGGTCGGGGAGGGAGAAGAACGGCGGAGGTGGAAGTCCCCTTCCGTCGATCTAGCGACGTGTAGGATCCATCCGAGATGAGGTCGATGGAGGTGAGGGCCGGCCGGCTTCGGCGATTGCGGACCTCGGCGGCGACCTGGAGGCGGCGGTGTGTCACAGTCGCAACCTGGAGGCGGCGGCTCCTCTCGGTCCTCAGCTGCAGCGGCTAGTCTCGGATCTCGGTGGCGGCTCCTCTCGGTCCTCAGGCGCGGCGGCTACTCTCGGACGTTGGCGGCGGCGCTGTGACCTGCGGTTGCGTCAGGAAGAGGACGGCGGCGGCGTTTACTCTCGAGGGGATCGAGAGGAGCCGCGTTTGGTGTCGGGTGGGTTTTTTTGGGTGCGTGCGTGCGGTGTGGGGATGTGACGAAAAAAAACCAACGAAAAAAAACCGGACGAAAATGATGGGACGAAAATGGTGGGACGAAAATAAAACCCGGAACGCGACCTACCGCATTAGGAGTAGAGATCCGTAGTTAGATAAATCTAAAACAAGAATTTTGGGACGGAGGTAATATTTGGTACTGTGGTGCTGATACTTTTTAATATAAATTCGGTCAAACTTTATAAAGTTTCACTCAACACAAATCTAATATGCGAAGGAAAAATGACCGGATGGAGTACATGGGATGGAATTCAAAATTCCTTCTTGACCGTTCTGCATGAGTGAGATAATACCAAGTGATTATTACTGCAGAGGTCCTTTCGGTGCGTCAAGGCAGGAGCTTCGTACAGTAAGGCTTCCGCGAGACGGCAGCGGAAGATGCTACCTTCGTATCACGTGTGGCACGTCATGTATATTAATTTAATTAATTCATTCGGATAATTCTGCGCACGTGTAAATTTCTTTGAAGCTATCATGTAAGAAAAGTATACATCAGAGAACATGTAGGAAACCCACACAGAAGCTAACAACCGAACAAAATAACGGTATACGTGCGTGCTTCTTGAAGTTGGGGAGACCGGACGGACTTTTGACAGCATTTCCGTCGTGTGTGTGGTGCGAATAGAACGCACGTCAACCCTTGAACAGTTCGTTTCCAACAGTCAATGCAACACATTTGTGCAAGTGCAATACAACACACGCAACACTCCGCGCATGCTTTTTTTAAAGAGAAATGTGCATGCTTTTCTTACAAGAAGAACAGACAGTGTGATCATGCAATCGTGCTCGGATGAACACGCAGTTTGTTCACCGGAGTGATATGCATTTCCGGCGAAGCATATAAAAAGGTGGACGCTACACGTCGGCCAGGTGAAATTTGAATAAGATCGGTCGTCTTGGCAGCCGTTGGATGATGAGGGCGCCAACCATTCTATTTCTGTCCATCGGTTATAGTCCTGCGCAACAACGACCATATTGCGCTCGACCTGGCGCAACACAACCCCTGTTGCACTCCGGCTCAAACATTCTCCTGTCATTGCAATATGTCCTATGTTGCGGTTGCAACGGGCCCTTGTTGCAACCTGCCATTGAGCACATCAGCCATCCATTTGTGTGTGTGTGTGTGTGTGTGTGTGTGTGTGAGAGAGAGAGAGAGAGAGGAACGGCTCGCTAGAGATAGTGGTGGGCGGGGAGTGGATGTACACGGGGGAGTGGGGACGGAACCACTGCAAGCGTCGCGTGGGGATAGGCGACGGACACTTGCAATGGAATCAATTGGTTGAAATGAAGCATTTAATTAGCTCAACTGGTTCGGGGAATGGATGTACAAACCCAACACAGGTTCAAATACTCACGGTGGTAAATTTAGATTCCTATTTATGCTTGAGGACCAGGCTTTTCTGGTACTCACGCATTTATTAAGGACTAGGCTCGGTGCGTAACCGAGATTAAAAATCCTAGTACTCATATTTAAAAGGCCGTACGATTTCCTAGTTGGTGCAGTGGCTGGGGAAGTGAAATTCTCCTCCAATTTTTTATGGCTGCATGCATCGCCCGGATGCAGAGGTTGGGGGTACATCCTCCTTTTCCAAAAAAAATCTCATATAAATTTTGTGATGATACCCACATATTGCTGTGAAAAATGATAGTAATATATTTTAATAAAATTTAGAATATCAACATTTCAAATAATAATATGTGAACTGAATCTAAAAACACATAATTTAATGTACTTAATTGTTATATTATTATAACATATTTACTGAACAATAGTAGCATAATAGAATTGAAATGACTAAACATTTTCTCATTTATGTTTGCATGTTAAGGTGAACCTCTTTTATGCATGATGACATGTCAAGATACTATGGTTGCTTGTTAAGAGAAGTAGATTAGTCTAGATTGCCTATTTAGAATGTACTGTATGATATTATGGTTCAAACTTTATCTAAATGTAAAAGTATAATCTGCACGAAAAAAAAAACTTGTGTGTGAGAGAGAGGCGAACCCGTTGTCTCCAGCTAGAACCAAATTAATAAGCCCCAAATTGGTACGAAAGCAATATTACATTTAAAATCCGTACGGTTCAACCCTATTGTTTTCTATGCACCCCGCAAAAAAAATGTTTTCTATCCAGACCCTGATATATATTAAATATGCATAATACTCTGTATAAGGTAGTTGCTCCAAACTTCTACAAAAACAATTCTAGAAGGAATACATAAAGCACTGAGGTCATGAAGCTATTTCCTCACCAAAGACCGGATCTCATGCTCTTCTTGCGACACCATGAAGATGGCACAATGGCTGCACCGAATAAGTAATTTTACCGGAGCCGGAATGTACCGGTGTTGGGTCCATTGTCCATCGGTTTCATCAAGATCCGTGCAGTCTGACCCGGTATAACACAATAATTCATTCCAGCAACTATACTTCGTAATATGGTCTAACACAAAACAGTGACTAGCAGCTTTTTGCAGAAGAAAGAGTGAGAGAGTTAGAATTGGGAGACAGACCCTGCATGCATTCTCTCTCCATACAAATGACATGTACTTAATTTCATCCTTCAATTTTGAACGATTGTTATCTGTTAAATGGAATGTCCATTTTTGAAACTTTTTATATATTTGGAATCTTGGTGACAAGATCTTTAGAACAAGATCAATCTTGGATATATTTGAAATACTTTTTATTTTATATATTTCGGTTATCTTTGAAATGACTTTCGCAAAATATAAAATTGTTTTGCTTTGAAAAGATATTTCATATATTTGAAATAATCAGTTTCAGACACGCAACAATCTATTTTACATAGCTGAAATAACCAGTTTCACATATTTAAAAAATGGACCTAAATTGTTGCATAAAACTCACTTGACTCATTTCAGAATATAAATTCACTCATTTCAAAAAACTTATTTCAATCCTTAATTAAGAGACCAATTCCACAGGTTTTGCCAAAAAAGACTTGATTTCTATCATTTTGATTTACTGATTTCAATTATTTCAAAAAGCATATTACAATTATTTCCAAAAACAATTTCACTTGCTTCATAAAACATATTTTGCTCATTTCAAAAAAGTTTTGAAATAATCAGTTTCACATGTTTAAAATAACTAGTTTCAAAATTTTGAAATAACTAGTTTCACGTATTTCACACCGAAAAAATGTGGCATGTGTATTTAAGAGGATTTCACTCATCTTAAAAATTTGGTTCCATTTATTTCAAAAAACTAATTTCATTTACATAATTAGATTTCACTCAATTTAGAGAAACACATTACACTCACTAAATTGTAATACTATGTTTCACTCGTTTCAAAAAACTGATTTCGCTCATTCCAAAAGATAGATGTCACACATTTCACTAGTTTCAGAAAACAAATTACACTCATTTACAAAAGATATATTTGTAACTAGTTATTTCATTGAGATATGTATTGAAAAATATGAAATTACTTCCCTGAAATATATTTCAATGCGGTGTTGCAAGTTGTGAAATTAATTTTCGTGAGAATATATGAAATTACTTCTCCGAAATAAATGAAACTGTTATAGCATATATTTGTAACTTATTAAATTTAAAATAAGTGAAACTTACATTTTGATGTGATTGAAATAGAAAAAGTTAAACTTGTTTAAATATATTCAAAATTGGTCTTGTTCTACAGATCACATGTTCAGGAATTTGAATATATAAAATTTTTCAATAATAGAAAATTAGTGTTAGAGATATTGTCCATCTAAAATTATAAACAAAGATAAAATGGATGGATTTGTGTGTGTGTGAGAGACGAGAGATTCTGCATGCATGCATGCATACTGTTCGTGTTGAAAGGTACTACACCTGACACTGATTAGACTAAAATCAGAAATACAAGAGATATTTTGCAATAAATATTTTCATATACACATGCACATGATCCCGCAACTTTAGATGTGGCAGCACCTCATTGGTGGGAAGATCTTCGGTAGCTCCCGGCTCCGGTAAAAAAACACTTTGCGATGGCTGCACAGCACACCCACGAATGCCAATGGGGGTTCTGCAGCTATCTTGAGCTGCAACGTGTTGGAAATATGAGCAAATTACTATGAGATTTAATCAGAATGAACAAAAGATAAATCATGACAGCAATAGCAGAGATTAAACTAATCATGTGAACTATCATAGTAGATGAACAGATCACATCTATGGCACATACTAGAAACATGAATTCTACCACGATCTTGAACAGGAAGGATAGAATCACATACGGTGCAGCGGGAGCAGCACCGCCGGCGTTGACGTTGTCGCCCATGTCGTCGAGGATGAGGTTGCCGAGGTCGGGGAAAAAGTCGTCGTTCGCTAAGTCGTTGCTGCCAGCAGCAGTCGCGCGAGTGCGCTCCCCAAAAACCATATGAAGCGGCGGCGGCTAGGGTAGACGTCTGCCTGACTATATAGTGTGGGTCGGGTAGGTCGTGGCAGTAAACCCCACGTCCGAGTTGTCACGATCCAAAACGTGCATAACTCTGTCCTCGGCTTGGCTCAATCCCGCAACCCGCGTCGTGGCGAGGCGAGCGAGGAGCAGGAGTGCGCGTGTAGGTCTCCTCTTCTCATGCTCATACAAGTGGTAGAAGAGCTCACCTTATAAAGAGATGCAACTCTCTCTCAACTTTCGGGGTGGGACTAAACTTTAGCCTCACTCACTCCACTCATGTGTGCATGAATGGGCCAAGAGAATTTCAGAATTTTAGTTGGGCTTTGGGCCAAAGGCCTACTAGCAAAATTCCAACAATCCCCCAGAAAGTCTCATTGGCACATATGATCATTTAGGTCCAAAACATTGTTTATATACCGGTGCTTAGTGGAGACTGTGAAGTTGAACTTCCACTTAGAGTTTTATGCTACATTAGATCACAACTTGAATAGTGGACTATGCATTGAACTACAAGTTATCCGCGAAAACTAGTTCCACACAAATTCTTGACCGATACTGGGCTGCCGCAAGGCTTCCCCGCGGGTGGAGCGTATACGTCATACTCCAGGGCCTTTCATGAATTTATTAGAGAACACCCAATTCTCATAGGCTGCGACGTTAGTAGTCAAATTCATATAGGTGTGTTCCTCAGGAGATGCTCTGCAGGACAACATCTCTGCTTACTCAAATAAGCTACTTGGAACACATTAAGATAAATATCAACCTGCCATATAGATCAGAAGAGTATTGCATCTTTATGGAGTGGGATAATTAAAATAGGGATACTCTCCTCTCAGCTGACCAACAGCTTGTCTCCCACTTCTACTTCACGGGATCTCCGATCACATAGAGTGGGTTACCACTATGGACAACTCATGCGGTGGGTCTCAAACCCATCTCCATTGATTCATTATCTATCACATTACGTGATAAACCCTTTGTGAAGGGATCTGCCAAGTTTTTCGTTGTTTGGATGTAATCCAACGTAATAACTCCGGAGTTCCTCAATTTTCTGACAGATTTTAGTCTCCTCTTCACATGCCTTGAGGACTTCATATTGTCTTTAGAACTGTTTATCTTGACGATCACAGTTTGATTATTACAGTTCATCAGGATAGGGGGCATTGGTTTTTCAACCATAGGTAAGTCCATCAAGAGCTCATGAAGCCACTCTGCTTCAACAGTGGCAGTGTCTAATGCTGTGAGTTCTGCTTCCACAGTTGACCTCGTTAAGATGGTCTGCTTGCAAGACTTCCAGGAAACAGCACCACCACCAAGTGTAAGAACATAACCACTCGTGGCCTTAATCTCATCAGCATCAGATATCCAGTTTGAGTCACTATAAGCCTCCAGTACCCATGGATACCTAGTGTAGTGAATCCCATAGCTCGCAGTGCCTTTCAAGTAGCGCATAACTCTCTCAAGTGCACGCCAGTGATCATCTCCCGGTTTTGACACAAACCGATTCAGCTTGCTCACAGCAAAAGAGATGTCAGGCCTCGTGGCACTCGCCAAATATATAAGCGAGCCAATAATCTGAGAATACCTCAGTTGATCTCTAGCAATCCGTCGATTCTTTTGAAGCAACACACTAGCATCATATGGAGTTGGAGAAGGCGTGCAGTCGCTATACCCAAAATGACTCAAGATCTTTTCCACATAATGAGACTGAAGCAGTGTGATCCCACCATTCTCATCTCTCAACAGCTTGATGTTCAAGATAACATCAGCTACTCCTAGATCCTTCATCTCAAAACAGTGAGATAGGAAATCCTTAACCTCCTTGATTAGATCAAGTTTGGTTCCAAAGATCAGTATGTCATCGACATACAGACAAAGAATAACTCCTTCGCCCCCACCATGGCGATAGTACACACACTTGTCACCATCGTCTACTACAAACCCGTCAGCAGTTAATGTTCTTTCGAACTTCTCATGCCACTCCTTAGGAGCTTTCTTAAGGCCATATAAAGACTTTAATAACTTAAAACCTTTCCTTCCTGACCAGGTACTACAAAACCATATGGCTGATCCATGTAAATTTCCTCCTTCAACTCTCCATTGAGGAAAGCCGTCTTAACGTCCATTTGATGAACGAGAAGACCATGTGAGGCAGCCAGTGATAGTAGCACCCGAATTATGGTCAGTCTAGCCACAAGTGAGTAAGTATCAAAGAAGTCTTCACCTTCTTTTTGGGTATAACCCTTAGCCACAAGCCGTGCCTTGTACTTTTCAATCGTACCATCAGGTCTAAGCTTCTTCTTGAACACCCACTTACATCCTACAGGTTTACCCATAAGGACGGTCAGTGATCTCCTAGGTTCCGTTAGCCAAGATGGAATCCATCTCGCTACGAACAGCTTCCTTCCAGTAGTCAGCATCAGGAGATGCATATGCTTCTGAAATAGTCCTGGGTGTGTCATCCACAAAGTACACAATGAAATCATCACCAAAGGACTTTGCAGTCCTCTGTCTCTTACTCCTTACAGGAGTTTCATTGCCACCCTCAACAGGATTCTCAACGTGTTCCATCGCAATGGCGGGTTCAGGAATTACAGCGAATTCCTCACTAGATGGAGTAGGTATCTCCTGATTTGATGAACTCGACATATCCTTCATAGGAAATATGTCCTCAAAGAAAGTTGCATCATTAGACTCCATAATCGTACCAACATGCATGTCAGATACCTCAGATTTTATTATCAAAAATCTATAGCCAATGCTATGAAAAGCATAGCCCAGAAGAACACAATTCACGGTTTTTGGTCCAAGCTTGCGCTTCTTGGGAATTGGTATATTGACTTTCGCCAAACAAACCGAAGAACGTAGGTAAGAGAGTTTCAAATTTTTCCTTTCCCATTCCTCAAATGGAGTCATGGTCTTATGCTTTGTGGGAACTCGGTTTAGGACATGGCATGCAGTCATCAGCGCCTCCCCCCACCATTCCTTGGAAAGACCCGATGTGTCTAACATGGCGTTAACCAAATCAGTTAGAGTTCGGTTCTTTCTTTCGGCTACCCCATTTGACTGAGGTGAGTAGAGAGGCGTCCTCTCATGGATTATACCATGTTCCACACAAAACAAATCAAATTCATTGGAAAAGTACTCTCCACCACGATCAGACCTAAGCCGTTTAATTTTTTGATCAAGTTGGTTCTCTACTTCAGATTTATAGTTTTTGAAGAAAGTTAAAGCCTCATCTTTTGATTTCAGAAGATACACGTAACAATACCTAGTGGAGTCATCAATCAACGTCATGAAGTATCTCTTTCCACCTTTTGTCAACACACCATTCATCGCACAATGATCAGAATGTATAAGCTCTAGTGGCGCCAAGTCTCTTGCCTCTGCAGTCTTATGGGACTTGCGTGATTGCTTAGCTTGCACACATACTTGGCACTTGGAGCCTTTGATAGTAGAGATTTTTGGAATTAAATTCATATTGGCTAGCCGCATCATGCAACCAAAGTTAATGTGACAAAGTCGTGAATGCCAAATATCAGACTCGTTATTGTGGCAAACATTATTAATAACTTTAGTGCAAATATCTGACAAAGACACGCAGAACAAGCCTCCTCTCTCATAGCCTTTTCCAACAAATTATCCATACTTAGAAATTACAACTTTATTGGATTCGAAAACCAACTTAAAACCATCTCGACATAAATGGGAACTTTCTAATGAGATTTTTATTGATGGAAGGCACATGATGAACGTTCTTCAGATGCACGGTCTTCCCCGAAGTAAACTTCAGATCGACCGTACCAACACCTCGAACGATGGCATGTGACCCGTTCCCCATCAGCACGGAAGAAGTCCCTGTGACCTGGTAAGAAGAAAACATGGAGGCATCAGCACAAACATGTACATTGGCACCGGTGTCAATTAACCAATCAGGAGATTGTAATATTGAAAGGATGGTAGGAAGAATACCGTACCCAGATTCCTTCATGTCAGTATCACCGATAACAATATTAGCGGACTTGCCGCTTTTCTCATGTTCGCGCTCCTCAAAGCGGTTAGGACACTTCGGAGCCTAGTTATTAGGATCACCGCAGACATGGCAAAATCCCTTTCCTTTCTTATGAGAATTCTTCTTGAAGTTGGTAGAGTGTGACGGCTTGTTCTTTGTATCAAACTTGCCTTTGCCCTGAGTTTTGTTCTTGTTGTTTTTGAACTTGTTGGGCTGGAAGTTCTTCTTTTGTACCATGTGGGCACTAGAAGCTCCCTCAGCAACTCGAGCACGTGTGTCCTTTGCTCTCGTCTTCTCTTCAACATCAAAAGTACCAATGAGATCTGCAACGGAAACTCCTGTCTCTTGTGTTTCAGGGAAGTAGCAAAATTGTTCCACGAAGGTGGAAGCTTGGCAATGATGCCTCCGGCAACAAATTTGTCCGGCAACACACACTTTAAGTACTCAAATTCTTTTGCGAGCGACTGTATCTCATGAGCCTGCTGCACAACAGAGCGCTCATCAGTCATCTTGTAGTCATAGAATTGCTCCATGACGTATAACTCGCTGCCGGCGTCCGAGGCACCAAACTTGGCCTCGAGCGCAGCCCACATGTCCTTGCTGTTGTCAAACGACATATACGAATCCACAATGGAGTCATCAAGAACACTCAGAAGTAGGGGTGGGCACACTGAAACCGAAAACCGAAAAACCGAACCAAACCGAACCTTTTTAACCGTTTTATTGGGTTATTCGGTGTTTGGTTTTACGGTTCGGTGTGAAAGTTGGCCACTATTCGGTGTTCGGTGTTGTGTTCGGTTTTGATCGCTAACAAACCGAATTCACCGAAGAAACCGATCTGTACGTGTCCTGGTTGGTTTCCACCACTCACGTATCCTGGTTGGTTTGTTCCAGTTTTTTTATTTAGGGGTGCAAGCGCAACAGCCGGCAGGCCAATTCGGCCCAACCCAATAGCTGCTCCACAATTGTATTTAACTAATATATATTTTCTTTTTCTCAAAAAATCTAATATATATTTTTTGAGAAAAACTACTCTGTAATGTATAGTTCTGGTCTCTTGATGCATTCTACAGAAAGATCCAATCTCTTAATATATGTAGTACGTCAGGCCGTGCTAATACGTACACTATGCTAATGATTAAGTTAATCCATTGAAATATTTTACTATTCTTTTGCATGCATGGCTAGTCAAAAGTTAGTGAAATCATTCTACCAAGTGTATGGATGTGCGCTCATGGAACTAATTGTTTTGTGCATTTTGTACAAAGCCCACCCCTTTTCATTAGTCATGTCACATTAACCCAAGGGTGCATGTAATTGGGTTTTTCGGTTAACCGAACAAACCGAACCGATATATTTCGGTTAATATGGTTCGGTGTCTGAATTTTGTGTACTTATTTCGGTGTCAATTTATTCAAAACCGAAATTAAAGAAAACCAAACAAACAGAACCATATTAACCATATAAACCGAACGCCCAGCCCTACTCAGAAGAGCGCCTTTAAAGAGAGTATCGATCTTCTCAAAAGCTTCTAGTTGTGCTGGATTAAGATCGCCCTCAGGTTTGCCCTTGGTGGCGTCATAGCAGCCCATGGTCTGAAACCAGTAGACTGCTCTCGTGCGCCACGTCTTATATTGCGCCCCCTTAAAGGCAGGCGGCTTCAGATGCGCAGCAAAACCACTCAGAGTAAATTGCCTATAATTAGGTTTTTGGATTGTTGGAAATATGAACAAAAGATAAATCATGACAGCAATAGCAGAGATTAAACTAATCATGCGAACTAGCATAGTAGATGAACAGATCACATCTAGGACACATACTAGAAACATGAATTCTACATACGGTGCAGCGGGAGCAGCACCGTCGGCGTTGACGTTGTCGCCCATGTTGTCGAGGATGAGGTTGCCGAGGTTGGGGAAGAATTCGTCGTTCGCGAAGTCGTTGCTGCCAGCAGCAGTCGCGTGAGTGCGGTCCCCAAAAACCATACGAAACGGCGGCGGCTAAGGTAGACGTCTGCCTAACTATATAGTGTGGGTCGGGTAGGTCGGTCCTCGGCTCAATCCCGCAACCCGTGTCGTGTCGTGTCGTGTCGTGGCGAGGCGAGCGAGGAGGAGCGCGCGTGTAGGTCTCCTCTTCTCATGCTCATACAAGTGGTAGAAGAGCTCACCTTATAAAGAGGTGCAACTCTCTCTTAACTTTCGGGGTGGGACTAAACTTTAGTTTCACTCACTCCACTCATGTGTGCATGAATGGGCCAAAAGAATTTCAGAATTTTAGTTGAGCTTTGGACCAAAGGCCTACTAGCAAAATTCCAACACAACGCAATGCAAAGGCTACGCCCACAACGGAGACATTAAAGCAATTTTATGACATCTACAGAGTACCAACACGAGCAATCCAGTGATATATGATTGCACTGCCTCATGGTTGTCAAACTCCAACCGATAGAGTTAACTCGAACAAAGAACATGCTAGTACATAATCTGCAAACTCCAACCAGTAGATCAGATACTCATCCTTGCTGACCTAGCGAGGCCGACCGAAGGAGGGAGAACCATGATCAGATCCATTGGGGTGGACGACCAAAACATGTGGCGGGGGTTTCTCACTGGGAGAGAAAGAAAAACTAGTTCGGTTAGCACGCCACCAAATTAATCTGGTGTAGCTGGAGGGAAAAATCCCCAAATCAACAAAGCCAATTTGAGCGGTCTCCGTCTGCCTCGAAGGAATTGAAGTCGAGGCACGGGGTCCCGTCACCTGGCAGCGATCGACAACTTGCGCCACGAGCCGAAGCCACGAGGAAGAAGAGTCAAGAGCAGCAGTGCAGCACGAGCACATATCGTCCCCTGCTTCGCGCGGCCCCGCAAGAAGTCTCCTGGAATCCGTCTTATCTCCTGCCCTTTATTAGCGCCCGCCCCGGAGGAGGGCTGCACCACCACACCACATTCCACGCTCCCGAGCTCTCTCTCCAGCCAGCCACACCAGCGCGCGAGCCAGACGGTGACTCTCCCATCTCAGGGTCAGTGCAACGGCAACCATGGCGTTCACGCACCGGCACCTCGACCTCATCCGCGCCCACCTCCTCGACGACCTCCACGCCGACGCCCTCGCCAGCAGCAGCGGCGACTCCGACTCGAGCCCTTCGTCGCCGCCTGGGTGGCGGAGGCCGGCGCTCTCCGTGTCGCTGCCGCCGAAGCCGGCGACGACGGTCCTGGAGCGGCAGCCTCAGCAGGAGAGCTGCGGCTACGTGGAGGGACAGGAGGAGTACGACGACGACTTCCGGCGGTACCGGGGCGTGCGGCTGCGGCCGTGGGGCAAGTTCGCGGCGGAGATCCGGGACCCGGCGCGGAAGGGGGCGCGCGTGTGGCTCGGCACCTACGACGACGCCGTGGAGGCCGCGCGAGCCTACGACCGCGCCGCCTTCCGCCTCCGCGGGCCCAAGGCTATCCTCAACTTCCCCAACGAGGTCGGCACCCAATCCATCCAATGGACCTCGCCTGCTCCCCTCGCCGACACCAACGCCGCCGTGCCCACCGGCGGCAAAAGGACGAGGCCGGCACAGGAGGAGCGCCTGAGGGTGGTGAAGAAGGAGAGGCTGCAGCTGAAAGAGGGTGATGAGGAGGGTTGTATTGCCGCGAACTACAACGCTGCAGGCGGGGACGCGCCAGCGAGCTGGGACGGCGTGGCGGCGGCTAGAGACGCCGACATCTGGGAGGAGCTGAAGGTGATCTGCAGCCTGCCGCCCCTCTCGCCGCTGTCGCCGTACCCGCACTTCGCCTTCCCGCAGCTCTCGGTCGTCAACTGAGAGCAGAGCCGGCCGGGGCGCAGGTCGCTGGCCCGCTAGACCCGTCGACTGTCGTGTCGCATGCATGACAGGGGAGCGCCCTCTGGCTAACCCTGAATTTGGTTAGATCACAGGCCGTTCTTTGATAAATTCTTTCGTTCTTTCGTGACCCGTCGACTACGATAAATTCTTTCGTTCTTTCGTGACCCGTCGAACGACTCGACGTCGTATCCTGTGCAGGCGCTCCATGCAAACTAAACTATGAAGCTGTTTTAAAAGACATCTGAAGGACATGGACATATATATATCTATCCAAAAGGGGTTGTACAAAGGGATGACAACTTGTCACATAACAAACCGTGAAAAGCAAAACTAGGCCAAAAATGATAATGGTAGTCTTCTTCCTTCAATCGGTTGTCATCCGTGGAAGCATGAAACTTGCACTCAACAACACGAGTCCTTGCACTCGAGCAGCTCTGGCCGAGGCAGCAATGTGGGCCACGGCTGGCGCTAAAGGACTACGCTCCTTTATTTTCGAACCACCTTGATTGTACCCTCTCTCTGTAACTTCGCGTAGCCCCGGCCACGAATGTGTTGCTTGGGCATGCGCTTGTAAACTCCCCTACCTATCAATGAAATGATACGCTCTATGCGTATTCGAGAAAACAACACGAGTCCTTGTTTCCGGAGTACTTGCAAACCTCTCGACATCTACAGTTTTGAAGACCGTGAACAAGAAATCTTAGTAACCGCATGAGAAACGTGGACTCGGAAAACACTATAAACATCACTTGCTTGCAATCCTATACTACAAATACGAAGAATGGAAAAACTAAACCTTGGCACGTAACAAACCAATAGAAGAGGTCAAAGTCGTTGCATCAAAATCTAGCCAACTGCTTTCCATGATGGACACACCAATTACCAAGATCCGAATAGAACCAACGAACTTGGCAGTACCCATTCTCACTGGCGCTTCCCCGACATCAAACGTTCTCAAGGTAAGGAGAGGCCGTAGAAAACTTATTTCAATGTGTCATTTTTGTCACCAACGTCTAGTGGCGGAGCTTGACAAAAATCTAGGGGGGGGGGGGGGCGAAGACAAGAAAAAACCAACTTCAACAAACAAGAACTTGTAGCCTTCAGAAAAAATTTATACTTATATTACCCATATTTATCACAAAATACGTGTATGATTAGCAACATATATGCTTCATAAGAGAACTAAACACACCAAAATATACAAGTTGCCGCTTAGCGTTCAAACTTGGAAGACACTGAATTCCGTTAAAATACCCCATATTAGGTCAAATGAATAAGCATACTAATTTCTAAATTAAAACAAGATATTCCAAATTTAGTGTTGCCCCCAATTTACTCGTACGAGCAAACATTGCAAAAAGGGATCCAGTAGTTTAGGGTTTTTAATTGAGCTGAGTAGATGGCACTTGCAAAATCAAGTAGACAAATTTGTATCGGGGGTGGCTTGCGACAAGGAGTGGCATGCCGGCCGGCCGACAGCGACGACCACCGGCTAGTGGCGAAGAACCAAAGACGACCGTCTCAGGCGTGCCCTTGTTCCTCCCGTCTTGACCTCCTAAGTGTACGCGAGTTCCGTTGAGAGAGTCAGATCAATCCATCCAATACTAGCGCTAGTGAAAGCCCAGGTTCACATGCATACATCTACAGCTAGCCAAGAAATCGATTAAACTGCTTGGCTATTTGGTTGAGTCTTAGCTTTGCACGTACACATTACGTAGAAGGCTTTTGATGGATTGCATACCTAGTAAAAAAATTGCACGTGGGTTGGGGGGGGGGGGGGGCACGGCCCCCTCAGCTTTCAACATAGCTCCGCCGATGCCAACGTCATCACCTCATCGACAATGAAACAAGACCTACAGAAAACAAGGACCCGTAGGGAGTACAATCTACAAAGGAACGGGCGGGTCTCCACTTTTCTGACCGGCAATAGCATTTTTTTCATTAAGGAGGCCGTCAGACAGGAGAAAGGAGGAGAACGCTAAGACAAGAAAAAACCAACTTCAACAAACAAGAACTTGTAGCCTTCAGAAAAATTTATACTTATATTACCCATATTTATCACAAAATACGTGTATGATTAGCAACATATATGCTTCATAAGAGAACTAAACACACCAAAATATACAAGTTGCCGCTTAGCGTTCAAACTTGGAAGACACTGAATTCCGTTAAAATACCCCATATTAGGTCAAATGAATAAGCATACTAATTTCTAAATTAAAACAAGATATTCCAAATTTAGTGTTGCCCCCAATTTACTCGTACGAGCAAACATTGCAAAAAGGGATCCAGTAGTTTAGGGTTTTTAATTGAGCTGAGTAGATGGCACTTGCAAAATCAAGTAGACAAATTCGTATGGGGGGCGGCTTGCGACGAGGAGTGGCATGCCGGCCGGCCGACAGCGACGACCACCGGCTAGTGGCGAAGAACCAAAGACGACCGTCTCAGGCGTGCCCTTGTTCCTCCCGTCTTGACCTCCTAAGTGTACGCGAGTTCCGTTGAGAGAGTCAGATCAATCCATCCAATACTAGCGCTAGTGAAAGCCCAGGTTCACATGCATACATCTACAGCTAGCCAAGAAATCGATTAAGCTGCTTGCTATTTGGTTGAGTCTTAGCTTTGCACGTACACATTACGTAGAAGGCTTTTGATGGATTGCATACCTAGTAAAAAAATTGCACGTGGGTTGGGGGGGGGGGGGGCACGGCCCCCTCAGCTTTCAACATAGCTCCGCCGATGCCAACGTCATCACCTCATCGACAATGAAACAAGACCTATAGAAAACAAGGACCCGTAGGGAGTACAATCTACAAAGGAACGGGCGGGTCTCCACTTTTCTGACCGGCAATAGCATTTTTTTCATTAAGGAGGCCGTCAGACAGGAGAAAGGAGGAGAACCGAGGCGGTGGTAGTGGCGGAGCTTGACTGCAATGTAAGGGGGGCATAAAGCTGTTGGGGAACGTTGCAGAAAATAAAAAATTTCTACGCTTTCACCAAGATCAATCTATGAGTTCATCTAGTTGTTGGGGAACGTAGTAATTTCAAAAAAATTCCTACGCACACGCAAGATCATGGTGATGCATAGCAACGAGAGGGGAGAGTGTTGTCCACGTACCCTCGTAGACCGTAAGCGGAAGCGTTATGACAACGCGGTTGATGTAGTCGTACGTCTTCACGATCCGACCGATCCAAGTACCGAACGTACGGCACCTCCGAGTTCAGCACACGTTCAGCTCAATGACGATCCCCGGACTCCGATCCAGCAGGGTGTCGGGGATGAGTTCCGTCAGCACGACGGCGTGGTGACGATGATGATGTTCTACCGACGCAGGGCTTCGCCTAAGCACCGCTACGATATGACCGAGGTGGAATCTGGTGGAGGGGGGCACCTCACACGGCTAAGGAACGATCACGATGATCAACTTGTGTGTCATGGGGTGGCCCCCTGCCCCCGTATATAAAGGAGCAAGGGGAGGAGGGTTGGCCAAGGAGGAGGAGGTGCGCCCAAGGGGGGAGTCCTACTCCCACCGGGAGTAGGACTCCTCCTTTCCTAGTAGGAGTAGGAGAGAAGGAAGGGGAAGAGAGAAGGGAAGGAAGGAGGGGGTGCGGCCCCTCCCCCTAGTCCAATTCGGACTAGGCCTTGGGGGGCGCGCGGCCTGCCCTAGGCAGCCCCTCTCTCTTTCCCGTATGGCCCAATAAGGCCCAATACTTCTCCCGGCGAATTCCCGTAACTCTCCGGTACTCCGGAACTTACCCGAATCACTCGGAACCTTTCCGAAGTCCGAATATAGTTGTCCAATATATCGATCTTTACGTCTCGACCATTTCAAGACTCCTCGTCATGTCCCCGATCTCATCCGGGACTCCGAACTCCTTCGGTACATCAAAACTCATAAACTCATAATAAAACTGTCATCGAAACCTTAAGCGTGCGGACCCTACGGGTTCGAGAACTATGTAGGCATGACCGAGACACGTTTCCGGTCAATAACCAATAGCGGAACCTGGATGCTCATATTGGCTCCCACGTATTCTACGAAGATCTTTATCGGTCAAACCGCATAATAACATACATTGTTCCCTTTGTCATCGGTATGTTACTTGCCCAAGATTCGATCGTTGGTATCTCAATACCTAGTTCAATCTCGTTACCGGAAGTCTCTTTACTCGTTCTGTAATGCATCATCCCGCAACTAACTCATTAGTCACATTGCTTGCAAGGCTTATAGTGATGTGCATTACCGAGTGGGTCCAGAGATACCTCTCCGACAATCGGAGTGACAAATCCTAATCTCAAAATACGCCAACTCAACATGTACCTTCGGAGACACCTGTAGAGCTCCTTTATAATCACCCAGTTACGTTGTGACGTTTGGTAGCACACAAAGTGTTCCTCCGGTAAACGGAGTTGCATAATCTCATAGTCATAGGAACATGTATAAGTCATGAAGAAAGCAATAGCAACATACTAAACGATCAAGTGCTAAGCTAACAGAATGGGTCAAGTCAATCACATCATTCTCCTAATGATGTGATCCCGTTAATCAAATGACAAATCATGTCTATGGCCAGGAAACTTAACCATCTTTGATTCAACAAGCTAGTCAAGTAGAGGCATACTAGTGACACTATGTTTTTCTATGTATTCACACATGTATTATGTTTCCGATTAATACAATTCTAGCATGAATAATAAACATTTAGCATGATATAAGGAAATAAATAATAACTTTATTATTGCCTCTAGGGCATATTTCCTTCACTAGCAACGAGAGAAAGGAGTGCATCTACATACCCTTGTAGATCGCGAGCGGAAGCGTTCAAGAAAACGGGGTTGAGGGAATCGTACTCGACGTGATCCAAATCACCATTGATCCTAGTGCTGAACGGACAGCACCTCCGCGTTCAACACACGTACAGTTGAGGAAGACGTCTCCTCCTTCTTGATCCAGCAAGAGGGAAGGAGAGGTTGACGGAGATCCAGCAGCACGACGGCGTGGTGGTGGATGCAGTAGTGATCTCGGCAGAGCTTCGCCGAGCTTCTACGAGAGGGAGAGGTGTAGCAAGGGGGAAGGGAGGCGCCAAGAGCATGGGTTATGGCTGCCCTCCCTCCCCCCCTTTATATAGGCACCCTGGGGGGGCGCCGGCCCTAGGAGATGGGATCTCCAAGGGGGAGCGGCGGCCAAGGGGGAGGCTTGCCCCCCAAGGCAAGTGGAGGCGCCCCCACCCCTAGGGTTTCCAACCCTAGGCGCAGGGGGGCCCAAGGGGGGGCGCACCAGCCCACCAGGGTCTGGTTCTCATCCCACTTCAGCCCACGGGGCCCTCCGGGATAGGTGGCCCCACCAGGTGGACCCCTGGGACCTTTCCGGTGGTCCCGGTACAATACCGGTGACCCCCGAAACTTTCCCGATGGCCGAAACTGCACTTCCTATATATAATTCTTCACCTCCGGACCATTCCGGAACTCCTCGTGACGTCCGGGATCTCATCCAGGACTCCGAACAATTTTCGGGTTACTGCATACTCATATCTCTACAATTTTCGGGACTCCAGCTGGAATTCTGGCTGGAAAAGGAGCAAATATTGGAGACCTATTCTGCGCAACTCCAAAAGTCCTGAAACTCCATGGAATATCTTAAAATAAATAAAGAAAAATCGTTGCCAAAGATGAAGGCCAGGGGGCCCACACCCTGCTCACGAGGGTGGGGGGCGCGCCCCTCCCCCTAGGCGCGCCCCCTACCTCGTGGGCCCCCCTAGTGGCTCTCCGACGCCCATCTTCTCCGATATGAAGTCTTTCGATGAGAAAAAAATAAGAAGCAACCTTTCGGGACGAGACTCCGCCGCCACGAGGCAGAACCTTGGCGGAACCAATCTAGGGCTCCGGCAGAGCTGTTCTGCCGGGGACACTTCCCTCCGGGAGGGGGAAATCATCACCATCGTCATCACCAATGCTCCTATCATCGGGAGAGGGCAATCTCCATCAACATCTTCACGAGCACCATCTCATCTCCAAACCCTAGTTCATCTCTTGTATCCAATTCTTGTCTCCAAGTCCTGGATTGGTGCTAGTAGGTTGCTAGTAGTGTTGGTTACTCCTTGTAGTTGATGCTAGTTGGTTTATTTAGTGGAAGATCATATGTTCAGATCCTTCATGCACATTATATCCCCTCTGATTATGAACATTAATATGCTTTGTGAGTAGTTACGTTTGTTCCTGAGGACAAGGGAGAAGTCTTGCTATTAGTAGTCATGTGAATTTGGTATTCGTTCGATATTTTGATAAGATGTATGTTGTCTAACCTCTAGTGGTGTTATGTGAACGTCGACTACATAACACTTCACCATTATTTGGGCCTAGAGGAAGGCATTGGGAAGTAATAAGTAGATGATGGGTTGCTAGAGTGACAGAAGCTTAAACCCTAGTTTATGCGTTGCTTTGTGATAACCCACAAGTATAGGGGATCGCAACAGTTTTCGACGGTAGAGTATTCAACCCAAATTTATTGATTTGACACAAGGGGAGCCAAAGAATATTCTCAAGTATTAGTAGCTGAGTTGTCAATTCAACCACACCTGGAAACTTAGTATCTGCAGCAAAGTGTTTAGTAGCAAAGTAATATGATAGTAGTGGTAACGGTAACAAAAGTAAAGACAGCAAAAGTAATGTGGAAAACTCGTAGCAACAGAAAAGTAAATAAGCGTAAACCAGTATATGGAAAACTCGTAGGCACCAGATTAGCGATGATAATTATGCCGGATGTGGTTCATCATGTAACAGTCATAACATAGGGTGACACAGAGTTCATCAATATAATGTAGGCATGTATTTCGTATATAGTCATACGTGCTTATGGAAAAGAACTTGCATGACATCTTTTGTCCTACCCTCCCGTGGCAGCGGGGTCCTATTGGAAACTAAGGGATATTAAGGCCTCCTTTTAATAGAGAACTGGAACAAAGCATTAGCACATAGTGAATACATGAACTCCTCAAACTATGGTCATCACCGGGAGTGGTCCCGATTATTGTCACTTCGGGGGTGCCGGATCATAACACATAGTAGGTGACTATAGACTTGCAAGATAGGATCAAGAACACACATATATTCATGAAAACATAATAGGTTCAGATCTGAAATCATGGCACTCGGGCCCTAGTGACAAGCATTAAGCATAGCAAAGTCATAGCAACATTAATCTCAGAACATAATGGATACTAGGGATCAAACCCTAACAAAACTAACTCGATTACATGATAAATCTCATCCAACCCATCACCGTCCAGCAAGCCTACGATGCAATTACTCACGCACGACGGTGAGCATCATGAAATTGGTGATGGAGGATGGTTGATGATGACGACGGCGACGAATTCCCCTCTCCAGAGCCCCGAACGGACTCCAGATCAGCCCTCCCGAGAGAGATTAGGGCTTGGCGGTGGCTCCGTATCGTAAAACGCGATGAAACTTTCTCTCTGTTTTTTTCTCCCCGAAAGACAATATATGGAGTTGGAGTTGGCGTCGGAGGGCCACCAGGGGGCCCACGAGGTAGGGGGGCGCGCCCAGGGGGGAGGGGCGTGCCCCCCACCCTCGTGAACAGGGTGTGGCCCCCCTGGCCTTCATCTTTGGCAAGGATTTTTTATTATTTATTATAAGATATTCCGTGGAGTTTCAGGTCATTCCGAGAACTTTTGTTTTCTGCACAAAAAACAACACCATGGCAATTCTGCTAAAAACAGCGTCAGTCCGGGTTAGTTCCATTCAAATCATACAAGTTAGAGTCCAAAATAAGGGCAAAAGTGTTTGGAAAAGTAGATACGACGGAGACGTATCACTTCGTAAGGGGCTGATTTGGATCCATATGTTTCATGCTATGGTTAGGTTTACCTTAATACTTTTGTTGTAGTTGCGGATGCTTGCAATAGAGGTTAATCATAAGTGGGATGCTTGTCCAAGTAAGGGAAGTACCCAAGCACTGGTCCACCCACATATCAAATTATCAAAGTACCGAACGCGAATCATATGAGCGTGATGAAAAGTAGCTTGACGATATTCTCATGTGTCCTCGGGAGCGCTTTTCCTACTATAAGAGTTTGTTCCGGCTTGTCCTTTGCTACAAAAAGGATTGGGCCACCTTGCTGCACTTTATTTACTTTTGTTACTTGTTGCTCGTTACAATTTATCTTATCACAAAACTATCTGTTATCACTTATTTCAGTACTTGTAGAGAATACCTTGCTGAAAACCGCTTATAATTTCCTTCTGCTCCTCGTTGGGTTCGACACTCTTACTTATCGAAAGGACTATGATAGATCCCCTATACTTGTGGGTCATCAAGACTCTTTTCTGGCACCGTTGCCGGGGAGTGTAGCGCCTTTGGTAAGGAAAAAATTATATAGTGTGCTGAATTTTTTTGTCACTTGTTACTATGGAAAGTGAATCTCTGAGGGGCTTGTTCGGGGTATCTTCACCCCGTCCAGTAGAGCAAAGAGTTGCTCCTCAACCTACTCAACCTATTGAAAATGAAATTCCTTTTGAATTTCCTTCGGGTATTATGGAAAAACTGCTGGCTAATACTTTTACAGGAGATGGGACAAAGCATCCCGACGAGCATCTACGCTATTTGGATGATATTTGTGGATTATTTAAGCTTGCAGGTATACCCGATGATGTTGTTAAGAAGAAGGTTTTCCCTTTATCTTTGAAGGGAGATGCATCGACATGGTATAGGCTATGTGATGATACGAGATCATGGAACTATAAAAGAGTGAAATTGGAATTTCATCAAAAGTATTACCCTATGCATCTTGTTCATCGTGATCGCAATTATATATATAATTTTTGGCCTTGCGAAGGAGAAAGCATCGCTCAAGCTTGGGGAGGCTTAAATCCATGTTATATTCATGCCCCAATCATGAGCTCTCCAAATTGAAAATTCTTTAGAATTTTTATGCTCGGCTCTCTGATAATAATCAAACCATGCTCGATACTTCTTGTGCTGGCTCTTTTATGATGAAGACTATTGAATTCAGATAGAATTTATTGGATAGAATTAAACGCAACTCTGAAGATTGGGACCTCGATGAAGGTAAGGAGTCAGGTATGACACCTAAGTTTGATTGTGTTAAATCTTTTATGGATACCGATATTTTCCGTAAATTTAGCACTAAATATGGACTTGACTATGAGATAGTAGCTTCTTTCTGTGAATCTTTTGCTACTTATGTTGATCTCCCCAAGGGGAAGTGGTTTAAATATCATCCTCCCATAGAAGTAAAAGTAGTTGCACCTATTAAAGTTGAAGAAAATACCATCACTTATAATGATCCTATTGTTCCCACCTCTTATGTTGAGAAACCACCTTTCCCTGCTAGAGTAAAGGATCATGCTAAAGCTTCAACTGTTGTTCGTAAAAGCAATACTAGAACTTTTACACCTGCTGAGCAAGTCAAAGTAGAACCTAATATTGCTATTGTTAAAGATCTCTTGTCCGATAATATTGATGGGCATGTCATTGAATTCTCTGGTGAATCTGCTAGAATTGCTAAACCCTGTGATAGAGATAAACATAGACCTGTGGTAGGCGTGCCTGTTATCTCTGTTAAAATAGGAGATCATTGTTATCATGGCTTATGTGATATGGGTTCTAGTGCTAGTGTTATACCCATTGACTTATATAAAGAAATTATGCATGATATCGCACCTGCTGAGTTAGAAGATATTGATGTTACAATTAAACTTGCCAATAGAGATACTGTATCTGCAATGGGAATTGTTAGAGATGTTGAAGTCTTGTGTGGGAAAACCAAATATCCCGCTGATTTTCTTGTTCTTAGTTCCCCACAAGATAGCTTTTGTCCCATTATATTTGGTAGACCCTTCTTGAATACTGTTAGTGCTAAGATAGACTGCGAAAAGAATGTTGTTATTATTGGCTTGGATGATATGGTTCATGAGTTTAATTTCTCCAAATTTAGTAAACAACATCGTGAGGAAGAATTGCCTAGTAAGGATGAAAGTATTGGTCTTGCTTCTATTGCTGTACCTCCTAGTGATCCTTTAGAACATTATTTGCTAGACCATGAAAATGAGATGTTCATTAATGAAAGAAGGGAAATAGATGAAGTATTCTTTAAACAAGAACCTATTCTGAAACACAATTTGCCTGTTGAAATCCTAGGGGATCCTCCTCCACCCAAGGGTGATCCCGTGTTTGAGCTTAAACCGTTGCCTGATAATCTTAAGTATGCTTATCTTGATGAAAAGAAAATATATCCTGTTATTATTAGTACTAACCTTTCAAAGCATGAAGAAGAAAGATTATTGAAAACTCTGAAAAAGTACCATGCCGCTATTGGGTATACTCTGGATGATCTTAAGGGCATCAGTCCCACTGTCAACATAAAATAAATTTGGAAGCTGATGCCAAACCAGTTTGTGATCCTCAACGACGTTTGAATCCTAAAATGAAAGAAGTGGTAAGAAAGGAAATACTCAAGCTTTTGGAGGCACGTATAATTTACCCCGTTGCTGATAGTCAGTGGGTAAGTCCTGTCCATTGTGTCCCTAAGAAGGGAGGTATTACTGTTGTCCCTAATGATAAAGATGAATTGATCCCGCAAAGAATTATCACAGGTTATAGAATGGTAATTGATTTCCGCAAATTAAATAAAGCTACTAAGAAAGATCATTACCCCTTACCTTTTATAGATCAAATGCTAGAAAGATTATGCAAACATACACATTATTGCTTTCTAGATGGTTATTCTGGTTTTCTCTCAAATACCTGTGTCGGCTAGAGATCAATCAAAGACTACTTTTACATGCCCTTTTGGTACTTTTGCTTATAGACGTATGCCTTTTGGTTTATGTAATGCACCTGCTACCTTTCAAAGATGCATGATGGCTATATTCTCTGATTTTTGTGAAAAGATTTGTGAGGTTTTCATGGACGACTTTTCCGTCTATGGTTCCTCTTTTGATGATTGCTTGAGCAATCTTGATCGAGTTTGGCAGAGATGTGAAGAAACTAATCTTGTCTTGAATTGGGAAAAGTGCCACTTTATGGTTAATGAAGGTATTGTCTTGGGGCACAAAGTTTCTGAAAGAGGTATTGAAGTTGATAAAGCCAAGGTTGACGCTATTGAAAAGATGCCATGTCCCAAGGACATCAAAGGTATAAGAAGTTTCCTTGGTCACGCCGGATTTTATAGGAGGTTCATGGATTTTATAGGAGGTTCATTAAGGACTTCTCGAAAATTTCTCGGCCTCTGACTAATTTATTACAAAAGATGTACTATTTGTCTTTAATGATGATTGTGTAGAAGCATTTGAAATACTTAAGAAAGCATTAGTCTCTGCACCTATTGTTCAGCCACCTGATTGGAATTTACCCTTTGAAATTATGTGTGATGCTAGTGATTATGCTGTAGGTGTTGTTCTAGGGCAAAGAGTTGATAAGAAATTAAATGTTATCCATTATGCTAGTAAGACTCTAGACAATGCTCAAAGAAATTATGCTACTACTGAAAAGGAACTCTTAGCAGTTGTGTTTGCCTGTGATAAATTCAGACCCTATATTGTTGATTCTAAAGTAACTATTCACACCGATCATGCTGCTATTAAATATCTTATGGAAAAGAAAGATGCTAAACCTAGACTTATTAGATGGGTTCTCTTGCTGCAAGAATTTGATTTGCATATTGTTGATAGAAAAGGAGCTGAGAACCCAGTTGCAGACAACTTATCTAGGTTAGAGAATGTTCTTGATGACCCACTACCTATTGATAATAGCTTTCCTGATGAACAATTAAGTGTCATAAGCACTTCTCGTAGCACTCCATGGTATGCTGATTATGCTAATTATATTGTTGCTAAATTTATACCACCTAGCTTCACATACCAACAAAAGAAAAAGTTCTTTTATGATTTGAGACATTACTTTTGGGATGATCCACATCTTTATAAAGGAGTAGATGGTGTTATTAGACGTTGTGTACCTGAGCATGAACAGGAACAGATCCTACGCAAGTGTCACTCCGAAGCTTATGGAGGACACCACACTAGAGATAGAACTGCACATAAGGTATTGCAATCTGGTTTTTATTGGCCTACTCTCTTCAAGGATGCCCGTAAGTTTGTTTTGTCTTGTGATGAATGTCAAAGAATTGGTAATATTAGTAGACGTCAAGAAATGCCTATGATTTATTCACTTGTTATTGAACCATTTGATATTTGGGGCTTTGATTATATGGGACCTTTTCCTGCCTCTAATGGTTATACACATATTTTAGTTGATGTTGATTATGTTACTAAGTGGGTAGAAGCTATTCCAACTAGTAGTGCTGACCATAACACTTCTATTAAAATGCTTAAGGAAGTTATTCTTCCGAGGTTTGGAGTCCCTAGATATTTAATGACTGATGGTGGTTCACACTTTATTCATGGTGCTTTCCGTAAGATGCTTGCTAAATACGATGTTAATCATAGAATTGCATCTCCTTATCACCCACAGTCTAGTGGTCAGGTAGAGTTGAGCAATAGAGAGCTCAAATTAATTTTGCAAAAGACTGTCAATAGGTCTAGAAAGAATTGGTCCAAAAAACTGAATGATGCATTATGGTCCTATAGAACTGCGTACAAAAATCCTATGGGTATGTCTCCGTATAAAATGGTTTATGGAAAAGCATGTCATTTACCTCTTGAACTAGAACATAAGGCATATTGGGCTATCAAAGAGCTCAATTATGACTTCAAACTTGCCGGTGAGAAGAGGTTGTTTGATATCAGCTCACTTGATGAATGGAGAACCCAAGCTTATGAAAATGCCAAGCTGTTTAAAGAAAAAGTTAAAAGGTGGCATGATAAAAGGATACAAAAGCGTGAGTTTAATGTAGGTGACTATGTATTGCTATACAACTCTCGTTTAAGATTTTTTGCAGGAAAACTTCTCTCCAAATGGGAAGGTCCTTACGTTATCGAGGAGGTCTATCGTTCCGGTGCCATAAAAATCAACAACTTCGCAGGCACAAATCCGAAGGTGGTAAACGGTCAAAGAATCAAACATTATATCTCAGGTAATTCCATAAATGTTGAAACCAATATTATTGAAATCGTAACCCCGGAGGAATACATAAGGGACACTTTCCAGAACGTTCCAGACTCCGAAAAGGAATAGGTATGTGGTACGGTAAGTAAACCGACCCCAAAACAGCCTTTAAAGAAATATTTCTCCGTTTTGGAATATTTAGAAAAATAGAAAAAATAAGTAGCAGTCCGGGGAGGACACGAGGCCTCCATGAGGGTGGAGGGCGCGCCCTACCCCCCTGGGCGCGCCCCCTACCTCGTGAGCACCTCGTGTGCCCTCCGGACTCCGTTTTCTTGCACGATACGTATTTTGGTCGGTGAAAATTCATTATATATTCTCCCAAAGGTTTTGACGACCGTATCACGCAAATATCCTCTGTTTTTGTTTCGAACTGTTTCCGTTGCAGATTTGAGGATTCCGGAGACTCGATCATCCTTCTATGAGGGTGAGCCTATGCCATGGAAGATGGACGACAAGATTTCATCATCAACAACACCTCCACCGCCAACAACAAAGAAGGAGATATAATCACATGGGTATGGGCACTCCCCTTGGCAAGTGCCAAGCTTGGGGGAGGTGCCCCGGTATCGTATCACCATCACAACTCCTATCTTTACCGTTTTTCTTAGTTCGATCCTATTAGTAGTATCTTGATTTAGTAGAATAAAGTCATGGCATGATCTAGTTTTGAGTTTTTCTTTTTGATCCCTCTATGCAATCGAGTCCGTGAGCTATATATAATAAAGATTAGTGTTGAGTCAAGGGCTTGATTACTTTGCCATGATCTTGGGTGAATAAAGAAAAGAACAAAAAGAAACAAAGAGTTCATATTGATCTTATTGAAAGTAATGACTCCACATAGAAAGAGTAGGATGATTAAAAGTTGTTGGGAGTGGGCAAATATAGCTTTGGTCATGGTTGCAATTAATAGGAAGTAATAAGGAAAGAGAGGTTTCACATATAGATATATTATCATTGACATCTTTTATGATTGGGAGCACTCATTAAAATATGACATGCTAAAGAGTTGATGTTGGACAAGGAAGACAATATAATGAGTTATGTTTTCTTATATCTGAGATAAAGTATGTTGTCATGGTTCCTCTACTGTGTTGAGCTTGCCTTTCCCCCTCATGCTAGCCAAATTCTCAGCACTAAGTAGAAATACTACTTGTGCTTCCAAATACCCTTAAACCAGTTTTGCCATGAGAGTCCACCATATCTACCTATGGATTGAGTAAGATCCTTCAAGTAAGTTGTCATCGGTGCAATCAATAAAAATTGCTCTCTAAATATGAATGACTTATTAGTGCGGAGAAAATAAACTTTGCACGAACTTGTTGTGGACGCAATAAAAGCGACGGAGTACATAATAAAGGTTCACATACAAGGGGCAATGTAAAGTGGCGTTCTTTTGCATTAAGATTTTGTGCATCAACCCTAAACGCGCATGACAACCTCTGCTTCCCTCTACGAAGGGCCTATCTTTTATTATTATCCTCTACTTTATGCAAGAGTCACGATGATCTTCACCTTTCCTTTTTCATTTTATCCTTTGGCAAGTTCAGCATGTTGGAAAGAACATGATATATATATCTAATTGGATGTGGGGGAGCATGAATTATTATTGTTGACATTACCCTTGAGGTAAAAGGTTGTGGGACAAAACTACAAGCCCCTATCTTTCTCTATGTCTGGTTAAAACTCCGTAACCACAAGTATTGCGTGAGTGTTAGCAATTATGAAGGACTAAGTGATAGTTGAGTATGTGGACTTGCTTTTAAGCTCTAACATAGACTCTTTCCGATGTTATGATAAATTGCAATTGCTTCAATGACTGAGGGTATAATTTGTTGGTGCTTGTTGGTGTCAAAACCGGCGGATCTCGGGTAGGGGGTCCCGAACTGTGCATCTAGGCGGATGGTAACAGGAGACAAGGGACACGATGTTTTACCCAGGTTCAGGCCCTCTCGATGGAGGTAAAACCCTACGTCCTGCTTGATTAATATTGATGATATGGGTAGTACAAGAGTGGATCTACCACGAGATCAAGGAGGCTAAACCCTAGAAGCTAGCCTACGGTATGATTGTTGTAATGTATGTTATGTCCTACGGACTAAGCCCTCCGGTTTATATAGACACCGGAGAGGGCTAGGGTTACACAGAGTCGGTTACAATGGTAGGAGATCTACATATCCGTATCGCCAAGCTTGCCTTCCACGCCAAGGAAAGTCCCATCCGGACACGGGACGGAGTCTTCAATCTTGTATCTTCGTAGTCTTGGAGTCCGGCGGACGATGATAGTCCGGCTGTCCGGACACCCTCTAGTCCAGGACTCCCTCAGTAGCCCCTGAACCAGAATTCAATGACGATAAGTCCGGCGTGCATAATGTTCGGCATTGCAAGGCGGGTTCCTCCTTTGAATAATCCAGAGAAGATTGTGAACACCAGGATAGTGTCCGGCTCTGCAAAATAAATTTCACGTTCCACCGTAGAGAGAATAATATATACACAAGTTCAATCTGCTGATGTATTTTGCGGCATGACGTCACACCACTACCAAGCCTTTACTTGAATCGTTTTTCATTATACCGTCTCAGCGCATTTAGCGAAGCGGTTTCCTTGGCACGTCTTGTCAAAGCAGAGATCGTGTTCCCCTTATTCTGGGATTCTCATCAATACGGACGTGGGTAGCCCAATCGTGCCCATCGCCCCGCCTCCTCTATCGAAGGCGAGTCCCGAACGGTCACGGAGACGACTCTTGGTATTCTCCCTCTTTATAATAGGACCAAGGCTCGTTCTTTTTCTTCAATCTTCCACCGAATCTTCTCCTCGCTCCAAGTTCCAACACCCAGAGCCCCAGATTCGAGCGCTTCAGACCTTCAACAATGTCCGGCTCCGACCTTCAGGGCCGGTGGATGCCCTCCTCCGTTACGGAGGAGGACGTGCTAAAGCTGCGAGAAGCCAAGTACCTGTCCTATGAGATTTCACACAGGTTGCCCGCCGGAGGGCAGGCCATCCCCACCCCCGAGCCCGGCGAGTATGTCATCTTTGTATCCCACCTCCGTCGGGGTTTAGTCTTCCCGACGGATCCTTTTGTGAGAGGGCTCATGTTTTACTATGGGTTGGAATGCCACGACTTGGCTCCGGAGTCCATCCTCCAAATCTCTGCATTCATCGTCGTCTGCGAAGCCTTCCTCCGTGTCACCCCCCACTTCGGCCTGTGGCTGAGGACCTTCAATGTGGAGCCGAAGATGATCGGGGGGCGTCAAGCAGAGTGCGGCGGGGCGGCCATAAGCAGGAGGGTCGATGCCCCGTGGCCCGAGGGCTCCTTCTAAGAGGAGCTCGGCTTGTGGCAGCAGGAGTGGTTCTATATCAGCGCTCGAAAGGGAAGCAAGCAGAAACCGCCGCCTCCATTCCGCTCGGGACCTCCACGACGGTTGATGTCGTGGGTCAACCAAGGGCTCAATTGGGGGCCATCAAAAGACGTGCCCCTATTGCAGGGCCGGATTCAAGACCTCCAGGCGAGGGAGGTCGATCTGGTCGTGGTGATGCAGGTTATGCTGATTAGGCGTCTCCTGCCCTGCAAACACCGTCCTCTCCGGTTATGGGAGTTTAATCCGGAGGGACCACGGATTCTCCAACACTTCATGGGTACGACACCCGTGGAGATGTACAAGTTATTCTTCGGACTGCAGGCGGCGTGTCCGGAATTGACCGAGGATGCCGGCCTAAGCTGCAATCGCCCGGATACTCAAGTAAGTAGCTCAGTATTCGGACGTACCATTTCTTTGCCTTTCTATGATTCGCCCTTTAACCCGTTATCCTTCAACAGGAGTGGATAGCGCAAGCAAAACTGATACGGTGTCCGGCCCCCCTCCCAGAGACCGCGCCGGAGCCCGTGCTGGTCAGAATGTTGGAGGTTGCGCCTTCAGAAGAAGGCGAAGGGGAAAACAAAGGAGCTACCGCCTCGTCCAAGGGGGCGCTTGAAGAAGGGGGGATCGAGAATCCCTCCCTCCAGGGGGAGAAGAGGACCGCCTCCGAAAACCCGGAGGCCAAAGCCCCTAAGCGGGGGAAGAAATCTTCACCAGAGGGTCCTGCGTCCGGGGAGGCCCCGGCCGCACAGTCTTCTATAAAGAATCAGCCCTCCAGCGAGCCGTGAGTAAAAAAAGGGGAGTTCATTAATAAGAAACATCCCTATTTGTGCTTCTGAGGATAACCGAAATTTTTACCTTGTAGTTCGGACCTGCGACCTTCTCAGATGAGCTCGTCTTCGGGGGATCTTCGTCCGGAGATGATGGAGAGCGAGACGCCTCCGTCTGCCGCGCCGTCGGATAGGGCGGACAAGCCTGAAGTGTCATCACGAAGGGTGTCCCCGAGCCCGGCAGAGCCGAAGAGTTCGGCGCCGACTAGTGTTCGGCCGGGGGAGCTGAAGGATCTGCTTGAGAGGGCGTCCATCTCAGAAGATCACCGTGCATTGATGAGCATGGTGATTGGAAGGATTTCGTCCGTCGAAAGTGGATTGCATAATGCCGTCAGGAGTTTGCTGGCGGGGTTTGAGGTACGTAAAAACGACGCACCTTTTTGACAGTTTTGCACATGAAAGTGCGCCCTGTATAGATAGTAGCCCCTGAGACTCGGTAGGTTGTCGAAAGTGACAGCGTGCCGAGGATCAAAATCGCAGGTATTGAGTGTCGCCTTTCCTATGCAGGTGGCGGATAGTCCGGGGGCTAGCCGGACTGATGGAGTTGCTGAATTAATGCGGCAACTCGATGTTGCGGATGCAGACATCGCGCTAGTCAACAAGCGACTTGATGAGTCGCAAGGTAAGTTGTCTCTCCGCAGTCACCTATTAAGCGAGTCAAAGCCCACCTCTTTACAATGTCTATGCTTGACGCAGATGGTGCTGCTGCTGTGGAGAGCCTTCGGGCAGAACTTTCTCAAGCCAAGGAGCAAGCCAGAAGGAGTGATGCGGCTGCCTCGAGGGCGGCCGAAGAGTTAGAAGCCGAAAGGGCTGCACACTGCCGAAGCAGGGAAGAGATGGCCGAGTTGGCCGTTAAATTGAAGGATGCTACCGACCGCAATGAGGCTCTTGAAAAGGAGCGCCTATCGAAGCGAGAAGACCTGGGGAGGGCCACCGCCGAGGCCAAGGATGCTCGTTCTGCAATGCGGGCTATGAAGGAGGAGCTGCGTCAAGCCGGAGACATTGTGGCTGGCAAGCCTTTTCTGCTGCGTCGCCGGTTTACGGATCCAAATTATGCCCAGCTTGGCCAGCTGTGGGGTCCGGAGGATCCATATATGGACTTAGCGGCAAGTGCGGCGGATGCCGTTGTGCACTTCCGGAGTCAGAAGGATCACAAGACGGAAGAGCTGTTTTGGTCTCAATTCCATAGTCCGGATCGTTCACTTCCGCTGACCGATCGGTTGGCCAAATGGGCTGAGCTGAACAGGTTGTCCGGACTTGCCATGATGGATATCGTGACTCATGTCTGGCCAGAGAGGCCCAAGGCGACGAGCTATTTTGGCTTATTGCAGCAATTCTTGGGGCGGTGCCGCATACCAAGGAGATGAAGTGGTCGGCCTGCATAGAAGGTGCGCGGATGGCCCTTGCCCGTGTGAAGACACATTGGACAGAGATGGATGCCACCGCTGTTGCAACCCAGGGTTCGGACGAAAGCCGGTTACCCGCCGAGCACTATTTTGGGGAAGTTATGCGTGGTGCTCGTGTAATAGAGTCGCAGTGCTCGAAAAATGTCACGTTCGAATGAACGTTGTATTTTGTAAAACAATGGTTATGATGTAATCGCTTTTTATACTTGTGTGTTCCAAGTATTGAAATATCTCCTATGCGGCCGTTTATGTATACGTGTGTATAACCTGAAAGATGGCAGTCTTTGGCTTCAGCCCCCACGCACAAGGTGCGGAGGTGTTCGCAAAAATAGCGCATTGTCACACTTAATCCGACGTCTCGGTCCTCTTGAGGAGGTGGTAGCGTAGCAAACGAGGCAACCGGACTATGATGCTTTATCACTTTCACTTAGCCATTGGAGTTCGAGGGTGGGGCTACGATATAGCCCCTGGAGGCACCGCGCTCTCCGAATTCAGGGCACGTGTGTGCCTGACCGGGAAACGGTCCTTCGTCAAAGCGGAGGAATTCTAAACATTCCGGTGGTCGATCGAGTGGTTGACCAGTCTCTCGCTGTATCATGACAGTCAGTTTTCGGCTTTCTCTACTGAGGTGCTCGCCCAGCCGAACTGGGGCACAATCGCAGTAGTTCTCCTGGTGCCGCATTAGCCGATGATACGGAACGTAAGGCAGCAAAACACAGGAGCCGGGCAAACCCAACATTTGACCAAAGACATGATTCGGAGCTAATGCATATAAGGCCTAACTCGAGACGCCGAACACTCCCTAAGGTGTTCGGTCTTTATAATAATGGGCAGAACAATGCCCTAAGCCCCTAGTGTCCAGGTACGGGCGAGGTCCTCTGACGCGGCCGATGCCAAAACGTCAGGCTCCACTCTGGTTGTAATGAGAAACCAGGGGATTAAAGCAACAAGAGACAGTAAAAAAGGTTTATGCAGGGTCTTAATCTGAAAAGAATCCTTGCGACGGGTCCCTACTGCACGTCTGCGCCTGTGTCTCTGTTGTGCCGTTATCCTGGAAGGGTGTGCACGTTGTTCATCTGTAAAAAGAGAGGAACTTAGTTTGAAAGGAAATCGTGCGAGAAAAAGTATATGAAGAAAATATTAATAAGTAAGGCGGAGTCTATATGAGCTCATTGTTGCTTGTACGCACAGCCCCTTGTGAAGGGGTGTGCGGCTAGGGACCCCCTAGCTTATTTATGCCGGACTTGTCTAGCTGTGTCCAGGGTCTTTAAATGACCCTCGCAATGAAATGATGCCACGTGGACCGGGCATTTTAAGTGTAAGAGACGCGTAATGAGGTATGGCGTTGAAGCGGACAAAAGCTTCACGTCCCAATAGTGCTTTATAGCTACTTTTGAACGGGGCGACATGAAAGATTAGTTTTTCGCGTCGGGAGTTGTTCGGTGACCCAAACACAACTTCTAGTAATAAGGAGCCTGTGCACTTGGCGTAAGGGCCTGGCGTCACTCCTTTAAAGGAAGTGCGGCTATGTCGAATTTTAGTAAGGTCCATCCCCAACTCGCGGATTGTGTTCGGATATAGCAGGTTTAAATCGCTGCCTCCGTCCATCAGGACTTTTGTAAATTGTAGTCCGTCGATTATAGGATCCAATATCAGAGCAGTCCATCCTGCATTTTGAACACTTTTGGAATAATCCAGGTGGTCAAAAGTGATTGGTTTTGACATCCAATCTCGAGGTTCCGCTGGGGTGGACTGTGCGAGACCCATCTTAGAGGGTGCCGCATTGTTTTTCCGTATTATCACATGAAGTGAGTTTACTGCTTTGACTTCTTGTGGGAAAGTCTTTTGTTTTCCGGTGCTCTGCTGGTGGGGTTTATCATCGTCCTTGCTTGATGCGTCGAGCCCCTTGTGTTCGGCGTTGAGTCGGCCGGATTGTTTGAAAACCCAACAATCTCGGTGAGTGTGGTTTGCAGGCCTTCCGGGGGTACTGTGGATTTGACATATCCGATCCAAAATTTTGTTTAAGTTGGATAGCTCATCACTGCTATCCTTAAGAGGCAGTGTTTTGTTGTTTGGCCGCGAGCTTTTGAATCCGGCGTTAACCGCCGTGTTCTTTGGGCTTTTCACTTTATTCCGGCGCTGATCTTTTCTGCGCCGTGATTTTCCGTTTCCATCTCTGATCTCGGATGTACTTGGGTCGTTGGTGCTGCATCTTGCTAGCCAGCTATCTTCCCCCGCGCAAAAGCGGGTCATGAGGCTTGTTAGCGCGGACATTGTCCTCGGCTTCTCTTGGCCGTGTGTCTGGCGAGCCATTCATCTCGGACGTTGTGTTTAAAAGCTACTAAGGCTTCGGCGTCCGGACAGTCGACTATTTGGTTCTTTTTAGTAAGGAACCTGTTCCAGAATTTGCGCGCTGACTCTCCGGGCTGTTGAGTTATATGACTTAGATCGTCTGCATCCGGAGGGCGGACATAAGTCCCTTGAAAATTTGCTCTAAACGCGTCCTCAAGCTCTTCCCAACTTCCAATAGTGTTTTCTGGGAGGCTTTTGAGCCAATGACGGGCTGGCCCTTTGAGCTTGAGGGGTAAATATTTTATGGCGTGGAGATCATCTCCTCTAGCCATGTGTATGTGTAGTATATAATCCTCTATCCAGACTCCAGGGTCTGTTGTTCCGTCGTAAGCCTCTATGTTTATGGGTTTAAACCCCACTGGGAATTCATGATCCAGCACCTCATTGGTGAAACATAGTGGGTGTGCGACGCCCCTGTATTTGGGTGTACCGCTGTCTTCGAACACTTGACATGTTGTGTTGATTCCTGGGGCCCTCTTTTTTGGCCCGTAAATGGACCTGGCTGGGCCATCTGTTTTTCCAGGGTCATGAGTCGGCTTGTGTGCGGCGCCGCTTTTAGATTTTGGCCTACCATCTGGCCGTCTATCCGGCCAGGCGGCCTCTTTGTTTTTTTGACTGTGGGGGCTCTATGGCTTCCTCGTCAAATTCTGGCAGCAGCTTGCGCTTCGGGTAGCTCTTTGATTGATGGCCATTGCCGTATTTGTCTGCGGTTTTGAGCACTTTGCTCCACCTCATTCTGAGTATGTCTTCCGCTGTTTTGAGCTTCCGTTTTTCCTCAAACTTCTTGCAGTGGCGACGAGTCTTTTCCGAAGATTTTTATTCTCCGGTGGTGTGTCTGGCGTGAGGTCGTCTGGACTGTTGGTTTCGCCGGGCATGGATTGATTATCCGACTCGTCCTGTTCGGACGGTTGCTTGGCTGCATGTTCGTTGTCCACTGGTTTGCCCTGCTCTATTGCTGGGTCATTAGGAGCGCTGTTGTTGTCGAGGCGAGACTTAGGGCGGCGTCTGCGTCGCCGTTTTGGTTGTTTATCGGCGGGATTATCTTTTGCCGTGCCCCGTTGGTCCTCGTTATCGTTTCCTTTTGGGGTATCCACCATATATACATCATGTGTTGGGGTGGTCTTCTAGTGTCCTGTAGGCACTGGTTCTTGATCGTCTCTGGCATCGTCGTCCATGCCGTCGATGTCTTCGGAATCATAGTCTAGCATGTCTGTTAGATCGTCGACAGTGGCTACAAAGTGGGTGGTGGGTGGGCTTTGAATTTCTTCGTCGTCCGCATCCCAACCATCCTGGCCATGATCTGGCCAGGGCTCTCCGGATAGCGAGAGATGCTTTAGCGAATTTAGAATGTCGCCAAAGGGCGAGTGCTGAAAGATGTCCGTAGTGGTGAACTCTATGATCGGCGCCCAATCGGACTCGATTGGCAGGGGTGCAGGGGGTTCGGAGTCCGGAAGGGAGTCCGGCACCTCGGAGTCATGAGCTTTATAGGGGACAAGGTCAGTATTCGGCTCCATCGCCGCGGAAGTTGCAGCCCCCGAGGCGGTGTCCAGCCACCGATCCTCGATCTGGGCGATCGGCTCCGGACTGAGGGACAGAGCGGATTCATGTGCGGCCACCCAGGCACTGTCCGGCGGCGGAGCTAAATCGTGCCCATCGCGGCAGTGCGGCACGCTCGGCTGTGGCTTGAGTCCTTCGGAGATCAAGTCCCCGCGGATATCGGCCGTGAAGTTTAGGCTTCCAAATCTGACCTGACGGCCAGGGGCGTAGCTTTCGATCTGCTCCAGATGGCCAAGTGAATTGGCCCGCAGTGCGAAGCCGCCGAATATGAAGATCTGTCCGGGGAGAAAAGTCTCACCCTGGACGGCGTTGTTGATTGAAGAAGCCATCGAGCCTATCGGTGACGACACAGAGGAACTCTCAATGAAAGCACCAATGTCGGTGTCAAAACCGGCGGATCTCGGGTAGGGGGTCCCAAAATGTGCGTCTAGGCGGATGGTAACAGGAGACAAGGGACATGATGTTTTACCCAGGTTCGGGCCCTCTCGATGGAGGTAAAACCCTACGTCCTGCTTGATTAATATTGATGATATGGGTAGTACAAGAGTGGATCTACCACGAGATCAAGGAGGCTAAACCCTAGAAGCTAGCCTACGGTATGATTGTTGTAATGTATGTTATGTCCTACGGACTAAGCCCTCCGATTTATATAGACACCAGAGAGGGCTAGGGTTACACAGAGTCGGTTACAATGGTAGGAGATCTACATATCCGTATCTCCAAGCTTGCCTTCCACGCCAAGGAAAGTCCCATCCGGACACGGGACGGAGTCTTCAATCTTGTATCTTCGTAGTCTTGGAGTCCGGCGGACGATGATAGTCCGGCTGTCCGGACACCCCCTAGTCCAGGACTCCCTCAGTGCTCAATAAGGTTTATGATTCATACTTTGGCTTTGTGAAAAGATCATCACTTGAACATAAGTAATCATATGACAAATCTATATATGTTGCTGTTATGAAAATAATCATGATGCCTTCATGTCCATATTTTATTTTTATCGACGCCTCTACTTCTAAACATGAGGACATATTTATTGTTATCGGCTTTTCGCTTGAGGACAAGCGAGGTCTAAGCTTGGGGGAGTTGATACGTCCATTTTGCATCATGCTTTTATATCGATATTTATCGCATTATGGGCTGTTATTTCACGATATGTCACAATACTTATGGCTATTCTCTCTTATCTTACAAGGTTTACCATGAAGAGGGGGAATGCCGGCAGCTGGAATTCTGGCTGGAAAAGGAGCAAATATTGGAGACCTATTCTGCGCAACTCCAAAAGTCCTGAAACTCCACGGAATATCTTAAAATAAATAAAGAAAAATCGTCGCCAAAGATGAAGGCCAGGGGGGCCACACCCTGCTCACGAGGGTGGGGGGCGCGCCCCTCCCCCTGGGCGCGCCCCCCTACCTCGTGGGCCCCCTGGTGGCTCTCCGACGCCCATCTTCTCCGATATGAAGTCTTTTGATGAGAAAAAAAATAAGAAGCAACCTTTCAGGACGAGACTCCGCCGCCACGAGGCAGAACCTTGGCGGAACCAATCTAGGGCTCCGGCAGAGCTGTTCCGCCGGGGACACTTCCCTCTGGGAGGGGGAAATCATCACCATCGTCATCACCAACGCTCCTATCATCGGGAGAGGGCAATCTCCATCAACATCTTCACGAGCACCATCTCATCTCCAAACCCTAGTTCGTCTCTTGTATCCAATTCTTGTCTCCAAGTCCGGGATTGGTGCTAGTAGGTTGCTAGTTGTGTTGGTTACTCCTTGTAGTTGATGCTAGTTGGTTTATTTGGTGGAAGATCATATGTTCAGATCCTTCATGCACATTATATCCCCTCTGATTATGAACATTAATATGCTTTGTGAGTAGTTACGTTTGTTCCTGAGGACAAGGGAG
The DNA here is from genome assembly GCA_963921465.1 of Triticum timopheevii. NCBI lineage: Eukaryota > Viridiplantae > Streptophyta > Magnoliopsida > Poales > Poaceae > Triticum > Triticum timopheevii. The sequence goes on along the minus strand of OY997262.1, from coordinate 271,440,083 downwards.
AAGTCTTGCTATTAGTAGTCATGTGAATTTGGTATTCGTTCGATATTTTGATAAGATGTATGTTGTCTAACCTCTAGTGGTGTTATGTGAACATCGACTACATAACACTTCACCATTATTTGGGCCTAGAGGAAGGCATTGGGAAGTAATAAGTAGATGATGGGTTGCTAGAGTGACAGAAGCTTAAACCCTAGTTTATGCGTTGCTTCGTAAGGGGCTGATTTGGATCCATATGTTTCATGCTATGGTTAGGTTTACCTTAATACTTTTGTTGTAGTTGCGGATGCTTGCAATAGAGGTTAATCATAAGTGGGATGCTTGTCCAAGTAAGGGCAGTACCCAAGCACCGGTCCACCCACATATCAAATTATCAAAGTACCGAACGCGAATCATATGAGCGTGATGAAAAGTAGCTTGACGATATTCTCATGTGTCCTCGGGAGCGCTTTTCTTACTATAAGAGTTTGTTCTGGCTTGTCCTTTGCTACAAAAAGGATTGGGCCACCTTGCTGCACTTTATTTACTTTTGTTACTTGTTGCTCGTTACAATTTATCTTATCACAAAACTATCTGTTATCACTTATTTCAGTACTTACAGAGAATACCTTGCTGAAAACCGCTTATCATTTCCTTCTGCTCCTTGTTGGGTTCGACACTCTTACTTATCGAAAGGACTACGATAGATCCCCTATAATTGTGGGTCATAAAGGCTTACTAGGGACATGTTGTGGTCTATGTATTCACACATGTATTACGACTTCTGGATAACACAGTTATAGCATGAATAACAGACAATTATCATGAACAAAGAAATATAATAATAACCATTTTATTATTGCCTCTAGGGCATATTTCCAACAGTCTCCCACTTGCACTAGAGTCAATATTCTAGTTACATTGTGATGAATTGAACACCCATAGCGTTCTCGTGTTGATCATGTTTTGCTCTAGGGAGAGGTTTAGTCAACGGATCTGCTACATTCAGATCCATATGTACTTTACAAATATCTATGTCTCCATCTTGAACATTTTCACGTATGGAGTTGAAGCGACCCTTGATGTGCCTTGTCTTCTTGTGAAACCCGGGCTCCTTGGCAAGTGCAATAGTTCCAGTGTTGTCACAAAAGAGTGCGATCGGCCCCGACGCATTGGGTATGACTCCTAGGTCGGTGATGAACTCCTTCACCCAGATTGCTTCATGCGCTGCCTCTGAGGCTGCCATGTACTCTGCTTCACATGTAGATCCCGCCACGACATTTTGCTTGCAACTGCACCAGCTTACTGCCCCACCATTCAAAATATACACGTATACGGTTTGTGACTTAGAGTCATCCAGATCTGTGTCAAAGCTAGCGTCGACGTAACCCTTTACGACGAGCTCTTCGTCACCTCCATAAACGAGAAACATATCCTTAGTCCTTTTCAGGTACTTTAGGATGTTCTTGACCGCTGTCTAGTGTTCCTTGCCAGGATTACTTTGGTACCTTCCTACCAAACTTACGGCAAGGTTTACATCAGGTCTGGTACACAGCATGGCATACATAATAGACCCTATGGCTGAGGCATAGGGGATGACACTCATCTCTTCTTTATCTTTTGCCGTGGTCGGGCATTGAGTCGAGCTCAATCTCACACCTTGCAATACAGGCAAGAACCCTTTCTTGGACTGATCCATATTGAACTTCTTCAATATCTTATCAAGGTATGTACTTTGTGAAAGACCTATGAGGCGTCTCGATCTATCCCTATAGATCTTGATGCCTAATATGTAAGCAGCTTCTCCAAGGTCCTTCATTGAAAAACACTTATTCAAGTAGGCCTTAATGCTGTCCAAAAGTTCTATATCATTTCCCATCAAAAGTATGTCATCTACATATAATATGAGAAATGCTACAGAGCTCCCACTCACTTTCTTGTAAACGCAGGCTTCTCCATAAGTCTGCATAAATCCAAATGCTTTGATCATCTCACCAAAGCGAATGTTCCAACTCCGAGATGCTTGCACCAGCCCATAAATGGATCGCTGGAGCTTGCATACCTTGTTAGCATTCTCAGGGTCGACAAAACCTTCCGGCTGCATCATATACAGTTCTTCCTTAAGATGGTCGTTAAGGAATGGTGTTTTGACGTCCATTTGCCATATCTCATAATCATAGTATGCGGCAATTGCTAACATGATTCGGACGGACTTCAGCTTCGCTACGGGAGAGAATGTCTCATCGTAGTCAATCCCTTGAACTTGTCGATAACCCTTAGCGACAAGTCGAGCTTTATATATGGTAACATTACCATCCGCGTTCGTCTTCTTCTTAAAGATCCATTTGTTTTCTATTGCTCGCCGATCATCGGGCAAGTCTGTCAAAGTCCATACTTTGTTTTCATACATGGATCCTATCTCGGATTGCATGGCTTCAAGACATTTGTTGGAATCTGGGCCCGTCATCGCTTCTTCATAGTTTGAAGGTTCACCGTTGTCTAACAACATGATTTCCAAGATAGGGTTGTCATACCACTCTGGTGCGGAACGTGTCCTTGTGGACCTTCAAAGTTCAGTAGGAGCTTGATCCGAAGTATCTTGATCATCATTGTTGGTGTCAAAACCGGCGGATCTCGGGTAGGGGGTCCCGATCTGTGCGTCTAGGCGGATGGTAACAGGAGACGAGGGACACGATGTTTTTACCCAGGTTCGGGCCCTCTCGATGGAGGTAAAACCCTACGTCCTGCTTGATTAATATTGATGATATGGGTAGTACAAGAGTAGATCTACCACGAGATCAAGGAGGCTAAACCCTAGAAGCTAGCCTATGGTATGATTGTTGTGATGTATGTTGTCCTACGGACTAAAGCCCTCTGGTTTATATAGACACCGGAGAGGGCTAGTGAAAGTGCAACTAATCCCCGGGTGGTTTTGGTAATTAATAACAACATATATATCATTGAACTAATAGTTTCTTGAGAATCATTTCAGAAAGTTCAGTGATATGGGTATGGCAAGGACTGAAGAAGTGGACCCCTCAAAATGCTAAGGCAAGCATTGGCAAAAGCTCAAGACTCCATTTTTGGTTTAGTGATCCAAGATCACATTGAGTCTATAGGAAAGCCAATACTATTAAAAGGGGATGAGGTTATGATAATGATCTGGTTGCTCAAAGTGCTTAGTGATACATCTCCTAAACTATCAGCAACTCTCACTTCCATAATACACTCATAAGTAATCTCGGTCCCACCGATTTTCCAAACCCAGTCACACCGAGATGAACCACCTCAGCCATATAGCCAAACCCTAGAATTCTCGGATTTTCCGATTCTGAACTCGGTCTCACCGAAACTTGAGTTGCCAAGCTTCTGTAACCTTCTGTCATCAAATCGGTGTCACCGAGATGATGAAGTCGGTCCCACCGAGATTGGCAAGCTCTTGTCTTTGGACGAATCGGACTCACCGAGTTTGTATTTTCGGTCCCACCGAAAATCCCAACGTTCACATGATTTGAACTTTCGGTCTCACCGAGTTGTCAACTTCGGTCTGACCGAGATTGGTCAAATGTGTGTAACGGTTGGATTTTGTGTGGAGGCTATAAATACCCCTCCACCCCCTCTTCATTCGTGGAGAGAGCCATCAGAAAGAACTACCACTCCTACCTTACATTTCTGAGAAGAGAACTACCTACCCTTGTGTTGAGATCAAGTAGCTCCACTCCCACCATATGAAACTTGATCTCTAGCCTTCCCAAGTTGCTTTCCACTCAATCCTTTCTTCCACCACAGCCAAATCAGTGAGGAGAGTTGAGTGTTGGGGAGATTATCATTTGAAGCACAAGAGCAAGGAGTTCATCATCATCAACACCATCTATTACCTTTTGGAGGGTGGTGCCTCCTAGATTGGTTAGGTGTCGCTTGGGAGCCTCCGTCGAGATGTGGAGTTGAACCAAGAAGTTTGTAAGGGCAAGGAGATCGCCTACTTCGTGAAGATCTACCCCGAGTAAGGCTAGCCCTCCGTGGGCGTAGGCCATGATGGCATAGACAAGGTTGCTTCTTCATGGACCCTTCGTGGGTGGAGCCCTCCGTGGACTCTCGCAGCCGTTACCCTCCGTGGGTTGAAGTCTCCATCAACGTGGATTGACGATAGCACCACCTATCAGAACCACGAGAAAAAATCTCCGTGTCTCCAAATTGCGTTTGCTCTTCTCCACCTCTCTTTACTACATGTGCAATTTACTTTCCGCTGCCTATACTCTAGAATTGCATGTGTATGGTGATACTTGACTTGATCATCATTGTGAACTTGCCAAAAACTTGTCTTTATCAAAAGGCTGAATTTTTATATTGTCAAGTAGTCTAATCACCCCCCTCTAGACATACTTTCGATCCTACAAGTGGTATCAGAGCTCTGGTCTCCATTGTATTGGTTTCCATTGCATTGGACTCCATAAGCTTGGTTTCACAACCTAGGAGACTATGGCGTCTAGTGAGGGTAATTTTCGTAGAGGTCCTTACTTTGATGGTACAAATTTTGCTAGTTGGAAGCATAAAATGAAAATGCATATTCTTGGTCATAACCCAGCCGCATGGGGCATTATTTGTGTTGGTTTGCAAGGTGAGTTCTTCGAGGAAGGAAAAGTTCCGGATCGCAAAGCTACAACGGATGAATTGCGGATGTTGCAAAACAATGCTCAAGCTTGTGACATTCTATTCAATGCTTTGTGTCCCGAGGAGTTCAACAAAATCAGCCGTCTTGAGAATGCAAAAGAGATTTGGGATACTTTGGTTGAAATGCACGAAGGTACCGAGTCCGTGAAGGAATCAAAGCTAGATATTCTTCAAGGTCAACTTGACAAGTTCAAGATGAAGGATGGTGAAGGAGTCGCTGAAATGTACTCTAGGCTTGCTCTCATCACAAATGAGATTGCCAGCTTAGGAAGCGAAGAAATGACCGACCGATTCACCATCAAAAAGATTCTCAGAGCTTTGGATGGAAAGTATGACACCGTGTGCACTTTGATCCAAATGATGCCAAACTACAAGAATCTCAAGCCAACCGAAGTCATTGGGAGAGTTGTTGCTCATGAGATGACACTTAAGGATAAGGAAGAGCTTCACAACAAGTCAAGTGGTGCTTACAAAGCTACAAGTGATGCTCCCACAACCTCAAGTGACAAGTTAGTTTCCAATGAAGAGATAAGCCTAATGGTCAAGAACTTCAACAAATTCTACAAGAATAGAGGCAAAGAGAGAAGCTCAAAGTCTAGATCATATGATGAAAAGAGATCTTCTAGTCATGATCGAAACTGCTACAATTGTGGAAGACCCGGACACTACTCAAATGAGTGTACGGCTCCCCACAAGAGAAGAGAAGAATCTCCAAGAAGAAGAAGCTCAAGAGATGAGTCACCTCGGAAAGAGAGAAGGAGCAGAGATGATCGTTATGAACGAAGACCCTCTCGGAGAAGCAAGGATTCGGAGAGGAAAGACAAGTCATCAAGGAGCTACACAAGAAGAAAACATCAAGCTCATGTAGGTGAATGGGTCTCCGGCTTCGACTCCGACAATCATTCCGAAAGAAGCTATCACTCCAACTCCGACTACAGTCAAGATGAAGGTGTTGCCGGTCTTGCTCTCGTGTCCTCCAACTCCAACTCCTATGACTTATTTGATTCACCAAATGAGGGAATTGGAAGATGCTTCATGGCTAAAGGCCCCAAGGTATCACACCCTGAATTCATTGACTTTGATAGTGATGAGGATGACTTGCTTGGTGAAGATGAGCTTTTACATGACAAATCTAGTGAGCCTAGTAATGATGAACATGCTAGTAGTCTTTATAGTCGAGGAGAGTCGAATGACAATGCTATGAAGGAGATTGAGCGTCTAACTAAAGAACTAAACACTCTTAAGTTAGCTCATGAAACAACTCAAGAAGATCATAGAGAGCTCCTAAGATCTCATGAGAAGCTACGCTTCGAGAAGCTCAATCTAGAGCAAGAACATGAGTTCCTAAAAGCAATCAATGACGATCTTCGAAAGAAGAGTTCTTCATATCTTGCCAAACGACTTCTCTTGTCTAATTTCTTGCCACCTATTAAAACTAAGCATGACAAGCATAAGAAAAATTCTTCATCTAGAAGCAACAATATTGGTTCTAGTAGTTCTCTTGATTCCACTAACAATGTTTCAAGCCAAGTTACACTTGAGCAAGAAAATAGTTTATTGAAAGGGATTATAGAGAAAGGTGTCTACAAGAGCCTTGCCGGAAGCAAGAACTTTGAGGAAATTATTCGCAAGCAAGGGAGGCACCGGAAGAATCAAGGAATTGGTTTTGAGCGAAAGTTCAATGCCGAGGGTGTTGAATGGGAAGAAGGTCAATATCCCACTCCAAAGTTTGTTTCTCAAAAGGAGAAGTACGATCCTACTTCTTCCAATGTGGAACAAGCTCAAGATGATCTTCCACCACAAGACCACAAGCTAAAAAACAAGGACAAGCTTCAAGAGAAGATTGATGCATTTATTGAAGCACCTAAAGCCATGGTCAAGTGGGTTCCCAAGGAAACGTCAAGTTCTACTTCGTCAAGCTCAACTACAACCCCAAGGATTCCCATCAAGATGATGTGGATCCCGAAGAAGAAGAACTAGAGAGTTCTTGAGGGTGACTCCGCCAACATACTTCACTCATATTCATTTTGGCAAGAACTTGTGCAATCAACTTCCACATCTTGCACTAGTTCATGGAGTCACAAACCCTCTTGTTGGTAAGTCAAGGGACAAGGTAATCATAGCTCTCATGGACATCATCCATTGTGTACTTCAATCTATGTCCATGGATATCCTTGTTTGTTCCTTGTGGGACTAACCCATGTAGGTATTGAAAGTGCCCGAATCCAAAGGATTGCTCCCAACTCTTGATGATCTTCATCAACATTGAGCATCCACATCTTCAACATCTACATGAAGTCTTCTACGACAACCCAAGGTTAGTTTGACCCTTTAAAAGGGGTTCTCACATCTAGGGGGAGCTTTGCTCTAAAGAATTGAGCTAAAGCATCTTCAAATGATGTGAACACATCAATGCTTTATGTAAAAGTGGTAACCCCACTTGTGCTTAAACGATGAGTATGACCTATGATCAAATGTTCTCATTTGACTCCTAAGTCAATATACTCATATATAGATGACCTAGTCATCGACAAATTGTGTGATAGTAGCTAGAGTTTTGATTGTGCATGTTTGACACATATTTCATTTGCTATCTTATTGTGTGAGCATGTTGGATGCATGATTTAATCCATTCGAGGACATCCATTTGTTGCTTTGGTCTTTTTGATTTTTCTGACCAAATGGATGGACAAGAATGCCTAAGTACCTCCCCTAGCTATCTATGCTTTCTTGTCTCAAATTCTATTCATGCTTACATCACAAACTTTGAACAAGTCATTTTCGGACCCTCCGAGTGAGGAGCACTCGGAGCCACCGATCCGTCAAGGGCTAACTTCCAAAACCTTCTAAGTGATTTCGGTCAGACCAACCCACTCAAACTCGGTCAAACCGAAAGCATTTGGATTGATCTAGGTTTTCACCTCGGTGAAACCGAGTTGTGAATTTCGGCGTGACCGAAGTGCATAACTGCCCAGCAGTTATCCATCTCGGTGCCACCGAGTTTTACAACTCGGTCCCACCGACAGCAAAGGGGTATATATACTCCGAGGGACGCGCGTTGATTTCTACTTCAAAACGCTTCGCCCCCACACCCCTTGCTGCCGTCGCCTGGTCTCCGGATCGTCTCCGTCGTCGCCTGTGCGCCCTCGCCGCAGGTCTCCGTCGCCGTCAACGGACATGTTCTCCGCGCCGTTGCCGCCGTAGAGGAACTCCACCAAGTTAGGGTGAGTTTCGATCCCACTCGTGCTCTCATCTCCGATTCAATGCACGTTTGGTTTGCCTGTAATCTTGCCACGATTGAAATCTTCCTGAACACAAGATTAGTTCCTTTGAACGAAATTCGAGTAAAAGTTTTAGGGTTAGGTTTCCGCCGAACACATCTCGGTGAGACCGATTTTACATTCTCGGTATGACCGATTTGGCCTCTGGCCATTGCACTGCACCTTTCGGTCCAACCGAGTTGTGCAAATCGGTGTGACCGAAATGAGGATTTAGTGAAACCCTAGTGTTTTCGGCAGGACCGAAACCCACTTCGGTCCAACCGAAAGTGGTGTGAATGCTTCTGTTTGAACACTTCGGATTCACCGAATTTTAAACTCGGACTGACCGAAATGTCTTCTGTGAAAACCTAATACTAGAATTTGAACTCATTCTGTTTGCAAAATCTTTTGCAGTTTGTGATAACTCTTCTACTCTGCCTACACCTTATCTATTCACAGGTTGTCAGCCATGTCAGATGCCAGTGACAGCCAGAACAGGTCTGAGTCACCTATTGCTGATATTCCAGAGGCAGGCACTAGTCCTGAACCCAGCAGCTCATCAGATGATGGTGAGAGGAGCACACCAAGTGGTTTGCCTCCTGCAGCCACCAGGGCCAGAAAGAAGAGGAACTCTGATGAAGAAGATACTGATTTCATTGTTGAGGAAGAGGTCTCCTCCAAGCCAAAGAGAAAGGTTGTTGCCAAAGAGCCTCAAGGGCAGCAAACCAAGAAAGGCACCAGAAAAGTGAAGCACTCCACTGTTGCCAAAAAGCTGAGTATGGAAGGGGAAACTACAAGCAAAGTGAAGAAAACTTCCAAGAGAAAGAGGATAGTGTATGTGTCAGGAGCTAGAGCAGATATGTTTATTGATCCTCATGCAGATGCAGCAGTAGAGGATGAGGAAGCACCCCAGCCTCCTCAGAAGCCTAAGCTCATGGGTGATGCCATCAGGGCTGGAGCCACTTCAAAGTCTAAGCCATCTGCTCCAGTCAAGGCAGCTCCAGCAAAGCCTGCTGCCAAGCCCAAGAAGACCGTCAGAAACATTCCAGCGTCTGAAAAGAACAAGGATGATGTGCCACCAGCTGTGTCAGATGATGAGGCACCAGTTTTGCTGAAACTTCGTCCAAAACTGCCACTTCACAATGATGCTCATCCTCAAGCTGAAAACATGAAGGAAAGGAAGGATAGAGGTCTCAGGCTATGGAGACAAGCTGATCCATATGCTGTGAGGAGAAGAACTGCTGTTGATCCCAGATTTCACACCAGAGAGCAGCAGGACTTCTATGAGACTGTGCTGATGGACAAGAAGCCCATAGTGGCAGACACCAGATTTGTTGATTGGAAATACATTGACAGTGAAGAGCACAGAGACTTCTTTCCACATGTGCATGAGAGCTTCACTGCATGTGGTGTTGCAGACTTCATAGGTCAAAAGCTGACAAGTTGGAATGATGAAATGATTATGCAATTCTATGCCACAGCTCATTTCTATCCAGATGGAAAGATCACATGGATGACTGAAGGCCAAAGATTCTCTTCAACTGTAGAAGAATGGGCAGAACTGCTGAATGCTCCAGTGCAGAGAGAGGATGATGTTGATGTCTATGGCATTCCCAAGAAGAACCATGAATCTATGAAGAATATGTACAAGGAGGTTCCAGCTAAGGATTTAGCAATCTGGAAGCTTGGCTCAGTGTATTATCTCCAGGCAGGTTTACCTACCACAAACACTATTCTGAGGCATACCTTGATGCCCAAGTCTGGAGATCATCGCATGATCAGAGGGTACTCTATCAACATGCTGCATATACTTGATGAGAAGGCACCGTTCAAGGTGATGGACTTGATAGTTGAGACTATTAAGAGGACTGCAGCTGACCAGAAAAGGTCGTGTGGATTTGCCCCGCATATTCAGATGCTCATCAATGCCAAGTTTGGCACGGGCACATTCTTGTTGGATAGAGAACACCTACCACTGCAGCCTGAGCATGAGGACAATGATGTTGTGATGGATGAGGAGGATCCAACTTCTGTTGAAGGTCAAGCAAAGATTGAAGCTGCCAAGAAAGCCAAAGCTGAGAAGGAAGCAGCAGCAGCAGCAGTTAAACCAAAGAGTGTTGGAGAGCAGCTCCTTGAAGCTGCCCAAAGGATTGAACAACGCCTGGCCAGCATTGTACAGTCTCAGGAGAGCCTTGAGAGGATTGTTGAAGACAAGATCCATGCTCTGGATGTGAAGCTGACTGAAGTGCAAGTAACTGTCAACAAGCTTGAGGCAGATATCGAGGAAGCAAAGAGGGAGAAGGAAGAGCTCATGCGTGAGATGCAGGATGACCTAGTCCAGGATGCTTATGAACAGACTGCTCCGGTTCCCACAGGACCCCGATCAGCTGCTATTCCAGTGACCACTCCTCCAGCTCCACAGACATCAGCAGAAGTCTTCGCCGATGCAGCCATCTCAACTCCAACATCAACCCAGACAGGAGCCGCCAGCAGAGTCCCTAGTGACGTTTAGCTCTATACTTTTCAAACTTTTTGGTAACTTGTTGCCAAAGGGGGAGAAATTGTATAGATCATAGGACTTCGAGAGAGAGCGTGCTGTTGGTTTTCGTGACATTCTGTGTGTTTGATACTACGTTTGATGAGTGCTTGGTCGTACTATGCCTTAATGTGTGCTTAATGCTTATCATATGCTATTCCTATCTTGTATGACCATTTACTCATGTCTTGGTGATTGGGTGCATGCTATTCATTCTTATCATTTTGTGCACTCCACCAAGATGTATGTGACATGGAAGAGCGACCCATGATCCTAAGCGATTGTGCATTTGCATTCAAACGCAAATCTTAAATAATGCACAAATTTAGGGGGAGCTCTTGCTTATCACATACTTCTCAAAGCGACGATATTATTCATTGATTATATCCTTTGTCGAAGCTTTGATCTATATGTTGTCATCAATTACCAAAAAGGGGGAGATTGAAAGTGCAACTAATCCCCGGGTGGTTTTGGTAATTAATAACAACATATATATCATTGAACTAATAGTTTCTTGAGAATCATTTCAGAAAGTTCAGTGATATGGGTATGGCAAGGACTGAAGAAGTGGACCCCTCAAAATGCTAAGGCAAGCATTGGCAAAAGCTCAAGACTCCATTTTTGGTTTAGTGATCCAAGATCACATTGAGTCTATAGGAAAGCCAATACTATTAAAAGGGGATGAGGTTATGATAATGATCTGGTTGCTCAAAGTGCTTAGTGATACATCTCCTAAACTATCAGCAACTCTCACTTCCATAATACACTCATAAGTAATCTCGGTCCCACCGATTTTCCAAACCCAGTCACACCGAGATGAACCACCTCAGCCATATAGCCAAACCCTAGAATTCTCGGATTTTCCGATTCTGAACTCGGTCTCACCGAAACTTGAGTTGCCAAGCTTCTGTAACCTTCTGTCATCAAATCGGTGTCACCGAGATGATGAAGTCGGTCCCACCGAGATTGGCAAGCTCTTGTCTTTGGACGAATCGGACTCACCGAGTTTGTATTTTCGGTCCCACCGAAAATCCCAACGTTCACATGATTTGAACTTTCGGTCTCACCGAGTTGTCAACTTCGGTCTGACCGAGATTGGTCAAATGTGTGTAACGGTTGGATTTTGTGTGGAGGCTATAAATACCCCTCCACCCCCTCTTCATTCGTGGAGAGAGCCATCAGAAAGAACTACCACTCCTACCTTACATTTCTGAGAAGAGAACTACCTACCCTTGTGTTGAGATCAAGTAGCTCCACTCCCACCATATGAAACTTGATCTCTAGCCTTCCCAAGTTGCTTTCCACTCAATCCTTTCTTCCACCACAGCCAAATCAGTGAGGAGAGTTGAGTGTTGGGGAGATTATCATTTGAAGCACAAGAGCAAGGAGTTCATCATCATCAACACCATCTATTACCTTTTGGAGGGTGGTGCCTCCTAGATTGGTTAGGTGTCGCTTGGGAGCCTCCATCGAGATGTGGAGTTGAACCAAGAAGTTTGTAAGGGCAAGGAGATCGCCTACTTCGTGAAGATCTACCCCGAGTAAGGCTAGCCCTCCGTGGGCGTAGGCCATGATGGCATAGACAAGGTTGCTTCTTCGTGGACCCTTCGTGGGTGGAGCCCTCCGTGGACTCTCGCAGCCGTTACCCTCCGTGGGTTGAAGTCTCCATCAACGTGGATTGACGACAGCACCACCTATCGGAACCACGAGAAAAAATCTCCGTGTCTCCAAATTGCGTTTGCTCTTCTCCACCTCTCTTTACTACATGTGCAATTTACTTTCCGCTGCCTATACTCTAGAATTGCATGTGTAGGGTGATACTTGACTTGATCATCATTGTGAACTTGCCAAAAACTTGTCTTTATCAAAAGGCTGAATTTTTATATTGTCAAGTAGTCTAATCACCCCCCCTCTAGACATACTTTCGATCCTACAGCTAGGGTTACGCAGAGTCGGTTACAATGGTAGGAGATCCACATATCCGTATTGCCAAGCTTGCCTTCCATGCCAAGGAAAGTACCATCCAGACACGTGCCGGAGTCTTCAATCTTGTATCTTCGTAGTCTTGGAGTCCGGCGGATAATGATAGTCCGGCTATCCGGACACCCCCTAGTCCAGGACTCCCTCAGTAGCCCCTGAACCAGTCTTCAATGACGATAAGTCCGGCGTGCATAATGTTCGGCATTGCAAGGCGGGTTCCTCCCTTGAATAATCCAGAGAAGATCATGAACACCAGGATAGTGTCCGGCTCTGCAAAATAAATTCCACATTCCACCGTAGAGAGAATAAAATGTACACTTAGTTCAATGTGCTGACGTATTATGCGGCGTGACATCACACCGCCACAAGGCCTTTGTTTGAATTACTATACCACCTCAGCATGTTTAGCGAAGCGGTTTCCTTGGCACGTCTTGTCGAAGCAGAGATCGTGTTCCCCTCATTCCGGGATTCTCATCAATACGTGCGTGGGTAACCCAACCGCGCCATTGATGGTGGCGCTTGGGAGATAAGCGAGTTTTACCAGGCTGGTGGGGGACGCATAGCTTTGTTCGCCTATATATAAGGGATCAGGATTCACCTTCTCACCTACGCCTTCTTCCTCCTTTGCTTACCCATCCCCGCGAACTCAAGCTCCAACGCCGAGCTCGCGCATCTCGCCTCGACCTTCTCCGAATATGTCCGGAGCGGGAGGTAAATGGTTAGCCTCCACCGTCAAGGAGGAGGACATCACCAAGCTGCGCAGTGCCGGATACCTTTCCGGCGATATCGCGCATCGGCTGCCCGACGAGGGGCAGCTCATCCCTACCCCCGGGCCTCATGAGAGGGTCGTCTTCCTCCCCCACTTCCTCCGCGGACTGGGCTTTCCGCTCCATCCATTTGTCCGAGGGCTCATGTTTTACTACGGCCTGGATTTCCACGATCTGGCGCCGAACTTTATCCTCAACATCTCGGTGTTTATCGTCGTGTGCGAGGCCTTCCTCTGCATCCGGCCCCACTTCGGCCTGTGGCTCAAGACCTTCAACGTCAAGCCGAAGGTTGTGAAGGGTACGCAAGCGGAATGCGGAGGCGCCATGTTGGGCAAATTGCCCAACGTCCCTTGGCTAGAAGGGACCTTCGTGGACTCCGTCAAGGGGTGGCAATCGGGGTGGTTCTACATCACCGAGCCGCGCAAATCCACATGGGCGGCGGCCCCCGAGTTTAGATCTGGCATCCCCACGCAGCTCACTTCCTGGAAAGAGAAGGGCTTGCAGTGGGGGAATCCGGTGGAGGTGACGGGACTCCGAGCATGTATCAAGAAGATGGTGAGCAATAGGCTCAAGCTCGTCGACGTGGTCCAAGTCATGCTCATCCGGCGGATCCTCCCATGCCAAGAACGGGCATTTAATTTGTGGGAGTTCAATCCGGAACAGCACCGGGCGCTAAGTGGGCTCTTCGATACAACATACGAAGGCGCCTGGAGGGTGCTGTTCAAGGGCGCCGAAGCCCCCGCGTCCGCGACCGAAGACCGCGGAGTCAGCTCGCAGCATCCAACTGACGAGGTAAGTGATTCAACCCCATTACGGGACACTTGTGATAATTAGATTGACTCTAGTGAGGTTTCATTCTGCCTCTTCCTTTGACAGGAATGGATGGAGAAGGCCAAGCTGCTCATCAGCCCGGCTCCCATGCCAGAAGACCCAGTGGACGCCCGCTTAACAAGGCTGCTGGTTCCGGCACCGCACTGGTGCCGGAGAAGAAGGCCAAGAAGGTGGCCGCGGGGACTCGAAAGAGTTCCCGCACTCAGGCGTCTGACGACGACGAGGACTCCTCCCCCAAAGACGAGGAGGAGGAGTACTCTCTCCCGGAGGAGGGAGAGAAGAAAAGGAAGGCTTCTCCCATCGGGGAGGCCGAAGGGTCCAAGAGGGGGAGAACTATCCCCCCGGACAGTTCCGCCAACATCAGCGTTGGTGAGGATGAGTGGCCTCCAAGGGCCAGGCGTCCGGCAAGATCGTAAGTATCCGGATCCTTGATGTGTAATTTCTTTTATGTCGCGTAGTATCCTTCTAACGCCGCATTCTGCCCGTAGTTCGGCCAATGATGATCTTCCCGACTCATTGAGCGGGTCATTGGCCTCGTCGGATGTGAATTCCATCCCGACTGCCTCCACCCCACGCGCCGACGAGGACGTCGAGGTGGGATCCCAGAGAGGGACCCATCAGGAGGAGGCTCCGGAGGCGCCATCAGGTAGCCTCCCGGACTTCGTGCCGGACTCTACATCGGAACCCGCAGTGGTTCCAGAGTCCGGCAAGCGGCCCCTTCGAAAGAAGGGCAGGACCGTGATGCCGGCGGCCCCCGTCCAACCGGAGGCACCGGATAACCTGCTGGAGGCGCTTAAAGGCGCTTCCATCGAGGAAGAACACCGCACTATCATGAGTGCGGTGATTAAGAAGGTTCAGCTTGCAAAGAGCGGGCTGACCGAAGCCTGCAGCAGCCTTTTAACAGGCTTTGAGGTAAGAAGTTAAAATTATGTAATGTAATACCGCAGAGACAGTAGCCCCTGATGCTTAGTTCGGTGTTCGGAAAGAAAAGCCGGACTAAGGATCTATAACAAGATATACGCAGGGTTGCCTAAAATATGTCAATATGGGTTTGCAGGCTGCACTACTAGCCTCTGCCGCACTAACGGCGGAGGTTGACGTGCTGAAAAAGGATCTCGAGCGGTCTGAGCAAGAGCTCGGCCATGCAAAGAAGCAGCTCGAGGAAAAAGAAGGTGAGTAACACCTCTTTGAATAAGTACCTTACAGAAAAGGATTTTGGTTGCAAATAAAATTAACAAGGATAATATGTGTATTGCAGGGGCCACTAACGAGGTGGCAGCCCTGCGGGATGCTGTGTCCGCGGCCGAACGCAATGCGGCCACGGAACGGGCTGAGCGAGAAAAGCAAGAGGCACGGGTGGCGGAAGTTCGGCCAGAGCTCCAGGTTCTCATGGAAAAACATGAGAGTTTGGAGCGTGACTCCAAGACTCGAGAGTCCGAGCTTGCCTCGGCTCTCGAAAGTGCCAAGTCCGCCAAGGCCGAGGCCCATAAGGCCCTTCAGGAGGTTGAGGATATAAAGAAGATAGCGGCGGGTAAGGCGTTTTTCATGCAAAGCAGGCATGTTAATGTGAACTACCTGACACTTACCCGAATTCGGAGCTCTCCAGGGGCGTTTGCAGATCTGCCGCGTAGTGCGTCTGATGCCGCCGCATTCTATCGTGGCGAGGAGGGGAGCTCGACGGAGAAGGTCTTCTGGTCTCAGTATACTGAGGCCGGCCATCCGGTGCCCCCAAGCGACCAGCTGAAGCAGCTGGTCGAACTCCACAAGGTAGCTGAGGAGGCCATGAAGGGCCTCATAGTCCGGCTCTGGCCTGGACAGGCCATGCCTGGTAGCTACTTTGGCCTCGTGCGGCAGCTAGTGGATGCATGCCCCAGGCTGGATGTAGTCAAGCGCTCCGCCTGTATCGAAGGTGCTCGTCGGGCCCTTGCCCGCATAAAGGTGCAATGGGGCAAGTTGGATGCGGAGAAGCTTCTCACGGACCCACCGCCGCCAGGCAAGGAGTATCGCACGCCGGAGAAGTATTATAAAATTGTCCTAAAGGGAGCCTGCAATATTGCAGATGAGTGCTCCCGAAATGTAATCTTTGAGTGAACTCGCTGTTTATTTATCCTGTGCGCTGAAAACTTCGTTCATATGCGCCATGAGCAACGCTTGTTTAATTTAAAATATTACCTTCTGTGCGGCCGTTTATAAAATCTGAGAGATGGCAAGTCGTTGGCTTCAGCCCCCAAGCCACAAGTGCTGGGGTGTTCGGGATAAACATTAGCACTCTTGTTCCCATTTTTGGGTCCATCTAGGGAGGCGCTCAACACGACGAACAAGGCAACCGGACTTATAGTGCTTGAACACTCTCACTTAGCCATAGAATTCTATAATTTTAAATTTCGGCGAAGCCCCTGGTATTCGGAAGACCGAATCCGGGGCGCTATCCACGCCTTCATCGGACATTATCCGGAACTTCGCTCGAAGCGGCGTGAGTCTTTAAGGACCCGAAAAAACCTCTCGAACAGCGACCAGTCTCTCGCCTTATCATGCCGGTCAGTTTTAGCTTTCTCCACTGAGGCGTTAACCCGGCTCAACCGGGGCGCAATCGCAGTGGTTCTCCTAGTGCCACCTTAGCCGACATAACGGAACGTAAGGCACCAAAACGTGGGAGCCGGGCAAACCCAACTATTGACCCAAGGCATGATTCGGAGCCGATTCATATAATGCTATAAGTTCGGGGTGCCACACTTGTGAAAGTGTTCGGACTTTATCACACCATAGAGTGGGGAACATAAGCCCCTGGTGTATTTTGCCGTACCAAAATATACGGGTGCCAGATGTCATATAATGAGCATATATATATATATATATAATGTAATGCAATTGCGATCATAAAGGTGCTGCATTATTAATGAAAGAAAAGTCTGCTAGTAGAGCGGACTGATACAAATAGTGCGGTAAGCAAGGGATTTGGACTAAATAAACATGTCCCCCTCCAGGGATGAGCTGCGGATTTGGTGTATATAATTGAATTTAATGCTCGTAATTGAGACCACCTGAGTGTTCGACACGGCCTTCTTTAGTCCCTGACTGTTGCATCATGAGTTCGGCAGGTTCACCGCCGGACAGGGCTTCTGGTTAACAGAGTCCTGTGTATAAAAAAGAAGAAAAATAATAAAAAAAGAGGGGCACATTTGTGAGCCCCTGGTGTGGTCGAACCACACTCTGGGTCCGTTGTGATCGTGCCCCCTCCCCTGTGCCCATGGTATCTCCAAAGCGTAATGATGTACGCGGAGTGTTATTCTTGCGATCATACGCGGGCGAGGGTTGGGGCCACATTGCTACGCGTGCTCTGATCGCGCCAGATGGTCTTGGTTGGCATTGCTCCGGGCGCGCTTTGCTGTATCCGGCCGTTTAACGGCCGGACTCGAGAATTGCCTTAGAAGGCTGCTCTGTACTTCTACTGCGAGAGCCGCTGTATGTTCCTCCGTTCGGAGGGAGCGTTCCGTATTCCCATTGACCGTGATGACTCCATGAGGGCCTGGCATCTTGAGCTTTAGGTATGCATAGTGCGGCACCGCGTTGAATTTGGCAAACGCGGTTCGCCCGAGCAGGGCGTGATAGCCGCTGCGAAACGGGACTATGTCGAAGATTAACTCTTCGCTCCGAAAATTATCCGGGGATCCGAAGACCACTTCCAGTGTGACTGAGCCTGTGCAATTGGCTTCCACTCCTGGTATGACACCTTTAAAGGTTGTCTTTGTAGGTTTAATCCTTGATGGGTCTATGCCCATTTTGCGCACTGTATCCTGATAAAGCAGGTTCAGGCTACTGCCGCCGTCCATCAGGACTCTCGTGAGGTGGAACCCATCGACGATTGGGTCTAAGACCAATGCGGCGAATCCGCCATGGCGTATGCTGGTCGGATGGTCTCTTCGATCGAAAGTGATCGGACAAGAGGACCATGGGTTGAACTTTGGGGCGACTGGCTCCATCGCATAGACGTCCCTTAGTGCGCGTTTCCTCTCCCTCTTGGGTATATGGGTCGCGTATATCATATTCACCGTCCGTATTTGTGGGGGAAAACCCTTCTGTCCTCTGTTGTTCGGCGGCCGGGTCTCTTCCTCGTCGTCGCTATTTAGCCCCTTGTCATTGTTTTCGGCAATTAACTTGCCGGCCTGCTTGAACACCCAGCAATCTCTATTGGTGTGGTTAGCTGGCTTTTCAGAGGTGCCATGTATCTGGCATGAGCGGTCGAGTATTCGGTCTAGATTGGACGGACCCAGAGTGGTTCTTTCAAATGGCTTCTTCCGTTGACCGGGTTTAGAGCCTCGGAATCCGGCATTGACTGCCGTATCCTCCTTATCATCTCCGTTAATTCGGCGCTTGTTTTTGTTTCGACGTGACCTGCCGTTGTTGTCCTTAGTATCCGGACTGCCAGCATTTTTACGGAGATTGTTGCTGCGGGCTAGCCAGCTGTCCTCTCCCGCACAAAAGCGGGTCATTAACGATGTGAGGGCTGCCATGGATTTCGGCTTTTCCTGCCCCAGGTGCCGGGCTAGCCATTCGTCCCGGATGTTATGTTTGAAGGCTGCAAGGGCCTCTGCGTCCGGACAATCGACGATTTGATTTTTCTTTGTCAAGAACCGTGTCCAGAATTGTCTGGCCGATTCGTCTGGCTGCTGAATGATGTGGCTTAGGTCATCGGCGTCTGGTGGTCGCACATATGTGCCTTGGAAATTATCAAGGAATGCGGCCTCCAGGTCTTCCCAACACCCAATTGACTCTGCGGGCAAGCTGTTAAGCCAATGCCGAGCTGGTCCTTTAAGCTTGAGTGGGAGGTATTTTATGGCGTGGAGATCGTCGCCGCGGGCCATATGGATGTGGAGAAGATAGTCTTCGATCCACACCGCGGGGTCTGTTGTGCCATCGTAAGATTCGATGTTTACGGGTTTAAACCCTTCGGGGATCTGATGATCCATTACTTCGTCAGTGAAGCATAACGGGTGTGCGGCGCCCCTGTATTGAGCGATATCGCGACGCAGCTCGAGAGAGCGCTGTCTGCTGTGTTCGGCCCGGCCGGGGTTATTGTATCCGGCACGATGGTATTCGTCGTGGGTCGTAGGGCGCCCCCGTGATCCATAGATGGATCTGGATTGTCTTGCTTTGTCCTCCAATATGTCTCGCAAGTCCGGCGCGTTCCCTCTTGGCTTCGTACTTTTGGAGCGATGCCGGGGTATGGTCTTGGCTGGTGGCTGGATGCCTCTTTGTCACGACCACGGGGTGGTCGGTCAGCCATATCATGCGCTGGTGATGGACGGACGTATGCTTCCTCCTCTAATCGGGGGAGCAGCTTGCGTTTTGGGTAACTTTTGGAGGGACGTTCGAGTTTATACTCTTCGGCCGCGAGGACCTCGGTCCATCGATCGGCCAGCAGGTCCTGATCAGCTTGAAGCTGTTGCTGCTTTTTCTTTAGGCTGTTTGCTGTGGCGATAAGCCTGCGCTTGAAGCGCTCTTGTTCGACGGGATCCTCGGGTACGACGAATTCGTCATCGTTGAGGTTTGCTTCGTCTTCGGAGGGAGGCATATAATTACGATCCTCAACCTCTTCGTCTGCCGCCCCCTCATGAGGGCTTGCTTCTGCATCCTCCTGCGCTGAGTCTTGCTGGAGGGGATTGTCTTCGGCACTCTTTGGAGTATTATTATCTCCTGTCCGGAATCTCCGTTTTTGCTGTGGCGAGATTTAGAGCGGCGCCGCTGACGCCGGCGCTTGGGCTGTTTCTTTAAGGGATCTGCCTCCACTGTTCCTTCGCCATCCCCATCTTTTGGGGTATCCACCATGTATACGTCATATGACGAGGTGGCCTTCCAGTGCCCTGTGGGCGCTGGTTCCTGTTCGTCTCCGGCATCGTCGTCCATAGCGTCGATGTCGTCGGAGTCGTAGTCTAGCATGTCGGTTAGATCGTCGACAGTGGCTACAAAGTGGG
Source organism: Triticum timopheevii (assembly GCA_963921465.1). Taxonomy (NCBI): domain Eukaryota; kingdom Viridiplantae; phylum Streptophyta; class Magnoliopsida; order Poales; family Poaceae; genus Triticum; species Triticum timopheevii. Next base: position 271,420,090 of record OY997262.1, on the reverse strand, counting down.
TGGTGGGTGGGCTCTGAATTTCTTCGTCGTCCGTATCCCAACCATCCTGGCCATAATCCGGCCAGGACTCTCCTGATAACGAGAGATGCTTTAGTGAATTCAAGATATCGCCGAAAGGCGAGCATTGGAAGATGTCCGCGGCGGTGAATTCCATAACCGGCGCCCAATCCGGATCGATTGGTAGGGGCGCGGGAGGTTCGGAGTCCGGCGAGGAGTCTGGCGCCTCGGAATCACGAGTTTCGCAGGGGAAAAGATTAGTGTTCGGCTCCATCGCCGTGGATGTTGAAGCCCCCAGGGCGGCATCTATCCACCGGCCCTCGATCTGGGCGATCGGCTCCGGGCTGATGGCCGAAGCGGATCCGTGTGCGGCCACCAAGGCACTGTTCGGCGGCAGAGCTAGATCATGCCCATCGTCACAGTGCGGCGCGCTCGGCTGTGGCTCGAGTCCGTCGAGGATCAAGTCTCCGCGGACATCGGCCGTGAAGTTTAAGCTTCCAAATCTGACCTGACGGCCAGGGGCGTAGCTTTCGATCTGCTCCAGATGGCCAAGTGAATTGGCCCGCAGGGCGAAGCCGCCGAATACGAAGATCTGTCCGGGGAGAAAAGTCTCACCCTGGACAGCGTTGTAGGTTGAAGATGCCATCAAGCCTATCGGTGACGACACAGAGGAACTCTCAATGAAAGCACCAATGTCGGTGTCAAAACCGGCGGATCTCGGGTAGGGGGTCCCGAACTGTGCGTCTAGGCGGATGGTAACAGGAGACGAGGGACACGATGTTTTTACCCAGGTTCGGGCCCTCTCGATGGAGGTAAAACCCTACGTCCTGCTTGATTAATATTGATGATATGGGTAGTACAAGAGTAGATCTACCACGAGATCAAGGAGGCTAAACCCTAGAAGCTAGCCTATGGTATGATTGTTGTGATGTATGTTGTCCTACGGACTAAAGCCCTCCGGTTTATATAGACACCGGAGAGGGCTAGGGTTACACAGAGTCGGTTACAATGGTAGGAGATCCACATATCCGTATTGCCAAGCTTGCCTTCCACGCCAAGGAAAGTACCATCCAGACACGAGCCGGAGTCTTCAATCTTGTATCTTCGTAGTCTTGGAGTCCGGCGGATAATGATAGTCCAGCTATCCGGACACCCCCTAGTCCAGGACTCCCTCAATCATCATTAACCCCCCTCTCTTGTCGGTGCAGGCACCACAGGAACATCTTCCTGAGTTGCGCTACTTACCGTTTCAAGAGGTAGTACTTCATCAAGCTCTACTTTCCTCCCACTTAATTCTTTCGAGAGAAACTCTTTCTCCAGAAAGGACCCGTTCTTGGCAACAAAGATCTTGCCTTCGAATCTTAAGTAGAAAGTATACCCAATGGTTTCCTTAGGGTATCCTATGAAGACACATTTTTCCGACTTGGGTTCGAGCTTCTCAGGTTGAAGTTTCTTGACATAAGCATCGCATCCCCAAACTTTTAGAAACGACAGCTTAGGTTTCTTCCCAAACCATAATTCATACGGTGTCGTCTCAACAGATTTAGACGGTGCCCTATTTAAAGTGAATGTAGCTGTCTCTAGAGCGTATCCCCAAAATAATAAGCGGTAAATCGGTAAGTGACATCATAGATCGCACCATATCCAATAGTGTGCGATTACGACGTTCGGACACACCGTTATACTGAGGTGTTCCAGGTGGCGTGAGTTGTGAAACGATTCCACATTTCCTTAAGTGCGTACCAAATTCGTGACTTAAATATTCTCCCCCATGATCTGATCGTAAGAACTTTATCTTTTGGTCACGTTGATTCTCTACCTCATTCTGAAATTCCTTGAACTTTTCAAAGGTCTCAGACTTGTGTTTCATCAAGTAGACATACCCATATCTACTCAAGTCATCAGTGAGAGTGAGAACATAACGATATCCTCCGCGAGCCTCAACACTCATTGGACCGCATACATCAGTATGTATGATTTCCAATAAGTTGGTTGCTCGCTCCATTGTTCCGGAGAACGGAGTCTTGGTCATTTTGCCCATGAGGCATGGTTCGCATGTGTCAAATGATTCATAATCGAGAGACTCTAAAAGTCCATCAGCATGGAGCTTCTTCATGCGCTTGACACCAATGTGACCAAGGCGGCAGTGCCACAAGTATGTGGGACTATCGTTATCAACTTTACATCTTTTGGTATTCACACTGTGAATATGTGTAACATCACGTTCGAGATTCATTAAGAATAAACCATTGACCATCGGGGCATGACCATAAAACATATCACTCATATAAATAGAACAACCATTATTCTCAAATTTAAATGAGTAGCCATCTCGTATTAAACGAGATCCAGATACAATGTTCATGCTCAAAGCTGGTACTAAATAACAATTATTGAGGTTTAAAACTAATCCCGTAGGTAAATGTAGAGGTAGCATGCCGATGGCGATCACATCGACCTTGGAACCATTCCCGACGCGCATCGTCATCTCGTCCTTCGCCAGTCTCCGCTTATTCCGCAGCTCCTGCTTTGAGTTACAAATATGAGCAACCGCACCGGTATCAAATACCTAGGAGCTACTACGAGCACTGGTAAGCTACACATCAATTACATGTATATCAAATATACCTTTGGTTTTGCCGGCCTTCTTGTCCGCTAAGTACTTGGGGCAGTTCCGCTTCCAGTGACCACTTCCCTTGCAATAAAAGCACTCAGTCTCAGACTTGGGTCCATTGTTTGACTTCTTCCCGGTAACTGGCTTACCGGGCGCGGCAACTCCCTTGCCATCCTTCTTGAAGTTCTTCTTACCCTTGCCTTTCTTGAACTTAGTGGTTTTATTCACCATCAACACTTGATGTTCCTTTTTGATCTCTACCTCCGCTGATTTCAGCATTGAATATACCTCAGGAATGGTCTTTTCCATCCCCTGCATATTGAAGTTCATCACAAAGCTCTTGTAGCTCGGTGGAAGCGACTGAAGGATTCTGTCAATGACTGCGTCATCCGAGAGATTAACTCCCAGCTGAGTCAAGCGGTTGTGCAACCCAGACATCTTGAGTATGTGCTCACTGACAGAACTATTTTCCTCCATCTTACAGCTGAAAAACTTGTCGGATACTTCATATCTCTCGACCCGGGCATGAGCTTGGAAAACCATTTTCAGCTCTTCGAACATCTCATATGCTCCGTGTTGCTCAAAATGCTTTTGGAGCCCCGGTTCTAAGCTGTAAAGCATGCCGCACTGAACGAGGGAGTAATCATCAGCACGAGACTGCCAAGCGTTCATAACGTCTTGGTTCTCTGGGATTGGTGCTTCACCTAGCGGTGCTTCTAGGACATAATCTTTCTTGGCAGCTATGAGGATGATCCTCAGGTTCTGGACCCAGTCCGTATAGTTGCTGCCATCATCTTTCAGCTTGGTTTTCTCTAGGAACGCGTTGAAGTTGAGGGTAACGTGGGCCATTTGATCTACAAGACATATTGTAAAGATTTTAGACTAAGTTCATGATAGTTAAGTTCATCTAATCAAATTATTCAATGAACTCCCACTTAGATTAGACATCCCTCTAGTCATCTAAGTGATACATGATCCGACTCGACTAGCCCGTGTCCGATCATCACGTGAGACGGACTAGTCATCATCGGTGAACATCTCCATGTTGATCGTATCTTCTATACGACTCATGTTCGACCTTTTGGTCTTCCGTGTTCCGAGGCCATGTCTGTACATGCTAGGCTCGTCAAGTCAACCTAAGTGTATTGCGTGTGTAAATCTGGCTTACACCCGTTGTATTCGAACGTTAGGATCTATCACACCTGATCATTATGTGGTGCTTCGAAACAACGAACCTTCGCAACGGTGCACAGTTAGGGGGAACACTTTTCTTGAAATTATTTCGAGGGATCATCTTATTTAAGCTACCGTCGTTCTAAGCAAATAAGATGTAAAACATGATAAACATCACATGCAATCAAATAGTGACATGATATGGCCAATATCATATAGCTCCTTTGATCTCCATCTTCGGGGCTCCATGATCATCTTCGTCACCGGCATGACACCATGATCTCCATCATCATGATCTCCATCATCGTGTCTCCATGAAGTTGCTCGCCAGCTATTACTTCTACTACTATGGATAATGCGTTTAGCAATAAAGTAAAGTAATTTACATGGTGTTTCTCAATGACACGCAGGTCATACAAAATAAAGACAACTCCTATGGCTCCTGCCGGTTGTCTTACTTATCGACATGCAAGTCGTGATTCCTATTACAAGAACATGATCTCATACATCACATATATATCATTCATCATTCATCACAACTTTTGGCCATATCACATCACAAATCATATGCTGCAAAAACAAGTTAGACGTCCTCTAATTGTTGTTGCATATTTTACGTGGCTACAATAGGGTTCTAGCAAGAACGTTTTCTTACCTACGTAAAAGCCACAACGTGATTTATCAACTTCTATTTACCCTTCATAAGGACCCTTTTCATCGAATCCGCTCCAACTAAAGTCGGAGAGACAGACACCCGCTAGCCACCTTATGCAACTAGTGCATGTCAGTCGGTGGAACCTGTCGCACGTAAGCGTACGTGTAAGGTCGATCCGGGACGCTTCATCCCACAATACCGCTGAAGCAAAATAAGACTAGTAGTGGCAAGAAAGTTGACAACATCTACGCCCACAACAAATTTGTGTTCTACTCGTGCAAAGAGAACTACGCATAGACCTAGCTCTGATACCACTATTGTGGAACGTTGCAGAAAATAAAAATTTTCTACGCTTTCACCAAGATCAATCTATGAGTTCATCTAGCAACGAGAGAAAGGAGTGCATCTACATACCCTTGTAGATCGCGAGCGGAAGCGTTCAAGAAAACGGGTTTGAGGGAGTCGTACTCAACGTGATCCAAATCACCGATGATCCTAGTGCTGAACGGATAGCACCTCCGCGTTCAACACACGGACGGTTGAGGAAGACGTCTCCTCCTTCTTGATCCAGCAAGGGGGAAGGAGAGGTTGACAGAGATCCAGCAGCACGACGGCGTGGTGGTGGATGCAGCAGTGATCTCGACAGAGCTTCGCTGAGCTTCTACGAGAGGGAGAGGTGTAGCAAGGGGGAAGGGAGGCGCCAAGAGCATGGGTTATGGCTGCCCTCCCTCCCCCCTTTATATAGGCACCCTAGGGGGCGCCGGCCCTAGGAGATGGGATCTCCAAGGGGGGCGGCGGCCAAGGGGGAGGCTTGCCCCCCAAGGCAAGTGGAGGCGCCCTCCACCCCTAGGGTTTCCAACCCTAGGCGTAGGGGGGCCCAAGGGGGGGCGCACCAGCCCACCAGGGGCTGGTTCCCCTCCCACTTCAGCCCACGGGGCCCTCCGGGATAGGTGGCCCCACCCGGTGGACCCCCGGGACCCTTCCGGTGGTCCCGGTACAATACTGGTGACCCCGAAACTTTCCCGATGGCCGAAACTGCACTTCCTATATATAATTCTTCACCTCCGCACCATTCCGGAACTCCTCGTGACGTTCGGGATCTCATCCGGGACTCCGAACAATTTTCGGGTTACTGCATACTCATATCTCTACAACCCTAGCGTCACCGAACCTTAAGTGTGTAGACCCTATGGGTTCGGGAGACATGCATACATGACCGAGATGCCTATCCGGTCAATAACCAACAGCGGGATCTGGATACCCATGTTGGCTCCCACATGCTCCTCGATGATCTCATCGGAGGAACCACGATGTCGAGGATTCAATCAATCCCGTATACAATTCCCTTTGTCAATCGGTACGTTACTTGCTCGAGACTCGATCGTCGGTATCCCAATACCTCGTTCAATCTCGTTACCGGCAAGTCACTTTACTCGTACCGTAATGCATGATCCCGTGACCAGACACTTGGTCACATTGAGCTCATTATGATGATGCATTACCGAGTGGGCCCAGAGATACCTCTCCGTCATACGGAGTGACAAATCCCAGTCTCGATCGTGCCAACCCAACAGACACTTTCGGAGATACCCGTAGTGCACCTTTATAGTCACCCAGTTACGTTGTGACGTTTGGCACACCCAAAGCACTCCTACGGTATCCGGGAGTTGCACAATCTCATGGTCTAAGAAAATGATACTTGACATTTGGAAAAGCTCTAGCTAAACGAACTACACGATCTTTGAGCTATGCTTAGGATTGGGTCTTGTCCATCACATCATTCTCCTAGTGATGTGATCCCGTTATCAATGACATCCAATGTCCATAGTCAGGAAACCACGACTATCTGTTGATCAACGAGCTAGTCAACTAGAGGCTTACTAGGGACATGTTGTGGTCTATGTATTTACACGTGTATTACGACTTCCGGATAACACAGTTATAGCATGAATAACAGACAATTATCATGAACAAAGAAATATAATAATAACCATTTTATTATTGCCTCTAGGGCATATTTCCAACAAAAGCAAAGTATACATGTTTGAGGGGGCCAACGAGAATACTTTGTTCTAATTATGCCCCCCCTAAAAAAATTCCTTCAGGGATATGTGTTGTGCTTGGGGGGGGGGGGGGGGGCATAGCCCCCTCAGCGATACACATACCTCCACCATTGGACGGTGGCTCGGAGGACACCCTAAGGGGCGTCTTGCTTGGAGAGACCATCTTTTTTCCATATCACTGTCATAATTACTCTATGAGGAGACAAATGATGACCGTCACCATGCATCCTGATTAACTTGTAAGAGGACATCACTGGAAGCTGTTTTTTTTTTGTTAAGACAGTGTTACTAGTCTATGTTACCACCTCTATAGTGAGAAGTAACATATGTGTGGTAACATGCAACACTTTATTTATTAGGCTGTAGACTCATCTTGCCTTGATATGTGTGATGTTACTCATACTACTAGTAACTACTCCCTCTTTCCTAAATATTTGTCTTTTAGAGATTTCAAATGGACTACCACATATGAATGTATATAGACATATTTTAAAGTGTATTCACTCATTTTGCTCCGTATGTAGTCACTTGTTGGAATCTCTAGAAAGACAAATATTTAGGAACAGAGGGAGTAATTATGTTACCACATCCCTTTCTTTCTTCATTTATTGCTTGTCACGTTATTTATTTTATCTAGATATGTGTGATATTACTATCTATGTTACTCCCACTGTAGGTAGTCTAATACGAATACGTGTTTTGCTTCGGTTGACGTTTTCTAAACACAGAATACAACACAATCTGCAGATATGTACGCACGTGTGGCGCGTTCATGCAGACATCTTATGCCCGGCCAGTTTAATCACGTTGTTTATGTTTTTAAAACCCGAAAATTGATTATTCAAACCATGCAGGCACTTTGTAGTTCATTTTTATGTATGAATAATGAGACTCAGAGAAAAATACTCCCTCCGATCCAAAATAGATGACTCAACTCTGTACTAACTTTAGTATAAAATTGAGTCATCTATTTTAAAATGGAGGGAGTACATGCATGTTCATATAGGCCACGTGCGTGATTTGGTACACGTATAAGCAGGAGCGTCGTACACACGTGCATGCATGCTGCATGCACCGGTCGTTGTATATTTCTATCGATGAAAGTTAGGTACTCCTACAAGCTTGCCCGGTCGCAAGCAAATCAACGAGGTGTACTCTTCAGGCACCTGTCATGTACATAACGTTCAGACCGAAATGTACACGCACTACCTCCACTTACACGTGAACAGGAGAAAAAAAAGGACGAGCACGTATGGCGGTGTGATATCTCAGTGAGTGTGACCGTTGACGTGCATTCATCATGAGCAGAGTACTTCCGCATTTGAAAAAGTAGACAGCTTAGTTAGCCTCCAAAAGGCATGCCATGTTTAAATAGTTGTGTATATGCGGAGAACATGATCTTTTGTTGACCATAAAGAGAAACGGGTTCTTATACTTTCGCCACTAGCCGTCGCAATTCGCAAAACTAATGGCAGGTCAAATGGTCAATGAACACAACTTTCACAATTCTAATATCTTAATCATATACTACTCCCTCCGTCTCATTATATAAGACGTTTTTTAACACTAGTGTGGTGTTAAAAAATGTCTTATATTATGGGACGGAGCCACGAAGGGAGTAGGTATTTACCAGAAGCACGAATCAGGTGGAAGAATCACTTGTAGTTAGATCATACTACTATTACGTAATTTCAGTCTTGTATGTTAAAGTGTTATAATCATGAGTTAATTAGGGGTTCGAGTCAATGATTTGCTCGCAAACTTTGGTCGACGTCATTGTTTGACCTGGCCACCACAGTATATGTGGTGGGGTTTGATGACATTGATTGAACTTTTTTTTTAGAAAATTTCCGATCTATTCATTTTCAAGCATGTCAGTACAATAAACACTAGAAATAATAAAAATTACATCTAGATCCGTAGACCATCCAGCGACGACCTACAAGCACTTAAGTGAGCTGAAAGCGCGCCGCCGTCATCGCCCTCCCTCACAGGAGCCGGACACAACTTGTTGCAGTAGACAGTCAGAAAGTCATTCGTGCTAAGGCCCGATAGGACCAACGCACCAGAACAGTAACCGCCGCCAATGAAGAATAACGTAAATCGAAAGGATCCAACCCGAAGACACGTGAACATAGAACAACAATCAGATTCGAGCAAATCCACCGAGGATAGATCCGCCAGAGACACACCTCCACATGCCCACCAATGATACTAGACGCACCACCTGAACGGGGGCTAAGTGAGGAGACTTTTATTTCATCTTCAAGGAGCCGCCGCCGTCTCGTCTTTTTGAGGAGGACACAAACCCTAACAAAACATCAAGGAACGACTAACAACGAAGCCCTCCCGCCGGCCCTTGTCAGGATCCACCGTGCCCCCTGGTCCTAGGGCCACTGAAGACGAGGCGGATATGCGGCGGCGCCGGCGAGAGGCATGAATCCTAGCTTTGTTTTGGAGGAGGAGGAAGATGCAACTTTACTTTTTTTGACGTGAGGCTTTGATTTTTTTTTTCTATTGACGTGATAAACTAAATCTTGGCGTGCATAAGTAATTATGCTATCTTTTTGTAATTATGAACTAAAAGGGGCTCGCATGATTTTGAAAAACATAGAAATGTGAGGACGAGTTTATCCATTGTTACTTGATGTTCCTCTTTTAGGTAGCTTGGTGTTTTCGGGTTGCTGTCCTTTTTTTTACCTCAACTAGGTAATTGCCCGTGCGTTGCACCGGGGCCATAAATATCTAGTTGGTTTCACATCAACCGTGTTTTGTTTAGGATCCTCATGCACATCAAATGGCATTGTCGAATTTGATAACCTTGAAATCATCCTCATTTGTCGTATCGTATCCTTTGTCTCCCCAATCCATCCTCACCATCGTCGTTAATGATACATCTGGCTTACAATCATCCAACCCTTCGACAATACCAAGTATGTCATGAACTGACAAGTGTCAAGTCAACATGCTGATTACTGTAAAAATATATTAGACTGACGTTCCTTAAATTTGGCATCAAATAAAAAATGTAGAAATACTTATTGATTCATAGCCAGTACAAATGTAGAAAAATAACCATCTAAAATGTGTGGTACGTAGTTTGCTTGCAAACATTCCTATATCTCCAAGTTTTTCAACATAAGTAAGATTCATTGTGCGTGATGCATCAAATCTATGAAAACTGAAGTTTGATGGATGGATGTGTAATTGATCCAGTGCTGCATAGATCGAAAATATTCGACGAAGCGTCGGGCCATAATATTTAGACCATTCACATTCATCAACCGCATGGGAAAATATTGTAGTGAAGCCCAGCAGTTCGGAATCTACACCTTATATGCCCATCACCTTGGCACTCATTAGTGAAGCCGACGACTGAATTCGCATAGTAGAAAACAGCAGCCCAATCTAAGTTAATTTGTCTAGTAGAGAAGTACATGATGCCGGGGACAAGAGTGACGCCACACCCAGAGCGGCTAGACGGGCGCCCAGCAGCTACAACTCGGCGTAACCACTTTGGCGAGCAGGCTGTCCAGGGCAAGCATTTGATCGGGCAACACTATTGTGCTGATGATTTAAGGCAGCACCCATTCATCATTCATATACTTGCATCTAACTAATTATGACCATATGTTCAGGCCTGCACTGGTAGGGCATATGATAGATGTGTTCCTGTAATTCATTCAGTGAAAACAAAAAGAAAAATTGAAACGTGAAAACCTCAGAAATACAATACTCGCTGGACAATTTCCAACGGAGAAGAAATCAATGGAAATCTTACCAGCCAGTACATCCGCACCAACAGGACTCGCCCTCGTCCTTCCCGTACGACACCTTGGAGGAGGGGCCGTGGAGCACACATCCAGCACAACACCGTGGGGGCGAGGAGCATGAGTTCATATCGACGAAGGGTGGGATATGCGGAAGCAAGTGTTGGCGAGGCGCGTCGTCCGTGGAAGTCGAGCGGCGGTCGAGGAGCCAAGGTTGCGGCTGGAGGTTGAGTGGTGGCCGAGGAGCCAAGGAGGTCGAGCGGCGACCGAGGCGCGGTCGTGGAGGTGAGCGGTAGCCAAGAAGTCAAGGAGCGTCGGTCTAGCGGCGGCCGAGGAGCCAAGGAGCGGCGGCGGAGGTTGGGGCTGGGCGATAACCCCAAAGCGTAGCACCGCCAGTTCGAGGCCGTGAGAAGGAGTGCGTGTGCTTAGCTGTAGGCTGGTTCGGTTGGGTTGGGCTTTGGCCTTTGGCCCATGTGCGGACAATCGAGGATCGACGAGCGAAAAGCTGGTGTCGGACGAACGTAAGACGGGAAACGGAACGCTTCGTTTCTTTTAGGTAGTAGAGAAACATTGTCATCTCCTTTAAAAGAAAATAGGGCCCCACACCGGCTACACATTAACATTGTCATCTCTGGGGATGGAAACTTCGTTATTCGGGCCTAGTTATCTCCTTGCAAAGCCCAGTTGAAATGTAAAAATTCCTAGATTTTTTCTTTTTGAACTGAGATGAACGTACGAATTCCTGTATTTATAGTTTTCCTTACTCCGTTCCTTCAACCATAAGGTTGAAGAGTACCTCCAATTCCTATCAACCAAGAGGCCCTCAAGGGAAAGTTCTGCCAACCAAGCAACATAAACTTCTCTAGAAAAAGATAAGCAACAATGAAGCGTATATCTACAAGTATTCACTTGCAAAGAAAGAAAAGAAATCAATTGTTCAATTTGGTTCAAGATAAAGCAAGAGCTCCCATTTCTTCCTTGCAAGCAAAAGCAATAGCTTCAGCCTTCGGGTGGGACTATGACAGCTTAGAAGCGATGCCACTGGTCTGTGGGCCCTTCCTAACGTGGGGCCGGCATGTCATTATCCGTGCGATAAACACAACCACTGGCAACACTGCAACAACCCGACCGAATCTTTCGTGGCCCCACTTGTCAGCAGCCCAAATGCGTCGAGCCTTCGAGTGACGGAGCTCCCAACGGTCGCACCAAACCTCTCTGACACGAGGGCCCCGCGCAGCGAGTTCACCCACAACTGCCCTTCCTAGTCCTCCCCCCCCTTCTCCCTCCGCCCAGTTCACCATTTCCGCGGCCGCACACTCCTCGCGGGGCGACGAGGGTGAGTCGGAGCGGGAGCGGGAGCGCGAGAGAGGGCGAAGCCCTAACCCTCGATCCCCGACCGGAAGCCGATGGCTGCGCTTTCCCCCGTCGTCTCCCTCCTGCTGGTCCTCGTCGTCGCCGCCTCCGCGGCGCTCGCGCCGGTGGCCTCCGCGGTGCCCTTCATCGTCCTGCACGGTTAGGGTTCCGGGCTCCCCCATCCTCGTGTCGGTTCGGGGTCTGTTTGGCGTTAGGGTTTCGTCTTGAGGTTTTGGCTGGCTGGCTGTGCTCGCGCGCAGGGATCGGGGACCAGTGCGGGAACGACGGGATCGCCTCCTTCACCGAAGAGCTCGCGGAGTGGTCGGGATCCAAGGGATACTGCATGTAATGGCGTCTCTCCTTCTCGCTTCCTCCTTTTCTCGCGGATTGTTTTTGTTGCCAGTGTGCTCAAGCAGTTATGTTGATTACAGCGCGTAGAAGTATTCTCTACCGTCATGCAGTTATGTTGATTATAGCTAAGCAAATGTCGGTCTGTGAACCTTTGTGTTGGGCTTGCTGATTTGTACTCTGTCGAATTTTTTGTTTGGTGTGTTGTCTGCGTGTTAAGCAACGAATATGTACTGTTTGTATGTGGATGTTGCGACATCCCACCTCCGATAATATGTGGTGTAAAACTTATGTGAGTTAAATCTTATGATCTGTGTTATATTATATAGCGTAAAATATTATTTTTGTTTCCATGTGAATGTCAATGAATATGGATTCCCAGATTAGTAATGTTAATCTAATTAGGCGTCTCTTGTCCGAATATCTGAGTGCAGCTTCAGAAATTAAGAGCCCGAGCAATCTATGTACCCAGCTTCTGCCACGAGATATTGCCGCTAGCTCTCAGTGCCATTACATAGTTTGAATATTAAACAATTTAGCTCACGGAATTTAAACATGTTCTTCCTGTACAGGGAAATTGGGAGAGGATCATGGGATTCATGGTTAATGCCACTTCAAGATCAGGTTGGTTTCTTACTCTTAATTTTCTTTAACTAAATAAACTGTTCCTTTTAGAAGTTTCTAAGATCACAAGGTCATCTACAGGCAAATGTGGTTTGCAAGAAGGTGATGCAGAATCTTCGGTACTACTTTTCTGTATAGTATCCAGAGCCGTCATGGAATTGGTTTTCCAGGTAAAGGAAATGGAAGAACTTCGTGAAGGTTACAGCATAATTGGCCTTTCTCAGGTGCGTTCATGCTGATGTGCTATAATTGGGTTCAGGGCAAGAATACAGTGTCATAATGTGCATATATTTTCTGTGCTATACTTTTTTGTATTACTGTGCTTGTTGTTTCTATTTTTTATAATCCAAATGCCTTTCTGAAGCTAAGTAATTCTGAAGTCTGGTGATGTCCAAATTAGTGCCAATTGACTACCCGTAAATTTGGGATGTTCTGTGATAAATTCTTACTGAAGTTGCTGATTTAGGGAGATTTTACTGATAGTAGCCATGTACTTTCACAAAAATCAGTCTGAGTTAAAGAGTTCCCCTCCTGTGCTAAGCCATCTCTTACCTTTCAGGGGAACTTAATTGGGCGGGCAGTAATCGAGTACTGTGACGGTGGACCACCGGTGAGCGAATTTATTTGCTTGCCTTTATGCAATAGTAACAGTGTAAAGCTCACCTAATTTGGTCCGCTAAATAAGAAAGTTAACATTTTGGCCAGCACCCACACATGTTATGATGGTGATAGAAGATCATGATGATAGGAATACTGAAGAACATTTGTAATTTTGTTAAGTATATCCATCTATTGTATAACAAATGATGATGCTTAATGTTTTGATTAGGTGCTTCACTTCATGAGTATGTGTATCAGTAGTGCTGCTAGACTTCTTTCGAAACATTATTTTTGTTACTCTGAGTGATGATTAGGGCTTTTCCTGTATTGTATCCCTTATAGTTTATATGACATTGTCTTCATTTCTTCTGGGGGAACTATATATCTTTATTTATTGTAACAGGTAAAGAATTTCATCTCAATTGGGGGTCCTCACGCTGGTACTGCTTCAGTGCCACTTTGTGGTGTAAGCTTACTCTGTCCTTTCCTAGTTATCTTTTATCAGTCTATTTAAAGGGTAAGCTTACTTTGTGGTGTAAGCTTACTGATGGATTAACACTAGTAATAAACAGGCACTTATGACTTTCTAGATAACTACTGACTACTGGTAGACACCACATCCGTTAAGATGGATTGTTTTCTTTCATCCAAGATATATGTTGATTTAGCTCCATGTAATAGAATACTCTAAAGTGCGATAAAAGCTAGTGCCAAGTTTTCCGCATAGCCCCCCCCCCCCCCCCCCCCCCCCTCCTAGGGAAGAAAGCTTCGCTCAGTATACACATTCAATGGGAAAAGCTATTTGAAAAAAGAACATAATGAACAGTATTTGCAAACCAGAACCTATCTTACTTGAATGCCATGAAAACTTGATGGAAGAAAGTATGTCATACAATATGAAATTTTGTGGGGCTACCTCCGTCATAAAACATGAAGTTTTGTTGGTCTACCTCTTTTTTTTTTCCTTGATCATTTGCGTGCTCACTTTTTATGATTTACTCTTCCTTCTCCATGACTATCAAGTCTTAACATTTCGCTACAGTTGTCTAAATTGTCAATTTGCTGGTATAGATCTCAATGGAGCTACTTGCATGTAGAGTACAAGCAAACACTTCCTCTTTCACTTAATGCATGTAACCATCTGCACTTGTATCTGTGTGCACTAGATGTTTAATGTCGTCTACCCTATTGGTTCATGTGAGTTACAAATTATGAAAAGATGAGGCAATGTTACCCCGCAACAAAATCATTTTCTCATGGTATCAAATTGGCCAAAATGTATATTTCAATGCTGTAGAAGCAACCAAACCATTGTAGGTTAAGCTAGTTTGGCGTGAGTCACTAGAGCAAACAGCACTGCATATCCTCAATTTTTGGTCAACAGGTTAGCAATGGAACAAACAGAAAATCTGTAGGTTGTAAACTTATGTTGCTTTCACAGTGTCCCCCTGTTTTGTCTGTGTGTAGGAACATACATACCTCCAATCATTTTTGCATAAAGTATGATCATGTAAATCTTTCATTAATGTCGTTGCTGCTAAACTCATGTTTTCTAGTATTATATTTAGCTGTACAAGGAACTTGAATACTTTAGGTAGTGATATTGATTTATACAGTTTCCACCTATTGTTACTGTCCTATTAAATATTTTCTCTTTGCAGTCTGGTTTTCTTTGCGTTCTTGTTGATGTGCTGATTCAACTGGAGATATATTCAAACTATGTGCAGGTTAGTATGTGGTGTCTGTTAGTTGGTCACAGTTATCATTATTAGACATGACACATAATGTTTCTCTGAATAACTTGAGGTTGGTGAAATTACAGGCACATCTTGCCCCTAGCGGTTACCTAAAGATTCCCACTGTAAGTTCTTTATGCTATATTCGCACTTGCATATCCTAGCCATCAGGATCACTGTTTGAATTCAACCTATTTACTTGTACAGCTGTGTTCTGTGATCCTAAACGATACCTTCAATGAATACTTCTGTCCTATGATCCGCTAAATGACAACCAATCTTCCTTTCTTTTTCAGGATATGACAGCTTATTTGCAGGGTTGCAAATTTCTTCCGAAGCTTAATAATGAGATACCAAGTGAAAGAAACATTATATATAAGGAAAGATTTAGCAGCTTGGAGAACTTGGTACTGATCATGGTATGTTGAGCAAACATATACTATTCTTGTTTTACCCACTTACACTCAAGGGTAGTCCCTACAATCCAAATTAATTGGAGCTCTAGCTTTGTCCCAAGTCAAACTTCTCTATATTGACCAAGTCTACAGAGAAATGTGCTAATATCTAGACTAGGTCAAACACAACAGTTTGACTCAGGACAGAGCTACAACTTGAATTTCATTTGTAAGAGAGGGAGTATGTGATAGGGATCAGAGCAGAACTAGGTTCTTAGTCAATTTCATTTGTTATTTGATATTGGGCACTAGTGTACCCCACTCGTTGTATTCTGTAGGCAATAATCAGTAAAGAAAACTGCTCTTGGTGATATTCAATATGCAAAGCAAGAGTTGAGAGTGAACATATAATCAGTACTCAACAATCATAGCACATGATATAACAAAATGGCAGCTCAAAAATCTACTGCCTCGGATTGCCCTCTTTGTCTTCTGCATTCCACATTGTGAGATACATTGTCTGCTGAGGAGCTGACGCTTTGCCTTTCCAAACTGCTAAACAGTTTGAGGACGATGCAGTCTTGATACCTCGGGAAACAGCATGGTTTGGTTATTATCCTGATGGCGCCTTTAATCCAGTGCTGCCTCCTCAAGAGGTACTGTCCTTCCGAATTGCATCGTTCTTTGTACCAAAAAGTACTTCATTATTCTTTGCATCGTATCAACTCCTTGAGAAGCAACTTCAGATTTGCAGTGCATACTGCATAAATTGAGGGCCATAAGAAATTTCTGGCGATTTCATATGGTTATTATCATTTGTGTCTGCCTTGCATGTAGACAAAGCTATATACCGAAGACTGGATCGGCTTGAGGACTTTGGATGAGGCTGGGCGTGTTAAGTTTGTGTCGGTGCCCGGAGGTCACCTCCGCATATCAAGGAGCGACATGAAGAAGTACATAGTGCCTTATTTGACACCGTCATGTGGATCATCCGAGCAGAGTATTCGTCGAATCTTGTCATACTGAGGATAGGTAAACCACGTGTGCGGCTGTAATTGCACTTGTTCTGGGTCTTTGTAAGCCCAACCCATGTCTCTCTGCATTATTACCATATAAATACATTGGGGAAACAGACTGGAACCATAACGTTGCTGTGTTCGGGGTAAATAGACTGGCGAGTTTGCAGCAATGGTCTCATCTTCCGGTCATAATGGAATCAATTTGCGCAAATGTTGTGACTGGTAGTTTGATCCTAGCATGGGATCGAGCTACTGTGGAAACGGAATATCAACAGTTTAAGCCCAACCCATGTTTTCTGAACCTTTTCTATGCAAGTGTTTGGTCCTACATCCCCGCCTATTTTCCAATCTCAAAGTAATCTTACTCATTTTTGAAGTACTCCCTCCGTTCATTTTTTTAAGACATTTCTAGACATTTAAGACAGCACCTAAAGCTGTTCAATTTTAGCTGTCTTAAACGACTTATTACAAAAGTGAACAGAGGAGTAGTAGAGATAGGGATAGAGGTAGACGCTGGTAGCAGTACATTAATTAACACGTGGTGATTCAGGTAATGTCAGTTTGCTAATGACGGTTGGTTGTGAGATACTACGTCGGCTGATTCCTAACAGTACCGTCCGGAAGGCAGACGTGCTGGATCGAGAGACTTGTCGGGGACAGATAGGTCTTCGATTTCCGCCCGAACGATCGGGCAAGTTATATCTGGTTTCCCTTTTTTTTTTGATCGCCAGGCTTAGTATATATATACTCCAGCATACAGACGGTGGTATTACGTACCCCTGTAACCGATTGCAGATCAGGGATGACCATGGCCAGCCGCTCGTCCCCGACGGAATCCATCACGGAGCTGTTCGCGATCCCCGGCTACTCGAAGCTGGCGCTGATGCCCCCCGGAACCCGGTCCACTCTGGTCCGGACCTTTCGCTTCCGCAGCCGCGTCTGGCACGTCACGGTTAGTCCGTCTGTTTTCAACAAGGGAGTGCCCATGTACATCGCTGTCATCGTTTTCGCGGTCACCGGAGACTCTCCCTCGGGCATCACCGTCTCCATAGAAATCCTAGACGACACCTGGGAGCGCACCGTGTTCCACGAGGAGGAGACGCTTAGCGGTGGCAACTGGTTCAAGCACTTGGGGGTCAAGATGACTGCGCTAGAGGAGGCGTCTTGCATCCACAATGACAACATCCCTGTGAGGTGCACCCTCACGTACGCGAAGAAGCAAAAGAGAGGGCAGCGGCAAACAACAACTAGTTCCAAATGGTGGCACCGGCTTAGAAACATCATCTTTTGCGGCAGCAAACAGCAAGTGGGTCCAAATGGTGGCACCAGCTTAGAAAAAGGTTTTCTATAAATTCAGTAGCGCAAAATGAGCAACTTCGACCTTAAAATGAGCTTCTCGTCTATTTACATGGGCGACTCAATGGCTTAAATCCGTAATCAAGGTTATGCAGGCGAATGAATGAAAATCTCGTTGCTGTTATCCAATTATGACTTCTTTACTGAAATCTTAGAAGTATTTTTTTTTGAAATGAAAGGTAGATAGAGCTCTAGCTGCCAGACAAGAAAATGAGAGAAGACGGCGGGAAACAACAAAACAAAATAAAATAGAAGGGAGAGGGAGCAGGCTGGATTAACTAGGGGACATCCATTGCACCCAAGCCACGATAGCATCTCTATCGGCTGTTTTCCGTGCTTTGTTTTTCCACAAAGTTTAGTAATTGCACAGCATAAAGCTTGATGAAGGCAGGAGACCATTGCTTGTTGTTGAACACACGATCGTTCCTTGCGTGCCAAAGTGTGACTGCCGCCGCAGCGAACATAAGATGAAATCTGCCAGAGGACGGCCAGGCATGCAGCGCCCCCTGCGTGAAACTGATGAGGTCTGTGGAATTAGTGGCGAGGTCGGTCATGTGCAAGGAGTCCCAGAGTACCGAAGCTGGAGAACAGCGGAGCACAATATGATTAACAGATTCACAAGCAGGGCATATATCACAATCTTGGTGCGCGGTAATGGACGTCCGGTGTTTCTTCACCATGTTGTCACGTGAATTCAGTCGTCCCCGAAGCGCCAGCCACAGGAAGATGTGGTGCTTCAAAGGAATGACAGGGTCCCAGGTCCAGGGACTAGACACACAAGAAATCCCTCTGAAGGTGAGAAGCTTGTAAATATATGATGTAGTAATCACCTTATTTTGGATAGTAGATGATCGCGTATCGGTACGGCAGGAAGATGGCATCACAGCAGTCAGAAGATCACAGAGGAAATGCAACTCCTGGTCGGCCGTAGCTGACAAGTTGGGGTGCAGCAGGATGTGCCAACTTCCCTGATAGATCTTAGAAGTATTTCATCTTACAAAGATTGATACCACGAAGAAGATATCTCCAAAGTATTTTATTGTAATTTTTAGTTACAGGAATTACTATGTAATTTATTGGATCCTACTAATTCAAAGCTTAAACCTTTTTCTTCTGAAAAAAGATATCAAGGAGCATCTCGTATCTGGTACTCCCTTTGTAACTAAATATAAGATATTTTTTTACCTAAAAAAAGATAAGATGATTTTGTAGTTTAATTTTCAATAGTACTCCCTACTTTTAGTGATCTAAACACTTATATATTTCTTTATGGAGGGGGTATTTATTGAGAGAAATAGTAGACAACTCAAACGGAGGACAACAAAACATATAAGCGACCTATAAAGTAAGAGTGAGGATCCCATAGCTGTCGTGCACGTTGCCCCATTATTTCCGACCGACTGGTGCACGTCCTACGATGGTGGGCTAAGCTCTTCTACTGATGGAAGGACATTTTTTTAGCTAAAACGCCCTTCGGTTCTTTATTCATTAGGCGCTAGAATGTCTGACTGTATAAGTTCAGCCAGCCATCCAGGGATTATATCGTACACAAGCATAGATATAGAAAGCTTTAAAGCATGCCTAGCTACACGATGGGCTGCCGAATTAGCCCGACGGCTAGCGAACTGTAGCTTGAATCCCTGGAAAACATTACTCATCTCCTGTATTTCTCTGATGAGATGGAAACAATTTGACTTTCGTGATGCTTCCCAGAGGCTCTGAATTTGCTGACAGTCTGTCTCCACCTCAACATACTGAAGCCCCATATTCTGTGCCGTTGCTAGTGCATCTCTGCATGCAAGAAGCTCGGTCATGAGGGGGTTTGTAACTCCCTCGTATTGTGAGCATCCCGCTCTCACGAAAGACCCATGGTGGTCACGGACGACAAAGCCCGCTCCTCCTTTGCCATGCTCCGAATCTGTAGCTCCATCTCTGTTGATTTTCACCCATCCTACATCAGGTGGCTGCCATCTTGGTTGGATGAGAGGTTGAGGTTTAACGTTTGCTAGAACTTCTAGAGCTCGGACAATCTCCTCAATGGTAACCATGGATTGCATTGGTTGATACTCCTGCTCCCCATGTGTATAACTATTTCTTGAATGCCACACCGCCCACATCACTGTGATCATGATTGCCGCCTCATCCTTCTTTATCATACTATGGTCAAGTATATCCTGGGTCCAAGTAAATGGATTGAGTCTCGGCTTATCTATATCAAAAAAGCGCTCGGCCGCCTCCCAGAAGCGCCTAGCATGGTCACACTCCATCAGTGAATGAAACAAAGTTTCATTTTCACGGCCGAACATTGGGCAGTTTGGTAGCCGCTTGATGTGTCTACGCTGAAGTTCTCCGTAGCAGGGTATAGGAAACCCTTTAGCACCCGCCACTAGAATACCCGAATCTCGGGAAGGACATTAAGCTTCCAAAGAGCTCGCCATGTTCCTTCCTCGCCAGCAGATGTATCCTCCATCACCGTTAGCTGCAGTTTTGCTTCCATTGTACGCCTGTAGGCTGAACGTACAGTAAACAGGTCAGACTTCTCCTAAGCCCATGCCCAAATGTCTGCCCCTGTCCCCCGTCTTGGCATAGACAAAATTGCATCTGCATCGGGGGAAGAAAATACAGACCTGATCAACTCCGTCTCCCGTTGATTTGGCACACGGTCAATTAAGTCTGAGACTAGCTGAATTGAGTTCGGCTTTAGAGCTCCCATTGGTTTCATGGAAGTGGTTCCATCTATCCAGTGATCATGCCAAACCTCAGTCATAGTCCCATCTCCCACTCGCCGAATGAGCCCCGTCTTGAGCATCTCCCTCCATTTCATAATATTTTTCCAGGTTTTAGATGCAATTGCGGGACACCCGGCTGTAAGGAATTCCTCATTTGGGAAGTATCTGCCCTTTAACACACGAGCACACAAGTTGTTTGGATTCTCAAGTATTCTCCATGCTTGTTTAGCTAGCATCGCATCATTGAGGGTCTCAAAGTCACGAAATCCGAGCCCTCCTTTTGACTTTGCAATGCACATTTTCTCCCAAGATTGCCAATGCATTCCCTTTTTATCTAGTGATCCGGCCCATCAATATTTTGACATATTCATCGTCAGTTTCTTGCACAAGCCTTTTGTGAGTTTGAAGCAACTCATAGAGAAGGCCGGTAGAGCTTGGACCACTGATTTCAAGAGAACTTCTTTTGTAGCACTTCACATCTTCCTCTCACACCACCCTTGCACCTTCGCCCACGACCGCTCATTGATATGTTCAAAATTTTGCTCTGTGATTCTGCCCGCTGTCGTGGGGAGGCCAAGGTACTTTTCCGACAGAGCCTCACGATGTATCTGGAGATCAGTTTTGACACCCCTCTTAACTGAAGCCTCACTGTTAGGGCTGAAAAATACATAACTCTTCATTTTATTGGCACTCTGTCCGGAGCCCACACTATATTGTTCAGGTATCTCATTCAATCTAGTGACACTTCTAGAATCAGCCTTCATAAATATCAAACAACCATCCGCAAATAAAAGATGCGAGATCCATGAGGCAGTATTACTGACTCTGATGCCCCTATCTATCCACCCTCCATATTTTTGCAACATACAGGAGAGGCCTGTTGGAGAATGTAGTAATTCAAAAAAATTCCTATGATCACACAAGATCTATCTAGGAGAAGCATATCAACGAGCGGGGAGAGTGTGTCCACGTACCCTCGTAGACCGAAAGCAGAAGCGTTTAGTAATGCGGTTGATGTAGTCGAACGTCTTCACAATCCAACCAATCCAAGTACCGAACGTACGACACCTCCGTGTTCAGCACACATTCAGCACGATGACGTCCCTCGAGCTCTTGATCTAGTAGAGGGTTGAGGGAGAGTTTCGTCAGCACGATGGCGTGGCGACGGTGATGATGAAGTTACGGCGCAGGGCTTCGCCTAAGCACTACAACGATATGACCGAGGTGTTAAATTGTGGAGGGGGGCACCGCACACGGCTAAGAGATTGTCTGTTGTTCCTTTGGGGTGCCCCCTGCCCACGTATATAAAGGAGGGAGGGAGAGAGGCCGGCGGCCAGGAGGGGCGCACCAAGGGGGAGTCCTACTTGGACTCCTAGTCCAAGTAGGATTCAGCCCCCCCTTTTCCTTTCTTCCACCGGAGGGAAAGGAAGGAGGGGAGAAAGAAAAGGAAGGAGGGGGCCGCGCCTCCACCCCTTGTCCAATTTGGTTTGGGCAGGGGGGAGGCGCACGCCACCTCGTGGCCCTTCTTCCCTCTCTCCACTAAAGCCCACTAAGTCCCATTAACTTCCCCGGGGGTTCCGGTAACCCCTCGGTACTCCGGAAAAATATCCGAATCACTCAGAACCATTCTGATGTCCGAATATAACCTTCAAATATATGAATCTTTATCTATCGACCATTTTGATACTCCTTGTCATGTCCGTGATCTCATCCGGGACTCCGAACAAACTTCGGTCATCAAATCACATCACTCATAATACAAATCGTCATCGAACGTTAAGCGTGCGGACCCTACGGGTTCGAGAACTATGTAGACATGACTGAGACACATCTCCGGTCAATAACCAATAGCGGAACCTGGATGCTCATATTGGCTCCTACATATTCTACGAAGATCTTTATCGCTCAAACCGCATAACAACATACGTTGTTCCCTTTGTCATCGGTATGTTACTTGCCCGAGATTCGATCGTCGGTATCATCATACCTAGTTCAATCTCATTACCGACAAGTCTCTTTACTCGTTCCGTAATGCATTATCCCATAACTAGCTCATTAGTCACATTGCTTGCAAGGCTTATAGTGATGTGCATTACCGAGAGGGCCTAGAGATACCTCTCCGATACACGGAGTGACAAATCCTAATCTTGATCTATGCCAACTCAACAAACACCTTCGAGGACACCTGTAGAGCATCTTTATAATCATCCAGTTACGTTGTGACGTTTGATAGCACACAACATGTTCCTCCGGTATTCGGGAGTTGCATAATCTCATAGTCAGAGGAACATTTATAAGTCATGAAGAAAGCAATGGCAATAAAACTAAATGATCATTATGCTAAGCTAATGGATGGGTCTTGTCCATCAGATCATTCTCCTAATGATGTGATCATGTTCATCAAATGACAACACATGTCTGTGGTTAGGAAACATAACCATCTTTGACAAACAAGCTAGTCAAGTAGAGGCATACTAGGGACACTCTGTTTTTGTCTATGTATTCACACATGTACTAAGTTTTCGGTTAATACAATTCTAGCATGAATAATAAACATTTATCATGATATAAGGAAATAAATAATAACTTTATTATTGCCTCTAGGGCATATTTCCTTCAGTCTCCCACTTGCACCAGAGTCAATAATCTAGTTCAAATCGCCATGTGATTTAACACCAATAGTTCACATCATCATGTGATTTAACACTCTATAGTTCTCATCGCCATGTGACCAATACCCAAAGGTTTTACTAGAGTCAATAATCTAGTTCACATCACATGTGATTAACACCCAAAGAGTACCAGGTGTGATCATGTTTTGCTTGTGAGAGAAGTATAGTCAACGGGTCTGCCACATTCAGATCTGTATGTATTTTGCAAATTTCTATGTCTACAATGCTCTACACGGAGCTACTCTAGCTAATTGCTCCCTGAGGGAGTCCTGGATTAAGGGGTCCTCGGGCGTCTGGCCTGTGTGACATGGGCCGGACTAATGGGCCATGAAGATACAAGACAGAAGACTTCCTCCCATGTCCGGATGGGACTCTCCTTTGCGTAGAAGGCAAGCTTGGCGTTCGGATATGAAGATTCCTTCCTCTGTAAACCGACTCTGTACAACCCTATGCCCCTCTGGTGTCTATATAAACCGAAGGGTTTAGTCCGTAGGACAGAATCATAATCATACAGGCTAGACATCTAGGGTTTAGCCATTACGATCTCGTGGTAGATCAACTCTTGTAATCCTCATATTCATCAACATCAATCAAGCAGGAAGTAGGGTATTACCTCCATCAAGAGGGCCCGAACCCGGGTAAACATCGTGTCCCCCGTCTCCTGTTACCATCGACCCTAGACGCACAGTTCGGGACCCCCTACCCGAGAGCCGCCGGTTTTGACACCGACGTTGGTGCTTTCATTGAGAGTTCCGCAGTGACGTCGAAGGCAGGACTGATGGCTCGCCTTGTTATCAAGGACAGTATCACCTCTGGAGGAGCCCTGGCCTCAGGCCAAACCCTCCGGCTGGCCGGCTTTACCATGACCGCCCATTCGGCTGTCAAGCCGATGATGACTTCTCATGTCATCGAAAATCGTCTCCGTGTTGACTCCAAATACTCCAAACGTATGGATCCGGCGGAGCTGTCGTCTTTAAACGAACTCCTGGATCGCATCGCCGCCATGGGGGTCGCTACAAACTACGATCAGATTGGGCTTAAACATCAGAGAGAAATCAAATCTCCGCCGATCACCCATCAGATAGCGGTCGTAGACGAGCAAAACTACAACTCTTCCCCTATGTTGAAGACGAGCTATGTTTGGATTTCCGAGCTCGAGGAGCCGAATACCTGTCCACGGAACGACACTCCCAGTCCTCCAAACCTAGAATCGACGTCGAGCCTAGTAAACCATTTAACATCCTGGAGCCTGAACTAATAAGCTCGGAAGTTTTCCAAACTCCGGACTCCAAATTGGGTCAGGGATCTAAAGCCACCCACCCACCACAAGCAATATTTGCCAAGCAATTCCGTCCCTCCGGATATACGCGATCTTATGTACGTACGACATCAGTCTTAGGAAACAGTCCATCACTTTTGGGCCAGATTCCTCCTTGTCAAAGACAAGATTAAAGATTGTC
Source organism: Triticum timopheevii (assembly GCA_963921465.1). NCBI lineage: Eukaryota > Viridiplantae > Streptophyta > Magnoliopsida > Poales > Poaceae > Triticum > Triticum timopheevii. Next base: position 271,395,526 of record OY997262.1, on the reverse strand, counting down.
ACGATGAGGATGCAATTTCAGTATTCTGCAACAATTGCACGAATGAAGGAATCCTCAACGCCATCAACCGGTGTCGCGTATTACACTTCGTTGACTTGGCAACCATAGTACAGAAGTACTGCGCAATGGAAAGCACTTGGAAAACTCAGACAACTCGCTAGGAACCACCGGTCTCCACTCAACCCCTCTGGCGGGCAAAAAGGATGCACCCTCGCGGGGCACCTGACCCTATAGTGAAGAAAACTAAGCCCATTACGGGACGCGAAACCGTTCTGGAGGGATGGCTCGATAGGCCATGGAAAATACACACCACACCGGACACCATACCAACCCACAACCTAGAGCATGTTGGATACTCCGGCAAGTGGCCAAGAGTGGCGAGGATATCCTCGCCAAGAACACCCTAAAGAAACGCCCCCCGGAAGACGACAACTGTCTTCGAGACTTTTGCTTAAAACAATCGGCGCAAGAGGGCACTCCGCGACCTCGCCGAAGTCTGCCAAGTTGCGACAATAAACCCCTTGAATGACATGGCCATAACTTTCAATGCCAGTGACGAACCAAAATTCCGGTCAGTCTGGGCACCAGCCGCCTTGGTCCTCAATCCAATTGTGGATGGCTTTCGGCTCACTAAAGTGCTCATGGACGGTGGCAGCGGACTAAACCTCATCTACGAGGACACACTCAATAAAATGGAAATAGACAGGAGCCGCATCAAGCAAAATATGACCTTCCGAGGAATCATTCCCAGCCGGGAGGCACGATGCGCGGGGAAAATTACACTCGACGTGGTATTTGGCACGCCGGAGAACTATCGGTCCAAAGAGATAACCTTCCAAGTGGCCCCCTTCAACAGTGGATATCACGCCCTATTGGGGCGAGATGCATTCACACGCTTCCAAGCTATACCTCATTACGGATACATGAAGCTCAAGATGCCCGGGCCCAACGGTATTATCACTCTTACCAGTGATCCGGACATAGCACTCTGTGTCGAAAACAAAACCGCATCCCTGGCCCTCAAGGCACTGTCCGAGGCCCTCGCGGCCGAAGAGTTAACCGCACTCGCTCCACGGTGGATAGGGACGACGTAATCCTTGATAAGCGACCCAAATCCACCTCCTTCAAACCAGCAGACAAAATAGTCAAATTTCAAGTCCACCCGACGGACCCCAAGAAGACAACTTCCATTGGGGCACAGCTGGACCCAACGGTTGACGCCGCACTATGAGCGTTCCTGCGCGAGAACTAGGACATACTCGCCTGGCACCCTTCTGATATGGTAGGAATCCCACGCAGGTTGGCTGAACACAACCTCAATATATTGAAGGGATATAAGCCGGTCAAGCAAACACTGCGGCATTTTTTCAAACCCAAACGACAAGCTATGGGGGAGGAGCTAGCCAAGTTAATCGAGGCCGGATTCATCAGAGAAATAGAACACCCGGACTGGCCAGCAAACCTGGTGATGGTGCCAAAGAAGGATAAATCCTGACACTTGTGTGTCAATTTCAAAGACCTCAACAAGGCCTGCCCTAAGGATCCCTTCCCTCTCCCCCGCATCGATCAGATTATTGATGCTACTGCAGGACACGACTCACTGTGTTTCCTCGACGCATACTCCGGATACCATCAAATCAAAATGAAGGAGTCCGATCAAGCCACAACGGCATTCATTACCCCATAGAGGCCTTTCTGCTTCAACACTATGCCCTTTGGGCTTAAAAACGCCGGCGCCACATACCAACGCATGATTCAAACATGCCTGGAGAAACAAATCGGCAAGACAGTTGAAGCATATGTGGACGACATCGTCATCAAGACTAGGCATGTCGAGTCATTAATAGACGACATGCGTCTCACATTGGACAACCTCCGTACATATGACATAAAGCTCAATCTGAAAAAGTGTGTTTTTGGCGTTCCCGCTGGAAAACTGCTGGGCTTCATCGTTTCCAGTAGAGGAATTGAGGAAAATCCAGCCAAAATCCGAGCTTTGTCACAACTGGCTACACCAACAGACCTCAAACAGGTCCAAAAATTAGCCGGATACGTGGCAGCTTTAAGCCGCTTTATCTCTAGACTAGGAGAAAAAGCATTGCCACTTTATCGCCTTCTCTGACACACCAATCACTTCGAGTGGACGGACGCGGCAACAGCCGGATTGGAAGAAATAAAGGATCTTTTAGCGAGCAACCCAGTCCTGGCCGCACCGAAAGTCGGCGAACCGATGTTATTATACATCTCTGCAACACACCAGGTGGTGAGCGCGGTGCTCGTCGTTGAGCGAGAGGAGGATAGACACAAATTCCCACTTCAGAAACCGGTATACTACGTATCCACTGTCCTCACACCATGCAAATCCTGGTACCCTCATTACCAAAAGATAGCATATGCGGTCTTCATGGCATCCCGGAAGCTACGACACTACTTCCAAGAGTGCTCGATCACGGTGGCTTCTGAAGTCCCACTCAATGACATAATCAACAACCGCGACGCTACAAGACGGATTGCCAAGTGTGCCACTGAGCTCCTGCCATTCGACATACAAACCACGCCGAGCCATTTAAATCCCAAGTACTGGCCGACTTCGTCGCCGAATGGACAGAGGCCGAACTCCCTAAAGAGTACGGTACATATTCCAACTGGGTCATGCACTTCGATGGCTCTAAAATGCTGGCCGGCTTAGGAGCAGGCTTTGTCTTAACGTCCCCCACTGGAGATACAGTCCAGTACGTACTCCAGATATTATACGCAGACTCCAACAATGCAGTCGAATACGAGGCCTTATTGCATGGTCTTCGAATGGCTGCCTCCATGGGCATACAACGCCTGGAGGTGAGCGGGGATTCAAATCTCGCAATATCCCAAATGAATGGAGACTTCGACGCCAAAGATCCAAATATGGCGGCCTCTCGTAACGCCATACTCAAAATATCAGCTCGGTTCGAGGGACTCGAGTTTCATCATGTGGCTCGAGAAAGTAATCAAGCGACGGGTGTCCTTGCTCGCATGGGCGCCAAGCATGACCCCGTCCCGCCTAACATATTTTTGGAACGCCTCTTCAAGCCATCCGTGGTGTGGCAGGATGAGAGCAGCAACACCAGTCCAGATCCGATTATACCCTCAAATTCCAAACACAATACCGATATCATCGGGGGCTCAGCCACCGAAATAACACCATCGGCCCATCTACTAATGGCAGTAATTGCCCCATGGACCGAACCCTCCTTGGCCTACCTTAATAGGTGAGAGCTCCCCGAGGATCAAAATGAGGCTCGCCGCATTGTTCGACGCTCAAAAGCCTATAAGGTCCATGACAGAGAGCTCTACAAGAAAAGCGCTACCGGAGTCCTTCAAAGATGTATCTTAGAAGAAGAGGGACAACAGCTTCTGGCCGAAATCCATGCTGGTATCGGTGGTCACCACGCCGTGGCTCGGGCCCTTGTAATTAAAGCCTTTCGTGCAAGTTTCTTTTGGACGACGACCCAAGCAGATGCACAGGACCTTGTCCAACGCTGTGTCGGATGCCAGCTTTTCGCCAACCAAAGCCATATGCCGCCTACCGCTCTACAAACAATCCCCATTACCCGGCCTTTTGCGGTTTGGGGGCTTGATATGGCTGGTCCCCTTAAAGGAGGAACCCATAAGAAAAAATATCTGCTGGTCATGGTGGATAAATTCACCAAGTGGATAGGCCAAACCAGTTAAAATGGACGAAGTTGGACCAGTGATAGACTTTATATCCGGTGTCGTGCACCGTTATGGTGTCGCACACAACATCATCACCGATAATGGCTCCAACTTTACAGCCGATGAAGTGAAAAATTTGGTGTGCTAACCTGGGCATTAAGCTCGATTACGCCTCCGTCTATCACCCACAAACAAACAGTCAAGTTGAACGGGCTAATGGTCTTATCATGATCGGCATTAAGCCTAGACTAGTGTGGTCTTTAAGAGAATCAGACAAGCACTAGGTTGAGGAGCTTGTTGGGGATATGATTACTGGGTGTAAACCGCCCAGGAGGGGCCGGATTACACTCACAAGGAGTCCTGCATAAAGAACCCATGAAGACAAAGTACATGGCGCTTTAACTATGGAGGCTTAGAGGCCCAGAGCCCAATGGTGGGTTAGGGCCCATAGTAGTAAACCGCCATACATGTGTAACTTGTATTGTAAGTTAGGGAAAGGAAGAAACCGAGCCGTACACTTGTATGAGCCGGCCTCTGGATTCTGTAAACCGGCCGGGCGTCAACCTGTGTATATATAGGGACGACCCGGCGGCTGTTCAGGGACAAGAAACAATAGCTCGAGAGATAGGTAAAGCGGATTCGCTCCCTGCTCATCGAGATCGATCAATCCCACAACAACTGGATCATAGGCTTTTACCTTCACTGTAAGGGGCCGAACCAGTATAAACTCCCCGTGTCCTTTGTTCCGGTTTAACCCCTTCAAGCTAATCTCGTTGCGATGGCTCCACGACTAAGTCCTTTCGCTAGGACATCTGACGTGATAATTCCACGACAGTTGGCGCCCACCGTGGGGCTATCGCACGATGGTTTTGAGTTCTTGAAGGGCAACTTCGAGGGACTCAAGGGATACGCGGTTGGCCGGATGACCAGGAGTCGTCGCGGCAAGCTCTACATCGACGATGCAGGCTGGGGCCCCGAGGCCGGCTCAATTGAGTACGGGTACCGGGTCCCCTTCGGAGGAATTCATGTCTTCATCGGCAAGATCGGCGAACCTGGCCCTGAGCCGGACATCTGCACCGACCTCGTCGAGACGGCTCAGCGTGCAAGCCCAGCCCGGGTTCAGCTTGCCATGAAGCGGGCGTTCATAGGATTCATCCACAGTACCGAATCTGAACCGGTATCTGAGGGTGAGACGACTGTCTACTCCGACGGCGGATCATCTACCAAAGAAACTGAGTCGTTGTATCAAGTTCAGGATGGCCTGTTTGGGGGTTATTCTGATGGCAGCAGTATTCCGGACTCCTTTGAACCACCAAACCGGGTAGCAATCTTCATTGCTGGTACGCAGCTCGCACCTCAATCTTCAACAGCGGCGACGATGATTTCCGAATCGGCAGCCGAGGCAGGAGGCCCCGCGCGCCGGCCGGCTCAAGTTCTGTCCCGTTTGTTGGATGCCTGGACGATGTTGCTGACTACAGCAGTTACTCCGTGTCACGCCCAAGATGCGACCCTATCCTAAAGGAACTCGAAGGTCCCACCAAGGATAGAAGCGCATCTTGAAGACGCTTTTGCAAGGTGGATATCATTACATCAACATTACATAATAGTGGAGATACATCCGATACATACAATGTCACATGAATACAACAATACAACATACAAGAACAACATCCGACTACAGATGAATAATAAACAGAAAACTCAAACAATATCCACCCTGCTAGCCTAGGCTGCCGACCTGGAACCTATCCCCTGATCGAAGAAGCAGAAGAAGAAACTCCAAAACAAGCAACATCGCTCTCGCGTCATGATCATCGCATAACCTGTACCTGCAACTGTTGGTGTAGTAATCTGTGAGCCACGAGGACTCAGCAATCCCATTACCATGGGTATCAAGACTAGCAAAGCTTAATGGGAAGGAAGGGGTAAAGTGGTGAGGTTGCAGCAGCGACTAAGGATATATGGTGGCTAACATACGCAAATGAGAATGAGAAGAGAAACAAAGGAACGGTCATCATCTAGCAATGATCAAGAGGTGATCCTGAACTCCTACTTACGTCAATCATAACACAGAAACCGTGTTCACTTCCCGGACTCCGCCGAGAAGAGACCATCACGGCTACACACGCGGTTGATGCGTTTTATTTCGGATCTGGTGTCAAGTTATCTACAACCGGACATTAACAAATTCCCATCTGCCACATAACCGCGGGCCTGGCTCTCGAAAGTTTATACCCTGCAGGGGTGTCCCAACTTAGCCCATGATAAGCTCTCGCGATCAATGAAGGATATTCCTTCTCCCAGGAAGACCCGATCAGTCTCGGAATCCCGGTTTACAAGACATTTCGACAATGGTAAAACAAGACCAGCAAGACGTCCCGGCGTGCCGACATCCTGATAGTAGCCGCGCGAATCTCGTCTCAGGCCACGACCGGATGAGCAGTACGTACAACTAGAACCAGCACTCAAGTTTCCCCGAGGTGGCGCTGCAAGTGGCTCTAGTTTGGACCAACACTTAGACAAGCATTGGCCCGGGGGGGCTAAAATAAAGATGACCCTGGGATGCGTGACTCCCAAGGGAAAAAGGTAATAGGTGAGGCAAATGGTAAAACCAATGTTGGGCCTTGCTGGAGGAGTTTATTCAAAGCAAACTGTCAAGGGGGTCCCATAAATCACCCGACCGCGTTAGGAACGCAAAATCCAGGAACATAACACAGGTATGACGGAAACTAGGGTGGAAAGAGTGGAACAAAACACTAGGCATAAGGCCGAGCCTTCCACCCTTTACCAAACATATAGATGCATTAATAATATAAGAGATATTGTGATATCCCAACATAACCCAGTCCACCATGGAGCAATCTTCATCTTCACCTGCAACTAGCAACGCTATAAGAGGGGCTGAGCAAAGCGGTAACATAGCCAAACAACGGTTTGCTAGGAAGGGTGTCAAAGGTTAGAGGTTCATGGCAATTTGGGGAGGCTTGAAGAACAAGTTATAGGCAGCGCAGCAAAGCGATAGAACGAAGCAACTAGCATAGCAATGATAGTAGTGAGATCCAGGGTAGCGGTCATCTTGCCTGAAATCCCGCAAGGAATAAGAACGAGTCCATGAAGAAGAAGAAGACACGAAGACGAACCACACATAGACGAACGCATCCTCACGATCGCAACGAAACGGGAACTATCGAGAAGAAGCATACAACATGGTAAACTCACCACACATAGGCAAGACATGATGCACAACAAGCATGATGCATGACAAGGCTACATGAAGCTACTCATGGCAAGAGATGATGCAAACAAGAACAACACATCAAGGCAAGGTTAAATGAGGCCGGGAACAACATATAACAATTCCGGTAAGTCCTCATATGCAAGTTTCAAAGTTGGTCCAGAACTGAATAAACATTATGTTCAAGTTGTTAAACAGCAAGTTAAGATGCACCAAGATGATCTACACGAAATTCTAGTCAAGTTACATATAAAGTTCATTAGATTTGGAGCTACGGCCTAGAAGATATGAGCAAAACAAGTTAAACATGGCATTGATGCAAAATACATACAAACATCAAGCAAACACCTAAAAAAAAGGATGCAACATGATAATATGAAGCTACATGCAAAATTCAAGCAAGTTTCATATAGAGCACACTCAAAACGGAGCAACGGTTCAACACACACACACTATACAAGTCATATCAACAATCTGTCCAAAACAGCAACTAGGCTTCTTGCAAGCATCAAAACAACAAGCTACAGCACCCCAACATAAGAACAAAAGGCATGAGCATGAAGTACAGGTAAAGCATGACAAGACATGGACACTGAGCTATCTCCAGAAACAACTAGAACATGCTCAAAAGGACATGGTAAGATTGCAAATAATAACAGTTTCAGACTTTGCAGAAATAACATCAGGTTGCAATGTTTAGAGCTAACAAATGACATGTTGCATGAACTTATCATGGCAAACAAAGGCATGTCATGAATCTACTAATTGCATTGAACAAAAGTCCCTTACTGACCATGAGCCAAAAAGGATCAGAAGATATGATGGCACCCATGTAAACATAGCAAGTTATAATACAGATTCATACATGTCAGGAACAACAATAAGTAGGCATGTTGGTGAGCTTGAACCACTCACCACAGAGCAATACATGGCATGGCAAGGAAACCATCAGTAATAAGACATGTTTGAGAAGCTAAGCATGGCAAGAACAAGTTCATAGGGTACATGGATCACTAGAAAAGCACATGGCCAAAACTAAACTTCATGTTAACAGGTTGACAGCAACATTATTTAGGAAACTTGGGAGCAAGATAACAACAAGCTACAACAGGCTATAAATGCAACCAGGGGCATGAATGGATAGAGCATGACATGTATAACAATTCATCCTTAGTGAACATCTCCAGATTATGCATGGAATGACTTGTAGCAGCAGGTTAACATAGCATCACGAAATAACAGAATCAGGCTAGCAAAACAGTAACAGCAAGTACCCTACTTAACAAGCTCGATGCACTCAGTACACAAGTCACAAAAATACATGGATTGCACCTCTGGAAAGATGGCATATCATAGATCAAAACACATGTAGACATCAACCTCATAGGATGCACACACCAAACATGGCAAATATGATAAATCAGCATGTTATAACAGTTCCAGCAGATTAACATCAACATGCACTTTTCTAACAGCATTTCGGGCATCAAGATGAACTCAAATGAACATGATGCAATGGAATGAAATGAACTACTCATCGAGTCGAACAATTTGACATATTACACGCACGAAACGGAGCAGTATGCAGCAAGTTATGGCAGGTAAAACAGGGCACCAGAATGTAAGAATTTTTGGGACTTGGCAGAATTTTTCACCTCGCGAAAAAAACACACGAGGCGGGCCGGTGTGGAGGATGGCGCTGGGATGGGCCTTCGCTCTGCTGGGCCTTGGCCAAGGCCGGGCCCAAGAGGCCAGGGAAGGAGCTCCTCGTCCTCCTCGTGCGCTCGCACGAGCAGGGAGGACATGGCGGCGGCGGTGAGCTCCGGCAAGGCCGGCGAGGACGGAGGAGGCCAAGGGGGCGGTGGTGACGGGTGGATCCGGCGCGGGAGCACCCATTCCCGGCCGGATCTGGTCGGCGGCGGCGCTCCGGGGAGCCAGGCAGCGCGGGGGCGCGGGCGGAGGAGGCCAGCGCGGGGCAGGGCGCCGGCACTGGGGTCGCGCGACGGCGCGTCGGCGGGGCCCGGCGAGCGCGGGGCTCGGACGCCCGTGGGGCGGTGGCGGCGACGTCCCGGGCCGGGGAGGGCCGGAACTGGGCTCCTACGGGCCCGCGGCGGCACGGGAGCGGCGGGGCGACGTGGCGCGTGGGGATTGGACGGGTCGATGGGCGGACATGTCCGGCGGCGGGGGATTTCGTCCGGCGGCGCGAGGTAGAAGGAGGCTAGGGTTTGGACCCGAAATTTTGGAGGGGGAGGACTATATATAGGTAGAGGAAGCTAGGAGAGGCCAAACGAGGAGCGGTTTTCGCCCACACGATCGTGATCGTATGACCGAGAGCATGGAGGGGGTTTGGACCACTTTGGAATGGGTGTTGGGCTGCAACACAAAGATGGCTTTTGCGGTTACCCGGTTAACCGTTGGAGTATCAAACGACCTCCAAATGGCACAAAACTTGACAGGCGGTCTACCGGTGCTATACCAAGGCCGCTTGGCAAACCTCGGGCCATTCCGAGAAAGCTTAACACCCACTCACAAAGAGAGGCGAGAAGGGGACGCCGGATGACATAGGAGTGCCGGATTGCAAAACGGACAACGGGGAAAATGCTCGGATGCATGAAACGAACACGAATGCGAAATGAGATGCACATGACGACATGATATGAAATGCATAAGATGACATGGCAAAGTGCAACACGCAAGCAAATGACATGGCAAAGGCGGCGAATAACTGGCAGACACCTGGCGCATCGAATCCGGGGCATTACAACACTCCTCCACTAACAAGAGATCTCGTCCCGAGATCTTAGGACCGAGACGGAAGGGAAAAGGGAAGAGGTGAAACAAGAACTCAAGAGAAGAAGCCAAGAATCGAGAGCACTCGAGAATAAGAGAGGACCAACAAGAATGACGAGAATCGAAAGTTCACGGAATCAGATAGACTATGAAACCACTCCGGTTAGAACGAGATAAGAAACGAATAAGACTGAAAGGATTTAGACAGCACTCCGGCTGAACATGGAAGAATAGAACATGAGCTTGCGAGGACGGAATGATACTTGATGAAGACATGACAAAAAACCTCCGGAAAGAATTGAAAAAGTTGAATGAAAAGAACGGATAAGAATATGACAACTTGTGCCACGAATGAAATTGAAAGCATCTTTAGAAGGAAGGTTTAAATGGAGTTGTTGAGAAAATCAACAACGAAAAGAATAAGCTTGTTGTGGACTTATAGATAACATCTCAAAATTATGAGGTGATCTCCGACCACAAGCGGAAAATATTGAATGGCTGAGAAGAACGAAGAAATGCAAAACTCCACTTCAAAAGGATATGGAGAATTAATTGTACTTTGATATGCAAGAAGAAAGATACTTGAGCTCCTTCGAGAAGAATCTTGATGAACACTTGAGGAATGAATTAAATCATGAAGAACCACCATGAAGAACTCCTGTGACAAAAGATGATGAGATAGAATGAAGGATGAAAGAATAAGATTAAAGCATGCGATGATTTAGATGGAGCCTCGCGACGATAATGCGGAAAACTTGGAACTCCGGAAAAGAAAAGATGAAAACACTTGGAACTAGAATTTATTCCTCAAGAACAAACTCTGAAGAAAAGGATTACTCACTTGGATGAAATAAGAATAAGATTTTTTTGTATGCTTATCCTTCATCAAATTAAATTGATGACACAATGGATTTTGCATATTACTTATTCTTCTTGAAAAAGAATTGAGAAGTGACATATCGCAAACTTGAGAAGGTCTTCATGAACCGCCGGTAGGATTGAAAAGAACGAATGGATTAATATGATAAACAAGGAAAAGAATCTTGAACGAACCACCGTAAGAATTTGGAAATGACTGATGAAAGAGAATGAATCACCGGGAAGAATTGGAATAACAAATATGCTTGAGGGGAATTAGATGCAAAAAAACAAAGAGATCGCGAACTGATTGAAGAATACTTGGATGAAGCACCGGGATAAATAGAGAACGATAACTGGAATGATGGCCTCCGGTGAAAAGAAACAGAAATCAACTCCTGAAATACTCCAGATGGGTAAGAAAGAATATCTGACAAACGGAATAATATGAGAGGATAACATGAAGCTAGAACCACAAAACTTCGAGAGAACAGACATGATTTAGAGGAAAAACTCTTCTTCAATCTTCAAATGATGACGAGAAACACCACCAAAATTACTGAGATACTCCGGAAAACTGAAAAGCAAAGAGGTTGACCCAACAATGAAAAGAATTTGAAAGCAATCTTGGAGAAGGCATGTGACTGATGGAATCCATTCTTACGTCACACTTGAAAAGAATTGAGAATAACTCCGGGGAAATTAGAAGAGTCAGGTAAGATCTTGGGGAAAGACCTGTGGGTTAGGGCCCACTGAGGAGATAACACCGTTGAAAAGGATTGTTGAACAGATAAAAGAAGCACCGGAACAATTGAAATATTTGAATGAGGTGACCATCTCGAATTAATTGGAACACATGCAAATCTCCTGAGATGTCTTGAGCACTCCGGAGGGATAAACTGGCGAGAGGCGAACGAGCAGGGAAAAACACTTGAGCCGAGGAAAAAGAATACGATCGACAACGAATAACTTGAATTGAAACCACCGAAGAAGAAAAAGAGTTGAAAAATGACAAACGAGATGAGAATTCACCGGTTGAAATAATTGAGGGAAGACTGAAGAGGCTCCTCAAAAATGAAATTGATGGTCGAAACAGACTCAAACTCCGGAATAAGAGGGTGGGAGGGCGGGAAAAACACAGGCAACTGGAAAGGGTAATCGACGATATCTTGAAGAGAAAACACCAGTTGAAATAATTGAGGAAAGAAAGCAAAGACTTCGCACGAGTAGGATAGATACTCGAATACGGATTCTGGTTCCGAGAGGAAGAAGGGTGGGCGGGTGGGAAAAATAAAGGACAACTTCGGATAGGGAAACAACATCGATCGAAAAGAGTTGAGGATTGATCTCGCGAAAGACAAAGAGGTTTGAGTCAACTTGAGGAGAGATGCACCGGATAAAAGAGGATGGACAACTCACGAAACTAACCACGTGATCCTAAAGAAAAATTTGAACGGGAAGAGGAGTAATTCAAAACATCTACGTCAAGATTCCTCACCAGAGCGATGAAGGGGCAGAGGAGTAAAAACAATTCCTACTCTCCGATATAACTAGACTCCGAAAACAGTTTTTTCTAGACTCAACAATGACCAAACTACACGATCAATCAAGGGGGCTCCTAGGGTTGGTCGAGGCTCTGATACCAACTTGTCACGCCCAAGATGCGACCCTATCCTAAAGGAACTCGAAGGTCCCACCAAGGATAGAAGCGCATCTTGAAGACGCTTTTGCAAGGTGGATATCATTACATCAACATTACATAATAGTGGGGATACATCCGATACGTACAATGTCACATGAATACAACAATACAACATACAAGAACAACATCCGACTACGGATGAATCATAAAAAAAAAACTCAAACAATATCCACCCTGCTAGCCCAGGCTGCCGACCTGGAACCTATCCCCTGATCGAAGAAGCAGAAGAAGAAACTCCAAAACAAGCAACATTGCTCTCGCGTCATGATCATCGCATAACCTGTACCTGCAACTATTGGTGTAGTAATCTGTGAGCCACGAGGACTCAGCAATCCCACTACCATGGGTATCAAGACTAGCAAAGCTTAATGGGAAGGAAGGGGTAAAGTGGTGAGGTTGCAGCAGTGACTAAGCATATATGGTGGCTAACATACGCAAATGAGAGCGAGAAGAGAAACAAAGGAACGATCGTCATCTAGCAATGATCAAGAGGTGATCCTGAACTCCTACTTACGTCAATCATAACACAGAAACTGTGTTCACTTCCCGGAGTCCGCCGAGAAGAGACCATCACGGCTACACACGCGGTTGATGCATTTTATTTCGGATCTGGTGTCAAGTTATCTACAACCGGACATTAACAAATTCCCATCTGCCACATAACCGCGGGCACGACTGTCGAAAGTTTATACCCTGCAGGGGTGTCCCAACTTAGCCCATGATAAGCTCTCGCGATCAACGAAGGATATTCCTTCTCCCAGGAAGACCCGATCAGACTCGGAATCCCGGTTTACAAGACATTTCGACAATGGTAAAACAAGACCAGCAAGACCTCCCGGCGTGCCGACATCCTGATAGTAGCCGCGCGTATCTCGTCTCAGGCCATGACCGGATGAGCAGTACGTACAACTAGAACCAGCCCTCAAGTTTCCCCGAGGTGGCGCTGCAAGTGGCTCTAGTTTGGACCAACACTTAGACAAGCATTGGCCCGGGGGGGCTAAAATAAAGATGACCCTTGGGATGCGTGACTCCCAAGGGAAAAAGGTAATAGGTGAGGCAAATGGTAAAACCAATGTTGGGCCTTGCTGGAGGAGTTTTATTCAAAGCGAACTGTCAAGGGGGTCCCATAAATCACCCGACCGCGTTAGGAACGCAAAATCCGGGAACATAACACCTGTATGACGGAAACTAGGGCGGCAAGAGTGGAACAAAACACCAAGCATAAGGCCGAGCCTTCCACCCTTTACCAAACATATAGATGCATTAATAATATAAGAGATATTGTGATATCCCAACATAACCCTGTCCACCATGGAGCAATCTTCATCTTCACCTGCAACTAGCAACGCTATAAGAGGGGCTGAGCAAAGCGGTAACATAGCCAAACAACGGTTTGCTAGGAAGGGTGTCAAAGGTTAGAGGTTCATGGCAACTTGGGGAGGCTTGAAGAACAAGTTATAGGCAGCGCAACAAAGCGATAGAACGAAGCAACTAGCATAGCAATGATAGTAGTGAGATCCAGGGTAGCGGTCATCTTGCCTGAAATCACGCAAGGAAGAAGAACGAGTCTATGAAGAAGAAGAAGCCACGAAGACGAACCACACGTAGACGAACGAATCCTCACGATCGCAACGAAACGGGAACTATCGAGAAGAAGCACAGAACATGGTAAACTCACCACACATAGGCAAGACATGATGCACAACAAGCATGATGCATGACAAGGCTACATGAAGCTACTCATGGCAAGAGATGATGCAAACAAGAACAACACATCAAGGCAAGGTTAAATGAGGCCGGGAACAATATATAACAATTCCGGTAAGTCCTCATATGCAAGTTTCAAAGTTGGTCCAGAACTGAATAAACATTATGTTCAAGTTGTTAAACAGCAAGTTAAGATGCACCAAGATGGTCTACACGAAATTCTAGTCAAGTTACATATAAAGTTCATTAGATTTGGAGCTACGACCTAGAAGATATGAGCAAAACAAGTTAAACATGGCATTGATGCAAAATACATACAAACATCAAGCAAACACCTCAAAACAAGGATGCAACATGATAATATGAAGCTACATGCAAAATCAAGCAATTTCATATAGAGCACACTCAAAACGGAGCAACGGTTCAACACACACACACTATACAAGTCATAGCAACAATCTGTCCAAAACAGCAAGTAGGCTTCTTGCAAGCATCAAAACAACAAGCTACAGCACCCCAACATAAGAACAAAAGGCATGATCATGAAGTACAGGTAAAGCATGACAAGACATGAACACTGAGCTATCTCCAGAAACAACTAGAACATGCTCAAAAGGACATGGTAAGATTGCAAATAATAACAGTTTCAGACTTTGCAGAAATAACATCAGGTTGCAATGTTTAGAGCTAACAAATGACATGTTACAGGAACTTATCATGGCAAACAAAGGCATGGCATGAATCTACTAATTGCATAGAACAAAAGTCCCTTACTGACCATGAGCCAAAAAGGATCAGAAGATATGATGGCACCCATGTAAACATAGCAAGTTATAATACAGATTCATACATGGCAGGAACAACAATAAGTAGGCATGTTGGTGAGCTTGAACCACTCACCACAGAGCAATACATGGCATGGCAAGGAAACCATCAGTAAGAAGACATGTTTGAGAAGCTAAGCATGGCAAGAACAAGTTCATAGGGTACATGGATCACTAGAAAAGCACATGGCCAAAACTGAACTTCATGTTAACAGGTTGACAGCAACATTATTTAGCAAACTTTGGAGCAAGATAACAACAAGCTACGGCAGGTTATAAATGCAACCAGGGGCATGAATGGATAGAGCATGACATGTATAACAATTCATCCTTAGTGAACATCTCCAGATTATGCATGGAATGACTTGTAGCAGCAGGTTAACATAGCATCACGAAATAACAGAATCAGGCTAGCAAAACAGTAACAGCAAGTACCCTACTTAACAAGCTCGATGCACTCAGTACACAAGTCACAAAATACATGGATTGCACCTCTGGAAAGATGGCATATCATAGATCAAAACACATGTAGACATCAACCTCATAGGATGCACACACCAAACATGGCAAATATGACAAATCAGCATGTTATAACAGTTCCAGCAAATTAACATCAACATGCACTCTTCTAACAGCATTTCGGGCATCAAGATGAACTCAAATGAACATGATGCAATGGAATGAAATGAACTACTCATCGAGTCGAACAATTTGACATATTACACGCACGAAACAGAGCAGTATGCAGCAAGTTATGGCAGGTAAAACAGGGCACCAGAATGTAAGAATTTTTGGGACTTGGCAGAATTTTTCACCTCGCGAAAAAAACACACGAGGCGGGCCGGTGTGGAGGATGGCGCTGGGATGGGCCTTCGCTCTGCTGGGCCTTGGCCGAGGCCGGGCCCAAGAGGCCAGGGAAGGAGCTCCTTGTCCTCCTCGTGCGCTCGCACGAGCAGGGAGGACATGGCGGCGGCGGTGAGCTCCGGCAAGGCCGGCGAGAACGGAGGAGGCCAAGGGGGCGGCGGTGACGGGCAGATCCGGCGTGGGAGCACCCATTCCCGGCCGGATCTGGTTGGCGGCGGTGCTCTGGGGAGCCGGGCAGCGCGGGGGCGCGGGCGGAGGAGGCCAGCGCGGGGCAGGGCGCCGACGCTGGGGGCGCGCGACGGCGGGGCCCGGCGAGCGCGGGGCTCGGGCGCCCGTGGGGCGGCGGCGGCGACGTCCCGGGCCGGGGAGGGCCGGAACTGGGCTCCTGCGGGCCCGCGGCGGCACGGGGGTGGCGGGGCGATGTGGCACGTGGGGATTGGACGGGTCGACGGGCGGACATGTCCGGCGGCGGGGGATTTCGTCCGGCGGCGCGAGGTAGAAGGAGGCTAGGGTTTGGACCCGAAATTTCGGAGGGGGAGGACTATATATAGGTAGAGGGAGCTAGGAGAGTCCAAATGAGGAGCGGTTTTCGCCCACACGATCGTGATTGAACGACCGAGAGCATGGAGGGGGTTTGGACCACTTTGGAAGGGGTGTTGGGCTGCAACACAAAGATGGCTTTTGCGGTTACCTGGTTAACCGTTGGAGTATCAAACGACCTCCAAATGGCACGAAACTTGACAGGCGGTCTACCGGTGCTATACCAAGGCCGCTTGGCAAACCTCGGTCCATTCCGAGAAAGCTTAACACCCACTCACGAAGAGAGGCGAGAAGGGGACGCCGGATGACATAGGAGTGCCGGATTGCAAATATGGACAACGGGGAAAATGCTCGGATGCATGAAATGAACATGAATGCGAAATGAGATGCACATGACGACATGATATGAAATGCATAAGATGACATGGCAAAGTGCAACACGCAAGCAAATGACATGGCAACGGCGGCGAATAACTGGCAGACACCTGGCGCATCGAATCCGGGGCGTTACACTCCGGCAACTCAAGATCACCATAGTGCGGAGGTTGTGAAGCTGCGAGATCTGATAACTCAGGCCAAGGAGGATTTGACAGCTGAGGAAACCAGGATGGCTGAGGAACGGGCCACTTTAGATGCCCAGTCACAGAGGATTCAGGTCGAGAATTACCGACTCCTGTTAGATCAGAATGCTTCGAATGACGTATTGAGGAGAAGGCATCAGCCTCGCCTCCCGATGGATTACAATGCGATGAATCTCTTCAGTGCGCCAGGAGCAGGGACCAGCAACCCGGCAGCGGTAAACCGGACTGCAGCGCCTAGGACCGGAGCACCGGATCAACCACGGGTGATGGGCCCGCCTCGACGAACAGATAACCCTCCGCAGTACACGACACCCCCACCGGGTCACTTCTCCACCCCTTTGGACAACATGATCACTGCGGCGTCTCGTTTGGCAGCTATTCCAATGGAGGGTGAGTCGCCGGCAGTGGTTGAGACGCGGCAGGCTAGGGATCTTCTTCAGACTGCCATGGTGCAGCAGCAGGCTTATTCATACAGCCGAGATAGGATTCACTCAACCCCTCGCCCGAGCAAGAGCTACAATAGGCACATGGATGAACCGGCTGTGTCAAGCAGTGCACGGAACCGTGACGCCCCTCGAGGGCCCAATCCGGCGCGTGGTGGTGCGAATGCTCAGGACATGGTGAATAATGGCAGATCATGAAGGGAGGCAGCGTTAGGAGCACAATACGCGGGTCATCATCAACCCGCCCCGGTTCAGCCAGCGGCGTCAGTAGAACGGGGACTTGCTTTCAGCTCCTGGGGAGTGCCGTGTCTTACTCGGGCTCTACACAATGCGCGGTTACCCAAGGATTTCAAGGGCCCGCGTAAGGTGCCTAACTACACCGCCGACCAACCCCCCGAGTCATGGGTTGAGAGCTACGAGATGGCTATGGAGATGTTGGATATAGATGAAGCGGCATGTGCAAAATACTTCACTATGATGTTGGAAGGAACAACTCACACTTGGTTAAAGAGCCTGCCTGCCAACTCCATCGGTTCATGGGATGAGTTGAAGGCCCGGTTTATAGCCAACTTCAAAGATACATGTAAGCAACCCATGTCAATTGTGGATATGGCAGCTTGTGTCCAAGGGGAAAACGAATAAATGACTCATTGGGTACGCCGGGTTTCGGAAATTCTGCATTCATCGGACCGTATCAGGGCCGATTCAGCAATCCTGACTTTGGAGGCCAATTGCCAGTTTAAGTCGACGAAGATGAAATTGGGACGGCTCAAACACCACTGCAATGACATGGGAACACTTATGGCAGCCTTGGTTAAATATGCCGATTCTGATAATACCAAGGATCCCGATTCTGACGATGAGAAGCAGGAGAAGGGAAAGAAGAACGGTAGCACAAAGGGACAGCAGCATAACCAGGCGGGCCATGGGAACAATGGTAAGCGTAAAGAAGACAATTCGGATTTTGTGGCTAACACCAATGTGCAGGGCAATGCGTAGCGTTGTAAGGGTAAACCGCCCCAATGCGGTGGAGGCATGAATCCAGAGCGCCTATTAAACCAACCCTGCCCAAAGCATGGGACGAAGGAGGTTCCGGCCACACACCTCTGGAAGGATTGTTTCATTATGAAGGAGTTCAAAAATTCTGATCTCTTCCGGTATGATTAGGGTCCGTCTGGCAGTTCAGGACCAGGATTTCACGGGCCGGGTTACAGCGGCAACGGTTCAAACTCTGGATTTCAGAATAATTAGGGCAACCAGAACAACCAAGGTGGTCACAACTAGCAGAATAATCAGGGGAATTAGCAGCAATCAGGTTTTTAGAGTCACCCAAAGCAGTTGAATGGCGGGCAGTATCATGTTTTCACCACCAGCTTGTGTAAGCGTGATCAGAAGCTTCACAAGAGGGCAGTTAATGCTGTTGAACCGGCAGTACCTCGTTACTTGTGTTGGTTTGAGCAGCCCCTTGTGTGGAGTAGGGAGGATCATCCGCCCCGGATTGATAATCCGGGTCATCTGGCTTTAGTGGTGACACCTCAGGTGGGGGGTTATAAATTCACCAAGGTACTCATGGATGGAGGGAGCAGCATCAATATCCTGTATTATGAAACCTTCCGTCACATGGAGTTGACGGATAAGAATCTTAAACCGTCGAACACTATTTTTCATGGTGTAGTACCAGGTAAATCGGCATATCCAGTTGGCAAGATAGCTTTGGAGGTTGTATTTGGTGATGAGCATGATTCCAGGTCAGAAACTTTGACCTTTGAAGTAGTGAAAATCCAGAGCCCATATCACGCCCTGTTTGGACGGCCGGCTTATGCAAAGTTCATGGCAAGGCCCTGTTATATTTATTTACAGCTAAAAATGCCGGGTCATAAGGGGACCATCATGGTGCATGGGAGTCGTAAGATCGCTTTGGACTGTGAAGAGGGTGATGCGGCCTATGCTGAATCTGTTTGCGCAACAGAAGAGTTGAAGTTCTATAAGGACAATGTTGATCCGGCAGATATGACTCCTCTGAAAAAACCCACCATAGAGCATGACCCGACCCTGAAGTTTACATTGGCTGATGAGACTAAATTGGTAGATTTTTTTCCTGGCGATTCATCCAAACAGTTTAGTATCAGCACCACTCTGGATCTGAAATAGGAAGGCGCGCTCATCGAGTTCATTCGTGAGAACTGGGACATCTTTGCATGGAAACCTTCTGACATGCCTGGTGTACCGAGGGAACTCGCTGAGTACAATCTTAATATTGATCCTAAGTTTAAACCGGTCAAGCAGTTTCTCCTCCGCTTCAATGAAGAAAGGCGCAAGGCTATTGGTGAGGAGGTAGCCCGGCTCTTGGCAGCTGGGTTTATGATTGAGGTTTTTCATCCGGAGTGGCTTGCTAATCCGGTACTAGTGCTTAAGAAGAATGGCACTTGGCGCATGTGTGTGGATTACACAGACCTGAACAAAGCTTGTCCAGCTAATCCTTTTGCTCTCCCTCATATTGATCAGATCATTGATGCTACGGCAGGTTGTGAGCGTTTGAGTTTTTTGGATGCTTATTCTGGTTATCATTAGATTAGGATGGCAGTTAAGGACCAGGAGAAAACAGCCTTCATCACTCCCTTTGGAGCCTTCTGCTATGTATCTATGCCCTTTGGACTTAAGAGTGCCCAAGCAACTTATCAGTGATGTGTACAAAATTGTCTTCATACTCAGATTGGGTGCAATGTTCATGCTTATGTGGATGACATTGTGGTGAAATCCAGGAAAAAGGAGACATTGGTAGATGACGTCAAGGAGACCTTTGACAATCTTCGGGTTTATAAGATGATGCTCAATCCGGACAAGTGCGTTTTCGGTGTTCCAACAGGCAAGCTCCTAGGCTTTCTGGTATCTAACTGGGGCATTGAGGCTAATCTAGAAAAGATCAAGGCTATTATGACTCTGGCTAAACCGGCGTGTATCAATGATGTTCAATGTCTGGCGGGTCGTATTGCAGCTTTGAGCCGGTTTATCAGCAGGTTGGGAGAGAAGGCAATCCCTCTATATCAAATGTTGAAGAAGATAGACAATTTTGTCTGGAGTGATGCTGCTAATGCGGCGTTTGAGGATTTAAAGAAGCAGTTGGCTGAGCCGCCGGTTCTTGCTGCTCCAGTCAATAAGGAGCCGCTGTTGTTATACGTGGCTGCTAATGCCCGAGCTGTCAGCGTGGCTATTGTGGTGGAGCGCAAGGAAGCTGGAAAGGAATATCCGGTTCAAAGGCCGGTTTATTATATCAGCGAAGTGCTCATTGAGTCAAAGCAAAGATATCCACATTGGCAGAAGCTGGTGTATGGGGTTTTCATGGCAAGTCGGAAGCTTAAACAGTTCTTTCAGGGCCATCCCATTACAGTGGTCAGTTCTGCTCCTTTGGGCGATATAATTCAGAATAGGGAGGCAACTGGCCGTGTTGCAAAGTGGGCTATTGAGCTTGGACCGCACGGGTTGAAGTATATGCCCCGGATAGCCATCAAGTCTCAAGCACTTGTTGACTTTATCAATGACTGGACAGAGTTGCAGGCACCGGAAGACAAACCGGACAATACATACTGGACTATTCACTTTGATGGGTTCAGGCAATTGGAGGGCTCGGGGGCTGGAGTTGTCCTTACTCCCCCTCGAGGTGATAAAATTCATTATGTTCTCCGCTTAATGTTTCCTTGTACTAACAATGTAGCTGAGTACGAGGCCTTACTCCATGGTCTTCGAGTGGCTAAGGAAATGAACTTAAGCCGGGTACGATGCTTTGGGGACTCCGATCTAGTGGCTCAGCAAGTTTCAGGTACTTGGGATTCCAAGGATCCACTCATGGCGGCTTACCGATGAGAAGTGGATATTGTTGCTGGTTATTTCAAGGGTTATCAGGTTGAGCACATTGATCGGCGCAAAAATGAAGCAGCAGATGCTTTAAGCCGGTTGGGATCTCAACGTAAACCGGTGCCACCCAATACCTTTCTGGATGTCTTGCATAACCCGTCAGTTAAGCTGCCTACAGAGGAGGACCTAGCTATTCTTGATCCGGAGGCACAATTGGTGGCCGCTTTACATATTATTCCGGATTGGACAGTTCCATATTTGGCGTATATGAGCCGGGGCGAGTTGCCAGAAGATGCAGTTTTGGCCAGGCAGATAATCTGGCGATCTAATTCCATGGTTATTCACAACGGCGAGTTACACCACTGCAGTGTCTCAGGTGTGTTCCAGCGCTGTGTTTCTCCTGAAGAACGCCGTGAGATTCTACGTGAGATCCACGAAGGAGACTGTGGTCACCATGCTGGTTCAAAATCCTTGGTTGCTAAAGCTTTTCGTCATGGCTTCTACTGGCTGACGGCCAACGTTGATGCTGAGGATTTGGTGAGGTGGTGCGACGGTTGTCAGAAGTTCTCACGACGAGCTCATGTTCTGGCCCAGGAGCTAAGTATGATTCCAATCACTTGGCCGTTTGCTACTTGGGGGCTTGATATGGTAGGGCCTTTTAAGCGCTCCAAAGATAAGAAGACCCACCTGTTGGTGGCGGTTGACAAATTTACTAAATGGGTTGAAGCAGAGCAGTAAGCAAGTGTGACGCAACCACGACTGTTCAATTCATTAAGAAGGTGATCTTCCGCTTTGGTTTTCCACACAACATCATCACAGATAATGGCACGAACCTTTCCAAAGGTGAGATGGAGGACTTTTGTCAACGAGAGCATATCCGGCTTGATGTGTCATCTGTGGCTCACCGCCAGTCTAATGGTCAAGCTGAGAGAGCTAATCAAGAAATCTTGAAGGGTATCAAGCCTTGGCTTATGGTTCCTTTGAAGCGGACGCCGGGTTGTTGGGTGAAGGAGTTGCCATCTGTGTTGTGGAGCATAAACACCACCCCAAATTGATCTACAGGTTATACACCTTTCTTTATGGTTTACGGGGCAGAGGCGGTACTCCCAAGTGATATTCGTCATGACTCACCCCGGGTTGCCAATTATGTTGAAGCAGACAATGAGCAAGCACATCAAGAAGCACTGGACCTGTTAGATGAAAAACGGGACATGGCGTTGGCTCGTTCGGCGGTTTATCAACAAGACCTGCGGCGTTATCACAGCCGCCGGGTTAAAACAAGAACCTTTCAAGAAGGCGACTTAGTGCTCCGGCTCATCCAGGATCAGACCGATATGCACAAGTTATCCCCACCTTGGGAAGGGCCCTTTGTGGTCAGCAAGAATCTGCACAACCGATCATACTACCTCATCGACGTTCGAGAGCACAAAGACTCACGCAAATCGGAGGAGGGGACCCGTCGGCCGTGGAATATAGCTCATCTTTGGCCTTACTACACCTGAGCCAGAGGCTCCCATTATGTACATATTTTGACAATGTATATATTATGATCAATATAATAAACCGGCATCCTTGCTACAAGCAGGGCCTCTGCCGTTCTTCTCATATTTCTTGGTTACAAGGGGGCTTCTGCTTATAAAGCAACGTCCTATTTGTTCATTAAACTGGCTATCATGCCACAACAAAGCTTGGGAGCTTCACACCCAAGGGGCCAAAGAGAGTTTTTGTTGCTAAGCACAACTCAAACATAGGCACCCATTGAGCACAGCTCACAAAGTTACTTGGGGGCTCTTTGTGTAAAGCAACAAAGAGTTTGAAAGGACCCTTGTAATTGGCTATCAAGCCACGGCTTGGAAGCCTGGTGTATTCACCTAAAACCCCGGGTTAACCTGCCTTCATCAAGTAAGCCACTCCTGTCCAGGTAATCCTGGTATGACCCGCCGAACGTTTGACAAGTCAATCTTATACAGAACCTGAACTTGTCAAAGTTAAAATGACAATTGGTTAATTGGAGGCCCATCTTAAAAGGCTTTGTCAAATGGTTTAACTCAGCGGCCTGGCAGCCCATGAAAAACCTCGAATTTGGGCCTGGCAGCCCTTGAAAAGCCTCGACTACAAGTTTTAGTTGATTTTTGCAAGGTTTTTCTCTCCTTTCATAAGGTTTTGAGTTAAACCGGCGTCTCTTGACCCGGCCCGACTATAAGTCATTACATTAACCCAGTGTTTTTAACCCGTCATAGCTTTCAACTACCAGTTGTTAGCACATAATCAATTATGAACCCGCGTTTCTTAGCCCGGTCTGGCATTGACTATAAGTCGTCAGGATGATCGTTCGGTGTTTATCATAACCCGACTTGGTTTATTATGCACCAGTACAACATGGTGGGAGTTATCAACACTCAAGATTTGGGTTATCACCCTTATTACGCAAGTTGGTAAACCAACGATGTGGTTTATATCACAAGTATGATATATTTCATATGTTGTTGCTTTACAGCCTTGGTTATAAAATCTCTGGTTCTGTATTGGATATCATAACCCGTCCAGCGGTAAACCGCCAGGGCACATTTAAGTTTCTCAAATGGAGAAGGCAGGATTTGATGAAAAGTACTAAGGCATATGAGCAAGAATAGCAACAATCATGAAGGATTGCACAGTGTCATGTAGCAGTGCACGATGGCACAAGATCAAAGTATTTCAACTAGCCTATTACAAGGCGCTTTGATGCCCAAAAGAGTAACTATTGTTGCATAAGCTAAAATCTGCGAAGCTAAAACCGGCCGCCGGATTATGACTCATCACCAGGCTGATGAGAAGTTCATGGGTCATCTTGCGCCGGTTCAACCTCCTCCTCCCCACCTAGTGGCTGGAAGTCAATGGTGGCCCAATCAATCCGGGTTAAAGCTTGGAAGACAGCTTCGTCACTTATAAAATTGGACGGTTCAACGTCAGGGGCATAGGTGTGCTTACGGATTGGCGAGATAAGATTCTGTACTTCCTTCACAGCTGCATCAACCCGTTTGTTGTCCGCGTCATAGCTGGACCGATGGGCAGACAAGTCAACTTCTTCGGCCAATTGGCTTGCAAGCGGGCGCATCTCCTTGGTCAAGGTTTTGAGGGCTTCATTTTCAAATTCAGACCCATCTTCTTGTTGGCCAGGATAGCCCTTTCCAATATCTGCCGGGTCAAGATCAGCTATCCAAGCTTTGGCCTGTGTCAGTGCTGATAAAGTGCCAGCCCTTGCAGCAGATTGCTTTACCTCTTCTATCTGGGCAGGTGTCATAGATAATTTGGCCAATGTATCCTTGATCAAGGTTGGCGGCGGTTTATTGTATGAGGCCGCGTAGATGACTCATTGAGCACCGGTATATAATTGTTCTATCAAAGTATAGGCTGCTTTCAATTTCATGCGCATATCCGAGCCCAGATGAGCAACACGGCTACCTGCACCGGTTTAAGAATTTGCTATTAAACTGGCAGTTTCAAACATGTTCAAGAAAGGCTTTTACAAAGAGTACTTACCAAATATAGCAGAAGTCATAGCATTGATCTGATGCTTTAACCTAGTTAGCTCTTCTGCCACCGGTTTGAGAGCCGCTTCAGCATCCTTAGCCCGTTTTACCAGAGTAGCTGTCGGTGTCAAAACCGGCGGATCTCGGGTAGGGGGTCCCGAACTGTGCGTCTAGGCGGATGGTAACAGGAGACGAGGGACACAATGTTTTTACCCAGGTTCGCGGTTTTGACACCGACATTGGTGCTTTCATTGAGAGTTCCTCTGTGTCGTCACCGATAGGCTTGATGGCATCTTCGACCAACAACGCTGTCCAGGGTGAGACTTTTCTCCCCGGACAGATCTTCATATTCGGCGGCTTCGCACTACGGGCCAATTCACTTGGCCATCTGGAGCAGATCGAAAGCTACGCCCCTGGCCGTCAGGTCAGATTTGGAAGCTTAAACTTCACGGCCGATGTCCGTGGAGACTTGATCCTCGACGGACCCGAGCCACAGCCGAGCGCGCCGCACTATGACGATGGGCATGATCTAGCTCTGCCGCCGAACAGTGCCTTGGTGGCCGCACACGGATCCGCTTCGGCCATTAGCCCGGAGCCGATCGCCCAGATCGAGGGTCGGTGGATAGGCGCCGCCCTGGGGGCTTCAACATCCACGGCGATGGAGCCGAACACTAATCTTGTCCCCTGCGAAACTCGTGATTCCAAGGCGCCGGACTCCTCGCCGGACTCGGAACCTCCCGCGCCCCTACCAATCGATCCGGATTGGGCGCCGGTTATGGAATTCACTGCCGTGGACATCTTCCAATGCTCGCCTTTCGGCGATACCTTGAATTCACTAAAGCATCTCTCGTTATCAGGAGAGTCCTGGCCGGATTATGGCCAGGATGGTTGGGATACGGACGACGAAGAAATTCAGAGCCCACCCACCACCCACTTTGTAGCCACTGTCGACGATCTAACCGACATGCTAGACTACGACTCCGAAGACATCGACGCTATGGACGACGATGCCGGAGACGAATAGGAACCAGCGCCCATAGGGCACTGGAAGGCCACCTCGTCATATGATGTATACATAATAGATACCCCAAAAGATGGGGACGGCGAAGAAACAGCGGAGGTAGATCCCTTAAAGAAACAGCCCAAGCACCGGCGTCAGCGGCGCCGCTCTATATCTCGCCATAGCAAGAATGGAGATTCCGGCACAGGAGATAATAATACTCCAGAGAGTGCCGAAGACAATCCCCTCCAGCAAGACTCAGCGCAGGAGGATGCAGAAGCAAGCCCTCATGAGGGGGCGGCAGACGAAGAGGTTGAGGATCATAATTATATGCCTCCCTCCGAAGACGAAGCAAGCCTCAACGATGATGAATTCGTCGTACCCGAGGATCCCGTCGAACAAGAGCGCTTCAAGCGCAGGCTTATCCCCACAGCAAACAGCCTAAAGAAAAAGCAGCAGCAGCTTCAAGCTGATCAGGACCTGTTGGCCGATCGATGGACTGAGGTCCTCGCGGCCGAAGAGTATAAACTCGAACGTCCCTCCAAAAGTTACCCAAAATGCAAGCTGCTCCCCCGATTAGAGGAGGAAGCACTCGTACCTCCATCACCAGCGCACGATATGGCTGACCGACCACCCCGTGGTTGTGACAGAGAGGCATCCAGGCCCCCAGCCAAGACCATACCCCGACATCGCTCCAAAAGTACGAAGCCAAGAGGGAACTCGCCGGACTTGCGAGATATATTGGAGGACAAAGCAAGGCAATCCAGATCCATCTATGGATCACGGGGGCGCCCTACGACCCACGACGAATACCGTTGTGCCGGATACAACAACCCCGGCCAGGCCGAACACAGCAGACATCGCTCTCTCGAGCTGCGTCGCGATATCGCTCAATACAGGGGCGCCGCACACCCGCTATGCTTCACTGACGAAGTAATGGATCATCAGATCCCCAAAGGGTTTAAACCCGTAAACATCGAATCTTACAATGGAACAACAGACCCTGGAGTCTGGATAGAAGATTATATACTACATATACATATGGCCAGAGGAGATGATCTCCACGCCATAAAAAACCTACCCCTCAAGCTCAAAGGGCCAACCCGTCATTGGCTTAAAAGCCTCCCAGAAAATACTGTTGGAAGTTGGGAAGAGCTCGAGGAGGCGTTTAGAGCAAATTTTCAAGGGACTTATGTCCGTCCTCTGGATGTAGATGATCTAAGTCATATAACTCAACAGCCCGGAGAGTCAGCGCGGAAATTCTAGAACAGGTTCCTTACAAAAAAGAACCAAATAGTCGACTGTCCGGACGCCGAAGCCTTAGCAGCTTTCAAGCACAATGTCCGAGACGAATGGCTCGCCAGGCACCTCGGTCAAGAGAAACCGAGGACAATGTCCGCACTAACAAGCCTCATGACCCGCTTCTATGCGGGCGAGGATAGCTGGTTAGCACGATGCAGCACCAGCGACCCAAGAACATCAGAGATAAGAGATGGAAACGGAAAATCACGGCGCAGAAACGAGTAGCGCCGGAATAAAGAGAAAAGCCCAAAGAGCGCGGCAGTCAACGCCGGATTCAAAAGCTCGCGGCCCAATAATAAAACACAGCCTCTTAAGGATGACAGTGATGAATCATCCAACTTAAATAAAATTTTGGGTCGGATATGTCAAATCCACAGTACCCCCGGAAGGCCTGCAAACCACACCCACAGGGATTGTTGGGTTTTTAAACAGTCCGGCCGACTTAATGCCGAACACAAGGGGCTCGACGCGTCAAGCAAAGAAGATAAACCCCACTAGCAGAGCACCGGAAAACAAAAGACTTTCCCACAAGGGGTCAAAGCAGTAAACTCACTTCATGTGATAATACGGAAAAATAGTGCGGCACTTCCTAAAAAGAGCTTCGCGCGGTCCAACCCAGCAGACCGTAGAGATTGGATATCAAAACCAATCACTTTCGACCACCTGGACTATTCCAGAAGCGTTCGAAATGCGGGACGGACTCCCCTGATATTGAATCCCATAATAGATGGATTGCAATTTACTAACGTCCTAATGGACGGAGGCAGTGACTTAAACCTGCTATATTCACACACAATCCGTAGGATGGGGATAGACCCTACCAAAATTCGACACAGCCGCACTTCCTTCAAAGGAGTGACGCCAGGCCATTACGCCAAGTGCACATGCTCCATATTACTAGAAGTCGTGTTTGGATCACCAAACAATTCTCGACGCGAAAAAATAATTTTTCACATCGTCCCATTTGAAAGTGAATATCAAGCACTCTCGGGACGAAAGGCTTTTGTCCGCTTCAACGCCATACCGCATTACGCGTCTCTTACACTCAAGATGCCCGGACCGTGTGGCGTAATTTTAGTGCGAGGGTCACTTAAAGACCCCGGACTTGGATAGACGAATCCGGCGTCAGTGGGCTAGGGGCTCCCTAGCCGCATACCCCTTCATAGGGGGCTGCGCGCACAAATAACCGCGGGTTCATACAAACCCCGCTTTAATTATTTATATTTCTAATATTTTTCGCATGAATTGTTTTTTAAACTAAACGTTCCTCTCTTTTTACAGATGAACAACGTGCACACCCGTCCAGGATAACGGCGCAACGGAGACACAGGCGCAGACGTGCAGTAGGGACCCGTTGTGAGGATTCTTTTCAGATTAAGACCCTGCGTAAACCTTTTTTACTGTCTCTTGTTGTTATTCTCCCTTGGTTTCTTCCTATAGCCAAAGCGGAGCCTGACGCTTTGGCATCGGCCGCGTCAGAAGACCATTCCCGTACCTGGACACTAGGGGCTTAGGGCATCGTTCTGCCCATTATTATAAAGACCGAACACCTTAGGGAGTGTTCGGCGTCTCGAGTTAGGCATTATATGCATCAGCTCCGAATCATGTCTTTGGTCAAATGTTGGGTTTGCCCGGCTCCTGTGTTTTGCTGCCTTACGTTCCGTATCATCGGCTAACGCGGCACCAGGAGAACTACTGCGATTGTGCCCCAGTTCGTCTGGGCGAGCACCTCAGTAGAGAAAGCCGAAAACTGACTGTCATGATACAACGAGAGACTGGTCAGCCACTCGATCGACTATCGGAATGTTTAGAATTCCCCGCTTTGACGAAGGGCCGCTTCCCGGTCAGGCACACGCGCTCCGACTTCGGAGAAGGGCGATGCCACCAGGGGCTATATCATAGCCCCACCCTCGAGCTCCACTGGCTAAGTGAAAGTGATAAAGCATTATAGTTCGGATTGCCTCGTTCGCTACGCTACCACCTCCTTATAACAGGACCGAGACGTCGGATTAAGTGTGAAAACGCGCTATTTTTCCGAACACCCCAGCACCTTGTGCGTGGGGGCTGAAGCCGAAGACTGCCATCTTTCAAGTTATACACAAGTATACGTAAACGGCCGCACAGGAGAAGTTTTACTACTTGGACGCACAAGTAAAAAAAGCAGTTATTACATAATCATTGATTTACAAGCTAATGCGTTCATTTGAACGTTACATTCTTCGAGCACTGCGACTCTATTACACGAGCGCCACGCATAACTTCCCCGAAATAGTGCTCGGCAGGGAGCCGGTTTTCATCCGAACCCTGGGCAGCAACAGTGGTGGCGTCCATCTCTGGACAATGCGCCTTCACACGGGCAAGAGCCATCCGCGCGCCCGCTATGCAGGCCGACCGCTTCATCTCCTTTATATATGCGGCACCGCTTCAAGGAATTGCTGTAGTAAGCCAAAGTAGCTCGTTGCCTTGGACCTCTCTGGCCAGACATGGGCCACGATGTCTGTCATGGCAAGTCTGGACAATCTATTTAGCTCGGCCCATTCGGCCAACCGGTCTGTCAATGGAAGTGGGCGATCCGGACTGTGGAATTGAGACCAATATAGCTCTTCCGTCTCGTGATCCTTCTGGCTCCGGAAGTGCTTAATGGCATCGGCCGCACTTGCGGCTAAGTCCATATACGGATCCTCCGAATTCCACAGCCGCTCAAATTGAGCATACTTTCCATCCGTAAACCGGCGACGCAGCAGAAAAGGCTTGCCAGCCACGATCTCTCCGGCCTGGCACAACTCCTCCTTCATAGCCCGCATTGCAGAGCGGGCATCCTTGGCTTCGGCGGTGGCCTTCTTCAGGTCTTCCCGCTCCGATAAGCGCTCCTTTTCAAGAGCCTCATTGCGGTCGGCAGCATCCTTTACTTTCATGGCCAATTCGGCCACCTCGGCCCTGCTTAGGCAGTGCGCAGCCTTTTCGGCTTTCAACTCCTCGGCCGCCCTCGGGGCAGCCGCTTCACTCCTTCGGGCTTGCTCCTTAGCTCGAGCAAGTTCGGCCCGAAGGCCCTCCACAGCAGCAGCACCGTCTGTACAAACAACATATAATTTATCAGAGGAGGGCTACGACCCCCTTAATAAAGCGACTGCGGAGAACTCTTTTACCTTGCGACTCGTCAAGTCGCCTGTTGACAAGTGCGATGTCCTCATCTGCCAAGTCAAATTGCCGATTTAACTCGGCAAACTCACTAGTCCGGCTAGCCCCCGGACTATCCGCCACCTGCATAGGAACGACGGAATTCATTCCTTTAGATTTCGATCCTCGGTACGCTGTCGTTTTCGACAACCTACCGAGTCTCAGGGGCTACTATCTATACAGGGCGCATTTTTTATATGCGAAACTGCTAAAAGACAAAGGGGTGCGTCATTCTCGCATACCTCAAATCCCGCCAGCAAACTCATGGCAGCATTACGCAATTCGCTCTCAGCGGACGAAATCCTTCCAATCACCATACGCATTAACGCGCGGTGATCTTCTGAAATGGACACCCTCTCAAGCAGATTCTTCAGTTCTCCCGGCCGGACACTAGTAGGTGCCGAACTCTCTGGCCCCTTCGGACTCGGGGATACCCTCCGTGATGACACTTCGGGTTCGCCTGCCTCATCTGGCGGCACTGCGGACGGAGGCGTATCGCTCTCCATCATCTCCGGAAGAAGGTCCCCCGAAGATGAACTCATCTGAGAAGGCTGCAGATCCGAACTGCAATATAAATATTTCGGTTATCTACAGAAGCACAAATGAAGGTATTTCCTTACTAATTAACTCCCTCTTTCATACTCACGGCTCGCTGGAGGGCCGATCCTTTGATGATGATTGTGCGTCCGGATTCTTTCCGGGCGCCGGACCCCCCGGGGAAGATCTCTTCCCACGCTTAGGGGCTTTGGCCTCCGGATCTTCGGAGGCGGTCCTCTTCTCCCCCTGAAGGGAGGGGTTCTTGGTTCCCCCCTCTTCAGTCGCCCCTTTGGGCGAAATGTTAGCTCTTCTATTTTCCCCGTCGCCCCCTTCTGTGGGCGCAACCTCCAACATTCTGACCAGCACGGGCTCCAGTGCGGTCTCTGGGAGGGGGGCCGGACACCTTATCAGCCTTGATCGCGCCACCCATTCCTGTAAAGAACAAAGGGTCAGGAGGCGAACTCTAGAAAGGCACATAAACAGAATGTCCGGACTCTGAGCTACTTACCTGAGTATCCGGGCGATCGCGGCTTAGGCCTGCATCCTCGGCTAAATCCGGACACGCCACCTGCGGTCCGAAGAACAACTTGTACATCTCCACGGGTGTCGCACCCATGAAGTGTTGGAGAATCTGAGGTCCCTCCGGGTTGAACTCCCATAGACGAAGAGGACGACGTTTGCAGGGCAGAAGATGCCTGATTAGTATTACCTGCATCACCTTGATCAGGTCGATCTCCCTCGCTTGGAGATCTCGAATCCGGCCCTGCAGTGAAGGCACGTCTTCGAACGGCCCCCAATTGAGCCCTTGGTTGACCCACGACTTCAGTTGGCGTGGAGGTCCCGGGCGGAATAAGGGCAGCGGCTTTTGCCTGCTGCCCCTTGGAGCGGTGATATAGAACCACTCCTGCTGCCACAGTCCAAGTTCCTCTTGGAAGGAACCTTTGGGTCACGGGGCATCGACCTTTTTGCTTATGGTCGCCCCGCCGCACTCCGCTTGATGCCCCCCGATCATCTTCGGCTCCACCTTGAAGGTCTTCAGCCATAGGCCGAAGTGGGGAATGATGCGGAGGAAGGCTTCGCAGACGATAATGAATGCGGAGATATGGAGGATGGACTCCGGAGCCAAGTCGTGAAAGTCTAGCCCATAGTAGAACAGGAGCCCCCTCATGAAGGGATCCGTCGGGAAGCCTAAACCCCGACGGAGGTGGGATACGAAAACGACGTATTCACCGGGCTCTGGGGCTGGCACAGCCTGCCCTTGGGCAGGCAACCTGTGCGAAACCTCGTAGGCCAGGTACTTGGCCTCACGCAACTTCAATATGTCCTCCTCCGTGACGGAGGAGGGCATCCACCGGCCCTGGAGGTCGGAGCCGGACATGATTGAGGATCCGAAGCGCTCGAATCTGAGGCTCTGGGTGTTGGAACTGGGAGCGGGGAAGAGATTCGATGCAAGATTGAAGAACAATGGCGAGCCTTGGTCCTCTTATAAAGGGGAAGAAATACCAAGGGCCGTCTCCGTGACCGTTTGGGATTCCCCTTCGATAGAGGAGGCGTGGCGACGGGAGCGGTTGGGTTACCCATGCACGTATTGATGAGAATCCCGGAATAAGGGGAACACGATCTCTGCTTCGACAAGACGTGCCAAGGAAACCGCTTCGCTAAACATGCTGAGGTGGTATAGTAATTCAAACAAAGGCCTGGTGGCGGTGTGATGTCACACCGCATAATACGTCAGCAGATTGAACTAAGTGTACATTTATTCTCTCTACGGTGGAATGTGGAATTTATTTTGCAGAGTCGGACACTATCCTGGTGTTCATGATCTTCTCTGGATTATTCAAGGGAGGAACCCGCCTTGCAATACCGAACATTGTACACGCCGGACTTATCGTCATTGAAGACTGGTTCAGGGCTACTGAGGGAGGCCTGGACTAGGGGGTGTCCGGACAGCCGGACTATCATTATCCGCCAGACTCAAAGACTACGAAGATACAAGATTGAAGACTCCGGCTCGTGTCCGGATGGTACTTTCCTTGGCGTGGAAGGCAAGCTTGGCGATACGAATATGTAGATCTCCTACCATTGTAACCGACTCTGTGTAACCCTAGCCCTCTCCGGTGTCTATATAAACTGGAGGGCTTTAGTCCGTAGGACAACATACATTACAACAATCATACCATAGGCTAGCTTCTAGGGTTTAGCCTCCTTGATCTCGTGGTAGATCTACTCTTGTACTACCCATATCATCAATATTAATCAAGTAGGACGTAGGGTTTTACCTCCATCGAGAGGGCCCGAACCTGGGTAAAAACATTGTGTCCCTCGTCTCCTGTTACCATCCGCCTAGACGCACAGTTCGGGACCCCCTACCCGAGATCCGCCGGTTTTGACACCGACAGTAGCCCTCTCAGTTTCCCAGTCTGCCCGTTCGCTTTTGAAGCCATCCTTTAATTGCTCCATGGCAGTCAAAGTTCCCTTCAATTCATCCTTGGCTTTGGAAGTTTCTGCTTGCTGGACTTGATATTTTCTTGAAGATCGGCAATTTGGGAATCTTTGTTTCTCAAGTCAGCCTGCAAAAGACAGATATTTTCTCAAAAAGTCCCAAGCACATAACAAGTTATATACTTGGCACTTGGGGGCTAATGCGGCTTGCTTCTTCTGAAATAATATTTTAAAGTCCCAAGGCTCAATGCAAGTATTAATCTTGGCACTTGGGGGCTAATGCCTAATTGATCAGATCAACCGGAGATGAAGGAGTTTAATGCGGATAAGCTTTGCAATAATAAAGGCCCGATTCATCTTGAATAGATAAATCGGCCCTTGGGGGCTATAATGAAGTTGATATAAAGCACAAAGAAAGATTCAAAAAATGTTTGAACATAAGTTACCTCATAGCGCTCCTTCATCAAGTTGACTAAACCGGCTTCATAATCATGACTTGTGTACAGGCGGTTTAGAAATCCGGAATGGATCTCCTGAGCATTGAGGTTAACACGGCTGGATAAATCTGTTTTCCACTTGCCTTTTCCCATAGCAGCAAATTCTTCCTTGGCACTATGCTTGCCAGGAATAGAGTGACCAGTGCCAGTAATAACAACATCATCATCACCACCTTTGGCCGGGCTTGGCAGATAGTCAGTATTCCTGGCTGGGCTTGGCAGATCATCTTCATCCCTGGCTGGGCTTGGCGGATCAGCATGAGGGCTAGCAGGGTTAACCTCCAGCGGATCAACATAAGTGTCCTAACCTTGTGACACAGGATCATCCAGAGCAATTTTAGTATCTCTGTCAGCAGCTTCTGAGGTCCTTACTGGTTCAAAAGACGAATTCTCTTCAGTAGGAGTACTCAATTTGGCTTTTTTGCTGAGACAGGCTTTTTCACTACAAGTAACAAACAGAGGTTAATATGGTAAACCGGCGCAAGAAAGCAAAACTAAATTAACTATA
The DNA here is from genome assembly GCA_963921465.1 of Triticum timopheevii. Taxonomy (NCBI): domain Eukaryota; kingdom Viridiplantae; phylum Streptophyta; class Magnoliopsida; order Poales; family Poaceae; genus Triticum; species Triticum timopheevii. The sequence goes on along the minus strand of OY997262.1, from coordinate 271,361,462 downwards.
CTTACCCAGGGATGGTCTTGAGGGGAGGCATCTGTGTGGTTGATGAGTCGCCAGAGGATGAATTGGAAGTTCCCTGATAATTCGAAGCAGACAGATTAAGAGGGTATCGGAAGCAACCCGCCAAGGGATAGGATTTATTAGAAGAACAAGAGACCTCTGCACGACATTTCTGAACCGGTGTGTCCGGTAAACCGGAGGAGGTAACCTGTTGGCCACTATGCCGGGTTGTGCGACGAGCTTCATGTTGCTGTGTCTTCAAAGAAAAGTGTAGATCCAAATGAGCAAGGGGATGAGAACATTTTACTTTCTGGACTGCGCGGTGAAGTTTTTGTATTGGCACATGATCTGAATCGGAGGAAAGGGAGATTACCTCTACATGGTCAGCACGGCTAGCTTCCGCATCATCCTGATAATGATCATTGTCAATAAGATGTATGAAAAATGAACCAAGGGAGTCAAGTTCTACCTCTAGTTCCGAGTCATCAGTATCTTCGGGCGGATCAGAGGACTCGGCGGCTTCTTTGCTGGCCTCTTTGTAACCTTGGTCTTGTTATGAGTCGCTCTCGCCGGTTTGTCTTGCGGTTTTGCCGGTTTGTCTTGAGATTTCCTTTTCCAGAACAGATATTTGTCCTGCAAGGATAAAATAGAAGGCTATCAGAAAATGTTAATAGGGAGATGGATTAAAAGCAGAAGGATAAAACTCTTACAGCTGGCGGTTTGTTGGAAGCATAAAAGGGACGCAGCCCAGTCTTGCTGCACTCAGATATCGGTTCGTCTAACATCTTTTTGACAGACAGTGATCTCATCATCATTCAGCTGTATCTCAGTATGCCGTTGAGGGTCCTTGGCATCCCTAGAATATTCACACATTAATCCGGTGTGACGGCTTAAGGGCAAGATACCCCATGAAACCCAACAACAGACAAGGTCAATACTGGTTAAACCGTTTGCCATAAGAGCCCGGAGCTTAGAGATCTGTGGTGCATATGTTGATTGTTCTCTCGCAGTAAGCCATTGAGGCAGTGGATGTTCATTGCTGAGCCGGTAAGCACGATAACCTGGCAGAGGATTTTCGTTATTAGGAGCGGTGTTCCGGTAGTAGAACCACGTCTGATTCCAATCCTTGGGGTGGCTGTGATGTTTGGCATGAGGAAAATTAACTTCTTTCCTTTTTTGAATCAATACTCCACCAAGCTCTGTATTGGGGCCGTCGGTGAACTCAGTACGGCGGTTCAAGTGAAAGAAGTCTCTGAACAATTCAACACTTGGTTCTTCTTGCAGGTAAACTTCACAAAACACTTGGAAGTTACAGATGTTGGACACAGAGTTCGGTCCAATATCTTGAGGATGGAGTTGGAAGCTGGCAAGTACATCACAGAATTTTTTTGATCCGGGAGGGCTAAACCCTCGGTCCAGATGCTGCATAAACATAACCACTTCTCCATCTTGGGGTTCAGGAGGATTCTCAGTACCCAGGACTCGCCAATGAATGATCTCTTTCTTTGCTAAAGCGCCAGTCACAACATACCCAGTAAGCTGCTCTTCTGTAATCCAGGAGGGAACCCAATTGCAAGAGGAGAACTGTTTGGCCATTTTTGATGACAAACTGTAGAGGAAGTTCAAATACCGGTTCATGGTTCAGGATTGATATGCATAAACCGGTGTCAAACCGGGGGATTTAATCGGAGCATATATGCACATTAAACCGGATACTGATGCTCAGGTAAAGTTGGTGGTTTACGTGAGGGCTAATGGTACCTGGCGGATTATCATTTTCTAAAGGTTAAACCACCAATGGTGGTATGGACAAAATCAGATCTAAAAATTGCTAAGTACTACGCAAACAGGTTTCACAAGCTAAGGTTATCATTATGGATCTAGCACTGTTCAGGAAAAGGAAAAATACGAAAGCCCTAAAATCCTGACAGCAGAATAGAAAGGAACCAGATGGGATCTGCTCGTAGCCGAAAGGATATTATGGCGAGGCAAAATAAACTACAGCTTCGGCTGCAAAGGAAAGATGCCAAGGTTATCTAGATTCGATGAGTCAGTAAGGTCGAAGCAGCGAACGCAGATGAACACTGATGAACACGGATGAACACCGAAACCCTAATGCAGAGCTAGCATCGAAGGAAGGAGGTTTGTTGGATTCACAGGAGTGGCGGAGAAGTGCCACTGATCTCTGGTACATTCAGGTCGATGCAGTGGCCAAGGATGATGCAGAGCTTGAAGGTCGAGGGCAGCGGCGGAGCTCGGGCTCTTCGGAGTCGCGAGGAAGAAGAAGAGATGAGAAGGCACGGAAGGGAAAAGAGAGAGACCGTCTGGTCCTATTTATAAGGAAATGGATAAGTAAGCCGACGCGGAAATCGAGGAGCCTAAAAAGGGGATATGGGGCACAGCTGTCGCCTTGATCTTCGGAGGTCAATTAATAAAAGAGGAATATATATGAGTTTTTTATGCAGATGACGTCACGACGGTTTACGATGATTTCAGAAGATGATGTCACGGCGGTTTTCAAGATCAACATGAAAATGTTCAAATCAGAATTTCTCTAAGTTGAAGATTGACATGAACAGGTTCAAATAAATTCGGGGCCTTATGTTGGGGATATGACTACTGGGTGTAAACCGCCGAGGAGGGGCCAGATTACACTCACAAGGAGTCCTGCATAAAGGACCCATGAAGACAAAGTACATGGCGCTTTAACTATGGAGGCTTAGAGGCCCAGAGCCCAATGGCGTGTTAGGGCCCATAATAGTAAACTGCCATACATGTGTAACTTGTATTGTAAGTTAGGGAAAGGAAGAAACCGAGCTAGACACTTGTATGAGCCGGCCTCGGGATTCTGTAAACCGGCCGGGCGTCAACCTATGTATATATAGGGATGACCCGGCGGTGGTTCAGGGACAATAAACAACAGCTCGAGAGATAGGTAAAGCGGATTCGCTCCCTGCTCATCAAGATCGGTCAATCCCACAACAACTGGGTCATAGGCTTTTACCTTCACCGTAAGGGGCCGAACCAGTATAAACTCCCTGTGTCCTTTGTTCCGGTTTAACCCCTTCAAGCTAATATCATTGCGATGGCTCCACAACTAAGTCCTTTTGCTAGGACATCTAACGTGATAATTCCACGACAGAGATCGACTCCATTCTTCATGGTGTATGGCGCAGAGGCTGTTTTGCCATGCAGCATCATTCATGACTCACCTCGAGTGTGCATGTATGAAGAGAGAGAGGCCGAGCTTGATCGGCAGGACAGTCTAGATGCCCTGGAAGAGGAGCGCAACATTGCAAAGGCCCGTTCTGCATTCTATCAACAAAAGGCTTGCATATGCCAAAGTAGGGAAGTGCGGTCCAAGACTTATAATGTTGGTGAACTCGTTCTACGCTTGCCAGAAAAGAAAAAGGACAAACTCAAGCCCAAGTGGGAGGGTCCCTTCATTATAGATGAAGTTCTCACTGGAGGAGCGTACCGCCTGCGTGATGCACTGGACAATCGTTTAGAGCCGAACCCGTGGAATGCCGCCAGACTCCGAAGATTCTACGCCTAAAGCCGGACTCTTTGTTCGTCTTCCTCTCCCTTTGTTTCCATTTTTTCTCTCTTTAACTTTTTCTTTAGCTCTATAGCTCTTGTGCGGCTAGACCGCACACCTATGACGTACACATCCTTAAATGTATACGCCCATAATACCTGGGGGCTTCTTTTACAGAAGCTTATTATTTTCCGACCATCAAGCTCACCACATATGTTTCCTTTGCTCATATGTACCTTTTCTTCACCATTATATGCACCGTTATGACTTAAGTTTTTGCCAAGCTGGGTTGCCTGGCTCCTATGCTTATGCCCTACGTTCCCGTTTGTTCGTCTAGGGCATAAAGGGAGCACCTGTACGATTGTTACAGCCGGGTCATCCGGACTTGTACCTCAGACTGGGTGAAGCCGAAAGCTAGCATTCTTAAGGGAATATTAGGTCGGCAAACTAAAGACGTTTTACCCTCATTACACTATGAACCCCCAGACATTATGTATAATGCGATTTTTTAGTCACAGTTCGGCCATGCATACTAATGCATGCTCACCTAGGGAAAGGAACCCTTAACGGAACTATTCTCCCTGAAAGATGTTTCTTACAATCAACAAGTAGTATAACATAGCTAGCCGGATACAACTTATATGTTCAAGCAACTATGACCCCTACGCCTGGTTTCCACGCATACCCCGGTCTATGTTGCCGCTCCGGTATTCGGAAACACTCCGCACCTTCGGGTCCAGAGGTCGAAGCGAAAAGGTCTGCCATGACAATCGTTTTACAATCCGTCTAGGGACAAATTTGTAAATTGAAGTACATAGTCACTTGGACTCAAAAACTTCTTCCTCTATGCCGTCTAACAGTCTGTCTAGCTTACAATATTGTTGGGAAAACTTGGCGACTATCTTTACTTGGTCATATACCAAACTCACTGGAATTTCTTGTCCATCTGACCCCCGAGGTACGACCCGGGCCATATTATTTGGATCAAGCTTGGTGTACCATGTTTTCACCATGGCCCAGGCCTCTCGCGCACCTTCTCGGCAGGCCGATATCTTCCATAATCGAAAACGGCGCCGAGCTCCTTGGAATAGCTTCACAAGCTCCTCCATGCTTCCTAGAGGGGAGGCGGATGGCCACAAAGCGTTGGCAACACTCCGCATTGCTTGCTGAGCTCGCTCATGCACTTGGGACAGCTCTTGTAGCAGATGACCTTGAGATCCGGACACTTCGTCTTTGGGACGGCCAGTCAGTATACCCGCAGACATAAATCTGTCAGCTCATTTCTTTGCCGAATTACATGGAGGTAAGTTCAAAAGCATACTGAATATGCCGCCTCATAGCCTCTTATTTTCCTTTATGACGTCCGCTAGCTGGGCTCGTACATCCTTTAGCTCTTCGCCCAACAGGGTGTTGGAACCTTGCAGCTTATTCTTCTCATCCCTGACTTGTGTCAACACACGTTCGCCTGCGGCCAGTTGCCTTTCAGCCTGTTTACCCGCCTGCGCGACCTTCAGTTCCTCTTTCAGTTGATCTACTGATCCTGTCATCGAAAATGCAACAGTATTGATATTACTAGTACATGATTATACTTTTTCTGGATGAAGGGGAACATTACCAGGTGGTGCCTATTTGGATTTCTTCAGTTCGGCAGTAACAACAGCTAGCTGAGTCCGACACTTTTCCAGCTCATGAGACAACATGTTGTTCTTCTCTGTGAGTACCTGATTATACAACGATCTTTAAATCAGTTGTTTCAAACTTTTAAGTCTCGGGGGCTACTGGTACATGATTACTAAGATCTGTACAATTCGTACTTACCTGCATATCTTTCAAATACTGGTTAGTGGCTCTGGTAAGCCCATCCCTAGCAGCTTGGATATACACACTGGCCGAGCTAAAGGCGTAGAACGCCTCTTTAGTAAAGTCGGGGTCGAGAAGAGCGGCCCTCTGGCACCGATGATTCATGGCACTCTCTACTTCAGCGTTTGTGACAGATACATTATCCGAATCCTCTGAAGGAGGACAATACGACGCTATTCCCGTATCTGCCCTCGCCCTAGAAGCAGGGTTTTGAACCTGATTGGTGGGGGCACGACCGACAGGCCCCCCGGACTCGGTCCGGTGAACGCTCTTCCTGATAGAATGCATCGGACAATGTCATGGTTTGATGTGACTGCCATAGGGCATATTTAAATCCATACCTCTTTGATGAAGGTTCAGACGTGTTGTCATTTGCCTTTCTCTTCAAAGACCCGCCCGGCGCAGGCGCCGCTCTCTTCTGAGATGCCTCTGGTGCAATGTGATGCGTCGAGCGCCTCCCCTTTGGAGCACAAGATAGTGCGGCAGGTGAGGCATAATGAGAAAGCTCCTTCGGAGGAAATGTCTCCTGGCTACTTACATATGAGGCAGGAAGGAGGCCGGGATAATCGGTCGTGATGGCCACTTTTGTGCCATAGTAGCTCTCTTGGTAGAAGACTCCCTCCTTGAGCTCTACGAATATATCCGGGTCTTCTTCGAATCCTGGATCGAGGTCCCGGTTATGGTCCTCCGGCTGTGGAGCGGGGCTATAGATCCCGGCAGTGACCTTCCGCCATTCCTATTTGACGGACGAGTTAATGTTGGGTAAACATGACTCGGGGATAGGATTGAACAAAGTGGTGGGATTAAAACTCACCCAGCTAGGAGGATTGTACATGGAAAATCCCTCTCGGCGCGTAAGATGAGTGAACTCCTCTTTCTCCCCTTTATACAGATCGGCCAATATTGCACCAGGGTGGTGGGGGAATCCGGACCCTTTCATCCGCAGCGTGAGGTGTCATCTTCCCCATTGTAGTGCCACATAGGGAGCCCCCTGAATTGGAGCGGCTGAACACCTTGCGCTATGGAAGCTACCATTACCTCGATTATTGATAGTTCGGACTGGGCTTGCCCATTAATTGTTGGACTTCTTTGCTGTCTTCCTCCTCGAGGCTCCGAGGATGCCAGCTGTTGCGTTTCCTCAATGGAGCGCTGGAAAATTCGGGAAGGCCCATTCGGACTAGGTCGGGGAGAGCGACATCTTCAATATAAACTACTCCGAGGGTCACTCTTCGGATGCCTTCTTCGGCGTGCCAGACAAGTATCCGGTCCCGGCTACGCACCATATCTCGGCGCCGCCCACCTCGAATACGGATCCCTTTTGGGTATGAGGGACGAGTGTCGGTGTCAAAACCGGAGGATCTCGGGTAGGGGGTCCCGAACTGTGCATCTAAGGTTAATGGTAACAGGAGGCGGGGGACACAATGTTTACCTAGGTTCGGGCCCTCTCTATGGAGGTAATACCCTACTTCCTGCTTGAGTCTTGATGATATGAGTATTACAAGAGTTGATATACCACGAGATCGTAGAGGCTAAACTCTAGAAGCTAGCCTATGAATCTGATTGTTCTTGTCCTTGTTGGAAATATGCCCTAGAGGCAATAATAAAAGGATTATTATATTTCAATGTTCATGATAATTGTCTTTTGTTCATGCTATAACTGTATTATCCGGAAATCGTAATACACGTGTGAACACTTAGACCCAATGAGTCCCTAGTGAGCCTCTAGTTGACTAGCTCGTTATGATCAATAGATAGTCATGGTTTCCTGACTATGGACATAGGATGTCGTTGATAACGGGATCACATCATTAGGAGAATGATGTGATGGACAAGACCCAATCATAAGCATAGCATAAAAGATCGTATAGTTCGTTTGCTAGAAGCTTTGCCAATGTCAAGTATCTATTCCTTCGACCATGAGATCGTGTAACTCCCGGTTACCGTAGGAGTGCCTTGGGTGTATCAAACGTCACAACGTAACTAGGTGACTATAAAGGTGCATTACAGGTATCTCCGAAAGTATCTGTTGAGTTGACACGGATCGAGACTGGGATTTGTCACTCCGTATAACGGAGAGGTATCTCTGGGCCCACTCGGTAATGCATCATCATAATGAGCTCAATGTGACCAAGGTGTTGGCCACGGGATCATGCATTACGGTACGAGTAAAGTGACTTGCCGGGTAACGAGACTGAACAAGGTATTGGGATACCGACGATCGAGTCTCGGGCAAGTAACGTACCGATTGACAAAGGGAATTGTATACAGGGTTTGATCGAATCCTCGACATCGTGGTTCAACCGATGAAATCATCGAGGAGCATGTGGGAGCCAACATGGATATCCAGACCCCGCTGTTGGTTATTGCCCGAGAGTCGTCTCGGTCATGTCTGCGTGTCTCCCGAACCCGTAGGGTCTACACACTTAAGGTTCGGTGACGCTAGGGTTAGTAGGAAGTCAAGTATGTGACTACCGAATGATGTTCGGAGTCCCGGATGAGATCCCGGACGTCACGAGGAGTTCCGGAATGGTCCGGAGGTAAAGATTTATATATGGGAAGTCCTGTTTTCGGGCATCGGGACAAGTTTCGGGGTTATCGGTATTGTACCGGGACCACCGGAGGGGTCCCGGGGGCCCACCGGGTGGGGCCACCTGCCCCGGGGGGCCACATGGGCTGTAGGGGGTGCGCCTTGGCCTGCATGGGCCAAGGGCACCAGCCCCACATAGGCCCATGCGCCTAGGGTTCAAGGGGGCAAGAGTCCTAGGAGGGGAAGGCACCTCCTAGGTGCCTTGGGGGGGAGGGAAACCCCCCTTGGCCGCCGCCCCCCTAGGAGATTGGATCTCCTAGGGCCGGCCACCCCCCCCCTTGGCCCTCCTATATATAGTGGGGGAGAGGAGGGACTTCAAACCTTGAGTCCTTGGCCTTTGGTTGCCTCCTTCTCCCTCCCCAACACCTCTCCTCCTTCGTTGTGTGCTCGGCGAAGCCCTGTCGGAGTACTGCTTCTCCACCATCACCACGCCGTCGTGCTGCCGGTGGAGCTGTCTTCCTCAACCTCTCCTTCCCCCTTGCTGGATCAAGAAGGAGGAGACGTCGCTCGTCCCGTACGTGTGTTGAACACGGAGGTGCTGTCCGTTCAGCACTTGGCATCGGTGATCTGAATCACGTTCGAGTACGACTCCATCATCACCTTGCAAGCTTCCGCACGCGATCTACAAGTGGTATGTAGATGCAAGCTCTCTCCCATGACTCGTTGCTTAGATGAACTCATAGATGGATCTTGGTGAAGCCGTAGGAAAAATTTTAATTTTCTGCAACGTTCCCCAACAGTGGTATCAGAGCTAGGTCTATGCGTAGTTCTCTAATGCACGAGTAGAACACAATTTGTTGTGGGCGTTGATCTTGTCATCTTACTTGCCTCTACTAGTCTTTTCTTGCTCAACGGTATTGTGGGATGAAGCGGCCCGGACCAACCTTACACGTACGCTTACGTGAGACCGGTTCCACCGACTGACATGCACTAGTTGCATAAGGTGGCTGGCGGGTGTCTGTCTCTCCCACTTTAGTTGGAGCGGAATCGATGAACAAGGCCCTTATGAAGGGTAAATAGAAGTTGACAAAATCACGTTGTGGTGATTCGTAGGTAAGAAAACGTTCTTGCTAGAACCCAATCGCAGCCACGTAAAAGATGCAACAACAACTAGAGAACGTCTAACTTGTTTTTGCAGCGATTGATCATGTGATGTGATATGGCCAGAAGTTGTGATGAATGTTGAATTGTGATGTATGAGATCATGTTCTTGTAATAGGATTCACGACTTGCATGTCGATGAGTATGACAACCGGCAGGAGCCATAGGAGTTGTCTTTATTTTTTTTGTATGACCTGCGTGTCATTGAAGAACGCCATGTAAACTACTTTACTTCATTACTAAACGCGTTAGTCATAGAAGTAGAAGTAGTCGTTGGCGTGACAACTTCATGAAGACACGATGATGGAGATCATGATGATGGAGATCATGGTGTCAAGCCGGTGACAAGATGATCATGGAGCCCCGAAGATGGAGATCAATGGAGCTTGATGATATTGGCCATATCATGTCACAACCATATAATTGCATGTGATGTTTATTATGTTTATGCATCTTGTTTACTTAGGACGACGGTAGTAAATAAGATGATCCCTTACAAAATTTCAAGAAGTGTTCTCCCCTAACTGTGCACCGTTGCTACAGTTCGTCGTTTCTAAGCACCACGTGATGATCGGGTGTGATGGATCCTTACGTTCACATACAACGGGTGTAAGACAGTTTTACACAGCGAAAACACTTAGGGTTAACTTGACGAGCCTAGCATGTGCAGACATGGCCTCGGAACACGGAGACCGAAAGGTCGAACACGAGTCGTATGGAAGATACGATCAACATAAAGATGTTCACCGACGATGACTAGTCCGTCTCACGTGATGATCGGACACGGGCTAGTCGACTCGGATCGTGTAACACTTAGATGACTAGAGGGATGTCTAATCTAAGTGGGAGTTCATAATTTTGATTAAGAACTTTATTATCATGAACTTAGTCTAAAAACCTTTGCAAATACGTCTTGTAGATCAATGGCCAACGCTAATGTCAACATGAACTTCAACACGTTCCTAGAGAAAACCAAGCTGAAAGATGATGGCAGCAACTATACGGACTGGGTCCGGAACCTGAGGATCATCCTCATAGCTGCCAGGAAGCAATATGTCCTAGAAGGACCGCTAGGTGCCGCTCCCGTCCCAGAGAACCAAGACGTTATGAACGCTTGGCAAACTCGTGCTGATGATTACTCCCTCGTTCAGTGCGGCATGCTTTACAGCTTAGAACCGGGGCTCCAAAAGCGTTTTGAGCATCACGGAGCATATGAGATGTTCGAAGAGCTGAAACTAGTTTTCCAAGCTCATGCCCGGGTCGAGAGATATGATGTCTCCGACAAGTTCTACAGTTGTAAGATGGAGGAGAACAGTTCTGTCAGTGAACACATCCTGAAGATGTCTGGGTTGCACGCACGTATGACCCAGTTGAACATTAACCTCCCAGATGAGGCGGTCATTGACAGAATCCTCCAGTCGCTCCCACCAAGCTACAAGAGCTTTGTGATGAACTAAAACATGCAGGGGATGGTAAAGACCATTCCTGAAGTGTTCTCGATGCTGAAGTCAGCAGAGGCTGAAATCAAGAAAGAACATCAAGTGTTGATGGTCAACAAGACCACTAAGTTCAAGAAGGGCAAGGGTAAGAAGAACTTCAAGAAGGACGGCAAAGATATAGCCGCGCCCGGTAAGCCTGTTGCCGGGAAGAAGTCAAAGAATGGACCCAAGCCTGAGACTGAGTGCTTTTATTGCAAGGGGAAGGGGCACTGGAAGCGGAACTGCCCCAAATACTTAGCGGATAAGAAGGCCGGCAACACCAAAGGTATATTTGATATACATGTAATTGATGTGTACCTTACCAGTACTCGAAGTAACTCCTGGGTATTTGATACCGGTGCCGTTGCTCACATATGTAACTCACAGCAGGAGCTGCGGAATAAACGGAGACTGGCGAAGGACGAGGTGACGATGCGCGTCGGGAATGGTTCCAGGGTCGATGTGATCGCCGTCGGCACGCTGCCTCTACATTTACCTACGGGATTAGTTTTAAACCTCAATAATTGTTATTTAGTGCCAAGTTTGAGCATGAACATTGTATCTGGATCTCGTTTAATACGAGATGGCTACTCATTTAAGTCTGAGAATAATGGTTGTTCGATTTATATGAGAGATATGTTTTATGGTCATGCTCCGATGGTCAATGGTTTATTTTTGATGAATCTCGAGCGTAATATTACACATGTTCATAGTATGGATGCCAAAAGATGTAAAGTTGATAACGATAGTCCCACATACTTGTGGCACTGCCGCCTTGGTCACATTGGTGTCAAGCGCATGAAGAAGCTCCATTCTGATGGACTTTTAGAGTCTCTTGATTATGAATCATTTGACACATGCGAACCTTGCCTCTTAGGCAAAATGACCAAGACTCCGTTCTCCGGAACAATGGAGCGAGCAACCAACTTGTTGGAAATCATACATACCGATGTGTGCGGTCCAATGAGCGTTGAGGCTCGCGGAGGATATCGTTATGTTCTCACTCTCACTGACGACTTGAGTAGATATGGGTATGTCTACTTAATGAAACACAAGTCTGAGACCTTTGAAAAGTTCAAGGAATTTCAGAGTGAGGTAGAGAATCAACGTGACCGTAAGATAAAGTTCCTACGATCAGATCGTGGGGGCGAATACTTAAGTCACGAATTTGGTACACACTTAAGAAAATATGGAATCGTTTCACAACTCACGCCGCCTGGAACACCTCAGCGAAACGGTGTGTCCGAACGTCGTAATCGCACTCTATTGGATATGGTGCGGTCTATGATGTCTCTTACCGATTTACCGCTATCATTTTGGGGATACGCTCTAGAGACAGCTACATTCACTTTAAATAGGGCACCGTCTAAATCCGTTGAGACGACACCGTATGAATTATGGTTTGGGAAGAAACCTAAGCTGTCGTTTCTAAAAGTTTGGGGATGCGATGCTTATGTCAAGAAACTTCAACCTGAAAAGCTCGAACCCAAGTCGGAAAAATGCGTATTCGTAGGATACCCTAAGGAAACTGTCGGGTATACCTTCTACTTAAGATCCGAAGGCAAGATTTTTGTTGCCAAGAACGGATGCTTTCTGGAGAAAGAGTTTCTCTCGAAAGAAGTAAGTGGGAGGAAAGTAGAACTCGATGAAGTACTACCTCTCGAACGGGAAAGTGGTGCAGCGCAGGAAACCATTCCTGTAATGCCCACACCAACTGAAGAGGAAAATGTTGATGATGATCAAGGTACTTCAGATCTAGTTGCTACTGAACTTCGAAGGTCCACAAGGACACGTTCCGCACCAGAGTGGTACGGCAACCCTGTCATGGAAATCATGTTGCTAGACAACAATGAACCTTCGAACTATGAAGAAGCAATGGCGGGCCCGGATTCCAACAAATGGCTTGAGGCCATGAAATCCGAGATAGAATCCATGTATGAAAACAAAGTATGGACTTTGACAGACTTGCCCGATGATCGGCGAGCGATAGAAAATAAATGGATTTTTAAGAAGAAGACGGACGCGGATGGTAATGTTACCATCTATAAAGCTCGACTTGTCGCTAAGGGTTATCGACAAGTTCAAGGGATTGACTACGACGAGACATTCTCTCCCGTGGCGAAGCTTAAGTCCGTCCGAATCATGTTAGCAATTGCCGCATACTATGATTATGAGATATGGCAGATGGACGTCAAAACGGCATTCCTTAATGGACATCTTAAGGAAGAGCTGTATATGATGCAGCCGGAAGGTTTTGTCGTTCCTCAGAACGCTAACAAAGTATGCAAGCTCCAGCGATCCATTTATGGACTGGTGCAAGCATCTCGGAGTTGGAACATTCGCTTTGATGAGATGATCAAAGCGTTTGGGTTTACGCAGACTTATGGAGAAGCCTGCGTTTACAAGAAAGTGAGTGGGAGCTCTGTAGCATTTCTCCTATTATATGTAGATGACATACTCTTGATGGGAAATGATACGAAACTCCTGGACAGCATTAAGGCCTACTTGAACAAGTGTTTTTCAATGAAGGACCTTGGAGAAGCTGCTTATATATTAGACATCAAGATCTATAGAGATAGATCGAGACGCCTCATAGGTCTTTCACAAAGCACATACCTTGATAAGATTTTGAAGAGGTTCAAAATGGATCAGTCCAAGAAGGGGTTCTTGCCTATGTTACAAGGTGTGAGATTGAGCTCGGCTCAGTCACCGACCACGGCAAAAGATAAAGAAGAGATGAGTGTCATCCCCTATGCTTCAGCCATAGGATCTATTATGTATGCCATGCTGTGTACCAGACCCGATGTAAACCTTGCCGTAAGTTTGGTTGCAAGATACCAAAGTAACCCCGGCAAGGAACACTGGACAGCGGTCAAGAATATCCTGAAGTACCTGAAAAGGACAAAGGACATGTTTCTCGTTTATGGAGGAGATGAAGAGCTCGTCGTAAAGGGTTACGTCGACGCTAGCTTCGACTCAGATCTGGATGACTCTAAGTCACAAACCGGATACGTGTATATGTTGAATGGTGGAGCAGTAAGCTGGTGCAGCTGCAAACAGAGCGTCGTGGCGGGATCTACGTGTGAAGCGGAGTACATGGCAGCCTCGGAGGCAGCGCATGAAGCGATTTGGATGAAGGAGTTCATCACCGACCTAGGAGTCATACCCAATGCGTCGGGGCCGATCAAACTCTTCTGTGACAACACTGGAGCTATTGCCCTTGCCAAGGAGCCCAGGTTTCACAAGAAGACCAGGCACATCAAGCGTCGTTTCAACTCCATCCGTGAAAATGTTCAAGATGGAGACATAGAGATTTGCAAAGTACACACGGATCTGAATGTCGCAGATCCGTTGACTAAACCTCTCTCGCGTGCAAAACATGATCAACACCAGAACTCTATGGGTGTTCGATTCATCACAATGTAACTAGATTGGTGACTCTAGTGCAAGTGGGAGACTGTTGGAAATATGCCCTAGAGGCAATAATAAAAGGATTATTATATTTCAATGTTCATGATAATTGTCTTTTGTTCATGCTATAACTGTATTATCCGGAAATCGTAATACACGTGTGAACACTTAGACCCAATGAGTCCCTAGTGAGCCTCTAGTTGACTAGCTCGTTATGATCAATAGATAGTCATGGTTTCCTGACTATGGACATAGGATGTCGTTGATAACGGGATCACATCATTAGGAGAATGATGTGATGGACAAGACCCAATCATAAGCATAGCATAAAAGATCGTATAGTTCGTTTGCTAGAAGCTTTGCCAATGTCAAGTATCTATTCCTTCGACCATGAGATCGTGTAACTCCCGGTTACCGTAGGAGTGCCTTGGGTGTATCAAACGTCACAACGTAACTGGGTGACTATAAAGGTGCATTACAGGTATCTCCGAAAGTATCTGTTGAGTTGACACGGATCGAGACTGGGATTTGTCACTCCGTATAACGGAGAGGTATCTCTGGGCCCACTCGGTAATGCATCATCATAATGAGCTCAATGTGACCAAGGTGTTGGCCACGGGATCATGCATTACGGTACGAGTAAAGTGACTTGCCGGGTAACGAGACTGAACAAGGTATTGGGATACCGACGATCGAGTCTCGGGCAAGTAACGTACCGATTGACAAAGGGAATTGTATACAGGGTTTGATCGAATCCTCGACATCGTGGTTCAACCGATGAAATCATCGAGGAGCATGTGGGAGCCAACATGGATATCCAGACCCCGCTGTTGGTTATTGCCCGAGAGTCGTCTCGGTCATGTCTGCGTGTCTCCCGAACCCGTAGGGTCTACACACTTAAGGTTCGGTGACGCTAGGGTTAGTAGGAAGTCAAGTATGTGACTACCGAATGATGTTCGGAGTCCCGGATGAGATCCCGGACGTCACGAGGAGTTCCGGAATGGTCCGGAGGTAAAGATTTATATATGGGAAGTCCTGTTTTCGGGCATCGGGACAAGTTTCGGGGTTATCGGTATTGTACCGGGACCACCGGAGGGGTCCCGGGGGCCCACCGGGTGGGGCCACCTGCCCCGGGGGGCCACATGGGCTGTAGGGGGTGCGCCTTGGCCTGCATGGGCCAAGGGCACCAGCCCCACATAGGCCCATGCGCCTAGGGTTCAAGGGGGCAAGAGTCCTAGGAGGGGAAGGCACCTCCTAGGTGCCTTGGGGGGGAGGGAAACCCCCCTTGGCCGCCGCCCCCCTAGGAGATTGGATCTCCTAGGGCCGGCCACCCCCCCCTTGGCCCTCCTATATATAGTGGGGGAGAGGAGGGACTTCAAACCTTGAGTCCTTGGCCTTTGGTTGCCTCCTTCTCCCTCCCCAACACCTCTCCTCCTTCGTTGTGTGCTCGGCGAAGCCCTGTCGGAGTACTGCTTCTCCACCATCACCACGCCGTCGTGCTGCCGGTGGAGCTGTCTTCCTCAACCTCTCCTTCCCCCTTGCTGGATCAAGAAGGAGGAGACGTCGCTCGTCCCGTACGTGTGTTGAACACGGAGGTGCTGTCCGTTCAGCACTTGGCATCGGTGATCTGAATCACGTTCGAGTACGACTCCATCATCACCTTGCAAGCTTCCGCACGCGATCTACAAGTGGTATGTAGATGCAAGCTCTCTCCCATGACTCGTTGCTTAGATGAACTCATAGATGGATCTTGGTGAAGCCGTAGGAAAAATTTTAATTTTCTGCAACGTTCCCCAACAGTCCTATGGACTAAACCCTCCGGTTTATATAGACACCGGAGGGGGCTAGGGTTACACAGAGTCGGTTATAGAGAAGGTAATCTACATATCCGAATCGCCAAGCTTGCCTTCCATGCAAAGGAGAGTCCCACCCGGACACGGGATGAAGTCTACAATCTTGTATCTTCATAGTCCAATAGTCCGGCCAAAGTATATAGTCCGGCTGTCCGAGGACCCCCTAAACCAGGACTCCCTCCACGAGGCAGAAAATTTTCCTCCATAGATCAAACTGGGCCTCGCAGCCCAGGAATAACTCACAAAGAGCGACATAACCCGCGATATGCAGGTTGAGGCCAGAGTGAGGTTGTGCAGTTGGAGGCCGTAGTACTCCAGGAGACCTTGGAGGAAAGGGTGGATTGGAAACCCAACACCTATTATTAAGAAGGATATGAAGCACACTTGCTCCCCCTGGTTGGATTAGGGAAATTTTCCGCCAGGGCTTTGCTTGTAAAAGAGGTTAATCCAGCCCGGACGGGGACTAGATCCGCGGGGGGAAGGAATCCCTGCGTTTGAAGCTTACTCAGTTGGTTATGGGATACTGAGCATTTCTCCCAATCACCTTTTTCGGAGCCATGGGGGTGGGAGGAAGAACTTGGAACGCTAGCCATGCTAGAATGGTTTCTCCTAGCAAGCTCTAAGGATTTCCGCCTGGTGTGAGATGGCATCTGAGATCCAATCCACTTAAATATACGCCTTTCTTACATGGCTAGGGCGTTATGTGCAAAAAATACTCTGACCTTTCGTGTTCACTCGACACGTGGAAGCCGAAGCAATGGAAGCACAGAAGCCAATGGGTACGACATTAAATGGAAAGCCGAGTATGACTCCTCAGATCAGATGCATCGAAGTATTTGGGGGAAGAACCCGCCTTGCAATGCTAAAGACTATCAGCGCGCCGGACACATCGTCATTGAAGACTGGTTCAGGGGCTACTGAGGGAGTCCTGGATTAAGTGGTCCTCGGGCGTCCGACCTGTGTGACATGGGCCGGACTAATGGGCCATGAAGATACAAGACAAAAGAATTCCTCCCGTGTCCGGATGGGACTCTCCTTTGCGTAGAAGGCACGCTTGGCGTTGGGATATGAAGATTCCTTCCTCTGTAAACCGACTCTGTACAGCCCTGGGCCCCTCCGATGTCTATATAAACCGGAGGGTTTAGTCCATAGGACAGAATCATAATCATACAGGCTAGACATCTAGGGTTTAGCCATTACGATCTCGTGGTAGATCAACTCTTGTAATCCTCATATTCATCAACATCAATCAAGCACGAAGTAGGGTATTACCTCCATCAAGAGGGCCCGAACCTGGGTAAACATCATGTCCCTCGTCTCCTATTACCATCGACCCTAGACGCACAGTTCGGGACCCCCTACCCGAGATCCACCGGTTTTGACACCGACACTCCCACTTTCAATATGTATCCAGATTGAGACTTAGAGTCATCCGGATCAGTGTCAAAGCTTGGATCGACGTAACCTTTTACGACGTACTTTTTGTCACCTCCATAACCAAGAAACATATCCTTATTCCACTAAGGATAATTTTGACTGCTGTCCAGTGATCCACTCCTGGATCACTATTGTACCCTCTTGCCAAACTCATGGTGAGGTACAAAATAGGTCTGGTACATAGAATAGCATATTTTATAGAACCTATGACTGAGGCATAGGGAATGACTTTTCATTCTCTTTCTATTTTCTGCCGTGGTCGGGTTTTGAGTCTTTACTCAACTTCACACCTTGCAACACAGGCAAGAACTCCTTCTTTGACTATTCCATTTTGAACTACTTTAAAATCTTGTCAAGGTATGTACTCATTAAAAAAACTTATCAAGCGTCTTGATCTATCTCTATAGATCTTGATGCTCAATATGTAAGCAGCTTCATCGAGGTCTTTCTTTGAAAAACTCCTTTCAAACACTCCTTTATGCTTTCTAGAAAATTCTACATCATTTCCGATCAACAATATGTCATTCACATATACTTATCAGAAAGGCTGTAGTTCTCCCACTCACTTTCTTGTAAATACAGGCTTCACCGCAAGTCTGTATAAAGTTATATGCTTTGATCAACTCATCAAAGCGTATATTCCAACTCCAAGATGCTTGCACCAGTCCATAGATGGATCACTGGAGCTTCCACATTTTGTTAGCACTTTTAGGATTGACAAAACCTTCTTGTTGCATCATATACAACTCTTCTTTAAGCAATACATTAAGGAATGTAGTTTTGACATCCATTTGCTAGATTTCATAAAATGTGGCAATTGCTAACATGATTCAGATAGACTTAAGCATCGCTATGAGTGATACAATCTCATCGTACTCAACACCTTGAACTTGTCAAAAACCTTTTTTTTCCGACAAGTCTAGCTTTGTAGATAGTAACATTACTATCAGCGTCCATCTTCCTCTTGAAGATTCATTTATTCTCTATGTCTTTCCCATCACCGGGCAAGTCAACCAAAGTCCATAGTTTGTTCTCATACATGGATCCTATCTCAGATTTCATGGCCTCAAACCATTTTGCGAAATCTGGGCTCATCATCGCTTCCTCATAGTTTGTAGGTTTGTCATGGTCTAGTAACATGACTTCCAGAACAGGATTACCGTACAACACTGGTGCGTAACATACTCTGGTTGACCTACGTGGTTCGGTAGTAACTTGATCTGAAGTTTCATGATCATCATCATTAACTTCCTCACTAATTGGTGTAGGCATCACTAGAACTGATTTCTGTGATGAAATAGTTTCCAATTCGTGAGAAGGTACAATTACCTCATCAAGTTCTAGTTTCCTCCCACTCATTTCTTTCGAGAGAAGCTCCTTCTCTAGAAAGGATCCATTCTTAGCAATGAATATCTTGCCTTCGGATCTGTGATAGAAGGTGTACCCAACAGTTTCCTTTGGGTATCCTATGAAGACGCATTTCTCCGATTTGGGTTCGAGCTTATCAGGTTAAAGCTTTTTCACATAGGCATCGCGGCCCCAAACTTTAAGAAACGACAGCTTAGGTTTCTTGCCAAACCACAGTTCATACGCTGTTGTCTCAACGGATTTAGATGGTGCCCTATTTAACGTGAATGCAGTTGTCTCTAATGCATAACCCCAAAATGATAGTGGTAAATCGGTAAGAGACATCATAGATTGCACCATATCTAATAAAGTACGATTATGACGTTCGGACACACCATTACGCTATGGTGTTCCAGGTGGCGTGAGTTTTGAAACTATTCCACATTTTTTAATGAAGGCAAAACTTGTAACTCAAATATTCGCCTCCGCGATCAGATCGTAGAAACCTTTTCTTATTACAATGACTCTCCACTTCACTCTGAAATTCTTTGAACTTTTCAAATGTTTCAGACTTGTGTTTCATTAAGTAGATATACCCATATCTGCTCAAATCATCTGTGGAGGTTAGAAAATAACGATACCCGCCGCGAGCCTCAATAATCATCAGACCGCATACGTCGGTTTGTATTATTTCCAATAAGTCAGTGGATCACTCCATTGTTCCGGAGAACGGAGTTTTAGTCATCTTGCCCATAAGGCATGGTTCGCAAGTATCAAGTTATTCCAAAAGTCCATCCGCATGGAGTTACTTCATGTGCTTTACACCAATATGACATAAACGGCAGTGCCACAAATATGTTGCACTACCATTATCAACTTTGCATCTTTTGGCATCAATATTATGAATATGTGTATCATTAGGATCGAGATTCAATAAACCATTCACATTGGGTGTATGACCAAAGAAGGTTTTATTCATGTAAACAGAACAACAATTATTCCTGACTTAAATGAATAACCGTATTGCAATAAACATGATCAAATCATATTTATGCTCAAAACAAACACCAAATAATATTTATTTAGGTTCAACACTAATCTCGAAGGTAGAGGGAGTGTGTGATGGTGATTGTACCAACCTTGGAATCACTTCCAACACACATCATCACCTTGCCCTTAACTAGTCTCTGTTCGTTTTGCAACTCTTGTTTTGAGTTACTAATCCTAGCAACTAAACTGGTATCAAATACCGAGGGGTTACTATGAACACTAGTAAAGTACACATCAATAACATGTATATCAAATATACCTTTGTTCACTTTGCCATCCTTCTTATCCACCAAGTATCTAGGGCAGTTCCACTTCCAGTGACCATTTCCTTTGTAGTAGAAACACTCAGTTTCAGGCTTGGGTCTAGCTTTGGGGTTCTTCATGGGAGTGGAAACTTGCTTGTCATTATTCTTGAAGTTCCCTTTCTTCCCCTTGCCCTTTTTCTTGAAACTAGTGGTCTTGTTAATCATCAACACTTGTTGCTCTTTCTTGATTTCTACCGTCGCCAATTGTAGTGGAAGCACTGAGTTTCTTGATTTCTTGCATCATTTTCGTCATCCCTTGCAAATTATAGTTCATCACGAAGTTCTATTAACTTGGTGATAGTGACTAGAGAACTCTGTCAATCACTATCTTATTTGGAAGATTAACTCCCACTTGATTCAAGTGATTGTAGTACCCAGACATTCTGAGCATATTATCACTAGCTGAGCTATTCTCCTCCATCTTGTAGGCAAAGTACTTTGTCAGAGGTCTCATACCTCTTAACACAGGCATGAGTCTAAAATACCAATTTTAACTCTTGGAACATCTCATATGCTCCATGTCGTTCAAAACATTTTTGAAGTCCCGGTTCTAAGCCGTAAAGCATGGTGCACTAAACTATCAAGTAGTCATCATACCGAGCTTGTCAAAACGTTCATAGCGTCTGCATCTGCTCCTGCAATAGTTCTGTCACCTAGCGGTGCATCAAGGACATAATTCTTCTATGCATCAATGAGGATAATCCTAAGATCACGGACCTAGTCCACATGTTTGCTACTATCATATTTCAACTTAGTTTTCTCTAGGAACATATCATAAATAAAACGGGGAAGCTATACACGAGCTATTGATCTACAACAGAGATATGCAAATACTATTAGGACTAAGTTCATGATAAATTAAAGTTTAATTAATCATATTACTTAAGAACTCCCACTTAGATAGACATCCCTCTAGTCATCTAAATGATCACGTGATCCATATCAACTAAACCATGTCCAATCATCACGTGAGATGGAGTAGTTTTCAATGGTGAACATCTCTATGTTGATCATATCTACTATATGATTCACGTTCGACCTTTTGGTCTCAGTGTTCTGAGGCCATATCCGCATATGCTAGGCTCGTCAAGTTTAACCCGAGTATTCTGTGTGGGCAAAACTGGCTTGCACCCATTGTATGTGAACATAGAGCTTATCACACCTGATCATCACGTTGTGTCTCAGCACGACGAACTTTAGAAACGTTGCATACTCAGGGAGAACACTTATACCTTGAAATTTAGTGAGGGATCATCTTATAATTCTACCGCTGTACTAAGCAAAATAAGATGCATAAAAGATAAACATCACATGCAATCAAAATATGTGTCATGATATGGCCATCATCATCTTGTGCCTTTGATCTCCATCTCCAAAGCACTGTCATGATCTCCATCGTCACTGGCTTGACACCTTAATCTCCATCGCAGCATCGTTATCGTCTCGCCGACTATTGCTTCTATGACTATCGCTACCGCTTAGTGATAAAGTAAAGCAATTACATGGCAATTGCATTTCATACAATAAAGCGACAACCATAAGGCTCCTGCCAGTTGCCCATAACTTATACAAAACATGATCATCTCATACAACAATTTATATCGCATCACGCCTTGACCATATCACATCACAACATGGCCTGCAAAAACAAGTTAGACGTCCTCTAGTTTGTTGTCGCAAGTTTTACGTGGCTGCTATGGGCTTCTAGCAAGAACCGTTCTTACCTATGCATCAAAACCACACCGATATTTCATCAAGTGTGCTATTTTAACCTTCAACAAGGACCGGGCATAGTCACACTCGATTCAACTAAAGCTGGAGAAATAGACACCCACTAGCCACCTGTGTGCGAAGCACGGCTGTAGAACCAGTCTCATGAATGCGATCATGTAATGTCAGTCTGGGCCGCTTCATCCAACAGTACCGCCGAATCAAAGTATGAAATGCTGGTAAGTAGTATGACTATTATCGCCCATAACTCTTTGTGTTCTACTTGTGCATATAACATCGACGCATAGACACTACAAAAAAAATACACTTCCGTGATGATACGTGTTTGTCACAGTAGGTCGCGTTTTTTGTCATGCATGTACATCCATGACGATTTTATGACAGAATCAAGATAGTCATACCTGTGCTGTCGTAGAAGTGTTCCATGACATTACCAAAATTATCATCACGGAAGTGTCCACTTCCATGACAATAAATCGCGCGTCACAGAAGTGCTTTCGTCAAGGGTCACCGACACGTGGCATCCACCGTAACGGAACGCCGTTAAGCTATCGGGTCCGGTTTTGGATCCGATAACCCGTTAACAGCCTGGACCAATGGGGATTTTCCACGTGTAAAATCATCATTGGCCGTAGGAAACACGCGTTGCCTCAACGTTGGGACAGATGTCATCCACTCATTGGACAAGAGGCGCCTATGATAGGTCGACACATGGCATGACCCAATAGTGGCCCATTCCGGTGAAAAAGGCCGGCCCAGTAAAAATTGCAGGTTGGCCCATATAAGGCCTACTTGTGTCAGGTCCATTTAAGCCCACGGCCCATACGAGATGTGCCAGTTCGGCCCATTAAAGATTTGACACCATTGCAACCCATCGTCAGTTCGAGCCCGTTAACAGCCCGCTATGTATTTGGCTCAATATCGGCCCGATGAGATTTTGGCATGTTAACGGCCCATTTAATGGATGGGCCAATTTTTAGGATGTACATCTTTCGGCCTTTTAGCCACCCATTTAAATGTTGGGCTAATTTCCGGCCCGGTGTGTCTTTCAGCCTGTTGACGGCCCATAAATCTGATGGGCCATTTGTAGTCGGACCTGAGTTTCAGCCTTTTAGCGGCCCATTTAAATGTTGGGCCAATTTCTGGCCCAGTGTCACTTTCAGCCTGTTGATGTCCCATAAATTAGTTGGGCCATTTGTAGTCGGACCTGAGTTTTGGCCTTTTAGCGACCCATTTAAGTGATGGGCCAATTCCCAGCCCTGTGTGCCTTTCGGCCTGGTAACGGACCATAAATGAGTTGGGCCATTTGTAGTCGGACCTTAGTTTTGGCCTTTTAATGGCCCATGCCCTTCATGGTCCAATACCAGCCCGGTTTCTCTTTTGGCCTGCTAAAGGCCCACAACACAGTTGGGCCATTTACAATACGACCTGACTTTCGGCCTCTTAGCAGCCCATGCTCTTCATGGTCCAATACAAGCCCGATGTCTCTTTCGGCCTGCTAAAGGCCTATAGTATAGTTGGGCCATATGTAGCTCAAACTTAGTAACGGCCTGTTAACAGCCCGTGAAATAAATTGGGGCCACCTGTTGCCCACTTCGATGTCGGCCTGTTAACGACCCGGGAGGTAAGAGGGTCGACCATTAACTTTCGGCCTAGTAACGACCCATTGACTTAATGGGCCCACTAAAGTTCGTACATGTCTTTAGGTCAAATTAGATAATTTGAGCCCATTACGATGAGCAATTATGCATAGGACCAAAACCGATCAAGCAAAGGTACGACATACAGGGAATAACGTTGCACATCCAGCATATATTACAGGAAATTACATCCACTGGGCAATCAAAGATTGATGCTAGTGCAAATAAATGAGCAGAACCTAACCATCTACAACGTCACAATCTGCAACCTCAGCACAGATGACGCCCATAAGCATGTGGGCAAGTTCTTGCTGCTTTGCTACACTGTCTCTGAAAACATTGATCAGTTGTTGCGTCGCACGACTCTACACCTCTGATTCATCCACCATTTCCATCATTGCTTCAGCCATTAATTGGTTCACAAACATACATTTATTCCATTGCATTTGAGACAGAGGATACTGAACAGATTCAGATGACGATTTTGGCAGGCTTGTATTATTGATAGTGGAGAGTGTCTCGACCACTGCACCATAACATAAATGAGGACAGGAACCAAACAGATTGATCATGAGTTATTGCCATATTACCTGGCCTAGATTTACTGGAAAGAAACAATGGGATTGCCTTGCTGTTTTTAGAGTTTGTCTTCTTATCTTCAGCAGCCTGCACAAAATTAACACACTAGCATTGCTATCATTGGCCAAGTCAGATAATAGGAAAGCAACATTGACACAATGAACGTTTGGGCAACTAGCCTACACCAAATTAACACAATATGGCACAGCTATCATCAGCCAGGTAAGGTAATACGAAAGCAACATTGACATAATGAATGAATGGGCAACCAGAGAAGCACTACAATTCAGTAATGTGCGTGATATGAGATAGTACATTCATGCAGCTCAGTATGCAAAACTACCAGGCAGTTTTCCTTGCAATTATCAACATTGGCGCCTTTAACATTTTGCTACAACTAATTTTAGATCAGATAAAGGTTAGATTCACGCCGATTAACAAAATACATGCTGATGTAAAAATATAGTGATATACAACAGGTACTTACATCAGTATTGGAGCACAGAGAATTCCCACAAGATATTTTCCTCGAACATATCCCAATGGAGGAAGTCTTCTATCGTTTAACCTTATTTTCTAAAAGAGAGATGGGTAAGAAACATGTAGAAAATATGATCAGAATGCTATAAAATTTCATGATGCAAGGATATGCACACGCTTCTTAGAATGGAGTTGACATACTTTTGCTGGACTAGAGCGGACTAGTTCTTTGGCCACTAGAATCTGCTTATTATCAGTGGGAATTGGGTTTCTATGTGCTGGAGCAGTATCTATGAAAAATGGAGTTGGTTTATTATCTCCTGGCGTTTGGATCTTTTGCAAAGACCTGGTTTGTAACCCTTCAGATTCTAACATAGCCGTCTTCCCCTTGCATGCCTTATATAGAAGAATGGTGATTCAGTTATAAAACATGTTACAGCAGAGATGGAATAGGTACTGAAGAATAGAAAGGCATGACATATTGACATGTATTCCCTCCATCCAGAAATAAATGGAGGTCTAGGCGTATTTCAGTTCTAGATACATCCAGTTTTATCCATTTCTGTGACATATAATCCGGACGGAGGGAGTATGATGTAAGAGCTAGGGATACGACAGGACAACACAGTAAAACCCCCCTAAAAAACCCACTGCAAAACTAAAGTATTCAAACCCACTGATATGAGATAGTACACTCATGCAGCTCAGGATGCAAAACTACCAGGCAGTTTTCCTTACAAACATCAACATTGTGGCCTTTAATTATACACTTTGCTACAACTAAATTTAGATCAGATAAAGGTTGGATTCATGCCGATTAACAAAATACATGCTGATGTAAAAATATAGTGATATACAACAGGTACTTACATCTACATTGGATCACAGAGAATTCCTACAAGAATCTTTTTTCATAAACGATACCATTGCAAAAATTCTTCTATCTTTTAAGCTTATTTTCTAAAAGAGAGATGGGTAAGAAACATGTAGAAAATATGATCAACATGCTATAAAATTTCATGATGCAAGGATACGCACACGCTTCTTAGAATGGAGTTGACATATTTTTGCTGGACTGAAGCGGACTAGTTCTTTGGCCACTGGAATCTGCTTATTATTAGTAGGAGTTGGGTTTCTCTATGCTGGAGCAGTATCTATAAAAACTAGAGTTGGTTTATTATCTCCTGGCGTTTGGATCTTTTGCAAAGGCCTTGTTTGTAACCCTTCAGATTCTAACATAGTCGTCTTCCCCTTGCATGCCTTGTATAGAAGAATGGTGCTTTAATTATAAAACATGTGACAACAGAGAGATGGAATAGGTACTGAAGAATAGAAAGGCATGACATATTGACATGTATTCCCTCCATCCGGAAAAAATGGATGGGTCTAGGAGTATTTCAGTTCTAGATACATCCTTTTTTATCCATTTCGGCAACATGTAATCCGGACGGAGGGAGTATGGTGTAAGAGCTAGGGATACGACAGGACAACACATAAAAAAAACACTAGTTGAATGTAAAACTGTATGCTAGCGGAATATGTACAGAAATAACTAAGGCAACATACACGTGTATGATTGGGAAAATAAGATGGCATTGCAACAGAGCACTAGAACAACACTTCAATGTAAAAAAACATGGTATGGTAGACAGATGAAGTACATACTGATGAATAACAATGCATAAGATATTCAGAAGCATGATGTCCAAATTAAGCAGATGGCATTGCGATAGAGTAGAATGACAGTACTTGAATTTGAAAACATGTTATCATGAATGGAATAGGTAATGAAAAACAGGAAGGCATGACATATTTACATGCATGATCAGCATGCTAAGCACATGGCATTGCAACAGAGTAGATACACTCCAGGACATTATATGCATGTTGTACCCATATCACAGGCCAAGTTAGAGCAAGGACCTTGTGGGGTGAAGAGGATTCATCATCTTTCTGCAAGTCTTCTAAAGAACTACCTTTACATGTTCCATCATATTGGGTATCATTGACATCAAGTTTATTGGCCTTTACATTGCTCCATGAGGTTCTTGTGGATATATTAGTGTGTGCAATTATATCTGACATGCATGGAAGACAACTAGTAGTTAGATTTATGTAATGAGTGCCTGTAGGAGACGACATAAATAGTAGGACTGGGGTTAACTAGCAGCAACATGTCTCATAAACTAAAGGGAGAACACAGATGAAAGCTACAGAATATGTATCGTTTGTACTCGAGATTAACTAGATGGCACACAAAGGTATTAAAGAACAACATAGGTAATACTAGAAGTGGTATAATACTATAATCACCAGCCTGTGGGATAGCATTGGCTGATGGATGATAACTATGGAACAGCGTTACCTAAAGAACAAGTATCTTAGCTGAACTATGGAACAACGTTAACTCCTCAACAAGACCCGTAAGAGATCAACATGAATATACAGTGAAATTGGATGATCTATTTTCCATGCTTATATGAATAACAAAGCCATAAATGTTGCACATAAGTAAGATGAGGGTACAACCTATCTGGCTGCCATCCATAGGAGTGAGCATCATGTGCTGACTTGTCGATGGCCCTGCAGTTGTTGTAGCCGTCCATGTCGGGCACACGCATTCGATGCAGGGAACTGTTGAGTGGGGACTATAGCTCCCTTCTGGTGTATGCTTCCCTTGTTGGGGCAGCTGCGGTGAGTCAGAAGACGGTGTGTCTGAAGATGCAGATAACACATAATGTTAAGAACGACATATCTCTTTGATATGAAGAAATACACTAAGAGATCAACAACAAGGTACGAGAGTGGTCACACGTCTGTTGACTGAAGACTAAATTGGGGTCACACGATTTTATTTTATTTTGGTACAGTTCGATCTACGCCGGATGGCTTGATGGTCGTCTTGTGCCTCCCTGCTGACACTATTCGGAATCTTCCCCGAAGGACCAGCGACCAACGGCAGAGCAGCCTGGCTTTGCTGTCCGTGGCCTCGGCCAAAACCCCTCTCCCCGCCCCACCGCACTGCCGTGGTTGCGCCGCCCCTGGGCCAATCCACAAAGACTCCCCGTCATCCAGATCCGGCGGCGGCAGTACCTTCAACTCACGCAACTCTAAAAGATAGCCATCTAAGTGCTACTTCCGCGGCGAACTTGCGGCCCCGCACCCTTACATTAGACACCAGCCAACCGACAGCCTAGGAGCTCCGCCGCCTCGAGGGGTGCTGCTTCCCATTGGGAATTGATTGGCCCAGAATAAAAATTCAGACAACTGACACCTAGATAAAGTGATTTGAGTTGAGGGTGCGACCTATCTGGTGGCATGGTGAAGTAGGTAGGTCTAGCTGCCGAGTCGGTGAGGCCGGTGCGGTTGCGGTGGCGACTGGTGGCAGGGAAAGAGCGATGTCGCGACGGTCGGCGGCTACGGGGAAGCAGCGCCAGGACTCTGGACGGATCCGAAGTTGGAGCCGCTCCGGCGCCGTGAACAATGGCGGGGGTGAATCGGCTCTGGTACGGTTCACACGGCCGTCGTTGAGGCGGCACCAGCAGCATGGAGTAAGAGGCACACGGCCCAGTGCACGACGGCAAATGGACAGCGTCTCCGACATTAGGGAGGAGGGCGGCTGTGAAATTGGTGCGGTGGGGGGCGCCATGGAGGTGGGGCTGATGTTTCGCAGCTCGGGAGAAGGGAGCTTCCTGGGGAGAAGGTGATTTGGCACCCACGAGGTATGAATGGGGGCGGGCGGGAGGGGGGGGGGAATTGGGAGGGGAGTGGAACCATGTCTTACGGACGTATTTGTCTGAAATGTGAGGGGGAATTACAGTTCTACCCTTGCCTATAAGCTTCTCGGCTTGGGTCTGTGTACTGAGGGTCGGGGATAGTAGAGTAACTTTGCTTCTCACCAAATAGTGGGCGGGAGCGATTTCGGGCGAGGAGGGCGTGTTTTGAACTATAGTGGGCGCAAGCGATTTCGGGCGAGGAGAGCGTGTTTTGAAATAGTGGGCGTGAACTATTTCGGGCGAGGAGAGCATGTTTTGCTGACCATGGTTTATGAATTATTCGGCACATGTCATTTCGTCCGAGGAGAAGGCGCACTTGGATGAAGTTACAAACCAACCCTCGATGTACAACGGGCCAATTGATGCGTGTCCCACATAGGACGGTAATTTCGCGTCTCCCATTTATTTGCTCGGGCGAATTCCACCGAGCAGAGAGGATGATTAACGGTTTGTTCAAATTTTGGGAGAACGAGCATCCACGTCTACCTTACCAAGTCGATTTGAATCAAATTTTGAAATATTAGCTTGCCACTTCTTTTTTAGATGGAGAGATGATTCTCAGGAGTAATATGTTTTTACATGTTCGTTGCTAGCGATTTACTATATGACAAAGAGTTGACCCACTCAAAAACGCGAATCAAACCCAAAATGAAATATCTCGATTCAATGAAATAGCTCGTTCAGTAGGTCAAAATAGCGAACTAAATCCAAAATTGAACACCTCAATCGAGTAGCATGTTGTACAATATTATAGTACTCCATGAACATGTTGAAAGTCAAATTAATGAACTTGTTTGATATACACATATATCCGTTCATGTGTGGATTGCAGACAACATGTTCTCCAATTTAAATATTTGAATGCAAGTTTATATCGAAACATGGTTTATATCAGTCTTTGATGCATAAAACGCGACCTCCCCCTCTCCCGGACTCCTGTTCTCTCTCTCTCTCTCGCCGACAATCTTCAATTCTGTCGCACGCATCCGACACAAAAACCTTGTTGGTCCCTCTCCCTTTCTCTCCATCTCTCTCTCTCTCTCTCTATCTTTGTGTGTGTGTGTGGGGGGGGGGGGTCTTTCTTGTTCGCATGCATATATACACCATCTATATGTCTCTCTCGCACACTATGTATGATACTCTAGCTAGTCCAAGCTAGATATCTTGGGTGCACTCATCGTACGCACACAAATTCCTTGGCTATTTGCCCGTAACTCTCTCATGCACCACTATGTCATCTGGGAGCTCTTCCCCCCTCTCTCAAACTCTCCATCCACCTGGGTCACACATACACATGCATATCTCACTCGCACTCAATAGGCCCATCTAAAACTCTATCTCTCTCCCTCGTTCTCTCTCCATCTCACACGCACACACAATCTCATGCCCAGCTAGCCAAGTATGATGGTCTCTCACTCAATTATAGGCACACGCAGTCCCCCCTATATGTATATGACTAGCTAATCTTAGTCTCCATCACAAACATGTGCATGGTCTATCTCGATTTCTCTCGGGGCATCTTTCTATCGCGCACGCACTCCCTCGATCTCCCACCCATATAGTCCCCTCACGATCTCGAGGGGATCTCTCTATCACAAACACACCCTCTCTCCCTCCCCATGCGTCCATGCCATCCATGTGTCCCTCTCGACCTTTGTTCCTTGTTGGCTAGACCTCTATTGGACATGTGCTACAGGGGTGTCTATCTCCGTTGCAAACAATCACACACTAGCTATCTTCGTGTATCTCCTCGCCTTGCTTTTCCATCTCGGAGATGCATGCGTGATATGTTCGCATAAGAAACGAAAAAACACACACTCTCTCTAATTTATCGTTTGTTGTCAATTTCTCTTTCACACACATACTCTTTTTGCACACTTACTCATTCTCCTTCACACGCACTTGATCTATCTCGACTGAGGCACTCTCCTCGGTCCATAGCATATAGA
Organism: Triticum timopheevii; assembly: GCA_963921465.1. NCBI lineage: Eukaryota > Viridiplantae > Streptophyta > Magnoliopsida > Poales > Poaceae > Triticum > Triticum timopheevii. Next base: position 271,331,343 of record OY997262.1, on the reverse strand, counting down.
TTTATTGAAAAGTCAAACATCACAAAGTTTGACCATGTACGTGGAGAAAAAGAATTACATCTAGTACGACAAACATATACCATTAGACTCACCATGAGATGTAGTTTTGTATGATGTATCTTTGGTATTGTAGATATAAATAACATTTGCATAAACCTGATCAAATTTTCCAAAGTTTGACTTCTAAAAAATTTACATGCACTGCATTATCGAGCGGATGGAATATCTCTTTCCCCCTCTCAGCTATCTGGCGCACCACTCAGCCTTATCGGGGCTCCTCAATCTCTATCTCTAACTTTATTGGTTAGTTTGGTTCATGACCTGACCCTCATGCCTTGATGGCCGGTACTGCCTGGTGTGGACGTGAGATGTAAAATATTTCTGCCTAGCTAGGCTGGTGTGGTGCTGAAGCGTTTGGTTCATGCCTGGGCTAGGCAAAGCATCAACGTCCCATCAATCAATCCATGCATCAATTATTTAATGCTAATATCCATCCATGTTGCTGTTAGCCTCGTGGCCGCATGACCAGGCATAGCCAGGCGTTCAAAATTGGTCGCCTGGGCCAGGCTACTTGCAGTGTCTGGAGTTTAGCCAGGCTAATTAAAGTGCAAGGGAACCCAGGCCAGGCGGGCTTTCTTTTTCACAGGGTAGCAACCAAACAAGCGTGCATGAAATCCAGCCACAACCCTAGGCCAGGCAAAAGATGCTCAGGACGCAAGCCAAACTGGCCTTATATCTCCCTGGTTCACACATACACATGTCTCGCTCGCGCTATACATATAGACCCATCCAACACTCTCCGCCCTTGTTCTCTCTCCATGTGACACGCACCCCCCTAAGTACCATAATCCCTCACTCCATCATAGGCGCAAGCACTCCCCCCTCCTAAGTATGATTATCTCTTACTAGCCATCAGGAACACACGTATTGTCTCCTTCCATCCATATGTCTATCTCGATATCTCTCGGGGCATCTTCTATCACGCACACACCTTGTCACTCGATCTCCCACCCATGTAGTCCCATCACGATCTCCAGGGGATCTCTCTATGACAAACATACACTCTCTCCTCCCCATGTATGCATCTTCTCCGTACGTCTCTCTCGACCTCTCTCCCTTGTTTGTCAGACCCCTCTTGGCCACGTGCTAGGGGTCTTGCTCTCTCAGTTCCAAACAACCACACACTATCTCCTCACCTTGCCTCCATTGTCGAAGATGCATGTGTGATATGTTTTGCATAAGACACGCACACTTTTTCTCTACTTTTATCATGTGTTGTCCATGTCTGTTTCACACACCCACACACACTTTTTTCACTCTCTCTCTCTCTCTAGTTAGGGACTCTGTCACGTCCATAAGTATATGGATGTTTTGAAAAGTCAAACCTCAGAAAAGTTTGACCAGGTATATGTGGAGAAAAACATTTACATCTGGAACAATCATTAGATTCATCACAACATGTACTTACTTCATACTATCATTTATCTTTAGTATTGTAGATATAAGTAATTTCTTTATAAACTTGGTCAAAGTTTCAAAAGTTTGACTTAAAAAAATGTTGGAACTACATTATCGAACGGAGGGAGTAGCTCTTTCTCTCTCTCTCTCTGCTATCTCTCACGGGCCTCCCCTCTCACTCGAACTCTCTATACTGACGGATTATACGCTCACTGTGTCAGCGTATAGCTCCATATATTGTTTAGTTGACCGGTCAACCAATCCACATGCTGCCTTGTTAGCTCGTGTTCTGTATCTTCGTGTGCTGGCCCATGTGGCAGTGGGTGAAAATAAGTAAACTAGAGTCCCATCTGACATGCGGTAAAGTAAACAAAGTTGAAACCACTCGGGGTAGCACCCCGCACGCTAGTAAATTGAGGGCGCATTGAGGACAAACTTCTTGCGCGCGAAGGACGCACTCGTGCACAATTCACCACTTCGCGGCGGCATGCACAGAAGGACGCACTCGCGCACACCCAACACACAACACACACAAGCACACATGTACACTGGCGTCACCGCCGGTTGAGATGGACGGCGAGGCAGCCAACAAGCAGAGGCGGCTCGAGCCAAAATCGCATCCGGCGAGCCTGGACTTCATCAGCAGCCTCCCCGACGACATGTTGCTCGTCATCATCGGCCTCCTCCCACCAAATCTGCCGTGCGGACCGCCTTGCTCTCCCGGCGGTGGCGCCCCCTCTGGCGCTGCGTCCCCCTCAACCTCATCATCGATAGCTGCCTCTGCGATGGGGATTGCAAACCCATGGCCGTAGTCTCCAAGATCCTTTCATCGCACCCTGGGCCAGCCAAACGCCTTGACATCCGCATGTTCAGTACCAACTGCAACGTCCAACCCAAGTTCGACGAGTGGTTCTTATCCCCCGCCCTAGATCAGCTCGACGAGCTCAGCTTTGAAGCTGGATGATGTTGCTCTCTGCCGCCGTGCACGCTCCGCCTCACGCCAACACTGTGCCGCGCCAGCTTCAGCTCCTGCTATCTTCCCCATATTAATGCCGCGCCTGCCCTTCTTCTCCCTCAAGTCAAGCAGCTCGACCTCTTTGACGTTGTCATCTCAAAGAAGGCTATGGAGCACCTGTTCCACAGCTGTACTGCGCTCGAGTACCTTCGTCTTGAGCAGATCCACGGGTTCATTAGCCTCCACATTGCCTCGACGAATCTCCGATGGATTTATGTGTCTTGCTGGCCCCGCAACAAGACATCAATTGGGAAGAGATCACTCCAGCTGTTCCACGTTATGGTCATTGAGAATGCGCCTTTCCTTGAGAGATTGCTTGTATCGGATCTAGAAGGTCCAACCAAAATCAGGGTCATTGACATGCGAAATTGACAGCGTTGGTGTACTCGTCTGCCAAATTCTCCGAACTCTTTATTGGATCCGTAATGTTCAGGTACAACACTCATCTTCTTCTCCGTCTTCTTGAAATTCACATTTTTAAATTTGTTCTTGATGTATTTACGACCATCTTCCAGAAAATGATTCCCACAAGCTTGACCGAGTCCATGCGCACAGTGAAGATCTTAGCACTAAAATCTATCGGCCCCAATCTGGATCAAGTTGTTGGATTCCTTACATGCTTTCCATGCACAGAGAAGCTACTCATCGAGGTGAAACTTCTTTCCTATAAGTAAACGGTAATCACAACGTAGCTCAATTTTTTTGTAATTTTCCCAAATTACGATGACAGGTGTAGTGTTCAAAACTGCATCTACGCACTGCACCGAAAGAAATGTTTTTAATATTTTTTCTCATGTGATCACCTGCATCGTTTTTATGCTATACTACTATAGTAGCCTAGGCTAGTCATAGTGGAAAGTAACTTAGACTACTCCAGTAACTCTATGGTTACCCTAAGAGCAAGTACTACCTCCGTCCTAGTTTACTCTTCCAATTTTGTAGTATCAAAATTTGACCATAGATTTAACTGACAAAATGTTAATGCATGTCACTAAGAACTATATCGTTGGATTCGTATTTGAACATAATTTCAAATGGTGTAATTTTTAGTGACATGCATTGGCATTTTCTTAGGTAAATCTATGGTCAAAATTTTATACTAAATATGAGGTAATATTCCCTCCGTCCCAAAATTTTTGTCTTACATTTGTTTAGATACAGATGTATCTAACACTAAAATGTAACTAGATACATCCGTATTTAGAAAAATTTAAGACAAGAATTTTGGGACGGAGGGAGTACAAAAGTGGGCTATGTAGGCCAAAACATGTGCCAAATTCACTTGTGATGCATTTGGCATCGATGCCCCTCCATTGCTCACCTGGTGCCCCAATATGGATCACCTACTTTGCTCTGGTGCCAAATTAACTCACGCAATGAAAAAACACTGCATGGGAGAGACAGAGGACTGAGGCAATAAAAACACTTGTTTGGGAGAGTGAGAGGCTGGTGTAGTTGGTTTGATTAATTTGTTTATACACGTGAGTCTGTGTGCACAGCGGTGCCAACTCTCTCACATCGCGAGAGCAGTGCCAAAATCTTTTGATTTGACATCGATGCGTATTATGTGGCATACTTTTGCTAAATATGGCATCGTCCACATAGTGGAAGGCAAGAAATGCCCAAGCTCTTCACGTGCTCCTAGTTAAACGAGAGGAAACAGAAAGAGAGAGAGAGAGAGAGAGAGAGAGAGAGAGAGAGAGAGAGAGTGAAAAAATATCACTTGCCAGCCAACCCTATCGTATGAGCGAATGATATTGGTACCTCTTGATGACACGGCAATCTTATATAGCCAGCTGCTCTAATATTCCTGCGTTTTCAAAATCCTGCGAATCAAATAGGTCCTGAGTTGGTGATGATGTTGTGCCTCCCATCTTTCACCAATAGCCGTCGGATCTAGATCTGACGCATAGGAACCAAGCTTCTCCATTTTTGCAAAAAGATGCCCGCACTTGTTGCCTATTTACAAACAACTCCTTATCTCTCACAATCAACATTATCTCCTCCCCACCACATCTAGAAGGCCGTGGAAAAATCTGGCGTGATGGCCGCTGCCGGCGCCATCCACCCCCAATCTTGGTGTTCCGTGCAAATACTAAAATGTACTACTCCCTCTGTAAATAAATACATGGTGTTTTATTCCTATCGGCGAGAGAACTTAATGTTTTTTTGCTAACTAGAGTACTAATAGGATTACATGCAATGAACTAAACACTGCATGTCATGTTTGGTAGTCTGAAGTCATTGAAAGCATGCACGGCCCACATCTCTCATTGGTTCATATGTCACGAAATAAGAAACAAGGAGGGAGTTAATGCACCGTGCCTAAGTGTTTTGGGATTATTTGGTTTTCGTAAGGTGACTTACACAACATTTTTGTTTACATGCATTAACATATTATTAGTTAAATCAAAGGTCAAAACTTGGCGCAAAATGCAAAGGGGACCAATAAACTAGTAAACATCAAACTTCTCTCGTTTGGCCCCAACTAGAGGTCTGGTGAGATGACTATACTGCACCGGCACGAAGGGGGACGCAGCTTCATTGACTTACGACAACTGCCTTTGGGTGAATGACACATGGGCCCAGGGGGTGGCTGGCCCACCTATCATACAACCAAAGGCAGGTGCAGTAGAGGGCCGAGGAGTAGTACGAAGTCCTATGCACCTACGCACGCTAACCAAGGGCAAGAGTGATCACTCGAATCGCAAGATCAGTTGACTAGAAGCTAAGCTAGACCCATGGAGGCGATGAGCGCGAGCATCAGCCGGCTGTGCCAGATGGTCCACGATGCCGGCCTGTGGCACGACACTGAGGAACGTCTCCAGGTAGTATTTCTTGAGGCCGCCAGGGCGAGGGGCCGCTTGGACGACAGCTTCGTCTCCTTGTTCGACGAGGTCCTCGTCGGTTTCCTCGACAAGTTCACCGTCATCAAGAAGCTCGCGGACGACTTTGACGTAAGCCTCCAGCCGACGCGCCCAGGCTCTGCGATGCTCACCACCCTCAACGGCCACTATGGTGACAACCTCTTCGACGCATTGGTGGCCCTGTGACTGCCCGTTGTCACACCGGAGAATGTCCACCTCAAGGTCGCGCTCGCCGCGCAGCGCCTGGCGCAACAACACACCATTGACATAATCACCCACGTCTACGCGCAAATTGTCCACAAGGACTACTACATGCAAGAGGAGGACGATAGGACGCTGGCCTTCTTGGACCGTAGGGAAACCTTGGACGGCATTGTTCAGAAGCACGTTGAGCTCGCCGCCAACGCCGCTGCTCCTCACACGTCGGTTGGTGACCCGGCGCACTAGGGCGTGAGGATGTCGTTGATGGGTCCGTATGTATTTTTATCTTTCCGTCAAATCCATGTAGTAGTATATGATACTACATTAATTATCTTACCTTTCGCATAAACTTCATAATTTTCGTACGTACTCCATGCATGAACGGCGCCAGAACCAAACTTCTCATTACTCTAGGCAAAATCGTTATTTTCTATCTATCGGTCGCGCCATGGAGCAGAACCAAAATTTACAAGGTACGAGTTCAAAAGGAAAAGCCTGTCGTGTTCGCGTCGCACCCCCACACGGTTGGTCCGGCACGCCGCTCAAGCGGGAATGCGTGCGGTGTTGCATTTTCACTTACAAGTGGGACCGCAGTTGAGCAAACCGACTATCGGCAAACCCCCACCCCGCCCACCGCGTGATGGCTGAGAAAACAGGAGGGAGAAGAGATGGCTGTAGCACAGACTCCAAGAAAATTAGTGTCGGATGGGACTCGTGTGGGTGGCGTGTGCCGTACTGCTAGACGTGAATGCTAGTTATGGCCCATGCCACCCCACTATATCGAGCATATATCGAGGTACGTAGAACAAATTTCTTGCAGTCCATGCTCAATCCTCCTCTATCTCTCTTCTCAGCCAGCCAACGGACGCGTGGAGCCCATCGTCTGTTTGCTCACATGCGGTCCCACATGTCAGTGAAAACACAAGAGGACCCACTGAACCTGCACATCTTTTAGCTCGACGTGCTGGTGATGAAAAAAAAATCCAATAAAGATCTTCGGTGTCCGCTTTTGGAGTTACTCAAGAGTAGTAAGATTCTATTTACAGTTTAACCCAAGATGCACATATCGTGGCTTCAACTACCACTCTATTTTCTTTCATGACACGACCTGGATGCTGGATGTCCCACATGTCGGCAAAAGGAGGAAGAACCCGACCAAATCTTCGGTTGTGCTCTCGGATTAGACTAGTTGTGCTAACTTAAAATTTTTATTGTGTACTCCCTCCATTCCAAAATACTTGACTTCCATTTGTCCAAAAATGGATGTACCTATATACTAAAACATGTCTAGATACATATATATTATGACAAATAGAAGGCATGTATTGTGCAACGGAGGGAGTAGAATGGATGCAAGTTTTTGTATTGGGAATAAGAGTACATCCATATATTGATAGCGTGCAATTTAGTAGATGTTCTATCACTTTTAGCTAGCATAGAGGCTAAAGATGAGATTAGTGCACTTGTTTATACTCCTACTAGAATAGAGGCTAGACATGAGACTAGATGCGAGGAAGCAACGTCTACTTCTTTACACTCGAAGAAGAAAGAAGCACACAAGATCGAGCCTCCGTAGATCAACAATGAATGCATCGAGAAGGCACTAATCCAACTTACAGGAGTAGTAAAATGTATTCTTGTGGTTCTTGTTTTCTTTGGTCTTGCTTTTCTAGTCAAAATTATTGTTGGATTTCGTGCAAAACGGAGGTCCGTTTGGGGTCGTGCGTTGGAGTTGGCCTTACAAGTCGGACCGCAGTTAAGGAAACCGACTATCGGCAAACCCCCACCTCGCCCGCCGCGCGATGGCTGAAGTTAGAGAAACGACGAGGTTGAAGAGATTGCTCTAGCATGGACTCCAAGAAATAACATGGTGTCAGATGGATGTCGTGGTGGTGGCGTGTGCCGTACTCCTGGACGTGAATGCTTGTTCTGGCCCATGCCACCCTACTACTCCTACTACTTACTCCTACTATATAGTACTAGTATCAAGGATTCGAGGTGGTGGTTACGTACAGCGAACACATTAACATATGGCTACAGTAAAAACACCCGCCCGACGTGCGAAGCATGTGAAGCTAGTACAAATAGTGTACTACTATTGTTGATTGGCCTCATCCGGTAACCTGTTGCAATGCACGTACAATTATGTATTCGGAAAATATTTTTTTGCCTCGTTGCACCACTCACTCAGAGAAGCGACTCGAAAGTCATTCATAAATTTAGTAAGTTTGTCACAGGCATATCATTTTATTACATACAACAGGTCATCAACCCACATCGACAACGAGGATACATTATAAATACTAAAGTTTTCACCACACAACAAATAACAAGCAATGAAATGAACTTCAACTCAACCATTCCTCGGTGTTGGAAACGCTTGCTTTGAACCACAAGTGATTCTCTGGGACGGGCCATCCATTGTCGATCTGGAGACCAATGCAGGACTGATCATCCAGGCTGAAGTGGCCTACTATATCAGTACCAGGGTAGGGAACCACCCAAATGTCCAAGGTATAGACACAGTTGCTTCTCATAAATGGTAGTAACGTTGTGTCAACAGCAGTTGGATCGCCTTTCACCATCATTGGATAGTTTTGTCCAAGGAAGAGCGAGTTTTCTCCAAGACTATCAATTCTGTACCAGGGAGAAGGAGTTGGCGCTAGCACCCTAGTATCCATCCCGAATAGCATGCAACGGGTGTTGGAATAGGTCCGTAGAGTGTGACCATGGGAGACTACACCTGCTTCCTTAGCAGTAACATCATCAGTGGGCTGTATACACACAAGAAGAGGTGATCCATCAGAATTAGTTGCCAGGCGCCAAAGAGTATATGGGCGCTGCTCGTCCTCATGCTCGTGATCATCACCATCGTCATCTCCCCCTTGGTTATAAAATTTTTCAAGTATAGGTGGTGGAATGTTCACAGGACCTTGGAAACACAAGAAGAAGGTTAATTAGTAAAGGGAAACTTGCTAACCCGCATGCATGTGGATGAAACAATTATAATTACGGTGGAAGACAAACGTACCGAAACTACAAGGATGCCATGCAAAAACAGTGCCATGAGTGGTGGCAGCAAACACAAGGCCCTCGTATTGAATTGCATCACAGTACTCATCCGTGCACAGAAGCTGATTTTTGAGCAATATCCATCGAGTCAAACCACCAAGGATGGCAACAAGCTTGTCGGAGATAGCAACAACTTCATAGTTGTTGTAATTCCAAGAGCGGTTGGGAACTCGACAAATTGCTATCTTGCATAGAATACAGTCTCCATGATCGTATTTGAACGTGCGTACAATATCGGTGTGCTCAACCTTTGGGAAGTCTGCTGAGATTTTTGGAAGTGGAACCCGGCCACGAGTGTACACATTCACAAGTTCCCATTAGCAGTTGGACCCAATGTAAACAACCCAATCTCCATTTGCACCTACCCAAGCCTTGCCCTCAAGCGATGGCATCTTAACATCATACGCATCATTATCAAGCGGCATCAACTTGCACAGGGCGAGGCCTCCGTCATGCCGGCGCTAGTCATCAGGGTCACGGCGAAGAAGATAGGGGAGATCAAACCACTCCTTGACTCTTGGGTTCCTTGTAATGATGTTATTAGTTGATCGAGAATGGGCTTGAACGAACCTGCCATGCTAGCCGAGGTGATGATGTCGCACCGATCAATGAGTTCCTCTACCACGTCATCTTTCAAATCAGCACAAGAATAACGGGCTCATTTCCGGCCTGTTCCCTCCATGGAGAAGACGATCAAACAATGGCAGAAGAAAGGGTGAAGGGATGAAGGAAAATGGAGGAGGGAGAGGAAGAGCGTGCGACAGCAGTTCCAAATCGAGAGGGAAAGGCGAAGAGTCGGTGGACGGTTGCCAGTTTGCCACGGTTCACAAAGAGGCGCCCCGGCCTACACGTCCGTTCGGAAATACTCCTACTACTCGCTGTCGTCTCACTGATATGTTGGAACGGGACCACATGTCAATGAAACATGGTGTGTAATTTCTCGTGCAAAATGCGATCTGGCCGCGTTGGCCCGAGGTGCCGCATTAGTTATCGACCTTTAGTTTTTAATGGCATGCCGCTCAGTTTTGAAGCACGACTAACTGGTACTGTACGCAGAGAAAACATAAACTACTCTACCACTACTCCACCTCCAGTACTAGTAGTATAAAAAAGATATATAGGCTGGAGCTTCAGCGCTTTCTTGCTAAGGGCTGCCCACTTGCTTCTCACACTACCACCCTCTCTCCAGATCTAAAAAAGGCAGCCCCTCTCTCCCTCCTCACCAGTGGTCATAGATCCGCCGGGGAAGAAAAGGACGTGCAACATTGACGCACTCGTCGTCGGTGAGCGAGGTCATGCACCGATGACAAGGCCGTCCTCTCAAACCTAGCGCCCGTGCGGGACGGCCTCCGTCCCCAAGCTTGCTGCCGTAGTGTGTGTGGAGGATGACGACCACGAGCGAAGCCACTTCCCGCCGACCTTCAGGTATGCTACCTCTTTTCAAACCATACCCTTGTTCTATTGCCCCATCTGCCACATCGTTGCATGTGGATCTTTTTCCACTCCACCATTTCCCAATTTGCTATCCTCTGCTCTGCTGGCCACGCAGACGAAAACCATAATTTGCACTATTAAAGGAAACTCTACTTCATGCAGAGTAATCCATGTCTGGGTTGAATAAGGAAAGGAAGGGAGACTGTACTGTCCAAGAGAGTAGGCATCAAACTTGCATCTAGGTTGAAAATGGGAAAATCAGTAGCTAAGGAACGAGTCTCGTGTCTCTTGGTTGAAGAAGGGTAGAAAGGCATGACAACACAATAGAGAATGACCAGGTCGATCTGTTTGTTGTCCTCACATTGGAAAAAGGTGGCTAAAGAGAACAAAAATAGGACGTAATCCACATATGCTGCCTGGATATTTGTTGCTCTGGGCCACCATACCTCCCTCACCACTCTGCGTCCGTGGAGGTACATTGTACTGGTGCGCCCACTGTCCGAATGGGCCTCCCATGCTCTTATTCCCACTTTTTTGCTGTTAGTATAACGCCAACAGTCAAGTCAAGCAATGCTACTGCTAAAGTGATGCCACATTTAACTAATGCCGCTCTCAGTCTAATGCCACCGATAAATTTAAGCAATGCCATTTAATGTCACTAGATTATCTCAGGGTTAGTTGTTGATTGTGGATGTATTAGAGATTTTTTAGCTAAGGCATTCTATTGCTGTTGCACAGCCAGTATACCAACAATGAAACTTGTTACTACCTTCATATTTTTGCACTGTTAATGCTTATAGATTACATACCTCACTTTCATGAGATAAGTTAATTTTTTGTACAATGTCACCAAAATGCCAAGGCATTGACGTCATTTTATTTTTGTTAAACTGCACAGACAATTATGAAGACAAGAGGAAAGGTCAAGAGTGGGCACCTCCTCCTCTGGCTGTTCTCTTGATTTGTTCGATCAAGTTTTTATGTTTGATCGATTATCAAGATTGGGATAGCAATTTTTAAGGTCCCCCCCCCCCCCCCCCCCGAGTTCGAAATGATATTTACCTTGGAGGTACATGGTTTGCAATTTTTTATACTGTCATTAGTTAATAATGCTAGTTACCTTCAGACTTTTGTATTTGGTTTAATGCTCATGCACAGCTAGTATATCAATGCTGATACTTGTTACCTTTACATTTTGTATTGTTAATTCTTATAGAAACCTTCCAGTGCTAGAGTTTATTGAAATCTGTTCAGTAAAACCATTGTACTGTATCCTGTAATAAACTAACTACTCTACTGTTGCACTAGCCACTGGATTAGTGTATATTTGTAGTATTTGAATGGTGTTGCATTAGCGTATGGACATAAATAAAGTGTGGCAAGCTTTCCCAGATATGTGCTCAAGAAAACTACTACCTATTTTTATAAATACTATACGTTTGGGTACTTTAAATTGAACCGCGAAAAACGTCTTATATTAAGGAACAGAGGGTGTAGAGTTCACTCAAATTATCCCGGTAAAGCTAAAATTAATGTTCATTATGTTATCGGAGGAGGTCCGTATGTTTGTCTCTAATGCATGTCGACTACATACCTGACATCATGATGTAATGTTAAGTCATTTCCTTTTGTACAGTGTCACTGAATTGTCAAGGCGGTGATGGCATTTTATTTTAGTAGAACTGCACAAAATCTGCTTAAAAGAAGAGGAAAGGTCAGGAATGGCTCAGTTTTTCAGAAAAAACTATGTATGCCTTCTTGACATCAGCCGTTGTTGCTTTATTTATTCCTTCAAACAGGTGGTTAGAAATAGTCTTGCTACCTTTTCCCATTAAGAAATTGGAATGCTTATATTTGTGAGTCTATGCTTCAACTAGTGCCACTTTTATAGTAATCACGATTTTAGTGGAACTGCACAAAAAGTCCAATTGGTTCAACATTATGAGCATGTTTTTTTCCAAACCTTTATTTCCAATTGGTGGCACTATGAGCTATTCATTACGAAGGTACATGGTTTGCTACTATTTTGCTACTCTTTTTGTACTGTCATTAGATAATAATACTAGTGGTTTGCATGTGAATTTATTGGCACGGTGGACCTACATTGGAGGTGCAGGACAAGATTCAATGATTGGATGCTCAATTCCAGTTGTATCGATTTCACCTCTTCCATCACTGCGAACATGGATATCCTTGGTCTGATGAAGAATAGGCGCTATATTTCTGCTCTGAACCAGCAAATAAATTCAGTATGAAATTGTCCAGGGCAAAACATAACTGTATCAGATTGTCCAGTGCAGAACTTGACAGATGCTAAGCGGAAGAGACATGTTTAAACCAAAAATACATGGTGTGGTATATGTTTACTAGCTGCTTGATATTTGTGCAGACAGAGATGTCCGCCCGTTGCTATTTGGCCAACAAACAAAGTGTCCGCAATTTTGGTTGAACTCAACAAGAGAATAGTATAGTCATTACATGCAGTGCCATTTGAAAATAGACACAGAAAGATTGGATAGTCACTTCATGGACTGCAGAAAAGTAGTACTGTACTATTTATTGGCCAACACTAGGTGCTTCATTGCTTTGGTCTGATTATACAATGGGGATCATTTTGCCTAAGTTAAAGTTTGTATTCCGAAAATAGTCTCACGGTGTGATTGAGAGAAGACTAAATCATATTGCAGCGGATGTTCCTCCATCATGTGTGGTTCATTCTCATGGTTCCAGCTGTTGGTGAAACCACTTACCTTTGCAAGAGGAATTGTAGACTTCACAAACAAATTTGTCTTTCAGTCTATACTGAATGTTGGCTAAGAGAAGCATCCATTTTAGTAGGAACAACATATGTTTTTTCTAGATCTTTGCTTTTGGAGCTACATATTTGTATATGATCTGCGAATCATTGAGATGCATTAACATGTTGATTTTATGTATGGGAATCGTACTAGTTAGTTTTAGTTGCGACGCAAGATCCGAAGTGGCTGATCTTTGCTTTTGGAGCTACATATTTGTATATGATCTGTGAATCATTGAGATGCATTAACAGTTACTTATTTCTGTTCGCTCAGTGTTTACAAGTTACTGATCGATCACTAGCTAGCCTACAAATGCGCTCCTGTCAGTTTTATTTGCGACGCAAGATGCGAAGTGGCAGTTTTTTGAATAAAAATGCCTACCTCTGAAGAAACTGACAAGCTACACTATCGATCCTACACGGATAAAAATTCCTACCTCTGAAGAAACTGACAAGCTACACTATCGATCCTACACGGATAAATAGCAGATCACACATGTACTACCTCCTTTCCGATTTGCAGTGCTCAATTCAAGAAACGACCTACTCGATCCTACACGAATAAATAGCGGATCACGCACGTACTATTACCTCCTTTCCAGTTTGTAGGTCTTAATTCAAACCTCTCACCAACCAAGGTACTCCCTCTGTCCAGGTTTATTAGTCTCGTGAGCAAAGCAGCAAGACCAAGGCATGGCAATAATTAACGGCATGCAGAAGTTTAAGCCTAATTAATTCCAGCAATTTAAGTGGCTGCATGCGTGCCCTCGGCTACGACTCGTTGCATGCTGCTTCGCTGCCTGTGAGCAATTCTGAGTGCCTGCATGCAGCCGGACGTAATTAAGGCACCTAACTGATGCGAAAAAACATACGCTTTAATTGTTACGGGCTTTTTAAATCCGTGGAATCATTATTGACAAGAAGGGAGATGATTTGAGTGCGCTCGTTTGACCGCCATGCCGGCGTGCGACCCAGACGGGACAGGACGACACAGTTATAATTTTAGTTTCTGTAGTTTTCCATGGCAAGCTGGCGCGCTAAGCCATTATGCATTGAATTCCGATGACCGTCGCGCTACCTTCCGCCTATAAGTACTGTTTCCCGGCCTTCTCCGGTGCCACCATGACCCAACTCGCCATATCCTCCTAAGCCCCCACCGGCTCGACGTTGCTCGCCACGTCCGCCATGCCCCCGCCCGTCCGCGGTAGGCGACACCGGAGGAGGTCACCGCCAGAACTAGTGTTCGGTTTTTCACCGAGGGAGGAGGCATTCTATCTGTCTTTAGATGGCAATGCGGAGATCGAGGAGTTATTGGAGCGCGACCGCATGGCGGAGGAGCAGGAGTTGTTGGAGCGCAACCGCCTGGCGGAGGAGCAGCGTATCGCCGATTTGCACCGCCAGCAGGACATGGAGCAGCAGCACACCGATGCTCTGAGCCACGAGCAGAGCGCCCGCAACTGGGCCGATTACATGGAGGCCGGTGCCCGGCCAATAGCCCTGGAGCCTGTCGGGCACGCACGCGTTTGCGATGCTGATTTTTACTACCAGCTCGTCAAGTGAGTTTCCCGCTTGGAAGCCGAAGCTTCGGTGGACCACGCCGGCATGGAAAGGGCCAACGCACCTCTTGCAAGTCTGAGGCGAGGCGCAGGACGCCGGTGCCGGCGTTTAGCGTGTACCACATATGGCGGCCGGCATCGTCTAGTTAGCTAAGAGTTAGTTAGTACTTGTACGCTACTAGAGTATTAGTGGGAGTAGATAGTTAACTTGGCTATGATGGTTGTCAACGTGGAGGTTCAGTACTCTATATGTGGATCAACCCTGTTACTTTGCTCTGAATGTTGAACTTTCCGTTTGAACGTATGGAATGGGCTGTTATTTTTTCAAATGGGTTGTATTTTTCCTCCACGAGTTTAGAGGCTGACTTGTGGGCCTAGCAAGTTGACGCGTACACAATCAGGAGATGATTGTACGTGGAGAGGATGACAGCAGGGACTGCCAAGGTCATGGCAGTACGCAAGCAAGTGCCTCCTTATTTCAAGCCAATAAAAAAATGGCTCCTCCTAGTGGATTTTTGACATCTGGGTCCCATGCCATTGTCAACGTAGTCAATAAACGAGACAATTGCACAACGAGCAGCTGACACCAGGGACCCAGCAGCTCGCCCAATTATTTTTGTTTTGGGTTAATTTGATAAATGCCACTCCAAATCTAGTGTATCCGAGAAATGCCACTGCAATTTCCAAACTTTGAAAAATGCCATTTCATGCCATTTCTAGTGGCATTTTTTGAAGTCTAGAGTGGCGTTTTTCAAAGTTTGCAAACTGCAGTGGCGTTTTTCAAAGTTTGCAAAAATTGCAGTGGCATTTTTCAAAGTTTGGAAATTGCAGTGGCATTTTTATGAATCGCCATAATTGGAGTGGCATTTATCTAATTTGTTTTTGAGACGGAAGCAAGGTGTCAACTGGGCTGTGCGGGACACTCTGGCCTGTCTAGACAACCTTTTCTTTTATGTTTACCACAGACTAGCCCAGTAGTTTTTTTTCTTTCTGAAAATGGCTAGCCCAGTTTTTCTGTGATTTGTCAAGTAAGTAGCTTTATCAGGTCTGTTGGGCTGCAAATCTTTCAAGACGAGGAGAGCTTCATTCGGCTGGCCGAGAAAATGGCCTATCAGTAATGAGAAATGTGTTGTATATTTTTAAAACACATCAAACCAGCAATTAGTTTCAAATATCTTTTTTTCATTTCGAGATTTGAAATTGCATTGATTTTTATGCACGGACAATTTATTGGATTTTATATTGATATACATTTGTTTTTAAAATCAGTCTGAATGTGACTTGAAATTTCAGGATTAAAAACAGTTCAGACCGCACCGACATATGCAAAATTTCGTATAATCTTTTAACCGTGGCCACAATATGGGCTGTAATGCTAATAAAAAGAATATGGGCTCCAAAAAAACCCGTAAGAATTAGCAAATGGGCTGTAAATTATTTGAAATAATGGCAGATGGGTTGTATGCTGTTTTCTACAGATTTGAGGCTTTCCACAGATGGCTTGTATACTGTTGGATGTCCATCCAACGACCGTCATGCTTCTTCAATATCTGCTCTTCCTGCTCCAGCCGCTCAAAGAAGCATCGGCGGGACTGCCTGCTCCCTCCTCCCCGCGGCCAGCTGTGCTGCCGCGCAGGCCTCACCGCCCCACCGTACTCCCATCGCTGGCCTAGCCATCCCTCTACTCATCCACTGCCACGTCTTCCCCGGCTCCGCGTCGTCCCCTTCTTAGGCCTCGCCGTCGTCCACCGCCGTGGTGCTCTCGGCGCGGCGTGGTCAATGTGGTCAACGACCGAATTCCATCGGAAGAATACTGTACGTGGAGAGGCTGATAGCTGGGTCCACGGCAACCGCAAGGAAGTGCCTCCTTATTACGCAGAAAATAATTATTCCTCCACCTGACAGCAGGGACCCACCGAACGGACCACCAGTATTTCGTGAAAAGAACGTTTTCCCCTGACTGTTGGGACCCACCTGATGGGCCACCGTATTTCACGAAAAAAACGTTCCCCCTACTGTCAGCTCGGACCCACCGGAAGTGCCTCCTTATTACGCACAAAAAAATTAATACCCCCTGTTAGCTGGAACCCACCTTGGTGGGAGACTGACTTGTGGGCCTACTAAGTTGACGGGGACGAGGGCTTTGTCAACTTAGTCAATAGAAAAGATTCTAGCTCCAGTGACCGTATGATGTCCATCCAACGGCCGTAGTGCTTCTTCAACCTCTGGTCTTCTTGCTCCAGCCGCCCAAAGCAGCACCGGTCGTGCCGCTTGCTCCTGCCTCTCGTGGCTGGATGTGCTACCGCGGAGGCCTCACCGCCCCTACTATTCTCACCGCTGGCCAGGCCCTGCGGCGAAGGCAGCCTCACACCACAACCGAACCAGTGAACCCTCGTACTCCTCTCCGCGCGGGTTTCCACTGCCGCATCTTCCCCGGCTCCCCGTCGTCCCCTTCCTAGGCCTCGCCGTCGTCCACCGCCCTGGTGCTCTCGGCACGGCATGGTCAACGTGGTTAAGGAACGACTTCCATCGGACATGGACTGTACGTGGAGAGGCTAACAGCTGGGTCCACGGCCGCAGCAAGGAAGTGCCTCCTTATTACGCGGAAAATAATGATTCCTCCACCTGACAGCTGAGACCCACCGGATGGGCCACTATATTTTGCGAAAAAAACGTTTCCCCCTGACTGCTGGGACCCACCAGCTACATCTTCGCACGCAAGGAAGTGCGTCCGGGCAAAAAAAACCGATTCGCTCCCCTAACTGCTGGGACCCACAAGCTACATCTTTGCACGCAAGGAAGTGCGTCTGGGCAAAAAAAAAATGATTCGCGCCCCTGATTGTTGGGACCCACCATCTACATCTTCGCACGCAAGGAAGTGTCTGACAGTTGGGACCCACCTGGTCGAAGCATACGTAGCGTTGTCCTTCTTGTTGCGAACATGTACGTACATATATACTGGTCGATGTAGAGGCGCGCACGTGTCGTAGTAGAGGCGCGTACGTGTCGTAGTAGAGGTGCGCACATAGCATGTACACGTACGTACAGTGGCCAGGGTGCAAGAAAGAAAATATGGCCACGTACGTACATACGGGCAGGGTCTCGAACGCCTACTCGTGCATACGTATGGCCAGGGATCGTGTACATGGCTGGGTCGGAATAGAGAAACAACATCGTCGTCATGTTCATGGGGAGCCAACCGGCTGGGTCAGAACGGAATGCGTGGTCGTGTTCATCGGGAGGGCTTGGATGGAACAGGCGATGGAAACGAGGCCTGGCATACCGCACAATGGAGGAAACGACCTTGTGTTCTACCGGCCATGTTCGGAACGGGGTCCTGTTGATCGGGAGGGGTCTGGCGTACCGCAAAACGGAGGAAACAGACCTCCTACGGTCGAAACGGGGGTCCTGTTGATCGGGACGGGTGTGGCGTACCACAAAACGGACGAAATGGACCTCCTACGGTCAAAACGGGGGTCCTGTTGATCGGGAGGGTTTTGGCGTACTGCAAAACGGACGAAACGGACTTGTGTTGGAGCGCTACGGTCCAAACGGGGGTCCTGTTCATCGGGAGGGGTGTGGCGTACCGCAAAATGGGACTCCACGGTATACTGTTCATCTCCATCGTCGACCTCCTTCAGCCTCCACGGGCTACCGTCGACCTCCTCCAGCCTCCACGGGCTCCTGTTCATCTAGCCTCCACTGCGCGCTACTCCACCGGCTACTGTTCAACCACCCCTCCATGGGCACCCCTCCATCGTCTACTGTTCATCCAGCCCTCCACACCACAGGGTCCTGTTCAACCACCCCTCCACCGTCTACTGTTCATCCAACCCACCACACCACGGGGTCCTGTTCATCCAGACGCAACGCCACCGCTCACTATTCATCCACCCCCCCGCAACGCTCACTGTTCATCCAATCGATCGGCTTCAGTTAGCAGCAGTAGCGAAGGAATCGCTCGATCGGGTTCAGTTAACAGCCATCGATTGATCGCTCGGGTTCAGTAATGGGTAGCCTACAGTGCAATCGCTCGGGTTCAGTTAGAGCCCAACGCCTCGCTCGGGTTCAGTTAGAGCCAAAGCTTCGCACACATGCGCGTACGTGTACAAGAGAAACGCGCATCGCTCGGCCCCCGACCTCCCACCGTAACCGGGAACGCCCCAAAATTTTCCTCGCCCTTGCTTCTACCACGGTTTTTTCTGTCATGGATGGCCCAAAGAATGTCATGTAGCTGTGCCTCCGGCCCGCCCAGGACAAAAAGCCCATTTTCTGTCATGATTTTTTGTCATGGAAGTAGGAGCCCACCACATCTATGATGATACCAGGTTTTGTCACAATTTTCGTCATATGTATGACAGAAAAAAATTTTGTTCGGCCCAAAATATCACGGATGTGTCTTTTTTTTGTAGTGGTACCTGGCTCTGATGCCACTATTGGGGAATGTATTAATTCAAAAAAATTCCTATGATCACGCAAGATCTATCAAGGAGAAGCATAGCAATAAGCGGGGTGAGTGTGTCCACGTACCCTCGTAGACCGAAAGTGGAAGCGTTTAGTAACATTGTTGATGTAGTCGAATGTCTTCATGGTCCAATCGATCCAAGTACCAAAAGTACGGCACCTCCGTGTTCAGCACACGTTCAACATGATGACGTCCCTCGAGCTCTTGATCCAGTAGAGGTTTGAGGGAGTGTTTCGTTAGCATGACGGCGTGGCCACGGTGATGATGAAGTTACCGGCGCAGGGCTTCGCCTAAGCACTACGACGATATGACCGAGGTGTTAAACTATGGAGGGGGCACCGCACATGGCTAAGAGATTGTCTGTTGTTCCTTTGGGGTGCCCCCTGCCCACGTATCACGTATATAAAGGAGGGAGGGTGAGGGAGTCCTGGACTAGGGGGTGTCCGGACAGCCGGACTATCATCATCGGCCGGACTCCAAGACTATGAAGATACAAGATTGAAGACTTCGTCCCGTGTCCGGATGGGACTTTCCTTGGCGTGGAAGGAAAGCTTGGCGATACGGATATGTAGATCTCTTACCATTGTAACCGACTCTGTGTAACCCTAACCCTCTCCGGTGTCTATATAAACCGGAGGGTTTTAGTCCGTAGGACACACAACCATTACAACAATCATACCATAGGCTAGCTTCTAGGGTTTAGCCTCCTTGATCTCGTGGTAGATCCACTCTTGTACTACCCATATCATCAATATCAATCAAGCAGGAGTAGGGTTTTACCTCCATCGAGAGGGCCCGAACCTGGGTAAAAACATTGTGTCCCTTGCCTCCTGTTACCATCCGCCTAGGCGCACAGTTCGGGACCCCCTACCCGAGATCCGCCGGTTTTGACACCGACATTGGTGCTTTCATTGAGAGTTCCTCTGTGTCGTCACCGATAGGCTTGATGGCTTCTTCAATCAACAACAATGCAGTCCAGGGTGAGAATTTTCTCCCCGGACAGATCTTCGTGTTCGGCGGCTTTGCACTGCGGGCCAATTCACTTGGCCGTCTGGAGCAGATCGAAAGCTACGCCCCTGGCCATCAGGTCAGATTTGGAAGCCTAAACTTCACGGCTGACATCCGCGGAGACTTGATCTTCGATGGATTCGAGCCACAGCCGAGCGCACCGCACTGTCACGATGGGTATGATTTAGCTCTGCCACCAGACAATACCCTGGAGGCTGCACACGAGTCCGCTCTGACCCATAATTCGGAGCCGATCGCGCAGATCGAGGACAGGTGGCTGGACACCGCCTCGGGAGCTGCAACTTCTATGGCGATGGAGCCGAATACCGACCTTGTCCCTTATAAAGCCCGTGACTCCGAGGTGCCGGACTCCTTGTCAGACTCCGAACCTCCTGCGCCCCTACCAATCGAATCCGATTGGACGCCGATCATGGAGTTCACCGCCGCGGACATCTTTCAGCACTCACCCTTTGGCGACATCCTAAATTTGCTAAAGCATCTCTCGTTATCAGGAGAGCCCTGGCCGGACTGCAGTCAGGATGGTTGGGATGCGGACGATGAAGAAATTCAAAGCCCACCCACCACCCACTTTATAGCCACTGTCGACGATCTAACCGACATGCTAGACTACGACTCCGAAGACATCGACGCTATGGACGACGACGCCGGAGACGATCAAGAACCAACGCCTACGGGGCACTAGAAGGCCACCTCAACTCATGATGTATATATGGTGGACACTCCAAAGGGGAGCGATAACAAGGAACAACGGGACACGGCGAAGGATAATTCACCCGAAAAACAACCAAAACAGCGACGCAAGCGCCGCCCCAAGTCCCGCCTCGATAACAACAGCACCCATAATGACCCAGCCATAGAGAAGGGCAAACCAATGGGCGACGAGCATGCAACCAAGCAGCCATCGGAACAGGATGAACCGGATGATCAGCTCATCCTCGGCGAAAACAACAGTCCGGACGATCTCACGCCGGACACACCACCAGAGCACAAGAACCTCCAAAAAAGGCTTGTCGCCACTGCAAGAAGTTTGAAGAAGGAAAAACGGAAGCTCAAAACAGCGGAAGACATACTCAGAATGAGGTGGAGCAAAGTACTCAAGACCGCGGACAAATATGGCAATGGCCACCAAACAAAGAGCTACCCGAAGCGCAAGCTCCTGCCAGAATTCGACGAGGAGGCCATAGAGCCCCCACAGTCAAAAAGCAAAGAGGCTGCCTGGCCGGATAGACGACCAGATGACAGGCCAGGAGCACCAAGCGGCGCCGCACATAAGCCAGCACATGACACATATAAATATCCTCGCAAAACGGATGTTCCAGTCAGGTCCATCTATGGGCCAAAAAAGAGGGCCCCAGGAAGCAACGCAACACGCCGCATGTTCGAAGATAACGGCACGCCTAAATACAGGGGCGCCGCACACCCACTATGTTTCACCAACGAGGTGCTGGATCATGAATTTCCAGCAGGATTCAAGCCCATAAACATAGAGGCATACGACGGAACAACAGACCCCGGAGTCTGGATTGAGGATTACATCCTGCACATACACATGGCTAGAGGAGATGATCTCCATGCCATAAAATATCTACCCCTCAAGCTGAAAGGGCCAGCTCGGCATTGGCTCAAAAGCCTCCCGGAAAATACTATTGGAAGTTGGGAAGAGCTCGAGGACGCGTTTAGAACAAATTTTCAAGGGACTTATGTCCGCCCTCCGGATGCAGACGATTTAAGTCACATAACTCAACAGCCCGGAGATTCAGCGCGCAAATTCTAGAACATGTTCCTTACCAAAAAAAAACCAAATAGTCGACTGTCCGAACGCCGAAGCCTTAGCAGCATTTAAACATATGTCCGAGACAAATGGCTCGCCAGACACCTCGGCCAAGAGAAGCTGAGAACAATGGCCGCGCAAACAAGCCTCATGACCTGCTTTTGCGCGGGGGAAGACAGCTGGCTAGCAAGATGCAGCACCAGTGACCCGAGTACATCCGAGATCAGAGATGGAAACGGAAAATCATGGCGCAGAAAGGACCAGCGCCGAAATAAAGAAAAAAGCCCAAAGAACACGGCGGTCAACGCCGGATTCAAAAGCTCGTGGCCGAACAACAAAACACTGCCTCTTAAGGACAACAGTGACGAGTTATCCAACTTAAACAAAATTTTGGATCGGATATGTCAAATCCACAGTACCTCCGGAAGGCCTGCAAACCACACCCACCGAGATTGTTGAGTCTTCAAATAGTCCGGCCGACTCAACGCCGAACACAAGGGGCTTGATGCGCCAAGCGAGGATGACGACGAACCCCACCAGTAGAGCGCCGGAAAACAAAAAACTTTCCCACAAGAAGTCAAAATAGTAAACTCACTTCATGTGATTATACAGAAAAACAGTGTGGCACCCGCCAAAGTAGGTGTCGCACGGTCCACCCCAGCGGAACCTCAAGATTGGATGTCAAAACCAATTACTTTCGACCACCTGGACTATTCCAGAAGTATTCGAAACGCAGGATGGACTGCTCTGATATTGGATCCTATAATCGACGGACTACAATTTTCACAAGTCCTAATGGCTGGCGGCAGCGATTTAAACCTGCTATATCCAGACACAATCTGCAAGTTGGGGATAGACCTTACTAAAATTCGCCATAGCCGCACTTCCTTCAAAGGAGTGACGCCAGGCCCTTACGCCAAGTGCACGGGCTCCGTACTACTAGAAGTTGTGTTCGGATCACCCGAGAACTTCCGTCACGAAAAGCTGATCTTCCATGTCGCACCATTCAAAAGCAGCCATCAAGCACTATTGGGACGCGAAGCTTTCGCCCGCTTTAACGCAATACCGCACTACGCGTCTCTTACACTTAAAATGCCCGGTCCACGCGGCATCATCTCATTAAAAGGTCGTTCAAAGACCCCGGACATGGCTAGGCGAGTCCGGCATAAACAGACTAGGGGCTCCCTAGCCGCACTCCCTTTCACAAGGGGCTGTGCGTATGAGCACTAAAGAGCCAATAAAAGCTCACCTTTATTCACTTATTCATGCTCTGTTTTAAATACATTTTTCACATGATTTCTTTTCAAACTAAGTTCTTCTCTTTTACAGATGAACATCGTGTTACACCCGTCCAGGATATAGCACAACAGAGACACAGGCGCAGACGTGCAGTAGGGACCCGTTACAAGGATTCTTTTCAGATTAAGACCCTGCGTAAACCTTTTTTACTGTCTCTTGTTGCTATACATCCCCTGGTTTCTCACCATAGCCAGAGAGGAGGCTGAAGTTTTGGCATCGGCCGCGTCAGAGGATCCTGCGTGTACCTGGACACTAGGGGCTTAGGGCATTGATCTGCCCGACATCATAAAGACCGAACACCTCAGGGAGTGTTCGGCGTCTCGAGTTAGGCCTTATATGCATCAGCTCCGAATCATGTCTTTGGTCAAATGTTGGGTTTGCCCGGCTCCTGTGTTTTGCTGCCTTACGTTCCGTATCATCGGCTAACGCGGCACCAGGAGAACTACTGCAATTGTGCCCCGGTTCGGCCGAGTGAGCACCTTAGTAGAGAAAGCCGAAAACTGACTATCAGGATGTAGCGGGAGACTGGTCAACCACTCGATCGACCTCTGGAATGTTTAGAATTCCTCCGCTTTGACGAAGGACCGCTTCCCGGTCAGGCACACACGCGCCCCAAATCCGGAGAGCACGGTGCCCCTAGGGGCTATATCGTAGCCCCACCTTCGAACTCCTATGGCTAAGTGAAAGTGATAAAGCATTATAGTCCGGTTGCCTCATTTTCTATGCTACCACCCCCTTCACAGGGCCAAGACGTTGGATTAAGTGTGAAAATGTGCTACTTTAAAAACACCCCCGCACTATGTGTGCGTGGGGGCTGAAGCCGAAGACTGGCATCTTTCAGGTTATACACAAGTATACATTAACGACCGCAAAGGAGATATTCCAATACTTGAACGCACAAGTATAAAAAGCGCTTATATTATAAACATCGTTTTACAAACCATAAAGTTCATTTGAACATGACATTTTTTGAGCACTGTGACTCTATTACACGAGCACCACGCAGAACTTCCCCAAAATAGTGCTCGGTGGGTAACCGGCTCTCGTCCGAACCCTGGGTCGCAACAGCGGTGGCATCCATCTCCGTCCAGTATGTCTTCACACGGGCGAGGGCCATCCGTGCACCTTCTATGCAGGCCGACCGCTTCATCACCTTGATATGCGGCACCGCCCCAAGGAATTGCTGCAATAAGCCAAAATAACTCTTCGGCTTGGGCCTATCCGGCTAGACATGAGCCACGATATCCGTCATGGCAAGTCCGGACAATCTATTCAGCTCAGCCCACTCAGCCAACCGATCAGTCAGCGGAAGTGAACGCTCCGGACTATGGAATTGAGACCAAAAAAGCTCTTCCGTCTCGTGATCCTTTTGAATTCGGAAGTGCACAACAGCATCTGCCGCACTCGCCGCTAAGTCCATATAAGGATCCTCCGGACCCCACAGCTGGCCAAGCTGAGCGTACTTCGGATCCGTAAACCTCCTGCGCAGCAGAAAGGGCTTGCCAGCCACAATATCTCCGGCCTGGCGCAACTCCTCCTTTATAGCCCTCATCGCAGAACGGGCATCCTTGGCTTCGGCGGTGGCCTTCTTCAGGCCTTCTTGCTCCGCTTGGCGTTCTTTTTCAAGAACCTCATTGCGGTCGGTAACATCTTTCAACTTCACGGCCATTTCGGCCATCTCCTCCCTGCTTCGGCAGTGTGCAGCCCTTTCGGCTTCTAGCTCTTCGGCCGCCCTCGAGGCAGCCGCATCACTCCTTCTAGCCTGCTCCTTGGCTTGAGCAAGTTCTGCCCGAAGGCTGTCCACAGCAGCGGCACCATCTGCATTGAGCACACATGTTGTAAGGAGTGGGCTTCAGCCCCCTTACTAGGTGACCACAAAAAAAACCACCTTGTGACTCTTCAAGTCGCTTATTGACCAGTGCGATGTCCGCATCCGCAACGTCGAGTTGCCGCTTTAGTTCGGAAACTCCATCAGTCCGGCTGGCCACCGAACTATCCGCCACCTGCATAGGAAAGGCGAAAATCAATACCCGCGATTTTGATCCTCGGCACGCTGTCGCTCTCGACACCCTGCCGAGTCTCAGGGGCTACTATCTATACAGGGCGCACTTTATGTGTAAAACTGTCAAAGGGTATGTCATTTTTACGTACCTCAAACCCCGCCAGCAAGCTCCTGACGGCATCACGCAACCTGCCTTTGGCGGATGAAATTCTTTCAATCACCATACTCACAAGTGTACGGTGACCTTCTGAGATAGACGCCCTCTCAAGCTGATCCTTCAGCTCCCCCGGCCGCACACCAGTTGGTGCCGAACTATTCGGCCCTGCCGGACTCGGGGATACCCTCCGTGATGACACCTCAGGCTCGTCCGCCCTATCCGATGGTGCGGCAGATGGAGGCGTCTCGCTCTCCATCATCTCCGGACGAAGTTCCCCCGAAGACGAGCTCATCTGAGAAGGACAGAGATCCGAACTACAAGGTAAAAACTTTGGTTATCCTCAGAAGCAAAAATAGGGATGTCTCTTATTACATAACCCCACTCTTTCTACTTACGGCTCGCTGGAGGGCTGATTCCTTAGGGGAGATAGTGCGGCCGGGGCCTCCCCAGGCGCAGGACCCTCTGGTGAAGATCTCTTCCCCCGCTTCGAGGCCTTGGCCTCCGGGTTTTCGAAAGCGGTCCTCTTCTCCCCCTGGAAGGAGGGATTCTCGATCCCCCCTTTCTCAAAAGCCTCCTTGGTAGAGGCAGTAGTTCCTCTGTTTTCCCCTTCGCCTTCCTCTAAAGGCGCAACCTCCAGCATCCTGACTAGCACGGGATCCGGCGCGGTCTCCGGGAGAGGGGCCGGACATCGTATCAATTTCGCTTGTGCTATCCACTCTTGCTCAAGGAACGATTGGTTAAAAAGCAAATTCAAGAAGGTGCAAACGAACGGTGTGTCCGGACACAGGGATACTTACTTGCGTATCCGGGCGATTGCAGCTTAGGCCAGCGTCCTCGGTCAATTCCGGACACACCTCTTGTGATCCGAAGAACAATTTGTACATCTCCATGGGTGTCGTACCCATGAAGTGTTGGAGAGCTCATGGCCCCTCTGGATTGAATTCCCACAGACGGAGGGGGCGACGCTTGCAGGGCAGGAGACGCCAAATCAGCATAACCTGCATCACCATCACCAGATTGATCTCCCTCTCTTGGAGGTCTCGAATCCGGTCCTACAGTAGGGGTACGTCCTTTGACGGCCCCCAGTTGAGCCCTTGGTTGACCCACGACATCAGCCGCTGTGGAGGGCCCGTGCGAAAGATGGGTAGCGGCTTCTGCTTGCTGCCCCTAGGAGCGGTAATATAGAACCACTCCTGTTGCCACAAGCCGAGCTCCTCCTGGAAAGAGCCCTTGGGCCATGGAGCATTGGCCCTTCTGCT
The DNA here is from genome assembly GCA_963921465.1 of Triticum timopheevii. Taxonomy (NCBI): domain Eukaryota; kingdom Viridiplantae; phylum Streptophyta; class Magnoliopsida; order Poales; family Poaceae; genus Triticum; species Triticum timopheevii. The sequence goes on along the minus strand of OY997262.1, from coordinate 271,304,961 downwards.
TACAACCGCCCCGCCGCACTCAGCTTGACGCCCCTCGATCATCTTCGGCTCCACGTTGAAGGTCTTGAGCCACAAACCGAAGTGGGGAGTAGTGCGGAGGAAGGCTTTGCAGACCACGATGAATGATGAGATGTGGAGGATAGACTCCGGAGCCAGGTCATGGAATTCCAACCCGTAGTAAAACATGAGCCCTCTCACAAAAGGATCCATCGGGAAGCCTAAACCCCGACGGAGGTGGGATACAAACACGACCCTTTCGCCGGGCTCCAGGGTGGGAATGACTTGCCCTTCAACGGGCAATCTATGCGAAATCTCGTAAGTCAGGTACTTGGCTTCTCTCGGCTTTTGCACGTCCTCCTCCGTGACGGAGGAGGGCATCCACCGTCCCTGAGGGTCGGAGCCGGACATTGTTGAAAGTCCGAAGCGCTCGAATCTGGGGCTCTGGGTGTTGGAACTCGGGGCGAGGAGTAGATTCGATTGAGGATTGAAGAAAAGAAACGAGCCTTGGTCCCATTATAAAGAGGGAGAACACCAAGAGTTGTCCCCGTGGCTGTTCGGGACTCGCCTCCGATAGAGGAGGCGTGGCGACGGGCGCGGTTGGGTTACCCACGTCCGTATTGATGGGAATCCCGGAATAAGGGGAACACGATCTCTGCTTCGACAAGACGTGCCAAGGAAACCGCTTCGCTAAACACGCTGAGGTGGTACAATAAAAAACAATTCAAGTAAAGGATTGGTGGTGGTATGACGTCATGCCACAAAATACGTCAGCAGATTGAACTTGTGTACATATTATTCTCTCTACGGTGGAATGTGGAATTTATTTTGCAGAGCCGGACACTATCCTGGTGTTCACAATCTTCTATGAATTATTCGGAGGAGGAACTCGCCTTGCAATGCCGAACAATATGCGCGCCGGACTCATCGTCATTGAAGCCTGGTTCAGGGGCTACTGAGGGAGTCCTGGACTAGGGGGTGTCCGGACAGCCGGACTATCATCATCGGCCGGACTCCAAGACTATGAAGATACAAGATTGAAGACTTTGTCCCGTGTCAGGATGGGACTTTCCTTGGCGTGGAAGGCAAGCTTGGCGATACGGATATGTAGATCTCCTACCATTGTAATCGACTCTGTGTAACCCTAGCCCTCTCCGGTGTCTATATAAACCGAAGGGTTTTAGTCCGTAGGACACACAACCATTACAACAATCATACCATAAGCTAGCTTCTAGGGTTTAGCCTCCTTGATCTCGTGGTAGATCCACTCTTGTACTACCCATATCATCAATATCAATCAAGCAGGAGTAGGGTTTCACCTCCATCAAGAGGGCCCGAACCTGGGTAAAAACATCGTGTCCCTTGCCTCCTGTTACCATCCGCCTAGGCGCACAGTTCGGGACCCCCTACCCGACATCCGCCGATTTTGACACCGACAGAGGGAGAGAGGCCGATGGCTAGGAGGGGCACGCCAAGGGGGGAGTCCTACTTGGACTCCTAGTCAAAGTAGGATTCGCCCCCCCTTTTCCTTTCTTCCACCGGAGGGAAAGGAAGGAGGGGAGAAAGAGAAGGAAGGAGGGGGCCGCGCCTCCACCCCTTGTCAAATTCGGTTTGGGCAGGGGGGAGCATGCGCCACCTCGTGGCCCTTCTTCCTCTCTCCACTAAAGCCCACTAAGGCCCATTAACTTCCCCGGGGGTTCCGGTAACCCCTCGGTACTCCGAAAAAAAATACCCAAATCACTCGGAACCATTCCGATGTCCGAATATAACCTTCCAATATATGAATCTTTACCTCTCGACCATTTCGAGATTCCTCCTCATGTCCGTGATCTCATCTGGGACTCTGAACAAACTTCGGTCATCAAATCACATAACTCATAATAGAAATCGTTATCGAACGTTAAGCGTGCGGACCCTACGGGTTCGAGAACTATGTAGACATGACTGAGACACATCTCCGACAATAACCAATAGCGGAACTTGGATGCTCATATTGTCTCCTACATATTCTACGAAGATCTTTATTGGTTAAACCTCATAACAACATACGTTGTTCCCTTTGTCATCGGTATGTTACTTGCCTGAGATTCGATTGTCGGTATCATCATACCAAGTTCAATATCGTTACCGGCAAGTCTCTTTACTCATTTTGTAATGCATTATTTCGTAACTAACTCATTAGTCTCATTGGTTGCAAGGCTTATAGTGATGTGCATTACCGAGAGGGCCCAGAGATACCTCTCTGATACACGGAGTGACAAATCCTAATCTTGATCTATGCCAACTCAACAAACACCTTCGGAGACACCTGTAGAGCATCTTTATAATCACCTAGTTACGTTGTGACGTTTGATAGCACACAAGGTGTTCCTTCGGTATTCGGGAGTTGCATAATCTCATAGTCAGAGGAACATGTCTAAGTCATGAAGAAAGCAATAGCAATAAAACTAAACGATTGTTATGCTAAGGTAACAGATGGGTCTTGTCCAGCACATCATTCTCCTAATGATGTGATTCTGTTCATCAAATGACAACACATGTCAATGGTCAGGAAACATAACCATCTTTGTCAAACAAGCTAGTCAAGTAGAGGCATACTAGGGACACTCTATTTTTGTCTATGTATTCACACACGTACTAAGTTTCCGGTTAATATAATTCTAGAATGAATAATAAACATTTATCATGATATAAGGTAATAAATAATAACTTTATTATTGCCTCTAGGGCATATTTCCTTCAAGGTCCTCCCCACACAGGAGAAACAAGTAGGGCAAAATGGGATCTCCCTGTGGGAATCCTCTTGAGGGTGAGAAAACCGGCAATAGTTCACCATTAACCTTCACTTGGAAACTTATGGTGGTCACACAAGTCATAAAAAGTGATATCCAACGTTCGTGAAAACCAAGTTGATGCATTATTCCTTGCAAGTATGCCCATTCTACTCAGTAATACGCCTTGATTATATCGATTTTAACCGCACATCATCCCTGCTTCCCCCTCTTCCTCCTCATGGAATGAATACACTCATAGGCCACTAGGATTTTGTCGGTAATTAATCTTCCTGGAACGAAAGCACTCTGCTCATCTGCAATTATCTCATCAAGAATCTCCCTCAAACAGTTAGCTAGCAATTTGGAACAGAGTTTATAAAGAACATTGCAAAAAATAAATTGGCCTGTACTGTGTGATATTCTGCAAGTTTCTCGGCTTAGGTATAAGCACAATAACCATACTGTTCACCTCATTTGGCATTTGTCCTCCATTTAGGAAATTGAGGACAGCCAAGTTAACATCTGGGCCTATCAACTCCCAATGTTTCTAATAAAATCCAGCATGGAAACCATCACATCCGGGCGCCTTCGTAGGCCCCATAGCAAACAACGCAGCCTTCACTTCCTCCTCTTTTAACGGCCTCATGAGTCGTTCATTCATAGCATTTGTAATTTTAGGTGGCACATGATGAAGAACTACTTCTACTTCTGTATGTTCTTGGGCCGTGTACAAGCCAGTGTAAAACTGCTGCACCTCGGCGTGTATCTCTTCCTTGGTCTCACATAGCGAACCATCCGCAGCTTGGAGACTATGTATACGGTTCCTACTCTTGCGGGCTGCCGCTCGCACTTGGAAGAAGCCCGTATTGTGGTCACCTGCTTTTAGCCAATCCGCCCTCAATCTCTGGCGAGCCATGATTTCTTCTTTGTGAAGGAGATCAAAGAGTTGCCGGGCTAAGTCTTTCTCCTTCCCCGTCGATCCCCTAAATAAGGAGTTTGACCTTTCTTTCTCATATTCCTTATGAATCTTTTTGATCTTTCTTTTCACATCGCCAAACTTCTTAAAGTTCCAGTCTATAAGGTGAACTTGCATAGCTAACAGGGCATCTCCTAACCCTTGCAAGCCTTGTGACCCTGCACCCTGGATCCAACCCTGCAACACTATGTCATTATACGTTTCATCCGTCTGCCAAGGCTCCTCATATATGAACCCGCGTCTCCTTTCATCTACCCCGTGTGGTGATATCGACATTTTCAATGCCAGCATACAGTGATCAGATTTTGGAGAGAGGACGTGCTTCACAAATGATGCCGAATACAAACTCATCATTGCCGGGTTTGCTAGAAACATATCTAGATGAACCTTAACATTACAGCCACCTTGCTGCATGTTATCCCAAGTAAAAGGAACACCCTGGAAACTCAGGTCTTGTAATTCACAATCATCAAGGCACTGACGAAAACCATCCATTTGTCACTCTGGCCGATCATGAGCTCCAAAGTACTCAGAATTATCTGTAATTTCATTAAAATCACCGCCACAAATCCATGACACATCACTTTGATCTTTGAGCCATCTTAACAGATTCCAGCTTTCGACGTGTTCACTATGTCTAGCCTTTGCATAGAAACTCGTGAACCGCCAGACCTTATTATCACCCCCGAAATGTTCTTAACCATTACATCAATATGTTGATTCAAAAAATTATTGAGGGTTACATCAACTTCTTTGGACCAAAACAAGGCTAAACCTCCGCTAAGCCCTTGGAAAGAACATTAGTATAAGCACTGCTAACTTCTTGTTATTCAACATTTTTTTCTTCTTCATTCGCAAAAGAAAACTTCTTTTTCTTCTTCCAAAGAACATGAGCTAAATAGAAACAGTGTTTTTTTCATGCAAAAAGGAGCTAACTGGGATTGTTATAACAACTACTGATCTAAACGCTCTTATATTTCTTTATAGAGGAAGTAGATGATACCCCACGCATTGCTGCGGGAATCGGTTGTAATATATTTTATAAAATTTGATTGTGTGAAATATAAATATTTAAGTTAATAACATATGAACCAAAATTTAGAATATGTATACTTTATTATATTTGATTATGTATACTTTTAAAGTATTTATTAAATATAAATAGAATAATTGAATGAAAAATATTTTTCATGCATGGTTGCTTGTGGTGATGGGTCTTTTTCCATGCATGATTGCATGTTGAGATGAGTCTTATCTCATCCATAATTGTGTGATGATATGCCATGCTTGTATATTGAAATGAATAAATTAGTAAGAATGAATCTTTTAGGTATATAGAACAGGGTAACACTTCCAGCCAGAAGTCTCATCCACCAGACCACCGACCGATGCACATTTGCATCCAACGTTAAAGTCCACGTACTCCCTAACTACTCTCTCTGTATCAGTGTGTTAGACACATTACAAAATTCAAATAATCTCAAAAATTTTAGGCACGGTGCATTAATTACCCACCTCGTTCTTTGTTTCTTGCCGCTAAAAAGAAATCAGCCAATAGGAGACGTGAGACGTGTATGCATTCAATGAGTTGAGACTACTTAGCACAACATGCAGTGATTAGTTATCTTCATGCAATGGTATTAATTAGCAAATAAACATCAAGTTCTCTCGTTTTTCCCTCACCTTGGTCGCGGTGCACAACCTAAGGCTGCTTGTAATGGATAGTATCGTAAGTTAGTATCATGCATATGATACTACTGTATAATACTAGCTACCTCACTAATGCATAGTACTCCCTCCGGACCTTTTTACTCTGCATATTGGATTTGTGACAAGTCACACTTTGCAAAGTTTGACCAAATTTATATTAAAAAATATCAACATCTACAATATCAAATATATATACTATGAAACTACATTTCGTAATGAATCTAACAATGTTGATTTAGCATTATGAATGTTGATACTTTTTTCTATAAGTTTGGTCAAAGTAGAGATACTTTGAAAGCACATTTGCTTCCTTGGTGGTTTTGGTAATTCATATCAACATACATCTTATTGGACTAACACTTGTTGGGATCGTTGCATGGAAAACAAAAAATTCTACGCACACGCAAGATCTATCTAAGGAGATGCATAGCAACAACAGGTGAGAGTGTGTCTATGTACCCTTGTAGACCGTAAGCGGAAGCGTTTATTAACGCGGTTGATGTAGTCGAATTTCTTTGCGATCCAACCGATCGAGTAACAAACGTATGACACATCCACGTTCAGCACATGTTCAGCTCGATGACGTCCTCGCCTTCTTGATTGAGCAAGACTTTGAAGTTGTGGATGAGTTCCGACATCATGATGACGTGGTGACAGTGGTGGTGATGCTATCTTTGCAGGGCTTCACCTAAGCACTCCAAAAATATGATGGAGGGACAAAACTATGGAGAGGGGCGCCACACATGGCAAAGAGATTGTCATGGGTTGTGTGGCGCCCCTCCCTCTCATATATATAGGTTGGGGGGAGGGGAGGCAGCCTGGGGTGCGCCCCAAGGTGGCCGGCCAGCCCCCTTGGGTGCCTACCCTTTGGCGCCCCTTCCTTGTTTGGCGCCAGGGAGAAGGCATGAGGGGGTGGCGCACCCCTTCCTTTCTCCCATGACAAGGGGAAGGCAGGAGGGGCTAGCCCTCCCCCTTTCCTTCTCTAGGGCCGGCGGCCAGAGAGAGTGCGTGCCAGCCCCCTCGTGGGCTGGTGTGTGCCTCCCATTGGCCCATTAGGCCCATAGACCTCCCGGAACCCCTTCCGGTGATCAAATGAATACCCGGTACCCCCTGAAACTCTTCCGATGTCCAAACTTCATCATCCTATATATCAATCTTTACGTTTGGACCATTCGGGAACTCTGCTACCTCTTGAGCATGCATTGGTTTTCCCTTGAAGAGGAAACAGTGATGCAGGAAAGTAGCATAAGTATTTCCCTCAGTTTTTGAGAACCAAGGTATCAATCCTGTAGGAGATAACACGCAAGTCACCTAGTACCTGCACAAACAATCAAGAACCTTGCAACCAACGATATAAAGGGGTTGTCAATCCCTTCACGGTCACTCGCAAAAGTGAGATCTGATAAAGATAATAAGATAAGTATTTTTGGTATTTTTGTTGTATAGATTGGAAAGTAAAGATTGCAAAATAAAATAAATAGGAAACTAGACTTGTAGATCAGAAACTTATATGATGGAAAATAGAATATTATATGATGGAAAATAGACCCGGGGGCCATAGGTTTCACTAGTGGCTTCTCTCAAGATAGCAAATATTACGATGGGTGAACAAATTACTGCCGAGCAATTGATAGAAAAGTGCATAGTTATGAGAATATCTAGCCAATGATCATGAACATAGGCATCACGTCCGTGTCAAGTAGACCGAAACAACTCTGCATCTACTATTATTACTCCACACATCGACCGCTATCCAGCATGCATCTAGAGTATTAAGTTCATAAGAACAGAGTAACACATTAAGCAAGATGACATGATGTAGAGGGATAAACTCAAGCAATTTGATATAAATCCCATCTTTTTATCCTCGATGGCAACAATACAATACATGCCTTGCTGCCCCTACTATCACTAGGAAAGAACACCGCAAGATTAAACCCAAAGCTAAGCACTTCTCCCATTGCAAGAAAGATCAATCTAGTAGGCCAAACTAAACCGATATTTCGCAGAGACTTGCAAAGATATCAAATCATGCATATAAGAATTCAGAGAAGAACCAAATATTATTCATAGATAGACTTGATCATAAATCCACAATTCATTGGATCTCGGCAAACACACCGCAAAAAGTATTACATTGAATAGATCTCCAAGAACATCGAGGAGAACTTTGTATTGAGAATCAAAGAGAGAGAAGAAGCCATCTAGCTAATAACTATGGACCCGAAGGTCTATGGTAAACTACTCACACATCATCGGAGAGGCTATGGTGTTGATGTAGAAGCCCTCCGTGATCGATTCCCCCTCCGGTGGAGCGCCGAAAAAGGCCCCAAGATGGGATCTCATGGGTAGAGAAGGTTGCGGCGGTGGAAAAGTGGTTTTCTGGCTATCCTCGATGTTTTTAGGGTATAAGAGTATATATAGGCAGAAGAAATAGGTCGGTGGAGCTCCGTGGGGCCCACGAGGGTGGGGGCGCGCCTACCCCCTGGGCGCGCCCTCCTGCCTCGTGCCCGCCTCGCGGAGTACCAGACTTCAACTCCAAGTCTTCTGGATTGCATTTGTTCCAAGATAGATCCCCATGAAGGTTTCTTTCCGTTTGGATTCCGTTTGATATTCCTTTTCTGCGGAACACTGAAATAGGCAAAAAATTAGCAATTTGCACTGGGCCTCCGGTTAGTAGGTTAGTCCCAAAAATAATATAAAAGAGCATATTAAAGCCCATTAAACATCCAAAACAGATAATATAATAGCATGGAACAATCAAAATACGTTGGATATGTATCAAGCATCCCCAAGCTTTATTCCTCCTCGTCCTCGAGTAGGTAAATGATAAAAATAGAATTTTTGATGTGGAATGCTACCTAGCATTATTATCAATGTATTTTTCTTTATTGTGGCATGAATGTTCAGATCGAAAAGATTCAAGACAAAAGTTTAATATTGACATAAAAATAAGAATACTTCAAGCATACTAACAAAGTAATCATGTCTTCTCAAAATAACATGGCCAAAGAAAGTTCATCCCTACAAAATCATATAGTTTGGCTATGCTCCACCTTCGTCACACAAAATACTCAAATCATTTACAACCCCGGTTTCAGCCAAGTAATTGTTTCATACTTTAGTATTTTCAAACCTTTTCAACTTTCACGCAATACATGAGCGCGAGCCATGGACATAGCACTATAGGTGGAATAGAATTGTGGTTGTGGAGAAGACAAAAAGATGAAGATGGTCTCACATCAACTAGGCATATTAATGGGCTACGGAGATGCCCATCAATAGATATCAATGTGAGTGAGTAGGGATTGCCATGCAAAGGATGCACTAGAGCTATAAATGTACGAAAGCTCAATAAAAGAAACTAAGTGGGTGTGCATCCAACTTGCTTGCTCGTGAAGACCTAGGGCATTTGAGGAAGCCCATTGTTGGAACATACAAGCCAAGTTCTATAACAAAAATTCCCACTAGTATATGAAAGTGACAAAATAAGAGACTCTCTAAAATGAATATCAAGGTGCTGCTTTGAAGCACAAGTGTGGAAAAAGGATAGTAACATTGTCCCTTCTCTATTTTTCTCTCATTTTGTTTTAGAGACCCCCCTTTTTGGAGAATCTTTCTCTTATTTTATGGCCTTTCTCTTTTTTTATATGGACTTTCTCTTTTTTTATTCCTCGCATGGGACAATGTTCTAATAATGAAGATCATCACACTTCTATTTATTTACAACTCAAGAATTACAACTCGATACTAGAACAAAATATGACTCTATGTGAATTCATCCGGCGGTGTACCGGGATGTGCAATGACTCAAGAGTGATATGTATGAAAAAGTTATGAAGGGTGGCTTTGCCACAAATACGATGTCAACTACATGATCATGCAAAGCAATATGACAATGATGGAACGTGTCATAATAAACGGAATAGTGGAAAGTTGCATATCAATATATCTCGGAACGGCTATGGAAATGCCATAATAGGTAGGTGTGGTGGCTGTTTTGAGGAAGATACAAGGTGGGTGTATGATACCGGCGAAAGTTGCGCGGTACTAGAGAGGCTAGCAATGGTGGAAGGGTGAGAGTGCGTATAATCCATGGACTCAACATTAGTCATAAAGAACTCACATACTTAATGCAAAAATCTACAAGTCATCAAAATAAAGTATTACACGCATGCCCCTAGGGGAAGGTGTAGGTGTCAAAACCGGCAGATCTCTGGTAGGGGGTCCCGAACTGTGCGTGTAAGGCTAATGGTAACAGGAGGCTGGGGACACGATGTTTACCCAGGTTCGGGCTCTCTCGATGGAGGTAATACCCTACTTCTTGCTTGATTCATCTTGATGATATGAGTATTATAAGAGTTGATCTACCACGAGATCGTAGAGGCTAAACCCTAGAAGCTAGCCTATGATTATGATTGTTGTTGTCCTACGCACTAACCCTCCGGTTTATATAGACACCGGAGGGGGCTAGGGTTACACAGAGTCGATTACAGAGAAGGAGATCTACATATTGAATCGCCAAGTTGCCTTCCACGCAAAGGAGAGTCCCATCCGGACACGGGACGAAGTCTTCAATCTTGTATCTTCATAGTCCAACAGTCCGACCTAAGTATATAGTCCGGCTGTCTGGATACCCCTAATCCAGGACTCCCTCAGTAGCCCCTGAACCAGGCTTCAATGATGATGAGTCCGACGCGTAGATTGTCTTCGGCATTGCAAGGCGGGTTCCTCCTCCGAATACTCCATAGAAGATTTTGAACACTAGAGAGAACAAATTCCACATACCACTGTAGAGAGAACAATATTCCACAAATCTAATCTGTTGACAACTTTTTGTAGAGTAACATCACGCCACGGCCCGGTCATTATTCGAACCGTTTTTCACAACCAGCTACTGCACATATTGCGAGGCGGTTTCCTTGGCACGTCTTGTCGAAGCAGAGATCGTGTCCCCTTATTGCGGGATTCTCATTAATACGGGCGTGGGTAACCCAACCGCGCCATCAACCATGGCGCTTGGGGAATAAGCGATTTTAACGGGCAAGAGGGGAGGCACATGGTTTCTACCGCCTTTATAAAGAGATAAGGATTCCCCTTTTTCACCCACGCCTTCTTCCTCCATTGCTCATCCGCTCTCGCACTCTCGAGCTCCAACGCCCAAGTTCTCACCTTCTCCGTTAAGCCATTCCAATCATGTCCGGAGCGGGAGGCAAGTGGATGGCCTCCTCTGTTATGGAGGAGGAAATTATGAAGCTTCAGGAGGCCGGATACTTCGCCGCAGCCATCACGCACCGGCTCCCAGACAAGGGGCAGATCACGCCCACTCCGGAACCCCACGAGAGGGTTGTATTTCTCCCCCACTTCGTCCGTGGACTGGTATTTCCCCTCCACCCGTTTGTCCGCGGGCTCATGTTTTACTACGGGCTAGATTTTCATGATCTGGCCCCAAATTTTGTCCTCAACATCTCGGAGTTTATCGTCGTGTGCGAGGCCTTCCTCCGCATCCAACCCCACTTTGGCCTGTGGCTAAAGATCTTCAACGTGAAGCCGAAGATAGTGGGTGGTAAGCAAGCGGAGTGCGGAGACGCCATGGTGGGCAAGATGCCCAACGTTACCTGACTCGAAGGCTCCTTCGTGAAGACCATGAAGGGGTGGCAATCGGGGTGGTTCTACATCACCAAGCCGCGCGACGCCAACTGGGCGGCGGCCGCCGAATTTCGATCCGGCATACCCATGCGGCTCACCTCCTGGGAAAAGAAAGGCTTGGCCTGGGGTGCCCCTGCGGAGCTGATCGGACTCGTGAACTATACCAAGAATATGATGGGCAAGAAGATCAAGCTCGTCAACGTGGTCCAGGTCATGCTCTTCCACCGGATCCTCCCGTGTTAAAGACGGGCATTCAATATGTGGGGGTTTGATTTGGCCAAACACCAGATGATGCAGGAGCTCTTCGATACGATGCACAAAGACGTCTGGAAGGTGTTGTTCAAGGCCACCGAAGTCCCCCCTCCCCTCACCGAAGCCAGTGGACTCAGCGCAAAGCTCCCTGCCAATTCGGTAAGCCTTCTGTATTTCCAGATGAGTTTTTCCCAGTATGTTCGTGAGGGGAGTCTAAGCCACCGTACTGATTTAATAGGAATATGTGGTGACGGAGGAGCGGATCAACTGTCTGGCACTGCTACCTGAAGATCCAGCAACCGCTCTCCTGATGGACATGCTGGTTCCGGCGCCTTACAAGGTGCCAGAGAAGAAGGCCAAGAAGAAGGCCATCAGGACCAGGAAAGGTCTCCGGCGCAAGGCTGTGTCGGACGCATCGTCCAAACATGCCAAGGCGCCCTCCTCCAACGAAAACAAGGAGGAAGAAGAGGAAGTCCCTCCCCCAACCAGGGAGGAGAAGAAAAGGAAGGCCGCCCCATCCGGGGAGGCCGAAGGGTCCAAGAAGGGAAGAACCCTCCCTCCGGACCAATCCACCACCGCCGCCTACAGCGATGAGGAGTGGCTGCCAGGGACATGCCCCGGGCCAAGTCGTAAGTGTCCGAATACTATCTTCCGGTATGTTTCGCTTTATTGCTTTCTGACATGTTAAACATGATTATACAGTCCATCCAAAGCCCATATAAATGTATCCCCCTCGGATGGGTCATTGAGTTTGTCGGAGATGAACAGCTATTCGCTCCCGACGGCCACATCCCCCTGGCCCGCAGACAACACCGAGGTGTTGTCCCAGAGGATACTAGAGTAGGGGGAGACAATTCTGGAGACGCCGCAAGGTGAAATCCCAGGCGCCAGGCTCATGGGGGAAAAGACCCCATGGATCTTGACGACGGGGGCCACAGCAAGTCCGGGTCCCGGCCGGACACTGCACCGGAACCTCGAATGGTTCCGGATTCAGGTTGGCAGCCCCTTGCTAAGGAGGGTGAGCCGCCTGTTATGATGACCTCTGTCCAACCAGAGGCATCGGACAATTTGCTGGAAGCGCTTCACGGCGCTTCCATTGACGAAGAGCACCGTACTCTTATGAGTACGGTGATTGAGAAGGTTCGGACAGCCAAAATCTGGTTGACCGAAGTATGTGCCAGCCTCCTAACAGGCTTTGAGGTAAGTAATCACATGATGAGAAAATATCATAGCATAGATAGTAGCCCCTGATGCTCTGTTTGGTGTTCGGAAAGAAAAATCAAACAGAGGATCAAAAATGTCCGCAGGAGTCTAATCATGTTATGTGTATGTGAATAAGCAGGCATCGCTGCTGGCCGCTGCCGCTCGCACTACGGAGGTCTCTGGACTGAAGCAGAACCTGAGGCGGGCCGAGGAAGAGCTCGGCCTCGTGAAGAGGCAGCTTGAGGAGAACAAGGATAAGTGATTTCCCGTTCATGTGTTATATGGAGGAAAATTTATGATGCTAATACAAGCAACCTGAATTTTAATTGGGGCCATGACCGAAGTTGCGGCCCTGAAGAAAGCGCTGTCCGAGGCCAAAGACAGGGCGGCCAAGGAGTGCACCAAGCGCGAGAGGCAAGATGCTTGGGTAAATGAGTTCCAGCAAGAGCTCCAGGACTTCGTCAAAAAATGCGAGTCCCTGGAGCGTGACTCCAAGACGCGAGAGTCCGAGCTTGCGAAGGCCCTCCAGAGCATGCAAGACGCCAATGCCGAAGCCCAAAAGTCCCTCCAGGAGATCCAGGCGGCCAAGAAGATAGCGGCGGGTAAGGCATTCATTATGCAAAGCAAGCATGTGAAGGAGACTTTCTTTTTTTACTTACCTGAATTCGGAGCTCTCCAGGAGTGTCCGCTGATCTGCCGCACAGCATATCGGATGCCGCGGAGTTCTTCCGTGCAGAAGAGGGGAGCTCGACGGAGAAGCTGTTCTGGTCCCAGTATATCGGGGCCGAACATCCGATGCCCTCGAGTGACCAGCTGAAGCAACTGGTCGAACTACACAAGGCGGCCGAACTAGCCATGAAGGATTTTATAGTCCGGCTGTGGCCTGGCGAACCGCTGCCCGGCAGCTACTTCGGCCTTGTAAAGCGGATGGTGCATGCCTGTCTGCGGCTTGAAGTCATTAAGTGGTCCATCTGTATTGAAGGTGCGTGCAGGGCCCTCGCCCATGTAAAAGTGCACTGGTGAAAGTGCGTTATATCGACTAGAGGGGGGTGAATAGGCGATTTTTATGAATTCTTCACTGAGGAATTTTCTGGTGAGGAAATTCCTTAGCGAAGAACTACTTGCAGCGGAATAAGTACTCAGAAGTAAACATAACAGGATACAAACATAGTCATCATGATGAAATGAAGACTAACACAGAGTACGGAAAGCGTAAACACAGGATAACAAGATGAAGACAAACAGACTGAAGAAATTGAACTGAGGAATTTGTGAAAGTCTTCAGTCAAAGTCTTCAAGCACAGATATGAACAACATTCAACACAGTAATGAGGAAATGAAAGAGTTGAGGAAATAGAACCAGTTAGTTGGTGAAGACAATGATTTGGTAAACCAGTTCCAACTACTGTCTCAGTTGTACGTCTGGTTGGAGCGGCTGAGTATTTAAACTCGAGGACACACAGTCCCAGACACCCAGTCTCTGAGCCGCAACTCAGGACACCCAGTCCTCACCGTATTCTCCTTGAACTAAGACCACGCAGGCCTCGTCCAATCACTCGTGGTAAGTCTTCAGGTGACTTCCAAACCTTCATAGACTTGGTCACTCGGCGATCCACAATTCCTCTTGGATGCTCTAGACCTTGACGCCTAACCGTCTGGAAGAAGCGCAGTCTTCAAAGGTAACAAGCATCGGATCCACACAGGATCAATTTCTTCAGTGATGCTCAATCACTTTGGGTTTGTGGGGGTTTGGTTTTGGGATTTTCCTCACTTGATGATTTTCGCTCAAAGTCCTCGGAGGATGGGTTGCTCTCAGATGACAAGTGTCAAGTTCTCTCGGAGCAGCCAACCAGCTAGTGGTTGTAGGGGGCGGCTATTTATAGCCTAGGGAGCAGCCCGACATGATAAGACATAAATGCCCTTCAATGATATGACCGTTAGGTGGATAAGATATTTTGGACAGCCGGTGCGCAGCACAGCAACGGTCGGAAATTTGACTCTCAAATTCCTCAGGGCTATCATGTTCCTCACTGTGTAGGCAATTCGCACTGGCGAATTCCTAACTCCTCAGTCAGAGCAAAGTCCTCAGTGACCAGAAGAACTGCGTCTCTGTCACTGAAGAAATTGACTGAACTGTATGAGATTTCCAATGGCTTCACTCGAAGGGATTGGTAGGTGTAGGATTTTGAGTTGAGCATCACATGGAAAATTTTCCTTAGTATTTCCTCGACCCCCTTTAACAGTACGGTGTTTCCTATGACTCAAGAAAGAGAAAATGAAACTACGAAAACAAAAGTCTTCACGCTTCATATTCCTCGAATGAATATCAAGTCTTCAAGGTCACACCAATTTCTTCACTTTCAAAGTCTTCAGAAAGTCTTCAGAATATCAAAGTCTTCAGTCGAAGAACTTCATTTTTAGGGGCCGACTTTCTCTGTAAATATCAAACTCCTCATAGACTTATAGACCTGTGTACACTCACAAACGCATCAGTTACTTAACCTATAAGTCTTCAATACAACAAAATCACTAAGGGGCACTAGATGCACTTACAATCTCCCCCTTTTTGGTGATTGACATAGGTTAAGTTTTCAACGGGGATAAACATATGAAGTGTAAATACTGATATTGAGGAATTTGATTGCAAGATATAGAAGAACTCCCCCTGAATATGTGCATAGTGAGGAATTTGCTTTTGAGGCAATGCACATTTTAAGAATCGAATCATGGAGATCTCCCCCTATATCTTGTAATTCATACATGCATTTGATATATAATATGAAGAGTTTGAAATGCATGATGAAATATGGTGCCTGATGAGATTCAGCATGCGTGCAATAATATTAACGAGGAATAAGCATGCAGAATAGCACATCAAAAGTTTCAGAGCTCAGTGCATCAAAAGCATCAGAGCACGACCAAAAGTATCAAGGCACCATCGGATTTAAGATTACAACTCGATCCAATAAAAGTTTCGGAAGAACGAGAGTTGTAACTTAACAAAACGCCCATAATATAAACCCGCTTGAAGGCTAACTCAGATTTCTCCCCCTTTGTCATCAAATGACCAAAAGGGTCAAAACTGAGGACTAACGCCCCTGAAGATTTTCAAGTCGATGGAGGAGCGCCAGCGTTGTCGGGGTTGTTTGTTGAAGTAGGGCCTGCCACAGTGTCGTCCAAATCTTCATGTTCATCAGTTTCACGCGATGAAGAATAAGAACTGGCCACCAGATCAGGAACTTTGACTCTCTTGAATTTCTTCGGAGGTGGTGCGGACCAATCAAATGCTTCCTGGAGACGCATAGTCTTCAATTCTTCCGCGGAATATACATGAGTGAGAACAGCCCAGGTGCGGTTGAGGGTTTCATGAAGGTGATACTAATTTTTCTTCACTGCATTATGGGTTGAGGTCATGTTGTGAAGAATTGCAGCAAATTGACGCTTCACCCATTTGTGATTGCGATCAACCATCTGATGAAGACTGAGGAGTAACTCACGGTCAGTCATCACCCTGGGTGCTGTTGCTTGAGGCTTTTGCTTAGCTGAGGTATTTGCGGCAGTGTCATGTGTTGCAGAATCGTCATTGGTGGAGTAAGAAGTAGCTAGACGGAATTGACCATCCAATGAATGAGTGCCTTCATCAAGCACAGCAGCTGTCTTGCCCTTATCATCAGATGATGAAACTGGTCGCTTGAGGACTTCAATGGGCGGCAAGTAGCTACCATGGTTCAGAGTGTCAGCCTTGTAATTCAGTGAAGATCTTGCCCTTATGAATCTGATAATCCAAGGCGCATAGGGCTTCAGCTCAAAAGGTGACATTGCAACATTAGCCAGAGTCCCCATGAAGAAATCATGGAAGTTGACGGGAACGCCATGAATGATGTTGAAAAGCATGTTCTTCATGATGCCAACAACATCTTCATCATTTGAGTCGTGGCCTTTGATAGGACTCATTGTCTTCGTCAGGATTCGATAGACAGTCCGAGGCACATACAGCAATTCCTTGACGAGGAATTTGGTTCGAGGGGCCTGCCCTGGCTTCAAAGGCTTCATGAGCACTTGCATATAATGATCAGTCAGTTCGCGGTCATTGTAAATGCAACGTGCACTGTCATGGGGAGGATCAAGAGGAAGGACACGAAGCAATTCAGTTGCTGGTGCCTTGTAGTGAGTGTTTTCTGTCATCCAATCCAGCACCCATGAATTGACATCATCAGCATCTCCGGTGATATGCAAAGTGGCATAGAACTGAAGAATGAGTTCTTCATTCCAATCACAGATATCAGTGCAGAAATTCAGTAGTCCTGCATCGTGAATAACTCGGAGAACTGGCTCGAAGCACGGCAGAGATTCCATATCCACATGAGGAATATGCTCATGATCGAAGATTTTGTCCTTGTCAAAGAGCACTAAGGAATAGAAGTTCGCTTGAGTAGCAGTCCAGAAGCGTCTTTTCCTTATGCGAGTGTCGTGGGAAATGAGCACCTATGGGGCAGGGCCCCTTTCGGTCCGGCAAGGGAGCAGAGAGCGCACGAAGAGCAGATCGAGCCGAAGCACGCGAGGGATTTTACCCAGCTTCGGAGCTCTCTGGAGAGATAAAACTCCTACTGCTGCTTTGTGTTTCTATTCCGTTCTTGCTTGAGAGTGTGGGTGTGTTGTAGTTTCGAATGAGTCGAACCCCTTCTACGTGCGCATGGGCCTCCTTTTTATAGTTTAAAGGGGTCACTAACAGGTGGCAGCGTAGAGAGAGGGGTAAAAAAGTGAAAACGGGGGTTGGTACAACCGCTACCAACAGTGCCCCCTACCTAAATCTGACGGTAGGGGACAATCGCATTTAATGCCCGTCCGCCTCGCCCAACAGTGCAGAGAAGCGACCGTTAGGGGCGCCACCGCCTGCCACGATGGCCTTCCCGTCATCTCCACTTGTCACCTCGCACCGCTCGGCTTCACAGCGCCCCGCCACGTGCTCCTGGGATGGTCCTGGGGCGACACGTCGTCGGATGCGCTGGAGCGTGGGTGCAGAGTGGCAGCCTCGCCGCAGCAAGCACCTTGCCACGGTCGTTGTCTTGCCGCACCCGAGAGCTTGCCGCTCGTCGGGTCTTGCCGGGACGCACGACGCGTTGCGGCAAGTTCTTCGTAGTGCCTTGGTTGGCCTTCCCGGCAAGCTCCTCTTGCCGGGGCCTTGTCCTTCCCGGCGAGTTACTCTTGCCGGGGCATCGTCTTCTTAGTTAAACACTTTGTTCTTGAATGCAGTAATAGGAATAGCGAAGGATCTTGGCGGACGCCCGGCAAGCCTTGCCGCGGGACGCTGCGACTGCCTGTGCACAAGTTCGGGATACTAAGGTACCCCTACTTTAGTACACCGACAGGAGCCCCCGGTCCTGGGCCATAAACGGTGCCGAGCGCTGTTGGTCCAGGCCCAAGACAGGGCACGGGCACACGCGGCCTGGGTCCATACCAAATCTAACTCCACATCCACCGCGCCCTCCCGTAACGGCACGCGTCAAACGCGGCGTCGTGGGAGAGATCATGGGCAATTCTTTAATCAGGAAAGGCGTAACGTTCGCCTCTCCTCTTTATAAGCAGGGGAAACAGGGCCGTTCCCCCACCTTCGCCACTTGCAGTTCCTTCCTCAGAAAGCTCCGCCGCTCCCCTCCGCTTCCCAAGCCGAAAGAGAGCCGTGCTCCGCCGTCGCCGCCGCCGTCGCCGCCGTCGCCGCCAACCTCCTCTACTGCTTCCGCCATGTCTCTGAAGACCGGGAAGAGCGTGAAGTCGGCCGAGGCACTGCGGCTGGAGGCGCTGCGCAAGGAGCGAGCACTCTTCCCCCCGAGCTCACCCCAAAGGTGCTGTGGGAGGAGTTTTATCTCTTCTGGTCGACGGAGACGCGGGCGCATCCGCGCACGCCGGTGCTCTCCGCCGAAGCTTCCACTTCCAAGTGGTGCCCAAAAGGGTACTATTTATTTCCGGTGTTCCTCTATTGTGGGCTCTGCCCACCTTTTTCTGATTTCCTCTGCAACATCATGAATACCTATGGGTTTCATCTTCTTGATTTCACCCCCAACGCCGTTCTAACAATGGCGGTTTTCGCACACCTCTGCGAGAACTTCGTTGGCATCCACCCAAATGTTGCTCTTTTTTGCCACTATTTCACCCCCCGAGCCGAGAAAGGAGAGCCATTAGCTGGCGGAGTTGCCTGGACCTCACGAATTGGCATGAAGGAGGTGTATCTGGCGGGCGAGCTCCGCAGCAAGTGGGATGAGTGGAGGGCGGAGTGGTGCTGGATCATTGACGCCAATCCGCAGCCATTCACCAACCTGCGCCAGACCCGGGTAGTGCGCGGCAGCGACTGGAGCGCTCTGTCGCCGGACGACGCCAGGCTAAAGATTGCCACCACTCGAATCCTCCGGCTGAGGCTTGCCGGGCTCACAGCAGGGGCAGTTGGCGCGGATTTCCTTCACCGTTGTATCGCCCCTCTGCAGAAGAGGGGGAGGCCCGCCTGGCTATTTGGCGGCCCGACGGATATCATGAGGCTGCGTCCAGGCCTCAACTTCAACTTCACAGTTCTGGAGCTTGACGGGATGCTGAAGGAGCTGTTCAAGCATGACGCCAACCATCCAGAGTGGTTCAAGCTGCCGCAGGGCGTCATCCCATTGTGCAACAACTCCCAGCGTGATCGCATCTGCGCAATGATGCCAGAGTGCGACTCGCACGGGATAAGCCCAACTTGGATGGTTCCCGCCGACAACGTCGTGCGGCAATTCTTCGATGTCTTGACGGAGGTAGCAGTCAATGCCGACGAGCAGAGGCTCCTCACCCGCGACACCACCGACGACGAGATGTGGTACATCGCCACCAGGGCCGAAGAGGCGGCGGCAGCCGCCGCTGCGGGCGAGTTCGGCTTCACGTTGGAGGAGGCAGAGGCGGCCGAGGCGGCAAGCCTTGCCGACCGGGAGGACCTTGCCAGAGGGGTCGTTGGCGAGGGGGAGCCCGAGGTCCAAGCGAGCGAGCCCGCCGAGGGCGCGAGCGGCCAGCTGTCCTCGAGCAGCTTGCCGCAGGCGGAGCCCCCAGCGCAGCCCCAATTCCAACCAAGAAGGCGCCTCCGTCGAGTTGGAGACACAGCAGGGCGGCAAGCAAGCCAACAGCCGCAGCGTCGTGGGACGCGCTCCACCGCGGCAAGTACCGTTGCAGCGGGAGCGTGTCAGGCCGTGCCGGCAACTGAGGCGGGGTTTTCCCGGGCTGCCACGCCCGATCCTGCCGCAGCTCCCAGCAAACGTCCAAGGGAGACTACTCCTCCGCCTCGCCGCGCAGAAAGGGTACCAGATTTCGACCTCTCTGCGCTGAGCTCCGACGAGGAGGAAGAAGAGGAGGAGGAGTAAGGCTTTCTTCTCACTGTACTTGTTTTTCTTTCATCTTTGTTGTTGCTTGTCTTGTATCTGATTTGCTTCCCTCTGAATCCCTGTTCCATTTCAGGACTCTGGCCGAGAGAGCGGCGAAGAGGGCCAAGGTTCCTGTGGTTGTCATCGAGGACGATCCTGCTGTGATGGCAGAAGACACGTCCGAGACCACCTTGACAGACCCGGTTCCTTCTCCTCGCAGCAGCCCCCAGCACAGCCCCCAGCGTAAGTGTTTGGTTCACTTCCTGTTGTGGGGCGCGCATGGGTGTTTCTTCTTTTGCTGACATCTTGATTGTTGATTCATTTGTGTAGGAGCAGAACAGGCCCATCAGGAGCAAGCAGAAACCGCCCCGGAGGTGCTGTCTGCTTCAACTACGCTGCCAAGGGGCGGTTTCCCGACAAGGGAGCGCTCCCCGGCAAGGGAGAGGTCACTGGCAAGGGACGGAACCAGTAAGCCCTTGGTGGAGGAACCCATGGTCACAGAGCCCAGCACAGGTAACCTTCCTTGTCGGAAATCTTCCCTTGGGTTTTTCTTCTGATCTTCTTTTTGGATCTTTGCTTGACTTTTTCTTCCTCTTCCTGTCTTCTGATCCCCCTCTTACAGACCCGATGGAGACTGAGGCCATCGGCGAGGAAGGCGCGCGCGGCAATACTGAAGATGCCGCCGCTGACGAAGAAGAGGCCGGCGCTGACGAACCCGCCGACGAAGAAGCCGCCAAGGCTGCTGGCGCAAGAGCTGGCGAGGGGTCCGGCGATCGTACTGATGACCCGGAGGGTGCAGGAGGGCAAGGCGCTGCACCGACCGCCGACCCCTCCGCCGCTGATGCAGCGCCGGGCTCCGAGGAGCCCCAGCCAGGCGCCTACTTGAAGGCCGGCGAGGGCGTATACATCAAGCTTCCCAGGGCATCGAGCTCCAGGGCGCCGGTCGAAGGAGAAGAGTTTGACGGGGAAGTACTCGCCTCTGCTGGGCTGGCAGTGGTTGACGCGCCCAGCAGCAGTAGTGGCGAGTCCGAGGAGGAGCAGTTGCTCCGGAAGTTGGTGTCACTCTACCGCGCCCGTCAAGCGAAGCTTGAGTCCCGGGAAGCGCTTGTCGCGCGGGTGGGAGTTGACATAGAAAAGCATGCGGAGGAGCTCAAGAGCCGCAACCAGGAGGCCCTCCGGTCCATTGCGGAGGAAAGGGCGCAACTTGACGAGGCGAAGAAGGCGTTCATACTGGAAAAGGCTGAAGCCAAGGAGCAGCAGAGGCTCGCCGCCGAGGAGCTGTCCAGGCGGGAAGGTGAACTGACACAGAAGAAGGTTAATCTGGACCGCCACGAGGAGGGGCTCGAGGCCCGGGAGCAATCACTTGGCGTGGCACTCAAGGAGGTGAAGGATGCCACCGCAGCTGCTGAGGCCGCCAAGAAGGAGTTAGAGGTGAAGGTGACGCAGCTGGAGGCGAACATGAAGGGGAAGAATGAAGAGCTTGCCGCACTCCAGCGCGAACGCAAGAAGGATGCACTTGCCCATGGCGATCTGCAAGTTCAACTCGCTGAGAAGATCAAGGAACTGAGCGCCGCCAAGGACTCGAGCGCTGATCTGGAGCTGAAGCTGGCCACCTTGACGGAGACGCTGGACGCCGCCAAGAGGCGAGAGGATGACTTGAAGAAAGAGGTCAAGAGCAACGAAGAGCTGCTGACGAGGGCTGCCGAGACTCAGAACACCTTCAAGGTCACGGTGGAGCTCTGGACGGAGGGCCTCGTCAACATCGCTGCATCCATCTACGAGGAGCTGGCGGAACTGGACTTGGCGGGCTTCGGGTACTCCACTGACGAAAATCTCCAGCCCAGCACCAAGCTTACTCTTTTCTTCAAGGGCGTGGTGACGGCCCTGCAGCAACTCCGGGAAAGGATCCCGAAGAAGCTGGCGGACGAGTCGCGCGCAATCTGCGCCAAGGTCTTGGAGAAGGTGTTGGTGAAGATACTCTTCCACAACCCGGGCCTCGACCTCACCCGCGTCCTCAAGAAGCTGCCAGCGGGTGCTGATCTTGAAGAACTCAAAGCCATTGTCGCACTCATCGTGGACAAGGTGAATGAAGTCAGGAGGGTTGACGGCGAGCGCGTGGATTAGGCCATCCTTCTTCTCCTTTACTTGTTGCTGTTTATTTACGTCATGAGAACAATTTAGTCAGTGCCGCAACAAGTTACTTTTGTAATATAACTTTATTCCGGGCAATGCTTGCTATGCTATCTCCTTTACTTGGTCCTTTTCTTTGTATATTTTTACCCTACGCTTTTAGGGAACTTGCCGGCACGGGCACGCTTGCCGCGAGTGCTGAGTGCGGAACATCAGCAGCTTCGCTTGTCGCGAGTGCTGAGTGCAGAACATCAGCAGCTCGCTGGCGGTGCCGGCTCCGGCAAGAAACCTTGCCGCAACTAGTTGCAGCGCACTTAAGTTGTTGAGCGGACTCGAAACAAAGTAAGGGCGCAACAAGCTACGAGGAGGTTCCTCCGCACACAGGTTTCCCATACAAAGCAGAGTCGTTCAAGGAGGATAGCTTAAAATTTTAAGAACTGATCATGCTCAAACTTTGGCAACTTAGCTTTTTTTTTTGTCGTCTGTGTCCCGGCAAGGCCATACTTCTTTGAACGACGCTCGGTCCACACCTTTATCCTCTCCTTCACCCCCGGTGAACTTGTGGGCGAAGGAACCTTCTTTTTGAGAAAAAAGAAAGAAGAGAAAATAATGATATGGGGCCTTAAGGCTCGTTATTGCTTACCGGGGGCAAGTGCTGCACAAAGTGTCAGATAAAACATGCAAAAAAGAAAGAATGCATGAAGTTTGACAAGATGTGCTGAGCATGCGAACTTTATGCACGGGATCTGCGCCCGGCTTTGTACAAAGGGTTACGTGCAACAGCGGCAAGGCTTGTACAAAAGGTGGTTGCCAGAACAGGTTCAGGCAACCGCGCCTTATGGGTAAAACTTACGAAGATGCTCTATGTTCCAGGAGTTGCTCACCGGAAAGCCATCTTCGGTCTCAAGGCGGACAGCGCCAGGCCTAGTGACTCGTTTCACCCGATACGGGCCTTCCCACTTTGGCGTCAACTTGTTTGAATTCTTGGCGGATTGAACGCGCCGAAGAACAAGGTCGCCTTCCTTGAAGCTTCTGGCGTTAACTTTGCGGCTATGGTAGCGACGCAAAGCTTGCTGGTATCGAGCAGCTCGTACCGCAGCCTGAAGACGATCTTCCTCGAGGAGCAGCACGTCATCTTGCCGCAGCTGCTCTTGCTCAAGCTCATCATAAGCGAGCACTCGAGGCGATCCGTATACGAGTTCCGTGGGGAGAACTGCTTCTGCTCTATAGACTAGAGCAAAAGGTGTCTGGCAAGTGGCTCAATTTGGCGTCGTCCTGATCGACCAAAGAACCACCGGCAGCTCCTCGATCCAATTTCTTCCGCACTTGTGCAGCCTGTTGAAAGTTCTGGTCTTGAGCCCGCGCAGCACTTCAGCATTTGCCCTCTCCGCTTGACCGTTGCTTCTCGGGTGAGCAACAGAAGCGAAGCAGATCTTGGCACCAAGATCTTGGATGTACTGCATGAAGGTGCGGCTCGTGAATTGTGTGCCATTGTCGGTGATGATCCTGTTAGGGACTCCGAAACGGCAAACAATTGACCTGAAGAACTTGACTGCTCACTGTGCAGTCACCTTCCTCACTGCTTCCACTTCAGGCCACTTTGTGAACTTGTCGATTGCAACGTACAAGTACTCAAAGCCCCCGACAGCTCGGGGAAAGGGGCCGAGGATGTCAAGCCCCCAGACCGAAAATGGCCAGGATAAAGGGATTGTTTGGAGAGCTTGAGCTGGTTGATGTATCTGCTTGGAGTGGAACTGGCACGCTTCACACTTGGTTACTTGTGCAGTTGCATCCTGGAGGGCTGTCGGCCAGAAGAAACCTTGCCGGAAGGCTTTGCCGGCAAGTGCTCTTGCACCAATGTGGTGACCACATATGCCTCCATGTATCTCCGCCAACAGCTGCTGTCCATCTTCCCGGGAAATGCACTTCAATTTCACTCCGTTGAATCTTCTTCTGTACAGTATGTCATCGACAAACTGGTACATACTTGATTGCCGGGCTACTCTCTCCGCTTCTTCTTGTTCTTCGGGAAGTTCTCCTGTCTGAAGGAAATGGACGATCTGCTGTGCCCATGCCGGAGCTTGTGGCTCAACGACAAGGACTAAAGGCGCAAATGCTACTGCGGGAACATCTGCTTCCATGGCAAGAATCTGTGATTCAGCCGGAGCGTGATGCTCCCCGGCAAGCGTGTCGGGACACAGCTTGTCGGGAGCGTCTGCTTCAACGAAACAAACCCTAGGGCTTGTCGGAGCAGACTGCTCCTCAGCACTGTCGGTGTTGATCTTGGGGACTTTCTTGGGTTGATCGCGGCGAGCTCGCGGGTCCGACGACGCGTTGGAGTCGGTGTCGACGTTGGCCCGGCGAGTTGGCGATCTTGGCCTTCGGGGTGGGGAGTGCACGGTGGTGGCACCCCCAGCGGTCTTGTCGGCGTCGGCTTGCGCCCGGGCGTCTTGCCGGGGCTTCGATGTGCTCGGTTGCCGGGGCTTGTCGCCGTTGGCGAAGCCGATGAGGCTCTGAATGGTGGCCCTCCAGTCGTCGATCTTGTCTGGCGCTGGAGGGTAGTCTAGAAGCAGCTGGGCTCGGGCCAGCGCTTCCTCTGGAGTCTTGGGTGGCGGTGGCGGGCGACGCGAGGTGCGGGATATGCTTAAACTTCTAACAGTGTTAGAAGGAGCAACATCTCGCCCAGGCGACCGTACTACGCTCGTGCCAGCGTGTTGGCGTGCATGTTGGCCTTGAGCGTCCCACGACCCACCAGCTTGGCCTTGTTCTAGCGCGAGTACGGTGCTAGGAGCACCGTGGCGTTGTCGATCCTACACCTCCTGGGAGGGGTGCGGCGGATGTACAGACGCTGAAGCTTGTGGGGCTTTGTCCTTGGACCGGGTGACGATGTGAGTCCCTCCGCCGGCGCCCGCTCCTCCGCAGGCGTCCACCCCACCGCCCGTTTGCTCCGGTGGCGGTAGGATAGACGTAGACGGAGCGGCCACCTCCGAAGCCTTCTTCTTCGGTGGCATGTCGATGAAGATGTTGATGTAGCGCGTACGAACGCCGGATCAGGTTCGCACAACCTCGACGCTCCCCTACCTGGCGCGCCAGAGATGTCGTGGGAAACGAGCACCTATGGGGCAGGGCCCCTTTCGGTCCGGCAAGGGAGCGGAGAGTGCACGAAGAGCAGATCGAGGCGAAGAACGCGAGGGATTTTACCCAGCTTCGAAGCTCTCCGGAGAGATAAAACTCCTACTGCTGCTTTGTGTTTCTATTCTGTTCTTGCTTGAGAGTGTGGGTGTGTTGTAGTTTCGAATGAGTCGAACCCCTTCTACGTGCGCATGGGCCTCCTTTTTATAGTTTAAAGGGGTCACCAACAGGTGGCAGCGTAGAGAGAGGGGTAAAAAAGTGAAAACGGGGGTTGGTACAACCGCTACCAACAGTGCCCCCTACCTAACTCTGACGGCAGGGGACAATCGCATTTAATGCCCGTCCGCCTCGCCCAACAGTGCAGAGAAGTGACCGTTAGGGGCGCCACCGCCTGCCACGACGGCCTTCCCGTCATCTCCACTTGTCACTTCGCACCGCTCGGCTTCACAGCGCCCCGCCACGTGCTCCTGGGATGGTCCTGGGGCGACACATCGTCGGATGCACTGGAGCGTGGGTGCAGAGTGGCAGCCTCGCCGCGGCAAGCGCCTTGCCGCGGTCGTTGTCTTGCCACACCCGAGAGCTTGCCGCTCGTCGGGTCTTGCCGGGACGCGCGGCGCGTCGCGGCAAGTTCTTCGTAGTGCCTTGGTTGGCCTTCCCGACAAGCTCCTCTTGCCGGGGCCTTGTCCTTCCCGGCGAGTTACTCTTGCCGGGGCATCGTCTTCTTAGTTAAACACTTTGTTCTTGAATGCAGTAACAGGAATAGCAAAGGATCTTGGCGTACGCCCGGCAAGCCTTGCCGCGGGACGCTGCGACTGCCCGTGCACAAGTTCGGGATACTAAGGTACCCCTACTTTAGTACACCGACAGCGAGCAGAGTCATATGGATTGTAATCAGTGAAGAACACATGCTCAGAAAAGAAGTCTTCAGCCTTGAATTTTTGCTTGCTCGAGAACGGATTCTTCGGTTTGGGCAGAGGGATGTCAGTGATTTGCAGCACAACCTCAGGAATCGTGATCTCAGGTGCTTCAGGCTGAGGAATTTCTGGTTCCTCTTCTTGTGCAGTTTGGGGATCAGCAGCAGGTTCTTCAGCACTAGCGGCTGGAATTTCTTCATGAACAGACGATGTGGGACGAGTTTCTTCAGAGCCCATTTGAATAGTTGTAGCCGGGGACTGAGGAATTTGTTGAATCTGAGTGAAGAGAGGAGTATTGGGATGCTGACTTTCCCAAAAGTCATCGTTCATCAGTGGTGTAGTGCATCCAATATCCACGTCTTCATCTTCTTTTTCAATTTCCTCAACACCAGCCTCTTCAGCTGTGAACTGAGGCATGGGTGAGGAAACGACTGGCGGTGAAGGGAATGCTTCCACTTCAATTTCTTCATCAAACTGTTCTGAGGTAGCAACAGAGTGATTTTCTTCATCAGATCCGCTTGGGATCTTGTAGTCTTCTCCATAAGGAACAATTTCCTTAGACGACATGGAGGAAATGGGAACGACATCAATGGGATTTTCAAGCGAGCTGGTCATTGGCTTCATTTTCTTCGCAGCCGAAGAATTTGACGCAGCTGATGCCTTCCTCTTCTTCACTGCAACTCGCTCTGCAGCCTTGGTCTTCTTCACTTCATAGGCAGAAGGAAGAATTGGAGTTGGTGTTGGCACATGAGGAGCTGAGGACTGTGGTTCAGTTTCTTTAGGCGCAACTGGTGCAGTTGCCCTGATCTCTTCAGTTTCTTCAGGCGCACCACTAGTGGATGCCCTGGGAATTTCTTCAGCGGCTGGAATGGAGTCATCAGCCCTGGAACTTGTATTCTCATCAGCAGGCTGAAAGTCATCAGCAGTGCTGGCATGTTCTTCAGCAGGCTGAGCAGAGTCTGCAGCCTGAGGATTTTCTTGTTGCGATGGGGCTGCAACAGTTGTCATTTTCTTCGTCAAATTGACAAATCTCACTTTGGCTCCTTGCCAATCAGCATTGTAAGCATCGAAATCTTTGCTGAGGGCTTGGATTTCAGATTGAGCTTTGAGAAGTTCTTCAGGAGTCAGGTTGATGATGTTCTTCTTCAGAAGCTTGTCCTTTCTGGCTTGTGCTCTCTTTATCGCACGAGCCTTTTCAAATTTCCATTTCTCTTCAGAGATGAAATGGTTCAGCATATGACTTTGACCAGGAGTCAGAGGCAGATCAGGCATGGGAGTGTTTGGATCCTGATGCCATAAGTCGATGAAGTCAAGGATCTTCTTCGGATCCAAAAGCAGAGGCACAGTTGTTCCTTTGGCTCTAGTGGCCTTTGCCAGTCTGTCTCTGATGATTTCTGCAAGTTCTTCATCAGAAGCCTCGTCATCAGAGGGCACTTGGAAAGCAACCTGTTTCTTCCTTGGACTTGGCCGAGGACCGCGTCCAGCTGTTGCTTTTGTCTTCAGCAGAGTGGGGCCTGATGAGGACATTGGTGCAGCTGAGGAACTTGCTGAGACACCAGAAGCAATCGAGAAACCCTGAGACCTTTGACATGTAGCCAGATGCACAAGAGTTGAGGACTTGGAGGGAGCTGCTGAGGACTTTGATGGAGCAGCAGTAGTCTCAGGAATTTGCCGTGAGGGCGCGGCTGAGGAACTGGGCCGTGAGGGCACTAATGGTGAAGCACTTGGCTTGCGAGCAGGCTTCTTCGGCATTGATTTCCTCGGCTTGACCGAGGTCTCAGCGGCAGCAGCAGCAGCAGAATCCTCATTGAATTTCCTCACTGCCTCCTTGGCCTGTCTTGCCAATTTGGCTTGGCGCCTAGACCATTCTTCAGGAAAGTCTTCACCACGCTTGATGCTCGTGGGATCAGCGACTTGGCCAGGTGCCAATGGAGCTCTTGGGCATGGAGGGTTTAAGGCGAATTTCTTCATGTACTTGGGAGTAACATAGCGATATTCCCTCCATTCTCGTGCCCATCTTCGTTCTATCCTCTGAATGCGCACTTTGCGCTGATTTTTGTTCTCTTTGCCAAACTTGGCTTCATCAGTTGTGCAATAATCTTTGTATATTTCATCAGGGATCTCGAAGGCTGTCATGACTTCCGGTTTCTTTCCTCCTTTCTGCGGTCTCTTTCCTTCTGCCATTTTCTTCAGATGTGGAATTTGAACAATAGAACACTCTGAAGAAGTATGCAGTTTTTCTTCGAGGAACACTGCAAATGAGTTAAGTTGATGAGAACCTAGTGATTCAGCAGCGGACATTGAGTACCTGTGAACAGAGTGTAGGTGCGAGGAATTTGGAGAGGTCATATGCGTTCTCAGAAGGTTTTTCGAAAAGACAAGTTTTGAGGAATTTGACCAGTTGAGCCTTGAGGAATTTCACTAAGCGTTCTTGTCTTAGGTTCCAGAGTTGCACAGATTGAAAATCCACACAATTGAGGAATCTTGAAGAAATGAGTGCTTGGAGAGATGAATCAAGAGCATACAGTGTGTGAGGTGTTCATATGTGAAGATTTGAAGAATAAAACACCTTTGAAGATTTTCAGAAAAGTTTGAGAATCAAAGCAAGTAATAAAAGTGACTTTTAATTACCCGAACTAAAGAACACGACGAACAGAGATGAACCATGGTGAAGTTCGTCAAGTTAGATCTCCCACGCCCTAACTTGGCAGAGGGAGACAGTTACGGCGGCGGCGGAGTGAAGATTTCCGCAGCCGGCGCGAGTACGACGGCGACGAGGTCGAGGCAGTGAAGCTCTTCCTCACCGACGGCGATGGAGTAGCGGCGGCGCTAGGGTTTGAGGAGATCTCGAGCGAGAGACAGCGACCGAGCGGAGTAAATGAAGTAAGGAAGGGAGAGGGGTATTTATAGCCACGGTAAAAACTGTTCGCCCGAAGATTTTGGGACGAACATGCCCCTGCCCTTTCTTCTTCACGCGACATGTGTCACCCACATACTGTGCAGATGAGATCGTGTAAGATCGTGGGTGAATAAACTAATGCATCGTGGGATGCGGAACGGTTTGAGCGGTAAAACCGAAAATCTGGATAAGATTTGTTTTAAAAATTTCGTTCGCAATTTCTTCAGCTGACAAGGACACAGTGACGACTTTGAACGAGTTTCAATCAGAACGCACATGAAGAATTTGTGAATAGATTGGGTTGAGTATAGCATAGAGGGGGAAGGGTCCGATCACATTCACTTAGCAGAAATTGCAACTTGAAGAAATAGCCAATGAAGAAAAACGACGGAAACAGTGAAGATTTTGCAAAGTTGAAGAATTTGTAAAACTGAAGAATTTGAAAAATGTGGAAAAACTCAAATTGAAGATTTTCAACTTTTGTGGTGGCGTAACCCACCGTATAAGAATGATGATTTCAGACACCACTTACAATTGTCGTAGGGTTCTGAGAATCAAATTCTTCATTAATTTCTTCACACTTAGAGTGTTATTCTTCATTGATTGAAGAAAAACGTTTCTTCATGTGTTGCACATGTAAGTCATCAATTCTGCATAAGGGTTAGGATGTGTGTCCTTTTCAAAGAACATTCGAAGATTCTAAGATATTTAGCTCACACCGCAACTTGCTAAATCTCTTGTCATCCAAGAGCTTAGTGAAGATATCAGCTAGCTGTTCTTCATTCTTTACATGCTCGATGGAGATATCGCCCTTCAACACATGATCACGAAGAAAATGATGACGAATCTGGATGTGCTTAGTCTTCGAGTGCTGAATTGGGTTGTGAGCAATCTTGATGGCACTCTCATTGTCGCAGAGGAGAGGCACATTCTTCACATTGACGCCATAGTCCTTGAGGGTTTGCTTCATCCAAAGCAGTTGAGCACAGCATGAGCCAGCAGTAATGTATTCAGCTTCAGCAGTAGACAGTGATACGCAGTTCTGTTTCTTCGAGGACCAACAGACCAAAGATCGTCCGAGGAAATGACAAGTGCCAGATGTTGACTTGCGGTCCACACGATCACTAGCATAGTCAGAGTCAGAATATCCAATGAGATCAAAATCAGAGCCCTTGGGGTACCATAATCCTAGTGTTGGTGTGTGAGCTAGATATCGAAGAATATGCTTCACAGCCTTATGGTGTGATTCCTTCGGTGCAGCTTGAAATCGGGCACACATGCAAACACTAAGCATTATATCTGGCCTAGATGCACATAAGTACAATAAAGAACCAATCTTGGAGCGGTATACCTGTGATCGAAGTCAATACCATTTTCATCAGTGCATAGATGGCCATTTGTGGGCATAGGAATTTTGACAACTTTGCAATCTTGCATGCCGAATTTTCTCAGTACGTCCTTGAGGTATTTCTCCTGAGATATGAATATGCCATTGTGCTGCTGACGAATTTGAAGACCTAAGAAGAATTTCAACTCTCCCATCATAGACATTTGATATTCTTCACTCATCATATAG
Organism: Triticum timopheevii; assembly: GCA_963921465.1. NCBI lineage: Eukaryota > Viridiplantae > Streptophyta > Magnoliopsida > Poales > Poaceae > Triticum > Triticum timopheevii. Next base: position 271,274,373 of record OY997262.1, on the reverse strand, counting down.
GAAAATTCATCACTATATCGTTGGTTAGTACAGCCAAAGATAATATCATCAACATATATTTGGCACACAAACAGTTCACCCATATGATTTAGTAAAGAGAGTAGGGTCGAGTGAACCGGGTGTGAAGCCATTCTTCACAAAGAATTCCTTCAATGTATCATACCACGCCCGAGGGGCTTGCTTGAGGCCATAGAGGGCCTTATTGAGACTGAAGACTTTGTCAGGATTCTTGGGATCTTCAAAACCTGGGGGTTGAGCAACATATACTTCTTCCTCAAGCTTACCATTGAGGAATGCACTTTTCACATCCATTTGATATAAGATGATATCATGATGGTTAGCATAGGCAAGTAAAATGCGAATAGCCTCAAGTCTAGCAACAGGTGCAAAAGTTTCATCGAAATCAATTCCTTCAACCTGTGTGTAGCCTTGAGCTACTAGTCGTGCCTTATTCCTCACCACAAGGCCATTTTCATCTTGCTTGTTGCGGTAGATCCACTTTGTGCCAATGATATTATGCTTGCGAGGATCTGGGCGATTGACCAATTCCCAGACATTGTTCAGCTCGAACTGATGTAATTCTTCTTGCATAGCCTGAATCCACTCCGGCTCCAGAAATGCTTCATCTACCTTAGTGGGGTCTGTGATAGAGACAAAAGCATAGTGCCCACAAAAGTTAGATAAGTGTGAGGCTTTTGAGCGTGTGAGAGGACCTGGTGCGCTAATGTCATCGATGATCTTCTCCACTTGCACTTATTTTGCAACGCGTGGATGAGTTGGTTGTCGCTGAGGATTTTGATCAGCATTTTCTTCAGCACCATTTTCCTCATCATGTTCTTCAGGTGCATCAGCTCAACGTTCCTCACGAACAGGTGTCGGTGTACTAAAGTAGGGGTACCTTAGTATCCCGAACTTGTGCACGGGCAGTCGCAGCGACCCGCGGCAGGGCTTGCCGGGCGTCCGCCAAGATCCTCCACGGCTACTTTGATGCCATTCAAGAACAGAGTACTCAAGCTAAGGCCCCGGCAAGAGGAGCTTGCCGGGAAGGCTAACCAAGGCCCCGGCAAGAGGAGCTTGCCGGGAAGGCCGACCAAGGCCCCGGCAAGAGGAGCTTGCCGGGAAGGCTAACCAAGGCCCCGGCAAGAGAAGCTGGCCGGGAAGAAGACAAGACCCCGGCAAGAGGAGCTTGCCGGGAAGGCCATTCAAGGCATTCCAAGAAAACTTGTCGCGACGCCCGCGCGCCCCGGCAAGGCCCGGCGAGCGGCAAGCTTGCTGGTGCGACAAGATAAGGGCCGCGGCAAGGCACTTGCCGCGGCAAGACTGCCACTCTGCGCCCGCGCTCCAGCGCATTCGACGACGTGTCGCCACAAGATCGCTCCTGGTGCACGTGGCGGGTAGCTGTACAGCATGGCGGTGCGAGGTGGCAAGCGAAGCAGACAAGGAGGCCATCGTGGCGATCGGTGGCGCCCCTAACGGTCGTTTCCTTGCACTGTTGGGGCGACCGGACGGGCATTAAATGCCCTTGTCCCCTGCCGTCAGAGTTAGGTAGGGGACACTGTTGGTAGCAGTTGTACCAACCTCGCAGCAGCCCCCAGCACAGCCCCCAGCGTAAGTGTTTGGTTCACTTCCTATTGTGGGGCGCGCATTGGTGTTTCTTCTTTTGCTGACATCTTGATTGTTGATTCATTTGTGTAGGAGTAGAACAGGCCCATCAGGAGCAAGCAGAAACCGCCCCGGAGGTGCTGTCTGCTTCAACTACGCTGCCAAGGGGCGGTTTCCCGATAAGGGAGCGCTCCCCGGCAAGGGAGAGGTCACCGGCAACGGACGGAACCAGTAAGCCCTTGGTGGAGGAACCCATGGTCACAGAGCCCAGCACAGGTAACCTTCCTTGTCGGAAATCTTCCCTTGGGTTTTTCTTCTGATCTTCTTTTTGGATCTTTGCTTGACTTTTTCTTCCTCTTCCTGTCTTCTGATCCCCCTCTTACAGACCCGATGGAGACTAAGGCCATCGGCGAGGAAGGCGCGCGCGGCAATACTGAAGATGCCGCCACTGACGAAGAAGAGGCCGGCGCTGACGAACCCGCCGACGAAGAAGCCGCCAAGGCTGCTGGCGCAGGAGCTGGCGAGGGGTCCGGCGATCGTACTGATGACCCGGAGGGCGCAAGAGCGCAAGGCGCTGCACCGACCGCCGACCCCTCCTCCACTGATGCAGCGCCGGGCTCCGAGGAGCCCCAGCCAGGCGCCTACTTGAAGGCCGGCGAGGGCGTATACATCAAGCTTCCCTGGGCATCGAGCTCCAGGGCGCCGGTCGAAGGAGAAGAGTTTGACAGGGAAGTACTCGCCTCTGCTGGGCTGGCAGTGGTTGACGCGCCCAGCAGCAGCAGTGGCGAGTCCGAGGAGGAGCAGTTGCTCCGGAAGTTGGTGTCACTCTACCGCGCCCGTCAAGCGAAGTTTGAGTCCCGGGAAGCGCTTGTCGCGCGGGTGGGAGTTGACATAGAAAAGCATGCGGAGGAGCTCAAGAGCCGCAACTAGGAGGCCCTCCGGTCCATTGCGGAGGAAAGGGCGCAACTTGACGAGGCGAAGAAGGCGTTCATCCTGGAAAAGGCTGAAGCCAAGGAGCAGCAGAGGCTCGCCGCCGAGGAGCTGTCCAGGCGGGAAGGTGAACTGACACAGAAGAAGGTTAATCTGGACCGCCACGAGGAGGAGCTCGAGGCCCGGGAGCAATCACTTGGCGTGGCACTCAAGGAGGCGAAGGATGCCGCCGCAGCTGCTGAGGCCGCCAAGAAGGAGTTAGAGGTGAAGGTGACGCAGCTGGAGGCGAACATGAAGGGGAAGAATGAAGAGCTTGCCGCACTCCAGCGCGAACGCGAGAAGGATGCACTTGCCCATGGCGATCTGCAAGTTCAACTCGCCGAGAAGATCAAGGAACTGAACGCCACCAAGGACTCGAGCGCTAATCTGGAGCTGAAGCTGGCCACCTTGACGGAGACGCTGGACGCCGCCAAGAGGCGAGAGGATGACTTGAAGAAAGAGGTCAAGGGCAACGAAGAGCTACTGACGAGGGCTGCCGAGACTCAGAACACCTTCAAGGTCACGGTGGAGCTCTGGACGGAGGGCCTCGTCAACATCGCTGCATCCATCGACGAGGAGCTGGCGGAACTGGACTTGGCGGGCTTCGTGTACTCCACTGACGAAAATCTCCAGCCCAGCGCCAAGCTTACTCTTTTCTTCAAAAGCGTGGTGACGGCCCTGCAGCAACTCCGGGAAAGGATCCCGAAGAAGCTGGCGGACGAGTCGCGCGCAATCTGCGCCAAGGTCTTGGAGAAGGTGTTGGTGAAGATACTCTTCCGCAACTCGGGCCTCGACCTCACCCGCGTCCTCAAGAAGCTGCCAGCGGGTGCTGATCTTGAAGAACTCAAAGCCATTGTCGCACCCATCGTGGACAAGGTGAATGAAGTCAGGAGGGTTGACGGCGAGCGCGTGGATTAGGCCATCCTTCTTCTCCTTTCCTTGTTGCTGTTTATTTACGTCATGAGAACAATTTAGTCAGTGCCGCAACAAGTTACTTTTGTAATATAACTTTATTCTGGGCAATGCTTGCTATGCTATCTCCTTTACTTGGTCCTTTTCTTTGTATATTTTTACCCTACGCTTTTAGGGAACTTGCCGGCACGGGCACGCTTGCCGCGAGTGCTGAGTGCGGAACATCAGCAGCTTCGCTTGCCGCGAGTGCTGAGTGCGGAACATCAGGAGCTCGCTGACGGTGCCGGCTCCGGCAAGAAACCTTGCCGCAACTAGTTGCAGCGCACTTAAGTTGTTGAGCGGACTCGAAACAAAGTAAGGGCGCAACTAGCTACGAGGAGGTTCCTCCGCACACAGGTTTTCCATACAAAGCACAGTCGTTCAAGGAGGATAGCTTAAAATTTTAAGAACTGATCATGCTCAAACTTTGGCAACTTAGCTTTTTTTTTTGTCGTCTGTGTCCCGGCAAGGCCATACTTCTTTGAACGACGCTCGGTCCACACCTTTATCCTCTCCTTCCCCCCCGGTGAACTTGTGGGCAAAGGAACCTTCTTTTTGAGAAAAAAGAAAGAAGAGAAAATAATGATATGGGGCCTTAAGGCTCGTTATTGCTTACCGGGGGCAAGTGCTGCACAAAGTGTCAGATAAAACATGCAAAAAAGAAAGAATGCATGAAGTTTGAGAAGATGTGCTGAGCATGCGAACTTTATGCACGGGATCTGCGCCCGGCTTTGTACAAAGGGTTACATGCAACAGCGGCAAGGCTTGTACAAAAGGTGGTTGCCGGAACAGGTTCCGGCAACCGCGCCTTATGGGTAAAACTTACGAAGATGCTCTATGTTCCAGGAGTTGCTCACCGGAAAGCCATCTTCAGTCTCAAGGCGGACAGCGCCAGGCCTAGTGACTCGTTTCACCCGATAAGGGCCTTCCCACTTTGGCGTCAACTTGTTTGAATTCTTGGCGGATTGAACGCGCCGAAGAACAAGGTCGCCTTCCTCGAAGCTTCTAGCGTTAACTTTGTGGCTATGGTAGCGACGCAAAGCTTGCTGGTATCGAGCAGCTCGTACCGCAGCCTGAAGACGATCTTCCTCGAGGAGCAGCGCGTCATCTTGCTGCAGCTCCTCTTGCTCAAGCTCATCATAAGCGAGCACTCGAGGCGATCCGTATACGAGTTCCGTGGGGAGAACTGCTTCTGCTCCATAGACTAGAGCAAAAGGTGTCTGGCCAGTGGCTCGATTTGGCGTCGTCCTGATCGACCAAAGAACCACCGGCAGCTCCTGGATCCAATTTCTTCCGCACTTGTGCAGCCTGTCGAAAGTTCTGGTCTTGAGCCCGCGCAGCACTTCAGCGTTTGCCCTCTCCGCTTGACCGTTGCTTCTCGGGTGAGCAACAGAAGCGAAGCAGATCTTGGCACCAAGATCTTGGACGTACTGCATGAAGGTGCGGCTCGTGAATTGTGTGCCATTGTCGGTGATGATCCTGTTAGGGACTCCGAAACGGCAAACAATTGACCTGAAGAACTTGACTGCTGACTGTGCTGTCACCTTCCTCACTGCTTCCACTTCAGGCCACTTTGTGAACTTGTCGATTGCAACATACAAGTACTCAAAGCCCCCGATAGCTTGGGGAAAGGGGCCGAGGATGTCGAGCCCCCAGACAGAAAATGGCCAGGATAAAGGGATTGTTTGGAGAGCTTGAGCTGGTTGATGTATCTGCTTGGAGTGGAACTGGCACGCTTCACACTTGGTTACTTGTGCAGTTGCATCCTGGAGGGCTGTCGGCCAGAAGAAACCTTGCCGGAAGGCTTTGCCGGCAAGTGCTCTTGCGCCAATGTGGTGACCACATATGCCTCCATGTATCTCCGCCAACAGCTGCTGTCCATCTTCCCGGGAAATGCACTTCAATTTCACTCCATTGAATCTTCTTCTGTACAGTATGTCATCGACAAACTGGTACATACTTGATTGCCGGGCTACTCTCTCCGCATCTTCTTGTTCTTCGGGAAGTTCTCCTGTCTGAAGGAAATGGACGATCTGCTGTGCCCATGCCGGAGCTTGTGGCTCAACGACAAGGACTAAAGGCGCAAATGCTGCTGCGGGAACATCTGCTTCCACGGCAAGAATCTGTGATTTAGCCGGAGCGTGATGCTCCCCGGCAAGCGTGTCGGGACACAGCTTGTCGAGAGCGTCTGCTTCAACGAAACAAACCCTAGGGCTTGTCGGAGCAGACTGCTCCTCAGCACTGTCGGTGTTGATCTTGGGGACTTTCTTGGCGTTGATCGCGGCGAGCTCGCGGGTCCGACGACGCGGTGGAGTCGTTGTCGAGGTTGGCCCGGCGAGTTGGCGATCTTGGCCTTCGGGGTGGGGAGTGCACGGTGGTCGCACCCCCAGCGGTCTTGTCGGCGTCGGCTTGCGCCCGGGCGTCTTGCCGGGGCTTCGATGTGCTCGGTTGCCGGGGCTTGTCGCCGTTGGCGAAGCCGATGAGGCTCTGAATGGTGGCCCTCCAGTCGTCGATCTTGTCTGGCGCTGGAGGGTAGTCTAGAAGCAGCTGGGCTCGGGCCAGCGCTTCCTCTGGAGTCTTGGGTGGCGGTGGCGGGCGACGCGAGGTGCGGGATATGCTTAAACTTCTAACAGTGTTAGAAGGAGCAACATCTCGCCCAGGCGACCGTACTACGCTCGTGCCAGCGTGTTGGCGTGCATGTTGGCCTTGAGCGTCCCGCGACCCACCAGCTTGGCCTTGTTCTAGCGCGAGTACGGTGCTAGGAGCACCGTGGCGTTGTCGATCCTACACCTCCTGGGAGGGGTGCGGCGGATGTATAGACGCTGAAGCTTGTGGGGCTTTGTCCTTGGACCGGGTGACGATGTGAGTCACTCCGCCGGCGCCCGCTCCTCCGCCGGCGTCCACCCCACCGCCCGTTTGCTCCGGTGGCGGTAGGATAGACGTAGACGGAGCGGCCACCTCCGAAGCCTTCTTCTTCGGTGGCATGTCGATGAAGATGTTGATGTAGCGCGTACGAACGCCGGATCAGGTTCGCACAACCTCGACGCTCCCCTACCTGGCGCGCCAGAGATGTCGTGGGAAACGAGCACCTATGGGGCAGGGCCCCTTTCGGTCCGGCAAGGGAGCGGAGAGCGCACGAAGAGCAGATCGAGGCGAAGAACGCGAGGGATTTTACCCAGCTTCGGAGCTCTCCGGAGAGATAAAACTCCTACTGCTGCTTTGTGTTTCTATTCTGTTCTTGCTTGAGAGTGTGGGTGTGTTGTAGTTTCGAATGAGTCGAACCCCTTCTACGTGCGCATGGGCCTCCTTTTTATAGTTTAAAGGGATCACCAACAGGTGGCAGTGTAGAGAGAGGGGTAAAAAAGTGAAAACGGGGGTTAGTACAACCGCTACCAACAGTGCCCCCTACCTAACTCTGACGACAGGGGACAATCGCATTTAATGCCCGTCCGCCTCGCCCAACAGTGCAGAGAAGCGACCGTTAGGGGCGCCACTGCCTGCCACGATGGCCTTCCCGTCATCTCCACTTGTCACCTCGCACCGCTCGGCTTCACAGCGCCCCACCACGTGCTCCTGGGATGGTCCTGGGGCGACACGTCGTCGGATGCGCTGGAGCGTGGGTGCAGAGTGGCAGCCTCGCCGCGGCAAGCGCCTTGCCGCGGTTGTTGTCTTGCCGCACCCGAGAGCTTGCCGCTCATCGGGTCTTGCCGGGACGCGCGACGCGTCGCGCAAGTTCTTCGTAGTGCCTTGGTTGGCCTTCCCGGCAAGCTCCTCTTGCCGGGGCCTTGTCCTTCCCGGCGAGTTACTCTTGCCGGGGCATCGTCTTCTTAGTTAAACACTTTGTTCTTGAATGCAGTAATAGGAATAGCAAAGGATCTTGGCGTACGCCCGGCAAGCCTTGCCACGGGACGCTGCGACTGCCCGTGCACAAGTTCGGGATACTAAGGTACCCCTACTTTAGTACACCGACAGCGAGCAGAGTCATATGGATTGTAATCAGTGAAGAACACATGCTCAGAAAAGAAGTCTTCAGCCTTGAATTTTTGCTTGCTCGAGAACGGATTCTTCGGTTTGGGCAGAGGGATGTTAGTGATTTGCAGCACAACCTCAGGAATCGTGATCTCAGGTGCTTTAGGCTGAGGAATTTTTGGTTCCTCTTCTTTTGCAGTTTGGGGATCAGCAGCAGGTTCTTCAGCACTAGCGGCTGGAATTTCTTCATGAACAGACGATGTGGGACGAGTTTCTTCAGAGCCCATTTGAATAGTTGTAGCCGGGGACTGAGGAATTTGTTGAATCGGAGTGAAGAGAGGAGTATTGGAATGCTGACTTTCCCAAAAGTCATCGTTCATCAGTGGTGTAGTGCATCCAATATCCACGTCTTCATCCTATTTTTCAATTTCCTCAACACCAGCCTCTTCAGCTGTGACCTGAGGCATGGGTGAGGAAACGACTGGCGGTGAAGGGAATGCTTCCACTTCAATTTCTTCATCAAACTGTTCTGAGGTAGCAACAGAGTGATTTTCTTCATCAGATCCGCTTGGGATCTTGTAGTCTTCTCCATAAGGAACAATTTCCTTAGACGACATGGAGGAAATGGGAACGACATCAATGGGATTTTCAAGCGAGCTGGTCATTGGCTTCATTTTCTTCGCAGCCGAAGAATTTGACGCAGCTGATGCCTTCCTCTTCTTCACTGCAGCTCGCTCTGCAGCCTTGGTCTTCTTCACTTCATAGGCAGAAGGAAGAACTGGAGTTGGTGTTGGCACATGAGGAGCTGAGGACTGTGGTTCAGTTTCTTCAGGCACAGCTGGTGCAGTTGCCCTGATCTCTTCAGTTTCTTCAGGTGCACCACTAGTGGATGCCCTGGGAATTTCTTCAGCGGCTGGAATGGAGTCATCAGCCCTGGAACTTGTATTCTCATCAGCAGGCTGAAAGTCATCAGTAGTGCTGGCATGTTCTTCAGCAGGCTGAGCAGAGTCTGCAGCCTGAGAATTTTCTTGTTGCGATGGGGCTGCAACAGTTGTCATTTTCTTCGTCAAATTGACAAATCTCACTTTGGCTCCTTGCCAATCAGCATTGTAAGCATCGAAATCTTTGCTGAGGGCTTGGATTTCAGATTGAGATTTGAGAAGTTCTTCAGGAGTCAGGTTGATGATGTTCTTCTTCAGAAGCTTGTCCTTTCTGGCTTGTGCTCTCTTTATCGCACGAGCCTTTTCAAATTTCCATTTCTCTTCAGAGATGAAATGGTTCAGCATATGACTTTGACCAGGAGTCAGAGGCAGATCAGGCATGGGAGTGTTTGGATCCTGATGCCATAAGTCGATGAAGTCAAGGATCTTCTTCGGATCCAAAAGCAGAGGCACAGTTGTTCCTTTGGCTCTAGTGGCCTTTGCCAGTCTGTCTCTGATGATTTCTGCAAGTTCTTCATCAGAAGCCTCGTCATCAGAGGGCACTTGGAAAGCAACCTGTTTCTTCCTTGGACTTGGCCGAGGACCGCGTCGAGCTGTTGCTTTTGTCTTCAGCAGAGTGGGGCCTGATGAGGACATTGGTGCAGCTGAGGAACTTGCTGAGACACCAGAAGCAATCGAGAAACCCTGAGTCCTTTGACATGTAGCCAGATGCACAGGAGTTGAGGACTTGGAGGGAGCTGCTGAGGACTTTAATGGAGTAGCAGTAGTCTGAGGAATTTGCCGTGAGGCCGCGGCTGAGGAACTGGGCCATGAGGGCACTAATGGTGAAGCACTTGGCTTGCGAGCAGGCTTCTTCGACATTGATTTCCTCGGCTTGACCGAGGTCTCAGCGGCAGCAGCAGCAGCAGAATCCTCATTGAATTTCCTCACTGCCTCCTTGGCCTGTCTTGCCAATTTGGCTTGGCGCCTAGACCATTCTTCAGGAAAGTCTTCACCACGCTTGATGCTGGTGGGATCAGCGACTTGGCCAGGTGCCAATGGAGCTCTTGGGCATGGAGGGTTTAAGGCGAATTTCTTCATGTACTTGGGAGTAACATAGCGATATTCCCTCCATTCTCGTGCCCATCTTCGTTCTATCCTCTGAATGCGCACTTTGCGCTGATTTTTGTTCTCTTTGCCAAACTTGGCTTCATCAGTTGTGCAATAATCTTTGTATATTTCATCAGGGATCTCGAAGGCTGTCATGACCTCCGGTTTCTTTCCTCCTTTCTGCGGTCTCTTTCCTTCTGTCATTTTCTTCAGATGAGGAATTTGAACAATAGAACACTCTGAAGAAGTATGTAGTTTTTCTTCGAGGAACGCTGCAAATGAGTTAAGTTGATGAGAACCTAGTGATTCAGCAGCGGACATTGAGTACCTGTGAACAAAGTGTAGGTGCGAGGAATTTGGAGAGGTCATATGCGTTCTCAGAAGGTTTTTCGAAAAGACAAGTTTTGAGGAATTTGACCAGTTGAGCCTTGAGGAATTTCACTAAGCGTTCTTGTCTTAGGTTCCAGAGTTGTACAGATTGAAAATCCGCACAATTGAGGAATCTTGAAGAAATGAGTGCTTAGAGAGATGAATCAAGAGCATACGGTGTGTGAGGTGTTCATATGTGAAGATTTGAAGAATAAAACACCTTTGAAGATTTTCAGAAAAGTTTGAGAATCAAAGCAAGTAATAAAAGTGACTTTTAATTACCCGAACTGAAGAACACAACGAACAGAGATGAACCGTGGTGAAGTTCGTCAAGTTAGATCTCCCACGCCCTAACTTGGCAGAGGGAGACAGCTACGGCGGCGGCGGAGTGAAGATTTCTGCAGCCGGCGCGAGTACGACGGCGACGAGGTCGAGGCAGTGAAGCTCTTCCTCACCGACGGCGATGGAGTAGCGGCGGCGCTAGGGTTTGAGGAGAGCTCGAGCGAGAGACAGCGACCGAGCGGAGTAAATGAAGTAAGGAAGGGAGAGGGGTATTTATAGCCACGGTAAAAACTGTTCGCCCGAAGATTTTGGGACGAACATGCCCCTGCCCTTTCTTCTTCACGCGACATGTGTCACCCACATACTGTGCAGATGAGATCGTGTAAGATCGTGGGTGAATAAACTAATGCATCGTGGGATGCGGAACGGTTTGAGCGGTAAAACCGAAAATCTGGATAAGATTTGTTTTAAAAATTTCGTTCGCAATTTCTTCAGCTGACAAGGACACAGTGAAGACTTTGAACGAGTTTCAATCAGAACGCACATGAAGAATTTGTGAATAGATTGGGTTGAGTATAGCATAGAGGGGGAAGGGTCCGATCACATTCACTTAGCAGAAATCGCAACTTGAAGAAATAGCAATAAGTGAATGCTGTAGAGGACATAAACTCACACACACACACACACACACACACACACACACACACACACACACACACACACACACATATATATATATATATATATATATATATATATATATATATATATATATATATATATATATATATATATATATATATAGCCAATGAAGAAAAACGACGGAAACAGTGAAGATTTTGCAAAGTTGAAGAATTTGTAAAACTGAAGAATTTGAAAAATGAGGAAAAACTCAAATTGAAAATTTTCAACTTTTGTGGTGGCGTAACCCACCGTATAAGAATGATGATTTCAGACACCACTTACAATTGTCGTAGGGTTCTGAGAATCAAATTCTTCATTAATTTCTTCACACTTAGAGTGTTATTCTTCATTGATTGAAGAAAAACGTTTCTTCATGTGTTGCACATCTAAGTCATCAATTCTGCATAAGGGTTAGGATGTGTGTCCTTTTCAAAGAACATTCGAAGATTCTAAGATATTTAGCTCACACCGCAACTTGCTAAATCTCTTCTCATCCAAGGGCTTAGTGAAGATATCAGCTAGCTATTCTTCAGTCTTCACATGCTCGATGGAGATATCGCCCTTCAACACATGATAACGAAGAAAATGATGACGAATCTGGATGTGCTTAGTCTTCGATTGCTGAACTGGGTTGTGAGCAATCTTGATGGCACTCTCATTGTCACAGAGGAGAGGCACATTCTTCACATTGACGCCATAGTCCTTGAGGGTTTGCTTCATCCAAAGCAGTTGAGCACAGCATGAGCCAGCAGTAATGTATTCAGCTTCAGCAGTAGACAGTGATACGCAGTTCTGTTTCTTCGAGGACCAACAGACCAAAGATCGTCCGAGGAAATGACAAGTGCCAGATGTTGACTTGCGGTCCACACGATCACTAGCATAGTCAGAGTCAGAATATCCAATGAGATCAAAAGCAGAGCCCTTGGGGTACCATAATCCTAGTGTTGGTGTGTGAGCTAGATATCGAAGAATATGCTTCACAACCTTATGGTGTGATTCCTTCGGTGCAGCTTGAAATCGGGCACACATGCAAACACTAAGCATTATATCTGGCCTAGATGCACATAAGTACAATAAAGAACCAATCATGGAGCGGTATACCTTGTGATCGAAGTCAATACCATTTTCATCAGTGCATAGATGGCCATTTGTGGGCATAGGAATTTTGACAACTTTGCAATCTTGCATGCCGAATTTTCTCAGTACGTCCTTGAGGTATTTCTCCTGAGATATGAATATGCCATTGTGCTGCTGACGAATTTGAAGACCTAAGAAGAATTTCAACTCTCCCATCATAGACATTTGATATTCTTCACTCATCATATAGGTAAATTCATCACTATATCGTTGGTTAGTACAGCCAAAGATAATATCATCAACATATATTTGGCACACAAACAGTTCACCATCATATGATTTAGTAAAGAGAGTAGGGTCGAGTGAACCGGGTGTGAAGCCATTCTTCACGAAGAATTCCTTCAATGTATCATACCACGCCCGAGGGGCTTGCTTGAGGCCATAAAGGGCCTTATTGAGTCTGAAGACTTTGTCAGGATTCTTGGGATCTTCAAAACCTGGGGGTTGAGCAACATATACTTCTTCCTCAAGCTTACCATTGAGGAATGCACTTTTCACATCCATTTGATATAAGATGATATCATGATGGTTAGCATAGGCAAGTAAAATGCGAATAGCCTCAAGTCTAGCAACAGGTGCAAAAGTTTCATCGAAATCAATTCCTTCAACCTGTGTGTAGCCTTGAGCTACTAGTCGTGCCTTATTCCTCAACACAAGGCCATTTTCATCTTGCTTGTTGCGGTAGATCCACTTTGTGCCAATGATATTATGCTTGCGAGGATCTGGGCGATTGACCAATTCCCAGACATTGTTCAGCTCGAACTGATGTAATTCTTCTTGCATAGCCTGAATCCACTCCGGCTCCAGAAATGCTTCATCTACCTTAGTGGGCTCTGTGATAGAGACAAAAACATAGTGCCCACAAAAGTTAGATAAGTGTGAGGCTTTTGAGCGTGTGAGAGGACCTGGTGCGCTAATGTCATCGATGATCTTCTCCACTTGCACTTATTTTGCAACGCGTGGATGAGTTGGTTGTCGCTGAGGATTTTGATCAGCATTTTCTTCAGCACCATTTTCCTCATCATGTTCTTCAGGTGCATCAGCTCAACGTTCCTCACGAACAGGTGTCGGTGTACTAAAGTAGGGGTACCTTAGTATCCCGAACTTGTGCACGGGCAGTCGCAGCGACCCGCGGCATGGCTTGCCGGGCGTCCGCCAAGATCCTCCACGGCTACTTTGATGCCATTCGAGAACATAGTACTCAAGCTAAGGCCCCGGCAAGAGGAGCTTGCCGGGAAGGCTAACCAAGGCCCCGGCAAGAGGAGCTTGCCGGGAAGGCCAACCAAGGCCCCGGCAAGAGGAGCTTGCCGGGAAGGCTAACCAAGGCCCCGGCAAGAGAAGCTGGCCGGGAAGAAGACAAGACCCCGGCAAGAGGAGCTTGCCGGGAAGGCCATTCAAGGCATTCCAAGAAAACTTGTCGCGACGCCCCGCGCGCCCCGGCAAGGCCCGGCGAGCGGCAAGCTTGCTGGTGCGACAAGATAAGGGCCGCGGCAAGGCACTTGCCGCGGCAAGACTGCCACTCTGCGCCCGCGCTCCAGCGCATTCGACGACGTGTCGCCACAAGATCGCTCCTGGTGCACGTGGCGGGTAGCTGTACAGCATGGCGGTGCGAGGTGGCAAGCGAAGCAGACAAGGAGGCCATTGTGGCGATCGGTGGCGCCCCTAACGGTCGTTTCCTTGCACTGTTGGGGCGACCGGACGGGCATTAAATGCCCTTGTCCCCTGCCGTCAGAGTTAGGTAGGGGACACTGTTGGTAGAAGTTGTACCAACCCACGTTTTTACCTTTTACCCCACTTTCTACGCTGCCGCCTGTCGGTGACCCCTTTAGCCTATAAAAAGGAGGCCCATGCGCACGTAGAAGGGGTTCGGAGAATTTGGGTTCGGCTCACTCGAGACTAGGAGAGAGGCGACTCATTCGAAACCTGAGGGCACCCACGCTCTCAAGCAAGAACAGAATACAAACACACAAAGCAGCAGTAGGAGTTTTATCTCTCCGGAGAGCTCCGAAGCTGGGTAAAAATCCCCCGCGTGCTCTCGCCTCGATCTACTCTTTGTGCGCCCTCCGCCCCCTTGCCAGACTAAAAAGGGGCCCTGCCCCATAGGTGCTCGCTCCCCATCGCGGCGACATCTCTGGCGCGCCAGGTAGGGGGTGCATCGAGGTCGTGCGAACCTGATCCGGCGTTTGCGCGCGCTACATCAGCATCTTCATCGACATGCCACCGAAGAAGAAGGCTTCGGAGGTGGCCGCTCCGTCCGCGTCTATCCTACCGCCACCGGAGCAAACGGGCAGTGGGGTGGGCGCCGGCGGAGGAGCGGGCGCCAGCGGAGGGACTCACATCGTCACTCGGTCCAAGGACAAGGCCCCGCAAGCTTCAGCGTCTGTACATCCGCCGCACCCCTCCCAGGAGGTGCATGATCGACAACGCCACGGTGCTCCTAGCACCGTACTCGCGCTAGAACAAGGCCAAGCTGGTGGGTCGCGGGACGCTCAAGGCCAACATGCGCGACAACATGCTGGCGCGAGCGCGAGACGGTCGCCTGGGCGAGATGTTGCTCCTTCTAACAATGTTAGAAGTCTGAGCATATCCCGCACCTCGCGTCGCTCGCCACCGCCGCCCAAGACTCCAGAGGAAGCGCTGGCCCGAGCCCAGCTGCTTCTAGATTACCCTCCAACGTCAGAGAAGATCGACGACTGGAGGGACACCATTCAGAGCCTTATCGGCTTCGCCAACGGCGACAAGCCCCGGCAACCGAGCACATCGAAGCCCCGGAGAGACGCCCAGGCGCAAGCCGACGCCGATAAGACCGCTGGGGGTGCCACCACCGTGTACTCCCCACCACGAAGGCCAAGATCGCTGACTTGCCGGGCCAACCTCGACGCCGATTCCACCGCATCGTCGGACCCGCGAGTTCGCTGCGACCAACGCCAAGTTCTCCAAGAACGACGACAAGAAGACGCTCGTACTTGCATCGAGCGTCGAAGAGAAGCGCGGCATCAGTCAGACCAGCGCGCTGGGCCAACTATTGATATGCACGCGCCGGGGGAACCAGGCGACTTGCCGTACGCGGTAGGTTGCCCTGCGTTCACCCGTGAGCTGCGGCAGGTCCAGTGGCCCAGTACCAAAAACTTCAAGCCAGATGTACCCGAGAAGTACGATGGCAGGATACATCCGTCGGAGTTCCTCAGCGTCTACACCATCGCGGTGCAGGCTGCCGGGGGGCGCGACGAGAAGATCCTCGCCAAGTACTTCCCGCTGGTGCTCAAGCCCAACGTCAGATCTTGGCTAATGCACTTGCCAGACAACTCCATCTCTTCGTGGGCGGACCTGTGTCATCAGTTTGTCGGCGCCTTCACGGGCGGCCACAAACCCCATGGCTAGGAGAGCGATCTTCATCTGCTCACCCAGAAGGAAGGAGAACCCCTGCGCAAGTACATACAGAGATTCAGCCAGGTGCAGCGCAACATCCCAAACGTCCACCCTGCCGCGGTTATCAGCGCGTTCCATCAGAACGTGCGTAACCGCAGGATGAGGGAGGAGATGGCGATGTGCAAAATCAGAGATGTCAGCGAGCTATATGCTCTAGCCGACAAGTGTGCACGTGCTGAGGAGGGAAGGAAACTCCCTGGAGAGAACACAGGAGCAGAAGGATCTGATAGTGAGGATGCCGCCCCGGCGAAGAAGAACCGGAGGCGGAACAACAGAAACAGAAGAGCTAAGGATGTGCTAGTCGTCGAGCAGTCCGGCAGTGGAGGTGGCGCCGAGAAGGCCAAAGCTGGTGACTCCGGCGAGGCTGTGGTGGCCGCCGACAAGCAGGACGGCTCCGGCAAGCAGTACTGCAAGATCCACCGCACCAAGGGCCATGATCTCCAGGCCTGCAAGAAGGTTGAGCAGCTCGTTGAGCTACAGAAAGCTAAATACGAGCGCCGCGACAAGGAGAAGGCCCAGGGAGGTGGCGGAGGATCCGGCAAGAAGCGTCCCGCCCAGGGAGGGCGCCGCGGCAAGGCCAAGGAGCGGCAAGGAGATAGGCCTCCCCGCGGCCGCGACAAGGACGTAGACGAAGACGAAGATGATGAGATGGAGGAAGATGAGTCCGACGAGCAGGAGTATCAGAAGGCAATAGACGTTTTGTGTGTTGACAGCGGTGCCTCGCACCGCCAACTCTGCACACCTCGCACCGCCAACTCAAACAGTGGATGCGGGAGGTGAACGCAGCAGAACCGTCCGTTGAGTCACGCAAGCCTCTGAAGTGGTCCAGCACGCCCATCATCTTCGACATTGAGGATCACCCTGACCGCACAACTGCGGTCGGGTGCTTGCCGATGTTGGTTTCGCCAACGGTCTGCAACCTCAAGGTCACGAAGATGCTGGTTGACGGCGGGGCCGGCCTGAATCTGATCTCTTCCGCGGTACTCAAGAAGCTCCAGATCCCCGATAGCGAGCTCGAAGAAACCGGCACCTTTCAAGGGATCATCCCGGGAAGGAGCAAGCCGAAGGGGAAGATCATGCTGCCAGTAACGTTTGGCAGTGAGCTGAACTTCAGGACAGAGAGAGTCACATTCGACGTTGCCGATTTTCCATTGCCCTACAATGGGATACTTGGCCGTCCAGCGCTTGCTAAGTTCATGGCAGCCTCTCATCACGCCTACAACGTGCTCAAGATGCCCGGTCCGATTAGTGTCATTTCTGTCCATGGCGACAAGAAAGATGCACATATTTGTACCGACAAAATCTACCGGGAAGCAGCAGCCGCAGCAGAACACAAACCACTTGCCGCTGAAGCTCCCGGGGGGAAGAAGAAGACCAAGTCCGGCAAGAGTAGCTCTGATGCCTACTCCGGCAAGCGCACCTCTTCGGAGTGCTGCGCTACCGTCGAGGACGCACCATCGAGCTCCGCCGGCAAGTCCAAGTCCGGCAAGAGTAGCTCTGATGCTTACTCCGGCAGGCGCACCTCTTCGGAGTGCTGCGCTACCGTCGAGGATGCACCATCGAGCTCCACCGGCAAGTGCAAGAAGGCAAAGATATCTTCACCATAGACCAAGAAAGTGGCCGCCAAGGAGGACGACACTGGTGGTACCTTCACCATTAGTGCCACGCTTGACCCTAAATAGGAAAGCGCACTCGTTACTTTCCTGCGGGCGAATGTCGATGTGTTTGCATGGCAACCATCTGACATCCCCGGTGTTACCAGGAAAGTAATTGAGCACCACCTTGCCGTCTGCCCTCACGCGCGGCCCGTCAGGCAGAGAGTCCGAAAACAAGCAGTAGAATGCCAAGAGTTCATTGCAGAAGAAATCAAGAAATTGGAAGCAGCAGGCTTGGTCCGAGGAGTACTCCATCCAACGTGGTTAGCCAATCCAGTGGTCGTGCGCAAAGAAAACGGGAAGTGGAGGCTTTGTATTGACTTCAGTGATGTTAATAAAGCTTGTCCCAAGGATCCATTTCCCTTGCCGCGCATTGACCAGATTGTCGACTCCACGACAGGATGTGATCTGCTTTCATTCCTTGATGCGTACTCAGGATATCATCAGATCTTCATGGCGGAAGAGGATGAAGAGAAAACCGCATTCATTACTCCATGTGGCATGTACTGCTTCGTACGGATGCCTTTCGGACTAAAGAATGCTGGTTCAACATTTGCAAGAGTAGTCAGCCATGCTTTTGAGCCACAGCTGCACAGAAATGTAGAAGCTTACATGGATGACATAGTGGTTAAGAGCAAGGACAAAGAAACTTTGATCCAAGATCTCGACGAGACCTTCGCAAATCTGCGCAAGATCAACCTCAAGTTGAATCCCGAGAAGTGTGTGTTTGGAGTTCCCTCCAGCAAGCTCCTCGGATTCTTCGTGTCTCAGCGGGGGATCGAAGCCAATCCCGACAAGATCAAGGCCATCGAGCAAATCGAAGCACCGAAGCGAGTCAAGGATGTGCGAAGGCTTGCCGGCTGCGTTGCTGCTCTCAGTAGGTTCATCTCTAAGTCTGCTGAGCGCGCCCTGCCATTTTTCAAAAATTTGAAAAAGGCAGGACCAATGTAATGGACTCCGGAAGTGGAGGCTGCGCTGCAGGACCTGAAGAGATACCTATCCTCTACTCCAACACTTGTCGCACCTAAGCCACAAGAGAAGTTGCTGCTATATCTGGCGGCAACCAATCAAGTGGTTAGTGCTGCGTTACTAGCGGAGAGGGAGGCAGATGGTGAGCCAGCGACCGCGGCAAGCGAGTCCAGCGACAAGCAGGGGGCTTCCCCGACAAGCTCTGGCCCGACAAGCCCTGATCTGGCAAGTTCTGGTTCCGGCAAGGACGGATCTGCGCAGCCACAAGAAGAGAAACAGAAGAAGATGGTGCAGCGCCCAGTTTACTTTGTCAGTTCCCTTCTTCAGGGAGCTAGATCAAGGTACTCTGGTGTGCAGAAATTGCTCTTCGGCCTTCTTATGGCCTCGAGGAAGCTGCGCCATTACTTTCAAGCGCATGAGATCACAGTGGTCACTCGCTTTCCGTTGAAGAGGATATTGCAGAATCCAGAGGCAACGGGCAGGATTGTCGAGTGGGCACTAGAATTGTCAAGCTTTGGACTCAAGTTCGAGAGTACCTCAACTATCCAGAGCCGAGCATTGGTAGAATTCATAGCAGAATGGACGACAACACCTGATGAAGAAACTCCGGAGAGGAGCATCCCCGTCAAGGAAGCAAGCAAAGAATGGATCATGTACTTTGACGGTGCCTTCTCGCTGCAAGGCGCCGGTGCGGGCGTACTACTTGTCGCACCCACCGGAGAGCACCTCAAGTACGTGGTCCAGATGCACTTTCCCAAGGAGCAAGCAACAAACAATACTGCAGAGTATGAAGGCTTGCTTGCCAGACTCAGGATCGCGGCAGACCTTGGGATCAAGAAGCTTATTGTCCGGGGTGACTCTCAACTTGTCGTCCGTCAAGTAAACAAAGATTATCAGAGTCCGTTGATGGAAGCCTACATTGATGAAGTGAGGAAGCTGGAAGAGCGTTTTGACGGCCTGCAAATGGAACATGTTCCAAGAGCTCAAAATGACATTGCAGACGGCCTGTCAAAATGCGCTGCACTCAAGTTACCTGTGGAACCAGGGATTTTTGTGCTCAAGCTGACTCAACCATCTGTAACACCATCAACTGGACAGAGCAAAAAGAGGAAGTTGATTACTGGCGACTACCTTCCGGCAGAGCTCCCTGAAGCCGCCGTCAAGAAGGTCCCCAAGATCAACACCAAGAGCGCTGAGGAGCGGTCTGCTCCGGCAAGCCCTGGGCCTTGTTCCGTTCGAGCAGAGGCTCCCGACAAGTTTTGCTCCGGCAAACTTCCCGGGGAACGTCCTGCTCCGGCAAGCCCCAGGCCTTGTTCTGTTCAAGCAGAAGCTCCTGGCAAGTTCTGCCCCGGCGAACTTGCCGGGGAACGTCGAGCTCCGGCAGAACCGTCAGTTCTCGCCGTGGAAGCGGGCGTTCCCGCAGCACCAGATATGCCTTTGGTCCTTGTTGTCGAGCCACAAGCTCCAGCATGGGCGCAGCAGATTGTCCATTTCCTCCAGACAGGAGAACTTCCCGAAGAGCAAGAAGAAGCGGAAAGAGTAGCCCGGCAGTCAAGTATGTACCAGTTTGTTGATCAGACACTGTACAGAAGAAGACTCAACGGTGTGAAATTGAAGTGCATCTCCCGGGAAGATGGACAAGAGCTGTTGGCGGAGATACATGGAGGCATATGTGGTCACCACATTGGCGCAAGAGCACTTGCCGTCAAAGCTTTTCGGCAAGGTTTCTTCTGGCCGACAGCCCTCCAGGATGCAACTGCACAAGTAACCAAGTGTGAAGCGTGCCAGTTCCACTCCAAGCAGATACATCAGCCAGCTCAAGCTCTCCAAACAATCCCTTTATCCTGGCCATTTTCGGTCTGGGGGCTCAACATCCTCGGCCCCTTCCCCCGAGCAATCGGGGGCTTTGAGTACTTGTACGTCGCAATCGACAAGTTCACAAAGTGGCCTGAAGTGGAAGCAGTGAGGAAGGTGACCGCACAGTCAGCAGTCAAGTTCTTCCGGTCAATTGTTTGCCGTTTCGGAATCCCTAATAGGATCATCACCGACAACGGCACACAATTCACGAGCCGCACCTTCATGCAGTACGTCCAAGATCTTGGCGCCAAGATCTGCTTCGCTTCTGTTGCTCACCCGAGAAGCATCGGTCAAGCGGAGAGGGCAAATGCTGAAGTGCTGTGCGGGTTCAAGACCAGAACTTTCGACAGGCTGCACAAGTGCGGAAGAAATTGGATCGAGGAGCTGCCGGTGGTTCTTTGGTCGATCAGAACGACGCCAAATCGAGCCACTGGCCAGACACCTTTTGCTCTAGTATATGGAGCAGAAGCAGTTATCCCCACGGAACTCGTGTACGGATCGCCTCGAGTGCTCGCTTATGATGAGCTTGAGCAAGAGCAGCTGTGCCAAGACGACGCGCTGCTCCTCGAGGAAGATCGTCTTCAGGCTGCTGTGCGAGCCGCTCGCTACCAGCAAGCTTTGCGCCGCTACCATAGCCGCAAAGTTAATGCCAGAAGCTTCGAGGAAGGTGACCTTGTTCTTCGGCGCGTTCAGTCGGCCAAGAATTCCAACAAGTTGACGCCGAAGTGGGAGGGCCCTTACCGGGTGAAACGAGTCACCAGGCCTGGCGCTATCCGCCTGGAGACCGAAGATGGCATTCCAGTGAGCAACTCCTGGAACATCGAGCATCTTCGCAAGTTTTATCCGTAAGGCGTGGTTGTCGGACCCTGTCCGGCAACCACCTTTCTGTACAAGTCTTGCCGCTGCTGCATGTAATCCTTTGTACAGAGCCAGGCGCAGACCCTGAGCACAAGTAAATGAAGCGCTGATACCCCGGGGTTATAGCATGCATGCTAAGTCGAGTCTCGTCCTTGGTTAGGGTTGATAGTGCCTAACAGCAGCTAACCCTTAGCTTAGAGGTCGAGAGTCCGTCCTTTTGCTTTTCCTTCGTTCGCAGGGCTCACACATCCTGGCCAGACCGCTTGAGAACGAAAAGGAGAAGAAGGGCGCGCCGGCACCTAGGCCCCGGCAAGCCAGAGTCGCTGGGGGCTGCGAGTGCCAAGACTCGTCCCCGGCAAGCCAGAGTTGCCGGGTGCTGCAATATCAGATAAGTCTTTCGTCCCTCTTCATGCATCCTTTTATGGACTGGGGAATGCGAAACTGCGTTTCTTCCCAAAAACTGCCGTGCTCCCTCAGCTCTAGGCCCTGGAGCGCGTTCCCGGGGCCAAGATTGGTCGTAGTTGCGGCAGCAGAGGGATGAAACGAGGAGCCCGCACCCACATCGTTCCCGCCTCCGTCAAAGACGTGAGAGAGGTCGAGCGACGTGGGAAGGCGGCAGGGCCTGTTGCCGGGAGGCGAACTGTCTATCCGAGGGATACCAAGGATTTGCTCCTTGGCGTGGGTTTAACCCGCGAGACAAATAACCCGGCAAGCAACCCCTTTTTCATTAAAAAACATCCCACTCAGGTACAGTCCACAAAGGATGAAAAACATGAAAGAGAGGATTACAAGTTTTAGATGCAGCTAAGGCCCGAAGGCTTACAAATTAAAAAGATAAGATGCCCGTAATGCCTTTCCTGTCCCTCTCTTCTGGAGGTAGGTCAAGGAGGCGAAAAGGGCAAAAGGAGCACCTAGGCGAGCTACGGGTGCCATAAGACACCAAGAGAACAGCCCGGGGGCTGTCCGAAGGCTGGATGGTGGTGGCAGCACCGGAAGCGGGGCTCGAAGACGGGGCGGCAGGACGTCAGCACGCTGTCGAGGGCACCACGCCCTCGTAGTCCGACCTGACGGCCTTGCCGGCCCTCTTCCCCTTCTGCAGCCTCCCTACGCCAGCCACCCAAGGAGACGACCCCGGGGAGTTCGAGGAGCCGGCGACACGGATGATGGGGTCGCCGGAGACGCGCGGGGCGGCGCCCGACACCTAGTCGGACCCGCCACTCTGCCGCCCGCTACCCTCGTCGTCGCTGTCGCTCTCCTCCTCATCACTCTCGCTCGAGGGGGAGTCTTCGCTATCGGAGGAGCTGTCCACGCAGCACCTCGACCGGATGCCGGAGTCCCCGAAGACCTTGACGGAGAGGAGGTCGCCCTCCATTAACTTAAAATGGAGGGTAAACCCCACCGTCAGGCTGTGAATGCGAGCGAACGTCTTCCACCCTCGCTCAAGATACATCACGCTGGGGGCTGGGAATGCAACGCAGACTTGCGTGCCGCTGATCCCACAGCCCCTCATCTGCAGTCTCAGCGTCTCGGGCGGGTCCGATTCCATCGTTCTTGCGAACGGAGTTGGCAGCCTGACGAAGAACTCGCAAGGATCGTCCCCTATGTGGACCGCCATGGGGGGTGGAACCGCCGGCGGAGTCGAGGCTGGCGCGCCGCCCCGTCCGCCTCTTCCCCGAGCGCCTCGACCTCGTCCTCGACCTCGTCCGTGACCTCGCCCCCTCCCTCTTCCCCTTATGGCCGGCTCTCCCGCCAAGGGTGTGAGAGAGGGAGAGGTGCGCTGTCTAGCGGCGACCCTCGCCGCCACTGATGAAGGGCCAGGGTTCCCTTTCTCCATGGCGAATGGGAGAAAGGAGAACAGAAGCTGAAGAAAGGAGGAGATGAGAGAGTGCGGGCTTCTGTGCCCCCCCTCCTACTCTTTATAAAGGAGCAGGGTGGGGGCCCGGCCGCCCGCTTGGCGAATCAAGGCACGGGAGGAGCAGGGAATCGGGACCGACCCGCTGCCTCTGCTCGCGACGGCCCAGATTCCTACTCCCACCGTCCGTGACCCCAAGCGCATGGGAGCCGCGTGGCGGGGGCGCAGAGCCGAGGCGACGGGTGAGGCGGCCTCGCCCCACCCCGTGATCATGGGATTGGACGCCTCGAAAGCCGCGCACTGGCCCCGTCCAGTAAATGCATCACGCCCCCACGCCTACCTCCGTTTAGGTAGGAGGGCGTGAGACGTCCCCTTCATCATGGCTCGACACATGCTCACGAGGCTCAGCCCCGCACACGCCGCCCACGTCACCCATGACGCCGCGTTTAACGCGTGCCGCTCTGGGCGTGCGCGGTGGAAGCGGAGAGATATGCGGTGTGACCTAGGCCGCGCGTGCCCGTGCACTGTTTTGGGCCTGGCCCAACAGCGCTCGGCACCGTGTATGGCCCAGGCCCGGGGGCTCCTGTTGGTGTACTAAAGTAGGGGTACCTTAGTATCCTGAACTTGTGCACGGGCAGTCGCAGCGACCCGCGGCAGGGCTTGCCAGGCGTCCGCCAAGATCCTCCACGGCTACTTTGATGCCATTCAAGAACAGAGTACTCAAGATAAGGCCCCGGCAAGAGGAGCTTGCCGGGAAGGCTAACCAAGGCCCCGGCAAGAGGAGCTTGCCGGGAAGGCTAACCAAGGCCCCGACAAGAGAAGCTGGCCGGGAAGAAGACAAGACCCCAGCAAGAGGAGCTTGCCGGGAAGGCCATTCAAGGCATTCCAAGAAAACTTGTCGCGACGCCCCGCGCACCCTGGCAAGGCCCGGCGAGCGGCAAGCTTGCTGGTGCGACAAGATAAGGGCCGCGGCAAGGCACTTGCCGCGGCAAGACTGCCACTCTGCGCCCGCGCTCCAGCGCATTCGACGACGTGTCGCCACAAGATCGCTCCTGGTGCACGTGGCGGGTAGCTGTACAGCATGGCGGTGCGAGGTGGCAAGCGAAGCAGACAAGGAGGCCATCGTGGCGATCGGTGGCACCCCTAACGGTCGTTTCCTTGCACTATTGGGGCGACCGGATGGGCATTAAATGCCCTTGTCCCCTGCCGTCAGAGTTAGGTAGGGGACACTGTTGGTAGCAGTTGTACCAACCCGCATTTTTACCTTTCTACCCCTCTTTCTACGCTGCCGCCTGTAGGTGACCCCTTTAGCCTATAAAAAGGAGGCCCATGCGCACGTAGAAGGGGTTCGGAGAATTTGGGTTCGGCTCACTCGAGACTAGGAGAGAGGCGACTCATTCGAAACCTGAGGGCACCCACGCTCTCAAGAAAGAACAGAATACAAACACACAAAGCAGCAGTAGGAGTTTTATCTCTCCGGAGAGCTCCGAAGCTGGGTAAAAATCCCCCGCGCGCTCTCGCCTCGATCTGCTCTTTGTGCGCCCTCCGCCCCCTTGCCGGACTAAAAAGGGGCCCTGCCCCATAGGTGCTCGCTCCCCATCGCGGCGACATCTACAGGAATGAATTCTTCAGCAGATTCTTCAGTAGGAATGAAATCCTCAGTTGCCTTGAGCTTGATAGCATCCTCAGGTGCTGGTTCATCTAACACAGAAGGTAGGTGCTCTCGTTGTGAGCCATTAGTTTCATCGAACCGCACATCTACAGTGTCAACAATCTTGTGAATAGCAATGTTGAAGACTCTGTAGGTGTGCGAGTCCTTTCCGTAACCAAGCATAAAACCTTCATGTGCTTTCGGTGCAAATTTAGAGTTGTGGTGAGGATCTCTAATCCAACATTT
The DNA here is from genome assembly GCA_963921465.1 of Triticum timopheevii. Classification (NCBI taxonomy): domain Eukaryota; kingdom Viridiplantae; phylum Streptophyta; class Magnoliopsida; order Poales; family Poaceae; genus Triticum; species Triticum timopheevii. Next base: position 271,249,863 of record OY997262.1, on the reverse strand, counting down.
AGCACCGAAGACTTTGAAATAACTCACATTGGGTTTCTTGTTAGTGAGGAGTTCATAGGCAGTCTTCTTGAATAATTTGTGAAGATATACTCTGTTGATGATGTCGCAGGCAGTATCAATTGCATCAATCCAAAAACGCTGAGGCGTTTTGTATTCATCAAGCATAGTGCGAGCCATCTCAACAAGAGTTCTGTTCTTGCGCTCCACGACGCCATTCTGCTGAGGAGTATAGGGAGCAGATAACTCATGAGTAATACCAAGTTCATCAAGATAAGAATCAAGACCGGAATTTTTGAACTCAGTTCCATTGTCACTTCTGATATGCTTGATCTTCACACCAAAGTTGGTTGAAGCCCTCGAGGAAAATCGTTTGAAGACTTCCTGCACTTCATGTTTGTAAGTAACAATGTGTACCCATGTATATCGAGAATGATCATCAACAATGACAAAACCGTATAAAGATGCATCATTAGTGACTGCTGAATAATGATTAGGTCCGAAGAGGTCCATGTGAAGCAATTCGAATGGACGGGTAGTGGTCATGATAGTCTTCGCTGGATGCTTGGCCTTGGTCATTTTTTCGGCTTCGCACGCTCCGCATAAGTGATCCTTGAGGAATTTGACATTCTCAATGCCAATGACATGCTTCTTCTTCGCAAGCGTGTTCAGATTCCTCATGCCTGCATGACCAAGTCGTCGATGCCATAGCCAGCCTTCTGAAGCTTTTGCAAGTAGACACACGGCTGGTTGTGGTCCTGTAGAGAAATCAACAATATACAGATCTCCTCTCCTAAAGCCTTCGAAGACTTTGGAATTGTCAGCTTCCATAATCACAACACAGCGATATTTGCCGAAGAAAACAACCATATCAAGATCAGAAAGCATTGAGACTGACATGAGATTGTATCCTAAGGACTCAACAAGCATGACTTTGTCCATGTGCTTATCCTTAGAGATAGCAACCTTACCAAGACCCAATACCTGACTTTTGCCTTTGTCAGCAAAGATGATATGCTTCAGAGGTGACGGTGATAAGGGAGCATCCATCAATAGATTCTTGTCACCAGTCATGTGATTTGTACATCCACTATCGAGGACCCATTTAGTGGTTTTGGGTTGATCATCCTGCAGATGAATTAGTGTAGCTTACAATCTCATATGCTTCATCAGTGAAGAATATGATATCAAGTTCATCAGATGAATTTCATCAAGCAGTAAACAGATATAGCAGTATGAGGACGTGTGAAATGAAAGTTCATTTCATCATGATTCGCTTGCGTCCTTTCAGGCATTTTTGTCAGGTCCCCAGCAAATTCTTCAAACGTTAGAGCACGTCTGGAGACCTGACCCTGCAGAAGAGATTAGTTCTTTTTCTTCACCACCCACATCTGGAGGGGTGGCAAAGAGTTCATCATCCTGCGAGCACCATGTGAGAAAGGTGGCAAAGATGCCAAAACATTTCGTTTCACATAAGAGGGGTTAGGGTAAGCATATGAATAAGCAGAGTAATTCTTCGAGGACTTATGAACATAATGGTTTGAAGAATAATGCACATATCCATAGCCCTTAGCTCTACCCTGTGAGACAGAGTTGTTAGCATGATGATAATCATATGAGGACTTTGATCCAGTTGAGGAATTTGATCCATGTGAAGAATTTGATCTGTATGAAGAATTTGATCTGGGGTTCCTGTTCTTCACAGGTGGTGTCATGAGGACATTCACCTGAAGACTTTCAACACAACTTTTGGGAACCCAGATTTTCTTCATGGGGGAACCGTTCCTGCAGTTAGTGCCAACATATCTAGCAAATACTTCACCATTCTGATTTTTGAACAGTTTATAGTTGGAGTCAAATGACTCATCAGAAGAATGAGAAGATTCACATGTAAAGCCAGATAAGTTAGATGGATCAACTGGATGTCCCTTTGCAGCAACCCATGAGGTTTTGGGGTACTGCTCAGGCTTCCAATATGTTCCATCGGCATTGAGTTTCCTCTCAAAGGCAATACCCTCTTTCCTAGGGTTTCTGTTGAGGATCTACTTTTTGAGCACATCACAAAGTGTCTGATGCCCTTTGAGATTTTTGTACATGCCTGTCATGTACAATTCCTTCAGCCCTGCATTGTCAGTGATACTAGCAATGTCCTCAGATGAGGAATTAGTGATAGCAGAGGCAAATGAAGAATTTGTAACATTTGAAGCATTTGAACATTCAGGTGAAGAATTAGCAGATTCACGTTCAATGCACTTTAAGCATGGAGGAACAAATTCTTCCTGAGAAGCGCTGATTTGTTGAGCTAGTAATGAATCACGCTCCTTCTGAAGATCTTCATAACACACTCTTAGCTTTTCAAGATCTTCCTTTCTTTGAAGAGCTTCAAGAGAAAGCTTCTCATGATCTTGCTTTTCTTGAAGAAATTCATAAGAAAGTTTCTCATGATCAGACAAGAGAGAGTTATGATGACCTTGAAGGTTATCATACCTAGACTAAAGTCTCTGAAGATTTTCAGTCAAGGCTTTAGTGCGATCCATTTCTTCACCCAACATATCATCACTTTTATCTAGCATGTTTTGAACCTTTTCAAGAGCCCGTTGTTGTTTCACAGCAATTTTAGCAAGTTTAGAGTAGTTGGGCTTGAGATCCTCATCAGATTCATTTTCACTAGAGTCAGAGGAGTTGTATTTGAGTACCTTAGCTCCTTTTGCCATGAAGCAATAGGTGGGAGCGTAGCCATCATTATCTTCATCAGGCTTGTCGGTGGAGTCAGTTTCTTCAGTGTTGAAGATGGACTTGCTGACGAAAGCAGTAGCAATGGCCAGACTCGCCACACCAGACTCAGAATCTTCAGACGCCTCCTCTTCATCATTTTCCTCAGATTCAGCTTCAGAGTCCATTTCCTTGCCAATGAATGCCCGAGCCTTCTTGGAGCTGCTCTTCTTATGAGATGAAGACTTTGAGGATTTCGATGACGAAGATTTTGACGATTTCTTCTTCTTCTTCGCATCATCAGAACTGTAATCCTTGTATTTCTTCTTCTTCATTTCCTTTTCCCACTGAGGACAATCTTGAATATAGTGACCAGGCTTCTTGCATTTGTGGCAAAGTCTTCTCTTATAGTCACTGGATGAGGAATCATTTCCTCTTGAGGATTTTCCAAAGCGACCACGTCTTGTGAATTTCTGGAATTTCTTCACAAGCAGTGCTAGATCCTGGCTCAGTTCTTCAGGATCACCAAGACTACTACCAGAATCCTCACATTCAGAGTCAGACACTACCTTAGCCTTCAGGGCACGTGGTTTGCCATAGTTTGAGCCATAGAGATCTCTCTTTTCAGCAAGCTGGAACTCGTGAGTGTTTAGCCTTTCAAGGATATCAGCAGGATCAAGCGACTTGTAGTCAGCACGTTCTTGTATCATCAGTCCCAGAGTATCAAATGAGGAATCAAGCGATCTCAGCAGTTTCTTCACAACTTCATGATCAGTGATGTCAGTGGCACTGAGGGCTTGAAGCTCATTTGAGATGTCAGGGAGGCGATAAAAGGTTTGTTGGACATTCTCATTGTCGAGTCTTTTGAAGCGGTTGAAGAGATTCCAAAGAACATCGACTCGAGAGTCACGCTGAGTTGAAACTCCTTCATTTACTTTGGACAACCTATCCCAGATAAGCTTAGCTGTTTCCAAAGCACTCACTCTTCCATACTGTCCTTTTCTCAGATGACCACATATGATGTTCTTCGCTTGAGAGTCGAGTTGTTTGAATCTCTTCACATCGGTAGCGTTCAGTGTGGGAGTGACAGAGGGGACACCATTTTCCACAACATACCAGAGATCGTTATCAATTGCCTCAAGATGCATTCGCATCTTGTTCTTCCAGTAGGGGTAGTCCGTTCCATCAAAGGTAGGACACCCAGCCGAGACCTTGATCATACCTGCGGTCGACATAACTAAAACTCCAGGCGGTTAAACCAAAATCACACAGAACAAGGGAGTACCTTGCTCTGATACCAATTGAAAGTGCGTTATATCGACTAGAGGGGGGGTGAATAGGCGATTTTTATGAATTCTTCACTGAGGAATTTTCTGGTGAGGAAATTCCTTAGCGAAGAACTACTTGCAGCGGAATAAGTACTCAGAAGTAAACATAACAGGATACAAACATAGTCATCATGATGAAATGAAGACTAACACAGAGTACGGAAAGCGTAAACACAGGATAACAAGATGAAGACAAACAGACTGAAGAAATTGAACTGAGGAATTTGTGAAAGTCTTTAGTCAAAGTCTTCAAGCACAGATATGAACAACATTCAACACAGTAATGAGGAAATGAAAGAGTTGAGGAAATAGAACCAGTTAGTTGGTGAAGACAACGATTTGGTAAACCAGTTCCAACTGCTGTCTCAGTTGTACGTCTGGTTGGAGCGGCTGAGTATTTAAACTCGAGGACACACAGTCCCGGACACCCAGTCTCTGAGCCGCAACTCAGGACACCCAGTCCTCACCGTATTCTCCTTGAACTAAGACCACGCAGGCCTCGTCCAATCACTCGTGGTAAGTCTTCAGGTGACTTCCAAACCTTCACAGACTTGGTCACTTGGCGATCCACAATTCCTCTTGGATGCTCTAGACCTTGACGCCTAACCGTCTGGAAGAAGCACAGTCTTCAAAGGTAACAAGCGTCGGATCCATGCAGGATCAATTTCTTCAGTGATGCTCAATCACTTTGGGTTTGTGGGGGTTTGGTTTTGGGATTTTCCTCACTTGATGATTTTCGCTCAAAGTCCTCGGAGGATGGGTTGCTCTCAGATGACAAGTGTCAAGTTCTCTCGGAGTAGCCAACCAGCTAGTGGTTGTAGGGGGCGGCTATTTATAGCCTAGGGAGCAGCCCGACATGATAAGACATAAATGCCCTTCAATGATATGACCGTTAGGTGGATAAGATATTTTGGACAGCCGGCGCGCAGCACAGCAACGGTCGGAAATTTGACTCTCAAATTCCTCAGGGCTACCATGTTCCTCACTGTGTAGGCAATTCGCACTTGCGAATTCCTAACTCCTCAGTCAGAGCAAAGTCCTCAGTGACCAGAAGAACTGCGTCTCTGTCACTGAAGAAATTGACTGAACTGTATGATATTTCCAATGGCTTCACTCGAAGGGATTGGTAGGTGTAGGATTTTGAGTTGAGCATCACATGGAAATTTTTCCTTAGTATTTCCTTGACCCCCTTTAACAGTACAGTGTTTCCTATGACTCAAGAAAGCGAAAATGAAACTACGAAAACAAAAGTCTTCACGCTTCATATTCCTCGAATGAATATCAAGTCTTCAAGGTCACACCAATTTCTTCACTTTCAAAGTCTTCAGAAAGTCTTCAGAATATCAAAGTCTTCAGTCGAAGAACTTCATTTTTAGGGGTCGACTTTCTCTGTAAATATCAAACTCCTCATAGACTTATAGACCTGTGTACACTCACAAACGCATCAGTTACTTAAACTATAAGTCTTCAATACACCAAAATCACTAAGGGGCACTAGATGCACTTACAACTGGGCGAAAATGGATGCCGAGAAGTTGGTGAAGGAGGGGCCACCGAAGGACAAGGAGCATCGTTACCCTGATAAGTATTATGAGGATGTCCTAAAGGGTGCCCGCCTTGTGGCGGATGAATGTGCTAAGGATGTAATGTTTGATTGAAAAGTATTCATGTCATCCTGTAATATGAAAACAAGTTCATGTGCGTTATGTAACGCTTGTTGATTTAAAATATTACCTTCTGTGCGGCTATTTATAAAATCTGAGAGTTGGCCAGTCGTCGGCTTCCGCCCCCATGTAGCTAGTACCGGGGTGTTCGGGATAAATCTAAACACTCTTAATCCAAATCTTTGGTCCTTTAAGGAGGTGTTTAGCACAGCGAACAAGGCAATCGGACTATACAGCTTTATCACTCTCACTTAGCCGTAGAAGTCTATAATTTTAAATTTTGGTGTAGCCCCTACTATTTAGAAGGCCGAAGTTGGGGCGCTATACACGCCTAAATCGGACAAGGCCGATTCCTCGCCCAAAGCGGAAAAAATCTTTAAGGAATTGAGACCTCTCGAACAGCGACCAGCTCTCCCCGCATTATGACAGTCAGTTTTCGGCTTTCTCTACTGAGGTGCTCGTCCGGAAGAACCAGGACACAATCACAGTTGTTCTCCCTACCCTACCTTAGCCGATATAGCAGAACGTAAGGCACCAAAACAAGGGAGCCGGGCAAACCCAACTATTGACCCAAGACATGATTCGAAGCTGATGCATATAGTGCTATAAGTTCGGGGTGCCGCACTGTCGAAAGTGTTCGGACTTTTCTTGCCGTGTTATGGGGTACACCGAAGCCCCTGGCGAACTGAACATACCAAAGTGTACGGGTGCGATTTGTAGTAAATAAACATTTTAAGAAAAAAATAAGAAGAAAATGCAATAATAAGCTGACGCTGTGTGTTTCTTCCATTGTTTATTCAAATGATACCTCAAAGCGTATGTATACAAGTAGTGCGATAAGCAAAATAGGACTATTTAACATGTCCTAACCAAGGGTAAGCTACGTGTGGGTTTATAAAACAGGTATAGTGATCATTAACAGATACCACCTAGGTATTCCCTTGTACGTCAAAGCTTCTTACCTCCTTGGTTTTTTCCTCCCGTGATGAGTCCGACGATTTGGCTATCTGAAAGGGGCTTCCAGAGAGTTGGGTTCTGAAAGAAAGAAAATGATTAGGGAATACGGGTCCCATGGCGGTTGAGCCGCATCGTGGAGCGTGTCATAGAAGTGCCTCCACATGTGCCCATGGTATTTTTAATGCGTAATTATGTACGTGCGGCACAAATTTCACCGCTTAGCTGGGACTAGGATGGAGGCCAAATTGCTAATCAAGCTCTAGACGTGCCGGATGATCCTGCTGCGGGGTACTCCAGACTCGCTTGACGGTGTCCGCGTTCTTCGTCGCCAAATTGGTTGTTTGCCTAAGAAGGCTGCTTTGTACTTCTGCCGCTAGGGCCTTAGTGTGCTCCTCTGTACGGAGGGAGCGCTCTGTGTTTCCATTAATTGTTATAACCCCGCGAGGTCCTGGCATCTTGAGCTTGAGGTATGTGTAGTGCGGCACCGCATTGAATCGAGCAAATGCGGTTCGTCCTAGTAGGGCATGATAACCACTACGGAAGGGGATGATATCGAAGATTAAATCCTCGCTTCGGAAGTTGTTCAGAGATCTGAAAACTACTTCCAGTGTGATTGAGCCCGTACAGCAGGCCTCTACACCTGGTATTGCACCTTTGAAGGTGGTTTTTGTGGGTTTGATCCTTGAGGGATCGATGCCCATTTTGCGCAATGTATCCTAATAAAGCAGGTTCAGGCTGCTGCCACCATCCATGAGGACTCGTGTAAGGTGGAATCCGTCAATGATTGGGTCGAGGACCAATGCAGCCGAACCTCCATGACAGATACTGGTAGGATGGTCCCTGCGATTGAAGGTGATCAGACAGGAAGACCATGGGTTGAACTTTGGGGCGACTGGCTCCATCGCATAGATGTCCCGTAGTGCATGCTTCTGTTCCCTCTTGGGAATATGGGTTGCGTATATCATATTCATCATTTTCACCTAGGGAGGGAATTTCTTCTGTCCTCCTGTGTTTGGCGGCCGGGGCTCCTCATCGTCATCGCTTTGCAGCCCCTTGTCCTTGTATTCGACATTCAACTTGCTGGCCTGTTTAAATACCCAGCATTCTCTGTTGGTATGGTTGGCTGGTTTATCGGGGGTGCCATGAATTTGACATGAGCGATCGAGTATGCGGTCCAAACTGGACGAGCCCGGATTGTTTCTTTTGAATGGCTTCGGCATCCGGACAATCGACAATTTGGTTCTTTTTAGTTAGGAACCGAGTCCAGAATTCCCTGGCTGACTCTCCGGGCTGTTGTGTTATGTGACTTGGGTCATCAGCATCTGGTGGTCGCACATAAGTGCCTTGGAAGTTGTCGAGGAATGCATCCTCCAGGTTCTCCCAGCTACCGATGGAGTTTGTCGGCAGGCTATTCAGCCAATGCTGAGCTGGTCCCTTGAGCTTTAGTGGGAGATACTTCATGGCGTGTAGATCATCTTCACGGGCTTTGCGAATGTGTAGGAGAAAATCTTCAATCCATACCGCGGGGTCTGTGGTACCATAATATGATTCAATGTTTATGGATTTAAACCCTTCTGGGAATTCATGATCCATTACTTCGTTAGTGAAGCATAGGGGGTGTGCGGCGCCTCTATTCCGGGCTACATCATGACGCAGTTTGAATGAGTCTGGTCTGTTGTATTCGTCCCGGCCGGACTTTTGTTTAATGTATCCGGTGTGACGGTCATCGTCGTGCATTGTGGCGCGCCCCCGCGATCCGTAGATCGATCTTGACTGTCCTGCTTTGTTTTCCAATACGTCTCGCAGGTCCTTCGTGTAGCCCCCGGCCTATGTGTTTTTGCTTGTTTGGCAATGAGGTGTGGTCTGGACTTCGGGCTTGTACGCCGCTTTGTCTCGGCCACGGGGTGGTCGGTCAGCCGCATCATGTGCTCGTAGTGTGGGCTTTAACGCCTCCTCCTCGAGTTGAGGTAGCAACCTGCCCTTTGGGTAACTTTTTGTAGGCGCTCGAGTCCGTATTCCTCGGCAGCCAGGACCTTGGTCCATCTATCAATTCGCAGATCTTGATCAGCTTGAGGCTGTTGCTGCTTTTTCTTCAGGCTTTTTGCAGTGGCCATAAGCTGGCACTTGAAGCGCTCCTACTCGACGGGATCCTCAGGCATGATGAATTCGTCGTTGCCAAGGCTCACCTCGTCTTTGGAGAGAGGCATGTAATTATCATCCTCTAATTCCCCATCTGTTGCCTGTTCCTTAGGGCTAGTTTGCCCATCTTCCTGCTCGGCCTGCTCGAAGCCTGGCTCGGCAGGATTGTTTTCGTCTTCGGCACCATCCGGACTATTGTCATCTCTTGTGCCGGTATCATTATTTTTGCTATGGTGGGGCTTGGAGCAACGTCTATGACGCTGATGCCTAGATTGCTTCTCCGGGGGTTTATCCTCCATCGCCTCGTCGCCATTGCCTTCTTTGGGGGTGTCCACCATATATATGTCATATGATGAGGTGGCTGTCCAGCGCCCGATAGGCGGTGGTTCCTGTTCATCTCCTGCATCGTCGTCCATACTGTCGATGTCTTTGGAGATGAAGTCGAGCACGTCGGTCAGGTCATCGACAGTGGCTATTAAATGGGTGGTGGGTGGGGAACGGATTTCTTCATCGTCCGCTTCCCACTCGAGCCGGACATAGTTCGGCCAAGAGTCTCCTGACAAAGAGAGAGACCTTAATGAGTTTAGCACGTCGCCCAAGGGCGAGTGCTGAAAGATATCCGTGGAGGTGAACTCCATGACCGGTGCCTAGTCAGATTCGATAGGCACGGGCGTACGCGGTTCAGATCCTGCTGCCAGAAATGAGTCCGAGGGTCTGATAGTACCGGCCTCATAGGAGGTGGGTGATACGTCTCCAACGTATCTATAATTTTTGATTGCTCCATGCTACTTTATCTACTGTTTTGGACTATATTGGGCTTTATTTTCCACTTTTATATTACTTTTGGGACTAACCTATTAACCGGAGGCCCAGCCCAGAATTGCTGTTTTTTGCCTTTTTCAGTATTTCGAAGAAACAGAATATCAAACGGAGTCCAAACGGAATGAAACCTTCGGGATCGTGATTTTCCAACCGAACGTGATCCAAGAGACTTGGACCCTACTCCAAGCAGTGCCAGATGCAGTCACGAGGGTGGAGGGCGCGCCCCCCTGGGCGCACCCCCCTACCTCGTGGGCCCCTCGACACTCCACCGACGTACTCCTTCCTCCTATATATACCTACGTATCCCCGAACGATCAGAACAGGAGCCAAAAACCTAATTCCACTGCTGCAACTTTATGTATCCACGAGATCCCATCTTGGGGCCTGTTCCGGAGCTCCACCGGAGGGGGCATCTAGCACGGAGGGCTTCTACATCATCACCATAGCCCCTCCGATGAAGTGTGAGTAGTTTACTTCAGACCTTCGGGTCCATAGCTAGTAGCTAGATGGCTTCTTCTCTCTTTTTGGATCTCAATACAATGTTCTCCCCCTCTCTTGTGGGGAACTATTCGATGTAATCTTCTTTTTGCGGTGTGTTTGTTGAGACCGATGAATTGTGGGTTTATGATTCAGATTATCTATGGAAAATATTTGATTCTTCTCTGAATTCTTTTATGTATGGTTGAGTTATCTTTGCAAGTCTCTTCGAATTATCCTTTTTGGTTTGGCCAACTAGATTGGTAGTTCTTGCAATGGGAGAAGTGTTTAGCTTTGGGTTAAATCTTGCGGTGTCCTTACCGAATGACAGAAAGGGTTGCAAGGCACGTATTGTATTGTTGCCATCGAGGATAACAAGATGGTTTTTTTATCATATTGCATGAATTTATCCCTCTACATCATGTCATCTTGCTTAAAGCGTTACTCTGTTTTTACTTAATACTCTAGATGCATGCTGGATAGCGGTCGATGAGTGGAGTAATAGTAGTAGATGCAGAATCGTTTCGATCTACTTGTTTTGGACGTGATGCCTATATACATGATCATTGCCTAGATATGTTCATAACTATGCTTAGTTCTGTCAATTGCTCAAAAGTAATTTGTTCACCCACCGTAGAATACTTATGCTCTTGAGAGAAGCCACTAGTGAAACCTATGGCCCCCGGGTCTATTCTCATCATATCAATCTCTATCACTTTATTTACTTGCTTTGTTTCTACTTTGCCTTTTTCCTTTTTACTTTGCATCTATCTATCAAAAATAACAAAAATATTATCTATCAGATCTCACTCTCGTAAGTGACCGTGAAGGGATTGACAACCCCTAAGCGTTGGTTGCGAGTTGCTATCGTTTTGCGTAGGTACGAGGGACTTGTGCGTGGTCTCCTACTTGATTGATACCTTGGTTCTCAAAAACTAAGGGAAATACTTACGCTACTTTGCTGCATCATCCTCTCCTCTTCGGGGAAATCCAACGCAGTGCTCAAGAGGTAGCAAGAAGAATTTCTGGCGCCGTTGCCGGGGAGGCTCACGCAAGCAAGTCAACAATACCAAGTACCCATCGCGATCCCTATCTCTCGCATTACATTATTTGCCATTTGCCTCTCGTTTTCCTCTCCCCCACTTCACCCTTGCCGTTTTATTCGCCCTCTCTTTCCCAATCTCCTCCTTTTTTTCCCGTTGCCTTTCTGTCTGCTTGTGTGTTGGATTACTTGTTGCCATGGCACAAGATAATACCAAAATTGTGTGATTTCTTGAATACTAATAATAATGATTTCCTTAGTACTCCGATTGCTCCTCTTAATAATGATGAGTCTTGTGAAATCAATACCATTTTGTTGAATCTTGTTTTGAAAGATCAATTTGCCGGCCTTCCTAGTGAAGATGCCGCTACTCATCTAAATAGTTATGTTGATTTGTGTGATATGCAAAAGAAGAAAGATGCGGATAACAATATTGTCAAATTGAAGTTATTTCCGTTTTCACTTAGAGATCGTGCTAAAATTTGGTTTTCATCTTTTCCTAAAAATAGTATTGATTCTTGGAACTAGTGCAAAGATGCTTTTATCTCTAAGTATTTTCCACCCACTAAGATTATCACTCTTAGGAACGATATCATGAATTTTAAACAACTTGATCATGAGCATGTTGCCCAATCTTGGGAAAGAATGAAATTAATGCTTCGCAATTGCCCTACTCATGGTTTGAATTTATGGATGATCATACAAATTTTTTATGCCGGATTGAATTTTGCTTCTAGAAATCTTTTAGATTCAGCCGCGGGAGGCACATTTATGGAAATTACGTTAGGAGATGCCACCAAATTGCTTGATAATATTATGGCTAATTATTCTCAATGGCACACCAAAAGATCTTCTAGTAAAAAAGTGCATGCTATAGAAGAAATCAATGTTTTTAGTGAAAATATGGATGAACTTATGAAGATGTTTTCTCCTAAAAATACTCCTCTTGATCCCAATGATATGCCTTTGTCTACTTTGCTTGAGAATAATAATGAATCTATGGATGTGAATTTTGTTGGTAGGAATAGTTTTGGAAACAATGCTTATAGAGGGAATTTTAATCCTAGGCCTTGTCCTAGTAATCCTTCTAATAATTATGGAAATTCCTACAATAACTCTTATGGAAAGTTTAATAAGATGCCCTCTGAATTTGAGAGTAGTGTTAAAGAGTTCATGAATTCACAAAAGAATTTTAATGCTTTGCTTGAAGAGAAATTGCTTAAAGTTGATGATTTGGCTAGGAACATTGATAGAATTTCTCTTGAAATTGATTCTTTAAAGCTTAGATCTATTCCTCCTAAGCATGATATCAATGAGTCTCTCAAATCCATGAGAATTTCCATTGATGAGTGCAAGGAAAGAACCGCTAGGATGGGTGCTTCCAAAGATGCCTTTATTAAAGCGTGTTCTTCCAATTCCTATGAAAATCAAGATGAAGATCTAAAAGTTATTGATGTGTCCCCCATTAAATCTTTGTTTTGCAATATGAATATTGATGAAACTGAATATGATCTTCCTTTACCTAGAAGGCGTTCTAAGAATTCGGAGTTTCTAGATCTTGATGATGAAATTGATGAAAGTGGGATTGAAAAAAATAAAAATCTAGATGTTGCTAAACCCACTATTTTGGATCTCAAGGAATTTAATTATGAAAATTGCTCTTTGATTGGTTGTATTTCCTTGTTGCAATCCGTGCTAGATTCTCCTCATGCTTATAGTCAAAATAAGGCCTTTACCGAACACATTGTTGATGCTTTGATGCAATCTTATGAAGAAAAACTTGAGTTGAAAGTTTCTATCCATAGAAAACACTATGATGAGTGGGAACCTACTATTAAATTTAAAATTAAAGATTATGAGTTTCATGCTTTGTGTGATTTGGGTGCTAGTGTCTCTACTATTCCCAAAGCTTTGTGTGATTTGCTAGATTTCCGTGATTTTGATGATTGCTCTCTAAACTTGCATCTTGCGGATTCCACTATTAAAAAACCTATGAAAGAATTAATGATATTCTTATTGTTGCAAATAGGAATTATGTGCCCGTAGATTTTATCGTTCTTGATATAGATTGCAATCCTTCATGTCCTATTATTCTTGGTAGACCTTTCCTTAGAACGATTGGTGCAATTATTGATATGAAGGAAGGGAATATTAGATTCCAATTTCCCTTAAAGAAGGGTATGGAACACTTCCCTAGAAAGAAAATAAAATTACCATATGAATCTATCATGAGAGCCACTTATGGATTGCCTACCAAAGATGGCAATACCTAGATCTATCCTCGCTTTTATGCCTAGCTAGGGGCGTTAAACGATAGCGCTTGTTGGGAGGCAACCCAATTTTATTTTGTGTTTTTTGTTTTTGCTTCTGTTTAGGAATAAATAATCCATCTAGCCTCTGTTTAGATGTGGTTTTTTCTTTTAATTAGTGTTTGTGCCAAGTAGAACCTATAGGATAACCTACGATGATAGTTGATTTGATTCTGCTGAAAAACAGAAACTTTGCGCTCACGAATATAATTTTGTTAAACCACAGGAAAGTGCTTTTGTGTTGATTAGTTTTGCTGCTGTTCAATAAACAAATTTTCCAGGACTTCCTATTTTGCTAGAATTTTTAGAGTTCCAGAAGTTTGCGTTAGTTACAGATTGCTACAGACTGTTCTGTTTTTGACAGATTCTGTTTTTCGTGTGTTGTTTGCTTATTTTGATGAATCTATGGCTAGTAAAATAGTTTATAAACCATAGAGAAGTTGGAATACAGTAGGTTTAACACCAATATAAATAAAGAATGAGTTCATTACAGTACCTTGAAGTATTCTTTTGTTTTCTTTCTCTAACGGAGCTCACGAGATTTCTGTTGAGTTTTGTGTTGTGAAGTTTTCAAGTTTTGGGTGAATTCTTTTGATGGATTATGGAACAAGGAGTGGCAGGAGCCTAAGCTTGGGGATGCCCATGTCACCCCCAAGATAATCCAAGGACACCCAAAAGTCAAAGCTTGTGGATGCCCCGGAAGGCATCCCCTCTTTCGTCCACTTCCATCAGTAATTTACTTGGAGATATATCTTTATTCACCACATGACATGTGTTTTGCTTGGAGCGTCTTGTATTATTTGCGTCTTTGCTTGTTAGTTTACCACAATAATCCTTGATGTACACACTTTTGAGAGAGCCATACATGAATTGGAATTTGTTAGAATACTCTATGTGCTTCACTTATATCTTTTGAGCTTGATAGTTTTGCTCATAGTACTTCACTTATATCTTTTGAGCGTAATAAAGTTTGCTCTAGTACTTCACTTATATCTTTTAAGAGCACGGTGGTGGATTTGTTTTAAAGAAACTATTGATCTCTCATGCTTCACTTAGATTATTTTGAGAGTAGTTAATAGCATGGTAATTAGCTTAATGTTAATATACTCGGTGTTCAAGATGTGTGAACCTTTCTTTTGAGTGAATTGAATACTAAGATAAGTTTGATACTTGATAATTGTTTTGAGATATGGAGGTAATAATATCAAAGTCATGCTAGTTGGGTGATTATGAATTTGAGAAATACTTGTGTTGAAGTTTGCAAGTCCCGTAGCATGCACGTATGGTTAAAGTTATGTAACAAATTTGAAACATGAAGTGTACCTGGCTTGTGCATCCTTATGAGTGGCGGTCGGGGACAAGCGATGGTCTTTTCCTACCAATCTATCCCCCTAGGAGCAGGCACGTAGTACTTGATTTTTTATGACTTCTAATTTTTTTGCAATAAGTATATGAGTTCCTTTGACTAATGTTGAGTCCATGGATTATACGCACTTTTACCTTTCCGCCTTTGCTAGCCTCTTCGGTACCGTGCATTGCCCTTTCTCACCTTGAGAGTTGGTGAAAACTTCACCGGTGCATCCAAACCCCGTGATACGATACGCTCTACCACACATAAACCTCCTTATATCTTCCTCAAAACAGCCACCATACCTACCTATTGTGGCATTTCCATAGCCATTCCGAGATATATTGCCATGCAACTTCCATCATCATCATCATGACATACATTACTTTTGTCATATTGTCATTGCATGATCATGTAGTTGACATCGTATTTGTGGCAAAGCCACCACACATTATTTTTCATACATGTCACTCTTGATTCATTGCACCATCCCGGTACACTGCCTAAGGCATTCATATAGAGTCATATCTTGTTCTAAGTTTCGAGTTGTAATCCTTATGTTGTAATCAATAGAAGTGTGATGATCATCATTATTAGAGCATTGCCCAAAAAAAGAGAAAGGCCAAAATATATATATAAAAGAAAGGCCCAAAAAAGAAAAGAAAAGGGCAATGCTACTATCTCTTTTTCCACACTTGTGCTTCAAAGTAGAACCTTGTTCTTCATGTAGTGAGTCTCATAAGTTGTCTTTTTTTATACTAGTGGGAATTTTTCATTATAGAACTTGGCTTGTATATTCCTACGATGGGCTTCCTCAAATGCCCTAGGTCTTCATGAGAAAGCAAGTTGGATGCACACCCACTAGTTTTCTTTTGTTGAGCATTCATAGCTCTAGTGCATCCGTTGCATGGTAATCCCTACTCCTCATGTTGACATCAATCGATGGGCATCTCCATAGCCCGTTGATTAGCCTCGTCAACATGAGACTTTCTCCTTTTTGTCTTCTCCACACAATCCCCATCATCATATTCTATTCCGCCCATAGTGCTATATCCATGGCTCACGCTCATGTATTGCGTGAAGGTTGAAAAAGTTTGAGATTATTTAAGTATGAAACAATTGCTTGGCTTGTCATCGGGGGTATAGAAGTTGGGAACATCTTTGTGTGACGAAAATGAAGCATAGCCTAACTATATGATTTTGTAGGGATGAACTTTCTTTTTCCATGTTATTTTGAGAAGACATGATTGCTTTGATTAGTATGCTTGAAGTATTATTATTTTTGTGTCAATATGAACTTTTGTCTTGAATCTTTCGGATCTGAATATTCATATCACAATTAAGAAGTTCTACATTGAAATTCTGCCAAAGTATCACTCCGCATCAAAAAAATTCTTTTTTATCATTTACCTACTCGAGGACGAGCAGGAATTAAGCTTGGGGATGCCTGATACGTCTCCAACGTATCTATAATTTTTGATTGCTCCATGCTACTTTATCAACTGTTTTGGACTATATTGGGCTTTATTTTCCACTTTTATATTACTTTTGGGACTAACCTATTAACCGGAGGCCTAGCCCAGAATTGCTGTTTTTTTTGCCTTTTTCAGTATTTCGAAGAAACAGAATATCAAACGGAGTCCAAACGGAATGAAACCTTCGGGATCGTCATTTTCCAACCGAACGTGATCCAGGAGACTTGGACCCTACTCCAAGCAGTGCCAGAGGTGGTCACGAGGGTGGAGGGCACGCCCCCTGGGCGCGCGCCCCTACCTCGTGGTCCCCTCGACGCTCCACCGACGTACTCCTTCCTCTTATATATACCTACGTATCCCCGAACGATCAGAACAGGAGCCAAAAACCTAATTCCACCGCTGCAACTTTCTGTATCCACGAGATCCCATCTTGGGGCCTGTTCCAGAGCTCCGCTGGAGGGGGCATCTACCACGGAGGGCTTCTACATCATCACCATAGCCCCTCCGATGAAGTGTGAGTAGTTTACTTCAGACCTTCGGGTCCATAGCTAGTAGCTAGATGGCTTCTTCTCTCTTTTTGGATCTCAATACAATGTTCTCCCCCTCTCTTGTGGAGAACTATTCGATGTAATCTTCTTTTTGCGGTGTGTTTGTTGAGACCGATGAATTGTGGGTTTATGATTCAGATTATCTATGGAAAATATTTGATTCTTCTCTGAATTCTTTTATGTATGATTGAGTTATCTTTGCAAGTCTCTTCGAATTATCCTTTTTGGTTTGGCCAACTAGATTGGTAGTTCTTGCAATGGGAGAAGTGTTTAGCTTTGGGTTCAATCTTGTGGTGTCCTTACCTAGTGACAGAAAGGGTTGCAAGGCATGTATTGTATTGTTGCCATCGAGGATAACAAGATGGGTTTTTTTTATCATATTGCACGAATTTATCCCTCTACATCATGTCATCTTGCTTAAAGCATTACTCTGTTTTATTTAATACTCTAGATGCATGCTGGATAGCGGTCGATGAGTGGAGTAATAGTAGTAGATGCAGAATCGTTTCAATCTACTTGTTTTGGACATGATGCCTATATACATGATCATTGCCTAGATATGTTCATAACTATGCTCAATTCTGTCAATTGCTCAACAGTAATTTGTTCACCCACCGTAGAATACTTATGCTCTTGAGAGAAGCCACTAGTGAAACCAATGGCCCCCGGGTCTATTCTAATCATATCAATCTCTATCACTTTATTTACTTGCTTTGTTTTTACTTTGCCTTTTCCCTTTTTACTTTGCATCTATCTATCAAAAATACCAAAAATATTATCTATCAGATCTCACTCTCGTAAGTGATCGTGAAGGGATTGACAACCCCTAAGTGTTGGTTGCGAGTTGCTATCGTTTTGTGTAGGTACGAGGGACTTGTGCGTTGTCTCCTACTGGATTGATACCTTGGTTCTCAAAAACTAAGGGAAATACTTACGCTACTTTGCTGCATCATCCTTTCCTCTTCGGGGAAATCCAATGCAGTGCTCAAGAGGTAGCAGTGGGAGGAGTGTTCGGCTCCGAGGCCGATGAGTGTGCTACCTCCATGGCGGGATCCATCCACACGTCCTCGGATGGCACAGTCTGCTCCGAATTGTTTCTCAGGGCAGCCGCATGCACGATCACCCGAATACTGTCCGATGGCAGATCTAAGTCCTGCTCGTCGGGACTGTCCGGTGCACCTGACATGGGCTCGAATCCGCTGAACATCAAGTCTCCGCGGATGTCGGCAGTGTAGTT
This sequence comes from Triticum timopheevii, assembly GCA_963921465.1. NCBI lineage: Eukaryota > Viridiplantae > Streptophyta > Magnoliopsida > Poales > Poaceae > Triticum > Triticum timopheevii. The sequence goes on along the minus strand of OY997262.1, from coordinate 271,231,808 downwards.
TAGGTTTCCAAACCTGACCTGGTGGCCAGGGGCGTAGCTGTCGATCTGCTCCAGATGGCCAAGCGAATTGGCCAATAGTGCGAAGCCGCCGAATACGAAGATCTGTCCGGGAGGGAAAACCTCCCCTTGGATTGCGTCGTTGAAGATGATTGAAGGAGCCATCAAGCCTTGTCGTGTCGACAAAGCGAAACTCTCAATGAAAGCACCAATGTCGGTGTCAAAACTGGCGGATCTCGGGTAGGGGGTCCGGAACTGTGCGTCTAAGGCTAATGGTAACAGGAGGCTGGGGACACGATGTTTACCCAGGTTCAGGCCCTCTCGATGGAGGTAATACCCTACTTCCTACTTGATTGATCTTGATGATATGAGTATTGCAAGAGCTGATCTACCACGACATCATAGAGGCTAAACCCTAGAAGCTAGCCTATGATTATGATTGTTGTTGTCCTACGGACTAAACCCTCTGGTTTATATAGACACCGGAGGGGGCTAGGGTTACACAGAGTCGGTTACAAAGAAGGAGATCTACATATTGAATCACCAAGCTTGCCTTACATGCAAAGGAGAGTCCCATCCCGACACGGGACGAAGTCTTCAATCTTGTATCTTCGTAGTCCAACAGTTCGGCTAAAGTATATAGTCCGGCTGTCCGGATACCCCCTAATCCAGGACTCCCTCAGAAGGGTTGGTAGGAGTTAACCATCATGCGATCCCGATCTCCACAGAAAGGAAGACAATCAAAGAAATACCTCATGCTTCAAATTTGTCACACAACGGTTACCATATGTGCATGCTACAGGACTTGCAAACCTCAACACAAGTATTTCTCAAATTCACAATTACTCTACTAGCATGACTCTAATATCACCATCCTCATATCTCAAAACGATCATAAAGCATCAAACTTATCATAATATTCAATGCACTTTATATGAAAGTTTTTATTATACCCATCTTGGATGCCCATCATATTAGGACTAGTTTTATAACCAAAGCAAATTACCATGCTGTTCTAAAAGACTCTCAAAATGATATAAGTGAAGCATGAGAGATCAATAATTTCTATAAAATAAAACCACCACCGTGCTCTACAAAAATATAAGTGAAGTACTAGAGCAAAATTATCTAGCTCAAAACATATAAGTGAAGCACATAGAGTATTCTAATAAATTTCGATTCATGTGTGTCTCTCCCAAAAGGTGTATTCAGCAAGGATGATTGTGGTAAACTAAAAAGCAAAGACTCAAATCATACAAGACGCTCCAAGCAAAAAACATATCATGTGGTGAATAAAAACATAGCCTCAAGTAAAGTTACCGATAGACGAAGACAAAAGAGGGGATGCCTTCCGTGGCATCCCTAAGCTTAGGATTTTGGTTGTCCTTGAATTTTACCTTGGGGTGCCTTGGGCATCCCCAATATTAGGCTCTTGCCACTCCTTATTCCAAAATCCATCAAATCTTTACCCAAAAACTTGAAAACTTCACAACACAAAACTTAACAGAGAATCTCGTGAGCTCCGTTAGTATAAGAAAACAAACCACCACTTTAAGGTACTGTAATGAACTCATTATTTATTTATATTTTTGTTAAAGCTACTGTATTCCAACTACTCTATGGTTCATACCCCCCGATACTACTCATAGATTCATCAAAATAAGCAAACAACACACAAAAAATAGAATCTATCAAAAACAGAACAGTCTATATCAATCTGTAAGTTCTGGATACTTCTGTAACTCCAAAAATCCTGAGCAATTAGGAAGTCCTAATAAATTTGTTTATTAATCTTATTCAAAAATAATCAACTGAAAAGCACGTTCCTGTGATTTATGAAAATTATTTTCGTGCATGCAAAAGTTTCTGTTTTTCAGCAAGATCAAGTTAACTATCACCGTAGGTTATCCTAAAGGTATTACTTGGCACAAACACTAATTAAAGCACAAAAACACATCCAACCAGAGGCTAGATAAATTATTTATTACTAAATAGGAACTAAAATCAAAGAACAAAAATGAAATTGGGTTGCCTCCCAACAATCGCTATCGTTTAACGCCCCTAGCTAGGCATAAAAACGAGAATAGATCTAGGTATTGTTATCTTTGGCATGCAATCCATAAGTGGATCTCTTAATACATTCATAAGGTAATTTAATTTTCTTTCTAGGAAAGTGTTCCATGCCTTTTCTTAATGGAAATTGAATCTAATATTTCCTTCTTTCATGTCAATAATTGCACCAATCGTTCTAAGGAAAGGTCTACCAAGAATAATAGGACATGTAGGATTGCAATCTATATCAACAACGATGAAATCTACGGGTACATAATTCCTATTTGCAACAATAAGAACATCATTAATCCTTCCCATAGGTTTTTTAATGGTGAAATCTGCAAGGTGCAAATTTAAAGAACAATCATCAAATTCGCGGAAACCTAACACATGACACAAAGTATTTCGAATCGTGGAAACACTAGGACCCAAATCACAGAAAGCATATCATTCATAATCTTTAATCTTAATTTTAATAGTAGGTTACCAGTCATCATAAATTTTCTAGGAATATAAACTTCTAGTTCAAGCTTTTCTTCATAAGATTGCATTAAGGCATCAACGATATGTTTAGTGAAAGCTTTATTTTGATTATAAGCATGAGGAGAATTTAAGCACGGATTGCAACAAGGAAATACAATCTATCGAAGAACAATGATCATAATTAAATTCCTTGAAATCCAAAATAGTGGGTTCATTGCTATGTAAAGTTTTACCTCTTCAATCCCACTTTTATTAATTTTAGCATCAAGATCTAAAAACTCAGAATCATTGGGACACCTTTTAACTAAAGTTGACTCATGTCCAGTCCCATCTTTATCAAGATTCATATTGGAAAACAAAGATTTAATAGGAGTCACATCAGTCACTTTTAGATCTTCATCTTTATTATCATGAAAACTAGAAGAACACGCTTTCATAAAGCAATCTTTTTTAGCACACATTCTCATGGTTCTTTCTTTGCACTCATCAATGGAAATTCTCATGGACTTGAGTGACTCATTGATATCATTCTTAGGTGGAATAGATCTAAGTTTCAAAGAATCAACATCAAGGGAAATTCTATCCATGTTCCTAGCCAACTCATCAATCTTAAGCAATTTTTCTTCAATCAAAGCATTGAAATTCTTTTGCAAACTCATAAATTCTTTAACACTAATCTCAAAATCAGAGGGCATCTTATTAAAATTTACATATGAGTTGTTGTAGGAATTACCATAATTATTAGAGGAATTATTAGGAAACGGCCTAGAGTTAAAGTTTCCTCTATACGCGTTGTTACCAAAATTGTTCCTACCAACAAAATTCACATCCATAGATTCATTATTATTCTCAATCAAGGTGGACAGAGGCATATCATTAGGATCAGAAGAAACAATCTTATTAGCAAACAATTTCATAAGTTCATCCATCTTTCCACTCAAAACATTAATTTCTTCTATCGCATGAACTTTTTTACTAGTGGATCTTTCGGTGTGCCATTGAGAATAATTAACCATAATATTATCTAGGAGTTTAGTAGCTTCTCCTAAAGTGATTTCCATAAAAGTGCCTCCCACGGCCGAATCTAAAATGTTTCTAGAAGCAAAATTCGATCTGTCATGATTTTTTTGTATAATCATCCATAAATTCAAACCATGTGTAGGGCAATTATGTATCATTAATTTCATTCTCTCCCAAGCTTGTGCAACATGTTCATGATCAATTTGCTTAAAATTCATAATATCGTTTCTAAGAGAGATGATCTCAGCGGGAGGAAAATACTTAGAGATAAAAGCATATTTGCACTTATTCCACGAATCAATACTATTTTTAGGCAAAGAAGAGAACCAAGTTTTAGCGCGATATCTAAGCGAAAACGGAAATAGCTTCAACTTAACAATATCATTATCCACATCTTTCTTCTTCTGCATATCACACAAATCAACGAAGTTGTTTAGATGGGTAGCGGCATCTTCACTAGGAAGGCCGGAAAATTGATCTTTCATAACAAGATTCGACAAAGCGGTATTAATTTCACAAGATTCAACATCGTTAGTAGGAGCAATCGGAGTGCTAATAAAATCTTTGTTGTTGGTATTGGAAAAGTCACATAATTTAGTATTATCTTGAGCCATCGTTACAAACAATCAATCCAACACACAAGCACACAAGAAGCAAGCGAAAAGAAGTGAATGAAAAAGAGGCGGACAGAAAAGAGGCGAAGAAAAGGCAAAGGCAAAGGTTTTCGAAAATCATTTTAGAAGTGTGGGAGAGGAAAACGAGAGGCGAATGGCAAATAATGTAATGCGAAGGAGAAGATTTTATGATGGGTACTTGGTATGTCTTGCCTTGAATGTAGATCTCCCCGGCAACGGCACCAGAAATGGCTAGTTGACGGGAAGTGCAAGAAATCCTTCTTGCTACCTGAGGGAGTCCTGGACTAGGGGGTGTCCGGACAGCCGGACTATCATCGTCCGCCGGACTCCAAGACTACGAAGATACAAGATTGAAGACTCCGTCCCGTGTCCGGATGGGACTTTCCTTGGCGTGGAAGGCAAGCTTGGCGATACGGATATGTAGATCTCCTACCATTGTAACCGACTCTGTGTAACCCTAGCCTTCTCCGGTGTCTATATAAACCGGAGGGCTTTAGTCCGTAGGACACAACATACATCACAACAATCATACCATAGGCTAGCTTTAGGGTTTAGCCTCCTTGATCTCGTGGTAGATCCACTCTTGTACTACCCATATCATCAATATTAATCAAGTAGGACATAGGGTTTTACCTCCATCAAGAGGGCCTGAACCTGGGTAAAGCATCGTGTCCCTTGTCTCCTGTTACCATCCGCCTAGACGCACAGTTCGGGACCCCCTACCCGAGATCCGCCGGTTTTGACACCGACATTGGTGCTTTCATTGAGAGTTCCTCTATGCCGTCACCGATAGGCTGGATGGCATCTTCAATCAACAACGCTGTCCAGGGTGATATTTTTCTCCCCGGACAGATCTTCGTATTCGGCGGCTTCGCACTGCGGGCTAACTCACTTGGCCATCTGGAGCAGATCGAAAGCTACGCCCCTGGCCGTCAGGTCAGATTCGGAAGCCTAAACTTCACGGCCGACATCCACGGAGACTTGATCTTCGACGGGCTCGAGCCACAGCCAAGCGCGCCGCACTGTTACGATGGGCATGATCTAGCTCTGCCGCCGAACAGTGCCTTGGTGGCCGCACACGAGTCCGCTCCGGCTCTTAGCTCGGAGCCGATCACCCAGATCGAGGACCGGTGGTTGGACACCACCTCGGGGGCTTCAACTTCCATGGTGATGGAGCCGAACACTAGCCTTGTCCCTCGCGAAACTTGTGACTCCGAGGTCCTGGACTCCTTGCCAGGCTCCGGACCTCCCGTGCCCCTGCCAATTGAATCGGATTGGGCGCCGATTATGGAATTCACCGCCGCGGACATTCCAATACTCGCCCTTTGGCGACATCCTAAATTCGCTAAAGCATCTCTCGCTATCGGGAGAGTCCTGGCCGGACTATGGCCAGGATGGTTGGGATATGGACGACGAAGAAATTCAGAGCCCACCCACCACCCACTTTGTAGCCACTGTCGACGATTTAACCGACATGCTAGACTACGACTCCGAAGACACCGACACTATAGACGACGATGCCGGAGACGAACAGGAACCAGCGCCAACAGGGCACTGGAAGACCACCTCATCATACAACGTATATATGGTGGATACCCCAAAAGGAAGCGATAACGAGGACCAACAGGCCGCGGCAGAAGATAACCCCGCTGACAAACAACCAAAACGGTGGCCCAGACGCCGCCCTAAGTCCCGCCTCGACAACAACAGCGCTCTTAATGACCCAGCAATACAGCAGGGCAAACCAGTGGACGACGACAAGCAACCGTACGAACAAGACGAGTCAGACAATCAGTCCGGGCCCGGCGGAAAAAATAGTCCGGACGATCTCACGCCGGACACACTGCCGGAGAATAAAAACCTTCGGAAAAGACTCATCAACACCGCGAGAAGCTTGAAGAAGGAAAAACGGAAGCTCAAAACAGCGGAAGATACACTCAGAATGAGGTGGAGCAAAGTGCTCAAAACCACAGACAAATACGGCAATGGCCATCAATCAAAGAGCTACCCGAAGCGCAAGCTACTGCCAGAATTTGATGAGGAGGCCATAGAGCCCCCACTGTCATAAAACAAAGAAGCCGCCTGGTTGGATAGACGGCCAGATGATAGGCCAAAATCTGAAAGCGGCACCGCATATAAACCGACTAATGACCCTGGAAAGACAGATGGCCCAGCCAGGTCCATTTACGGGCCAAAGAAGAGGGCCCCAGGAAGCAATACAACACGCCAAGTTTCCGAAGACAGCGGTACACCCAAATACAGGGGCACCGCACACCCACTATGTTTCACCAGCGAGGTGCTGGATCATGAATTCCCAGCAGGATTTAAACCCATAAACATAGAGGCCTACGACGGAACAACAGACCCTGGAGTCTGGATAGAAGATTATATACTACACATACACATGGCTAGAGGAGACGATCTCCACGCCATAAAATACCTAACCCTCAAGCTCAAAGGGCCAGCCCGTCATTGGCTCAAAAGCCTCCCAGAAAACACTGTTGGAAGTTGGGAAGAGCTTGAGGACGCGTTTAGAGCAAATTTTCAAGGAACTTATGTCTGCCCTCCGGATGCAGACGATCTAAGTCATATAACTCAACAGCCCGGAGAGTCAGCGCGCAAATTCTAGAACAGGTTCCTCACCAAAAAGAACCAAATAGTCGACTATCCGGACGCTGAAGCCTTAGCAGCTTTTAAACACAACGGCCGAGACGAATGGCTCGCCAGACACCTCGGCCAAGAGAAGCCGAGGACAATGTCCGCGCTAACAAGCCTCATGACCCGCTTTTGTGCGGGAGAGGACAGCTGGCTAGCAAGATGCAGCACCAGCGACCCAAGTACATCCGAGATCAGACACGGAAACGGAAAATCATAGCGCAGAAAAGAGCAGCGCCGGAATAAAGAGAAAAGCCCAAAGAGCACGGCAGTTAACGCCGGATTCAAAAACTCGCGGCCAAACAACAAAACACCACCTCTTAAGGATAACAGCGATGAGCTATCCAACTTAAACAAGATTTTGGGTCGGATATGTCAAATCCACAGTACCCCCGGAAGGCCTGCAAACCATATCCACAAAGATTGTTGGGTTTTCAAACAGTCTGGCCGACTAAACGCCGAACACAAGGGGCTCGACGCGTCAAGCGAAGACGATAAACCCCACCAGCAGAGCACCGGAAAACAAAAGAATTTCCCACAAGAGGTCAAAACAGTAAATTCACTTCATGTGATAATACGAAAAAACAGTGCGGCACCCGTTAAAATGGGTCTCGCACGGTCCAACCAAGCGGAACATAGAGATTGGACATCAAAACCAATCACTTTCAACCACCTGGATTATTCCAGAAGCGTTCGAAATGCAGGATGGACTGCCCTGATATTGGATCCTATAATCGACGGACTACAATTTACTCAAGTCCTGATGGACGGAGGCAGCGACTTAAACCTGCTGTATCCAAACACAATCCGCAAGTTGGGGATAGACCCTACTAAAATTCGACACAGCCGCACTTCCTTTAAAGGAGTGACGCCAGACACCTACGCCAAGTGCACAGGCTCCCTATTACTAGAAGTCGTGTTCGGTTCACCGAACAACTTTCGACGTGAAAAACTAATCTTTCATATCGTCCCATTTAAAAGTGGTTATCAAGCACTCTTGGGACGAGAGGCTTTTGTCCGCTTCAACGCCATACCACATTACGCGTCTCTTACACTCAAGATGCCCGGTCCACGTGGCATCATTTCAGTGCGAGGGTCACTTAAAGACCTCGGACACAGTTAGACGAGTCCGGCATAACTAAGCTAGGGGCTCCCTAGCTGCACATCCCTTTACAAGGGGCTACGCGCACAAACAACAGCGAGCTCACACAGACTCCGCTTTACTTATTTATATTTCTTCCTTCGTATATATTTTTTGCACAAGTTCCTTTCAAGCTAAGTTCCTCTCTTTTTACAGATGAACAACGTGCACACCCGTCCAGGATAACGGCACAACGGAGACACAGGCGCAGACGTGCAGTAGGGACCCGTCGCGAGGATTCTTTTCAGATTAAGACCCTGCGTAAACCTTTTTTACTGTCTCTTGTTGTTATAATCCCTTGGTTTCTCATTATAACCAAAGCGGAGCCTGACGTTTTGGCATCGGCCGCGTCAGAAGACCATGCCCGTACCTGGACACTAGGGGCTTAGGGCATTGTTCTGCCCATTATTACAAAGACCGAACACCTTAGGGAGTGTTCGGCGTCTCGAGTTAGGCCTTATATGCATCAGCTCCGAATCATGTCTTTGGTCAAATGTTGGGTTTGCCCGGCTCCTGTGTTTTGCTGCCTTACGTTCCGTATCATCGGCTAACGCGGCACCAGGAGAACTACTGCGATTGTGCCCCAGTTCGGCTGGGCGAGCACCTCAGTAGAGAAAGCCGAAAACTGACTGTCATGATACAGCGAGAGACTGGTCAACCACTCGATCGACTACCGGAATGTTTAGAATTCCCCGCTTTGACGAAGGACCGTTTCCCGGTCAGGCACACACGCGCCCCGAATTCGGAGAAGCGCGGTGCCCCAAGGGGCTATATCGTAGCCCCACCCTCGAACTCCACTTGCTAAGTGAAAGTGATAAAGCATCATAGTCCGGATTGCCTCATTCGCTACGCTACCACCTCCTTAACAGGACCGAGACGTCGGATTAAGTGCGAAAACGCGCTATTTTTTGCGAACACCCCCGCACCTTGTGCGTGGGGGCTGAAGCCGAAGACTGCAATCTTTCAGGTTATACAAATGTATACATAAACGGCCGCATAGTAGATATTTTAATACTTGGAACGCACAAGTATAAAAAGCGGTTACATCATAATCATTGCCTTACAAGATAAAACGTTCATTTGAACGTGACATTTTTTGAGCACTGCGACTCTATTACACGAGCGCCACGCATAACTTCCCCAAAATAGTGCTCGGCGGGTAACCGGCTTTCGTCCGAACCCTGGGCGGCAATAGCAGTGGCATCCATCTCTGTCCAATGCGTCTTCACATGTGCAAGGGCCATCCGCGCGCCTTCTATGCAGGCCGACCGCTTCATCTCCTTGATGTGCGGCACCGCTCCAAGAAATTGCTGCAATAAGCCGAAATAGCTCGTCGCCTTGGGTCTCTCTGGCCAGACATGAGCCACGATATCAGTCATGGCAAGTCCGGACAATCTATTTAGCTCAGCCCATTCGGCCAACCGATCGGTCAATGGAAGTGAACGATCCAGACTATGGAATTGAGACCAAAATAGCTCTTCCGTCTTGTGATCCTTCTGGCTCCGGAAGTGCTCAACGGCATCAGCCGCACTTGCCGCTAAGTCCAAATATGGATTCTCCGGACCCCACAGCCGGCCAAGTTGGGCATATTTTTGATCCGTAAACCGGCGACGCAACAGAAACGGCTTGCCAGCCAAAATATCTCCGGCCTGGCGCAGCTCCTCCTTCATAGCCTGCATTGCAGAACGGGCGTCCTTGGCCTCAGCGGTGGCCTTCCCCAAGTTTTCCCGCTCCGATAAGCGCTCCTTTTCAAGAGCCTCGTTGCGGTCGGCAGCATCTTTTAATTTCATGGCCAATTCGGCCATCTTTTCCCTGCTTAGGCAGTGTGCAGTCTTTTCGGCTTTCAACTCCTCGGTTGCCCTCGAGGCAGCCGCATCACTCCTTCGGGCTTGCTCCTTGGCTTGAGAAAGCTCGGCCCGAAGGCTCTCCACAGCAGCAGCACCATCTGTATCACAACATATACATTATCAGAGGCGGGCTTTGACTCCCTTAAATAAGTGACTGCGGAGAATTCATTTACCTTGCGACTCGTCAAGTCGCCGGTTGACAAGCGCGATGTCCGCATCCGCCACGTCAAGTTGCCGCATTAACTCGGCAACTCCAATAGTCCGACTAGCCCCCAGACTATCCGCCACCTGCATAGGAACGACGACATTCATTACCTGAGATTTTGATCCTCGGCACGCTGTCGCTTTCAACAACCTACCGAGTCTCAGGGGCTATTATCTATACAGGGCGCACTTCTATGTGCCAAACTGTCAAAAAGGTGCGTCGTTCTTTCGTACCTCAAATCCCGTCAGTAAACTCCTGACGGCATTATGCAATCCGCTTTCGGCGGACGAAATCCTTCCAATCACCATACGCATCAAAGAACGGTGATTCTATGAGATGGATGCCCTCTCAAGCAGATTCTTCAGCTCCCCCGGCCGGACACTAGTTGGCGCCGAACTCTCCGGCCCCACCGGACTCTAGGATACCCTCCACGACGATACTTCAGGCTCGTCTGCCCTGTCCGACGGCGCAGCAGACGGAGGCGTTTCGCTCTCCATCTTCTCCGGATGAAGATCCCCCGAAGACGAACTCATCTGAGAAGGCCGCAGATCCGAATTGTAAGGTAAAAATTTCGGTCATCCACAGAAGCACAAATAGGGGTATTTTCTTATTAATGAACCCCCCTTTTTTTCCTACTCACGGCTCGCTGGAGGGCTGATCCTTTAGAGACGATTGTACGTCCGAGCTTTCCCCGGACGCAGGACCCTCCGGTAAAGATTTCTCCCCCCGCTTAGGGGCTTTGGCCTCCGGGTCTTCGAAGGCGATCCTCTTCTCCCCCTGGAAGGAGGGATTATCGATCCCCCCTCTTCAGGCACCCCCTTGGGCGAGGTGATAGCTCTTCTATTTTCCCCATCGCCCCCTTCTACGGGCGCGACCTCCAACATTCTGACCAGCACGGGCTCCGGTGCGGTCTCTGGGAGGGGGGCCGGACACCTTATCAGCTTCGATCGCGCTACCCACTCATGATGAAGAATAATGGGTTAGAAGGCGAATTTCAAAAAAACAAACAGAATGTCCGGACTCTGAGCTATTTACCTGTGTATCCGGGCGATTGCAGCTTAGGCCTGCGTCCTCGGTCAATTCCAGACACGCCACCTGCGGTCCGAAGAACAACTTGTACATCTCCACGGGCGTCATACCCATGAAGTGTTGGAGAGTTCGTGGCCCCTCCGGATTGAACTCCCATAACCGGAGAGGACGGCGTTTGCAGGGCAGAAGACGCCTAATTAGCATGACCTGCATCACCACAACCAGATTGATCTTCCTCGCTTGGAGGTCTCGAATCCGGCCCTGCAATAAGGGCACGTCTTCGGACGGCCCCCAATTGAGCCCTTGGTTGACCCACGACATTAATCGGCGTGGAGGTCCCGGGCGGAATGAAGGCGGCGGCTTTTGCTTGCTGCCCTTCGGAGCCGTGACATAGAACCACTCCTGCTGCCACAAGCCGAGCTCCTCTTGGAAGGAGCCCTCGGGCCACGGGGCATCGGCCCTCCTGCTTATGGCCGCCCCGCCGCACTCTGCTTGACGCCCCCCGATCATCTTCGGCTCCACATTGAAGGTCTTCAGCCATAGGCCGAAGTGGGGGGTGACGCGGAGGAAGGCTTCACAGACAATAATAAATGCGGAAATATGGCGGATAGACTCCGGAGCCAAGTCATGAAAATCCAGCCCGTAGTAGAACATGAGCCCTCTCACGAAGGGGTCCCTCGAGAATCCTAAACCCCGACGGAGGTGGGATACGAAGACGACGTACTCATCGGGCTCGGGAGTGGGCACGGCCTGCCTTTGGGCGGGCAACCTGTGCAAAATCTCGTAGGACAATTACTTGGCCTCACACAGCTTTAGCACGTCCTCCTCCGTAACGGAGGAGGGCATCCACCGACCCTGAAGGTCGGAGCCGGACATGGTTGAAGATCCGAAGCGCTCGAATCTGGGACTCTGGGTGTTGGAACTTGGGGCAAGGAGAAGATTCGATGGAAGATTGAAGAAAAGAAACGAGCCTTGGTCCTCTTATAAAGGGGGAAAATACCAAGAGCCGTCTCCGTGACCGTTCGTGATTCACCTTCGATAGAGGAGACGTGGCAACGGGTGCGGTTGGGTTACCCACGTCCGTATTGATGAGAATCCCGGAATAAGGGGAACACGATCTCTGCTTCGACAGGACGTGCAAAGGAAACTGCTTCGCTAAACGTGCTGAGGTGGTATAATAAAAAATGATTCAAATAAAGGCTTGGTAGCGGTGTGATGTCATGCCGCATAATACGTCAGCAGATTGGACTGGTGTACATTTTTTTCTCTCTACGGTGGAATGTGGAATTTATTTTGCAGAGCCGGACACTATCCTGGTGTTCATGATCTTCTCTGGATTATTCAAGGGAGGAACCCGCTTTGCAATGCCGAACATTATGCGCGCCGGACTTATCGTCATTGAAGCTTGGTTCTGGGGCTACTGAGGGAGTCCTCGACTAGGGGGTGTCCGGACAGCTGGACTATCATCGTCCGCCGGACTCCAAGACTACGAAGATACAAGATTGAAGACTCCATCCCGTGTCCGGATGGGACTTTCCTTGGCATGGAAGGCAAGCTTGGCGATACGAATATGTAGATCTCCTACCTTGTAACCGACTCTGTGTAACCCTAGCCTTCTCCGATGTCTATATAAACTGGAGGGCTTTAGTCCGTAGGACACAACATACATCACAACAATCATACCATAGGCTAGCTTTAGGGTTTAGCCTCCTTGATCTCGTGGTAGATCCACTCTTGTACTACCCATATCATCAATATTAATCAAGCAGGACATAGGGTTTTACCTCCATCAAGAGGGCCCGAACCTGGGTAAAACATCGTGTCCCTTGTCTCCTGTTACCATCCGCCTAGATGCACAGTTCGGGACCCCCTACCCGAGATCCGCCGGTCTTGACAACGACACTACCTCTTGGGCATGCGTTGGTTTTCCCTTGAAGAGGAAAGGGTGATGCATCAAAGTAGCGTAAGTATTTCCCTCAGTTTTTGAGAATCAAGGTATCAATCCAGTAGGAGATAACACGCAAGTCGCCTAGTACCTGCAAAAACAATCAAGAACCTTGCAACCAACGCGATAAAGGGGTTGTCAATCCCTTCATGGTCACTTGCAAAAGTGAGATCTGATAAATATAATAAGATAAATATTTTTGGTATTTTTGTTGTATAGATTGGAAAGTAAAGATTGCAAAATAAAATAAATAGGAAACTAGACTTGTAGATCGGAAACTCATATGATGGAAAATAAAAGATTATATGACGGAAAATAGACCCCGGGGCCATAGGTTTCACTAGTGGCTTCTCTCAAGATAGCAAATATTACGATGGGTGAACAAATTACTGCCGAGCAATTGATAGAAAAGCGCATAGTTATGAGAATATCTAGGCAATGATCATGAACATAGGCATCACGTCCGTGTCAAGTAGACCGAAACAATTCTGCATCTACTATTATTACTCCACACATCGACCGCTATCCAGCATGCATCTAGAGTATTAAGTTCATAAGAACAGAGTAACACATTAAGCAAGATGACATGATGTAGAGGGATAAACTCAAGCAATTTGATATAAATCCCATCTTTTTATCCTCGATGGCAACAATACAATACATGCCTTGCTACCCCTACTATCACTAGGAAAGAACACCGCAAGATTGAACCCAAAGCTAAGCACATCTACCATTGCAAGAAAGATCAATCTAGTAGGCCAAACTAAGCCGATAATTTGTAGAGACTTGCAAAGATATCAAATCATGCATATAAGAATTCAGAGAAGAACCAAATATTATTCATAGATAGACTTGATCATAAATCCACAATTCATCGGATATCGACAAACACACCGCACAAAGTATTACATTGAATAGATCTCCAAGAACATCGAGGAGAACTTTTGATGCGGAGCATACCACGTTTATCCCCATGTACACTCCGACTACTCTCCAAACCCTAAGAGGACATATGACGAGACCTCGAACATACGCCATTGCACACAAGGTGAATTCACTCCTCTTCGAACCGTCACTTTCCACATGTGAGACATGGCTACTACCTCATGCACGGACCTTGCATACACTCAGGTACAACCGAGATGACCATGGAGGATCCAAGGACCAAGGCCAAGCATGGAAGAGGAGAAGGAAGAAGAAGCCGAGAGCAAGCGGTACTACCGCCCAGGCCCAGCGGTACTACCGCTTATCATCACAAGCGGCACTATCGCTCCACTTCCGCAAAGTCCGACAAACTTCGGAGACCGAACGGCTCCAGAGCGGTACTTCCGCCCACCATAGAAGTACTACCGCTTGCGCGCCTCAAGCGGTACTACCGCCCGAAGGACCGGTACTACCGCCCTGTCTGTGCATAGTGTATTGGGCCGAGCCCATGTACCCCTTCGCCCTCACGTACCCCTTCATGGCTCTAGACTATATATACTCCTCCACTTCCTCCTAGTTAGGGTTAGCATTGGATTAGCTCATATTTGTGTGAGAGCCTTTGCTCATCCACTTGGATACTTCTCCTCGGAGATCACGACCTCTTCGGAGAAGATCCCCCAAGCGGATTCAAGACCCCTTCTAGGGAAGAACATCAAGGCCTCCTTTTGGAGAAGAACGGTTCCTTTGTATCCTTACCTTTGTTGATCTTGAACCATGTGCTACCTTATGTGTGTGATGATCTAGCGCTTGTGTGATTGATTCCTTGTCAGTTGAGTGATTCTCTCTCGTTTTCCCCGTGTTTTCCCTTTGTGCTTCCGCGTGTTCTTCATGATTCCCCGTAGGATCCACTCCAAACGTGAAAGATCGACGCTATAGGGTTCCACCCTACATCATATGGTATCATGAGCCACGTTGATCACGTTTTTGGAGCCCCTACCCCGTGTTTTCTAGCTTGATTTTGTTGTTTTAGTCCTAAATCCAAAAATCCCCACCAAAAATAGCCCCCAAATTTTTTTGTGATATCTTGGTTTGATGATGTTTTGTTGATTTTGATCCATGGATTCGCTTGGTTTCAAGTGGATCTAGCATCTCCCCAAGTTTCACCTCTTTTCATCCACGAAATCCATCCAATTTTGCCCCCGAAATCATCTTTTTCCGCCCCAAAATCGTGCCCCGATTCGATCTGCGAAAAATCCCGACATGAGCGGTACTACCGCCCCTCCGAGCGGTACTACCGTTGAGAACCTCAAGCGGTACTACTGCCCCCGCGAACGGTACTACCGCCAGGCCCTGTTCCAGCCGAAACAGTCGAAAAAATCCCGACACGAGTGGTACTACCGCCCTGGCCAGTTTCAGCTTTCCGAGTTTCACCATTTTCACCATAACTAATTCATCCCGAGTCCGTTTTTGATGTTCTTTAGCTTGTTTTGAAGCTATTGACATCCCCCATCCCACAAAAATGCTACCAACATCATTTGACTCCATCACACTTGGTGGATTTTGGCATCTTTGCCTAGGGCTCCCACCACAACATTCGCATAACCATCGCCGACTTCCGCAACCTAACCCATTTTGTTCCTTATAGCATTAGTGGTTGTTTGAGTTGTGATTTGAGTCTCCTAAGGTGTTTACGCTACTTAGGGACGGTTGCTTCTTCATCAACCACCACCACCACTTCCACATAACCTTGCCCACCATACACTTCCGACAACCCAACTTAACCCAATTGTTGTTTGAGCTTTTTCGAGTTGTGGCTTGTGTCTCCTAAGGTGTTTCGGCTACTTAGGGACCGTGTGCTTCCAACTCTTACACCATGTATAGCCCATCATCCCACTTCCGCATTGCCAAGTGCAAACCACCACCGCTTTCCGCTACCACCATTTTGACATTTGACGTGTGAGATTTTGAGTTCGCGTTTTTTTTCCATTTCCTAAGGTGTTTAGGCTACTTAGGGACGAGTCTCCATCATCTTGGTATCTACATCAAGAACGCCGCTACTCATCATTACCGGACGGTAACCTCCATATCATCTTGGTATCGTGGTATCCCTCCATTGTATATTCCCCTTGCCATTGCATTGTTAACCCCTAGCCCATTTTGCGTTACTTGCCTATCGAGACTAGCCATTTGAGTATTGCCGGCAACGTTACTTGTGCACATTAGCGATCATACTTCCCATAGCATACATACCATATCATCGTGGTGCATATATTGGTATCATATCTTGTGTCACAAGTTTGTTCCCGCATATACACAATTGCTATCTTGGTTTGTGCATTGTGCAAAATTGGCCATACAAAAAAAACAGAAATAAAGCTTTTAAGCAAAATAAAGAGAGCAAAGAGCTTGTAAGCAAGTGCCATAGCATCATACCACATTGCATATAAGATTGTCATATCCGATCATCTTGGATCATCTTGAGAGAAACACCGGGAACCATACATACATAGCATACTTGGGATAGAAAGTTTATCCATTTTGCATCTTATAGGTTGTGCACAAGTGTCGTATCCGCCAATAGAGCAATCATGCTAGCGAATTTTGCACGACCCCATTTATCTATCCGTGTGTGTGTTTCCGTGTGCCATTCATTGCTATTGGTTTACTTGTTTCACTTGCGAATTTGTGAATCTTTCTCAACATTATTGACTCTTGCTAACATTTTGCATCAAATTTTTGTGCCACTATCCTCACCGAGCTCCTCTATAAGCTTTACTTGTGTAGGTGTGAGAACCGACAAGGATTGGTACCAATAGTGCTATTTCATTGTCCGCATTTGAGTGAAC
Organism: Triticum timopheevii; assembly: GCA_963921465.1. Taxonomy (NCBI): domain Eukaryota; kingdom Viridiplantae; phylum Streptophyta; class Magnoliopsida; order Poales; family Poaceae; genus Triticum; species Triticum timopheevii. The sequence goes on along the minus strand of OY997262.1, from coordinate 271,215,029 downwards.
TTGATTCATTGTCAACATCGGTCAAGGTACATTGGTATAAGTTCTTCTCTTTCTCCCACTCATATTTGCTCGAGTCTTGTGATGGATAGGCAAGGAATTTCCTCTTCGGTCTACGACAACAACGATGGCGTGAACAACTACATCAACAAAGCGTCCATCTTTGATCTACAACGACAAATACAAGGCGCACAATCAAGATTGCGAGAGCGCATCGAGAACATCTCCATCGACATTCGTCACTCCGAAGCAAGGAAAAGGGACTACATCGACAAGAAGCTTTCCGCACATAAAGAGGAGCAAGATGCAAGGATGGAGGAGATTAGAGCCTTGATCAAGTCTTCTTCCCCTTCGTCATCTTCAAGGCGGCGACATTCAAGACACAAGTCTTCGGAGCGCGAAAGCAATGCAAGTGCAAATCGTCCTCGTCCACATCTACATGGCGACCACCATCACGTTCGTGATCAACATCGTCATGAAGGGCAAGTCACCTCCAAGCAACATGTGCGCGACGACGACGAACGACATCTCCTAGGAGCTCAAGCACGACAATGACATCATCATCATGAAGATGCTCCACAGGCGCAAATGCACAAGTCCCAACATGCCAAGTCCAAGCTTAAAGAGCACAAAAGAAGACCGCGAGATGACCACCACCAAGACGGCGCTACAGCTACATCAACCACTTCGGATCTTCGCCAAGTGTTCTCAAGGCATCTTCTCCTTTGGACATACGACATCTTCGCCTACTTCCCACAAGTACGCCTACATCGACTTCATCAAGTCCAAGGCGACCACCTACGAGCGAGGGTGACACTTCCATCTTCAGAAGCCCCTCAAGGAAGATGGCCGAGCATGGGAAACTCCCTTTGGTCATGGAGACGAGCTACGAGGTGCCACATCATATGGGCCTCCTACACCAAGACGGTGACAAGAAGGTCGAGCAAGGGCCATCCCCTTCGACCACGGCGATAGGAGTTGAGCATGGAGACATTTGCACCAACATCTCTCCGACACCCACATATGTCGAGATGCCCCAAGTGCCATGTGAGGAGAGCCACCACCCCATGAGTGACATGAGTGACTCCACCATACGTGACATTGAGAGCATTTCCTATGAGAGGATGAGTGTGAGCACCACTAGCCCCACACATGAGAGCATGCCACACATCCTATGCGAGGTTGAGCGCCATTTGAGTGACTCCACCAGCCATATGAGTGAGAGCATCCTTGAGGGAGTGAGTGAGCCACAACACTTAGAGAGTGAGGTAGTTGACACGGCATGTGAGGCCACTATGATTTCTAATGACTTACCCTCTACTCCTTGTGTGTTTTCTCCTTTGGTTCTAGGTCTCCTACATGACGACACGCCTACCATTGATGAGTCCATACCTCCTATGGAGACGACGATGGCCATGATGGACGATGATGCACCCCCCACATGGTTCCATCAAGATGAAGATGACAACAAGACGATCTTCAATACTTCACCTACAACACATGAGCGACGCTCCAAAGGTAACATAGGTGATGGTGCTTCTCTTGTCCCACTAGTGGACTCTCTTGACATTGATTGCTCCCATGATGTTGACCCACCTACTACCATGCTTCATGCTAGTGAAAATCCTTCATGCCTTGACTTACCTATTTATGATGAATATGATGATGAGCATGTTGAGTTGCCTAGTTCTGATGCTATGCTCCATAGGATATCATGTGAAAATTCTTTTGGTCACATCATGTTTGACAATCCATTGAACTTGTCATATGCTATGAAAGAGATCTCCCATATTGCATCATTTCAATCTCAACATAGTAACTATGCATGCCCCATTAAAATAAATCCTATTTGCACTTATGGCATAGATGACGAGATGATGGTCATTGGCTTTTGTTTTTCATGTGATGATATTGCCATGCTTCCTTTACATGATTTGCGCAATTCATCCAATATGTCATGCCATGATCACATTGTTCCAAATATGCATTGTTTTGGATGTTGTCAATATTCTCCACATGATGTTACTACTCTTGCTCATGAGGAGACCCCCATAGTTTCCTCATACATATTAGGAGATCTTGATGCATTCCATACTTTGCATGATTCCCATGACTGCGTGCACCGTATGCATTCCATGAACAACAATGCTCTAGATATTTCTCATGATGCATTACACAATTTGAGTCTCCATTATGCTATACATAATAACAGACCTCTCATGATGGATGACATGTTTCTATATCACGCATCTCATTTATTTGAGCATTGGCTATTTAGTGCTAACCGACACATGCACGTGCGCATCATGATGGATGATGTGTACATCTACCACGCACACACAATTTTCCCTTTGTCTTTGTTTTGTGTAGGTACTCACGTATACTCGTCAACCTCTCAATCCCAAGAGTTGACAAAACGAGCTCTTGAGAGCAACGATGCTTTGGGATCCCGTGGACTATGCTTACCACCGTTCTCTTCACGCATCGACTACGCGCATCTCTTTTACTTGGCTCTCATACAGCTATGGGCTATTTACCACTTGTCACATTATGCTCATTTTCCCGTGTTCACTTTGCATGTTATCCTTGCTTCTATGCCTTTGCCATGCAATTGTGACCCTTGCTTGCACCTACCCATGATTCACCATTATGCTACTCCTATGTGTATTTGCATGCTTGGTGGAGATCCTTGTTGCTTTTGCCATGTTTATCATGTGCCCCATACTATTGATGCTTGTTGTGTTGGTAGAGTCATGATGTTACATTGCTATTTACATAGGACTTCTTGCCAATACATTGATGACATTTTACTCATATCTTGCTTTCATGCTTGTGCTATGACATGTGAATTATTCATGCCCACTATTTGCACACACGACATTCTTGCCATGATTCCTTCTAGAATGTTGCATCTTCGCACTACTAGCTTGCTTGACTTGATCGCTATGATTGCTTGCTATGTTGCATCACCCATGTTCCACTATTACTTGCTTTCTTGGGTTGATGACATAGATGTTGATGCCTCTCACTTGATTTGTCATGATCATTGCCTCTTGTCTCCATTAGTTGCATCTCTCATATCACCTTGTATTGAGTGCCAACTTGCTATGCTTATTGATCTTGGAGACTTGGACACTTTACTTGTGATACATGTTTGTTTGATTGAGCCTATTGCATTTGGTTGTTCTCGCATCGTATGCCTCCATACTATGCAATACTCCCTTGTCATTTCTTATGATGAGCATGATACATATACTTGTTGGGTATCTTACCACACGAATGATCGGTTTTGCCATTTTGCTACCCTCATTTGTTTTTCCAAGTGTTTGTCATGTTCTTTCATTTTGAAGGATTTACAAGGCGGGACCACCAGGAGACATATTGGTTATGTGAAGGCATACAAGATGTGCGACTCCATCATCCTTGAGAAACTCCTAAAGGTGACCTCCTTCTCTTTGAGCCATCCTCAAATACGCATATTGGATGGGTCACTCTTTCATTGTTGTTTCCTTCTTGTTGTCTACATGTTACATCTATTGGATGGAGGAGCAACATTGGAGATTGGCTCTATGGACCTTCACATTGAGGAGCGCTCACACTTATGGGATGCACCGTCGGCACTCCACTCATGCCTCGACATCGAGCTTGGGTACACTACCACCTTCATATTTGTTGATTGTGCTCATACATGTCAAGCTCGATGGACATACCATACTTACCACAAGTTTGCACCTCATGCATGGATTGACTCACATTATGATTGCCTTGTTGCATCTTGTATTCCCATGTCATCCATGATATATGAGCTTGCGCATTTCCTTAGCAAATTTGTTGTGATCTACCTTGAAGGCATATTCATACATCATGATCATATTGTCCATCATCAATTGCATGATAACATATACATATTGAGCATCCATTGCCATATTCATGCTATTGATAAACCGTCTCACTATGACATCATTTTGCACCGTGGTTGCATTGATCATATTTACAACACATTTGTGTGCACAATGATTGCATTTCCTCCCATGAATGCTTTGCATCTCATTCTAGATCATCTTGATAAGCTTCATGCGCTTTGTCACAACCAATCTTGCCGCACGGACTCATTCTTACATGATGGACACTTTGTGTGCGCTAACCATTGTACTTCCGAGTGTTGCTTGTGTTTGCTCTTTTTGCATAACTATCACTCCGGCGACACCTTGGACTACAAGGATTGCACCATGTCTTCAACTCCGTCCAACTACAAGTCCGTCTACGACAACCGTTTCCATGGTGATGAGGATCACGATCCGAGGTCGGATCTTTCCCAAGGGGGGGGATATGATGCGGAGCATCCCACGTTCATCCCCATGTACACTCCGACTACTCTCCAAGCCCCAAGAGGACATATGACGAGACCTCGAACATACGCCATCGGACATAAGGTGAATTCACTCCTCTTCGAACCGTCACTTTCCACATGTGAGACATGGCTACTACCTCATGCACGGACCTTGCATACACTCAGGTACAACCGAGATGACCATGGAGGATCCAAGGACCAAGGCCAAGCATGGAAGAGGAGAAGGAAGAAGAAGCCGGGAGCAAGTGGTACTACCGCCCAGGCCCAGCGGTACTACCGCTTATCATCACAAGCGGCACTACCGCTCCACTTCCGCAAAGTCCGACAAACTTCAGAGATCGAACGGCTCCAGAGCGCTCTTCCGCCCATCATAGCGGTACTACCGCTTGCGCGCCTCAAGAGGTACTACCGCCCGAAGGACCGGTACTACCGCCCTGTCTGTGCACAATGTATTGGGCCGAGCCCATGTACCCCTTCGCCCTCACGTACCCCTTCGTGGCTCTAGACTATATATACTCCTCCACCTCCTCCTAGTTAGGGTTAGCATTGGATTAGCTCATATTTGTGTGAGAGCCTTTGCTCATCCACTTGGATATTTCTCCTCGGAGATCACGACCTCTTCGGAGAAGATCCCCCAAGCGGATTCAAGACCCCTTCTAGGGAAGAACATCAAGGCCTCCTTTTGTTGAAGAACGGTTCCTTTGTATCCTTACCTTTGTTCATCTTGAACCATGTGCTACCTTATGTGTGTGATGATCTAGCGCTTGTGTGATTGATTCCTTGTCGGTTGAGTGATTCTCTCTCATTTTCCCCGTGTTTTCCCTTTGTGCTTCCGCGTGTTCTTCGTGATTCCCCGTAGGATCCACTCGAAACGTGAAAGATCGACGCTATAGGGTTCCACCCTACATCAACTTTGTATTGAGAATCAACGAGATAGAAGAATCCATCTAGCTAATAACTATGGACCCGAAGGTCTGTGGTAAACTACTCACACATCATTGGAGAGGCTATGGTGTTGATGCAGAAGCCCTCTATGATTGATTCCCCCTTCGGAGGAGCGCCGGAAAAGGCCCCAAGATGGGATCTCACGGGTACAGAAGGTTGCGGCGGTGGAAAAGTGGTTTCATGGCTCTCCTGGATGTTTTTAGGGTATAAGAGTTTATACAGGCAGAAGAGATAGGTCGGTGGAGCTCCATGGGGCCCATGAGGGTGTGGGTGCGCCTACCCCCTGGGCGCGCCCTCCTTCCTCGTGGCCGCCTTGCAGAGTCCCAGACTTCAACTCCAAGTCTTCTGGATTGCGTTTGTTCCAAGAAAGATCCTCACGAAGGTTTCGTTCCATTTGGATTCTGTTTGATATTCCTTTTCTGCGAAACACTGAAATAGGCAAAAAACAACAATTTGCACTGGGCCTCAGGTTAGTAGGTTAGTCCTAAAAATAATATAAAAGACCATATTAAAGCCCATTAAACATCCAAAACAGATAATATAATAGCATGGAACAATAAAAAATTATAGATACGTTGGAGACGTATCAAGCTCCTCGTCATGTCCGTGATCTCATCCGGGACTCCAAACAACATTCGGTCACCAAATCATATAACTCATATAAAACTATATCGTCAATGAACGTTAAGCGTGCAGACCCTACGGGTTCGAGAACTATGTAGACATGACCGAGACACCTCTTCGGTCAACAACCAATAGCGGAACCTAGATGTCCATATTCGTTCCTACATATTCTACGAAGATCTTTATTGGTCGAACCTTATGACAACATACGTAATTCCCTTTGTCTGTCGGTATGTTACTTGCCCGAGATTCGATCGTCAGTATCTTCATACCTAATTCAATATCGTTACCAGCAAGTCTCTTTACTCGTTCCGTAATACATCATCTTGTAACTAGCTCCTTAGTCACTTTGCTTGCAAGCTTCTTGTGATGTGTATTATTGAGAGGGCCCAGAGATACCTCTCCGATGCACAGAGTGACAAATCCTAATCTCAATCCATGCCAACTCAACAGACACCTTCGGAGATACCTATAGAGCATCTTTATGATTACCCAGTTACATTGTGACGTTTGATAGCACACAAGGTATTCCTCCGATATCCGGGAGTTGCATGATCTCATAGTCAAAGGAATATGTATTTGACATTAAGAAAGCAATAGCAATAAACTAAATGATCATATGCTAAGCTAACGGATGGGTCTTGTCCATCACATCGTTCTCCTAATGATGTGATCCCGTTATCAAGTGACAACACATGTCTATGGTTAGGAAATCTTAACCATCTTTGATCAACGAGCAAGTCTAGTAGAGGCTTACTAGGGACACGATATTTGTTTATGTATTCACACATGTATTTAAGTTTCCGATCAATACAATTCTAGCATGAACAATAAACCTTTATCATGAATAAGAAAATATAAAATAACAACTTTATTATTGCCTCTAGGGCATATTTCCTTCAACACTGCCTCTAAAGTTCAACATTGGCATGGCAAGGTGAAGGAAATATGCCCTATAGGCAATAATAAAGTTGTTATTTTATATTTCCTTATTCATGATAAAGATTTACTATTCATGCTAGAATTGTATTGATCAGAAACTTAAATACATGTGTGAAAGGATCGATATGGTTGACTAGAGGGGGGGTGAATAGGCAACTAGCAATTTTAATACTTTTCTTTACCAAATTAATCTTACGATCAAAATAGGTTGTCTAGATGTGCAACTAGGTGAGCAACCTATATGATGCGACAATAACAAGTAAAGAAGCAAGCAAGGGATACAACACAATAATAGCTTGCTCAAGTAAAGGTAAGAGATAACGAAGAGTGGAACAGGTGGAGACGAGGATGTGTTCCCGAAGTTCCTTCCCTTTGAGAGGAAGTACGTCTCTGTTGGAGCGATGTGGAGGCACAATGCTCCCCAAGAAGCCACTAGGTCCACCGTATTCTCCTCATGCCCTCACACAATGCGAGATGTCATGATTCCACTATTGGTGCCCTTGAAGGCGGCGACCGAACCTTTACAAACAAGGTTGGGGCTATCTCTGCAACTTAATTGGAGGCTCCCAAAGACGCCACGAAGCTTCACCACAATGGAATATGGCTCCGAGGTGACCTCAACCGTCTAGGGTGCTCAAACACCCAAGAGTAAGAGGATCTGCAAGGTATTAGTGGGGGGAATCAAATTTCTCTGGGTGGAAGTGTAGATCGGGGCCTTCTCAACCAATCCCTAGATAATCAACAAGTTTGATCGGCTAAGGAGAGAGATCAGACAAAAATGGAGGTTTGAGAAACAATGGAGCTTGGGGAGGGAAGAGGTGGTCTTCTTGGGGAAGAAGACCCCCTTTATATAGTGGGTGAAAAGATCCAACCGTTATCCCCCTTTCTCAGCCCGCACGCCATGGTACTACCACACCGAGCGATGGTACTACCTCATGGGGTTGCGGTACTAACGCTGCAGAGTGCGGTACTACCGCTTGCGTGGTAGTGGCCAGGTGAGAGCCTGTTGCACAGGGCAACGAGCGGTACTACCATGCGCCCCTACGATACTACCGCAAGGTAGGCCTCAGCTAGTGTTGGAAATGCAAGGAAGTAAAAAATTACTTTTGTGACTACTTCCGCTGAGGTTGGAGCGGTGCAAAAATCCAGCGCGGTACTACCGTGTGGGGCTGATGTAAAAAATTACATCTGCGCCTACTTCCGCGAGCTTCAGCGTCAGGGCTGAAGGCAGCGGTACTACCGCTCACCAGGAGCAGTACTACTGCGGGACCATGCGGTACTACCACTCCCTTGAGCAGTACTACTGCACGCCCCTGTAGTACAACCACTCTATTGAGCAGTACTTCCGCGCGGCACTGAGGCCTTAGCTTTTTGGCAGCCTTCATATCGCAACGACAAGGATAAACAGACAGTGCTCCATTGAAGCGAAGGAAAGGTGGTGCAAAAGAACAAATGTGTACATGTTGATTTCACCCTAACCTTTCTGAAGCGGACCCCCTCTTAATAGTATGACTTTCCTACAACTCAAATCCACCGAAAAGAAACATAGAGAACTGTCGTCTCCGAGAGGCTCTGAGGGGCACCGAATCATCTTGTGCCTAGACATGAGATATCTGAAATGCTCATTGAACCTTCATCAATCACAAAAACCACTTAGGGAGAAATATGCCCTAACAATCTCCCCATTTTTGGTGGATTGATGACAATACATGATTTGCACATTGGGATATAAAATGAACATAAGCATACCTAAAATCTAGAAAATATAGACAGGCTCCCCCTAGATGTGTGCATTCTATAGATATGCTTTGGACTGCACAACACACACACACTTGGATCAACACTCCCCCTATATTTTATAGAGAAGGCAATCCTTTCAACAATATAAGTGAGACTAAACATAGAAGCAAGGTATAGTAAGTGAGCGTCAAGTAAAGGGAACAAGATAAAATAAGCTCACATGCTAGTAAACATACTAGACAATAAAGGATAAGCTTGAGTGCATATGTCTCACACCATATGATAAAATAAGTCTCCTGGTCTCACACGCAAGATAAACACAAACCAAAGCAATGAAGGTTCAATGAAGCGAAAGCAAAGAGATACAACAAAGAACTGAACTCACAAATCCTACACTCTCTCTCCCTTTGGCATCGAGACACATAAAAGGCAGAGAGGGCACCTAAGACGCAGGTGGTAGCTCCCATTGAAGTCATCACCCATCAATCTCCTCATTTGTCTCAGCAGTAGTAATGGACTCCTCATCTGACTCAGCCCACTGATAGCCTTGCTTCGTCATCCAGATAGCCTCAAGAGTGATGTTCTTCTGACCTGCTCGAGACATGCTCGCCAAGCTTCACCTTGGCCGTGAGCTTCTTAGCCCAAGATGGCTCAGTAGAAGGAGGAGCATACCCCTTAGAACTGTCCTCCGCCTCCTCCTCCTCAAGCTCATCATCATCAACATCCATGCGTGCAACCTCGGCCTCAGCCTGGGTAGTGGTGTTAGCCCACTTGTTCTTCGGGCGCAGCTTAATGGGCTCATGGAGAATCCAGTTGGGAGCAAGAAACTCTTCACCTGGAAAGAGCTTCTCCCAAGTCTTCGAGATCAAGAAGTGCAAGTAAGGTCCATAGATGGGGACCTTACGATGGAACACATCAAACTGAAGCTCACACCACATGATATGAGAGACATCAAGTGGTCCAGGTTGTTGAAGCCACGCTTCCTCACAAATTAGCATCATGTCCACGAGATAGGAATGCACCTTTTCCTTGTCGCCTATGCAAGGGAAAAGAGAGTTGCAAAAGATCCAGTGCATGATGTCCAGAAATGGGTTCAACACATGAGTCTTCTTGCCATTTGCTAAGGACTTATCAACATGGAAGGGTTGAAGCTTGTTCTTGGAGGCAGACTCTGGGTTGGCATGCAGGCGGACACCAACATGCACTTCTAGCCCCTCATCACGAACATGCAACATATCCATGAACTCCTTCCACTCAGCAGACATCATCTTTCCATTTTGTCATCCAAGTCATGGTCCGCTTCTCATCCGTGTGGAAGTGGACAGAAGCAAAAAAACCGAGCCACAATCTCTAGGTCAAAGTCCATGTGGAACGTGCAGAGCTCCTCAATACCAAACTGCTCCACCAAATCTAGAGGCTCACCAAAAAATTCCTGGTTCTTCGTCAGATGATTCATGTCAATCCACTGAACATGTACATAGATGTTCTGCTTGGCGTTGATCACATCTAGGAAGATGAGATTTTGTTGCTTAGTCCAAAACAAGTCATTTCACCTGCTGAGTTCCCTAGGCTTGACGTAGGGGTTGAGCTTGCTTCGAATCAGAAACTCTGCTTGAGGCATTTCATCCATGCCAACAGTTGGCTCCTTGATCTTGGTAGCTGTGCTCTTGACATTGCGTTGTGGGGCACTAGACCTCTTAGAAGCTTCTTGGTTGTGAAGACGCTTGGAGCTTGTGTCACGGCTGGGATTCGAGCGCCTCACACCAAAATCGGAGCCACCACCTAAGACACACAATGCAAACACACAAGAAGAGCGAGAAGGATTATTGCAAAGACCAAGGCCAAAACGAAAGAAACACATAGAAATGAGATTAGGTGTGACAAAATGAAGCAATTTTAGGTCAAGTGGTAGTACCGTAATAGGATGCGGAAGTAAATTTTTACTTCTGCTCTGATCGTGGTAGTACCGCACTCAGAGTGGAAGTAATTTTTTACATCCATGCCACGGGTGGTAGTACCACTCCAGGGGAGCGGTAGTACTGTACATGGCCCGCAACAGGCGCTAGTACCGCTCCAGGCAGGGCGGTAGTATCAGACAGGGCATATCCTGCAAATTCACATCCGAGAACATCTGTGAGGATGAATAGGTAGTACCGTTGATCAAAACTACATTGTTGTATCACACCAAATAGCATATCTATTGCACTAGCACTCTCCAACAATATCCTCTTGCACAGATTTAGCCAGAAATCCCAAGACCTACTCATGCATCTCCCTAACCCTAGAAGCAACAAAAGGAGGCAAAGAGAGAGGGGCAAGGGGAGATACTGGGGTCCATGGCAAGAGGGCGAGGTGAGGATCGATCCCACCGGTTGAAATGAGAGGAGAGCGGCTAGAGACGAAGATCCAGCGAGGTCCTTCGGCGCCGTTCTAGGGCAGGAGAGAGAGACGCAGTGAGGGGAAGAGACGAATGGGTATGGGGGAGTTGGAACTCCCCATGCCCGTGCTTAACCCCCACGCAGGCTCGACAACACGGTAGTATCGCGGGTCATCACGGTAGTACCGCCTGGGCGGTAGTACTGCTCGACCAGCGGTAGTAAAAAATTACTACCGCGATTGAAGCGGTAGTACCGTGCCATGGTCGCAGCTGTGCAAGCACAAAAGCCACCCACCTCCAGCGGTAGTACCGTACACCCAAGAAAGTGCAGGTTTCGACAAAACAGAAAAACATGGCCTTTGCAATGCACACTTCGAGCAACTGGACACGCAAAAGAGGCAACTCAAACATGAACAAGACACAAAAGAAAGCAAAAAGACAACGAGGACCAAACAACGAACCAAAACCTCTCATGAAGAGAGGGCGGTGGCCGGAGCCACCTATGTTTGAGTCAATTGGTATGGCATCACGAAGAATTATCCTTGGGCCCATGACCAAAACTAGTCTTTGAAGCACAAGTACCATCAACAATGGTGAATGTGAAAGAGTAGATCAATTTATGCATAAAGGGGGGAGGGAGAGTTCATTGAGAGAACAACACTCCCCCTATGTCCATGCCTACACCTAAACAACACATCAAGATTAGTATGGTGGGGTGTGCAAAGGTTCAAGCCACATTGCTCAAATCAATGATATTTAGCTCATGCCTTAACTTGCGAAATCTTCCTTCATCCAAAGGCTTCCTGAAAATATCAGCAAGGTTATCATGAGTGTTGACATAGTTGAGCTCAATCTCCCCTCGCCCAATGTGATCCCGGATGAAGTGACACCAGATCTCAATATGCTTCGTCTTGAAGTGTTGCACCGGGTTGAGAGAAATCTTGATGGAACTTTCATTGTCACACCAAAGAGGCACTTTGTCACAAATGACACCATAATCCTTTAAAGTTTGCCTCATCTATAGAAGTTGAGCACAAAAACTACCAGCGGCCACATACACGACCTCGGTGGAGGAGAGAGATACACAACTTTACTTCTTAGAAAACCAACTCACCAAAGAGAAACCAAGAAATTGGCACCCTCCAGAAGTTGACTTCCTATCCACTTTGTCTCCCGCCCAATCCGAATCCGAAAACCCCACGAGATTGAGGTTTTCTCCCCTAGGGTACCATAAGCCAAAGTTTGGGGTATGAGCCAAATGTCAAAAGATTCACTTGACCGCCACATAGTGGCTTTCCTTAGGTGAGGCTTGAAGCTGTGCACAAATTCCCACACTCAACATGATATCCGGTCTAGATGCACAAAGGTAAAGCAAGGAGCCAATCATAGAATGATATACCTTTTGATCCACCGCTTTACCATTGGGATCAATGTCAAGTTGGCATTTGACGAACATTGGAGTAGAAGCCGGCTTGACATCACTTAGCTTGAATCTCTTGAGCATGTCTTGAGTGTATTTGGCTTGGTTGATGAAGGTTCCTTCTCTTCTTTGTTTGATTTTGAACCCGAGAAAGAACTTCAACTCTACCATGGAGGTCATGAGTGCAACAAACTCCTCATTGAAAGCTTTTTTAGGAGAACCAAAGATAATATCATCAACATATAGTTGGCATACAAACAACTCACCTTTGAACTTCTTAGTAAAAAGACTGGGGTCGGTTTTCCCAATTTCAAACCCACGATCTTGCTACAACTCTGTAAGGTGGTCATACCACAGATGTGGGGCTTGTTTAAGGCCATAGAGTGCCTTATCGAGTTGGTACACATGATTGGGGAACTCGGGATCCTCAAACCCCGTGGGTTGTTTGACATACACCAACTCATTAATAGGACCATTAAGAAAAGCACTCTTCACATCCATTTGTTGCAACTTGAAGTTATGATGAGAATCATAAGCAATCAACAAACAAATAGATTGAAGGCGAGCAACGGGAGCAAAGGTTTCTCCGTAGTCGATACCTAGACTTGGGAGTAGCCTTGTGCCACCAAACGAGCCTTGTTGCAAACGATAATCCTGTGAGCATCTTGCTTGTTCTTGAATATCCATTTGGTTCCAGTAACATTATGGTTCTCCTTTGGCCTTGGCACTAATCTCCACACCTTGTTGTGCTCGAAGTTGTTGAGTTCTTCATGCATGGCATTAAGCCAATCCGGATCCTCGAGCGCCTCATAGACCTTTTGGGGTTCAATACAAGAAACAAATGTGTGATGTTCACAATAGTTTGCTAATTGTCTACGAGTGCTTACCCCCTTTCTTAAGCTTCCAAGAACATTCTTCATGAGATGATCTTTGGTAGTGAGCTTGGACGAAATCTTGGCTGCACGACGCTCCAATTCCTCCTCAAGAGAGAGTCGAGGAGCGGTAACTTTATCATCTTGAGCGTAGTCTTGAGCTTGTTCTTGATCTTGAGCTTGCTCTTGATCTTGAACTTGCTTGGTAGAAAGAACTTGACCTGGGGCATCACTTGGTGGATCGCCACCATCTTGAGGTTGATCTTGCCCTTGATCTTGTTTATTTTGTTGAGGGCCTTCACTTTGTTCTTCGGAAGTGTGTGGGTCTTGGATTGGTGATGGTTCCACTTGAGTGAAACATTGTCCTTCTCCTTCAGCCACAATGGCTTGGGGACGAATTTCATCACCTACATCACAAGTACCACTTTGCTCCACTTGGGAGCCATTATTCTCATCAAACTCCACATTACACGTATCCTCAATAAGTCCCGTGGACTTGTTGAGGACACGCTAAGCATGAGAGTTTGTGGCATAACCAACATATGCCCTCATGAGCTCTACCCTCAAATTTAGACAAACGAACACCTTTCTTGAGAATGAAACACTTACAACCAAACACCTAGAAGTACTTGAGGTTGGGCTTATTGTTGGTAAGTATCTCATATGGAGTTTTGTTCAAGCCTTTGCAGAGATAGAGCCGATTGGATGCATGACAAGCGGTGTTGATCGCTTCGGCCCAAAAGTTATACAGAGACTTGAACGCCGCCATCATGGTCCTTGCCACGTCCATCAACGTCTGATTGTTCCTCTCTGCTACACCATTTTGTTGAGGGGTGTAAGGGACGGAATATTGATGCTTGATCCCCTCATCACTGAGAAACTCATCCAAGGTGTAGTTCTTGAACTCGGTGCCTCATAACCCACAAGTATAGGGGATCGCAACAGTTTTCTAGGGTAAGGTAGTCAACCCAAATTATAGATTCGACACAAGGGGAGCCAAAGAATATTTGAAGGTATTAGCAGCTGAGTTTTCAATTCAACCACACCTGGAGATTAATTATCTGCAGCAAAGTGATCAGTAGCAAAGTAGTATGATAGTTTTGATAGTAGTGACGGCAGCAATAGTAACAGTAACAGTGATAGCAGTATTTTTGTAGCAAGTGCAACAGTAATGATAGTAGTAGTAACTTAGCAGAAACAATATAGGATAAATTCGTAGGCATTGGATCGGTGACTTGTTGGATGATATTCATCATGAGACGGGTATAATCTAGGGCGATACGGCACTAGCTCCAGTTCATCAATATAATGTAGGCATGTATTCCGTAAATAGTCATACATGCTTATGGAAAGAACTTGCATGACATCTTTTGTCCTACCCTCTCGTGGCAGCGGGGTTCTATTGGAAACTAAGGGATATTAAGGCCTCCTACAAGAACTCCTCAAACTACGGTCATCACTGGGAGTGGTCCCAACTATTGTCACTCCGGGGTTGCCGGATCATAACGCGTAGCAGGTGACTATAACTTGCAAGATCGGATCTAGAACATGGATATAATGGTGATAACATAAATGGTTCAGATCTAAAATCATGGCACCCAGGCCCAAAGTGACAAGCATTAAGCATGGAGAAGTCATAGCAACATCAGTCTTTGAATATAGTGGATACTAGGGATCAAGCCCTAACAAAACTAACTCGATTACATGATGAATCTCATCTAACTCCTCGCCGACCAGCGAGCCTATGAAGGAATTACTCACTCCTGGTGGGGAGCATCATGGAATTGGCGATGGAGAAGGGTTGGTGATGATGAAGAACGAAGATCCCCCTCTCTGGAGCCCCAAACGGATTCCAGATCTGGCCTCCCGATAAAGAACAGGAGGTGTGTGGCGGCGGCTCCGTCTTGTGGATTGCGATAATTCTTTCACGCCAGGAGGGGGCTCCCAGGTGCCCCCCTCCGATGGATCTTGGCTCCAGAAATTCTTATTTATTGTATAAAAAATCCTCGCAAAGTTTTGTTCCATTCCGAGAACTTTTATTTCTGCACAAAACAACACCATGGTAGTTCTGCTGAAAATAGCGTCAGTCCAGGGTAGTTTCATTCAAATCATGCAAATTAGAGTCCAAAACAAGAGGAAAAGCATTAGGAAAAGTAGATACGTTGGAGACGTATCAACTCCCCCAAGCTTAAACCTTTGCTTGTCCTCAAGTAATTCAGTTGATAAACTAAAAGTGAAAAAGAAAAACTTTTACGAACTCTTTTGCTCATGTTTGCGTAAATAAGCTTAAAACACCCAGGTTTTCAGCCAACATTATAACTAACCATGCCAACAATAACTCTTAAAATTTATATTAACTCATATCAATGACATAATCAGCTAGCGAGCAATAATAAGATATCTCAAATAGCAACATGTTATCAAAACAACCATGATATAATATGACAATAGTGGTATCTCGCTAGCCCTTTCTGAGACCGCAAAACATAAATGCATAGCACCTGCAAAGTTCAAGCAGCGACTAGACATTGTAATTCATGGTAGAAAAGATCCAGTCATGATGCAGCCAACATTAGCCACACACAATGCATCAGCTTGACAGCAGTGCTCTCAGGTTCTAGCGCTTATTTTAGAAAGTGATGACACAACATAAAAGTAAATAGATAGTCCCTTCGCAGAGGGAAGCAGTGATTTGGAGCGGTGCTAGAGCTCAAGTTTTAAAACAGAGGTAAATGATATTTTGATACATGCACCCTTCTCATTTACTTCACGACCATCAGTTATCAATATCTTCCATGCTAAACACACTAGTGGCGGTTCCCGAGCGATAAAAGTAACGGTTAACTCCCCCTCCACCAACAATCACACTCCATGGCTTGTCCGAAACAACGGGTGCCGTCCATACCAAAAACAGTCCCGGGGGAGTTTTGTTTAATTATTTGCATTTTGAATTTGGGACTGGGAATCCCTATTACCGCCCTTTTCTCGTGCGATGGCGAGTGAATAAACACTTGACCTGAGAATAACCCGCTTAGCATGGAAGATACCGACCACCTCCTATCGTTCCATGAACGATCTAGACATACAAAAAAGGATATTTATTTGAAGTTTCTAGAGGTGGCACATGCAAATTTACTTAGGACGGTAGGGTAATACCGCATATAGGCAGATATGGTGGACTCATCTAGATTAACTTGGGTTTAAGATCTTGGATGTACAAGCAGAATTCCCACTTAGTACAGGCGAAGGCTAGCAAATAGGTTGAGAAGCGGCCAGCTAGAGAGCAACAACGGTCATGAACATGCATTATGCATAAGTAACATCGGACACTGGCATGAGTAGGATATGAACACCATGAACATAAATATCATAGAGGCTATGTCGATTTTGATTCAACTACATGCATGAACATGTGCCAAGTCAAGCCACTCGAACATTCAGAGGAGGATACCATATCATCATACTACATCACAATCATTTTAACACAATGTTGACATCCAAGATAAATCATTATCCACTCCTAGCTACTTATGCATGGCATGAGAAACTATAATCTCTAATTGTCATTGCAAACATGCTTAATCATAATGGGCTGAATCATGGATACTAGATTAAACATATTTACAAAAACAGAACAAGTCGAGTTCATACCCATTTCTCTCTGCCATGGCCAATTCATCGAATATCGTCATTATTGCCTTTCACTTGCACGACCAAATGATATGAAAATGATAATAGTGCAAGACTGCCATGGACTAAGCTGGAATCTGCAAACATTTTATTCAACAAGAGAAGACAAGGTAAAATGGGCTCTTTGTTAGATCAACAATAATGCATATGAGAGCCACTCAACATTTTCATCGTGGTCTTCTTCTTGGTGTGACTCAAATAAAAAGAAAAGAAATTTAGAGAAACACATTGAAATATTTTTGGAGTTTTTGGGTTTTCTTGAACAAGCAAATTAAAGGGAAAAGAAAAAAACGCGAAAAACTATTTACACGGGAAAGCTCCAAACAAGCAAAAGAAGAATAGGGAAATCGTTTTGGCTTTTCTATTAAGTAGTACTACTAAGTAGGCATGGAAAGTAAACTAAGTACAACTAATTCTTTTTGTTTTTTCTAAGGTTTTTCAAACACACAAGAAGGAAGCAAGAAAATAATTTTAGCATGGATAATACAATGAAAAAGTGTGAACACCGACAACTGGAATGAAATGTGTGAACATGAATGTAATGTCGGTGAGAAACACATACTCCCCCAAGCTTAGGCTTTTGGCCTAACTTAGTAATCAACCAGTAGCCTGGATAGTAGTCGGGGTGCTGCGGAGCAGGCATCCATTGATCCCACTGCCGAGGCTCCTCCTCTGCTGCAGCCTGGTCGTTCCGGTAGGCGATGATATCTGCAGGCATAATCCTATATCCTCCCTTGGCAACAGGATCAAACAAAGAAGGAGCAGGCAATGGAATAATATCACTAGTTTCAATGCTAAAAACCAAGTTATAAGGGATAGGGATGCCAGGTTAATCTTGTGCAATAAAATGGTGGTGTTCCATGCCTGCGTGGTCTAGGTAAACCTTGGGCAAAGCGTAATCATGAAGGCGTATCTCAACATTGAAGTGAGCCACCAAACGAGTAGCAAAAATCCCACCATGTATCTAACCCTTGGACTTGTTGATGTGGAGGCGACGTGCCACAATAGCTCCCAAGCTATAAGTGTTGTCGCCCTCTAATGCACGCTCAAAACAACAAGGTCTGGTGAGCCGAGCGCACCCACCTTCTCTCTAGCAAGCAAGCATTTTGCAATGAAAAGAGCAAAGTAGTGAACGACGGGAAAATGCAAGCCAGCAGCAATGATAGCAGACACCCCTCTCTCATCTCCTATTGTCAAGGTACGATAAAAGGCCTCAAACTCTGTTGGCCTAGGCTCAGCTAAGCTCATGTCAGAAGGGATCATACATATGTTATAAAATTCAGTGAGTGGTATCTGACGGGTTTCAACATATAAATCAAACCAAACCTCAGGAGGATTATTCCTATGAAGGAAAGTAAAACTTTGAACAAAGATGTTTGTGAGGAGATGATACTGTTCAGATTCAGCTGTGATGAAGGTTCCATATTGTGTAAACTCTTGAAGGATTCCAGCCTCTTCTATGAATGGGGTATGCGGCCATTCGCACGGCCGTACTTTTGCCAACCTCTGGGGGTGGAGGTCACTATCAGATGACTCCCCAATAACTCCCTTGGAGTTCTTCTTGGAGGCAAACTTCCTAAAGATATTCATCTTTTTCCTATGAACAAAATTTTTAAATTTTTACTCCACAAGTTTTTCTCAACAAAACTTTGCAAAATGTTGGCAACTACTCCTAGGGATGCATAGAGGCCATAGCAAGCATTCAAACTACTTAGAACTCTAAGAATTCAACATGCAAGCTCATCTACAGCAGCATCAAGAGTAGCTAATTATTCAAAATATAAAAAACTAAAACAAGAACTAATTGGACAAACAGAGGAGTCACATACCAAGCAACAATCCCCCGAAACAGTTTTGTAAATGGAGCTTCGAGCAAAGAGATCGAAATCCGCGGGTTTGAGAGCAAGAACACAGGAGAGAGAGCAATGGATATTTTTTTGGAGGTAGGTGATGAAGTGGTGTGAAGAGATAAGTGATGGGGCCCACGTGGGGACCGCAACCCTCCAGGGTGCTGTCGGTGTCAAAACTTGCGGATCTCAGGTAGGGGGTCCCGAACTTTGCATCTAAGGCTAATGGTAACAGGAGGCAGGGGACACAATGTTTTACCTAGGTTCGGGCCCTCTCGATGGAGGTAATACCCTACTTCCTTCTTGATTGATCTTGATGATATGAGTGTTACAAGAGTTGACCTACCACGAGATCATAGAGGCTGGACCCTAGGAGCTAGCCTATGATTATGATTGTTCTTATCTATCAACTAGCCTGGCCTCGGTTTATATAATGTACCAGAGGCCTAGGATAACAAGAGTCCTAGCCGAATACGCCGATGGGGTGGAGTCCTTGTCTTGATCACCAAGTCTTGTGGAATCTTCCTTGTATGCGGCAGCTGTCCGAACTGGCCCATGAGTATACGGCCATGGGGGTCCTCGGACCAATCTAACTGATCGGGGGATGATGTGGTGAGTACCCCCTAGTCCAGGACACCGTCAGTAGCCCCCTGAACCGGTCTTCAAGTTGGGGACGCTCCTCGATTCTTCTGAACTGTTCTTCATCTCCGGTCGTCGGACTTGAAAACTGGTTCAACAATATTCTCATCTTCGATCTTGAGGATTGCCGAAGTAAATCCTAAGAGTTTACACGTCGGGTATCCGAGGAGCCCCTTTAAGTTATCAGCCTTTATCAATGCCTGGTAACTTTTTACGGCACACCTCGGTTTTGAAGTTTTTCCCGGGCGGTGGTGTCCTCTTGCATCCGAGCTCCAACACCGGATTGCATTCGAGGTATCTTTTGCAGCCAAGCACCAACACCGGTCTGCTTCCGAGCTCCAACACCGAAATGTATCCGAGCTCCAACGCCGGACTGTGTCCAAGCTCCATCACCAGACTGTATCCGAGCTCCAATGTCGGACTGTATCCGAGATGTCATAGATCATCTTGGTTCAAAAAAGTTGAAGGAGTTTTAGCCGTGCTTAATTCCAGAAATACCCGCTATGGAGCCAGCCACTGGCGCCCGAGCTTTATGCCGGACTACTTCCGAGGTGGTGCACCACCTTGGCCATGGGCTGATTTTTATGAATTTAATTCCGAATTGTGCAATGTAATCTCTGACGAGATGTATGGCCAGTAGTCCTCAAGGTGCGTGTTGGCCTAATATCCGGGATGCACCTGAAGGAAAGAATCAGACCGCTGACCCTAGTAGCCCCGAGACTCAGGTCGATTCGTAAATTAGCCTGAGGATCAATTCCCAGCTTGGCAGCATACCTAGGAAAAAAACGCGGTGTGCAAAGTCCTCGAGACTTAGGTTGGGTGCGGCCGACCAACCTGAGGATAATAATCTCCTCGAAAACTATATTGCACTTTAAATTTTCTGCGTTGGATTGTCAATGCAGTAGCCCCCGAGCTACTGGTCGGGGGGCAACACCAGATCAGGGGATCGATGTACCCCTTTAATATTTGTAAATGATAAGCACGAAGCCCACTAGCCCCCGAGCCTTAATGTGGGCACAGGTGGCCGAACTAAGGATCAATATCCGTAGTAAAATCACAAATTATGTGTAATGATTCTATGTATCCAAGTACTTTACATCATTAATGCTCGGATCCGCATTGTAAAAAACTTTGTTGACCGACCATCGGCTTCCACCTCCTTGGACAGCAGCCGAGGAGTGTTTGTCCTACTTTATAAAGCCTTTATGAGGGCAAAGATTTACGCCAAACAAGGCAATCCGGCCATACGGTTTTATAAACAAAGGTACGCGGAGAGATATTTTATATTACTTTTTAACATAAGAAACATCTTCCAGAGAAAATAGTCCCGCTATCGGTTCCTTTCTTTGGGTTGTCATGCTAAGCATGATCATGAAGCCTTAACTCCAATCAATGTGGGAGAAAAATATTGAGGACTTAGTTCGGGGAAAGATTCCCGAACTCTATGGTACTAATGAACCAAAATTTTAACTTCCGTGGTTGTCGACCAATGTGATCCTTTAAGATTGCTATCTTTCGGCTTCACCCAGTCTGAGGTACTAACTCAGATGACCCGGTAGTAACAATCACAGAGGTGCTCCCTTTACCGCCTAGACGGACAATCGGGAACATAGGGGTAAGCACAGGAGCCAGGCAACCCAGCTTGGCCAAAATCTTAAGTCAAATTGATGCATATTTATGGCTTTATATAACGATAAATACGGAAGGCAACACTTGTATAATGAGTACAAATGTTGATGATATATACTTATTTTGACTCCATTGCGACTGTTTAGCAGTTGAAAGTGGCCCATCGTCGGCTTCTAACCCTTTCTAGATACTACGCAGGGTGTTTCCGCAATAACAAGACAACCCTTAGCTGACGTCTCGGTGCCCGGAGGCGGTTGTGTTAGCGGAAACGAGGCAATCAGATGTCTTGGCTTTATAACTTTCACTTAGTCATAGGAGCTTTAAACTGGGGAAGCTAGCTATGAGCCCCCGGTTAGTGTTCAGCGACAGCAGAGGTCAAGCCATAAACACTTCGGCTAATGTTATGAACGGCTCATCATTTAACATGGTCATCGGATCGCTGACCAGTTTGCACTTATCGTGACAGTCAGTTTTCGGCTTTCTCGACTGAGGTGCTTAACCATGCGAGCTGGAAGCACAATCACAGTGGTTCTCCCGTTGCACACCTAGCCGAACAAAAGCGGAAAGTAGGAGGCAAGCACAGGAGCCGGGCAACCCAACTATTGACCGAAGACACAATTTGAAACCGATGCATATATAGCAACATCCGAGAATGTTTTTTTCCGAATCTCTAAAGGTGTCCGGCGTTGCACTGTGAGACTTATGCAAAAAACACACAAATAGTTTTAGAAGTTCCAAAAGCTTGGAAAACCAAAAAACGCTAGTAAAAACATGATGTCAGAACAAGATCAAGTGTTCGGTGCCAATCCGAAAATTGGAAAAAATTGTGCTTGTGTCGACCAAGAAGAAAACACATTTACGGCTCATATATAAATTTTAAGAGCCCCCAAGTGACTTGGGAAAAGGATTTTATGTATAATGATTGTATGTACTGAAGTACTTATATCATATCTGTGTTCACCCAAACTTTATACGCATCTTAACCGACCGTCAGCTTCTCCCTCTTCGGTCAAGGACCGAAAAGTGTTATGTACTCCCCCTATCGAGAATATCGACGATGTTTCCGATAACCAGGCAATCGGGCCATAATGCTGTAACAGAAAAAGCGTGCTCAAGGAACTTATGCTATATTACCGACGAAATGTAAGAAGCATCTTTGAAGAAAATAGTACCCCCACCGATACCTTTCTTTGGTTGCTCATTATTACTATGAGACTTGTGCAATAGATTTTTTGTACTCATGAGTTCCGTTGTGTGCCGACCATTATTGAAAATAGTAAGAGTGCTAGCTTTCGGTTTCACCCAGTCTGAGGTCCGGCTCGGATGACCCGATCGTGACAATCGCAGAGGTGCTCCCTTTACTCCCTAGCCGAACAATCGGGAATGTAGGGGTAAACACAGGAGCAAGGCAACCCAGCTTGCAAATCGCTTAGGTCAATATGGTGCATATTATGGCATAATACACGAACAAGGAACGAAGCCGTACAAGTAAAATCATATGCAAGAGGAAAAGCTCCATCAAGGGAGCCCCCAAATAAATGGGGTATTTGAATATGTGCGTCACAAACAAAGTTTTGACAAGGAACTTTGTCACAAACAACTTTGTGCCAAAAAGTATAATGCTTGGTCGAACGGAACAAGATTTAAAACTGAAATTTTTTGAGCATGAAAGCAACTTGGCTGGTTAATGTGTTCGGTGTTGATGACGCGATTCAGGCTTGTGGCGGGACGAAGACGCCCATTGAACCGACAAGGTTCGCAGTCCTCAGCATGGCCGAGGTCCCAGCCCCCAGGCCCGAGGTGTCCGAGCAAGGAGTTTGGCATTCCGGAGTAGTGACCATGTAACGCGGTCAAAATAGTGCGGTCCAGGAAATAATAATAATAATATATATAATCCTTGAATAATTGCTTTACGCGAGAATAATTTATTTAAAGAGATGTGGCCTGGCGCCGAAGCCAATGTCGATGCAGGGCGTCGGCGTGACAAAGCCTGAATTTGCAGGGTGGTCTGAGTTTTGGATGCGGCGTTCGCCGAACTATGTACGGAAAGTGACCGAACCACCACGCGACCGTTTTTAATGTGGCCACCATTTGATAGACCTGTGTACAGATGACGGAACAAACTAGAGTAATAATTACTTAAGAAAAATAAGCCCAACAAGCAAAAATTGTTAGGATTAATAGCACCTGGTTTATTTGTTGTAGTAGTCCAAAGAAAAGCGAGTCCCAAAATTGGGAATCGATCCACACAGCCATTGCCTGATGGGCGATAAAGCGATGACATGGGATGCTGGCAAAGGTTGGTTTGTCGAGGCAAAGCCCCCGGTCCAACTAACGTGACAAAGCTGGTTGGCTAGAGACGCCGAAGTCACCGGAGTATGTTAATGAAGAAATAGCCAAGTCCCCGGTCTAGCCGAGGTGACGGAGCAGGCCGATGAGGAGTTGTTGCAGCTGCCATGTCAGCCGAGGTGTTGAAGTACTTCGGCGTGACGGACATTGGCTCGAAGAGGCAACAGTGCGGCCATGCCGACCCAGGTCGTAACTTGTGACGTGGTCCATGCTGGCTTGATGAAGAGACCGTGCAGCGATGCCGGTGTGCCCGCTCCGTGTAATCCGTGTAGCGGCGATGTTGGTGACGATTTATTCTTCGTGATGCCAAACTATTTTTCAGCTGGCAGAGATGATGATCCAAAGAAGTTGAGCTCGGCTCAACAAAGCGACGATGTGTCCAGCGCAGGTTGGCCGCCGTGGAGTGATGATGTTGAGACGGTTTGACACCGGCGCGATGGTGAAGATTGTATTGCAAAAATACTTTTAATATTAATGGGATGTGTTTGAGAATAAAACTGTCAGAGTTCTGGGAACGGGGGTCCCTAGACTTGCCTGCATGCGGCCTGCGGCGTGGCTTGAGTGGTGGCCTAGTACGGCCCATCTTCATCAACGCAAGACTCAAGACCCTCGCGAGGGGCCAAGCTTCGCGGGGCGGATGACACGAGGCTTCTTCAGGTGCGGCCTCGCCAGGCAGGCTCGTGAGGAGGCGGAGAGATCAAGGCAGGGGTACGTCCCGAGGTGCTCGTGACGCAAGCCGTGACGATCGAGACCAGGCGGGCGCCAGGCGGGCGCCGGCCCGCGCAGTGTCCTTGTTTCCTCTTTGGTGCAAAGGGGGCAAGCACAGGCGTGGAGTACCAAGGCATCGGGCAAAGGTTGCCATTTCAGTGCAACGAGACCAAGACCTGCAAGTCGGTAGGATGGAGGTCATCGTGGAGCCCAAGACGGCGTCATCGCCAGTGCCTTTGGTAGCCGAAGACCAACTTTAGTCAGGATAACTTGTACTAGATGTTCCCCTTCAAAATGGCCGTTGTTGGCGCCCTTCCCGCTCAATATTTGGGAAGAGGACCAGGGCCTCTATATATAGGGCTAGACACCACAGTAGAAGGGATATCATCGAGTTCTCGTTAGATCAATAGGTGATCGAACTCACCCAAGAAGTTCATCGCACCAGCTCAAGAACAGATCTCGTGAGGCTGTTCGTCCTTTGTACTGTTCATCATCAGCCCTTGAGGCAATCCACCACACCACACACTGGAGTAGGGTATTACATCACAACGGTGGCCCGAACCAGTATAAATCTTGTGTCCCCCGTGTTCCTCGTTTAGCTTAGATTCTCGCGAGGCGATCGGACGTGGAGTGGTAGGGGAAGATCTTCGCGTGCACCCCAGAGCTCGAACCTTAAGGGTCTACCGGAACCCAACATCCGACATTTGGCGCGCCAAGTAGGGGTGCACCAGAATCTTTCTTCTGCTATTCTGTGTTCGATCTCCAGTCGTGTCCATGGTTGACGCTCGCAGGGTTCGCGCCGAGCGTCGGGCTGCTCTCGCCGCCCATGTCGCCCAGACGGCTCCCGTCGGCGGATGTCCCCGTCGTTCCCTGTAGCCTGCCGCCAACGCCGCCACCGGCCCGGCGGGGAATGAGCAGCAGGCCTCGTCCCTGCATCCTTCGTTGCGGCGGGAAGGCCGCACCGCCACCCCATCACTGACTCCAGCTGGTTCGTTGTCCCACGCCCGTCGCGCCCCCACGGACGCGCACGCCGCGTTGCTCCTGGTGCGTGAGCTTCTGCACTACTGTCCCGTCGATGTCCTCTACGAGGAGTGGCTCGCTCGCATCACCGAGCTCGTTAGCGTCGCACGGGGCTCCCCTGCGCCGTCCCTCTCGTTGCCTCGCACTCCATCCTATGCGGGTGGTGCAGCCTAGGAGGTGCCTCCGCCACCTCCTCCCCAAGAAGGTGCCCTGGCTCCTAGGCGCGCGACCCTAGGACGAGATCTACTGTGTCCGGCGCCCGCGCGACAAGAAAGGAGCTGCCAAGAAATCCCTCGTCCCTAAGAAGGTGCTCGCGTGCTCCCGGCACCGGCACGCCATGACCGCATCCCTGCGCCAGCACGTCAAGACCTCGCGCTGCTCCAGGCAGCGGCGCGCGGGAATCCTCAGGAGCAAGCCCCGCATCAGCAGAGAGCACCAGTGGCCACCGCAGGCTGCCGCGCCTTCACCACCGAGCTACGCAGTGTCGCCTAGCCAGGCAAGTTCAAACCCGACCTGCCTCCTTGCTACGACGGCACTGCCGAACCCGCGGAGTTCCTACAGCTCTACGAGTTGGGCATCGAAGGCGCCAACGGGGACGAAAAGGTCATGGCAAACTGGTTCCGATAGCACTCAAGGACGGTGCCCGCACCTAGCTCCTGAACCTGCCCCCTGGCACGATCTCCTCCTGGGACAAGATGTGCACTCGCTTCATCGCCAACTTTCAGGGCACTCGCAACCGACCACCGATTGTGGGTGACCTGCGCCGCATCAAGCAGCAACCCGGAGAGACCTTGCAGAAGTACATCCAGTGCTTCAACAATGCTCGCCTCAAGATTACCAAGGTGACTGAGGAGGCCATCATCTCGGCATTCTCTGATGGCGTCCGTGATGTCGAGATGAAGGAGGAGCTGGCAATCCACGAAGATTTGTGCACGTCTCTGGAGTTGTTCAACCTGGAGACCAAGTGCGCAAGGGCTGAGGAGGGACGCCTTTCCCTTCTCGAGCTCCCGGCTGCAGATCCAGAAGATAAGAAAGCCAAGGCCAAGGATGTGAAGCGCAAGGGAGCAGCTGTGCTTGCAGCAGAGCCGGACATGAAGCGCGGCAGGGACCAGCTGGAGTCGTCCAAGGGCAGCCGGTACTGTGTGTACCACGACCTCCATACCCACAACACCAACGAATGCCAAGAGCTCAGGGCCGTGCGAGAAGGCCGTGTCGGTCGACGCCCCAGCGCAACGATCGGGGCTACGGCCAAGGTGGAGGAAGAGGTGGAGAACGATGGGACGACCATCGCCCTCACCAGGGGTGGCATGACCGGCCTCGCGAGGACCGCTGGCAGGACCAGCCTCGCGAGGGAGCTTGGAGGGACCAGCCTCGTGAGGATCGCCCGCAAGGCAACGCAGGGCTTCCTCCTCTGCCACCACCACCAAGAAGGAATGACGACCATCATCAGGACGAGGGGGCTGGGGGCTTCCAGGAGCCGCGTGCAATCGCTTGCATCTTGGGTGGCGCTCAGGTCCCAGCCTCTCAGCGCATCTTCAAGCAGTTTGCTCGCGAGGTGAATGCAGTCCTTCCCAAGCCTGAGGCCACGCGCCCTCTCAGGTGGTCCGTGTGCACCATCACGTTCAGCTCGGCCGATCAGCTCAAATGCGCGACAACAACCGGTGTCCTCCCGACGCTCTGTTCACCAGCCATCAGCAATGTGCAAGTTACCAGGACCCTCATCGCCGGCGGAGCAGGGCTCAACTTCCTATCCATTGAGACGTTCAACAATCTTCAAGTGCCATATGATTAGCTTCAACCAACCAAGCCTTTCTCAGGAGTCACTGATGGTTCCACTGTCCCGATAGGGCAGGTCCGCCTCCCTGTCACCTTTGGACAGCGCAAGAACTACCATACTAAGCTCATTGACTTCAACATCGCCCACGTTCGCCTGCCATACAATGCTATCCTCGGATATCCCGCTCTGGCCAAGTTTATGGCAATGACTCATCATGGCTACAACGTCCTCAAGATGCAAGGAAGTGGCGGAGTCATCACGGTCCCCTGTGAAGAGAAGGATGCGGTGTGCTCTCTCGAGCATGCCTTCCAAGCCGCGTCAATCGAGGACCCAGATAGCAAGAGTGGAAACCTTCCTGAAGCAGCTCCCAAGAAGAAGAAGACATCACCTGGCTCAAGGCCTCAGGAGACAGGCACCTCTGGAGGCGCCACATCCGGCATGCACCCATCCAAGGGGCGCCACCCTTCGTTGCATAGGGAAGCGCGCCCGGCACCCTCCTTGGGCAAGGCTCGGGGGCTCTCTCCTGGGGGCCACTGACTTTGCCAAGATCACGAGGGAGGCACTCGGGCACCACTTGGAGGCGTGCTTCGCGGTACGTTTCCCTCAGGAAGGCGTAAGGCAAGGAGGTCCCAAACCTCAGGAGTTCATCACCAAGGTCCCTCAGGAGTTGCAGGAATTGAGAGTCATGCACGGCAACCGCCGCCTGCCCAGCGTAGCTCCCCATCCAGGCGAGGATGGCGGGCTGCGCATCTGCATCGACTACCCAGGGCTCAATCGGATCGCATCACAAGAGCGCTTCTGGCCTTCGCGCGTCGGGCGTCACGAGGGTCCACCGCACAGCTACGTTCGCATGCCCTTCGGCCTGCCGAACGCGGCTGTTGCCCACCAGCGCTTGATGAGGAGCATTCTGGAAGCTCAGGTGGCCAAGCACCATGCACTCCTGGAGGAAATGGAGATGGACCTCGTCGAGCCACCCGGACCTCCCGAGCCTCCCGAGGCTCGGAACTCTGAGGCACTACAAGAAATATGTCAAATTATGACCTTCTATCAGTGACCTTCGAAGAATTGGTCATAAATTTATGACCATTTTAGACCAATTGGTCAAAAGCTGTCTGGGGGGCTCTAAACCCTAGACCATAACGACCATTTTGGTCAGAAAGGTCATAATTTCATTAGAGGAAATGGTCATAAAGCTAGTAGCACTGTCCACTGCCTCATGCGTAGCTGATAACGACCAATATAAAATGGTCACTACACTTGAGTTTGAATGAATTAGGATGATTAGGCAGCCACCTCAGCAACCTCGCTTATGTGTCTCTGTCTAGGTGTCATTTTTGCTTGAGTTTTAATATTCAACAGATAGACGGGGGACACACTGACAGGCGGGACCCATTTGACAGATGGGGCCGAGCGCTTAATTCGCCCAAAAAAGATGCACGAGGCGGGACTCGAACCCACGACCTTGTGCTTGGTTGGCTCGCATGCTACCGCTAGGCTAGAGAGGGACAGTTGCTCGCATCTGGGAGTTTATCTATACATTATATAGAACTACGGCTCTTTGCAACACTGACAGGTGGGGCCCATTTGACAGGTGGTTGAGCGAGCGTTTAATTCCCTAAAAAATATGCGCTAGCGGGGACTCGAACCCACGACCTCGCGCTGGGTTCGTTCGTTCATTACCGCTGGGCTAGAAAGAGATTGTTGCTACTGTGTGGGTAGTTTTCCATATAGTATATAAAACCACGGCTCTCACGTACCAGTGACAAGTGGGACCTTCCGACCAGGTGGCGGCGGGTGGCATCGAATAGATAAACACTTAGCGTTTTTCTAGGTCTTCCGACCAGGTGGCGGTGGGCGGCGGGCGGCGGCGGCGGGTGACCTCGCCCACGGCCTCGCCGCAGGTGACCTCGCCCACGGCCTCGCCGCAGGTGACATCGCCCACGGCCTCGCGGCGGAAGCAACCAGCAGGGGGCGGAGGCGGGGGCGGGGCCGGCAGGGGCGGAGGCGAGGATGCGGGGGGCGGCAGGGGCGTAGGTGACCGACGGTGGTGGGGGCTCGCCGAGCATGGGGGACTCGCCGCCGCCGCAAGCACACCTTCCGGTATGCACCCCTCACCTCTTCCCCCCTCTCCTCTCTAAGTAGTGGGAGATGGATTTCAGTCAGATGTGAGCATGGGGGACTCACCCGAGCAGTGGGAGATGGATTTCAGTCAGATGTTCTTCAGCATAGATGAATTTTGTTGATGCACTGTTAGTAGTTAGGAGATAGCTTGCTTGTTTGGTAGATAATGCATAGATGAATTTTCTTGATGTGCTGTTAGGAATTGTTCCGCTTGTTTGTTAAGAATTCTTCAGGCCTTGTGGTTAGGCAATTAGCATATAAAATTTTCTGGAATTTTAGCTTCCATTACTTCCATCCATTTTCATTAATTAATTTTGATGCACTGAAATTGATTTGCTAAGTTGCAACAATTTGTTGTCTTTGGCAGATGGACAGAAGCTGGATTAGAAAAGGAGTTAGAAAGTTTTCGAAAGAACATATGAAAGGAGTTGATGATTTCATGGCATTTGTTCGGGCAAATTTTGCCAACGATGCTCACATTCTTTGCCCATGTTGTGAATGCCTCAACCGTCCAAGAATGGCTCAAGGAAGAGTGGAAGATCATCTGCTTCTTAATGGGATGTCCAGCACATATGATAGATGGATATATCATGGAGAACCTTTAGACAGACAACCTCAACATTTTGAAGCTGATACAGAGGCCCCTCATATGATGGGTGGTGGTGATGATGGCATTGATTTCATGGAAAAGGTTTTGCGAGATAATGCTGTTTTGGAGGAAGAGGATGGGCATGAAGATGATAGGATTCCTGACCTATTGAAGGATTTGTACGATGCTGAAGATCGTGCTAATGGATAGAAATCATTGTTTGTTGAGGTGTTAGAGGAGGCGAAGCGCGCAGCTCATGAAGGGGGTAAATTTTCAAGATTTACCTTCACCGTGAAGTTACTCCACATCAAGTCTTTCTACTGGATTAGCAATGCCGCATTCAATGCAATACTCCGTCTTTTGAGCTTGCAATTCCCTGATAGTTGTGTTCCCAGATCTCATGATGAAGCATTGAGCATAATCCGCAGGCTGGGGTTAGGTTATGTGTCAATACATGTGTGCCCAAATAACTGTGTCTTGTTTCGGAAGGATTTAGCAAAGCATGACAACTGTCCAAAATGCAATGCATCTAGGTGGAAAGATGCTGATGGGAAGAAGTCAATACCGGAGAAGGTACTGAGGCACTTTCCCTTGATACCAAGGCTGCAGCGGATGTTCATCTCGAAGAAATCATCGTGTGAGGTACAGTGGCACAAGCTGAAGCGGCAACCTGTGGACAATGAGCTGAGCCATCCAGCGGATGGAGAGGCATGGAAAGAGTTTGACCGTATACATTTTGATTTTGCTGCAGATCCAAGGAACATAAAACTTTGCATTGCCACAGATGGGTTTAATCCGTTTGGGAACATGAGCACGTCTTATAGCATGTGGCCAGTTTTTGTGGTGCCGTACAACCTGCCACCATGGGCATGCATGGATCAGTCCAACTTCATGATGTCATTGCTTATCCCGGGTCTAGATTCTCCAGGAAAGGATTTTGATGTCTTTATGGAGCCCCTCGTAGAAGAACTGCTCCAGCTCTGGACTGGTGTACCTACATACGATGCCTTGAGTCCGGAAGAAAAGTTCAATCTACGTGCTGCGGTCATATGGTCCATCCATGATTTCCCGGCTCTGCACACTCTGTCTGGGAGGATCACAGCGGGTTATCAGGCTTGTGTCCATTGTGACAAAGACCCTTGCTCAAAGAGAATAAGGAGCAAGATATGCTATATTGGGCACCACCGCTTTCTTCCCCGAAACCATCGCTGGCGAAGAAGCAAAGATTTTAATGGTGAGAATGAAACCCGTGACAAGCCAGCTGAATTCACTAAAGAAGAGCTGGAGCAGCAACTTGAAAAGGTGAAAGATGTGAGACCAGGAAAGCTGGCGAAGAAAAGAAAGCGTGAGGAAGGTCAATGTTGGGACCGAAGGTCTTGTTTGTGGGACCTGCCATACTGGGCTGATCTGAAATTAAGGCATAATCTCGATGTAATGCACATTGAGAAAAACATATGCGAGAATCTGCTAGGGACGTTTCTGAACATTGAAGGGAAGACAAAGGACACGGTTAGTTCTAGGCTTGATTTGGAGGACATGGGCATAAGAGAAGATTTGCATCTACAGCACAATGAAGATGAAGATTCATTTGAAATTCCACGAGCATGGTATACAATGAATAAAGAACAAAATCTTGCATTCTGTGAATTCCTAAGAGCGGTGAAATTTCCAGATGGTTATGCTCCTAACCTAGCAAAGTGTGTTACTTCTGATGGATTCAAGCTTTCAGTACTGAAAACCCATGATTGTCACATCCTCCTCCAAAGGATTTTACCGGCGGGCCTCCGAGGAATCATGCACAAGGATATATATGAAGCGGTTGCTGAGCTTGGAAATTTCTTTAGAGAACTGTGCTGCAAAACCCTCAAGTTAACTGTCTTGGAAAGACTTGAAAAAGAAATCCCAATTATTCTTTGCAAGCTCGAGAAGATTTTCCCTCCAGCTTTCTTCACCGTGATGGTCCATTTGGCGGTGCACTTACCCAAAGAGGCAATTCTTAGAGGCCCTGTGCAATACGGTTGGATGTACCCAATCGAAAGAAGGCTGCTTACTTGTAAGCGTTATGTGCGAAACACAACAAGACCTGAAGGTTCTATTGCTGAAGCATATGTCGTTGACGAGTGCTTGACTTTTTGCTCTAGATACTTTGGTGATGTGGAAACAAGATGGAACCGGCCGGGCAGAAATAGAGAGCGGTCTGATTCGCAAAGTGGTGATGTCTTTGTTTTCAACCATGGTGTGAACTTTCTTGGAGCCTCACAATACTTGGAGGCTGGTGATGAGTATGGCAAGATGGTTTGGTTTGTGCTCAGCAATTGCGCCGAGGTTCTACCATATATAGAGTACATTATATCTTGTGCACTCATTATATATATATTTTTTGCTTGGGTTGGCACCAGCCAAATGTTTTAATTCACATGTTTTGTTGGCATTGTAGGAAATGCAAGGAAGAGTTAAATCAGGAACAAAGCAATATCAATGTTGATAAAAGGGTTGCCAAGGTGTTTGCTAATTGGTTTAAGAATCATGTGAGATCTTTAGCCACATGTTTTATATTTTCTGTGTTATTCACCCATTGTTAAATACCATTGTTTGCTAAATGGTTTATTTGTGCAGATTGGAAAGTTGCATGAGGAGAAGAAGGCCAGTGATAATCTATTTGCTTTGGCATGCTTACCGGATAAGTGAGTGAGAGTGTATTCAGCATGCATTGCTGACGGTGTCCGGTACCACACCGTTGACCGCGAGGAAAAAAGGAAGACACAGAATAGTGGAATCGTCACTGAGGGGTCACATGATGGTGAGATCATTGACTTCTATGGTCAGGTTCGAAGCATCATGGAGTTGCAGTACAACTCTAATGGAGGCATCCATCACTCGGTTGTCTTATTTCGCTGTGACTGGTTTGAGCTTGGTAGCAAGAAGAGGAGAGACTCTTTTGTCAAATATGATGGCCACTTCAAAAGCATCAACACTGCAAGGTGCTGGTATAAGAGTGATCCCTTTATTCTAACAACACAAGCAACAATGGTGTTTTATCTGCCAGACACTCTTATGCACGGAAAATGGCGAGTTGTGCAAAACTTTCAGCACAGACACTTGTGGAGTGTGACTGAAACTGAAGTGGAAAAGGGCCCCGGTGATGGTGGACTAACATACAAAGATGATGACTCTACGGAAGTTCCGTTGCAAGTTGATGATGACTCTATGGAAGTTCCCGTGCAAAGCAGAGTGCGAAGGGACCGGGAACGTGTGATCGTTGGTGCTGCAACAGTTGAAGGCATCAAGAAAAGAAGAAAGGTGGTAGAGGATGGACATGAAAGCGAGGATGAGGAAAACCGGACTGATCATACTATGCTGCAATATTGGAGTGATGATGAGGAAAACAGGAGTGGGCATAGAGTTCCTTGTTTTCGTATCAACGACGATGAGTAGCGAATGGACATGAAGGTAAATTTGGTCTCCTTGGTGATCCTTCTAACTCTCTGTAGTGATCCTTCTTGTGCATATGCATGGTGATCCTGATGTACTACAATTATCTCCAGGTAGCAAAATGCTTGAAGATCCTGATGGCTGTAGTGGTGTGATCCTGTGACAAAATGGTGATGAAAAATGCAAAACATTTGATTTCCTTGTGTAAGCATTTGATGTGATCCTGATGGTTGTAGTATTTTGTAAGCATTTTGGATGCAAAACACATTTTGGATGTGATCCTGATGGTTGTAACAGATGATCCTGATGTACTGAAGATGTGATGTGATGCTGTTTTTGGTGAACTGAAGATGCACATGTTGTAGCAGATGCTGTTTTTGGTTGTGATGCATAACATTGCAAAATGATCAGACAGAATATGTTTAGTTCAAGTTTTGTTTAGCAGATGTAGTTTTTGGTTGTTTTTGTACTGAAGATGTTTAGTTCAAGTTTCAGAACTGAAGATGTTTAATTCATGTTTTTTTGAACTGAAGATGTTTTGGTCAGAGCAACTAAATTTTGCATCATTTCACTATGAGCAAAAAAATATGCGTGAGCGGGGACTCGAACCCACGACCGTGCGCTCGCTTCACTGTGTTTGTACCACTGGGCTAGGAAGAGGTTACTGATCATCTACTCTATGCCATCTCTTTTCTGTTAAACCAGGCAAGTATTTAACACATACCTCGCTGACAAGTGGGCCACTCGACCCACTCGCTGACAAGTGGACCAGTTTGCTACTCTGCCCAGAAAATACTTATTTCACTTATTTCGCGCGGTCAAAAAATATGCGCTTAATTTGCCCAAAAAATGTGCGCAAGCGGGGACTCGAACCCACGACCGTGCGCTTATTTCAATGTGTTTCGACCACTGGGCTAGGAAGAGGCTGTTGCTTTTGTAATCTATGCCCACCCTTTTTAATATATCAAACCAGTACTCGCTGACAAGAGGCGGTAGCGAACACCGAACTCGCTGATAAGTGGACCCGCTCCCTCTCTTTTCCCCACTTCTCCTCACCACTCGACCCGCTCCTCCTCTCCATCGACGGCGCCGCCCACCGCTGCCGGCTCCTTCCTCTCCCACCGCCGGCCTCCACACCGCTGCCGGCTCCTTCCTCTCCCACCGCCGCCGACTCCTTCCTCTCTCTCTCGAGGTATGCATCCTTCCTCTCTCTCTCCTTCCTGGTTGGATTAGTTTTCTGCTACTGGTAAGATTAGGGTTCTTGCCGTCTCCTAGATTGGATTAGATTAGATAGGGATTGGATTAGATTAGGGTTTGATTTGGTTAGGGTTTGATTGGGACTGCATTAGATTAGATTAGGGTTGGATTATTAGGGATTGGATTATGTTTCCTCACAGATGTTCTTTAATAGATAGATGCTCCTTTCCAGCTAATATAGCATTGGAGGTGAGTTATACTATGGCTTGCTTTAACCAGTGTTGTCCAGGTCATTCTTTCTAAGCATTGGACTATCATCATCCAGTGTTGTCGTCATAGCAGGGCTTCATTGTCCATTTGTACATATGAACTGCATTTGTACAGTAGTTAATTCTCTTAAGATAAGTTGTAATGCATGTTTGTCCTTGGATGTATCTGGCATATTCTGAATATTAAGTGAAAAAGAAGCTTGTCTCTATACACATTGTTGTTTATTTTGCCTAGAATCATGGGCTGTGGTCTCTAAATTTTTTTTGTGGAATTCTGTATGGTTTATTTTGACGATCAAGAGATGAATGCCAAAGCATGTTGGATGCTGCTAGTTTTATCTTGAGAAACTGGAGGCATCATAAAAATTCTGTATGGTTCTATTGATGATGCATGAAGTATTTCCTGCTATAATTTTCTTCAGTCACACTGTTGTTTTGCTGTGCTTGATAAACCTGAGACTTCTTTCTTGTGTAATATTGAAACTGTTGTTTTGCTGTACACTATTGGTCCATTTATAATAGATATGGTTCTGGTCAATTTATAGTAGATATGGTTCTGGTCAATTTATAGTAGATTTTAGTGTTGTTGCTGTTGGTGGTCACCTGATGATGATGCTGTTGCTGTTGATGTTGATGTGCTTGTTTTAGTGTTAGTTTACTATGCTATTGATGTTGATGTGCTTGTTTAATTTATAACGCTGCTTTTCAGATAAGTGAGATGGCTGGCTTGGACGGTTTCGAGTTCTTCGAGATCATAATTGAGAAATCTTGCAGTAGGCAGGTATGTTTATCATCACTCATTTATTTATCATCACTCTGCTGTCTAGTGCTTGATTGCCACAATTAACCACTGCTTGACCCTCGCTGCAGAGGCTGCCTGACAAGTTTGCGAAGATGCTCGCCGGCCGTGAGCCCCACAAAGTGAAGCTGCAGGAGGCCGGCAGCGGGCTTCACAGGCTGTGGGAAGTGTTGGTGGTGTTTGATGGTGAAGGCCACATGTACCTAGGGCCCGGATGGGAGCATTTCGCCCGCTCCCATGAGCTACAGCTCGGGTAATTCCTTGTCTTCCGCTACGACGGCAACGCCATGTTCACCATGAAGATGTTCGACAACACCATGTGCCGCATGTACTACCAGCACGACGATGATGCCAGTAAGCTCTCTGCCTCTCTTCTTCCTGTCCTTTTGGCTTCCTCTACCTGCACGATGACAACACCATGTTCACACTTTGTTGCATTTGGCCAGGCAATGGGAGCAGCAGCAGGGATGACGAGGAGCAGAGCGGGGATGACGACGAGGAGAAGAGCGGGGATGACGACGAGGAGCGGAGCGGGGATGACGAGGAGCAGCCTATTCTGGCTGACGACGAACATGCTATGGTGGTGGCTGACGACGACCCTGCAATGGTGGTGGCGGATGACGACATTGCTATGGTGGTGGCGGATGACGACCTTGCTATGGTGGTGGCGGACGACGACCTCGCGATGGTGGTGGCGGACGACGACCTCGCGATGGTGGTGGCTCCTGCAATCCCACAGCTTGGCGACAGGACCATGCCAATTGTGGTAGAGGAGTACATCTGCGTTGGGATTCGCCACTCTGAGCGCATCAGGTTGATGAAGGAGAAGGAGGAGTGAAGATGTTAAGAAGGTGTTCAGCATGTTAGGTTTAAGCTTGTTAGTGTAATATGAACATGTCAATGTTAAGTATGTCAGGTTTAATTTTGTGCATGCTCATGGATGTTGTATGACAGTGTCATCTAAACAAGTCATGTTTTTAACAATGAATATTCAGTTTGGTAATTGATGGGAATTGAAATTTGCATGCTCATGGATGAAAGATAAAATTATGGGTTTTTGTGCATGCTCCTGTATGAAACAATATAAGTTTCATTTTTTGAATGCTAAAAACATGACTCAAACCCTAGCCACGGACGACCGCCGTGACTAAATCCGCCGGTTTTTGAAAACACCGTAAAAATTCAAAAACCGTTTTTCATTTTTTGAATGCAAAAGACATGCGTTTTTCGTGAAGCGGCTACAAGGAGGGGCACCCCAAACGTCGCCATTCCATGTCTATCTCAAAGTAGGCCCTATTTTACGAACGGTCGCCAAAAAGCATGCATTTCCGACCCTCGTAGCTACTCCCGGCAATTCGGACCACCTTCGGCCGATTCAGCTGGAACCGACTGGAATTTGAACTGCGGGTCCTCCATAGCTTGCCCGTTATTTTCACTAAAAATGCTTTTTATCTTCACAGGTAGGCATTTCATCACAGAATCGACAACAGATTTGCACGGCTCAAACCCTAGCCACGGACGGCCGCCGCGACGAAATCGGCCGGTTTTTGAAAACACCGTAAAAAATTCAAAAAAATTCAAAAAAATGGGAGACCTCCGCGTCACATCATCAAATGTGGCCTACCAACTATCAAAAATACTAAACTTGCAATACCGGCGTTTTCTTGAAAAAGTGTTCTCAAAAACGACCTACCATGAACGAAGATTCATGCCTTTCAAGCCAAACTAGCAATGATATGGCCGCATCCGTTGAATAGTTTCTGATAATATGCCCAAATTGGGCGCATGCCTCCGTCTTATGATGGCAAACAATGCTGACAAAGCGAGGTTCCAAGTTGTTTAACAAAAAAACCGTTTTTCATTTTTTGAATGCAAAAGACATGCGTTTTTCGTGAAGCGGCTACAAGGAGGGGCACCCCAAACGTCGCCATTCCATGTCTATCTCAAAGTAGGCCCTATTTTATGGACGGTCGCCAAAAAGCATGCATTTCCGACCCTCGTAGCTATTCCCGGCAATTCGGACCACCTTCGGCCGATTCAGCTGGAACCGACTGGAATTTGAACTGCGGGTCCTCCATAGCTTGCCCGTTATTTTCACTAAAAATGCTTTTTATCTTCACAGGTAGGCATTTCATCATAGAATCGACAACAGATTTGCACAGCTCAAACCCTAGCCACGGACGGCCGCCGCGACGAAATCGGCCGGTTTTTGAAAACACCGTAAAAAATTCAAAAAAATTCAAAAAATGGGACTCGGGCTTACCTTTAGCTTACCTTGTTGGGGGCGCCCCTCGGGCTGCATCATCCCCAAGCCGCTTGGGCCTGACCTAGTGGCGTGTGCCTTTTTCGGCATCTATCTAAGTTGATTTGCTTCTTCATGCTTAACCTACTTGAGGTAATCGCCTGCTTGATTGACACCTACCTTTGGAGCCGCTCGCTCTGGAACGACGCTTGCGCATGGGTCCATCCCTACAACGTTGACAAATCTGAGTGGTCGAGCTCTGGCCGCGGAAGCCCCGCAAAGCGCTACCTCACCAGACCCTCGGTGCCTCAGTCACTCCCTCGGAGCAACCAATGGCTGGCTGGCAACCGTAATGGCAGTCCTTGTTTTTCTCATGTTGGTGTGCAGGATCCACCTAAGGAATGGCATGGGGGGCGTCGTGAGCTCCCTCTCTCTCTCTCGTACGATCTGCTCGCGTGTTAAAAAGGGGGCGCGTGAGCATCGCGACTTAGGGGCTCTTACTGGCTCTCCAGCCCTCACCCCCTGGCCCTGACCCACGGCATCGCGACCTGTCATACCAGCGGCGGCTGAGCTCGCTCGAGGGCCGGGACCTGAGGACGTAGAGCATCAAGGAAAGTGCGGGGAAGAGGAGAGAAGCTCACGAGAACCCAAACCAGTGACACCCCAGCTCCCGGCGCGCAGGCCAGGCACCTCGCCGAATAACGACTCCAAGCTCACGAGATAAGTCACGCTCCTGCAAAAGCTAAATCGACGCGACGCTAAACCCTCGCCTAGTGCGGCTTTGTCACGGTGATGTTGTCTTCCTTTCTTGCATGCCGGAGGCTGCTTGATCGCTAAAGGGGACCTCCTGAGCATCGCGCCTCGGGGGCTCTTACTGGACCTTGGGACGCTCACCTCCTGGCCTTGACCACGGCATCGCGACCTGGCATACCAGCGACGGCTGAAGCCTGCCTAGGGACCGGGACCTGTCAGCGTAGAGCACCAAGCCCTCGTGAGGACAGAAAGGGGGAGCCGAACCGAGACAGGACGAGCATCCCACATCGCTCCATAATAAGGGTAATATTCACAAAAGACATGGAGAGGCCTTACATACCCCCACGGGGTGTTTCTTCGATTCCTCGCAGGGAACAAAAGGAGCCAATCCTAAGGAACTCTAACTACGCGCGCCATCATAGGAGACACCATCATCAATAGTAGACCACCAAGTGCTGGTGCCAACCTCATCCAGATCAGCGGCATCGGCGGCTAGATGCAGCTGCCCTGCTCCGAGCGTGATTGAGCTTGGGGCCTCGTAGCTTTCATCGCTCGTCTCCGGAGTCACGAGAAGCTCGGGGGAGTTGCTGGACCCTCCGGCTTCTCTCTGCTACTAGAGGAGATGATGGGGGAGCGGTTGGCAGGCCTGGCCCTCGCCACTTTGATGCCCCGGTCGCCTTCCTTGGGGCAGCACTCCAGTCGGTGTCCATCCGCGTCGAAGACCTTGAAGAACATCAAGGAGTCGCCATCGTATTCAAGATGAATTATGGGGGCACCCCTGTCCGGCAGACCCGGGCGATCTCGCCCCAGCCCCGGGTCATGTAGACCTTGCCCGGAGCGACAACCTCGACCTCCCTTCCGGTCGCAAGAGTGCTGCAGTCAGCATGCTGCAGCCAGAGCTCCAGAGCCCCCCTCGGCGGTATCTCGAAGGTGAAGGAGGGAGGAAGGCGAATCCAAGAGCGTGGGGGCATAGTGGCGTGAAGCACAGGCTCGCGAGAAGAGCCCTCAACATGGACCCTAGGGGTGACGACGCGCACTGCTGTGGCTCGTCGCCGTCGCTGGCGGCGCTGGCAGTGCCGCTCGGCATCTCCTTCTCCAGAGCCCTCGGCTCGGGCGTACAAGGGCAGCGGAAACCCTGGCGGCGGCCGCTCATACCAAGGCCTCGACGTCTCCTGCCACGCGACCACGTGGCAGCCGGGGACCGGCCGCTTCTTCGGCGGAAGCAGGTCGGGACCCTCTCGGGGGGCCTTCCCCTTCTCTTCCGCTAAAAACCGGCGGATCGGCGCCATTGGCGCAAGGTGGAGCAAGGGCGAGGAAGAAGGATTGAAGCAGAAAGAGATGGACTACGGGGGCTCTCGCCCATCCGCCCTTATAGTCCGGAGGAGGCCAACCGTTGGCCTCCATGATCACAGGTAATCATGACCCATTTCTGCATGCAGGGACTTGTCAAGTCGAGCAGTTGCCAAGGCAGCGTGGGGAAGCGGAGACGCCCACGTCCAATCAACCGCCATGCGGCGCCCAAGGCAAGCACAGGCATGGAGTACCGAGGCATCGGGCAAAGGTTGCCATTTCAGTGCAACGAGACCAAGACCTGCAAGGCGGCAGGATGGAGGTCACCATGGAGCCCAAGACGGCATCATCGCCAGTGCCTTTGGCAGCCGAAGACCAACTTTAGTCAGGATAACTTGTACTAGATGTCCCCCTTCAAAATGGCTGTTGTTGGCGCCCTTCCCGCTCAATATTTGGGAAGAGGACCAGGGCCTCTATATATACGGCTAGCCACCACAGTAGAAGGGATATCATCGAGTTCTCGTTCGATCGATAGGCAATCGAACTCACCCAAGCAGTTCATCACACCAGGTCAAGAACACCTCTCGCGAGGTTGTTCGTCCTTTGTACTGTTCATCATCAGCCCCTGAGGCAATCCACCACACCACACACTGGAGTAGGGTATTACACCACAACGGTGGCCCGAACCAGTATAAATCTTGTGTCCCTCGTGTTGTTCATCGTTTAGCTTAGATTCTTGTGAGGCGATCGGACGTGGAGTGGTAGGGGGAAGATCTTCGCGTGCACCCTTGAGTTTGAACCTTAAGGGTCTGCCGGAACCCAACATCCGACAAAAACACAATACCCCATACAAAAACTTCCTTCAAAAAGGATGTCCGAAATCCCGTTCATAAAGAATATGAACTCGGGTCGGATTCGTTCTCGCGCAGAAAACAGATCCGAAAAGTGATGCACTAATCGGAAGGTTCCTGGAGTTTGGACGGTCGGATCGAGCTGAATTTTTGACAGGTGGTAGATATAGGAATTCCGCAGCCTATCAATGGTTGGATCTTCCAAAGGGACGTCCGAACTAGATGATGGACATCACGCTCCAAACTCATCCGGATTCTCGTCCAGATTCAACAGGGCTCCGGTATATCGGAGATTGCCGGAGATTCCTCCATTGGAACTCGACGAAATTTTGCAGGGTTGTTGTAGACTTAATTCTGCATAATTCCACTAAATCAATCGTTTAAGCGACAGTCGAGGAGGCAGTGGCGGCGGATACGAGTTTGTTGTCTAGAAAAACAGCACGGTCGCCCGAGGGCAATGTTGACGTTGAGCCCCCGAGCTCCATGGATGATTCCTCCGTGATCTTGATAGAGATCAGAGTTGGTGTTGATGAAGGCCCTCGTCCGAACATGACAATCGAAGGCAGGGCACAGTCCTCGGTCAAGCCAAGGTGACCAGTCAAGCCGGTGACGAAGAAGTCGAGGTCGCAGTTGATCTGCAGTCGAGCCATTGATCCTCTTGCCGATCACACAGCGGAACTCTCAATGAAAGCACTAATGTCGGTGTCAAAACCGGCGGATCTCAGGTAGGGGGTCCCGAACTGTGCGTCTAAGGCTAATGGTAACAGGAGGCAGGGGACACAATGTTTTACCCAGGTTCGGGCCCTCTCGATGGAGGTAATACCCTACTTCTTGCTTGATTGATCTTGATGATATGAGTATTACAAGAGTTGATCTACCACGAGATCATAGAGGCTAAACCCTAGGAGCTAGCCTATGATTATGATTGTTCTTATCTATCGACTAGCCTGGCCTTGGTTTATATAATGTACTAGAGGCCTAGGATAACAAGAGTCCTAGCCGAATACGCCGGTGGGGTGGAGTCCTTGTCTTGATCACCAAGTCTTGTGGAATCTTCCTTGTATGCGGTAGTTGTCCGAACTGGCCCATGAGTATACGACCATGGGGGTCCTCGGCCCAATCTAACTGATCGGGGGATGACATGGTGAGTACCCCCTAGTCCAGGACACCGTCAGGCGCGCCTGGGGTCCTAGCACGCCCAGGTGGGTTGTGCCCACCTGGTGCACCTCCCTCTGTTATTATTTGCACCAGAAATTCTCAAATATTCAGAAAAATAATCATATTAAATTTTCAGAGCATATTGAGAACTTTTATTTTTGGGTCATTTTTTTATTGCACGGGATATTTTAAAAACAAACATAACATGACATTTTATTTTATTTAACTAATAAAAACAGAAAACAAAAGGCAGGGACAGAAGGTAGTGCTTACTAAATTCACCAACTTCATACCTCTCAAAAATGATCCATTAATAAGGTTGATCAAGTATTATTATCAACCAATTTTGATTAGCATGAAACCGAAAAACTATCGTAAATCACTAAGTTACCTCAACGGCGATATGAATATCCCCAACAATAAGCACTTCATATTTCTTTTTAACAGTAGGTAAAGAAAGGTAGATGAAAACTTCCAATAGTGATTGTCAGAGATTTTTCAATAACACTAATACCATTAACTTGGAATTGTTTCTTCGGAAAGTGCACCATATGCTCATTACCATTGATATGAAAAGTGACCTTGCTTTGATTGCAATCAATAACATCCCCTGCAGTATTCAAGAAGGGTCTACCAAGGATAATCGACATGTTGTCGTCCTCGGGCATCTCAAGTATAACAAAGTCAGTCAAAATAGTAACATTAGCAACAACAACGGGCACATCCTCACAAATACCGATAGGTATGGCAGTTGACTTGTCAGCCATTTGCAAAGATATTTCAGTAGGTGTGAGCTTATTCAAATCAAGTCTTCTATATAAAGAGAAAGGCATAACACTGACACCAGCTCCTAAATCACATAAAGCAGTTTTCACATAATTCTTTTTGATGGAGCAAGGTATAGTAGATATTCCCAGATCTCCAAGTTTTTAGGCACTCCATCCTTAGAAGTATAATTAGCAAGCATGGTGGAGATTTCAGCTTCCGATATTTTTCTTTTATTAGTGATGAT
This sequence comes from Triticum timopheevii, assembly GCA_963921465.1. Lineage (NCBI taxonomy): Eukaryota > Viridiplantae > Streptophyta > Magnoliopsida > Poales > Poaceae > Triticum > Triticum timopheevii. Next base: position 271,172,389 of record OY997262.1, on the reverse strand, counting down.
GTCTTTCATATACTTTGCATAAGGAGGCATTTTCAGGATATCAGTCAAGCGAGTGCGCAAAAAGACTGGCCTCAACATTTCAGCAAAGCGTTCAAATTCTTCATCACCTTTCTTTTTAGTTGACTTCGGTGGAAAAGGCATAGGTATTTGAACCCACGGTTCTCTTTCTTTACAATGTTTTCTAGCAACAAAGTCTCTTTAATCATATCGTGTATTCTTAGGTTGTGGGTTATCAAGATCAGCAGCTGGTTCTATTTCAACATCCTTATCTAGTTCCTTTTCATTATTTGGTTGGGTGTCTTCACGAACATTAGCATTATATTTTTGCTTATCACTAGGTGAATGTTCATTACCAGATTGAGTTTCAACATCAGAGATAGAAGTTTCGTTACAATTATCAGGAGGTTTTTCTATTTCAGGTTCACTAGAGGCATGCAAAGTCCTATCATTTTTCTTCTCCCTTTTCTTTCTAGAAGGACTAGGTGCATCAGTGTTAACTCTTTGTGAATCTTGCTCAATTCTTTGGGTGTCCCTCGGGATAAAGTGGTTCTTGAGTCATTTTACCTCCTCTAGTTGCAACTCTAACAACAAAGGCATGTATGTTATTATTCATTTCATCAAGCAATTCTCTTTGAGATTTAGCAACTTGTTCTAACTGAATTTGAACCATATAAGCATGCTTTCCAACACCTCTAACATCATTTGAGATTCTAAATAACAAGTCACTCAAGTGAGCAATCATATCAGAGTTGTATTTCAATTGTTTCATAACATTTGCATTGAAGTGATCTTGTTTTCTAATGTAATTTTCAAACTCATAGAGGCAATGGCTAGGGTGCATATTATGAGGATTGTCATTATCATTAAACTTCATTAGATAATTTACCTCTAACCACCTTAGGCAGTGGTGGTATATTAAGCGCATGTATTTCTTCAATAGGAGGTAAATTTTTGACATCCTCAGCTTTAATACCTTTTTCCTTCTTAGATTTCTTTGCCTCTTGCATATCTTTAGGACTGAGATATAATATACCCCTCTTCTTCGGAGTGGGTTTTGGCGGTGGTTTAGGAACAATCCAATCATCATAATTTTTCAATATGTTATTCAATAATTCTTCAGCTTGTCCAATAGTTCGTTCCCTGAAAACCCAACCGGCACAACTATCTAGGAAGTCCCTAGAATCACCTGTTAGTCCATTATAGAAGATATCAAGTATTTCATTTTTCTTAACAGGATGATCAGGAAAAGCATTAAGTAATTGGCAAAGCCTCCGCCAAGCTTGTGGGAGACTCTTTTCTTTAGTTTGCACAAAGTTAAATATTTCCTATAAGGCAACTTGTTTCTTATGAGCAGGAAAATATTTTTCAGAGAAGTAATAAATCATATCCTGGGGACAACGCACACAACCAGGAGCAGGAGTATAGTACCAAGCTTTAGCATCACCCTTTAATGAGAATGGAAATAATTTGATAATATAGTAATAGCGAGTTTTCTCATCATGAGTAAAAAGGGTGGCTATGTCATTCAACTTAGTAAGATGTGCCACAATAGTTTCAGTTTCATAACCATGGAAAGGATCAGATTCAACGAAAGTAATTAACTCTGGGTCAACAGAGAATTCATAATCCTTATCATAAATAAACATAGGTGAGGTAGCAAACTTATGATCATATTTCATTCTAGCATTCAGAGATTTTTCTTTATACTTGCATAATAATTTCTCTAGATCATCTCTATCCTTACAAGCAAGAATATCTCTAGTTGTCTCCTCATTCATAACAAAACCTTACGGTACCTTAGGAAATTCATATCTTGGAAGGCTAGTTCTAGCAGGTGTTTCATGAGTTTCAGTTTCAAGCTCATCATCAGATTCAACAACATCATGTTGTCTTACTCTAGCAATTTGTTCATCAAGAAAGTCACCAAGTGGCACATCATCATCATTAAGCAAGGTACTAGCATCATTATAAGCATCATTCATAGCAGAAGTAGCATCATCAATAACTTGCGACATTTCAGGATTAATAGCATGTGGTGGTGTTGCAAGTTTACTTATAACATAAGGTGAATCTAAAGCAGAACTAGACGGCAGTTCCATACCTCCCCTCGTCTTAGAGGGAAATATAGTAGTCTTAGCATCCTTCGGATTCCTCATAGTGATAATATGATAATAATCCCAAGTGACTCAACAAATATAATTATGCTCCCCGGCAACAGCGCCACAAAAAGGACTTGATAACCCACAGGTATAGGGGACTGCAACAGTTTTCGAGGGTAAAGTATTCAACCCAAATTTATAGATTCGACACAGGGGGAGCCAAAGAATATTTGAAGGTATTAGCAGCTGAGTTGTCAATTCAACCACACATGGAGATTAGTTATCTGCAGCAAAGTGATTAGTAGCAAAGTAGTATGATAGTTTTGGTAGTAGTGACAACAACAATAGTAACAGTAACAGTGATAGCAGTATTTTTTCAGCAAGTGCAACAATAGTGATAGCAGTAGTAACTTATCAGAAACAATATAGGATAAATTCGTAGGCATTGGATCGGTGAATTGTTGGATGATATTCATCATGAGACAGTTATAACCTACGGCGATACGGCACTAGCTCTAGTTCATCAATATAATGTAGGCATGTATTCCATAAATAGTCATACGTGCTTATGGAAAGAACTTGCATGACATCTTTTGTCCTACCCTCCTGTGGCAGCGGGGTCCTATTGGAAATTAAGGGATATTAAGGCCTCCTTTTAATAGAGAACCGGAACAAAGCATTAAGACACGGTGAATACATGAACTCCTCAAACTACGGTCATCACCGGGAGTGGTCCCGACTATTGTCACTCCGGGGTTGCCAGATCATAACACGTAGTAGGTGACTATAACTTGCAAGATCGGATCTAGAACATGGATATAATGGTGATAACATAAACGATTCAGATCTGAAATCATGGCACCCGGGACCTAAGTGACAAGCATTAAGCATGGCAAAGTCATAGTAACATAAATCTTAGATCATAGTGGATACTAGGGATCAAGCCCTAACAAAACTAACTCGATTACATGATTAATATCATCCAACTCCTCACCGACCAGCGAGCCTACAAAGGAATTACTCACTCCCGATGGGGAGCATCATGGAATTGGCGATGGAGAAGGGTTGGTGATGATGAAAAACGAAGATCCCCCTGTTCGGAGCCCCAAACGGTCTCCAGATCTGGCCTCCTGATGAAGAACAGGAGGTGGCGGAGGCTGATACTTCTCCAACATATCTATAATTTTTGATTGTTCCATGTTGTTTTATTATCAATCTTGGATGTTTAATAATCATTTTATAGCATTTTTTGGTACTAACCTGTTGACATACTGCCGAGTGCCAGTTGCTATTTTTTTGCATGTTTTTTACATCGCAGGAAATCAATATCAGACGGAGTCCCAATGCAACGAAACTTCACAGAGATTTTTTTGGACCAAAAGGAAGAAGTTGGGCCCTGGTTTCACCTGGGGGGAGTTCCGAGGAGGGGACAATCCACCAGGGCGCGCCAGGAGGCCCAGGCGTGCCCTGGTGGGTTGTTCCCACCTCGGGTGCCCCCCGGACCGCCTCTTTGCTCTATAAATACCCCAATATTCCAGAAATTCTAAAAGCGTCTATGAAATATTCATCCAGCTACCACAGAGTCCAGAACCACTAGATCGAATCTAGACACCATCACAGAGGGGTTCACCACTTCCATTGGTGCCTTTCCGATGATGCGTGAGTAGTTCTTTGTAGAACTTCGGGTCCGTAGTTAGTAGCTAGATGGCTTTCTATCTCTCGCTGAATTTCAATACAATGGTCTCCTGGAGATCCGTATGATGTAACTCTTTTTGCGGTGTGTTTGTCGGGAACTGATGAACTTCGAGTTTATGATCAGTTATATCTTTTTATATCCATGAAATTTATTTGAGTTTCTTTGATCTCTTATATGCATGATCTCTGATAGCCTCGTATTTCTTCTCGGATATTTGGGTTTTGTTTGGCCAACTTGATCTATTTATCTTGCAATGGGAAGAGGTGCCCAGTAGTGGGTTCGATCTTACGGTGCTTGATCCCAGTGACAGAAAGGGAACCAAAACGTATGTATTGTTTCTACTAAGGATAAAAAGATGGGATCTATATCTAACGCAATAGATAAACGGATCTTGTCTACATCATGTCATCGTTCTTATTGCATTACTCTACTTTTCTATGAACTTAATACACTAGATGCATGCTGGATAGCGGTCGATGTGTGGAGTAATAGTAGTAGATGCATGCAGGAGTCGGTCTACTAATCTTGGACGTGATGCCTATGTAATGATCATTGCCTGGATATTGTCATAATTATTTGAAGTTCTATCAAATTCCCAACAGTAATTTGTTTACCCACCGTTTGCTATTTTTCTCGAGAGAAGCCACTAGTGAAACCTACGGCCCCGAGTCTTCTTTCTCATATATTTGCTTGCGATCTACTTTTCCTTTGCATTTTTATTCCGATCTACTAAACCAAAAATACAAAAATACTTTTCTGCACTTTATTTTACTTGCGATCTATTTATCCAATCTATCACAACTTTCTCCCATCCACGCATCGTTTCTGGCGCCGTTAGGGATTGACAACCCCTTTAACACGTCGGGTTGCGAGGTGTTGTTATTTGTGTGCAGGGGCTGTTTATGTTGTGTTGCTTGGTTCTCCTACTGGTTCAATAACCTTGGTTTCATTTATGAGGGAAATACCTACCGCCGTTGTGCTGCATCATCCCTTCCTCTTTGGGAAAATACCAACGTAGCTTCAAGCGACATCAAAAGGAATTTCTGGCACCGTTGCCAGGGAGGATCTTCAACATCACCAGGTTCCTAATCACAAATCTCATCTCCTCGCAATTTACATTATTTTCATCTCGTTTTCCTCTCCCCCACTTCACAAAAATTTCCTGTTTTATTCGCCTCTCTTTTTTCGTTCGCCGTTTTCTTGCCGGATCTGTTTTTGAGTGCAGTCTTGTTGTGTGGTCATCATGACTCAAGAGAACACCAAGTTATGTGATTTCTCAAATACCAACAACAATGATTTTATTGGCACTCTGCTTACTCCTCCCGCCACTAGTGCAGAGACATGTGATATTAATACTGCTTTGCTGAATCTTGTTATGAAAGATCAATTTTCCGGTACTCCTAATGAGGATGCCGCGTCCCATCTCAATACCTTCATGGAATTATGCGATATGCAAAAGAGAAAATATGTGGTCAAGATAAAATTATTTCCGTTTTCTTTGTGTGATTCTGGAAAAATTTGGTTCTCTTCTTTGCCTCGTAATAGTATCGATTCTTGGAATAAGTGCAAAGATGCTTTTATCACTAAGTATTTTCCGCCTGCAAAAATTATTTCCCTTAGAACCCAGATCATGAATTTCAAGCAACTTGAACATGAGCATGTTGCACAATCTTGGGAAAGGATGAAAATGATGCTAAGGAATTTCCCAACTCATGGGTTAAATCTTTGGATGATCATACAAAATTTTTATGCGGGGTTGAATTTTGTTTCTCGTAATCTTTTAGATTCTTCCGTGAGTGGTACTTTTATGGAAATTACTTTGGGTGAAGCCACCAAATTTCTTGATAATATCATGGCAAATTATTCACAATGGCATACCAAAAGAGCTCCTACTAGTAAAAAAGTTAACTCGATTGAAGAAATTTCTTCTTTGAGTGATAAAGTTGATGCTCTTATGAAATTGGTTGCTAGTAAAAGTTATCCTACTTATTTTAATGATATGCCTTTGTCTACTTTGATTGAGCAAAATAGTGATGCCATTGGTGTGAATTTTATTTCTCGCAATAATTTCAACAACAATGCTTATGGAGGAAATTTTAATCCTAGGCCTTTTCCTAGTAATTCCTCTAATAATTATGGTAATTCCTATGGAAATAAATCTTACAATAATAATAGAATACCTATGATCTTGATAATAATATTAAATAATTTATCAACACGCAAAAAGTTTTCAACACTTCCACAGAAGAAAAGTTGAATAAGATTGATGATTTGTCTAGAAGTGTTGATAGAATTGCTAATGATGTGGAAAATCTCAAGTTGAAATTTTTTGTGCCTAAGGTTGATGAATCAATTAAAGCTCTTTATGTTTCTATGGATGAAAGCAAGAAAAGAACTGCTATGCTTAGAGCTAAAAGAGAATTTTTAGAGAAAGTTTTTTCTAGTGATTATTCTTGCAAAAATGATGAAGCTCTTAAAATGATTGGTGTTTCTTCTATTGATTCCTTGTTTAGTAAAGTTAAGATTTATGAAAAAGGGACTGGAGAAGAGTCAACTTTAGGTAGAAGCCGTCCCAATATTTCGGAGGGTGAAAATCTTGTTGAGAAAATTGATGAAAGTGGGTTTGGAGAGGTCAAAACTTTTGTTTGTGATTCACCCACTCTTTTGGATTACAAAGACTTCAATTATGATAGTTGCTCTTTGATTGATTGTATTTCTTTGTTGCAATCCATGCTAAATTCACCCCATGCTTATGAAAAAAACAAAGCTTTTACTAAACATAATGTTGATGCTATGATGAAAGCTTTGGAAGAAAAGTTAGAATTAGAAGTTTAAATTCCTAGAAAATTGCATGATGAATAGGAACCTACTATCAAAGTTAAGATTAAAAATTATGAGTGTTTTTCTTTGTGTGACTTGGGTGCTAGTGTTTCTACAATTCCGAAATCTTTATGTGATGTGCTTGGTCTTACCAATCTTGAAGAATGTTCCTTCAATTTGCACTCGGTGGATTCTACTATTAAAAAGCCTATGGGAAGAATTAATGATGTTCTTATTCTTGAAAATAGTAATTATGTGCCCATAGATTTTATTGTTCTTGATATTGATTGCAATCCATCTTGTCCAATTATTCTTGGTAGACCATCTTTACGCACTATCGGTGCCGTGATTGATATGAAAGAAGGCATTGCCAAGTTCCAATTTCCTTTGAGGAAGGGTGAGCGAGTCCTGGACTAGGGGGTGTCCGGACGGCCGGACTGTCATCGTCCGCCGGACAACAAGACTACGAAGATACAAGATTGAAGACTCCGTCCCGTGTCCGGATGGGACTTTCCTTGGCGTGGAAGGCAAGCTTGGCGATGCGGATATGTAGATCTCCTACCATTGTAACCGACTCTGTGTAACCCTAGCCTCCTTCGGTGTCTATATAAACCGGAGGGCTTTAGTCCGTAGGACAACATACATTACAACAATCATACCATAGGCTAGCTTTAGGGTTTAGCCTCCTTGATCTCGTGGTAGATCCACTCTTGTACTACCCATATCATCAATATTAATCAAGCAGGACGTAGGGTTTTACCTCCATCGAGAGGGCCCGAACCTGGGTAAAACATCGTGTCCCTCGTCTCCTGTTACCATCCGCCTAGACGCACAGTTCGGGACCCCCTACCCGAGATCCGCCAGTTTTGACACCGACATTGGTGCTTTCATTGAGAGTTCCTCTGTGTCGTCACCGATAGGCTCGATGGCATCTTCAACCAACAACGCTATCCAGGGTGAGACTTTTCTCCCCGGACAGATCTTCGTATTCGGCGGCTTCGCACTGCGGGCTAATTCGCTTGGCCATCTGGAGTAGATCGAAAGCTACGCCCCTGGCCGTCAGGTCAGATTCGGAAGTCTAAACTTCACGGCCGACGTTCGCGGAGACTTGATCTTCGACGGGCTCGAGCCACAGCCAAGTGCGCCGCACTGTTATGATGGGCATGCACTAGCTCTGCCGCCGAACAGTGCCTTGGTGGCCGCACTCGAATCCGCTTCGGCCCTTAGTCCGGAGCCGATCGCCCAGATCGAGGATCGGTGGATGGACGCCACCTCGGGGGCTTCAACTTCCACGGCGGTGGAGCCGAACATTAACCTTGTCCCTCGCAAAACTCGTGATTCCGAGGTGCCGGACTCCTTGCCGGACTCGGGACCTCCCCCGCCCCTGCCAATCGAATCTGATTGGGCGCCGATTATGGAATTCACCGCCACGGACATCTTCCAACACTCGCCCTTTGGCGACATCCTAAATTCGCTAAAGCATCTCTCGCTATCAGGAGAGTCCTGGCCGGACTATGGCCAGGATGGTTGGGATACGGACGGCGAAGGAATTCAGAGCCCATCCACCACCCACTTTGTAGCCACTGTCGACGATCTAACCGACATGCTAGACTATGACTCCGAAGACATCGACGGTATGAACGACGATGCCGGAGACGAACAAGAACCAGCGCCTACAGGGCATGGGAGGACCACCTCGTCATACGACGTATATATGGTGGATACCCCAAAAGAGAGCGATAACGAGGACCAACGGGCCGCGGCAGAAGATAACCCCGCCGACAAACAACCAAAACGGCGGCGCGGACGCCACCCTAAGTCCCGCCTCGACAACAACAACACTCCTAAGGACCCCGCAATACAGCAGGGCACACAAGTGGACGAAGAACATGCAGATAAGCAACCGTCCGAACAGGACGAGTCAGATAATCAGTCCAGGCCCGGCGAAAACGATTGTCTGGACGATCTCATGCCGGACACGCCGCCGGAGAGTAAAAACCTTCGGAAAAGACTCGTCAACACTGCAAGAAGCTTGAAGAAGGAAAAACGGAAGCTCAAAACAGCGGAAGACACACTCAGAATGAGGTGGAGCAAAGTGCTCAAAACCGCGGATAAATACGGCAATGGCCACCAATCAAAGAGCTACCCGAAGCGCAAGCTGCTACCAGAATTTGACGAGGAGGCCATAGAGCCCCCATAGTCAAACAATAAAGAGGCTGCCTGGTTGGATAGACGGCCAGATGATAGGCCAAATTATGAAAGCGGCGCCGCACATAAACCGACTAATGAACCAGGAAAGACAGATGGCCCAGCCAGGTCCATTTACGGGCCAAAGAAGAAGGCCCCACGAAGCAATGCAACACGTCAAGTGCCCGAAGATAGTGGCACATCCAAATACAGGGGCGCCGCACACCCAGTATGTTTCACCAATGAGGTGCTGGACCATGAATTCCCAGTAGGATTTAAACCCATAAACATAGAGGCCTACGATGGAACAACAGACCCTGGAGTCTGGATAGAAGATTATATACTACACATACACATGGCCAGAGGAGATGATCTCCACGCCATAAAATACCTACCCCTCAAGCTCAAAGGGCCAGCCCGTCATTGGCTTAAAAGCCTCCTAGAAAACACTGTTGGAAGTTGGGAAGAGCTCGAGGACGCGTTTAGAGCAAATTTTCAAGGGACTTATGTCCGCCCTCCGGATGCAGATGATCTAAGTCATATAACTCAACAGCCCGGAGAGTCAGCACGCAAATTCTAGAACAGGTTCCTCACCAAAAAGAACCAAATAGTCAACTGTCCGGACGCCGAAGCCTTAGCAGCTTTTAAACACAACGTCCAAGATGAATGGCTTGCCAGACACCTCGGCCAAGAGAAACCGAGGACAATGTCCGCGCTAACAAGCCTCATGACCCGCTTCTGTGCGGGAGAGGATAGCTGGCTAGCAAGATGCAGCACCAGCGACCCAAGTACATTCGAGATAAGAGATGGAAACGGAAAATCACGACGCAGAAAAGAGTAGCGCCGGAATAAAGAGAAAAGCCCAAAGAGCACGGCAGTCAACGCCGGATTCAAAAGCTCGCGGCCAAACAACAAAACACCGCCTCTTCAGGATGACAGCGACGAGCTATCCAACTTAAACAAGATTTTGGGTCGGATATGTCAAATCCACAGTACCCCCGAAGGCCTGCAAACCACACCCATCAAGATTGTTGGGTTTTCAAACAGTCCGGCCGACTAAACGCCGAACACAAGGGGCTCGACGCGTCAAGCGAAGACGATAAACCCCACCAGCAGAGCACCGGAAAGCAAAAGACTTTCCCACAAGAGGTCAAAGCAGTAAACACACTTCATGTGATAATACGGAAAAATAGTGCGGCCCCCTCTAAAAAGAGCCTCGCACGGTCCAGCCCAGCAGACCATAGAGATTGGATATCAAAACCAATCACTTTCGACCACCTGGATTATTCCAGAAGCGTTCGAAACGCAGGACGGACTGCCCTGATATTGGATCCTATAATCGACGGACTACAATTTACTAAAGTCCTGATGGACGGAGGCAGCGACTTAAACCTGCTGTATTCAAACACAATCCGCAAGTTGGGGATAGACCCTACTAAAATTCGACACAGCCACACTTCCTTCAAAGGAGTGACGCCAGGCCCTTACGCCAAGTGCACAGGCTCCCTATTACTACAAGTTGTGTTCGGATCACCGAACAACTTTCGACGCGAAAAACTAATCTTTCATATCGTCCCATTTAAAAGTGGATATCAAGCACTCTTGGTACGAGAGGCTTTTGTCCGTTTCAACGCCATACCACATTACGCATCTCTTACACTCAAGATGCCCAGTCCACGTGGCATCATTTCAGTGCGAGGGTCACTTAAAGACCCCGGACACGGATAGACGAGTCCGGCGTAAGTAGGCTAGGGGCTCCCTAGCCGCACACCCCTTCGCAAGGGGCTGCGTGCACAAACAACCGCGAGTTCATACAGACCCCGCTTTACTTATTTATATTTCTTCTTTCACATATACCTTTTTCGCACGAGTTGTTTTCAAACTAAGTTCCTCTCTTTTTACAGATGAACAACATGCACACCCGTCCAGGATAATGGCACAACGGAGACACAGGCGCAGACGTGCAGTAGGGACCCGTTGCGAGGATTCTTTTCAGATTAAGACCCTGCGTAAACCTTTTTTACTGTCTCTTGTTGTTATTCTTCCTTGGTTTCTTCCTATAACCAAAGCGGAGCCTGACGTTTTGGCATCGGCCGCGTCAGAGGACCATGCCCGTACCTGGACACTAGGGGCTTAGGGCATTGTTCTGCCCATTATTATAAAGACCGAACACCTTAGGGAGTGTTCGGCGTCTCGAGTTAGGCATTATATGCATCAGCTCCGAATCATGTCTTTGGTCAAATGTTGGGTTTGCCCGGCTCTTGTGTTTTGCTGCCTTACGTTCCGTATCATCGGCTAACGCGGCACCAGGAGAACTACTGCTATTGTGCCCCAATTCGGCTGGGCGAGCACCTCAGTAGAGAAAGCCGAAAACTGACTGTCATGATATAGCGAGAGACTGGTCAACCACTCGATCGACTACCGGAATGTTTAGAATTCCCCGCTTTGACGAAGGACCGTTTCTCGGTCAGGCACACACGCGCCTCGAACTCGGAGAAGTGCGGTGCCCCAAGGGGCTATATCGTAGCCCCACCCTCGAACTCCACTGGCTAAGTGAAAGTGATAAAGCATTATAGTCCGGATTGCCTCGTTTGCTACGCTACCACCTCCTTAACAGGACCGAGACGTCGGATTAAGTGTGAAAACGCGCTATTTTTGCGAACACCCCCGCACCTTGTGCGTGGGGGCTGAAGCCGAAGACTGCAATCTTTCAGGTTATACAAATGTATACGTAAACGGCCGCATAGGAGATATTTTACTACTTGGGACGCACAAGTATAAAAAGCAGTTATAGCATAATAATCGTTTTACAAGCTAAAACGTTCATTTGAACATGACATTTTTTGAGCACTGCGACTCTATTATACGAGCGCCACGCATAACTTCCCCAAAATAGTGCTCGGCGGGTAACCGGCTTTCGTCCGAACCCTGGGCGGCAATAGCGGTGGCATCCATCTCTGTCCAATGTGTCTTCACACGGGCAAGAGCCATCCGCGCGCCTTCGATGTAGGCCGACCGCTTCATCTCCTTGATATGCGACACCGCTCCAAGAAATTGCTGCAATAAGCCGAAATAGCTCGTCGCCTTGGGCCTCTCTGGCCATACATGAGCCACGATGTCAGTCATGGCAAGTCCGGACAATCTATTTAGCTCGGCCCATTCGGCCAACCGATCGGTCAACGGAAGTGAATGATCCGGACTATGGAATTGAGACCAAAATAGCTCTTCCGTCTTGTGATCCTTCCGGAAGTGCTCAACGGCATCAGCCGCACTTGCCACTAAGTCCATATACGGATCCTCCGGACCCCACAGCTGGCCAAGTTGAGCATACTTTTGATTCGTAAACCGGCGACACAACAGAAAAGGTTTGCCAGCCACAATATCTCCGGCCTGGCGCAGCTCCTCCTTCATAGCCCGCATTGCAGAATGGGCATCCTTGGCCTCGGCGGTGGCCTTCCCCAGGTCTTCCCGCTCCGATAAGCGCTCCTTTTCAAGAGCCTCATTGCGGTCGGCAACATCTTTTAATTTCACGGCCAATTCGGCCATCTTTTCCCTGCTTAGGCAGTGTGCAGCCTTTTCGGCTTTCAACTCCTCGGCCGCCCTCGAGGCAGCCGCATCACTCCTTCGGGCTTGCTCCTTAGCTTGAGCAAGTTCAGCCCGAAGGCTCTCCACAGCAGCAGCACCGTCTGTATCACAGCATATATATTATCAGAGGAGGGCTTTGACCTCCTTAAATAAAGCGACTGTGGAGAACTCATTTACCTTGCGACTCGTCAAGTCGCCAGTTGACAAGTGCGATGTCTGCATCCGCCACGTCAAGTTGCCGCATTAACTCGGCAACTCCACTAGTCCGGCTAGCCCTCGGACTATCCGCCACCTGCATAGGAACGGCGACATTCATTACTTGCGATTTTGATCCTCGGCACGCTGTCGCTTTCGACAACCTACCGAGTCTCAGGGGCTACTATCTATACAGGGCGCACTTTTATGTGCAAAACTGTCAAAAAAGGTGCGTCATTCTTGCGTACCTCAAATCCCGCCAGCAAACTCCTAGCGGCATTACGCAATCCGCTCTCGGCGGACGAAATCCTTCCAATCACCATACGCATCAAAGCACGGTGATCTTCTGAGATGGACGCCCTCTCAAGCAGATTCTTCAGTTCTCCCGGCCGGATACTAGTGGGCGCCAAACTCTCCGGCCCCTCCGGACTCTGGGATACCCTCCGTGACGATACTTCAGGCTCGTCTGCCCTATCTGAAGGCGCAGCAGATGGAGGCGTTTCGCTCTCCATCATCTCCAGAAGAAGATCCCCCAAAGACGAACTCACCTGAGAAGGCTGCAAATCCGAACTGCAAGATAAAAATTTCGGTTATCCACAGAAGCACAAATGGAGGTATTTTCCTACTAATGAACTCCCCTTTTCCTAATCACGGCTCGCTGGAGGGCTGATCCTTTAGAGATGATTGTATGTCCGGGTTCTCCCCGGACGCCGGACCCCCCTGTGAAGATCTCTTCCCCCGTTTAGGGGCTTTGGCCTCTGGATCTTCGGAGGCGGTCCTCTTCTCCCCCTAGAAGGAGGGGTTTTTGATCCCCCCCCCTCTTCAGACGCCCCTTTGGGCAAAAGAATAGCTCCTCTATTTTCCCCATCGCTCCCTTCTACAGGCGCGACCTCCAACATTCTGACCAGCACGGGCTCCAGTGCGGTCTCTGGGAGGGGAGCCGGACACCTTATCATCTTCGATCGCGCTACCCACTCCTGATGAAGAGTAAAGGGTCAGGAGGCGAACTCTAGAAAAGCAGATAAACAGAACGTCCGGACTCTGAGCTATTTACCTGAGTATCCGGGCGATTGCAGCTTAGGCCTGCGTCCTCGGTCAATTCCGGACACGCTACCTGCGGTCCGAAGAACAACTTGTACATCTCCACGGGTGTCGCACCCATGAAGTGTTGGAGAATTCGAGGTCCCTCCGGATTGAACTCCCATAGACGGAGAGGACGGTGTTTGTAGGGCAGAAGACGCCTGATTAGCATAACCTGCATCACCACGACCAGATTGATCTCCCTCGCCTGGAGGTCTCGAATCCGGCCCTGCAATGAGGGCACGTCTTCGGACGGCCCCCAATTGAGCCCTTGGTTGACCCACGACATCAGTCGGCGTGGAGGTCCCGAGCGGAATGAAGGCGGCGGCTTTTGCTTGCTGCCCTTCGGAGCGGTGATATAGAACCACTCCTGCTGCCATAGTCCGAGTTCCTCTTGGAAAGAACCCTCGGGCCACGGGGCATCGGCCCTTCTGCTTATGGCCGCCCCGCCGCACTCCGCTTGACGCCCCCCGATTATCTTCGGCTCCATATTGAAGGTCTTCAGCCACAGGCCGAAGTGGGGAGTGACGCGGAGGAAGGCTTCACAGACGATAATAAATGCGGAGATATGGAGGATGGACTCCGGAGCCAAGTCGTGAAAATCCAGCCCATAGTAGAACATGAGCCCTCTCACGAAGGGGTCTGTCGGGAAGCCTAAACCCCGGCGGAGGTGGGATAGAAGACAAAGTACTCACCGGGCTCAGGAGCGGGCACGGCCTGCCCTTGGGCAGGCAACCTGTGCGAAATCTCGTAGGACAGGTTCTTGGCCTCACACAGCTTTAACACGTCCTCCTCCATGGCGGAGGAGGGCATCCACCGACCCTGGAGGTCGGAGCCGGACATGGTTGAGAATCCAAAGCGCTCGAATCTGGGGATCTGGGTGTTGGAACTGGGAGAAAGGAGGAGATTCGATGCGAGATTGAAGAAAAGAAACGAGCCTTGGTCCTCTTATAAAGGGGAAAAATACCAAGATTCGTCTCCGTGACCGTTCGGGATTCACCTTCGATAGAGGAGGCGTGGCGACGGGCACGGTTGTGTTATCCACGCACGTATTGATGAGAATCCCGAAATAAGGGGAACACGATCTCTGCTTCGACAAGACGTGCCAAGGAAACCGCTTCGCTAAATGTGCTGAGGTGGTATAATAAAAAACGATTCAAGTAAAAGCCTGGTAGCGATGTGATGCCATGCCGCATAATACGTCAGCAGATTGGACTTGTGTACATTTTATTCTCTCTACGGTGGAATGTGGAATTTATTTTGCAGAGCCGGACACTATCCTGGTGTTCATGATCTTCTCTGGATTATTCAAGGGAGGAACCCGCCTTGCAATGCCGAACATTATGCGCGCCGGACTTATCGTCATTGAAGCCTGGTTCAGGGGCTACTGAGGGAGTCCTGGACTAGGGGGTGTCCGGACGGCCGGACTGTCATCGTCCGCCGGACTCCAAGACTACGAAGATACAAGATTGAAGACTCTGTCCCGTGTCCGGATGGGACTTTCCTTGGCGTGGAAGGCAAGCTTGGCGATGCGGATATGTAGATCTCCTACCATTGTAACCGACTCTGTGTAACCCTAGCCTCCTCCGGTGTCTATATAAACCGGAGGGCTTTAGTCCGTAGGACAACATACATTACAACAATCATACCATAGGCTAGCTTTAGGGTTTAGCCTCCTTGATCTCGTGGTAGATCCACTCTTGTACTACCCATATCATCAATATTAATCAAGCAGGACATAGGGTTTTACCTCCATCGAGAGGGCCCGAACCTGGGTAAAACATCGTGTCCCTCGTCTCCTGTTACCATCTGCCTAGACGCACAGTTCGGGACCCCCTACCCGAGATCCGCCGGTTTTGACACCGACAAAGGGTATGGAACACTTCCCTAGAACAAAAATCAGGCCACCTTATGAATCAACCATGAGGGCATCTTATGGATCTCGAACCAAAGATGACAAAACTTAGATCCTTGCCTTATGCCTAGCTAAGGGCATAAAACTATAGCGCTTGTTGGGAGGCAACCCAATGAATAAAATTTATTTTTGATCTTTGCTTTCTGTTCTTGTGTGTTTACACAATTATGCTACTGGTATGATTGTGATTTTTGTGTTTTATTTAGTGTTTGTGCCAAGTAAAGCCTTTAGGATCTTCTTGAGTGATAGTTGTTTGATCTTGCTGAAAAAGACAAAAATTTTGTGCTCACAAACATAATTTTCATAAATCACAGAAAAGTTCTTTTGCCCTGATTATTTTTGCAGACGATTAATATACAAATTACACGGGACTTCCTAATTTGGCCGAATTGTTTGAGGTACATAAGTATTCAAAAGTTCCAGATTACTACAGACTGTTCTGTTTTGACAGATTCTGTTTTCTTTGTGTTGTGTGCTTATTTTGATGGCTCTATGGTTTTCTTTGATGAGTTTTTGCCATAGAAAAGTTGGAATACAAAATATGAATTGGTTTGACACATCACTTATAGTAGTGGTTTGCTTTATTTTACTAACGGATCTCACGAAGGTTTTGTTGAGTTTTGTGTGATTGAAGTTTTCAAGTTTTGGGTTATCTTACGATGGATGAAAGAAGGATAGAAGAGCCTAAGCTTTGGGATGCCCCAGCATCCCAAGCTATTATCCAAGAATGAGCAACCAACTACGCTTGGGGATGGCCCCGAGTGGCATCCCCTCTTTCTTCTAACGACCATCGGTATTTTACTCGAGACTATATTTTTATTCGTCACATGATATGTGTTTTGCTTGGAGCGTCTTTTATGATATGTGTCTTTGCTTGTTTTATTTTTTGTTTTAAGTCATTAATCCTTGCTAGACAAACCTATTTGAGAGAGCCGAAATTATATCATGACTTGTTAGAATTGCTCTCTGTGCTTCACTTAAATCTTTTATGAGCTAGGACTTGCTCTAGTGCTTCACTTATATCTTTTTGAGCACGGTGTGCTTAGTATTTTTGAAGAAATGCTCTCTTGATTCACTTAGATTTATTTTAGAGTTGGTAAAATTTTGAAGAAATTCTCTCTTGCTTCATTTAAATTATTTTGATAGAAAGAAAAATTTTATGCTCACGATCTTCACTTATATTTGTTTGAGCTTATGAAAAGCAACACATGAAAATTAGTCCCAAAGTGATAGATATCCGAGAAGGATAAAGTAAAGAAAAAATGTCATGAAGATCATTGGACATAATAAACTTGATTCTTAGTAATAGTTTTGGGATATGATGATGTGATATGTGAGTTATGTTGATGAGTAATAATGCTCTAGTAAGAATATTGGTGTTAAGGTTTGTGATTCCCTATGCATGCATGAAAGTCAATAATCATGCAATGAAAATTATATCCTACATGTGGTGCATTATTCGGTGTTAATTATGCTTAATGCTTGCTTATGAGATTATTCGTTTCTTGGTTGGTCGCTTCTCAATCTTTTTTCTAGCCTTCATTTTTCACCAAGTATGACCTCTACTTGTGCATCCAAAATCCTTTAAACCAGTTTTGCCATATGAGTCCACTATATCTACCAATATGCGGTATTCTTTTGCCGTTCTAAGAAAATTTGCATGTGCATCTCTAATTTTCAAAATAAACTTCTCTTTTGTGTATTTGTTTCGCACCCTGAACGGTAACGGGTGGCTAATATTTTCCATGCTGGATGTGTCATTCTCACGATGAGTGTTTATTCACTTGTCATTGCACGAGAGTAAGGCAAAGGTTTTAGGGATGCCCAGTCTAGAAATGCAAAAATGAATTTAATTTATGTTGTCAAATAATAAATTCCTTGGAAAGTGTTGGTATGGAGGGCAACCGTGGATACGGCTAGCCATGGAAAGTGAAAGAATGGTGGAAAAAGGAATAACCTTTATTTTCTATTTGGGAACCGCCTATGGCATATCTAGCATGGAAAGTGTTCGTAGCTCTACATTGTTTTCGTTGGTGGGATGGATACACCTCAAAAAATGTTTTTATCTCTAATTTTTCACTTTGAGCTCTGGCACCTCTACAAATCCCTACTCCCCTCCGCGAAGGGCCTTTCTTTTAATTTATGCAATTTTTATTTTGAATTTGAGTCTCCATCTTCTCTTACAAAAGCACCAACTAAGAGGCAATATGATCGTACTTATGTATTGGGTGTAGCTAATATTCGAGTGTGTCTCACGAATGGATCAATGTTTGAGCATGATGGGCTAGGGATAACTTATTTTAGCGTTGATATTTCGAAAGACATGGTTGCTTGTTGATATGCTTGAGTATCTAAATTATTATGTCAAAACTAGACTATTGCTTTGAATCACATAAAAGTCCAAATGTCCATGCTATAAAGAAAAGAATATGATATGACATGATGAACAACACTCCACATCAAAAATTATGTTTTTATCACTTACCTACTCGAGGACAAGCAAGAGTTAAGCTTGAAGATGCTGATACGTCTCCAACGTATCTATAATTTTTCATTGTTCCATGCTGTTTTATTATCAATCTTGGATGTTTTATAATCATTTTATAGTCATTTTATATCATTTTTGGTACTAACCTATTGACATAGTGCCAAGTGCCAGTTGCTATTTTTGCATGTTTTTTACATCGCAGGAAATCAATATCAGACGGAGTCCAAATGCAATGAAACTTCACAGAGATTTTTTTGCACCAAAAGGAAGAAGTTGGGCCCTGGTTGCACCTGGGGGAAGTCCCGAGGAGGGGACAACCCACCAGGGCGCGCTAGGAGGCCCAAGCGCACCCTGGTGGGTTGTGCCCACCTCGGGTGCCCCCAGACCGCCTCTTTGCTCTATAAATACCCCAATATTCCAGAAACACTAAAAGCGTCGACGAAATATTCATCCAGCCGCCACAGAGTCTAGAACCACCAGATCCAATCTAGACACCATCACGGAGGGGTTCACCACTTCCATTGGTGCCTCTCCAATGATGCGTGAGTAGTTCTTTGTAGAACTTCTCTACTACTAGGGAAAAACCCATACACAAGATCTTACCGGCAACGAGTTTGAAAATAAGGCGCTGCTGCAATTTATCAGTAGCGCGCTCCACCAGAACTCACTACTGAAAGAAAAGTAGCAGTAGCGCGCCACCGCCAAGCCATGCTACTGCTATAATTCCCACCACCCCGCCGCGAGCTAGTTATAGCAGCAGCACGTTAGCAAGAAGGGCGCTACTGCTAGGTAGTTTAGCAGTAGCACCTTTACATACACCGCTGTCGGTGTACTAGAGTAGGGGTACACTAGTATCCCAAACTTGTGCACGGGCAGTCGCAGCGCCCCGCGGCAAGGCTTGCCGGGTGCCCGCCAAGGTCCTCTGTGGTTCCTTTGGAGCCATTCAAGAACAAAGTGTTCAAGCCGAGAAGACAAGGCCCCGGCAAGAGGAGCTTGCCGGGAAGGACAAGGCCCCGGCAAGAGGAGCTTGCGGGAAGGCCAGCCAAGGCATTTCAAGGAACTTGCCGCGACGCGTCGCGCGTCCCGGCAAGACCCGGCGAGCGACAAGCTTCCGGACGCGACAAGACAACGGCCGCGGCAAGACGCTTGCCGCGGCAGGATGCCACTTTGTACCTACGCTCTAGCGCATCCGTCAACGTGTCGCCCTGGGACCGTTCCAGGCGCGCATGGCGAGAGGCTGTGCAGCCAAGCGGTGCGAGGTGGCAAGCAGAGATGACGAGATGACCATCGTGGCAAGCGGTGGCGCCCCTAACGGTCACTTTTTTTTGCACTGTTTGGGCGACACAGACGGGCATTTAATGCCTTTGTCCCCTGCCGTCAGGGGTAGGTATGATACACTGTGCAAGTAGGTGTACCAACCGCAGTTATTTTACATTTTTACCCTCGCCGGCGTTGCCACCTGTCGGTGACCCCTTGAGCATATAAAACGAGGCCCATGCGCAACGTAGAGGAGGGTTCGATACAAGAAAACACTCACGCTCGGTTTTTTAGCTCTCAACGCTCCTGAGAAAGAACACAATACGATCCGACAAGCAGCAGTAGGAGTATTATCTCTCCGGAGAGCTCTGAAGCTGGGTAAAATCGCTCGTGTGCTTCGCCTCGATCCGCTCTTCGTGCGATCTCCGCCCCCCGCCGGACCAAAAATGGGCCCTGCCCCATAGGTGTTCGTTCCCACGACATCTTTGGCGCGCCAGGTAGGGGGCGTCGAGGTTGTGTGAATCTGATCCGGCATTCACGCGAGCTAGATCTGCATCTTCGTCATCATCTTCATCGACATGCCACCGAAGAAGAAGGCTTCGGAGGTGGCTGCTCCGTCCACGTCGATCCCACCGCCACCGGAGCAAACGGGTGGGGGAGTAGACGCCGGCGGAGGAGCGGGCGCCGACGACGGAGTTCACGATGCTGCCAGGTCCAAGGACAAGGCGGCACAGACCTCGGCGTCCGTACACGCACCACGCCCATCTCAGGAGGCGCGGGACCGACAGCGTCATGGTACTCGCGGTACCATACGTGCGTTGGACCAAGGCCAAGCTGGTGGATCTCGGGGTGCTCAAGACCAGCATGCACGCCAACATGCTGGCACGAGTGTGGCGCAGTCGCCTGGACAGGATCCTGCTCCTTCTAACATAGTTAGAAGTCCGAGCATATCCCGCTCCTCGCACCGTTCGCCACCACCGCCCAAAACCCAAGCAGAAGCTTTGGCACGAGCTCAACTGCTCCTGGACTACCCTCCAACGTCGGACAAGATCGACGATTGGAGGGCCACCATTCAGAGCCTCATCGGCTTCGCCAACGGCGACACTCCACGGCAGCAGGCTACATCGCAGCCGCGGCAAGATTGCTGGGCGCGAGCCGATGGCAACAAGACCGGTGGAGGTGCAACCACCATGCACTCTCCACCCCGAAGGCCAAGATCGCCGACTCGCCGGGTCAACCTCGACACTGACTCCACAGCGTCATCAGATCCACGA
Organism: Triticum timopheevii; assembly: GCA_963921465.1. Taxonomy (NCBI): domain Eukaryota; kingdom Viridiplantae; phylum Streptophyta; class Magnoliopsida; order Poales; family Poaceae; genus Triticum; species Triticum timopheevii. The sequence continues at coordinate 271,151,793 of OY997262.1, read as the reverse complement.
ACTCGTCGCGATCAGCGCCAAGTTCTTCAAGAACGACAGCAAGAAGACGCTCGTACTCGTATCGAGCGTCGAAGAGAAGCGCGGCATCAATCAGACCAGCGCGCTGGGCCCACTGTCAACATGCATGCGCCAGGGGAACCAGGCGACTTGCCGTACGCGGTAGGTTGCCCTGCGTTCACTCGTGAGCTGCGGCAAGTCTAGTGGCCCAGCACAAAGAACTTCAAGCCAGACGTACCAGAGAAGTACGACGGCAGGTTGCATCCATCGGAGTTCCTCAGCATCTACACCATCGCGGTGCAAGCTGCCGGGGGGCGCGACGACCAGATCCTTGCCAACTACTTCCCACTGGTGCTCAAGCCCAATGTCAGATCCTGGCTCATGCACTTGCCAGACAACTCCATATCCTCTTGGGCGGATCTGTGCCATCAGTTTGTCGGCACCTTTACAGGCGGCCACAAGCCTCATGGCCAGGAGAGCGATCTACATCTGCTCGCCCAGAAGGAAGGAGAGCCCCTGCGCAAGTACATTCAGAGATTCAGCCAAGTGCAGCGCAACATCCCAGATGTCCACCCTACCGCGGTCATCAGCGCGTTCCATCAGAATGTGCGTAACCGCAGGATGCGGGATGAGATGGCGATGTGCAAGATTAGAGACGTCAGTGAGCTATACGCCCTGGCCGACAAGTGCGCACGTGCTGAAGAAGGGAGAAAACTCCCCAGAGAGAATGCAGGAGCAGGAGGATCTGACAGCAATGATGCTGCCCCGGCAAAGAAAAACCGGAGGCGGAACAACAGGAGAAGGAAAGGCAAAGATGTGCTAGCTGTTGAGCAGTCTGGCAACGGAGTTGGCGCCAAGGAAGCCGAAACTGTGGCGGCCACCGACAAGCAGGACGGCTCCGGCAAGCAGTACTGCAAGATCCACCGCACCAAGGGCCATGATCTCCAGAGTTGCAAGAAGGTTGAGCAGCTTGTCGACCAGCAGAAAGCTGAGTACGAGCGACGCGACAAGGAGAAGGCCCAGGAAGGTACTGGAGGATCCGGCAAGAAGCGCCCCGGCCAGGGAGGACGCCGCGGCAAGGCCAAGCAGTGGCAAGGAGACAGACCTCCCCGCGGCCGCGACAAGGATAAAGATGAAGACGATGATGAAGAGATGGATGAAGATGAGGCCGACGAGCAGGAGTTTCAGAAAGCCACAGAGGTTCTGTGCGTTGACGGTGGTGCTTCTCTGCATACTTCGCACCGCCAGCTCAAACAGTGGGTGCGAGAAGTTAATGCAGCAGAACCACCAGTTGAGTCACGCAAGCCTCTGAAGTGGTCCAGCACGCCTATCATCTTTGATATTGAGGACCACCCTAATCGCATAACTGCGGTTGGGTGCTTGCCGATGTTGGTTTCACCAACTATCCGCAACCTCAAAGTCACAAAGATGCTAGTTGATGGCGGGGCCGGCTTGAATCTGATCTCCTCTGTGGTACTCCAGAAACTCCAGATCCCCGACAACGAGCTCGAGGAGACCGGCACATTCCAAGGAATTAACCCGGGAAGGAGCAAGCCGAAGGGAAAGATCACGTTGCCGGTAACATTTGGCAGCGAGCTGAACTTCAGGACTGAGAGGGTCACTTTTGACGTTGCTAATTTTCCATTGCCTTACAATGGAATACTTGGCCGTCCAGCGCTCGCCAAGTTCATGGCAGCCTCTCACTATGCCTACAACGTGCTCAAGATGCCAGGTCCGATAAGTGTCATCTCTGTCCTTGGCGACAAGAAAGATGCTCTTATCTGTACCGACAAGATCTACCGGGAAGCAGAAGCCGCAGCGGATCGCAAGCCACTCGCCGCTGAAGCTCCCGGGGGGAAGAAGAAGACCAAGTCCGGCAAGAGCTCTGATGCCCACTCTGGCAAGCGCACCTCTGCGGAGTGCTGCGCTACCGTCGAGGACGCACCATCGAGCTCCACCGGCAAGTGTAAGAAGACGAAGGCAGCTCCGCCAGAGACCAAGAAGGTGTCCACCAAGGAGGACGGCACTGGTGGTACCTTCACCATCAGTGCCACGCTCGACCCTAAATAGGAAAGCGCACTCGTTGCTTTCCTGCGGGCGAACGTCGACGTGTTTGCATGGCAACCGTTTGACATCCCCGGTGTTCCCAGGAAATTAATTGAGCACCATCTTGCCATTTGTCCTCACGCGTGGCCCGTCAAGCAGAAAGTCAGGAAACAAGCAGTGGAGTGCCAAGAATTCATTGCAGAAGAGATCAAGAAGTTGGAAGCAGCAGGCCTTGTCAGAGGAGTGCTCCATCCTACGTGGTTGGCCAATCCTGTAGTCGTGCGCAAGGCAAACGGGAAATGGAGGCTTTGTATTGACTTTACTGATGTTAATAAAGCTTGTCCCAAAGACCCATTTCCCTTGCTGCACATTGACTAGATTGTTGACTCCACGGCTGGATGTGATTTGCTTTCATTTCTTGATGCATATTCAGGGTATCATCACATCTTCATGGCAGAAGAGGATGAAGAGAAGACCGCATTCATTACCCCATGTGGCACATACTATTTCGTACGGATGCCTTTCGGATTAAAGAATGCAGGTTCAACATTTGCCAGAGTAGTCAATCACACTTTTGAGCCACAAATACACAGAAATGTGGAAGCCTACATGGATGACATAGTGGTCAAAAGCAAGGATAAGGCAACTCTGATTCAAGATTTAGATGAAACTTTTACAAATCTGCGCAAGATCAACCTCAAGCTCAACCCCGAGAAGTGTGTGTTTGGAGTCCCCTCCGGCAAGCTTCTCGGGTTCTTTGTGTCTCAGCGGGGAATTGAAGCCAATCCCGACAAGATCAAGGCCATTGAGCAGATTGAAGCACCAAAGCGCGTCAAGGATGTACGAAGGCTTGCCAGCTGCGTGGCTGCTCTCAGCAGGTTTATCTCTAAGTCTGCTGAGCGCGCCCTGCCATTTTTCAAAATACTGAAAAAGGCAGGTCCAATGAAATGGACTCCGGAAGCGGAGGCTGCGCTGCAGGACTTGAAGAGATACCTGTCCTCCACTCCAATACTTGTCGCACCTAAGCCACAAGAGAAGTTGCTGCTGTATGTAGCGGCAACCAATCAAGTGGTTAGTGCTGCTTTAGTAGCGGAGAGGGAGGCGGATGATGAGCCAGCAACCACGGCAAGTGCGTCCGGCGACAAGCAGGGGGCTCCCCTGACAAGCTCTGGTTCCGACAAGGATGGATCTGCACAGACACAGGAGGAGAAACAGAAGAAAATGGTGCAGCGCCCAGTTTACTTTGTCAGTTCCCTTCTGCAGGGAGCTAGGTCAAGGTACTCTGGTGTGCAGAAATTGCTTTTCGGCCTTCTCATGGCCTCGAGAAAGCTGCGCCATTACTTCCAAGCACATGAGATCACAGTTGTCACTCGTTTTCCGCTGAAAAGGATACTGCAGAATCCAGAAGCAACAGGCAGGATTGTTGAGTGGGCACTGGAACTGTCAAGCTTTGGCCTTAAGTCTGAGAGCACTTCAACTATCCAAAGCAGAGCATTGGCAGAGTTCATAGCAGAGTGGACGCCAACACCGGATGAAGAAATTCCAGAGACGAGCATCCCCGTCAAGGAGGCAAGCAAAGAGTGGCTGATGTACTTTGATGGCGCCTTCTCGCTGCAAGGCGCCGGTGCAGGTGTGCTACTTGTCGCACCCACCGGAGAGCACCTCAAGTACATAGTCCAGATGCACTTTCCCAAGGAGCAAGCAACAAACAATACTGCAGAGTATGAAGGTTTGCTTGCCGGACTCAGGATTGCTGCAGACCTTGGGATCAAGAAGCTCATTGTCAGGGGTGACTCGCAGCTTGTCGTCCGCCAAGTGAACAAAGATTATCAGAGTCTGTTGATGGAAGCTTACATTGATGAAGTGAGAAATTTGGAAGAGCACTTTGACGGACTACAGATGGAACATGTTCCGAGAGCTCAGAACGACATTGCAGATGGCCTGTCAAAGTGCGCCGCACTTAAGTTACCTGTAGAACCAGGGATCTTTGTGCTCAAGCTGACTCAACCATCTGTAACACCATCAACTGGACAGAGCATGTCAGGACCCCGACTCAATGCCACATAGATCTAGCATGTAACACCTCATATCACTTTGCGGCCTCACGCACAGTATTCCCACGGGTGTCGCCTTACCTTTGCCCGGGACCGTTTGCGCCTTTTGGCACACATATATGATAGTGTCGCTAGCATCCATATGATAAGGAGCCCGGGCTGACATGGCTAGTCGTAAACCCAAAGTGGCACAAACTTACAGGGACAGGCATCCATGACCCAGCATCGAACGTGTCGGTCAACAGCGAGTGAATCCAGGCTGTAGCACTGGGCTAGCAGGACTCCGGTGAACCGGGCTGTAGCGGGCTAACAGGACTCCGGTATTCATCACGTGACATTTCCCCGAGGGGACAGACACAGGAACAAAGAAGGACACATGCTGGCCAGCCTAAGTGTTCCGGAGCAGTAGCAAGCTACCATGGCTCAGTGGAAACACTAGGAGACATTTCCCGGTAAGAGAGGCTACCAAGGATAAACAACTAGGTTGTCAGATCCCACACATACCAAGCATTTCAATAACATACACACAATATGCTCGATATGTGCAAATACAACATGGCATCACAACATGACTCTACGATTCAAGTATTTATTCATTAGGCTCCGAGGAGCGAGATATTACAAACATGGGTCTCACAACCCAACATTCAGAGCATACAAGTCAAAGCACAAGCGGAAGCTAACATGTCTGAGTACAGACATCTACAAATGAAAAAGGCTTAGAAGCCTGACTATCTACCAGATCGTGCCGAGGGCACAAGATCGTAGCTGAGGTATCAAGCTAAACGTCGAAGTCCACGCGGAACTACTAACGAGACCGAAGTCTCTCTGCAAAAACATAAAATAGGCAAACGTGAGTACAAATGTACCCAGCAAGACTTACATCAGAACTAACTACATATGCATCATTATCAACAAAGGGGGTGGTGGAGTTTAACTGCAGCAAGCCAGCTTTGACTCGGTGGCTATCCTGAAATACGACTGCAAGTAACTCTTTTGAGGTGGCGCACACGAGTCCACATATTCACCATATCAATACACCACTATGGATCGGCTCCCGTCTCCCTACGAGAATGCCATCCATAGCACTCACGCTTATCTTGCGTATTTTAGAGTATCCACTTTCACTTGTCTATGAACTGCTATAGGCAACCTAGAAGTCCTTTTCCTCGGACACGGCTATTCGAATAGATGATGTTAACCCTGCAGGGGTGTACTTCTTCACACACGCTCTCACCACTTACCGCCGTTTACACGACATGTACTCGGCAACCTTCAAGCGGAAGCCCAACGTGGGTGTCGGCCACGGCCTACCTAAACACTCAAGTCTCTAGTCCAGGTTTATCGCCTATTCGGGTTCCATCCATGAGGAGATCCGGCCGGAGTTTCGCTCACAGCCCCAAATGATGTGTACAGGGTTCCGTGACACCAAACGGGCGCCCGGTATACCCGGCCATGTTCCTACCGCATCACAGCCCACCCCTCCGGTCAGCGCTGCCCACGGCCTCCAGCATACTACAAACACCAGAAACTACTTGCAAGTCCTAGACAGAGGACAAGGGTGATTAAGAAGCCGAGAGGGTCCATTGGTTTCGGGCCCAATGCCTGGTAGTAACTGTATCATGGATCACAAACACAAAACTCAGTTCCTGAGGACGGCTGCAATGAGACAACCCACCATGTACTCCTACATGGCCTCTCACCGCTACATTTACCAAATCGTGTTCACACACTTAGCTCACACACAATAGGACATGTTCACACATCTCTGATTCATCCCCGATGAATTAGACCTGACTCAACTCTAAGCAGTAGCAGGCATAACAAACAAGCATGAATGAGTAGGCACATCAGGGCTCAAACAACTCCTACTCATGCTAGTGGGTTTCATCTTTTTACTGTGCAATGACAGGTCATGCAAAGGATAAAGGGGTTCAGCTACCGCAGCAAGTAACAGATGAATCGTTGTTGTCCTAATGCAGTAAAAGAGAGAAGGAGCGAGAGAGTGGGATTGTATCGGAATGAACAAGGGGGTTTTGCTTGCCTGGCACTTCTGAAGATAATATAGCTCTTCATCGGTGTCATCGATCACATCGTCGAACATCGTCTACTAAGAGGGGACAATACCGGCAACAGAGAAAGAACACAATCAATGCAATGCAATAATATGATGCATGAGTGTGACATGGCAATATGCTGTGGTTTGAGCTAATGCAACTAGCAACCATATTAAATGAAGTTGGTTTGAACCCTGGGTTCAAATTCAAACTTCATATGTGAAGCTTTAAATGCCATTTATATGATTTGGCCTAAACAGCAGCTATAAGTTGTTCTAACATGCATGAAAATGATACAGATAGATAGATTGAATTTTTCTGATCATTTTTCATATATAAATTATTTAATTTGGAGCTACGGTTTATTTTCTATGAATTTTAGAAGTTTAGATCATTTTCTGGAATTTCCTGTATAAAAATAAATCCAGAAAATACTTATTGCGTCAGCATTGCGTCACTATGACGTCAGTAGGTCAACAGACGCTGCTGCTGGTCAAACCTGACCAGTGGGGTCCACTGGTCAGTGACTGGGGCTGGTTAGTGCCGCTGACGTGTGGGCCCAGTCAACGGCCACGTCAGCTTGGTCAAAGCTGACGCGTGGGGCCGCTCTGGTTTAGTTAATCCTAAACAGATATTAAACTGGGGTTACTTAGGGCATGGGGCCTAGGTGTCAGTGAGCTAGGAGGATTAACTAACTGCGTCATTAGCACTAACTAATCTACCACGTCGCTGGATTAACCCCGGCAATAACCGGAGCGCGGGCGATGCCCGTCCAGCCAACTCCGGCGTCGGGAGGACGCGTGGCTTGGCGCGTTCGAAAGCCCGTGGTGCGGCGCATCTACTGGTGGCCGCGGTGTGCATTGGGGCGGCCTGTGAGGGCAGCGGCGACGAGCCGGGCGGCGGCCGGAGCTCGGAGGTGTGCGGGAGCGGGGCTGCAGGGTGCAAGCGGGCAAGGGGAGGCGCTAGCGAGGCTCAGCGCGGGGCGGAAAACTCAGTGGACACGCACTCGGGACCAAATGGTCACCGGAGCGTCGTCGGCGGTGAGTACGGGCGGAGCGGGTTTCGGTCATCGGCAAAGCGGCAGCTACGGCGTGCAAACGAGAGAACGGAGAGGGGGACAAGGAGCGGTAGCTCACGGTGGTTGCAGCGGGCGTCGGAGCGGGCTCGAGGAAGGCCGTTGCTGGGCGGGGCAGCGAGGCCGATCTCCGGCGGCCGAGGAGGGGGAAAACGTCGGGGGCGGCGCTCCGGGGCTCTTCCAGTCGCATGGCTCGGCGGTGTGGTCGAGGAAGAAGTGGCGGAGCTTCTGGGCGCGTCGGCGAGGTGTGGGGTGGCCGGTGGTCGCGGCAGAGCACGGCGGCGCCCTCTCATGCGCTCGGGAAGAGAGGGGGAGGGAGCCAGAGGAGGGGAGGAGCTGCGGGCGTGAGAGAGAGAGAGAGAGGTCTGGGGGGCGCGTGGCGTCGTCTGGAGCCGTCCAAGGCGTCGGCAGAAGCAGGAGGTGGCCGCGGCTCGGCTGTGCGTGCGCCACGCACGATGCCAGAAGGCATGGGGAAGACGACGCGCGAGAAGGTGGGCTGGGCTGGCCAACCAGGCCGGCCAGGTGGCTTTGGTGGGCGCCAGGTAAGTTCCAGGTAAGTCTCTCTCTCTCTCTTTTATTTTCTGTTTTCTATTATTTCTGTAATCTTTGTGGCTTTATTAAAAATACAAAAACATTTTCAAAAATCCTGAAATTAGTTGTGGGCTCTGTTAGAATTATTCCTAGCAGCCCACACATAAGTTCAGAATTAATTGAGCACTTAAAGTAATATATAGCATTTAAATACCCAACTTCAAATACTATATGATTTAATTCAGTGACCAAATATGTCATGGAAAAATGTGCAACACCTCTGGTTATGGTTCTAGCATCTTCCAGAAATGATGAACATTTTTAAAAGCCATTTGGATTCACTGAAAATATTTTAGTTGAACCTAGTGAATTCCTTTGATGCTAAGGTTTAGTCAATCCCCATTTCAAGTTTACTTAAATTGTAAACATGATGACAAGAGAAACAAGCAAAGGCAGCAGGGGCTGAGCTAGGGCTGTGACAACTCACCCCCACTAAACAAGACTCTCGTCCCGAGATTCAAGATGTGAGGTAGGAGGAAAAGGGGGTCACGAAACTATCACGATCTTCAGGTTTCAACTGCCCTTCTTGAAGATGTTAATTCACTCCTTCATCTTGGTTTTGACATCTTTGCCTTCGAGATCTTCACTCGACACGACCACGAAAAGAGGGGGAAACTCTACTGGATTCGATCTTTTCGAAGATCGAGCAACTGGCGATCAACTCACGGAGTGAGACATAGGAACACATCTTGAGCTGAGACACAAAACACACATATAGAGGGATGGAGTGGAACAGACGATGGAGGTTCACTAGGTAGACAACAATTTCACACTTAAGAAGGTGGTGAATAGTTGTCAGCGCGGCGAGGAGTTAAGTTGCCATGATACCATAACGAGAAATCTTAGAGGAGGCAACTCATAGGATCATCCCTTAAGTGGAAAAAAGAATTACCTTTGATTCAAAGATCATTGAGACTCTTTATACCAACTTAGGGCAATTCTTGAGCAATCATTTGGAGGGGTTCGATAGAATGGCATATCCGGATTAGAATGGATGATGTGGATTACCTTGTTGAAAACAACACAAGGGATGATTTTAGTAACTGGGGAGAAGCTCAACAGTAGAGAGTGAGTCCACTGTTTGAAAAGTTATAGCATAACCGAGGAAACTGAGAGCAAATACGGTTAGTAACTATGATAGCACCTAATGCTTGTGCGTGCTTTCAAGAACTTGAGCATTTCCATATTCATCAGGGTTTACCAATCTCCATGTCAAGGATCCTGGCAACACAACATACTACCATGATGAATAATGATGCACGATGCAGATGCAAAGGAAGATAACATCTTCTCAGATTTCACCTTAGTGGGGCCAAGGGAGCAAAATCTGGATGATCGACCGAGAGACATTTAGCACTCCGCTTCTAATGTTCTCCTTGATGTGCTAGCGCAACCCATTTATGAAAATGGTTTGGTATGTAGAACATCAAGTAAAAGGTCGGACTTCGGGAGCACAAGAATCCATAAGGAATAATTACGGAAGTAGTATCCTACGAAATTCTTATGGGGAGGTGGCCAACTTTCTCAATCAAGATACTACAATAACAGGTCTTCCGGCTGGGTGTGTTGGCCACGACATTCTCTTTACCGGGTTACAGAGAGACCAATATTATAGTTCTTGGGAGATGTTCCAACCATCATGTCTGCCTGAGATTCAGGTCTGGTTGGTGTCAGGACATTTCAGACTCATCAAGTCTAGAAAGAAAAATGAAGGTTTGCAACACAAATTGACGAAATGACGTTGCGAGATTCTCGGGGGATGAACTACGATAGCAAGCTCCAAAACATGAGCTGGTTCTGCTACACACATGTGAGCACGCTGTCCCAGACAAGCATGGCCACATAGTAGTCTTATAATAAAATACTACCGAGTTCAGGTGGGGAACCATCATCGAGGATATCAAAGTCCTTGCATAAGTCTTGCTCTTAAGAAGGAACTTCTTCTCCTTGAACAAATCAATCAGTGGCTTGGTGTGCTACGGAATACATATGGAGTGGAGGTAATTAATCTACCAAACCATAGTATACTTTGCACATGTTTGACTAACTTGGGATGATTCCAAGGAAGCAACATTGACTTTATCGAATTCATGGCGGCAACTTACATTAAATGCACGTGAATATGAGGAAGTCACTTCTTACATTCGAACATATGCTTCATGAACGGAACACGAAGGTACTGCTTACAAAGTTTCCAACACTAGGTTGATGTTCAACATGAATCATGGAGGAGATAAGGGTGTTGTCGATGGGCTCAACAACAATTCATCCAGATTCCCATGGAGATGGAATTCCATAACTATGTGAACAAGGTGATAGTATTGGTCAGACCCAAAAGACATAATGGTGTATGCTTGAGGAAAATCCATGAGTAAGAAAACATTACGAACATCGTTGGTTCTGATTTGATTTGAGAATAGCCCACACTCAAATCAAAGTTTTGGCAGGACAATAGCTCCAACAACTGGTCTCGAGGATCAATTGATGAAGATATCATCTTTCTTCAACACACACACAAGATATCCCTTAACAGGAACTAAGTCAGGCATATTTTATCTCCCAACTCTCCAAGTTGTTGTTCAGCTTACCCAACTAGCTCAGGGATACCCGCTACAGATCCTTGGAGAAAGGGTGGTTACAAGAAACCAACTTGATCACGAACTCAACATAGCGGTCAGGTGACAACCTGGTAAAACTTCCGAGAAGATATTCGGAACATCACGAACCACCGATATGTTACTAAGCTCGAGAACAATCTTGCTTTTCAGAGCAAGATGATATGATCAAATAAGCAAAGGACTGAATGATCCTAACTCATTGATCGAAGAGTGCACCAGAAATAAGGACTAGGTAGCGCAATCAACCTTAGGATGAAGATTCAATAATCAACACGCTAAGAATGAGGTTGCTGTCCATTTAACTACCAAGCAACAGAGTTGCTAGGAGTATAGATTTCACACATCACGATTCACTTGTCGGTGTTCCGGTTACAATAACACGGAACCGAGGAATGAATTATGATGGCGAGAAGTATCACTGTGTCAAGAGTTCGTAGGATGGTGTGCAATTCCCATGACATTCTTGATATTTGGTAATACTCCAAGGTAGAACAGAGCAAAAGCAAGATTAGCAATTTGATCTGCGGTGTATGACTGCTTTGACACAATCCTGGAAATGGACAAGGTACTAGAGTTTGTTTCTCCTGGTCATTCTGAATAGAATGGCTTGACGAACCACAAGAATAGTAGGCATCGATAACATGAATGCACAACTAGTCCTGACTATCAATTGATAGACGATGGTCAGAAGACAACTAAGAGGGACAACTCAAAAGAACATATCTTTTTTTTTGAGTTGTGGATGCATAGATTAGTATGTCGAGCAAAACTCAACATCTCTTTCGGATAACCCATGCAGAAGGTAGAACTGGCAGATTCACAATATAGAATGGAGAACCCATCGAGAGCACTCCTGTTGTGATCCTTGATCCAACAAACATCTGTCGTAAGTGGTTCATAGTATTTGGAAGAAGGAAATACCACGGACCTTGAGGACTAACACAAAGGTTACTAGTAACCTAAGGGAGCTAGCAAACACTATCAACATGAAATAAGTAGTGTGAATCTTAGGTTCAGAAACCCAGGAGTAGAATACCTACTAACTAATAACATCACGTGATACTTTCAAGAATGATGGCCAGAATCATCACACGGGGAGCACAAAACATGGCTAAATTACTAGGTGATACTCTAGACACCTAGGGTCATAATAATAGCTCCAACATATATGTCAAGGCAATAAATTACCTCAACGCACCGGTTAGTGTGCTTATTCTGATCATAAAGGACACCGGGAACGGAAAGAAAGGATTTGCAAATGCATCAGACTATTTAGAAACCTGGGATGACTCGGACAGCATAACGGCTGTAAATGCTCAGAAAAGATTTGAGACATTCTGTCACATCCCTAGTTTTGGCCTGGCCTATGCTAGCTTCCATGTGAGCATCATGTTTAAATTCAAATGAAACTTGAATTGAGGAATTTTCAAAAGCCTCAGAAAACCTCTAAAAAAATAACCAACATTTAAATCCTCTCAAATGAATCCAAGAAAATGTTCCTGCTATTCTATAGAATTATTGGAAAGAGGTAAAATTCAAACCAATATTTTTGGAGTCACAGAAATATTTGTTTTGGCCATTTGAATTAATTCAATAACTATTTGCATTGGATATATATTTTATATATAATTAATATATGTCCAATAATTCTGGAACATTTTATGTGGTTTAGTATATTTTAGTTCTAGCCACATAATTATTTTCAGGATTTTATAAAATGGTTTGGTATTTCTACTAAACCAAAACAAAACAGAACAAAATAGAAAACAATAAATAGAAACAGAGAGAGAGAGCTACCTGGCGCCTACCTGTGCGGCCTGCTGCTGAAGCCGGCCCAACCCATCTCCACTCCCCCCTGTCGTCTTCCTCGCGCCAGTAGGCAGCGCGCGTGGCCGACGCACGCCGGCACACGCTCGGCCACCTCCTGCCTCCCTGCTTGCCTCCGCTACTCCCTGGAGATGCCACGCACCCCCCCTCGACCCTCCTCACTCTCCCGTGTCTCTCCCTCGTCTGCCCTCTCTCCCAAGCACCACCGAGCGGATCTCGTCGCCACCGCTCATCGCCTACGTAGCCACAGCCACCGCCCCGCCTCGCCGATGCCCCAGGGAGCTCCGCCACCTCGCTCCCTACCTCCTCACCGAGCCACACGACCGGAAGGGCCCCGAAGCGCCGCCCCGATGCTTTTCTCCTCCTCGGCCGCCGGAGATCCGCCTCGCCGCCCCGCTCGCTCCGATGCTTCCCCGAGCTCACCGACTCGCCCGTCGCGATCTACGTGAGCTTCTGATCATCCTCCCCCTCTCCGTCTCTCTCTGGCACGCCGTAGCCGCCTCGCCCCTCTCGCCCGACTGCGCCACCGCCTGCACTCACCGCCGACATGACTCCGGCGACCATTTGGTCCGGGCGTCGTGTCCAACATGCTCGCTGCCTCGCGTAGCTGCTGTAGGTGCCACGAACGCGATACCACGGCCGCTGCAGCCCCGTAGCCAGAAACACCCAAACGCCGGCGCCGCCTCGAGCTCGTTTCCGGCGAGCTCCGGCCGTCCCCGCTGCTGCCGCAGGCCTCCCTGGATGCGGGCGAGCCCCAGCTCCCCGCGCGTGCACTCGGCCGCCCGTTTGGTCGCCGGAGACGCAAACCCGAGGCTCGCCACCGCGGCTGGCCTCGCCGGCGTCAAGCCGCCGGTAGGTTTGACCCACTTTGACCACGGCGGGACCCCCCCCTGTGTCCATGACAGGTGGGGCCGGCCTGTTAATTAGGCTAGGATTAGTGTTAACTAAATATTAGTTAGACTAATAACCTGACACACGGGACCCACTGGTCAGGTTTGACCAGCAGCAGCGTCTGTTGACCTGCTGACGTCATAGGGACGCAATGCTGACGCAATAAGTATTTTCTGGATTTATTTTTATACAGGAAATTCCAGAAAATAACCAAAACTTCTAAAATTCATAGAAAATCAACCGTAGCTCCAAATCAAATAAATTATATATGAAAAATTATCAGAAAAATTCAAGGAATCCATCTGTACCATTTTCATGCATGTTTGAACAATGTTTGTCCTCTGTTTTGGACAAAACAAATAAATGGCACTTAAACAATCATATATGGAGTTGGAATTTGAATCTTGTATTCAAACCAACTTCATTTAAATCATAGCTAGGTGCATTAGCCAAAAACACATTCATATTGCCATGTCATAGCACGCATCATATTGTGCATTGCATTGATCGTGTGTTTTTTTGTGCTGCCGGCATTTGTCCCCTCTCGAGAGACGTGGTTTCGACGATGAGATCAATGACACTGATGAAGAGCTATATTATCTTCGGAAGTGCCAGGCAAGCAAAACCCCCTTGTTCATTCCAATACAATCCCACTCTCTCGCTCCTGCTCTATTTTACTGCATTAGGACAACAACGATTCATCTGTTACTTGCTGCGGTAGCTGAACCCCTTTATCCTTGGCATGACCTGTCATTCCACAGTAAATAGATGAAACCCACTAGCATGAGTAGGAGTTGTTTGAGCCCTATTGTGCCTACTCATTCATGCTTGTTGTCATGCCTGCTACTGCTTAGAGTTGAGTCGGGTCTGATTCATCGAGGATGAATCAGAGGTGCGTGAACATGTCCTACTGTGTGTGAGCTAAGTGTGTGAACACAATTTGGTAAAGGTAGCGATGAGAGGCCATGTAGGAGTACATGGTGGATTGTCTCATTGCAGCCGTTCTCAGGAACTGAGTTCTGTGTTTGTGATCCATGATACAGTTACTACCACGCATTGGTCCCGAAACCAATGGACCCTCTCGGCTTCTTAATCACCCTTGTCCTCTGTCCAGGAGTTGGAAGTAGTTTCTGGTGTTTGTAGTATGCTGGAGGCCGTGCGCAGCACTGACCGTAGGGGTGGGCTGTGATGCGGTCGGCACGTGGCCGGGTAAACCGGGCGCCCGTTTGGTGTCACGGAACCCTGTTCACATCGTTTGGGGCTGTGAGCGAAACTTCGGCCGGATCTCCTCATGGATGGAACCCGAATAGGCGATAAAACTGGACTAGGGACTTGAGTGTTTAGGTAGGTCGTGGCCGACACCCACGTTGGGCTTCCGCTTGAAGGTTGCCGAGTACATGTCGTGTAAACGGCGGTAAGTGGTGAGAGCATGTGTGAAGAAGTACACCCCTGCAGGGTTAACATCATCTATTCGAATAGCCGTGTCCGCGGAAAAGGACTTCTGAGTTGCCTATAATAGTTCATAGACAAGTGAAAGTGGATACTCTAAAATACGCAAGATAAGCGTGAGTGCTATGGATGGCGTTCTCGTAGGGAGACGGGAGCGGATCCATAGTGGTGTATTGATATGGTGAATATGTGGACTCGTGTGCGCCACCTCAAAAGAGTTCCTTGCAGTCATAGTTCAGGATAGCCACCGAGTTAAAGCTGGCTTGCTGCAGTTAAACCCCACCATCCCCTTGTTGATAATGATGCATATGTAGTTAGTTCTGATGTAAGTCTTGCTGGGTAAATTTGTACTCACGTTTGCCTATTTTATGTTTTTGCAGAGAGACTTCAGTCTCGCTAGTAGTTCCACGTGGACTTCGACGTTTAGCTTGTTACCTCAGCTACGATCTTGTGCCTCGGCAGGATCTGGTAGATAGTCAGGCTTTCAAGCCTTTTTCATTTGTAGATGTCTGTACTCAGACATACTAGCTTCCGCTTGTGCTTTGACTTGTATGCTCTGAATGTTGGGTCATGAGACCCCTGTTTGTAATATCTCGCTCCCCGGAGCCTATTGAATAAATACTTGAGTCGTAGAGTCATGTTGTGATGCCATGTTGTATTTGCACATATCGAGCATATTGTGTGTATGTTATTGAAATGCTTGGTATGTGTGGGATCTGACTATCTAGTTGTTTATCTTTAGTAGCCTCTCTTACCGGGAAATGTCTCCTAGTGTCTCCACCGAGCCATGGTAGCTTGCTACTGCTCCAGAACACTTAGGTTGGCCGGCATGTGTCCTTCTTCGTTCTTGTGTCTGTCCCTTCGGGGAAATGTCACACGATGAATTCCGGAGTGCTGCTAGCCCAGTGCTACAGCCTGGATTCACTCGCTGATGACCGACACGTTCGATGCTGGGTCATGGATGCCTGTCCCTGTAAGTTTGTGCCACTTTGGGTTTACGACTAGCCATGTCAGCCCGGGCTCCTTATCATATGGATGCTAGCGACACTATCATATACGTGTGCCAAAAGGCGCAAACGGTCCCGGGCAAAGGTAAGGCGACACCTGTGGGGATACCGTGCATGAGGCCGCAAAGGGATATGAGGTGTTACATGCTAGATCGATGTGGCATTGAGTCGGGGTCCTGACAGCTTTGGTATCAGAGCTTGACTGCCTGTAGGATTACCAAGCCAAACTGGTCGAAGTTGTGTCTAGAAATGCTTTAGTTATGTAAGGGAATTGATTGTGGGATGGAACGTAAGGCTCTTTTTACTCCTTATACCTCATGGCCTTCTGATCTGAGTCATCCTCTTCTCTTCTATGGGGATTAAGAACTAGGCCTTCTCATCTATCTATTAGGATGACGTGTTACTAATCCATAGACTTATAGAATTGCTAGTTTCAAATCTCAGTTCAGTTTTACTACTTCCGTATGTTCATAACTGTTGATCTCGAAACCTTGATATTGTGCTTCGGAGTGGCTATGCCACCTTTTTTGTAGCATGTCTCCAATCTTTTTGAGCATTTACAGCCGTTATGCTGTCCGAGTCATCCCAGGTTTCTAAACAGTCTGATGCACTTGCAAATCCTTTCCCTCTGGTTTTGATGTTCCTCTGGGCCAGGTTAATCATACTAAATGCTGAGTTGAGGTATTCTATTGCCTCGACATATATGTTGGAATTATTATTATGACCCTAGGTGTCTTAGGGGATCATCTAGTAAACCAGCCATGATTTGTGTTCCCCATGTGATGATTCTGGCCATCATTCTCGAAAGCATCCCGTGATGTTATTAGTTAGTAGGTATTCCATTCCGGGGTTCTTGAACCCGAGATTCACCCTACCTACTTCATGTTGATAGTGTTTGCTCGTTCCTTTAGGTTATTAGTAACCTTTGCATTAGTCCTCGAGGTCCATGGTATTTTCCTTCTTCCAAATACTATGAACCACTTACAACAGATGTTTCTTGGATCAAAAGATCACAACAGGAGTGCTATTGATGAGTTCTCCATTTTATATTGTGACTCTGCCAGTTCTACCTTCCCCGCATGGGTTATCCGGAAGAAAAATGTTGAACTTGGTTCGACATACTAATCTATGCATCCACAACTCAGAAAATCATATGTTCCTTGAGTTGTCCCCTTTAGCTGTATTCCGACCTTCGTCTATCGATTGATAGTCAGGAGTAGTCGTGCATTCGTTCATCGATGCCTATTATTCTTGTGGTTCGTCAAGCCATTCTATTCTGGAATGACTAGGAGAAACAAACTCCAGTACCTCATCCATTTCTAGGATTGGGTCAAAGCAGTTGTATTCCACAGATCAAAATGCCAATCCAGCTTTTGTTCTGTTCTACCCTGGAGTGTTACCATCTTTATGTCAGGACTGTCATGAGAATTGCACTACCTCTTATGAATTCTTGACGCAGTAATACTTCTTGCCATCATTGTTCATTCCTCGGTTCCCGTGTTATTGTAACCGGAATGCCGACAATTGAATCGTGGTGTGTGAAATCAATACTGCTAGCAACTCCGTTGCTTGGTAGTTATACGGACAACAACTTCATTCTTAGCGTGCTGATTATTGAATCATCATCCTAGGATTGATCGTGCTACCTAGTCCTTATTCTGGTGCACTCCTCGATCAATGAGTTAGGATTATTCAGTCCCTTGCTTATTTGATCATATCGTCTTGCCCTGAAAAGCAAGATTGCTCTCGAGCTTAGTAACATATCGGTGGTTCGTGATGTTCCGAATATCTTCTCGGAAGTATTACCAGGTTGTCACCTGGCCGCTATGTTGAGTTCGTGATCAAGTTGGTTTTCTTATAAATCACCCCTTCTCCAAGAATCTGTGTTGTATACCCCTGAGCTAGTTGGTTAAGCTAAGCAACAACTTGCAGAGTTGGAAGATAAAAGCTTGTCCGACTTAGCTCATGTTAAGGGATATCCTGTATATGAGTTGAAGAAAGATGATATCCCCATTGATTGATCCTCGAAACCAGTTGTTGGAGCTATCGTCTTGCGAAAACTTTGATTTGAGTGTGGGCTATTCTCAAATCAAATCAGAACCAACGATGTTCGTAATGTTGTCTTACTCGTGGATTTTCCTCGAGCATACACCATTATATCTTTTAGGTCTGACCAATGCTATCACTTGTTCACATAATTATGGAATTCCATCTTCATGGGAATCTTGATGAATTGTTGTTGAGCCCATCGACAACATCCTTGTCTTCCCCATAATTTTGTTGAACATTAAGCAAGTGTTGGAAACTTTTTAAAGCATTTGTTCATGCTAGCTCATGAAGCCTATGTTTGGACGAAAGAAGTGAGTCCCTCTAATTCATGTGCATTTGATGCAAGTTGCCGCCATGAGTTTGAGAAGTCTTATTTTACCTCCTCCGGAATCATCCCAAGTCAGTCATGCACACGTGCGAAGTATTCTGTGGTCTGGAGACTTGCAACCTTCATTCCATATGTGTCCCGGGCACACCAAGCCACTGATTGATTTGTTCAAGGAGAAGAAGTTCCTTCATAAGAGCTAATCATATGACTTATGATAGGACTTCGCTATCCTCGTTGATGGTTCCCCACCTGAACTCGGTAGTGTTTTATTATAACACTACCATGGGATAATGTTTGTCTGGGACAACGTGTTCGCATGTTTGTAGCAGAACCAGCTCATGTTTTGGAGCTTACTATCGTAGTTCATTTCCCGAGAATCTCGCAACGTCGTCTCGTCGATTTGTGTTGCAAACTATCTTTTTCTTCCTAGACTCGATGAGTCTGGAATATCCTGACATTAACCAGATCTGAATCTCAGGCAGATATGATGGTTGGAACATTTCCCAAGAACTATAATACTGGTCTCACCGTAACCGGTAAAATGGATGTCATGGCCAACACACCCAGCCGGAAGACCTACTATTGTGGTATCTTGATTGAAGAAGTTGGCCACCTCCCCATAAGGATTTCGTAGGATTTACTCCATAGTTATTCCTTATGGATTCTTGTGCTCCCGAAGTCCGACCTCTTACTTGATGTTCTGGGTACCAAACCTTTTTAATTAATGGCTTGCACCAGCACATCAAGGAGAACATTAGAAGCAGAGTGCTAAATGTCTCTCGGTCGATCATCCAGATTTAGTTCCCTTGGCCCCGCTAAGGTGAAATCTGAGAAAGTGTTATCTTCCTTTGCATCTGCATCGTCCATTGCTATTCATCATGGTGGTATGTTGTGTTGTCAGCACCCTTGACACGGATGTTGGTAAAACCATGATGAATATGGAAATGCTCAAGTTCTTGAGAGCACCCACAAGCGCTAGGTGTTATCATCGGCACTAACTGGGATTGCTCTCAGTTTCCTCGGTTATGCTATAACCATTCCAATAGTGGAATCACTCTCTGCTGTTGGGTTTCTCCCCAGTTACTAGGATCATTTCCAGCATTTGTATTTTGTTCCCAGCTTGCACCGTCATTGTGCCATCCTATCTTGGGTCCCATCCATTTCCGATGATAAGCAAAATCATCCTCTGTGTTGTCTTCAACAAGGTAATCCACATCATCCATTCTAATCCGGTTATGCCATTCTACCGAACCCCTTTTAAATGATCGCTCGAGAATTGCCTTAGGCTGGTATAAAGAGTTTCAATGATCTTCGAATCAAAGGAAATTCTTTTGCCACTTAAGGGAATATTTCTATGAGTCTCCTCTCCCAAGGTGCCCCGTTATGGAATCATGGCAGTTTATCCTCGCTACTTGAAACCCTCGACGAATTGCCTTCCTCTAAAATGTCTCGCTGTGGTATCATGGCAACTCAAACTCTCGCTACGTTGACAACCGATTACACCCTCTTAGGTGTGGAATTGTTGTCTACCTAGTGAACCCTCGTCATCTGTTTCACCCCATTCCTCTAGATGTGTGCTTTGTATCTCAGCTTGAGAGATGCTTTTATGACTCACCCCGCGAGCTGATCCTAAGTTGTTTGATCTTCGAGAAGATCGATCCTTCTAGAGTTTTCCCTTTTTACTCGTTGTCATGTTGGATGTAGTTCTCAGAGCAAGACTTCGAGACAATGATGGTGAACGAATCAACGTTCATTTGAAGAGCAACCTGGATCGTGAAGATTATATTAGTTTTGCGCTTCCCTTTCATCTTACCCTACGCTTGAATCTCGGGACGAGATTCTTGTTTAGTGGGGGTGAGCTGTCACATCCCTAGTTCTGGCCTGGCCTATGCTAGCTTCCATGTGAGCATCATGTTTAAATTCAAATGAAACTTGAATTGAGGAATTTTCAAAAGCCTCAGAAAACCTCTAAAAAAATAACCAACATTTAAATCCTCTCAAATGAATCCAAGAAAATGTTCCTGCTATTCTATAGAATTATTGGAAAGAGGTAAAATTCAAACCAATATTTTTGGAGTCACAGAAATATTTGTTTTGGCCATTTGAATTAATTCAATAACTATTTGCATTGGATATATATTTTATATATAATTAATATATGTCCAATAATTCTGGAACATTTTATGTGGTTTAGTATATTTTAGTTCTAGCCACATAATTATTTTCAGGATTTTATAAAATGGTTTAGTATTTCTACTAAACCAAAACAAAACAGAACAAAATAGAAAACAATAAATAGAAAGAGAGAGAGAGAGCTACCTGGCGCCTACCTGTGCGGCCTGCTGCTGAAGCCGGCCCAGCCCATCTCCACTCCCCCCTGTCGTCTTCCTCGCGCCAGTAGGCAGCGCGCGTGGCCGACGCACGCCGGCACACGCTCGGCCACCTCCTGCCTCCCTGCTTGCCTCCGCTACTCCCTGGAGACGCCACGCACCCCCCCCCCTCGACCCTCTCTCACTCTCCCGTGTCTCTCCCTCGTCTGCCCTCTCTCCCAAGCACCACCGAGCGGAGCTCGTCGCCACCGCTCATCGCCTACGTAGCCACAGCCACCGCCCCGCCTCGCCGACGCCCCAGGGAGCTCCGCCACCTCGCTCCCTACCTCCTCACCGAGCCACACGACCGGAAGGGCCCTGAAGCGCCGCCCCGATGCTTTTCTCCTCCTCGGCCGCCGGAGATCCGCCTCGCCGCCCCGCTCGCTCCGATGCTTCCCCAAGCTCACCGACTCGCCCGTCGCGATCTACGTGAGCTTCTGATCATCCTCCCCCTCTCAGTTCTCTCTCTGGCACGCCGTAGCCGCCTCGCCCCTCTCGCCCGACTGCGCCGCCGCCTGCACTCACCGCCGACACGACTCCGGCGACCATTTGGTCCGGGCGTCGTGTCCAACATGCTCGCTGCCTCGCGTAGCTGCTGTAGGTGCCACGAACGCGATACCACGGCCGCTGCAGCCCCGTAGCCAGAAACACCCGAACGCCGGCGCCGCCTCGAGCTCGTTTTCGAGGAGCTCCGGCCGTCCCCGCTGCTGCCGCAAGCCTCCCTGGATGTGGGCGAGCCCCAGCTCCCCGCGCGTGCGCTCGGCCGCCCGTTTGGTCGCCGGAGACGCAAACCCGAGGCTCGCCACCGCGGCTGGCCTCGCCGGCGTCAAGCCGCCGGTAGGTTTGACCCACTTTGACCACGGCGGGACCCCCCCTGTGTCCATGACAGGTGGGGCCGGCCTGTTAATTAGGCTAGGATTAGTGTTAACTAAATATTAGTTAGACTAATGACCTGACATGCGGGACCCACTGGTCAGGTTTGACCAGCAGCAGCGTCTGTTGACCTGCTGACGTCATAGGGACGCAATGCTGACGCAATAAGTATTTTCTGGATTTATTTTTATACAGGAAATTCCAGAAAATAACCAAAACTTCTAAAATTCATAGAAAATCAACCGTAGCTCCAAATCAAATAAATTATATATGAAAAATTATCAGAAAAATTCAAGGAATCCATCTGTACCATTTTCATGCATGTTTGAACAATGTTTGTCCTCTGTTTTGGACAAAACAAATAAATGGCACTTAAACAATCATATATGGAGTTGGAATTTGAATCTTGTATTCAAACCAACTTCATTTAAATCATAGCTAGGTGCATTAGCCCAAAACACATTCATATTGCCATGTCATAGCAGGCATCATATTGTGCATTGCATTGATCGTGTTTTTTTTGTGTTGCCGGCATTTGTCCCCTCTCGAGAGACGTGGTTTCGACGATGAGATCGATGACACTGATGAAGAGCTATATTATCTTCAGAAGTGCCAGGCAAGCAAAACACCCTTGTTCATTCTGATACAATCCCACTCTCTCGCTCCTGCTCTATTTTACTGCATTAGGACAACAACGATTCATCTATTACTTGCTGCGGTAGCTGAACCCCTTTATCCTTGGCATGACCTGTCATTCCACAGTAAATAGATGAAACCCACTAGCATGAGTAGGAGTTGTTTGAGCCTTGTTGTGCCTACTCATTCATGCTTGTTGTCATGCCTGCTACTGCTTAGAGTTGAGTCGGGTCTGATTCATCGAGGATGAATCAGAGGTGCGTGAACATGTCCTACTGTGTGTGAGCTAAGTGTGTGAACATGATTTGGTAAAGGTAGCGATGAGAGGCCATGTAGGAGTACATGGTGGGTTGTCTCATTGCAGCCGTTCTCAGGAACTGAGTTTTGTGTTTGTGATCCATGATACAGTTACTACCACGCATTGGGCCCGATACCAATGGACCCTCTCGGCTTCTTAATCACCCTTGTCCTCTGTCCAGGAGTTGCAAGTAGTTTCTGGTGTTTGTAGTATGCTGGAGGCCGTGCGCAGCGCTGACCGTAGGGGTGGGCTGTGATGCGGTAGGCACGTGGCCGGGTAAACCGGGCGCCCGTTTGGTGTCACGGAACCCTGTTCACATCGTTTGGGGCTGTGAGCGAAACTTCGGCCGGATCTCCTCATGGATGGAACCCGAATAGGCGATAAACCTGGACTAGGGACTTGAGTGTTTAGGTAGGTCGTGGCCGACACCCACGTTGGGCTTCCGCTTGAAGGTTGCCGAGTACATGTCGTGTAAACGGCGGTAAGTGGTGAGAGCATGTGTGAAGAAGTACACCCCTGCAGGGTTAACATCATCTATTCGAATAGCCGTGTCCGCGGAAAAGGACTTCTGGGTTGCCTATAACAGTTCATAGACAAGTGAAAGTGGATACTCTAAAATACGCAAGATAAGCGTGAGTGCTATGGATGGCGTTCTCGTAGGGAGACGGGAGCGGATCCATAGTGGTGTATTGATATGGTGAATATGTGGACTCGTGTGCGCCACCTCAAAAGAGTTCCTTGCAGTCGTAGTTAAGGATAGCCACCGAGTTAAAGCTGGCTTGCTGCAGTTAAACCCCACCATCCCCTTGTTGATAATGATGCATATGTAGTTAGTTCTGATGTAAGTCTTGCTGGGTACATTTGTACTCACGTTTGCCTATTTTATGTTTTTGTAGAGAGACTTCAGTCTCGCTAGTAGTTCCACGTGGACTTCGACGTTTAGCTTGTTACCTCAGCTACGATCTTGTGCCTCGGCAGGATCTGGTAGATAGTCAGGCTTTCAAGCCTTTTTCATTTGTAGATGTCTGTACTCAGACATACTAGCTTCTGCTTGTGCTTTGACTTGTATGCTCTGAATGTTGGGTCATGAGACCCCTGTTTGTAATATCTTGCTCCCCGGAGCCTATTGAATAAATACTTGAGTCGTAGAGTCATGTTGTGATGCCATGTTGTATTTGCACATATCGAGCATATTGTGTGTATGTTATTGAAATGCTTGGTATGTGTGGGATCTGACTATCTAGTTGTTTATCTTTAGTAGCCTCTCTTACCGGGAAATGTCTCCTAGTGTCTCCACCGAGCCATGGTAGCTTGCTACTGCTCCGGAACACTTAGGCTGGCCAGTATGTGTCCTTCTTCGTTCCTGTGTCTGTCCCTTCGGGGAAATGTCACAAGATGAATTCCGGAGTCCTGCTAGCCCAGTGCTACAGCCTGGATTCACTCGCTGATGACCGACACGTTCGATGTTGGGTCATGGATGCCTGTCCCTGTAAGTTTGTGCCACTTTGGGTTTACGACTAGCCATGTCAGCCCGGGCTCCTTATCATATGGATGCTAGCGACACTATCATATACGTGTGCCAAAAAGGTGCAAACGGTCCCGGGCAAAGGTAAGGCGACACCCGTGGGGATACCGTGCGTGAGGCCGCAAAGGGATATGAGGTGTTACATGCTAGATCGATGTGGCATTGAGTCGGGGTCCTGACACATTCACAAGGATTTGCATAGTCACTTAACAACATCATATCAAGGTTCTGGTTCAACTGAGAACATACTAAAAGTAGTAGAAACAGAATTGAGGCTTGAAACTATCAATTCTATAAGTCTATGGATTAGTAACACGTCATCCTAATAGATAGATGAGAAGGCCTAGTTCTTAATCCCTGTAGAAGAGAAGAGGTTGACTCAGATTAGAAGGCCATGAGGTATAAGGAGTAAAAAGAGCCTTACGTTCCATCCCACAATCAATTCCCTTACATAACTAAAGCATTTCTAGGCACAACTTTGACCAGTTTGGCTTGGTAATCCTACAGGCAGTCAGACTCTGATACCAAAGCTGTCAGGACCCCGACTCAATGCCACATAGATCTAGCATGTAACACCTCATATCACTTTGCGGCCTCACGCACGGTATTCCCACGTGTGTCGCCTTACCTTTGCCCGGGACCGTTTGCGCCTTTTGGCACACGTATATGATAGTGTCGCTAGCATCCATATGATAAGGAGCCCGGGCTGACATGGCTAGTCGTAAACCCAAAGTGGCAAAAACTTACAGGGACAGGCATCCATGACCCAGCATCGAACGTGTCGGTCAATAGCGAGTGAATCCATGCTGTAGCACTGGGCTAGCAGGACTCCGGTGAACCGGGCTGTAGCGGGCTAACAGGACTCCGGTATTCATCGCGTGACATTTCCCCGAGGGGACAGACACAGGAACGAAGAAGGACACATGCCGACCAGCCTAAGTGTTCCAGAGCAGTAGCAAGCTACCATGGCTCAGTGGAAACACTAGGAGATATTTCCCGGTAAGAGAGGCTACCAAGGATAAACAACTAGGTTGTCAGACCCACACATACCAAGCATTTCAATAACATACACACAATATGCTCAATATGTGCAAATACAACATGGCATGACAACATGACTCTACGACTCAAGTATTTATTCATTAGGCTCCGAGGAGCGAGATATTACAAACATGGGTCTCACGACCCAACATTCAGAGCATACAAGTCAAAGCACAAGCGGAAGCTAACATGTCTGAGTACAGACATCTACAAATGAAAAAGGCTTAGAAGCCTAACTATCTACCAGATCCTGCCGAGGGCACAAGATCGTAGCTGAGGTATCAAGCTAAACGTCGAAGTCCATGCGGAACTACTAACGAGACCGAAGTCTCTCTGCAAAAACATAAAATAGGCAAACGTGACTACAAATGTGCCCAGCAAGACTTACATCAGAACTAACTACATATGCATCATTATCAACAAAGGGGGTGTTGGAGTTTAACTGCAGCAAGCCAGCTTTGACTCGGTGGCTATCCTGAACTACGACTGCAAGTAACTCTTTTGAGGTGGCGCACACGAGTCCACATATTCACCATATCAATACACCACTATGGATCCGCTCCCGTCTCCCTACGAGAACGCCATCCATAGCACTCACGCTTATCATGCGTATTTTAGAGTATCCACTTTCACTTGTCTATGAACTGTTATAGGCAACCCAGAAGTCCTTTTCCGCGGGCACGGCTATTCGAATAGATGATGTTAACCCTGCAGGGGTGTACTTCTTCACACACGCTCTCACCACTTACCGCCGTTTACACGACATGTACTCGGCAACCTTCAAGCGGAAGCCCAACGTGGGTGTCGGCCACGGCCTACCTAAACACTCAAGTCTCTAGTCCAGGTTTATCGCCTATTCGGGTTCCATCCATGAGGAGATCCGGCCGGAGTTTCGCTCACAGCCCCAAACGATGTGTACAGGGTTCCGTGACACCAAACGGGCGCCCGGTATACCCGGCCACGTGCCTACCGCATCACAGCTCACCCCTCCGGTCAGCGCTGCCCACGGCCTCCAGCATACTACAAACACCAGAAACTACTTGCAACTCCTGGACAGAGGACAAGGGTGATTAAGAAGCCGAGAGGGTCCATTGGTTTCGGGCCCAATGCGTGGTAGTAACTGTATCATGGATCACAAACACAGAACTCAGTTCCTGAGGACGGCTGCAATGAGACAACCCACCATGTACTCCTACATGGCCTCTCACCGCTACCTTTACCAAATCGTGTTCACACACTTAGCTCACACACAATAGGACATGTTCACACATCTCTGATTCATCCTCGATGAATCAGACCTGACTCAACTCTAAGCAGTAGCAGGCATGACAAACAAGCATGAATGAGTAGGCACATCAGGGCTCAAACAACTCCTACTCATGCTAGTGGGTTTCATCTATTTACTGTGGAATGACAGGTCATGCAAAGGATAAACGGGTTCAGCTACCGCAGCAAGTAACAGATGAATCGTTGTTGTCCTAATGCAGTAAAATAGAGCAGGAGCGAGAGAGTGGGATTGTATCAGAATGAACAAGGGGGTTTTGCTTGCCTGGCACTTCTGAAGATAATATAGCTCTTCATCGGTGTCATCGATCACATCGTCGAACATCGTCTACTGAGAGGAGACAATACCGGCAACAGAGAAAGAACACAATCAATGCAATGCAACAATATGATGCATGAGTGTGACATGGCAATATGCTGTGGTTTGAGCTAATGCAACTAGCAACCAGATTAAATGAAGTTAGTTTGAACCCTGGGTTCAAATTCAAACTTCATATGTGAAGCTTTAAATGCCATTTATATGATTTGGCCTAAACAGCAGCTATAAGTTGTTCTAACATGCATGAAAATGATACAGATGGATAAATTGAATTTTTCTGATCATTTTTCATATATAAATTATTTAATTTGGAGCTACGGTTGATTTTCTATGAATTTTAGAAGTTTAGATCATTTTCTGGAATTTCCTGTATAAAAATAAATCCAGAAAATACTTATTGCGTCAGCATTGCGTCACTATGACGTCAGCAGGTCAACAGATGCTGCTGCTGGTCAAACCTGACCAGTGGGGTCCACTGGTCAGTGACTGGGGCTGGTTAGTGCCGCTGACGTGTGGTTCCAGTCAACGGCCACGTTAGCTTGGTCAAAGCTGACGCGTGGGGCCGCTCTGGTTTAGTTAATCCTAAACAGATATTAAACTGGGGTTAATTAGGGCGTGGGGCCTAGGTGTCAGTAAGCTAGGAGGATTAACTAACTACGTCATTAGCACTAACTAATCTACCACGTCACCGGATTAACCCCGGCGATAACCGGAGCGCGGCGGCGATGCCCGTTCGGCCAACTCCGGCGTCGGGAGGACACGTGGCTTGGCGTGTTCGAAAGTCTGCGGTGCGGCGCATCTACTGGTGGCCGCAGTGTGCATTGGGGCGGCCTGTGAGGGCAGCGGCGACGAGCCGGGCGGCGGCCGGAGCTCGGAGGTGTGTAGGAGCGGGGCTGCAGGGTGCAAGCGGGCAAGGGGAGGCGCTAGCGAGGCTCAGCGCGGGGCGGAAAACTTGGTGGACATGCACCCGGGACCAAATGGTCACCAGAGCGTCGGCGGCGGTGAGTACGGGAGGCAGCGGGTTTCGGTCATCGGCAAAGCGGCAGCTGCGGCGTGCAAACGAGAGAACGGAGAGGGGGAGAAGGAGCAGTAGCTCACGGTGGTTGCGGCGGGCGTCGGAGCGGGCTCGAGGAAGGCCGGAGCTGGGCGGGGCGGCGAGACCGATCTCCGGCGGCCGAGGAGGGGGAAAACGTCGGGGGCGGCGCTCCGGGGCTCTTCCAGTCGCATGGCTCGGTGGTGTGGTCGAGGAAGAAGTGGCGGAGCTTCTGGGCGCGTCGGCGAGGCGTGGGGTGGCTGGTGGTCGCGGCAGAGCACGGCGGCGCCCTCTGGTGCGCTCGGGAAGAGAGGGGGAGGGAGCCAGAGGAGGGGAGGAGCTGCGGGCGTGAGAGAGAGAGGTATGGGGGGGTGCGTGGCGTCGTCTGGAGCCGTCCAAGGCGTCGGCAGAAGCAGGAGGTGGCCGCGGCTCGGCTGTGCGCGCGCCACGCACGATGCCAGAAGGCATGGGGAAGACAATGCGCGAGAAGGTGGGCTGGGCTGGCCAACCAGGCCAGCCAGGTGGCTTTGGTGGGCGCCAGGTAAGTTCCAGGTAAGTCTCTCTCTCTCTTTTATTTTCTATTTTCTATTATTTCTGTAATCTTTGTGGCTTTATTAAAAATACAAAAACGTTTTCAAAAATCCTGAAATTAGTTGTGGGCTCTGTTAGAATTATTCCTAGCAGCCCACACTTAAGTTCAGAATTAATTGAGCACTTAAAATAATATATAGCATTTAAATACCCAACTTCAAATACTATATGATTTAATTCAGTGACCAAATATGTCATGGAAAAATGTGCAACACCTCTGGTTATGGTTCTAGCATCTTCCAGAAATGATGAACATTTTTAAAAGCCATTTGGAGTCACTAAAAATATTTTAGTTGAACCTAGTGAATACCTTTGATGCTAGGGTTGAGGCAATCCCCATTTCAAGTTTATTTAAATTATAAACATGATGACAAGAGAAACAAGCAAAGGCAGCAGGGGCTGAGCTAGGGCTGTGACAGAGCAAGAAGAGGAAGTTGGTTTCTGGCGACTACTTTCCGGTAGAGCTCCCTGAAGCCGCCGCCAAGAAGGTCCCCAAGATCAACACCAAGGGTGCTGAGGGCAGTCTGCTCCGACAAGCCCTAGGGTTTGTTCCGTTGAAGCAGACGCTCCCGACAAGTTTTGCTCCGGAAAGCTTGCCGGGGAACATCAAGCTCCGGCTGAGCCGCAGGTTCTTGCCGTAGAAGCGGCTGTTCCCGCAGCAGCATATGTGCCTTTAGTCCTTGTTGTCGAGCCACAAGCTCCAGCATGGGCACAGCAGATTGTCTATTTCCTTCAGACAGGAGAACTTCCCGAAGAGCAAGAAGAAGCGGAAAGAGTAGCCCGGCAATCAAGTATGTACCAGTTTGTCGACAACACACTATACAGAAGAAGATTCAACGATGTGAAATTGAAGTGTATTCACCGGGAAGATGGACAAAGGCTGTAGGCGGAGATACATGGAGGCATATGTGGCCACCACATTGGCGCAAGAGCACTTGCCGGCAAAGCGTTCCGGCAAGGTTTCTTTTGGCCGACAGCCCTCCAGGATGCAACTGCACAAGTAACCAAGTGCGAAGCGTGCCAGTTCCATTCCAAGCAGATACACCAGCCATCTCAAGCTCTCCAGATGATCCCTTTATCCTGGCCATTTTCGGTCTGGGGGCTCGACATCCTCGGCCCCTTCCCCCGAGCTGTCGGGGGCTTTGAGTACTTGTACGTTGCAATCGACAAGTTCACAAAGTGGCCGGAAGTGAAAGCAGTGAGGAAGGTGACAGCACAGTCAGCAGTCAAGTTCTACAGGTCGATTGTTTGCCGTTTCGAGGTCCCTAATAGGATCATCACCGACAACGGCACACAGTTCACGAGCCGCACCTTCATGCAGTATGTCCAAGATCTTGGCGCCAAGGTCTGCTTCGCTTCTGTTGCTGATCTGAGAAGCAATGGTCCAGCGGAGAGGGCAAATGCTGAAGTGCTGCGCGGGCTCAAGACCAGGACTTTCGACAGGCTGCACAAGTGCGGAAAGAACTGGATCGAGGAGCTGCCGGTGGTTCTTTGGTCGATCAGGACGACGCCAAATCGAGCCACTGGCCAGACACCTTTCGCTCTAGTCTATGGAGCAGAGGCAGTTCTCCCCATGGAACTCGTATAAGGATCGCCTCGAGTGCTCGCTTATGATGAGTTTGAGCAAGAGCAGATGCGACAAGACGACGCGCTGCTCCTTGAGGAGGATCGTCTTCAGGCTGCTGTACGAGCTGCTCGATACCAGCAAGCTTTGCACCACTACCACAGCCACAAAGTTAATGCCAGAAGTCTCAAGGAAGGCGACCTTGTTCTTCGGCGCGTTCAGTCCGCCAAGAATTCCAACGAGTTGACGCCAAAGTGGGAAGGCCCTTATCGGGTGAAACGAGTCACTAGGCCTGGCGCTGTCCGCCTTGAGACCGAAGATGGTTCTCCGGTGAGCAACTCCTGGAACATTGAACATCTTCGTAAGTTTTACCCGTAAGGCGCGGTGGCCGGAACCTGTTCCGGCAACCACCTTTTGTACAAGCCTTGCCGCTGTTGCATGTAACCCTTTGTACAAAGCCAGGTGCAGACCCCGTGCATAAATAAAGCCCATGTGCTCCGCACATCCTGTCGATTTCATGCTTTCTGTTTTTTGCATGTGTTATCTGACACTTTGTGCAGCACCTTCCCTCGGTAAGCAATAACGAGCCTTAAGGCTCCATATTTTTATTTTCTCTTCTTTCTTTTTCTCAAGAAAAGGGAAGGTTCCCTCGCACACAAGTTTGCCGGGGGGGAGGAGAAGATAATGGTGTGGACCGGGCGTCGTTCAAGAAAGTTTCGCCTTGCCGGGACGCAAACGACAGAAAAGCTAAGTTGCCAAAGTTTGAGCAATCAGTTTTAAAAATTTTAAGTTATCTTCCTCGAACGACCGTGCTTTGTATGGAAAACCTGTGCGCGGAGGAACCAACTCGTATCTAGTTGCGCCCTTACTTTGTTTCGAGTCCGCTCAACAACTTAAGTGTGCTGCGACTAGCTGCGACAAGGTTTCTTGCCGGAAGCAGCACCGCCAGCGGGCTGCTGATGTTCCGCACTCAGCGCTCGCGGCAAGGGTGCCTGCGCCGGCAAGTTCCCTGAAAGCGTAGGGTAAAAACATCCAAAGGAAGGAATCAAGTAAAGGAAATAACATAGCAGTCGATATCCAAAATAAAGTTATATTACAAGATAACTTGTCGCAGCTCTAATAGATTGTTCTCGTAACATGACTAGCAGCGACAAGAAAAGGAGAAAACAGGCGGCCTAATCTACGCGACCGCCGTCAACCCTCCTGACTTCATTCACCTTGTCCACAATGGGTGCGACAAGGGCCTGGAGCTCTTCAAGATCAGCATCCGCCGGCAGCTTCCTGAGGACGTTGGTGAGGTTGAGGCCTGGGTTGCGGAAGGCCACCTTCACCAACACCTTCTCCAGAACTCTGGCACAGATCGTGCGCGACTCGTCAGCCAGCTGCTTTGGGATCCTTTCCCGGAGTTGCTGGAGGGCCGTCGCCACGCCCTTGAAGAACAGAGTGAGCTTGGCGCTGGGCTGGAGGTTCTCATCGGAGGAGTACCCGAGACCCTCCACCCCCAGCTGCACCAGCTCCTCGTCGATGACTGCAGCGATGTTCACGAGGCCCTCTGTCCAGAGCTCCACCATCTCCCTAAAGGTGTTCTGGGTTTCGGCAGCCCTCGTTAGCAGCGCTTCGTTGGCCTTGATCTCCTCTCTCAGGGTCACCTCTTGCTCCCTGGCACTGTCCATCGTCTGAGTCAATGTAGCCAGCTTCAACTCCAGATCAGCATTGGAGTCCTTGGCGGCACTTAGCTCCTTGCCCTTCTCGACGAGGCGGCCCTGTAGCTCGCCGTGGGCAAGGGCGTCCTTCTCCCGCTCACGCTGAAGCGCGGAAAGCTCTTCGTCCCTCGCCTTGAGATCGGCCTCTAGCTGCGTCACCTTCGTCTCCAGCTCCTTCTTGGCAGCCTCAGCAGCTGCGGCAGCATCCCTCGCTTCCTTGAGGGCCCCGCCAAGTGTTTCCTCGCACGCGGCGAGCTCCTCCTCATAGCTGTAGAGATTGACCTTCCGCTGCGTCAACTCACCTTCCCGCACGGACAGCTCCTTGGCGGCAAGTCGTTGTTTCTCTTCGGCTTCAGCCTTCTCAACGAGGAAGGCCTTCCACGCCTCGACAAGCTGCGCCCTCTCCTCTGCAATGGACCAGAGGGCTTCCTGGTTGCGACTCTGAAGCTCCTCCGCATGCTTCTCAATATCTACTCCCGCCTGCGCGACAAGCGCTTCCCGAGACTCCAGCTTGGCTTGTTGGGCGCGGTAGAGCGACAGCAGCCTCTGCAGCAGCTGTTCCTCCTCAGGCTCGCCGCTGTTGTTGCTTGGCGCATCGACCAGTGTCAACCCAGTGGAGGCGAGCACTTCTCCGTCAAAAACTTCTCCTTCGACCGGCGCCCTGGAGCTTGAAGCCCAGGGGAGCTTGATGAAGACACCGTCGCCGGCCTTCAAGTAGGCGCCGGGCTGGGGCTCTTCGGAGCCTGGCGCTGCGTCAGCGGTGGAGGGATCGGCGGTCGGCGTAGCGCCTTGCGCTCCTGCGGCCTCAGGGTCGTCAGTGCGATCGCCGGACCCCTCGCCAGATCCTGCGCCAGCAGCCTTGGCGGCCTCTTCGCCGGTGGGGTCATCAGCGCCGGCCTCTTCTTCGGTGGCCGCGGCGTCGACAGTATTGTCGCGCGCGTTCTCCTCGCCGGTGGCCTCGGTCTCCATCGGCTCCGTGGAGGGTGGATCTGGCGGGCGGAAGAGGGAGAAGAGTCAAGCAAATATCCAAAAGAGACAATCAGAAGAAGAACCCAAGGGAAGTTTCAAGTAAAAGGGATTACCTGTACTGGGATCTACAGTCATGGGCTCTGCCAACGGGGGATCGCTGGTGCTGCCCCTTGCTGGAGACTCCTCCCTTGTCGGGGACTTCTCCCTTGCCGGAGAACGCTCCCTTGCTGGGGAATCCTTCCTTGGCGGCATAGTCGAAGCAGACAGTATCTCAGGGGCGGCTTCAGGAGGCTCTTGGTGAGGCTGTTCTGCTCCTACACAAGCAAACCAACAGTCAGATGTCAACAAAGGAAAGAACACCCATGCGCGTCCAACAGCGAGAAGTAAACCATATACTTACGCTGGGGGCTGCGCTGGGGGCTGCTTCGGGGAGTAGTTGCCGGGTCCGGCAAGGTGGTCTCGGGCGCGCCCCCTGCTGTCGCGGTGGGCTCGTCCTCGATGACAATCACTGGAGCCTTGGCTCTCTTCGCCGCTCTCTGGGCCAGGGTCCTGAAAAGGAAACAGTTCAGAGTAAAGCAGGTCAGATACAAGACAAAGACAGCAAGGAATCGAAGAACTACAAATACAACAAAAAGGCTTACTCCTCTTCTTCCTCGTCGGAGCTGAGTGCGGAGAGGTCGAAGTCAGGCCCACCTTCGGCGCGACGAGGCGGAGGGGTAGGTGCCCTTGGCCGCTTGGCGGGGGCAGCAGTAGTAGTCTGGGACGACCCCGCTCCAGTTGCCGCCGCGGTGCGAGGCGCTCCCGCGGCAACATTACTTGTCGCGGCGGAGCGCGTCACGCGGCGCGACGGCTGCTGACCCGTCTGCCGCCCTGCTACATCGCCGGCCTTGCGGAGACGCCTTCTTGGTGGAGCTGGGGGCTGCGCTGATGGCTTCACTTGCGGCAAGCAGCCTGGAGATGGCGGGCCGCTCGCACCCTCAGCAGGTTCACTCGACTCGGCTTCAGATTCGGCAAGCGCTTCCTTGCTGTCAAGCCACTCTCGCTCGGCAAGGCTTGTCGCCTCTGCTGCCTCTGCTTCCTCCATGGTGAACCCAAATTCACCCGCAGCGGCGGCTGCCGCCGCCTCTTCTGCTCTGGTGGCTATGCGCTGCATCTCCTCATCGGTGGTGTCGCGGGTGAGGCTCTTCTGCTCATTGGGGCGGAACACCACCTCCACCAAGCCATCAAAAAACTGCTGCACAACATCGTCTGCAGGCTCCTGCCAAGTGGGAACGATTCCATGCGAGTCGCACTGCGGCATCATTGCACGGATGCGGCCAAGCGAAGAGTTGTTACACAGCGGAACGACACCCGCCGGCAATCTGAACCACTCGGGATGATTGGGGTCGTGCTTGAACAGCTCCTTGAGCATCGCATCCAGCTCCAAGACAGCGAAATTGAAGTTGAGGCCTGGGCGCAGCCTCATGATGTCCGCCGGACCCCCGAACAGCCAGGCGGGTCTCCCCCTCTCCTGCAGAGGGGCGATGCGGCGGCAAAGAAAGTCCGCGCCAACAGCGCCTACGGTGAGCCCGGCAAGCCTGAGTCGCAAGATCCGGGTGGTGGCGATCTTCAGCTTACCGTCGTCCGCGGCCAGAGCGCTCCAATCATTGCCGTGCACTGCTGGGGTTTGGCGCAGGGCAGTAAACGGCTGCGGGTTCTCCTCGATGATCCAGCACCATTCTGCTCTCCACTCCTCCCATTTGCTGCGGAGCTCCCCCTCCAGATAAGCCTCCTTCTTGCCGGTTCTCGAGATCCAGGCGATCCCGCCAGATAAGGGCTCTCCTCTCTCGACCCGGGGCATGAAGTAGTGGCGGAAAAGGGCTACATTTGGGTGGACTCCGACAAAGTTTTCGCAGAGATGTGCAAAAACCGCCATGGTCAGGACAGCATTGGGGGTGAAATCAAGGAGGTGGAACCCGTAGGTGTTCATGATGTCACAGAAGAACTCGGAGAAAGGCGGGAAGAGCCCGTAGTAGAAGAACAGTACGAAGAAGGGGTATCCGTTTGGAACCCGTTTCGAAGCGGCGGCGGAGAGTACCTTCGTGCGCGGATGAGCTCGCGTCTCCGTCGACCAGAAGAGGTAGTACCACTCCCTCAGCTTCGCTGCGGCGAGCTCGGAGGGGAAAGTTGCCCGCTCCTTCCGCAGCGCCTCAAGCCGCAGCGCCTCGGCCGACTTCGCGCCCTTCCCAGTTTTCAGAGCCATGGCGGAGGTGGTGTGGGAGATCGAAGGCGTTGGCGGCGACGGCGGCGATGGGGGCGGAGCGCTGCTCTCTTTCGGCTTTGGAAGCGGAGGGGAGCGGCGGAGATTTCGGAGATAGGAACAGCAAATGGCGAAGGTGGGGAAACTGCCCCTGTTTCCCCTGCTTATAAAGAGGGACAAGGCGAACGTTACGCTTTTTCCGAATAATGAACCACCCACGACCTCTCCCACGATGCCGCATTCGACGCGTGCCGTTAGGGGAGAGCGCGGTGGATGCGGAGTAAGATACGGCGTGGACCCAAGCCGCGCGTGCCCGTGCACTGTTTTGGGCCTGGCCCAATAGCGCTCGGCACCGTGTGTGGCCCAGGCCCGGGGGCTCCTGTCGGTGTACTAGTGTAGGGGTACACTAGTATCCCGAACTTGTGCACGGGCAGTCGCAGCGCCCCGCGGCAAGGCTTGACGGGTGCCCGCCAAGGTCCTCCGTGGTTCCTTTGGAGCCATTCAAGAACAAAGTGTTCAAGCCGAGAAGACAAGCCCCCGACAAGAGGAGCTTGCCGGGAAGGACAAGGCCCCGGCAAGAGGAGCTTGCCGGGAAGGCCAGCCAATGCATTTCAAGGAACTTGCCGCGACGCGCCACGCGTCCCGGCAAGACCCGGCGAGCGACAAGCTTCCGGACGCGACAAGACAACGGCCGCGGCAAGACGCTTGCCGCGGCAGGATGCCACTCTGTACCTACGCTCCAGCGCATCCGTCAACGTGTCGCCCTGGGACCGTTCCAGGCGCGCGTGGCGAGAGGCTGTGCAGCCAAGCGGTGCGAGGTGGCAAGCGGAGATGACGAGATGACCATCGTGGCAAGCGGTGGCGCCCCTAAAGGTCACTTTTTTTGCACTGTTTGGGCGACACAGACGGGCATTTAATGCCTTTATCCCCTGCCGTCAGGGGTAGGTATGATACACTGTGCAAGTAGGTGTACCAACCGCAGTTCTTTTACATTTTTACCCTCGCCTGCGTTGCCACCTGTCGGTGACCCCTTGAGCATATAAAAGGAGGCCCATGTGCAACGTAGAGGAGGGTTCGAAACCAGAAAACACTCACGCTCGGTTTTGTAGCTCTCAACGCTCCTGAGCAAGAACACAATATGATCCGACAAGCAGCAGTAGGAGTATTATCTCTCCGGAGAGCTCCGAAGCTGGGTAAAATCGCTCGTGTGCTTCGCCTCGGTCCGCTCTTCATGCGATCTCCGCCCCCCGCCGGACCAAAAAGGGGCCCTGCCCCATAGGTGTTCGTTCCCACGACAACCGCGCTACTGCCAAAACCTATCTCCCACCACCCACGCTCTCCTCTATCCGATCCACACTCACACTCACTCTATCTCCCCCTCACCCCCCCCCCCCGCGCTGGTCCTCCCCCGCCAGCCGCCGTTGCCTACCCCTCCTCCCTCTGCGCCGCCGTCATCTCCTCCTCCTTGCTGGACTCGGTACCGCCCTCCTCCTCTGTCCTCCCTCGACTCGCCGCCGGCCGGCCCTTCCTTGCTCTGCCCTTCCTCCTCCGTCCTACTCTCTCCTCCTTCCTCCAGTCGCCCCTCCTTCTCCCTCCTTCCTCCTCCATCCACAACCCCTCCTCGCTACTAAATTTTGATTTAGTAGGCTAGTTCATATGCGACATTTTGATTTAGTTCATATGATTTAGTTCATTTAGTAGGCTAGTTGATTTAGTAAGCTAGTTGATTTAGAACATTTTGATTTTGTTGATTTAGTAGGCAAGTTGATCTAGTAGGCTACTTGATTTAGTTGATTTATAGAACATTTTGCTTTAGTTAATTTAGTAGGCAAGTTGATTTAATAGGCTAGTTGATTTAGTTGATTTATAGAACATTTTGATTTAGTTGATTTAGTAGGGTAGTTGATTTAGTTGATTTATAGAACATTTTGATTTAGTTGATTTAGTATGCTAGTTGATAGCTCTAAAGATTTGGCACCACCTAGCTATCTCTTAGGATTATAATTTTCCATCAAATTGCTTCTCGCGGAAGAAGAATCAAATTGCTTCTCGCAGAAGATTTGGCATTTGGATGTTGGTTCTATTCTAGAAGGTGTTAGTAAGCTATGAAAAATAAGTGAAGAAGAACCAAAAAAATCACATGCTACTGTTTTTCTTTCATGTGAAGTGGGTCGTTAATCCTTTTCTCATATTTCTTTAGGAAAATGGCGCCACCACCACCACCACCATGTCGATTATGCAAGTCAAGGTGCGCAAGCAGCCTTGCAACTGGCAAGCTGTTCGACATCTACTTCCAGCCAAGTTTTCGTCATGCGGCGGTAAGAAATTATATGAAATGTAACAACTATTTTATTTTTAGTGTTGGCATTACTGCATTGTGTCATTTTTCTTTTTTACACAGATCGTTCCATGCAATGTGAGGTTGAAATTCAACAAGCTAACAAGAGACACTATGACATTTGAGGCTTCTAGGGGGTCGTACACTATGGAGGTCGAGAAAGGACGCAATATTTCGCAGATTGGAGGAGACGGATGGACCCCTTTCCTTGCCCGCATGCGTCTTACTGGTGGTGAGTTGATCAGCTTCTCCTTCAGGGCAGAAAGACCCAAGCTGGTTGTCATTTATATCAACCTGGTGGAAGATGATGAAGATAATGAGGACCCACTCGATGAAGATGATGAGGACCCACTTCATGAAGCCATCATAGCTCAAAGAATGAGGCTGAGCGAGGAGGAGGTGTGCAACCTATGGGACATAATTCCGCCACATGCTGACTTTGTCGGGGTGCCATTCGTGACCCGCCTGACAAGTACCATGCTCGATCGACATGATATGGTATGTTATACTTACAAATGCAAATTATCCGATGATATGCTTAGTGTAGAGTCCAATGATATGTTGTGTGGAATCTAGTCGATGATATGCTTTAGTCTAGAGTTCGATCACATGCTTATTAGTGTAGAATCTAAGGAACTATTAATAATGTAGATAATCCATATATACTTATTTGCAAGAGTATGTGCGAGTCTATTTATTAATTTATATGTTTTTTCTTTTTCAGAAGTTGGCAAAGAGCCTATCTGTGAGTTATGGTATCGAGCCCGATGAAGAAGGCACATCTGGACTACGCCTTACCGCAAGGGGCTCCATCACAACCTGTACTTACCGTGTGGACACAGACGGTCGCACACACTTAAACTCGGTTGGGTGGAAGAGATTCCTCGATGGCAAGAATCTTCGTGTTGGACAGGCCATCCTAATTACTATCAGGAACACCAACTGCCCATGCTTGAGGATGATGATCGTCTTCGATATCATCTAGAACTACATATGTGTGTGTGGCTATATCATCTAGAACTACATATGATGATCGTCGTCGATATCATTTAGAACTACATATGATGATTGTCATCGATATCATCTAGAACTACATATGATGATCATGGTCGATATCACCTAGTACTGCTTGAGGATGCATGTTAACTATATATGAAATTGTTATCTAGTACTCCCTTCATTCCAAATTACTCGTCGTGGTTTGAACCACGACGAGTAATTTGGAACGGAGGGAGTACTACCTAGTACCTATAATGCTTTATGAAATTGATATCTAGTAGTACCTAGTATCTGGACCGAAACGGGGTAGGAAGTTGGGGAAAATGATGAAAGATATAGCAGTAGAGAGGGGCTAGGAAACCGCTACAACTAACTAATAGTAGCGCTTTTCAGAAAAGCGCTGCTGATATAGTCAACTGTAGTAGCGCGGGTACCGACCGCGCTACTACTAAGAGTTAGTTGTAGCACCGTAGTAGTAGCGCGGCTGCCCGCGCTGCTGCTCGCCTCAAAACCCGCGCAACTACTAGGGTTTTCCCTAGTAGTGTCGGGACCGTAGTTAGTAGTTAGATGGGTTTCTCTCTCTTGCTGAATTCTCAATACAATGGTCTCTTGGAGATCCATATGATGTAACTCTTTTTGGGGTGTGTTTGTTGGGATCTGATGAACTTCGAGTTTATGACCAGTTATATCTTTTTATATCCATGAAAGTTATTTGAGTTTCTTTGATCTCTTATATGCATGATCTCTTATAGCCTCATATTTCTTCTCTAATATTTGGGTTTTGTTTGGCCAACTTGATCTATTTATCTTGCAATGGGAAGAGGTGCCCGCTAGTGGGTTCGATCTTACGGTGCTTGATCCCAGTGACAGCAAGGGAACCGACACGTATGTATCGTTGCTACTAAGGATAAAAAGATGGGATCTATATCTAACACAATAGATAAACGGATCATGTCTACATCATGTCATCGTTCTTATTGCATTACTCCATTTTTCCATGAACCTAATACACTAGATGCATGCTGGATAGCAGTCGATGTGTGGAGTAATAGTAGTAGATGCAGGAAGGAGTCGGTCTCAATTGCCTGGATATGTAATGATCATTGCCTGGATATCATCATAATTATTTGAACTTCTATCAATTGCCCAATAGTAATTTGTTTACCCACCATTTGCTATTTGTCTCGAGAGAAGCCACCAGTGAAACCTACGGCCCCCGGGTCTTATTTCTCATATATTTGCTTGCGATCTACTTTTCCTTTGCATTTTTATTCTGATCTACTAAACCAAAAATACAAAAATACTTTGCTACACTTCATTTTATTTGCGATCTATTTATTCAATCTATCACACTTTCTCCCGTCCACGTACTGTTTCTGGCGCCGTTACCCGAAAGGGATTGACAACCCCTTTAACACGTCAGGTTGCGAGGTGTTGTTATTTTTGTGCAGGGGCTGTTTACGTTGTGTTGCTTGGTTCTCCTACTGGTTCGATAACCTTGGTTTCATTTCTGAGGGAAATACCTACCACCGCTATGCTGCATCATCCCTTCCTCTTTGGGGAAATACCGATGTAGCTTCAAGAGACATCAGCGGCTCCGTCTCGTGGATCGCGATAATTCTTTCTCCCTGAGTTTTTTCTGGAAAAATTGGATTTTATAGTATCAGGGGTGTCGTCTGCGGGGCCACCAGGTGGGGAGAACCTACCTAGTCACGTCAGGACGGGGGCGCGCCCTGGTGGGTTGTGCCCACCAGGTGCCCCCCTCCGGTGGATCTTGGTTCCAGAAATTCTTATTTATTGTATAAAAAATCCTCGCAAAGTTTTGTTCCATTCTGAGAACTTTTATTTCTGCACAAAAACAACACCATGGTAGTTCTGCTTAAAACAACACCAGTCCGGTGTTAGTTTCATTCAAATCATGCAAATTAGAGTCCAAAACAAGAGGAAAAGTGTTAGGAAAAGTAGATACGTTGGAGACGTATCAGTGCCGTTGTCGCTTCTTATCGTCAAGATCTTTGCATTGTGTTGACGTTGGGCTTCATTTGCAAAGTCGATGACGGTTTGTTGGGTCTCACTCTTGAAGAAATATACCCAAGTGTATCTCGAATAATCATCCACAATCACCAAGCAATACTTTCTTCCCCCAAGACTATCAAAGGATGGAGGCCCAAGGAGATCCATGTGAAGGAGCTCCAAGGGCCTCTTTGAGTAGATGATGGTCATGGGTGGGTGAGCCTTCTCGTGTAGCTTTCCTTCGATACAAGCACTGCAAGCACGATCTTTGGTAAAACTAACATTTGTTAGTGCACGGACATGGTCCCCCTTGAGAATACTTTGCAAAGATCTCATATTGACGTGGGCTAAACGGCTATGCCAAAGCCATCCCACGTCAACTTTATCCATTAGGCATGTCGCGGTCTTAGTGGGTCGCTCCGAAAAGTTAATCACATAAAGACCGTTCTCAACATGCCCAACAAAGGCTACTTTAAGAGTCTTGCTCCACAAGAGGGCCACTGTATCAATATCAAAGAAAGTGGCAAATCCCATGAGTGCAAGTTGATGAACGGAAAGTAAGTTGTATGCTAGGGACTCAACAAGCATGAATTTCTCGATCGTGAGATCATGAGAAATGACAACCTTGCCAAGACCCAATATCTTAGAAGATGAGGCATCACCCCGCTCGACATTGGCGGACATAGATGAAACCTTGTGCACGTCCACCACCAAGTCCTTGCTTCCGGTCATATGATTTGTGGATCCACTATCAAGAAACCATGATCCCCCACCAGAAGCAAACACCTACAAGAGATCAATGCTTGGTTTTAGGTACCCATTTTCTAATGGGTCCTTTGATGTTAGCAACAAGGGTCTTAGGAACCCAAATAGACCATTCAATGTACTCATAAGAAGAACCAAAAAATTTGTCATAAACATGCCAATCACTAGCACGACATAACACATAAGAAGGGATAAAGTCGCCGGCTTTGTTGGAAGGAGTGGCATTGCCCTTCTTGAAACCACCACCCTTCGCATTCTTCTTCTTCTCCTTAGGGGTACCCTCTCCCTCCACAAACGTTTGCTTGAGAGGAGGAGATTGTTTGGTCTTGTCATTCTTCTTCTTTTTCTTAGACTCGGGTGAAAACCCAATCCCCTCCTTGCCCACAACTTCCTTTTGATTTCTCAAAAGGTCGTTTTCGGGGATATACCCCGCGATATGACCCGGCCAGAAGTATGACCCGGCCGGACTTGGCGCTTCACCGATGACCCGCCGGAGGACTTGCGACTCACGGGTCTGGCGGCTCACTGGTCAGATGACTCACGAGTCCGATGATTCACGGATGACCCCGACGGCGGGTCAGATAGAAGACTAGGCCCAAGGCCCAGAAGGCCGGCTCATGTTATGGTGGGCCGGCTTAAGAGGAAAGCATAAGGAATATTCCCTTACAAAGGAAGCAAGACTAGGACTCCACTTGTAATTGAGAAATCCTAATCCTACTACGACTAGTCATGTAACCCGCCCCTTCAACTTATATAAGGAGGGGTAGGGCACCCAAAAAAGGGACAAGAAACAATAGCGAGGATTAGACACAAAGGGGGAGCCGGCTTATGCGGCGACTCTCTCATGATCATAATGAGATCTAGCCACAAACAACATGTAGGGTTATTACCGGATGATGTTTCCCGAGGCCCGAAGCTGTCTAAATCCTTGTCTTGTGTTGCGTCTCTCGATTCCGCTCAACCCCTCTCAAGCTACTACATAGATGCGTTGGCCTCACGACTAAGTCCTCACACTAGGACATCTGCCGTGACAAATCCAAAGAGAACATAGCTGTCGGTACCCTCTTGATCGGCAACGCCAAAGCCACTGGGGGCTATATGATTGTATTAGAATCTTAGCTCAACCCCTTTGGAACAGTTTTCTGATCGTATACGAATCAGAAGCCTTAAATATTTTAAGTCTTTTTTGCGAACAATTTTGGGTTTGACTTGAGACCTTTTTTGGATTATATCTCAAATGTATATAAGTGTTTTATGCTTAACTCGGCTTGACTTTTGACTATAAGTCGCCAGCTTATGACAATCATCATCTATGTGGAAGCATTGGCTTATAAGGATTGGGTTATCACCCTTACTGCATAGGTCATGTAAACCGGCAGTACAAATTCAATATCACAGTGGTTATATGTGAGGTATTATGACCCGCCCTGCGGCAAACCGCCAAGAGTTCTTGTGATCTACTTGTGTGCAGGGTAAGACTACATTTGGGTGGTTACCCGCCCTAGCTCTTGACGTTAAGTCACCAGGGCATATGTTGTTTAAACTCTGTGCAGGATTTGCAGAACTATGACTTATATAAATGCTTCAGTCCAAGCTCATCACTGAAATTTGTGTCTCAAAAGGGTTATCAATTATTGATTTTCTCAAGGGCTATAGGCCACCGGGTTATAAAAAATCCGGCTTACAATGAATGCGCAAGTCATCATTGGCCAAGAGCCGCCGGGTATTTAAACTCCGGATTTACTTATCAACCGATGAGGTATTCAAATCTTTAATAGCCAAAACTGGCTGGATTTTCATGATGATATTGAATGCTTGAGGTTTTCATACCGCATTATATTATTCAAATCTTGAATAGCCAACATGGCTGGATTTCTATTGTGATTATCAATAATCAGTGTTATGATTGAGATTTTCAAAGTCGCTTTAACACAACGGCTATTATTTTTATCAATGGGCATGATTTATTTTACAATGGAGGAAATAGTCCCGAGTCGCTGCAGGCTTACGACCCGGCACTTGGGGGCTACATTGTTCAAATCGAGATTACATCGAATATACAAGTCCCATGTCACTGCCAGCATGCACCATGGCACTTGGGGGCTAATGCAAAGTCATTTTTTGCTCAACTTATTGAAGACCCGACTCATCACATTTTAAATGAGCCGGCCATTGGGGGCTACCAATTTCTCCTGTCAGAAATTCAAGGTACACAAGCCTTAATCCATTATATTGAAAGATCCATTATTCAGTTGGTAGAGTACAAAGCTCTTAACCTTGTGGACGTGGGTTCAAGCCCTATGGTGGAGATTACATCATTTGATGGTATTATCAATGGATCATATACAAAGTCCCAGCTCAGTAATATCTTATTGGGCCGGCCCTTGGGGGCTACACATTGTTGCTCAAGTTTACATGATCATATTTACAAAGTCCCTGCTCATTATTGCATAATGACCCGGCCCTTGGGGGCTACACTGGTTGAAATCTTTATGAGCATAAGGCAATTACAAGTCCTAGGTTGCTGCAAGCATGACAACCCGGCACTTGGGGGCTACAAGTGATATGCATATAAGGTAGGAATAACTTCAAATTATCAGTTTTGAGCAAATCAGGTATTATATAATTATCAAAGAAATCTGCAGAGTTTATGACCCGGCGTCATCATAAGATTAACTCGGCATCAACAACAGTTATGACCCGGTGTTATCAATATTTACAAGCCAGCAATTTTGCTCGCCAGCCTCTACATCTTTAAACCGGCGGATCACCAAATGAATCTTGAGTCCAATATGTTTATTAAGCCGGCGCCTTGGAAGCCGACTCAAGTGGATTGTTCTTCACAATATTTTTCTATGAGAAACCAACATCAGCAAATTGAGTATGAAGCTAGCTTATTGACCCAGATTTTCTAGATGAAGGAAATGACAATTGAACTTAAGGATAATCAGGTCCCGGCTCAGGAGAATATTTAACCCGGACCACAAGGAATTAAGGATGATCAGGTGCCGGCTTACAAGAATTTTTAACCTGGAACACAATCTGTCAAATTTGTTCTTGTGTTTGTTTTACAGGATCAGTTTAAACATGGATAAATCCAAATTAAACTGGGGGCTAATGTCGGGGATATACCCCGTGATATGACCCGGCCGGAAGTATGACCCGGCCGGACTTGGCGCTTCACCGATGACCCGTTGGAGGACTGGCGACTCACAGGTCTGGCGGCTCACTGGTCAGATAACTCACGAGCCTGATGATTCATGGATGACCCCGACGGCGGTTCAGATAGAAGACTAGGCCCAAGGCCCAGAAGGTCGGCTCATGTTATGGTGGGCCGGCTTAAGAGGAAAGCGTAAGGAATATTCCCTTACAAAGGAAGCAAGACTAGGACTCCACTTGTAATTGAGTAATCCTAATCCTACTACGACTAGTCATGTAACCCGCCCCTTCAACTTATATAAGGAGGGGCAGGGCATCCCAAAAAGGGACAAGAAACAATAGCGAGGGTTAGACACAAAGGGGGAGCCAGCTTATGCGGCGACTCTCTCATGAGCATAATGACATCTAGCCACAAACGACATGTAGGGTTATTACCGGATGGTGTTTCCCGGAGCCCGAAGCTGTCTAAATCCTTGTCTTGTGTTGCGTCTCTCGATTCCGCTCAACCCCTCTCAAGCTACTACATAGATGTGTTGGCCTCACAACTAAGTCCTCACACTAGGACATCTGCCGTGACAAATCCACGACAGTCGTTGAGGTTCTTC
Organism: Triticum timopheevii; assembly: GCA_963921465.1. Taxonomy (NCBI): domain Eukaryota; kingdom Viridiplantae; phylum Streptophyta; class Magnoliopsida; order Poales; family Poaceae; genus Triticum; species Triticum timopheevii. Next base: position 271,107,481 of record OY997262.1, on the reverse strand, counting down.
TCACCTTGTATCCAATACACAAGGCCTTTCTCGAGTTGATCCTTCAACTTGGCATTATCTTCCACAAGATGCACATGCTCACAACATGGGTTAGTAGCATTTGCATTATCAATTAAAAACATATGAGGAAATGTGGCTTTATCCTTGGTTAGCTTCACTTGGAGTTGATCATGAGACTCTTTGAGGCTAGCATGAGCACTCTTCAAGGCCTTGTGAGCCTTGTCAAGTAAATCAAACTCCTCCCTGGGTCTTCCTCAAGAGCATTAGAAAGATACGGTATCTCGTCAGCATAGTCACGACTATGCCCTTCCATCTTAGAGATGTGAGCCTCGATCATGTCATTGGATTCACCAAGTTGTTCTAAGAGAGCAACGAAGTCCTTCTTGGATTTACCTTTGAGTTTACCCATGAAAGACACAAATTCATTTTCCTCCTCCTCCGCCCCCCTCACTTTCATGAATGAATCCGTCAAGGAAGGATTGGTAGTGATGGTAGTCTTGATGTTGGGGGTTACCTTGTTGGTGGCTTTATCCATGAGGCACTTGGCGGTGATGTTCTCATTGGGTGAACCGAAGAGGGACACCCATGGAGTTGTTGCAATGGCAATGGAGGCCATTGTGCCCGTCTCACCATCTTCATCATCCTCCTCCTCGTTGTACTCTTCTTGAGCCACCAACCCCTTGGGAGGAGTCTTCTTGGTGAAGTTGTTCTTGTTGGGGAAAGACTTCGCCTTGTCTTTTTGTATGAGCTTGCCACCATTGTCTCCCCTCTTCTCGTAAGGGCAGTCCACAACAAAATTACTCACATTGCTGCAATTATAGCACATCCTCACACATTTCTTGCCCTTGGCGCCACTTGAGTTGTTCTCGTTGAAGTTGGGCCTGGTGTTCTTCTTGTTGCCCCAAAACTGCTGAGAAGCAAGAGCCATGTGTTCATGATAGGCATATTTGGTGTCTTCGTGGCAACCCTCCTCTTCTTCCTCTTCATCCTCTTCTTCCGCACTAGCCTTGGCCTTCATTGCAAGGTTGGGATTCTTTGATCGTTGGGAGCACAACACCGCATTGTCGGCGGTCTTATCCAAGATCCTCATTGCAACAAACTCATCCAATACTTCGCTTGAGGACAAGGAATGGAAGTCCGGCCTTTGATGGATGACGGAGGAAATGGACTTATGGTAGGGCATCATGGCCTTGAGAAACTTGCACTTGATCCAATTATCATATATATCCTTGCTCCCATGATCTTGGAGTGAGATCGCGAGAGTAGTTAATCTTTGATAGAGCTCTCGAGGCTTGATCTTCAATCATGGAAAACTCATCGGCTTCACCTTGCACCACTTAAAAGTTTGAGCGTTGAATGCTTGTGCTTCCCTTGTACAAGGAAACAACATGATCCCATGCTTCCTTGGCCACGGTGAAAGGTCAGAGGTGCGCAATATCTTTGGGAGGAATGGCTTCTTGGAGAATGAAGAGAGCGGACTCGTTGAATTGATGATCCGCGGCTTCTCTAGGAGTGAAGTTGCTTGGATCGTGCGGGTAGAAACCTTCCTCAATAATTCTCCAAAGGTTAGTAGAACTATGATTTAAATGACGTTTAAAGCGATACACCCAAGAGGCAAAATCCTCATTTTTCACAAGGTTACACTAGTACGCGTCGGTGCTATACAAACGGTTTTTAACCCCTTTCCGCGACGATATTTGGAACCGTCGCCAAGTGAGTGTGGGCGATAGGGGGGTCCTTCCCATGCGACCCAGAAATCGTCGGGGATAGGCCCTCCAGGGACACAGCTGGGGCAAAATAAGCTCGTGTGCGATCGGGTGAGGCATCGAAACCCAATCATTTCCGTTCGTATGTACATCCCACACGGTGAATCCCAGAAAAACATTTCCGTTCATATGTATATCATACACAGTCAATCCAAGGAATACATTTATGTTCTTATGTACATCCCATGCATAGTCAATCCAGGGAAAACTTTTCGGTTCGTATGTATATCACACACAGTCAATCCAAGGAATACGTTTCTGTTCTTATGTACATCCCACACAGTCAATTCAGGGAAAACGTTTCCGTTCGTATGTACACCCCACACAGGTTTATGTGTAGGCTCGTGTGTGAAAGGTGTAACTATCACACACGCTCTACCTTGGTTAACTGTTTGCTTTTATCAACTACATCACACACGATTTGATGAAGAAAACTATGTGGCACTGGGATATCCATCACAAGCTCTTTTACTGCTAGTACCGTTTGCAAAGTTCCATCACACATTTAGCAGGTTTATTTGTTTACAATTAATAATTCTAGTATTACATAAATTCACATTTCATATCGAACAACTGTTTGCCAATTTCATATCAGGCACATAAATATATTTTAAAATCACAGTACGATAGCTACATGAAAACAACACAATACAACATATAGCTAGTTCAACTTCATAAGAACAATATTAGAACAATATATTCATTTCCCTAATCGAGATCATCTAGGCTCGTCTTATCCAGCTTTCAGTTCAGTAAGAACTTGTTTTGCACTGGCCAACTGCGAAAGTGCCTCCTCCTTCGCCAACACCATCTTAACAAAGGCTGATTTAAAAAATCTGAGCTCATTCTCCACCTTCCTCTTTTTATCCCGCATCTTCAAATATTCTTCAGCGTTGAAAACACTTACTCTGTTCTCTTCCTCATACATGCTCCAGAGCTTCGCTAGGCACATCTTCAAAGACTGTGGCCACTCTTGATCAACCCACTCCAAGTAAGAACACTTCCGTTCATCCTATAATATTTAAAACTAGATCAGTAACAATTGTAGGGGAAATGGGTTTATAGCAACATAGAAAATCACCAATGCTTATTTTGAAAAACTGAAGAAACATGTTAATTATGACATATCTTCTCAAAAAGATCAATGTGCAAATGAATTAATTGCTACCGAGGTAACAACCAAATTCTGGAACATCAGAAGCTATAATTAACTACAACAACACTACAAGTTCTTACTCATGTACAATAAATAACAAATTGAACATTTTATGAGGAAGGGAAATATAACTGCAACAGCATAGCGACAGTGTTTGGATGACATCAAATTGATACTAACAGGGGTGTACATGCACAAATTTAGTAAAATAGAACTAATAGCACTAAGGCCATCCACTATGTATGCCAAAATTGGTGTAAAGACAACTGTTGCTACATCTCGCACCGGTGCCCTGCATTGGCGAGCCGATGCAGCAGAAAAAAATCAGGGACCCGGACTCCAGAGCACCTACTTGCTCCGATGCCCAGTTACTTTGTGTCATAAAGATTTAGTATTTTACTGCTTGGCTGCTCGGATGTGTGGACCAAAGTTGGCTGCAAAAACTGCTGAAGTTGTGCCAAATATTTTTCTAATGGCACTACTGATGAGGTGGCAACAATTTTAGATACTAGGTACAAACTGTGACACTGTCTTAGGATGCGTTTGGTCGAAGCTGTGGTATGAATGGGTTGGGACCGTGACAGTGTCTGAATCACATCTAACAAATGATTTGTAACAACGAAAGAGGGTCTAACCTTCTCTGCACATGCCAGAAACTTCCTCCCACTATCCATAGATTCAAACGCAACTAGCTTCACACATGGAGATTGATTAGGCCCAGTGGTGGATAATGTGATACAATATAATAATCACACCGAATGCCTAGATCTGCATCTCTCAGAAATTATTTTGAACTCTTACTGAGGGACCTTACTGAATATTATATTCGCCAGGTTCTTTGTTCTTAGAGCAAGGGTGCTGAAGGTAATGAGGTTTGCCCTACATTTAATTCGCAAAAACGAATGGTTTGTTGATCAACGTCGGCGCCTGCAGCGGAATGGATAGGCTCCAAAAATGCTGAATTTCATTTTGGAACTTCAGATGACAGAGTAATCGGAAGTCATCGTGTCAACCCCATACATGACTTCTCAGTGGCTGACCCCTTTGCAAAAATTGTGAGGTTTCAAAACCAGACTTAGAAGTGGTAATATTAGTTTGAACCTCTCTGATATCCATGTTCAGCGGATCAGCGCGAGCATTTGCAGCTGCTGAGCTGAATTTTATTTCTAATATCAGTTTGAACCTTGTAATATTCGAATTTGAGCCATGAAACTTTGGAATTTGAACCTTGTAATATTTCAAGCTTTTGTTGTACAATCATTGAAATGGCAGCATATGAGACTCGTATATTGGTAGCACTATTTTGACCTTAATATGCAATGGATTTTATTAACCATTCTCGAATCTGTTTACCTTGTCTATCTCACAGCACACGATCTGTATAGCTAACTCGACTGCGATCTTCGACATTATTGCACACAGTTGGTTTGTTCCATCGTGTGCCCTATAGAGCGTAGAATTAATTATCGCACTCGAGTGTCCATCACCCTTTTTGTGTAACTTTGACCTCATCACCCATGGGTAAACTTATGATCAAAGTCATTCCACACACTTTGTTTTTACAAAGCTTTTTGCCAATAAATGCCCACGATTTGTCCCTCTTCTAGTCGACGTGTGGCCAAACTAGCCGGGCGGGAAGCTTGCGCGGTAAACTACACAATAGCATGGGAACAGGCTCACCGACGATACATTTGGCGCCTCTTCGATCCCACGTGTGCGGTGCGGTGTTGTCAAGCGTGCACCGGAATCCTCCACTATGAACGCCGTGACAAGACGTGACGATTACAGGCCGGTGGGCCCCCATTTATTACAGCGGCCATTTAACCCTTGTGTCTCTTCAACCTTTCGATGGCGCCCCACCATTGCAAGAAGCACACCCACCACGAGAAATTCTTAGAGGGTATCCTGCGCGGCTCCAATGGCGCTCCGAGCGGCTGCCGACGACGAGCAGCTGTTCACCATGCGTGCCGTGGTGGACACCCACAGAAGGTTCATGGACCTCTCGGTGGTGTACACCAACGACACGATTTGGTTGGAGCACTCCATCCACATCATGGAGCTCTTGCTTGCCGAGGAGAAGTACAAGGTGGTCAGGTTCGACCTTGAGTACACTCGCACTCATGTTGGGTCTTGTCCCAAGGTCGTCATCGCCTAGATGTGTGTGCGCTACCACGTCCTCGTCCACCACTACAGCCTGGCCACAAGGCCTTGCGAGCGTTTTTCTAGGTTTGTCAACAGCCCCCACTACATGTTCGCTACGATGGACATCACCAACAATGTAAAGGTGCTCGAGAATTCGGGCATCGCCTGCCAAAATCTTGTCGACATCCAGGGCCAATACAAGATCTGGGGCAGCAAGGAGCATGAGACGGACTCATTGGTTCACCTCGCCGAGGCCATCATCAACCCCTACTACAGAGACATGAAGGATTCGTGCAACAAGGACAATCATGCCTGGCACTCGGCATGAATGGAGAAAGTCGACAAAGCTCACGTCGTGTACACGACCAAGGAGGCGTACATGAGCTACGGCATGTACAGGCAGATCATTAACATGAGTAAGTGCCTCCTTCCCCAAAACGGCCAGGGATCCAGCCTGAAGCAGAACAATGGCAAGCGTCGTCGCAACAATAAGTAGATGATTAGATCCTCGTTTCTCCTAGTTTTGTATGCATGTAATTTCTTACTTTGGTGTGTGGAAATGTTATGTGTGTAGTCACTTGTGCAATTTTATGCTTAATTTGGTTATGCAATGCTGTCTTTTTAAGTATATATGTTGATGCTCTGTAGACAGAGCGTAGATGTTGTGCGGACAAAGAAAATCAAATTGCACATGGAATAAACAATGGAACCCGTCGGTGATGCTTTCATCAATCACTCACAATTGTATACCAGCAATCGTTTGCTCACAACACACACGGCTTGTTAGCAGTAATCATCTGTGTTGTTATCGGTCTTCACACACGTTTCCGATTACATACCTGTTTGCCGCGTATCACACACATCTTGTTAAGTTGAACCGTTTATGTTCTCTTGTCTCAACGCAAACAATTCATCCGAGTGAACCGCATGCCGTATATCGCACACACCTTGATCTGGCTGACCGTTTCTTTTGTGTTGCCTAATCACAAACAGTTTATCCGAGTGAACCGTATGCTGTATATCGCACACACCTTCATTTGGCTACCCGTTTCTTTTGTTCCTCCTCATCGCAAACAGTTGATTGAACTGAACCATATGCCCTGCATCGCACACGCAACTAAAATCTGAACCGTATTTGATGCATCCTCCATAGCAAATGTGTTGCACCTTTTCTGATGGTTTTTTTACACCACTGTTTGCGATTATTGCATCGCACACAGTTTCGTTGAAGGGTCTCTGATCGTAGTGTCGCGTTAGCAGCATCCTACAGCTGTGTAAGCTAATTACATTGTTGCTAAATATATACCACCTAGTTTCACATACCAACAAAAGAAAAAGTTTTTCTTTGATTTAGGACATTACTTTTGGGATGACCCACATCTATATAAAGGAGTAGACGGTGTTCTTAGACGTTGTGTACTAGAGCATGAATAGGAACAATCCTTCAGAAGTGCCATTTTGAAGCATATGGAGGGCACCATGCTTGAGATAGAACTGCACACAACGTTTTACTGGTTTTTATTGGCCTACTTTCTTCAAAGATGCACGTAAGTTTGTCCTTTCTTGTGATGAATGTCAAAGAATTGGTAAAATTAGTAGACATCTGAAAATGCATATGAATTACTCACTTGTTATTGAACTATTTGATGTCTAGGGATTTGATTATATGGGACCTTTTCCTTCCTCCAATGGGTATACTCATATTTTAGTTGCTATTGATTACGTTACTAAGTGGGTAGAAGTTATTCCAACTAGTAGTGCTGATCATAACACTTCTATTAAAATTCTTAAAGAAGCTATTTTCCCGAGGTTTGGACTCCCTAGATATTTAATGACTGATGGTGGTTCACATTTTATTCATGACACATTCCGTAAAATTCTTGCTAAATACGATGTTAAGCATATAATTGCATCACCTAATCATCCTCGGTCTAGTGGTCAAGTTAAATTGAGCAATAGAGAAATAAAGTTAATTTTGCAAAAGACTGGTAATAGATCCACAAAGAATTGGTCTAAAAAACTTGATGATGCATTGTGGGCATATAAAATTACTTATAAAAATCCTCTGGGTATGTCCCCTTATAAAATGGTCTATGGAAAAGCATGTCATTTACCTCTTAAGTTAGAACATAAAGTTTATGGGGAATTAAAGAACTTAATTATGACTTCAAACTTGCCGGTGAAAAGAGGTTATTTGATATTAGTTCTCTAGATTAATGGAGGACGCAAGCTTATGGAAATGCCAAGTTGTCTAAAAAACGTTAAAACATGGCATCATAAAAGAATTCAAAAACAGGAATTCAAAGTAGGTGATCAAGTTTTATTATACAATTCTTGTTTAAGATTTTTTGTAGGAAAACTTCTCTCCAAATGGGAAGGACCATACATCGTCGAAGAAGTTTATCGCTCCAGAGCTACCAGGATCAACAACGCCGAAGGCACTAACCTGAGGGTGGTTAATGGGAAAAAATTAAGCATTATATCTCAGGTTGAACCAACATTATTCAAAATATGACACCGGAAGAGCACATAGAGGAAACCTTTCGGAACGCTCCAAAACCCTGAAAAGGAGTAGGTACATGGTATGGTAAGTAAACCAACTCCAAAAGTTCCATAAAAGTACATTTTGTTCATTTAGGAATATTTAAAAAATTAGGGAAATAATAAATAGTCTGAAAAGTGCACGAGGAAGCGACAAGTCCACGGGGCGCGCCCTACCCCCCGGGTGCGCCTCCCAGGCTTGTGGCGCCCCTGTGGACCTTTTGGACTCCGTTTTTTTTCTTCTTACTTGTTTTGCATAGGAAAAATTCATTATATATACTCCCTGATGTTTTGACCATCGTATCGCAAGATTCTCCTATGTTCTTGTTTCGGGCTGTTTTCTGGCAGATTTGGAGCGATATGTCGTCACAAGAATCGGATGGGGAGAGCCATGTCTCCCACACCACAACAAATCCAAGAGCGTACCGTGAGGTTGACCCCTATGGGTGGTCGACTGATGAGGAGGTCGAGGATGACTTGAAGAGGATGGACTCCATGGGCGATGAACAAGAAGAAACCTCTCTAATACACCGACTGATAAGGAGGTGTACGATGAGATTTATTCTTACTAATTTATTTATTTCAATACTAGCACATATGCATGTGCATTGCAACGGGAAAAAATATTATGCATTTAAAATTAGTGAGAATTATATGTGCAAGCAAAACCTTGCATGCACATGAAAACGGAAAATCTAGCCTCTCGGTTTTGCCGGGTGTGAAGTAATCAATCCGTTATTTTTTCCATTCATTGATCGAGGGCATTTAAGGGTTTTGTTACGTCATCGTACGCCAAAAAAGGCCCATGAATTATTCAATCTACCTTTTCTTTCTATCGAGGAGATTTTAATGTATGAAGTTTCTGAATATTGTAGGAAACATAAACCATTTTTTAAATCCTAAACAGTTTTTCCAAAATTATGCACACTTACAGAAAATCACAAACAAAATTAGAAACAGGATCATCTTTTAAAATTCACAAACATTTTTTTTAAAACACCAACTTTTTTATATAAAAACATGAACATTATTGGAACTTGTGAACATTTTTGTATAATGGGAACATGTGTTGAAAATTCATATTTTTTTCGAGAATGTGTATACTTTAACATTATTTTGAATTGTGAAAATTTCACTAAAACAAGAATATTTTTCAAATTTTTTAAATTCCATTTTCCTTTTAGAAATATCTAACAATTTTGGAAAACAATAAAAAGTTTTTTAAAAAATGGGAATTTTTTTTCCAAGTTCCGACTATTTTTCAAAATAGCAACAAAAAATTGGAATTCTGAACATTTTCTATAATTTGAATTTTTCTGAAATATTGAATGTTTTGTGAGAATTTTAAATTTCTGAAATAAATTCTCTAAGAAAAATAAGTTGGTATGGAAAAAAGAGATAGGAGAAGTAGAATAAAAATAGAAGTAAAACACAAAAACAAAGAAAAATGGGCCAACCCATTATTGGTTGTCCTGTGCGAAGGTCCAACTATTTGTCGCTCTGTGCGGAAAAGAGAATTTTTCCAGCTGCGTGCGCAGAAAAATAAGTTTGCTGGCTTGGCCGGGCCACAGCGCGCAGCCCATGTACGAAATTCTGGAAAAGCATTTTTTTTAGCAGACGAGCACATAAGAATTTGGTACCACCTCGGATAGAAAAAAAACTTTTCGACGGTGACCGGACGAAAAAATTGGCGAAACACATTGCTTTATTAGTAGGTAATAGATATAGATATAGATACAAATACAAGCATGTCATATCATCACACAATTATGGATGAGATTAGACTCACCTCAAAATGCAATCATGCATGAAAAAAGACTCACCACCACAAGCAACCATGCATTGAAAATATTTTTCATTCAATTATTCTATTTATATTTAATAAATACTTTACAACTATACGTAATCAAATATAATAAAGTATATGTGTTCTAAATTTTGGTTCATATATTATTAACTTAAATATTTATATTTCACACAATCAAATTTTATAAAATACTCCTCCCGTTCCTTTATCTAAGGTGTATTATTTTCGGCACGGTGACCAAGGCACATAATTATAGACGTGTTAGGACAAATTACCCTTGGCAAATATAATAGTTAATGGCGGAGATACATGCAATCGACATAGAGATAGTTTTTTTTCTTTTGCTACAAAGAGAGATACAAACAATCAGAAGACATATACTTTCCTTTTCCTGGAGGGCTAATAAGGGAATTTGAATTAGAAGAAGTGCACCTTACATTCTGGAATTTTATCGAAAAACAAATACACCTTATATAAAGGAACGAAGGGAATATATTACAACCGATTCCTGCAGCAATATGTGGGTTATCATCTACTTCCTCTATTAATAAGAAGTATGATAGTGTTCAGCTATACTCTTATATTTCTTTACGGAGGGGTAGTTGTTATAACAATCCCAGCTAGCTCTTGTTCGCAGGAAAAAAAAGAATATTGTTGCTATCTGGCCCCTGTTCTTTGGAAGAAGAAAAAGATGTTGAGGAGAAATAATGCTGAATAACAAGAAGAGCCGCTGGAACAGGCAGCCGTTCCATGGCGCTCACACACCGGCGCCGGCTCTTGGTAATTAACGTTGCTTATACTAATGTTGAGATCTTTCCATCTGAAGAAGAGCTTAGCCCACCATCGTAGCATAATGAGCATCAGAAATAATGGGGCAACGTGCACGACGGCTACCGGATCCTCATTCTTACTTTATAGGTTGCTTATATGTTTTGTTGTCCTTCGTTTGAACCGTCTATTATTTCTCTCAATAGATACCCCCTCCGTAAAAAAATATAAAAGGAGAATATAGAAAAAAAAACTACCATATTACTGGCTAGGTCAACAAAAAACTACCACTTTTTTTGATGTTTTAAAAAACTACCACTTTTTTGGTTCGCTATTTCAAAAAACCCTAATGACTAAAGCGTTAATATTTAACCGTGATTATGACAACGCTGGCCCACCCATCAGGTCTGATGTGGTAACACCATTAGCTTTGACTATAAGGTGGACCGTTATGACAAGTGGAGCCCACATGCTGGTCTCTGTATTTTTTCCAAAACATCAATCGGGTCCCTTCCTTTTTTTCCAAAAAAGCAATCGGGTCCGGTACTGCTTCGCCCGCCGCCAGTGAGCTCGTGAGGCGCTTGTCCACGTCGGAGCACCAGCTCGTCGCCTAGGAGCACCGACGAGGAGGGCAGCTCCTGCACGCGTCCGTGACAGTGGGAGGGGGCTCACCATGGCGGGCGGGGCGGGTGCCCATGGCGTGCGGTGGTGTCCTGTAACTAAAAATTACAATAAAGTACTTGGAGATATCTTCTCCATGGTATCAATCTTTATAAGATGAAATACTTTTAAGATTTCAGTAAAGAAGTCATAATTGGATAATAGCAACGAGATTTTCATTCATTCACCTGCATAAACCTGATTACGGATTTAAGCCATCGAGTCGCCCATCTAAATGCCCCGCAATAAAAAATGAAAAAAAATAGTCGCCCATGTAAATAGACGAGAAGCTCGTTTTAAGGTCGAAGTTGCTCATTTTGCGCTACTGAATTTATAGACAACCTTTTTCTAAGCTGGTGCCACCATTTGGACCCACTTGCTGTTTGCTGCCGCAAAAGATGATGTTTCTAACGGCATCTCCAGCCGTTGGTCCCCCAGGGGGCGTCTAAAAGCGCCGCCTGGGGGTGAGCCGGCGAAGAAAAAGGCCCTGGGGGCGAGTCATCGCCCAGCCGTCGACCCCCAGGGCCGCCTACAAGCGAGTTTAAAAAAAAAGGCCCGTTCGGCGAAGTTATAACAAAGAGCAGTTAAATTTTGTCCGAACATGGCGAATTCCGGCCAAATTCGCCCATTTTCATTACATTATTAAGCTAATCTAAAAAAGAAAGGCGCTGAAGTCGTCGCCGCCGTCGCTGCAATCATCGTCGTCGACCTTCTCCTCCTTGACGCGCACGCCCCGGCTGAACCCGACGTCGCCATGGTGGACTGGCGGCGGCGGCGCGCGTTCTGCCATGGCGACGGCGACGGCGCACGGGGAGAGATAGGGAGAGGAAGGGTCTGGACGGCGGCGAGGAGCGGGACGGGGCTGGTGTGGGCACAGGAAGTGGAGTGGAGGCCGCCGGCTTTTATAGCCGGGCCGCGCCGTGTGTACGCGTGCGAGGGAGGGGAGGCGTCGGCGCCGCCCCGTGACGCGCCGCCCGTGAAGGAATCAATGGCAAGGCTGACCGGCGGCAGCCTTGCCATTGATTCCCCGCGGAAACCGAGGCCGTTGGGGGAAGACGAGGCGCCGGGTCGCTGACGCGGCTGGCCCGCGGCTTCTTCGCGCCAAAACAACTCGCCCCGGCGCCCCCGGGCGCCCCCCCAGCGCGCCGGGTTCGGGCTGGGTCCGCCGGCGCTGTTTTCGGCCCAAGCCGGCGATTTTCGGCGTCCTGGGGACGCGACTGGGCCGTTTTTTCGGCGCCGGCGTGAAAAAATCGCCTGGGGAGGCCTTCTTGGGGGCGCGGCTGGAGATGCCCTAAGCCGGTGCCACCATTTGGAACTAGTTGTTACTTGCTGCTGCCATCTCTTTTGCTTCTTCGCGTACGTGAGGGTGCACCTCACAGGGATGTTGTCATTGTGGATGCAAGACGCCTCCTCTAGCGCAGTCATCTTGACCCCCAAGTGCTTGAACCAGTTGCCACCGCTAAGCGTCTCCTCCTCGTGGAACACGGTGCGCTCCCAGGTGTCGTCTAGGATTTCTATGGAGACGGTGATGCCCGAGGGAGAGTCTCCGGTGACCGCGAAAACGATGACAGCGATGTACATGGGCACTCCCTTGTTGAAAACAGACGGACTAACCGTGACGTGCCAGACGCGGCTGCGGAAGCGAAAGGTCCGGACCAGAGTGGACCGGGTTCCGGGGGGCATCAGCGCCAGCTTCGAGTAGCCGGGGATCGCGAACAGCTCCGTGATGGATTCCGTCGGGGACGAGCGGCTGGCCATGGTCATCCCTGATCTGCAATCGGTTACAGGGGTACGTAATACCACCGTCTGTATGCTGGAGTATATATATACTAAGCCTGGCGATCAAAAAAAAAAGGGAAACCAGATATAACTTGCCCGATCGTTCGGGCGGAAATCGAAGACCTATCTGTCCCCGACAAGTCTCTCGATCCAGCACGTCTGCCTTCCGGACGGTACTGTTAGGAATCAGCCGACGTAGTATCTCACAACCAACCGTCATTAGCAAACTTACCTGAATCACCACGTGTTAATTGTGGGTTGCTAAGGGTGACCCAGACAGGCAGATTCACCATGATACGTTCATTCACGACATGAGGCAGCGTACGTCTACCGTGTTTGATCGTATCTCGCAGCAACATGAAGAATCGGCGGACCCCGAGACCCGGGGCCGCCGAGATCAATAAATTGTTTGGCCTGCAACTGTCGGGATAAGGGTTGGACTCAACAGTTGGCGAGCTACGTGACCTGGTTAGGTCCTACAACGCAGTGGTGGTATTTCTCAGTGAATCAAAGAAAAAAAACGAGAGCAACGGAGAGACTTAAATGAAGCCTAGGATTTAGGCATGGTGTTGCTGTGGATTGTAATGGACTTGGTGGAGGTTTGGTCTTGTGGTGGAGGGATAGTGTGCAAGTAACATGTAGACCGTTGTCGGATATGGGGTTCCGGCTAAACCCTTAAGGTTCGAACCCTCGGGTGCGCGCGAAGATCTTCCCCCTACCGATCCACGTCCTAACGCCTTGCTGAGAATCTAAGCTACCAAATGAACAACACAAGGGACACGAGGTTTATACTGGTTCAGGCCACCATTGTGGTGTAATACCCTACTCCAGTGTGTGGTGTGTGGATTGCCTCAGGGGCTGATGATGAACAGTACAGAGGAAGAACAGTCTCGCGAGGAATGTTCTAGTGATGGTGTGGTGTTCTGCTTGGAAAGTATCCGATTCCCCCTACTATAGCCCTATTTATAGAGGCCCTGGTCCTCTTCCCAAATATTGAGCGGGAAGGGCACCAACAACGACCATTTTAAAGGGAAACATCTAGTACAACTTATCCTGACTAAAGTTGGTCTTCAGCTGCCAAAGGTACTGGCGATGATGCCGTCTTGGGCTCCACGGTGACCTCCGTCCCGCCGCTCTGCTGGTCTTGGTCCCGTTGCACCGAAATGGTAACCTTTACTTGATGCCTCAGTACTCCGCGCCTGCGCTTGTCCCCTTTGCACCAAAGAGGAAACAAGGACACTGCACAGGCCGGCGCCCGCCTGGTCTCGATCGTCATGGCTTGCGTCATGAGCACCTCGCGAGGTACCCTTGCCTTAATCTCTGCGCCTCCTCGCGAGCTTGCCTGGTGAGGCCGCCCCTGAGGAAGCCTTTCATCATCTGCCCCGCGAGGCTTGGCCCCTCGCGAGGGTCTTGAACTTGAGCAGACGAAGATGGGCCGCATTGGGCCACCACTTGAGCCACGCCGCAGGCCGCAGACAGGCAAGTCTAGGGACCCCCGTTCCCAGAACGCCGACAGTAGCCCCCGGGCCCAAGGCGCGCTCGGACTTGGCTTAGCAGGGAAGCGAAGGGGCAAGTGCGGAGCGCCGCGGGCCCCAACAGCCTGCGGCCTTGGGCGCCGCGTGGCGGTTGATTGGACGTGGGCATCTCCACTTCCCCACGCTCCTCATTACGCGCCTGGCTAGGCGGACTCGAGGTTGTACACAATTATTCTCTCCTTGTTGTTCGCGCGCTCCCTGTTCTTCCTTCTTCCTTGAGCTCCTGCCTCCGCCTCCAATCCAACTCGAGTTCTCCCCCTTCCATCGCCATGGCGCCAACGAAAAAGGAAAAGGGGGAAGAAGCCCGCGCCTTCGTCCCGCTCGCCTCCGGCAGCTGCGCCTGCCGTTGACCAGTCGCTCATACTCAATCTGGAAGCCTTGGACAAGGTCCCCTCTGCCCTCGCTTCCAGCTTCAACGAGTGCGGGAGGACGACGACCTGGCCCGCGTCCCACGCCTCCTTCGATAGGATCGTCACGGAGGTTCGATTCTTCGCCGACGCCCTGTGGGCGGGCCTGGTTCCCCCCTTTTCTGCTTTCTTCAATGCGGTGCTCTCCCATTACCAGATCCACATGATGCATCTCGGTCCTCAGTCCATTACTCTTCTTGCTATCTTCGCCTTTGTCTGCGAGTCCATGGTGGGCATTCCTCCCTCCGTTGCCCTCCTGCGCCACTTCTTTTCCCTACACCTGACTGACCCGTCTCAATGCTCGGGGTGCGTGAGCTTCCAGGCCGTGCCGGAGACGGCCGCCTCGGGGATTGGTTTTGGTCTTCCATCTTCTGCGAGTGGGCTCCGCGAGTGGTGGCTGTATGTGGACGTTGGGGTGCCCAGCCCCCTGCTTGTGCATCCGACATCGCCTGCTATCCCCAGCTTCGGCTGGGGTCATGAGAAGATCACGAGCCCCCAGCTTGCTTTTATCTGGTGTCGCTTTGAGAGGTTGAGGGTGCTTGGCGTGACGGTGCCCCAGGTGGTGAAGGAATTCCTCCAGTGCTGCATTGCTCCTCTTTAGCGCCATTCCCGTCCGATGTGGACTTTTGCTGGGCATCAAGACCACATGAGGCTCCAGGAAGGGGATCTGGCGCCCGAGATATTGAGGAAGGTGCTGAAGGTCTTGGCTGGCGACCCCTCTCCAGGCAGTGTCCGGCGCGGTGGCGCCCTCCTGTATCTTTGCCCAGGCAGGGCCGAGTTTGTGAGGCAGATGCCCCGCTTCGATGAATGGGGGCTGCGCCCGACTAACCTCTTGGGGCCCCGCGAGAATCCTGTTGTCGTGGCCGCTCCCCCGGTCGCCCACGCCGATCCTGCCTCAGGTGGTGGCGCAGGGAGGCAGGAACCGCCGGGAGCTGGGGGGGCCTGATGTCGAGGCGCTGATGCTGCGCGGGGCTCCTGAGGCATCACCTTCCGAAGCTCATCTTGGAGTGGTGGCTGACGAGGAGACGCGACCTGCAGCCCTTGAGGCCGGAACTCCCGAGGCCTCGGCTGGTTTCCAAGAGGTGGTACCTGATTGCCCTTCCCGGCCTGGCGCCCTTAGCGCGAGTCGCCTTGATGCTTCTCCCACGCCGCGCGCGGGCCCTTGCGTCGAGGTCTTGGGCCGATTCCGCATAGACTTCGAGGCCCTCCGTAAGAGGAAGGAGGCTTCGGGTGGCAATGACCGCCCTTGCCGCCCGCAGAAGTGCAGGAAGTACTTCGCCGCGGACAAGTGAGCCCTCTCTTTCTCATAATTCCTCGCTTCGCTGTTTCTTTCACTGATTGTGGCCTTTCAGGATCCCTCCTACCGAGCCCGTGGAGCCGGCCAAGGTGCCGTCTCCTCAGGCTTCGTCTTCATCGCTGATCTTGAGCACCCAGGGCCCGAGCGCCACCCCTGACGCGAGCCCGGCTGGAGGGACGGGCCGTCCCGCGATGTGCCTTGATTGTGCGCCCGCCGCTCTTTCTTTGTGAGCTTTCCCGGGGCACGTCCAGCTTGTCCCGGGCTCCTCTGTTGATTGTGGACGGTGAGTGGTTGAAGTCGATCTTGGGTTCCTCTTCGGGGGACGGATCGACACTGGGCTGGATCCCTCGCGGGGCCCGTCCGGCAATCGTCGGGGCGCCAGCCCCCAGCCCCCTGCCAAGAGGGGGCGAGCCACTTCAGGGCCCTCCGCCGACGCCGATGGTGGAGGATGGTGTTGACGATGTGCTTAGACGCACGCGGGAGCGCAGCGCCGTCCGCCGAGAGTTTCTTTAGAAGGCGACAGATGTGGTAGCCGGCTCGGTGTAGAGCTCGCGGGCGAGGATGCACGTCTTGAAGCCGAAGGCCTACGGCTGGCTGAGGAGAGATGCAGACTGAAGGTGGCTGTCAGCCTTGCGTGTCATTAGCGTGATCTTGACAATGCAAAGGCCGAAGCATCTCTGGCGGCCTCGCGGAAGGCCTACTCCCAAGCCATCGAGGATGCCCAGGAGGTAGACCAACGACGCGAGGTCGCTGAGAAGCGCGCATGGGAGCTCCAAGCCTGGTGCAATTCCCTGGAGCAGCAAGTGGAACTGCGCCAGGCTGCCCTTGCGTCACTGAAGGGAGCACCCGATGAAGAGGAGGAGCTCCTGAGGCGTGAGGAAGCGCTGACACTGGAGGCTAAAAGCGCAACCTTGATCTTGAGTGGTTGGAGATGAGGGAACGCCAGGTGACCCAGGCGGAGGACGATGTCAGCACGCGGGAAGCCCGGGTCCAAGAAGAGATCGACTGCCGTGTGGCGGAAGCCCGCTTGGGTCTGGAGCGCGAGTATGAAGAGAGGTTGGAGCTGGTCAAGGCCGAGGCTGCGGGAATGACTGCTGCTCTCAGGGCCAAGCTGACTGAAGCGGCGCAGCGTGCTCAGGCCAACGCAACCACTTTTGGGAACGGCGCAGGATGAACTGGCCTCCTCCCGCGCCGAGCTGCTTCTTCTCCAACGGAGGGTCGATGATGCCGAGGTCGTTGCATGGCGAAACGAGGATGAGATCCGCCAGCGGCAGACTCTGGAGCATGTGCATGGTCCTATGCTCCGAACGCTCAGGGAAAGGGCCAACGCGGCCCTGGGCCACATCTGTGAGGCGGCTGCTGAGGAGCCTCACGTGACCAACTATGCTGGCAATCTCCAGTTCTTCACGGATGTGGTGACGCATCTGGAGAATCGCTCCAACAGGGCCCGCTAGCTTGTTGAGGAGAGGAGCCGAGTCCTGCTCGGGCGTGCATTCTCCCGTGTCTTCAGCCATCTTCAGGACAGAGATCCTCACTTCAACTTTGACGCCGTCATCGCTCCGGTGCCCATAGTCATCCGGGGCAACCTGGCGCAGTGGGTAGAGAACAATGTGGATGCTCTCGTTAGGGCCTTCGCTTCTGATGATGATGGCTTGGTTGTGGCTGCGGATGAAGGTGACGTGGTGGATGGCGGCGAGCATGGCGCTGATAACGGTGATGGTGACGATAGAGATGGCGATGGTGATGCCAGCGACACCTCCGGAGGCGTCCTAGAGGACGTAGTGAGCGACATGTCCGATTGATCCTACGCCCCCTCTGTTGTTTACCCTGCACAGAAAAAGCCTGGGCGCGACCCTGAAGGTTGTAAGAGCATTTTGGGAGGGGAAGCCCCTCGTGTAAAAGGATTGTCTCCGGCACGCTTGTGGATGTAATACCATGCATGTGTTTATGCTGGGCCACTGACCTAGTGGCGAGTTAGTTGACCTAGTTTACCTTTGGCTCGGACTGGTCTCGAGCAAGTTTGCAGGGGGCCGCAGCGTTCTGAGTGCCCTCTGGGGGAACCCGTTGGTCTCGTGTTGGGAGCCTCCTGAGAGCGAGTGGCGACTTTGGTCCTGTGTGTTTGCGCGCTTGGCCCTGCCCGGCTCACGAGGGGCTCGCGAGGGGGAGGCAGCTGATGCTAACTTTGGACGTAGGGCCGAAACCAGAACACAAGAAATTGCTCGAACGACACAAAACACCCCTTCCCGAACACACGCAAATCTCAAGCTCAATTTCAACTTAAATTCAAAGCAGAGAAGCTCGACAATAGAGAAAAAGGCAAAAGGCAAAGGCCACGTCCGGCACCTAATCTAGTCTTCGACGTCTTCTCACTAGCACGGATTTAAGTGATGCCGCTGGGCGTGGGCGGGAGCCCCCGAGGCCCGAGGGCGGCTCTCCGGAGACTCCGGGGCGTGTACAGCCCCAACTCATTATTACGTGAGAGTGTCATGAGCGGCGAACTTCACAAGCACTAGGCCTTCTTCACAGGTACCGGCCTTGCTTCATATCGCCAGGCGAGGGCCCCGCCTTGCGCCACACTCTACCGCCATCGACGGCGACCAGAAACCAAGGACGACGCCAATGGGGTAGAGTGGTCGCCAGCGGTTCCCCCAACGACCACGGGCCCTCCGCCGGGGGCAGGCCCTGAGGCGCCTCCCCGGCAGAGGGCCTACCTCTTGGCAACACCTTGCTCCGAGTGCCGCAGGGGCGAGCCCGGCTCTCGGCCCCTCTCCTGCAGCCCCTAGTGCCCTCCTCCTGAGGGGTAGGAGGCTGCAGCATTGGGGCAGTCATCTGCTGCAGCGACCTGTACCTCCTGCGACCCATGGTTAGCATAAGCTTGCTCCTGAGGAATTAGCGGTACCCGATAGCTGCCGCCGCTGGCGCGGTTGTCGTGGCTTCCTTGGGGTTCCTGAAAGGGCTCAGCTTCTGGCATCTCCTCCCCCCAGCTTGGCCCGAGGAACGGGCCATGGTCTTCTTCCAGTGCGTACTCTTGACCCACCATGTGGGGCACATAAGCCTCTTGGGTCGCCGCCCCAAGGGCCTCGCCGTAGTGCCCCGCGCGCCACGTGGTCCGGCTCGAAGCACCGTCTTGGGGGGTAGTAGGGCGTCGGCCCACCTGGGCCATAGGCAGTGGTGCGCATCCCCTCGCTTACCAGAAGCGGTGCTGGCATGACCTGTCGCCCGGCGTTGGCGACCAAGCTGGTGTTGATGAGGCCTTGATGATGCGGAGCATCCTTCCATCATCCCCATGGACTCTACTGAAGGAAATATGCCCTAGAGGCAATAATAAAGTTATTATTTATTTCCTTATATCATGATAAATGTTTATTATTCATGCTAGAATTGTATTAACCGGAAACATAATACATGTGTGAATACATAGACAAACATAGTGTCACTAGTATGCCTCTACTTGACTAGCTCGTTTATCAAAGATAGTTATGTTTCCTAGCCATGGACAAAAGAGTTGTCATTTGATTAACGGGATCACATCATTAGGAGAATGATGTGATTGACATGACCCATTCCGTTAGCCTAGCACTTGATCGTTTAGTATATTGCTATTGCTTTCTTCATGACTTATACATGTTCCTGTAACTATGAGATTATGCAACTCCCGTTTACCGGAGGAACACTTTGGGTGCTACCAAACGTCACAACGTAACTGGGTGATTATAAAGGAGTACTACAGGTGTCTCCAAAGGTACATGTTGGGTTGGCGTATTTCGAGATTAGGTTTTGTCACTCCGATTGTCGGAGAGGTATCTCTGGGCCCTCTCGGTAATGCACATCACTATAAGCCTTGCAAGCAATGTAGCTAATGAGTTAGTTACGGAATGATGCATTACATAACGAGTAAAAAGACTTGCCGGTAACGAGATTGAACTAGGTATTGGATACCGACGATCGAATCTCGGGCAAGTAACATACCAATGACAAAGGGAACAACGTATGTTGTTATGCGGTTTGACCGATAAAGATCTTCGTAGAATATGTAGGAGCCAATATGAGCATCCAAGTTCCGCTATTGGTTATTGACAGAGAATAGTTCTAGGTCATGTCTACATAGTTCTCGAACCCGTAGGGTCCGCACGCTTAACGTTACGATGATAGTTATATTATGAGTTTATGAGTTTTGATGTACCGAAGGAGTTTGGAGTCCCGGATGAGATCGGGGACATGACGAGGAGTCTTGAAATGGTCGAGACGTAAAGATTGATATATTGGACGACTATATTTGGAGTTCGAAAAGGTTCCGAGTGATTTGGGTATTTTTCGGAGTACCGGAGAGTTACGGGAATTCGCCGGGGAGTATATGGGCCTTATTGGGCTTTAGGGAAAGAGAGAGGAGAGGTTGGGCGCCCCCCCAAGGCCTAGTCCGAACTGGACTAGGGGGAGGGGCTGCGCCCCCTCCTTCCTTCTCTTCTCTTCCCCCTTTCCTTGACTCCTACTCCTACTACTTGGAAGGGGGGGAATCCTACTCCCGGTGGGAGTAGGACTCCTCCTTGGTGCGCCTCCTCCTAGGCCGGCCACCCCCTCCCTTGCTCCTTTATATACAGGGGCAGGGGGCATCCTAGAACACACAAGTTGATCTACGTGATCGTTCCTTAGCCGTGTGCGGTGCCCCCCTCCACCATATTCCACCTCGGTCATATCGTCGCGGAGTTTAGGCGAAGCCCTGCGCCGGTAGAACATCATCATCGTCACCACGCCGTCGTGATGACGGAACTCATCCCACTTTGCTGGATCAGAGTCCGGGGATCGTCATCGAGCTGAACGTGTGCTGAACTCGGAGGTGCCGTACGTTCGGTACTTGGATCGGTCGGATCGTGAAGACGTACGACTACATCAACCGCGTTGTCATAACGCTTCCGCTTACGGTCTACGAGGGTACGTAGACAACACTCTCCCCTATCGTTGCTATGCATCACCATGATCTTGCGTGTGCGTAGGAAGATTTTTGAAATTACTACGTTCCCCAACAGTGGCATCCGAGCCAGGTTTTATGCGTAGATGTCATATGCACGAGTAGAACACAAGTGAGTTGTGGGTGATACAAGTCATACTGCTTACCAGCATCACTACGGGAAACAACTAATTTGCCGTCAGGGGCCGTCTTTGCCGTCAGTTTTTCATCGGGCAGACGGCAAAGAAGGGGTTTGCCGTCATCAGCAGGCGGCAAAGAAAAGATAACGGCAAAATATACTTTGCCGTCTGCGTTTTATTATTACAGACGGCAAACCACATACTTTACCGTCTGCAAATAGAAATACAGACGGCAAAATATTTGCCGTGTGGGGTTTTATTTACAGACGACAAAATATGATCTTTGCCGTCTGTACTAAAAATACAGACGGCAAAGACATACTTTGCCGTCTGTAATTAAAAAATGCAGACGGCAAAGGAGAAGCACACCACGCGGATCGATCCCACGGATCGATGACGTGGCGGCCCCTCCAATGCACGCAGGCCCACCCATCCTGACACACCACGCATGCAGCCCCACCACCCACCCACTCACTAATTAACTAACACACACCCCACCCCATCCACTCACTCACCCACGCACACCACACACCCACGGACCCACGCACACCACACACCACACACCACACACCACACGCATCCAGAGCCGGCGCCGGCGGCGAGCAGGGCTTGCACGCGGGCTGCGACCCCGGCGGACGCTCGCGCGGCCAGCCTGGCGGGCGGCTAGCATGGTGGATGCGCGAGCAGCGCGGAAGTGCGGGCGGCAAGCATGGTGGCCGGCGAGCACGGCGCGCAGCAGCTGCTCCCTCCACCGTTGACTACAAAGCGCGGGCGCACGGCGGCTCTCCCCTCAGGCATCGGCTATCCGACGTAGCGCGTCGATGGACCAGCAACGACGGTCACTGCGGAGGAGCTCCTCCCTTCGGCGTCAGCCTCCCGATGCTGCACTGGCGCGCGGCGGTGCCTCTCTCTTTCTCCGGGAACCAGCGAGCACGGCCGGGAGGCGATGCGGAGACAAGGGCCGAGCGAGCGGCGCGGGGAGCATGGCTGTGTGGTGGCGTGACAAGTAGGGTCGAGGTAGCAGTGCGGCGAGCAGGGTAGGCTGGCGGCAGTGGAGTCCTGTTGTTTTGTCTCCGGTGAGAAGGACTGCCGGCGGTGAAGTAGCTGTTGCGGTGGTGGAGAAGGACTTGATGGCTTTTCAGTTTTCCTTTCTAGGGTCCTTTGTGTAAATTTTTAGAACAACTCTGTAATTTTTATACAAATCCAGAATGTAAGGCAGCAAACTTTCATGTCTTGATATTCATGTGTCCGGCATGCCATTCCCCTTTCTCGGTGAGCCAAACCTTCAAGCGAGATTCTCTGCTCCGACGTCATTTTAGAAAATAGTAGAAAAACAATCTTTTGCCGTCTGTAGTTTAGTCCGAATGACGGCAAAGAACATTTTTTGGCTGACGGCAAAGACCGCGTGCTTTGCTGTCTGTCATTTTTGCGGCAGACGGCAAATTTGCAGTTGGCTGACGGCAAAATCTTTGCCGTCTGCCCAATAAAAAGCTGACGGCAAAGTAATGTTTGCCGACTTTCTCTTTGCCGTCTATGTTTGCCGTCAGCCGGCTGACGGCAAACTCTTTGCCGTCTATATTTTGCTCTTTGCCGTCTGTACTTGCCAGACGGCAAATTAGCTGATTCCTGTAGTGCATGTCATACTTTGGTTCAGCGGTATTGTAAGATGAAGCGGCCCGGACCGACATTACGCGTACGCTTACGTGAGACTGGTTTCACCGTTACGAGCACTCGTGCTTAAAGGTGGCTGGCGGGTGTCTGTCTCTCTCAATTTAGTTGAACCGAGTGTGGCTACGCCCGGTCTTTGCGAAGGTTAAAACATCACTAACTTGACGAACTATCGTTGTGGTTTTGATGCGTAGGTAAGAACGGTTCTTGCTAAGCCCGTAGCAGCCACGTAAAATTTGCAACAACAAAGTAGAGGACGTCTAACTTGTTTTTGCAGGGCATGTTGTGATGTGATATGGTCAAGACGTGATGCTATATTTTATTGTATGAGATGATCATGTTTTGTAACCGAAGTTATCGGCAACTGGCAGGAGCCATATGGTTGTCGCTTTATGTATGAAATGCAAATGCCCTGTAATTGCTTTACTTTATCACTAAGCGGTAGTGATAGTCGTAGAAGCAATAGATGGCGTAACAACAACGATGCTATGATGGAGATCAAGGTGTCGCACCGGTGACGATGGTGATCACGACGGTGCTTCGGAGATGGAGATCACAAGCACAAGATGATGATGGCCATATCATATCACTTATATTGATTGCATGTGATGTTTATCCTTTATACATCTTATCTTGCTTTGATTGACGGTAGCATTTTAAGATGATCTCTCACTAAATTATCAAGAAGTGTTCTCCCTGAGTATGCACCGCTGCGAAAGTTCTTCGTGCTGAGACACCACGTGATGATCGGGTGTGATAGGCTCTACGTTCAAATACAACGGGTGCAAAACAGTTGCACACACGGAATACTCAGGTTAAACTTGACGAGCCTAGCATATGACAGATATGGCCTCGGAACACGGAGACCGAAAGGTCAAGCGTGAATCATATAGTAGATATGATCAACATATTGATGTTCACCGTTGAAACTACTCCATCTCACGTGATGATCGGACATGGTGTAGTTGATATGGATCACGTAATCACTTAGAGGATTAGAGGGATGTCTATCTAAGTGGGAGTTCTTAAGTAATATGATTAATTGAACTTAAATTTATCATGAACTTAGTCCTGGTAGTATTCTGCATATTATGTTATAGATCAATAGCTCGCGTTGTTGCTTTCATATGTTTATTTTGATATGTTCCTAGAGAAAACTGTGTAGAAAGATGTTAGTAGCAATGATGCGGATTGGATCCGTGATCTGAGGTTTATCCTCATTGCTGCACAGAAGAATTATGTTGTTGATGCACCGCTAGGGGACAAACCTATTGCAGGAGCAGATGCAGACGTTATGAACGTTTGGCTAGCTCAATATGATGACTACTTGATAGTTTAGTGCACCATGCTTAACGGCTTTAGAATCGGTACTTCAAAGATGTTTTGAACGTCATGGACCATATAAGATGTTCCAGGAACTGAAGTTAATATTTCAAGCAAATACCCGAGTTGAGAGATATGAAGTCTCCAACAAGTTCTATAGCTAAAAGATGGAGGAGAATCGCTCAACTAGTGAGCATGTGCTCAGATTGTATGGGTACTTCAATCACTTGAATCAATTGGGAGTTAATCTTCCAGATAAGATAGTGATTGACAGAATTCTCTAGTCACAATCATTGAGTTACTAGAACTTCGTGATGAACTATAGTATGCAAGGGATGACGGAAACGATTCCCAAGTTCTTCGTGACATTGAAATCGACGAAGGTAGAAATCAAGAAAGAGCATCAAGTGTTGATGATTGACAAGACCACTAGTTTCAAGAAAAGGGCAAAGGGAAAGAAAGGGAAACTTCAAGTAGAATGGCAAACAAGTTGTCACTCCCGTGAAGAAGACCAAAGCTAGACCAAAGCCTGAAACTGAGTGCTTACACTGCAAAGGAAATAGTCACTGGAAGCGGAAATGCCCTAAATATTTGGTGGATAAGAAGGATGGCAAAGTGAACAAGGGTGTATTTGATATACAGGTGTTTGATGTGTGCCTTACTAGTGTTTATAGTAGCCCCTGAGTATTTGATACTTGTTCGGTTGCTAAGATTAGTAAATCGAAACAGGAGTTACATAATAAATAGAGACTAGTTGAGGGGAAGTGACGATGAGTGTTGGAAATAGTTCCAAGATTAGTATGATCATCATCACACACTCCCTATATTTTCGAGATTAGTGTTAAACCTAAATAAATGTTATTTAGCGTTTGCGTCGAGCATGAATATGATTTGATCATGTTTGTTGCGATACGATTATTCATTTGAAGTTAAAGAATAATTGTTATTCTGTTTACATGAATAAGACCTTCGATGGTTATACACCAAATGAAAATAGTTTGTTGGATCTCGATCGTAGTGATACACATATTCATAATATTGATGCCAAAAGATGCAAAGTTAATAATGATAGTGCAACTTATTTGTGGCACTGCCGTTTGGGTCATATTGGTGTACACACATGAAGAAACTCCATAAAGATGGATTTTTGGAATCACTTGGTTATGAATCATTTGATGCTTGCGAACCGTGCCTTTTGGGCAAGATGACTAAAACTCCGTTCTCCGGAACAATGGAACAAGCTACTGACTTATTGGAAATAATACATACCGATGTATGCGATCCAATGAGTGTTGATGCTCGTGGCAAGTATCGTTATTTTCTGACCTTCACAAGATGATTTGAGCAGATATGGGTATATCTACTTGATGAAACATAAGTCTGAAATAGTTGAAAGGTTCAAAGAATTTTAGAGTGAAGTGGAAAAATCATCGTAACAAGAAAATAAAGTTTCTGCGATTTGATCGCGGAGATGAATATTTGAGTTACGAGTTTGGTCTTCAACTAAAACAATGTGGAATAGTTTCACAGCTCACGCCACCTGGAACACCACAACATTATGGTGTGTCTGAACGTCGTAACCGCACTTTATTGATATGGTGCGATCTATGATGTCTCTTACTGATTTACCACTATTGTTTTGGGGTTATGCATTAGAGACAGCTGCATTCACATTAAAAAGGACACCATCTAAATCCGTTGAGACGACACCATATGAACTGTGGTTTAGCAAGAAACCCAAGTTGTCGTTTGTTAAAGTTTGGGGCTGTGATGCTTATGTGAAAAAGTTTCATCCTGATAAGCTCAAACCCAAATCGGAGAAGTGCGCCTTCATAGAATACCCAAAGGAAACTGTTGGGTACACCTTCTATCATAGATCCGAAGGCAAGATATTCGTTGCTAAAAATAGGTCCTTTCTAGAGAAGGAGTTTCTCTCGAAAGAAGTGAGTGGGAGGAAAGTAGAGCTTGATAAGGTAATTTGTACCTTCTACCGAATTGGAAAGTAGTTCATCACAGAAATCAGTTCTAGTGATTTCTACACCAATTAGTGAGGAAGCTAATGATGATGATCATAAAGCTTCAGATCAAGTTACTACCGAACTTTGCAGATCTTCCAGATTGAGATCCGCACCAGAGTGGTACGGTAATCCTATCCTGGAAGTCATGTTACTAGACCATGATGAACCTATGAACTATGAGGAAGTAATCATGAGCCCAGATTCCGTGAAATGGCTTGAGGCCATGAAATCTGAGATGGGATCCATGTATGAGAACAAAGTGTGAACTTTGGTGGAGTTGCCTGATGATCGGCAAGCCATATTGTAAAAATGGATCTTCAAGAGGAAGACAGATGCTGATAGTAGTGTTACTATCTACAAAGCTCGACTTGTCGCAAAATGGTTTTCGACAAGTTCAAGGTGTTGACTACAATGAGATTTTCTCAACTGTAGCGATGCTTAAGTCTGTCCGAATCATGTTAGCAATTGCCACATTTTATGAAATCTGGCAAATGGATGTCAAAACTGCATTCCTTAATGGTTTTCTTAATGAAGAGTTGTATATGATGCAACCAGAAGGTTTTGTCAATCCTAAAGGTACTAACAAAATGTGCAAGCTCCAGCAATCCATCTATGGACTGGTGCAAGCATCTCAGAGTTGGAATATACGCTTTGATAAGTTGATCGAAGCATATAGTATTATACAGACTTGTGGTGAAGCCTGTATTTACAAGAAAGTGAGTGGGAGCTCTGTAGCATTTCTGATACTATATGTAGATGACATATTGTTGATCAGAAATGATATAGAATTTCTGGATAGCATAAAGGGATACTTGAATAAAAGTCTTTCAATGAAAGACCTCGGTGAAGCTGCTTACACATTGAGCATCAAGATCTATATAGATAGATCAAGACGCTTGATAAGATTTTTTCAATGAGTACATACCTTGATAAATTTTTGAAATAGTTCAAAATAGAACAGTCAAAGAAGGAGTTCTTGCCTGTGATGCAAAGGTGTGAAGTTGAGTAAGACTCAAGACCCGACCATGGAAGAAAATAGAAAGAGAATGAAAAGTCATTCCCTATGCCTCAGTCATAGGTTCTATAAAGTATGCTATGCTGTGAACCAGACCTATTGTATACCTTGCTCTGAGTTTAACAAAGGAATACAATTTTGATCTAAGAGTAGATCACTGGACAGCGGTCAAGAATATCCTTAGTGAGGACTAAGGAGATGTTTCTCGATTATGGAGGTGATAAAAGAGCCCATTGTAAAAAGTTACAACGATGCAAGCTTTTACACCAATCCAGATGACTCTAAGTCTCAATCTGGATACATATTGAAAGTGGGAGCAATTAGCTAGAGTAGCTCCGTGCAGAGCATTGTGGACATAGAATATTTGCAAAATACATACGGCTCTGAATATGACAGACCCATTGACTAAACTTCTCTCACAAGCAAAACATGATCATACCTTAGTAATCTTTGGGTGTTAATCACATAGCGATGTGAACAAACCTTTTGGGTGTTGATCACATGATGATGTGAACTATGGGTATTAATCACATACAGATGTGAATATTGGTGTTAAATCACATGGCGATGTGAACTAGATTATTGACTCTAGTGCAAGTGGGAGACTGAAGGAAATATGCCCTAGAGGCAATAATAAAGTTATTATTTATTTCCTTATATCATGATAAATGTTTATTATTCTTGCTAGAATTGTATTAACCGGAAACATAATACATGTGTGAATACATACACAAACATAGTGTCACTAGTATGCCTCTACTTGACTAGCTCGTTTATCAAAGATGGTTATGTTTCCTAGCCATAGACAAAAGAGTTGTCATTTGATTAACGGGATCACATCATTAGGAGAATGATGTGATTGACATGACCCATTCCGTTAGTCTAGCACTTGAGCATTTAGTATATTGCTATTTCTTTCTTCATGAGTTATACATGTTCCTGTAACTATGAGATTATGCAACTCCCGTTTACCGGAGGAACACTTTGGGTGCTACCAAACGTCACAACGTAACTGGGTGATTATAAAGGAGTACTACAGGTGTCTCCAAAGGTACATGTTGGGTTGGCGTATTTCGAGATTAGGTTTTGTCACTCCGATTGTCGGAGAGGTATCTCTGGGCCCTCTCGGTAATGCACATCACTATAAGCCTTGCAAGCAATGTAGCTAATGAGTTAGTTACGGAATGATGCATTACATAACGAGTAAAGAGACTTGCCGGCAACGATATTGAACTAGGTATTGGATACCGATGATCGAATCTCGGGCAAGTAACCTACCGATGACAAAGGGAACAACGTATGTTGTTATGCGGTTTGACCGATAAAGATCTTCGTAGAATATGTAGGAGCCAATATGAGCATCCAGGTTCCGCTATTGGTTATTGACCGAGAATAGTTCTAGGTCATGTCTACATAGTTCTCGAACCCGTAGGGTCCGCACGCTTAACGTTACGATCAGTTATATTATGAGTTTATGAGTTTTGATGTACCGAAGGAGTTCGGAGTCCCGGATGAGATCGGGGACATGACGAGGAGTCTTGAAATGGTCGAGACATAAAGATCAATATATTGGACGACTATATTCGGAGTTCGGAAAGGTTCCGAGTGATTCGGGTATTTTTCGGAGTACCGGAGAGTTACGGGAATTTGCCGGGGAGTATATGGGCCTTATTGGGCTTTAGGGGAAAGAGAGAGGAGAGGTTGGGCGCCCCCCCAAGGCCTAGTCCGAATTGGACTAGGGGGAGGGGCTGCGCCCCCTCCTTCCTTCTCTTCTCTTCCCCCTTTCCTTGACTCCTACTCCTACTACTTGGAAGGGGGGGGAATCCTACTCCCGGTGGGAGTAGGACTCCTCCTTGGTGCGCCTCCTCCTAGGACGGCCACCCCCTCCCTTGCTCCTTTATATACGGGGGCAGGGGGGCACCCTAGAACACACAAGTTGATCTATGTGATCGTTCCTTAACCATGTGCGGTGCCCCCCTCCACCATATTCAACATCGGTCATATTGTCGCGGAGTTTAGGCGAAGCCCTACGCCGGTAGAACATCATCATCGTCACCACGCCATCGTGCTGATGGAACTCATCCCACTTTGCTGGATCAGAGTCCGGGGATCGTCATCGAGCTGAACGTGTGCTGAACTCGGAGGTGCTGTACGTTCGGTACTTGGATCGGTCGGATCGTGAAGACGTACGACTACATCAACCGCGTTGTCATAACGCTTCCGCTTATGGTCTACGAGGGTACATAGACAATACTCTCCCCTACCGTTGCTATGCATCACCATGATCTTGCGTGTGCGTAGGAAGAGTTTTGAAATTACTACATTCCCCAACATCTACATCAACACATCCAACCCCACAAGGACCCATGACAAGAGCTAGAGCACGTTCTTTGGAAACCGAGGTGAACTCCTTCCTACTAGACTTGCATATGGACACAAATGGAACATGTCTACTACCTCACCAAAATATGCTATGCCTCCTTAGGTATGAAGTGGAACACCACCAAGAAGATCAGGAGCATCCCCAAGGAGAAGGAGAACCACCCCAAGGCCATAAGCATCAAGATGGAGTGCAACCCCAGCAAAACAGCAAGTCCCAGGTGACCGCGTGCGCACAGGCCCCCGAGACCCCGTGCCCACGGGCTACACAGGAACCCGGCGCTGGAGCACCCCATGCGCACGGGCGTGTACCGTGTCCATGGGACCCCCATGTGCACGGGCCCAACTTACCCCGTGCGCACGGGCCTCCCAGGATGGGCGGCTGAGATGGCTTCTTCGGCTCCCCTTCTTCTCCTTCGACCCCAAGCCTATATATTCCGTACCTAGGGCCATGTTTAGGGTTAGGAAAGTATTAGATGAGATCTTGGTGAGCTTTTCTCCATTACCTTCCCTCTTTGAGGATCAAGACCCCATAGGGAAGAATCATTGAGGATTTCAAGACCTCCATTGGGAGAAGACTACCACCAAGACCCCTCTTCCTTTGGATTTGGGATGAACTTTGCCATTGTATCTTTCCTTTGATTATGTTTGAGACTTGTGGATCTTGTGTTGTTACTCTAGTGGATGTGTAATCGGGAATTGTTGGAGTGATTGCCTCTTTGTGTTCATCCTTGTGTTCTTGTTGTTCTTGTGATTTCCCTCCTTTTTCCCCCTCCAAGTGTGAAAAGGTCCTTCCTAGGGTTGTACCCTACATCATATGGTATCATGAGCCACGTTGATTCACATATTGGAGTCCCTACCTTCCACTTTCTAGCTTGATTTTGTTGTTTTTCGTCCTAATCCGAAAATCCCCACCAAAAATAGCCCCAAAATTTTTTCTTGCAATTTTTTGATCTTGTGAGATTTGGTTGATTTGATCCACGAATTTGGTGTTTGGAAAGTGGATCTACACCTCCACCATCATCCCCACCCATCGCCCACTGGAATTTTGCCAAAAACTTGAAATCCCCACGAAATCATAGAAGTTCATCCGCTCTCGGGAGAACCTATGCACACGGGCCATCGGGACCCCGTGCACACGGGACCCCGTGCACACGGGCCTCACTTACCCCTTGCGCACGGGCCATCCAGGAACTTTCGGCCATTTTTCTGTTTTTCTTATTTTGTATCACCACCACCTCTCGAGTTCTTCCACACCATTCCACATGTTTGTTGAGTGTTCGGTTGCGATTTCTCTTGTGTCCTAAGGTGTTTCGGCTACTTAGGCGCAAGTTGATATCATCATCGCCACCAATCATCGACTCGGACAACACTTCGGCTTCGACAAGATCATCTTCGACCGTAAGCAAGGACGGTAACCTCGACGACACTTTGTACTCCCTTGCCATTAACTTGATAGCTTCGAGCCATTTTGCGTAGCTTACCCATCGAGACTAGCTTGTTGAGTATTGCCGGGCCACGTCTTAGTGCACCATTTAGTGTTTCGTCCATCCCGTGCATTTACTACTTGTTACCTCGTTGTGTGGCTCGCATATCAAGCATCGTGGCATAGTTGAAAAAAAAAGAAGAGAAAGCTTTTAAGCAAAAGAGAAGAGAAGCAAAGAGATTATAAGAAATAGCATCGAGCCTTCGCATTCGTACATCATCTTGGTCACCACATACATAAGCATACTTGGGATAGTGAGACGAGTAGATTCTCTATTAGGTTGGTGCACTAGCATATCTAGCCCATTAGTGCAATCGAGCTAGCATCTCTCTAGTATCCGTACGACAAGAGCTTTTCCCGTGTATCGATATCTTCGAGCTCATTCCTTGGTTGTGCGGATCCCATTTATCTTCCGTGTGTGTGTTCCTCGTGTTATCTTGGGAGGTTGATCTATTTGTCTTATTTGCCATTTGTGAATCTTCTCAACTTTATCAACATCTTGACTAACATTTGCTTGAATTATTTGTGCCTTTCCTAACCAAGCTCCTCCGTAGACCATTTACTTGTAGGTGTGAGAAACAATTCCCGGTACCAATTCCCCTATTGCAACATCACGTGGGATCGTACTTGTTACATCCACAATCTTCGGAAAAGGTAACTTTGGTTTTGTTCTCTCATTTTCCTACTCACCACCACTCTCTTATGATGGATAGGCCAAGCTCCTCTACCAACCCACTCTTCAACGAGCAAGACGACGACATGTCATCCTTCTTCACCAAGAGCCACCTCTTTGGTGCACAACGAGCTCTACATCAAGAGCAACAAGCAATGAACGACCGCATCGACAACCTCGCCACCGACTTGCGACTCTCCGAGCAACGTACACGCAACTACTTCGACAACAAGCTCGACGCGCACAAGCAAGAGAACGATGCAAGAATGGACAAGATCCGAGCTTTGTTGGTCAACTGGCCTCCTTCAACTTCTTCCTACTCAAGACGGAGCCACTCAAGTTGACACTCTGACGACACCTTCTCTGGCTCAAGTACACCATCATCGACCATTCTTCGACGAGCCGCGCATCAAGACCGTCATGCATCTCACGACCCGCTACATGTCAAGCATTCACAAGAGCAAGTCAACGAGCATGTTCCTCGTCATCAAGCAAACCAAGTCGCTTTTGCTCAAGCTCAAGAACGACAACGTCTTCTTCGTCAAGAAGAAGAAGAACGAGCGCGTCTACACCTAGAGGAACAAGACGCCGAGGCCCAACGTCTTCAACAACAAGAACGAGAAGCACAAGCTCTTGAGGCAGAACGTGCCCTTCAAGAATCAAGTCGAGCCATCGCCAACCACAATCGCGAACGGCGCAATCAAGAGTAAGCTCTTCGAGAAGAAATACAAGAGAGGAATTATCAACCATGTGTGCACCGTCAAGTTTCTCAAGCTCCTCCCCAAGCTCGTCAAGCTCCACATCAACCCCAAGTGCAACAAGAGCGACACCAAGCGGAACAAGTGCTTCAAGACCCTCCTCCACACCAAGAGAGACATCATCAGGAACAAGCATTCGAGGACTTTCCAAGGCAAGAGCGATATCGCAACCGCTATCAAGATGAAGAGCAACGCTATGGGAAACTCAAATTCACAATGCCCAAGTTCAATGGAAGCAATGATCCGGAAGAATACCTCTCATGGGCATTGAAGGTCGACAAAATCTTTCGTTTGCACAACTATGAGGAAGAGAAGAAGATCGCAATGGCATCACTTGAGTTCCAAGACTATGTGCTAATATGGTGGGAACAAGTCCTTGAGCGCCGAGAAGCAAGAGGTGACCCTCCAATCACCACTTGGGCTCAAATGAAGGATGTCATGCGAGCATGATTCGTGCCCACCTACTACAATCATGATCTCTTCAAGAAGCTACAACTCCTCAAGCAAGGAACAAAGAGTGTTGAAGAATACTACAAGGAAATGGAGATAGCCATGATTCGAGCCAATGTCAAGGAAGATGATGAGCAAACAATGGCACGATTCTTGAATGGACTCAATCATCCCATCAAGAAGATCGCCGACTTCCAACCCTACTCCAACCTCATCGAGCTAGTGCATCAAGCGACCAAGGCGGAACGTCAAGTGCAAGATGACTTCAAGTATGCCAAGTACTCATCCAAGACATACGGCTTCTCCAACAATCAAGCTTCAACAACTCCTACAACATCTACTTCAACCAAGCCTTCTCCAAGCAACGACGACAAGACAACATACAAGAAACCTTCGTCAAGTTCAAGTCGTCTTCCTCCTACTACAAGCAACTACAAGCAACTACAAGCCGCGTGCTTCTTCCTCTACTCCGACCGATGAGACCATCAAGACAAGTTCAATCAAGTGCTTCACATGTGGCGGCCGAGGCCATAAGTCCTTCCAATGCACAAACAAGCGCACCATGATGCTCAACAATAATGGCACCTACGACTCAATGAGTGAAGATGAAATGGAAGCTATTGAGCAAGTGGCCATGCATGGGCGCGTGAACGAGGATGAAGATGATCAAGTCTTTTGTGATGAAGATACGAGCCCCGCTCTCGTTGTCTCCAAGGTCTTGACACTTCAACATCAACAAGAAGAAGACCAACGATGCCATATCTTCCACACCAAGGCCGACATCAAGGGAAGATCCGTCAAGGTCATCATCAATGGAGGTAGTTGCCACAACCTGGCAAGTGAAGAACTATGCTCCAAGCTTCAATTGGTCAAGAGGAAGCACCCGCACCCCTACAAGGTTCAATGGCTAAGTGACTCTGGCACTATACGGGTTGAGCATACGATCCAAGTATCCTTCAAAATTGGTGCATATGAAGACACTTTGGAGTGTGATGTGGTCCCAATGACCGTTTGCCACCTCCTTCTTGGTCGACCATGGCAATTCGACCGTGGTGTCATCCACAATGGGCGTACCAATCACTATAACTTCAAGATGAAAGGAAAGGAATATGTGCTATGACCCATGTCTCCTAGTCAAGTGATAGCCGACAAGCAAGCCACCCACCATAGAGAGAAGAGTGACAAAACGAGCCACCAAAACATGCGTGAGAGAAACAAGCCACACTTGAGCGCCTCTTCGCCTAGAGAGAAAAACCTCATACTATTCGCCACAAAAAGTGAGATGAGAGAAGTGTGTGAGAACCCATCGAGTGTGATGCACTTTGTCCTTGTGTGCAAGGATGGAGAACCAAAAACTAACACCACTCACGAGCTACCTTTGGTGTTTCAATCTCTTTTGCAGGAATTTCAAGATGTTTTCCCCAATGAGCTACCTCCGGGTCTACCTCCTCTACGAGGCATTGAGCATCGAATCGACCTCATCCCCGGAGCACCACTTCCAAACAAAGCTCCATACCGTGTCAATCCCGAAGAAACAAAGGAGATTCAACGGCAAGTACAACAACTAATCGACAACGGTCATGTACGTGAAAGCTTAAGCCCTTGTGCCGTTCCCGTTATACTTGTGCCTAAGCCCGATGGAAGTTTTCGCTTGTGTTCCGATTGTAGACCTATAAATGCTATCACCATTCGCTATAGGCATCCCATTCCTCGCTTAGATGATATGCTTGATGAACTTAGTGGAGCCAACTTTTTCTCAAAAATTAACCTTAAAAGTGGCTATTATCAAATCCACATACAAGAAGGTGATGAATGGAAAACTGCTTTCAAAACAAAATTTGGCTTATATGAATGGTTAGTCATGCCTATGGGTTTATCGGAGGCTCCCGGTACTTTTGTGCGTCTCATGCATCATGTACTTCGACCTTACATTGGAGTCTTTGTTGTGGTTTACTTCGATGATATTCTTGTGTTTAGCAAAACCATGAAAGAGCATCTTGATCATGTTAAGCTTGTTTTGCAAACACTTCGCAAGGAAAGTCTTTATGCCAACATGAAAAAGTGCACATTTGGTGTTGACAAAGTGGTTTTCTTGGGTTTCGTTGTCTCTTCCAAGGGTGTCCATGTCGATGAAACTAAAATTGAAGCAATTAAAACTTGGCCCCAACCCACCAATTTGCAACAAGTGCGAAGTTTTCTTGGTCTTGGAGGTTTTTATCATCACTTTGTGAAAAACTTTAGCACTATTGCCGCCCCTTTGCATGCTTTGAGTAAGAAGAATGCTCCTTTTGTTTGGGGATCTTTGCAATCAACCACTTTTGATGAGCTCAAGTCTTTGCTTACTCATGCTCCGATTCTTGCTTTGCCCAACTTTGACAAAACTTTTGAGGTTCATTGTGATGCAAGTGGTACCGGAATTGGCGGAGTTTTGATGCAAGAAAAACGAGCAATTGCATATTTTAGTGAAAAACTCTCCGATGCTCAACTTAACTATCCCATCTATGACAAAGAATTGTATGCTTTAGTGCGTGTCCTACATGTTTGGGAACATTATCTTAGACCTCATGAGTTTGTCATACATACCGATCATGAAACGCTTAAGTACTTAAAAGGTCAAACTAAGTTGAACAAGCGTCCTGCCAAATGGAGTGAATTTATTGAACCTTTCCCATATGTAATCAAGTACATTAAAGGTAAGGAAAATGTAGTTGCCGATGCACTTTCACGCATATGCACGCTTGTCACAACACTTGAGTTGAATGTTATTGGCTTTGAGCACATAAAAGACTTGTATGCTAGTGATCCATCTTTTGCACCTCATTATGCTAAATGTTTAATGCATACATCTTGGGAACAGTATTACATCAAGGATGGTTATCTTATGAGAGCTAACAAACTATGCATTCCCGAGTCTTCTCTTCATTTGCTCCTTTTGCAAGAGGCCCATGGAGGTGGACTCATGAGACACTTTGGACGCGACAAGACTTTCGCCACGCTCTCCAAGAACTACTTTTGGCCCAAGATGTTCCGCGACGTCTCACACTTCACCACCCGATGCTCTACATGTCGCAAAGCTAAGTCAAAAGCTCAATCTCATGGTCTTTACATGCCTCTTCCTATTCCTTATCAACCTTGGGAAGACATTAGTATGGATTTTGTACTTGGTTTACCTAGAACTCAAAATGGAAAGGATTCCGTGTTTGTTGTTGTGGACCGATTTTCTAAGATGGCACATTTCATTCCTTGCAACAAGATAGACGATGCTTCACATATTGCAAATCTCTTTTGTACGGAAATCTTGTGCCTCCACGGAGTACCAAAGACAACCGTCTCCGACCGCGACGTCAAGTTCTTGAGTTACTTTTGGAAGACTCTATGCGCCAAGCTCGGAATCAAGCTCTTGTTCTCATCCGCATACCATCCTCAAACCGACGGCCAAACGGAGGTGACGAACGGGACACTATCCACTCTACTTCGCGTGTTGATCAAGAAGAACATCAAGGAGTGGGAGGCATGTCTACCCATCGCCGAGTACTCCTACAACCGCACAAGACATTCGACTACCGGCAAGTCCCCCTTCGAGGTCATCTATGGCTTCAACCCATTGTCCCCATTGGACATTCTACCTCTACCTCTACAAGAGCGCACCAACATGGATGCGAGTGCACGAGCAAGCTACATCAAGAAGATGCATGAAGATACAAGAAACATCATCGAGCGCCAAGTACATTGACTAGCGACCAAGCTCAACATCAACAAACAACCCATGATCTTCAACATAGGTGATCTCGTGTGGCTACACCTTCGCAAGGACCACTTCCCCAATGAATGCAAGTCCAAACTAGTACCTCGAGCCGATGGACCATTCAAGGTGCTAGCACGCTAAAACGACAACGCCTACAAGATTGAACTCCCATGAGACAAGTACAACGTGAGCGACATCTTCAATGTCAAAGACCTCTCGCCTTTCCATGGTGATGAAGATCTTGATCTGAGGTCGGATCCTTTCGAAGGGATGGGAGATGATGCAGAGCATCCTTCCATCATCCCCATGGACTCTACATCAACACATCCAACCCACAAGGACCCATTACAAGAGCTAGAGCACGTGCTTTGGAAACCGAGGTGAACTCCTTCCTACTAGACTTGCATATGGACACAAATGGAACATGTCTACTACCTCACCAAAATATGCTATGCCTCCTTAGGTATGAAGTGGAACACCACCAAGAAGATCAGGAGCATCCCCAAGGAGAAGGAGAACCACCCCAAGACCATAAGGATCAAGACGGAGTGCAACCCCAGCAAAACAACAAGTCCCAGGTAACCCCATGCGCACAGGCCCCCGAGACCCAGTGCCCATGGGCTACACAGGAACCCGGCGCTGGAGCACCCCGTGCGCACGGGCGTGTACCGTGCCCACGGGACCCCCGTGCGCACGGGCCCAACTTACCCTGTGCGCACGGTGTCGTGGGAAACGAACACCTATGGGGCAGGGCCCCTTTTGGTCCGGCAAGGGAGCGGAGAGCGCACGAAGAGCAGATCGAGGCGGAGCACACGAGCGATTTTTACCCAGCTTCGGAGCTCTCCGGAGAGATAAAACTCCTACTGCTGCTTTGTGTTTGTATTCTGTTCTTGCTTGAGAGCGTGAGAGTGGTGTAGTTTCGAATGAGTCGAACCCCCCCTACATTGCGCATGGGCGTCCTTTTATAGGCTAAAGGGGTCACCGACAGGTGGCAATGCAGACAGGGGTACAAATGTAAAAAAGGTGGTTGGTACAACTGCTATCTACAGTGCACCCTACCTAACTCTAACGGCAGGGGACAAGCGCATTTAATGCCCGTCCGCCTCGCCCAACAGTGCAGAGAAACGACCGTTAGGGGCGCCACCGCCTGCCACGATGGCCTTCTCGTCATCTCCACTTGCCACCTCGCACCGCTTGGCTGCACAGCTCCCCGCCACGTGTGCCTGGAACGTGTTGGGGAACGTTGCAGAAAATTAAAATTTTTCCTACGGCTTCACCAAGATCCATCTATGAGTTCATCTAAGCAACGAGTCATGGGAGAGAGTTTGCATCTACATACCACTTGTAGATCGCGTGCGGAAGCTTGCAAGGTGATGATGTAGTCGTACTCGAACGTGATTCAGATCACCGATGCCAAGTGCTGAACGGACAGCACCTCCGTGTTCAACACACGTACGGGACGAGCGACGTCTCCTCCTTCTTGATCCAGCAAGGGGGAAGGAGAGGTTGAGGAAGACAGCTCCACCGGCAGCACGACGGCGTGGTGATGGTGGAGAAGCAGTACTCCGACAGGGCTTCGCCGAGCACACAACGAAGGAGGAGAGGTGTTGGGGAGGGAGAAGGAGGCAACCAAAGGCCAAGGACTCAGGGTATGAAGTCCCTCCTCTCCCCCACTATATATAGGAGGGCCAAGGGGGGGGTGGCCGGCCCTAGGAGATCCAATCTCCTAGGGGGGCGGCGGCCAAGGGGGGTTTCCCTCCCCCCCAAGGCACCTAGG
Organism: Triticum timopheevii; assembly: GCA_963921465.1. Classification (NCBI taxonomy): domain Eukaryota; kingdom Viridiplantae; phylum Streptophyta; class Magnoliopsida; order Poales; family Poaceae; genus Triticum; species Triticum timopheevii. Next base: position 271,069,246 of record OY997262.1, on the reverse strand, counting down.
AGGTGCCTTCCCCTCCTAGGACTCTTGCCCCCTTGAACCCTAGGCGCATGGGCCTATGTGGGGCTGGTGCCCTTGGCCCATGCAGGCCAAGGCGCACCCCCTACAGCCCATGTGCCCCCCCGGGGCAGGTGGCCCCACCCGGTGGGCCCCCGGGACCCCTCCGGTGGTCCCGGTACAATACCGATAACCCCGAAACTTGTCCCGATGCCCGAAACAGGACTTCCCATATATAAATCTTTACCTCCGGACCATTCCGGAACTCCTCGTGACGTCCGGGATCTCATCCGGGACTCCGAACATCATTCGGTAGTCACATACTTGACTTCCTACTAACCCTAGCGTCACCGAACCTTAAGTGTGTAGACCCTACGGGTTCGGGAGACACGCAGACATGACCGAGACGACTCTCGGGCAATAACCAACAGCGGGGTCTGGATATCCATGTTGGCTCCCACATGCTCCTCGATGATTTCATCGGTTGAACCACGATGTCGAGGATTCGATCAAACCCTGTATACAATTCCCTTTGTCAATCGGTACGTTACTTGCCCGAGACTCGATCGTCGGTATCCCAATACCTTGTTCAGTCTCGTTACCCGGCAAGTCACTTTACTCGTACCGTAATGCATGATCCCGTGGCCAACACCTTGGTCACATTGAGCTCATTATGATGATGCATTACCGAGTGGGCCCAGAGATACCTCTCCGTTATACGGAGTGACAAATCCCAGTCTCGATCCGTGTCAACCCAACAGATACTTTCGGAGATACCTGTAATGCACCTTTATAGTCACCCAGTTACGTTGTGACGTTTGATACACCCAAGGCACTCCTACGGTAACCGGGAGTTACACGATCTCATGGTCGAAGGAATAGATACTTGACATTGGCAAAGCTTCTAGCAAACGAACTATACGATCTTTTATGCTATGCTTATGATTGGGTCTTGTCCATCACATCATTCTCCTAATGATGTGATCCCGTTATCAACGACATCCTATGTCCATAGTCAGGAAACCATGACTATCTATTGATCATAACGAGCTAGTCAACTAGAGGCTCACTAGGGACTCATTGGGTCTAAGTGTTCACACGTGTATTACGATTTCCGGATAATACAGTTATAGCATGAACAAAAGACAATTATCATGAACATTGAAATATAATAATCCTTTTATTATTGCCTCTAGGGCATATTTCCAACAGTCTCCCACTTGCACTAGAGTCACCAATCTAGTTACATTGTGATGAATCGAACACCCATAGAGTTCTGGTGTTGATCATGTTTTGCACGCGAGAGAGGTTTAGTCAACGGATCTGCGACATTCAGATCCGTGTGCACTTTGCAAATCTCTATGTCTCCATCTTGAACATTTTCACGGATGGAGTTGAAACGACGCTTGATGTGCCTGGTCTTCTTGTGAAACCTGGGCTCCTTGGCAAGGGCAATAGCTCCAGTGTTGTCACAGAAGAGTTTGATCGGCCCCGACGCATTGGGTATGACTCCTAGGTCGGTGATGAACTCCTTCATCCAAATCGCTTCATGCGCTGCCTCCGAGGCTGCCATGTACTCCGCTTCACATGTAGATCCCGCCACGACGCTCTGCTTGCAGCTGCACCAGCTTACTGCTCCACCATTCAACATATACACGTATCCGGTTTGTGACTTAGAGTCATCCAGATCTGAGTCGAAGCTAGCGTCGACGTAACCCTTTACGACGAGCTCTTCATCTCCTCCATAAACGAGAAACATGTCCTTTGTCCTTTTCAGGTACTTCAGGATATTCTTGACCGCTGTCCAGTGTTCCTTGCCGGGGTTACTTTGGTATCTTGCAACCAAACTTACGGCAAGGTTTACATCGGGTCTGGTACACAGCATGGCATACATAATAGATCCTATGGCTGAAGCATAGGGGATGACACTCATCTCTTCTTTATCTTTTGCCGTGGTCGGTGACTGAGCCAAGCTCAATCTCACACCTTGTAACATAGGCAAGAACCCCTTCTTGGACTGATCCATTTTGAACCTCTTCAAAATCTTATCAAGGTATGTGCTTTGTGAAAGACCTATGAGGCGTCTCGATCTATCTCTATAGATCTTGATGCCTAATATATAAGCAGCTTCTCCAAGGTCCTTCATTGAAAAACACTTGTTCAAGTAGGCCTTAATGCTGTCCAGGAGTTTCGTATCATTTCCCATCAAGAGTATGTCATCTACATATAATAGGAGAAATGCTACAGAGCTCCCACTCACTTTCTTGTAAACGCAGGCTTCTCCATAAGTCTGCGTAAACCCAAACGCTTTGATCATCTCATCAAAGCGAATGTTCCAACTCCGAGATGCTTGCACCAGTCCATAAATGGATCGCTGGAGCTTGCATACTTTGTTAGCGTTCTGAGGAACGACAAAACCTTCCGGCTGCATCATATACAGCTCTTCCTTAAGATGTCCATTAAGGAATGCCGTTTTGACGTCCATCTGCCATATCTCATAATCATAGTATGCGGCAATTGCTAACATGATTCGGACGGACTTAAGCTTCGCCACGGGAGAGAATGTCTCGTCGTAGTCAATCCCTTGAACTTGTCGATAACCCTTAGCGACAAGTCGAGCTTTATAGATGGTAACATTACCATCCGCGTCCGTCTTCTTCTTAAAAATCCATTTATTTTCTATCGCTCGCCGATCATCGGGCAAGTCTGTCAAAGTCCATACTTTGTTTTCATACATGGATCCTATCTCGGATTTCATGGCCTCAAGCCATTTGTTGGAATCCGGGCCCGCCATTGCTTCTTCATAGTTCGAAGGTTCATTGTTGTCCAGCAACATGATTTCCATGACAGGGTTGCCGTACCACTCTGGTGCAGAACGTGTCCTTGTGGACCTTCGAAATTCAGTAGCAACTAGATCTGAAGTACCTTGATCATCATCAACATTTTCCTCTTCAGTTGGTGTGGGCATTACAGGAATGGTTTCCTGCGCTGCACCACTTTCCCGTTCGAGAGGTAGTACTTCATCGAGTTCTACTTTCCTCCCACTTACTTCTTTCGAGAGAAACTCTTTCTCCAGAAAGCATCCGTTCTTGGCAACAAAGATCTTGCCTTCGGATCTTAAGTAGAAGGTATACCCGACAGTTTCCTTAGGGTATCCTATGAATACGCATTTTTCCGACTTGGGTTCGAGCTTTTCAGGTTGAAGTTTCTTGACATAAGCATCGCATCCCCAAACTTTTAGAAACGACAGCTTAGGTTTCTTCCCAAACCATAATTCATACGGTGTCGTCTCAACGGATTTAGACGGTGCCCTATTTAAAGTGAATGTAGCTGTCTCTAGAGCGTATCCCCAAAATGATAGCGGTAAATCGGTAAGAGACATCATAGACCGCACCATATCCAATAGAGTGCGATTACGACGTTCGGACACACCGTTTCGCTGAGGTGTTCCAGGCGGCGTGAGTTGTGAAACGATTCCACATTTTCTTAAGTGTGTACCAAATTCGTGACTTAAGTATTCGCCCCCACGATCTGATCGTAGGAACTTTATCTTACGGTCATGTTGATTCTCTACCTCACTCTGAAATTCCTTGAACTTTTCAAAGGTCTCAGACTTGTGTTTCATTAAGTAGACATACCCATATCTACTCAAGTCGTCAGTGAGAGTGAGAACATAACGATATCCTCCGCGAGCCTCAACGCTCATTGGACCGCACACATCGGTATGTATGATTTCCAACAAGTTGGTTGCTCGCTCCATTGTTCCGGAGAACGGAGTCTTGGTCATTTTGCCTAAGAGGCAAGGTTCGCATGTGTCAAATGATTCATAATCAAGAGACTCTAAAAGTCCATCAGCATGGAGCTTCTTCATGCGCTTGACACCAATGTGACCAAGGCGGCAGTGCCACAAGTATGTGGGACTATCGTTATCAACTTTACATCTTTTGGCATCCACACTATGAACATGTGTAATATTACGCTCGAGATTCATCAAGAATAAACCATTGACCATCGGAGCATGACCATAAAACATATCTCTCATATAAATCGAACAACCATTATTCTCAGACTTAAATGAGTAGCCATCTCGTATTAAACGAGATCCAGATACAATGTTCATGCTCAAACTTGGCACTAAATAACAATTATTGAGGTTTAAAACTAATCCCGTAGGTAAATGTAGAGGCAGCGTGCCGACGGCGATCACATCGACCCTGGAGCCATTCCCGACGCGCATCGTCACCTCGTCCTTCGCCAGTCTCCGTTTATTCCGCAGCTCCTGCTGTGAGTTACATATGTGAGCAACGGCACCGGTATCAAATACCCAGGAGTTACTTCGAGTACTGGTAAGGTACACATCAATTACATGTATATCAAATATACCTTTGGTGTTGCCGGCCTTCTTATCCGCTAAGTATTTGGGGCAGTTCCGCTTCCAGTGCCCCTTCCCCTTGCAATAAAAGCACTCAGTCTCAGGCTTGGGTCCATTCTTTGACTTCTTCCCGGCAACAGGCTTACCGGGCGCGGCAACATCTTTGCCGTCCTTCTTGAAGTTCTTCTTACCCTTGCCCTTCTTGAACTTAGTGGTCTTATTGACCATCAACACTTGATGTTCTTTCTTGATTTCAGCCTCTGCTGACTTCAGCATCGAGAACACTTCAGGAATGGTCTTTACCATCCCCTGCATGTTGTAGTTCATCACAAAGCTCTTGTAGCTTGGTGGGAGCGACTGGAGGATTCTGTCAATGACCGCCTCATCTGGGAGGTTAATGTTCAACTGGGTCATACGTGCGTGCAACCCAGACATCTTCAGGATGTGTTCACTGACAGAACTGTTCTCCTCCATCTTACAACTGTAGAACTTGTCGGAGACATCATATCTCTCGACCCGGGCATGAGCTTGGAAAACTAGTTTCAGCTCTTCGAACATCTCATATGCTCCGTGATGCTCAAAACGCTTTTGGAGCCCCGGTTCTAAGCTGTAAAGCATGCCGCACTGAACGAGGGAGTAATCATCAGCACGAGTTTGCCAAGCGTTCATAACGTCTTGGTTCTCTGGGACGGGAGCGGCACCTAGCGGTCCTTCTAGGACATATTGCTTCCTGGCAGCTATGAGGATGATCCTCAGGTTTCGGACCCAGTCCGTATAGTTGCTGCCATCATCTTTCAGCTTGGTTTTCTCTAGGAACGCGTTGAAGTTCATGTTGACATGAGCGTTGGCCATTGATCTACAATACATATTTGCAAAGGTTTTAGACTAAGTTCATGATAATAAAGTTCTTAATCAAAATTATGAACTCCCACTTAGATTAGACATCCCTCTAGTCATCTAAGTGTTACACGATCCGAGTCGACTAGCCCGTGTCCGATCATCACGTGAGACGGACTAGTCATCGTCGGTGAACATCTTTATGTTGATCGTATCTTCCATACGACTCGTGTTCGACCTTTCGGTCTCCGTGTTCCGAGGCCATGTCTGCACATGCTAGGCTCGTCAAGTTAACCCTAAGTGTTTTCGCTGTGTAAAACTGTCTTACACCCGTTGTATGTGAACGTAAGGATCCATCACACCCGATCATCACGTGGTGCTTAGAAACGACGAACTGTAGCAACGGTGCACAGTTAGGGGAGAACACTTCTTGAAATTTTGTAAGGGATCATCTTATTTACTACCGTCGTCCTAAGTAAACAAGATGCATAAACATAATAAACATCACATGCAATTATATGGTTGTGACATGATATGGCCAATATCATCAAGCTCCATTGATCTCCATCTTCGGGGCTCCATGATCATCTTGTCACCGGCTTGACACCATGATCTCCATCATCATGATCTCCATCATCGTGTCTTCATGAAGTTGTCACGCCAACGACTACTTCTACTTCTATGACTAACGCGTTTAGTAATGAAGTAAAGTAGTTTACATGGCGTTCTTCAATGACACGCAGGTCATACAAAAAAATAAAGACAACTCCTATGGCTCCTGCCGGTTGTCATACTCAACGACATGCAAGTCGTGAATCCTATTACAAGAACATGATCTCATACATCACAATTCAACATTCATCACAACTTCTGGCCATATCACATCACATGATCAATCGCTGCAAAAACAAGTTAGACGTTCTCTAGTTGTTGTTGCATCTTTTACGTGGCTGCGATTGGGTTCTAGCAAGAACGTTTTCTTACCTACGAATCACCACAACGTGATTTTGTCAACTTCTATTTACCCTTCATAAGGGCCTTGTTCATCGATTCCGCTCCAACTAAAGTGGGAGAGACAGACACCCGCCAGCCACCTTATGCAACTAGTGCATGTCAGTCGGTGGAACCGGTCTCACGTAAGCGTACGTGTAAGGTTGGTCCGGGCCGCTTCATCCCACAATACCGTTGAGCAAGAAAAGACTAGTAGAGGCAAGTAAGATGACAAGATCAACGCCCACAACAAATTGTGTTCTACTCGTGCATTAGAGAACTACGCATAGACCTAGCTCTGATACCACTGTTGGGGAACGTTGCAGAAAATTAAAATTTTTCCTACGGCTTCACCAAGATCCATCTATGAGTTCATCTAAGCAACGAGTCATGGGAGAGAGTTTGCATCTACATACCACTTGTAGATCGCGTGCGGAAGCTTGCAAGGTGATGATGTAGTCGTACTCGAACGTGATTCAGATCACCGATGCCAAGTGCTGAACGGACAGCACCTCCGTGTTCAACACACGTACGGGACGAGCGACGTCTCCTCCTTCTTGATCCAGCAAGGGGGAAGGAGAGGTTGAGGAAGACAGCTCCACCGGCAGCACGACGGCGTGGTGATGGTGGAGAAGCAGTACTCCGACAGGGCTTCGCCGAGCACACAACGAAGGAGGAGAGGTGTTGGGGAGGGAGAAGGAGGCAACCAAAGGCCAAGGACTCAGGGTATGAAGTCCCTCCTCTCCCCCACTATATATAGGAGGGCCAAGGGGGGGGTGGCCGGCCCTAGGAGATCCAATCTCCTAAGGGGGCGGCGGCCAAGGGGGGTTTCCCTCCCCCCCAAGGCACCTAGGAGGTGCCTTCCCCTCCTAGGACTCTTGCCCCCTTGAACCCTAGGCGCATGGGCCTATGTGGGGCTGGTGCCCTTGGCCCATGCAGGCCAAGGCGCACCCCCTACAGCCCATGTGGCCCCCCGGGGCAGGTGGCCCCACCCGGTGGGCCCCCGGGACCCCTCCGGTGGTCCCGGTACAATACCGATAACCCCGAAACTTGTCCCGATGCCCGAAACAGGACTTCCCATATATAAATCTTTACCTCCGGACCATTCCGGAACTCCTCGTGACGTCCGGGATCTCATCCGGGACTCCGAACATCATTCGGTAGTCACATACTTGACTTCCTACTAACCCTAGCGTCACCGAACCTTAAGTGTGTAGACCCTACGGGTTCGGGAGACACGCAGACATGACCGAGACGACTCTCGGGCAATAACCAACAGCGGGGTCTGGATATCCATGTTGGCTCCCACATGCTCCTCGATGATTTCATCGGTTGAACCACGATGTCGAGGATTCGATCAAACCCTGTATACAATTCCCTTTGTCAATCGGTACGTTACTTGCCCGAGACTCGATCGTCGGTATCCCAATACCTTGTTCAGTCTCGTTACCCGGCAAGTCACTTTACTCGTACCGTAATGCATGATCCCGTGGCCAACACCTTGGTCACATTGAGCTCATTATGATGATGCATTACCGAGTGGGCCCAGAGATACCTCTCCGTTATACGGAGTGACAAATCCCAGTCTCGATCCGTGTCAACCCAACAGATACTTTCGGAGATACCTGTAATGCACCTTTATAGTCACCCAGTTACGTTGTGACGTTTGATACACCCAAGGCACTCCTACGGTAACCGGGAGTTACACGATCTCATGGTCGAAGGAATAGATACTTGACATTGGCAAAGCTTCTAGCAAACGAACTATACGATCTTTTATGCTATGCTTATGATTGGGTCTTGTCCATCACATCATTCTCCTAATGATGTGATCCCGTTATCAACGACATCCTATGTCCATAGTCAGGAAACCATGACTATCTATTGATCATAACGAGCTAGTCAACTAGAGGCTCACTAGGGACTCATTGGGTCTAAGTGTTCACACGTGTATTACGATTTCCGGATAATACAGTTATAGCATGAACAAAAGACAATTATCATGAACATTGAAATATAATAATCCTTTTATTATTGCCTCTAGGGCATATTTCCAACAGAACGATCCTGCGGCGACACGTCGACGAACGCGCTGGAGCATGGGCGCAGAGTGGTGGCTTCACCGCGGCAAGCGCCTTGCCGCGGTCGTTGTCTTGCCGCACCCGAGAGCTTGTCGCTCGTCGGGCTTTGCCGGGACGCGCGGCGCGTCGCGACAAGTTCCCTGAAGTGCCTTGGTTGGCCTTCCCGGCAAGCTCCTCTTGCCGGGGCCTTGTCCTTCCCGGCGAGCTACTCTTGCCGGAGTCTTGTCTTCTTAGTTAAAACACTTTGTTCTTGAATGGCATCAAGGGGGACTACGGAGGATCTTGGCAGACGCCCGGCAAGCCTTGCCACTGGGCGTTGCGACTGCCCGTGCACAAGTTCGGGATACTAAGGTACCCCTACTTTAGTACACCGACAGGAGCCCCCGGGCCTGGGACACACACGGTGCCGAGCGTTGTTGGGCCAGGCCAAAAACAGGGCACGGGCACGCGCGGCCTGGGTCCATACCAAATCTAACTCCGTATGCACCGCGCCCTCCCGTAACGGCACGCGTCAAACGCGGCGTCGTGGGAGAGATCATGGGTGGTTCTTTAATCAAAAAAGGCGTAACGTTCGCCTCTCCTCTTTATAAGCAGGGGAAATAGGGGCCGTTCCCCCACCTTCGCCACTTGCGGTTCCTTCCTCAAAAAGCTCCGCTGCTCCCCTCCGCTTCCCAAGTCGAAAGAGAGCAGCACTCCGCCGTCGCCGCCGTCGCCGCCAATGCCCTCGCTCTCCCCCACCGCCTCCGCCATGGCTCCGAAGACCGGGAAGAGAGCGAAGTCGGCCGAGGCGCTGCGGCTTGAGGCGCTGCGCAAGGAACGAGCACTTTCCCCCCCGAGCTCACCCCGAAGGCGCTGCGGGAGTGGTTCTATCTTTTCTGGTCGACGGAGACACGGGCGCATCCGCGCACGCAGGTACTCTCCGCCGAAGCTTCTACTTCGAAAAAGTGCCCAAAAGGATACTATTTCTTTCCTCTATTCTTCTATTGCGGGCTTTGCCCACCCTTTTCCGATTTCTTCTGCGATATCATGAATACCTACGGGTTTCATCTCCTTGACTTCACCCCCAACGTCGTTCTGACAATGGCGGTTTTCACACACCTCTGCGAGAACTTCGTTGGAATCCACCCAAATGTTGCCCTCTTTCGCCACTACTTCATGCCCCGGGCCGAGAAGGGAGAGCCCTTAGCTGGCGGGATCGCCTGGATCTCGAGAGTCGGCATGAAGGAGGTCTATCTGGAGGGGGAGCTCCACAGCAAGTGGGATGAGTGGAGGGCGGAGTGGTGTTGGATTGTTGACGCGGATCCGCAGCCATTCACCAACCTGCGTCAAGCCCGAGTAGTGCGCGGCGGTGACTAGAGTGCCCTGGTGGCGGACGATGCTAGACCGAAGATCGCCACCACCCGGATTCTGCGGCTCAGGCTTGCCGGGCTCACTATAGGGGCTGTTGGCACGGACTTCCTTCGCCGCTGCATCGCCCCTCTGCAGGAGAGGGGGAGGCCCGCCTGGCTGTACGGGGGCCCGACGGATATCATGAGGCTGCGCCCAGGCCTCAATTTTAATTTCACAGTGTTGGAGTTGGATGGGATGCTCAAGGAGCTGTTCAAGCACGACCCCAACCATCCGAGTGGTTCAGGCTGCCGCAGGGCGTCGTCTCGCTGTGCAACAACTCCCAGCTCGATCGCATCCGCGCAATGATGCCGGAGTGCGACTCGCACGGGATTATCCCAACTTGGCAGGAGCCCTCCGACGACGTTGTGCGGCAATTCTTCGACGGCTTGGTGGAGATAGCAGTCCGTGCCGACGAGTAGAAGCTCCTCACCCGCGACACCATTGATGACGAGATGCGGTACATCGCCACCAGGGCGGAAGAGGCGGCGGCAGCTGCCGCCGCGGCGAGTTTGGTTTTACGTTGGAGGAGGCAGAGGCGGCCGAGGCGGCAAGCCGTGCCGACCGGGATGACCTTGGCGGGGAGGTCGTTGGCGAGGGGGAGCCCGAAGCCGAAACGAGCGAGCTAGCCGGGGGCGCAAGTGGCTAGCCATCTTCAAGCAACTTGCCGCAGACGGGGCCCTCAGTGCAGCCCCCAGCTCAACCAAGAAGGCGCCTCCGCAGGACCGGAGACACAGCAGGGCGGCAGGCAGGCCAATAGCCGCAGCACCGTGGGACATGCTCTACCGCGACAAGCACCGTTGCCGTGGGAGCATCTCATGCCGCGCCGGCAACTGGAGCGGGATCTTCTCGGGCCGCTACTCCTGATCCTGCCGCAGCTCCCGCCAAGCGTCCAAGGGAGCCTACTCCTCCGCCTCGTCGCACTGAAAGAGTGCCGGACTTCGACCTCTCCGCACTGAGCTCCGACGAGGAGGAAGAAGAGGAGGAGGAGTAAGGCTTTCTTCTTGTTGTACTTATATTTCTTTGATTCTTGCTGTTTCTTGTCTTGTATCTGATCTGCTTCCCTCTGAACCTCGTTCCTTTTCAGGACTCTGGCCGAGAGAGCGGCAAAGAGGGCCAAGGTCCCCGTGGTTGTCATCGAGGACGATCCTACTGTGGCAACAGAGGATGCATCCGAGACCACCTTGACGGACCCGGGAACCTCTCCCCGAAGCAGCCCCCAGCGCAGCCCCCAGCGTAAGTATTTGTTCACTTCTTGTTGTGGGGCGCGCATGGGTGCTCTTTCCTTGCTGATATCTTGATTGTTGATTTGATTTTGTAGGAGCAGAACATGCCCATCAAGAACAATCAGAAGCCGCTCCTGAGGTGCTATCTGCTTCAACTACGCCGCCAAGGGATGACTCTCTGGCAAGGGAGGAGTCGCCGAAAAGGGGCAGCGCCAGCGACCCTCCGGTGGTGGAGCCCATGACCGTGGATCCCAGCACTGGTAATTTCCCTTGCTTGAAACTTCCCTTGGGTTATTCTTCTTCTGATATTCTTTTTTGGATATTTGCTTGACTTTTTCTCCCCTTTTCCTGCCTTCAGATCCTCCCTCCGCGGAGCCAATGGAGACCGAGGCCACCGGCGAGGAGAACGTACGCGGCGATACTGGCGATGTCGCTGCTACTGAAGAGGAGGCCGGCGCTGATGACCCCGCCGACGAAGAGGCCGCCAAGGCTGCTGGCGCTGGAGCTGGCGAGGGGTCCGGCGACCGCACTGACGACCCGGGGGCCGCAGGAGCGCAAGGCGCTACGCCGACCGCCGACCCCTCCGCCACTGACGCAGCGCCAGGCCCCGAAGAGCCCCAGCCCGGCGCCTACTTGAAGGCCGGCGAAGGTATCTTCATCAGGCTCCCCTGGGCGTCAAGCTCCAGGGCGCCGGTCGAGGGAGAGACTTTTGACGGAGAAGTACTCGCCTCCGCTGGGTTGACGGTGGTTGACGCGCCAAGCAGCAGCAGTGGCGAATCTGAAGAGGAGCAGTTGCTCCGGAAGTTGGGGTCGCTCAACCGCGCCCGACAAGCGAAGCTGGAATCCCGGGAAGCGCTTGTCGCGCAGGCGGGAGTTGACATAGAGAGGCATGCAGAGGAGCTCCAGAGCCGCAACAAAGAGGCCCTCCGGTCTATTGCCGAGGAGAGGGCACAGCTTGTCGAGGCGAAGAAAGCGTTCATCCTTGAAAAGGCTGAAGCCGAGGAGCAGCAGAGGCTTGCCGCTGAAGAGCTGTCCACCCGGGAAGGTGAACTGACACAGCGGAAAGTCAATCTGGACAGCTACGAGGAGGAGCTCGCCGCACGCGAGCAATCACTTGGCGGGGCACTCAAGGAAGCGAAGGACGCTGCCGCAGCTGCCGAGGCCGCCAAGAAGGAATTAGAGGTGAAGATGATGCAGCTGGAGGCTGATCTGAAAGGGAAAGATGAGGAGCTTGCCGCGCTCCAGCGCGAACGCGAGAAGGATGCCCTCGCCCATGGTGATCTGCAAGTTCAACTTGCCGACAAGGCAAAGGAACTGAATGCTGTCAAAGACTCAAATGCCGATCTGGAGCTAAAGCTGGTCACGCTGACTGGGACGCTGGATGGCGCCAAGAAGCGAGAAGATGACTTGAAGAAAGAGATCAAGGCCAACGAGGAGCTGCTAACGAGGGCCGCCGAGACTCAAAACACCTTCAGGGCTACGGTGGAGCTCTGGATGGAGGGTCTCGTCAACATTGCTGCAGTCATCGACGAGGAGCTGGCGCAACTGGACTTGGCGGGCTTCGGGTACTCCTCCGACGAGAACCTTCAGCCCATCGCCAAGCTTACTCTGTTCTTCAAGGGCGTGGCGACGGCTCTCCAGCAACTCCGGGAAAGGATCCCAAAGCAGCTGGCTGACGAGTCGCGCGCAATCTGTGCCAGGGTCTTGGAGAAGGTGTTGGTGAAGGTACTCTTCCGCAATCCGGGCCTCAACCTCACCCACGTCCTCAAGAAGCTGCCGGCGGGTGCCGATCTTGAAGAGCTGAAGGCCCTTGTCGCACCCATTGTGGACAAGGTGAATGAAGTCAGGAGGATCGACGGCGAGCGCGTGGATTAGGCCGTCCTTTTTCTCCCTTCCTTGCCGCTGTTATTTATGTTATGAGAACAATTTAGTCAGTGCCACGACAAGTTATCTTTGTAATATAACTTCATTCAGGGCAATGCTTGCTACGTTATCTCCTTTACTTGATTCCTTCCTTTGTATGTTTTTACCCTACGCTTTTAGGGAACTTGCCGGCGCAGGCACTCTTGCCGCGAGCACTAAGTGCGGAACATCAGTAGCCCGCTGACGGTGCCGACTCCGGCAAGAAACCTTGCCGCAACTAGTTGCAGCATGCTTAAGTTGTTGAGCGGACTCGAAACAAAGTAAGGGCGCAACTAGCTACGAGTTGGTTCCTCCGCACACAGGTTTTCCATACAAAGCACGGTCGTTCAAGGAAGATAACTTAAAGTTTTAAAACTGATCATGCTCAAACTTTGGCGACTTAGCTTTTTCTTTTTGTCGTCCGCGTCCCGGCAAGGCTATACTTCTTTGAACGACGCCTAGTCCACACCATTATCTTCTTATCTTCTCCTCCCCCCCGGTGAACTTGTGGGCGAAGGAACCTTCTCTTTGAGAAAAAGAAAGAAGAGAAAATAACGATATGGAGCCTTAAGGCTCGTTATTGTTTACCGGGGCAAGTGCTGCACAAAGTGTCAGATAAATCATGCAAAAAAGAAAAAAGGCATGAAATTTGACAAGATGTGTGAAGCACATGAACTTTATTTATGCACGGGATCTGCGCCCAGCTTTGTACAAAGGGTTACATGCAACAGCGGCAAGGCTTGTACAAAAGGTGGTTGCCGGAACGGGTTTCGGCAACCGCGCCTTATGGGTAAAATTTACGAAGATGCTCAATGTTCCAGGAGTTGCTCATCGGAAAGCCATCTTCAGTCTCAAGGCGGACAGCGCCAGGCCTAGTGACTCGTTTCACCCGATAAGGGCCTTTCCACTTTGGCATCAACTTGTTGGAATTCTTGGCGGATTGAACACGCCGAAGAATAAGGTCGCCTTCCTCGAGACTTCTGGCATTGACTTTGCGGCTATGGTAGCGGCGCAAAGCTTGCTGGTATCGAGAAGCTCGTACAGCAGCCTGAAGACGATCTTACTCAAGGAGCAGCGCGTCATCTTGTCGCAGCTGCTCTTGCTAAAGCTCATCATAAGCAAGCACTCGAGGCGATCCGTATACGAGTTCCGTGGGGAGAACTGCCTGTGCTCCATATACTAGAGCAAAAGGTGTCTGGCCAGTGGCTCGATTTGGTGTCGTCCTGATTGACCAAAGAACCACTGGCAGCTCCTCGATCCAATTTCTTCCGCACTTGTGCAGCCTGTCGAAAGTTCTGGTCTTGAGCCCGCGCAGCACTTCAGCATTTGCCCTCTCCGCTTGACTGTTGCTTCTTGGGTGAGCAACAGAAGCGAAGCAGACCTTGGCACCAAGATCTTGGACATACTGCATGAAGGTGCGGCTCGGGAACTGTGTGCCATTGTCGGTGATGATCCTGTTAGGGACTCCGAAACGGCAAACAATTGACCTGAAGAACTTGACTGCTGACTGTGCTGTCACCTTCCTCACTGCTTCCACCTCCGGCCACTTCGTGAACTTGTCGAGCGCCACGTACAAGTACTCGAAGCCCCCGACAGCTCGGGGAAAGGGGCCGAGGATGTCGAGCCCCCAGACCGAAAATGGCCAGGATAAAGGGATTGTTTGGAGAGCTTGAGCTGGTTGGTGTATCTGCTTGGAGTGGAACTGGCACGCTTCACACTTGGTTACTTGTGCAGTTGCATCTTGGAGGGTTGTTGGCCAAAAGAATCCTTGTCGGAAAGCTTTGCCGGCAAGTGCTCTTGCGCCAATGTGATGGCCACATATGCCTCCATGTATCTCCGCCAACAGCTTCTGTCCATCTTCCCGGGGAATGCACTTCAATTTCACTCCGTTGAATCTCCTTCTGTACAGTATGTCATTGACAAACTGGTACATACTTGATTGCCGGGCTACTCTCTCCGCTTCTTCTTGCTCTTCGGGAAGTTCTCCTGTCTGAAGGAAATGGACAATCTGTTGTGCCCATGCTGGAGCCTGTGGCTCGACAGCAAGGACTAAAGGCACAAACGCTGCTGCGGGAACATCTGCTTCTACGGCAAGAACCTGTGGTTCAGCCGGAGCTCGATGTTCCCCGGCAAGTTTGCCGGAGCAAATCTTGTCGGGAGCGTCTGCTTCAATGGAACAAACCTTTGGGCTTGTCGGAGCAGACTGCCCCTCAGCATTCTCTGTGTCAATCCTGGGGACCTTCTTGGCGGCGGCTTCGGGGAGCTCTACCGGAAAGTAGTCGCCAGAAACCAACTTCCTCTTCTTGTTCTGTCCAGTTGATGGTGTTACAGATGGTTGGGTCATTTTGAGCACAAAAATTCCTGGTTCCACAGGTAACTTGAGTGCGGTGCACTTTGATAGGCCATCTGCAATGTCATTCTGAGCTCTCGGAACATGTTCCATCTGTAGGCCGTCAAAGTGCTCTTCTAGCTTTCTCACTTCATCAATGTAGGCTTCCATCAACGGACTCTGATAATCTTTGTTAACTTGGCGGACGACAAGCTGCGAGTCACCCCTGACAATAAGCTTCTTGATCCCAAGGTCTGCCGCGATCCTGAGTCCAGCAAGCAAGCCTTCATACTCTGCAGTATTGTTTGTCGCTTGCTCCTTGGGAAAGTGCATCTGGACCACGTACTTGAGGTGCTCCCCGGTGGGCGTGACAAGTAGCACGCCCGCACCGGCGCCTTGCAGCGAGAAGGCACCATCAAAGTACATGATCCATTCTTTGCTTGCTTCCTTGACGGGGATGCTCGTCTCCGGAGTTTCTTCATCAGGCGTTGGCATCCATTCTGCTATGAATTCTGCCAATGCTCGGCTTTGGATAGTTGAGGTACTCTCAAACTTGAGGCCAAAGCTTGACAATTCTAGTGCCCACTCAACAATCCTGCCTGTTGCTTCTCGATTTTGCAGTATTCTCTTCAACGGAAAGCGAGTGACAACTGTGATCTCATGTGCTTGAAAGTAATGGCGCAGCTTTCTCGAGGCCATGAGAAGGCCGAAAAGCAATTTCTGCACACTAGAGTACCTTGATCTAGCTCCCTGCAGAAGGGAACTGACAAAGTAAACTGGGCGCTGCACCATTTTCTTCTGCTTCTCTTCTTGTGATTGCGCAAATTCATCCTTGTCGGGACCAGAGCTTGTCGGGGAAGCCCCCTGCTTGTCGCTGGATGTGCTTGCCGCGGCCGCTGGCTCATCATCTGCCTCCCTTTCCGCTACTAACGCAACACTAACCACTTGATTGGTTGCCGCTAGATATAGTAGCAACTTCTCTTGTGGCTTAGGTGCGACAAGTATTGGAGTGGAGGACAGATATCTCTTCAAGTCCTGTAATGCAGCCTCCGCTTCTGGAGTCCATTTCATTGGACCTGCCATTTTCAAAATTTTGAAAAATGGCAGGGCGCGTTCAGCAGACTTAGAGATGAACCTGCTGAGAGCAGCTACGCAGTCAGCAAGCCTTCGTACATCCTTGACGCGCTTCGGTGCTTCGATCTGCTCAATGGCCTTGATCTTGTCGGGGTTGGCTTCGGTCCCCCACTGAGACACAAAGAACCCGAGAAGCTTGCCGGAAGGAACTCCAAACACGCACTTCTCGGGGTTGAGCTTGAGGTTGATCTTGCGCAGATTCGCAAAGGTCTCGTCCAAATCTTGGATCAGAGTTGCTTTGTCTTTGCTCTTGACCACTATGTCATCCATGTAGGCTTCTACATTTCTGTGCAACTGTGGCTCAAAAGCTTCATGAACTACCCTTGCAAATGTTGAACCAGCATTCTTTAGTCCGAAGGGCATCCGCACAAAGCAGTATGTGCCACATGGAGTAATGAATGCGGTTTTCTCTTCATATTCTTCTGCCATGAAGATCTGATGATATCCTGAGTATGCATCAAGAAACGAAAGCAGATCACATCCTGCCGTGGAGTCAACAATCTGGTCAATGCGCGGCAAGGGAAATGGATCTTTGGGACAAGCTTTATTAACATCAGTGAAGTCAATACAAAGCCTCCATTTCCCATTCGCTTTGCGCACGACTACTGGATTGCCCAACCACGTAGGATGGAGCACTCCTCTGACCAGGCCTGCTGCTTCCAACTTCTTAATCTCTTCAGCAATGAATTCTTGGCGCTCCACTGCTTGCTTCCTAACTTTCTGCTTGACGGGCCGCGCGTGAGGACAGACGGCAAGGTGGTGCTCAATTACTTTCCTGGGAACACCGAGGATGTCAGATGGTTGCCATGCAAACACATCGACATTTGCCCGCAGGAAAGCAACGAGTGCGCTTTCCTATTTAGGGTCAAGCGTGGGACTAATGGTGAAGGTACCACCAGTGCCGTCCTCCTTGGCGGCCACTTTCTTGGTCTCTGGCGGAGCTGCCTTCGCCTTCTTACACTTGCCGGTGGGGCTCGATGGTGCGTCCTCGATGGTAGCGCAGCACTCCGAAGAGGTGCGCTTGCCGGAGTGGGCATCAGAGCTCTTGCCGGACTTGGTCTTCTTCTTCCCCCCGGGAGCTTCAGCGGCAAGTGATTTGCGATCTGCTGCGGCTGCTGCTTCCCGGTAGATCTTGTCGGTGCAGATAAGGGCATCTTTCTTGTCGCCAGGGACAGAGATGACACTTACCGGACCTGGCATTTGAGCACGTTGTAGTCATAGTGAGAGGCTGCCATGAACTTGGCAAGCGCTGGACGGCCGAGTATCCCGTTGTAGGGCAATGGGAAATCAGCAACGTCAAAGGTGATTCTCTCTGTCCTGAAATTCAAATCGCTGCCACTGGCAACGTAATCTTCCCCTTCGGCTTGCTCCTTCCCGGATTGATTCCTTGGAAGGTACGAGTCTCTTCAAGCTCGCTGTCGGGGATCTGGAGCTTCTTGAGTACCGCGGAGGAAATCAGGTTCAAGCCGGCCCCGCCGTCAACCAGCATCTTTGTGACCTTGAGATTGCGGATAGTTGGTGAAACCAACATCAGCAAGCACCCGACCGCAGTTATGCGATCAGGGTGATCCTCAACGTCAAAGATGATGGGCGTGCTGGACCACTTCAGAGGCTTGCGTGACTCAACTGGTGGTTCTGCCGCATTCACTTCCCGCACCCACTGTTTGAGCTGACGGTGCGAAGTATGCAGAGAAGCACCACCATCAACGCACAGAACATCTGTTGCTTTCTGAAATTCCTGCTCGTCGGCCTCATCGTCCTCCATGTCCTCATCTTCATCTTCATCTTCGTCCTTGTCGCGGCCGCGGGGAGGCCTATCTCCTTGCCGCTGCTTGGCCTTGCCGCGGCGCCCTCCCCGGCCGGGACGCTTCTTGCCGGATCCTCCACCACCTTCTTGGGCCTTCTCCTTGTTGCGACGCTCGTATTCAGCTTTCTGTAGTTCAACAAGCTGCTCAACTTTCTTGCAGGTCTGGAGATCATGGCCCTTGGTGCGATGGATCTTGTAGTACTGCTTGCCGGAGCCGTCCTGCTTGTCGGCGGCCACCACAGCCTCGCCGAAGTTACCAGCTTTGGCCTTCTCGGCGCCACCTCCGTTGCCGGACTGCTCGACGACTAGCACATCCTTAGCTTTCCTCCTCCTGTTGTTCCGCCTCCGGTTTTTCCTTGCCGGGGCGGCATCCTCACTGTCAGACCCTTCTGCTCCTGCATTTTCTCCGGGGAGTTTCCTCCCCTCCTCAGCACGTGCGCATCTGTCGGCCAGGGCATATAGCTCACTGACATCTCTGATTTTGCACATCGCCATCTCCTCCCTCATCCTGCGATTACGCACGTTCTGATGGAACGCGCTGATAACCACGGCAGAGTGGACGTCAGGGATGTTGCGCTGCACTTGGCTGAATCTTTGAATGTACTTGCGCAGGGGCTCTCCTTCCTTCTGGGCGAGCAGATGAAGATCACTTTCCTGGCCATGGGGCTTGTGGCCGCCTGTGAAGGCGCCGACAAACTGATGGCACAGGTCCGCCCATGAAGAGATGGAGTTGTCCGGCAAGTGCATGAGCCAAGATCTGACGTTAGGCTTGAGCACCAGCGGGAAGTAGTTGGCGAGGATCTTCTCGTCGCGCCCCCCGGCAGCCTGCACCGCGATGGTGTAGATGCTGAGGAACTCTGACGGGGTGTAACCTGCCATTGTACTTCTCGGGTACATCTGGCTTGATGTTCTTGGTACTGGGCCACTGGACTTGCCGCAGCTCACGAGTAAACGCAGGGCAACCTACCACGTACGGTAAGTCGCCTGGTTCCCCTGGCGCATGCATATCAACAGCGGGCCCAGCGCGTTGTTCGGACTGACGTCGCACTTCTCTCCGACGCTCGATGCGTGTACGAGCGTCTTCATGCCGTCGTTCTTGAAGAACTTGGCGTTGATCACGACGAACTCGTGGATTTGACGACGCCATGGAGTCGGTGTCGAGGTTGACCCGGCGAGTCGGCGATCTTGGCCTTCGGGGCGGGGAGTGCACGGTGGTCGCACCCCCACCAGTCTTGTCGCCATCGGCTTGCGCCTGGGCGTCTTGCCGCGGCTTCGACGTACTCGGTTGCCGGGGAGTGTCGCCGTTGGCGAAGCCGATAAGGCTTTGAATGGTGGCCCTCCAACCATCGATCTTGTCTGGCGCTGGAGGGTAGTCTAGAAGCAGTTGAGCTCGGGCCAACGCTTCTTCTGGAGTCTTCGGCGGCGGCGGTGAGCGGCGCGAGGAGCGGGATATGCTCGGACTTCCAACTGGGTTGGAAGGAGCGGTACCCCGTCCAGGCGACCGTACCTCACTCGTGCCAGCATGCTGGCGTGTATGCTGGTCTTGAACGCCCCGAGATCCACCAGCTTGGCCTTGCTCTAACGCGAGTACGATGCTGCGGGCACCATGACGCTGTCGATCCCGCGCCTCCTAAGATGGGCGCGGTGCGTGTACGGACGCCGAAGTTTGCGGGGCCTTGTCCTTGGATCTGGTAACGACGTGAGTCCCCTCGTCGGCGCCCGCTCCCCCGCCGGCGTCCACCCCACCACCCGTTTGCTCCGGTGGCGGTGGGATCAACGTGGCTGGAACAGCCACCTCCGAAGTCTTCTTCTTCGGTGGCATGTTGATGAAGATGATGATGAAGAAAACGAAGATCTGGCTCGCATGAACGCCGGATCAGGTTCACGCAACCTCGATGCCCCCCTACCTGGCGCGCCAAAGATGTCGTGGGAAACGAACACCTATGGGCAGGGCCCCTTTCGGTCCGGCAAGGGAGCGGAGAGCGCACGAAGAGCAGATCGAGGCGGAGCACACGAGCGATTTTTCCCCAGCTTCGGAGCTCTCTGGATAGATAAAACTCCTACTGCTGCTTTGTGTTTGTATTCTGTTCTTGCTTGAGAGCGTGAGAGTGGTGTAGTTTCGAATGAGTCGAACCCCCCCCTACGTTGCGCATGGGCCTCCTTTTATAGGCTAAAGGGGTCACCGACAGGTGGCAATGCAGACATGGGTACAAATGTAAAAAAGGTGGTTGGTACAACTGCTATCTACAGTGCACCCTACCTAACTTTGACGGCAGGGGACAAGCGCATTTAATGCCCGCCCGCCTCTCCCAACAGTGCAGAGAAACGACCGTTAGGGGTGCCACCGCCTGCCATGATGGACTTCTCGTCATCTCCACTTGCCACCTCGCACCGCTTGGCTGCACAGCTCCCTGCCACGTGTGCCTAGAACGATCCTGCGGCGACACGTCGACGAACACGCTGGAGCATGGGCGCAGAGTGGTGGCTTCGCCGCGGCAAGCGCCTTGCCGCGGACGTTGTCTTGCCGCACCCGAGAGCTTGTTGCTCGCTGGGCTTTGCCAGGACACGCGGCGCGTCGTGGAAAGTTCCCTGAAGTGCCTTGGTTGGCCTTCCCGGCAAGCTCCTCTTGCCGGGGCCTTGTCCTTCCCAGCGAGCTACTCTTGCCAGAGTCTTGTCTTCTTAGTTAAAACACTTTGTTCTTGAATGGCATCAAGGGGGACTACGGAGGATCTTGGCGGACGCCTGGCAAGCCTTGCCACTGGGCGCTGCGACTGCCCGTGCACAAGTTCAGGATACTAAGGTACCCCTACTTTAGTACACCGACACACGGGCCTCCCAGGATGGGCGGCTGAGATGGCTTCTTCGGCTCCCCTTCTTCTCCTTCGACCCCAAGCCTATATATTCCGTACCTAGGGCCATGTTTAGGGTTAGCAAAGTATTAGATGAGATCTTGGTGAGCTTTGCTCCATTACCTTCGCTCTTTGAGGATCAAGACACCATAGGGAAGAATCCTTGAGGATTTCAAGACCTCCATTGGGAGAAGACTACCACCAAGACCCCTCTTCCTTTGGATTTGGGATGAACTTTGCCATTTTATCTTTCCTTTGATTGTGTTTGAGACTTGTGGATCTTGTGTTGTTACTCTAGTGGATGTGTAATCGGGAATTGTTGGAGTGACTGCCTCTTTGTGTTCATCCTTGTGTTCTTGTTGTTCTTGTGATTTCCCTCCTTTTTCCCCCCTCCAAGTGTGAAAAGGTCCTTCCTAGGGTTCTACCCTACATCACTTGAGGTACGCCCAGGGTCGCCCGGGCACGGTTGGGCCCGCCATATGACCCGCCCGGGGCCTGGGGCGGTAGTTGGACGCAGAACGGAGGTGCTCCCGAGGCAGCAACATCCAGGAGCTCGGTCATGCGTTCCAGCAGCACGTCGTGGCCGCTTTCCTGCAGTCTACACCACCGTGAGAGCGGCCTTCATGTTCGCCTTCTCCCGTCGGGTGTGCGGTGCTGTGATCGCGGCGTGGTTTGAGGCCCTTGCTGCTGATTGTACCTGCCGCGGGGTGAGGGCAGGCGGCGCTTGGCCACGTCGCCCGCGCCCCGCAGCGTTCTGCGGAGCGCGAGCTGCTTGGGGCACGACGTTGAGGTCGCCTTGAGTAGGCGGCATGGTGTGGGCGGGCCATGCCGCCTAGCGGTCTGCGTTGGCCGTCGGGTCACCGGACATGGAGACGACGAAGCGATAGAGCGCAGGACGATGGAAGAAAGATTCCAGCGCACCCCTACCTAGCGCGCCAAATGTCGGATATGGGGTTCCGGCTAAACCCTTAAGGTTCGAACTCTGGGGTGCGCGCGAAGATCTTCCCCCTACCGATCCATGTCCTAATGCCTCGCTGGGAATCTAAACTACCAAATGAACAACACAAGGGACACGAGGTTTATACTGGTTCAGGCCACCATTATGGTGTAATACCCTACTCCAGTGTGTGGTGTGTGGATTGCCTCAGGGGCTGATGATGAATAGTATAGATGAAGAGCAGCCCCGCGAGGATGTTCTAGTGATGGTGTGGTGTTCTGCTTGGGAAGGATCCGATTCCCCCTACTATGGTGGCTAGCCCTATTTATAGAGGCCCTGGTCTTCTTCCCAAATATTAAGCGGGAAGGGCGCCAACAACGGCCATTTTGAAGGGGAACATCTAGTACAGCTTATCCTGACTAAAGTTGGTCTTCGGCTGCCAAAGGTACTGGCGATGACGCTGTCTTGGGCTCCATGGTGACCTCCGTCCCACCGCTCTGCTGGTCTTGGTCTCATTGCACCTAAATATTAACCTTTACTTGATGCCTCGGTACTCCGCGCTTGCGCTTGCCCCCTTTGCACCAAAGAGGAAACAAGGACACTACACAGGCCGGCGCCCGCCTGGTCTCGATCATCATGGCTTGCGCCATGAGCACCTCGCGAGGTACCCTTGCCTTGATCTCTCCGCCTCCTTGCGAGCTTTCCTGGTGAGGCCGCCCCTGCAGAAGCCTTCCGTCATCCGCCCCGCGAGGCTTGGCCCCTTGTGAGGGTCTTGAGCTTGAGCAGACGAAGATGGGCCGCATTGGGTCACCACTTGAGCCACGCCGCAGGCCGCAGGGAGGCAAGTCGGGGGACCCCCTTTCCCAGAACGCCGACAACCGTGGTGCCAATATTTCATTGATGCGGAGGTTATTTTTGAAGGGAAAACCTATAGATTCAATGGATTCTATGGGGAGCCCAAGACAGAGTTAAGGAAAAAGTCATGGGATGCACTGTCCTATTTGAAGGTCCAGGACAGTTTGCCATGGCTATGTGTAGGCGATTTCAACGAGATTCTAGTACGACCTGAACAGAAAGGAGATAACCCCAGAAGCTTTTTTACAAATGGATAGTTTTAAGGACTGCTTGACTGCGGATTAGCTGACTTGGGATTCATGGGCTACCCCTACACTTGGGACAATAAACGCGATCAAGATGAGAATATACAAGTACGGCTGGACAGGGCTACATGCAATAGTGATTTTATGGCAATGTTTCCCGATATGAGATTTGAGCATATAATCACAGAGGAATCTGACCATCAGGCACTGATCGTTCGTGTGATGGAGACTGCTCCAAGCGCCCAATCAAGTGCCGCCGCCCTTTCTAGTACAAGGAGATGTGGAGAAAGCATGATGGGTACGATCAGATGGTGGAAACAGCGTGGGCAGGTGCTGGACAGGGGGGAATCTAGTGAATGTGTGCAACAAACTTCAGCAAATGACTCGTGATATGTATGCATGGGGGCGTGATGTGTTTGGCTGTGATGTCTACTACGCAACCTTCTTCTTGTAGACGTTGTTGGGCCTGCAAGTGAACAGGTTTGTAGGACAGTAGCAAATTTCCCTCAAGTGGATGACCTAAGATTTATCAATCCGTAGGAGGCGTAGGATGAAGATGGTCTCTCTCAAACAAACCTGCAACCAAATAACAAAGAGTCTATTGTGTCTCCAACACGCCCAATACAATGGTAAATTGTGTAGGTGCACTAGTTCAGTGAAGAGATGGTGATACAAGTGCAAAATAGATGGTAGATAAAGGTATTTGTAATCTGAAATAATAAAAACAACAAGGTAACTAATGATAAAAGTGAGCGTAAACGGTATTGCTATGATAGGAAACAAGGCCTAGGGTTCATACTTTCACTAGTGCAAGTTCTCTCAACAATAATAACATAGATAGATCATATAACAATCCCTCAACATGCAACAAAGAGTCATTCCAAAGCCAC
Organism: Triticum timopheevii; assembly: GCA_963921465.1. Classification (NCBI taxonomy): domain Eukaryota; kingdom Viridiplantae; phylum Streptophyta; class Magnoliopsida; order Poales; family Poaceae; genus Triticum; species Triticum timopheevii. Next base: position 271,045,412 of record OY997262.1, on the reverse strand, counting down.
TAATAGCGGAGAACAAACGTAGAGATTATGGTAGGGTACGAAACCACCTCAAAGTTATTCTTTCGGATCAATCTATGCAAGAGTTCGTACTAGAATAACACCTTAAGACACAAATCAACCAAAACCCTAATGTCACCTAGATACTCCATTGTCACCTCAAGTATCCGTGGGCATGATTCTAAGATATGCATCACACAATCTCAGATTCATCCAACCAACATAAAGTACTTCAAAGAGTGCCCCAAAGGTTCTACTAGAGAGTCAAGAACATGTGCCAACACCTATGCATAGGTTCATGGGCGGAACCCGCAAGTTGGTCACCAAAACATACATCAAGAGGCACATGATATCCCATTGTCACCACAGATAAGCACGGCAAGACATACATCAAGTGTTCTCATAAAAGACTCAATCCGATAAGATAACTTCAAAGGGGAAACTCAATTCATCACAAGAGAGTAGAGGGGGAAGAAACATCATAAGATCCAACTATAATAACAAAGCTTGGGATACATCAAGATCGTGCCATAGAGGGAACACGAGAGAGAACACGAGAGAGAGAGAGAGAGATCAAACACATAGCTACTGGTACATACCCTCAGCCTCGAGGGTGAACTACTCCCTCCTCGTCATGGATAGTGCCGGGATGATGAAGATGGACACCGGTGATGGTTCCCCCTCCGGCAGGGTGTCGGAACGGGCTCCTGAGAGGTTTTTGGTGGCTACAGAGGCTTGCAGCGGCGGAACTCCCGATCTATCTTGATATTCGATAGTTTAAGGGTATGTAGGGTTATATAGGCGAAATAAGTCGGTCGGGGGGTGCTCGAGGGGTCCACGAGACAGGGGACCGCGCCCTGTAGGGGGGCGCCCCCCCTCTCTCCTAGGCTCCTCGAGTATCTTCTGACTTGATCTCCAAGCCTCTAGGATGATATTCTTCCAAAAAATCACGATTCCGAAGGTTTCATTCCGTTTGGACTCCGTTTGATATTCCTTTTCTTCGAAATACTAAAACAGGCAAATAAACAGCAATATGGGCTGGGCCTCCGGTTAATAGGTTAGTCCCAAAAGTAATATAAAAGTGTATAATAAAGCCCATAATCATTCAAAACACATAGTAAAGTAGCATGAATGCTTCATAAATTATAGATACGTTGGAAACGTATCAGCATCCCCAAGCTTAATTCCTACTCGTCCTCGAGTAGGTAAATGATAAAAGAAAGAATTTATGAAGTGTGAATGCTAGAAGGTGCACAACTTGGATCAATGATAATTTCAATCACCTTTTCTAGCATGATAATATGTCATAACAGTAGTTCATCTCATAAAACTTCTCACGATAATGTAACAAACAATTCACATGTTAAAGCATAGACCATGAACTTTCTTGAAAACTAGCAAACTTTATTCTTAGTCATCAAACAATTGCAATTCATCCTATTTTCGGGAAGGGTCTACGTCAGAGCTTTGATTTAGCAAACTTCACATACTCAACCATCATATAGTCTTCTACAATTGCTAACACTCATGCAATACTTGTGGTTATGAAGTTTTAATCAGACACAGAGAAAGATTGGGGCTTATAATATTGCCTCCAAACATATTCACCTTTGGGTGATGTCAACAATAATAGTTCATGCTAACATACATCCAATTGGATATATATATATATATATATATATATATATATATATATATATATATATATATATATATATATATATATATATATATATATATCAGGATCACCCTAACACAAAGTGCTTGCCAAAGGATAAAATGAAAAAGGGAAAGGTGAAGATCACCTTGACTCTTGCATAAAGTAAAAGACATAAAGTAAAAGATAGGCCCTTCGCAAAGGGAAGCAGAGGTTGTCATGCGCTTTTGGGGTTGGATACACAAAATCTTAATGCGAAAGAACATCACTTTATATTGCCCCTTGTATATGGACCTTTATTATGAAGTCCGTCGCTTTTATTGCTTCCATAACAAGATCGTACAAAGCTTATTTTCTCCGCACTAATAAGTCATGCATATTTAAAGAGCAATTTTTATTGCTTGCACCGATGACAACTTACTTGAAGGATCTTGCTCCATCCATAGGTAGGTATGGTGGACTGTCATGGCAAAACTGGGTTTAAGGATATTTGGAAGCACAAGTAGTATCTCTACTTGGTGCTAGGAATTTTTGGCTAGCATGAGGGGGAAAGGCAAGCTCAACATGTTTGAATGATCCATGGCAATATACTTTAACTGAGATGTGAGAAAACATAACCCATTACGTTGTCTTACTTGTCCAACATCAACTCTTTAGCATGACATACTTAATGAGTGCTCACAATTATAAAAGGTGTCTATGATAATATATTTATATGTGAAATCTCCCTTCCTTCAATATTCTTTCATGAATTGTTCAAATGACTAATACAATGCTTGCTAACCGTCAATAAATTTACAACCTCTACTTCTTAGATGTGAAGTCATTACTCCCCATGGGATAAGCAAATGAAACATCTATAATTTCAGACTTATGACAATCAACTCATTCAACAATTTACTCATAGGATATAAGTGAAGCACACGAGTAAATGACAAACTACTCCAAAAAGATATAAGTGAAGATCAATGAGTAGCTAAATAATTATGCAACTATGCGAAGACTCTCTCTCATTAAAGAATTTCAGATCTTGGTATCTTATTCAAACAGCAAGCAAAACAAAATAAAATGACATTGCAAGGATAGCACAACTCATGTGAAGAAGCAAAAACTTAGGCTCAACCGATACTAACCGATAGTTGTTGAAGAAGAAAGGTGGGATGCCTACCGGGGCATCCCCAAGCTTAGATGCTTGAGACTTCTTGAAATATTATATTGGGGTGCCTTGGGCATCCCCAAGCTTGTACTTTTGTGTCTCCTTAATTCCTTCTCATACCATGGTTTCTCTTTTTATCAAAAGCTTCATGCACAACAAACTCAACAAGGACTCGTGAGATAGGTTAGTATAAACCAATGCAAAACCTTATCATTTTCTACTGTAACAAATCACTAAAATTATTATTCAACATTGCATACTAAATGCCTCTTCATATTTAATACTCCTATCCTCAAATAGAACCATTAAACAAGCAACATATGCAAACAATGCAACCATAACAGCAATCTGCCAAAACAGTATAGTCTGTAAAGAATGCAAGATTCATCATACTTCCCTAACTCCAAAAATTATAAGAGAAAATTCCCGCTGTAAAAATTTATCAGATCTCAATATGAAAAAATATTCAATGTTATACCATTCTCTGACTTTTCTAGGGAATTTTTGCAACAATGGTAAGCTTTCTTTTTTCAAACAGCAACATGTATACTAGCAAAATAAGCATAGTAAAGGCTATCCTTGACATTTTTATTGAACCTAAAGATGCAAAACATTATTATAACTAACAGCAAGCAAATACTAACAAAAGAAAATGACGCTCCAAGCAAAACACATATCACGTGGTGAATAAAAATATAGCTCCAAGTAAAGTTACTGATGAACGAAAGACGAAAGAGGGGATGCCTTCTGGGGCATCCCCAAGCTTAGGCTCTTGGTTGTCCTTGAATATTACCTTGGGGTGCCTTGGGAATCCCCAAGCTTAGGCTCTTTCCACTCCTTATTCCATAGTCCATCGAATCTTTACCCGAAACTTGAAAACTTCAACCACACAAAACTCAAAAACAAAACTCATAAGCTCCGTTAGTATAAGAAAATAAAACCACCACTTAGGTACTGTAATGAAATCATTCTAAATTCATATTGGTGTAATATCTACTGTACTCCAACTTATCTATGGTTCATATCCTCCGATACTACTCATAGATTCATCAAAATAAGCAAACAACACATAGAAAACAGAATCTGTGAAAAAAAGAACAGTCTATAGTAATCTGTATCAAACGTACACTTATTGAACCCCAAAAATTATGAAATAAATTTCTGGACCTAAGAAATTTGTCTATTAATCATTTGCAAAAAGAATCAACCTAAAAGCACTCTCCACTAAAAAATGGCAGCTAATCTCGTGAGCGCTAAAGTTTCTGTTTTCTACAGCAAGATCATAAAGACTTCACCCAAGTCTTCCCAAAGGTTCTACTTGACACTTTATTGAAACAAAAGCTATAAAACATGATTAATACAGTAGCATAATCATGTGGACACACAAATACAGTAAGGGTAAATATTGGGTTGTCTTCCAACAAGCGCTTTTCTTTAATGCCTTTCTAGCTAGGCATGATGATGGCAATGATGCTCACATAAAAGATAAGAATTGAAACATAAAGGGAGCATCATGAAGCATATGACTAGAACATTTAAGCCTAACCTACTTCCTATGCATAGGGATTTTGTGAGCAAACAACTTATGGGAACAATAATCAACTAGCATAGGATGGCACAACAAGCATAACTTCAAGATTTTCAACACATAGGGAGGAAACTTGACATTATTGCAATTCCTACAAGCATATATTCCTCCCTCATAATAATTTTCAGTAGAATCATGAGTTAATTCAACAATATAACCAGAACCTAAAGCATTCTTTTCATGATCTACAAGCATAGAAAATTTACTACTCTCCACATAAGCAAAATTCTTCTCATTCGGAATAGTGGGAGTATCATAAGAGACTTGAACACTAAAAATTGTTTCCACATTAAAAGAGTAATGTTCAGAAAAAGGGTAATCATAATCGTGACAAGATTTGTAAATATAATCATCACTACTTTTTATATCATAAGTTTCATCACAATAATCATCATAAGTAGCAACTTCGTTCTCATCATAATCTATTGAAACCTCTCCCAAGATAGTGGAATCACTAAATAAAGTTGACACTCTTCCAAATCCACTTTCATATTCATCACAATAAGATTCAACATCCTCCAAAATAGTGGGATCACTACTTCCTAAAGTTGACACTCTTCCAAACCCACTTTCATCAATATAATCATCATAGGTAGGAGGCATGCTATCATCATAACAACTTTGCATATCAAAACTTGGGGTGCTAAAAATATCATCTTCATTAAACATAGCATCCCCAAGCTTGGGACAAACATTAATTCCAGCAAATATATTCTCAAATATTTCATCCTCATCAAACATAGCTTCCCCAAGCTTGGGCCTTTTCATATCATAAGCATAATCACTCTCATCATTAAAAAAATGGATAGCACCAATAGTAAAGCAATTATCATCATCACAATGAGTAGTAGGAGCAACATCATTTGGGAGGGATACCTTTCTACCTTTGTTGCTACTTCTTTTCTTTTTCTTCTTCACATTATGTGTAGGTTCAACCTTCCTCTTTGAGCTCCTTATTGATGAGATTGGTTGAATAGAAAGCTCCTCCTCGTTACCTGATTCATCATGAGAAATAATAGGAGGATATTGGGAAGTCTCTTCCCTTTCATTAGTATTCTCATCATCTTCTATTTTCTTTATTTTCTTTATGTAATTGGCAATATAAGGATTTTCAATGCAATTCTCCGCACAAAACATATAAATCTTTTCTAGATCAATATCAAGAAAATTATGGAATAGTCTTAGTTAAACGTTTCAACTCTTCACAACCCAAAAGCAATCTAAGTTCATTGTAATGAGAAAGGGAGATCAAATCATCACAATTTTTGGACACGATCCGATCATGAAACAATTTGCATTGGAGATGTAAATGATCTTGTTTATTGCAAAATTCACAACGGGAAAGATATCTTAAATTCTCCGCACTCTTATCTAGCCTTTCTTGCAACTTCTTAGTTTCTAAATACTTATGCCTCTTGCAATATATATCTTCTCTATTTGGTGTGTTCATGCAAACATGCACTCCACAAAAGTTGACATGCTCATAAGATATATTCTCATCATGACTAGAGCAATCATCATTAGTACTATGGATATTCAAGGAGTTTATACTAACAAAATTGCAATCATGCTCATCATTCAAAGATTTAGTACCAAGCATATTAAAGCATTCTTCTTCTAGCATTTGAGCACAATTTTTCTTTCCATCAAACTCACGAAAGATATTAAAAAGACGAAGCGTATGAGACAAACTTAACTCCATTTTTTTAATTTTCTTTTATAAACTAAACTAGTAATAAAACAAGAAACAAAAAGATTCGATTGCAAGATCTAAATATATACCTTCAAGCACTCACCTCCCCGGCAACGGCGCCAGGAAAGAGCTTGATGTCTACTACGCAACCTTCTTCTTGTAGACGTTATTGGGCCTGCAAGTGCACAGGTTTGTAGGACAGTAGCAAATTTCCCTCAAGTGGATGACCTAAGGTTTATCAATCCATAGACGGCGTAGGATGAAGATGCTCTCTCTCAAACAACCCTGCAACCAAATAACAAAGAGTCTCTTGTGTCCCCAACATGCCCAATACAATGGTAAATTGTATAGGTGCACTAGTTCGGCGAAGAGATGGTGATACCAGTGCAAAATAGATGGTAGATAAAGGTATTTGTAATCTGAAATAATAAAAATAGCAAGGTAACTAATGATAAAAGTGAGCGTAAACGGTATTGCAATGATAGGAAACAAGGCCTAGGGTTTTCACTAGTGCAAGTTCTCTCAACAATAATAACATAGATAGATCATATAACAATCCCTCAACATGCAAAAAAGAGTCACTCCAAAGCCACTAGTAGCGGAGAACAAACGTAGAGATTATGGTAGGGTACGAAACCACCTCAAAGTTATTCTTTCGGATCAATCTATGCAAGAATTCGTACTAGAATAACACCTTAAGACACAAATCAACCAAAACCCTAATGTCACCTAGATACTCCATTGTCACCTCAAGTATCCGTGGGCATGATTATACGATATGCATCACACAATCTCAGATTCATCCAACCAACATAAAGTACTTCAAAGAGTGCCCCAAAGGTTCTACTAGAGAGTCAAGAACATGTGCCAACCCCTATGCATAGGTTCATGGGCGGAACCCGCAAGTTGGTCACCAAAACATACATCAAGAGGCACATGATATCTCATTGTCACCACAGATAAGCACGGCAAGACATACATCAAGTGTTCTCATAAAAGACTCAATCCGATAAGATAACTTCAAAGGGGAAACTCAATTCATCACAAGAGAGTAGAGGGGGAAGAAACATCATAAGATCCAACTATAATAACAAAGCTGGGGATACATCAAGATCGTGCCATAGAGGGAACACGAGAGAGAACACGAGAGAGAGAGAGAGAGAGAGAGAGATCAAACACATAGCTACTGGTACATACCCTCAGCCTCGAGGGTGAACTACTCCCTTCTCGTCATGGATAGCACCGGGATGATGAAGATGGACACCGGTGATGGATTCCCCCTCCGGCAGGGTGCCGGAACAGGCTCCCGAGAGGTTTTTGGTGGCTACAGAGGCTTGCGGCGGCGGAACTCCCGATCTATCTTGATATTCGATAGTTTTAGGGTACGTAGGGTTATATAGGCGAAAGAAGTCAGTCGGGGAGTGCTTGAGGGGTCCACGAGACAGGGGGCCGCGCCCTGTAGGGGGGGCGCGCCCCCCTATCTCTTGGGCTCCTCGAGTATGTTCTGACTTGATCTCCAAGCCTCTAGGATGATATTCTTCCAAAAAATCATGATGCCGAAGGTTTCATTCCATTTGCACTCCGTTTGATATTCCTTTTTCTTCGAAATACTGAAACAGGCAATAAAACAGCAATATGGGCTGGGCCTCTGGTTAATAGGTTAGTCCCAAAAGTAATATAAAAGTGTATAATAAAGCCCATAATCATTCAAAACACATAGTAAAGTAGCATGAATGCTTCATAAATTATAGATACGTTGGAGACGTATCATTCGGCGGCGTATAGCCTTCCTAAAAAATCAACTTAAGGACGCCAAAGAAAGGTCGCTGATGACAGGGTATATGCAAGAGGTGAGGGACATAGAAGGCCAGCTAAAAGAGATGTATGAGATAGAAGAGATAATGCAAAAGCAGCAGTACAGGGTGGGTTGGCTGAAAGAAGGAGATCAAAACACAAAGTATTTCCAGAATAGGGTCTCAAAAAGGAAACGTAAAAATATAGTACACGCACTGAAGAGGGGGGATGGAACCAAGTGCACAATGGATGAGGGCATGCGCGAGATGGCGGTGTCATTCTACTAGCAACTTTTCAAATCCGAGGGATCGACTCATGCGGATGAGGTGTTGGACCTCTTTGACGGTGTGGTAACAGAGGAGATGAATCGGAAGCTAATGGCGCCAATTACAAATGAGGAGATAGAGGCAGCCTTATTCGAGATGGGGCCGACGAAAGCACCATGCTCGGATGATGTGTGCGGAATTTTCTTCGAGGAGTGGCGACGCCGGACACGTCTAATAACACGGTTATTTGTAACAGCCCCAGAATCATGCTACAGTAATCTCCTGCTAATGTTGCTGTGTCATCGCGATTACTATGCAAGTTGCCGCTTGTCCAAAATTCAAAGTGAAATTCAAACTTAAAATAAAGTCAAGATAATATTTCTTCAAAGAGTAAAATAAAAATGTTCGGACTATTCCCGAAATTCCCCTGATAATTTATCATGTAGAAACCAACTTCATTTGGTTAACCCATTTAACCCTGGTAACCTTTAAACACGTCCGATAGCAACTAGTTTGGCCATTTTAAATCCTAAAAGTAAATGCCATTTCGAAATAATGTGAGACTTGTGGTGTGGCCTCAAATTATTACCTACTATTTGTGTGTCAAGTTTCGTGACTAAATAAATTCGTTTGCAAGGCAAAGTAGATAGAACACAATAAAAAAGTAATGAAACAGAAAAGTTAAAATGAAAATAAAAGACCCCCCCCCCCCCGCTGGGCCGACCGGTCCAGCTAACCAACCAGCCGGCCGGCCCACCCCCGCTGCCCCTTGGCCTATTAGGCAGCACCCCGAACCCTAACCACTCGATACCCCACTCCCCCCCCCCACTTTTTTTTGAGCCTCAGTACAGACACAAGCGCTCATATACACGCGCATACGCCCACTCCCCTCGTTCCCTCATGCCCTGACCTAGGCTGAACACCGTGGCGCCCCCGATGCTGCTGCCCCGGCCCCATAGATCATCGATGCCGCCCGGAGGGCTCCCCTCCCTCGTCGAACCTCGCCTTCCTCGATGGATCCCCGCCTCGCTAGACGTCCCCGCCACCTCGCCGGCGCCGCCCCGTCGTCCTCCGCCTCGCCATCACCGTCGAACCGCGCGCCCTCGACCTCCCTGGCTTCACCGACCCCTCCACGATGCTCCGCTCTTAGCCTCTCCGATGACCCCCACCTTTCCCCCTCAATCCCGTCGCCGTAACCGCCGCCCACGTCCTCCCGTTGCCGTGCCCCGCTCCGCCCACGACCTGGCTACCGCAGCCACCGTGCCCCTGCCGCGCATCGCACCTGCTCGCAACGCCTGGCCACCCCATGCGCTGCCTCCATGCGCACCGCGCCCGCCTGCTACCTCCAGCGCTGCCGCTGGTTCCGCTAACTGTTGTTGCTGACCGGCGGCCCGCCTCGTCCGCGCGCACGCCTCCCCACCGCACTCCGGCCAGGCCCCTGGCCGCGCCCTAGCTTGCCCTGCCACCCGCCCGCTAGGGCCGCTGCAGCCTGGAGCCATGCCGTGCTCCTCCTCTGCGCGCGGTGCATTGGCCGCCGACGCCCGCGTGCACTCGTGCGTGCCCAAGCACGACCATGGCCTCTCCCAGTGTGAGCCACTTCCACCTGGACCGAGTCCCCCATTAGCTAGGATTAGTTTAATTTAGATTAGGGACTAGTTTAGTCTATGACAAGTGGCCCCACCTCAAGTTATGCATCTAAAAGAAAAATGTTAAGAATGTCCCAATGATAGGTGGGTCCCCAGGTAAATTTGACTAGTCAAAGTCCATAGTTGAGTGATGACTGGGCTGTCAATTGGGACCCACTGTCAGCCTCTAATACACTGATGGGTTCACTGGACTGGGTGCATCTAGTATTTTAGGTGTATTATCGGATTATTATTAAATCCAGGGATTTTCAGAAATGATTAAAAACTTTGAAAATTAATATAAAATAAACCGTAACTCGGATGAAAATACTTTGTACATGAAAGTTTCTCAGAACAACGAGACGAATCCGAGTATGCAACCCATTCGTCAGCCACACGTCCCTAGCCTAGCGAACCTTTAACATTTCACCTCCATCGAAACACCGGGGATACTTTCCCGAATGTTTCCCCCTTTCGCCGGTAACTCCTACTACCGTGTTAGGGCATACCTAGCACCGCTCTGTGTCATTTCATGCATCGTCATGCTTATGTTTGTATTATATTTATTGTTTCTTCCCCCTCTTATCTCCGGTAGACTCCGAGATCGATGCTGCTGCTACCCAGTACGACTAGGGAATTGACGACCCCTCCTTCTTGCCAGAGCAACTAGGCAAGCCCCCCCTTGATCACCAGATATCGCCTATTCTTCCGTCTACTGCTTGCATTAGAGTAGTATAGCATGTTACTATTCGGTTAATCCTATTCTATTGCATAGCCTGTCATTGTTGCTACAGTTGTTGATACCTTACCTACAATTCTAAATGCTTAGTATAGGATGCTAGTTTATCATCTGTGGCCCTACATTCTTGTCCGTTTTCCATGCTATACTATCAGGCCGTGATCACTCGGGAGGCGATCACGGGTATATACTATACATACATACATACTATACAGATGGTGACTAAAGTCGGGTCGGCTCATAGAGTACCCACGAGTGATTCACGGATTGGGGGCTGAAAGGCCATTTGTCCCGACGGCCCTCTGTGTGGATCTTTGTGGCGGAGCGACAGGGTAGGATGAGACCACCTAGGTGAGAGGTGGGTCTGGCCCTGGTCGGTGTTCGCGGTTACTTCATAATAACACGCTTAATGAGATATTGGTATTTGATCTGAGTCTGGCCACTGGCCTATACACATTGACCAATTACGTGGGAACAGTTATGGGCACTCGACGTAGTGGTATCAGCCGGAGCCTTCTGGACGTCAGCGACTGAGCGGGGCGTGCCGGGTTGGACCGCGTAACGCAACTTCCTTTGTAATGGAGGTTGCTAGGTCTGCTCACCGGCCGCGTTCGCAACGTGCAGGTGCGTAATGGGCAATGGGCCCAGACCCCTGCACGCACAGGGTTTAGACTAGCATGCTGACCTCTCTGTTGTGCCTAGGTGGGGCTGCGATGTGTTGATCTTCTGAGGCCGGACATGACCCAGGAAAGTGTGTCCGGCCAGAGGATCGAGTGTGTTGGGTTATGTGGTGCACCCCTGCAGGGAAGTTTATATATTTGAATAGCCGTGTCCCTCGGTAAAAGGACGACCCGGAGTGGTACCTTGACCTTATGACAACTAGAACCAGATACTTAATGAAACACACCCAGACAAGTTCGAGAGGCAACCCGATGATTGCTTTTCCACAGGGCGACGAGCGGAGGATCGCCGGGTTGGATTATGCTATGCGAGGCTACTTGGAGGACTTCAATCTACTCTCTTCTACATGGTGCAAGACGGAGGCTGCCAGAAGCGTAGACTCCGATAGGACTAACTATCCCCCTCTTATTCTGGCATTCTACAGTTCAGTCCACCGATATTTCCTCTTTACACATATACCCATGCATATGTAGTGTAGATCCTTGCTTGTGAGTACTTTGGATGAGTACTCAAGGTTGCTTTGTTCCCTCCCCCCGTTTCCTCTTCTTCTCGGATGCCGCAACCAGACGTTGGAGCCTAGGAGCCAAACACCACCATCGATGACGACTCCAACTATACTGGAGGTGCCTACTACTACGTGCAGGCCGCTGACGACGACCAGGAGTAGTTTAGCAGGATCCCAGGCAGGAGGCCTGCGCCTCTTTCGATCTGTATCCCAGTTTGTGCTAGCCATCTTATGGCAACTTGTTTAACTTATGTCTGTACTCAGATATTGTTGGTTCTGCTGACTCGTTTATGTTCGAGCACTTGTATTCGATCCCTTGAGGCCCCTGGCTTGTAATATGATGTTTGTATGACTTGTTTTACTTTTAGAGTTTTGCTGTGATATCTTTCCGTGAGTCCCTGATCTTGATCATACACATTTGCGTGCATGATTAGTGTACGATTGAATTGGGGGCGTCATTAGTTGGTATCAGAGCCGACTGCCTATAGGAATCCCCCTTCGACACTCCTTGGCCGAAGTCGAGTCTAGTCACTACAAAACTTTTACTAACATGGTTGTGTGTCTTACGGGCCCACGTCGCCATTTGAATGGTATTAGGATATTTTACTCCTCGACCTTTACTCTAGGACTCTGATCTCTCCTCTATTCGGGTTAAATGATCTTACTAACACCGAATCTAGGTTCTCGCAACTACTTCCTCCCAGAGAGCCCTCGTTCCAGATGATTGCTTAGTGCAGCAGAAGATTCCGAAGATACTCTATGGTGTTCTCCCGAGACACTTGTGCCCACCGCCCTTACAAACTCCCTACCACTGATATATCCTTATGGATAACTGTATAAACCTTCCATTCTTACATTCAATCCCATTGATCTTGTTATTACAAGATGCCCCAAACTGCTCTCCGTTGCTTCGAGAATCCTTTGGACTTACTGCGTTGCAATTCTTACCACATGAATACACCCTACGGATAATTTCTCACACTTACCGAGTATCCGATCATCCTTAGTTGATCCATGTAATTCACAAAAATTCTTTGAAATGCTATTCGACCTTCTAAAAATCCACAACACCTTATTGCTACTGAAGTTCTTACCTTCCTGCATTATTGTTAATTCCATATATCTAGTAATCTTTGTTGGCATCCTTTGTCATTATCATTTTGGGTCCGTTGATTCAATATGTTGCGAATGCCCGCAATCATCAGATGATCCTTATGAATTATCTTTCAGGCTCAACAGTCATTTTTAACTCGAGCTGATTCTCGACCAATCAAATTGTCGTCGATTGTACCCCTAAGACTATTCAACTTATCCATCCCTAATCAGAGCGTTGCTCCTGATTCCTTGACTGGGAATTCATAATTCTGGTGGAATTGAGCTTTGAGTTATTCAGTTGTTTCTATAATCTGACCCCCTTGCATTCTTTCTTCTTCTGGTTAAGTATCGATGCTCACATCAGATCCCTTGTGGACCACCAGTTCCTTTATTGGATTTTATCCAACAACGTCCTTCCTATTCAATAACTTTGTTAATCTTTTCTCGGATACATAATGCCTTTGGTAAATTGTGTCCTCTGCCTTGTCGAACATGCTCTGCTTTCGAGCTTGTGTTATTTACTCTTGAAGTTTGTGGTATATGTTCCTAAGCGGCCCTGATGGGTTGAACCTATGGCTTTTTCTAACCTGTGTGAACCCGGAAACTACTACGGGTCATACTCTACTGATGCCATGCCAGATAAAATTTTAACACTACAACTTCGTTGAAGGCGAGGAGTGAGTGAAAGGTTATGCATTAGAGAAGTGGGAGTCGACCTTGAACTTTGTGTTCATGCCCATGGACAGGATGTAGATCCTATCATGGGAGCTTCTTGTAATAAAAACTATTTCCTTGATAAATATCAACTAGTATCTGTGAATTGATCCCTTGCAACCGTGGTTCCGACCATGATTGTTCTGCTTTGATCCATTTCTCGGACAAGTTAAAGCACTTGTCTTGTACAGATCAATGCGCCCGCCCAACCTCTATTATGTTCTGCCTTCGAGTATTACTCCTGGTATCTCGAGGATATCATGCCATTGAACTACATCTTATGAACTTTTGATGAAGTACTACCTCTCCCTATCATTTACACTTCATGGGTTCTGGGTTGTTTGTCAACCGAGAACACCGATAAGTGAACCGAATTCACACTCTAATTCAATAACTCTAAGTAATTTTTGTTGCTTACGAGTTTAATAATCCTTCAAGTCATTCCTAGCCTGATCAGCTATATCATTATCGTGCTACATTTTAACTGTGCTATCTGGTCCTTCTTCCCAGAGCACAATTCTCGACGATGAGCTAAGCTTACGTCGACTTTCCTCGTCATACCATTTTGCCTTGAACAACAAGCTTTATTCTGAGTTTGTGATGTACCCGTGGATCCAATAACCTTTCGCTTCGACATTCCTTTGACTTGATTTCATCGCCGATCGATTGCATCTTCTTGTAACCTCTTGACAATTTTGCCGTGATCATCATTAACATTTTGAATTCTTCCAGGGTATCCATTGAATTCATGATGGTAAGTTCCATCCTTGTCCCTTGGTAATTTGAGTTACCATCGACAACATCTTTACCTTCCTTTCATCACAAACTTGTTCATGTTAACGATGCAACTTGCTATCTAGTTTGTATTATGTTCTACCTTGAAGTATTATGGTCCTTTATGTCAAGGATGTTGCAAGGATTGCTCCACCTCTTAAGGATTCTTGGTATAGTGATACTTTTCACAAGCACCATTCTTTCTTGGTCCCCATATTGACTAATCGGGAATATCAACAAGTGAACAATGTTGTGTGGATTCTGCCCTTCTAGCAACCCTATTGCTTTGAAGCTAGTGGTCGACCATTCATTCTTAGACTATTGGTTATTGAATCACCATTCTTACCTTGATCATGCTACCTGAGCCCATATTTTGGGTGCACCCTTCTACCAATATCTAATTGTGTATGTTTTCCTCGAGCATACATCATTATATCATGTTGACCGGACAAATGTTATGTCGTTCACATAATTGTGGAAATCCATCATTTGGAAATCGTGAGGAATTGTCACTGAGTCCATTAGCCACCCCATCATCCTCCCATTGAAATAGTTCATCTTGTGGTGTCATCCTGTCAATTTGTGTTGCACATTTTCTTCTCAGACATCCTGACTTTGAGGTATCCTGACACCATTCAAATCTGAATCTCGGTCAGATATGATGGTTGGAACATATTTTCAAGAGTTATAACATTGGTCTTTATATGACCCAGTAAAGTGATGTCATCCTAGCACACCTGGCCGGAGGACCTATTGTTATAGTTCTTCCTTTTTAGCAAGGTTAACCATTCTTCATGAGGAAATTGTAAGACTTATTCTATAAGTTATTCCAGATGAATCCTTTGAGTATTCAAAGTCCGACCTTGCTTGAGGACCTTGTCAATGCTATTTTGAAGCATGTCCGTGGTACTCCGATTTTCAATAAGAATATTTTAAGCACAATGAAAAATTTTCTTTATCTATTATCCAAACACAGTTGTATGGGTAATGTCATGTAATCCCTCTCCCCTTATCTAGAAGGTTTTCTACTTTCTATCCTGTCGTGGGTATCATGCTCTGCTTGTCCTTGGGAAGGATATACCCTTGAAATATGTGTTTAAACACATTTTCCTTTCCATTGTTTTGTTTAACCTTTCTTGTAATCTACTTAACTAAGCAGTGATAATTCCCTGCTTAGGTAAGCACCTCGTTGTACCATTTTTTCAGTAAGACCATGTTACTACTGTCGATGACTTTCTAGTAACCAGCGATGTTAGAGAGCTTTGCCTATTGGTCCGCGTCGTTCAACGAGCTAGAAAATGGTACTCGTCGTCCCTCGCCCTTGGTACCGACACTGTGTCTGACCTAACTGACATGTTATTCTCTGACATGCCTTGCTATCATGACCGTGCAAGTTGTCAATGCCCTTCCTACTTTTAACCACATGGTGGGCCCATAACCCACAGTTCCACAGGATCGAAACCTGACTCTCCTGTACCACCTTGATTCTAAAGTTATTCCTCGCGCTTGACTCGTATGTAATTCGAAAGCCACCTTCCGAGAGATCGTCTTCTTGTATCAGACTCGATACTTATTCCCGCTGCTTTGAACCCCTTTCACGCCCTGTTTAAGGCATTGAATGATTGCCTGCCCACTCGAAACTTCCCGTGATACCTCCTTACTTTGCTCTCGATATTTTCTTAAGTTACAATTCGAGAGTTAAGAAACCTTGTAGAGGTCCGTTCTTCTAGAGCTACCTTCTACCTATTCGTAAGTACAATGAAGATCCTGAAGGAAGAATGACAACTTCGTCACGATGCCCTGAAGTAGAGAACTAAGACAACAACGCGATGGACTGAACTCTTCGAGAAGACTAACCAAGAACGAGCATATCCGTTAGATATTCGTAACCAGAACTTTCCCCCTTACTCAACCTCCTAAAATCTCAGGACGAGATTTCTTGTAGTAGAGGAGATTTGTAACAGCCCGAGAATCATGCTACAGTAATCTCCCGCTAATGTTGACATGTCATCGTGATTACTATGCAAGTTGCCACTTGTCCAAAATTCAAAGTGAAATTCAAACTTAAAATAAAGTCAAGATAATATTTCTTCAAAGAGTAAAATAAAAATGTTCGGACTATTCCCGAAATTCCCCTGATAATTTATCATGTAGAAACCAACTTCATTTGGTTAACCCATTTAACCCTGGTAACCTTTAAACACGTCCGATAGCAACTAGTTTGGCCATTTTAAATCCTAAAAGTAAATGCCATTTCGAAATAATGTGAGACTTGTGGTGTGGCCTCAAATTATTACCTACTATTTGTGTGTCAAGTTTCGTGACTAAATAAATTCGTTTGCAAGGCAAAGTAGATAGAACGCAATAACAAAAGTAATGAAACAAAAAAGTTAAAATGAAAATAAAAGACCCCCCTCCCCCGCTGGGCCAACTGGCCGAGCTAACCAACTAGCCGGCCGGCCAACCCCCGCTGGCCCCTGGCCTATTAGGCCACACCCCGAACCCTAACCACTCGATCCCCCACTCCCCCACGATTCCCCACTCCCCTCGTTCCCTCATGCCCCGATCCGGGCTGAACACTGTGGCGCCCCCGACGTCGCTGCCCTGGCCCCGTCGATCGTCGACGCCGCCCAAAGTCCTCCCCCGTGACGGTGCCCTGTACTAGGGGGTACTCACCACGTTGTCTCCCAATCAGTTAGATTGGGCCGAGAACCCCCGTGGCCATATACTCATGGGCCAGCTCGGACGGCTGCCGCATACAAGGAAGATTCTACAAGACTTGGTGATCAAGACAAGGACTACTCCCCACCGGCGTATTCGGCTAGGACTCTTGTTATCCTAGGCCTCTGGTACATTATATAAACCGAGGCCAGGCTAGTCGATAGATCATTATGACATTACTCATCATACCTCCAGGGTTTAGACCACAACATATGATCTCGAGGTAGATCAACTCTTGTAACCCCTATACTCATTATAATCAATCAAGCAGCATGTAGGGTATTATCTCATCAAGAGAGCCCGAAGCTGGGTAAAATCCCGTGTTCATGTTACCATTGATCCTAAGACGCACAGCTTGGGACCCCCGTACCCGAGATCTGTCGGTTTTGACACCGACAATGGTGCATTCATTGAGAGTTCCGCTGTGTGATCGGCAAAAGGATCAATGGCTCGACTGCAGGTCAACTACGATGTCGGCTTCTTCGCCACCAGCTCGACTGGCCACCTTGGCTTGACCGAGGATGGCGCCCTACCTCCGATCGTCATGTTCGGATGAGGGCCTTCATCAACATCAACTCCGATCTCTATCAAGATCATGGAGTCATCCATGGAGCTCAGGGGCTCAGCGTCAACATTGCCCTCGGGCGACCGTGCTGTTTTTCTGGACAGCAAACTCGTATCCGCTGCCACCGCCTCGTCGAGTGTCACCTAAACGATTGCTTCGGTGCAATTATGCGGAATTAAGTCTACAACAACCCTGCAAAAATTTCGTCGAGTTTCGATGGAGGAATCTCCGGCAGTCTCCGATATACCGGAGCCCTGTTGAATCCGAACGAGAATCCGGATGAGTTTGGAGCATGGTGTCCAGCATCTAACTTGGATGTCCTTTGGAAGATCCAACCGTTTATCGGCTGTGAAATTCCTATATCTACCACCTGTCAAAAATTCAGCTCGATCTGACCGTCCAAACTCCGGGAACCTTCCGATTAGTGCATCACTTTTCGGATCTGTTTTCTGCGCGAGAGCGAATCCGACCTGAGTTCATCTTCTTTATGGACGGGATTTCGGACAACCCTTTTGAAGGAAGTTTTTGTATGGGGGATTGTGTTTTATTCTCAAACACATCCCATTAATATTAAAAGTATTTTTGCAATACGATCTTCACCATCGCGCCGATGTCGAACCGGCTCGACAACATCACTCCACGGTGGCCGACCTGCGGTAGACACGTCGTCGCTTTGTTGAGCCGAGCTCAACTTCTCCGGATCATCATCTCGGCCAGCCGAACAATAGTTCAGCATCGCGAAGGTTAAATCGTCACCAACATCGCTGCTAGACGGATTACACGGAGCGGGCACACCGGCATCGCCGCATGATCAATTCATCAAGCCAGTATTGACCACGTCACAAGTGACGACCTGGGTCGACATGGCCGCACTGTTGCCTCTTCAAGCCAATATCCATCATGCCGAACTACTTCAACACCTCGGCTGACGTGGCAGCTGGAACAACTCCTCATCGGCCTGCTCCGTCACCTCGGCTAGACCGGGGACTTGGCTATTTCTTCATCAACATACTCCAGTGACTTTGGCGTCACAAATCGACCAGCTTCATCACGTTAGCTGGACCCGGGGCTTTGTCTCGGCAAGCCAACCTTTGCCGGCATCACCATGCCGTCGCTTTATCGCCCATCAGGCAATGGGTGTGCGGATTGATTCCCAATTTTGGGAGTCGCTTTTCTTCGGACTACTACAACAAATAAACCAGGTGCTATTAATCCTAACACTTTTTGCTTGTTGGGCTTATTTTTCTTAAAGTATTATTACTTTGGTTTGTTCCATCATCTATATACTGGGCTATCAAATGGCGGTCACTTTAAAAACGGTCACGTGGTGGTTTGGTCAGTTTTCGTACACAGTTAGGCGAACGCCGCATCCAAAACTCAGACCACCCTGCAAATTCAGGCTTTGTCACGCCTTCACTGCGTCACGCCGACGCCCTGCATCGACATTGGCTTCGGCGCTAGGCCACATCTCTTTAAATAAATTATTCTCGCATAGAGCAATTATTCAAGGATTATATATATTATTATTATTTCCTGGACCGCACTGTTTTATGTGTGCAGGTAATCGATTTTGACTGCGTTACGCGGTCACTACTCTGAAGTATCGAACTCCTTGCTCGGACGCCTCGGGCCTGGGGGCTAGTACCTCGGCCATGCCGCTCGGATCAATCGCAGATCAATGGGCGTCTTCATCCCGCCACAAGCCCGAATAGCATCATCAACACCGAGCACATTAACCAGCTAAGTTGCTTTCATGCTCAAAAAATTTCAGTTTTAAATTTTGTTCGGTTCGAACAAGCATTATACTTTTTTGGCAAAAAGTTGGTTGCGAAAAAATTCCTTGTCATAACTTTGTTTGTGACGCACAAATTCAAATACCCTATTTACTTGGGGGCTTCCTTTGTGAAGCCTTTCCTCTTGCATATGATTACACTTGTACGACTTCGTTCCTTGTTCGTGTATTATGCCACAATATGCACCATATTGACCTAAGTGATTTGCAAGCTGGGTTGCCTTGCTCCTGTGTTTACCCCTACGTTACCGATTGTTCGGCTAGGGAGTAAAGGGAGCACCTCTGCGATTGTCACGATTGGGTCACCCGAGCCGGACCTCAGACTGGGTGAAGCCGAAAGCTAGCGCTCTTACTGTTTTCAATAATGGTCGGCACACAACGGAACTCATGAGTACAAAAAATCTATTGCACAAGTCTCATAGTGAGCAACCAAAGAAAGGTATCGGGTGGGGTACTATTTTCTTCGAAGATGCTTCTTACACTTCGTCGGTAATATAGCATAAGTTCCCTGAGCGCGCTTCATTTGTTAAGCCTTATGGCCTGATTGCCTGGTTATCGGAAACACCGTCAATATTCTCGACAGGGGGAGTACATAACACTTTTTGGTCCTTGACTGAAGAGGGAAAAGCCGACGGTCGGTTAAGACGTGTATAAAGGTCGGGAGAACACATATATGATATAAGTATTTTGGTACATACAATCATTATACATAAAATTCTTTTACCCAAGTCACTTGGGGGCTCTTAAGTTTATGTGAGCTGTTTTATAATAAGTGTTCTTCCTCTTAGTCGTTGCAAAGTCTTTTTTCTATCACACCTTTTTTCGACGCGAGTGTGCGGTCAATAGCCGGGGAGCCTAATTTCTCTCTCAAAGCCGCTAAAGTTTGCTAAACTGGCCTATCGAGAAGTACTCCGCCTTCAGGATAGGAGGTTGAAGCCATAGGCTGACCCGCTTGAAGTCTTGAGATAGGATGTGTCATGTTAAAGCATGACGGAAGTATACTTTTTTTTTTCTTCTAAGACCAATTTTCTGATTGGCACCGAACAATTGATCTAGTTCGGACGTCGAGTTTTTCCTGACGTTTTTTGGTTTTCCAATCCTACGGCACTTTTCAACTATTTGTGTGTTTTCCACATAAGTCTCGTCGTGCAGCGCCGGACACCTTTAGAAATTCGACAAAAACATTCTCGGATGTTGCTATATATGCATCGGTTTCGAATTGTGTCTTCGGTCAATAGTTGGGTTGCCCGGCTCCTGTGCTTGCCTCCTATGTTCCGCTTTGTTCGGCTAGGTGTGCAATGGGAGAACCACTACGATTGTGCTTCCAGCTCACATGGTTAAGCACCTCAGTGGAGAAAGCCGAAAACCGACTGTCACAATAAGCACAAACTGGTCAGCAATCCGATGACCGTGTTAAATGATGGGCCGTTCATAACATTGGCCGAAGTGTTTACGGCTTGACCTCAGCTGGCGCCGAACACTACCGGGGGCTCATAGCTAGCTTCCCTAGTTTAAAGCTGCTATGACTAAGTGAAAGTTATAAAGCCAAGATATCTGATTGCCTCGTTTCCGCTAACACAACCGCCTCCGAGAACCGAGACATCGGCTAAGGGTTGTCTGGTTATTGCAGAAACACCTTGCATAGTATCTACAAAGGGGTAGAAGCTGACGATGGGCCACTTTCAACTGATAAACAGTCGCAATGGAGTCAAAATAAGTATATATCATCAGCATTTATATTCATTATACAAGCGTTGCCTTCCGTAATTATCGTTATAAAGCCATAAATATGCATCAATTTGACTTAAGATTTTGGCTAAGCTGGGTTGCCTGGCTCCTGTGCTTACCCCTACGTTCCCGATTGTTCGGCTAGGCGGTAAAGGGAGCACCTCTGTGATTGTTACTACCGGGTCATCAGGTTAGTACCTCAGACTGGGTGAAGCCGAAAGCTAGCAATCTTAAAGGATCACATTGGTCGGCAACGACGAAAGTTAAAATTTTGGTTCATTAATACCATAGAGTTTGGGAAACTTTCCCCATACTAAGTCCTCAATATTTTCCTCCCACATTGATCGGAGTTGAGGCTTCATGATCATGCTTAGCATGACTACCCAAAGAAAGGAACCGATAGCGGGACTATTTTCTTTGGCAGATGTTTCTTACATTAAAAAGTAATATAACATATCTCTCCGCATACCTTTGTTTATAAATCTGTATGGCCGGATTGCCTTGTTTTCCATAAATCTTGGCCCTTATAGCGGCTTCATAAAGTAGGAAAACACTCCTCAGCTACTGGCAGAAGAGGTTGAAGTTGATGGTCGGTCAACAAAGTTTTGTACAATGCGGATCCGAGCATTAATGATGTAAAGTACTTGGATACATAGAGTCATTACACATAATTTGTGATTATACTATGGATATCGATCCTTAATTCGGCCACCCGTGCCCGCATTAAGGCTCGGGGGCTACTGGGCTTCGGGCTTATTATTTACAAATATTAAAAGGGCACATCGATCCCCTGATCTCGTGTTGCCACCCGACCAGTGTCGCGGGGGCTACTGCATTGCCTATTCAATGCAGAAAATTCAAAGTGCTCAGTATTCGGCTTGACCGAACTATGCGCAAACGCGTCTTCGGACAACAATAGGTACCATATGGATCTATCTGGCGTCAAGCTAATTTAGTGCGGCAACTTGTCAAGACCCTCTCTCAAGGGCCCGTTCACCGATCACTATTATCTCTAATATATTACACTGCGTTTCTATTCCTATGTATGCTGCCGAGCTAGGAGTTGATCCTCAAGCCGATTTCGCGCATCGACCTGAGTCTCAGGGGCTACTAGGATCAGCAGTTTCATGTTTTCCTTCAGCTACATCTCAGGTTTTAGACCGACACACACACCTTGAGGGCTACTGGCTATATATCTCGGCAGAGAATAATTTGCACCAATCAAAAAATCAGCCTGTAGTCAGGGGTGGTGCACCACCTCGGAAGCAGTCCGGCATAAAGCTCGGGCGCCAGTGGCTGGCTCCATAGAGGGCATTTCCGGCATTAAGCACGGCTAAACTCCTTCAACTTTTTAGAACCAAGGTGCTCTATGACACCTCGGATACAGTCCGGCGTTGGAGCTTGGATATAGTCCGGCGTTGGAGCTCGGACACTGTCTGGCATTGGAGCTCGGATACAGCCCGGCGTTGGTGCTCGGCTGCAAAAGATACCTCGAATACAGTCCGGCGTTGGAGCTCGGACGCAAGAGGACACTACCGCTCGGGAACAACTTCAAAACCCAAGGTGTGGCATAAAAATAATAGGGCATTGATAAAGGACGATAATTTAAAGGGGCTCCTCGGATGCCCGACGTGTAAACTCTTTGGATTTACTTCGGTGATCCTCAAGATTGAAGATAAGAAGGTTTGTTGAACTAGTTTTCAAGACCGACGACCGAAGATGAAGAACAGTTCGGAAGAATCGAGGAGTGTTCCCAACTTGAAGACCGGTTTAGGGGGCTACTGACGGTGTCCTTGACTAGGGGGTACTCACCACGTCGTCTCCCAATCAGTTAGATTGGGCCGAGGACCCCCGTGGCCGTATACTCATGGGCCAGTTCGGACGGCTACCGCATACAAGGAAGATTCTACAAGACTTGGTGATTAAGACAAGGACTCCTCCCCACCGGTGTATTCGGCTAGGACTCTTGTTATCCTAGGCCTCTGGTACATTATATAAACCGAGGCCAGGCTAGTCGATAGATCATTATGACATTACTCATCATACCTCAAGGGTTCAGACCACAACATATGATCTCGAGGTAGATCAACTCTTGTAATCCCTACTCATTATAGTCAATCAAGCAGCATGTAGTGTATTATCTCATCAAGAGAGCCCGAAGCTGGGTAAAATCCCGTGTTCATGTTACCATTGATCCTAAGACGCACAGCTTGCGACCCCCTACCCGAGATCTGCCGGTTTTGACACCGGCACCACCCTCGCCGTACCTTGCCTTCCTCGATGGAGCCCCGCCTCGTTGGACGTTCCCGCCACCTCGCCGACACCGCCTCGTCGCCCTCCGCCACGCCATCACCGTCGAGCCACGCGCCCTCGATCTCCCCGGCTTCATCGACACCTCCACGATGCTCCGCTGTGAGCCTCTTCGACGACCCCAACCTTTCCCCCTCAACCATGTCGCTGTAACCACCGCCCACGTCCTCCCGTTGCCGCGCCCGGTGCCCCGCTCCGCCCACGACCTGGCTACCGTAGCCGTCGTGCCCCTGCCGCGCACCGCACCGCACCTGCTCGCAGCGCCTGGCCACCCCATGTGCTACCTGCATGCGCATCGAGCACGCCTGCTACCTCCAGCGCCGCTGCTGGCTCCGCTAACTGTTGTTGCTGACCGGCGGCCCGCCTCGTCCGCGCGCACGCCTCCTCGCCGCACTCCGGCTAGGCCCTTGGCCGCGCCCTGGCTCGCCCTGCCACCCGCCCGCTAGGGCCGCTACGGCCTGGAGCCACGACGTTCTCCTCCTCTGCGCGCGGTGCGTTGGCCGCTGACGCCCACGTGCGTTCGTGCGTGCCCAAGCACGACCATGGCCTCTCCTAGTGTGAGGCACTTCCACCTGGGCCTAATCCCCTAGCTAGGAATAGTTTGATTTAGATTAGGGACTAGTTTAGTATATGTCAAGTGGCCCCACCTCAAGTTATGCATCTAAAAGAAAAATGTTAAGAATGTCCAATGACAGGTGGGTCCCCTGGTAAATTTGACTAGCCAAAGTCCACATTTGACTGCTGACTGGGCAGTCAATTGGGACCCACTGCCAGCCTCTAACACACTGATGGGTTCACTGGACCGGGTGCATCTTGTATTTTAGGTGTATTTTCGAATTATTATTAAATCTAGGGATTTTCAGAAATGATTAATTTTTTTGAAAATTAATATAAAATAAACCATAACTCGGATGAAAATACTTTGTACATGAAAGTTACTCAGAACGACGAGACGAATCCGAATACGCAACCCGTTCGTCAGCCACACGTCCCTAGCCTAGCGAACCTGCAACACTTCACCTCCGTTTCATCTGTTCGAAAACGCGAAACACCGGGGATACTTTCCTGGATGTTTCCCCCTTTCAACGGTAACACCAACTACCGCATTAGGGAACACCTAGCACCGCTCTTTGTCATGTCATGCATCGTCATGCTTATGTTTGCGTTATATTTATTGTTTCTTCCCCTCTTCTCTCGGTAGACTCCTAGACCGACGCTGCTGCTACCCAGTACGACTAGGGAGTTGACGACCCCTCTTTCTTGCCAGAGCGACCAGGCAAGCCCCCCCTGATCACCAAATATCGCCTATTCTTCCCTCTGCTGCTTGCATTAGAGTGGTATAGCATGCTACTGTTCGGTTAATCCTATTCTGTTGCATAGCCTGTCATTGTTACTACAGTTGTTGATACCTTACCTGCAATCCTAAATGCTTAGTATAGGATGCTAGTTCATCTGTGGCCCTACATTCTTGTCTGTTTGCCATGCTATACTATCGGGCCATGATCACTTGGGAGGCGATCACGGTTATATACTATACATGCATACATACTATACGGATGGTGACTAAAGTCAGGTTGGCTCGTAGAGTACCCGCGAGTGATTCAGTGATTGGTGGCTGAAAGGGCATTTGTCCCAATGGCCCTCTTTGTGGATCTTTGTGGCGGAGCGACAGGGCAGGTTGAGACCACCTAGGCGAGAGGTGGGCCTGGCCCTAGTCGGCGTTCGCGGATACTTCATAATAACACGCTTAACGAGATCTTGGTATTTTTTCAGAGTCTGGCCACTGGCCTATATGCACTAACCAACTACGCGGGAACAGTTATGGGCACTCGACGTCGTGGTATCAGCCGAAGCCTTCTTGACATCAGCGACTGAGCGGCACGCGCTGGGTTGGACCGCGTAACGCAACTTCCTTTGTAATGGAGGTTGCTAGGTCTGCTCACCGGCAGCGTTCGCAACGTGCAGGTGTGCAATGGGCGATGGTCCCAGACCCCTGCGTGCATAGGTTAAACCGGCGTGCTGACCTTTCTGTTGTGCCTAGGTGGGGCTACGATGTGTTGATCTTCCGAGGCCAGGCATGACCCAGGAAAGTGTGTCCAGCCAGAGGGATCGAGCGTGTTGGGTTATGGGGTGCACCCCTGCAGGGAAGTTTATCTATCCGAATAGCTGTGTCCCTCGATAAAAGGACAACCCAGAGTTGTACCTTGACCTTATGACAACTAGAGATGGATACTTAATAAAACACCCAGACAAGTTCCATAGGCAACCCGGTGATCACTTTTACAAAGGGCGATGAGAGGAGGATCGCCGGGTAGGATTATGCTATGCGATGCTACTTGGAGGACTTCAATCTACTCTCTTCTACATGCTGCAAGACGGAGGCTGCCAGAAGCGTAGTCTCCGATAGGACTAGCTATCCCCCTTTTATTCTGGCATTCTGTAGTTCAGTCCACCTATATTGCCTCTTTACACATATACCCATGCATATGTAGTGTAGATCCTTGTTTGCGAGTACTCACGGTTACTTTGTTCCCTCTTTTCCCCACTTTTTCCTCTTCTTCTCGGATGCTGCAACCAGACGTTGGAGCCTAGGAGCCAGACGCCACCGTCAACGACGATGCCTACTACACTGATGGTGCCTGCTACTACGTGCAGGCCGCTGACGACGACCAGGAGTAGTTTAGGAGCATCCTAGGCAGGAGGCCTGCGCCTCTTTCGATCTGTATCCCAGTTTGTGCTAGCCATCTTATTGCAACTTGTTTAACTTATGTCTGTACTCAGATATTGTTGCTTCCGCTGACTCGTTTATGTTCGAGCACTTGTATTCAAGCCCTCGAGGCCCCTGGCTTGTATTATGATGCTTGTATGAATTATTTTACTTTTGGACTTGTGTTGTGATATCTTCCTGTGAGTCCCTGATCTTGATCATACACATTTGCGTGCATGATTAGTGTACGATTGAATCGGGGGTGTCACATTATTGTTATGATCCCAAAAGTTAACTCACCGGAGTTACTTTCGCAATTCCAGCCAATAAGCCTTTGCAATGTGTTATACAAGATTGCTGCCAAAGTTCTTGCAAATAGTTTGAAGGTGGTGATTTTACCCATACTGATCTCTGGAGAACAAAGTGCGTTTGTGTCGGGTAGGTTAATAACAGATAATGTCATAGTAGCATATGAATGTGTGCACGCACTCAGGGTGAGGAAAAGGAAAAGGCTTTGTGTGCTGTCAAGTTGGACATGATGAAGGGCTACGATAGAGTGGAATGGGTATTTCTGCAGAGGACTTTGGAGAGGTATGGCTTCGCGGTAGGCTGGATTGATATGATTATGAGATGTGTGACAACGGCTCGCTTCTCGGTCAAGTTAAACGGAGGCTTTTCTCGGTTTTTGTACCCTTAAGGGGGCTTCGGCAGGGTGACCCCCTTTCTCCATACTTGTTTCTCTTCTGTGTTGAAGGTTTTTTGGTTCTTCTGAGAAATGCCTAAAGAGAAAGCTTGATAAAGGGAGTTAGTTTTGGGAGCACTGGCCCCCATGTTACTCATTTGTTGTTTGCATATGACAGTGTGGTGTTCCTTGAAGGAACAACCACTAACCTTCGAGCCCTTAAGAACATACTGAATACTTATGAGGCGACATCGGGTCAGAAAGTAAACCTACAAAAATCTGCTATATTTTTTGGTAAGGTGTGTAAGGAGGAGGACAAGGAACATTTGAAGCAAACCATAGGCATTGAGTTCAAACCGTTGACTGAAAAATATTTGGGGCTACCAACAGTGGTTGGCAAGTCCAAGGAGGGCTCTTTCAAATATGTGAGAGAAAGTTCAGCTGGGAAAGTTTCTGGATGGAAAGGGCAAGGACTATCTAAAAAAGCAAGAGAGGTGCTTATCAAATCAGGACTACAATCAACACCAACTTTTACCATGATTTGCTTCCAGCTCTCGAAGAAGATGTGCCGGAACCTGACTACAATCTCTTCGAAATTCTGGTGGGGCGAAGCCAATGGTGAAAAGAAGGTGAACTGGATTGCGTGGGACAAGATGTGTTTGGCAAAGAGCGAGGGCGGTATTGGGTTCAGAAATTTTGAAGCCTTTAATCAAGCGTTACTAGCTAAACAAGCGTGGTGAATCCTCCAAGTCCCCTCTTCTCTGTGTGCATGAGTTCTTAAGGCAAGGTATTCCAAGGATAATTGCATTATGTCTGCAACATGTCCTAGTGGAGCTTCTTACACTTTTAGGAGTATCTTACATGGACTTGACTTGCTGAGAGAGGGGCTTGTCTGGAGGATAGGAGATGGATCATTGGTAAATATTCATCATTCTAACTGGATCCCGAGAAAAGGTAGCATGAGACCCCTTGGTCAGGTGTACATCCCAGGTATGACTCGGGTGAGTGATCTTCTAACTCGGGAGGGAGATGCTTGGGATCAAGCGAAGCTTCAGGAAATGTTTACTGTTTCGGATGCAAATGATATAAAACAAGTAACCATTGGGGGTCCAGGCACATCTGATTTTTTGGCATGGAACTACAAAAAGAGTGGCCAGTTCATTGTGCGGTCAGCATACCATCTGCGGATGTCCATGAATATAGCAAGGTCCGGATGGCCGGAACCCTCGTCATCAGCTGTGATGCACAAAAACTGGCTGGCGGTATGGAATACAAATGCACCTGGTAAAGCGAAAAAATTCATATGTGGAGACTTATCCGAAATGGATTGGCTGTTGGATCAGAACTACACCGAAGGAAGATCAAGCAAGGGGTCTTCTATCCGGCTTGCAGAAGAGAGGAGACCTTGCTCCATCGATTCTGGACATGTGCACACTCAGTCATGTTCTGGAAGTGTTTAAGCTCGGAGAAAGGGGTTCCGGTGGCGATCCCACCGTCTTCAGATGGATCCCAGCACGAGCTCGCTTCCTGGCTGCTACAATGGTTCGGAGGGGCAAGTGAGCAAGAGAAAGAGTTAATGATCCAAGCAGTTTACGAGCTCTGGTTAGCAAGAAACGAAGCAAGAGATGGCAAACGAATTGCTGATGCTCGAGTTGTAGTAGAAACTGTTTTCTCGCATGTACAGGACTTGGAAATGGTAAATGTGCCACCGCCCACAGTTCCATCCACGACACTGGTCGAGCAATGGGAACCACCAGAAAATGGATGGCTAAAACTGAACTCGGATGGGGCGCTTGCCAAGAGCCAGGACAGAGGAGGTAGCGGCGTTGTTCTCAGGGATCATGCTGGTGCGTTCAGAGAGGCGGCGAGCTGTGTGTTCAGCGGTGTAAGTGATCCTGAAGTGGCTGAGATTTTGGCTTGCAGCAAAGCAGTGCAGACGACAGTCCAGCGAGGCTCGCAGAAGATTCAACCTGAAGTGGACAACAAAGGTGTGGCTGCAATGATAAATGACAAGGAACGCAACCTGTCGGCGGCGGGGGCGATCATTCAGGAGGTCAAAGCACTAGTCAATAGCAGGCAAGACTACAAGGTCACTTGGGTAAGGTGTTCTGGGAATAATGCCGCACATGTGCTCGCGAGAGAAGGGTTAGGCCTTGTTTCCAGCAAGGAATGGCCTGTAGTGCCACCAGACTGCATTTTATCAGTAATTTCAGACGAAATCCCATCTGTGGGTAACTAAATAAAACAACGTACTGATTCTCAAAAAAAAAAAAATCTCTATCTCGTTTCTTTTGAGAGAGAGATACCTCTTTCTCTATCTCTACTATTAAAAATGAGTAAGATTCCTCTGAGATTAGAAAAATTGACGGGGATGAACAACATTTACATAGAAAAGGTTCAGAAAACAATGTTTCCACCATATATTTCTTATGTTATTATTTACGTTTAGAAGTGATGTCAGAGTATCTAAAGCCGGACTTGGCAAATCTGTCCCCCTATACGTCCGCGGACGCATCCGGGCACGTCCACGTACACTGACTGGGCATTTCCTATATCCATACCTTTACACCCGCGTATATCATATTTCGTCCCTTATATCAATCAGTACCTCCTAATATAGGGAATAGGTATTCTTATTCCGTCATGCAATTTTATAGAAAACCCCTAAGGTTTCTAACATTAAACCCGTAGTACATATCAAATATTTTTTTAAATACTCATATCTTTTAAACCATAACTCCAAAGTTAACATGTTATATATGTAATTTGATTAGAAAAATATATAGAATCTTAATATATCGTTATTTTACCTATTAACCATTTAAAAAAATACTATCTAGGGTGTAATCTTAATCAACAGTCCATTATCCATCTTTCTTTCATATCGGTACTAATCCGGATTGTGGATGAACATCTCAGCAAAATCAGAATTGGAGATGAAATTGAAGATCACTTGTCCGTTTCTTTCTATGTATTAAATCTACATGCAAGCCTTGTTTAAATAGAAGACATGTGGAATTTAAACTTGCGCTTTTGTAGGTAAAGACCATCTTTGTTTGGGTCGTAGCTACAGATACTCAGATTATAGACATATTTTGTAAATTAAGAGCGTGTGGTATTCTTTTCTCCCGTTGCAATGCACGAGCCTTTTGCTAGTTCATATTAAACCATGGGACGTTGATAAAAGTTACATAGATCATGAGCGGACATACAAATGCACATCAAAAGATCACAACCGGATCATCAAAATATAGCCAAAGTTCAAATAATACACATAATACGGTGCACAAGTTCAAACTAGTTCTAAAAACTTGAAATTAAGACGGATCTTCACCACTTTCTCATCGGCCCTTTGCACTTCTGGTCGCCGGCGCAGCTGTAGGAGTCCGTAGTAGGTGGTGGATCCACGTCGGAGCCGTCGGACCCATCGTTGGAGGACGAATCTGAGATAACGATGTAGCCCTGCAAGCACCAGGCGACGCGGTCTTGCTTGACTTGAGCTTGGCCACCCTCGCCGCCTCCCGCGCCGCCGCCGCCTCCCTCTCGGATTTCTCAATGCCGAGCCGGAGCTTCTTGGTGTTGATCCTTCAGAGCCGTCGGGCCTTCGTCTTCGCCTCTGTCAATGACCGGCGGCACACCCACTCGAAGAGACGGTCCTCCTCGTTGGGCACCTAGAGACGGCGGGCGGACTGCCCAGACCAGTCGGACCCACCCGCCATCTTCCTTGCCCTCTGCCTCTCGCGGCGGGCGACACGTGCCTCCGACTTCGGAGAACGCATTCGCGGCGTCAGCAGAGCGGGCACTAGAACCCAACGTTGCCTGCGCGAAGCGGCGGCCGGAGGTGAAGGAGGCCGTCGTGCAGGAGGAGCAGATCGGGCAGACCTCGTAGATCGACACGCAAATGTTATGGTTTCAGTTTGTTTCATCAATGTATTTAGAGCATTTCTAATTGATCACCTATATCAATTTAGTGGAGTAAATTTGGCTTTTTACTCCACTAAGTTTGACCTAACAGATCCCCTATACGGGTTAGTGGAGTAAATTATTTACTTCATCCCTAAAAATCTGAGTATATTTACTCCATCCTCATGTGGCTGAGTAAAACCGGCGCCTCTTCTCCCCGCCTCCTCTCCCCCCTCCCCACATCGTCGCCTACACGGCCCCCGCCCTCCCCTGCCCCTCGGATGGCCGGATGTGGTGGCCGCCGGTCCTCGCCGCCAATCTGCACACTACAAAAAAAGACACATCCGTGACATTTTGGGCCGAACAATTTTTTTCTGTCATACTTATGACACTTCTATGATGATAATTGTGACAAAACCTGGTATCATCATAGATGTGGTGGGCTCCTACTTCTATGACAAAAAATCATGACAGAAAATGGGCTTTTCGTCCTGGGCGGGCCGGAGACGCAGCTGCATGACATTCTTTGGGCCATCCATGACGGAAAACACCGTGGTAGAAGCGAGGGCGAGGAAAATATTGGGGAGTTCCGGTTACGGTGGGTGGTCGGGGGCCGAGCGATGCGCGTTTCTCTCGTACCGTACGGACGTGGGTGCGAGGCGTTGGGCTCTAACTGAACCCGAGCGAGGCATCGCCTAACTGAACCCGAGCGATTACACTGCAGGCTCTGCGTTTGTCACACCCAAGATGCGACCCTATCCTAAAGGAACTCGAAGGTCCCACCAAGGATAGAAGCGCATCTTGAAGACGCTTTTGCAAGGTGGATATCATTACATCAACATTACATAATAGATGGGGATACATACAAAATGCATACAATGCCACACGAATACAACATCACAATACATGAGAGCATCATCCGACTACGGATGGAAACACAAACAGAAACTCAACGACATCCACCCTGCTAGCCCAGGCTACCGACCTGGAACCTATCCCCTGATCGAAGAAGAAGCAGAAGAAGAACTCCAAAACAAGCAAACATCGCTCTCGCGTCATGAAGATTGCAAAACCTGTACCTGCAACTGTTGTTGTAGTAATCTGTGAGCCACGAGGACTCAGCAATCCCATTACCATGGGTATCAAGACTAGCAAAGCTTAATGGGAAAGGAAGGGGTAAAGTGGTGAGGTTGCAGCAGCGACTAAGCATATATGGTGGCTAACATACGCAAATAAGAGCGAGAAGAGAGCAAACGGAACGGTCATGAAGCTAGCAATGATCAAGAGGTGATCCTGAACTCCTACTTACGTCAAACATAACCCAAAACCGTGTTCACTTCCCGGATTCCGCCGAAAAGAGACCATCATGGCTACACACGCGGTTGATGCGTTTTAATTCGTATCTGGTGTCAAGTTATCTACAACCGGACATTAACAAATTCCCATCTGCCACATAACCACGGGCACGGCTTTCGAAAGTTTAAACCCTGCAAGGGTGTCCCAACTTATACCATGATAAGCTCTCGTGATCAACGAAGGATATTCCTTCTCCCAGGAAGACCCGATCAGACTCGGAATCCCGGTTTACAAGACATTTGGACAATGGTAAAACAAGAACAGCAAAGCCGCCCGATTCGCCTATAATCCCGATAGGAGCTGCACATATCTCGTTCTCAGGGCAACACCGGATGAGACATCCTACGAGTAAAACCAGACCCCGAGTTTCCCCGAGGGGGCCCCGCAGTCTACTCGGTTCGGACCAGCACTTAGAGAAGCACTGGACCGGGGTGGCTAAAATAAAGATGACCCTTGGGTTAATTACTCCCAAGGGAAAAATAGGTAGTGGTGAGGCAAATGGTAAAACCAATGTTGGGCCTTGCTGGAGGAGTTTTATTCAAAGCGAACTGTCAAGGGTGTCCCATAAATCACCCAACCGCGTAAGGAACGCAAAATCCGGGAACATAACACCGGTATGACAGAAACTAGGGCGGCAAGAGTGGAACAAAACACCAGGCATAAGGCCGAGCCTTCCACCCTTTACCAAATATATAGATGCATTAATAATATAAAAGATATTGTGATATCCCAACATAATCCTGTCCACCATGGAGCAATCTTCAACTTCACCTGCACTAACAACGCTATAAGAGGGGCTGAGCAAAGCGGTAACATAGCCAAGCAATGGCTTGCTAGGAAGGGTGACAAGGTTAGAGTCTGACATGGCAATTTGGGAGGCTTGATAGAACAAGGGATAGGTAGCGCAGCAAAGCGATAGAACGAAGCAACTAGCATAGCAATGATAGTAGTGAGATCCAGGGTAGCGGTCATCTTGCCTGAAATCCCGCAAGGAAGAAGAACGAGTCCATGAAGAAGACGAACGGATGAAGCCGAACCAAGCGTAGACGAACGAATCCTCACGATCGCAACGAAACGGGAACTATCGAGAAGAAGCACACAACATGGTAAACACACCACACATATACTTGACATGATGCACAACCAAGCATGATGCATGACAAAGTTAGATGAGGCTACTCATGGCAATAGATGATGCATAAAAGAACAACACATCAAAGCAAGGTTAAATGAGGCCGGAAACAACATATAACAATTCCGGTAAGTCCTCATATGCAAATTTAGAAATTGGTCCAGAACTGAATAAACCTTAAGTTCAAGTTGTTAAACAGCAAGTTAAGATGCACCAAGATGATCTACATGAGATTCTAGTCAAGTTACATATAAAGTTCATTTAATTCGGAGCTACGGCCTAGAAGATATGAGCAAAACAAGTTAAACATGGCATTGATGCAAAATGCATACAAACATCATGCAAACACACCAAAACAAGGATGCAACATGATAATATAGAGCTACATACAAAATCAAGCAAGTTTCATATAGAGCACACACAAAACGGATCAACGGTTCAACACATACACATCATACAAGGTTAAAGGGCATGCTGTCCCAAACAGCAACTAGGCATCTAGCAAGCATCAAAACAATATGCTACAACATCCCAACGTGAAAAAAGGCATGGACATGAATTACAGGTAAAGCACTACAAAACATGAACACTGAGCTAACTCCAGAAACCACTACAACATGATCAAAAGGACATGGCAAGATTGCATATAATAACAGTTTCAGACTTTGCAGAAATAACATCAGGTTGCAATGTTTAGAGCTATCAAACAACATGTTACAGGAATTTATCACGGCAAACAAAGGCATGTCATGATACTACTAAATGCATAGAACAAAAGTTCCTTACTGACCATGAGCCAAAAAGGACCATAAGATATGATGGCACGCATGTAAACATGGCAAATGATATGACAGATTCATACATGGCAGGAACTAGCAATAAGTAGGCATGTTGGTGAGCTTGTACCACTCACCACGGATCAATACATGGCATGACAAGGTGACTAACAGCACGATGACATGTTTATGAAGCTAAGAATGGCAATAGCATAGTCATAGGGTGCATGGATCACTAGCAACACACATGGCAAAACTGAAGTTAACGTTAACAGGCTGACAACAACATTATTTAGCACCTTTGGAGCCAGATTACAACAGGCTACAGCAGGCTATAAATGCAACAAGGGGCATGGATGGATAGAGCATGACATGTATAACACAACATCCTTAGTGAATATCTACAGATTATGGATAGAATGACTTGTAGCTGCAGGTTTACATAGCATCACGAAATAACAGATTCAGCCTAGCAAAACAGTAACAGCAAGTACCATACTTAACAAGCTTGATTCACTCACTACAAAACCCACAAAAATAAATGGATTTCACCCCTTTAAAGATGACATGATGTAGTACAAAACACATGTAGGACTGATGCTCATAGGATGCACATACAAAATGCAACAAAAATAACAAATCATCAAGTTCTGTTAACAGACAGCAGTTAACATCATATAGCACTCTTGCAATGATGATTTTGGCATCAAGATAGACTGAAACAAGCATGGCAAATAGAATGAAATGTAGAGCATCTCTCAGTGAACATTTTGATATATTGCACACACAAAATGGAGCTACAGTCATGGAGATATGATGCGATGAACATGGCAACATAATGCAAAAATCTCAGGGACTTGGTGAAAAATTACCCCGCGAATCTCAGATCTAGGGTTCGTGCACGCTCTTCGAGGATCGCCGGAGATGCTCGCCGGAGGATTGCCGTACAATGCGAGGAGGCGGCTGGAGAGGACGGGGAGGTGCCGGAGGAGGGATTCCAGCCGGATCTGGTGGTGGGGAGCCCATCCCCGGGGTTAGCGGCGCCGGAGGAGAGGCGGAGGGCGGCCAGAGTGGCGCGGGCGCCGAGGGAGTCCTGGACTAGGGGGTGTCCGGACAGCCGGACTATCATCGTCCGCCGGACTCCAAGACTACGAAGATACAAGATTGAAGACTCCGTCCCGTGTCCGGATGGGACTTTCCTTGGCGTGGAAGGCAAGCTTGGCGATACGGATATGTAGATCTCCTACCATTGTAACCGACTCTGTGTAACCCTAGCCTTCTCCGGTGCCTATATTAACCGGAGGGCTTTAGTCTGTAGGACACAACATACATTACAACAATCATACCATAGGCTAGCTTTAGGGTTTAGCCTCCTTGATCTCGTGGTAGATCCACTCTTGTACTACCCATATCATCAATATTAATCAAGCAGGACGTAGGGTTTTACCTCCATCAAGAGGGCCCGAACCTGGGTAAAACATCGTGTCCCTTGTCTCCTGTTACCATCCGCCTAGACGCACAGTTCGGGACCCCCTACCCAAGATCCGCCGGTTTTGACACCGACATTGGTGCTTTCATTGAGAGTTCCTCTGTGTCGTCACCAATAGGCTCGATGGCTTCTTCAATCAACAATGCTGTCCAGGGTGAGACTTTTCTCCCCGGACAGATCTTCGTATTCGGCGGCTTCGCACTGCGAGCTAATTCACTTGGCCATCTGGAGCAGATCGAAAGCTACGCCCCTGGCCGTCAGGTCAGATTCGGAAGCCTAAACTTCACGGCCGACGTCCGCGTGGACTTGATCTTTGACGGGCTCGAGCCACAGCCAAGCGTGCCGCACTGTTACGACGGGCATGATCTAGCTCTGCCGCCGAACAATGCCTTGGTGGCCGCACAAGAATCCGCTCCGGACCTTAGTCCGGAGCCGATCGCCCAGATCGAGGACCGGTGGTTGGACACCGCCTCGGGGGCTTCAACTTCCACGGCGATGGAGCCGAACACTAACCTTATCCCTTGCGAAGCTCGTGACTCCGAGGTGCCGGACTCCCTGCCGGACTCCGGACCGCCCGCGCACCTGCCAATCAAATCTGATCGGGCGCCGGTTATGGAATTCACCACCGCGGACATCTTCCAACACTCGCCCTTTGGCGACATCCTAAATTCGTTAAAACACCTCTCGCTATCCGGAGAGACCTGGCCGGACTACGGCCAGGACGGTTGGGATTCGGACGATGAAGAAATTCAAAGCCCACCCACCACCCACTTTGTAGCCACTGTCGACGATCTAACCAACATGCTAGACTATGACTCCGAAGACATCGACGGTATGGACGATGATGCCTGAGATGAACAAGAACCAGCACCTACAGGGCACTGGAAGACCACCTCGTCATACGGCGTATACATGGTGGATACCCCAAAAGGAAGCGATAACGAGGACCAACGGGCCGCGGCAGAAGATAATCCCGCCGACAAACAACCAAAACGGCGACGCAGACGCCGCCCTAAGTCCCGCCTCGACAACAACAGCGCTCCTAATGACCCAACAATACAGCAGGGCAAACCAGTGGACGACGAGCACGCAGACAAGCAATCATCCGAACAGGACGAGTCAGATAATCAGTCCAGGCCCGGCGAAAACAACAGTCAAGACGACCTCACGCCGGACACGCCACCGGAGAATAAAAACCTTCGGAAAAGATTCGTCGCCACAGCAAGAAGCTTGAAGAAAGAAAAACAGAAGCTCAAAACAGTGGAAGATACACTCAGAATGAGGTGGAGCAAAGTGCTCAAAACCGCAGACAAATACGGCAATGGCCATCAATCAAAGAGCTACCCGAAGCGCAAGCTACTGCCAGAATTTGATGAGGAGGCCATAGAGCCCCACAGTCAAAAAACAAAGAGGCTGCCTGGTTGGATAGACGGCCAGATGATAGGCCAAAATCTGAAAGCGGCGCCGTATATAAAACCGACTAATGACCCTGGAAGGACAGATGGCCCAGCTAGGTCCATTTACGGGCCAAAGAAGAGGGCCCCAGGAAGCAATACAACACGCCAAGTGTCTGAACACAGCGGTACACCCAAATACAAGGGCGCCGCACACCCACTATGTTTCACCAGCGAGGTGCTGGATCATGAATTCCCAGCAGGATTTAAACCCATAAACATAGAGGCCTACGACGGAACAACAGACCCTGGAGTCTGGATAGAAGATTATATACTACACATACACATGGCTAGAGGAGATGATCTCCACGCCATAAAATACCTACCCCTCAAGCTCAAAGGTCCAGCCCGTCATTCGCTCAAAAGCCTCCTAGAAAACACTGTTGGAAGTTGGGAAGAGCTCGAGGACGCGTTTAGAGCAAACTTTCAAGGAACTTATGTCCACCCTCCGGATGCAGATGATCTAAGTCATATAACTCAACAGCCCGGAGAGTCAGCGCGCAAATTCTGGAACAGGTTCCTCACCAAAAATAACCAAATAGTCAACTGTCCAGACGCTGAAGCCTTAGCAGCTTTTAAACACAACGTCCGAGACGAATGGCTCGCCAGACACCTCGGCCAAGAGAAGCCGAGGACAATGTCCGCGCTAACAAGCCTCATGACCCGCTTTTGTGCGGGAGAGGATAGCTGGCTAGCAAGACGCAGCACCAGCGACCCAAGTACATCTGAGATCAGAGACGGAAACGGAAAATCACGAAGCAGAAAATACCAGCGCCGGAATAAAGAGAAAAGCCCAAAGAGCACGGCAGTCAACGCCGGATTCAAAAGCTCGCGGCCAAACAACAAAACACCGCCTCTTAAGGATAACAGCGATGAGCTATCCAACTTAAACAAGATTTTGGGTCGGATATGTCAAATCCACAGTACCCCCGGAAGGCCTGCAAACCACACCCACCGAGATTGTTGGGTTTTCAAACAGTCCAGCCGACTAAATGCCGAAGACAAGGGGCTCGATGCATCAAGCGAAGATGATGACAAACCCCACCAGCAGAGCACCGGAAAACAAAAGACTTTCCAACAAGAGGTCAAAGCAGTAAATTCACTTCATGTGATAATACGGAAAAATAGTGCGGCACCCGTTAAAATGGGTCTCGCATGGTCCAACCTAGCGGAACACAGGGATTGGACATCAAAACCAATCACTTTCGACCACCTGGATTATTCCAGAAGCGTTCGAAATGCAGGATGGACTGCCCTGATATTGGATCCTATAATCGACAGACTGCAATTTACACATGTCCTGATGGACGGAGGCAGTGACTTAAACCTGCTGTATCCAAACACAATCCGCAAGTTGGGGATAGACCTTACTAAAATTCGACACAGCCACACTTCCTTTAAAGGAGTGACGCCAGGCCCTTACGCCAAGTGCACAGGCTCCTTATTACTAGAAGTTGTGTTCGGATCACCGAACAACTTTCGACGCGAAAAACTAATCTTTCACATCATCCCATTTAAAAGTAGCTATCAAGCACTCTTGGGACGAGAAGCTTTTGTCCGCTTCAACGCCATACCACATTACGCGTCTCTTACACTTAAGATGCCCGGTCCACGTGGCATCATTTTAGTGCGAGGGTCATTTAAAGACCCCGGACACGGTCAGACGAGTCCGGCATAAATAAGCTAGGGGCTCCCTAGCCGCACATCCCTTCACAAGGGGTTGCACGCACAAGCAACAGCGAGCTCATACAGACTCCGCTTTACTTATTTATATTTCTTCCTTCGTATATATTTTTTGCACGATTTCCTTTCAAACTAAGTTCCTCTCTTTTTACAGATGAACAACGTGCACACCCGTCCAGGATAACGGCACAACGGAGACACAAGCGCAGACATGCAGTAGGGACCCGTCGCAAGGATTCTTTTCAGATTAAGACCCTGCGTAAACCTTTTTTTTACTGTCTCTTGTTGTTATAATCCTTTGGTTTCTCATTATAACCAAAGTGGAGCCTGACGTTTTGGCATCGGCCGCGTCAGAGGACCATGCCCGTACCTGGACACTAGGGGCTTAGGGCATTGTTCTGCCCATTATTATAAAGACCGAACACCTTAGGGAGTGTTCGGCGTCTCGAGTTAGGCCTTATATGCATCAGCTCCGAATCATGTCTTTGGTCAAATGTTGGGTTTGCCCGGCTCCTGTGTTTTGCTTCCTTACGTTCTGTATCATCGGCTAACGCGGCACCAGGAGAACTACTGCGATTGTGCCCCAGTTCGGCTGGGCGAGCACCTCAGTAGAGAAAGCCGAAAACTGACTGTCATGATACAGCGAGAGACTGGTCAACCACTCGATCGACTACCGGAATGTTTAGAATCCCCCGCTTTGACGAAGGACCGTTTCCCGGTCAGGCACACACGCGCCCCGAATCCGGAGAAGCGCGGTGCCCCCAGGGGCTATATCGTAGCCCCACCCTCGAACTCCAATGGCTAAGTGAAACTGATAAAGCATCATAGTCCAGATTGCCTCGTTTGCTACGCTACCACCTCCTCAACAGGACCGAGACGTCAGATTAAGTGTGAAAACGCGCTATTTTTTGCGAACACCCCCGGACCTTGTGCGTGGCGAAGACTGCCATCTTTCAGGTTATACAAACGTATACATAAACGGCCGCATAGGAGATATTTTAATACTTGGAACGCACAAGTATAAAAAGCGGTTACATCATAATCATTGTTTTACAAGATAAAACGTTCATTTGAACGTGACATTTTTCGAGCACTGCGACTCTATTACACGAGCGCCACGCATAACTTCCCCAAAATAGTGCTCGGCGGGTAACCGGCTTTCGTCCGAACCCTGGGCTGCAATAGCGATGGCATCCATCTCTGTCCAATGTGTCTTCACACGGGCAAGGGCCATCCGCGCACCTTCTATGCAGGCCGACCGCTTCATCTCCTTGATATGCGGCACCGCTCCAAGAAATTGCTGCAATAAGCCGAAATAGCTCGTCGCCTTGGGCCTCTCTGGCCAGACATGAGCCATGATATCAGTCATGGCATGTCCGGGCAACCTGTTCAGCTCAGCCCATTCGGCCAACCGATCGGTCAACGGAAGTGAATGATCCAGACTATGGAATTGAGACCAAAATAGCTCTTCCGTCTTGTGATCCTTCTGGCTCCGGAAGTGCACAACGGCATCAGCCGCACTTGCCGCTAAGTCCATATATGGATCCTCCGGACCCCACAGCTGGCCAAGTTGGGCATACTTTGGATCCGTAAACAGGCGACGCAGCAGAAAAGGCCTGCCAGCCACAATATCTCCGGCCTGGCGCAACTCCTCCTTCATAGCCCGCATTGCAGAACGGGCATCCTTGGCCTCGGCGGTGGCCTTCCCCAGGTCTTCTCGCTCCGATAGGCGCTCCTTTTCAAGAGCCTCATTGCGGTCGGTAGCATCCTTCAATTTTACGGCCAATTCGGCCATCTTTTCCCTGCTTAGGCAGTGTGCAGCCTTTTCAGCTTTCAACTCCTCGGCCGCCCTCGAGGCAGCCGCATCACTCCTTCGGGATTGCTCCTTAGCTTGAGCAAGCTCGCCCCGAAGGCTCTCCACAGCAGCAGCACCGTCTGTATCACAGCATATATATTGTCAGAGGCGGGCTTTGGCTCCCTTAAATAAGTGACTGCGGAGAATTCATTTACCTTGCGACTCGTCAAGTCGCCGGTTGACAAGCGCGATGTCCACATCCGCCACATTGAGTTGCCGCATTAACTCGACAACTCCACTAGTCCGGCTAGCCCCCGGACTATCCGCCACCTGCATAGGAATGGCGACATTCAATACCTGCGATTGTGATCCTCGGCACACTGTCGCTTTCGACAACCTACCGAGTCTCAGGGGCTACTATCTATACAGGGCGCACTTCTATGTTCCAAACTGTCAAAAAGGTGCGTCATTCTTGCGTACCTCAAATCCCGCCAGCAAACTCCTGACGGCACTATGCAATCTGCTTTCGGCGAACGAAATCCTTCCAGTCACCATACTCATCAAAGCACGGTGATCTTCTGAGATGGACGCCCTCTCAAGCAGATCCTTCAGCTCCCCCGGCCGGACACTAGTCGGCGCCGAACTCTCCGGCCCCACCGGACTCTAGGATACCCTCCGTGACGATACTTCAGGCTCGTCTGCCCTGTCCGACGGCGCAGCAGATGGAGGCGTTTCGCTCTTCATCATCTCCGGACGAAGATCCCCCGAAGACGAACTCATCTGAGAAGGCCGCAGATCCGAACTGTAAGGTAAAAATTTGGGTTATCCACAGAAGCACAAATAGGGGTATTTTCTTATTAATGAACTCCCCTTTTCCTACTCACGGCTCGCTGGAGGGCTGATCCTTTAGAGACGATTGTACGTCCGGGTTCTCCCCGGACGCAGGACCCTCCGGTGAAGATTTCTTCCCCCACTTAGGGGCTTTGGCCTCCGGGTCTTCGGAGGCAGTCCTCTTCTCCCCCTGGAAGGAGGGATTTTCGATCCCCCCCTCTTCAGGCGCCCCCTTGGGCGAGGTGATAGCTCTTCTATTTTTCCCATCGCCTCCTTCTATGGGCGCGACCTCCAACATTCTGACCAGCACGGGCTCCGGTGCGGTCTCTGGGAGGGGGGGCGGACACCTTATCAGCTTCGATCGCGCTACCCACTCCTGATGAAGAATAATGGGTTAGGAGGCGAATTTTAGAAAAGCAAATAAATAGAACGTCCGGACTCTGAGCTACTTACCTGAGTATCCGGGCGATTGCAGCTTAGGCCTGTGTCCTCGGTCAATTCCGGACACGCCACCTGCGGTCCGAAGAACAACTTGTACATCTCCACGGGTGTCGTACCCATGAAGTGTTCGAGAATTCGTGGTCCCTCCGGATTGAACTCCCATAACCAGAGAGGACGGCGTTTGCAGGGCAGAAGACGCCTGATTAGCATGACCTGCATCACCACAACCAGATTGATCTCCCTCGCTTGGAGATCTCGAATCCGGCCCTGCAATAAGGGCACGTCTTCGGGCGGCCCCCAATTGAGCCCCTGGTTGACCCACGACATCAACCAGCGTGGAGGTCCCGGGCGGAATGAAGGCGGCGGCTTTTGCTTGCTGCCCTTCGGAGCGATGATATAGAACCACTCCTGCTGCCACAAGCCGAGCTCCTCTTCAAAGGAGCCCTCGGGCCACGGGGCATCGGCCCTCCTACTTATGGCCGCCCCGCCGCACTCCGCTTGACGCCCCCGATCATCTTCGGCTCCACCTTGAAGGTCTTCAGCCACAGGCCGAAGTGGGGGGTGACGCAGAGGAAGGCTTCGCAGATGATAATGAATGCGGAAATATGGATGATGGACTCCGGAGCCAAGTCGTGAAAATCCAGCCCGTAGTAGAACATAAGCCCTCTCACGAAGGGGTCCGTCGAGAAGCCTAAACCCCGACGGAGGTGGGATACGAAGACGACGTACTCACCAGGCTCGGGAGTCGGTTCGGCCTGCCCTTGGGCGGGCAACCTGTGCGAAATCTCGTAAGACAGGTACTTGGCCTCACGCAGCTTTAGCACGTCCTCCTCCGTGACGGAGGAGGGCACCCACCGACCCTGAAGGTCGGAGCCGGACATTGTTGAAGGTCCGAAGCGCTCGAATTTGGGGCTCTAGGTGTTGGAACTTGGAGCAAGGAGAGGATTCGATGGAAGATTGAAGAAAAGAAACAAGCCTTGGTCCTCTTATAAAGGGGGAAATACCAAGAGCCGTCTCCGTGACCGTTCGGGATTCACCTTCGATAGAGGAGGCGTGGCGACGGGCACGGTTGGGTTACCCACGCTCGTATTGATGAGAATCCCAGAATAAGGGGAACACGATCTCTGCTTCGATAAGACGTGCCAAGGAAACCGCTTCGCTAAACGTGCTGAGGTGGTATAATAAAAAACGATTCAAGTAAAGGCTTGGTAGTGGTGTGACGTCATGCCGCAAAATACGTCAGCAGATTGAACTTGTGTGCATTTTATTCTCTCTACGGTAGAATGTGGAATTTATTTTGCAGAGCCGGACACTGTCCTGGTGTTCTTGATCTTCTCCGGATTATTCAAAGGAGGAACCCGCGTTGCAATGCCGAACATTATGCGCGCCG
Source organism: Triticum timopheevii (assembly GCA_963921465.1). NCBI lineage: Eukaryota > Viridiplantae > Streptophyta > Magnoliopsida > Poales > Poaceae > Triticum > Triticum timopheevii. The sequence continues at coordinate 271,002,373 of OY997262.1, read as the reverse complement.
GACTTATCGTCATTGAAGCCTGGTTCAGGGGCTACTGAGGGAGTCCTGGACTAGGGGGTGTCCGGACAGCCGGACTATCATCGTCCGCCGGACTCCAAGACTACGAAGATACAAGATTGAAGACTCCGTCCCGTGTCGAGATGGGACTTTCCTTGGCGTGGAAGGCAAGCTTGGCGATACGGATATGTAGATCTCCTACCATTGTAACCGACTCTGTGTAACCCTAGCCTTCTCCGGTGTCTATATAAACAAGAGGGCTTTAGTCCGTAGGACACAACATACATTACAACAATCATACCATAGGCTAGCTTTAGGGTTTAGCCTCCTTGATCTCGTGGTAGATCCACTCTTGTACTACCCATATCATCAATATTAATCAAGCAGGACGTAGGGTTTTACCTCCATCAAGAGGGCCCGAACCTGGGTAAAACATCGTGTCCCTTGTCTCATGTTACCATCCGCCTAGACGCACAGTTCGGGACCCCCTACCCGAGATCCGCCGGTTTTGACACCGACAGGCGCCATGGCAGCGGCGGAGCTCCGGCGGGGAGCTCCCGGGCGGCGCGGGGGACGACACGGAGGCACGGACGACGGGGCAGCTGGGCGGCGGAGCGAGGCGCGCGGGCGTGGCGGCGGCTCGGGCGCGCAAGGGCGGGCGGTGACGGGCGAAGGCGCGGGCGCCGGACGTGCGCGCGGCAGCGGCGCGGGCCGGGCGGCGGCGACGTCCGGGCCTGCGGGCGGGCGGCGGCGCTGACTCGGGCCGGGAGGGCCCCGGACTGGCTCGCGGGCTCGCGCGATGGAGATGGCAGGGAGGGCGGCGTGGCAAGCCACGATTGGCTGCGGGCGCGGGCGGACATGTCCTGGCGGCGGGTGGACGTGTCCGTCGGCGGGAGGAGGAAGAAGTTAGGGTTTCATCCGGGAATTTCGGGGGAGGTGGCCTATTTATAGATTCTGGGAGCTAGGAGAGTCCAAATGAGGATCGGTTTTCGCCCACACGATCGTGATCAAACGACCAAGAGCTTGGAGGGGGTTTGGATGGGTTATTGGGCCACTTTGGAGGGGTGTTAGGCTGCAAAGAGAAGGGGGTTTTTAGGCTACGCGGTTAACTGTTGGAGTATCAAACGGACTCCAAATGGCACGAAACTTGACAGGCGGTCTACCGGTGCTATACCAAGGCCGCTTGGCAAACCTCGGGCCATTCCGAGAAAGTTCAACACCCGCTCACAGCAGGAGACAAAAGGGGAACGCCGGAGGACATAGGAGTGCCGGATTGCAAAACGGACAACGGGAAAAATGCTCGGATGCATGAGACGAACACATATGCAATGCAATACACATGATGACATGATAACATGCAACACGCAAGAAAATTACATGGCCATGATGGCGAATAACTAAAGGACACCTGGCACATCGAAACCGGGGCATTACAACACTCCTCCACTAACAAGAGATCTCGTCCCGAGATCTTAGGGTCGAGACGGAAGGGAAATGGGATGAGGTGAAACAAGAACTCAAAAGAAGAAGCAAAGAATCGAGAGCACTCGAGAGGAAGAGAGGAAACGACGAGAATGACGAGAATCGAAAGCTCACGGAATCATATAGACTATGAAACCACTCCGGTTAAAACGAGATAAGAAATGAATAAGACTGAAAGGATTTAGGCAACACTCCGGCTGAAAATGGAAGGAATAGAACATGAACTTGAGAGGATGGAAAGATACTTGATGAAGACATGACACAAAACCTCCAGAAAGAATTGAAAGAATAGAATGAAAAGAGCGGAGAAGAAAATGTCAACTATTGCCACGAATGAAATTGAAAGCATCTTTAGAAGGAAGGTTTAAACAGAGTTGTTAAGAAAAACAACAACGAAAGAATAAGCTTGGTGTGGTCTTATAGGTAACATCTCAAGATCGTAAGGTGATAACCGGCCATAAACAGAAATGATTGGACAACTGAGAAGAACGAAGAAATGCAAGACTCCACTTCAAAAGAATACGGAGATTTAATTGCACTTCGAAAAGCAAGAAGGAAAGATACTTGAAATCCTCTGACAAGAATCTTGATGAACTCTTGAAGAATGAATTAAATCATGAAGAACCACCATGAAGAGCTCCGGTGACAGAAGGATGATGAGATAGAATGAAGGAAGAAAGAATAAGATGAGCCTTGTGATGACTTAGATGGAGGTTCCGACGAGATAAGCGAGAATAGCATGGAGCCCCGGAAAAGAAAAGGTGAAAACACTTGGAACTAGAATTTATTCATCAAGAACAAATCTGAAGGAAGGGATTACTCACTTGGGTGAACTAAGAATAAGATTTATTGTATGCATATCCTTCAACAAATTAAATTGATGACAAGCAATGGATTTTTTCCTACTACTTATTCTTCTTGAAAAGGATTGAGAAGTGACATATCGCAAACTTGAGAAGGTCTTCATGAACCACCGGTAGGATTGGGAAGAACGAATGAATTAATATGATAAGAACGGAAGAGGAATCTTCAACGATCCATCATGAAAATGAAAATGATCGAAGAGAAGAGAACGAATCGCCGGAAAGAATTAGAGCAAGCACAAAGATACTTAAGGGAATTTGGAAACAAGAGAACGAAGAGATCGCGAACTGATTGAAGACTACTTGAAGGAATCACCAGAAGAATATGGAGACGAAGGAAGAGAAGAATTTAGAATAATCGGAGAATGAAGCTGAAAACTGAGAATGAAGAAATCTTCCGAAATGATGGCCTCCGGATGGTCGAGAGAGAAAGCAACTCCCGAAATGCATTGAAGGATTGAAAAGAATTTTCACGATTGAAACAATTTGATAGGATGACATCGAGCTAGCACCACGAATCTCCGGGAGAACGGACAAGATTTAAGTGAGAAAAAACTCTTCTTCGGTCTTCAAATGATGACGGGAAACACCACCAAAATTACTGAGATACTCCGGTAGACTGAAAAGCCGAAAAGGTTGAGCCAACAATGAAAATAATTTGAAATCGATCTTGGAAAAGCATCTGACTGATGAAATCCATTCTTACGTCAAACTCGAAAGAATTTGAGAATAACTCTGGGAGAATTAAAAGAGTCAGGTAAGGTCCTGGGAAAATACCTGTGGGTTAGGGCCCACTGAAGAGAAAAACACCGTTCGAAAGGGATGTTGAACAGATAGATGATACACTGGAACAATTGAAATATTTGAATGAGGTGACAACCTCGAATTAATTCGAACATAGCCGAATCTTCTGAGATGTCTTGAACACTCCAGAAGGATAAACTGGCGAGAGGCGAACGAGCATGGAAAACACTTTAGCCGAGGGAAAGAATGTGATCAACACCGAAAACTTGAGTTGAGACCACCGGAAAAGAAAAAGAGAAGAAGAATGTCGAACAAAAGAGAATTCACCGGTTGAAACAATTGTAGAAAGACTGAAGAACCTCCGTATGAATGAAAATTGATGCTCTAAAGAGACTCGGGCTCCGGGAAGTAGAGGGTGGGAGGGCGGGAAAACAAAGGGAACTTGGAAGGGGAAAACCGATGAATAACTTGAAGAGAAAACACCGGTTGAAATAATTGAGGGAAGAAAACAAAGACTTCGCACGAGTAGGATGGATGCTAGATTACGGACTCCGGCTCCGAGATGAAAAAGGGGTGGGCGGGTGGGAAAAATAAAGCAACTGAGGATTGAACTTGCAAAAATGGAGAGGGTCGAATCGACTTGACGAGAAATGCACCGGATCAAAAAGAGCCGAGAGCCCACGATCGGAAAACCAGCTACGTGATCCGAAAAAAAGTTTGAAGGGAAGAGGAGTAATTCAAAACACCTACGTCAAGATTCCTCACCAGAGCGACGAAGGGGGCTGAGGAGTAAAAAGAACTCCTACTCTTTGATATAACTAGACTCCAAGAAAGTTTTCTTCTAGATTCGACAACGGCCAAACTACACGATCAATCAAGGGGGCTCCTATGGTCGGTCGTGGCTCTGATACCAACTTGTCACACCCAAGATGCGACCCTATCCTAAAGGAACTCGAAGGTCCCACCAAGGATAGAAGCGCATCTTGAAGACGCTTTTGCAAGGTGGATATCATTACATCAACATTACATAATAGATGGGGATACATACAAAAGGCATACAATGCCACACGAATACAACATCACAATACATGAGAGCATCATCCGACTACGGATGGAAACACAAAGAGAAACTCAACGACATCCACCCTGCTAGCCCAGGCTACCAACCTGGAACCTATCCCTTGATCGAAGAAGCAGAAGAAGAACTCCAAAACAAGCAAACATCGCTCTCGCGTCATGGACATCGCAAAACCTGTACCTGCAACTGTTGTTGTAGTAATCTGTGAGCCACGAGGACTCAGCAATCCCATTACCATGGGTATCAAGACTAGCAAAGCTTAATGGGAAAGGAAGGGGTAAAGTGGTGAGGTTGCAGCAGCGACTAAGCATATATGGTGGCTAACATACGCAAATGAGAGCGAGAAGAGAGCAAACGGAATGGTCATGAAGCTAGCAATGATCAAGAGGTGATCCTGAACTCCTACTTACGTCAAACATAACCCAAAACCGTGTTCACTTCCTGAACTCCGCCGAAAAGAGACCATCACGGCTACACACACGGTTGATGCGTTTTAATTCGTATCTGGTGTCAAGTTATCTACAACCGTACATTAACAAATTCCCATCTGCCACATAACCGCGGGCACGGCTTTCGAAAGTTTAAACTGAAGGAAATATGCCCTAGAGGCAATAGTAAAGTTATTATTTATTTCCTTATTTCATGATAAATATTTATTATTCATGCTAGAATTGTATTAATTGAAAACATAATACATGTGACAAACATAGTGTCACTAGTATGCCTCTACTTGACTAGCTCATTAATCAAAGATGGTTATGTTTCCTAGCCATAGACATATGTTGTCATTTGATTAACGAGATCACATTATTAGGAGAATGATGTGATTGACTTGACCCATTCCGTTAGCTTAGCACTTGATCTTTTAGTATGTTGTTATTGCTTTCTTCATGACTTATACACGTTCCTATGACTATGAGATTATGCAACTCCCGTTTACTGGAGGAACACTTTGTGTGCTACCAAACGTCACAACGTAACTGGGTGATTATAAAGGAGCTCTATAGGTGTCTCCGAAGGTAAATGTTGGGTTGGCGTATTTTGAGATTAGGATTTGTCACTCTGATTGTCGGAGATGTATCTCTGGGCCCTCTCGGTAATGCACATCACTATAAGCCTTGCAAGCAATGTAACTAATGAGTTAGTTACGGAATAATGCATTACGTAACGAGTAAAGAGACTTGCCGGTAACGAGATTGAACTAGGTATTGGATACCGACGATCGAATCTCGGGCAAGTAACATACCGATGACAAAAGGAACAACGTATGTTGTTATGCGGTTTGACCGATAAAGATCTTCGTAGAATATGTGGGAGACAATATGAGCATCCAGGTTCCGCTATTGGTTATTGACCAGAAACGTATCTCGGTCATGTCTACATTGTTCTCGAACCCGTAGGGTCCGCACGCTTAAGGTTTCGATGACAATTTTATTATGAGTTTATGAGTTTTGATGTACCGAAGGAGTTTGGAGTCCCGGATGAGATCGGGGACATGACGAGGAGTCTCGAAATGGTCGAGACATAAAGATCGATATATTGGACGACTATATTCGGACTTCGGAAAGGTTCTGAGTGATTCGGGTATTTTTCGGAGTAGAGGAGAGAGGCCAAAAGGAAGGAGGCATGCGCCCCCCCTCTGGTCCGAATTGGACAAGGGGCGCAGCCCCCCTTTCCTTCTTCCTCTCTCCCTCTTTCCCCTTCTCCTACTCCAACAAGGAAGGAGGGAGTCCTACTCCCGGTGGGAGTAGGACTCCCCTTGGCGCGCCCCTCCTAGGCCGGCCGCCCCCTCCCCCTTTCTCCTTTATATACGGGGGTAGGGGGGCACCTCTAGGGACAACAACAATTGATTCCTTGGATCTCTTAGCCGTGTGCGGTGCCCCCCTCCACCATAGTCCACCTCGATAATATCGTAGCGGTGCTTAGGCGAAGCCCTGCGACGGTAGAACATCAAGATCGTCACCACGCCGTCGTGCTGACGGAACTCTCCCTCGACACTCGGCTGGATCGGAGTTCGAGGGACGTCATCGAGCTGAACGTGTGCTAGAACTCGAAGGTGCCGTAGTTTTGGTGCTTGATTGGTCAGGCCGTGAAGACGTACGACTACATCAACCGCGTTGTTCTAACGCTTTCGCTTTCGGTCTACGAGGGTACGTGGACACACTCTCCCCTCTCGTTGCTATGCATCACCATGATCTTGCGTGTGCGTAGGATTTTTTTTGAAATTACTACGTTCCCCAACAGTGGTATCAGAGCCTAGGTTTTATGCGTTGATGTTATATGCACGAGTAGAACACAAGTGAGTTGTGGGTGATACAAGTCATACTGCTTACCAGCATGTCATACTTTGGTTCAGCGGTATTGTTGGATGAAGCGGCCCGGACCGACATTACGCGTACGCTTACACGAGACTGGTTTTACCGCTGTGCTTTGCACACAGGTGACTAGCGGGTGTCTGTTTCTCCAACTTTAGTTGAACTGAGTGTGGCTACGCCCGGTCCTTGTGAAGGTTAAAACAACACTAACTTGACAAACTATCGTTGTGGTTATGATGCGTATGTAAGAACGGTTCTTGCTCAGCCCGTAGCAGCCACGTAAAATTTGCAACAACAAAGTTGAGGACGTCTAACTTGTTTTTGCAGGGCATGTTGTGATGTGATATGGTCAAGACGTGATGCTATATTTTATTGTATGAGATGATCATATTTTGTAGCCGAAGTTATCGGCAACTGGCAGGAGCCATATGGTTGTCACTTTATTGTATGAAATGCAAACGCCCTGTAATTGCTTTACTTTATCACTAAGCGGTAGCGATAGTCATAGAAGCAATAGATGGCGTAACGACAACGATGCTATGATGGAGATCAAGGTGTCGCGCCGGTGATGATGGTGATCACGACGGTGCTTCGAAGATGGAGATTACAAGCACAAGATGATGATGGCCATATCATATCACTTATATTGATTGCATGTGATGTTTATCCTTTATGCATCTTATCTTGCTTTGATTGACGGTAGCATTTTAAGATGATCTCTCACTATAAATTATCAAGAAGTGTTCTCCCTGAGTATGCACCGTTGTGAAAGTTCTTCATTCTGAGACACCACGTGATGATCGGGTGTGGTAGGCTCTACGTTCAAATACAACGGGTGCAAAACAGTTGCACACGCGGAATACTCAGGTTAAACTTGACGAGCCTAGCATATAACAGATATGGCCTCGGAACACGGAGACCGAAAGGTCGAACGTGAATCATATAGTAGATATGATCAACATAGTGATGTTCACCATTGAAACTACTCCATCTCACGTGATGATCGGACATGGTTTAGTTGATTTGGATCACGTGATCACTTAGATGACTAGAGAGATGTCTATCTAAGTGGGAGTTCTTAAGTAATATGATTAATTGAACTTTAATTTATCATGAACTTAGTCCTGGTAGTATTTTGCAAATTATGTTATAGATCAATAGCTCGCGTTGTTGCTTTCATATGTTTATTTTGATATGTTCCTAGAGAAAACTGTGTTGAAAGATGTTAGTAGCAATGATGCGGATTGGATCCGTGATCTAAGGTTTATCCTCATTGCTGCACAGAATAATTATGTCCTTGATGCACCGCTAGGTGACAAACCTATTGCAGGAGCAGATGCAGATGTTATGAACGTTTGGCTAGCTCAATATGATGACTACTTGATAGTTTAGTGCACCATGCTTAACGGCTTAGAATCGGGACTTCAAAGATGTTTTGAACGTCATGGACCATATGAGATGTTCCAGGAATTGAAGTTAATATTTCAAGCAAATACCCGAGTTGAGAGATATGAAGTCTCCAACAAGTTCTATAGCTAAAAGATGGAGGAGTCGCTCAACTAGTGAGCATGTGCTCAGATTGTCTGGGTACTTCAATCGCTTGAATCAAGTGGGAGTTAATCTTCTAGATAAGGTAGTGATTGACAGAATTCCCTAGTCACCATCACTGAGTTACTAGAACTTCCTGATGAACTATAGTATGCAAGGGATGACGAAAACGATTCCCGAGCCTTTCGTGACGTTGGAATCGACGAAGGTAGAAATCAAGAAAGAGCATCAAGTGTTGATGATTGACAAGACCACTAGTTTCAAGAAAAGGGCTAAGGGAAAGAAAGGGAAACTTCAAGTAGAATGGCAAACAAGTTGTCACTCCCGTGAAGAAGACCAAAGTTGGACCAAAGCCTGAAACTGAGTGCTTACACTGCAAAGGAAATGGTCACTGGAAGCGGAAATGCCCTAAATATTTGGTGGATAAGAAGGATGGCAAAGTGAACAAGGGTATATTTGATATACAGGTGTTTGATGTGTGCCTTACTAGTGTTTATACTAGCCCCTGAGTATTTGATACTTGTTCGGTTGCTATGATTAGTAACTCGAAACAGGAGTTACATAATAAACAGAGACTAGTTGAGGGGAAGTGAGGATGAGTGTTGGAAATAGTTCCAAGATTGATATGATCATCATCACACACTCCCTATATTTTCGAGATTGGTGTTAAACCTAAATAAATGTTATTTAGCATTTGCGTTGAGCATGAATATGATTTGATCATGTTTATTGCGATACGGTTATTCATTTGAAGTTAAAGAATAATTGTTATTCTGTTTACATGAATAAGGCCTTCGATGGTTATACACCCAATGAAAATAGTTTGTTGGATCTCGATCGTAGTGATACACATATTCATAATATTGATGCCAAAAGATGCAAAGTTAATAATGATAGTGCAACTTATTTGTGGCACTGCCATTTGGGTCATATCGGTGTAAAGCGCATGAAGAATCTCCATAAAGATGGATTTTCAGAATCACTTGGTTATGAATCATTTGATGCTTGCAAACCGTGCCTTTTGGGCAAGATGACTAAACTCCGTTCTCCGGAACAATGGAACAAGCTACTGACTTATTGGAAATAATACATACCGATGTATGCGATCCAATGAGTGTTGATGCTCGTGGCAAGTATCGTTATTTTCGGACCTTCACAAGATGATTTGAGAAGATATGGGTATATCTACTTGATGAAACATAAGTCTGAAATAGTTGAAAGGTTCAAAGAATTTCAGAGTGAAGTGGAAAAATCATTGTAACAAGAAAATAAAGTTTCTGCGATCTGATCGCAGAGACGAATATTTGAGTTACGAGTTTGGTCTTCAATTAAAATAATGTGGAATAGTTTCACAGCTCACGCCACCTGGAACACCACAACGTTATGGTGTGTCCGAACGTCGTAACCGCACTTTATTGGATATGGCGCGATCTATGATGTCTCTTACTGATTTACCACTATTGTTTTGGGGTTATGCATTAAAGACAGCTGCATTCACGTTAAAAGGGCACCATCTAAATCCGTTGAGAAGACACCGTATGAACTATGGTTTAGCAGTAAACCTAAGCTGTCATTTCTTGAAGTTTGGAGTTGCGATGCTTATATGAAAAAGGTTTTCAACCTGATAAGCTCGAACCCAAATCGGAGAAGTGCGTATTCATAGAATACCCAAAGGAAACTGTTGGGTACACCTTCTATCACAAATCCGAAGGCAAAACATTCGTTTCTAAGAATGGATCCTTTCTAGAGAATGAGTTTCTCTCGAAAGAAGTGAGTGGGAGGAAAGTAGAACTTGATGAGGTAACTGTACCTTATACTGAATTGGAAAATAGTTCATCACTGAAATCAGTTCCAGTGATTACTACACCAATTAGTGAGGAAGCTAATGATGATGATCATGAAACTTCTGATCAAGAAACTACATAACCTCGTAGGTCTTCCAGAGTACGGTCCGCACCAGAGTGGTACGGTAATCCTATTCTGGAAATCATGTTACTAGACCATGATGAACCTACGAACTATGAGGAAGCGATGATGAGCCCAGATTCCGCAAAATGGTTTGAGGCCATGAAATCTGAGATGGGATCCATGTATGAGAACAAAGTGTGGACTTTGGTGGACTTGCCCGATGATCGGCGAGCCATAGAAAATAAATGGATCTTCAAGAGGAAGACGGACGCTGATAGTAGTGTTACTATCTACAAAGCTAGACTTGTCGAAAAAGGTTTTTGACAAAGTTCAAGGTGTTGAATACAATGAGATTTTCTCACTCGTATCGATGCTTAAAAGTCTATCTGAATCATGTTAGCAATTGCCACATTTTATGAAATTTGGCAAATGGATGTCTAAACTACATTCCTTAATGGATTTATTAAAGAAGAGTTGTATATGATACAACCAGAAGGTTTTGTCAATCCTAAAGGTGCTAACAAAATGTGCAAGCTCCAGCAATCCATCTATGGACTGGTGCAAGCATCTCAGAGTTGGAATATACGCTTTGATAAGTTGATCAAAGCATATAGTTTTATACAGACTTGCGGTGAAGCCTGTATTTACAAGAAAGTGAGTGGGAGTACTACAACATTTCTGATAAGTATATATGAATGACATATTGTTGATCGGAAATAACGTAGAATTATTCTGCAAAGCATAAAGGAGTGTTTGAAAGGAGTTTTTTCAAAAAAGACCTCGACAAAGCTACTTACATATTGAGCATCAAGATCTATTGAGATGGATCAAGATAGTTGATAAGATTTTCAATGAGTACATACCTTGTCAAGATTTTGAAATAGTTTAAAATGGAACAGTCAAAGAAAGAGTTCTTGCATGTGTTGCAAAGGTGTGAAATTGAGTAAGACTCAAATCCCGACCACGGTAGAAAATAGAAAAGAGAATGAAAGTCATTCCCTATGCCTCAGTCATAGGTTCTATAAAGTATGCTATGCTATGTACCAGACCTATTGTATACCTTGCTCTGAATTTGGCAAGGGAGTATAATAGTGATCTAGGAGTAGATCACTGGACATTGGTCAAGAATATCCTTAGTGAGGACTAAGGAAATATTTCTCGATTATGGAGGTGATAAAAGAACCCGTCGTAAAGAGTTACATCGGTGCAAGCTTTCACACCGATCCAAATGACTCTAAGTCTCAATCTGGATACATATTGGAAGTGGGAGCAATTAGCTAGACATAATTTTTTTGCAAAATACATACGGCTCTAAATGTGACAGACCCGTTGACTAAGATATTCTCACGAGCAAAACATGATCACACCTTAGTAATCTTTGGGTGTTAATCACATAGGCATGTGAACTAGATTATTAACTCTAGTAAACCCTCTGGGTGTTGGTCACATGACGATGTGAACTATGGGTGTTAATCATATACAGATATGAATATTGGTGTTAAATCACATGGCGATGTGAACTAGATTATTGACTCTAGTGCAAGTGGGAGACTGAAGGAAATATGCCATAGAGGCAATAATAAAGTTATAATTTCTTTCCTTATTTCATGATAAATGTTTATTATTCATGCTCGAATTGTATTAACCGGAAACATAATACATGTGTGAATACATAGACAAACATAGTGTCACTAGTATGCATCTACTTGACTAGCTCATTAATCAAAGATGGTTATGTTTCCTAGCCATAGACATGTGTTGTCATTTGATTAACGAGATCACATCATTAGGAGAATGATTTGATTGACTTGACCCATTCCGTTAGCTTAGCACTTGATCGTTTAGTATGTTGTTATTGCTTTCTTCATGACTTATACATGTTCCTATGACTATGAGATTATGCAACTCCCGTTTAGCGGAGGAACACTTTGTGTGCTAACAAACGTCACAACGTAACTGGGTGATTATAAAGGAGCTCTACAGGTGTCTCTGAAGGTAAATGTTGGGTTGGAGTATTTCGAGATTAGGATTTGTCACTCTGATTGTCGGAGAGGTATCTCTGGGCCCTCTCGGTAATGCACGTCACTATAAGCCTTGCAAGCACTGTAACTAATGAGTTAGTTAAGGAATGATGCATTACGTAACGAGTAAAGAGACTTCCGGTAACGAGATTGAACTAGGTATTGGATACCGACGATCGAATCTCGGGCAAGTAACATACCAGTGACAAAGGGAACAACGTATGTTGTTATGCGGTTTGACCGATAAAGATCTTCGTAGAATATATGGGAGCCAATATGAGCATCCAGGTTCCGCTATTGGTTATTGACCGGAAACGTATCTCGGTCATGTCTACATTGTTCTCGAACCCGTAGGGTCCGCATGCTTAAGGTTTCGATGACAGTTATATTATGAGTTTATGAGTTTTGATGTACCGAAGCAGTTCCGAGTCCCGGATGAGATCGGGAACAAGGCGAGGAGTCTCGAAATGGTCGAGACGTAAAGATCGATGTATTGTACGACTATATTCATACTTCGGAAAGGTTCCGAGTGATTCGGGTATTTTTCGGAGTATCGGAGAGTTACGGGAATTCGCCGGGGAGTATATGGGCCTTTTATTGGGCCATACGGGAATAGAGGAGAGAGGCCAAAAGGAAGGAGGCCTGCGCCCCCCCTCTGGTCCGAATTGGACAAGGGGCGCAGCCCCCCTTTCCTTCTTCCTCTCCCCCTCTTTCCCCTTCTACTCCAACAAGGAAGGAGGGAGTCCTACTCCCGGTGGGAGTAGGACTCCCCTTGGCGCGCCCCTTCCTAGGCCGGTCGCCCCCTCCCCCTTGCTCCTTTATATACGGGGGCAGGGGGGCACCTCTAGGGACAACAACAATTGATCCCTTGGATCTCTTAGCCGTGTGCTGTGCCCCCCTCCACCATAGTCCACCTCGATAATATCGTAGCGGTGCTTAGGCGAATCCCTGCGACGGTAGAACATCAAGATCGTCACCACGCCGTCGTTCTGACGGAACTCTCCCTTGATTCTCGGCTGGATCGGAGTTTGAGGGACGTCATCGAGCTGAACCTGTGCTAGAACTCGGAGGTGCCGTAGTTTCGGTGCTTGATCGGTCGGGCCGTGAAGACGTACGACTACATCAACCGCGTTGTTCTAACGCTTCCGCTTTCGGTCTACGAGGGTACGTGGACACACTCTCCCCTCTCGTTGTTATGCATCACCATGATCTTGCGTGTGTGTAGGAATTTTTTTGAAATTACTACGTTCCCCAACATAAACCCTGCAGGGGTGTCCCAACTTAGCCCATGATAAGCTCTCGCGATCAATGAAGGATATTCCTTCTCCCAGGAAGACCCGATCAGACTTGGAATCCCGGTTTACAAGACATTTCGACAATGGTAAAACAAGACCAGCAAAGCCGCCCGATGCGCTGATAATCCCGATAGGAGCTGCACATATCTCTTTCTCAGGGCAACACCGGATGAGACATCCTACGAGTAAAACCAGACCCCGAGTTTCCCCGAGGGGGCCCCAAAGTCTACTCGGTTCGGACCAGCACTTAGAGAAGCACTGGCCCGGGGGACTAAAATAAAGATGACCCTTGGGTTAATTACTCCCAAGGGAAAAGTAGGTGGTGGTGAGGCAAATGGTAAAACCAATGTTGGGCCTTGCTGGAGGAGTTTTATTCAAAGCGAACTGTCAAGGGGGTCCCATAAATCACCCAACCACGTAAGGAACGCAATATCCGGGAAGATAACACCGGTATGACGGAAACTAGGGTGGAAAGAGTGGAACAAAACACCAGGCATAAGGCCGAGCCTTCCACCCTTTACCAAATATATAGATGCATTAATAATATAAAAGATATTGTGATATCCCAACATAATCCTGTCCACCATGGAGCAATATCAACTTCACCTGCAACTAACAATGCTATAAGAGGGGCTGAACAAAGCAGTAACATAGCCAAGCAATGGTTTGCTAGGAAGGGTGACAAGGTTAGAGGCTGACATGGCAATTTGGGAGGCTTGATAGAACAAGGGATAGGTAGCGCAGCAAAGCGATAGAACGAAGCAACTAGCATAGCAATGATAGTAGTGAGATCCAGGGTAGCAGTCATCTTGCCTGAAATCCCGCAAGGAAGAAGAATGAGTCCATGAAGAAGACGAACGGATGAAGCTGAACCAAGCATAGACGAACGAATCCTCACGATCGCAACAAAACGGGAACTATCGAGAAGAAGCACACAACATGGTAAACACACCACACATATACTTGACATGATGCACAACCAAGCATGATGCAAGACAAAGCTAGATGAGGCTACTCATGGCAATAGATGATGCATACAAGAACAACACATCAAAGCAAGGTTAAATGAGGCCGGAAACAACATATAACAATTCCGGTAAGTCCTCATATGCAAATTTAGAAATTGGTCCAAAACTGAATAAACCTTATGTTCAAGTTTTTAAACAGCAAGTTAAGATGCACCAAGATGATCTACACGAGATTCTAGTCAAGTTACATATAAAGTTCATTTAATTTGGAGCTACGGCCTAGAAGATGTGAGCAAAACAAGTTAAACATGGCATTGATGCAAAATGCATACAAACATCATGCAAACACACCAAAACAAGGATGCAACATGATAATATGGAGCTACATGCAAAATCAAGCAAGTTTCATATAGAGCACACTCAAAACGGAGCAACGGTTCAACACATACACATCGTACAAGGTTAAAGGGCATGCTGTCCAAAACAGCAACTAGGCATCTAGCAAGCATCAAAACAATATGCTATAGCATACCAACGTGAAAAAAAGGCATGGACATGAATTACAGGTAAAGCACTACAAAACATGAACACTGAGCTAACTCCAGAAACCACTACAACATGCTCAAAAGGACATGGCAAGATTGCATATAATAACAGTTTCAGACTTTGCAGAAATAACATCAGGTTGCAATGTTTACAGTTATCAAACAACATGTTACAGGAACTTATCATGGCAAACAAAGGCATTGCATGATACTACTAAATGCATAGAACAAAAGTTCCTTACTGACCATGAGCCAAAAAGGATCATAAGATATGATGGCACCCATGTAAACATGGCAAATGATATGACAGCTTCATACATGGCAGGAACAACAATAAGTAGGCATGTTGGTGAGCTTGTACCACTCACCACGGATCAATACATGGCATGCCAAGGTGACTAACAGCAAGGTGACATGTTTATGAAGCCAAGCATGGCAATAGCATAGTCATAGGGTGCATGGATCACTAGCTACACACATGGCAAAACTGAACTTAACGCTAACAGGCTGACAGCAACATTATTTAGCAGTTTTGGAGCAAGATTACAGCAAGCTACAGCAGGCTATAAATGCAACCAGGGGCATGGATGGATAGAGCATGACATGTATAACACAACATCCTTGGTGAATATCTCCAGATTATGCATAGAATGACTTGTAGCTGCAGGTTTACATAGCATCACGAAATAACAGATTCAGCCTAGCAAAACAGTAACAGCAAGTACCATACATAACAAGCTTGATTCACTCACTACAAAACCCACAAAAATAAATGGATTGCACCCCTGTAAATATTACATGATGTAGTACAAAAAACATGTAGGACTCATGCTCATAGGATGCACATACAAAATGCAACAAAAATAACAAATCATCAAGTTCTGTTAACAGAAAGCAGTTAACATCATATATCACTCTTGCAACGATGATTTGGGCATCAAGATAGACTCAAATAAGCATGGCACAATAGAATGAAATGTAGAGCATCTCTCCGTGAACATTTTGATATATTACACGCACAAAATGGAGCTACAGTCATGGAGATATGATGCGATGAACATGGCAACATAATGCAAAAATCTTAGGGACTTGGTGAAAAATTTCCCCGCGAATCTCAGATCTAGGGTTCGTGCACCCTCTTCGAGGATCGCCGGAGGATTGCCGGACAACGCGAGGAGGCGGCTGGAGAGGACGGGGAGGCGCCGGAGGAGGGATCCCGTCCGGATCCGGTGGTGGGGAGCCCGTCCCCGGGGTTAGCGGCGTCGGTGGAGAGGCGGAGGGCGGCCTGAGAGGCGCGGGCGCCATGGCAGCGGCGGAGCTCCGGCGAGGAGCTCCCGGGCGGCGCGGGGGACGACACGGAGGCGCGGGCGACGGGGCAGCCGGGCGGCAGAGCGAGGCGCGCCGGCTCAGGCGCGCAAGGGCGGGCGGCGACGGGCGGAGGCGCGGGCGCTGGACGTGCGCGCGGCGGTGGCGCGGGTTGGGCAGCGGCGACGTCCGGGCCTGCGGGCGGGCGGCGGCGCTGACTCGGACTGGGAGGGCCCCGGACGGGCTCGCGGGCCCGCGCGGTGGAGACGGCATCGGGGGCGACGTGGCAAGCGACGATTGGCTGCGGGCGCGGGCGGACATGTCCGGGCGGCGGGTGGACGTGTCCGTCAGCGGGAGGAGGAAGAAGTTAGGGTTTCATCCGGGAATTTCGGGGGAGGTGGCCTATTTATAGATTCTGGGAGCTAGGAGAGTCCAAATGAGGAGCGGTTTTCGCCCACACGATCGCGATCAAACGACCAAGAGCATGGAGGGGGTTTGGATGGGTTATTGGGCCACTTTGGAGGGGTGTTGGGCTACAAAGAGAAGGGGGTTTTTGGGCTACGCGGTTAACCGTTCGAGTATCAAACGGACTCCAAATGGCACGAAACTTGACAGGCGGTCTACCGGTGCTATACCAAGGCCGCTTGGCAAACCTCGGGCCATTCCGAGAAATTTCAACACCCTCTCACAGCAGGAGACAAAAGGGGAACGCCGGAGGACATAGGAGTGCCGGATTGCAAAACGGACAATGGGAAAAATGCTCGGATGCATGAGACGAACATGTATGCAATGCAATGCACATGATGACATGATAACATGCAACACGCAAGAAAATGACATGGCCACGACGGCAAATAACTAAAGGACACCTAGCGCATCGAAACCGGGGCGTTACAGCGTTACTCAACCCGAGCGATCGAGCAATTCCTTCGCTACTGCTGCTAACCGAAGCCGATTGATGCTACCTCTGGATGAAAAGTGAGCGTTGATGGGGGGGGTGGATGAATAGTTCCTGTGGTGGGGGTGGATGAACAGGACCCCATGGTGTTGCCTCTGGATGAACAGGACCCCCATCGAGTGAGCCGGTTGGGGCTGGATGACCAGGACCCCGTGGAGGGCTGGATGAACAGGACGACCCCGTGGAGGGCTGGTTGAACAGTAGCTGGTGGAGGGCTGGATGAATAGTATCACGTGGAGGGGTAGTTGAACAGGACACCATGGAGATGGCTAGTTTAACAGTAGCCGGTGGAGTAGCGCGCGGTAGAGGCTGGATGAATAGGAGCCCGTGGATGAATAATCGCATGTGGAGGCTGGAGGAGGTCGACGATGGATGAACAGTAGCCCGTGGAGGCTGGAGGAGGTCGACGGTGGAGATGAACAATATCCCGTGGAGTCCAGTTTTGTGGTTCGCCACACCCCTCCCGATGAACACGACCCCCGTTTTGACCGTAGCGCTCCAACACAAGTCCATTTCCTCCGTTTTGCGGTACGCCACACCCCTCCCGATCAACAGGACCCCATTTGGAACGTAGGAGGTCCAACATAAGTCCGTTTCCTCCGTTTTACGG
The DNA here is from genome assembly GCA_963921465.1 of Triticum timopheevii. Lineage (NCBI taxonomy): Eukaryota > Viridiplantae > Streptophyta > Magnoliopsida > Poales > Poaceae > Triticum > Triticum timopheevii. Next base: position 270,984,736 of record OY997262.1, on the reverse strand, counting down.
TACGCCAGACCCCTTCCAATGAACAGGATCCCGTTTTGATCGTGGCCGGTCGAACACAAGGCCGTTTCCTCCATTCTGCAGTACGCCAGGCCTCGTTTCCATCGGCTGTTCCATCCAAGCCCTCCCGATGAACATGACGACGCATTCCGTTTCGACCCAGCCGGTTGGCTTCCCATAAACACAACGACGACGCAGTTTCTCTATTCCGACCCAGCAATGTACACGAGCCCTGGCCATACGTATGCGCGAGTAGGCGTTTGAGACCCCGCCCATATGTACGTACGTGGCCATATTTTCTTTCTTGCACACTGGCCGCTGTATGTACGTGTACATGCTAAGTGCGCGCCTCTACTACAACATGTGCGTGCCTCTACATCGACCAGTATGTACGTACACGTTCGCGACCAGAATGACAAGGCTACATACGCCTCGACCAGGTGGGTCCCGACTGTCAGGCACTTCCTTTCGTGCGAAGATGTAGCTGGTGGGTCCCAGCAGTCAGGGGGCAAATCGTTTTTTTTTTGCCCGGACGCACTTCCTTGCGTGCAAAGATGTAGCTGGTGGGTCCCAGCAGTTAGGGGGAAACATTTTTTCATGAAATACGGTTGCCCGTCCGATGGGTCCCTGCTGTCAGGTGGAGGAATCATTATTTTTCGTGTAATATGGAGGCACTTCCTTGATGCAGCCGTGGACCCAGCTGTCAGCCTCTCCACGTATAGTACTCTTCCGATGGAAGTTGGTTGTTGACCACATTGACCACGCCGCACCGAAAGCACCAAGGCGGTGGACGACGACGAGGCCTTGGAAGGGGATGACGTGGAGCCGGGGAAGACGTGGCAGTGGATGCCCATGGGGAGAGGAGTACGAGGGTTCACTGGTTCGGCTGCGGTGTGAGGCTGCTGTCGCTGCAGAATAACAGGGGGTGTGGGTGAGCAGAGGGATGGCCTGGCCAGCGGTGGGAGTAGTAGGGGCCGGTGAGGCCTCCTCGGCATCACAGCCGGCCACGGGAGGAAGGAGCACGCGACACGATCGGCGCTGGTTTGGGCTGCTGAAGCAAGAAGGCCAGAGGTTGAAGAGGCACTACAGCCGTTGGATGAACATCGTACGGTAACTAGAGCTAGAATCATTCATATTGACTAAGTTCACAAAGCCCTCCGTCCCCGTCAACTTGGTAGGCCCACAAGTCAGCCTCCCAGTATGCCGGGTTCCAGCTAGCAGGGGGAGTATTCATTTTTGTGTGCGTAATAAGGAGGCGCTTCTTTGTGTGCGAAGATAGCTGGTGGGTCTGACCTGTCAGCGGGGGGCACGTTCTTTTCGCGAAAAACAGAGGCCCTTCTGGTGGGGCCCAGATGTCAGGTGGAGGAATCATTATTTTGCGCATAATAAGGAGGCATTTCCTTGTGTGCGGCCGTAGACCCAGCTGTCAGCCTCTCCACGTACAGTCCATGTCTGATGGATGCCGTTCATTGACCACGTTGACCAGGCCGCACCGAGAGCACCATGGCGGTGGACGACGGTGAGGCCTAGGAAGGGAACGACACAGAGCTGGGGAAGACTCGGCAATGGTTGTCCACGCGGTGGGGAGTACGAGGGTTTACTGGTCCGGCTGCTGTCGCCGGAAAATAACAGGAGGTATGGGTGACTAGAGGAATGGCCTGGCCAGCAATGGAGTAGGGTGGGGCAGTGCGGCCTTTGCGGCAGCACAGCCGACCACAGGAGGCGGGAGCAGGCAGTCCCACCGGCGCTAGTTTGGGCGGCTGGAGCAAGAAGATCGGATATTGAAGAAGCAGCATGACCGTTGGATTAACATCCAACGGTCACTGCCGCAAGAATCGTTTGTGGACTAAGTTGACAAAGCCTTTCGTACACGTCAACCTAGTAGACCCACAAGTCAGCCTCCAAATCTGTCCCAAACAACATACAACCCAAAATTTCTAGCCAGATTCAAATTAATTCTAAAACTAAATATACCTTAATTTAAATTCAATGAAATTTTACCTGCACAAAAACAATGAAATTTAAAATATCAAAATCCGAAAAAAGTATTTTGGAACTAATTGCCTGTTTGCTGTATTATTTCATTTTACATCCCATTTATTATTACTTATAGCCCATTTTCTGGGCAAAATGCATCCCTCCTCGTCTTGAAAGATTTCCGCCCCAGCAGGGCGTAGAAAAGCAAGTAGGCCTACGTTGGTTATTCTGCAAAAAACAAAATAGCTGGCTAGCCATTTTCAAAAAGGAAAAAAAAACAAACTGGGCAGGTCATGTGCTAAACATATGAAATAAAAGCCTGGGCTAGACGGGTCATAGCTCCCGCACAACCCAGTTGATACCCTTCTCCGTCCGAAAAAACAAAATTACTGCGCGCGCTGCTGGGTCCCTACTGTCATCCTCACCATGTACAGTCATCTCCTTATTTTTCTCGGTTGTTGACCATGTTGACAACACCGGAGGGCGGCGCTGTAGCGAGCGAACCAAGGTGGAGGAGGATGGTGAGGCCTTGGACGGGAACGAACAGGAGCCGGGGAAGATGCGTAGAGTTTTAGGGTGCAATGTGGCCATTAAGCGGGAGGCGGGAGCAGGCGGTCTCGCCAGCATTGGTTTGGCTTTGGCGACTCGAGGAAGAAGAGACTGAAGAAACACGACAGACGTTGAACATCAATCCAACGGTCAAGGTTGGCACAATCATTTGTTGACTAAGCCGACACCAAGTAGCATACTTTTTTATATATAGGAAGAAAAGAAAAACTGGGCTCGTTCGCCTGATAACATTCCTAAATTTGCGACTGTTTGATCTTGTGTTGCAACTAAAACAGCGAGGAAAATGCGTTCGTCTGCCGTCCTCCTCCCAGGGAACGTAAGCCACATAAGTGACTAGCACCCTTGGCTTTCAGCCGAGAGGTCTTGGGTTCAAGTCCTAGGAACTCTCAATTTTATCCGCCTTCCTTCCTCGCAAAAAAGGGAAAGAAAATCAAAGACTTGAGAAGGCATACAGAACAAGCTAGTGTACCAGTAAAGAGACATTGCTGAGTTTTAGAAAAAGGAGAGACATTCTCCTATAGCTGGTTAGATTCCAAACCTAGACTATGACTATATATGGTGCTATGATACTCTGCAAGTAATGAAACTGACATATCCAACCTTCGCTTCTCCTCTTCTCTACTTACTCTGCCTAGCCTCAGAAGCTCTGGCCATAACAACCATGTCCACTGGCTGCTCGTCCACCTACTCTTTAGCAGGCAACAACCAGATATGCGCCAAGTCGCCACCCATACCATCACCCGTGGGTCTTGTCACACCCCCGCTGGCACGTGCACCACAGCCGGTTGCTCATCGCAACCCGCTGCCGTTGGTGTGGTGCCACTTCTGCAAATCACGCAGAGTCATCCGTCGCGTCTCAACGACAATCCTCAACCCTGGTCAAGTCTTCTACAAATGCCCGAATCATGGGGTAATAATATGTTTAAGTGTTGTTCTGCTGCTTTCAGTTGCTGACTTTTTAATAGTTTGGTTGATGATCTTCGAATTTGATTTGTGCAGAAAAGGGAAGATTCGTGTGATTTGTATTTCTAGGAAGTTGTTGATGTGGGGGAATGCAACTACGCTGATTATTTGGTGAGTCGAGGAGTCCCAATACCAGTAAGTTGGGTGTTGGACAAGTAACTGAAGGAACAACAGAAGAGGAAGATGCAGAGCAGAAGGTTAAAGATGCAGTTCATCTGATTATGGCCAAGTAACAACTGCTGAACGACCTTGACAGCAATAAGGAGATGAAAGAGCTTGTGAAGCTAATGGGCAAAATCGATGTGCTCTGTAGGATGATTGTCTCTTTATTTGCAGTGTATGTACCAGTCATGATGTATTCAGTAGCTATGACATGAGCACTTTGCTGAAACTAGTAATGAATGAAACCTGTGTAGCCGGCTGGGCATAGTGTTGTGAACATCTAATGATTTCTATTAACGGAAATCAGGGGGTATCCCCTTTTGCTCATAAATAAATAAATAGTAGAGGACCCTTTGAATAAATAAATAAATTAGCAGAGGCCCTGTCGGGTCAGCTTTGTTCTCATTCGAAGATGTCAAGCAAATTGCAGTCCAACAACAAACTATGTCATCAAATTCAAGTTTCATAGGCAAATATGAGTACAAACAACAATGTCATCATGTTTTAGTCGTCATACAATCACCAAACATAAATATACATAACGAGTGATGTTCTCACAGCAAAATACTAAACAACACGTTCATCAGGTTTCAGTTGTCATAGCAAACACAATTTCACATAGTAGATAAAAAACTTCTTCTGACAGGAAAATACGACAAAAGCAATCTAATCATCATCCGCAGCAGCAGCGTCAACATCTTCGCCATGTGTATCAGTCTGAATCATAATTCCCCGCGGTGTCATCTTCTTCTTCATCCTCAACATCCTCGAATGTTTTCTTTCTTCTTGATCAACTCTTGTATGTCCACAACACAACAGACAATCTTTTCGCCGGCATCATTGACGTGATGGTTCTCAAAGATATTAGGAACATCTGTGTTATCTTGTACATAAGGAGCAGTGTAAGCATCATCTTGTGGTGCAACTTCATTAAATGAATTCCTCTGCTCAAGCCTTTGCAATACTCTCCAGTCATCTCTACGTGCAAATGTGTCTTCCAAGAAAAATATATGTGTTGCCTGATTTGCCAAATAAAAGGCTTGTTGGTCTAGTACGCCGCCTTGACATTGATGGATTTGAAATAATCATCAACTATGGGTTTTGCGATCCTGGAAAACAGGTTATACCAACGATAGTGCAACAGAACCACACACCGATGATCCTCGAAAATGGAGATATACTACAACTGAACAATGTCTGTTATGTTAGCATACATTTCAGTTGTCTCTTTGTCATACGTATCCGTGCTCATGATGGCACTGTTTTGTGTCTTCCTGCCTTCGTCGCGTGCAAGGGTGTTGTAGCGCACATCTCCAACAATGCAAGATTCATAATGTCTTACCCGAGTATTAGGACCCATTGCTAGTTAGTAAAGGGCATCATCAACTGCCTGCCCATCCTCCCGCATCTTCTTAACCTATGGTTAGAAAATAGACAAGCTGATCATCTTATGTACTCAATATATTAAAAAGCTGACAGTGCAATTCAAAAGCTTACATGGCTCTTGAACCATTTCGCAAATCCCGCCATAACTAGTTTGTCAATGTTTCTTGGATTTTGCGGCAATAAATCCTTTTTGTAGATGCTGCACAACATAGTGATCACGTCAAACATCTAAATATATAAGAATGTGCTGCAAGTTTAGTAGATTACGATGTATAAGCTGCAATACTTAGCACTTACTTGATATAAGGTAGTATCTCAGGACAGTTATTCAACACATACCAAACCATTTTGTCCAAATCTTTAGGTTTGTCCTCTTGTCGACTCTTCCTTGTAACTTGAATAGAATAATCGAAAACATTGAGCCCGGGATTGTCTTCACCCACCTCTTTTCTATGTTGATCAGCTGTTTCAATGTATTTTGAGCAGAATGTCAACGCTTCTGTAGCAATGTAGGCCTCTGCAATGGAACCCTCGGGTCTAGCTCTGTTCCTAACATAGCCCTTGAAAGTGCCTAGCCGCCTTTCAATAGGGTACATCCAGCCATACTGTACTAGACCTCTAAGTAGTGCCTCATCACGTAGATGAACAGCCAAATGCACCATCACATCAAAGAAGGCTGGAGGATATATCTTCTCAAGGTCGCATAGGATAGTTGGTATCTTGTCTCTAAGATGCTCCAAAGCATCTATCCTGATATTTCTACTGCAGAGTTCCTTGAAGAATTGTCCCAACTCTGCAACTGCTCTATATAAGTCAGGGTGGCCCAATCCTCTAAGTATAACAGGTAAAACCCTTTGAAGTAGGACGTGGCAGTCATGAGTTTTCAACCCTTGTACCTAGTTTCCATCTGCACTGACTCTCCTTTCAGGGTTGGAAGAAAATCCATGTGGGAATCTCACATGTGACAGGACCTCAGGGAATTCTTTTCTTTTTACCTTCTCCAAGACGTACACAGCTGGTGCCATATCCCGTGGTTTATCTTCATCTTGCGCCTGCAAATCCTGTTTGATACCCAGGTGTATCAAATCAATCCTAGATTTTAAGGTATCTTTCATCTTGCCTTCAATATTAAGAAGTGTGCCGATAATGCTATCACATCAAGATTATGCCGTAGATCCAATTCTTTCCAATACTCCAAGTCCCACAAAGTGGACCTGCGGGTAAACTGTTGGGGAACGTAGTAATTTCAAAAAATTTCCTACGCACACGCAAGATCATGGTGATGCATAGCAACGAGAGGGGAGAGTGTTGTCCACGTACCCTCGTATACCGTAAGCGGAAGCGTTATGAAAACGTGGTTGATGTAGTCGTACGTCTTCACGATCCGACCGATCCAAGCACCGAACGTATGGCACCTCCGAGTTCAGCACACGTTCATCTCGATGACGATCCCCGGACTCCGATCCAGCAGGGTGTCGGGGATGAGTTCCGTCAGCACGACGGCATGGTGACGATGATGATGTTCTACCGACGCAGGGCTTCGCCTAAGCACCACAACGATATGACCGAGGTGGAATATGATGGAGGGGGGCACCGCACACGGCTAAGGAACGATCACGATGATCAACTTGTGTGTCTATGGGGTGCCCCCTGCCCCCGTATATAAAGGAGCAAGGGGAGGAGGGCCGACCAAGGAGGAGGAGGCGCGCCCAAGGGGGGAGTCCTACTCCCAACGGGAGTAGGACTCCTCCTTTCCTAGTAGGAGTAGGAGAGAAGGAAGGGGAAGAGAGAAGGGAAGGAAGGAGGGGGTGCGGCCCCTCCCCCTAGTCCAATTCGGACTAGGCCTTGGGGGGGGGGGGGGGGCGTGCAGCCTGCCCTAGGCAGCCCCTCTCTCTTTCTCGTATGGCCCAATAAGGCCCAATACTTTTCCCCGGCGAATTCCCGTAACTCTCCGGTACTCCGATAAATACCCGAATCACTCGGAACCTTTCCGAAGTCCAAATATAGTCGTCCAATATATCGATCTTTACGTCACGACCATTTCGAGACTCCTCGTCATGTCCCCGATCTCATCCGGGACTCCGAACTCCTTCGGTACATCGAAACTCATAAACTCATAATATAACTGTCATCAAAACCTTAAGCGCGCGGACCCTATGGGTTCGAGAACAATGTAGACATGACCGAGACATGTTTCCGGTCAATAACCAATAGCGAAACCTGGATGCTCATATTGGCTCCTACATATTATACGAAGATCTTTATCGGTCAAACTGCATAACAACATACGTTGTTCCCTTTGTCATCGGTATGTTACTTGCCCGAGATTCGATCGTCGGTATCTCAATACCTAGTTCAATATCGTTATCGGCAAGTCTCTTTACTCGTTACGTAATGCATTATTCCGTAACTAACTCATTAGCTACATTGCTTGCAAGGCTTATAGTGATGTGCATTACCGAGAGGGCCCAGAGATACCTCTCCGACAATCGGAGTGACAAAACCTAATCTCGAAATAATCCAACCCAACATGTACCTTCAGAGACACCTATAGAGCTCCTTTATAATCACCCAGTTACGTTGTGACGTTTGGTAGCACACAAAGTGTTCCTCCGGTAAACGGGAGTTGCATAATCTCATAGTTACAGGAACATGTATAACTCATGAAGAAAGCAATAGCAAGATACTAAATGATCAAATACTAGGCTAACGGAATGGGTCATGTCAATCACATCATTCTCCTAATGATGTGATCCCTTTAATCAAATGACAACACATGTCTATGATTAGGAAACATAACCATCTTTGATTAATGAGCTAGTCAAGTAGAGGCATACTAGTGACGTTATGTTTGTCTATGTATTCACACATGTATTATGTTTCCGGTTAATACAATTCTAGCATGAATAATAAACATTTATCATGAAATAAGGAAATAAATAATAACTTTATTATTGTCTCTAGGGCATATTTCCTTCAGTCTCCCACTTGCATTAGAGTCAATAATCTAGTTCACATCGCCATGCGAGTTAACACCAATATTCATATCTGTATATGATTAACACCCATAGTTCACATCGTCATGTGACCAACACCCAAAGGGTTTACTAGAGTCAATAATCTAGTTCACATCTCTATGTGATTAACACCCAAAGAGTACTAAGGTGTGATCATGTTTTGCTTGTGAGAGAAGCTTAGTCAACGGGTCTGTCACATTCAGAGCCGTATGTACTTTGCAAATATTCTATGTCTACAATGCTCTGCGCGGAGCTACTCTAGCTAATTTCTCCCACTTTCAATATGTATCCAGATTGAGATTTAGAGTCATCTGGATCGGTGTGAGAGCTTGCACCGATGTAACTCTTTACGACGGGCTCTTTTATCACCTCCATAATCGAGAAATATTTCCTTAGTCCTCACTAAGGATACTCTTGACCAATGTCCAGTGATCTACTCCTAGATCACTATTGTACTCCCTTGCCAAATTCAGAGCAAGGTATACAATAGGTCTGGTACATAACATAGCATACTTTATAGAACCTATGACTGAGGCATAGGGAATGACTTTAATTCTCTTTTCTATTTTCTGCCGTGGTCGAGATTTGAGTCTTACTCAATTTCACACCTTTGCAACACAGGCAAGAACTCTTTCTTTGACTGTTCCATTTTGAACTATTTCAAAATCTTGCGAAGGTATGTACTCAATGAAAATCTTCTCAAGCGTCTTGATCTATCTCAATAGATCTTGATGCTCAATATGTAAGTAGCTTTACTGAGGTCTTTCTTTTAAAAAACTATTATTCAAGTATCCTTTTATGCTATCCAGAAATTCTATATCATTTCCAAACAACAATATGTCATCCACATATAGTATTTAGAAATGCTACAGAGCTCCCACTCACTTTCTTGTAAATACAGGCTTCTCCAAAAGTCTGCATAAAACCATATGCTTTGATCAACTCATCAAAGCGTATATTCCAACTCCGAGATGCTTGCACCAGTCCATAGATGGATCACTGGAGCATGCACACTTTGTTAGCACCTTTAGGATTTGACAAAACCTTCTGGTTGTATCATATACAACTCTTCATTAATAAATCCATTAAGGAATGTAGTTTTGACATCCATTTGCCAAATTTCATAAAATGTGGCAATTGCTAACATGATTCGGACAGACTTAAGCATTGCTACAGTTGAGAAAATCTCATTGTAGTCAACACCTTGAACTTGTCAAAAACCTTTTTGCGACAAGTCGAGCTTTGTAGATAGTAACACTACTATCAACGTCCATCTTCCTCTTGAAGATCCATTTATTTTCTATGGTTTGCTGATCATTGGGCAAGTCCACCAAAGTCCATACTTTGTTCTCATACATGGATCCTATCTCAAATTTCATGGCTTCTAGCCATTTTTCGGAATCTGGGCTCATCATCGCTTCCTCATAGTTCGTAGGTTCGCCATGGTCAAGTAACCTAACTTCCAGAATAGGATCACCGTACCACTCTGGTGCGGATCTTACTCTGGTAGACCTACGAGGTTCAGTAGAAACTTGATCTGAAGTTTCATGATCAATATCATTAGCTTCCTCACTAATTGGTGTAGTTGTCACAGGAACCGGTTCTTGTGATGGACTACTTTCCAATAAGGGAGCAGGTACAGTTACCTCATCAAGTTCTACTTTCCTCCCACTCACTTCTTTCGAGAGAAACTCCTTCTCCAGAAAGAATCCGAATTTAGCAACGAAAATCTTGCCCTCGGATCTGTGATAGAAGGTGTACCCAACAGTTTCCTTTGGGTATTCTATGAAGACGCACTTCTCCGATTTGGGTTCGAGCTTATCAGGTTGAAAACCTTTTTCATATAAGCATCGCAACTCCAAACTTCAAGAAATGACAGCTTAGGTTTACTGCTAAACCATAGTTCATACGGTGTCTTCTCAACGGATTTAGATGGTGCCCTTTTAACGTGAATGCAGCTGTCTTTAATGCATAACCCCAAAACAATAGTGGTAAATCAGTAAGAGACATCATAGATCGCGCCATATCCAATAAAGTGCGGTTACGATGTTCGGACACACCATAACGTTGTGGTGTTCCAGGTGGCGTGAGCTGTGAAACTATTCCACATAGTTTTGATTGAAGACCAAACTCGTAACTCAAATATTCGTCGCCGCGATCAGATTGCAGAAACTTTATTTCCTTGTTACGATGATTTTTCCACCTCACTCTGAAATTCTTTGAACCTTTCAACTATTTCAGACTTATGTTTCATCAAGTAGATATACCCATATCTGCTCAAATCATCTTGTGAAGGTCAGAAAATAACGATACTTGCCACGAGCATCAACACTCATTGGATCGCATACATCGGTATGTATTATTTCCAATAAGTCAGTAGCTTGTTCCATTGTTCCGGAGAATGGAGTTTTAGTCATCTTGCCCAAAAGGCACGGTTCGCAAGCATCAAATGATTCATAACCAGGTGATTCCGAAAATCCATATTTATGGAGTTTCTTCATGCGCTTTACACCGATATGACCCAAACGACAGTGCCACAAAATAAGTTGCACTATCATTATTAACTTTGCATCTTTTGGCATCAATATTATGAATATGTGTATCACTACGATCGAGATCCAACAAACTATTTTCATTGGGTGTATGACCATTTGAAGGTTTTATTCATGTAAACAGAACAATAATTATTCTCTGATTTTAAATGAATAAACGTATTGCAATAAACATGATCAAATCATATTCATGCTCAACAAAAACGCTAAATAACATTTATTTAGGTTTCACACTAATCCCGAAAAGTATAGGGAGCGTGTGATGATGATCATATCAATCTTGGAACTACTTCCAACACTCATCGTCACTTCCCCTTCAACTAGTCTCTGTTTATTCTATAACTACTGTTTCGAGTTACTAATCTTAGCAACCGAACAAGTATCAAATACTCAGGGGCTACTATAAACACTAGTAAGGCACACATCAAACACCTGTATATCAAATATACCCTTGTTCACTTTGCCATCCTTCTTATCCACCAAATATTTAGGGCATTTCCGCTTCCAGTGACCATTTCCTTTGCAGTGTAAGCACTCAGTTTCAGGCTTTGGTCCAGCTTTGGGCTTCTTCGCGGGAGTGACAACTTGCTTGCCATTCTACTTGAAGTTCCCTTTCTTTCCCTTTGCCCTTTTCTTGAAACTAGTGGTCTTGTCAATCATCAACACTTGATGCTCTTTCTTGATTTCTACCTTCGTCGATTTCAACATCACGAAGAGCTCGGGAATCATTTTCGTCATCCCTTGCATATTATAGTTCATCACGAAGTTCTAGTAACTTGACGATGGTGACTAGAGAACTCTGTCAATCACTATTTTATCTGGAAGATTAACTCCCACTTGATTCAAGCGATTGTAGTACCCAGACAATCTGAGCACATGCTCACTAGTTGAGCGATTCTCCTCCATCTTTTAGCCATAGAACTTGTTGGAGACTTCATGTCTGTCAACTCGGGTACTTACTTGAAATATTAACTTCAATTCCTGGAACATCTCATATGGTCCATGACGTTCAAAACGTATTTGAAGTCCCGATTCTAAGCCGTTAAGCATGGTGCACTAAACTATCAAGTAGTCATCATATTGAGCTAGCTAAACGTTCATAACGTCTGCATCTGCTCCTGCAATAGGTCTGTCACCTAGCGGTGCATCAAGGACATAATTCTTGTATGCAGCAATGAGGATAAACCTCAGATCACAGATCCAATCCGCATCATTGCTACTAACATTTTTCAACACAATTTTCTCTAGGAACATATCAAAATAAACATATGAAAGCAACGCGAGCTATTGATCTACAACATAATTTGCAAAATACTACCAGGACTAAGTTCATGATAAATTTAAGTTCAATTAATCATATTACTTAAGAACTCCCACTTAGACAGACATCTCTCTAGTCATCTAAGTGATCACGTGATCCAAATTGACTAAACCATGTCCGATCATCACGTGAGATGGAGTAGTTTTCAATGGTGAACATCACTATGTTGATCATATCTACTATATGATTCACGCTCGACCTTTCGGTCTCCGTGTTCCGAGGCCATATCTGTATATGCTAGGCTCGTCAAATTTAACCTGAGTATTCCGCGTGTGCAACTGTTTTGCACCCGTTGTATTTGAACGTAGAGCCTATCACACCCGATCATCACGTGGTGTCTCAGCACGAAGAACTTTCGCAATGGTGCATACTCAGGGAGAACACTTCTTGATAATTTTTAGTGAGAGATCATCTTAAAATGCTACCGTCAATCAAAGCAAGATAAGATGCATAAAGGATAAACATCACATGCAATCAATATAAGTGATATGATATGGCCATCATCATCTTTTGCTTGTGATCTCCATCTCTGAAGCACCGTCGTGATCACCATCGTCACCGGCGCGACACCTTGATCTCCATCATAGCATCGTTGTCGTTACGCCATCTATTGCTTCTACGACTATCGCTACCGCTTAGTGATAAAGTAAAGCAATTACAGGGCGTTTGCATTTCATACAATAAAGCGACAACCATATGGCTCCTGCCAGTTGCCGATAACTTCGGTTACAAAACATGATCATCTCATACAATAAAATATAGCATCACGTCTTGACCATATCACATCACAACATGCCCTGCAAAAACAAGTTAGACGTCCTCTACTTTGTTGTTGCAAATTTTACGTGGCTACTACGGGCTGAGCAAGAACCGTTCTTACCTACGCATCAAAACCACAATGATAGTTCGTCAAGTTAGTGCTGTTTTATACTTTGCAAGGACCGAGCGTAGCCACACTCGTTTCAACTAAAGTTGGAGAAACTGCCACCCGCTAGTCACCTGTGTGCAAAGCACGGTGGTAAAACCAGTCTCGCATAAGCGTACGCATAATGTCGGTCCGGGCCGCTTCATCCAACAATACCGCCGAACCGAAGTATGACATGCAGGTAAGCAGTATGAATTGTATCTCCCACAACTCACTTGTGTTCTACTTGTGCATATAACACCAACGCATAAAACCTGGGCTCTGATACCACTGTTGGGGAACGTAGTAATTTCAAAAAAATTCCTACGCACACGCAAGATCATGGTGATGCATAGCAACGAGAGGGGAGAGTGTTGTCCACATACCCTCGTAGACCGTAAGCGGAAGTGTTATGACAACGTGGTTGATGTAGTCATACGTCTTCACGATCCGACCGATCCAAGCACCGAACGTACAGCACCTCCAAGTTCAGCACACGTTCAGCTCGATGACGATCCCCGAACTCCGATCCAGCAGGGTGTCGGGGATGAGTTCCATCAGCACGATGGCGTGGTGACGGTGATGATGTTCTACCGATGCAGGGCTTCGCCTAAGCACCGCAACGATATGACCGAGGTAGAATATGGTGGAGGGGGGCACCGCACACGGCTAAGGAACGATCGTGATGATCAACTTGTGTGTCTATGGGGTGCCCCCTGCCCCCGTATATAAAGGAGCAAGTGGAGGAGGGCCGGCCAAGGAGGAGGGGGGGCGCCCAAGGGGGGAGTCCTACTCCCACCGGGAGTAGGACTCCTCCTTTCCTAGTAGGAGTAGGAGAGAAGGAAGGGGAAGAGAGAAGGGAAGGAAAGAGGGGGTGCGGCCCCTCCCCCTAGTCCAATTCGGACTAGGCCTTGGGGGGGCGCGCAGCCTGCCCTAGGCAGCCCCTCTCTCTTTCCTGTATGGCCCAATAAGGCCCAATACTTTTCCCCGACGAATTCCCGTAACTCTCCGGTACTCCGAGAAATACCCGAATCACTCGGAACCTTTCCGAAGTCCGAATATAGTCGTCCAATATATCGATCTTTACGTCTCGACCATTTCGAGACTCCTCGTCATGTCCCCGATCTCATTCGGGACTCCGAACTCATTCGGTACATCAAAACTCATAAACTCATAATATAACTGTCATCAAAACCTTAAGCGTGCGAACCCTACGGGTTCGAGAAGAATGTAGACATGACCGAGACACATTTCCGGTCAATAACCAATAGTGGAACCTGAATGCTCATATTGGCTCCTACATATTCTACGAAAATCTTTATCGGTCAAACCGCATAACAACATACGTTGTTCCCTTTGTCATCGGTATGTTACTTGCCCGAGATTCGATCGTCGGTATCTCAATACCTAGTTCAATCTCGTTATCGGCAAGTCTCTTTACTCGTTACGTAATGCATCATTCTGTAACAAACTCATTAGCTACATTGCTTGCAAGGCTTATAGTGATGTGCATTATCGAGAGGGCCCGGAGATACCTCTCCGACAATCGGAGTGACATAACCTAATCTCGAAATACGCCAACCCAACATGTACCTTCGGAGACACCTGTAGAGCTCCTTTATAATCACTCAGTTACGTTGTGACGTTTGGTAGCACACAAAGTGTTCCTCCAGTAAACGGGAGTTGCATAATCTAATAGTTACAGGAACATGTATAAGTCATGAAGAAAGCAATAGCAACATACTAAACGATCAAGTGCTAGGCTAACGGAATGGGTCATGTCAATCACATCATTCTCCTAATGATGTGATCCTTTTAATCAAATGACAACACATGTCTATGGTTAGGAAACATAACCATCTTTGATTAATGAGCTAGTCAAGTAGAGGCATACTAGTGACGTTATGTTTGTCTATGTATTCACACATGTATTATGTTTCCGGTTAATACAATTCTAGCATGAATAATAAACATTTATCATGAAATAAGGAAATAAATAATAACTTCATTATTGCCTCTAGGGCATATTTCCTTCATAAACAATAATCTTTTGCTGTGTAAAAACATATATTGTTATGCAAGTCACCTGACTTTCATCATTTGGGCCAGTCTACCATTTCAGGAGGTTGGATGAATATCCTACGTCTCCTAACCCTTCTTCCTCACCTCTTCTTCTTCCCCAACAGACCACCGCACGGGCCGTACGGATACTCCCCAACATGGGGTTGGATAAACATACTCTATGAACAAAAATTATGTATCAGCAATAGGATGGCTGAGTTTGGTTTGTTCACATGCGACAACACGTGTCAGTGAGGGTGCGTTCCCTTGGTTGGGTTTGCAGCATGCAGGAGCGACTGTGTGAGGGTGCGGTGCGACCGCGACGTGCAGGAGCGACCGTGTGAGGGTGCGGTGCAACCGCGACAACCGTGCGCAAGTGTACCTCATTTTCATTTTGAAAACTTTAGGCAAGCTTGGCAAAAATGTGTGGCGAAGTATGGCAATGCAAGGCCTAGACCCAAACAGGATAAGTACGTACGTACTAGGAGTACTAGTGTTAAAAAAGAACAATCTTGCTAAGTCTCAGTCGACTGAAACTTAACGAAGTCTCAGTCGATCCTATATCTGTGAGATCTTACATTAAGATTCATGCAATTTTTTTCTTCAGTTTTTTCTTTTCTCTTTTGCATGTTATGTCACTTGACTGAGACTTGGTTAAATCTCAGTCGACTGAGACCTAACCACACCCAAAAAAGGAAGGTGGGGTTTTCCTTTGCAGGATTAATCGATACAAATCCTTGTTTGACGTGTCAATTAATGCGTATTTTTTCTCCAAAGCCCAAAGATCTAACCATCTCACTCCTCATCGCTTGATTAATGTAGCGCCATGCAAACCAACCTTCTCACTTCCGCATGCATGCAGGGTATATTAATGTCCTTGGTTGCTAGTACGAGGCAAGCCCCACCATTTTTGCCTTGATTAGTGTTAGTGGCCTTTTACGAATTGTAATTTTGATATACTAGCCTTGTGTACAAAAGAATGGAGGTAGTAACTATATTTGACTTCCTTCCCCATTGTGGTGACATTGATGATATCTCAAACGTTGTGGTTTGGCGAAGTGCGTTCGACGGAGAACACCATTGAGGGAGACCACGGTAAGTCGTTCGCAAGTGCGGCCTGCAAGCCGAGACAACCGCCTTATTTGCATCCAGGAAGTCCATTGAACCAAAGGACGTGTAAATGTACTAGTACTACTAGTACACAGTAGTATCGTCCGTCCAGCTTAGTGCTGTTAGGTGGTTTCTCCAACAACACGATGGAGAAGCGGAGTCAGTGAAGAGTGAAATGAAGGTTGATTCGTCCGTGCTTTGTGATTTGACGCCTCACTACTTTGTGATTTGTGATAGAAGGGACAGGGGAGTAGACTCTGTGCTCTATACTATACATGCGTCCAAGCATGGGAGAAAGAGGAGAGACGTTGAATTTTTCTATTCCTTCAATCAATCAATCAGGTAGCTTTGGTTCCATCTTTTTGGCTTTGGCAGCACCTCCATAATGGTTCCCATGATGCCAAAAGCTATTTTCACATTTGGCTACACATTGTGGATGCCCTTAACCGTACCACTTGGTTTTGCTCCTTTGTGCTATCTATACAAATCTCAATTATATTGATCTATAAAATTATAGAATCAAGATTAGTAAAAAAGGAGGTGATTTTTCCGCGCAGATGGCGGTGGAGGTTTCTTATTTTTAGAGGATGTTTTCCTGGCGGTTTGCTAACATGCAGTCCCACGTGTCATTGCTTTACCAAGCTGATCCGCATCCCAGATGAGGCAGAACAACAGCAGAAGCAACATGTGGTTAACTTGAAGAAGATGAGGGAGAAGCAGATTCAGCAACGAGTGAAATGATGGTTGCTTCGTCCCTCCAACTTCTTCTTTTTAGCATTATTACTTCATCCCTCCAACTTAAGTGCGGGAAAGGTGCAGCTTTGTGATTTGATGCCTCATTGCTCATTACTACGCCAGCGCCATGACTGGGTTGCTTCACCCCGGCTGCTTTGCAATGTATTTCGGTATGGCACGTGGACCCGGTAGCTTGATGTCCCACATGTCGGTGAAAGGGACTAGAAGATTTATGAAAGGGAGCGCTCCACTCTTACGACGAAGGAGTACACGACACGGCGGCCCAGTGAACTGTCACATGTACTGTATAGTACTATAGTTTTGCTGTTTCGCATGATCCATCGATACAAACCCGATTAAACAGGAAAGGGTGGGATTTTTCCCGCACGGTAGATGATACTGGCTATACATTTCAAAGGCAATTTTAATGTATGCAAACTGAATAATTAAGTAACAATATGAAATCTAGTAAAACTAAAAACACATATGATTTATTGTGTTAGAGTGTAGTAGTAGTGTTGTATTGCATAGTTGTTAGATGTAACATACGATAACGTGTAGAGATGTAGTTTTGGAGGGCCTACTGAGAGAAAAGCATAATACGATCATCGAACTATAGAATAAGATTATTACGGTCACTATATACGTTTTGCGGTGATTATACGGTCACTTGATCACGGATGAACATCGGATTGCACTCTGTAGACCGGCCAAATAGTCTGCATGGCACCATGTTGACTAGTTAAATTGACCACGTTCCTTGTGGGTCCCACCTATCAGTTCGCATAGGGAAAAGGTCAGATAAACACAAATTTATGCAAGTGTGACAAGACTCCAACCTGTGCGCGGGAATCACCTGGTTGTGTATGTGTTTGTGAGGGCCTGATGTGTGCACATGCACGTGTAGGTTGAGGACCTGAGCGTGAGAGTGTGTGTTGGTCGTGTGGTGTACTGGTGTGTGCATGCATGCATGCGTGTGTGCGCGTGAGTGTTGCATGCGTGCGTGGCTGCATGTGTACATGTGAGTGTTGCGTGCGTGCGTGGGTGCATGTGTTCATGTGAGTGTTGCGTGCATGCAGTTCGTGTGCATGCATGCGTGTGTGTATAATCACCAAACCAGCTCCTATGTGGTAAAACAGACAGCTCAGCATACCAATACAAGGCCACCTTGTCCGCTGTGCCCGCGGTCATGACTTCATACCATCGTCCAATATTTTTTTGTCGTTTGTTTTCATTCTTACTAGCAAGATGCCTGTGTGTTGCATGTAACATCAAGATGCATTTGTATGACTAGTTTATATTTTGAGAGAAAAGGATGAACGAGGGAAGGCCTTATTTGCAAATGCGGAGAGGTGTGTGGGTAACTTTTTGCAAAATTGCCATAGTTTCTTTCCTATCCGTCAGATATAAATCGGACGGCCTATATTGCAGGATGGCAGGCACACCCTCATCACCAACTCTGTTTCTTATAAGAGTGTATTTTATAAGAGTGTAGATGTAGAGTAGATACAAGCCGACAGATGGGCCCAATGCTAGTGAGATAATGTGATGCAACACTAAATGTGCCATGTGGAGCGTTTAACTGGTCAACTAGTTGTGTCTTGAGCAAATACAGAGTTGTACGGTGAGCCCGTGACTGTATAATAACCACAAAACGTAAATGGTGACCGTAATGAGTGGATTCTGAAGTCCAATGTACGTATTGTGCCTTCTTTTCAAATACAATGATCGTCACTGTATATATCACGAGAGAAAGATGAAACATGCGTGAATGTGTTGGGGGATTACTTTTAGAGGACCTGGAGATAGTTTGTGTGCGTACGTGAAAGGGGCGTAGAGGGGGGGGTATGCAATGGAGAGAGAGATGCTCTTTATTTATATTTATTATGACTAACTTTTTATATAGTATAAAAATATACAAATTCACAGTGCGGAATAAATATCATTGTGGGTACCATGCAATGCAAATTAGCGTTCATACTCCTCCATGTAACTTTGTAATGTTGTATATATGTAGAAATTCTAAAATAATTTTTTGGCCACACTTTATTCAAAAGGAATGTTGTATGCGAAATAAATGTGAAGAGAGGGCTTTTTAGATCAATGGGGTACGTGATGTAACATGTGTGAATGTGTAGTTGATGCATTTGGCAGGGCCTAGAGAGGTGTGTGTGTGTGTGTGTGTGTGTGTGTGTATTACGTATTCGAGAGATGCATGGATAGAGCGGCCAGTGGGGGGGCGTGGGAGAGATAGCAGGAGAAATGAGAGTGGTCTAAAGAGAGAAAGACGAATATGACGTCAAGGAGAGAGATTCCCTTGAGTGTGTATATGCAAGGGGGGAGGGGATAGAGGCACCTGGAGAATTTTTTTTGTGTGGTGTCTGTGTTGATATGTGTGGGTGTGAGAAGATAACGAGACGTGGGGGTAGAGGGTGTGTCACCGCTTGAGGTCCGGTGGGTCGAGGTGAGGACCTTCATTTGTTTCCGTCCCGCGCCACATTGGTCGACCCGTGACGCATTTAGGGAGACCCATGGATGACTAGTCGTACAAGACAAGGATAGCAGATTTGTGAAGGACTCTATGTCCACTGACAAAGCCGGCTAGGATTTGTAACCCTAGGTTCTCAGACTAAGGTAACACCTTATCTCTGATATTACTATTCATCCAACCTAACTTTAAGGGGCATCCTACAGAATGCTCTGCTAGAATCATACTCGTCGATTAGGAAGAGAGGTGTGAGACAATGCGTGAGAGACAGGCCTAAAGATAATGTGCGTATAGGAGACACATAGGCAGGTCTATGTATATAGAAAGGGTCGATGGGGATTGTGTGTGTGTATGCTTGTGAGAGGAAGAGTGCTTATGATAAAGGTTAGTGAAAACAGTCGTAAATGGTTACGAGAGGGAGGGAGGGTTATATTGAGAGCATGTCTGCGAGAAAGACACCTTGGGAGAGAGTGTGTGAGCATGTGTGAGAGACCACCGATGGAGAGTGAAACTACGCGTAAAAGACTGATGTACACATTGATTAAAGATATAAACTGTATCCAAATATTAGGATGGGATCATGATATTTGCAATTCGTGTAAGGAACGGTCATTGATCCATCAGACATCTAGATTCTATCGAATTTGAGCATGTCTATGTTATTATTCGACACAATTGATCCACATAGTTAGTATTTTGAAGTCCAGACAATGCATCGCTTTAGCAATCGAATATAAACGTGAGTATAGTTCATGTTGTGTGTGTAAAGCACATTATACATACGAAAGTTACACAATGAACATTATAAATAGCTACCTATGAACTAGCATACATTTGTATTCAACTTAAGGTGGTTTAAAAAATCGAATTCAACATGAAGTCCATTCAATTATTTGAATTTGATATCATGGCATTTGTAAATCATACCTAAATTATGGGGGCACCAATCTTTGCTTTGATTTTGTACATAATAGCATATGTAGTCGTGTACAAAATAGATTCAATTAGCTCCTCCATTCCAAAACAATCATAGTTATAGGATTTTCAAGTGTCAAAATTTCAAAAAGAAGCGGATTATTTAATGAGGTTTTCAAACATACAAGGTCAAATTTAAAGTTGTCTATTTAGGTCAATCCTCAAAGTTCAAGAGTACTCTAAACGTGAATGCTTGTGTTTCAAAATTTCGAACGAAGCGTCAAATGAGCCTATACTTGCCCGAAACCGCGTGAGACCAATGTGTGGTAGTACAAGGAAATTACTTTTCTAATAAATCTGACCTGTGAAACCTACCGGCCTGACGTCCAAAGGTCTAAACCGGGGTAGATTTGTAGCTTCATCTAGACACCACGCAACCACCTCGTAAAAACATTCATACACAATGGCCGCCTAAGCACACATGCGTGTGGCCAAAATTGCTCCCGCCCACTATTTGGGACACCTGGGATTGCCATCCTACCCCCGACCAGCAGTAGGTCCAAAATTTAAGAGGGGGGCAAAGTTTGTACTTCCCCAAAATTCAAACAAGCGCGTTCCATCTTCTGTTCAAAAAAGCTAAAAACAAGTGCGTCCCAGACCGAAACATGGTTTTCCCTTAGCTCCCCCCTCACCCCTGCCCACCCATACGATTCCCCATTCATACTCCATGGGCGCAAAAACTACATCTCCACCAGTCGCGAAACCCCGGTGTCCTCCGTCCGCCACCCCATCCCACCCATCAACTGCCGCCCTCCTCCATCACGCTGGAGCCAATACCCCGACACCGTCGTCCACCGCAACCTCAACCGCAACGCCCTCCACGGCTAGTAGTTGAAGCCGAAGCCGAGATGTCCGTACCCGAGCCAGTTCAACCACGTCGTCCTACGCCTCACCGCTGCCATTCCAACTTCACCACCGTCCATCACACCGGAGCTGTTCCTGCTAC
The DNA here is from genome assembly GCA_963921465.1 of Triticum timopheevii. Lineage (NCBI taxonomy): Eukaryota > Viridiplantae > Streptophyta > Magnoliopsida > Poales > Poaceae > Triticum > Triticum timopheevii. The sequence continues at coordinate 270,963,572 of OY997262.1, read as the reverse complement.
GCCGTCCTTCGCCGCCTCGGATTTGCTTCCCCTCCGCCAATATACGACCACGGCAACACAATCAACAATTTGGCCATGGGTTTGTCCAAGGATCCACCAGCCTCCATAACATCGGTTCCCCCGGGAGAAAAAACAAGATCGCCGCGACATATGGAGGAGACCACACTAGCAACCGATAAGGGTACTCCTCTTCCCTTATTCGTGCAAATCTTATGTGTGTGCTTGCACGGTATTCATCCCACAGAAGACACTAGTTGACCGCTTGTTCTTGATACTAGATGTTCCTAGTAACTCGTGATGCACAAGGTTTCTCCTCATATACTATTTCACCTTATCTAGAGGTCCGTCGCCCCCTGGATTTAAATTCCTGGTCAGTTGATTCCCAATTAACAGAAGCATTTCCCGGCGTAAGAGGCGCTAGTCCGCCTATTACGCCATGGAAGCAGCGCCTCGATGTTTATCTTAGGGGCTGGTGGGGCCTAGAGCTACTGGCGCCCGATCTGGAGGTCGGCCGGGATTAAAAGGATGGCCTGGGGGTGCTGCCAAGCACGGCGGTGGTGTGAGGTCGAGGGGAGGGCGGGGCACTGGAGGCAGGGGTCTGGGCCGGTGGTCGCTGGCCGTTCGAGAAAGATCATCAACAGTGACTGGCGGGAGGTAGACAAAGGCCATCTGCCCGTTCCTTATAGATCAGATGGTTCATAAAAAAAATCGACTGACCTATTTATTTTCAGTCGACTGTTATCTTGATATGACCACATGTGGTGGTGTGCTGGAGGAGTATCTGCAATTCCTGTGCTCATATATTACAAAATCATATGGAGTAGAATCTAATTTTGTTTGCCAGGCAATGTTGCAGAGCTATCTTATGTCTCCGGTCATTTATTTTTCAGCCACCTGTTATCTGCTACTTTTACAGTGCACTAGTTCTTCACACACTTCACCCATACTCTCAGCATTGTGTTTTTATGCAAGGGTATTTCAGAGTCTGCCTCGAGAGAAGCAGAAAAGAAAAGAGAGAAGTCGCTCCAGCTTGGTATGCGGGTAGGCAAGTCACGTTACAGTGCTATAAAGGGTGCAGTGTTAGCAGATGGAGACGGTAAACGTAGCTCTGGAGTTGATGACCTCACTCGGAATGAACCACCATCCCAGGTGCTTTCTTTAACTTCGCGGTGTCATATGTGGTTGCATGTTCCATATGGTGTCTAGCTTGTATTCGAAAGGCCGAAGTCGGTCTTTATTAAGATAAGGAAAGATATTTTTTATTGAACCACCATCCCGTGAGCACCAGAAGACAAATAGCTAGTCAGGACACTGGCCGAGCCAGTGACAAGCCCAGCACAGACAGGCATCACCTAGAAGCCAACTGAAAAGCCATGATAGTGGCAAAGCAGTCTGCCTCCCACCAGGCTCTCAGGTCCTAGATGATCATGCTCACCACTCCAGTCGGATGTCTAGCTTGTATTGCTTCCAATTTGGTTAAATTGCATTTGCTTAGCTTACACATTATACCTTTGAATATGACATGCCTTTATGTTTTTGGTACATACTAGTACATCTGTCTATTAACCATGTTCTTACAACAAACTAATGTTCTTGTGTATCCCTCATCAATCACTTATGATGAGGCAGTCAGGCAAGTGGACTACTCCTCCTTTAAAGAATGCAGCGTCAGCCTCCTGACATGATTCTCAAGAAACAACAAGGCTAGATGAAGATAGTGAATGCAGCTCTGTAGTTGATTAGCGCATTTCCCCTACACTAGCATCGCAGGTGCTTGCTCTACCTTGGCAGCGTGATATGTGGTCGGATGTTGCATATGGTGTCTAGATTGTAATTCTTCCAATCTAGTTAAACTGCATGTGCTATTCTTCTTAGCTTATACATTATACCTATTAAAGTGACATGCCTTCTTGTATTTAGTACATAGTACATCTGTCTATTAAGCATGTCCTTACATAAAACTGTTGCTTTTTTGTATCCCGCATCAATCAATATGATGAGACACCTTTAGTATATGCAGTGTGATATTAGTTGCATCTTTCATATGATTTATAGCATGCGCTGCTTCTAATTTGTTGAAATTCCATTTATGATGGGACACTTTTAACTTGGCAGAGTCATATTGGTTGCATCTTTCATGTGGTGTCTACCTTGCATTGCTTCTTATTTGTTGGAATGGTTTCCTCTTAGTTTACACAAACAGTTGTGAACATGTCACGCCATCCTATTTTTCGTACATATTACATCCTGGTATCATGTGTTTGCCTTACATCAAAGTAGTGATTGTCATTATCATGCATGAATGAGTTCTGAAGAGAGAATTTTATTGCTTTTCCTTGTCAGTTTTACTTGACAATTCAAAATCAATAAAGAGAAAGGAAGTTAGCAAGGTAGCGGATAAAGGTGCTCCTTCCAAATGGAGGGCCTCTACAGATTCTACTCCTCCATCCCCCCAAGATGACTTGCAAGTCAACACATGCATACACACTCAACGTAGCTGTGTTGATGATGAGCACGTCTCGCCTAGTGCACCATCACCGGTGCTCCCTTTAATTTGGCACTGTTATATGTTGTTTCATGTTATGTGTGATGTCTAGCTTGTATTGCTTCTAATTTTATTGAATTCCACCTGCTTACTTTAGACATTATTCTTGAATAAGACACGTGTTCCTGTTTCTAGAACATACAATATCTGTCTATCACACCATGTTCTTACATCAAATTACTACCATTGTGTAACCTGCAACAATCACTTATCATAAGACACGTTTGACTTGGGAGTGTGATATAGGTTACATCTTGCATTCTTTTCTAGCTTGTACTACTAATTTGTTGAAATAGCATTTATGACAAGACAGTTTTAAATTGGTAGAGTGATATTCATTGCATCTTTCATATGGTGTCTAGCTTTCATTGCTTCTAATTTGTTGAAATGCCTTCTCCTTAGTTTACACATCATAAGCTGTGAATATGTAATGCTATGAATATGCAATGGCACTAATGACGAGAGACCTCTAACTTGGTAGTGTGATGTTGTTTGCATCTTGCATATGATTTATTTCTTGTACTGCTTCACATTTGTTTAAATGCCATTTATGATAAGACACCATTAACTTGGCAGAGCGATATTTGTAGCATCTTTCATATGGTGTCTACCTTCCATTGCATTGCTTCTAATTTAGTGAAATGTCTTCTGCTTAGTTTATAGATCATAGTTCTAGTTATCTCTTCCGTCCCGTTTTTCCTACGTATTACATCCTCCTATCATGTGGTTGTCTAACATCAAAGTTCGTCTGTATCACGCATCAATTTGTTCTGAAGAACTAAATTGTTAATCATTTTTCTTGTTGGCTTGACTTAACATGGCACAGAGAAGGAGGAAGAAACACATAATGGCAGGGAATGGGAAGCGGAAGAATCCTGCAGATTCTGCTGGTACTGATGGTGCAATAGAAGGTCAAAGTCCAGCGTAAAATTCTACAAACATGGTATCCCATGCTACACGAGCTGCAGAAAAAGCCAAACAGAAACAAATAGCTGCCACCAAACAAGCAGAGACAACCCTAGTTCTTGCAACACCTTCCACAGTACTACCAGCTGCACGAGTTACTCGTGCGTCAACTGAGCTAGCAGCACGTTCCCAAGCTCCCTTGCCACCTGACACTACTTCCCAAGCACTCTTGACACAAGAGAGTTGGCAAGATCAGATGATCCTTGTGAGCTTCAACAACAAGAAGGTAGTTGCTGGAGTCAAGTTACAGTTGCATGCTTCTTTATATGTAGTCTCACAGTTTGGTGTACACTAACACTTCCTATGTTCGTTGTTGGACTAGAACCTAGGTGCAAGAGGAAACAAACATTAGGGATAATGCTTGATAGGTTAACTAAATCAAGAGGAGGAAGAATGGAGATCCATTTTGAGGTAGGTTTAAAAAGGCCACATGATGCTACAGAGTCAGCCAAGTTAGTATCAGAGGCAACGGTTGCTGTTAGGTGTCATGTATGTATCCTCCCAACATGGAGTCAGTACAGGAATGACAAAGACGAAACCCAGTTCAACACCTTCCTTGACCATTTATCTGTAAGTATGGTTGTGTATGGAAACTAGTAATATCGTCTTGCTCTGTCCCATACTTTCGAGGTCGTTGATAATGAGACTCCCATAATTTTCAACAGATGAGGTTCAAATTGGATAGCAAAGATGATGCAACCAGACAAGCTTGCACCCATTTTTTCAAGTCTGCTCTGCAACAATATCGGTATAACTTGAGGAAAACTCACTTTGAAGGCAAGGCTAACAGTGAACTTTCCGAAACATCTCAAGTGGAAAATATATCGGATGAAGACTGGAGAAGCCTCATTAAACACTGGTCTAATCCGAAGTATTAGGTACATTATATATATGTGATTAGATCACATGTTGAAGTCCTATTTACGCATGTGCCACACAAATCTATCTTCTTGTAGGTGAACTGTGCAAAGAACAAGGCCAACCGTACAAAAGTGAAATTCCAACAAACGACATGATCTCGTAGCTATATTGCACACTGCGAGGCTCTTGTAATTAGCTGATGCTTCACTCTTTTTGCTGTACCACATTATCAGATCTATATTGACTTGTTCCAAATGCAGAGGAAAGCCCGCAAGGACCAAAAAGTACCTGAACCAAATGATATGGAAATCTTCAAGGTCTGTCACACCAGTAAGAAGAAGGGCATGACCACACCAGTCAAAGCCCCTGTTGTAAGTCCTTAATCCTCATGCCTTTTAGCTTCTACTTACTCTGACTTGTGCCTTGAACTGCATGGTTTGCAGCCAATGTCTATTACTCTTTTCAATTTTATACAGAATAGTCTTAGCATATCATTGCACCTTACAAGGTTTAAAAGAGAGGAGTGATGTTCCTTTGATCTTGACATGTAATCTATTCCGTGCTGGACTTGTCCACACAACGTTACAATTGTCTGTTTGTCTGTTCTCTGTTGTTTTGTGATATGAATGATGTCATACTATGCTTACCGTATTATAAACTTCGTGTCTTTATCCTTAGCCCTCAATACAATGTGAAGAAATAAACAATCCATTAGCGATAGTACATGGTCATATGTTTGGAACCTGGTTTTATTATGTACTTTGCAATAACATACAACTAATATTTTACATGGGTTCACTAGAATAAGTTCTGTATAAAGACCAAAGGTATTTTGTTTGGTTTTGCTGCCTCCTTAATATCTTCTGTTCTGGTACTACTAATGTAAAAACTCAACTTTTCAGCAAGCTATGGAAAAAATGGTGGAACCGCCCCCTTCTGAAGGTGGCGAGGCAACTATAACCACAATGTTAGCTCTTGCTGCAGTGGGTCAGTACCTGTCCACTAACAGTGCCAAAAGCATGTTCCTACGTAATACTAGGTTGGCTGTTAAGGCAATCTCGTCCAAATTGCCTCATGATCAAGATATGCAATCTCAAAACAATGTTGTATCTATGCTCAAGACACAAGTCCACTCCCTAACAGAGACCCTTTGTGAAACAAGGAGAGACATTGTTCGATGTCGTCAAGATATGCATGGTTTTGAAACCAGACTATCAGACATTTGCTATGTTGTTCAGGAGCCTAGGAGAAATGAAGGCGAAGGTTATGGTGCTCCATCGGACAATACAACATGAAAACATAACAGTCAGGTCAAATGAACTGAGCTTCTGAACTTCTGGTGGTGCATTTATCTGCTAGACTATTAACTTTTATGCCAACCTTCCCTTTGTTTTATAGTTGTAATTTGTTTTGGTGCGATACAAAATTTGTTCTTAACATGCAGCTACCGGCTGAAGAAAACAGCAAGCCATTTTTGTATAGTGCTTGGTGTTCCCTATATTTGCACTGGTGGCGATCTTTGATGCCGAGTGGATGTAATCTATGCAATTGCCTTAATAGCCTAGCATTAGTTTCGGCCTTATTTATTTCCTAGTCTTCTTTTTCCCTGGTTTGGTAGTGGCCGCAACAACCATGGGCCATATACGGACCGTGGTAACGTTGACCCTACTATGGGCCGTAGGATCCATGGCTCTCGTACGGGTCGTCGATAAATGGGCCTCCAACAGGGTCGTAGAATCAGTGGGCCTCAGGCCGTCGGATAAATGGGTCTACATGGACCATAAACGGGCGTAATTGGTATCGGCCGAGCATGGTAATGGGCCGTTAACTGGCCGGAGGACAGGAAATGCTTAATTCTATCACAGAAATAATGGGTCGTTAATAGGCCGGAATATAGGACGGGCTGGAAACAGCGCAACAGGTTAACAGGCCAGAAACGGGCCGACTATTGCCATGGGCCGAATTTGGCCCATTAGGGGAACATGCCAGGAATAGGCCAGAAGTAATCGAGGGCCGAAAAGGAGCCCAAGAACGTATGGGTCGTCAATAGGCCGAAAGCTAACATGGACTGGAAACGGCCCATGTGAATCACGGGTCGTTAACAGGTACAAAGAAATTTACTGTTCATATGGGCTAGAGTCATCGTGGGCCTCTAAAGGGCCTAAAGATACAAAGGCCTCATATGGGCCGAAAGACATCGTGGCCATACATAGGCCGAAAGTGAAACGGCTATGTGTTATATTCGATGGCCCAAATGACGTTGTTGGGCCGATTTCCGTTAGTCCCTAACGGACCGTGAGTTACCGGGCCATAAAATGGGCTATTTGCAAAGAGACCGTTAACATGCTTTTCAGGGGCCAGCCCGTTAACTTTTGACCAAGTCAAACGGGCCGACTTTGTAAGCTAAATGGGCCAGTGGTGGGCCTTCGCATGGGTCTACATATCATAGGCACCTATCTAACCCACTGACGAGCTGACACGTGTTTCACCCGGCCAATCAGAATTTTACACGTGGAAATTTCCCATTGGTCCGGGCTGTTAACGGGTTATCGGATCCAAAACCCGACCCAATAGCTTAACGGTGTTCCATTACGGTGGATGCCACGTTTCGGTCACCCTTGACGAAAGCACTTCTGTGACGCGCGATTTATCATCATGGAAGTGGACACTTCCGTGATGATAATTTTTTGGTAATGTCATGGAACACTTCTACGACAGCAGAGATATGACTATCTTGATTATGTCATAAAATCGTCATGGATGTACATGCATGACAAAAAATGTGACCTACTGTGACAAACACGTATCATCATGGAAGTTTATTTTTTTGTAGTGGCAGCGCGGATTCGCTCCGCCACGCACGCGGGTCATCCTTCGCGGGCTCTTCATCAAGCCGTCACGCCGGTCACCCGATCCACCCGCCGCCGCGCTCCTACGCTGGTTCAAGCACTTCCTCGTCCTCCCTCTGCCCTGGTCGTCAACGAGGACCTACCTCTGGGTTTGGCAGCGACACCAGGGGATGTAGGTGGCCGAAATCACGGATCAGGAGACCCACACCCGGCGGTGGCTCGGGAACTTCCACACGGTCGAGCTCGCGGCCATGGTGTATGACCGCTAGCATGTCCGCTACTATGGCGCGGTGGCCCAGCTGAACTTCCCCTTCGGCACGACTCCGGTCCACCTTGTCTACCGGAGCCGGGGGAAGTGAGATTGGCTATGGCACGGGAGGACCATGAGGTGAGGGATTGTCCTGAGACCGAGGCCGCCACCGAGGCCTACATGGAAGAGCTCCGTAGGGAGCACCCGGAGCTCGTGGAGGCGGAGCGGATGATCTTTGCCGATGCCGGTGTTGGGAATCGTTGCATAGAAAACAAAAAAATTATATGCCCACGCAATGATCTATCCATGGAGATGCATAGCAACGAGGGGGAGAGTGTGTCTACGTACCCTCATAGACCGTAAGCGGAAGCATTTAACAACGTAGTTGATGTAGTCGAACTTCTTCTAGCTCCGACCGATCAAGTACCGAATGTACAGCACCTCCGAGTTCTGTACACGTTCAGCTCGGTGACGTCCCTCTGCTTCTTGATCCAGCAAGACGTCGAGGTATGAGATGAGTTCCGTCGGCACGACGACATGGTGACGGTGATGGTGAAGTGATCTCCACGGGGCTTCTCCTAAGCACTACGAAGATATGACTTCGGGTGTAAACGGTGGAGGGGGTGCCTCACACGGCTAGCCAATTGTCTGGTGTGTGATAGGGGCACCCCCACATATATATAGGTGGGAGGGGGAGGGGAGGCTCCTAGGAGGTGCCCAAGTAGGCCGAATCCTACTTGAGGTCTCCCCTTGGGCGGCACCCCCTGCCATATTTGCCGGAAGGGGAAGGAAAGAGGAGGGGGAGGCCGAATCCCCCCTTTCCTTTCTCTTCCCCTCTTTCCTTCTCCCCCTGGTTCGGTCCATATGGGGGGCGCACCAGCCCCCGGTGGCTCGTGTCTTTCCCCTCTTGGCCCATAAGGCCCATATGTTTTGCCGAGGGTGCCCAGAACCCCTTCTGGTGACCCGATATGTACCTTGTATCCTCTGGAACACTTCCGGTGTCCGAATAGTATCGTCCTATATATCAATCTTTACCTATTGACCATTTCGAGACTCCTCATCATGGCCATGATCTCATCTGGGACTCCGAACAACATTCGTTCACCAAAATCACATAACTCATATAATACTATTTCGTTATTGAACGTTAAGCGTGTGGACCCTACGGGTTCGAGAACTATGTAGACATGACGGAGACACCTCTCCGGTCAATAACCAATAGAGGAACCTGGATGCTCACATTGGCTCCTCGCGAGGGGCCAAGCCTCACGGGGCGTACGACACAAGGCCTCCTCAGGGGTGGCCTCACTAGGCAGGCTCGCGAGGAGGCGGAGAGATCAAGGCAAGGGGTACCTCGCGAGGTGCTCATGACGCAAGCCTTGACGATCGAGACCAGGCAGGCGCCAGCTTGTGAAGTGTCCTTGTTTCCCCTTTGGTGCAAAAGGAGGTAAGCGCAGGCGCAGAGTACCGAGGCATCAAGCAAAGGTTTCCATATCAATGTAACAAGACCAAGACCAGCAGAGCGGCAGGATGGAGGTCAGCGTGGAGCACAAGACGGTGTCATCACCAGTGCCTTTTGCAGTCAAAGACCACCTTTAGTCAGGATAGCTTGTACTAGTTGTTCCCTTTCAAAATGGCCATTGTTGGCTCCCTTCCCGCTCAATATTTGGGGAGAGGACTAGGGCCTCTATAAATAGGATTAGCCACCACCAAGGCAACCCCGGCCGATCTGGGACCAAATCCTTCCCAAGCAGAACACTACAAGAACACCTCTCGCGAGGCTATTCTTCCTCTGTACTGTTCATCATCAGCCCACGAGGCAATCCACCATACCACATTGGAGTAGGGTATTACACCACAATGGTGGCCCGAACCAGTATAAATCTTGTGTCCCTTGTGTTGTTCATTGTGCTAGCTTAGCATCACGACGAGGTTTTGGGGCATAGATCAGTAGGGAGAAGATCTTCGTGTGCACCCCAGAGTTCGAACCTTAAGGGTTTTGCCGGAACCCGATATCCGACATTTGGCGCACCGGGTAGGGGTGCGCCGAAACTCTCCCTTCCATCAGCTCGCTCTCCACTGACACCGCGCTTCACCCCCATGGCGGACAACGCGCCTCCAGCTCCGGCGGACGATGCCAGCGCTGGGCCAGGGGGCTCCGAGCCTTGGCCCCCGCCTTGCGGCAAGTACGGTGGCCACGCAAGTTCAAGCAAGAGATGCCGCTGCGCTATAATGGCGCGATGGATCCGCTGGTTTTTCTGCTAGCATACGAGGAGGCCGTCCTCAAGGCCGCCGGCGACGACAAGGCCATGGCTAACTGGTTTCCCATGGCCCTCACTGGCGTACCGCGCGCTTGGCTGCTCAACCTGCCAACATCCTCTGTTGCCTCCTGGGAGGAGCTGTGCAACTTCTTCCCCACCCAGCACGCGGGGCCGGCGCCCCCGGTTGTCGCAGCTCTCCTGGGCGGCTCGCAGGCGCCACCCTCAGACCGTCATGCCAAGCCATTCTTCCGCCAGATCGGCGCTGCTCTCGTGCGGCAAGGAGCTCCTCCGGGTTGGGCGGCACCCAAGGCCGACCTAATCTTTGACTTGGACGACCACCCTGTCAACACCACCTGCTCGGGTGCGCTCCCGATGCTTTGCATGCCCACCATCTGCCAGGTGGCCGTCACCAAGACCCTCATCAACGGCGGAGCCGGACTCAACATGCTCTTGGTGGAGGCCTTCAGCCTCCTCCATGTACCACTGGAATGGCTCCGAGCCAGCAAGCCCTTCTCAGGCATCAGAGGCGGTTCCTCCAGCTCCCTTGGGCAGATCCGCCTTCCTGTGACCTTCGGCACCCACGACAACTACCGCACGGAGCTGATCGACTTCGACATCACCCATATTGGTCTTTCATAAAACCCCATTCTCGGATACCGGGCTCTGGCTCAGTTCATGGCAGCGACCCATCCAACCTACAACCTCAAGAAGACGCCTGGGAGCAGCGGCGTCCTCACCATAGCAGGAGATACCAAGGACACTCTGCGGGCTCTCAAGCTCGCCCTCAAGACAACCGCAGCAACACAGCCTGCCGGAACGGGCACCTCCAAGGCCAAGGGGGCTGCACCGACCAAAAAGAAGCAGCTATTCACCCAGGACAAGGCAGAGACTAAGCAGGTGCCAGTTGAGGAGGACGGATCGTCAGGCGCCACCTTCACCATAGGTGCCAACCTTTACCCAAACCAAGAGGAGGTGCTCGTGTTCTTGCACGCGAACAAGGATGTGTTCGCATGGGAACCGAAGCAGCTAGTGGGGGTCCCGAGAGAGGTAATAGAGCATCACCTAAATGTGAGCCCCAATGTATGCACCGTGAAGCAGAAAGCAAGGCGGCAGTCCACCGAGAAGCAGGCCTTCCTCGTCCAAGAAACCCGCAAGCTGGAGGCAGCAGGTGTCATTCGCGAGGTTCGCTACCCCGAATGGCTGGCAAACCCCGTTGTTTTGCCGAAGAAAGGGGGAAAGGAGCGCATGTGCGTCGACTTCACCATCCTCAACAAGGCATGCCCCCAAGATCCGTTCCCGCTCCCCCGCATCAACCAAATTGTTGACTCGACCCGGAGAAGTGCGTGTTTGGTGTTCCTTCAGGCAAACTTCTGGGCTTCCTCGTGTCCCATAGAGGGATTGAGGCCAAGCCGGAGAAGGTCAAGGCAATTGAAGACATGAGTCCACCACAGTCCCCCAGAAAAATGCAGAAGCTGGCAGGGCACGTGACGGTGTTAGGGCGCTTCATCTCCAAGCTGGGAGAGCGTGCCCTACCTTTCTTCAAGCTGTTGAAGAAGAAGGGCTCGTTTGAGTGGACACAGGAGGCCGACCAAGCATTCCAAGTTCTCAAGAAGTATCTGACCAGCCCTCATGTGATGGTGGCACCACGCCCTCTCAAGCCCCTGGTGCTCTACCTCGCCGCCACACCTTAAACCGCCAGTGCGGCATTAGTGTGGTTCAGGAAGAGCGCCAGGCCAAGAATGCGTCACGACCGGCCATGGCCCCGGCCATGGCGGCGCAAGACCAAGGAGGCCCGGCGAAGACCATGGTCTTGGCGGACGAGGACTAGCCCCAGTAGGAGGATGCCCCCAGGGGTGAAGAGACCGCGCCAGGCATCCAGGCGCTGGGGGCTTCATCACCTCAGGAGGCATCAAACCCTCCGGAGGGCACCGACCTCGTCGCCACACCTGCCCTTGTCAAGCATCCGGTGTACAATGTCAGCACGGTGTTGCGGGATGCAAGGGCACAATACCCTATGCCCCAGAAGCTCTTGCTTGCACTGTTGGTAGCTTCGCGTAAGCTGCAGCACTACTTTCAAGGTCACCCCATCAAGGTCGTCTCTGCCTACCCATTGGAAAGGGTACTCAGGAGCCCCAACTCCGCTGGAAGGGTCGCTGAATGGAACATCGAGTTGCAAGCGTTTCAGTTGGAATTCAGCACAACCAGGGTCATCAAGGGAGCCGCGTTTGCATATTTCATGGCAGAATAGACAGAGGCACTAGGACTCGAAGCAGGCGAAGATCGGTCACTCTCCCCAGGAAATGAAGCGCCGGATGGCTGGGTCATGTACTTTGATGGAGCATTCTCACGGCACGGCGCGGGGGCTGGTGTAGTGCTCATATCCCCCACTTAGGACAAGCTCTGTTATGCCGTGCAGCTTTGTTTCCAGCATGGCGAGAAGGTCTCTAAGAACATAGCAGGATACGATGGCCTCATAGCAGGCTTGAAAGCTGCGGCAGCATTGGGAGTGAAAGGCCTCACCATCAAGGGAGATTCACAGCTCCTCGTCAACTTCTCCAACAAAGTGTACGAGCCGAAGGACGAGCACATGGAAGCGTATCTTGCGGAGGTGCGCAGAATGGAAAAACAGTTTTTGGGGCTAGAGTTGCAGCATGTGCCCCACGACACCAACCAAGAAGCGGATGGCATTGCCAGGAGGGCATCCAGGCGGTTGCCTCAGGAGCCTGGCATTTTCGAGGAACGGCTCTTCAAGCCATCAGCGACACCTCACTTTCAAGCATCGCACAGTCTTGGGAGGAGGTCCCTCAACCGCCTGCCACAGGAGCCCCGGCCTATGGCCCGACCTCGGGAGCATGTTTACTCCTGGCGCTGGAGCCTTAGGAGGTATGCTGGACCACAGAACTAAAGGACTACCTAATGCAAGGGACACTGCCAGAGAAGGAGGAGGACACGGAACGCGTGGCCTGACAGGCCACGGCCTAATGCATCCAAGACGGAGAGCCCTACCGGAAGCGATCAAATGACGTTTCCCTGTGTTGCATCTCCAGAGAGCAGGGGAAGGAGTTTCTGGCCAACATACACGAGGGAGATTGTGGGCCTCACTCGTCATCGCGAACCCTCGTCGGCAAGGCATTCCGCAGCGGGTTCTAATGGCCCACGACGCTCAATGACGCAATCGAACTGGTGAAAGCCTGCGAAGCCTGCCAATTCCACGCCAAGCAGATCCATCAGCCAGCTCAGGGCCTATAGACCATCCCACTCTCGTGGTCGTTCGCGGTCTAGGGGCTGGATATCTTGGGCCCGTTTCCCCGGGCACCTGGGGGCTACTACGTCTCCATCGACAAGTTCACCAAGTGGACGGAGCTGGAAGCCACCACACCATCCCAGCTGGTTCTGCATTCAAATCCATCAAGGGCCTCGTGAGCGGGTTCGGGGGTCCCGAATCGCATCATCACCGACAACGGTTCGCAGTTCACCAGCAATCTCTTCAAAATATATTGTGCTAAGCTTGGAACGCAGATATGCTACGCTCCGGTGGCGCACCCCCGGAGCAACGGCCAGGACGAGCGCGCCAACGCAGAGGTCCAAAAAGGCCTCAAAACCAGGACCTTCAAGAAGAAGTTGGAGTCCTGCGGCAGGGGCTGGTACGACGAGCTCCAGTCCGTGCTGTGGTCCATCCACACTACCACCACCAAGTCGACCGGCGCGACCCCGTTCTTCCTCGTTTACGGAGCAGAGGCGGTCCTCCCTCACGAGGTCAGGCGTCGCTCCGCACGGGTCCTAGCGTTTGATGAGGCACAACAGGGCGCCATGCAGGGGATGGACTTCGTGCTGGGGGAGGAGCACCATCGAGAGGCCGCACTATGAGCAGCAAGATACCAGCAGGCGCTGCGGTGGTATCATTGCCGCAACATCCGCCCCAGGACTCTCGAGGTAGGTGACCTCGTACTCAGGCGGGTGCTCTCCAGGGAAGGGCTACATAAGCTCTCGCCCATGTGGGAAGGCCTATTCAAGGTTGTTCATGTTTCCAGGCCGGGCGTCACGTGCCTGGAGACTCAAGAGGGGGTGCCCATCCCAAACGCTTGGAACATTCAGCACCTCCGGAAGTTCTACCCCTAAGGAAAGGCCCAATGCTTGTGAAGAAGGCCCGGTGCCTGTTGGAACATTCAGCACCTCCGAAAGTTCTACCCCTAAGGAAAGGCCCAGTGCTTGTGAAGAAGGCCCAGTGCCTGTTGTCGGTGTTCTGGGAACGGGGGTCCCCAGACTTGCCTGCCTGCGGCCTGCGGTGTGGCTCAAAGAAGGCCCAGCACAACCCATCTTCATCAACACAAATTCAAGACCCTCGCGAGGGGCCAAGGCTCGCGGGGCGGATGATAGGGAGCTTCCTCAGGCACGGCCTCATCAGGTGGGCTCGCGAGGAGGCAAAGAGTTCAAGGCGGGGTACCTCGCGAGGTGCCCATGATGGAAGCCATGACGACCAAGGGCACCAGTCGGGCGCCAGCCCGCGCAGTGTCCTCCTTTCCTCTTTGTTGCAAAGGGAGCAAGCGCAGGCGCGAGCATCAAGCAAAGGAATCCATTTCGGTGCAATGAGACCAAGACTAGCCCAACGGCGGGGGAGAAGTCATTTTGGAGCCCAAGCAGGCGTCACCACCAGAGCCTTTGACAGGCGAGGACCAACTTTGGTCAGGATAAGTGTACCCGCTGTTCCCCTTCAAAATGGCCAATTGTTGGCGCCCTTCCCGCTCAATATTTGGAAAGTGGCCCAGGGACTTTGCCTATAAATAGGACTAGCCACCCCCAGGGTAGGGGATCCAAAATCTGGACCGTACCTAGCAATTGGGATCCTCACCAAGAAACCAGTAGATAGAGCGATTGAACTCCTCCTAGTAGTTCGTCGCACCAGCCAAGAACAGACCCTCGCGAGGCTGTTCTTCCTTGTATTGTTCATCATCAGCCCAAGAGGCAATCCACCACACACTGGAGTAGGGTATTACACCACAATGGTGGCCTGAAGCAGTATAAATCTTGTGTCTCTTGTGTGTTCTGTTTGGTAGTTTAGATCCTAGCGATTCGGCGAGGAACAGGCAGGCAGAGGGTTGAATCTCCGCGCGCACCCCAGAGTTCGAACCTCAAGGGTCTGTCGGAACCCGAAATCCGACATGTGGCGCGCCAGGTAGGGGTGCGCCGGAATTTGCCTTCCGTCATCTTGTTCTTCTCCGACCACCGTATCCATGTCTGACGCTCGTCAGGCTTGCGCCGAGCGCCGAGCCGCCCTCGCTTCCCACGTCGACCAGACGGCTCCCATCGGCGGGCGCCCTCGTCGTTCCCCTCACCTGCCGTCAACGCCGCCACTGGCCCGGCGGGGAACGAACAGCAAGCGTCATCCCGGCATCCATCCATGAGGCGGGACGGCCGCACCGCCACACCCTCGCTCAACCCCGCTGGTTCTTCATCACGCGTGCCCCGCACGGCCATGAAGGCCCGAGCTGCGCTCATCGCGGCAAACGAGCTCCTGCGCTACCACCCCATCGACGACGTCTACGAAGAGTGGCTCGACCGAGTCGCCGAACTCGTCCGCGCCGCCGGGGGCTCCCCCGCGCTGTCCTTCTTGCTGCACCGCGCCCCGCCCTGCGTGGGCAATGAAGCTCCTGGGGCGCCTCAGCCGCCTCCACCTCAAGAAGGCGCCCTGGCCCCAAGGCGCGCGGCCCCTGGGCGGAACCCGCTCCGTCAGGCGCCAGCGCGGCAAGAGCAGAGCTGCCAAGAAGTCCCTCGCCCTCGAGAAGCTGCCCGAGCGCTCCCCGCTCCGGCACGTCAAGACCCTACGCTGCCTCCAGCCGCGGCGCATGGGGACCCGCAGGACCAAGCTCTTCGTCGCCCCAGGCCTCCTGTGGCCACGGCGGGCTGCCGCGCCTTCACCTCCGAGCTGCGCAGCGTCGCGTGGCCCGGCAAGTTCAAAGCCAGACCTGCCTCCTTGCTACGACGGCACGGCTGGCCCTGCAGAGTTCCTCCAGCTCTACGAGTTGGGCATCGAGGCTGCCAATGGAGACGAAAAAGTCATGGCAAACTGGTTTCCCATGGTGCTCAAGGACGGAGCCCACACCTGGCTACTGAATCTGGCCCCAGGCACGATCTCCTCCTGGGACGAGATGCGCACCCGCTTCATCGCCAACTTCTAGGGTACCCGCGACCGGCCACCCGCCTTGAGCGACATGCGCCGTATCAAGCAGCAACCAGGGGAAACCCTGCAGAAGTACATCCAGCGCTTCAACAGCGCGCGCCTCAAGATCCCCAGGGTGACGGAGGAGGCCATCATCTTAGCCTTCTCCAACGGTGTGCGCGACGTCAAGATGAAGGAGGAGCTGGCAATGCATGAAGACCTGTGCACCTCCTTGGAGCCGTTCAACTTGGCGACCAAGTGCCCCAAGGCTGAGGAGGGACGCCTCTCCATCCTCGAGCTGCCTTCCGCGGACCCAGAAGAGAAGAAGCCCAAGGCCAAAGACGTGAAGCGCAAGGGGGCTGCCGTACTCGCGGCAGAGCCAGACACCAAGCGGGGCAGAGATCAGCCCGAATCCTCCAAGGGCAGTCGGTACTGCATGTACCACAACCTCCACACCCACAACACCAATGAATGCCAAGAGCTCCGGGCCGTGCGTGAAGGAAGGGTCGGCAGGCGTCCCGACCGCAGCGACCGGTGCTGCGGCCGAGGAGGAGGAAGGAACGCAGGACGTTGGGAAGACCACAGCCCGCGCTAAGGGTGGCGCGACCAACCTTGCAAGGATCGCTGGCAGGACCCACCTCGCGAGGGAGGCTGGAGGGATCAGCCTCGCGAGGATCGCCCGCAAGCGAACGCAGGCCTCCCTCCGCTGCCGCCGCAGCCAAGGAGAAATGAAGACCGTCATCAGGACGAGGGGGCTGGGGGCTTCCAGGAACCACGTGCAATCGCCTGCATCCTGGGTGGAGCTCAAGCCCCAGCCTCTCAGCGCATCTTCAAGCAGTTCGCCCACGAAGTGAATGCAGTCCTCCCCAAGCTCGAGGCCACGCGCCCTCTTAGGTGGTCGGCATGCGCCATCACGTTTAGCTCAGCAGATCAGCTCAAGTGCGCGGCCACAGCCGGAGTCCTCCCGATGCTTTGTTCCCCAATTATCAGCAACGTGCTGGTCACCCGGACCCTCGTCGACGGCGGGACAGGGCTCAACATCCTATCCGTGGAAACGTTCAACAATCTCCAAGTGCCCTACAGCCAGCTTCAGCCAACCAAGCCTTTCTCCGGAGTCACCGACGGCTCCATCATCCCGATTGGGCAGGTCCGCCTTCCTGTCACCTTCGGGGCACGCGACAACTACCGCACCGAGCTCATCGACTTCGACGTCGCCCACATTCGGCTGCCATACAACGCCATCCTCGGGTACCCGGTGCTGGCCAAGTTCATGGCCGTAACCCACCACGGCTACAACGTCCTCAAGATGCCAGGAAGTGGCAGGGTCATCACGGTGCCCTGCGAGGAGAGAGATGCAATGTGCTCCCTGGAGCGAGCCTTTCAGGCCGCATCACTGGAAGACCCGGACAGCGGAAGTAGGAGGCTTCCCGAGGACGCCCCCAAGAAGAAGAAGACATCAACCGGCCCGGCCCCTCAGGAGGCAGGCCCCTCAGGGCCCGCGCCTGCTCAGGGGGAACCTCCTTCCATCGCATAGGGAAGCGCGCCCAGCGCCCTCCTCAGGCAGGGCTCGGGGGCTCTCCCATGGAGGGCCGCCGACCTCGCCAAGGTCACGAGGGAGGCGCTTGGTCACCACGTGGAGGCGTGTTTCGGAGCACGTTTCCCTCAAGAAGGAGCAAGGCAAGGAGGGCCAAACCCTCAGGAATTCGTCAGCAAAGGCATTCAGGAGCTACAGGAGTCAATGGTCATGAGAGGCAGCCGCCGCTTACCCACTGTGCCCCCCCATCCAGGCGAGGATGGTGGGCAGCGCGTCTGCATCGACATACCGGGGCTCAACCAAGCCGCGTCTCAGGAGTGCCTCTGGCCCTCGCAAGTGGGACGCTGCGAGGGTCCGCCCCACAGCTACATGCGCATGCCTTATGGCTTGCCGAACGTGGCTGCTGTGCACCAGCGCCTCATGAGAGCCATCCTGGAGGCTCAAGAGGTTAGGCATTCCGCAGCCCTGGTGGAGATGGAGATGTCCCGCGAGGAGCCGCCAGCGCCTCCGGAGCCTCCAGCTCCGCCGGAGCCTCATGAGGCCCCTGGGCCTAGGGGCTCTTGAGGATCAGCTCCCGCAGCCCACCGAGCCTGCTACACCAACACCCCTTCGCCCCCAACATCATCAGGTGACAACTTTCAAGTTTCATTTCTGGCTGGGAGCGCCCACAGGGTCGCATTATTCCCAGGCCGCGTGGGTCCGTCCCTGCGGCATGTATCCTTTTTGTTTCATGTTCTTAGCTTACCTTATTGGGGGCGCCCCTCGAGCTGCATCATCCCCAAGTCGCTCGGGCCTGGCCCAGCGGCGTGTACCCTTCTTGCGTTTATCTTAGGGCTATGCTTTCGACCCACCATGCTTGTTATTTGGTGCCTTTTTCTCATGGGTGTCAGAATCTTGGGCGTTAAAGGGGGGGGGTGCTTGAGCATCGCGACTCAGGGCTCCTACCGGCTCTCCAGCCCTCACCCTCTAGTCTTGTCCACGGCATCACGACCTGGCATGCCAGCGACGGCTGAGACCAGCCCGAGAGCCGGGACCCGAGGACATAGAGTTTCGACATCTAACCCAGCTTGCGCGTTAAAGGGGGGGTGCCTGAGCATCGCGACTCAGGGATCCTACCGGCCCTCCGGCCCTCACCCGCTGGTCTTGTCCACGGCATCGCAACCTGGCATGCCAGAGACGGCTGAGACCAGCCCGAGAGTCGGGACCCGAGGACGTAGAGTTTTGACATCTAACCCGGCTTGCGCATTAAATGGGGGGTGCCTGAGCATCACGACTCAGGGCTCCTACCGGCTCTCCGGCCCTCACCCTCTGGTCTTGTCCACGGCATCGCGACCTGGCATGCCAGCGACGGCTGAGACTAGCCCGAGAGCCGGGACCCGAGGACGTAGAGTTTCTATATCTAACCCAGCTTGCGCATTAAAGGGGGGTGCCTGAGCATCGTGTCTCAGGGCTCCTACCGGCTCTCCGGCCCTCACCCTCTGGTCTTGTCCACGGCATCGCGACCTGGCATGCCAGCGACGGCTGAGACCAACTCGAGAGCCGGGACCCGAGGACGTAGAGCACCGGCATGTGGCCAAATTTGCAGGAACACACTCCAAGATAAGGCCTAGAGCCAGGCGCAACCCGCCTTGAGGTAGGGCCTCGTGAGTCCCGCGCGGGCTCACGGGTGCCCCAATACGCCTCGCCAGGCCTTCTCTGCCTTGTCGCCTCTCCAAAGCAGCTAACGGCTGACTGTCGATTGCCACGACGAACTCTCGTTCCTTTGTGATGGCCTGTAGGGCCCCTCCAAGGAGCATCGCCAGGCGAGGACCTCATGATGCCTTCTTCGCTCTCGTCCGCACAAACCGCTTGCACGTTAAAGGGGGGGTGCCTGGACATTGCGACTCAGGGCTCCTACCGGCTCTCCAGCCCTCACCCTCTGGCCTCGCCCACGGCATCGCGACCTGGCAAGCCAGCGACGGTCGAGGCCAGCTCGAGAGCCGGGACCCGAGGACGTAGAGCAGAAAGGGGAGCGAAGGCGAGGGGGAGGGAGCACGCGAGGACCTCGCCAAGCAACCCCTCATCGGCCAAGCACGGATCTAACGCCGCACCAGGAAGCGTTTCCTGACCCTCGAGATAAGTCACTCTCCGGAAACACTGGTTATCGCAGCACCGTCCCCGCACCAAGTGCAATCTCGTGCTAGCGACGTCGCTCTCCTTTCTCACCGAATGACGGCTGCTTGAGCGCTAAGGGGGACCTCCTGAGCATCGCGACTCAGGGGCTCTTACCGGACCTCGAGCCGCTCACCTCCTGGCCTTGACCACGGCATCGCGACCTGGCATACCAGCGACGGTTGAAGCCGCCTTGGGACTAGAACCTGTCGGCGCAGAGCATCGAGCCCTCACGAGGTCCGAAAGGAGGGAACCAGGCAAAAACGGAATAAGCATCTCGCACTGCTTCGCAATAGGGATCATATTGACAAATGGAGCTACAAACATCTTACAAGCCCCCATGAGGTATATTTTTGGCCCCTCGCAGGAACAAAAGACGCGAATCCTAAGGAGTCCTAACTACAGGGGCCATCGCGGCAGACACCATCATCAATAGTGGGCCGTCCAGCACCGGCGCCAACCCCATCCAGATCAGGGGCGGCGGCGGCCTGACGAGCCCGCCCTGCTCCGGGAGCGGCGCAGGCTCGGGGGCTCGTAGCTGTCATCGCTCATCTCCGGAGTCGCGAAGAGCTCGGCAGAGTCACTGGATCCTCCGGTGCCCCCATCGCCTGAGGAGCAGCCAAGGGAGCGGTTGGCCGGCCTCTGTCTCGCCGCAGCAAGGTCTCGACCACCTCTCCCGGGGCAGCACTCCAGCCGGCGACCCTCCGCATCGAAGACCTTGAAGGACATCACCGATGCATCATCGTATTCCAGATGGATCACGAAGGCTCCCCTTGTCCTGTAGACTCGCCCCAGCCTCGAGTCATGAAAACCTCGCCCGGGGCAACGACTGCGACCTCTGCCCCGGTTGCGAGGGTGCTGCAGCCGGCATGCTGCAGCCAAAGCCCCAGGGGTTCCCCCTGCGGGATGACGGAGGCGAAAAAAGGGGGGAGACGAATCCAAGACTTAGGAGGCGTGGCGGCGCGAAGCACGAACTCTCGGCAGGAGCCCTCGGCGTGGACTCCAGGGGGGAAGACGCACACCTTCGTGACCCGCCGGCGCCGATGGCGGCGCCGCCCGTGGCGTTCGGCGTCGGCTCCTTTAGAGCCACCAATATGCGCGTACAAGGGAAGAGGGAACCCTGGTGGTGGCCGCTCACACCAGGGTCTTGACGCTTCCTGGCGAGTGCCCTCGCCCTGACACTAGAGAGCAAGCCGCTTCTTCGGGGGAAGCAGGTCAGGATCCTCTTGGGGAGCTTTTCCCTTCTCTTCCGCGGAGAACCGGCGGATCGGAGCCATTGCAGCAAGACGGAGCAAGGCCCAGGAAGGAGGAGAAGCAGAGGGATAGACTGGAAGCGCGCGCGCTGTTCCGTACTTATAGCCGGCGAAGGCCAACCGTCGACCTCCACGATCGCAGGTAATCATGACCCACTCTGCGTACAAGGACTTGTCGAATCCGTGCAGTTACCAAGGTGTCGTGGGGAAGTAGAGGCGCCCACGTCCAATCAACCGCCACGTGGCGCCCAAGGGCGCAGGTTGTTAGCGTCCGCGACACTTCGCACTTGCCCTTTCGCCTCTCTGCTCAGCCAAGTCCGGGCGCGCCGTGGGCCCGGGGCTACTTTCGGCGTTCTGGGAACGGGGGTCCCCAGACTTGCCTGCCTGCGGCCTGCGGCATGGCTCAAAGGAGGCCCAGCATAGCCCATCTTCATCAACACAAATTCAAGACCCTCGCGAGGGGCCAAGCCTTGCGGGGCAGACAACAAGGAGCTTCCTCAGGCACGGCCTCATTAGGTGGGCTCGCGAGGAGGCGGAGATTTTAAGGCGGGGTACCTCGCGAGGTGCCCATGACGCTAGCCATGATGACCAAGGGCGCCAGTCAGGCGCCAGCCCGCGCAGTGTCCTCCTTTCCTCTTTGGTGCAAAGGGAGCAAGCGCAGGCGGGAGCATCAAGCAAAGGCATCCATTTCAGTGCAACGAGACCAAGACCAGCCCAACGGCGGGGGAGAATTCATTGTGGAGCCCAAGCAGGCGTCACCACCAGAGCCTTTGACAGGCGAGGACCAACTTTGGTCAGGATAAGTGTACCTGCTGTTCCCCTTCAAAATGGCCAATTATTGGTGCCCTTCCCGCTCAATATTTGGGAAGAGGCCCAGGGCCTCTGCCTATAAATAGGACTAGCCAACCCCAGGGTAGGGGATCCAAAATCTGGACCGGACCTACCAATTGGGATCCTCACCAAGAAACCAGTAGATAGAGCGATTGAACTCCTCCTAGCAGTTCGTCGCACTAGCCAAGAGCAGACCCTCGCGAGGCTGTTCTTCCTTGTATTGTTCATCATCAGCCCAAGAGGCAATCCACCACACACTGGAGTAGGGTATTACACCACAATGGTGGCCTCAACCAGTATAAATCTTGTGTCTCTTGTGTGTTCTGTTTGGTGGTTTAGATCCTAGCGATTCGGCGAGGAACAGGCAGTCAGAGGGTTGAATCTCCGCGCGCACCCCAGAGTTCGAACCTCAAGGGTCTGCCGGAACCCGAAATCCGACACCTGTGAAGCTCGTCGCCCAAAGAAAGGCCCAGTGCCTGTGAATCTTGCCGTCCAAAGAAAGGCCCGATGCCGGTAAAGAAGGCCCAATGCCTGTGAAGCTCGCCGTCCAAAGAAAGGCCTAGTGCTTGTAAAGAAGGCTCGGTGCCTGTGAAGTTTGCCTCCCAAAGAAAGGCCCAGTGCCTATGAAGAAGGCCCAGTGCCTGTGAAGCTTGCCGCCTGTGACACTCACATAATGATGAGTTGGGGCTGTACACGCCTCGGAGTCTCCGGAGCGCCGCCCTTGGGCCTCGGGGGCTCCCGCCCACGCCCAGTGGCAGCACTTAGCTCCGCGCTGGTGAGAAGACGTCGAAGACTAGACTAGGTGCCAGACGCGTTGTCGGTGTCAAAACCGGCGGATCTCGGGTAGGGGGTCCCAAACTGTGCGTCTAGGCGGATGGTAACAGGAGACGAGGGACACGATGTTTTACCCAGGTTCAGGCCCTCTCGATGGAGGTAAAACCCTATGTCCTGCTTGATTAATATTGATGATATGGGTAGTACAAGAGTGGATCTACCACGAGATCAAGGAGGCTAAACCCTAAAGCTAGCCTATGGTATGATTGTTGTAATGTATGTTGTCCTACGGACTAAAGCCCTCCGGTTTATATAGACACCGGAGGAGGCTAAGGTTACACAGAGTCGGTTGCAATGGTAGGAGATCTACATATCCGTATCGCCAAGCTTGCCTTCCACGCCAAGGAAAGTCCCATCCGGACATGGGACGGAGTCTTCAATCTTGTATCTTCGTAGTCTTGGAGTCCGGCGGACGATGATAGTCCGGCTGTCCGGACACCCCCTAGTCCAGGACTCCCTCAGTATCCCCTGAACCAGGCTTCAATGACGATAAGTCCGGCGCGCATAATGTTCGGCATTGCAAGGCGGGTTCCTTCCTTGAATAATCCAGAGAAGATCATGAACACCAGGATAGTGTCCGGCTCTGCAAAATAAATTCCACATTCCACCGTAGAGAGAATAAAATGTACACCAGTTCAATCTGCTGACGTATTATGCGGCGTGACATCACACCGCTACCAAGCCTTTGTTTGAATCGTTTTTTACTATACCACCTCAGCACGTTTAGCGAAGCGGTTTCCTTGGCACGTCTTGTCGAAGCAGAGATCGTGTTCCCCTTATTCCGGGATTCTCATCAATACGTTCGTGGGTAACCCAACCGTGCCCGTCGCCCCGCCTCCTCCATCGAAGGTGAATCCCGAACGGTCACAGAGACGACCCTTGGTATTTTTTCCCTTTATAAGAGGACCAAGGACCGTTCCTTTTCTTCAATCTCGCATCGAATCTCCTTGCTCCTAGTTCCAGCACCCAGAGCCCCAGATTCGAGTGCTTCGGATTCTCAATCATGTCCGGCTCCGACCTCCAGGGCCGGTGGATGCCCTCCTCCGTCACGGAGGAGGACATATTGAAGCTACGTGAGGCCAAGTACCTGGCCTACGAGATTTCGCACAGGTTGCCTGCCCAAGGGCAGGCCATGCCCGCCCCCGAGCCCGGCGAATACGTTGTCTTCGTACCCCACCTCCGTCGGGGTTTAGGCTTCCCGACGGACCCCTTCGTGAGAGGTCTCATGTTCTACTACGGGCTGGATTTTCACGATTTGGCTCCGGAGTCCATCCTCCATATCTCCGCATTCATTATCGTCTGCGAAGCCTTCCTCCGCGTCACTCCCCACTTCGGCATGTGGCTGAAGACCTTCAATGTGGAGCCGAAGATGATCGGGGGGCGTCAAGCGGAGTGCGGCGGGGCGGCCATAAGCAAAAAGGCCGATGCCCCGTGGCCCGAGGGTTCCTTCCAAGAGGAACTCGGACTGTGGTAGCAGGAGTGGTTCTATATCACCACTTCGAAGGGCAGCAAGCAAAAGCCGCCGTCTTCATTCCGCCCGGGACCTCCACGTCAACTGATGTCGTGGGTCAACCAAGGGCTCAATTGGGGGCCGTCCGAAGACGTGCCCTTATTGCAGGGCCGGATTCGAGACCTCCAGGCAAGGGAGATCAATCTGGTTGTGGTGATGCAGGTTATGCTAATTAGGCATCTTCTGCCCTGCAAACGCCGTCCTCTCCGTCTATGGGAGTTCAACTCGGAGGGACCTAGGATTCTCCAACACTTCGTGGGCGCGACACCCATGGAGATGTACAAGTTGTTCTTCGGACCGCAGGTGGCGTGTCCGGAATTGGCCGAGGACGCAGGCCTAAGCCGCAATCGCCCGGATACTCAGGTAAATAGCTGAGAGCCCGGACGTTCTGTTTATCTGTTTTTCTAGACTTCGCCTCCTGACCCATTACTCTTCACAGGAGTGGGTGGCGCGATCAAGGCTGATAAGGTGTCTGGCCCCCCTCCCAGAGACCGCACTGGAGCCCGTGCTGGTTAGAATGTTGGAGGTCGCACCCATAGAAGGGAGCGATGGGGAAAATAGAGGAGCTATTATTTCGCCCAAAGGGGCGTCCGAAGAGGGGGGAATCAAGAACCCCTCCTTCCAGGGAGAGAAGAGGACCGCCTCCGAGGATCCAGAGGCCAAAGCCCCTAAACGGGGGAAGAGATCTTCCCCGGGGGGTCCGGCGTCCGGGGAGAATCCGGACGCACAATCATCGCCGAAGAATCAGCCCTCCAGCGAGCCGTGAGTATGAAAAGGGGATTTCATTAGTAAGAAAATACCTCCATTTGTGCTTCTGTGGGTGAACGAAATTTTTATCTTGCAGTTCGGATTTGCAGCCTTCGCAGATGAGTTCGTCTTCGGGGGACCTTCTTCCGAAGATGATGGAGAGCGAAATGCCCCCGTCTGCTGCGCCATCAGATAAGGCAGACGAGCCTGAAGTATCGTCACGGAGGGTATCCCCGAGTCCGCTGGTATCGGGCCGGGAGAACTGAAGAATCTGCTTGAGAGGGCGTCCATCTCAGAAGATCACCGTGCGTTGATGCGCATGGTGATTGGAAGGATTTCGTCCGCCGAGAGCGGATTGCGTAATGCCGCTATGAGTTTGCTGGCGGGATTTGAGGTACGCGAAAGTGACGCACCTTCTATTTTTGACAGTTTTGCACATAAAAGTGTGCCCTGTATAGATAGTAGCCCCTGAGACTCGGTAGGTTGTCGAAGACGACAGCGTGCCGAGGATCAAAATCGCAAGTAATGAATGTCGCCGTTACTATGCAGGTGGCGGATAGTCTGAGGGCTAGCCGGACTAATGGGGTTGCCGAGTTAATGCGGCAACTTGACACAGCGGATGCGGACATCGCACTTGTCAACCGGCGACTTGATGAGTCGCAAGGTAAATGAGTTCTCCACGGTCGCTTTACTAATGGGGTCAAAGCCCTCCTCTGATAAATTATATGCTGTTATACAGACGGTGCTGCTGCTGTGGAGAGCCTTCGGGCCGAACTTGCTCAAGCTAAGGAGCAAGCCCGAAGGAGTGACGCGGCTGCCTCGAGGGCGGCCGAGGAGTTGAAAGCCGAAAGGGCTGCTCACTGCCTAAGCAGGGAAGAGGTGGCCGAATTGGCCGTGAAAGTAAAAGATGCTGCCGACCGCAATGAGGCTCTTGAAAAGGAGCGCTTATCGGAGCGGGAAGACCTGAAGAAGGCCACCGCCGAGGCCAAGGATGCCCGCTCTGCAATGCGGGCCATGAGGGAGGAGCTGCGCCAGGCCGGAGATATCGTGGCTGGCAAGCCTTATCTGCTGCGTCGCCAGTTTATGGATCAAAAGTATGCTCAATTTGATCGGCTGTGGAGTCCGGAGGATCCGTATATGGACTTAGCGGCAAGTGCGGCTGATGCCGTTGAGCACTTCCGGAGCCAGAAGGATCACAAGACGGAAGAGCTATTTTGGTCTCAATTCCATAGTCCGGATCGCTCACTTCCGTTGACCGACCGGTTGGCCGAATGGGCCGAGCTAAATAGATTATCCGGACTCGCCATGACTGACATCGTGGCTCATGTCTGGCCAGAGAGGCCCAAGGCGACGAGCTACTTCGGCTTACTGCAGCAATTCCTTGGAGCGGTGCCGCATATCAAGGAGATGAAGCGGTCGGCCTGCATCGAAGGCGCGCGGATGGCACTTGCCCGCGTAAAGGCGCATTGGACAGAGATGGATGCCACCGCTGTTGCCGCCCGGGGTTCGGATGAAAGCCGGCTCCCCGCCGAGCACTATTTCGGGGAAGTTATGTGTGGTGCTCGTGTAATAGAGTCGCAGTGCTCAAAAAATGTCACGTTCAAATGAACGTTTTAGCTTGTAAAACAATGAGTATGCAATAACTGCTTTTTGTACTTGTGCATCCCAAGTAGTAAAACTGCTCCTGAGCGGCCGTTTTCGTATACATTTGTATAACCTGAAAGATTGCAGTCTTCGGCTTCAGCCCCCACGCACAAGGTGCGGGGGTGTTCGCAAAAATAGCGCGTGTTCACACTTAATCCGACGTCTCGGTCCTGTTTAGGAGGTGGTAGCGTAGCAAACGAGGCAATCCGGACTATAATGCTTTATCACTTTCACTTAGCCAGTGGAGTTCGAGGGTGGGGCTACGATATAGCCCCTGGGGGCACCGCACTTCTCCGATTTCGGGGCGCGTGTGTGCCTGACCGGGAAACGGTCCTTCGTCAAAGCGGGGAATTCTAAACATTCCGGTAGTCGATCGAGTGGTTGACCAGTCTCTCGCTATATCATGACAGTCAGTTTTTGGCTTTCTCTACTGAGGTGCTCGCCCAGCCGAACTGGGGCACCATCGCAGTAGTTCTCCTGGTGCCGCGTTAGCCGATGATACAGACCGTAAGGCAGCAAAACACAGGAGCCAGGCAAACCCAACATTTGACCAAAGACATGATTCAGAGCTGATGCATATAATGCCTAAGTCGAGATGCCGAACACTCCCTAAGGTGTTCGGTCTTTTATGATAATGGGCAGAATAATGCCCTAAGCCCCTAGTGTCCATGTACGGGCATGGTCTTCTGACGCGGCCGATGCCAAAACGTCAGGCTCCGCTTTGGTTATAGGAAGAAACCAAGGGAGAATAACAACAAGAGACAGTAAAAAAGGTTTACGCAGGGTCTTAATCTGAAGAGAATCCTCGCAACGGGTCCCTACTACACGTCTGCGCCTGTGTCTCCGTTGTGCCATTATCCTGGACGGGTATGCATGTTGTTCATCTGTAAAAAGAGAGGAAAGTTTAGTTTGAAAACAATTCGTGCGAAAAAAAGGTATGTGTGAAAGAAAAAAATATAAACAAGCAAAGCGGGGTTTGAATGAACCCGCGGTTGAGTGTGCGCGTAGCCCCTTGTGAAGGGGTGTGCGGCTAGGGAGCCCCTAGCCTACTGATGCCGGACTCGTCTAACCGTGTCCGGGGTCTTTGGATGACCCTCGCACTGAGATGATGCCACGCGGACCGGGCATCTTGAGTGTAAGATACGCGTAATGTGGTATGGCGTTGAAACGGACAAAAGCCTTTCGTCCCAAGAGTGCTTGATATCCACTTTTAAATGGGACGATATGAAAGATTAGTTTTTCGCGCCGAAAGTTGTTCGATGGTCCGAACACGACTTCTAGTAATAGGGAGCCTGTGCACTTGGCATAAGGGCCTGGCGTCACTCCTTTGAAGGGAGTGCGGCTGTGTCGAATTTTGTTAGGGTCTATCCCCATCTTGCGGATTGTGTTTGAATACAGCAGGTTTAAGTCGCTGCCTCCATCCATTAGGACTTTAGTAAATTGTAATCCGTCGATTATGGGATTCAATATCAAGGAAGTCCGTCCCGCGTTTCGAACGCTTCTGGAATAGTCCAGGTGGTCGAAAGTGATTGGTTTTGAGATCCAATCTCTATGGTCTGCTGGGTTGGACCGTGCGAGGCTCTTTTTAGGAAGTGCCGCACTATTTTTCTGTATTATCACATGAAGTGAGTTTACTGCTTTGACCTCTTGTGGGAAAGTCTTTTGTTTTCCGGTGCTCTGCTGGTGGGGTTTATCTTCTTCGCTTGACACGTCGAGCCCCTTGTGTTCGGCGTTTAGTCGGCTGGACTGTTTGAAAACCCAACAATCCCTGTGGGTGTGGTTTGCAGGCCTTCCGGGGGTACTGTGGATTTGACATATCCGACCCAAAATCTTGTTTAAGTTGGACAACTCGTCGCTGTCATCCTTAAGAGGCGGTGTTTTGTTGTTTGGCCGTGAGCTTTTGAATCCGGCGTTGACTGCCGTGTTATTTGGTCTTTTCTCTTTATTCCGGCGCTGCTCTTTTCTGCGCCGTGATTTTCCGTTTCCATCTCTTATCTCGGATGTACTTGGGTCGCTGGTGCTGCATCTTGCTAGCCAGCTATCCTCTCCCGCATAGAAGTGGGTCATGAGGCTTGTTAGTGCGTACATTGTCCTCGGTTTCTCTTGGCCGAGGTGCCTGGCAAGCCATTCGTCTCAGACATTGTGTTTAAAAGCTGCTAAGGCTTCGGCGTCCGGACAGTCGACTATTTGGTTCTTTTTGGTGAGAAACCTGTTCCAGAATTTCCGCACTGACTCTCCGGGCTGTTGAGTTATATGACTTAGGTCATTTGCGTCCGGAGGGCGGACATAAGTCCCTTGAAAATTTGCTCTACACGCGTCCTCGAGCTCTTCCCAACTTCCAACAGTGTTTTCTGGGAGGCTTTTAAGCCAATGACGGGCTAGCCCTTTGAGCTTGAGGGGTAGGTATTTTATGGCGTGGAGATCATCTCCTCTGGCCATGTGTATATGTAGTATATAATCTTCTATCCAGACTCCAGGGTCTGTTGTTCTATCGTAGGCCTCTATGTTTATGGGTTTAAATCCTGCTGGGAATTCATGGTCCAGCACCTCATCGGTGAAACATAGTGGGTGTGCGGCGCCCCTGTATTTGGGTGTGCCGCTATCTTCGGACACTTGACGTGTTTCCTTGCTTCTTGGGGCCTTCTTCTTTGGCCCGTAGATGGACCTGGCTGGGCCATCTGTCCTTCCAAGTTCGTTGGTTGGTTTATGTGTGGCGCCGCTTTCAGAATTTGGCCTGCCATTCGGCCGTCTATCCAACCAGGCTGCCTCTTTATTTTTTGACTGTGGGGGCTCTATGGCCTCATCGTCGAATTCTGGTAGCAGCTTGCGCTTCGGGTAGCTCTTTGATTGGTGGCCATTGCCGTATTTATCCGCGGTTTTGAGTACTTTGCTCCACCTCTTTCTGAGTGTGTCTTCCGCTGTTTTGAGCTTCCGTTTTTCTTTCTTCAAGCTTCTTGCAGTGTTGACGAGTCTTTTCCGAAGGTTTTTACCTTCCGGCGGCGTGTCCGGCGTGAGATCGTCCGAACCGTCATTTTCGCCGGGCCTGGACTGATTATCTGACTCGTCCTGTTCGTACGGTTGCTTATCTACATGCTCGTCGTCCACTTTTGTGCCCTGCTGTAATGCGGGGTCCTTAGGAGCGTTGTTGTTGTCGAGGCGGGGCTTAGGGCGGCGTCTGTGCCGCTGTTTTGGTTGTTTGTCGGCGGGGTTATCCTCTGCCGCGGCCCGTTGGTCCTCGTTAATGCTCTCTTTTGGGGTATCCACCATGTATATGTTGTATGACAAGGTGGTCCTCGCGTGCCCTATAGGCGCTGTTTCTTGTTTGTCTCCGGCGTCGTCGTCTATAGCGTCGATGTCTTCGGAGTCGTAGTCTAGCATGTCGGTTAAGTCGTCGACAGTGGCTACAAAGTGGGTGGTGGGTGGGCTCTGAATTTCTTCGTCGCCCGTATCCCAACCATCCTGGGCATAGTCTGGCCAGGGCTCTCCTGATAATGAGAGATGCTTTAGTGAATTCAGGAAGTCGCCAAAAGGCGAGTATTGGAAGATGTCCGTGGCGGTGAATTCCATAACCGGCGCCCAATCCGATTTGGTTTGGTGGGGGCGCGGGAGGTTCGGAGTCCGGCAGGGAGTCCGACACCTCGGAATCACGAGTTTTGCGAGGGACGAGATTAGTGTTCGGCTCCATCGTCGTGATAGTTGAAGCCCCCGAGGCGGTGTCCATCCACCGATCCTCTATCTGGGCAATCGGCTCCGGACTAATGGCCGGAGCGGATTCGCGTGCGGCCACCAAGGCACTGTTCAGCAGCAGAGTTAGATCATGCCCATCGCAACAGTGCGGCGCGCTTGGCTGTGGCTCGGGTTCGTCGAAGATCAAGTCTCCACGGACATCGGCCGTGAAGTTTAGGCTCCTGAATCTGACCTGACGGCCAGGGGCGTAGCTTTCGATCTGCTCCAGATGACCAAGCGAATTAGCCCGCAGTGCGAAGCCGCCGAATACGAAGATCTGTCCGGGGAGAAAAGTCTCACCCTGGACAGCGTTGTTGGTTGTAGATGCCATCAAGCCTATCGGTGACGACACAGAGGAACTCTCAATGAAAGCACCAATGTTGGTGTCAAAACCGGCGGATCTCGGGTAGGGGGTCCCGAACTATGCGTCTAGGCGGATGGTAACAGGAGACGAGGGACACGATGTTTTACCCAGGTTCGGGCCTTCTCGATGGAGGTAAAACCCTACGTCCTACTTGATTAATATTGATGATATGGGTAGTACAAGAGTGGATCTACCACGAGATCAAGGAGGCTAAACCCTAAAGCTAGCCTATGGTATGATTGTTGTAATGTATGTTGTCCTACGGACTAAAGCCCTCCGGTTTATATAGACACCGGAGGAGGCTAGGGTTACACAGAGTCGGTTACAATGGTAGGAGATCTACATATCCGTATCGCCAAGCTTGCCTTCCACGCCAAGGAAAGTCCCATCCGGACACGGGACGGAGTCTTCAATCTTGTATCTTCGTAGTCTTGGAGTCCGGCGGACGATGATAGTCCCGCTGTCCGGACACCCCCTAGTCCAGGACTCCCTCACGCGTCTTTTCATTTGCTTTCCGCAGTTGGCTTGTTTTCCATTGCTTGGACCTTTATTGAAGTTGCTTCTTGTGTTGTTTGCCGTCTCCTGCCCCTGTTCTCTATTTTCGACCTTTATATTGCCTACTCCCTCTCTCCCGCAACCTCACGAGGGGGCTGCGTGGGTGCCCTCGTGAGATCTTTCTCGCCTAGTTTTCGCGAGGCTCTCTCGATTAGGTGCACAGCAGGAGCACCCCTCCCGGTCCGTGCCCCACGGGCATCGCGACACCAAGCACCGGGCCCCAGCCGGCACCCCTCGCGACGAAGGTTCGGAAACTACTCCCCCAACTGACCTTTGCAGGTCTTAAGACGCCCGACGAGGCCTCAAGTGGCTACCTCGCGAGGTGAAAACTATTGCAAACATCCCGAGATAAGTTGTTCTTACACGCATGCACATAACCGCAACGACATAACACAACAAAGGAACAACGAATGTAGCACGATAATTAGGGGATCATAGTTCGTTGAACGCCCCCACAGGGCTCCATACTTCTGTCTCTCTCAATGCAGGAAAAGGAGAAAAACAAAATAAAGTAGCGCACAGCTCGCGAGAAGGGATCCGTGTCACCCTCCTGAGCTCAATCCGACCCCGCCTCGCCCTTCACCGGGGTGCAGTGACGGGACGACCCGCTACCACCCTTGAAGCAGGCGGGGCGGCGTGGTGGCTAATCGCGGCCACTGCTGGAGGAGCTGTCGCCGGAGGAGGAGCCTCTGAATCTCGATGGGCTGCAGTCGCTGCCGGGGGCTGGTTAGCCTTCACCCTCATCACAGCCGTCGCCAAGGCCAAGCACCCTGTCGCCGTCATCGTCTTCAGGGCAACACCCAGCACATCCGCCATCTTCTCCGAACACCCTCATGTAGAAGGTCACATCGCCATCGAACTTAAAGTGGAGGGTACACCGCCTGCCCAGGCCACGCGCGCGGGAAAACACCTGCCAGCCCAAGGCCAGGGCCACGTTCCCCATGGCAGAAACCTCCACCGCGACCCAGGAGGCCCTGCTACAGCAGCCCTCCGCCTGCAGCCAGAGCCCGCCAGGGCCACCGAGCGGCAGTTCACCAGCGAAAAAGCGAGGGAGCTGGATCCAGTTGCCGGGCGGGTTGTCCGTCGAATGGAAGTGCGGCCGGGGAGGCTGCGCAGTCACGACACACCTTCCTCCACCAACTAGGCTGCTTCGATACGGGCGTCCATCACCGCGCGAAGGACCACCACCATGACCACGGGAAGCTGTGGCGGGGGTTGCAGGATGCTTGCGAGGGCGGCCTCGGCCACGCTTGAGCGGGGGAGAGCCAGGCCCTTCCTGGCGAGCCTTCCCCTTCTCCGCGGTAGAGAACCTCTTAGGAGGTGCCATGGGAGATGTTGCAAGTAGCGGACGCGAGGAGGAAGAAGAAGCGGGAGGAGCAACAAGAGATGAACTACGAGCGGCAGAGAACCTCTTTATTATGACTAACTTTTTATATAGTATAAAAATATACAAATTCATAGTGCGGAATAAATATCATTGTGGGCACCATGCAATGCAAATTAGCGTTCCATGTAACTTTGTAATGTTGTATATATGCAGAAATTCTAAAATAATTTTTTGGCCACACTTTATTCAAAAGGAATGTTGTATGCGAAATAAATGTGAAGAGAGGGCTTTTTAGATCAATGGGGTACGTGATGTAACATGTGTGAATGTGTAGTTGATGCATTTGGCAGGGCCTAGAGAGGTGTTTGTGTGTGTGTGTGTGTATTACGTATTCGAGAGATGCATGGATAGAGCGGCCAGTGGGGGGGCGTGGGAGAGATAGCACGAGAAATGAGAGTGGTCTAAAGAGAGAAAGACGAATATGACATCACGGCGAGAGATTCCCTTGAGTGTGTATATGCAAGGGGGGAGGGGATAGAGGCACCTGGAGAATTTTTTTGTGTGGTGTCTGTGTTGATATGTGTGGGTGTGAGAAGATAACGAGACGTGGGGGTAGAGGGTGTGTCAC
This sequence comes from Triticum timopheevii, assembly GCA_963921465.1. NCBI lineage: Eukaryota > Viridiplantae > Streptophyta > Magnoliopsida > Poales > Poaceae > Triticum > Triticum timopheevii. The sequence goes on along the minus strand of OY997262.1, from coordinate 270,930,579 downwards.
CGCTTGAGGTCCGGTGGGTCGAGGTGAGGCCCTTCATTCGGTTCTGTCCTGCGCCACATTGGTCGACCCGTGACGCATTTAGGGAGACCCATGGATGACTAGTCGTACAAGACAAGGATAGCAGATTTGTGAAGGACTCTATGTCCACTGACAAAGCCGGCTAGGATTTGTAACCCTAGGTTCTCGAACTAAGGTAACACCTTATCTCTGATATTACTATTCATCCAACCTAACTTTAAGGGGCATCCTACAGAATGCTCTGCTAGAATCATACTCGTCGATTAGGAAGAGAGGTGTGAGACAATGCGTGAGAGACAGGCCTAAAGATAATGTGCGTATAGGAGACACGTAGGCAGGTCTATGTATATAGAAAGGGTCGATGGGGATTGTGTGTGTGTATGCTTGAGAGAGGAAGAGTGCTTATGATAAAGGTTAGTGAAAACAGTCGTAAATGGTTACGAGAGGGAGGGAGGGTTATATCGAGAGCATGTCTGCGAGAAAGACATCTTGGGAGAGAGTGTGTGAGCATGTGTGAGAGACCACCGAAGGAGAGTGAAACTACGCGTAAAAGACTGATGTACACATTGATTAAAGATATAAACTGTATCCAAATATTAGGATGGGATCATGATATTTGCAATTCGCGTAAGGAACGGTCATTGATCCATCAGACATCTAGATTTTATCGAATTTGAGCATGTCTATGTTATTATTCGACACAATTGATCCACATAGTTAGTATTTTGAAGTCCAGACAATGCATCGCTTTAGCAATCGAATATAAACGTGAGTATAGTTCATGTTGTGTGTGTAAAGCACATTATACATATGAAAGATACACAATGAACATTATAAATAGCTACCTATGAACTAGCATAGATTTGTATTCAACTTAAGGTGGTTTAAAAAATTGAATTCAACATGAAGTCCATTCAATTATTTGACTTTGATATCATGGCATTTGTAAATCATACATAAATTATGGGGGCACCAATCTTTGCTTTGATTTTGTACATAATAGCATAGGTAGTCGTGTACAAAATAGATTCAATTAGCTCCTCCATTCCAAAACAATCATAGTTATAGGATTTTCAAGTGTCAAAATTTCAAAAAGAAGCGGATAATTTAATGAGGTTTTCAAACATACAAGGTCAAATTTAAAGTTGTCTATTTAGGTCAATCCTCAAAGTTCAAGAGTACTCTAAACGTGTATGCTTGTGTTTCAAAATTTCGAATGAAGCGTCAAATGAGCCTATACTTGCTTGAAACCGCATGAGACCAACGTGTGGTAGTACAAGGAAATTACTTTTCTAATAACTCTGACCTGTGAAACCTACCGGCCTGACGTCCAAAGGTCTAAACCGGGGTAGGTTTGTAGCTTCATCTAGACACCACGCAACTGCCTCGTAAAAACATTCATACAGAATGGTTGCCTAAGCACACATGCGTGTGGCCGAAATTGCTCCCGCCCACTATTTGGGACACCTGGGATTGCCATCCTACCCCCGACCACCAGTAGGTCCAAAATTTAAGAGGGGGGCAAAGTTTGTACTTCCCCAAAATTCAAACAAGCGCGTCCCATCTTCTGTTCAAAAGAGCCAAAAACAAGCGCGTCCCAGACCGAAACATGGTTTTCCCTTAGCTCCCCCTCACCCCCGCCCACCCATCCAATTCCCCATTCATACTCCATGGGCGCTAAAACTACCTCTCCACCAGCCGCGAAACCCCGGTGTCCTCCGTCCGCCACCCCATCCCACCCATCAACCGCCGCCCTCCTCCATCACGCCGGAGCCAATACCCCGACATCGTCGTCCACCGCAACCTCAAACGCAACGCCCTCCACGGCTAGTAGTTGAAGCCGAAGCCGAGATGTCCGTACCCGAGCCAGTTCAACCACGTCGTCCTACACCGCACCGCTGCCATTCCAACTTCGCCACCGTCCATCACACCGGAGCTGTTCCTGCTACGCCGTCCTTCGCCGCCTTGGATTTGCTTCCCCTCCGCCAATATACGACCACGGCGACACAATCAACAATTTGGCCATGGGTTTGTCCAAGGATCCACCAGCCTCCATAACATCGGTTCCCTCTGGAGAAAAAACAAGATCGCCGCGACATATGGAGGAGACCACACTAGCAACCGATAAGGGTACTCCTCTTCCCTTATTCGTGCAAATCTTATGTGTGTGCTTGCACGGTATTCATCCCACAGAAGACACTAGTTGACCGCTTGTTCTTGATACTAGATGTTCCTAGTAACTCGCGATGCACAAGGTTTCTCCTCATATACTATTTCACCTTATCTAGAGGTCCATCGCCCCCTGGATTCAAATTCCTGGTTAGTTGATTCCCAATTAACGGAAGCATTTCCCGGCGTAACAGGCGCTAGTCCACCTATTACGCCGTGGAAGCAGTGCCTCGATGTTTATCTTAGGGGCTGGTGGGGCCTAGAGCTACTGGCGCCCGATCTGGAGGTCGGTCGGGATTAAAAGGATGGCCTGGGGGTGCTGCCAAGCACGGCAGTGGTGTGAGGTCGAGGGGAGGGCGGGGCGCTGGAGGCAGGGGTCTGGGCCGGTGGTCGCTGGCGGTTCGAGAAAGATCATCAACAGTGACTGGTGGGAGGTAGACGAAGGCCATCGGCCCGTTCCTTATAGATCGGATGGTTCATAAAAAAATCGACTGACCTATTTATTTTCAGTCGACTGTTATCTTGATATGACCACATGTGGTGGTGTGCTGGAGGAGTATCTGCAATTCCTGTGCTCATATATTACAAAATCATTTGGAGTAGAATCTAATTTTGTTTGCCAGGAAATGTTGCAGAGCTATCATATGTCTCCTGTCATTTATTTTTCAGCCACCTGCTATCTGCTACTTTTACAGTGCACTAGTTCTGCACACACTTCACCCATACTCTCACTATTGTGTTTTTATGCAAGGGTATTTCAGAGTCTGCCTCGAGAGAAGCAGAAAAGAAAAGAGAGAAGTCGCTCCATCTTGGTATGCGGGTAGGCAAGGCACGTTACAGTGCTATAAAGGGTGTAGTGTCAGCAGATGGAGACGGTAAACGTAGCTGTGGAGTTGATGACCTCACTCGGAATGAACCACCATCCCAGGTGCTTTCTTAAACTTCGCGGTGTCATATGTGGTTGCATGTTCCATATGGTGTCTAGCTTGTATTCGAAAGGCCGAAGTCGGTCTTTATTAAGATAAGAAAAGATATTTTTTAATGAACCACCATCCCGTGAGCACCAGAAGACAAATAGCTAGTCAGGACACTGGCCGAGCCAGTGACAAGCCTAGCACAGACAGGCATCACCTAGAAGCCAACTAAAAAGCCATGATAGTGGCGAAGCAGTCCGCCTCCCACCAGGCTCTCAGGTCCTAGATGATCATGCTCACCACTCCAGTCGGATGTCTAGCTTGTATTGCTTCCAATTTGGTTAAATTGCATTTGCTTAGCTTACACATTATACCTTTGAATATGACATGCCTTTCTGTTTTTGGTACATACTAGTACATCTGTCTACTAACCATGTTCTTACAACAAACTAATGTTCTTGTGTATCCCTCATCAATCACTTATGATGAGGCAGTCAGGCAAGTGGACTACTCCTCTTTTAAAGAATGCAACGTCAGCCTCCTGACATGATTCTCAAGAAACAACAAGGCTAGATGAAGATAGTGAATGCAGCTCTGTAGTTGATTAGCGCATTTCCCCTACACTAGCATCGCAGGTGCTTGCTCTAACTTGGCAGCGTGATATGTGGTTGGATGTTGCATATGGTGTCTAGATTGTAATTCTTCCAATCTAGTTAAACTGCATGTGCTATTCTGCTTAGCTTATACATTATACCTGTTAAAGTGACATGCCTTCTTGTATTTAGTACATAGTACATCTGTCTATTAAGCATGTCCTTACATAAAACTATTGCTTTTTTGTATCCCGCATCAATCAATATGACGAGACACCTTTAGTATATGCAGTGTGATATTAGTTGCATCTTTCATATGATTTATAGCATGCGCTGCTTCTAATTTGTTGAAATGCCATTTATGATGGGACACTTTTAACTTGGCAGAGTCATATTGGTTGCATCTTTCATGTGGTGTCTAGCTTGCATTGCTTCTTATTTGTTGGAATGGTTTCCGCTTAGTTTACACAAATAGTTGTGAACATGTCACGCCATCCTATTTTTCGTACATATTACATCCTGGTATCATGTGTTTGCCTTACATCAAAGTAGTGATTGTCATTATCATGCATGAATAAGTTCTGAAGAGAGAATTTTATTGCTTTTTCTTGTCAGTTTTACTTGACAATTCAAAATCAATAAAGCGAAAGGAAGTTAGCAAGGCAGCGGATAAAGGTGCTCCTTCCAAATGGAGGGCCTCTACAGATTCTACTCCTCCATCCCCCCAAGATGACTTGCAAGTCAACACATGCATACACACTCAACGTAGCTGTGTTGATGATGAGCACGTCTCACCTAGTGCACCATCACCGGTGCTCGCTTTAATTTGGCACTGTTATATGTGGTTTCATGTTATTCTTGATGTCTAGCTTTTATTGCTTCTAATTTTGTTGAATTACACCTGCTTACTTTAGACATTATTCTTGAATAAGACACGTGTTCCTGTTTCTAGAACATACAATATCTGTCTATCACACCATGTTCTTACATCAAATTACTACCATTGTGTAACCTGCAACAATCACTTATCATAAGACACATTTGACTTGGGAGTGTGATATAGGTTACATCTTGCATTCTTTTCTAGCTTGTACTACTAATTTGTTGAAATAATATTTTTGACGAGACAGTTTTAAATTGGTAGAGTGATATTCATTGCATCTTTCATATGGTGTCTAGCTTTCATTGCTTCTAATTTGTTGAAATGCCTTCTCCTTAGTTTACACATCATAAGCTGTGAATATGTAATCCTATGAATATGCAATGGCACTAGTGACGAGAGACCTCTAACTTGGTAGTGTGATGTTGTTTGCATCTTGCATATGATTTATTTTTTGTACTGCTTCACATTTGTTTAAACGCCATTTATGATAAGACACCGTTAACTTGGCAGAGCGATATTTGTAGCATCTTTCATATGGTGTCTACCTTCCATTGCATTCCTTCTAATTTAGTGAAATGTCTTCTGCTTAGTTTATAGATCATAGTTCTAGTTATCTCTTCCGTCCCGTTTTTCCTACGTATTACATCCTCCTATCATGTGGTTGTCTAACATCAAAGTTCAGTTCGTCTGTATCACGCATCAAGTTGTTCTGAAGAACTAAATTGTTATTCATTTTTCTTGTTGGCTTGACTTAACATGGCACAGAGAAGGAGGAAGAAACACATAATGGCAGGGAATGGGAAGATTCTGCTGGTATGATGGTGCAATAGAAGGTCAAAGTCCAGCGGAAAATTCTACAAACATGGTATCCCATGCTACACAAGCTGCAGAAAAAGCCAAACAGAAACAAATAGCTGCCACCAAACAAGCAGAGACAACCATAGTTCTTGCAACACCTTCCACAGTACTACCAGCTGCATGAGTTACTCATGCGTTAACTGAGCTAGCAGCACGTTCCCAAGCTCCCTTGCCACCTGACACTACTTCGCAAGCACTCTTGACACAAGAGAGTTGGCAAGATCAGATGAACCTTGTGAGCTTCAACAGCAAGAAGGTAGTTGCTGGAGTCAAGCTACAGTTGCATGCTTCTTTATATGTAGTCTCACAGTTTGGTGTACACTAACACTTCCTATGTTCGTTGTTGGACTAGAACCTAGGTGCAAGAGGAAACAAACATCAGGGATAATGCTTGATAGGTTAACTAAATCAAGAGGAGGAAGAATGGAGATCCATTTTGAGGTAGGTTTAAGAAGGCCACATGATGCTACAGAGTCAGCCAAGTTAGTATCAGAGGCAACGGTTGCTGTGAGGTGTCATGTATGTATCCTCCCAACATGGATTCAGTACAGGAATGACAAAGACGAAACCCAGTTCAACACCTTCCTTGACCATTTATCTGTAAGTATGGTTGTGTATGGAAACTAGTAATATCGTCTTGCTCTGTCCCATACTTTCGAGGTTGTTGATAATGAGACTCCCATAATTTTTAACAGATGAGGTTCAAATTGGATAGCAAAGATGATGCAACCAGACAAGCTTGCACCTATTTTTTCAAGTCTGCTCTGCAACAATATCGGTATAACTTGAGGAAAACTCACTTTGAAGGCAAGGCTAACAGTGAACTTTCCGAAACATCTCAAGTGGAAAATATATCAGATGAAGACTGGAGAAGCCTCATTAAACACTGGTCTGATCCGAAGTATTAGGTACATTATATATATGTGATCAGATCACATGTTGAAGTCCTATTTACGCATGTGCCACACAAATCTATCTTCTTGTAGGTGAACTGTGCAAAGAAGAAGGCCAACCGTACGAAAGTGAAATTCCAACAAACGACATGATCTCGTAGCTATATTGCACACTGCGAGGCTCTTGTAATTAGCTGATGCTTCACTCTTTTTGCTGTACCACATTATCAGATCTATATTGACTTGTTCCAAATGCAGAGGAAAGCCCGCAAGGACCAAAAAGTACCTGAACCAAATGCTGTGGAAATCTTCAAGGTCTGTCACACCAGCAAGAAGAAGGGCATGACCACACCAGTCAAAGCCCCTGTTGTAAGTCCTTAATCCTCATGCCTTTTAGCTTCTACTACTCTGACTTGTGCCTTCAACTGCATGGTTTGCAACCAATGTCTATTACTCTTTTCAATTTTATACACAATTGTCTTAGCATATCATTGCACCTTACAAGGTTTAAAAGAGAGGAGTGATGTTCCTTTGATCTTGACATGTAATCTATTCCGTGCTAGACTTGTCCACACAACGTTACAATTGTTTGTTTGTCTGTTCTCAGTTGTTTTGTGATATGAATGATGTCATACTATGCTTACCATATTATAAACTTCGTGTCTTTCTCCTTAGCCCTCAATACAATGTGAAGAAATAAACAATCCATTAGCGATAGTACATGGTCATATGTTTGGAACCTGGTTTTATTATGTACTTTGCAATAACATACAACTAATATTTTACATGGGTTCACTAGAATAAGTTTTGTATATAGACCAAAGCTATTTTGTTTGGTTTTGCTGCCTCCTTAATATCTTCTGTTCTGGTACTACTAATGTAAAAACTCAACTTTTCAGCAAGCTATGGAAAAAATGGTGGAACCGCCACCTTCTGAAGGTGGCGAGGCAACTAAACCACAATGTTAGCTCTTGCTGCAGTGGGTCAGTACCTGTCCACTAACAGTGCCAAAAGCATGTTCCTGCGTAATACTAGGTTGGCTGTTAAGGCAATCTCGTCCAAACTGCCTCATGATCAAGATATGCAAGCTCAAAACAATGTTGTATCTGCGCTCAAGACACAAGTCCACTCCCTAACAGAGACCCTTTGTGAAACAAGGAGAGACATTGTTCGATGTCGTCAAGATATGCATGGTTTTGAAACCAGACTATCAGACATTTGATATGTTGTTCAGGAGCCTAGGAGAAATGAAGGCGAAGGTTATGGTGCTCCATCGGACAATACAACATGAAAACATAACAGCCAAGTCAAATGAACTGAGCTTCTGAACTTCTAGTGGTGCATTTATCTGCTAGACTGTTAACTGTTATGCCAACCTTCCTTTTGTTTTATAGTTGTAATTTGTTTTGGTGCGATACAAAATTTGTTCTTAACATGCAGCTACCGGCTGAAGAAAACAGCAAGCCATTTTTCTATAGTGCTTGGTGTTCCCTATATTTGCACTGGTGGCGATCTTTGATGCCGAGTGGATGTAATCTATGCAATTGCCTTAATAGCCTAGCGTTAGTTTCGGCCTTATTTATTTCCTAGTCTTCTTTTTCCCTGGTTTGGTAGTGGCCGCAACAACCATGGGCCATATACGGACCGTGGTAACGTTGACCCTGCTATGGGCCATAGGATCCATGGGTCTCCTATGGGTCGTCGATAAATGGGCCTCTAACAGGGTCGTAGAATCGGTGGGCCTCAGGCCGTCGGATAAATGGGTCTACATGGGCCATAAACGGGCGTAATTGGTATCGGCCCAGCATGGTAATGGGCCATTAACTGGCCGGAGGACAGGAAATGCTTAATTCTATCACAGACATAATGGGCCGTTAATGGGCCGGAATATAGGACGGGCTGGAAACAGCGCAACGGGTTAACAGGCCAGAAACGGGCCAACTATTGCCACGGGCCGAATTTGGCCCATTAGGGGAACATGCCAGGAATAGGCCAGAAGTAATCGAGGGCCGAAAAGGAGCCCAAGAACGTATGGGTCGTCAATAGGCCGAAAGCTAACACGGGCTGGAAACGGCCCATGTGAATCACGGATCGTTAACAGGTACAAACAAATTTACTGTTCATACATAGGCCGAAAGGGCCTAAAGACACAAAGGCCTCATATGGGCCGAAAGACGCCGTGGCCATACATAGGACGAAAGTGAAACGACTGGTGTTATATTCGATGGCCCAAATGACGTTGTTGGGCCGATTTCCGTTAGTCCCTAACGGGCCGTGAGTTACCGGGCCGTAAAATGGGCTACTTGCAAAGAGACCGTTAACATGCTTTTCAGGGGCCAGCCCGTTAACTTTTGACCAAGTCAAACGGGCCGACTTTGTAAGCTAAATGGGCCAGTGGTGGGCCTTCACATGGGTCTACATATCATAGGCGCCTATCTAACCCACTGACAAGCTGACACGTGTTCATCCGGCCAATCAGAATTTTACACGTGGAAATTTCCCTTTGGTCCGGGCTGTTAACGGGTTATCGGATCCAAAACCCGACCCAATAGCTTAACGGTGTTCCATTACGGTGGATGCCACATTTCGGTCACCCTTGACGAAAGCACTTCTGTGACGCGCGATTTATCATCATGGAAGTGGACACTTCCATGATGATAATTTTTTGGTGATGTTATGGAACACTTCTACGACAGCAGAGATATGACTATCTTGATTATGTCATAAAATCGTCATGGATGTACATGCATGACAAAAAATGTGACCTACTGTGACAAACATGTATCATCATGGAAGTGTATTTTTTTGTAGTGGCAGCGCAGATTCGCTCCGCCACGCGCGCGGGTCATCCTTCGCGGGCTCTTCATCAAGCCGTCACGCTGGTCACCCGATCCACCTGCCGCCGTGCTCCTACGCTGGTTCAAGCACTTCCTCGTCCTCCTTCTGCCCTGGTCGTCAACGAGGACCTACCTCAGGGTTTGGCAGTGACACCAGGGGACGTAGGTGGCCGAAATCACGGATCAGGAGACCCACACTCGGCGGTGGCTCGGGAACTTCCACACGGTCGAGCTCGCGGCCATGGTGTATGACTGCTAGCATGTCCGCTACCATGGCGCGGTGGCCCAGCTGAACTTCCCCTTCGGCATGACTCCGGTCCACCTTGTCTACCAGAGCCGGGGGTAGTGAGATTGGCTATGGCACGGGAGCACCATGAGGTGAGGGATTGCCCTGAGACCGAGGCCGCCACCGAGGCCTACATGAAAGAGCTCCGTAGGGAGCACCCGGAGCTCGTGGAGGCGGAGCGGATGATGTTTGCCGATGCCGGTGTTGGGAATCGTTGCATGGAAAACAAAAAAAATTCTATGCCCATGCAATGATCTATCCATGGATATGAATAGCAACGAGGGGGAGAGTGTGTCTACGTACCCTCGTAGACCGTAAGCGGAAGCGTTTAACAACGCGGTTGATGTAGTCGAACTTCTTCTAGCTTCGACCGATCAAGTACCGAATGTACGGCACCTCCGAGTTCTGTACACGTTCAGCTCGGTAACGTCCCTCTGCTTCTTGATCCAACAAGACGTTGAGGTATGAGATGAGTTCCGTCGGCACAATGGCGTGGTGACGGTGATGGTGAAGTGATCTCCACATGGCTTCGCCTAAGCACTACGAAGATATGACTTGGGGTGTAAACGGTGGAGGGGGGTGCCTCACATGGCTAGCCAATTGTCTGGTGTGTGATAGGGGCACCCCAACATATATATAGGTGGGAGGCGGACGGGAGGCTCCTAGGAGGTGCCCAAGTAGGCCGAATCCTACTTGAGGTCTCCCCTTGGGCGGCACCCCCTGCCATATTTGCCGGAAGGGGAAGGAAAGAGGAGAGGGAGGCCGAATCCCCCCTTTCCTTTCTCTTCCCCTCTTTCCTTCTCCCCCTGGTTCGGTCCATATGGGGGCGCACCAGCCCCCGGTGGCTCGTGTCTTTCCCCTCTTGGCCCATAAGGCCCATATGTTTTGCCGAGGGTGCCCGGAACCCCTTCTGGTGACCCGATATGTACCCTGTATCCTCCGGAACACTTCCGGTGTCCAAATAGTATCGTCCTATATATCAATCTTTACCTATTGACCATTTCGAGACTCCTCATCATGTCCGTGATCTCATCTGGGACTCCGAACAACATTCGTTCACCAAAATCACATAACTCATATAATACTATTTCGTCATTGAACGTTAAGCGTGTGGACCCTACGGGTTCGAGAACTATGTAGACATGACTGAGACACCTCTCTGGTCAATAACCAATAGAGGAACCTGGATGCTCACATTGGCTCCTACATATGTCGGCGTTCTGGGAACGTGGGTCCCCAGACTTGCCTGCCTGCGGCCCGCAGCGTGGCTCAAGCGGTGGCCCAGTACGGCCCGTCTTCATCAATCCAAGCTCAAGACCCTCGCGAGGGGCCAAGCCTCGTGGGGCGTACGACACAAGGCCTCCTCAGGGGTGGCCTCACTAGGCAGGCTCGCGAGGAGGCGGAGAGATCAAGGCAAGGGGTACCTCGCGAGGTGCTCATGACGCAAGCCTTGACGATCGAGACCAGGCAAGCGCCAGCTTGTGTAGTGTCCTTGTTTCCCCTTTGGTGCAAAAGGAGGTAAGTGCAGGCGCAGAGTACCGAGGCATCAAGCAAAGGTTTCCATATCAATGCAACAAGACCAAGACCAGCAGAGCGGCAGGATGGAGGTCAGCGTGGAGCCCAAGACGGTGTCATCACCAGTGCCTTTCGCAGTCAAAGACCACCTTTAGTCAGGATAGCTTGTACTAGTTGTTCCCTTTCAAAATGGCCATTGTTGGCTCCCTTCCTGCTCAATATTTGGGGAGAGGACCAGGGCCTCTATAAATAGGATTAGCCACCACCAAGGCAACCCCGGCCGATCTGGGACCAAATCCTTCCCAGGCAGAACACTACAAGAACACCTCTCGCGAGGCTATTCTTCCTCTGTACTGTTCATCATCAGCCCACGAGGCAATCCACCACACCACACTGGAGTAGGGTATTACACCACAACGGTGGCCCGAACAAGTATAAATCTTGTGTCCCTTGTGTTGTTCATTGTTCTAGCTTAGAATCACGATGAGGTTTTGGGGCATAGATCGGTAGGGAGAAGATCTTCGTGCGCACCCCAGAGTTCGAACCTTAAGGGTTTTGCCGGAACCCGATATCCGACATTTGGCGCGCCAGGTAGGGGTGCGCCGGAACTCTCCCTTCCATCGGCTCGCTCTCCACTGACACCGCGCTTCACCCCCATGGCGGACAACGCGCCTCCAGCTCTGACGGATGATGCCAGCGCTGGGCCAGGGGGCTCCGAGCCTTGGCCCCCACCTTGCGGCAGGTACGGTGGCCACGCAAGTTCAAGCAAGAGATGCCGCCGCGTTATAACGGCGCGATGGATCCACTGGTTTTTCTGCTAGCATACGAGGAGGCCGTCCTCAAGGCCGGCGGCGACGATAAGGCCATGGCTAACTGGTTTCCCATGGCCCTCACCGACGTACCGCGCGCTTGGCTGCTCAACCTACCAACATCCTCCGTTGCCTCCTGGGAGGAGCTATGCAACTTCTTCCCCACCCAGCACGCGGGGCCGGCGCCCCCGGTTGTCGCAGCTCTCCTGGGCGGCTCGCAGGCGCCACCTTCAGACCGTCATACCAAGCCATTCTTCCGCCAGATCGGCGCCGCTCTCGCGCAGCAAGGAGCTCCTCCGGGTTGGGCGGCACCCAAGGCCGACCTAATCTTTGACTTGGACGACCACCCTGTCAACACCGCCTGCTCGGGTGCGCTCCCGATGCTTTGCATGCCCACCATCTGCCAGGTGGCCGTCACCAAGACCCTCATCAATGGCGGAGCCGGCCTCAACATGCTCTCGGTGGAGGCCTTCAGCCTCCTCCATGTACCACTGGAACGGCTCCGAGCCAGCAAGCCCTTCTCAGGCATCAGAGGCGGTTCCTCCAGCTCCCTTAGGCAGATCCGCCTTCCTGTGACCTTCGGCACCCACTACAACTACCGCACAGAGCTGATCGACTTCGACATCACCCATGTTGGCCTTTCGTAAAACCCCATTCTCGGATACCCGGCTCTGGCTCAGTTCATGGCAGCGACCCATCCAGCCTACAACCTCAAGAAGACGCCTGGGAGCAGCGGCGTCCTCACCATAGCAGGAGATACCAAGGACACTCTGCGGGCTCTCAAGCTCGCCCTCAAGACAACCGCAACAACACAGCCTGCCGGAACGGGCACTTCCAAGGCCAAGGGGGCTGCACCGACCAAAAAGAAGTAGCTGTTCACCCAGGACAAGGCAGAGACCAAGCAGGTGCCAATTGAGGAGGACGGATCCTCAGGCGCCACCTTCACCATAGGTGCCAACCTTTACCCCAACCAAGAGGAGGCGCTCGTGAAGTTCTTGCACGCGAACAAGGATGTGTTCGCATGGGAACCGAAGCAGCTAGTGGGGGTCCCGAGAGAGGTAATAGAGCATCACCTGAATGTGTGCCCCAATGTATGCCCCGTGAAGCAGAAAGCAAGGCGGCAGTCCACCGAGAAGCAGGCCTTCCTCGTCCAAGAAACCCGCAAGCTGGAGGCAGCAGGTGTCATTCGCGAGGTTCGCTACCCCGAATGGCTGGCAAACCCCGTTGTTTTGCCGAAGAAAGGGGGAAAGGAGCGCATGTGCGTCGACTTCACCATCCTCAACAAGGCATGCCCCCAAGATCCGTTCCCGCTTCCCCACATCAACCAAATTGTTGACTCGACCCGGAGAAGTGCGTGTTTGGTGTTCCTTTAGGCAAACTTCTGGGCTTCCTCATGTCCCATAGAGGGATTGAGGCCAACCCGGAGAAGGTCAAAGCAATTGAAGACATGAGTCCACCACAGACCCCCAGAGAAATGCAGAAGCTGGCAGGGCACGTGACGGTGTTAGGGCGCTTCATCTCCAAGCTGGGAGAGCGTGCCCTGCCTTTCTTCAAGCTGTTGAAGAAGAAGGGCTCGTTTGAGTGGACACAGGAGGCTAACCAAGCATTCCAAGTTCTCAAGAAGTATCTGACCAGCCCTCCTGTGATGGTGGCACCACGCCCTCTCAAGCCCCTGGTGCTCTACCTCGCCACCACACCTTACTCCACCAGTGCGGCATTAGTGTGGTTCAGGAAGAGCGCCAGGCCAAGAATGCATCACGACTGGCCACAGCCCCGGCCGTGGCGGCGCAAGACCAAGGAGGCCCCGCGAAGACCATGGTCTTGGCAGACGAGGACTAGCCCCAGCAGGAGGATGCCCCCAGGGGTGAAGAGACCGCGCCAGGCATCCAGGCGCTGGGGGCTTCATCACCTCAGGAGGCATCAAACCCTTCGGAGGGCGCCGACCTCGTCGCCACACCTGCCCTTGTCAAGAATCCGGTGTACTTTGTCAGCATGGTGTTGCGGGATGCAAGGGCACAATACCCTATGCCCCAGAAGCTCTTGCTCGCGCTGTTGGTAGCTTCGCGTAAGCTGCAGCACTACTTTCAAGGTCACCCCATCAAGGTCGTCTCTGCCTACCCATTGGAAAGGGTACTCAGGAGCCCCAACTCCGCTGGAAGGGTCGCTGAATGGAACATCGAGTTGCAAGCGTTTTAGTTGGAATTCAGCACAACCTGGGTCATCAAGGGAGCCGCGTTTGCATATTTCATGGCAGAATAGACAGAGGCACTAGGACTCGAAGCAGGCGAAGATCGGTCGCTCTCCCCAGGAAATGAAGCGCCGGATGGCTGGGTCATGTACTTTGATGGAGCATTCTCGCAGCACGGCGCGGGGGCTGGCGTAGTGCTCATATCCCCCACTCAGGACAAGCTCTGTTACGCCGTGCAGCTTTGTTTCTAGCATGTCGAGAAGGTCTCTAAGAACATAGCAGGATACGATGGCCTCATATCAGGCTTGAAAGCTGCGACAGTGTTGGGAGTGAAAGGCCTCACCATCAAGGGAGATTCACAGCTCCTCGTCAACTTCTCCAACAAAGTGTACGAGCCGAAGGACGAGCACATTGAAGCGTATCTTGCGGAGGTGCGCAGAATGGAAAAACAGTTTTTGGGGCTAGAGTTGCAGCATGTGCCCCGCGACACCAACCAAGAAGTGGATGGCATTGCCAGGAGGGCATCCAGGCGGTTGCCTCAGGAGCCTGACATTTTCGAGGAACGGCTCTTCAAGCCATCAGCGACACCATCACTTTCAAGCATCGCACAGTCTTGGGAGGAGGTCCCTCAACCGCCTGCCACAGGAGCCCCGGCCTATGGCCCGACCTCGGGAGCATGTTTACTCCTGGCGCTGGAGCCTTAGGAGGTATGCTGGACCACAGAACTCAAGGACTACCTAATGCAAGGGGCACTGCCAGAGAAGGAGGAGGACACGGAACGCGTGGCCCAACAGGCCACGGCCTAATGCATCCAAGACGGAGAGCCCTACCGGAAGCGACCAAATGACGTTTCCCTGCGTTGCATCTCCAGAGAGCAGGGGAAGGAGTTGCTGGCCGACATACACGGGGGAGATTGTGGGCCTCACTCGTCATCGCGAACCCTCGTCGGCAAGGCATTCTGCAGCGGGTTCTACTGGCCCACGGCGCTCAATGATGCAATCGAACTGGTGAAAGCCTGCGAAGCCTGCCAATTCCACGCCAAGCAGATCCATCAGCCAGCTCAGGGCCTACAGACCATCCCACTCTCGTGGTCGTTCGCGGTCTAGGGGCTGGATATCTTGGGCCCATTTCCCCGGGCACCTGGGGGCTCCCGCTACCTCTACGTCTCCATCGACAAGTTCACCAAGTGGGCGGACCTGGAAGCCACCACACCATCCCAGCCGGTTCTGCAGTCAAATCCATCAAGGGCCTCGTGAGCGGGTTCGGGGGTCCCGAATCGCATCATCACCGACAATGATTCGCAGTTCACCAGCAATCTCTTCAAAATATATTGTGCTAACCTTGGAATGCAGATATGCTACGCTTCGGTGGCGCACCCCCGGAGCAACGGCCAGGACGAGCGCGCCAACGCAGAGGTCCTAAAAGGCCTCAAAACCAGGACCTTCAAGAAGAAGTTGGAGGCCTGCGGCAAGGGCTGGTACGACGAGCTCCAGTCCGTGCTGTGGTCCATCCACACTACCGCCACCAGGTCGACTGGCGAGACCCTGTTCTTCCTCATTTACGGAGCAGAGGCGGTCCACCCTCACGAGGTCAGGCGTCGCTCCGCACGGGTCCTAGCATTTGATGAGGCCCAACAGGGCGCCATGCATGGGATGGACTTCATGCTGGGGGAGGAGCACCATCGAGAGGCCGCACTATGAGCAGCAAGATACCAGCAGGCGCTGCAGCGGTATCATTGCCGCAACATCCGCCCCAGGACTCTCAAGGTAGGTGACCTCGTACTCAGGCGGGTGCTATCTAGGGAAGGGCTACATAAGCTCTCGCCCATGTGGGAAGGCCTGTTCAAGGTTGTTCATGTTTCCAGGCCGGGCGCCACGTGCCTGGAGACTCAGGAGGGGGTGCCCATCCCAAACGCTTGGAACATTCAGCACCTTCGGAAGTTCTACCCCTAAGGAAAGGCCGAGTGCTTGTGAAGAAGGCCCGGTGCCTGTTCGAACATTTAGCACCTCCGAAAGTTCTACCCCTAAGGAAAGGACCAGTGCTTGTGAAGAAGGCCCGGTGCCTGTTGTCGGGGTTCTTGGAATGGGGGTCCCCAGACTTGCCTGCCTGCGGCCTGCGGCGTGGCTCAAAGGAGGCCCAGCACAGCCCATCTTCATCAACACAAATTCAAGACCCTCGCGAGGGGCCAAGCCTCGTGGGGCGGACAATAGGGAGCTTCCTCAGGCACGGCCTCATCAGGTGGGCTCGCGAGGAGGCAGAGAGTTCAAGGAGGGGTACCTCGCGAGGTGCCCATGACGCAAGCCATGACGACCAAGGGCGCCAGTCGGGCGCCAGCCCGCGCAGTGTCCTCCTTTCCTCTTTGGTGCAAAGGGAGCAAGCGCAGGCGGGAGCATCAAGAAAAGGAATCCATTTCAGTGCAACGAGAACAAGACCAGCCCAATTGCGGGGGAGAAGTCATTGTGGAGCCCAAGCAGGCGTCACCACCAGAGCCTTTGACAGGCGAGGACCAACTTTGGTCAGGATAAGTGTACCCGCTGTTCCCCTTCAAAATGGCCAATTGTTGGCGCCCTTCCCGCTCAATATTTGGGAAGACGCCCAGGGCCTTTGCCTATAAATAGGACTAGCCACCCCAGGGTAGGGGATCCAAAATCTGGACCGGACCTAGCAATTGGGATCCTAACCAAGAAACCAGTAGATAGAGCGATTGAACTCCTCCTAGCAGTTTGTTGCACCAGCCAAGAACAGACCCTCGCGAGGCTGTTCTTCCTTGTCATCATCAGCCCAAGAGGCAATCCACCACACACAGGAGTAGGGTATTACACCACAATGGTGGCCTGAACTAGTATAAATCTTGTGTCTCTTGTGTGTTCTGTTTGGTAGTTTAGATCCTAGCGATTCGGCGAGGAACGGGCAGGCAGAGGGTTGAATCTCCGCGCGCACCCCAGAGTTCGAACCTCAAGGGTCTGCCGGAAACCGAAATCCGACATTTGGCGCTGGAATTTGCCTTTCATCGTCTTGTACTTCTCCGACCACCGTATCCATGTCTGACGCTCGTCGGGCTCACGCCGAGCGCCGAGCCGCCCTCGCTTCCCACGTCGACCAGACGGCTCCCATCGACGGGCGCCCTCGTCGTTCCCCGTCACCTGCCGTCAACGCCGCCACCGGCCCAGCGGGGAATGAACAGCAAGCATCGTCCCAGCATCCATCCATGAGGCGGGACGGCCGCACCGCCACACCCTCGCTCACCCCCGCTGGTTCTTCGTCATGCGCGCCCTGCGCGGCCATGAAGGCCCGAGCTGTGCTCATCGCGGGAAACGAGCTCCTGCGCTACCGCCCCATCTACGACGTCTACGAAGAGTGGCTCGACCGAGTCGCCGAACTCGTCCGCGCCGCCGGGGGCTCCCCCGCGCCGTCCTTCTCGCTGCACCGCGCCCCGCCCTGCGCGGGCAATGAAGCTCCTGGGGCGCCTCAGCCGCCTCCACCTCAAGAAGGCACCCTGGACCCAAGGAGCGCGGCCCCTGGGCGGAACCCGCTCCGTCAGGCGCCAGCGCGGCAAGAGAAGAGCTGCCAAGAAGTCCCTCGCCCTCGAGAAGCTGCCCAAGCGCTCCCCGCTCCAGCACGTCAAGACCCTACGCTGCCTCCAGCCGCGGCGCATGGGGACCCGCAGGACCAAGCTCTTCGCCGCCCCAGGCCTCCTATGGCCACGGCGGGCTGCCGCGCCTTCACCTCCGAGCTGCGCAGCGTCGCGTGGCCCCGCAAGTTCAAGCCAGACCTGCCTCCTTGCTACGACGGAACGGCTGGCCCTGCAGAGTTCCTCCAGCTCTACGACTTGGGCATCGAGGCTGCCAACGGAGATGAAAAAGTCATGGCAAACTGGTTTCCCATGGTGCTCAAGGACGGAGCTCGCACCTGGCTCCTGAATCTGGCCCCAGGCACGATCTCCTCCTGGGACGAGATGCGCACCCGCTTCATCGCTAACTTCCAGGGTACCCGCGACCGGCCACCCGCCGCGAGCGACATGCGCCGTATCAAGCAGCAACAAGGGGAAACCCTGCAGAAGTACATCCAGCGCTTCAACAGCCCGCGCCTCAAGATCCCAGGGTGACGGAGGAGGCCATCATCTCAGCCTTCTCCGACGGTGTGCGCGACGTCAAGATGAAGGAGGAGCTGGCAATGCATGAAGACCTGTGCACCTCCTTGGAGCCATTCAACTTGGCGACCAAGTGCGCCAAGGCTGAGGAGGGACGCCTCTCCATCCTCGAGCTTCCTGCCACGGACCCAGAAGAGAAGAAGCCCAAGGCCAAAGACGTGAAGCGCGAGGGGGCTGCCGTACTCATGGCAGAGCCAGACACCAAGCGGGGCAGAGATCAGCCCGAATCCTCCAAGGGCAGTCGGTACTGCGTGTACCACGACCTCCACACCCACAACACCAATGAATGCCAAGAGCTCCGGGCCGTGCGTGAAGGAAGGGTCGGCAGGCGTCCCGACCGGAGCGACCGGTGCTACGACCGAGGAGGAGGAAGGAACGCAGGACGTTGGGAAGACCGTGGCCCGCGCCAAGGGTGGCGCGACCAACCTTGCGAGGATCGCTGGCAGGACCTGCCTCGCGAGGGAGGCTGGAGGGATCAGCCTCGCGAGGATCGCCCGCAAGGGAACGCAGGCCTTCCTCCGCTGCCGCCGCAGCCAAGGAGAAATGAAGACCGTCATCAGGACGAGGGGGCTGGGGGCTTCCAGGAACCACGTGCAATCGCCTGCATCCTGGGTGGAGCTCAAGCCCCAGCCTCTTAGCGCATCTTCAAGCAGTTCGCCTGCGAAGTGAATGCAGTCCTCCCCAAGCTAGAGGCCACGCGCCCTCTCAGGTGGTCGGCATGCGCCATCACGTTCAGCTCAGCAGATCAGCTCAAGTGCGCGGCCACAGCCGGAGTCCTCCCGATGCTTTTTTCCCCAATTATGAGCAGCGTGCTGGTCACCCGGACCCCATCAACGGCGGGGCAGGGCTCAACGTCCTGTCCGTGGAAACGTTCAACAATCTCCAAGTGCCCTAGAGCCAGCTTCAGCCAACCAAGCCTTTCTCCTGAGTCACCGAAGGCTCCATGGTCCCCATTGGGCAGGTCCGCCTACCTGTCACCTTCGGGGCACGCGACAACTACCGCACCGAGCTCATCGACTTCGACGTCGCCCACATTCGCCTGCCATACAACACCATCCTCGGGTACCCGGCGCTGGCCAAGTTCATGGCCGTAACCCACCACGACTACAACGTCCTCAAGATGCCAGGAAGTGGCGGGGTCATCATGGTGCCCTGCGAGGAGAGAGATGCAGTGTGCTCCCTGGAGCGTGTCTTTCAGGCCGCATCACTGGAAGACCCGAACCGCGGAAGCAGGAGGCTTCCCGAGGCCGCCCCCAAGAAGAAGAAGACATCGACCGGCCCGGCCCCTCAGGAGGCAGGCCCCTCAGGGCCCGTGCCTGCTTAGGGGGAACCTCCTTCCATCGCATAGGGAAGCGCGCCCGGCGCCCTCCTCAGGCAGGGCTCGGGGGCCCTCCCCTAGAGGGCCGCCGACCTCGCCAAGGTCACGAGGGAGGCGCTTGGGCAACACGTGGAGGCGTGTTTTGGAGCAAGTTTCCCTCAAGAAGGAGCAAGGCAAGGAGGGCCAAATCCTCAGGAATTCGTCAGCAAAGCCATTCAGGAGCTACAGGAGTCAAGGGTCATGAGAGGCAGCCGCCGCTTACCCGCTGTGGCCCCCCATCCAGGCGAGGATGGTGGGCAGCGCATCTGCATCGACATACCGGGGCTCAACCAAGCCGCGTCTTAGGAGTGCCTCTGGCCCTCGCAAGTGGGACGCTGCAAGGGTCCGCCCCGCAGCTACATGCGCATGCCTTATGGCTTGCCGAACACGGCTGCTGTGCACCAGCGCCTCATGAGAGCCATCCTGGAGGCTCAAGAGGTCAGGCATTCCGCAGCCCTGGTGGAGATGGAGATGGCCCGCAAGGAGCCACCAGCGCCTCCAGAGCCTCCAGCTCCTCCGGAGCCTCATGAGGCCCCTGGGCCTGGGGGCTCATGAGGATCGGCTCCCGCAGCCCACTGAGCCTGCTTCACCAACACCCCTTCGCCCCAACATCATCAGGTGACATCTTTCAAGTTTCATTTCTGGCTGGGAGCACCCACAGGGCCGCATTATTCCCAGGCCGCGTGGGTCCGTCCCTGCGGCATGTATCCCTTTTGTTTCATGTTCTTAGCTTACCTTATTGGGGGCGTCCCTCGGGCTGCATCATCCCCAAGTCGCTCGGGCCTGACCCAGCGGCATGTACCCTTCTTGCGTTTATCTTAGGGCTATGCTTTCGACTCACCATGCTTGTTATTTGGTGCCTTTTTCTCATGGGTGTCGGAATCTTGGGCATTAAAGGGGGGTGCTTGAGCATCGCGACTCAGGGCTCCTACCGGCTCTCCAACCCTCACCCTCTGGTCTTGTCCACGGCATCACGACCTGGCATGCCAGCGACGGCTGAGACCAGCCCGAGAGCCGGGACCCGAGGACGTAGAGTTTCGACATCTAACCCAGCTTGCGCGTTAAAGGGGGGGTGCCTGAGCATCGCGACTCAGGGATCCTACCGGCTCTCCGGCCCTCACCCTCTTGTCTTGTCCACGGCATCGCAACCTTGCATGCCAGCGACGGCTAAGACCAGCACGAGAGTCGGGACCCGAGGACGTAGAGTTTTGACATCTAACCCAGCTTGCGCATTAAAGGGGGGGTGCCTGAGCATCGCGACTCAGGGCTCCTACTGGCTCTTTGGCCCTCACCCTCTGGTCTTGTCCACGGCATCCCGACCTGGCATGCCAGCGACGGCTGAGACCAGCCCGAGAGCCGGGACCCGAGGACATAGAGTTTCGACATCTAACCCAGCTTGCGCGTTAAAGGGGGGGTGCCTGAGCATCGCGACTCAGGGCTCCTACCGGCCCTCCGGCCCTCACCCTCTGGTCTTGTCCACGGCATCGCGACCTGGCATGCCAGCGATGGCTGAGACCAGCTCGAGAGCCGGGACTCGAGGACGTAGAGCACCGGCATCTGGCCAAATTTGCAGGAACACACTCCAAGATAAGGCCTAGAGCCAGGCGCAACCCGCCTTGAGGTAGGGCCCCGTGAGTCCCGCGCGGGCTCACGGGTGCCCCAATACGCCTCGCCAGGCCTTCCGTGCCTCGTCGCCTCTCCAAAGCAGCTAACGGCTAACTGTCGATTGCCATGATGAACTCTCGTTCCTTTGTGATGAGCCTGCAGGGCCCCTCCAAGGAGCATCGCTAGGCGAGGCCCTCACGATGCCTTCTTCGCTCTTGTCCGCACAAACCGCTTGCACGTTAAAGGGGGGGTGCCTGGGCATCGCGACTCAGGGCTCCTACCGGCTCTCCAGCCCTCACCCTCTGGCCTTGCCCACGGCATCGCGACCTGGCAAGCCAGCGACGGCTGAGACCAGCTCGAGAGCCGGGACCCGAGGACATAGAGCAGAAAGGGGAGCGAAGGCGAGGGGGAGGGAGCACGCGAGGACCTCGCCAAGCAACCCCTCATCGGCCAAGGCACGGATCTAACGCCGCACCAGGAAGCATTTCCTGACCCTCGAGATAACTCACTCTCCAGAAACACTGGTTATCGCAGCACCGTCCCCGCACCAAGTGCAATCCCGTGGTAGCGACGTCGCTCTCCTTTCTCACCGAATGACGGCTGCATGAGCGCTAAGGGGGACCTCCTGAGCATCGCGACTCAAGGGCTCTTACCGGACCTCGGGCCGCTCACCTCCTGGCCTTGACTACGGCATCGCGACCTGGCATACCAGCGACGGCTGAAGCCTCCTTGGGACTGGAACCTGTCGGCGCAGAGCATCGAGCCCTCACGAGGTCCGAAAGGAGGGAACCAAGCAAAAACGGAATAAGCATCTCGCATTGCTTCGCAATAGGGATCATATTGACAAACGGAGCTACAAACATCTTACAAGCCCCCATGGGGTATATTCTTGGCCCCTCACAGGAACAAAAGACGCGGATCCTAAGGAGTCCTAACTACAGGGGCCATCGCGGCAGACGCCATCATCAATAGTGGGCCGTCCAGCACCGGCGCCAACCCCATCCAGATCAGGGGCGGCGACGGCCTGACGAGCCCGCCCTGCTCCGGGAGCGGCGTAGGCTCGGGGGCTCGTAGCTGTCATAGCTCGTCTCCAGAGTCGCGAAGAGCTCGGCGGAGTCACTTGATTGTCCCGTGCCCCCATCGCCTGAGGAGCAACCAAGGGAGCGGTTGGCCGGCCTCTGTCTCGCTGCAGCAAGGTCTCGACCGCCTCTCCCGGGGCAGCACTCCAGCCGGAGACCCTCCGCATCGAAGACCTTGAAGGACATCACCGAAGCACCGTCGTATTCCAGATGGATCGCGAAGGCGCCCCTTGTCCTGTAGACCCGGGCGATCTCGCCCCAGCCTCGAGTCATGAAAACCTCGCCCGGGGCAACGACTGCGACCTCTGCCCCGGTTGCGAGGGTGCTGCAGCCGGCATGCTGCAGCCAAAGCCCCAGGGGTTCCCCTGCGGGATGATGGAGGCGAAAAAAGGGGGAGACGAATCCAAGACTTAGGAGGCGTGGCAGCACGAAGCACGAACTCTCGGTAGGAGCCCTCGGCGTGGACTCCAGGGGGGAAGATGCACACCTTCGTGACCCGCCGGCGCCGATGGCGGCGCCGCCCGTGGTGTTCGGCGTCGGCTCCTTTAGAGCCACCAATATGCGCGTACAAGGGAAGTGGGAACCCTGGTGGTGGCCGCTCACACCAGGGTCTTGACGCTTCCTGGCGAGTGCCCTCGCCCTGACACCAGAGAGCAAGCCGCTTCTTCGGGGGAAGCGGGTCAGGATCCTCTTGGGGAGCTTTTCCCTTCTCTTCCGCGGAGAACCGGCGGATCGGAGCCATTGCGGCAAGACGGAGCAAGGCCCAGGAAGGAGGAGAATCAGAGGGATAGACTGGAAGCACGCGCGCCGTTCCGTACTTATAGCCGGCGAAGGCCAACCGTCGACCTCCACGATCGCAGGAAATCATGACCCACTCTGCATACAGGGACTTGTCGAATCCGTGCGGTTACCAAGGTGTCGTGGGGAAGCAGAGGCGCCCACGTCCAATCAACCGCCACGTGGTGCCCAAGGCCGCAGGCTGTTAGGGCCCGCGACGCTTTGCACTGGCCCTTTCGCCTCTCTGCTCAGCCAAGTCCGGGCGCGCCGTGGGCCCGGGGGCTACTTTCGGCGTTCTGAGAACGGGGGTCCCCAGACTTGCTTGCCTGCGGCCTGCAGCGTGGCTAAAAGGAGGCCCAGCACAGCCCATCTTCATCAACACAAATTCAAGACCCTCGTGAGGGGCCAAGCCTCACGGGGTGGACGACAGGGAGCTTCCTCAGGCACGGCCTCATCAGGTGGGCTCGCGAGGAGGCGGAGATTTCAAGGCGGGGTACCTCGCGAGGTGCCCATGACACTAGCCATGACGACCAAGGGCGCCAGTCGGGCGCCAGCCCGCGCAGTGTCCTCCTTTCCTCTTTGGTGCAAAGGGAGCAAGCGCAGGCGGGAGCATCAAGCAAAGGCATCCATTTCAGTGCAACGAGACCAAGACCAGCCCAACGGCGGGGGAGAAGTCATTGTGGAGCCCAAGCAGGTGTCACCACCAGAGCCTTTGAGAGGCGAGGACCAACTTTGGTCAGGATAAGTGTACCCGCTGTTCCCCTTCGAAATAGCCAATTGTTGGTGCCCTTCCCGATCAATATTTGGGAAGAGGCCCAGGGCCTTTGCCTATAAATAGGACTAGCCGCCCCCAGGGTAGGGGATCCAAAATCTGGACCGGACCTAGCAATTGGGATCCTCACCAAGAAACCAGTAGATAGAGCGATTGAACTCCTCCTAGCAGTTCGTCGCACTAGCCAAGAACAGACCCTCGCGAGGCTGTTCTTCCTTGTATTGTTCATCATCAGCCCAAGAGGCAATCCACCACACACTGGAGTAGGGTATTACACCACAATGGTGGCATGAACCAGTATAAATCTTGTGTCTCTTGTGTGTTCTGTTTGGTAGTTTAGATCCTAGCGATTCGGCGAGGAACAGGCAGGCAGAGGGTTGAATCTCCGTGCGCACCCCAGAGTTCGAACCTCAAGGGTCTGCCGGAACCCAAAATCCGACACCTGTGAAGCTCGTCGCCCAAAGAAAGGCCCAGTGCCTGTGAAGCTTGCCGTCCAAAGAAAGGCTTGGTGCCTGTAAAGAAGGCCCGATGCCTATGAAGCTCGCCGTCCAAAGAAAGGCCTAGTGCTTGTAAAGAAGGCTCGGTGCTTGTGAAGTTTGCCTCCCAAAGAAAGGCCCAGTGCCTGTGAAGAAGGCCCGGTGCCCGTGAAGCTTGCCGCCCGTGACACTCACGTAATGATGAGTTGGGGCTGTACACGCCTCAGAGTCTCCGGAGCACCGCCCTTGGGCCTCGGGGGCTCCCGCCCACGCCCGGTGGCAGCACTTAGCTCCACGCTGGTGAGAAGACGTCGAAGACTAGACTAGGTGCCAGACGCGGCTTTTCATTTGCTTTCCGCAGTTGGCTTGTTCTCCATTGCTTGGACCTTTATTGAAGTTGCTTCTAGTGTTGTTTGCCGTCTCCTGCCCCTATTCTCTATTTTCGACCTTTATCTTGCCTGCTCCCTCTCTCCCGCAACCTCGCGAGGGGGCTGTGTGGGTGCCCTCGTGAGCTCTTTCTCGCCTAGTTTTCGCGAGGCTCTCTCGATTAGGTGCACAGCAGGAGCACCCCTCCCGGTCCGTGCCCCACGGGCATCGCGACACCAAGCACCGGGCCCCAGCCGGCACCCCTCGCGAAGAAGGTTCGGAAACTACTCCCCCAACTGACCTTTGCAGGTCTTAAGACACCCGACGAGGCCTCAAGTGGCTACCGCGCGAGGCGAAAACTATTGCAAACATCCCGAGATAAGTTGTTCTTACACGCATGCACATAACCGCAACGACATAACACAACAAAGGAACAACGAATGTAGCACGATAATTAGGGGATCATAGTTTGTTGAACGCCCCCACAGGGCTCCATACTTCTGTCTCTCTCAATGCAGGAAAAGGAGAAAAACAAAATAAAGTAGCGCGCAGCTCGCGAGAAGGGATCCGTGTCACCCTCCTGAGCTCAATCCGACCCCGCCTCGCCCTTCACCGGGGCGTGGTGAGGGGACGACCCGCTACCACCCTTGAAGCAGGCGCGGCGGCGTGGTGGCTAATTGCGGCCACCGCTGGAGGAGCTGTCACTGGAGGAGGAGCACCCTGTTGCCGTCATCGTCTTCAGGGCAACACCCAACACATCGGCCATCTTCTCCGAACACCCTCATGTAGAGGGTCACATCGCCATCGAACTTAAAGTGGAGGGTACACCGCCTGCCCAGGCCACGCGCGCGGGCAAACACCTGCCAGCCCCAGGCCAGGGCCACATTCCCCGTGGCAGAAACCTCCACCGCGACCCAGGAGGCCCTGCTGCAGCAGCCCTCCGCCTGCAGCCAGAGCCCGCCAGGGCCACCGAGCGGCAGTTCACCAGCGAATAAGCGAGGGAGCTGGAGCCAGTTGCCGGGCGGGTTGTCCGTCGAATGGAAGTGCGGCCGGGGAGGCTGCGCAGTCACGATACGCCTTCCTCCACCAACTAGGCTGCTTCGATACGGGCGGCCATCACCGCGCGAAGGGCCACCACCATGACCACGGGAAGCTTTGGTGGGGGTTGCAGGATGCTTGCGAGGGCGGCCTCGGCCGCGCTTGAGCGGGGGAGAGCCAGGCCCTTCCTGGCGAGCCTTCCCCTTCTCCGCGGCAGAGAACCTCTTAGGAGGTGCCATGGGAGATGTTGCAAGTAGCGGACGCGAGGAGGAAGAAGAAGCGGGAGAAGCAACAAGAGATGAACTACGGGGGCTTGCGCTCCTCCCTCTTTATACCCCCGAGGAGGCCAACCGTCGGCCTCCATGATCACCGATAATGATGACCCTGTTTGCATGCAGCAGGGACTCGTCAAATTGGGCAGTTGCGGAGGCAGCATGGGGAAGCGGAGACGCCCACGTCCAATCAGTTGCCACGCGTCGACCAAGGCCGCAGGCTATTGGGGCCCGCGGCGCTCTGCACTTGCCCTTTGGCCTCGCTGCTAAGACAAGTCTGAGCGCGCCTTGGGCCGGGTGGCTACTGTCGGCATTTTGGAATGGGGGTCCCCATACTTGCCTGTCTGCGGCCTACAGCGTGACTCAAGCAGTGGCCCTGTACGGCCCGTCTTTATCAACCCAAGCTCAAGACCCTCGCGAGGGGCCAAGCCTCGCGGGGCGGATGACACAAGGCCTCCTCAGGGGCGGCCTCACCAGGCAGGCTCGCGAGGAGGCAGAGAGATCAAGGCAAGGGGTACCTTGCGAGGTGCTCATGACGCAAGCCATGACGATTGAGACCAGGCGGGCGCCAGCTTGTGCAGTGTCCTCGTTTCCCCTTTGGTGCAAAGGGGGAAAGCGCAGGCGCAGAGTACCGAGGCATCAAGCAAAGGTTTCCATATCAGTGCAACAAGACCAAGACCAGCAGAGTGGCAGGACGGAGGTCACCGTGGAGCCCAAGACGGCGTCATCACCAGTGCCTTTGGCAGTCGAAGACCACCTTTAGTCAGGATAGCTTGTACTAGTTGTCCCCTTTCAAAATGGCCGTTGTTGGCTCCCTTCCTGCTCAATATTTGGGGAGAGGACCAGGGCCTCTATAAATAGGATTAGCCACCACCAAGGCAACCCCGGCCGATCTGGGACCAAATCCTTCCTAAGCAGAGCACCACAAGAACACCTCGCGAGGCTGCTTTCCTCTGTACTGTTCATCATCAGCCCTCGAGGCAATCCACCACACCACACTGGAGTAGGGTATTACACCACAATGGTGGCCCGAACTAGTATAAATCTTGTGTCCCTTGTGTTGTTCACCATGCTAGCTTAGAATCGCGGCGAGGTTTTGGGGCGTAGATCGGTAGGGAGAAGATCTTCATGCGCACCCCAGAGTTCAAACCTTAAGGGTTTTGCCGGAACCCGATATCCGACAACATATTCTACGAAGACCTTTACCGGTCGAACTATTATAACAACATACGTTATTCCCTTTATCTATTGGTACATTACTTCCCCGATATTCGATCGTCAGTATCTTCATACCTGGTTTAATCTCATTACCGGCAAGTCTCTTTACTCGTTCCGTAATATATCACCTCGTGACTAACTCCTTAGTCGTTTGCTTGCAAGATTATGATGTGTTTTACCGAGAGGGCCCAGAGATACCTATTCAATACTCAGAGTGACAAATCCTAATCTCGATCTATGCCAACTCAACAAACACCTTCAGAGATACCTATAGAGCATCTTTATAATTACCCAGTTATGTTGTGAGGTTTGATAGCACACAAGGCATTCCTCTGGTATCCGGGAGTTGCCTAATCTCATAGTCGAAGGAATATGTATTTGACATGAAGAAAGCAATAGCAATAAAACTGAACGATCGTAATGCTAAGCTAACAGATGGGTCTTGTCCATCACATCATTCTCCTAATGATATGATCTCGTTATCAAATGACAAATCCTGTCCATGGTTAGGAAACCTTAACCATCTTTGATCAACGAGCTAGTCAAGTAGAGGCTCACTAGGGACATAGTGTTTATTTATATATTCAAACATGTATTTAGGTTTCCGATCAATACAATTCCAGCATGAATAATAAACCTTTACCATGAATAAGAACATATAAAATAACAACTTTATTATTGCCTCTAGGGCATATTTCCTTCAGCCGGTGATGAGGTTATCGTTATCTCCTCCGACGATGAGGTTGAAGGCGGCAAGGACGGCGGCGAGATGCGCAGTGACGACGAGGAGTTTGACATCGACGAGTGGAGGAGTGTCTTCCCCGACGACGACACTGGCCCAAACACGGCTCACTACACACCATACCTTGCAAGGAATAATTGGCTTGACCTCCATTTTGGCCAAAAGTAGTTTAGTTGCTTTTAGTTTAGTTTAAATTTATGTTTTATGTTTGGATGTGCAAAACTATCTATGTTTATGTTTGAACGTATGCTACTTTCAGTTGAAATTGTTTTGAACTTGATCAAATTGAAGTTTACTCCATTAAATTTAGGAGATCGGCTAGTAATGGCCAAAAAATAGTGGAGTATATATACTCCTTTGAGGGTTTTAATGCGTTAACTTTTAGGGGATCGGCTAGATCTGCCGTTATACAGTAATAATGCATAGACACATGGGTTGGGCTTACAAAGACCCATAACAAGTGCAATTACAGCCGCAAGTGTGGTTTACCTATCCTTAGTATGACAAGATTCGAGGAATACTCTGCTTGGATTATCCACATGACAGTGTCAAATAAGGCACTATGTACTTCTTCATGCCGCTCCTTGATATGCGGAGGTGGCCTCCTAGCACCGACACAAACTTAACATGCCTAGACTCATCCAAAGTCCTCAAGCCGATCCAGTCTTCGGTATATAGCTTTGTATACACGCATAGCATTTTCTTAGATGCCACACATAAATGATAATAACCATATGAAATCACCAGAAATTTCTTATGGCCCCCAATTTATGCACTAAAATCTGAAGTTGCTTTTCAAGGAGTTGATATGATGTGAAGAATAATGAACTACTTTTTGGTACAAAGAACGATGCAATTCGTAAGAAGCACGGTACCTCTTGAGGAGGCAGCACTTGACTAAAGGCGCCATCATGATAATAACCAAACCATGTTGTTTCCTGAGGCATCA
Organism: Triticum timopheevii; assembly: GCA_963921465.1. NCBI lineage: Eukaryota > Viridiplantae > Streptophyta > Magnoliopsida > Poales > Poaceae > Triticum > Triticum timopheevii. Next base: position 270,901,815 of record OY997262.1, on the reverse strand, counting down.
AGACTGCATCGTCCTCAAATTGTTTAGCAGTTTGGAAAAGCAAAGCACCAGCTCCTTAGCAGACAAAGTATCTCACAATGTGGAATGCATAAGACAAAGCAGGCAATCCGAGGCAGTAGATTTTTGAGCTGCCATTTTGTTATATCATGTACTATGATTTTTGAGTATTGATTATAAGTTCACTCTAACTCTTGTTTTGCATATTGAATATCACCAAGAGCAGTTTATTTACTGATTATTGTCTATAGAATACAACGAGTGGGGTACACTAGTTCCCAATATCAAATAACAAAAATGAAATTGACTAAGAACCTAGTTATGCTCTGATACCTACCACATACTCACTCTTAAAAATGAAATTCAAGTTGTAGCTTTGTCCTAAGTCAAACTACCGTGTTTAAGCTAGTCTAGATATTAGCACATTTCTCTATAGACTTGGTTAATATAGAGAAGTTTGACTTGGGACAAAGCTAGAGCTCCAATTAATTTGGAATGTTCCTGCCCTTGAGTATATATTTGCTCAACATAGCATGATCAGTACTAAGTTCTCCAAGCTGCTAAATCTTTCTTTATATGTAATGTTTCTTTCACTTGATATCTCATTATTAAGCTTCGGAAGAAATTTGCAACCCTTGAAATAACCTGTCATATCCTGAAAAATAAATTTGCAACCCTTCAAATAATTCCTCCAGCATCCACTGACTATCCAGCCTCCATGGGGTCCTGTTCATACACCCACAACCGGCTGGGGTTTGGCGACCTCCTCAGGGTCCAGTTCATCCAGCGATAACTGCCTACTACCACGGGGTCCTATTCATCCAACCCCCACTGGGATGTTCATCCACAGCCAACCAACCGACTAAGTCAACTCACCACATATCGTGCGGCAGCAACGGGCATTGTTCATCGAGAGGCAACCCAACACCGGCTACGTATCTCACAGGGGCTCGGTCGGCTTCAGTAAGCAGCAAGGATCGATCAGGTTCAGTTAGCAGAATTGCGTGGTTCAGGTAGTAGTGAAGGAATCGATCGGCATCAGTACGTAGTGTGAGGGATAAATCACTCGGGTTCAATACATAGTGCGAGGGATCGATCGATTGCTCTAGTTTAATAAGTGAATGTCTCGCTCGGGTTAAGTTAGCGAATGCCTCGCACACACGTGTGCATGAGAGAAACACACAAACCACACTGCATCGCTCGGCCCCAACCACCCACCGTAACCAGGAACTCCCCAAAATTTCCTCGCCCTCACTTCTACCACGATTCTTTACGTCGTGGATGGGCGAAAGAATGTCATGCAGGTGTTTCTCCGGCCTGGCCAGGAGGAAAATCCCATTTTATGTCATATTTTTTGTCATATAAGTAGGAACCACATCTATGATGATACGTGTTTTCGTCACAACTATTGTCATGCGAGTGTCATATCCATGTCAGAGAAAGTTTTCGTTTGTGCCATAATGTCATAGATGTGTCTTTTTTGTAGTGTTTCTTTTAACAAGTTTATCAAGATTTCGCATGCCAACATGGCCTAGCCTTCTATACCATAACCAACCTTTAGAAGATTTTGCAATAAGACATGTACGAGGTTGTGATCTTTTAGTTAAATCAATAATGTATAGATCACCTTTGCAAATGCTGGTAAAGACCATATTATGATTATCTTGATGAAACACTTAGCAATCTGCTTCGGTAACCAAAGTCGGCTAGTCTAGACATGGAAACAAGGTTGTAACCAAGAGATTCAACAAGCATAACATTTTGAACGGAACTATCATTGGATATGGCCACCTTACCAAGGCCAAGTACCTTACTTACCCATGGAGTTATCTCCAGAATTCACATACTTGCGTGGACTATCATTCTTAGCAAGCTCATGACACATGTCTCTATCTCTGGTCATGTGATCAGTGCATCCACTATCAAGAATCCATTTATTTCCTCTGGCCATGTAATCTCGAAGATTTTCCATGAGACTAAATTTCTCATAGTCTTTCATATTCGATGTTGAGCTCTTCATCCTCATCATAATATCCATGTTCAACTTTCTCATCATCAACTTGTATAGGATCATTAACTAGGGCAATGGATTCATTAGTTTAAGAATTCTAACGGATTCTATTAATGATATTGCTAATGGTTCTAACGTCATCTTTAGCATGCATGAGATCATGAAGCTCAAAAAGACAATCATCAAATTTAGGATCACTAGGCTTCATCTTATGAAAGGAAATAGTTTCATGAAGGATCTCATTAAGTTTCTTTACTAGGTAAATGGGAAAGTGCATTTCCAAATCCTTCCATAAAGTATGAGCATACTCAAAATTTGCATACCAACAAGCACAATTTTAGGTAATCTTCTTATGATAAGATTTACGGTTCTAAGATCACGAAGTATATCAATTTCCTATTCATGAGGATTACCAGGCTTCATCTTATGAAAGGCAATAGTTTTGTGAAGGGTCTCGTCAAGGTTATTTAATGAGTAATTGGGAAATCGCATTTCCAAATCCTTCCACAAAGTATGATCACACTCAAAGTTTTCTCGTACGAACAAGCACAATTTTAGGTAATCCTCTTATGATAAGATTTACGGTTCTAAGATTACGAAGCATACCAAATTCCTCTTCCTGAGTGGGATGCAAGGGATCAATAGGAGGCACATAAGGGATATGAATATACGTGCTCAAGTTAAATTCATCAAAGATATCAAGCATTTCAATCCTCCAAGAATTATAATACTCTCCATCAAAAATAGGCAATCTACATATAAGACTCTCCAAAGTAGACAAATCCACCATCCTCCAAGGGTGATTAAACCAAGGCAATGGAGACCAAGGCTCTGATACCAATTGTAGGGTCGAGAAGATAGAATCTAGAGGGGGTAAATAGACACTTAACCAACCAATGTGAATTTTTTAGTTTTCTTGAAGTTTAGGAAGATTTTGGCACTAGTTAAGATATACTCGACACTTTCTACACATGCATATCAAGAGATGGCGCAAGGAAAATAGTACAACATGCAAATGTGTGGAAAGTAAAGGGGTAGAGATGGGAAGATCAAACGCAATGAAGACACGGTGGTTGTTGGTGTGGTTCTGATAGGTGATGCTATCGTATGTCCACATTGATGGAGACTTCAACCCATAGAGGGTAATGGCTGTGCGGGTCCATGGAGGGCTCCACCCGTGAAGGGTCCACGAAGAAGCAACCTTATCTATTCCACCATGTCTTACATCCGTGAAGGAGTAGCCTCACTCGGGGTAGATCTTCATGAAGTAGGCGATCTCCTTTCCCTTACAAACTCCTTGGTTCAACTCCACAAGATCTTGGAGGCTCCCAAGTGACACCTAACCAATCTAGGAGACACCACTCTTCGAAAGGTAATATATGATGTTATTGATGATGAACCCCTTGCTCTTTTGCTTCAAAATATAGTCTCCTCAACACTCTATCACTCTCTCGTAGATTTGGCTTGGGTAGGAGAGGGATTAGACTGGCAAGTAACTTGGGGAGGCTAGAAATCAATGTTTAAATGATTGGATTGGAATCTCTTGATCTCAACACATGAGTAGGTAGTTCTTTATTAGAAAATGAATAGTGGAAGTGTAGTTTCGTTCTGATGGCTCTCTTAGATAGTAGGACGGGGTAGAGGGGTATAAATAGCCTTCACCCAAAATCCAACCATTACTACCTTTTGACTCAACTCGGTGACACTAAACCGAAAACTTGGTGAGACCGACCTGTGTAAAAGATTCGAATGTTGGGCTTTTCGGTGAGACCGATGTGCGGTGACCTAAGCAAGGCCATGTTTTGGTAATTTTGGTCGGTTAAACTCAGTGATTCCGAAATGAACTAATTGGATTACAAAAACCTAGTCGGCGCAACTGATTTGCTAGGGTTTGGATGTGGCTCTGTCTGGGATCAACTTGGTAGGTCCAGGTGTGGAGATTTCCATGGGACCGAGTTTGACTTTTAGGGTTTGGACAAATAGGATTTGGAGAAGGTGGTTAAGGATTTTTGGAGCAATATCTTCAAGCACTTGAGCAACTAAGTCATGATCAAAACCTCATCCCCTTTTAATAGTATTGGCTTTCCTATGGACTCAGTGTGGTCTTGGATCACTTAACCAAAAATGAAGAGTCTTGAAGCTTTTGCCAATCCATGTCCTTCGCATTTTTGAAGGGGTCCACATCCTCATGTCCTTGTGTTGGGAAACGTTGCATGGAAAACAAAAAAAATTCTACGCACACACAAGATCTATCCATGGAGATGCATAGCGAAGAGAGGGGGAGAGTGTTTCTACGTACCCTCGGAGACCATAAGTGGAAGTGTTAGTAACATGGTTGATGTAGTCAAACTTCTTCACGCTCCAACCGATCAAGTACCGAACGTATGACACCTCCGCGTTCAGCACACGTTGAGCTCGGTGACGTCCTCCACCTTCTTGATCCAGCAAGACGATGAGGTAGTGTATGAGTTCCGGCAGCATGACGGTGTGGTGATGGTGATGGTGAAGCTATCTTCGCAGGGCTTCGCCTAAGCACTACCAAAATATGACCGGGGGTGTAAAGGATGGAAGGGGCGCCGCACATGGCTAAGACAATGTTCTGTCTTGTGCTAGGTGCCCCCTTGCTACCTCTTGGTCTTGCGTTGGTTTTTCCCTTGAAGAGCAAAGGGTGATGCAGCAAAGTAGAGTAAGTATTTCCCTCAGTTTTGAGAACCTAGGTAACAATCCAGTAGGAGACAACGCACAAGTCACCGAATACCTACACAAACAAAAAACAACTTGCACCCAACACGATAAAGGGGTTGTCAATCCCTTCATGGTTATTTGCAAAGTGAGAACCGATAGAGATGGATAAATAGTAAAGTGATATTTTTGGTATTTTCGGGTGTATAGTACGGAAAGTAAAAGATTGGAAAGGAAGTAAATTGGAAACTAAAATTGTAGATCAGAAAGTTATATGATGGAAAATAGACCCGGGGGCCATAGGTTTCACTAGAGGCTTCTCTCAAGATAGAAAATATTACGGTGGGTGAACAAATTACAGCCGAGCAATGGATAGAAAAGCGCAAAGTTATGACGATATCTAAGGCAATGATCATGGATATAGGCATCACGTCCGTGTCAAGTAGACTGAAACTATTCTGCATCTACAACTATTACTCCATGCATCGACCGACTCCTGCCTGCATCTAGAGTATTAAGTTCATAAGAACAGAGTAAAGCTTTAAGTAAGATGACATGATGTAGCGGGATAAACTCGGGCAATATGATGAAAACCCCATGTTGTTATCCTCGATGGAAAAAATATAATACATGCCTTGCTGGCCCTATTGTCACTGGGAAAGGACACCGCAAGATTGAACCCAAAGCTAAGCACTTCTCCCATTTTAAGAAAAACCAATCGAGTTGGCCAAACCAAATCGATAGTTCAAAGAGACTTGCAAAGATATCAAATCATGCATATAAGAATTCAGACGAGATTCAAATAATATTCATAGATAAGCTGATCATAAATCCACAAGTCATCGGATCACGGCAAACACACCACAAAAAAGTATTACATCTAATAGATCTCCAAGAACATCGAGGAGAATGTGGTATTGAGAATCAAAGAGAGAGAAGAAACCATCTAGCTACTAGCTATGGACCCGTAGGTCTGAGGTAAACTACTCACGCTTCATCGAAGAGGTAATGGTGTTGATGCATAAGCCCTCTGTGATCGAATGCCCCTCCGGCAGGATGCCGGAAAACGCCCCTAGATGGGATCTCACACGTACAGAAGGTTGTGGCGGTGGGAAACTGTTTTCGTCGCTCTCTTTGTTGTTTGTGAGATATATGAGAATATATAGGCGGAATAAATAGGTCGGTGGAGTAATGAGGGGCTCACAAGGGTGGGGGTGCGCCCTACCCCCTGGGCATGCCCTCCGTCCTTGTGGGTGCCTCGTGGCTTCGCTGACGTGTACTCCAAGTACTCTAGATGTCTTTTGGTCCAAGAAAACTCATTGTGAAAGTTTTATTCCGTTTGGTATTCCTTTTCTATGAAACTCTAAAACAAGGAAAAAACAGAAACTGGCACTGGACTCTAGGTTAATAGGTTAGTCCCAAAAATCATGTAAAATAGCAAATTAATGGATATAAAACATCCAAGATTGATAATATAATAGCATGGAACAACCAAAAATTATAGATACGTTGGAGACGTATCAGCCCTCCCACACACACACACATATATATATATATATATATATATAGGTGGGGGTGGAGGGAGCAGCCAGGAGGTGCCCCCAAGTAGGCCGAATCCTACTTGGGGTCTTCCCCCATGTGGCGCCCCCTTACTTATTGGGAGTGCGGGAGGAAGGAAGGAGGTGACGCTCCCCTTCCTTTCTCTCATGAAGAGGGAAAGGCAGGAGGGGCCACCCCTCCCCTTTCCTTCCTGTAGGGCCGGCCAGCCAAGGGAAGTGGCGCACCAGCCCCCTTGTGGTCTGGTCTGTTCCCCCTCTTTGGCCCATAAGGCCCATACACTTGCCAGGGGTGCCGGAACCCCTTCCGGTGACCCGATGAGTACCCGATGCACTCCGAAACTAGTTTGGTTTCCGAATACCATCGTCCTATATGTCAATCTTTACCTCTCGACCAATTCGAAACTCCTCGTCATTGATACGTCTCAAACGTATCTATAATTTTTGATTGTTCCATGCTGTTATATTATCAATATTGGATGTTTTATAACAATTTTATAGTCATTTTATATCATTTTTTCGAACTAACCTATTGTCATAGTGCCAAGTGCCAGTTGTGTTTTCTGCATGTTTTTTACATCGCAGGAAATCAATGCCGAACGGAGTCCAAATGCAATGAAACTTCACAGATATTTTTTGTGGACCAGAAGACAACCCACCAGGGCGCGCCAGGAGGCCCATGCGTGCCCTGGTGGGTTGTGTCCGCCTCAGGTGCCCCCCGGACCGCCTCTTTGCTCTATAAATACCCCAATATTCCAGAAACTCTATGGGAGTCAAAGAAAATCAATTCCAGACGCCACAGAGTCCAGAACCACCAGATCCAATCTAGACACCATCACAGAGAGGTTCACCACTTCCATTGGTGCTTCTCCTATGATGCGTGAGTAGTTCTTTGTAGACCTTCGGGTCCGTAGTTAGTAGCTAGATGGCTTCCTCTCTCTCGTTTGATTCTCAATACAATGGTCTCTTGGAGATGCATATGATGTAACTCTTTTTGCAGTGTGTTTATTGGGATCGGATGAACTTTGAGTTTATGATAAGATCTATCTTTTTATATCCATGAAAGTTATTTGAGATTCTTTTATCTCTTGTATGCATGATTGCTTATAGCCTCGTATTTCTTCTCCGATATTTGGGTTTTGTTTGGCCCACTTGATCTATTTATCTTGCAATGGGAAGAGATGCTTTGTAGTGGGTTCGATCTTATAGTGCTTGATCCCAGTGACAGAATGGGAACCGACACATATCTATTGTTGCTACTAAGGATAAAACGATGGGGTCTATCTCTACATAGATAGATCTTGTCTACATCATGTTATCATTCTTATTGCATTAATCCGTTTCTCCATGAACTTAATACACTAGATGCATGCTAGATAGCGGTCGATGTGTGGAGTAATACATTAGATGCAGGCAGGAGACGGTCTACTAATCTTGGACGTGATGCCTATATAATGATCATTGCCTGGATATTGTCATGATTATTTGAAGTTCTTTCAATTGCCCAACAGTAATTTCTTTACCCACTGTTTGCTATTTTTCTCGAGAGAAGCCACTAGTGAAACCTACGGCCTCCGGGTCTCTTTCTCATATTATGTGCCTTTGCGATCTACTTTTCCTTTGCTTTTATTTTCAGATCTATTAAACCAAACAAAAATACCTTGCTGCAATTTATTATTATTTATTTTATTTCGCGTTCGATCTATCAATCTACTACAATTTATTTCATGTTCGTTTGCCTATCTATTGATATGGATCCTCATCCACTTGCTAATCTTTTCAAGAGATCCAATTATGACGAACCAATTGCTAATGAATTGAGTTCACTAGATTATCTTTATGAAGTTTTGCTTGAGATCTATGAATCTAAAAATTGTGATGAAGTGTTAAATGAAGAAATTTATAAAGTGATTCATGATAGCTCCTTGAATGAAAAGCATGATTGCAATGATGTTATTATAAATCCTATGAATGTCAATTGTGTTAATTATATGCAAAACCCCAAGCTTGGGGATGCTAATATGTCCACTACTTATTGGAATGATCATGATTGGGGTGATTCTTCTTATGATCTTGAAAATTTATTTAAGCCTCATGATGAATATGATATTGACAATAATATTTGCAATAATATTGAAAGTGGGTTTAGAAGAGCGTCAACCTTAGGTAAAAGTAATCCCACATATTTGGAGAGTGTTCAATCTCATGAAATTCTTGATGAAAGTGGGCCTGGAGAGGTCATGACTTTATTTGATGTTAATCCCACTATTTTGGAAGAGTGTCAACTTTGCATGCATGTGGATCATGTAGAGAAAAATTTATATCATAGCTATATTGTTGAATTTGAGTATGATCCTACATGTAATTATTATGAGAGAGGAAAACATGGTTGTGGAAATTTTCATGTTACTAAATTACCTCTCGTTATGTTGAGATTTTCAATGTTTTATTCCTCTCCTTTGCATATGCTAGATATTTGTTGTCTTGATAATTTGTTTGCCTATAAAATGCCTATGCATAGGAAGAGAGCTATAATTAAATGTGTTTGTCACATGTTTTATGATGCCCTCTTTGCATTTCAATTATTATCTTTCATGTGAGCATCAATAAAATTATGCCTAGCTAGGGGCATAAAAAGATAGTGCCTGTTGGGAGGCAACCCAATGAATAAAATTTATTTTTGCCTTTTGCTTGCTGATCTTGAGTGTTTGCACAATTATGCTACTATTATGATTGTGTTTTTCATGTGTTAATTAGTGTTTGTGCCAAGTTAAGCCTTTAGGATCTTCTTGGGTGATAGTTGTTTGATCTTGTTGAAAAACAGAAACTTATGCGCTCACAAAAACAATTTTAATAAATCACATAAAAGTTCTTTTGGTCTAATTTTTTTACACAAGATTGATATACAAATTGCCCAGGATCTCCTAATTGTTCAGAATTTTGAGAGTTATAGAAGTATTCGAAGAACCCAGATTGCTACAGACTATTCTGTTTTTGACAGATTCTGTTTTCTTTGCGTTGTGTGCTTGTTTTGGTGGCTCTATGGTTTTCTTTGATGAGTTTTTGCCATAGAAAAGTTGGAATACATTAGATATAATGCAAGAGGAAAAATATGAATTGGTTTGCTATAGTACTTATAGTAGTGATTTGCTTTCTTATACTAACAGATCTCACGAAGGTTTTGTTGAGTTTCGTGTGATTGAAGTTTTCAAGTTTTGGGTTATCTTACAATGGATGAAGGAATAAGGAGTAAGAAGAGCCTAAGCTTGGGGATGCCCCGGCATCCCAAGCTATTATCCAAAAGAGAGCAAGGAACTAAGCTTAGGGATGCCCCGAGTGGCATCCCCTCTTTCTTCTAACGGCCATCGGTATTTTACTCGAAGCTATATTTTTATTTGTCACATACTATGTGTTTTGCTTGCATCGTCTTGTATGATAAGATTCTTTGCTTATTTTATTTTGTATTTTTAGTCTTGATTCCTTGCTGGACACACCTATTTGAGAGAGCCAAAATTATGTCATGACTTGTTAGAATTGCTCTCTATGTTTCACTTAAATTTTTATGAGCTATGGACTTGCTCTAGTGATTCACTTATATATTTTTCAGCACGGGGTGCTTTAGTATTTTTGAAGAAATGCACTCTTGCTTCACTTAGATTTATTTGAGAGTTAGTAAAATTTTCAAGAAATTCTCTTTTGCTTCACTTAAATTAATTTGAGAGAAAGAAATATTATGCTCATGATCTTCACTTATATTTGTTTGAGCTTATTTGCCTTTGCGATCTACTTTTCCTTTGCTTTTATTTTCAGATCTATTAAACCAAAAATGCAAAAATACCTTGCTGCAATTTATTACTATTTATTTTATTTGGCATTAGATCTATCAATCTACTAAAATTTATTTCATGTCCGTTTGCCTATCTTGAGGCGCCGCTACTCGAAAGGGATTGACAACCCCTTTTACGTCGGGTTGCGAGTATTTGTTATTTGTGTGCAGGAGCTGTTTACGTTGTGTTTCTTGGTTCTCCTACTGGTTCGATAACCTTGGTCTCATAACTGAGGGAAATACCTACCACCGCAGTGCTGCATCATCCCTTCCTCTTTGGGGAAATATCGACGTAGCTTCAAGCCGCATCAGCCATGTCTGTGATCTCATCCGGGACTCCAAACAACATTCGGTCACCAAATCATATAACTCATATAACACTATATCATCAACGAACGTTAAGCGTGTGAACCCTACGGCTTCGAGAACTATGCAGACATGACCGAGACACCTCTCCGGTCAACAACCAATAACAGAACATGGATGCCCATATTAGTTCCTACATATTCTACGAAGATCTTTATCGGCCAAACCATTATGACAACATACGTAATTCCCTTTATTCATCGGTATGTTACTTGCCCAAGATTCGATCGTTGGTATCTTCATACCTAGTTCAATCTCATTACGAGCAAGTGTCTTTACTCGTTCCATAATACATCATCTCGTAACTAACTCCTTAGTCACTTTGGTTGCAAGCTTCTTGTGATGTGTATTACCAAGAGGGCCCAAAGATACCTCTCCGATACACTGAGTGACAAATTCTAATATCGATGAATGCCAACCCAACAAACACCTTCAGATATACATGTAGAGCATCTATATGATCACCCAGTTACGTTGTGATGTTTGTGTCACATCCCTAGCTTCTGGTACTGCCTAGTGCTAGCATCTGGTGTTGCATCATTTTTAAATTCCTCAGAAACTTGAAATGGGGATGACAGAACCACCATCACCCCCCTTAAACCAACTAGGGTTTACTAAAATCATTTTCAATGAACCCAAAATACCCTTCTAAAATGTTCATCATCTTTGCCTTGGTCTAGAACCTCTGACAAAAATGGTGCACAAATTTCTAGGTCATCCAAAGGTCACTAGATTAAAACATATGTTATTTGAATTTGGGAATTTAAATGCTAGTAAATATTTTAAATGCCCAAATAATCCTAAACTGAAATGTTCCATGTTGGATATATTCTATATAGCGGGCTGGTGCAGTTTGGTGATTTTTGAAAGGGTCTAGGCATTTTTAGAAACGCCTCAAAGATTACAGAAAAATAGAAAACTGAAACAAAAGAAGAGAGAGAAAGAGAAAGGAACTTACCTGGGCTTACCTCACCTGTGCAGCCACCTGGCGGCCCAAGTGGCCAGCCCAGCCCACCTGTCCCCTCCCCTGTTGTCTTCCTCCTTTGCCAGGAGGATGGGCGCGTGGCCGACGCATGCAGGCGCATGCCCGGCCACCTCCTGCTTGCCGCTTCGCCCTGGCCTCTTCGGGTGGTGCCACACACGCCCCCCAGGCCTCTCACTCTCTCCCGTGCTTTCTCCCCCTCCTCTGGATCACTCTCTCCCCCACCGAGCGGAGCTCGTCGCTGCCGCTCGCTGCTGCCGCGGCCACCGCCTCCCCCTTGCTTCTCCGACGTGCCCACGAGCTTCGCCTCGATTCCCTCTTCCTCCCCACCGACCCGCACCTCGCCGGAGGCCCTACATCATCGCCATCTTCATCATCTTCGTTGCCGGCCGCCGGAGATCCCCTCGCTGCTTCGCTCGCTCCGGTGCTTCCCCGAGCACGCCGTGAGCCACTGACCATCCCCGCTCTCCGTTCTCTCTGCCACTCGCCGTAGTCACCGCACCAAGCATACCCGCACACGCCACCGCCCGAGCTCGTCGCCGACGTGGCTCCGGCCACGCAACAACCCAGTCGTCCTGTCCACTGACCTCGCCGTGTCCTGTAGGGCCCGTAGATGCCTCGCAGGCGCCGACTCGTCCGCCGTAGCCTCGACCCCGAGCTCACCCGAGCTCCGGCGACCGCCAAGGTCGACGCCGACGACAACTCCGGCCACCCCAGGCCCAACCGCCACCACCCCTCGATGCGAGAGTTCACCAGCAGCTCGTACGTGCCCTCCGCCGGCCATTTGGTCGCCGCAGGAGGATTTCCGACGCGCTCCGCCGCATCTGGCCTCGCCGGCGACTCAACGCCGGCAGGTTTGACCCCGTCGACCTGGGTTTGACCCACTTTGACCCCGACCGGGCCCCACCTGGGTCAATGACATGTGGGGCCGTCACTAACTAGATTAGTTAGATATTAGTTAGTGCTAATCACCACTATTAGCTGCTAATCCCCTTGCTAAACTAACCCTGAGCCACTGACATGTGGGCCCAGCCCTCCTGACATTTTTGTTAGGATTAGTTTAACCCTAATCAACTCAGTTAACTAAGTGAGTCACTGACCAGTGGGCCCCACTGGTCAGGTTTGACCTGGGCTGGCGCCTTTGACCTGCTGACGTCACCTCGACATCATGCTGACGCAGATAATCTTTTCTGGATTTATTTTAATGTAGAAATTCCAGAAAATGCCCGAAACTTCTAAAATTCATAGTAATTCAACCGTAACTCCAAATGAAATAAATTATATATGAAAAATGATTAGAAAAATCCAATCTATCCATCTGTACTGGTTTCATGCATGTTAGAACAATTTATGACTACTGGTTAGGACAAATGGAATGAATGGCATTTAAATAACCACATGTGGAGTTTGAATTTGAATCTTGGATTCAAACCAACTCCATTTAACCTGTTACTAGTTGCATTAGCTCAAACCACAGCATATTGCCATGTCATGATCATGCATCATATTGTGCATTGCATTGATTGTGTTCCTTCTTTGTTTGTCGATGCTTGTCCCCTCTTAGTAGACGTGTACCGACGATGTGATCGATGACATCGATGAAGAACTATACTATCTTCAGAAGTGCCAGGCAAGCAAAACCCCCTTGTTCATTCTGATACAATCCCACTCTCTCGCTCATGCTCTCTTTTACTGCATTAGGACAACAACGACTCATGTATTACTTGTTGCGGTAGTTGAACCCCTTTTCCTATGCATGACCTGTCATTGCCACAGTAAATAGATGAAACCCACTAGCATGAGTAGGAGTTGTTTGAGCCCTGATGTGCCTACTCATTCATGCTTGTTATCATGCTTGCTACTTCTTAGAGTTGAGTCAGGTCTGATTCATCGGGGATGAATTGGAATGTGGTGAACATGTCCTACCATGTGTGAGCTAAGTGTGTGAACACGATTTGGTAAAGGCAGCAGTGAGAGGCCATGTAGGAGTACATGGTGGGTTGTCTCATTGAAGCCATCCTCTGGAACTGAGTTATATGTTTGTGATCCATGAACAGCTACTACCACTCATTGGGATCCTTAATTGACCCTCTCGGCTTCTTAATCACCCTTGTCCTCTGTCCAGGAGTTCAAGTAGTTTCTGGTGTTTGTAGTATGCCGAAGGCCATGGGCAGCGCTGACCCGAGGGGTGGGCTGTGATGCAGCAGGCACATGGCACGGTGTATCGGGCGCCAGTTTGGTGTCTCGGGAACCCTACACACATCGTTCGGGGCCGTATGTGGAAACTTCGGCCGGACTCCCTGCGGATGGAACCTGAATAGGCGATAAACCTGGACTAGAGACTTGAGTGTTTAGGTAGGCCATGGCCGACACCCTCGCCAGGCTTCCGCTTGAAGGTTGCCAAGATACATGACGTGTACATGGCGGTAAGTGGCGAGAGCATGTGTGAAGAAGTACACCCCTACCGGGTTAACATCATCTATTCGAATAGCCACGTCCGCGGTAAAGGACCTCTGCGTTTCCTATACAGTTCATAGACAAGTGAAAGTGGATACTCTAAAATACGCAAGATAAGCGTGAGTGCTATGGATGGCGTTCTCATAGGGAGACGGGAGCGGATCCATAGTGGTGTATTGCTATGGTGAATATGTGGATCGTGTGCGCCACCCCAAAAGAGTAACTTGCAGTCGTAGTTCAGGATAGGCACCGAGTCAAAGCTGGCTTGCTCTAGTTAAACCCCACCATCCCCTTTGTTGATAATGATGCATATGTAGATAGTTCTGACGTAAGTCTTGCTGGGTACATTTGTACTCACGTTTGCATATTTTATGTTTTTCCAGAGAGACTTCAGTCTCACTAGTAGTTCCGCTTGGACTTCAACGTTTATCTTGTTACCTCAGCTATGATCTTGTGCCCTCGGTAGGATCTGGTAGATAGTCAGGCTTCTCAGCCCTTTTTCATTTGTAGATGTCTGTACTCAGACATGTTGACCTTCCGCATGTGCTTTGACTTGTATGCTCTGAATGTTGGGTCATGAGACCCATGTTTGTAATATCTCGCTCCTCGGAGCCTATTGAATGAAATACTTGAGTTGTAGAGTCATGTTGTGATGCCATGTTGTATTTGCACATATCGAGCATATTGTGTGTATGTTATTGAAATGCTTGGTATGTGTGGGATCTGACTATCTAGTTGTTTATTCTTGGTAGCCTCTCTTACCGGGAATGTCTCCTAGTGCTTCCACTGAGCCTTGGTAGCTTGCTACTGCTCTGGAACACTTAGGCTGGCCGGCATGTGTCCTTCTTCGTTCCTGTGTCTGTCCCTTCGGGGAAATGTCACACGGTGTCTACCGGAGTCCTGTTAGCCTGCTACAGCCCGGTTTACCGGAGTCCTGCTAGCCCAGCTGCTATAGCCCGGATTCACTCGCTGATGACCGACACGTTCGTTACTGGGTCATGTATGCCTGTCCCTGTAAATTAGTGCCACCTTGGGTTCATGACTAGCCATGTCAGCACGGGTCCTTTGTCATATGGATGCTAGCGACACTATCATATACGTGTGCCAAAAGGCGCAAACGGTCCCGGGCCTGGTAAGGCGACACCCGTGGGAATACCTTGCGTGAGGCCGCAAAGTGATATGAGGAGTTACATGCTAGATCGGTGTGGCATAGGATCGGGGTCCTGACAACTTTGGTATCAGAGCCCGACTGCCTGTAGAATTACCAAGCCAAACTGGTCGAAGTTGAGTCTAGAAATGCTTTAGTTATATGTAGGGGAATTGATTGTGGGATGGAATGTAAGGCTCTTTTTACTCCTTTACCTCATGCCCTTCTGATCTGAGTCATATTATCTTTCCTACGGGGTTAAGGAACTAGGCTTTCTCCTCTTTCTATCAGGATCACGTGTTACTAATCTGTAGACTCATAAGATTGGTGGATTCAAGCCTCAGTTCAGTTCCTACTATCTATGTGTATTGATTGTTGATCTCAAAACCTTAATATTATGATGATCGAGTGGTTATGCCACCATTTTGCAGGATGTGTCAAATCTTTTTGAGCATTTATAGCCGTTATGCTGTCCGAGTCGTCCCAACTTTCTAAACAATATGATGCATTTGCAAATCCCTTCTTTTCGTTCCCGAAGTTCCCTTGTGCCAAATTAACCACACTAACTAGTGTGTTGAGGTACTGCCTCGGCATTTATGTTGGAGCTATTATTATGACCCTAGGTGTGTAGAGTATCACCTAGTAATCTAGCCATGTTTTGTGTTTCCAGTGTGATCATTCTGGCCATCATTCTCGAAAGCACCCCGTGATGCAATTTAGTTAGTAGGTATTCTATTCCTGGGTTTTTGAACCCGAGATCCACCCTACTCACCTCATGTTGATAGTGTTTGCTAGTTCCTTTAGGAAATTAGTAACCTTTGCATTAGTCTTCGAGGTCCGTGGTATTTCCTTCCTCCAAATACTATGAACCACTTACGGCAGATGTTTGTTGGATCAAAAGATCACAACAGGAGTGC
The DNA here is from genome assembly GCA_963921465.1 of Triticum timopheevii. Lineage (NCBI taxonomy): Eukaryota > Viridiplantae > Streptophyta > Magnoliopsida > Poales > Poaceae > Triticum > Triticum timopheevii. Next base: position 270,885,874 of record OY997262.1, on the reverse strand, counting down.
TCTCGATGAGTTCTCCATTTTATATTGTGACTCTGCCTGCTCAACCTTTCTGCATGGGTTGTCCGGAAGAAATATGTTGAACTCGTTTGACATGCTAGTCCATGCATCCACAACTCAGAAAATCTTATGTTCTTTTGGGTTGTCCCTCTTTAGTTGTCTTTTGACCTAGTCTGTCAATTGATAGTAAGGAGTAATTGTGCAATCGTGTTTATCGATGCCTATTATTCTTGTGGTCTGTCAAGCCATTCTACTCCTGAATGACTAGGAGAAACAAACTCCGGTACTTCATCCATATCCAGGATTGGGTCAAAGAAGTTGTACTCACAAATCAAAATGCCAATCCAGCTTTTGATTCTGTTCTACCCTGAAGTATTATAGTCTTATGCGAAGAATGTCATGGGAATTGCACACCATCCTATGAACTCTTGATACAGTGATACTTCTCACCATCGTTATTCATTCCTCGATTCTCGTGTTAATGCAACCGGAGTGCCGACAAGTGAATCGTGATGTGTGAAATCAATACTGCTAGGAACCCTGTTGCTTGGTAGTTAAAGGACAATAATTTCATCCTTAGCGTGTTGGTTATTGAATCACCATCCTAAGGTTGATCGTGTTACCTAGTCCATATCTCTGGTGCACTCCTCTATCAATAAGTTAGGGCTATGCCAATCCCTTGCTTATTTGATCATATCGTCTTGCCCTGAAAAGCAAGATTGTTCTCGAGCTTAGTAACATATTGGTGGTTCGTGATTTTCCGAATATCTTCTCAGAAGTGTTACCATGTCGTCACCTGACCGCTATGTTGAGTTCATGGTCAAGTTGGTTTCTTGTAAGCCACCCATTCTCAAAGAATCTGTGTTGGTTACCCCCTGAGCTAGTTGGTTAAGCTATACAATAACTTGGAGAGTTGGAAGACAAAAGCTTGCCAGCTTATTTCATTTCAAGGGATATATTTGTGTGTGTTGAAGAGAGATGATATCTTATCGATTGGTCCTTGTGATCAATTGTTGGACCTGTTGTCGTATCAAAACTTTGATTTGATCATGGGCTATCGTCAAATCAAATCAGAACCAATGATGTCCATAATGTTGTCTTACTCGTGGTTGATCCATCGAGCATACACCATTATATCTTTTGGGTTTGCCCAATGCTATCACTTGTTCACATAATTGTGGAACTCCATTTTTATGGGAACATGGATGAATTGTTGTTGAGCCCATCGACAACATCCTTGTCCTCTCCATAATTTTGTTGAACATTAAGCTAGTATTGGAAACTTTTATAGACATTATCTTCATGTTCCGTTCATGAAGCATGTGCTCGGCTGAAAGGAGTGACTTCCTCTAATTCACGTCCACTTGATGTAAGTTGCTGCTGTGAGTTCGAGAAAGGTTGTTTTTGCTTCCTTGGAATCATCCCAAGTTAGTCACACATGTGCGAAGTGCTCTATGGTTTGATAGGTTGGACGCCTCCATTCTATATGTGTTTCCTAGCACACCAAGCCACTGATTGATTTGTTCAAGGAGAAGAAGTTCCTTCTTAAGAATCATGACTTATGTTAGGACTTCGTTATCCTCGATGATGGTTCCCCAACCTAAACTTGGTAGTATTTTATTATAAGACTAGCATGTGGTCATGCTTGTCTCGGACAATGTGTTCACATGTTTGTAGCAAGACCAGCTCATATTTTGGAGCTTACTACCGTAGTCCATTTCCCGAGAAACTCGCAACGTCGTCTCATCGATTTATGTTGCAAACTATCATTTTTCTTTCTAGACTCGATGAGTCTGGAATATCCTGACACCAACCAGATTTGAAATCTCAGGTAGATATGATGGTTGGAACGTTTTCCCAAGAACTATAATATTGGTCTCTGTAACCCGGTAAAGTGGATGTCGTGGCCAACACATCCAGCCGGAAGACCTATTATTGGAGTATCTTGATTGAGGAAGTTGGCCACCTCCCCATAAGGATTTCGTAGGATACTACTTCCGTAGCTATTCCTTATGGATTCTTGTGCTCCCGAAGTCCAACCTTTTACTTGATGTTCTACGTAACAAACCATTTTAATAAATGGGTTGCACTAGCACATCAAGGAGAACATTAGAAGCGGAGTGCTAAATGTCTCTCGGTCAATCATCCAGATTTTGATCCCTTGGCCTCGCTAAGGAAAAATCTGAGAAGGTGTTATCTTCCTTTGCAACTGCATCCTCGACCATTATTCATCATGGTAGTATGTTGTGATGCCAGGATCCTTGTCACAGATATTGGAAAAACCTTGATGAACATGGAAATTCTCAAGTTCTTGAGAGCACGCGCAAGTGCTAGTGTCATAGATATCGTCGGCATTAATTGCATGATCTCATAGTTTGATAGCACACAAGGTATTCCTCCGGTATCCAAGAGTTGAATGATCTCATAGTCGAAGGAATATGTATTTGACATTGAGAAAGCAATAGCAATAAATGGATTGATAAATATGCTAAGCTAACGGATGGGTCTTGTCCATCACATCATTCTCCTAATGATGTGATCCCGTTAGCAATGGAAAACACATGTCCATGGTTAGGAAACCTTAACCATCTTTGATCAATGAGCTAGTCTAGTAGAGTCTTACTAGGGACAAGTTATTTCGTTTATGTATCCACACATTGCAAGGGCATATTTTTTCCTAAGTGGTTTTGGTGATTGATGACAATGCTCTTGCAGACTAATCGTGTGCACTGAGCATTTCAGATATCTCATGTCTAGGAACAAGACAATTCGGTGCCCCTCGAAGCCTATCGGAGACGGCGGTTCTCTACATTTCTTTTCGGTGGATTTGAGTCATAGGAAAGCCATACTATTATGAGGGGTCCGCTTTGGAAAGGTTAGGGTGGAATCAACACGTAGACATCTGTTCTTTTGCACCAGCTTTCTTTCGCTTCACTGGAGCACCATCCGTTTATCCTTGTCATTGCGATATGAAGGTCGCCAAAAAGCTAAATCCTCACTTGCGCATGGCAGTATTGTTCAACAGAGTGGTAGTACTACAGGGGCATGCGGTAGTACTGCTCAAGGGAGCGGTAGCACCGCTCCTGCTGAGCGGTAGTACCGCTGCCTTCAGCCCTGACGATGAAGCTCGCGGAAGTAGGCGCGGATATAATTATTTACATCCACCCTATGCGGTAGTACCGCCCCTGGGTGCGGTAGTATAGCGCCTGATTTTTGTACCACCCCAACCTTAGTGGAAGTAGTCACGGAAGTAATTTTTTTACTTCCGTGCATTTCCAACACTAGCTGAGGCCTGCCTTACGATAGTACCGTAGGGGCGCGCGGTAGTACCGCTCCGGCGGTTCTACTGCTTGTTGCCCTGTGCAACATCCTCTCAGCCCGCGCAAGTGGTAGTACCACACTCCGCAGCGGTAGTACCGTGGCTCGATGCGGTAGTACCACGGCGTGCAGGCTGAGAAAGGGGATAACAGTTGGATCTTTTCACCCACTATATAAAGAGGGTCTTCTTCCCCAAGAAGACCACCTCTCCCTCCCCAAGCTCCATTGTTGATCAAACCTCCATTTTCACCCGATCTCTCTCTCCCTAGCCAATAAAACTTGTTGATTCTATAGGGATTGGTTGAGAAGGCTCCAATCTACACTTCCACCAAGACAAATTTGATTCCCCCCACTAATCCCTTGCGGATCTTGTTACTCTTGGGTGTTTGAGCACCCTAGACGGTTGAGGTCACCTCAGAGGCATATTCCATTGTGGTGAAGCTTCTTGGCATCGTTGGGAGCCTCTAATTAAGTTCTGGAGATAGCCCCAACCTTGTTTGTAAAGGTTCGGTCGCAGCCTTCAAGGGCACCAATAGTGGAATCACAACATCTTGCATTGTGTGAGGGTGTGAGGAGAATACGGTGGCCCTAGTGGCTTCCTGGAGAGCATTGTTCCTCCACACCGCTCCAACGGAGACGTACTTCCTCTCGAAGGGAAGGAACTTCGGGAACACATCCTCGTCTCTACCGGTTCCACTCTTGGTTATCTATTACCTTTACTTGAGCAAGCTATTATTGTGTTGTATCCTTGATTTCTTGTTTACTTGTTATTGGTGCATCATATAGGTCGCTTACCTGGTTGCACATCTAGACAACCTATTTGGATGCTAAGCTTAATTTGGTAAAGAAAAGTATTAAAATTATTAGTTGCCTATTCACCCCCCTCTAGTCAACCATATCGATCCTTTCAATTGGTATCAGAGCCTCATCACTTTATAAGGACTTTATCATCCGAAGAGTATGGTCGAAACCATAGACGAGGGGGAGGAGCACCCTAGTGTGAATCTGTCCTCTTCTGCGACCAATGCAGGTCTTCGGTCTCTCGTGAGGAGTTCAATGCGGCTTTGGACACATTGAAAACCTCCTTGACGACCGAAGTTAAAGGCATGTTTAAGGAATTTCTTGAAGGGCTTAAATTACCCACCGCACCGTTGGAAGTGGTTGTTACCGCTAACAATGTGGAGGATGCTAACTCCAAAAAGGGGGAAGCTAGTAGTGACCAAGTTCCTTTGCCTAGAGGTAGGAGTGGGAGTGGTATCTTTGCCCAAGTTGGACATCACATTACCTATGGAGGACCAGTTCCCTCCATGCGTATGAATAATGTTGGGCCTCCTCCTAACACTACTGCAGGATGCTACTAGCGTGACACTACAATCAGAGACCCTTCGAAGAAACTGTGTGCGATGCAATAATCGCAAACGATGGTGTAAAAAACCCGTTAAAAAGGTGCAAAACATTTGCGATGACGAATGCATCAAACACGCTTCAGATTTTGGTTGCGTGTGCGATTTAGGGTATACAGTTCAGTTAAATTAACTGTTTGCAATGAGGAGGAACAAAAGAAACATGTTGCCAGATGAAGGTGTGTGCAATATGCAGCATACGCTTAACTCGGATGAACTGTTTGTGATTAGGCAACACAAAAGAAACGGTCCGCTAGATCAAGGTGTGTGCGATATACGGCATGCGGTTCACTCGGATGAGCTGTTTGCATTGAGACAAGAGAACAGAAACGGTTCAGTATAACAAGATGTGTGTGATACGCGGCAAACAGGTCTGTAATTAGAAATGTGGCTTCTAATAAGATGTATGTGACATGCTCTGTGTACACAAAATCTATTGGCCATTGGGGGACGAGCGATCATCCGGATATGCCATAAGGATGCGAAGAGGCATCCTATATCAGCAAGGACTAGCTGTTCCACCAGTAGCTCGTGTAAGAGAACTATCAAGTTAAGTGTGCTCAGGCTGGAGCAGCCATCAGATGGGTGACTGGATGGGAAGTTGTGTTGATGTTAAATTACCTGATAGGATGGGTCATATCTGTCAAATTAAATGACTGATATGACCCATCCCATGAGTTAATTTAACCTCGAGGTCCTTGTTTTTTTTTTTAACACATGTTAAAGAAGGTCTATTGCATTACTTTTTGACAATGTGCAGTACGTGGCATACAGTTGATCCATCCGACCTGTTTGTCATGGAATAAGCCGTGTGTGTTGTGGGCAAACGCTTGCTAGTATTGAACAGTTTGCGATTGATGAATTAAATCACTGATGGGTTCCCTAGTGTGGTCCATGTTCATCTGATCACCATCTACTTCTTGTGCTACCTTGATGTTCCTTCTAGGCTAAGTTTCCATTAATTGATGGCTTTTATGAACACGCCACCGTTTCCCGCCATTTCCTCACTTGTTTCTTGCCACCCAGCGATATTGCACACAAACCTAGGCGATGCGGGATGCACGGAGGCGACAAGGGCAGCTTGTAGCACATCCACCTTTGCCAAGCATGCCAACCCACCAAAGCGCCGCCTCTGCCATCAACCTCATAGACGAGGAAAACGAGCAGGCGCCACAGCCCGTCGAGGCTGAGGCACCCCCCGGCAACGCAATGGATGATGCCATGATGCGCGTCATCGCCAGGGTTGAGTAGAACTTTGGCACATGGCGCTTGAGCGCTGCAGATCAAGAGATAGGCATGTCAGCGCCGATAGGCTGCAGCTCGCCGCATAACATGATCGATGGCGCGCTGTAGAGCAAGCTCGGCGCATCCGCACCGATAGGCTGCAGCTTGCTGCACGGCGAGACCGTTGGAGCACGCAGAGTGAGAGGTGCGGCACGCCGCATAGCAAGAGCAGATCCATCAATGCTTGTCTACTATTAACACGGCATCGCAGCTAGGTACACGTCCCGTCAGTACCCCCATTCCTTGCCAGGTGTGGGTAGAGGCCCTCTTCGCCGTACTTGCACCAGAGGCCGGCCGCGCCATACTTGCACCGGACGCCCGCCGCGTCGTTCGCCTTGTCCGCGGCTCGCTCGATGCCAACACGCTGGTCGGTAGGCTCGACCACCTCCTTGGCCCAGGTGTCCACCTAGGCCCAGTACAGAAACATGGCCGTCACATCCTCGAGTTGGTGATCTCCGATGAAATAGCCAGCTTGGAGCTCTAGATCGCGCTCCAGATGTACTGCGAGCGTGTCGACCGCTTAGACAAACACCTAAACGAGTTCAGGCAGAGCCAAGAGCTACCGTAGGCAAGGGCTGCTGGTCATGGTCTCATCGACGCGTTTTATTTTGTTTAGTCATTTCGACGTGGATAGCTATGTATTCACAACAATCATAGTATTGCTCTGTTTCAATGTGTGTACTTTGTTTTTCGTTCTTATATGTTCTGTTACGATGTGTGTATATACGCTTTCCATTCTGTATATGTATATGTGGATGATAACAACTAGATTCAAATTAGTACACAAAAACAGATAGAAAATGAAATTCATTATATATATATATATATATATATATATATATATATATATATATATATATATATATATATATATATAGGGATGGGCTATTCTGGTACTAGTAACAGAATAATATTCTGTTACCCCTCCGCCCTATAAGGCCCGATCAGACGAAAACCCTGCTAACCTAAGAAACAAAGCCCACTTACTAATGAGAAGTAACCCAACATCACGCCCCCGATCTCCCAGCGCTCCGCCGTCCGCCCCTGCCCCCGCACGCCGTCGACCGGCCCTGCCCCAGCGCGCCGCTGTCCGGTCCCTGCCCAGCGTGCTGCCGACCAGTCCGTTCCCCAGCGCGCCGTCGACCGGCCTTGCCCCAGCGCGCCGCCGTCCGCCCTTGTCTCAGCGCGCCGCCGACCGGTCCGTTCCCAGCACGCCGCCGACCGGTGCCTGCCCGAGCACGCCACCGCCGGCCCCCGCTCCAGCGCGCCCCCAACCTCGGCTGAGCGCCTCCACACCCCTCTACTCCTCCATTCTTCTTCGTCAATGCGGACAGGCCCGATACTTTCTCGCACCTGCCACCGTGGCACAACCTCAGGTACCTCCATCGCATCCCCACCCTCATGGTGATAAGCACGCATGGATCCGAAGCTGCAGGTGCAACCCACGAGGCTTGGGGGACGAGCGCGACAACAACACTTGTGTAAGTTCAGGTTGGTATAAAACTATAAATGTATTTGGAGAGGAGTTATTGAGTTTATGTTCTTCTAGTGCAAAATGTGTCTGTCAGTTCAAAATGTTCAACCCTGGAAGCTTAGAGAAAAAAAGAAACAAATAAACAGAATTCATGATAGAAAAAATCCGTGAAGTTCGCAAGGAAAACAAGATATGTTCAAAAATAATAAATATATAAGTAGAACATTGAAGGGAATTTTATTGTAGAGTTAACAATCTGGTGTTGCTGCTGCTTGTGTTGACCGTGATGGAGTACTATTTGCTATTCCGGTATAATTACATTCTGCTATGAGAATTTGCTGCCGGGGGCATGAAGTAGCAGCCTGCCAAGTTGTTGCCGCGAATGAACTTGGTTGATTGTAGGTGATTGTACTGAACTTGTGCTATGTTATTTATGGTTAGAACTATCAATGGATAATGAAGGTGAAAATGATTATATTGGACTCCAACAAGAGAAAAAGTTAGCTGGAAGTAGGAAGTCTGATTCATCTCCTACTGCTCCTTTTGGGCTTCTGCTTTACTCCAAAAATAGTGTGTTTTGCATTGGATGCTAGACAACATGATTTCATTTTAGTACTAAGATTATTGCGTACACTAAAGTGGCAATCCCACTTTTGTGTTAACACCTAATTTTGTTGCTCTGAATCTGTGAGATCTTGGATGTTGGAGTTACCCTTGAAGAAAGAACTTGGGCATTTGAGTTGCTTCCATGTGGCGAGTCTTGATCTTGGTGGTGCAAAACTACATTTCAGTATCCAAGTATTGCATTAGGAAGTTGCATGAGATGATTTTCCTTTCAAATGCATGCTACGTTTGTAGCTCTCAAATTTTCTCCTTTGTGGATGCGTTTGTAAGCAGTCCTTTCTCACCTTTGCTGTCACATTTTTTTGTTGAACTTAAAGAGGATGCTTGGGATAAAAATGCCTTCTTTATTTTGCAATGCTTGAACTAATTTGTTTTAGTAGTACAAGTTTTATTTTTGTATGTTGTATGGCTTGCCGACTTGCTCTCTCTCTGATTTGTGAACTGATACTTTATATTTGGTGAACTCTATCCTATATGTGCGCCGCACCAAGCACACCGCTGGCTGCCTCCTCCTCTTGCTTACTCCCGCATGAGGCACACTATGCCGAGCACGCACCCGGCCGCCCCCTGCCTCCGGTAAATCGACACACTCAGTTCAGTTTGTTTTTTCAATTCAGTTCAATTCTAAAAAAAGTTTTCTCCATCTCTGTAGCTTGCTTGAACTGATAGCTGATACTCGATGAACTCTGTCCAATTTGAATCTTGAACTGATAGCTGATGGTTTTATGAACTAGTAAAAAAGTTTCTGTTTCATCTTTGACTCTTGTTCTTTGTTCTTTCACTCTGAAAATTACGTGCATGTGCAGATGCTACTTGTTGATTGCTACTTGACGCAACCATTTTTGTCTTGATTTGCATTTGTATGACATGAATTTGCTATGAGAAAAACAAGGTCAAAACAGAAAACAAAAATTAGTACCTTTATGCTTGCTAGGTGTTTGTTTACGTCCTCGCTGCGTGCCTCTGCCCTGGAGGATGTAGCAGTGGGGCTGAACTACCCGTTCGTGTCTCAACACTCATATCTATGTATTGAGAACCAAATTTTCTTTTTATAATGTGCTTTACTTTCATACTAACATTTCATTTATGTTCTTTTACAGTAGAATGAATACTAATTTTTATTCCAACTATGTTCAACCAGAACAGAAGTGGAGCTTCCTTTGCAAGAATAGTAAAGGAACACATGCTTCATTTATGTTTTTGATGAATCCAGCCTGAACTGAAGCCTGTAGGCGAGCCGGGCGCTGGGCCAACCACAAGGCAATGCCGCCGAGCAGGGCGCTCAATGGTCGCCGAGCGCGGCGCAAGCCTTTTCGACCCCATTTCCAGGTTGAACTCCAAGGATAACACCGTGGGGTGCGCGAAGGTGCTAGCTAGCCTCTGCTTCCATTTTTCTTCAAAAGCTTTGCTAACCCATTAGCCACTCATAAGATGACTTTGCTTCCAATTAGCCACTGAAAGTTGTGGCCATTTAATTGCTAGCTAATTCTTGTAAAAAGTAGTGGTTAATCTTGCTAATTACTTTGATGTGATGCCTAGGTGGTTAGTCCAGCTCCTGCAACGAACACAGGTCATTGCCCCATTTGCCACAACGGCAGCAGCACAAACATTAGCGTGGTCGTCCTCCACCAGTTCCTCACGCGGCCTCCACGCAAGCCCTGCTCATGTATGCTTACACCAAAAGTACAACTCTTGCTACTCTCCTTGTACTTGCACTTATTTTCTAAGCAATAATTCCTATTGCTTCCTCTTGGGGGAAGGGATGCCATGTTAAAGCTGTCTTGGTGCTCACCCACTGTTTATATTCATCACCATAGTTTACGAAACATGTGAAAACCATTCTGGCTTCAGAGAAAATCTAACCAGTACATGTGCAATTACGCGAGAAGTTCCCTTATGAAAGTTCCTTGTAACAAACCACAAGAAAGTTCATCGAGAAAAACTTTGTAAGTTCAAACGGCTATACGAAAACTTTGTAGGTTCAGATGGGTATAGAAAACTTCGTAAGTTTAAAATGGGCACGCCTAACAATGCATGAATAAATAAACTAAACCCAACAAAGTCCATGTTGGTCGGTCTACAGTGTGTTGTCAATAAGGTTGTTGGCCTTGGAGGCCGACACTGGCTGATCTCTACCTTCCAATTATTATTAGGCATATACCACTGAAACTGTAGGTCGCGCCCTCCTGCCGCATAGCCTATTAGTTGGCGTACCATGACCCCTCCTCATATTTTTGGTATGAATTTGGTGAATCTTCTTGATGCTCTGTTCTTATTCATCTAGAGATTCCTCCTCATTTGATTGTTTGTATTTCTTGTACCGGTTTTGTTCTTGCATGTATGTATCAGTTTGATGTTTTGAGATAGATCAGATTACTTCCAACTGTGAAGATTGACATGCATATTTGGGGATGAGATTTTTAGGTACTACTTTGGCACTGTATCTAACCCGTACTAAAATATTTCAGTAGTTCAACAGGGGCGTGGGATTCAGTTCGATGGTGACGACCCCGGCAGCTGGCCTTCGCATAACGAAGTGGTGCAATTTGATCTTGTGTGAATTGCAAATCCCTTGATGCTGAGTGTGTTAGTACAACCATACGCTACAAGGCACGCGTACATCTACTTCACATGTTAGTCAATAGAATTGTGCATTTTCTTGGTACCTTTGCTACTCTAGCCAAAAATATTTTGTTGTTCACTTTTCTGTGCAACAGGAGTAGAGCCGTCTGAGATGCTTTGTTCTAGCGAGGTGGCATATTATGTTTGTCAATTTGTAATACTTTCGCCGCAATGTACTTGTGTATCTTGGCCGTTCACCTCCGCCACCGTCGGCCGTTCAACGATGCAACCATAGGCCATTCACCTCCAAACCCCCAATGTCGCACCAGATCGATGCACCCTTCAGTTCACCTTGTAGGCCTTTTTCAGTTAACCTTGTAGGCTTTTTCAGGTTCACCTTGTAGGTTTATGCTTTTTTCAGTTCATCTTGTATTGTAATTTGCTGCCCAATTTGCTGTTGCTAAACGTTGTAATATGATGACCACTATATATTGATATAAAAACTCAGAATAGTTCAGACCAAAAAAACAAGTTCAGAGAAGCCAACTTGACAAGTCCACCTTATAGTATACTTTGTTGTTGTACTGTTGTAGTGTTTGCATAAGCTCTAACATGTTTGGGGCTATACTCTGTTAAGATTCAGGAGATAAAATTTCTTTTGTGGGAAGAAATGTTGCGATATCATCATAATTAACTATCATCTATTTTATTTCCTGAAAACACAAACTATCATCTATTTTATTTCCTGTTAATGTGATTTGCACTTCATCTTTACAAAGCCAAATCCTGGCGCGCCCGGCTGCTGCTCGTGAACCCCGCCTCCATCAGCTCCACTTCACAGAAGCCGTCAGTCCACATGAATAGGGGTAGCGGATCCCCTATAGCGGCCAAATCCCGGTGCGCCCAGCCGCTGCTCGTGAGCCCCGCCTCCATCAGCTCCACTTCACAGGAGCCATCAGTTCGCAGGAGTAGGGGTAGCATGTTCACCCGACATCCGACGCCTTCTTCCATCTCCAAAAATCTTGTTTTTTGAGTTCAGTTCTTCGTCACATGTTTCACTAGCTGAAAATGCATGGTGTTCTGAAATTGCTTGCGGACCACTAGCTGAAATTGCCTTATGAACAAAGCAAAGGTTGTATCTTCATCTACTGTTTTTTTTAGATATTCATCATATGCACGAGCACGACTATATTTGCTTGTTATGATCTAGTGGGCAGCATTAACATTTTGGTAGTCCTTCTGCAGGGCCCAAACCCACTATCGTGCAAGAAAAAGATAGCAAAGCCTCAACCAACAGCTGGTCAATCATCAGGTAATTAATCAGCACTAAAACATATGTGTCTAATCCAATGTTGCGAAAGCAAGCTTGGAGTTGCCTGACTTATCTTTAGGTGTAGAACTGATAGTAAGATGGAGAAGAGATAATGCAACAAAAATCTTAGATAGGGCAGTGAAGTCCATTGTGCATTTTGCTTTTTTGTAGCTCCGGACATCATTTGTATTGAGACATGGATGGCTCTACACCTGAAGCACATATATCTGACAAGCATGATCACATGTTCCCTTTAGGGTCTGATGGCCAATCGAGAGGCGAAGCAGAAGACGGTTAGGAAGCGCAAGAGAATTGGCAAAGACACCAGGTCGATGTGTATTTAACAGCAAGTACATGTATTACTACATGAGAAGTACTGCTAGTGAGACTTCACTGCCCCATTTCAACAAACTTGTATATGCAATCCTGGTTTGACAAAGTACTCTGCTGCTGGTTTCAGTTCCCTCGCTGGATTTGCAGGCTCACGACCATCCTCTAACACCCCGTCAGTGCCACCGATTTAAAGGAGCTCCGTGAGCGTGTACTTCTCCTGGTATACAATTTCGTTCCTCCTTATATTGCAGTCATTTTGGTTAGTATAAACTTGTATGGACGAAAAAGAATTCTGCCAGGAAGTTCATATCTTAAATCTAGATAAGTTCGAAAAACAAACCACGACCAGTTTGAATAAGAACCACTCTCGCGCCACCGCGGCGCCCAGGCCATTCGCCGCCGGCACCACAGTCCGTTCACCACCGGCACCACAGTCCGTTCACCGGTGACACTGAGGCCGTTCAACTACGCAATGGTGAGGTCTGGCCTTTCCCCTTCCTCTTTTTATGAAGCCTCCGAGTCGAAGTTCACCTCCATGTGCTGCTCCACTCGTAGCTCCCAGCCTACCCTCGAGCAAGTTCGTGCCGTGCACGAGATCAGTTCAACCTGTGCACTTGGTACGTTTGTGGGAATGTCTGAGCAAAAATAGAAACCATATATTTTTGTACAACATTTCGACCCTGCATCCCATGAGTTCCTGATTTATTTCTTTTGTGCAACAGTTCGACCTCGATGCTTGTGGCAGTCCCACAAGGATGATGTGGTCTACGATCGAGCAGCTCATTCCCAAGTGAGTTCCTGGCTGAAGGTGGGCTTCCACCTTGAGGTGTGGAACGCAATTTACATGGAGATCCTGATGGAGTAAGATGATGGCGATGTGGCGCAGGTGGACCTCATGGAGTTTGGCTGGGCTGGCGGCGGTCGGCGGTGAACGCGGGTGCATGAGTCGTGGGGCTCCATCTGCAGCTCAACCACCGCTTACTCCCACTCTGTTCACTAGTTTTGTTTTCATTGTCATGCCTGTTCCTCGTCGACCTCGAGCGGCAGGAGACACGAGATCACCTCCGGCACCGCTGGTCACATGAAGGTCGCCAAAAATGGTATATTTTCCATAAAAATAAGTGTTTGCTTACCTATATTCTCTATTGTTGAATTATAGCACAAACATTTGCTGAAACGGGGTGCTTAGGACGTCTATTTTAATTCCTGCAACACAAACTAGGTGCTCTCAGTTCACTGAACAATCATTAGCTCATGAAAAATACATATAACCTGCCTTGTTGTGTGGGATTTGGGGGTGCCTAGTCTTGTAGCAGTACTAGTATTTGTAACCTAAGAACTAAGCTTGCATCTTGTTACTTCTATGGATTGCCGCTCCCATGAACAAGCCCAAAGCTGGACCCAAGCCTGAAACCGAGTGACTCTACTTCAAAGGAAATGGTCACTGGAAATGGAACCGACCCAAATACTTGGCGGATAAGAAGGATGGAAAATTGAATAAAGGTATATTTGATCTATAGATAGCTGAGTCCACGGCTACGGACACGCTCGAAAGTAGGGCACACCATGGGTCAACACTTAATAAGTTTGCACACTAAGTTTGTAAAAGGAGGATGGCAGTAAGGCTGTCGTGTTGAGTTGGGCCACGAGTTGGTTGGGTTGTGATCGCCGTAAGGATCACGGGCCACGAGTTGGTCAGGTTGTGATCGCCGTAAGGATCACGGGCCATGAGTTGGTCGGGTTTTGATCGCCGTAAGGATCACGGGTTTGATTTTGAGATGTGCACGTTGGTGGTCTGGGGACGACCACGTTCGGTAAGCAAGTCCATGGGACGAGCATCAGTTGAGCATGTTCACAGCATGTTGGATATATTGTCGCATTGATGTTAAATGGTTAAATATCATGATATTGTTTGTCATTATGTTTATGCTTGTTGTGAGATTGCAAGTACATTGAATGTACTGACCTGGCGTGTCATGCCAGTTTTCAGGAAAGTCTCGTTGGGAAGGAGTGCTGTTCGAGTCTAGACCGTGTCCACATCAGTGTCCCCGTGCTGTGGAGTTCCTCTACGACGTTGTTCCACTGCCGCGTAGTTGTCATGATCGAGGCTCCCTTTATGTTCACTACATAAAGTACATATTGTTCAGCCGCACCGTGTGGCCGCTTGGCCTTGCTAACTATTGTAATATAAACTGTGCTCCGCTAGCATGAATAAAGCAGTTGTTCTTCTGTACCAAGTTGTTGTGTGTTTCCAGAAGACAAGGTCTTTGGGCTGGCAATGCAAGGTAAATCGGTTGCTCTGAGCCGGGTGCCACAACACTTGGTATCAGAGCCGCGCTGACTGTAAGCCACGCTAGACTAAGCCGAGTTAACTGGACGTTAGGAACGAGTTGTAGCTGAGTGTCGGTAATATTTGTAACTGGTTGTTGCATTGCATGCACTGATTTTATTTTTATGCTAACTTGCTAATGGTTGTGAGTGTAGATGGCTCCGGTGCTGTATCCATGCCAGTTGTAGTTGATGCCGTACACGTCGCCGCATCTCCTTCGTAATGTGTGGCCTCGGCTGTACCCTCATGGTGACGATCTAGTTTATCATGTGTAGCGGGAGCGCCTAGCTGACTCAATGTACGACTATCACGCCGTGGTTACTCTGCGCGCCAATTCTGATTTCGGCTCTTACACTCGTATCTCTCAAAGCAGCCGCACTTCTACCGCTTCTCAAGCTGTCCAGTTTGCTGCATTCGAGGTACTTGTTGAGCTTCGCTACAACGAGGTCCGGATGCAGAGCCACCCAGGTTTCCATTTCTACCCTTCTCTCCATGATAATGGTCGTGTCCGTTTTCCTGTCATTGATCCGGAGTCTGATAGTGTAGCTAGCCACCTTTCTCGCTATATCACCGCTAGCTATCTTCTGATCTACGAGATGGCTCGGGAGCTGAGTCGTGCCCGTACTGCTTTAGCCTCTGCTTTAGTCTCTGCTCGCTCACTCACTACTCCACCATCTGTAGGATTTACTCATTATATTCCTGCCAGTTCTAGATCCCCTGTTTCCCCGGTTACTCCTCAGAGTAGCTCGGGCACCATGACTGTGAGTCCACTTAGTGCTCCTGCTGAGTGGGTTTCACTCCTCGCCACTTCTGTAGCCCCGATGATTCACCCTTCGCATGTCCCAGAGGGAGAGCCCTGGAGGTAGCATCGTCGTGTCATGTTTAACCCGAAGGTCTCAGTTAACCCCGTCAGTTCAGGATCTGAGTCCGCTGGAGAGGACCCCGTAGCACCAACAGAGCAGTAGAGCTTTCAAGTATTCACAGTCGTCAGGATGGAGTATGAATGTAGTCGTACGAGTCATGATGTTTCATTTCATGTACAAGGGTAGTTGGACCTGGCATGTTGTTATCATTCATGTATGAGTCTATGTATAATTATGTTGGACTTTATTCGCTGTATTTTCTTCGCCATTCCGGTTTTATTCGGGTTCTGTTGCTGGCTTCTCCCTAGTTTATTCTTGAATGCTTCTCATCTCGAATGCGTTGACTTGGGAAAATCATATTAGGATGACAGGAGGAGGCTGTAGTAGCAACGTTCACGAGGGTTCTCCTGTTCGGCGTTCACCATGACAAGCAGGACAATCACCCGAGCCGTACGTTCCACCATCGCCTCCACCGCCAAATCCGCCCTCCACCGAGCAAATTATGCGTAATTTCGAGGAAAGACAAAATAATGATCTGATGCAAAGATTCAGAAGTATTCAAGAAATGGTTGGACAAAATGGAAATCAGCCCGGCCACCACTCCAAGTTGTTAGATTTTCAAAGGACTAAGCCTCCCAGTTTCAGTCAGGCCATTGATCCCTAGGATGCTGATGATTGGCAGAGAACTATGGAAAAGAAGCTTGAGGTTGCTCGAACTGATGAAGAGGATAAGGTTCCATTTGTAACACATTATCTTGAAGGCGCTGCTGCTATATGGTGGGAAAATGAAAAGGCCGTGGGGATTGCTGAGGAAGAAATTACCTGGTCAAGATTCAAGGAGCAATTCCGGAAATATCACATCCCTACGGGAATTATGAAGACTAAGGAGCATGAATTTCTTGTGCTCCTCCAAGGAAGTCAGTCTGTGGGAGAATATTTGCAGAAATTCAATCACCTGTCACGTTACTCTCAATATGATGTGGCCAGTGAAGAAAGGAAGATGGACAGGTTTCTTGGCGGATTAAACCCGCAAATTTGTTGTGCTCTCAGTATGTTCGATTTCCCAGATTTCCAGACTCTGGTAAATAAGGCTTTTGATTGCTGAAAGGGAACACAAGCTTGTATCAAATAATAAGCCTGCTCATAATGATCACAAGCGTAAATTTGAGCCAAGAAAGGAAATGCAGCCAGTGCAGAAGGTTCGCACCTGACAGCCGACTCAGGTAGCATACAAGCCCAATTGGCAACAAAATGTTAACAAGACCACCACCCAAGTCAAAAATGACGTACTCAACCTAGTTCTGGAGAATCGCCTGCGCAACAATTCTTGTTACATTTGTGGACAAACCGGACATTATGCCAAATAGTGTCCCAAGAACAACTGGACTGATGCAATATTCAAGCCACAAGTACATTATCTGGAGGCAGGCCCTAGTCAGCACGACATGACGGGGTACGTTCATCACATTTCTGCCAATGAAGCCCAAGAAAATCCCGAAGTCGTCATTGGTATGTTCACTGTTAATATCATACCTGCAGTAATTTTATTTGACACTAGGGCTTCCCACTCTTTTATTTCTCATAGTTTTGTTGCCCAAAACAAATTTCCCTGTTCGCTTTTGGGCAAGAATATGCTGGTACAAACCCCAGGATCCCTTATCAGAAGCAATCTAGTCTGCCGCAATTTGGAAATCAGTATCAACAGGGTCCGTTTTCCAACCTCTTTGATACTTATTGAGTCTAATAAGTTGGATGTTATCTTGGGTATGAATTGGCTGACCCAGTACCAAGTGTGCATAAATTCTGCGAGCCAAGAAGTCAACTTGACCAGCCAGGAGGGACAAACTACCAAATTTATTGCTCATAGGAGCATACCCTCCAAGGAGATGGTCTTTATAGCGATAATTGAAATGGAATTAATTCCAGTGGTCAGCGAATTTCCTGATGTATTCCCTGAAGAACTGCCAGGCATGCCTCCTGATCGAGAGGTTGAGTTTGCAATAGATCTTGTGCCCGGAACAACATCTATACACAAGAAATATTATCGAATGACGTCATCAGAATTAGTGGAGCTAAAGAAACAACTTGATGAAATGCTCCAAAAAGGGTATATCCGCCCCAGTTCCTTACCATGGGGATAACCTGCTATTTTCATGGACAAGAAAGATGGCAGTCTCCGCATGTGTGTGGATTACCATCAGTTGAATGATGTTACAATCAAAAACAAATACGCCCTACCAAGAATTGATGATTTGTTTGATCAGCTCAGCGGAGCCAAGGTGTTCCCAAAGATTGATTTGCGGACTGGATATTATCAGCTCAAAATTAAAAAGGAGGATATTCCCAAGACCGCTTTCACCACTCGTTACGGTCTCTATGAATATACAGTCATGTCTTTCGGCCTCACCAACGCCCCCGCCTTCTTCATGCACATGATGAATAAAGTATTCATGGACTTCCTCGATAAGTTCGTGGTCGTCTTCATTGATGATATTCTTATTTACTCAAGAAGTGAAGAAGAACATAAGGAACACCTCCGAGCAGTGTTGCAACGACTTCGTGAGCATCGGTTATATGCCAAATTCAATAAATGTGAGTTTTGGCTGAAGGAAGTTGGATTCCTCGGGCATGTGCTATCCGTTTTGGGTATAGCCGTGGACCCAAGCAAGGTAAAAGATGTGCTCGACTGGTTGCCACCCGCCACCGTATCTCAGATCCGGAGATTTCTTGGACTAGCCGGATACTACCGCCACTTCATTGAAGGGTTCGCCAAAATTGCTAAACCCATGACAGAGCTACTCAAAAAGGATAAGAAGTTTGAATGGACTTCGGACTATGAGAAAAGTTTCACTGAGTTAAAGAAGCGCTTGGCAACTGCTCCAGTATTAACACTTCCAAATATCTACCGCAGCTTTGATGTGTACTGCGATGCTTCCAGGCAAGGTCTAGGATGCATACTCATGCAAGATGGCAAGGTAGTAGCCTATGCCTTGTGGCAGCTACGGCCCCACGAAGGGAATTATCCCACTCATGATTTGGAAATGGCCGCGGTAGTTCATGCTTTGAAAATTTGGAGACACTGCCTCAACGGAAAAAGGTGCCAAATTTTTACCGATCATAAAAGCCTCAAATATATATTTACTCAGCCGGATTTAAATCTCCGTCAACGAAGATGGCTTGAGTTGGTCAAGGATTATGACCTTGGAATAAATTACCATCCGGGCAAGGCCAACGTGGTTGCAGATGCTCTCAGTCGATAACCTGTCAGTTTAAATTCCATATTGGAATCTTTGCCTCCCGAACTTAAAGAAGAAATTTCTCAGCTCAACCTGGTCATAGTTGAGGTTGGCCTCGCCAATATTCTGAAAATCACCCCTACTCTTGAGGAAGAGATCCGGAAAGCCTAGGCTGGTGATGCCGATCTGTAGAAGCATATCAAGCTATCAGATTTCTCGAAGGATCAGTGCGGTACCCTCCGATTGAGGGGAAGGATCTGTGTGCCTAATGAAGCAGCTTTGAAGCAGAAAATCCTGTCGGAAGCCCACGAATCCTCGTATTCTATCCATGTCGGGGGTTGGGTGCGACATATGCCAAAGGATGGCTTATCATGGTGGGGGCGAGTAGAACGTCGCCGGTGCCTGGAAACGGGATGAGGCGAAGACATGCACGCCGGCAGATCTTACCCAGCTTCAGGGCTCTCCGAGGAGATAACACCCCTACTGCTGCTCTGCGGGGTCTCCGCATGGTCACTAAGGCAAAGTGAGTACAAGGTTGCTCCTTGAGCTGTTTCTAGAGGTAGGAGAAGGCAAGGATAGCTCTCTCCTCCCTATATGATCTGGTCTAGTGCTAATGGACTCGAACCCTTTGCATGGGTGCCCTGGGGGGTTTATATAGGCCTACCCCCTAGGGGTACAATGGTAAATCCAGCTGGGCGCAGGTCCCAGCCGTCAGTCTCTCAGGCCGACGTCTTCTCCGCCGACTGCTGGGGCCCGCCGACTGGTGGGCCCCGCCGACTTGCCCGGTACGGGGCCGACAGCCCTTGTCTGCCGCGGGCGGGTCTTGCCGGCTGCAGATTACTGTAGCCGTGCTTCTAATGACGCTAGCTTGGTCATGGGGTCATGGCAACAGTGCCGCCGCCTGACGGGCGATCACTGTTGCCATTCCCAGTCGTGTCTGGTTAATGGTGTGTGGGGCCCGTGGGAGAGGTCGGCTGACTCCTGGGGGGCGACTCCCAACGGGTCCGTCTCGTGGCGCTCTTGCCGTCTTCAGTACTCCCGTTGACTGGTGGGACCCGCCATCTCTGGGTCGTACAGACAGGCCGTCGTGGGCACAGGGCTCCGCCCCCACGGGCTGATGTCAGGGCCGGCATGGCAACAGTGCTGCGCTGGATGGAGATCTCCGTCGGTACGGTGCACTGTGGCCATGCTTGCCCTCAAATAACAGGGTGGTTGGAGTTGCAGGCCGACTCCCTATAGCCGGCCTCTCCGGAGTCGCCGGCCAGGGGTCAGCTTATCTTGGAGTCGCCTCTGGGACTCGGCTTATCTTGGAGTCGCCTCTAGGGCTCGGCTTATCTGGGAGTCGCCTCTGGGACTCGGCTCATCTTGGAGTCGCCTCTGGGACTCGGCTCATCTTGGAGTCGCCTCTGGGACTCGAGGGGCGCAGCCTGCCCCTATGTCTTGAGAGGTTCTGGGTCTCGGGGTTAGCCTACCCGTGGCCCATTACTCCGACAGTAGTCCCCGAAGTTGGTGAGGCTCTGAGGGTGATATGTCGTGGGGCCTCAATAGTTTCATTCTTCTGGTGGTAGAATTTGGGCCTTGCTTGACGTTTTCCTTCAAGCCGACTATCTGGAGTCGGGCTCGTAGAGGGCCGTCTTGCCCCCTAAGGGGTTTGAAAGTCGCGGCGGGAACCAGGCGGCGTGCCTGATACGCTTCCCACGGTTGCCCGCCTTGGGCCCGTCACGCGGCGCCACGTGGCTGGGACAGTCTGCCTACCCACGCGCGCGACGGGACAGGCCGTCAGGCGGGGCCCACCACTATCGCGCCTCGGCACGCGAACGGATCCGTTGTGGCCGTGCGGACGGTTGGGTTTCCCATTGTGACGCCCAATATGCGACCCTATCCAAAAGGAACTCGAAGGTCCCACCAAGGATAGACCCGCATATTGGAACGCTTTTGCAAGGTGGATATCATTACATCAACATTACATAAATAGATGGGGATACATACAAGAGGCATACAATGCCACACGAATACAACATCATCATACATAAGAGCACCATCCAACTACGGATGAAACACAAATAGCAACTCAAACGTCATCCACCCTGCTAGCCCAGGCTCCCGACCTGGAACCTATCCCCTGATCAAAGAAGAAGCAGAAGAAGAACTCCAAACAAGCAAACATCGCGCTCGCGTCAAGATCATCGCATAACCTGTACCTGCAACTGTTGTTGTAGTAATCTGTGAGCCACGAGGACTCAGCAATCCCATTACCATGGGTATCAAGACTAGCAAAGCTTAATGGGTAAGGAAGGGGTAAAGTGGTGAGGTTGCAGCAGCGACTAAGCATATATGGTGGCTAACATACGCAAAAAAGAGCGAGAAGATAGCAAGCGGAACGGTCGTGAAGCTAGCAATGACCAAGAGGTGATCCTGAACACCTACTTACGTCAAACATAACACAGAAACCGTGTTCACTTCCCGGACTCCGCCGAGAAGAGACCATCACGGCTACACACGCGGTTGATGCGTTTTAATTCGGATCTGGTGTCAAGTTATCTACAACCGGACATTAACAAATTCCCATCTGCCACATAACCGCGGGCACGGCTCTCGAAAGTTTATACCCTGCAGGGGTGCCCTAACTTAGCCCATGATAAGCTCTCGTGATCAACGAAGGATATACCTTCTCCCAGGAAGACCCGATCAGTCTCGGAATCCCAGTTTACAAGACATTTCGACAATGGTAAAACAAGACCAGCAAGACCGCCCGATGTGCCGACATCCCGATAGGAGCTGCACATATCTCGTTCACAGGGCAACACCGGATAAGCTAAGCGTAAGGGTACCGACGTAACCCAAGTTGCCAAGGGATGGTCCCGCACGGTGCTCTAGTTTGGACCAACACTTAGACAAGCATTGGCCCGGGGGGGGGGGGGGGGCTATAAAAAAGATGACCCTTGGGTTAATTACTCGCAAGGGAAAAGTAGGTGGTGGTGAGGCAAATGGTAAAACCAAGGTTGGGCCTTGCTGGAGGAGTTTTATTCAAAGCGAACTGTCAGGGGGGTCCCATAAATCACCCAACCGCGTAAGGAACGCAAAATCCGGGAACATAATACCGGTATGACGGAAACTAGGGCGGCAAGAGTGGAACAAAACACCAGGCATAAGGCCGAGCCTTCCACCCTTTACCAAATATATAGATGCATTAATAATATAAGAGATATTGTGATATCCCAACATAACCCTGTCCACCATGGAGTAATCTTCAACTTCACCTGCAACTAGCAATGCTATAAGAGGGGCTGAGCAAAGCGGTAACATAGCCAAACAACGGTTTGCTAGGAAGGGTGTCAAAGGTTAGAGGTTCATGGCAATTTGGGAGGCTTGAAGAGCAAACGATAGGAAGCGCAGCAAAGCGATAGAACGAAGCAACTAGCATAGCAATGATAGTAGTGAGATCCAGGGTAGCGGTCATCTTGCTTGAAATCCCGCAAGGAAGAAGAACGAGTCCATGAAGAAGATGAAGCCACGAAGACGAACCAAGCGTAGACGAACGAATCCTCACGATCGCAACGAAACGGGAACTATCGAGAAGAAGCACACAACATAGTAAACACACCACACATGAACAAGACATGATGCACAACAAGCATGATGCATGGCAAAGCTACACAGAGCTACTCATGGCAAGAGATGATGCAAACAAGAACAACACCTCAAGGCAAGTTTAAATGAGGCCGGGAACAACATATAACAATTCCGGTAAGTCCTCATATGCAAGTTTCAAAGTTGGTCCAGAACTGAATAAACCTTATGTTCAAGTTATTAAACAGCAAGTTAAGATGCACCAAGATGATCTACACAAAATTCTAGTCAATTTACATATAAAGTTCATTAGATTCGGTGCTACGGCCTAGAAGATATGAGCAAAACAAGTGAAACATGGCATTGATGCAAAATGCATCCAAACATCAAGCAAACACCTCAAACAAGGATGCAACATGATAATGTGAAGCTACATGTAAAAACAAGCAAGTTCCATATAGAGCACACTCAAAACGGAGCAACGGTTCAACACATACACTCTATACAAGGCATAACAACAATCTGTCCATAACAGCAACTAGGCATATTGCAAGCATCGAAACAATAAGCTACAGCGCCCCAACATAAGAACAAAAGGTATGAGCATGATGTACAGGTAAAGAACAACAAAACATGAACACTGAGCTATCTCCAGAAAACACTAGAGCATGCTCCAAAACACATGGTAAGATTGCAAATAATAACAGTTTCAGAATTAGCAGAAATAACATCAGGTTGCAATGTTTAGAGCTCTCAAACAATATGTTACATGAACTTATCATGGCAAACAAAGGCATGGCATGAATCTACTAATTGCATAGAACAAAAGTCGCTTACTGACCATGACCAAAAAGGATCAGAAGATATGAAGGCACCCATGTAAACATGGCAAGTTATATGACAGATTCATACATGGCATGAACAACAATAAGTAGGCATGTTGGTGAGCTTGAATCACTCACCACAGAGCAATACATGGCATGGAAAGGCAACCAATAGTAAGAAGACACATTTATGAATCTAAGCATGGCAAGATCAAATTCATAGGGTGCATGGATCACTAGCAAACAATCATGGAAACATTGAACTTAATGTTAACAGGCTGACAGCAACATTATTTAGCAAATTTGGAGCAAGATTACACCATGCTACAGCAGGCTATAATTGCAACCAGGGTCATGAATGGATAGATCAAGATATGTATATCAAATCATCCTTAGTGAACATCTCCACAATAATGCACGAAATGACTTGTAGCAGCAGGTTTACATAGCAACAAAATATAACAGAATCAGTTAGGAAAACAGCAACAACAAGTACGCTACTTAACAAGCTCAAAGCACTCACTACACATCTCACAAAAATACATGGGTAGCGCCACTGGAAAGATGGCATAGCATAGATAAAAACACATGTAGACATCAACCTCAGAGGATGCACACATCAAACATGACAAAAATGACAAATGAGCATGTTATAACAGTTCCAGCAGATCAACATCAACATGCACTCTTCCAACAACATTTCGGGCATCAAGAAGAGCTCAAATGAAAATTATGCAATGGAGTGAATTGAAGTACTCGTCGAGATGAACAATTTGACATATTACACGCACGAAACGGAGCAGTATGCAGAGAGTTATGATGCGATGAACATGGCATAAAATATCACAGAGAATCGGGACAGGCAAAATCGGGGACTACCTCGGATCCAGATCTGGATCGGGCAGCGCGGCCGCGGACGACAAGGCGGGGCCAGACTCTCGCCGGAGGGCGCGGGGAGGCGTGGCTCCGGCCGGTGAAGGGCGGCGTCGCGGAGGCGATGGCCGGGGCACCGGGCGCCGGGCGCGGCTCCGGTCAGGGCGAAGTGGCGCCTGCCGGCGGAGGTGAGGAGGCGGCGGGGCGGCGCCGGCTGGGAGGCGCGGCTCCCGGGCGGCGGCGCGGGGCGCCTCGGCGGCGGCGGTCGCCGGCAGAGGCGGCGGAGAGGCGCCGGTGAGGCGAGCGCAGGGCGTGCCGGCGGCGGGTCGGGCGCTGGGGCACCCGCGGGCGGGCGGCGGCGCGCGGTCGGGCCGGGCGGGCCCGGATGGGCCCCAGCGGGCCGGCGGCGCAGGAGAGAGAGGAGGGCCGCGGGGGACACGTCCGTTGGCGGGGATTTTGTCCGGTGGCGCGAGGTAGGGGAAGGCTAGGGTTTGGACTGCGGGAATTTCGGGGGAGGTGCACGTATTTGTAGGTAGAGGGATCTCGGAGAGTCCAAATGTGGTGCGGTTTTCAGCCACGCGATCGTGATCGAACGGCCGAGAGCATGGAGGGGGTTTGGATGGGTTTTGGGCCACTTTGGAAGGGGTGTTGGGCTGAAACAAAAGAGGCTTTTACGGTTACCCGGTTAACCGTTGGAGTATCAAACGACCTCCAAATGGCACGAAACTTGACAGGCGGTCTACCGGTGCTATACCAAGGCCTCTTGACAAACCTCGGTCCATTCCGAGAAAGTTTAACACCTGCTCACAACAAGAGATGGAAGGGGAACGCCAGAGGACATAGGAGTGCCGGATTGCAAAACGGACAACGGGGAAAAGGCTCGGATGCATGAGACGAACACGTATGCAAAATGAAATGCACATGATGACATGATAAAATGCAACACGCAAGCAAATGACATGGCAATGACGACGAATAACTGGCAGGCACCTAGCGCATCAAATCCGGGGCGTTACAACACTCCTCCACTAACTAGAGATCTCGTCCCGAGATCTTAGGACCGAGACGGAAGGGAAAAAGGGAAAGAGGTGAAACGAGAACTCAAGAGAAGAAGCAAAGAATCGAGAGCACTCGAGAAGAAGAGAGGAACGATGAGAATGATGAGAATCGAAAGCGCACGAAATCAGATAAGCTATGAAACCACTCCGGTTAAAACGAGATAAAAAACGAATAAGACTGAAAAGGATTTAGGCAGCACTCCGACTAAAACATGGAGGAATAGAACACGAGCTACAGAAGATGGGATGACACTTGATGAAGACATGGCACAAAAAACCTCCGGAAAGAATTGAAAGAGTTGAATGAAAAGAACGGATAAGAATATGACAACTTGTGCCACGAATGAAATAGAAAGCAACCTCGGCAGAAAGGATTGAACGGAGTTGTAGAGAAAAATCAACAATGAAAGAATAAGCTTGTTGTGGACTTATGGATAACATCTCAAAATTATGAGGTGATCTCCGACCACAAGCGGAAATGATTGGATAGCTGACAAGAACAAAGAAATGCAAAACTCCACTTCAAAAGAATACAGAGAATTAATTACACTTTGAGACGTGAGAAGAAAGATACTTGAGCTCCTTCGATTAGAATCTTGATGAACTCTTGAAGAATGAATTAAATCATGAAGAGCCACAGTGAAGAACTCCGGTGACAAAAGGACGATGAGATCGAATGAAGGAAGAAAGAATAAGATTAAAGCTTGCGATGATTTAGATGGGGTTTCGACGAGATGCCTGAGGACATTTGAACTTCGGAAAAGAAAAGATGAAACACTTGAAACTAGAATTTATTCATCAAGAACAAACTCCGAAGGAAGGGATTACTCACTTGGATGAAATAAGAATAAGATTTATTGTATGCTTATCCTTCATCAAAATTTAATTGATGACAAGGAATGGATTTTGCATACTACTTATTCTTCTTGAAAAATGATTGAGAAGTGACATATCGAAAACTTTAGAAGGTCTTCATGAATCACCGGTAGGTTTCGAAAGAACAAATGGATTAAAATAATAATCAAGGAAAAAGAATCTGAAAGAACCACCATGAGAATTCAAAAATGACTGATGAAAGAGACTTAATCACCTGGAAGAATTAGAAGAACAAATATGCTTGTGGAGATTTAGATGCAAAAGAACAAAGTGATCGTGAACTGATTAAAGAACACTTGAACGAAGCACCGGGATAAATAGAAAATGATAACTGGAATGATGGCCTCCGGTGAAACGAAATGGGAAAACAACTCCTGACATACTCCGGATGGGTAAGAAAAGAATATCTGACAAATGGAATAATATGAGAGGACAACATGGAGCTAGAACCATGAATCTTCGGGAGAACGGGCAAGATTTAGAGAAAAAAACTCTTCTTCTATCTTGAAATGACAATGAGGAACGCCACGAAAATTACTGAGATACCACGGTAGAATGAAAAGCAAAGAGGTTGAGCCGACGATGAAATGATTTGAAAGAGATCTTGGAGAAGGCAAGTGACTGATGGGATCCATTCTTACGTCACACTTGAAAAGAATTTGCGAATAACTCCGGGGGAATTAGAAGAGTCAGGTAAGATACTGGGAAAAGACCTGTGGGTTAGGGCCCACTAAAGAGAAAAACACCGTTGGAAAGAATGGTTGAACAGATAGATGATGCACCGGAACAAATGAAGGATTTGAATGAGGTGACAACCTCGAATTAATTGGAACACAGACGAATCTCCTGAGATGTCTTGAGCACTCCGGAAGGATAAACTGGCGAGAGACGAACGAGCAGGGAAAACACTTGGGCCAAGGGAAAGAATATAATCACTACCGAAAATTAGAATTGAATCCACCGGAGAATAAAACGAGATGAAGAATGCCAAACGAGATGAGAATTCACCGGTTGAGATAATTTACGAAAGACTGAAGAGGTTCTGCACGAATGAAATTGATGCTCGAAAGAGACTCAGGCTCCAGGAAGAAAAGGGTGGGAGGGCGGGAAAAACAAAGGCAACTTGGACGGGGAACCAACGAATATCTTGAAGAGAAAACACCGGTTGAAATCATTGAGGAAAGAAAGCAAAGACTTCACACGAGTAGGAAAGATACTCGATTACAGACTCCGGTTCCGAGAAGAAAAGAGGTGGGCGGGCGGGGAAAAAAACACGGAGAACTTCGAATGGGGAAAACAACTGAGGATGGGAAAAAACAACGACGTCGGAGGAAGAACTGAGGATTGAACTCGCGAAAGACAAAGAGGTTTGAGTCGACTTGACGAGAGATGCACCGGATGAAAAGAGCTAAGAACCAACGATCGGAAAAACCAACTGCGTGATCCTAAAGAAAAATTTGAAGGGGAAGAGAAGTAATTCAAAACACCTACGTCAAGATTCCTTTCCAGAGCGACGAAGGGGCTGAGGAGTAAAAAGAATTCCTACTCTCCGATATAACTAGACTCCGAAAAAGTTTTCTTCTAGACTCAACAACGGCCAAACTACACGATCAATCAAGGGGGCTCCTAGGGTCGGTCGAGGCTCTGATACCAACTTCTGACGCCCAATATGCGACCCTATCCAAAAGGAACTCGAAGGTCCCACCAAGGATAGACCCGCATATTGGAACGCTTTTGCAAGGTGGATATCATTATATCAACATTACATAAATAGATGGGGATACATACAAGAGGTATACAATGCCACACGAATACAACATCATCATACATAAGAGCACCATCCGACTACGGATGAAACACAAACAGGAACTCAAACGACATCCACCCTGCTAGCCCAGGCTGCCGACATGGAACCTATCCCCTGATCGAAGAAGAAGCAGAAGAAGAACTCCAAACAAGCAAACATCGCGCTCGCCTCAAGATCATCGCATAACCTGTACCTGCAACTGTTGTTGTAGTAATCTGTGAGCCACGAGGACTCAGCAATCCCATTACCATGGGTACCAAGACTAGCAAAGCTTAATGGGTAAGGAAGGGGTAACGTGGTGAGGTTGGAGCAGCGACTAAGCATATATGGTGGCTAACATACGCAAAGAAGAGCGAGAAGAGAGCAAACGGAATGGTCGTGAAGCTAGCAATGATCAAGAGGTGATCCTGAACACCTACTTACGTCAAACATAACACAGAAACCGTGTTCACTTCCCGGACTCCGCCGAGAAGAGACCATCACGGCTACACACGCGGTTGATGCATTTTAATTCGGATCTGGTGTCAAGTTATCTACAACCAGACATTAACAAATTTCCATCTGCCACATAACCGCGGGCACGGCTCTCAAAAGTTTATACCCTGCAGGGGTGTCCCAACTTAGCCCATGATAAGCTCTCGCGATCAACGAAGGATATACCTTCTCCCAGGAAGACCCAATCAGTCTCAGAATCCCGGTTTACAAGACATTTCGACAATGGTAAAACAAGACCAGCAAGACCGCCCGATGCGCCGACATTCCGATAGGAGCTGCACATATCTTGTTCTCAGGGCAACACCGGATAAGCTAAGCATACAGGTACCGATGTAACCCAAGTTTCCAAGGGATGGTCCCGCACGGTGCTCTAGTTTGGACCAACACTTAGACAAGCATTGGCCCGGGGGGGCTATAATAAAGATGACCCGTGGGTTAATTACTCCCAAGGGAAAAGTAGGTGGTGGTGAGGCAAATGGTAAAACCAAGGTTGGGCCTTGCAGGAGGAGTTTTATTCGAAGCGAACTGTCAGGGGGGTCCCATAAATCACCCGACCGCGTAAGGAACGCAAAATCCGGGAACATAATACCGGTATGACGGAAACTAGGGCAGCAAGAGTGGAACAAAACACCAGGCATAAGGCCGAGCCTTCCACCCTTTACCAAATATATAGATGCATTAATAATATAAGAGATATTGTGATATCCCAACATAACCCTGTCCACCATGGAGTAATCTTCAACTTCACCAGCAACTAGCAACGCTATAAGAGGGGCTGAGCAAAGCAGTAACATAGCCAAACAACGATTTGCTAGGAAGGGTGTCAAAGGTTAGAGGTTCATGGCAATTTGGGAGGCTTGAAGAGCAAATGATAGGAAGCGCAGCAAAGCGATAGAACGAAGCAACTAGCATAGCAATGATAGTAGTGAGATCCAGGGTAGCGGTTATCTTGCTTGAAATCACGCAAGGAAGAAGAACGAGTCCATGAAGAAGATGAAGCCACGAAGACGAACCAAGCGTAGACGAACGAATCCTCACGATCGCAACGAAACAGGAACTATCGAGAAGAAGCACACAACATAGTAAACACACCACACATGAACAAGACATGATGCACAACAAGCATGATGCATGGCAAAGCTACACGGATCTACTCATGGCAAGAGATGATGCAAATAAGAACAACACCTCAAGGCAAGTTTAAATGAGGCCGGGAACAACATATAACAATTCCGGTAAGTCCTCATATGCAAGTTTCAAAGTTGGTCCAGAACTGAATAAACCTTATGTTCAAGTTGTTAAACAGCAATTTAAGATGCACCAAGATGATCTACACGAAATTCTAGTCAAGTTACATATAAAGTTCATTAGATTCGGAGCTACGGCCTAGAAGATATGAGCAAAACAAGTGAAACATGGCATTGATGCAAAATGCATCCAAACATCAAGCAAACACCTCAAAGCAAGGATCCAACATGATAATGTGAAGCTACATGTAAAAATAAGCAAGTTCCATATAGAGCACACTCAAAACGGACCAGCGGTTCAACACATACACTCTATACAAGGCATAACAACAATCTGTCCATAACAGCAACTAGGCATATTGCAAGCATGAAAACAATATGCTACAGCACCCCAACATAAGAACAAAAGGTATGAGTATGATGTACAGGTAAAGGAAAACAAAACATGAACACTGAGCTATCTCTAGAAAACACTAGAGCATGCTCCAAAACACATGGTAAGATTGCAAATAATAACAGTTTCAGACTTAGCAGAAATAACATCAGGTTGCAATGTTTAGAGCTCTCAAACAACATGTTACAGGAACTTATCATGGCAAACAAAGGCATGGCATGAATCTACTAATTGCATAGAACAAAAGTCCCTTACTGACCATGAGCCAAAAAGGATCAGAAGATATGAAGGCACCCATGTAAACATGGCAAGTTATATGACAGATTCATAAATGGCAGGAACAACAATAAGTAGGCATGTTGGTGAGCTTGAATCACTCACCACAGAGCAATACATGGCATGGCAAGGCAACCAATAGTAAGAAGACACATTTATCAAGCTAAGCATGGCAAGATCAAGTTCATAGGGTGCATGGATCACTACCAAACAATCATGGAAACATTGAACTTAATGTTAACAGGCTGACAGCAACATTATTTAGCAACTTTGGAGCAAGATTACAACATGCTACAACAGGATATAATTGCAACCAGGGGCATTAATGGATAGAGCAAGACATGTATATCAAATCATCCTTAGTGAACATCTCCAGAATAATGCACGAAGGCTCCGGTCGGGGTGGAGTGGCGCCGGCCGGTGGAGGCGAGGAGGCGGCGGGGCGGCACCGGCTGGGAGGCGCAGCTCTTGGGCAGCGGCGCGGGGCGCCTCGGCGGCGGAGAATCGCCGGCGAGGCGAGCGCAGGGCGCGCCGGCGGCGGGTCGGGCGCGGGGGCACCCACGGGCGGGCGGCGGCGCGCGGTCGGGCCGGGCGGGCCCCGGATGGGCCCCAGCGGGCCGGCGGCGCGGGAGAGAGAGGAGGGCCGCGGGGGACACGTCCGGTGGCGGGGATTTTGTCCGGTGGCGCGAGGTAGGGGAAGGCTAGGGTTTGGACTGCGGGAATTTTGGGGGAGGTGCACATATTTGTAGGTAGAGGGAGCTAGGAGAGTCCAAATGAGGTGCGGTTTTCGGCCACGCGATCGTGATCGAACGGCCGAGAGCATGGACGGGGTTAGGACGGGTTTTGGGCCACTTTGGAAGGGGTGTTGGGCTGAAACAAAAGAGGCTTTTACGGTTACCCGGTTAACCGTTGGAGTATCAAACGACCTCCGAATGGCACGAAACTTGACAGGCGGTCTACCGGTGCTATACCAAGGCCGCTTGACAAACCTCGGTCCATTCAGAGAAAGTTTAACACCCGCTCACAACAAGAGATGGAAGGGGAACGCCGGAGGACATAGGAGTGCCGAATTGCAAAACGGACAATGGGGAAAAGGCTCGGATGCATGAGACAAACACGTATGCAAAATGAAATGCACATGATGACATGATAAAATGCAACACGCAAGCAAATGACATGGCAATGACGGCGAATAACTGGCAGGCACCTGGCGCATCGAATCGGGGGCGTTACACCCATGTCGTTACTGAGCGCAGTAAATTCATGGGGTAAATCGTGGGGGGCGTGGGGTCCCGTGCGCAGTTAATCCCATGCCCGCCCTATCGGCTTCTCAGCCTATGGGCCTATAAGTAGGCGGGGGGAGCGGGACGGCGAAGCACGTGCGCCCATTCTTCCCTGCTCCCCCGCCTTCTCTTGCTTCCCCTTGCTTCCTCTTGCTTCCTCTTGCCGCCGTCGCCTCAAACCACACCGCGCCCGCAGCGATGAGCTCTTCCTCCGCCGCCGCGGCTCCTGCCTTGCGCTCCGGCATGTGGGACGGCTCCGAGGTGGACGACGACCTCATCAAGCTCCTCCGCAAGACGCGTCGGCTCCCCGGCGCGAACCTAGTGCGAGCCCGTGCTGCGCCAGCGAGGGAGATAAGGCCGGCGCCGGAGGAGGGTGAGCGGGTCATATTCCGCTCGCACCTCATGCGTGGCCTGGGGCTGCTGGTGAGTGGTTTCTTCCGCTCCTTCTTGGAGTTCAACGGGCTCCAGCCGCACCACCTTACTCCGAACACGGTGGTGCTGCTGGCCGCCTTCGCCACCCTGTGCGAGGGCTTCCTCGGCGTTCTCCCCACCATCGAGCTGTGGGGAGAATTCTTCCAATCCAAGCTCGGCACGCACGTCGCTGGCGTGCCAGCTCAGTGCGGCGCCTTCATTGCGATGCGAAGGTCGACCGCTGACAATCCATTCCCCTCCATCCCGCTGATTAAGTTAGTGAAGATGTGGCAGCGGTCGTACTTTTACGTGAAGAACGTCGCCCCAGAAGGCGACTGGGTCAATCTGCCGCCCTACGAAGCCGGCACGCCGGCTGGAAGGCCTCCCAGCTGGTCCCACCGGGTCAAGACGTTGACTCCCGCTGGTGCCGCCGCCGGCGCGTGACTGCCAGTCCTGACGCAGTCCGAGGGCTTGGTCGGGGCCGACTTGCTGGCCGCCTTCGTGGCGCGCCGAGTCCTCCCACTCCATGGCCGACCTCATCTGATTAGTCAGATGAGCGATCACCGGGACATAAGTCGGATGTGCACCAGGGACATGCCCCACGCGGAGGTGGCGAACATGGTGAACCACATCGCGAACTGCGAGCTCGCGGCGAACTGGCAGTTCGGCAAAGAGCCGTACTCGCGCACAACCCCCCGCCAGTGGTAAGTCGTATCTTTTGTTCTTCTATTTTCTTTTGCAGCCAAATCCGACTTCTGATCCTCTTGGTTTCTTCGAGTCAGAACCCCCTCATCCAGCATGCAGCCGGCGCCTCGGGACCGCCCCGTGAGTTCGTCCCCGACCGAGTGGAGAGCGACGTCGACGACCCCGACTTGGGGGCGGCAGCGATGGAGGCCGACACCAAAGGCGGAGGAGGAGGAGCGGAAGGCGGCTTCAGGCTCTCGTCCACCTTCGCTGACTGGCTTGATGACGACACCGAAGGGGAAGTCGCCCCGCGCCACCAATTGAAGATCGGCCAGCCAGGCGCGAGTTCCTCCGCCGGCTTGGCCGGTCAAGTCGGCGCAAAGAAGCACCGGGCCGGGCCGAGTTCGCTCGGCGGCCGGCCGAAGAAGTTCAAGGGGGCGGCCGCCGCGACCAAGCGGGAAGAGGCGGTCGCGAAGGCCAACCGCTTCCGCAAGGAAGTAAAATGGCCGCCACTCGTCTCTGCGTAAGTGCTCCACCTTTGACTTGCTTTCCTTTATCGAATCTCATCATAATTTCTTACATGCCTTCCCCGCTTCAGGGCCCCCCTTTCCTTGAGAGGGTCGCCGTCCGCTCCGTCATGGGGTCGGCCGAGACGTCCGCGAATACTCGGCGGATTGACCCTGCCGCCGACCTTCGGGAGGCGACGGAGCAAAACGCGCAGGAGAAGCGTGACGAGGAAGAGGCCGACCGTCTGGAGAAGGCGGAGACCGAGAAGGCGGCGGCCTCCACCCAGAAGAAGCTGGAGGAGGCCGAAGCCGCTGTCGCGGCAAGACAGCGGGCTAAGGAGACCGCGCACCGCCAATCAGCGTTGCTCGTCATCCCGCTGAACTCCGCACCACCGCCCCCGGAGTTCACGGGGCGGACTAGAGAAGCCGGCGGGGAGAACTCCATCGTCCAGAAGGACGGCGGCGAGGCCTCCGCGTCGGGCACGGCCGTGCCGCCACCGCCGGCTAGGAGCGCGCATGGTAAGCAGCCGGCGGGCCCGTCGGTGCCGCCGACTGATGACGAGGCCGTGGCAAAGCTGCTCCTTCAAGTCGCCTCGCCAGTGCGCCGCCGCCTTGAGAAGGCGATTTCGGCGCCATGCCCCTTGGAGGCCGGTGCCGCCAGCTCGGCTATCCCAGACGCCGAGGTGACAAGCGCCGCGCCTGCTGGGTGGGTGCGAGGAGGTGGCAACGGTCCGCTGAACCAGGCGCTCCTAGACGTCCAGGCGAAGCTGCGAGCTGAGGGCGACGCCATCCAGGGCTGCACCAAGGCGCATCTGGCGTCGCGAGCAGCTATCCGGGTATGCTTTCTTTTTTGACTTTGCTTTTTTCTCGTTGTTCTCTGTGGGGGCGCGCTAGCGCACCCACCGGGTGTAGTCCCCGAGTTTCGGGCCGGCTGCTGAGCAGGCGGCCCGGAACTCCATCTGGCAAGTTCCTCATATTTATCTTTGTCTAAAATCCTTGTTACAAGAGTATCAGAACCTCCGCGTCACTGCCTTCAACCGCAACGTTGAGCAGCTGGGGAAGCGGACTGCCGACTTGTCGGAGAGCCGGAGTGAGTCCTTCTTCTTTTTCGCGGGGGCGTGCTAGCGCACCCGCGGGCTGTAGTCCCCGAGATTCGGGCCGACTGTTGAGCAGTCGGGCCGGATCTTCCTGGCGACCTTCTCTGTTGATGACTGAACGTCTTTTTCCTTTTGTTCTTCAGAGGCCAATGCCGTTCTTCAGGAGCAGCTGGGCGAGGCCAACACTGCTTTGCACGCCAAGGGGGAGGAGTGCAACTAACTCGCCATAGAGCGTGACCTGTTGGCTGTGCAGCTGGCGGAGCAGAAGGAGCTGCTCAAGAAGGCGCAGGATGAGGCGGAGAAGAGAGAGACCGCTCTCCTGGCCGAGTTCGAAAGCGAGCGCTCCTCCTGGACCGACAAGGAGGCGATGCTGACCTCTGGCTTCCATGAGATCGAAGACATCGTCGATGGTGAGTTTCTTTGCTTTCTTTCTTTGAGCCGCCGACTATAAGTCAGGCCGACTCCTGACTCTTTCTCTTGCTTCTTTTTTGTTTTGGCAGACTTCTTCCCTGGCCACTCACAGGCGGTCACTCGAGCCATCGAGGCTGATCGCGAGGCGCGGAGGGCAAATGGCGCGGAGATCGCTGCCAACGCCCCCCTAACCATCGACGAGCAGCTCCTGAGCATCGAGACTCATCTACGGCCGGCCCATCAGCTGCTGCGCCGGCTTCAACGTGCCGGTGCTTAGGTAATTGCCGCCCTGTGGCCAGACATGCCGGTTCTGCGCACTCCCAGTCGGACTGCCGACTGGCTGGAGGTCGCGGCTGGCCGTCTTGAGGCCTGGAAGGGTTCCTTGGCCCGGGCTGGAGCGCGCCGGGCCTTGGAATTCGTCAAGGCTTGGTATCCGGGGCTGGACCTGGACCGGCTGGCTGCGTTCTGGTCAGAAGCCCAGGCAGAGCTGGTGGCTGTGCAAGGCGCCCTTGTCGAGCGTGCGGCGGCGATTGCCGATTATACCCACACCAGCGTCTTCGTCCCTGAGCGGGCTACAAACGGCGAGGAGGTGCCGCCGGAGTGGTTCAGGATGAACCCGGACTACGACGAGGACTCGGCGGAGGTAATTGGCTCTAGCGCCGAGGAGGAAGGCGAGGCGGAGGACGGAGGCGAGACGGAGGCGCCAGAAGACGGAGCGGGCGACCAGCCTCAGCTCAACCGCGCCTCCAGCAACAAGCCGCGTCCGACTGAGCCGGCTGCCGCCGGAGACGATCAAGCCGAGACTGCCTAGCCGGCCGCCCCGGCGCCTGACACTGCCGTCTCCACCGACCCTCCAAACCCGTCTGCCGCTTCTTAGGCTGCCATCTTGCCTTTATTTTATCTGCTTTAATAGTCTTTTGAAAGAACTTGTTAACTTGCACAATTCCACCCGCGGGGTGTATTTTGAACTTGGCCAAGGCCTATGTTATGTAAATATTTATCCGAATTCTATCCTTCCTTGCTCATTGCTCTTTTGGCTTTTTCCTTTGCCGCCTTCCCTCAGTCGCCGCCTTGCTAGACGGACAACCGCTCTGCGGACTGCACTGGGTCAACTGCTTGGCTACCTTAGGGAAGGCAAGTACTTGGCCTTTTTTAGAGTCTTTTAACAAGTTGGATAGAAGGCGGCAAGCCGACTATTCAAGAGTCGGCTCTGCGAAGAGAGGCTGGAAGCCGGCTTGGGCTAGGCTTATGCTTTGAGTCCTTAGCCATTTTTCGTGTGGGCGCTCATTGTTCCTTACTCCCTGCCCACCAACAGTCGCTCTGCGAGCTGCGGCTTCTGACAGGAGACGGCTTAAGCGCCGCACACTACTTGTCCGACTGCAGGAAGCATTTCATAGCGCAAGACGGCGAGTCCCCGGGCTGACTAGTCGAACCCGGTGCCATGCGGCATAACAAAGAGTGGCATACTCGTTGGCATAATTCTTATCATACAGATAACAAAAAGGGCAGTCCCCGAGCTCGTCTCGGGGGGCCCAAAGTCTCGGTACTTTAATACAAAGGATAGCGTGGTACATACTGCATCAACTGTAAAATCTTCGGAGAAGATTTGCGTTCCATGGCCGTTCCGACTCTTTGCCAGAGTCGTTCCTCTTGCATGCTCGGGGCTTCTGGGCATCGATTAGGTACTAGGAGTCATTGCCTAGCACTTTGCTAATGATGAAGGGGCCTTCCCAAGGCGACGACAGCTTGTGCTGGCCGGCTGTTCGCTGGATCAGTCGGAGCACAAGGTCGCCCTCTTGGAAAGATCTCGACCTGACCTTCCTGTTGTAGTATCGGCGCAGGCTCTGCTGGTAGATGCTGGACCGGGTGAGTGCCAACAGCCGGCCCTCTTCCAGCAGATCGACGCCGTCTTGACGTGCTTCTTCTGCTTCCTCCTCGGTGTACATGGTGACTCGCGGAGAGTCGAACTCTATGTCCATTGGGATGACGGCCTCAGCACCGTAGATGAGGAAGAAAGGCGTGAAGCCGGTTGACTTGTTTGGAGTCGTGCGCAGACTCCAGAGGACGGCTGGCAGCTCCTCAAGCCAACAGTCGGCCGAACGCTCGAGTGGTTTGACCAGTTGAGGCTTGATGCCGGACAGGATGAGGCCATTTGCTCGCTCCACCTGGCCGTTTGACTGCGGATGGGCAACAGACGCTAAGTCCAGTCGGATGCCCTGCGTTGCGCAGAAACGGGCCAAGGCGCCTTTGGCAAAATTTCTGCCATTGTCGGTGATGATGTTGTGTGGTATGCCGTACCAAACCATGATGTCGGCGATGAAAGTCACTGCAGTCGGACCATTCAACTTCTTGATGGGCTTTACTTCTATCCACTCGGTGAACTTGTCCACCGCGACAAGTAAGTGAGTTAGGCTGCCTCGGGCCGTCTTGAATGGTCCCACCATGTCCAGGCCCCAAACCGCAAAGGGCCAGGCGACGGGGATGGTCTTCAGTGCAGAAGTAGGTTGAAGCGGCTTGGAGCGGAACTTCTAGCACCCCTTGCATTTTTGGACTAATTCCTTGGACTCTTCTAGGGCAGTTGGCCAGAAGAAACCGTGCCGAAAGGCTTTGGCGACGAGTGCTCTTGAAGCCGCATGGTTGCCGCACTGGCCTTAATGGATGTCTTTGAGAATTGCTTGGCCTTGCTCTGGCTCAACGCAGCGCTGGTAGACACCAGTGACGCTGTGCCTGACCAGCTCTCTGTTGATTATGGTGTAGGCTGCCGCTCGGCGTTGCACTTGCCGAGCCAAGATTTCATCAGTTGGCAACTCTTTGTTCACTAGAAACTTGAGGATGGGCTGTGCCCATGAGGGTGCTGCTATTTCTTCGATTTCCACCAGTGCAACTTGGACGAGGGCGGATGGGCTGGGAGGCGGCGGGCTGGAGTCTGCGGCCGCTTGTTGGATCGCTAAAGTCTCGGGGCCGACTAGCACAGTCCCTGGGCCGACTGGCGCAGTCCCCGGGCCGAGCTCTGGAGTCTTTGGACTGGTTTCCGCAGTCCCCGGGCCGGGTTCTGAAGTCCCCGGGCCGGCTTCGACTGCGGTTTTCTTGGAGCCGTCTGTAAGAATTCTCGTGCCGTCTGCTGGGGCTCTTGAGTCGGATCCGACTTCTTCGAGGGGAGCCGGCACAAAGATGGAGTCCGATTCTGGTGAAGGCTTGATAGACGTCTTGAGGAGGCGCTGAAGAGCGACGCCGAATGGTATCGCTTGGCGGGTGGAGCCGACTCGTGCCATGGCGTCTGCTTGGTCGTTGTCATTTCTTGGCACGTGAAGGAACTCGCACCCTTCAAAGAATCCGCTGAGTTGCTGCACCAGGAAGCGGTAGCTTGGCATGTTTGCATCCTTGGCGTCCCAGTCGCCAGATGACTGCTGGACCACCAAA
Source organism: Triticum timopheevii (assembly GCA_963921465.1). NCBI lineage: Eukaryota > Viridiplantae > Streptophyta > Magnoliopsida > Poales > Poaceae > Triticum > Triticum timopheevii. The sequence continues at coordinate 270,847,907 of OY997262.1, read as the reverse complement.
TCGGAGTCGCCATAACACAGGATCCGGTGAATTTTGAGTTCTTTGGCAAGCCGAAGCTCGTGAATGAGCGCCTCGTATTCGGCGACGTTGTTGGATGAGGCAAAGTGGATCTGCAGCGCATACTTGAGATTGTCGCCTTTAGGGGAGGTGAGGACGACGCCGGCTCCCAAGCCGGTGCGCATCTTGGAGCCGTCGAAATGCATCCGCCAATGGGTGGAGTCGGGCGCTGGCGGCAGATACTGGGTCTCGGCCCAGTCGGCGAGGAAGTCGGCCAGTGCTTGCGACTTGATGGCAGTGCGGGGCTGGTAGTAGATGGTGTAGGGAGCCAACTCTATGGACCATTTGGCCACTCGGCCAGAAGCATCTCGGCTCCCGATGATCTCGGCCAGCGGGGCTGTGCAAACCAGAGTGATTGGATGCTCTTGAAAGTAAGGCTTCAACTTCTTGGCGGCAAAGTGCACGCTGTAGCACATCTTCTGGTAGTGGGGGTAGTTCTGCTTGGAGGTCAACAGTACCTCGCTCAGGTAATATACCGGTCTCTGGACAGGGAGCGCCTTGCCTTCCTCCTTGTGCTCGACTACAATGACTGTGCTGACTACCCGGCTGTTAGCGGCAATGTATAGGAGCATGGGCTCTTTGGGAGTCGGAGCCGCCAGCACAGGGGGGTGGTCAACATCTTCTTCAGCTGGAGAAATGCTTCATCCGCCTTGTGGTTCCACTCGAAAAAGGTGGTCTTCTTGATTAGCTGGTACAAAGGGAGAGCCTTCTCGCCCAGCCGACTGATGAATCGGCTGATGGACGGCAAACAACCGGTGAACTTATGCACATCTAGCAGTCGGCTGGGTACCTCCATCCTCTCGATGGCCTTGATCTTCACAGGGTTGCACTCTATGCCGCGTTCAGAGACCAGGAAGCCAAGGAGTTGGCCGGCTGGTACTCCGAAGACCCACTTCTCAGGGTTGAGCTTGATCTGGAATCGGCGCAGGTTCTCAAAGGTTTCTTTGAGGTGTTCCATCAGTGTCCCACGCTTTTCCGTCTTCACCACTACATCATCCATGTAGACATGGGCGTGTCTGCCGAGTTGCTTGAGGAGGCACTTCTGCATGCAATGCTGAAAGGTGGCGCCAGCATTCCTCAAGCCGAACGTCATGGTCAGGTAGCAGAAGGCTCCAAACGGCATGATGAAGGCAGTCTTCAGTCTGTCTGCTGGGCTTAGTTTGATCTTGTGATACCCTGAGTATGCATCTAAGAAGCTCAACAGCTCGCATCCGGCTGTGGAGTCTGTCACCTGATCAATTCTCGGTAGAGCAAATGGGTCCTTGGGGCAAGCTTTGTTGAGGCTCGTGTAGTCAATACACATCCGCCACTGCTTGTTCTTCTTGAACACCAGGACCGGGTTTGCCAACCATTCTGGAAAAAATACTTCCATAATAAAGTCGGCTGCCAGGAGTCGGGCTATCTCCTCTCCAACAACTCTTCTCTTCTCTTCTGATAGGCGGCGCAAGGGCTGCCTGACGGGCTTCACATCAGGTCAGACATGTAACTTGTGCTCGGCAAAATCCGTCGGTACACCTGGCATGTCTTTAGGGGACCATGCGAAGACGTCTCGATTCTCACAGAGGAAATCGACGAGCTCGCCTTCCTATTTGCTGTCAAGGTTTGCACCTATGACAGCGTACCTCTCTGGGTGCTCCGGGTCCAAGGGTATCTTCTTGGTCTCTTTGGCCGGCTTGAACGAACCCTCAGCTTCCGAATCCTTGGGGTCGGGCGACATCTCTAGCTGCTTCCCTGCCATCGCCACAACCCGATCAAGAAGCCGCTTCTCAGCTGCGATCACCAGGGACTCGGCCAGCCGACTGCTCTCAGCCGCGCAAGCGGACGACTTTCTGTAGTCGCCGGCTATGGTCAGAATTCCCTTAGAACTCGGCATCTTCATCTTGAGGTAGGCGTAGTGGGGGACCGCCATGAACTTGGCCAAAGCAGGTCGGCCAAGCAACGCATGGTACGGGCTTTCGAGGTCCACCACTTCAAACCAAACTGGCTCTCGGCGGAAGTGATCTTTGTCTCCAAAGAGGACGTCTATCAGGATCTTGCCGATTGGAGAGCAGGAAAGGCTAGGTACGATGCCGTGGAACACAGTCCGGCTGCTCTGAAGCTGTCTTTGCTTGATTCCTAACTTCTCCATGGTATCCTTGTACAGGATGTTGATGCTACTGCCTCCGTCTATCAGCACTCGCGAGAAGCGAGCGTCCCGCCTATCTGTGGCCAAGGTGGCGCTCAAAACCAGGGCGTAGGAGCCCGGATTCGGCATCACCTCTTGGTGATCACCTCTGCTCTAACTGATAGGCTTCTCGGACCAATGCATAAATTCTGGAGTATCTGATGCTACTGCATTCACTTCTTGCTGCTGCAGCCGCCTGCTGCGTCGATCGTCAGCCACACTGGTGAACACCACATAGGCTCCGTGCTCTTCTGGGTACTATTCTCGTACTGCGCCGACTAGCCTGGCAGCCGGCTGCTGGGGCGGCGGTGGAGGCGGCGGCCCAGCAGGCGGGGGAGGAAGGAGGCCATCTCCCTTGGCGATTCTGGTGAGCCAGTGGCACTTTCGGGTGGCATGGTTTGACGGCTTCGTGCCGCTGTGGAACTTGCAGGGACCATCTAGTCTGCTCGTAAGAGAAGGCCGGCAACCAGTTGGACTTGCCGCCTTTTTTCGCTTGGTCGGAGTCTGCCCCTCCGGCTGTTGGTCTTCGACTGTCGCAACCTGCCGACCGCTGGAAGTCGGCTGTGAGGCCTTGCGCTTGTTATCGTTCTGTTGCTGTCGCCGACTGGTGTCTCCAACCGGAGTTCTGGGAGCCTGAGGGGCCGTTTTGCCAGTCGCACTAACTTGGATCTCCGTCTTCATGGAGGAGTCGGCCGTGGCGTACTTGTCTGCTATGATCAGCAGCTCGTCGAGGGTCTCCGGCTCGTCGCAGAGGAGCTTGTGCTTGAGGAGGGTGCCTTCTCTGCACCCGGCGGTGAAGTACTCGATAGCCTGTACCTCGTGCACGCCCTCGCAGGAGTTCCGAAGCTCGGCCCAGCGCGTGAGGTAGTCGCGTGTTGACTCGTCGGGGCCTTGCACGCACAGGGAAAGCTGGCGAGGCTTGGGAGGTTGCTTGTACGTGCTTGTGAAGTTGCGGATGAAGGCTTCGGTGAAGTCGACCCAGTTGTTGATGCTGCGGGGCTTCAGGCTGTTCAACCACATCCGGGCCGTGCCCTGGAGCATGAGTGGAACATACTTCACGGCAACACACTTGTTGTCGTTCGCTATGTTGACGGCCGTGGAGTAGTCAACTAGCCAGTCCTCCGGCTTCATGGAGCCGGTGTACTTGGGCGTGTCTCGGGGGAGTGTGAACTTTTTGGGAAAGGGCTCGTCTCGGATGCAAGGTCCGAAGCAGGGCGGACCCAACTCGTCTTCTTCTTCCAGCGCCAGGGATCAGTGGAGTCGGTCGATCCGGTGGCGGGCGTCATTCTCTCCGACTCCCTCTCGGCGGCCAAGGCGGCCACCGAGATTCGGATGCTCAACGGGTGGCGGGGAGACTCGCCTTTCTCTTCGTGGTGGAGGAGGTAGATAGTCGCCCTGCCGTTCCACTGCTCTTGGGCGGCCGTCTTGGTCGCCCTCGATGGTGATGCGAGTCCGACTGTGGCTGACAGCCCGCTCTTTGTCTTTTCTTCCGCGGACTCCACCAGTCGGCATCCGAGACGTCGCGCCTTGATCTCGGCAGGGAGGCAGGTCGTCATTCAGTTGTTGCGGCGCCTTCGTGCGGCCGCCGGCTGCATTCTACGCGACAGCCGCGTCAAGGAGCTGCTCGACTCGCTCCATCATCATGCGGCGCTCTTTGCCTTCAAAGTTTTTCAGCTCGTCAGTCGCCGCCTGGGCGGCGCGGATGTTCTCCATAGGCGTGGCATATACGGGGCGATTGGCCCCGAACAGGTTGGCGATGGCCACGCCGCGCTGCCGGATCGCGCCTAGGCGGCTAGGCCCAGTCGGAGCTGGCGAGCCGCCCACAGCGCGATCCATCTCACGCTGGTAGGCTTCTAACAAGCGCCTCATGCTTGCCAGCTTCTTCGCACCTTCGATGATCTGAAGGCGGTGCGCCTCCAGCGTCTCGGCGTCTGCGTCTTCCCGAATAGGCGCGGTCAGGTCTTGTAGAGCCGCGTCGAGCGGGTCATAAGCTCCATCACCGGAACGCTCGCCATGACTGATGACGAGCACTTCCGTGATGGCGCTTCCGCCGCTCTCCTCATGAGGGAGCGGCTCATCGTAGACCACCACATTGGTGGGGTACGCGTCGAGCAACGCGGCATCGGAGTCGACCAGCATCGGGTCGGTGGAGCCTACAGACTCCAAGCCCACGGCAGGCTCGCCGGTGACGTGGAGTTGGTTGAGGAGGCCCGCGAGGAGGTTCTCGGGGCCGCCCGTGCCTGCGTCGGATGTAGGCTCATCGGAGAGGCGAACCTTGCCGACAAGTTCGGTGAGGCAGCTGGCTGCGCAGGTGGCCTCAGCGCCGCGCAGCGCGTCGATGCAGACTCCGTCTGGCGAGCTTGGCTGGCTGCGCTCGCCAGGGAGGAAAAGGGTTCCCATCCAGAACAGATCTCCGGACGACGGTGCACCTCGCCCCATGGTGGGCGCCAAATGTCGGGGGTTGGGTGCGACATATGCCAAAGGATGGCTTATCATGGTGGGGGCGAGTAGAACGTCGCCAGTGCCTGGAAACGGGATGAGGCGAAGACATGCACGCCGGCGGATCTTACCCAGCTTCAGGACTCTCCGAGGAGATAACACCCCTACTGCTGCTCTGCGGGGTCTCCGCATGGTCACTAAGGCAAAGTGAGTACAAGGTTGCTCCTTGAGCTGTTTCTAGAGGTAGGAGAAGGCAAGGCTAGCTCTCTCCTCCCTATATGATCTCGTCTAGTGCTAATGGACTCGAACCCTTTGCATGGGTGCCCTGGGGGGTTTATATAGGCCTACCCCCTAGGGGTACAACAGTAAATCCCGCTGGGCGTGGGTCCCAGCCGTCATTCTCTCAGGCCGACGTCTTCTCCGCCGACTGCTGGGGCCCGCCGACTGGTGGGCCCCGCCGACTTGCCTGGTACAGGGCCGACGGCCCTTGTCCGCCGTGGGCGGGTCTTGCCGGCTGCAGCTTACTGTAGCCGTGCTTCTAATGACGCTGGCTTGGTCATGGGGTCATGGCAACAGTGTTGCCGCCTGACGGGCGATCACTGTTGCCATTCCCCGTCGTGTCTGGTTAATGGCGTGTGGGGCCCGCGGGAGAGGCCGGCTGACTCCTGGGGGCTGACTCCCAACGGGTCTGTCTTGTGGCGCTCTTGCCGTCTTCAGTACTCCCGTTGACTGGTGGGACCCGCCGTCTCTGGGTCGTACAAACAGGCCGTCGTGGGCACAGGGCTCCGCCCCCACGGGCTGATGTCAGGGGCGGCATGGCAAGAGTGCCACGCCGGATGGAGATCTCCATCGGTACGGTGCACTGTGGCCATGCCTGCCCTCAAATAATAGGGTGGTTGGAGTTGCAGGCCGACTCCCTATAGCCGGCTTGTCCGGAGTCGCCGGCCAGGAATCGGCTTATCTTGGAGTCACCTCTAGGACTCGGCTTATCTTGGAGTCGCCTCTGGGACTCGGCTTATCTTGGAGTCGCCTCTGGGACTCGACTCATCTTGGAGTCGCCTCTAGGACTCGGCTCATCTTGGAGTCGCCTCTGGGACTCGAGGGGCGCAGCCTGCCCCGATGTCTTGAGAGGTTCTGGGTCTCGGGTTAGCCTACCCGTGGCCCATTACTCCGACAATCCACCCTGGGGGTACCAAAATGTACTAAGACCTGCGACAAATATTCTGGTGGGATGGAATGAAGAAAGATATTGCTTATTTGGTGGCCTGTTGTGACATATGCAATAAGGTAAAGGCAGGACATCAGAAGCCAGTCGGACTTCTCCAACCGCTCCCCATGTCACAATGGAAATGGGAATATATCTGTATGGACTTCATCACGGGAGTACCTAAGACCCGACGGGGTAATAATGCGATCTGGGTTATAGTGGATACATTGACCAAGGTATCCCAATTCCTTCCGATCAGAACCTCATATCAAGCCGATGAGCTTGCACGACTGTACGTATCCAGAATAGTCAGTCTGCATGGAGTTCCCCGAACCATCACTTCCGACTGAGGTTCACTTTTCACCTCCGCTTTTTGGCCCCATCTCCATCAAGCCCTCGGAACGGAATTGAAATTCAGTACCGCTTATCATCCTCAGACGGATGGACAGACCAAACGAGTAAATCAAATACTCGAAGATATGCTCCGAGCCTGTGTTTTGGCCCAAGGACCAAAATGGGAAGATTCTTGCCGTACGTCGAGTTCTCGTATAATAATAGCTTCCAGAACAGTTTAAAGATGTCACCATATGAAGTTCTGTATGGCCATAAATGCCGCACTCCATTAAATTGGTCTCAAACTGGTGATAGCCGAATTTTCGGAACAGATCTCATGCTGGAAGCCGAGAAACAAGTCAAGGAGGTCCGAGACAGATTGCAATTGGCCAAATCATGCCAGAAAAGTTATTACGATGCAAAACACCGACAGATCAGCTTTGAACCCGGAGAACATTTCTATCTCCGAGTCACGCCTATGAAAGGTATCAAGAGGTTTCAAACCCGTGGAAAGTTGGAACCTACATTTATTGCTCCATTTCCCGTTATGAGACGAGTAGGTGCTGTGGCATATCAGTTGGAGTTGCCCCCTAGACTGTCAGACGTGCATAACGTGTTCCACGTTTCACAATTGCGACGGTGCATATCCACGCCCGAGAAAAAGACCGATTTGACAGAGATAGAGCTGGCAAAGGACTTAACCTATGAAGAGATGCTGGTGAAAATTTTGGATTAAATGGAAAGAGTCACTCGCAGTAAAGCACGAAAATTTTACAAAGTCCAATGGAAGCATCATACTGAATCAGAATCAACCTGGGAATCTGAAGAATTTCTAAGGGCATGTTATACAGAATGGTTTTCCAAAGCAACCGAATCTCGAGGACGAGATTCATTCTAAGTGGGGGAGGTTTGTGATAGCATGGTTTTTGCCCTCCTCTTTTTGCCTGGTTTTCAGTTGAGTTGGTTTTGAATTTGGAGTTTTGAATCATTTCATTTGAACTTAACCACTTGGGTCCCCATTGATTGTCATCTAAGTGTTCCCTCTCCTCCTAAAAACCATCATTTCACCTCTGGTTCAACCCAAAAATATGGCTTGGAATATTTTTCTTAAATGAAAAATATCCATTTGCCCTCCAAAACCCTAGTCAACCCTATGTGCTCCAACGCAACCCTATTTTTCCTTGCCCCAAAAATCCTGAGAAAAATCCCAATTATTCTTGGGTCCTTAGGGCACCTTTCTGAGCAAAAATATTTCACCACACTTTGGAATATTTTGGCTACAGAAAATAAATTCACTTCTGGGCAGAATTGGTAGTTTCTACAGCAACTACCTTTTTACTAGCTCCATTGTAGCTGGTTTTTCCTGTGCCTATTTACCTTAGTAAGTGTATGTAAAACCCCAAAGCTCAGCCCTTGACTCCCTTTAGTTTTACCATAGTAACTCCCCAAAGTTGTTGTCTAGAAACTTACGAGCAGTACAAATTTAATTCTACCGCACCTGGATCCTAGCCTAACCATTGTAACACCTCAGTTTACTAAGGACTACATGCCAGACATCTTGATTAGTGCTTAGGTTGGCCGGATGTCACGGTCCATGCGGTGACCGCGTTCGTCCGAGCATGCTGGCATGCAATACGCGCGCTCTACGTGCCGCCAGACGCTCTGTTCAGCGCATGCTCGCCGCCTAGCCGGCCCAGGCATGCCACCCCTCGCCACAATCATTGTCTCCACCCCCCTTAACTCCCCCTGGCGTTCGCCAACACCGGAGGTCACCGCAGCGAGCACGGGCACGGTCCGGCCAATGACACAGTGCGTGGCGCACTGTGCTCGTCGCGTTCCCCCTCGATCCTGTGCTCGTCTGCGCCCGCGCACAGTTCCTACGTGACATCCATCGTCTTCTTCCTCTCTCTCTGGGGCCGTTCGTCGCTGGGCACCGTGGACAGGTGTCCTTCGGCGGAGCCCGAGCCCTCCTCGCCGCCCGTCTATATAAATCCACCACCTCAGCCTCTTGGAGCACTCGTAGCCACTCCCATACCCTCCTTGAACCAGTAGAAGCCGCAACACAGCCGGGCAGGCCGCGGGCTGCCATCCCAAAGCCGAGCTTGCCGGCGATCCCCTCCGGATCGTCCCCGTAGCTCTGGCGCATCCCAAGCCAAGGCGACCCTGCCGGGGCCTCCGGCACTCATCAGTGAGGCCAACACACCCCACTGGAGCCCCTGGAGCCGCCCCAAGCCACTGTTCTCTTCGTCTTCGGCAACCTCCGCCCTCTGCCTCCGCTGGAGAGGTCAATTTTGACGCCGTCCGGTCACCGCTAGCTACGCTACGGGTACGGGCAGGTGTGCAATCTTCTAATCCGTCGATCCCCCCCCCCTTGTTTAACTCCAAGAAGCCTCATCGCCGGCGTGTGCTCCGGCGAATCGCCGTCTCCCCCTATTTCCCTCTACCCTCCCTTTGGCCTGACTAGCGGGGCCCGCTAGTCAGCCACTCATTACGCGCGCGAAGCGGTATGAGTGCTGGCGCCCCGGGTGTTTACGCCTTCGATGTCACCCCCAGTTTAGTTATTTCCAATTCATTTAAATTCCAGGAACCTTCAAACAGCCACAACTTTTTACCTAAAAGTCCAAATGCATTGATTCTTTTTGCATTGTGTTCTTTGACCAAAAATCTAATAGCACCCAAGAGATGGGATTTTTCCTTGCTGTCTAGATTTCCTGGTAACTTTTAAAAGGTTTGTTGATGTTTTCTTTTTGTGGTTTTGTTTATTTTCAGAAGAGCCAGCTTGTCTTGAGGATCACCAGGAGCTTTGTGAACCTCATCAGCACTAAGGCAAGCCACAGCAACATTTTCATAGTGCCACTTCAATATTTGTGATTTTCCTACTTGAACTCATAATTATTCATGCATTTAAATTGTTTATATGATAATTATATTGTGTCAAAATGCTTGTCATGTTAAAATGCTTGATTTACAGAAAGTTTGAAGTAAAACTTGTTGATAAGCTAAGAAGAACTTAGTGATGAGTAAAGAATAAATGACATGGTCATGGAGTTTAATAATTAGTTTAATTATTATTCTTGCATGATGAAAAATGTTGATATTGCTAGAAATGATTATGGTTTAAGTGAGGTGTGATCTAAACCAGAGAAGTATCTTGATTTGATGATGGCTCCGTGGGAGCGTGGTTGATTTATTTATTTTTATGGTTATGTGATGCATGGGTAGTGTGCATAGCATGGAATTGTGACACCGGTTGTTTTTATTTTAAGTTGAACCTGATAAATAACTCAACTTGAATATGTTGTTGACCTGGTCATGGCGCCGCTGAAACGAGTCTTTCCTACTGCAACCACATTTGCCAGTATGGGACAGCCTTAATGCGTTTCATTGTCATGCCTCTGGTCGGTGCCTCCATTTAGGGAAGGTTATGGGCGTGCTGTACCCTGGCCTGGTAGGTAGGCATAACCTTGTGAGCCCGTTGTTAACTTAAGTTTTGGTACCGGGTCCTAGAGTGGATCGTGGCCACGGCGGTGGTCGAGGTGTTTGGAGGTAGGCACGGGGCCACCCAGGACTAGCCTTATGGGGACTGAGTCTGAGTGGCCGGGAGAGTGTCATGACAATGAAATGGTTTTGTCGGAATGCCGTTGGTCCACCCGAATCGGAGTGCGAGGCCATGGGTTCCGTAGTGTGGGTACAGTGTACTAACCTCTGCACAGTGTATTAATCTATCGATAGCCGAGTCCACGGTTACGGACGCGCTCAAAAGTAGGGCAGACCATGGGTCAACACTTAATAAATTTGCACACTAAGTTTTTGAAAGGAGGATGGCGGTAAGGCTGTCGTGTTGAGTTGGGGCACGAGTTGGTCGGGTTGTGATCGCCGTAAGGATCACGAGCCATGAGTTGGTCGGGTTGTGATCGCCATATGGATCACGGGCCATGAGTTGGTCGGGTTGTGATCGCCGTAAAGATCACGGGTTTGATTTTGTGATCTGCACGTTGGTGGTCTAGGGACGACCACGTTCGGTAAGCAAGTCCATGGGACGAGTATCAGTTGAGCATGTTCACAGCATGTTGGATATATTGTTGCATTGATGTTAAATGGTTAAATATCATGATACTATTAGTCATTATGTTTATGCTTGTTGTGAGCTTGCAAGTACATTGAAAGTACTGACCCGGCATGTCATGCCAGTTTTCAGGAAAGTCTCGTTGGGAAGGAGTGATGTCCGAGTCTAGACCGTGTCCACATCGGTGTCCCTATGATATGGAGTTCCTCTACGACATTGTTACACTGCCGCGTAGTTGTCATGATCGAGGCCCCCATTATGTTCACTAAATAATGTACATATTGTTCAGCCGCACCATGTGTGCCGCTTGGCCTCGCTAACTGTTGTAATATAAATTGTGCTCCGCTAGCATGAATAAAGCGGTTGTTCTTCCGTACCAAGTTGTTGTGTGTTGCCAGAAGACAAGGTCTCTGGGCTCGCAATGCAAGGTAAACCGGTTGCTTTGAGCCGGGGTGCCACAACGCTTGGTATCAGAGCCGCGCTGACAGTAGGCCACACTAGACTAAGCCGAGTTAACTGGACGTTAGGAACAAGTTGTAGCTAAGTGCCGGTAATATTTCTAACTGTTGCATTGCATGCACTGGTTTTATTTTTATGCTAACTTGCTAATGGTTGTGAGTGTAGATGGCTCCGGTGCTGTATCCGTGCCAGTTGCAGTTGATGTCGTACACGTCGTCGCATCTCCTTCGTAACGTGTGGTGTCGGTTGTACCCTCACAGTGACGATCCAGTTTATCGTGTGTACCGGGAGCGCCATGCTAACTCAGTGTACGAGTATCACGCCGTGGTTACTCTGCACGCCAGTTCTGATTTCGGCTCTTACACTCGTATCTCTCGAAGCGGCCGCGCTTCTACCGCTTCTCAGGCTGTCTAGTTTCATGCATTCGAGGTACTTGTTGAGCTTCGTTACAATGAGGACCGGATGTAGAGCCACCCAGGTTTCCATTTCTACCCTTCTCTCCACGATAATGGTCGTGTCTATTTTCCTGTCATTGATCCGGAGTCTGATAGTGTACCTAGCCACCTTTCTTGCTATATCACCGCCAGCTATCTTCTGATCTACGAGCTGGCTCGGGAGCTGAGTCGTGCCCGTACTACTTTAGCCTCTGCTTTAATCTCTGCTGGCTCAATCACTACTCCACCATCTAGATCCCCTATTTCCCCGGTTACTCCTCAGAGTAGCTCGGGCACCGCGACTGTGAGTCCACTTAGTGCTCCTGCTGAGTGGGTTTCACTCCTCGCCACTTCTGTAGCCCCGATGAATCACCCTTCGCCTGTCCCAGAGGGAGAGCCCTGGAGGCAGCATCATCGTGTCACGTTTAACCCGGAGGTCTCAGTTAACCCTGTCAGTTCAGGATCCGAGTCCGCTGGAGAGGACCCCGCAGCAGCAGTAGAGTAGTGGAGCTTTCAAGTATTCGCAGTCGTCAGGATGGAGTATGAATGTAGTTGTACGAGTCATGATGTTCCATTTCATGTACAAGGGTAGTTGGACCTGGCATGTTGTTATCATTAATGTATGAGTCTATGTATAATTATGTTGGACTTTATTCACTGTATTTTCTTCGCCATTTCGGTTTTATTCGGGTTCTGTTGCTGGCTTCTCCCCAATTTATTCTTGAATGCTTCTCATCTCGGATGTGTTGACTTGGGAAAAATCATCTTAGGATGACGCGGGGAGGCTGCAGTAGCAACATTCGCGAGGGTTCTCCTGTTCGGCGTTCCGCACGACAGGCAGGACAATCACCCGAGCCGTACGTTCCACCACCGCCTCCACCGCCAAATCCGCCCTCCACCGAGCAAATTATGCGTATGTTCAAGGAAAGACGAAATAATGTTCTGATGGAAATATTCAGAAGTATTCAAGCAATGGTTGGACAGAATGGAAATCAGCCCGGCCACCACACCAAGTTGTGAGATTTTCAAAGGACAAAGCCTCCCAGTTTCAGTCAGGCCATTGATCCCTTGGATGCTGATGATTGACTGAGAACTATGGAAAAGAAGCTTGAGGTTGCTCGAACTGATGAAGAGGATAAGGTTCCATTTGTAACACATTATCTTGAAGGTGCTGCTGCTATATGGTGGGAAATGAAAAAGCCATGGGGATTGCTGAGGAAGAAATTACCTGGTCAAGATTCAAGGAGCAATTCCGGAAATATCACATCCCTACGGGAATTATGAAGACTAAGTAGCGTGAATTTCTTGCGCTCCTCCAAGGAAGTTAGTATGTGGGAGAATATTTGAGAAATTCAAGCACCTGTCACATTACTCTCAATATGACGTGGCCACTGAAGAAAGGAAGATGGACGGGTTCCTTGGCGGATTAAACCCACAAATTCATTGTGCTCTCAGTATGTTCGATTTCCCAGATTTCCAGACTCTGGTAAATAAGGCTTTCATTGCTGAAAGGGAACACAAGCTTATATCAGATAATAAGCCTGCTCATAACGATCACAAGCGTAAATTTGAGCCAAGAAAGGAAATGAAGCCAATGCAGAAGGTTCGCACATGGCACCCGACTCAGGTAGCATACAAGCCCAATTGGCAACAAAATGTTAACACGACCACCACCCAAGTCAAAAATCATGTACTCAACCCAGTTTTGGAGAATCGCATGCGCAACAATTCTTGTTACAGTTGTGGACAAACCGGACATTATGCCAAATAGTGTCCCAAGAACAACCGGATTGATGCAATATTCAAGCCACAAGTCCATTATCTAGAGGCAGGCCCTAGTCAGCACGACATCACGGGGTACGTTCATCACATTTCTGCCAATGAAGCCCAAGAAAATCCCGAAGTCGTCATCGGTATGTTCCCTGTTAATATCATACCTGTAGTAATTTTATTTGACTCTAGGGCTTCCCGCTCTTTTATTTCTTGGGGTTTTGTTGCACAAAACAAATTTCCCTGTTCGCTTTTGGGCAAGAATATGATGGTACAAACCCCGGGATCCCTTATCAGAAGCAATCTAGTCTGCCGCAATTTGGAAATTAGTATCAACGGGGTCCGTTTTCCAACCTCTTTGATACGTATTGAGTCTAATAAGTTGGATGTTATCTTGGGTACGAATTGGCTGACTCAGTACCAAGTGTGCATAAATTGTGCGACCCGAGAAGTCAACTTGACCAGCCAGGAGGGACAAACTAGAAAATTTATTGCTCGTGGGAGCATATCCTCCAAGGGGATGGTCTTTACAACGATTACTAAAATGGAATTAATTCCGGTGGTCGGCGAATTTCCTGATGTTTTCCCTGAAGAACTGCAAGGCATGCCTCCTGATCGAGGGCTTGAGTTTGCAATAGATCTTGTGCCCGGAACAACACCTATACACAAGAAATATTATCGAATGCCGTCATCAGAATAAGTGGAGCTAAGGAAACAGCTTGATGAAATTCTCCAAAAAGGGTATATCCGCCCCAGTTCCTCACCATGGGGATCACCTGCTATTTTCGTGGGCAAGAAAGATGGCAGCCTCCGCATGTGTGTGGATTACCGGCAGTTGAATGATGTTACAATAAAAAACAAATACCCCCTGCCAAGAATTGATGATTTGTTTGATCAGCTCAGCGGAGCCAAGGTGTTCTCAAAGATTGCTTTGCGGACTAGATATTATCAGCTCAAAATTAAAAAGGAGGATATTCCCAAGGCCGCGTTCACCACCCGTTTTGGTCTCTATGAATATACAGTCATGTCTTTTGGCCTCACCAACGCCCCCGCCTTCTTCATGCACATGATGAATAAAGTATTCATGGACTTCCTTCATAAGTTCCTGGTCGTCTTCATTGATGATATTCTCATTTACTCAAGAAGTGAAGAAGAGCATAAGGAACACCTCCCAGCAGTGTTGCAACGACTTCGTGAGCATCAGTTATACGCCAAATTCAGTAAATGTGAGTTTTGGCTCAAGCAAGTTGGATTCCTCGGGCATGTGCTATCCATTGAGGGTATAGCCGTGGACCCAAGCAAGGTAAAAGATGTGCTCGACTGGTTGCCACCCGCCACCGTATCTCAGATCCGGAGTTTTCTTGGACTAGCCGGATACTACCGCCGCTTCATTGAAGGGTTCTCCAAAATTTCCAAACCCATGACAGAGCTACTCAAAAAGGATAAGAAGTTTGAATGGACTTCGGACTGTGAGAAAAGTTTCACTGAGTTAAAGAAGCGCTTGACAACTAATCCAGTATTAACACTTCCAGATATCTACCGCAGCTTTGATGTGTACTGCGACACTTCCAGGCAAGGTCTAGGATGCATACTTATGCAAGATGACAAGGTAGTAGCCTATGCCTCGTGGCAGCTACGACCCGACGAAGGGAGTTACCCCACTCATGATTTGGAAATGGCCGCGGTAGTTCATGCTTTAAAAATTTGGAGACACTACCTCAACGGAAAAAGGTGCCAAATTTTTACCGATCATAAAAGCCTCAAATATATATTTACTCAGCTGGATTTAAATCACCATCAACGAACATGGCTTGAGTTGGTCAAGGATTATGACCTTGGAATAAATTACCATCCGGGCAAGGCCAACGTGGTTGTAGATGCTCTCAGTCGAAAACCTATCAGTTTAAATGCCATATTGGAATCTTTGCCTCCCGAACTTAAAGAAGAAATTTCTTAGCTCAACCTGGTCATAGTTGAGGCTGGCCTCGCCAATATTCTGAAAATCACCCCTACTCTTGAGGAAGAGATCCGAAAAGCCCAGCCTGGTGATGTCGATCTGCAGAAGCGTATCAAGCTTTCAGATTTCTCGAAGGATCAGTGCGGTACCCTCCGATTCAGGGGAAGGATCTATGTGCCTAATGAAGCAGCTTTGAAGCAGAAAATCCTGTCGGAAGCCCACGAATCCTCGTATTCTATCCACCCTGGGGGTACAAAAATGTTCGAATACCTTCGACAAATATTTTGGTGGGATGGAATGAAGAAATATATTACTTATTTTGTGGCCTGTTGTGACATATGCAATAAGGTAAAGGCAGAGCATCAGAAGCCAGCCGAACTTCTCCAACCACTGCCCGTGTCACAATGGAAATGGGAAGATATCTGTATGGACTTCATCACGGGACTACCTAAGACCCGACGGGTAATAATGTGATCTGGGTTATAGTGGATACATTGACCAAGGTAGCCCACTTCCTTCCGATCAGAACCTCATACCGAGACGATGAGCTTGCGCGGTTGTACGTATCCAGAATAGTCAGTCTGCATGGAGTTCCCTAAACCATCACTTTCGACCGAGTTCTCGTATAATAATAGCTTCCAGACCAGTTTAAAGATGTCACCATATGAAGCTCTGTATGGCCGTAAGTGCCGCACTCCATTAAATTGGTCTCAAACCGGTGATAGCCAAGTTTTTGGAATGGATCTCATGCTGGAAGCCGAGAAACAAGTCAAGGAGATCCGAGACAGATTGCAATTGGCCAAATCACACCAAAAAAGTTATTACGATGCAAAACACCGACAGATCAGCTTTGAACCCGGAGAACATGTCTATCTCCAAGTCAGGCCTATGAAAGGTATCAAGAGGTTTCAAACCCGTGGAAAGTCGGCACCTAGATTTATTGCTCCATTTCCCATTATGACACGAGTAGGTGATGTGCCATATCAGTTGGAGCTGCCCCCTGAACTGTCAGACGTGCATAACGTGTTCCACGTTTCACAATTGCGATGGTGCATATCCCCGCCTGACAAAAAGACCGATTTGATAGAGATAGAGTTGGCGAAGGACTTAACCAATGAAGAGAGGCCGGTGAAAATTTTGTATCAAATAGAAAGAGTAACTCGCAATAAAGCACGAAAATTTTAGAAAGTCCAATGGAAGCATCATACTGAATGGGAATCTAGCTAGGAATCAGAAGAATTTCTAAGGGCATGTTATCCAGAATGGTTTTCCCAAGCAACCGAATCTCGAGGACGAGATTCATTCTAAGTGGGGGAGGTTTGTGACAGCCTGGTTTTTGCCCTCTTCTTTTTGCCTGGTTTTCAGTTGAGTTGGTTTTGAATTTGGAGTTTTGAATCATTTCATTTGGACTTAACCACTTGGGTCCCCTTTGATTTTCACCCAAGTGTTCCCTCTCCTCCTCAAAACCATCATTTCCCCTCTAGTTCAACCCAAAAATATGGCTTGGAATATTTTTCTTAAATGAAAATTATTCATTTTGCCGTCCAAAACCCTAGTCGGTCCTTTGCACTCCAAAGCAACCCTATTTTTCCTTGCCCCAAAAATCCTGAGAAAAATCCCAATTATTCTTTGGTCCTTAGGGCACCTTTCTGAGCAAAAATATTTCACCACACTTTGGAATATTTTGGCTACAGAAAATAAATTCACTTCTGGGCAGAATTGGTAGTTTCTACAGCAACTACCTTTTTACTAGCTCCATTGTAGCTGGTTTTTCCTGTGCCTATTTACCTTAGTAAGTGTAAGTAAAACCCCAAAGCTCAGCCCTTGACTCCCAGTAGTTTGACCACGTAACTCTCCAAAGTTACTGTCTAGAAACTTACCAGCAGTACAAATTTAATACTACTGCACCTGGATCCTAGCCTAACCGTGCTAACACCTCAGTTTACTAAGGACTACACGCCAGAAATCCTGATTAGTGCTTAGGGTGGCCTGATGTCACGGTCCACACGGTGACCGCGTTCGTCCGAGCGTCCTGGCATGCAATACGCGCGCTCTGCGTGCCACCAGACGTTATGTTGAGCGCGTGCTCGCTGCCTAGCCGGCCCAGGCATGCCACCCCTCGCCACAAACCTCGTCTCCATCCTCCTTAACTCCCCCTGGCGCTCGCCGATGCCAGAGCTCGCCGCAGCGAGCACGGGCACGGTCCGGCCAATGACACAGTGCGCGGTGCATAGTGCTCCTCACGTTCCCCCTCGATCCTGTGCTCGTCCGCGCCCGCGCATAGTTCCTGCATGACCTCCGTTGTCTTCTCCCTCTCTCTCTAGCGCTGTTCATCGCTGGGCGCCGTGGACAGGTGTCCTCCGGCGGAGCCCGAGCCCTCCTCGCCGCCCGTCAATATAAACCCACCACCTCATCCTCTTGGAGCACTCGTAGCCACTCCCGCACCCTCCTAGAACCAGTAGAAGCCGCAGCCCGGCAGGGCAGGCCGCGGGCTGCCATCCCGAAGCCGAGCTCGCCAGCAATCCCCTCCGGATCGTCCCCGTAGCTTTGGCTCCTTCCAAGCCAAGGCGACCCTGCCGGGGCCTCCGCCACTCATCAGTGAGGCCAACCCACCCTGCTAGAGCCCCTGGAGCTGCCCCAAGCCCCTGTCGTCTTCATCTCCGGCAACCTCCGCCCTCTGCCTCCACTGGAGAGGTCGATTCTGACGCCGTCCGGTCACCGCTAGCTACGCTACGGGCACGGGCAGGTGCGCAATCTTCTCCTCCATCGATCCCGCCCCCTCTCATTTGACTCCAAGAAGCCTCATTGCTGGCGTGTGCTCCGGCGAATCGCCGTCTCCCCCTGTTTCCCTCTCCCCTCCCTCTCGCCTGACTAGTGGGGCCCGCTAGTCAGCCACTCATTACGCGCGTGAAGTGGTATGAGTGGTGGCGCCCCGGGTGTTTACGCCTTCGACGTCACCCCCAGTTTAGTTATTTCAAATTCATTTAAATTCTAGGAACCTTCAAACAGCCACAACTTTTTACCTAAAAGTCCAAATGCATTGATTCTTTTTGCATTGTTTTCTTTGACCAAAAATCTAACAGCACCCAAGAGATGGATTTTTCCTTGCTGTCTAGATTTTCTGGTAATTTTCAGAAGGTTTCTTCATGTTTTCTTTTTGTGGTTTTGTTTATTTTCAGAAGAGCCAGCTTGTCTTGACGATCACCAGGAGCTTTGTGAACCTCATCAGCACTGAGGCAAGCCACAACAACATTTTCATAGTGCCACATCAATATTTGTGATTTTCCTACTTGAACTCATAATTATTCATGCATTAAAATTATTTATATGATAATTATATTCTGTCAAAATGCTTGTCATGTTAAAAATGCTTGATTTACAAAAAGTTTGAAGTAAACTTGTTGATAAGCTAAGAAGAACTTAGTGATGAGTACAGAATAAATGACATGGTCATGGAGTTTAATAATTAGTTTAATTATTATTCTTGCATGATGAAAAATGATGATATTAGTAGAAATGATTCTGGTTTAAGTGAGGTTTGATCTTAACCAGAGAAGTATCTTGAGTTGATGATGGCACCGTGGGAGCGTGGTTGATTTATTTATTTTTATGGTTATGTGATTCATGGGTAGTGTGCATAGCATGGCATTGTGACACCGGTTGTTTTCATTTTAAGTTGAACCTGAGAAATAACTCTACTTGAATATGTTGTTGACCTGGTCATGGTGCCGCTGAAATGAGTCTTTCCCAGTGCAACCACATTTGCCGGTATGAGGCGGCCTTAATGCGTTTCATTGGTGTGCCTCTGGTCGGTGCCTCCACTTAGGGAAGGTTATGGGCGTGCTGTACCCTGGCCCGGTAGGCAGGCATAACCTTGTTAGCCCGTTGTTAAGTTAAGTTTTGGTACCGGGTCCCAGAGTGGATCATGGCCATGACAGTGGTCGAGGTGTCTAGAGGTAGGAACGGGGCCACCCAGGACTAGCCCGATGGGGACTGAGTTGGAGTGACCGGGAGAGTGTCATGACAATGAAATGGTTTCGTCGGAATGCCATTGGTCCACCCAAATGGGAGTGCGAGGCCATGGGTTTCGTAGTGTGGGTACAATGTAGTAACCTCTGCAGAGTGTATTAATCTATCGATAGCCGAGTCCATGGTTACGAACACGCTCGAAAGTAGGGCACACCATGGGTGAACACTTAATAAATTTGCACACTAAGTTTGTAAAAGGAGGATGGAAGTAAGGCTGTCGTGTTGAGTTGGGCCACGAGTTGGTCGGGTTGTGATCGCTGTAAGGATCACGGGCCACGGGTTGGTCGGGTTGTGGTCGTCTTAAGGATCACGGGCCACAAGTTTGTCGGGTTGTCATCGCCGTAAGGATCACGGGTTTGATTTTGAGATCTGCACGTTGGTGGTCTGGGGACGACCATGTTTGGTAAGCAAGTCCATGGGACGTGTATCAGCTGAGCATGTTCACGGCATGTTGTATGTATTGTTGCATTGATGTTAAATGGTTAAATATCGAGATATTGTTTGTCATTATGTTTATGCTTGTTGTGAGCTTGCAAGTACATTCATTGTACTGACCTGGCGTGTCATGCCAGTTTTCAGCAAAGTCTCATTGGGAAGGAGTGCTGTCCGAGTCTAGACCGTGTCCACATCGGTGTCCCTGTGCTATGGAGTTCCTCTACGACGTTGTTCCGCTACCGCATAGTTGTCATGATAGAGGCCGCCTTTATGTTCACTAAATAATGTACATATTGTTCAGCCGCACCGTGTGTGCCGCTTGTCCTCGCTAGCTATTGTAATATAAACTGTGCTCCGCTAGCATGAATAAAGCGGTTGTTCTTCTGTACCAAGTTGTTGTGTGTTGCCAGAAGACAAGGTCTCTGGGCTGGCAATGCAAGGTAAACCGGTTTCTATGAGCCGGGGTGCCACAATGTTTTGGTGACCGAATGTTGTTTGAAGTCACGGATAGGATCATGGTCGAGAGGTAAAGATCGATATATAGGATGGTGGTATTTGGACATCGGAAGTGTTTTGGTACGTATCGAGAAGGAATCGGGTCACCGGAAGGGGTTCCGGGCACCGCCCGGCAAGTTATGGGCCTTATGGGCCAAAGAGGGGACAAACCAGCCCACAAGGGGGTTGGTGCGCCCCCTGCTTGTTTGGCCAGCCCTAGGGAAGGAAAAGGGGGAGGGCTAGCCCCTCCTGCCTTTCCCTCCCATGGGAGAAATCAAAGGGGGGTGCGCCACCCTCCCCTGCCTTTCCCCGCACTCCAAATAAGGAAAGGGGGGCACAGCTTGGGAGGGAACCCAAGTAGGATTCCTCCTACTTGGGAGCCTCCTTTGGCTGCTCCTCCCTCCCTCCCACCTATATATATATATATATATATATATATATATATATATATATATATATATATATATATATATATATATATATATATGTGGGAGCGGGCGCCTAGCAAACAACATACAATTGCCTAGCCGTGTGCGGCGCCCCCCTCCACCGTTTACACCCCAGACATATTTTTGTAGTGATTAGGCGAAGCCCTGCGAAGATCACTTCACCATCACTGTCACCATACCGTCGTGCTATCAGAACTCATCTACTACCTTGCCGTCTTGCTAGATCAAGAATGCAGAGGACGTCACCAAGCTGAACGTGTGCAGAGCACAGAGGTGTCATGCGTTTGGTACTTGATCGGTTGGAGCGCGAAGAAGTTCTACTACATCAACCACGTTGTTTAACGCTTTCACTTACAGTCTACGAGGGTGCGTAGGCACACTCTACCCCTCATTGCTATGCATCTCCATGGATAGATCATTGCATGTGCGTAGAAATTTTTTTGTTTTCCATGCAACGATTCCCAACAGAAGAAGCTCAAAGCTAAAGTGAAGAAGACTTTTCGCCTTCAGTCTCACATTCAGAAGAAGATGTATGAGGCACATGTTAATGAGAAGCTTGCTTGGCACCGTCAGATTTCCATGATGAAGCACCTCAACATGCATGTGAAGAGTGGATCTGAGAAGAGCATCACTCCAGAGGACAAGTGGATTTCTGCGTATACCACCTGGACTAATGATGAGGCTGAGGCATCTGGCCATCCTGCTACCTCCTCTTCGGCTTTTGTTGATTATACCATGGAGGAAGATGAGGAGTCTGAAGATCATGATCCAGATGAGACCGAGGGGTCAGACGAGATCTACTGAGCTCTAGGGCATTAGCATCACTCTTTTACTTCTTACTGTCTTGATGCCAAAGGAGGAGAGAGGTCTACTAAGTCTCGGGATTTGCATGGGTTGGTTACTTGCCTCGTGTTGAGAGTTGAAGTTGGTCTTTAATTTGCTTTCTTTAAGTTTGTGAACTTTGTGGTGTGTGACTTTAGCATGTTGTGAGAATGCGTCATATTTATGCTTATTGTCTATCATATATGATCATATGTATTTATGCTTATTGTCTATCCTTTTTGCTCATTCGTAGTGGTTGGTCTATAAAATCTAGGGGAGCTTTTCCCCTAATGTGTGACTATCCAAAAGCAAATTCGAAGAGTGCACACATTTAGGGGGAGCTCGTCTACATTGTATAGACCTTCTATGAAAATCTTGTAGTTTTCATCATCCACCAAAAAGGGGGAGACCGTTAGGGCATTTCCCATCTGTGGGTTTTGGGTGATGATGACAACTCTACTTGTGGTCTAATCGCGTGTCAAATTCTTTATGTTCTCTATGCTTAGGTACAAGTCGGTTAGACATTCTCTCTGGACGGAAAAGATCGAAGACGGTGTTTTCTGCGTGTTTATTTCTTTGGTCGTAGGAAACACGTACTATTAAGAGGGAATCCACATCAGAAGGTATTGGGTGAATCAATGCATGTACATACTTCTCTTCACCCACCATTTCCTTTCGTTCTAGGTAGAGAGAGGTCCCTTTGTTCCATTCTGAAATAGTGCTTACTCCTTATAGCGGTTGTACCGCCCACAAGGGCGGTTGTACTGCTGGCCCTGTTCTACCAACTCAACCACTGCCCCAGGGGTGATACCCATGGGTTGCACCTCCCAGGTCCATACCCAACGGTTGTACCACTGCCCCCAGGCAGTGGTACCGCCACTGCGCTGGGAAAACCTAGGAGTGGCTTCATGGGCGGTTGTACCGGCCAGGTATCGCCCAACCACCGGATTTTCTTCTGTGATGGGGCGGTACTTGGGCGGTGGTGGTCCGGTTGTCCCGGTTATGCTCTTCCAATCGGTACTACCGGTGTCCAGAGCGGTTCTAATGCTCTGGACTTAGCCACCTCCGGTTCTAGGGCCAGGCGGTAGTTCCGGTGCAACTACCACTCGACCATCGCCCATAGGGGTGACTCCCTTCTGTCTCAAGGTGGTTGTTGAGCGGTAGGCGAGCGGTTAGTCCGGTTATTCTTGTTAACTGGTACTACCGCTCGATCGACCGGTTGTACCGCTTGTTAGGGTTTCTGCAGCATACCCATGAATCCTGGTTGTACCGAGGTCAGGAGCGTTTGTACCGCTGTAGTGTAAAAACTACTGTAACGGTTGGAATTTGGGGATGCCTATATTGTTGGGGAATGTTGCATGGGAAACAAAAATATTCCTACGCTCACCAAGATCCAATCTAGGAGATGACCATCTAGGAGAGGAGAGATTGGATCTACATACCCTTGAAGATCGCTAATCAGAAGTGTTAAGAAACGCGGTTGATGTAGTCGAACATCTTCGCGATCCAATCACGATCCGTCCCGCGAATGACTCCGCAATCCAATCACGATCCATCCCATGAACTCCTGATCCAAGTGCTGAACGGACGGCACCTCCGTGTTCAACACATGTTCGGCTTGATGATGCGTTCACCTCCTCGATCTAGCGAGCGATGGTGTAGTAGTAGCTCGAGTCCTCCAGCGGCACGATGGCATGGTAGCGGTGGTGGTGGCGGAATCTCAGTAGAGCTTCGCTAAGCGCTACGGAGTGGAAGAAGGCTATGAGGGAGAGGAGGGGCAGCACCGTGGCGCATGAGGGTGCGACTACTCTCTCTCCCCTTGGCCCATGAGGCCCCCAACACTTGTTGGGGCCCCTCGAAAACCCTTTCGGTCATGCTGGTCATATCCCGGTACACCCGGAACAATTCCGGACTCCAATACCCTTTGTCCAATATATCAATTGTAACAGCCTGGTTTTTGGCCCTTTTCTTTTTCTTTTGATTTATTTGGTTTTTGCTCTGTTTTTCTTTTTGGAGTGGTTTTGTGTCCTTGAAACCTGGGAGATCATCATTTCTTCTTCTCCCAAGTAACTCATCATCCTCAAATCTTTCCCAACATCATGCCATTTCCATCCTAGCCCAAGCCCCATAATTATTTTTCTTGGGGAAAAATTCCTTTTCTATAAAATAAATAACCCCAAGTGCCCTAGGTTGTGAAGCAACCTATATTTCCCTCCATTAAAAAATTCCCAAATAATTCTCAAAATTTCTTTGGGTCATAGGTTGCTCAAATATGCCCAAACTTTCCTGTCCTAGCCAAAGAATAGTTCCTCAATAATTGTTCTTTATTTATGTCCACTGTGGCTTTCTGTCAAGGAAGTGCCACCTATCTTTCCTTGTTTGATCCCAAACTTTTTGGGCATTCTTTTATCATCCAAATAATTGCCTCATGCAAAAATTCAACTTCATTTGTATAGCCAACTTCCCTCGGTGATTTTTCAAAGTTTTTGTCAAACAAAAGCCATTGTGAAGGAAGTACTAGCTAGGCGTATCCAAATGAGTTGAAATTTTGCACACTCTTTCATGTGCTCTTATTATCACACTCATCCAAATCTTAGCTCCATCCCTTGATCTATGTGAGCACAGGACCAAATCTTTGATTTCGTTAATATTTTCAAGTTGTGAAGCAAGTATATTTTATATTGCTACATTTTTTATGAAAATTTACTAGAGCATTCTCATGACCATAAAACCTCTCTCCGCCAATTTTGGGATCAATTCATCAAGCCAATATTTCTCTAGAATTATTTCTAGTTTTTGGACAAATGAGATGTGTGTGAAACAAGTACTATTTTGGCTTGTCCATTTGGTATGAAATTTTACAGCATCTCTATATATCCAAAACATGTTGCCCTGCCAAATATGAGCTCAAGTGGTTGCTCTATGTGAGTACATCATCTTGTCTTGATTATGGACCAAATATGCACTTACACAGCAACTACGTTAATCCTTGGTCCATTTCTCCTAAAATTCCCCAGAATTGTAGTCTTTCCTTAGTTAATCAGCCCAGACAACACCATTTGATCCAATCAATTCCCTGTTGATCACTAGTGCACTGCCAAGTTTGATGTAGAAAACTTTACTCAAAGCCTCACACCTCTCATTGGCTCCTTCTCTTAATATTTAACTTCTGGGATGCCTTGGGGATCAAGGACTAGCCACCAGACAAGGTTTGCCATCCTCTCTAGTCCTCCTCATGACATGTCGCATGGTGACCGCGTGGATTTTTTCCCCGAGCACGTGTTCTGGCTGTAGCAAGCGCGCTCTGGCACCTCGGCTTCTTCCTCTCTGGCCGTTCACTCGACCTCTCGTCCTCTAGCCTTGTCCAGCGTCTTCCTCTTGTCGTCGTCGTCCCCCTAGACCACTCTCCCCTCCAGAAACCTCCTCGTCATCGCTCGCCGATGCACGCCCACGGGCCAACAGTGCCGACAAGGCACTAATGTCGCACGCCTTCTTCCTTCCCGTGCTCCCTTAGCTCCCTCTACCCCGTCAGATTCTCCCTGTTCCTACTCCGTCATCTACACCCAAGCTCGGGTGCGTGCACATGCGTTTGTGGCACTGGCCACGCGTTCGCGGTGACGCCAGCTCGACCCCGTCCTTCCCTGGCTATTTAAGGCCACCCGCCCCCGTCTCGCCTCACCAGCGACCTCAACCCACTCCCCCACGCCTTCCCGACCTCTTCTTTGATCTCCAAGAACTCTCGAGCCCTCCAATGGCCGCCTCGGTCGCCGGCGGCCACCACCTAAATTCGGGCAGCCCCGAGTGTCGGTGTCAAAACCGGCGGATCTCGGGTAGGGGGTCCCGAACCGTGCGTCTAGGCGGATGGTAACAGGAGACGAGGGACACGATGTTTTTACCCAGGTTCGGGCCCTCTCGATGGAGGTAAAACCCTACGTCCTACTTGATTAATATTGATGATATGGGTAGTACAAGAGTAGATCTACCACGAGATCAAGGAGGCTAAACCCTAGAAGCTAGCCTATGGTATGATTGTTATAATGTATGTTGTCCTACGGACTAAAGCCCTCCGGTTTATATAGACACCAGAGAGGGCTAGGGTTACACAGAGTCGGTTACAATGGTAGGAGATCTACATATCCGTATCGCCAAGCTTGCCTTCCACGCCAAGGAAAGTACCTTCCGGACACGAGCCGGAGTCTTCAATCTTGTATCTTCGTAGTCTTGGAGTCCGGCGGATATTGAGAGTCCGGCTATCCGGACACCCCCTAGTCCAGGACTCCCTCAGTAGCCCCTGAACCAGTCTTCAATGACGATAAGTCCGGCGTGCATAATGTTCGGCATTGCAAGGTGGGTTCCTCCCTTGAATAATCCAGAGAAGATCATGAACACCAGGATAGTGTCCGGCTCTGCAAAATAAATTCCACATTCCACCGTAGAGAGAATAAAATGTACACTTAGTTCAATCTGCTGACGTATTATGCGGCGTGACATCACACCGCCACCAGGCCTTTGTTCGAATTAATATACCACCTCAGCATGTTTAGCGAAGCGGTTTCCTTGGCACGTCTTGTCGAAGAAGAGATCGTGTTCCCCTTATTCCGGGATTCTCATCAATACGTGCGTGGGTAACCCAACCGCGCCATCTATGGTGGTGCTTGGGAGATAAGCGAGTTTTACCAGGCTGGTGGGGGACACATAGTTTTGTCCGCCTATATATAAGGGATAAGGATTCACCTTCTCACCTACGCCTTCTTCCTCCTTTGCTCATCCATCCCCGCGAACTCAAGCTCCAACGCCCGAGCTCGCGCATCTCGCCTCAACCTTCTCCGAATATGTCCGGAGCGGGAGGTAAATGGTTAGCCTCCACCGTCAAGGAGGAGGACATCACCAAGCTGCGCAGCGCCGGATACCTTTCCGGCGATATCGCGCATCGGCTGCCCGACGAGGGCCAGCTCATCCCTACCCCCGGGCCTCATGAGAGGGTCGTTTTCCTTCCCCACTTCCTCCACGGACTGGGCTTTCCGCTCCATCCATTTGTCCGGGGGCTCATGTTTTACTACGGCCTGGATTTCCACGATCTGGCGCCGAACTTTATCCTCAACATCTCGGCGTTTATCATTGTGTGCGAGGCCTTCCTCTGCATCCGGCCCCACTTCGGCCTGTGGCTCAAGACCTTCAACGTCAAGCCGAAGGTTGTGAAGGGTACGCAAGCAGAATGTGGAGGAGCCATGTTGGGCAAATTGCCCAATGTCCCTTGGCCAGAAGGGACCTTCGTGGACTCCGTCAAGGGGTGGCAATCGGGGTGGTTCTACATCACCGAGCCGCACAAATCCACATGGGCGGCGGCCCCCGAATTTATAGTTGGCATCCCCATGCAGCTCACCTCCTGGAAAGAGAAGGGCTTGCAGTGGGGGAATCCGGTAGAGGTGACGGGACTCCGAGCATGTATCAAGAAGATGGTGAGCAATAGGCTCAGGCTCGTTGACGTGCTCCAAGTCATGCTCATCCGGCGGATCCTCCCATGCCAAGAACGGGCATTTAATTTGTGGGAGTTCAATCCGGAACAGCACCAGGCACTAAGCGGGCTCTTCGATACAACATACGAAGGCGCCTGGAGGGTGCTGTTCAAGGGCGCCGAAGCCCCCGCGTCCGCGACCAAAGACCGCGGATTCAGCTCGCAGAATCCAACTGACGAGGTAAGTGATTCAACCCCATTACGGGACACTTGTGATAATTAGATTGACTCTAGTGAGGTTTCATTCTGCCTCTTCCTTTGACAGGAATGGATGGAGAAGGCCAAGCTACTCATCAGCCCGGCTCCCATGCCAAAAGACCCAGCGGACGCCCGTTTAACAGGGCTGCTGCTTCCGGCACCGCACGTGGTGCCGGAGAAGAAGGCCAAGAAGGTGGCCGCGGGGACTCGAATGAGTTCCCGCAATCAGGCGTCTGACGATGACGAGGACTCCTCTCCCGAAGACGAGGAGGAGGAGTACTCTCTCCCAGAGGAGGGAGAGAAGAAAAGGAAGGCTTCCCCCATCGGGGGGGGGCGAAGGGTCCAAGAGGGGGAGAACTATCCCCCCGGACAGTTCTGCCAACATCAACGTTGGTGAGGATGAGTGGCCTCCAAGGGCCAGGCGTCCGGCAAGATCGTAAGTATCCGGATCCTTGATGTGTAATTTCTTTTATGTCGCGTAGTATCCTTCTAACGCCGCATTCTGCCCGCAGTCCGGCCAATGATGATCTCCCCGACTCATCAAGCGGGTCATTGGCCGCGTCGGATGTAAATTCCATCCTGACTGCCTCCACCCCACGCGCCGACGAGGACGCCGAAGTGGGATCCCAAAAAGGGACCCATCAGGAGGAGGCTCCGGAGGCGCCGTCAGGCAGCCGCCCGGACTTCGTGCCGGACTCTACATCGGAACCCGCAGTGGCTCCATAGTCCGGCAAGCGGCCCCTTCGAAAGAAGGTCAGGACCGTGACGCCGGCGGCCTCCGTCCAACCGGAGGCGCCGGATAACCTGCTGGAAGCGCTTAAAGGCGCTTCCATCGAGGAAGAACACCGCACTCTCATGAGTGTGGTGATTGAGAAGGTTCAGCTCGCTAAAAGCGGGCTAACCGAAGCCTGCAGCAGCCTTTTAACAGGCTTTGAGGTAAAAATGTTAAAATAATGTAATATAATACCGCATAGACAGTAGCCCCTGATGCTTAGTTCGGTGTTCGGAAAGAAAAGCCGGACTAAGGATCTATAACAAGATATACGCAGGGTTGCCTAAAATATGTCAATATGGGTTTGCAGGCTGCACTGCTGACCTCTGCCGCACTATAGGCGGAGGTTGACGTGCTGAAGAAAGAACTCGAGCGGTCCGAGCAAGAGCTCGGCCACGCAAAGAAGCAGCTCGAGGAAAAAGAAGGTGAGTAACACCTCTTTGAATAAGTACCTTACAGAAAAGGATTTTGGTTGCAAGTAAAATTAACAAGGATAATATGTGTATTGCAGGGCCACTAACGAGGTGGCAACCCTGAAGGATGCTGTGTCCGCGGCCGAACGCAATGCGGCCGCAGAGCGGGTTGATCGAGAAAAGCAAGAGGCACGGGTGGCGGAAGTTCGGCAAGAGCTCCAGGTTCTCATGGAAAAACATGAGAGTTTGGAGCGTGACTCCAAGACTCGAGAGTCCGAGCTTGCCTCGGCTCTCGAAAGTGCCAAGTCCGCCAAGGCTGAGGCCCATAAGGCCCTTCAGGAAGTTGAGGACATAAAGAAGATAGCGGCGGGTAAGGCGTTTTTCATGCAAAGCAGGCATGTTAATGTGAACTACCTGACACTTACCCGAATTCGGAGCTCTCCAGGGGCGTTTGCAGATTTGCCGCGTAGTGCGTCTGATGCCGCCGCATTGTATCGTGGCGAGGAGGGGAGCTCGACGGAGAAGGTCTTCTGGTCTCAGTATGCTGAGGCCGGCCATCTGGTGCCCCCAAGCGACCAGCTGAAGCAGCTGGTCGAACTCCACAAGGTAGTTGAGGAGGCCATGAAGGGCCTCATAGTTCGGCTGTGGCCTGGACAGGCCATGCCTGGTAGCTACTTTGGCCTCGTGTGGCGACTGATGGATGCATGCCCCAGGCTGGATGTAGTCAAGCGCTCCGCCTGTATCGAAGGTGCTCGTTGGGCCCTTGCCCGCATAAAGGTGCAATGGGGCAAATTGGATGTGGAGAAGCTTCTCACGGACCCACCGCCGCCGGGCAAGGAGTATCGCATGCCGGAGAAGTATTATAAAATTGTCCTCAAGGGAGCCTGCAATATTGCAGATGAGTGCTCCCGAAATGTAATCTTTCAGTGAACTCGCTGTTTATTTATCCTGTGCGCTGAAAACTTCGTTCATATGCGCCATGAGCAACGCTTGTTTAATTTAAAATATTACCTTCTGTGCGGCCGTTTATAAAATCTGAGAGATGGCAAGTCGTTAGCTTCAGCCCCCAAGCCACAAGTGCTGGGGTGTTCGGGATAAACTTGAGCACTCTTGTTCCCATTTTTGGGTCCATCTAGGGAGGCGCTCAACACGACGAACAAGGCACCGGACTTATAATGCTTGAACACTCTCACTTAGCCATAGAATTCTATAATTTTAAATTTCGGCGAAGCCCCTGGTATTCGGAAGACCGAATCCGGGGCGCTATCCACGCCTTCATCAGACATCATCCGGAACTTCGCTCGAAGCGGCATGAGTCTTTAAGGACCCAAAAAACCTCTCGAACAACGACCAGTCTCTCGCCTTATCATGCCAGTCAGTTTTAGCTTTCTCCACTGAGGCGTTAACCCGGCTCAACCAGAGCGCAATCGCAGTGGTTCTCCCAGTGCCACCTTAGCCGACAGAATGGAACATAAGGCACCAAAACGTGGGAGCCGAGCAAACCCAACTATTGACCCAAGACATGATTCGGAGCCGATTCATATAATGCTATAAGTTCGGGGTGCCGCACTTGTGAAAGTGTTCGGACTTTATCACACCATAGAGTGGGGAACATAAGCCCCTGGTGTATTATGCCGTACCAAAATATACGGGTGCCAGATGTCATATAATGAGCATATGTATATAAAATGTAATGCAATTGCGATCATAAAGGTGCTGCATTATTAATGAAAGAAAAGTCTGCTAGTAGAGCGGACTGATACAAATAGTGCGGTAAGCAAGGGATTTGGACTAAATAAACATGTCCCCCTCCAGGGATGAGCTGCGGATTTGGTGTATATAATTGAATTTAATGCTCGTAATTGAGACCACCTGAGAGTTCGACGCGGCCTTCGTTAGTCCCTGACTGTTGCATCATGAGTTCGGCAGGTTCACCGCCGGACAGGGCTTCTGGTTAACAGAGTCCTGTGTACAAAAAAGAAGAAAAATAATAAGAAAAGAGGGGCACATTTGTGAGCCCCTGGTGTGGTCGAACCGCACTCTGGGTCCGTTGTGATCGTGCCCTCTCCCCTGTGCCCATGGTATCTCCAAAGCGTAATGATGTACGCGGAGTGTTATTCTTGCGATCATACGCGGGCGAGGGTTGGGGCCGCATTGCTACGCGTGCTCTGATCGCGCCTGGTGGTCTTGGTTGGGATTGCTCCGGGCGCGCTTTGTTGTATCCGGCCGTTTAACGGCCGGACACGAGGATTGCCTTAGAAGGCTGCTCTGTACTTCTGCCGCGAGAGCCGCTGTATGTTCCTCCGTTCGGAGGGAGCGTTCCATATTCCCATTGACCATGATGACTCCATGAGGGCCTGGCATCTTGAGCTTTAGGTATGCATAGTGCGGCACCGCGTTGAATTTGGCAAACGCGGTTCGCCCGAGCAGAGCATGATAGCCGCTGCGAAACGGGACTATGTCGAAGATTAACTCTTCGCTCCGGAAATTATCCGGGGATCCGAAGACCACTTCCAGTGTGACTGAGCCTGTGCAGTTGGCTTCCACTCCTGGTATGACACCTTTAAAGGTTGTCCTTGTAGGTTTAATCCTTGATGGGTATATGCCCATTTTGCGCGTTGTATCCTGATAAAGCAGGTTCAGGCTACTGCCGCCGTCCATCAGGACTCTCGTGAGGTGGAACCCATCGACGATTGGGTCTAAGACCAATGCGGCGAATCCGCCATGGCGTATGCTGGTCGGATGGTCTCTTCGATCGAAAGTGATCGGACAAGAGGACCATGGGTTGAACTTTGGGGCGACTGGCTCCATCGCATAGACGTCCCTTAGTGCGCGTTTCCTCTCCCTCTTGGGTATGTGGGTCGCGTATATCATATTCACCGTCCGTACTTGTAGGGGAAAACCCTTCCGTCCTTTGTTGTTCGGCGGCCGGGTCTCTTCCTCGTCGTCGCTATTTAGCCCCTTGTCATTGTTTTCGGCAATTAACTTGCTGGCCTGCTTGAACACCCAGCAATCTCTATTGGTGTGGTTAGCTGGCTTTTCAGAGGTGCCATGTATCTGGCATGAGCGGTCGAGTATTCGGTCCAGGTTGGACGGACCCGGGATGGTTCTTTTAAATGGCTTCTTCTGTTGACCGGGTTTAGAGCCTCGGAATCCGGCATTGACCGCCGTATCCTCCTTATCGTCGCTGTTAATTCGGCGCTTGTTTTTGTTTCAACGTGACCTGCCGTTGTTGTCCTTAGTATCCGGACTGCCAGAATTTTTACGGAGATTGTTGCTGCGGGCTAGCCAGCTGTCCTCTCCCACACAAAAGCGGGTCATTAACGATGTGAGGGCTGCCATGGATTTCGGCTTTTCCTGCCCCAGGTGCCGGGCTAGCCATTCGTCCCGGATGTTATGTTTGAAGGCTGCAAGGGCCTCTGCGTCCGGACAATCGACGATTTGATTTTTCTTCGTCAAGAACCGTGTCCAGAATTGTCTGGCCGATTCGTCTGGCTGCTGAATGATGTGGCTTAGGTCATCGGCGTCTGGTGGTCGCACATATGTGCCTTGGAAGTTATCAAGGAATGCGGCCTCCAGGTCTTCCCAACACCCAATCGACTCTGCGGGCAAGCTGTTGAGCCAATGCCGAGCTGGTCCTTTAAGCTTGAGTGGGAGGTACTTTATGGCGTGGAGATCGTCTCCGCGGGCCATATGAATGTGGAGAAGATAGTCTTCGATCCACACCGCGGGGTCTGTTGTGCCATCGTAAGATTCTATGTTTACGGGTTTAAACCCTTCGGGGATCTCATGATCCATTACTTCGTCAGTGAAGCATAACGGGTGTGCGGCGCCCCTGTATTGAGCGATATCGCGACGCAGCTCGAGAGAGCGCTGTCTGCTGTGTTCGGCCCGGCCGGGGTTATTGTATCCGACACGATGGTATTTGTCGTGGGTCGTAGGGCGCCCCCGTGATCCGTAGATGGATCTGGATTGTCTTGCTTTGTCCTCCAAGATGTCTCACAAGTCCGGCGCGTTCCCTCTTGGCTTCGTACTTTTGGAGCGATGCCGGGGTATGGTCTTGGCTGGGGGCCTGGATGCCTCTCTGTCACGACCACGGGGTGGTCGGTCAGCTATATCGTGCGCTGGTGATGGATGTACGTATGCTTCCTCCTCTAATCGGTGGAGCAGCTTGCGTTTTGGGTAACTTTTGGAGGGACGTTCGAGTTTATACTCTTCGGCCGCGAGGACCTCGGTCCATCCATCGGCCAGCAGGTCCTGATCAGCTTGAAGCTGCTGCTGCTTTTTCTTTAGACTATTTGCTGTGGCAATAAGCCTGCGCTTGAAGCGCTCTTGTTCGACGGGATCCTCGGGTACGACGAATTTGTCATCGTTGAGGCTTGCGTCATCTTCGGAGGGAGGCATATAATTATGATCCTCTACCTCTTCGTCTGCCGCCCCCTCATGAGGGCTTGCTTCTGCATCCTCCTGCACTGAGTCTTGCTGGAGGGGATTGTCTTCGGCACTCTCTGGAGTATTATTATCTCCTGTGCCGGAATCTCCGTTTTTGTTGTGGCGAGATTTAGAGTGGCGCCGCTGACGCCGGCGCTTGGGCTGTTTCTTTAAGGGATCTGCCTCCGCTGTTCCTTCGCCGTCCCCATCTTTTGGGGTATCCACCATGTAAACGTCATATGACGAGGTGGCCTTCCAGTGCCCTGTGGGCACTGGTTCCTGTTCGTCTCCGGCATCATCGTCCATAGCGTCGATGTCTTCGGAGTCGTAGTCTAGCATGTCGGTTAGATCGTCGACAGTGGCTACAAAGTGGGTGGTGGGTGGGCTCTGAATTTCTTCATCGTCCGCATCCCAACCATCCTGGCCATAATCCGGCCAGGGCTCTCCTGATAACGAGAGATGCTTTAGTGAATTCAAGATATCGCCGAAAGGCGAGCATTGGAAGATGTCCGTGGCGGTGAATTCCATAACCGGCGCCCAATCCGGATCGATTGGCAGGGGCGCGGGAGGTTCGGAGTCCGGCGAGGAGTCCGGCGCCTCGGAATCACGAGTTTCGCAGGGGACAAGATTAGTGTTCGGCTCCATCGCCGTGGATGTTAAACCCCCAGGGCGGCGTCTATCCACCGGCCCTCGATCTGGGCGATCGGCTCCGGGCTAATGGCCAGGGCGGATCCGTGTGCGGCCACCAAGGCACTGTTCGGCGGCAGAGCTACATCATGCCCATCGTTACAGTGCGGCGCGCTTGGCTGTGGCTCGGGTCCGTCGAGGATCAAGTCTCCTCGAACATCGGCCGTGAAGTTTAAGCTTCCAAATCTGACCTGACGGCCAGGGGTGTAGCTTTCGATCTGCTCCAGATGGCCAAGTGAATTGGCCCGCAGGGCGAAGCCGCCGAATACGAAGATCTGTCCGGGGAGAAAAGTCTCACCCTGGACAGCGTTGCAGGTTGAAGATGCCATCAAGCCTATCGGTGACGACACAGAGGAACTCTCAATGAAAGCACCAATGTCGGTGTCAAAACCGGCGGATCTCGGGTAGGGGGTCCCGAACTGTGCGTCTAGGCGGATGGTAACAGGAGATGAGGGACACGATGTTTTTACCCAGGTTCGGGCCCTCTCGATGGAGGTAAAACCCTACGTCCTGCTTGATTAATATTGATGATATGGGTAGTACAATAGTAGATCTACCACGAGATCAAGGAGGCTAAACCCTAGAAGCTAGCCTATGGTATGATTGTTATAATGTATGTTGTCCTACGGACTAAAGCCCTCCGGTTTATATAGACACCGGAGAGGTCTAGGGTTACACAGAGTCGGTTACAATGGTAGGAGATCAACATATCCGTATCGCCAAGCTTGCCTTCCACGCCAAGGAAAGTACCTTCCGGACACGAGCCGGAGTGTTCAATCTTGTATCTTGGTAGTCTTGGAGTCCGGCGGATATTGATAGTCCGGCTATCCGGACACCCCCTAGTCTAGGACTCCCTCACCGAGCCCTTCCCTTCCTTCTACCACCACCAATAGATCATCCAGACCCCGGCGCATCTCCCCCACCTCTCCACGCGTCGCCGGAGCCACATTTGGTCGCCGCCCCATGAACGGCCGCTGTTGTCCCGTCCTCTGTTGCCTCCAAGCTGCGGCCGCCCTAGCCCTCCCCGCGCCTGATGCTGCTCCGGATGGATGTGGCGCCCCTCCCCGAGTCCGTCGGTGCCTCCCGCTCGGCCAGAGGTGGCCGGAGCCGGCCGGGCTGCCGCCGGCGCCGCGCCTCTCCTTCTGTGCCTCGGTCGAGCGCAGGCGGGCGTTTTAAGATGAAGACGACCCCGACCCCTACTCCTTGGCCCCACCTGTCGGTCTCTTTGCGCTGACCGGGCCAGCCTGCTGACGTGGATAAGTGGAGGCGTATTCTGCCTAATACGTCTCCCCTACATGAAAGTGCATTCCTCCTCTTCTTCGGACCAAAATGTGTTTTCCTTCTGGAAAACGTATTTTCAGAAAAGGCTTGTTCAGTTGTTCCGGCTGAGGGCCTGTTTGTGAAGATTTTCTTACACATAGGTCCCTGGCAGAAAAACTATCTCAACCTTTTGATCCTAACTCCAAATGAGGTGATTTCAAAGCCCACTTCTTCGTCTCATCAAGCCCGTTATGTTGGTATCATTTTCACCATGTTTTATCATTCTGAAAATAACCATTTTGCCCTTGCACTAAATCAGCCCCTCCGAGAGAGAACTGTTTTCGGTGATTCTTTTCGCGAACTTCTCGCACTTCCTCCCGGTGAATCCTTCCACCCCAGGCAAGCCACACCCTCCATTTGCATGATTGCAATGCAGTGACATGGTTTACTTATTTAAACTTGTTTAAATTCTTGCCTTAGCTACATGTGATTTTGTTCATGGCATTTCTCAGAGTATTATTTGGATCTTGCTATTGCCATGATCGATGTTGCTTGGAGTTCTAGGACTAATATCTTGCAGTTTACGAGGCTAACATGTTGCCTTTGGATTATTAGTGGCTTATGTTATGATTATTTTCATGTTGGTATCTGATATTATATTTCGGAGTATTACTTTGGATGTCATGTTTCCTTTGGATTATTAGTGGCTAGTATTATGTTCATGATGAAAGTTGATATTATGTTTTGGAGTATGATTTTGGAGATGATGCTTGCATATGGATCTTAGGTGGATAGCTATTTCTTGCTATTGGAGTAATAGCATTATCATTCTTGGATTCATTATGATAGTAGTGTCATGCTATCCTCGGAGTATTTTGGTATGACGATATTATGCTTTGGATTATTTGTTGGATAGAGCTATAACTTGGATTGCAGGTTGATAGATGATATCGGAGTATCAGTTATCACTGTTATTTGGGGATAAATTCCATCATTTAAGTTGGTCAGGTGCCACCGAACCGGGCTTTTCCAGTGCAACCACATTTGTCTTTTATGGGAAAGGCCCTAATGTGGTCTATTGTCATGTCTCTCGCCGGTGCCTCCAACGAGGGAAGGTTATGGGCGTGTGTTACCCTCATCGGGTAGGCTGACATAACCTTGTGTGCCCGTAGTTGATGTTAGGCGCTGAGGGAGTCCTGGACTAGGGGGTGTCCGGACAGCTGGACTATCATCGACAGCCGAACTCCAAGACTATGAAGATACAAGATCGAAGACTTCGTCCCGTGTCCGGATAGGACTTTCCTTGGTGTGGAAGGCAAGCTTGGCGATACGGATATGTAGATCTCCTACCATTGTAACCGACTTTGTGTAACCCTAGCCCTCTCTGGTGTCTATATAAACCAGAGGGTTTTAGTCCGTAGGACGAACAACCATTACAACAATCATACCATAGGCTAGCTTCTAGGGTTTAGCCTCCTTGATCTCGTGGTAGATCCACTCTTGTACTACCCATATCATCAATATCAATCAAGTAGGAGTAGGGTTTTATCTCCATCGAGAGGGTCCGAACCTAGGTAAAAACATCGTGTCCCTTGTCTCCTGTTACCATCCGCCTAGACGCACAGTTCGGGACCCCCTACCCGAGATCCGCCGGTTTTGACACCGACATTGGTGCTTTCATTGAGAGTTCCTCTGTGCCGTCACTGATAGGAAGGATGCCTCTTCCCATCTTCAAAGATGGTATCTTCGCCAAAGGAGCCTTGGCCGCCGACCAAACTATCCGGCTGGGTGGTTGTCGGTGTCAAAACTGGCGGATCTCGGGTAGGGGGTCCCGAACTATGCGTCTAGGCGGATGGTAACAGGAGACGAGGGACCCGATGTTTTACCTAGGTTCGGGCCCTCTCGATAGAGGTAAAACCCTACGTCCTGCTTGATTAATATTGATGATATGGGTAGTACAAGAGTGGATCTACCACGAGATCAAGGAGGCTAAACCGTAAAGCTAGCCTATGGTATGATTGTTGTAATGTATGTTGTGTCCTACGGACTAAAGCCCTCCGGTTTATATAGACACCAGAGGAGGCTAGGGTTACACAGAGTCGGTTACAATGGTAGGAGATCTACATATCCGTATCGCCAAGCTTGCCTTCCACGCCAAGGAAAGTCCCATCCGGACACGGAACGGAGTCTTCAATCTTGTATCTTCGTAGTCTTGGAGTCCGGCGGACGATGATAGTCCGGCTGTCTAGACACCCCCTAGTCCAGGACTCCCTCAGTAGCCCCTGAACCAGGCTTCAATGACGATAAGTCCAGCGCGTATATAGTCTTCGGCGTTGCAAGGCGGGTTCTCCCTTCAAGTTCCATGTACCTGCCGAATAGTGTCCGGCTTCATCATAAATACTGTGTTTCTCGGCTTCTACGCCCTATAATGGCCTTTTTCCACGCGTCGCACGAATGCGAAAAGCCAGGGTGTCTTTTACGTTTCACCCCCTAGTCGTGCGAGTCGTCCGCCTACAAAAGAGGCAAAAATCCAGATCCAAACCACACCATCTTCCTCCAGCGAATACTTCATCGGAGCGCCTTGGACCTAAAAATCCATTCCATCATGGACCGTCAATGCGGCTCCTCTTCTTGCGCTCCCAGCCCACCGCCAGGGGATTGGAGGAGGTGCTCTGTTCCGCACAACGAGCTAGTGAAGCTCCAAGCGGGGGGATATCTCCCTCCGTCCTTCATGGTCCCGGTTCGAGCCGGGCTGGTCACCTATCAAGGTGGGAGGCAAGCGGAGGCCACCCCAAGCCCCAATAAAGGGGAGAGAGCGTGCTTCGTCCCCTATTTGATAAGGGGACTCGGATTCCCGATACATCCATTCCTCCGCGGGCTCCTGGAGTTCTACGGACTCCAGCTCCACCACCTCACGCCTGCCTCTGTGCTGCATATCGCGGGCTACGTAGCTCTTTGCGAGCTATTCCTAGGCATCGAGCCCCATTTTGCATTGTGGAAGAGGCTGTTCTGCCTCGTACCCCGTTCTCACGAGGGGTCCATATATCAATTGGGCGGCGCTGAAATATGGCGCATCGCCGGGACCAGATATCCATCCGGTACTCCCGAGAAGGCGTCC
Source organism: Triticum timopheevii (assembly GCA_963921465.1). Classification (NCBI taxonomy): domain Eukaryota; kingdom Viridiplantae; phylum Streptophyta; class Magnoliopsida; order Poales; family Poaceae; genus Triticum; species Triticum timopheevii. Next base: position 270,810,397 of record OY997262.1, on the reverse strand, counting down.
GGAGACTGGCCTTCAGAGTGGTTTTACATAGGAGACGCTCCGCTGCCGGACCCAGTCCGGATTGGCCTCCCGGAGTTCAGTGCTGCTCCTCTGAAGAAACGCCTCAGCTGGCGCCCACGGAGCCCCCGATTGGAGGAAAACAAGAGCGTCCATTACTTGATGGGCCGAATAAGATTACTGGCCCATTCTGGGTTGACCATGATTGGAGTCATGGAAATATGCATCATGCGGGGGGTACAGCCATTGCAATACAGAGGCCACCCCATGTGGGATTTCAATGGGGAAGACGATGCTACCCGTCATGGCCGCAAGGGGCCGGATTCGACCAAGGATCTGGTGAAGATCCTGTCCAGCCTGTACAAGGGGGAGAAGGAGGACTTCCTTCAAACGAACCCTTTGAATGGGTTTTCCATGAACAACCCTAGAGGATGGGTAAGCGAACACTATTAAAGGCTCAACCCATGCTTTCGAAGTTTAGGCTTCTTACGTTATGTCTTCGGCGCAGGATCTACGCCGGACTGTGGAGGACATGGTAAGTCCCGCTCCACAACCCGAGGATCCAGGAAGATCCCTGGATCCGGCCTCCGAAGAGGATCCAGACATCAAGGTGGAGCTGATCGACGGGGTGTTTCACCAGCTCAGCATGAATAATGCTTTGGTCGCCATTACGGCGGACTACCCTAGACTATATCCGGCTTCCCAGGTGACTGTGACCGAGGTCCGGACACCATTATCTCTTCCTTGCCCATTTCTGACCTTCGCGAACGATGGTGCTTTACAGGGAGCACCTTCCAGGCGGGAAGCCGAGCCCGCGGCGGCTGACCAACAGAGGTCAGTCTGGACTAGCAGGCGGAAAAGGAGCGTGGCACGGACTGAAATGTCGCCGCAAAGGTATAGCTTGTATTTAAATTTTCAGATCAACGTTCCTAGGAAGCATCTGAGTGCTCATGATTTTTATAGGAGAAAAAGCGCTCGCCGGACTGCGGGCGCGGAAGTTGCCGATCCAACCAATACCGGCCAGGCTCCAGCGCCCGGCCTGGAGGGGGAGGCAAGCGCAAGACGCGGGCCCGATCCTTCTCCAACGGAGGACACCGACAGACTGTCCGCCACCAAGTCTGAGGTGGAGAGCGCCATGAACCATAGGCGCCACCGGATAGTGTTTCGTGAAGCGTGCTTCTCCCCTGAGGCATTGGACGCCTTTAACACAGGGGACGCGCACCTCCGTGCCGCTCAAGATGGTTTTACCAGAGCCACGGAGCAGTATGTGAAAGACATACGGGTAAGGGAATTTTAATGGTTATATATGCCAGTAGCCCCCGATACTTAAAGTAGTTATGTTAACTGATTTAAGGATCATTTGAAACGCAGGCTCTTACCGAGAAGAATGCCCAACTGTCGCAGGAGCTGCAAGAATGCAAGGCCCAACTTGAGGCCGCACTTGCTGCCACAGGAGGAGACGCAGAGACCCCTCCTGGTAACACATTTGTATTAATAAATATAAGCTCTGTGTGGCATGCGCGCAAGTCTAATAGTGACATTGCAGGTGCCGCCGGACAAGATCCGGACAGGCAAGAATTACAGCGCCAGATAAAGGCCAGCGAGAGGGTGCTGAACAGGGTGCAGCAAGAAAGGAACAAGCTCCAGGATGCCAACGCCAAGCTCGGAGAAGAGCTGAAAGGCGCTCGGGCCGGGCTGTCCAGCTCCGTTAAGGAGAATCAGTGGCTTCGTCACGGCATTTATAGTAAGTGCTTGAGCGGACTCCTTTGAAAAGAAGAGTTCGGCAAGGAAGTAAATTGACATAATATGTCTTGTAGGTATACTCACAGGTCGCCCTGCGGAGGAGATGCCCATATCAACAGGTGATCAACTTCCCGAGCTGTTGCAACTGCTCGAACGAGTTCGGCAAGCAATGAGCGGCGCCATCCAGGCTTTATGGCCAGCCCTCTCCCTACCCGAGGGCCTTGGGGAGCTTGCGGAGAAGCTGCAGGGAGTGCGGCAGCGCTTCCGTTTGTGGAAGATTTTAGCTTGCCGTGAAGGTGCCAAGGAGGCTTGGGCCATGGTGAAGACGCGTTACAAGAAGGCGGATCCCAGCCACATGGCCGAAGTTGGACCAGTGGGGCCTGATGGGAAGGAGATCCCTGTGAATTTAGTATACAGCCAAGTAGAGTAGGCTGCTAAATTTTCCCAACGGGACTGTAAGATAGACAGCCTGTTAGACGGGATTGAGGAGGAGTACAATCTGTAAATATGACAATGTATGTTTTCCTTTAAAGTGACATGTGAAATGCCTTCTAGCCGGATTGTAGATCGTTTGTCTTTGCCGACCTTTTCGCTTCGACCTCGGGACCCTAGAGTCCGGAGTGTGTCCGAATACCTTTTTGGTTAAGAAACAACCGTGGTATGCATGGAGACCAGGCGTAGGGGTCATTAGTGCTTTATCAGACAAGTGCCCAACTAGTTATGTTATATTACATGGTTAGTAAGAAACATCTTCCAGGGAGAATAGTTCCGTTAGGGGTTCCTTTCCCTGGGAGGCATGCCCTAAAGTGCATGTCCGGACTGCGAAAAAAGCGGAAAAACGTCTGGGGGCGGATAAATGAGTAGGGAAAAAATCATCTTTTAAGTCACCGACTGAATATTCCCTTAAGAACGCTAGCTTTCGGCTTCACCCAGTCTGAGGTACACATCCGGCTAACCCGGCAGTAACAATCGGAGAGGTGCTCCCTTTACCTCCTAGCCGAACAATCGGGAACGTAGGGGTAAGCACAGGAGCCAGGCAACCCAGCTTGGCCAAAACTTAAGTCATATCGATGCATATAATGGTGAGTAAAAGGTACATGTGGAAGCTTGACACATGTGCTGGGTATGAAACCCTTATAATTGAGCTTCTGTAAAAGAAGCCCCCAGGTATAATGAGTGCGGATGGCACATCAAGTGTATGCAAGAAATGCAAAAGTAGGCCCTTAGGGGATTTTTAATAAAAAGGTTATGAAAAGAGAAACAAAGGACAGCCGAAATATAAAAATTTGGACGGAGGAAGGGGACGAACTCTTAGTCCGCGCTTAGGCATAGAATCTTTGGAGGCGGGTTGCGTTCCATGGGTTTGGCTCGAGTCGGTTATCCGACGCATTTCGTAGACGGTATGCTCCGCCAGTCAGGACTTGATCAATAATGAAAGGGCCCTCCCATTTGGGCTTGAGCTTGTCCTTTTTCTTGTCCGGCAGGCGTAGAACTAGTTCACCAACGTTGTAAGTCTTGGCCCGTAATTCTCTTCTTTGATATCTTCGGGCCTGCTGCTGATAGAATGCGGAACGAGCCTTGGCGACGTCGCGTTCTTCCTCCAATGTGTCCAAGCTGTCCTGCCGATCCAGCTCGGCTTCTCTTTCTTCATACATGCGCACTCGAGGTGAGTCATGAATAATGTCACAGGGCAGGACTGCCTCTGCGCCGTAGACCATAAAAAATGGTGTGAATCCGGTAGTGCGGTTAGGCGTTGTCCGCAGCCCCCAGAGTACGGAGTCGAGTTCCTCGACCCATTGCATGTCAGATTTAGTAAGTGACCGCACTAGTCTGGGTTTAATGCCGCTCATTATTAGACCATTTGCTCGTTCCACTTGACCGTTGGTTTGAGGGTGATAGACTGAAGCGTAGTCGAGCTTGATGCCCATATTTTTGCACCATGACTTAACCTCATCGGCTGTGAAGTTCGTGCCGTTGTCGATGATGATGCTGTGGGGGACTCCGTAACGGTGCACTACCCCGGATATAAAGTCTATCACTGGTCCGGACTCTGCCGTTTTGACCGGTTTGGCTTCTATCCATTTGGTGAATTTATCCACCATGACCAATAGGTACCTTTGCTTGTGGGTTCCCCCTTTAAGGGGTCCAACCATATCAAGCCCCCAGACCGCGAACGGCCAGGTAATGGGTATAGTTTTGAGGGCGGTGGGTGGCATATGGCTCTGATTAGCAAAGAGCTGACAACCAACGCATCTCTGGACCAAGTCCTGGGCATCTGCCCGGGCCGTCGGCCAATAAAATCCTGTACGGAATGCCTTTCCTACAAGGGCCCGGGCTGGTGTGTGGTGTCCGCCTAGTCCGGCATGAATTTCAGCCAGGAGGTTTCGCCCTTCCTCTTCGGAGATACACCTTTGAAGGACTCCGGTTGTACTTTTCTTATAAAGTTCTCCCTCATGGACCTTGTAGGCTTTCGATCGCCGGACTATGCAGCGGGCCTCATTTTGGTCTTCGGGAAGTTCCTGCCTAAGTAAGTAGGCTAGGAACGGTTCTGTCCATGGGGCGATTACTGCCATTATGTCGTGGGCTGAAGGTGTTATGTCATCGGCTGAATTGCCGATTGGCGCGGTTTTTTCTGGTTTGTCACTTCTGGGCTCCTCTTCCCATAGTACGGATGGCTTGAAGAGACGTTCTAGGAAGATATTTGGAGGGACAACATCACGTTTCGCACCGATGCGTGCCAGTACGTCGGCCGCTTGGTTATTATCTCGGGCTATGTGATGGAATTCGAGTCCTTCAAACCGAGCTGACATTTTTAGGATAGCGTTGCGATATGCTGCCATTTTCGGATCCTTGGCGTCAAAGTCTCCATTTATTTGGGATATTGCAAGGTTTGAATCCCCGCGTACCTCTAGGCGTTGAATGCCCATGGAAACTGCCATTCGAAGACCATGTAACAGGGCCTCGTATTCGGCTGCGTTGTTGGAGTCGGTGTACATTATTTGAGGTACGTACTGGACTGTGTCCCCGGTTGGGGATGTCAATACGACGCCAGCCCCCAGTCCGGCCAACATTTTAGAGCCGTCAAAGTGCATAACCCAATTGGAGTATGCGTCGTACTCTTTAGGGAGTTCGGCTTCGGTCCACTCAGCGACGAAGTCAGCCAAAACTTGTGACTTTATAGCTCGCCGAGGTTTGTAAGTTATATCAAATGGTAAGAGCTCAATGGCCCATTTTGCAATCCTGCCCCTTGCATCACGGTTATTTATGATGTCATTGAGTGGTACTTCGGAGGCCACTGTTATCGAACACTCTTGAAAGTAGTGTCGGAGCTTCCGGGATGCCATGAACACCGCATACGCTATTTTCTGATAGTGTGGGTAACGGGATTTGCAAGGAGTTAACACAGTGGATACATAATACACTGGTTTTTGAAGAGGGAATTTATGCCCTTCTGTTTCTCGTTCGATGACGAGTACCGCGCTTACGACTTGATGCGTTGCTGCGATGTATAACAACATTGGTTCACCTAGATTGGGCGCGGCCAGGACCGGATTTGTTGCCAATATGGCCTTTATCTCTTCGAGTCCGGCAGTGGCAGCATCCGTCCACTCGAAGTGTTCGATGCGTCTGAGGAGGCGATAGAGGGGCAATGCCTTTTCTCCTAGACGGGAGATAAAGCGGCTTAAAGCTGCCATGCATCCTGTTAATTTTTGTATCTGTTTGAGGTCTTTTGGAATATCCAACTGTGACAGAGCTCGGATTTTAGCCGGGTTTGCTTCAATTCCTCTACCGGATACAATGAAGCCCAGCAGCTTTCCGGCTGGTACGCCGAAAACGCATTTTTCCGGATTCAGCTTGATGTCATATGCTCTGAGGTTATCGAATGTGAGCCTCAAATCGTCTACTAGAGTTTCGACGTGTTTTGTTTTGACGACTACGTCGTCTACGTATGCCTCGACTGTTTTGCCGATCTGGGTGGCCAGACACGTTTGAATCATGTGCTGATATGTTGCGCCGGCATTTTTAAGTCCAAAGGGCATCGTGTTGAAGCAGAATGGTCCGTATGGAGTGATGAATGCCGTTGCGGCTTGGTCTGCTTCTGCCATCTTGATTTTATGATAGCCAGAGTATGCATCGAGGAAGCACAACGAATCGTGCCCTGCGGTAGCATCGATAATTTGGTCGATGCGGGGGAGAGGGAAGGGATCCTTTGGGCAAGCCTTATTGAGGTCTTTAAAATCGACACAGAGGCGCCAGGATTTGTCCTTCTTTGGTACCATTACCAGATTTGCTAGCCAGTCCGGATGTTTGATATCTCTGATGAATCCGGCTTCCAATAGTTTGGCTAGCTCTACTCCCATTGCCTGTCTTTTGGGTTCGGAAAATCGTCGAAGAGCCTGTTTGACAGGCTTGAATCCTTTTAGGATGTTTAGGCTGTTTTCTGCCAACCTGCGTGGGATTCCGGGCATATCCGAAGGATGCCAGGCGAAGATGTCCCAATTTTCTCGAAGGAATTCACGCAGTGCGGCGTCCACTTCGGGGTTCAATTGTGCCCCAATGGAGGCCGTCTTTGTTGGGTCCGTTGGATGGACCTGGAATTTTATTATTTCATCTGCTGGTTTGAAGGAGGTGGACTTGGATCTTTTATCGAGTATCACATCGTCCCTGTTCACCGTAGAGCAAAGCGCGGTGAGTTCTTCTGCTGCTAAGGCTTCGGATAGTGCCTCCAGGGCTAGTGCAGCTGTCTTGTTTTCGGCGCGGAGTGCTATGTCCGGATCACTAGCGAGAGTGATTATTCCGCCGGGCCCAGGCATTTTGAGCTTCATGTACCCGTAATGAGGTACTGCTTGAAAGATTGTGAATGCCTCTCGTCCTAATATAGCATGATATCCGCTGTTGAACGGGGCCACTTGGAACGTGACTTCTTCAGATCTATAATTGTCCGGCGAGCCGAACACCACATCAAGTGTGATTTTCCCGGTGCAGCGCGCTTCCCGGCTAGGGATTATTCCTCTGAAGGTTGTGCTGCTTCGCTCAATACGGCTCCAGTCTATTTCCATTTTTTGAAGAGTTTCCTCGTATATGAGGTTTAGTCCGCTGTCGGCATCCATGAGGACCTTTGTAAGCCGAAAGCCGTCCACTATGGGACTAAGAACTAGTGCGGCTGGTGCTCGAGCTGTTCGGAATTTAGGTTCGTCGCTAGCATTGAAGGTTATGGCTGTGTCACTCCATGGATTTGCTGTTGCTACTTGATAGACTTCGGCGAGTCTGCGGATTGTTCGTTTTCGCATATTGTTTGATGCGAAGGTCTCAAACACTGTTGATACCGTACCGGTATTGTTGGAGTGGTTTTCCGGGGCTTGAAGCTCCTCGCCACTTTTGGCCACCTGCCGTAGTATCCAACATGCTCGAAGGCTATGTGCTGGGACGGCTCCCTCTGTACTATGAAGCTTACAGGGTCCATTGAGCCATCCCTCCAGTGCGGTTCCGTGCCCTTTAAGGGGTTTTTGCTTTTTGGTTTTTACATCTGGTGCCTCAGTACGATGCACCCTTTTGTTGCGGACTAGGGTTGTATTTGGAGCCGGATTGTCCCAAAACTGATTTTCGGTTTTCCGGAAACTTTCCATCGCACAGTATTTTCGTACTATGGACGCCAGATCGGTGAAGCGTGTAATCTTACAACGGCCGATGGCATTCAATATTCCCTTGTCCGTGCAATTATTGCAAAAGATTGAGATTGCGTTTTCCTCTCGGCAGTCCTTTATCCTGTCCATAACCAGGAGGAATCTGGCCTAGAAGTGATGTACTGTTTCAGTGGGATCTTGCCGTATTAGAGATAGATCGCATATGTCTGGGCGGGTGGGTGGACTAAAATCCGGTTCCCTGCCTGTATTGGGGCTTAAAGGCCGGGGGTCTTCCGAATTCGGAAGCTTGGGTTGCTGGACACGATCCAGCGAATCCGGAACGATGCATGATTTTAAGTTCAATGCTCGATCGAAGTCCGTCCCTCCGCGGAAATCCGGCATGGAGGGTTCGGGAATCCGGACGTGACTAGTTTTCAATATGGGCGAAGAGTGGCCGCATTGTTCCTCTACCACTGCAATGTGGTGGGTGGCCTGGGGAGAGTTACTCTCTCTCAGATCGGTTTTAAGCCCAATCTGATTGTAGTCTGTAGCGACTCCCAGGGCTGTGATGCGGTCCAAGAGCTTGTTGACAGACGAGAGCTCCATTGGATCCAGCCACTCGGCAAATTCCGAGCTGATGCGGAGGTTGCTTTCGACGACTTGGGAAGTCATTGTCGAAGCAGTGGCCGGACCGGCGGTTATGAGAAAACCACCTAGCCGGATAGTTTGGCCGGCGGCCAAGGCCCCTTTGGCGAAAATACCGTCTTTGAAGACGGGTGGAGGCATCCTTCCTATCGGCGACGACACAGAGGAACTCTCAATGAAAGCACCAATGTCGGTCTCAAAACCGGCGGATCTCGGGTAGGGGGTCCCGAACTGTGTGTCTAGGAGGATGGTAACAGGAGACGAGGGACACGATGTTTTACCCAGGTTCGGGCCCTCTCGATGGAGGTAAAACCCTATGTCCTGCTTGATTAATATTGATGATATGGGTAGTACAAGAGTGGATCTACCACGAGATCAAGGAGGCTAAACCCTAAAGCTAGCCTATGGTATGATTGTTGTAATGTATGTTGTGTCCTACGGACTAAAGCCCTCCGGTTTATATAGACACCAGAGGAGGCTAGGGTTACACAGAGTCGGTTACAATGGTAGGAGATCTACATATCCGTATCGCCAAGCTTGCCTTCCACGCCAAGGAAAGTCCCATCCGAACACGGGACAAAGTCTTCAATCTTGTATCTTCGTAGTCTTGGAGTCCGGCGGACGTTGATAGTCCGGCTGTCCGGACACCCCCTAGTCTAGGACTCCCTTAGTGGTTTTCTCATGACCGCTTGTTCGGCCACCGCTTCGACGATGACCTCTCGGGTCATCAAAAGCAATCTTCATGTCAACTCAGAATTCGCCGAGCAGCTGGATCCAACAGAGCTCTCGTCCGTAAACGAACTCTTGGATCGCATCGCCGCCCTGGGCGTCGCTACAGACCACAATCAGATTGGGCTTAAAACCGATTTGAGAAAGATTAACTCTCCCCAGGTCTCCCACCACGTTGCGGTGGTAGAAGAACAACGCAGCGACTCTTCTCCTATATTGAAAACTAGTCATGTCCGGGCTTCCGAACCCTCCATGCCGGATTCCCGCGGGGGGGACGGACTTCGATCAAGCACTGAACCTAAAGTCAGGCATCAGACCAGACTCGTTGGACAATGTCCAACAATCCAAGCTTCCAAATTCGGAAACTTCTCGGCCTTTGAGCCTCGAGATGGGTAGGGTTCCGGACTCAATTCCACCCACCCACATAGACATATGCGATCTATCTCAAATCCGGCAAGAGCCCGCTGAAACAGTACATCATTACTGGGCTAGATTCCTCCTGGTTATGGACAGGATAAAGGACTGCCGAGAGGAAAACGCAATTTCAAATTTTTGCAATAATTGCACGGATGAGGGAATCCTGAACACCGTCAGTCGCCGTGAAATTACACGCTTCGCTGACCTGGCGTCCATAGTATGAAAGTACTGTGCGATGGAGAGTTTCCGGAAAATCAAAACTTAGTTTTGGGACAATCTGGCCCCGAATACAACCCCAGTCCGTAACAAAAGGGTGCATCACACTCAGGCACCAAAAACCAAAAAGCAAAAACCCCATAAAGGGCAAGGAACTGTACTGGAGGGATGGCTCAGCGGACCTTGTAAAATTCACAGTACAGAAGGCGCCATCCCAACACACAGCCTTCGAGCATGTTGGATATTGCGGCAGGTGGCCAAAAGTTGGGAGGAGCTTCTAGCCCCGGAAAACTACTCCAACAGTACCAGTACGGTGTCAACAGTCTTCGAGACTTTCGCATCAAATAATATGCGAAAACGAACAATCCGCAGCCTCGCCGAAGTCTACCAAGTAGCAACAACAAATCCATGGAGCGACACGGCCATCACCTTCAACGCCAACGACGAACCTAAATTCCGAACAGCCCGAGCACCAGCTGCATTGGTCCTCAGTCCAATAGTGGACGGCTTTCGTCTTACCAAGGTACTCATGGATGGCGGCAGCGGACTAAACCTCATCTACGAGGAAACTCTTCAAAAAATGGAAACAGACTGGAGCCGCATTGAGCAAAGCAGCACAACCTTTAGAGGAATAATCCCTAGCTGGGAAGCGCGCTGCACAGGAAAAATCACACTTGATGTGGTGTTCGGCTCACCGGACAATTACAGGTCCGAAGAGGTCACGTTCCAAGTGGCCCCGTTCAGCAGTGGATATCACGCTATATTAGGACGAGAGGCATTCACAATTTTCCAAGCCGTACCCCATTACGGGTACATGAAGCTTAAAATGCCTGGGTCCGGCGGAATAATCACTCTCGCTATTGATCCGGACATAGCACTCCGCGCCGAAAACAAGACAGCCGCATTAGCCCTGGAGGCACTATCCGAAGCCCTAGCGGCAGAAGAACTCACTGCGCTACGCTCTACGGTGAATAGGGACGATGTGATACTCGATAAGAGATCCAAGTCCATGTCCTTTAAACCAGCGGATGAAATAATCAAATTCCAGGTCCATCCAACGAACCCAACAAAGACGGCCTCCATCGGGGCATAGTTGAACCCTGATGTAGATGCCGCACTGCGAGAATTCCTTCGGGACATCTTTGCCTGGCACCCTTCAGACATGCCAGGAATCCCACACAGATTGGCAGAACACAGCCTAAACATCCTAAAAGGATTCAAGCCAGTCAAACAGGCTCTTCGGCGATTTTCCGAACCCAAAAGACAGGCAATGGGAGAAGAGCTAGCCAAACTACTGGAAGCCAGATTCATCAGAGACATCAAACATCCGGACTGGCTAGCAAACCTGGTAATGGTACCAAAGAAGGACAAATCCTAGCGCCTATGTGTCGATTTTAAAGATCTCAACAAGGCCTGCCCAAAGGATCCCTTCCCCCTCCCCCGCATCGACTAAATAATCGATGCTACTGTAGGGCACGATTCATTGTGCTTCCTTGACGCATACTCCGGCTACCATCAAATCAAGATGGCGGAAGCAGACCAAGCCGCAACGGCATTCATTACTCCATACGGACCATTCTGCTTCGACACGATGCCCTTCGGACTCAAAAACGCCGGCGCAACATATCAGCGCATGATTTAGACATGTCTGGCTACCCAGATCGGCAAAACAGTAGAGGCATACGTAGACGACGTAGTTGTCAAAACCAAACACGTCGAGACTCTAGTAGACGATTTGAGGCTCACATTCGACAACCTCCGAGAATATGACATTAAGCTGGATCCGGGAAAATGCGTTTTCGGCGTACCAGCCGGAAAGCTCCTGGGCTTCATCGTATCCGGTAGAGGAATTGAAGCAAACCCAGCTAAGATCCGAGCTCTGTCACAGCTAGATATTCCAAAAGACCTCAAACAAATACAAAAAGGGACTGGATGTGTGGCGGCTTTAAGCCGCTTTATCTCCCATTTGGGAGAAAAGGCATTGCCCCTCTATCGCCTCCCCAGGCGCACCGAACACTTCGAGTGGACGGATGCTGCCACTGCCAGACTCGAAGAAATAAAAGCCACATTGGCAACAAATCCGGCGTTGGCTGCGCCTAACCTGGGCGAACAAATGTTGTTATACATCACGGCAACACATCAAGTTGTAAGCGCGGTACTCGTCGTCGAACGAGAAACAAAAGGGCACAAATTCCCTCTTCAAAAACCAGTGTACTATGTATCCACTGTCTTAACAACTTGCAAGTCCCGTTACCCGCACTATCAAAAGATAGCATATGCGGTGTTCATGGCATCCCGGAAGCTCCGACACTACTTTCAAGAGTGTTCGATAACAGTGGCCTCCGAAGTGCCCCTCAACGACATTATAAACAACCGCGACGCGACGGGCAGGATTTCAAATGGGCCATTGAGCTCTTACCATTCGATATAACTTATAAACCTCGGAGAGCTACAAAGTCACATGTCTTGGCTGACTTTGTCGCTGAATGGACTGAAGCCGAACTCCCTAAAGAGTACGGCGCATACTCCAATTGGATTATGCATTTCGACGGCTCCAAAATGTTGGCCGGCTTGGGGGCTGGCGTCGTATTGACGTCCCCAACCGGGGACACAGTCCAATACGTACTTCAGATAATGTACACGGACTCCAACAATGCAGCCGAATACGAGGCCCTCCTACATGGCCTCCGGATGGCAATCTCCATGGGCATTCAACGCCTAGAGGTGCGCGGGGATTCAAACCTTGCAATATCCCAAGTAAATGGGGACTTTGACGCCAAGGATCCAAAAATGGCAGCCTATCGTAACGCTATCCTAAAAATGTTAGCTCGGTTCGAAGGACTCGAATTCCACCACATAGCCCGAGATAATAACCAAGCAGCCGACGTGTTGGCACGCATCGGCGCGAAACGCGACGCGGTCCCTCCAAACATCTTCCTGGAACGGCTCTTTAAGCCATCCGTACTATGGGAAGAGGAGTCTGGAAATAACAACCCGGAAGCAGCCACACCACCCAACACAGAACAATCTGACATAATCGGCGACTCAGCCGATGAAATAACACCTTCATCCCATGAAATAATGGCAGTAATCACCCCGTGGACAGAGCCATTCCTAGCCTACTTACTTCCCGAAGACCAAAATGAGGCCCGCTGCATAGTCTGGCGATCTAAAGCCTACAAGGTCCACGAGGGAGAACTCTATAAGAAAAGCACAACCGGAGTCCTTCAAAGGTGTATCTCCAAGGAGGAAGGGCGAAACCTTCTGGCTAAAATTCATGCTGGACTAGGCGGACACCACGCCGCAGGTCGGGCCCTTGTGGGCAAGGCATTCCATACATGATTTTATTGGCCGACGGCCCGGGCAGATGCTCAGGACTTAGTCCAAAGATGCGTCGGTTGTCAGCTCTTTGCTAATCAGAGCCATATGCCACCCACCGCCCTCAAAAGTATACCCATTACCTAGCCGTTCGCGGTCTGGGGGCTTGACATGGTTGGACCCCTTAAATGGGGAACCCACAAGCAAAAGTACCTATTGGTCATGGTGGACAAATTCACCAAATGGATAGAGGCCAAGCCAGTTAAAACGGCAGAGTCCGGACCAGTGATAGACTTCATATCCGGGGTAGTACACCGTTATGGTGTCCCCCATAGCATCATTACCGATAACGGTACGAACTTCACGGCCGACGAGGTTAAATTATGGTGCAAAAATATGGGCATTAAGCTCGATTACGCTTCAGTCTATCATCCTCAAACCAACGGTCAAGTGGAACGAGCAAATGGTCTAATAATGAGCGGCATCAAACCCAGACTAGTGCGGTCCCTTACGGAATCTGACACGCACTGGGTAGAGGAGCTTGACTCCGTACTCTGGGGGTTGCGGACAACACCCAACCGTACTACCGGATTCACACCATTTTTTATGGTATACGGCGCAGAGGCAGTTTTGCCCTGCGACATCACTCATGACTCACCTCGAGTGCGCATGTATGAAGAAAGAGAAGCCGAGCTGGATCGGCAGGACAGCTTGGACGCATTGGAGGAAGAACTCGACGTCGCCAAGGCTCGTTCCGCATTCTATCAGCAGCAGGCTCGAAGATATCAAAGCAGAAAAGTACGGGCTAAGATTTCAATGTTGGCGAACTAGTTCTACGCGTGCCGGACAAGAAAAAGGACAAGCTCAAGCCCAAATGGGAGGGACCCTTCATTATTGATCAAGTCCTGACCGGCGGAGCGTACCGTCTGCGAAATGCGTCGGATAACCGACTCGAGCCGAACCCATGGAACGCAGCCCGCCTCCGAAGATTATACGCCTAGCACCGGACTAAGAGTTCGTCTCCTTCCCCCGTCCAAATTTTTACACTTCAGCTGTCTTTCGTTTCTCTTTTTTTCTCTCACCCTTTTCATAAAAGCCCTTAAAGGCCTACTTGCGCATTGTTCGCACACACTTGATGTGCTATCCGCACTCATTATACCTGGGGGCTTCTTTACCAGAAGCTTACTTATAAGGGCTTCATGCCCAGCACATGTGTCAAACTTCCACATGTACCTTTTATTCACCATTATATGCATCGATATGACTTAAGTTTTGGCCAAGCTGGGTTGCCTGGATCCTGTGCTTGCCCCTACGTTCCCGATTGTTCGGCTAGGAGGTAAAGGGAGCACCTCTGCGATTGTTACTGCCGGGTCAGCCGGATGTGTACCTCAGACTGGGTGAAGCCGAAAGCTAGCGTTCTTAAGGGAATATTCGGTCGGTGACTAGAAAGATGATTTTTTACCTATTTATTTATTCATCTGTCCCCAGATGTTTTCCTGCTCTTTTCGTAGTCCGGACATGCACTTTAGGGCATGCCTCCCAGGGAAAGGAACCCTTAACGGAACTATTCTCCCTGGAAGATGTTTCTTACTAACCATGTAATATAACATAACTAGCTGGGCACTTGTCTGATAAAGCACTAATGACCCCTACGCCTGGTCTCCATGCATGCCCCGGTTGTTTCTTAACCGAGAAGGTATTCGGACACACTCCGGACTCTAGGGTCCCGAGGTTGAAGCGAAAAGGTCGGCAAAGACAAATGATCTACAATCCGGCTAGAAGGCATTTTACATGTCATTTTACAATACATTGTCAAATCGACTGACTGTATTCCCCCTCAATCCCGTCTAACAGGCTGTCTAATTTACAGTCCCGTTGGGAATATTTAGCGGCCAACTCTACTTGGCCGTACACTAAACTCACAGGGATCTCCTTCCCATCGGGCCCCATAGGTCCGACCTCGGCCATGTGGTTGGGATCCGCCTTCTTGTACCGCGTCTTCACCATGGCCCAGGCCTCCCTGGCACCTTGGCGGCAGGCCGATATCTTCCATAAGCGGAAGCGCTGCCGCGCTCCCTGAAGCTTCTCCGCAAGATCTCCAAGGCCCTCGGGTAGGGAGAGGGACGGCCATAAAGCCTGGGCGACGCTGCTCATGGCCTGCCGAACTCGTTCGAGCAGTTGCACCAGCTCGGGAAGTTGATCACCCGTTGATACGGGCATCTCCTCCGCAGGGCGACCTGTGAGCACACCTACAGACATATTTCTGTCAATTGACTTCCTCGCCGAACTCTTCTTTTCAAAAGAGTTCGCTCAAGCACTTACTATAGATGCCGCGACGAAGCCGCTGATTATCCTTCACGGAGCTAGACAGCTCGGCCCGAACACCTTTTAGCTCCTCTCTAGGCTGGGCATGGGCATCCTGGAGTTTGTTCCTTTCCTGCTGCACCTTCATCAGCACCCTCTCGCCGGCCTTCAGCTGGCGCAGTAGTTGTTGCTTGTCCGGATCCAGTCCGGCAACATCTGCAATATCATTGTCAGACTTGCACGCACGCTGCACACTGCTTATCTTTTTGAAATAATGTGTTACCAGGAGGGGTCTCTGTGTTTCCTTCTGCGACAGCGAGTGCAGCCTCAAGTTGGGCCTTGCACTCTTGTAGCTCCTGAGACAATTGGGTATTCTTCTCTGTAAGATCCTGCATATCTAATGATCCTTAAATCAGTTACTCTAACTACTTTATGTCTCGGGGGCTACTGGAATATACAACTATTAAAATCCCTTACCCGTATGTCTTTTACATACTGCTCCGTGGCTCTGGTCAAACCATCTTGAGCAGCACGGAGGTGCGCGTCCCCTGCGTTAAAGGCATTCAACGCCTCAGTCGAGAAGCACGCGTCACGTAAAACTGTCCGGCGGCGCCTATGGTTCATGGCGCTCTCCACCTCAGACCTGGTGGCGGACAGTCTGTCGGCATCCTCCGTTGGAGGAGTATCCGGCTCGCGCCTTGCACTCGCCTCCCCCTCCAGACCAGGCATTGGAGCCTGGCTGGCAGAGGCTTGGTTGGCAACCTCTCCGCCCGTAGTCCGGTGAGCACTCTTTCAACTGCAAAAGTCATGAGCATTCAAACACCTCCTAGGAACTTTGTCCTAAATGATGGGCGCGAGCTATACCGTTGGGGTGACGTTTCGATTTGTACCACACCCCTCTTCCGCCTGCGGGGCCGGACTGACCCCTGTGGGTCAGCCGCCGCGGGTTCGGCTTCCCGCCTTGAAGGTACCTCCTGCGAGACACCATTTTATACGGTGGTCAGAAATGCGCAAGGATGAAATAATGGTGTCAGGACTTCGGTCACAATCACCTGGGGAGCAGGAGATAGGCGGGGGTAGTCGGCAGTAATGGCGACTAGAGCATTATCCATGCTGAGCTGGTGAAACACCCCATCAATTAGCTCCACCTTTATGCCTGGATCCTCTTCAGAGGACGGATCAAGGGATCTTTCCGGATCCTCGGGCTGTGGGGCCGGACTATGTATGCTCTCCACAGTCCGGTGCAGATCCTGCGTCAAAACCATAAAGTAAGGCACTTAACTTTGAAAGTGTGGGTCGGATAAATGAACGTCCGCTTACCTAGCTCCGGGGGTTGTTCATGGAGAACCCATTTAATGGGCTCGTCTGGAGGAAGTCCTCCTTCTCCCCCTTGTACAGGCCGGACAGAATCTTCACCAGATCTTCGGCCGATCCCGGCCCTTGGCGGCCATGAGGAGTGGCATCATTCTCCCCGTTGAAATCCCACATGGGGTGGCCCCTATATTGCAGTGGCTGCAACCCCCGCATTATGCACGTGGCCATGACTCCTATCATGGTCAGTCTGGAATGGGCCAGTAACCTTATCCGGCCCATCAAATAATGGACGCTCTTGTCTTCCTCCAGCTGGGGGCTCCACGGGCGCCAACTCAGGCGTTTCTTCAGAGGAGCAGTGCTGAACTCCGGGAGGCCGATCCGAACAGGGTCCGGCAGCAGAGCGTCTTCTACATAGAACCATTCTAAAGGCCAGTCTTCGGACGCCTTCTTGGGGGTTTCGGACGGATATCCGGTCCCGGCGACGGCGATGCGCCATATTTCGGCACCGCCCACTTGATATATGGACCCCTCGTGAGAACGGGGTACGAGGCAGAATAACCTCTTCCACAGTGCGAAAAGGGTCTCGATGCCTAGGAATAGCTCGCAAAGGGCAACAAAACCCGCAATATGCAGAATCAAGGCGGGAGTGAGGTGATGGAGCTGGAGTCCGTAGAACTCCAGAAGCCCACGGAGGAACAAATGCACAGGAAATCCGAGTCCCCTTATCAGATAGGGGACGAAGCATACCCGCTCCCCTTTATTGGGACTTGGGGTGGCCTCCGCTTGCTTTCCACCTTTGTAGGTGGCGAGCCCGGCTTGAACCGGGACCATAAAAGCCGGAGGAAGATATCCCTCCGCTTGGAGCGACACCAGCTCGTTGTGCGGGACAGAGGATCTCCTCCAATCTCCTGGTAGAGGGCTGGGAGCACGAGAGGAGGAGCCGCGTCGACGGTCCATGATGGAATGGCTTTTTGGTCAGAAGCGCTCCGATGAGTACTCGCGGAAGGAAGATGGTGTGATTTGGATCTGGATTCTTGCCTCTCTTATAGGCAGATTATTTGCACAGCTAGGGGGTAAAACATAAAAGATACCCTGGCTTTTCGCATTCGTGCAGGTACATGGAATTTGAAGTAGAACCCGCCTTGCAACGCCGAAGACAATATATGCGCTGGACTCGTCGTCATTGAAGCCTGGTTCGGGGGCTACTGAGGGAGTCCTGGACTAGGGGGTGTCCGGACAGCCGGACTCCAAGACTATGAAGATACAAGATCGAAGACTTCGTCCCGTGTCCGGATAGGACTTTCCTTGGCGTGGATGGCAAGCTTGGCGATACGGATATGTAGATCTCATACCGTTGTAACCGACTCTGTGTAACCCTAGCCCTCTCCGGGGTCTATATAAACCGGAGGGATTTAGTCCATAGGACGAACAACCATTACAACAATCATACCATAGGCTAGCTTCTAGGGTTTAGCCTCCTTGATCTCGTGGTAGATCCACTCTTGTACTACCCATATCATCAATATCAATCAAGCAGGAGTAGGGTTTTACCTCCATCGAGAGGGCCTGAACCTGGGTAAAAACATCGTGTCCCTTGTCTCCTGTTACCATCCGCCTAGACACACAGTTCGGGACTCCCTACCCGAGATCCGCCGGTTTTGACACCGACAGGCGCCTTTTTGCCCCCCTTGGGACCGTTTTTGTTTTGCCATGACGGTGGTCGTTGATGTCTTTGCAAGGCACAGGGCCACCCAGGACTAAACCCAAAGGGGGTGTTGGTCGGAGTGGCCGGGAGAGTGTCATGGCACTAGGTCGGTTTTGTCGGAACGTCATTGGTCCACCCGAATGGGAGTGCGAGGTCATGGGTTCCGTGGTGTGGGTACAGTGCGCTACCTCTGCAGTGTGTGTGTGTTTAATCTATCAATAGTCGCGTCCTCGGTCATGGGCACAAGTTCATACTAGGTCACACCATTCGATCAACACTCACATGACGGAATGACTTATAGGAGAAATTTATATGTTGATATATTGTGAGCTGTAACAGTTTGGCAGGATGTTGATGATGATGTTGAGATGATCTCGAGGATGATCATTTAGATTGTAATGTGGTCATGAGGTGACCATATGGATGTTTTGATTACGAGATGATCAGGTGGATCACGAGGTGATCGAGATGGTATATTGCTTGGCCGGATAACCAAGACTGAGATGGTTATTGAGATCTTAGATGGTGGATTATCAGTATCGTAGTAGTTTCATATCATGCTTAGTAGTTGCTTTCATATCTTAGTAGTTGTTATTTAATTAACTTGTTTAATGGTATGTTGTTGTTTTGCCTTGATGCTTTTGGTTGTTGTGAGGTTGCAAGTATATTCAATGTACTGACCTGGCGTGTCATGCCAGATTGTAGGTGATGCCATGTTTGATTGATTGCTTGTCGAGGTTTCCGCGCGTGCGAGCTAGATCGTGTCCCAGCCAGAGTCCCTACAGAGTGGATTTCACCACCTTCGTCATTGTTTCGCTGCTAGAAGATTTTTTGCTGCTAGCATAGAGCTAGTGTAGTATCGCAGGCATAGTGTCGACGTGATGATGTGATTCTTTGTAACATCAGACCCGTGTATTTATCCTTTGTAATAAGAGCTAATTTTTTCTATGTCAACCAGTGTCGTATTCCAGAAGACTTCTCGATCTCTGGGCTGGAATATGGGGCGTTCCGGTGTCTCTGAGTTGGGGTGCCATAGGTTTGGTATCAGAGCAGGTCTGGCTGTAGGATGCCCTAGTCAGCGCGAGCGGTAGAAATTGGTAGTATAGAGTCTATCTTGTTTGCCTTATTATTTGTTGCTAACAGTTTACCTTGTGAGTGTAGCTGGCATCGGTTCGGATCCACTACAGCTCAACCCCTGCATTCTTCCAGTTTCTTTCCTTGCCTGTTCTTCGGTGTTTGGTGTCATTTCTGTCCCAGCAGGGTGATACAAGTGATCCTGACACTTTTTGTAGGAGTGGTGCTCAGGTATTGCACCGACATCCATCTTTTAGCCCCGCCTATCATTTCGGTGGTAGACATGTTGCTACCCCGGATTGTCCTTTTTATCTTATCTTGTTGGCAACCCTTAATGGTCTCATTCATCATAAAAAGGGCAATTGCAGCCAACTCAGTTTTCCTCACTATCCTATTCCTTGGATGAGTATGGATCCTTTCTGTTCGCTTGATAATAATGTGGTCGCGACATTTGTGTCCAGCTACATGGTTATCGAGTGTGTCCTCACCTCCGAGCTAGTCCAGGTTGCTACCTGAGTAAGCCAACACTTGGTGCAACGATGTTTACACCAATCCTTCCACACAGTGATTCGTCCTCGTGCACACCGTCACAGCATTTTAGATTGTAGTACCGGAGATCCCGCGAGATTTGTGTGCTTAAGTAGGCATGCATATTGAGTGACTAGCAGTAATATGTGACATTGTTTGTGTGTGAATTGATTGTTATGTGCTTTTGTTCACTTGAGTTGTTTTCTTTTGCTTCTTTCTTTTTGGGCCCTCGGTGTTACCTTATTTCCCCTTATGGAAGTTGCTCATCCTCCGACACCAGACTTGAAGAAGCGATAAGGATTACAAATATTTGGAAGAAGCTCAGCTAAACATTATGGCCTTCTCAGTCAACTGCATTATATAAGGAGTATCTACTCAGAATACCCATTTGTGTTATGGGTTGATTATCAGTATCGAGTCCACATCAGTACAAAATCCTCACAATAGTAGTGATCCAGCCATCAGAAAGAAAAGTCAGGTACAAGAGCAACGGTATATTTTCAGTCCAAGGTATGGCTCATATACAAGGTTTTGGCTCAGCAATGGATGACAGTTGCAATGTTATACTCTGAAAGAAAGTCAGAATGTGCTATGATAAAGGAAGACAGTCAAACAAATTTTCTCATGCAAGTAATCAGTCGCCGAATATTATGGGTGTGTGTATGGCTTTCAGTCTGCATATCACAGTATGAAGATTTGGATATGATAAACTCAGTATTCTTGCACACATTATCAGAAGAAACTTATGATGCAAGGCTCCCCAATTTTTTTAGTATAATATATGGACAGATTTCGGTCCAAGATACCCAGTCTTTCTCAGAAAGATACCTCAGTAAAAGCTTTTGGTAGGCAGGAATGAATCTTTCCCAATAAGCAAACCCAGGCTTCTCCAGCACAATACCCAGGTCAAGCTTCGTGCATAAGCTATCAAGACTTTTTTTGCATGCTATCCAGACAAAAGCTTCGAGCAGAAGCTAACGAGTCTTCCTCAGCAAGCTACTCGGATGGCTTTTCTCGTAAGCCACTCAACCCACGATAGTACCACACCATTGCACCGTCCTCAGAGATTATATGATGATTTGGCAGTACATCTCAAGAGTCAGATCAGCAATATTTTTGGTCATGAGTACAAGTCAGTCAAGGCATATGCCTGCTTCAAAAATCAAGTGTTCGGCTACACATCTTTCCACATATATGGTGAGGATGTATCCCCGGACATAAAAGTTACTCGGATAGCTTTCAACCCACGACACCTTGCCATCTTCAGTACGACACCGCATGTCATATTCAGTATTGTTACAAGATATGACACAGTGAGTAGGCAGTATGTGACAGTGCAGTTCAAGGATCAGATTTGCAATAATTTCGTCAGAGGTACCATTCAGTCAAGACATATGCTTGCCGCAAGATCAAGTGTTCGTTTGCATATTCTTCTTATATATATGGTGAGCATGCATCCCCAGTCATATAAGTCACCCATACGACGTACGACAGTGATCAAACAAATATACCTAAGGAAGGCAAGGATTCAACAACCTCATGGGGCATGCAAATGAAGATAAGCAGAGATACATCTCATGTAATACAAGGATCGACAAGATCTAGACACGATAACACCGAATCAACAGTCTTGACGATTGCTATCAAGGTCATTATCCCCGCACCTGACAAGGAGATCTCCTGAACCCTGTCACCCCCTTGCATGATTGGCCACCACAACAAGCTCTATATAGCTACAAGCCCCGAGTATATGTCATATATGTGCGGAACCCAAGCACAAGGAATAATGGCAAAAATATTGCACTAGCCACACTCATGGTCATATGAAGAATCAAGGACATGTGTGGCCAAGTTATTTCAATAAGGTATCCTGAACAAGAAAAATCATGACCATCAAAAGGATGAGACTAACAGCAAAGGAATGATGATTTTTGCATGACCATCAGGGTCTGGATACCCAAGTCAGTTAAAGGCCATAATTCCATATGGATCCACAAGGCATACCCTTAGAGGCCTACTCTGTTCTATAAGGATTTCATATCCCGCTGACCTGCTCAAAATGGTTACTATGGAATATCCAACTCTGTTCTGTCAGATCCAAGATTTCCTTTGCAAACTTAGCAGTTTGACCTCAGTGGCAGTATTGAAGCACCTCATAGCCTATTACCACAGATGAGCATACAGACAAAATGGGTAAATCAAAAGCCGATCCATCAGCTCAGATCAGGTATATGTTGGGGAACGTAGTAATTTCAAAAAATTTCCTATGCACACGCAAGATCATGGTGATGGCATAGCAACGAGAGGGGAGAGTGATGTCCACGTACCCTCGTAGACCGTAAGCGGAAGCGTTATGACAACGCGGTTGATGTAGTCGTACATCTTCACGATCCGACCGATCCAAGCACCGAACATACGACACCTCCGAGTTCAGCACACGTTCAGCTCGATGACGATCCCCGGGCTCCGATCCAGCAAAGCTTCGGGGATGAGTTCCGTCAGCACGACGGCGTGGTGACAATGATGATGTTCTACCGGCGCAGGGCTTCGCCTAAACTCCGCGACGATATGACTGAGGTGGAATATGGTGGAGGGGATCACCGCACACGGCTAAGGAACAATTCGTAGATCAACTTGTGTGTCCTAGGGTGCCCCCCCGCCCCTGTATATAAAGAAGCAAGGGGGGAGGCCGGCCGGCCCTAGAGGGCGCGCCAGGAGGAGGAGTCCTCCTCCTAGTAGGAGTAGGACTCCCCCTTTCCTACTCCTACTAGGAGGGGGAAAGGAAAGGGGAGAGGGAGAGGGAAAGAGGGGCGCGCCGCCCCCCTCCTAGTCCAATTCGGACTAGAGGGGGAGGGGGCATGCGTCCCATGCTGGCTGCCCCTCTCTCTACCCACTAAGTCGCATAGGGCCCATTACTTCTCCCGGGGGGGTTCCGGTAACCCTCCGGCACTCCGGTTTTCTCCAAAAACGTCCGGAACACTTCTGGTGTCCGAATATAGTCGTCCAATATATCAATCTTTATGTTTCGACCATTTCGAGACTCCTCGTCATGTCCGTGATCACATCCGGGACTCCGAACAAACTTTGGTACATCAAAACTTATAAACTCATAATAAAACTGTCATCGTAACGTTAAGCGTGCGGACCCTACGGGTTCGAGAACTATGTAGACATGACCTGGAACTATTCTTGGTCAATAACCAATAGCGGAACCTGGATGCCCATATTGGTTCCTACATATTCTACAAAGATCTTTATCAGTCAAACCGCATAACAACATATGTTGTTCCCTTTGTCATCGGTATGTTACTTGCCCGAGATTCGATCGTCGGTATCCAATACCTAGTTCAATCTCGTTACCGGCAAGTCTCTTTACTCTTTATGTAATGCATGATTCCGTAACTAACTCATTAGCTACATTGCTTGCAAGGCTTATAGTGATGTGCATTACCGAGAGGGCCCAAAGATGCCTCTCCGACAATCGGAGTCACAAAACCTAATCTCGAAATACGCCAACTCAACATGTACCTTTGGAGACACCTGTAGTACTCCTTTATAATCACCTAGTTACATTGTGACATTTTGTAGCACCCAAAGTGTTCCTCTGGTAAACGGGAGTTGCATAATCTCATAGTTATAGGAACATGTATAAGTCATGAAGAAAGCAATAGTAATATACCAAACGATCAGGTGCTAGGCTAACAGAATGGGTCATGTCAATCACATCATTCTCCTAATGATGTGATCCCATTAATCAAATGACAACACATGTCTATGGCTAGGAAACATAACCATCTTTGATTAATGAGCTAGTCAAGTAGAGGCATACTAGTGACTATATGTTTTTCTATGTATTCACACATGTATCATGTTTCCGGTTAATACAATTCTAGCATGAATAATAAACATTTATCATGATATGAGGAAATAAATAATAACTTTATTATTGCCTCTAGGGCATATTTCCTTCAGTCTCCCACTTGCACTAGAGTCAATAATCTAGATTACATAGTAATGATTCTAACACCCATGGAGTCTTGGTGCTGATCATGTTTTGCTCGTGAGAGAGGCTTAGTCAACGGGCCTGCAACATTCAGATCCGTATGTATCTTGCAAATCTCTATGTCTCCCACTTGGACTTGGTCCCAGGTGGAATTGAAGCGTTTCTTGATGTGCTTGGTCCTCTTGTGAAATCTGGATTCCTTTGCCAAGGCAATTGCACCAGTATTGTCACAGAAGATCTTCATTGGTCCCGATGCACTAGGTATGACACCTAGATCGGTAATGAACTCCTTCATCTAGACTCCTTCATTTACTGCTTCCGAAGCAGCTATGTACTCCGCTTCACATGTAGATCCCGCCACGACGCTTTGTTTAGTACTGCACCAACTTACAGCTCCACCATTTAATAAAAATACGTATCTGGTTTACTATTTAGAATCGTCCGGATCAGTGTCAAAGCTTGCATCGACGTAACCATTTGCGACTAGCTCTTTGTCACCTCCATATACGAGAAACATATCCTTAGTCCTTTCTAGGTATTTCAGGATGTTCTTGAGCGCTGTCCAGTGATCCACTCCTGGATTACTTTGGTACCTTCCTGCCAAGCTTATTGCTAAGCATACGTCAGGTCTGGTACACAGCATTGCATACATGATAGAGCCTATGGCTGAAGCATAGGGAACATCTTTCATTTTCTCTCTATCTTCTGTTGTGGTCGGGCATTGAGTCTGACTCAACTTCACACCTTGTAGCACAGGCAAGAACCCTTTCTTTGCCTGATCCATTTTGAACTTTTTCAAAATTTTATCAAGGTATGTGCTTTGTGAAAGTCCTATTAAGCGTGTTGATCTATCTCTATTGATGCCCAATATGTAAGCAGCTTCATCGAGGTCTTTCATTGAAAAACTTTGATTCAAGTATCCCTTTATGCTATCCAGAAATTCTATATCATTTCCAATTAATAATATGTCATCTACATATAATATCAGAAATGCTACAGAGCTCCCACTCACTTTTTTGTAAATACAGGCTTCTCCAAAAGTTTGTATAAAACCATATGCTTTGATCACACTATCAAAGCGTTTATTCCAACTCCGAGATGCTTGCACCAGTCCATAAATGGATCGCTGGATCTTGCACACTTTGTTAGCACCTTTTGGATCAACAAAACCTTCTGGCTGTATCATATACAACTCTTCTTCCAGAAATCCATTCAAGAATGCAGTTTTGACATCCATTTGCCAAATTTCATAATCATGAAATGCAGCAATAGCTAACATGATTCGAACAGACTTAAGCATCGCTACGGGTGAGAAAGTCTCATCGTAGTCAACCCCTTGAACTTGTCGAAAACCTTTCGCAACAAGTCGAGCTTTATAGACAGTTACATTACCATCAGCGTCAGTCTTCTTCTTAAAGATCCATTTATTCTCAATGATTTGCCGATCATCGGGCAAGTTAACCAAAGTCCATACTTTGTTTTCATACATGGATCCCATCTAAGATTTCATGGCCTCTAGCCATTTTGCAGAATTTGGGCTCATCATCGCTTCCTCATTGTTCGTAGGTTCGTCATGGTCAAGTAACATGACTTCCAGAATAGGATTACCGTACCACTCTGGTGCGGATCTTACTCTAGTAGACCTACGAGGTTCAGTGGAAACTTGATCTGAAGTTTCATGATCAATATCATTAGCTTCCTCACTAATTGGTGTAGGTGTCACAGGAACCGATTTCTGTGATGAACTATTTTCCAATAAGGGAGCAGGTACAGTTACCTCATCAAGTTCTACTTTCCTCCCACTCACTTCTTTCGAGAGAAACTCCTTCTCTAGAAAGGATCCATTCTTAGCAACGAATGTCTTGCCTTCGGATCTGTGATAGAAGGTGTACCCAACTGTCTCCTTTGGGTATCCTATGAAGACACATTTCTCCGATTTAGGTTCGAGCTTATCTGGTTGAAGTTTCTTCACATAAGCATTGCAGCCCCAAACTTTCAGAAACGACAACTTTGGTTTCTTGCCAAACCACAGTTCATCAGGCATCGTCTCAACGGATTTTGATGGTGCCCTATTTAACGTGAATGCGGCCGTCTCTAAAGCATAACCCCAGAACGATAGCGGTAAATCAGTAAGAGACATCATAGATCGCACCATATCTAGTAAAGTACGATTACGACGTTCGGACACACCATTTCGTTGTGGTGTTCCGGGTGGCGTGAGTTGCGAAACTATTCCGCATTGTTTCAAATGTAAACCAAACTCATAACTCAAATATTCTCCTCCATGATCAGATCGTAGAAATTTTATTTTCTTGTTACTATGATTTTCCACTTCACTCTGAAATTCTTTGAACTTTTCAAATATTTCAGACTTGTGTTTCATTAAGTAGATATACCCATATCTTCTCAAATCATCTGTGAAGGTGAGAAAATAACGATATCTGCCACGAGCTTCAACATTCATCGGACCACATACATCTGTATGTATGATTTCCAACAAATCTGTTGCTCTCTCCATAGTACCGGAGAATGGTGTTTTAGTCATCTTGCCCATGAGGCACGGTTCGCTAGTACCAAGTTTCATAATCAAGTGATTCCAAAAGTCCAT
This sequence comes from Triticum timopheevii, assembly GCA_963921465.1. NCBI lineage: Eukaryota > Viridiplantae > Streptophyta > Magnoliopsida > Poales > Poaceae > Triticum > Triticum timopheevii. Next base: position 270,784,172 of record OY997262.1, on the reverse strand, counting down.
CAGTATGGAGTTTCTTCATGCGCTTTACACCGACATGACCTAAACGGCAGTGCCACAAATAAGTTGCACTATCATTATCAACTCTGCATCTTTTGGCTTCGACATTATGAATATGTGTATTACTACTATCGAGATTCAATAAAAATAGACCACTCTGCAAGGGTGCATGACCATAAAAGATATTACTCATATAAATAGAACAACCATTATTCTCTGATTTAAATGAATAACCATCTCGCATCAAACAAGATCCAGATATAATGTTCATGCTCAACGCTGGCACCAAATAACAATTATTCAGGTCTAAAACTAACCCCGAAGGTAGATGTAGAGGTAGCGTGCCGACCGCGATCACATCGACTTTGGAACCGTTTCCCACGCGCATCGTCACCTCGTCCTTGGCCAGTGCTCGCTTATTCCGTAGTCCCTGTTTCGAGTTGCAAATATTAGCAACAGAACCAGTATCAAATACCCAGGTGCTACTGCGAGCTCTAGTAAGGTACACATCAATAACATGTATATCACATATACCTTTGTTCACCTTGCCATCCTTCTTATCCGCCAAATACTTGGGGCAGTTCCGCTTCCAGTGACCAGTCTGCTTGCAGTAGAAGCACTCAGTTTCAGGCTTAGGTCCAGACTTGGGTTTCTTCTCTTGAGCAGCAACTTGCTTGCTGTTCTTCTTGAAGTTCCCCTTCTTCTTCCCTTTGCCCTTTTTCTTGAAACTAGTGGTCTTGTTGACCATCAACACTTGATGCTCCTTCTTGATTTCTACCTCTACAGCTTTTAGCATTGCGAAGAGCTCGGGAATTGACTTGTTCATCCCTTGCATATTATAGTTCATCACGAAGCTCTTGTAGCTTGGTGGCAGTGATTGGAGAATTCTGTCAATGACACTATCATCAGGAAGATTAACTCCCAGTTAAATCAAGTGATTATTATACCCAGACATTTTGAGTATGTGTTCACTGACAGAACTATTCTCCTCCATCTTGCAGCTATAAAACTTATTGGAGACTTCATATCTCTCAATCCAGGCATTTGCTTGAAATATTAACTTCAACTCTTGGAACATCTCATATGCTCCATGACGTTCAAAACGTCGTTGAAGACCCTGTTCTAAGCTGTAAAGCATGACACACTAAACTATCGAGTAGTCATCAGCTTTGCTCTGCCAGACGTTCTTAACGTTGTCAGTTGCATCAGCAGCAGGCCTGGCACCTAGCGGTGCTTCCAGGACGTAATTCTTCCGTGCAGCAATGAGGATAATCCTTAGGTTATGGACCTAGTCCGTGTAATTGCTACGATCATCTTTCAACTTTGCTTTCTCAAGGAACGCATTAAAATTCAACGGAACAACAACACGAGCCATCTATCTACAACAAACATAGACAAGCAAAATACTATCAGGTACTAAGTTCATGATAAATTTAAGTTCAATTAATCATATTACTTAAGAACTCCCACTTAGACAGACATCTCTCTAGTCATCTAAGTGATCACGTGATCCAAATCAACTAAACCATAACCGATCATCACGTGAGATGGAGTAGTTTTCAATGGTGAACATCACTATGTTGATCATATCTACTATATGATTCACGCTCGACCTTTCGGTCTCCGTGTTCCGAGGCCATATCTGCATATGCTAGGCTCGTCAAGTTTAACCCGAGTATTCTGCATGTGCAAAACTGGCTTGCACCCGTTGTAGATGGACGTAGAGCTTATCACACCCAATCATCACGTGGTGTCTAGGCGCGACGAACTTTGGCAACGGTGCATACTCAGGGAGAACACTTCTTTATAATTTTTAGTGAGAGATCATCTTAAAATGCTACCATCAATCAAAGCAAGATAAGATGCATAAAGGATAAACATCACATGCAATCAATATAAGTGATATGATATGGCCATCATCATCTTGTGCTTGTGATATCCATCTCTGAAGCACCGTCGTGATCACCATCGTAACCGGCGTGACACCTTGATCTCCATCGTAGCATCGTTGTCGTCTACGCCATCTATTGCTTCTACGACTATCGCTACCGCTTAGTGATAAAGTAAAGCAATTACAGGGCGTTTGCATTTCATACAATAAAGCGACAACCATATGGCTCCTGCCAATTGCCGATAAGTTCGGTTACAAAACATGATCATCTCATACAATAAAATATAGCATCATGTCTTGACCATATCACATCACAACATGCCCTACAAAAACAAGTTAGACGTCCTCTACTTTGTTGTTGCAAGTTTTACGTGGCTGCTACGGGCTTATCAAAAACCGTTCTTACCTACGCATCAAAACCACAACGATAGTTCGTCAAGTTAGTGTTGTTTTAACCTTCGCAAGGACTGGGCGTAGCCACACTCAGTTCAGCTAAAGTGAGAGAGACAGACACCCGCCAGCCACCTTTAAGCACGAGTGCTCGTAACGGTGAAACCAGTCTCGCGTAAGTGTACGCGTAATGTCGGTCCGGGCCGCTTCATCTCACAATACCGCCGAACCAAAGTATGACATGCTGGTAAGCAGTATGACTTGTATCGCCCACAACTCACTTGTGTTGTACTCTTGCATATGACATCTACGCATAAAACCTGGTTCTGATGCCACTGTTGGGGAACGTAGTAATTTCAAAAAATTTCCTACGCACACGCAAGATCATGGTGATGGCATAGCAACGAGAGGGGAGAGTGATGTCCACGTACCCTCGTAGACCGTAAGCGGAAGCGTTATGACAACGCGGTTGATGTAGTCGTACGTCTTCACGATCCGACCGATCCAAGCACCGAACGTACGGCACCTCCTAGTTCAGCACACGTTCAGCTCGATGACGATCCCCGGGCTCCGATCCAGCAAAGCTTCGGGGATGAGTTATGTCAGCACGACGGCGTGGTGACGATGATGATGTTCTACCGGCGCAGGGCTTCGCCTAAACTCCGCGACGATATGACTGAGGTGGAATATGGTGGAGGGGGGCACCGCACACGGCTAAGGAACAATCCGTAGATCAAGTTGTGTGTCCTAGGGTGCCCCCTGCCCCCGTATATAAAGAAGCAAGGGGGGGAGGCCGGCCGGCCCTAGAGGGCGCGCTAGGAGGAGGAGTCCTCCTCCTAGTAGGAGTAGGACTCCCCCTTTCCTACTCCTACTAGGAGGGGGAAAGGAAGGAGGACATGGAGAGGGAAAGAGGAGGGCGCCGCCCCCCCTCCTAGTCCAATTCGGGCTAGAGGGGGAGGGGGCGCACGGCCCATGCTGGCTGCCCCTCTCTCTCTCCACTAAGGCCCATAGGGCCCATTACTTCTCCCGGGGGGGTTCCGGTAACCCTCCGGTTTTCTCCGAAAATGTCCGGAACACTTCCGGTGTCCGAATATAGTCGTCCAATATATCAATCTTTATGTTTCGACCATTTCGAGACTCCTCGTCATGTCCGTGATCACATCCGGGACTCCGAACAAACTTCGGGTACATCAAAACTTATAAACTCATAACAAAACTGTCATCGTAACATTAAGCGTGCAGACCCTACGGGTTCGAGAACTATGTAGACATGACCTAGAACTATTCTCGGTCAATAACCAATAGCGGAACCTGGATGCCCATATTGGTTCCTACATATTCTACGAAGATCTTTGTCGGTCAAACCGCATAACAACATACGTTGTTCCCTTTGTCATCGGTATGTTACTTGCCCGAGATTCGATCGTTGGTATCCAATACCTAGTTCAATCTCATTACCGGCAAGTCTCTTTACTCGTTACGTAATGCATCATTCTGTAACTAACTCATTAGCTACATTGCTTGCAAGGCTTATAGTGATGTGCATTACCGAGAGGGCCCAGAGATACCTCTCCGACAATCGGAGTGACAAAACCTAATCTCGAAATACGCCAACTCAACATGTACCTTTGGAGACACCTGTAGTACTCCTTTATATTCACCCAGTTACGTTGTGACGTTTGGTAGCACCCAAAGTGTTCCTCCGGTAAACGGGAGTTGCATAATCTCATAGTTATAGGAACATGTATAAGTCAAGAAGAAAGCAATAGCAATATACCAAACGATCAAGTGCTAGGCTAACGGAATGGGTCATGTCAATCACATCATTCTCCTAATGATGTGATCCCATTAATCAAATGACAACACATGTCTATGGCTAGGAAACATAACCATCTTTGATTAATGAGCTAGTCAAGTAGAGGCATACTAGTGACTATATGTTTGTCTATGTATTCACACATGTATCATGTTTCCGGTTAATACAATTCTAGCATGAATAATAAACATTTATCGTGATATGAGGAAATAAATAATAACTTTATTATTGCCTCTAGGGCATATTTCCTTTAGTATATTCAATGGCGGAACCAAGTGCATGGACAACAGGTCATGAAAAGTATTTCCTTCCAGCACTCCTGTCAGGACAACCCCATGATGTTAATATTTGAGGTATGACACAACTATAAATCCATACTCCGTTATATCGCTCACGACAGACGGGAGTTGAATCTTTGGTACATACCCCATGCTCGAGCCAAAGAAACAAATCAAGATAAGTCAGTACCACTTATGATCAGTCAGATCCTGTCACAGGATGGCCATGATTCCTAGCATTTATGGAACCTAGAAGACATGCATTTGTTTGAGCAAACCCCATGGCAGAAGTAAAAGGTTTTCATGAAATATGAAATTTATGCTTAGATCCTTTGGATATCAGCATAGGTATGGAAAAATCAAAGTCAACAAAAGGATTTGGTGTATGAGCAAAAACCTGTTAGGATTTGGGAAAGGTGAAGCAAACCACCCCAGAGCAAGGTAAGAAAATCATATGAAATTCTCGGGGGAATAATAAATAAAGGGAAAAGGATACCCGAGTTGGAAATGGTGTACTCAAGTTATACTTCTTCCCTTATCAACCAAATCTCGAGGACGCGATTTCTTTAAGGGGGGAAGGTTTGTAACAGCCTAGTTTTGGCCCTTTTCTTTTACTTTTGATTTATTTGGTTTTTTGCTCTGTTTTTCTTTTTGGAGTGGTTCTATGGCCTTGAAACCAGGGAGATCATCACTTATTCTTCTCCCAAGTAACTCATCATCCTCAAATCTTTCCCAAGATCATGCACTTCCATCCTAGCCCAACCCCCATAATTATTTTTCTTGGGGAAAATTCATTTTCTATTAAATAAATAACCTCAAGTGCCCTAGGTTGTGAAGCAGCCTATATTTCTGTCCATTCAAAAATTCCCAAATAATTTGCAAAAATTCTTTTGGTCATATGTTGCTCAAATATGCCCAAACGTTCCTATCCTAGCCCAAGAATAATTCCCCAATAATTATTCTTCATTTCTATCCAGTGTGGCTTTCTGTGAAGGAAGTGCCACCTATATTTCCTTGTTTGATCCCAAACTTTTTGGGCATTCTTTTATCATCCAAATAATTACCTCATGCAAAAATGCAAGTTCATTTGTCTAAACAACTTCCCTCAGTGATTTTCCAAAGTTTCTGTCAAACAGAAGCCATTGTGAAGGAAGTACTAGCTAGGTGTATCCAACTGAGTTGAAATTTTGCACACTCTTTCATGTGCTCATATTATCACACTCCTCTGTAGGACCCTGAAGTATGTCTAGAGGGGGGTGATTAGACTACTTGACCAATTAAAAACTTAACCTTTTCCCAATTTTAGAGTTTGGCAGATTTTAGCAACCTTTGGACTATTCAAGCAATCATCACTCAAATCAAGCAAGCATGCAAAGAGTATATAGGCAGCGGAAATTAAAGCATGCAACTTGCAAGAAAGTAAAGGGAAGGGTTTGGAGGATTCAAACGCAATTGGAGACATGGATGTTTTTGTCGTGGTTCCGATAGGTGGTGCTATCGGACATCCACGTTGATGGAGACTTCAACCCACGAAGGGAAACGGTTGTGCGAGTCCACGGAGGGCTCCACCCGCGAAGGGTCCACGAAGAAGCAACCTTGTCTATCCCACCATGGCCGTCACCCACGAAGGACTTGCCTCACTAGCGGTAGATCTTCACGAAGTAGGCGATCTCCTTGCCCTTACAAACTCCTTGGTTCAACTCCACAATCTTGTCGGAGGCTCCCAAGTGACACCTAGCCAATCTAGGAGACACCACTCTCCAAGAAGTAACAAATGGTGCGTTGATGATGAACTCCTTGCTCTTGTGCTTCAAATGATAGTCTCCCCAACACTCAGTTCTCTCTCATAGGATTTGGATCTGGTGGAAAGAATAGTTGAGTGTAAAGCAACTTGGGGAAGGCTAGAGATCAAGATTCATATGGTAGGAATGGAATATCTTGGCCTCAACACATGAGTAGGTTGTTCTCTCTCAGAAACGGTAAGTTGGAAGTGTAGGTTTGTTCTGATGGCTCTCTCCACGAATGAAGAGGAGGTGGAGGGGTATATATAGCCTCCACACAAAATCTAACAATTACACACAATTTACCAATCTCGGTGGGACCGAATCAACAAACTCGGTCAGACCAATTTAGTAAACCTACTGACCGTTAGGGTTTTTGGTGGGACCGACATGCAACTCGGTAGGACCGATATGGTTAGAGTTAGGGCATAACGTAATCTCGGTGAGACCGGTTACACAAACTCGGTGAGACCGATTTTGGTAATTAGCTAACCAGAGAGTTGGTCAGGTAAACTCGATGGGACCGATTTGCTCTTTTCGGTGAGACCAAAATGTTACAAAAGGGAAACAAAAAGTTTATATTGCAATCTCGGTGGGACCAATCGCTCACTTCGGTTAGACTGAAACGTTACGAAGGGAAACAGAGAGATTACAATCCCATCTCGGTGAGACCGAGATCCCTATCGATAAGACCGATTTGCCTAGGGTTTGTGGCAGTGGCTATGACATATGAACTCGGTGGCACCGGATAGAAAGAATCGGTGTGACTGATTCTGGCTTTAGCTTTAGGTCATATGAGGATGCGAGAAAGTAGTTGAGGGTATTTGGAGCATATCACTAAGCACTTGAAGCAAGAGGCTCATTAAGCAACACCTCATCCCTCCTTGATAGTATTGGCTTTTCCTATAGACTCAATGTGATCTTGGATCACTAAAATGAAAAATGAAGAGTCTTGAGCTTTTGAGCTTGAGCCAATCCTTTGTCCTTGATATTTTGAGGGATCCACTTTCATCATCCATGCCATGCCATTCATTGAGCTTTCCTGAAATAATAGTCTTGGAATAGCATTAGCTCAATGAGCTATATGTTGTTATGAATTACCAAAACCACCTAGGGATAGTTGCACTTTCAATCTCCCCCTTTTTGGTAATTGATGACAACATATAGATCAAAGCTTCGACAAATGATAATAAGATTGAAAAACATCGTCGCTTTGAGAAGTATGTGATAAGCAAGAACTCCCCTGAATTTGTGCATAGTTTAGGATTTGCTTTGGACTGCAAATTCACAAGGAATTAGGATCATGGGTTACTCTTCCATGTTACATACATCTTGGTGGAGCACTCAAAATAATAAAGATTGAATACATGCACTCATCACCAAGCAAAGTGAATGATCATATAAGGATAGGTAAGATAATATCATCAACCAGGCATAAGTGTAGCTTATGATCAAACACATGATCATCAATGTCTCACAGATAATAGCATAGTATCTCAAGGAATCAAAAGCAAACAAAGTTTAACCACCAAAGCAAGACAGAACAAAAGCAAGACTCTCTCTCTCTCTCTCTCTCTCTCGAAGCCTATGATCTATACATTTTTCTCTCCCTTTGGCAACAAGTTACCACAAAGTTCATAGAAAATGCATAGTGCTAGATCAACTCTCAGGCTTGATCTTCAGGTGGTGGTATCCGGAGAACTCAAAGAACGAAGGCTTCAGTTGATGTAGAGGGAGCTGGAGGAATTGGTGCTCGAGCTGGTTGCCCTGGAGCTGTAGAAGCTGTATCTGGTGCAGATGATGTGGCTCTGGTGTCTCTCACAAGCACGACAGCTGACCTCTGAGCTCTAGGCACTCTGGCAAATGCATCAGTGGTTGTCTTGCCCTTCCTCTCCTGCATGTCTTCCTGAAGCTGCTCCACAACTGACTGAACCTCAGTTACTTTGACGTCTAGATCATAGAATTTTTGTTCCATGATTCTTTCCAAGCTCTCCTGGTTTTGAGTTAGGGTGGCCAACCCCTTCTCAATCCTCAGTGTTGATGCTATCAAGTAAACAAGCTGCTCCTGCTTGTTCTTCAAAAAGTACTCAGATGCCTCCTCTTGAGTTGGCATCTTGGCAGCCTTCTCTCTCTTTGCTTTCTCCTTCTGCTCTTGAGCTTGCATTGATGATGGTTCATCCTCATTCATGACAACCTGATTGTCCTCAAAGTCTGGATAAAGAGCAAAATGTTCCTTATCCAACAGATATTTCCCTGTGCCCATCTTTGAGTTAATCAACTCCTGATTCTGTGGGGCATATCCACAACTTCTCTTCTGGTCTGCTGCAGCCCTCTTAATGGTCTCAACCATAAGGCTCATGACCTTGAATTTCTGTGGCACATCAAACAAGTGCAGAAAATTGATAGCATGCCCTCTAATCATGTTGTGGTCACCTGAGTTGGGCAAAAGAGTGTGCCTTAGAATCCAGTTGATCGTAGGCAGCCCTGACAGAAGAAAGTGGACTGATCCAAACTTGAAAGTCTCAAGAGCTTTGTTTGGGATCTCCTTGTACATATGTGACATAGTATTGTGTCCCATTTTCTTCTTGGCATAGACATCCAAGTCATCTTCACTCTCGTTGGGGGCATTGATCAGACTAGCCCATTCTTCTATGGTTTACTGGTACCTCGTACCTTCTGACATCCACACTATCTGCCATCTGGATAGAAGTGTGCTGTGGAGTAGAATTGCATAATGAGTTCATCATTCCAGTTGGTGAGCTTCTGCCCAACAAAATCTGCAACTCCACAAGATTCAAAACTGTCATACACTCCAGGATAGTGTTCTTCATTCTCCTTCATGTAGGTCTAGTCGACCACCTCATATCACACACTATGGGCTTCTTGTCCAACAAGATTGTCTCATAGAAGTCCTGCCGTTCCTTTGTATGGAACCTGTAATCAACAGCAGTCCTTCTCCTGGTGGCATATGGATCTGTCATTCTCCATAGCCTCAACCCTGAGTCTCTCCTGATATTCATGTCCTCAGCCACAGGATGAGTATCATTGTGGTCTGGAATCTTGGGCTTTAGCTTCCTCAGGACTTGTCATCAGCAACTTCAGGCACTGGGGCCTTGTTCTTCTCAGCAGCTGGAATACTCCTGGTATTCCTTGTTGGTGCATTCTTGGGCTTGGGGGCAGCTTTGGGTGCTTCTTTGGGCTTTGATGTTGCAGTCCCTGATCTTATAGCATCACCCATCAGCTTTTGTGCCTTGGGTGCTGGTGCAGCAACCTCTTTTTCCTCTTCCATCATGGAAGGTTGCCCAACAACTCTGGCTATGGTATTTTTGACCCTTTCCTTCCTTTTCTTTCCTTCAGCAGCAGGCTCTTTGGAATCAGGCTTTTTAGGTATTTGAGTTGACCCTCTGACCTTCAGCATAGGTGTCCTCTTGGCAGGGACCTTCCTATAAAGTCCAGGCTTAGTGGTCTTTGCTGAGCCATACTCCTTTTTGAGCGCTACCTTCTTGGAAGTAGCCTCATCTTCTTCTGCCATATAATCCTCATCCTCAGATTCTGAGGTTCTCTTCTTCCTTGACCTGGTGGCAGCTTTAGGCAGATTTCTTGGGGTGCTTCTGCTCCCTTCATCTGAGCTGCTAGAGGGACTAGTGCCCTCACTCATGTGCATCTGCTCTTCTAACTTGTTCTGACTATCACTTTGGTCTGACATGCTGCAAATCACTGACTGCTGAACCTGTGAATAGTTATAGATGAGATAGAATGGATGAGCATCACAAAATGCAGAGATTTTTGCAAAATAATGATTCAAAAACTCAGTTTTAGTTTTCCATAGAAAGCATTTCGGATCAACCGATTTTCAAACTCGGTGATACCTAAGCAGTTTTGGAACCTAAACTGGTGAACTCGGTGGGACCGAGTCACAGTTCAGTGGCACCAAGACTGCTAGGGTTTCACAAAGTTCTAAAATCGGTCACACCTATTTGTAATTCTCGATCAGACCGAGAGTTACTAGTGCAATGGCGTTAGCCAAATTGGTGGGACCGAGTTTTTCAACTCGGTGGGTCCGAGATGGTTTCGGCGGAAACCTAACCCTAAATTCTCAAATCACACCTATTCTAAGGATTGTTCTGATTGGATAGGAGTGTTTCAATCGTGGCAAGATACATGATGAACACAATGTGCTAGGAATCAGACGAGGATAGCACTATGATCGAGTCCATACCCTAGCTCGGCGATGAACTCGCTACGGCGGCAACGGCGGGGGTGGAATCCGTTGACGGCGGCGGAGACCAGTGACAGGAGGCGGCTGGCAATGAGGAGACGATGCGGAGACCCTAGAGGCAGAGCGAGCTATGCGCGGGCGAAGGGGTTTGGAGAAATTTCCAAATTTTTGCCCGTGAGTATATATAGCCCGACCCTGCCGGTGTGACCGATTGGAACAACTCGGTGGCACCGAGATGCATAACTGTATACAGTTACATCAACTCGGTGTGACCGAAAAGTTCAAATCGGTTGCACCGAGATTGAAAACCTAGATCGACTTAGTGATCTCGGTAGGACCGAAATGGAGGAATCGGTTAGACTGAGAATCACAAAGAAGTTTTGGAAGTTTAAGTCTCTGAAGAATCGGGGACTCCGAGTGCTCCTCACATAGAGTGGTTTGAATCTGACTTGATCAAATTTTGTGATGTAGCATGAATAGAGTTTGAGACGAGAAAAGCATAGATAGCTAGAGAAGGTTCTTAGGCATTCTTGTCCATCCACTTGGCAAAAAGAAAAAGAACCCAAACAATCAAAACAACAAGTGGATGTCCTCGAATGAGTAAAGTATGCAACCAACATGCTCACACAATAGAATGGCAAATGAAATATGTGGCAAAGCATGCACAACCAATTCTAGCATCTATTAAACAATTGGCAATGACTAGGTCATCTATATATGAGTATATTGATTTAGGAGTCAAATGAGAACATTTGATCATAGATCATACTCATCGTTTAAGCTCAAGTGGGGTTACCACTTTTACATAATGCATTGATGTGTTCACACCATTAGAGTTGCTTTGACTCAATTCTTAGAGTTAAGCTCCCCCTAGATGTGAGATCCCTTTTTAGAGGGATGAACTAACCTTGGGTTTTGTCGATGATGACTTCATATAGGTGTTGAAGATGTGGATGCTCAATGTTGACGTAGATCATTTGGAGCAATCCTTTGGAGTGAGTTGCACTTTCAACATGCCTACATGGGTTAGTCCCGCAAGGAACAAACATGAATATCCATAGACATAGAGTGATGCAGACACACAAGATGATGTCCATGAAATCATTAGGTTACCTTGTCCCTTGCCTTACCAACATGAGGGTTTGTGACTCCTTGAACTAGTGCAAGATGTGGAAGTTGATTGCACTTGTCCTCATCATAATGATATGAGTGAAGAATGTTAGCGGAGTCACCCTCAAGAACTCTCTAGTTCTTCTTATTCGGGATCCACATCATCTGATGGGAATCCTAGGAGTTGTAGTTGTACTTGATGAAGTAGAACTTGACGTAGTCTTGGGAACCCACTTGACCAAGGCCTTGGGTGCTTCTTCAAATGCATCAATCTCCTCTTGAAGCTTGTCCTTGCCTTTGTTCTTGTGGTCTTGTGGTGGAAGATCGTCTTGAGCTTGTGTTCCCTTGAAGGAAGTGGGATCATACTTCTCTTGTTGAGGAACAAACTTCGTCTTGGGGTATTGATCTTCTTCCCACTCAACTCCATTGGCATTGAACTTTCGTTCAGAACCAACACCTTGATTCTTCCAGTGCCTTCCTTGCTTGCGTACAATTTCCTCGAATTGCTTACTCCCAACAAGGCTCTTGTATACACCTTTCTCTATAATTCCCTTCAATAAGCTATTTTCTTGCTCAAGTGTAACTTGGCTAAGAGAATCATTAGTGGAATCAAGAGAACTACTATAAGCAACAATATTTGATTTAGCATAATTATTGTTACTACTAGAGGAAGAATCTTTCTTGTTCTTGTTACTAGACTTGACTTGAGGCATGTAAGTGGATAAGAGTACACGCTTGGCAATGTAACAAGAACTTTTCTTACGGAGATCATCATTTATTGCTTTCAAGAACTCATGTTCTTGCTCAAGATTGAGCTTTTCAAAGCGTAACGTCTCATGAGCCCTTAAAAGCTCTCGATGATCTTCGAAGATAGTTTCATGAGCTAACTTAAGAGTGTTTAGTTCTTTAGTTAGAAGCTCAATCTTCTCCTTATAATTGTCATTCATTTTATCTTGATTAGCATGATTAATTGACGTTTCATCACAGTATTCATCACTAGAGTTGTCAACAAGTAAATCATCATCACCTAGCAAGTCATCTTCATCACTATTGAAATCAACATACTCGGGATGTGTTACCTTTGGACCTTTGGCCATGAAGCATCTTCCAATTACTTCATTTGGTGAGTCAAATATGTCGTAGGAATTGGTTGACACAAGTGCTAGACTAGCAACACATTCATCTTTAGTATATTCGGAGTCGGAGTGATAGCTTCTCTCGGAGTGATGGTCGGAGTCGGAGCCGGATACCCATTCACCAACATGAGCTTGATGTCTTCGTTTTGTGTAGCTCCTTGATGACTTGTCCTTCCTTTCTGAATCCTTGCTTCTCCGTGAGGGTCTTCGTTCATAACGATCATCTCTACTCCTCCTCTCTCTTGGTGGTGATTCTTCTCTTTTGCTTCTTCTTTTTGGAGAATCTTCTCTTCTTTTGTAGGGTGTTGTACACTCATTGGAGTAGTGTCCGGGTCTCCCACAATTGTATCAATTGCGCTCTCGACTAGAAGATATTTTGTCATTGTATGACCTTGACTTGGAGCTTCTTTCTTTGCTCCTACTCTTGTAGAATTTGTTGAAGTTCTTGACCATTAAGCTCAATTCTTCATTGAAGGTTTGTTCCTCACTTGATGATGTGGGGGCTTCACATAAGGCTTTGTAAGCACCACTTGACTTGTTCTGAAGTTCTTCCTTATCCTTGAGTGACATCTCATGAGCAACAATTCTTCCAATGACTTCCGTTGGCTTGAGATCTTTGTAGTTTGGCATCATTTGGATCAATGTGCACACGGTATCATACTTTTCATCCAATGCTCTTAGGATCTTCTTGATGAATCTGTCGGTCATCTCTTCACTCCCTAAGCCGACAATCTCATTTGTGATAAGAGCAAGCCTAGAGTACATTTCAGCGACACCTTCACCATCCTTCATGTTGAACTTGTCAAGCTGACTTTGGAGCACATCCAGCTTGGATTCCTTGACGGAGTCAGTACCTTCATGTATATCAATCAAAGTATCCCAAATTTCCTTTGCATTCTCAAGACGGCTGATTTTGTTGAAATCTTCGGGGCACAACCCGTTGAAGATGATATCACAAGCTTGAGCGTTGTATTGCAGCATATTCAATTCTTCCGCATTAGCTTCACGGTTCGGCTCTCTCCCATCAAAGAATTCACCTTGCAAGCCAATAAAAATAATAGCCCAAACGGCGGGGTTATGTCTGAGAATATGCATTTTCATCTTATGTTTCCAACTAGCAAAATTAGTGCCATTAATGTAAGGACCTCTATGGTGATAATTTCCCTCGCTAGACGCCTTACTCTCCTAGGTTGTGAAACCAAGGCTATGACCACCAAAAGCTATGGGAATCAAAGCAAATGGAGACCAAATCTCTGATACCACTTGTAGGATCTTGAAGTATGTCTAGAGGGGGGGGGGGTGATTAGACTACTTGACCGATTAAAAACTTAACCTTTTCCCAATTTTAGAGTTTGGTAGATTTTAGCAACCTTTGGACAAGTCAAGCAATCATCACTCAAATCAAGAAAGCATGCAAAGAGTATATAGGCAGTGGAAATTAAAGCATGCAACTTGCAAGAAAGTAAAGGGAAGGGTTTGGAGGATTCAAATGAAATTGGAGACACGGATGTTTTTGTCATGGTTCCGATAGGTGGTGCTATCGTACATCCACGTTGATGGAGACTTCAACCCATGAAGGGAAACGGTTGCGCGAGTCCACGGAGGGCCCCACCCACGAAGGGTCCATGAAGAAGCAACCTTGTCTATCCCACCATGGCCGTTGCCCACGAAGGACTTGCCTCACTAGTGGTAGATCTTCATGAAGTAGGAGATCTCCTTGCCCTTACAAACTCCTTGGTTCAACTCCACAATCTTGTCGGAGGCTCCCATGTGACACCTAGCCAATCTAGGAGACACCACTCTCCAAGAAGTAACAAATGGTGCGTTGATGATGAACTCCTTGCTCTTGTGCTTCAAATGATAGTCTCCCCAACACTCAATTCTCTCTCATAGGATTTGGATCTGGTGGAAAGAATATTTGAGTGGAAAGCAACTTGGGGAAGGCTAGAGATCAAGATTCATATGGTAGGAATGGAATATCTTGGCCTCAACACATGAGTAGGTGGTTCTCTCTCAGAAATGGTAAGTTGGAAGTGTAGGTTTGTTCTGATGGATCTCTCCACGAATTAAGAGGAGGTGGAGGGGTATATATAGCCTCCACACAAAATCTAACCGTTACACACAATTTACCAATCTCGGTGGGACCGAATCAACAAACTCGGTCAGACCGATTTAGTAAACCTAGTGACCATTAGGGTTTTCGGTGGGACCGACATGCAACTCGGTAGGACCGATATGGTTAGGGTTAGGGCATAACATAATCTCGGTGAGACCGATTACACAAACTCGGTGAGACCGATTTTGGTAATTAGCTAACCAGAGAGTTGGTCAGGTAAACTCGGTGGGACCAATTTGCTCTTTTCGGTGAGACCGAAATGTTACAAAAGGGAAACCGAGAGTTTACATTGCAATCTCGGTGGGACCGATCGCTCACTTCGGTTAGACCAAAATGTTACGAAGGGAAACAGAGAGATTACAATCCCATCTTGGTGAGACCGAGATCCCTATCGGTAAGACCGATTTGCCTAGGGTTTGTGGCAGTGGCTATGACATATGAACTCGGTGGCGCCGGATAGAAAGAATCGGTGTGACCGATTTGGGCTTTAGGTTTAGGTCGTATGAGGATGTGAGAAAGTAGTTGAGGGTATTTGGAGCATATCACTAAGAACTTGAAGCAAGAGGCCCATTAAGCAACACCTCATCCCTCCTTGATAGTATTGGCTTTTCCTATAGACTCAATGTGATCTTGGATCACTAAAATATAAAATGAAGAGTCTTGAGCTTTTGAGCTTGAGCCAATCCTTTGTCCTTGATATTTTGAGGGATCCACTTTCATCATCCATGCCATGCCATTCATTGAGCTTTCCTGAAATAATAGTCTTGTAATAGCATTAGCTCATTGAGCTATATGTTGTTATGAATTACCAAAACCACCTAGGGATAGTTGCACTTTCATCCTCCAAATTTCAGATCCATCCCTTGATCTATGTGAGCACAGGACCAAATCTTTGATTCCGTTAATATTTTTAGGTTGTGAAGCAAGTATATTTTATATTGCTTCATTTTGGCTGAAAATTTACCACAGCATTCTCATGACCATATATATCAAGCCAATATATCTCTAGAATTATTTCTAGTTTCTGGACAGAGGAGATGTGTGTGAAACAAGTACCATTTTGGCTTGTCGATTTGGTATGAAACTTTTACAGCATCTCTATATGTCCAAAACATGCTGCCCTGCCAAATATGAGCTCAAGTGGTTGCTCTATGTGAGTACATCATCTTGATCTTGATCCTGGACCACATATGCACTTACACTGCAACTACGTTAATCCTTGGTCCATTGCTCCTAAAACTCCCCAGGATTATAGTCTTTCCTTAGTTAATCAGCCCAGACAACACCATTTGATCCAATCAATTCCCTGTTGATCACAAGTGCACTGCCAAGTTTGATGCAACAAACTTTACTCAAAGCCTCACACCTCTCATTGGCTCCTTCTCTTAATATTTAACTTTTGGGATGCCTTGGGGATCAAGGACTAGCCACCAGACAAGGTTTGACATCCTCTCCAGTCCTCCCCATGACATGTCGCGTGGTGACCACGTGGATTTTTTCCCGTGCACGCGTTTTGGCTGCAGCAAGCGCGCTCTGGCGCCTCGACCTCTTCCTCTCTGCTCGTTCACTCGATCTCTCGTCCTCTAGCCTTGTCCAGCGCCTTCCTCTCATCGTCGCCGTCCCCCTGGACCCCTATCCCCCTCTACAAACCTCCTCGTTGTCGCTCGCTGACGCACGCCCACGGGCCAACAGTGCCGACAAGGCATTAATGTTGCCCGTCTTCTTCCTTCTCGTGCTCCCTTGGCTCCCTCTACCCCATGAGATTCTCCTTGTTCCTCCTCCATCGTCTAACCCTGATCTCGGGTGCGTGCACACGCGTCCGCGGCGATGCTAGCTCGACCCCCTCCTCCCCTGGCTATTTAAGGCCACCCCGCCCCCGTCTGGCCTCACCAGTGACCTCAGCCCACTCCCCCACGCCTTCCCAACATCTTCCCTGAGCTCCAAAAAATATCGAGCCCTCCAATCACTACAAAAAAAGACACATCCGTGACATTTTGGGATGAACGAAAAATAAATTCGGTCATACTTATGAAACTTCTATGACGATAATTGTGACAAAACCCGGTATCATCATAGATGTGGTGGGCTCCTACTTCTATGACAAAAAATCATGACAGAAAATGGGCTTTTCGTCTTGGGTGGGCCGGAGACACAGCTGCATAACATTCTTTGGGCCATCCATGATGGAAAAAACCGTGGTAGAAGCGAGGCCGAGGAAAATTTTGGGGAGTTCCCGGTTATGGTGGGAGGTCGGGGGCCGAGCGATGTGCATTTCTCTCGTACACGTACGCGCATGTGTGCGAGGCATTGGCTCTAACTGAACCCGAGCAAGGTGTTGGGCTCTAACTGAACCCGAGTGATTGCACTGTAGGCTACGCGTTAATGAACCCGAGCGATCGATCGAGGGCTGTTAACTGAACCTGATCGAGCGATTCGTTCGCTACTGCTGCTAACTGAAGCCGATCGATGCTGCTTCTAGATGAACAGTGAGCGTTGCAGGGGGGTTTGGATGAACAGTGAGCGGTGGGGGTGGATGAACAGGACCCCGTGGTGTTGCCTCTGGATGAATAGGACCCCGATTGATCGAGCCGGTTGGGGCTGGATGAACAGGACCCCATGGAGGGCTGGATGAACAGGACGATCGCGTGATGGGCTGAATGAACAGTAGAAGGTGGAGGGGTGGATGAACAGTAGCCTGTGGAGGGGTGGTTGAATGGGAGCCCATTGAGGGGTGGTTGAACAGTAGCCGATGGAGTAGCACGCGGTGGAGGCTGGATGAACAGGAGCCCGTGGAGGCTGGAGGAGGTTGACGGTGGATGAACAGTAGCCCGTGGTGGCTGGAGGAGGTCGACGGTGGAGATGAATAGTATCCCGTAGAGTCCCGTGTGGCAGTACGCCACACCCCTCCCGATGAACAGAGCAGCCGTTTCGACCGCAACGCTCCAACAAAAGTCCGTTTCGTCCGTTTTGCGGTACGCCACACCCCTCCCGATCAACAGGACCCCTGTTTTGACCGTAGGAGGTCCGTTTCCTCTGTTTTGCAGTACGCCAGACCCCCCCCCCCCCCCCCCGATGAACAGGATCCCGTTTCGAATGTGGCCGGTCGAACACAAGGCCGTTTCCTCCGTTCTAAGGTAGGCGAGGTCTCGTTTCCATCGCCTGTTCCGTCCAAGCCCTCCCGATGAACACGACGACGCATTCCGTTCTGACCCAGCCGGTTGGCTCCCCATGAACACTACGACGACGTTGTTTCTCCGTTCCGACCTAGCCATGTACATGAGACCTGGCCGTACGTATGCGCGAGTAGGCGTTAGAGACCCCTCCCGTATGTATGTACGTGGCCGTATTTTCTTTCTTGCACACTGGCCGTTGTACGTACGTGTACATGCTAGGTGCGTGCCTCTACTACGACACGTGCGCGCCTCTACATCCACTAGTATGTACATACACATTCACGACCAGAATGACAATGCTAAGTACACTTCGACTAGGTGGGTCCCGACTGTCAGGCTCTTCCTTGCGTGCAAAGATGTAGCTGGTGGGTCCCAACAGTTAGGGGGGAATCGTTTTTTTGCCCGGACGCACTTCCTTGCGTGCGAAGATGTAGATGGTGGCTCCCAGCAGTAAGGGGGGAAACGGGAAACGTTTTTTCGCGAAATACAGTGGCCCGTCCGGTCTGTCCCTGCTGTCAGGTGGAGGAATCATTATTTTCCGCATAATAAGGAGGCACTTCCTTGTTGCGGCCATGGACCCAGCTGTCAGCCTCTCCACGTACAGTCCACGTCCGATGGAAGTCGTTCCTTGACCACGTTGACCACGCCGCACCGAGAGCACTAGGGCGGTGGACGACGGTGAGGCCTAGGAAGGGGACGACACAGAGACGGGGAAGACGCGGTAGTGGATGCTCACGCGTAGAGGAGTATGAGGGTTCACTGGTTCGGCTGCGGTGTTAGGCTGCCGTCGCCGTAGAATAACAGGGGGTGTGGGTGAGTAGAGGGATGGCCTGGCCAGCGGTGGGAGTAGTAGGGGCAGTGAGGCCTCCGCGGCATCACAGCCGGCCACGGGAGGCAGGAGCATGCGGCACAACCAGCGCTGCTTTGGGCGGCTGGAGCAAGAAGACCAGAGGTTGAAAAAGCACTACGGCCATTGGATGGACATCGTACGGTCACTGGAGCTAAAATCGTTCATATTGACTAAAGTTGACAAAGGCCTCTGTCCCAGTCAACTTAGGAGGCCCACAAGTTAGCCTCCCACCAATGTGGGTCCCAGCTAGCAAGGGTATTCATTTTTTTGTGCGTAAAAAGGAGGCACTTCCGGTGGGTCCGAGCTGACAGCGGGGGGGACGTTTTTTTTCATGAAATACGGTGGCCCGTCCGGTGGGTCCCAGCATTCAGGGGGAAATGTTTTTTCGCGAAATACTGGTGGCCGTCTGGTGGGTCCCTGCTGTCAGGTGGAGGAATAATTATTTTGCACATAATAAAGAGGCACTTCCTTGCGGCTGTCGTGGACCAAGCTGTCAGCCTCTCCACGTATAGTACTCTTCCAATGGAAGTCGGTCGTTGACCACATTAACCACGCCGCATCGAGAGCACCACGGTGGTGGACGATGGCGAGGCCTAGGAAGGGGACGATGCGGAGCCGAGGAAGACACGGCAATGGAAGCCCGCGCGGAGAGGAGTACGAGGGTTCACTGGTTCGGCTGTGGTGTGAGGCTGCCGTCGCCGTAGAATAACAAGGGGTGTGGGTGAGTAGAGGGATGCCCTAGCCAGTGGTGGGAGTAGTAGGGGGCGCTGAGGCCTGCGCGACAACACAGCCGACCACGGGAGGCGGGAGCAGGCGGTCCCGCCGGTGCTGCTTTGGCGGCTGGAGCAAGAAGCTCAGAGATTGAAGAAACACGACGGCCGTTGGATTGACATCCAATGCTTACGTCTGCTAGAATCGTTTGTTGACGTATATAATAACTAAAAAAATCTTGCATACGCGTCAACTTAATAGGCCCACAAGTCAGACCACTCCCTCTTTTTTTAATAATTTATATATAGCTCATTGCAACTTCTTATGCAATTTATTGCAGTCGTTTTTTTGGTTGGCCACGGAAAATTTCGCATATTTATGTGGGTTCCAAACTATTTTTAATACCGAAATGTCGAGCCAGATTTAAAGTACTTTGAAGATATATTTAAATTAGGTTAATGCCTAGTGAAATAGGAATCTGAAAATGTGAAAAAATTCAGAAATTATAAAGTAATTGCCAATTTGTCATTTGTTTTTATATTTACAACCCATTTCATATTACTTTCAAGATTTGCAGGCGTCTTGAAAGAGTTGCAGCCCATCAGGGCATAGAAAAATAAGTAGGCCTGGATTGGGTATTCTTCAGAAAAAATAGCTGGGCTGGTCACATGGTGAACATCAAATATAAGCCTGGGCTAGACGGGCCACAACCCAGTTCAAACCCTGCTCCGTCTCAACAATAACAAAAAAAATATTGCTCGAGCAGCTACGTCCCAGGTGTCAGCCGATCTTGTCTTGTTCTCTTGTCTATTGACTATATACGCTCACAATGTCATGGGTCCCATATGCCAGGAAAACACTAGGAGGAAGCATTTTATTTTTTCCATAAGCTGACATGGTGGGTCCCTACTGTCATCCTCTCCACGTACTTCTGTTGATTCCTGTTGTTTGTTGACCATGTTGAGAATGCGAGAGGGAGGCGCTGCGGCGAGCGCACCAAAGTGCACAGAGGACGTCGGCGTTAATGATTTAGGAGACGGTGGGGCGACGATGCATGCTCTGAGGTGCAGCCAGCCGTGGGAGGCGGAAGCAGGCGGCCCCGCCGGCGCTAGTTTGGTTTTGGCGGCTGGAGGAAGACAGGACTGAAGAAACACGACAGACTGTAAAAGCAGCAGGAGTACTTAACAACCTTAACTGAAACCAGCAGGGGCACTTAACAACCAAAGCTGAAAGCAGTATGAGTACTTATACAGGTTCAACCGTACAAAGCACGCCTCGAATAGTGCTACTTTGCCTACTTTTAACCAAGGGTGAGTCTGCCAAGCCCCAGGACAAAGCCCGGGCGCCACCCCGCGCATCCACAACCTTCTGAAAGCGGCTTCATCTTGCAATGTGGTCAATAAACAGGATATTCTCTTCAGAGCCATGGAAAAGCATGAACATAATCTTCTGTCCTATTATCCAAGATGGACGGGCCTTCATTATTTGAGACCACCCATGAATAAGTATCTTTTCACCTCCAAGGCAAATGGAGTAGGTCGACATAAACATCATGTTGTGACCAAGCGCAAGTCTGACCCGACCATGGTCAGGCATCTGTATAGGAACAATAGAACCGGGCAGTTTCTATTTCAAGAAGATCACACCTGTAAAGCTGTGTATAAGCAATAGTTTATGAACAACATTTATAACAGAAAACAGCTCGTACCATAAGTTTCTCGACACAATTGGACCTGTTCAACGAGTGCAGCAGTGGCACACATATCCCACGTGGCCTTCCACCATTGAAATGCCCCACAAGGACCTCAAGACGATCAATAAAGTGCAGGAACTTGTGGATGTCGTCCCAGTCAACTTCAGTGCCATCAGTAACAGCCAAGTTACTACAGAATAACAAATGAGCAGCCTGCTTAACTCTGAAAAAACCTACACGTGCCACCAATTATAAGAAAATATTAGTTAGAAGTAGCATCTTCGTGAGAGATTCGTTGCTACTTCTAAAGTTAAATTGTGATTAGTTAGACAGAATAGGTGGATTAAGAAGTAATTGGGGCAACAAGCAAGAACCAGATACACAACTAACATGGATGAACAATTGGAACGACGTCAGGGTGGAAGATCGCAGTGAAGATGAGACCAGGTTCTGCTATTTCCATCAACATTCGTGCGCCAACTTTCAGTCTGTAACACTTGAGAAAGTTTATCCAAGTTAGGCCATAAAAAAAGTAGCGATCTTCTTGGTTCATGAACCCAACTCGCAACTTATATCCATGGCTTGTCTTCACTGTGACCATTAAACTAGTGTATTCAGTTATGGTAAGGCCGAGCATCTTGAGTACATGTGTTCTAGCAGAGCAAATAATGCACTGCAAGAAAAATAGTATGAGATGACAATTTATTCCCTATCCAAATCTAGAAATAACTTCCTCCTCCACGTCAGTGTTGACCATCGTACTAGTAGTACCTTTTATCCAAATATAGCAATCCAAATTTCCAAATTAGTCAACAACATGTTCAAAAAAACCCCACCCTCCCGGATAGAAAAGAGGATTCTAGGAACATACTATGCGCATTTTAAAATCCTGTGTTAGGATGAAAAGGAAACCTGTAGGGTCCTCGCACTTTCGGCACTGCAAATGAAACACACTAGATTCAGTACGAAGAAAAATGCATCAACGGCGGAGGCTGCCATCCTAGGATTACCTGCGACCAAGGGACTTGGATTTATCGGGGATGGATGAAGAATTCGTACCTGGTTCTTTATGAGAAAACTCTATGCAATCGCCGAGAGGGGGTTTTCTCTGAACAAGCAGACGGGGGAGAAAGGGATTTAGGCCCAGTGAAATATTGCCGCTTCGTCCGTCCGGCTTACGCTAAACCTGGAAAGGGGGGTTGTGATTTGACGGCTCATTGGGCATTACTGCGGCGCTATGACCGGGGTGTGTCTACCGTGCAGTTGTGCACTCTAATTTATGCATATGGCATGTAGACCCCGTTGCCGGTTGCCCCACATATCAGCGAAAGGAAGTAGAAAGACAGGAGTTACACATAAATATATTTTTGACAGAGAGATACTCCCTCTGTAAAGAAATATACAAATCTTTTATATCACAACTTTATACATAAGAAAAATCAAGGGGAATATATATAACATATATAATTATAAAAAATGGAGTTGTTTTTAACATAGTATAGATGAGTTGGTGATGATGGTGTGCCTGCTATCCTGCATTATAGGCCGTCCGATTTATATCTGACGGATAGGAAGGAAACTATGGTAATTTTGCAAAAAGGTACCCACATAGCTCTCCACATTTGCAAACAAGGCCTTCCCTCGTTCATCCTTTTCTCTTACAAGATAAAATACTCATACAAATGCATCTTGATGTTACGTGCAACGCATGGACATTATGGGGGTTCAGCTTTTTTTATGGGGGTTCAGCTGAGAATATAATACTCAGACAGGCTCACGGTTCTGGACTTTGGGCCGTAGGCCCACCCTGCATGTTTGGGGGCCCATGTGTTCTACCTCAACGCCTTTCATACTGCAAGCGATCGGTATGGCGCTGGTTTTAGATGTTGTCACAAGGAGAATACACAAAATTGAATAAAGCACGGTAGCTGTTGGAATGAAATCGAATGACAGTTCCTAACCAGCAATGAGAGTTGCAATTCTATCAATGATATACCATGTGATAAATAATACTGTCATACTACTTATACACACATGACACTTGTTTCACCATGCTAGATTATTACATCAAAATCTCTCGGAGGATAGATCAGTTCGGCAGTTGTGTGCTGCTACTGAAGAATTTCAAAGTTGATTTGGACCAGCTGTCCTCGCCGAGAAAGTTCGATTTTGACATCATCCCCTACCGCAAGATATGATTTGGATTTGAACCCTTACCATCCTTTAGCATCAATCATCATGCGACCATCCTTTGTACTTACGGTATATTGAGCAGGTTCATTCACACCAAGGATGCGCATGGTAAGAGAAACTTGGCCGCGGCCGCCCGGATTGTTGAACGACTCCCTCGTTGCTCTAGGAATTCTCTGTTTGCAAACAAGAAGACATACCCAAACAGTTAGATCAGCACAGTGAATCATGTGAAACAACATGGAAATAAAAAAGAATGAAGCACTTGGGCAGCCAATGCTTACCAAGAAGGTGGACATGTCGGTTTTTGTAAGGACTTTGGTATATGAAGTGCGAACTATAGCCCGGTCTGTTGCCGGTGCAACTGCTCATTCAGTTGTCGCTGCATGGGCTGGAGCAGATGGAAGTGCAAGTGTTGGTGCAGGTGCCGAAGCCGCTGCTGCTGCCGGAGATGGTGCTCCTTGTAGAGCTGGTGCCGATGTCGGAGCAGGTGCCGGTGTCGATGCCCGATCCTCCGGTAGATCACACTGATCCACTGACACGGTCGGTGCCCAATCCTCGGCTGGATCAGACTGAGCTGCTTCCGCTATCAGTGCTAGAACAACTGCCGATGCTCGATCCATTGCTGAAGGTGGTACCGATGTGCGAGACAGCGGCGATTGTGTCTGGTCTACTATGATCAGCTTTCTAACTTGACTGGGATCCATGACAGTGATCCTGTTTTTTTCTTCATTTATTTTAAATGCGAGAAGGACTAATTGTGGCATTTTTGTTAAACCAAACTGTAGTTCATCATAGGGATTCAGCTTGTACTCAGACAACAGACTGATCCAATTTTTTCCAGTAATATAAGTGATGGACAGTGCCTTCGTTACTAACACGACATAAGAAGTGAAACCTACAAAAATAGCCATCGTAGGGCAAACCAAACGGTTTATTCTGTGATGAATGTCACATGGCAAAACCTACATCGTAAAATTGCAGGAAAAGAAAGAAAACATGACATTAAATCAATAAGATTTAGACAGTAAATCAATAAGATTTACTTGATGTGACATGAGTGAATCCTTACCAGGAAATCACTATGTTGAAGTACTAAACAGAAGATTGATCGTCCAACTACAGGTGGCATGCAGGGGGCCCGCCTACTCCCACAAGCAGGACAGTCCAAAGGTCGTGACAAATCATATGGACCGAACATCCATGGGACTGGAAATCTTGGTTGGTGCGATAAACCCTGCAATGCATACAGATATTGGAGTGTAACCATAATTGATAAACCGTCCTCACAAAAAAGAGGATCTGGATACTTCAAAATATATAGACTGAATTGAGTGGACAGACATTAACATAGACCATTCTCAGGACTGACCACACACCAAAAGCGGTAGTACTAATAAACAATACAGGGTTCACAAACACAAATCAAGTACTGAACAATAGTACTTACTACAGAAAAGCAAAGTTGCACTATTAAACTCTGCAGACTATTTCTTGCCACCGACCTACAGGATGAACCCCGCATAACTTACTAGGCCATGGACTTCGTGAGAGATGTCTACATGCACCATCACCATCTCGTCAACCTTGGAGAACCTAACAGAGTGGTCTTTCCACTCCTAAACATGATGATGAAGACAGGCCGCATCAGATTTTTGGGAAGCTTTACAAGAACCACACCCTTCGTGATCAAAGGCACAGCCAGGGAATTGTTGTGGTCAAGTACAACCTCGAGAACACGCCTGACAACAATGCTATAGGAAAACACTAGTTCAGGACACGTGGCGACAAGGACACAGCAGCTGGATAGTTTAGCAGTAGAACTCATCCCCAGGTCTTCCAGTTCACACGGCATGACTTTGAGAACTTCATCTCCACCGCGGACCTGGTTCTAACTCAAACAGAAACCATATATTATTACTACCTCCGTTCAGAAATATAAGATGATTTTCGATATTATACTCCATATATGACTACATATACGCACAGAAATGAGTGAACAAAGACACTAGAACATGTCTTCAAAGGCATGAGAGCAGAGGGATTACTTGCAATATCCATAACACATGTTACTGAGGCAAATATACCCTCTTCAAAGGTAGCATTGATGTTCATAAAGTACTCCCTCCGTCCCAAAATTCTTGTCTTATATTTTTCTAGATACGGATGTATCTAGACAAGAAATTTGGGACAGAGGGAGTAGTTGAAAGTAATCTATAAGAAATCAGTGTCAACCTCTCGCATGTTTTGATCAAAAGAGGAATTTAGAACCGTAATTTGGTACACTAAAATCACATGCAAGATCACCTAGAAAGTTGTACTACCAGTACTAGTACTGCGTGTTAGATGAAAAAATACGATCAAGATCGAGAAAAAGATCGTCAACAAGAGACATTACCTAGACTTGCTTAATGAGGGATCCCGAAGAGGGGGGCTTGGACAGGGCAATGGCTTTGAGCTTGTCTGTGGTAGTCTCGGCGGGGTGCTTGCGCTTCTTCGTACCATGAGCCTCGATGGTTTTGGCCAGAGACATAGACATCACGTCGGCCGGTGCTCCAGCGTCAATCCAAGAGAGGAAGCTGAGAGAGAAGAGTGAAAGGAGGAATGAGATGAGGGAGAAGCGAAGCGAGTGGGGGTTTTCTTCAAGAGAGGAAGCTGAGAGAGAAGAGTGAAATGATGGTTGCTTCGTCCGTCCAACTTACTGTTGGAAAGGAGGGGGTTTTGTGATTTGACGGCTCATTGGGCATTTCTATGGCGCTTCGATCAGGGTAGTCTACCATCACCCTACTATGGAGTAATTTAGTGCATGGCTGGTGGACCCAGGTGCTGGCTGTCCCACACGTCGGCGAAAGTGAGTAATTTAGTGCATGGCTGGAGGAGGATCCGCACGGTAGAGCGTGTCCACTGTTTTTCTGAAGAAAAAAAATGATTACAGCAAGTGTTTCCACTCTTACGATGGAGGAGTGCGAAACACGGCAGCCACTTGAACATACACAGTGCTCCTACTACTAGGCATGTGTAGTGGTTCATACGTCAGTACTACACAATCTTGTTGCTAGTGTAGTAAGATATGACGATAACAAATGATGTTGTGCGCATGTCAACTACTCCTATATGTACTGCTTTTTCGACTGTCCGGTCGAGAATGAACGGTGAGATCAATGTTAACAGAACTAGGTCTATAGCGCACGGAGAGTACGGTGCTACAGTACTCCACGAAACATGAACCATATGAAGCATGAATAGTGTTAGGCAGGGTGTATGAAGGGTGCACGGGATGTGAGCAAAAGTTCCCTTCTCGACCCACTTTTGGGTGTTTGGCAGAGTGCATGAAGGGTGCATGAGTCCACACTAGTAGGTTAACAAAAATACACGAAGAGGAAATTAC
Source organism: Triticum timopheevii (assembly GCA_963921465.1). Lineage (NCBI taxonomy): Eukaryota > Viridiplantae > Streptophyta > Magnoliopsida > Poales > Poaceae > Triticum > Triticum timopheevii. The sequence continues at coordinate 270,757,433 of OY997262.1, read as the reverse complement.
TATATTGAGATGAGAATGCAACCAAACACACCCACACGCTTTGTGCTACAGTGACTGATCTGCACCGTCTGAGTTTGATCCAACGGTCATGTTGCACCGAGACATGGACATGCCCATGCAAAGGGCGCCTAAGCACCATCGAAGTCCCTTTGCTTCTCGAGGCGCACGACGTTGGTGATGCAGGGTGCAACCGCCCGCAGAGCCTGCTCCCGGTCGACGGGAGCCAGCTCGTCAAAGACGGCGTCAAATGGCACGAATGGATTTCGGTGACGGAGCCCTGAAAGGATTCGCCCGGCAACGGCGACGGCAGCCCGCACCCCTCCTTGTCCAGCTTAGCCCCCACCATCGCGCGGAGACGGCTCAGCTCCTCGGAGATATAGGTGAAGAAGGAGACCAGGTTAGGAAGCCGCAACTCGTTGAAGTCGATCGGGTGGCCGAACGGGTTTAGCCCGACTGCCGGCATCGTCATGCTGGCACGATGGTAGGCATCGCGCAGCCGCAACACGTGTGTGGCAGCTTGGTTCACCAAGTGGTTGAGGCGATCCTGGACCTCGTCACGATCGTCCCACTCGCGCTCCAGTCGGCTCCCCTGACGTCCTATCGTATCTCCTTCTTTCTACAGCAATGTCACCGACGCCTCGAGCATCTTTGTGGTGGACGCCTGCCACTTTTGAAGCTCCATGAACTCCCGCACATAACGGAGGAGCATGGCACTCCTCTCCTCCTTGAGCTCATGGAGCTCCACATCCTTGGCCCTGAGCTCCACATCCTTGGCGTGGATCTCTTGTGTCAGGCTGTAGGACCTTGAGAAGAGGTGTCTAGAGGGGGGTGATTAGACACTAAGTACCAAAGTTGCAATTTTCAAGTTTCTTTGAGTTTAAGTGGAGTTTAGGCACAATTTCAACATTCACAATACATATCAAGCAAGCATGCAAAGAGTATATGAGTAGCGGAAAGTAAAGCATGCAACTTGCAAGAAGGTAAAGGGAAGGGTTTGGAGGATTCAAACGCAATTGGAGACATGGATGTTTTTGGCGTGGTTCCGATAGGTGGTGCTATCGTACATCCACGTTGATGGAGACTTTAACCACGAAGGGTAACGGCTGCGCGAGTCCTCGGAAGGCTCCACCCACGATGGGTCCACGAAGAAGCAACCTGGTCTATCCCACCATGGCCGTCGCCCACGAAGGACTTGCCTCACTAGCGGTAGATCTTCACGAAGTAGGCGATCTCCTTGCCCTTACAAACTCCTTGGTTCAACTCCACAATCTTGTCGGAGGCTCCCAAGTGACACCTAGCCAATCTAGGAGACACCACTCTCCAAGAAGTAACAAATGGTGCTTTGATGATGAACTCCTTGCTCTTGTGCTTCAAATAATAGTCTCCCCAACACTCAACTCTCTCTCATAGGTTTTGGATCTGGTGGAAAGAAGATTTGAGTGGAAAGCAACTTGGGGAAGGCTAGAGATCAAGATTCATATGGTAGGAATGGAATATCTTGGTCTCAACACATGAGTAGGTAGTTCACTCTCAGAAAATGTATGCTGGAAGTGTAGGTTCGTTCTGATGGATCTCTCCACGAATGAAGAGGAGGTGGAGGGATATATATAGCCTCCACACAAAATCTAACCGTTACACACAATCTACCAAACTCGGTGGGACCGAATCGTTAAACTCGGTCAGATTGATTTAGCAAATAATGTGACCTTTAGGGTTTTCGGTGGGACCGACATGCAACTCGGTAGGACCGATATGGTTAGGGTTAGGGCATAACGTAATCTCGGTGAGACCGATTACACAAACTCGGTGAGACCGATTTTGGTAATTAGCTAACCAGAGAGTTGGTCAGGTAAACTCGGTGGGACCAATTTGCTCTTTTCGGTGAGACCGAAATGTTACAAAAGGGAAATAAAGAGTTTACATTGCAATCTCGGTGGGACCGATCGCTCACTTCGGTTAGACCGAAATGTTACAAAGGGAAACAGAGAGATTACAATCCCATCTCGGTGAGACCGAGATCCCTATCGGTAAGACCGATTTGCCTAGGGTTTGTGGCAGTGGCTATGACATATGAACTCGGTGGCGCCGGATAGGAAGAATCGGTGTGACCGATTTTGGCGTTAGGTTTAGGTCATTTGTGGATGTGGGAAAGTAGTTGAGGGTTTTGGAGCATATCACAAAGCACAAGAAGCAAGAGACTCCTTAAGCAACACCTCATCCCTCCTTGATATTATTGGCTTTTCCTATAGACTCAATGTGATGTTGGACCACTAAAATGTAACATGAAGAGTCTTGATCTTGAAGCTTGAGCCAATCCTTTGTCCTTAGCATCTTGAAGGAGTTCCCACGTCCTTTAGTCCATGCCACTCCATTGTTGAACTTATCTAAAATATACTAGATAAAAGTGTTAGTCCAACAAGAGATATGTCGACATTAATTACCAAAACCACCTAGGGAGCACTTGTGCTTTCACAGGCGCCTCACCTCGGACTCTGTGATCCGCTGCGCCGCCATGGCACCAGGTAAAAGCAATGGGGAGAGGAAGCAAAGGGGGCAAAACGGCTGAAAGGCAATGCAATCTACAGGAAGGCGGAGGGAGCCAGCGAAGTAGCGGGGAATATTTTGGTTTTCACCACGGTAAAACACCAGATGATGACTTCTCACATCAGGGAGCAGTGGGTTTTACAGGTGGAGTCATCATGACTAATTGCTGCCGCGCCTGCTCCGGTCAATCAAAAAATTAAAAATCCTGCCGCGCCTGCTCCCGTTAATCAAAAAATTAAAAATCCTGCCGCACCCAAACACCAGAGCAACGCCGTGGTGGATATTTAAATTTACCTGCTGGCAAGTACATAAAAAAGGGTGAAAAAACAAATGTGGTGGCTTCCTAGCTAATTGGTCGAACTAGCCCAACTAGCTAGCAACCGTGCTTCACTGATGTACTCGGCGGGAAAGGTGGTCTTTCATTGTAGTCTTGAGTTGTCTTTGGATGAAATGAACCTGTGTAAACAAGGTTAGGTAACACAGATACATCAACTAGCCAGAGCAAACAGAAGAAACCACAAGAATTCCAAGACTGGGATGACATGTAGAGAGTGAGTACTAAGTACCACATGAATTTGACATGTCCCCAAGAGTAAAGATATGCAATGAATTTAAATGATCTCTTTCCCTTAGATGTCTTGCTCCCCCTGAATCTAACATGGGATACTGGGAGAAGATAGGGAATAGAAAAACAGAGATGAAAGAAAACACAGTTGAAAGATATGAATGATGATCAGAGCTGATGCATACTAATGCAAATAAGCACAACAGATCAAATGAACATGTCTCTCCCCTCAAGAAGACATGTGGACATCTCTCCTCTTGAACACCAAGCATCTGGGATCCTTGAAAAATACTTTCTACTTAAGTATTCTCTCCCCCTGGAGATCTCTCTCTTCCCTTTGAGGGTCTCTCCCCCTAGAAGATCTTTCTCCCCCCTTGAGAAGGAAGATAATAAGTTTTGATGCTCTCTCTCTCTTCAGATGATAAGCTTTGATGTTCTCTCTCTCCCCCTTTGACATCAATCTCCAAGAAGGGTCTTCTGCAATCTGTCGAATGGGTTTGGTCCTTGAGACACAGAACAAAGCAATGATAAAAATGTGATGCTTGTAGAGGACAAGATTCATTGAGTGGAGCTGGATCAGAAGAAACACAGAATTATGTGGCAAACTGTTTTTCCTATTATGAAGTCGGTGGCACCGAGTGGGATGCTTCGGTCGTATCGAAAAGATTCGGTTGGGCCGAAAAGAACAAATCGGTGAAACCGAGTTCATCGCAGAGAAAACACTTGTCACCTCAGCTCACTAGACTAGTAAGATCTCACAAAGATTTGCAAGGAATTTACTGAAGGATGTGCAATGAATTGGAATGCAGAAAATGCAGAACAAACAAAAAGAAATCTAGATGAAGTTTTTTTTTGAGAAAGGGGAAATTAATATGCATGAGAAAAATGCAAAAACACAGAAAAGAACACAAAATAACTTCATCTAGAGATGGTCGGCAACAAAGTCACCTATGTTAGAGTATATTGACTTAGGAGTCAAGTGAGATCACTTGATCATAGGTCATACTCATCGTTTAAGCTCAAAATGGGGTTGCCATTTTTCGTTTAAGCATCTTGATGTATTCACATCTTGTCGAGTTGCTTTAGCTCATGACTTGGAGTAAAGCTTCTCTAAGATGGAATAACATACCTTGGTTGGTGGTGTAGTGCATGTGGTCGAACTTGTGTGGGTTGCTCAAGGTTGATGTAGCTCATCAAGAATTTGGAGCACCACTTGGAACTTTAGTCCATCTACCGACATGGGTTAGTTCTTGCAAGGAAGAGCACTTGTGTATCCAAGAATGACAATCGTGAAGCTTAACATAGAATCTGTCAAAGGATATGTTTAAGAGGTTTCGTGCTTCCTTGTCTTCATCCATCATTGTGTAGAGACTTGGTGATGTAAAGATTGCTCAAGATATGAGTAGATTACAATCTCATGGAGTTGGATTCCACCAAGTACCTACAAGAGTTAGATAACATGCAAGATACAAATGTATCCAAGACATATGATTTTCATCACAAGAGAAAAACATCAAGGATTAGTCATAAGCTCATGTCTTGCATGTATCCAATGGAGTTTCTACCCCAAGTTTGAAGCATCAATGATGTTCAATTTTCCTCTTAACCTGCAAAACACTTTCTCATCAATAGGTTTAGTGAATATGTCCGCTAATTTCTTTTCGGTGCGAACATGCTTAAGATCAATGTCACCCTTAGCAACATGATCTCGAATGAAATGATGATGAACTTCAATATGCTTAGTTCGAGAATGTTGCACAGGATTATGACCAATTTTGATAGCACTTTCATTGTCACAAAGCAATGGACCATGTTTCACATATATCCCATAATCTTTAAGAGTTTGGGTCATCCAAAGTAATTGAGCACAACATGAACCAGCGGCAATATATTCAGCTTCGGCAGTGGATAAGGATACCGAGTTTTGTTTCTTGGAGGACCAAGACACAAGAAATTGACCAAGTACCCAAAGTGGACTTTCTATCAACCTTGTCTCCGGCATAGTCCGAGTCAGAATAGCCAACAAGATCGAAACAAGCCCTCTTAGGATACCAAATGCCAAAGTTTGGTGTATGGATTAAGTATCTCACTATCCTTTTCACGGCCTTAAGATGACATTCCTTAGGAGCAGCTTGATATCGTGCACACATGCACACACTTAGCATGATATCGGGACGTGAAGCACAGAGATATAACAATGAACCAATCATAGAGCGATAAACCTTTTGATCAACTGGTTCACCGTCTTTGGTCAAGTCATTATGTCCACTAGTAGGCATGGGTGTAGACATACCTTTGCATTCTTGCATATTGAACTTCTTGAATAAGTCCTTGGTGTACTTTGTTTGAGAAACAAAGGTACCTTCCTTAGTTTGCTTGATTTGCAACCCAAGAAAGAATTTGAGTTCACTCATCATAGACATCTCAAACTTCTGCGACATTAGCTTCCCAAACTTTTCACTAAAATGAGGGTTAGTTGAACCAAATATAATATCATCAACTTAAATTTGGCACACAAATAGTTATCCATTAACCCTTTTAGTAAAAAGAGTAGAATCAATTTTCCCAATTTCAAAGCCTTTTTCAATAAGGAACTTGGTCAAGCATTTATACCATGCTCTAGGAGCTTGTTTAAGACCATAAAGAGCTTTGTGAAGTTTGAAAACATGATTGGGTTTCTTAGGATTGACAAAGCCGGGAGGTTGCTTAACATAAACTTCCTCCTCTATTTCACCATTTAGAAAAGCAATTTTAATGTCCATTTGGTACAAGGTGATATCATGATGATTAGCATAGGCAAGTAAGATGCGAATGGACTCAAGTCTAGCAACGGGGGCGTAAGTCTCACCATAGTCCATACCTTCGACTTGTGTATAGCCTTGGGCAACGAGACGTGCTTTGTTGCGAACTACTTGTCCATCTTCATCTTGCTTGTTGCGAAACACCCATTTGGTACCGATGACATTGTGGTTGTTGTCGGGCTTCTCAACCAATGTCCAAACTTGATTCCTCTCAAAGTTATGTAGCTCTTCATGCATAGCATTTATCCAATCCGGATCTTCCAATGCTTCTTCAACCTTCATGGGTTCAATGCTAGAGATGAAAGAATAGTTTTCACAAAAGTTAGCTAAATGAGTTTTAGAGCGAGTGATTCTCCCGGTTTGAATGTCATTGTAGATTTGCTCGACGGGATGATCTTTAGCAACTCTTGCTCAAACTCGTGAAAGCTTTTGCTTGGGTCTTTGTTGAACATCTTCTTCTTCTTGGCCTTCTTCATTGTTGGCATTGTCGTTCTCTTGTTGTGGTGGAGAAGGAGGTTGTTGACATTCATCTTGATGCACTTCCTCGTTTTCTTCATTTTGGTGTGTCCCACTTGTGGATGCTTCCGTATCAACTCTTGGTTCACCTTGTTGTGAAGCTGAAGCTTCCACTTGGACGGACGAGGTACTCTCCTTCACCTCCGTTGGACGAACCTTGCCAATGGCCAAGTCTTGTATTGCTTCCGAAGGATCTTTGTCTCCTGCATCAATTGGCAATTGCTCTACTTGCGAGCCGTTAGATTCATCAAACTTCACATCTACCGTTTCTTCAACCTTTCGGGTGAAATTATTGTAGACACGGTAAGTGTGAGAGTTTGAGCCATAACCTAGTAGGAAACCTTCATGAGATTTAGTAGCAAATTTAGAGCGACGATGCTTATCAAGAATATAGCACTTTGAGCCGAATACTCGAAAGTATCCAACTTGGGGTTTGTTACCGGTGAGGAGCTCGTATGCCGTCTTGTCGAGTAGCTTGTGAAGATACAAGAGATTTGTTGCATGACAAGCTGTCTCAACCGCTTCTGCCCAAAAGTGCTTCGGCGTCTTGTACTCATCAAGCATTGTTCTCGCCATTTTGATGAGCGTCCGGTTCTTCCTCTCAACAACTCCGTTTTGTTGAGGTGTGTACGTAGCCGAGAACTCGTGTGAAATCCCTTCTTCGTCAAGAAAGGTGTCCACATTTGCGTTCTTGAACTCCGTTTCGTTGTCGCTGCGAACCTTCTTGATCTTCACTTCAAATTGATTTTGGGCCTTCCTAGCGAAGTTTTTGAAGATCTTTTGGACCTGCGATTTATCATCGAGAAAGAACACCCACGTAAATCTTGAAAAATCATCAACTATAACTAGACCAAAAGAATTTCCACCAAGACTCTTGTAAGGGTTGGGACCAAAGAGATCCATGTGAAGTAGCTCGAGTGGCCTCCTTGTGGTCATGATGTTCTTCACGGGATGCCTTCCTCCAACCTGTTTACCTGCCTGACAAGCGCTGCAAAGTCTATCCTTATCAAATATGACATCATTAACTCCAAGGATATGATTTCCTTTAATAAGCTTGTCAAGGTTTGGCATACCAACATGACCTAATCGTCTATGCCACAACCAACCTTTTGAGGATTTAGCAATGAAGCAAGTTTTAGGTTGAGCCTTTTTAGTGAAATCAACAATGTATATATCACCTCTACACACACCAGTAAAGACCATTTTATGATTATCTCGACGAAACACTTGGCAATCTACTTCAGTAAATAGAACATTGAAACCGAAATCAGCAAGTCTGGATACTGAAAGTAAGTTGTAACCAAGAGATTCAACGAGCATGACATTTTGTATGGAGCTATCATGTGATATGACCACCTTACCGACGCCAACCACCTTACCCTTTGAGTTGTCACCGAAAGTGACATACTTTCCAGGACTATCATTATCAGCAAGCTCACGAAACATGTCTTTATCTCTGGACATGTGCTTGGTACATCCACTATCAAGAACCCATTCCTTTCCTCCTGACATATATCCCCGAAGATTTTCCATAAGACCAAAGTGTCTCATTGCATCATCAAGATCGAAGTCACTGTCATCATCCTCATAATAGTATCCATGTTCAACATCGTCATGTGGTGGATCAAGTCCTAGAGAGGGTGATTCATTAGAATGAGTTTGACAATAATCTTGTTTATGAATTCTTATAGCTTCGGAAATAATATCACAAATAATACCAACATTTCCTTTGGCACGCATAAGGTTTGTAAGCTCAAATAGACGATCACCAAACATAGGATCACTAGTATTCATCTTACTCAAGGCAATAGACTTATGGAGAATTTCATCAATATTCTTCAAGGAATAATCTGAAAATCGTTCCTCAAGAAATTTCCATATGGTGTAGGCACACTTAAAAGTAGGCAAACATCCAAGCAAGTTTCTAGGCAATCCTCTAATGATAAGTTCGGCAGTTCTAAGATTCCTAATCATGTCAATAGACTCATCATGGGTAGGATGCATAGGATCAACACAAGGTGTAGAAGGGCTAGCAATGTACTTGTTAAAATGATATTGATTGAAAATAACAAGCATCTCATTTTTCCACTCATGAAAATACTCTCCATCAAGAATAGGCACTCTATGTCTAAGACTCCCCAAAGTAGACTCATCCATCTTCCTCCAATGGTGATTAAACCAAAGCAATGGAGACCAATGCTCTGATACCACTTGTAGGACCTTGAGAAGAGGTGTCTAGAGGGGGGGGTGATTCGACACTAAGTACCAAAGTTGCAATTTTCAAGTTTCTTTGAGTTTAAGTGGAGTTTAGGAACAATTTCAACATTCACAATACATATCAAGCAAGCATGCAAAGAGTATATGAGTAGCGGAAAGTAAAGCATGCAACTTGCAAGAAGGTAAAGGGAAGGGTTTGGAGGATTCAAACGCAATTGGAGACACGGATGTTTTTGGCGTGGTTCCGATAGGTGGTGCTATCGTACATCCACGTTGATGGAGACTTCAACCCAAAAAGGGTAACGGCTGCACGAGTCCACGAAGGGCTCCACCCACGAAGGGTCCACGAAGAAGCAACCTTGTCTATCCCACCATGGCCGTCGCCCACGAAGGACTTGCCTCACTAGCAGTAGATCTTCACGAAGTAGGCGATCTCCTTGCCCTTACAAACTCCTTGGTTCAACTCCACAATCTTGTCGGAGGCTCCCAAGTGACACCTAGCCAATCTAGGAGACACCACTCTCCAAGAAGTAACAAGTGGTGCGTTGATGATGAACTCCTTGCTCTTGTGCTTCAAATGATAGTCTCCCCAACACTCAACTCTCTCTCATAGGTTTTGTATCTGGTGGAAAGAAGATTTGAGTGGAAAGCAACTTGGGGAAGGCTAGAGATCAAGATTCATATGGTAGGAATGGAATATCTTGGTCTCAACACATGAGTAGGTAGTTCACTCTCAGAAAATGTATGCTGGAAGTGTAGGTTCGTTCTGATGGCTCTCTCCACGAATGAAGAGCAGGTGGAGGGATATATATAGCCTCCACACAAAATCTAACCGTTACACACAATCTACCAAACTCGAAGGGACCGAATCGTTAAACTCGGTCAGACCGATTTAGCAAATAATGTGACCGTTAGGGTTTTCGGTGGGACCGATATGCAACTCGGTGAGACCGACTCGGTTAGGGTTAGGGCATAATGCAATCTCGGTAAGACCGATTACACAAACTCGGTGAGACCGATTTGGTAATAAGATTTCCAGAGAGTTGGTCAAGCAAACTCGGTGGGACTGATTACTCAATCTCGGTGAGACCGATTTTGATAATAAGTTATCCAGAGAGTTTGCATTGTAATCTCGGTAGTACCAATTTCTCAAACTCGGTGAGACCGATTTTGATAATGGACATACACAGAGAGATTACAATCCCATCTCGGTGAGACTGAGATCCCTATAGGTAAGACCGATTTGCTTAGGGTTTGTGGCAGTGGCTATGACTTGGAATAGGTGGCGCCGGATAGGAAGAATCGGTGTGACCGATTTTGCCATTAGGTTTAGGTCATTTGTGGATGTGGGAAAGTAGTTGAGGGTTTTGGAGCATATCACAAAGCGCATGAAGCAAGAGGCTCATTAAGCAACACCTCATCCCTCCTTGATATTATTGGCTTTTCCTATAGACTCAATGTGATCTTGGACTACTAAAATGTAAAATGAAGAGTCTTGAGCTTGAAGCTTGAGCCAATCCTTCGTCCTTAGCATCTTGAAGGAGTTCCCACGTCCTTTAGTCCATGCCACTCCATTGTTGAACTTATCTGAAATATACTAGATAAAAGTGTTAGTCCAACAAGAGATATGTTGACATTAATTACCAAAACCACCTAGGGAGCACTTGTGCTTTCACAGGCGCCTCACCTCGGACTCTGTGATCCGCTGCGCCACCATGGCACCAGGTAAAAGCAATGGGGAGAGGAAGCAAAGGGGGCAAAACGGCTGAAAGGCAATGCAATCTACAGGAAGGCGGAGGGAGCCAGCGAAGGAGCGGGGAATCTTTTGGTTTTCACCACGGTAAAACACCAGACGATGACTTCTCACATCAGGGAGCAGTGGATTTTACAGGCGGAGTCATCATGACTAATTGCTGCCGGCCTGCTCCGGTCAATCAAAAAATTAAAAATCCTGCCGCGCCTGCTCCCGTTAATCAAAAAATTAAAAATCCTGCCGCACCAAAACACCAGAGCAACGCCGTGGTGGATATTTAAATTTACCTGCTGGCAAGTACATAAAAAAGGGGTGAAAAAACAAATGTGGCGGCTGCCTAGCTAATTGGTCGAACTAGCCCAACTAGCTAGCAACCGTGCTTCACTGATGTACTCGGCGGGAAAGGTGGTCTTTCGTGATTTGACAACACATTTACTTGCTTCGGCGCTACGACCGAGGAGGACCAAGAAAACGCGTGGTAGGGCGTCCCATGTCAGGAAGAATATATGCGTGCACCACCCGGGGGACCCCAAAATTGCGCAGTCGGGTGTGCCATGTCTCGGCAGGGAGGAAAAATGTGTAGGTGAAAATATACTGTATCAGACGTAGTACCTATGGTTTGACCTCGGGACCCATCCAGTTAGTCGAAAACACCCCACTAGCCCCACAGCTTCATCATGCAAATGTGGCACGGAGGATAGATGTGGTTAGCTCCGTCTCGACCAGCCACAATGTCTCTTGTTCTAGGCGATTCTTCTATTTTCCAAGCTTTTTTTAGTTGTAATAACACCACGGCAAGCTAGCGCCGCTCTTCGTGTGAGCCCGTGCAAAGGTTAGACGATGGAGAGAAGAGAGATTGAGATCGCAGACCTGGGACCCACCAGTAAGTGAGTCAACGGTCATGCACGTGTTGACGAGGCACTCCCTCTACTCTACTCAACGTAATACTATATAAAATCAAGTTATGGGACAAAGCCAACAACCGTTGTTGTTTCAGGCTATCGACTTACGCTTTTTAGTCCAGGTTGCCAATTCGAATCTCGTCTTTCAGATTTGTTAGTTTTAGGTCGAAATTTGATTAATGACAAGTGGGACCCCCGTGTGTTGTTCCGATATTTCAGTGTAGGATGGTTTTTTTGAACAAACACTTTGCGTGGTTAGACAAGTAACGACACGACTTACACGTAATTTGCAAGTTTACGAACAAAAATGATAGTGGCATAGAATATTACATCCACCCCGCAGCTTAGATGCTATGGTGATACGAGTTTTTACACCGTTGGAAGTGAGATCCAATGGCTTGGGAGTAGTCTTTGTAATTATGCGCAATTTCCAAACTCTCCAAAGGTTTTCTTGCAAATAAAACATTCAGGCCTCGTGTGTGCCGCTGCATCTTCGATCCAACGGCTACCCGTTGCTCATATTAGGTGTTCCCCATAGCTTAATTACCCGCTACGGTGATATGAGCATCTAGGTCGTATGATTAGTGATCAGATGGCACATGTGTAGTACTTGTATTTTCTGCGCATTTCCCAAACTCTCTCAGCCGTATATTTCAAAAACATTCAAACCTCCTACTGTGGGCCGTTAGATCTCAGTGAACTTGTATCACCATAGAATCTACGGTACGAGAGCACCTCATACTCTCCCGTGCGAGAAAACATAAGGTGCTATCACAGCTTGGATGCTACGGTGATACGAGCTTCGAGGTCGTCTGATCTGAGATCCAAAGGGATCTGAGTAGTCTTTGTGCTTGTAAGTAGTGGCCGAACTCTTTTGGGGCTTTTCTGCGAAAAACCATTCGAACCACCGAGGAGGTGTTGGGTCACAAATCCAACGGCTCCAAAGAGCTTGTATCACCAAAGTATCTAAGGTGTGGTACCACATGATATTCTTACATACAGGAGAATATGATGTCCTCCTTCATCTTAGATGCTACGGTGATACGAGCTTCGATGTCGTTGCATATGGGATCCAAGGGCATCTGAGTAGTTTTTGTACAAATTGTATGCAATTCTCAAACTCATCAAGGTTTCGTGTAAAAATATTAAGACACATCATGTGAGCTGCTATATCTCAGATCTACAAGCTCCAAGCAACTCGTATCAGCATATATCATCTAAGGTATGGGGGCACATGATATTCTCCCGGGAGGAGGGGTGGGGGTGCACAACCAATCGGTGGTGGGGTGGGGACAAATATAATGTAAACAACCCTAAACAGAGCTCCACAATTTTATCTCAGGTCGAGGGGTTGACCCCCGACAATCATAGCTCCGCCTAAACACAACATTTGCATGTACTGTAGTACTAGAATTAATATTTATGTTTCAGTTTCATGTTCATTTTAAATATCGAACTGAGGACCATGCATGTCTTACATTTTACTCCCTTCATTCCTAAATATTAGTCTTTTTAGAGATTTCAAATGGACTCGCACATACGGATGTATATACACATATTTTAGAGTATAGATTCACTCATTTTGCTCCATATGTAGTCACTTGTTGAACTCTCTAAAAGACTAGAATTTACGAGTAGAAGGAGTATTTTTGAATTCATGTCATACATGCATGGTTTGGAAAAATAGATGCACTATACTTATTGGATTGTTGTTGTGTGTGTGTCTGTGTGTGTGTGTGTGTGGTCTATGCTTGATACATACAAAGTTTTCTCATCTCCATATTGTTGATCTTTTAAATTTGATTTTGCATTGGAAAACTTACTAGGGATACCATGAAATGTGAAATCCACGTTGAGATCACTATATCACAAACTCACTCTAATTAAACAACTCGTCATAAATCAATTACCACGTTGAGATTAGTATTTGCAAGGAAAATACGGGCATTGTAATACACATAGATTCGTTCGGCAATTTAAAAGGTTCCTTTCGTATTCTCGAATGGTAGGACCCAACGGCGTACCAGCCAGACCTTGGCTCGGGTTGATCCTAAAAAAATAAGAAAAAATAAGAAAAAACGGGCTCATGTCCTTCAGTGGCGTGCGTGGTATGCACATTAGGCAACCCCAACCAGTCGAGCCTCAGCATTTCAAGTCGAAATATCTGGCGGCCAGAATTCCAGCCCTAGGAAATTCCCCTCATGTCCCTGGTCCATAATGACTACCGGTGAACAACGGAGGGATGCTTTAGTAACTAGACAACGTTACCTACCGTGCCGAGCATGGTTCAATTTCCTCGGTCGCCGCTCGTCAAGGTCACCCGTCAACTCATCAAGGTCACCCGTCAACTGCATTGCCTAGTACTACACCAGGATGAGCACAGAATTGAGCCCGTTTATTTGTGCCTATTACTTGAGTTAATATATTAGGCAATGCACTGGTACGGAGGTATTATGCTTTTACTCTGCATATATAACTTGTCTGAAGTCTAACTAAGCAAAATGTTTGACCAAATCCTTTCTTAAGAAATACAACAGGACAGATGTACGGCTTGAAAATTTATTGCATGATGCAGGTTGTGTTATTGTTTCAAATCCTGGATCGTAAATTTCAGAAAATCCAAAAGTGAGCATAAATTCTTGAAACTGAGCATGGTCATGTGATATGGCACTAATATTACTTCGTAAGTTTTTTCTTCAATTTGAGACAAGCTGCTTATGACAAGTTGCACAAATGAAGAGCCAATGTATTTTGGAACAAAGACCAATCACATTAAGGAGAACGCTTTCACTATTGAAACCGTGGACGTTTACGTGCCGCCACGAGTCCCTGCTTCTCATCGGCAGGTGCCATCCGAGCAAGCGTGTGAGTCAACGGGAGGCGTGTGAGTAGACCGCTGCGCCGGTTGACAGGGAGGCGTGCGAGAAGACCGCTGTGCAGGCTCACCGGGAGGCGAGCCCTTTGACCAGGCTCCGCTGCCCACCTTCATCCTAACTTCTCCCACTTTTAATTTCGCCGGTGCCGCAGTTTAAAATCAACCCCGCACTACCCAGTATTGCTACAATCTTCTCTCTTCCTCTCGGATTCTCCCGTCGTCTACCTCCAACTAGCCTGACCTAAACGTATGCCATGCTACATCAAGATGGTCTGCCCTTAGTCTTCCAGTTTCCTGAGGAAGACACCCAGCCGGAGTCTCAAGAAAATAAGGCGCTTTGGGATGAGCTTGAACTGGCCTTGCGGGAAGGCGTCGCGCCTGTCTCCGCTCTCGTTCCGGCTCCCGTCGCCCTGACTGCGCCAACGCCCATCCCCGTGGCATTGATGGCTGGGAGCCACACATTGTCGCCGAGCTTGACCCCACGGGGTTCCACGAGGTCCCCGCCGACTTTCACGCGCCCGTGCACCTGCCATCACATGCGCCTGCACGTGCACTGACGCGCACGCCCATGCTGGTGCCCGTGCACCTGCCAGCGCATGCGCCTGTGCGTGCACTGACGTGTGCGCCCGTGCCAGTACTAGTGCACACGAATGTCTCTGCCGCTCCGTTGACAGTGCATGTCCCCGCGCGGGTGCCAATGCCCCCCTCAGCAGCATGGATGGCTGCTGTCGACCGCTTCCTTGCACCAACGCCAGTCGCCTCCTCCTACCAGTTGACTCGCTTCGAAGTCCAGAACATTTTGGCCTTCCTTGAAGCTAGGCCAACGTCCAGGAGTATGCCAACAACGGTGCAAGACGCCACTGTCGCCGTTGGTCTGTGGCCCGACGACACATAGAGCATGGCAGAGGAGCCGCTTCCCACCGCAAGACGCCCCCGCCGCTGCCGCGTAATCTAAATTTGCCATGAAAAATGTTCGGATTGCCATGCTTAAAATCCGAACGTTTATCATTTCCGTTTATTTTATATCGATCGTCGTAAAATTTAAAGTCGGAGTCAGACTTAACGAAATCTTGTTTGATAGATTGAATATTCTGCTAGAGCCGTATCAAATTAAATATAAAACATCATCAAGCCACATGTATTCCTTGTCATCCAACGACCTAGACTACTTCAATGTCGAGTGCTCAACACGTTTAGCGTGCAGTTAATTTCATGCCAAAAATAGTGCTAATCACATAATAACATGCAAATAATATCCTGCTTAATATCCGCATGCACTTAATATACTTCCAAATTAACGTGCATTGCACGTACACACTGACTAGTGCTACTAGTACGTGAAATTGGTGCCGTAACTTGTGAACGCGTCCAGATATGGTCAACGGCAACATCGCCCGCAAGTTCACCGTGTTTGCCCGTGCGTCCAAACGCAGAAGGGGAGGAGAGAGAGAGAGAGTACACATGGAACCCACCAGTAAGTGAAGGCGAATAGTACTAAAAATAATATTGCATGTTATCCATTAAATAGGTTGTGGTAATATAAAAACATTATGTGAACAAAGGGGGGTACAACAAACATTGTTGTTCTATGTATGTTGCCTATTGACATGCGGCTTGAAGGCCCGGTCACATGTTCGATCCTCGTCCTTTATTTTTTAATTTGTATATGAGTCCAAATTTGTTTCATGGCATGTGGGCCCCTCAGTGTGTAGTTTGTAGCACTTTAATTTATGGGTCAAAATTTGTTCCATTCCAAGTGGACTATCGGTGTGTAGTTTTGTAGCTTATTTATAATAATTAAAGAGAACAACAAAGTTTTTTGCAATAATACCATGGTGCCACGTTGAAGGCGAGAAAGTACGTGCGAGAGAGCGATGACCAAGCCAGAGGGAAATCAACTAGGGGAGTTGCGGGGGTTGCAACGGTGTTTGGAGTAGTTGTGGGCCGAATGCTACAAAAATATAATCTAAACCGACCGGAATAAATGCCTACACAAATTAATCCAAGGTTGGAGTGCCCCTCGCAATGTAAATAGCTCCGGCTTTGCGAGGGATGGAGAGGTACCTTCAATGCGTGGAAGATACGGTGTGAGAAAGCGAGGTCAATCAAGAGACATATAGATAGAGAGACAAAGTGAGTGTGGTCCGACATTCATTAAACAGATATATATGCTCTGGAGAGATATTGTCCGATTGAGCTTTTGGGAAGGGTGAGGGCTGTAAGATAGAGCTGGAGAGATGATCCAGTCACAGACGCGTAGATATATTTTGTGTGTGGGAGGAAGCAAGGTCAATCGATCACATAGGGTTGCCGTGCGACCGAAAGAGTGAGACGGGTTGGAGAGAGTGACCTAGATAGACAATGTGCGTGAGAGAGTATACAATGTGAATAGGTCGAATTGGTCTCAAACATGGTTATATATCATTTTTGTCCGAGAAAGAGCCAGGTCAATCGAGACATACAGAGAGAGAGAGAGAGGGAGAGAGAGAGAGAGAGATTGAGTGAGTGTAGCCCGCCATGAGGTTGAAAGAGTGGGGCGGCTTGGATGGACTGACCTAGATAGACAATCTGCGTTAGAGAGTATAGAGTGTGTCGATCGAGGCCCGAACAGGGAGATATATCATTAGTGTGTGAAAGAAAACAAGGTTAAATGAGACTCAGATAAAGAGAGCGAGATTGAGCGAGTGTGGCCCGCCGTGCAGAAGAAAGAGTGAGACAGTCTCAAGGGAGTGACCTAGATAGACAACGTGCGAGCATGCGCACGAGAGGTTGGGGGGGCTAGATAGGCAATGTATGTATTTAGCGTGAGAGGGTGAGAGGGAGAGGGAGAGAGAGAGCTTGGCATGGGGAGCAATGGCGGGTGTGTGAGGTACAGGGGTTGTGTAGTTGACAGACTTAGAGATCGAAACATGGAGAGAAAGAATGAACGTGTGTTGGAAATCGATAGCTTCCTAAGGTGGTTAGGAGAGGAAGATTGACCGATACAGGAAGTATGTAGCGTGTGTGCACGAGGGGGGGGGGCTAAAAATAACATTTGAATGTACATAGTACAAGACTTAATATCGATGTTTCCATTCGGTGTACATTGTAAGATATGAACTGAGGACCATGCATACGGGTAATTATTTCGAATTCGTGCCATACTACGTTTCGAAAAATTGACATTGACTCAATTTGTTGTGCTTTTGTGTAGGTCATATGTTTGAATCCATCCAAAAGTTTTCTCACTACCATGGTGTTCATCATATACATATGAATTTGTATTAAAAAAAGTAGCGTGGATACAGTGAAATGCGAAATCCACGTTAGAATTGGAGATCGCTACGTGACACACATTCTAATTCAAATAACTAATTATGTGATACGCACTCTAATCCACGTTAGCGTGGATACCGTTTCGATTTTTTTAAATAACTCCTCATTATTTAATTTATAGTACTCCTTCTGTTCACTTTTATAAGACCTTGAAGACATTTCAGATAATGTGCAAAACAGTTCATTTTAAGTTGTCTAAAACAACTTACAAAAGTGAACGGAGGGAGTATCTCATTTCGAATGACTAATTATTGCAAGGAAAACATGGTAATACATACAGATTCGTTTGCATTCTCAAATGTAGGTGCACCAGGCAGACCAAGGTCGTGTCAGGGTGGACGCTGCTTTGGTGCCTTAAAGGCACCTGCCTTTGGGTCACTGACATGTGGGTCAGCCACCTGTTGGGCCCACATGTCAAGGACACAAAGGCAGGTGCCTTAAAGCACCGAAGCATAGTCTTGTCGGGGTGGTCGTGTGTGTCGGACGGACGCATAACACCCAGCCACCCACCCCCCTCCCTCCCTCCCCCACTCCCCCACCCCCCCCCCCCAAAAAAAAGGATGACAAAAAAATAAGTTCGCGCTTCCACGTTTCGGATTGAAATATCTGGCGGCCCCAATTCCAGCCCTACAAAATCTCTCTTCTCCACCGTCCCCTTCCGCGCCCAGATTGCTCAAATCCCTAATTCGCCGCCAACCCAAGCAAAGTTTGAATCGCCCCTTGTCTTCTCTCTTTCCCCACCTCTGTGCCAGAAGAGGACGACAAAGACGATGGTCGCGCTTCACCACCGCACCGGAGCTACCTCATCTACGCCCTCGTCCACCGCACTGGGTGGTCCACCGACAACGTCGGCCGCTGCAACCGACGTGCCTCACAAACACCGACTTCCACCGCATCAGGTGCGCTTCACCAACGCCGTCTCCTAGCTCACCGGGGCTACTTCACCGACCACATCGTCGCACCTCCGCCCCCCGAGGCCGTTGGGGCTTCACCAACGGTCTCGTCCACCGCATCATAGCACTCCGCTGCCAGTCAAGATCTGCATCCGTGCATGGCCAGCCAACGCCAGCGCATCACCCTCAACGGCTCTGAAGTGACCCGCACTCTAGCTAGGCGAGCATGCCCAAACGCCGGCCCGAACTAGGTATCCACACATCACTCCCTTGTGCACTATTCTGATGATGTTTGGATATCCTTTCACTGCTCTCTTAGCTTACACGCCTATGCAACTCTGACTTTAACTCTTATTTCTTCTGGAGATATCATCTGAACAAGCAAATCCAGTTTTTAGTGAAGCATGACGGCGCTACGGGATCTAGTACACATCCTGCACACCCGTATAACCTTGTAAGTATTTGTCCTCCAGTACAACATCAAGGTCGATTCCTCTTATTTGATCAACCATTCGCCATGTCAAACATGCAGTGAGGGATTCAAGGAGCACAAGGCCTGCACATCCCAGCAAGTGGTAACATGGACTTGTACATGGAACATCACAAGTGCAAGCAGAGCTGCAGTGAGCCTGTACAACGAGCTAGCGTAAGTCCCTGTATTTCATTTAATTCGTACTAGCATTCATGTATGATTTGTGTGCAGCGGCGGATCCACGAATTCAAGTTACCAGGGGCGAACATTTAACTTAAAAAATACGGAGGCACTTGCACTCCAGAAACCAACATAACTTGAGAAATGTGAAGCTACATGCACTTTGAAAACCAGCTAATGATCCAAAGTAGTTCAGATTATAAACACTAAATGATGCAAGCACCAAAAAACACAAAATGCAACATGGTGGACTACAAACATGGTCTATACCTGCTTGAATTATTCGTTCTCTGGCTGAAAATATCAAAGTGTAGTTGCACCTATAACTAGTGCGCAAACTGCATATCAATATATCTATCCTGCACAAGTATGCCAATAGTTTCAAACAACAGATTAGAAAAGTATTTATGCTATGTTGTCATGATACGGGGACTTTCTGATAGATGGCCTCGACGTTTCCTCAAGCTATGAAAATGCACTATAGTTTGCTTGTCATCAATGACTGCAAATCTCTATCTCTCTCAACATAGCAGATCATCATTAGACACTAAATCCTTCAATGAGCTTGCAAAATGATTGCATTAGATCCCTCATTAGACACTATATGTTCATCACCAGGAGCATGTAAAATGTTTGCATCAAATCCTTCATTAGCAGTCTGTTCATTAGACACTTCGGGCTCAAGAACAACATGAGTTTGTATGTTTGCACCGGAAACTTGATTAGATACATTTGAGTCAGTAAGTTCAATATTGATTGGGGGAGTTATAAAATAAGTAGAAATTGGTTTCATTTTCTCATAGATTCCCTACATACAACAGTTTTACAACACCGTCAGGTTTAACTATTGGCCAGAAATTGAAGAGTTGAATTAGATATAATCAGGGATGTGATGTACCTGCTCGTTGCGCATGCTACTCTTGCAAGTTGCGACTGTCCGTTTGCGCAAGCTCGATGCCATGCCCGTGCTGCCGCCGCTGCCTCCCATGCAGGCTACACCCAGGGTTGGATCTTCATCTTCTTGTCCTTCCGTTCGCTTGAAGCCCGGCGACCGCCCTCCAACGAGGGCGCGAGGAAGTGTTGTGCCGGTCTGTCCAGTGGTGGCTAGGTTAGGAGCGAACCAGACTAGAGGCTGGAGCGAATTAATTGGGATTTTTCCTGCTTCCGATCGATATGGGAGGCGCTCGTTTGGGCCGCGAGCCTGCTATAGGGACTGCCTTGCACTTATATTATTGGCCCATCCAAATTGAAACATGTTTCTTCATTTTTTACATTGCCTGCTCGTGCATTGGGACGAACGAAACTAGCATGGGCCAACCTGGATGACTCAAACTAGGTGCACACTTTCCAGCCACCTGAGGCGGCCTCCCATACCAGCCACTATGATGGTGTCGCCCCTTTTTGCGTGTATGATTGGGTAGTGAAAAATATTCCAGTGGCGCTTTTGATTTACCCACAGAATGGTTGAATTGTTTGTTTATATGAACTGAGTTCGCCAATAATGTGAAGGATGCCAGTCTTTTCATCCTATTGTAGATTGCTTAGATCTCGATATGCCAAAAGTAATTGCATGAAATATACAGTAAAAGCCAGTGTGATATGTGTGGCTACAACTAGTCTGACTACACATTCTCATATAACATATCAGGGACGCACCGTCTTACCAGATTAACAATTCGTCTTACCAATGCAGTGTGGGAAGAAAGAAGTATTGGGACTGCGTATCCAAGCAATTGATGCCATGGACTCCTTTGTACAACCTTGTAAGCAAAAAAGAAGTTGCAGTGTGCCTGTACAAAGAACTAGCATAAGTTCAGTTACCTGATTCTCGGAATTTTAGTTAGCCACTTATTGCAAAATTGTTCAATTATGTTGCTTGGCTTAATTTAGTTTGCTACTGATTACATAATGCCACAGCCTGTTAATCCTATTGTAGACTACGCTTATCTATGTGTTTGATACTTACTGTTAAGAAGTACATGTTTGCCTTAACTTAAATAGCTACTTGTTTGTTTAACTGCTTTGTTGCTGCAATAGCGGGTTACAATGATGTTAATAACTACTTTTTAGCATCCAATTGAAACTCTTTAATTCCTTGTTTGTTTAACTGGTTTGCTATTATAACTCCCAGTTGAGATGTTTTGCTAACTTCAACTTTTCTGAATCCAATCGGAACTTTAATGGCAAAATAGGTTAGCCCAAGATCAAAGAGCAAGGTCCCCATGGACGTTACATCATCCCACAGCAGTGGCACCGGCCCAATCGTGCATTATGAATTGCCAACTGCTGATGCTCTAGAGGCTAAACTAGTGGTAGAAAGAGATTCTGCTTCTGCACTTAAAGAAGAAGTTGACATGTTGAGGAAGCAAATAGCACAATCAAAAGCAATACTCAAGAGAACCATTAAATATTTGGTGGATTTCAAAATGAAGCAAGCTGAGACTGACCAGATTGTTAAGGTCCTGAAGGAAAAAAGGAAATTAAATTCCTACTTGGTAAATCATAGGTGAAATGTTCTTTCCATCGTTAAATAACCTTTGTTTTGTTTGTTCATGTAATCAATTAAACCATTTGTTTTAGAGATCATGTAATAATTGTTTTTTGTTTTTTGTTTTTTCGTTTGTAATTTTATTTGAGCACAAGTCTGTATTAATTGATAAGACTCGGAGACATTTCATTTGGATTGCTATGCCAGACCTATAAATATGCCAATCGGGCTGAATGTGCATTCAGCAATAGTAGTAGTATAGATGGACCATAAGTGGCACGCATCGGAAAGGGCCAAGATGCTGGCTAAGAAAAGGATGTTGTTGTAGCCAAAAAAAGTAAAGCGGCCTGGCTTATGTATGTTAGTTGATATTAGTGATCAATATATATAAGTGTTTATATGTCTGTTAGTTTTGTACATTCTTGGTTGATTGGCTTGGTATTTGAATCTTGATGCATCGCTTGTGTACATATACACATTATGTTGCGTGTGACATTTGAGTTGGACATGAAGTGTTCCAAATATTTGAATTCACCTTAAACTGGATTCTATCTTCTGAATTTGAGTATCAGCATTTGTAAACCATATTCATATATGACAGTGGAATACATCTTTGTCATCCTTTTGAAGATATATAAAAACACATAGAATGATTTATAAAGATTCATATAGGAATACAAAATGGATTCGAATTTAGTTGCCAGGGTAAACATGGATGCTTATTGTCCCAAAATTCAAAAGAAGCGGCAAAATGCCCACTCCCATGTCGGCTGCCTGATGCCAAGTGTTTGGGTGATGGAAATTACTGTCTACCCATTACACGGGCAATCCATCGGCCCGATTTCCACTGCTCTAAATAGGGGTAGGTTAGTAACTTCAATTACACGTGACACGACTACCTCTGAGCCCATTCCGACACGGTGGGCGTCAAACATGGGCAGCAAAACACATTTGATTCAAGCTCGTCCGAAAGACCTCTGTTTCTCCCTCCATTCCCCATTCATACACGGTGGGTGGCAAAACAAACTCGACTTGGCCGAAATCGATGTAGGCAAATATTTTCAATAGGGGCAGGTTTGTAATTTCACTCAGACCTGACAAGACCTCCCTACCTGTCAGCCCCGTTTATATATCATGGGTGCCAACCATGGGCACCAACCACCCTCTCCTCGCCCGAAATTGCTCTTGGCAAATATTGGCGAGATGCAAGATTACCGTCCTATCCCCAACCGACGAGACGTCCAAATTTTAAACAGGGGCTAAGTTCATGACTTTCCCATATTTCAGATAGGCGCGTCCCAAAAACATGGTTCCCCATACCTCTCCCTCCATTTTCCCATTCATACATCGTCCGCGCTAGAACACCATCCCCACGCCAGCCTCCGTCCACCACCCCATCCATCGCCGCCGTCCTCCACCACATCCATCGCCACCGTCCTCCACCATGCCAGAGCGCCTACCAAGACCGCATCGTCCACTGCTAGAGATGGACGTTTCTCATCCACGGCGATGGACCAATAGCCTTGCATCGCATCCTCTCGCTTCATCGGCGCCGTCGTCCTCTTTGCCGGGGCCACTCACACGACCTTCTCTTCCACCGCTCGGAACAGACATTAGTCATTTTGGATTGTTGGTCGTAGTGACATTGACCCAGATTACTACTGCAAGCCAGGTTTGTTGACAATTTTACTTGTCTTTCTTACTCATTCGATATAATATCCAATTATTCACGTCGATTGGTTGCAGACAATAAGTGGTAGACAAAATTCTTCATTCAGATTTTGGACGGTCTCTTACTGCAGTTACAATTCTGCATACTTGTCCTAGTAACCTCACAAGCAAATGATTGATTCACTACATCTATGCTTGCCTTGTCATATTTGTTGTCAATATTCTTTTAGGGTGGACCACCCTGTTTCTAAATACTGGAACCGTAGACATGAGTGAATAGTATTTCTCTATGTGATCTCTTCCATCATGTCTGGGCAATGAACACTGCATTGTATAGAAAGAAAGTGGCATTTCCAGCTTTTACATAGGTTTCGATATTTTACATGGAATACAATCTGCCTACTTGCTTTGTGTTGCACTACCAACACTCCACCCATGAAGCTAAACATTATGGCACTCATAATTCCTTAGTTTATTTGTTCAAATACAAATTTCATATGATTCTAATGTTCCTACTTCAGTTTTGAAATGTGTGTCTGCCTGTTATAGAGAAATAAGGGGTTTGTATTTCTGTGTGTGGTCTGGTCAGCATGGTTGGGGGTGAACTTTGCATATGCAGGGGTTTATAGGGAGACACTCTTCGAGTTGAATCCACAATGCTTTCCATAGATAATCTGACTACTTTTTATGTTTTCATGAATCTCAGATTCTGTCACACCCTGATTTTCAGGCCACTACACTCAAGCTAACAATCATGATAAAATGTGGTTTGACAAAAACTTTTGAGTGTTTTGGACCTTGCCTTGATTGAATGTTCGACTGCTGTTTACAAGTGCTCTAAAAATCAAATAAATTCTCCAACCCTTATACTCCTTACCCTTGATCCAAAAACCTTGACCAATGATCATGCCATGTGTATAGGACATAAAAATAAATTCTTACAAAAATAATTTGGCGAAATAGTATTTTCAAAAAGTAGTTATCCAAAAACCCCTGAATTGAGATTTGCATTGCAAGTACTTAATTAAGGGCAGTAAAATTCCTTCCAAAAATACATTTGACTCCTATTAGGTATAGGACTACCAAAAACAACAAAAATATAATTTTAAAAGTTATTTTCCTATTTTATTTAAAAGCTTTTACTTAAGGCCAGAAATGGTCTTTATTAGGGAAATATCATTTTATTGTTTCAAACATATTTGACAAAAACCTAGGGAAACTCAGTGGACATATATTGTCCATATATAAGAGTTTCAACACATGGTCATGTTCAAAATATTGGTCAAATCCCTCAAAAACACTTTCTGGATATTTCAAGCTTTTGAAATATTTACAAAGTAAATATTCTCCAAAAATTCCAAGAAAATTCTATCATGTCACATATGACATTCTGGATGATCTTGACAAGTACCATGTCATGGAGAATAGCATAACCCCATGAAATCCCCTCAAAACCATTTCTGTCCATTTTGAAGTTTGAGCAACTTTACATTGCCAAACATGTCCAAATGCTCTCAAACCTTGTGAACATGCTCAAATGGTCTAATAACTCATCTAGACCAAATGGCACAAGTTGGAGAACAAGTTAACTTGATTAAAGTGCCCCAAAACCCTTCCTGTCCAGAACCAAATTTGAACAACTCTACATTGGAAACTTTCTCCTTTTGATCTCAACTTTTGAGGACATGTTCATAACCTCAAATGATGACACTACACCAAGTGGTGCATCAAGGAGAATAGGTTTGCATGACTAAATCTTAGGAAGTCCATTTCTGCTGATTGCTAGGGTTTACAAAAGTTGCATTGGCAACTTTGCCCAAATGGACTCAACCTTGGTGTAACCTATTATTATCTCATGCCATTTGACCCTGTCAAGCCTCATGACAAGAGGAGTTCATCTTCTTGCCCAAACCAGCAACAAACACCTTCTGCCATTTTACTAAAACCCCTGTTTTGACCACTTCCACTCTTCTCCAGGGCCTCAACTTTTTACCACAGCCCCACCTAGACCTCTTCTACCTCCAGTAGCAATGGATGCATCTCAGATCAATAATTGAGGGGTGAAACCTCCTCTTTTACCTCTCTAGACAGCCCTTGCACCCCTCTTTCTCACCTTCCTCCTCACTCCACTGGCCACCCAGGGCATCTAATGCCCCTCCCCCATTCTTTACTCCTCCCTAGAGCTACCAGACATGCTTGGCCGTGCCCACTTTGCCAAAAAATGGCATGCCGGCCATTTGGGCGCTCTGGAGCGTGCTATAGTGCGCTCCCGCACTGTAGCCGCCCCCTGCCAACCGCCTCCGGCCACCTCGGGCCTCCCCAGCGTGTCTCACGAGGCCGCCTCGGCGTCTGGGACACGGCAAGCTGCAGGCTTCCTCCTAAACCTCTCTCCTCTCCCCTCCACGACCGCACCCGAGCGCGTCCGTGGACGCTGCCCATGGTGCTCCGCGGCCACCCCCATTTAAGCCACCCCGATTCTTTCTCTCGCCTCGGTTCGAACTTCCTCTCTCCCGTGCACCTCTCAGACACCCCCTCACTCCCCCTCGTGCCCTCCTGCCCTCTCCATGGCCACCATGTTCGCCATCGGCTTCCACTTTGCTCCGGCGAACCAGAGCCCCTCCCCCTCTCTTTCGATCTCCAGGAGAGCCTCCGCTAGGATACGGAGCTCCCCCGCTCTTCTCCGCCTCGTCCCGTGCCTCGTGGTGCCGGTGCCGCCAATGCCTGATGAGGCCGTCCGCCACGACCGTC
This sequence comes from Triticum timopheevii, assembly GCA_963921465.1. NCBI lineage: Eukaryota > Viridiplantae > Streptophyta > Magnoliopsida > Poales > Poaceae > Triticum > Triticum timopheevii. The sequence goes on along the minus strand of OY997262.1, from coordinate 270,731,493 downwards.
GCCGGATGTGCTCCGGCCATCCCCTGCCGTCTCCGAGGGCTCCCCCTGACGCGCCTCTTCCCGGCGACCCCTCCGGTGGCCGGAGCTTGGCCAGGGGTGGCCTGTGCCACCGGGGGCAAGCGCCGGCCGGCGCTCAACCGCGGCCTTGATCCCCTCTGTCACGGGCGCGGGAGGAAGGAGACGACCCTGCGAGTGGGCCCCGCGGGTCAGCGACTCAGCCGGCGGGCCCCGGCGTTTAAGTGGAGGCGGGATCTGGGTTAACTGTCTCCCCCACAGGGAAGCGTACTCCGCTAGTCCGCCTTCGGCGTGGCCCTCCTTAGCCGCGTGGCCATGCAGCTGGGCCATCCCAATGCGCTGTGGCGCTATGCTGCGCTCGGTGCGCAGTATAGGTATAACCCCCCTTCCTTTTTCTTTTTCTTTTTCCAGAAACTTGTAAAATCTCCCAAATATTCATATTACCTCCAAATTTGATGATTCAAATTTCCAGTAACTCCATAAATCATGATCTACCAGTTGGTGCAACATGCACATTTTTCCAGAGACTTTTTCTTCACAAACATTTATCAAATCTTGTTTTTCCATTTATGTACTGAACTTTAGAAAATCACAGAGAGCCCATTTTTGATCCAAATTCCATGGTTCAAACTCCTAGATGTCTATAAGTTTAGAACTTAGTTTTTGAACATTTTTACTAATACTTTCTGTATCACCTCAAATAATGGTCTATTTCTTCATGTATAGCCAACTTTGCAAAATCATAGGATATTCATTTGAACTCCAAATCCAGAGAAACCAACTCCTAGGTGCTTCTAAAATCATGCTTTGTCAAATGGGTGCCTCTGCTCATTTTTGAAAATAATGTTTCTGTACACTTCTTGCAAATCCATTAATCCCTTGACTCCATCATATTGAAATGTTCAGAGATGTCCATTGATCAAATCCCAATGAAACCACTTTGGTCATCCCTCATATGACCAGAGGTATCCTAGAAAAGTCCAACCCACATTTTAGAGCACTTTTATTTTTTCCTTGTTGTGTTGCTTATTATGATTGTTTCCAATGTTAGTTGACGAAGTAGACGGAGTACTTGGAGAAGGACCAGAAGGCTTGAAGACTCTAAGGAACCAGGCAAGCTGCCCTTTGACCATGTCTATGAAACCCTTTTTATGCATGTCATATAGCACATATTGTTGTTGCAACGGAATCATGATGAGTTAGTAACCACTTTGATGGGTTGCCACCATTACTTCCTCATTGATACTTGAATTGGGCATGACCCTACCTTCTTATGAGGGTTATGCCGGTGGGAGTAGATAGGATGCTAAAGTAGATGCTACGCAAAAAGGGACGGGTATATGCATAGGGATGGAGACAAAGTATTTTCAAAAGACTTTTCGGAAACCCCGTCGGGTGCCACTTATGCCCGAGGGAGATGATGAGTTGGGTAGCCACTTTATGACGAAGTGGTGTACAGAGGCAAGTGTGTGTTGTTTTCCAAAATGGATTGGTTTAAGTTGCGACCGTTATTCCAACCTTACATGCGCAACCACTCTACCCTTATATTGGAAAGGGCATTATTGATTACCTAGGTCGATACTAGCTTGGAGCCCGCATTACTAGTGATGGGGGAGAGTTGGTGCTCTCTCTCGGGACGGGGTCGTGCCAGGTAGGGCGGCCAAGAACATTTTTATGGGGCACCGGACACACCGTTGGTACCCCGTGCCAGTATGTGATGAATATGGGAGCAATGCTCCACAATTTTAAGATGTGAAATGTTCGGCACGGGGGTTACTACCAATCGAGTGGACTCCATGTTAGTGTCGTCTAGGGAAAGGTAGTGATCGGGTGGTTAACCTGGGTACTTGAGGTATCGCGGGTCGTGGATGACACGGAAGTTCCCCGGATCTGGTGGGTAAAGTGTGCAACCTCTGAAGAGTGTCAAACTATTCGAATAGCCGTGTCCACGGTCAAGGACAGTCGGGTAACCGCTCTTGGGCTACGTCCACATGTTTACAAACCAGTGTGTGTGTGTTTGGATAAGTGGGGAGAACTATTTGGGTCATGTCAAAGGACTTGACATGATTGAGTTGGGTTGATGCCCACTCTATTTATGTTGATATCTGTAACCTATCCTCATGGTTACCTGAATTCTCCTGATGCATGTATTACAAGTTGTTGAGCATGTCATTGCACTCAAAACTAGCTTTCTGCAAAAATTTACCTATATCATGCATTGTTGTATCTTGAACCAAAACATGGGTTGCTTGCGAGTACATTCAAAGTACTCATTGGCTTGCCACTAGTTATTTTATTGGCCAGGCATGAAAGAACAAGATATAATGAGGAGTACCTTGGTGAGGAACATGCGAGCTAGGACGCTTCCCAGTCAGAATGCCTGTAGGGTTAAGGCAGATGGCATGGGTCCAAGTTGTTATTGAAGATTTCCGCTGCGATGATACACTCAAGACTTGACCATAATGGTCCTACTTGTGTAATATGGTATGTATGGATGTAAGCCTCTTGTTATTCAGCTTCTGTGTGTTCAGTGAGCATTGATCTCTGGGATCACTGTACACGTGCATTCGGTGATCATGACTTATGAGTCGGGGTCCCCACAAATTCTGAACATCATCATAATGATTATGAGCTTGCGTGCATGAAAAGAATAAAGCAGAACAATGCCATGGCTGTCAAGCTTGGCATTAAGGGACTGAAATCAAGTCTGGATGCAATGCAATGCAAATGCTCTCCACCTATAGATTTATGCTCAGAATATGATCCTAACAGTGATTCTGAGCTAGAGGGAGACTAAGTCAATGTAGCTCCCTAGTGGAGGAGTCAGAGGAAGATGCCCTATCTTATTCACCCATCAAGGTGCTTGCTCTAACTTTCCAAGGTTACATTGGTCGCACATATCTTGCAACTGATGCTTTGCATTGCCTCTACTTTGTTGAACTGCCATTAGCTTAGTTTACACATCGTGTATGTGAATACACCCTGCCTATCCATTTTTAGTACATATTCCATCTGTCATCATACCATATTTATCCATTCAAATGTTGTTCTTGTGTATCAGACATTCAAAAGGAAGAGGGCGATTGCTGACCGGGGAGGAGCACAAGCAAAGTATTTGGAAAAGGTAGTGGCACCTGATAAATCAAATAGCCCATTAGGTGTAGTTGCAATATCACCTGAACCACAAAATACCCCAACTCTAGCAGACTCTAGCCCTACTACACTGGTCATTTCCGATGCCCCAACTCAGCAGACCCCAACTGCAGCAAACAGTCTGATTATGCCAGTTGACATAGCACCAGCTCTACGATGCAAAACCTCCATTCCAGCAAAGAGTACACCAAATCCAGTTGCCAAATCCCTTTTTGAACCATAGACAGCCCCAATTGCAGTAAATAGGACCCATGTTCCATTTCTTCCCAGTTTAGAAGACGAAGCTTATGTTGTTGTCAGGTACTTTGTGCGCATCTTTCCTTCATGGAAATATTATACCGCAGACACAGAACAATTTCCAGTCTTCCTCCGCAACTTACGCGTAAGTAATGTACTAATGTTATTCATGGTCATTACTGCATATGTTTCTGCTGACAAAAGACACAAGATTTCATTCTTTTAAATAGGCGAGGAGCAAACTAGATTGTGAAGACGAGCAAGGGTTGGTTGCGCTTTTCAAGCACTCGTTTATGAAGTATCATTCCTACCCGAGGCAAGCGCACTTCGATGGCAAGCCTCTGAATGAAATTTCTGTAAAGTCTCCGGTGCTGCATTTATCCGACGGTGACTGGAATAATCTTGTTACACATTGGTCTCGGCTGCAGCGTATGGTACTATCTATGATATCACATCACAATTTGAACTACATTTCTGTATTTGGCTTAATGTCTCACTTGTACGAAAACTGTTAGCAGAAGAACATTCGTTCTCAAGGGACCACATAATCTCGCAACTATACTGCACACTGCATTGCTCTTGTGAGTACCTCTTGCCCTGTATGACCATACTTACTTTCATAGCTGTTTGATTATGTAGCATCACTTCACATGTTAGCCTCATAATCATCCATTTGGTGGACATTATAAGATCTGTATGGACTCTTACATAAATTTAGAATCAACCTAATGCTTTTGAAGAGGTTTAGCTCTGTAGTCCTCTTATAAGGACTGAACATGGTCTATCATTGTACTTACATTAACAGCTACTCCCTCCATCCCATAATATAAGAACATTTTGTACAGTACACCAGTGTTCAAAACACTCTTGTATTATGGGAAGAGGGATCGGTTCATTGTGTAGCATTCTGCATCTTATCTCCCTCGTCCACCATTTACTAAAAAAGATCAGATATATATTTAATCTTACCAACAAGTAGAATACACAAACAATGCCAGTGCAGAAGTGTAGCCCATTGCTCTTGTCAGTACATTTTATCTTGTAACGCTTGTACTTCCAGGGATTGGTAGTTGATTATGTAGCATCAATTTGCATCTTATCTTCATTATCCTCTATCCCTTCCAGTATTATCATATCTATAATTACTCTCTACAAAATTTAGAGTACATGCAATGCTTATGAAGAAGATTCTGTGCTGAAATTCTTGAGTTATCCTTCCCTTGACATGGAGAAGGGCATTATAAAGCCGGTGTTAACTGTTAATGCAAGTCAGTCCTTCAAAAGCCTTTATCCTCAACTGCTGTTTAATTTGCTCATACTCCCTATCATTTACTGCTGTTTAGTTTGTTGTTTCTACCAAAATGCATGTTCGCAAGAACCTTAAGTTCTAAGTTTTACTTGTAAAACCAAATTCCTTATTCATACCATGCACATTACTTAATACTCCCTATATGTATTCTTGTTTTTGTGGATCTATAATCCAGTGTGTGGTGAAGCAGCCCACGTTTGCGCCTTTTCATCTCCTATTTTATCTTACTGATGTGGCTGATGATATGAACAACATGCCATGCACATTAACCAAAATAGATACAATGATTTTCTTTGCCCTTCATCTATGCTTATTATGTTGACATGGTAATCCAGTAGTGTGGTGAAGCTCCCCGCATTATGAACAATGCCAAATTATGCTATTGATATTATGAGCTTACTCTTTATTTTCTAATTTGAAATTGGATGGAATTGACTGAAGGAAATATGCCCTAGAGGCAATAATAAAGTTATTATTTATTTCCTTATATCATGATAAATGTTTACTATTCATGCTAGAATTGTATTAACCGGAAACATAATACTTGTGTGAATACATAGACAAACAGAGTGTCACTAGTATGCCTCTACTTGACTAGCTCGTTGATCAAAGATGGTTATGTTTCCTAGCCATATACATGGGTTGTCATTTGATTAACGGGATCACATCATTAGGAGAATGATGTGATTGACTTGACCCATTCCGTTAGCTTAGCACTCGATCGTTTAGTATGTTGCTATTGCTTTCTTCATGACTTATACATGTTCCTATGACTATGAGATTATGCAACTCCCGTTTACCGGAGGAACACTTTGTGTGCTACCAAACGTCACAAGTAACTGGGTGATTATAAAGGTGCTCTACAGGTGTCTCCAAAGGTACATGTTGGGTTGGCGTATTTCGAGATTAGGATTTGTCACTCTGATTGTCGGAGAGGTATCTCTGGGCCCTTTCGGTAATACACATCACTTAAGCCTTGCAAGCATTGCAACTAATGAGTTAGTTGCGGGATGATGTATTATGGAACGAGTAAAGAGACTTGCCGGTAACGAGATTGAACTAGGTATTGATATACCGATGATCGAATCTCGGGCAAGTAACATACCGATGACAAAGGGAACAATGTATGTTGTTATGCGGTCTGACCGATAAAGATCTTCGTAGAATATGTGGGAGCCAATATGAGCATCCAGGTTCCGCTATTGGTTATCGATCGGAGACCTGTCTCGGTCATGTCTACATAGTTCTTGAACTCGTAGGGTCTGCACGCTTAACGTTACGATGACAGTTATATTATGAGATTATATATTTTGATGTACCGAAGGTTCTTCAGAGCCCCGGATTTGATAACGGACATGACGAGGAGTCTCAAAATGGTCGAGACATGAAGATTGATATATTGGAAGCCTATGTTTGGATATCGGAAGTGTTCCAGGTGAAATCGGGATTTTACTGGAGTACCGGGAGGTTACCGGAACCCCCCGGGAGGTTAATGGGCCTTAGTGGGCCTTTACGGAGAAGAGGAGAGGCGGCCAGGGATGGGCCGTGCACCCCTCCCCCCTAGTCCGAATAGGACAAAGAGAGGGGGGCCGCACCCCCATTCCTTCCTCTCTCCCTCCTCTTTCCCCCCTCCCAAGTCCTAATCCAACTAGGAAAAGGGGGGAGTCCTACTCCCGGTGGGAGTAGGACTCCTCCCGGGGCGCCTCTCCCCTTGGCAGGCCGCACCCCCCTTGCTCCTTTATATACGGGTGCAGGGGGGCACCTCATGGACACGACAATTGATCGTTTGATCTTTTAGCCATGTGCGGTGCCCCCCTCCACCATAGTCCACCTCTCCAATACTGTAGCGGTGCTTAGGAGAAGCCCTACGTCGGTAAACATCATCATTGTCACCACGCCGTCGTGCTGACGAAACTCTCCCTCAACACTCGGTTGGATTGGAGTTCCAGGGACGTCATCAGGCTGAACGTGTGCTGAACTCGGACGTGTCGTACGTTCGGTACTTGATCGGTCGGATCGTGAAGACGTATGACTACATCAACAGGGTTGTGCTAACGCTTCCGCTTATGGTCTACGAGGGTACGTAGACAACACTCTCCCCTCTCATTGCTATGCATCACCATGATCTTGCGTGTGCGCAGGATTTTTTTTGAAATTACTACGTTCCCCAACAGTGGCATCCGAGCCAGGTTTATGCGTAGATGTCATATGCACGAGTAGAACACAAGTGAGTTGTGGGCGATATAAATCATACTGCTTACCAGCATGTCATACTTTGGTTCAACGGTATTGTGAGATGAAGCGGCCCAGACCGACATTACGCGTATGCTTACGCGAGACTAGTTTCACCGCCACGAGCACTAGTTGCTTAAAGGTGACTGATGGGTGTCTGTCTCTCTCACTTTAGTTGAACTAAGTGTGGTTACGCCTGGTCCTTGCGAAGGTTAAAACAACACCAACTTGACAAACTATCATTGTGGTTTTAATGCGTAGGTAAGAACGGTTCTTGCTCAGCCCGTAGCAGCCACGTAAAACTTGCAACAACAAAGTAGAGGACGTCTAACTTGTTTTTGCAGGGCATGCTGTGATGTGATATGGTCAAGACATGATGCTAAATTTTATTGTATGAGATGATCATGTTTTGTAACCGAGTCATCGGCAACTGGCAGGAGCCATATGGTTGTCGCTTTATTGTATGCAATGCAATCGCCCTGTAATGCTTTACTTTATCACTAAGCAGTAGCGATAGTCGTAGAAGCATAAGATTGGCGAGACGACAACGATGCTATGATGGAGATCAAGGTGTCGCGCCGGTGACGATGGTGATCATGACGGTGCTTCGGAGATGGAGATCACAAGCACAAGATGATGATGGCCATATCATATCACTTATATTGATTGCATGTGATGTTTATCTTTTATGCATCTTATCTTGCTTTGATTGACGGTAGCATTTTAAGATGATCTCTCACTAAATTATCAAAGAATAAGTGTTCTCCCTGAGTATGCACCGTTGCGAAAGTTCTTCGTGCTGAGACACCACGTGATGATCGGGTGTGATAGGCTCTACATTCAAATACAACGGGTGCAAAATAGTTGCACACGTGGAATACTCATGTTAAACTTGACGAGCCTAGCATATAACAGATATGGCCTCGGAACACGAAGACCGAAAGGTTGACCGTGAATCATATAGTAGATATGATCAACATAGTCATGTTCACCATTGAAACTACTCCATCTCACGTGATGATCGGACATGGTTTAGTTGATTTGGATCACATGATCACTTAGATGACTAGAGGGATGTCTATCTAAGTGGGAGTTCTTAAGTAATATGATTAATTGAACTTTAATTTATCATGAAATTAGTCCTGATAGTATTTTGCAAATTATGTTGTAGATCAATAGCTCGTGTTGTTGCTTCCCTATGTTTTATATATGTTCCTAGAGAAAACTAATTTGAAAGATGATAGTAGCAATGATGCGGACTGGGTCCGTGATCTGAGATTTATCCTCATTGCTGCACAGAAGAATTATGTCCTTGATGCACTGCTAGGTGACAGACCTATTGCAGGAGCAGATGCAGACGTTATGAATGTTTGGCTAGCTCAATATGATGACTACTTGATAGTTTAGTGCACCATGCTTAACGGCTTAGAATCGGGACTTCAAAGACGTTTTGAACGTCATGGACCATATGAGATGTTCCAGGAGTTGAAGTTAATATTTCAAGCAAATACCCGAGTTGAGAGATATGAAGTCTCCAACAAGTTCTATAGCTAAAAGATGGAGGAGAATAGCTCAACTAGTGAGCATGTGCTCAGATTGTCTGGGTACTACAATCGCTTGAATCAAGTGGGAGTTAATCTTCCAAATAAGATAGTGATTGACAGAATTGTCTAGTCACCATCACCAAGCTACTAGAACTTCGTGATGAACTATAGTATGCAAGGGATGACAAAAACGATTCCCGAGCCCTTCGTGATGTTGAAATTGACGAAGGTAGAAATCAAGAAAAAGAGCATCAAGTTTTGATGATTGACAAGACCACTAGTTTCAAGAAAAGGGCAAAGGGAAAGAAAGGGAAACTTCAAGTAGAATGGCAAGCAAGTTGTCATCCCGTAAAGAAGCCCAATGCTGGACCAAAGCCTAAAACTGAGTGCTTCTACTGCAAAGGAAATGGTCACTGGAAGCGGAAATGCCCTGAATATTTGGTGGATAAGAAGGATGGCAAAGTGAACAAGGGTATATTTGATATACAGATTATTGATGTGTGCTGTACTAGTGTTTATAGTAGCCCCTGAGTATTTGATACTTGTTGTAACATCCCAAATTTTCAATTTGGAATGTTATACATAGATCATCATTGCATATCAGATTTTATTGCATTTTGGCTTGATCCGAGAAATTTCACGCAACTCAAGGGCCCACGAAGAGAGTTGGGAATTTCGTTATTTTCATATTTGGGTTTTCTCAAATTTTGAAAATAGGAACATTTGATTTTATTTATTTTATCTTCAATTATTTCTACTATGAAAATATGAGAGAGGGAATAATATGACTTTCCCAAAATAAAGAAATATTGAGGATTTGATAATAAAATCAAATAAGTTTTTATTTTGGAGTTTATTGCTATTTTATTTGAATTTATGAAAAATGCGCGTTTTTCAAAATTGCATTTAGGCCCCAAATAAATGTTCATCTTAACTGGCTTGATTTTAGAAGTCGGGGAAATTTTATTTCGGGATTTTTGGAGTCCGTTTAGTATTTCTTTTATTTGTTTTTCTGCGCGTAATGTTTAAATAAGGAAACTGACTTTGGGCCGAGTTCGGCCAGGACTCCGCCTGGCTGGGGCCTTTATAATGCGTCTCCCGAGCCCACAAGCCGCCAGCCCGCCCCGCCCCGAAACCCTAACTCTAAGCCGCCGACGCCCCGAATCCCGCGCCGCCGCCACCTGCCGCCCGGCCCGACCCTGCCGCCGACCCCGCCGCCCCTCGCCGGAGTAAGCCGCCGCCTCGCCGCCGACGGTTTCTCTCGTGAAAACCGTTCGCTTTTTCCGCCGGTTTTTCATTCGGTTTTAAAAAAAAACCTAGATCTGTTTTTTTGGTTTAGTTTATTTAGCTGACGTTCGTCCGTACGTTAGTTTTAACGAACAGCTTTCGCCGTTTAGCCGCAGACAGCGAACGTTCATTCATTAGGCTGTTCGTCAGTTTTCTTTTTTCCGGATTTTCCGCGATTATTTCTGATCGCGATTTTCGATCTGTTTTTCGTTTTAGTTTATCTTTTCACTCGTTTATCGGAATCAGACGATTCAAGCGCCTAGAGTTTCGTCTCGAAACCCTCTTTCCGATTAATCAACTCAAACAAGTTTTTGCTACTGTAAAATTTCACTTAAGTCCAGAATAGTAAATGAAGTTTGTTTCTTTCGCCGTTTGACTTTTGTTGCTTCGTTTGTTTTGATTCTTTTTGCAAACCGGAGTTCTTAAGTTGAACTTTCTGGTTAGATATTTTATTTGAGTTTTAAATGTGCAATAGATGAGTGCTTATTGTATGCTTGTTTGTTTGCGATAGAGTACCCGGAGTGCGTCGCTTGCTACTTCGAATCGCTAGGTTTCGCGGATCATCACCAAGGCAAGTAACACTTTGATCATACCTCTTTATTACCCAGTTTTATTGCATTAGATCAATCCTCAAACAATTGCTTGAGTAGGATCTGATTTAATATGTGGGTTTTGGGAAGTAGATGAGGTAGTACCTATTACCTGTTTTATTATCAAATCTTTGGGAGTTACTCTACGTTTGCTTATTATGCCATGCTATGCTAGTAGACGTGGATGGGGTGAGTGTATCCATGACAGATGTGAGTTTGTTTAATTAATGGTTTATTTAAGGTGGCAACTTTAATACACATCTGGGTGGATTGAGGCACCTGGGCATTCCAGCGATTGCCTGTTTTTTTAATGGACCGCCACCCAGGCTCGAAGGGATCATGAGATTATTCATGCTAGAAACTTCCGTGTGTAGCCACAAGCTACTATGGGCTCTAGCATAGTTGATTAAGTCATGCGAACTCTTACAGTGGTAGACTAGCAGATGTAGGGGAAAGTAGGTGTAACGGTCTACCCATCGTAAGGTGCTAGCACTTCTGAAAGACTATGTCTTGGTCATCTGTTTCTCAAACACCATGTAGTGCGAGAATCCCAACGGAGGAGATCGAGTCATGTGGGGAAAAGTGTGCAAATCTCTGCAGAGTGTATAAACTAATCATGGTTAGCCGTGTCCCCGGTTATGGACGTTTTGAGTATCTAGTACTTGGATTATCATGTGAATCTCATCATGTTACTTTAATTAATATTATTGGGTTTTAATGATGATGCTTAATTGGGATTGAGAATGTTGTCAACCATTCTCAATGTTTAACAATCACCATGATAGTTAAATAAAATTTATTCCTTTGCAGTAGGGAAAAATTGGCTTTATGCAAAAAAACCTGTAACCATAGAGCTTTCCACCAGCCATATATGCATGTAGTATAGTTTTATTCTTTCATTACTCTCCATGTGTTACATTGCCAGCATATTCCATGTGCTGACCCGTTTCGGGCTGCAACGTTCATGTTGCAGACTTTTCAGACGACGAGTAAGGTGCTTTTAGGTCGTGGTTCTATACTCAGTGATGCCGTTGGAGTTGATGGACTCGCTTATCTTCCAAGCCTTCCGCCGTTATCGTTGTTAGATGGCCTTAAGCCATATTTATTGTAATAAGTTCTCCTTTGAGACTTTCGATGTAATAAGTGTGTGATTGCTACTCTGTTATAAATCCTTCAAGTACTGTGTGTGTCAGCATTACTGATCCAGGAATGACACTAATACACAGAGATCAGATTGTTTGAGGTCTGGTCGCTACAAGATGGTATCAGAGCACACGCTGACTGTAGGACACGACCACTAAGCTAAAGCCCTAGATCACTACTCTCTCTTCTCATTTCTGACTCCTCTTCTTTTCTACTCTTTTAGGATGGCGGATGCAAGGAACAAGTTCACGCAATCGGATGAAGATACACCCTTTGGACGCCACTTGAAGGAATTCACTAGATACCTGAACATCGGAGTACCAAGCTTCACCGGGACCTACAACGCCACTTTACCTAAAGAGGAGCGCTGGATGATTCAAGTTCAAGTTCCAGGAAGAACGTTCATGCCAGTCACTGATCCCATAGAGTTTTCCTTTGATGCACCAACCTGGAGTCTAGGAAAGAGCATGGCAGTCCACATCACAATGGGACGTATTGGAGAAGTTTACCATGAGGATCTCAAGGATACAATCTACCAGATTTGTGGGCGCCGAGATGAGCAATGGGAGATGATCAGCACCAGGAAGGATAGATCAATTGCAGCTTTCATCCAGGAGTTAAACCAGCACATTCGACGTCAGGAGAACCAGATGTGCGTAGGCATGTTAGACCTGAATAAGGCCATGACCAAGACCACGGAGCTGGAGGAAGAACTCAAGTCTACACGCGATGGATATGAGGAGGAAATAGCAACACTAGTGGAGAAGAATGATGATCTGAAGAAGAAGCTAAGAGTGTTCATGGGATTTCCCACAACTGGAGGAGAAGATGATTGCACTTGTCCAGAGAACTACATCATCATCAACGACACCGACTCGGACCCAGCCGATAGCGATGATGACTATGTTGATGAAGCTGGAGTAGATATCATGGAGTCTTCATCGGAGCAGTTTTTCTAGTCGACCACCATAACAGTAGTAGTATTCCCCCATGTATCTAGTATAGTCCGAGCACATTTGTAACGATAGTTAGACCATTGTATGCCCTTGTTTGAATTGATTGAAGTGATATTGTTTGCTTTTGTCTCATGTGCATATGGGTAATGTTTTCCCTCTAGATCTCATTCTATTCTATATTCTCATCTTTTCTAAAAACCCTCATATGCCTCCGGGACGTGACAATGGATTCGCTTTCCCACCGGAGCTCACTCGGTTGATCCAGCAGAATGCGTTGATGCAGTTGCTAGTCCAGAATCAGAATCAGGGGAACAACAACAACCCACCACCACCACCACCTGTTGATCACTTAACCCGTTTTCTTAGGCTAAATCCACCGGTGTTCTCCAGTAGCACTGAGCCGATTGTTGCAGATGATTGGCTCCGCAAGACAGCAAGGGAGTTAACCACTGCAGGATGCACAGATGTGGAGAGGGTGCGCTTTGTCGCACATCAGCTAGAAGGACCCGCAGCATCATGGTGGGAGAATTTCACAGCCACTTATCCTACTGACACTGTCACATGGGATCAGTTTCAGCAGGCTTTCCGTACTGCCCATGTTTCAGCAGGAGCTATGGCCATGAAGAAGTGTGAGTTTTGCAACATGCGCCAAGGAGGACGAACAGTTGGCCAGTATGTGGATGACTTTAGTAAGCTAGCACGTTATGCCCCAGATGACGTTGCTACGGATGCAGCTAAGCAGGAGAAGTTCCTAGAAGGACTGAATGATGAGCTGAGCATGCAGTTGATGGTAGCAACCTTCAATATCTACCAGGAGTTGGTAGATCGTGCTCTTATGATTGAAGGGAAGCAGCAGCAGATTGAGAATCGTAAGAGGAAGTATGGACAAGGGAAGTACAATTCTGGAGGTCAGCGGAAACCACGTTTTACCCCGAAATCGGGAGGACATTTCTAGCATACCCATGGAGGAGGTAGCTCGCACAACCATAATGGCCCCAAGAATGGAAACGGGAATGGAGGAAGCAACGGCCAGAACCGTACCAACCCGTCAACCCCAGCCAAGAGAGACCCAAGCCAAGTCACTTTCTTTAAGTGCCAGAAGACTGGACATTATGCCAATGAATGTCCTGAAGCCCAGAATGGAAATGGAAATGGAAGCTCGGGGAAGAAGCCGAACCTTTTCAACAGGGGACAGGTGAACCACGTTAATGTGGAGGAGGTTGAAGCCCAGCCAGATGCAGTAATAGGTAAGTTTTGGTTAAGTCATTTACTGCAATCGTTCTTTTTGATACTGGTGCATCGCATTCATACATATCAAGGGGATTTGTGGATAAGTATAAACTGCCCACCAAGGTTCTTAGAACACCTATGTTAGTAAGCTCACCAAGAGTAGAGTATATGGCCAGTCGAGGATGTTTTCAAATGCCATTGAGTATAGGTAGGCATGTTTTCCCCTTGGATTTAATCATTTTGGAATCACAAGGCTTGGATGTAATTCTGGGTATGGATTGGCTGTCAATGTATGGAGGCAACATCGATTGCGCCAGCAAGTCGATTTTGCTTACCACACCAGAAGGAAAAAGGATCAAGTATGTATCACGGCATGAGCCGAAGAGGACACAAGTAAATTCATTATCAGGAGTTGTGCAGGAGGAAGTACCAGTGGTGAAGGATTTCCCTGAAGTATTTCCCAAAGAGTTGCCAGGCATGCCACCGGATAGAGACATTGAGTTTTTGATTGAGCTTTTGCCAGGCACAGGGCCGATATATAAAAGACCGTACCGAATGCCCGCACAAGATTTGGAGGAGATTAAGAAGCAAATTAAGGAGTTATTGGATAAAGGCTATATTCGCCCAAGTTCTTCACCTTGGGGATCACCGGTGCTTCTAGTGGAGAAGAAGGATGGATCATTGAGGATGGTTGTTGATTATAGAGGAATGAATGAAGTGACTATCAAGAACAAGTACCCACTGCCAATGATCAATGCTTTGTTTGACCAATTGCAAGGAGCTAATGTATTTTTCAAGATCGATCTGCGATCAGGATACCATCAGTTGAAGATTCGAGAGCAAGATATACCTAAGACAGCTTTATCCACTAGGTATGGGCTATATGAGTATACCGTTATGTCATTTGGTCTGACTAACACACCTGCGTATTTCATGAACATGATGAACAAGGTGTTTATGGAGTTTTTGGATAAGTTCGTCGTGGTGTTCATTGATGATATTTTTGTTTACTCGAAGGATGAGGAAGAGCATAAGGAGCATTTACGTTTGGTAATGGAGAAGCTCAGAGAACATCAATTGTATGCCAAGTTCTGCAAATGTGAGTTTTGGTTGAAAGAAGTTGGATTCCTTGGACATGTTATATCCGGAGAAGGAATAGCAGTAGATCCCACCAAGGTTGTCACTGTAACAAATTGGGTAGCACCAACAACAGTTGGAGAGATCCGGAGTTTTCTTGGGCTGGCAGGATACTACCAGAGATTCATTGAGAATTTCTCGAAGATTGCAAAGCCCATGACGGAGTTGTTAAAGAAGGATACCAAGTTCAAATGGACTGAGGAATGTGAGGCCAGTTTCCAGGAGTTGAAGAAACGTTTGGTTACATCGCCAGTGTTGATTTTGCCAGATCAGCGCAAGGATTATGAGGTGTATTGCGACGCTTCACGTCGAGGACTTGGAGAAGTGCTTATGCAGGAAGGAAGAGTTGTTTCATATGCTTCTCGACAGCTTAAGCCTCATGAGCTGAATTACACCACACATGATTTGAAGTTAGCAGCCATAGTGCATGCATTGAAGACATGGAGACACTTTCTCATCGGAAACCAATGTCAGGTGTACACGGATCACAAGAGTTTGAAGTACATTTTCATGCAGAAGGAGTTGAATCTCAGGCAAAGGAGATGGTTGTAACTCATCAAGGATTATGATATGAGATTGCATTATCACCCCGGGAAGGCTAACGTAGTAGCCGATGCGTTGAGCCGTAAGAGCCATGTAAACACACTCAGGACCGGAGAGTTACCAAAGGAGTTAGCCGAGGACCTTCGCGAACTATGTTTGGAGATAGTTCTGAGAGGCTATGTAGCAGCATTGGAGATTCAGTCAACTCCGATAGATAAGATCAGAGAATCTAAGAAGGCTGACCAGGAGATTGCCTCTATAAAGGAGAAGATGAGCAAAGGAAAAGCTAAAGGATTTCGTGAGGATGAGCACAATACCTTATGGTTTGAGGACCGCGTTTATGTGCCCAATGATCCGAAGATCGGGAAGTTGATTCTACAGGAGGCCCATGATACACCGTACTCAATTCATCCAGGAAATACCAAGATGTATTTGGATTTGAAGGATACTTTCTGGTGGACCGGAATGAAGAAGGATATTGCGGAGTTGTAGTAGTTTGTGATGTATGTCAGAGAGTGAAGGCAGAGCATCAGAAGCCAGCAGGATTGTTACAGCCATTGCCAATACCCGAATGGAAGTGGGATAAGTTAGGCATGGATTTTATCATGGGATTGCCCAGGACTCGTTCAGGCTATGACTCGATTTGGGTTGTATTCGATCGTTTGACGAAGGTAGCTCATTTCATCCCAGTGAAGACCACCTACACCAGTGCTAAGTTGGCAAAGATATACATGAGCAGGATCGTATGTTTGCATGGAGTTCCGAGGAGCATTGTATCAGATAGAGGAACCCAGTTTACCTCAAAGTTCTGGAATCAATTGCACGAAACTTTGGGTACCAGGCTAGAGTTCAGTATAGCTTTTCACCCACAGACAGATGGACAGACCGAGAGAATCAATCAGATTTTGGAGGATATGCTGAGAGCTTGTGCGCTAGATTATGGATCTAGTTGGGACGATAATTTGCCGTATGCAGAGTTCTCCTACAACAATAGTTATCAATCCAGTCTAAAGATGGCCCCTTTCGAAGCTTTGTGCGGAAGGAGGTGCAGGACCCCATTATCGTGGGATGAAGTTGCAGACCGTCAGTTTTTGGACTGGATTTGATTAAAGAGTCTGAATGGAAGGTGAAGTTGATTCGTGGTTGGCTCAAGGTAGCCCAATCCAGGCAGAAGAGCTATGCAGATTCTAAGCGTAAGGAGACCGTTTACGAAGTCGAAGACAGAGTTTATCTTCATGTATCTCCACTTCAGGGAGTTAAGAGCTTTGGAGTTAACGGAAAGTTAGCGCCACGTTTTGTGGGACCTTATAAAGTTCTGGAGCGAATGGGAGAAGTTGCGTACAAATTGGATTTGGCCGAAGGATTGTTAGGAGTTCACGATGTGTTCCATGTTTCCCAGTTGAAGAACTGCCACACAGAAATGGTTGATATACCGCTGAGAGATACAGTGCCGCTGGAAGCGATTCAGTTGGGTAGTGATTTGACCTATGAGGAGAAACCGATCAAGATTCTTGAGTATGCACTACAAAAAAAATACACATCCATGACATTTTGGGCCGAACAATTTTTTTTTCTGTCATACATATGACACTTCTATGATGATAATTGTGAGAAAACCCGGTATCATCATAGATGTGGTGGGCTCCTACTTCTGTGACAAAAAATCATGACAGAAAATGGGCTTTTCATCCTGGGCGGGCTAGAGACGCAGCTGCATGACATTCTTTGGGCCGTCCATGACGGAAAAAACCGTGGTAGAAGCGAGGGGGAGGAAAATTTTGGGGAGTTGCCGGTTACGGTGGAAGGTCGGGGGCCGAGCGATGCGTGTTTCTCTCGTAAACGTACGCGCGTGTGTGCGAGGCGTTGGCTCTAACTGAACCCAAGCGAGGCGCTGGGCTCTAACTGAACCCGAGCGATTGCACTGCAGGATACGCGTTACTGAACCTGAGCGATTGATCGATGGCTGAACCCATGGAGCGATTCCTTCGCTACTGCTGCTAACTGAAGCCGATCGATTGGATGAACAGTGAGCGTTGCAGGGGGGTTGGATGAACAGTGAGCGGTGTCGTTGCCTCTAGATGAATAGGCCCCCGTGGTGTGGAGGGCTGGATGAACAGTAGACGGTGGAGGGGTGGCCGTGGAGGGGTGGTTGAACAGGACCCCGTGGTGTGGAGGGCTGGATAAACAGTAGACGGTGGTGGGGTGGTTGAACAGTAGTCGGTGGAGTAGCGCGCGATGGAGGCTGGATGAACAGGAGCCCGTGGAGGCTGGAGGAGGTCGACGGTGGAGATGGACAGTATCCCGTGGAGTCCCGTTTTGCGGTACACCACACCCCTCCCGATGAACAGGACCCCCGTTTCGACCGTAGGAGGTCCGTTTCCTCCGTTTTGCGGTACGCCACACCCCTCCCGATGAACAGGACCCCTGTTTCGACTGTAGGAGGTCAGTTTCCTCCGTTTTGCGGTACGCCACACCCCTCCCGATTAACAGGACCCCCGTTTCGACCGTAGGAGGTCCGTTTCCTCCGTTTTGCGGTACGCCACACCGCTCCCGATCAAAAGGACCCCCGTTTCGACCATAGGAGGTCCGTTTCCTCTGTTTTGCGGTACACAACACCCCTCCCGATCAACAGGACCCTGTTTCGAACGTAGGAGGTCCATTTCCTCCGTTCTGCGGTATACCAGGCCTCGTTTCCATCGCCTATTCCGTCCAAGCCCTCCCGATGAACGCGACCACGCATTTTGTCCCAACCCAGCCGGTTGGCTCCCCATGAACACGACGACGACGTTGTTTCTCCGTTCCGACCCAGCCATGTACGTATGCGCAAGTAGGCATTCGAGATCCTGCCCGTATGTACGTATGTGGCCGTATTTTCTTTCTTGCACCCTCGCCGCTGTACGTACGTGTACATACTACGTGCGCGCCTCTACTACGACATGCGTGCGCCTCTACTACGACACATGCATGCCTGTACATCGACCAGTATGTACGTACACGTCCGCGACCAGAATGACAATGCTACGTACGCTTCGACCAGGTGTGTCCCGACTGTCAGGCACTTCCTTGCGTGCGAAGATGTAGCTGGTGGGTCCCAGCAGTCAGGGGGGCGAATCGTTTTTTTTTCGGACGCACTTCCTTGCATGCGAAGATGTAGCTGGTGGGTCCCAACAGTCAAGGGGGTGAGTCATTTTTTTTTGCCCAGACGCACTTCCTTGTGTGGGAAGATGTAGCTGGTGGGTCCCAGCAGTAAGGGGGGCGAATCATTTTTTTGCCCGGACGCACTTCCTTGCATGCAAAGGTGCAGCTGGTGGGTCCTAGCAGTCAGGGGGAAACGTTTTTTTCGCAAAATACGATGGCCCGTTCGGTGGGTCCCCGCTGTCAGGTGGAGGAATAATTATTTTCTGCGTAATAAGGAGGCACTTCCTTGCTGCGGCCGTGGATCCAGCTGTCAGCCTCTCCACATACAGTCCACGTCCTATGGAAGTCGTTCCTTGACAACGTTGACCACGCCGTGCCGAGAGCACCAGGACGGTGGACGACGACGAGGCCTAGGAAGGGGACGACGAGAAGCCGGGGAAGACGCGGTAGTGTAAGCCCGCGCGGAGAGGAGTACGAGGGTTCACTGGTTCGGCTGCGGTGTGAGGCTGCCGTCGCCGCAGGGCCTGGACAGCGGTGGGAATAGTAGGGGGCGGTGAGGCCTCCGCGGCAGCACATCTGACCACGGGAAGCAGGAGCATGCGACACGACCTGGGCTGCTTTGGGCGGCTGGAGCAAGAAGACCAGAGGTTGAAGAAGCACTACGGCCATTGGATGGACATCGTACGGTCAGTGGAGCTAGAATCGTTTATATTGACTAAGTTGACAAAGCCCTCCGCCCCCGTCAACTTAGTAGGCCCACAAGTCAGCCTCCCACAAAGGTGGGTCCCAGCTAGCAGGGGGGCTATTCATTTTTTTGTGTGTAATAAGGAGGCACTTCCGGTGGGTCTGAGCTAACAGCAGGGGGAACGTTTTTTCGCGAAATACGATGGCCCGTCAGGTGGATCCCAGAAGTCAGGGGCAAACGTTTTTTCGCGAAATACTGGTGGCCCGTCCGATGGGTCCCCGCTGTCAGGTGGAGGAATAATTATTTTCCGCGTAATAAGGAGGCACTTCCTTGCGGCTGCCGTGGACCCAGCTGTCAGCCTCTTCACGTACAGTATTCTTCTGATGGAATTCGGTCATTGACCACATTGACCACGCTGCGCCGAGAGCACCACGGCGGTGGACGACGGCGAGGCCTAGAAAGGGGACGACACGGAGCCGGGGAAGACGCAGCAGCGGATGCCCACGCGAAGAGGAGTACGAGGGTTCACTGATTCGGCTGCGCTGCCATCGCTGCAGAATAATAGGGAGTGTGGGTAAGTGGAGTGCAGGGATGGCCTGGCCAATGGTGGGAGTAGTATGGAGGCGGTGAGGCCTCCGCGGCAGCACAGCCAGCCACGGGAGGCAGGAGCAAGCGGCACGACCGGCGCTGCTTTGGGCGGCTAGAGCAAGAAGACCAGAGGTTGAAGAAGCACTACGGCCGTTGGATGGACATCATACATTCAGTCGAGCTAGAATCATGCATATATTGACTAAGTTGACAAAGCCCTTCGTCTCCGTCAACTTAGTAGGCCCCGTCAACTTAGTGGACATCGTATGGGGAGTATTCTTTTTTTGGGCGTAATAAGGAGGCACTTCCTTGCGTGCGAAGATATAGCTGGTGGGTCCGAGCTGTCAGCGGCGGTAACGTTTTTTCCGTGAAATAAAGAGGACCTTTCGGTGGGTCCCAGATGCCAGGTGGAGGAATCATTATTTTGCGCGTAATAAGGAGGCATTTCCTTGTGTGCGGCCGTGGACCCAGCTGTCAGCCACTCCACGTACAGTCCACTTCAGATGCATGTCGGTCATTGACCACGTTGATCACGCCATGCCGAGAGCACTAGGGAGGTGGATGACGGCGAGGCCTAGGAAGGGAATGACAGGGAGGCAGGGAAGACTCGGCAGTTGTTTCCCACGCGGAGGTGAGTATGACTGTACGAGGGTTTACTGGTTCGTCTGCCGTCGCCGGAGATTAACAGTAGGTGTGGGACTGTGGGTGAGTAGAGGGATGGCTAGGCCCGCGATGGGAGTACGGTGGGGCGGTGAGGCCTGCGCGGCAGCACAGCCGGCCGCGTGGAGGAGGGAGCAGGCAGTCCCGCCGGCGCTTGTTTGAGCGACTGCAGCAAAAAGAGCGGAGATTGAAGAAGCATGACGGCCATTGATTGTACATCCAACAGTATACAGGCCATCTGTGGAAAGCCTCAAATCTGTGGAAAACTGCATATAGCCCATCTGCCATTATTTCAAATAGTTTACAGCCCATTTGCTAATTCTTACGGGTTTTTTGGAGCCCATATTCTTTTTGTTAGCATTACAGCCCATATTGTGGCCACGGTTAAAAAATTATATGAAATTTTGCATATGTCGGTGCGGTCTGAACTGTTTTTAATACCGAAATTTCGAGTCACATTCAGACTGATTTTAAAAATAAATGTATATCAATATAAAATCCAATAAATTGTCCATGCATAAAAATTCATGCAATTTAAAATCTCGAAATGAAAAAAAAAATGATATTTGAAACTAATTGCCGGTTTGATGTGTTTTAAAAATGTACATCCCATTTCTCATTACTGATAGGCCATTTTCTCGGCCAGTCGAATGAAGCTCTCCTCGTCTTGAAAGATTTGCAGCCCAACAGGCCTGATAAAGCTACTTACTTGACAAATCACAAAAAAAAACTGGGCTAGCCATTTTCAGAAAGAAAAAGAAACTACTGGGCTGGTCTGTGGTAAACATAAAAGAAAAGCCTGTCTAGATAGGCCAGAGTGTCCCGCACAGTCCAGTTGACACCCTGCTTCCGTCTCAAAAACAAATTAGATAAATGCCACTCCAATTATGGCGATTCATAAAAATGCCACTGCAATTTCCAAACTTTGAAAAATGCCACTGCAACTTTTGCAAACTTTGAAAAACGCCACTACAGTTTGCAAACTTTGAAAAACGCCACTCCAGACATCGATAAATGCCACTAGAAATGGCATGAAATGGCATTTTTCAAAGTTTGGAAATTGCAGTGGCCTTTCTCGGAGGCATTTATCAAATTAACACAAAACAAAAATAAATGGGCGAGCTGCTGGGTCCCTGGTGTCAGCCGCTCGTTGTGCAATTGTCTCGTTTATTGACTACATTGACAATGGCATGGGACCCAGATGTCAGAAATCCACTAGGAGGAGCCATTTTTTTATTGGCTTGAAATAAGGAGGCACTTGCTTGCGTACTACCATGACCTCTGCGGGTCCCTGCTATCATCCTCTCCACGTATAATCATCTCCTAATTGTGTACGAGTCAACTTGCTAGGCCCACAAGTCAGCCTCTAAACCCATGGAGGACAAATACAACCCATTTAAAAAAATAACAGCCCATTCCATATATTCAAACGGAAAGTTCAACATTCAGAGCAAAGTAACAGGTCTGAACCACATATAGAGTACTGAACTTCCACGTTGACAACCATCATAGCCAAGTTAACTATCTACTCCCACTAGACAAGTACTAACTTCCTCTTAGCTAACTAGACGATGTCGGCCGCCATCTGTGGTACATGCTAAACGCCAGCACCGGCGTCCTGCGCCTCGCCTCGGACTTGCAAGAGGTGCGATAGGGCCCGTTGCTCGCACGCATTGGCCCTTTCCATGCCGGCGTGGTCCACCGAAGCTTCGGCTTCCAAGCGGGAAACCCACTTGACGAGCTGGTAGTAAAAATCGGCGTCGTGAACGCGTGCGTGCCCGACAGCCTCTAGGGCTATTTGCCGGGCGCCGGCCTCCACGTAGTCGGCCCAGTTGCGGGCACTCTTCTCGTGTCTCTGAGCGTCGGTGCGCTGCTGCTCCATGTCCCGCTGGCGGCGCAAATCGGTGATACACTGCTCCTCCGCCAGGCGGTCGCGCTCCAACAACTCCTGCTCCTCCTCCATGCGGTCACGCTCCAACAACTCCTCGATCTGCGCATTGCCATCTAAAGACAGATAGAATGCCTCCTCCCTCCGTCTGCCTTCCGGTGAAAAACCTATCACTAGTTCCGGCGGTGACCGCCTCTGGCGTCACCTACCGCGGACGGGCGGGGGCATGCCGGACGTGGCGAGAGACGTCGGGCCGGTGGGGGCTTATGAGGATATGGCGAGTTGGGTCACGGTGGCACAAGAGAAGGCCGGGAAATAGTACTTATAGGGGGAAGGTAGCGCGACGGTCATCGGAATTCAATGCATAATGGCTTAGCGCGCCAGTTTGCCATGGAAAACTAGGGAAACTGAAATTATGACTGTGTCGTCCCGTCCCGTCTGGGTCGCACGCCGGCAGGGCGGTCAAACAAGTGCACTCGAATCATCTCCCTCCTTGTCAATAATGATTCCATGGATTTAAAAAGCCCGCAACAATTTAAGTGTATCTTTTTTCGTATCAGTTAGCTGCCTTAATTATGGCCGGCTACATGCAGGCACTCAGAACCGCTCGCAGGCAGTATGCGAAGCAGCATGCAACGAGTCGCAGCCGAGGGCATGCATGCAGCCACTTAAATCACTGAAATTAATTAGGCTTAAACTTCTGCATGCCGTTAATTATTGCCATGCCTTGGTCTTGCTGCTTTTCTCACGGGACTAATAAACCCGGATGGAGGGAGTACCTTGGTTGGTGAGAGGTTTGAATTAAGCCCTGCAAACCGGAAAGGAGGTACTAGTACGTGCATGATCCGCTATTTATTCGTGTAGGATCGAGTAGGTCGTTTCTTGAATTGAGCCCTACAAACCGGAAAGGAGGTAGTACGTGCGTGCTTCGCTATTTATCCGTGTAGGATCGATAGTGTAGCTTGTCAGTTTCTTCAGAGGTAGGCATTTTTATCCGTGTAGGATCGATACTGTAGCTTGTCAGTTTCTTCAGAGGTAGGCATACTTCGCATCTTGCATCACAAATAAAACTACCAGGAGCGCATTTGTAGGCTAGCTAGTGATTGATCAGTAACTTGTAAACACTGAGCGAACAGAAATAAGTAACTGTTAATGCATCTCAATGATTCACAGATCATATACAAATATGTAGCTCCAAAAGCAAAGATCAGCCACTTTAGATCTTGCGTCGCAACTAAAACTAACTAGTACGATTCCCATACATAAGATCAACATGTTAATGCATCTCAATGATTCACAGATCATATACAAATATGTCGCTCCAAAAGCGACGATCTAGAAAAAACATTTGTTCTTCCTACTAACATGGATGCTTCTATTGTCCAACATTTAGTACAGACTGAAAGACAAATTTGTTTGTGAAGTCTACAATTCCTCTTGCAAACGTAAGTGGTTTCACCAATAGCTGGAACCATGAGAATGAACCACACATGATGGAGGAACATCTACTGCAATATCATTTGGTCTTCTCTCGATCACACCGCGAGACTATTTTCGGAATACAAACTTTAACTTAGGCAAAATGATGCCCATTGTATAATCAGACCAAAGCAATGAAGCACCAACTGTTGACCAGTTAATAGTACAGTACTACTTTTCTGCAGTCCATGAAGTGACTATCCAATCTTTGTGTCTATTTTCAAATGGAACTGCATGCAGTGACTATACTATTCTCTTGTGCAGTTCAACCAAAATTGTGAACACTTTGTTTGTTTGCCAAATAGCAGCGGGCAAACATCTCTGTCTGCACAAATATCAAGCAGCTAGTAACATATCAAGCAGCTAGCAAACCACTAGTATTACTATCTAATGACAGTACAAAAAGAGTAGCAAGATAGTAGCAAACCATGTACCTTCGTAATGAACAGCTCATAGTGCCACCAATTGGATATAAAGGTTTGGAAAAAAACATGCTCCTAATGTTGAACTAGTTGGACTTTTTGTGCAGCTCCACTAAAATCGAGCATCCCTGTTTGCATAGATATTGAAAGTGTGATTACTATAAAAGTGGCACTAGTTGAAGCATAGACTCACAAATATAAGCATTCCAATTTCTTAATGGGAAAAGGTAGCAAGACTGTTTCTAACAACCTGTTTGAAGGAATAAATAAAGCAACAGCGGCTGATGTCAGGAAGGCATACATAGTTTTGTCTAAAAAACTGAGCCATTCCTGACCTTTCCTCTTGTTTTAAGTAAATTTTGTGCAGTTCTACTAAAATAAAATGCCATCACCGCCTTGACAATTCAGTGACACTGTACAAAAGGAAATGACTTAACATTACATCATGATGTCAGGTATGTAGTCGACAGGCATTAGAGACAAACATACAGAGCTACTCCGATAACATAATGAACATTAATTTTAACAAAGGTGTGACTAGCTTTACCGGGATAATTTGAGTGAACTCTACACCATTCGAATACTACAAATATACACTAATCCAGTGGCTAGTGCAATAGTAGAGTAGTTAGTTTATTATAGGGTACAGTACAATGGTTTTACTGAACAGATTTCAATAAACTCTAGCACTGTAAGGTTTCTATAAGAATTAACAATACAAATGTAAAGGTAACAAGTTTCAGCATTGGTATACTAGTGGCATTAGACAAAATGTAAAGGTAACAATACATCCACAATCAACAGCTAACCCTGAAATAATCCAATGACATTAAATGGCATTGCTTAAATTTATCGGTGGCATTAGACTGAGAGCGGCATTAGTTATTAAATGTGGCTTCACTTTAGCAGTAGCATTGCTTGATTTGACTGCTGGCGTTCTACTAATAGCAAAAAAAGTGGCAATAAGAGCATGGGAGGCCCATTCGGACAGTGGGCGCACCAGTATGATGTACCTCCACGGACGCAGAGTGGTGAGGGAGGTATGGTTGCCCAGAGCAACAAATATCCAGGCAGCATATGTGGATTACGTCCCATTTTTGTTCTCTTTAGCCACCTTTTTCCTATGTGAGGACAACAAACCGATCAACCTGATCATTCTCTATTGCGTTGTCATGCCTTTCTACCCTTCTTCAACCAAAAGACACGAGACTCGTTCCTTAGCTACTGATTTTCCCCTTTTCAACCTAGATGCGGGTTCGATGCCTACTCTCTTAGACAATACAGTCTCCCTTCCTTTTCTTATTCAACCCAGACATGGATTAATCTGCATGAAGTAGGGTTTCCTTTAATAGTGCAAATTATGGTTTTCGTCTGTGTGGCGAGCAGAGCAGAGGATAGCAAATTGGGAAGATGGTGGAGTGGAAAAAGATCCACATGCAACGACGTGCCAAATGGGGCAATAGAACAAGGGTATGGTTCGAAAAGAGGTAGCATACGTGAGGGTCGGCGGGAAGTGGCTTCGCTCGTGGTCGTCGTCCTCCACACACACTACGGCAGAGAGCTTGGGGACGAAGGCCATCCAGCGGGGGCGTTAGGTCTGAGAGGATGGCCTTGTCGTCAGTGCGTGACCTCGCTCGCCGATGACAAGTGCGTCAATGCTGCACGTCCTTTTCTTCCTCGGCGGATCTGTGACCCCCGGTGAGGAGGGAGAGAGGGGCCGTCTTTTTTAGATCTGGAGAGAGGGTGGTAGTGTGAGAAGCAAGTGGGAAGCCCTTGGCAAGAAAGCGCTGAAGGTCCAGCCTATATATCTTTTTTATACTACTAGTACTGGCCGTTCCAACATATAAGTGAGACGACAGCGAGTAGTAGGAGTATTTCCGAACCGACGTGTAGGCCGGGGCGCCCCTTCGTGAACCATGGCAAACTAGCAACCACCCACCAACTCTTCGCCTTTCCCTCTCGATTTGGAACTGCTGTCGCACGCTCTTCCTCTCCCTCCTCCATTTTTGCTTCAGCCCTTCACCCTTTCTTCTGCCATTGTTCGATCATCTTCTCCATGGAGGGAACAGGATGGAAACGACCCCGTTATTCTTGCCCTGATCTGAAACTCATTGATCGGTGCGACGTCATCACCACGGCTAGCGTGGCAGGTTCATTCAAGCCCATTCTTGACTCAACTAATAACATCATTACAAGGAACCCAAGAGTCAAGGAGCGGTTTGATCTCCCTTACCTTCTTCACCGTGACCCTAATGACTGGCGCCGTCACGACGGAGCCCTCGCCCTGTGCAAGTTGATGCCGCTTGATAATGATACGTATGATGTTAAGATGCCATCGCTTGAGGGCAAGTCTTGGGCAGGCGCAAATGGAGATTGCGTTGTTTACATTGGGTCCAACTGCGAGTGGGAACTTGTGAATGTGTACACTCGTGACCGGTTCCACTTCCAAAAATCTCAGCAGACTGCCTAGAGGTTGAGCACACCGGTATTGTACACACGTTCAAATAAAATCATGGTGACTGTCTTCCACGGAAGATAGCAATTTCTCGAGTTCCCAACCGCTCTTGGAATTACAACAACTATGAAGTTGTTGCTATCTTCGACAAGCTTGTTGCCGTCCTTGCTGGTTTGACTCGATGAATATTGCTCAAAAATCAGTTTCTGTACACGGATGAGTACTGTGATGCAATTGAATATGAGGGCCTTGTGTTTTCTGCCACCACTCGTGGCACTGTTTTTGCATGGAGTCGTTGTTTCGGTATGTTTGTCTTCCACCGTAATTATAATTGTTTCATCCACATTGTTGACGCTCAAAAATGGCATGATCGCAAAGAGTAACTTAAGTCTATAATGGAATGAGGTTTAAATTATGAGTTTATGTCACCATTTGATGGCCCTCGTCAAGATGATCGAAATAAATATGAAGATGGACCAAAAAGGAGGTCAAGTGCAAAAGATATGACAATTTCGGAGATACCTGTGTTGACACCTGATTAAAGATGGCATTGAACCTAATTAATAAGACCTTGGATGGAAAAAGTTACAACTGCAAAGTTCTTCGTCTCGTTGAAACGGACGATTTTGATATAAAGATCGTCCCCATCCGAGGTCGTATGCAAAAGTTATAGGCAAAACCGTGCGCTGCATCAATGTTGGCCGGATCATCCGGGCCGGGGTCCGGATCATCCGGATAATTGAAGAACTAAGATTCCAGAAGGTTGGCGCTGAAGCCGGATGATCTGGGTCAACTCCCGGATGATCCGGGTAAAGGCCGGACAATCCGGGCAATCGTCCGGACGTCCGGACAAGTTTTTCTGCTGCAGACTTTATAAAACAGCCCGGAAACCCCTCAAGATGGCATTAGATCAAAAAGTGTTCAACATGAAAGTTGTGCGCCTCGTCGAGGCCGTTGATTTTGATATAAAAAACGTCCAAATCCGAGGTCGTATGCAGATTCTAGAGCCAAAACAGTAAGCTACTGTCAGAAAACTGGGCTAGGCCGGATCATCCAGGCCTAGAGCCGGACATCCGGGCCGGAGGTCGTGAGAAGTCCGAATTTGGCTAGATTTTGATGATTTGGACAACAAGGCAAGTCCTTTTCTTGTACGGGAAGTCCATCCGCCTCTTATATAGACGAGAGGTGACGGCCGATTGAACAACACACAATCGAACATATCATCTACCACTTTTACCTTTACGTTTCCTTCTCCCTTATTCTTATGCTTCCTCGTTCTTTGTTCGTTATTGTTTTGCAGAGCGGCGAACCTCGAGGCCCTAGGGGCGGTCAGGCCGACCTAGGGCAGCCCATAGCCGCCGTGCGCCCGACGGGGTCCCTCCTGGGCGTGTGGGGTTTTGGGTCTACAAAAGCGCCCGCCGGATTGTCTTGCGTACCGCGCTTCCGGCGGGTCTCCTTCGACGTGAGGTGCGGTGCATCACCCCCGACATCGAGGGTACACGGTGACGTGTTCGTGTGCGAACACACTTTTTGGCGACTCCGCTGGGGATGAAGCTTTGAACGGTCTCCGGCCCGTTCTTGCTACGAAGAGATCGTCATCTAGGGTTTGTAATCTACAAAGGTAATATGAATACCCAATTCACATATGTAGATGCAAATAATGCATATGTTGTTGCTAGATCATCTAATGAGCATAATGTATCGGCTAGCCCTAGCTTTATCAATCATGCATCTAATTATGTGCAAGGGCCAGTGCAACAAAATCTCCATGATTATACTTCATATAATTTTAGCAACATGCAACGTATGTATCCCAACTCTCATGCATCGGCAACCCCACAAATTTATATGCCGATGAATAACATGATGAGTTTGGTTAATCAAGTTGATACACCCTATGTAGGAACTTCCAATGGTAGGCAACAAAGTGTTTCAAGTTTTTATTCATCGGCAAATAGCTTGCAGTACGTTAATCCAAACGTGCCGGTGGATAGGGGAATTGGCCATGTTACTACAAGTTATTTGGCCAATTACCCTCAAACATCATATGCTACACCTAATGCTACTAATTTTTTGGCACCATACGCAACTGTTGATGTCCATAATTCGGCCCCGCACCTTCATGGTCATGGCCGAATAAGTGAAACTTCTGCAGGAGCACAAATGCCTTCACCTACTACCATGGCATATCATGTACCCCCTACACAATTACAGAATTTCGGCAACATCTCATTGCCAAAAGAGTCTAAAAGCATCGGGGGGCAACCATATCTAGACTGGGTGGTTGAGAACAAGCTTACATTCTCTTGGGATTTGTGCAACTCCATTTGACATGAACTAATAGAAGGCGGGAAGCCTCATGATTTTGCTGCAGTAAAAGCTAGAGTTGTGCAAACGATGCAGTCGCCCAGTGTTGTACCATCTAGTGTACCACCTAAACAATTGCAAAGTTTCGGCACCTCATTGCCGAAAGAGTCTCAAAGTATTGGGGGGCAATCTCATGAGGAGTGGATGGAAATTGAGATCAAAAGGTTCAAAGCTCGCCAAGCTGAGATGTGGGCTAAAATTAGACAAGAGCGAGAAGCCTTGCAAATTCAAAAAGATAAATGTATTGATTCAGGTAAGAAAGAAAATTCAGTTATTGAAAAAGCCGAATCAAGTAGTATATATTATGAGTCCATCAAATCCAAAGAAGCAAGCATTACTGAGAAGGGGCATGGCAAGCATAGGAAAACAACGGTGCTTGATTTTTCTGAAGTTAATGGAACCTACTTCCTGCCCTATGATTTCCGTGCCATAGAAATTGACAAGCTTCAAGGACAAGAACAAGTAGCCGAACAAAGTTTGGCTGACAAAAATCTTCAATGTAATGATACACGGAATCAAGAAAAAGATGATGAAGAGGCGTTGGGGAGCCATCCAAAGGCGAAGCAAGATATTGTTCAAGTCACACCACCATCATGCTCTCCCAACATATTTGAAGAGGTATGTTTAGCAAGTAATTTACCTATTTTCAGATTTGGTCAGAACTTTATTGTTGATGCATCTATTAGAAAAATCCTCATAAGTAATTTTGAAAGACCAATGAAGAAGGGTAATTTACTTGTTAGCAATAAAATTGTTACGGAACATATCGGTTAAACCATTGCACAATTTATAAAGACTGATAATGACTTATTGTTGCAGCCAAAGCTTTCCCTGTTGCTTTATCTAAAGTTCATATCTAGTTGGGTAGCTTTGCTTATTTGTTACTTGGCTTGCACTTGGTCTCAATTGAGACATGTGTGTTCTAAATATTTTTGTTTCATAAGTTTAAAGCCAAGGTTAATTTCTTTTGAGAAATCCAATGCTAATATAATATCTTATCCAAAGACATCAGAGGTAGAGTGGAAAACACAATGCATAGCCGAATGGGGAGATTCCAAATCTGAACCATTCGTTTGCTTATCTCCAAAGCCGTTCAAACAGCAAGATCGGCTAGAAAACAAGAAGTATACCTTCAATTCAAGCATGTGTGATCAAATATTTGATTTGTTGCTGAAAAATAATTACATTACAATTCTTGATCACCATGTTAAGCCATCAATCCAAGGACGAATGTATTGTAAGTTGAATGATTCGTCCAAGCATAATTTTGAGGATTGCAACATGTTTCGTCAAATAGTTAAATTGGCCATTGAAAAAGGACGATTGAAGTTTGTTGAAACACCAAGAGATGACCAGTCTATTCCGATTGGTCCCAGTGGCAAAAAGTTTTTGCATCGGCTGCTTCAAGCCGATCCATTTAAAGAGAATGTAAAAGCTGCAGGTGATGGGATCAAGCTTTCGAGTAAAGAAGTTGTTGAAGATCATAACGAACATAATCTTGAGGGCAAGAATTCCATCGAAGCTACAATAGAGACGCCAAGGACTGGGGGGGGGGGGCAGCAAGCAAATCCAATGATCGATGACAGCAAATCAAAAGAAAACAAAGGCTGAAATAAGCGCAAGTATAAGAGATCAAAAATCACCTTTGCTGAACTATTGGATAAATATCAAAAGAAGAGTGAAGAGAAGAATGCTTATCAGCCAAATCATGCAAACAAACCAAGATCACCCCAAGGCGCAAATATGAGGATCGGTATTGGCAAAGTGCGAATTTTAATGCAACATATTCATATTCTTATTTTGGGCCGCCAATGCCAATGCCGTGGATGCATCACTATGCTCATATAGATACATATTCATCATGGGACAGGTATGATACAAGGGCACATTCTCCATCTTATTTTAGACCATCTCACCAATATTATGCAGCTCCAAGATCAACATCTGAACAATCACATGTTAAAGACCGTTTCAATCATAAGGAATCAGTCTAGAGCTCAAGGAAGAAGAAAGAGGTGGTCAAACAAGTTTACCGCGTTAAAAGAGATGGTCGTAAGAGTGCTACTTCAGATTTGATCTCAAATGAAAAAGAGCCAATGAAAGTGTTGACATTGGCTACTAAAGGCAATGAGATGAAGCAACCAATTATTGAGAGTCAAAATGCCAAATCTGAAGAAAAGAAGTTGAGAGTGCACAAGGCCAAGAAAGAATTGCCATTGGTCAAAACAGAATCACAGCCGAGATGCCCACTCGGCTTATCGTATTGGCAAAAGAAGGAATTACAAAATCTTAGTGCACAAGAGCTGAGAAAGAGGAACATGGCATGGGTTCCCAAGAGGATCAATCAAAACAAAAACGATGTGCATGCTTCAATTACAACAAGTACAATGAAAGTGAAGAAAAAGAAGGATGGAAGAAACAAACAATTAAGCCGAAGGTGTGCATCACAACATCAAAATCTTCAGTTAGCACATCATCCATTTTCTTCAAACAATGCCATTGATGCATTTGCCATGGAATTCATCCACAGGTATGATCAGTTACCCTCCATGGACTTATTTTGATCCATGGATGCAACATAATTTTCTATATCATGACAGAGTATTACCAAATCACTATACATTTGGTTAGTTACATTTTGGTTGCTAAGACAAAGGGGCCGAAATATTTTATTCCTATTTTATTTGTTTATTTCGGCTATACATGCTTTAATGGATGAATTCTACATGTACCTCATGATAATGGCCGATACTTAATTATCGTCCTAAGAAACTATCCGGTCATGGCCGGTGTGAAATTCTAACATCGTCCTTAGTTCAATTGGAACCGAGACAAGGTACATGTTAAGTGATATTAACTTTGTCTCTCTAGTACTATGGAGATTATGTTTCGATGGTTGAATTCACAATGGCCAAGGTGTTGGTGTTGTTTATATATCTCCTTATGGTGCAATTTTATGAAGCCTCATGCCACTTAGAATATTTTTTGCACAATTAATCAAAGCCGAATATGCATTGTTATTCGGATTGAATCTTTTACATGCTATATGGCTATACATATTGAGGCTTTCAGTGATTCGTTATGAGTAGTGCAACAAATATCCAAGGGTTATCAATATTTTGACGAATCACTTATAGTTTATCTTGAGGTATGTCTAGATGCAAAATTTACCTTGGGTTGCTATAAAATTGTTCATATTTCTAGACATGACAATTCGAAAGAGTTGGCACAGCAGGCATCCGGCTACTATGTTAATCATGGTGTGTTGTATTTCTATCAATAGCCGATGCTTAGTCTCGTCAACATAGGTAAGGCCAAACCGAAGTCCACCGCTTCGGCCACTAATATTGTTTTTATGCAGGTAAAAGTGAGGATTGGAGAAATTTTATTGTTGATTATCTGTGAAGTCCTAACAAAAGGGTGAACAATATGGTTTGGAGGATGACCTTGAGATACATATCTATGAAACTTTATCATCGAGTTGTTAATGAAGTTGAAAAGGTTTCACCCAAATTTGCATCAAGGATTCAAGCAAATAATGGCTGATATATATTTATCGCCCTAAGCACATGCACAGTGGCCGATGGAGTGTTGACATCGTCCTTAGAACCAACATGATACAAGTTATTTTTCGGCATACTACCTTTGCGGAAAAACAGGGGGCATGTGTTGACGCTCAAAAATGGCATGATCGCAAAGAGTGACTTAAGTCTATAATGGAATGAGGTTAAAATTATGAGTTTATGTCACCATTTGATGGCCATCGTCAAGATGATCGAAATAAATATGAAGATGGACCAAAAAGGAGCTCAAGTGCAAAAGATATGACAATTTCGGAGATACCTGTGTTGACACCTGATTAAAGAATGGCATGAAAACTAATTAAGAAGACATTGGATGGAAAAATTTACAACTGCAAAGTTCTTCACCTTGTCGAAACAGAAAATTTTGATATAAAGATCGTCCCCATCCGAGGTCGTATGCGAAAGTTATAGGCAAAACCGTGCGCTGCATCAATGTTGGCCGGATCATCCGGGCCGGGGTCCGGATCATCCGGATAATTGAAGCACTAAGATTCCAGAAGGTTGGCGCTGAAGCCGGATGATCTGGGTCAACTCCCGGATGATCCGGGTAAAGGCCGGACAATCCGGGCAATCATCCGGACGTCCGGACAAGTTTTTCTACTGCAGACTTTAGAAAACAGCCCGAAAACCCCTCAAGATGGTGTCAGGTCAAAAAGTCTTCAACATGAAAGTTGTGCGTCTCATCGAGGTGGTTGATTTTGATATAAAAGACGTCCAAATCCAAGGTCGTATGCAGATTCTAGAGCCAAAACAGTAAGCTGCTGTCAGAAAACTGGGCTAGGCCGGATCATCCGGGCCTAGAGCCGGACATCCGGGCCGGAGGTCGTGAGAAGTCCGAATTTGGCTAGATTTTGATGATTTGGACAACAAGGCAAGTCCTTTTCTTGTACGGGAAGTCCATCCGCCTCTTATATAGACGAGAGGTGACGGCCGATTGAACAACACACAATCGAACATATCATCTACCACTTTTACCTTTACGGTTCCTTCTCCCTTGTTCTTCTTCTTCCTCGTTCTTCATTCGTTCTTGTTTTGCAGGGCGGCGAATATCGACACCCTAGGGGCGGTCAAGACGACCTAGGGCAGCCCATAGCCGCCGCGCGCCCTGACGGGGTCCCTCCCGGGCGTGTGGGGTTTCGGGTCTACAAAAGTGCCCGCCGAATTGTCTTGCGTACCGCGCTTCCGGCGGGTCTCCTTCGACGTGAGCTGCGGTGCATCACCCTCGGCGTCGAGGGTACACGGTGACGTGTTCGTGTGCGAACACACATGCATGCGGGTTAGCAAGTTTAACCTTCTTCTTGTGTTTCCAAGGTCCTGCGAACATTCCACCACCTATAATTGAAGATTTTTATAACCAAGGGGGAGATGACGATGGTGATGATCACGAGCATGAGGACGAGCAGCGCCCATATACTATTTGGCGCCTGGCAACTAATTCCGATGGATCACCTCTTCTCGTGTGTATACAGCCCACTGATGATGTTACTGCTAAGGAAGCAGGTGTAGTCTCCCATGGTCGCACTCTCCGGACCTATTCCAACACCCATTGCATGGTATTCGGGATGGATACTAGTGTGCTAGTGCCAACTCCTTCTCCCTGGTACAGAATTGATAGTTTTGGAGAAAACTCGCTCTTCCTTGGACAAAACTATCCAATGATGGTGAAAGGCGATCCAACTGATGTTGACACAACGTTACTACCATTTATGAGAAGCAAGTGTGTCTATACCTCAGACATTTGGGTGGTTCCCTACCCTGGTACTGATATAGTAAGCCGCTTCAGCCTGGATGATCAGTCCTGCGTTGGTCTCCAGATCGACAATGGATGGCCCGTCCCAGAGAATCACTTGTGGTTCAAAGCAAGAGTTTCCAACGCCGAGGAATAGTTGAGTTGAAGTTCATTTCATTGCTTGTTATTTGTTGTGTGGTGAAAACTTTAGTATTTATAATGTATCCTCATTGTCGATGTGGGTAGATGACCTGTTGTATGTAATAAAATGATATGCCTGTGATAAACTTACTAAATTTATGAATGTCTTTCGAGTCGCTTCTGTGAGTGAGGGGTGCGACGAGGCAAAAAAATATTTTT
Source organism: Triticum timopheevii (assembly GCA_963921465.1). Lineage (NCBI taxonomy): Eukaryota > Viridiplantae > Streptophyta > Magnoliopsida > Poales > Poaceae > Triticum > Triticum timopheevii. The sequence goes on along the minus strand of OY997262.1, from coordinate 270,696,762 downwards.
CGAATACATAATTGTACGTGCATTGCAACAGGTTATCGGATGAGGCCTATCAACAATAGTAGTACACTATTTGTACTAGCTTCACATGCTTCGTGCGTTGTGCGGGTGTTTTTACTGTAGCCATATTGTACTCTACTACGTAACCAGCACCTCGAATCCTCGATACTAGTAGTACTATATAGTAAGTAGTAGGAGTAGTAGGGTGGCATGGGCTAGAACAAGCATTCACGTCCAGGAGTACGGCACACGCCACCAGCACGACTTCCATCTGACACCATATTTCTTGGAGTCCGTGCTAGAGCAATCTCTTCAACCTCATCGTTTCTCTAACTCAGCCATCGCGCGGCAGGCGAGGTGGGGGTTTGCCGATAGTCGGTTTCCTTAACTGCGGTCCCACTTGTAAGGCCAACTGCAACGCATGACCCCAAACAGACCTCCATTTTGCACGAACTCCAATGATAATTTTAACTAGAAAAGCAAGAACAAAGAAAACAAGAACCACAAGAATACATTTTACTACTCCTGTAAGTTGGGTTAGTGCCTTCTCGATGCATTCATTGTTGAACTGCGGAGGCTCGATCTTGCGTGCTTCTTTCTTCTTTGAGTGTAAAGAAGTAGACGTTACTTCCTCGCATCTAGTCTCATGTCTAGCCTCTATTCTAGTACTCCCTCCGGTCCATTTTTCTCTGCGTCTAAGCAGCAACACGCATACAAGTAGGAGTATCAACAAGTGCACTAATCTGTAACACCCCAAAAAATTTAACCTTGTTTTATTAATTAAAATTTTGCAAGGAAACTTAAACTTTTATTTTCTGGATTTCCTTTTGATTTCAGAACCATTCTTTTCTTTATTATTATGGAGTTTTTACCCGAACTGAAAACTTTTCAATCATTATTGGACTTATTTACCCTCTCAAATAAAACAATTCTTTTATTAGTGGGAATTATTTATATAATTATTTTTCCCTGGGCTTTATTTCTCTAAATTGGTTTTTCATAAGTTTTAGGGTTCCATTTGCACTGCAACCCTTTGATAAATTTATTTAAAAATCCCACCAAAATTTGGGGATGACATATGATGTCCCTAAATCACTTTTATGCCAAAATATCCTTTGTTCATTTGGAGATTTTTAGCTTTACCCCTAGTTTTCAAATCTGGTCAAATCTCACTTTTGCACTACAACTTATTTAAATACTTCTTTAAAACTTCCACCAAAATTAGGGGATGTCAGTAGGAGTATATTATTCATCTTTATGCAAAAACCCATTGATGCTCTTTAAAAAATTTGATTGAATCAACCTCATTTTCATTCCGGTCCAACTTGATGGTTTGTAATGCAACCATATTTTAACTTGCTCTTTTACACATGATTCTTTTTCCTACTTATAGCCCATCCTACAAAACCCTTAATTCCAGGAGAGTGGACCCATTGGAGAATTTTAAGTGCTTGCAATCGTGCCTTTTTCTTTCTATCCAAAACTGAAGATTTGCAAAACTTGCACTAACAAGTTTCTATTTTTGACAAACTAACTTTACCACCCTCTTATTCATCCAAAGAGACTATGATCTGGGGACTTTGCCACCCCAAGAGTTGCCTAGGGGCTCCTGACATTCTGTCGAACACCTTGAGTTCATGAACAGAATTGACATGCTCATGAGTTTGCATTGCAGACTTGCCACAGTAGCCAAACGAGCATGTCCACTAGCATCCCAGCTACCACTAGCCTAGATCGGTTAGTCACCAGCCCCTCCTATGCCCTCTAGCACACGCTGGCATTTCGGCAAACACATAGCGCGCGAGCGCTGGGCATGCCCAGAGCGTGCGTTTTGCACGTGCGTGCGCCCGATCCGCCGCGTCACGCCCCTGGCCCTTGCTCGCCTACAGAGCCACACCCCCGGCCTCATCCACTCACCAGAACGCTCGAAGCCGCCCCTGGAACCCCACTGTGCCGTCGTCAGGTCGGCCACGGCGGCTAGCGGCCGGCCACAGTGGGTTCCTGCCGTGGACGGCGCCGCCCAAGCCATGCGCGTGCGCCAGCTCGCCCCTGGTGCAGAACCCGCTCATCAGCTAGCTTCTGCCGCCATCCCCAGCCCCGCCATGTCGTCCTGCCCACTACAGAACGGCGGTTTGCCAGCAACCTTATCCACTGCCGCGGAACCGACATGGCTGCGCTATATAAGTGTGACACTCCAAAATTTTTTGTGGTTTTTGTTTTCAGAAAGAGCCTTGTTTGGTTTGAAGAAGATCATTTAAACCCTTCTTAAAAACCCTCTTCTAATTTTGCCCTCTAAAAACCTTTTCTTGGATTTAGTTTTTTCTAAAAAGAAAACCTTTTGATTTCTGGGCTTTCATTGGATTTTGATCCATTCTTGTTTTACCATGCCACTTATGGTAAAACTCCACTCAAAACCCCTCCATCCACTTGGGTACAACCCAAACAATCTGTCCAAACTAATAAAATCCATTTTTGGATTTTATTCCAATTATTTCTTTGCCCAAAAATAATTATGTCTTTTCTTTTGAGCCTAGGTGATTTGCAAAGCAAGTACCTAAATAACTTTGCTCTTTGATCTCAAACCAACTCCCCTGGATAGTCCTTAGTACCCACAACCTAGAACCATCTTGATCCACTCTTCTTCTTTTCAAGTATTTCAAACTTCACTCTCTGCAAGTTTGGACCAGATTTGCCAAATTTGGTGAAATTCATATCTACACTTCTCCAAAAATTCCACCAAAATTCAAGCAACCTCTAGTTGCAATGAGAGACCTCTCCACCAAAAATCAGCTCAAGGAAAAATCCCTAGATGCCAGAATCATTCTGTCGAACACTTGGCATGCACTGTTTTTGTTCGTATTCAGTTAAATTCAGATTTTGCACTGTCGTTCTCCGTCAGAGTTTCAGTCACATGCCCACAGTGCACATGGCACGTTGCTCATAGCCTGGCCTGCTTGTCCGGAGCTTCACACGCGCGCTTGGCGCCTTCCTGGCGTCGGTGGCGCCCTGGCCCACCTGCGCCGGTGTGCTTTGCGGCGGCAGAACCACCGTAATGGCCGATAGGGGACAACACCGCGGCAGAACGCCGTTCGGCGCCGCCCAATCCTCCTGGTAGCTCCGTGTGGCCACTTCCTTGCCAGCGCACGCATGCAGCACCATCGCTGTGGCCTGGCACGCACAGAGCGCGTTCTCTGCCGCCGACAGGCCGTGCTGCCATTCCGTCGAGGGCAGGCCGTAACCCTCCCTCCCGTGCTGAGTTGGATCCTGAAATGGCACCACTGCTCCACCTAGGCGATGCTCAAGCTCCTAAGCCAACCGACCCGCCACAGCGCCGCCGTAATCACCCGCCGGACTTATCCGTTCACGGCAACCGCCTTGGGCCGGCTATAAATAGCACCCCCCGAGCTTGCTCTCGCCCCCGCACAACTCCACCACCTCACTAGACCCCGCCTAGCCACTTGGAGAGCCTCGAGGGGCCTTTCTTCTTCGACTCCGGCCACCTCCGTCCGCCTCGGGCTCCGGCAACATTGTCTTTGGTGAGAACCCCTCCGCCGCCCTACACTTGCCCGTAGCCCCGTACCACCTCCAGTAGGCTAACCCCCACTTCAATTTGAACACCGCAGCTCCCTCGCGAGATCCACGACTGCCCGAACCGCCGTCCGCTGGAGCAAGGGCCGCCGTCGACACAGTGCTCGCCGGCGACCACCACCACCACCCACAGACGCGGAATGGTGCACTGATCTCGAAGGTAACCCCCGATCACCTTGCCTCGCCGTGGATCGCCGCCGGCGACCACCGCACCTCTCGGGCACCGTCGTGCTCTGTTTCCCTCATTTGAAAATTTAAACCTGACAGGGAGCCTGCCTGTTAGCCTCTCAGTCGTTTCTTTTAAACGAAACGTTTTTCTGGATTTTTCCGCAGGACCCCCAGGAAACTTTCTGTTTCGTTACAGATGGGTCCTTGGACCAAAACTCTTATAACTTTTAAACAGAAAATGGTTTTTGATTGATTCCTTTTCTGTCACTTTTATTTTTCTGTCTAGTTTTTTGTCATATTTATTTGAAAACTATTTGGAACACTTTGCTGTACACTCACGGTATTTACATTACGTATGTATTTTTCTTATACCGTAGATACCGGAGGAGGTGACGGAGCCGCAAACTTCACTCAGTTAAACTCCGACTACTCCGAACCAGGCAAGCATGTTTGAACTCTTTATATGACGAGTGGTTGTTGCATGTTTGCATTTTAGTATGGTCATGGCATGTATACGAACACTTCTTTGAATGCTATATTTCATGCACATAAGTGGAAAGTAAGTTTCGGAAGGCTTTATGTTGTTGGATACATATTTGCATGGCCATGTGATGGCATGAGGATGGGTAATATGGTAGTGTTGTGACATACCAGTCTTATGCCAGATTATTTGACTTTCGTGTCGTCATGAATCAAATCACATTCCATTCATTTCCTTCCTGTACTGCCACATGTTTTCCGAAAGGAATATGGCTTAGTAAGTTGCAAATCGTTTTCCTGGTACACACCAAACAGAGAGGCCGGGATGAGGGTTCCATGGCCCTGGATTAAAGCCCGTCATCCGGTCAGGGGGCATGGGTGTTTCCGGTTGGGACCGAGAGGGGGGCACCCCTTAGAGCGCGCGTATAGAAATTTGATCCCATGCTATTCGAGGTTGTGACCTCCCCGTCTCAAAGTTTTTCTTGGACGTTGTCCAGGGTGATTCCTGGCATCGTGAGGTGAAATGGGTGTGTACTAGTTAAAATGTGTTTCTACTAATATACCATAAACGGAACTAGTCCTCCGTGACTATGGAAATCCGTTGGCTGGGGCAGTTAGTACAAACTCTGCAAAGTCTCAAATTCTTTAAATCATCTTGTACTTGTCCAAGTACGGTATTCATCTTACCTTGTCAGATATCAGCCTTAGTGACAAAACTCCGGTGAACTACATGTGTGTAAATCCGGTTAAAAGTTATTCTTGTGGATGGACTAACCTGTTGGTTACTTTTGTTATAAAGTCCTTTATGTGATGTCGCTCAGACGTCCAACTGCGGCATACTTGTTATTTACTTTTGTTATACTAGCAAAAGGGCCCGTGCGTTGCAACGGGGGAAAAAATTTCATAATTTCCAATGGTCATGATCACATTTCGCTGCATCACCGAGATATAATATCTCTCTCAATTCCGCGAAATCATGAACATTTTGAAATTATGAATAATTTGTTAAACTCATGCACATATTTGAAATCGCGAACAACATACTATTACAAATTTCTGAACATTTTCTACAATCCAGAACATTTTTTTAATTTATAAATATTTTTTGCTATTTACAAACATTTTTAAAAAATTATGAACATTTTTAAGCAATTTTCCTGAACTGGCAAACATTACATAATCGATGAACTTTTTTTAGAAATTGGGTGGAATAGTTATTGAATTTGACGAACTTTTTTTGATTTAACGAACATTTTTGGAAATGCCCGTGCGTTGCAACGGGAAAAAAACTATCAAGTTATACATATGTGGTAGATATAAAAAAGTATGAATCAAATTCACACAGTATATACAAATGATGTCATGATGAGATAAGACACTTTTAAAATGTAATTTCAAAAATGAACAATATGATGCTCATCAAGACTTGATTGTTTAAGGCGTAACAACAAAATATTTTGTGGCTGAGCAAACTGCATTGACGGACCCTGCCTGAGCCATACTGATAAATAAAGTGTCTCGCCTTGACTTAGCGTAGCGGTGTTTACCATAACCACTATTGTGATACGAGAATAAGCATAACTGTATTGGAAGCAAAATAGACATTTAGTCATTTTAATACAGCTTACAAAAACTAACTCTTAGAAAGTTATGTCAATTTTGTTGGATTCAGCATTGTACAAAACACGGAAACCCTTTTTTACCCAACGCGAAGGACTAAATAAAATCATAAAACGAGCTTTATAGATCTCCTAATAAAACCTTTATGGAAGCTACAATTAGTTTTGTTCATTATTTACGGATGTGTTTTAATTTTTGTGAACATTTTCTAAAAGCGGATGGACATGTTTTTTAAATTCCTGAATATGCTTTGAATATTGGATCATTTTGAAAAAATCATGAATAATTTTTATTTCATGAAAATTCATTTGAAATCGTGATTTATTTATAATATGTGAGCAATTTTTGAAGTCATGAACATTTTATGATTCTTCGAATATTTTTTAAATTCACAAACAGTTTACCATTTTCTTATTTTTTTCAAAACTCGCAACTGTTTGATATTTTGGAAATCCGAAATTAATTTTGAGATAAAAAACCAAAACATAAATAAAAAAGTAAAAAGAAATAAAAAAATAGGGGGCGCCACGAATCCGAAATTAATTTTTAGAGAAAAAAACCAAAACAGAAATAAAAAAAGAAATACAAAACAGGGGGCGCCAAGACCCGCACATGGGCTGGCCCATTACTGCGCTTAAGATAGGTAAAAAGAAAGAGAAAAGGCATCGAGGGCCAAGAATCCAACCCTGGTCTCCAGGGTGGAGCATCGCACCGTCAACCATCGCGCTACTCATCAATTGCTGATTTTATACCGTATCAATTATTAATAACAGAACCCGGGAGCGATATTTGAAATTTAAAATGAATCCTTTTTGCCACTTACAGGTGGCATTGGTGGGTAATTATTGCCAACTTCGATGGTAGTTTTTATGACGTACGGGCAAAAACCCAATTCTCTTTATTATTAGGTAAAGATAAGCCCTTTCTGTGATGTCGCTCAGACATCCGACTGCGGCATACTTGTTATTTACTTTTGTTATATAAGCCCTTTCTGTGATGTCGCTCAGACATCCGACTGTGGCATACTTGTCATTTACTTTTGTTATCAGGCCCTGTCTGTGACGTCGCTCAGATGTCTGACGGTGGCATTTCTTTTATAAGCCCTTTCTGTGACGTCGCTCAGATGTCCGACTGTGGCATTCCTTTTACAGGCCCTGTCTGTGACGTCGCTCAGATGTCCGACGGTGGCATTTCTTTTATAAGCCCTTTCTGTGACGTTGCTCAGATGTCCAACTATGGCATTTCTTTTACAGGCCCTGTCTGTGACGTCGCTCACATGTCCGACGGTGTCAATTCTTTTATAAGCCCTTTCTGTGACGTTGCTCAGACGCCCGACTGTGGTATTTCTTTTAAGCCCTTTATATGGTGTCGCTTAGACGCCCTACTGAGGCATGAACTTTATTTATTTACCTTTCGAGGCGTCACTCCAGACACCAGATTGGTTTTCAGTTATTTGTTTTACTTATCAAGTCGTGCAAAAATAATGTTATTATTGAAATGAGCATCATTATTTTTTCTAATGACGCTTACATGCATGCATTTGTTATATCTTAAGTCCGAACTGTCTTGCGAGTACTTTCAAAGTACTCACCTGGCTTGTTGATTTGGCCAGATGCTGACGAAGGCGATCTCATGGATGAGGAGTTTGATAGCGAGTCCGATGCCTAGAGGAGTCCCAGTCAGTCTCGTGCGGCCCCGGTTTTTTGTCACTGTATTATATCCGCTTCCGCTATCCAAATAAATTCATCGAGCCTTACCTCGACGCTCGATGAGCTGCCAGTTTAGGAGTCATGTTTTCCACTCCACTGTGACATTCCACCACCACTTGTTTCTCGAGTCAGTAGTAAGCTACCCCACACCATTGTGACATATCCGCCATTATGTATAATTATTGGCGTGCTTGTAATAGATTGTTGAGCACTCAACTTGACTCTGTAATATATTAATGCTACTGGCTTATTGTATCAAGGATTTGTCTACCAGTGAGTAGGATTTTCCTCACACTGGAAATTAAAAGATCAATTTCTCGATAAATATTTTTATTGAAAAACCGGTCGTGACAAGCTTGGTATCAAAGCCAGGCCGACTGTAGGAAGCCACTAGGCGCGATCGCTAATCGGTTATTAGCATAATAGAGCCAATTCATATTTTTGCAAATGTAGTCATTTTTCGGACAGTCAGCATAAATTTATGATCTGACCACTCAGAATATTTGCCTACTTTTGTAGATGGCTGACAACAACTGCGAGTCTCAGATGTTCGCCAACGAGCCTGATGGTTTCGTCAAGCTTCTCACCTTCATCGTCCAGGTCACGATGGGGCCATCTATGCGCCCAGTCTTCACACTCTATCAGCACAAAGTCAACGACAGTCTGACCATGCACCAGGCCGCGGTGCAATTCAAGGGAGGGCGTGTTGAGTTGCGCCGCTTCCGGTACTTGGGAAGAGCCATGCCTATGGAGAAGCATGCTATGCATATGGCAGCCCGTGAGGCGATAACTCGTCTCAGGGATGTCCTTCCTGCGCTGAAGACTCGTCGTTACCGCTACCTTCCATGCCACGTGCCATACGCCTGTCACTACTCGTTCTCTTGCCCCAGAGGAGAATGAGACGAGGCTTTTGAGATGCTTATCGAGTACCTCCGGGCTCTGGAGGCAGCCTTCGACAACCTGGTGGACGCCTTCATGGCTGCCCACATGGACTCAGTCCATGGCTGTGCTGCCAACAGGAGGGAGCTTCGGCACACCGCTCCGCCACTGACTTTCGTTTCGTCCTCAACATCTTATGCACCTACCACTCTCGCCACTACTTGTCGCCTGCCTACCACCAAGGAATTCAACCAAGTCATTGCGCCCACTCTAGTTCGCTCTACACCACCCATTGCGCCCATTCCTGTTCGTGTTACTCCGCCTATGGCGCCCGCTCCATCTGCTCAGCGCAGCGCTTCACGTCTGGAGCCTATTAGCGAGGAGGAGGTTGAGTCCCCATCCTCACTGCGCCTCACCCTCGGCAGGGCAAAGGAGATCGTTAACATCTCTGACTGAGTACGCTTAGACGACTTGTGATGTACCAGCTTGTACGATATGTTTATATGTACGTAGGTTGTGAGAAGTAGCTTGCTTGCGCATCATGTAGGAACTGGGAGAAGTGCACTAGCCTAAATAACATAACAGGATATTGTACGCATATCCTGAGTGATGTATTGTATAATTACTGCTTGCTTGTAAGATATGTAATGAGTAGTCCTTCTCCGTGCGCAAACGATTTTTATTTTCAAAATCATGGAGCATTTAAAAATTTTCCCGTCTTTGTACATTTATTGATTTTTTTCGACTCATTCCCCTTTCTTATGAGTTTCACAAAATATATCCCCAGAGTGAAAAATGTCTCATCCTTGGACGCGCTCCATGCCAACTCCGCTAGAAGAAAATTTTGGCACACAACCAAGCAACAATTTCACACAGGGACAGTCAAGTCAACAGGAAAGTGAAACAGCACTTTCCCAAATGTGCCGCCTCTATGAGCAAAGTCAGCAACAACATCAGGAAATGATGAACCAAGTCATCAATATGGGAAATCACCATGGACAGTATCGGCAGCAATCCAAGTTATCTGAGCTACAGAAGACGCATCCCCAAACATTTTCTCATACTGACAAACCTCTTGAGGCCGAGGACTGGCTTCAAGACATGGAGAGAAAATTAATTATTGCACAGTGTTCAGACCGTGAAAAAGTATTGTATGCACCTCATTATCTCACCGGAGCAGCTGCATCATGGTGGAAAACTTCCTGCACATGCACCCCAACGAAAATGAAATAACGTGGGAGGATTTCAAAGAAGGTTTTCATGGGGCGCATATTCCTAAAAGTCTTATGAAGATCAGGAAGAGAGAATTTGATGACCTCAAGCAAAGGACCATGATGGTGTCAGAATACAACAGTCAGTTTACTCTGTTATCTCGCTATGCCAACGAGGATCGTATGACTGAAAGCAAGAAGGTGGAAAAATTCCTAGACGGTCTGGTGCCCGCGCTCAAGTGCCAGCTGGTTGTGCACACCTTCCCAGATTTTAAAACGCTGGTGGATAAGGCCATTACTTTGGAAAATGAGAGACGCAGCTTGGAGGATTTCCGCAAGCGAAAAAGGGACCAGACTAATCTTGCTCACAACCACCGAAGCAAGACAGATTTTCAGAAAGGTGGGACACACAAACCCACGACCAACGTCTCACACCCGGTCAAGAATTTCCATGCAAGGGACAAGGAGTTCATGTATCGCCCAGGCGTTACTTGATACGCTTGTGGAGAAGAAGGGCACTATGCCAAGCAGTGCCCCAAGCCAAGGAACTCGACCCCAAAGCCGAACAACGGTGGCAATAATTCAACGCCCAAGCGCAACAATTTCAACCCCAATAACAACCACAGGAAGGGTCATCTGAACCACGTGACTAAAGAGGAAGCACAGAATGCCCCAGATATCATACTCAGTATGTTCCCTGTCAACACAATACCTGCCATGGTTTTGTTTGATTCTGGAGCTTCTCACTCATTCATTTCGAAAAGTTTTGCTTTGCAAAATAATTTTTCGATGCTTCCCTTGGAAAAATCAATGATCGTCATGTCCCCTGGGATTAAGCAAGTTACTCAGAGTTACTGCCAAGGTGTAGTTATTGAGTTTGAAGGATTGAAGTTCCACGCCAATCTTATTGTGTTGGAAAATAAAGGACTGGACGTCATCTTAGGGATGGATTGGTTAACCACCAATAAAGGTTTTATTGACTGTTTCAACAGGACCGTAATTCTCACCCACCACCACGGGAAGACAATAAAAGTTTCAGCCAAAGAGAGAAAAATATCCCGGCAACCGAGATTGAACAAAGTGGATATTTCTGAATTAAGCAAAGTTCCAGTTGTGTGTGAATTTCCAGACGTATTTCCCGAAGAACTACCAGGCATGCGACCAGACCGAGAGATAGAATTCAGCATTGAGCTAGCACCCGGAACCGCTCCCATATACAAGAAACCAAACAGAATGGCACCATCCAAGTTGGTAGAACTGAAGAAGCAAATAAAACAATTATTGGACAAAGGATATATACGAGCCAGCTCCTCACCTTGGGGCTCACCAATTTTATTTGCCAAAAAGAAGGATGGAACACTGAGATTGTGTATAGATTATCGAGCACTTAACATGGTCACAGTCAAGAACAAATATCCGATGCCACGGATAAATGATTTATTTGATCAGCTCGCTCAGGCCAAGGTATTCTCAAAAATTGACTTAAGGTTGGGTTACCATCAGTTAAAAGTACGAACAGAAGATATACCCAAGACAGCCTTCACCTCCAAATACGGACTGTATGAGTTCACAGTAATGCCATTTGGACTAACAAACGCTCCCGCATATTTTGTTCACCTCATGAACAAAGTATTTATGAAATATATGGAAAAGTTTGTTGTGGTATTTATCAACGATATTATGATATACCCAAGACACCAGATGAGCACGCTGAACATCTCCGAATTGTACTAGGAGAACTCAGGAAACATCAATTGTACGCCAAGTTCAGTAAGTGTGAATTTTGGCTAAGACAAGTAGGTTTTCTGGGCCATGTATTGACCCAAGAAGGTATTGCCGTAGACCCAGAAAAGGTCAAGGCCGTACTTGGCTGGAAATCACCAGCCAGCGTAACGGACGTGCGAAGTTTCTTGGGAATGGCAGGTTACTACCGAAGATTTATTGAAGGATTTTCCACTATAGCAAATCCAATGACGCGGCTACTCAAGAAAGACAAAAAGTTTAAATGGACGGAAGCTTGCGAGAAATGTTTCCAAGAACTAAAAAGGAAATTAAGGAAAGCACCAGTATTAATTGTGCCAAACATACACAAGAATTTTGAGGTGTATTGTGACGCATCCCGGAAGGGCCTCGGATGCGTATTGATGCAAGATGGCAAGGTAGTTGCGTATGTCTCCAGACAACTCCGCAAACATGAGGAGAATTATCCCACCCATGACTTAGAACTGGCGGCAGTCATTCATGCACTCAAGGAATGGAGACACTTTTTACTTGGAAATCGTTGTGAAATATACACGGACCAGAAAAGTCTCAAGTATATTTTCACACAACCAGAGCTCAATTTACGGCAATGATGCTGGTTGGAATTATTAAAGGATTATGATGTTGGAATCCACTATCATCCAGGAAAAGCGAATGTAGTGGCAGATGCTCTAAGTCGGAACCCCAGTCCGAACAATGGCAGCCTACCAAACCTAAGACCGGAATTTCAGCAGGAGTTTGCCAAACTCAACTTGATGATAATCACCGAGGGCAGTGTGTCGAATTTAGAAATACAGCCTACCCTGATAGAAAAAGTTAAAGAGGCTCAGCATGGACACCCCAACATTGAAGGCATAAAACGGAAAGTGAGTTTGGGCAAGGCCTCAGAGTTTGTTATCGATGAGCAGGGAATATTGTGGTACGGAGATAGACTTTGCGTACCAAATATTAAGGACCTTAAACAGCAAATTTTGGCTGAAGGCCACACCGCTCCGTATTCGATCCATCCAGGAGGAACAAAGATGTACAAGGATCTTCAGGAAAACATTTTGGTGGCACGGTATGAAAAGGGACATAGCCACGTTCATCGCATGTTGTGACTCATGTCAACGCATCAAGGCCGAGCACCAGAAACCGGCCGGACTTTTACAACCAAATAAGATACCCGAATGGAAATGGGATGAGATTGGAATGGATTTTATTGTTGGGCTACCTCGGTCACGACACGGACATGATGCCATATGGGTCATCACAGATAGACTGACTAAAGTAGCACACTTCATCCCCCTGAAGACAACCCACACCACACAGAAGCTTGCCAGGCTTTATCTTTCTCGTATTGTCTGCCTACATGGAGTTCCAAAGACTATAATATCTGACAGGGGCACACAATTCATCTCCAGATTTTGGGATCACCTACAACAGGCTTTGGGAACCCAACTAGCTTTCAGTACAGCATACCACCCCCAGACTGATGGACAAACTGAACGCGTAAACCAAATTATAGAAGACATGCTGAGAGCATGTGTCCTCACCTATGGAACCAGTTGGGAAGAAAGCCTGCCATACACAGAGTTCGCATACAACAACAGCTACCAGGCCAGCCTGCAAATGGCACCATTTGAAGCCTTGTACGGACGGAGATGTCGTACCCCGCTAAATTGGTCAGAGACCGGAGATAGCCGTATATTCGGCCCAGACATGCTCAAAGAAGCCGAGGAAAAGGTCAAGCTAATCAGGGACCGACTCAAGATAGCTCAAAGCCGACAGAAGAGTTATTATGTTCAGAAACATCGTGGAGTCAATTTTGAACCCGGTGAGTTCGTATACCTACGAGTATCCCCTATGAGGGGACTGCAACGATTCAAGATCAAGGGAAAGCTAGCACCAAGATTCATCGGACCATTCTGTATAGTGGCACGAAGAGGCACAGTAGCCTACCAGCTAGACTTTCCTGGAGAACTATCCGATATCCACGACGTGTTCCACGTATTGCAGTTGAGGAAGTGCCTAAGCAACCCAGAGAAGCAAGTATCCCATGAGAACATCGACGTGCAACCATACCTCACCTATCGGGAACATCCGGTAAAAATATTGGAAGAGTCTGAAAGAAGGACCCGACAGAAAACCATCAAGTTTTTCAAGGTTCAGTGGAGCAATCACACCGAGAGTGAAGCCACTTGGGAAAGAGAGGATTTTCTTTGGACAGAGCATCCACACTTGTTTGAGGATCAGCTGAAATCTCGGGGACGAGATTTTTCCTAAGGGGGTAGGTGTTGTGACACTCCAAAAAATTTTGTGGTTTTTGTTTTCAGAAAGAGCCTTGTTTGGTTTGAAGAAGGTCATTTAAACCCTTCTTAAAAACCCTCTTCTAAGTTTGCCCTCTAAAAACCTTTTCTTGGATTTAGTTCTTTCTAAAAAGAAAACCTTTTGATTTTTGGGCTTTCATTGGATTTTGATCCATTCTTGTTTTACCATGCCACTTACGGTAAAACTCCCCTCAAAACCCCTCCATCCACTTGGGTACAACCCAAACATTCTGTCCAAACTAATAAAATCCATTTTTGGATTTTATTCCAATTATTTCTTTGCCCAAAAATAATTCTGTCTTTTCTTTTGAGCCTAGGTGATTTGCAAAGCAAGTACCTAAATATCTTTGCTCTTTGATCTCAAACCAACTCCCCTGGATAGTCCTTAGTACCCACAACCTAGAACCATCTTGATCCACTCTTCTTCTTTTCAAATATTTCAAATTTCACTCTCTGCAAGTTTGGACCAGATTTGCCAAATTTGGTGAAATTCATATCTACACTTCTCCAAAAATTCCACCAAAATTCAGGCAACCTCTAGTTGCAATGAGAGACCTCTCCACCAAAAATCAGCTCAAGGAAAAATCCCTAGATGCCAGAATCATTCTGTCGAACACTTGGCGTGCACTGTTTTTGTTCATATTCAGTTAAATCCAGATTTTGCAGTGTCGTTCTCCGTCAGAGTTTCAGTCACATGCCCACAGTGCACTTGGCACGTTGCTCACAGCCTGGCCTGCTTTTCCGGAGCTTCACACGCGCGCTTGGCGCCTACCTGGCGTCGGTGGCGCCCTGGCCCGCCTGCGCCGGCGTGCTTTGCGGCAGCAGAACCACCGTAATGGCCGACAGGGGACAACACCGCGGCAGAATGCCGTTCGGCGCCGCCCAATCCTCCTAGTAGCTCCGCGTGGCCACTTCCTTGCCAGCGCACGCATGCAGCACTGTCACCGTGGCCTGGCACGCGCAGAGCGCATTCTCTGCCACCGACGGGCCGTGCTGCCATTCCGTCGAGGGCAGGCCGTAACCCTCCCTCCCGTGCCGAGTTGGATCCTGAAATGGCACCACTGCTCCACCTAGGCAATGCTCAAGCTCCTAAGTCGACCGTCCCGCCACAGCGCCGCCGTAATCACCCGCCGGACTTATCCGTTCACGGCAACCGCCTCGGGCCGGCTATAAATAGCACCCCCGAGCTTGCTCTCGCCCCCGCACAACTCCACCACCTCACTAGACCCCGCCTAGCAACTAGGAGAGCCTCGAGGGGCCTTTCTTCTTCGACTCCGGCCACCTCTGTCCACCTCGGGCTCCGGCAACATTGTCTTTGGTGAGAGCCCCTCCGCCGCCCTACTCTTGCCCGTAGCCCCGTACCACCTCCAGTAGGCTAACCCCCACTTCAATTTGAACACTGCAGCTCCCTCCGGCGAGATCCACAACTGCCGAACCGCCATCCGCCGGAGCAAGGGCCACCGTCGACACAGTGCTCGCCGGTGACCACCACCACCACCCACAGACGCGGAATGGTGCACTGATCTCGAAGGTAACCCCCGATCACCTTGCCTCGCCGTGGATCGCCGCCGGCGACCACCGCACCTCTCGGGCACCGTCGCGCTCTGTTTCCCTCATTTGAAAATTTAAACCTGACAGGTGGAGCCCGCCTATCAGCCTCTCAGTCGTTTCTTTTAAACGAAACATTTTTCTGGATTTTTCCGTAGGACCCCCTGGAAACTTTCTATTTCATTACAGATGGGTCCTTGGACCAAAACTCTTATAACTTTTAAACAGAAAATGGTTTTTGATTGATTCCTTTTCTGTCACTTTTATTTTTCTGTATAGTTTTTTGTCATTTTTATTTGAAAAATATTTGGAACACTTTTCTGTACAGTCACGGTATTTACGTTACGTACGTATTTTTCTGATACCGTAGATACCGGAGGAGGTAACGGAGCCGCAAACTTCACTCAGTTAAACTCCGACTACTCCGAACCAGGCAAGCATGTTTGAACTCTTGATATGACGAGTGGTTGTTGCATGTTTGCATTTTAGTATGGTCATGGCATGTTTACGAACACTTTGAATGCTATATTTTATGCACATAAGTGGAAAGTAAGTTTCGGAAGGCATTATGTTGTTGGATACATATTTGCATGGCCATGTGATGGCATGAGGATGGGTAAGATGGTAGTGTTGTGACATACCAGTCTTATGCCAGATTATTTGACTTCCGTGTCGTCATGAATCAAATCACATTCCCATTCATTTCCTTCATGTACTGCCACATGTTTTCCAAAAGGAATATGGCTTAGTAAGTTGCAAATCGTTTTCCTGGTACACACCAAACAGAGAGGCCGGGATGAGGGTTCCATGGCCCTAGATTAAAGCCCGTCATCCGGTCAGGGGGCATGGGTGTTTCCGGTTGGGACCGAGAGGGGGGCACCCCTTAGAGAGCGCGTATAGAAATTTGATCCCATGCTATTCGAGGTTGTGACCTCCCCGTCTCAAAGTTTTTCTTGGACGTTGTCCAGGGTGATTCCTGGCATCGTGAGGTGAAATGGGTGTGTACTAGTTAAAATGTGTTTCTACTGAAATACCGTAAACGGAACTAGTCCTCCGTGACTACGGAAATGCATTGGCTATGGTCAGTTAGTACAAACTCTGCAGAGTCTCAAATTCTTTAAATCATCTTGTACTTGTCCAAGTACGGTATTCATCTTACCTTGTCAGATATCAGCCTCAGTGACAAAACTCCGGTGAACTACATGTGTGTAAATCTGGTTAAAAGTTATTCTTGTGGATGGACTAACATGTTGGTTACTTTTGTTATAAAGTCCTTTCTGTGATGTCGCTCAGACGTCCGACTGCGGCATACTTGTTATTTACTTTTGTTATATAAGCCCTTTCTGTGCTGTCGCTCAGACATCCGACTGCGGCATACTTGTTATTTACTTTTGTTATATAAGCCCTTTCTATGATGTCGCTCAGACATCCGACTGTGGCATACTTGTCATTTACTTTTGTTATCAGGCCCTATCTGTGACGTCGCTCAGATGTCCGACGGTGGCATTTCTTTCATAAGCCCTTTCTGTGACGTCGCTCAGACGTCCGACTGTGGCATTCCTTTTACAGGCCCTATCTTTGTCGTCGCTCAGATGTCCGATGGTGGCATTTGTTTTATAAGCCTTTTCTGTGACGTCGCTCAGATGTCCGACTGTGGCATTTCTTTTACAGGCCCTGTCTGTGACGTCGCTCAGATGTCCGACAGTGGCAATTCTTTTATAAGCCCTTTCTGTGACGTCGCTCAGACGCCCGACTGTGGTATTTCTTTTAAGCCCTTTATGTGGTGTCGCTTAGACGCCCGACTGCGGCATGAACTTTATTTATTTACCTTTCGAGGCGTCGCTCCAGACACCCGATTGGTTTTCAGTTATTTGTTTTACTTATCAAGTCGTGCAAAAATAATGTTATTATTGAAATGAGCATCATTATTTTTTTCTAATGACGCTTACATGCATGCATTTGTTATATCTTAAGTCCGAACTGTCTTGCGAGTACTTTCAAAGTACTCACCTGGCTTGTTGATTTGGCCAGATGCTGACGAAGGCGGATCTCATGGATGAGGAGTTTGATAGCGAGTCCGATGCCTAGAGGAGTCCCAGTCAGTCTCGTGCGACCCCGGTTTTTGGTCACTGTATTATATCCGCTTCCGCGACCCAAATAAATTCATCGAGCCTCACCTCGACGCTCGGTGAGCTGCCAGTTTAGGAGTCATGTTTTCCACTCCACTGTGACATTCCACCACCACTTGTTTCTCGAGTCAGTAGTAAGCTACCCCACACCATTGTGACATATCCACCATTATGTATAATTATTAGCGTGCTTGTAATAGATTGTTGAGCACTCAGCTTGACTCTATAATATATTAATGCTACTGGCTTGTTGTATCAAGGATTTGTCTACCAGTGAGGAGGATTTTCCTCACACTGGAAATTAAAAGATCGGTTTCTCGATAAATATTTTTATTGAAAAACCGGTCGTGACAATAAGGAGCCCCCGAGCTCGTCCAGGCCCTCAAGCAACCTCATACCACCTCTCTCACTCCCTCATTGATCCCCCATAGCAGTAGAAAGACTAGAGATGGTAATCTTCTTCTTCTCTGGCAACCACAGCCGCCGCCACTGTCTCGATCATTCCGGCGCCATCAGGGCCACCCCCCCACTCTCTTCACCAGAAGCCCTCTCTTCATCTCGTGAATCCATCCCCATGCTCAATTTTGATCAGGAGCCGCCAGAGGCAAGAGCCCCACCCTACCCGACGGCCATCATGCGGTGCGGAGCTAGCCGCCGGCGACTCCGTCCACCCCAGGGACCATAGCGACCACCGAAGGGACCGCCTCGACCCCCTGAGCCCGCGGATGGCCTCGGTTTCTCGAACGGTGCCGCCGTTCGCCGGCGAGCATCGCCGGAGTGCCGCCACTGTACGGCCAGAAGAGACGGCGTGCACGGTGACCAGTCAAACCTGACCAGTGGGCCAGGAAGGCCCACGGTCAGTGACCCGTAACCCCCGCCACGTGGATAAGTGGAGACGGGTTCCGTCGGAGTTGCTTTTCTGCGTGTAAAGTGCTTTCCACTGAATACGCTTTCAACGTTGCAGCCCTTCCGCGCGCCAAGCTATTGGGCTTGGCCCAGTAACGCTAGGCGGCTATACTGCGCCCAGGGCGCATTTCTGCTAAGCCCATCACAGTAAGCTCTGTTTCCTTTTTTCTTTTCCAGCAGATTCCAAATAATTCCATAGAAGCCATTTCACATCTGAATCCTATGATTCAAATTTCTGCCTACTCCTAAAATCATGCTCTATTTATCCGGATAGGGTGAACATTTTTCCTAAGGCTGGTTTTTGCTGGATCTAATAAATAGTCCAGTTCCTTGATTATTCTAGCTTACTAAATCCATAGGAAAATCATATGAACTCCAAATGACTTGATTCTTTTTCTGTTATTTCTCAAATTTCATCTAGTTTATTTTTGTATTTATTTTGAAATTTTCCAAACAACTTTTATGTACTATTTTGGAATTGTGTGGTAATTAAAATATTTTAAAAATAGGAAATGGAGGGGAGATATAACTTTCAAAAGTTTTGGAGTGCACCTCACCCCTCCACAACTTGAAGGCAAGCATTCTGAACCCTGGCATAATATTTTTGTGTGTTGATTGACATGATTATAACACCACCTTAATATAGAGAACTCGTTATTTTATGTGGTGACGCGATCATTTGCATGAATGCATATTGAAGATTTCCTTGCTGTTGGAAATGAATATACTTGTGATGGTAATCGTCCTCGTAGGCCTTGCATGCATGCCGGAAAGAAACCCGGGAAAACCTCCGCCTTGGGTAGGCATGAGCGTGTCTCCGGTCTCCGTCGGGACGGTTATCTCCGGTATGGCATAGTGAGGCATAACGAGTGGTGATTTTGTTAGTTGAAATATATATTGGTTACACATATCATGCAAGGAATTTTTAAACCTCCTGAGTCAACCGTAGATCGAGTCTTGTTCCAGTAACCCCCATACTTCTTTTGTACTACCACTTGTCCCTGCAGCAGGTAGGGTACGGTTCAGTAAGTTGTCAACCCCTTTCTAGCACACACCATACAGAGAGGCCATGGTGGAAGATACCGACTGCAGCCGGTAGGCATGCCACCTGGTCCAGGGGCATGGGTGTTTCCGGTTGGGACCGAGAGGGGGGCACCCCTTAGAGCGCGCGATATAAATTTGATCCCATGCTACGCTAGGTTGTAGCCTCCCCACTTAGAGTTTTGCTTGACAGGTGTCGTGGGTGATTCCAGACACTCGTAAGTTAAGCTGGTGTGTGCAAGTCAGGTGTGTTTTCAATTAAAAGACCGTAGACGGAATTAGTCCCGATGGACTAAACGAATCCGTTACTCGTGGGTAAAGAGTAAACCCTCTACACAAATTAAATCTATTCGAATAGTTGTGTCCATGGTTAAGGACTATAGTCTGGGATGGATCAAGTGTCGGTCTTAGTGTCGGTCTTCGGAGGAGAGACTGCTAAACCAGAACATGACTTGTGACTTGTGTTGATTATGATGATTATGATTATTATTATTATGGACTAACCCCCTTTATATTGTTTGAAGTATGGAGTATCCCTGGGACGGTTCTACCTCCTAGATATTCACTGTTATTTATTTACTTTATAAGCCCTTTATGTGGTGCCGCACAGACGCCCGACTGTGGCATGCTTGTTATTTATTTACTTTATAAGCCCTTTATGTGCTGTCGCTTAGACACCCGACTGTGGCATGCTTGTTATTTATTTACTTTATAAGCCCTTTATGTGGTATTGATCAGACGCCCGACTGTGGCATGTTGTTATTTATTTACCTTCTGAGCCCTTTATGCGGTGTCGCTCAGACGCCCGACTGAGGCATTCTCGTTATTTACTATCCTTTCAAGACGTCGCTTCAGACATCCGATCGATGCATTTTATTACTACTCTGTTATTACATATTCATGTCAGACATTAACAACCTGCTTGCATGCATTAGGGACTTTATTTTTATGACTGACTTTGTGATCATATAATGTTTTCAGAGCATGATTATCATTTGTTATATTATACCCATGTTCATAATGTTTGCGAGTACATTCAAAGTACTCACTGGCTTGTCCCTGGCTATTGTCTTGGACAGATTTCTTGCTTGGAGAGGAGCATTGCGATGACAGCCCCGGAACCTAAGCAATGGTGATAGCAGCCTCGCGAAGATAGGAGTTAACCTGGTCAGTTGTTCCTATGCGAAATGGACTCCCATAGACACTGATGATCCACAAACCGCTTCCGCCATCAGCCACTAGAAACCATTTGTTGTAGTCACAGGCCAGAATGGTCTTGTACTACATATTTTGTATTTTGCTTGGAATTTCTGTATCAAGTTGGTGCCTCATCAGCTAACAGTAATCCTGGGGCTAGTGAGCACAAGGGCCATTTTCTGGAAATTAATATCCCAAAAATCCGGTCCTGACAAACTTGGTATCAGAGCCAGGCTGGCCATTGGCTAATCCTATCTCAGCCAGGTCAATAAACCTAGGTTAACCAACCCACCAGACCTTAACCTAACCCCGACCAAGCTTCTTGCGTAAGATAGCCTCACAGTGACCCGACACCTTTTGGCAGTCGGTGCCCAACCTATCAGCCTAGCCTGTCAATCACGCGCCAGTGACCGACACCTAAATTGTCTCATTCGCAAGCGTGCGAAGGAAGACTCCGTTCCCTTTTTCTATAAAAAGGGCACGCTAGCCTCAACACAACACAGCACAAACTCTTCCCCAGACCGAGCTATAATGCCAGGACCCATTGTTCACAATGAGACCACAGCCACCAACCTTGGAGGTTTTGTGACCATGCTAGCAAACCTCACCCGCCGTGCCTTTGCATTAGAGGAGCCCCTAGAATATGTTGTGCACCAAGGACCCATGAGCGGTGAAAGCCATCAATTCTGGGCCACCGTGCACATCTATGGTAAGGGTCTATCTCCAGAACGCCCCTACAGGTTCACCGGAAGGACAGCTTCCTTTGAGCCACAAGCCATTCAACTGGCTGCTCGAGAGGCTGTAGTTCAACTCCGGCACTTGTCACCCAGAGTTAACTGTCGCTCGTTCTACTACTAACCCAGCCGTGATGGGTATAGTAGGCCACCCCAGGTCGCCAACGGAGACCACGAGACAGATCCTGCATTGTTGCATCTGGTGCGCTATGTAAGTACGCTAGAGGATTTGTTCGATCAAATCACCCTTGATTTGATCGCAGCTCGTGGAGAGCTGATCCACCGAGCCCCGGCAAGAGGAGAAGATGAGCCCAACACTGACAACCCAGTCGTGCTGTTCGGACAACCGATCGAGTCCTTGAGGTCTGCCCCAGTCATTGACCAAAACACCTTGATGACCCCAGAAGTGCTTCGTCACCTTTTGGGAACATGTTCCAACGGGATTGTGGCCAACAATCCCCGGGATGGTCATCATCGCTACCCCGACCCTGCAGTCCCTCAACCTCCTCCAGCTAATCCCGACGGTGAAAACCGTGGAGAAGCCTCGACGACCACAAGGCAAGCCCGCTTAGATATTAAACAGGTAGACTGAGTCACTCGAGCAGTACCGAGTCTTAGTGTGTCCATGCCTTGTAATTATGTGATCCTGTATCGCCATGATTAAATGCTATTTGCTTGTGCACCCCTATTTTTTTATATAGTAGCCATGCACTAGTATGTTGGTGTACGATTGCATTTTTAACCCGGGCGTAGCTACCAACCCCGACGACACAAAGTTTGTGCTATGAATAAATTTTTTAGTTTTAACTGACAGGAAAAATATTTTCAAAGACAACTCTTAACAAATCTCGAGGACGAGATTTTTCTTAAGGGGGTAGTGTTGTAACACCCCAAAAATTTTAACCTTGTTTTATTAATTAAAATTTTGCCAGGAAACTTAAACTTTTATTTTCTGGATTTCCTTTCGATTTCAGAACCATTCTTTTCTTTATTATTATGGAGTTTTTACCCCAAGTGAAAACTTTTCAATCATTATTGGACTTATTTACCCTCTCAAATAAAACAATTCTTTTATCATTGGGAATTATTTATATAATTATTTTTCCCTGGGCTTTATTTCTCTAAATTGGTTTTTCATAAGTTTTAGGGTTCCATTTGCACTGCAACCCTTTGATAAATTTATCTAAAAATCCCACCAAAATTTGGGGATGACATATGATGTCCCTAAATCACTTTTATGCAAAAATATCCTTTAGTCATTTGGAGGATTTTAGCTTTACCCCTAGTTTTCAAATCTGGTCAAATCTCACTTTTGCACTACAACCTATTTAAATACTTCTTTAAAACTTCCACCAAAATTAGGGCATGTCAGTAGGAGTATATTATTCATCTTTATACAAAAACCCATTGATGCTCTTTGAAAAATTTGAGTGAATCAACCTCATTTTCATTCTGGTCCAACTTGATGATTTGTAATGCAACCATATTTTAACTTGCTCTTTTACACATGATTCTTTTTCCTACTTATAGCCCATCCTACAAAACCCTTAAGTCCAGGAGAGTGGACCCATTGGAGAATTTTAAGTGCTTGCAATCATGCCTTTTTCTTTCTGTCCAAAACTGAAGATTTGCAAAACTTGCACTAACAAGTTTCTGTTTTTGACAAACTAACTTTACCACCCTCTTATTCATCCAAGATACTATGATCTGGGGACTTTGGCCACCCCAAGAGTTGCCTAGGGGCTCCTGACATTCTGTTGAACACCTTGAGTTCATGAACAGAATTGACACGCTCATGAGTTTGCATTGCAGACTTGCCACAGCAGCCAAATGAGCATGTCCACTAGCATCCCAGCTACCACTAGCCTAGATCTGTTGGTCACCAGCCCCTCCTATGCCCTCTAGCACACGCTGGCATTTCGGCAAACACATAGCGTGTGTGCGCTGGGAGCGCCCAGAGCGTGCGTTTTGCACGTGCGTGCGCCCGAGCTGCCGCGTCGCGCCCCTAGCCCTTGCTCGCCTGCAGAGCCACACCCCCCGGCCTCATCCACTCACCAGAACACTCCAAGCCGCCCCTAGAACCCCACCGCACCGTCGTCAGGTCGGCCACGGTGGCTAGCAGCCGGCCACAGTGGGTTCCTGCCGTGGACGGCGCCGCCCAAGCCATGCGCGAACGCCAGCTCACCCCTGGTACAGAACCCGCTCGTCAGCTAGCTTCTGCCGCCATCCCCAGCCCCGCCACGTCGTCCTGCCCGCTACAGAATGGTAGTTTGCCGGCGACCTTATCCACTGCCGCGGAACCAACATGGCTGCGCTATATAAGGAGCCCTCGAGCTCGTCCAGGCCCTCAAGCAACCTCATACCACCTCTCTCACTCCCTCACTGATCCCCCCGTAGCAGTAGAAAGACCAGAGATGGTCGTCTTCTTCTTCTCCGGCAACCACAGCCGCCGCCACTATCTCGATCATTCCGGGCCACCAGGGCCTCCCCCCCTCCACTCTCTTCACCAGAAGCCCTCTCTTCCTCTCGTGAATCCATCCCCATGCTCAATTTTGATCAGGAGCCGCCGGAGGCAAGAGCCCCACCCTACCCGACGGCCACCATCCGCTGCGGAGCTAGCTGCCAGCGACTTCGTCTATCCCAGGGACCATAGCGACCACCGAAGGGACCGCCTTGACCCCCTGGGCCCGCGGATGGCCTCGGTTTCTCGATCGGTGCCGCAGTTCGCCGGCGAGCATCACCGGAGTGTTGCCTCTGTACGGCCGGAGGAGATGGCATGCACGGCGACCAGTCAAACCTGACCAGTGGGCCAGGCAGACCCACGGTCAGTGACCCGAAACCCCCGCCACGTGGATAAGTGGAGACGGGTTCCGTCGGAGTTGCTTTTCTGCGTGTAAAGCACTTTCCACTGAATACGCTTTCGATGTCGCAGCCTTTCCACGCGCCGAGCGATTGGGCTTGGCCCAGTAATGCTAGGCGGCTATACTGCGCCCAGGGCGCGTTTCTGCTCAGCCCATCACAGTAAGCTCTGTTTCCTTTTTCTTTTCCAGCAGATTCCAAATAATTCCACAGAAGCCATTTCACATCCGAATCCTATGATTCAAATTTCTACCTACTCCTATAATCATGCTCTATTTATCCGGATAGGGTGAACATTTTGCCTAAGCCTAGTTTTTGCTGGATCTAATAAATAGTCCAGTTCCTTGATTATTCTAGCTTAGTAAATCCATAGGAAAATCATATGAACTCCAAATGACTTGATTCTTTTTCTGTTATTTCTCAAATTTCATCTAGTTTATTTTTGTATTTATTTTGAAATTTTCCAAACAACTTTAATGTACTGTTTTTGAATTGTGTGGTAATTAAAATATTTTGAAAATCGGAAATGGAGGGGAGATATAACTTTCAAAAGTTTTGGAGTGCACCTCACCCCTCCACAACTTGAAGGCAAGCATTCTGAACCCTGGCATAATATTTTTGTGTGTTGATTGACATGATTATAACACCACCTTAATACAGAGAACTCGTTATTTTATGTGGTGACGCGATCATTTGCATGAATGCATATTG
This sequence comes from Triticum timopheevii, assembly GCA_963921465.1. Lineage (NCBI taxonomy): Eukaryota > Viridiplantae > Streptophyta > Magnoliopsida > Poales > Poaceae > Triticum > Triticum timopheevii. The sequence continues at coordinate 270,671,915 of OY997262.1, read as the reverse complement.
AAGATTTCCTTGCTGTTGGAAATGAATATACTTGTGATGGTAATCGTCCTCGTAGGCCTTGCATCCATGCCGGAAAGAAACCCGGGAAAACCTCTGCCTTGGGTAGGCGTGAGAATGTCTCCGGTCTCCGTCGGGATGGTTATGTCCGGTATGGCATAGTGAGGCATAACGAGTGGTGATTTTGTTAGTTGAAATATATATTGGTTACACATATCATGCAGGGAATTTTTAAACCTCCTGAGTTGACCGTAGATCGAGTCTTGTTCCAGTAACCCCCATACTTGTTTTGTACTGCCACTTGTCCCTGCAGCAGGTAGGGTATGGTTCAGTAAGTTGTCAACCCCTTTCTAGCACACACCGTACAGAGAGGCCATGGTGGAAGATACCGACTGCAGCCGGTAGGCATGCCACCTAGTCCGGGGGCATGGGTGTTTCCGGTTGGGACCGAGAGGGGGGCACCCCTTAGAGCGCGCGATATAAATTTGATCCCAAGCTACGCGAGGTTGTAGCCTCCCCACTTAGAGTTTTGCTTGATAGGTGTCGTGGGTGATTCCAGACACCGGTAAGTTAAGCTGGTGTGTGCAAGTCAGGTGTGTTTTCAATTAAAAGACCATAGACAGAATTAGTCCCGGTGGACTAATGGAATCCGTTACTCGTGGATAAAGAGTACACCCTCTGCAGAGATTAAATCTATTCGAATAGCCGTGTCCATGGTTAAGGACTACAGTCTGGGATGGGTCAAGTGTCAGTCTTAGTGTCGGTCTTCGGAGGAGAGCCTGCTAAACCAGAACATGGATCATGACTTGTGACTTGTGTTGATTATGATTATTATTATTATTATTATTATGGACTAACCCCCTTTATATTATTTGAATTATTGAGTATCCCTGGGACGGTTCTACCTCCTGGATATTCACTATTATTTATTTACTTTATAAGCCCTTTATGTGGTGTCGCACAGACGCCCGATTGTGGCATGCTTGTTATTTATTTACTTTATAAACCCTTTATGTGGTGTCACTCAGACGCTCGACTGTGGCATGCTTGTTATTTTTTTTACTTTATAAGCCCTTTATGTGGTGTCGCTCAGACGCCCGACTGTGGCATGCTGTTATTTATTTACCTTATGAGCCCTTTATGCGGTGTCGCTCAGACGCCCGACTGAGGCATGCTCGTTATTTACTATCCTTTCGAGACGTCGCTTCAGACATAAGATCGGTGCATTTTATTACTACTCTATTATTACATATTCATGTCACACATAAACAACCTGCTTGCATGCATTAGGGATTTTATTTTTATGACTGACGTTGTTATCATAGAATGTTATCAGAGCATGATTATCATTTGTTATATTATACTCGTGTTCATAATGTTTGCGAGTACATTCAAAGTACTCAATGGCTTGTCCCTGGCTATTGTCTTGGCCAGATTTCTTGCTTGGAGAGGAGCATTGCGATGATAGCCCCAGAACCTAAGCAATGGTGATAGCAGTCTCGCGAAGATAGGAGTTAACTTGGTCCGCTGTTCTTGTGGGAAATGGAGTCCCATAGACACTGATGATCCACAAACCGCTTCTGCCATCAGCCACTAGAAACTATTTGTTGTACTCACAGGCCCGAATGGTCTTTTACTAAATATTTTGTATTTTTCTTGGAATTTTTGTATCAAGTTCGTGCCTCATCAGCTAACAGTAATCCTGGTGCTGGTGAGCACAAGGGCCATTTTCTGGAAATTAATATCCCGAAAATCCGGTCCTGACATAATCTCATCTATAGCCTCTGTGCTAGCTAAAAGTGATAGAACATCTACGAAGTATACTAAATTGCGCTCTATCAATATATGGATGTACTCTTCTTCCCAATACAAAAACTTGCATCCATTCTACTCCCTCAGTTCCACAATACATGCCTTCTATTTGTCAAAATATATATGTATCTAGACATGTTTTGGTATATAGGTACATCCATTTTTGGACAAATGGAAGTCAAGTATTTTGGAACGGAGGGAGTACACAATAAAAATTTTAAGTTAGCACAACTAGTCTAATCCGAGAGCACAACTGAAGATTTGGTCGGGTTCTTCCTCCTTTTGCCGACACGTGGGACATCCAGCATCTAGGTCGTGTCATGAAAGAAAATAGAGTGGTAGTTGAAGCCACAAGATGTGCATCTTGGGTTAAACTGTAAATAGAATCTTACTACTCTTGAGTAACTCCAAAAGCGGCCACCAAAGATCTTTCTTGGATTTGTTTTTCATCACCAGCACGTCGAGGTGAAAGATGTGCAGGTTCAGTGGGTCCTCTTGCGTTTTCACTGACATTTGGGGCCTCCTGTGAGAAAACAGATGATGGGCTCCACGCGTCCGCTAGCTGGCTGAGAAGAGAGATAGAGGAGGGCTGAGCACGCACTGCAGGAAATTTGTTCTACATACCTCGATATAGGCTCGATATAGTGGGCTGGCATGGGCCATAACTAGCATTCACGTCTAGCAGTACGGCACCATCCGACACCAATTTTCTTGGAGTCTGTGCTACAGCCATCTCTTCTCCCTCCTGTTTTCTCAGCCATCGCGTGGTGGGCGGGGTGGGGGTTTGCCGATAGTCGGTTTGCTCAACTGAGGTCCCACTTGTAAGTGAAAATGCAACACCACATGCATTCCCGCTAGAGCGGCGTGCCAGACCAACCGTGTGGGGGTGCGACGCGAACATGGCTGGCTTTTCCTTTTGAACTCGCAACTTGTAAAAGTTGGTTCTGCTCCATGGTGCGATCGATAGATAGAAAATAACGATTTTGCCTAGAGTAATGCGAAGTTTGGTTCTGGCGCCGTTCATGCATGGAGTACGTATGAAAATTATGAAGTTCATGCGAAAGGTAAGATAATTACTGTAGTATCATATACTACTACATGGATTTGACGGAAAGATAAAAATACATATGGATCCATCAACTACATCCTCACGCCCTAGTGCACCGGGTCACCAACCGACGTGTGAGGAGCATCGGCGTTGGCGGCAAGCTCAACGTGCTTCTGAACAGTGCCGTCCAAGGTTGCCCTGCGGTCCAAGAAGGCCAGCATCCTATCGTCCTCCTCTTGCATGTAGTAGTCCTTGTGGACGATTTGTGCGTAGACGTGGGTGATTATGTCGATGGTGTCTTGCTGTGCCAGGCGCTGCGCGGCGAGCGCGACCTCGAGGTGGACATTCTCCGGCGCGACGGCGGGCAGTCGCAGGGCCACCAGTGTGTCGAAGAGGTTGTCACCATAGTGGCTATTGAGGGTGGCGGGCATCGCAGAGCCTGGGCGCGTCGGCTGGAGGCTTACGCCAAAGTCGTCCGCGAGCTTCTTGACGACGGTGAACTTGTCGAGGAAACCGACAAGGACCTCGTCGAACAAGGAGACGAAGCTGTCATCCAAGCGGCCCCTCGCCCTGGCGGCCTCAAGCAATACTACCTGGAGACGTTCCTCGTTGCCGGGCCACAGGCCGGTGTCGTGGACCATCTGGCACAGCCGGCTGATGCTCGCGCTCATCGCCTCCATGGGTCAACTGATCCTGCGATTCGAGTGATCACTCTTGCCCTTGGTTAGCGTGCGTAGGTGCGTAGGATTTCGTACTACTCCTCGGCCCTCTAGTGCACCCGTCTTTGGCTGTATGATAGGTGGGCCAGCCACCCCCTGGGCCCACGTGTCATTCACCCAAAGGCAGTTGTCGTAAGTCAATGAAGCTGCGTCCCCCTCCGTGCCGGTGCAGTATAGTCATCTCACCGGACCTCTAGTTGGGGACAAACAAGAGAAGTTTGATGTTTACTAGTTTATTGGTCCCCTTTGCATTTTGCGCCAAGTTTTGACCTTTGATTTACCTAATAAAATGTTAATGCATGTAAACAAAAATGTTGTGTAAGTCACATTACGAAACCCAAATAATCCCAAAACACTTAGGCACAGTGCATTAACTCCCTCCTTGTTTCTTATTTCGTGACATATTATCAACCAATGAGAGATGTGGGTCGTGCATGCTTTCAATGACTTGAGACTACTAAAACATGACATGCAGTGTTTAGTTCATTGCATGTAATCCTATTAGTAGTTAGCAAAAAAAACATTAAGTTCTCTCGCCGATAGGAATAAAACACCATGTATTTATTTACAGAGGGAGTAGTACATTTTTTGTGACATGCATTACTACTAGATATTGCTAGTCAAATACTAAAATCCAGATGGACGTGGTAGTACTCCTAAATCCAGACGGTGGTGCTACTAGTACTAGCACTGTACTACCCGTTGGTCAAATTATTACGTGCTGCTCCTCACAGTGAAGTGACAAGACCCTGCGCCGGAGATTACACCTGAGTATAGGCGCCGTGTTCGGCATACCATAGTCAGCCTCGCCGTCTACAGTCACTATCATCATGGCTGTAGAGCTAGCCTTCTTACAACTAGCCATGTTCGACATAATTTCCCGTGCGTAGATGCCCGTGCATTGCATGGAACACCAAGATTGGGGGTGGACGGCTCCGACAGCGGCCATCGCGCCAGATTTTTCCACTGCCTTCTAGATGTGGTGGGGAGGAGATAAGGCTGATTGTGAGAGACAAGGAGTTGTTTGTAAATAGGGAACAAGTATGGGCATCTTTTTGCAAAAATGGAGAAGCTTAGTTCGTATGCGTCAGATCTAGATCCGACGGCTATTGGTGAAAGATGGGAGGCACAACATCATCACCAACTCATGACCTATTTGATTCACAGGATTTTGAAAACGCAGGAATAGGACATGACAATATTACAAGTTTCAAACTAATATTACAAATGTTAGGAGTAATGCTGCACCTAGGAAGAGGGAATTACTAGGAAGTTTACGTAAGAACTTTCGTTACTTTAGGTGGATGCAGCATTATCATAAAAACTAAAATCCACCACCCTGACAAGTTACTAATGGGCAAATAAGTTTTTGAGTCTCTGGCCACTTGATGTTTCAAAAACAAATTCAGCTTCTGCGGAAACTTTGTCATTTAGGCTTAGACGCTTGCGGTGATCAGCACGCCATTCATTGTTGCGCCAGAGAACGCCAAACCTCGTTACCTTGAGCACACTTGCCTCCGGAACAAAGAACCTGGCCAATTTAATCTCAGATGTGTTGCCTCGGTAGTCGATCAAATCAATTTCTGTAAGATGGAGATCAAGGCATTCGATGAGATTGTTATAGTGCAGCACATTTTTCACTTTTGGGTCTTTTTTTATCTGCAAAAGAAGAGAACATATTAGAGCAGCTAGCTGCATAAGATTGCCGTGTCATCAAGAGGTACCAATATCATTCGCTCATACGATAGGGTTGGCTGGCTAGTGATATTTTCTCACTCTCTCTCTCTCTCTCTTTCTGTTTCCTCTCATTTAACTAGGAGCACGTGAAGAGCTTGAGCATTTGTTGCCTTCCACTATGTGGTCGATGCCATATTTCGCAAAAGTATGCCACATAATACGCATCGATGTCAAATCAAAAGATTTTGGCATCGCTCTCGCGATGTGAGAGAGTTGGCACCGCTGTGCACATAGACCCACATGTATAAACAAATCAATCAAACCAACTACACCAGCCTCTCACTCTCCCAAACAAGTGTTTTTTTATTGCCTCAGTCCTCTCTCTCCCCCACATAGTGTTTTTTCATTGCGTGAGTTAATTTGGCACCGGAGCAAAGTAGGTGATCCAGATTGGGGCACCAGGTGAGCAATGGAAGGGCATCGATGCCAAATGCATCACAAGTGAATTTGGCACATGTTTTGGCCTACATAGCCCACTTTTCTACTCCCTCCGTCCCAAAATTTTTGTCTTAAATTTGTCTAAATACAGATGTATCTAGTTACATTTTAGTGTTAGATACATCCGTATCTAAACAAATGTAAGACAAGAATTTTGGGATGGAGGGAATACTACCTCGTATTTAGTATAAAATTTTTGACCATAGATTTACCTAAGAAAATGCCAATGCATGTCACTAAAAATTACACCATTTGAAATTATGTTCAAATACGAATCCAACGATATAGTTCTTAGTGACATGCATTAACATTTTGTCAGTTAAATCTATGGTCAAATTTTGATACTAAAAAATTGGAAGAGTAAACCAGGACGGAGGTAGTACTCCATAGAGTTACTGGAGTAGTCTAAGTTACTTTCCACTATGACTAGCCTAGGCTACTATAGTAGTAGTACATCATAAAAACGATGCAGGTGATCACGTGAGAAAAAATACTAAAAACATTTCTTTCGGTGCAGTGCGTAGATGCAGTTTTGAACACTACACTTGTCATCGTAATTTGGGAAAAATATGAAAAAATTGAGTTATGTTGTGATTACCGTTTACTTAGGAAAGAAGTTTCACCTCGATGAGTAGCTTCTCCGTGCACGGAAAGCATGTAAGGAATCCAACAACTTGATCCAGATTGGGGCCGATAGATTTTAGTGCTAAGATCTTCACTGTTCGCATGGACTGGGTCAAGCTTGTGGGAATCATTTTCTGGAAGACGGTCATAAATACATTAAGAAGAAATTTAAAAATGTGAATTTCAAGAATACGGAGAAGAAGATGAGTGTTGTACCTGAATGATTACGGATCCAATAAAGAGTTCGGAGAATTTGGCAGACGAGTACACCAACGCTGTCAATTTCGGCGCGTTAATGACCCTGAATTTTGTTGTACCTTCTAGATCCGATACAAGCAATCTCTCAAGGAAAGGTGCATTCTCAATGACCTTAACGTGGAACAAATGGAATGATCTCTTCCCAAATGATGTCTTGTTGCGGGGCCAGCAAGACACATAAATCCATCGGAGATTCGTCGAGGCGATGTGGAGGCTAATGAACCCGTGGATCTGCTCAAGATGAAGGTACTTGAGCGTAGTACAGCTGCGGAGCAGGTGCTCCATAGCCTTCTTCGATATGACAATGTCGAAGAGGTCGAGCTGCTTGAGTTGAGGGAGAAGAAGGGCAGGCGCAGCTTTAATCTGGGGAAGATAGTAGGAGCTGAAGCTGGCGCGGCGCAGCGTTGGCGTCAAGCGGAGCGCGGACGGCGACAGAGAGTGACATCATCCAGCTTCAAAGCTGAGCTCCATGAGGTAATCTAGGGTGGGGGATAAGAACCACTCGTCGAACTTGGGTTGGACCTTGCAGTTGGTACTGAACATGCGGATGTCAAGGCGTCTGGCTAGCCCAGGGTGCAATGAAAGGATCTTGGAGACTGCCGCCATGCATTTGCAATCCCCGTCGTAGAGGCAGCTGTCGATGGTGAGGTTGAGGGCGACGCAGCGCCAGAGGGGGCGCCACCACCGGGAGAGCAGGGCGGTCCGCACGATAGATTTGGTGGGGAGGAGGCCGATGATGGCGAGCAACATGTCGTCGGGGAGGCTGCTGATGAAGTCCAAGCTCGCCGGATGCGTTTTTGGCTTGAGCCGCCTCTGCTTGTTGGCTGCCTTGCCGTCCATCTCAACCGGCGGCGATGCTGGTGTACACGTGTGCTGGTGTGTGTTGTGTGCTGGGTGTGCGCGAGTGCGTCCTTCTGTGCATGCTGGCGCGCAGTGGTGAATTGTGCGCGAGTGTGTCCTTCGCGCGCAAGAAGTTTGTCCTTAATACGCCCTTGATTTACTAGTGTGCGGGGTGCTACCCCGAGTGGTTTCAACTTTGTTTACTTCACCGCGTGTCAGATGGGCCTATAGTTTACTTATTTTCACCCACTGCCACATGGGCCAGCACACCAAGATACAGAACACGAGCTGACAAGGCAGCATGTGGATTGGTTGACCGGTCAACTAAACAATATACGGAGCTATACGCTGACACAGTGAGCATATAATCCGTCGGTATAGAGAGTTCGAGTGAGAGGGGAGGCCCGTGAGAGATAGCAGAGAGAGAGAGAAAGAGCTACTCCCTCCGTTCGATAATGTAGTTATAACATTTTTTTCAGTCAAACTTTTGAAACTTTGACCAAGTTTATAAAGAAATTACTTATATCTACAATACCAAAGATAAATGATAGTATGAAGTAAGTACATGTTGTGATGAATCTAATGATCGTTCCAGATGTAAATGTTTTTCTCCACATATACCTGGTCAAACTTTTCTGAGGTTTGACTTTTCAAAACATCCATATGCTTATGGACGTGACAGAGTCCCTAGAGAGAGAGAGAGAGAGTGAGTGAGTGAAAAAAGTGTGTGTGCGTGTGTGAAAGAGACATGGACAACACACGATAGAAGTAGAGAAAAAGCGTGCGTGTCTTATGCAAACATATCACACATGCATCTTCGGCAATGGAGGCAAGGTGAGGAGATAGTGTGTGGTTGTTTGGAACCGAGAGAGGAAGACCCCTAGCATGTGACCAAGAGGGGTCTGACAAACAAGGAAGAGAGATCGAGACAGACGTACGGAGAAAATGCAGACATGGGGAGGAGAGAGTGTATGTTTGTCATAGAGAGATCCCCTGGAGATCGTGATGGGACTACATGGGTGGGAGATCGAGTGACATGGTGTGTGCGCGATAGAAGATGCCCCGAGAGATATCAAGATAGACGTATGGATGGAAGGAGACAATACGTGTGTTCCTGATGGCTAGTAAGAGATAATCATACTTAGGAGGGGGGAGTGCTTGCGCCTATGGCCCTGTTTGGATACTCTAACTCAGTTAGAGGTTAGAGTTAGATTCATACCCTGAACTAACCCTGAACTAACTCTTAGTAAAGAGGTGTTTGGATGGAAGGGTTAGATGGAGCGCGGATACGGCGAGGCACCTTCACGGGCGGTGCGAGAGGGAGGGAGGGAGAGGACGAGAAGCTTCGAGGAAGTGGGGAGGGATCTGCTGCGGCGAGAGCGAGAGAAAAAAGTGTTTATTAGTGGTCCCGAGAAGAACTAACCCAAATAAGCACCTCTTGGATGGGTTAGATTTTTTGGATGGGTTAGATGCATCTAACCTAAACTAACCCTCCTGTTTGGATCTTTTTGGATTAGTTGACTCCAAACTAACCCAAACTAACTCTAACCCATGGATCCAAACAAAGCCTATGATGGAGTGAGGGATTATGGTACTTAGGGGGTTGCGTGTCACATGGAGAGAGAACAAGGGCGGAGAGTGTTGGATGGGTCTATATGTATAGCGCGAGCGAGACATGTGTATGTGTGAACCAGGGAGATATAAGGCCAGTTTGGCTTGCGTCGTGAGCATCTTTTGCGTGGCCTGGGGTTGTGGCTGGATTTCATGCACGCTTGTTTGGTTGCTACCCTGTGAAAAAGAAAGCCTGCCTGGGCTGGGTTCCCTTGAACTTTAATTAGCCTGGCTGAACTCCAGACACTGCAAGTAGCCTGGCCCAAGCGACCGATTTCGAATGCCTGGCCGTGCCTGGTCGTGCGGCCACGAGGCTAACAGCAACATGGATGGATATTAGCATTAAATAATTGATGCATGGATTGATTGATGGGACATTGATGCTTTGCCTGGCCCAGGCATGAACCAAACGCTTTAGCACAACACAAGCCTGGCCAGGCAGAAATATTTTACATCTCACGTCCACACCAGGCAGTACCAGCCATCAAGGCATGAGGGTCAAGTCACGAACCAAACTAACCAATAAAGTTTGAGAGAAATTCAGGAGCCCCGATAAGGCTGAGTGGTGAGTCAGATAGCTGAGAGGGGGAAAGAGATATTCCATCTGCTCGATAATGCAGTGCATGTAAATTTTCCAGAAGTCAAACTTTGGAAACTTTGATCAGGTTTACGCAAATGTTATTTATATCTACAATACCAAAGATACATCATACAAAACTACATCTCATGATGAATCTAATGGTATATGTTTACAGTACTAGATGTAATTGTTTTTCTCCACGTACATGGTCAAACTTTGTGATTTTTGACTTTTCAATAAATCTATATGCTATGGACGGAGGAGAGTGCCTCAGTCGAGACAGATCAAGTGCGTGTAAAGGAGAATGAGTAAGTGTGCAAAAAGAGTATGTGTGTGAAAGAGAAAGTGACAACAAACGATAAATTAGAGAGAGTGTGTGTTTCTTTGTTTCTTATGCAAACATATCACGCATGCATCTCCGAGATGGAAAAGCGAGGCGAGGACATACACGAAGATAGCTACTGTGTGATTGTTTGCAACGGAGACAAACACCCCTCTAGCACATGTCCAATAGAGGTCTGGCCAACAAGAAAAAAAGGTCGAGAGGGACACATGGATGTCATGGACGCATGGGGAGGGAGAGAGGGTGTGTTTGTGATAGAGAGATCCCCTCGAGATCGTGAGGGGACTATATGGGTGGGAGATCGAGGGAGTGCGTGCGCGATAGAAAGATGCCCCGAGAGAAATCAAGATAGACCATGCACATGTTTGTGATGGAGACTAAGATTAGCTAGTCATATACATATAGGGGGGACTGCGTGTGCCTACAATTGAGTGAGAGACCATCATACTTGGCTAGCTGGGCATGAGATTGTGTGTGTGTGTGCGTGCGAGATGGAGAGAGAACGAGGGAGAGAGATAGATTTTTAGATGGGCCTATCGAGTGCGAGTGAGATATGCATGTGTATGTGTGACCCAGGTGGATGGAGAGTTTGAGAGAGGCGGAAGAGCTCCGAGACGACATAGTGGTGCGTGAGAGAGTTACGGGCAAAGAGCCAAGGAATTTGTGTGCGTACGATGAGTGCACCCAAGATATCTAGCTTGGACTAGCTAGAGTATCATACATACTGTGCGAGAGAGACCTATAGATGGTGTATATATGAATGCGAACTAGAAAGACCCCCCCCCCCACACACACACAAAGAGAGAGAGAGAGAGAGAGAGAGAGAGAGAGAGATGGTGAGAAAGGGAGAGGGACCAACAAGGTTTTTGTGTCGGATGCGTGCGACAGAATTGAAGATTGTCGGCGAGAGAGTGAGTGAGAGAGAGAGAGAGAGAACATGAGTCCGGGAGAGGGGGAGGTCGCGTTTTATGCATCAAAGACTGATATAAACCATATTTCGATATAAACTTGCATTCAAATATTTAAATTGGAGAACACGTTGTCTGCAATCCACACATGAACGGATATATGCGTATATCAAACAAGTTCATTAATTTGACTTTCAACATGTTCATGGAGTACTATAATACTGTACAACATGCTACTCAATTGAGGTGTTCAATTTTGGATTTAGTTCACTATTTTGACCTACTGAACGAGCTAGTTCATTGAATCGAGATATTTGTTTTTGGGTTTGATTCGCGTTTTTGAGTGGGTCAACTATTTGTCATATAGTAAATCGCTAGCAACGAGCATGTAAAAACACATTAATCACGAGCATCATCTCTCCATCTAAAAAAGAAGTGGCAAGCTAATATTTCAAAATTTGATTCGAATCGACTTGGTAAGGTAGACGTGGATGCTCGTTCTCCCAAAATTTGAACGAACTGTTAAACATCCTCTCTGCTCGGTGGAATTCGCCCGAGCAAATAAATGGGAGACGCGAAATTACCGTCCTATGTGGGACACGCATCAATTGGCCCGTTGTACATCGAGGGTAGGTTCGTAAGTTAATCCAAGCACGCCTTCTCCTCGGCCGAAATGACATGTGCCGAATAATTCATAAACCATAGTCGGCAAAACACGCTCTCCTCGCCCAAAATAGCTCGCGCCCACTATTTCAAAAACGCTCTCCTCGTCCGAAATCGCTCACGCCAACTATAGTTCAAAACACGCCCTCCTCGCCCGAAATCGCTCCCGCCCACTATTTGGGGAGAAGCAAAGTTACTCTACTATCCCCGACCCTCCGTACACAGACCAAAGCCGAGAAGCCTATAGGCAAGGGTAGAACTGTAACTCCCCCTCACATTTCAGACAAATGCGTCAGTAAGACATGGTTCCACTCCCCTCCCAATTCCCCCTGCCCACCCCCATTCACACCTCGCGGGCGCCAAATCACCTTCTCCCCGGGAAGCTCCCTTCTCCCGAGCCGCGAAACCTCAGCCCCACCTCCATGGCGCCCCGCACCGCACCAATTTCACAGCCGCCCTCCTCCCTAATGCCGGAGACGCTGTCCAATTGCCGTCGTGCACTGGGCCATGTGCCTCTTACTCCGTGCTGCTGGTGCTGCCTCAACGACGGCCGCGTGAACCATACCGGAGCCGACTCACCCCCGTCGTTGTTCACGGCGCCGGAGCGGCTCCAACTTCGGATTTGTCCAGAGTCCTGGCGCTGCTTCCGCGTAGTCGTCGACCGTCGCGACATTGCTCTTTCCCTGCTGCCGGTCGCCACCGCAACCGCGCCGGCCTCACCGACTCGGCAGCTGGACCTGCCTACTTCACCATGCCACCAGATAGGTCGCACCCTCATCTCAAATCACTTTATTTAGGCGTCAGTTGTCTGAATTTTTATTCTGGGCCAATCGATTCCCAATGGGAAGCAGCACCCCTCGAGGCGGCGGAGCTCCTAGGCTGCCAGTTGGCTGGTGCCTAACATAAGGGTGCGGGGCCGCAAGTTCACCGCAGAAGCAACGCTTAGATGGCTATCTTTTAGAGTTGTGTGGGTTGAAGGTACTGCTGCCGCCGGATCTGGATGACGGGGAGTCTTTGTGTATTAGCCCGAGGGCGGCGCAACCACGGCAGTGCGGTGGGGCGGGGAGCGATGTTTTGGCCGGGGCCACAGACGGCGGAGGCAGGCTGCTCTGTCGTTGGTCGCTGGCTCTTCGGGGAAGATTCTGAACAGTGTCAGCCGGGAGGCACAAGATGGCCATCAAGCCATCCGGCGTAGATCGAACAGTACCAAAATAAAATAAAATCGTGTGACCCCAATTTAGTCTTCAGCCAACAGACGTGTGACCACTCTCGTACCTTGCTGTTGATCTCTTAGTGTATTTCTTCAGATCAAAGAGATATGTCGTTCTAAACATTATGTGTTATCTGCATCTTCAGACACACCGTCTTCCGACTCACCGCAGCTGCTCCAACAAGGGAAGCATACACCAAAAGGGAGCTACAGTCCCCACTCAACAGTTCCTTGCATCAAATGCGTGTGCCCGACATGGAGAGCCACAACAATTGTAGGGCCATCGACAAGTCAGCACATGATGCTCACTCCTATGGATGGCAGCCAGATAGGTTGTACCCTCATCTTACGTGTGTGCAACATTTATGGCTTTGTTATTCATCTAAGCACGGAAAATAGATCATCACATTTCAGTGTATATTCATGCTGATCTCTTACGGGTCTTGTTCAGGAGTTCACGCTGTTCCATAGTTCAGCTAAGATACTTGTTCTTTAGGTAACGTTGTTCCATAGTTATCATCCATCAGCCAATGCTATCCCATAGGCTGGTGATTATAGTATTATACCACTTCTAGTATTACCTATGTTGTTCTTTAATACTTTTGTGTGCCATCTGGTTAATCTCGAGTACAAACAATACATATTCTGTAGCTTTCATCTGTGTTCTCCCTTTAGTTTATGAGACTTGTTGCTGCTAGTTAACCCCAGTCCTACTATTTATGTCGTCTCCTACAGGCACTCATTTACATAAATCTAACTACTAGTTGTCTTCCATGCATGTTAGATATAATTGCACACACTGATATATCCACAAGAACCTCACGGAGCAATGTAAAGGCCAATAAACTTGATGTCAATGATACCCAATATGATGGAACATGTAAAGGTAGTTCTTCAGAAGACTTGCAGAAAGATGATGAGTCCTCTTCACCCCACAAGGTCCTTGCTCTAACTTGGCCTGTGATATGGGTACACCATGCATATAATGTCCTGGAGTGTATCTACTCTGTTGCAATGCCATGTGCTTAGCATGCTGATCATGCATGTAAATATGTCATGCCTTCCTGTTTTTCAGTACCTATTCCATTCATGATAACATGTTTTCAAATTCAAGTACTGTCATTCTACTCTATCGCAATGCCATCTGCTTAATTTGGACATCATGCTTCTGAATATCTTATGCATTGTTATTCATCAGTATGTACTTCATCTGTCTGTCGTACCATGTTTTTTTACATTGAAGTGCTGTTCTAGTGCTCTGTTGCAATGCCATCTTATTTTCCCAATCATACACGTGTATGTTGCCTTAGTTATTTCTGTACGTATTCCGCTACCATATAGTTTTACATTCAACTAGTGTTTTTTTGTTGTGTTGTCCTGTCGTATCCCTAGCTCTTACACCATACTCCCTCCGTCCGGATTACATGTTGCCGAAATGGATAAAAAAGGATGTATCTAGAACTGAAATATGCCTAGACCCATCCATTTTTTTCTGGATGGAGGGAGTACATGTCAATATGTCATGCCTTCCTATTCTTCAGTACCTATTCCATCTCTCTGCTGTCGCATGTTTTATAATTAAAGCACCATTCTTCTATACAAGGCATGCAAGGGGAAGACGACTATGTTAGAATATGAAGGGTTACAAACAAGGCCTTTGCAAAAGATCCAAACGCCAGGAGATAATAAACCAACTCCAGTTTTTATAGATACTACTCCAGCACAGAGAAACCCAACTCCTACTGATAATAAGCATATTCCAGTGGCCAAAGAACTAGTCCGCTCCAGTCCAGCAAAAATATGTCAACTCAATTCTAAGAAGCATGTGCGTATCCTTGCATCATGAAATTTTATAGCATGCTGATCATATTTTCTACATGTTTCTTACCCATCTCTCTTTTAGAAAATAAGCTTAACAGATAGAAGAATTTCTGCAATGGTATCGTTTATGAGGAAACATTTTTGCAGGAATTCTCTGTGCTCCAATGTAGATGTAAGTACCTGTTCTTTATCACTATATTTTTACATCAGCATGTATTTTGTTAATCGGCGTGAATCCAACCTTTATCTGATCTAAATTTAGTTGTAGCAAAATGTATGATTAAAGGCCACAATGTTGATTTTTGTAAGGAAAACTGTCTGGTAGTTTTGCATCCTGAGCTGCATGAGTGTACTATCTCATATTAGTGGGTTTGAATACTTTGGTTCTGCAGTGGGTTTTTCAGTATTTTTTTTACTGTGTTGTCCTATCGTATCCCTTACATCATAGTCCCTCCGTCCGGATTAAATGTCGCAGAAATGGATAAAACTAGATGTATCTAGAACTGAAATACGCCTAGACCCGTCCATTTATTTTCGAATGGAGGGAATACATGTCAATATGTCATGCCTTTCTATTCTTCAGTTCCTATTCCATCTCTGCTGTAGCATGTTTTATAACTGAATCACCATTCTTCTATATAAGGCATGCAAGGGGAAGACGGCTATGTTAGAATCTGAAGGGTTACAAACCAGGTCTTTGCAAAAGATCCAAACGCCAGGAGATAATAAACCAACTCCATTTTTCATAGATACTGATCCAGCACAGAGAAACCCAACTCCCACTGATAATAAGCAGATTCCAGTGGCCAAAGAACTAGTCCACTCCAGTCCAGCAAAAGAATGTCAACTCCATTCTAAGAAGCGTGTGCATATCCTCGCATCATGAAATTTTATAGCATTCTGATCATATTTTCTACATGTTTCTTACCCATCTCTCTTTTAGAAAATAAGGTTGAACGATAGAAGACTTCCTCCATTGGGATCGTATTCGAGGAAAATATCTTGCGGGAATTCTCTGTGCTCCAATGCTGATGTAAGTACCTATTGTATATCACTATATTTTTACATCAACATGTATTTTGTTAATCGGCGTGAATCTAACCTTTATCTGATCTAAAATTAGTTGTAGCAAAATGTTAAAGGCGCCAATGTTGATTTTTGTAGGGAAAACTGCCTGGTAGTTTTGCATACTGAGCTGCATGAATGTACTATCTCATATCACGCACATTACTGAATTGTAGTGCTTCTCTGGTTGCCCATTCATTCATTGTGTCAATGTTGCTTTCGTGCTACCTTACCTGGCTGATGATAGCTATGCCATATTGCGTTAATTTGGTGTAGGATAGTTTCCCAAACGTTCGTTGTGTCAATGTTGCTTTCCTATTATCTGACTTGGCCAATGATAGCAATGCTAGTGTGTTAATTTTGTGCAGGCTGCTGAAGATACGAAGACAAACTCTGAAAACAGCAAGGCAACCCCATTGTTTCTTTCCAGTAAATCTAGGCCAGGTAATATGGCAATAACTCATGATTAATCTGTTTGGCTCCTATCCTAATTTATGTTATGATGCAGTGGTCAAGACACTCTCCACTATCAATAATACAAGCCTGCCAAAATCGGCATCTGAATCTGTTCAGTATCCTCTGTCTCGAATGCAACGGAATAAATGTATGTTTGTGAACCAATTAATGGCAGAAGCAATGATGGAAATGGTGGATGAATCAGAGGTGCAGAGTCGTGCGACACAACAACTGATCAATGTTTCCACAGATAGTGTAGAAAAGCAGAAAGAACTTGCCCACATGCTTATGGGCGTCATCTGCGCTGAGGTTGCAGATTGTGACGTTGTAGATGGTAAGGTTCTGCTCATTTATTTGCACTAGCATCAATCTTTGATTGCCCAGTGGATGTAATTTCCTGTAATATATGCTGGATGTGCAACGTTATTCCCTGTATGTCGTACCTTTGCTTGATCGGTTTTGGTCTTGTGCATAATTGCTCGTCGTAATGGGCTCAAATTATCTAATTTGGCCTCAAGACATGTACGAACTTTAGTGGGCCCACTAAGTTAATGGGTCGTTACTAGGTCGAAAGTTAATGGTTGGCCCTCTTACCTCCCGGGTAGTTAACAGGCCGACATCGAAGTGGGCAACAGGTGGCCCCAATTTATTTCACGGGCCTTTAGCAGGCCGTTACTAAGTTTGGGCTACATATGGCCCAACTATACTGTAGGCGTTTAGCAGGCCGAAAGAGACTGCGGGCTTGTACTGGACCATGAAGACCATGGGCCGCTAAGAGGCCGAAAGTCAGGTCATATTGTAAATGGCCCAACTGTGTTGTGGGCCTTTAGCAGGACGAAAGAGAAACCGGGCTGGTATTGGACCATGAAGGGCATGGGCCGTTAAAAGTCCAAAACTAAGGTCCGACTACAAATGGCCCAACTCATTTATGGTCCGTTAACAGGCCGAAAGGCACACAGGGCCGGGAATTGGCCCAACATTTAAATGGGTCGCTAAAAGGCCAAAACTCAAGTCCGACTACAAATGGCCCAACTGATTTATGGGCAGTCAACGGGCTGAAAGTGACACCAGGCCAGAAATTGTCCCAACACTTAAATGGGCCGCTAAAAGGCTGAAACTCAGGTCCGACAACAAATGGCCCATCAGATTTATGGGTCGTCAACAGGCTGAAAGACACACCGGGCTGGAAATTAGCCCAACATTTAAATGGGTCGCTAAAAGGCCGAAAGATGGACATCCTAAAAATTGGCCCATCCATTAAATGGGTTGTTAACAGGCCAAAATCTCATCGGGCCGATATTGAGCCCAAATATATAGCGGGCTGTTAACGGGCTCGAACTAACGATGGGCTACAAGGGTGTCAAATCTTTAACGGGCCGTTGACGGGCCGAATTGGCACATCTCGTATGGGCCGTGGGCTTAAATGGACCTGAGACAAGTAGGCCTTATATGGGCTGGCCTGCTAATTTTTACTGGGCCGGCCTTTTCACAGGAATGGGCCTCTGTTGGGCCGTGCCACGTGTCGACGTATCATAGGCGCCTTCCGTCCAATGAGTGGATGACATCTGTCCCAATGATGAGCCGACACGTGTTTCCTCTAGCCAATGATGATTTTACACGTGGAAAATCCCCATTGGTCGGGGCTGTTAACGGGTTATCGGACTCAAAACCTGACCCGATATCTTAACGGCGTTCCGTTACGGTGGATGCCACGTGTCGGTCACCCTTGACAAAAGCACTTCTGTGACGCGCGATTTATCGTCATGGAAGTGGACACTTCCGTGATGATAATTTTGGTAATGTCATGGAACACTTCTACGACAGCACAAATATGACTATCTTGATTCTGTCATAAATTTGTCATGGATGTACATGCATGACAGAAAACGTGACCTACTGTGACAAACACGTATCATCACGGAAGATTATTTTTTTTGTACTGATGCCAGCTGAGTCACCAGCAGCAAGGTTATCAAGTATTGCAAAGTTCAGTGGAGCCACCGCACCGAGGATGAAGCCACCTGGGAGCGAGAATAAGATCTGGTGAAGGACCACCCTCACCTATTTCCTAGCCAACCCGAATCTCGAGGGCGAGATTCATCTTAAGGGGAGTAGGTTTGTAACATCCCAAATTTTCAATTTGGAATGTTATACATAGATCATCATTGCATATCATATTTTATTGCATTTTGGCTTGATCCAAGAAATTTCACGCAACTCAAGGACCCACGGAGAGAGTTGGGAATTTCTTTATTTTCATATTTGGGTTTTCTCAAATTTTGAAAATAGGATCATTTGATTTTATTTATTTTATCTTCAATTATTTCTACTATGAAAATATGAGAGAGGGAATAAAATGACTTTCCCAAAATAAAGAAATATTGAGGATTTGATAATAAAATCAAATAAGTTTTTATTTTGGAGTTTATTGCTATTTTATTTGAATTTAGGAAAAATGCGCATTTTTCAAAATTGCATTTAGGCCCTAAATAAATGTTCATCTTAACCGGCTTAATTTTAGAAGTGGGGGAAAATTTATTTCGGGATTTTTGGAGTCCGTTTAGTACTTCTTTTATTTGTTTTTCTACGTGTAATGTTTTAAAAAAACGAAACCGACTTTGGGCCGTGTTCGGCCACGACTCCGCCCGGCAGGGGCCTTTATAATGCGTCGCCCGAGCCCACTAGCCGCCAACCCGCCCCACCACGAAACCCTAACCCTAAGCCGCCGCCACAGCCGCCGCGCGCCGCCGTCTGCCGCCGCCGACACCGCACGCCGCCGCCGCCACGCCCGACCCCGCCGCCGACCCCGCCGCCCCTCACCGGAGTAAGCCGCCGCCTCGCCGCCGACGGTTTCTCTCGTGAAAACTGTTCGGTTTTTCCGCCGGTTTTTCGTTTGTTTTTTTAACAAAAACCTAGATCTGTTTTTTCGGTTTAGTTTATTTAGCGGACGTTCATCTGTATGTTCGTTTGAACGAACGGTTTTCGTCATTTAGCCGCAGACAGCGAATGTTCTTTCGTTAGCCTGTTCGTCTGTTTTCTTTTTTCCGGATTTTCCGTGATTATTTCTGATCGCGATTTCTGATCTGTTTTTCGTTTTAGTTTATCTTTTCGCTCGTTTATCGGAATCAGGCGATTCAAGCGCCTAGAGTTTCGTCTCGAAACCCTCTTTCTGATTAATCAACTCAAACAAGTTTTTGCTACTTTAAAATTTAACTTAAGTCCAAAATAGTAAACGAAGTTTGTTTCTTTCGCCGTTTGACTTTCGTTGCTTCGTTTGTTTTGATTCTTTTTGCAAACCGGCGTTCTTAAGTTGAACTTTCTGGTTAGATATTTTATTTGAGTTTTACCCGTGCATTAGATGAGTGCTTATTGTATGCTTGTTTGTTTGCGATAGAGTACCCGGAGTGCGCCGCGTGCTACTTCGAATCGCTAGGTTTCGCGGATCATCAGCAAGGCAAGTAACACTTTGATCATACCTCCTTATTACCCAGTTTTATTGCATTAGATCAATCCTCAAACAATTGCATGATTAGGATCTGATTTAATATGTGGGTTTTGGGAAGTAGATGAGGTAGTACCTATTACCTGTTTTATTATCAAATCGTTTGGAGTTACTCTATGTTTTCTTATTATGCCATGCTATGCTAATAGACGTGGATTGGGTGAGTGTATCCATGATAGATGTGAGTTTGTTTAATTAATGGTTTATTTAAGGTGGCAACTTTAATACACACCTGGGTGGATTGAGGCACCTGGGTATTCCAGCGATTGCATGTTTTCTTTATGGACCGCCACCCAGGCTCAAAGGAATCATGAGATTATTCATGCTAGAAACTTCCGTGTGCAGCCACAAGCTACTATGGGCTCTAGCATAGTTGATTAAGTCGTGCGAACTCTTACAGTGGTAGACTAGCAGATGTAGGGGAAAGTAGGTGTAACGGTCTACCCATCGTAAGGTGCTAGCGCTTCTGAAAGACTATGTCTCGGTCATCCGTTTCTTAAACACCATGTAGTGTGAGAATCCCAACGGAGGAGATCGAGTCTTGTGGGGAAAAGTGCGCAAACCTCTGCAGAGTGCATAAACTAATCGTGGTTAGCCATGTGCCCGGTTGTGGACGTTTTGAGTATCTAGTACTTGGATTATCATGTGAATCTCATCATGTTACTTTAATTAATATTGTTGGGTTTTAATGATGATGCTTAATTGGGATTGAGAATGTTGTCAACCATTCTCAATGTTTAACAACCACCATGATAGTTAAATAAAATTTATTCCTTTGCAGTAGGGAAAAATTGGCTTTAGGCAAAAAAAACTGTAACCATAGAGCTTTCCACCAGCCATATATGCATGTAGTATAGTTTTATTCTTTCATTACTCTCCATGTGTTACATTGCCAGCATATTCCCTGTGCTGACCGTTTCGGGCTGCCACATTCATGTTGCAGACTTTTCAGATGACGAGTAAGGTGCTTTTAGGTCGTGGTTCTATACTCAGTGATGCCGTTGGAGTTGATGGACTCGCCTTTCTTCCAAGCCTTCTGCTGTTATTGTTGTTAGATGGCCTTAAGCCATATTAATTGTAATAAGTTCTCCTTTGAGACTTTCGATGTAATAAGTGTGTGATTGCTACTCTGTTATAAATTCTTCAAGTACAGTGCATGTCAGCATTACTGATCCAGGGATGACACTGATGCACAGAGATCAGACTATTTGAGATCTGGTCGCTACACTTGTTCGGTTGCTAAAATTAGTAACCCGAAACAGGAGTTACCGAATAGACAGAGACTAGTTGAGGGTGAAGTGACGATGTGTGTTGGAAATGGTTCCAAGATTGATATGATCATCATCACACACTCCCTATACTTTCGGGATTAGTGTTAAACCTAAATAAATGTTATTTGGCGTTTACGTTGAGCATAAATATGATTTGATCATGTTTATTGCAATATGGTTATTCATTTAAAGTCAGAGAATAATTGTTGTTCTGTTTACATGAATAAAACCTTCAATGGTCATACACCCAATGAAAATAGTTTGTTGGATCTCGATCGTAGTGATACACATATTCATAATATTGATGCCAAAAGATGCAAAGTTAATAATGATAGTGCAAACCTATATGTGGCACTGCCGTTTGGGTCATATCGGTGTAAAGTGCATGAAGAAACCCCATAAAGATGGATTTTCGGAATCACTTGGTTATGAATCATTTGATGCTTGCGAACCATGCCTTTTGGGCAATATGACTAAAACTCCATTCTCCGGAATAAAGGAACAAGCTACTGACTTGTTGGAAATAATACATACTGATGTATGCAGGCCAATGAGTATTAAGGCTCGTTGCGGGTATTGTTATTTTCCGACCTTCACAGATGATTTGAGCAGATATGGGTATATCTACTTGATGAAACATAAGTCTGAAACAGTTGAAAGGTTCAAAGAATTTCAGAGTGAAGTGGAAAATCATAGTAATAAGGAAATAAAGTTTCTGTGATCTGATCATGGAGATGAATATTTGAGTTACGAGTTTGGTGTTCAATTAAAACAATGTGGAATAGTTTCACAGCTCACGCCACTTGGAACACCACAACGTTATGGTGTGTCCGAATGTCGTAACCGCACTTTATTGGATATGGTGTGATCTATGATGTATCTTAGCAATTTACCACCATCATTTTGGGGTTATGCATTAGAGACAGCTGCATTCACTTTAAATAGGTCACCATCAACATCCGTTGAGACGACGCATTTTGAACTGTGGTTTAGCAAGAAACCAAAGTTGCCGTTTCTTAAAGTTTGGGGTTGTGATGCTTATGTGAAAAAGTTTCAACCTAGTAAGCTCGAACCCAAATCGGAGAAGTGCGTCTTCATAGAATACCCAAAGGAAACTATTGGGTACGCCTTCTATCACTGATCCGAAAGCAGGATATTCGTTGCTAAGATGGATCCTTTCTAGAGAAGGAGTTTTCTCTCGAAATAAGTGAGTGGGAGGAAAGTAGAGCTTGATAAGGTAATTGTACCTTCTCCCGAATTGGAAAGTAGTTAATCACAGAAATCGGTTCCAGTGATTCCTACACCAATTAGTGAGGAAGCTAATGATGATGATCATGAAACTTCAGATTAAGTTACTATAGAACCTCGTAGGTCTTCCAAAATACAGTCCGCACCAGAGTGGTACGGTAATCTTGTTTTGGAAGTCATGTTACTAGACCATGATGAACCTACGAACTATGAGGAAACGATGATGAGCCCAGATTCCGCGAAATGGCTGGAGGCCATGAAATCTGAGATAGGATCCATGTATGAGAACAAAGTGTGGACTTTGGTGGACTTGTCCGATGATCGGCAAGCCATAGAAAATAAATGGGTCTTCAAGAGGAAGACGGACGTTGATAGTAGTGTTACTATCTACAAAGCTCGACTTGTCGCTAAAAGGTTTTTGACAAGTTCAAGGTGTTGCCTACAATGAGATTTTCTCAACTGTAGCGATGCTTAAAGTCTGTCCGAATCATGTTAGCAATTGCCACATTTTATGAAGTCTGGCAAATGGATGTAAAAACTGCATTCCTTAATGGTTTTCTTAAATAAGAGTTGTATATGATGCAGCTAGAAGGTTTTGTCAATCCTAAAGGTTCTAACAAAATGTGCAAGCTCCAGCGATCCATCTATGGACTGGTGCAAGCATCTCGGAGTTGGAATATACGCTTTGATGAGTTGATCAATTTATATGGTTTTATACAGACTTTTGGAGAAGCCTATATTTACAAGAAAGTGAGTGGGAGCTCTACAAAATTTCTGATAAGTATATGTGAATGACATATTGTGGATCGAAAATAATCTAGAATTATTCTGCAAAGCATAAAGGAGTGTTTGAAAGGAGTTTTTCAAAGAAAGACCTCAGTGAAGCTACTTACATATTGAGCATCAAGATCTATAGAAATAGTCAAGACGCTTGATAAGTATTTTCAATGAGTACATACCTTAACAAGATTTTGAAGTAGTTCAAAATGGAACAGTCAAAGAAAGAGTTCTTGCCTGTGTTGCAAAGGTATGAAATTGAGTAAGACTCAAATCCCGACCACGGCATAAAATAGAAAGAGAATGAAAGTCATTCCCTATGCATCAGTCATAGGTTCTATAAAAGTATGCCATGCTATGGACCAGACCTATTGTATACATGCCCTGGTTTGGCAAGGGAGTACAATAGTGATCTAGGAGTAGATCACTAGACATTGGTCAAAGTATCCTTAGTGGAATAAGGATATGTTTCTCGATTATGGAGTGACAAAAGGTTCGTCGTAAAGGGTTACGTCGATACAAGTTTTGGCACTGATCCAGATGACTCTAACTCTTAATCTGGATACATATTAAAAGTGGGAGCAATTAGCTAGAGTAGCTCCGTGCAGAGCATTGTAGACATAGAATATTTGCAAAATACATACGGCTCTGAATGTGACAGACCCGTTGACTAAACTTCTCTCACAAGCAAAACATGATCATACCTTAGTACTCTTTGGGTGTTAATCACATAGCGATGTGAACTAGATTATTGACTCTAGTAAACCCTTCGGATGTTGGTCACATGACGATGTGAACTATGGGTGTTAATCACATACAAATGTGAATATTGGTGCTAAATCACATGGTGATGTGAACTAGATTATTGACTCTAATGCAAGCGGGAGACTGAAGGAAATATGCCCTAGAGGCAATAATAAAGTTATTATTTATTTCCTTATATCATGATAAATGTTTAGTATTCATGCTAGAATTGTATTAACCGGAAACATAATACTTGTGTGAATACATAGACAAACAGAGGGTCACTAGTATGCCTCTACTTGACTAGCTCGTTGATCAAAGATGGTTATGTTTCCTAGCCATAGACATGGGTTGTCATTTGATTAACGGGATCACATCATTAGGAGAATGATGTGATTGACTTGACCCATTCCGTTAGCTTAGCACTCGATCGTTTAGTATGTTGATATTGCTTTCTTCATGACTTATACATGTTCCTATGACTATGAGATTATGCAACTCCCGTTTACCGGAGGAACACTTTGTGTGCTACCAAACGTCACAACGTAACTTGGTGATTATAAAGGTGCTCTACAGGTGTCTCTGAAGGTACATGTTGGGTTGGCATATTTCGAGATTACGATTGTCACAACGATTGTTGGAGAGGTATCTCTGGGCCGTCTCGGTAATACACATCACTTAAGCCTTGCAAGCATTGCAACTAATGAGTTAGTTGCGGGATGATGTATTACGGAACGAGTAAAGAGACTTGCCGGTAACGAGATTGAACTAGGTATTGAGATATCGATGATTGAATCTTGGGCAAGTAACATACTAATGACAAAGGAACAACGTATGTTGTTATGCGGTCTGACCGATAAAGATCTTCGTAGAATATGAGGGAGCCAATATGAGCATCCAGGTTCCGCTATTGGCTATTGACCGGAGACGTGTCTCGGTCATGTCTACATAGTTCTCGAACCCGTAGGGTCCGCACGCTTAATGTTACGATGACAGTTATATTATGAGTTTATATATTTTGATGTACCGAAGGTTGTTCGGAGTCTCGGATTTGATCACGGACATGACGAGGAGTATTGAAATGGTCGAGACATGAAGATTGATATATTGGAAGCCTATGTTTGGATATCGGAAGTGTTCTGGGTGAAATCGGGATTTTACCGGAGTACCGGGAGGTTACCGGAACCCCCCGGGAGGTTAATGGGCCTTAGTGGGCCTTTACAGAGAAGAGGAGAGGCGGCCAGGGCTGGGCCGCGCGCCCCTCCCCCTTGTCCGAATAGGACAAGGAGAGGGGGGCGGCGCACCCCCTTCCTTCCTCTCTCCCTCCTCTTTCCCCCCTCCCAAGTCCTAATCCAACTAGGAAAAGGGGGGAGTCCTACTCCCGGTGGGAGTAGGACTCCTCCCGGCGCGCCTCTCCCCTTGGCAGGCTGCACCCCCTTGCTCCTTTATATACGGGGGCAGGGGGGCACCTCATGGACACAACAATTGATCGTTTGATCTTTTAGCCGTGTGCGGTGCCCCCCTCCACCATAGTCCACCTCGACAATACTTTAGTGGTGCTTAGGCGAAGCCCTACGTCGGTAAAACATCATCATCGTCACCACGCCGTTGTGCTGACGAAACTCTCCCTCAACACTCAGCTGGATCAGAGTTCGAGGGACGTCATCGAGCTAAACGTGTGCTGAACTCGGAGGTGCCGTACGTTCGGTACTTGATCGATCGGATCGTGAAGACGTACGACTACATCAACCGCGTTGTGCTAACGCTTCCGCTTACGGTCTACGAGGGTACGTAGACAACACTCTCCCCTCTCATTGCTATGCATCACCATGATCTTGCGTGTGCATAGGAATTTTTTTGAAATTACTACGTTCCCCAACATTGACAGCACAGTTATCATCTTTGTTTATACACATACAAAACCTATCATCTCTCTGCTTTGTTTCAGGGTGATATGCCTGATGGCATGCACAAGTCTGCTGAAGGCTGTGAGACAAACCCAACATATATTGCAGCAAAGAAGGCAAAACATCTTGAGGATAGCGAGATTGATACAACCACGATTGCTATTCAAACGTCACATATTAAAGGATTGCCTGCTGAAGATAATAACGTGCCAAAAATATTTCCATTGGGTGGAGACGACAAGGAGGTTAAGGTGTTGGTTGCAGCTGTGGAAAAACAGTGTACAGTACAAAGGATTAATCCATATGGGCATTGCCCAACATACATAGCTGTGTTTTCATGCACACATGTATTAGGGAATCAAAGATCATGTACACATGCAAGTGGGCCTAAGCAGAAATTGATTAAAAATCAAGTTGTGTACATGCATGACAAAGAACAGGACGTTCTTGTCCAGAACTTGGGGCAGGCGCACAAATTAAGCAAGAAGGAAATACTAAGAGGATTTTCATTCATCTTCTTGCCTCACAAGAAAAATAGTAACAGAACGATTTCCTGTCCGTTTAAGTTGTTAAGCCTGAAGGATTCTGGATGGGGTCCACCAGCAGGAGATGCACGCCAGGAAATAAACATTGCTAGAGTCCTAGATACTTTAAGTATGTCACGGTGGAGTTGTATCTTATTCTGGGTGCGTGAGATAGACTAGGGAATTAATGGGTCAGTTACCTTGTGGGTCAAGTTAGGAGGATTGGTTACTACTATAAAACCAAGTCCGTGTGTCATGTAAAAAAAGCTTAAGTTATTTTTTTATGAAATAGACACGATGTGTTTTTTAGGGTAGACACCCATATCAAGTTTTCGAGGGATCTTTAGAAAACCTCTGTGTTGCGATTTCTCTTCGTGGAAATTGTTTTGCGCGTGAGGTGCCGTCGTCCAGATTGTTTCTCTCGTGCTGAGCCGCAAGGTTCAAAACCCTCTACTTCGTGTACATCGCGTGCGCGGGCGAGAGTGCTGCTAGAGGTGGAGTACCGTGAAAGATCGGGCCGTAAAAACAGATCGGATCTCACAACGAGGTTCGGTCCTTATCAGGTGGTATTCAGAGCGAAGGTTGTTCACGGTACAATATTTTTCTTCAAGTTCTACTGAATATTTTATCATGAGGAAAGATTGTAGCTCGCAAATGATGATGTCAATGGAGAAGGATCCATTGCGTGCCTTGCCGTGGTACCAATGCTTTACGCGTGTGCGTGTAGGGCCGGCGAGTTTTGCAACCTTGATGAATTGCTATTCTGGGATGAATTTAGTGAGTCGAACTATGGTTGATGCTTTGAATCTGCCATTGATTGAACATCAAGAACCATATGATCTTTGGTGGAAGGACAAGTTTGTCAAGATTATGCATCGCGTCGAGGTACAGTTCAGTTTATGCGGATATGGTGATCTGATCGTGTGTGATGTTCTTCCTATGCACATGCATACATGTTCGATAATGCTAGGAAAACCATGGACGGACAAAAGACAATTAACATATCATTCAGTGGGAGAATTTTCTTTTGCTCATGGAGGACAGTATGTACCGCTTGACTCA
Organism: Triticum timopheevii; assembly: GCA_963921465.1. Taxonomy (NCBI): domain Eukaryota; kingdom Viridiplantae; phylum Streptophyta; class Magnoliopsida; order Poales; family Poaceae; genus Triticum; species Triticum timopheevii. Next base: position 270,644,750 of record OY997262.1, on the reverse strand, counting down.
TACACATTTGATCAGTATAAGGCGGATTGTCAGAAGCGTGATATTGCTCAAGCTGCATGACAAGAAAAGAAGAAGGTTGAAGCTCCTGGAATTTTTTCAGTCGTCGTTCAGTCTGCAAATAAAAATATTGTTGAAGAGATTGATGTGAAACCGAGGACAATTTCGTTTCGAGGGGGAGAGGATGATACGACCACGATTGCTATTCAAACGTCACATATTAAAGGATTGCCTGCTGAAGATAATAACGTGCCAAAAATATTTCCATTGGGTGGAGACGACAAGGAGGTTAAGGTGTTGGTTGCAGCTGTGGAAAAACAGTGTACAGTACAAAGTTAATCCATATGGGCATTGCCCAACGTACATAGCTGTGTTTTCATGCACACATGTATTAGGGAATCAAAGATCATGTACACATGCAAGTGGGCCTAAGCAGAAATTGATTAAAAATCAAGTTGTGTACATGCATGACAAAGAACAGGACGTTCTTGTCCAGAACTTGGGGCAGGCGCACAAATTAAGCAAGAAGGAAATACTAAGAGGATTTTCATTCATCTTCTTGCCTCACAAGAAAAATAGTAACAGAACGATTTCCTGTCCGTTTAAGTTGTTAAGCCTGATGGATTCTGGATGGGGTCAACCAGCAGGAGATGCACGCCAGGAAATAAACATTGCTAGAGTCCTAGATACTTTAAGTATGTCATGGTGGAGTTGTATCGTATTCTGTGTGCGTGAGATAGACTAGGGAATTAATGGGTCGGTTACCTTGTGCGTCAAGTTAGGAGGATTGGTTACTACTATAAAACCAAGTCCGTGTGTCATGTAAAAAAAGCTTAGGTTATTTTTTTTATGAAATAGACACGATGTGTTTTTCAGGGTAGACACCCGTATCAAGTTTTGGAGGGATCTTTAGAAAACCTCTGTGTTGCGATTTCTCTTCATGGAAATTGTTTTGCGCATGAGGTGCCGTCGTCCAGATTGTTTCTCTCGCGCTGAGCCGCAAGGTTCAAAACCCTCTACTTCGTGTACATCGTGTGCGCGGGCGAGAGGCTACTGCTGCTAGAGGTGGAGTACCGTGAAAGATCGGGCCGTAAAAACAGATCGGATCTCACAACGAGGTTTGGTCCTTATCAGAGACAAGCCCAAAGTCTTGTCTTGATGCAGTGTTCAAGTTACTTGAGACTAGAAGTCAGACAAGCTCACAGAATTCATTGTCTGAATCAGTTCGACTTCTTTAGTCCCAAGTTCTAGCAGAAAGGCATTCTACAACTCAACTTCGACTTGAAGTCCTATCTCTAAGAAAGATTGCAGAGAACACCAATAAGAACCTCATCGCTAAACAGCTACACCTGGAAGCTATGACCGACATGCTAGGCCGGTCTCACAGCCTTGCTCAGCAGCTTGCGCAGCAGTTCCCCCACAAGGCTAACCATTCTTGAACTGTCTTGGAAGTGGTCTCGGTTCAGTATTATTTTGTTACGCTGCAATGGTGCCCAGTTTTTGTAATCTGCTTCTTCGTTGCGCTTTCTGCTCACTGGTGGCGAACTTCGATGCGCAGTGGATGTAATATACCTTAAATCCTTTATTATATGGTGTAGGTTTATTATTAGTTACTATGTCGTAATTTCTTTATTGTATAGAGTAGGTTTGTTCTTAATTCCTACTAGTTACTGCCATCATTCACTATCTGAAAAAAAATCAGATGTAGTCGACCGGGCCGAAACATTCAACTCTAATGGGCCTAGTTTTTAGCGGGCCACAATTGGGCCGGCCTGCATCTTTCTTGGGCCCAAATGATTGGGGCCTTCACACATTGCGCCAGGCCCACAACTTACACCAGCCTATATTTTAGTTGGGCCTTTTGTCGACCCAGCACTTAGTTTGGCCCAGGTAGCATTGGGCCATTAACAGGCTGAATATTGTACTGGCCTGTTACGGCCCAGATTAAACCACGAGCCTTTAGTAGGCCGAAATGCATGTTGGGCCTCAATTTTCACTAGTCGTCGATGGGCCTTTAGTAGGGTGAAATGTAGACCGGGACATTTTGGGCCCAGTTAGCTCACAGGCCGTTACCAGGCCGAAACATATCTCCGGCCTTAGTTGGCCCACTGATATCATGGGCCTTTAAGAGGCCGAAAGCTTAGTACAGGCATCAATGGGCCGAATTACGCGACAAGCCTTTAACAGGCCCAAAGTCATGTTGGGCTTAACTATTGCCACCTTTAGCACGGGCCGTTAGTGGGCCCGATGTCCTATCAGACCATATATGGCCCATGGGCAGCACGGGCCATTCCGAGGCCGAAAGTCACACTAGGCTGAAATGGGCCCATGTCTACATCGGGCCTCTAACAGGCCGAAAGTCACTGGGTTGTAGTTGGGCACAAATATACGGCGAACAATTAACGGGCCAGATCTAGCTTCGGGCCGTAAATGGGCTCAAATATTGGGCGAACAATTAACGGGCCAGATCTGGCTTCGGGCCATAAATGGACCCAAATATTGGGCGAACATATAACGGCCAGATCTGGCTTTGGGCCGTAAATTGGCCTTTATTAAGCAGGCCATTATTGGGCTGGCCCACTAGTACCTGATTAAGTACTACGGGCCTTTGACTGGGCCGGCCTTTTTAACCTATATGGGCCTCTGTTGGGCCCAGCCATGTGTCGACGTATCATAGGCATGTCTCCTCCAATGAACGAGCGGCATCTGGCCCACTGACGAGCTAACAGGTGTTCCCTCCGGCCAATCAGAATTTTACACGTGGAAATTTCCCATTGGTCCGGGCTGTTAACGGGTTATCGGATCCAAAACTAGACCCGATAGCTTAACAGCGTTTCGTTACGGTGCATGCCACATGTCGGTCACCCTTGACAAAAGCACTTCTGTGACGCGAGATTTATCGTCATGGAAGTGGACACTTCCATGATGATAATTTTGGTAATGTCATGGAACACTTCTACGACAGCACAGGTACGACTATCTTGATTTTGTCATAAAATCGTCATGGATGTACATGCATGACAAAAAACGCGACCTACTGTGACAAACATGTATCATCACGGAAGTGTGTTTTTTTTGTAGTGAATGGCCACCTCGGTCGCCGGCGGACACCACCTAAATTCAAGCAGCCCCGAGCCCTTCCCTTCCTTCTACCACCACTAATAGATCATCCAGACCCGGCGCATCTCCCCCACCTCTCCACGCGTCGCCGGAGCCACATTTGGCCGCCACCCCACGAACGGCCGCCGCCGCCCCACCCTCTGTTGCCTCCAAGCCGCGGCCGCCCTAGCCCTCCCCGACGCCTGATGCTGCTCCAGATGGATGCGGAGCCCCTCCCCGAGTCCGTGGGTGCCTCCCGCTCGACCAGAGGTGGCCGGAGCCGACCGGGCTGCCGTCGGCGCCACGCCCCTCCTTCTGTGCCTTGGTCAAGCGCTGGCGTGCATTTGAAGATGAAGACGGCCCCGACCCCTACCCCTGGGCCCCTCCTGTCAGCCTCTATGCGCTGACCGGGCTGGCCCGCTGACGTGGATAAGTGGAGGCGTATTCTGCCGAATACGTCTCCCCTACACGAAAGCGCATTCCTCCTCCTCTTCGTGCCAAAATGTGTTTTCCCTTTTGGAAAACATATTTTTAGAAAAGGTGTGTTCAGTTTTTCCGGCTGAGGGCCTGTTTGTGAAGATTTTCTTACACATAGGTCCCTAGCAGAAGAACTATCACAACTTTTTGATCCTAACTCCAGATGAGGTGATTCCAAAGCCTACTTCTTCAACTCGTCGAGCCCATTCTGTTGGTATCATTTTCACCATATTTTAACATTCTAAAAATGACCATTTTTCCCTTGCACTAAATCAGCCCCCTCCAAGAGAGAACTGTTTCCGGTGATTCTGTTCGCGAACTTCTCGCACTTCCTCCCGCTGAATCCTTCCACCCCAGGCAAGCCACACCCTCCATTTGCATGATTGCAATGTAGTGACATGGTTTACTTATTTAAACTTGTTTAAAATCTTTCCTTAGCTACATGTGATTTTGTTCATGGCATTTCTCAGAGTATTATTTTGATCTTGCTATTGCCATGATGTTGCTTGGAGTTCTAGGACTAATATCTTGCAGTTTATGAGGATGACATGCTGCCTTTGGATTATTAGTGGCTTATGATACGATTATTTTCATGTTGGTATCTGATATTATATTTTTGAGCATTACTTTGGATGTCCTGTTGCCTTCGGATTATTAGTGGCTAGTATTATGTTCATGATGATAGTTGATATTATGTTTTGGAGTATGATTTCGGAGATGATGTTTGCATGTGGATCTTAGTTGGATAGCTAATTCTTGCTATTGGAGCAGTAGCATTATCATTCTTGGATTCATTATGATAGTAGTGTTATGATATCCTCGGAGTATTTTGGTATCATGATATTATGCTTTGGATTATTTGTTGGATAGAGCTATCACTATTATATTTCGGGGATAAATTCCGTCATTTCAGTTGGTCAGGTGCCACCGAACCGGGCTTTTCCAGTGACCACATTTGCCTTTTATGGGGCCTAATGTGGTCTATTGTCATGTCTCTCGCCGGTGCCTCCAACGAGGGAAGGTTATGGGTGTGCGTTACCCTGATCAGGTAGGCAGACATATCCTTGTGTGTCCATAGTTGTTGTTACGCGCCTTTTTGTCCCTGTTTGGGACCTTTCTGTTTTGCCACGACGGTGGTCGTTGATGCCTTTGGTAGGCACGGGGCCACCCAGGACTGAACCCAAAGGGGGTGTTGGTCGGAATGGCCGGGAGAGTGTCATGGAAGTAGGTCGGTTTTGTCGGAACGCCGTTGGTCCACCCGAATGGGAGTGCGAGGCCATGGGTTCCACAGTGTGGGTATAGTGTGCTACCTCTGCAGAGTGTGTGCGTTTAATCTATCGATAACCGCGTCCTCAGTCATATGCACAAGTTCATACTAGGTCACATTGTTCGGTCAACACTCACATGACAAAATGACTTATAGGTGAGATTTATATGTTGATATATTGTGAGCAGTAACAATTTGGCAGGATGTTGATGATGATGTTGAGATGATCTTGAGGATTATCATTCAGATTGTGATGTGGTCACGAGGTGACCATATGGATGTTTTGATCACGAGATGATCAGGTGGATCACGAGGTGATCGAGATGGTATATTGCTTGGCCGGATAACCAAGAGTGAGATGGTTATTGAGATCTGAGATGGTGGATTATCAGTATCGTAGTAGTTTCATATCATTCTTAGTAGTTGCTTTCATATCTTAGTAGTTGTTATCTAATTAACTTGTTTAATGCTATGTTGTTGTTTTGCCTTGATTCTTTCGGTTGTTGTGAGCTTGCAAGTACATTCAATGTACTGACCTGGCGTGTCATGCCAGATTGCAGGTGATGCCATGTTTGATTGATTGCTTGTCGAGGTTTCCGCGCTTGTGAGCTAGATCGTGTCCCAGCCAGAGTCCCTAGGGAGTGGAGTTCACCACCTTTGTCGTTGTCCCGCTGCTAGAAGTATTCTGCTGCTAGCATAGAGCTAGTGTAGTATCGCAGGCGTAGTGTCACCGTGCAGATGTGATTCTTTGGAACATCAGACCCGTTTATTTATCCTTTGTAATAAGAGCTGATTTGTTTTATGTCAAGAAGTGCCGTATACCAAAAGACTTCTCCTCGATCTATGGGCTGGAATACAGGGTGTTCTAGTGTCTCTAAGCTGGGGTGCCACATCAATCTTTACATCCGGACCCTTTCGGAGTTCCTCGTCATGTCTGAAATCTCATCCGGGACTCCGAACAACCTTCGGTAACCACCATAACAACTCAACTATACTTATATCATCACCAAATGTTAAGTGTGTAGACTGAGGGAGTCCTGGATAAGGGGGTATCCAGACAGCCGGACTGTGTACATTGGCCGGACTGTTGGACTATGAAGATACAAGATTGAAGACTTCGTCCCGTGTCCGGAGCCGGAGGGGACTCTCCTTGGCGTGGAAGGCAAGCTTGGCGATTCGGATGTAGATCTCCTTCTCTGTAACCGACTTTGTGTAACCGTAGCCCCTCCGTTGTCTATATAAACCGGAGGTTTTTGTCCGTAGGACACAACAACAATCATACCATAGGCTAGCTTCTAGGCTTTAGCCTCTACGATCTCGTGGTAGATCAACTCTTGTAATACTCATATCATCAAGATCAATCAAGTAGGAAGTAGGGTATTACCTCCATCAAGAGGGCCCGAACCTGGGTAAACATCGTGTCCCCAATCTCCTGTTACCATTATCCTTAGACGCATAGTTCGGGACCCCCTACCCGAGATTCGCCGGTTTTGACACTGACATTGGTGCTTTCATTGAGAGTTCCACTGTGTCGTCGCGATAAGGCTTGATGGCTCATCTCGTTGTCAGGGACAACATCACCTCTGGGGGAGCCCTGGCCCTAGGCCAAACTCTCCGGTTGGGCGGCTTCGTCATGACCGCCCGATCGGCTGTCGCACCGACAATGACTTCTCGAGTCATCAATAACAGCCTCCACGTCGATTCGGAATTCGCCGAACAGATGGACCCAATGGAGCTCTCTTCCCTAAATGAGCTCTTCGATCGCATCGCCGCCCTGGGCGTCTCTACGGACTATGACCGGATCGGGCTTAAACCCGACCAAAGGGAAATTTACTCTCCGCCGGTCACCCATGGGATAGCGGTAGTGGAAGAGCATCATCCGAATTCTCCCTATATCTTGAGGACGAACTATGTCTGGATTTCCGAGCTCCCTGAGCCGGACACCCGCTCGCGGGAGGAAATGGCCCAAACCCCGAATTCAGAGTCGGGTGGCGGGCTGAACAAATTGGGCAACATCTCGGAGCCCGAGCTGTTAAACTCGGAAGCTTCTTGGCCCCTGGGTTTTGGATTGGGTTAGGATTCGAATTCAAAACCACCCACCTAGATTCATTCAATCTTTTGCATATCAGACAAGAGCCACAAGAGACAGTACATCATTACTGGGCCAGATTCCTCCTTGAGTTAAACAGGGTTAAGGACTATCGCGAGGAAGACCCGATCTCCCTCTTTTGCAACAATTGCATGGACAAAGGGATCCTCAATGCTATAAGTCATCGTGACATAGTACACTTCGCTGACTTAGCGGCCATAGTGCAGAAATACTGCGCAATGGAAAGCACTTGGAAAATGCAAACAATTTTTTGGGACAATCTGGCTCTCACTAAACCCCTCGTCCAAACTAAAAGGGCAAACTCTCGTAAGTTACCCGATTTAATTACAAAAAGACCAAAGCCTGATACAAGGCGTGGAACCGTATTGGAGGAATGGCTCAATGGGCCTTGCAAACTTCACAACACATCGGATGCCACGCCAACTCATAGCCTTAGAGCATGTTGGATACTCCGGCAGGTAGCAAAGAGTAGCGAGGGTCTCCTCATAAACAAGACAGCAGAACAACATCCCGCTGGAAATAACAATACGGTATTGACAGTCTTCGAGACTTTTGCCTCAAACAATAGGCGCAAGCGAGCTCAACGCAGTCTCGCCGAAGTTTGCCACATGGCAACAATAAATCCATGGAACGACACGGCTATAACCTACAACGCTAGTCACGAACCTCAATTCTGAATATTCCGGGCACCAGCCGCTTTGGTCCTTAGTCCAATCGTGGACGGCTTCCGGCTCACTAAAGTGCTCATGGACGGCGGAAGCGGACTAAACCTCATCTATGAGGAAACCGTAAACAAGATGGAAACTGATAAGAACCGCATTGAGCGAAGCAGCACTACCTTTAGGGGAATCATCCCCAGTCGGGAGGCGCGATGTGCAGGAAAAATCACACTAGATGTGGTATTCGGCACACCGGAGAATTACAGGTCTGAAGAAATCACATTCCAAGTGGCCCCGTTCAGCAGCGGATACCACGCCCTCTTAGGGAGGGACTCATTCACGAGCTTCCAATCTATACCCCATTACGGGTACTTGAAGCTCAAAATGCCCGGGCCCAATGGAATAATCACTCTAGCTAGTGATCCGGACATCGCACTCTGCGCTGAAAATAAAACTGCCGCACTAGCCCAAGAGGCATTATCAGAAGCCCTCGCTGTCGAAGAACTGACAATGTTGCAAGCCACGATGGATAGAGGTGACGTGATACTAGACAAGCGACCCAAGTCCACCTCTTTCAGGCCCGCGGATGAGATAGTCAAATTCCCGGTCCACCCAACGGACCCTACAAAGATAGCTTCCATTGGGACACAGCTGAACCCCATAGTAGACGCCGCATTACGAGATTTCCTGCACGAGAATTGGGATATTTTTTCCTGGCATCCTTTAGACATGTCGGGCATCCCATGCAGGTTGGCCGAACACAGCCTCAATATTCTGAAAGGATACAAGCCAGTCAAGCAGACTCCTAGGCGTTTCTCAGAGCCTAAGCGGCAAGCCATGGGAGAAGAGCTAGCCAAGCTACTCGAGGCCGGATTCATCAGAGACATAAAACATCCGGATTGGCTAGCAAACCTGGTAATGGTACCAAAAAAGGAAAAATCCTGGTGCCTATGTGTCGACTTCAAAGACTTCAATAAGGCTTGTCCCAAGGATCCCTTCCCCCTCCCCCGCATCGATCAAATTATCGACGCCACCGCAGGACACGACTCATTGTGTTTCCTCGACGCATACTTCGGATACCATCAGATCAAGATGGCCGAGTCTGACCAAGCTGCAACGGCCTTCATCACGCCATACGGCCCCTTCTATTTCAATACAATGCCTTTAGGGCTCACAAACGCCGGCGCAACCTATCAACGCATGATTCAGACATGCCTGGAAAAACAAATCGGCAAAATAGTAGAGTCTTACGTAGACGACATGGTCATTAAAAGAAGACACGTTGAAACTCTAATAGATGACTTGAGGCTCATGTTCGACAACCTCTGAACATACGACATCAAGCTCAACCCGGAGAAATGTGTCTTCGGTGTACCCTCCGGGAAATTGCTCGTCTTCATCGTTTCCAATAGAGCAATTGAAGCAAATGCGGCAAAAATCCAAGCTTTGTCACAGTTGGCTATCCCAACAGACCTCAGGCAGATCCAGAAACTAACTGGATGCGTGGCTGCCTTAAGCCGCTTTATCTACCGATTAGGAGAAAAGGCACTACCTCTTTATCGCCTTCTTCGATGCACCGAACACTTCGAGTGGACGGATGCAGCCACGGCAGGACTGGAAGAAATAAAGGCCCTCTTGGCCACCAATCCAGTCCTGACCGCGCCAAATACTGGCGAACCCATGCTATTATACATAGCCACAACACACCAAGTTGTAAGCGTAGTGCTCGTCGTCGAGCAAGAAGCAGACGGACACAGGTTCCCGTTACAAAAGCCGGTATATTATGTGTCCATTGTCCTCACTCCATGCAAGTCTCGGTACCCACACTATCAAAAGATAGCGTTCACGGTCTTCATGGCATCCCAGAAGCTACGACACTACTTTCAAGAGTGTTTGATTACGGTGGCCTCCGAAGTACCACTCAACGATATAATAAACAACCGCGACGCCACGGGCCGAATTGCTAAATGGGCTATCGAGCTCCTTCCGTTCGACATAACATATAAACCATGGTGGGCCATTAAGTCACAAGTTCTGGCTGACTTTGTCGCCGAATGGACAGAAGCCGAACTCGCTAAAGAGTAGGGCGCGTACTCCAATTGGATCATGCACTTTGACGGCTCTAAAATGCTGGCTGGATTGGGAGCAGGTGTTGTCCTGACATCCCCCACCGGAGACACGGTTCAATACATTCTCCAAATACTATACACAGTCTCCAACAATGCAGCCGAATACGAGGCTCTGTTTCATGGTCTTCGGATGGCAGTCTCCATGGGTATCCAATGCCTCGAAGTGCGCAGGGACTCGAACCTCGCAATATCTCAGATAAATGGAGACTTTGATGCCAAAGAACCGAAAATGGCAGCTTATCGTAATGCCATCCTCAAAATGTCAGCTCGGTTCAAGGGGCTCAAATTCCACCATGTGGTCAGAGAACACAACCCCAGATTCCGAACAATCTGACGTAATTGGAGGCTCTGCCACCGAAATAACACCTTTGGCCCACGAAATCATGGCTGTTATCGCCCCATGGACCGAGCCCTTCTTGGCCTATCTAAGTAGGCAAGAGCTCCCCGAAGACCAAAATGAGGCACGTTGTATTGTGTGACGCCCTAAAGCCTACAAAGTCCATGAAGGAGAGATCTACAAGAAGAGCACCACCGAAGTGCTCCAGTGATTCATCTCTGAGGAGGAAGGGTGGTGCTCTTAACCGAAATCCATGCCGGACTCGGCGGGCACCACGCTGCAGCCCGGGCACTTGTAAACAAGGCCTTTCGGACATGTTTTTACTGGCCGACTGCCCGGGAAGATGCACAGGACCTTGTCCAACATTGCGTTGGTTGCCAACTATTTGCCAATCAGAGCCATATGCCCCCTACCGCTCTCCAAACAATCCCCATAACGTGGCCCTTCACGGTCTGAGGGCTGGATATGGTGGGACCCCTTAAAGGGGGAAGCGATAAGAAAAAATATTTATTGGTCATGGTGGACAAGTTCACCAAATGGATAGAAGCCAAACCAGTTAAAACGGCCAAATCCGGACCAGTGATAGACTTCATATTAGGGGTTGTACACCGCTACGGTGTCCCCCACAGCATCATCACTGACAATGGCTCGAATTTCACAGTCGATGAGGTGAATACTTGGTGCGGCAAAATGGGCATCAAGCTCGACTACGCCTCTGTCTATCACCCCCAAACAAACGCTCAAGTCGAACGTGCAAATGGTCTCATCATGAGCGGCATCAAACCCAGACTAGTGCGATCCTTGAAGGAAACAGACACACATTGGGTCGAGGAGCTCGACTCCGTACTCTGGGGGCTGCGGACCACGCTGAATCATACCACCGGATACACACCATTTTTTATTGTGTACGGTGCAGAAGCAGTACTACCCTGTGACATAATCCATGACTCGCCTCGCGTGCACATGTACGAAGAGAAGGAAGCCGAGTTAGACCGGCAGGACAACTTAGATGCTTTGCAGGAGGAACGTGACGTTGCAAAAGCCCATTCCGCATTCTATCAGCAACGGGCTCAAAGGTATCAAAGCAGAGAAGTACGGGCCAAAACTTATAACGTTGGCAAACTAGTTCTACGCCTCCCTGAGAAGAAGAAGTACAAGCTCAAACCCAAGTGGGAGGGTCCCTTCATCACCGATAAAGTTCTCACCAGAGGAGCGTACCGTCTGCGTAGTGCATCTGATAACAGACTCGAGTCGAACCCATGGAACGCGGCCAGACTCCGAAGATTCTACTCCTAGTGCCGAACTCAGTGTTCGTCTCCTTACCTCCGCTTCTTCAATTACGTTCTTTTTCTTCCTTTCTCGCCCTCTTTTCCCTTTTCGCATACAGCCTTGCAAAACTGCACGGATGCCCTGATTGCTCCGACCGCACTATGCATGCACACAATACTTGGAGGCTTCCTATTCGGAGGCTAAATATAACTAACTTCATGGCTTCTCGCTAGCCACATATGCGTTTTTCCTCCCATATGTGCCTTTTCTTCACCATTATATGCATCGATATGACTTAAGTTTTGGCCATGTTGGGTTGCCTGGCTCTTGTGTTTATGCCCTACGTTCCCGTTAATTCGGCTAGGGCATAAGGGGAGCACCTCTGCGATTGTTACTGCCGGTTGAGCCGGATGTGTACCTCAGACTGGGTGAAGCCGAAAGCTAGCGTTCTTAAGAGAATATTCGGTCGGTGAACAAAAGATGTTCTCGTTCATTACAACGTAAATGCCCAGATGTTTTGTTTCCTGCGCTTCTGTTCGCAGTTCGGACATGCACATCGATGAATGCGCACCCAGAGAAAGGAACCCCTAACGGAACTATTCTCTCTAGAAGATGTTTCTTACTATCCATGTAATATAACATAAGTAGTTGGGTACTTGTCTGTTCAAGCACTTATGACCCCTACGCCTGGTTTCCATGCATACCCCGGTTTTTCATAACTGTGCGGGTATTCGGATACACTCCGGACTGTCAGGTCCGGGGGCTGAAGCGAAAAGGTCCGCCATGACAAATGATTTTCAATCCGGCTAGGGAGTACATAAGTCTATTCAAATTACATAGTCATTTAGACTGGCTGTATTCTTCCTCTATACCATCCAACAAGCTGTCTAGCTTACAATCCTATTGGGAATACTTTGCGGCTAATGCTACTTGGTCATATACTAGACTTACAGGTATCTCTTGCCTATCTGCCCCCGCTGGTCCGACTTCGGCCATATGGTTCGGGTCAGCCTTGGCGTATCGCGTCTTCACCATGGCCCACGCTTCCCTCGCACCTTGTCGGTAGGCTGATATCTTCCATAACCGAAAGCACTATCATGCTCCTTTGAGCATCTCCACAAGCTCGTTCATGGCTCCTGGCAGGGAAGCGGATGGCCACAAGGCCTGGGAAATACCCTGCATCACCTGCCACGCTCGTTCATGCAGTTGTGAAAGATCTTGCAGCATATCGCCTGCGGATCCGGGCATCTCCTCTTCAGGACGGCCCGTCAGCATACCTACAGACATAACTCTGTCAATATGCTTCCTCGCTGAACTATACTACAGTTCATTTAAGCACTTACTATAAATGCCACGTCGAAGCCTCCTGTTCTCACTCACGGAGTCAGCAAGCTGAGCCTGAACATCTTTTAATTCGACACTCAGTCGGATATTGGCATCTTGGAGATTATTTCTCTCTCGAATAGCCTTCGTCAGCACACGCTCGCCCATCTTTAGCTAACTTCGCAGATGTGGCTCATTATCTTCCACAATCTTCGGATTCTCTCCGGGATCGTCTATAATATCTTTTGTTAGATTTATAAACCATGCCAACTAAATAACTGGTACAAGGATAGTCTTACCAGAAGAGGCCCTTTTTGATTCCTCTTGTTCGGCAACAGCGGCTTTCAGCTGGGCCTTGCATTCCTCCAGTTCTTGAGATAAATGGGTATTCTTCTCTATAAGAACCTATGCATACAATGATCCTTAAATCAGTTGTGCCAACCGTTTCAAGTCTCAGGGGCTACTACTACACATACTTATCAGATTTTCTTACCCGTATATCCTTCGCATACTGGTCTGTTGCTCTAGCAAGTCCATCTTGAGCGGCGCGAATATATGCGTCTCCGAAGTTGAAGGCATCGAAAGTCTCCTCGGAGAAAATACCATTGCGAAGTACGGCCCGTTTGCGCCGATGATTCATGGCACTCCTCACTTCAGAGTTGGAAGCGGAAAGCATGTCCGCATCCTCTGTGGGAGGACAATTCGGTGTCGCCCCCACATCAGCCTCCACCCGTGAATCCGCTTCCGGAATCCGGTTGCTTGAGGCGTGGCCGGCAGGAGATCTGGATTTAGTCCGGCAGATGTTTTTCCTGCCAGGATGCAATGCAAACTGTCACAATTTGGCAAAGGTAATCACAAAGCAAAGTCCAATTCATACCTCTGCCCCGGCGTCTCAGTTCTAACCGCCTTCCTCTTACACCTGCCCAAACCGGATGTCTCCGGCAGATGAGCCCCCGTGGGATCAGCACGGTGTCCTGATGGCCGTTTCTGCAAAAATACAACATGTGCGCTCAGGGCATGGCACAATCCGGAATTTAGGGCTCCAACTTTACTTACGTTCGACACCGGGAGCAGCCTGGGATAATCAGCAAGGATGGCCACTAAAGCACCATCGCGGCTTGCTTGATAAAATGTCCCGTCTACAAGTTCCACGGATATATTCGGGTCTTTTTCAAGTCCAGGGTCGAGAGCCAGGCCAGGATCCTCTAGCTGCAGAGGTGGGCTGTTGAACTACTCCATGGCCCTCCTCAGTTCCTGCTTTGGAAATAGCAAGATAACTGACTGGTGACAAAGGACACATGTGTGAATAGAGTCGAGCAAAGGAATTACAGCTTACCCAGCTTGGGGGTTGTACATGGAAAATCCATCCCGCGGCTTAATGCGGAGGAAATCCTCCTCTTCCCCTTTGTACAAATCAGACAGCATTTTCTCCAGTGCGACGGCAGAGTCCGGACCTTTACGACCGCAGCGGATGGCGTCGTCTTCTCTGTTGAAGTGCCACATGGGTTCCCCCGATATTGAAGTGTCTGCACCCCCTGCATGATGCATATTGACATAACCTCTATCATTGTCAATCCTAATTTTGCCAGAATTTTATCCGGCCCATCAGATAGAGGACCTCTCGGTCGTCTTCCTCCTGGGGGCTCCATGGGCGCCAGTTTTGGCGTTTCTTCAGCGAGGCGTTGGAAAACTCAGGAAGGTCCGTCCGGACTGGGTCCGAAAGGGGAACGTCATCTACATAAAACCACTCTGAGGGCCAATCTTCGGATGACTTCTTTGGAGTGCCGGACAAGTATCCGGCCTGGGCGATGCGCCATATTTCGGCTCCGCCCACTTGATATATGGATCCCTCCTGATTGCAAGGGACGAGGCAGAATAGCCTCTTCCATAGCTCGAAATGAGCTTCGCAGCCCAGGAAAAGCTTGCGGAAGGCAACATACCCTGCGATGTGCAGTATGGAGGCAGGAGTGAAGTTGTGCAACTGGAGACCATAGAACTCCAGGAGCCCGCGGAGGAATGGGTAGATTGGAAACCCAAGCCCCCTCAGCAAATACGGGATAAGGCATATCCGCTCCCCTCTAGAAGGGTTCGGAAAGGTCTCCGCTTGCTCCCCGCCATTATAGGTGGCTAGCCCAGCTCGGACGGGGACCATGTATGCCGGAGGGAGGAACCCCTGGGTCTGCAACTCCACTAATCGGCTATGAGGGACAGAACACTTGTCCCAATCGCCTGGCATAGAGCTAGGGGTGCGAGAGGAGGAACCTTGGCGGCCAGCCATGATGGGATGGCTTTTCCCAAGCACGCTCTGTTGAATGCTTGCTGGGAGGAAGATGGTGTGATTTGGATCTAAGGATCCCCGTCTCCTCAAATAGACGGTTGGCTTACAAAGAAAGGGTGGCAAATGTAAAAGTTCCCCGACTTCTCGTATTCACTTGACACGTGGAGATAGCCATTATTGAAACACAGAAGCCGAGGAGTACGACATTGATGGAGGCCGGACACTGTTCGCCACAACAGGTACTCTGGATTTGGAGAAGAACCCACCTTGAATGTCGAAGACAATCTGTGCGCCAGACTTATCATCATTGAAGCCTGGTTCGGGGGCTACTGAGGGAGTCCTGGATAAGGGGGTATCCGGACAGCCGGACTATGTACATTGGCCGGACTGTTGGACTATGAAGATACAAGATTGAAGACTTCGTCCCGTGTCCGGAGGGGACTCTCCTTGGCGTGGAAGGCAAGCTTGGCGATTCGGATGTAGATCTCCTTCTCTGTAACCGACTCTATGTAACCCTAGCCCCTCCGGTGTCTATATAAACCAGAGGGTTTAGTCTGTAGGACACAACAACAATCATACCATAGGCTAGCTTCTAGGGTTTAGCCTCTAAGATCTCGTGGTAGATCAACTCTTGTAATACTCATATCATCAAGATCAATCAAGTAGGAAGTAGGGTATTACCTCCATCGAGAGGGCCCGAACCTGGGTAAACATCATGTCCCCAGTCTCCTGTTACCATTAGCCTTAGACGCACAGTTCGGGACCCCTACCCGAGATCTGCCAGTTTTGACGCCGACATATACCCTGCGGGTTCAGGAACTATGCAGACATGACCGATGTCAGTGTCAAAACCGGCGGATCTCGGGTAGGGGGTCCCGATCTGTGCATCTTAGGCTGATGGTAACAGGAAGCAAGGGACACAATGTTTACCCAGGTTCGGGCCCTCTCGATGGAGGTAAAACCCTACTTCCTGCTTGATTAATATTGATGATATGAGTAGTACAAGAGTAGATCTACCACGAGATCGTAGAGGCTAAACCCTAGAAGCTAGCCTATGATGATTATGATTGTAGTTGTGATTGGCCTTCTAAGGACCAACCTCTCTGGTTTATATAGACATCGGAGAGGGCTAGGGTTTACATGGAGTCGGTTACAAGGAAGGAAACACAATATCCGAATCACCAAGCTTGTCTTCCACGCAAAGGAGAGTCCCTTCCGGACACGGGACGAAGTCTTAAGTCTTGTATCTTCACGCTCCAATAGTCCGGACGAAGTATATAGTCCGGCCGTCCGGATACCCCCTAATCCAGGACTCCCTCAGTAGCCCCAGAACCAGGCTTCAATGATGACGGCATTGCAAGGCGGGTTCCTTCTCCGAATACTCCAAAGTACCTGTTACAACATATAGTGTCCGGCTTCTCATCGATATTGTACTGCTCGGCTTCGGTGCCTCAATAATGACCATTTCCACGTGTCGAGCGAATGCGAGGAGCCGAGGCATTTTTGCATTTGCCACACCCGATCCATTGGGCTAGCCGTCTATTTGAACAGACGGGGATTCTCAGATCCAAACCTCACTCTTCCCCCTTGAGCAAGCATCCAACAGAGCTCTGCGGAAAAACCACTCCAACATGGCCGGTCGTCACAGCTCTTCCGCTCGCTCTCCTCGCTCCAAGCCGAGGGACTAGGAAGAGTGTTCAGTTCCTCATAGTCATTTGATAGAGTTACAAACCCAAGGGTTTCTCCCACCGGCGTTCATGGTCCCCGATCGAGTCGGGATAGCCACCTATAACGGCGGGGAACCAGCGGGGGGATCTCCTAATCTGTCTCCAGAGGGGCGAATATGCCTCATCCCGCATCTGCTAAGGGGCGTCGGGTTTCCTATCCACCCATTCCTTGGGATCCTGGAGTTCTATGGGCTCCAGTTGCACAACTTTACCCCTGCCTCCATACTACATATAGCATGGTACGTTGCTCTTTGTGAGCTATTTGTAGGCTGCGAGGCTAACTTCGGGTTATGGAAGAAGCTGTTCTGCCTTGTCCCCCGCAACCAGGGAGAATCCCGATGTCAAGTGGGTGGGGCCAAAGTATGGCGCATTGCCGAGAGCGGATACCTATCCGGCACTCCCGAGAAGGCACTAGAGAACTGGCCTTCGGAGTGGTTTTATATTGATGACGTTCCCCTTCCGGATCCAGTCTGGACAGGTCTCCCCAAGTTCAGTAACGCCCCGCCGAGTGCACGTCTAAGCTGGCGCCCCCGAGGCCCCCAAGTGGTGGATACCAGGGAAATACACTTCCTGATGAGCAAGATAAAGTTACTGGCCAAATCCGGACTGACGATAGTCGAGGTTATGGCAATGCGGGGAGTGCAACCGCTTCAATATCGGGGGAGGCCCATGTGGCACTTCAACGGGGAAGATGATGCCACCCGTTGTGGTCGTAAGGGTCCGGACTCCTCCACTGCTCTGGCAAGGATATTTTCCGATTTATACAAAGGAGAAGAGGAAGAATTCCTTCGCATTAAACCGCGAGACGGATTCTCCATGTACAACCCCTCAAACTAGGTAAGTCATCATTCCTTTCCCCGCTTCACTTATTGTGGCATTCTTCGCTAAGATTATCTGCCTCGATATTTCCGAGCAGGAACTGAGGAGGGCCATAGAAGGAATCTCCAGCCCTTCCCCGCAGCCAGAGGACCCCGGAAGGGCCCTGGATCCAGGACTCTAAGAATATCCGGATATAACCGTGGAGTTTGTCAACGGGATATTTTACCGGGCAAGCTATGATGGCGCCTCAGTGGCTATTATTGCCGATTATCCCGGACTGCTACCTACATCGCGTGTAAGCCAAGCCGAAAACCCTATCCTCCAAAGAGGACTCCTTTATGATGCCATGCCTTTACTCCTGAAGTGTCGTGTTTTTGCTTTTTGCAGAGACGACGGTCGGAGTGCAGGGCCGAGCCCCTAGGGACCCGTCGGCCACAGGCGTCTGGATCGGGCAGGCTCAAGAGGAAGGCGGTTAGGGTCGAAACGCCGCTACAGAGGTAAGGCAAAAACCTGTCCTATAATTTATTGTATTTGAAGTATAACAGCGCCCTTCATGTCCTGGCAGGAAGAGGAGTATCCGGACTATATCCGGGGATCCTGCCAATCACGCCTCCACCAGTCGGATTCTAGAACCGGCTTCGAGAGAGGAGGCGGACGTGGGGCCGATGCCGCATAGTTCTCCGACAGAGGACGCAGATATGCTCTCTGCCACGAATTCCGAAGTAGAGAGCACCATGAATCACCGGCGCCGACGGGCCGTACTTCGCAACAACATCTTTTCCGAAGAGGCATTTAATGCTTTCAATTCGGGAAACGCATATATCTGAGCTGCTCAAGGCGGGCTTGCCCGAGCGACGGACCAGTATACCAAAGATATACGGGTAAGAAAGTTTGATAAGCATGTATAACAGTAGCCCCTGAGACTTGAAACGGTTGGAACAACTATTTTAAGGATCAATTTATGCACAGGTTCTTGTAATAAGAATGAGCAATTGTCTCGGGAGCTGGAGGAGTGCAAGGCCCAGCTGAGGGCCACGGTTGCCAACTTAGAGGAATCCCAAAAGGCCTCATCTGGTAACATTTGTCTCAATTGTACGAAGATGCACCAGTTAGTAAGTGGCTGATATGACAAGTCTAACAGAAAATTTTGCAGACAACCCCGGGGTGAATCCGGAGGGCGTAAGAGATGACGAGTCGCATCTCCAAAGGCAGCTAAAGGCTGGGGCAGGAGAAGAACAATCTTCTAGATGCCAATGTTCGGCTGGACGTGGAATTAAAAGACGTCCGTGCTCAGCTGGCGGACTCCGTGAAGGAAAACAAGAGGCTTCGATGCGACATTTATGGTAAGTGCCTGGAAGAACTATAGTACAGCTCGGCGAAGAAGCATATTGAAAGAATTTTGCTTGCAGGAATGTTAACAGGCCGTCCTAAGGAGGAGATGCCCTCATCTGCTGGCGATTTACTGCAAGACTTCTCACAACTGCACAAGCAAGCTCGGCAGGTGATGCAGGGCGTCGCTCAGGCCTTGTGGCCATCAAGCGTCCTGCCGAATGGCATGGGGGATCTTGTGGATATGCTTGAAGGAGCACAGCGGCGCTTCCGATTGTGGAAAGTGTCAGCCTGCCGGCAAGGTGCAAGAGAAGCATGGGCTATGGTGAAGACACGCTACACAAAGCTGGATCCGAACTAGATGGCCGAAGTCGGACCGGCGGGGCCAGATGGGCAAGAAATTCCTGTGAGTCTGGTGTATGACTAGGTAAAGTTAGCCGCAAAGTATTCCCAATGGGATTCTAAGCTAGATAGCCTGTTGGATGGTATAGAGAAGGAATATAGTCAGTCCAAGTGACTGTGTAAATCAATGTACATTAGTATTCCCTAGCCGGATTAAAATCATTTGTCATGGCGGACCTTTTCGCTTCAGCCTCCTGATCCGACAGTCCGGGGTGTTTCCGAATACCCGCTCAGTTATTCAGAACCGGGGTATGCGTGGAAACCAGGCATAGGGGTCATAAATGCTTGAACAGACAAGTACCCAACTAGTTATGTTATATTACATGGATAGTAAGAAACATCTTCCAAGGAAAATAGTTCTGTTAGGGGTTCCTTTCCCTGGGTACGCATGCGACGATGCACATGTCCGGACTGCGAACAAAGGCGCAAGATACAAAAATTCTAGGGATTTACGTTATAATAAACGAATACATCTTTTGTTCACCGACCAAATATTCTCTTAAGGAATCTAGCTTTTGCTTCACCCAGTCTGAGGTACACATCCAGCTGAACCGGTAGTAACAATCGCAGAGGTGCTCCCCTTATGCCCTAGCCGAATTAACGGGAATGTAGGGCATAAACACAAGATCCAGGCAACCCAGCTTGGCCACATCTTAAGTCATATCGATGCATATAATGGTGAAGAAAAGGCACATATGGAAAAAGAAATGCATATGTGATGGGCAAAAAGCCTTTAGAGTAATTATTTTTAGCTTCCGTATAGGAAGCCCCCAGGTATTGCTTACACACATAGTGCGGCCGGAGTGATCTGGGAATCCGTATTATATGAAATACTTTGTGTGAAGAGGAAAAAAGGGTCGAGAAAGGAAAAGGGAGGGAGCATAATTAAAAAGGAGGGGGTAAGGAGACGAACACTGAGTTCGGCGCTAGGCTTAGAATCTTCGGAGTCTAGCCGCGTTCCATGGGTTTGGCTCGAGTCTATTATCGGATGCATTACATAAGCGATATGCTCCTCCGGTGAGAACTTTGTCAATGACGAAGGGACCTTCCCACTTGGGTTTGAGCTTGTCCTTCTTCTTCTCCGGTAGGCGTAGAATGAGTTCGCCAATATTATAAGTTTTGGCCCGCACTTCTCTGCTTTGGTACCGTCGAGCCTGCTGCTGATAGAATGCGGAGCGGGCTTTTGCGACGTCGCACTCCTCCTCCAGGGCATCCAAGTTATCCTGCCGATCTAACTCGCACTACTAGAAAAGGCCTACTAATGGCGCACAAGTTTTGCCTACTAATGGCGCACTACTGGTGCGCCATTAGTAGCACGCCACTAGTATTTTTTACTAATGGCGCACCACTGGTGCGCCATTAGTATACGAGATACTAATGGCGCACCTGTAGTGCGCCATTAGTATGACTAGAGGTGCGCCATTACTAAGTCAGTAATGGCGCACCACATAGAAGTGCGCCATTAGTAATAAAAAAATTCAAAAAAAATTTCAATTTTTTTTCATTTTTTTCTTAATCTTGGGTCACTATGGCTTAATCTCAGGTCAAATCACACTCCATGGTCAAACTTCCTGAAAGGTCACCCATCCTCACACTACTCCAGCCCAAGCACGCTTAACTTCAGAGTTCTATCCAACTCCAGCAACAGCTCACTTCACGGGCACTTGTTTATATATCTAGCATATCAATCCTATTATACCTTGTTGATGTCTAGGACTTTGTTCATGTTCATGACTATGATGAAATTTTGAAAAATATTTCAAACTTCCCGGTCATATTACGTATCATTTTTTGAAAAAAAATTCAAAAAAAAAATTCAAAACCAATTTTTTTTCTGTTACTAATGGCGCACCACATCCATGGTGCGCCACTAGTAAGTTTGAAATTTTTTGAATTTTTTTGCCTCTAGATCTTGAAAGCCCCGTAACTTTTTTTCTATTAGGTTTTTGGGGATTTTGAAAATGTTTAACGGGGTTCCCCGTTAAATTCGGATGTAACTTTTCGAGTAGATGATTTTTCATATAAAAAACTTTTTAATCCGAGTTCGTATGCAAAAGTTATGCCCATTTTACAAATTTCCAGAGAGATTTTGCAAATAAAGTCGAAATTCATATTTGTAAATTTTCCCAACAACTAGACCACATATCACATAGGAAACTTATTTTCTTTTATTTTTTTGACATTTCCATCATTTTCTTTTATTTTTTTTAAAATTGAAAAGGTTGTCTTCCTTCTCTTCGTACATGTGTACGCGTGGCGAATCATGTATTATGTCACAGGGTAGTACTGCTTCCGCGCCGTACACCATAAAAAATGGTGTATATCCGGTGGTGCGATTCGGCGTGGTCCGCAGCCCCGAGAGTACGGAGTCGAGCTCCTCGACCCAGTGCTTGTCCGACTCTGTCAAGGATCGCACTAGTCTTCGTTTGATGCCGCTCATGATGAGACCGTTTGCTCGTTCGACCTGGCCGTTTGTTTGAGGATGGTAGACAGAAGTGTAGTCAAGCTTAATGCCCATTTTGCCGCACCAAGTTTTCACTTCATCGGCTGTGAAATTTGAGCCATTATCAGTGATGATGCTGTGGGGGACACCGTATCGGTGTACGACCCCGGATATGAAGTCTATTACCGGTCCGGATTCGGCCATTTTGACTGGTTTGGCTTCTATCCATTTGGTGAACTTGTCCACCATGACCAATAAGTATTTTTTCTTATGGCTTCCCCCTTTAAGAGGTCTGACCATATCCAGCCCCCAGACCGCGAAGGGCCAAGTTATGGGGATTGTTTGGAGAGCGGTAGGGGGCATATTACTCTGATTGGCAAAGAGCTGGCAACCGACGCAGTATTGGACAAGGTCCTGTGCGTCTGCTCGGGCCGTCGGCCAATAGAAGCCTATACGGAAGGCCTTGCTGACTAGTGCTCGAGCCGCGGCATGGTGCCCGCCCAGTCTGGCATGGATTTCAGCCAAGAGCTGTCGCCCTTCCTCTTTGGAGATGCACCTTTGGAGCACTCCGGTCACACTTTTCTTATAGAGTTCCCCTTCATGGACTTTGTAAGCTTTGGAACGCCGGACGATGCAGCGTGCTTCATTTTGGTCTTCGGGGAGCTCCTGCCTATTTAGGTAGGCCAAGAAAGGCCCGGTCCACGGGGCGATTACAGCCATGATTTCATGGGCTGAAGATGTTATTTCGGTGGTAGAGCCTCCAATTATGTCTGATAGTTTGGAATCTGGGGATATATTCAGATCCGTGCTAGTATTGCCGGACTCCCCTTCCCATACCACGGATGGCTTGAAGAGTCTTTCCATGAATATGTTAGGTGGGACAGGGTCGCGTTTAGCACCGATGCGGGCAAGGATGTCCGCCGCTTGATTGTTTTCTCGAGCCACATGGTGGAATTCGAGCCCCTCGAACCGAGCTGACATTTTCAGGATGGCATTACGGTAGGCCACCATTTTCGGGTCCTTGGCATCAAAGTCTCCGTTTATTTGTGATATTGCGAGGTTTGAATCCCTGCGCACCTCTAGGCGTTGAATGCCCATAGAGACTGCCATCCGAAGACCGTGCAACAGAGCCTTGTATTCGGCTGCATTGTTGGAGTCTGTGTATAATATTTGGAGGATGTACTGGACCGTGTCTCCGGTGGGAAACGTCAGGACTACACCTTCTCCCAATTCGGCCAACATTTTAGAGCCGTCGAAGTGCATGATCCAGTTAGAGTATGCGTCGTACTCTTCAGGGAGTTCGGCTTCTGTCCATTCGGCGATAAAGTCAGCTAGTACTTGCGACTTGATGGCCCGCCGTGGCTTGTATGTTATGTCGAATGGAAGGAGCTCGATGGCCCATTTAGCAATCCGGCCCATAGCGTCGCGGTTATTTATTATGTTGTTGAGTGGTACTTCGGAGGCCCCGTAATCAAACACTCTTGAAAGTAGTGTCGTAGCTTTCGGGATGCCAGGAAGACCGCATATGCTATTTTTTGATAGTGTGTGTATCGGGATTTGCATGGGGTGAGGACCGTGGATACGTAATAAACCGGCTTCTAGAGTGGGAATTTGTATCCGTCGACCTCTCGTTCGACGACGAGCACTGTTCTTACAACTTGATGTGTTGCAGCTATGTACAGCAGCATGGGTTTGCCGATATCTGGCGCTGTTAGGATTGGATTACTGGCCAATAAGGTCTTTATTTCGTCGAGTCCGGCCGCGGCTGCATCCGTCCACACGAAGTGTTTGGTGCGCCGAAGGAGGCGGTAAAGAGGTAATGCCTTTTCTCCTAACCTGGAGATAAAGCGGCTCAAAGCAGCCATGCATCCAGCTAGTTTCTGGATGTGCTTGAGGTCTGTTGGTATAGCCAACTGCGACAGAGCTCGGATTTTTGCCGGATTCGCTTCAATTCCTCTATTGGAAACAATGAAGCCCAGCAGTTTTCTAGAGGGGACGCCAAAAACGCATTTTTCCGGATTCAGCTTGATGTCGTATGTTCGGAGGTTGTCAAACGTAAGCCTCAAGTCATCTATTATGGTTTTCATGTGTCTTGTTTTTATGACCACGTCGTCCACATATGCATCCACTGTTTTGCTGATTTGCTTTTCCAGGCATGTTTGAATCATGCGTTGATAGGTTGCACCGGCATTCTTAAGCCTGAAAGGCATAGTGATGAAGCAGAAAGGGCCATATGGCGTTATGAAAGCTGTTGCAGCTTGGTCGGACTCTGCCATCTTTATTTGATGGTATCCAGAGTATGCGTCGAGGAAACACAACGAGTCGTGTCCTGCTGTGGCGTCGATGATTTGATCGATGCGAGGGGGGAAAGGGATCCTCGGGGCAAGCCTTGTTGAGGTCTTTGAAGTCGACGCATAGGCGCCAGGATTTGTCCTTCTTTGGTACCATTACCAGATTTGCCAGCCAATCCGGATGCTTGATATCTCTGATGAATCCGGCCTCGAGTAGCTTGGCTAGCTCTTCCCCCATGGCTTGTCGTTTGGGCTCTGAAAACCGCCTCAGAGCCTGTTTGACAGGTTTGTATCCTTTTAGTATATTGAGGTTGTGTTCGGCCAATCTGCGTGGGATGCCCGGCATGTCCGATGGGTGCTAGGCGAAAATGTCCCAATTCTCGCGTAAGAAGTCTCGCAGTGCAGCGTCCATTGCGGGGCTCAACTATGTCCCGGTAGAAGTTGTCTTCGTGGGGTCCGTTGGATGGACTTGGAATTTGACTATCTCGTCTGCGGGTTTAAATGAGGTGGACTTGGGTTGCTTGTCAAGTATCACGTCGTCCCTGTCCATGGTGGCATGCAGTGTTGTTAATTCTTTGGCTGCTAGGGATTCGGATAATGCTTCCAGGGCTAGTGTTGCGGTTTTCTTTTCGGCGCGGAGTGCGACGTCTGGATCACTGGCTAGAATGATGATTCCATTGGGTCCGGGAATTTTAAGCTTCATGTACCCGTAATGGGGTATAGCTTGAAAGCTTGTAAAGGCGTCCCGCCCTAGAAGGGCGTGGTATCCGCTGCTGAAAGGAGCCAAATGGAATGTGATTTCTTTGGACTTGTAATTCTCTGGGGTGCCGAATACCACATCGAGTGTGATTTTTCCCGCACACCGTGCTTCCCGACTGGGGATAATTCCCCTGAAGGTTGTGCCGCTTTGTTCAATGCGACTTTTATAAATTTCCATCTTCTTGAGTTTTTCTTCGTAGATCAAGTTTAATCTGCTTCCGCCGTCCATGAGTACTTTAGTGAGCCGAAAGCCGTCCACTATTGGGCTAAGGACCAGAGCGGCTGGTGCCCGGATGGTCTGGAATTGAGGTTCGTCACTGGCATTGAAAGTTATAGCAGTGTCGTTCCACGGATTTATTTTTGCCACATGGCAGATTCCAGTGGGGCTCCGATGAGCTCGCTTGCGCCTATTGTTTGAGGAAAAAGTCTCGAAGACTATTAGTACCATATTGTGCTCTTTCGCGGGATGTTGTTCTGCTTTATGGCTTATAAGGAGATCCTCGCCACTTTTTGCTACCTGCCGGAGTATCCAACATGCCCTAAGGCTATGGGTTGGTGTTGTGTCCGGCGTACTGTGGAGTTTACACGGCCCATTGAGCCATTCTTCCAATACGGTTCCACGCCCTGGGGTGGGCTTCGACTTCTTGGGGATTGGATCGGCCGACTTACGAGAGTTTGCCCGTTTAGCTCGAACAAACGTTTTGATGAGAGCCGGGCTATCCCAGAATTATGTTTGGGTTTTCCTGGCGCTTTCCATCGCACAGTATTTCTGTACTATGGTTGCCAAGTCAGCGAGGCGTACTATGTGAAGGCGACTTATAGCATTAAGGATTCCTTTGTCCGTAAAGTTTTCACATAAAAGTGAGACTGCGTCCTCCTCACGACAGTCCTCGACCTTGTTTAGAACAAGGAGGAATCTGGCCCAGTCGCGATGTACTGTCTCATGGGGCTCTTTTCTGATATGGGAGAGACGGCTTAAGCACGGGTGGGTGCTCGTGGCTGAATCCGGATTCTGATCCGGCCTAGCGCCTAGAGGCAGGGGAGCTTCCGAGTTCGACAGCTCGGGATCCGGGATGCTGCCCAATTTTTCTGAGCCAATACCCAACCCTTGGTCCGGGATCTGGGCCCTATCTTCCCTCGAGGGGGACTCTGGCTCAGGGAGCTCGGTGATCCGGACATAATTTGTCCTCAAAATAAAGGGGTAATCCGTAGTGTGGTTCCTCCACTACCTCTATCTCATGGGTGGCCGGCGGGGTTTTAATGTCCCTTTGGTCGGGTTTAAGCCCGATCCGGTCATAGTCCGTAGCGACTCCCAAAGCGGCGATGTGATCCAGGAGCTCGTTAAGGGAGGAGAGCTCTATTGGATCCATCCATTTGGCGAGTTCTGAATTGACGTGAAGGTTATGCGTGACGACCCGAGAGGCCATCGTCGGCGCAACAGCCGATGGGGCGGCCATGATGAAGCCGCCAAGTCGGAGAGTTTGGCCTACAGCCAGCGCTCCCCCGGAGGTAATGTTGTCCTTGACAATGAGACGAGCCATCGAGCCTTGTAGCGAAGACATAGAGGAACTCTCAATGAAAGCACCAATGTCAGTGTCAAAACCGGCGGATCTCGGGTAGGGGGTCCCGATCTGTGCGTCTTAGGCTGATGGTAACAGGAAGCAAGGGACACAATGTTTACCCAGGTTCGGGCCCTCTCGATGGAGGTAAAACCCTACTTCCTGCTTGATTAATATTGATGATATGAGTAGTACAAGAGTAGATCTACCACGAGATCATAGAGGCTAAACCCTAGAAGCTAGCCTATGATGATTATGATTGTAGTTGTGATCGGCCTTCTAAGGACCAACCTCTCCGGTTTATATAGACACCGGAGAGGGCTAGGGTTTAAATGGAGTCGGTTACAAGGAAGGAAACACAATATCCGGATTGCCAAGCTTGTCTTCCACGCAAAGGAGAGTCCCTTCCGGACACAGGACGGAGTCTTAAGTCTTGTATCTTCACGCTCCAATAGTCCGGATGAAGTATATAGTCCGGTCGTCCGGATACTCCCTAATCTAGGAGTCCCTCAACCGAGACACCTCTACAGTCAATAACCAATAGCAGGACCTGGATGCCCATATTATTTCCTACATATTCTACGAAGATCTTATCGGTCAAACCTCGATGCCAAAGGATTCAGCTAATCCCGTATGCAGCTCCCTTTGTCTATCGGTATGTTACTTGCCTGAGATTCGATCGTCGGTATCTCCATACCTAGTTCAATCTCATTATCGGCAAGTCTCTTTACTCGTTCTATAATACAAGATCTCGTGGCTAACTCAGTAGTCACATTGCTTGCAAGCTCATTGTGATACTGTATTACCGAGTTGGCCCTGAGATACCTTCCATCATACGGAGTGACAAATCCCAGTCTTGATCCATCCCAAATCAACATACACCCTTGGATATACCTGTAGAGCACCTTTATAGTCACCCAGTTACGTTGTGAAGTTTGGTACACACATGGTACTCCTCCGGTGTCAGTGAGTTGCATGATCTCATGGTCATAGGAACATATACTTGACATGCATAAAACGATAGCAATAAACTTGATACGATCATATGCTACGTTTATAGTTTGGGCCTTGTCCATCACATCATTCTCCTAATGATGCGGTCCCATTATCAAACGACAACTCATGTATATGGGTAGGAAACCATAGCCATCGTTGACCAATGAGCTAGTTCTGTAGAGGCTCACTAGGGACATGTTGTTGTCTATGCATCCACACATGTATTTGAGTTTCCAATCAATACAATTGTAGCATGGATAATAAACGATTATCATGAATAGGGAAATATGATAATAAGCAATTTATTATTGCCTCTAGGGCATATTTCCAACAGTCTCCCACTTGCACTAGAGTCAATAATCTAGTTCACATCAGCATGTGATTAACACCCAATCAGTTCTGGGGTTTGATCATGTTATGCTTGTGAGAGAGGTTTTAGTCAACGGGTCTGCAACATTCAGATCCGCGTGTACTTTGCAAATCTCTATATCATATTGTAGATG
Organism: Triticum timopheevii; assembly: GCA_963921465.1. Classification (NCBI taxonomy): domain Eukaryota; kingdom Viridiplantae; phylum Streptophyta; class Magnoliopsida; order Poales; family Poaceae; genus Triticum; species Triticum timopheevii. The sequence continues at coordinate 270,616,977 of OY997262.1, read as the reverse complement.
TTGCTACCACGCTCTACTTGGAGCTATTCCAAATGGCGACTCCACTATACGTATCCGGTTTGCTACTCAGAGTCATCCGGATTGGTGTTAAAGCTTGCATCGATGTAACCCTTTACGCCGAACTCTTTATCACATCTATAACCGAGAAACATTTCCTTATCCCTCTAAGGATAATTGACCGTTGTCCAGTGATCCACTCTTGGATCACTCTTGTACCCCATTGCCAGACACGTGGCAAGGCACACATCAGGTGCGGTACACAGCATGACATACCATATAGAGCCTATGGCTAAGGCATAGGGGACGACCTTCGTCCTTTTTCTTTCTTCTGCCGTGGTCGAGCTTTGAGTCTTACTCAACTTCACACCTTACAACTCAGGCAAGAACTCCTTCTTTGACTAATACATTTTGAACTCCTTAAAAATCATGTCAAGGTATGTGCTCTATGAAAGTCTTATCAGGCATCTTGATCTATCTCTATAAATCTTGTTGCCCAATATGTAAGAAGCTTTACCCAGGTCTTCCTTTGAAAAACTCCTTTAAAATAACCCTTTATGCTCTCCAGAAATTCTGTTTTGTTTCCGATCAACAATATGTCATCCACATATACTTATCAGAAATGTTGTAGTGCTCCCACTCACTTTCTTGTAAATACAAGTTTCTTGCAAACTTTGTATAAACCCAAAAACTTTGATCACCTCATCAAAGCATATGTTCCAACTCCGAGATGCTTGCTCCAGTCCATAGAACGATCGGTTGAGCTTGCATACCTTTTAGCATCCTTAGGATCGACAAAACCTTCTGGCTGTATCACATACAACCTTTCCTCACGGAAACCATCAAGAAAACTGTTTTTTGACATCCCTTTGCTAGATTTCATGATTGAAAATGCAGAAATTGCTAAAATAATTCCAACAGACTTTAGCATCGCTATGAGTGAGAAAGTCTCATCACAGTCAACTACTTGAACTTGTTAGAAACTTCTTTGTGACAAGTCAAGCTTCATAAATGGTGGCGTTACCATCAACGTTTGTCTTCTTAAAGATCCATTTATTCTCAATGGTTTGCCGATCATCGGGCAAGTCCACCAAAGTCCATACTTTGTTCTCATAGATGGATCCTACCTCAGATTTCATGGCTCCTAACCATTTGTTGGAATTCCAGCCCACCATCATTTCTCCATAGCTCGTAGGTTTACCGTTGTCCAACAACATGATCTCTAAGAAAGGGTACCATACCACTCAGAAGCTGTATGTACCCTTGTTGACCTACGAGGTTCGACAGTAACTTGATCATAAGCTTCATGATCATCATCATTAGCTTCCTCTTCAACTGACGTAGGTTCCATAGAAACATCTTTTTGTGCTGCACTACTCTCTGGTTGAAGTAAAGGTTCAACAACCTCATCAAGTTCTATCTTCCTCCCACTCAATTCTTTCGAGAGAAAACTCTTTCTCGAGAAAGGACCCGTTCTTAGCTCAAACACTTTGCCCTCAGATCTGAGTTAGAAGGTATACCCAACTGTCTCTTTTGGGTATCCTATGAAGATACATTTGTCCGCTTTTGGTTCGAGCTTTTCCAGCTGAAGCATTTTCATGTAAGCATCGCAGCCCCAAACCTTAAGAAACGACAACTTAGGTTTCTTTTCAAACCAGAGTTCATATGGTGTCGTCTCCATGGACTTAGATGGTGCCCTATTTAAAGTGAACATAGTTGTCTCTAATGCATAACCCCAAAACGAGAGTGGCAGATCGGTAAGGGGCATCATAGAATGCACCATATCCAATAAGGTACGATTATGACGTTTAGACACACCATTACGCTGTGGTGCTCCAGGCGGAGTCAGTTGTGAAAAATTTCCACATTGTCTTAAGTGATTGCCAAACTCATAACTCAGATACTCTCCCTTCGATCACATCGTAGGAATTTGATCTTCTTGTTACGATGATTCTCAACTTCACTCTGAAATTGCTTGAACTTTTCAAACGTTTCAGACTTATGCTTCATCAAGTAAATATACCCATATCTACTCAAGTCATCAGTGAAGGTGAGAAAGTAACGATATCTAGTACACGCGTCAACACCCATCGGCCCGCACACATCAGTATGTATGATTTCCAACAAGTCAATTGCCGGTTCCATTGGGTCAGAAAATGGGGTTTTAGTCATCTAGCCCATGAGGCATGGTTCGCATGTGTCAAGTGATTCAAAATCAAATGACTCCAAAAGTCCATCAGCATGGAGTTTCTTCATGTGCTTTACACCAATATGACCTAAGGAGTAGCGCCACAAGAAAGTGTATTATCATTATCAACTCTACATCTTTTGGCCTCAATGTTATGAACATGTGTATCACTACGATCGAGATTCAATAAACCATTCACATTGGGTGCATGACCATAGAAGGTATTATTCATGTAAACAGAATAACTATTTTTCTCTGATTTAAATGAACAACTGTATTGCAATAAACACGATCTAATCATGTTCATGCTCAACGCAGACACCAAAAAACATTTATCTAGGTTCAACACGAATCTCGAAGGTAGAGGGAGAGTGCGATGGTGATCACATCGACCTTGGAAACACTTCAAACACACATCGTCACCTTGCTCTTAGCTAGTCTCTGTTTATTCCGTAGCTTTTGTTTCGAGTTACCAATATTAGCAACTGAACCGGTATCTAATACCCATGTGCTACTAGGAGTACTACTAAGGTACACATCAATAACACGTATACCAAATATACTTTTATTGAAGTTGCCACCCTTCTGATCTACCAAGTATTTGGGGTAGTTCCACTACAAGTGATCGTTCCCATTACAACAGAAGCACTCAGTCTCGGGTTTAAGTTCAACCTTGGGTTTCTTCACTCAAGCGGCAACTGGCTTGCCATTCATGAAGTTTCCCTTCTTGCCCTTACCCTTCTTGAAACCAGTGGTCTTGTTAACCATCAACACTTGAATCTCCTTCTTGATTTCTACCTTTGCAGCTTTAAGCACCGCGAACTACTCTAGGATTATCTCCATCCCTTTCTTGTTATAGTTCATCACAAAGTTCTAGCAGCTTGGTGATAGTGACTGGAGAACCCTGTCAATCATTATCTTATATGGAATATTAACTCCCACTTGATTCAAGCGATTGTAGCACCTAGACATTCTGAGCACTTGCTCACTGGCTAAGCTATTCTCCTCCATCTTGTAGGCAAAGAACTTGTTAGAGGTCTCATACCTCTCAACAAGGGAGTGAGCCTAAAATGCCAATTTCAGCTCTCAGAACATCTCATATGATTCATGGTGTTGAAAATGTCTTTGGAGCCACGATTCTAAGCCATAAAGCATGGCACACTAAACTATCAAGTAGTCATTAGAACGTGTCTGCCAGATGTTCACAACATCCATAGACGACGCTAGAGGGGTTGGCACACTGAGAGGTGCATCAAGGACATAAGCTTTCTATGCATCAGTGAGGACAATCCTATGGCCCTAGTCCGCATAATTGCTTACAATATCTTTCAACTTAGTCTTTCTCTAGGAACGTATTAAAACAGGGAGCTACAACGCGAGCTATTGATCTACAACATAATTTGCAAAGACAACTTAGACTATTGTTCATGATAAATGAGTTCAATTAATCATAGTACCTAAGAACTCCCACTCAAATCAACAACCCTCCGGTTGTCCGAGTGTAACACGATCCAAATTCACCAACCCAAGTCTCATCATCACGTGACATGAGGTGGTTTGAATGCTGAACATCTCTATGTTGATCATATCTACTATATGACTCGTGTTCGACCTTTCGGTCTCTTGTGTTTCGAGGCCATGTTTGTCATGCTAAGCTCGTCAAGTTTAAGCCAAGTGTTCTGCATGTGCAACACTGGCTTGCACCCGTTGTATGTGAACGTAGAGTCTATCACACCCCTGATCATCATGTGGTGCTTCGAAAACAATGAACTTTCGCAATAGTACACACTTGGGGACAACACAATTTTATCTTGAAATTTTGGTGAGGGATCACCTTATAATGCTAACATCGTCCTAAGCAAAATAAGATGCATAAAAGGATTAACATTGCATGCAAATCATAAGTGACATGATATGGCCATCAACTTGCATTATGCTTTTGATCTCCATCTCTAGAGCACCAACATAATCTCCATCGTCACCGGCATGACACCATGCTCTCCATCATCGTGTCGCCATCGGAGTTATCACACCAACCATGCTTCTACTACTATTTCTACCGCTTAGCAATAAAGTAAAGCATTACATAACATTTAATGATTGACACGCAGGTCATACAATAATTAAACATAACCCTATGGCTCCTGCCGGTTGCCATATGCATCGACATGCAAGTCGATATAAACTATTACAAGCATGATCATCTCATGCATGAAATATATTTCATCATGTCCTTGGCCATATCATATCATAACATACCCTGCAAAAACAAGTTAGACGTCCTCTAATTGTTGTTGCATGTTTTACGTGGTTGTTATGGGTACCTAGCAAGAACGATTCTTACCTACGCAAAGCCACAAGGTGATATGCAAGTTGCTATTTAACCTTCTACAAGGACCGCCTTTGTCGAATCTGATTCAACTAAGGTGGGAGAGACAGACACCCGTCAGCCATCTTTATGCAACAAATTCACATGTCTGTCGATGGAACCGGTCTCATGTACGTGGACATGTAAGGTTGGTCCGGGCCGCTTCATCCCACAATACTGCCAAATCAAGAAAATACCAAGGAAGGAAGTAATTGGAATATCAACGCCCACAAACTCCTTTGTGTTCTACTCGTTATGTCATCTACGCATATACCTAGCTCATGATGCAACTTTGGGGAATGTTGCATGGGAAACAAAAAAATTCCTACGCTCACCAAGATCCAATCTAGGAGATGACCATCTATGAGAGGAGAGATTGGATCTACATAACCTTGTATATCGCTAAGCGGAAGCATTAAGAAATGCGGTTGATGTAGTTGAACATCTTCACGATTCAATCACGATCCGTCCTGCGAATGTCTTCATGATCCAATCACGGTCCGTCCCGCGAACTCCCGATCCAAGTGCCCAACGGACGGCACCTCTGTGTTCAACACAAGTACGGCTTGATGATGCCTTCACCTCCTCAATCCAGTGAGCGATGGTGAAGTAGTAGCTCGAGTCCTCCGACAGAATGACGGCGTGGTGGCGGTGGTAGTGGCAGAATCTCAGCAGAGCTTCCCTAAGCGCTACGGAGTGGAAGAAGGCTACGAGGGAGAGGAGGGGCAGCACCATGGCGTATGAGAGTGCGTCTGCCCACTCCCTACCTCTCTATATATAGGGGGGAGGAGTAGAGGGGGCACTGAGGGAGTCCTGGATTAGGGGGTATTCGGACAGCCGGACTATATACTTTGGCCGGACTGTTGGACTATGAAGATACAAGATTGAAGACTTCGTCCCGTGTCCGGATAGGACTCTCCTTTGCGTGGAAGGCAAGCTTGGCGATTCGGATGTATAGATCTTCTTCTCTGTAACTGACTCTGTGTAACCCTAGCCCCCTCCATGTCTATATAAACCAGAGTGTTTAGTCCATAGGACAACAACAATCATATCATAGGCTAGCTTCTAGGGTTTAGCCTCTACGATCTCGTGGTAGATCAACTCTCGTAATACTCATATCATCAAGATCAAACAAGTAGGAAGTAGGGTATTACCTCCATTGAGAGGGCCTAAACCTGGGTAAACATCGTGTCCCCTACCACCTGTTACCATTAGCCTTAGACGCACAGTTCGGGACCCCCTACCCGAGATCCGCCGGTTTTGACACCGACATTAGTGCTTTCATTAAGAGTTCCACTGTGCCGTCGCGACAAGTCTAGATGGCTCCTTCAATCGTCTTCAATGACGCGGTCCAGGGGGAGGTTTTTCTTCTCGGACAGATCTTTGAAAGTGCAACTATCCCTAGGTGGTTTTGGTAATTCCTAACAACATATAGCTCATTGAGCTAACATTATTTCAAGATAAATATTTCAGGAAAAGCTCAATGAATGGCATGGCATGGATGAGAAAAGTGGACCCCTCAAAATACAAAGGATAAAAGGATTTGCTCAAGCTCAAAGCTCAAGACTCTACATTTTATATTTTAGTGATCCAAGATCACATTGAGTCTATAGGAAAAGCCAATACTATCAAGGAGGGATGAGGTGTTGCTTAATGAGGTTCTTGCTTCATAGTGCTTAGTGATATGCTCCAAAACTCTCAACTACTTTCTCACATCCACATATGACCTAAACCTAAAGTCTAACTCGGCCCCACCGATTCTTTCCATCCGGTGCCACCGAGTTCAGATGTCATAGCCACTACCACAAACCCTAGGCAAATCGGTCTCACCGATAGGGATCTCGGTCTCACCGAGATGGGATTGTGATCTCTCTGTTTCCCTTCGTAACGTTTTGGTATCACCGAGATGAGCGATCGGTCCCACCAAGATTGCAATGTAAACTCTCTGTTTCCCTTTCGTAACATTTCAGTCCCACTGAAATGAGAGAACTGGTCCCACTGAGTTTACTTGACCAACTCTCTGGTTAGCTTTACCAAAATCGGTCTTACCGAGTTTGTGTAATCGGTCTCACCGAGATTACGCATGCCCTAACCCTAACCATATCGGTCCTACCGAGTTGCATGTCTCCCACTGAAAATCCTAACGATGACTAGGTTTACTGAATCGGTCAGACCGAGTTTCTCAATTTGGTCCCACCGAGATTGGTAAATTGTGTGTAACGGTTAGATTTTGTGTGGAGGTTATATATACCCCTCAACCCCCTCTTCATTCGTGGAGAGAGCCATCAGAACAAACCTACACTTCCAACTTACATTTTTTGAGAGAGAACCACCGACTCATGTGTTGAGACCAAGATATATCATTCCTACCATATGAATTTTGATCTCTAGCCTTCCCCAAGTTGCTTTCCACTCAAATCCTCTTTCCACCAAATCCAAATCCTGTGAGAGAGAGAGAGTTGAGTGTTGGGGAGACTATCATTTGAAGCACAAGAGCAAGGAGTTCATCATCAAAACACCATTTGTTACTTCTTGGAGAGTGGTGTCTCCTAGATTGGATAGGTGTCACTTGGGAGCCTCCGACAAGATTTTGGAGTTGAACAAAGGAGTTTGTAAGGGCAAGGAGATCGCCTACTTCGTGAACATCTACCGCTAGTGAGGCAAGTCCTTCATGGGCGACGGCCATGGTGGGATAGACAAGGTTGCTTCTTTGTGGACTCTTCTTGGGTGGAGCCCTCCATGGACTCATGCAGGCGTTACCCTTTGTGGGTTGAAGTCTCCATCAACGTGGATGTACGATAGCACCACCTATCAGAACCACGGCTCAAAAATCACCGTGTCTCCAAATTGCATTTGAATTCTCCAAACCCTTCCCTTTACGTTCTTGTAAGTTGCATGCTTTATTTTCCGTTGCTCATATACTCTTTGCATGCTTGCTTGAATTGTGTTAAGATTGCTTGACTTGTGCTAAGTTTGCTAAAATCTGTCAAAGACTAAAATTGGTCAAAGACTAAAATTGGGAAAAGGTTAAGTTTTTATTTGGTCAAGTAGTCTAATCCCCCCCTCTAGACATACTTTCGATCCTACAAGTGGTATTAGAGCTTTGGTCTCCATTTGCTTTGATTTCCATAGCTTTTGGTGGCCATAGCCTTGGTTTCACAACCTAGGAGAGTATGGCGTCTAGCGAGGGAAACTACCACTGTAGAGGTCCTTACTTTGACGGTACTAATTTTGCTAGTTGGAAGCATAAGATGAAAATGCATATTATTGGACATAACCCCGCCGTTTGGGCTATTGTGTGTATTGGCTTGCAAGGTGAATTCTTTGATGGGAGATAACCAAACCGTGAAGCTAGCGCGGAAGAGTTGAAGATGCTGCAATACAACGCTCAAGCTTGTGATATCCTCTTCAACGGATTGTGCCCCGAAGAATTCAACAAAATCAGCCATCTTGAGAATGCAAAGGAAATTTGGGATACTTTGATTGATATGCATGAAGGTACCAACTCCGTCAAGGAATCCAAGTTGGATGTGCTTCAAAGTCAACTTGACAAGTTCAAGATGAAGTATGGTGAAGGTGTCGCTGAAATGTACTCTAGGCTTGCTCTCATCACAAATGAGATTGCCGGCTTAGGAAGTGAAGAGATAACCGACAAATTCATCATCAAGAAGATCTTAAGAGTCTTGGATGGAAAATATGATACCGTGTGCACATTGATCCAAATGATTCCCAATTACAAGAATCTCAAGCCAACGGAGGTCATTGGAAGAATTGTTGCTCATGAGATGTCACTCAAGGATAAGGAGGAGCTGCACAACAAGTCAAGTGGTGCTTACAAAGCCTCATTTGAAGCTCCCACATCATCAAGTGAGAAACAAACCTTCAATGAAGAATTGAGCCTAATGGTGAAGAACTTCAACAAGTTCTACAAGAGTAGAAGCAAGGAAAGAAGTTCTAATTCAAGGTCCTACAATGATAAAAGATCTTCTAGTCGAGAGCGCAATTGCTACAACTGTGGAAGACCCGGACACTACTCCAATGAGTGTACGGCTTCCTACAAAAGAAGAGAAGAATCACCTAAAAGGAGAAGTGAAAGAGAAGAATCACCGCCAAGAGAGAGAAGGAGTAGAGATGATCGTTATGAACGAAGAACATCCCGGAGAAGCAAGGATTCGGAAAGGAAGGACAAGTCATCAAGGAGCTACACAAAACGAAGACATCAAGCTCATGTTGGTGAATGGGTATCCGGTTCCGACTCCGAACATCACTCCGAGAGAAGCTATCACTCTGACTCCGAACATACTCAAGATGAAGGTGTTGCCGGTCTAGCACTTGTGTCAACCAACTCCTACGACATATTTGATTCACCAAATGAGGGACTTGGAAGATGCTTCATGGCTAAAGGCCCGAAGGTAACACACCCGGAGTATGTTGATTTCAATAGTGATGAAGATGACTTGCTAGGTGATGATGATTTACGTATTGACAACTCTAGTGATGAATACTATGATGAAACGTCAATTAATCACGCTAATCAAGATAAAATGAATGACGATGATAAGGAGAAGATTGAGCTCCTAACTAAAGAACTAAACACTCTTAAGTTAGGTCATGAAACTATCTTAGGGGATCATTGAGAACTTTTGAGGACTCATGAGAAGTTACGCTTTGAAAAGCTCAACCTTGAGCAAGAGCATGAGTTCTTAAAAGCAATCAATGATGATCTTCGCAAGAAAAGTTCTTCTTACATTGCCAAGCGTTTACTCTTATCTACTTACATGCCTCAAGTCAAGTCTAGTAACAAGAACAAGAAGGATTCTTCCTCTAGTAGTAACAATGATCATGTTAAATCCAATGTTGTTGCTTCTAGTAGTTCTCTTGATTACACTAATGATTCTCTTAGCCAAGTTACACTTGAGCAAGAAAATAGCTTATTGAAGGGAATTATAGAGAAAGGTGTTTACAAGAGCCTTGCCGGAAGTAAGCAATTCGAAGAAATTGTACACAAGCAAGGAAGGCATCGGAAGAACCAAGGTGTTGGTTTTGAACGAAAGTTCAATGCCAATGGAGTTGAGTGGGAAGAAGATCAATACCCCAAGACGAAGTTTGTTCCTCAATAAGAGAATTATGATCCTACTTCCTTCAAAGGGACACAAGCTCAAGATGATCTTCCGCCACAAGACCACAAGCGAAAAGGCAAGGATGAGCTTCAAGAGGAGATTGACGCATTTGAAGAAGCTCCCAAGGCCTTGGTCAAGTGGGTTCCCAAGACTACGTCAAGTTCTACTTCATCAAGTACGACTACAACTCCAAGGATTCCCATCAACATGGTGTGGATCCCGAAGAAGAAGAACTAGAGAGTTCTTGAGGGTGACTCCGCCAACATACTTCACTCATATCATTTTGGAAAGGACAAGTGCAATCAACTTCCACATCTTGCACTAGTTCATGGAGTCACAAACCCTCTTGTTGTTAAGACAAGGGACAAGGTAACCTAATGCTTTCATAGACATCATTTTGTGTGTGCATCACTCTATGTCTATGGATATCCTTGTTTGTTCCTTGTGGGACTAACCCGTGTAGGTATTGAAAGTGCAACTCACTCCAAAGGATTGCTCCAAAAGATCTACATCAACATTGAGCATCCACATCTTCAACACCTACATGAAGTCATCATCAACAAAACCCAAGGTTAGTTCATCCCTCTAAGGGGGGATCTCACATCTAGGGGGAGCTTTACTCTAAGAATTGAGATAAAGCAACTCTAAAGGTGTGAACACGTCAATGCATTATGTAAAAGTGGTAACTCCACTTGAGCTTAAACAATGAGTATGACCTATGATAAAATGTTCTCATTTGACTCCTAAGTCAATATACTCATATATAGATGACCTAGTCATCGCCAACTGCTTGATAGATGCTAGAATTGGTTGTGCATGCTTCCACATATTTCATTTGTCCTTTTATTGTGTGAGCATGTTGGTTGCATATTTTACTCATTCGAGGACATCTACTTGTAGTTTTGCTTGTTTGGCTTCTTTTTCTTTTGCCAAGTGGATGGACAAGAATGCCTAAGAACCTTCTCTAGCTATCTATGATTTTCTTGCCTCAAACCCTATTCATGCTACTTCACAAAACTTGATCAAGTAAGATTCGAACCACTCTCTGTGAGGAGCACTCGGAGTCCCCGATTCGTCATGGACTTAAACTTCCAAAACTTCTTTGTGTGTTTCGGTCTGACCGATTCTTCCATTTCGGTCATACCGAGATCACTAAGTCGATCTAGGTTTTTAATCTCGGTGCAACCGATTTGAACTTTTCGGTCACACCGAGTTGCAGTAACTGCTTGCAGTAATCCATCTCGGTGCCACCGAGTTGTTCCACTCAGTCACACCGACAGGGTCGGGCTATATATACCCATGGGCAAAACTTCGGAAATTTTCTCCGAACTCTTTCGCCCGCGCTCAGCCCGCTCTGCCTCCAGGGTCTTCGGGTTGTCCTCCTCGTCGCCAGCTGCCTCCCTCCGCTGTCTCCGCTGCCGTCAACGGGAATCAACTCCACCATTGCCGCCGTAGCGAGTCCATCGCCGAACTAGGGTATGGACTTGATCACTGTGCTATCCCTATCTGATTCCTACCACATTGTGTTTGCCATGAATCTTGCCATGATTGAAACTATCTTACCTAGTAAAAACGCTCTGTAGATTAGGTTTGGATTGAAAATTTACGGTTAGGTTTCCGCCAAAACCATCTCGGACCCACCGAGTTGTAGAAATCGGTTCCACCGATTTGGCCAAGGCTATTGCACATGTGCTTCTCGGTCTGACCGAGAATTGCAAATCGGTGTGACCGAGTTCAGGACTTTGTGAAACCCTAGCAGTCTCAGTGCCACCAAACTGCGACTCGGTCTGACCGAGTTCACTAGTTTAGGTTCCTAAAGCTGCTTCGGTATCACCGAGTTTACAAATCGGTAGATCCGAAATGCTTTCTGTGGAAAACTAAAACTAAGTTTTTAACCCATTCTTTTGCAAAAAAACCTCTGTATTTTGTGATGCTCATCCCCTCTATCTCATCTATATCTATTCACAGGGTCAGCTGTCAGTGTTTGCAATATGTCTGATCAAAGTGACAGCCAGAACAGGGAAGAGGAGCAGGTTCACATGAGTGAGGGCACTAGTCCCTCCAGTTCCTCAGATGATGGCAGCAGGAGCACCCCAAGCAACTTACCCAAAGCTGCCACCAGGGCCAGAAAGAAGAGAACCTTAGACTCTGAGGATGAAGATTATGTGGCAGAAGAGGATGAAGCCACTTCCAGAAAGGTGCTCAAGAAGGAATATGGCACAGCTGCAGCCACTAAGCCTGGACTGAACAGGAAAATCCCAGCCAAAAGGACTCCTATGCTGAAGGTCAGAGGATCCACTAAAGAAACTGAGAAATCTGATCCCAAAGAACCAGAAGAGACTAAGGAGAAGAGGAAGGAAAGGGTCAAGAAGACCATGGCCAGGGTTGTTGGAAAGCCTTCCATGATGGAAGAGGAAGAAGAAGAGGTTGCTGCACCAGCACCTAAAGCACAGAAGCTTATGGGTGATGCCATCAGGTCAGGGGCTGCTTCATCAAAGCCCAAAGAAGCACCCAAGGCTGCTTCCAAGCCCAAGAATGCACCTAAGAGGAATACCAGAAACATACCAGCTGCTGAGAAGAACAAGGCCCTAGTGCCTGAAGTTGTTCCTGAAGAGGAAGATGATGAAGAGCATTCTTGAGAAAGTTGAAGCCTAAAATTCCAGATCATAATGATGCTCATCCTATAGCTGAGAACATGAAGCTGAGGAAGGATGCAGGTCTCAGACAGTGGAGGTTGACTGATCCTTATGCAGTCAGGAGGAGAACTACTGTGGACTACAGGTTCCATACAAAGGAACAACAGGATTTCTATGAGATAGTGCTGCTGGACAAGAAGCCAATAGTCTATGACATGAGATGGGTGGACAGGAAATACATCAAGGAAAATGAAGAACACTATCCTGGTGTGCATGACAGTTTAAAGGGTTGTGGAGTGGATGACTTTGTTGAGCAGAAGCTCACAAAGTGGAATGATGAGCTAATAATGCAATTCTACTCCACAGCACACTTTTATCCAGATGGCAGGATAGTATGGATGTCTGAAGGTACTAGGTACCAATCAACAATTGAGGAATGGGCCAATCTGATCAATGCACCTAAGGAGAAAGAGGATGACTTGGATGTCTATGCCAAGAAGAAGATGGATCACAACACTATGGCACATATCTACAAGGAGATCCTAGATGCTGCTGTTGAAACACACAAGTTTGGATCAGTACATTACCTTCTGTCAGGACTGCCAACCATCAACTGGATCCTCAGGAACACTCTTTTGCCTAAGTCTGGAGATCACAATATGATCAGAGGTCATGCAATAAATCTGCTACACTCATTTGATGTGCCACAAAAGTTCAAGGTCATGAGCCTCATAGTTGAAACTATCAAGAGGACAACTGCTGACTAGAAGAGAAGTTGTGGGTATGCCCCACAGATCCAGGAGCTGATTAACTCCAAGATGGGCACTGGCACATACTTGTTGGACAAGGAACACATGCCTATCTATCCAGATTTTTAGGACAACCAAGTGGTTATGGATGAAGATGAACCATCTTGTGTGCAAGCACAAGCAAAGAAGGAGAAGGCAAGGACTGAGAAGGCTGCCAAGATGCCAACAATTGATGAGGCATCTGAGTACTTCCTGAAGATCAAGCAAGATCAGCTTGGCTACTTGATTGCATCCACTCTAAGGATTGAGAAGGGGTTGGCCACCCTGACTCAAAACTAGGAGAGCCTGGAGAAGATCATGGAGCAGAAGTTCTATGAATTGGATGTGAAGGTAACTGAGATCCAGTCTGTTGTTGAGCAACTCCAAGATGATATGCAGGAGAGGAAGGGCAAGACAACCACTGAGGCATTTGCCAGAGTGCCTAGAGCTCAGAGATCAGTTGCAGTGCCAGTGATAGACACAAGAGCAACTTCATCTGCACCAGTATAGCTTCAGTGCCACTAGCTCCAGCATCTACTCCACCAGCTCCAACTTCATCAACTGATGCCTTCGTTCTTGGAGTCATTTCTACACCACCACATCAAGACCAAGCCTGAGAGTCGATTTAGTACTATGCATTTTCTAGGAACTTGTTGCCAAAGGGGGAGAAAAATGTATAGATCATAGGCTTCAGAGAGAGTGTTTGGTTTTTGGTGGTTGAACTCTGTTTGCTTTCGCTTGTTTGAGATACTTTATATCTGTGTGATACTTGGATGATCAAGTGTTTGATCATATGCTACATTAGTGCTTGTTGGATGACATTATCCTTTTATCTCCATATGATCATTCACTTTGCTTGGTGACGAGTGCATGTATTTTGATTATTATCATTTTGAGTGCTCCACCAAGATGTATGTGACATGGGAGAGCAACTCATGATCCTAACTCTATGTGCATTTGTAGTCCAAAGAAAATCTTAAACCATGCACAAATTTAGGGGGAGCTCTCACATTTCACATACTTCTCAAAGTGACAATGTTTTTCAATCTTATTATCATTTGTCGAAGCTTTGATCTATATGTTGTCATCAATTACCAAAAAGGGGGAGATTTAAAGTGCAACTATCCCTAGGTGGTTTTGGTAATTCCTAACAAGATATAGCTCATTGAGCTAACATTATTTCAAGATAAATATTTTAGGAAAAGCTCAATGAATGGCATGGCATGGATGAGAAAAGTGGACCCCACAAAATACTAAGGATAAAAGGATTGGCTCAAGCTCAAAGCTCAAGACTCTACATTTTATATTTTAGTGATCCAAGATCACATTGAGTCTATAGGAAAAGCCAATACTATCAAGGAGGGATGAGGTGTTGCTTAATGAGGTTCTTGCTTCATAGTGCTTAGTGATATGCTCCAAAACCCTCAACTACTTTCTCACATCCACCTATGACCTAAACCTAAAGTATAACTTGGCCCCACCGATTCTTTCCATCCGGCGCCACCGAGTTCAGATGTCATAGCCACTTCCACAAACCCCAGGCAAATCGGTCTCACCGATAGGGATCTCAGTCTCACCGAGATGGGATTGTAATCTCTCTGTTTCCCTTCGTAATGTTTCAGTATCACCGAGATGAGCGATCAGTCCCACCGAGATTGCAATGTAAACTCTTTGTTTCCCTTTCGTAACATTTCGGTCCCACTGAAATGAGCGAACCGGTCCCACCGAGTTTACTTGACCAACTCTCTGGTTAGCTTATTACCAAAATCGGTCTTACCGAGTTTGTGTAATCGGTCTCACTAAGATTACGTTATGCCCTAACCCTAACCATATCGGTCCTACCGAGTTGCATGTCAGTCCCACTGAAAATCCAAACGATCACTAGGTTTACTGAATTGGTCAGACCGAGTTCCTCAATTCGGTCCCACTGAGATTGGTAAATTGTGTGTAACGGTTAGATTTTGTGTGGAGGCTATATATACCCCTCCACCCCCTCTTCATTCGTGGAGAGAGCCACAAGAACAAACCTACACTTCCAACTTACATTTTCTGAGAGAGAACCACCTACTCATGTGTTGAGACCAAGATATTCCATTCCTACCATATGAATCTTGATCTCTAGCCTTCCCCAAGTTGCATTCCACTCAAATCCTCTATCCACCAAATCCAAATCCTGTGAGAGAGAGAGTTGAGTGTTGGGGAGACTATCATTTGAAGCACAAGAGCAAGGAGTTCATCATCAACACACCATTTCTTACTTCTTGGAGAGTGGTGTCTCCTAGATTGGCTAGGTGTCACCTGGGAGCCACCGACAAGATTGTGGAGTTTAACCAAGGAGTTTGTAAGGACAAGGAGATCGCCTACTTCGTGAAGATCTACCGCTAGTGAGGTAAGTCCTTCGTGGGTGACGGCCATGGTGGGATAGACAAGGTTGCTTCATGGACCCTTCTTGTGTGGAGCCCTCCGTGGACTCGCGCAGTTATTACCCTTCGTGGGTTGAAGTCTCCATCAACGTGGATGTATGATAGCACCACCTATCGGAACCACGGCTCAAAAATCACCATGTCTCCAAATTGCGTTTGAATTCTCCAAACCCTTCCCTTTACATTCTTGCAAGTTGCATGCTTTATTTTCCGCTGCTCATATACTCTTTGCATGCTTGCTTGAATTGTGTTAAGATTGCTTGACTTGTGCTAAGTTTGCTAAAATCTGCCAAAGACTAAAATTGGGAAAAGGTTAAGTTTTTATTTGGTCAAGTAGTCTAATCCCCCCCTCTAGACATAATTCTGATCCTACAATCTTCGTATTCGGCGGCTTCGTACTGCGGGCCAACTCGCTTGGTCACCTGGAGCAGATCAATAGCTACGCCCCTGGCCATCAGGTCAGGTTTGGAAGCTTGAATTACACTATTGATACCCATGGAGACTTGATCTTCGACGGATTCGAGCCTGTGTCAGGTACCCCGAACAATCACGGCGAGCATGACTCAGATCAGTCGTTGGACAATATTTGGGTGATCGCGCCTGTGGTTGCTCTGGGAATCAGGCCGGAGCAGATTGTGCCATCCGAGGACGGGTGGATGGACCCCGTCGCGGATGCCGCACACTCATCAGCGTTGGAGCCGAACACGGATCCTACCTCCTATGAGGCTAGTATCATTGAACCCTCGGACTCAACTCCGGCTATAGGATCCGAACCGCGTACACCCGTGCCTGTCGAATCTGATTGGGCACCGGTCATGGAGTTCACCTCCGCGGATATCTTTCAGCACTCGCCCTTGGGTAATGTGCTAAATTCATTAAAGTCTCTCTCCTTGTCAGGAGGCCCCCGGCCGAACTATGTCCGGCTCTCATGGGAAGCGGATGACGAGGAAATTTGTTACCCACCCACCACCCACTTAATAGCCACTGTCGATGACTTAACCGACATGATTGATTTCGACTCCGAAGACATCGATGGTATGGACAACGATGCTGGAGATAAACAGGAACCACCGCCCACGGGGCGCTGGACAGCCACCTCATCATACGATGTATATATGGTGGATACACCCAAAGAAAACAACGGTGAGTAACGGAAGAATGCAACAGAGGATAATCCCCTCGAGCAGAAACCAAAGCAACGACGTAGGTGTCGGTGTCAAAACCGGCGGATCTCGGGTAGGGGATCCCGAACTGTGCGTCTAAGGCTAATGGTAACAGGAGACTGGGGACACGATGTTTACCCAAGTTCGGGCCCTCTCGATGGAGGTAATACCCTACTTCCTGCTTGATTGATCTTGATGATATGAGTATTACAAGAGTTGATCTACCACGAGATCGGAGAGGCTAAACCCTAGAAGCTAGCCTATGGTATGATTGTTAATGTGTCCTACGGACTAAACCCTCTGGTTTATATAGACACCGGAGGAGGCTAGGGTTACACAAAGTCGGTTACAGAGAAGGAGATCTACATCCGAATCGCCAAGCTTGCCTTCCATGCCAAGGAGAGTCCCATACGGACAAGGGGTGAAGTCTTCAATCTTGTATCTTCATAGTCCAATAGTCCGGCCAAAGTATATAGTCCAGCTGTCCGGATACCCCCTTATCCAGGACTCCCTCAGTAGCCCCTGAACCAGGCTTAAATGACGATGAGTTCGGCGCGTAGATTGTCTTCGGCATTGCAAGGCGGGTTCCATCTCCAAATACTCCAAAATAAATTCTGAACGCAAGGACCGTGTCCAGCTCTGCAAGACAAATTTCGCATGCCACCGTAGAGAGAACAATAATCCATGAATATAATCTGCTGACAGCTCTTCGTACCGTGACATCACGCCACGACTCGGCTTTTATTCAAGTCGTTTTCTTTATAACTAGATACCGCACATATTGTGAGGCAGTTCCTTTGGCATGTCTTGTCGAAGCAGAGATCGTGTCCCCCTTATCGCGGGATTCTCATCAATACGGGTGTGGGTAACCCAACCGCACCACCGAATGCGGTGAGTGGGGAACAAGCAGGTTTTATCAGGCAAGAGGGGAGGCGCAGAGTTTCACTATCCTTATAAAGAGGAAAGGCCTCCCCCTTTTCACCCACGCCTTCTCGCTCTGCTCGTCCACTCCCAAGCGTTCATCTTCTCCACCATCGAAGGTCCTTCCGAAAATGTCCGGACCTGGAGCTGGAGGCAAGTGGATGGCCTCTATTGTCCAGGAGAAGGATATTAAAAAGCTTCGGGAGGCCGGGTACCCGGCCCAGGAGATCGGCCATCGCCTCCCGGCGGCGGGACAGATTGTCCCCACTCCGGAGTCCCATGAGAGGGTTGTATTTCTTCCTCATTTTTTCCGCGGGCTCGTGTTTCCCCTTCACCCATTTGTTCGAGGCGTCATGTATTATTATGGGATCGATTTCCATGATCTATCCCCCAATTCCTTCCTCAACATCTCGACGTTTATTGTCGTGTGCGAGGCCTTTCTCCACGTCACGCCACACTTTGACTTATGGCTGAAGAACTTCAATGTGAAGCCCAAGGTGGTGAACAGCGAACACGCCAAGTGCGGAGGTGCCATGGTGAGCAGGATGCCCAAGGTCACATGGCCGACAGGTACTTTCAATGATTTTGTGAAGGAATGGCAGCAACAGTGGTTCTATATCACTGAGCCGCGCGGCAAACGGTGGGCTGCAGCTCCTGAATTCTGATCCGGAGCCCCCTTGCGGCTTACGTCTTGGCCCGAGAAGGGCTTGAACTGGTCTTCATTTGACGAGCTATCGATGATCCAGACAGGCGTCAAAGTTATGGAAGATAAGGCCATCCGGTTTGTTGATGTGGTCCAGGTGATGTTGGTCCGCCTGGTTCTTCCCAGCCAGCGCCGAGTCTGCAATTTGTGGGAGTATGACCCGACCGAGCACCAGACCCTGCGAGAGCTTTACGGCTCATCGCACAAGGACATCTAGAAGGTGCTTTTTAAGTCCGGCAAACCGTGGCTGGACTCCGCCACGGACCGCGGGTACCAATTGTCCTGCCATGCGAGTCCGGTGAGTAGTCATTATATCTTGCCCACCCATATGTTTCATTGTTATATCCCGGAGAAGGCATCCTAACCATGCATCCCACAATCATCTTAGGGATGGATGAAGAAGACGGGGCGGATACATTGCCCAGCCCCGCTGCCAGAAGAACCGGCCGGACCACTTCTGACGAAGATGCTGGCCCCGGCGCCTTACAAGGCGCGAAAGAAAGAGGCCCATAAAGAGGCCAAGGAGACCAGGGGCAGCTTGCGTCATCGCGGGGCTTTGGATACAAAATCTGAAGACTCCAATACCCCTCTCTCCTCAGAAGAGGAAGAGGAGGAGGAAGATGAATCCCCCCCCCGGGGGAGGAAAGAAAAGGATGGCCTCCTCATCTTTGGAGGCTGAATTGCCTAAGAGGGGAAAGACTCCCCTGCCAGAGGCATCCACTACGGCTACCGACAGCAGCCTGGAGTGGTATCCCAGGGCCCAGCCCATGGAAAATTCGTAAGTGCACAAAATCCGAACACGTCTATGCTTCCCGGATTATCAAGGCACAAATAGATTAACTGGTGCCATACTTTTTGCAGCTCGGCCAGGTCTTGTGCCGAATAGTCCTCGTCGGAGGATTCGTTGGGCTCAGATGCCCTTGAGAGCGAGACACCTCCGAGGGCCCCTTCCCCAAAGCTCGGACATGACACCGAGTTATCGTCCCAAAAGGAGCTAAACCAGGAGGGGCATACCTCAGGGGCCGGATACACGGGTGCGGCGGCTCCACTAAGTGCCGATGGCGGGGGTGATATTAGATTCGGCCCGCGGCCGGACACAACTCCAGAGACCCTTGAGGCTCCGGGTTTAGGTGGGCAGCTCCCCTTGACTAGGGGAGGTGATCCTGCTCCACCGGCTACCTCTGCCCAACCAGAGGTGCCGGGCAGCGTATTGGCAGCGCTAAAGAGCGCTTCCATCATTGATGAACATCGCGCCCTTATGGGCGTGGTTATTGAGAAGATTCAGGTCACTGAAAGTGGACTGAATGAATCCTGCATCAGCCTTACGAAAGGCTTGGAGGTAAGTTTTTTAGGAGATTTGTCATAGTGTAGATAGTAGCCCCTTATACACTATCCGGTGAAAGGAGGAACCGGACAGGGAATCAAATTTCCTTCCTCAGGAGACTCAATGACATGCATCTTTTTCTTTTATAAACAGGCGTCTGCAGTGACTATCGCCTCTCATACTGCGGAAGTATCCAGACTGAAGCAGAGTCTGGAGCGGGCCGAAGAAGAACTTGGCCGGGTGAAGAAGCAGTTGGAGGATAATCAAGGTATGTCAAAAACCTTGTTGAGTTTAGCACAATTAAGTAGGCGTGCCTAATGAGGGTATATATATACTACGTGCTCTAGGGGCAAATGCCGAAATTGAGGCACTGAAGAAGGCTGTGGCCTTAGCCGAAAAGAAGGTAGCCGCAGAACAGGCCCTTCGCGAGAAGCACGAGGCCAGGGTCGTTGAAGCTGAGCAACAACTTCAGGAGGCCGTGTAGAAAAGCGAGACTTTGGAGCAGAGTCTGTCATTGAAAGAATCCGAACTCGCCCAAGCTCTTGTAGCCGCAACTAATGCTTGGGAGGAAGCCCAAGGTGCTCTGAAGGATATTCAAGAGGCAAGGAAGATTGTGGCTGGTAAGGTTTTTTCCTATTCAAAGCAATTTATATGCAAAAGCAGGGAAGATTCAAGGGGACCCATTGAATACTTATTTCTTCAGGGGCATTTGCGGATCTGCCATGCAGCATGTCCGATGCTGCCCAATTCTGCTGAGCTGAGGGGAAGGAGACTGCAGAGAAACTCTTCTGGTTGCAGTATTTGGCACCGAATTATCCGGTGCCATTTGCCGACCAGCTGAAGCAGCTTATCGAACTGCACCAGGCGGCCGAACTAGCCATGAAGCATTTGCTTATCCGGCTATGGCCTGCCGAGCCCATTCCAAGCAGTTTCTTCGGGCTCGTGAAGCGAATTGTGAGTGCCAGTTCTCGGCTAGATGTTATTAAGCGGTCGGTTTGTATATAAGGTGCACGAATGGCATTTGCCCGTGCGAAAGTGCATTGGGGGAAGCTGGATGCTGAGAAGCTGATGACCGAGCGGCCGCCGGAGGGGAAGGAGCACCGCAAGCCCGAATTATATTATGATGGTGTCCTGAAAGGGGCCCGCCTTGCGGTGGAGCAATCAGCGAAAGACATTATTTTTCCCTAAGGGCAGTCAGGTTGTCCTTTGGAAGGCGGAACTAAGTCATTTTTATATATTTGCCCATTATGTAAAAAAATATTCCTGCGTGGCCGTTTTATATATTAGTCTTGAGAGTTGGCCGGTCGTCGGCTTCTGCTCCCACATAGGAACTACGGGGGTGTTCGGGATATATCTGAACACTCTTTGCCCCATTCTTGGGTCCATGAAGGAGGTGTTCAGCGCAGCGAACCAGGCAATCGGACTATAAGGCTTTATGACTCTCACTTAGCCATAGGAATTCGAGTATGGGAGGTGCAGCCCCTAGTATTCTGAAGACCGCACGAGGGGCTCTAATAGCACCTGATCGGTAGACCGATCCTTCGCACTCAGCATTTCATTATGGCCTTGTGTGGAATAAATCCTTAAAGATTTTACAACCTCTCAAACAGCTGACCAGCTCTCTCCTTATCATGACAGTCAGTTTTCGGCTTTCTCTACTGAGGTGTTCGTTCGGAATAACCGGGACACAATCGCAGTAGTTCTCCCAGCGCTACCTTAGCCGATATTGTGGAATGTAAGGTACCAAAACATGGGAGCCGGGCAAACCCAACTAATGACCCAAGACATGATTCGGAGCTGATGCATATAATGCTATAAGTTCGGGGTGCCGAACGACCGAGAAGGTGGTCGGACTTTATTGCCATAGTGTGGGCACAATGAAGCCCCTGGCGTTTTAAGGCATAACACGATGTTCGGATGCCGTTTATGACAAAATGTCAGTGAGAAATGATAGGAGATAAGCGTCAAATGACTCTACATGTCGTATTCAAGTAATACGGTTATGCGTATGAGTACGGTGCATGTTGTAAAAGAGAGGCATGATGGTAGAACCTGTTGGGGCCGGGTGGTGGGGAGATGTGCACAAATCGAAGTAGTATCCGAAGTGTATTCGGGTGGGTTGAAGATTCCCTTTTCGTGCATCCGAGCTAGTTCCATGTCGCCGGTCTAGTTATGCGCAGAGGCGAATCTGCAAAAAATGCTAAAGGGCGTGTGTGCACCACATAGCGGCTAAGCCGTGGAATGTGGCCCACCCAGCTTATGCCGGAGGGTCTATTTGAGCCTCGGTCAGGCTGAGGTATTGTGAAGCAGTTCGGACTCCTTTATCGGTGTCTGGGAGTTTGGCTCTCGAATCAAGGTTCGATTGAAAAAGCCACAGCTCGCTGCTTCTTTTGCTAAAGTGGCCGAATACTCTTCGGCGCCGAGGTGAAACACGGTCCTGCCCGTAATTGTAACTATATTACGTGTGTCTTGTGTGATAATGTGTTGAGTCGCAGTTTATTCTAGCAGTGCTTGAATAGCTACTACCTAAAGGTGTTATGTCGAAGGTTCATTTTTTGGCATGGCGACTTATTGGTGATCTGAAGATCATCTCCAGAGTGGCGGGGCCTACATGACCTTCGCGCCTAGTTATGACACTCTGAAATGAGTTTCTTAGTGGGTATGATCCTCGAGTGATCGATCCCTATTCGGCGCGCCATGTCCTGGTGCAGCCAGTTTAAACTGTTGTCACTACCAACGGGGTGATATCTCTGGTTGATGTTGGCTAGATAGTCTAGTCGATCGAAGATGATCTATCATATTTTCATACGACGGGGCAACTTGCTCTGTTGAGTTGGCGCCCAGGAGACTGTTCGTCCGCTCCTATGTGGGTGGTTCTTGTTGTGTTCACGGTTTTGTTGGCGGGAGAAATTTCTTTTGCCCAGTGTTGTTTGCTGATCTGGGCTTCTTGCTCTTGGACCCCTTATTATTGTTTCAGGCGCCAATCTGCCGATCTGTTTAAAGACCCGGCATTCTCTATTGGTTTGATTGGCTGCTGTTCCTGGGGTACCGTGAATTTGACATGGGCGGTCGAGTATGCGGATCAGGTTGGATGGGCCTGAATTCATGTTTTGAGGAGTCTTCTCCCGCTGAACGGGCGGAGGGATATTGGCTCCTATATGGACTGTCGTGTCCTGGGCATTATCCTTCGTCTTGGGGCGCTTATATTTGTTGCGCCGAGTTTTGCAGATGTTGTTCCTGGCTGCTGATGTGCCCAGGACGCCTGCTATGTTGTTTTTTAGCATGTATTGCTGATCTTGTGAGTAGCCCCTGGTCGTAATGTGTTGTCGGCGGGGTGTAGGTTGGCCTTTGGCTTTTAGTTCCTCCTCCTCAAATTGAGGTAGCAGCCTGCGCTTTGGGTAGCATTTTGTTCGGCGCTCGAGTCCATATTCTTCGGCTGCCCGGATGCCAGTCCGTCTGTCTGCGAGCAGATCTTGATTAGCTTGGAGCTGCTGCTGCTTCTTTTTCAGGCTTCTTGCAGTGGCTATAAGCCGGCGCTTGAAGCGCTCCTACTCTATGGGATCCTCCGGTACGCCGAATGCGTCGTCACCGAGGCTCACCTCGTCTTCGGAGGGAGGCATATAGTTATCGTCCTCCAAGTATCCATCCGTCGCCTATTCATCTGGGCTGACCTGCCTGTGTTCTTGTTTGGCCTGCTCGAAGGTAGGCTCATCAGGATTGTATGAAGTGGGTGGTGGGTGGGAGACGAATTTCTTCGTCGCCTGCTTCCCACTCGAGCCGAACATAGTTGGGTCAGGAATCTCCTCATAGAGAGGAAGAGACCTTAATGAATTTAGCACATCGCCAAAGGGGGAGTGCTGGAAGATATCCGCGGCGGTGAATTCCATGACTGGAGCCCCATCAGATTCGATGGGCATGGATGTACGCGGTCCGGAACCTACGACCAATGATAAGTCCGGGGGTCCGGAGACACAGATTTCCTTAGAAGCAGAGTTTGTGTTCGGCTCCAACACCGATAGGTGTGCATCCTCCGTGGTGGGGTCCATCCACCCATCCTTGGATCGCACGATCTGCTCTGGATCAGGGTCCGGAGCTATGGCGAGGGCAATATCCTGAATACTGTCCGTCGGCAGATCTAAGTCATGCGTGTGGTGATCGTTCGGCGCTCCTGCCATGGGCTCGAGTCCGTCGAAGATCAAGTCTCCGCGGACATCGGTGATGTAGTTTAGGTTCCCAAACCTAACCTGATGGCCAGGGGCATAGTTGTTGTCGGTGTCAAAACCGGCGGATCTCGGGTAGGGGGTCCCGAACTGTGCGTCTATGCGGATGGTAACAGGAGACAAGGGACACGATGTTTTTACCCAGGTTCGGGCCCTCTCGATGGAGGTAAAACCCTACTCCTGCTTGATTGATATTGATGATATGGGTAGTACAAGAGTGGATCTACCATGAGATCAAGGAGGCTAAACCCTAGAAGCTAGCCTATGGTATGATTGTTGTAATGGTTGTTCGTCCTACGAACTAAAACCCTCCGGTTTATATAGACAGCGGAGAGGGCTAGGGTTACACAGAGTCGGTTACAATGGTAGGAGATCTACATATCCGTATCGCCAAGCTTGCCTTCCACGCCAAGGAAAGTCCCATCCGGACACGGGACGAAGTCTTCAATCTTGTATCTTCATAGTCTTGGAGTCCGGCCGATGATGATAGTCCGGCCATCCGGACACCCCCTAGTCCAGGACTCCCTCAGTAGCCCCTGAACCAGGCTTCAATGACGATGAGCCCGGCGCGCATATTGTTCGGCATTGCAAGGCGGGTTCCTCCTCCGAATAATTCATAGAAGATTGTGAACACCAGGATAGTGTCTGGCTCTGCAAAATAAATTCCACATTCCACCGTAGAGAGAATAATATGTACACAAGTTCAATCTGCTGACGTATTTTGTGGCATGACATCACACCACCACCAAGCCTTTACTTGAATCGTTTTTATTATACCACCTCAGCGCGTTTAGCAAAGCGGTTTCCTTGGCACGTCTTGTCGAAGCAGAGATCGTGTTCCCCTTATTCCGGGATTCCCATCAATACGGACGTGGGTAACCCAACCGCGCCATTGATGGTGGCGCTTGGGAGATAAGCGAGTTTTACCAGGCCGGTGGGGACGCATAGTCTTCGTCCGCCCATATATAAGGGGATAAGGATCCACCTTTTTTTAACTACGCCTTCTTCCTCCTTTGCTTATCCATCTCCGCGCACTCGAGCTCCAGCGCCCAAGTTCGCACATCTCGCCTCAACCTTCTCCAGCCATGTCCGGAGCGGTAGGCAAGTGGATGGCTTCCTTCGTTACGGAGGGGCACATCGAAAAACTGCGCGGCGCCGGATACATGTCCAGCGACATCGTGCACCGGCTGCCCGACAAGGGGCAGCTCATCCCCAGCCCCAGGCCCCATGAGAGGGTCGTATTCCTTCCCCACTTCCTCCGCGGACTGGGATTCCCACTTCATCCCTTCGTCCGGGGGCTCATGTACTACTACGGCCTGGACTTCCACGATCTGGCGCCAAACTTCATCCTCAACATCTTGGCATTTATCGTCGTGTGTGAGGCCTTCCTCTGCATCCAGCCCCACTTCGGCTTGTGGCTAAAAACCTTCAACGTCAAGCCGAAGGTAGCGAAGGGCGTCCAAGCGGAGTGCAGAGGCGCCATGGTGGGCAAAATGCCCAACGTCCTCTGGCTCGAGGGCGCCTTTGTGGAAACCATCAAAGGGTGGCAATCGGGGAGGTTCTAGATCACCGAGCCGCGTGACCCTAAATGGGCGGCGGCCCCCGAGTTCAGATCTGGTACCCCCATGCAGCTCACCTCCTGGAAAGAGAAGGTCTTGCTATGGGGCAGTTCGGAGGAGCTGACCGGACTCCAGTCCTGTCTCCAGACCCTGGTGAACAAGAAGCTCAAGCTCATCAACGTGATCCAGGTCATGCTCGTCCGCCGGATTCTCCCCTGCCAGCAACAGGCCTTCAATCTGTGGGAGTTTGATCCGGCACAGCACCGGACCCTCAGGGGGCTCTTCGACACAACGTACAAAGCTGCCTGGAGGGTGCTGTTCAAGGGCGGCGAAGCCCCCGCATCCGCAACTGAAGATCGCGGATTCAGCACCAAGCGCCCGGCCGGTGCGGTAAGATATGTTATCCTTTATGGGACATTTATTTCTTTCATAGTTTGACTCTATTGTGGGATCTAAAATTCCCATTGCCTTTAACAGGACTGGCAGAGGACATCCGGACAGGTTAACTGTCCGGCTCCCCTCCCCGAAGACCCAGCGGATACCCGTTTAATGGGGCTACTACTCCCGGCACTTTATGTGGTGCCGGAGAAGAAGGCCAAGAAGAAGGCCACGGGAAACCGAAGGAGTTCCCGGCGCCAGGTGGTATCGGACTCATCGTCCGATGACTCCGAGGCGGACTCCTCCCCAGAAGGCAAGGAGGAGAAAGAAGACTCTCCCCAGGAGGGGGGAGAGAAGAAGAGGAAGGCTTCCCCAACGGGGGAGGCCGAAGGGTCCAAGAGGGGAAGGACCCTTCCTCCGGAAAGCTCTGCCAACGCCGACGACGGCGACGAAGGGTGGCCCTCAAGGGCCAAGCCCCCGGCAAGATCGTAAGTATCCGGATTCCTGAGTGATTTATAATTTCTCTTTTGTGCCACATGGTGTCCTTCTAATGTCGCACACTACCTGTAGTCCGGCTGAGGAGGATCTTCCCGCTTCATCGAGCAGGTCCTTGGCTCCGTCGGATGTGGATTCCATTCCGACCGCCTCCACCCCTCGTGATGCTGACGACGCCGATGTGGGATCCCAGGAGGGGACCCATCAGGAGGAGGCTCCGGAGGTGCCGCAAGGCAGCCTCCCAGATTTTGCGCCGGACTCCGTGCCGGAACACGCAGTGGTTCCGGAGTCCGGCAGGCGGCCCCTTCGTAAGAAGGGCAAGACCGTGACACCGACAGCCTCCGTCCAACCGGAGGCGCCGAACAACTTGTTGGAGGTGCTCAACGGCGCTTGCATCAAGGAAGAACACCGCACTATTATGAGTGTGGTATTCAGAAGGTTCGGCTCGCCAAGAGCGGGCTAACCGAAGCCTGCAGCAGCCTTCTAACAGGCTTTGAGGTAAGAAGTTTTAAAATGTGTAATGTGATACCGCATAGACAGTAGCCCCTGATGCTCGGTTCAGTGTTCGGAAAGAAAAGCCGGACTGAGGATCTAAAAAGATATACGCAGGAGTTCTAAAAATTATGTCAATATGGGGTTGCAGGCTGCGCTACTGACCTCTGCCGCATTGACTGCGGAGGTCGGTGCTTTGAAGCAGGACCTCGAGCGGACCAAGAACGAGCTCGGTCTTGCCAAGAAGCAGCTCGAGGATAAAGAAGGTGAGTAACACCGTATTAAATTTGTACCTTACAGAAAAGGATTTTGGTTGCAATAGAGATAACAAGGATAACCTGGGCACTGCAGGGGCCACGAGTGAGGTGGCGACCCTGAAGGAGGCCATGTCCGCGGCCGAACATAATGCGGCCGCGGAACGAGCGGAGCGAGAGAAGCAGGAGGCGCGGGTGGCGGAGGTGCGGCAAGAGCTCCAGGCTCTCATGGAAAAGCATGAGAGTTTGGAGCGCGACTCGAAGACTCGAGAGTCTGAGCTTGCCTCGGCTCTTGAGAGTGCCAAAGCCGCTAAGGCCGAGGCCCATAAGTCCCTTCAGGAGATTGAGGCGGTGAAGAAAATAGTGGCGGGTAAGGCATTTTTCATGCAAAGCAAGCATGTGAATGTAAATTACCTGTTACTTACCCGAATTCAGAGCTCTCCAGGAGCATTTGCAGATCTGCCTCGCAGCGTATCCGATGCCGCCGCATTCTACCGGGTCGAGGAGGGGAGCTCAATGGAGAAGGTCTTCTGGTCTCAGTATGCTGAGGCCGGACATCCGGTGCCCCTTAGCGACCAGCTGAAGCAGCTGGTCGAGCTCCACAAGGTAGCTGAGCAGGCCATGAAGGGCCTCATAGTCCGGCTGTGGCCTGAAGAGGCCATGCCTGGGAGCTACTTCGGCCTCGTGCGGCGGCTGGTGGATGCGTGCCCCTGGGTGGAAGTCATCAAGCACTCCGCCTGCATTGAAGGTGCCCGTCAGGCCCTTGCCCGCGCAAAGGTGCACTGGGGCAGGCTGGATGCTGAGAGGCTTATAACGGATGCACCGCCGGCGGGCAAGGAGTATCGTATGCCCGAAATGTACTATAAGAGTGTCCTGAAGGGTGCCCGCAAGATTGCAGATGAGTGCCCCAAAGATGTAATTTTTGAGTAGACTCGCAATGTGTTATCCTGTGCGCTGAAAACTTTGTTCATATGCTCTAAGCAACGCTTATTAATTTAAAATATTACCTTCTGTGCGGCTGTTTATCAAATCTGAGAGATGGCAAGTCGTCGGCTTCAGCCCCCATGCCGCGAGTGCTGGGGTGTTCGGGATAAACTTGAGCGCTCTTGTTCCCATTTTTGGGTCCATCTAGGGAGGCGCTCAACACAACGAACAAGGCAACCGGACATATAATGCTTGAACACTCTCACTTAGCCATAGAATTCTATAATTTTAAATTTCGGCGAAGCCCCTAGTGTTCGGAAGACCGAATTCGGGGCGCTATCCATGCCTGGGCCAGACAAAGCCGGTTCCTCGCTCTAAGCGGCATAAGTCTTTATGGACTCGAAAGGACCTCTCGAACAGCGACCAGCTCTCGCCTTATCATGACGGTCAGTTTTAGCTTTCTCCACTGAGGCGCTCTCCCAGCTCAACCGGGGCGCAATCGCAGTGGTTCTCCCAGTGCTACCTTAGCCGATAGAATGGAACGTAAGGTACCAAAACATGGGAGCCGGGCAAACCCAACTATTGACCCAAGACATGATTCGGAGCCGATGCATATAGTGCTATAAGTTCGGGGTGCCGCACTTGTGAAAGTGTTCGGACTTATGACACCATAATGCGGGGACATAAGCCCCTGGTGTATTCGGCCGTACCAAAGTGTACGGATGCAAAACATCGTAAATGAACGTATATGTAAGAAAGAAATGCAATTATAAGCGAAAAAGTGATGCATTGTTTAT
Source organism: Triticum timopheevii (assembly GCA_963921465.1). Classification (NCBI taxonomy): domain Eukaryota; kingdom Viridiplantae; phylum Streptophyta; class Magnoliopsida; order Poales; family Poaceae; genus Triticum; species Triticum timopheevii. The sequence continues at coordinate 270,588,227 of OY997262.1, read as the reverse complement.
TCAAGGAATTCTGCCATGAGTGCAGAACGATACAAATAGTGCGGTAAGCAAGGGATTGGACTATTAGAAATGTCTCCCTCCAGGGGTAGGCTGTGGAATGGTGTATTAAACAGATTTAATGCTCATAATGGAGACCACCTGAGTATTCGTCGTAGCCTTTGTCCTTCCCTGGCTGTTGCATCGTGAGTTCGGCAGATCCACTGCCGGACAGGACCTCTGGTGAATGGAGTCCTGTGTATAAAAAGAAAAAAAGAAAAAGAGCGACACACTTGGGAGCCCCTGGTGTGGTTGAGCCGCACTCTGGGCCTGTCGTGGTCGTGCCCCTCCCCCTATGCCCATGGTATCTCCAGAGCGTAATGATCTACGCGAAGGGCTAGTCTTGCAATCATGCAGGGGCTGGGGTTGGGGCCGCATTGCTACGCGTGCTCGGAACGTGCCAGGCGATCTTGATGTATATTACTCCGGGCACGTTTGGCTATGTCCGGTCGTTTAACGGCCAGACTCGAAAATCGCCTTAAGAGGCTGCTCTGTACTTCTGCCGCGAGAGCCGCTGTGTGTTCCTTCGTTCGGAGGGAGCGTTCGGTGTTTCCGTTGACCGTGATCACTCCACGAGGGCCTGGCATCTTGAGCTTAAGGTATGCATAATGCGGCACCGCGTTGAACTTTGCAAACGCGGTTCGTCCGAGCAGAGCGTGATAGCCACTGCGGAACGGGACTATGTCGAAGATTAACTCCTCGCTTCAGAAATTATCTGGGGATCCGAAGACCACTTCTAGTGTGACTGAGCCTGTGCAATTGGCCTCTACACCTGGTATGACGCCTTTGAAGGTCGTGTTTGTAGGTTTAACCCTTGAGGGGTCTATGCCCATCTTGCGCACTGTATCCTGATAAAGCAGGTTCAGGCTGCTGCCGCCATCCATCAGGAATCTGGTGAGGTGAAATCCATCGACGATTGGGTCTAAAACCAATGCGGCAAATCCGCCATGGAGGATACTGGTGGGGTGGTCCCTTCGATCGAAAGTGATCGGGCAAGAGGACCATGGATTGAACTTCGGGGCGACTGGCTCCATCGCATATACGTCCCTAAGTGCACGCTTCCGCTCCCTCTTGGGTATGTGGGTTGCGTATATCATGTTTACCGTCCGCACTTGTGGGGGGAAACCCTTCTGTCCTCTACTGTTCGGCGGCCGGGTCTCCTCCTCGTCATCGCTATGCAGCCCCTTGTCATTGTTTTCGGCAATTAACTTGCCTGCCTACTTGAATACCCAACAATCCCTGTTGGTGTGGTTAGCTGGCTTTTCGGGGGTGCCATGTATCTAGCAAGAGCGGTCCAGTATTCGGTCCAAATTGGACGGACCCGGAGTAATTCTTTTGAATGGCTTTTTCCGCTGACCGGGTTTAGAGCCTCTGAATCCGGCATTGACTGCCGTGTCCTCAGTGTTATCGCCGTTAACGCGGCGTTTGTTTTTGTTTTGACGCGACCTGCCGTTGCGGTCCTTGTTGTCCAGACTGCCAGAATTTTTGCTGAGATTGTTGCTGCGGGCTAGCCAGCTGTCCTCCCCCGCACAGAAGCGGGTCATGAGTGATGTGAGGGCTACCATGGATTTCGGCTTTTCCTGCCCTAGGTGCCGGGCCAGCCACTTGTCGCGGATGTTACATTTGAAGGCTGCAAGGGCCTCTGCATCCGGACAGTCGATGATTTGATTTTTCTTTGTTAAGAACCGTGTCCAGAACTGTCTGGCCGATTCGTCTGGCTGCTGAATTATATGGCTTAGGTAATCGGCGTCTGGTGGTCGCACATATGTGCCCTGGAAGTTGTCGAGAAATGCGGCTTCCAGGTCCTCCCAACACCCAATTGACTCTGCTGGCAAGCTGTTAAGCCAATGCCGAGCTGGTCCTTTAAGTTTGAGTGGGAGATACTTGATGGCGTGGAGATCGTCACCACGGGCCATGTGGATGTGAAGGAGATAGTCTTCGATCCAAACCGCGGGGTCTGTTGTGCCATCGTAGGATTCAATGTTCATGGGTTTAAACCCTTCAGGGATTTGATGATCCATTACTTCATCTGTGAAGCATAGTGGGTGTGTGGCGCCTCTATACTGGGCAATATCGCGACGCAGCTCAAGAGAGCTTTGTCTAGTGTGTTCGGCTCGGCCGGAGTTGCTGTATCCGGCGCGACGGTAGTCGTCGTGGGTCGTGGGGCACCCACGTGATCCGTAGATAGATCTTGATTGTCTTGCCTTATCCTCCAATATGTCCCGCAAGTCCGGCGCATTCCCCCGTGGCTTCGCGCTTTTCGAGCGGTGCTGGGGTATGGTTCTAGCGGAGGGCCTAGATGCCTCTCTGTCGCGGCCATGAGGTCGTCGGTCTGCCGTATTGTGCGCTGGTGATGAAGGTTTGTATGCTTCCTCCTCTAGTCGGGGGAGCAACTTGCATTTTGGGTAGCTTTTGGAGGGGCGTTCGAGTTCATACTCTTCGGCCGCGAGGACCTCGGTCCATCGGTCGGCCAGCAGGTCTTGATCAGCTCGAAGCTGTTGCTGATTTTTCTTTAGGCTGTTCGCCGTGGCCATTAGCCTGCGTTTAAAATGCTCTTGTTCGACGAGATCCTTGGGCACGACGAATTCGTCGTCGTTGAGGCTTGCCTCGTCTCCGGAGGGGGCATGTAATTTTCATCCTCCTCGTCTGCCGCTCTCTCTTGGGGGCTGGCTTCTCCGTCCTCCTGTGCTGAATCTTGCTGGAGGGGGTTGTCTTCGGCACTCTCTGGAGTGTTATTATCTCCGGTGCCAGAATCTCCATTTTTGCTGTGGCGGGATTTAGAGCCGCACCGCTGACGTTGGCGCTTGGGCTGTTTCTTAGAGGAATCTGCCTCTGCTGCTGCTTCGCCGTCCCCATCCTTTGGGGTGTCCACCATGTATATGTCGTATGACGAGGTGGTCTTCCAGTGCCCTGTAGGCGCTGGTTCTTGATTGTCTCCGGCATCGTCGTCCATACCGTCGATGACTTTGGAGTCGTAGTCTAGCATGTCGGTTAGATCGTCGACAGTGGCTACAAAGTGGGTGGTGGGTGGGCTTTGAATTTCTTCGTCGTCTGCATCCCAACCATCCTGACCGTAGTCCGGCCAGGGCTCTCCTAATAACGAGAGATACTTTAACGAGTTCAGTATGTCGCCAAAGGGCGAGTGCTGAAAGATGTCTGCAGCGGTGAACTCCATGACCGGCGCCCAATCGGATTCGATTGGTAGGGGCGCAGGAGGTTTGGAGTCCGGCAAGGAGTCCGGCACCTCGGAGTCACGAGCTTTGCAAAGGACAAGGTCGGTATTTGGCTCCATCGCCATAGAAGTTGCAGCTCCCGAGGCGGTGTCCAGCCACCAGTCCTCGGTCTGCACGGTCGGCTCCGAACTATGGCTCGGAGCGGATTCGTGTGCGGCCTCCAAGGTACTGTCCGACGGCAGAGCTAAATCATGCCGATCGTGACAGTGTGGCACGCTCGGCCGTGGCTCGAATCCATCGAAGATCAAGTCTCCGCGGATGTCAGCCGTGAAGTTTAGGCTTCCAAATCTGACCTGATGGCTTGGGGCATAGCTTTCGATCTGCTCCAGATGGCCAAGTGAATTGGCCCGCAGTGCAAAGCCGTCGAACACGAAGATCTGTCCGGGGAGAAAAGTCTCACCCTGGACGGCATTGTTGTTAACTGAAGAAGCCATCAAGCCTATCGGTGACGACACAGAGGAACTCTCAATGAAAGCACCAATGTCGGTGTCAAAACCGGCGGATCTCGGGTAGCGGGTCCCGAACTGTGCGTCTAGGCGGATGGTAACAGGAGACAAGGGACACGATGTTTTTACCCAGGTTCGGGCCCTCTCGATGGAGGTAAAACCCTACTCCTGCTTGATTGATATTGATGATATGGGTAGTACAAGAGTGGATCTACCACGAGATCAAGGAGGCTAAACCCTAGAAGCTAGCCTATGGTATGATTGTTGTAATGGTTGTTCGTCCTACGGACTAAAACCCTCCGGTTTATATAGACACCGGAGAGGGCTAGGGTTACACAGAGTCGGTTACAATGGTAGGAGATCTACATATCCGTATCGCCAAGCTTGCCTTCCATGCCAAGGAAAGTCCCATCCGGACACGGGACGAAGTCTTCAATCTTGTATCTTCATAGTCTTGGAGTCCGGCCGATGATGATAGTCTGGCCATCCGGACACCCCCTAGTCCAAGACTCCCTCAGTTGTCGATCTGCTCTAGATGGACAAGCAAGCTGGCCCGCAGTGCAAAGCCGCCGAACATGAAAATCTATCCGGGGAGAAAAGTCTCACCCTGGACGGTGTTGTTGAAGGTTGGAGAAGCCATCAAGCCTTATTGCGACGACACAGAGGAACTCTCAATGAAAGCACCAATGTCGGTGTAAAAACTAGCGGATCTCGGGTAGGGGGTCCCGAACTATGCGTCTAAGGCTAATGGTAACAGGAGACTGGGGTCACGATGTTTACCCAGGTTCGGCCCCTCTCGATGGAGGTCATACCCTACTTCCTGCTTGATTGATCTTGATGATATGAGTATTACAAGAGTTGATCTACCACGAGATCAGAGAGGCTAAACCCTAGAAGCTAGCCTATGGTATGATTGTTGATGTGTCCTACGGACTAAACCCTCCGGTTTATGTAGACACCGGAGGAGGCTAGGGTTACACAGAGTCGGTTACAGAGAAGGAGATCTACATTCGAATCGCCAAGCTTGCCTTCCACGCCAAGGAGAGTCCCATCCAGACACGGGGCGAAGTCTTCAATCTTGTATCTTCATAGTCCAACAGTCCGGCCAAAGTATATAGTCCGACTATCCGGATACCCCCTTATCCAGGACTCCCTCAGTAGGCACCGCACTAAATCCCACCACAACAAAAACAGCGATGACAGCGCAAGGAAAAACAACACCCCGGTTGACTCCAAAGGAAACGACAACCCCATGGACCCAGCGATGGAGCAGGATAAGACAGGGGACGATGAACACAGTCCAGATGCTATGTCCGATGACGATGATCCCAAGGGTAAAACTCATCAACCCATCTCCGAAGAGGAGAACAGTCCGGATGAAGACGCACTCAACTTCCCGAAAAAACACTTGGAACAAGAGAACCTCCATCAACGGCTTATTGCCACCACGAGGAGCTTGAAGAAGCAGAAGCAAAGGCTTAAGGCCGTGCAGGATATGCTCAACCATAGATGGAACAAAGTGCTCGACACTAAAGAAAAATATGGCGACGATTGCCACCCAAAGAGCTACACAAAGCGCAAGCTACTGCCTAAAATCGACGATGAGGCCATAGAGCCCATTCCGACGAAAAATAGTATGGCCGATCAGCCGGACCGACCACCCCGTGGACGTGATAGGGCTGCTAATGGTGTCGCACACAAGTCAGCACATGATTTACGTGAGCTTCTGGACAAAAAAAGCTGGGGTAGCCAGGTCCATTTACGGATCTAGAAAACATGCTCCGATGCAGTATCACAGCCACCAAAACGATCATACCGATCGAATAACAGCTCGGAATCAGCACCAAACACAACAACCGTCGAGAGCGTACCATGACACATCCAAATACAAGGGTGCCGTGCAGCCCTTGTGCTTCACCGATGAGGTGCTGGATCATGAATTTCCATAGGGATTCAAACCTGTGAATATAGAGGCATACGGCGGAACAACAGACCCTGGGGTCTGGATCGAGGATTTTATCCTTCATATCCACATGGCTCGTGGAGACGACCTCCACGCCATTAAATACTTGCCCCTCAAGTTGAAAGGATCAGCTCAGCATTGGTTGAAAAGCCTTCCCGAAAACTCAATTGGAAGTTGGGAGGAACTTGAGGATGCTTTCAGGGCCAATTTGTAAGGGACCTATGTCCGACCTTCGGATGTAGACGATTTAAGTCACATAATCCAACAACCCAAAGAGTCAGCCTGTAAGTTTTGGAACAGATATTTCACTAAGAAGAATCAAATTGTCGACTGTCTAGATGCCGAAGCCTTAGCGGCTTTCAAGCACAGTATCCGAGACGAATGACTCGCCAGACACCTCGGCCAAGAAAAGCCAAGGACAATGGCCGCCCTGACAAGCCTTATGACCCGCTTTTGCATGGGCGAGGATAGCTGGCTGGCCCGTAGCGGCACCAGCGACCCAGGCACATCCGAAGTCAGGGATGGCAACAGGAAGCCGCGACGCAACAAGAACAAGCGTCAAAACAATGACGACAGCCCAGATAATACTGCGGTCAACGCCGGATTTAGGGGCTCTCGACCCGGTCAACGGAAGAAGCCATTTAAAGGAAGTAGAGATGGACCGTCTAGCCTAAATAATATTCTAGACAAGCTATGGCAGATTCATGGCATCCCGAAAAACCTGCAAACCACACCCACAGAGAGTGCTGGGTTTTCAAGCAGGCTGGCAAGCTAAATGTCGAACATAAGGGGAGGGAGACGCCAAGTGAAGACGAGGATGAGCCTCGCCATCCAAACACTGGGGGACAGAAAACATTCCCACCAGAAGTCAAAACAGTGAACATTATTTATGCAGTTCACATTCCAAAGAGAAGGCAAAAACGCGCACTCCAAGACATATACGCTGGAGAGCCCGTCGCCCCCAAATTCAATCCTTGGTCGGCCTGCCCGATTGCCTTTGATCGCAGAGATCATCCGACTAGTATCCGGCATGGAGGATCGGCTGCCTTGATGCTCGACCCAATAATCGACGGATACCATCTCACCCGAGTCCTTACGGACGGCGGTAGCAGTCTTAACCTGATTTACCAGGACACTATCCACAAAATGGGGATAGACCCATCAAGAATCATCCAACGTAACACTACCTTTAAAGGAGTAATACCAGGTGCTGAGGCCCACTGCATGGGCTCTCTAGTACTACAGGTTATATTCGGTTCTCCCGACAACTTCAGAAGCGAAGAATTAACCTTCGACATCGCTCCATTCCGAAGCAGCTATCACGCACTACTTGGAAGAGCGGCCTTCGCTCGCTTTAATGCAATCCCGCACTACGCCTACCCTAAACTCAAGATGCCCAGTGCACGAGGCGTCATAACTGTTAGTGGAAATACAGAGTGTTCCTTGCATGCGGAAGAATATGTGGCGGCTCTTGCAGCTAAACATTGAGCGGCCCCTCCAACCAGAATAAACGGTCGGTCATCAGGACCACTCACACGGTTAGGCGAGTCCGGCACCCCACCAGACGTAATAGCTCAGATAAACCTGAGCTTGGGTTGATAGATATACCCCATAGGTGGTGCTAGGGGCTACTCGCAAAAATATAAGATGCCCATAGTTCGGCTTAACCCTATTAATATAACAATAGATTGCATTTTATGGTTCATTGAGAATAACCGACTCTTCGCACGATTACACCAGATTCTTTTACCTGGATTTTTTTTCTCTTTTATAGATGATCATCGTGCTACACCCTTCCAGGATATGGCAAAACGGAGACACAAGCGCAGACGTGCAGCAGGGCCCCGCTCAGAGGTTTCTTTTTAGATTAAGACCCTGCGTAAACCTTTTTTACTGTCTTTTGTTGCTTCATACCCTCCAGACTCAACACAACCAGGAGGGATGCTGGCATTATTGGTGTTTCGGCACACCAGACCAATGCATGTATCTAGAAATTCAGGGCTCATTATCGAGGGCGTTACTCAGCCCAGTATATGTTGTAAAAGTCCGAATACTTTAGGGAGTGTTCGGTGTCACGAGTTTGGCCTTATATGCATCAGCTCCGAATCATGTCTTTCGTCAAATGTTGGGTTTGCCTGGCTCCTGGGTTTTGCTACCTTACGCTCCGTTTTATCGGCTAAGGCGGCCAAAGGAGAACTACTGCGATTGTGTCCTGGTTATTCCGGATGAGCACCTCAGTAGAGAAAGCCGAAAACTGACTATCATGATATAGCGAGAGACTGGTCAACCACTCGATGACCCAGCAGAATCTTTAGGATTCCTCTGCCTTAACGAAGGACCGGTTTCCCCGGTCATGTACGTACGTGCATCGTATTTGGATGAACGCGAAAATACCAGGGGCTATATCGTAGCCCCACTGTAACTCGTATGGCTAAGTGAAAGTGTTACATCTATTAGTCTGGTTGCCTGGTTCGCCGCGCTATCACCTCCTTAATGGACCAAGACGTTGGATCAAGTGTGATTGCGCGCTTTTACGAACACCCCCACATTATATGCGTGGGGGATGAAGCCGACGACTGCTATCTTTCAGGTTATATACATACATAAACGGCCGCACAGGAGGCACTGCAACACTTTTTGGTAGATTTATAAACATAGCCTTCATAACTAAAATAACATTGTTTTTACAATTGAATTACATGTCACTCGAACATGGTACTCTTCGAGCACTGAGCCTCTATTAAACGGGCGCCTTCTAGGACTTCCTCAAAATAGTGCTCGGTCGGGTCCTGGCCTCCCGCCGGACCCCGGGTCGCGATAGTGGTGGCCTCCATCCTTGCCCAATATGTCTTCACACGGGCAAGAGCCACCTGCGCACCCTCTATGCACACCGACCTCTTCACAACGTCAATTTGTGACACGGCGCCAAGGAATTGTTGCACCAAACCAAAATAACTGTCCGGCCTTGGTCCCTTCGGCCAAAGATGATCCACGACAGACATCATAGCAAGCCCGGACAACCTATGGAGCTCGGCCCATGCGGCCATCCTTTCATTCAACGGCAGCGGATGCATCAACAAACTAAATTGCGACCAAAACAACCTTTCCACCTCATGATCTTTTTGATCTCTGAAAAACTTGGTCACATTAGCAGTACTCTTTGCCAGGTCCGCATACGCGTCCGCAGCACTCCACAACTGATCCAGAGGGGCATACTTCGGATCTCCGAACTTCATCCGCAACAAAAAGGTCTTCCCAGCCGTGATATCTCTGGCTTGACAAAGCTCCACCAGTGCAGCTCTAATTTTAGAGCGCGTCTCCTTGGCTGCTTCCATGGTCTTCTTCAGGTCAGCCGCTTTTGCTTGGTTTTCCTTTTCAAGGAGTTCATAGCGGTTGGCAGCATCTTTCAGCTCAATAGCCATCCTTGCTACCTTATCTTCGCTTTGGCAATGAGCAGCCTGTTCGGCTTTTAACTCCTCAGCCGCCTTCAGGGTAGCCGCATCACTTCTCCTGGATTGTTCTTTGGCTAGAGCAAGTTCCGCCCTAAGGGCCTCCACGGCAGCAGCTCCATCTGCAGCCACAGCATATTATAGGTACTAGCATCATGCTCCTCTTACTATTTGCTGACGATACAAAAAACAAAAGAGAAGACACATACCATGTGCCTCGTCAAGCCGCTTGTTCACAAGCGCGATGTCGGCATCCGCCATATCAAGCTGTCGACTCAGTTCGACGAATTCAGCAGTCCGGTCAACCGCCGGACCCTTAGCCGCCTACACATAAAAGTAATGTGGTCATTACCTGGGATTATGATCCTCTGTTTGCCACCTCTGGATGGCAACCAGAGTCTCAGGGGCCGCTACCCATACGGAGCACACCTAGCGTGTGCGGTACCGTCCAAAATACACATATGTTACTTGGCGTACCTCAAAGCCTCTCAACAGGCTAGTAAAGGCTTCATTCAACCCACTGTCTGCAGATAAAATCCTCTGAACTACCATACCCATTAGGGTACAATGCGCCTCTGAGGTAGTTGCTTGCTCCAAAAGACCCATCAGTGTATCCGGCTGCGCGTCGGACGGTCCTGGACTCTTCCTGTTGTTCCCCTTAGGGGCCGAATACTCCGGACTTCGGGCGGCCAAAGAGTTAGCTTCTGGCCTTGGCGGATCAGGAGAAATCCTCCGTGACGACACCTCGGGATTGTCCGCCCCATGAGGCGGGGAGGTAGGAGAAGGCGTTTCACTCTCCATCATCTCCGGAAGAAGATCCCCCGAAGACGAACTCTGTTGAGAAGGGCTATGATCCGGACTGCAAGATGAGTCTCGGTTATTATTCTTAGAGATAAGGCAGGATATATTTATCGAAGCATTTTCATTTACTTACAGCTTGGTGGAGGGCTGGCCCGTTCATGGGCGCTGCACATTGAGGACGCCCTCTGGGGTAGGGCTCCCTGGCAAGGGTTTCTTCCCTTGTTTGGACACCTCCACTTCCAAACCTTGGGAGGCGGCCCTTTTCTTCCCGCGGGGGGAGGGAACTTTAGATTCTCCTCCCCTATTATCCTCCTTCGTGGAGACATTAATCCCCCTGGTTTGGATGTATAAAGTGTCAAGCCCACTCTCGGCTTCTCTATGCCCCTCTTCGTCTTCTCCTGATGGCACTTGATAAGGTGCGCGCTCGAGCATCCTGGCTAGCACGGGATCCGGCGAGCCTTCGGGAAGAGGGGTCGGACACCTGATCCTCTCCGCCTTTTTTAGCCAAGCCTGGCCGTGGATAGTTCTCAGAATAATGTTATGATAAAGCATGAATAGCGTGTTCGGCTATAGAGTTACTTACTTGGGTATCTGGACGATTGCAGTTGAAGCCCGCATCTTCGATGGTGTCCAGACACTTTATTCGTGATCCGAAGAAAAACCTATATATCCCTTCGAGCGTCATGCCAAAGAAGTGTTGAATGGTTCGTGGTCCTTCGGGGTAGAACTCCCACATCCGGAGAGGTCGACGTTTGCATGGCAGAACCCGACGAACTAGCATTACTTGAATTATTTTGATGAGGCTGACATCCCTCTCAAGAAGATCCTATGCAGCTCTGCAATGTCGATACATCATTAGCAGGCCACCAGTCTAGTACCTTGTTGACCCATGACGCTAGTCGAGGCAAAGGGCCCGAGCGGAAGGCAGGGGCAGCCGCCCACTTTGTGCCTCGAGGAGCAGTGATGTAGAACCACTCCCGTTGCCATAAGTCGGACACCTCCAGGAAGGAACCCTTTGGCCATGGGGCGTCGGCGCTGTCGGTGTCAAAACCGGCGGATCTCGGGTAGGGGGTCCCGAACTGTGCGTCTAGGCGGATGGTAACAGGAGACAAGGGACACGATATTTTTACCCAGGTTCGGGCCCTCTCGATGGAGGTAAAACCCTACTCCTGCTTGATTGATATTGATGATATGAGTAGTACAAGAGTGGATCTACCACGAGATCAAGGAGGCTAAACCCTAGAAGCTAGCCTATGGTATGATTGTTGCAATGGTTGTTGTGTCCTACGGACTAAAGCCTTCCAGTTTATATAGACACCGGAGAGGGCTAGGGTTACACAAAGTCGGCTACAATGGTAGGAGATCTACATATCTGTATCGCCAAGCTTGCCTTCCACGCCAAGGAAAGTCCCATCCGGACACGGGACGGAGTCTTCAATCTTGTATCTTCGTAGTCTTGGAGTCCGGCGGACGATGATAGTCCAGCTGTCCGGACACCCCCTGGTCCAGGACTCCCTCAGTAGCCCCCGAACCAGGCTTTAATGACGATAAGTCCGCCGCGAGTATAGTCTTCGGCGTTGCAAGGCGGGTTCTCCTCCAAATTCCGTGCGTTTGCCGAATAGTGTCCGACTTCTTTACCAATGTTGCGCTTCTTGGCTTCCACGCCCAATAATGGCCATCTTCAACGCGTCGCACGAATGCGAAAAGCCAGGGTATCTTTTATGTTTTACCCCCTAGCTGTGCAAATGATCTGCCTATAAGAGAGGCAAGAATCCAGATCCAAATCACACCATCTTCCTTCCGCAAGTACTCATCGGAGCGCTTCTGACCAAGAATCCATTCTATCATGGACCGTCGACGCGGCTCCTCTTCTCGCGCTCCCGGCCCTCCGCCAGGAGATTGGAGGAGATGTTCTGTCCCGCACAACGAGCTGGTGACGCTCCAAGCAAAGGGATATCTCCCTCCGGCCTTCATGGTCCCGGTTCGAGCTGGGTTGGCCACCTACCAAGGTGGGAAGCAAGCGGAGGCTACCCCATGTCCCAACAAAGGGGAGCGGGTATGCTTCGTCCCCTATCTGATAAGGGGGCTCGGGTTTCCTATACATCCGTTCCTCCGCGGGCTCCTGGAGTTCTACGGACTCCAGCTCCATCACCTTACGCCCGCCTCTATCCTGCATATCGCGGGTTACGTAGCTCTTTGCGAGCTATTCCTGGGTGTTGAGCCCCATTTTGCACTGTGGAAGAGGTTGTTCTGCCTTGTAACCTGCTCTCACGAGGGGTCCATATATCAAGTGGGCGGCGCCGAAATATGGCGCATTGCCGGGACCGGATATCCATCCGGGACCCCTAAGAAGGCGTCCGAAGACTGGCCTTCGGAATGGTTTTACATAGAAGATGCTCCGCTGCCGGACCCTGTTCGGATCGGCCTCCCGGAGTTCATTAATGCTCCTCTGAAGAAACACCTTAGTTGGCGTCCACGGAGCCCCCAACTGGAGGAAGACAAGAGCGTCCATTATTTGAGTCATTCTGGGTTGACCATGATTGGAGTCATGGCAACATGCATTACACGGGGGGTGCAGCCACTGCAATACAGGGGCCATCCCATGTGGGATTTCAACGGGGAGGACGATGCCACCCGTCATGGCCGCAAAGGACCGGATTCGGCCGAGGATCTGGTGAAGATCTTGTCCGGCCTGTACAAGGGGGAGGAGGACTTTCTCCGGACGAACCCGTTGAATGGGTTCTCCATGAATAACCCTCGGCGTTGGGTAAGCGAACACTTTACGGGCCCAACCCATGCTTTCAAAGTTTAGATTTCTTATATCATGTTTTCAACGCAGGAGCTGCGTCGGGTTGTGGAGGACATGCTAAGTCCAGCTCCGCAACCCGAGGATCCATAGAGATCCCAGGATCTGGCCTCCGAAGAGGATCCGGACATAAAAGTGGAGCTAATCGACGGGGTGTTCCACTAGCTCAGCATGGATAATGCTTTAGTCGCCATTACGGCTGACTACCCCGGACTATATCCGGCTTCCTAGGTGATTGTGACCGATGTCCCGACACCATTATCTCTTCCTTGCTCATTTCTGACCTTCGCATACGTCGGTGTTTTGCAGGAAGCGCCTTCAAGGCGGGAAGCCGAGCCCGCGGCGGCTAACAAACAAAGGCCAGTCCGGACCAGTAGGCGGAAGAGGAGCGCGGCGCGGACTGAAATGTCGCCGCAAAGGTACGGCTTACAGTTAATTATTTGGAGCAACGTTCCTAGGAAGTGTTTGAGTGTTCATGACTTTTGTAGGAGAAAAAGCGCCCGCCGGACTGCGGGCGTAGAGGTTGCCAATCCAACCTCTACCAGCCAGGCTCCGGCACCTGGTCTGGAGGGGGAGGCGAGCGCAATGCGCGAGCCGGACACTCCTCCAACGGAGGATGCCGACAGACTGTCCGCCACCAAGTCTGAGGTGGAGAGCGCCATGAACCACAGGCACCGCCGGACAGTATTTCGTGACGCGTGCTTCTCCCCTGAGGCGTTGAATGCCTTTAACGCGGGGGACGCGCACCTCAGTGCGGCTCAAGATGGTTTTACCAGAGCCACGGAGCAGTATGTAAAAGACATACGGGTAAGAGAATTTAATAGTTGTATATGCCAGTAGCCCCCGAGACTTAAAGTAGTTATATTAACTGATTTAAGGATCATTTGAAATGCAGGGTCTTACGGAGAAGAATACCCAACTGTCTCAGGAGCTGCAAGAGTGCAAGGCCCAACTCGAGGCCGTACTTGCTGCCGCAGGAGGAAACACAGAGACCCCTCCTGGTAACACATTATTTTAAAAAGATAAGTGGTGTGCGGCGTGCGTGCAAGTCTAATAATGACGTTGCAGGTGCTGCCGGACAAGATCCGGATGGGCAAGAACTACTACGCCAGCTGAAGGCCGGCGAGAGGGTGCTGAATAGGGTGCGGCATGAAAGGAACAAGCTCCAGGATGCCCATGCCCAGCTCGGAGAAGAGCTGAAAGGTGTTCGGGCCGAGCTGTCCGGCTCCGTTAAGGAGACTGAGCGGCTTCGTCGCGGCATCTATAGTAAGTGCTTGAGTGGACTCCTTTGAAAAGAAGAGTTCGGCGAGGAAGTCAATTGACAAAATATGTTTTGTAGGTATACTCACAGGTCGCCCTACGGAGGAGATGCCCGTATCAACGGGTGATCAACTTCCCGAGCTGTTGCAGCTGCTCGAACGAGTTCGGCAGGCAATGAGCGGCATCGTCCAGGCTTTATGGCCAGCCCTCTCCCTACCCGAGGGCCTTGGGGAGCTTGCGGAGAAGCTTCAGGGAGTGCAGCAGCGCTTCCATTTATGGAAGATTTCGGCCTGCCGCCAAGGTGCCAGGGAGGCTTGGGCCATGGTGAAGACGCGGTACAAGAAGGCGGATCCCAACCACATGGCTGAAGTCGGACCTGTGGGGCCCGATGGGAAGGAGATCCCTGTGAGTTTAGTTTACGGCCAAGTAGAGTTGGCCGCTAAATTTTCCCAACGGGACTATAAATTAGACAGTCTGTTAGACGGGATTGAGGAGGAATACAGTCAGTAGATTTGACAATGTATTTTAAAATGACATGTGAAATGCCTTCTAGCCGGATTGTAGATCGTTTGTCTTTGCCGACCTTTTCGCTTCAACCTCGGGACCCTAGAGTCCGGAGTGTGTCCGAATACCTCTCGGTTAAGAAACAACCGGGGTATGCATGGAGACCAGGCGTAGGGGGTCATTAGTGCTTTATCAGACAAGTGCCCAACTAGTTATGTTATATTACATGGTTAGTAAGAAACATCTTCCAGGGAGAATAGTTCCGTTAAGGGTTCCTTTCCCTGGGAGGCATGCTCTAAAGTGCATGTCCGGACTGCGAAAAAAGCAGAAAAACATCTGGGGGCAGATAAATAAGTAGGTAAAAGATCATCTTTCAAGTCACCGACCGAATATTCCCTTAAGAACGCTAGCTTTCAGCTTCACCCAGTCTGAGGTACACATCCGGCTGACCCGGTAGTAACAATCGCAGAGGTGCTCCCTTTACCTCCTAGCCGAACAATCGGGAACGTAGGGTAAGCACAGGAGCCAGGCAACCCAGCTTGGCCAAAACTTAAGTCATATCGATGCATATAATGGTGAATAAAAGGTACATGTGGAAGCTTGACACATGTGCTGGGCATGAAGCCCTTATAATTAAGCTTCTGGTAAAGAAGCCCCCAGGTATAACGAGTGCGGATGGCACATCAAGTGAATGCGAACAATGCGCAAGTAGGCCTTTAAGGGCTTTTTAGAAAAAGGGTTGAGAGAAGAAAGAGAAACAAAAGACAGCTGCAATGTAAAAGTTTGGACGGGGGAAGGGGACGAACTCTTAGTCCGGCGCTAGGCATAGAATCTTCGGAGGCGGGCTGTGTTCCATGGGTTCGGCTCGAGCCGGTTGTCCGACGCATTTCGTAGAAGGTACACTCCACCGGTCAGGACTTGATCGATGATGAGAGGGCCCTCCCATTTGGGCTTGAGTTTGTCCTTTTTCTTGTCCGGTAGGCGTAGAACTAGTTCGCCAATGTTGTAAGTCTTGGCCCGTACTTCTCTGCTTTGATATATTCGAGCCTGCTGCTAATAGAATGCGGAACGAGCCTTGGCGGCGTCGCGCTCTTCCTCCAATGCGTCTAGGCTGTCCTGCCGATCCAGCTCAGCTTCTCTTTCTTCGTACATGCGCACTCGAGGTGAGTCATGAATGATGTCACAGGGCAGAACTGCCTCTGCACCGTATACCATAAAGAATGGTGTGAATCCGGTAGTACGGTTGGGCATTGTCCGCAGCCCCCAGGGTATAGAGTCTAGCTCCTCTACCCAGTGCGTGTTAGATTTCGTAAGTGACCGCACTAGTCTAGGTTTGATGCCGCTCATTATTAGACCGTTCGCTCGTTCCACTTGACCGTTGGTTTGAGGATGATAGACTGAAGCGTAATCGAGCTTAATGCCCATATTTTTGCACCATGATTTAACCTCGTCGGCCGTGAAGTTCATGCTGTTATCGGTGATGATGCTGTGGGGGACACCATAACGGTGTACTACCCCGGAGATAAAGTCTAACACTGGTCCGAACTCTGCCGTTTTAACTGGCTTGGCCTCTATCCATTTGGTGAATTTATCCACCATGACCAATAGGTACCTTTGCTTGTGGGTTCCCCCTTTAAGGGGTCCAACCATGTCAAGCCCCCAGACCGCGAACGGCCAGGTAATGGGTATAGTTTTGAGGGCGGTGGGTGGCATATGGCTCTGATTAGCAAAGAGATGACAACTGACGCATCTTCGGACTAAATCCTGAGCATCTGCCCGGGCCGTCGGCCAATAAAATCCTGTACAGAATGCCTTTCCTACAAGGGCCCGAGCTACTGCGTGGTGTCCGCCTAGTCCGGCATGAATTTCAGCCAGAAGGTTTCGCCCTTCCTCTTCGGAGATACACGTTGAAGGACTCCAGTTGTGCTTTTCTTATAGAGTTCTCCCTCATGGACCTTGTAGGCTTTAGATCGCCGGACTATGCAGCGGGCCTCATTTTGGTCTTCGGGAAGTTCCTGCCTAAGCAAGTAGGCTAGGAATGGCTCTGTCCACGGGGCGATTACTGCCATTATGTCGTGGGCTGAAGGTGTTATTTCATCGGCTGAATCGCCGGTTATGTCAGATTGCTCTGTGTCGGTTGGTGTGGCTGCTTCCGGTTTGTTGTTTCCGGGATCCTCTTCCCATAGTACGGATGACTTAAACAGCTGTTCCAGGAAGATATTTGGAGGGACAGCGTCACGTTTTGCGCCGATGTGTGCCAATACGTCGTCCGCTTGGTTATTATCCCTGGCTACGTGGTGGAATTCAAGTCCGTCAAACCGAGCTGACATTTTTAGGACAGCGTTACGATATGCTGCCATTTTCGGATCCTTGGCATCAAAGTCTCCATTTACTTGGGATATTGCAAGGTTTGAATCCCCGCGCACCTCTAGGCATTGAATGCCCATGGAGATTGCCATCCGGAGGCCATGTAAAAGGGCCTCGTATTCGGCTGCGTTGTTGGAGTCCGTGTACATTATCTGAAGTACGTATTGGACTGTGTCCCCGGTTGGGGACGTCAACACGACGCCAGCCCCCAATCCGGCCAACATTTTAGAGCCGTCGAAGTGCATAATCCAATTGGAGTATGCGCCGTACTCTTTAGGGAGTTCGGCTTCGGTCCATTCAGCGACAAAGTCAGCCAAAACTTGTGACTTTATAGCTCGCCGAGGTTTGTAAGTTATATCGAATGGTAAGAGCTCAATAGCCCATTTTGCAATCCTGCCTGTCGCGTCGCGGTTGTTTATGATGTCGTTAAGGGGCACTTCGGAGGCCACTGTTATCGAACACTCTTGAAAGTAGTGTTGGAGCTTCCGGGATGCCATGAACACCGCATACGCTATCTTTTGATAGTGCGGGTAATGGGACTTGCAGGGGGTTAACACAGTGGATACATAGTACACTAGTTTTTGAAGAGGGAATTTATGCCCTTCTGTCTCTCGTTCGACGACGAGTACCGCGCTTACAACTTGATGTGTTGCCGCGATGTATAACAACATTGGTTCGCCCAGGTTGGGCGCAGCCAGGACCGGATTTGTTGCCAATATGGCTTTTATTTCTTTGAGTCCGGCAGTGGCAGCATCCGTCCACTCGAAGTGTTCGGTGCGCCTAAGGAGGTGATAGAGGGGCAATGCCTTTTCTCCTAAACGGGAGATAAAGCGGCTTAGAGCCGCCACGCATCCTATCAATTTTTGTATTTGTTTGAGGTCTTTTGGAATATCTAGTTGTGACAGAGCTCGGATCTTAGCTGGATTTGCTTTAATTCCTCTACCGGATACAATGAAGCCCAGGAGCTTTCCGGCCGGTACTCCGAAAACGCATTTATCCGGATTCAGCTTGATGTCATATGCTCTGAGGTTGTCGAATGTGAGCCTCAAGTCGTCTACTAGAGTTTCGATGTGTTTGGTTTTGACGACTACGTCGTCTACGTATGCCTCTACTGTATTGCCGATCTGGGTGGCCAGACATGTCTGAATCATGCGCTGATATGTTGCGCTGGCGTTTTTGAGTCCGAAGGGCATTGTGTTGAAGCAGAATGGTCCGTATGGAGTAATGAATGCCGTTGCGGCTTGGTCCGCTTCTGCCATCTTGATTTGATGGTAGCCGTAGTATGCGTCAAGGAAGCACAATGAATCGTGTCCTGCGGTAGCATCGATTATCTGGTCGATGCGAGGGAGGGGGAAGGGATCCTTTGGGCAAGCCTTGTCGAGGTCTTTAAAATCGACACACAGGCGCCAGGATTTGTCCTTCTTTGGTACCATTACCAGGTTTGCTAGCCAATCCGGATGTTTGATGTCTCTGATGAATCCGGCTTCCAATAGTTTGGCAAGCTCTTCTCCCATTGCCTGTCTTTTGGGTTCGGAAAATCGTCGAAGAGCCTGTTTGACTGGCTTGAATCCTTTTAGGATGTTTAGGCTGTGCTCTGCCAATCTGCGTGGGATTCCCGGCATATCCGAAGGGTGCCAGGTGAAGATGTCCCAATTTTCCCGAAGGAATTCTCGCAGTGCAGCGTCTACATCAGGGTTCAACTGTGCCTCGATGGAGGCCGTCTTTGTCGGGTCCGTTGGATGGACCTGGAATTTTACTATTTCGTCCGCTGGTTTAAAGGAGGTGGACTTGGATCTCTTATCGAGTATCACATCGTCCCTATTCACCGTAGAGCGTAGCACGGTGAGTTCTTCTGCCGCTAGGGCTTTGGATAGTGCCTCCAGGGCTAATGCGGCTGTCTTGTTTTCAGCGCGGAGTGCTATGTCCGGATCACTAACGAGAGTGATTATTCCACCGGGCCCAGGCATTTTGAGCTTCATGTACCCGTAGTGGGTACGGCTTGAAAAATTGTGAATGCCTCTCGTCCTAATATAGCGTGATATCCGCTGTTGAACGGGGCCACCTGGAACGTGACTTCTTCGGATCTGTAATTGTCCGGCGAGCCGAACACCACATCGAGTGTGATTTTTCCGGTGCAGCGCGCTTCCCGGCTAGGGATTATTCCTCTGAAGGTTGTGCTGCTTCGCTCAATGCGGCTCCAGTCTATTTCCATTTTTTGAAGAGTTTCCTTGTAGATGAGGTTTAATCCGCTGCCGCCATCCATGAGGACCTTTGTGAGTCGAAAGCCGTCCACTATGGGGCTAAGCACCAGTGCAGCTGGTGCTCGGGATGTTTGGAATTTAGGTTCGTCGTTGGCGTTGAAGGTGATGGCTGTATCGCTCCATGGATTTGTTGTTGCTACTTGGTAGACTTCGGCGAGGCTACAGATTGTTCGTTTCCGCATATTATTTGATGCGAAGGTCTCGAAGACTGTTCATACCGTACCGGTATTGTTGGAGTGGTTTTCCGGGGCTAGAAGCTTCTCGCCACTTTTGGCCACCTGCCGTAATATCCAACATGCTCGAAGGCTATGTGTTGGGGTGGCGCCCTCTGTACTGTGAATTTTACAGGGTCCGCTAAGCCACCCCTCCAGTACGGTTCCATGCCCTTTATGGGGTTTTTGCTTTTTGGTTTTTGTACCCGGTGCCTGAGTGTAATGCACCCTTTTGTTGCGGACTGGGGTTGTATTCGGGGCCGGATTGTCCCAAAACTTAATTTCGGTTTTCCGGAAACTCTCCATCGTACAGTACTTTCGTACTATGGACGCCAGGTCGGCGAAGCATGTAACTTCATGACGGCTGATGGTGTTCAAGATTCCCTCGTCCGTGCAATTATTGCAAAAGATTGAGACTGCGTTTTCCTCTCGGCAGTCCTTTATCCTGTCCATAACCAGGAGGAATCTGGCCCAGTAATGATGTACTGTTTCAGCGGGCTCTTGCCGGATTAGAGATAGATCGCATATGTCTGGGCGGGTGGGTGGAATTGAGTCAGGAACCCTACCCATCTCAAGGCTCAAGGGCCAAGAAGTTTCCGAATTTGGAAGCTTGGAAAGTGGAACATTGTCCAACGAGTCCGGTCCAATGCCTGACTTTAGGTTCAGTGCTTGATCGAAATCCGTCCCTCCGCGGGAATCCGGCATGGAGGGTTCGGCAGCCCGGACATGACTAGTTTTCAATACAGGAGAAGAGTCGCCGCATTGTTCCTCTACCACTGCGACGTGGTGGGTGACCTGGGGAGAGTTAATCTCTCTCAGATCGGTTTTAAGCCCAATCTGATTGTAGTCTGTAGCGACTCCCAGGGCGGCGATGCGATCCAAGAGCTCGTTTACAGACGAGAGCTCTATTGGATCCAGCCGCTCGGCGAATTCTGAGCTGACGTGAAGATTGCTTTTGACGACTTGAGAGGTCATTGTTGAAGCGGTGGCCGGACAGGCGGTCATAAGAAAACCACCAAGCCGGACAGTTTGGCCGGCGGCCAAGGCTCCTTTGGATAAAATACCATCCTTGAAGACGGGAGGAGGCATCCTTCCTATCGGTGACGGCACAGGGGAGCTCTCAATGAAAGCACCAATGTCGGTGTCAAAACCGGCGGATCTCGGGTAGGGGATCCCGAACTGTGCGTCTAGGCGGATGGTAACAGGAGACAAGGGACACGATATGTTTACCCAGGTTCGGGCCCTCTCGATGGAGGTAAAACCCTACTCCTGCTTGATTGATGTTGATGATATGGGTAGTACAAGAGTGGATCTACCACGAGATCAAGGAGGCTAAACCCTAGAAGCTAGCCTATGGTATGATTGTTGCAATGGTTGTTGTGTCCTACGGACTAAAGCCTTCCGGTTTATATAGACACCGGAGAGGGCTAGGGTTACACAAAGTCGGTTGCAATGGTAGGAGATCTACATATCCGTATCGCCAAGCTTGCCTTCCACGCCAAGGAAAGTCCCATCCGGACACGGGACGGAGTCTTCAATATTGTATCTTCGTAGTCTTGTAGTCCGGTGGACGATGATAGTCCGGCTGTCCGGACACCCCCTAGTACAGGACTCCCTCAGGCGCCCTTGCTTATTATAGCACCTCCATACTCCGTGTGATGCCCATCTATCATCTTCGGCGTCACATTGAAGGTCTTAAGCCATAAACCAACGTGTGGGGTAAAGCGGAGGAAGGCTTCACACACGACGATAAATGACGAGATGTGAAGAATGGAGTCCGGAGCTAGATCATGAAAGTCTAGCCCGTAATAGAACATGAGCCCTCTGACAAAGGGATCTAGACTAAAGCCTAACCCTCGGAGGAAGTGGGAAACAAATAAGACACTCTCATTGGGTTTGGGAGTGGGGATGACCTGCCCTTGAGCAGGCAGCCTATGCAGGATGTCAGCGGTCAGATACCTGGCCCCCCTAAGCTTTTTGATGTCCTCCTCTGTACGGAGGAGGCCATCCACCGGCCTTGAAGGTTGGATCCGGACGTGATTTAAGGTCCGAAGCGCTCGAGCCTGAGCCTTGGGTGTTGGAACTTGAGGTAGGGGATGAGTAGGGATAGAGTGTGGGAAGATAAGGACATGCCTTGGTCCCTTTATAAAGGTAATGAAAATCAAGCATCCCCTGTGTGAACGTTTGGAACCCTGAAAGGATCGAGAAGAGGTGTCTAGAGGGGGGGTGATTAGACACTAAGTGCCAACAGTTGCAGTTTTTAATTTATTTAGGTTTAAGTGGAGTTTTGGCACAAGTTTAACAATCACAATACATATCAAGCAAGCATGCAAAGAGTATATGAGCAGCGGAAAGTAAAGCATGCAACTTGCAAGAATGTAAAGGGAAGGGTTTGGAGAATTCAAACGCAATTGGAGACACGGATGGTTTTTGTCGTGGTTCTGATAGGTGGTGCTATCGTACATCCAAGTTGATTGAGACTTCAACCCACGAAGGGTAACGGCTGCGCGAGTCCACAGAGGGCTCCACCCAAGAAGGGTCCACGAAGAAGCAACCTTGTCTATCCCACCATGGCTGTTGCCCACGAAGGACTTGCCTCACTAGCGGTAGATCTTCACGAAGTAGGCGATCTCCTTGCCCTTACAAACTCCTTGGTTCAACTCCACAATCTTGTCGGAGGCTCCCAAGTGACACCTAGCCAATCTAGGAGACACCACTCTCCAAGAAGTAACAAATGGTGTGTTGATGATGAACTCCTTGCTCTTGTGCTTCAAATGATAGTCTCCCCAACACTCAACTCTCTCTCACAGGACTTAGATTTGGTGGAAAGAAGATTTGAGTGGAAAGCAACTTGGGGAAGGCTAGAGATCAAGATTCATATGGTAGGAATGGAATATCTTGGTCTCAACACATGAGTAGGTGGTTCTCTCTCAGAAAATGTAAGTAGGAAGTGTAGGTTCATTCTGATGGCTCTCTCCATGAATGAAGAGGAGGTGGAGGGGTATATATAGCCTCCACACAAAATCGAACCGTTACACACAACTTGCCAATCTCGGTGGGACCAAATTGAGAAACTCGGTCAGACTGATTCAGCAAATCTAGTGACCATTAGGATTTTCGATGGGACTGACATGCAACTCGGTAGGACCGATATGGTTAGGGTTAGGGCATAATGTAATCTCAGTGAGACCGATTACACAAACTCGGTGGGACTGATTTTGGTAATAAGCTAACCAGAGAGTTGGTCAGGTAAACTCGGTGGGACCGGTTCTCACATTTCAGTGAGACCGAAATGCTACAGAAGGGAACCAGAGAGTTTACATTGAAATCTCGGTGGGACCGGTTACACAAACTCGGTGAGACCGATTTTGGTAATGGACATACAGAGATATTGCAATCCCATCTCGGTGAGACCGAGATCCCTATCGGTGAGACCAATTTGCCTAGGGTTTGTGGCAGTGGTTATGACATCTGAACTCGGTGGCGCCGGATAGAAAGAATCTGTAGGGCCGAGTTTGACTTTTGGTTTAGGTCATATGTGGATGTGAGAAAGTAGTTGAGGGTTTTGGAGCATATCACTAAGCACTTTGAGCAATAGCCTCATTAAGCAACACCTCATCCCTTCTTGATAGTATTGGCTTTTCCTATAGACTCAATGTGACCTTGGATCACTAAAATATAAATTGTAGAGTCTTGTGCTTGAAGCTTGAGCCAATCCTTTGTCCTTAGCATCTTGAAGGGGTTCCACATCCTTTAGTCCATGCCACTTCACTGTTGAACTTATCTGAAACATACTAGGTAAAGGTGTTAGTCCAACAAGAGATATGTTGACATTAATTACCAAAACCACCTAGGGAGCACTTGTATTTTCAATCTCCCCTCCCCTTGGCCCATGAGGCCCCACAACACTTGTCGGGCCCCCCGAAACCCCTTTCGGTCATGCTGGTCATCACCCGGTATCCCCGGAACAATTCAGGACTCCAATACCCTTCGTCCAATATATCAATCTTCACCTCCAGACCCTTCCGGGGTTCCTCTTCATGTCCAGGATATCATCTAGGACTCCAAACAACCTTCGGTAACCACCATAACAACTCAACTATACTTATAACATCACCAAACGTTAAGTGTGTAGACCCTGCGAGTTCGAGAACTATGTAGACATGACCGAGATACCTCTACGGTCAATAACCAATAGCGGGACCTGGATGCCCATATTGGTTCCTACATATTCTACGAAGATCTTATCAGTCGAACCTTGATGCCAAGGATTCAGCTAATCCCGTATGCAGTTCCCTTTGTCTATCGGTATGTTACTTGCCCGAGATTCAATCATCGGTATCTCCATACCTAGTTCAATCTCGTTACCGGCAAGTCTCTTTACTCATTCTGTAATACAATATCCCATGGCTAACTCATTAGTCACATTACTTGCAAGCTCATTGTGATAATGTATTACCGAGTGGGCCTTGAGATACCTCTCCGTCATACGGAGTGACAAATCCCAGTATTGATCCATGCCAATGATAACCCACAAGTGTAGGGGATCGCAACAGCTTTCGAGGGTGAAGTACAACCCAAATTTATTGATTCGACACAAGGGGAGCCAAAGAATATTCTTGAGTATTAGCAGTTGAGTTGTCAATTCAACCACACCTGGATAACTTAGTATCTGCAGCAAAGTATTTAGTAGCAAAGTAGTGTGATAGTAATGGTAACAGTAACAAAGGTAAAGATAAATGTTTTTGGGTTTTTGTAGTAGTTGTAACAGTAGCAACGGAAAAGTAAATAAGCGAAGAACAATATATGAAAAGCTCGTAGGCAATGGATCAGTGATGGATAATTATGCCGGATGTGATTCCTCATGTAATAGCTATAACATAGGGTGACACAGAACTAGCTCCAGTTCATCAATGTAATGTAGGCATGTATTCCGTAAATAATCATACGTGCTTATGGAAAAGAACTTGCATGACATCTTTTGTCCTACCCTCCCGTGGCAGCGGGGTCCTAGCGAAAACTAAGGGATATTAAGGCCTCCTTTTAATAGAGAACCGGACCAAAGCATTAACACATAGTGAATACATGAACTCCTCAAACTACGGTCATCATCGAGAAGTATCCCGATTATTGTCACTTCGGGGTTATCGGATCATAACACATAATAGGTGACTATAGACTTGCAAGATAGGATCAAGAACACACATATATTCATGGAAACATAATAGGTTCAGATCTGAAATCATGGCACTCGGGCCCTAGTGACAAGCATTAAGCATAGCAAAGTCATAGCAACATCAATCTTAGAACATAGTGGATACTAGGGATCAAACCCTAACAAAACTAACTTGATTACATGGTAAATCTCATCCAACCCATCACCGTCCAGCAAGCCTATGATGGAATTACTCATGCACGGCGGTGAGCATCATGAAATTGGTGATGGAGGATGGTTGATGATGACGACGGCGATGAATCCCCCTCTCCGGAGCCCCGAATGGTCTCCAGATCAGCCCTCCTGAGAGAGATTAGGGCTTGACGGCGGCTCCATGTTGTAAAACGCGATGAAACTTTCTCTTTAGTTTTTTTCTCCGCGAAATGGAATATATGGAGTTGGAGTTGAGGTCGGTGGAGCTCCAGGGGGCCCACGAGATAGGGGGCGTGCCCTACAGGGGGGCGCCCCCCTGTCTCATGGACAGGCCCTGGGGCCCCTGGTGTATTTCGTTCGCCCAGAAATTCTTATTAATTCCAAAAAGTGCCTCCATGGATTTCAGGACATTCCGAGAACTTTTCTTTTCTACACATAAAACAACATCATGGCAGTTCTGCTGAAAACAGCGTCAGTCTGGGTTAGTTTCATTCAAATCATGCAAATTAGAGTCCAAAACAAGGGCGAAAGTGTTTGGAAAAGTAGATACGTTGGAGACGTATCAACTCCCCCAAGCTTAAACCTTTGCTTGTCCTCAAGCAATTCAGTTGATAAACTGAAAGTGATAAAGATAAACTTTTACAAACTCTGTTTGCTCTTGTTGTTGTAAACATGAAAAGCCATCATTCAAGTTTCAGCAAATATTATGAACTAATCATACTCACAATAACAGTTAGCTCTC
This sequence comes from Triticum timopheevii, assembly GCA_963921465.1. NCBI lineage: Eukaryota > Viridiplantae > Streptophyta > Magnoliopsida > Poales > Poaceae > Triticum > Triticum timopheevii. The sequence continues at coordinate 270,562,779 of OY997262.1, read as the reverse complement.
ACAATTACTCATATCAATAGCATAATCAGCTAGCGAGCCATAATAATAAAACTCGGATGACAACACTTTCTCAAAATAATTATAACATGATATAACAAAATGGTATCTCGCTAGCCCTTTCTGAGACTGCAAAACATAAATGCAGAGCACCTTTAAAGATAAAGGACTGACTAAACATTGTAATTCATGGTAAAAGAGATCCAGTCAAGTCATACCCAATATAAACCAACAATAATGAATGCAAATGACAGTGTGCTCTCCAGCGGGTGCTTTTTAATAAGAAGGGTGATGACTCAACATAAAAGTAAATAGATAGGCCCTTCACAGAGGGAAGTAGGGATTTGTAGAGGTGCCAGAGCTCGATTTAAAATAGAGATTGAATAACATTTTGAGCGGCATACTTTCACTGTTAACGCAACATCTATGAGATGGATGTATCTTCCATACTACATGCATTATAGGCAGTTCCCAAACAGAATGGTAAAGGTTTATACTACCCCAACCACCAACAAGCATCAATCCATGGCTTGCTCGAAACAACAAGTGCCTCCAACTAACAACAGCCCTGGGGGAGTTTTGTTCAATTATTTTGATTTGCTTTGATCTTTTTGGATCATGGGACTGGGCATCCCGGTTACCGGCCCTTTCTCGTGAATGAGGAACGAAGTCCACTCCTCGTGAGAATAACCCACCTAGGATGGAAGATATAGGCAGCCCTAGTTGTAACATGAGCTACTCGAGCATACAAAACAGAATTTCATTTGAAGGTTTGGAGTTTGGCACATACAAATTTATTTGGAACGGCGGGTAGATACCGCATATAGGAAGGTATAGTGGACTCATATGGAACAACTTTGGGGTTTTAAGGAGTTTGGATGCACAAGAAGTATTCCTGCTTAGTACATGTGAAGGCTAGCAAAAGACTGGGAAGCGACCAACTGAGAGAGCGACAACAGTCATAAACATGCATTAAAATTAATTCACACCGAATACAAGCATGAGTAGGATATAATCCACCATGAACATAAATATCGTGAAGGCTATGTTGATTTGTTTCAACTACATGCGTGAACATGTGCCAAGTCGAGTCACTCAATTCATTTAAAGGAGGACACCATCCCATCATACCACATTATAATCATTCTAATAGCATGTTGGCATGCAAGGTAAACCATTATAACTCAAAGCTAATCAAGCATGGCACAAGCAACTATAATCTCTAAATGTCATTGCAAATATGTTTACTTCATAATAGCTGACTCAGAAACGATGAACTCATCATATTTACAAAAACAAGAGAGGTCGAGTTCATACCAGCTTTTCTCATCCCAATAAGTCCATCATATATCATCATTATTGCCTTTCACTTGCATGACCGAACGATGTGTATAATAATAAGAGTGCACATGCATTGGACTAAGCTGGAATATGGGCTCTAAGTTAAATAAACAATCATGCATATGAGAGCCACTAAGCATTTTCAATATGGTCTTCTCGACCCCCAAAGGAAAGAAAAGAAAATAAAACTATTTACACGGGAAAGCTCCCAACAAGTAAGAAGAAGAACTAGAAATGTTTTTGGGTTTTCATTTTAATTTCTACTACAAGCATGGACATTAAACTAACTAATTTTTTTTTGTTTTTCTCAAGGTTTATCAAGCACACAAGAAGAAAACTAGAAAAAAGAATTTAAACTAGCATGGATAATACAATGAAAGAGGATGAGCACCGACGACTAGTGTGTGAACATGAATGTAAAGTCGGTGAGAAATACGTACTCCCCCAAGCTTAGGCCTTTGGCCTAATTTGGTCCAATACCAAGGACCGCCGCTACTCTCTCTGGTGTAATGAGAGGTGTATTCAGGATAATACTGGCTGGACATCTCCGGATCCCACTGGACAGATGATGCACGATAATGGTCCAGCTCAGGTTCCGGCTCGGGTTCTGGAGTAAAAGCTTGGGCTTGATGATTGTTCACTGCTTCCGGTGTGACAAGAAAATTTTATGCAAGCAAATCAAACAACAGAGGCGCAGACAAAATAATAATCTCAACGTGTTTCTTATTGAATCTAAGTTTATACAAGAGCATTCTATCTTCGTTGTCAACAATAAACTTGTGTGCTACCATGCTCTTGTAATCTAAAATGTGAGGAGGCAATTTTATCTCCCCCTTCTCAAGGTGTAATGGGTATCTAAAAATGTTTAGCAAGACGTGCAGCATAGATACCTCCAAATATGGGGCCTTTTGTACGATTCAGGGCTAGCCGTTTAGCAACGACGGCACCCATACTAAAAGTATTGTCTCCAAGCAAGGCATGTTGAAGAATGATAATATCAGGAACGCTCAGGTTTCCACTATTTCCACGACCAATCAAGAATCTACTAGCAAATATGGAAAAGTAGCGTAAAACAGGAAAGTGTATGCTAGAGACTTTTGCCTCAGAGCCCTTCTTTGGCTCCTCTACAGCGATAGTATTAACAAAGCCACCCACATCTTCACGATGGGGTTCCTCTAATTCTCCCTCATAAGGTATCCTACACACCGCGCAAAAATTACTTAAAGACATTTCTCTGAATTCATCATATAAATGAAATGATACTGCAGGCGGTGACTTCTTAGGATAATAATAGAAGTTTTGCACGAAAATATTTGTGAGTAAGAGATACTGATCGATCCGGTCGTTGATGAAATCGGTGAGGCCTGCAGTCTCGATCAATGAGTAAAAATCTTCATGAATTTTAGCTTCTTTCAAGAAATCCTCGCATGGCCATTCACACGACCGTACTTCCGCTAAGCGAGGAAGATTATACTTGGCCTTTTCCTTCTCTTTGGCTTGTTTTTCCTGAGAGCCTTGGCTAGAAGAGCCCCTCAAAAACTTCCTGAACATTTTCTGAAAATTTCTGAAATTTTTAGTAACTTCAAGATAAAAGTGCATAAAACTAAACAAGATTGATAGCAACTACTCCTACAAGTGCCTAGATCCTATATCATGCATTGGAATTGCTTGGGACCTCAAAATTTTTACATGCATGCTCAAGAACATGGTCACCTATGCAGCAAAAATTTGCAATGAATAAAGCACTAGAACAAAAACTAATTGGACCAATGGAGGAGTCACATACCAAGCAACAATCTCCCAAAGCAGTTTTGTGAATGGAGCTTTGAGCAAGGAGATCGAAAATCGCAGCAAAATGAGCTAGAACTCGTGCTTGAACTGGATGGGGATTTTTTTGGGTAGAAGATGAAGTGTGTGGGTGCTGGCATAAGTGGAGGGGGGCCACCAGGGGCCGACGAGACAAGGGGCGCGCCCTCCACTCTTGTGGCCTGGTGCTTGCCCCTCCTGCAGTGATTTCAGTGCCTAAAATCCTCAAATATTCCAGAAAAAATCATACTAAATTTGCAGGGCATTTGGAGCACTTTTATTTTCGGACTATTTGTTAATGCACGGATAATTCAGAAATCAGACAGATAATACTATTTTTTCTTTATTTATTCTAAATAACAGAAAGTAAAAAGAGGGTACAGAAGGTTGTGCCTTCTAGTTTCATCCATCCCGTGATCATCAAATTGAACCCACTAACAAGGTTGATCAAGTCTTGTTAACAAACTCATTCTGAATAACACGGAACCGGAGAAATTTCGAATAACACTAAGTTACCTCAACGGGGATATGAAAATCCCCAACACTAAGAATATTATACTTTTTCTTGACAGTAGGGAGAGGAAATTCAAAACCTCCAACAATAATAGTTGGGACTTTTTCAATAGAATTGATGCTATGAACTCGAGATTGTTTCCTCGAAAAGTGTACTGTATGCTCATTACCATTAACATGAAAAGTGACATTGCCTTTGTTGCAATCAATAACAGCCCCTGCAGTATTAAGAAAAGGTCTACCAAGGATGATAGACATACTATCATCCTCGGGAATATCAAGAATAACAAAGTCCGTTAAGATAGTGACATTTGCAACCACAACAGGCACATCCTCACAAATACCGACAGGTATAGCAGTTCATTTATCAGCCATTTGCAAAGATATTTCAGTAGGTGTCAACTTATTCAATTCAAGTCTATGATATAAAGAGAGAGGCATAACACTAACACCAGCTCTAAGATCACATAAAGCAGTTCTAACATAATTTCTTTTAATGGAGCATGGTATAGTTGGGACACCCGGATCTCCAAGTTTCTTTGGTATTCCACCCTTAAAAGTGTAATTAGCAAGCATGGTGGAAATTTCAGTTTCCAGTATCTTTCTTTTGTTTGTGATGATATCCTTCATATACTTAGCATAAGGATTTACTTTCAGCATATTAGTTAAGCGCATACGTAAGAAAATAGGTCTAATCATTTCAGCAAAGCGCTCAAAATCCTCATCATCCTTTGACTTGGATGGTTTAGGAGGAAAGGGCATGGTTTTCTGAATCCATGGTTCTCTTTCTTTACCGTGCTTCCTAGCAACAAAATCTCTCTTATCATAATGTTGATTCTTTGATTGTGGGTTATTAAGATCAATAGCAAGTTCAATCTCTACATCACTATTTTTGCTACGTTGAGCATCAACATGAACATTATCATTAACATTGTCACTAGGTTCATGTTCATCACCTGATTGAGTTTCAGCTTCAGAAATAGAAATATCATTGGGATTCTCAGGTGTGTCTACAGTAGGTTCACTAGAAGCATGCAAAGTCCTATCGTTTTTTTTTCTTCTTCTTAGAAGAACTAGGTGCCTCTAAATTATTTCTCTGAGAATCTTGCTCGATTCTCTTAGGGTGGCCTTCAGGATACAAAGGTTCCTGAGTCATTCTACCTGTTCTAGTAGCCACTCTAACAGCAAAGTCATTTTTATTATTTAATTCCTCAAGCAAATCATTTTGAGCTTTAAGTACTTGCTCAGCTTGATTAGCAACCATAGAAGCATATTTGCTAACGAGGTGAAGTTCATCTTTAACTCTAGCCAGATTATCACTTACACGTCCTATCTCGAAAGCATTATTCTTTAATTCTCTACCAACATAAGCATTAAAACTTTCTTGTCTAGCCATAAAGTCATCAAATTCATCTAAGCATGGGCTATGAAATTTAGTAGAGGGGATTTCAACTTTATCATATCTATAGAGAGAATTTACCTTTACTACCTATGTCGGGTTATCAAGACAATGTGGTTCTTCAACAGGCGGTATATTAAGACCATGTATTTCTTAAATAGGAGGTAAATTCTTGACATCTTCAGCTTTAATACCTTTTTCTTTCATTGATTCCTTTGCCTCTTGCATATCTTCGGGACTGAGAAATAAAACACCTCTCTTCTTCGGAGTGGGTTTAGGAATAGGCTCAGGAGTTGGCTCAATTGGTTCAGGAATTGCTTCAAGAATTGGCTCAGGAAGAGTCCAATTATTTTCATTAGTTAACATATTATTCAATAATATTTCAGCTTTGTCGACTGTTCTTTCCCTGAAAACACAACCAGCACAACTATCCAAGTAGTCCTTGGAAGCATCGGTTAGTCCATTATAAAAGATATCAAGTATTTCATTTTTCTTAAGAGGATGATCAGGCAAAGCATTAAGTAACTGGAGAAGCCTCCCCCAAGCTTGTGGGAGACTCTCTTCTTTGATTTGCACAAAATTATATATTTCTCGCAAGGCAGCTTGTTTCTTATGAGCAGGGAAATATTTAGCAGAGAAGTAATAAATCATATCCTGGGGACTACGCACACAACCAGGAGCAAGAGAATTATACCAAGTCTTAGCATCACCCTTTAATGAGAACGGAAATATCTTAAGGATATAAAAATAGCGAGATCTTTCATCATGAGTAAACAGGGTAGCTATATCATTCAACTTGGTAAGATGTGCCACAACAGTTTCAGGTTCAAGGCTATAAAAAGTATCAGATTCAACAAGAGTAACAATCTCAGGATCAACAGAGAATTCATAATCCTTATCAGTAACACAAATAGGTGAAGTAGCAAAAGCAGGGTCAGGTTTCATTCTAGCATTAAGAGACTGCTGCTTCCATTTAGCTAATAATTTCTTAAGATCAGATCTATCATTGCAAGCAAAAAATTCCCTAGCAGCTTATTCATTCATAACATAACCCTTAGGAACAACAAGCAATACATAATCATTGGGAGAATGTTCATCACAACTATCATCAATAATAGCATCTTCAATATTTTCATTCCCCCTAACTCTAGCAAGTTGTTCATCAAGAAATTCACCTAATGGCAAAGTAGTATCACGCACAGAAGTCGTTTCATCATGCATAGCAGAAGTGGCATCATCAATAACATGCGACATATCAGAATTCATAGCAGTAGAAGGTTCACGTGTCGAAAACTTACTCATAACAGAAGGAGAATCTAGTGCAGAGCTAGATGGCAGTTCCTTACCTCCCCTCGTAGTTGAGGGATAGATCTTGGTTTTAGCGTCTTTCAAGTTCTTCATAGTGATCAACAGATATAAATGCCAAGTGACTCAGAGAATAGAGCTATGCTCCCCGGCAACGGCGCTAGAAATTAGTCTTGATAACCCACAAGTGTAGGGGATCGCAATAGCTTTCGGGGGTGAAGTACATCCCAAATTTATTGATTCGACACAAGGGGAGCCAAAGAATATTCTTGAGTATTAGCAGTTGAGTTGTCAATTCAACCACACCTGGATAACTTAGTATCTGCAGCAAAGTATCTAGTAGCAAAGTAGTATGATAGTAATGGTAACACTAACAAAGGTAAAGATAAATGTTTTGGGGTTTTTGTAGTAGTTGTAACAGTAGCAACGGAAAAGTCAATAAGCGAAGAACAATATATGAAAAGCTCGTTGGCAATGGATCAGTGATGGATAATTATGCCGGATGTGATTCCTCATGTAATAGCTATAACATAGGGTGACACAGAACTAGCTCCAGTTCATCAATGTAATGTAGGCATGTATTCCGTAAATAATCATACGTGCTTATGGAAAAGAACTTGCATAACATCTTTTGTCCTACCCTCCCGTGGCAGTGGGGTCCTAGCAGAAATAAAGGGATATTAAGGCCTCCTTTTAATAGAGAGCCGGACCAAAGCATTAACACATAGTGAATACATGAACTCCTCAAACTACGGTCATCACCGAGAAGTATCCCGATTATTGTCACTTCGGGGTTATCGGATCATAACACATAATAGGTGACTATAGACTTGCAAAATAGGATCAAGAACACACATATATTCATGAAGACATAATAGGTTCAGATCTGAAATCATGGCACTTGGGCCCTAGTTACAAGAATTAAGCATAGCAAAGTCATAGCAACATCAACCTCAGAACATAGTAGATACTAGGGATCAAACCCTAACAAAACTAACTTGATTACATGGTAAATCTCATCCAACCCATCACCGTCCAGCAAGCCTACGATGGAATTACTCATGCACGGCGGTGAGCATCATGAAATTGGTGATGGAGGATGGTTGATGATAACGACGGCGACGAATCCCCGGAGCCCCGAACGGACTCCAGATCGGCCCTCCCGAGAGAGATTAGGGCTTGGCGGCGGCTCCGTGTCGTAAAACGCGATGAAACTTTCTCTCTGATTTTTTTCTCCATGAAACGGAATATATGGAATTGGAGTTGAGGTCGTGGAGCTCCAGGGGGCCACGAGATAGGGGGGGGCGCCCCCCTGTCTCGTGGACAGGCCCTTGGCCCCCTGGTGTATTTCTTTCGCCCAGAAATTCTTATTAATTCCAAAAAGCGCTTCCGTGGATTTTCAAGACATTCCGAGAACTTTTCTTTTCTACACATAAAAAAACATCATGGCAGTTCTGCTGAAAACTGCGTCAGTCCGGGTTAGTTTCATTCAAATCATGCAAATTAGAGTCCAAACCAGGGCAAAAGTGTTTGGAAAAGTAGATACGTTGGAGATGTATCAGCCAACTCAATCGGAGATACTTGTAGAGCACCTTTATAGTCACCCAGTTACGTTGCGATGTTCGGTACACATAAGATACTCCTCCGGTGTCAGTGAGTTTCATGATCTCATTGTCATAGGAACATATACTTGACATGCAGAAAACGATAGCAATAAACTTGATACGATCATATGCTATGTTTATAGTTTGGATCTTGTCCATCACATCATTCTCATAATGATGCGATCCCATTATCAAATGACAACTCATGTCTATGGCTAGGAAAACATAGCCATCTTTGACCAACGAGCTAGTGTTGTAGAGGCTCACTAGGGACATGTTGTTGTCTATGCATCCACACATGTATTTGAGTTTCCAATCAATACAACTGTAGAATGGATAATAAACGATTATCATGAACAGGGAAATATGATATAACCAATTTATTATTGCCTCTATGAGTGGCTTCATGGGCGGTTGTACCGGCCAGGTACCGCCCAACCACCGGATTTGCTTCTGTGATGGGGCCGTACTTGGGTGGTGATGGCCCGGTTGTCCCGGTTATGCTCTGCTAACCAGTAATACCGGTGTTCGGAGTGGTTCCACCGCTTTTGACTTAGCTACCTCCGGTTCTAGGGACAGGCGGTAGTTCCAGTGCAACTACCGCTCGACCACCGCCCATAGGGGTGACTCTGCTTTGTCTCAAGGCGGTTGTTGAGTGGTAGGGGAGCGGTTAGTCCGGTTATTCTTGTTAACTCGTACTACCGCTCGAGTGACTAGTTGTATCGCTTGTTAGGGTTTCTGCAGCATACCCGTGAATCCTAGTTGTACCGGGGTCAAGAGCGGTTGTACCGCTGCAGTGTAAAAACTACTATAACGGTTTGAATTTGGGATGCCTATATAAAGGGGGTTTATTCCACCTACCTCCTCACCTCTTGCCTCTCTCTCTCCTCCATTAATGCCCTTCAAGCTTTCTCTCTCTCTCTCTCTCTCTCTATCCACTCAAACTCGTTGATTTGCTAGGGATTGAAGGAGGAGACCTAGATCTACACTTCCGCTAAAGGAAATTTGATTCCCCCAAACTTTCTTGTGTGGATTTTGTTACTATTGGGTGTTTGAGCAGTCTAGATGGTTGAGGTCACCTTGGAGCCACATTCCATTGTGGTGAAGCTCTGTGGTTTCGCTGGGAGCCTCCGATTTGGTTGTGGAGAGATCACTAACCTCGTTTGTAAAGGTCTAGTTGCCGCCTTCAAGGACACCACTAGTGGAATCATGATATCTCGCATTGTGTGAGGACATGAGGAAAATACGGTGGCCCTAGTGGCTTCTTGGGGAGCATTGTGCCTCCACACCTCTCCAACGGAGGCGTATGTCGGTGTCAAAACCGGTGGATCTCGGGTAGGGGGTCCCGAACTGTGCGTCTAAGGCTAATGGTAACAGGAGACTGGGGACACGATGTTTACCCAGGTTCGGGCCCTCTCGATGGAGGTAATACCCTACTTCCTGCTTGATTGATCTTGATGTTATGAGTATTACAAGAGTTGATCTACCGCGAGATCATAGAGGCTAAACCCTAGAAGCTAGCCTATGGTATGATTGTTGTTGTGTCCTACGGACTAAACCCTCCGGTATATATAGACACCGTAGGGGACTAGGGTTACACAGAGTCGGTTACAGAGAAGGAGATCTACATCCGAATCTCCAAGCTTGCCTTCCACGCCAAGGAGAGTCCCATCCGGACCGGGACGAAGTCTTCAATCTTGTATCTTCATAGTCCAACAGTCTAACCAAAGTACATAGTCCGGCTGTCCGGATACCCCCTTATCCAGGACTCCCTCAGTAGCCCTTGAACCAGGCTTCAATGACGATATGTCCAGTGCGTAGATTGTCTTCGGCATTGCGAGGCGGGTTCCATCTCTAAATACTCCAAGATAAATTCCGAACACAGGGACCGTGTTCGGCTCTGCAAGACAAATTTCACATACCACCGTAGAGAGAACAATAATCCATGAATCTAATCTGCTGACAGCTCTTCGTAGCATGACATCACGCCATGGCCCGGCTCTTATTCGAACCGTTTTTACAACCAGCTACCATACACATCGCAAGGCGGTTTCCTTGGCACGTCTTGTCAAAGCAGAGATCGTGTCCATCTTATCGCGGGATTCTCATCAATACGGGTGTGGGTAACCCAACCATGCAATCAAACATGGTGAGTGGGGAACGAGCAGGTTTTATTAGGCAAGTGGGGAGGCGCAGAGTTTCATTGTCTTTATAAAGAGGAAAGGCATCTCCCTTTTTACCCACACCTTCTCCTTCTACTCGTCCATTCCCTTTCGCTCGAGCCCTAACGCCCAAGCGTTCATCTTCTCCACCATCAAAGGTCCTTCCAAAAATGTCTGGATCTGGAGCAGGAGGCAAGTGGATGGCCTCTACTGTCCAGGAGAAGGATATCAAAAAGCTTCGGGAGGCCGGGTACCTGGCCCAGGAGATCAGCCATCGCCTCCTAGCGGTGGGACAGATTGTCCTCACTCCGGAGTCCCATGAGAGGGTTGTATTTCTTCCTCATTTTGTCCGCGGGCTCGGGTTTCCCCTTCACCCATTCGTTCGCGGCATCCTGTATTATTATGGGATAGATTTCTGCGATCTATCCCTCAATTCCTTCCTCAACATCTCGACGATTATTGTCATGTGCGAGGCCTTTCTCCGCCTCGCGCCGCACTTCGGCTTACTTGGCTGAAGATCTTCAATGTGAATCCCAAGGTGGTGAACGGCGAACACGCCGAGTGCGGAGGTGCCACGGTGAGCAGGATGCCCAAAGTCACATGGCCGACAGGTACATTCAATGATTCTGTCAAGGAGTGGCAGCAACAGAGGTTCTATATCACCGAGCCGCGCGGCAAAAAGTGGGCCGCAGCTCCTAACTTCTGATCCCGAGCCCCCTTGCGGCTTATGTCCTGGCCCGAGAAGGGCTTGAACTGGTCTTCATCTGACGAGCTATCGATGATCCAGACACGCATCAAAGGTATGGAAGATAAGGCCATCCGGCTTGTTGATGTGGTCCAGGTGATGTTGGTCCGCCCGGTTCTTCCCTGTCAGCACCGAGTCTGCAATTTGTGGGAGTACGACCCGGCCGAGCATCAGACCCTGCCAGAGCTTTACGGCACGTCGCACAAGGACATCTGGAAGGTTCTTTTTAAGTCCGGCAAACCGTGGCCGGACTCCGCCGCGGACCGCGGGTACCAACTGTCCCGCCCCGCGAGTCCGGTAAGGAGCCATTATATCTTGTCTACCCATATGTTTCATTGTTATATCCCGGGGAAGGTGTCCTAACCGTGCATCCCACAATCATCTTAGGGATGGACGAAGAAGGCGGGGCGGATACATTGTCCAACCCCGCTGCCAGAAGAACCGGCCGGACCACTTCTGACGAAGATGCTGGTCTCGGCGCCTTACAAGGCGCCAAAGAAAGAGGCCCACAAAGAGGCCAAGGAGACCAGGGCGGCCTGCGTCGTCGCGGGGCTTCGGATACTAAATCCGAAGACTCCAATACCCCTCTCTCCTCTGAAGAGGAAGAGGAGGAGGAAGATGAATCCCCCACGGGGGGAGGAAAGAAAAGGACGGCCTCCTCATCTCTGGAGGCCGAATTGCCTAAGAGGGGGAAAACTCCCCTGCCGGAGGCATCCACTACGGCTACCGACAGCAGCCCGGAGTGGGATCCCAGGGCCCAGCCCCTGGAAAATTCATAAGTGCACAAAATCCGAACACGTCTATGCTTCCCAGATTATCAAGGCACAAATAGATTAACTGGTGCCATACTTTTTGCAGGCCGGCCAGGTCTCGTGCCGAACAGTCCTCATCGGAGGATTCATTGGGCTCAGATGCCCGAGACACCTCCAAGGGCCCCATCCCTCGGACATGACACCGAGGTGTCGTCCCACAAGGGGATAAAACAGGAGGGGCATACCTCAGGGGCCGGGTACATGGGAGCGGCGGCTCCACTAAGTGTCGATGGCGGGGGCGATATTGGATTCGGCCCGCAGCTGGACACCGCTCCAGAGACCCTTGAGGCTCCGGGTTTAGGCGGGCAGCTCCCCTTGACTGGAGGAGGTGATCCTGCTCCACCGGCGACCTCTGCCCAACCAGAGGTGTCGGGCAGCTTATTGACAGCGCTAAAGAGCGCTTCCATCATTGTTGAACATCGCGCCCTTATGGGCGTGGTAATCGAAAAGATTTAGGCCGCTGAAAGTGGACTGAATGAATCCTGCATCAGCCTTATAAAAGGCTTGGAGGTAAGTTTTTTTAGGAGATTTGTCATAGTGTAGATAGTAGCCCCTGATACACTGTCCGGTGAAAGGAGGAACCGGTCAGGGAATCAGATGTCCTTCCTCAGGAGACTGAATGAAATGCATCTTTTTCTTTTATAAACAGGCATCTGCAGTGACTACCGCCTCTCATACTGCGAAAGTATCCGGACTGAAGCACAGTCTGGAGCGGGCCGAAGAAGAACTTGGCCGGGTGAAGAAGCAGTTGGAGGACAATCAAGGTATGTCGAAAACCTTGTTGAGTTTAGCACAATTAAGTAGGTGTGCCTAATGAGGGTATATATACCACGTGCTCTAGGGGCGAATGCCGAAATTGAGGCATTGAAGAAGGCTTTGGCCTTAGTCGAAAAGAAGGAAGCCGCAGAACAGGCCCTTCGCGAGAAGCACGAGGCCAGGGTCGTTGAAGCTGAACAACAGCTACAGGAGGCCGTGCAAAAAAGTGAGACCTTGGAGCAGAGTCTATCATTGAAAGAATCTGAACTTGCCCAAGCTCTTCAAGCCGCAACTAATGCTCAAGAGGAAGCCCAAGGTGCTCTGAAGGATATTCAGGAGGCAAGGAAGATTGCAGCTGGTAAGGTTTTTCCCTATTTTGAAGCAATTTATATGTGAAAGTAGGGAAGATTCAGGGTGACCCATTGAATCCTTATTTCTCCAGGTGCGTTTGCGGATCTGCCACGCAGCATATCTGACGCTGCCCAATTCAGCCAAGCTAAGGGGAAGGAGACTACGGAGAAGCTCTTCTGGTCGAAGTATTTGGCACCGAATTATCCGGTGCCGTTTGTCGACCAGCTGAAGCAGCTGATCGAACTGCACCAGGCGGCCGAACTAGCCATGAAGGTTTTGGTTATCCGGCTATGGCCCACCGAGCCCATTCCAAGCAGTTTCTTCGGGCTCGTAAAGCGAATTGTGAGTGCCTGTCCTCGGCTGGATGTCGTTAAGCGGTCGGTTTGTATAGAAGGTGCACGAATGGCATTTGCCCGTGCGAAAGTGCACTGAGGGAAGCTGGATGTTGAGAAGCTTATGACCGAGGGGCCACTGGAGGGGAAGGAGCACCACAAGCCCGAATTATATTATGATGGTGTCTTGAAAGGGGCCCGCCTTGCGACGGAGCAATATGCGAAAGACATTATTTTTCCCTAAGGGCAGTCATGCTATCCTTTGTAAGGCGGAACAAAGTCACTTTTATCTATCTGCCTGTTATGTAAAAAAATATTCCTGCAGGATCGTTTTATATATTAGTCTTGAGAGTTGGCCACTCGTCGGCTCCTGCCACGTAGGAACTACGGGGGTGTTTGGGATACATCTGAACACTCTTTACCCCATTCTTGGGTCCATAAACGAGGTGTTCAACACAGCGACCCAGGCAATAGGACTACAGGGCTTTATGACTCTCACTTAGCCATAGGAATTTGAGTATGGGAGGCGCAGCCCCTGGTATTCGGAAGACCGCACGAGGGGCTCTAATAGCAATTGATCGGTAGACCGATCCTTCACACTCAGCATTTTATTATGGCATTGTGCGGAATAAATCCTTAAAGATTTTACAACATCTCGAACAGCTGACCAGCTCTCGCCTTATCATGACAGTCAGTTTTCGGCTTTCTCTACTGAGGTGTTCGTCCGGAATAACCGGGACACAATCGCAGCAGTTCTCCCACCGCTACCTTAGCCGATATTGCGGAACGTAAGGTACCAAAACATGGGAGCCGGGCAAACCCAACTAATGACCCAATACATGATTCAGAGTTGTTGCATATAATGCTATAAGTTCGGGGTACCGAACGACCGAGAAGGTGGTCGGACTTTGTTGCCATAGTGCAGGCGCAATGAAGGCCCTGGCGTTTTAAGGCGTAACACGATGTTCGAATGTCGTTTTAGGACAAAATGTCAGTGAGAAATGATAGGAGATAAGCGTCAAATGACTCTACATGTGGTATTCAAGTAATACGGTTATGCGTATGAGTACGGTGCATGTTGTAAAAAAGAGGCATGACGGCAGAACCTGTTGGGACCGGGCGGTAGGGAGCTGTGCACAGATCCGAAGTAGTATCCGAATTGTATTCGGGTGGGTTGAAGATTCCCTCTTTGTGCATCCAAGCTAGTTCCATGTCGCCGATCCAGTTATGCATAGAGGCAAACCTGCAAAAATGCTAAAGGCGTGTGTGCGCCGCGCAGCGGCTGAGCCGTGTAATGTGGCCCGCCCAGCTTATGCCGGAGGGTCTATTTGAGCCCTGATCAGGCTGAGGTATCGTGAAGCAGTTTGGACTACTTTGTCGGTGTCCGGGAGTTTGGTTGTTGAATCAAGGTTCGATTGAAAAAGTCGCGGCTCGCTGCTTTTTTGCTAAAGTGGCCAAATACTCTTCGGCGCCGAGGTGAAACTCGGTCCTGCCCGTAATTGTGACTACATTATGTGGGTCTTGTGTGATAATGCATTGAGTTGCAGTTTATCCTGGCAGTGCTTGAATAGCTACTACCTAGAGGTGTAATGTCGAAGGTTGATTCTTCGGCATGGTGACTTTTCGGTGATCCAAAGATCATCTCCATAGTGGCGGGCCCAAATGACCCTCGCACCTGGTTATGATACTCTGAAATGAGTTTTTTTGTGGGTTTCATCCTCGAGTGATCGATCCCTATCAGGCGCACCGTGCCCTGGTGCAGCCAGTTTGGACTGTTGTCACTGCCAACAGGGTGATATCTCTGGTTCATATTAGCTAGATAGTCTAGCGATCGAAGATGATCGGTCGTATTTTTATACAACGGGGCAACTTGCTTTGTTGAGTTGGCGCCCCAGAGACTGTTCGTCCGCTCCTATGTGGGTGGTTCTTGTTGTGTTCACGGTTTTGTTTGGAGACCCCTTATTATCATTTCCAGCGCCGTTCTGCCGATTTGTTTAAAGACCCAACATTCTCTATTGGTATGATTTGCTGCCGTTCCTGGGGTACCGTGAATTTGACATCGGCGGTCGAGTATGCGGCGCAGGCTGGATGGGCCTGAATTCATGTTTTGAGGAGTCTTCTCCCGCTGAACGGGCTGAGGGCTACTAGCTCCTATATGGACTGTCGTGTCCTGGGCATTATCCTTCGTCTTGGGGCGCTTATATTTGTTGCACCGGGTTTTGCAAACGTTGTTCCTGGCTGCTGATGTGCCCGGGACGCCTGCTATGTTGTTTTTTAGCATGTACTGCTGATCTTGTGAGTAGCCCCTGGTCATAATGTGTTGTCGGCGGGGTGTAGGCTGGCCTTTGGCTTGTAGTGCCTCCTCCTCAAATTGAGGTAGCAGCCCGTGCTTTGGGTAGCATTTTGTTTGGCGCTCGAGTCCGTATTCCTTGGCTGCCCGGACCTCAGTCCGTCTGTCTCGCAACTGTTGTTGCTTCTTCTGTCTTATTGCGGTCGCTTTGAGCCTGCGCTTGAGGCGTTCCTACTCCATGGGATCCTTAGGCATGCCGAATTCGTCGTTGCCTAGGCTCGCCTTGTCTTCGGAGAGAGGCATATAGTTGTCCTCCTTCAAATCTCCGTCCGTCGACTGTTTGCCTGGGCTAGCATGCCCGTGCTCCTGTTCAGCCTATTCAAAGGCAGGCTGATCAGGGTTGTATTCATCTTCGGAAGTATCTGGATTGTTTCCATCTCCTATGCCGATATTGTTGTGGCAGGGTTTAGAACGGCGCCGATGATGCCCATGCTTTGATTTCTTCCCTGAGGGGTTATCTCATGTTGCCTCATCGCCATTGTTTTCTTTGGGAGTATCCACCATGTATATATCATATGAAGAGGTGGCAGTCCAGCGCCCTGTGGGCGGTGGTTCTTGTTCTTCTCACGCATCGCCGTCTATACCGTTGATGTCTTTGGAGTCGAAGTTAAGCACGTCGGTCAAATCATCGACCATGGCTATGAAGTGGGTGGTGGGTGGTTGACGAATTTCTTCGTCGCCTGCTTCCCACTCAAGCCGAACATAGTTCGGCCAGGAATCTCCTGACAGAGAGAGAGACCTTAATGAATTTAGCACATCGCCAAAGGGGGAGTGTTGGAAGATGTCCGCGGCGCTGAGTTCCATGACTAGAGCCCAATCAGATTCGATGGTCATGGATGCACGCGGTCCGGGACCTACGACTGAAGAAAAGTCCGGGGGTCCGGAGACATAGATTTCCTTAGAAGCGGAGTCTGTGTTCGGCTCCAACGCCGATAGGTGTGCGGCCTCCATGGCGGGGTCCATCCACCCGTCCTCGGATGGCACGATCTGCTCTGGATCAAAGCCTGGAGCCATGGCAGGGGCAATATCCCGAATACTGTCCGACGGCAGATCTAAGTCATGTGCATGGCGATCGTTCGGCGTTCCTGACGTGGGCTCGAATCCGTCGAAGATCAAGTCTCCGCGGACATTGGCAATGTAGTTTAGGTTCCCAAACCTGACCTGACGCCCAGGGGCGTAGCTGTCGATCTGCTCTAGATGGCCAAGCGAGTTGGCCCGTAGTGCGAAGCCACCAAACACAAAGATCTGTCCGGGGAGAAAAGTCTCACCCTGGACGGCGTTGTTGAAGGTTGGATAAGCCATCAAGCCTTACAACGACGACACAGAGGAACTCTCAGTGAAAGCACCAATGTCAGGGTCAAAACCGGCGGATCTCGGGTAGGGGGTCCCGAACTGTGCGTCTAAGGCTAATGGTAACAGGAGACTGGGGACATGATGTTTACCCAGGTTCGGGCCCTCTCGATGGAGGTAATACCCTACTTCCTGCTTGATTGATCTTGATGGTGTGAGTATTACAAGAGTTGATCTACCACGAGATCGTAGAGGTTAAACCCTAGAAGCTAGCCTATGGTATGATCGTTGTTGTGTCCTACGGACTAAACCCTCTGGTTTATATAGACACCGGAGGGGACTAGGGTTACACAGAGTCAGTTACAGAAAAGGAGATCTACATCCGAATCGCCAAGCTTGCCTTCCACGCCAAGGAGAGTCCCATCCGGACACGGGACGAAGTCTTCAATCTTGTATCTTCATAGTCCAACAGTCTGGCCAAAGTACATAGTCCGGCTGTCCGGATACCCCCTTATCCAGGACTCCCTCAGCGTATTTCCCCTCAAAGGGAAGGAACTTCGGTAACACATCCTCGTGTTCACCGACTCCACTTGTGGTTATCTCTTACCTTTACTTTGTGCAAGCTATTATTGTGTTGTATCATTTGCTTCTGCTTGTTGTTGTTGTTGTTGTTGTTATTGTTGTTGTTGTTGTTGTTGTTGTTGTTGTTGTTGTTGTTGTTGTTGTTGTTGTTAGCATCATATAGGTTGGTCACCTAGTTGCACTTCTAGACAACCTATTTGTTGCTAAACCTAATTTGTGAAGAAAAGCTAAAATTGGTAGTTGCCTATTCATCCCCCCCCCCACTCTAGTCAACCATATCAATCCTTTTCAACCCTAATATTCTTTAAGCTTTCCCCTCCATTGCCAAGACAGAAAAGGCTCATGATCTCCTTCCCCATCCATCCAAACTCTCTCATACTTTGTGCATAGGGGGAGATACAACTGATCTACATTCCTACTAAACTGTTTTGCATTCCTTGGGCTCTTTCATCTTCACCAACTTGTTACTCTTGGGTGTTTGGGCACCCTAGACGAAAGAGGTCACCACGGAGCCACGTTCCATTGTGGTGAAGGTTTGTGGTGGTGTTGGGAGCCTCCAATTAAGTTGTGGAGATTGCCATAATCTTGTTTGTAAAGGTCTCAGTTGCCGCTTTCAAGGGCACCGTCAGTCGATTCACTTCATCTTACATTGTGCGAGGGCGTGAAGAGAATAGAGTTGGTCCTTGGGACCCTTGGGGAGCATTCTGCCCCCATACCCCTCCAACTGAGACGTACCTCCCCAAAGGAGGGAACTTCATAAACACACCCTCGTCTCCACTTACGGTTACTTGTTAACTTCACTTTTGTGCAAGTCTATATCTTGCTGTTGTTGTTGTGCTTGTCATAGAGGTTGTTCACCTGGTTGCATATCTAGACATCATGTTTTGTTGTTGAGCCTAAAATTTGGGAACAAAATTTTAAAAAAATGCCTATTCAACCCACCCCCCCTTCTAGTTGACCATAGGGATCCTTTCACCCATCCCCCTTGTCCAGGCCTACCAGAGGCTTCGCAAAAGCCTTGGGGCCCCTCCAGGACTCTATCCCCTCCCTTGCCTCCTTCCACGTCGTGCCATTGCCCTCGTCGTCATAGGACTGTGCCCCCACTGCACCTGAGGCCAGTCCCTCCTCCAAGCCCCTCTAGTGTGCGAGAGAGCTTCATCGGTCCCTTGATCCTCTCCAAAAACCAGTGGATGTCGAGTCCTCCTATCTCCTTGATCGGACCGTAGCTAGAGCATGGACACGGCCATCCTCGTCTGATCGCATCACCCAACTATTTAAGCCTCTCCCCGGAGCCCCAGGCCACTCACACCTCTCCCTCCCAATTGGCCCCTGCCCTAGGGACTCGAGCCCTCAAGCTCTTTTGCCTCCTCTCTCGCGACATTGCTGCCACCACAGCTTTGGACGATTTCGAGCACCTAGGCCACCTCCTCTCCATTTAGCAACGCTAGAAGACCTCCAGCACCGCCTATAAGAGTGCCCGAGTTCCATCCTTTATTTCCTATCCACGGCCATGGCTTCCGCTCCAACTTCACCGTCATCGCCGTCTGCCTTGACTGACGTCGTCGTTGCTTCCATCACTCGAGTGATCCTACGCTACATCGACCGACGCAGCATGGTCCCACGAGCATGACGTGGTCATTGATAGGTGCTCTAGTGTTGTGAGTCGTTGGTAATGGCCGGAGCCCCGTGCTCCTCTCCTCGATGCGCTGTGCATCAATAGGAAGAAGGAGATACCGGTGAATCAGTACAATAGACCCCACCTGTAAGCTGCTCAGTGGAGGGGTATGCCTCTCTTACGGCTAGGGCCCTTCCTTTTTAAGTGTAGGTGTATTTTTGTTCAATGTGTTTTCCCCTCTAGAAAGCATATTTCATTTGAAGGCGTCGATTGTCAAGGACCCATTCGTAATTATTTAATTGTAGAAAGGTCCTTCACAATAATTCATTCATATCTTTCATCCACAATTTCAAAGCCGATGTTCTCCACTTGAAAGTACATGTAGTCCCCGTGTGTGGTTTTGGTAATTAATGACAATCTTTATGGACTACTGTTTGAAATGAGATATACATGTGAAGGAACTTTCCTTTTGCAATGCATGAAGAATACTGGATTAATTGAAGGATGAAATCCATCAACACAAATATATGCATTGAGACTTGATAATGAATGAAAATTCCTATGAAGAAACAATGGCATCAAGTTATATATGAAGGCTTGTTCCTTAGCCTATGCAAGAAGGATACTGAATGGATTCGGAATGAATGCCCTATAAATATAGTTACGCATCAAGATTGTGATCAATGATCTAATCAAATATGATCAAGATGAATTCCATGTGACGAACAAGATGTGGTCTGTATGGAGTTCATTGAAGGATCTCAGAGGTCTTCATGCTTAGGATTATGGGGGTGGGCCATGATGGATCGCGATCTTGAGAGAATGATTAAAGAGAAGAATTATACATATGGCTTGAAGATAGGATCATGATGAGCTCATATGTTGAGTCATGGATGATCATTTCTTGAAGCAAGTAATTCATGTGAAGATTTCGTTGTGCCTCTCAAGAGATTGTGATGGAGCATGAATAAGAACAAATGATGGCCAATATGGTCTTCATGGATAAACTCTATATGGTCATAGGATAATTGAGACATAGGTAATCATGTCTTGAAGAAATGAAGCATAGTGAAAAATCCAATATGGCCTTCAAGACATCAAGATTGAACATGGAGTAAAGATAAAGGTTGATCAAGATAGAGATGAAAGAATCAAACTGGTCAAAACACAAGTGCAAATGATGCATCACATATGATCTTGTGGTATGAAAAGAAACTGTCAATTGCACTTTTTGTACTAACCCATGATATGTGTTGTCTATATTTATGAGGGTTAGGTTATACTCATGGGATCGCATTGAGAGAAAGATTCCAAGTGCCCATGAGAGGATGACATCAAGTGTTCATGATCATGGTTGACAAGGGCAAGTTCAAGATAACCATCCCGAAGGATTGCATTCTTGAAGCTTATGGATGATCACCTAATGGACAAGTGAAGATGAATACAAAGCAAAGCTTCCCACATTGTGTATGGGAGAGCTACTTGAAGACTTCACCAATGTCTTGCCTTCCACTTGAGCCAATAAGAAACATCAACATCAATCTCAAGTGAAAGGCTCGATTCAAAGGTATTAGTTCTGTAGAAGTTAGTGTCACTACTGTAGGATGCTACTAACGCGACACTGCGATCAGAGACCCTTCGAGAAACTATGTGCGATGCCATAATCGCAAATGGTGGTGTAAAAAAACCATCAAAAAAGGTGCAAAACGTTTGCAATGACAGATGCATCAAACACGGTTCAGATTTTGGTTGTGTGTGCGATGCAGGGCATACGGTTCAGTTCAATTAACTGTTTGCGATGATGAGGAACAAAAGAAACGGGCAGCCAGATGAAGGTGTGTGTGATATACAGCATACGGCTCACTCAGATGAACTATTTGTGATTAGGCAACACAAAAGAAATGGTCAGCCAGATCAAGGTGTGTGCAATATACGGCATGCGGTTCAATCGGATGAACTGTTTGCTTTGAGCCAAGAGAACAGAAACGGTTCAATATAACAAGATGTGTGTTATACGCGGCAAAGAGGTCTGTAATCGGAAATGTGTGTGAAGACTGATAATAACACAGACGATTGTTGCTAATAAGTCATGTGTGTTGTGGGCAAACGCTTGGTGGTATACAATTGTCAGTGAATTTGTCACTACCATGCAGCTTTTCTTATTAAGAATTACAGCCCATTTGGTGTGCTAGCTGAAAATAAGTTCGTGGGTGCTAGTGGGCGCTAAGAACTTGCGGTTCTGTAATGAACAAAGATCTCAAGGATCCCGCGAGAGTGAGGCTCTTTCCCTATGTTGTGAATGCTTATAATATTTATGTCTTAATTAAAGAAATGGCAAGCCATTGGCCTAGTATGAAAGAAAATGTGGGTCAAACCCTAGTTGAAAAGGGCAACAATGTCTAACTCCAGCTTACAAAAGGTACAAAAGCACAAGGATTAATTGTTCATCAGGTTTACACATAAGCCAGATTGAATAGGACAGTGACATCTAACTCAACCAACGTTTTCGACAGTTACAATCAAAAGGATCGGTCTGATCCATAAAATCAAGATCCCAATACAATAATTCTACTGCTCCATGATGACCACAAGCTGTTGTAAATAGAAGCCAAACACGATCAGAAGCCCTTAGGTCCACCTGAAACTTCTTTTTATGCTCTTCAACACTTGTAGTCATGAGTAATTTCTTGTTGAAAAACTTAATCCTCAGGGACAATAGTGCCCTCGCATTCAACATGAAGAATCTGACAAAACTAGTGTTTGCACTGTTTGATGAATATCGGTCCAGTGTTACTGTCTTCAAACGAATGTCATGAGATCTGAGAAAATCCCCGTGCTTCATCAACCATCGATTGGTTATACCTTTTTCTCCATGTGTTGTCGCCTAAATAGAGATGAAGATTGAAAACAGCTAATGTCTAAAAAAGATCATGTTGAAAGAGTGATAGCTGAACAATTAATTATATTACATTATATATGGGCTTTCAATGTGCATGAAATCATCACATTTATATACAAATTCTCCAGACATGGAAAGCATTGCAGCAAGGCAATAATGATGTTGATATCAAAACACCACATACTAATATATAAGGTCTTGACAGAATCCACCACCACTGATAGGATGGACAAGCACTTCATTGAGCATAGAACATAATATTAGCACTGAAAGTGTACTCCAAGATAATACTTAACTTATGCGCACAAATGAAAAATGCAAATTACAAAAGTGTACATGAATAATATACAGTACCTCAGTAGGTGTGGAGGCAAGCACCATCTTGAACCGTTTAAACGGATCATGAATTGCACCCAAGGTCTCCAGTTTAGGCACAGAGACCACATTTATTTGCTTAGGTTTATAACAACAATCAAGGACCAACCTTTGAAGTGAAGGGGCATCTTCGATGATGAGCTCCTGTCCTTCAAAACTAATTCCAATGCATACAAGGTGAGGCGACTTTATTTTGAGACAAGGGATATCGATTCCTGCTCCAAAAACAAGCACCAATCGCTCCAACGCAGGGCAACTGGAGTGGATGGTGTTGTGTAGTGAGGCCTCTGACAGATGAACCAACACAAGCGCAAGTTTTTTCAGCAGTGGCAGACGAAGCATTTGTACCACATTGTCTGCTAGATGGCACCGGGTCAAGATGGCGGTGCAGAGAGAGGAGGAAAACCATGAGATGGGCATCATGGGTGAGGGCACAGATGGAGCTATTGGTGGTAACCTATGGCTATAGTAATGGTAGAACTCAAGCTGCTAGAGTTCATCGAATTGACGGGATGTCAGCCAGGCGGTCACCGTGTAGGGTATATCCAGCAGGTAGCATGCCGGGATGCAGATGCGTTGAACGGAGCCCCCATGGGAGGAGATGATGGCTCCGGGGAGTTCAGAATCATCATTGACAGATAGCTGACGATAGTCGAGATTAAGAGGCGCGGTGCGCCACAGAGTGTGCGACCGAGATGCGAGGACTTGTGTGCGGCAGCCATCCTTGGTGGGGAGAAGGGAGATGATCTCCTCAAGGATGCCGTCCGGGAGGATCGCTGATGCGGTCTGCCGGAGATTCTACTGGATCCTTAGGTCCAGGGGGCGCTTCTGGCCGCACAGCTGGGTCCAAGATCTACATCCGGTGGCGGTGCTGGTCGGAGCCTCATCTGTGTACATACCAATCTGAAAGAACAAAATGGCATAACTGTTGGGGAATGTGGTAGTTTCAAAAATTCTCCTATGATCACGCAAGCTCTATCTAGGTGATGCACAACAACGATAGGGGAGAGTGTGTCCACGTACCCTCGTAGACCAAAAGCGGAAGCATTTAGTTAACGCGGTTGATGTAGTCGAACATCTTCGCGATCCAACCGATCCAAGTACCGAATGTACGGCACCTCCGCGTTCAGCACACGTTCAGCTCGATGACATCCCTCGTACTCTTGATCCAGTTGAGGCCGAGGGAGAGTTCCGTCAGCACGACGGCGTGGCGACGGTGATTATGAAGTTACTAGCGTAGGGCTTCGCCTAAGCACTACGACGATATGACCGAGGTGTGTACCTGTGGAGGGGGGCACCGCACATGGCTAAAAGATCAACTTGTGTTGTCTGTTGTGCTATTGGGGTGTCCCTTGGCCACGTATATAAAGGAGGGAGGGAGAGAGGAGGCCGGCCAGGTTTGAGCGTGCCAGGGGGGGTCCTACTTGGACTCCTAGTCCAAGTAGGATTCAGCCCCCCTTTTTTCCTTTCTTCCACCGAAGGGAAAGGTAAGGGAGAGGGAGGGGAGGAAAGAGGGGGGCCGGCCCCCTCCCCTAGTCCAATTTGATTTGGACAAGGGGATGGGTGCCCCTCTGACGCGGCCCTTTCTCCTCTCCTCCAATAAGGCCCACTAGGTCCAATACTTCTCCCGGGGGGTTCCGGTAACGTCCCGGTACTCCAGAAAAAATGCCCGAACCACTCGGAACCATACCGATGTCCAAATGCAATCTTCCAATATTTGAATCTTTACCTCTCGACCATTTTGAGACTCCTTGTCATGTCCGTGATCTCATTCGGGACTCCGAACAAACTTCGGTACATCAAATCACATAACTCATAATACAAATCATCATCGAACATTAAGCATGCGGACCCTACGGGTTCGAGAACTATGTAGACATGACCGAGACACATCTCCGGTCAATAACCAAAAGCGGAACCTGGATGCTCATATTGGCTCCTACATATTCTACGAAGATCTTTATCGGTCAAACCAAGTAACAGCATATGTTGTTCCCTTTGTCATCGGTATGTTACTTGCCAGAGATTCGATCGTCGGTATCATCATACCTAGTTCAATCTCATTACTGGCAAGTCTCTTTACTCGTTCTGTAATACTTCATCCCACAACTAACTCATTAATCACAATGCTTGCAAGTCTTATAGTGATGAGTATTACCGAGAGGGCCCACAGATACCTCTCCGAAACACGGAGTGACAAATCCTAATCTCGATCTGTGCCAACCCAACAAACACCTTCGGAGACACCTGTAGAGCACCTTTATAATCAATCTTTTACATTGTGACATTTGGTAGCACACAAAGTGTTCCTCCAGTATTCGGGAGTTGCATAATCTCATAGTCTCAGGAACTTGCATAAGTCGTGAAGAAAGAAGTAGCAATGAAACTGACACGGTCATAATGCTAAGCTAACGGATGGGTCATGTCCATCACATAATTCTCCTAATGATGTGATACCGTTCATCAAATGGCAACACATGTCTATGGTTAGCAAACATAACCATCTTTGATAAACGAGGTAGTCAAGTAGAGGCATACTAGGGACAATATGTTTTGTCTATGTATTCACACATGTACTAAGTTTCCGGTTAATACAAATCTAGCATGAATAATAAACATTTATCATGAAATAAGGAAATAAATAATAACTTTATTATTGCCTCTAGGGCATATTTCCTTCAGTATCCCACTTGCACTAGAGTCAACAATCTATATCACATCGCCATGTGATTTAACACCAATAGTTCACATTTGTATGTGATTAACACCCATAGTTCACATGCCATGTGACCAACACCGAAAGGGTTTACTAGAGTCAATAATCTAGTTCACATCGCTATGTAATTAACACCCAAAGAGTACTAAGGTGTGATCATGTTTTGCTCGTGAGAGAAGTTTAGTCAACGGGTCTGTCACATTCAGAGCCGTATCTATTCTGCAAATATTCTATGTCTACAATGCTCTGCATCGAGCTACTCTAGCTAATTGCTCCCACTTTCGATATGTATCCAGATTGAGACTAAGAGTCATCTGGATTGGTGTAAAAGTTTGCATCGACGTAACTCTTTACGACAAACTCTTTATCACCTCCATAATCGAGAAATATTTCCTAAGTCCTCACTAAGGATAATTTTGACTGTTGTCCGGTGATCTACTCTTAGATCACTATTGTGCCCCATTGCCAAATTCATGGCAAGGTGCACAATAGGTCTGGTACACAGCACAACATACTTTATAGAACCAATGACTGTGGCATAAGGAATGACTTTCATTCTCTTTCTATCTTCTTCCGTGGTCGGGATTTGAGTCTTACTCAACTTTACACCTTGTAATACAGGCAAGAACTTCTTCTTTGACTGGTCCATTTTGAACCCATTCAAAAAACTTGTCAAGGTATGTATTCATTGAAAAAAATTATCAAGCGTCTTGATCCATCTCTATAGATCTTGATGCCAATATATAATCAACTTCACTAAGGTCTTTCTTTGAAAAAAAAATCCTTTCAAACTCTCCTTTATGCTTTCCAGAAAATTCTACATCATTTCCGATCAACAATATGTCATTCACATATACTAATCAGAAAGGCTGTAGTGCTCCCGCTCACTATCTTGTAAATACAGGCTTCACCGCAAGTCTGTATAAAACTATATGCTTTGATCAACTCATCAAAGCGTATATTCCAACTCCGAGATGCTTGCACCAGTCCATAGATGGATCGATGGAGCTTGCACACCTTGTTAGTACCTTTAGGATCGACAAAACCTTCTGGTTGCATCATATACAACTCTTATTTTAAAAATATCCATTTAAGAAATGCAGTTTTGACATCCATTTGCCAGATTTCATAAAATATGGCAACTTCTAACATGATTCGGACGGTTTTAAGCATCATTACAGTTGAGAAAATCTAATTGTAGTCAACACCTTGAACTTGTCAAAAACCTTTTTGCGACAAGTCGAGCTTTGTAGATAGTAACACTACTATCAGTGTCCGTCTTCCTCTTGAAGATCCATTTATTTAATATGGCTTGCCTATCATCGGTCAAGTCCACCAAAGTCCACACTTTGTTCTCATACATGGATCCCATCTCAGATTTCATGGCCTCAAGCCATTTCACGGAATCTGGGCTCATCATCGCTTTCTCATAGTTCGTAGGTTCATCATGGTCTAGTAACATGACTTCCAGAATAGGATTACCGTACCACTTTGGTGCGGACTATACTCTAGAATACCTACGAGGTTATGTAGTAACTTGATCTGAAGTTTCATGATCATCATCATTAGCTTCCTCACTAACTGGTGTAGGAATCACTGGAACTGATTTCTGTGATGAACTACTTTCCAATTCGGGAGAAGGTACAATTACCTTATCAAGCTCTACTTTCCTCCCACTCACTTCTTTCGAGAGAAACTCCTTCTCTAGAAAGTATCCATTCTTAGCAACGAATATCTTGCCTTTGGATCTGTGATAGAAGGTGTACCCAACAGTCTCCTTTGGGTATCCTATGAAGACGCATTTCTTCGATTTGGGTTCGAGCTTATCAGGTTGAACCTTTTTCACATAAGCATCGCATCCCCAAATTTTAAGAAACGACAACTTTGGTTTCTTGCCAAACCATAGTTCATAAGGCGTTGTCTCAATGGATTTTGATGGTGCCCTATTTAACGTGAATGTAGATGTCTATAATGCATAACCCCAAAAATATAGTGGTAAATCGGTAAGAGACATCATAGATCGCACCATATCAAATAAAATGCGGTTACGATGTTCGGACACACCATTACGCTGTGGTGTTCCAGGTGGCGTGAGCTATGAAACTATTCCATATTGTTACAAATGAAGGCCAAACTCGTAACTCAAATATTCTCCTCCACGGCCAGATCGTAGAAACTTTATTTTCTTGTTACGATGATTCTCCACTTCACTCTGAAATTCTTTAAACTTTTCAAATGTCTCAGACTTGTGTTTCATTAAGTAGATATACCCATATCTGCTCAAATCATCTGTGAAGGTCAGAAAATAACGATACCTGCCACGAGCATCAACACTCATTGGACCGCATACATTGGTATGTATTATTTCCAATAAGTCACTAGCTCGTTCCATTGTTCCGGAGAACGGAGTTTTAGTCATCTTGCCCATAAGGCACGGTTCGCAAGCATCAAATGATTCATAATCAATTGATTCCAAAAGTCCATCTTTATGGAGTTTCTTCATGCGCTTCACACTGATATGACCCAAACGGCAGTGCCACAAATATGTTGCACTATCATTATCACGTTTGCATCTTTTTGGCATCAATATTATGAATATGTGTATCACTATGATCAAGATTCAATAAACCATCAACATTGGGTGTATGACCATAGAAAGTTTTATTCATGTAAACAGAATAACAATTATTCTCTGTCTTAGATGAATAATCGTATCGCAATAAACATGATCTAATCATATTTATGCTTGATGCAAACACCAAATAACATTTATTTAGGTTCAACACTAATCTTGAAAGTATAGGGAGTGTGCGATGATGATCATATCAATCTTGGACCACTTCCAACACACATCATCACTTCACCTTCAACTAGTCTTTGTTTGTTTTGTAACTCCTGTTTTGAGTTACTAAACATAGCAACTGAACATGTATCAAATACCTAGGGGTTACTATAAACACTAGTAAAGTACACATCAATAACATGTATATCAAATATACCTTTGTTCACTTTGCCATCCTTCTTATCCACCAAATATTCAGGGCATTTCCGCTTCCACTGACCATTTCCTTTGCAGTAGAAGCACTCAGTTTCAGGCTTTGGTCCAGCTTTGGGCTTCTTCATGGGAGTGACAACTTGCTTGCCATTCTACTTGAAGTTCCCTTTCTTTCCTTTTCCCTTTTCTAGAAACTAGTGGTCTTTCTTTATTCATCAACACTTGATGCTTTTTCTTGATTTCTACCTTCGTCGATTTCAGCATCACGAAGAGCTCGGGAATCGTTTTCGTCATCCCTTGCATATTATAGTTCATCACGAAGTTCCAGTAACTTGGTGATGGTGACTAGAGAACTCAGTCAATCACTATCTTATCTGGAAGATTAACTCCCACTTGATTCAAGTGATTGTAGTACCCGGACATTCTGAGCACATGCTCACTAGTTGAGCAATTCTCCTCCATCTTTTAGCTATAGAACTTTTTGGAGACTTCATATCTCTCAACTCGGGTATTTGCTTGAAATATTAACTTCACCTCGTGGAACATCTCATATGGTCCATGACGTTCAAAACGTCTTTGAAGTCTCGATTCTAAGTTGTTAAGCATGATGCACTAAACTATCAAGTAGTCATCATATTGAGCTAGCCAAACGTTCATAACGTCTGCATCTACTCCTGCAATAGGTCTGTCACCTAGTGGTGCATCAAGGACATAATTCTTCTGTGTAGCAATCAGGATAAACCTCAGATCACGGACCCAGTCCGCATCATTGCTACTATCATCTTTCAACTTAGTTTTCTCTAGGAACACATAAAAAAACATAGGGAAGCAACAACGCGAGCTAATGATCTACAACATTATTTGCAAAATACTATCAGGACTAAGTTCATGCTAAATTACAGTTCAATTAATCATATTACTTAAGAACTCCCACTTAGATAAACATCCCTCTAATCATCTAAGTGATCACGTGATCCAAATCAACTAAACCATGTCCGATCATCACGTGAGATGGAGTAGTTTTCAATGGTGAACATCACTATGTTGATCATATCTACTATATGATCACTACAAAAAAAGACACATCCGTGACATTTTGGGTCGAACGAATTTTTTTCTGTCATACTTATGACACTTCTATGACGATAATTGTGACAAAACCCGGTATCATCATAGATGTGGTGGGCTCCTACTTCTATGACAAAAAATCATGACAGAAAATGGGATTTTTGTCCTGGGCAGGCCGGAGACGCAGCTGCATGACATTCTTTGGGCCGTCCATGACGGAAAAACCGTGGTAGAAGCGAGGGCGGGGAAAATATCGGGGTGTTCCCCGTTGCAGTGGGTGGTCGGGGCCGATTGATGCGTGTTTCTCTCATACACGTACGCACATGGGTGCGAGGCGTTGGGCTGTAACTGAACCCGAGCGAGGCATTCACCTTTACTGAACCTGAGCAATTACACTGCAGGCTACGTGTTACTGAAGCCTAGTGATCGATTGATGGCTGTTAACTGAACCCGATCGAGCGATTCCTTCGCTACTACTGCAAACTGAAGCCGATCGATGCTGCCTCTGGATGAATAGTGAGCGTTGCGGGGGGGTTGGATGAACAGTGAGCGGTGGGGGTGGATGAACAGGACCCCGTGGTGTTGCCTCTGGATGAACAAGACGCCGATCGATCGAGCTGGTTGGGGCTGGATGAACAGGATCCCGTAGAGGGCTGGATGAACAAGATGACCGCGTGGAGGGCTGGATGAACAGTAGATGGTGGAGGGGTGGATGAAAAGTAGCCTGTGGAGGGGTGGTTGAACAGGAGCCTGTGGAGAGGGGTGGTTGAACAGTAGCCGGTGGAGTAGCACGCGGTGGATGCTGGATTAACAGGAGCCCATGGATGAACAGTCGCAGGTGGAGGCTGGAGGAGGTCGACGGTGGATGAACATTATCCCGTGGAGGCTGGAGGAGGTCGATGGTGGAGATGAACAGTATCCCGTGGAGTCCTGTTTTGCGGTACGCCACACCCCTCCTGATGAACAGGACCCCTGTTTCGACCGTAGCGCTCTAACATAAGTCCGTTTCCTCCGTTTTGTGGTACGCCACACCCCTCCCGATCAACAAGACCCCGTTTCGACCATAGGAGGTCCAACACAAGTCTGTTCCCTCTGTTTTGCGGTACGCCAGACCCCTCCTGATGAACAGGATCCCGTTTCAAACGTGGCCGGTCGAACACAAGGCCGTTTCCTCTGTTCCTCGGTACGCCAGGCCTTGTTTCCATCGCCTATTCCGTCCAAGCCCTCCCGATGAACACGATGATGCATTCTGTTCCAACCCAGCCGGTTGGCTCCCCATGAACACGACGACGACGTTGTTTCTCTGTTACAACCCAGCCATGTACACGAGCCCTGGCCGTACGTATGCGCGAGTAGGCGTTCGAGACCCCGCCCGTATGTACGTATGTGGACATATATACTTTCTTGCACCCTGGCCGTTGCACATAGTACGTGTACATGCTACGTGCGCGCCTCTACTATGACACGTGCGCGCCTATACGTCCACCAGTATGTACGTACACGTTCGCGACCAGAATGACAATGCTACGTACGCTTCGACCAGGTGGGTCCCGACTGTCAGGCACTTCCTTGCGTGCGAAGATGTAGCTGGTGGATCCCAGATGTCAAGGGGGCGAATCATTTTTTTCCCCGGACGCACTTCCTTGCGTGTGATGATGTAGATGGTGGGTCCCAGCAGTCAGGGGGGAAACTTTTTTTTGCAAAATACGGTGGCCTGTCCGGTGGGTCCCTGCTGTCAGGTGGAGGAATAATTATTTTGCGCGTAATAAGGAGGCACTTCCTTGCGGCCGCCGTGGACCCAGCTGTCAGTCTCTCCACGTATAGTACTCTTCCGATGGAAGTCGTTTCTTGACCACCTTGACCACGCCGCACCGAGAGCACCACGGCGGTGGACGACGGCGAGGCCTAGGAAGGGGATGACGCGGAATCGGAGAAGGCGCGGCAGTGGAAGCCCGTGCAGAGAGGAGTACGAGGGTTCACTGGTTCGGCTGTGGTATGAGGCTACCGCCGCAGAATAACAGGGGGTGTGGGTGAGTAGAGGGATGGCCTGGCCAGCGGTGGGGGTAGTAGGGGGCGGTGAGGCCTCCGCGGCAGCACAGCCGGCCATGAGAGGCAGGAGCAGGCGGCACGACCGGCGCTGCTTTGGGTGGCTGGAGCAAGAAGACCAGAGGTTGAAGAAGCACTACAGCCATTGGATGGACATCGTACGGTCACTGGATCTAGAATCGTTCATATATTGACTAAGTTGACAAAGCCCTCCGTCCCCATCAACTTAGTAGGCCCACAAGTCAGCCTCCCACTATGGTGGGTCCCAGCTGGCAAGGGGTATTCATTTTTTGTGCGCAATAAGAAGGCACTTCCTTGCGTGCGAAGATATAGTTGGTGGGTCTGACCTGTCAGCGGAGGGAAAAAAATTCATGAAATACAAAGGCCCTTTCGGCGGGTCCCAGATGTCAGGTGGAGGAATCATTATTTTGCGCGTAATAAGGAGGCATTTCCTTGTGTGTGGCCGTGGACCCAGCTGTCAGCCTCTCCACGTACAGTCCACTTCCGATCGATGTCGTTCATTGACCACGTTGACCACGCCATGCCGAGAGCACCAGGGTGGTGGACGATAGCAAGGCCTACGAAGGTAACGACACGGAGCCGGGCAAGACACGGTAGTGGCTGCCCATGCGGTGGAGAGTATGAGGGTTGACTGGTTCGGCTGCCATCGCCAAAAAATAACAGGAGGTGTGGGTGAGTAGATGGATAGACAGGCCAGAGATGCAAGTATGACTGGGCCGTGAGGCCTGCCCGGCAGCACAGCCGTCCATGGGAGGCGGGAGCAGGCGGTTCCGACAGTGCTGGTTTGGGCGGCTGGGGCAGGAAGATCACAGACTGAAGAAGCACAATTGTCGTTAGATTGACATCTAACGGTCTGGTGCTGGTAGAGTCGATTGTTGACTAAGTTTCTTTTTTGAGAAACCTTATGTACACGTGAACTTAGTAGGCCCACAAGTCAGCCTCCAAATCTGTGGCAGACAACATAGAGCCCATTTGCTATTTTTTAATAATTTGCAGCCCATTTGCTAATTCTTAAGTAATTTATTACAGCCCATTTTCTGCCCAGGACCACGGTCAAAAAGTTCAACCTTATTTTGCATATTTCCGTGGAGTCTGAACTGTTGTAATCCCGAAATGATAAACATTTTTTAAGAACTTATTGATTTGCCAAAAAAATCTTTTTGTTTTTGTAAGCAAATAAGACGTGGGACAATTAAGTTGGTTTAAGGGAAAACCAGTGGTAAAAAAATCAGCGCTGGGAGGGAAAACAACAACAAAAATAAGGATGTGAATATGAAAAGGGAATTTTATGTATTTTCAATATAATGATACGTGTATATGAACAGTAAAACTATAGGTAGAGATTAGAAAACGGATGTAGGACATGCGTTTCAAGAGGAAAATAGAAATGGGTTGTGTGTTTGATTCAGTAAAAAAACTGCCTGCGGTTGTTGTAAGACAAAATATAACTAATGCTGGCGGGCCAGAGGCTAGTAGATACCTGTTGGATCTTTGTGCCCCGTTGTCGTCATGGGCTGGGCCTGTTAAAAACAAAATCAAGCCTGGGCAGTCTATAGCCCAGTTGAAACTTGCTCGACCTGAAAAAACAATATACATGCTCAATAAACGAGAGAATTCTGCAAGTACAGACTGATAACTGGGATGCAGCAGGGATACTATTTTTTCATCGTGATAATAAGTGCATGCACTTGTTTCAAAAAAATTGGAGAACTGTGAATTCGAACGGCAGGTGCTTATGCTACCCATCAAATAAAAATCAGGTGCCTGAAAATTCGTTTCGAAACAAATGATTCAGCTTTATATCCGCATCGACCCTCGGCATGATGGTTGGAAGCAAATGCAAGTTCATACCAAAAGATTGTTAACAACAATACCAACTTGCGGGCGACAAGGTAGTACAAGTAACAATACCAAACTAACTTATAATCTTTTTACTCCTGGCCCTAGTGTTTGTCTGGTAGAAAATCTTGCAGAGGACTAGCTCCCGCTCCTTCTCTTGCTCCAGGTCCCCGAGGTGGTACTGGTGCATCACCCAGTTGGTCCTCTGCTGGTCGAAGTTCTTGTTGGTGTGCAGCACCAGAACCTTTTTGCTGCCCGTCTGCCGGCCGTTGACCATCACCGGCAAGGTATTGCCGGTATTGGGCCACATCACGTGCGTGCTGCACTCCGACTGTATCTTGCAACGCATCCACGTGCCCCTTTTGAACGCCCTGGAATTGCGCTAGAAGAAATGCTTGCTTAGGCCACTCAATGTGATACCTGCAGTATTGTCAAATACAGGTTTTAGTGTACGTAGTTGGCATTTTCATAACATCTTTGGCATGTTGCAGTCACTTGTTTCACTTTTTATTAACTGTCAAATTTTAATTGCTTCACCAAGTCTGTGTCTAAAACGAAAAATAGAGCTATAAACAAAGGAATATGTTTGTGCAAGTAGACGGTCGATCGGTGTCTTACCTGGAAGTTTCTCAGGATGGGTGTAGCATATGTCGTGCTCGCTGTCGATGGTTGGTATGAACAAATCGATGAGAGGGTGAGATCTCGCGCTGTCAGCACTCACTTTGGCCTCAAGGTGCTCGATCAGCTCCTGATTCGTGGGATCGAACTTGACGCCAGCCGGCAGCACCGGCCAATCCTTCTTCGACTTGCATCGGTTAATTCCAGTTATCTGGTACTCAATGTATGATCAATCGATGGTTTTAAGTGAATGATGAAAGATTTCGACAGATAAGTGGTACTCCAAATCTAAAGTCCAGAATACTCGAACACGTCGTCAGGATTCTTGTGTCACCTCACACGCAGTGTGTTGTAACATCAATTCAATGTGTGGACATGATGAATAATTTGACCGACGTATACTAGTACTGCTACTGTACTACTTACTAGTCGTATTTAGTATCACATTTTAACCATGGGTTTAACTAACAAGTGCGCACTAACAAGTACGCACTTGAAGCATAATTGATATATATAACCATGGGTTCATCTCCATCATCATTATCAGTACATCCTACGCAGGTGAGTTAGGATGCACTTGATCCTAGGAAGGTATCTATCCTTCAAACCAGAGGAGTGCTTCAAACTAACAACAGTACATTATATCCAACAAAAGAGGGTCGTGCTACAGCAGCAGAATACATGGCTCAGTCTAGATATCAGTACGAATCAAGTTGTGCATATTTGTTGTTGGCATGAACCACATCGCTGCATGTCGAGTTTGCAAAAGCCATCCATCGCATGGAAGCTTGATGCCTTTCACACACTGAAGATTATCTGGCAACAAGCTGTGTCGGCGAATCTCTGGATATGGTGATTCATGAAACCCATGGTATGATGTGTAAACACAGTCCCCCCTGGCGAATGGAAGTTGCATAGCACGGTAATCATCGCCGGTGATATGATCGATGATTGGTTGGATGATCGGATAATTGAGTCCGGGGAACATGGAGTGGTTGCCGAGGCTGTAAACCCGCCTCCAGTTGAATACGCCTAGCCCAACGGAGCTAGGATCTTTCTCGAACATGAAGCAGCCATAGCCATCAATGTCACGAACGCCCCACGCATTGTACTGCATGTGGTTTGATGTAATGGTTTGGTCAATTTGGTACGTGTGAATGAGCATCAAATGACCACCGTCAGCTGAACGAGCGATAAACCACCACCCATCGGCTGGTATGATTCCAGGTCCTGGAATCATGAAGGCCAGCGCATTTGCGTCTGCTGCAACAATTCAAATTGGAGACCAAAAGGACAAAAATAAACAATCATGTTCAGAGTATGTGTGGAATTAAGATTATTATAACAGTGACATATATCATAGACAGAGAATTGCAATGCCGTGGTCATAATCATACCCCAAGTTAAAAAAATAAGCCAATGGCTTTCATATTTTAGCAATATGTCATGGTTCAAACATCATGTAACAATGAGAGGAAAACAGTTATGACAGAGCCTACTCATACTCTACCATAGCACTTACTACTACTGTTCTCATATCAACTCTAAGCAATAACATGCGTTGTTATAAAAATCTTGGAAATGAGAGTAACATATAGCAATCATGATGTTATGCTCATAATATCTGTTCTAACAATCATTAGATGCCAATTGTTCTCATATCAACTCTAACAATAACATGTGTGGTCATAAAAATCTAGGAAATGAGAGGAACATATAGCAATGATGTGATTATAGACATACTATCTATTCTAAATTTGTAACAATGAACAGGCAGTCGTATTTATAAGGTAAAGATGATATGAGATAGAACAATTACACGACGATAGATTCCACCAGTATAGGCAGCCAATCTATGCGTCGACCGCGTAAACGATGCCATCATGCACTATAGCATCAGACAGAAATGTTGCCTCAACAGGATTGATGATGAGCCATAACCATGTATGGCGACCGGATTCCAGATAGATTAATCCCATGTCAAACAAGGCAATGAGCTTGTAATCCATGTAGTCTTCTGATGGTGTGGGCACTTCGTAGATTACAACTTTCAGCAGACAGAGGTCGAGCCAAAAGCTTGACGCGTCTCGTGCGTAGTAGGCATGAGTGTCCAGCAGGCCACGACGCTCGATGGAGGCGGTATCCAACGATGGAAGGGTGATCTCTCGCTGGGTGTAGATATCCACGAGACGCCACGGACTATCGGATTGGTGGATGAGGACGATCCAGTTGGCCTTCATGCCTGCCCAGTAGTGGCCGCGCATGAAGGACGGGTGGACGGGTAGTGGTAGCATGTCGAGGGGCACCACGGCAACCTCCGTAGGATCGTCAAGTCGGTGTCTGGGCCACCTGCGAGGATCGGGCATCAGCAAGCAGGGTGTCTTGAAAAGAGTTGGCCGGTTGCAGACGAGTAGACAGTACAAAGACACCGAGCATGCGGCCAGATGGACGGTGATGAGTAGGTCCATACGATTACAGATCTGCTCCAAGAGAACATCGGGGAGGGAATTCCAATCGCGGCTCTGCGTGTCAATCGGTTCTGCCATTAGGGTTTTCGGTGCCTGCAAGCCAGCGAGGAAGTGGATTCGGGCGGGCGAGCGAAGAAGCTTCTCCTCGTGTGGCCGAGTAGTGAGCGGGGGGATATGGTATGCGCGAGCTACCAAGGAAGATGGAACGGGCGGGAGAGCAGTGAGCGGGGGTAAATGGTGTGCGGACGATGATGGGAAGAGAGGAGGAAGAAGAAGAGAGGAGGAAGAAGAGTGGAAGACGGGGAAGAAAATGCAATAATCTCAATTGTACTAGTACTACTACCAGGATATACCGTCCTTCGGAGTGTAAATAGTTACACCGATGACATGTGGGTCTACCACAAGAGGGCCCATATGTCAGTTAATGGTGGACAGAGGTGTGTAGGCGTATTTGCGGAAGCGTGCTCTACTGGCAAACATGATGGCAGTACTGGGTAAGGCTGATTTAGTAACACCAACACGCTGGTTCAGCTTATTAATTAAGTGTCCCATCTGCTGCAGCGTGTATTGTCACTTCACTGCGAAGACTAGTTGAATAGTTCTCTCTGACCGAGATGGAGAATAATGGATCACGAAGACTTCCTTTCTACAATATCCCTATGCCTCTACGCTCACTTCACTCATTTTGCTCCGTACGTAGTCACTTGTTGAAATCTCTAGAAATACAATACTCCAGGGTTGTTTGGTTCTAGGCCTAGGAGTGCCACACTTTGCCATACAATGTTGCCAAACTTGCCTAAGGTTAGTTCTTCAAAATGAGAGCCAAAAGTTGGCAAGCCTAAGGGAATCTTGCCACACTTGTTGTGTGTATGTGATGTGGGACCATATTGTGGCTTGCCTAAGATGTTGCTTGAACCAAACACACAACTAAGTTGGTCAAATTTTCCTAACCTTAAGCTTTGGCAAACTTAGTCTCAAACCAAACAACCCCTCCGTATTTGGGAATAGAGGGAGGCTTTTACTCCGTATTTGGGAACAGAGGGAGGCTTTTACTCCATATTTGGGAATAGAGGGAGTATCACCATATGGAAGGAACAGAGGAAGCTTGAAATATGAACATGTCAATGGGAGGGAGTAAGCCCCATGCATGCATGCATGCATGCATGCAACATGCAACACTCACACGTACACATGGACGCACGCAACACTCACGCACCCATGCGGCACACAGCACACGACGCAACACACAGGCTCACGCTCAAGTGCTCAACCTACTCCCTACGTCCGTGAAAGAATATACATTTAGAGATTTACACATTGACCACGGCATAATTAACGCCCAAAAGTAGCAGACTAAGGCTGGCCATAGTGGGAGTAACATAAGTAGTATCATGCACTTGGGACTCGTAAACATGCTTATGTGGCAGGCAATTAAAGAAGAAAGAGATGGTTATAGTAACATAGGTAGATATCATAACATAATAAATGTGATGCTACTATGTGTCATGCATGGCAATAAATGAGACCACCTATGATACTAATCTATGATACTATGCACTATAGAAGTAGTAACATAGACTAGTAACATATGCATGTTACTAATCTAAGTTACTCCCCACTATGACCAGCCTTAGTCAATCAATATCAATTTATGTGTGCATGCGACCATTGAGAGAAGAAGATTAAATGAAGGCCGTTGCATGCTGTAATTAAGGATAGACATGTAGCCTATACCTAGAGCACAAGTTGGTGCATTAGTCAATCAATATCGATTTAGATTAAAGGCTAAATGCATTGGAAGTGTAGATGTATTACACTCTTTGTT
Source organism: Triticum timopheevii (assembly GCA_963921465.1). NCBI lineage: Eukaryota > Viridiplantae > Streptophyta > Magnoliopsida > Poales > Poaceae > Triticum > Triticum timopheevii. Next base: position 270,524,949 of record OY997262.1, on the reverse strand, counting down.
TTTTAGCCGATGTACACTCTTTGTTGGAAGACCGAGGGAGTACACATGCATGCACTCACATACGCAGCCAGTGTGGTTGACTCGCAAGGGTTGGACTCCTGTCGTGCCTGTGTAAAGTTTTGTTTAACTGATTTCTTTGCTCTGCCAACTGACAGGTGGGACCTAGAAACCAGGTGACAATTTAAGCAGTCAACAAAGTGCCACGTCGACTATGTGGCCGGTTAGTAGGGTGCAATACGGTGTTGTACGATGAGCTAGTGATCGTATAATCACCGCAAAACTATATAGTGACCATAAAGAGCGTATTGTTACATACGTTGACCGCCAGTGTATTTTTTTTGTTTCAAATTAAGCCATATTAACCGGAAAGGACGCAGTACGGACTAGTACTAGTATTGCTTTGATGTGTCCCATCAACTCGCTGAACGAGGAGAAGCTTTCTTACTACACCTCTCCCTCGCCCATGCGCGCGGTGGTTCGCAGGATGAGGAGAGGGTTTTGACTACAGCGCCCTCTCCCTCTCCCTCTCCCTCTCCCTCGCCCTCGCCCTCGCGGTGGACGTGCAGCAGTTCAATCGGTGTCAGATTTCCAGAAGTATATTATACTGTAGTATCATCATTGTTGGACCTTCCGAAGAGGCAAAGATCCAAGTGCATGGTTCACACGAGTACAAACTGTTGAACCTCCCGAAGAGGCAAAGAGCCAAGCGCAAGGTTTTATAGGAGTTGTCGTCCTAGTAGGAGTGTACTACAACTATGGCGAAGGATGCTAATGTATGATGCCGCCACGTCACATATATCCAAAGTTGTGCCACCTTTTTTCTCAAAGAGCGTGTTGGAGCCCATGCAACAACCACACAAGTTGCCCGTACACATAACACATTTACTAGTAATAAATTCTAAAGGACAAATCTCAGTATTCCACACAAGTTCATCTCCAATTCATGTGATAAATTTGTGCACGACTAGTCTACATATATTCACAGCGCTATCGTTCACAATTTATCGTACTCCACTTAGACGTTATAGATGGGCTACATGTCCTCCTCCAGGTTCCAGTCCCAGGTGTTCTTCATGGATGGCACGATCCATAGAGGTGGGCAACGGGAATCACTGACGCAGCTTTCTAGTCCGGTTCCACACGATGAAGACTCATCCAAGCTGAAGCGGCATAAATCAGGGATAGCGTGTCACAGCATGTCATTCATCTGGCGGTGTGCACTGAAGACACAACCATGCTTCATGAACCGCAGGCCTTCCGTGTCGTGCACAGAAGGTGGCATCCGCTTCACAATGGGGTAGCTGTCCCCAATGAAAAGCAAGTACTCTCCAAGAGTCGGCACCCACGTAGCATCATGGGGGTCGAACTCGGCGCCGTTCATCTGGTACACGCGGCATCTCAGATTTGGACACATGGTCACGTACCAAGGTCCCTGCATAATAATGTTGTGCTCAAATATGGCGGTCAGTAATACTGTGCAGCAAATAGTACTACTCCGGTATAGAGGAGGTAAAATAACCGGCTTGTTATATACAGCCACTCTTGGCTACATGGATGAGATAGTAAGACATGGAAAAACAAAAATGGTGCAGCTAGTGGGTTCAAGTCTTCAAGGGCCTAGCTAGCTATACGCGTCCTCCAAGGTAAAAAGGTACTCCTACTAGTACTAGTAAGTACTAGTACAACAATTAAAGAGAAGGCGAGAGGGTTAAAAGATAGAATACCTGGGTAGATGGTGACGGTCCGATCGTGGTAGATTGTGTGACCAGTTGCACATCAGTGGTACCATGGGTAACGACTGCTAAGATAGTTGACCCCAACATGCCAAAGTCAGCAACAAGGTTCCAGGTTAGACCGAATCGTGGATGCAAATGCACATCCAGGATCGGCGATCTTATTTTGATTGGGGGATGACTGGTCCCTACAAAATAATGGAGTACCGTTAGGGATGCAAATGATGGTTTGTGCATTCCGTTTGTAATCTCCCGTACCGTAGGATGGCAACCAGATGAAACAAGTCCCCTGGCTTGCCACCGTGAAGATGCGGCCTAGATGGTGCACAGCGTCTTCAAACGTGTAGGGGTACAAATCTGCCGCCGCCAACATGCACCAGCCTCTGCCGTTACTGCCTCTTCCATTGATGGCAATCCTTATGTCGAACACCGCGATAAGATAGTAATCATTGTAGCCACGTCGCTTTGTTGGCGGGTCCGCAATTGCTATCTTCTTCAATCTCATGTAGGCATCATCATACGTATTCAAGCCCAGCCAGTCCGGAAGGCCGATCCCAATGGTGGAGAAGGGGTCTACCGGAATGGCCGCACTGTTGTGGATGTTGTGCAAAATGATGGTGGTATCCGGCCGGAGGTATGCAAGCCAATCTTCGTTGGCACTGACCTAGACCTATATATAAGACGGTGGGCAGCAGAGAAATTACGGGATGGAAATGGAATAACTAAGTACTACATGATAAACTCCATTACTGACCTGCTCATCGGACAAAATCCGACTACCTCTCAACGTCGGCAACTCTAGCGGAGTCAACGTGCAACCATGGCCAGGGAGCGGTGGACTGTTCGAAGGATTGTCCCATAGAAGAACCTTCTCCTTGAGGATGCATGGAAGACGAACAAGCATGGCCTTTTCCCAAGCCTGTTTAAGCACCGTCTTGAAAAAGTTGGTGCAGGAAGCACCAAGTCTTGCGGCGGTGAGGACGTCGGAGCGGCGTGCGATTTCTCCTAGAGGATCGTCGTCCAAGGTCTCCCAGCCCCGACGAGGAGGAGAACCGCCTGGCGAATCCATGGGAGCAGCGACGAACTGCCTTCTCTTTGGGGGGAGGGGAACTGGCGAGGAGGAGATAAGAGCGTAGTAACCGCAGGGCCTCGTCCCTTCCAACTGTAGATCGTTCCTTCGCAAAGGGGTGAGGCCATTATTTACTAGTACTAGTACTAGCATTATGGGACATTATGGGAGTGCATTATATTGTAAATAATAGCACTAGTAAGAAATTTTTGGCACTAGGTAGTAGTTTTTGCCATGGATTAAGAAATTTTGGGTATGTTTTTGCTATTTTTTGTACACGCCAACTAGCGTCAAAAAACGTCTTACATTATGTGACGGAGGAGTACGTACTCGTATAGTAGCAGTACTAGTACTACTTTTTCTCAACTAGTAGTGCGGTGTACTATACTTCTAGTCTAGTCTAGTATAGTGCACCAGTTTTGAACTCTTGAATCTCAGGGCCAAGGAGCTACACAGTTGGAAGTGGAGGGTACTACTGTTCTCTAGAACCATCGCTATACTATCAATGTAGGGAAGGTACACCTGCGTAGTGGCCTAGTGGGTACTCTCAGTGCTCTATTCAGCCGCCCCTCTCACGTAGCTGGCCTACTCAGCCGCTCCTCTCACGCACACACTAGCAGCCTGTTTATCAGCGACGGTTACTGCGGGGGCAGAACATTTGAGTTATTTGATACAGCGAGACTAGGCTTTTCGCTTCCATTTGTGGAGGTGTAATGGATCTCGTCGAACTTTGTTAGTAGTTCCTTGTTTAAGAATGAGATGAAGCAAAGCTTTTGCCTCCATTTCAAAAAAAACACGTCAAGAGGAATTTCTTTTATAGTAGAGCCGATAATGGAGTGAAGTCCATGCGTGCAACGCCACAAGCTACAGAGTAGTAGTAGAACATTTTACGTACAGAGCCATATTGCACAGTTCCCAATGATCCGCCAGGATTTTCCGGCTCCTCGGGCTTAATTGGGAGGCGCTAGTTTAAATATGCTACTAGCTGATGAGGAAGCTGCAAGCGAGGTGCAGCTAGGGCGAGCACGCGAGCCATGAGATGCTAGGAAGGAAAACCCGTTCACGTGGCTAGGCAATCCAGTGCACCCAGATTGTGGTGCCGCACGTTCGTTTGACTTCCAAACTCAGGCCCTGTTTGGTTCATAAGTCCTAGGACTTTTTCTAGTCCCTAGTCCCTAAAAAGTTCCTCCCTGTTCGTTTCCAGGGACTAAAAAGTCCCTAGTCCCTCCCTAGAGGTTATAAAATGACCATGTTATCCCTAGTATACAGAAAAATAACAACCAAACAACACCATGGAGCGGCGGGGCAATGGGTGCAGGGAGGGCATTGTTAGAAAAGTCCCAAAAAGTCCCAAAAAAGACTCTCCTTGAGAGTCTTCTTCATTTAGTCCCAAAAAGCAACTTTTAGTCCCTAGTAGTCCCTCCTGTTTGGTTAAAAAGTCTTTAAGAGGGACTTTTTCTAGTCCCTAAACCAAAAAGTCCCTGAAAACAAATACCCCTTCAAACTACCCGTGTAAAACAAAAAGGCCGCAGTGCGTTCGGCCGGGATCGAACCCACAAAATGAGGTAGTACTCGTTGGAGTACACTCCTGCGACCACCAGTAGTACTCGTTGGAGTACAATGCAATCTAGAATCGCCTTTTGTCGCCAATAGTACATTGTTCCTTACAAGAAACCCCTAATAATGCAAGAAACCACTAATAATGCTAAGAAACTACTACCACTTGCATACGTGGCAGACTTAAGATAAGACTACCTTATCAACCATCGTACATGCTCTTACCAACCAGCCCTACCAAGAAACGACTAGTCGACTACTCTACAAAGTGCTGTTATAAGCACGTTTCAACCCATGGCCCTGTTTGGATACATTTGTTGTCAATCTAACCCTGCCATCCAAACACCACTTTGGTTAGAGTTAGTTCCGGGTTAGAATCTAACTCTAACCTCTGACAGGGCCCATGTCGCCTATTAAGTCAACGCCTTCTATTTGACCGGGCGTTATGACTTGTGGGACCTACATGTCAGTCTGCACAAAAATCCCCGAGTGACCTCCTACCTCCGGCCCGTCCACCTAGTCATCCTCAGCCATGGTACGCAGCTACAGCCGCCGGCAGAAGGAGAGGTCAAAACCGCTAGCGGTGCGGAGCCCATCTTGCGGCAGCCTGGATGCCAGCTTCGTCCGGCGCTCGCGGCCGCTAGCTAGCCAAGATAGCTCCGTCCAGCTGCTTGTCTGCGAGGTTTGCTAGCTAGATTGGCACGGTGGCGCGGCTCGCGCGTGCCGCGCTAAGGACAGCCATCTGGCTCGAGAAAAGGCCAGCGCGGCAACTTGCTCGCTTGTGAGTCATGCTCGGGCCAGCCTGTCAACCCGTGTGGAGGCCAGCACGGCGTCCGGCCCATCCGACGGAGCGGCGGCCAACTTGCTCATCACCGGCGCCACCGATGAACATGCATCAGTACTGTTTGAAGTAATGTTTAGGAAAGATAATGATTTGAGGGGGAATAACAGGATAGAAGGTCAGATGTGGGTCCCTCGTGTCAACGGTCAAACAAAATGTGTTGGTTTAAGCTGCCTCATCAGCACGGACGTGTGGGCCAACCCTGTCACACATGGGTTTAAACGAACCTAATTGGTAGGAGTACTAGGTAGTAGTTTTTTGCGTGGATTAAGAAATTTTGGGTATTTTTTTGCTATTTTTTGTACAATAGATTCTTCCTAGGGCTGGTTGAAAGTGGTAGTTTTTTGTTAAATACTCTACATATTGTAAGTAGGAGTGAAAGTTAAGCTTTGGAAGCCAATAAGCAAGGCTAGTTACGTAGTGCATATGTGTACATGATTGAAAGTAAATATCAACCATGAGTGACTAATATCTTGATGGAAAACTCGAAACTATGGAATACTAGGAAAAAAATTGCATGGTTGGAAATACTAGCAATGTTCATGTGCGTTGCAACAAATCATAATTAGAATAATACTTATTCACAAACTTGATACAAAGCACTCTAATTTTGATATACATATATCACTAGAGATATATTATGTTTCAATTAGAATATATTCCTTGGGCTGTTTTGGTGAGGTCAGGGAGGGATGTGGTTGGTTTTAAGATACTAATTATGGGTTTTTCTGCAAATTGGTAGACAAGTGGGATGTTGGTGAGAAAAGGCAACAACTTACCTCGCAGTCATTAGATGTAGATCTAATGGTCAGAAACAACGGATGGCAGACACACCATCATCACCAACTTAGTCTTCTGTAGGAGTACTAGCAAGATCCGTGCATTGCACGGAACATCAAGATGCATTTTTTATAAAACACTTGTTGTGATTGACCCATGCGGGAGTAATCCCATGTGTAAAAACTAATGATATCTCGAGAAATATGAGATAAGGTGAAGAGGAGTGGGGCGTGGTGGTGATTGTTGGTCGGACTGAGCGGAGGCATGGGGATTGACGACGTCGGCAGCGGCCACCGAGCCAGTTTGTTCTAGAGGCTTCCTTTCTTAATTGCTCAACAATGAGGTTGTTGGAGATAAGTATGAACGAGGGAAGGCCTTGTCTGCAAATGTGGAGAGGGGTGCGGGTATCTTTTAGTTTAATTTCCATCCGCCAGATATAGATCGGACGATCTATATTGCAAGATGGCACGCGTACCATCATCACCAACTCGGTTTTTTATAAGAGAGAAATATAAGTATGGAGATACAAACGTATTATCGATACTTGTTTCCGTAAACTAGCATCTACATTCTATTCAACGCCTCAGCATGTGGGGCCTTCAATGACTTCTCGACTGTGTAAAACAAAGGTTTTCCCGTCGCCGATAAGGAGGGGGTGATAGCGGCGCGCTTTTTGGCTTGCTCTAGTCCTAGTAGTCATACTAGGTGGTCTAAGAATGTGTAGATTTATTCTTTTTAACGTCCCATGTTTGCCGTACTGCCACGACTGTTGATGAATAGACGGTAAGTTATTCATGGGGAAACCCTTGTTGAGCGTGTTTGAGAGAGAGAGAGAGAGATAGTGTGCGTGCGTGATATGTCTAGAGACTGAGGCAATGATAACAGATTCTTTGTGTCTATGTGTGTGGAGGATAGAAAGAGAAATGTACATGGGGCTTTGTGTTGTGTACCGTGGAGACACATATACATAATTAGAGAGTGAGTGTGTGAGATACACATGTGGACATGGGGAGAGATGAGGATCCAGATAAATGGGTGTTTGTGGGTGTATGTGTGTGTTTGTGCACGCGTTTGTGTGTGAGAGGGAGTGTGTGTATGTGGAGTATAGAGACCACTATTGATGTAAACCTAGTATAAGGGAAGGGGGAATGATGTGACATGTGTAGTAGCGGGATAGCATGGGTGCGGGCAGGGGAGCAGACTATTTGGAAGAGACATCGAGTGTGTGTGGGAGAGGGGTGAGAGAGAGAGATAGAGAGCTAGCGACAGAGAGAGAGAGAGAGAGAGAGAGAGAGGAAGAGAGGGGGCGAGAGGGGTCGTTTGTGTCTATAAATGGCGTATAGATAGGGAGACAATGTTGATGTTGTTCGAAATTGGCCTATGTACGGAGACGCAAGGGAAGCAAGCCATCGTGTGTGTGATAGGGACATCATGAGAGATCTAGAATAGATGGTGTAGAGAACAATGTGCGAGATCGAGAATGATGATATATTAGGGAGCTATGGAAAGAGTCACGACATATATGTATACAGGGAAGGAGCTGGGTGGGTGCGCATGTGGGAGAGATAGAAAGAGGAGAGTGGTGCACAAGGAGACAATGTGTGCTTGTTTGCAGTGGGGGTGGTGTGTGAGGTGAGTGTGCGAGAACAACATAACTAGGGAGATAGACGTTTGGGGGCGATGTTTTGTGTGTATGGGAAAGATACACTCTACATAGTGTGTATGCTTGAGAAAGAGAGATGTAGGGAGACCTAGAGAGTGGGGGAAGAGATGTGTGCATGCCCAAGAGACAAAGTGATAGAGACCTATATTGGGATCAGGACTTTAGAAGAGAGAGGGGTGTTAGTGTGCTCGTGTGTTGGTGTTTGGGGGAGAGAATGACTTCTGTGTGTGGGGGGCGAGGGGGGGTTGGCTTCAGACAAAGAGTGAGGTGTCTATATTTGAGGGACTTTAGCTTAATTGAGATATACATGGTCAATAGTGTGTGCACTCATGGTTGATGAATTTGTTTTACAGTTTTGACTATGAGATAATGATACTTCTGAACATGCGTGATATACCTTGACATACCAGAATTACAAACCTAAGATTGGAATTTTGGAATTCGACTCCATCATTAGCTTTTGTAATTCATTTAAACGGAGGTACATTTTTAAGCCGGGATTTCGTGATTTCAAATTCATATATCAAACCTAGAGATATACACATACGGGCATGTTCAAACTTTATAATCATCCACTTTATTCATACACATACACATTTTTGCTTCTGTCATCATATTTAGGATAAACACATTTGTAATTTCATTTGAATTGGACCGTATGATGGTATTTGCTCGTAGTAGCTCAATGATCCATATTTGAATTGAATGGACAATCTAAGTTTCGAGTTGGAGACATTGATTTTCAAAACTTGCACTTTTTTTGCGTGCAAAACAAACAAATTATCGGCCATGATATCATAGTTGGCCGTACAAGAGCAGAATATAATTTCAGGCACCAAAAGCTTTCAAAATTCCCGCTCACATCGAAATATCTCGCGCCCCAAAGTTTAGTCTTGCGATATTCCTGTTTTACCCCTGCCACATGAACGGAAAAGGGCTGCTTTGGTAACTCCATTGTTTTCCCCTCTTTGCCCCCAAGATTCTTCCCCACAGCCCCTCCCCTTCCCCTCCCCGACCCCCCCCCCCACACACACACACACCCAACAACGGCAAGCCGCCGAATCTAGTCCTCAGCCGCAGCGGTGGACCTCACACCCCGCCGGATCTACCTTCCGCACCTTGGAATCCCCAACTACCAACTCACCACTTCACCGGAGCCACTTCAGCGACTGGCTTGTCCACCGCTCCAGATCTCCTTGACCGCCATCATGGTCCACCGCACCGGATCTGCTTAACTGGCGCCCTCGTCCACCATAGTGTAGGCCCTTCACTGACTCCCTCGTCCGCCCCTTCGATGGCCCTTCATACAAGCCCTCGTCCGCCGCAAGAGATCCACCTCACCGAAAGCACTGTACAATGTGCCCGCCGAAGCCATGGTCCACTACACCGGACCCGCTCCATGGATGCCATATTCAACTCCACCGGCCCTGCTTTACCAACGTCACAGCCTCATCAGGTTATTTCGATTTGTACTCCTTCGGTTCTTCTCTTTATCGTGCAACTCACTTACCACAGATGAGCTTTCTTGTATGTCGACAGGCGCCGCAACCGTAGCACCGGAGCCGCTTCAGCGACAGTGACAGCCAGCCCAAACTCAACGGCAACACGAGCACCATCGACGATCCTTATCTATCAAGTATGACAATGATACCCATACGCCGCCGAGAATCAGGTACTGTTATCCAACGGCCGGCGCCTACATTCACTTTCTTAGCATAAGCACCGCACCTTTGAATTTCTTCAGGGCATCATTCAGTTTTTCATTAGACGTGTTATTCTGCTTGCACCTGTTGGGCCATACTTCAGGCAGTGAACATGTTACATGTGCTAAATTACATACCAATGCACATATAGTTAATATGCTTTAGTTTTGTCCTAAGTATTATTGTACTTCCTAGATATCACTGCCTACTATTTTACTTCCTGAATGCTATATTTATGATAATGGTGTCTGATGCCACCTGTTGGTTCCATCAGACTGCTTAATGTTCTCTATGCTTAATTACACATCAGCAAACTAGCATGTGGTTCCGCTGCTTTTTGTTCATTTTACCCTACATTTTCTGATGCTAGCTATTACATCACTGCTCCGAGCCTCTGTTCATTACTTGTTTGTGTGTTCTTGATCTTCCCAAGTTGCATGACTAATTTGATGCTTCTATTAATTATGAAGCTGCCAACCCCATCAAGCAAATTTTTTGTTCTTTGGGGGCTGGCACCTCGAACAAGCATAAAAATAGAGGGAAGCAGATATATTATCGTGTATACACACACCCTTATTTCATTAGTTTAGATGAATCATTGATGACCAATTGGGACCAGTGCATGCAATTAAAATTAATTTTACCTAAATAGAGGGTGCAGAATAAACTACAACAACTAGATTTGCAACCACGGGATGCTGACGATATCTTCAAAGAACATTGCAATAGCAGCAAGGCTTCACAACAACATATGGTAAGCTAGTGTGTTTTAGTACATGTGAAATGTAATGTGAGTGGGCTGCTTTCTTGGCTTGTGCCCTCAACCTGTAATCCTACAGAATTACAAATAGTTCAGTTGTCTACTTTGTTGTATTGCTTGATTCGAATGCTTGTTTGTTGTTACGCTATACCTGAGTTGGCCAATATGTCAGTAGTGCCTGTTGTACTATCGTAAAGAAATGCATGGATCGTTCATTTGAGTCCTTAACTTTTCCTCTCAACTTCATCACAAGACTGTCTTCATAGTTTATATGAGGCCACATTGTTAAGTGCTTTCTCAGATTATTTCAACTGCTTAGATGCCTTGGCAACTTAAATATAGCGGTGGTACACTCCCTTTCAACTAGGGATGTCAACTGGGTCCCGTTTAATCCCGATTAAAGTCCACTAGTGGTATGATAGTTCAAAAGAGTTTTTGCTTTTTGAGGAAAATGAACTAGGGAGCTAGCAAAAACTAACTAGATGGGACTGGCCGATGTTGTTTATTTGCCACTTACATCCCTAGTTTCATCTTACCATTTTAATTTCTTTTCGGCTGATGTTGCTTCGAACAATTTAAATATAACTTGCCATGCTCGGCAATAATTCATATGTTGTTTACCATGTAAGCTTACTGCCTGGATCATACGATAACTATCTCTTACTTATGTCCAGCGGAAACCTTTCAGGATGCTGTTCACAATAGGACACAATGTACAACCCCAGAATCTATTTGTGGAAGCAGTGCGCCATCCATGTTACCAGATGGTAGCAGTTAAGAGGCAACACCGCCACAGAGCAGTCTGAGCACAGATATTATAGTGCTTGAGGCTCTACTAGAGGCAGAAAGAGATGGTGTGGCTGCCATGAATGAGGTAATCTTTATCTTGCGGCTAGAAATTGTGGAATTAGCGGCACGCATTATGCAAGCAACCCAAGAATTGGAGGAAGTAAGAATGTTTCATTTGAAGACGGAGGAGGTCCTGCTGTTTCTGCTATCTGAAGCCCAGGGTAATCCCGGTTCTTCTTTAGATACCAGTTGAAATTGTCATTAGATTATTGTACTTGCATGTTGTGTCATGTCTCTGAATGGACTATGTTGCAAGACCCCCTATGTTGTCCATGTTTTGTAATGATCCGAATTTTTTAGGCGAGGTAATCTCAGTACTTGTATGATTGACGTAAGGTGAACTATTTTTCGTGTGAGCATATTGTATTGGATGAAATAACTATTTGACTCAAAGTGTATCCAACCTACTGAATTTGAAGATCATGACATTTCTAAATCATAATCATATATAAATGTGGAATAAATCTTTGTTGTGGTTTTGAAGAAATAAATACAAAACGTAGAATTATATGTGGATATTCGTAATCGAATACAAATTGGATTTGAATTTAGTTTGCCAGGCCCCAGGGCAAACGTGAATGCTAATTCTCCCAAGTTTTGAACGAAGCGGCTAAACACCCACTATAATTTGTGGGTTGCCCAAGTGTTTGCGAGATGGAAATTATTGTCTACCCCTGACACTTGACATCCTTATCGACCGGATTTACACTGATGTCGATAGGGGTAGACTAGTAACTTCAATCAGATGTGACACGACGGCCTCTGAGCCCATCCAGACACGGTGGGCGCCAGACGTGGGCGGCAAAACACATTTGATTCAAGCTCGTCCGAAATACATGTGTCTCTTCCTCCATTTCCCCATTCATACACGGTGGGCGGCAAAACAAACTCTCCTCGTCCGAAATCGATGTAGGCTAATATTTTAAATAGGGGCAGATGTGTAACTTCCCTCAGACGTGACACAACCGCCCTACCTATCAACCCCATTCATACACCGTGGGCGCCAACCGTGGGAGGCAAAACACCCTCTCCTCGCCCGAAATAGTTACCGGCAAATATTTGGGAGATGCGAGATTATCGTCCTATCCCCAACCGACGCGATGTTCAAAATTTTAAATGGGGGATAAGTTTGTAACTTTCCCACATTTCAGAGAAGCGCGTCCCAAAGTTTGAGATCCCCCCCCCCCCTCCATTTCCCCATTCATACATCGTCGGCGCCACGACAACCTCCCCACTGCGGCCAGCCTCCTCCATCCACCACCCCATCCTCCACCTTGCCGGAGCCGCTACCCCTACCCCGTCGTCCACTGCAAGAGATGGACGTCTCTCATCCACGATGCTGGACCAGGATCCTTTCATCGCGTCCTGTCGCTTCATCGGCGCCGTTGTCCACCTTGTCGTTGCCGCTCCTGCGACCGCCTCGTCCACGGGAACAGGATTTATCCCCCGACCCGGCTATTTGCCATCTAAAGTCTTCTTCCCTGCCGCCGACAGCCATCGCACCCGCAGCACCCTCAACCTATCAGCAGAGGCCTACATGGCGTCGCAAGAGAGGCGGTACTCTTCCATATGTGCTTAAGTTATTGATCTCACCCGGAAAATAGATTGTAATTTGTTTACTGTACTTTTCTTGTCCGTACCAAATCGTAGTGGCTAGTTGAAAGCAAACATTGGTTGCGAAGTAGCTTTGTCTGGTTTGCACCTTCAGATCCGCCATGGCACGGGCACTATACTCGTAAAGCTTATGGTTTCCCCTCTTTATATTCACTACCATCATCGTAGGTGCTTCGTGTCGTGCTAGCACTGCTCCTCAAGACCTCAACCCAAAGCTTACGTGTTGAAATACAAATCTGATATGATGCTCATATCACTAAAACAGAGAACATTTAATTGGTCACCAAATGTTCCTATATTCGCTTCGAAAAGCATGTGCGCCACCCACTGGTCCAGCTAGTTCCACTTTCCTAATTTTTCTCTTGATGCTTTGGGTTTTCCCCTTTTATCTACTCTACTATGATCTGCGTAGGTGCTTTCTGTCGTACTAGCATTACTCCACCCTTCAAGCTAAACAACACAACACTCAAAATTCAAAAGCTTATTTGTTCAAATATGATTGTGATATTATGTTGATATTAGTTAACAGACACATTTAATTGGTTAGCTAAAGGTCCCACTTGAGTTTCCAAATGCATGTCGCGACATATAGAGAGATAGCAGAATTGCATTTCTTTGTCACTTGTTGACTGTACTTTCTTGTCCATACCAAATCTTAGTTGTTATTTCAAAGCAAACATCGGTTGCTAACTACCCTTTGCATGGTTTGCAGCTTCAAATATGCCATCCCACTGCCACGGTCAACATTGTACTCATCATGCTTATGGTTTCCCCATTTTATGATAACCACGATCAGCCTACGTGGTTCGTGTCATAATAGCACTGCTCCACCCATCGAGCTAAACAAGCTTAGTTGTACAAATTCATATCTGATATTATGTTGATATTAGTAAAACTGAGAGATGTTTAATTGGTCAGCTAAATGTTCCTACTTTAGTTTCGAAATGCATGTGAGCCACATATGGAGAGACCGGGAAGAATAGTATTTCTCTATGTGCTCTGGTTCATCACGGGTGGCCAACCGACATTGTATTAAGACTTGTAATGTCTTCAATCTGCTTGCTCTTCTGCTCTTCTTTAAGATGATCCTCTTCTCTTGCGGTCGACTAGTCAGGTCGAGTTGTTCTCCCTTAGTATATTTTGAATCTGTCAGGTCAGGTCGACTTATTCTTCTTTACTGTATGTTGAAGCTGTCATCTGCGAAGTGTCATCACTTCTGGAGCTCTCATATTTTGAGTAGTAGGCCACATTATATTAATGCACACACCAAATTAAAGCATGCATGGCATCTCTTAAAAGAATTGCAGAGATAGCACAAAGGGGTTTACAGGGAGGCAGTATTGGATTAGAATCACTTCTGCATTACAAAGATAATCTCACTTGTTTTTATGTTTTCATGCATGTCAGATATTGAACATTATCAAAATGAATATGAGAATGGGCGCACGAGAGGAATATTGCGGGACAATCCACGGGCTAACAAACTTGGCATGGTGGAGGATGGCCTATCTTATTCACCCATCAAGGTGCTTGCTCTAACTTGGCAAGGTTGTATTGGTCGCACATATTTTGCATCTGACCTCTTGCATTACTTCTACTTTGTTACACCATCTGCTTAGTTTAAGCATCATATATGAGTATATGCCATACCTATCCATTTTTTGTACCTATTCCATGTGTCGTCACACTATGTTTTTCCAGTCAAATGTTGTTCTTTCGTGATAGATGTCCAAAAGGAAGAGGGTGAGTGCAGATCCTCAAGGACTACAAACTAGGTATTTGGAAAAGGTAGTGATACCTATTAAATCAAATAGATCAGCAGCCACAGAAAACACAGGCCCAACTGTACCACACTTTACCCCTACTCCAGTGGCCAAACCCCTATTAGAACTGCTGAGAGCCCAGGGTCAGGTACTGTCTATGATATCAATTCAAAATTTGAACTCCTAAATTTCTGCATCTGCCTTACCTTCTCTCTTTTATGAAAACTAACTTCAGATGAATCTCCTTGCTCAAAGGATCATACAATCTCACAACAATACTGGGCTCTGCATTGTTCTTGTCAGTACCTCTCTCCCTTTTTCCTTGTAACGATGTACTTAATTAATTGCTATTTGATTATGTATCATCAGTCTGCACCGGTGCTTCATTATCCTATGTTTATTCCAATATTATTTGATCTATATTTACTCTTTGCAAAATGTAGAATAATGGCAACGCTTATAAAGAATTTTATTTGGGGAATTTATTGAATGATCCTTCCATCAACATGGAGAAGGGCTTTGTCCAGCCCGTGTTAACATGTAATGTAAGTTCATCCTTCTCAAGCCTTCAAACTTTGTTCCGGTATAGATTTGGATAGGCATCATTTCCTCCACTGCTGTTTGCTTTGTTGTTTACATCTGATTGGATGTTTGCAACAACTACCAGTTTCAAATTGTAGTTGTAAAAACATGTTCCTTATGCAGAACAAATCCATTTATTTGCCTATATAATTGTGAAACATGTTACGTGTCTCCTTGTTTCTCTTTCAGAGTCGTATCTCTTATGCTAGGTAGAACTTTAGGGAAGACAGTGAACCAAACCATCTTGAGGATAGCGAGATGACCCCAAGGTCCTGTCTTGATGAAGACAGTGAGTTGAAGCTACTCACCAGCAGGTTTGAGACAACCTATGTGCAGTCGCTTTCTCAATCAGTTCAACTTCTTCAATATCAACTTAAAGCGGAAAGGCTTGCTTCAACTCAGCTCCGACTTGAAGTCAAAGATGTAATGAAGATGTCAGAGGACTGCCTTGCGCACCATCATGCCATACAGCTATGGGTGATGTATCTATCAATGACACAACTGAGGTCTAACCAGCTTGTTCGGCTGTTTGGGGGGCCTAACATGGCCAGGCCTAGTGCCTTCTGAAGTGCTCTCAGTTTTGTATATTCTTTTGTCGGCACGTTTATTTGCGCTGGTGGTGAACTTTGATGCCTAGTGGATGTAATATGTGTAATAGACGTGATAGCCTAGTGCAAGTTTGCTGCTTATTTATTTCCTTGTTGTCTTGTTTATTTGTTTGCTTGTAGTCAGTGCAGTTCTTTTTCCGCGGTTTGCTAGTGGCCGCAATAACCTATTTTGTAAAACTAGGCCACAACAACCATGGGCTACATATTTACTGTAGTGACATTGGGCCTTCTACGGGCCATAGAAACAATGGTCCTTCTACAGTCCGTAGAAACAACGGGCCTCCTACGGGCCGTAGAAACAATGGGCCTTCTACGGGTCGTAGAATCAATGGGCCCTTTACGGGCCGTATCATCAATGGGCCTTATACGGGTCGTATGATCGATTGGTCAAAAATGGGCCAATAATAGACCGCATTATGGTCGTAAACGGGCTAGAGTTGGAATCGTCCATTCATGGGCCGACCATAACGGGCCGTCGTTAATAGGCCGTATTTGATGACGCTATGAAAATGGCCCAACGTATTAACGGGCCACAAACGAGCCGACTGTAACCAGGGGCTGAATTTGGCCCACAAGCAGAAAATGGCAATAACGGGTCGTAAGTAACCGAATGCTGGAAATGAGCCCAAGAATAAATGGGCCCTGAGAAGGCCGAAAGATAACATGGGCTGGAAATGGCCCAACGGAATAACGGGCTATTAATGGGTTTAAAGTGATACATTGTTCATTACGGGCCAGTTTCACCACGGGCCGTTAATGGGTATAAAGCGATACACTGTTCATTACGGGCCTGTTTCACCACGGGTCGTTAATGGGCCAAGAGTTATAAAGGGCCTCATTTGGCCGAAAGACGTCATGGGCCGTACATGGGCCAGAAGTTAAAACGGACTGGAATGATATTGGACGGCCCAGATGATGCTACTGGGCCTAATTCAGATAGGTCGTAACGGGCCCTGTTGTAAATGGGCTATATGCGAACATGTCGTTAACAGGCTTTCCATGGGCCGGCCCGCCACCTTTTGACCAAGTCAAATGGGCCGGCCTTTTCACAGGAATGGGCCTCTGTTGGGCCGTGCCACGTGTCGACGTATCATAGGCGCCTTCTGTCCAATGAGTGGATGACATCTGTCTCGATGGTGAGCCGACACGTGTTTCCTCCAGTCAATGATGATTTTACACGTGGAAAATCCCCATTTGTCGGGGCTGTTAACGGGTTATCGGATCCAAAACCGGACCCGATAGCTTAACGGTGCTCCGTTACACTGGATGCCATGTCTCGGTCACCCAAGACGAAAGCACTTCTGGGACGTGCGATTTATCGTCATGGAAGTGGACACTTCCGTGATGATAATTTTGGTAATATCATGGAGCACTTCTACGACAGCACACGTATGACTATCTTGTTTCTGTCATAAAATCGTCATGGATATACATGCATGACAAAAAACGCGACCTACTATGACAAACACGTATCATCATGGAAGTGTATTTTTTTGTAGTGGATTCACGTTCGACCTTTCGGTCTTAGTGTTCCGAGGACATATCTAAATATGCTAGGCTCATCAAGTTTAACCTGAGTATTCTGCGTGTGCAAAACTGGCTTGCGCCCGTTGTATGTGAACGTAGAGCTTATCACACCCGATCATCACGTGGTGTCTCAGCACGAAGAACTGTAGCAATGGTGCATACTCAGGGAGAACACTTATACCTTGAAACTTAGTAAGGGATCATCTTATAATTCTACCACCATACTAAGCAAAATAAGATGCATAAAATATAAACATCACATGCAATCAAAATATGTGACATGATATGGCCATCATCATCTTGTGCTCATGATCTCCATCACCGAAGCATCGTCATGATCTCCATCGTCACCGGTGCGACACCTTGATCTCCATCGTAGCATCGTTGTCCTCTCGCCAACTATTGTTACTACGACTATCGCTACCACTTAGTGATAAAGTAAAACAATTACATGGCGATTGCATTGCATACAATAAAGTGACAACCATATGGCTCCTGCCAGTTGCCGATAACTTTGTTACAGAACATGATCATCTCATACAACAATTATATGACATCATGCCTTGACCATATCACATCACAGCAAGCCCTGCAAAAATAAGTTAGACGTCCTGTACATTGTTGTTGCAAGTTTTATGTGGCTGCTACGGGCTTCTAGCAAGAACCGTTCTTACCTACGCATCAAAACCACAACAATTTTTCATCAAGTGTGTTGTTTTAACCTTCAACAAGGACCGGGCGTAGCCACACTCGATTCAACTAAAGTTGGAGAAACAGACACTCACTAGCCACCTATGTGCAAAGCACGTCGGTAGAACCAGTCTCGCGTAAGTGTACGTGTAATGTCGGTCTGAGCCGCTTCATCCAACAATACTGCCGAATCAAAGTATGCCATGCTGGTAAGCAGTATGACTATTATCGCCCACAACTCTTTGTGTTCTACTCATGCATATAACATCTACGCATAGACCTGGCTCAGATGCCACTATTGGGGAACATGGTAATTTAAAAAATTCTCCTATGATCACACAAGATCTATCTAGGTGATGCACAGCAACGAGAGGGGAGAGTGTGTCCATGTACCCTCGTAGACCGAAAGAAGAAGTGTTTAGTTAACACGGTTGATGTAGTCGAACGTCTTCGCGATCCAACCGATCCAAATACCGAACATACGGCACCTCACGTTCAGCACACGTTCAGCTCATTGACGTCCCTCGTACTCTTGATCTAGTTGAGGCCGAGGGAGAGTTTCGTCAGCACGACAGTGTGGCGACGGTGATGATGAAGTTACCGGTGCAGGGCTTCGCCTAAGCACTACGACAAAATGACCGAGGTGTGTAAATGTGGAGCGGGGCACCGCACATGGCTAAAAGATCAACTTGTGTTGTTTGTTGTGCAATTGGGGTGTCCCCTGGCCACGTATATAAAGGAGGGAGGAAGAGAGGAGGCCGGCCAGGTTTGGGCGCGCCAGGGGGAGTCGGCCCCCCTTTTTTTCCTTTCTTCCACCGGAGGGAAAGGTAAGGGAGAGAGAGGGGGAGAAAAGAGGAGGGCCGGCCCCCTCCCCTAGTCCAATTCGGTTTGGGCAAGGGGCGGGGCGCCCCTCTCACGTGGCCCTTTCTCCTCTCCTCCAATAAGGCCCACTAGGCCCAATACTTCTCCCGGGGGGTCCGGTAACCTCCCGGTACTCCGGAAAAAATGCCCGAACCACTCGGAACCATTCCGATGTCCAAATGTAACCTTCCAATATATGAATCTTTACCTCTTGACCATTTTGAGACTCCTCATCATGTCCTTGATCTCATCCGGGACTCCGAACAAACTTCGGTACATCAAATCACATAACTCATAATACAAATCGTCATCGAACGTCAAGCATGCAGACCCTACGGGTTCGAGAACTATGTAGACATGACCGAGACACATCTCCGGTAAATAACCAATAGCAGAACCTGGATGCTCATATTGGCTCCTACATATTCTACGAAGATCTTTATCGGTCAAACCGCATAACAACATACGTTGTTCCCTTTGTCATCGGCATGTTACTTGCCTGAGATTCGATCGTCGGTATCATCATACCTAGTTCAGTTTTGTTACCGGCAAGTCTCTTTACTCGTTCCATAATACTTCATCCCGCAACTAACTCATTAATCACAATGCTTGCAACGCTTATAGTGAGGAGTATTACCGAGAGGGCCTAGAGATACCTCTCCGAAACACGGAGTGACAAATCCTAATCTCGATCTATGCCAACCCAACAAACACCTTCAGAGACACCTGTAGAGAACCTTTATAATCACCTTTTTACGTTGTGACGTTTGGTAGCACACAAAGTGTTCCTCCGGTATTCGGGAGTTGCATAATCTCATAGTCTCAGGAACTTGCATAAGTCATGAAGAAAGCAGTAGCAATGAAACTGACACGATCATAATGCTAAGCTAACGGATGGGTCATGTCCATCACCTCATTCTCCTAATGATGTGATCCCGTTCATCAAATGACAACACATGTCTATGGTTAGGAAACATAACCATCTTTAATAAATGAGTTAGTCAAGTAGAGACATACTAGGGACAATATGTTTTGTCTATGTATTCACACATGTACTAAGTTTCCAGTTAATACAATTCTAGCATGAATAATAAACATTTATCATGAAATAAGGAAATAAATAATAACTTTATTATTGCCTCCAGGGCATATTTCCTTCAATAACATGTAGGCATTCGAAATCAATTCTCAAGATCAGGAATAAAAAAGGCACAAACATATATGTAGGTGACTGACCGGTTTTCCGTCGGAGTCGCAGTTATTGCCGGAGTTGCTGTTGACCTCCGGCTCTAGCTGGGGGTGACGACGGTGCCGATGAATTCAAGGTCGTGCTGCTGCCCGTGCGAGACCTCGTCGGCAGCGACGGAAACCTCTATGGCCAGCATGACACGTTGTGCGGGTGCTTCACCAGCCCCAGCGTCGCCACTCCCTTCGATGGTGCGCTTCGGCGGCATCATCATACACTCCAGAGTCCAGACGTCGGTGACCACTGTGGACCAGGGGTGCGGCCGCCTATTATGGCTAGCGGCTCGGGCGTGCAATTAATATGGACCAGTGGGAGCGAGGCAGGTTGCGGTCAAAAGTTGTCTCGCCTCCCGATGAGCCTGCGCGGCGGACGTTTGCCATTCCTACCATCATTTCACACAGCTACTTGCATGCCTCCCCATCAATACACACACCTACATGCACACCTCCCGGTATGCCTGTGCGGCGAACTGCTCGCATGCGTCCCGTCAACTCACGCCTACTCGATTAGATCAAAAAACTCACGCCTGCTCGCATGGCACACGGGGCGTGTGGCAGCACGTATATTTTTGGTTTATTTTTTGCCGCTTTACTGCTTCACTGAACCGTTTGCGTTGAAGAGATGTACAAAACTGTGTTGAACATCTCGCATGCTTCCCGATGAACCTGCGCACCGGACGAGTTTTGGATTTACTAGAATTTAAAAACAAGGCATCTCAATGTTTTGCCGACAATCAACAATGCCCTGGTGTTTGAAATTCATTCCCATTTCTTGCATGGGACCTAAGCATGCACATAAGGACACAGATTTGATTTTTTAACCAATTTATATGCACTGGAGCATGTGCATGTAGTTCGAATTTGAATTATGCACATAAATGCATTGAAAACTCAGTTAATGCATAAAAATGTCCAAACGAACCCCGAAAATCACAAAATTGACACAACACTCCTGTTGTTCTAAATTGACACGAGAAAACTTTTGGAAGCAATAAGAAGCAATGGATATCGTTTCGTCCCCAAATGTGGGACATTCCCTACCGAAACCATCATGCTTGTTGTGAGAAACTCTGGTTTGTGAGAAGCATATACCCAAACCTGCCCCAAATGGGACAAAAAATTTACCACGACATGTTGATGCCGCTCCATGGTAGCATGCCAAGTTTCATGAATTTCAGATGAGTTTTGGATTTACTAGAATTTAAAAACCAGGCATGTTCATGTTTAGCCGGCAATCAAAGGTGCCCCGGTGTTTGAAATTCATTCCCATTTCTTGCATGGGACCTAAACATGCAGCCAAGGACACGGATTTGATTTTTCAATCAATTTATATGCACTGGAGCATGTGCATGTAGTTCTAATTTGAATTATGCACATAAATGCATTGAAAACTTAGTTAATGCATGAAATGTCCAAGCGAACCCCGAAAAATCACAAAAATTGACACAACACTCATGTTGTTCTATGTTGACACGAGAAAAAATTTGGAAGCAATAAAAGGCAATGGATATCGTTCCGTCCCCAAAGGTGGGATGTTCTCTACCAAAACCATCGTGCTTGTTGTGAGAAGCTCTGGTTTGTGAGAAGCATATACCCAAACCTGCCCCAAATGGGACAAAAAATTTACCACGGCATGTTGATGCCGCTCCATGATAGCATGCCAAGTTTCATAAATTTCAGATGAGTTTTGGATTTACTAGAATTTAAAAACCAGGCATCTCAATGTTTTGCCGGCAATCAACGGTGCCCCGGTGTTTGAAATTCATTCCCATTTCTTGCATGGGACCTAAGCATGCACCCAAGGACACAGATTTGATTTTTTCAACCAGTTTATATACACTAGAGCATGCGCATGTAGTTCAAATTTGAATTATGCACATAAATGCATTAAAAACTCACTTAATGCATAAAGATGTCCAAACGAACCCCTAAAAATCACAAAAAATCACACAACACTCCTGTTGTTCTATGTTGACATCGGGAAATTTTTTAAAGCAATAAGAGGCAATGGATATTATTTCGTCCCCAAAGGTGGGACGTTCCCTACCGAAAACCATCATGCTTGTTGTGAGAAGCTCCGGTTTGTGAGAAGCATATACCCAAACCTGCCCCAAATAGGACAAATTTTGTACCACGGCATGTTGATGCCGCTCCATGATAGCATGCCAAGTTTCATGAATTTCAGACGGGTTTTGGATTTATTAGAATTTAAAAACCAGGCATCTCAATGTTTTATCGGCAATCAACGATGCCCTGGTATTTGAAATTCATTCCCATTTCTTGCATGGGACCTAAGCATGCACCCAAGGACACATATTTGATTTTTGAACCATTTTGTATGCACTGGAGCATGCGCATGTAGTTCAAATTTGAACTATGCACATAAACACATTGAAAACTCACTTAATGCATAAAAATGTCCAAACAAACCCTGAAAAATCAAAAAAATTCACACAACACTCATGTTGTTCTATGTTGACATGAGAAATAAATTTGAAAGCAATAAGAGGCAATGGATATCGTTTCGTCCCCAAAGGTGGGACGTTCCCTACTGAAAATCATCATGCTTGTTGTGAGAAGCTCCGGTTTGTGAGAAGCATATACCCAAACCTGCCCCAAATGGGACAAAATTTGTACCACAGCATGTTGATGCTGCTCCATGATAGCATGCCAAGTTTCATGAATTTCAGATGAGTTTTGGATTTACTAGAATTTAAAACCCAGGCATCTCAATGTTTTGCCAGCAATCAACGGTGCCATGGTGTTTGAAATTCATTCCCATTTCTTGCATGGGACCTAAGCATGCACCCAAGGACAAAGATTTGATTTTCCAAAGAATTTATATGCACTGGAGCATGTGCATGTAGTTCAAATTTTAATTATGCACATAAATGCATTGAAAACTCACTTAATGCATAAAAATGTCCAAACGAACCCTGAATAATTCCAGTTCTTTTATGATCACTTCAGATAAAAGGTCTAGCATTTAAAACACCATCCATGGCCACTGTGACCCCATTATGTAATTCAAATCAAGACAAAAAATAAAGTAGATCCCACACAGTTTATTATAATAGACCGTGTGAGATGCAGCACAAAATATCTTCGGACCATGTATGATGACACTTTGTGCGCCAGTTTTTTGGCTGAAGTGATTCCAAATTTTTGGCTTCCGCGGGAATATCTACCTCCCCGCCCCCTCCCCCTTACCAAAAGCCACATTTCCCCTCTTTCCGCCTTCCTTTCCAAGTTAAAACCTTCACTCCTTGCTTGAAGCGCCGCCGCCTCCACGCCGGCGACCCTCCTTTAAGCTGCTCGGCCTCGCCTATCTAGGCAGGTAATCCACACCTGACCCCCATCCTCCTCCTTCCACATCACACATGCCCCGACCGCCGGCGCGTGCGCGACACCTTCCACCCAAATCACCGACCCCTCCACCAAATAAGCACTGACCTAAGTCATGGTACACGCAGTATAGCCAAGACCTCAAGGAGCATTTGGCAGCGGAGAAGCAAATCGTGGCCGCACGAGTGGATGAGGTCGCGATGGCTGCCATTCGTGCCGACCCCCAGATCTTGGAGGAGCACCTCGCCATCGAGGCCACCGTTGAGACCTCGTGCGTCGACGCCGCGACGCGGTTGGCTGCTTTAAATGACGGTTCATGGCATTTTCTCGAGGCCACCGCCGGTGCCTTCAACGAAGACTACGAGGTGTTTTCTCGGTGTGCACGTGCTTACCTCATCTCGAGAGCCAGCAGGTTGGTGCCCGGAGCGGCTCAGGCAACTCACCACTACAACGAGGGCACCCATGATGCGGAGGCCTCGCCCTCTTCCATGTCCAAGGAGCCAATTGTCATCGATATCACCGGCAATGAGGAGTAGCTTGTCTTATTAGCTCACTATAAGTACCCATGTCCAGTTTGTAGCTACTTCCTTTCCTTAACAAATTCTAGTGAATTGTGCTATCTACTTTTACCATGCAATCTTCTGCTATAGTGTATATGTTCTATATGTCGTGCAATGTCGTGTTCAATTAACTGCTTGCTTCAATTCTGCAAATGTGATGTTCAATTCTTCAGGGTGCAATATTTCCAAGTTGTTAAGCATGCTTGGTTTAGTTAACTGTCTGGTATTCTATTAGGAGTATGTTATATTGTTCAATTGGTGTTTAATTAACTGCTTGGTTCATTTGTTGTGTCTTGGTTCACTTGTTGTGGTGTTTAGCTAACTGCTTGGTTCAATTCTGCAATGCGATGTTCAATTATTGTTGTGGGTGCATTATGTTATTGTATACCATGTGAGGAATAAATCAAATTTGGTTGTACTAAATACATGAGAAACAAATACAATTTCTATATTTCCAAGTTGTTAAGCATGCTTGGTTTGGTTAATTATCTGATCTTCTATTAGGAGTATGTTGCATTGTGCAGTGTGGTGTTGAGTTAACGTTTGGTTCATTTGTTGTGGTGTTTAGTTACCTGCTTGGTTCAATTCTGCAATGTGATGTTCAATTGTTGTGGCTGCATTCTCTTATTGTATACCATGTGAGGAATAAATCGAAATTGGTTGTACTAGATACATGAGAAACAAATACAATTGCTCTATTTCCAAGTTGTTAAGCATGCTTGGTTTGGTTAACTGTCTGACCTTCTATTAGGAGTATGTTATATTGCAATGTGGTGCTCAGTTAACATTTGGTTCATTTGTTGTGGTGTTCAGTTAACTTCTTGGTTCAATTCTGCAATGCGATGTTCAATTGTTTTGGCTGCATTCTGTTATTGTATACCATGTGAGGAATAAATCGAATTTGGCTGCACTTAATACATGAGAAACATATACAAGTGATGTATTTCCTAGTTCTTAATCATGCTTGGTTTGGATAAATGGGTTTTCCATGTGGATTGAATGAATCTGATTAATCTGATGAATTAATCTAATGAATCTGCAAAGGTTTACAAGATGGTACTAACTACTATACCTTGCCTTTTTGTATTCCTTTGCCCCATTTCCAATATAGAGAAGATATTTATGCACATCCTTGTTTTTAGGCTTCACTGATGACTACCTCTCAAACCACCTCTGTGGTCAGGAGGCGAGGAAAGTTTTCATACAACACCCATGGTTCAATATTGAAGTGTTCCTGAAGAGGTTGAAGGATGGACGGTCAATCATCCACAGGCACTGGCCTAAAGTTGCAAAGACCTTCAACACGAATGAAGGCTCAGTATTCGCCTTCCGCTTCAGTAGTTTTCCAGATGAGATGCATCTCTCTATGTATTTTCTATGATGCTAATTTCGAAAGGTTCTAGATGTTGCATGTGAAACTTGCTACTGGTGCAGTTGTGTAATGGGGTAGCTGAGTGCTGAAGCTATATCATGTTGTACTCCGATGTATTTCAATTATGAAATCCAGCTTCTTTAATATGGAAATGGAATATATTATGTGCTTAATATGAATGTCAGTTAGATTAGTAAATGGATTATTAATAATAGGGCAATTAGCCCACTAATTGGCCAATTAGCTTGCTAATTGGGTTTTCCTATTGCAAACGGTTAATGAGAAACCACTGTGGGCGATGACCTTAGGCAATGCACACAGTTTCTAGGAATAAACTGTGTTGGATCAATGAACAATCACACACGACATTCTCTTCAAAACTGTTTGTGTTATGCCACCTTGCGCAAACGTTTTCCTTGTAGTGACTGTGTGGGATGTATATACGAATGGAAATGTTTAGTGGTGACTGACTGTGTGGGATGTACTTACGACCGGAAATGATTTCGCTTGTATAATTTTATTTTTTAGCACTATTGTATGTATTTCGTATTTGCCGGTCGCACAGGACCTCATTTTGCCGAGCGTGTGTGCCAGGAGAGCATATCCCCAACGGTTTCTGGGACGTGTGGGAAGGACCCCCCTATCTCCCACACTCACTTGGCGACGGTTCTGAATGCCATTGTGGAAAGGGGTAAAAACCTTTTGTTTAGGATAGACGTGCACCAGTGTGTTGTGGATTGATGACCACCAAAGAAATATATACACTCAAGAATGGATACTCGCAAGCTATCTAGTATAATCCTTTTATGATTCTTGAGTTATAGGGATCCCGCACAATTAAGAGGGGATCAAAGGGTTTCGTGATGGACTTGCTCAAGTCAACAACTCCTACACACAATTCCATTCCTATCCTATATACCAAATAAATCCAAAGCCAACTAGGTTCCCCAAAGTATATGATCTAACCTTTGCATACTTTTCGCCCTCCATTTTGGTCTATCTTGGGTGGTTCTCCATGTGAGGACCTGGAGCTTTTCCATAGCTTCAAAATGAGCCCAAGATCATCAAAATCGGTGTCTGTATGAAAAAGTTATGCATGTTTCGGTTTTGGGGTTCCTGCTGTTTTTTATGGGCTGGACATCCGGGACTTGGCCGGATGTCCGGGCTCCCGGGATGCCCCAGAAATCGGGTTGTCCATGTACAGAAACTTTGCTGAAATGTTGGTCGTTGATACGTCCATTTTGCATCATGCTTTTATATTGATATTTATTGCATTATGGACTATTATTACATGTTATGTCACGATACTTATGCCTATTCTCTATTATTTTACAAGGTTTACATGAAGAAGGAGAATGCCGGCAGCTGGAATTCTGGGCTGGAAAAGGAGAAAATATTAGAGACCTATTATGCACAACTCCAAAAGTCCTGAAACTCCACGGAAGTTATTTTTGGAATTAATAAAAAATACTGAGCGAAGAAAATACCAGAGGGGGGCCACCCACCGTCCATGAGGGTGGGGGCGCGCCCTACCCCCTGGGCGCGCCCCCTGCCTCATGGGCCCCCTAGCAGGCTTTCGGTGCCCATCTTCTGCTATATGAAGTCTTTTACTATGGAAAAAATCATAACCAAGCTTTCAGGAAGAAACACCGCCGCCACGAGGCGGAACCTTGGCGGAACCAATCTAGGGCTCCGGCGGAGCTGTTCTGCCGGGAAAACATCCCTCCGGGAGGGGGAAGCATCACCATCGTCATCACCATCGATCCTATCATCGGGAGGGGGTCAATATCCATCAACATCTTCACTAGCACCATCTCCTCTCAAACCCTAGTTCATCTCTTGTATCCGATCTTTGTCTCAAAACCTCAGATTGGTACCTATGGGTCACTAGTAGTGTTGATTACTCCTTGTAGTTGATGCTAGTTGGTTTATTCGATGGAAGATCATATGTTCAGATCCTTTATGCATATTAATACCCCTCTGATTATGAACATGAATATGATTTGTGAGTAGTTACGTTTGTTCCTGAGGACATGGGAGAAGTCTTGCTATAAGTAGTCATGTGAATTTGGTATTCGTTCGATATTTTGATGAGATGTATGTTGTCTCTCCTCTAGTGGTGTTATGTGAACATTGACTACATGACACTTCACCATTGTTTGGGCCTAGAGGAAGGCATTGGGAAGTAATAAGTAGATGATCGGTTGCTAGAGTGATAGAAGGTTAAACCCTAGTTTATGTGTTGCTTCGTAAGGGGCTGATTTGGATCCACATGTTTCATGCTATGGTTAGGTTTACCTTAATACTTCTTTTGTAGTTGCGGATGCTTGCAATAGGGGTTAATCATAAGTGGGATGCTTGTCCAAGAAAGGGCAGTACCCAAGCACCAGTCCACCCACATATCAAATTATCAAAATAATGAACGCGAATCATATGAACGTGATGAAAACTAGCTTGACGATAATTCCCATGTGTCCTCGGGAGCGCTTTTCTCCATATAAGAATTTGTCCAGGCTTGTCCTTTGCTACAAAAAGGATTGGGCCACCTTGATGCACCTTATTTACTTTTGTTACTTGTTACCTGTTACGAATTACCTTATCACCAAACTATCTATTACCGATAATTTCAGTGCTTGCAGAGAATACCTTACTGAAAACCGCTTGTCATTTCCTCCTGCTCCTCGCTGCGTTCGACACTCTTACTTATTGAAAGGACTACAATAGATCCCCTACACTTGTGGTTCATCAAGACTATTTTCTGGCACCGTTGTCGGGGAGTGAAGCGCCTTTGGTAAGTGGAACTTGGTAAGGAAAAATTTATATAGTGTGCTAAAATTTACTGTCACTTGTTACAATGGAACATAATCCTTTGAGGGGCTTGTTCGGGGTATATTCACCCCGACCAGTAGAGCAAAGAGTTGCTCCTCAACCTACTGAACCTACTGAAAATGTTTACTTTGATACCTTCGGGTATGATAGAGAAATTGCTAGCTAATCCTTTTACAGGAGATGGAACATTGCATCCCGATTTGCACCTAATCTATGTGGATGAAGTTTGTGGATTATTTAAGCTTGCAGGTATGCCCGAGGATGTTATCAAGAAGAAGGTTTTCCCTTTATCTTTTAAGGGAGAGGCATTGACATGGTTTAGGCTATGTGATGATATGGGATCATGGAACTACAACCGATTGAAATTGGAATTTCATCAAAAGTTTTATCCTATGCATCTTGTTCATCGTGATCGTAATTATATATATAATTTTTGGCCTCGCGAAGGAGAAAGCATTGCTCAAGATTGGGGAGGCTTAAGTCAATGTTATATTCATGCCCCAATCATGAGCTCTCAAGGGAAATGATTATTCAAAAAATTATGCTTGGCTTTCTCTCAACAATCGCTCCATGCTCGATACTTCTTGTACTGGTTCTTTTATGATGAAGACTATTAAATTCAGATGAGATATATTGGAAAGAATTAAACGCAACTCTGAAGATTTGGATCTCGATGAAGGTAAGGAGTCAGGTATAACACCTAAGTTTGATTGTGTTAAATCTTTTATGGATACCGATGCTTTTCGTGAATTTAGCACTAAATATGGACTTGACTCTGAGATAGTAGCTTCTTTCTGTGAATCATTTGCTACTCATGTTGATCTCCCTAAGGAGAAGTGGTTTAAATATAATCCTCCCACTAAAGTAAAAGTAGTTGCACCTATTAAAGTTGAAGAAAGGACTATCACTTATAATGATCCTATTGTTCCTACTACCTATATTGAGAAACCACCTTTCCCTGTTAGGATAAAGGATCATGCTAAAGCTTCAACTGTGGTTCATAAGAGTAATACTAGAACACCTACACCACCTGAGCAAATTAAAGTTGAACCAAGTATTGCTATGGTTAAAGATCTCTTGGCTGATAATATTGATGGGCATGTAATTTACTTTTGTGATGAAGCTGCTAGAATTGCTAGACTAGATACTAAAAATAAACATAAACCTGATGTAGGCATGCCTATTATTTCTGTTAAAATAGGAGATCATTGTTATCATGGCCTATGTGATATGGGTGCTAGTGCTAGTGCAATACCTCATTCCTTATACAAAGAAATTATGCATGATATTGCACCTGCTGAAATAGAAGAAATAGATGTTACAATTAAGCTTGCCAATAGAGATTCTATTTCACCAGTTGGGATTGTTAGAGATGTTGAACTCTTGTGTGGGAAAGTTAAATATCCTGCTGATTTTCTTGTTCTTGGTTCCCCACTAGATAGCTTTTGTCCCATCATATTTGGTAGACCCTCCTTGAATACTGTTAATGATAAGATAGACTGCAAAAAGGATGTTGTTACTATTGGTTTGGGGGATATGTCTCATGAGTTTAATTTTGCTAAATTTTGTAGACAACCCCATGATAAAGAATTGCCTAGTAAGGATGAAATTATTGGTCTTGCTTCTATTGTTGTGCCTCCTAATGATCCTTTAGAACAATATTTGCTAGACCATCAAAATGATATGTTTATGAATGAAAGAAGGGAGATAGATGAAGTATTCTTTAAACAGGGACCTATTTTGAAACACAACTTGCCTGTTGAAATTCTAAGGGATCCTCCTCCACCCAAGGGTGATCCCGTGTTTGAGCTTAAACCACTACCTGATACTCTTAAATATGCTTATCTTGATGAAAAGAAGATATATCCTGTTATTATTAGTGCTAACCTTTCAGACCAGGAAGAGGAGAAATTATTGAAAACTCTGAAGAAGCACCATGCTGTTATTGGATATACTCTTGATGATCTTAAGGGCATTAGTCCCACTCTATGCCAACACAAAATAAAATTGGAAAAAGATGCCAAACCAGTTGTTGATCACCAACGAAGGTTAAATCCTAAGATGAAAGAAGTGGTAAGAAAGGAAATACTAAAACTCCTGGAGGCAGGTATAATTTATCCCGTTGCTGATAGTCAGTGGGTAAGTCATGTCCATTGTGTCCCTAAGAAGGGAGGTATTATTGTTATTCCTAATGATAAAGATGAATTGATCCCACAAAGAATTGCTACAGGTTATAGGATGGTAATTGATTTACGTAAATTAAATAAAGCTACTAAAAAGCATCATTACCCTTTGCCTTTTATTGATCAAATGCTAGAAAGATTATCCAAACATACACATTTTTGCTTTGTAGATGGTTACTCTGGTTTCTCTCAAATACTTGTCTCAAAAGAGGATCAAGAAAAGACCACTTTTACTTGCCCTTTTGGTACTTTTGCTTATAGACGTATGCCTTTTGGTTTATGTAATGCACCTGCTACCTTTCAAAGATGCATGATGGCTATATTCTCTGACTTTTGTGAAAAGATTGTTGAGGTTTTCATGGATGATTTCTCCGTTTATGGATCTTCTTTTGATGATTGCTTGAGCAACCTTGATAGAGTTTTGCAGAGATGCGAAGTTACTAGTCTTGTTTTGAATTGGGAGAAGTGCCACTTTATGGTTAATGAAGGCATTGTCTTGGGGCATAAAATTTCTGAAAGAGGTATTGAGGTTGATAAAGCTAAAGTTGATGCTATCGAAAAGATGCCATGTCCCGAGGACATTAAAGGTATAAGAAGTTTCCTTGGTCATGCCAGTTTTTATAGGAGGTTCATTAAGGACTTCTCTAAAATTTCTAGGCCTCTGACTGATCTCTTTCAAAAAGATATTCCTTTTGTCTTCGATGATGATTGTGTAGAAGCATTTGAAATACTTAAGAAAGCTCTGATTTCTTCACCTTGTTCAGCCACCTAATTGGAATTTACCCTTTGAAATTATGTGTGATGCTAGTGATTATGCCGTAGGTGCTGTTGTAGGACAAAGAGTTGATAAGAAACTAAATGTTATTCAATATGCTAGGAAAACTCTAGATAGTGCCCAGAGAAATTATGCTACTACTGAAAAAAAAAAAATTAGCAATTGTATTTGCTTGTGATAAGTTCAGACCTTATATTGTTAATTCTAAAGTAACTGTTCACACTGATCATGCTGCTATTAAATATCTTATGGAAAACAAAGATGGTAAACCTAGACTTATTAGATGGGTTCTCTTGCTACAAGAATTTGATTTGCATATTATTGATAGAAAGGGAGTTGAGAACCACGTTGCAGACAACTTGTCTAGGTTAGAGAATGTTCTTGATGACCCACTACCTATTGATGATAGCTTCCATGATGAACAATTAGCTGTCATAAATGCTTCTCGTACTACTCCATGGTATGCTGATTTTGCTAATTACATTGTTGCTATATTTATACCACCTAATTTCACATACCAGCAAAAGAAAAAGGTTTTCTGTGACTTAAGACATTACTTCTGGGAGGACCCACACCTTTATAAAGAAGGAGTAGACGGTGTTATTAGACGTATACCTGAGCATGAATAGGAACAGATCCTATGCAAGTGTCACTCTGAGGCTTATGGGGGACACCACGCTGGAGATAGAACTGCACATAAGGTATTGCAATCCGGTTTTTATTGGCCTACTCTCTTCAAAGATGCCCATAAGTTTGTCTTGTCTTGTGATGAATGTCAAAGAATTGGTAATATTAGTAGACATCAAGAAATGCCTATGAATTATTCTCTTATTATTGAACCATTTGATGTTTGGGGTTTTGATTATATGGGACCGTTTCCTTCCTCTAATGGGTATACACATATTTTAGTTGTTGTTGATTACGTTACTAAGTGGGTAGACGCTATTCCAACTAGTAGTGCTGATCATAACACCTCTATTAAGATGCTTAAAGAAGTTATTTTTCCGAGGTTTGGAGTCCCTAGATACCTAATGACTGATGGTGGTTCACATTTTATTCATGGTGCTTTTCATAAAATGTTTGCTAAGTATGATGTTAATCATAGAATTGCATCTCCATATCACCCACAGTCTAGTGGCCAAGTAGAACTGAGTAACAGAGAGCTTAAATTGATTTTGCAAAAGACTGTTAATAGATCTAGAAAGAATTGGTCCAAGAAACTTGATGATGCATTATGGGCTTATAGAACTGCATATAAAAATCCTATGGGTATGTCTCCATATAAAATGGTTTATGGAAAAGCATGTCATTTACCTCTCAAACTAGAACATAAGGCGTATTGTGCCATTAAAGAGCTCAATTATGATTTCAAACTTGCCGGTGAGAAGAGGTTATTTGACATTAGCTCACTTGATGAATGGAGAACTCAAGCCTATGAGAATGCCAAACTGTTTAAAGAAAAAGATAAAAGATGGCATGACAAAAGGATACAAAAGCGTGAGTTTAATGTAGGTGATTATGTGTTGCTTTTCAACTCTCGTTTAAGATTTTTTGCAGGAAAACTCCTCTCTAAATGGGAAGGGCCTTACGTTATCGAGGAGGTCTATCGTTCCATTGCCATAAAAATCAACAACTTCGAAGGCACAAATCCAAAGATGGTGAACAGCCAAACAATCAAACATTATATCTCACGTAATCCAATAAATGTTAAAACTAATGTTATTGAAACTGTAACCCCGGAGGAATACATAAGGGACACTTTCCAGAATGTTTCAGACTCCGAAAAGGAATAGGTATGTGGTACGGTAAGTAAACCGACTCCAAAACTGTTCTAATAGAACTTTTTCTCCATTTTGGAATATTTAAGAAAATAGGAAAATAAGAAGTAGTCCGGGAAGGACACGAGTCATCCATGAGGGTGGAGGGCGCGCCCTACCCCCCCTGGGCACGCCCCCTGCCTTGTGGGCACCTCGTGTGCTCTCCGGACTCCATTTTCTTGCACGATACATCATTTGGTCGGTAAAAATTCATTATATAATCTCCCGAAGGTTTTGACCACCGTACCACGATGAAATCCTCTGTTTTTGTTTTGAGCTGTTTCTGTCGCAGATTAGAGCAGGATGTCTTCTCAAGAGTCAGTAGGGGAGAGTCGGGTGTCTCATCCGACACCGGGTCCAGGAGCAAACAGTGATGCTTATCACTTTGGGCCATTAACAGAGGAGGAGATGGAGGCAGACTTGAAAAGGATAGATGCCATGGAGGAGGATCAAGAAGTTACTTCTCGTTACTGAGCTGGATTCACTATGGGGGAACTACAGAGCGCAGCTATTCCAAACTCGGTCATCCCTTCCAATTTTAGATTTCTTTCTTATGAAAATATGAAAAAGAGTGTCACTTGTTCCCCCACAACTATGCAACATCCATGGGTGAAAGGAGCTTTAGTCATCACTAGCAAGCTCCGTAAGGAAATAATGGACCTCAAGCGGCAAGTCAATAAGCTTGAGGAGGAGAACCGTATCCTGAGGGACATCATCGCCAAGAATATCATATCACCACCTTCGAAGAAAGAGACATGAACACATGGGTATGGGCACTCCCCTTGGCAACTGCCAAGCTTGGGGGAGGTGCCCCGGTATCGTATCACCATCACACTCCTATCTTTACCGTTTTTCTTAGTTCAATCCTTTTGGTAATATCTTGATCTAGTAGAATAAAGTTTTAGTATGATCTAGTTTTGAGTTTTGCTTTATGATCCTTCTATGTAATCGAGTCCGTGAGCTATATATAATAAAGATTAGTGTTGAGTCAAGGGCTTGATTATCTTACTTTGATCTTGAGGGAATAAAAGAAAGAATAAAAATAAATAAAAGAGATCATATGGATCTTATGGAGAGTAATGACTTCACATAAATAGTATAATGAATAAAAGTTGTTGAGAGTTGGCAAACATAGTTTCGGTCATCGTTGCAATTAATAGGAAGTAATAAAGAAAGAGAGGTTTTCACATATAAATATACTATCTTGGACATCTTTTATGATAGTGAGCACTCATTAAAATATAACATGCTAAAGAGTTGACGTTGGGCAAGGAAGACAACATAATGGGTTATGTTTTCTTATATCCGAAATAAAGTATATTGTCATGGATCATCCAACATGTTGAGCTTGCCTTTCCCTCTCATGCTAGCCAAATTCCTTGCACCAAGTAGAGATACTACTTGTGCTTCCAAATATCCTTAAACCCAGTTTTGCCATGAGAATCCACCATATCTACCTATGGATTGAGTAAGATCCTTCAAGTAAGTTGTCATGTTGCATGCAATAAAAATTGCTCTCTAAATATGTATGAATTATTAGTGTGGAGAAAATAAGCTTTATACGATCTTGTGATATGGAAGCAATAAAAGCGACAAAGTGCATAATAAAGGTCCATATCACAAGTGGCAATATAAAGTGACGTTCTTTTGCATTAAGATTTCGTGCATCCAACCATAAAAGCACATGAAAACCTCTGCTTCCCTCTGCGAAGGGCCTATCTTTACTTTTGTCTTATACCTTACGCAAGAGTCTTGGTGATCTTCACCTTTCCTTTTTACATTTTATCCTTTGGCAAGCACCTTGTGTTGGAAAGATCCTGATATATATATCCAATTGGATGTAACTTAGCATGAACTATTATTGTGGACATTACACTAGAGGTAAAAGGTTGGGAGGCAACACTATAAGCCCCTATCTTTCTCTGTGTCTGATTAAAACTTCATACCCATAAGTATTATGTGAGTGTCAGCAATTGTGAAAGACTAAATGATAGTTGAGTATGTGGACTTGTTGAAAAGCTCTTATATTGACTCTTTCTGATGTTATGATAAATTGCAATTGCTTCAATGACCGAGATCATAGTTTGTTGGTTCTCAATGAAGTTTCTGATTCATACTTGACATTGTGGATAGATTATTACTTGAGCATAAGAAATCATATGAAAAATATATATATATATATATATATATATATATGTTGTTGTTATAAGAATGATCATGATGCCCTCATGTCCGTATTTTATTTTATCAACACCTCTATCTCTAAACATGTGGACATATTTTTTAATTTTGGCTTCCGCTTGAGGACAAGCGAGGTCTAAGCTTGGGGGAGTTGATACATCCATTTTGCATCATGCTTTTATATCGATATTTATTGCATTATGGACTGTTATTACACGTTATGTCACAATAGTTATGGCTATTCTCTCTTATTTTACAAGGTTTACAGGAAGAAGGAGAATGTCGGCACCTGGAATTCTGGGCTAGAAAAGGAGCGAATATTAGAGACCTATTCTGCACAACTCCAAAAGTCCTGAAACTCCACGAAAGTTATTTTTAGAATTAATAAAAAATACTGAGCGAAGAAAATACTAGAGGGGGGCCACCCACCGTCCATGAGGGTGGGGGAGCGCCCTACCCCCCCTGGGCGCACCCCTGCCTCGTGGGCCTCCTGGCAGGCCTCCAGTTCCCATCTTCTACTATATGAAGTCTTTTACCCTGGAAAAAAATCATAACCAAGCTTTCAGGAAGAAACACCGCCGCCCCGAGGCGGAACCTTGGCGGAACCAATCTAGGGCTCCGGCGGAGCTGTTCTGCCGGGGAAACATCCCTCCAGGAGGGGGAAATCATCACCATCGTCATCACCATCGATCCTCTCATCGGGAGGGGGTCAATCTCCATCAACATCTTCACCAGCACCATCTCCTCTCAAACCCTAGTTCATCTCTTGTATCCGATCTTTGTCTCAAAACCTCAGATTGGTACCTATGGGTCACTAGTAGTGTTGATTACTCCTTGTAGTTGATGCTAGTTAGTTTATTCGGTGGAAGATCATATGTTCAGATCCTTTATGCATATTAATATCCCTCTAATTATGAACATGAATATGATTTGTGAGTAGTTACGTTTGTTCCTGAGGACATGGGAGAAGTCTTGCTATAAGTAGTCATGTGAATTTGGTCATCGTTCGATATTTTGATGAGATGTATGTTGTCTCTCCTCTAGTGGTGTTATGTGAATGTCGACTACATGACACTTCACCATTGGGCCTAGAGGAAGGCATTGGGAAGTAATAAGTAGATGATGGGTTGCTAGAGTGACAGAAGCTTAAACCCTAGTTTATGCGTTGCTTCGTAAGGGGCTGATTTGGATCCACATGTTTCATGCTATGGTTAGGTTTACCTTAATACTTCTTTTGTAGTTGCGGATGCTTGCAATAGGGGTTAATCATAAGTGGGATGCTTGTCCAAGAAAGGGTAGTACCCAAGCACCGGTCCACCCACATATCAAATTATCAAAGTAACGAACGTGAATCATATGAACGTGATGAAAACTAGCTTGATGATAATTCCCATGTGACCTTGGGAGCGCTTTTCTCCATATAAGAATTTTTCCAGGCTTGTCCTTTGCTACAAGAAGGATTGGGCCACCTTGTTGCACCTTATTTACTTCTTTTACTTGTTACCTGTTACGAATTACATTATCACCAAACTATCTGTTACCAATAAATTCAGTGCTTGCAGAGAATACCTTACTGAAAACCGCTTGTCATTTCCTTCTGCTCCTCGTTGGGTTCGACACTCTTACTTATCGAAAGGACTACGATAGATCCCCTATACTTGTGGGTCATCAGTCGTGTCTCCTGGATGTCCGGCACTTGTCTGGATGTCCGGGGCCCCAACTTTGGCCAGATGTCCGGCACAACACAGCCACTTACACACCAACCGCCATATTTGCACAACCACTATATATAGCCTTCTTCCTCCCCGGGAGAAGGATGAGAAACACATTACTATGAACCCTGGAACACAAAAGGATCCATCTCACTTCTCCTACACCAAATCTTAGATCTCGGAGAGATTCATGAGAATTCTTGAGAGATTTTCCAATCAAGTGATATATCCACTCCCTCTCCCTATTGTCGCCAAAGGAATTCGTGATTTGATCAAGTATTGAGCATTTCCCCCTTGATCTTGTTACTCTTGGAGGTTGGATACTCCTAGGCGGTAGGAGTGCTCTGGTGAGTAATCAACTTGTGATTTGCCCCCCAGAAAGTTTGTGAAGGTTTGGAGGCCGCCTCAAGGTCTACCACTAGTGGTTGAGATACGCCTTCTTGGTGTTGTCTCAAAGGGAGAATAGGGTGAGCCTTCGTGGTGTTGGTGTGCCTTCATGGTAACATCCACCTCGGTGACTAGCTTCCCTCCAAGGAAATGAACATCGGGATACATCCTCGTCTCTGTGTCTTCGGTTATCTCTAACCCTAGCCACTACTTGTGGTTTACTTTGGTACCTTGACCTTGCATTCACTATATATTGTTGTCCTCATTATATTGTGTTGGCTATTTCCTTGAAGATATTGTTTAGGCCTACACTTTATATCCCGCAATTCATACTTGCTACCATTGATATATCTTGTGTTTAGTGTGAATTGCTAACTTGTGTCATACAATTACATATCTTGTGATATTGCTCAAGTAAGTTTGTGTAACTTACTTGTGCTTGTTAGTATCCTTATTGTGCTCACCTCATTAACATTAAGTTGTTGGTGCACTTAGTTGAGCCTAGTATAATTAGGATTTGTGCTTGAAAAGTATATGTTTAGTTTATTTCCGCATTAGGTTAATGGCAAATCTGTAGAAGTTTTTAAATCGCCTATTCATCCCCCCCCCTCTAGGCAACATTGTGGTCCTTTCAATTGGTATCAGAGCTAGGTCTCTCTTTATTAGGCTTCATCGCCTAAAGAGTATCAATGTCGACTAGTGATTTAGTGCACAACAACACTTTTGATTTGGATGGCACAAATTATCACCTATGGAGAATTTGCATGCTTTGTCACTTCCTGGTCATGGGTCCAAATGCTTTGCGAATTGTTCTTGTAGGAATTTCTATTGCAAAGGATGGGTTTTCTCCATCTATTGAGGATATGTATCTTGATTGTGATACTTCTCTTGTCATTCATCAAGTGTTAACCTTTGAAGTGTTTAAGGCAGTCACGACTTGCAAGTCAGCTCATGGTACTTGGACCAAACTTGAAGATATATATGGTGGGTCCAATCTTGATGAAGATAATTGAGGGAGTTCCGGATTAGGGGGTGTCCGGATAGCCGAACTATCACCTTTGGCCGGACTCCTAGACTATGAAGATACAAGATTGAAGACTTCGTCCCGTGTCCGGATGGGACTTTCCTTGGCGTGGAAGGCAAGCTTGGCGATACGGATATGTAGATCTCCTACCATTGTAACCAACTTTGTGTAACCCTAGCCCTCTCCGGTGTCTATATAAACCGGAGGGTTTTAGTCCGTAGGACGAACAACAATCATACCATAGGCTAGCTTCTAGGGTTTAGCCTCTTTGATCTCGTGGTAGATCTACTCTTGTACTACCCATATCATCAATATTAATCAAGCAGGAGTAGGGTTTTACCTCCACCGAGAGGGCCTGAACCTGGGTAAAAACATCGTGTCCCTTGTCTCCTGTTACCATCCGCCTAGACGCACAGTTCGGGACCCCCTACCCGAGATCCGCCGGTTTTGACACCGACATTGGTGCTTTCATTGAGAGTTCCTCTGTGTCGTCACCATCAGGAAGGATGCCTCGTCCCGTCTTTAAAGACGGCACCGTTGCTAAAGGAGCTTTGACCATCGGCCAAACTCTCCGGCTAGGCGGTTTTCTTATGACCGCCTGTTCGGTCGCCGCGCCGATGATGACTTCTCGGGTCATCAAAAGCAATCTTCACGTCAACTCGGAACTCGTCGATCAGCTAGATCCTATGGAGCTCTCCTCCTTAAACGAGCTCTTGGATCGCATCGCCGCCCTGGGAGTCGCTACAGACTACGATCAGATTGGGCCTAAAACCGATCTGAGAGAGATCAACTCTCCCCAGGCCACCCACCACGTTGCTGTGGTGCAGGAACAGTACGGCGACCCTTCTTCTATATTAAGGACTAGCTATGTCCGGATTCCCAACCCCTCCATGTCGGATTCCCGCGAAGGGATGGACGTCGATCAAGTCCTGAACCTAAAGTCAGGCAGCGGGCTGGATTCATTGGACGATATCCAAAAACCCAAGCTTCCAAGTTCGGAAACTTTTCGGCCCTTGAGTCTTAGATTGGACGGGGTTCCGAATTTAATTCCACCCACCCACCCAAACATAAGCGATCTATCCCGAATCCGGCAAGAGCCGGCTGAAACAGTACACCATTACTGGGCCAGATTCCTCCTGGCTATGGACAGGATAAAGGACTGCCGCGAGGAAGACGCAATTTCACTTTTTTGCAATAATTGCACGGACAAGGGAATCCTAAATGCCATAAGTCGTCGTGAAATTACACGCTTTGCCGACTTTGCATCCATAGTATGAAAGTACTGTGTGATGGAGAGCGCCTGGAAAACCGAAACCAAATTTTGGGATAATCCGGCCCGGAATACAACCCTAGTCCGAAATAAAAGGGTGCATCATCGCCAGGCACCTGGGTTAAATACCAAAAAGCAAAAAAACCCTAAAGGGCACGGAACCGTACTGGAGGGATGGCTCAATGGACCCTGCAAAATTCATAGTACAGAGGGCACCACTCCAACTCATAGCCTTCGAGCATGTTGGATACTACGGCAGGTGGCCAAAAGTGGCGAAGAGCTTCTAGCTCCAGAGAACCAGCCCAGCAACACCAGTACGGTATTAATAGTCTTCAAGACTTTCGCATCAAATAATACGCGGAAACGAACACTCCACAGCCTTGCCGAAGTCTACCAAGTAGCAACAATAAACCCATGGAGTGACACGGCTATTACCTATAATGCCAGTGACGAACCTAAATTCCGAACAGCCCGAGCACCAGCCGCATTGGTCCTCGGTCCAATAGTGTACGACTTTCGCCTTACTAAGGTACTCACGGACGGCAGCAGCGGATTAAACCTCATTTACGAGGAAACCCTTCGAAAAATGGAAATAGACTGGAGCCGCATTAAGCGAAGCAGCACAACCTTTAGAGGAATAATCCCTAGTCAGGAAGCATGCTGCACAGGAAAAATCACACTGGATGTGGTGTTCGACTCGCCGGACAATTACAGTTCCGAGGAGGTCATGTTCCAAGTGGCCCCGTTCAGCAGCGGATATCACGCTTTATTAGGGCGAGAGGCATTCACAATTTTTCAAGCTATACCCCATTACGGGTACATGAAGCTCAAAATTCCAGGGCCCAACGGAATCATCACTCTTGCCAGTGATCCGAACATAGCACTCCGCGCTGAAAATAAGACAGCCGCACTAGCCCTCGAGGCACTATCCGAAGCCCTAGCGGCTGAGGAACACACTGCGCTGTGCTCCATGGTGAACAGGGACGATGTGACACTCGATAAGAGATCCAAGTCCACCTCTTTTGAGCCAGCGGACGAAATAGTCAAATTCCAAGTCCATCCAACGGACCCTACAAAGACGGCCTCCATTGGGGCACAGTTAAACCCTGATGTAGACGCCGCACTACGAGAATTCCTACAGGAAAATTGGGACATTTTTGCCTGGCACCCTTCAGGCATGCCAGGAATCCCACGCCGGCTGGCCGAGCATAGCCTAAATATCCTAAAAGGATTCAAGCCAGTCAAACAGGCTCTTCGGCGATTTTCCGAACCCAAGAGACAGGCAATGGGAGAGGAGCTAGCCAAACTATTGGAAGTCGGATTCATCAGAGATATAAAACATCTGGACTGGCTAGCAAACCTGGTGATGGTACCAAAGAAGGATAAATCCTGGCGCCTATGTGTCGACTTCAAGGACCTTAACAAGGCTTGCCCAAAGGACCCCTTCCCCCTCCCCCGCATCGATCAAAATTATCGATGCTACCGCAGGACACGATTCATTGTCCTTCCTCGACGCATACTCCGGCTACCACCAAATTAAGATGGCAGAGCCAGACCAAGCCGCAACGGCATTCATCACTCCATACGGCCCATTCTGCTTCAACACAATGCCCTTCGGGCTCAAAAACGCCGGTGCAACATATCTGCGCATGATTCAGACATGTCTGGCAAACCAGATCGGCAAAATAGTGGAGGCATACGTAGATGATGTGGTCGTCAAATCCAAGCATGTCGAAACTCTAGTAGATGACTTGAGGCTCACATTCAACAATCTCCGAACATATGACATTAAGCTGAATCCGAAAAAATGTGTCTTCGGCGTACCAGCCGGAAAGCTCTTGGGCTTCATTGTATCCAGTAGAGGAATTGAAGCAAACCCAACCAAGATCCGAGCTCTATCACAATTGGATATCCCAAAGACCCCAAACAAATACAAAAATTGACTGGATGCATGGCGGCTCTAAGCCGCTTTATCTCCCATTTGGGAGAAAATGCATTACCCGTTTATCGCCTCCTCCGGCGCACCGAACACTTCGGGTGGACGGATGCGGCCACGGCCGGACTCGAAGAAATAAAAACCATATTGGCAACAAATCCGGTCGTGGCCGCGCCCAACATGGGCGAACCAATGTTATTATATATCGCAGCAACACATCAAGTTGTAAGCACGGTGCTCGTCGTTGAACGAGAAACGGACGGACACAAGTTCCCCCTACAAAAACCAGTTTACTACGTGTCCACTGTCCTAACTCCATGCAAGTCCCGGTATCCACATTATCAAAAGATAGCGTACGCGGGGTTAATGGCATCCCGGAAGCTGTGATACTACTTTCAAGAGTGTTCGATAATAGTAGCCTCCGAAGTACCTCTTAATGACATTATAAACAACCGCGACGCGACTGGCCGGATTGCAAAATGGGCCATTGAGCTCCTCTCGTTCGACATAACCTACAAGCCATGGCGAGCT
Organism: Triticum timopheevii; assembly: GCA_963921465.1. Taxonomy (NCBI): domain Eukaryota; kingdom Viridiplantae; phylum Streptophyta; class Magnoliopsida; order Poales; family Poaceae; genus Triticum; species Triticum timopheevii. The sequence continues at coordinate 270,483,182 of OY997262.1, read as the reverse complement.
ATTAAGTTGCAAGTTTTGGCCGACTTCGTCGCCGAATGGACTGAAGCCGAACTCCCTAAAGAGTACGGCGCATATTCCAATTGGATCATGCACTTTGACGGCTCCAAAATGTTGGCCGGCCTGGGGGCTGGCGTCGTCCTGACGTCCCCAACCGGAGACACAGTTCAATACATACTCCAGATAATGTACACGAACTCCAACAACACAGCCGAATACGAGGCCCTTCTACATGGCCTCCGGATGGCGGTCTCTGTCGGTGTCAAAACCGGCGGATCTCGGGTAGGGGGTCCCGAACTGTGCGTCTAGGCGGATGGTAACAGGAGACGAGGGACACGATGTTTTTACCCAGGTTCGGGCCCTCTCGATGGAGGTAAAACCCTACGTCCTGCTTGATTAATATTGATGATATGGGTAGTACAAGAGTAGATCTACCACGAGATCAAGGAGGCTAAACCCTAGAAGCTAGCCTATGGTATGATTGTTGTAATGTATGTTGTCCTACGGACTAAAGCCCTCCGGTTTATATAGATACCGGAGAGGGCTAGGGTTACACAGAGTCGGTTACAATGGTAGGAGATCTACATATCCGTATCGCCAAGCTTGCCTTCCACGCCAAGGAAAGTACCTTCCGGACACGAGCCGGAGTCTTCAATCTTGTATCTTCGTAGTCTTGGAGTCCGGCGGATAATGATAGTCCGGCTGTCCGGACACCCCCTAGTCCAGGACTCCCTCAGTAGCCCCTGAACCAGTCTTCAATGACGATAAGTCCGGCGTGCATAATGTGCGGCATTGCAAGGCGGGTTCCTCCCTTGAATAATCCAGAGAAGATCATGAACACCAGGATAGTGTCCGGCTCTGCAAAATAAATTCCACATTCCACCGTAGAGAGAATAAAATGTACACTTAGTTCAATCTGCTGACGTATTATGCGGCGTGACATCACACCGCCACCAGGCCTTTGTTCGAATTACTATACCACCTCAGCATGTTTAGCGAAGCGGTTTCCTTGGCACGTCTTGTCGAAGCAGAGATCGTGTTCCCCTTATTCCGGGATTCTCATCAATACGTGCGTGGGTAACCCAACCGCGCCATCAATGGTGGCACTTGGGAGATAAGCGAGTTTTACCAAGCTGGTGGGGGACGCATAGTTTTGTCCGCCCATATACAAGGGATAAGGATTCACCTTCTCACCTATGCCTTCTTCCTCCTTTGCTTATCCATCCCCGCGAACTCAAGCTCCAACGCCCGAGCTCGCGCATCTCACCTCAACCTTCTCCGAATATGTCCGGAGCGGGAGGTAAATGGTTAGCCTCCACCGTCAAGGAGGAGGACATCACCAAGCTGCGCAGCGCCGGATACCTTTCCGATGATATCGCGCATCAGCTGCCCGACGAGGGGCAGCTCATCCCTACCCCCAGGCCTCATGAGAGGGTCGTCTTTCTTCCCCACTTCCTCCGCGGACTGGGCTTTCCGTTCCATACATTTTTCCGGGGGCTCATGTTTTACTACGGCCTGGATTTCCACGATCTGGCGCCGAACTTTATCCTCAACATCTCGGCGTTTATCGTCGTGTGCGAGGCCTTCCTCTGCATCCGGCCCCACTTCGGCCTGTGGCTCAAGACCTTCAACGTCAAGCCGAAGGTTGTAAAGGGTACGCAAGCGGAATGCGGAGGCGCCATGTTGGGCAAATTGCCCAACGTCCCTTGGCTAGAAGGGACCTTCGTGGACTCCGTCAAGGGGTGGCAATCGGGGTGGTTCTACATCACCGAGCCGCGCAAATCCACATGGGCGGCGGCCCCCGAGTTTAGATCTGGCATCCCCACGTAGCTCACCTCCTGGAAAGAGAAGGGCTTGCAGTGGGGGAATCCGGTAGAGGTGACGGGACTCCGAGCATGTATCAAGAAGATGGTGAGCGATAAGCTCAGGCTCGTCGACGTGGTCCAAGTCATGCTCATCCGGCGGATCCTCCCATGCCAAGAACGGGCATTTAATTTGTGGGAGTTCAATCCGGAACAGCACCGGGCGCTAAACGGGCTCTTCGATACAACATACGAAGGCGCCTGGAGGGTGCTGTTCAAGGGCGCCGAAGCCCCCGCGTCCGCGACCGAAGACCGCGGATTCAGCTCGCAGCATCCAACTGACGAGGTAAGTGATTCAACCCCATTACGGTACACTTGTGATAATTAGATTGACTCTAATGAGGCTTCATTCTGCCTCTTCCTTTGACAGGAATGGATGGAGAAGGCCAAGCTGCTCATCAGCCCGACTCCCATGCCAGAAGACCCAGCGAACGCCCGCTTAACAGGGCTGCTGGTTCCGGCACCGCACGTGGTGCCGGAGAAGAAAGCCAAGAAGGTGGCCGCGGGGACTCGAAAGAGTTCCCGAAATCAGGCGTCTGACGATGACGAGGACTCCTCCCCCGAAGACGAGGAGGAGGAATACTCTCTCCCAGAGGACGGAGAGAAGAAAAGGAAGGCTTCCCCCATCGGGGGGGCCGAAGGGTCCAAGAGGGGGAGAACTATCCCCCCGGACAGTTTCGCCAACATCAACGTTGGTGACGATGAGTGGCCTCCAAGGGCCAGGCGTCCGGCAAGATCGTAAGTATCCGGATCCTCGATGTGTAATTTTTATGTCACGTAGTATCCTTCTAACACCGCATTCTGCCCGTAGTCCGGCCAATGATGATCTCCCCGACTCATCGAGCGGGTCATTGGCCGCATCGGATGTAAATTCCATCCCGACTGCCTCCACCCCAAGAGCCGACGAGGACGCCGAAGTGGGATCCCAAAGAGGGACCCATCAGGAGGAGGCTCCGGAGGCGCCGTCAGGCAGCCGCCCGGACTTCGTGCCGGACTCTACATCGGAACCCGCAGTGGCTCCAGAGTCCGGCAAGCGACCCCTTTGAAAGAAGGGCAGGACCGTGATGCCGGCGGCCTCCGTCCAACCGGAGGCGCCGGATAACCTGCTGGAGGCGCTTAAAGGCGCTTCCATCGAGGAAGAACACCGCACTATCATGAGTGCGGTGATTAAGAAGGTTCAGCTCGCTAAGAGCGGGCTGACCGAAGCCTGCAGCAGCCTTTTAACAGGCTTTGAGGTAAGAAGTTAAAATTATGTAATATAATACCGCATAGACAGTAGCCCCTGATGCTTAGTTTGGTGTTCGGAAAGAAAAGCCGGACTAAGGATCTATAACAAGATATACGCAGGGTTGCCTAAAATATGTCAATATGGGTTTGCAGGCTGCACTGCTGACCTCTGCCGCACTAACGGCGGAGGTTGACGTGCTGAAGAAGGAACTCGAGCGGTCCGAGCAAGAGCTCGGCCACGCAAAGAAGCAGCTCGAGGAAAAAGAAGGTGAGTAACACCTCTTTGAATAAGTACCTTACAGAAAAGGATTTTGGTTGCAAATAAAATTAACAAGGATAATATGTGTATTGCAGGGGCCACTAATGAGGTGGCAACCCTGAAGGATGCTGTGCCCGCGGCCGAACGCAATGCGGCCGCGGAACGTGCTGAGCGAGAAAAGCAAGAGGCACGTGTGGCGGAAGTTTGGCAAGAGCTCCAGGTTCTCATGGAAAAACATGAGAGTTTGGAGCGTGACTCCAAGACTCGAGAGTCCGAGCTTGCCTCAGCTCTCAAAAGTGCCAAGTCCGCCAAGGCCGAGGCCCATAAGGCCCTTCAGGAGGTTGAGGACATAAAGAAAATAGCGGCGGGTAAGGCGTTTTTCATGCAAAGCAGGCATGTTAATGTGAACTACCTGACACTTACCCGAATTCGGAGCTCTCCAGGGGCGTTTGCAGATCTGCCGCGTAGTGCGTCTGATGCCGCCGCATTCTATCGTGGCGAGGAGGGGAGCTCGACGGAGAAGGTCTTCTGGTCTCAGTATACTGAGGCCGGCCATCCGGTGCCCCCAAGCGACCAGCTGAAGCAGCTGGTCGAACTCCACAAGGTAGCTGAGGAGGCCATGAAGGGCCTCATAGTCCGGCTGTGGCCTGGACAGGCCATGCCTGGTAGCTACTTTGGCCTCGTGCGGCGGCTGGTAGATGCATGCCCCAGGCTGGATGTAGTCAAGCGTTCCGCCTGTATCGAAGGTGCTCGTCGGGCCCTTGCCCGCATAAAGGTGCAATGGGGCAAATTGGATGCGGAGAAGCTTCTCACGGATCCACCGCCGCCGGGCAAGGAGTATCGCACGCCGGAGAAGTATTATAAAATTGTCCTGAAGGGAGCCTGCAATATTGCAGATGAGTGCTCCCGAAATGTAATCTTTGAGTGAACTCGCTGTTTATTTATCCTGTGCGCTGAAAACTTTGTTCATATGCGCCATGAGCAACGCTTGTTTAATTTAAAATATTACCTTCTGTGCGGCCGTTTATAAAATCTGAGAGATGGCAAGTCGTTAGCTTCAGCCCCCAAGCCACAAGTGCTGGGGTGTTCGGGATAAACTTGAGCACTCTTGTTCCCATTTTTGGGTCCATCTAGGGAGGCGCTCAACACGACGAACAAGGCGACCGGACTTATAATGCTTGAACACTCTCACTTAGCCATAGAATTCTATAATTTTAAATTTCGGCGAAGCCCCTGGTATTCGGAAGACCGAATCCGGGGTGCTATCCACGCCTTCATCGGACATAATCCGGAACTTCGCTCGAAGCGGCGTGAGTCTTTAAGGACCCGAAAAAACATCTCGAACAGCGACCAGTCTCTCGCCTTATCATGCCAGTCAGTTTTAGCTTTCTCCACTGAGGCGTTAGCCCGGCTCAACCGGGGCGCAATCGCAGTGGTTCTCCCAGTGCCACCTTAGCCGACAGAACGGAACGTAAGGCACCAAAACATGGGAGCCGGGCAAACCCAACTATTGACCCAAGACATGATTCGGAGCCGATTCATATAATGCTATAAGTTCGGGGTGATGCACTTGTGAAAGTGTTCAGACTTTATCACACCATAGAGTGGGGAACATAAGCCCCTGGTGTATTATGCCGTACCAAAATATACGGGTGCCAGATGTCATATAATGAGCATATATATAAAAAATGTAATGCAATTGCGATCATAAAGGTGCTGCATTATTAATGAAAGAAAAAGTCTGCTAGCAGAGCGGACTGATACAAATAGTGCGGTAAGCAAGGGATTTGGACTAAATAAACATGTCCCCCTCCAGGGATGAGCTGCGGATTTGGTGTATATAATTGAATTTAATGCTCGTAATTGAGACCACCTGAATGTTCGACGCGGCCTTCTATAGTCCCTGACTGTTGCATCATGAGTTCGGCAGGTTCACCGCCGGACAGGGCTTCTGGTTAACAGAGTCCTGTGTACAAAAAAGAAGAAAAATAATAAAAAAGAAGGGCACATTTGCGAGCCCCTGGTGTGGTCGAACCGCACTCTGGGTTCGTTGTGATCGTGCCCCCTCCCCTGTGCCCATGGTATCTCCAAAGCGTAATGATGTACGCGGAGTGTTATTCTTGCGATCATACGCGGGCGAGGGTTGGGGCCGCATTGCTACGCGTGCTCTGATCGCGCCAGGTGGTCTTGATTGGGATTGCTCCGGGCGCGCTTTGCTGTATCCGGCCGTTTAACGGCCGGACTCGAGAATTGCCTTAGAAGGCTGCTCTGTACTTCTGCCGCGAGAGCCGCTGTATGTTCCTCCGTTCGGAGGGAGCATTCCGTATTCCCATTGACCGTGATGACTCCACGAGGGCCTGGCATCTTGAGCTTTAGGTATGCATAATGCGGCACCGCGTTGAATTTGGCAAACGCGGTTCGTCCGAGCAGAGCGTGATAGCCGCTGCGAAACGGGACTATATCGAAGATTAACTCTTCGCTCCGGAAATTATCCGGGGATCCGAAGACCACTTCCAGTGTGACTGAGCCTGTGCAGTTGGCTTCCACTCCTAGTATGACACCTTTAAAGGTTGTCCTTGTAGGTTTAATCCTTGATGGGTCTATGCCCATTTTGTGCACTGTATCCTGATAAAGCAGGTTCACGCTACTGCCGCCATCCATCAGGACTCTCGTGAGGTGGAACCCATCGACGATTGGGTCTAAGACCAATGCAGCGAATCCGCCATGGCGTATGCTGGTCGGATGGTCTCTTCGATCGAAAGTGATCGGACAAGAGGACCATGGGTTGAACTTTGGGGCGACTGGCTCCATCGCATAGACGTCCCTTAGTGCGCGTTTCCTCTCCCTCTTGGGTATGTGGGTCGCGTATATCATATTCACCGTCTGTACTTGTGGGGGAAAACCCTTCTGTCCTTTGTTGTTCGGCGGCCGGGTCTCTTCCTCGTCGTCGCTATTTAGCCCCTTGTCATTGTTTTCGGCAATTAACTTGCCGGCCTGCTTGAACACCCAGCAATCTCTATTGGTGTGGTTAGCTGGCTTTTCAGAGGTGCCATGTATCTGGCATGAGCGGTCGAGTATTCGGTCCAAATTGGACGGACCCGGAATGGTTCTTTTAAATGGCTTCTTCCGTTGACCGGGTTTAGAGCCTTGGAATCCGGCATTGACCGTCGTATCCTCCTTATCGTCGCCGTTAATTCGGCGCTTGTTTTTGTTTCGACGTGACCTGCCGTTGTTGTCCTTAGTATCCGGACTGCCAGAATTTTTACGGAGATTGTTGCTGCGGGCTAGCCAGCTGTCCTCTCCCGCACACAAGCGGGTCATTAACGATGTGAGGGCTGCCATTGATTTCGGCTTTTCCTGCCCCAGGTGTCGGGCTAGCCATTCATCCCGGATGGTATGTTTGAAGGCTGCAAGGGCCTCTGCGTCCGGACAATCGACGATTTGATTTTTCTTTGTCAAGAACCGTGTCCAGAATTGTCTGGCCGATTCGTCTGGCTGCTGAATGATGTGGCTTAGGTCATCGGCGTCTGGTGGTCGCACATATGTGCCTTGGAAGTTATCAAGAAACGCGGCCTCCAGGTCTTCCCAACACCCAATCGACTCTGCGGGCAAGCTGTTAAGCCAATGCCGAGCTGGTCCTTTAAGCTTGAGTGGGAGGTACTTTATGGCGTGGAGATCGTCGCCGTGGGCCATATGGATGTGGAGAAGATAGTCTTCGATCCACACCGCGGGGTCTGTTGTGCCATCGTAAGATTCGATGTTTACGGGTTTAAACCCTTCGGGGATCTGATGATCCATTACTTCGTCAGTGAAGCATAACGGGTGTGCGGCGCCCCTGTATTGAGCAATATCGCGACACAGCTCGAGAGAGCGTTGTCTGCTATGTTTGGCCCGGTCGGGGTTATTGTGTCCAGCACGATGGTATTCGTCGTGGGTCGTAGGGCGCCCCCGTGATCCATAGATGGATCTGGATTGTCTTGCTTTGTCCTCCAATATGTCTCGCAAGTCCGGCGCGTTCCCTCTTGGCTTCATACTTTTGGAGCGATGCCGGGGTATGGTCTTGGCTGGGGGCCTGGATGCCTCTCTGTCACGACCACGGGGTGGTCGGTCAGCCATATCGTGCGCTGGTGATGGATGTACATATGCTTCCTCCTCTAATCTGGGGAGCAGCTTGCATTTTGGGTAACTTTTGGAGGGACGTTCGAGTTTATACTCTTCGGCCGCGAGGACCTCGGTCCATCAATCGGCCAGCAGGTCCTGATCAGCTTGAAGCTGCTCCTGCTTTTTCTTTAGGCTGTTTGCTGTGGCGATAAGCCTGCGCTTGAAGCGCTCTTGTTCGACGGGATCCTCGGGTACGACGAATTCGTCATCGTTGAGGCTTGCTTCGTCTTCGGAGGGAGGCATATAATTACGATCCTCAACCTCTTCGTCTGCCGCCCCCTCATGAGGGCATGCTTCTGCATCCTCCTGCGCTGAGTCTTGCGGGAGGGGATTGTCTTCGGCACTCTCTGGAGTATTATTATCTCCTGTGCTGGAATCTCCGTTTTTGCTGTGGCGAGATTTAGAGCGGCGCCGCTGACGCCGGCGCTTGGGCTGTTTCTTTAAGGGATCTGCCTCCGCTGTTCCTTCGCCGTCCCCATCTTTTGGGGTATCCACCATGTATACGTCATATGACGAGGTGGCCTTCCAGTGCCCTGTGGGCGCTGGTTCCTGTTCGTCTCCGGCATCGTCGTCCATAGCGTCGATGTCTTCGGAGTCGTAGTCTAGCATGTCGGTTAGATCGTCGACAGTGGCTACAAAGTGGGTGGTGGGTGGGCTCTGAATTTCTTCGTCGTCCGCATCCCAACCATCCTGGCCATAATCCGGCCAGGACTCTCCTGATAACGAGAGATGCTTTAGTGAATTTAAGATATCGCCAAAAAGCGAGCATTGGAAGATGTCCGCGGCGGTGAATTCCATAACCGGCGCCCAATCCGGATCAATTGGCAGGGGCGCGGGAGGTTCGGAGTCCGGCGAGGAGTCCGGTGCCTCGGAATCACGAGTTTTGCAGGGGACAAGATTAGTGTTCGGCTCCATCGCCGTGGATGTTGAAGCCCCCAGTGCGGCGTCTATCCATCGACCCTCGATCTGGGCGATCGGCTCCGGGCTAATGGCCGGGGCGGATCCGTGTGCGGCCACCAAGGCACTGTTCGGCGGCAGAGTTGGATCATGCCCATCGTCACAGTGCGGCGCGCTTGGCTGTGGCTCGAGTCCGTCGAGGATCAAGTCTCCTCGGACATCGGCCGTGAAGTTTAAGCTTCCAAATCTGACCTGACGGCCAGGGGCGTAGCTTTCGATCTGCTCCAGATGGCCAAGTGAATTGGCCCGCAGGGTGAAGCCGCCGAATACGATGATCTGTCCGGGGAGAAGTCTCACCCTGGACAGCGTTGCAGGTTGAAGATGCCATCAAGCCTATCGGTGACGACACAGAGGAACTCTCAATGAAAGCACCAATGTCGGTGTCAAAACCGGCGGATCTCGGGTAGGGGGTCCCGAACTGTGCGTCTAGGCGGATGGTAACAGGAGACGAGGGACACGATGTTTTTACCCAGGTTCGGGCCCTCTCGATGGAGGTAAAACCCTACGTCCTGCTTGATTAATATTGATGATATGGGTAGTACAAGAGTAGATCTACCACGAGATCAAGGAGGCTAAACCCTAGAAGCTAGCCTATGGTATGATTGTTGTAATGTATGTTGTCCTACGGACTAAAGCCCTCCGGTTTATATAGATACCGGAGAGGGCTAGGGTTACACAGAGTCAGTTACAATGGTAGGAGATCTACATATCCGTATCGCCAAGCTTGCCTTCCACGCCAAGGAAAGTACCTTCCGGACACGAGCCGGAGTCTTCAATCTTGTATCTTCGTAGTCTTGGAGTCCGGCGGATAATGATAGTCCGGCTGTCCGGACACCCCCTAGTCCAGGACTCCCTCAGTCTCCATGGGCATTAAATGCCTAGAGGTGCGTGGGGATTCGAACCTCACGATATCCCAAATAAATGGAGACTTCGACGCCAAGGATCTGAAAATGGCAGCTTACCGTAACGCCGTCCTAAAAATGTCAGCTCGGTTTGAAGGGCTTGAATTTCACCATATAGCCCGGGATAATAACCAGGCGGCGGATGTATTGGCACGCATTGGCGCAAAGCGCGATGCCGTACCTCCCAATATCTTCCTAGAGCGGCTGTTCAAGCCATCCGTACTATGGGAAGGGGAGTCCGGAAACAACAATCCGGACCCAACCGCACCACCCAACACCGAACATTCTGACACAATTGGTGGTTCTGCCAATGAAATAACACATTCAGCCCACGAAATAATGGCAGTCATTGCCCCGTGGACGGAACCATTCCTAGCCTACTTAACTAGGCAGGAACTTCCCGAGGACCAAAACGAGGCCCGCTGCATAGTACGACGATCTAAAGCCTATAAGGTCCATGAGGGAGAGCTTTATAAGAAAAGCACAACCGGAGTCCTTCAAAGGTGTATCTCCGAAGAGGAAGGGCGAAATCTTCTGGCTGAAATTCATGCCGGACTCGGCGGGCACCATGCCGCAGCTCGGGCCCTTGTAGGCAAGGCCTTCCATACAGGATTTTATTGGCCGACGGCCCGGGCAGATGCTCAGGACTTGGTCCAACGATGCGTCGGATGCCAGCTCTTTGCTAATCAAAGCCACATGCCACCTACCGCCCTCAAAACTATACCCATCACCTGGCTGTTCGCGGTTTGGGGGCTTGATATGGTTGGACCCCTTAAAGGAGGAACCCACAAGCAAAAATACCTATTGGTCATGGTGGATAAATTCACCAAATGGATAGAGGCCAAGCCAGTTAAGACGGCCGAATCCGGACCCGTGATAGACTTCATATCAGGGGTAGTACATCGTTACGGCGTCCCCCATAGCATCATCACTAATAACGGCACGAACTTCACGGACGACGAGGTTAAACTCTGGTGCAAAAACATGGGCATCAAGCTCGACTACGCTTCAGTCTATCACCCTCAAACTAAGGGTCAAGTCGAACGAGCAAATGGTCTAATCATGAGCGGCATTAAACCCAGACTAGTGCGGTCCCTCAAGGAATCTAACACGCACTGGGTAGAGGAGCTCGACTCCATACTCTGGGGGCTGCAGACCACGCCGAATCGCACTACCAGATTCACACCATTTTTTATGGTGTACGGCGCAGAGGCAGTTTTGCCCTTCAACATAATTCATGATGCACCTCGCGTGCGCATGTACGAAGAAAGAGAAGCTGAGCTCGATCGGCAAGACAGTTTGGACGCCTTGGAGGAGGAGCGCGACGTGGCAAAAGCTCGTTCCGCATTCTATCCACAGCAAGCTCGAAGATACCAAAGCAGATAAGTACGGGCCAAAGCTTACAATGTTGACGAATTAGTTCTACGCCTGCCGGACAAGAAAAAGGACAAACTCAAGCCCAAATGGGAGGGTCCCTTCATCATCGACCAAGTCCTGACCGGCGGAGCATACCGTCTGCAGAACGCATCAGATAACCAACTTGAGCCAAACCCATGGAATGCAGCCCGTCTCCGAAGATTCTACACCTGGCGCCGGACTCTGAGTTCGTCTCCTTCCTCCGTCTATATTTTATACTTTAACTGTCTTTTATTTCTCTCCTTCTCCCTCCTTTTTTCTGAAGCCGTTGAAGGCTCATTTGCGCACTGTTCGCACACACTTGACGCGTTATCCGCGCTCAGTATACCTGGGGGCTTCTTTAACAGAAGCTTATTTATACGGGCTTTATGCCCAACACATGTGTCACACTTCCGCATGTACCTTTTATTCACCATTATATGCATCGATATTACTTAAGTGTTGGCCAAGCTGGGTTGCCTGGCTCCTGTGCTTACCCCCACGTTCCCGATTGTTCGGCTAGGTGGTAAAGGGAGCACCTCTGCGATTGTTACTGCCGGGTCAGCCGGACGTGTACCTCAGACTGGGTGAAGCCGAAAGCTAGCGTTCTTAAGAGAATATTCAGTCGGTGAACTAAAAGACGAATTCTTACTTATTCATTTATCTGCCCCCAGATGTTTTTCTGCTTTTTTCGCAGTCCGAACATGCACTCTAGGGCATGCCTCCCAGGGAAAGGAACCCCTAACGGAACTATTCTCCCTGGAAGATGTTTCTTACTAACCATGTAATATAACATAACTAGTTGGGCACTTGTCTGATAAAGCACTCATGACCCCTACGCCTGGTCTCCACGCATGCCCCGGTTCTTACATAATCGCGAGGGTATTCGGACACACTCCGGACTGTCGGGTCCCGAGGTTGAAGCGAAAAGGTCCACTATGACAAACGATCTACAATCCGGCTAGAAGGCATTTTACATGTCATTTTAAATTACATAGTCAAATTGACTGATTGTATTCCTCTTCAATACCATCTAATAGGTTGTCTAGTTTACAGTCCCGCTGGGAATACTTTGCGGCCAACTCTACTTGGTCGTACACTAAGCTCACAGGGATCTCCTTCCCATCGGGCCCCACAGGTCTGACCTCGGCCATGTGGTTTGGGTCAGCCTTCGTGTACCGCGTCTTCACCATGGCCCAGGCCTCCCTGGCGCCTTGACGGCAGGCCGATATCTTCCATAGCTGGAAGCGCCGCCGCGCTCCCTGAAGCTTCTCTGCAAGCTCTCCAAGGCCTTCGGGTAGGGAGATGGATGGCCACAAGGCCTGGGCGATGCCTCTCATCACCTGCCGAACTCGTTCATGCAATTGCAGCAGCTCGGGAAGTAGGTCACCCATTGAACCGGGCATTTCCTCTGCAGGACAACCTGTGAGCATACCAACAGACATATTTCTGTTAATCGACTTCCTCGCCGAACTCTTCTTTTTGTAAGTTCTCTCAAGCACTTACTATAAATGCCGCGACGAAGCCGCCGATTCTCCTTAACAGAGTCAGACAGTTGGGCATCTTGGAGGTAATTTTTCTCTTGTCGCACCCTTGTAAGCACATTCTCGCCGGCTTTTAACCGGCGTAGGAGTTGTTGCTTGTCCAGATCTACCCCGGCGCCATCTGCAATGTTATTGTCAGACTTATACACACGCCGCACTTCGCAAACTACTTCTCTTTTAAAGCGTATATTACCAGAGGGGGTCTCTGTGGCTTCCCCTATCGCGGCTAGTGCGGCCTCAAGTTGGGCCTTGCACTCTTGAAGCTCCTGGGACAGTTGGGTATTCTTTTCTGTAAGATCCTGCATAACAAATGATCCTTAAATCAGTTATTCTAACTATTTTAAGTCTCGGGGGCTACTGGCATATATAACTGTCAAAATCCCTCACCCGTATGTCTTTCACATACTGCTCCGTGGCTCTGGCTAGACCATCTTGAGCGGCACGGAGGTGCGCATCTCCCAAATTAAAGGCATTAAATGCCTCTTGGGAGAAACATGCGTCACAAAGAATTGTCCGGCGGTGCCTGTGATTCATGGCACTCTCCACCTTAGATTTGGTGGCGGACAATCTGTCGGCATCCTCCATTGGAGGAGCATCCGACGCGCGCCTTGTGTTCGCCTTCCCCTCCGGACCTGGCGTTGGAGCCTGGCTGGCGGAGGCTCGATTAGCAACCCCTCCGGACACAGTCCGGCGAGCGCTCTTTTTCCTGAAAAGATCGCGAACGTTAGTATGCCTTCCAGGAATCTTTCCTTGAAACACGGTGGCGCGCCATACCGTTGCAGCGACGTCTCGATCCGCAGCGCACTTCTTTTCTGCCTGCTGGGCCGAGCTGCCCCTTGTTGGCCAGCCACCGCGAGCTCGGCTCCCCGCCTCAAAGGCACCTCCTGCGGAACACCATTGGTATGCGGTGATCAGAAATAAGCACGGATGGGTCATGGTATCAGGACTTCGGTCATAGTTACCTGGGAAGCTGGAAATATTCCGGGGTAGTCGGCCGTAATGGCGACCAAAGCATTGTCGATGCTAAGTTGGTGGAACACCCCATCGATCAGCTCCACCTTTATGTCCGGATCCTCTCCAGAGGCCGGATCGAGGGACCGTTCCAGATCCTCAGGTTGTGGAGGCGGGTTGTGTATATCCTCTACAGCCCGGCGTAGTTCCTGTGTCGAAAACACAAAATGAGATACTTAACCATGGGAATGGGGATCGGATAGGCAAAAAGAAATGTCCGCTTACCCAGCTTCGAGGATTGTTCATAGAAAATCCGTTCAATGGACTAACATGGAGAAAATCCTCCTTTTTCCCTTTGTACAGGCCGGACAAGATCTTCACCAGATCGGCGACCGATCCCGGCCCCTTATGGACATGGCGGGTGGCATCATCCTCCCCGTCGAAATCCCGCATGGGGTGGCCCCTATACTGGAGCGGCTTCACCCCCCGCATAATGCATGTGGCCATGACTCCGATCATGGTCAGTCCGGAATGAGCTAGTAACCTTATTCGGCTCATCAGGTAGAGGACATCCCTGTCACTTTCCCTCTGGGGGCTCCGCGGGCGCCAGCTTAGGTGTTTCTTCAAAGGAGCATTACTGAACTCCGGGAGGCCGATCCGAACAGGATCCGGCAGAGGGACGTCTTCCATGTAAAACCATTCCGAGGGCCAGTCTTTGGACGCCTTCTTCGGGGTTCCGGATAGATATCCGGTCCCGGCGATGCGCCATAGTTCGGCTCCGCCCACTTGATATGTTGACCCCTCATGAGAACGGGGTACAAGGCAAAACAATCTCTTCCACAGCGCAAAATGAGCCTCGATGCCCAAAAATAGCTCGCAAAGGGCCACGAAGCCCGAAATATGCAGAATGGAGGCAGGCGTAAGGTTGTGCAACTGGAGGCCGTAGAACTCTAGGAGCCCCCGGAGAAACGGATGAATTGGAAATCCAAGCCCTCTTATCAGATAAGAGACGAAGCATACCCGCTCTCCTTTGGAGGGATCGGGGACGCTCTCCGCCTGCTTTCCGCCCTTGTAGGTGGCGAGTCCGGCTCGAACCGGAACCATAAAGGCTGGGGGAAGAAATCCCTTGGTTTGGAGCATCACTAACTCACTGTGCGGGACTGAGCATCTCTCCCAATCTCCAGGCTGAGGGCTGGGAGCGTGAGAGGAGGAGTCGCGTCGACTGTCCATGATGGAATGGATTTTTGTCAGAGGCGCTATGATGAATGCTCGCGGAGGGAGGATGGTGTGATTCGGATCTAGATCCCCGTCTCTTTTATAGGCGACTCATTTGCGCAGCTAGGGGGTAAATGTAAAGATACCCTGGCTTTTCGCATTCGTTCGACACGTGGAAGATGGCCATTATCGGGCGTGGAAGCAAAGGAGCGCAGCATTTATAAGAAGCCGGACACTATTCGACAAGTATATGGAATTTGGAGAAGAACCCGCCTTGCAAATGCCGAAGACAATCAACGCACTGGACTCGTCATCATTGAAGCCTGGTTCGGGGGCTATTGAGGGAGTCCTGGATTGGGGGGTGTCCGGATAGCCGAACTATCACCTTTGGCCGGACTCCTAGACTATGAAGATACAAGATTGAAGACTTTGTCCCGTGTCCGGATGGGACTTTCCTTGGCGTGGAAGGCAATCTTGGCGATACGGATATGTAGATCTCCTACCATTGTAACCGACTTTGTGTAACCCTAGCCCTCTCCGGTGTCTATATAAACCGGAGGGTTTTAGTCCGTAGGACGAACAACAATCATACCATAGGCTAGCTTCTAGGGTTTAGCCTCTTTGATCTCGTGGTAGATCTACTCTTGTACTACCCATATCATCAACATTAATCAAGCAGGAGTAGGGTTTTACCTCCACCGAGAGGGCCCGAACCTGGGTAAAAACATCGTGTCCCTTGTCTCTTGTTACCATCCGCCTAGATGCACAGTTCGGGACCCCCTACCCGAGATCCCTTGGTTTTGACACCGACAATAATATTCTGTTGGGGGAGTTGATGGAGGAGTTCTCCACATTTTTAAATCATGAAGAGCTCTCTATTGCTTCCACCTCCGATTACTTGCACACTTCAATATCTTCCACTTCACCAACATGTGGCATGCCACAAGGTAATGACATGGTGAGTAAAGAAATATCTTGTGATGATGGTGTTAAGCTCATTAGTGATGCTCTTACTTGTGTAGATGCTAGTGATGTATATTCTCTGGACTTGAGCATATCTATCACCACAAGTAGTATAAATTATTGTGTTGATAGTCCAGCATATCCGATAAGAATTCCTCAACAAATGTTTGTGATGATATGCTTGATCTCCCGTGTTGCCATGGTAGAAATGCTTTGGTTTCATCTAGTTGTTCTATGACTAACAGTGTAGAGGATATCAAGAAATATGAGGCACGCTTTATTGAAGAAGAACCCTCTTCTCCAAAAGAATCATCATCAGCTTCCTTTGTTCACATGTGCCTCATGGCAAAATGCAATGATGAGGTATCATCTTCTTTTAGCGATAGCAATAATAGTTGTAATGAGGATGATGATGATGATGATGATGATGATGACTTGACTCAAAATCTCTATGAGATTGGGAAAACGCTTCATAGAGCTAAAAATAACACTTATAAAAGGTTCCAAGATGTTCTTGCTTGCTTTGAAAAATGTAATGATTTATTTCTTAATGAGCAAGCTAAAAGTTAACAACTTGAACATGAACTTGCTAAGGCTCATGAAACACTTAGTGACTTGAGGTCTTCAAAAGAAGAGATTAAAGTTACTCAGTGTAAGCTTAAAGAGGATTTTGAGATCCTTCTCCTTGAATGCAATAGTGTCAAGGGAGAGCTCATAAAACTCTCTAAGTCTCATGAGGAGCTTCAATCAACTCATGAGAAGTCACTAAGTGCTACTTGCCCCTCTCATATTGATAATGATGTTTGTGCTACTAACTCGATTTCATGTGAAGCATCAATTTTGAAGGAGAATGTTGAGCTATGTGCTCAACTTGCTTTGCTAACAAGCAATTATGGGAAATTGGAAGAAAGTCATGAAAAGCTCTCGGGCACTCATGAGGATCTTTTTAATCTCTCATAGTAAGCTAAAGTTACCTCACGAGGCTATGCTCATCGAGGTAAAATCTTGTGAGTCTCATGTGAACATTAGCACATCTACTCTAAATGCTTTATTGCCATGTGCTAATCCTTGCAATTCATCCACCTCTCATATTATATCCACTCATGATGAATTGCTCACCTTGTCTTGTTGCTCTAACCATGAAGTTTCTACGTCCACTAGTCCTCTTGTTTCTAGTGTTGAAACTAACCATGTAGAGGAAATTAATGAGCTCAAGGCCCAAGTCACTAGTTTCAAGAAAGACTTGGAAAAGTGTGATGTTGGACATAATTTTCACTCCAACAAGAAGAAGTCCAAGAACAAGAAGAAGGGACAAGGGCAATACAAGAATTCAGCCAATATTACTTGCTTCAAGTGCAAAAAGATTGGACATCATGTGAGATCTTGTCCATTGAAGAAAAGGGCTTATAATGAGAAGCTACATGGGAAGCGGACTCAAGCTCAATCTCAAGTTGAAGAACGGCCATTATCCATGATGAAACATGTTATTGCTCCCCAAGTTGAGAAAATAAAGAAGAGAAAAGGGACGAAATGTTGCTATGTTTGTCGTCAAAAGGGACACATAGCTTCATCATGCCCCAATGGTAATATATCTAAGCCTCCTATAGTCAATAATCATTATTCTCTAAGGAAGGATATTGTTGGCAATGTGTTTGCCAAGTTTGTGGGTGCCCAAAGTGGTTTGGAAGTGGATAAGACCATTTGGGTTGCCAAGCCTATTTTTGCTAACTTCTTAGGACCCTACTTGGTTGGGGACCATCAAGCTCAAACTTGATCAATAGGCGTGTGGAGGGCATTGGAGACTTGGCTAGTTCATGAAGAAAAATGATTTTTGCCTTTAATTATGGTTCAAGCCAAGTCAAGAAAATTATCATCATATTTGTCATTCCAATGCCTCTCTTGGTGGTAACTTTTATATATTGTCTACATTGAAAGTTACTAGTCCATTGCATGTTTAGATTTGGCACCTAGTTCTTGTATATGTTGTGCCCCATAGTATGCTTAATTTGTGTATCTAGCATGTGTTGGTTTATATGCACGTCATATATTTGTGTGTATAGTCTCGAGTCGTCATTACATCTTAGTTGCATCTTATTGGGCTCTTTTGAGATATTAATGGATCATCACATTATGGGGGAGTGTTATCCTCTACGCACATCAAAAACCTAAAATGTGTATATATATGGGATACCACCTAGTATTTTATAGTGCAAGATTATCTAGTTACTATGTGGTATGTCAAGTTCATTTGAAATTCAAATTATCATCCATTGATTATCTTTAGTTGGATTTCATATGCCTCTTATTTACAATACATGGGTTTTCACATTATGGGGGAGTGATATGCTTTGTGCGTATCACAATCCATGTGAATGTGAACAATTGAGGATTTCCACTCTAATTTATATTGCTAGATTACCTTATATCTTTGTGGCTTCCTTTAGCAATAGGTTCCCAACTACGTTAACACCTTTTTGGTGTGCATCCTATGGACTTGTTTGCGTATACCATTCTTGCGGTTTTCCCTATGAGTTTCTTAGCAATTGTATTTGGGAAATCGTTTGATTCAAGCCTTTCCAATTGTTGCTTTGCATGATTATCTATGTAATTGGAAGGTTAACAATATGCTATCCAAGCATTGTGTTTGTTTCTAAACTCTCATGTTATGCTTGTGTTAGTATAGATGATCATGTACTTATTTGATTTCTACACCGAAGGATAACTCGAAAAACCATTTTGTTCGAGTTCATCTTATTGGTTTGTATGGAGTTATGGAAGTTTGTTATCTCATTTGTTATAGTGTCCCTTGAGTGAGATATTCCTATGAGTATGTGTGTAATGCATATCTTATATATATGTTCATTGGTTTTGCTTGGTTCATGTGTTGAACTTTGTGCACTATCATATGTTGATTTGTCACTTCGATTCATTTTGGACAACATGAATGATTAGTGATGTTATTGGAAGTTTGTGTTCATTTGTTCAAATTTGTATCTCTTTAGATTTTGGTAGGCTTGTGCATGCATATTTACTATGTGTAAATTTTCATGCCTTGTTTGCTTTAAATTGATCCAATATATATGGTATATCCATCAATTTCTTAATACCTAAGATGTGCATGAAATTCAAATTCATATCGATATGCATATATTTAAGTGGTTTTACCCTACATTTAGTAGTTATGCTAACTACTTAGAACTCGATAAGTTTGGAGACCATATTGTACTTAAATTATTTTAGGTACATTTGAGAAGCATTGGGTGCTTGGCTTATTCATGAAGGTGGTGACACAATGAGGAAAATTAGAACCAAGCTTGGGCATTTTATTGATCTACGACTTCATACCAATGTTATCACGGTAACAAGTATTTACTTCATGCATATATATAGAAATGGGGTCAACCTTGTGTAGGTTGCATCGTGGCATGATTAGTACTTGTTAAAAGTTGTGCTTCTTGCATGTTCTTAAAAAGTTACTTTATTGCAATTGTGGGACATTTGAGAAGAAGCATATAGTGGGGATCTATGAAATTAGATTCATGATTCACTTATCCTAAACTATGTCAATTAAGCAATTTATTGCATATCAATTCCTCAATTGTTCTCTCATGTGTAATTTTGATAAAATTACAAAAACACTCTATTTGCTTGTGGTATTTGCTATCTTACTTTGTAATTCATTGTTATGCAAATGAGATCAATTTGTGCCATGTGATTTGTGTCATGTGCCTTGCTCTTATGCTAGGATCACAGTTGTATAATAATGGATTCACTTGTGGATATCAAGTTCTTATCAATTGAGTCTTTTGTGTATGCAAGGTTCTTTGTGGATAAATATCATGTTTATTATTGGCCTCTTGGAAATTTTATACATGTGAAAGTTCATATGCTTTCTTGATATCATTTATTCCTTACCGGCCACTTTGTTGTTTCCTTTTATTCTTATGGTGATTTCGGTAAGAGGTTGTGGCATGAGTGCTTGTATGTTTTGCATACAATCTTGCGCACTCGTGTGTTCTGAATGTATTTTGGACACATTCTTATGATGACGATCAAATTGGGTATTCATATTATATCTTGTCCACAATATGTTCTTTGGATCTTTTTGAAAAGTTTTTCTCACATGCAAAATGCTTATTTTCGTACCATAATATCTTGGTGCATTCTATAGATCCCGAGCTCCTCAAAATTTTCATCATTGAATATGTGCGTTTAATTTTCACTCACATCTTGTAATATGCACACATTAACGAGGAACTCATAATATATATTGGCTTCTAGGCTATTTGCATTTTGGCATTTGTTGCCAATGGGGGAGAATTTTAGAGGGTTTAAGATAAGTATTTTAAGTGCTTGTTGGTTTAAGATAAGTATTTTAGGTACTTGTTGTCATTCATGCTTATCTACCCTGGTTATATATGTTTGTTGCATGAATGAATATATATAGAAAACTCCACCTAGTGTATGTGAACCAATATATGCAAGGAAATTAAAAGTTCATTCACACATGCATATATTGGTGGGGAGCTTGCTCTATATATTGTGGTTCTACTAACATCAAATACTTGTGCAGTGTTTCGATGTTTGTACACCAAGTGTGATAAACTCAAGTATCTTTGTGACGCTTGATGCTATCAAAACTCTCCCAAGTATACAATTTATCCTCGGGTAAATTACATACTTGTGTTAAAATTCATTATATAAACCCTCCTGTTGAGATTGTCATCAATTACCAAAATTGGGGAGATTGAAAGTACATGTAGTCCCCATGTGTAGTTTTGGTAATTAATGATGATCTTTATGGACTAATGTTTGAATTGAGATATACACGTGAAGGAAATTTCCTTTTGCAATGCATGAATAATACTGGATGAATTGAAGGATGAAATCCATCAACACAAATATATATGCATTGAGACTTGATAATGAATGAAAATTCCTATGAAGAAACAATGGCATCAAGTTATATATGAAGGCTTGTTCCTTGGGCTATGCAAGAAGGATATTGAATGGATTCAGAATGAATGCCATATACACATAGTTGCACATCAAGATTGTGATCAATGATCTAATCAAATATGATCAAGATGAATTCCATGTGACGAACAAGATATGATCTGTATGGAGTTCATTGAAGGATCTCAGAGGTCTTCATGCTTAGGATTATGGGGGTGAGCCATGATGGATCATGATCTTGAGAGAATGATTAAAGAGAAGAATTCTACATATGGCTTGAAGATAGGATCATGATGAGCTCATATGTTGAGTCATGGATGATCATTTCTTGAAGCAAGTAATTCATGTGAAGATTTTGTTGTGCCTCTCAAGAGATTGTGATGGAGCATGAAGAAAAACAAATGATGGCCAATATGGTATTCATGGATAAACTCTATATGGTCATATGATAATTGAGACATGGGTAATCATGTCTTGAAGAAATGAAGCATAGAGAAAAATCCAGTATGGCCTTCAAGACATCAAGATTGAGCATGGGGTAAAGATAAAGGTTGACCAAGATAGAGATCAAAGAATCAAACTCTAAATGGTCAACACACAAGTGCAAATGATGCATCACATATGATCTTGTGGTATGATAAGAAACTGTCAATTGCACTTTTTGTACTAACCCATGCTATGTGTTGTCTATATTTATGAGGGTTAGGTTATACTCATGGGATTGCATCGAGAGAAAGATTCCAAGTGCCCATGAGAGGATGACATCAAGTGTTCGTGATCATGGTTGACAAGGGCAAGTTCAAGATAACCATCCCGAAGGATTACATGGTTGAAGCTTATGGATGATCACCTGATGGACAAGTGAAGATGAATACAAAGCAAAGCTTCCCACATTGTGTACGGGAGAGCTACACTAAGACTTCACCAATGTCTTGCCTTCAACTTGAGCCAAGAAGAAACATCAAAATCAACATCAATCTCAAGTGAAAGGCTCGATTCAAACGGTAATTTCCTTTGGCTCCTAGGTGCATATGCACCCATTGTCGAAATACACATTTTGAAAAGTTGAAAAAATCGGAACAAAAATCCCGTGTGTATATCCGGACATTTATGTGCGTGCACAAGGTTTCAGTGAAAAACGACATTTTTTGTGGTTTGTGTAAAAAGACAATTTCTGATGCTTCATTCTAAGTATTCACGAGGCATTTCTTTATCATTTTTACACAAGCCACAAAAAACGTCATTTTTCACCGAAACCTTGTGAACGCACATAAAATGTCTGGATATACACATGGGATTTTTGTTTCAACTTTTTGAAATGTGTGTTTCGACAATGGGTGCATATGCACCTAGGTGCCAAACTGCCGCTCTCCGATTCAAAGGTATTAGTTCCTTTGACGTTAGTGTTGTGGATTGATGACCACCGAAGAAACATATACACTCAAGAATGGATACTTTCAAGCTATCTAGTATAGTTATTTTATGATTCTTGAGTTATAGGGATCCCGCACTATTAAGAGGGGATCAAAGGGTTTCGTGATGGACTTGCTCAAGTCAACAACTCCTACACATAATGCAATTCCTATCCTATATACCAAATAAATACAAAGCCAACTAGGTTCCCCAAAGTATATGATCTATCCTTTGCATACTTTGCACCCTCCATTTTGGTTTATCTTGGGTGGTTCTCTATGTGAGGACCTGGAACTTTTCCATCACTTCAAAACGACACCAAGATCATCAAAATCGGAAGTCCGTATGAAAAAGTTATGCATGTTTCAGTTTTGGGGTTCCTGCTGTTATTTTATGGGCTGGACATTCGGGACTTGGTCAGATATCCAGGCTCCCGGGATGCCCCGGATGTCCGGGATCCTCCCGGAAATCCGGCCGTCCATGTACAGAAACTTTGCTGAAATGCTGGTTGTGTCTCCCGGATGTCCGGCACTTGTCCAGATGTCCGGGGCCCCAACTTTGGCAAGATGTCCGGCCCGACACAGCCACTTAGACTCCAATGGCCATATTTGCACTACCACTATATATAGCCTTCTTCCTCCCCGGGAGAAGGTTGAGCAACACATTCATATGAACCCTAGAACACAAAAGGCTCCATCTCACTTCTCCTACACCAAATCTTAGATCCCGGAGAGATTCGTGAGAGTTCTTGAGAGATTTTCCAATCAAGTGATATATCCACTCCCTCTCCCTCTTGTGACCAAAGGAATTCGTAATTTGAGCAAGTCTTGAGCATTTCCCCCTTGATCTTGTTACTCTTGGAGGTTGGAGACTCCTAGGTGGTAGGAGTGCTCCGGTGAGGAATCAACTTGTGATTTGCCCCCCGGAAAGTTTGTGAAGGGAAGCCGCCTCAAGGTCTACCACTAGTGGTTGAGAAACGCCTTCATGGTGTTGTCTCAAAGGGAGAATAGGGTGAGCCTTCTGCCGTTGGTGTGCCTTCGTGGTAACATCCACCTCTCTAATAGTGACTAGCTTCCCTCCAAGGAAGTGAACATCGGGATACATCCTCGTCTCCGTGTCTTTGGTTATATCTAACCCTAGCCACTACTTGTGGTTTACTTTGGTCCCTTGACCTTGCATTCACTATATATTGTTGTCCTCATTATATTGTGTTGGCTATTTCCTTGAAGAGATTATTTAGGCCTACACTTTATATCCCGCAATTCATACTTGCTACTATTGATATATGTTGTGTTTAGTGTGAATTGCTAACTTGTGTCATACACTTACATATCTTGTGATATTGCTCAAGTAAGTTTGTGTAACTTACTTGTGCTTGTTAGTATCCTTGTTGTGCTCACCTCATTTACATTAAGTTGTTGGTGCACTTAGTTGAGCCTGGTATATTTAGGATTTGTGCTTGAAAAGTATCTGTTTAGTTTATTTCCACATTAGGATAAAGTCAAATCCGTAGAAGTTTTTAAATCGCCTATTTACCCCCCCCCCCTCTCTAGGCGACATCGTGGTCCTTTCACCACTCACCAGGCCCGTTCTGATGGAGCCACTTTCATGGAATGACCATTTTGCCCCTACCATCGATTTGCCCTTTCCGAAGCATCATTATTCCGCCAGATCTTTTCAACCAGGCCATCACACTTCTTCCCGATGACCTCCTTGGTCCGAAGACAAGCAAATCATTTGATGTATACCCTAAGTGTTCACTATGTGTTATTCTTGCAAGTTGGTAGTTTTAAACTTGTGCTTGTTTATGCTCGCATACTTTTGCTCGGATAAAATGCTTATGTTGTTTACTTGGTTGCATGTTATGATATTGATATTAGAGCGCAATGGCTCTTATGTAGAGCTAATTTGGATCTAAGTTGATATGTTTTCATACTGTTGTACATTTATCTATCAGGTGTATGACTAACATGGGCAGGTGAAATGCACTTGAGGTAACGGTAATGAATGGGAAACTAATAATAACAACCTCCTATACCGTCTAGATCGATTCATAGTGCCACTGAGTTGGAATCCCTCGTGCGACCACATTTGTATTTATAGGAAAGCCCTAGCTCCGTTTATACTTATGAATTTTAGGGTATCACAAAAGAGGGATGGTTGGATAGTCAGTATTTCCTGGATCCCCAAATTGTCGTCCAACTATGAGAGCCGGAGCTGGTATGATTGCATGTTAGAAAGTATTGCATCCAGGAGTGGATGAGTTGTGCCATGAGGTGGTAGGGCCCCAGTTTCTCTCTCCAAGATTATCGTGTGGGTAGTACGTGGTGTGATAAGAGTGTCACGCTATAGAAGGGATTTATTGGACTATTGATCATACTGTGGGTATAGTGCACATCCTCCACAGAGCATAAAATCTATCCAGAGTAGCCGCATCCTCGATATTGGACATAGTTCGTACTAGGTCACACTATTTGGTCTCGTCGAATTCAAAGCTATAAATGAAATATGAAACTGCTAAAAACTACCCGTGGAAAGATGAGGTCTGTCAGACTTATAGTGGAATGGCCTTGACATCTGTGTATGTAAGGATACTGAGGATAAGCCACTAGATGGCTATGAGAAGGATGGTCGGAGGACCACAAGGAAGTAAGAGATGGTCGTGCAGCGGTCATGTTAATGACTTGGAAACCATGTTGATTTGTGCTTTATCTTGATCATATTGTAGGTATTTCAGTTATTTATCTTTATAGTTATTCACGCCCTGATAGTTACCATTGTTAAGATAATTGATAGATGTTTGTAACAGCCCAAGACAGAAACCTCCATTATTTTTGTGATATGTTCTTGCTTGTGATGTTTGATTATTTTATTTTTGCATCATGCATCATGACCATCTTTGCTTCGGTGTTTGCATATTTATTTTTTGTCGTTATGATCTAGTGTCAACCCCATCATCTTCTTGTGTATTCATTTGCGTCTGGGACCCAATTCATATCCAAACCAAACCATGTTCAAGTCAAGTGCTCAAACCCTTCGTTAGCTTCCTTCCTCTTTCTCTAATTATTGCAAGTGACATTTTCCTGTTCCAAAAAATGTTCAATATTTTCCTATAAATCCTAGATCATGCCAAGACCACCTCCTCCAGTTTTAAGATCATTTGGAAGTGTTTTGGTTGGGCTAAGGATTTATTCAAGCTTGAATTATTTTCAAACTTGTTTGAATTTATAGTCTCTAAAAATTGCTAGAGCATTTTTATTTAAATATAGCACTTTTCCAGGACTCTGGGGATATTTTTTTATCTCTCAGCTATTTCGCCTAAACCCCCTGTTAGTTTTCTTCTAATTCTGTGTATGTTGAAAACAGAAAAGAAGAAGAAATCAAAACAGGAAGAAAACCTTACCTGAGCCCAGCCAAGCCGGAGCCCAACCCACCTATACCACTCGCTCTCTCGTGCTTGGTAAATTCCAGTCATGCACTGGACCGGCCCCACCTGTCATCCCCCCACCGTGCACCTTTTCCTCCACCTCCATCACATCTCTCTCACACAGTAACTCTCGGCAAGGAGCACACATGGCCACCCTGGTTATATATTTTAGGTACTTGTTGTCATTCATGCTTATCTACCCTGGTTATATATGTTTGTTGCATGAATGAATATATATAGAAAACTCCACCTAGTGTATGTGAACCAATGTATGCAAGGAAATTAAAAGTTCATTCACACATGCATATATTGGTGGGGAGCTTGCTCTATATATTGTGGTTCTACTAACATCAAATACTTGTGCAGTGTTTTGATGTTTGTACACCAAGTGTGATAAACTCAAGTATCTTTGTGACGCTTGATGCTATCAAAACTATCCCAAGTATACAATTTATCCTCAGGTAAATTGCATACTTGTGTTAAAATTCATTATATAAACCCTCTTGTTGAGATTGTCATCAATTACCAAAATTGGGGAGATTGAAAGTACATGTAGTCCCCATCTGTGGTTTTGGTAATTAATGACGATCTTTATGGACTAATGTTTAAATTGATATATACACGTGAAGGAAATTTCCTTTTGCAATGCATGAAGACTATTGGATGAATTGAAGGATGAAATCCATCAACACAAATATATATGCATTGAGACTTGATAATGAATGAAAATTCCTATGAAGAAACAATGGCATCAAGTTATATATGAAGGCTTGTTCCTTGGGCTATGCAAGAAGGATATTGAATGGATTCAGAATGAATGCCATATACATATAGTTGTATATCAAGATTGTGATCAATGATCTAATCAAATATGATCAAGATGAATTCCATGTGACGAACAAGATATGATCTGTATGGAGTTCATTGAAGGATCTCAGAGGTCTTCATGCTTAGGATTATGGGGGTGAGCCATGATGGATCATGATCTTGAGAGAATGATTAAAGAGAAGAATTCTACATATGGCTTGAAGATAGGATCATGATGAGCTCATATGTTGAGTCATGGATGATCATTTCTTGAAGCAAGTAATTCATGTGAAGATTTTGTTGTGCCTCTCAAGTGATTGTGATGGAGCATGAAGAAAAACAAATGATGGCCAATATGGTATTCATGGATAAACTCTATATGGTCATATGATAATTGAGACATGGGTAATCATGTCTTGAAGAAATGAAGCATAGTGAAAAATCCAGTATGGCCTTCAAGACATCAAGATTGAGCATGGGGTAAAGATAAAGGTTGACCAAGATAGAGATCAAAGAATCAAACTCTAAATGGTCAACACACAAGTGCAAATGATGCATCACATATGATCTTGTGGTATGATAAGAAACTGTCAATTGCACTTTTTGTACTAACCCATGCTATGTGTTGTCTATATTTATGAGGGTTAGGTTATACTCATGGGATTGCATCGAGAGAAAGATTCCAAGTGCCCATGAGAGGATGACATCAAGTGTTCGTGATCATGGTTGACAAGGGCAAGTTCAAGATAACCATCCCGAAGGATTACATGGTTGAAGCTTATGGATGATCACCTGATGGACAAGTGAAGATGAATACAAAGCAAAGCTTCCCACATTGTGTACGGGAGAGCTACACTAAGACTTCACCAATGTCTTGCCTTCAACTTGAGCCAAGAAGAAACATCAAAATCAACATCAATCTCAAGTGAAAGGCTCGATTCAAACGGTAATTGCCTTTGGCTCCTCGGTGCATATGCACCCATTGTCGAAATACACATTTTGAAAAGTTGAAAAATTCAGAACAAAAATCCCGCGTGTATATCCGGACATTTATGTGCGTGCACAAGGTTTCAGTGAAAAATGACATTTTTTGTGGTTTGTGTAAAAAAGACAATTTCTGATGCTTCATTCTAACTATTCACGAGGCATTTCTTTATCTTTTTTACACAAGCCACAAAAAACGTCATTTTTCACCGAAACCTTGTGAGCGCACATAAAATGTCTGGATATACATGTGGGATTTTTGTTTCAACTTTTTGAAATGTGTATTTCGACAATGGGTGCATATGCACCTAGGTGCCAAACTGTCGCTCTCCGATTCAAAGGTATTAGTTCCTTTGATGTTAGTGTTGTGGATTGATGACCACCGAAGAAACATATACACTCAAGAATGGATACTTGCAAGCTATCTAGTATAGTTATTTTATGATTCTTGAGTTATAGGATCCCGCACTATTAAGAGGGGATCAAAGGGTTTTGTGATGGACTTGCTCAAGTCAACAACTCCTACACATAATGCAATTCCTATCCTATATACCAAATAAATACAAAGCCAACTAGGTTCCCCAAAAGTATATGATCTATCCTTTGCATACTTTACACCCTCCATTTTGGTTTATCTTGGGTGGTTCTCTATGTGAGGACCTGGAACTTTTCCATCACTTCAAAACGAGCCCAGGATCATCAAAATCGGAAGTCCGTATGAAAAAGTTATGCATGTTTCAGTTTTGGGGTTCCTGCTGTTATTTTATGGGCTGGACATTCGGGACTTGGCCGGATATCCAGGCTCCCGGGATGCCCCGGATGTCCGGGATCCTCCCGGAAATCCGGCCATCCATGTACAGAAACTTTGCTGAAATGCTGGTTGTGTCTCCCGGATGTCCGGCACTTGTCCGGATGTCCGGGGCCCCAACTTTGGCAAGATGTCCGGCCCGACACAGCCACTTACACTCCAACGGCCATATTTGCACTACCACTATATATAGCCTTCTTCCTCCCCGGGAGAAGGTTGAGCAACACATTCATATGAACCCTAGAACACAAAAGGCTCCATCTCACTTCTCCTACCCCAAATCTTAGATCCCGGAGAGATTCATGAGAGTTCTTGAGAGATTTTCCAATCAAGTGATATATCCACTCCCTCTCCCTCTTGTGACCAAAGGAATTCGTAATTTGAGCAAGTCTTGAGCATTTCCCCCTTGATCTTGTTACTCTTGGAGGTTGGAGACTCCTAGGCGGTAGGAGTGCTCCGGTGAGGAATCAACTTGTGATTTGCCCCCCGGAAAGTTTGTGAAGGGAAGCCGCCTCAAGGTCTACCACTAGTGGTTGAGAAACGCCTTCATGGTGTTGTCTCAAAGGGAGAATAGGGTGAGCCTTCTGCCGTTGGTGTGCCTTCGTGGTAACATCCACCTCTCTAACAGTGACTAGCTTCCCTCCAAGGAAGTGAACATCGGGATACATCCTCGTCTCCGTGTCTTCGGTTATCTCTAACCCTAGCCACTACTTGTGGTTTACTTTGGTCCCTTGACCTTGCATTCACTATATATTGTTGTCCTCATTATATTGTGTTGGCTATTTCCTTGAAGAGATTATTTAGGCCTACACTTTATATCCCGCAATTCATACTTGCTACTATTGATATATGTTGTGTTTAGTGTGAATTGCTAATTTGTGTCATACACTTACATATCTTGTGATATTGCTCAAGTAAGTTTGTGTAACTTACTTGTGCTTGTTAGTATCCTTGTTGTGCTCACCTCATTTACATTATGTTGTTGGTGCACTTAGTTGAGCCTGGTATATTTAGGATTTGTGCTTGAAAAGTATCTGTTTAGTTTATTTCCACATTAGGATAAAGTCAAATCCGTAGAAGTTTTTAAATCGCCTATTTACCCCCCCCCCCCCTCTAGGCGACATCGTGGTCCTTTCACCACTCACCAGGCCCGTTCTGATGGAGCCACTTTCATGGAATGACCATTTTGCCCCTACCATCGATTTGCCCTTTCCGAAGCATCATTATTCCGCCAGATCTTCTCAACCAGGCCATCACACTTCTTCCCGATGACCTCCTCGGTCCGAAGACAAGCCAATCATTTGATGTATACCCTAAGTGTTCACTATGTGTTATTCTTGCAAGTTGGTAGTTTTAAACTTGTGCTTGTTTATGCTCGCATACTTTTGCTCGGATAAAATGCTTATGTTGTTTACTTGGTTGCATGTTATGATATTGATATTAGAGCGCAATGGATCTTATGTAGAGCTAATTTGGATCTAAGTTGATATGTTTTCATACTGTTGTACATTTATCTATCAGGTGTATGACTAACATGGGCAGGTGAAATGCACTTGAGGTAACGGTAATGAATGGGAAACTAATAATAACAACCTCCTATACCGTCTAGATCGATTCATAGTGCCACTGAGTTGGAATCCCTCGTGCGACCACATTTGTATTTATAGGAAAGCCCTAGCTCCGTTTATACTTATGAATTTTAGGGTATCACAAAAGAGGGATGGTTGGATAGTCAGTATTTCCTGGATCCCCAAATTGTCGTCCAACTATGAGAGCCGGAGTTGGTATGATTGCATGTTAGAAAGTATTGCATCCAGGAGTGGATGAGTTGTGCCATGAGGTGGTAGGGCCCCAGTTTCTCTCTCCAAGATTATCATGTGGGTAGTACGTGGTGTGATAAGAGTGTCACGCTATAGAAGGGATTTATTGGACTATTGTCCATACTGTGGGTACAGTGCACATCCTCCACAGAGCATAAAATCTATCCAGAGTAGCCGCATCCTCGATATTGGACATAGTTCGTACTAGGTCACACTATTTGGTCTCGTCGAATTCAAAGCTATAAATGAAATATGAAACTGCTAAAAACTACCCGTGGAAAGATGAGGTATGTCAGACTTATAGTGGAATGGCCTTGACATCTGTGTATGTAAGGATACTGAGGATAAGCCACTAGATGGCTATGAGAAGGATGGTCGGAGGACCACAAGGAAGTAAGAGATGGTCGTGCAGCGGTCATGTTAATGACTTGGAAACCATGTTCATTTGTGCTTTATCTTGATCATATTGTAGGTATTTCAGTTATTTATCTTTATAGTTATTCACGCCCTGATAGTTAGCATTGTTAAGATAATTGATAGATGTTTGTAACAGCTCAAGACAGAAACCTCCATTATTTTTGTGATATGTTCTTGCTTGTGATGTTTGATTATTTTATTTTTGCATCATGCATCATGACCATGTTTGCTTCGGTGTTTGCATATTTATTTTTTGTCGTTATGATCTAGTGTCAACCCCATCATCTTCTTGTGTATTCATTTGCGTCCGGGACCCAATTCATATCCAAACCAAACCATGTTCAAGTCAAGTGCTCAAACCCTTCGTTAGCTTCCTTCCTCTTTCTCTAATTATTGCAAGTGACATTTTCCTGTTCCAAAAAATGTTCAATATTTTCCTATAAATCCTAGATCATGCCAAGACCACCTCCTCCAGTTTTAAGATCATTTGGAAGTGTTTTGGTTGGGCTAAGGATTTATTCAAGCTTGAATTATTTTCAAACTTGTTTGAATTTGTAGTCTCTAAAAATTGCCAGAGCATTTTTATTTAAATATTGCACTTTTCCAGGACTCTGGGGATATTTTTTTATCTCTCAGCTCTTTCGCCTAAACCCCCTGTTAGTTTTCTTCTAATTCTGTGTATGTTGAAAACAGAAAAGAAGAAGAAATCAAAACAGGAAGAAAACCTTACCTGAGCCCAGCCAAGCCGGAGCCCAACCCACCTGGACCACTCGCTCTCTCGTGCCTGGTAAATTCCAGTCATGCACTGGACCGGCCCCATCTGTCATCCCCCCACCGTGCACCTTTTCCTCCACCTCCATCACATCTCTCTCACACAGTAACTCTCGGCGAGGAGCACACATGGCCACCATGGCCACGGCACCGCGCCAGCTCGTCCTATTAAACCCCCACGCCTCATCCTAGGGTTCGCCCCTCCTCCTCTCTTCCTCCTCGCGCCGCCGCCAGGTAAGCAGCCAGTTCCACCGCGCCTCATCCCCCAAGCCCGACGCCATGGCCGGGAGGAGCCGGGGCTCTCCTCCGGCGTAGCAAGCTCGCCGGCGACTCCTTCTTCCTACACGCGCATCGCGACGCCGCCGCGACTCCGTTTCGCGTCCTCCCCGATCCGGATCGCCGCGCCCTGTCTACCTCCCCTGCTTCATCTTCTTCACGGAGCCGAGCTTCACCACGATCAGCGCGTCCTCGAGTCTTCTACGTCGCGTCTCCGGCCGCCTCGTCTTGTCCTACGGGACCTAGGTGAGCAGCCGATCCTCCCAGCCCCTCTCCGGTTTAATTCCGTCGCTGTAGCCGCCGATCCCATCGTGCCCGAGGCCAGGGCCGCCCTGGACGACCATGGCAGCGAGCTCAAGCTCGTTGCCCTGCCTCATTCGCGCACACGCACACACTCAGCACCCGCCCCTCCTCATGCACACACGCGCTCGCCGCGCCTCGCGCACACCCGCACCATGCGCAGCAGCACGCCCGCCTCGCCCTGCCTCGTCTCGCATGCCCCATTTTCTCTTCCTGGCCCGCGCTTTTTCCATGGCCCCGAGCCGAGCAACGCTCGAGCTCGAGTGCCCCGCAGCCCTCTGCTTGCCCGCACATGCGTGCGTGCCCGCGCACGTACAGCAGCTCTCCCGCAAGCCGCGCCGTGCCCACACAGCTCCTGTCGCCGCTCCTCGCCATGTTGTGCCGCGCCCGAGTCGAGCACGGGCTCCTGCTCGAGCGTTTGCACGCGCGCGACCGAGACAGGTCGCATCTTGTTTCATTGTTACTTTGGGGAGAAAGGTGGTTGTTTTATCTTGTGTGGTGATTTCTGGATGATATCATTGGTTGTTTATCTTAATCTTGTTCATGTCAGGCCACTAACTGCTACTCGTTTTCCTCTTTAGAAACAGTTGTTAGAAGATGTGGTTGATATTGGGATCTTTCTGGGATCTTTCTGGGATCTTCTGATCAAGATACGCGCGTTCAAGATGTTCGGATCTTTCAAGGATCTTCTGATCAAGATGTTGGCATTCATCGGCGGCGTTACAAGTCTGTTTCTTGTGGGTAACAGCGTCTCGGATCCATCACCAGTGATTCAGGCACTCCGCAGCCTCAACGCAACATCCATAACGTGCGACGCCAAACAAGTGGCTCATCACTACAAGAACCTGGCCTTCGATGTTACCTTTCTCTCCATCGCAATGGCCCTCGCAGCTTGTATTGTTTATCTTGTCAAGATCATCGTTGACGCCGGTGCCCATGAAGAAGAGCAGGAGCAACGCGAGGCCGATCCCGCTGCTGCCGCGCAGGCTGCCGTTGATCGCACCCTCGCGACTGATGCTTTTGCGGCTGCCTCGAATGCCGAAGCAGAGGCTGTCCAAGCCGAAGCGGACGCCAAGCGCGTCGCCGCGGAGATGTGCGCCGGCTTCGACAACGCCCTCAAGGTCAAAAAGATCGCCAGATCCGACGCCAATCAGGCAATCAAAGCTGCCCAAGCTGCCGATGAGAATTTGGCCCAAGCCAACGCCAACCCTGTCGACGACGTCGTTGCCGTGCAGAAGAGGATCGAGGACTTGCAGATGGCTGTCGACGAGGCGGCTAAGGCGGCAACTCAAGCCGAGGAGACAGCTGCAAAGGCGGACAAGGAGCTCGACTTCATCGACAAGGATCTCAAGCAAGCAAACGACGAGGTGAAGCGGAAGACTGATGCGACTCGGGCTGCCAAGAAACACGCCGAGGCTGCAAAGAAGACCGCCGACGCCGCCAAACTCAAGACTGGTATGGCTCGTTTCCCTCTCTGGAAGAGGTTGATTCTGCGTTTGCTGTTTCAGTTCGCCACCACAGTATGCTTGTACGCTTGTATTGTCGCAATCTTTTCTTTCACGGAGCTGCTCGAGTACAAGACTGATTGTGTTCGCTTCGAGGGCGATTCAGGGAGTCGCCATGTTACCCTTACAGCCTTGTCAGTCTGCAAGTACATGTTGCTTGTGGCATTCTGCTGCCTCCATCTCATGATCTTTGTTGGGGCTTGTTTCAAGGATTGAGTATGGCAGATGTAGAGATGATGATGAAGCAGTGTTCCCGTGTTGTGTTGTTCGTCGTGTACCTCGTAATTTAGAAGAGCTTCGTTTACCGTATCAAGTCGTAGCATTGAACTATGCTGATCAAGAATGTAACCAGTTACAACTTGTGACATTAATTATGTTTGCTATTGTGTACTGCACTACTCCGTGTTTGCTTTCTTAGTTTTCTGTGAATATCATCATTGTATGCGTTCAGTTGAAGAATCGAGGTTGCATCACTGATGTGCCCTTGCATGTCCGATAATCCTTTGCTCCATGTTCATAATCTTGCATTCTGATGTGTCCTACTGGACAAATGAGCATCAACCCTACAGTCTGTTATAGCTTAGCAGAGCAAACACGCACACCACTTTCTGGGTTGAAGGGATTTCATACTATGAATTTGGTTTGAAGGGATTCCATAGGAATTTTGAGGATCCTGATCCATAGAATTTTTTTTCCCTGTGAAAATCCTCTGTGTCACAGGGGTATAGTGTCACCAAACCTTGGAAACTCTAAAAGAAAAACAAGCAACTACGTCGTCCCAGTGCAAGCGCGCATCTGAAAACTTCGGCCTACGCCCAATCTTCTTGTCACTAAGATGCCACTTTTGACAGGTGCCGTGCGTTCGAACATACTCCCTCCGTCCGAAAATACTTATTGTAGAAATTGATGTATCAAGATGTATTTTAGTTCTAGATACATTTATTTTTATCCATTTCTCCGACAAGTATTTTCAGATGGAGATAGTAGTTATCGGTCCACCGCGAAACATTTTTACATTATGAGCACATGGGCAAACATGACCAAAACATGCTATTTATCGGCTTCCACATAGACTACATTAGAGCAACAATAAACCACCCATAGACATTGGGGCAACTCCACCGCAAAGCCGCCAAATGTCTGGACCTTGTAGTTCGGACAATTTTCGCCTCTCCAACACTATGCATCAAACTTTGACTGCATGGTCAGGACATCCAAAATCTCACAAACCGAAAGCAAACATGGGAAAGATTTTCGGGCATCTAGACCTCCGCCACGTAGGCGTCCGATGGTTATGACTCACACAAAACCCCCTCTTTCGTTCCACTTCATGTTCGCATCAGACCAGGTCATCGAGGCCATGGTCGTGGTGGATCCAGGCTTCATGGTTGATCGACGACGATGCTCAAATCCGTGCGCGGCGCCCACACCATCCGTTGCGAGTGATGGTGGTTGTGGGGTCAGGTGGAATAGGGTGGGCCAGCTTGCGTCAGATCCAACATGCCAGGCGTGTCGGCTTCCCGATATCCACCCTAGATATAGGTAGGGTATGAGGGTGCAAGACAACCTAAATGTATAGAGACAGTTTGAGAGGTCCACCTGAATGGCCTTTTCGTGACCGGTCACTAACCGAGTCATCAGCCCAGATGAATAGAAAAGGTACGAGGGGTCTACTTGTAAATGCTCTAATAGACAAAGGTACAAAAGTTTGCCCATACATTCATGTTGGGGAATGTTGCAGAAAATTAAAAAATTTCCTACGGTTTCACCAAGATCCATCTATGAGTTCATCTAAGCAACGAGTCAAGGGAGTGAGTTTGCATCTACATACCGCTTGTAGATCGCGTGCGGAAGCTTGCAAGGGGATGGTGATGATGGAGTCGTACTCGACGTGATTCGGATCACCGATGACCAAGTACTGAACGGACAGTACCTCCGCGTTCAACACACGTACGGGATGGGAGACGTCTCCTCCTTCTTGATCCAGCAAGGGGGGAGGAGAGGTTGAGGAAGATCGCTCCAACGGCAGCACGACGGCGTGGTGTAGTTGGTGCAGTAGTACTCCGACAGGGCTTCGCCAAGCACGTATGGAGGAGGAGAGGTGTTGGGGAGGGGAGGGGCTGCGCCTTGGCTTGTGTGTTGCAGCCCTCCCCTCACCCCTCTATATATAGGGGAAGGGGGCAAGGGGGGCCGGCCCTCTAGGGAAAACCCTAGGGGGGGCGGCGGCCAAAGGGAGAGGGGAAGAGGGGTGGCTTGCCCCCCAAGCCAGGGGGCGCCCCCTTTAGGGTTTCCCCTCCCCTTGCCCTAGCCGCATGGGCCTAGGTGGGGAGGCGCGCCCAGCCCACCAGGGGCTGGCTCCCTGCCCCATGCAGCCCATGTGGTCCCCCGGGAGGGGTGGCCCCACCCGGTGGACCTCCGGAACCCTTCCGGTGGCCCCGGTACAATACCGGTATGACCCCGAAACTTTCCGGTGTCCGTTTGACAACTTCCCATATATAAATCTTTACCTCCGGACCCTTCCGGAACTCCTCATGACGTCCGGGATCTCATCCGGGACTCCGAACAACATTCGGTAGTCACATACAAGTCTTCCTAATAACCCTAGCGTCACCGAACCTTAAGTGTGTAGACCCTACGGGTTCGGGAGACATGCAGACATGACCGAGACGCTCTCAGGTCAATAACCAACAGTGGGATCTGGATACCCATGTTGGCTCCCACATGCTCCTCGATGTTGTCATCGGATGAAGCACGATGTCGAGGATTCGATCAAACCCTGTATACAATTCCCTTTGTCAATCGATACGTTACTTGCCCGAGACTCGATCGTCGGTATCCCAATACCTTGTTCAGTCTCGTTACTGGCAAGTCACTTTACTCGTACCGTAATGCATGATCCCGTGGCCAATACCTTGGTCACCTTGAGCTCATTATGATGATGCATTACCGAGTGGGCCCAGAGATACCTCTCCGTCATACGGAGTGACAAATCCCAGTCTCGATCCGTGTCAACCCAACAGACACTTTCGGAGATACCTGTAGTGCACCTTTATAGTCACCCAGTTACGTTGTGACGTTTGGTACACCCAAAGCACTCTTACGGTATCCGGGAGTTACACTATCTCATGGTCTAAGGAAGAGATACTTGACATTGGCAAAGCTCTAGCAAACGAACTAAACGACCTTTGTGCTATGCTTAGGATTGGGTCTTGTCCATCACATCATTCTCCTAATGATGTGATCCCGTTATCAACGACATCCAATGTCCATAGCCAGGAAACCATGACTATCTGTTGATCACAACGAGCTAGTCAACTAGAGGCTCACTAGGGACATATTGAGGTCTATGTATTCACACGTGTATTATGATTTCCGGATAATACAGTTATAGCATGAATAAAAGACAATTATCATGAACAAAGAAATATAATAATACTTTTATTATTGCCTCTAGGGCATATTTCCAACAGTCTCCCACTTGCACTAGAGTCACCAATCTAGTTACATTGTGATGAATCGAACACCCATAGAGTTCTGGTGTTGATCATGTTTTGCTCGCGAGAGAGGTTTAGTCAACGGATCTGCGACATTCAGATTCGTATGTACTTTGCAAATTTCTATGTCTCCATCTTAAACATTTTCACGGATGGAGTTGAAACGACGCTTGATGTGCCTAGTCTTCTTGTGAAACCTGGGCTCCTTGGCAAGGGCAATAGCTCCAGTGTTGTCACAGAAGAGTTTGATTGGCCCCGACGCATTGGGTATGACTCCTAGGTCGGTGATGAACTCCTTCACCCAAATTGCTTCATGCGCTGCCTCTGAGGCTGCCATGTACTCCGCTTCACACATAGATCCCGCCACGATGCTCTGCTTGCAGCTGCACCAGCTTACTGCTCCACCATTCAACATATACACGTATCCGGTTTGTGACCTAGAGTCATCCAGATCTGAGTCGAAGCTAGCGTCGACGTAACCCTTTACGACAAGCTCTTCGTCTCCTCCATAAACGAGAAACATGTCATTTGTCCTTTTCAGGTACTTCAGGATATTCTTGACCGCTGTCCAGTGTTCCTTGCCGGGATTACTTTGGTATCTTGCTACCAAACTTACGGCAAGGTTTACATCAGGTCTGGTACACAGCATGGCATACATAATAGATCCTATGGCTGAAGCATAGGGGATGACACTCATCTCTTCTTTATCTTTTGCCGTGGTCGGTGACTGAGCCGTGCTCAATCTCACACCTTGTAACATAGGCAAGAACCCTTTCTTGTACTGATCCATTTTGAACCTCTTCAAAATCTTATCAAGGTATGTGCTTTGTGAAAGACCTATGAGGCGTCTCGATCTATCTCTATAGATCTTGATGCCTAATATATAAGCAGCTTCTCCAAGGTCCTTCATTGAAAAACATTTGTTCAAGTAGGCCTTAATGCTGTCTAGAAATTCTGTATTATTCCCCATCAAGAGTATGTCATCTACATATAATATGAGAAATGCTACAGAGCTCCCACTCACTTTCTTGTAAACGCAGGCTTCTCCATAAGTCTGCATAAACCCAAACGCTTTGATCATCTCATCAAAGCGAATATTCCAACTCCGAGATGCTTGCACCAGTCC